>CM072997.1:35143779-40143779 GCA_037038555.1 Rhynchonycteris naso | reverse complement strand
TGGTCGGCCTCCTCCTTCAGCGCTTCCTCCAGCTCCCGGGTTGGCATCTCTTTCTCCCACATTTCCTCCAGCTCCTTCCACTGCTCAGTTTGCAGGTCCCAGGCAGCCTCTTCCATAGAGCTTTCAGTTTCCAAATGCATGGCTGTAAAAGTCAGCCAGCCTACCGCCCCAAAAGGACAGCAGTGGGGAACCCATAACAGCAGCCAGACCTCTACTCCACCACTCAAAGGTGGTGGTGACACCATACTGAACTGTATCAAATCCTGCTGACTATGCCAAATGTAAAGCCAGTAGCCCAGGCCACCATCACAGCTGCCTGGCACGTGCAGGTTCACATTTGATTTGGGCAGTTTGTAATGAAACAACGGAGCCAAGAACTGGTGAGCCATCAGCTTTAATCCTAGCTTGCACTTGGTGGGCAAGTAAAAACACAGACTGGCCTCCAAAACCCACTCATACAGTGCTCACAAAGCTACTGACATATCCGAGTTTCCTAGAATCAAAGGCTTCTAGCTCACCAGACTTATTCACTTCTGTTCTCCACCTCCTTCTCTCTACACAAACTCTGCACTAACTGGTTTCTCCCTCAGCACTCCACCATCTTGGCTGCTTCTCCTCTCTTCCATGTGGCATTTCTTTTGCTCTCCTTTCTAATGCTAATCTCAGGAAATGAGAGAGAGCAAACTCCCTGTCTGCCCTACTTTATAGCATAGATTCAAAACCTTTAATCCAAACTCCAAACAAGGAAGTCTCTGATACAAAGTCACGTATCTGAGGCATAATGGGAGGGTTTCTCATGAGAGTGCACCACCCCACATCATCCAATCAGTCTAGGGTGTGGGGGAAAGCTTACTCTTAAAACTAAGCCTTAGGCTATACCAACCAGGCCTGCCCACAGCCTGTCCCCCAACATGCATGAATATCAATGAACTTGCACGTGGGCAGTGCCATCTTTAACAAAGTGAGCATAATATATTTTATATGCACAACAACACTATAAAAAAAAGAGCAGAGAAAGGTCACATGGAAGAGAGGAGAGGCAGCCAAGATGGTGGAGTGCTGAAGGAGAAGCCAGTTTGTGCAGAGAGAAAGAGATGGGGAACAGAGGTGAATAAGGCTTATGAGGAACAAACATTTGATTCTAGGAAACTCAGATAAGTTAGTGGCTTTGGGAACCCTAATGGAAAGGGAAGTGTTTTCTCACCATGTGTATTTCTTGCCCGCTGGGTGCAAGCTAGGATTAAAGCTAAAGACCCACCAATTCTTGGCTGCATTGTTTCATTACTGTCTTTCCAAATCAAATGTGAACCTGCATGGACCAGGCAGCTGTGATGGTGGCTGTGGCTACTGGCTTTACACTCTGAAATTGCAAATGCCTTCGAAACTGCTATTAGACTGATTGTCACTATTTTACTCCTTCTAAAAGTCATGAAATACAAAGGTGACACTGTTCTTAATCACCATGATCAGTGTCAGAGCATCTAAAACGCAAAGAAATTATACTGCATAGGGTGAAAAATATTTACCTAGAGAGATGTTCTGCATTGGACATTGAATGAAATATTTCAGACTATTTTTAATTGAATTCTTAATATAATAAATACTTTCAATAGGTTGTGGCATTTATGAGATAAAAACATATAAGTCCAACATTCCATGAGTGTGCTTTATACATTATTTTTTAAAGTTGTAACTAAGTTTTAGAAGAAATATTGTATATATGTACTACATTTTACAAAGGAAAAAGTTCTAGAAAAAGAATTTTTTTCAAAATGACCTTAACATTTTTCTAAGCTTGACTTTATTTTAGACAGAATTCAACTCCCTATCAGCCCCTGACCTTCATATCTTAGAGCATTTACTTTAGAAAATATCCAACTGTAAATTCTTTACCTTTCCTTTTGATATGTAAATTTTATTTCAGCCTCTTGTTCATTTTTCAACCTAAGAGTGTCTTTCTCAAGGACCTGGGAGTCATCTCTTTGAAATGTAAATTTTAAGATACTATCTTATCTCCCAATGTCTACTGAACACTATGATCCTAATTCCAAAAGAAAACATAGATGGCCTAATTATATTGACTATCTTCCTCCCTAATACCTTTCATTTATTTTCCACTGGGTCAGTTCAGCATATAAAAACTCTCTTGCCTTTTGTTTTAGTAAGGTTGAGTTCAGTCTTTCTCCAGTATTGTAATAGTCTTGAATAAAATCTTACTTGCCTGTTCAACTTGTCTGGTTCAATGTTTCTTTGATAGTTGTTTCTTTACTTGGATATTTTATTTAAAGTAACATTTCACTGACATCAAGGGTAATCAAGTCTCAATATAATAAACCGAAAGAATGTATCTTCATTCTATTTCACTGAAGTTTGATGCATGCCCCTTATTTGACAAAAATTATGACATGTCACCCAAGTCAGATTATAAGAAACACTGATTATAATATTCTTTTTGCACAAAATATCATTCATCAATCAAGTAAAAAAAATGATATTTTGTAACAGTTTCTTAAACAGTCTATTATAGAATCGTTTAATGCTTCTTTGGGAAATAGGCCTGTAAAGCCAGTAGTCAAGGTCACTATCACAGCCGCCTGACCCATGCAGGTTCGCATTGGATTCGGACAGATGGCAATGAAACACCGGAGCCAAGAACTGGTGAGCCATCAGCTTTAATTCTAGCTTGCACCCGGCGGGCAAGCAAAAACACACACTGGGCTCCAAAACCCACATATTCAGTGCTCACAAAGCTACTGACTTATCCGAGTTTCCTAGAATCAAAGGTTTCTAGCTCACCAGGCTTATTCACCTCTGTTTCCCATCTCCTCCTGCACAAACACTTAACAAACTGACTTCTTCCTCAGCACTCTGCCATCTTGGCTACTTCTCCTCCACATGGCCTTAATCTGCTCTCCTCTTCACCTCAGGAACCAAGCGAGAGAGAGATCAAGCTACTGGTCTCTCCCAGTTTATAGCATAGAAAATCCAAACCTTTAATCCAATTATATATAAAGAAAGTCTCTGATACAAAGCTAACTGTAAAGCCAGTATTCAAGGCCATCATCACAGCAGCCTGACCCGTGCAGGTTCACATTAGATTTGAACAGTCGGTAATGAAACAATGGAGCCAAGTACTGGTGAGCCATCAGCTTTAATTCTAGCTTGCACCCGGCGGGTAAGCAAAAACACACACTGGGCTCCAAAACCCACACATTCAGTGCTCACAAAGCTACTGACTTATCCGAGTTTCCTAGCATCAAAGCTTTCCAGCTCACCGGACTTAATCACCTCTGTTTCCCATCTCCTCCTGCACAAACTCTTAACAAACTGGTTTCTTCCTCAGCACTCTGCCATCTCGGCTGCTTCTCCTGGCCTTCACGTGGCCTTACTCTGCTCTCCTCTCTAATACTAATCTCAGGAACCCAGGAACCGAGAGAGAAAGATCAAGCTACTGGTCTCTCCCACTTTATACCATAGAATCCAAACCCTTAATCCAATTTACAGACAAGGAAGTCTCTGATACAAAGTCACCCATCTGAGGCATAATGGGATTCCTCAGGAGTGTACCACCCTACATCATCCAATCAGTCAAGGGTGTGGGGAAGAACTTACTCTTAAAACTAAGCCTTAGGCTATAACGACCCGGCCTGCCCACAGCCTATTCCAGAACACACATTAATATCAACGAACTTCCATGTGGGCAGCGCCATCTTTAACAAAGTGAGCATAATATATTTTATCTGCCCAACACCACCCATTTGAGGCATAATGGGATTCCTCAAGAGAGTGCACCACCCTACATCATCCAATCAGTCAAGGGTGTGGGAAAGTGCTTACTCTTAAACTAAGCCTTAGGCTATGACGACCCGGCCTGCCCACAGCCTGTTACAGAACACACATTAATATCAACAAACTTCCATGTGGGCAGCGCCATCTTTAACAAAGTGAGCATAATATATTTTATCTGCCCAACAAGGCCTTAGAAGAAAAGCTCTATGTTTGAAGTCTATATATGTGATACTAGTTAGACTTCCAACAATTTTCTATTATTTTAAAGTAAAAATATTTGGTTTAGAGAACAAAAAAATTTATGCTTTTTGGAGCAAAGAGGCCACATGCACACACACAAACATAGAATGTCACACTTATTCTGTTGCTACAAATTGATTTCTTATGTCTTACTTATCACTAGACTAGGAAAATAAGATGCATACAGTTTTATTTTAGTCAGTATTTGTTTAGAAATACAATCTATCAAAAATGCTAAATGCTTGGAAAAATGGAAAACTAAAGAGCAATAAAGGATAATTGACACCTCATTGTCTTTGAAAAGCATCTATTCTGAAGAAGTAAGGAGCACAATACATTGACATTTTTTTTTACTTGGTAAAAAGCCGAAGTCTACACAGGAAATGTGCAACACTTGGCTAAATTTTTAATATTGCTAATTATGTTGAATAATTGTAAGAAGGAAAAGAATTGGATTTGCATGAATAGAATCTGTAGTAGAGAGTAGCCAATTTAAAGAACAGTTTAGAGAAGTTTTACATAGCAATTTGGGGAAAAGGAAGTCAACATATTTATCTTAGGTTCCTTTTATTGACTTGTTCCACTTTAGATTTGGGCCATACTTAGCTTTATTGCTCACACATATTTCATAGGTGCTATTGTCTATGTAGGAAGGATCAATTCTCTTACTCATTAGTCCCTTACATAGCTTGACCAAGCAGTGGCACAGTGGATAGAGTGTTGGCCTGGGATGCTGAGGACTGAGGTTCAAAACCCTGAGGCCACTGGCTTGAGCGCAGGTTTACCAGCTTGAGTGTAGGGTTGCCAGCTTGAATGCAGGGTCTCCAGCTTGAGCACAGGGTTGCTGGCTTGAGCATGAAATTGTAGACATAATCCCTTGGTCACTGGCTTGAGCCCAAAAGTAGCTGGCTTGAAGCCCAATGTCACTGCCTTGAAACCAAGGTTGCTGGCTTGAGCAAGAGATCACTTGCTCAGCTGAAACCCCCCTGTCAAGGCACATATGAGAAAACAATCAATGGCACAACTATGAGTTGTGTCTTTCCCTTCTTATCTATCTGCCCCTGTCTGTCTGTCTCTCTCTCCTTCAAAGAATAAAATAAAATGAAAAGTACCTCACAGAAAATTAAGCTTTTATAAACATTAGTATGATGAAATAATATCAATTAGTTTCAACAATTGAGTAAAGCAGGCACTCATTAGCATGATTTATGGGTTTTATAAACCCTAGTGACCAAACACAGCTTCACCCACAGGACTGTCATCTTGTTGTTCTTGCTCATTTTGACCATTATACCATTTACTAGAACAGAGCTCCAAGATCGGGAACAAATAAAAGTCATAATTTAGTAGACACTAGTTTCAAAATTACATTTGTACTAGGTCAAGATGTAAATAATAGTCTCTGCAAAGAGCATTCAATAATTAATGAAGTAAAACTGTCACTGCCTTGAAAACAGTAAAGCAATATTTGAGTATATTTTTAAAAAATTTTTCATAATGTTGTGGAGAATTGATTATGCCAGTTCCTGATACATTTTGGGAGAAGTTAGCCAGATAAAGAAAGCTGAAGGAAAATCTTTTAACATGTAGAGAAAGAACTGAGATTAAGGTTAGGAGGAATTGTTTTACAAAGCAAACTCAGATACTGATGAAGAGCAATATCCTTCCCCTATTTTTAACCTAGGAATTTTTTTCTTTTGATGTTCTTTCATAGCTATTTCTCCTTTCCCTATTCATTTCGGTTGTCCCTCTATATCTGATTTGCAAAAGACCTAGAGGAAAATGAGCTTAAGCAACAGAACAGATAATTAAAAATACTTAAGATAATTGGAAACCTTTTAGAACTCAGTACTGTTTGAGTTCGGATCCATCCATTTGCTTCCATTAATTTGTACAAAATTAAATTTAAAATTCATATTGCCTCATAATTATAAATATAAATAATGCACTACCTTTAGGATAAGTCAGACATGCTCACTAATTCACAAATCCTTATTTCTTGTTTTTTCATACATTTTTCGTCTTCTACACACATTCTCTTTTTTACAACTTATATTTTAAAATGATAAAAATGGAAAAATAAGAACAATTTTATCTATCATGACAGATACCTGAAACTAGTACTGTGTACCAATAGATAAATGACAGCTAGTAGGACCATGAAAGAATAATACAAACCTAAATTGGCAGATCTTCAACAAATCAAAGAAATTAAAAACTAGTAAGGAATTTGAAAACACTTCTCTGCTATGATATACATCTACCAGATTTTTCTCAAATCATGTTCAGTAATACTGACAAAATGGTTAGTTTTTAGAAGTTGTAAAAGGAGAATTAGCATAACTGAGAGCAGATAGTCAGCTAAGTCAATTTGTCCTTGTTGAAAATCTTCAGCAGATATTTCATCCAAATACTGAACAACTGACAATTATCATCTCATAAATTTTAGTTGTAACTACTGTTGAGCAGAACACTCTGAAGGTAAGATTGGCTGACTTTAAGAAGGGATTTATAAAGGAAAAAATAAATTTAATATTAAAGTTCATGTCTATGATAGAATATGAACAAAGTACCTGTGTGTATGGATTAAAGAAACAATTGAGCCTGACTAGGCAGTGGCACAGTGGATAGAGCTGGCTAGGATAGAGTGGATAGGACTGGGCTGCGGAGAACCCAGGTTTGAGACCCCAAGGTCACCAGCTTGAGCGCAGGCTCATCTAGCTTGAGGATAAAAAAAAAAAAAGCTCACCAACTTGGGGTCGCTGGCTCGAGCGAGGGGTTACTCAGTCTGCTGAAGGCTCGCGGTCAAGGCACATATAAGAAAACAATCAATGCACAACTAAGGTGTCACAACAAAATACTGATGATTGATGCTTCTCATCTATCTCCATTCCTATCTGTCTGTTCTTATCTATCCCTCTCTCTGACTCTATCTGTCCCTGTAAAAAAAGACACAATTGAAAGAAATGATTAAAATATCATCTCTCTTTCTATCTCTTTCTGATATATTTATATAAATATAGTCAGAGATATGGATATAGAAGATACCAATTATAGAGCAATAGAGATAGAATTTTAGCTCCATATAGAGAAGAAAAATTACTTAATAATTTCTATATAAGGAAACATATTTAGCACACATACATCACTAGGATGAAGGGAATGTCCAATGGGTAACACATTCAAAGTATGGCAGGTTTTCATTAAAAATTTTAAAGGTCCTTGCAACAAACTTTCTGTTATCAAAGTATCAAAGACAAATTACTCTAAAAAAACTCTTAATATTAAAACATTTTATAATATTTAGAAGAGAAGGGATTTTGACATTCTTAAGTAGGTGGAGACTCATTTACTTTTGTGTGGGAATGGACAGGTCTGTCTGTCACTCTACCTACTTCCATTACTGCCACCCTTTCAGTCCTTTTCTATAGTAATTTGTTCATAGTCTACAGCCCCCACTTGCAAAAGTACTGTAATTCTCATCTTCAGAAATTATGGGGTTCACTGACTTGGGGTGTGACTTAAGCATCATGTTTTTAATAATCTTTTAGTATACTTCTAATGTGAAAATAAGAGCAAAATTACTTGGGAGTAAAGGGCAGGATTGCAATGGTTACAGCAAGACAAGTATAAATACTGATAGAATCTGATTATCTGAAGATACATTGCATGTTTTCATCTCTAGTTTCTCTGATGCCTACTTGAGATTTGAAGAATACTAATATTTTCTTATTGGTAGTTTTATATCTTCTTTGTAAACTGCTATTGTGTGATATAATCAAAATAAATCTGTGTTCCAGTTATATAAATGACAGATACTTATTTAAGTATATTATAAATTATTTTATGCATATTACATGAATTAGCTCATTTAATTTTTTAAAAACTCTGAAGTTCAGAGATATTTTTAAAATCTCTGTTTTAAAGAACAGAAAACAGGTAAGGAGAAGTAAAGTACCTTCTCCAAATTCTCATAAATAATAAAGAAGTGATGAAGTCACAATTTAAACCCATGTACCTAGTTTAAAGCCGTATAGTATATACATCTGAGCTATATTGATTTTTACAACATTGTTTTTAATTAATAGAAAGATTACTTCCAAATTGAAAAACTATTCACATCAAAATAGGCATCTGATATAGAATGGCAAAATAAATTTTTAATTGATTTTATTCAATACACACATATTGAGTACTTACTATGCAATGATTATTGATACAGTGGAGATTCTAACTAGTATGAGAATTTAATGTATCCACATTCAAAGAAACTCAGTAACTATATTAGTTATTATTAAAATTAAATTAAATTAAATTGAAAATGTACAAGTACTATTATTTGGCCTGCCTCTCTTGAACAAATTATTTTTATACATTATTATGTTATATAGTATAACAGTTCTACACAGATAATAAGAACCCTCTGTAAAAATAAGAAGATATGATATTATAGATAGAAAAATTAACCCATTTTCGGCATGGAGTAGAGATTTCTAGATGCAAGTGCATTCTTATTTTCAAACCATTACACAAGGTCTCCAATTAAGTCATTGCTGTTGAGATCAAAAGAAGAAGAGAAAATACTGATCAATAAACTATCTTAGTTGAATAATTTATATTTACCTAATTCTTATGATAAGCCAGTATTAGTTTTCTATCACTGTTATAACAAATAATCACAGTTACATTAGAGGCTTTTTAAAACAATGCAAATTTATTATCTTACAGTTTTAAAGATCAGAAGTCCAAATTAGGTCTTATGGGGTTGAAGTCACAGTGTTACAGAATTCAGTGTCTTTCAGAGACTCAGGAGGAGAATGTGTATTTTGTCGCTTCCAGCTTTGATGGTCTGCTTATTGGTGCATTACTTGAGCATGTGTTTCCTTTGACTTTGACATGCCGACTAAATTGTATTTGACCCATTGGCTTAATCTTGGATAATTGTTCTTCACATAGTCATATATGGTAAGTACATTTGATTTATAAGATAACATATTCACAAATTTTGGAGATTAAGGTGTGGATATCTTTATGGGACCATTATCTTTTTTACTACATCATATAAGCATTGTTTCGCTTAATTTTTGTAAGCTAATTCAGTAGCTGTTGTACAATGACAATTGGGGTTTAGAGTACAACTGATCTCCCCAGTTCCCAGTAGCACAAATTTATACATAGATCATGCTTAGATTTCTGTATAATTCCCTTTTGCTGCCTCTGTCACTTTATATTAAATGATTGCAACAGATTTTAAAGATTAGTATTACCCTGAAAAATTTGTTATTTGAAATGAATAATGAACATATATTTGAATTAGTTAATACATACGTACATTAGTGAAATTATTAATCTGAAACTACTCATCAAACACATATATATTTAAAATCATTTATCAAAAACTAAAAAACATAAAGATATGTTTTTAGATTCCTTTTACTACAATATTGCATAAAGTAGGAGAAGATAAATACCACTCACAAATTTATAATAATTGAGAGAAGATACATTACAACTGATAATGCCCAAATGCTAAAGATTCATAAGAAACTATATTAAAGAAATTATATGCTAACTCTTAGGTTTCATTTCTTTAACCCTGCCAGCACAAGTCTTGTTTCAGGGCTTGCGGCAGATGACCAACCACAAAGGAATGTCTGATGTCACAATCTGAGAAGTCCTGGATGATTGAAAACTGCTAGAAGTTAAATAAACTCAAACTTCCATAAAAGACCATCCTTTGTCCAGCAGCCAATCGGCTAATGCCCCATAACCCTTTCTACTCCACCTCTCCTCGCCCTTAAAAAAGCACAGTCCTAGGCTGTGCCTGGTGCGACTCTCCCTTATGAGCCAGCCCAGCAGGTTTCCTTTTCGGACTCCAATGGATTCTAATACTAACTAACTGGATAACCTAGATGAAATGGATAACTTCCCACAAATGTATAATTTACCAAGACTGAATCATGATGAAATAAATTGTATCCATAAAAAAAAACAACCTCCCAACAAAGTCTGGAACCAGATGGCCTCCACTGATGATTTCCATTAAATGTTCAAAGAAAAATTAATACCTATCTTTCCTGATATCTTCCAAGTAATTTAAGAGAAGGAAAACTTTCAAGTTCATTTTATGAGGTAAACATTATCCTAATATAAAATCCAACAAGGACACTAAAAGAAAAAAATTGCAGGTCAATATTTCTGATGAGAATAAATGTAACAATTCTCAATAAAATATTAGCAAACTGAACTTAACTGTGAATTAAAATAATCATACATTAACCCTGGCCAGAGAGCTCAGTTGTTTAGAAATCATACTGATACATCAAGGTTGGGGGTTTGATCCCTGGTCCAGGGCTCATACAAGATCAACCATTGAATGCATAAATAAGTCAAAGAACAAACAGAACAAACAGATGTTTCTCTCTGTGGCTCTTTCTTTTCCTTTCTTTAAAATCAATAAATAAATATTAAAAAAGAACCATACATCATGATAATGTGGAATTTGTTCCAGAATGTATGTTTTAACAGTGGCAATCAATTAATACACCACATTAACAAAGTATAAAACAAAAATCATGATTATCTCAATAGATATAAAGTCACATTCCACAAAATTGAACATAGTTTTATGACAAAAATCCAAATGGAGAGGAAATAGAAATGTCATCTCCATTTGAAAAAATATGATTTGATATGTAGCAAACCATAAAGATTCCACCAAAAAACTGTTAGTGCTAATAAATGAATTCTGAAAAATTATAGAATATAAAATCAATATTCAAAAAACAGTTTCATTTTTATACAGTAACAACAATAAAAAATTAAGAAAACAATCCCATTTATAATTGCATCATAAAGAATTAAATACTTAGGAATAAATTTAATTAAGGGGTGAAAAGTCTATACACTAAAAACTATAAAACATTGAGAAAGCAAAATGAAGAAGTCACAATAAATGGAAAGATATCCATATTCATTGACTGAAAGAATTAACATTGTTAAAATATCCATATGACCAAAGTAAATCTACACATAAATTATTAATGACATTTATATTTAGTTGAAAGATTTATAGGTGCAAATGCAACTCATACTCTCATTATTTCTTCATGTATCAAACAAAGCCTACCAAAACCAAAAATATTTCCTTCTGGCAATTCAGTGTTAGCAAACTCTTATCACTCTCTTCCCTCCCCATGGATCCTGACAGGGCCAACAACTCAGCTATTTATTCACAACTAAAGGTAGACAGTCCTTCATAGAAATTTTGCCAATATTCCATGACTAGGTAGATTACTGATATTATTTGTGAACCAGTCTTGTATGTTTGTTTCCTCCAAGGGCCCCTTGTCTCTGTTCTTTCCTACCTGCCAATAGTTTTATTCTGATCGTAATATTTGATCTATTCCTTCCCATTCAGACCAGTGCTGACTAATTTCTTTATTTTATGTGAATAGCAAACACAAAAGTAAGATTTATAACTGTCTCAAATAAAAGGAGGTGTGATAGTTTCAACAAAGGAATCGGCAGTTACGACATACTTAGTACACCTGCTTGTCAGTAAAGATAAGCTCCAGCCTTAAGCTCAGCACACTATTAATATCCTCCAGGACTTTCTGTTTCCTTTTTGTTTATTTGTTACCACAATAGTCGTCATAGAACCAGCATTCTGTCTTAACAATGCAACAAAGAAAGAAAATCTGAACTGCTCTTCTGTAACTGTGGCAGAATGTGCATCAACAGTCTCACTCACTGGTGATGAGAACAAGTTTCTTTGTTTTTCTTAGTTGTACATACATATTTTGCAGAAGCAGGACAATACCGTAGTTTAGAATAGATCAGAACCACTTCAGTTCAAACTACCCTTTCACCTTCAAGCTGTATGATTATTGGCATATGCATACCTGGGTGCATACCTGGAAAACTTTGTTCCTTAGCTTTTCATCTGTGAAATGTGCATAAAATGATTTCTTATGTGTAGAATTCTGATTAGGAGAAGTAGATGAGTTTATGAATTAAACATTCTTATAAAAGGGTTACACAAATATTAAGTACGATGTAAACATCAGTAATTATTATGTAGAACCTGAAGATTCCCTTAGAAATGCTCCCTCCTATCAAACACCCACTCACTCCTTCAGTGACCACCCTGAGCCCAGGATGAACATTCAATTCATTTCTAATACTAGACAAAAAGAAGGCGTAGAACCCTGAGTCATCATTGGTTGGCATGGGAAAAAGGAGTAAGAGTCACACAGAACATCCCAAAATAAGATATTGGAATGGTACATCACTACTATTTTCCTGAGATACCTAGCTCTCCAAAGTCCTTTTTAATGAAATATCAGGCCCATTACCATTGGCTCAGAATCATGTAGCTAAAAAAGAGTTTGAAGGTACATGCCATATTTAGTACTTATGAGAGGGAGAGAAGAAGGCAGGGAAGAAAAGAGAAAGAAATAGACAGAGAGAGAATCTATTATTTTTTGCCTTATTTTTATGTACGTTTTCTTCTAATTCTGTGAGTTTCCTAAATTTTAGCAACATAAAGAAAAGAGTTTTTGTTTTTCTAAGCTCACCTTTCTTGTTTCATATTATTAGTTCTAAAATGTTTTTTAGATTTTCTAACCCCAATAATTTCACTTTTAACCATTAGTAAATCTTTAATTATTCTGGAAATATTTAAAAGAACAAATAATAAACAAATAATAAAGTAAATTTTCACTTTACATGTGGGTACTTTTACACTTCCTCAAAATAAAAAAAAAATCTTGCAAAATAGACATTCTGTGCTGAGGAGTAAGTCAGAGACACTAAGTGGGTATTTCGAATAAAGGGTTTTTCACAGGATATTTGTCGATTTTACCTCATGGTCAATTGCTAGTTCAGACTAACCTCAAATCTATTAGAAAATATTCTTTCTTTGATTCATAAATCCATAAAGAGTTGGCAGGTGCTTCTTTAAGCATTAATTCTCCTGTTCAGATTGAAAAATACTAAGATGAAGAATCCATTGTGCTAACATAAAAAAGAGAAGATGGGATTCTTATGCAATCAAAATAAATCACACATACCCTACTTCAATCCGTCCTGCTTCTGAATTTCATCCAAATATTATTGATGTATACAAAATTTTATAGTAAAATATTAAAAAAACTATTTTTAATTTATTAATATACATACTTTTATATTTTTAAAATAATACTGGAAATATATACGTATATATATGCCTCTCACTGTAAACTTGCTGAATTTCAACCACTTGGTGACAAAAGTTTTGCTTCTATGTCCCTGGTGTTTATTTTGGATCAGAACTATAAATGTGGCCCCTCCTACCAAAGAGCACTCTGTAAAGATAATACTATGTTATAATGCACTCTGCTCCTCCTTCCACATAGTTTAGTTATTATATTTTGCAATTACTTTATATAATAAAATCCTCTGTATTTTTATGCATGAAAATTACTTAATTTACATGTGATATATTCCATATTTTAAAGATAAATTATTCTTCTATTATCATTATTATTGGAAAAGGTATTTCTAAGTAGAATAAAATTTGATAAATTTAAATATATTAATTAATTATTAAGTTTAGATGTTAAACTTAGCTGTGCTCAGTCAACAACAGATTAAATTCTCTGAAGAATGATGCTTATAAACACTTATTCTATAAAAACAAAAATGCCAAAACAAACTGAGACACATGAGTGTCAAATACCTGAATAAATAATCTGAAATAAATAACTTTATGGTGATACTTCATAAATGTGTGTAATCATGTGTCATAAATCTAATTCTAATTTTTTTAACTTTTTCTAAAATACTGTTAAGAATGAGAAATTTAAAAGATACATTGAGTTTGTTCTAAAAATAATAACATTCAAGTTATAGTTTCTTGTAAATTTTTATTTATTTATTTATTTTTACAGGGACAAAGAGAGAGTCAGAGAGAGGGATAGATAGGGACAGACAGACAGGAATGAAAGAGGTAAGAAGCATCAATCATTAGTTTTTTGTTGCCATCGCAACACCTTAGTTGTTCATTGATTGTTTTCTCACATGTGCCTTGAGACCTTGGGTCCGAGCTGGCAAGCTTTTGCTCAAGCCAGATGGGTCCGTGCTCAAGCTGGCGAGCTCAGGGTGTACAACCTGGGTCTCCCGCATCCCAGTTCGATGCTCTATCCACTGCGCCACCGCCTGGTCAGACCTAGTCATAGTTTCTTTTAATTCACAGAAAAGCTTTTGCACACAAACATGTGTCAGTTGATCTAAGGACTTTACACTTAATTCAATGACTCAATGATTCCTTTGTTCATTCTTATATTAATGAAAAACCTTAGTTTATTCCCATGCCAACTTCATAAAACATATTTATATTATTTGCTAGATAATCATTCTAACCTTACCCAGTGGTTTATAATCCATATTCTTATGTATTTTATTAATCTTGAAATTTCATATATCGCTTCTATGAAACAATAATGTTTCCTGTATTAAACTATATATTATATCATAAAATAAGTAATTATAAATAATTTTATCATATTAATGCTTTGTTTCAATATTTATAATGACCTATAAGATCTCTACGTAGCATTATTGCTCTGGTTCTCAGCCCTCTATGTTCTTTTCATTAGTCTGGTGATGCACATATGGAGAACTGGGTACCAGTTAATGTGTAAAAGCCTCATGGCTTATACAGTATTTACCTTAAAAGGTTGTCATCTACCTAGAAATGATAATAGTATCTCCTTAATTTTAATATGATAATTCATAAAACATGTGAAAAATGGCCTTCAGGTAGGCCATTTAAAATCTTTGACGGAAACACGATGTCTGATTTTTCTATAAACCAGTGTATATGAAACCACGTAAAAACTCTTACCACTGATGCTTTTTTTTGTTTTAATTCTGAAGTGAGGTATGGTAGAAGTGTTTCCTCAAATGGCCACAGGTATATATAATTTTCTGAAAACAATGTCAAAATACTTAAAGCCTCTGAGATTGTACCAATTTAGTGAAAATTACCATTGGTACCTACTATTTCTCTTTATACTCTCATACAGTACCCTCACTGGTTCTTTAGTTTTTCTGTCATAGGTTGAAGGCTGATTTTAGCTTTATTAGGTTATTACTCTAAAATATCCCCGATTTTCCTCCTCAAAGTATTCATGATATGAGGGTGATTCTTTTAGGATTTACTGAGAAATTAATTCGTACCAAAGAAATGGGTGATAATGATGTAACATTTTGTTCCTAAGAGGAAGCATTTACTATTTCATCAAAGACTTCTGGAATGAGCGTGATTAGCTTGCATGAAATTGCAAGGACAGGACTGAGGCTGCTGGGACCCGCGAGCTCACTCTGCCTCTGCATGTGGACTACACTGAAGCAGTGGTACTGTCCAGATTAAATAACTGCCACCTGAACTGTCTCGTTCTGAAAAATAGAGGAAAGGAGAAGCAAATTCTAATGTGTATTCAATGGATCAGAATAATAGGATTGAAAAGTATCAGGATGATTAGATTCAGGCAGATTTTAGAAAATGAAGTAGACAAGAAATTTAATAAAGGGTGAAATAAGTGCGGATAAGGTATAATTAGAGCTTTCCTTTTATTTGTTATCTCTACTGTCTTTCTCTTTCTAGCACTTATACAAATTCTTATTTTATTCTTTATTTTTTATTGAATTGACTAGGGTGGCACTGTTAACTTAATTAAACAGGTTTAGGGTGCCCAATTCTACTAAACATCTCTCTGTACACTGCATTGTGTGTTCAACTCCTTCCAATTCAAGTTTCATTCATCACCATTTATGCCCCCATACCCTCCTCCACCTTCCTCTCTCCTAGAAATCACCACACTGTTGTCTTTTTTCCTTTTCTTCTCTATCTCTCCGCCTCCTTTGCCCACCCTCTCCCCTGAGAGCTGTCAGCCTGTTCTCTATGTATGACTCTGTCTCTATTTTGCTTGTTAGTTCACTTTGTTCATTAGATTCGACATATAAGTGAAATTAATCTGGGACACATATTCTTAAATTCAATATAAACAGAGGGAGTATTAAAAAGTCAGCATGAAAATGTTCATGCTCTGGGTTATTTATGGTGCTAAATAGATACAATTCTATTAGAACATAATTTATAATCCATATAATTTATTCTTTGAGTTCTTGTTCATATTTTAATTCTAAACTAAGAACTGTAATTAGGGCATTTTATAAATTAAAAGTTTTATGTTATTATTTTCCTTGGAATTTGACATTTTAAAATTTATTTTTATTTATTCATTTTAGAGAGGAGGCACAGAGTGAGAGAGAGAGAGAGAGAGAAAGAGAGAGAGAGAGAGAGAGAGAGAGAGAAAGAGAGAAAGGGGAGAGGAGTTGGAATCATCAACTCCCATATGTGCCTTGACCAAACCAGTGCAGGGTTTTGAACTGGCGACCTCTGTGTTCCCAGGTCTACACTTTATCTACTGCGCCACCACAGGTCAGGCGGAATTTGAAATTTTAATTGTTTTCATTAGTTGATTGATTAGTATCTTAAAAAATCAAATATATTTACAGTAGCTTGCAAACTGTTGTTTTGTGGTTTTCCCTTCTAGAATTATATAGATCACATTTATGTTAACTGGAGATTTCTTGAAAAAATGTATATGACAGTATTAACAATATCTACTCTAAAAACATCGTGTTATATATGCATTGCAGAAAAGATTCAATGTCTACTTAAAATAATGAGAACACTGACTTACTTTTTAAAATCATGCTTGATAAAATATCTATATGGAGATGTTTCCTTGTCTAAAAAGAAAATGTAGCTGTTTGAGAATATTAGCCATTAGGAAATTCTAGATGACCACAGGAAACAATTTTTCCAGGAAGAAAATAATTATCATCATTGGATTAACAGTCAGTAAATTGATCAATCTGATAAATATACATCCTCTATTACAATTCAAACTATTAATGTGCATTTGAAATGCATGTGAGAAAATAAGCTTTTGTAAGCCCACATGATAACTCATCAGACATGAAAATATTTTTGTTTAAAAAAGTTGCATATAGAGATAATTTTTGTTTCTATATGAATTCATTTATTTTTTCTCAAAGTTACTTTTTAGACTATATATACAATACACTCAATTGCAGATAGGTACTTATATTTTTTATCTTAGCTTCTTTTGTGGCACAGAAAACATCATTAGCTTCTGTTCCAGGCAGCCAAGGTAAAATAACATGAAAGGCATAAGAAGTAATGACCTTCTCTAAAATTTGGGCTAAAGAAATATAGTAGGTAAATTGCTTGACAAAATATCCAGGATTACTAAGAACATGTATTATCCACCTTCATTTCAGAATACAAGACACCAATAAGAAAGACTCTCTCAGCCATTCTTTTGCACCCTGTCACCAAATAGAATGCTTTTGTGTGCTTGTGCTTTGATTGTTTCATCTGGTACCTTGACAGGATTCTGTTTCCTTCTTCACTTCAGATATTTACAATGAGAAGTGTTTTATTTTCATCAGAATAGATAACACAACACTATGCATGTATTAATATGGAATGTGTAATAGCACATTTCTTATTATGACAAATATTTTATACCTATTTTGATGACAAATTGAAAAAACAGAACTCTCTTTGCACATGTAATTTACTGAGAGATTAATTTTGTGATTGTAGTTGATGTGATGGCTCCAGAATTTTAAGCAGGGTTGTGTATAAGTGCTGTAATGGGTAGAGAAACATATAATTTGTCTTCTAAATAGGGACATTTTTAGTAATGAAAAAATCACAAAAAATAATTACCAGGTGCCAAGTGATCTATAAAAGGCCTAAACCAAGACTGCATTTGGAAAATTTGGGAATAGTGAAAGCATACTATGTGATAAGATTTAGAAAACTCTTCTAGATTTATATGTGTGTGTGTGTGTGTGTAATATATATATATATATATATTTAATATTTCCTTATATTGTACTTCTTTCAAGACATTGAATAAACAACTGTATAGTCATTCCAAATGGCTGAAAACAAAGGTAGAATTATTTTTAGAAGTCAAAATTATAATGAGTATCATTAGTATATATGTAGTTTATCCTACATTCATTTATATATTTCCTTAGATTAATGTATTAGATTAGAGAAATGACACTTTGAAAGTGTAAGAAATTTGTTCTCAAAGGCAAGTATAAAATATAGAGTGGTTCCAGGGCATGATAGATAGAACACAAGTTATCCCCAAGTGATGGTGGAGGCTAATCTAGCTGCTGAGTATTGGTTTGGCTGGAAGACTTGGAGTTCTTAAAAAAAAAAGTAACTTGAGCATAATTACAGTCATTAAAAAGAAGATACAAAAATACTCATCCATTATTTTACTAGTTGATTTCAGCAACATAGTAAGCTTACTTTAGAAATAAAAGAAAAATGTTAAGAATTTCAGAGTTGAAAAGGGCATTAGGTATAACTTACTTAAAATTGCAAATTTTGGGGATAAAGTTATTGAAACTACAGTAAGGAAGATATTTGACCAAGTTTAATTGGTTTTTAAGGAATTTTATTATTTTCTTACATGATAAGT
The DNA here is from genome assembly GCA_037038555.1 of Rhynchonycteris naso. Taxonomy (NCBI): domain Eukaryota; kingdom Metazoa; phylum Chordata; class Mammalia; order Chiroptera; family Emballonuridae; genus Rhynchonycteris; species Rhynchonycteris naso. Next base: position 40,125,168 of record CM072997.1, on the reverse strand, counting down.
ACGGGTAAAAAGAAATTTTAAATATTATTCCCCATTCCCACTTGATTGAGATATTAGAGGAGTATGCCTGACTAGGTGGTGGCGCAGTGGATAGAGTGTCAGACTGGGATGTGGAAGACCCAGGTTTGAGACACCGAGCTCGCTGGCTTGAGCGCGGGCCCATCTGGCTTGAACAAAAGCTCTCCAACTTGGACCCAAGGTCGCTGGCTCCAGCAAGGGGTTGCTCGGTCTGCTGAAGGCCCGCGGTCAAGGCACATGTGAGAAAGCAATCAATGAACAACTATGGTGTCGTAATGGCAACGAAAAACTGATGATTGATGCTTCTCACCTCTCTCCATTCCTGTCTGTCCCTCTCTCTGACTTTCTCTCTGTCCCTGTAAAAAAAAAAAAAAGATATTATAGGAGTATAACAGAAGCGAGAACAAATAGGAGTATGAGTGTTCTTAAAGGATTTTTTATAGTTTAACAATATTTTGACAGATTTAGAAGAATTAGACACCCATTGCTACTTGTCATTTAAATTGTTAGGACAAGAATTACCTATATTTTTAATGCTTAACATTTTCATAGTTAGAATTTAGTTCCTACAATATTATTGGGTATTTGTTAGATATTTAGTAGACAATATTTTTTTTCTTATAGCTTTGACTTTTCAGTAAGATTGGTTGGCAACTCTTTTTATGCCCATAGGTTACTGAGGCTATAAAATGAGAAGAAAATTAAATAACTAATAAACTAGATGCATTATATAGAAAGGCCAAAGAGGAGGAAGTCTATGGCTTCAGAATGCAAGGAAAATATAAGATATTGAAATATGTGGAAAACAAGGCTTGTACTGTGTGGGAAAGTAGGAGAATGTTTTTAATCCTTGCTGATAACAATAGATTTGCTAAACTCAGAATTCAACCTCAAAGTAATGTTTTACATACCAGTAATATAAGATTAGAAACAAAGGTGTGTGTTGTTCAGAGGTTTTCTGTAATACTCTTATTCCTTAAGAAAATTGGGTAAACAGCTTTGAAGAATCCTGCTCTATAAAGATTGTTCAGTGCCGGTGACAGAAGCTAACATAAAGCAGAAGAGATTATATTGGGACATTCATTAGCTCTGATTTATTCTAAGAAAAAGCAGTAATTGTTGTTCCTACTTCCCCACATAGAAAACAAAAATAAATAAATAAATAAGCTCACTGAGTTATTTATTCATCTGCCCCCACATCATTACCCCTAGCTTAGTCTATGTCAGTCTGTCAGAGTAAAAGGACAACATAAAATATTTTAACATTTTTTTTGCTTATATGGAAATATTTAGCTAACTTCTTTTTGGGTGACTTCACTTTAAGTATTCACAGAGTTTAGGTATTTGAATCCTATTTGTGAAAATATTATATTTATATAGTAAAAAAATAGAAGAAATATTAATACAATATTTAGTTTAAATTTATAGAGATTTATAAGTAACAACATTTATAAATTCTTTTATGTTGAGAATAACAGAAAACTACTAAGCAAATATTCCAAAATATATATTCTTTCTTAGATCATAAATTCTGGCAGAGTAAAAAATTATTACAGCGATGGTATTACAGATATATAAATATATTTCTAAAATTATTTTCTTCAAAGAAAAACAATAAATTGCTTTGAAGGTGAAAGTTAAAACATGGATTTATGCAACAGTCATTCAATAAAATCCATATATTTGTAGTCTACTTTTGAGAGTCAGCTATTAAAAAAATGGGGCTTCATCTTAATATCAATGGTAAGGCATAAAAAATTTCAAATGTTAAATATAATGCAAAATTTTTTGAATTTATAAATGTCTATGTATTCCACAGTTACACACACACACACACACACACACACACACACACACACACACACATATATATATATATATATATATATATATATATATATATATATATAAACATTTATAAAATAACAGATATTGTAAGTTTATTGCACTAAAGATATTCATTAGTACCAAATACAGGGTGCTTTCATGTTACGACAGTCTCAACATATGACATTTCAAGTTAATGACACTCATTTTCATAAAATCTAAAATAATTTGTGACATGAGTGTTTCCACTTGTACCATTAGTGTTGTGCTTAAGAACTACGTGGGTCAACTTGTTTGGTTGCGCACAGCTGAAGAATACACAGTGATGTGAATCCTTGAGCATGTAAAAGGATCAGCCCCTATGACCCAGAATCTCCAGAACCCTCTGTAGGTTCTTCTGCCTCTCAGCTTCCTCTTCCCACCTTGCAATGCCCCGTCTAGTGTGCAATCCAACCACAGAAATAAAGGTAGGAAATTTTATTTTACACTCATTTTTTGTTACTACAGTACAGTGTACAGTACAATATATTTATGTCCTTTTCTTTTTATGTGGCTTAGTTGTGTTTTTATGTTCTAGATTATGATTTTACAATTGTTTTAGGATAGGTAAGTGACTTAAGTTAGGGTGTGTTTTGACTTACACCAAAATTCAGGTTATGTTACTATAATAGGAACGGAACTGTGTCATAACAGGATTCCCTGTACACGTGAAAGAAGTTGGCCTTATTATCTTATGGACATTTAGGTTAAATGTCACATTTAAAATGCCTTATACAATAAATAATATGTTGTCTATGATAGTTCTTAAGTGTATGATTGCATTAGGTATTGACAAAATATTAATATAAGGTGGTCCAGGAAGTAACTGTATAATCTAAGATATATTATGAACAAGAAGAATAATGTGAGCAGTTATTTCTAAAACATAAGAAAACAGCATAAAATGTTTTCTAACTTATACTTTCAGGAGAGAAATAGTAAGTTTAGCTCTTTGTGAATGCTTGATCATGATGAGGAAAGTAGAATGGAAAATTATAAGAAATAGAATAGATTACAGTCTAATGATTATGATATGATCCAGGAAAATTAAGAAAGAATATTGATTAAGGAAGCAAAGAGAAAAGGCAGAGCAATCACACACACACACACACACACACACACACACACACACACACACACGGTATCATATGAAGTGCTTGATACATAATGAGTCAAATATGAGCCTGCCTGTCCTTCCACTCACAGAGCAAATAGCTTTTATATGCAAATATATCAATTAGTGGTATGGTTTTTAATGCTCTTGAATATGTTTTCAAATAGTTTTAAAACAATTTTTATTTTGCTTGTTTGGTATATATTTGATATATATACATAAATATGTATGTTTAGGTACACACATACACTTAAGATTCCTTGACTAAATTGAAATTCCCCACACATATAAGTGCATTGTTAACTTCTTAAAGACAAAGACTGTATTTTTTTTCTGTATGCTTAAGTTCCTAGCACAGCTCACACAGTACTTGTCACATAGAAACAAATTGATTGTTATTTTGAAAATACTCAATTAATGAATAGATTTATAAATAATAAATTTATGACAGAAAACCTAAATTCTAAATATGTTTTTTACTTTTCATTATAGAGCTTTATTATGTCTTTATGTTTCTCCAAATCTTACTGTTGAGAATTAAAACTCTGATTCCATTAATTATTCATTACTTGTGACATATATTCTTAAAAAATAATAATAATAACAATTTTAGTTTAAACCTTTCCAATATGACTTAAAATATTCATTCTGGAATGAAGTCAAAGAAATGTCTGCTTTCTTCATATATATATTTGAATGAATTTGTATTGACATTAATTTGCACATTATAACAGACTCTAATTTATAGATTTAATGCAAAATACGGAGGACTTCACATTTAGAAAACAGGTCTTTGGGATCTAAGCTCATTATCATCGAAGTGTGAAGTTTTAATTGTACTACTTTTAATAATATATCTCCTACATTGATATTACTCAATGCCCATAACTTCAGGAAGTGAGAAATGGAGAGGTTATAATGCAGGAGAGATTGATGCTAAGAAGATTCTGAGTTGTCACGATTAAAAATTTTCCACCCATTATGTGAATCTTATTGATCATTGCAGGAAGCAGAAAAATGTGCTGTTCATTGATTTTCTTTGGCTACTGAATGCATTAGGCTTGACACATTTGATGGGTAGACAAGTTTTCAAAGGAAGCTCAGTTAAGCTAATCTTAGTTCAGAGGCATATTCACAATGGAATAAGAAAATTTGTAATTGCTAGAGCAAATAGAAGAGTCAGAGAACTATATTATGAGCCATATCAGCATAAAAATTAGACATGAGCCTTCCCAAGAGACTACAGTAAAACATATCAAGACTTTGATGCTGTTTTTTACAAATGTAGCAATTACTGGATAAATTGGGTTTTAGCTTTTCACCCTTCAGCCAAGATAGTTAATGCAAAGCAATTAGTTGTTCTGTTTTCTTAGCTAAGGGAAAGTATCAGAATTCTACCAAGTTTATAAAAATATAAATGAAGACATTACATAATAGCATTCTACAAATGAGATTGATAAAAATGTTACTGCCTATAAATTCAAAATTTTGTTTCTAATGATTTATTTATAATTCTTCTTATATTGTTTTTTTATAATACAAATTCAACCATGAATAATATTATAGGCTACTAAAATACAAAGGACAATAGCAAATGCAAATAAAACCTATTCTACACTGGGAATTAATTCCCATTTAAAATATAAAGTTAAAAAGTATAATCCTTTATCCCTGTTGGAAGCTGTCTAGTTACTTATTAGTACAACATCAGAGTGCAGTGTTACTTCTCAGTATTACAGGATTGGTGTCAAAATGTTATGTATATTTTTCCAGTACATTAAGTACCAGGGCACCGTGTATGCTTTAGGTGAGAATTAATTAAGTTAGCATACACCAAGTGGTCATTTACGCCCACAAACAAACATTTTAGATTTGACAATCACCTTTCTCATTTTTTCCAGGTCATTTAGCATACAAGCATACAACTCAAAATCATAAGAATAAGTGAAGACATATAGACTGTTAATATCATATTCTAATTTAATGACATTCAGAAAGAAAATTTCTCATTCCTTGGACACACTAATATGCCTTTCAATGCCTTTGGAGATTTGTTTTTCAATACAGAACACTTTTATTAATCATGTATGGGATATTTAGATTTTTAAGAACTATTTTGCTTTTCAATATGTTAATTAAAGTATAATAAGAATTAAATATTTTAAAATATTACAGCAACTATATGTTGCTTTGCCAATTAGTCTTTGTACACAGAAGACAGACCACTCTAGATTGATAGGTGGCAATTTTAGTAAGCAAGGAACTTAAGTCCCGGGTCTATTTTGGGCACTGCAAAATAAATACATCTCTGTATCCACCCACCAAATCTTTACAGTTGATATAGATGCATTAATGGGGTTCTGATGATTTCAACAACACTTTGCTCTATCAAGGCTGCATCTTGAAAATGGATCGCACTGTTAAAACAGTGGGCAGAACTTATACTTTCTGAACAAAGGTTGGAAATGAGGTAGCCTCTGATCACTTGGGTCTAGCTCATGGGTAAACAATTCTCATATCCTTTCCCTTACCTCCTCCAATATTTCACCCTTTGTGACATGCTCTTACAAACTTATACGCTCCCCGTTTTCTACAATGTGCTCTGCACAGTCAGCAAGAGGTTTCTTTGCACATTGTTGGTTTGTTTGGTGATAATCTGACTGCATTGGAGACAGATTCCGCAGCCAAAACATAGGCACATACAAGAAAAAAAGCATAGATTAGGATAATATCCCAAAATAGGAAACAATTTTTTTGCCACCATATTCCCATGATCCAAACTATTGGTTTATTATATTCCTAGGTTGGGTGTTGTATCACTCAGGATGCTCACTTGCATCCTCAAGTTATTTTAAAAAAGTGATCTATTAGCAGACTAACCAGATGTGAATAAACAATGTTCTGTATGGATAACTGCACAGGTGTCCCCTCTGAGGCAGTACTACTGTGCAACGCCATCCCATTTTGGAGAACAACTTTTCTCATTAAAGATATTTTAGTATTCAGTAAAGACAGACTTTGCTGGCTCTCACTGAAATATTTTTGGGTGAATTTAGTAAGAGCTTTTATGTGTACTGTAATGTCCTCCAGGCCAATGGAGGAAGCCAAAATGGCGTCTAAATGATTGTACCAGTAGATAACAAAACATGGCCATCTGGCTCTGATGAGAGGAAGGTTGGAAATTAATCAAGTTGTGCATATCATACATGTTGACAAGGAAAGGCAGCATCATCATATGTGAGGAGATGGGTTGAGAGAGGAATGTGCCAGACAGGGACTTGCACGTTCTCTCCTCTTTCAATGATGTGTGTTCCATTCCAGCTATTTCAGCAAGTCCAGTTTGCAGCTGGGCAAAGAATCCTAGTGGAGATTGAGTGGATTCCCTTCACCCAGGGGTACAAAGCAATTTATTTATTTATTCTGGTGATACATGCCCTTGCAAATGCTAATAGATAACACTTTTTCTTGGTGTAATGGGGTTTGATCTGTGATGAGATCAATGGAAAAATGGCTGTTTCCCATAAATTTCATACCATTATGGTATTGAGTATCTTCACAGGTGTCCCCAATCTGGCATATGAGGCAACTGGCCCTAGTGGTAGATCATTCAAATGTATTAAAATCTGGGACAGTATTGTAGTCCACTTGGACAAGGTAGATTTACTTGTTAGTAATTTAATCTGCTGTTTTAATATTCCATGTTTTTCCTTTCTATAATCTTGTTGACCTTTTGCTTGTGGAGTATGCAATCTCTATTCAATGTTATGTTCTTTTGCCCAGCCATGAATATCATGACTTTTGAAATGTGACCTGCAATTACCGTGTATTTGATGAAAGTATCTGTATACGGTACTCAACTTCTATAATTCTTTAATGGTAACAGTCTGGTTTGCATGGTGACAGGTGAAAGCTTCAGTTAGGGCAGATGCAGTGTACACAAAAACCAAGGCATATTTAGACTCATGACTCAGAGGAAGGTGGCCAATGTAATCAATCTTCCAATCCCTTTCCAGGTGGGAACTCTGTTGAATGGCCCCAGACTACCTTGGACATTGTTTAGAACACACAGGGCATGCTGTCACTGCATGAACCAAGTCACTGTATTTCACAAGCTATCTGGCATATTTGGCAATATATCATCCCACCCAGGTATTCTGGTAGCCTCTTTTTCTATGTTCCAATCTGCTGTATCTACTGAAGTGTCAGTTGCTAAGGCTTGTGCCCAGGCTAGAACATCAGCTTTCTGATTACCAGGGATTATCAGAGCCTTAAGAGCTGGGAAGTGGAAAATAGTGAAGACTGCCTCAGACTCTTGTAGGTAAACCTACTTGTGTTTCCATGAATTCTAATCCAACAAGGGTTTATTCACAATCATCTACCCCTCAGTTTTCCATTATCCAAGCCATAGGGTTAATTCTTCAAAACAGCTCAACTTTCAGAGCAAAATATTAACTACCAGAGTGATCACCAGGCATGCAATTGAATTTAGTCCACTGGCTGCTGTAATTTATTCCTGTTTCCATCCAGACAATGCCAAAGTTGGGCTGAACTGAAACGGCAGTTCTTGTTGAGGGGCTGCTCTGACTGGACTCATTTGTAGACCAGCCATCAGCGGAAATTTTTCCCACTCTTTCTTTAGAGCCAGCATCAGCTTCCCCAGGAGTAAAGGTAAGATCATTGGAAGGATAGGCATACTCTACTGGGCCTAGTATCACTCGTATTTTTAGAGTCAGTGGGCTGGAAGCCAGGATGCTCCTCTGCTGCAAACAGGCATGCTACTTAGTCAAAGTGGGAGTTAGACCCATGGCAGAGGTAGGTTGATGAAGGGATGTTCTTACCATAATTTGTCTGATGTTTTTATTTTGTTTTATTTTTTTTTTAAAAGCTCTACCTGGAGGAGCACTGTGCACATGGTGAGGAGCTGCTGCTTGATGAGGGTGTGTTAGGATTCTGTCCCCTTTCAGAGGTAGGGCATTATCGTAGGAGTATTCTTTTTTGTGTTGTTTCTGCCCATAATTTTCAGAGCACAGACACATTTATCTCAAATCATAGCCTCATTCAGGAGATTCCCAGAGCTTTAATCTGCTTCACTAATATTTTTCCCTCTCAAAGTTGGCTCACTGCCTGAACTCCAGGTCCACAAGTGCCCTTCCTTTCCCAGATGGTGTAAAGAACAAAGGCCCTGTGCCAGTCAGGGAATAAAATTCTTTCAAAAATCCATAATCCTTGCAATGCCTTATACCTCTTCCATGTTTTTAAGGGTTGCATAAGTTTCCAGCTTATCAATCATAGTTTCTAAGACAGTACTGGTCTTCCCCAACCAAATGATTCTCAAAAACTGTTGTAGTGGTGCCGGGGCCTTGAATTTTCTGTGGGTTCACTGCCTATTTTCTCTGTTAAAGACAGTCTGGCAATCTGCAGAGTGTTTTCCAACAGAGGACTCTGCATTATATTTTTAAGTTATATTATGAATGTAATGGACCATATTTTTTTTTCCAAGGACAGAGAGAGAGTCAGAGAGAGGGATAGATAGGGACAGACAGACAGGAACAGAGAGAGGTGAGAAGCATCAATCATTAGTTTTTCATTGCCATTGCTACACCATAGTTGTTCATTGATTGCTTTCTCACATGTGCCTTGACCACGTGCCTTCAGCAGAGCTGAGCCACCCCTTACTGGAGCCAGCAACCTTAGGTCCAAGCTGGCGAACTTTTGCTCAAGCCAGATGGGTCCCGTGCTCAAGCTGACAAGCTCGGGGTCTCGAACCTGGGTCTTCCGCATCCCAGTCGGATGGTCTATCCACTGCGCCACCGCCTGGTCAGGCGTAATAGACCATTTTAGAGATGTGGGGAAGGAGAGACAGGGACAGAACTCTGATTGCTATCATGATATATTGTGGGCTGTGCAGGTAGCTTTCAGGAAGTACTGAAAAGGTCCATTTTTTTTCCTTTCACACATAAAGGCACATAATGAAAAAAAGACTTGCTAAGTCCAGTAAAGCAGGGTAGTTTTCTAAAACTATGGCCAAGATATCTAAGATGGTGGCAATGTTGGGCACAGCTGTATGGATGTGGATCACTACCTTACTCAATTTTTGGTAATCCAAGTTAATCGACCATGACCCATCTGACTTTTCTATTGGCCACACTGCACTATTAAAAGCACTATGAGCAAGGCCTGCCCAGTTGGCTCAGGGGTAAAGCATCAGCCTGGCATGTGGAAGTCCCAGGTTTAATTCCTGGCCAGGGCACATAAAAGAAATGCCCATCTGTTTCTCTACCCTTTCCCCTGTCCTTTCTGTCTCTCTCTTCCTTTCCCATAGCCAAGGTAGCCAAGACTCCATTGAAACAGAGTTGGCCCAGGTGCTGATAAAAGCTCCATAGCCTCCGTCTCAGTCACTAAAATGGCTCTGGTTGCAATGGAGCAAAGGCCCAGATGGGCAGAGCATCACGCCCTAGTGAGCTTGCTAGGTGGATACCAGCCAGGGCATGTGAGAGTCTTTCTCTGCCTCCCTGCTTCTCACTATAAGAAATATACCAAAAAAAAAAAAAAAAAAAAAAGCACTATGAGCGAGGCATATAAAACCAATTTGGTATACTTCTGTTTTTTTTAGAGTCAGTAAACTTAGTGGTTCCTGTTGTCAGATAAGTTTGTAAATATGATGTATATATTTGCTCACTTATAGTTTGCATTGGGTGTGGGAGACATACTGTAGGATGGCAAAGACCTTCTAGCCTATGGTTTAGTTTTAAGGCTAAACCTTTCCCATCCTTTTAATACTAAGATCCTTTCAACATCTTTCTAAACAGTTGTTCTCAAAGTGTGTGCCAGGGCGCACTGGTGCACCCTAGAAGATTTCCCAGTGCACTCTATGGTATTCCAGAGAAATATGTGCCTGTTGGGGTCCAAAAAAACCAACAGGGTTTTTGGAGTTTAGATTTTTGGGAGACAGAGGTGTGGGGAATTGGCTGTAAGCTGACAGTCTGCTCAACACCCCACTTCACTTGCTTGATTTGTTAGCAAAAGGCTGTTAAGCTGTGGTGCTGGATTGTTTATACTACCCCCCATGTTCCCTGAAATGACTGGAGGCAAGTTTCTTCTATCCTTTGTTTGGTGTAAAGTTAAGATAATATGTATGGTGGGGGTTTTCTGCACTCAACACAATTATGAGTAAAAAGAGTGAAATTTTTCAATGTATTGATGAGGAAATGAGAGTTTGACTTTCAAATATATGCTCAAACATTGAAGAAATAGCTAGGACTCATCAGGCTCATGTTTCTCATAAATACAAGACCTGCCAAATTTACTAAGTTTTACTAAAAATATATCTATCTATATAAAAAGATAACTTTTTTGTCATTATTTTTATTTTTAACCCCTTTTTTTATGAATTTTAAAAAGCATAACTCAAAAAATGTAATATAAAAATGTTTTTTAATGTAAGAATAAATTTAATTTTGTCATATTTATTTTGTTTAATTACCATAAAACATGCTTGAACTTTATATTTTTTTCTTTAATATTTGACTTAACTTTAATAACATATTTCTCAGAAATTTGTATATAGTGTGCCTCCAATTATTTGTAGGATTTTAAGTGCGACCCAACTGCAAAAAGTTTGAGAACCATTGTTTTAAGACTATGATCTTCTCAAAACCAAGCTTTTCCTCACACTCTTGACTGTTGCATGATGGGGGATGGTGCACTCTTATGAGAAATCCCATTTATGCCTCAGATAAGTGGTTTTGTATCAGACTTCCTTATTTGTGTATTGGCTTAAAGGCTTTAATTTTCTACACTATAAATTAAAGCAAACTGGGGCTCTCTCTCTGGGTTCCTGCCATCAGCATAGCAGAGGAAAGGCAGCCAAGATGGCGGAGTGCTGAAGGAGAAGCCAGTTTGTGCAGAGAGAAGGAGATGGGGAACAGAGGTGAATAGGGTCTATGATTCTACGAAAACTCGGATTACTCAATGGCTTTGTAAATCCTGAATGGAAAGAGAAGCGGTCTCCCCCTGTGTATATTTACTTGCTTGCCAGGTACAAGCTATAATTAAAGTTAATGGCCTACCAGTTCTTGGCTCCATTGTTTCATTACCATCTGTCTGAATTAAATGTGATCCTGCATTGGCCAGGCGGCTCTAATGGTGGCTGTGGCTACTGGCCTTATAGTTCCCAATTGGCATTTTCTCTCAGCACTCATTTTATTACTCTAACCTAGAGGTGGAAGTCATTGATTGAAATTTGCAGATTTTGATCTCTTAAAATAAAAATGTTTAATATATTTTCTGATATTGGAGAGTTAAAAAATTTCATAGTTTCATGACAGAGAACACCCAACTAGCAGTGTCAAAGGGAATGTTTAACCATAACTGCTTGCCACTGTAATCATCAATGGTGCTTAGAGGGATCATAAAGCTTCTAAGGGTTACTATAAATAGGAGACTATTTGGCTCTAATACCAATCAGACTCAACATCTTTTATTTCTTCTTCCTTTTTAAAATTTTATTTAGAAAATTAAATTTAACAAGGTAACATTGATCAATAAGAGTACATAGGTTTCAGGTAAACCAGTGGTTCTTAACCTTTTTTGAGCTACCGAACCCACCAGTTTCATATGCGCATTCACCGAACCCTTTGTTAGTGATAAATAAAATATTTTTTTTCCAAATTCAAGACATAGGTATATGTTTTTTTACTGGTGCACAAAATGAGCCATGCATGAACATCACCTTGCTCAAAGAACAAAACCAACAAAGTGCATGAACTCACAATAAATTACGGTATTACTTTATTCTGGCCTCCGTGGCAGAGGCTTCTCCGAACCCCTGAGACTGACTCATTGAACCCCTAGGGTTTGATAGAACCCAGGTTAAGAATCATTGAGGTAAACATTTCTATAGCATTTGAACTGTTGATTATGTTGTATACCCATCACTCAATGTTAAATCATTTTTTGTCACCTTATATCTGTCCCTCTTTACACCCTTCACCCTACCTCCTTCTTCCTCAACATTCCCGTCTCACACACTTTTTTCACCCTGGTAACCACTTTACTTTTATCTATGTCCACGAGTCTCAGTTTTATATCCCACCTACATATAAAATCATACCATTCTTAGCTTCTTCTGATTTACTTACTGTATTCAGTATAATGTTCTCAGGATATATCCATGTTGTTGTAAATGACACTATTTCATCATTCCTTATGGCTGAGTAGAATTCCATTGTATATCTGTACCACATCTTCTCTATCCAGTCCTCTATCAAGGACATTTTGGTTGTTTTCATGTCTTGGCCACTATGAATAATGTTGCGATGAATATGAGGGTGCATGTGTCTTTAAGTATCAGTGTTATTTCTGAGACAAGTGAATAGTTTCCATTGTCTCCAACAGCTCTCACCTGAAAAGAGTCTTGGCTAACCCTCTATACATGGGCATGGGAGGAACCCACTCAAAATAGAATTACATCCTGAGGATCCTGCTGGATCAGGTAGAGCATCAGGGATAGTTGAGGCAGGTGGCTGGGGTCTGAAATATTGTTCAGGTTTCAAAGCTTTCTACATTCTGACCAATAGAGCTCTGAGTTGCCCATCTATCTTCTTTGCTGAGATTCTGCCAACAAGGAAGTCAAACCACATTTGCTTCTGGGTTACTTTCACTGGATCCTTAAAAGCCATTATGATAGCTTTGTGGTTTCTTGAGTTTCCTCTCTGTTTTTGGTCTTTTCACAATCTATTCATTTTAGAATTTGTCAGTTTTCCTGTGATAAACAATGGATTGCTTAATATCATAAATATCTTATCTCGTGACTAGGTTCAGCATGAATATCGGCATCTCACACTGGGTATTGGAGGCAGGCTGGAGTATCTTGGCTTTCATTTCTGCAGTGACTGTGTCCTGATAAGGGCCTGCAAAGATGGGCATAGAGATACTGTTTCATTTCCAGCTCCCTGAGAATTCGTTGTTCCTCTTCTATAAATTTTCAGGGCCCCAGGCCTGGCCAGTTGGCTCAGCAGTAGAATGTCAGCTTGGCATGTAGAAGTGGAAGTCCCAGGTTTGATTCCTGATCAGGACACAGAGGAGAAGCAACCATCTGCTTCTCCCTTCTTCCTTCCTTTCTGTTCCCCTCCTACAGCTATGACTTGAATGAGCAAGTTAGCCTTGGGTGCTAAGGATGACTCCACGGCCTCACCTTAGGTGCTAAAATAGCTCGATTGTTGAGCAATGGCACAGCAGCCCTAGATAGGCAGAACATCAGCCCCAGATAAGGGTTTCCAGGTGCATTCCAGTAAGAGTGCATGTAGGAATCTGTTTCTCCACCTCCCTACCTCTTACTTGATAAATATATATATATATATATATATATATATATATATATATATATATATATATATATATATATATATATATATTTTTTTTTTTTTTCAGGGCCCCATGTGCCCAGCTAAAAGCCTCTCATTTGTCTAAGCCTCTCTGCAGGCTAGAATAATCTAATCTGTAAAGGAGTGATACACTGAATTCCCCAAGTGCCATTCAGGCAGTGCCAGAGGGCAGGGCAGGGTATGTGCCTCCCCACTCCCCATTTCCTAGCCACACTAGCCATGACTGGATACTTTTCCTACTCTTTGGTTAGAAGTTGGCAACTATATCAATAAGCGCAGCTGGAGTTTATTCTGTCATCATGAAATCTTCCTAGTAGTATATTCTCTCACCAGGAAAGTTTCTTAATGTGGGGGCTGCCCCAATGGCTGAGGTGTAGTTGCTATGCTTTTGCTTCCCTTTGTATTAGGGGTGGGAGGGCACATTTCATCTGTTTCACTGTTAACCACAACTTCCCAGGGATTTCAGCTTTTGGTGTTCCAACAGGCTTTCTCATAAGCGCTTGGATCTTAATCTGAAGCAGCTTGAACATTTTTCAGGTTTGCAAAACTGCACACTAATATTACCCTGTTTATCTTTTTAATTCTTTTAAAAAGGGAATTTTTAAAACTAGATATGAATATTGAAAGAAAAATTTAATCATATATTTTTAAAATTGTAGTATGCTATGAATTCCCAAATTAAAGGGATCCAGTGATTTTTGAGAAATGTTAATACAAATAATTTAAACCAGATAAAATGAAACATTAACATACTAATTAAAGTGAATATCATTTAAAAATGTTTTAAATTATTTTTTTCATTGACTTAAGGAGTTGGGGGAGGTAGAGAGAGAAAGAGAAGCACCGATTCATTTTTTCATCTCATTGTCTCATTTAGTACTCATTTGTTGCTTTTCATATAGCCCTGACTGGGAGTTTACCCTGAGACTTCTGGCATGCCAGGTTGGTGCTTTATCCCCTGAGCCACCTGACCAGAGCTAAAGTGACTATTTTAACATCAATAAAAGTAAGGACTCGCCTGACCTGTGGTGGCGCAGTGGATAAAGTGTTGACCTGGAATGCTGAGGTTGCAGGTTCAAAGCCCCAGGCTTACCTAGTCAAGGCACATATGGGAGTTGATGCTTCCTGCTCCTCCCCACCTTCTCTCTCTCTCTCTCTCTCTCTCTCTCTCTCTCTCTCTCTCCCTTTCTCTAAAATGAATAAATAAAATTTAAAAAAATAAAAAATAATAAAAAAAATAAAAGTAAGGACAACTAAAATATGACAATCCAACTGACAGTAGATTACTTATTAGCAAAGTCTTAGGTTGAGTAAAAAATAAAATCTAGCTTTATTATGTGTACAAAAGCATCCTTTAACATGATGATGTAAAATGGTCTAAAATAAATGAAAAAAATTGATAATTATAAAATATATGAGTAGCAATTTAAAAATTAAGAAAGACTTTTTTAATCACTAAAAAGATAAAGCAAGAATGTTGGATGAGCAAGGAAAGATTGACAGAGAAGTCCTTTTGAGAGAAGTTTTATCTCCATAAAAGTATATTCTCAAAATATATAAATTCAAAAAAATAAGAATAGAGTTACCATATGACCCAGCAGTCCCCCTGTTGGGAATGTGCCCCCAAAACTCAAAAACATGTGTTTGCACAGACATGTGCACCCCATGTTTATTGTAGTATTATTCAAGGTGTCCAAAACATAATAAAAACAACTAAAGTATCCCTCAATAGAAGATTGGCTAAAGAAGATGTGATATATATGCAATAGAATTCTACTCTCCCATAAAAAGAAGATGAAATACTGCCATTTGCAACAACATGGATGGACCTTGAGAATATTATGCTAAGCAAAATGAATTAATCAGAAAAAGCTAAGAATTATATGATTTCACCCATATGTGAGAGGTATAAAATGTTATAAACAAATTTTCCAAGTTGACCTGCCCCAGAAAGAGACTCGTAGACATAGACAAAGTGAAGTGGTTACCAGAGGGAGGGATTGTGCAGGAGGAATAAGGGGGGCCATATACTGTGACCAAAAGTGATTTGACTTTAGGTGAGGGGCACACAGCACAATGAATAGTTCATGTGCCATGGAGATGTACACCTGAACTTATGTGTGCCTGTGAACCAATGTCACCTCATTAAATTTATTTTTTTTTTAAACATGTTTGTTTGTTCATTTTGGCAGGGGGGAGAGAGAAGAAGGGAGAGGAGCAAGAACCATCAACTCCCATATGTGCCTTGACCAGACAAGTGCAGGGTTTTCAACCAGCGACCTCAGCATTCCAAGTCGATGCTTTTATCCACTGCGCCACCACAGGTCAGACCCATTAAATTTAATTTTTAAATAGCCTGACCTTTGGTGGCGCAGTGGATAAAGCGTCGACCTGGAACACTGAGGTCGCCAGTTCAAAATTCTGCACTTGTCTGGTCAAGGCACATATGGGAGTTGATGCTTCCTGCTCCTCCCCCTTTCTCTCTCTCTCTCTCTCTCTCTCTCTCTCTCTCTCTAAAATAAATAAATAAAAACAAAAAGAAATTTTTAAAAATATTTAATTTCTAAATAAAACCAAAATATGTTAACCTACCTCTATTTTCTCTAATGCAATATAAAAAGTGGTGATTGATCCTAATATTCACCAAATAATTGAAACCTACTAATTGTATAATTGACGCAATATAAAGAGTGTTTTTAGGCCTGCCTAGTGGTGGTGCAGTAGATAGAGCATCCACCCAGTGTGCCAAGGTCCCCAGTTTCAAACCCAAGGTCACCAGAGTCTGGGTTTGCTGGCATGATCCTCCATCAAGAAACATATAAGAAGCATTCAATGGATGCACAATAGAAAAAAAAGCAAGAAGTTGATGTTTCCAAAAAAGGAAAGTGTCCTGTATAGTCAATTTTTTTTAGATATTTATTTTAAATATCAAGATCTAAGAGTACCTTTATGGGCTGTATTAATGTAATGTTAGTAAGGAGCAAAGGTGAACATAAACATTTGTATTTTAAAAAGTAAAAGATAAAAAAAGAGTAAAAGTTTTTTCTTTCATAATGAAAAATATGGCAAATGATTTTGGCAAGATAAATATGATCTTCAATTCTTTTTTTTTAATTTATGATTTTAATTTGTGTTTACATAGATTTAAGTGTCCCACCGAATATATCTCCCCCCACCCCCTTATTCCCCCTCGGCCCTCCCATGCCTCCTCCCCCAAGGCCTTTCCCCCTTTCCTCCTGGATTTGATTTAGTTTTTTTTGAGATCAGAATTTATTATGAAACCATCAATGTCATAAACAAATTTTCTAAATTGCTTTGCTCCAGAAAGAGACAAGACTAAATTTCAATGCAATTAGTTTCTTTCTTTCTTTTCTTTTATAATTTAACTTATTTATTTTAGAGAGGAGAGAGAGAGAGAAGGGCAAGGAGCAGGAAGCATCAACTCCCATATGTGCCTTGACCAGGCAAACCCAGGGTTTCAAACTGGTGACTTCAGCTTCCAGGTTGAAGTTTTATCCAACAATACAATTGGTTTCGTTGAGAGGCAATTATGAGAACTACTGGTAGGGGCAGTGAGTAAAAGAAGGATTATAAGGGAGTGTTTATGCTTTGAGGGATTGGAGCTCAATCGGGACAAAGTATTAATTCGACCCAAGAGATGTCTTCTGAGAAGTGTAAAATTTCCTTCATTTTTGCTTGAGTGTTGTTAATAGGCTGGTAAATTCTAGCATTTATGGCCTGGTAGATGAAAAACAGAGTGTTCTAATAGAGAAACCCTTATTTAAAAAGTGTTCTTGGTAAGAAGCTGTGGTTTATAAAAGACCTGTGTGTGCTAAGGTTATAAACCAAGGCACTGAGAACATCTTCAACAGTTATACTTTTTCTAAAACTTTGTTTATTTATATTTGGATGATTTATATTACATTACTCAAAGCATTCACAGCTTCTTCAGAGTCAATAAAATGACTTTAACATAAAATTAAATAAATTAATTCACTGTGAATTAACTAGTTGGTTACTACTGTCATTTGTGTGTGTTCATTATTATTCATTATTATGTAAGACAATAAGTGTTAAAATTTAGAAACATAAAATGTTTATACTTATTATAGTCTGCAATTGTATAATGAGAAAAAACAGTATGTTGTTTTAGACATGTTATCTAGAACAAACAATTTGTTTCTGTACACTTAAAGACTTTGGTAACCATTATCTTTTAGTTACTGATGCTATATAATTCTGGAGAGGAATCAGGTTTGATTTTCTTAATTAAAAAAATAATTTAATGATTCATATGTAGGAATAAAGAGTAAATACATGTTTTAGAAATTATCTAATATGCATTTCATTTCGCAACAGATATTGGGCACTCAATTAATGTTTATTTTAACTAAATGAACAAGCTTTGGTAGGAAATTTATTTCAGTTTGATTTTATGCTCTAAAAGGTACTTACATTTGTTCAAGAAATTAAATCAATATAATCAATGTTTAGGTTTACAAAACTGTGTTGTATTTAAACTGTGTTGCATTTATTGCTTTTAAATGTGCAATTATAAAAATATTTTAGGCTAAGTAAGGGCTTGAGCAAAATACCTCTAATATATCTTATTTATATAACAAGTTTAAATGAATACTTCATCTTAAATCATGCTGTTACTATATATGTTTAGCTTGCTACTTAACTTTTATGAAATATCCCTATGAAGGCTTTATAATTATAAACTTTTATTTTGATGATTTCATCCTGGATCAATGTTTTTTCCTCCTAGCAGAGAAAAAAACAATCTGTCTTCTGACTTTTTTATAATATTTCTGTTAAATATAGTAAAAAAATAATTTAAAATTTAAATCTATTTTTATTTTATTACACAATACTCTTTAGGGAAACATTTCTTTCTTTGAAGATAATTAATAGTTTTAAAAAATGGTTTCAATATGCATTTGTTTGCAAGAAAATATATAATACAAAGACTTGGGAAAACAAAAACTGTGTATTTCTACATGTGATATGTTACATTTATCTACTGGGAATGTGACTACATTAATATCCAAAATTAAACCTAAAATATACATATTCTTTTTGAAAAGTCAGTCCATGAGATAATAGCCTATTAATATGGAAAATAAATAAATTATATTACATCTATTTGCTTAATCAGTTTCTAATTTGTTTCTTAAAATTCTACAAGATAATTTC
The DNA here is from genome assembly GCA_037038555.1 of Rhynchonycteris naso. Lineage (NCBI taxonomy): Eukaryota > Metazoa > Chordata > Mammalia > Chiroptera > Emballonuridae > Rhynchonycteris > Rhynchonycteris naso. Next base: position 40,106,586 of record CM072997.1, on the reverse strand, counting down.
TGACACAAATGTTTTACTTTATGAGCCCTTTTATCTCTTCTCTGTATTTTCAAAATGTGTACTAAGTAAATATTCGTTGTAATAAATTACTTTTCACTTTTGCTGGAAAACATTAAGAGTTTGTGGGAAGAGGGGAGCACAACCATGCTAAGTAAAGTGCATACTGTGTACACTCTGGCAATGATCATATGCTGTTAGTTTAGTTCAGTGGTTCTTAACCTGGGTTCTATCGAACCCTAGGGGTTCGATGAGTCAGTCTCAGGGGTTCAGAGAAGCCTCTGCCGTGGAGGCCAGAATAAAGTAATACCGTAATTTGTTGTGAGTTCATGCACTTTGTTGATTTTGTCTTTGAGCAAGGTGATGTTCATGCATGGCTCATTTTGTGCACCAGTAAAAAAACATATACCTATGTCTTGAATTTGGAAAAAAAATCATATTGTATTTATTACTAAAGAAGGGTTCGGTGAATGCGCATATGAAACTGGTGAGTTCGGTACCTCAAAAAAGGTTAAGAACCACTGGTTTAGTTACAACCAAAAGCACAGGCTGTGTGACAATATTTGTTTTTGTAGTTTGTTTTATTTTTGCTTCTTGACTCAAGTAGAGAAATGTCTTTTCTGATCATGAAGGTTTGCTTCTTTTTTTTGTTTGTTTGCTTCTTAGTTGATTAAAATATTCACAGATATTAAAGGTGGTTGAATAAATGGTAAGTGTTGAGACAGGATAGAGGTGGAGTATTATAGTAATATATTATAGTAATTAAATCAGTGGTTCTTAACCTTTTTTTTTTGAGGTACCGAATCCATCAGTTTCATATGCGCATTAACAGAACTCTTCTTTAGTGATAAATAAAATATGATTTTTTTTTCCAAATTTAGTTTTGCCGGTGCGAGACTAGAGTTGCTTAACTTGGCATTTCATATCATGCAGATAGGACGCTGAATCCCATCCTGTTCCATGATACATGTGAGTCCATGTTGTACATATTTGTCCGACCACTTTCTTTTTTTGCTCGACATATTTAGTATGGATTAAAATATTAAGAAAGAAACCACACGACATACAACTACGACAGCCGTTGACTACTACGCTCACTAAATTCCCCGCAGCACTGGTTGGCCAAGCAATGTAACGTGATCCTCTGCAGCAAGTGATGGCCAAGTGAGGCATGTCATCACAACTTTACACAAGTGTGTCTTTATCTCGGTGGCAGAGGCTTCTCTGAACCCCTGAGACTGACTCATCGAACCCCTATGGTTTGATAGAACCTAGGTTAAGAAGCACTGAATTAAATATATAGAGGATATATAGAAATAAGTTAGGATATAATATTAAAAGTCATTAAGGCAAGTGAACAAGGCTACGCCCTCTGAATGGGAACTAATCTACTGTACACATATATGATAGGCAGACTATGCCTTTTGTGAAGGGCCCAATTAGTGTGTGTATGAAGTAATATATAGATAAAAAGTGGCTTGATGTGACAACTCTGTTGATTAACAAAATAAAGAAGCTTCCTTAGGAATACCCTAAAAGTGGCTAGATATGACAATTCTGTAGATTACCATAAAAAAAGGCTCCCTGCTAAAAAGAAAAAAAAAAAAAAAGGCTCCCTGCTAAACTCTCTCAAAAAGTGGCTTGATGTGATAATCCTGTAGATTAAGGCCTGTTAGAAGGAGTAGGCAGGAAAAGGTACTAAAGCCAAGAGGCCCTCCTGCTGCAGTTAGTCCATGAAGACTGTCTCTGCGCTGCCCTGACCAAGGTCAGCTGAGAGGAGCACGCCACCGGGTCCCCTTAAACTGTACCCAGGCATGTCATAAGAATTTTTGAGTAATAAACTAACTGTGTGATTCATGCTACTAACTTGTATGTTGGTCATGTCTTTCTTCTGGTGGCAATTGGTGTCGGTATCAATAAACAGAATTCTTCATAGCCGCCTCAAGAGTAGTCTGGAAGAGACTGCCAGCCCTGCTGTTAAACAGAAGTGTCCCACTGCACGGGAAGTCGAATCAGGGATGCCTGATCGAGTTAGAGCTCAGGCTCTAATGGGACATGGAGAAAAACGTGACCAAGGAAGAAATGGATATCAAACCAGCCTATAAGACTCATTCAAGAAAACATGGGAGTTCTTTAATCATGACACAGAATTTAGTGCTGGGTAGAAATCAATCTTTTTTTCTTTATTCAGAATTATTTTATTTTGCTCTATAGTCATAGAATAATGGGTTTTCTACTAAGTGGATATGATATTCTTTTTTTATTGATTTTAATTTATTATGTTTACATAGATTCTAGTGTTGCCCTGAATGCATCCCCCCTCTCCCGTATTCCCCTCAACATCTCCCTTGACCCCCTCCCAATAGTGTCCTCCCCCCTTTTCATCAGGTTTATCCCATCCTATCATCCCCTTTCCCTCTGTCCTCTTTTCCTCAATCTTTTAATAAAAATCTAACGGTAATATTTGAATAAAACTGAGTTACTATGTGTAAAAAACTTTCTCTACAGATGTTGTATTGTAATAAATGTGTTGATACTCTGTCAAAATAAAGGAAAAACTATAATGTTTTGATTTTTGGATTTGAATCCTGATTTTTTCACTTAAGCGGTAATTGGATTTACCTGAAATATAACAATAAGTGGCAATTCCACTTCATATACAGTATATACATATATAGTGTATATACCATATAGCAGTATATAGTATATAGAGTATATACATATATAATAGTATATGCATCTATATTACTACATTCACAGAACTATTCTAAGAATTAAATGAATTGATAAAAATTTAAAGTTCAAATAAGTGAAGTGGTCCATAGAAAGTGCTTCCATTCATCATTGTTCTTAATAACATACATTTTAATAACAGTATACAGGTACTTACTTTTTTAGTAGAGGACTCCCCTTCAATATGTAGGCATTGTATACACTGATAACTTTTAGGTTAAACCATACAGCCATGACAAAATGTGGATGTAGAAAATAATAATAATATGACCTTTATAGCTGATGTACTTGTAAAATTAGTTTTCTGAAGCCAAACTTGATAGTCCATTAATTTCATGTTATTCTGAAGCCAATTTCAAAATGCTTGCAAGTTCAATAACTAACAACATACTTAAATGTAATGCCCTTTATACTTAAATGCAATGCTTTAATAAGAATTGAGAACTCTTCTAACCAGTTACATAAATGCTGGGCACTCTTATGTTGCCTTGCTTAAAGCAGTTCAGGAATTAAGTATTCCCCAATTTATTTTTTTGTTTTGTAATATTATTAAATGATGTAGATTGCTATAATGTCATAAGGAGAAGTTGAAATGTTTTTACACTTTGTTATTATGAGGAAGGTGGGGCAGGCCCCTCTTCTCGGAGGAGGAAGAAATGAAAAGAATGCAAGAGAAAGGAGCCTGCAGAGACAACTGAGCCAGCCAATTATAGATTAACTACTTCCTATAGTTCTCTAAAAAGTTGCCTACAGCTGATTGAGACATAAAGCAAGAAAGACAGGACTTGTACATAACTGAGACCAGTGGTCCGGAAATCCCTTCCCCCTTGCTGACCTACCGAAGCTGACCCTCCCTCCTGGAGTCATGTGAGTGATGTATACATCTAGACAAAGTGATCTCGAGCCCCTTGCATGGACACATGTATTCTGTAAAAGGTATATAACCTGTAAGAAAATCAACTTTGGGGAGTACATGTCTTTGGAGCTACTAGCGTCGCATGTTCCACAGGCTTTTAATAAATTCCCTCTTCTTCTAATTAAGGTTTTTGAGTGTCTATCCTCTATCAGGATGCTTCCTGCTACAATTACTTTTTGCTTCTTTGAATTCTATAACTTGCCTGAGAAGAACCTGGCTTTGATGAGAATGCTGTCACAGATAATGATGTTGGAACCTGTACTTGATGGTCCTCAGGTACCTGCATTCTAACAGCTTGAAGTCAAATGAGGGAAATCAGGATAGTGTACCTATCACAGAATTACCCCAAGCAGGGAATTATAACAATAGTAGATAATTGTTAGATTGCTGACTTTAAATAAATAGTCATCTTTGTGCCTTAGAGTACTTGTAAACAAAACTGCTTTTTTAAACATTATTACACTGCATTAACATACTGACATTGAAAAACCAAAAATTATTTTGTATCTCCTTTGCTTTATTAATATATATTAATTCCTTTTTTATTGAAAAGGGTTTCCAAAAGTCCTTTTCACCATGTTTCTGCATTGCCAACATCAAGATTTATCAACCCACTGATAAAAATTACAGAATTCATTGTTAGCAAAAGATTTTTGGGGTCAGAAACCTGGTTTAAATTATACTCAAGGTAAACTGTTGTATATGAAAGAAACATATTGTTTATGAGAATATTTTCTATTTGATATTTATGTTCCCCAGCACAAGAAGATTACATAATACTAAGGAAAAATTATGTAGTGTTCATTGAAATAATGAACTATTTTATTAACTGATTTCGTATAAGTCAATATCTGAAGTCCTTAATTTATAGAGTACTTGAGAAGTAAAGGACATATAGAAGTAAAACAAGTTTCTAAATGGAGTGAGGCATCACTAAGATAAACTACATTTGAATTTTCTAGTGTTTGGTTCAAATTTTTTAAAATTACATTTATTAGGATAACATTGGTTAATGAAATTATATAGGTTTAAGGTGTATATTTTTATAATGCATGGTTTTTCTATTGTACTTTGTACCCACAACCAAATCATCTTCTGTCACCATATATTTGACCTGTTACCCTTTACTATCCTACCCCCATTCCCTCTGATAACCACCATACTGTTGTTTGTGTCTACATGTTTTTGTTTGTTTTTCTTGTTTGTGTTTTTGTTATTTTCAATTTTATATCCCACATATGAATAAAATCATATGATTTTAACTGTTTCTGTCTGACTTATTTCACTTAGCATGATATTCTCAAGGTCGATTCATGTTTTTTCAAAGGCTATGACAGGTTATATTTTAATTTATCTGCTCATCTCATTTTTTTCACCAGTTATTATGTTCACTCTTACTCTAAGCATCTATTAGTGCCTTACATGTCATTCTTAGTGTTTGTTGAATATATAAATGTGAATAGGAGAGTGAAATATAAGAGCACAAAGAGGAAGCCAGCTCATTCTCTTTGGCAAAGGGCTCAAGGGATTATCGAAATACTTCCTTAGCTGAAAGACACATGTAACAGATGGTTTTCACTCTGTATTTGCAAGACAGTTGAATATTTAATTAAAATATGACTTTGGAGAAAATGTCAAAGTAAAAACCACAATAAAATGTTATGGATTAAATAATTTTAAGAATAATTTTGAAGACTTTTCCAATATGTTTGGACATTTAATTCCTATGAGTACTTTATGATACTCATTTTTTTCATTCAATTTTATTATTTATTGGTTTCAGATGTACAGCATAGTGGTTAGACTATTATATACTTTACTTAGTGTTCACCTTGATATTTTCATTACCCCAACTGGCACCATAGACAGTTTTTGCAATATAATTGACTAGATTTTCTGTGATTTATTTGCCCATGATTATTTTGCATTACTAATTTAGGCTTCTTTGCCCCCTTACTTTTTTCATTTGAACTCTTATTTTCTAAAAATAGTGAATCTGATCAAAAGGAGTATAACCTCTGCTATTACTTCTTTTTTAGATTTCATGGAGAAAAAAAATGTGACCATAATTAAGAGACAGGTAAATTTCTAATATTTAAAGCAATATTTTGAGATACCTCATTTACTATTTCATTATCCTCTGGCCAAATGGCATATTCGATTGCTGTCTTCAATAATTTAAATAACATATATCTTGCTTTAAAGATCTTACAACCTGAGTAATAAATGTTATTTAGTTACTTATTTGTTTGTTTATTTATTGTGACAGAAACAGAGAGAGGGACAGATAGGAACAGACAGACAGGAAGGGAGAGAGATGAGAAGCATCAATTCTTCCCTGTGGCACCTCAGTAGTTCATTGATTGCTTTCTCATATGTGCCTTGATGAGGGGGCTACAACAGGGTGAGTAACCTTTTGCTCAAGCCAGTGAACTTGAACTTAAAGCCCGAGACCTTTAGGCTCAAGTCATCAACCATGGGGTCAGGTCTGTGATCCCACGTTCAAGCCAACAACCTAGTGCTCAAGCTGGTGAGCCCAAGCTTCGTCAGCAACCTTGGGGTTTCAAACCTGGGTCCTCTGCATCACATTCCAATGCTCTATCCACTGTGCCACTGTATGGTCAGGTTATTGATTTAGTATCTGTGCAAAGGGCAAAACCCAAGCCCTACATTTCTGCTTCCACTGTATAGACTATTTTCCTTTGTCTAAAAGATTTCTGCTAGTAATTGCTACTGCAGGAGCAAGTATTCTTTCTGATTTTCATTGACTTTCAATGATATTTTCTGCAGGTATGCAAAATCCTAAATGCAGTTTCTACATCTAAGAATCTGAAAGTTTATAAACATTAGTTTACTAATCATTTTTGCAGTTGGGTAAATATTAGCAATCTGTATCTGACATTCTTTCATGATGTCGTCCAATAGGAAATCTGAAGTAAGAGTGAAAATGCAACATGGGTCTTCCTTGACACTTAATTTCCATTTTTAAGTTGCCAAAATGGAAGTATACTTAGATGTTAAGTGTATTATATAAACTTACATAAAGAATCAATATTATAAATTAAAATTGAGTCCGCAAGAATTCAGGATCAAATACAGCAATAAAATACATATAGCTATTTAAAATTTTAAGCTCATACACTAAAAAGGAGTTTAAACCAATGATCTCACTACTGAAATATGACCAAAGAAACTTGAAAGACTAACTTTGAAGAATACATCACCTCTATGATTATTATTTATAATTGCCCAACAGTTGATTAGTGGATAAAATGCTGTGGTACATTTATACATAGAATAGTACTTGGCCATAAGAAAAGAAGGAAATCTTACCTTTTGGGACAGCATGAATGGACATGGAAATTATTTTGCTAAGTAAAATAAGCCAGTCATGGCATGACAATGAAAATGGTTATTAGCAAAACTAATAATTCAGAAAACCTGATAAAAATGTGTAAATTTCATTAAACCTTGAACAATGTAAAACCAAATGGTAGAAAGTAGTATTAATAATGAATTCAGAAGAATTGCATTAAATATTTGTTTTGTTGCTCATTAGATATAAACTGTCTATAATTTACTTACAATTTTGACTTGCAGCTTCTCAGCTTCTCTGCTTAATGGTAATGTTCTGTGTTTTATGTGGTTTGAAAAAAATTATAGTAGAAGAAATACACTTAACAGAAAAAAAGATACCACAAAAGATGAGAAGCATTGTTTTTAGGAAAGTAAAGAAGAAATTTTCACTTGCTTTGTCTACAGGGATAATAAAGTTCTAATCAAAGAGTTGTTTCCTTTTGGAATCTTATAATACTCTAACTCCCACTTCCTCATCTCATATACAACCTTTTGTATTAGAGCTACCAAGAATGGTCATTTTACACTTTTGTGGTTTTTGTTTGTTTGTCTGTTTGTTTGTTTAGTTTTGTGATTTAGCATGTGATCTAAACTAGAGATTTATGTGCATTGAGGAGAATGCTGTTGGGCAAAATGTTCTGAATACAGCTGTTAGATTTATTTGGTTATAGTTTTTCAAGTCTGTTGTTTTTTTATTGATTTTCAGTCTGGATGTTTTATCCATTTAACATGGGGTATTGAAATCTCCTACTGTTATATATTGTTTTTTATTTCTCCCATTAGATACATCAGTGTTTTCTTTATATACTTAGGTGCTCTAGTGTTAGGCACAATATATATAATTTATTTTATTATTATTAGATTTTTAGAAAATAAATTAAATACGGTATCATTGGTTATTAAGAATACATAGGTTTTGGCCCTGACCAGTTGGTTCAGTGGTAGACCATTGGCCCAACATGTGGAAGTCCCAGGTTCGATTCCTGGTCAGGGCACACTGGAGAAGTGCCATCTGCTTCCCACATTTACCCCTCTTCTTCCCCTCTGTCTATCTCTTCTCCTTCTGCAGCCAAGGCTCCATTGGAGCAAAGTTGGCCCGGGTGCTGAGGACAGTTTCATGGCTTCCTATTCAGGTGCTAGAGTGCCTCCAGCCACAACGGAACAATACCCCAGAGGGGCAGAACAACACCCCCCGATGGGCATGCTGGGTGGATCCCGATTGGGTGCATGCAGGAGTCTGTTTGACTGCCTCCTCACCTCTTAATTAAAAAAAAAATACATAGGCTTCAGGAAACTTGTTTTAAACTATACAAAACATTACTAGTTTTTTTAACTATGCAAAATGCATTAATATATATACTCATATATTTTTTCTGATATAGTTTCTTTTCTAAATTTTCTTCTTTTTACTGAGATTATTATCTTTGTGTGAAGAACTACTTTTAATAATTTTTCTTTAAATGCAAGTCTTATCTTTTAAACTTATTTGGAAACTCATTTTTGTTTAAAAATTACCTTTTTTACTGGCAGTAAAATTTTAGTTTGGCAATACCCATAATGTTCTTGCTTCTATCATTTCTACTCAGATATCAGCTATCAGTCTTATTGTTGGATTTTAGTGTTAAATGTCTTTTCTGTGATTGCTTTTTAATTCTTTCTATGTTGATTTTAAATATTTGTAAATGATATGTAAACCTGATTTTGTACTTGTGAGAAGAAATAAATTATATTTATTCTACTTTGAGTTTATTGCACTTCATGAATCTTCCAGCTAAGTATATTTAATTGAATATTTTAATGTTAGGGATTTTAAAGATTTTGTGTGTCAATTTCATTGTCTCAAACATCTTGGAAACATTTTATTGTTACCTTTGTTCACTGGTCATAAATCATGGCTACTATAAAGCTTGATAATTTTGGATTTAATGTTGGAATTTATATATGAAAAAAGTGCAAAGACATGGTAATTTGATGTTCCATTAAAGATAGTCCACTGATTCCTCCGCTAAGATGATAGAGTCAAGGGATCATCATCTTAATTGAACCATAGGCTGAATTTTGTGAATTCTCACTGCAGTTTTGTAAAACTGTGCCTCTCTTTAGTTTATTCCTGCTTCTAGGGCAATTACTAATCTGGTGGATATTTTTTTCCAACCCAGAGAGTTTGAGAATTTTTATTATATCTTTTAAAGGTTGCAGGTATAGTATTTTTGCTCACAGCACTATATATCTCCATAGTTTGACAAACATCTTATAGTGGACATAACTATGTGTCTGAGGTCCTCATGTTTCTAATTCTTTTCACCCAAACTAAAGCAACCATGAAAAGCTCTGGTAATTTATTTTTCATAAGTAGGGGTGTTCTAACAGAGGTTATGAACAGATTCTCAGGCTCTCAGAGAAATGCATTAGTTAAGATACATTTTGCTGCAAATGAAAATCAAACAACAATAAATAAATAATAGAGTATTCATTTATTTTAACATATAAAATAATATTTGGAGGTAAAGTGGTTTCAAAGTCAGTTAATTCATTGATACAATAGTATAACATCATTAAAGAGTTTTATTTCTTTATAATTTTATTTTTTGTATTCAAAATATTAACTAATTTCTCATATCATTATAGTAACTTCAAATATTTTATTATATTCATTCAAAGGCAAATAAGAGTAAGGACATTTTTTCAGTCTATAAGAAGTCCTTCTCTTATTTCATGTTAGTGAACAGATAGTGTAATTGTGTCACTTAACTTTTGCTGGAGAAACAAAAACAAAACTATATAACAATTTGTATATCAAAGTAACAATCATTTATCTGTACCAAAATATATAGGATGACAGTTTGGGCTGGTCTAAACTTGCATGATTTGTGTCTAACTTGTTTAGCTATCTGTTGAGTTTGCATCTATAGTCAGCTAATAGTCTGGCTCTATGCATGTTATGATTATTGGCTGGCTTTGAAAGGGGTTGATGGCAGTCACTAAACCACTTATCTCTAGCAGGTCATTTTGGGATTTCACCAGTGGTGAGATTCAAATAATTTAACAACTGGTTCTTGGCCCTAACAACCATTTTAAGTATAAAAAATAATATATTGAAAAGAAGTTTATTATTTAATACTTAAATAAGAATAATAAAAGAGATATACAAAACTAGATTATGTTATAAAAGTTCTAAAATATTAATGAAAATATTAAATAATACCTGACAAAAAACAATAAAACTGTTATTTAAGATATTTCCACATTGCTTCTTGATTGGCATCCTCATTTGCAACATTTTTCATCTGTGGATGGAATGAACATTACTACGAGCCCTTATAATATGTTGTTGTGCAGATGAACATTAAAAACGAGTAAGAAATGTCAATTCTTGCTTTCCACATTGGGCATCTGACCAGGCGCCCACCTTAGAGAGAACCCTCATGACAAGTGCCATTTTAATAACCGGTTCACCAAACTTTAAAAGAAATTATGTGTCATTTTTTTGCCAAACCAGTGCAAACTGGCTGAATCTCACCACTGGATTTCACAGCATTTCAAAGAGGAGTGAGAAATAGCAAGCCCAGCATGCAGGTATGTTTCATGCCCCTGTTTTCATCAGGAAAACTGTTGTACCTCTTGCCAAAGCAAATTCTTTGGCCAACCCTAGATTTAAGGGATTCAGAAATAGAACTCTTGATCGAATTTGCTGCAACATTTGATAACATAAAAGGTGTAAATACTAAAATAGAAGCCATTTTTTACAACATATATTTATCATGTCTATGACTAAACCAATTATGTCAAAGGTAATTAAATTACCCTTATTAGCTTAGAAAAATATGAGGATACGTCTAATTCTTGAACAAAATTAGCATTATTTATTTTGTGGGAAAAGGCCTGGGAGCTGTCAAAGATTTGAATTGCCAACAGTGTATAGTATATTTGTCCTTCCTTGAACATGCAATGGACGAATGACCCAACAAATCATTTAGAAACACCTATACAGACACTTTCATCTTAGGCATAGAAATAAGCACTGTATTTGGATGTGAGAATTTCTTATAATGTAGTTCTAAAAATATTTTCATTTATTTCCTGCTACCTTGATTCCAGCTCTTCCTATTACACTTCAACTACACTATAACTCCCAGTAAATATCAATAATCCAATATCTGTTGCTTTCTCTAAGGAATCTTTCTAAGACATTCATTAACTGAAATGTTTTTGTCTTTATTTTTCTCGGCTGACTGTTAAATCTCAGTGCTGATCCTTTCTTTAATCAAACATCTAACAAAAACCTAAAATACTTATAAATTCTATCTTTTGAGAAGCATGTAGATTGATGTGTTTTATAGATACTGTTCTAATTATTAGATGTTTATGGGAGTTTCTTTGTTGTTAAAAATAAATATATAAAAGGCCAATATGGACTGCTAAAGTTAACTAGTAAGAAATAAGGATGAAATAAGGTCCATAAAAAAGATGAAGCAAACTGTTTATTTCCTTTTCACTTATTTTACATTATATTCAAATCAGTAGCTGAAGTTTTAGCTAAAATCATTAATATTGAAGCTTTATGTGATTCTTACTTAGACTGTACTGTTTTATTTATGAAACATCATTGTTTCAAAATCATATTTCAGAAGACAAGTTCAACCTTATTTATAGTGACTAGTACTGTGACTAGATAATTACAATTTATATCAAAATTAAAATGTTCAAATTGGTTTTAGTCTCTGCTAGATTGTAAAGAAGCTTTATGGGGAGCTATAATTAACCTCTAGGAACCTTGAAATTGCTGACCATGCAGATCTCTTAATGATGTGTGATACAGCATAGATTAAAGTCTATATAAAATAGGACTTGCAGCCATAATATATGTAGTGAGGAAAACGAGATAGTTACCAGCAGTGACATGCAGAGGTCATTCATTTCTTGTTTCATTATAAATTTTTAAATTTTTATTTAGAAAATATATTTAGCAAGATGTCATTGATTAATAACACTACATAGGTTTCAGATAAAAATTTCTATACATTTGAACTGCTGATTATGTTGTATACCCGTCACCCAATGTCAGGTTGTTTTCTATCACTGTATATTTATCCCTTTTTAAACCTTTCCTCCACCTCTGCTACTGCTCCCCTCCCCCTGGTAACCACTATACTTTTATCTAGGTCCATGAGTCTCAGTTTTATATTCTACCAATTTGTAAAATTTTACAGTTCTTAGCTTTTTCTGGTTTACTTATTTCACTCAGTATAATATTCTCAAGGTCCATCCATTTTGTCATAAATGGCAATATATCATCATCATTTCTTATGGCTGAGTAGTACTCCATCATAAGATGTGGTATATATGTACCACATCTTTTTTCTTTATACCTCTATCAAGGGACAATTTGCTTGTTTCCATTTCTTAGCCACTGTAAGTAATGCTGTGATAAATGTGGGGTGCATGTGTCTTGATGTACCAATGTTTTCGAGGTTTTGGGTAGATACTTATTAGAGGGATTTGGGATCATATAGTAGTTCTATTTTTAATTTTTTGAAGAATGACCATACTTTCTTCTATAATTGCTGTGCTAGTTTGCATTCCCACCAGCAGTGAATGAGGGATTTTTTCTCCACAGCCTCTCCAACACTTATTACCTCGCTTGTTGATAATAGCTAATCTAACAGGTGTGAGGAGATATCTCATTGTAGTTTTGATTTGCATTCCTTGAATAGCTAGTGAAGATGAGCACACTTTTGAATATCTTATTTTATCTCTTCTTCCCATTAGGTACATGAATGCCATATATGTTGACATTTTTCTCCAAATAAATTCTACCTCTCAATAGCTTAAGCTACCCAGTCAACCTATAAATAGTGAATGGCATTGTTCAATCTTCTCTGTCAGCCACACTTTAGTTTTTGTCAAGGTTAGCCATAGAGATACAGCAAGATTATTCTCCAAATGAGAAAGTAGACCTTTATCAGTGTCATTAGGCTTAAAATATCTAGGCATATGCACATCTGTTTCTCATTTCTTCTACATTGTTACTTTTATTCCTATAGAGCTGTCTTTTTGTGGTTCTAATGAGGTCTTTGATTTTGTGTTCAGTAACATCAAGGTTAGAACCACATTAGAAAATATGGATACACAGTTTAGCACTGGAACAATATGTGACTTAAAACATGGCAGAACTGTTATTTTAGAATTGACATTAGGACCATAGTCACGCACTTTATTTTGAACCTAAACACTAACATCTTTTGTCTGTATTCCTAACCTACCCTACATTCTCACTACTACTAATAATTATTTCACTCAACTCATTTACTTACTCATGGTCTCTACAGGAATGCCAAAAAGACCAGGAAATATCTACAGGAGACAAATAATCTTTACTTAAAAAAATCCAGTTCAACTCAAACACCCTCCAACCTTAAGCACTTAACACCAATTCATCTCAAGAAAATTTAAAGTTTTATTTTTTTCAAAACTTGCAACTCCAGTATAGCCAGAGGATTTTTTTTTCTTGTTCACAGAAACAAAGAGAGTCAAAGAGGTATAGATAGGGACAGAGAGACAGAAAGGGAGAGAGATGAGTGTCATCAATTTTTTGTTGCAGCACTTTAGTTGTTCATTGATTGCTTTCTCATATGAGCCTTGACGAGGGGAGCGGAGGGGGCTACAGAAGACCAAGTAACCCCTTGCTTAAGCCAGTGATCTTGGGCCTAGGTGTTGAGCTTTGCTCAAACCAGATGAACCCACGCTGAAACTGGCAACCTTGAGGTCTCAAACCTGGATCCTCCACATCCCAGTCCAATGCTCTAACCACTGCGCCACCACCTGGTCAGGCAGCCTGAAGACATTAATTAATTCCAGCTAGTAGAAAATTTTCTGTTGTTATGGGTCAAAAATTCAGTTATTTCCACAATTTCTCCTTTTAGTAGGCTCTGTTGTATTCTTTCTATATTTCAGAGCCTGCAATTATATTTTTCCTCAGGCTTTTCTTGAGACCAACTGTTAAATTTAAAACTGTGCAGGATCTTAGGTGATTCCTTGTTAGTATGATAGCTTGCTGTAATTTTATCTATATACATATGTATGTATACACATACATATATGCATATACCATGCATGTATATGGATGCATATATATATATATGTGTGTATATATGTATGTATGTGTATATATGTGTGTATATACATACACACATATGTAGAAAGAGAGAGAATGTGTGCATATTTATATCTTTATCTCCATCTACTTATATCTGGATATATATCTATCAACAAGATCGCCATATTTTTGAATCAGAGAACAGACTTTATTTATTCACAGAGCAATCTTAGCAGCGCTGATTATTTTATGCCCCAAATCTCCAAAGGGCAATACAATGAAAGCAAAATGTCACTGTGCACGCAGGGGTTGCACTAAAGCTGATGAACCCTGAAATTATGAAACCTGGATCTTATGTATGGCAGCTGGTATATCTGGCCATTTACCCTCTGGGGACAGAGTGAAGGCGATGCTTGTTCTGGATATAAAGAGATCCTCTCTGGAGATGTATAGGTGAGTAGAAGGAGATGTTCTCCAGCTCTCTTCTCTGAAATGTAAACAAAGGATTCAGGATTCTTGTCTTGTCCTTAAAATGAATGTGTGCAACTAGATACAGGGGAGAGGAAGGATACTTAACATTTTTTGAAGCAATCTCTAACTTCAAGTGTGTGCTTGTTATTCTGAAAGCTCTGATCATGCAGAAACATGGAATTGTTCACGGAGCATTGTTTTCTAATTTCAACATGGGTGCTTCTATGTTTATTTAGTAACTATGGCATCTAAACTCCAAGAAATCACTCTGTCCTTTATTCCAAACTGTCGCTCTTAAATTCACAACATTCTTTCCCTCCTATCATCCTGGGTACCTAGCATAATTTTTTCAATAATCATGAAAGATCATTTACTAAGGAAAGGAAAGTCAAAATCTGGCAATACTTAGACATGGGAGACAATAAATATGGGGACAGTTAACAGCTTAACATTTTATGTTGCCATAGCCCCCTAGCTCAGCCTTGTTTAAGCAATCCCAGTTTCTCTTTTTACTCAATAGTTTTTTTTTATTGAAGAAGACAGTTTTGCATTACATGACCCATACACATTCTGATGTGGCAATCCTAACATGTTGGTCAAGTTTTTAAGCCTTACATTCTATCATTGAAAAACACCATCCAAATTTTTGGGCAGGCATGTGTCTGCAGTGGTAATTTATCATGATTAGTTTAGTAGTAATCGGTTCAAAATATTAATGTGGAGAAACAGGAGACTGGGAAAATATACTCAAGAATATTGCAATAATCCAGGTATAAAATGATAGATTCATGAACCAGAGAAGCAATAGAAATAATAAAAAGGAGGCATTTAAAGCAGGAGACATTTGAAGACAAGTTTGATACCTTTGTTTGAATGTATGGGTTTAACAAGAAGTCAAAATCACCAACATCACAGTGGTGAGAAAATAAAAATATCTTCATTAAAGATAAAGTCAAAAGAGAATATTAGATTATGTCTCAATAGAGAGCTCATTAGAAAATATTATGTTTGAATTTTTTGAATAACCAAGTAGAAATGTACTATGCTCTAGAGCAGTGGTAGTCAACCTGGTCCCTACCGCCCACTAGTGGGCGTTCCAGCTTTCATGGTGGGCGGTAGCGGAGCAACCAAAGTATAAATAAAAAGATAAATTTAACTATAGTAAGTTGTTTTATAAAGATTTATTCTCTCAAATTTAGTGAAAATCTGACATAAAGTACTTGGTAAGTAATTATTATTATATGCTTTAACTTGCTGTAACTCTGCTTTATAAATTTTATACAGTAAAGTTACTTCCCTACTTTATAAATCACCATTACTGTGGAACCAGTGGGCGGTTAGAAAATTTTACTACTAGTAGAGATACAAAAGTGGGTGGTAGGTATAAAAAGGTTGACTACCCCTGCTCTAGAGTATTATTGACAAAGCAGAAGGCTGCAGTGATCACAAGTATGACAAAGGCAATTCTACTTATGCTCTTTCTGATTAGAAGAACTAGTTCTGGTCATATTTACTCAATGAAGCTGTTCTTCTGGTGGCAACTTAGTATTATAAAAAAGTAGGACATGTTTTTCTTATGAAGTATTCACATATTTCTACCTGTCTTATTATTTTTAGGAGCATAATATGTCACAAATGCCACCAAAAGTTTACAGCTACTTGACTTGTGAAATATTTATAATATGTTTTTAGTATGTGTTCCAGAGAATATTACTTTCTATCTAAAAAACAAAATTTCATATAGTTCAACCTCATTCCATTATGGTTAATGTATTACAGGCATAGCTTACCTTGGTGAATTAGTTGTATATTCAAGTTAGGTAAATCAATATAATTGTACTTCTAATCATGACTCTTTTCTTGTGCAATTTTAATTAATTTTATGGATGAATAGAAAATGTGATTCTAACATTAATGACCAATTGTTCCTTTTAAGTGTTTTTTCAAAAAATGCTTTCACTAATCATTTACTTTTCTTCTATGTAACACATAGGTTACAATATGATATCAACACAGACTTTGATAGTTTACCTCCTTTTGATACAATTTTATGTGATTATAAGCATTAAAACTTTTTTAAAAGTTTTTTAATTTATTTAAGTGATGCAATTCACATTTTGTTATAATTCAAGAGTAAAAATATACAAAAACCTTGAACTAATATACTATTCTAATTTATTTTATAAGAATTAAAACAGTATGCTCATGTTAGTACACAAGCATGTTATTATAAGTTATAATGTATGGTGCATATGTGCATGTTATATCAGAAACTGATAGCAGTTCCCAAGAACATAAATTCTCTCTCTCTCTCTCTCTTTAATCTATAGACTATGCTTTGTTAAATATACATACGTCATAGAGATAAACATGTAAGTGGTATACAGTATAGTATGTTTAATATTTTATAGAAAGTACTACAAATGGTTAAGCTGGTGAATCAAGCTGTGATGTTTTTCAAACTATGGGTCACTTAGTCCAGATAGAACGCCTTTGATAAAAAATTTAAGCTGGACATACATATATTCCATCACAAAAGGAAGAGGTGAACAGAAAAACTTCACATGCATGAATATAATCAACATAGCTCTGTCTTGTAATAGCACATTGTAATACTGTGATTTATTAATGTTCGTCAAAATTTCACATATATTTCATCTTTGCCCACAGTTTCTGGCTCACAGCTCCCAAAACCCTTAGAATTTTCTAAGTGTTGAGAGTGATAAAGATGTCTTTTGTTATGTTAATGAGGCGATCTCTGTACCTTAGCTAAGCATAGAGAGGAGTTGCCAAGGAGAACCTAAAAGATGATTAGAAATTTGGAACTCTTTTTTTTTTCTTTTAATTCAGGGTAGGCACAGACAGATTCCTGCATGCACCCTGACCAAGACCCACCTGGCAAGCCCACTGCCAAATGATGCTCTGCCCATATGGGGCGTTGCTCAATTGCTCAACCAAGCTCTTCTTAGGGTCAGAGGTGAAGAACATAGAGCCAGCCTCAGCGCCTGGGGACCAACTCTCTCCAATCAAGCCACGGCTACAGGAGGGGAAGAGAGAGAGAGACAGAGAAAGAAAGAAACGAGAGGGGTTGGAGTGGAAAAGCAGATGGGTACTTCTCCTGTGTGCCTGGACCAGGATCAAACCCAAGACATTCACATGTCAGCCCAATGCTCTACCACTGAGCCAACCAGCCAGGGCCTGTTTATTTGTCTGTTTTTTGTTTTTTAGGTGAGGAGGGGAAATAATGAGGCAGACTCCTGCATAATCTCTGATCAGGATCAACCCGGCAACCCAGTCAGGAGCCAATGTTCTAGTACCAAGTTATTTTAGCACCAGAGGCTGTCATGCTCCAATAAGCTATCTGCAGCACCTGGGACCATGTTGGAACCAATTTAACTACTGGCTGTGGGAAGGAAAGAGAGAGAGAAGTGTATATGAAAGGAGAAAAGCAGATGGTCACTTCTCCTGTGTACCCTGATGGGGAATTGAATCTGGGATGTCTATACAATATGCCGATGCTCTATTCACTGGGCCACTAGTAAGCACCAGAAATTTGGAACTTTAGTACCACTCTCTGACCTCCAAGGATGAAAGAGACACAAGAGATTGAAACAGTCCTCAGTGATCAATGATTTAATCAATGATAACTGCAAAGCCAGTGTTGGGCAGATAAAATATATTATGCTCACTTTGTTAAAGATGGCGCTGCCCACATGGAAGTTCATTGATATTAATGTGTGTTCTGGAACAGGCTGTCGGCAGGCCGGGTCATTATAGCCTAAGGCTTGGTTTTAAGAGTAAGTTCTTTTCCACACCCTTGACTGATTGGATGATGTAGGTTGGTGCACTCTCCTGAGGAATCCCATTGTGGCTCAGATGAGTGGCTTTGTATCAGAAACTTTCTTGTTTGTATAATTGGATTAAAGGTTTTGAATCTATGCTATAAAGTGGGCAGACCAGTAGCTATCTCGCTCTTGGTTCCTGAGTTCCTGAGGTTAGTATTAGAAGAGAGGAGAGCAGATTAAGACCACGTGAAGGCCAGGAAAAGCAGCCAAGATGGCACAGTGCTGAGGGAGAAGCCAGTTTGTTAAGAGTTTGTGCTGGAGGAGATGGGAAACAGAGGTGAATAAATCTGGTGAGCTAGAAACCTTTGATTCTAGGATACTCTGATAAGTCAGTAGATTTGTGAGCACCGAATGTGTGGGTTTTGGAGCCCAGTGTGTGTTTTTACTTGCCTGCCAGGTGCAAGCTAGAATTAAAGCTGATGGCTCACCAGTTTTTGGCTCCGTTGTTTCATTACCGACTGTTCAAATCCAATGCAAACCTGCACGGGTCAGGCGGCTGTGATGGTGGCCGCGACTACTGGCTTTATAGCCAGTATCCAGGGTCACCATCACAGCCCCCTGGCCAGTGCAGGTTCGCATTAGATTCAGACAATCAGTAATGAAACAAGGGAGCCAAAAACTGGTGGGCCATCATCTTTACTTCTAGCTTGCACCTGGCGGGCAAGTAAAAACACACACTGGTCTTCAAAATGCACTCATTTGGTGTTCACAAAGCTACTGACTTATGCGAGTTTCCTAGAATCAAAGGTTCCTACCACACCAGACTTATTCACCTCTGTTCCTCATCTCCTTCTCTCTACACAAACTCTGCCTAAACTGGCTTCTCTCTCAGCGCTCCACCTTCTTGGCTGCTTCTCCTGGCTTCCACGTGGCCTTTATCTGCTCTCTTTCTCTGCTCTCCTCTCTAATGCTAATCTCAGGAGCTGAGAGCATGCAAGCTCCCGGTCTGCCCCACTTTATAGTGTAAAAATCCAAACCTTTAATCCAATCTATAAACAAGGAAGTCTCTGATACAAACTCACTTATCTGAGGCATAATGGAAGGATTCCTCATGAGAGTGCACAACCCTACATCATGCAATCAGTCAGGGTGTGGGGAAAAGCTTACTCTTAAAACTAAGCCTTGGGCTATAACAACCAAGCCTGCTTACAGCCTGTCCCCCACACACAATAATATAATTACGTCCATCCCAAGCTTAAGGGCAATTAATATCACCTGGGCAATGAGCTTCCCCATGGTCAGCACCATCTTTAACAAAGTGAGCATAATATATTTTATCTGCCCAACAATAACCATTTAATAAAAACCTAAAATTTAAGGATTCAGAGAGCTCCTTTCTGGACTGGTGAACATGTGACTATCTGTGGAGATAGGGAAAACTAGGGGATATGGAAGCCCTATGCCCTTTCTCTATACCTTGCCCTATGCATTTCTCTTCTGTTCGGCTGTTCCTGAGTTATATCCTGTATGGCCAGTAGCCGTGGGAATCATTAGCAAAGCTGCCTGGCGCATACAGGTTCACATTAGATTCTGACAGTCAGTAATGAAACAACGGAGCCAAAAACTGGTGAGCCATCAGCTTTAATTCTAGCTTGCCCCCAACGGGCAAGTAAAAACACACACTGGGCTCCAAAACTCACTCATTCAGTGCTCACAAAGCTACTGACTTATCCGCGTTTCCTAGAATCAAAAGGTTTCTAGCTCACCAGACTTATTCACCTCTGTTCCACATCTCCTTCTCTCTACACAAACTCTGCACAAACTGGCTTCTCCCTCAGCACTCCACCATCTTGGCTGCTTCTCCTCTCCTCCACCTGTCCTTAATCTGCTCTCCTCTCTAATAGTAACCTCAGGAACCGAGAGAGAGCAAGCTCCCGATCTGCCCTACTTTATAGTGTAGAAATTCAAACCTTTAATCCAATCTACAAACAAGGAAGTCTCTGATACAAACTCACTTATCTGAGGCATAATGGGAGGATTCCTCATGAGAGTGCACCACCCCACATCATCCAATCAGTCAAGGGTGTGGGGAAAAGCTTACTCTTAAAACTTGTACGTGGGCAGCACCATCTTTAACAAAGTGAGCATAATATATTTATCTGCCCTACAGTAGGACAGCAGTCTTGTAGGACTGAATCTTTAATTTGTGTAATCTGATAATATTTCTGGTTAAATAGTGTTAGAATTGAGTTGAATTGTATGATACCCAGTTGGTGTCCTAATCATAGTTTGTTGTTGGTGGGAAACCCCTCTTTCCCATGAATTGTAATTGAGATATGGAAGCATGTATGTGCTTTCTCTGACTTTCACTGTAGGTTTAAACCTGAAATTAAGGAGAAAAGTTTCTTAGAATAACACACTTTTTTAGGGCTTGTGTTATACAAGAATATGCCACAGTAATTCTCCATGACATAAACTTTGAGACATTGGTTCATAAGAAGGACACTTTTATGGTCAGTAGTCTTGATGCTGGAAATTTGTATTCAAAAATAACTGGGTCATAATGATGAATAAACTCATAGGAGAGCTAGTGCAAAGGCAAATTCTATCTATCTTTGAGATAAAAATAGTTTGATTAAAGCATGTTTTTTAAAAAAATTACTTTATGCTTCCATTGTGTACTCTTTCTTTACAAACTGTAAACTGAATGAGCTAAGAGAATATTAAATAAAATATATTTGCAAGAATATTGTCTACTTGTGAAATGTTTTATTTGTGAAAATGTCTGTAGGGAACAAATATGAAGAATGCCATGGAAGCAACCTTATGATAAGTCATTTGTTTTTCTATAATCTGCCTTATTGTTTATCTTGTTAAGAAACTTGTTGAGCAATTTTGCTGAATCTTCTGGCACCTGACAGGAGTATCATCAGTCATTGCATGGGCCTTGGCCTACAAACTCTTTTATGGGATTCAGGAGGGATATGGATTTAAATTTTAAACTGGTTTCTGTCAGTGTGACAAATGAACACCAGAAAACCATAGGACAATGGTAGAATGTTGAAATGCATGCCAAAAGTACTGAGCAAATCTTCAAGAACAAAAAAAAATAACCTTAAAATATTTCCAGATAACACCATTACTATTTTTCTATGGCCAAGGCAAAAGACCAGCCTACCCCTGAAGCTTTCAACTTTTTATTCTATGCAGAGGCAACATAATTGCTTGCTTAGAATGATTAAATCAGTACAATTAAAAAACAACAACAAAAACCCTGTTAATAAAGCCTTGAATCTTCCTTCACATCAGATTTTTCTGAAGAATCAAAATAAAAAACATAATGACATCTTAAATTTTCTCCCAGATTAGCTTTCCTGAATTCATTTTTTTTTTTGGCAAACCAATTGTTGATTTATTCCTTTAGTAGTTATATATAATTGTGATATGTTAAAGTGTTATTCAAATTTTTAAAATATGTTTCAGCTAGAAAGAACTAGAAGAGATTACAGCATTTTGATGAAGTGCATTTTAATAGCTCTAGGGACTCATAACAAAAATAATTGAAGCAGTGACTGGTGTGTTATCAGATGTAGCACAGTGAGGTTTGCCTGAGGCTTCAGATTCTATACTTAGAAGTCAAAACTAGGAAATTGCTGGGTTTCAAATCTTCCTATTCCCTACAGTTTTTCTTTGTATCATTGTGAAGCAGCTTAACTGTTATCTGTAATGAAATCAACTTAAAAATGGTTGAATGTTGATATTTTAAGAAGTAATTTTAAGGTTGTTTTAGAATTACTTCATATGGAATTTTAATAAAACATACATTTTATAAATTTTTAAAATTAAACATTACACAACTGCAAAGGTTTTTCTGTCACAAAGTTTTGGTAGAGGTATCTTAAATGCAAATACCTTTCTATAAATGTGGTTTAAATATTCATATAAAGATTTATTGAATATTAGCTGTATCCGACTACATGTTGCTGTGGCTATCAGTTTGGTTAAATGGAAAAGAAAGAAAAGAGAAAGCACATGTTTTTAATATGTTTAATTTCACAATGCTTGTGGGTATACAATATTTTTTGTTGTTTCATTGTCTGTGCAAATATAGAGATTGTCTAGTTTGTCAACTCTAGAACATGCAACATATAATTGTCCATGTGAGAAGCAATCCGTGCCTAGATTTAAACTGCACAATTCTAAAGATTGGCTCTGAGCTTTGTTGATGGTGATTGCAAACACCAATCATTTGGGAATAGCAATCTCTTAAATTGAAATGGCCTATCCTTTGGAATCATATGAATGCAAGGAATGAGGACATCTTCACCTTTGTCAAGATTGTTGCATCTATGACGTTGCTCATTAATTTACTTACTACAAGCCTCGTGCCATTGCAAAGCTTTGACCATTTGATATTTCGCAACAATGCAATCAGAAACATTGAAATTAAATCACAAAATATTTAGTATAGTGTGTGCTGCTTTTACGTCTAACAGATGGTGCTGGTTTTCAAAGAAAGCATGTTTTTACCTGTCACAGTCATGACATCTATATAATCTTATAATAGTATGTATACGAAAACATGTGCATATTCAAATGCAACATTGTATCAAAATTTCAAAGCAATCAGTGAAGAACTTTTGGAGATTTAAAATTTTGAACAAATAAACATTTACATTTTTATTTATATAGATTACCTTGATCTGAAAAAGTTTTGTGAAAACAGACCCTACTTTCTTTAAATCCCCCTAAAATGTCTTTTTACTTTAAAATGTTGCACTCATGTCATTTTTATGAACACATCATATAGTAAATTTGCATCCATTTAAAATACTAAAGTTCACAGTTTAATTTTAAAACATGAGCCTGATATCAAATATAGTTTGCAAATAATAAGTAAAAAGATAGCAGATGAGGAGAAATATGTGTATATTTTTATTAGAACTTTTTAGTCATTGAGGTAGTGAATACAGTAAATAAGAATTTAATTATGATGACAAAATTTAATATTTGCTGAAAATGCAGGGATATTTATTTTTTATTATACAGAAATGATTTTCTATTATTATTTCTTAGAGAAAGGAGAGAGCAAGAGAGAGAGAGAGAAAGAGGGAGAAGAATCAGGAAGCATTAACTCATAGTAGTTGTTTCCCATATGTGCCTTGACCAGGCAAGCCCAAGGTTTTAAACTGGTGACCTCAGCATTCTAGGTTGACACTTTATTCAATGGTCCACCACAGACAGGTCAAGCAGAAAAAGTAGATTCTAATAAAAGATGAGCCATCCTATTCAAAACATACATAAATGGATAATGGTAAACCAAATACATGCTTAGAAATGATTTGAGCATTTTACAAATCTAAGAATCTACAATGTAAAAATTCTTCCAAATTTATCATTATGATTAATTCTGTTCATTAACAGATAGTCGGGCCTCCGACTATTTTTTTAAACAGGCCAGAAAATGAACAACATAGGCAATTTTAATGGTCAACTATGATGTTAGTTTACTGAATTTCAATTTCACTACTCATTACATATTTTCTTTCAATTATGATACATTACAAAGAAATTAGTATTAATACTTCAGTTATATCCCCTAATTCAACCAATGATTACTGACTAAAATGAAAACAACACTCTGGGTCTATTCTATTGTTGAAGTTTAAATTCAAATATTCAAATTTCCTAGAACAAGTTACTGACCTCTCAATGGCCTCTCTAATTCTTTTATTTCATTAATACTAACAAAACATTCCATTTCCAATAAGCCTGCAGCCTTCTTCACTTCCTTTCTTAGCAATAGCCTAAAATCCCTGGTTTCTTTGTTTTTTGCTTTCCAAGTAAAGAAACCTCATGGTCTACCATTTGCTCTTTCATACTCAGAAAAAAATTCAGTGCTCAATTCCAGATCCATGCATCCATAATTGTTCCCCAAGCTCAAGTACTTAGATGGGGCTAGGTGATCAATTCTTATAAAATGGAACATGGACATAAATAATATGCAACTTTCAATTTAAAAATGTCAAAAGAATCTCTTTCTCTGTCTCTCTTTCTCTCTCTCTTCCTGTATACCTGTGTGTCTCCTCCTCCTTAACTCCTGCCCTGAACTAAGCTACTGAAATCAGAAGACCCTAGGATGCTAGATACACAAAAAAGTAGTAGTAACTTGGCCTCCTGGTTCACTTATTACATTGGGCTATAATACAAATTGAAAAATAGATATTTTATCATTGTTAGGTTTTACTTAGTGAGTCATATTGTTTCTTCTTATAATTTAATAAACCTTCCATGGCTATGCCTCACACCTTTCTTTAATTTTAAATATGGCCTAATTGTTATTGTGACTTGTTATTCAATATGTAATTTTTTAAAAATTTGGGATAGCATATTTTATTTAAAATAAATTGCTTAAAATATATTTTACTATGTGTTTTTAGAAATGTGGCTTGATGATATGGTATTTAAATCTGTGACTTTAGAAAATTTTCTATATATGCTTAAAATTAATGTATATTATTGCTTTGCTAGAAGAGTTCCTTATATCCACTTCTGTTCATCAATCTATAATACAATATGATGAGGGAACAAACAAACAACACATCTTGCTAAGCCAAATAAGTTAGACAGAAGTCAAGAATCATATGATTTTATTGTCATGTGTGATATGAAACTGAAAGCAATAAATGAACAAACAATAAAAACAAACAGAAGCTCATAGACAGAGACAACAATACACTGGCTTCTAGAGGGAAAATGAGGTAGTAAAAGGTAAAGTGGGTCAAATATTTGGTGACGGAAGGAAATTTGGTTGTAGACACACAACAAAATATACAGAGGATGCATCATAGAATTGTACACTTAAAATCTATATAATTTCATTAACCAATGTCACCGTAACAAGTAAAATTTATTTTTAAAATTTTAGTTACAACCAAGAAGACTTTGTATATGTTCATATTATACAGATAAAATACTTCTCTGATTCAAGTCTTCTTTTTTTTAATTAAACTTATTGCAGATTTTTAATCATATCTCAGATGTCTATGTTTTTTTAAATTTAACTTTCTTTATTTTGTATTTTTCCAAACTTAGAAGAGGGGAGGCAGTCAGACAGACTCCCGCAGGCACCCACCAGGATCAACCCGGCATGCCCACCAGAGGCCAATGCTCTGCCCATCTGGGCCGTTGCTCTGTTGTGGCTGGAGACATTCTAGCACCTGAGGCAGAGGCCATGGAGCCTTCCTCAGAGCTCTGGCCAACTTTGCTCCAATGGAGCCTTGGATTTGTGAGGGGAAGAGAGACACAGAGAGAAAGGAGAGAGGGGAGGGTGGAGAAGCAGATGGGCACTTCTCCTGGGTGCTCTGGCTGGAAATCGAACCTGGGACCTCCACATACTGGTCTGATGCTCTACTTCTGAGCCAATTGGCCAGGGCCTCAGATTTCTTTTCTTATAAGGACACTACACCTATTCTTGAGGCTTCCACCCTTATACCCTCATAACTTCCTAAATGCCTCACCTTCACATATCATTATACTGGGGAATAGTCTCCAATATATGAATTTGGAGGGTACTTGGACATACATTCCATAGCTCCTAGAATTTGTTTTCTCTCTTTAATTTTATCTCACTGAATGACATTTAAAACATAAGATCTATTATAAATAATATAGTACTCTATTATTTTATTCAGTATAACACCTGTCAGAAGGCCATTCTCCATAGTGTGTCTACACTTCTTAGATTCTCTTTAATAATATTCATTTGTGCGGCTGACAGTTTAAGTAATTAGAGTTAGTATCTTCCTGTAAGTCAAAGAGTAGGTTTATTTACATTCCAGAATACAGATAATATCTGTTTGGGAGCAAAGAATGGGTGTTTCTTATGCCTGGGTTCCTCAGCTGGGCTCTCTCTACTGATGCTGTCATTGTAGAAGTCTCAAGTTATACTGCTGCTTAGAGATCATTTATTTTCTAATGGATTATTTTCACATGTTTACATATGCTATGGTTATTAGCATAATTCAACTCTATTTAGATTTAAAGTTTGCTATCTTTTTCTTTGTTGAAATTATTTTTTCTTTTCACAATATCTATTGGTTGAATAAATTTTCCATTTGCAGTATTCATTTCTCTGCTGGTTTGGATGTTCTACATTATGTTTCAGAACATTAAATGACAATTAAGCAAATACAAGCAGAGATTTTTTTTTACCAACATATAAATTATTCAGTATCTGTTATTGTTATAGTTAAATCAGCCCCTGTAAAACTCATATTCCCCTCACCCAAACATTTTGTATAAATAGAGTTAATTTGCTTGCTATTCTCTTTCCTAACAGTTGCCTGGCCTTCAATTTGAAATGTAGCAAAAGCTTACCTTCATAAAAGAAGTCTAAAAAAGTTTGCATTGGGGAGTAACTTGACCATTAGGGGAACTTTAAATCACAGTAGTTGTTGGTGAAAGCAGGCTCACAGACTCAGGCCCCCAGCTCTTACTGGGAGACTGACCTCTTGGTTGTCTTCAGGATTTACCAAGGACACCAAGTCTGTGTTACATCAAGGAACTTGTGTCTCTGCAGCAAAATTTTCCTCATCAAGTCAGTAATGAAGGGCACAAGAACCCCGATACGCTAACCTAAGCTTGTCCAGGTGCACAAATATCATGCTGGCAAATTTTCTATATCTAAAAGTCCTCTGCCGCAGCTGGGGACTGATACCATTTGGTCTCAGTACATTTGCCCCCAAGCAATTTTAAAAATAAAATTTTCTTTGAAACACACCAGCTTCATATTTTCTGTTTGTTCCGCAGTTACTGACTTTCAGTTATTCAGCTGACTTAAAGAAAAACATTAACATGCTAACATTAAAGGTTTATCAAATTTGCTAATTAAAAAATACTTTAGTTCTGTTAATTTTCTCTATTTCTATTTTTATATATTCCCACTGTAATTTGTTTTATTTTTTCTATTCTTCTGGTTTTGAGTTTATTTAGCTCTTCTTTTTCTAGCTTCTTCAGGTAAAAATAAGGTAATTGATTTGAGATCTTTTTTCTTTGCTATTATAAGCATTTAAAATTACTTCCTTTATTTTATATTTTCTTCTTTTTATTAGATTAATCAGTTTGTATTTCTTATATAAAATAATTTGCTATTATTCTTGTTAGTAAATTTGTTTAAATTTTTCTAAATGTCTAGAGTTAATATATCAATGTTCTTCATATCTTCTATTTTTCTATATCTTTTTGCTTATTGAAAATAGGCAAAACGTTATTTTGAGATTGTTTTTAAAATGGTACTTCCTATTAATAATTAACACATTTAGAAAATAGTACTTTTAATAATTTTATGACTCATCATTGCTGTAATTTTTCTTTGCATACAACTTAATTTTTCTTCTAAATTGAGTTCATAACCTTATAACTTTATCATGAGGAATCTACAGATAGGCTTTTATATATCTGTTTCATTACACAATAGAATTGTAATTTTCTTGCATATTAATTAAAACTATTTTATTTCTTCAATTTTAGATGTTGTATTTTTTATTTTTTATATGCAAAATTATTAATTTTGTATTTTTTTCTCTTTCTTTAAAATATAACTATAGATGTAAATTTGTGATAGGTGACAGGAATAAAGATTGCTATACTTTAATATATTTTGAATTACTATTGGATGGCATCTAATTTTCTCTTGGCTGAAAAAATTTTTAAGTTGTCTTTATATATGTAAAATATTACTTGCAAATTTTCTTCTGAAAAGCAAAAAAACTTAAAATTTTCATTTATTTATAATTAATTTAAATCTATATAATCTTTAATTAATTGAAAGTGGTAACATAGAGTGATTTTGAGACTATGAGAGTAGATGTATTAATATTTCATTTTTGTTTTAAGCTTTTTCTAGTAATAGCATACTTAGCCTTTGCCTGATTTAATAAAGAATATTAAAACAATGTTATTATAAATGGCAAATGAAAAAAATAATAAAATTTTTTGAACTGTATAGAACTAATGTTTTGTTATAATAATAATAATAATAAATATTTATCAAGTTATTAATCTGCCTCTTCAATTTCTTTTTACCTGAATATTATCAATATATTTTTTTAATTTTATTTTTTAGAGAAGCAGAGAGAGAGAGAGAAAGAAAGATAGGAACATTGAGCTGTTGCTGTATGTGCCCTGACCAGGGAGGGATCAAACAAGGAACCTCTGCGCTCCCTGATGAAGTTTCAATCAACTGAGATATCTGATCAAGGATTATTTTTTTTTATATTTAGAGAGACAGAGAGAGGAGGGTGAGAGAGGAGAGGGGGAAGGAAAGCATTCATTTGTTGTTCCATTCAGTCATGCACTCATTGGTTGCTTCCTGTGTGTGCCCTGACAGGCTCAATCCTGCAATCTTGTTATTTTATGATGATGCTATTATCTGACTGAGCTAACTGGCCAGGGCCGCAATATTTTTTTTTATTTGATTCAAACATTATTTGAATTTTATCTGTTGTTTATGTGTAAAAGCATTTTGTCCCTATTATATAAAACTATCCTACAGATTTTAGGTGCTGGTTATATTTTTTACGTGTTTCTAAGATTTTTGTCCTAATGCCTCTGTTAAGACAATAAAATGTACTAAAATTTTACTTATATATATTTTATTAGATGGTTTAAATTGTCCCCAGTCACAGAAATTGACAGTAATTAGTTTAGAATTAGTGTTTAAAAACATGTAAATTCTCATTTTTAAACTCCATTTAAAATTCCTGAGATTAATTAATTTTGGAAATAGCTAACTTCATCATAACATTCATGATGTTTCAATATATAGATTTAAAATTTTTTCCAGAGTTTTAAAACTCATTATTTTAGGGCTACATAATTAAGAAGCCCACTGTTTTATTTTAAAAAATCTTATTCTTTGACTAAGTACAGTTTTATGGTTGGAAAGCTTCTTTTTGTCAATCTCAGGCAACTGCTTCTAGCAGGCAATTTGTCATTTGAGAAGTAAGTAGTGCATGACCCAGGTGTGAAGTGAACTGATGGAAAATTATGAATCAAGTTAGCAAGAAGGAGAACTCCAAGGTTGGCTTGAAATACCAGGGAGACCTATGCTATCAGAAATCATGGGAAGAATTATGGAAACACTCCATGTAAAGCATTAATGAAAACTGTTCCAAGAAAGAATATGAAGTTATGCTGTAAAAGGCTAGTAGAATTAAGTTAAAATGTAGGAAAAAAGTCTTAAAAGTGTAAAATATACAATAAAACTAATGGTTTAGTTAGTCTTACTCAAAACATATTGCCTGTTTACTATTACAAAGCAATACGTTATATACTAAAGATAAAAATACTAAATAAAACAAATAAGGTCTATATTTTAATAAATTTAAGAGTTAAGAATGACAAGATTAAGATGCATTTTTTTTTCTCTTGAATATATACACACCAGTCACTCTTTAATTCATTCTCAACTCTATAGTAACAGTAGATTAAATTGAGGCAGCATAATTAGGGGTAAGGTGTAAATCTCAAATATATGCACTGTAGTCAAAATTATGCAATATGCAATAAAAAATTAAGATATGAAGGTGTGGTGAAATTTCAGTTGCTTGCTTTAACAACATTGATTTTTTTTTACCAAAAAAAGTATATGTTACTTGAAAAATATCTCATAAGTAAAAGTGAAAAAGAAAAACCAAAGTTATCTGTCATTATGTCTACCAGTGACTGTTCTATTAATATTTATATATATTTGTTCAGAAGTAATCTATTTATATAGTACACATTTAGATATACTGCTTAGTTTTATTACCATGAATTATTATATTTTTAATTTTCTAACTCCCTCAATCTCCAAATTTAATTACTGTGGCTCTTACCAATGTATCTTCTAAATGTCTTGATCATTGCTGCTGCCCTGTGTTAGGTTTGGGTTCAGAGCCCCTGTAAACTCAAACGTCCTCACCTAACCTCCCACTAGAGCCGTGATGGTGAACCTATGACACGCATGTCAGCACTGACACACGTAACCATTTTCGATGACACCTGGCATGCGGCCGCATACTAGAGAAGTATGGGGTCACATTCCAAGGAGGACGTTTCATCCCGGCTCCTGTACGGCCAGGTGCAGTACCCGAGGATAAAACATTTGCTGTAGTGTAGACACTCTGTGCCGGAGGTCTGTAGGCCAAAACAACAGAACTCCGGCACAGAGTGTCTAGTTCTGGGACTTCCAGTTAGGCTGCTTTTCTCAAAGTGACACATCACCTGAGTTATGCTTGTTTTTTTGGTGAATTTTGACACACCAAGCTCAAAAGATTGCTCATCACTGCACTAGAGTAACTTCTTCATTAAGCATCTCCTTCAGCTGACCTCCCCCTCCTCTTAAGCAATTCTCCATCCCAGGAGGATCTGGAAAGTATCACTGGACAAGCCCTTTGGGAGGGCAAGAGGGTTGGGTAAAGGGAGACAGTCTGTGAAGTCCACAGACAAAGATACACTAATCTGAGCATGTCCAGGTGCACCAACCCCCACATCAGCAGACTCCTGCAGTAAGTAGTCCCTGTATCAGACAACCCATTCCCGCAGCTCTTTGCTGATGCCCTGAGAGTCTCAGCCCATCTGTTCACAGATACATAGATAAGTTTCTACATACATAAATTTCTAATAAAACTCATCAGGCCTTGCACATCCTTCCTTTGCCAACCTAAAACCCTGTTAATCAGGTAGGCCACCTTCATCTCTAGCCTTTACGGCTTATAGTCATAAATGGGCTCAAATATCAACTCTTGTCCCACTCTAATCCATTTATCTGTCTGCCACCTGAGAAATTTTTATTTTTAAATAAGAAAAAGGGATTATGTTTTTCCCCCAATTAAAAACTTTTTTTGCTATGACATTTTACTTTTGATCACATCTAAAATCCTGAGCACAGCTTAATGTGGCTATCCCGGCAATAGGTTCTTCTTTAGACTCTCAGACCATGATTTTACAACAATACAAAGAAGTTGTTCACAGTAACCAAGCATTTGGACAGATGGTGGATGTGCTTGAAATGTTCTTGCAACATGACAACTTTTCCTGACCTAATTCTTTGTTATTCTATGCATTTCATCTTAATTTTAATTTTTCATGACTTACCTAATCCCTCAGACAATGTTGTATTCTGTAATTCTCTTTAATAATTACTATACTTTATATAACTTATTTTAGGCTTTTTATTCTCTTTAACTTCTTAATTATATTTTTATGCAATGTATATTGTTTACTGATATATTTTCACTCAGTAAATCTTGATTGAATTAATATTTTTGTAACCTGATTATTATACATTTTAGGTATATTTGCACATTAACAAATGTATCTATATATCACTGATATCATATTCCATTGATGATTTTACTATACTTTATTAAGCAGTTTGTTCTTGAACATAGGTAATTACTACATTGATACAATTGTAAACATAGGTGTAATGAATAATTTATACATGTGCCCTAAGTGTATAATAATTTTTTTACTTAAATATATGTATTAGAAGTAGTATTATTGGCTAAAATGTTTATATGCTTTTATTTTGAAGCACTCATGTAAAATATATTGCTACAATGAGTTCAAGACTAGCAATAAATATACCGATTTATTTTCATATTAGAAGATTTTAAAAGGTAGTGGCCATAAGAATATGGCATCTGCAGGCTGTTATGAGTCTTATGTTATGCTGTTCTTTTACTTTATTCTGAAATAATATTTTAACGTATTACATTCACACTGAGTTTAAAATTTAACCCTTTGTTCAATAAACATACAGACTAGTTTATGATGATGACAATAATAATAATAATAATAAAATAATGACAGTAATAAGTACCAACAGTAGTACTAGAAGTAGAATGAGCAGGACAGGAGGTACAGAAATAGCATGAGTAATATAAAAATCTTTTTGAATTTAAACAATGTCTCCATTAGTTATTGCAAGCCTTTAGCAATCAGTGCTATTCTATTGCAGTAGGAACTCTCTTAAACATTTATAAACAAGTACTGTGGTAGCATTAGGAATTATTGAGCATTAAAATGGGTTGTTGAACATCTATTGAATGACAAGCAGCCAAAGAATAGGCAAATTATCTTCTAAGAAAAGCATATGTAAAACACAATGGACAGAAAAGTCTTTTTAGTGTCTCTAATAACCTATTAACTCTACTTTTTACTTAAATCTTCAAATGTATTGTACTGCACTCTAAACATATATCTTACTTCATCAGTATAGCCATTGTAATGACCAAAATTTTCTCTTTAAGATTATGACCATTTTTTTCTATTTCTCTTCAGTATTCCTAAAATACTGTAATCACTGAATAAATAGCAGTAATAATGCTTTACAAACAGAAACTTTATCTTAGGAATGATTTAGTAGATTATTTCAATTTTATTTCTCTTGTATGGCCAATTTTGTTTCTTTTTGCAATATTTGCATAATATTTAAAAATGTAAAGAACTACAACACAGAATGGCGGTTTGTTTAATTTTTGATTTTGTAGAAAAATTAAATGTTAGAAATACAAATAAAATAGGGGATCTGTGAATAAATTAATACAAATAATATGAAACATATAGTATAATATGTATTATATTGCATATAATTCTGTAAACTATTCTGGATCTGTTTAGTAGATATTGAACCAATTTAAAATGCACATTAGTTCAATATCTATTAAACAGAATCCAGAGTAGTTTAAAGAATTTAAAATCAGTAGGGTCTATTTGGAGAGCATGGAGTCATGAATAATTCAGGTTCAACTTAGTGGAATTTTTGTTTGGGCATGTTTATAGATTTTTATATTGTAACAAAACTTTTAAGACTACAACCAATTATTTTATTCAGTGTTTTTCACTTTTATGAAATATTTAATATTTATATGCCCTGTTATGTATGGATTAAAAAGTAACAAACACAAAGCCTTACCATATTATTGCACACATTTTAAAAACTTTGAAGTTCTCTGATAAAGCAAGTGCTGAGGTTTATTTAATTTTGATTCCTGTTATAGGTGCTTTATACCATGATATTGACTTTTGTTGTGAACAATGCTCCTAGTAGAATTGATTTATGATTCACTCAGTTGCTATCCAGACAGTTTCCAGTGAAGTGACAAAGAAGTTCTGCTTCTATACCCATCTAATCAATGGAAAGCAAAGCAAGACCAGACAAAACAAAACCCTTTACATAAGGTGACTAGGTACTAAATGTCAGGTTGTGCGTGCTGTGTGAATATAAAGAGTGGACACATATACCTTGTTAACTGGCATTGTTATGTGATTCTCTAGAGACCGATTTATACCTGGTACAGAGACTGTAAAAACTGATCTTGCATTAAGTGGTTTGCTAAAAAAAAATAAACATTTATACATTTTATATAAAAGATCATATTTGTGCTTATAATTTTTATTTTTGTTTTCATTTGTGAGGATATAGATAGTCAAACACTTAAGGAAAAAATAGTAAGTGACTAAATGCTAGAAAATATTCAGTAGGAAAATGACTAATATATTAGCGTTACATAATAATTAATATAACAGTTTTTTGTTTTGTTTTGTTTTGGCCAAACTTAAAAAAGACTGTATATACTCTTGGGACTCTTTAAATTAATAGTCAATTGTTGATCCTTGTAATATATTTACTGTAGATTAAATAAATGTATTACATCTGAATCTATTTTTTAACTTGATCCTCATTTATTTACACTTGATGGTGTTTTTCTGAAGTATAATAAAAATCACAATGCATAGAACATAATAATAAAATCATATATATCACCTTTATACAATTAAAAACTAAATGTTTGGTAGCACATTGTGGTTAAAACAAAACTTATTGAGTCGGGTCAAATAGGTGACAAGTATTAAGAGAAAGATAAGGTAAGGACTGATTCTAATGGGTCTTGTATGCTATAATGACCTCTAAGGAAGATTAATTGATTTAAAAATATAAAATTATTACTTTGTATTTTGTTTCAGGAATACGTTAGAGGAAAGTGTGGAGAAGAAATAGTCTGAGAACAAGATGGATAGAGAGGATTATTATTGTGGAGTAAAGAGTAATGGTATCAGGAAAGTCTCTGGGATGGGTAGTGATATAGAGAATGAAGAAGACAACAGAGGGTAATATAGAAGAATCAGCTAAGGGTGTTTCTAAGATGTCTAGCTTAAGTGTATAAGTAGATTGAAATGCCACTGATTAGAATATAGAATGAAATAGGAATTATATCTACCAGATGCCTAATGACTATGATGTATTCAATCATAGGTCTCTTCATTTCTGAATGAATGCAAGAAATATTAAATAAACCCTCACCATATCACCATTCCTGATATGAAGAAAGCTGGTATCATCATGGCAGATTTATTATATTCTAATTCGCAAGGATAGACTTACATTTTTTTATATAAATTTGCCTCTTTGCATAAGGCACATCTGACAGTACTATTACTCATAGATTTACAAAATATTGTATTGATCACCATGTTATGTCATATAATATTGTCTGCCAAGGGAGTGATAGCAAAGAAAGTGTGACATTATGCTTCCTGTGTGGAGTTCACTGTTCTTTTCATGTGTTCCATCAACCAGAAGCACTGGGCATAAAAAAAGCAAGGTAATGACCCTTGAAATGCTTATTTAGAGTTACAGGTGGCCTATATGAATCTTCTGCATGGAGTCTCAGACTTTATGATGAAAAATTTGTCTGAAATCAGAAACTAATATATGACGCAGTCTCCCCATAAGCCAGTAACACAAGTCCCCAAACCAATAGTAAATATAGGAATAGTTTTCTGTTATTATTATACTTACTAATCTATTTGAAGAATGTTTGTCTTGTTTTAATTACCTTAAAATTGTGCTTATAGAGCATTTGTCCCAAGAAAACCCTACAACCATCAGGGAATTACAAAACAATTTCAGCAAGTTGGAAGCTGAAAGATATTCTTCATAATTTGACATTCCTATTCAGATTAATCAACAAATCAACATGGAACTTATGGTGTTCATTGTTACTGATTACTAGTAAAAATTGTGTCGTTGATACCTACCAGGAGACAAAAATCTTTGGAAATCAGAAGAAATTTACTTAAATTTTTTCTAGAACTCTTTCCTAATGTGGTCAATGTAAAACTGTTTATACTAAAAAAATAGTCGGCAGAATCAATTTCTGCAGAAACAACACTTTGAATTATCAGGTCAAGAACCCAATTTATCTGCGATAAAGAAAAGCATCAAGGACACATAAAATGATTAGTGTTTTTTATTATTTAGACACCAAAAGATGTCTATTTTTACTAATTTATACCTTGTGGCCAGCTAGGAAGCCCAGGACTATAACAGGTATATATTTTATACCACACATTTTTTCTTTCTGTTATCACTTCCTTATCTGAGGAACAATACTGGAAACAAATTGCTAGCACTCATCATGATACCTTTACTAATAGCTGGTTGTATTATTCTGAGATGGAGACTGTTGGGAAGAAAAAATATATTATGCTAACTTTGTTAAAGATGGCACTGCCCACGTGCAAGTTTTAAGAGTAAAATGGAGGGTGGTGCAATCTCATGAGGAACCCTCCCATTATGCCTCAGATGAGTCACTTTGTATCAGAGACTTTCTTGTTTGTAGATTGGATTAAGGTTTTGGATTTCTATACTATAAAGTGGGACAGACTGGGAGCTTGCTCTCTTGGTTCCTGAGGTTAGTATCAGAGAGGAGAGCAGATGAAGGCCACGTGGAGGCCAGGAGAAGCAGCCAAGATGGTGGAGTGCTAAGGAAGAAGCCAGTTTGAGCAGAGTTTGAGCTGGAGAAGGAGATAAGAAACAGAGGTGAATAAGTCTGGTGAGCTAGAAACCTTTTGATTCTAGGAAACTCAGATAAATCAGTAGCTTTGTGAGCACTGAATGAGTGGGTTTTGAGCCCAGTGTGTGTTTTTGCTTGCTTGCTGGGTGCAAGCTAGAATTAAAGCTGATAGCTCACCAGTTCTTGGCTCCATTGTTTCATTACCATCTGTCCGAATCTAATGCGAACCTGCACTGGCCAGGTGGCCCTGTTGGTGGCCACGAATACTGGCTTTACAGAGACACAAACTTTTACTTGAATAAAGGACAAGAAAGAAAAACAAAAGGGACAAATGGTGGACTTCACCAGATCTTCCATTTGTGGCATTAAATCTCCTCTTTATTCTTCTGCACTGAGAATTTGACCTTGTTGGCTTGTAATATTTACATAGCCAATGCAGAGTCCTGGTAGGAAATCCTTGTTGGGGGGCATTATATTGATGTAATTATATTTACTCTAATTTATTTTTTATGGTTGTTCCTGGGAACTATTTGGTCTCTGTGTGTCTCTTAGATGGATGCCACTTCTTTCAACACAGCTTTCTCTACTTATGTTTCTCTTTGAAGATTCTACTAGCCACTTTCTCCCCACACTCTTTCATATCTGAGATATTTAGAGTTCCTCTCTCAGAAAATAAAAGCTTTTCTACTGCAACCATTTGTGAGTCCCAGCACTATTCCTTATGGTTCGAAACATTCTCATACCTTGTGAATATTCTCATTGTAAAGAAATACACAATCAAATTTTCTAACTTGAATGTGACATACATTTCCTTCCAGGATCAGGAATTTTGAACTTTCTGTGAAAGCTTTCTATAAAAAAAAAAAAAAAAAATTACACAGAAAACCTTGAAAATACTACAGAAAAGATTAGAAATTTTTGAAGTGATTAATGCAGGTAAATGTCATTAATCTTCAACATATATTTTGAGAGTCAACTGTTGTGAGCAAGAGGATTGACCACCGCAGAATTGATGATCAATTCTGGAAATTGACCCGAGGCAGGGAAAGTTGTTTTAAAATATTCTGATATTCAAAGCCGTTTTACTCATAGATTACCAATGAGATACAACTCATAAAAATATGATGAAGCAGGGACCAAGAAAGTCTTAAGAAAATAACAAGGCCTTAGTTTTAAGTTCTTTGTTATTTTCTTGAGACTTTTTTGGGTTTTGTTAATAAAACCTATATAAATTGTAAAAATCATTTACTATTATTAGAGAAACTAATAAAAAGTTAATAAAGCAGTGTAGCATTAAAATAATAATAAATAACATAAAGAACACACACACACACACACACACACACACACACACACACACTTCCAGAAGACAGATAGACAACAACAGAGAATGGCAAAAAACAGAACTTTTAGTAAACAAATACCCCATTCTACCAAATCATTGATGTTATGAACTGACTTGTGCTGCACTATCCACAAATTTATACATTGAAGCTTTAACCCCCAATATGACCACAATTGAAAATAAACCTGAAAGTCAAGGAGAGAAGCTCTGGAAAAGTCCATTTTACCAGCGGTCTGATCTTGAGCTTCCTGCCTCCATATTTGTGAGAAAATAGACTTCTATTTTTAAACCTTAGCAGGAATCAAGGGTGGCAGAAACGTCCAAACAAGTTGATGAAGGAAGTAGGATTTATTAGCCAGTGGAGCAGTGTGACCCCAAAAGAGGCAACAAATCACGAGCTCTCCGAAATTAGATTCCTTACATTTTATATACCTTATACAGAATACATGTGTTCATGCAGAGGTTTGTGATCCCTTTATCTGGGTATACGTCACTCTTCGACATCAGGAGGGGAGGGTGAGTTTCAATGGGGAAAGGGTTTCCGGACCACTTGTCTCAGCTATGTATAAGTACTGTTCTTGCTTTGTTTTACAACCAGCTCCAGGGAACTTTCAGAGAACTGTAGTTAATCTATAGCTGGCTGACCCAGATTCCTAACACCTCCAGATTTCTTTCCCTCACATTCTTTTCTTTTCTTCCTTCTCAGTGAAGGGGGGTGTGTGTGTTTGCCCTTACTTCCTTAAAACTACGCAATTTTTTGTGTTTTGTTAAGGCAGCTAAATCATAGCTCTATACAACTCTGCCATTAGGAGAACTACCCTCTGTTGTTAAAATAAAACTAATAGTATTATGGCAAAATTTCACTTTTGTTTGTTTTAGTTCAATCCAAAGAAAAAATACTTCTAAGCATTACTTGGATATTCTGATGTTCCAAATATTCCTCTTATTTCTTTTTCCAGCTGTTGAAGGCAGCATATTAGATATATGCCTCACGGTAGCTATGCTGTTTTCAAGAAAAAAGTGTTACATTTTATCACAGAAGGTACTGATTAATCACTTAATTTCTTCTGTAGTTTCTCTAAATCAGGGGTCCCCAAACTACAGGCCCACAGGCCGCATGCTGCCCCCAAGGCCATTTATCCAGCCCCCCTCTTCACTTCCAGAAGGGGCACCTCTTTCATTGGTGGTTAGTGAGAGGAGCACAGGATGCATCCTCACCCATAGTTCCCACTGAAATACTGGTCAGTTTGTTGATTTAAATTTACTTGTTCTTTATTTTAAATATTGTATTTGTTCCCATTTTGTTTTCTTACTTTAAAATAAGATATGTGCACTGTGCATAGGGATCTGTTCATAGTTTTTTTTTTGATAGTCCGGTCCTCCAACAGTCTGAAGGACAGTGAACTGGCCCCCTGTGTAAAAAGTTTGGGGACCCCTGATCTAAATGAACTATATGTAAAAAGATTTTCTTTTATATTTGTGTGACTTTTTTATAAAATTATTTACAATTGCTAGTGTTTTTCAAATACTTTATTATTTTTGAATTTAAACTGATAAATATGTTATTCCCATTGTATGATTCTTATGTAAAAGAAAATATATTATGTATACCTTGTATAATGCCCAGAGTTTTATTAACTAGTACTATATTTGTGGAATAAGAAAATAAGATTGATATAAAATAACTACCTTAAATTAATTTCAAATATATATATTTTTTTATTTTAAGGTATACATTTTAAAATTAAAACATACAAATTGAAATATCTCCAAAACTTTATTAAAATACAGCAAATTTGATTAGTAGAAATGGCAATAGGAATTTAAAACAGTTCCTATTTTTTTTTTATCAATGCCATGAGGTTTATTTTTATTTTCCTCTCTTCTTAAAAATTATTTAACTGCTACTTACTGGTTTTGTTGAATATTTTTCATGATTGTATTTTGTCTCAGTTTATTGGCTTTGTAAACTGCTCGCTCTATCTATCTATCTATCTATCTATATCTATCTATCATCTATCTATCTATCATCATTATTATCTATCTATCTATGTATCCATCCTCTATCTATATCTATCTATCTATATCATCTATCAACCTACCAAGTAGTTGTGGCTCCAGGATTCAGAGATTCCCATTATGACCTATCAGTGTTCACAGTACAACTTCAATTGATGTCATACCCATCTACCTACAAGGTGAAAAGCCTACAACAGTGTATTTGCATCACCTCTTTCCTGGCCTGTGTGTAGTCATTGACATACATTTCACTTAAACATATGTTATAAACAATAAAATCTATTGTTGTTATTTTCAATTCACTTTTGCAGTGTTAAAAATAGAAACAAGTATTTTGCATTTAAACATGCATTCGCTATTTTCAGTGCTTGCCATTCACTTCGGTGCCAAAAAGAGTGCCATTCACTCTTTTTATTTATTCATTTAGCTATTTATTTATTTATTTATTTATTTATTTATTTTATGTAATGGGGTAACATTGATAAATCAGTGTAAATATGTTCAGAGAAAATATCTCTAGGATATTTTGACATTTGATTATGTTGCATACCCATCACCCAAAGTCAAATTGTCTTCCACACCTTCTATCTGGTTTTCTTTGTGCCCCTCCGCTCCCCTCCACCTCCCCCTCTCTCCCTCATTCTCTTCCCCCCTTCCCACCCGGGTAACCAGGACACTCTTGTCTATGTCTCTGAGTCTCATTTTTATGTGCATAGAATTATGTAGTCCTTTGTTTTTTTCTGATTTACTTACTTCACTCAGTATAATGTTATCAAGGTGCATCCATTTTGTTGTAAATGATCCAATGTCATCATTTCTTATGGCTGAGTAGTATTCCATAGTATATATGTACCAAAGCTTTTTTAATCCACTCGTCCTCTGACAGACACGGGCTGGTTCCAGATCTTTGCTATTGTGAACAATGCTGCCACGAACATGGGGGCACATTTCTCCTTTTCACACAGTGCTATGGTGTTCTTAGGGTATATTCCTAAAAGTGGAATAGCTGAGTCAAAAGGCAGTTCAATTTTTAATTTTTTGAGGTATCTCCATACTGTTTTCCACAGTGGCTGCACCAGTCTGCATTCCCACCAGCAGTGCAGGAGGGTTCAATTTTCTATGCATCCTCGCCAGCACTTGTTCTGTGTTGTTTTGCTGATGAGTGCCATTCTGACTGGTGTGAGGTGATATCTCATTGTGGTCTTAGTTTGCATTTTTCTAATGATTAGTGATGTTGAGCATTTTTTCATATGCCTACTAGCCATCTGTATGTCCTCTTTGGAGAAGTGTCTATTCATTTCTTTTGCCCATTTTTTGATTGGATTGTTTGTCTTCCTGGTGTTGAGTTTTATAAGTTCTTTATAAATTTTGGTTATTAACCCCTTAACAGACATATTGTCAAATATGTTCTCCCATTGTGTGGTTTGTCTTTTTATTCTGTTCTTATTGTCTTTAGCTGTGCAAAAACTTTTTAGTTTAATATAGTTCCATTTCTTTATCCTGTCTTTTATTTTACTTCCCCGTGTGGATAAATCAGCAAATGAATTGCTTTGAGAGATGTTGAAGAGCTTACTGCCTATGATTTCTTCTAAGATACTTAATGGTTTCATGGTTTACATTTAAGTCTTTTTTTCCATTTTGAGTTTATTTCTGTGAAATTTGTAAGGTGGTGGTCTAGTTCCATTTTTTTGCAGGTAGGTGTCCAATTTTCCCAACAGAATTTGTTAAAGAGGCTGTCTTTACTCCATTGTATGCTCTTACCTCCTTTGTCAAATATCAGCTGTCCATAAAGTTGTGGGTTTATTTCTGGGTTCTCTGTTCTGTTCCATTGATCTATGTGCCTGTTCTTATGCCAGTACCAGGCTGTCTTGAGTATAATGGCCTTGTAGTATAACTTGATATCAGGAAGAGTGATGCCTCCCACTTTATTCTTCCTTTTCAAGATTGCTGAGGCTATTCGTGTTCTTTTTTGGTTCCATATAAATTTTTGGAATATGTGTTCTATATTTTTGAAGTATGTCATTGGTATTTCAATTGGTATTGCATTGAATTTATACATTGCTTTGGGTAATATAGACATTTTAATGATGTTTATTCTTCCTAACAGTGAGCACGGTATATACTTCCATTTGTTTGTGTCTTCCTTGATTTCTTTAATCAATGTTCTATAATTTTCCAAGTACAAGTCTTTAATCTCCTTGGTTAAATTTACTCCTAGGTATTTTATTTTTTTGGTTGCAATAGTGAAGGGGATTGTTTCCTTAATTTCTTCTTCTGACAGTTCATTGTTGGTGTATTAAAATGCCTCTGAATTTCTGAGTATTAATTTTATATCCTGCTACCTTGCTGAATTTATTTATCAGGTACAGTTTTTTGACTGAGACTTTAGGGTTTTCTATATACAATATCATATCATCTGCAAATAATGATAGTTTTACTTCATCTTTTCCAATTTGGATGCCTTTTATTTCTTCTTCTTGTCTGATTGCTGTGGATAGCATTTCAAGAAGTATGTTGAATACGAGTGATGAAAGAGGGCACCCCTGCCTGGTTCCTGATGTTAAGGGGATTGCTTTTAATTTTGCAGATTAAGTATGATGTTAGCTGAGAGTTTGTCATAGATGGCCTTTATTATGTTAAGGTATGTTTCCTGTATTCCCACTTTGCTGAGAGTTTTGATCATGAATGGGTGCTAGATTTCATTAAATGCTTTTTCTGCATCTATTAAAATTATCATGTGGTTTTTGTCCTTCCTTTTGTTTATGTAATGAATCACATTGATTGATTTGCAAATATTGTACCAGCCTTGCCTCTCCAGAGAAAATCCCACTTGATCATGGTGTATGATTTTTTTTATATATTGCTGGATCCCGTTGGCTATTATTTTTATTGAGTATTTTAGCATCTATATTCATCAGGAATATTATCCTATAATATTCTTTTTGTTGTTGTTGTCTTTGCCTGGTTTTGGAATCAGAATTATGCTTGCCTCATAAAAGGAGCTTGAAAGTTTTCCCTCTTCTGATGCTGATGTTATTTCTCTTCATGCTGTCACAGAGATCTCTTAGAGTTTCCTCAGACTTTTTGAGTCTCTTTTCTTTTTTTTGCTCTGCTTCTGTGTCTTTGTTTATTTTGTTCTCTAACTCGCTGATTTCATCATCAGCTTCATCCAACCTGCTTTTAATTCCTTCCATTGTGGACTTCAATTCTGATATTGTATTTTTCATTTCTATCTTATTATTTCAATTTCCTTTTTTATATTTGCAAGCTCTTTATTTAGGTGTTCATAATGACCATCTATTCTTCTAAGCTTTTTGAACATCCTAAAAATCATTATATTAAACTCTGCATCTGGTAATTTGGTTATATTTGACTCATTCAGATCCTTTTCTGGGGATTTCTCTTAATTCATTTGGGTTGCATTTCTCTGACTGCCTATTTTGTCTGTGTATAAATAAGGTTTAACCACTGGAGTCCAATGGGTGTTGCCTGTGTGTTCCCTAGGTGTGGTCTGTCTGCAGGCCCGCCACTTCCTCTGTTGCTGCCTAGGGCGTTTGTGTATGGGCATTGCCAATGCCAGCCCACTGTGGCTGTTGCTGAAGTTTCCACCTCTCCTCCATGGGAGGGGCTGTGTTCTGGTGCCTGGCTCTACAATCCTCAGCTGGTCTGCATGCCATGCATGGGCCACAAGCCTTGGTACCAAGGATAAGGGTGAGCACCTTTGCTCAGCTGGGGTCTCCACCTGTTTCTAGGCTTTCGCCCTGCCCCCGCAGATGAAATTGGTTAGTGGGTAGGGCCGCAAAGCCTTGACTCCACAGGCCACTCCACAGGCCGCCTGCCACCTGGCCACGGCCACATGCTCAGCTGCTGACCTCCACCTTTTCCTGGCTTTCATTCTGCCCCCGTGGGAGGAGCCAGTTTGCGGGTAGGGTCGTAAGCCTCCACTCGGTGGGCCAGCGGGGCACGCACTCCGCTGTGGACCTCCGCCTTTTTCCGGTTCTCGCCTAGCCCTAGGAGGCAGAGGCGGCTAGTGGGTAGGGCCGCAAACCTCAACTCCTTGGGCTGGGTGGGGCTATGGACGCGTGCTCAGCAGCGGACCTCTTCTTTTCCAGGTCTTTTGCTCCGCCTCTGTGGGCGGAGCTGGCTTGTGTGTATGGCCACAAGCCTCAGAGGCTAGGTAAGGCTGTGCAACCCCTCGCCCTTGTGCCCTTTCTCAACAGTGGATCTTTGCCTGTTCTCAGGCTCTTGCCCTTCCCCTGCAGGTGGTATTGCAGGCAGGCCCGCAGCCAGCCAGACCGCTTTCATGCATCCCCTCTGCCCTGGCTGGGCTAGACTGAGCTCACGCCAGCTGGCCTGACTTCCGCGTCCCGCCACTACCCGCCCTACAGCAAGCCCTCAATAGTGTGGGTGGGGGCGCTGCAGGTCAGACTCTAACACTCCATACTGTAGTCTTGGAACCTCCTTCCTTGTAAGCGGCTGTGTTCTGAGTGCTGCGGGAGAGCTTGTTTGGTTGGTGTCCTTCTTCCCTTTGCTGGTATTGCTGGTTTTAGGAGAAATATTCACTTCAGATTTGGGGAATGACTCAGCCCAGGGTTTAGGGTGGTTGTCCCTCAGAGCATTTCTCCCTGTGCCTTCTATATTACACTCTCTTCCTGCTGCTCTGGCCCTCTCGTCTTTCCCCATCCCCCAGAGCCCCGGGTGAGTGGTTATGAGAGAGGTTTTCTTTGTCATCCCTTTAAGAAGAATCCTGGATCTGAGAAAACT
Organism: Rhynchonycteris naso; assembly: GCA_037038555.1. Lineage (NCBI taxonomy): Eukaryota > Metazoa > Chordata > Mammalia > Chiroptera > Emballonuridae > Rhynchonycteris > Rhynchonycteris naso. The sequence goes on along the minus strand of CM072997.1, from coordinate 40,062,254 downwards.
ATCTCTTTCTCACCAACAGTATCCTGACTTCTTTTACAGCTAAATACTGTCTGCAGGCCTCATCTAGGCTGTGAGGCTACAGACTGGGGCTTTGTTCCTGGGGCCCAGGTCCCTTTCCTCTTTTCTAAACTCTCTTCCCACCACGCGAGTCTCTCCTGGCTGCTGTTCGCCCCAGGGAACTGGGGAGACTTTTCGAATTTTTACCTTTCCTACCAGTCTCAATGTGGCTTATTCAGTATTCCTTGGTTGAAGAATCATTTTAGTTTAGTTCAAAGTTAGTTTTTCCAGATGATGGTTCTTAAAATTAAGTTGTAATCCACTATGGTTCTAGAAGTTGGAAGTTGGTACTTCCACCTACTCCATCGCCATGTTGCCACCACCCCAAATTCCTCTTGAGTATAATTTTCTTCTACCTGAAGGACTTTCTTTGACATTTTGGTAGTGCTGGTATGCTGACAATGAATTCTATCTTTTTCTGTAAAAAAAAAAAAAAGCCATCATAATCAAAACACTGTGGTATTATTGAAAAACAGATGTACAGACCAATGGAACAGAATCAAGAGTATAGAATTAAAACCACATATATATAGACAAATAGTCTTTCACAAAGGAGCCAAAAAACACACAAGGAAGAAATGAAAGCCTCTTCAATAAATGGTGCTGGGAAAATTGGAAAGCCATGTGCAAAAGAGTGAAACTTGACTATAGTTTGTCCTCCTCCATAAAAATTAATTCAAAATGGATCAAAGACCTAAATATAAGACCTAAACCAACAAATTACATAGACAAAAATAGATATTTGAACTCATGGACCTTGGCCGTAAAGAACAATTCATTAATTTGAGCCCAAAGGCAAAGATAGTAAAGGCAAAAATAAATGAATGAGTATATTGAACTAAAAAGCTTCTGCACAGCAAAAAGAAACTGACAACAAAACATAACGGCAACCAACCAAGTGGGAGATGATATTTGCAAACAACAGTTCTGATAATATATAAAGCTCCAAAACATATAAAACATACACAAAGTTCAGCAGCAAACAAACGAACAATCTAATTTAAAAATGGGAGAGGATATGAACAGACACTTCTCCCAAGAGCCCGTACAAATAGCGAACAAATATACAAAAAGATGCTCATTTTTACTAACTATTCAGAAAATACAAATCCAAACAATGAGATACCACCTCACTCCTCTTAGATTGGCTATTCTCAACAAGACAGGTAATAACAAGTGTTGGAGAGGTTGTGCAGATAAAGAGACCCTCGTTCATTGTTGGTAAGAGTGCAAATTAGTATAACTATTATGGAAAAAAGTATGGAGCTTTCTCAAAAAACTAAGAAATAATCTACCATATGACCCAGCAATCCCTCTACTGGGTATCTACCCTGAAAACTCAAAAACATTGGTATGTAAAGACACATGCACCTCCACATTTATCACAGCATTATTTATAGTGGTTATGACATGAAAACAACCAAAGTGTTCCTCGATTACAGATTGAATAAAGAAGATGTGGTGCAATGGAACACTACTCAGCCGTAAGAAATGATGACCTATTGCCATTTATGACAACATGGATGGACCTTGAGAACATCATACTGAGTGAAAGAAATAAATCAGAAAAAGAAGTACATAATTTCACATATAAGTGGGATATAAAACTGAGATTCATGGACATAGATAAAAGTGAAGTGGTTTCAAAGATGAGGGGATTGTAGGGAAAGGTGGGGGAGGGAAATAAAAATGGAAAAATATTCGGTGACAGAAAATGAATTGAGTTTGGTTGATGATTACATTACACAATCATCAGTTCAAAGGCCAAAAACCTATGTATTCTTTTTTTAATTTTTATTTATTTATTTATTTTTTTATTGACAGAGACAGAGATAGAGTCAGAGAGAGGGACAGATAGGGACAGACAGACAGGAATGGAGAGAGGTGAGAAGCATCAATCATTCATTTTTTGTTGCTATCACAACACCTTAGTTGTTCACTGATTGCTTTCTCACATGTACCTTGACCACGGACCTTCAGCAGACTGAGCAACCCCTTGCTGGAGCCAGCGACCTTGGGTCCAAGCTGGTGAGCTTTTGCTCAAGCCAGATGGACCCGCGCTCAAGCTGGTGAGCTACGGGTCTCGAACCTGGGTCTTCCGCATCCTAGTCAGGCACTCTATTCACTGCGCCACCACCTGGTCAGGCATATGTATTCTTATTGACCAAAGTCACCCTGTTAAATTTTATTTTCTAAGCAACAACAAAAAAAGTGTGTTCGTGTAAAGGAGTAAGCTAAAAAATACAAAGCAGCAAAGGACAAATCAGCAGTGGTGGAACTCATCAGTTCACACTGGTTCAACAGAACCAATAATTAATTTTTTGTTGAGTTTGGTGAACTGATTGTTAAAATAGCACTTATAATCAGGCTTCTCTCTAAGGTGGGCACCTCAGCCGCCCAATATAGAAATCACAAACTGACATTCCTTACTCTTTTTTAATGTTCAGCTATGCAGCAGCGTATTCTAAATGCCCTGTAGTAATGTTTGTTTGTCCATAAGTATAAAAAAGAATTGCATGTGAAGATACCAATCAAGGAACAATATGGAAGTATCTTAAGTGACAGTTTTATTGTTTTTGTCTGGTATTATTTAATATTTTTTCATTAATATTGAAAACTATTTCTCATAATCTAGTTTTGTGTACCAATTTTATTGTTCCTATTTCAGTATTAAATGCATGAAATAATCAATTACCATTCAGTGTATTTTTTTTATACTTAAAATAGTCATTAAGGCAGATAACTGGTTGTTAAATTATTTGAATCTCATCACTGTGTATAAGACATGGATTGAGGGAGTGCTTGGGTTGTTCTGATTCATTTTCATATGTCTGCTTACTTATAAACTATAAAATAAGCTAAATAATGTGGAGTTGATTCAGTAGTGCAAAAAAAGTTGAAGGGAAGATATCAATTATGTTGTGTTCACTTTCTTTTTATGCTAACAAAGCCCAATTTAAACCATAAAATACTGTATTTTTTTCTCCTTTTAAATACATTTTAATTGTACAGATTGTGAAAAGGCACAAAATCCACAGTTACTTTTTATTTTTAGTACAAAGTATTGATTAATTGTATCTACTTGTTAAAAAATGATTAGAGATTGTTCCTTTTTAACATCTTTAGTTTTTCAATATTTCTCTATTTTTTAAATAACATAATAAAGAAGAATTATATTTTAATTTAACAAATAATTATTAATTGCAAGTAGCATGTTATGCTGATTGGCCTGCCTATCTGATTATGCCCTGAATATGATTAGATGTCATACTGGAATCGATAGTAGTAGGAGTCAATTGCAACATGCTCCAAAATTTCTAGTTGCCACACTCTAATTTTATTGCATATTTAGAAAAGAGAAATAAGTATGTTTTCTTCCCAGGAGCAACCCTGTGTATATTACTTATTTTTTTATAAAGTGCTATTTTTTTCCAAGGAAAATATAATCAACAGTCAAATTATGCAGAAATTTTCACAGCCATGATTTTTAAAAAATTTTAGACATTGTATTTAAATAAGGTACTGAAACACTACCACTGAGTGCTGCCTAAGTCAAATCACATTGCCCTCTGAAAACGGGATTCTCATTCAAATTAAATAATTAGATATACATACACATAGATATAAAATATATGTAATATATTTACATAAATACATGTACATATGTTTATATATTATGTAATGTTTATGTGTATATCTGAATTTCTAAATATGTGCATAGTATATATACAAATATGTGTAATTTTTAAAAGAATGTACGTAAGTTACAGAATATCTCAACTATCACAATTCTTAAATTAAAATGAATCCAGAGTCACCTTCACAAAATCAGTAACCTGGCAATGGCTCAACTTCAATTATATTCCTTGAGAACAATGCAAAAGTATATGTTGAATTCTCCAAGTTTAGGTATACCACACATGACAATGAACCAAACCCTCCAACACGACTCTGGAAAGAATTGAAGACTGTGACTAATGATTTTATTTTGTTGTTATAGTCAGCTTTCTCAGTTTTCCCTTTCTGTTTAACAAATTTATTATCTTACAGTTTCTATAGAAACTCAAGTCTGAACATATGGTTATATATTTGCATTTCCTGCTGAAATCTAGGTATTTTGGGGCCTATGATCTTAACTAAACAAAGTACCATGCTGGCATATAACACAATAACTATCTTCAATGTTTCTGAGTTGATAGACTACAAATATTTAAATACAAATATTTATAAGGTTATGCCAGACAAATTCCAGAAGGATTTTATTCATTAAAAATTATAATTTGTTTTTAAATAAATGACAAGTTAAATATATATATTGTGATGATTATATAAATTTGTGATTTTCAACCTTGTCTTCTCATGCACATAAACTAATTACTAAAATTCTGTGGCACAATCAAAAATATATTCTTGGCCAATCTAACAAAAAAATATGTATAATTTTGACATTCACACTGGACATCTATTGTTGTGTTGGCTGTTGTCATTTTTTTTTTTATTTAACTATCTAAGGATAAAAAGGTCCATGTGTCTGACAAAATTATCATGTATTGGATATTTTAAAATTTCTTGTGCCACAGCAGTGTGCTTGCCGTGGAACACAGATTGAAATTACGAATCTATATTATTGTGTAAGGAAGTTTGTATTTATTCCCAAAATAGAAAATATATAAATTTTTTGAAATAATTTGTTTGGTTATCCTATTTTGGTTGTTATATAAAAAGTTAAAGAGATCTTAGCTTTTTTGTTACAGATTATTTTCTGCAGAAATTTTAATTGTTTTCTCCCAATTACCCAGGGACAATTATTAAAATAAGTTTTATCTTTCCATATTTGGTTCCCAAGATATCTTATTTTAACTTGTTATGTAATTATGCTTTATTATTATTATTATTATTTGTATTTGTATTTTTTTGAAGTGAAAAGCCAGGAGGCAGAGAGACAATCTCGCGCATGTGCCAGACTGGGATCCACCCGTCAAGCCCGCAGAGGGCCATGCTCTGCCCCTCTGGGGCATTGCTCTGTTGCAAATGGTGCCATTCTAGCACCTGAGGTGGAGGCCATGGAGCTGTCCTCAGTACCTGGGCCAATTTTGCTCCAGTGGAGCCTTGGTTGTGGGAGGGGAAGAGAGTCACAGAGAGGAAGGAGAGGGGGAAGGGTGGAGAAGCAGATGGGCGCTTCTCCGGTGTGCCCTGGCTGGGAATTGAACCAAGAACTTCCACATGCTGGGCTGATAATCTACCACTGAGCCAACCAGCCACAGCCTATGCTTCATTTTTAAAAATACATGTTAAACAATATTAAAAATAGAAAAAAACAAGAAAAACATTGTTGAATCTAAACAACATGAAACCAAATAATTAAAATGTAACTATAAGCTTTGCCAGAATTATGTCTAATGTATGTATAAAATAATATTCACAATTACAAATTACTTATTTTACAATAAGTTATATTAAGCAAAAAACCGTATGCAATAGAAGAATACACTTTGTTTTTTAATTTTATGAATTTTCTTTTCAGCAGTAACCCTGTGTATATTACTTATTCTTTTATAAATTGCTATTTTTTTCCCCAGGAAAACATAATCATATGTAATATAAGAATATACTTTGTTTTTTAATTTTATGAATTTCCTAAGGTCATAAAAATATATATTAATACATATGTTTAAATTTGCCATGTATAAAGATTAACTGCCATTTTAAATGCCCAACATTGTTTATCCTGTTAATATGTGTTTGTGTTTATGTGTAAGTTTATCTTTTACACTATTAAATTTGTGAAACTTATACCATTTGTTAGCTATATTACCATATATTTTGTTTTATTTTAACTATATTATATTGCATTTTTTCTATATATTTAGAGCCATTTTCTTCAGTTACTGATACCTATATTATTATATAAATTTGGTGATAAAAATAAAATTTGCTTATCCACATAATTTTAATTTTATCATTTCAAGGTATTTTTTCTGTTATCTCTCCTCAGATAATAAATAGGAATGCTGTCTACTAAATACTCTGGTTTTCTATAAAATGCTTGTTCCTAAAAAATAACTTATTTAAGTCTGTTTAAGCTATAGTAGCAAGATTTTTGACAGTTCTAGGTTAATGTAACCTTGGAGAGTTTGCGCAGACCAAGAGTTCAACTGAGAAGAAATTTTATTTCTTTCCTCCAATATTTGCTTCATAATAAGAGCTAACTAATTAAATGTAGTTCATCTCCAATGAGACTGTTTTACTAACTCCCTCTTCTCAGCCAGCAATTCTTGCTAGAATTAATCTGAAAACTACATGCTTTTTCTTTCTTTAAAGTTGTCTTGATACAGTACTGCTAGCCAAAATAATAATCTGTAATCACAAATATTTTCAGTTTAGAAACTAGGAATAAGCAGTACTAAAAAAATTATTAAAAAATTATAAAAAATAATTTTCCAGTTTGATTTAGATAAACATTTTGAACAACTATAACTGATTGATATATTTTAAACATAAAAATTAAAAAGTATAATTAATAAAAATTATATTTTCTTAAATCCATATATAATTCTTTTTTTTTTTAATCTGAAGAAGATTATCTTTAAAATTATTTTCTATGGTCAAGTGACACAAAGGATAGTGAAGAGGAGTTAATTTACAACTCAAGATACTAGCATGAAGTGACAGAACTAATTCAATTAATTTTGGTGACCTCTAAAATATTGGAACAGAGTAGTAACCAAGGTAATGTATGTTTTAAACAAAGGAAAAAAAAAGACAATTGCAATTGGATCTTCAGCAAGAATACCAGGCATTTCCTGTTTTTCTATAGGAACTAAAATTGGGACATTGACCACAGCTGCAGATATCTGGGTTAGGTGCAGATAGTTTAAGCTGATTATATTTCTACTTTTCTTTACACTAAGTGGTTTAAAAACTAGCTGAAAACAACTCAGTTTTCTTTGGTAAGAAAACATTTCCTATTTATAAAGAAATTGATAGGAAGCAAAAGTACTCTCTTTTTCTCTTTTGCACTTGAAATGAGCAATGAGTATCAATATGACTTTAGCTTTTGGTTGTTGGGCTATATAACCAAATGAAGAATCAGTGATAGGATGGAGCCAACACTTCAGAAAGCAGAATGGACACAAAGAAAGTTTTTGGTTCTTGATAGCCTTGTTGATTGCTTATACCAGCATTAAAGTTTTGTTATTTTCAGACAAAAGAATTTTATTTGGAAGGGAAAAAATATATATGAGAAAATGACAATATTAGAATCAAATATGAGAAAGTACTCAAGCATATAACAAAAACAATAAATGTTAAACATCTTTAAAAAAATTATTGAAATAAACAAATAGCTTAAGTATTAACTTCTTTTCATATCATGGTATAAGAAAGGCATGTCAATAGTTGATACAGGACAATAGCTAGGCCTCTTGTGTTCCAAAAAATTTGCCATGCTATGAATGCAAAGGAAAAATTCTTAAAGAAAATTAAATGTGCTACTCCAGTGAACACGCATAGTAAGAAAAAAAAAAAAAAAACAGCCTTATTGCTGATGTGGAGTAAGTGGGCTGGATAGAAAGTTCAACCAGCCTTACATTCCCTTAAACCAAGTCATAATTCAGGGCAAGAAACTCTCTTCAATTCTATGAAGGTTGAGAAGTGAGGAAGCTGCAGAAGAAAAGAGTTTGAGCTAAAAGGGATTGGCTCATGCCGTTTAAGTAAAAACACTGTCTCCGTAACATAAAAGTGGAAGGAGAAGCAGAAAGTGCTGATGTAGAAGTTAGATCAAGTTGTTCAGAAGACTTAGCAAAGATAATTAATAAATGTGGCTACAGTAAAATAACAGATTTTTAGTTTAGACAAAACAGTCTTATATTGCAAGAAGATTACATCTAGGCCTTTCTTTGCTAAAGAGAAGTCAGTGCTTGTCTTAGAACAGTGGTTCTTAACCTTTTTTGAGGTACCGAACCCACCAGTTTCATATGCACATTCACCAAACACTTCTTTAGTGATAAATAAAATATGATTTTTTTTTTCAAATTCAAGACATAGGTATATGTTTTTTTTACTGGTGCACAAAATGAGCCGTGCATGAACATCACCTTGCTCAAAGAACAAAACCAACAAAGTGCATGAACTCACAACAAATTACGATATTACTTTATTCTGGGCTCCATGGCAGAGGCTTCTCTGAACCCCTGAGACCGACTCATCGAACCCTTAGGGTTCGATAGAACCCAGGTTAAGAACCACTGGCTTAGAAGCTTCAAAGAACAATTTGACCCTCTTGTAAGAGGGTTAGGTTGAAGCAATTGCTCATTTGCTGTTCCAAATATCATAATGCATTTAAGAATTATGTTTAATCTACTCCACCTGTACTTTCTAAATAGACCAACAAGCCTGAATGACAGCCTATCTCTTTACAGCATGGTTTACTAAATATTTTAAGCCCATTGCTGAGATCTACTGCTCAAATTGTGAGTGAGTGCTTCTATCTGAGAGAAGTTTTGAAGATCTGCTGTCTAATTCTGTGTGAATTTTCAAAGATGAAATATTCTAATGTGACTTCTACATTTAAGCCTCATTATTTCTTGCATTTTTATATACATGAATATATATGTTGCTATGTACTTTTTTTTATAAAAAACAGAATTCTGTTGTTTTACTATTTTAAAAAGAGTTCACTAGTTTTCTTTAGGGTATAATTTCTGAAGTGAAGTATAAGTAGTATTAAATAGTTTCAGTTAAGAGATCAAATCAATAAATCAAATATTTGCTATATAAGTCTGCAGTTTATCTAAGGAGAAAAATGTGTTCCTAACATCGGGCAACTGGTAAATTATACGCTATAAACTTTAACAGTTTGTTCCTACATTTGCTGTCATTGCTAAGCTAGAATTTGAGTTTCAAAGGAATATATAATTTTCTTTGCTTACTTGTCTCCCTTACTTAGCTTCAGTTTGTTACTTTTTTTTAATTTTATTTAGAAAATTAAATTTAATGGTGACATTGATCAATAAGCGTACATAGATTTCAGGTAAATATTTCTATAGCATTTCAACTGTTGATTGTGTTGTATACCCATCACCAGATGTCAAATCATTTTCTGTTACTGTATACTTGTCCCTCTTTACACCTTTTCCCCACCCCTCTCCCATGTACCCCTTCCTCTAGTAACCACTTCACTTTTATCTATGTCCATGAGTCTCAGTTTTATATCCTACCTATGTGTGAAATCCTACAGTTCTTAACTTTTTCTGATTTACTTATTTCACTCAGTATAATGTTCGCAAGATCCATCCATGTTGTCATAAACGTCAGTATCTCATCACTTCTTATGGCAGAGTAGTATTCCATTGTATATATGTACCACTACTTTTTATACGTATCTCTATCAAAGGACACTTTGGTTGTTTCTATGTCTTGGCCACTGTGAATAATGCTGCCATAAATATGGGGGTGCATGTGTCTTTACGTACCAATGTTTTCGAGTTTGAGAGTAGATACCCAGTAGATGGATTGCTGGATAATATGATAGTTCTATCACTAATTTTTTGAAGAACAACCATACTTTCTTCTGTAATGGTTGTACTAATTTGCACTCCCACCAGCAGTGAATGGTTGTTCCTTTTTCTCCACAGCCTTCTAACACTTGCTATTGCCTGTCTTGTTGAGAACAGACAATTTAACAGGTATGAGGTGATATCTCATTGTAGTTCTGCTATAAACTTCTCAAATAGTAGTGAAGATAAGCATCTTTTCATATACCTGTTAGCCATTTGTATGTCCTCTTGGGAGAAGTGTCTGTTCAGGTCCTCTCCCTATTTTATAATTGGATTGCTTGCTTGTTTGCTGCTGAGCTTTGTAAGTTCATTATATATTTCGGATATTAACCCCTTACCAGATCTGCTGTTTGCAAATATCATCTTTCATTTAGTCGGTTGCTTTTTTGTCAGTTCCTTTTGGTGTGCAGAAGCTTTTTAATTTGATATAGTCCCATTCACTTATTTTTGCCTTTACTTCCCTAGCCTTTGTGATCAAATTTCTAAATTGTTCTCTATGGCCAAGGTCCATGAGTTTAATACCTATGCTTTCTTCTATGTAATTTATTGTTTCAGATCTTATGTTTACATTTTTGATCCATTTTGACTTAATTTGTGTGTGTGGGGGGGACTGTAGTTAAGTTTTATTCTTTTGCACATGGCTTTCCAATTTCCCAGCAGCATTTATTAAAGAGGCTTTCTTTTCTCCATTGTGTGTTTTTGACTCCTCTGTCGAAGAACATTTGTTCATATATATGTGGTTTTATTTCTGGGCTTTCAATTCTGTTCCATTGGTCTCTATATCTGTTTTTCTGCCAATTGCATGATGTTTCGGTTATGCGGCTCTATAATATAATTTAAAGTCAGGTAGTTTGATATCTCTGGCTTCATTCTTTTTTCTCAAGATTGCTTTGTCTATTCAGGGTTTCTTATGGTTCCAAAATAAACCTGATGATTTTTTGTTTTATTTCTTTAGAAATGACATTGGGATTTTGATGGGGATTGCATTATATTTGTATATTGCTTTGGGTATGAATAAAAAATAAATAAAATACCTGAGTTATTCTCTATTCTTATTGGCTTATTAAAATATATAAATGTTCATTTGTAACTGAATCATAATTTGAGTATAATTTCAAAAATAAATATGTAATAAAAACTAAAGTTATCAAGCTTCCCTATAATTTTGGATTAAAAGAAAGATGTGCAAATTATATTGGGTGTTTGTAAAATGTTATTTTATTATACAAAGGAAGCCTTTTAAAATTAGTATATTTTTGTTGCTTATTAAAAGATAAGTTATTATTACCTCATAATAATGGCTAAGCCCAGCTAAAATTTTAAAGTTCTAACTTGGATTTTATTCTAAAACAAGAATATTATTAATTTGAAAAACTTTGACAAAGAGTAACCAGATCATCATCTGTAGAATACTGTTTTAGTCATTGTATGGCCAGGAGCCAAGGCCACTGTCACCATGACAGCCGCCTGGCCCATGCAGGTTCACATTGAATTCGGACAGTCGGTAATAAAACAACGGAGCCAAAAAACTGGTGAGCCATCATCTTTAATTGTAGCTTGCACCCAGCGGGCAAGTAAAAACACACACTGGGCTCCAAAACCCACTCATTCAGTGCTCACAAAGTTACTGACTTATCCGAGTTTCCTAGCATCAAAGGTTTCTAGCTCACCAGCCTTATTCACCTCTGTTCCCCATCTCTTTCTCTCTGCACAAACTGGCTTCTTACTCAGCACTCCGTCATCGTGGCTGCTTCTCCTCTCCGCCATGTGGCCTTAGTCTGCTCTCCTCTCTCATGCTAACCTCAGCAACCAAGAGAGAGCAAGCTCCCGGTCTGCCCCACTTTATAGTGTAGAAATCCAAACCTTTAATCCAATCTACAAACAAGAAAGTCTCTGATACAAAGTCACTTATCTGAGGCATAATGGGAGGATTCCTCATGAGAGTGCACCATCCCACATCATCCAATCAGTCAAGGCTGTGGAAAAAAGCTTACTTGGGCCATCTTTAACAAAGTGAGCATAATATATTTTATCTGCCCAACAGGCATGTTAGTGTAGCTTCATCCTCCAGTATGGAGAGAAAAATATTCTTATTGAATGTATATTTCTGCATCTAAACCATAATGTCTCAACATTTATATTTTCTGATAAATAACTGCAGCATTATATTTAGTATCTTTATATCTTGACATATTAATGGTATAAATTTAGAACAGAATATAAAAAACTATCCTTTATAAATTCTTATTGGAAATATATACACACTATATATATATATATACATACACACACACCACACACACACACACACACAGGCTATACATGGCCAGGCATTGCTGTGGACAGGCTCAGTCTGGTTAAATGGAAAAAAAAGAAAAGAAAAAGCACAGGTTTCTAATATGTTTAATTTCACAACACTTGTGGGTATACAATACTTTTTGCTGTTTCATTGTGCAGATATAGATATTGTCCGGTATGCTGACTCTAGAACACGCAACATATAAATTCCCATGTGAGAAGCAACCCGTGTCTAGATCTAAACCACACAATTCTAGTGCTTGGCCCTGAGATTTGTTGATGGTGATTGCAAACGCCAATTGAATTGGGAATTGCAATCTCTTCAATTGAAATGGCATATCTATTGGAATCATAGGAATCTGAGGAATGAGGACATCTTCACCTTTGAAAGGTCCTGTCAAGATTGTTGCTTCTACCACATTGCTCATTAATTTTTTAACTGCAAGCAGTGTGCTTTTGCAGAGCTTTTTCTGGTTGATGTTTTGCAACAATGCAATCGGAAACATTGAAATGGAATTGTAAAATTGGAAATTTGGAACTTGTAAATGGATCGTAAATCAGAAACATTGAAATGAAATCATAAAATATTTAGTATAGTGTGTGTTGCTTTTACGTCCAACCGATGCCTCTGTTTTTCAAAAAAAGCTTGGTTTTACCTGTTACAGGTGTGACATCTATATAATCTTATAATAGTAGGTATATAAAAACACAAGCATCTTTGAGTGCAAAGATGTGTCAAGATTTCAAAGCAATTGGTGAAGAACTTTTGGAGATTTAAGATTTTGAACAAACATTTACATATATATAGAGAGAGAGGTAGTGATAGGTAGAGAGAAACAGAAATATCGAGATGTTTTTGGTGTGTGCCTCAACTAAGGATTAAACTGGCAACCTCTGCACTGTGAGATGACAATCTACTAACTGAGCGATTGGCCAGGGCAGTAATATATGTATTTTTTGTGCTTTCATTATTCAAGCGTAAAATCTAAAAAGGTTTTCTTTTTTTTTCTTTTTTTTTTTTTTACAGAGACAGAGAGAGAGTCAGAGAGAGGGATAGATAGGAACAGACAGTCAGGAACAGACAGAGATGAAAAGCATCAATCATCAATTTTTCATTATGGCACTTCATTTGTACATTGACTGCTTTCTCACATGAGCCTTGACCATGGGGCTACAGCAGACTGAGTAACCTTTGTTCAAGCCAGCGACCTTTGGTATAAGCTGGTGAGCTTTGCTCAAACCAGATGAGCCCACGTTCAAGCTGGCAACCTTGGAATCTCAAACCTGGGTCCTCCGCATCCCAGTCTGATGCTCTATCCACTGTGCCACCACCTGGTCAGGCTCTAAAGATTTTCTTTATTTATTTAAAATATTTTAGCTTGCATCAAATATTGGTTAGTTCAGTTTAGAACTTAACATAGTATATTTTAAAAGTATATACTTAAATTTTCAATCCTATAGCTTTAATTAAAGATTTAATGAACTAATAATTATAAATCATTAGATTATATATAGAATTTTTAACTTTATTATTTTTTTTAATTTTTTTAAAATTTTATTCATTTTTAGAGAGGAGACACAGAGTGAGAGAGAGAGAGAGAGAGAGAGAGAGAGAGAGAGAGAGAAAGAGAGAAAGGGGGAAGGAGCTGGAAGCATCAACTCCCATATGCCCATATGTGCCTTGACCAGACCAGTGCAGGGTTTTGAACTGGCGACCTCAGTGTTCCCAGGTCGACGCTTTATCAACTGCGCCACCACAGGTCAGGCTTAACTTTATTTTTTAAAGAAAAGTAAAAAAGACTGTTGGCCAGACCTGTTAGAAAATGTTTTACATACATTATCTTTTTAATTGAACATAACATTTTTGGTATACAAATATATAGAGAAATTTAATTTTCAATAAATTTAACCTTAATTTAACCTCATTATTTTAAACAAATATATTATTTAATAATATATATATTTATTTTTGAAACATTAATAAAACTTTGAAATATACTATTTTCTTACACATATTATATAGTAACTAAATATCTAGTATAATATCAGAAAAGTGTAGGGTAAACTGTGCACTTTCATTTGATAGTGATATATAATATATGCTTAATTTGAATATAATATAGAAAAATATAACATAATATAAACAATTCTATCTTGCAGAAAGCAGATTTTTTGTAATAGAAATAAAAATATTAAATATTATAAAACTGAAAGAGATTACATAAAATTCTTAAGAAAAATTAGTTTTCAAATATACAGTAATTTTTTAGAGAGGGGGAAAGAGAGAGAGATGGAGAGACAATAAGAAACAGAGAAAAGGAAGAGAGAAATGAAAATCACCCTGTAGTTGGTCTATGTTAGTTGTTCATTGATTGTTTCTCCTATGTGCCTTGACCTGAGTCCTCAAGCCAAGTCAGTGACACCTTGCTCAAGCCAGAGACCTTGGGCTTCAAGCCACCAACTTTTGGGCTTAAGCCAGCAATTTTGGGATCATATCAATGATCCTGCAATAAATCTGGCACGCCCACACTCAAGCCCATGAGCCTGCACCAAGCTGGCTACCTCCGGGTTTCAAACCAGGTACCTTAGCATTCCAGATTGGAGCTCCAGCCACTGTCTCACCACCCGTCTAGCTCAAATATATGAAATTTTATAACTTAACTTTCATAAGTAGGTAGCCTTATTGTATTTTATTATTCATACTTTTGCACTCTAAATGATTCTTTTTTATATTGTATACATGGTCACTTGTGCTCATCTACATGTTCTCTAGCTATTATTAATTGTATTAGAAAGTTCAGTATTTGTGTACTGTACTTGGATAGATGCTGAAGTTTTCTAAATTAGCACATAATTAAGTCACAAGATTACAAATAGATTTCCTCATCATTTGATGTTATTATTTATCAACACCTAATTATCAGTGACTATAGTAACTATAATCACAAGTAATAACCACTTATCAAAGATTATATATTTTAATTTCCATTATCAATTGCAATGGAACTTGTCAGAAATAAAGTAGGGTAAATGGGTAGTAATATTAGATAAAAAATATATATTCTGTTTTGGATAGAAAACCATTTTTAAATACTTTAAACATTTTAAAAATTAAATTTATTGAGGTGACATTGGTTAATAGGATTATATAAGTTTCAAGTGTACAATTCTACATTACATCATCTGTATATTGCAGTTTGTGCCTAATACCCAAAGTCAAATCATATTTCATTTTATATACATATCTAATCCCTGTTTCTCTTGACTATCTCATCTCTCTTCCCTCTGGTTATCACTTTACTATTGTCTGTCTTTGAGTTTTTCTTTTTTTCTTCTTTGTTCATTTATTGATTTCAGTTTTGTATCTCACAATGAGTAAAATCATATGGTTCTTAACTTTTTCTGTCTACTTATTTCACTTAGTATCTCAATATCAATCCACATTGTTGCAGATGGTAGTGTTTAAAAGACAATAGCTACTGCAATTTGGAAATAAATTCACATTGTAAATAGAGATTGTTTCTGATAACAATAACATAAAAGGGATGGGAGTAAAAGTCTGAATTTTCAGGGTGGAATAGAGATTTGAAGCATTCAAAAGAAAAAGAACTATTGTATACATGAAATTTTCTTGTACACAAACCTAATGGCAATCACACAAAACACACACACACACAGACACACAAACACACCTGAGATACAACATAAAAAAAAGAAGAAACAGGTGAGAAAAATTTATAGAATAACATCAAACAAAAGCCACAGAAGGAAACACAAAGAAAATGTTTTTTAAAAAAGACTTTTGGGGGGAGGGCAAGATGGCGATGGAGTAGGCAGACATACCAAATTCCAACTCCCAGAACCCAAGTGGATTATACTTTGATTTTAAGAACCATCATCTGGATAAACCAACATTGACTGCACTGAGAGGACTCTTCACCCGGGGAACACTGAAGAAGCCACATTGAGGCCAATACAAAAAGTGAAAACACGGAAAGGGCTGCCCAGCTCCCCAGAGCAAAAGGCAGCCCAGAAAGACTCATGTGGTAGGAAGAGAGGCTAGTGGAAGGGTAGGGACATGGGTCCCAGGAACAAAGCCCCAGTCTATAGCCCCAGAGCCTAGAAGAGGCATATGGACAGTATTTAGCTGTGAAACAGGTTAGGATATTGTTTGTGAGAAAGAGACAGTTGTCTCAGACCCAAGATTCTTCTTAAAGGGACGGCGCAGAAAACCTCACTCACAACCACTCACCTGGGACTCCGGGAGACAAGGAGAGAGGACAGGACTAGGGCAGCGGGTAAAGAGTGCGGTCTGGAAAACACAGGGAGAAAAGCTTTGAGGGACAGCCACCCTAATCCTTGGGCTGAGTCATTCCACAAATCTGAAACAATATTTTCCCTGGAACCAGCAAGGGGAAGCAGGACACCAGCCAAATAAGCTATCCTGCAGCAATCAGAGCACTGTCGCTTAGAAGGAAGAAGCTTTCAAGACTACAGTATGGAGTGTTAGGGTATGTGCTACAGCACCCCCACCCACACTGCTGAGGGCTGGCTGGAGGGCTGGTGGTGGCCGGACGCAGAAGCACGCTTCCGTCAACTGAGGGCAGAGGCTGAGCCAGCTGACCTGAGCTTGGTCTAGCCCAGTGGGGGCAAAGTAGATGTGTAAAAGTGGTCTGGTGGCTGCGGGCTCCCCTGCGACCCCACCTATGGAGGAAAAGCGGGAGTCCAGGACAGGCAGAGATATGCCGCTGGGCAGGGCTGAGCAGGCATGCAGCCTTACCAGGCCTCCAAGGCTTGTAGCCCTGCACAACCGGCTTTGCCATAGGAGGTGGGGCAGAACCCAGACTCGCAATTGAGCATGCACCAGCAGCCTGACTGTGGAGCCAAGGCTGGTGGGTGCAGAGCGAAAGCCTGGCTCACAGATGAGTGCATATCAGCTGACAGGGACCCACAGTTAAGCAAAAGTGCTCACCCTTGCCCTTGGTGCCCAGGCTTGTAGCCCTAGTGTGGTGCAGAACCCCACCCGAGGGAGAGGGGCGAAAGTCAAGAGCAGTTGAGGTTAATATAGCCTTGCACAAGAATACAGTCCCTCCCACGAAGGCAAGGCGGAAACCGCAGCAACAGCCACCCTAGGAAGCAGCAGGGGGGTGGTGGGCCTGCAGACAGATGACAGCTAGGGAACACAGAGGCAACTCCTATTGAACTCCAGTAGCCAAACCCTTCTTACACACAGACAAAATGGGCAGGCAGAGATATGCAAACCAAAAGTATCAAGAGAAATCCCCAGAGAAGGACTTGAATGAATCAGATATAAACAAACTACTTGATGCAGAGTTTAAAATAATGACAGTTAGGATGTTCAAAGAGCATAGAGCAACAATGGGTAGTCATTATAAACACCTAAATAAAGAGATAGCAAGTATAAAAAAGGGAATTGTAATAATAAAAAATAATCAGACAGAAATGACAAATACAGTATCAGAACTGAAGACCACAATAGAAGAAATTAAAAGCAGGATGGATGAAGCTGAGGATCAAGTCAGTGAGTTAGAGGACAAAATAAACAAAAGCAAAGTATCAGAGCAGAAAAAAGAAAAGAGACTTAAAAAGACTGAGGAAACTCTAAGGGAGCTCTGTGACAACATGAAGAGAAATAACATCTGCATCATAAGGGTTCCTAAAGAAGAAGAGAAAGAACAAAGGATTAAAACTTTGTTCAATCAAATCATAGCTGAAAACTTCCCTAAATTAAGACTGGAAAACATTTTACACGTTCTAGAAGCACAGAGAACTCTATTAAAAAGAAACCCAAAGAAATCTACACCAAAACACATCATAGTTAAAATACCGAAGCTAAGTGATAAAGAGAAAATATTAAAAGCTGCTAGAGAAAAAAAAAGCTATCACCTACAAAGGAGCACCCATAAGGATGACATCCAACTTCTCAACAGAAACACTTGAGGCCTGAAGGAAATGGCAAGATATATTCAAAGTATGCAGAACAAGAACCTACAACTAAGACTACTTTATCCAGCAAGGCTAACATTTAAAATTGAAGGAAAAATAAAGAGCTTCTCAGACAAAAAAAAACTCAAGAAATTCATTAAAACCAAAGCAATTCTGCAAGAGATACTGAGGGGCCTGTTGTGAACAGTTAAAAGGGGAGAAATAAAATAGCAAAAAAAAAATACAGCTTTAAAGAATAAAATGGCAATAAACAACTACAAATCAATATTAACCTTAAATGTAAATGGATTAAATGATCCAATCGAAAGACATAGGGTAGTTGCATGGATAAAGAAACAGGACCCATACATATGCTGTCTACAAGAGACACACCTTAAAAGATGCACATAGACTGAGGTAAAAGGATGGAAAAAATATTTCATGCAAATGGAAATGAAAAAAAAAGTGTAGTAATACTTATATCTAACAAAATGGACTTTACAACAAAGGCTATACTAAGAGATAAGAAGGACACTACATAATGATAAAGGAAACAATTCAACAGGAAGATATAACCATTATAAATATCTACGCACCGAACATAGTGCCCCGACATACATAAAGCAGACTTTGATGATATAAAGGGCGAGATTAACAGCAATACTATCATAGTAGGGGATTTCAATAACCCACTAACATCACTGGATAGATCGTCAAGAAAGAAAATTAACAAAGAAACAGCAGACTTAAAGGATACACTAGATCAACTCGATTTAATAGATATCTTCAGAACTTTTCACCCTAAAGCAGCAGAATATACATTCTTCTCAAGCACTCATGGTACATTGTCTAGGATAGACCACATATTAGAAAACAAAAGTGGTCTCAACAAATTTTACAAGGTTGAAATCATATCAAGCATTTTCTCTGATCACAATGGCATGAAACTAGAAATTAACCACAAAGGAAATACTGAAAAATACTCAAACACTTGGAAACTAAATAGCATGTTATTAAATAACAAATGGATTAACAATGAGATCAAAGAAGAAATAAAAAAGTTTCTAGAAATGAATGATAATGAGCATACATTAACTCAAAATTTATGGGACACAGCAAAAGCAGTATTGAGAGGGAAGTTCATAGCACTACAGGCATACCATGAGAAGCTAGAAAAAGCTCAAATAAGCAACTTGACCTTACATCTAAAAGAACTAGAGAAACAACAGGAAATAAAACCAGAACTATTAGAAGGAAGGAAATAATAATGATCAGAGTGGAAATAAATGACATAGAGGCTAAGGAAACAATACAGAGGATCAATGAAACCAGGAGCTGGTTCTTTGAAAAGCTAAACAAGATCGATGAACCTTTAACTAGACTCACCAAGAAAAAAAGAGAGAGGACTCAAATAAATAAAATTAGAAAGGACAGTGGAGAAATAACAACTGACACAACAGAAATACAAAGTATTGTAAGAAAATACTATGAAGAAGTCTATGCCAAAAAATTAGACAACCTAGGTGATATGGACAAATTTCTTAGATCATATAATCTTCTAAAAATCAATCTGGAAAGCATGAGAACACCTAGACAGACCAATTACAACAAATGAGATAGAAACAGTTATCATAAAACTCCCAACAAGGAATAGTCCTGGGCCTGATGGCTTCACAAGTGAATTCTACCAAAAATTTAAAGAAGAACTAACTGCTATCCTTCTCAATCTATTTCAAAAAATTAAAGAAGAAGGAAGACTTCCAAACTCCTTTTATGAGGTGAGCATAATTTTGATTTTGAAACCAGGCAAAGACAACAAAAAGAAAGAAAATTATAGGCCAATATCTCTGATGAATTTAGATGCTAAAATTCTCAACAAAATATTAGCCAACTGGATCCAGCAATATATAAAGAAATCATACACCTTGATCAAGTAGGATTTATTCTGTTGAGGCAAGGCTGGTTCAATATTTGCAAATCAATCAATGTGATTCATCACATAAACAAAAGGAAGGATAAAAAGCACATGATAATTTCAATAGATGCAGTAAAAGCATTTGATAAAATCTAGCACCCATTCATGATCAAAACTCTCAGTAAAGTGCAAATACAGGGAACATACCTTAACATGATAAAGGCCATCTATGACAAACCCACAGCAAACATCTTACTAAATAAGCAAAAATTAAGAGCAGTCCCAGAGGTGCCCCCTTTCACCACTCTTATTCAACATAGTTCTGGAAGTCTTAGCCACAGTAATCAGATAAGAAAAAAAATAAAAGGAATCCATATTAGACAAGAAGAAGTAAAACTGTTATTATTTGCTGATCATATGATATTGTATGTAGAAAACCCTAAAGTCTCAGTCAAAAAACTACTGAACCTGATAAGTAAATTCAGCAAGGTGGCAGGATATAAAATTAATACTCAGAAATCAGAGGCATATTTATATACCAAAAAAAAAAAAACTGTCCACAAAAGAAATTAAGGAAACAATCCCCTTCACTATTGGAACCAAAAAAATAAAATACCTAGGAGTAAATTTAACCAAGGAGGTTAAGGACTTCTTCTCGGAAAATTATAATACATTGATAAAAGAAATCAAGGAAGATACAAACAAGTGGAAGAATATACCATGCTCATGGTTAGAAAGAATAAACTTTATTTAAATATATATTACCCAAAGCAATTTATAAATTCAATGCAATACCAATTAAAATACCAATGACATACTTCAAAGATATAGAACACATATTCCAAAAATTTATATGGAACCAAAAGAGAACACAAATAGCCTCAGCAATCTTAAGAAGAACAATAAAGCAGGAGGAATCACTCTTCCAGATATCAAGGTTTACTATAAGGCCATTATACTCAAGACAGCCTGGTACTGGCATAAGAACAGGCACATAGATCAATGAAACAGAGCAGAGGACCCAGAAATAAACCCACAGCTTTATGTACAACTGATATTTGACAAAGGAGGAAAGAACATACAATGGAGTAAAGACAGCCTCTTTAACAAATGGTGTTGGGAAAATTGGACATCTACCTGCAAAAAAATGAAACTAGACCATCAACTTACACCATTCACAAAAACAAACTCAAAATGGATAAAAGACTTAAATGTAAGCCGTGAAACCATAAACATCTTAGAAGAAAACATAGGCAGCAAGCTCTCCGACATCTGTAGCAGCAGTATATTTGCCGATTTATCTCCATGGGCAACTGAAATAAAAGGCAAGATAAACAAATGGGACTATATCAAACTAAAAAGTTTTTGCACAGCTAAAGACAATAGGAACAGAATAAAAAGACAAACCACACAATGGGAGAACATATTCGACAGCACATCTGATAAGGGGTTAATAACTAAAATTTATAAAGAACTTATAAAACTCAACACCAGGAAGACAAACAACCCAATCAAAAAATGGGCAAAAGAAATGAATAGAAATTTCTCCAAAGAGGACATACAGATGGCCAATAGGCATATGAAAAAATGCTCAACATCACTAATCATTAGAGAAATGCAAATTAAAACCACAATGAGATACCACCTCACACCAGTCAGAATGGCGCTCATCAACAAAACAACACAGAATAAGTGCTGGCGAGGATGTGGAGAAAAGGGAACCCTTCTGCACTGCTGGTGGGAATGCAGACTGGTCCAGCCACTGTGGAAAACAGTATGTGGATTCCTCAGAAAATTAAAAATTGAGCTGCCTTTTGACCCAGCTATCCCACTTTTAGGAATATACCCTAAGAACACCATAGCAATGTTCAAAAAGAAGAAATGCGCCTCTATGTTCGTTGCCACATTGTTCGCAATAGCAAAGATCTGGAAACAGCTTAAGTGTTCATCAGAGGACGAGTGGATTAAAAAGCTATGGTACATACATACTATGGAATACTACTCAGTCATAAGAAATGATGTCATCGGATCATTTGTAACAACATGGATAGACCTTGATAACATTATACTGAGTGAAGTAAGTAAATCTGAAAAAACTAAGGACTATGAGTCCATACATAGATGGGACATAAAAATGAGACTCAGAGACATGAACAAGAGTGTACTGCCTACCCCAGGGGAGGGAGGTGAGAGAGGGGTTAGGGAGACAATTTGGTGATGGAGGACAATTTGACTTTGGGTGGTGAGTACGCAATATAATCAAATGTCAAAATAACCTGGAAATATTTTCTGGGAACATATGTGCCATGATTTATCAATGTTACCCCATGAAAATTAATAAAAATAAATAAATAATAAAAAATGACTTCGGACATTCCCAGAAGAACTGAAAAATCAGAATTTTAGGATGAAATAAGATGTAAACAAAAGTAGAAAATAGGAATGTTAGCAAAGTTTAGGGGGAATACCAAATTTATTATAAACCTATAGTCCAGAATTAAAAATGAGAACAGGATATGATGAAAAATCAATAAACATTTCTTCTTGACTGATGTAATTTTCTAACAATTTTATCGGAGCAACTTTCCCTTGATCTCTAGTATTCTGAAAGAGTCTGAAAAAACAACTTCTAAAGCCAATGCCTCACATTTTCTTTTTCTTAAAATTTGGTGAATTCAGTTGTGTTGTTTTATATTAATATATTTTGATCACAGAGTTATTTCAGGATGTACTGCCAGAATTATTTTAACAGATTGAGATTATTTTGTTGTTTAAGTATGTAAAATAATAAAAGTAAAATTTTATTACAATTCCCTTATGCCATCTCTTAAAACAAAGCATTCCATTTTGTTGATTCTCATTCACTAAAAAAATACTAAGAAAACCTAAAAAGGATATTTTATTTAACAGCATATATATTATAAACTTAGCAAACAAATAACAAAAAATTACATCTGTCATGTCAAAATCTATTCAAGGGATAATTTTCAATTGTGAAAAAACCATTTCATTTAAATATCCAGGTTAAACTGATCAATTAACTTTCCACTCACTTTACTGGTCAACATTTACAAGACAATGTCTTTATGTATCAGTTATTTTTACTTTCTTGCGTTAAACTTTTTTCCATGTCATTCTAACTAGTAAAGAGTAAGTAAATACCATCATTTCTATGGTACAATAAAATATAAATATTGGCCTGACCTGTGGTGGCGCGGTGGATAAAGCGTCGACCTGGGAACACTGAGGTCGCCAGTTCAAAACCCTGCACTGCTCCAGTCAAGGCACATATGGGAGTTGATGCTTCCAGCTCCTCCACCCTTTCTCTCTTTCTCTCTCTCTCTCACTCTGTGTCTCCTCTCTAAAATGAATAAAAATAAAATAAAATAAAATAAAACTTTGACTTCTTTAAAATAAATAAATAAATATTAACTAAGATAAATTAATAGGTCTAATATGTGCTTCCCTTTGTTAATGTTACTCAATCACAATTGAAATTAGAAACAGAGCTGAGATAAACTTAAATAGTATATAAGCCCCTGTCTATGTTGAGGAGACTATGTTTCAAGTATTCAATAAATGATTGCTTTGAAAAAATTAAAGAGATATTTGAGTCCGTTAGTGGGCACTATTTTGTCATTTTAAATATTCGGATTTTCTAAGTCTCGGGTTTGATTCCTAGTGAGAGCACACAGGAGAAGCACCTGTTTCCTTCTCCACCCTTCCCCCTCGTCTTTCTCTCTACCTCTCTTCCCCTCCCACAGCCAAAGCTCCATTGGAGCAAAATTGGCCCAGGCACTGAGGATGGTTCCATGGCTTACCCCTAAGGCGCAAGAATGGCTCCAGTTGCAATGGAGGAATGCCTCAAATGGGCAGAGCATCGCCCCCTGGTGGTCATGCCGAGTGGATTCAGGTGGGGCACCTGGATTAGTCTGTCTCTCTGACTCCCTGCTTCTCACTTCAGAAAATACTAAAAAAAAACAGGATTTTCTCTCATGATCACAAAATATAATAAATTGATAAAGAATATTGATATAACTTTCATTTATTTGAGAATATGTATAAAATCATTTTGAAAACGTTACTTTCTAATCCTATAAAAATATGAATTTCATTTTAAACATGATGTTGATTTTCAGAAATTTGTGGAAGGCTTAATATTTTGAACTCTGTGATGATACATTTTTCTCTAGTCATGTTCCCCATAACAGATAAGGAACAATACAACAATAAAAAAAATAAATACATAAAATCAGATATACTTCCATGAAAAACATGTGCCATTAGAAGCAGTAAGTGTTTGAAAAGGAAGCTCTCCATTAGTATATGAAAGCAGGGTTAACATTCCTTCCTTGACATATCCTTCTAACCTTACACTATACAATTAGTTTCTTATAAAATCAGATCTCTAAAATGTCCCATTTTCCACTGTTCTTTTCTCATTTTTTGCCTTTGCATTTAAAATGATCTGTGAAAGAATAAAGTCATACTTCAGCTGCTGTTGTGTTTAACCTATCAAAATTCAAATGTTTCTTAAATGACATTATTCACAAAGTTAAGAAAAAAATTGCACCTTCAAAGTATTAAATCTGGTTTCTTTCTTTTTAAATATAATAATATTGCCAAAGGTTGAATGGGGTCTCCCTTGAAACTAGTAACGATTTCATGCTGTAAGTTCCTCATTTTATTTTTAATCTGAAATGAGACAAAAGAGTACTAATCATATCAAATATGATTGCGCTACTTTGTTAAAGTCAGACATATTAGAAAACAAGATACCCATGCAATCATTATGAATCAAAAGATGAAATTTTATCATAACATTTATTCAGTGTCTATCTTTTTATTTTTTTATTTTATTTATTTGTTTTTTTATAGGGACAGAGAGAGAGTCAGAGAGAAGGATAGATAGGGACAGACAGACAGGAACGGAGAGAGGTGAGAAGCATCAATCATTAGTTTTTCGTTGCCATTGCGACACCATAGTTGTTCATTGATTGCTTTCTCACATTTGCCTTGACCGCGGGCCTTCAGCAGACCGAGAAACCCCTTGCTGGAGCCGGCAACCTTGGGTCCAAGCTGGCGAGATTTTGCTCAAGCCTGATGGGCCCGCGCTCAAGCTGGTGAGCTCAGGGTCTCAAACCTGGGTCTTCCACATCCCAGTCCGATGCTCTATCCACTGTACCACTACCTGGTCAGGCTTCAGTGTCTATTTTTTTAAACATTATCACCTAATATATTATCCATAATTTCTCAAAGTGAATAAAATTATAATATATGAAAATAGGTCTTGGATATGGAAAACTTCGTATTTTAAATCATGGCAGTTTCTAGTCAAATGGTTTTAGGCAAACTAGTTCATATATATATTTCGTTCTTCTGACTTTTAAAATGAGTGTATTCATATATGCCATATTAGTCTATGGGCATTTAAAAAGATAGTTATTTTACTATAATTTTTGTAAACCATAAGATATTAAACAATTATAAATCATTTGCAAAGATCTTACCATCAAATAAAAATTAATGAAATTTCAGAAAGCATAGTTATTCTTTAAAGAAAAGTCAAGTCTACTCAGATATCTGTTTACCTTAAATCATTCTTAGTAATAGAATTATGAATACTGAGACTCTGATTAGCCCTGCCTCAGTGTATTCATTGATACCACTGTATTGGCACAGAGTTACTACAGAGGGAAAAAGCAGGCTGGAAGGGTACGAATTATTCAGCTCTGCCTAAAGTGGCTGACAATCTGAGACAGAGAATAAAGAACTCTATGTCTAAAATATTGTCTAAAAATATAGAGATCTTGGTGGAGAGCAATTAAGAAAAGACCAGTGATATAAGTCAGAGAAAAGAGTAGCTAATAGTTCAATAAAATGAACCAGGTAAAGAGACAGCCAAGAAAAGCGCTCCTGATATCACAGTGAATCTTGATCTGGTAGGTTGTGCTTGCGGTCTATGTTGCACCTACTTAGGAACAGTCAGAAAGCATGGTCGAGGGAACTGGGAAACACACACTCACCAGCCATAATGGTACAAAGGGCTTCAAACAACTTCTTGTTCAACACTTCCCGAACAGTAAACCACTAGGAACAGCTCGTAAAGCAGGCTTAAATATAAAATTAAATATAGCTCCGAAAGTTTGGCAAGTTGTTTAAATGACCAAGGCTGTATACCCTTTCAGATTCAAAGAGAGAATCAGAAACCTGAAAGTTCCTGGCCAAAGAGAGCCAAGACTAAATAAAATACCTGAGTAGCGATAGTTACATAAAAGATAATGAAAAGTGTGTGTGTGTGTGGGGGGGGGTGAGTATGGAGTATGGAGTGCTTTTGACATCAGAGTCGGCAGACTGTTATAAACATTGACTTCATTTAATTAATTTGGTCAGGTCACTTAACAAATGACAGAACAAGCAACCAAAACATCCACCACCTCTGAGTATGATCAAGGTCCAGTGTTACCATACAACCCAGCAATTCAACTTCTAACTATATACCCCACCCAAATAAAAAGATACATCCATTTAAAAATTTTGTGCACTAGTGGATCAGAACATCATTCAAATTAGCCAGAAAAAATAAGAAACAACTTAAATGTCCATCAACTGATAAATCAATGAATAAAATTTGGCATATCTATAAAATAAATTACAATTCAGCAACAACAAAAAAATTAGATAGGTAAATAGGCTACAGCATGGATGCAACTTGAAAACATTGTAACTCTATTTTTATATTCTTAAGAAACTGCCAAACCATGATATAAAATTTCATTCAGCGGGACTGCCAAACCATGATATAAAATTTCATTCAGCGGGAGCAAAAATGCTCAAAATTTGTGGTGAAAGTTTCACGACTCTGTGAACATTCTAAAAAGTGCTGATTAGTACCCTTTAAATGGGTGATTTGTATGGTAAATGAGTTATATCTGAGTAATATTGTTTATGAAAAACTTGATCATGTAGTAAAATTAGTGTCAAAATATGACAGGAGTTAACATTGAATATTGTATCAGTAGAATGAAAATTGAAATGTCTAAATAAGTAGAGCTGTAATAGACATATTTTGCAGTTTCTGTTTGTTCATGTCTCAATCTTAAAATTGCATTTTTAGCAAGAATACTTACCCAACAAAAGCCATAAGAGTACTTCTACATAATGACAGACTCTGTCCTAAGTCCCATTGATTGGGTCAGGGATTGACATCTAATCTATGGAGAAGTCATCAATGAAGAAACAAGCAAGTTACCAATCAGTTACAGGTTCTTAAATAATAGTATAATAGTTTCATGATAAATTAGAGCTAGAAAGACCATTTTTAAAAGTATTTTAGCTGATTATTATGCAAAAAAAAATCAGCACAGTGTAGAGTAGATATGTAGAGATGAACAGATATGAAAAACCTAGGGTTGAAGTGGGACACAGAGAATGATAGAGAAAATATAATAAATCATTGCTTAGGTTACTGGTGACATTCTACCTACAACTTCAAATTACATTGTCCCTAGTTTGCTTTATATCATGAGAGAACGTACATAGTTCCATTAAATTTGATACAGCTTTATAAAGTGTTGGTTCCTATCAATATGGAAACTCTATAAATAAATCAAAATTAGTGGTAGACAGCTAGTTTACATGTAGAAGATGCTGCAAAATGAAGTTCTTACTATGGAGCATCTGTGGGCTGACGACTGTATAGTTCAGAGAGGATAGTATACAGTCTCTGATAAGATATGGCAATGAAAGCATGAATGCCTGAAGAAATTTAAGAACCTATTCCTACAGCGAGGAGCAATCCTGGTAGACTGGTAACCAAAAAATACAAAATATATTAGTATTAGTAGCCTTAGGTAAAGTTCCCAAAGTAAAAATAACCTTAGATACAAGATGTCCTGGCAAGAAAAATAAAATAAAAAGTGCCATAAAATTTGTTTAGGGGAGTCTTTTCAGTGATAATCATAGCTCCAAGAGGAAAATTAAGCTAGAAAATAACATCTCATTAAGGTACTGTAGTCTTTGAGTGTACTAACAATTATTCCTTTAACATTTCAGATAAAGGCAAAGTTATTTCCTTTTTTTTTTTTTTAACAGGGACAGAGAGAGAGTCAGAGAGAGGAATAGATAGGGACAGACAGACAGGAACGGAGAGAGGTGAGAAGCATCAATCATTAGTTTTTCATTGCCATCGCAACACCTTAGTTGTTCATTGATTGCTTTCTCACATGTGCATTGACCACGGGCATTCAGCCTACCGAGCAACCCCTTGCTGGAGCCAGTGACCTTGGGTTCAAGCTGATGAGCTTTTTGCTCAAGCCAGATGGGCCCACGCTCAAGCTGGCGAGCTGAGGGTCTCGAACCTGGGTCTTCCGCATCCCAGTTCGACGCTCTATCCACTGCGCCACCGCCTGGTCAGGTGGCAAAGTTATTTTCTATCTTTAACTGATTATAGTTCTTACACACTCATCTTCTTAGTAGAATACTATATATATAGCCTGCTTACCTATCTTCATAAAAGTTTCAGTTTGTGCCATGTCATCAGAAAAAAGTGGAGAAATGCTATAGGATATAACATATATATATAACAAATACATAGGATAAAAAATAAAACACAAAAGATAAAAAATATGCAATCTGAATGAGAATGTATAGAATCTGTGCAATGCCAAAAAAATGTCCAAGAGTAATAAAAGATTAAAAAATCAGCATTTTTGTAACAGAATATTTTAATAACGTACGATCATTAAGCAGATTAATATTAACATATTTTTTTTCATAGAGAATAAAATTAATATTCACTGGGTTAATGTCTTACACAATAAAATATAAAATAAAAATTTATGTTGTAGCAGAAGCTACATGAAACTTGTTTGTAATGCTGTATATTCTGTATGGGCTCTGGAGACAAATGAGCTTTGTTATCTACAGAAATCTGTGAAAAAGAGCAGAGTTAAGATCGAAGCATACCACACTGCATGAGTAGGGCTGTTTTTCCTTTAGCATATTTGTCTAGTGGGATAATAGTTTCTAATCAGTTTCAATAGCTGTAGTTTCAACATATGAGAATATTTAACAGTTAAATTAATAATTTAAAAGTAAATATTTGCTGAAACATACTGTTGACTTAACTGTATATACATATATATATATATATATATATATATATATATATTCAAATTTTATATTTTATCCAGCAAATCAGTTACATTAAACTGGCATTTGGATTTATTGGTTCATGGACACTTTGATGTTATATTCAAAATTTTTGTGTATTTGTATATGTGTCTTTGTGATGTGGATCTATTATATTTTCAAAATAGTGCTTAATTCAAAAAAGTAGGAGAAGCAGTAGTATAAATGATACTAAAAATGTCAGTAAAGGTGTAATGAGAAAATACTTTTCAAAGTTTACCAGGGTTGCAGAAAAAAAAAGAAGAAATTACTTTTCTGAGTATTTTCAGTCTAAATGCCACTTGTTCCAAATGTTATATCTGTGAATGCAATTTATCATTGATGTTTTGATATTGGGGTACTAATCATGGCCATTAAAAATATTTTGTTTAACAAAATTCATTCTGTTAGAAATGCTTAGTCAAATTATAACCTCTTTGTGCAGTGAGAAGAGACAAACATAAATCACCTCTAGTAAAGCAAACATTTCTTAGCTGGCTTTTCATTTAAATTAATAATGAAGAAGATAATGCTGTTCAGAGGAAAACATAACTTTGTCTTACAAATGCAATGCTACACAAACCAGTTTTTTGTGTGTGTGTGTCCCTTTTCTGCTTTGTGCAATCTTAATTGTTTTATGCTTGATTGTACTGAGCACCAGTAAGTTTTATTCTTGCTGAATTGGCTTATAACACTTGAAAGTTCTGATGTACTCTGAGGATGGGTGAATTAAATATACTGTTTAAAAATGGGCAATAAAGACCAAGAGTTTTCAAAGAAGATTAATAGGATTCTTGTTTGTAAATTATGTTTCAGTACATGGTGTCAACTTTTATTTACAAAAAACAAATAAATAAATAAATTACAAAAATAAATAAAAAGAAAAAATGAGGAAAATTGGTGAGGACAAAATACTATAGGATAAGAAGTTCCCACATGTTTTTACTTTAATGATTTTAGAGAGAGAGAAAAAGGAGTAAAGAGATAGAGATCAGTGTGTTGTGTTACTTATTTCTGCAATTACTGGTTGATTCTTAGATGTGCCCTGACCAGGTATCTAACTCACAAACTTGGCATGTTGAGATGACACTCTAATCAAATAGGCAACCTGGCCAGGACTTGTTTATAAAATTTTGAGTATAGAAAGCTAATAATAATCCTGATTGGAGATTCTGAGTCAGTAACCTATAGGTTCATGAAATTCAGTGTACCAGAATCAAAAAGAGATATTTGGGGTCCAAAGTCTTATACATGAAACTATGAAATGCAGACATTATGAAATACTCTAAGTAAAATAAAACAAAAACAAACAAACAAACAATAACAACAAAACATGGTAGGGACCCAGGACTGAGTTTTAAGTAAGATTAATACATAAATGTCAGGCAGAGGTGGTGGTCAAAAGATCAGATATTTTAACAATGGAGGCACTAAATATTTGGCTATATATGCTACATAAGGTAAAGTGTGAAGAAAAAACGAGGGCTCATGAATATGCAAGTTCAGAGGGAAAAGACAAAGTTTCTGATTAGATTGAAGAATGATCATGGTAAAAGTAAGTACAGGAAAGGTAGAGGGTTCTACATTGAGGAATGTGCTTTTGATGATATTAAGATATATGCATATGTCTTCTTTATGTTAATACACATATTCACTGGGGTCATTGTCAGACTACATAACAGCTGGTGCCACAGCAGAACACAACAGTGTCCTGAAGGTCACCTGCAGTCCAGACATCTACACTTTAGTGGTTGGATTAAAGTGATATGAGGGGAAGAAACATAGTAACTCCTGACCAATAATTGTGGAAATATTTAAATATTAAATTCACAAGACTTTAGCAACATGCAAAATTGTATCAGTGCACACATGTAAAATATCTATAAAATTAGAACGATTTTGATTACAATCATTGTTAAATACACTTTTTGAAAACAGATCTTTTATTCTTAGCTGTAAAAACTCTCAATCTGTTAATACCTGCAATGCTATATCAATATATTGCAAAAATCTATTATCATTCCAGATTTATTTGTATTTTTTATTATATAATCAATAACTTTTCAGGCCTTTAAACATTGTCATATTTTACTGTTTTCATCATTTTCATTTAGCAACCTCCAAATCATTTTTTACAAGTACTAATAATTTTAACACCACATTTTGGTCATAAACTTTGCCAGTTCAAATGTATTTACTGTTCTAGGTAAATTCAATATTCATAAAAAAATTCTTTCATAACATTACATCAATTTGATTTCTTAATTCTAATTATCTTTTCTTCCATTCAGTTTAATTCATCCATATATCTATGTATATTCTTAAAATAGTATTTCAGGTGTTATTCAAATTGTAAAGCATTAATGTATTTAAAATTTATTTTAAAAACATAATAGATGAATAAAAAATGCTATACAGAATGGTAAAATGAACACTATTTTTTCTACATAATTTAAGATATTGAACATTAATTATCATTATATAGATCTTTGTATGCATCTTCTCAATCCTGTTTCTTTCCCTTTACCAGATGTAGAGAATATTTCAAATGGGTTAACATTAAATTGTTTTTATTTTAGTTTTGCTAGGTTACTTAGTTTGGCATGTTTTAATATTTAATAGAAATAAAGTAATTATTTACAATTTTGGCTCAATATTCTCAATTAAATTGTTTTTAAATTTTCTATAGGGAGATCCAAGATGGTACCAGAGTAGGTAGAAGATACACTCACCTCCTCCCAAAACTAAACTAAAATATAGAACAATCACCTAACCTGTGGTGGTGCAATGGATAAAATGTCAACCTGGAATGCTGACGTTGCTGGTTTAAAATCCTAGGCTTGCCAGTCAAGGCACATATGAGAAGAACTACTACAAGTTTATGGTTTCCACTCCTTCCCACATTTCTTTTTCTCTAAAATCAATAAATAAAATCTTAAAATATATACATATAGAACAATCAACCTGAATAACCAACTGAAGACTAGCTGAACAGAAGGAGTCTAATAACCAAAGATTTACAGAAACATCAAGACTGGTAAGAAGGACAGAGACATAAAAAGGGATGTTCTGCTAATACAGGCAATGGCTGGGATTCAGGAAAAATATCTCAGCTGCAAAATTTGCCCATAAAGAGTAAGAGGTCTCAACCCCAGACTGGTCTCCCCAACCCAGAGCACCAGAGATGGGAAGAGGCACCCACATAATATCTGACTATAAAAATTTGCAGGGATTTTTTCTTTGGAGAGACAAGAGTCTGCTAGAGACAAAGGTAGCCTTTAAAAAGCCAATGAACAAGATGGTCTTGACAGCCACTCGCCCTGGGCTTTTGCAGAGGCTGCTCAGACTAGAGTTCTGTGAAGAGATGCTGAGGTTTGTGACTCTGGGGAGAGAGCTGAAATGAAAGCTACCATGATCCTTGTGCTGAGTCCCTCTCCTACTCCACATATGCCATCTTTCTTGAATGGAACACTCCCTTCCATATAGCATCAACCTTGGAAAATGAAATAGCTCTACCCTCTGTTCTCTCTGTAACCCCACCCTGTGGAGCTTGTACCCTACCAAAGAGTCTGCAAGAGATAGCAGAGTCCGTGGAGGCTTAGGCAGAATCAGAATGTGTCAGCGACTGAGTTGAGTGGCCTTTGGTGGAAGCCATTTCACCCACTTTCTTGTAAATCTGACCAATGCCTCCCTTTATGAAATACTCAATAACCCCACTTTCTTAGTTCCTGGTGGCCTGGTCCTGCCAAGAAGGTCTGGGTAAAATGAGAGACAAACTGAGTTTTGTGGTTCTGTGACAGAGGCCACTCCCCTCATTTTTCTCCATGCCTGACTGGCACCTCCACCTTACAAATTCTACTAGCTCCACCCTTGCAACTCTGGGTGAATCCATATCCATCCTGCTGTGTTCTGGCTCATGGCAGAATATGGAAGACTCCGAGCTGTGTGACTCTAGCATAGAAATATTTTCCTTTGCATGCCTGACTGGTGCATAGCTTTCCTTTTAAACAGCCAAATCTTGGTCCGTTGAGCCTGATAAACTCTCCTGTCCACACTAGAAAGACTCCCTGAGATCTATTTTTATCACAAAGGTCTTTGGGCACCCAGAGTATAGCAGCAAGACTTGGTATATCCTTGGACTTCTTCTGAGTGTCCATAGACCCAGCATTTGCACTAAGTTTGAACCTGTATTAATCTGGTGAACCATTAGTCACCCGTGGTGACTGAGAACTTACTTCATACAACATAAGTACTGCCAAGTCTCCTTCAGTGATTGTGACTAATAACTAACAAGCAGCCAGCAGGTAGAGATAGATGCAGGCCAATCTCAGGGTGCTTTTTTGATGGTCTGCTTTTGAGATTGGAGCAGGTAGAATCCAACCTTAGTGTACAAATTGGTACTTCCCACGTCACCCAAGTCCAGCATAGAAAATGACAAATTTTGGATTGCTTTGTAGCTCTAAACAGGTTCACCAAGGCCAGTCACAGGCAGCATCTGACTTTGACCTGCATTAGAGTCAAGAGGTCTCAGGACAGACAAACCTAGTGGCAGCCTTCATCAGAATGCTATTAGTTTCACAAGCAGCGTACTCAAAGGAATATTTTGGCAGGCACCAGAATCTGCTGAAGCAAACTCCATTTTGTTTGGTCATTATCAATATAGTAGTTTGTACACTATGCTTGAGGTTAATCTTCACAGTCAGCCAACCAGAAGGTCTATCTCATGCATGAATGCCAATAGCAATCAAGTCTCAATTACAACAAAAGGGCTGACATAACTCACACAAAAGACATTTCTGGAACACCAGCTTAGGTCATCAAGGAGACTGCACCATTAGGTCCCAGAAGACACTTATTACGTAAGGCTACCCTCCCAAGACTGAGAGCCATAGCCAATCTACTTAGTATATAAAATTGAACAGAGAGAAGGCTAAAATCAGGAGACAGACAAAGAAACATCCCAAATGAAAGAACAGAAGAAATCTTCAGAAGAAGAGTTAAATAAAATTGAGGCAAGAATTTAGCATATATAAAGTTAGTTAAAGAACAGTTATAGGGATACTCAAGGAACTCAGTGAGAATGAGAAAATTAGAGAGAACTTCAATAACATAACAAATGACATAGAAAACATAAAAATGAAATGGTCAGAAATAAAGACTAAAATATCTGAAATGAAGAATACCTGTAAGAAATAAACTGTAGATTAAATGAAGCAGATAACTGAATCAGTGATTTGAAAGACAAAGAAGCAGAAAATATCCAATCAAACAGTAAATAAATAAATGAATAAATAAGTAAATTTTAAGAGACATTTAGGACAATATGAAGCATAACAACACCCACGTCATAAGGGACCAGAAGGATAAGAGAGAGAGCAAATGATCAAGCACTTATTTGATGAAAAAAGAACTGAAAATTTTCCTTAACTGGTGAAGAAAAGAACACAAGAGTTCAAGAAGTGTAGAGAGTCCCAAACAGGATGAATCCAAAGAGGCCCATAACAAGACACATCATAATTAAAATGGAAAGGGTAAAGACAAAAAGATAATCTTAAAAGCAGCAAGAAAAAGACAGTTATCTTCAAGGAAGCTTCCATAAGATGGTTAGATGATGTCTCAACAGAAATATTTCAGGCCAGAATAGACTGGCATGAAATATTCCAAATAATGGAAAACAATGGCCTATGACCAAGACTGCTTTGCCCAGTATGGCTATTATTTAAAATTGAAGAAGAAATAAAAGATTTTCCAGCAAGAAAAAGCTAAAGAGGTCCTTACCACCAAACCAGTATTACAAAGAATGTTAAGAATCTTCTTTAAGGAAATGTAGGAGAAGATGAAGATGAAGAAGAAGAAGAAAAAGAAGAAGAAAATGGAGGAGGAGAGTAGGACAAGGAGGAGAAAGGAGAAGAACAAAACAAAAACAGAGAAACATAAAGAACAAAAAGGCAATAAGGACATAACTATCAATAATCACTTTAAAAATAAATGGCTTAATGTTCTAATCAAAAGATATAGCTAAAATAGCTAAATTAATGAGGAAATAAGACCTATATATGCTGTCTATAAGAGACCCAGGTCAGAATAAAAGATACACACAAATTAAAAGTAAAGAGATAGAAAAAATATTTTATGAAAATAGTTGGGGTAACAGTATTTATATTAGACAAAATAAACTTTAAAACAAAGATTATAATAAGAGAAAAGGACACTGTGATAGTAAAGAAAGCAATCCAACAAGAAGATATAACTGTGAAATAAAACTTTCCTGTATATTATTTGGTTATTTGTATTTTCTGAGAACCACTTTATATCACTTGGAAATTATTTTCTATTAGATATTTTTAATATGTTGGTTTGATTTTAAGGGACTGATTTCTACATATTTTATATGTGTACTTGTATATATGAATATATGTTTATCTTTGTATATAATCATTATTTGCTTAACTATATCACAAACATTTTCCCCAAGAGGTTACTAAATTTAGTGCAGTAGAATTATAAATCTAAAAATATTTGTTTGTATAAGATATTTTTTTCTGGTCCTGGCCTATTAATTCAGTCAGTTAAGAGTAATATCCCCAAAAGACAAGGTTGTAGGTGTTATCCCTAGTTAAGACACACATGGGAAGCAACAAAAGAATGCACGACTAAGTGAAACAACAAATCAATGCTTTTTTTTTTCTCGTCCCCTCTCTCTCTCCCTTCCTCTTTTGGTGTCTCTAATATATATGGTCTCTCATATATATTACATGATATATATGAGAGACCGGATATGAATGGCCGGATATGGATGGCTCAGTTGGTTGCATTATTATCCTGGAGTGCGGATTCTGGTTCTATTTCCTGGTCAGGGCTCATACAGAAGCAGCTCAATTTTCCTGTCTCTCTCTCTCTCTCAAAAAAAAAAAAAAAAAAAAAAAAAATTCAAGATTGGCCTTTCAGGTTAAAATTTTTAAGTTACCTAGAAATGCTCGTGGACAAGAGATTCAATTTCATAATATTTTATATGTATGTTCAATTGTCCTAGTACATTTTATTGCATTTACATTTTCCTACTGATTTGTTGTGTCTCTTTTGTCATAAATAAATTTTTCATGCATGTGTGAACCAAATTCTGGGTCTTCTATTCTAAACCATAGACCAGTGAGTCTATTCAAATTCTTTAATTATTATAAATTATAATAGCTGAGTGTGGCCACTGATGTCTCAGCTCAATTTTATTTTAGAATATTCTTTTTTTATTTTTTAAGCCTGGCTTCCTTCCTAATGGTTATTATCCCTATATCTACATGACTCAGTGATCAGTCAGTGGTTGGACAGAGGTTGTGCTTAGAAAACCAAAACCCAGTGAAGTCAATCATCTGCCAGTGGATCTGTGTGATGGTGGGAAAGTACATTCACAATTCAGGGTTAGCCAGGGTTTGGTCCTCTCTAAACTCTCTTTTGTCTGGCCATAGCCTCAGCTAGAAATATGTTTCAACTATAACTACAACCTAGGTTAGTAGATGCAAGTCTATTATTCTGTCTTACCTATTTCTGAAATCTTTTGCACTTTCCTAGGAAATGTTGCTTGGGATGATTTTTGCCCCGTGCTCCAAATAAAGCAAACCTCCTGATACCACAGCAGAGAAGATGCTGGCTGCCAGTACCATTACTTGCACTAACGTTGGTAAAATTTTCCTGTCAGTCACATTTGGAATGGTTAATGAAGGAGGGGTTATTGTGGGAGAGTTGGGAGCAGCCCCAAATCAAAGCATTATAGATACACGTAATTCTTTCTCAAATGTCAGAAATTTTGCAAACCTACAGTTTTCTTAGATTGTGTTTTTATTCAAATTTCAGTGTGATATTTTTATTTATTTGTTTATTGTCAGTTTACTTATTACTTATTTTTAATTTTAATGTTGGTGCTAGGAATGCAATTTTGTTTTAGGAAGAAAAAATAACAATTCAACCAGAAATGCATTTAAAGTAGTTTTTTAATATCCAGGGTTTTTTGTTTGTTTGTTTGTTTGTTTGTTTGTTTTAGCCTTGCAAGTATAGCAAGTCTTATGTTAAACACTTTATTCACTTGGAAATTATTTTAATTATAAAAGTGATGACAATCTTAACCTAGTGTAAGAAATTTTAACATCACCGGTAAACCTTTTCCACAGCCAGAACCTTCTCTAGAGATATTTGCATTTATATATTTAGTGAAAATGGTATCATTTGTTTGATATTTACCTATTGTTTAAGTGATGATATATTCTAAAATTGTTCAATTTTCTAAAACATAGAAATAAACTTTCCTGCTGATTCTTAGATGATCATTTATTTTCCTTTGCTGAAGAAATTTTTATTTGCAATATTCTTTTTTTCCCCTAGTTCTTGAGTAAAGATCTAGCTAGTTATGTAGCTTTCTAACCACCATTGTTTCTCACTTATTTGTGATTTAGATTCTTCAGCAATTCTCTCAGTCATAGAGCTTTGGATACATTGATGAAAATAGTCCCCAAATGAATATTTTAACCCCATGAGGTTTTAAATTTTTATTGTTTTGTTCTCTAATTGTAAGAACAAGAATGTCTATCCTGTAAAATTAGTGTCTCTGTCTTTTTTAGTACTTATCAAATGAAGTTGAGCTAAAATAATTGTTCCATGTAAGATAAGATGAGATATTACAAACATTGTTTTTGTATTCAAGCAAACTAAATCCAAATCTTCTTTGCTCTTTGATTTACAAGAAACTATAGCCTCCTCAAAATGTAGTCTCTTTTGTAAAATGGGGCTGATACTTTCTACAGAACTTGTTTTAAGATTTAAGTGAAATAATTTATAATACTTTTATAGCACAAGATGAATATTCAACATAATTAGCTATCATTGTTTCTGCAACCAATTCTTTTCCTGAGACCTGTTCCAGGACTCAATGTACTACCATCAACAATCTCACTTTCTCATCTGCTACATTAAAAATTAAAAGAAACGAAAAGGAAGCAAGATGGCGACGGAGTAGGCGGACGTACCAACTTCCAAATCCCAGGACCAAAGTGGATTATAACTCAATTTAAAGAACCATCATCTGGATAAACCAACTCTGAACTAAACTAAGTGGACTCTTCAACCAAGGAACACAGAAGAAGCCACATTGAGACTGGTAGGAATAGCGAAAACGCAAAGAGGGCTGCCCAGCTCCCTGGAGCAAACAGCAGCCCGGAGAGACCCGCGGGGCGGGAGGAGAGTTTGGCGGAGAGGGAGGGACCTGGGTCCCAGGAACCAAGCCCCAGCCTGCAGTCCCAGAGCCTAGAAGAGGCATTTGGACAGTTTTGAGCTGTGAAACAAGTGAGGGAGCTCCCAGGCCTACAGTGTGGAGTCTTAGGTCCGTTCCTACTCTGCTGAGGGCTGCTTAAGGGTTTGGGGTGACAGGACGCTGAAACGCGCTTCTGTCGGCGTGGGCAGAGGCCAAGCCCGAAGGAGCTCGGTCTAGCCCAGAGGGTCGGAGGGGACCCGCGAAAGCGGTCTGGAAGCTGTGGGCCTGCCTGTAATCCCACTTACGGGGACAAAGCGGGAGGCCAGGAACGGGCAGAAATCTGCTCTGCGACACTGGGCAAGCCGGCCCTGACCACGGGGACTGGGCTAGGACCAGGGACGGGCAGGGGCTCGTGGCTGAGCTCACGCTACCAGCCCCCCCGTCACCTCCCCCCGGACCGGAGAAACCAGGGTTGGCCAGTATATGTGCGCGAGCGGGCTCCGAGCGCGGGAACGGGGTAGACCCTGAGACAAGTGGAAGCTCGCAGCTGAGCTCACGCTACTATTCCCGCCCAGCCGGAGAAACCGTGGACTGCATTCATACGTGCACGAGCGAGCTCCGAACGCGGGGGCGGGGTAGAGTCCGGGACGAGCGGAAGTACTCAGCTGAGCGGAAGCCAGCAAACACGCCCGGCCCAATAAACCTGGGTTTGCGACCCTGCGCAGAAGGGCCCTGGCCTCAAGGGCAGGGCTAAATCTCCAGACGGGCAAACGCTCACAGCTGAGAGCACGTCAAAAGCCCTGTCCAGGGGAGCAAGATGGCGACGGAGTAGGCGGACGTACCAACTTCCAACTCCCAGAACCAAAGTGGATTACAACTCAATTTTAAGAACCATCACCTGGATAAACCAACTTTGAACAAAACTAAGTGGACTCTTCAACCAAGGAACACAGAAGAAGCCACATTGAGACTGGTAGGAATAGCGAAAACGCGAAGAGGGCTGCCCAGCTCCCCGGAGCAAACGGCAGCCCGGAGAGACCCGCGGGGCGGGAGGAGATTTTCGCGGAGAGGGAGGGACCTGGGTCCCAGGAACCAAGCCCCAGCCTGCAGTCCCAGAGCCAAGAAGAGGCGTTTGGACAGTTTTGAGCTGTGAAACAAGTGAGGGAGCTCCCAGGCCTACAGTGTGGAGTATTAGGTCCCTTCCTACTCTGCTGAGGGCTGCTTAAGGTTTTGGGGCGGCAGGACGCTGAAAGGCGGTTCTGTCGGCGTGGGCAGAGGCCAAGCCGGTGGGAGATCGGTCTAGCCCAGAGGGTCGGAGGATAAGCGCGAAAGCGGTCCGGAAGCTGCGGGCCCGCCTTTAATCACACTTACGGGGACAAAGCGGGAGGCCAGGAACAGGCAGGCCCTGCGCAAGCCGGCCCTGACCGCGGGGACCGGGCTAGGACCAGGGACGGGCAGGGGCTCGTGGCTGAGCTGACGCTACCAGTCCGCCCTACGCCCCCCGCCGCCCGCCGGAGAAACCGCGGTTGGCCAGTATACGTGCGCGAGCGGGCTCCGAGCGCGGGAACGGGGTGGACCCCGAGACAGGCAGAGGCTCGCAGCTGAGCCCACGGCTGCTATACCCATCCGGCCGGAGAAACCCCGGATAGCGTTAATACGTGCACGAGCGGGCTCCGAACGCGGGGGCGGGGTAGAGTCCGGGACGAGCGGAAGTACGCAGCTCGGCGGAAGCCAGCAAACACGCCCGCCCCAATAAATCTTGGTTTCCGACCCTGCGCAAAGGGCCCTGGCCTCGAGGGCGGGGCTAAAGCTCCTGACGGGCAAAAGCTTACAGCTGAGAGCACGTCAAAAGCCCCGCCTAACCCGCGGAACTGTAGCGAGCAGGCTCCGACTGCTGGTTCTGGGCGGAAGTCCGGAAATAGGCTGGATCCGCAGCTGAGGAAAGGTGCTCGCCTCTACCCTTGGTGCTAAGTCTTGTGGCTTCAGTGACAGCCCCTCCCACGGAGGAGAGGCAGAAATCACAGCAAAAGCCACAGTGGGCCGGCGCTGGCAACGCTCATACCCAACCACCCTAGGCGCCGGCAGAGGGGGTGGGGGGCCTGCAGATAGACCACACCTAGAGAACACAAAGGCAACACCTACTGGACTCCAGTGGCCATAACTTGCTTATACACAAAAAAAATGGGCAGGCAGAGGAATGCAAACCAAATGAATCAAGAGAAATCCCCAGAGAAGGACCTGAATGAACCAGATATAACCAAATTACCAGAAGCAGAATTTAGAATAATGATAGTTAGGATGTTCAAAGAAATTAGAGCAACAATGGATAGTCATTATGAACACCTAAATAAAGAGATAACAAGTATAAAAAATGAAATTGAAATAATAAAAAAGAATCAGACAGAAATGACAAATACAGTATCAGAACTGAAGACCACAATGGAAGGAATTAAAAGCAGGATGGATGACGCTGAGGATCGAATAAGCGAGTTAGAGGACACAATAAACAAAGGCACAGAAGCAGAGAAGAAAAAGGAAAAGAGACTTAAAAAATGTGAGGAAACTCTAAGGGAGCTTTGTGACAACATGAAGAGAAACAACATTCGCATCATAGGGGTGCCTGAAGAAGAGGAGAGAGGACAGGAAATGGAAACTTTGTTCAATCAAATTATAGCAGAAAACTTTCCTAAATTAAGGCTGGGAAACACTCCACACATTCAAGAAGCACACAGAACTCCATTAAAGAGAAACCCCAAAAAATCTACACCAAGACACATCATAGTTAAAATACCAAAGCTAATGGATAAAGAAAAAATTTTAAAAGCTGCTAGAGAAAAAAAGACTATCACCTACAAAGGAGCCCCCATAAGGATGACATCGGACTTCTCAACAGAAACACTTGAGGCCAGAAGGGAATGGCAAGAAATAATCAAAGTAATGCAGAACAAGAACCTACAACCAAGACTACTTTATCCAGCAAGACTAACGTTTAAAATTGAAGGAGAAATAAAGAGCTTCCCAGAAAAAGAAAGCCTGAAGGAATTCATAAAAACCAAACCAATTCTGCAAGAGATACTAAGGGGCCTCTTGTGAACAGTTTAAAGGGAGGAAAGAATAGAGCAAAAGAAGAATACAGCTTTAAAGAATAAAATGGCAATAAACAACTACATATCAATAATAACCTTAAATGTAAATGGATTAAATGATCCAATCAAAAGGCATAGGGTAGCTGCATGGATAAAGAAACAGGACCCATACATATGCTGTCTACAAGAGACACACCTTAAAATAAAAGATGTTCATAGACTGAAGGTAAAAGGATGGAAAAAAATATTTCATGCAAATGGAAATGAAAAAAAAGCAGGGGTAGCAATACTTATAGCAGACAAAATGGACTTTAAAACAAAGGCTGTAGTAAGAGATAAAAGAGGACACTACATAATGATAAAGGGAACAATTCAACAGGAAGATATAACTATTGTAAATATCTATGCACCAAATATAGGAGCCCTGACATACATAAAGCAGACTTTGATGGATATAAAGGGCGAGATTAACAGCAATACTATCATAGTAGGAGATTTCAATACCCCTCTAACAACACTGGATAGATCCTCAAGAAAGAAAATTGATAAAGAAACAGCAGACTTAAAGGAGACACTAGATCAACTTGATTTAATAGATATCTTCAGAACTTTTCACCCTAAAGCAGTAGAATATACATTCTTCTCAAGCGCTCATGGTACATTTTCTAGGATAGACCACATGTAAGGACACAAAAATGGTCTCAATAAATTTAAGAAGATTGAAATCATATCAAGCATTGTCTCTGATCACAATGCCATGAAACTAGAAATTAACCACAAAAGAAAAACTGAAAAATACTCAAACACTTGGAAACTAAATAGCTTGTTATTAAATAATGAATGGATTAACAATGAGATCAAAGAAGAAATAAAAAAGTTTCTAGAAACAAATGATAATGAGCATACATCAACTCAAAATTTATGGGACACAGCAAAAGCAGTTCTGAGAGGGAAGTTTATTGCACTACAGGCATATCATAAGAAGCTAGAAAAAGCTCAAATAAGCAACTTGACCCTGCATCTAAAAGAACTAGAAAAACAACAACAAATAAAACCCAAGACAAGTAGAAGAAAGGAAATAATAAAGGTCAGAGCAGAAATAAATGAAATAGGGGCTAAGGAAACAATACAGAGGATCAATGAAACAAGAAGCTGGTTCTTTGAAAAGGTAAACAAGATTGATGAACCTTTAACTAGACTCACCAAGAAAAAAAGAGAGAGGACTCAAATAAA
This sequence comes from Rhynchonycteris naso, assembly GCA_037038555.1. Classification (NCBI taxonomy): domain Eukaryota; kingdom Metazoa; phylum Chordata; class Mammalia; order Chiroptera; family Emballonuridae; genus Rhynchonycteris; species Rhynchonycteris naso. The sequence goes on along the minus strand of CM072997.1, from coordinate 40,019,753 downwards.
TAAAATTAGAAAGGACAGTGGAGAAATAACAACTGACACAACAGAAATATAAAGCATTGTAAGAAAATACTATGAAGAACTATATGCCAAAAAATTAGACAATCTTGGTGAAATGGACAAATTTTTTGAATCATATAACCTTCCAAAAATCAATCTGGAAGAATCAGAACACCTAAACAGACCAATTACAGCAAATGAGATCGAAACAGTTATCAAAAAACTCCCAAAAAGAAAAGTCCTGGGCCTGATGGCTTCACAAGTGAATTCTATCAAAAATTCAAAGAAGAACTAACTCCTATTCTCCTGAAGCTATTTCAAAAAATTCAAGAGGAAGGAAGACTTCCAAACTCCTTTTATGAGGCGAGCATAATTCTGATCCCAAAACCGGGCAAAGACAACACAAAGAAAGAAAATTATAGGCCTATATCCCTGATGAATTTAGACGCTAAAATTCTCAACAAAATATTATCCAACCGGATCCAGCAATATATGAAAAAAATCATACACCACGATCAAGTGGGATTTATTCTGGAGAGGCAAGGCTGGTTCAATATTCGCAAATCGATCAATGTGATTCACCACATAAACAAAAGGAAGGACAAAAATCACATGATAATTTCAATAGATGCAGAAAAGGCATTTGATAAAATCCAGCACCCATTCATGCTCAAAACTCTCAGTAAAGTGGGAATACAGGGATCATTCCTTAACATGATAAAGGCCATCTATGATAAACCGACAGCAAACATCATACTAAATGGACAAAGATTAAAAGCAATCCCCTTAAGATCAGGAACCAGGCAGGGTTGCCCACTTTCACCACTCTTATTCAACATAGTTCTGGAAGTCCTAGCTACAGCAATCCGACAAGAAGAAGAAATAAAAGGCATACAAATTGGAAAAGAAGAAGTAAAACTGTCATTATTTGCAGATGATATGATATTGTATATTGAAAACCCTAAAGTCTCAGTCAAAAAACTACTGGACCTGATAAATGAATTCAGCAAGGTGGCAGGATATAAAATTAATACTCAGAAATCAGAGGCATTTCTATACACCAACAATGAAATATCAGCAAAAGAAATTAAGGAAACAATCCCCTTCACTATTGCAGCCAAAAAAATAAAGTACCTAGGAGTAAATTTAACCAAGGAGGTTAAGGACTTGTACTCTGAAAATTATAGAACATTGATAAAAGAAATCAAGGAAGATACAAACAAGTGGAAGCACATACCGTGCTCATGGCTAGGAAGAATAAACATCATTAAAATGTCTATATTACCCAAAGCAATTTATAAATTCAATGCAATACCAATTAAAATACCAATGACATACTTCAAAGATATAGAACACATATTCCAAAAATTTATATGGAACCAAAAAAGAACACGAATAGCCTCAGCAATCTTAAAAAGAAAAAATAAAGCAGGAGGTATCACTCTTCCTGATATCAAGGTTTACTACAAGGCCATTATACTCAAGACAGCCTGGTACTGGCATAAGAACAGGCACATAGATCAATGGAACAGAACAGAGAACCCAGAAATAAACCCACAGCTTTATGGACAACTGATATTTGACAAAGGAGGAAAGAACATACAATGGAGTAAAGACAGCCTCTTTAACAAATGGTGTTGGGAAAATTGGACATCTACCTGCAAAAAAATGAAACTAGACCATCAACTTACACCATTCACAAAAACAAACTCAAAATGGATAAAAGACTTAAATGTAAGCCGTGAAACCATAAACATCTTAGAAGAAAACATAGGCAGCAAGCTCTCCGACATCTGTAGCAGCGGTATATTTGCCGATTTATCTTCATGGGCAACTGAAATAAAAGGCAAGATAAACAAATGGGACTATATCAAACTAAAAAGTTTTTGCACAGCTAAAGACAATAGGAACAGAATGAAAAGACAAACCACACAATGGGAGAACATATTCGACAGCACATCTGATAAGGGGTTAATAACTAAAATTTATAAAGAACTTATAAAACTCAACACCAGGAAGACAAACAACCCAATCAAAAAATGGGCAAAAGAAATGAATAGAAATTTCTCCAAAGAGGACATACAGATGGCCAATAGGCATATGAAAAAATGTTCAACATCACTAATCATTAGAGAAATGCAAATTAAAACCACAATGAGATATCACCTCACACCAGTCAGAATGGCACTTATCAGCAAAACAACACAGAATAAGTGCTGGTGAGGATGTGGAGAAAAGGGAACCCTTCTGCACTGCTGGTGGGAATGCAGACTGGTGCAGCTACTGTGGAAAACAGTTTGGAGATTCCTCAGAAAATTAAAAATCGAACTGCCTTTTGACCCAGCTATCCCACTTTTAGGAATATACCCTAAGAACACCATAGCACTGTTCGAAAAGAAGAAATGCGCCCCCATGTTCGTGGCAGCATTGTTCACAATAGCGAAGATCTGGAACCAGCCCAAGTGTCCGTCAGAAGACGATTGGATTAAAAAGCTATGGTACATATATACTATGGAATACTACTCAGCCATAAGAAACGATGACATCGGATCATTTATAACAAAATGGATGTACCTTGATAACATTATACGGAGTGAAATAAGTAAATCAGAAAAAAAGAAAAACTGAGAACAGCACGATTACATACATAGGTGGGACATGAAAGTGAGGGTATGAGACATGGACAAGAGAGTGGTGGTTATGGGATGGGGGGAGGGAGGGAAGAATGGGATAGGGAGGAGGGGAGGGACGCAGGGAAAACCAGATTGAAGGTGACAGAGGACAATTTGACTTTTGGTGATGGGTATGCAACACAATTGAATGATAAGATAACCTGGAGATGTTTTCATTGTACATATGTACCCTGATTTATGGATGTCACCCCATTAGAATTAATAATAATAAAATATATATAAAAAAAAAAAAAAAAAAAAAGCCCTGTCCAACACGCGAAACAGTGGCAAGCAGGCTCTGACTGAGGGTTCTGGGCGGAAGTCCGGAAAAAGGCTGGGTCCGCAGCTGAGCAAAGGTGCTCACCTCTACCCTTGGTGCTAAGTCTTGTGGCTTCAGTGACAGCCCCTCCCACGGAGAAGAGGCAGAAATCACAGCAAAAGACACAGTGGGGCGGCGCTGGCAACGCTCATACCCAACCACCCTAGGCACCGGCAGAGGGAGTGGGGGGCCTGCAGACAGACCACACCTAGAGAACACAAAGGCAACACCTACTGGACTCCAGTGGCCACAACTTGCTTATACATAGAAAAAATGGGCAGGCAGAGGTATGCAAACCAAATGAATCAAGAGAAATCCCCAGAGAAGGACCTGAATGAACCAGATATAACCAAATTACCAGAAGCAGAATTTAGAATAATGATAGGATGTTCAAGGAAATTAGAGCAACAATGGATAGTCATTATGAGCACCTAATAAAGAGATAACAAGTATAAAAAACAAAATTGAAATACTAAAAAAGAATCAGACAGAAATGACAAATACAGTATCAGAACTGAAGACCACAATGGAAGGAATTAAAAGCAGGATGAATCATGCTGAGGATCGAATAAGCGAGTTAGAGGACACAATAACAAAGGCACAGAAGCAGAGAAGAAAAAGGAAAAGAGACTTAAAAAATGTGAGGAAACTCTAAGGGAGCTTTGTGACAACCTGAAGAGAAACAACATTCGCATCATAGGGGTGCCTGAAGAAGAGGAGAGAGGACAGGAAATGGAAACTTTGTTCAATCAAATAATAGCAGAAAACTTTCCTAAATTAAGGCTGGGAAACACTCCACACATTCAAGAAGCACACAGAACTCCATTAAAGAGAAACCCAAAAAGATCTACACCAAGACACATCATAGTTAAAATACCAAAGCTAATGGATAAAGAAAAAATTTTAAAAGCTGCTAGGGAAAAAAAGGCTATCACCTAAAAGGAGCCCCCATAAGATGACATCGGACTTCTCAACAGAAACACTTGAGGCCAGAAGTGAATGGCAAGATATAATCAAAATAATGCAGAACAAGAACCTACAACCAAGACTACTTTATCCAGCAATGCTAACATTTAAAATTGAAGGAGAAATAAAGAGCTTCCCAGAAAAAGAATGCCTGAAGGAATTCATAAAAACCAAACCAATTCTGGGCCTGACTTGTGGTGGCGCAGTGGATAAAGCGTCGACCTGGGAACACTGAGGTCGCCTGTTCAAAACCCTGCACTGGTCTGGTCAAGGCGCATATGGGAGTTGAGCTTCCAGCTCCTCCCCCCTTTCTCTCTTCTCTCTTTCTCTCTCTCTCTCTCTCTCTCTCTCTCTCACTCTGTGTCTCCTCTCTAAAATGAATAAAATAAAAAAAAAAAATTAAAAAAATAAAAAAGGTAAAAACCAAACCAATTCTGCAAGAGATACTAAGGGGCCTCTTGTGAACAGTTTAAAGGGAGGAATGAATAGAGCAAAAGAAGAATACAGCTTTAATGAATAAAATGGCAATAAACAACTACATATCAATAATAACCTTAAATGTAAATGGATTAAATGATCCAATCAAAAGACATAGGGTAGCTGCATGGATAAAGAAACAGGACCCATACATATGCTGTCTACAAGAGACACACCTTAAAACAAAAGATGCTCATAGACTGAAGGTAAAAGGATGGAAAAAAATATTTCATGCAAATGGAAATGAAAAAAAAGCAGAGGTAGCAGTACTTATATCTGACAAAATGGACTTTAAAACAAAGGCTGTAGTAAGAGATAAAGAAGGACACTACATAATGATAAAGGGAACAATTCAACAGGAAGATATAACTATTATAAATATCTATGCACCAAATATAGGAGCCCCGACATACATAAAGCAGACTTGGATGGATATAAAGGGCGAGATTAACAGCAATACTATCATTGTAGGAGATTTCAATACCCCTCTAACAACACTGGATAGATCCTCAAGAAAGAAAATTAATAAAGAAACAGCAGAATTAAAGGAGACACTAGATCAACTTGATTTAATAGATATCTTCAGAACTTTTCACCCTAAAGCAGTAGAATATACATTCTTCTCAAGCGCTCATGGTACGTTTTCTAGGATAGACCACATGTTAGGACACAAAAATGGTCTCAATAAATTTAAGAAGATTGAAATCATATCAAGCATTGTCTCTGATCACAATGCCATGAAACTAGAAATTAACCACAAAAGAAAAACTGAAAAATACTCAAACACTTGGAAACTAAATAGCATGTTATTAAATAATGAATGGATTAACAATGAGATCAAAGAAGAAATAAAAAAGTTTCTAGAAACAAATAATAATGAGCATACATCAACTCAAAATTAATGGGACACAGCAAAAGCAGTTCTGAGAGGGAAGTTTATTGCACTACAAGCATATCATAAGAAGCTAGAAAAAGCTCAAATAAGCAACCTGACCCTGCATCTAAAAGAACTAAAAAAACAACAACAAATAAAACCCAAGACAAGTAGAAGGAAAGAAATAATAAAGATCAGAGCAGAAATAAATGACATAGAGGCTAAGGAAACAATAGAGAGGATCAATGAAACCAGAAGCTGGTTCTTTGAAAAGGTAAATAAGATTGATGAACCTTTAACTAGACTCACCAAGAAAAAAAGAGAGAGGACTCAAATAAATAAAATTAGAAAGGACAATGGAGAAATAACAACTGACATAACAGAAATACAAAGGATTGTAAGAAAATACTATGAAGAACTATATGCCAAAAAATTAGACAACCTAGGTGAAATGGACAAATTTCTTGAATCATATAAACTTTCAAAAATCAATCTGGAAGAATCAGAGCAACTAAACAGACCAATTACAACAGATGAGATCGAAACAGTTATCAAAAAACTCCCCAAAAAGAAAAGTCCTGGACCTGATGGCTTAACAAGTGAATTCTATCAAAAATTCAAAGAAGAACTAACTCCTATCCTCCTCAAGCTATTTCAAAAAATTCAAGAGGAAGGAAGACTTCCAAACTCCTTTTATGAGGTGAGCATAATTCTTATCCCATAACCGGGCAAAGACAACACAAAGAAAGAAAATTATAGGCCTATATCCCTGATGAATTTAGACGCTAAAATTCTCAACAAAATATTAGCCAACCGGATCCAGAAATAAATGAAAAAAATCATACACCACGATCAAGTGGGATTTATTCTGGAGAGGCAAGGCTGGTTCAATATTTGCAAATCAATCAATGTGATTCATCACATAAACAAAAGGAAGGACAAAAATCATATGATAATTTCAATAGATGCAGAAAAGGCACATGATAAAATCCAGCACCCATTCATGCTCAAAACTCTCAGTAAAGTGGGAATAAAGGGATCATTCCTTAACATGATAAAGGCCATCTATGATAAACCGACAGCAAACATCATACTAAATGGACAAAGATTAAAAGCAATCCCCTTAAGATCAGGAACCAAGCAGGGATACCCCCTTTCACCACTCTTATTCAACATAGTTCTGGAAGTCCTCGTTACAGCAATCAGATAAGAAGAAGAAATAAAAGGCATCCAAATTGGAAAAGAAGAAGTAAAACTGTCACTATTTGCAGATGATATGATATTGTATATAGAAAACCCTAAAGTCTCAGTCAAAAATCTACTGGACCTTATAAATGAATTCAGCAAGGTGGCAGGATATAAAATTAATACTCAGAAATCAGAAGCATTTCTATACACCAACAATGAAATATAAGCAAAATAAATTAAGGAAACAATCCTCTTCACTATTGCAGCCAAAAAAATAAAGTACCTAGGAGTAAATTTAACCAAGGAGGTTAAGGACTTGTACTCGGAAAATTATAGAACATTGATAAAAGAAATCAAGGAAGATACAAACAAATGGAAGCATATACCGTACTCATGGCTAGGAAAAATAAACATCATTAAAATGTCTATATTACCCAAAGCAATTTATAAATTCAATTCAATACCAATTAAAATACCAATGACATACTTCAAAGATATAGAACACATATTTCAAAAATTTATATGGAACCAAAAAAGAACACAAATAGCCTCAGCAATCTTAAAAAGAAAAAATAAAGCAGGAGGAATCACTCTTCCAGATATCAAGGTTTACTATAAGGCCATTATACTCAAGACAGCCTGGTACTGGCATAAGAATAGGCACATAGATCAATGGAATAGAACAGAGGACCCAGAAATAAACCCACAGCTTTATGGACAACTGATATTTGACAAAGGAGGAAAGAACATACAATGGAGTAAAGACAGCCTCTTTAACAAATGGTGTTGGGAAAATTGGACATCTACCTGCAAAAAAATGAAACTAGACCATCAACTTACACCATTCACAAAAACAAACTCAAAATGGATAAAAGACTTAAATGTAAGCCGTGAAACCATAAGCATCTTAGAAGAAAACATAGGCAGCAAGCTCTCCGACATCTGTAGCAGCAGTATATTTGCCGATTTATCTCCACAGGCAACTGAAATAAAAGGCAAGATAAACAAATGGGACTATATCAAACTAAAAAGTTTTTGCACAGCTAAAGACAATAGGAACAGAATGAAAAGACAAACCACACAATGGGAGAACATATTCGACAGCACATCTGATAAGGGGTTAATAACTAAAATTTATAAAGAACTTATAAAACTCAACACCAGGAAGACAAACAACCCAATCAAAAAATGGGCAAAAGAAATGAATAGAAATTTCTCCAAAGAGGACATACAGATGGCCAATAGGCATATGAAAAAATGTTCAACATCACTAATCATTAGAGAAATGCAAATTAAAACCACAATGAGATATCACCTCACACCATTCAGAATGGCACTTATCAGCAAAACAACACAGAATAAGTGCTGGTGAGGATGTGGAGAAAAGGGAACCCTTCTGCACTGCTGGTGGGAATGCAGACTGGTGCAGCCACTGTGGAAAACAGTTTGGAGATTCCTCAGAAAATTAAAAATCGAACTGCCTTTTGACCCAGCTATCCCACTTTTAGGAATATACCCTAAGAACACCATAGCACTGTTCCAAAAGAAGTATGCGCCCCCATGTTCGTGGCAGCATTGTTCACAATAGCGAAGATCTGGAACCAGCCCAAGTGTCCGTCAGAAGACGATTGGATTAAAAAGCTATGGTACATATATACTATGGAATACTACTCAGCCATAAGAAACGATGACATCGGATCATTTATAACAAAATGGATGTACCTTGATAACATATACGGAGTGAAATAAGTAAATCAGAAAAAAAGAAAAACTGAGAACAGCATGATTACATACATAGGTGGGACATAAAAGTGATAATATGAGACATGGACAAGAGACTGGTGGTTATGGTATGGGGGGAGGGAGGGAAGAGTGGCATAGGGAGGAGGGGAGGGACACAGGGAAAACCAGATTGAAGGTGACAGAGGACAATTTGACTTTTGGTGATGGGTATGCACCACAATTGAATGATAAGATAACTTGGAGATGTTTTCATTGTACATATGTACCCTGATTTATTGGTGTCACCCCATTAGAATTAATAATAATAAAATATATAAAAAAAATTAAAAGAAACATGCCTGTCCAGGCAGTGGTGCAGTGGATAGAGCGTCAGACTGGGATGTGGAGGACCCAGGTTCAAGAACCCGAGGTTGCCAGCTTGAGCACAGGTTCAACTAGTTTGAACAAAGCTCACCAGCTTGGACCCAAGATTGCTGGCTTGTGTCCACGGGGTTACTCTGTTGCTGTAGCCTCCCCCTTCCCCATCAAAGCACATATGAGAAAGCAATCAATGAACAACTGAAATGCCACAATGAAAAATTGATGCTTCTTATCTCTTCCTTTCTGTCTATCTATCCCTTTTTCTGACTCTCTCTCTGTCTCTGTCAAAAAAATAGTTAAAGGGAAACATTAAATGTGGATAAATATTTGAGTGAGTCAATGAATGATTTTCACATGGTAGAAAGAATCCAGAAGATTTTCAAATAGACACATACCCTGCTTCCATGAATTGGGTAGGCCTGGCTAGAGCCAATACCGAATTATTTCCTTGGTGGCTGTTTAGTTCTATTTTAAGATAGTCTCATTAACACTGTAATATGGGGAAACATTCTACTTAGAATTATAATTATTTGTTGGGATATCTATTGTAAATATTTATTTTATTTTGTATCTGTGATTATAGACATGATAATGGGGAACACACATAAGATCCTGAAAATGTTACATTAGCCAAAGGTGACACCTTGTGCAATCAGAGTTTTTTCAAAATCTTTTGTGTGATGATACTGGCCCAAAATTGGTCTTCCTTGGAAATTAGAAGCTATAGATGCAATGTTAACTATAGCTATTTATTTTCACCTTCTCTATTTGAAAAAGACATTAAACCTCCATACCTGAGGCATAGCAAGAAAGCATACTAAAAATGACTATATCCTTGATTCACCAATGTCTGAAGTTGGCATTCTCTTTAATTTTCCAAATGCATGAATTCATTAATTTTATTTGTTATTTGTTATTTGTGCTTTGCCTTTTATTTAAGGTAGCTTTTAATAAAGGAATGCTGAGCAAAACCTCATTACACCAGCTATTTATCTGATGAGTGCTTGTCACTTCGCTAGAATCTGAGGATAGAAAACTAAAGTCCATATTCATTCTCCTAAGAGATTACAGAGATTCTAGTGTCTCCCCAAATGCATTCCCTCCTTCCCCATATTCCCCTCAACATATTCTTTCCTCTCCTCCCAACAGCTCCCTCCCTCCTTCCCTTCAGGTTTAATTCCATTCTTCAGTTCACATTGTTTCTTGGATTCCTCAAATGAGTGAGGTCATATGATATTTTTTTTTCTCAGCCTGGCTTATTTCACTTAGCATAATAGTTTCCAGGTCCATCCATGTTGTTGCAAAAGGTAATATTTTTTCTTTTTCATGGCCCCATAGTATTCTATTGTACTTATGTACCACTGCTTTTTAATCCGCTCGTCCACTGACGAATACTTTGGGTTGTTTCCAAATCTTCACTATTGTGAACAATGCTGCCATAAACAAGGTGGTGCATTTCGTTTTTTTGAGTCAGTGATACGGTGTTCTTTAGATATATTTCTAAAAGTGGGATGGCTGGGTCAAAGGGAAGTTCCATTTTTAGTTTTTTGAGATTACATTTCTAATCAAAATAATTAGTTTAGTATTTTGCTAGGATTTGGGGATTTATAACCAAATATTTTCTTTAAGAAGTTTTTATATTTAAGTTTTAGATTATACTGAGATTAAGAAAACCCCAAAATTTAAAATACATATATGTTGATGAATAGCCAACTAAATATGTTCAGAATAAAAGAAAACAATATAAAATATAAAGAAAAATAGAAGTTATAAAAGGAATAGTAACAACAGAAAAATGAACCAGTAGGAGAGTGCTTGTTAGAAAAAGTATGCACAATTTTTATTATGCTTTATGGTAGCAAGAAAATCATATTCAATGGCAAAACAACTCTGAAGGGACCAGTTAAGTGGGAAAGCTTTAGTAGAGTTAGAAGTATTTTAGTGAAATGAACTGCATTGTTGCTATTCTAGAAAAAGTGAACTAATTTTTTAATCTTGTACCTAGTATTGTTTCTTATATCTATGTATTATGTATTAAAGGTTTCCAAACACAGGAAACAATCTCTTCTTTCATAAGTATGCTACAGAATATTGGCTGGGCAGTGGCTGATGGTTCAAACAAAGATAATAAAATATTTTGGGTTATTTTTAAAGAGATTGAGAGGGAACCTTGGACAAAGAAAGAGGGTGGTGCTCTTTTAAGAAAGGTTTTGAATTGTAAGCCTAAATTTAGGCTATTTTTAGTGCAAAGCAAGGGCAAAATTGAACAGATTATGCTAAATTATACTAGGGAAAAACCCCCAGGAAAATAGAGAGTCACATTCTTGATAGTATCATTTGATTACTTAGATCCAGCTATTGCTTGGCTTTTTCAGCTACATAAATCAACACATTCTCATGTTTGTTTAGCCAGTCTGAATTGGGTTTATGTCACTGAAAACTCAGACACTGCTTACTAATGAATCATTTTGTTTTTACCACAAAACTTGAAGTATGTCCAGGAACAGCTCCTAGAAAACATTCACTAGAAAGAATATGTTTTGACCTGGATACATTTGAATGTTGAATACACTGTAAAATGTTACAAAATAGGCCAGATTTTCTAGGCTACATTAACAAACGCTCTTTCTTTCTAATTAGCTGATAGAAAATGTCTAAAACTATGAGTTTCGATTTAGCAAAATAGTTTCCAGGAGAGTGGTTCGACTGTGTAATATTTCTTTTAATGCATTTTCAAACCACTATTCTATTAATCACAATTCAATGTTGCAAAAATCAATGTTTCACAACTCTTTAATCTATACATTGTTTTTTTACACATTCTACCGAAACTCCTACATTGCCTTTCAAGTTTGGAGAATATGCAGACAGAAAGTTTAGTAAAATTATCATCACTTCCAGCAATTTGGGAAAGCTGTAAAGACAGGCAAAAAGAACGTAAAGCTGACTGTTAGAAAAAGTGAGTGAAAAATAAATTGTCCAACATTTATACTGCTTACCATGTTATTCTGATTTATTAACAGGAGGAATTTCTTTTAAATTATATTTGAAATCATATATACAAAATTTTCCGTTTAATTATAACAACCACAAAAGCACTTGAATGATGGTCAATCTACATAGCTTTGCAGAATGCTTATTTTTGCTAAGAATTATGAACCAAGATAGATTCCTTCCAAATTAAAATTTGAAACCCCAACTTGGTCAGCAATATAAATGAGTTGATCTTGTTTGATCATGTTGATGGTCTTTGAAATGCATCTCCCAAGTGAGTCTAAAGCAGTAAACCATTAGAAACATCACCTAGAGCTGTCTGGTATTGATTTTTTGCTTCATCTGAGAAATAAATCAATAACATTTCTTTGACAATCATCACTACTAAAGTGGAATCATATTGTATTCCAGCATTTCCTAGTATAATCAGAGGTGTTGTAAAAAGCTATGTGTTGATGCATCACAAGATTTTTTCTTTTTTAATTAATAAGAAAAACTGATACTTATGATATAGCATAATCCTTTGGAGTGTAGTGTTTATTTAATCAAAGACTTTGCTTTAGGTTAATTTATCTTACATCTATTACTACCCACACAAAGTGACTACTACAGAATAATTAATACATAAGAATTAAGAGTAATCAAAATTTATCAAATTATATGTATTTACCTTTAATTTTATAGAAACATACACATATTTCACATCATTAAAACAGCCAATGATATTACTTTTTTATTGATATAGGGAGTAATGAGTATAGGAGATGGTTTGACTCAGAGAAAAAGAACTGATCATCAAAGTTAGAACTAATGCAATTGAGCCTTTGCAAATTTTGTCTAAAATCTTATTTCTTACTATATATCATTTGGTAAGTGACTCATTGCAACTTATTTCATAATATACCTATTTCTGGTATAAATACAACATTGTATCTTTACTGGGAATAGTAAAATTTATTTTAAAGCATTTTATTTATTTGTTATAATAAATAAAAGCCAGAATTCCAAAAATTAATTTTTTTACATGTGGAGAATATTGTTCCTCCTGTCTTTTGAAAGACTTTCTTAGGTTAGAGCACACATAGTGTTAAAGTTCTTTGTTACTGAATAAATTAACACAGTTTTGCTTGACCAGGCAGTGGCACAATGAATGAGGCGTTGACCCAGTTTCAAAACCTGAGGTCACAGGTTTGAGCACAGGCTCATCTGGCTTGCACAAGGGCTCACCAGCTTGAACACAGATCACCGGCTTAAGAGTGGGATCATAGATATGACACCATAGTGCTGGTTTGAGCCCAAGATCTCTGGCTTGACCCAAGGTTGCTAGTTTGAACAAACTGTCACTGGCTCACCTGGAGCACCCTGGTCAAGGCATGTATGAGGGGCAATCAATTAACAACTAAGGTGTCGCAACTACGATTTCATGCTTCTGATCTCTCTTCCTTCCTGTCTTTCTGTCTTTGTCTCTCTCTCTCTTTCTCCTGTCACATAAAAAAAATCTTTTTTACTAGAATAGATGGTGCCTACTTGCCACTTATTTAAAAATAAAATTTACGTATTTGATTTTATGGTCCTATAAACTGTCTAAACTCTATGGAATATAAATCTTCTCAGAGATACATACAAAAAACACATAGTGAGGATAATATTTGCATATACTGTGCAATTTATATTATAGGTCTATTACTTTGAACTTTCTCTTTGAGAAAGTCCAATCATTGTTATTGTCTTGAAATTTTTGTTGAGAAAACAATAATTTTTAGTGAAATAACAAAAAAATAAATATATGTGTATATAAACATAGTGATTTCTAAATTATCGATATTGATTTCTTTAATCACTTACCCTTCATATTTAAACTTTTACAAATACATTTTTGAAATGACAGTTTTTGTTATTCTTTTGCGTGTATTAGAAATGTACACTATTTAAATTAAAACAAATTTAACAGGTAAGACTGGAAAAATTAGCATTTATATTTTAATACGTATTTATTTATAACCTGTGTTACATAAATATTTAGTAAAATATTAAAGTTTATAATATTTTATATTTATATGTACAATATACATTTACATTGGCACACATGCATTCTAAATAGACATAGAATCCATTTGCACTCTCAATTATTAGTTTTGTATGTGTGTTTTATAATTATAATTATATTTAAATGTAATATACTTTTTAGATTTGTTATCAACAAATTGTCTTATAAAGTGCTAAGAAGTATTTTGAATATTGCTTCAAACCTTATGTTATGTTTTTTTTTTTTTTTTTTTTTTTTTACAGAGACAGAGAGAGACTCAGAGAGAGGGATAGATAGGGACAGACAGACAGGAACGGAGAGAGGTGAGAAGCATCAATCATTAGTTTCTCGTTGCCCTTGCGACACCATAGTTGTTCATTGATTGCTTTCTCACATGTGCCTTGACCGCGGGCCTTCAGCAGACCGAGCACCCCCTTGCTGGGGCCAGCGACCTTGGGTCCAAGCTGGCAAGCTTTTTGCTCAAGCCAGATGGGCCCGCACTCAAGCTGGCGAGCTCGGGGTCTCGAACCTGGGTCTTCTGCATCCCAGTCCGACGCTCTATCCACTGCGCCACCGCCTGGTCAGGCGTGTTATGTTTTTACATTTATATTTTTTGTAAATATATAAGTATACACCTACACATATAAATATATGTATATATTACAACATGTTAAATAAATTCTTCACAGAAAAAATTTATGATGTTTCTATTTTAAATATCATTTTGTCATTATCTTCTGTCTACTAATAAATGTAGATATAGAAAATTGGTAGTAACTATTATAAAATTTTTGTTAATTTAATTCAAATTTTATATGCATGGATATAGGCACAAAAATAATATGAATAACCTAAAATTTATCACTTATATCAGGCCTGAAATTTCACCAGATCTTAAAATGATTATAATAGTACTACAGAAAGCTACATCTTATTTGTCTGATATAATTTAAATCAAAAAGCACACACTGGATAATGATGCAATAAGTGACAGAACATACACTAGATCTATTAAGGTGTACTTATGTAGAAAAAAAATAACTACTACTATTCTACTTATAATCCCTTTTTCCTTCTTTATTAGTGTAGACTAAAAATAGCCACTGACTTGTTTTTCATTATGTGCAATGTCAAAGTGAAAAGTCGATTTTGTAGGTCAAATGAATAGCTTCTTTGCTCAAAAATACTCTGGCAATTAGCCACAGATTCTGCTAAACAAGCAAGCTGACCTCCTACTTGGCTTGAGTCAGATGGCTATTTGGAGAGCTTTTCCTCATCATCTCTTATGTGATGTAACATGTAACTGCCCACTTACAGCATGACTCATCTATCATTTTATGCCAAAGAACTGAATTCTCTTGCATTTTTCCTTGTTATCTTCCTGGAGAGTTTGACATTATTTTAAAGTCAATGTATTTCTTACTAGAAATGAACATATGTGATATTTTTAAAACTGGCTGAACTTGACAGCATGAGAATTGACACTAAGAATATGTTATGTAATTTTCTAACATTGCCCTGTGGGACATACGTGTGTTTACTCTTAGGGTCTGGAAACTTAAAGGTTTCTACAAAACAACTCTTAAGATTTTTTTTTAAATTCTTCAAAATAAAATATAGAAAAGATTAGGTTCATCTGGAGTTACCGGATAGAGAAAAGGTGGGTTACTATAGTTATTATAAACACTATAGAGGCATATATTCTTTGAAATAAATAAAACCCAGTAATTATTATCATTATTACATGAAAATTTGTAAACTTATAATACAATTATTAAAACCAAGAAAAATGTAGTAAGAGAAAAAATATTGTTAATATTGTTAGATTATGGAAAGGCAGAGTAGAGAGAAGAAACACTAAGGTGATTGAAGTTACTCAGAAAGGGACAGCATTGCTTACTCTGCCACTCTATTTGCTGTGAAAACACCCTGACTTTTCTCTTGCCATTTCACTACTCTGTCTCCTAGCGGCATCTTTCTCTCCTTCTAAACTGCTGTTAATGTGTTCATGTCACTAGGAAACAAGAGACGACGTAACATCAAACTTGGAGCATTGTTTCGCGCCAGCACCTGGTGCAAGAATCACATTGACAAGGGTGATACAAATAAGATGACTAGAGTAGATGTGAGGAAAATACATATGTTGATGTAAGTAATGCTCGAGTCAAAAGATTTACTCTAAGAAATTTGGAAGGTAGAAAAAAAATCAGTCTCAATATTTATGCAAGAACACAGTAAGTGTCCAGAAAACAGGCAGTTTTTAAAATCAATTGTAGATAAAGGGTGCTGGGGTATCAGCACTAAGTTATTAACCTTGATTTTTTTCTAAGAATTGAGGTCACTGTGGACATAATCATCTTTTCCACAACCCCTCTTTTTAATGACATTTAATGTCAAGGACATGACTTCTTATATCAGAAACTAATAATGAGTTTGTATTGAATGAGAAAGTGCATTGGATGAATAAAAAAAGCCCTCCTTCTTGGCTTCTATTCTTAGTTTTTCTTTCTAGGACAAATAATTTAGGCTGATTTTTAACCTATGATCTAATAACCTATATATTGCAATGCCTAACTCATAGGGTTAATGTGGTGGCTAATAAAATGTATATATAGTGTTTAACATATTACTTGGCTCATAATAAATACACAGTGAGTAAATCTATTAAATTATTTAACAATATATCTTTATTAACTGAATTAATAATAATGTTAATACAAATGAATATATTAATCTTTTTCCTGTTTTGTATGTTATCATTGTATTTCTTAACTTATCCAAATAATTTTGACTAACATGAATATACATGACTGTTAGTTAAAAAGAAAAGTTCTACGAACTCATGGGATTAATCATTTTTTATTTTAAGGTTTAAAATGAAGAAATAAAAATCTTTATTTCTATAATCTGGAAAATTTTCAATGAGTTAAATTTGTAAATTCTTTATATATTTAAGTTGGTAAATATGATGAAATTGATTAAATGATATACATTGTAATTATTAGATATTGGCATACAGTTTAATTTTTATTTATTTACTTATTTGCTTATTTATTTATTTTAAGTGAAGGGAGGGGAGATAATGAGGCAGATTCCCGCATGCGTCCCAACGGAGATCCACCTGGCAAACCCCATCTAGGGCCGATGATCAAATACTGAGCTCTTTTTGGTTACAGAGCCTGACATGCTAGCTCAACCAAACCATCCTCAGAGCCTGGGGCCACGACTGAACCAATGGAGCCACTGGCTGAAAGAGAGGAAGAGGAAGAGAAAGGGGAAAGGGAAGAGGAGAGAAGCAGATGGTTGCCATTCTTGCCCTGACCAGAATCACAACTGGGATGTCCATATGCCAGCCAATGCTCTATCCACTATGCCACCAGCCAGGGTTGGGCATACAGTTTAAATTCAGTAGCTGAAACTGGTAAGAGGGTATATGATCTGGTAATCAATAACAACTTTATGGCCCTGGCCAGTTGGCTCAGTGGATAGAGCATCAGATGGCATATGGATGACACAATTACATTCCGGTCAGGGCACACAGGAGAGGCAAGCATCTGCTTCTCACCCCTCCCTTTCCTCCTTCTCTCCCTCTACCTCTTCCATTGCCAGTAGCTCCACTGATTTGGGCATTGACCTCAGGTGCTGAGGATAGCTAGGCTGGTTCCAGAGCTGGCTTTAGGCTCTGAGGGTAGCTTGGTTGGTCCAAGTTTCAGCCTTAGGTGTTATAAGTAAAATCAAGCATCAGCCCCAGATGAAGTTGCCAGAGAATCTTTTTTGGGGTATATGTGGGAGTCTGCCTCACTATCTCCCCTCCTATCAATTGAAAAAGATAAAAATAAATAAGAAAGAACTTTATTAATGACATCAGAGAAATGTTTGTAATTGGAAGAAAGCAAAGGATATAAATGCAGTAGGTTCTCTTAAGGATCAGGTGGTTCTAGACTTGTCAAGCACAATATTGCAATGCACAGAATGTAGAATTTGAGGCAAAATAAAGTTTCTTTAGTGATTTTCTATAACACTGCTAAATTATACTTATAACAGTATGAATAGTTAAAATTATGATCACAAACAATTTGAAATTAGAAAGACGTGAGATTCCAAAAGAAATGGTAAACATGAGTTGGAGAAAAGAATTATAATGATGTGTACATTAGCAAATCAGGCTTCTTTGATATCACCTCTACCCACAGCCTCAGTCCAAAAGTGATCATTACTTTTGAGGAGATTTATTCATTGGAAGAATCATATCCAGGATTCATATTCTTGCAATCTCAGCTTCTAGATGTTTCTACAAGTCACATACACACATGTGCATATAAACATGTACATATTCACACACACACACACACACACACACACAAATACTGTTAAAAAACCTTAAGTCTTGGACCCACTATACCCTCTGTCACATGTACATTGAGGTAAAAGTATAAAAGAAAAGTAAATTTTATAACGTCAGCATGTTTTAATTGTCTTTCTGTTTATTTCTATTGATCATCTTTGACTTTTTGACAGTATCATAATTTAATGCAGATCTCAAAAGTCTTCCCTAACCTCTATATTACTTTGATTCAATTGATATATTTTCTGGAATGACCAAAGAATACATTTTTTATACAAATTTTTTCATTATTCCATATTGTTTCTCTTACTTGTCAAAAAAAAAAAAACCCACAAAATCTTGGTCCAGACTATATTTTCCAATATATCAGTAGGTGATCAGAGAGCAAAAAATTCCCAAGAAGCCGTTCCCAAAATCATGGCTTTGGCAAAGTATCTTCTAGAAGCCATTAAACTCATATCATAAATCTGGTCATAGAAAAATCTATATGGGAATTGATGGGAACAGAAAATGAATTATGTATCATAGAGTTGCTGAATGGCAAGTAAAGAATGTTCACATATTGTATGGAGAAAAAAATACATATTTTTATGGTACCTGTGTATTCTCAATATTAAGTAATTGAAATAATAATTGTGTAATGTGATGGTTTAATCAATTCAAGAGAAGCATTAGAATTTATAATTAAAGAAATATATGCTTTTATGTCTGGGAAAAATGTATATAGCAAGTTTATAAGAATATATTATTGAAAATACACAAAATATAATATTTGTATTGGATACAAGTAATTAAAGTGATTGTCATTGAAGTATCAGAAATAAAATTTAGTTTATGTTAATGATGCATTTTAATCAGCTTGACTAGTGAGTTTTAGTTAGAAAAAATGTATATTTAATTGCAGATGCAAACACATACATATTTAGATAGATATTAAAATTGTAATTAATAGCCATAATGTAAATGACGTTGATTATCTTTTTCTTAAATGTTGAGAAGGTATATATTTTAGAAGAAGCATATATTTATCTACTTGTTATAAAGAAAGTTTCTAAATTCAAATACACATTTCAGGAATTAGAGATCCTGAAGAAGGAATTAACCTGGGAACAAGCAGATCACTTATAAAATGCTTTGAGACCTGTACAATTTATCTTAATTTTTCAAGATATTTTTTATTGTGTACCTTTTATGAACATATCTGGAGCCTATTTAAACATGCTTTATTTTGGCAGATAGAAAGGTTTGCCTGTAAGTTATTGTTTAAGCTGAGTTAGAAATTTCCAAGTTTTCACAAATAAATCTTTTCTGCTCATAAATTGTTACATCCTTGGAGGAAGAGAGAAGAAAATCATTCATTAGTCATTTTAAGTGAGTTAATTCAGATTCATAAGATGTTGATGAAAAAGAAAACACATTTCTTTGACAATCAAAGTCTAAATAATGAGAAAAGTGTTATTTTGGGGAACTCCATTGACACAAAGATAAACTGTATCTGTTTAAATTGAGCCTGGTTCCATTACTGGGAAAAATGAAAGGGAGAACTAAAAAAAAAACAAAAAACTTTCAGTACTGAAAGTAGGGGTAATTTAGTAAAATTTAGTAACCAATGCTGATTACATGCTTAGAATGACAGTCAAACAATCAATATATATGTCATGACTGTAATACATTTTTCGTTGTGTAAGAAATTACCAGGACCTGCTTTTTAAATTGTATAGCCTTTTTAAAAGTGAAAAATTCAACTGAAAAAAAATGTATCTCAACTGTAGTCTTATTATGTTATAGAACTTTTTCCTCCCCAAAACTCTACATTTCAAATGTAATTAAAACCATATTATCAAAGCACTTATGTAATTCAGTCTGTACAATGAAGCAAAGGGCATAGAACAGGGGTTGGGAACCTATGGCTTGCGAGCCAGATGTGGCTCTTTTTTTTTTTTTTTTTTTCTTTTTTCTTTTTTTTTTAATTTTTATTTTATTCATTTTAGAGAGGAGACACAGAGTGAGAGAGAGAGAGAGAAAGAGAGAGAAAGGAGGGAGGAGCTGGAAGCTCAACTCCCATATGTGCCTTGACCAGACCAGTGCAGGGTTTTGAACTGGCGACCTCAGTGTTCCCAGGTCGACGCTTTATCCACTGCGCTACCACAGGTCAGGCAAGATGTGGCTCTTTTGATGGCTGCATCTGGCTTGCAGACAAATCTTTAATTAAAAAAATAATAATGTTAAAAATATAAACCATTCTCATGTATTACAATCCATTCATTTCCTACCGCTCATGTTCATGTTTGCGGTTGGCTGGAGCCAATCACAGCTGTCCTCCAGGAACAACACCAAATTTTTATTGAATAATGAGTAACGTACATGGGTCATTGTGAGGTCAAGAAGTAAATTTCCCTCCTTTTAATCAAGTAGTCAGCTAGCTAATTGCAGAAACCCTTTTGACGAAGAAGATGGCTAAAAGAAAAAAAGATGAGGAATATCGTACTTTTTAGCAGGAATGGACAGAGGAATTAGCCTTTGTGGAGAGAGCAGGTTCTGCAGTGTGTCTAATATGACCCTATTCAACATCTTCATCTTCAACAGCTACCGGGCTTTGCATCTAATCTCCTGCAGTCATTCAAAGTGCATTTTGGAGAATTTTGTGAGCGCGCTTGTCTTTTTAAGTTCATCACCCATCCACACAAGTGTGAAGTGGACAACAACGACCTAAGTTTCATCCCCGGTGTCTCCGTCAGAGATTTTGATCTCCAAGCTGCTGACCTGAAGGCCTCAGAGATGTGGGTGAATAAGTTCAAGTCACTGAATAAAGATTTGCACAACAGCAAGCAGAGTTGACAAACAAACACAAATGGGAAGAAATGAAAAAACTTAAACCCATGGACCAGCTGATTGTCAAAACTTGGAACGTGCTTCCCGTCACATACCACACACTGCAGCATGTGAGTATTGCTGTACTGACAATGTTTGGCTCTACGTATACATGTGAGCAGTCTCTCTCACATCTAAAGAACGTTAAGACCAACCTACGATTACGTTTAACAGATGGAAGTCTCAACACCTGCATGAAGCTTAACCTCACCATGTATCAACCGGACTACAAAGCCATCAGCAAAACCATGCAGCACCAGAAGTCGCATTAATGGTAAGAAGTACTTTAATTCATTATTGGTTAGCAACAGCATAACAACGTTATTAAAAAGATTATTGTACTTTAAAAGTGTTGGTCTTAATAAAATGCACACATTTACTTGTATTTAGTGTTAAACATATTGTATGGCTCTCATGGAATTACATCTTAAAATATGTGGCATTCATGGCTCTCTCAGCCAAAATGGTTCCCAACCCCTGGCATAGAACCTATTATGCTCCACAGGCTTTCTTTTCAAATTTTATCTAGTGGCAAATCTTTTTACATCATATTAAGAAGAATTTTTTTCTTCCACTTTTTATGGAAATAGGTTTGGTAAAAGGTATAAAATTAGAAGTGTAAAAGTATAAGAGAAGTATTTTTAAAAGAAATAAAATAAAAAAGCAGTAATCTGTGGAATAATAATAAAAAGGAAAGTGTTTTTATATGCAAAGCTGCTGAGATATAAGGACGCTTTGAGGTAAAATTGTCGGCAATCTGTGTCCACACTAGTCAGGGGCCCTGGCAGTAGAGATCATTTTAGCAGCTTAGCAATTTGTCTTTCACCTAAGAGTTCTTTTTCTCTTGCTCAGAAAACATTATATTCTCCCCAAGCATGTGCTTATTAATGTAAATTGACCAGTTACTGAAATACATTATAATCAGAATTCATCATTTGCAGCTAAATTTATGCGGTGAGCAATACACAATTTTTTGAAGAGTAAAATGGGCTTTCTTGATTATGTTGATTATATAATATTTTAATGGCTATGAGTTAATAATGCAAAAACATTTTTGTTGATTACCCAGAACTAGTTCAATGCCAAGGAATTGTGATGTTATAGACCTTGAAGGCATCATGCTAAGTGAAATAAGTCAACAGAGAAAGTCAAATACTGTATGATATCACTTTTTTTTTTTTTTTTTTTACAGAGAGAGAGAGACAGAGAAAGGGATAGATAGGGACAGAGAGACAGGAACAGAGAAAGATGAGAAGCATCAATCATCTGTTTTTCGGGGGTTTTTTTTGACACCTTAGTTGTTCATTGATTGCTTCCTCATATGTGCCTTGACCGGTGGCCTTCAGCAGACCAAGTAACCATTGCTCAAGCTAGCAACCTTGAACTCAAGCTGGTGAGCTTTCGCTCAAGCCAGATGAGCCTGCACTCAAGCTGGCGACCTCGGGGTCTTGACCTGGGCCCTTCCGCAAGCCAGTCTGTCGCTCTATCCACTGCGCCACCACCTGGTCAGGTGATATCACTTTTATATGGAATCTAAAAACAAAAACAATAACAAAAAAACCCTAACTCAAAGATACGAAGAACGAAGAAGAGATTTGTGGTTACAAAGCTGGGGATAGAGAGTGGGTTTAATGAATGAATATGGTAAAAAAGTACAAACTTCCAGTTATTAAATAAATAAGTTAAGGGATGTAATTAATGTACAGTATGATGAATAAAGTTAGTAATACTTTACTGGATATTTGAAAGTTGCAGAGAGAGTAGAAATTTTAAAAGTTTTAATCACAAGAAATAAATTGTAACTATGATGATGGATGTTAACTAGATTTATTATGGTGACCACTTTGCAATATATACACATATCAAATCATTATGTGGGACACCTGAGAGTAATATGATGTTATATGTCAATTTTATCAGAATTTTTAAAAAATAGTGTTGATTGATGGTACACGGTTTATAAAATCATATTTAAAAATTTTTTAAAGTACTTTCAATTTTAGAGACGTTACAACTGTTATTGGTTAAAAGGAAAATAAGCTATGAAATTGAGTAGATTGCAGTTTTCTAAAATTAATATAAAGCGCAATTTATTATCAGGTTTATAACTTGTTTCTGTATAAACTGAAAAATATATAGAATTGTGGTAAAGTAGAGACTCAACTGGGGCTATAGTTGTATTCTTGGTATTTCAAGAATGATTTAAAAAACATGTGTACATATCTAATATTCACATACATGTGTATTATACATGTTCATTTTTTATTTTGATGTTATTTTTTTAATATTTAAAATAAACTTTTTCTTTATTACATGAGAAAAAGGGGAGGCAGAGAGACAGATTCCCGGATGCTCCCCTACCGGGATCCAACCTGCAAGCCCCATTTGAGGCTGATGCTCTGTCCATCTGGGCCACTGTTCCATTGATCTGCAACTAAGCTATTTTAGTGCCTGAAGTGAGGCAATGGACCCATTCTCAGTGTCCAGTGTCAACTTGCTCGATCCATTCAAGCTATGGCTGTGGGAGGAAAAGAAAGAGAGAGAGAGAGAGAAGAGGTGGAGAAGCAGATAGTCATTTTTTTGTGTGCCCTTACCAGAAATCCAACCCAGGACTTCTACATACTAGGCCAATGCTTTTACTGTTTAGCCTACTGGTTAGGGCCTAAAACATGTTTTTATAATTTACAATTAAAGTATTTTCCAGGAAGAGACAATTTCTTAAATTATTTTTTGTCAAACTTGAAATTGAGATAC
This sequence comes from Rhynchonycteris naso, assembly GCA_037038555.1. Lineage (NCBI taxonomy): Eukaryota > Metazoa > Chordata > Mammalia > Chiroptera > Emballonuridae > Rhynchonycteris > Rhynchonycteris naso. The sequence continues at coordinate 39,996,167 of CM072997.1, read as the reverse complement.
AATATTAAGAATCTAGATTGCTAAACACTTGTGAGATAAAAAAAAAAATGCAAACCAAAATAAAGAGTAGGGATTTAGAAAAAAAAAAGAGAACCAGATTAAAATTATGATTTTCCACTTAATGACAAGGTAGAAAATAGTCTCAGTTTCTTCAACTATTAAATTGAAATGGCAATATATAATCTCTTAAATAAGGGAATTGGTATGTTATAAATTTTTGTGTTTTTCTTCAATTTCCATTCTTTATCATTACAGAACTGGCAAAGTATCTAAGGAGTCTTGAGAATGGTCAATAGCTCTTTTTTTCTGTTCTAGTTGTGCCCATCAGTTTTGTTCATTTTTCTTCTTAGACTGATTGCATTGTTTATATGCTTTCAATCTCGTGGTCTATATACTCAGACTTCAGGATCCAAAAGATATTTAGCACTGACAGCCTTTTTATTTAAAATGGCTATTGATTGCTTCTCTGCCTTTTGGCTAAGATCAAGTATAGTATATATTTTTTTATCAAATATTAAACTGACTGAACAGATACTATACTTGAAAGGAAAAAAAAATAAAACAAATATTTAAAAATTGCTATGGTAACATGCCTTCAAATGTTTTTGAATCCTTTGTATTCTATGCTATTCTATTAAAGAAAAGTTATAATTTCATTTTTCCAGAACAGAAAAAATTGTCTAGTTTGTCTCTTTCTCTCTATCCTAATATTTTTTCTTTATAATTGTTTAATCTTTCATTATTAATACTCCTTCAATAAAATCATTTGCTGGTGAAGATAGAATTGGCTAAATCTATAATTTATTTTTTTCTTGAGCAAGAAAGAGAGACAGAGAGACAAAGAGACAGGAAGGGATGGTGAGAAGCATTACTTCTCCTTGCTTTCAGTTTAGTTGTGAATCGATTCTTTTTGTTTTAATTTATTTAGAAAATTAAATTTAACAGGGTGACATTGATCAACAAGAGTACATTGATTTTGGGTAAAAAACTCTACATCATTTGAACAGTCAATTATGTTGTATACACATCACGCGAAGTCAAATAATCCTACGTCACCTTATATGTGTCACTCCTTATACTCTTCCCCAATCACCTCTTCTCTCCCTCTCCCCCACATCCATTCCCCCGATAACCATTGTACTCTTATCTATGTTCATGAGTCTCAATTTTGTATCCCACCTATGTGTGAAATTATACGGTTTTTAGCTTTTTCTGATTTACTTATTTCACTCAGTATAATGTTATCAAGGTCCATCCATGTTGTCATAAATGATATTTATTATGTCATCATTTTTTATGGCTGAGTAGTATTCCTGTATATATGTACAACATCTTCTTTATCCAATCCTCTATTGAGGGACACTGGTTTTTTCCATGTCAATTCCACTGTGAATAATGCTGTGATGAACATGGGGATGCATATATCTTTTTGTACCAATGTTTTTGAGTTATTTGGGTATATACCAAGTGAAGGAATTGCTGGGTCATGTGGTAGTTCTATTTTTTTTTATTTTTTTTATTTTTACAGGGACAGAGAGAGAGTCAGAGAGAGCAATAGATAATGACAGACAGACAGGAACGGAGAGAGATGAGAAGCACCAATCATCAGTTTTTTGTTGCGACACCTTAGTTGTTCATTGATTGCTTCCTCATATGTGCCTTGACCAGGGGTCTTCAGAAGACTAAGTAACCTCTTGCTGGAGTCAGCGACCTTGGGTCCAAGCTGGTGAGCTTTTGTTCAAACCAGATGAGCCCACGCTCAAGCTGGTGATCTCAGGGTCTCCAACTTGGGTCCTCTACATCCCAGACCGAGACTCTATCCACTGCGCCACCACCTGGTCAGGTGGTAGTTCCATTCTTAAGTTTTTGAGAAACAACCATACTTTCTTCGATAATGATTGCTTCTTATACATCCTATGCCCTGACTGTGCCAAGCCAGAGTCCCCTTGCTTAAGTCAGCAGCCATGAGATTTTTATGCCAATGACCTTTGGGCTCAAGTTGGTGAGCTTTGAAATCATGTGGATGATTCCCCCTGCTCAGGCCAGTGACTCCAGGCTGATGAGCCCATGGTCAGCACTAGCAACCTTGGGGTTTCAAACTGGTGACCTTGGCATTCCAGGTTGACACTTTATCCACAGTGCCACCACTAGTCAGGCCAAATCTATAATTTTTGTGTTGGTCTCAAAGGTAATAAAATCAGTAACTTAATTTTTAAATAAATGATTACTTAATGTCACTCTAAAGGAAAATTAGTTATAAATACATATATACACATGTATAATAGACATATGTATATTATTACATTTATTTATATAGTAAATAATAATGATAGGGACAGATAGAAAGAAAGAAATGAGAAACATCAATTCTTTGTTGTGGCACCTTAGTTGTTCATTGATTGCTTTTTTATATATGCCTTAACCAGGGGGCTAGAGAAGACCAAGTGACCCCTTGCTCAAGCCAGCAACCTTGGGCTCAAGCTGGTAACCTTGCTCAAACTAGATGAGCCCATGCTCAAGCTGGCAACCTCGGGTTCATGAACCTGGGTCCTTCAGGTCTCAGTCCGACGTTCTAATTACTGTGCTACCGCCTGGTCAGGCTAAATGATAATATCTTTCTACAACTTACATTTGATGTAATACAATTAAATATAAGTAAATATGACAACGTTCTGGTACTTTATTATACATTTTAATTAATTTAAAAATTTCCCCAAAGTATGTGCTAAATGTGATTTTACATAGAATATAAATGCATTTTTGTTGAAACATTTGTAGTTTGGTTAATTTTCTTTAGCTTCACAAGTGTGAGGGGGACAGGCTGGAAAGCTCTGGTGGCAGGTGCTTTGCCACTTGCCTCACTATAATATATGGCTAGCAATAAAGTTAATGCTTTCTTTACTCATTGATCACCATTCACAGAATGACTGAAGGTTTGGATGTGGTACAATATTTAAGGGAATGGCATTTCAGATTCATGAATGCTTATTGTGAGACTCAAACAGTTTTTGAAACTACCATTTCTCAGGTCTTGTATATCAGAAGAGAGACACAGTTTTCTAAAGATTTGACTATCATTTAAATATGTTGGGTTCAAATAATGTATCTGTTTCATATATGCCTTCATTACACACACACACACACACACACACACATACACATGTGCATCCCACATGGTTGCAATTTTTCAGACACTATTCTCAAGGTTTATGATATGTCAGTGAATAATGAAAATAATTAGACAAGGTGACTTAATTTTTATTTAGAATAGGTTTCATTTTGTATTCATTTTAATGATCCTCATTTTATATTTGAGAACCATAACTCATAAGAACAATAAAGAACTAGAGCCAAATCAGATGGTAAATGGCAGAGTTGTGATTTAGACACCATTATATTTGACTCTAGAATCTGACAATTATAAATGATAGATTTACATAAATCAAAGTAATCATGAGAATTATTTAACCTTTCCCAACTTAAGATTCTTCATCTATAAATCGAGGGAGAAAGTATCTATAGTGCTGAATCATTTTGAAAATATAAAACTACATGCAAATTTTCTGGCATAATAGACTGCCCAATAAATTTAAACCATTATTATTTTTTCTTTGGGTTTTAAACTTCCATAACAGATGTCAAATAGATTTCTAGCTTGAGTGATTTCAATGATCAGAGGTAGTGGAAGATATTTTTCATTCCCCTGGTAAAGGCACAAAGATAAATTCAATTTCTTGTACCTATTGTGCCTTGAATTTCCCAGTGTTAGCTTTGGAACCTTGAGAAATGAATTACTTTCTTATGTCAATTTTTCTTCTTTTTTCTTTTTCTTTTCTTTTTTTTTTGTAACAGAGACACAGAGAGAGAGAAAGTCAGAAAGAGAAGGACATATAAGAACAAACAGATAGAAAGGGAGAAAGATGAGAAGTATCAATTCTTCGTTGCAGCACCTTCATTGTTCATTGATTGCTTTCTCATATATGTCTTGACTGGGGTGCTACAGCAGAGTGAGTGACCCCTTGCTCAAGCCTGCAACTTTGGGCTCAAATTGGTGAGCCTTGCTCAAACCAGATGAGCTTGCACTCAAGCTGGTGACCTTGGGGTTTCAAACCTAGGTTTTCTGTGTCCCAGTCTGACACTTCATTCACTGCCCCACTACCTGGTCAGGCTGTCCATTTTTCTTTCATGTATAAAGGGAGATAATAATAATACCAAACTCATAGGGTTATTATGAAATTAAATGAGATGATAGACATAAAGTCTAAGGTTGAATGTACGTTTTATTTTTCTATCTCCCTAACTGCAATAAAACTTCAGCACAGTGGAAATATCATTTAGAATGCATCCAGACAATGCAGAAAAGGCTACAGTAGTTTTGCATATTGGAAGGTCAAAAGATGAGTTGTAACTGATTTGAAATCTTGCATACTGAATCTGTGGGTAGTAAAGTTGAAAGCCTAAAAAAATCAACACTACTAATATTTACTCACAGGATTCCCATAGAAAAGCTAATATATTTTCAGAGATGTGAATTCAAACTTAAAAATAGGGCAAACATGTGACATCTTCTATTTATAGGTAATGTTTCAATCTCTTTCATTCAGTGAAACATCAGAAGAGCAGAGAATTAGTGTAAGATAGGGGATTGCTGAACCCAATAACCCTGAGATATTAGAAGGCAGGAGAAAAGTTTGGAAAATAGGGAGACTTAGTAAGCAAACACATTTTAAATGTTGAGACCTTCAGCATTTGTCTGTACTTAGCTCTCAAATCCTCATGGACAAAACTATAGTCTTTTGGTAGAAGAATGATTGGTTCTTCACCATTACAACTGACAATAGGACTTCCTGGATGAAAAGGAAATAAATCCATACAGTCCATCCTTGGTGAAAGGTTAAGACAACCAACGTCCATAGAATTTTCAATGAGGTTATTAGTGGTGCATTATGAAGTATGAACAGAAAGTCAAAGACCGCCAGTCTTTTTTCTTTTTTTTTTACAGGGACAGAGAGAGAGTCAGAGAGAGGGATAGATAGGGACAGACAGACAGGAACAGAGAGAGATGAAAAGATCAATCATCAGTGTTTTGTTCTAATACCTTAGTTGTTCATTGATTGCTTTCTCATATGTGCCTTGACCATGGGCCTTCAGCAGACTGAGAAACCCCTTGCTTAAGTCAGCGACCCTGGGTCCAAGCAGCAAACTTTTGCTCAAGCCAGATGGGCCCACACTCAAGCTGGCGACCTCGGGGTCTCGAACCTGGATCCTCTGCACCCCAGTCCAATGCTCCACCCACTGCACTACCGCCTGATCAGGCCACCAGCCTTTTGATGAAAGCTTCTACCATGAAATATATAGGGGAAAAATTGCATGAAGGAAATATATATTTTTGCAGGTGAAGAAAATTCAAAACTGTCACTAATATTCACAAAAAGAAAAAACCGCAGTTGGAATCAAATTCAGTATTATAAAAGTGAGTTCTGAAGAAAACAAAATTGCTTTTAGATATTAAAAGAATACCATGTAAAAAAATTATACCAAAAATAAAAGAATAGCCTGACCAGGCAATGGCACAGTGGATAGAGCATCGGATTAGGATGCAGAGGACCCAGGTTCGAAATACCGAGGTCACCAGCTTGAGGGCAGGCCCATCTGTCTTGAGCAAAAGCTCGCCAGCTTGGACTCAGGGTCACTGACTCAAGCAAGGGGTTGCTCGGTCTGCTGAAGGCCTGTGGTCAAGGTGCATATGAGAAAGCAATCAATGAACAACTAAGATGTTGCAATGAAAAAATGATGATTGATCCTTTTCATCTCTCTCCATTCCTGTCTGTCTGTCTGTCCCTATCTATCCCTCTCTCTGACTCTCTCTGTCTCTGTAAAAAAATAAAATTAAATTAAATTAAATTAAATTAAATAAATACTTTGGATAAAGGTTAAAAGTTGATAAAATATTTTGCATGATGGAGCAGTAGGAAAAGAATGATTTATTATCTGAATAAAGTCACTTGCACAAAGAAAAATTCTGTAGAGGATCAGAAAGAATAAACTTATCAAAGAAATAATTCAAGAAAATTTCCTAGAATTAAAAAATATAAATTATTTTTAAAAATTACTTGACCAGTGTATTTTTAAGAAATTTAAATAATTTGAGAAAATTTCAATCATATTAGTGATTTATGGAAATGAAAGAAAAATAAATTTTTATTTCCAGTGAATATAATGTTCTGTGTGAATCAACTATCAATAGCATGTACATAGTTATAATAATGTAACAGTGGAACATTAATATAAAGAAAATGACAATATAATTATATAAGAAAGTTGGAAAAGCAGAAAGGTTGCTTATATTAATAGAGGTGGAATATAAACAGAGATACATTTTTATATCCTAGTGTTAATTTCATAGCTAAAACTAAACATTAAAAAAACCAAGAAGCAGCCTGACCAGGCAGTGGCGTAGTGGATAGAGCGTCGGACTGGGATGTGGAAGACCCAGGTTCGAGACCCCGAGCTCGCCAGCTTGAGCGTGGGCCCATCTGGCTTGAGCAAAAGCTCGCCAGCTTGGACCCAAGGTTGCTGGCTTCAGCAAGGAGTGGCTCAGTCTGCTGAAGGCCTGGAGTCAAGGCACATGTGAGAAAGCAATCAATGAATAAGTATGGTGTCTGTCGCAATGGCAATGAAATCTAATGATTGATACTTCTCATCTCTCTCTGTTCCTGTCTGTCTGTCCCTATCTGTCCCTCTCTCTGACCTGACTCTCTCCCTGTCCCTGTAAAAAACAAAACAAAACAAGAAGCAGCAGTATAAAACACAATCTTATAATTCTTTAAAATGAAGATAATACAAATAGCAGCTAAGTGTTTAAAAGTTGCTGCTCTAGAAAAGAGGAAATACAATGAGTATAACTATTTGAAATATTAATTTTTTTGCACATGTGTTTTTAATCAGGATACAATATAGAAAATAAAATAAAAATGGCTTTATAGAATGTCTTACCTATATAAAAACAAAACCAAATTGGTTGATGATGAAGTCAATATTCTTCCTCAAATTTATCAAACAATCAGCATCTGGTTTCAGCATACCTTATTCCTCACTATGTGGCCCCAGGTCTGGCACTAGCAGCAAATGGCCTTAATTTTCAACTTGGCCTCACCTGGGCAGCTCTATGCCAACACAAATAACAGCCATCTAAAGATTGCTTTGTAACTCATGCCAGATGGCCCCAGGCAGAACACAGGTAGCAGGTGACCTTGGCCTGCATCACCCAGTAGACAACAGAACCAGTTCACCCAGTGGACAACTACAGACCACATTATAGCACCATCACCCAAACACCTGTACAAAAAACACACTCAAGGGGAATATTTCGCAGTCACTAGAGCCTTGCTGAACTACGTACTGTTCTGTGGGGTGGGCTCCCACATGTCTGATCCTCCATGGTGGTCAGTGGTAGTAGCCAGTCTTGTAGTTGATTGTCCAGGAGGCAAATACCTCCCATTAGTGTAACAACAGCAATCAAAGCTCAACTATAAGAGGAAGGTATACCTGAAGTGCTTATCTTGAGTGCTAGGGGAGGCTTACCCCCAATCATTAGGCCATTCTATCAGTCCTGGGAGATATAGCACCTCTACCCAATACATAGAAACAAATACAAAGAAGGGGCTGCCAAAATGAGATGACAAAAATACATGTCTCAAATGAAAGAAAAGAACAATACTTCATAAAAAGAGCTAAGCAAAATGGAAACAAGCAATCTACTAGAGGCAGAGATAATAACACTAGTTATAAGAAGATTCAAAGAACTTACTGTGAACTTCAACAGCATAAAAATGGACCTATAAGAAATGAATAATAAAATAAAGAATTCTTTACAGTGTATCAACATTAGAGTAGATTACCAAGAATCAAATCAGAGATTTGGAATATAAGGAAGTAATAAACACCCAAGAAAACAGTAACAATAACAAAAAATGAGGATAGTGTAAGGAACCTCTGGGATACCTTCAGCATACCAATGTTTGCATCATGATTTTACCAGAAGGAGAAGACAGAGAGGCAGACTTGCAAAACTGTTTGGAAAAAAAATGACAGAAAAAAATTTTAACTTGGTAAAGAAAATAGACATACAGTCTAGAAAGCACAGAGTCCCAAACAAGATGAACCCAAAGAGGTCTATACCAAGACACATCATAATTAGAATGCCAAAGGTTAAGAAAAAAAAAAAGAGAGAATCTTAAAAACAGAAGAAAAAAAGAAAAGGAAAAGAAAAGCTGTTAGTTACATACAAAGAAGCTCCCATAAGACTTTCAGCTGATTTTTTAACAGAAATTTGGCATGCCAGAAGGGAGTGGCAAGAAATATTCAAAGTGATGAAAAGCAAGTTTTTAAAACTATGATTACTCTACCCAGCAAAGCTATCATTTAAAGTGAAAGGATAGACAAGCTTCCCAGATAAGAAAAGGCTAGAGTTCATCATCATGAAACCAGCATTATATGAAATATTAAAGGGTCATCTATAACAAGAAGAAAACAAGATAAAAAATATGAACAATAAAATAGCAATAAATACACATCTTTTGAAAATTAAATACAAAATAAATGAACAACAAGAAGAGAACCAGATTCATAGGTACAGAGAACATTTTGATGGTTGCCATCGATGGGAAGGGACTCAGGAGTCTGAGTGACAAAAGTGAAGAAATTAAGAAGTACAAATAAGTTGCTACAGAATAGTCATGGTGATATAAAATACAACATAGTGAATATAGTCAATAATATTCTAATAACTATTTATGGTGTCAGATCGATGCAAGATTTATTGGGATGATCATTTAATAATTTATGTAATGTCTAATCACAGGGATATACATCTGAAACATATAATCATGTTTGTCAAATATAATTGAAAAATAAAAGATGATTTAAAAAAACACGAAAACATGATATAAGAATAAGAATATCTGGGAAGAGAATTACTGAACACAAATATTGGGAGCGTATAGCTAAACATAAGGATGTAAGACAACAATTCCAGAGAAGTCATGTTTTAGTTGAGAACTGAACAATGGGCAGGAGATCAGCAAATGAGAACTGAGAGGTTAAAAAAAAAAGTGTTAGGGAGGCAATATTACTTACATGAAAGCTGGAGAAACATGCACTTGAGAAATTAAAAAAAAAAAGAATATAAAATAAGGAAATGGAAGAAATAATAAGGATGAGCAAGACAGAAGACAGATCTTACAGAGCATCATAAACAAGTACTATCAGGAATTGTAAATTCATTGAAGCAATTTATAACAGTACACTGACTTTCTTACAAATTAAGAAAGTCTGGATGTAGTGTGAATAATAAATTAGAGAAAAGCATTGAGACAAATTAGTTTTTTTTTTTTAGAAATTCTATTTAAAAATTATTGTAGTCTCAGCTATCATAGCAACATGAGTGTGGAAATAAAGTGATCACTTCAATAAGTAGGACTCAATAGTACATACATAGATTTTATTTTCTGTCAGTGGGCTTCAGAGATGGGAGAGAGGGAGCAAGGTGATTTCAGAGTTGCAGGCATAGACACCTAGGTAGATTGCGATGTTATTCACAGAATGGCAAATGCTATTGAAAGAACATATTTAGGCTGTGTGAGAGGGCAGGGAAATGATAATTTTGTTTTAATTGTGCTGTGATTCAGTGCTTCTAAGTAACCCATTTAAAATCTTGAATTTATCTGACTAAAACTCTAGACAAAGTTGTAAACTATAATCTATATTGTGAAGTCACCAGCAGGTGGCTTATAATTGCCCTTGGGTATTGTGTAGAAAAGGGACAGAATGTTCTGGAACAAAGCATCACAGCCAACCTTGTGAATAGAAGAAAATGGGGTCAGTACTGAGTAGCATATCATGGTATAGATGTACTATATTTGTTTTAAATATACATCTATTGAGGAAAACTTCGGTTGTTGAGTGAAATAAGTAATGTTTCTATGAAGAATTGAACAATTGGGTAAAGATATTTGTGCGAATATAAGTTTTTGTTTCTCTGGAATAAATGTCTAGGAGTGCAACTGTAGGACACATGGTATGTGAATGCTTAGTTTAGTTTTTTTTGTTTGTGTGTTTCTATAGAAGCTGCCAAACTATTTTCCTTTAGTGTTTCATTTAGGGTAGTACTTCTTTTCTTTCAGCACTTAAAACAAGCTGTGCTACTTTCTTCTGGCTCCATGGTTTCAGATTAGAACTTCACTGTTATTTAAATTGGGCTTTTTTTACCTAAATATAAAGTGTCAATTATTTTCTGTTATTTCTTTTTATTACCCAGTTGGCAAAAAAAAGGCCAGTTTAATTCAAAATGCATTTTTAAATGAAGAACTAGTGTTCTCTTCTTATTTGCTTTTAATCAATACTGAAGTCTTTCAGTTTAGAAAACTATGCAAACACATGTGAGTTTACAGCATTTTTAATTAACTGTTTCACCATACATATTCTAAAAACACAGTCCCAAAATCTATACTAACTTTTCATAAATATGCAAGCTTTTATCTTCTTGGTAAAATGTAAAAGGCAGTCATCTCATGAGGCACTGTTGTATTTTCATCTCAATGTTTTTTCAAGTGATAAACCAAAGCTGTGGCTTTTTATCTGGTAGTGAAGTAACAGTGAGTCACAGGAGAGAAAATCTTTAGGTGCTCATGACAAGAAGAGACATGAAATAAATTTACTGACAGAATTTAATGTTGCAAGAAATAATGTAATCACTAATGGTTTCTTTAAATTTACTTTTTGATTCTTTCTTTTCCTGCCCATATGGTTAAGCCCTTACCATTAGTATACAAATATAAAAATATCAACATGATTTTGTAATATAAAATAATCTTTATTTTCAAATCAGTTGCATCATTGGGTTAAATAAAATTTAGCTATATAAATAAGTAACCCATGACCATTTGAGATTGTGAAATTAAGCATGGAGGAGTAGTTTAGTAAGTTCATAAACTATGGGTTTAGGATCTGATTTGTCAATTAATGTTGAGAAAAAATAATTTCACTGTATATATTTAGTGCTTACTTTTTGTCTGATAATATTAAAAAACTTTACAAATATTACTGATTTAATCCTCTCAGTCACATAGATGAAGAAAATGAGGCAAAAATAAATTGCATAACTTCTTATTTGACCAAAGATAATCAAATTAATAAGTGATACAGTCAGAAATTAAACCCAGATAGTCTTACTCAAGATCCCGGTTCTTAGCCTCTAAGCCCTACAACCTCATTAAGAAAGTTATTAGGGCATCTTTTACATCAACTCTTGATTAACACTTGAAAAATAAGTAATATAAACTTAATGCAAAAGTAAGAAAGTAACATGGGAAAATTAAGAGATTTGAATATTTCTTCACTGCGACATATTAGAACATGAGTAGTGGCAATATGTCCTATAATTATTAAGATTTTCTTTCACCTTGTATCATCACTGGCTTTCTTTGTTTTGAACTATTTGTAAAGTATAAGAGCTGAAGCAACTGAAATGATTCAGACCACAGAAAATAATATTTTCATTTTAGTCTTTAAAAGGTCACTAAAGCTGAACAGCGTTAAATTACATTGCTAAAATCACAGTGTCTGTAAACACAATGCACTTTCACAGCTGGTTTTCTCAATCTAAGTTAGATTTGCATTTTGGAATTCATATTAAGGTACCAGTAAGGGGTAAATTGAACTTTTTATTTTGATTGAAAATTTTGAAGCAATATAACAGGTTTAAGCAGTAAAATATTTATTATTTGTTTTTTCTAAGTTCTAGTAAAAATAGCAAATAATAGGGAAGTTTAAATCTTAAACAAGTAAACCACACACACATAAACTAAAAAATTCATTTGATAGATTCTTTTTTGTTTCTTTCTGTAGGGGCAGAAAACATGTCCTGTGATTCTTCTATTTTCTGATTATCTTCTCTCTAATCCTATACAGAGAGAGCAGCATTCCTAAGAGAAAGAAATCAAGGCCAGTCCTTCCAATTATGTTGGAAAAGCTATTGGTATTTGGGGAAACTGATTTGCTGGCAATAGAAGAAAATCATAAAGACACTATGCTCTTGTATATTGGAACAGCATGTTGACCTGTTTTGCTATCTAAAGTTTAAACAATTTCAATCCAATCCCATAATGTTTCTTCTAAGTATATTTTATTAAAGTTGAATAAGAAGATCAGGAATTTCAAACCTTTAATTAGAACTATACCATGCAGCTCTGCTCCAGGTCACAAGCAGAAATCTGTCAGAAGCATCTCAAGGCCAGATAACAAGAATGTAAGATACACCATGCTATTATGTAAAGTACATCTAATACCCTAAATGTGTTATCTATTGACTGGTCTCAGAGTTTAAAAGTTTCAGTACAGATTTCTTGTTTAGTTAATGAGTCATTTTCAAAAAGAAAGAGAGAGAAGAGTATGAGAATGTAAATATCACTAATATTAATAAAGTCAATTACCTCTTAATGGTATGATGTGAAGAAAAACCTAAAATAATTCTGAGGAGACTCAGCTTGGGTAGCACAAACCTTGGTTGATAGGGGGAGCTCAAGAGTTAAAATTTTAGTTTGAAGAAAAACCTAAAATAATTCTGAGGAGACTCAGCTTGGGTAGCACAAACCTTGGTTGATAGGGGGAGCTCAAGAGTTAAAATTTTAGTTTGAGTAATGATGTCTTTGGTTATATCGGTGATCATAATGGTTAATGCAAGTACAAGCTTTGTTCCAGGAATCATGACAGAGAACAGGGCTTAAGGAGATCTGCGAATGATTTACTTTTGTCAAGATTATAGGACTTAAGGTGATTTTAGAGTGACCCACCTTTGTGCCCCAGGAGACTGCAAGCAAAGCCTTGGTATTCCCAGGATGGAACTATGATCTGATTATAATCCAGTTAACTTTGACTATGATGTGATTAACTCTCTCTTGAAATCCCAAATCCTTACCTACTCTTTCTTCCCCTTATAGAAAAGGTTGGCTGGGGAGAGGGCATTGAGATGATTTGGGAATGTAATCCCCATCTCCCCAGATTGCTGGCCATCAGAATAAAGTTTCCATAAAGATGCAACTTCTATCTCTGAATTGGTGACAAGAAACACAAATTCCATTTTATTTTCTGGTTTCAATGTTGCATAATAGGACAAAGGTTGATTTAGTTTAACATTAACCTTTTTGCCATTGGCAAAATAAAGTTATATAAAATAATTTTATCTTACCAGGTTATTTTAGAGACCAAATTTCTTTGTGACTGACATGCTGAATTATTTTGATAATCATAATAAATTGCCATACACTTCAGGAGATAAATATTAGTTTTAGAATTGGCCAGGAAATTCATGTATTTATATATTGTGTTTTAGACCCTCTGTCTGAGCAACACTTTGATTGGGTGTTCTATTTCAATTTCAAAAAGGTTATAAATTGGGCTTTAAATTGATAGGTTACCCAAAATTATATCATTGTAGTTCCTTTAAAAATAATGTCAAACCTATTGTTTTAAGGTTCAGTAAAGAAGTCAAATTTACAATGCAACCACCAATTTGAAAATAATGAATCAAATTTCTTTACTTTTTACAGATTTAAGTAAACATATCATTATTGCATTTGTCTTAAAACCCTTCTATCAGCATGTTGGAAAATAATTATATTGACATTAAGATGTGAAAAAATTGAGTCAATTCTTAAACATCAGAACTCTGGGACATTGTAAATACTTAATAAAGACCAGTTACTATTTTTTGCATTCTTCTACATATAAAAGATTTAAGTTAAATATGATAGCTCATAGAGAAAAACAAAAAGGTAAAAACATTGGAACTATATTCAAGATTAATATTAAAGATAAAGAAATACAAACATAAAGAGTATGTATTCATTTATGTTCTAAATTCATTTATCATTAAAACAAATACATGTGCAGAATTACTTTGGGACAGTAAAAATCAAAGTGTTTTATGCTTGGGGAAATACATGTCAAATAATTTAACTTGCTTTTATATAAGTGTTAAAAAAATTCCTTGAGTTAAAAGCCATTAAAAGAAAACATTAATGAATTTTTTTTTTTGTAAATGAGATAAAGTGCTGAAAATTTCTGTTCCAGACTGGTTATATATTTCACTAGAAAATAAAATTATGTTTCATCATTAGAAAATAAACATCAGGTAGAAAAAAAACTTTAAAAATTATCACTTATTTGTGGTCCTTGCCTTAATATTTATTTATGACTTTTCAGTAGCTTTTTATCAGGTATTTATTTTTCTACTAGTGGTAGCATATAGCTCAAAAGCATTTAAGAAAGTTCAGTGCATTTGCTAGTGCTCATTAAAGTCCAACCCTTTCCAGGAAGATAAACACATTCTCAGAAAAGTATTAGATAATACTTGTATATTTTCATATTTTGTCAGATAATAGACGTTAAACTAAAGTAGAAACAGCCAGAATATGAAGGAGAAAAGAATTCTTAAGCATTTCTTGTTAAGGTAGAGTAGAAATAATTGGTTAATCAGTAAAGAGCAGCATCAATTATTTGAAGAATATGTTTGAGGAAAGAGCTGTTATTAGCAATGCATGAGCCTGACCAGGCTGTGGCTCAATGGATAGAGCATCGGATGGGATGCGGAAGACCCAGGTTCGAGACCCCGATCTCGCCAGCTTGAGAGCGGGACCCATCTGGCTTGAGCAAAAGCTCGTCAGCTTGGACCCAAGGTCGCTGGCTCCAGCAAAGGATTGCTTGGTCTGCTAAAGATCTGCGGTCAAGGCACATGTGAGAAAGCAATCAATGAACAACTATGGTGTCACAACGGCAATGAAAAACTGATGATTGATGCTTCTCATCTCTCTCCGTTCCTGTCTGTCTGTCCCTATCTATCCCTCTTTCTGACTATCTCTCTCTCTCTGTCCCTGTAAAAAAAAAAAAAAAAAATGTTTAAAATAAAAAATAAAGCAATGCATGATATAAAGATACTTCAATAAAGTGGACTTTGATTAATCAAGGATTTTCTGTGGTGACTAATGAGAACAGTGGTTAGAAGAAATGACCATCCTGGCATGTGCTACATATGCCTTAGAGAAGATGCTTATCAGAAACTAAGATTACAGGCCTGACTGGCCAGTGGTGCAGTGGATAGAGCGTCGGACTGGGATGCAGAGGATTTAGGTTTGAGACCCCGAGGTCGCCAGTTTGAGTGCGAGCTTATCTAGTTTGAACAAGGTTCACCAGTTTGAGCCCAAGGTCGCTGGCTCGAGCAAAGGTTCACGCAGTCTGTTGTAGCCCCCTGGTCAAGAAACATATGAAAAAGCAAATAACAAACAACTAAGGTACCGCAACAAAGAATTAATTGATGCTTCTCTTTTCCTGTCCCTCTCTCTGACTCTGTCACAAAAAATAAATAAATAACTAAAATCAAAATGCTAAAAAAACAAACAACAAACCAAAAAGAAAAGTAAGATTACAGGAGAGGAAAACTAGTGCAAATAAATATAAGTTGTTTCATTTAAAAACTTCTAATACAATGAGATATTGAAAATTATTATCACTTTGTTTCTGTAAAGCTTGCTATATTCATTTCTATAATTGAACATTGTTCTTATTCCACAGTATATTCAGTGATTCTTATATAATTATTTTGGTTTCTATTGTAAATTTCTTTTTTAAAGTAGGAATACTTATCTGCACAAATAGTATTACAAATACACACCCCTTCTACTAAGGTCCAGCTATATGTCTCTGAATAGATTTTTTGTTCTACTCTGTGTTCTTGCCTTTTGTGTTTGTGTTCTACTTCCCCTCCCCCAGTTTTGTTTTTGGTCCTAAATGTCACAAAAATTGTTATTGTCTAGCCTCATAGCTCCTATGGCAACTCAGAATCTTGCTGTTTCTTATCCCTCATCCATTTCTTTTTTTTTTCTTTTATTAACTTTAATGGGGTGACATTAATAAATCAGGATACTTATGTTCAAAGAAAACATCTCCAGGTTATCTTATCATTCAATTATGTTGCATACCCATCACCCAAAGTTAAACTGTCCTCTGTCACCTTCTATCTGGTTTTCTTTGTTCCCCTCCCCTCCCCCCCTCTTCCACCCTCTTTTCCCTTCTCCCACCCCGTAACCACCACACTCTTGTCCATGTCTCATAGTCTCACTTTTATGCCCCACCTATGTATGAAATCATGCTGTTCTCAGTTTTTCTCTGTTTTACTTATTTCACTCCATATAATGTTATCAAGGTCCATCCATTTTGTTGTAAATGATCCGATGTCATCATTTCTTATGGCTGAGTAGTATTCCATAGAATATATGTACCAAAGCTTTTTAATTTACTCGTCCTCTGATGGACACTTGGGCTGTCAAAATGAATAGAAATTTCTCCAGAGAGGACATACAGATGGCCAATAGGCATATGAAAAAATGCTCAACATCACTAATCATTAGAGAAATGCAAATTAAAACCACAATGAGATATCACCTCACACCAATCAGAATGGCACTCATCAGCAAAACAACACAGAACAAGTGCTGGTGAGAATGTGGAGAAAAGGGAACCCTTATGCACTGCTGGTGGGAATGCAGACTGGTGCAGCTACTGTGGAAAACAGTATAGAGATTCCTCAAAAAATTTTAAATCGAACTACCTTTTGACCCAGCTATCCCACTTTTAGGAATATACCCTAAGAACACCATAGCACTGTTCGAAAAGAAGAAATGTACCCCCATGTTCGTGGCAGCATTGTTCACAATAGCGAAGATCTAGAAACCTCACCCATTTCTTTACTGTGAACGTCTTATTTCTGTTATCCACTATTGTCCCTCCTGCAATCCACTCTCCATACTGCAACCAGAGTACAATCTTTAAAGACATAAATAAACTTATTAAAATATTTAGAATAAATGTTAAACTCCTTATTCTGAAAGCCAATTATAACATTTTAAATCAGCATTCACATTTTATTTGCTTATTATCACTACATTATTTTTACATTCTAAAACAGAAGTAAATTCATTTGAAAATAGAGCTCTTGAACCATATCAGGGCATAATAAGTTTATGGCTCTATTCTTTTTTATTTTATTTTATTCATTTTAGAGAGGAGACAGAGAGAGAGAGAGAGAGAGAGAGAGAGAGAGAGAGAGAGAAAGGGGGAAGGAGCTGGAAGCATCAACTCCCATATGTGCCTTGACCAGACCAGTGCAGAGTTTTGAACTGGCGACTTCAGTGTTTCCAGGTCAACGCTTTATCCACTGTGCCACCACAGCTCAGGCTGGCTCTATTCTTATATCCCCATTTTTGTGGAGAGTTCAGTCATTTAAGGAAGACTTCTATTCTTTGCTGTATAACAAGTCAATAATGTAGTAATATACTGGTATGTTATAAAGATAAAAAATTTGAATCAAAATATAAGTGTACTGACTCAAAGATCTACATAAAAAACTATGCATTTTTATATATAAAGAGTATAAATGTAAGGTCAATATATAAAACTATTTTGAAAGTGAATGTATTTTATACGTTAGTGTCCCATAGATTACCATGACCAGATAGAAAGTAAGACCAAGATTATGTTAGCAAAAGTTATTAAAATGTTCTGGTCTTATAATTAGGTTATAAACAAATCTTAGATTAGTAGCATATGTATAGGGTCCGTAATATAAGGTTTTTTAAGAAAGCTTTTAAAGAAAACAATATCAAAATCTGTTGGAATTTGAAAGTTTTGGATTATAGATTTTAGTTTTAATTCATTTAGCCCAACAGTATTTTGAAGTATGCTTTAAATAATTACTTCCTCAAATCTCTCAACACTGTCCAATGTGGTTTACATAGGCAGTGAACACCTACATTTGACCCTCACCTGCTCAGAGGTCATAAGAAACAGATTTAAAACATGACTTCAGGGGTCAAAGCACTGAGCTATACAAATGCAATGTATGCATGACTTTTATGTACTTACCAGACCAATCATAAGGTTTTGTGATAAAAATATAAAATTAAAAATTATGTTGAAAGCTTATAACATTCCAAAAGGAAGGCTATATTGTTATTTTGAAGAAAAAAAATTAGAGAGTTGATGTGATTAGCTCAAAGATCAAATATTGAGTCATAAGCAATAATGAAAAAATAAACAGATTCAGCTCTCTTTTAGTTGGTTAGCAATTAATGCAATTCCTGAATTATTTTACAGAGTGCATGTGCCATACCTGTCCTCAAAATGACCCCAGAACCAAAAATCTTCAGTCTATGGAACTCATATAGCAGAAGTGACCACTGGAACCCTTTATAAAGTGAAAGGTCTTTCTATAAGGAAGATTCAGTGCCTAGGCAAAACATAAACAAATACAGAACTGACCAATCAAACTCAGCCTAGTGGAATCCTGTGTGTTTCCTCTTAAAACTCAACCTTATCCATAAGTGGCCAAGTTCCAAAATCTCCAAATCAAAGCTTGCCTCACCAGTACCACAGGCCACCCTGTTCACTCTAACTCTTAAAAGTTGTTCAGACCCAGATATGGGAGATAGATTTAAACAGTGTCTCCTGTTTTCTGTGACTTGACTCAGCAATAAATATATGGCTCTTTCTTTTCTTAAAGGTGGTGTTCTAGTTTTGGAAACCTATGTACATTGGGCAGTGGCCCTTGCTTGCTAACAATATCAGAATTTAATTCCAAATCCATTTGATTCTATTTATAGCTCCTACATAGTCTTATCAGATATTTATACTGAATAGGTCAGTTCTAAAAATCAAAGTGAACAGTTCAAATGGAAGTAGATTCCCAGATTCTCTTTAAATACCAGAAATAGAATCAAGAAAAACTAAGTTTTAATAGAACTTCAAAGAAGGTTTGCAGTCACTTCTTGATTTCTTAGGGATCTCCATTTTCTTTTGTGTAAAATGCTATTTTTAGAAATCCTGTTATAAACTGTGAGTATTAATAAAGAGATGGATGTCTTAACCATTATCAAGTATAATTTCAGCAGAGATCGTTTTATTATCTGATAGTTGTCTACAAGTAAAACCTCATGCATATGAGAGTAGTGAAAACTTATGGGTTAGGAGTTTGGGGATCTGGGAGTTAAAGAGTAGAAAAGCAAAAGCATATGAGAAAAATATGTTATAATTATTTTTGGAATATATATATATTTAAAATACTTTTAAAATTATACATATATACACTAATATATACATATATAAATTTATTTATATATATATTCAATAAGAGAAAAGCTAATTTTACAAGCACAATTTTCTAAATCATATAATGCTACTCTACACACTACTGCAGTTGATATACTAAAATTGTTAATGCTCTTATACAAATTTACTAATATTTTCAGTTTTAGTTTATTGTGGGGTTTGTGATTGTTGTTTTTGTTTGCTTCTAGTTTGGTTATCAGAAAAATACTTGTATCTTGTATTAACATTCAATAGTTATAAAACAGTCCCATTTAAAAAAATCAATTTTGTTAAAATTAAATTGACCTATGTTTACATTATTACTTGTTCTGTGTTAGATTCCTTAAACAGAATTTTACATTTTTCTTAGTACTGTTTATAAAAATAACAGTGTTCCAATTCCAATGCCAAATAGAAAGACATGACATTTGTTTTCTTTACATAATCTATAAATTCATGAGTCAATGAGAACTGTATAAGGTTTAAGAAAATCAATATCTATTGAGAGTCAGCAACGCTCTTGGCAGTTAAGGGAATACTTATATAGTTGAAGAGAAAACCTCAGGTCCCAAATGGTGTCACTTGTTCTAAAGCCCATGATATCAAACCTAGATTTAATACCTGACCTAATTGTTGTTTCAACCTTTCCTAGAAGTAGAACCTTGATCAAGTAGTCTGCAATTTTTTAGTCAAGTAAAAGGTAATATGTTATGTGGACCCTCTCCACAAAGCTTCTCCCTCATAGAAAGGAAAGTCAATTTGCATTATAAGAACATTTATTATTTCCTTCTTCCCAAAAGATGTCTTGGTCTAAAATTAATACTTTTATTATTTTGTTAATAGCTCCCTTTTCCCACTCTCTTTTCTAAAAAAATGTTCTTTTGTCCAACCTCTCAGAAAACACTCTTTAAGTTGCTAGATGGGATGCTACCCCTTCATGAATTGCTTAATAAAAGTCAACTAGGTCTTCAAATATACTCAGTTGAATTTTTTCTTTATGATGCTTTATTTCTAGAAAAACATGTGGGTAGCCCAACACAGCATTTATTTAATCCTACTTATTACACTAAATAGATCTACATTTTTGTGTAGGTTATAGTGCAATGAGCCCCTTCTGCTGAAACTGGTCTTCCTTCTTCCCACCTTGGTTGTGATGTGCAAACCCAGGCGTTTTGTTTCTCTTCTATTTTTTAGGGTTTTATTATCCCCGTTGCTCTGAGTAATGCCAGTACTATCACAGTATCTTATACATTTAGTTCTGAACTTATCGGTGACACTCTTGCCTCTCACTAGTGCATTTCTTATAGCTTTAGTAAATAGTACCACATTCTCTGGAATCGCTTGTAAAACATAACTTTCTGATGGACATTCTGCCTTAGACAGTACATTCATTCTAACCAGCCCAATTCTTTGAGCTTTTTAATTTTTTCTTTTATGCTACTTCTTAATATTTGTGTCATTTAGTATGGGTCTTTACTTTTGCTATGGAATCCCGTTTACAATATAGTCTCCCTAATCCAACTTTTTCTCTTCTCCTTCCTGTCCCATCTTCTTTACAATTAATTATGTCTTGTGTGTACTGCATTTGCCTGACTTCTATATGCCTGCACATTGACAAGCTTTGCAGTTGCCTTGGGTATAGTCCCTGTTCTCACTTATTAGCTCAGCTTCTTCCCTGCCAGTTTATTTTCTGAATTGCTGAGTGAATAAACAAACATTTTAACTTGGGCAAAAGACATACTTTCTAGCCAGACTAAAATAAACATTTTTAAATTTTTTTTCATGCTGCCATTTTAAGTGTTTGTCACTGTGTGCGTATCTCCTCTTCCTAATTTTCTAGAATTTGCAAAGAAAACTTCATTTAAAATGCTCGTATTTCTCATCAGAAGTTGTAGTTACATAGCCTAATCTGGCAATAAATTTTACATCAGACTTAAAAATAAGTGTTTATTTGCTAAAATTAAAAATATTAAATATATGACATACACATCTGCATGTTTCTCCTTACAAAGAAATGATCTAGTAACACAGTAGCACTTTAGCACACCAATTGCTGGAACAATGCTGTCACCCTTTCATATATAATAATGTGGCTGCCAGCTTGCTTTAAACTTTTGTTTTACTTGCTTCGTCTCTATATTTTTGAGTTTGTGACTAAGGCCTTATCATAAAATTAATTTTTATAACACTTTGTTGTTAAATTTCCCTGGTCAAGGAATTCCAGTCACTTTTTTTTTTTTTTTTTTTTTACAGAGACAGAGAGAGAGAGTCAGAGAGAGGGATAGATAGGAACAGACAGACAGGAACAGAGAGAGATGAGAAGCATCAATCATTAGTTTTTTGTTGTGACATTTTAGTTGTTCATTGATTGCTTTCTCATATGTGTCTTGACAGACGGCCTTCAGCAGACCGAGCAACCCGTTGCTTGATTCAGGGACCTTGGGTCCAAGCTGGTGAGCTTTTGCTCAAGCCAGATGGGACCGAGCTCAAGCTGGCGACCTCTACATCTCGAACCTGGGTCTTCAGCATCCCAGTCCGATGCTCTATCCACTGAGCCACAGCCTGGTCAGGCTCCAGTCACTTTTATTGACCTAAAAACATTTCTTTCTTTATATTGTTTATTTTAGCAATTTGTTTAGAAGCTTTCTGATTTCATTCTTTTTATTAAAGTGTTGAACAAAACTGTGTATATATATTGTCTTATTTCTTCTGTTAGCTGCTTTTATAATATTTAATTCTTTACTTGAAAAATGTGATCCATTGTTTTTATTAAGACAAGAATATTTTCACAATAGATTTTCAGTGAGTAGAAAGCAGATAGAAAGGTAGGCAGTAAAGTGTTTGAATCATCTGTGCAAATTTAATATAGAAGTGTTAATCATGAATACAGTTCTGAAAAAAATTGCAATCATCTAAGATCAAGAAATACTGGTAATTTCTGCCAGTAGGATAATAACTTTTATTATAGAATAAATACAATTTTATGACTACAAATGTAGTCATACTTGAAGTAAATTTTTTATTATTTATTTTTTTGGAATAAATATTTTTAATATATTTTAAATAACTAATTTTCAAAAGTAAAGAAAAGTCTATGCCAGTCTTCTCAAATAATATTTACAATTTTCATATTTGGAAACAACAGACAGCCTTTATCAGTTAGCTCAGTGGTAGAGCATTGGCTTGGCACGTGGATGTCTCAGGTTTGATACCCAGTCAGGGCACACAGGGTAGGCATCCATCTGCTTCTCCATCTCTCCCTCTCTTGTTTCTCTCTCTCTTTCTATCTCTCTCTTCTCCTCCCTTTCTGCAACCATGGCTCATTTGGAGCAAGTTGGCCCCAGTTGCTGAGGATGGCTCTATGACCTCCTCCTCAGACACTAAGAAGAAGTCAGTTGCTGATCAATGGAGCAACACCCCAGATGGGCAGAGCATCAATCACCCCATAGTGGGCTTACCAGGTGGATACCAATTGGAATGCATGCAGGAATCTGTTTCTGCCTCCCCTCCTCTCACTAAAAGTAAAAAAGAAAAAATCAAAAGACACAAAAATACATTTCATTAATAAATAAAATACAGAGTGGGCAAACATAGGTGTGTTGTTAGTACATGAAAGTTTATTAAATTATTATTAATTACTATATTATTCATCTGTGTTATTACTGTAAATCTACAATTGTTACCCAATAATTAGTACTACGAGTGTTAAGCTCATCTTAAGAAACTGAACCTAATTATAATTTTATAAAAACATAAATGCTCTTTGCTTTGTTCAGATCAGAAAAACAAAGTATATTAGGGGTCTCTAGACCATCCCTCAGGCTCAGTGACTTGTTAGAAAAACACATAGGACTTAGGACTTAGTAATCACTATATTCATGCATGTGTTTTACTGCAGTGAAAGAATAAACAGTAAAATCAACAGAGAAAAGCTCTTTGGGTGAACACAGGAACAAGCTTCCAAGGGTCTCTCCCTATGGAGTCACACAGCAGGTGTTTAGTTTCTTGCTGCACAGAATTGTGACAGCGTGTGTGAAATGTCTACCAAAGAAGCTCATTAGAGACCAAGTGCCCAAGATTTTTGCTAAGGGTTGGTCAATTATCTGTCTAAACATTACCTCAGTTAGAAGTTCCCAGATGAAAAGCACATGTTTAGCTTATAGTATATTGTTTGTACAGTTTAGGCACAGAGAAAACATCTTAGTTAGAAAATGGTGAGGATCTTCCCCAATTCTAAGTTCTCAGGCATCCGCCAAGGGCACCTTGTAAGCAATCCTTTTTAAAATAGCAGTCTCAGATTTGCTCCATTATCAATTATCTGTACTTTAGAACTGGCTTCTATAGTCAATTTAATTGTTGTTTAAAGTGTTAATGTTTCCTGTGGTGGTAATCTGAAGTATATTTCCTTCAAAATATCTACTACATGCTACAAAATAATAGTAGTTATTAAACTGGAAAGGCAAAGATGGAAAGCCCATATTTATACTATTTAAATAATTGGTTAATGTTAATTGTTTGCCATTTAATCTGAGGTTTCAAGAAATCAATTTTTTTTTCCCAATACTATTTTTAAATAGCTAAACATTAACAATCTCCTTATGGCATGATCTTTGCATTTCAAATCTCGTGTGTTATAGAATTTTGACACAACACTTGAAGGATCTATCATATCTGATGGTGCTCAACAGTGCAGGTGTTTACTCTTGACAATGCATATCTCATTGTGAGAGATACTGTTCACTTTTTCTGTTACAGTTAAAAATGTCTTTTTCATTGTCCATGTGCATATCTCTAAAGCTAAAAACAAGTGAATCTTCATTTTTGGAAGTGAATAAAGCATTACTACTACATGCATCAATAATAGCAACTTAATATTTATAATACTTATTATAAATCAACACCACCACTGCTCAGGTTAAGTCTATGGTCTCAATAGATTAGACATAAGAGATTTATTTTTAAAATAGTAATTATAAGAAGAGTCAAAGAAAATTGTATGACTGCTTTAATTTGATTGAGGGAGTTATGATCATTTTGCTGGTTTCTTATAATTATTACTTTATTTTATTTATGCTATCCATTTAAGCAGATTGTATTGCATAGCATGTGAATGTATGTGAGTGTAGGTATACTAAATCTCAACAGGATTTTTAAAATTATTGTTGCTCCTTTCAAAGAGCTATTTTAATTATTCTTTCTTGTATGTTCCTCATATATTTTAATGCAAAGATTAAAAATAAACAGTTGAAAATTAGGTAGTATAACTTATGAGTACTTTTAGTATATTCTGTTTTCAGAACTACACATATGCAATCATCTAAAACAATTTATAGTCATTTCTCTTTTATTTTTAAAATATCATTTTCTATGCTTATTTTAGTGTCATAGCCTCTGGTTGGTGAATATGTTTTTTTTCTTAGAAAATTGAGATGCAATTTGTTCAAGTCTGATCATTTAATTATCTAGGAAAGACAGTGATTAAAATAGAATCCCATTGTTTGAATTGTTCGAGCTTATTCAATACCGATGTATAGTATAAAACTGGTTTTGTCAATTGAAGGCTTTTAGGACATAGAACAATAAGTGATTCAGTCTGCACAAAGTCTGTGTAGGAGAAAATGTAAACTAAAATAGTGAGACCTGCTTTTTGAAAGTGTTATCTTTTGTGTGCCATGAAAGCCATGTACAATAAGGGTATTTTATAGTCTCTTTAATCATATTTTATAACTGACAAATTAATTTAGATTAATTTAAGAAAGCCTTGCCTTTTCTTTAGTAAGGATTTAATCTAGTGGAAATCTTACTCCTACACAATTAAACACATTATAAGCTTGATGAGTAACTAAACCATATTTACACATCACAGCAAAAGGCTACGCAGGTTTTAAGATCGTCCTGATTCCTGTTCAGTTATTAAACATGTAAAAACTTTGATGCTTCAATTTCTTCACACACCAAATTAATTAAGGGAAAGCATTTAAACTTTATTTAAGCCTTTTGGTTTTGGTCAATGTTATAACTTCTAACATTTTGATCAGGTCTTTATAATTGCAAAAGGCTTTTACATCCATTATCTCATTTGATCATTGCCACTATAAGGAAAATTAGTAATACATTACGCATGTTTTACAAAAAAAAGAGGAAGTTTTGGAAGGCCAATAAAGTTTTTGTAGGCTAGGAGTCACATTCACTATCCATAGGCAAGTAAGGAGCAGCACTAAGAAAGGAGGTCAGGTTTTTGGCCTTGTAAACTTGAGTTAATATTTTGAAACTGTTACGTGAGTGTGTATTTGTGTACATGTGTGCATGTATGTTTGTGCATGTTAAGAAAAACTCTCAACTAATGTTGAAGGTGCTGTATTTGTCTGCTAGGGTTATTAAAACAAAATACACAGACCAGGTGGTTTAAGGAACAGAAATGTATTTTATACAGTGCTGGAGGCTGGAAGTGGGATGTCAAGGTGTCAGCAGGTTTAGTTTCTCCTGAGGACTTTCGTCTTGGCTATGGAACAGTGACCCTCCTGATGTGCCTTCACATGGCCTTTCCTCTGTGTGTCCCCATCTCTGCTATCTCTTCCTTTTCTTATAGGGACACCAGTCAAATTGTATTAAGGTCCCAACCTTAGAACATTATTTAGCCATAATTACCTCTTGAAAGGCTCTGGCTCCTAATATAGAGACATTTTAGTCTACTGGGAATTAGAACTTCAATATATAAAATATATTTCCCTGAGGAGGTAGAAACAATTCAGTCTATACTAAGTACCTCATCTGCAAATTGGTTTTATACTTAGCACTCATATTCCTAAAGTAAAAGAGCTTAAAGGAAAGTCATGGTTTGATTTTATTTCTAAGAAAAACATAGTATATTAAGTAAATTCAGAGTAAACTTAGAAGTTATAAGGATGTTTTACATTTACCAAGTTAACTCTTTTCATAAGGTTATAGATTAATACATATTTCATATTATTATTTCTCATTTCAGTAAATGTTAGTTTTGTATAATTATATTAAAAAACACATCTAAGATTTATTTCCTACTGATTATTGTATAGATTCCCTAAGTAATCATTCTAAAAATATTTTATGAAACATGGTAACTTCCCTAGATCCTTCCTCCATGTGTTTGCTAAGTAAGCTGTGGTTCAAAAAGTGGACAAACCTGCTTTCTTTGAACTTTGATCTCTCTGGACATTTCATATAAGTACAATCACAATTTCCACAGAATTTGTCTCTGTTTTTGGTAGATTTTGTATGACAAAAACAACACAAGTCCTTTTACAAAGATTCTTTGCCCCATTCACCTCAACTTTTTAGAAAGATTGTACTAATTTATTCTACTTTGCATTCTATTTTCAAAACTAAATTCTTAAATCACCCCTTCTTTTTAAAAGTGAAACCTATTCAATCTCCTCTACATTAAAACTTAACAACAAAAAGGAACCAACAAAATCAAATAATTCTGACATTATCTTTATACAACCCTCAAGTGCCTAACTCCATCTGGGCTTTATTTATCTCAATAGGGCACAAGGTTGAGCTATTCTAGTTTCAGAGACTATTGAGAATGTTAACACCATTCCAAATTTCTGATGAAATAATAAAATTCCATAATCACCAAGTTCTGGGGTTCCAAACCCAAAAGGGTTGATGCAGATAAGGAAAATAGCATATATCTCCAATGCTTTATTAGGTGGAGTTGAAATGGTGGAAAACTGACAGGTTCAGTTCAAAGGTAAACTGTGCCTATAGTCTCAAAATGCCTGCATTAAGTACTTTTGCTATTGGGATGCCATATTTCTAAAAATAAGAGTTCACCCCAGGACAGGTGTGGGATGAAAAATAAATAGCATTATAAGCTCTTTTTTGCCACTCTTATTTATGCTATTCTCTTTCGCCCCCAATTTTTCTTCTCTTTGTAATGTCATCATCAAACACAAGCAGGACTTACTTCAGAAAATGAAACAACCAAGGCTATTCTATATTACAATGTACTTTGAAACATTAACCTTTGTTGAGAGATATACTCTACAAGTGTACTCAAATTTTCTATATATTCCTGAGTAAAATTCTGTTTACCAAATACTCACCAAATACTATTATAATTCAAAGATTATTAATAATTTTAATGGTGCTTTTTTTAACCTGAACATTTGAATGTCTATGAGTCATAATAATAAAAAGGAAGTTCTATGCATTCTAGAAAACAAAATTAGCTCAATTTAATCCAGATTTACGGGAAAGGGAACTGACTTTTTTATTTTTAATTAGTAATATCCTAAGCATTAATATTTCTTTAAGCTTCAGTGCATGACCATTTAATATTTAGACTCTATTGAAAATAAATGAACTTAATTCAATGGCTATATCTTTTCAAATTCTTAAGATTTTATCCTGAAGAGTAACTCACTCTCATAGGTAGACAGGCAACTCTAAATGAGAAAGTATCAAAGATAGAGTCAATTATGTTATTCAATTTTAATCATATATAACAAGTATTTCCAGGGGACAGACAGGTAACCTTTATTTGTCCTCATAGATGAGGCTGTTAGTTTGAATAATGTTCTCTCTTCTTATTTCATTTCTTTTTTTCTGAACTTTATAAGACTACCTATTTGTAGTTCTTATGAAAGTTTGCTTGAATATGATAAAAACAATGCAAATACTTGTTATGTTAGAACTACTAATGGTTTGTCCTTTATTCTAACATTTAAAAGACTACTCTTAAGTAAATATTATCAAAGATAATTCAATCTTTAAAAATCGTATCAGTGGAATGGTTTTGTTTTGTTCTGATTTGTTTTTTGGCAGTGTTGGTTTGATATCTAGTATAGTGGTTGAGGACACAGACTCCCAAAACACATTAGAACTGACCACAAATTAGTTTCTACAAATATGATGCTTAGAATAGTTTTTGGCACATCATAAACATCAGGCAGAAATTAATAAATTATTATTGATAATGTTCTTACCAGAAAACAACAGAATTTGAAGCTATAATTATTATATATTTGTGTGTGTGTTTAACTGTATATATATGCTATGAGATGTAAAAACATTAAATAATAAAATCTTGGTATTTTCCCCACTTAATACCCATCAGATTTTATATAAACTGCTTATTAGTCTGCAGATCACAAAAGCTTTTATTAACACGATAATTTTTTCTGTTTGATGAGGAAAGAGAGCAAAGATGTGTTTTGTTAAATGTGAGGAAATAGATGACTCTATT
Organism: Rhynchonycteris naso; assembly: GCA_037038555.1. Lineage (NCBI taxonomy): Eukaryota > Metazoa > Chordata > Mammalia > Chiroptera > Emballonuridae > Rhynchonycteris > Rhynchonycteris naso. The sequence goes on along the minus strand of CM072997.1, from coordinate 39,967,738 downwards.
ATTTCTGTAAATTGCTGTTTCATTCATTTACACATCCCTCGAGCAAGATAGAATTGTACATTCTCAGAAAGATTTCACTGCAAAATAAAAATAGTGTTTACCTACTAACTAGACGTAAGAGGTCAAACAAACACTGATAAATTGCAACACTTGTGTCTAACTTATCCTTGGGACCTTCTCCTACGGAGTGAGCACACTATTCTAAGAAGTTCATTTGTTAAATTCTCCTCAATCACCCAAATGTGAGTGTGTTATTTGTATCTTGTGTGGACCTGGATCAGACCATGGTTTTATTTTTTTAAAAAGTAGCCCTAAGAAATATACCTATGTGGTGCTGGAATTGGGTTGCTCACATACTTAAGGATTATTAAAATAACTCCCCTTGCTAAAGGAAACAGGGCATAGGAAATCTGTGGCTTGTGGCAATATGATAATTACACCAATTATCAAGATTGCTTGTATGAGAAGGAATGCAGGTGGAGGGAAAGGCTAGGAAAAAGCAGAGGAACAATCACAGGTTTGAACATTCGGTTGCTATGGCAACAATAGTGACAAGAAAAGTTAGCCCTTTTTTTCTGACAGCCTTTTGGAAAGATTGCAAATTTGCTTCAATCTTTCACTCCTCCTTAGAGTCACAGTCTTTGCCATAGATTTCAACCTAACTTTGTAGTAACTCTTATCAAGTGGTAGGATTCATTTTTTCTGTCCTTCAATTTGCATTTGCCTTATGATTTGCTTTAGACAGTAGAGTTGGAAGACATTATGAAGGACCTGTTTCAAAAGTAAGCTACAGAGGCTTTGCAGCTTCTGTGTGTTGTTCTCTTGGAACTCTATGCATTCACCATTGAAACAGCCCTGGTCTGTTCAGCTGATTCGACTAGACTCAGTGACAATGATCACTGTAGTGAAAGTTTTGATTTATAATTCTGGAAAAAATTATTTATGTTGCATAACCAAAATATGTTTTTATGCCTTTTGTTAAATTTTTGAGGGGATGTTAAAAAATATAACTTTCTAGCCTGACCTGTGGTGGCGCAGTGGATAAAAGCATCGACCTGGGAACACTGAGGTCGCCAGTTCAAAACCCTGCACTGGTCTGGTCAAGGCACATATGGGAGTTGATGCTTCCAGCTCCTCCCCTCTTTCTCTCCTTCTCTCTCTCTCTCACTCTGTGTCTCCTCTCTAAAATGAATAAAATAAAAAGAAATTAAAAAAATATATATATAACTTTCTAGTCTTTAAAATTCTTACATAAGAAAGATAGTCAAATATGTTTACAAAGCTTATCCTTATTATGTTTCAATTATCCCATGCATTCTAGTGAAATTAATATAAATAAATCTAAATTGCTGAACATAATAAACTTTAAAATATGTACAAATAATTAACTTCAATACAAAAGGAACATGTCTTACATGTTCTCTAACTATTTATATTATAATGTATTAGTGAGTAATTAGGAAAATACTTGTACAAAATAATGATTTGCATATAAATAAACATTAGAAGTTAAAAACCCCAACATAGAGTTAGAGGACTATAGTCAGAATCCCAATTCTTCTATTTATATACTAAATTAATAAATACATTTTAACTGTGCTTGCTCAAAATGTAAAGAAAATGAAGAATAAAACATTTTTTGCCAGTTTCTTTCTCACCCTGAATTTAGCTTCTAAAATAAAGAGTTGATTTAGAAGAAAAAATAGCAGCATTTGTCTGAATTATTATTTATTATGAAATAGAGAAATACATGTTGCTCTAACTACATCTTTTTATGTGATTTGTATTTCATAAATCTCATAAATGCATATAAATCACAAGGAACATTAAAATAGCTTGTATTTTTACTTATAATCAGAATTACTAAGTAAAGTCTACATAGTTATATTCAATATTTATTGAATTATAAAATAAAGTTTTCTCTAAAATCTTAGATGCAGATGAAAAGTTGTTCAACACCACTTGTTATTAAAGGGAATGCAAATTTAAGCCACAATGAGTTATCATTACATTCACATTAGAGTGAATAAATTTTAAAAATGATAATGCCAAGTGCTGGCAAGAATGCAAAGAAACAATCTTGCGTACATTGCTGGTGAGAATATAAAATGGTACAGGCATTTAAGAATTAAACACATACTAACTGCATTACTTAGCAATCAAATTCTTGGGCACTTATTTCTGAAGAAAAAGAAATGTGTACATGCACCAAAAAGTGGAACACAAAAAACAAGGTTTTCTTGTGTTTTCTTTTTAATAGGTAGAAACTGGAAAAATTCAAATATCCTTCAATGAATAAATTTTTAAACACTGGTGCATCCATACAATGAAATGCTACAAGGCAATAAAAAGGAACCAATTTATAATACACATAACAATTTGTATGTATTCCAAGAGCATTATACTTAGTTAAAATATATACAATCTCAAAAGCTTACACATTGTTTCTTTGTGGTGATAGAACAGTTCGGTGTTTTGACTGTGTGGTGGTGGGGGCGGGATCATATAAATATATACATAAAATTAAATTAGATAGAACTGTAATTACACACAAATACCTGCATGTAAAAATAGATAAATACTGGATAAAGTCTGTTGTATAGTAAATGGCATTATTTTATGCCAATTGTCCTGTTTTGATATTGATCTATAGCTATATAAGCTGGCACCGTGGAAAGGAGATGGATGAAGGGCTCATCAGACTCTCTATTCTCTCTTTGCAACTTTCAGTGCATCTATAGCACTCTAAGAGTAAAAAATTTAAAAATATAATAATAAGCAAAACATTTAAGAGATATATTTCTGGTAAGTAGAATAATGTCCCCAAAGATATTCTATATTCAGAAGCTATAAATATATCACTTTACATGGCAAAATTATGGGAGATATGATTGAGTTTACAGACTTTGTGATAGAGAGATTACCCTGAAATAGCTGGGTGGGCCCAATCTAATCTGATGGGTCCTTAAAAATGAAGTCAGAGATGCACTGTTGTCGGCTTCTAAAGATGAACTAAGTAATTAGGCAAAGAAATATATTCTGAGGCTTTCAGAAGAGAACAAAGTCCTGCTAACACTTTGATTTTAACCCAGTGCTGACTATATGAGATTTCTGGCTTATAGAACAATGTAAATAATAAATTTACACTTTTTAAAGCATTTCTAGTGATTTATTACAGCAGTAATATTAGAAAATAAATACACTGTATTAAATAATCAGTAGTTTGTATAATTGTATTGGAAAACAAATATAGTAGCATTGAAGTACACTGTATGGACTTTGGATTCTGATTTTAAAAAATAAGACAAAGTTAATTGTGGAAAATAGGGTATGATGTTAATATCATATGTTATTAAATAATTATTGTTAATTTAAACGTATTATCTCTTAGAAAAAATTCATAGATAATATTATGGAATATCTGGATTTTATCTTAAGCATTATGAAAAAATATAGTAGGAAGTGGAAATAAGGTCATAATTTTGAAAATGTCGATAATTTGAATCTAAATGTGAGTACATTTGAAATTATTATATTATTTTTATATTTATAAATGTCCTTAATAAACTTTTAAAGCTTGCTAATTTAAAGGAATAAATAATTTATAGTTATAACTTTAATATAAGCTATATAAACAAACATGTTGCTTTTCATTAAAAATATCTAAGAGAATATAGAGTATCTTTCAAAAGGTTCTCTAAGCCTTGTGTATAAAGATTTTAATCTTAGTGATTAACTCTCAAGTGCTTGAGTAAATCAATCAGTAGCTGATTGAGATTTTAGCTCTTCCTGATTGGATTTTTTCCTGTCAGAATTAAAGGCAAGCCACTTTAACATTTGAAAGGAAGTTTTAAATTGACCATAAATGTTCTTACAGTGAGGTTGGGTAAAAATTAAAAGACAATTTTGGAGAAAGAGATGGGCATTTATTGAGACACTCATCTTCTTAATAATCTATTAATATAATCTGATTTTTAAACTATATGTTAATGTCTTTTAAACTCTACACTTCTCAATCCTTCTAATTAAGATTCAGTGTATTACGTAGCATTTCATTGCAGCTAACTGAAATGCCTTTGGTTATTTAGCTGTTTTAAATAAAAAGATATAATGAAGAAAAATATATGTTTACAACAAAAATCAAAGGGATGAAAGAGAAACCTCTATTTTGAATTTTCAAGAAATAAAACTAATGTGACACTACAGAATTTATTCACTTGGGTAGTATTGCCTACTCGTAGCAATATTAAGAAGCTGGAAAATCAGCAGATAATCACAGGCATTTTTAGTGAAGGAACATATTTCTTCACCTTTTATCCAGAGATTTGGAAACTGCCACTGATGCACCTGTTAGCCTAGAAACGTGCTAATTCTGACAGATTTTTTTTTTTTCAAACCATGAATGGCCTCCACCTGCATCTCAAAATCTAAGCAATGAATGAATGCTAGACATGTTATGGGAAAGCCCAGATTCTCCAAGACTATAATTTTAGAAGCAATACAGAAGTAGTAAAATTGTTATCCCTATCTTATTTTATATATCATAATGTATTGTAATATATAGAAAGTACAGTTATCACTTCTTTGACATGTCATACAAATTATAGGATTATAGTTGTATTTATAATTTATTTTCCCAATTTTTCTGTTTTCTTTACTTTCAGCCAGTACCTCAGCTGGTTATGGTTATTCATGTAGAGTGTTAACTGGAAATCCCTGGGTAAATCTGCCTCTTCTAAGTTCCCATAATATTACAAAACCTTTTATCACTACACTGGCAGTTGTGGTAGATTGTGGCAAAAACAGTTGCCAGATATTCCTCTTGCACTATTTATATTCTTGTGTAATTCTCTCCCCTGAGAGCTGGCTGGATTTAGTGAACCATTCCTAACAAATAGAATATAACAAAAGGTATGAAACATTATATCTGAGATTAGGTTACAAAAGAACTGTGAATTCCATCTTGCGATTTCTTTTTAACTGTTTCTTCCACTTTTTCTGGAGGAATTGAGCTGTCATGTTGGCGGTAGCCTTATGGAAAGGATCAGATGATGAAATGATGTGAGTGCAAAAAGTTTTTCTACAACCAACCACATGAAAGAATTTGGAAGTGGGTTTATTCCTAGTGGGACAGTTATTGAGATAACTGCACCTCTAGTTGGGATCATGAATGCTTACCGCCTTATGAATGACTCCGAGTCATGAGACCTCTCTAAGTCAAATATAAATTCCTGACTCATAAAATTGTGAGGTAATTTTTTTTAAGCCATTAAGTTTTTTTTGTTTGTTTGTTTTTTTCAGGGACAGAGAGAGAGTCAGAGAAAGGGATAGACAGACAGGAACAAAGAGAGATGAGAAGCATCAATCATCAGTTTTTCACTGTGACACCTTAGTTGTTCATTGATTGCTTTCTCATATGTGCCTTGACTGCGGGCCTTCAGCAGATCAAGCAACCTCGAGCCAGCGACCTTAGGTCCAAGCTGGCAAGATTTTGGTCAAACCAGATGGGTCCGCGCTCAAGCTGGCAACCTCCAGTTCTGGTCTCGAACCCCTGGACCTCCCACGTCCCAATTCTACGCTCTATCCACTGCACCACCGCCTGGTCAGGCTAAGCCGTTACGTTTTGAAGTAATTTGTTACATAGTAAATGGTAACTAATGCAGCAGTATTATAAAATCCTTTTGGATTTCACAGAGTCCCATTATCATCAACAGACCTATTTTCTCTTGATAAACAGGAGCAATTATCTTAACTATAGTAGCAACTTACTTTTTTTAAAATCTGTATTGCTAATAAATCAGAACTAATGATGAGAAGACCATATTAAGTTCAAGTTCAATAAAACCATCACTGTGTCTCCTGAAAGTATTCCCATATTGAATATTCAAACTGAAAATAAAATTTTTCCAAACTTTCCAAACTTCTAACTTTCTTATTTACAAATTATTATATATTTTAAATACAGTGAGTATAAATCATCCTCCATAATCAGTTGTATGAGAAATAAAACTATTTCTCATTCCAGGTTTAATTCCAATAGAAGGATGGAAACTTGAATGCAGTAAATTTGGTGCTTCTAGTGTTTCTCAGACTTTATTTTTAAGTTTCGTGCATTTATTTGGTGTCAAGGCCTTGGTTGGTGGCACATCTGATTCTCTAAATGTCTTTTTAAAAAGACTACTTTAGTTTAAATATCCTTGGCTATTTTCTTTTTCTTACATATGGGCTCCTGCAAAATGCTGAATCTCTCATTCTTATTATACTGACTACTTTAGTTACTGAGACTTGCTGCAATGTTATTTTTTGTTGCTGTAACTAAGTTATGTCTTTTTGCCTCTCTGTGACTTTGGAAATTGCTCAGTAAATACTGTTTGTGGCCCCACAAGCTCTCTGTGTTCCACCGCTCTCTATTCTACTTCACTCTACAGCACATCCATCTCCCTAAGAAGTTGCAGATAATTCTTATATGGGCGAAATCTGTTCTTTGTTCTTTTCTAAGAAATATATAACACCTTTATTAACATATAATCCAAATACAATATAATTTACCCATTTAGAGTGTATAAAGCACTGAGTTTTGTATAGTCACAGTCATGGGAAAATATCACCATAGTTTTTGGACATTCCCATCACGTCTGAAAAAAAATGTGTTTTCACTATCACCTCGTCACCTCACCCTTTCTACTCTATAAATTTTCACATTCTGTCTCTATAGATTTGCCTATTCTAGGTATTTCATATAAGCACAATTAAAGAGTATGTGGTCCTTTGTGAATGACTTTTTTTATAGATATAGATAGAGAGCCAGAGAGAGGGACAGATAGGGACAGATAGACTGGAAGGGAGAGAGATGAGAAGCATCAATTCTTCATTGCAGCTCCTTAGTTGTTCAGTGATTGCTTTCTCATATGTGCCTTGACCGGGGGCTACAGCAGACAGAGTGACCCCTTGCTCAAGCCAGCGACCTTGGACTCAAGCTGGTGAGCCCTGCTCAAAGCAGATGATCCCTGTTCAAGATGGTGACCTCTGGGTTTTGAACCTGGGTGCTCTGCATCACAATCCGACACTCTATCCACTGAGCCACTGAGCCACAGGCTGTGAATGACTTCTTTTATTAGCATATTTTAAGTTTATTCATGTTGAAGCAAGTAGTACTACTTAATTTCTTTATACAGTTGAATAATATTTTATACAGTAGATTTTGTTTATTAACATTCATGGATATTTGGGTTGTCTTTACTTTTTGACTATTACACATAATGCAGCTATAAACATTCATGTAAAAGATTTTATCTATATGCTTTTATTTTTCTTTGTTATATGCCTAGAAATGAAACTGTTGAGTCATAACAATTTTATGATTAACCATTTGAGTAACTGCTAGAATATTTTCAAAAGTAATTTTATCATCTCATGCTTTTACCAGCAACTCTTTTCAAGCTCTAGGTTCTCCATTACTTCACCAAAACTTACGATCTAATTTTTATACTAGCCACATTAGTGAGCATGGTGCATTATCTAATTATAATTTTATTTACATTTCCTTACTGACTAATGATTAAACATCTTTTCATGTGTTCATTGATGAATGTTCTGTGAAAAAAATGTCTTCTCTGATACTTTGTCCATATATTTTGTAAATCATAAGGAATCTCATTAAATGGTTAGGCTATCTCTCTCTCATTCTATCTTTCTTTCTCACACATAAACTTATTTATATATGTGTGTATGATGTTCATATAATATATAGGTAATTTTACAAGAGAAATCCTAGAGGTAGACTGTTGGTCAACATGTTTTTGCATATAAAGGTATCTATTAAGATAATTCCCTATCTATAGACATGGATTCAACACACCCACTGTAGCAGCTTTTTCTTGTACTTGTGGACCATAATTTATTGACTGAATCTTTTTACATGTAAATGAATTTTTCTCACAATTTCTTGCTATCACAACCAGATCTCTGATTAATAATGTTGTGATTAAATATATGTACATAATAAAAATTTACATACTTTATATAGATATAGACATTTTTATAAATGGGATTATACTTCTAGAAAACAAAATAAGAGATTTTCCTTTTCTTACATAATTCTTTGAGATAATTAAGACTGTACTATAAGCTATCAGGAGTGTGTCTGTGTGAGAGTAACTATGTGGAGAATGACAACTCAAAAATTACCCTTTGCCATATTATATATTAATCTTTATTTTTATTATTTAAATTGAAAAAATAAAAACAATATTACTTCCACTAATTGATTTGACATATGCTTTCAATTTTTAGAAAATGGAAAGAAGATGATTTTGAAGTGTTCTCTGCTTTCAGCAGAAATGCATAAAATTGAGATGGAATGCAGAATTGTTTCATCAGTTACTTTTTAAAAACTGACTGCCAAATAGAGGTGATGATATTGAATCTAAATTATAAATTAATTTCTCAAAAATACTGCAGCTTTGCATGCTGAAGGCCATACAAATACAGACAGTTAAGGGTGCAGAATGTTAAGAAATAAAAGTTTGGATTAACTTACTGGGTGAAGAATCCTAAAAAACTAAAGTCCTGCCTCGGGTATCTTTTTTTCTGCAGTAACTGGGATGATAGAAGCTTTGCATACTTTAGCTTTCTTGTTAAGTTTATATATTTCTTTGCATTTCATAAATATTTTCTTCTTTTTCTTTCTTACCATTAATATTTTCTATTCAAGTCTTTGGAGGTTAGTTTACAGATTTAATATTTAAGTAACAGAATATTTAGAGGGTTGCTTAAAAATTTTGAGGATAATCAATATAGCTGACTATTAATAAAATGATTTGGAATTCTATAGCCGCTCATTTTCAGAAAAGTTTTAGAATTCTTTTACTTATATGAAGCATAGCTGCATCTTAGGTAGGAAAAGAGTTGCTTTTAATCTGCATAGCAATGATAATATATGTAAAAGGATAAATATGAAAGCTGAGTAGCCAAAGGGTTGGATGGGTTAGCTATCAATTTATCACCACTCACTGCAAAATCCACCCTTCTTTGTTATAATTTGTGATGATAACAGGAGTAGACTCAAAATTTATTTTTCCTTTGCCATTTGGTGCAATATTAGACTTTTTAAATTGAGAAAGATGGTAAGACATTGCAGCCCAAAGCAATGAGTACTTCCTGGTATACTCTTTCATCCTATAATGTGGCTACTAGTCAATGGGTGTGCGAGAGATTTAATGGTGTTCACTTTCTGGTGACTCTCACCAGTTCCCCAGCAGACCATTTCCTTTTACCAGACCTGACACACTGACACTTTCATATGAACTTCTTGGCTACTTAGGGTGTAGTTTCTATGGACTAGTCTAGCACTCTTTAGCAAGTTTTTGAGACATACAGGGGCCATTCTTAGATCTTAGCTCCCTTCCAAACACATGGAAAGTTTCTTTTCATTTCTTATTTTTCCATAGACTTGCTGCTTAGGTGGTGACCACAGTCTTTCCAATAATGTCTGCATCTCAGCTTCTCAGCATCTCAGCCTAGGGATCAGAATGCTGCTATTTTAAGTCCTTAGCTTCTCCATTGTATCTACTTCTTACATTTTCTATTATTTTATTTTTAGAGTCTCCCTTCCTTACTTCTAGTAGCTAATCACTTTTTAGTACTTAAAAGTTCTCTGAGGAAGAGGCAGCGAGAGGCAAAGCAAGGAAGTGGGAGTGGAAAGAGAAACACTGATTTGTTGTTCCACTTGCTTATGCTTTCATTGGTTGATTCTTATATGTGCCCCAATCCAGGATCGACCCACAAATTTGGTATATCAGGACAACTATCTAACCAGTTGAGCTATGGGGCCAGGACTTTTAATTCTTTTTTAAAAGCTTCATTTTATTCCATTATACTGCTGTACCAGAATTTTGTTATTTTTGTAACAGCTTTATTGAGATATAAAGAACATATGATAGAATTCAAAAAAAAAAAAAGTTCTCTGTAGTAAATTTGAATTACTTGATATGGTGTTTATTTCCTGACCAGAACCTAACTGATAAATTCAATTGAAATAAGTTGTAGTTTGCACCAAGCCTGCTGAACACTCCTGCCTTACCACAAACTAGTATGTAAACATTTTAAAACTTTAAAAATAATTCTATAATAACATTACATAATAATGTTATATAGAGGCATCGTATTCTACAGAATCTAGTACTGACATCAAATTTTATTGTTAGTTTTAAAAATAAATGGGTTGTGCCTGACCTGTGGTGGCGCAGTGGATAAAGCGTCGACCTGGGAACACTGAGGTCGCCAGTTCAAAGCCCTGCACTGGTCTGGTCAAGGCACATATGGGAGTTGATGCTTCCAGACCCTCCCCCCTTTCTCTCTTTCTCTATCTCTCTCTCTCACTCTGTGTCTCCTCTCTAAAATGAATAAATAAAAAAAAAATTTTAAAGTTTTAAGACCTTAAAAAAATAAAATAAAATAAAATAAATGGGTTGTATTAAATGCTGAATGTTAATTTGTGGTTGATTTTTTCTTTCTTGGCCAAAATTATAGAATAGTTATGTTTTATTTACTAACAAGTTGGTATTTCACAGAACTGTGGCTCAGATGAAGAAATGTGTTGACATATTTCAGTCTCTATATTTATTATTATTTGCCTTTTTTCCATTTTTTGACTAGTGAATATTTAATGAAGAGCAACAGAAATTGGAATAGAGATTGATAATGTAACTTCCAATGTAAACAAAAGATATTTGTTTGCAGGATAATGCAAAATAAATGGGCTTCATATAAGTTATATATTTACTAAACAGTTGAATTAAGATTAAAATTACAACAGGGTAAGTTAGACTTTATTTTTTCTGCATAAATACTTCTGTTTTGACCTTATACAGAATTTAATATCTCCATATAACCAAACTGTAAACTTATTATAAAGTAGAACTTGACTTGGTTTCTATGCCAATATTCTTATGTTGAGTTTTACATAATCAGTATCAATTTTGCTTGTCAGCAGTGTTCACATATCTTTAACCCCTTAAATAGATTCTGTTTCAAAAAGGTTTAATTCAAACTACAGTTTGATCTTGATCATGGTGTTCTGAGAATCAAATATGGACTTGATTCTTTGTTATATTGGCCTTTGTTCTCTGTGAATCTTCAGAATTTCTTCAAGCCATGTTACCACTGAATAATTAAACAATATTTAAGAAAATAAATTTCAGGCCTGACCTGTGGTGGCGCAGTGGATAAAGCATCGACCTGGAATGCTGAGGTAACCGGTTCAAAAGCCTGCACTTGTCTGGTCTAAGGCACATATGGAAGTTGATGCTTCCTGCTCCTCCCCCTTTTCTCTCTCTCTCTATCTCTCTCTTTTTCTCACTCTCTCCTCTCTACAATGAATTTTTAAAAAATTTAAAATAAATTTCAAATTACCTTTTTACTGGTCTTTAGGTAAATCTAAATTGCTTTTTCAGGGGTGTTACTGTTTAACCACAAAGAATATCATCTCATAGGACAAACCCATGCTTCTCCCAATCCATACAACTACAACACTATGATGATGACCAAGGTTCTACAAAAAATATCAAAAGGGCTCCTGGAAACTCAAAACATATATGATTCTTAGTTTCCAGTATCTGGTCTCTGATATTTAAAATTAAGTTAATATAATATAGCACACTCTAAGTAAAAACTTCTGAAATTTTTAATAATATGTTTTATGCCTTCTAGCAACAAAAGTAAAAATCATATATTTCTCAAAAATAAAAATTATTTTGTGATTTAATATAGATGTTTGATAGAGACATGTTGATATTCAAGCAACAGCTTTTTTTTTATATTATGCTGTGGTGAGAGTTATATAAATATATTTCTCTGCCTCTTTGATAATGTAGAATAAAATCCTCCCCTGAAAAAAAATTTTGAAAGAATGGTTAGAGCACTGCCATGCGATGAAAATTTTAAGAAGTATTTTTTACCAAATGTAACATTTCAGGTTGCAATCTATAGATAGTTTATATCAATAGACATCCTATTATTTTTGCAACATTCTTTTTCTTGAGTTATAATTTAATTATAAAAATGTTTATCAATTATACTGTCATCATGAGAAAAGAGGAAGGAAAACCCTCATAAGCATTTTAATGAGAATGATTTGATTAAATAAGAAGTACTGTAAAGAAAGTAATGAATTAAGTCTAAACAGAAAAATGGGGCAACTCTTCTGGGATTCATACAAATGTATTTATAGATGTGTTACTGCACACTTTATAATACAGAAAAGTACATTAAAATAACACTTCAAATAGATTTGTAAAAAAAAGTGTTGCAATAAAAGTAAAATTGTGTGTGTTTGCTTAATATGGATTTACATTTTACTGTTTTAAAACCTGTTAATATATTTAGTTGCACATTTCACTTCACAATAAAATAACATCATCCAAATGAAATTCACCTCCTCGCCAACATCCTTTAACCTAAACACATAAAGTTTCCCTAATAGTAATTTCTTGCATTAGTGTGGTACATTTGTTAAAATTGAGGAGCCAATATTCATACACTGTTATTAACTACAGTTTGTAGTTTACATTAACATCCATTCTTTGTGTCATATATGCTATGGATTTATTTTTATTTTTTTGACAGAAACAGAGAGAGTCAGAGAGAGGGACAGATAGGTACAGAGAGACAGGAAGATGAGAAGCATCAATTATTTATTGCATCATTTTAATTGTTTGTTGAATGCTTGTTCATTGATTGCTGTCTCATATGTGCCTTGACCGGGGGGCTACAGCAGAACAAATGACTCCTTGCTCAAGCCAGCCATCTTGGGCTCAAGTCAGCAAATTTAGGCTTAAACCAAGGAACCTCTGAGCTCAAGCCAGCAACCATGGGTTCATGCCTATGATTCCATGCTCAAGCCAGTGACCTCCAGCTGGCTCAAGCCAGATGAGCTCCTGCTAAAACTGGCAACTTCAGGGTTTCAAACCTGGGTCTTCTGCATCCCATTCCTAAGATCTATCCACTATACCAGCACCTGGTTAGGTCATGCTATGGGTTTTGAAAAATATACAATGACATATATCCACCATTATATTCTTACAGAATAGTTTCACTGCCTTAAACACATCCTGGTTACATTTTTTCTTCACTACACTTATTCTTCCCATCCCCTTCTCATACCTCCTGACAACCACCAATCTTTTTATTGTTTCCATGTATTTGCCTTTTCTAGAGCATCACAATTTGTTAATACGTCTATTTATTTTACTTGCTTCCAAGTTCTGGCAATTACAAATAAAGCTGTGACGGACACCCGTATGCAGATATTTTGTGGATCTATTTTCAACCATTTTTGGTAAATATCAAAAAGTGAAATTGTTGTATTATATGGTAAAGGTGTGTTTAGTTGTGTAAGAAGCCACTAAAATGTCTTCTAACATGTGGTTTCTTCATTTTGTGTTCCTACCAGAAATCAATGAGAGATTTAAAAAAACAAATAAACCTCCTGGGGAGCTTCACAGGTGTAATCTAAAACTGGATCCTTTAAGCAAAGGACAGAAAGAGATGGAAGAAAAAGGGCAGGCTACTCCAGATTGCTAGGTGGCAGGTTTAATAAACAAAGGGATGTATTTAAAAGGATTGCCTTGGATGGTAGCAAAATGAGTAGTTCTCTGCACCTACCTTTCAAATCTTAAAAGTTTATATGTAGGTGTTAACTAGAGTCTTTCATGCATGCAGGAGACCTTAACAGGATTCAGTCACACACACACTGTCTAAATGGTTCCATCACCATATTATTATCTCAAGACTGTGTCTCTTTGGCATCTTCTTGTCCAGGAAAAGGAAGTGAAGTGGAGGAAATGGGTAACCTACAATTGCCTGGGTCCAGTTGACTGGGACTTATGTCTTTTTTTTTTCAGTTATAGTTTACATTCAATATTATTTTGAATTAGTTTCCAATGTACAGGAAAGTGGTTAGAAAGCCATGTACTTTACAGAGTGGTCCTTCCTCCCCCAATGCTCCAAGTACCCACTTGGAACCGTACATAGTTATCACAATATTATTGAATGTATTTCCTATGCTGTAATCTATATCTTGGTGACTATTTTGTAACTACCAATTTATACTGCTTAATTCCTTTATCTTCTTCACCCAGCAAGCCCTTTTCCACTCCCTTCTGACAACTGTCAGTATGTGTTCTGTATCTATGAATGTTTCTATTTTGTTTATTTTGTACTTTAGATTCCCATATAAGTGGAGTCTTCTGGTATTTGGCTTTTTTCTGCCTGGGTAATTTCACTTACCATAATACCTTCTTGGTCCATCCATATGGTCGCAAATTGGACAGATACATACAAAAGAAAAAAAACAAAACACAACAACAACAACAGAAATAAACACTAGACCACCTTCTTACACCATATACAATAATAAACTCAAAATTGACTAAATATTTAAACATAAGACTAGAAACCATAAAACACCCAGAAAAAAACAAAGGCAGGAAAAACTCAAAGTATTCCCTTTACAATATTTTTTTCTGTTATATCTCCTTGGGTAAGAGAAACATCAACAACAAAAGAAAAATGAAAGTACATCAAACTAAAAAGATTTTGCATAGCAAAAGAAACCAAAACAAAAGAAAAAGCTTACTGAATGGGAAGAGATATTTGCAAATTATGCATCAGATAAGGGGTTAACATCTAAAATTTATAAATAATTTAGACAACTTAACACCAGAAAAACAAACAACCTAATTAAAAAGTGGGAAAAGGGCCTGACTAAACACTTCTCCAAGAAAGACCTACAGATGGTTAATAGACATATGACAAATTGCTCAACATCACTATTCATCAGAGAAATACAAATCAAAAGCTCAAGATACCATCTACAACTGTCAAAATGGCTATCATCTATAAAGCAACAAACAACAAGTGTTGGTGAGGTTATGAAAGAAAGAAACCCTAATGCACTATTGGTGAGAATACAGATTGGTGAAAACATTATGGAAAACGATGTAGATGTTCCTCAAAAAATTAAAAATGGAATTGCCCTATGACCTAGCAATTCCACTTTTGGCAATATTTCCAAAGAAACCCAAAACACTAATTTAAAAGAATATATTTACTGCAGCATTATATACAATAGCTAAAATATGGAAGCATCTCAAGTATCTATCATTAAATGAATGGATAAAAAAGCTGTGGTACCTTTACATAATGGAATACTATTTCACCACAGTCATGTATTTTTGGTGATCTTTCCCAACAGATTCTGGTATAACACATCCTCACCAGCATTTAATATTGTCAATGTTTTGGATTTTATCCTTTTTAATAGCTCTATAGATACTTCACTATCAAGTTTGCAATTCTCTACCAACATATAGTGTTGAGCATCTTCTACTATGCTTATATATAGTCAATATAACTTTCTGGGTTAGGTTTATGTTCAAACTTATTAGTTTATTTTAATTGGTTATTTGTTGTCCTATTATTTACTTTTATTTATTTATTTATTTTGTATATTTTGGATACTAGTACTTTATGAGATACATGTTTGGGAAATACTTTCTCCTAGGCTGTGGTTTGCTTTTCATTCTTTTAACTTTGCTTTTCAGAGAGCTAAAGCTTTTAATTTTAATATGGTCCAATTTATTAGTTTTTTCTTTCATTGGTAGTGTTTTTTTTATTTAAAAAGCCATCATCAAATAAAAGATCACCTATATTTTAAATTATGTTATCATCTAGGAGTTTTTACAGTTTTGTATTTTACACTTAGGTCTATGATTTTGAATTGATTTTTGTAAATAGTGTATAGTCATTATCCAGATTAATTTTCTAGTGGATTTTTTGTTCTTCCAGAGCCTTTTGTTAAAAAGATAATCTTGTCTTTATTCAAATGCTTTTATCAAGTATCTGTTAAATATATTTGTGTGAAAATACTTCTGTGTTGTCTATTCTGTTCAACTGATATGCTTGTCTGTGCTTTGCCCACATCTAGTGAGTTCTTAGATACTGAGTCTTGATTACTGCAGCTTTATAATAAGTCTTTAAGTCAGGTATTATCAGCCCTTCAAATTTGTTCTTCTCCTGCAATATTGTGGTAGGTAGTCCGAGTCTTTCTTTTTATTTCCCTATAAATATTGGAATCAGTTTATTCATTTTCTACTTTTTTTTTTTTTTTTTTTTTTTTTGTATTTTTCCAAAGTTAGAAGCGGGGAGGCGGTCAGACAGACTTCCTCTTGCACCCAACCAGGATCCATTCAGCATGACCACCAGCGGGTGATGCTCACTCAGCCCCTCTGAGGTGTTGTTCTGTTGCTGTGGAGCCATTCTAGCACCTGAGGCAGAGACCATGGAGCCAACCTCAGTGACAGGACCAACTTTGCTCCAATGGAACCTTGGCTGTCAGAGAGGAAGAGAGAGCTAAAGAGGAAGGAGAGGGAGAAGGGTGGAGAAGCAGATGGGCGCTTCTCCTATTTGCCTTGGCTGGGAATCAAACCCAGGATTTACACACTCCAGGCCGACACTTTACCATTGAGTCAACCAGCCAGGGCCAGTTTGTTCATTTTCAAAAATAATTTGGTGGTATTTTTATTGAAGTTTTGGTGAATTCATAGATTAAGTTGGAAAAAGAATTGACACATTCGCAATATTGGTTCTTCTGTTTCATTTACATGAAATATTACCTCACTTTGTATCTTAATTTCTTTCATCAGAGTTTTATAGCTTTCCTGATATAGGTCTTTACATATTTTGTAACATAACTAAACTTCTTATATATTTGGTGTTAATGTAAATTATAATATGTTTTCAGTTTTAAATTTCAACTCTTTCTTAGTAGTATATAAGAAGGCAATTGACATTTGTACATTAATCTTTTAGCTAGCTACCTTGCTATGATTACTTGTTAGTCCAGGATTATATTTTGTTGTTTAATAGTTCTAATATTTTATGTAGACAATAATGTCATCTGCAAACAATTTATTCCTTTCTTCCCTGTGTAATTTTATTTTATATTTTTTTGTCTTATTGCATTAGCTAGAGCTTTCATTAAGTTGTTGAATATAGTGGTGAGATAAGGCATCCTTGCTTTGCTACTTACCTTAGCACAAAAAACATTTTGTTCCTTGCTATTAAGCAAAAGATTGGCTGCAGTATTCTAGATAAAATTGTTAAATTTCGGCAAGTGTTTTTCTACATTGTTAATATATATATATTTACTGTTGATGTAATAAATTATAATAATATATTTTCTTGTTTTAATTGAATTTCTTGGGGTATATTAGTTAATAAATTTATATAGGTTTCAGGTGTACAACTCTGTGATACATCATCTATAAATTGAATTTTTTTACCACGCTAAGTCAAGTCTCCTTATATCAATATTTATCCTTCTTATATAATAATTGCTTTCCCATTGTTAAACCAACATTATATATCTAGAGTAAATCTTACTTTATTGTTGTATACATTATTATTGTTTATTTGCCAATATTTTATTAAGGATTTTTACATTATAGTTAATGAGCTATTTCAGATTGCTTTCCTTATAATTTACTTAGTTTTAATATTAGGGGAATACCTGTCTCACAGAATGAATTAGAGGGAATTTCTTCTCTATATTCTGGAAAAGATTATAAAAAACTGGTATAATTTTTTTCATTAAAGTTTGCTGAAATTCAACAGTGAACACATGTGGGCTTCTTCTTTCTATTTTGAAAGGTTAGTAATTGTTGACTTAATATTTATAATATAGGTGTTGCCATAATATATATATTTCCATGTTTGAGTTTTTCTAGATTGTGTCTTTCACATATGCAGCCCATTTTTCTAGATTATAAAAATAACTTTTTTTGTGGTTGTTGATACCCTCCTGTGCTTACTTTTTAAAAAAATGCATGTCTTTGTTTAATTCTTTGATATCTCATTTGTTCTGATCTAAATGGAATGCAGTATTCTAGACTCATATGCTCATAATTCAAAAGCTAAATCTTTATGAATCAGCATTATTTCAGCTATGTTTAATTGAACAATAATTTTTAAAAATTGGATAATACCTTTCTTGGAAAACATTTGGTAAATACATGTTAACTTTCACTTCATTTAATGATTTTAATATTATTTTGATAAATTAGAGTTCAATAATTTTCTAACAAGGAATATTCTCAAGTCTTTACTTAAATTTTTATACTTCATTT
This sequence comes from Rhynchonycteris naso, assembly GCA_037038555.1. Lineage (NCBI taxonomy): Eukaryota > Metazoa > Chordata > Mammalia > Chiroptera > Emballonuridae > Rhynchonycteris > Rhynchonycteris naso. The sequence goes on along the minus strand of CM072997.1, from coordinate 39,949,553 downwards.
GGTAATATTTCTGCCCTGTAATTGTGACTTAACCAGTTTTTTAGTGTTTTCAATTGTGATAGCTTATCTTAGTTTGAGTATATGACTAAAATTATGTACTACTTTTATTTTCCACCAAGCCTCACTAATTTTTTTAGTGGTAATTTAAGAAATATGTTTGATAATCAGAAAGCTCATTACCTCTTTCCAAATACCAAATATTTCAGAAGGTTGAACTTATGAGAAGTTTAGGTTGATTCACTGAGAGGATTTCACTGAATTATAAAATAATACAGTAAGCAGGAGAAATACCCACAATTAATTCTAAATGGCTTATAATTTACAACCTATAAATAATTGAATAAATATACAGGCTGGAAGGTGTTTAAAGAAATAAATTTACCTTATCACTACTTCTCAGTGTCTTAAATATATAATTCATTATGAAATTGATATTATTTAATCTCTTTTACTATGTTTTTCTCATAGGAGTAAAATAAGTAAAAATAAATGCATTGTTTCTCCAAATGCTTTGAATAAGTCATCATCAGTGGAAGAACCAAATAAAACATGCACAGCAAAGCATTAAATTTTCAGACAGTTCTACATGATTACTTGAAATGGAAATAACACATTTACATACTTAAAACTCAGTGCAAATTCCTATATAATTACAGAGGATACTATAGCTGCTTCCATCAACTTAAATTCTTTTTGCTAATGATGAAATGTAATTATAGCCCTGATATACTTATATATAATGAAATTAGGTAACTAGTATTATTAACTAGGAATTTCTATAAATAAACTCTGAAATAGACAAGTAAAAGTTTCTATCAAATTTAGTGGCTAGAAGTTTACTGATATCTTGAAGAGGACAATTTTGGCAGAGTGCAGCTAGTGAAGCCCGAATGCAGCAAATTAAAAAAAGATAAAAAGCCAATGACTGAATAATGTGATTGGTGACAGTTTATCTTCTAATTCATTTTTAAAAATCACTGAAAAAGAATAAAAAAATCAAGGCAAAAATAAAGAAAGAAGCTGTAATGTATATTTTCTAAAATAATTGATGATCTAATAATGTTGGAAAAAACCACAAAATTAAAATTATTTTTAATGTGTAATTTACTATTTTGATTTTATATTATTAATATTTATCACTACCAAAAACATAATAATCTTCTATCTTATGTAAAAATGTTATAAATCTTGCTTATTTTATAATGTCATATTATAAGCCAGAAGACTCAATGATCTGGTCATGGCAAATAAGAGAACATTACAGATCATTTTATCAATAGTTTTTGTTTGTTTATTTTAGTATAAAGTGATGAGTACAGAACAACAACATATATTGTTGTCTGGGTGATGTTGAGAGTGAGAATAGAGGGTGTGATATGCAGTTTTTACCATGAAACTTTTCGCATTTGGGTTTTGACTAACCTATGTATCAGAGGCGCAAACTCATTTTTCAGTAGGTATCTCAACAAAGATGTCTTTTGTCAAAGCTAATATTAAATATACTACCACCCTTTAGAAATTGAGATATTTCACATTAAAAATAATATACTTTCTGGCTTTTTTGTGAAATACCTGTAAACAATAGGCAGCAATGGAGTAATAGCTGTTATAATTAGAAATGCTATAAAGTCTTCTTTTCACCCAATTCCTATTTAAATCTCTCTTCTCATTGAGCTTCTTTTCCTGAAACTGAAAATATTTTGGTTTTAACTCCTAATTTAATTTCTCAGACCTCGACTTTTTATTTTGAGATATTGGAATGATAATAATTTTTTTAAATGGACATTTTTTTTCTTTTTCTTTTATTCATTTTAGAGAGGAGACACAGAGTGAGAGAGAGAGAGAAAGAGAGAGAGAGAGAGAAAAGGGGGAGGAGCTGGAAGCATCAACTCCCTTATGTGCCTTGACCAGACCAGTGCAGGGTTTTGAACTGGCGACCTCAGTGTTCCCAGGTCGACGCTTTATCCACTGTGCCACCACAGGTCAGGCTAAATGGACATTTTGAAGATAGAATGAGGTGAAAAAATTTTCTAAGCTATTGCTCCCTCTATAAACTCTAGACACTCTTTCTAGACTACCGTAGCCCTCAATAAAAAAGGTGGAAGCCAGATGGCAGTGTCACATTTACACAACTCATGTATATTTATGTATGTGTGCAGCTATGTATTTCAACTCTAACATGTATTTCTCCCATTGAATAAAATTTCATTCAAAATTATGTGAAAATTAGGATTGAAGTACATATAAAAATGTATTCCAGAAGCTCTGGCCAGTTTTCTCAGTTGTAGGGCCTTGGATCGGCATGTAGACATCCCAGGTTAGATTCCCGGTCAGAGAACACAAGAACAGTGACCATCTACTCCTTCACCCCTCCCCACTTTCTGTCTCTCTCTCACTCTCTCTTTCCACTCCTACAGCCATGTTTTTTTGAGAGATTTCGCTTTAGGTGCTGAGGATTGCTCCATGGCCTCTGCCTCAGATGCCAAAAAAAAAAAAAAAAAAAAAAAAAAAAAAAAAATGGCTTTCCTGCTGAGCCAATTAAGCAAGGTCCCCAGATGGGAATAGCTTGCTCCCTAGAGGTTCTTGCCTGGTTGATCCCAGTTGGAGTGCCAGTGGAAATCTGTATCTCGTCTCCCCTTCTCTCATTAAAAAAAAAAAAAAAAAGTATTCCACAATGTTGCGTGCTCACATGCCAATACTAGATAACTTAGGAAGTAACATTTTGAACCATGTAGGTGGGCAGTTCAGAGTTTCTGAAGGCCACCACCACAGCAGATAAGAAGTGTGAAAAAGCTCAGAGCAGCAAAACCAACAGAATTGTTTAGCAGCACTTTAAATAAAGCAGGGTTGGTTGTAATTGCAGCAATGTTGAGCTTGAAGTTCTGGTTAAACTAAGGTGTTGAGAGTAAGAAGAGGCAGTGCAACCAGTCAAAACCTGGTAGCTGCACGAAACCAGGGAGTAGCTCTCTGGTTCCGCGGACCCCCAAAGCAAATGTTTACATTTAATTTTTGAAAGATAATATCTAAAAGTGCTTTTGTGTCACAGTAGCAGTTATGCTGCAAATATTTTCCTTTCTGTTAAAATAGGTAATTCTCTTTCAACTATTCCAGTTGCTTTTATGTGAAAAAAATGGCAATGACCAAAAATCATATATAAATTACACCAAATTCATTGTCTTAATTCTTAAGATCTAATCTATATTGTAGATCTATAATCTATATGTTGTAGCTGAACAACCTATTTACTCACATACACACACACATACACATTCACAGAGTATGTAATGAGATGAGTGTTGTGGTATTGGTGGAGTATAATATTTCTGCATCTTCCCCTGGTATTAAATTTTTTTTGTACATAACTGTTTTTTAGCATTGCCTTCCTTTTAGGTTTCTCGGTTAATATTGGTCAAAGAGCAAAATTTTGTTTAATTTTTTGAAGTAGAAGTGAAATTTCAGCCATCATACTTCAAAAATTATTTTCTGCTGCAAGGGCTGAAACCCATAAGCCAAGGTGCCATCATATTCTAGTTTTTCTTCGCTTCTGACAATTATATGCCCAATTCTTTTTCCTAAGTGCTAATTTTGCTAACCAACCAAGAAATTATATGTTCATCATTAGATGCTTCAATTGTGAACTTACAGGAGGTACTACCTTTGAAAACCAATAACTTTCCCAGGACCTAAACCACCAAGATATTTTGCAATCGTCTTTATGCTTGACTTCCAGATTTTCTTTCAAGTTCCCACTCATTCATCTCTGCCAGGACCGGTTAATGCCCTTCATTTCATTGTTGAACTATAATTTGAATCTTAACTGCACTAGCACCTCCCAAAACTCTGTAAAGTCTAAGTTCTATAACAAATTTTCTAGTCCACAAAATCCACAGAGGTTTTTCTTCTGAATGTAACTTGCCTGAAACACAATGTTCTACAGATGCACACAATAATTTCTCCCATTCCACACGATCTTCTGCAATGTAACCTTACCTTACAAGATCTTCTTGCTCTCAGACCTTGAGTCTTGGTGAATTTTTTCATTCATAGCCTTTAAGTGACATAATCCCATCTACTTTCTATTTTAGGAAGCTGGTTCCTATGTAAGAAGTATAACCATATGAAAACCAGAATGTAATTAGAAAACCCTGCCACCTGAGGCTCCCTGAAAGATGATGTGCCATGTGGAGAGAGTAAGAGGCCAATGAAAACCAAAGTACCAGATATGTAAAGGATGACATCATCTTAGAAGTTGATCTTAACCATCTCAACCACAACCATACTGTATGGATCAAAGATGAACCACCCAAACAGACACTTTTCAAAAACTAGACTCAAAATTGTGAGCAAAACAAAGTAGTTGTTTAAAGCAACTTAGTTCTGAGGTACTTAGAATACAGAAATGGATAACCTGAACCTCTATTCACCCCCTGTAAAAATCTTTAAAGGACCAAATGGCTTTATTAGAAAGGGTTGTTTATGTTTGTATCATGAATCAAAAATATTAAAAATTAAGTTTTAAATATTATGACTACAAAACTATAATTTTGTAGCATATTCATTACCATAGTTGTACATTTTACCTGAGCATTACCTAACCTCAGATTAATCTGGAACTTTATTTCTCACATTGACTGACTATTGAGTTGGATGTTTTTGACCCTTCGTACTTGGCTTTCTCCAAGATTAATTTCCTTCATTTATATGTTTGCCTCTTGTAATGACAACATATAAATCACCATGATTCTAAGTACAAGGAATTATTATAAGCCTTTAAAAGTAAGAGTTTACACAATTGTTCAAAAGCTACTCTGTGACAGTAGTATTTGATATATTGAGACTGTTCTTGCCAAAAAGTCACAACAGAAGGTGAAATGTTCATGATAAAACAATTTATCACTCAAGGCATGTATAAGAAAACTATGATCTGTAAAACTATTTCTAAAATGAGTTGTAGGTATACACTTTATTAACTCTGCTTCAGTCTGTGATGGTGACCTCTAAGTTTACTTTTTTAACTAACCAAAACATATTTTTAAGTGATGTTTCTGTCACAAAGTCACAAGTTAATTTATTTATGAACAACAACAACAACAAAAAACCCAACTTGGGAAACACAGAACAAAAAAACTGCCCTATATACTTCTAAAATATTGAAGTCAAGAAAGAAAAGAAATGCTGAGACACTGATACGAATTAAAAGAAACTAAATACAGTTTTGCATTTAGCAGCATTATATGACCTATAAAGTTTGGTAACTTTTGCAACTGACTGAAGATCTTTCTATCATCTATCTGTCTATATATCATTTATTCACCTTTCTATGTATAGATAGATATATACCTTTATTGAAATATAATTTATAGAATACATAATCTTAAGTACATAGCTTGATAGAAATTTTACATGTATATATTTATTTACTGAGCATTTATATGATTTTATCTTTTCTTCTTTTAGTCACAGTCATCATAGTGTAGCTTTGCCTCAAATAAGATTACATCAGAAAAGGTATTGCTGTGACCCACTGAAGGGCAATAAGCATTTGATGAAATACAGAAATTTAGGTTAAAAAAGAAACCATTTGCTGGGGTGGTGAGGTGAAGCAGCTAAATGTTGCCTACTGGAATGACAATGACACTAAAAATGTGTATCATTTAGAATCTCCAACAGTGTGGCACCACTGGCAAGAAGTTGCCTGTTAGAGACTCAGCTGTTGAAAGAAAACAATAACAATAATAAAAACAAGCACTAGATTCAGAAAGACTTGTTTCCCTCAAGCAAAGACCATCCATCACTTCTACCAACAAGGCTTAACGCTATGTCAGCTAAAATATAAATATTTATAGAATCAATTCAAGTATTACAAATCAAGAGGGAAAAGAGTGGATCTGAACAAAAAACTTAAAATACTGATAACTGGTACTTGCCTTGTATACAAAGCATCTAGCCATTCATCTCAAGCTTGACCACATAATGAACCAAGTATTACAGAGAAAAAAACGGAAGAATGTTCAAGCACTTTTTAAAACACTGCATAAGCTATGTTGGCTATTATTATACTGTCATATTGACCAAAGCAATTTGTATGGCCAAGCCTAAGGTCAGGGTGTTTAAGGATTACAATCTGGCATAGACAAATTGAAACCATTATTCCTACTGCAACTATCTACTACATCATTCTTCAGTAAGTACCATTTGGATTGTTACTAACTTCTTTTGGCCATTATTAATAAAGAGGCTACAGGCGTTCTTATATACGTCTCCAGCACAGGTACTTGGTTCTGTTACATACAAGGTGGGGCAAAAGTAGGTTTATAGTTGTTCATATGGAAAATAATGCAATAGCAAATGAATTATAATACACAAATGAACTCTGTTTTGCATGTTTATAATTGTAAACCTACTCTTGGCCCACTATGTATATAGCCAGGAATTAAACTGTTGAGTCTATTGGTAAGCATATATTTATTTACTTTTAGTAGAAAATGTATAAAATATTTCCAAGTAATTGTAATAAATTTAGCCTCCCACCACCAAGGGTTCTCACTAACCACTGCATCACCATTTATTATAATTTTAGTTATTCTGATGAGTATGTAATTTGTATCTCATTATGATGTAAATTTGCATTTTCATAATCACAAAGGTATTGAGAACCTTTTTATTTGGTCATTTGCATTTAATTTCTTGTGATAAATGATAAGTTTTATCTCAATAAGACTTATTTATTCATAAGAATTTTAATAACTTTTTAATATTTGGTTGTGCTGTTTTCTTTATTTCAAGTAATTCAATATGTATTTTGAATACTAGTCTTTTGTTTTATATATATTTATATATATGTGTACACATATGTGTGTACATAGACACATGTAAACACACACGCATATACATATATACGTATACATGTATGTATGTGCTGCGACCAGCGACGGGAAGTGAAGACCTGAGTGGGGGTGATGAAGGATTAAGAAAAACACAGAGACATAGATAGTGTTTGGGATAGGTGGGACATTGTACTCTGATGAAGACACAATGATCACAAGCCTGAAAAATTTATTTATTTTCTATGCTTAAACAAAAGGGTATTTTGCTGGGGGTGGAGGAGATAACTATGTAATGCTCTATCCTACAAGCATATCAGGACATCCTTAGCCTGTGGTAGCACTGTGTGCTTGCCGCCCCGTTTCTGACATCAATACGATGAACAACCTCAAGTTCTTTTAGTGACCTTGCCCTGCCGGGTCACTCAAGGCTGAGCAGGACCCTTCCTCTGCTCTCAGCTGCGTGTAGGCTGGATGCATTCAGATGCAGTGGCTTGCTACATATATGTGTTAAAGATTTATTTTTTTCCACCTGGCAATCATTTGACTCTTTTATATGTATCACTTGATTTAAAAAATTACTTTTTTCTTCTTATAATCAGAAATCATTAGCAGCTAAATTTATGTAATGAGCAGTACACACATTTTCAAAGAGTAAAACGTACTTTCTTGATAATAGGTTGAACACAGAACTGTTCCTATATATGACCTGACCGGGGATTGAAGCAGCAAAGTCTGTGCTTCAGAAAAATGCTCCAACAAACCAAGCTATCTGACCAGGGCTTAATTTTTCTTCTTTTATTTATTTATTGATTTTTAGAGTGACAAAGAAAAGAATAGAGAAAGAGGAGAGAAGAAGGGAAGCATTCATTTGCTTTTCTACTCAGTCATGCATTCATTGGTTGCTTCCCATGTGTGCCCTGACTGGGGATTGAACCTGCAACCTTGTCAATTTGAGACGATGCACTGAACTTACTGAGCTAAAAAAAAAGTTCTTATGTTTTGACTCTGATTGATACAGTAGTAGAGTATTGGTTTGGTATGTGGATATCACGGGTTTAATTTCCGGTCAGAGCACAAAGAAAAACTATCTGTTTCTCCACCTCTCGCCCTCCTCATTCTCTCTCTCTCTTCTCCTGCTACAGCCATGGCTCAATTGGTTTGAGCACATTGGCCCTAGGTGCTAAGGATGGCCATGCAAGGGTAGTCAAACTTTATATAAAAACCGCCCACTTAACTGCCTAACGTGCTAAAAGTAACTTGGTTGTGAGCATGGTTCCAAATGGGCAGAGTATCAGCCCCAGTTGGGGGGTTACTGGGTACATGTCAGTTGGGGCACAAGTGGGAGTCTTCTATCTCCCTTCCTCTCACTTGGGAAAAGGAAAGAAAAAAGTTGTAATTTTTAACAAAGCCTTATTTCTTGTTTTTCTTTTATAGTTAGTGTTTTTGTGTCTTGTTAAAAAATAGTGTTGCTTATCCTAGATCCATGAAGATAATCTCATTTTTTTTTCTATTGAAGTGTTTTTTATTTTATTTTTCACAATTAGTTCTGTGATTCACTTTTTGGTAGATGTATAATGCAAAATATGGGACAGATTATTTTTTATTGTTACTTGAGTAAAAACAACACCTATTGAGCATGCATCGCTGTATCTTAAAATTCTTTCAAAGGCAACCCTCAGCAAGTGGAGGATCTCATTTTAATTATCCTTATTTTGTATTGTAGAGGGAGTGGTCACCATGCATGCTTTTGCTTTTGTCTCTTGCTGCTTTTCAAGAAGCATTACCAACTGCAGAAAGAACATGACAGTAAGGGGTGGCTATGACCCTGACTGTTTGGCCAGAACATCAGAAAGAGACATCTTTGAGCATCTGATAGTAGAGAGAGGACATCAGAAATGACAAAAGGTAATAATTAAGTCATCACTTTATATTATAGCTCATTTTCAAGCTGTGTATGCCTAAAGATGGCTGTAGTCAAAGATTTTGAGAACTGAATGACAGTTCAGGTGCCAGGGTAGCTTCTCTGTCCGCAGAATGAGGATCAAAACTGGAGACAGAGAGAAACAGAGAGAGGGACAGATAAGGACAGACAGACAAGAAGGGAGAGGGATGAGAAGCATCAATTCTTCATTGCAGTACCCTTGTTGTTTGTTTATTGCTTTCTCATATGTGCCTTGACTGGGGGGATACAGAAGATCAAGTGACCCCTTGCTCAAGCCAGTGACCTTGGTGAACCTTGTTCAAAAAAGATGAGTTCATACTCAAGCTGGTGACCTCGGGGTTTTGAACCTGGGTCCTCCACATCTTAGTCTGATGCTCTATCCACTGTGCCACCACCTGGTCAGGCAAAAAAAAAAAAAAAGTAATTCTTAAGTGAAGGAAAACTAAGATAATATGATTTATTTTAATGCTAAAGAAAAGTTTTCAAGTAAAAAACGTGATAGTAGAAGAGAACTTGGAACATCAGAAATGACGAAGGATCTACTTATGTGATATCCTTTATAATTTCTAATTACATACATATTTTATAGTATAAATATCATAACATTTGTATAATTAAAATTATGTTGAAAATAATATATGTTGAAGTGATTAGGTGGGGAGTAAGAAAAAAATAGAATTGTTGATATTTTTCCAAGTAAAATAAAACCTATCAGAATAATGTTATTCTTCTTCATCACATGAGAGTAATAATTAGGTTGAGAAAACATAGCACATCTATATATATATATATAAAACACTTGGATATCAGAAATAATAAAAAATATTCTAAAATAGTGAAATGTATGATAAAAGATTGAATTGAAAATGTATAGGAGAATAAATATTCAAATTAGGGATCAAATGTGGAACAAACTGCAGATTTTAGTATAGTGTGTTTAACATTGTACCAAAAGTTTTCTTTCTTTTTGACTTCATAAAAAAAGTAAAATAATGTTAATGAGTAGACTTAATAAACTAAAATTCTTTGAAGGCAAAAATTAGTATTTTTATTACTATTCTCCTAAATTCAATTCTTTCCATTTTTAAGTTCTTGTTTATAAGTAGGAACTGTGGATAAGTAATTGTGTTACCATATTGATAATGCACTTGCATTGCAGTAACAAAATAGTATGCTAATCACTTTGATGCAGCATTAGTGCATTATGAATAAATACATGACTTTAAATTTAGGGTTTTATTTTTGCTTTTTTGAAATAAAGACAAAGCATTTTTATTTTTAATTTAAAAACCATGATGTGCTTTTCACTTGATTAGTAAACAAGTTTTAATATTTGTGGCTTCAATTTTTAACTGGAATGTTTATTAAGGATAAAGAATAAATAAATAAAAATATGCTATTATTTATTAAATAGGGTTCATAATGCCAAAGCTCAAAACTTCACTTATTTTCTCAGTTCTTTTTAAACTGCAATTAGGGTATAGTACCTACGAGTAAGTAATAAGTACTTAGTAAAAGTCTTATTATTTGAACAGCCGGACTCCCACAGATGTTTCTAATTACACCAAAGATGAAATCATTATTTCCCATTAAGTTAAATTACTTTCCATAAAAGAAATAACTTCATTAAAACTATAAGAAGCTAAAATTAAATGCCATATAATAACTAGTCTAAAAAATCATAAGTTATAATTAATATACTCATTATTATTATACTGGTAATCAAAGTTTATTCAAATGGTTCAAAGACACTTAGAATGGTACTCACCTTTATAAGGGGTAGGTCATACTATATACCTGTTGCCAGATAATTACAAAGGTTGTCAGTGGTGTGAACCTGCCAAATTTCTCAGTACCTGTCCTATTAGCCATTGTTAGTGTCAGTGGCTAATAAGAGCTTATATTTCTCTATTTGCTGGACAATTGGTTATAACCAAGGAAAAAAATTCAGTGCTAACACTAGCACCTGTAATTTTACATATCTAAAAGAACAGATTGGATTTTAAATTCTGTGCTTTGGAAATATTTCTTTTAACTATTACATTTTTCCCCTCAATTTCACCTAGTTTTGAGAGTAATATTATTATTAAAATTATCTTAAATGATTTTGATTTTGTATCTGTCTGGACACACAGAGTACCTATGTGGTTTAGTTAAAATATATGAGAAAATAATACTCTAATAGAGATTTTTCATGCTAGTCTGTGAAAATGTATCTTTCATGAAGAAAAATTATTTACAGTTTATTGACTTTATTAATTTGTGTAAAATTTCTTTGTTTCTTGTGATGTTTGTTCTTTTCTTCTCACTATTGTGCCAAGCAGCAATAGACAAAAAACCAACTATATGGTGAATAAACCTTAAATATAGCTGTACCTATTCATGAATCCTTTTCTTATTTCTAATTAACAAGCTTTTTTGTTTTCTTTTTTTTTCTGAGTAACAAGTTAGTATTTTGACTTAATTACTTATGGCAATAATGGTTATCAACCTATTTTTAAATATTGAACACATTATGCTAAATTATGTTTTTATTACTAAAATGGATTGATTAGCAAATATTTTAAATAATTACATTTGCAACATTTCAGTAGGCTTCCAACTCATATATAAGCATGATTATGTATCAGTATGCATATATTACATTTTTCCATTTGTTATTGAAAACATTAAGCTTTAAATAAAAAGAAGAGGCCCTGGCGAGTTGAGTCAGGTGTAGAGTGTTGGCCCAGCATGTGGTAGTCCCAGGTTCAATTCCTAGTCAGGACACACAGAAGAAGCAATCATCTGCTTCTCTTCTTCTCCCATCTTTCTCTTCTCCTCCCATGGTTCTGGTTTAAATGGTTCGAGGTAAGTTGGCCCTGGGTCCTGAGGTTGTCTTCATGGCCTCACCTCAGGCACTAATATAGTCAGTTGCGGAACGGCAGAGCAGCAGCCCAAATGGGTAGCGCATCGCCTGGTAGGGAGCTTGCATGGTGGATTCTGGTGGAGCACATGTCTCTGCCTCCCTGCCTCTCACTTAATAATAAACAACAATAAAAAGAAGAGAATTATAAAACAAAGATGTAAAATTTTTGTCCTATATGATAATTATAAATGTCTGTACCCGTGCTATATTCAAAGCTTTTATTGAAAGATAACTGCATAAGCTTTGTGCTATTTATATAGATCCTCTTCTCCTCCAACATAGAGTAGAATCACAAGCATTTGTTAATAAATATCCTTACTAGCCTGACCAGGCGGTGGCGCAGTGGATGGAGCATTGGACTGGGATGCAGAGGACCCAGGTTCGAGACCCCGAGGTCGCCGGCTTGAGTGTGGGACCATCTGGCCTGAGCAGAAGCTCACCAGCTTGGACCAAAGGCTGATGGCTCAAGTAAGGGATTGCTTGGTCTGCTGAAGGCCCCTGTCGGAGCGCATATGAGAAAGCAATCAATGAACAACTAAGGTGTCGCAAGGAAAATCTGATGATTGATGCTTCTATCTATCCCTCTCTCTGATTCTCTCTCTCTGTTCCTGTAAAAAAAATAAATAAATAAAGTAAAGAATAATAATAATAAATAAATATTTTTACTAGGCATACAATACAAGAAAATGATGAGATTTTAGATTTTAAAGAAAACTTAGGGGAGAGTTCATCTCATAAAACTTAACTTTCTTATTTTTTACCTATATATTCCTTTATGAATTTGATGAAAATTCTAGACCCACTCTATAGAGCAATTCAAACAGGGATGTTCTTTCAGTTGGTATTAATTAACTGACTATATTTACCAGAGACTCTACTAGTCACTGGGGATCAGGTAAAACAAGCCCTTTCTAGTAGAATTAATAATTTTGTGAGAAAGACATGCATTTATTAGATAATCACACATATAATTTTTAAAAACAGCTATGTAGCCAGACCAAGCAGTGGTGCAGTGGGTAGAGCATTGATTGACCTGGGATGTGATGACTCATGTTCAAAACCTCGAGGTCACTGGCTTAAGTGATGGCTCATCTGGCTTGAGCTTGGGGTTGCCAGTTTGAGTACAGAATTATAGACATTACCCTGTGGTTGCTGACTTGAGCCCAAGGTCAGTGGCTTGAACTTGAGCAAAGGGTCAATGGCTCAGCTAAAGCCCCCTGGTCAAGATACATATTAGAAGGCAGTCAATGAACAACTAAAGTGCTGCAACAATAAGGTGATGCTTCTCATAGTTTTATGAAAATCCAGGCAGGTATAGTGTTAGGGACTATTTTTGTCCTCCAGAATTAATGTGTTGAAGCTCTAATTCCTAATGTGAAGTATCTGGTAGTGAGACTTTGGGAGGTAATTAAGTTGTGAGGATGGGATCCTCATGAAATAAATGAATACCTTTATAACAAGAGACATAGATAAGAGATATCTCTTTCTCCCTTTATTTGAAGACATAATAAAAATACAGCTGACTGCACAACAGGAAGAAAGTTATCTTCCAACAATTACTCTACTGGAACCTTGGACTTGGACTTACCAGTATCCAGAACTGTGAGAAATAAATGTTTGCTATTTAAATTACCCAGTCTGTGTTATTTAGTTATAGCAGCTTGAGAAGATTGAGACAGGTGGCGAAGGAGAAATTAATAATGGGAAGAGAAGCTGTAAAACCTTTCAAACAAAAGAAACAAAATTTCTGGAAGAACTAACATAATTGGTAGGATGCAAATAGTAAGAAATGAAAGTTCAGTGTAATGGCATGAGCAGAGGTTGAAGAGGTATGTGAGGTTGCTGCTAGAAACATGTAAGGCCCTAACAACCACTTTAAGGATTGTTAGCTTTATTTTAATTATAGTGGGAAATCACTTAATATAACTTTATTTAGAGATGTGAAATAATCAATTTAATGTTAAAATACCAATCTGGCAAGAACAATTTTAAAAGATCAAGAGAAAACATTTACCCTGGCACAAAGGTTTTTATAATAATAATGCTCTATGTTCATAAAGCATTATTCATGGTGGCCAAGACATGGAAGCAGCTGAAGTGTCTTTAGGTAGATGACTGGATAAAGGAGATGTGGTAAATATATATAATGAAATACTACTCAACCATAAGATAAAATACTTTCATTTTTAAGAACATTACCTTGAAAATATTATGCTAAGTGAAATAAGACAGTCAGAAAAGCTAAAATACCATATGATTTCTTTCATATATGGGATATAAAACTGAAACTCATAGAGACAGACGATAGTACGGTGATTGCCAGAAGAAGGAGATAGAATAGTAAAAAGTAAAGGTGGCCAAGTTTATGGTGACAGAAGATGATTTGACTTTGTGTGGTAGGCACACGATGCAATATATTGATCATGTATAATAGTAATGTACACTTGAAAAATATATGATTCTATTAACCAATGTTGCCCCAATAAATTTAATTTAAAAATTCATATTAGGTTCATAAAATTGCTATTTCCTAATTCGTTAATGCTCACAGAAAAAAAAACTAACTTTTTGAATAGAAACATACATACAGAATTGTAAGAGTAAAAAAAAGTATATAAAAGAGAGAAGGTAACAAGACAAGTAGATCATTGATTTCAAAGCACTTATCAAGTAGAGTGAACTTCGTGATCTTGGTTTTGTTGTTTTGTTTTCAAAGTCAAGGGGTAAGAAGATAAAAGCTCAAGAAAGGCAGACCACCATCCAAGGGAAGAAATCTAATAAGAGAAATTTCTGCTTAAATAAGGACCCACCAAATATAGGAACTCTAACATAGCACGCAGTGATAAATTATATGTACATTCATCCCTTGCCACCTCCACAGTTCATGGAATATTTCAAAAATAGAAAGGAAATATTTCCTAAGATATTCTGTACTCAGTGTTAGCCACACACAGTTTTGCAACCTGGAATCATACCATTTCATGGTGTGAAAATACTCAAACCAGGTGTGTAGTTACAACGATCCCCTCTTATATGAGAGAGATAAATGCGAACCCTCTCCAGAAGAAACTAACTTCAAAGCACACCTCAAAGCATGTTCTCTGGGAAACTTCAGAAACTACCAACTTAGAGAAAATGATCAGAAAACGACAAATGAAAATGATCTTATATGCAATACAGAGAAGAACCTACAAAAACATCAAATATTGGAATGAACTCATATGGAATATAAAATAAGTATAGTCAAAAGATTTTTAAGAAGATGGATTTATAATTTCAGAAAAAAATAAAGCATAAAATGACTAAGTTAATTCTGAAAAGAAGCAGCTACAAATATAAACTATAATAACTAAAATACAGTTTGTCTGTAAAGTCATGGTGCACTTTTGACCATGTAACCAGTCAAAAGTGCACCATGACTTTACAGACACATTGTATTAGATTTCTCTAATAGATAAATACAAATATCAGAATAGAGGTTACTTACTTCTGAGAGGGAATGGAATAGGATTTAGGTAGAGAAAGTCAATATACAATTTTTGTGAGACTCAGGGTGCACTAGTGTTTATTTTTTTCATATATAGATATAAACATTTTTTGTATTGGTATTTAATAAAAATAATTAAACAAGTTAACAAGTTTTAGGCATGGTGATAGGATTTGGTTGCAACTGGAGGGAAAGAGAAGATTTTGAATGACTCTTTAAGTTTCCAGCTCAGTCAATTCTATAAATTGTGTTGTTATTCAGAGAGATAGTAAAGGTGGGAGGAGAAGTATATTTGAAGAAAATCTTTTTTAAAACAGTGTGCTGGAAGTGCCTGTAAAACATATAGGTGAAAATATAGAGGGAGTAGTTAGAAATGTTGTTTGTAAATTAAGTAAGTTATAGATAGAGATCAAGAATGGTGAACACACAATACAGTGTACAGAGATGTGTTGTAGAATTGGGCACCAGAAACCTGTATAATTATGTTAACCAGAGTCTCCCCAATATCTAATTTAAAAATATATATATTTATTGAGAAGCAAATCTAGGAAGTGTACTGAGAGGAAAAAATACTTAAGTGTCGCTCAGAATCTTGACAATGGACATGGAGTCACTTTAATGGTCCCACCTCTGCTGAGGAGACGAAGGGAGGCCATTGCCAGAGAGTGATGCAGACTAAAGGGTCAGTTCAGCCCCAGCGGGCAGGGGCACAGCAGAAGACAGGGAATGGGTACAGAGTGGGGAACAAACTGAAGCTGACACAGTTGAGAACACAACCCTATAGAACTCTAATATTTAAAAGTTGACAGAAGATTAAAAAATTGGAACCACTCACTACTAAGGTAGGAAGAATGCTAAAAGGAAATCTCTTTTTGCAATAAGTGATAGGTGACTTCTAAGGAGAGAAAATTGGTAGTAGTGCTAAAAGAGATCAAGTAAGATGAAAGTTGCCTATATGAAATGATGTGGATGGGGATAGAAAACACTGGAAGCATTTCAATAGCAAAGGTATGAACTAGGCAAGAATTAAAGTGGAGAGTTTAAGATACATTCAAGAGGTTTTCTTTGGTTAGAATTTGCAAGATTTGATAATAATTTGAAGATAAGAGAAAAGTGACAAGAAGTGAGAGATGTTTTCTAGGTTTTTAGTTCAGAAATATTAGAAACACCGAAAGGGGATCAGGTGGGGAAATAGAATTTTCTTCATTTTTCATTTATAAATACATATTACAGTTATTTAATATGCAAAATATACATTAGCACTGCAAACAAAAAGGAGGAAATTAAGATCCAGAGTGTCAATAACAGACTTGTGAATCATAAATACAACAACTCATTTGCAATTAGTTGGATCCATCATAAAACAATAAGAAAAAGAAAAGTTACCTGGTATACAGGTGCCACCGGGCAATGTCAACTAAATTTTATTGCTATAAACTGGCGTAGCACTCATGTCTAGGCCATATTCTCCTCATGAACATAAATAATGTCACAGAACCTCAGCATTAGACAAAGCCGATCTGTGATCATGATAAATTAAGGCACACCCAAGACACTACATGTCTGAACACAGTCCAAATATGATTGTCTAAGCCATAAAAAAGACCAAACATCTGCTAATGAGACTGCTCCTTTTTCTCATTTACAACTTTAGCCTAAGGCTTGACCTCACTTTGGATGAGATCTGTTAAGATATCCAGTCATAAAACTATCTCATCCTCCAGGGAGAACTTCAGCTTCTTTAAACTTTCTCTGAAACCAGCTAAGGGAAGGTAGAATCTCACAAGTTCTTTCTAACACCTTTGTAATGAGGTATCTGACAAATCCTCGAGGTATGCATTCTCCTTCTGAAACAAGAGTTTTAGATCTGAATTATTGGATGGTGTCACTGGTGGTTTTGGCTAGAAGTAATTGGAAAAACTTTGATACCCCCCAACTGCTCATATACAATAAGGTAAAGCAAAATATGCAGTGTTCTGTGGGAAATGGAGGCACGGGGAAAATGTAATATAATTTTGCTTTCATTAGTTCAGGATAAAAACGACATGTTTGAACCTTTCCCAAACTCCTGCAAAAATTTTTGTTTATTTATTTTAGGGGTGCAGCTTCAACTATTAATAGAGTTCTGAATACTGCAAGGTATTTAATACTCATACATATTGAATCACTATTAGATGTGTGTTCAGTATATTTAGTGTCTGGAAATGTGATTACGTACACTATTCCAATCAAGTTACCTCTATACATCATTATAAAGTCTTTCAATTTGTACTTAATGGCCTAAATACTTTGCAATCAGTAGAAATTGAGTAGAAAATCTGATTGGGTTATCTCATTGGATAAAAAACATAATTATTCTTTCTCTTCTCTCCTTCTCAACTTACCCTTCTCTGCCCCTCAAGGTCGTCTTTCTCTGTAGGCAGTTTCTGAAGTGCAGCAGCCTAACATTTCTGTTTGAGAAGATGTTCAGCAGCTCTTACTCTCCTTCTGTCGGGCTGATTAGAGAAAGTGCTATGTGGATTGATTTGCTCTGGTACTTGGCCAGTCCCCTGTTTCCAATTTGCCCACTGACAGGTTTTATGAAGGATACTAAGTGCACAGTTGCCACTTCATTTATGAGTTCATCTGTAACTTGTACCATGTGCCTTTCCCAGTTTGAGCTTGTTTACTGCCATTTTCTTCTCTGCCAGGAAAGGTGAAGGTTATTTTATGGCTGAGCAGATGACTGCCTCGCACTTGGTACTGTCTCTGAGGTCCCTTGGTACCTCATATAGCTTCTTAAATTATACTTTCCAGTGGTTTTGGATGTCTTCCTGTGCTGTTAGTCCTTTGCCATCTGCTGTCCTGATGCCACTGCAGTCTTTGGGTAAAATTCAATGTTTACAAATCCCTTTGTAGTGTTTCTATCTACCTCTTGTTTCCAATATTTTTTACTACATTGATTGTTACTTTTTTAACACTCATAATTGGGTTTTAATTTTTCCCAAGCAATTTCCAACATTTCATTGGGAAAAAATCATTTTGTTAAATGCATCATGCTAACATATGTAGCCTTTACTCTAATTGATGATTTTCAAATGTATTTTAAATATTTATGAAATAAAAGTGAAATCCAAGTTACACCTACTTCTTTTAAAATTCGTCGGTCTCTTAAAATTTTATATGATCAGATCATAAATAAGTTTTGTGCATCTAAATTGTCGTGGTTTGAAATCTTTTTTAAAAAATACCGTATATTCAAATCTTGATTTTTTTCCAAACTATATTGACTTTTTTACTTTTTATTGTTTTTATTTAGCATGATTTTCAATGGACATATTATATTGATTTTTTAATATTTTATAGTATTTAACCATTAAACTATTAAGAGAACATAAATATCTACTGGTCTTTGAAAGTAATTATTGCTTTATATACAGTTCTTTTCCTAAAACTATCACAACTGACACTTCCTTAGAACATATTTAGACATGCCTGCCACTTCTATCATAAAAATCTATGCTTTGAAATTTAACAAAAAATATATTTCTTCTTCTGACTAGATGAATTTAGATTCATCCCTGTCCACACTGAAGTTACACAAGAGAAATGTTTTTATGATTTTTATCACTACCGCCTTACCACCTTTACACATTTGTCCTTTATTTATTTATTTATTTTTGCTAATAGGAAATAGTTATAACGGGGAAAACTCACAGTAATAAATAAAAGTGATATGGTGACACATGTTACTCAGTACAGTAAAAATACTTCACAGAGACCAAGGGAAATTTTCCAAAATGTTCTAAAAATTACAAGTGGTGACAAAACCATTTAGATTAAAATGATCCACTATAAAGTAATTTTGTTGTGGCTAAAAGAAAGCAGTATGCCATGAAAACAATTCAATTTATTTCATACTCTCTATATTTACAAAATGAGGATTTCTTGCACACTCTGTTGTTAACAAACCTTTCTAGACAATTCTCTCTTTTTTTAATGTATAAGAAATATAGGGATTCAGAAATGATATACCTGCATCATTGTGATGTACCATATGTTTTTAGTTCAGTTTTTCCTTTCAAGGAACCCAAACAAGACAAATAAACTTAAAATAACTTAATATCATTATTTTAAAAATTAAAGTTTAACAGAATTAGGGCTTTTGAAGTGCCCAGAGTTCTAAGAATTCTGATACTAAAATAGCTTGATAAACTCATAAATACCATGACCTTATTCTTCTGTAAATCAAGTAAACTCTTTTAGGTTCCCTTTCCCCACTCCAAATTGCTCCCTTGCCTCTAGTAATCTACATTTTCATGAAATTTCTAAGGATTATATAAGTATAGAAGTAGCAGTTCAAATATAACTGTACCAAACACTTGAAGTAAATAAAAAACAAGTCATTATTATAGAGTTTAATATCCAAATAATATTGATAAAATGCCATATACTAACATATATGCTAGAAACACAGGCATAATACTGATTATTGAATTTTTGTTAGAGTCAGAAATAGTCCTTGTGACTTGAAATTTTAAGTGAAACAAACTTTCAATTTATAGTTAAACAACTTCTCTTTAGAGATTTAGCAAAATTACAAAGTAATTTGGTGTGTCTCTCTGATAAAGATAATTAAAAGTAGTAAAACTACTAGCTGGTAGAAACGTTTTATTGTTTGTGTTTAATTCAATTTATTCATGCTAAATCATATACACTTGGAAAGGCTTTATTTCCTACGCCTGTAATAGAGCAGATTACATACTATGCCTCTTTCATTAGTTCCATAATAGTTAAGGGCAAACTAAATAGTATCTTTTATTAAGTGACATTTCACATTCATTCTGTCTCTTTTTTATATATAGATCATTTCTTTTGGTAACTCGTACTTACCTAAATTGTCTATACTATTGAATCATTGCAAAGTAAAATACGAATGCCCACTCTCCTATTTAGAAACTTGAAAGTTAACGGACATACTTTTATCTCCTTTATTCCTCACATGTAATCATATTTTTTAGTTTTGAATTATAGCTTCCAAATTGTCTAAAAAGGCTACTCATTCTTCATTTCAATTACTATCCTTTTTTTAAAGATTTTATTACACTTTCTCATCTTAGAGGTTTTTTTTTTACCACGTGACTCTTGGACTGCACTAAACTCTAGATCGGCTAAGCCATTCTTTGTACTTTCACGATTAAAATATAATCCAGTCTTTTACATTATGCGATCATTCGTTGCATACATTTTATCTATATACATCCTGCTCCATCTCTTTCTACATTCCCAATCTACCCTGTAGTTTCGTATTCTTATGTTACACATATTGGTTTGTCCTGAGTCTCGCAGCTGCATTCGTGCGTTTCCATTATACACTTTTCACTTGTTTTTCTCTTTCATTTTTTTCTTGGTACTTGTCTCTTATTTGTTTAGATATTCCTAGCAACCCAAAGATGTAATTTTACAGTAAGTATCTGAACAGCTCAATATATTCTTGAGACTGTTGCTTATTTTTTAGCTTTAGTACTTGCACAGTTGGGAATACAGCTGCATAGAAATACTTATCAGTAAAATAAACCCTCTTCCTCTGATGTTTCATCTTAAAGGTAAAATCATCCAGCTGTTGCCATTAAGTTCTTCAACTCATGTATAAACATTGTATTCACTCCAAACAGCATGTTTTAAAGTAGGTTAGTTCAGAGTTGTGGAATGGTTGCACATTTTCAGTATTTCTAAAGATTAAGTTCCACACTAAATTGTTTTAACACACTATGCAAAACATTAAACTGTTTAATTCATTATTGGAACACTTTCATTACAGCATTACTGTAATAACAGTTTAACACCCTGCCGTGGCAATTCTGAATGGAAAATTAAGTATATATTTGTATTAGCTTGGGTCATTTAAATGTTAGATGACACAATCTTGGTATACAGGATATTGTTCTTCAGAGAGAGGGATATGCTTTCAAGTAAATAGTTTAAATGCATAAAATCAATTCAGGAATTTGTTACGTTAATTTTCTATTTTTCTGTTTAATTGATTGGAGTTTTTTCTGAACATTTTTCTGTCGAAATTTTAGTGTAAACTATATCAGCATGAACCATGAAAAGAATACATAAAGACAATAAATATTTCTGTACATTTTTTTTTTATATTTCAGAAGTGAGAAGCGGAGTATGGAGGGGAGGCAGACAGACAGACTCCCGGATGCGCCTGCCTTGGATCCACCTGGTATGCCCAGCAAGGGACGTTGCTCTGCTGCATCTGGAGTCATTCTAGTGCTGGAGGTGGAGACGATGTAGTCATCCACAGTACCCGGGCCAACTTTGCTCCAATGGAGTCTTGGATGCAGGAGGGGAAGAGAGAGACAGAGAAAAAGCAGAGGGGGAAAGATGGAGAAGCAGATGAGTGGTTCTCCTGTGTGCCCAAGCTGGGAATCGAACCAGGGATTTCCACATGCCAGGCCGACACCTTACCACTGAGCCAAACTGCCAGGGCTTTTCATACATTTTAATTTTTCAGGACCTAAACTGCAAAGGGAAAATCCTGAAATTGCAATAAATAATCATTGAAAAGTAGGTATGTCAATAAATTTGAAAAAGAAACATAGTGTCCTCATTTTAATTTCATGTTATGAATTAAACAAAGAAAGTCTTTGTATGTGATTTTTTAAATTGATGCATTTTATTTAATGCTTTAGGATTTCAATATTTATACGGAGTGAAATAAGTGAATCAGAAAAAAAAATCTGAGAACAGCATGATTTCATACATAGGTGGGACACAAAAGTGAGACTATGAGACATGAACAAGAGTGTGGTGGTTATGGGATGGGGGGAGGGAAGGGAGGGTGGAATAGGGAGAAGGGGAGGGTTACAGGGAAAACCAGATAGAAGGTGACAGAGGACAATTTGACTTTGGGTAATGGGTATGCAGCACAATTGAATGATAAAATAATCTGGAGATGTTTTCACTGTACATATGTACCCTGATTTATTGGTGTCACCCCATTAAAGTTAATAAAAAAAATTAAAATAAAAATCAATATTCAATTTAAATGAAAAACTACCTATGTACCGTCCATCTCTCTATATTTATATCTATATATGCATCTATATAAAAATTAAAGTTATATCAAAGTCTTGTGATTTTTGAAATTATGATACTTAAAAGATATTCTAAAGCTAATTTTATACCATATGACAAAAATAAAGTTGTGTTGTGATGAAAATTATGCTATATTTTATTTCTAAATAGATAAAACCCTAAAAGATATATCTGTCCATAACCTCCTAACATAGGCTTGTTGTTTAATTGACTGTAGAAATTGATCATAAACTTTTTAGTTTTTATTTCTTCATTCAAGGTTTATTTTACAGAAGTTGGATACATTACATATTTTTACTTAATTGACAAAAATTCTCAGGAAAGAAACTCTTTGTTTTTGAATTATGAGTTAATATAAATGTTGTTCCTTAACTGAATGTCTTGCTTTTTGAGAACAGAATCAATAGACTTAACATAGTATTTACACAGTTACATTTTTAACCATAATTTTGTTTCAAACAATGGATTCATAGGTTAGGCTATGAATGCATTCAGAATAATTTCTTAATATTGAAAACAAATTTGCTTGCCAACTAAGTTTAAGAAGACTTAATGTATTATGTATTATAAGATGCATATAAATAACTCTATGTAATAACTTGCTGCTAATTTTTTTCCTAGAGGAATAAGTATCAACTGCTTTAGTAAGATCATGCAGCTAAGCCATAAACATGTTGTCTTCACTAGTAATGGTTGAGTTATAATACTAAGTAAGCCAGGGAGTGCCCAGTGAAACAACTTCTCTGCTTCTAATGCAAGAAGATGATGTCACAAATGTTTCAAAACTTGCCTCCATAAGGAATTTTTGTGATGATCAATCTGTTTTTCAGAAGATGCAGTAAGACATCCTTATGTTGAGCTTTATTTAGAAAAATAACTTTTGAATATTATCTAGAGCTATGCTTTTAAGAAGAGTAGGGTTTATCTATATGTGTCTTTTTAACTTAAAATGGAATTTAAAAGTTCTATTTCTCAATCTCACTAGCCACTTCCAAATACTGACTAGACACATGTAACTAATGTCAAAATGGTTAATAAAACCTTCCCATTTTTACAAAAATTTGTTGTAACTGCCTTATTCAGAAATTTCAATAACATCTTATTCACTTACATAGAAAGATGACTCAGGGACTCAAGTTATAACCAATAATAATTAGGCCCCTGAAACTTCTACTGTATGGGTCCCTAAGAAAGAGTTCAGATTATTAAAAAATATTATGATCATTTTGACTATCTTAACTTACAATTTAAAAATTCAAAGTAAAAAATAATTGTACACACTCCTTATGAAAAACAAAGATAAACAAATGAACAACAATAAAAATCCCTAAAAACAAATGAAATAACTAAAAATTAAGGAAGTAAAAACTGAAAAAATTTTGTCTCCCCTACATTTACTCTACTTAGTAGGAAGTTTGGCATTAATCATTTAAGACCTCCATTCATCTATCTAGTTACTACCTATGTATCTACCTATCACAAATAATTAAAGATCATTCTATCCCATGTAGAACTACTTGGGAAGTCAATATTTTTTTCAGAAGATTTCTATACTTATAAAAACAAGTTGGATAAATCTCTAATTTTATGCTACCATTTAAAATAAGTTTGGTATATGTATCTCAAATGCCAGTAACTAAGTGCTCCCTACATTAAACATTGCTTTGATCTGAAACAATTTCATAAAAAAAATGGCTAACTTCATTCATTTTTGTTTGCTCAGAATATAAAAATGATTTGATCAAATTGACAGCTTATCAACTTATATTACAATAGTTAAAGCAGACACACTTTTAATTAAATATTTTATCATTGTTTTACCTATTATCAGAAAAGGTGGTTATTGCTACCACATCCTGATTTCTAAAAGAAGGTCAATGGTGGGATAATTATGCTTTAGGTGGACAACTGTCAGCTATTCATCAGTTTGTCTTCTGGCTAAATCTGATATCAGGTTTTTGCTGGTCATAAAAGCAAATATTTATGAGAAGGGGCAAAAATAATGTTTCAAGGTTTGAGGTTCCTATATTCTTTATCAATTTAAGTTTTAAATCTGCTATTTGATATTAGACAGAGCCACATAGTACATGGATGGCTATTCGAAATCTGTTTCAGGCTATTCATGAAATAAATAAATTACCTCTTTATATCTCTTTTTTCCTTGCACTAAAAACTCAGTCTCTCAAAAGTATATCTTAATTCTAATTAAATTGTAAATCTGAAGTTTCTAATGAATAAAAAATCTTTCAAATGAGCTGCAGATTTTCTGAGTTTCAAAAATGAACATATTTTCAATTAGAGTAGGTAATGTTTGTTATTTTTTCCCTTTGGCAAATAGCCAGAATATATGCATTTCTCATTACACATGCACAACTCATAGAGGAGGAAATTTAACACAGTTGATGTCTTTTTTATGGCTGTGTTGGTCCCATAGGATTTTCCTGTTGTATAACCAAATGGGTGAATGAGTGATTAGATAAAAGTTTTAGAGTGACACTGTGCTGCTTATAATACAGGACTGTCAATGGTGATGACAATTAAATAGAGAAAAATCTATATCCTTGTAAAAATACTTAAAGCAATGATAAAAACCACTGCTAATAAGAGTGCAAGAATGAAGAATTATTACACTATTGATGGGAATTTTAACTGGTACAATTTTTTAGACTAGGGGAGATAATATATTAAAAGTAAAAATAAATGATAGAAAAACTTTCTGACCTAGAAATCTCTCTTCCAGGAATATATTTTAAGATACAGTAACACAGTATAAAGAGAAATTATTACTGTACTTTCAGTAATAGCAAAATCTCAGAAACAACCTGACATCTATCACAGTGCACAATTGAAAGAAAATTATATCTTTATTTTATGAAGTGTTTCTTAAGTAGAGGCTTCACATCCAAATAGACCAATGTGAGAATGCTTTAATATATTGAAACATATCATTACACAACTATGACACATAGGTGGATTAAATGATGTTTATATTATGCTAATTTTATAAAATCACCAGAAATATATTATAATGAAAAAGAATGGTAAGGAACAATATTTCCTTTTTACATAAAAGGCAGCATACTCCTTGGGCGGTATACTTTTAAAAATTTCTGTTAATTTATTCTGGAAACTGTTAACTGTTCTGTTACCTATGGGAATTGACAGTATGGGTTGGTGGGTAGCAAAAAATAATGCTTTCATTGTTTGATTTTTTCATCATGGTCCCTTAATATTTTTAATAAGATTATTTTATTATAAAAACAGAACTCCGGCAGAATCAGCTTCTTAGTCTTGTTTTGGGATTTTACTGAATCTTCAGACTATAAAATGCTTATATTTTACAAAGTATGTTTTATCAAGGATGCTGAAAATTTTCTAATCCCACATTTTTCACTTTATTTTCCTGGCTCAGTATAGTGACATTCCTAGTAAAAAAGGTTAATAAAAATCTTGTCTTAAAGGCCATGTTTCCTGGAAAACTGAGGCTGATTTCTACATATTGATACTTAACTATGTGTTGACATTAGAATCACCAGTAGAAGATTTTAAAGATACCCCATGTATAAGAAAGACTCTTCCATGTATAAGATGCACCTTAATTTTAGAGCCCAAAATTTGAAAAAAAAAATGTATTGCATAAAGTTTTTGAAGTCAAGTCTTGTTCACCATAAAATTTATACAACTCCTCATCACTGTCAAAATTCCCATCCATTAGCTTGTCCTCATCTGTGTCTGATGACTAATCACTGTCTTCATAAATTACTTTGTCCTCAGTTCCATCTATGGCATTTGAAATGCCAAAAGCACTGTATAAGAAGCACCCAGTTTTTAGACCCCAAATTTTTCAAAAAAGGGTGCATCTTTTACATGGGGGAATATAGTAGCTATTCATTGGCCTTATCTCTGGAAACACTGATTCAGGATGGCTGGAAGGTCAGTTATTTGTCTTCTGAAGACCTATTTTTGATTCTAGTCTATGATCTAAATTTTTATTGTGGGTAACATGTCTTTTCAAGATTATTTATGTACATGTTAACCCTTAAAAGAAACAAAAGAAGAAAGGTCCAAAGAAGGAAAACTCATAGAAACAAAAGGTTAATGGTAACCAGAGGGAAGGGGGAAGAATGAGGCCAACGTGGATTAAGAGGGTTAAATATAAGGTGACGAATGAATACTAAAGTTTTGGTGATGAACACTCTATCGGGCATATAGAGATCATAATATTCTATACCTGCAATTTATATAATCTTATTAACCAATGTTATTTCAGTAAAAAATGTAATGTTATCAATCTCCTTTATACATATACATGCATTGAATTGCGGCAGTGCTTAAAGGCAGGATTTTCTATTTCTTTTTGTATGCTACTTTGGAGCCACTTCTATATAAAAGGAACTCCCAGTCCTTGCCTTGTTAGTCATTATAATGAAGCTGGATCCCCATTTTCCATATCTGGAAAAGTAGCACACCAAATTTGTATAAAGATCTCAGTAAATTTTATAGTATTCTTCAAATACTTTTAGAAAAAAATCACTAGTTCAATTTCTGTAATTGAGCTGTGTTTCAGGAACAGCGCATGTTTTAACAGTATTATAAATACAAAGAATGTAAGATGATATTTACCGTTGGCTGTGGCTTAGCCAATGCCAGGAGATAATAACAAAAGAAAAACAGGATATAAGATGTGGTACATTTCTCAATTTGGTTAAGGCGCACTGCAGGTAAAACAAGGATGACAGTGAAGTCAGTTCCAGGATTTATTGGCAAAAAATGCTCCCAATTTGGCAGCAGGTCACCATTGTGATAGTACTTGTGATATATTCACTCTCTTATGAACATTTTAGAAACTTTAGGATTCAGAGGTCTTCTTGCTCAGTGAGAGTGTAGGGCGAATTTTCTGCACTCAAGCAGTGTCTATAAATGGGTACATCTCTTTAAAAAGCAAGTGAGTCTATGAACATTGTAAATAATTATAGAATGGGGACACTCTTTGTGGAGAATCCTATCAAGCATTACTGAAGCGTCTTGGTACAATTGCCTTTCATTATGAGGTTTCACCCTCATTGGGATACATTCCTCCAGACTGATCCTGTGGCATTTTTATTATTTTCAAATAAATGATATACAATGATATTTATTTCATTAGAATGTACACAAATAGAGAATATTAAGGGAACATTTTTTATTTTAAAATCATATAATGGTGATAGTGTATTAAAACTTTGTAGTTTTAAAGTGTATAATATTGTCATATTTGTTACTCCTTTTAATTATAAAAAATGTCTTACGAACTATGTGTTATTACAACATTTAATGAATGAAGGCAGCTCAAGGAAGTCAATTAGCATGCTCAAATCTAAATAGTTGCAATCAGTACATGCATGTTTCCCCTTCCTCTAGTTCAGTGGTCTTCCAGCACAACACATCTGCCTCCTTTTTCCATAATGAATAAGTAGTATTTGATTTTCTGAAATTCTATGAATAATAGTAATTTTTTATTGCTTGTCAAAGCTTTCTGGCCTTGCTCCTTCCTTCAATCAAAGTTATTAAATGTAACCTTCTTGAGGTATACTATTAGAAAATAAAAATTAATTAGTTAGAGCCCAGTGGTGCAGATAACCTAACTACTAAAACAACTATTTCTCTCTTAGAACATGGACTCTAAACAGGGCTAATTTTGAAGCACAGATTTCCTTTTTCTAGTGGGAATAATAATTCTCATTCTTTTAACAGACAATTGCACAAGATATTTATTTTTAAATATACTCTTTAAAGGTTAAATTGATGTTAAGCTGTTTTCCTAAACTAATACACCAGATGAATCTTTAAGTCTGGGGACAGCTGTCTGTTCTTTTACATCCCACTTCAACAGTACTATCTCTAAGACATGCTGGCAAGAAACAGGAAATTGGTTTCAGCCAAATTCCCACATATCAGAGCTTTGCTGACGAGAGCAGAAGTCTATCAACAAGAAGGTGTGGGTGTGCGATCAAGACTTTGTATACAGAGCATCGCAATCTCACACTTGTCTAATTCTGGAAAAGGATGATTTTACATCTAGTTTTGATGTTTTGATAAATACCAACTCTTTCAGAAGCTAGTGCTTAAGAATGGAAACATGTTTATTAAACAGTGAGATGTGATTTGAAAATTCAGCAATCACATTAAAAACTGTCCCAGGCTTAACTGGTCTGTAGAACCACAGACAAGGCAGAAAAAAACAAAAATACATACGTTTTAAATTTAAGGACTTAAGCATTTTGTGCATTTTAAACATATGTTTCAGAGAATTTTGCAAATCCTAAAATGTCTTAATTCAATAGAGAGCTCTAAGTAATGATACTCACACTGACAAAAAGTATATATTTTGCATATTTAACATCTCACTCAAATTGGATCAATACTAATAATTAAATTATGCTATATATTACCATTAGCATGTATACCTGAAAGAAATATTAATTTGTTTTTTCCTTTTAAATTTTGATAAATACATCATTGTTTCTAATGGTGTTGTAAGCTTTTAAACATTTTGAGATACATTTATTACATTATGCTTTCTATAAGTCATTCCTTACCTTGGACAAGTTTGTTTTCTATATGACAATTTATTGTTTGACCATATTGTTTTCCTCTTAGGCAATAATTTATTTTTTAAATTATAGTTGCAAAAAGAAAAGGAAAATATTCATTAAATTATTTTTTGAAATTTTTATTTGAGTTAATATATCTTTGTGTTTCCTTTCCCATGACAATTAAGAGAATCATGAAGGAGAAAAGGGATACAATATAATACTTCTTAGCCATAAGAAAGAATAAAATACTGCCATTTGTGACAACATGGGTGTCTCCTGAGAATATGATGCTATGA
Source organism: Rhynchonycteris naso (assembly GCA_037038555.1). Taxonomy (NCBI): domain Eukaryota; kingdom Metazoa; phylum Chordata; class Mammalia; order Chiroptera; family Emballonuridae; genus Rhynchonycteris; species Rhynchonycteris naso. Next base: position 39,920,429 of record CM072997.1, on the reverse strand, counting down.
GAAATAAGACATACAGAAAAAGTCAAGAACCATAAGATTTCATTCATATGTGAGACAGAAAACTGAAAGCAGCAAATAAACAAACAAGAAATACATACAAAAAATCATAGATATTTGATGGTTCTCAAAAAGAAGAGAGATTGGGGATGTAGCAAAACATACATGAGATCAAATATACAATGACAAAAAAAGATGTGACCTTGGGTGGTGAGCACATAGTGCAAGATACATACGATGTATCATAGAATTGTACTCTTAACATATATATTTTTATTAACTAATGTCATCCCAATAAATTTAATTTTCAAAAAAGAGAAACCTTTAAAAATTTCAATATTTTATATATTCCTTAGTCCATTATTAGGAGTAAATAAAATTATTTTACATATCTCATAAAAATTAATACACATTCTGAAATTTGTCACATTTACTATAATTTATTATTTTAATTTACTTAAGATATTGTCTCTTGTCTGGCATATTGTTGCCTAGAATTTTTTACAGAAAAGGAAAATTTACCTGGTATCTATATTGTTATGCCCCATAGCTCCTTGGAAAATACCATATAAATTATGACATGAGCTCAGTATAAAACAGAGATATGTCAAAATGTGATGGCTCTCTTGTGTACATGTAAGTGAATTGCATAGATGGCTGAGAGATTGCATGCATTGGTTTTTTACTGCTGCTGCAACAAATTACCACTGTTTTATAGATTAACAACCAAAACTTTTAATGTTACAGTTCTGTAGGTCAGAAATTTGATACAAGACTCACTGGGTTCAAGTCAATGTGAGGAGGAATTTATTCTTTTACAGATGCTCTGGGAGAGCATCTGATTCACTGCCTTGTCCAGATCCCAGAGTTCATACCCAGATTAGTTTATGGTCCCTTTTCTTCTTGTCCTATGGCCTTGATTATCCTTCTTTCACTTTTAAACTCCCTTGGGATTACATTGTGTTCAACTACATAATCCAGGCTAAAGTCCATATTTTAAAATCAGTTTGTCAAGAGCTCAGCTAAGGCTCAGGGGGTAAATTTGTACAGAATGAAGGGGGAAGGAAGGAGATGGGGAAAAGATGAAGAGTAATGAGATGTTAAAGAGCAAAAATTCTACTAAACAAATTTAAAGATCTAAAATAACAAATAAATACACAAATATAAACACAGCAAGCTAAAATGAAAAAGTAAAAAGCCTTTAATCACTTGCAATGATGTGTATACCAGAGTCTAAAACTGGAGAAAGTGCTGACTTCCCTCTTTCCCGTTTCTCCCATAGAATGGCATACCTTGTAGGAAGGGTCTGGTGGGTTAGCACAGATGTGACTATTGTCCTCCTGCTAAGGAAGCCTCAAACAAAAAGCTCTGGCAACTTTACAAATCTTGAGATCAAGGAAAAGTAAAGGATTGAGGACTAAGAGTAGAAAATTACTAAACATTAAGTCAGAATTAGGGAGGGGAAATGTCACTTTAAGGTTTCTTCCTGCTTCTTCTATTAGGAGGCTTTGTTGGAAGCACTTGAGGAAGTACCCTGTTTAGAAGAACTTTCAAATTCAGGCACCTGTGGTAAGAATAAAATGAAAAAGGAAAAGGAAAAGGAGAAGGAAGGCTAGAAAGAAGGAAGGGAGGGAGGAAGGAAGGAAAAGAGAGAGATAAAATGAAAAAAAGAACAAAGAAAAAGAAATAAAGAGAGACAGAAGGAAAGAAGAATGAAAATAGAAAAGAAAGAAATAAAGAAGAAAGAAAGAAAGAAAGAAGAAAGAAAGAAAGGATATAGATTATTGTGCAGATATAAGCTCAAAGATGGCCACTAATACCAATGAAAGAAAATTAAAGTTTTCCTTCCAACAACAACAACAAAAAAGTTACTATCAATATATGCTAAACTACCTTTTAAGTCACCCTACATTAACATAGTGATTCTTGAATAATGTTTTTCCTTTTTATTTCTCTATGGTTTCCATCAAACTGGTCACCTTCACTGAAATATAACATGAGACATGACTACTAGTATAAAAATGTAGTTGAAGTTTCTACTGTTAAATAAACTATATATTTTTATTTTCTTATATTCCTACATCTCTTTACAAAGTCATTCCACTGGTTACAGGACAGTCTTTAAAAAGTAACGTCTTTTTCAGTTTTATTGAGACATAATTGAGATACAACACAGTATAATTTTTTTAAAAAGTAACATCTGTGGCAGGACCCCATAGACATAATTGTATATTTTTCGATCAATATAGCTTCAGCCATAGTGAAAAGAAAAATTAAATTCAAAGATAATCCAGAAATATCAATTTATCCAATTATTGTACATCATTTACTATGAAAGATATCAAGAAGCAAATTGTCAATTTGATTTTCACCTTCTGTTTCTACCACTGTTGGGTGATGGTGCTAATAAGCAGCAAAAAGGATAAATGACAGATATGTAGAAAAAAGGCAAAATGAAATAAATCCCTGGTGTGATCAATTGCCATTAAATAACGGATAAGTGAATGCAATGGTGGCTTAATTTGTCATCAAGAGCATAATAAATCACATCTTAAGATAAACTCTCCATGTAAAAATATTTTAACATGTTTTTTTCTATAAAATATTACTTGAGTCTAAGTTTTCTCCCAAATCCTATAATACACAAACTCACACCACACAGGTACACATGCATGCACAAACACACATACATACATATACACATATGAACATAGTAATCAGTAGCTTTTCTTACTGAGGGGCACCTGTAATAAAATGATGTATGAGAGCACAATGCATATTCACTATATTAACTGTATGAATACTATAGTATTTACTATATGGAGTGAAAAATTTGTGAGTATCATCACCTTAGGTGCTAAGATATATGACTCTTAAAAATTAACACATTTTATCTATTCTAGCTAGAATAATGAGTAAAATATGTCTTTTTTAAGCTTGGAGAATGGGTTCAAGCATAATTGATAATTAAGTAATACGGTCATAGCTTCTGAGCTCTTTTCAATGGGTTCCATAAAATATTACAATTGTTCTACCTCTGCTTAACAGTTTATTCTTCCTGAAAGACCGATGAGAATAACAAGGACAAAAGATCAATTGAAAACATAATATCAGGGACTACATTTGTGCCAGTATTTTAAAAGCATAGGAACAGGACTGACGCAATAAAAAAGGGTGAAATAAACATTTTAAATCACCACAGTTTTAAGTCTTATTTTATGCATGAACAACAAAAGTTTTAATATATATTTTTTAAAGATGCAAATGTATACATATGTGTGTATAAGACCACTTTGTACATATTATTTAGATTAACTTTCAAGAAGATCATTCTCCATGCTTCCCCGTTCACTCAGGTGAACTTTCCCTTTTATGAGGTTTCACTGCTCTATGACAGTACTTATTACAGCATCCATTCTATTATGCAGTGAATGTGTCATTTTACATATCTCCCCAACAAAGCACTGTGTTTTATGAAAGCAGGGAATGTCTTATGTATCTCATCCCCAAATTCTAATATGGTGCCTATTATGTACAGTTGTCTTTTTATATCCCTGGCTTCTGCCTGTGCAGTTTTAAAAAGCAAAGTTACATTGGGACTGATGTGTACTGAATAGGTAGGCCTATACTAGTTTTGTCTTTACTGAACAGGTGCAGACTTTTATCCTGTCATTATTTTTTTCTTTCTTTTTTTTTTTTTTTTGTTACAGGGACAGAGAGAGAGAGAGAGAGTCAGAGAGAGGGATAGATAGGAACAGACAGACAGGAATGGAGAGAGATGAGAAGCATCAATCATTAGTTTCTTGTTGCCGTTGCGACACCATAGTCGTTCACTGATTGCATTCTCACTGAGCCACCCCTTGCTGGAGCCAACGACCTTGAGTCCAAGCTGGCGAGCTTTTGCTCAAGCCAGATGGGCCTGTGCTCAAACTGGCAACCTCAGGGGTCTCGAATCTGGGTCTTCCAAATCCAGCCCAATGCTCTATCCACTGCGCCACCGTCTGGTCAAGCCTGTTATTATTTCTTAAACAACACACAATAACAACTATTTACATATAATTTACATTGTGTTAATTAGTATCAGTAATCTAGAAATAATCTAAATATGGGAAAGGGTATGTGTAGACTATATGTAAATACTATGCCACTCTATTATAAGGGATTTGAGCATCTGTGGATTGTGGGAGTCATGGGCATTCCTAGAACAAATAAAATAAGATACAAGCGAGTGACTATAATAAGTAAATAACATATGCAATTTCTAACAGAGCTATGTAAACATGTTGTATGAAAAGTTATTTTAAGTATATAAAACACAATGTAATGCATAAAATACAAAGTAATTGCTTCTGTGATTTTTCCATAAAGTACAACAAAAACAGTCTAGTCATTGAGAAATATTTTATTCTAGAATTACTACTTATAAATTGGCCGCTATAAAAATAAAACCTGAGCCTGACCTGTGGTGGCGCAGTGGATAAAGCGTCGACCTGGGAACACTGAGGTCGCCAGTTCAAAACCCTGCACTGGTCTGGTCAAGGCATATATGGGAGTTGATGCTTCCAGCTCCTCCCCCCTTTCTCTCTCTCTCTCTCTCTCTCTCTCACTCTGTGTCTCCTCTCTAAAATGAATAAAATAAAATAAAAATTAAAAAAATAAAATAAAATAAAATAAAACCTGAAAAAATTAAACCTGTCTTTTATTATTTATCTATAATATCTTCAAATGAAATCAGTGTTATCTAAATATGATTATTAATTTATAAAAAATTTAATAATCTACATTTTTAACATAAAAGACAGTCCTTTTTCTTTTAATAAATTCATTAATTTTAAATTGAATCTTATTGAGGTGATACTGGTTGTTGGGCACATAAAATATATTATGCTCACTTTGTTAAAGATGACCCGAGTAAGCTTTTCCCCACAGCCTTGACTGATTGGATGATGTGGGGTGGTGCACTCTCATGAGAAATTCTCCCATTATGCGTCAGATAAATGACTTTGTATCAGAGACTTTCTTGTTTGCAGATTGGATTAAATCTTTGGATTTCTACACTATAAAGTGCGGCAGACTGAGAGCTTCCTCTCTCTCGGTTCCTGAGGTTAGCATTAGAGAGGAGAGCAGATTAAGGCCACGTGGAAGCCAGGAAAAGCAACCAAGATGATGGAGTGCTGAGGAAGAAGCCAGTTAGTGTAGAAGGAGCTGGAGAAGGAGATGGAGAACAGAGGTGAATAAGGTTGGTGAGCTAGAAACCTTTGATTCTAGGAAACTCAGATAAGTCAGTAGCTTTGTGAGCACTGAATGAGTGGGTTTTGGAGCCCAGTGTGTGTTTTTACTTGCCTGCTGGGTGCAAGCTAGAATTAAAGCTGATGGCTCACCAGTTCTTGGCTCCGTTGTTTCATTACCGACTGTCCAAATCTAATGTGAAACTGCATGGGTCAGGTGGCTGTGATCCTGACCACAACTACTGGCTTTACACTGGTCATCATAATTATACATGTTTCAGGTGTCCAATTCTATAATATACCTCTGTGTACTATATAGTGTGCTCGCCTAGTTTCACGCTAAGTCTTTCTTTGTTTATTAATATATATCCCTTCTCTACCCTCCTTCACTTCTCTCCCCCACCTGCTTCTATAATCAGCACACTGTTGCCCATATCAATAATTTCATTTTCTCTTTTTTTGGTCCTTTTTTGCTTTATCTCTTTACCTCCTTCACCCATCCCCCACCCCCACTGACAGCTATATGAGTCTGTTTTTATATTGCTTCTTAGTTCATTTTGTTCATTAGATTCTGCATATGAGTGAAATCATATAGTACTTGTCTTCCTCTGACTGGCTTGTTTCACTAATTACAGGGTTTTTTACTTTTTTTTTTTTTTTTTTTTTAGTTATAGTAAGAACATGTAGCTTTGGCTCTACCCTCAACAAATGTATAAGTGTACAATACAGTGTTATTAAGTATAGATGCAATATTGTGCAACAGATATCTACAGTTTATTTATCCTTATGAGATGTATCTAAAATAGTCAAACAGAGACACAGAGAATTAAATTTTATATTATGTAATATTTTTCTCAGATAGCTTTAAAACCATGGATAACTTTTAACTGGACCCTCTAAATGTCCATCCCATTGCTATCCTTCTTGAAATATAGATGATATAGCCTCCTAGGTTTGTGCTTTAGGATAGCCCTTTATAATGTTTCATCATAACTATTATTAAGGACAAAAATATAAGACTAAATTATATGTCTTAAATAACATATCCATTTCTATTGACCACTTTATGCTAAGTTCACATTACTTTGTGCTTTCTAACTAGCCTCTCATTTTGCACACCCTTAGCCCAGTCTTTAAACATTATTCACAAATTCTTTTATCATTATAAACTCTTTATAAAAAGCCATGTTAATGAACATGCCTCAGAACCAAATAAATTTTAAATTACTATGTAGCATTTAAATTCATCATACGCTCACCTCTACTACTTCTCAGCCATCTTCCACATTTATACACAATAATAATGCCCTCCACCAAGTAACTTTGAAAGCATTACTCCCTTCATAACAATTATGTAATTAATAGTGGTTCTTTAAGGTCTTTATTAAAATTTTTCAGAGTACACTCTTATTTTTATGACATTTAATGCCAGCTCTATTAATATAAAATTGTAAGATGCTTTTCTGTATTAGATTCTTTATTTTCTTTTAAATATCATTTTTTTTCAGTTTACATTCTGAGACTTTCAAGAATGAGAATGATATTGCATATTTTTCTATTTTCTCTGATAGAGAGTACATGCATATCAGAGTATTGCATACACATTGTTCATCTAATAAATCATTGGGTATAATTTAATTTAGAATTTGCATATAATTGTCTACTTTTATGGCAAATGTTATACAACTAAGTTGAGTACAAAGAACAGAGGAAGCCTTTGAAGCCAGATAAACTTGGATTCTATCATAATATTATCATATGCTCTGTAACTGACTTTATAATAATTATTCAGTTTATATATTTATGTGGCCTTGGAATGATTATTAAGACCTGTGAATTATTTTCTTTTATATTAAAAATGGAGGTAATAATACCAACTTTTTTAAAAATTATTTTTATTTATTCATTATAGAGAAGAGAGAGAGAGAGAAAGAGAAAGAAAGGGGAGGGAGGACCAGGAATCATCAACTCCCATATGTGCCTTGACCAAGCAAGGCCAGGGTTTTGAATCGGCAACCTCAGCATTCCAAGTTGACGTTTGATCCATGGCACCACCACAGGTCAGGACATAATACCAACTTTTAAAGTCATTGTAAAATTAAAAATAAAAACTAAGCAGCAATATTGTACTACCAATTTCTAGGTACTCCCTTGACTAATTTTTGAAGACTATTATTAACACATTTTGATATATTTACAATGTAGAAATGAGTGCTTTTAATATAACAATAAACAATTTTACATTTAAAATAAAGTTGTTAAAGTTTTGCATTTAGCAATTAATAAACTGAAAGGAAAAATTCTATAAAATGATTATAGTTATTTAATTTGGTAGCTCTTAGTTCTGCAAAAGATTAAACTTTATTATTTAGGTTAGTCAAAACCCTAATTGTTCAATAGCACTTGAGAAGCTGGTATAAAAAACTGTTAACCCAGAATGACTAAAAGCCAGCCTGTGTGAAATTTGTCTCACTCAAACTTATATTTACTCTATGCATGTGGCTTCTCGACTATCACACACATTGTACAAAAAGCAATAACTTGCATTGACATTATCTACACCATGTACGTCTTTATTCAATTACATTCCACCTCAAGCAATTTTTTCCTACACCGCATCGATTTGGCTGTTTTTTAACCTTTCCTCATTTCTTCCCTTCAGTCCTCTTTAATTCCAGATGGTACATCAAGATGTCTTTACTGATTGTTTTGTAATAAAATCTCTCACAGCCAAGAAGAATAGTTATTTGTGTTTATAAGAGGAAAATCCAAGAATAAGCTAGGAAGCCAGAGGAACGATTCTATAAATATACCCAAAGCACAACGATGGCAATTTTTTGATAATTTTCACCTTAGTTGAAGATAATTTAATGCTAAGGTGAATGAATTTCAGGTAACATTTTCAGTTCTGAGAGGCAAGTCTATGGGGAAGATAAAAAGTAATTTATCAGTCAGCCAACCTTGATTTGAAACCTGGCTCTGTCATTCATTAGGTTTGTAATTTTTAATGAGTTACTTAATTTTTTACCCACCAATAGTGCATCTATAAAAGATGGGATATAATTATAACAGCATGCTGGAGGGTTAAAAAATTGTGTATTATACTACTGTGTTGTCTAGGAATAATTCTCAAAAAATAAAGAATCTGTTGATTTAAATACTTTTTCAGAAATTAAAATTATAGGGAAAAATCAAACTTGGCTGTAAGGTTATATATATGTGTGTGTGTTTATATATGTATATATTATAGATATTTATGTTTATGACCACACTTTTATTTCAATTTGCATATAATATTGATATTTTAATATAAAATATGTATATCCCATTAAGTGAAGTAAATTATAGCTTATAGAAAAATGGATCTTAGTGACTAATATGTCAAAATGAAAGACTTGATGTAATACTAGCATATATTTGTAACATATGTAGGGTTTAAATAAGCTATTCTCAAAACACTTGAGTGCAGAGTTACTATAATTAATGTGTGACACATTAGGAATTTGCACTGGCCCATCACCCACATTTGACAAATGGTTTGCAGCTTGAATAAGCACAGTTTTTGTATTTGTCATACATGAGTTTAATGGTTGGCTTATCTTCTTTTATTAAAAATCCATTGTAATCTATACATAATGGATATAAAGTGCATCCAGGAAATGTTTTCCAATCATAAGCACTAAGCAGCTGTACCCTAAGGGTTTAAAAATATATTACAATGCAAAGTAAGCTGCTGTTTCATCATTAAATGAGGTAAGAAGCTCCCAGAAACAATATGTATAAGACATCAATGCTGAGGTAAGACAGCAGACAAGATACTGTGGTAAATAAATATTTAACTCTCAATATTTGATTCTTTATAATAGATTTATGTAGACATTTGTATAAAAGTTGTTTTTTGCCAAGTGCAAATACTAAATAGAATGTAGTAAAATGTACATACATAGATATTTGCTGTAAGTAAAGATGTGAAAAAAGGCAACATTGGTTAATAAAAACATCAATGTACATGCAGTGATTGTTTATAAAGGTCATCATGAACGGAAATAAAAACAATTAAAAATTACACACTTAGTTGTCTCTTACACATCTAGTTAAATATTCATAATTTTTATCTTTAAGGAGTTATATTAAATTGTAATTGGAAAGTTCCATATAGTTATTTTGACATTTCATAAGTTTCATTTAAACATGTTTTTGCTGTTTATTTTTTAGATTCAATTTTGAGTCTGAATTTTTTAAGTGATTGAAGAGATTTTGCCTCTGTAAATTGAGAATGTAGCTTATTATATTGTTTCTCATTCATGTTGTCTCTTGGTAGCTGATTTGAGTATAATTCTTGATGTTTCAATCAATTATAGTGTAATTTGTAGAGAAGATAAACTCATTGTATTGAAAGTAATGAAATATAAAATATTTTTTATTTTTTATTTATTTTTATTTATTTATTTTAGAGAGGAGACACAGAGTGAGAGAGAATGAAAGAGAGAGAGAGAGAGAGAGAGAGAGAGAGAAAGGGGGGAGGAGCTAGAAGCATCAACTCCCATATGTGCCTTGATCAGACCAGTGCAGGGTTTTGAACTGGCAACCTCAGTGTTCCCAGGTCGACGCTTTATCCAGTGTGCCACCACAGGTCAGGCAAAATCTTTTTTATTTTTATTGATTGATTTTAGAGAGACAGAAAGAGGAATAGGGGGGGAGACAAAGAGAAGCATTCATTTAGATGCCCTGACCTGGGAAAAAATTAGTGGTGGGGAATTCAGCCAGTTTGCACCAGTTCAGCAGAAAAAATACCTAATTTTTTGTTGAGTTCAGTAAACTGGCTGTTAAAATGGCACTTATAATCAGGGTTCTCTCTAAGGTGGAAATCACAGATTGACATTCCTTACTCTTTTTTTTAATTTATTTTATTTTATTTTTATTTTATTCATTTTAGAGAGGAGACACAGAGTGAGAGAGAGAGAGAGAAAGAGAGAAAGGGGGGAGGAGCTGGAAGCATCAACTCCCATATGTGCCTTGACCGGACCAGTGCAGGGTTTTGAACTGGCGACCTCAGTGTTCCCAGGTCGATGCTTTATCCACTGCGCCACCACAGGTCAGGCTCCTTACTCTTTTTTAATGTTTATCTGCACAATAGTATATTCTAAGCACCCATAGTAATGTTCATTCCATCCATAGGTGAAAAAACTTGCAGCTGAAGACATCAATCAAGAAGCAATATGAAAATATCTTAAATAACAGTTGTTTTTTGTCAGGCATTATTTAATATTTTTTCATTAATATATTGAAATTGTTTCTTATAATCTATTTTTGTGTACCTGTTTTACTGTTCTTATTTAAGTATTATAGTAAATGCATGAAATAAAAAACTACCTTTTGGTAAATTCTTTTTTAAACTTAAAATGGTCATTAGGGCAGAAAACTGGTTGTTAAATTATTTGAATCCCACCACTGGAAACAACCTGCAACCTTGATGTTTCTGAATGATGCTCTAACTGACTGAGCCAACCAGCCAGGACTAAAAGTGAATTCTAAATATTAGAGAATGCATTTTAAATTTCTTTTTTTTTATTTTATTCATTTTAGAGAGGAGAAAGAGAGAGAGAGAGAGAAAGGGGGGAGGAGCTGGAAGCATCAAATCCCATATGTGCCTTGACCAGACCAGTGCAGGGTTTTGAACTGGCGACCCCAGTGTTCCTAGGTCGACGCTTTATCCACTGCACCACCACAGGTCAGGCTAGAGAATGCATTTTAGAAAATAAAAATTAACATCTGGTGAATTTACGATGCATAAAGAGATATTTTCAAGCAGTGCAGCACTTATCATAAGTTATTTAAATTAAACACAATTGTTGATATATGTTTTTTGAAAATTAGCAAGTAGAGTGTAATTAAAAAGCTATTTTTGGATTAGCAGATTTTTTTGTGACTAAACCAACTGCAACAAATTTGAGTATAAACTTTTTCAAATGATGGGTTACCTAACAATTGGTACTTTTAGGTTCCCAGCATAAAAAGGATGATTAAAATGTCATTCACTGCATTTGTTCTTTTCCTTTTCCTTTTTCTTTTTTTGACAGAGACAGAGAGAGAGGCACAAGTAGGAACAGACAGACAGTAAGGGAGAGAGATGAGAAGCATCAATTCTTTGTTGTGGCACCTTAGTTATTCACTTATTGCTTTCTTATTTGTGCCTTGACTGGGGGACTACAGCAGAGCAAGTGATTCCTTGCTCAAGCCAGCAACCTTGGGCTTCAAGCCAGCGACCATGAGATCATGTCTATGATCCCATGCTCAAGAGAGTGACCCCGCGCTCAAGCTGATGAGCCTTTCTGTGCTCAAGCCAGATAAGCCCATGCTCAAGCCAGCAATCTCAGGGTTTTGAACCTATGTCCCCATGTGCCAGTTTGATGCTTTATTAACTGAGCCACCACCTGGCCAGGTACTGCATTTGTTTTTCTTAATTTTGCTTACATCATATTTTCTAAAAATGATTTATGATATTACAAGACCAGCCTACCATTTGTATGTTCACATCTCTGTCCCTCACACTTTAGAGAAAGCATATAGAACTCTGAGCATTCCTTCTACACAATACTGCTTTGTGACTTCACACCTAATATTCACTTTAAAGGCTTATTTTTGTACTTGTTTCCTCTACCACTCCATGGACACAAAATGTTATCCATATGTTTTTGTTTCTAATTCAAGATTCCTTTTCTTCTTTTCTCTAAACCTCAAAAACATAAGCATATCTGCACTTATGCATACTATATCTGTTACTGTTCTTACCTTACACATTGACAATTTCAGATTATGTTCTGGTCTTCTCTAGGTTATTGATTCCTTAGAGTACAGAGTATGATTATTTATCCCTTTGCACTTAGTACCTGACTTTTGGAGATGCTTATTTAATATTTCTAAAACTTTTGAAAGGAATGGATTTTATTATTCTACCTTTATTCATCAGTGAGATTTTGCTCCTAAATTTTGTGGTTGTGTTTAAAAAAATATTGATTTTTAGAGAGAGAGGAAGGGAGATAAACCATAACATGTTGATCCACTTATTCATGCCATCCTTGGTTTATTCATGTATGTGTCTTCACTGAGGAACAAACATGCAACCTCAGGATGTTGGGATGATGCCCTTGCCAATTGAGTTTCCTGGTGAGGGCTGTGGTCATCTTTTGTATTTTTTTATCACTTACTCTACTTATATATTTTTAAACTTTTGTTTTAATAAAGATCTCTTTAATATTTTTTAAATTCCTTTTAGAAAGTTGGGGGGGGGGGAAGGAAAGAGAAGGAGAGAAAGAGAAGGTCCAAGGGAGGAGCAGGAAGCATCAACTCTTATATGTGCCTTGACCCAGCAAGCCTAGGGTTTTAAACAGGTGATGTCAGTGATCCAGGTAGAAGCTTTATCCACTGCGTCACCACAGGTCAGGCTACTCTGCTATCTTAATAATATTTAATCACTAATCTTTTACAAAATAATATTTAAAAATAAGTTAATACTTCAGTAATTTTAGAGTAATTGTAGTAAAAATGAATCTTATGAAATAAACAGCTACTGAAATTAAAAAGGATAATCCTTATTTTAAAATATTTTGATTACATGTATTATAAAATAGATTATTTGAATATATATTTTACTGACCAAAAATCTACATTTATTACATATATCAGTTTATATATGTGCAATTTTAGTACCCTTTAAAATTATTTTTCTTAATAAAATAAGCATTTACTCTAAGCTAATAGGTTTTCAACAATAAATAATAAGATGTGCAAGCCTTGGCTGGTTAACTCAGTTGGTAAGAGCATCACCCCAAATCAATAGGTTAGGGGTTTGATCTCCGGTCAGGGCGCACACAGGAAGCAATCAATGAATGCACAATAAGTGGAATAACAAATGAATGCTCCCCTTCTAACCCTTCTCTCTTTCCCTTCTTCTCTCTGTCTCTGTAAAAATCAGTGAATAAAGGAAAAACTAATCCTTGACCTAACAGCTTGGCTGGTTGGAGCATTGTCTTGAAACACAAGAGGTTGAATGTTCGATCCCCAGTCAGGACACATAAAGAAACAGCTCAATGTTTTTGTTTCTTAGTCTTTCTCTTAAAAAAAAAATGTGTAAGTGTAGATTTCAGTTAATTCCAATTACAGATGTTTTAATTAAAAATTTAAGAATCCAGATTAGTGAGAGTTTGCTAATGGGTGTGCCTTACTTGTATAACAGCTTACATGTATTTGCTGAAGACTCTTACGATCCTAAAATTATAAATTTATATTAAAATGAATACTCAGCATAGGAAATTAATAAATTTTCTTTTTGGGGGGGGGAATCTGTGCCATATATTGTATCAATCAATACAAAGGTGAGATTACTGGCAACCCACTTTTATGAGTTGGAGGATGGAATAGAATAGATGATAGTAAGTTTGTGCTGAGAATAAAGGCAAACTGCAATCAGGCGAACAAGAAAAATATACTGCAGATAAACAATGAAACAAAATAAAGATTTATACCCATAGGCAGCAGCTCTGGGAAATGGCAGCAGTTAGATGTATTATCCTTTCCTATGGTCATCTCAAATGGGATGGTTCTTTTGCAGCCCATGTATCATTCAGTCTGTGAGGCAAAGAAACTGTTTCTAAAGCAGAAATTGATCATGGTTTTTCCATAGTGGTTATAGTGGCTGCTGAGTACAGACTACATGTGTACCCTGGGTGGAAGAAACCTCAGGCAGCAAATCAGTCATGTTAGCATGCACATATACAGGCTAGCAGTATTGACAGTGCTTGCCATTATATCTATGTATAATGGAGAGCATTATGTGAAATATAAAAAAGTACTTCTGAAGTTCTCAAAGGAGGTCATGTTCTATTTGCCTACCTTCACACAATCTTCTTAAGAATTGTTTATTCATATATTTATATTCCAAGACAAAATTTCGATTTTTTTGTATTAGAGGAACACAAAAGATTGAGAGGATTTTTACTGGTCAACTTCCACAGACTTCATCTGTATAAAAAGCAATGTTTTCTCCAAAAAGAATTCTGGCTCATTTTTATATAAAAAGTGTTGTGTACACATAAAGTGCCTTGTATAGACGACATTCATGAAGAAAAAGAATTTGCCTTGGGAATCTCTGACTCCCCAAAATAATACGCAACTTTAAGCTATGAAAGCAATTGTAGATGGGATGTCAGTGAGATTTATAGAAAACTACTTGTTTCTCTTATGCATTTTTAAGTTAGACTTAGATTTAAGACATGGTCACATTATATGTTCTGGAAAGCCCAGTAAGTGTACAAGATGTTTATGAGAAAGTAATTATTTAGATTTAGTATATAATCATCACTTATAAGAGTAAATACATGAAAATATTTACAATTACACTTGTGTAAAATTATCCCATAATTAATACAGTTACTTGTTTATAGACTATTACTGGTAAATACTTGACAGAAAGTTTGAAGCAGAAACTTCACACTAAAATCTTAACACCATTGTCAATTTAGAAAAGAAGACAAATGCATCAAATATAATTATACACTTGCACTGTAAAACTTGAAAATTTTACAAAAAACATAAATTTTCTTCTATATTTTATAAAATAAATACTATCTCTTTTTTTGTATTAAGCAAGAGATAAAATGTACCTGAAGCATTTAAAAAGTATAATGCATGTATATTGAATGCCTATGAAATGAGAAGTATTTGATAATCAGGGTAGTAGATTTAAACAAAAAAATACATAGTTAATATTTTACAGAAGCTTGCTATAGAAGGATAAGTAAACTATTTTTTCCTAACTTGTCATAATATAAGAAAAAAAAAATAGAGACATTCTATCAAAATGAGGAAAAGACAGGGTTATAAAATCCAAGTGTAGGGATGACATTACTCCATTTGGTAGAACTAAAGGAAATATGATAAAGAAGGAAATAAAATCTTAAACTTCAGCATAAGAAAAAAGCATTAGTCTTCAAAACAGTTTAATTACAGAGGATAGCCACAACTCTTGGGGAATACAGTTATTAAGGTATGGTTTAAGCACAGGGTTGTAGAAAAGAAATTTTGTGACAAACTTCAAGCTATGTTTTTTACCATTGTAGAACAATTTGGCAGAGAACTATTGCTTTTTTATTAATTTTTTTAGCAGTGCAAATTAATATTCATTTCTGGGCTTTAGAAAGAGATCTTTGATAGCAAAATATTCTGTAGATGAAAAATATCTGGAAACATCATGTACAGTTAGAATTTCATTACAACTATTCAGGTAATAAAGAGAAAGAAAGTAACTGAACTTTGTTAATAGAAACTATAGAATTTGTAAATGAAAGAATGAGAGAGAAAGAGTATTCAAGAATGGCATTTCATGGTGATTATTAAATGATTTAGGAGGACAAGAAAGAAGATATAATTTTGGAGTGAATGCAAATACTGATCTTGGTCTTCTAATGGTTGATATAGAAGAATTAGTGTTGGGAAGAATACTCATTAGTATTATCTATACGGAAAAAGAGAAACAGGGAGATTTAGTATTACCACCTGTGAAGTTAAAATGGGTGCCTGGAGAAGATCAAGAATGTCTTCAGTTTTAACTCCAATAATTGGTATTTTCCTTCTTGAAACACTTTTTTCACATGACATACAAAAACACACTACTGTACCTCCAAGAATCTTCCTTATCTCTCTGGCAGCTACCTCCGAATATTCTTTCTTTCTTCCTTCTCATAAGAAATTTTGAGATACACATTACATGAGGATATTATTTATCAGACAGAAAAAAAGCTGCCTGGAAAATATCTTGAAGATTCCCTGTACCTCCCTCCCCAAATCTGTGAGCTTTTGAAACTCAACTTTCGATAACAGTCCTGGCAACAGCTTGTCTTCCTTAGCTTCACCCCTGACACCCACTTCACCCTTAGTTTTATTAGAGCAGAATTTGGCCTGGTTCCAATTCATGACAGATGGCCAGGTCCTGGACTCTAGTCAAAGTGTACCTTCAGTTGTATCATTTGTCCTAGAGTCAGTAGCTCTCTTATGGGTGCTGATTGCAAAGATCAATTCTCTGTCTTATCAACTGTAAAACTAACTTTTTTCTATTAAATGACTTCTGTTAAAAATAGGTAGAGTGGTTTCTGAAATTTCTCCAAAATATATAAAACTATTTTCATCAAGGGCTATGCCACCTGTCATGAGAAAACACAAGTTAAATCTTATAGAGAAGCATGAAAAAATTGATATACTGCTTAGAATTAGACTCTTGAAAACTAGTTAGCCAAGCTGCTTATTTTACAAATGATGAGACTGAGTAATGAGAGTTTTATTTGTAATTATAGAATAGAACTTTGCCATCTGTCAGGAAAAGAATTTTTCTTCATTTGAAATGTATTGATTGAGAATAGTAAAATTCAAAATTTGAAGAGGTCATTTCTGAAAATACAGCTTCATTTCCAGTGGTGGGGTGGAGGTGTATATAATACTGGTAAAACAAAGTTGCTCATAAAAAGAAGTTTTATTTTTATCTGCAGTAGCATAAGAAGAAAAATTAAGATCTCCATTTTTATATTTTCATAATGTAATTAGTTAAATATAATAAACAAATAAAGATGGCTTAAGCAGCCACAGACTTTTGTATACTGTTGAAATTTATAATTAATGGCTATATAAAGTTTCAATATCTGGTGATTTCATCGGATCTCATTAAATTTGTTACAGAATAGCTGGGTTGAAAGTGAAAACCAGCAGGTGTTATTACAGTAATTTTTCCCCACAAAATTATATCCTTTGTCTAATGGCAGTTTATTCAGACAGAGCGTATTGACTCTATAACCAAAAGTTCTGTCAAAGTCATTATGAGAGGTTGCAATTCTGTATTCATAGATTCTTTAATACTGATTATTGACCCATATAAATGTAGTCATTATAAAGATTTCTTTCTCATTGCAGTTGTAGTTTTTCTAAAGGGAAAATATATTTCACAAGGAATTCGATGAACTGCTATTGTCAATAGCTCCAAAAATTAGCAGATATAGCAACTTAAGTGAGAGATTTAAAACCTCTGACCACCACTATCTTATCTATGAATTGGGCTAAAGTTTTTATTGAGAACTTCATGAAGCTGATACAAATATAAGATCTTTTATATTATATATAGGATTATGTATGAAGATTAAAAATATATTATATATTTTAAATATTATATAATATAAATTAAATAGCTATTATTGAGATACCATTAGCATTATTATTTTTTTAAGTTTCCATAGTAACACTGTAGTGAATAGGTTTGGTAACCATAAGGTTAAAGTAAAAACTTTACTTAGCTAATAATTATAAATTTCAATAGTGTATGAGTCTGCTCTATGGAAGAACTTTGATTGACCTACATTAATTATTTTATTTATTTCCATCATTATAATAAGTAAATAAATAGAATTATGAAGGAGTTAACTAAAGAACTCACTGGTTTCTTCCAAACATACTGCATTATTTGAAGAGTAATAGTTTTTTGGGGCATAGATTCAGGATTTCCGTGTTACAAGTAATTTAACATTTGGTTGAACATTCTGTATTGTAGGATTTAAACAGTTATAGGATAGTGAGGTACTGAACCCACATGTTTTAAACTGGTTATACACAGTTATTATTCTATATGTTTGATACTGACATCTTAAACATCTCAAATTCACCTTATCCTCTTTTATAAATTTTTCATTGATTTAAATAACAAAAAATAATATATAATAATGAATTAATATCTCCAATTCTTTTAAATATCTGAGCAAACATGAGGTTGGCATTTTAAATTAATTGTGCAATAAACCTATTGAAGAAAACTGTTTCTATTTCTGTACAATGAAGCTACAGTGAAGAAATATAGAGGATATTTAGAAAAAAAGTCAGATCATCATATGGTCCCACATTACATTCTTCAACAGTATGGCTTCATAAAAACATAGATTGTTAAAAAAACCCTAAATAAGAACAACTGACATACTTCAGTGTTTTTGCTTCAATAATTTAGTATTTCCTTTTCCAGGTCTATTGCTTGCCGACTTTCTTCTCTGAAGCAAGGAATGAAATAAGAAAAAAAAGAGGAAGAAAGGCAGAAAAATTTAAAAAGGAAGGCTAATGAAAAAAATATATAATGCTCAAAAAATATTAACAAATGTATTATGGTTTCTAATATGTATGTAGGCACTCTTCGCCAAATATAATGTAGTTAGAAACATTTAAGGTATGTAGTCTTTAAGATAACTCATAAGAAGTTATCCTGATGCATTTACCAGGATCATACTCAAATCTTCAAATGTAGTACAGCAGAGATTTTCAACATTATTCATCTCATGGCACACATAAACTAATTATTCAAATTTCATGGCACACCCAAAGAGATTATACTTTTTGCCAATCTAATCAAAAATAGGCATAATTTGATTGATTTACAAAAAATATATAACAATAGTAATTACTTACTCTTTTGCTCCAAATAACTTTTATTTATTTATAAATATATATATATTTGGTAGAGGTATAGTTAACATAAAATATGTCCATTTAAAGTGTACAGTTTGGATTTTGACAAAATGTGTATACTCTTTTAAACACACCACATAAAGATGTATAAGATTTTTATCATCTCAAAAAAATGGTAATGGATGAGGACTTGACTGGGGGGAGGGGTAGAATACACAATATGTTATACAATAATGAATTTTTTGGCAATGGCTTTAGGTATAATAACAGTGAGTACATAGAACCATACAATATAAACTTTAAGTTTGCGTTTTATTTGGGATCTTAAGTAATAAAAACTGTTTTAGGTCCTGGACAGTTGGCTCAGCGGTAGAGCGTTGTCAGCCCAGCGTGTGTAAGTCCCAAGTTCTATTCCTGGCCAGGGCACACAAGAGAAGCACCCATCTGCTTCTCCACCGTTCCCCCTCTCTTTCCTCTCAATCTTTCTTTCTCCTCCTGCAGCCAAGGCTCCATTGGAGCAAAATTGGCCCAGGCACTGAGGATGGCTCCATGGCCTCTGCCTCAGGTGCTAAAATGGTTCTGGAGGCAAAGGAGCAATGCCTCAGATGGGCAGAGCATCACTCTCTAGTGGGAATGCTGGTGGA
Source organism: Rhynchonycteris naso (assembly GCA_037038555.1). Taxonomy (NCBI): domain Eukaryota; kingdom Metazoa; phylum Chordata; class Mammalia; order Chiroptera; family Emballonuridae; genus Rhynchonycteris; species Rhynchonycteris naso. The sequence goes on along the minus strand of CM072997.1, from coordinate 39,901,072 downwards.
TCCCAGTTGGGCACATGCAAGAATCAGTCTGACTGCCTCCCCGCTTCTAACTTTGGAGAAAAAAAAAAGTAAAAACTGTTTTAAGTGATGTTGGTAACATTTTTTTAATGTAAATATTCACTTAGCTCCTGCAAAAACAATAGAGATATCAGGTATTATTGAATATAATATATATATTATTGAATATATATGTAAACACATTTCTGTTTACCAAACTAATCTATTAATTTATTATTTCTTCTTTCTTTGTTTATTTAACAAGTACATATTAAATTCTTTTATGCCCACTCAGGTTACATATTGTTGTTGATAAAAGGAATTTAGTGTCGCCTGACCTGTGGTGGCGCAGTGGGTAAAGCGTCGACCTGGGAACACTGAGGTCGCCAGTTCAAAACCCTGCACTGGTTCGGTCAAAGCACATATGATAGTTGATGCTTCCAGCTCCTCCCCCCTTTCTCTATTTCTCTCTTTCTCTCACTCTGTGTCTCCTCTCTAAAATGAATAAAATAAAAAGGAAATTTAAAAAAAATTCTAGGAAAAAAAAAAGAAGGAATTTAGTGTCAACTAAAACAGTGTAAAGCCCCTGCTCTCATGTATGATTAGTCTTGCTAACAGTCAGGAAGTAATGACACTTTGTAGAAAATAAGTAGAGGAAAGGAGTGTGGGAAGCGTACTTTCAGAAAGGGAATGTGCTGAAGTTGGAGAAGATAACAATGAGAGGTACAAACTAATAACATCAACAATAGTCACCACACTCTAGAAGTCAGTCGAAAAGGAGTCAATAGCTGTATTTGCTTTAATTCTGAGCACTTAATTTTATCTGTAATTAAAAAGTAAATTTATTAAAATCTTAGTGTCATAGATTATGATATTTCGTTTATAAATTCAGGAAACTTCCCTTAAAATATATTTTTTCACTGCCATTGAGATGATAAAAAAAATATTTTTTTTATTTTACTCACCAATAGTATAAATAATATTATATAATATTGTAAACTATAATATTTTAAATAAATCAAAATTACTGATTCTCTATGACAAATTGAAATTATAAATACTTGTATCAATTTCCCTGTCAAAACTCTAAAATACTTTTAACTTTTTATATCTCAAAATAAATATGATAGATTAATTTGTTAATGACTCCTTTCTTAAATTTCTAGTTCTCAGATGTATTTATTAATTACCTTCAAAAATTGGTGGAGACAATGTGGCTATTAAGTAGGGGGCAAATTAGATAAATGTAAAAAATTAATAAATTACATAAATGAACAGTTTCTATACTAAGATAGTTGTGTCCTTATGGGGGCAAAATGTGATTATTTTGGCCCATGATTTTATTAAATTTTGAAATAGGAGGATGTCTTAGATCAGAAATTTGTATATATTTAGTATATTTTTCTGAAATTAAATTCCCAAATACTAATGTATTAATTAGACCCAGATCGAGCTTCTCTGGATTAGTATTGTTAGGAAAGACCAGAATCACATGGAATTTAACTTCTTGAAGCATGCTCCTCACTTCACCCCAGTAACAACTGTTAAAAATTTTTACGATATTTTCCCAGAAAAATATTTTAATTGATATTTTACAACTTTTAATTTATAGTTCCATAGTAGCAAATATGCTGATTTTTTATAATGTTTGAAATTTTATTTAGCTGACTTTTATTTAAACAAATGTTATTTCTTAATGGTACTTTAGTATAAGAAGCAGGGGTGACGGCAAGATGGCGACGGAGTAGGCGGACGTACCAACTTCCAACTCCTGGTACCTAAGTGGATTATAACTTAATTTTAAGAACCATTATCTTCATAAACCAATTTTGAACTAAACTAAGTGGACTCCACAACCAAGGAACACTGAAGAAGCCACATTGAGACTGGTAGAAAAAGCAAAAATGCAGAGAGGGCTGACCAGCTCCCTGGAGCTAACGGCAGCCCAGAGAGACTCACGTGGCAGGAAGAGAGTTTAACAGAGAGTGAAGGACCTGGTTCCCAGGAACAAAGCCCCAGCCTGCAGCCCCAGAGCCTAGAAGAGGCGTATGGACAGTATTTAACTGGGAAAAAGGTTAGGATACTGTTTGTGAGAAAGAGACAGTTTTTTCAGACCCAGAATTCTTCTTAAAGGGTCAGCACAGAAAACCTCTCTCACAACCACTCACCCAGGGCTCCAGGGGATGGGGAGAGAGGAGAGGACTAGAGCAGCGGGAAGAGAGTGTGGTCTGGAAGGTACAGGGAGAAACACTCTGAGGGACAGCCACCTCTAACCTTAGGCTGAGTCACTTCCAAAATTTGAAGCAAATATTTCCCCTGGAACCAACAATACCAGCAAAAGGAGCCAGAACACCAGCCAAACAAGATCCCTCACGGCACTTACATCACTGCTGCTTAGAAGGAGGGAGCTTTCAGGACTACAGTATGGAGTGTTAGGGTCTGAGCTGCAGTGCTCCCACCCATACTGCTCAGGGCTGACTAGAGAAATGGTTATGGTGGGACCTGGAAACATATTTCTGTTGGTAGGGGCAGAGACCAGGCAGGCTGGCTGTGAGCCCCATCTAGCCCACCAGAGGCAGAGGAGGACAACAAAAGTGGTCTGGCAGCTGCGAGCCCACCTGCAACCCCACCTGTGGGGGAAAAGCAGGAGCCCGAGAACAGACAGAAATCTGCTGCTGAGTCACATCTGGCCTCCAAAGTTTGTGACCCTGTGCAAGCCGACCCTGATGCAGGGGCTGGGCGGAAGCCCGGGAACAGGCAGGGACCACAGCTGAGCAAAGGTGCTCATCCCTGCCCTTGGTACTGAGGCTTGTGGCTTGAGTGTGGTGTGAAACCCCACCCGTAGGGCAGGGCAAAGGTCCAGACAGGCTGAGGCTTGTAGAGCCAGGCATGAGAACACAGCCACTCCTGCATAGGAGAGGCAAAAACCACAGCAAAAGCTGCAGTGGCAGGCGGCAACACCCATACCTAACCGCCCCAGGCAGCGGCAGAGGTGGTGGCGGGCCTGCAGACAGACCACACCTAGGGAACACATAGGCAACACCCATTGGACTCCAGTGGCCACACTCTTTTTATACACAGACAAAATGGGCAGGCAGAGAAATGCAACCTAAATAAATCAAGAGAAATCCCTAGAGAAGGACCTGAATGAACCAGATATAACCAAATTAACAGATACAGAGTTTAAAATAATGATTGTTAGGATGTTCAAAGAGCTTAGAACAACAAGTGATGGTCATTACAAACACCTAAATAAAGCGATAGCAAGTATAAAAAAGGAAATTGAAATAATAAAAAAGAATCAGATGGAAATGAAAAATACAATATCAGAATTGAAGAACACAATGAAAGGAATTAAAAGCAAGATGGAAAATGAATTAGCGAGTTAGAGGACAAAATTAACAAAGGCACAGAAGCAGAGCAGAAAAAAGAAAAAGAGACTCAAAAAGACTGAAGAAACTCTAAGGGAGCTCTGTGACATCATGAAGACAAATAACATTCACATCATAGGGGTTCCTGAAGAAGGAGAGGAAGAACAAGGGATAGAAACTTTGTTCAACCAAATAATAGCTAAAAACTTATCTAAATTAAGGGTGGAAAACAATTCACATGTTCAAGAAGCACAGAAAACTCCATTAAAGAGAAACCAAAAAGAAATCTACATCAAGACACATCATAATTAAAATGTAATGGCTAAGTGATAAAGAGAAAATATTAAAAGCTGCTAGAAAAAAAAAGACAATCACCTACAAAGGAGCCCCCATAAGGAGGACATCTGACTTCTCAACAGAAACACTTGAGGCCAGAAGGGAATGGCAAGATATATTCAAAAAATGCAGAACAAGAACCTACAACCAAGACTACTTTATCCAGCAAGGCTAATGTTTCAAATTGAAAAAGAAATAAAAAGCTTCCCAGGAAAAAAAAAAAACTAAAGGAATTCATTAAAACCAAACCAATTCTGCAAGAGATGCAAAGGGGCCTGTTGTGAACAGATCAAAGGGGGACAAGAATATAGCAAAAGAGAAATACAGCTTTAAAGAATAAAATGGCAATAAACAACTACATATCAATAATAACCTTAAATGTAAATGGATTAAATGATCCAATCCAAAGACACAGGGTAGCTGTGTAGATAAGAAAACAGGACCCATACATATGCTGTCTACAAGAGATACACCTTAAAACAAAAGATGCACATAGACTGAAGGTAAAAGAATAGAGAAAAATATTTCATGCAAATGAAAATAAAAAATAAGCCGAGGTAGCAATACTTATATCTGACAAAATGGACTTTAAAACATAGGCTGTAGTAAGAGATAAAGAAGGACACTACATAATGATAAAGGGAGCAATTCAACAGGAAAATATAACCATTATAAATATCTACGCACTGAACATAGGAGCCCTGACATACATAAAGCAGACTTTGATGGATATAAAGGGCGAGGACAACAGCAATACTATCATAGTAGGGGATTTCAGTACCCCACTTACTTCACTGGATAGATCCTAAAGAAAGAAAATTAACAAAGAAACAGCAGACTTAAAGGATACCCTAGATCAACTCGATTTAATAGATATCATCAGAACCTTTCACCCTAAAGCAGCAGAATATACATTCTTTTCAAGCGCTTATGGTACATTCTCTAGAATAGACCACATCTTAGGACACAAAAGCGGTCTCAACAAATTAAAGAAGACTGAAATCATATCAAGCATTTTCTCTGATCACAATGCCATGAAACTAGAAATTAACCACAAAAGAAAAACTGAAAATTACTCAAACACCTGGAAACTAAATAACATGTTATTAAAGAACGAATGGATTAACAATGAGATCAAAGAAGAAATTAAAAAGTTCTAGAAACAAATGATAATGAGCATACATCAACCCAAAATTTATGGGACACAGCAAAACCAGTATTGAGAGGAAAGGTCATAGCACTACAGGCATACCAGAAAAAGCTAGAAAAAGTTCAAATAAGCAGATGTTTTTTCTGAACATATGTACCCTGATTTATTAATGTCACCCCATTAAAATTAAAAATGCCCTTTAACTCCAATTTATAAACCAATGTATACCATTAACTGTAACAAAAAAATTTTAAATTGCATAAAAACTAGAGCACGCACCAAAAAATGGATTTTATATTTGGAATAAGTGATGCAGAAATATGTAGAAACAGTTCTAAAACCTCATGCAACAGCAAATGAAAAAGAAATTTTTCCGCAGTTTAATTGTGTTTTAAAATATCTCTAATGAATGTATTGTAGGCAATAAACAAGTTCTGATATATATATATATATGGATATTTTAGAATTGTAGGTTAAAGGAGTATAAGTTTTACTGTTTATTATAAGGCAGATGATATGTATTTTAATAAGTAAACACTTTGAAGTATATTGAGTTACAGATGAGAAAACAAAAGTGTAGATAAAACATTCCCACATAAATACAATTATGTTAGGCATTGTTTTTATTTCCGAAATATTTGTGACAATAAATTATTATCACAATAGCATAAACAGCATTTATATTGATTAAGCTATTTTATAAGTCTTAACAAGCTAATAATGTTAATATCAAATGAATAATGCATAGCAGTTTTCAGTGAAGAGATAGTCTTGCAATGCAGAGAAACAGTATTCACTAGATACTATGACAGTGACTAAATTGTTCATTATGATGAAACTGATAATCCAACTAAATGGTTACTAAAATATGAATTCATTAAATGCAGCCTGTTGATCTATTTATAGCTAGGCCGTCGTTTTATTTTATTTTTATTTATTTATTTATTTATTTATTTATTTATTTATTTTACAGGGACAGAGAGTGAGTCAGAAAGAGGGATAGATAGGAACAGACAGACAGAAATGGAGAGAGATGAGAAGCGTCAATCATCAGTTTTTCGTTGTGATGCTTTAGTTGTTCATTGATTGCTTTCTCATATGTGTCTTGACCATGGGCCTTCAGCAGACTGAGTAACCCCTTGCTTGCTCCAGCGACTTTGGGTCCAAGCTGATGAGCTTTTTGATCAAGCCAGATCCCGCACTCAAGCTGGCGACCTCGGGGTCTCGAACCTGGGTCCTCTGTATCCTAGTCCGACGTTCTATTTACTGCACGTCTGCCTGCTCAGGAGCCCAGGCTGTCGTTTTAAAATTAGAAAAATAATAATTAAAATGTCAATAAAAATTCTCTTTTTTCTGTAAATTATATATTTCTTTTTATTTTAATCTTAGTTTGAAAATTAGATAGACATAGACCTAAATTACATCGTTGGTTATGTTCATGTTTTACACATTTTATTTTGTATAAAAATGAGTTTATATTGTTATTTTAAAAACTATTTATTAGAATCTATGAAACATTACTGAAGTCTTACTTTCTATATGATTATGAGCATAAAAATACTAAACTGGAAATATGCAATGCAATTAAATTTTGATACAAGAGACGTTTTGCTTACTACTTTATGTTAAAATTGTTAAGAAAAGCCTAAAGGAAATTATAAAATTTTCAAGATGGGATATGTATATGCACATGTCGCTGGAGCAAGGAGAGCTATGGACTCCAGACTTCTAGGTCAAAATGTCATTGATGGCACGTATTGCCTCAGAACTACGCAATGCTGTTTTATGAGTCTGATATGCAATTATATTGAATTTAAATACATTCTATTAAAATATGTTTGAATAAACTTATTAACTAAAATATTAGTTTAATTGTTTATTTTTAGAACATTTAGAGTTTGTAATTTTCTTCTTGATTATAAAATATAGAAAAAAATTATGTTTCTTATTATGCATATATTGCTATTATAGGGTAATAAATTATCTTAGATAGTTTAAGACAAAAAAAATAGTACAGTTTTAATGCCTCTCTTTTTTTGGGGATTTTGACTGTTTTGGGAAGAAGACTAGTTGACTGAAAGGATTTGGTACTGCGTGCACAAACATTTGACAGTCATCTGGCACACTCCAGAATATGGGGTATTTCTACTGTTAAGCAACTTACATTGTTTGTGGTTTATACATAAAACATTTTTATTTAGTTAATAACTAACATCAATTCATTATCTACTTAAAGAATAGTAGAGCTTTTGCACCTCAAAGGGGACTAAAGAGAAAATGTACCTATCCAGAATTCTATTTACTGGTTTGTAAGTGAATATTACATCACACCTATATTATTTTTTGGTGTGATATGAAAAATGCAATTTCTCATGACATCCTTGTATTCAGCTACTTCAGCATACTTTTTTCTGGAGGAAAAAGCCCAATATGCTGTGATATTTTAAGATTGTAGTCCCAGAATTTTCTTGTCTCATGTTAGTACAAATTCAGCTTTAGTCATTTATTTAAATGACAACTTAAATGTTCCTACCAGTTTATGGCCTAAGAAGCTTCTTCCTCTTCTAAAAAGATCTCCGTTGTTATATCTTGTCTAGATGAGCTTTTCTCCAGATTTTATAGTGATTTGCCCTGCAACCTCAGTTCTCTGAAGAGCCCAAGAAAATGTGGATCTTCCATTTTTGCAGGTTTTACGTATTGTAAGGACAAATATAATGATTTCTGAAATCTACATGTCTGAATTAAGACTGGAAGTCCTGCTTATTGAATATTTTTATAACTATATTTAGCATTAGTTATACTGAACGATATGCTTATGACTTCATTTCCAACAAGGTTGCAGGCTTCTCAAAAATACTATATTTTGCCTGATCTGTGGTGGCGCAGTGGATAAAGTGTCGACCTGGAATGCTGAGGTTGCTGGTTCGAAACCCTGTGCTTGTCTGGTCAAGGCACATATGGGAGTTGATGCTTCCTGCTCCTCCTCCCTTTCTCTCTCTCTTTCTCTCTTTCCTCTCTCTACTCTCTAAAAATGAATATATAAAAAATATAGAAAAAAATACCATATATTTATTTATATTTGTGTCTCAAATGCTGAGAACAGAAGTAGACACATATATGGCACTTTAATTTTGTTTGAAAAGACATTTTAAACATTAAATTAAAGATACTGTATTTCCCCATGTACAATATGCTCCCGTGTAAAAGACGCACCTTAATTTTGGGGCCCCAAATTTTTTAAAAAATGTTTTACATAATGTTGTTGAACTTAAGTTTTGTTCACCATAAAATTCATACAACTCATCTGCATGAAAAAGCGTGAAATGCAAGTTAAAAATCTATAACCACTATATAAGACGCACTCAGTTTTAAGACCACAAATTTTTCCCAACAGAGTGTGTCCTATACATGGGGTATATGGCAGTGGACTTTACCAATGTCTTCAGTGTTGAAATAATCCAGGTGAAAATGATGCTTACCAGTGATTACTATGGTCACATAATCTATCATTGGTTTAAAGGGAAGCTACTGTAATAATTGAGAGCTGATTATTGTCTGTAGATAGTCACACTGGATCCACAGAAGAAATGTTTGGTTCCTGAATCACACTTCAAGGTAAAAAATAATATTAATGGACTTACTTAATTTTAATAAATATTTATTGCACATGTTCTAAATCTGAATTCACGATCTTCAAAAGAGATATATGAGATTCTGTAGTAGTTATCAACAATCTGGTCCAAAAACAAAGTTGACTAGAGAATATTGGAAGAAACTCAGAAAAGATCCAGTGAAAAGACTTAAGAGGTAGTTTCAGGTAAAGGGTACGTTGTTTTTTGATATTTTGTATGTAAGGAGAAAAATAGTTTTAGATTGTTCACAAACTTGGGGCCATGATGTACATTATTCATTCATTGTCAGTTTACTAAGTCCATTTCTTTCACAATCATTTATTAAGCATCTAACATTTAGAAGATTCTGTGCTATCTGAAAGAATTGAAAGGAAGAGAGGGAGGAATTAAAGAAAAAGAAAAAAATAAGGTGAGGAACACAGTAGAAAGGGAATATTAAATAAGGTTCAGTAACTGCCATCAATAATTCATTTCCAATCCATAAGAACACACTTTATATAATTATAAAACAGATTAAATGCTCCTGTCTTTACCTTAGACTGTCATAGAAGATGTTCTGAGTAGTTGATTTAAAAATCAAGAAGACTAGTGAAATAATCATAGAAAGAATAGATGACATTCTAAGCCAGGTTAGTTAGATGAACAGTCTCAGGGGTTAGACATGCCTTCAAAATACAGAGAAAATTGCCTCAGATGTAGTATCTGGCATGTAAACTTCCAAGCTGCTTGTGGAAAGAATTGAGGCTAGAACCCTAAGCACGAGGAAAACGATGAAAAACATTTTGTGTCACAGTAACAAAGTTGAATTTACTCCTCAGGAGAGAATAAATTATTGTAATGTTTCAAAAAGAGGAGTGAAATGATCAAATTTGAGCTTTAGAAACATCATTTTAATAATTGTTTACTGGTGTAGTTAATTGAAGGGAACAAAGCTAATGGTAGGGAGGATAAAAAGAAATTTGGTTCAGTTTTCCAAGTGAGAGATAACAAGAACCAGATTCATTTGTCTGTTTCTTGACCTTTTCTTTAATGTGTTCCATTCATTTAATTTATTAAGGAACTTCTCATAGATTCATTATGTTAGTTCCATTTCAGAAATCTAAAACAACTGAGTTAATACCCATTGGTTTTATTTTTTATGGTTTGATAATACTCCTGCAAAAGTTTATCTTTTGAGGCAACATGAAAGCAGCTGTTTGCTTTTTATTTCAATGTATCTGTGTTTACTGGTTTATTGAAGAACACTCTAAGCATCATATTACTTAAAATACAATTATTTTTAATGACTCTGTCATGTTTTCATGAATATCCTTTATAATTAAGCATTAAGGGGCATTCAAAATCTTTTTAACAAGATGCACTCTTAATTAGTGCCAATTTGATAACTCTAGAGTTAAATTTATATTAAAATTTAGTTTACTGAAATATCAACATTATATGGAAAAAGGGAAAATTGGATATCTTATATTTAGAAATTGATGTGTAGTTCATATTTTATCTGAAGCCTATAGAGATCTATCTTAAATGGTGTTGATCAATACAACTATAATAATTTGTGCTAAAATATTTTTCTGAGAACAGAGCATTCTGAATAACATGTAATTAATATTTAGTTTTTGCTTGAGAAGCTGTACTGAATTATGTTATTTTTATTTTACAAAAGTATATAATAGTGAAAATATAAATAATTTCATTTATTTTTCTGAAATTGAAAACAAGTAGTACAGACAAGATACCTGCTAGCACTTTCATTCGGTCCTTTCATATATATGAATAAGTATATATTTTTATATTTTAATCTGCATGGCAATTATGTGACAATATCTTGCATATTATAAACTAGTCTTACAAAATTTGTATATTCTTATTTTATATTATTTTATTGTATACATATTGTATCATGTATGTTTTTAAGAAAGAAAAAATAACCTCATATTCATATATTACAAAGTTAAATATTTTAATACCAATCATCAAAGATTTGAACACTAATTAGTGGAAAGAAAATTCAATGTACTTCCTCTTTGATCTGTAAATCCTTCGCTAACTTATATTAACTTTTCTCTCCGCTTCTATTTTAAATGAAATAATGTTTCATATTCAATTGAATGATGCTGTAAATCAGATGCACATACCATCATTAATAGGGATATATGACTCATTGACATCTGGAAACTTAAATTTATCCAGTTCTCCAGAATATTATTACAACAGCCATGCAAATCACTATGTACTTAAGGCCTGAGGAAAATAAGTCTGAGTCTTGAGATAGCAATTTGAAGTCTTTCAATAGTAACATACAGTATTTATAATAAAATCCAAACTCATTAAAGAAGATTCATTATGAGGCCAATCCTATCTATCCAAATTCATCTCTATCTCACTTTCTTTCCCTTTTGACCAGTCTTGAAATCAAGTTCTCTAATATTGTTGGAAATCTATATGTTTGTGCTTCGCACAGACTGCCTATAATGTCCTGCTCATTTTTACTCCACATAAATAATATTTTCTGCTCTTTCGAGTTCCACATGGAGTTAAGTTTATTGTGAGATACGAACAATAATGTTTCGTGTAAATAACTGAAAAGCACTAGAAATATAATAATGAATAAAAATATTTTCTGATTTTAAGTGGCCAGCCCTTCTTTGTGTACTCAGAATAAATTTTGGATATTCCTGTCAGTACGCAATTCCTTAATTATAATGTCCATCTACTTGTAGGAATTCCCGAAACACTCTGAGTTGTATTAGAGAGAGAGTCTTTCATCCTCATATCCTGGAATCCAGCAGGCAAATTCTAAATATTTACTGAAAAGATTAAGAAATAAGTTGCATGAATAGTGTCACATTAATTACCGGAACCTAAAGAAGGATAGGTAAGGGTGAACTGTTCTTAAAAAAGAAAATATTAGTTAAGTATTTTTCATTTAACCATTTTAAGCATACATCTTTTTAATTTCTTTCCCATGTAAATAGTTTGCATTGAAGTGTAACCATATTTTTGTAACTTCACTCAAATAATGGTATCTTAACAACATTAGTGTGGGTGGGTTATCGACATTTTCATTTCTAATTCCTGACTTTCGTTAGTTTTCAGGTTTTGATGTGAGGATTTATTTCTAATAACTTCTGTTATTTTTAGAGTAACTATATGGATGTGACACTTGTTTATCATGCTGATGAGTACGTAGGAATCTTCTATAAACTCAGATATATATTTTCAATACTGAATTTTCCATGACCGAAAGCAAAAGAAAAATTGCTAAATAAACTCTTGAAAAGAACTTCCATTAACACATTGGAAAAGGCTATACTGTTTAGAAAGAATTTTATTATTTTTTTATTCTCTCCTGCAATCTGACATATTCTGGAAATATGCTTTTTAATAGAACTTCTAGCTACATCTTACTCTTTAGATTTAAATTAAAAAGAAATAAATAAAATTTAAAAATCCAGCTCTCCAGTTGCACAAGTCTCATTCTAAGTAGTTGATAGCAACCTGTGACTATTGGTTATTCTATTGAATATTGCAGAAATAAAAGTTTTCTATTATTGTATTTCTATTTTATTGAAATTATGTTATTTCATAAGAGAAATACAAATAAGTAAAATGTTAAATCATAAGCTAGAGCTATTCTATGCTCTTTCATATTTTATAATAATCAACATGAGTTACTCCATCTATAAAATTTTCTTTGAAGGCTTTTATTAAACAATTCATCGCATAATGTAAAATGTATAATAAGCTTGTGAACCATTAAAATTAAGCACTTAATAAATTCAAAATGTTCACGTTTAATTGGATCAGCTCTAATACAAAATTAAGCATAAGTGAATATATTTTATCATAACAGTCTGACCTGGCGGTGGCACAGTGGATAGTATGTTAGACTGGAATGCGGAGAATCCAGGTTCAAAACCCCAAGGTCACTGGCTTGAGGAGGGCTCATCTGGCTTGAGTGTGAGTTTACCAGCTTGAGGGAGGGGCTGCTGGATTGAGCCTGGGATCATAAACATGATCCCATGGTTGCTGGCTTGGGCCCAAAGGTAGATGGCTAGAAGCTCAAAGTTGTTGATTTGAGCCCAAGGTGGTTGGCTTGAGCAAGGGGTCACTTACTCTGCTGTGCCTGCCCCCCTTCCACCAGGGCACATATGAGGAAGAAATCATTGAACAACTAAGGTGCTGCAATGAAAAAATGATGCTTCTCATCTCTCTCCTTTCTTGTCTGTCTGTCCCTAGCTGTCCCTCTCTCTGACTCTCTCTCTCAATAAATAAATAAATAAATAAATAAATAAATAAATAAATAAAAATAACTATTTTATTATAACAAAAATAAGTTGTGCTTCTATTAAATTCTTTTTCTATCATATATAATCTATTTTGGAACCATAAATTATGTGTACACTATGGGATATATTTTTTTTAAAAGTAATATTGATTACTTTATTTTCTGACTTGAATTTCTAAAATTTTTCAATATTTAATCTAAAACTGAGTATTCAACATTTTAAATTAAAATTTTGCTATTATTTCAATTACATCTGACATATCAAAAACACTAAGAAATTGTATCAACAAATTCCTTTGAGCTGCTTGGCTGTGAAGTGAAGGATAACATTGATCAGGTTTTCTGCTTATTGAGCTATATTAATATATACGAGAAGGTGATTAGTATCTTTAAATTATTCATTTATTTAAGAAATAATCATTGATATATTAGCCTTTATTTTCCTGTTTGTTTTTTTAATACTAGTAATGAAATAACTGATACCGCTCCTTGCAAGATTTTAATTATGTCTGAAATAGTATCTCCTTTCCTTGAAAAAATATAAGGAAAAGAAAGAAAAATATATTCAACAGTATATATCTTATGACACCTATAGAAATGTTATTAGAAGAAATTTTTTTATTATGGCTACTGCCCCTCTCACTAAATAAAGTATCGTAATCTTAAAAATTTCTTAGCATTGTGTGGTGTTAAACAGCAATTCATGTTTTGTTTTGTTTTTGTTTGTGTGAATAATTCAAAATGGAGCTAGACTTAACTTGAGCTCCTGGTACCAACAGAACAATTGAGTCTATATGTCAGAAAAACAAAATGATCTTGTACTCAACACTTGCTTGGCAATACACTATAAAGATGAATGACAGCACCAATACACAGATTATAACGACCCGAATGTACAACCCACGAGGCAGGCTATCATGTTCTCCTCTTCATTCCCCTTTTTCTCCCTGTCCACCTTTTCTTCTTCATTAAAAATTGGTACTCGGCTGGCCAGGCGCTGGTGCAGTGGATAGAGCATCGGCATGGAATGCGGAGGACACAGGCTTGAGACCTCAAGGTCGCCAGCCTGAGCACGGGCTCATCTGGTTTGAGCAAAACTCGTCAGCTTGAACCCAAGATCGCTGGCTTGAGCAAGGGGTTACTCCGTCTGCAGAAGGCCCACGGTCAAGGCACATATGAGAAAGCAATCAATGAACAACTAAGATGTCGCAATGAAAAACTGATGATTGATGCTTCTCATCTCTCTCCGTTGCTGTCTGTCTGTCTGTCCCTATCTATCCCTCTCTCTGACTCTCTCTCTCTGTATCTGTAAAAAAAAAAAAAAATGGCACTCAAATGAAAGTTCTAAAAATATATTAACTTTTATTCTAGCCTAAGGATTTTTAGAGGATTAAATTTGTTCAGTTTAAGGAATGATATTAGAAAGAAGGTAAAACTAATAAAAATTTCTTAAACATTTTATGTTTGGTAAACAAAAACTCCACCCCTACACAATTAATATGGCAGTGTGAATATATAATGAGGAAATATTTTCCTTCAATCTATTATATCATTTCTTTATGATTAGAGGAGAGTTAAGATGGAAAATTGAATGAGAAAGAGAAAAAAGAAAGATTGTTTTAAAAAGAAGGAATAAAGAAAAGGAGGGAGGAAGGAAAGGAGGAGAGAATGGAAGAAAGAAGGAAGGAAGAAAAGAATGAGAGACAAGGGGAAGCAGGGTGGAGAGAATGAGAGAGAAATAAAAGATCTTTTAGTAATAAAGTGCCTTCATCTAAATTTGAACCGTTTTACTGGTGATCATAAATAAACTCTCACAAGTTCTTCCTAAATAACTCACTTAAGCAACTTGACAATACATGACAGATTTGATCCTCCCAGTTGCAATATAGGTTTTTCAGTGAGCAAACTGATGTCACTAGTTCAAAGCATACTTATACAAGCTGACGAGAGGTGGCAGCTTGGCATAAATCAGACAGGGTTAATGACAGTGAAGCTGGTGGGCTATTACATGTGGGCAGGATGACCATTAAATGGCTTGTGGAATGGTAAGCTGCTGAAAACATAGGCCAAGTGATTTGTTTGCTATAAAGAAAAATAAAGTATACATTATATTAAGAAAAGAAAACAACTTTTATAAAATAGATTCTATCTTAATTTGCAAATCCTTGGCTTCCAGAAGAAAAATAAACTTCTCCAAAATAGATTTTTATCTTATGGCTTTAGTTTACCAAACTAGTATAATTAGATTTATTTTTTTCTCTAATCTATAAATTTTATGGTCACTAATATGACCTGTAACTGATTTTGCCACTAAAAAAAGCTACATAGAAAACAATAAAAAATAGTTTGGTGAGTTACATAAATATATGCATATTTTATTGTTATTTTTAAACCAGAACACTAATGTTTACAATATTTCACTGGTACATATTTGAAAATATTTGGACAGTTCTACCCCGATGAAATTGAACATACAAATGTACCATTGCAGGATATTGCTGCTATGTTTAATCATCTCTAGATGAGTAAGTTGAGTTTTTAAAAATATTATAAAATATATGGTGTTTCTTCATTTTTATCTTATAATGAAAATATTTAACAAATATTTGAGCCATGTGAACTATAATAATTAATGTAAGATTTATGTGAAAGAAAAACAGAATGAAATCTTATGAATTTGGCCTTCTTGAGTAATTGCTCATATACTCAAAGATGCTTGTTTTCTACATTTTAGCTTTTGCGTGTTACCTTCTATTAAAAGAAGGGCATTATTAATTGTAAAATAGCAGAGACAACTTATTATAGGAAAATTATGTTTTTAAGGGAGAGTTATTTTGTATCACTCTGCCTAACATGAAAATTAACAAGCATAAGAATAATTTTCCATCCCATGACTATTACGAATGAGAATCATTTGCCTAACAAATTTTATTTTGCCATGGCTAACTAAACTCTGTACTACTAATCATATTAAATATCTTAAAAGTGAGTCAGCTATAAGAATAGAGGTTATAGCACTGTATGCCTTTACTATTTCTTAACTCTGAATTAATAACTCTGAAGTTAATATTTGCAATTCTTTACAATGTAACAACATTTGTCAGAGGAAAAACTTGACAAAGCCTATTGATTTATATAGCTTTATGAGGCATATTATTTTTACAGATGTGAATATTCATTTTCAGAATCCAAGAGAGCCTTTAGTGATTACAATCACTAAAATTAACAATAAATTAGTGTTTTCAATGTTTTTCAGAATGGTCTTATACACACACACACACACACACACACACACTCACACACACCAATTGGGTGGTTAACCTTCAGCTTGACTTAACAGAAGATTCTAAAATGCATACACATCACATTTTCTAGTTCATATTCTGGTAGGAATATACTTTTACCAGGTTTTACTAATCTTCAAGGATATCATATGCTGAAACACAGAAGACATAAGCTTGTCAGAATTTGTATTCAATGATTAAATGAAAACTACCTATTCTACTCTAAATCTTGCATGTATTGTCATTTAAATTTCAGGAAATATGCAAACAGAATTCAATGGAGAAAGAATACTCTTTTCAACAAATAGAGTCTAACCAAGTGGATATCCACATGCACAACAATGCTTTTGGATTCTTTTTTGAAACTATACATAAAAATTAAATACACGTTGCCTGATCAGGCAGTGGCGCAGTGGATAGAGCATTGGACTGGAATGCAGAAGACCCAGGTTCAAGACCCCGAGGTCACCAGCTTGAGCGCGGGCCCATCTGGCTTGAGCAAAAGCTCGCCAGCTTGGACCCAAGGTCCCTGGCACTAGCAAGAAAAACTGAGGATTGATGCTTCTCATCTCTCTTTGTTCCTGTCTGTCTGTCGCTATCTATCCCTCTCTCTGACTTTCTCTCTGTCCCTATAAAAAAAAAAGAAAAAAATTAAATACACTTTGATTATTGACCTAACTGAAAATATAAAATTTCTAGAAGAAAATTTAGGAGTAATTCTCATGACCTTAGGACTGAGTCAGGAAGATTTTTCTTAAATATGACACAAAATAACTCAATTAATAAAAATATGTAAATAAATTGCATTTCATCAAAATTAAAAATTGAAATAACTCACACATTGGATGAAATATTTGTAAATTATATCTGATAAGAGACTTGTAGGAGGAATATGTGAAGAACTCTTGCAGCTCAATAATAAAAAGACAAATAGCTAAATTAAAAATGACCAGAAGGTTAGAATATAAGTTTGTCCAAAGAAAATATATGTACAAATAGAAAACAAACACACCAAAAGATACTCAACTATTATAACCCTTTGGGAAATGCAAATCAAAATAACATAAAGATATTACTTTACACCTACTAGAATGGCTATCATCAAAAAGACAATCTTGGATCATGCCACATTAGCTTAGAAATGTGGAATAGTACAGGCTTCACTGAAAAATAGTTTGACAGCTTCACAAAAACTTAAACATAGACTTACAAGAGACATTAAAATATTAATCCACACAAAAACTTGTGTATGAATGTTTACAGCAGCATTGTTTATATTAGCTAAAAAGCAATAACAATCCTATCTACCCATGAACTGATGAATAATAAAGAAAATGTGGTTTATCAATACAATGGAGTATTATTCTATGAAAAAAAGTGATGAAGTGCTGATAATTATATAACAGAGATGAACCTTGAAAACCATGTTAAGTCAAATAAGCCAGCCAAGAGACCACACACTGCATGACTCTAAATATGTGAAATGCCCAAATAGAAAAATCTATACATAAAGAAAATTTAAGAGTGATAATGAGAATAGGAAGGGGGAATAATGGAGAATGATAGCTAATGGGTACAGTGTATTGTTTGGATAGTGGTAATAAAAATATTTTAAAATTAGAATGTGTTGATAAGTGCAGAATTATTTAAAATATTTAAAAATACTGAAAGGTTTACTTTAAATGAGTAATTTTTTCTTACGTGAATTATATCTTAATAATGTTATTAAACAAAACAAATATGAATTCACATACATACAAAAGATTTAAATTTGAGAATTAAACTTCACTATAAAAGTAGATATTAAAAAGTGTTTATAAAATCATTAAAGATGATTAAAGTGAAAAATAGATATAAAATAGAAAATATTAACAAAATCAAAATTAAATCTTTGAAAATAATAATAAAATTGAAAAACAGAAACACTGATCAAGGAAAAATGGAGACATGTTATCCTAGTAAATATTATTACCATACAGTGATTTTCTCATACACAAAGTATGCAGTTATCATAATGACTCCATCTTTCCATTCTCTAAAGCCAACAAATTACCAAAGCTATAGTAGACGTACCAGTCACATGGTCAAAAGTGCACCATGACTTTACAGACACATTGTATATCACAGTGAACCTCACAAAGTACAAAGCTCTATTACACATATTGGCTCATACAGTGGTGGAGCAAGTGGCAAATAATAATAACTATCTTATATCATACATATCATACTTTATTATACAAATCTATGCAACATTGCATTTTTATAGGTTTTAAAAATTACAAAGGAGGATCAATATAACAAGGATATTTCAAATTTT
Source organism: Rhynchonycteris naso (assembly GCA_037038555.1). Lineage (NCBI taxonomy): Eukaryota > Metazoa > Chordata > Mammalia > Chiroptera > Emballonuridae > Rhynchonycteris > Rhynchonycteris naso. The sequence continues at coordinate 39,882,697 of CM072997.1, read as the reverse complement.
TATGAAAACTATATATAGTGTTAATTTTGTCAAAAATCAATATTTGAATATACTGATTTTATCTTATTGATATTTTTGGAGCATGTAATTTATTCATTAGTGTAAAATATAATGATATTTAAATATATAGACAAAGTCATTTCTTCTATATGAGTTCTTGATAAGACTTACTTGCTTTTTAATATAAATCTATTATTTTCTTTATTAACAACAATCAAAATGAATCTAAAACAATGGTTCATACTCTTGAACATTAATTTTTTGCAAGTATATAATATAAAAAAGAAAATTATATACTATTGTTTTCATTCACATATATTTAATTTTCACTTATCTTAATAACTATAGGAAAAAATTAACATAATTAAAATAAACATATATACACATAAAAAGAAAAAAGCAGAGCAAAATGTATCCCATAGTATTATCATTTCTATTTTAATATTCCTTAAAACATTATTTTTGTAGATTAAAATATAAATATACCTTACTCAGGCAATGGCGCATTAGATAGAATGTTGACCTGAGATACTGAGCACACAGGTTTGAAACCTGGATGTCGCTGGCTTGAGCACAAGCTCATTTGGTTTGAATGTGGGCTCACCAGCTAAAGCACAGAATTGCTGGGATTATAGATATGATCCCACCATTGATGACTTAAAACCCAAGGTTGCTGGTTTAAGGCCAAGGTCACTGGTTTGACTGGATCCCCCAGTTTAAGGCACATATGAGAAAGCATTCAATGAATAACTGCGATGCTGTGGCGAAAAATTGATGCTTCTCATCTCTCCCCCTTCCTGTCTCTCTCTCACTCACTCACTATAATATACATATAATTTTTCTTTCATCTGCTGGATAGAGGTTTGACAAATGATGAACAGTGCTCACTATCCATAATGAACTATCTCTATTACTACCCATATGGACAAGAAATTTTAAGTTACCTTTCTTGGTTAAATGAAGAATTTGAAAGTATTAAGAAAATTACATTGATTTATCATTATTAATTCCAAAATATGAATAATTTTTCCTTTTAGTTTTTTTAAATACTGAACCAAGGAAAAAATTGAGTCTTATTTCGCCCTTTCAATTAGAAAACTTTATTGTCTAATCTAGTCTGTCTCTCTGTCTTCCCCTCCAATCCCACCCTTCTTTTCCAATAGGTAAATTAGAAGATAATTTTTCTTACACTCAAAACCTTTATTTTAACTTTTATATCACTTGTTTATAAAATGTTTTTGCAAAGTTTCAAAATTTATTATTTTTTTATTCAAGGTTTAATTGTCATGAGTTCCATTTCTCTCATTATGAGGATATATATTTTTATTTTCATGAATGGTATTCAGTTCTCAAAAATGGTTGCAATTTAAGAAGGGTGAATTTGTCAGCTCTGATTTCTAATTGATAATTTCCCATCAAGTTAGCAGATTTGTATATTTTGTCACTTTTTTTTTATTTCTCAGCTTTTTGTTTAAAGTTCCCATCTTACTGGCAATTAAAGGCATAATAGAAAAAGGACTACCATTAATAGCATTAGAAATACATGCTACGAATGGAAAAGCAGAGGACAAAGAATTTGTGATTTTTTTGTGCCAACAAATGACATAGTTGGTGATTTTATTTTATAATTATTCTGGATCTGCTTAAAATAATCTTATTGTTATTCTAAATTTACATCAACATATTTTGCTATAAATATAATCAATATATTAACACATTCTTGCTACTTTTATACATATATGTTAAGCTTCGATTAAATATGTATAAGATTTTGTTATATTTAAAATACAGTGTTCATTTTGTTAGATTAAATAATTACATGCAATATTGGTGAGACCTGTGAATTCTTTATATTCAGGAATATTACAAATTGATTCTCTTTTGTTGTTAGAGATACGTTTATAGTTCTATCCTGTTTTTCCACAATTATTTAATGAGTTACAACTATGAATAAGTAATCAAGATCAATGCTCACATATAACTTTTATTAGTAGAGAGTGTAAAAATATTTTAAAAAATATGTAATATATAAGAAGAATGAATGATAATATGGCACACACTTAGCAGGAATAAGAACTATATCAAATGAATTTATATATGACCAAGCATAGAATGCTTGTGCGTGTGTGTGTGTGTGTGTGTGTGTGTGTGTGTGAAGTTAAGGGGAAAATTTGTTGGGGACATGGTCAGAGGCAATCAGCATATTGAATGCCTGTGTGAGTACACGGCAGATTTTCTGGCAAATATATCAACAATCACTTTTTAAAGAAATTGAATGATATTGATTTTTCTGAAAAAGATAATGTATATGACTACAGTACACATAAGTGTAGAAAAAAATTGTGTTGAATAGAATTTCAAACTCTTCATAAGATTTCTCCCTTTTTTACTTGTATAATAGTTGCTTAAATGTGTTGCATTATTGCTTTGTTCTCATAATTCTTATGACTTCACTTGTCACATGTCAATCAACTCCTGGAAATTCTTTCAATTTCCTCTTTTAAAATATTACTTTACTATAGTGTGTTGTTGACTGTGACCTTGTAATCAATTCCACTGTCACAAGAAAAGAATATCTGATTTAATCTCTAAGTGAAATGCAGGTTAATTTCCAAACCCATTCTAACATGTTCTCTTCTAGACCTGCATAAAATATAAAATTATTTATTTCTAGTTTTATAAAATTATCAGTGAATTTATTTTCTGTATTTTAAAACTTTCCTTGAGATTTGTCTGAAAAACTATTTTAAAATATTTTACATCTCATAGAAGTCAGAATTTAGATAAATTCTTTATAATTGTTTAAAAATAGTTGTTTGATGACCTTTAAATTAACTCAAACTAAAACAGTAAAAGAATATTATATTCTGATATTTTATAAAATCATTGATAATTCTGAGTTCAACTTGAAAATATTAATTCAAGAGAAATATTAGGCTCTCATAAGATGATAGTTGAAGCCATAGGCAAAATAGAAAGTTATTCTCTATTTACTTTTTTTTTTTCTACAGGGACAGAGAGAGAGAGTCAGAGAAAGGAATAGATAGAGACAAACAGACAGGAGTGGAGAAAGGTGAGAAGCATCAATCATTAATTTTTCGTGGCAGTTGCAACACTTTAGTTGTTCATTGATTGCTTTCTCACATGTGCCTTGACTGCGGGCCTTCAGCAGACCGAGCCACCCCTTGCTGGAGCCAGCGACCTTGGGTCCAAGCTGACAAGCTTGACTCAAGCCAGATGGGCCCACGCTTAAGCTGGCGACCTCGGGGTCTTGAACCTGGGTCTTCCGCATCCCAGTCCGACGCTCTATCCACTGCGCCACCGCCTAGTCAGGCTCCATTTACTTTTTGCTACTTTTTCTTTTCATATGCTATTTTTGTTCGTTAAAACTTACTGAATTTGTTCTACATCATCTAACTCTTCAAGAAAACTTATGCATGAAGCCCTAAAAATGTATTAATAATATATGGCTAGAGATCTGCTTCTTAAGCTGCATTTCATTGTTTATTTTAAAATGCTACATTTTTCTTAATATGAAATTAATTAAGCAAAAGAGAAAAAAACTCATAGAAATAGAGAACAGTATTACTACTACCAAAGGGAAAGGGATTTATAGGAGGTAGAAGAGGATAAAGAGAGCATAAAGGGTAATAGGAGATTTGAGTTGGTGTGGTGAAAACACATTACAACATACAGATGATGTGTAATAGAATCGTACACCTGAAACCTATATAATTTTATAAACCAATGTCACCCCAATAAAGTCAATGAAGTTTTTAAAAATATATATAATGGTGCATTTTCATTATAAAATATTTAGAAAGCAAAAAAAAAGCTTTAAGAAAAATGTAAATGATTTATAATTGAATGAGCTAGGATATCTTATTTGAGTTACCAATGGAATAAATTTTATATGCCTACATTATTCTACAGAAGCATCTGCATAGCATTATATATGTACCTATATAATATTGTGCAGCATGTTTTCATTTAAAGTTATCCAGTATTATGATTCTTAGTACTTGCATAACATTAAATAATACATTTTTTTAAAACTTTACATTATTAGTAATATCAGATTGTTTTATTCCAATGATGAGATAAAGTAATTCGTGGAACTAATAACATTGATCTTGTTCTAATCACTTCTCATAAATTGCTTCTAGAAATATTAAATTATGTATTGACTATATACATTGATTTTATTCAAGAAATAGAATTACAAAACTGAATAATTCATACTTTTTATTTTTGATATAAAATTTTAGTTTCAACTATTTATGTATGAAATGTGCCATACACAATACTAAATAATGAACATCTTTAATCTTTGTGAATCTAGAAACATATTTTGTTTTTCTAATATTAAAATCAAATACTTTTATTGCTTTATTTATAATGGGTTCGTGTATGTATGTTGTGTGCATATGTACTGCTTATGCATCTAGTTTGCCCATATTTCAATTCAATGTCTATTGTTTATTGATTTTAAAAAGTATTTTACTGCATTAAGATCATGCATATTTCAAATTGGCTCCCAGTTTACTGTCTCATAATGTTATATATGTATCAAACATATCATGGTTGATAGATAAAAATATGTATCAAAAAAGCATGTGTATGTCGATAAAACAAATAGCACAGATCAAAAAAAGCAAATAAACAAACCTTTTAAAATTTATTATTTAGTGCACTATTTATAGTTATAAATATTCCAAAAATGTTTATATGTATCTATCATCTAGCTTTCATCTTTCAATTATCTAAGATATTTATCTTGAATATCTTGAAGATATAACCAGCTAAAGCATATGTGTTCATGACAATAATATTATTTACAATACCTCTCCAGAACATTGTTAAAAATATAAAAATTATTTAAAATGAATATATATTTAGAAATATTTTATTAACTACTTTCACTTTTGTTGCAATGAAGTGATTTTTAGTTATTAGAAAAATGAATTCATATGGTATATCTCATTGCCTGTTTGCCTTAACTGAATAAGTAATGTGTAAAAACTAAAGCAAAATGATTTTCCTTATTTCATTTCTGAAAAATAAGATAAAATTCTTACAAAGAAAATGGGTAAATGGGTTTAAAAATATACTTTCTAATGTTTTTAATGTTAATTTTTAACATTAGAACATGAGATTTTTAAAGCCAATCACTTGTAGTAAGTACTCTAGCCCTCTGGGAACTACCAGTCCTGTGGAAAAAACCTACTCAAGACACAAACTTATTTTAAGAGGAAGAGAGGGAAGCTTGCCAAGGAGGGCAAAGAGAGACCTCCTGAATCTCTTTCTCCTTTAGCTTTCATTATCAGAAGCAGAACAGAGGCAACAGGATTACAAGGAAGACAGATCAGGTGACAAGTGGAAGAATGATTAATGACCCTTTTGCTGACATGGAAAAAGGACTAAATTGATCAGAACATTCTTTTCTTTTGCAAATTTACAATCACAAAAGAAATGGTAATCTAGAATCTCTAGGCTAATTTTCTAAAGCCTGTCCACATGCATTTCTTTGTGTCTGCAAAAAGGTCACTCACTCACATTTTTTTGGTGTTTGCATCCAAGAGACATTCACTCAGGGCTTTTAACTAAAGTTCTCCAATCCAAGGCAGAGAGGGTTCAAGGTTAAATGAATGGTGTCCCCCTACAATCACTAACAGCACTTTATTTTCTATTTTACTTTTTAGACATCTCTAATAACAGTAATAATAGTAACAGAAATAATAAAGAAATCTACTTTGAATTTTTGTAGCTCTATGGCTGATTATAACACTTGTTGCTGACTAGAGATGGAGTTGATTAAACATAGATATTCCACAGTTTGTGTATGTATTCAGTATATCTTTCATTTATTCAATAAATATTTAATGGGCATTTAAAAATATCCCTTATTTTGTGAGCCTGTGGGAGCAGTGAAGAACAAGACTGAGATCGTTATAAAGTAGCATACCTTAATTCCGCAAGTTACATAGAGAAACCAAGGCAGGATGCAGAAGAATTTTTAAAAGGAGATTTCTTAATAAGCCAGCTACATATGACTTACATGGAGTATAGCTAACACAAATCATTTGTGTGCCTGTAAAGCCAGGAGCCAGGGCCACTATCACAGCTGCCTTGCTCATGCAGGTTCGCATTTAATTAGGACAGTCGGTAATGAAAAAACGGAGCCAAGAACTGGTGAGCCATCAGAATTCATCCTAGCTTGTACCCGGTGGGAGAGTAAAAAAACACACTGACCTCCAAAATCCACTCATTCAGTGCTCACAAAGCTACTGACTTATCCAAGTTTCCTAGCATCAAAGTTTCTAGCTCACCAGACTTATTCACCTCTGTTTCCCATCTCCTTCTCTCTGCACAAACTCTGCACTAACTGGCTTCTCCCTCAGCACTCTATCATCTTGGCTGCTTCTCCTCTACTCCATGTGGCCTTAATCTGCTCTCCTCTCTAATGTTAACCTCAGGAACTGAGAGAGAGCAAGTTCATGATCTACCCCACTTTATAGTGTAGAATCCAAGCCTTTAATCCAATCTGCAAACAAGGAAGTCTCTGATACAAAGCCACCCATCTGAGGCATAATGGGAATTTTCAGGAGAGTGCACCACCCTACATCATCCAATCAGTCAAGGGTGTGGAGAAGACCTTACTCTTAAAACTAAGCCTTAGGCTATAATGACCCGGCCTGCCCACAGCCTGTTCCAGAACACACATTAATATCAACAAACTTCCATGTGGGCAGCGCCATCTTTAACAAAGCGAGCATAATATATTTTATCTGCCCAACAACCCCTATGTCCCAAAATCATAGACCTACCAGGGGAGTAGTAGGTACTCCTCGCTGCTGGGCTCTCATCTTCTGGAGACTACAGATCAGAACTTCAGCCCAATTCTCCTCATCCTCCAAAGAGGAACTGAAAACACCAGCTCGCACTGCTGGGCTTGAGTCCCAGGCTACCAGAGCCTTCTACTCTGTGGGCCTTGCAGCCTCAGCCTCAGCCTCAGCCCCAGCCTCCCACCACTGCTGGCTCTCCACAATGTCCAGGACAATCTGCACCTCATGAACCTGTGATTCCTTCTACAGTGGCTGCTCAATTTCCAAGGGAATCTCGCAAATCTGTTACACCTCCTTCTCTGGTGCTTGTTCCAGCTCCGGGGTTGGCATTGATTTCTTCCACATTTGCTCCAGCTCCTTCCAATTCTCAATTTTCAGGTCCCAGGCAGTGTCTTCCAAAGAGCTCTAGGTTTTCTCATGTATGGCTGTAAAAGTTAGACAGCCTATGGGCTCCAAAAGACAGCAATGGGGAACCATAACAACAGCCAGTTCTCTACTCCACTGCTCATAGGTGGTGGTGGCTCCATACCAAACTGATCCAAATCCTGCCACAGACTACATCAAATGTAAAGCCAGTAGCCACAGCCACCATCACAGCTGCTTGGCCCATGCAGGTTTGTGTAGGATTCGGACAGACGGTAATGAAATAACAAAGCCAAGAACTCATGGGCTGTTACATTTAATCCTTGCTTGCACTTGGTGGGCGAGAAATACACACAGTGGGAAAACACTTCCCTTTCCAATCGGGCCTCCCAAAGCCACTGACTTATCTGAGTATTCCCAGAATCAAAGGTTATTACCTCACCAGCCTTATTCACCTCTGTTCCCCATCTCCTTCTCTTTGCACAACTCTGCACAAACTGGCTTCTCCTTTAGCACTATGCCATCGTTGCTGCCTCTTCTTGCAATGCTAATTTCAGGAACTGAGAGGGAGAGCCCCTGGTCTGCCCCATTTTATAGTGTAGAAATCAAAACCTTTAAGCCAATATAGAAATAAGAAAGTCACTGATACAAAGCCACTTATCTGAGGCATAAATGAGATTCCTCATGAGAGTGCACCACCCCACATCATGCAACAGTCAAGGGTGTGGGAAAAAGCTTAGTGTTGAGAAGATTTTAGTATTAAAAAGGTGGGAAAGGCTTAGTCTTAAAACTAAGACTTAGGCTATAAGAATTCTGCCTGCTTACAGCCTGTCCCCCACACCCAATGCAAGTTATAAGCAAACAAACATATACATCATATTTGCAAACTTATTTGACCCACATCCTCTGTTCCCCATCTCTTTCTCTCTGCACACACTCTGCACAAACTGGCTTCTCTTTCAGCACTAGGCCATCTTGGCTGCTTCTCCTCTCCTCCACATGGCCCTTCTCCAGCATGGGCTCCTCTGCCCCTTTCTATAGTGTAGAAATAAAAACCTTTAATCCAATATACAAAGAAGGAAGTCTCTGATACCAAGTACTTATCTGAGGCATAAATGAGATTCCGCATGACAGTGTACCACCCCATGTCATGTAACAGTCAAGGGTGTATGAAAAAGCTTACTGTTGAGAAGATCTTAGTATTAAAATGGTGGGAAAGGCTTAATCTTAAAACTAAGCCTTATGCTATAAGGATTCTGCCTGCTTACAGCCTGTCCCCCACACCCAATGCAAACTATAACTGAGCAAGCATATACATCATATCTTCAACCTTATTTGACCCACAGTGCTATAAAAGAAGAGACAGAAATTAAGTGAGCACATAACAAAGCAGCATTACCTAGACTGTGAAATAGCTTTGTGTGGTACCTAGGTGGTGCTGAGCTCTCACTGCTAATCTCCTTATATGATGATGTTATGTTATATTCAATGCGCATCTCCAGAGATAGGTACCATAGCTAGCATATAAAAAGTAATCAAACCATTTAATCAAGTGATTTTCTATAACAATAAAATTTTAAATGAGCCTTATGCAGTCAGCACAGTAAGAAGATTAGCAGTTATTAAAATTGATTAGTAGACTAGAATAAGTTATCAAGGGAATATTTATCTCATCATTGGTAAAATATTTTCAATTTATGAAAAGACTATTTAAATATGAGGTAACATATCATTTCTAAATGCCTAGAAAGTATTTTTTCTCATCTATATCTATACAAGCAATAAATATGATTTTTGAAGAATGACCAGAAAAATCTCACTATTTTTTTTTTGCCCTAATGTAAACTGTACTGTACTCCCCAGAAAACTGATCTTCACATATGATTAATTAGAGACTGATTTTTCTTTGCACTGGTTACATGCTATCATCTTGTGTGAATGGTTATGGGATAGATTAATTAATGAACATCACTGATTACCCTGTAAAAAATGGTAGATAATATTGCTTCACTTTACTCAATTTCAGCATATAATCTTTGGATTAATGTAGTCCATCCTGCAAATGCTGACAAAACAGACCATAGTCAGAGAAAGATAAATCCCTATATTGTTGTAGATGAATTTGTTTTGTTTTGAATAAATAAGTGATAAAAACTGATTACTATAGATTAGGTAACTAGAAGGTTATTGTGATATCCTGCTCCTTCACATCATTTTTCTATTATCATTAGTCATTTAGGGAAACATAGCCACAGTCAGAAGAAGTTAGAAATCACTTAGCTTTAATGGAAAGGATACTTCCTTTGGGGAAAGAAGTTGAGAGGAGTGGGAAGGCGTGGGAAAGATCAAGGAGAAGAAAGATTTCTTTTAGGCTATTAGGCTAATGAATATCATTTGCAGAACTCAGGCTTGGAATCAAAAGCTAATAAACTAAAATTGGGAGAAGTTAGTTCAAATGTTAATGAACCCAGCTTATCAGTGTTCAAGAGTATATATCATGGCATTGCATATCAACATTTTGTATCATTTAAAAATATCTCTTGTTGAAAATGTACTATTATGCACTTTTAAGATGCTTAAATAGAATATATAGCATCAAAAACACAATAAACACATGTACATACAGGTTAATTTAATACATGGACATATGTAGTGTACTAAAGTTGCATGTTACCCTTTTAAAAATGATTGGGGCCTGACCTGTGGTGGCTCAGTGGATAAAGCGACGACCTGGGAACAGTGAGGTCGCCAGTTCAAAACCCTGCACTGGTCTGGTCAAGGCACATATGGGAGTTGATGCTTCCAGCTTCTCCCCCTTTCTCTCTTTCTTTCTCTCTCTCTCACTCTCTGTCTCCTCTCTAAAATGAAGAAAATAAAAAGAAATTTATAAAAAAAATAAAAATAAATAAAAATGATTAGTACTGGATTTTTCTTTTTCTTTACAGAGACAGAGAGAGTCAGAGAGAGGAACAAGATAGGGGCAGACTGCCAGGAAGGGAGAGAGATGAAAAGCATCAATTATTTGTTGCAGCTCCTTAGTTGTTTATTGATTGTTTTCTCATATGTGTCTTGACTGGGGGACTATAGCAGAGCTAGTGACCCCTTGTGCAAGCCAGAGACCTTGGGGTCATGTCTATTCTATGATCTCATACTCAAGCCAGCGACCATGCGCTCAAGCTGGTGAGCCCACCCTCAAGCTGAATGAACTGTGCTCAAGCCAGAGACCTTGGGGTTTCAAACCAGGGTCCTCTGCATCCCAGTCTGGCACTCTATCCAATGCCCCACCACCTGGTCAGGCAGTATTGTATTTTACAAGATATCTTTATATTAAACTTATTTTTCTAAAATATCTATAATGATTTTTATTATTCTTGTATATTGTTAACTTTGCCTTCTTAGTACTTTTACTTAATCTGTTACTAGGTGTCTATTAATTTATTATTATTTTTAGAGTATGATAACTAGTTTTTTAGCTCTCTACTGTGTCCATTTTATTGCTTTCTTTATTTATCTTTATATCTTCCCTTCCAATTAAATTGTCTTTTTTATAGATTCATGAGATGAAAACAGGTAGAAATTCAGATAATACATTTTCAACCTTTTATATAAATATAATTTGGTTTTTTTAAATTACTACTTATTGTATTCAGGGAACATACTCTGTGATTTCAATAATTTACAATTTTTTAGACTTAATAGGGAGCCCAACATAAAGTAAAATTCAGTAAAATATTCCTCATATACTTGTAAACAAGGTGCATTTTGTGGTTGCTGGGTGCAGTATTTTATATGCAGATCGATGTACTTAATTTTTCTGGTGATTATATTTAGTTATTGACAATCCTCAATGGTGTTTGTACATTTGTCCATTTTTCATTTTAGTTCTGTCATTACCTGGATTTGAATTCTTTTTCATTGGGTTGAAATTAACAAAACAAAATTTACCATTTTAAATTATACTTTTTAGTAATATTTGGTACATTAACAATGCAATATATCTACTACATATATCTATCTATAGGTGTAAACATACATGTAAACCGCCCCTAGAGAAAACCTAGTGCTCATTAAGTAGTCAACATATATTCCCTCTTCTACCAGACCCTGGCAACCACTAATTAACATTCTGTTGCTATGGATATACCTATGTCAGATGTTTCATAGGAATCACATCTTATATGACCTTTATTTTCTGACTTATTTCAGTTAGCATAAGTTTTTAGAAACTAATGAGCATCACAGTATCTTTTTCTATGACTGAATATTCCACTGACATATATATCACATCTATTTATCCATTTATCTATGAATAGACATGGGTTGGATCCATCTTTTGCCTAATATGAAAAAGGAAGCTATGAACATTCATGTACAGTATTTGAGGACTAGTTTCAATTACTTGGGGAAGCAATTTTCAATCTTTTTCAACTCATGGCACACATAAACTAATTACTAAAATTCTTTGGCACATTATAAAACATTTTATTTTTGCATATATATATAAAAATAGAATTTTTATTCCTTGACATTGAACAGCTATTGTGTTGGTTGTTGTCTTTTTTTTTATTATTATTAGACAATCTAAGGGAAAAGAGGTCAATGAATTGAAATACTTAGGTATTGTATGTTTTATAAAATCTTCTGGCACACTGGTTGAAAGTTGTTGTTTTGAGATACTACCAAGCAGTGAAATTGTTGGGTTACATGGCAATTCTCTATTTGAATTTTTAAAGAAAGAGTCAAAATGTTTTAACAGAAGGTACATCATTTTATATTGCCACCAGCAGTGTATAAGGGTCCTAAAATTTCCATGTCCTTACCAAGGTTGTTATATTTTGAGCATTACTATTATATTGATATCCTAGTGAGTATGAATATGATAGCATGAGTAAGTTGCATATCATGTTTTTCATTTGTATTTCTCTACTCACTATTGATGCAGTTTTCTGAGTTGTAGATGTTTGTCTGTGTTTAATGACTTCTGTAAACTATGTAGTTTTGTGAAGTCTGTATTCTTAGTCTTTTGTGGTATCTAACCTCTTTCTTCATCTTGTGGCCAGCTAGTGTTTTAACAGAGATTTTTATAATGCCTGTAGAAAGGAAGGATGAAAGAAGAAAAGAGAATGAAAGTGAAGGAAGAAAGGAAAGAAGAAAGGACGGAAGGAAAGAAGGAAGAAATGAAGGAAGGAAGGAAGGAAGGAAGGAAGGAAGGAAGGAAGGAAGGAAGGAAGGAAGGGTATAAAAGGAATAAAAGAGAAAAAATGAAAAGAAAAATAGAAAGGAGAGCAGAAACAAAAGGAAAATAATCTCTCCCAGTCTTATCAGGGAGACTCTTTGTGCTGAGGTATTTCTTCACTTACTAGGTCATTTATCACTCTGCCTCAACTTACTGTTTTCACTGAACCTAGAAATGAGCCAACAGAGAAATGCTTATCTTTTTTTCTGAACATGCATCCTTCCCTAGGTGTGTCCAGGGTGTTCTAAATTCCCCTGTTGGCATCCTTCCTTCTTCATTTACTTCTTTCCTTTCTTCTTTCCTTCCTTCCTTCCTTCCTTCCTTCCTTCCTTCCTTCCTTCCTTCCTTCCTTCCTTCCTTCCTTTGCTTCCTTCCTTCCTTCCTTCCTTCCTTCCTTCCTTCCTTCCTTCCTTCCTTCCTTCCTTCCTTCCTTCCTTTGTTTGCTTCTTTTTTTTCTTTTTCTGCCTTATCTGTAGTTTGCACCTTAAGGTGTCAGTAGATTGTCCATTTGCCTTTTAATTCTTTTTCAAATAATTCTCTCTGCATTCTTCTTTATTTCTGGAAAAGTTCTGAAACAGAAGCAGATACACACTATTGTCAGTTCTTTGGGTAGAGAGAAGAGTGGGTAAAAAAAAAATAACATGATTTTTTTCTGTCACATTTTTAAACTGAAAGACTTTTTTAATTGAATTTACTGGGGTGACATTGGTTAATAAATTTACATAGTTTTAAGTATACTATTTGATAATACATCATCTGTACACTGCTCCATGAGTTCACCATCCCAAGTCAAGTCTCTTTCCATCATCCTTTATTCTCCCTTTATCCTCTTATATGACCCCCAATCCCTTTCCCTTCTGTCATCATCACATTGTGGTTTATGTCCATAAGCTTTTATTTCTTTGCTTAATCCTTTTACCTGAAACACTTGGGCCATTGTGATCATAGAAAAAAAATAATTTTAATTTGTATACCTAGTTTTATTGCAAAGACATATGATGGTGTTAATAAATATGAGACTAAAAACACAAAATATATTGTTAACATACAATTCTATGAATAAATTGAAAATAAGAATTCTAGAAGCAAAACGATCTTCTTTACGTTTTAAAATTGAATGACGGTGTCAACTTACCATATTTACATTCTTTTTGATTCATTTAAAAGAATGATCAAACTATTATATATTTAAAATGTCAAAATATGCACAATGTTGGGATTAAATCTTTTGCTACTGTTTATGCTTATGAGGAGAAGAAATTGTTATATTTAGCTTTTAAATTTTTTTGATGGGCTTCTTAGTATTTACATATTTTTTAAGTGCATACTCAAGCAATAATGTTTGAAGACTCTATTTCTCCTTCCTGTCATAAGTGTATTACTACCCATAACCCTTTCTGTGTAGAAGTATAAACTTTCATTTGCTCCTGAGCACATAATGTCTTTATTCAGAACTCTTGATGACTTCTGGATTGTTGCATATTGCATTTGGGAGCCAAGTTAAATTGCCAGAAGTATTGTCTTCATAATATGTAGAGGGGTTTAAGCTTCAGACTTGGATAGAATGGATGTAAACATTACATTAGAGGGAGGAAAAATGTATGCCTTTGAAATTTCTTCTTTTGATGAGATTTTTCTTTTCTTTCAGTAAATGTTGGAAGTATACTTTCTCATTCCTTTAGTATTTGATATTGTCATGCGGATATAATTTTGTTGAATCAGTGCTATTCCACATGGTTTTTCTTGTATCCAAAGCAAATGTAAGATTCTCGTCCTTTGTATTTTTTCAAATAAGACTCTTAGAGTTTCCAATTATAAACTTTATTTCCTCTGCTAGAGCTAACAGGCTCTGGTCAGTGCTTTATAATGAAATATTGTATACTTTATTAGGTTTCTTACTTTTGTATTTTTAAGTAATGGAGATTGGAAAGAATAAATCAATGGAATGTTTTTAAACATGTTAGCTTGATTTTCTAATAAGGAGAAAACTATTAGACATATATTAGAACATCAATCACCTTTTTAAAATATCTAAGGGTAGAGACTGAATATCATATTAATAAGATTTAATTTCCTTCTAACAGAAATTTCCCCCTCACTATAGTTCATCTTAATTGTTTCTATTAACTATAAAAAGACTAACAAAGCCTGATATAACTTTATTCTAACTAGAATATATTGATTTTCCACCAACTTGTCCTCATAAAAATAAAAGAAAAAAATCTTGCATTTATTTTACCAGTAAAGTTGTGTACTCGGTGGGGAATCTACCCAGCGAAATTTATCTGGGATGTCCATAGGAACATCTACCACATAATGTTTCCTTCTCTAACAATCTCATTTCTAAGAGAAGTCCACTTCCAAAGTTCTCTATTAGGCCAGGGGTTGGAGCTCTCCTTCCTTCCCCTGCCTGAGCTGAGCCAAGCAGACTCTCTAGGAACATAGAGTAATGCTACGAGACTGAAGCTTGCCTTTGGGAAGGAAGAAGTGCTTTATCCTAATCATTTTTGGGACCAGGAATAAGCTTACATTTTTTATATTTTTCTTAATTCAGCATTTGCTAGATTGTTGTAAACATTTGGCTTTTTTCTTGAGTTATTACAGAGTTGATTATGACTAATTTTTCACAATATTTTAGGTTTTTCTCTAGAGGCTCAGATACTTGGAAATATCTACCCTGCTGTTTGCACCGGTGACTTTTTTTCTACTTTCGTACTTTAAGAGTATGAATGTTCAGTATTATTTTAATAAAAATCTGAACATTGGAAGAAGAAGGAGATTAATATGCTGTTTTTTTAAATGCAGGTTTTTTTCTTCAGATCCTGGGAAATATACTATGCACATAGCTAAGGGGGTTCTTTCTATCTGTATTTATGCTGTTTGAGGTTCACAGAAGTTGTTGCGTCTCTGGCTCTATGTTCTTCATCATCTTTAGAAAATCTTGGCCTGTACTGCTTCAAGTAATTTGCTGCCACATTCACCCTTTCCTCAACTGGCACTCATATAAAGCATATGTTAGGCCTTTCCACTGGTCCCTGTATATGTGAGAGTATTTTCTTTTATATGTTAACCTTTTTTTTTTTCATTGTAATTCAGACAAATATTTTTCATTAATTTATTATTGAGCTCATGCTTCTTTTATTTGTTTGTTTGTTTCTTTTTTTTTTTTTTACAGGGACAGAGAGAGAGTCAGAGAGAGGGATAGATAGGGACAGAGACAGGAGCGGAGAGAGGTGAGAAGCATCAATCATCAGTTTTTCATTGCCGTCGCAACACCTTAGTTGTTCATTGATTGCTTTCTCACATGTGCCTTGACCGCGGGCTTCAGCAGACGGAGCCACCCCTTGCTTGAGCCAGCGATCTTGGGTCCAAGCTGACGAGCTTTTAGCTCAAGCCAGATAGGCCCGCGCTCAAGCTGGCGAGCTCAGGGTCTCAAACATGGGTCTTCTGAATCCCAGTCCGACGCTTTATCCACTGCGCCACCACCTTGTCAGGCAAGCTCATGCTTATTTTGTTCTCCTTTTTATATACTATTGAAATTTAATAGTTAAGTTCATAAATTTTACTTTTTTATTTCTAGTACTTGCGTTTAATTTTATTTTTCATTTAATTTTCAAGTTCTGTGTTGAGTATTTTGTATGATTCCATTTTCTCTTCTTTCGTAGAATTATATTTATTTTTTCACTTTTTTAGTGGTTGCCCTAGAGTTTGCAATACAGTGTTACAACTAATGCAAGTTGTTTTTCAAGTAACACTCTTTCACCGCACAGCAAGTGCAGGTGCCATATGATAGCAAGTGATTCCTTTTCCTTTATCACATCTCTGCATCATCACTGTCCTTATTTTCACTTATTCATAAGTTGTAAAGCTATAATCATCTGATACATCATCACAACTATTTTGAACAAGCTATTATCTGTTAGAACAGCTAAGAACAAGAAAAATAAAAGTATTTTGCCTTCACGTACTACCTTTCTTCTGCTCTTCCTTTATTTGTGTAAGTCCTCATATAAATTTCTCCCCCTGACTCCATATCTCAGCAATAACCCTGAGGTAAAAGGTGAAAGATGTGAAATTCCATTGTATATATGCAATTTTTTTCATAATTTAATATTCAAAATATTGGGAAGTGACTCACATCACCTTCCATAAAGTTACATATGATAGAATGAACATAATTTTTTAATGTGTTATTTTTCTTTTAGTACAGAGTATGCCCACTTTGTCAGCAAAGGCTTAGGCCAGTTCTGGTTGATTTACTTTCAGGGTCTATGTTATTGGTATGATGGATTTTTATTTTTAAATTTGTGATTGGATTGAAATAGAATCTCTGCCATTTATTAATAATTTCTTTATTTTTAAATAAGTTAAATAATAATTTCTACATTTTTAGGCTTGTTTTATACTTTATGAAAACAGTGATAATATTATTATCTCACTTGACCTCATTAGTATGTAATTAGATATGCCATATACTCTACTTAGTAAACTGCTTTAATGTACTTAATATGCTGCTTGGCAAATATTAAATACTCATTATATAGCTCTTTTATGAACAGTGCTATAGTTATATTCACTGAATATAGTAAACAAGTTTTGGAATATTTTAATATACCTTCTAGAAAGAAATTAAACATAACTTCTATATGGAGTTGATCAGTCAATTTTACTAACTTAAAATAAGGATTATTATCAATTTTAGATCTAAAATCTTTGCTGAAATTACCCTATAACAGCCTTGTATCTGAGAACAGCAGGGTTTTAATACTATAACTTGTATTTTATGACATCTTGGACAACCATAATAAAGTAGTTGTATGATTACTATTTATTTTCTTCAATTTTCTCACATGCCAGATTGAATGAGCTATTTCTGTCTAATTGACAAATGTAACAGTTTACTGGGCTAAGTGCTTTGAGAGTTACAATGAGAGATATTTAACTTCTGTGTCAAGATTCTGTTGCTGCTGTAGGCTATTCACCTCTTTTCAATAGCAAGGTCACCCCAAAAATCACCTGCCTTTTAGTTGTACAAACTTCTTGGCTGAAAGGTGCTTGAAATTCTCACAGCTGGTCAAAAAGGACAAAGTATCTCAATATTCTGCATGTAACACACACACACACACACTTTTTTCTCAATTGCTGACTTACATCTTTACATTAACTAGTCTTGTTACATTTGCTTATGAGAATATTTGTCTCCTGTCTAATTGGCACAAGAAACCTATGCCTATGTTTAAGTCATTCCCAGCCAGAGCACATAGACATTATAATTTCAGCAATGTATTTGAACAAAAATTATGTAATGTTTATTCTTGCTTTGTCCTTTTTTTAAGTCATCTGTATAGCTTATCTTTTGTCTAACTTTCTGCCATACAGTTTTTTTCTAACAAATATATGCATTATCTGTCTGCAAAGTTCATGATCTCTCTTCCCAAATTATCATCTCTTTGTCTATAATGCTATTATTTTTCCAATGCCATTTCCATTCTTATGTTTCAATATGCTTTTAAAAATTAATAGTATTTATCATATAAACAAGCAGTTAGTAAATGCACCAATCTAGATAACCTAGAAATCAAAGAAATATGATATTCAGCCTGCACTTTCTTCATATTTTCACATAAGAAACCACTAGTGTATTTTGTCTTCAGACTCCATCAACTGACTAATATTACAAGTATGGATGGGCACAATGTAAAATAACCACTTCAGCCTTGGCAGCTTATGAATATTAGGATACATTTTACTGGCAGTAGTCTGAATGTTTTGTGGGTCAAATTTAAATTATGTCACAGAGTCTTAGCCTTTGGTTTCCAATATTCTCTTTGTTTATCCCTTCAGTTATCTTGACTCAGGTTATCAACTTATATTTCTGTTTCATTTTTCTGTTACTCATCATGTTAAATTCTTCTAAAAACTGTAACTTTCCCACAAACCTAGCACTAGTCTAAAGAGAAATAAAATCATTCTTCCTCTTTGGCATAGAACAGTTTAGATTTTTTTTTTTTTTTTTTTTTTTTGTCTCTTGAGGAGCTCTAGAGCCCCTGAGAGATCTGTCCTAGGTGGTAGAAGTGTGCTGGTTTAGATACTGGCTCAGACTTGGATGTAAGAAGACAATGGTAATAAGGAAGGTATCCAGGAAAGTTTGAAAAATTTTGAAACCTGAAAACTGATTTAGATGGGTTTACCCCAAAAGAAGTTGGGTATAGTCAAGACAGAAACTGACAGAGCTTACACTGGCAGAATGCCCACTAAGTCTCAGCTTCCCTCCCAGGTTTTCCACATGCAAACTTTCTCATTCCTACAGTAGGTACTACTACTGTTTTTCCATTTTATAGGTGAGTAATCTTCATCACAGAGAGGGTGTCTGACTTGTTTAAAGTTATGCAGATAACAACACTTAAGTCAGAATCTGAAACTAGAGAGTTGCCTGCCCCAAAGCACATTCTGTTAATCACTTTTATTACATTGTTATATTGGAAGAAGTGGCAAAAATCAGATGTGTTTAGCAAAGTTAGTAGGAAGAAGATTCCTGTATGTGTCACAGCAGTGATCATACTGAAAAATTACTTTAGATATAACTGAGATAGTTAAGACACAGAAGACTGCATCACAAACTTATGAATAAGAAGAATAATAAAATAACTTATCAGTCAAACTTTGGAGGATAAATAGAGAGCTATTACTAATTATGATGCAATTATAGGCTTAATCAGGACCATCTCAGACAATCTGGGCATATGGTAATTCAAAGTATAAATGTATAAATATATTGATGCCTTCCCCAATATCTTAGATGTTAAAAATAAGGTCAATGTAGAAGATTGCTTGTTGATCTAGTGGGGCGAGACAGAAAACTGTTTTGTACCAGTTTTTATGTAAACATAGTGTGCTATAAGTGGGTTACCTACTACATCTATCATAGGTTTTCAGACAAAAATATTATACTTTCTAGAATATCCTTTATTGAATTTCATTTAAATGCTGCTCCTTTGATTTCTATTTCAGATATAACATGAAATAACCATATGAAATTTCTTACTCCATCTGTTTAAAGATAGGTTTGTGACAAGTATATTTTATATCACCCAGTACCTTTTATAAAATTGTCACACATGAAATATTTCACCTAGGAACCAATATTAGAAAAATATTTGCTTTAAAAATAGAGAGGTTTACATTTCTTTTATTGTGAATATTATTTAATTATTGGTTTTAATTTGGCCTGTAAAATATACTGGCACAGCTTTATTTTCATGAATGGGGTCTTTACTTTCTCAATTGTATATTTTAAAATTGTTGCCTGACCAGGCAGTGGTGCAGTGGGTAGAACATCGAACTGGGATGCAGAGGACCAAGGTTCGAGACCTTGAGGTCACCAGCTTGAGCACGGGCTCATCTGGCTTGAGCACAATGTTCACCAGCTTGGACCCAAGGTCGCTGGCTCCAGCAAGGGATTACTTGGTCTGCTGAAGGCCTGCGGTCAAGGCACATATGAGAAAGCAATCAATGAACAAATAAGATGTTGCAACAAAAAACTGATTATTGCTGCTTCTCATCTCTCTTTGTTCCTGTCTGTCTGTCCCTATCTATCCCTCTCTCTGAGTCTCTCTCTGTCCCTGTAAATAAATAAATAAATAAATAAATAAATAAATAAATAAATAAATAAAAAATTGTTATAAGTGTTTTTGGCCCTTAGCTTTCATGACACAAGACTAAATAAAGTATAATAGGTAGAATTTGATTATTATACCTTTTACAATCATCATTCTTTATACAATTGTTAATAATGTTCTTATTCTAATAAAAAATGCGGGGGGAGGTTAGTATCTAAATTAATGCGTATTGATTGCATTGTCAATGTTTCTCTATAACTTATTTATGTACATTACATCCTCTAAATAAAAATAAGGGCAGCCTCATTCAGAAGTGCTTCAATTCTTGGCACTAGCTCCCCTTGATAAGGAAGGCTGGCATAACACTGGTGAGATGAGATGTCAAATCTTCCATAGCACAAAAGCCATCATGTGTCACATCTAACCAAGAGATCTCTTTTTATACCTCTCTACATGTTACCTAGATGAAAACATGCTGAACAAAGGAGAAAAGAGGTCTGAGTTTAGTTAATATAAAAATTTATAATTTATATAAAAAATTTTTTGTAGATTTTGAACTGTTTCTAATGAACTGTGTTATATATATACACATACATTTCATTGAATTGGGGTGACATTAGTTTGCAAAACCATACAGGTTTCAAATGTACAACTAAATAAAGCACAATCCACACACTGCATTGCGCACTCATCATTCCAAACAAAGTTTCATTTTCCCTGCCTTTGTCTACTTCCACCTATCCAGAATTTCCCTTTTCTCTGACTATCACAACATAGTTGGCTGTGTCTATGTGTTTTATATATATAAAACACACACCTACATTATACATACTCACACAAACATAATGTGTGCTTACTTAATCCCTTCACCTTCTTTCATCCAGTCCCCCAACCTCCCTCCCTTATGACAGCAGTCAGTCTGTGGCTTGTGTCCTTGACTCTGTTTCTATTTTGTTTATCAGTTTATTTTGTTCATTAGATTCCAAACATAAGTAAAATCATATTATATTTGTCTTTTTCTGACTGGCTTATTTCACTTTATAATGAAATGAAGAAAGAGTTCTCAATAGCATTTGATTCCAGAAAAAACAACATACTATTTCAGTGTTCCTTCTCCCAACATGTTGAATTACTGCATGACTCTAGACAATAAAAATTTATTTTGTAGAGGTCACTAATATTTATATTATACTAAAATGTGAATATAAAGAAAAATATTTTAAAAATAAAAGATAAAGTTTGGGGAGCAGAGAAGAGATTAAGACACTTCTCAAAGACCAGATTGAAAAATAAAATATCATAAACCCCTAAATTGATCTCTCTTCAAAGAAACATAAACATAAAAATAAGTATGGTTCTTATAAATTATTTTGCACCACTGAAAAAAAAATAGTGGCCCCAAAGATTCAGAGGAAACGCACAATTAGTGCTTTCTATAGTAGAAATAAAAATATTTAATAATATTATTTAAAGATTCTGAGGATCTGGATAAATGGATTAACATAAAGAGAAATGTGGGGTTCAAACAGTGTAGATTTAAAATGTAGATATAAGGAACATGGATTGCAAAAATTCAGAACAATTGAAGAAGTAAGAACAATCAAGGATACAATAGAGGAATTTTTTCTTCTAATATATATTAAAGGTATTTTATAAAGATATTCAAACTAATAAAAACTTTCACCGCATAACAGTATTCATTCTCATTGAAAAATGAATCATTTGATTCATATTTGTGGTAAGAAAATATCTAAATTTATTTTCAATTTCAATAAACATGCTAATATATGTTCTTAAAATATACATTTGTAAAAAAATTCTGACACTGAATTAGTTAGATTAGATAAATATAAAGATAGATATATAATTGGATACATGGATGGATGGATTGATAAATGGATTGACCAGTATTACTTTTCACTCCAATTCTTTAATTTTGTTATTTATAGAAGTGATTATAAAATGTGGTTTTTAGAATTAGCTTTTTTCTATACAGCATCATCCCCTAGAAGTTCATTAAAGTTATTGTGTGTATCAATATTTTTTTCCTTTTATTGCTGACCAATATATTTATAAATGTACAAAGTTTGTTTATCCATTCACTCATTGAATGATATGTATAATTATTTTTTCAGTTTTGGGATATTATAAATATAATTGTTCTGAAAATTTGTGTTTTGAGTAAACATAAATTTCTATTTCTTTGGGATAAATGTTTATGAGTACAATGACTGTAATTTATATACCATGTACATAAATTTGCTTTTAAAGTTCTTTTATTTTGTTTTGTTTTATATATTTTTAGTTTATTCTGTGTTATAAATAAATCTTATTGACCTGTCTTGAGCTTACAGTTTCAATCTTCTGTCTTCCCAAAGTAGTAAGTGAGAACTAGATGTATTCCATATTGTTCTGAAAATATTATAGTAAATAATGATAGTAAAAATATTTATGGAGTTTTTACTGTGTTAGTCATTTTTCTAACTATTTGATATTAACTTATTACTTTAATTATTTTGGCCATATTACGAATTAAATATTATTATCCTTCTTTGTATATAAAAGTCTGGCCTGACCTGTGGTGGCGCAGTGGATAAAGCGTCAACCTGGGAACACTGAGGTCGCCAGTTCAAAACCTGCACTGGTCTGGTCAAGGCACATATGGAAATTGATGCTTCCAGCTCCTCCTCCCTTTCTCTCTCTCTCTCTCTCTCTCTCCCTCTCTCTCACTATGTGTCTCCTCTCTAAAATGAATAAAAATAAAAAGAAATTTTAAAAAAAAATTAAAAAAAAAGTCTGAGTCACAGGAGGACAAGCAAATACCTTGTGTGCAGTCACACAGCTGGTGACAGAGCTAGGTGTCAAACACAAAAACTCTGACTCATATTCTTATATTGTTAAAGAGAAAAAGTTTTGACAGTAATTACCAAATTCAGGAAATTTGGTGGCAAATAGAAAATTTTGTGAATAATATGGGTGTATCAAATTTAAGAAGAAATGATACATTTTGACATAACTAGTGTGTCATTAATACACAAAAACAAAACACATATGTTAGTTTTCTATATAAAGACAATTTCTCTTGTTAATGTGAGCATGAACATTTTGTTTTGTCATTGCCAAGAGTGTTTCTGCATTTTGAGACAATTTTTTATAGAAAAGAAGTGTTCTTCAAGGGACCTCTGATTTCCTATTTTGCTGTACAGTTATTTGCATTGTCTGCACTGTGGTCATAAGGTACCTCACAGTCAACATTTGAGTATAATGCAATGCAATGTTTGTGTCTTCTTTGTTATATATTTCATCTATGGTCTTTTGAAATTACAAAGATGCCAATTAAAAATGATAAGAGAAATTTAAAAAGGATTCTATGTACTTTGTCAAGATTACTCTAACCTTTCCAAGACCTTATGATGTTCACATATTGCATTGAGACTTTATAAAAATTTAAAAAGACTTTAAATTATGCTAAAATTCACTGCTTATATGCCGCATTTTTATTTTATTTTCTACTTTTTTGTGTTAAATGAAAAAAATCAGTAGAGAAAAATAAGTACTGGATGGTATTATTTATATTAAGAGTTTTAAAAATAGTCAAGCTCATAGAAATAGAGAGTAGAAAAGTGTTTTTTAGGAGCAGGAAATGGGGGGAAATAAGGTTTCATGCATTTCTTGACAACTTATAGCCTTCAGAGTTTAATTTTAAAATAAAAATTTGTGTACTTCAAGAAGAAAAGACTTAAAAAAAGAAATTAGGTCATGAAGAAATCTAAGGGTAGATAAGAAGAAATTTTGAGAAAATGATTGGAATATTATTTTTAACATCAATCACCACTGACACAGCCCAGTGGCCAGGACATTGTTACTGCTGCTGCTGCGACTGCTCCAGACACCGCCATGACTCTCCCCATCATAAAGGCAATGCGTAGGCATTGGCGTGTGGAGTACTGCCACTGAATATTTTAGATCTGTCAGAATCTGTCACCAGTTCCACAGCAGGAATGTGGTCTCAATCTACTTCTGCTTTTCTGTTGTGGATGTGTGTACTTCTTCATACCTTAATCTCACTTAGGACTCACACAGCAAAGGTGTCTGTTTTGGGCCAGAGAGAGACAGCAATGCCCACAAAGTGTGCTTTATCCTAGTTGCTCTTATCACATCATATTGTATAGTGTATACTTTATAAAACAGTTCTTCTGTGTGTCCATTGTACATTATGTTAACTATCAATCTTCCCTACTACTGTGTTCCATGAAAACAGAGACCTTTTTAACTTATTACTGTATTCTCAGAAATCTAAATACATATGTTAGTCGCTTGAAATATATTATTTAATAAATATATAAATTTTGATTATTAACTCCAAATTCACTGGTCATTGTTACTTCAGAGAGCAGGAAAATTTGCTAATAGTTTAGAAACAAGAACATGTTTCTCCTGATACCACTACTTTCTGTCCTATTTAGCTTCTTTTCTTTTGCTTTTATTGTTTTAAGGGAGAGGAGGGTAGATAGTGAGACAGACTCCAGTATGCACACCAACAAAGATTGACCCGGCAGCCCCTGTCTGGGATCAATGCTAAAATCAATCAAGCAATCCTCAGTGATTGAGGCTGACACTCGGACCAATTGAGCCACTGGTTGTGAGATGGGGAAGAGAGAAGGGAGAAAGGATGAAGGAAAGAAACAGATGGTCACTTCACCTGTGTTCCCTGACCAGAATCAAACCTAGGACGTCCATTTGTCAAGCTGATGCTCTATCCACTGAGCCAGCTGGCTAGGGCCAGCTCCTTTACTTCTTAATAGAAAAATGTTAGTAATATTTTGCTTGCTCCCAGGAAGTCTACTGAGTTGTGGACAAAAGTAGTTTGGTATTCTTTCAATCCAAGCTTGTCATTACTATAATTAAGACAGATTTGTCAGGGTTCCTGATATGTGTGCACCAACATCCTAGTTCAGAACATTGCTGTGTGTTTTGTCCTCATTTTTATTTTCATGTCTTATAAATGTCTACATAGCTTTTTTGAGGACATCTATATTTTGTTTACGAGGGTGTCATTTGTCATGTATCTGGTACCAAAATAATTCCTGTGACATGGGAAGCAAATAAATATTAGCAATGGATGAATTCAGTTATAAATGAATGAATGAATGAATCAATCAATAAATCAAACAATAGATGGGGAAATCGTACTTCCTTGGTGAGGTTGATAATTTTGCTAGGAAGTTTACTTCTCTGATGTAAACATCAAGTCTTTTGTCCCTTGGGTAGGAAAAAATATTAAAACAATTTTTTTCTCAGTTTCTATGGGATGTTTATATATTATTTATTGTAAGTGTTTATTTAATTTACTTAATATAAATCTAAAATAAAGTTTGTTAGATATTTACAGTGAATACAAGTTTATTGTAAATGTTATTTTATAGATTAATATTCCATAATAAAATTATTAAAGTCTATGTGTTAAGCTATAATATTCAATTATTATGAAATCACTGTTCACTGAGTCTGAATATAAGATAAAGTGAAATGAAGAATTTGCTTTATTCATTTGATCTGAGTTCATAACCTAGATGAAATCCGTTGGCGGATAGCAGTGCAAGCCCTTGTGACAGACAGGCTGGACAACGTCAAAAGCAAGGGAAGCCACATTGTTGCCAATCTTTAGCTTAGCAGAGTTTCAGAAATTAACTTTCTTTTTCCCTGAAATAAAAGATACAACACAGTTTTTTAATAAGAACTTGACAATGTCGGTAAATTAAAGTCACATATAATTCTTTTAATGCTTCTTACTGCAGTTATGATTTACATATGGTTGTTGAGACTTAAGAATAAAATCATTCTTGATAGTTCAGAATATTTAGAGTTGATGTTTTCTGTTTTACTTTCCAAACTAAAGAAATAATCTACTTTTGTATAATTATGTGTGAAATGGTTTATTCTGTGGATTAAGAGTTTCTCATTGTAAAACAAGTGGCCTCATAGTGCGAAAAGATAAAATAGATTGTACAAAAAAATTAACCTCAAATATTATATTCTCAGCTTGTGATTATTTTAATGAAAAGAGTTTCTGTGTGCTACTGGAGACCCCAAAACTTTAGCTTATTTTCAATCTTTTTTCATCACTGTAGAAGCAACTACTACAGAAGCAAAGTCAAAATAACTGGAGTTAAAAATCTCTCATTTGTGATATATAAGCTATTCTGTTTAACTATAAAGACCATAAACTAAAAAAAAAAACGACCATAAACTTTTAAAAATATGTAATTTTTAGCTATTTCAGAATTAAAAAAACTTTATTGTATCTCTAGAGTCTAAAGTATGTTTTCATTGCATAGAGGTAATATATTTTCTAAGTAAATGTTACTTTTTAAAATTTGTTATCCATTTTTTATCTAATGTAATGTGATGATTTAAGATCAAATTGTTTTCCTTATGTTTTAGAATTTATTTATTTATTCATATAAATGGATTCAACCATTTCACATTTTATTATCTCCAAATATTTCTGTGAGAATTTTCAAAATCATGAAATAA
Organism: Rhynchonycteris naso; assembly: GCA_037038555.1. Classification (NCBI taxonomy): domain Eukaryota; kingdom Metazoa; phylum Chordata; class Mammalia; order Chiroptera; family Emballonuridae; genus Rhynchonycteris; species Rhynchonycteris naso. The sequence goes on along the minus strand of CM072997.1, from coordinate 39,856,097 downwards.
TGATTGTTCAGTTATGCATTTTTCTAATAAAAATGATTTAGCAAATTACATTTTAGATATCTCCCATTTCATTGAAAATAAATTGTCCTTTAAATAAGGTCTAATTCAAATTTGAATAAAGAATATAGCAAGTGAAAGTAAGGTCAAAGCAACTATTTCTAACATTAAAGTAATACCTAACTGTAGAGTCAAGGAGTCACATTTCAAGAGGCCAAGAAGAACTATTTTATAAAATAAAAATTTCTGATAGTAATTTAAAATATCTTTATTTTCATATTAGAAAGTTTATTAAGTTATTACAAAAGTAATCCTGATAGAGTCAGAAAATCTTTCCCACTCATGATTTTATGATTTCTACAAATGATTTATTTGTGCTGTATGTGGAAATATAAAGCCACTTGTATTAGAACCTCATATTACAAATGTGGAAATATAGTAGTTCGCACAGTTTAACTGCAGTGAGCCTGACACCTGGCAGCTACCCTTATGGGACTCTCCATTTAAGGGCAATTTTCTGCTCATTTTCAGATTAGTGTAACGTTTTCTCTGTGTAGCAACTTTTTGTGTGCATAGTATAAATTGTTCTGAGTTAAAAAAATAAAAGTCAAGTACAAACTGGTGGCAAGGTGAGGGAGTTAAAAAAAGTCATTCTTCCTTATTCTTTCCTTTTCACAAAAGGACCATGTCATATATAGTTTATTATTTATGATTGGCATGGTGGAGAGAAGATTGCCAAGTATTTTTCATTCACTATTGGTTATAATTTGATTCTAAAACTTATAACTATGTTAACTTCAATTAATCCCATATTTTTATAGGTTTGATTATTATAAGTGGTTAAATAATTTTAGAAAATTATAAATGAGTAAACCAGCAATCAAAGTTTCTAGCTGCAAAAGGCATTTAGTTTGTTTTACCAAGATAGAGTAACCTTGGAATATGCTGTATTTTATAGTCTTGTTTGAAATTTATAATACATATTAGCATAACAAAAACTATGGGGAAAATATGTATTTAAATTTTTAGTTATTTTTAACAGGATTTTAAAATTCAGTGGCCTTTTTGATACCGATAAGCAATACATGGAAAGAATTGGAAAACACTTGAAAGTTCCAGTTAATTAATAATCAAACAAATATGTATGCTTGTAGAAATAATTTTAACATGATAGATTCAATTCCTAGTGAAATTTGACACAAATTTTAATAAGGATACTAAATAATATCAAGGGACTTCAGGCCATCTGCTTTATATGATATATCAATAGGAAATGCTGGAAGGCAGGCTGATATTTTCACTTCTTAGAATGTTCTCTACAGGTATTGTCATTATAGTTTATATTATACCAGATGGAGTCATAAGATAAATCATACTGCCTATTTTTAAAATAATTGAGCACAATGCTTAAATGTATGCATAGATTCTTAAAAATAATCATCAAAAGCAGGGAGTTTTGTGATATGTTATCATCTAGATCTAGAGGCAAAACTCTTGACTTTCTCATATAATAGGAGATTGGGGTTGCAACACATGCAATTTTAAATAGCAGAATGACTTTCAGTGAATTGTGTGTTCCATCTGTCACAGTCTTCACATTTAACTATTGACAACATTTGTGATGTGATCTAAGAAATTGTTCCCAGCAGGTCCTATCATATTGAATAATGGTTTCTTTTATATGAGCAGGTTGGTAAATCAGCAATACTCACAATTTCAGGCTAGAAATAAAATAAACACTAAACTTACGAGATGAGTGGAACTGATGAATTCCTATAGAGAACTGTATGTTTAAATTTAGAAATTTATTTAATGTACTGCAGACAATGTTAAGAAAAATAATAAAATAAAAATAAAGTGGGAGGTGTTCTTTAGGCTCTCTATTGACATTAAATTCTACTGTAGAAGACTAAAGTGACTCTTCCCTTATACATTTTTCTAATTTTGATTACATATATATATATATATATATATATATATATATATATATATATATATATATATATATATATATAGTTGTTGTTGGTTTAGTCCTACCTCAATTTCTGAAGAAAAATGTTTGTTGTAGCCAAGAGGAGGTAGAAAGATGTAATGACTGTGCTGTGCTTTGTTTTGGTTATTTTTTTCTTCATAACTACCCCAAAATATGGTGGTTGAAAATAATAATTTTGTTATAGCTGTATTTTGTAGGTGAGTAATTCAGGCAGCTCTCACCAGGTCTATTTGTTGTATGTGGTATCTACAGGGGTCATTCAGTAGATTTCAGCTAACATCTGGGTGGTGAAGAGGTCTACGACACACATCACTCACATGCCAGATGCCATAGTGGGAAGTCTGGAAGACTGCTCAGGTAGGCCCTTTTCCATCTCCTTGTAATGTCATTGCCTCTCCACATGGTCTCTCCAGCAGGATAGTCTGACTTTTGACATTAACTCCAAAGAAAAAATGAAGAGGTTTTTAGTCCTCTGAAGGGTTGTGTCTGTAGTTGATTTATTTAAATTATTCTCTTAATAAGTCTAGATATACAGGGTGGAAAAATAAACCTTAATTTTCAATGGAGGAGTATCAAGTAATTTGTGGACATTTTAAAACTACAAGGTTCTACTATCCAATCACAAAATAATTATATTTCTTTCACATGGAATATATATTACCACATGCAAAGACTCCTGAAGTTTTATCTCATTAGGAGATTGATACAAATCCCAAGAGCTCACCTTCTAAATCATTTCCAGGTGCAGTTGAATATCCTTGAGAGGGGTTCCTTCATTCAATTTCTTTTTTTCAGAAAATGTATGCTATAAAGGGATGGAATATTTTCCCATGACTCACTCAGCACATGATGTACACACAGGCATAGGCATTACTGTTTAGAAAGGTAGACTGTGGGAGAAACATAGCATTCATTGGTCCATGTCAATCAAAATTTAACTGAGCACATGACAATAATTCCTTGATTAGGGCTTCATTTTATTTCCTGAGAATGAATTTTCATTGCTTTCAGTTCTTCCTTCTGGAATCTTGGCTTCAATCTCTGAATCCCGTTTTCTTTTAGAAAAGAATAGTCTGTGTTTTCAGATGATCTGAATACTTTCTCAAACTATTTCCTGAATCTAGAAGGTTGATGCTTCCAGGTTTTTGGTGTGTTTTTTGTGTGTAGTTTAGTTTATTGGGGTGACACTGGTTTGCAAAATCATACAGGTTTCAAGTGTACAATATAAAATCTTCTGCACAGTGTGTATCATGCTTGATCTTTCAAACCAAACTAGTAATACCTCTGGAAGAAAATTTCTCTTTTCCTTGGTTGTGTGTTTCATGTGACAGATGGAACTTACAATTTCCTGAAAAACATTCTTGCTATTTAAAATTGCATGTGTGTACCATAATGTTCTTATATTATGTAAAAGTCAAGATTTTTGTCTTTGGATCTTGAGAATAACTTAACTTTTTGTGCTACATGCACAGATTTTGTTAAGATAGGTTCAGCTCTGCTTTTTTTTGAGTCACATACTATAGGATAATAACCTTAAACATCTTTAAAGTCCTAATGGGCATTTCTTTCATTGTGTCTGAAGTGTCAATAAAGTATCTTAGACATAAAGCCTTTAGATATATATCCTAATGCAATAATATACTGCAAGTATTCTGGATTTTGTCTTTGTCTTGAGTTTATATCTTAGTTTGCAAATCTTTTGCCATCTGAAGGCTTTGTGACCTAGAAACAGTTTTATTTTAAACAGTCTAGAAAATCATATCTTTTTGCTATGTCTTCTAGATTCTACTCAGAAAGGATATTTCTTCTTTAGCACATATTTTGTTTCATGTATTAAATCATAGGAATTTAGAAGCAGCCAGCAGGCATTTATAAATTCTGCATGGCATTTTATTTTCAGCCCATCCATGAGTACTTTAAGTACCATATCTATTCTTCATGTTACTGAAAGTGTTTGCAAAGTCTTTGTCACTACATATTAAATATCTTAATATTTTCCAACTCCACTAACAAGTTTTCTGTTTGTCTTCTAGAGGACCTTATTGCCTTTATCAAATATTTTGAATGTCTGTTCAGCTTCTTCTTATCATCCTGTCCCAAAGTCAGTGTCATATGCTTTAGCTTTTTTGCTATCACATATTTCCAGTAAAAAACCACCCAATATCCAGTCCCAAAACCATAACAATGTTAAGTGATTCCATTTGGACTTGACATATTCCTAGTAACTGATTTCTGGCTCCTTTGACAAACGTAGCTTTGAGTTTGGTAGAGTTTTGACACAATAAAAACATGTTAGTTTATATAGGGATAACAATGCATAATAATGTGTAAAAGTTAAGAACATGTATTATACCAGGGATTATAAATAAGACTGACTATTTATCTTTGTAATTTTCTTTTTTTAAATATTTTTCTTTTATTTTAATGTTTAATTCATAAGAATAAAGAATAAAATTTTGGCCCTATTTTTTCCTAGTACTTGGTATGAAACATTCACTTAAATTTTTCCTGTCTCTACCCCATTCACTATAAAAACAACTAGTGCCCAATTAGAGTGTATAATGACTAAACATAGAAATTTTGGTAAATAATACTTGAGTGATGCTGTTATAGAAAAATGTTTATCCCCCCCCCCCAAATTCATATGTGAAAGTGCTAACCCTCAATGTAATGGTTTTTGGATATAAGTCTTTTGTAAGATAACTAGTGGTAGATGTGATTATGAAGGGATCTTATGATAAGACTAGTGTTCTTATAAGAAGTGAAAACAGCCTGACCTGTGGTGGCGCAGTGGATAAAGTGTCGACCTGGGAACACTGAGATCGCCAGTTCAAAACCCTGCATTCGTCTGGTCAAGGCACATATGGGAGTTGATGCTTCCAGTTCCTCCCCCCTTTCTCTCTTTCTCTCTCTCTCTCTCACTCTGTGTCTCCTCTCTAGAATGAATAAATAAAAGAAATTAAAAATTAAAAAAGAATAAAAAAAAGAAGTGAAAACAGATATTTCACCTTTTCTCTTTTGTGCATGAACGAAGGAAATTCATATAAGTACATATTAAGAAAGCTAGTACACTGACCTCAGATGTCCAGCCTCCAGAAATATAAGAAATATATAGTTTGTTTAGGCCACCCAGTCCATGGCATTTGTTTTCTATGATAGCCCAAACTGGCTACGGCAAGGTTGATATTACATGAAAATTTATAATTAATTTTTGTTGTACAGTATTCTAAAGAATATTTATAATAACAAGTTCTTTATAGGACTTACAGGTGCCTCAAACAATCCCAGGTAAATTCCTAAATCATTTAGGAGGAGTATCAGAAAAACTTGGAAAAAATAAAAGCTCTAAATGATGACATACTATTGACTTTTAATCTGGTATTGCAAAATTTTTTTGTATTTACCAAAAATTTTGGATATTATTTTCATTTTCTTTAGACTTCAACAAAAATAATAATGCATACCTAATCTATCAGAACAGTCTAATGACCTGTCAAACAATAAAAGATATCATGCAGCATGAACTGCTATGAATGGATCCACACTCCAAGCTCAAGATTATTGTCGTTTTTGCTATTCATAGTCCAAAACTTCAGGCTATTCTTTAGGGTTGATTTTAATTTAAATATTTTATATTAAATAAGTTTAAGTATTTTTCTTCTTTTAAAAATCTGGACAATATTATTTATGCCTTGTTTTTGCCCCATTTCATACAATTTCCAGGATTAGTCTCAATCACAGACTTCAAAGAATATTTAAACTTAGAAGTTCCTTGTGCCTGTGTGAATGTTTTATACCAAGTACTAGGAAAAAATAGGGCCAAAATTTTATTCTTTATTCTAGCTCATCATTCTTTTCTCAGTTTATATGTCAAAGTAAAATCTAATTACCATAATATTACCACAAATATATTTTTATGGAGAAATATAGTTTTTTAGACAAATATCTTGGAAAAAATATCACAATGTAAAAAAATCTTTACTAACTAGATGATGATAGGGAAATTGAGTGTTATTTTTAAATACAGTATGTGTTTTAATTGCAAAAATGTACTGATCATAAACTATAAGAAAAGGCAAATGAAGTTATATAGTGATTTCTGAAAAGAAATGTAAAGAGAAACAGCCATGAGACTTGAATGAACCATTTTTTACCCTGTTTGAAATGACAGAAATGATTGTGACTTTCCTTGTTAATTTTAGGTAACTTAGAAAGGATATGACTGCGAAGTCATAAATTTCTGGAGTAAGACTTTACAGAATGATTGAAAAATATACTTTCAGTGAATTGGCTCTAGTCCTAAGAACTATTGATTTACATAGATGATAGAGCAAGCTAAAATATTTCATATGTATTTATTATTGTATTTGACTAGCAAATTTCATAATTATACAACTTCAACCAAATTTACAAAATCTAGTACAGCAATATCACAATATAAATAGTGTTCTAAATATCCACAAGAATACCAGAGGTAAATGTATGGTGATCATTTATATGTGGTACATATAAAAGTAATATAGTTATTGGCAGTTAGAGCTAATCAACCATTTTCCCCAGGACTTCATTCTTTTCTCTTGTGTATTATTTACAATATATATCAAAGGAGATAAAAATAAAGTGTTTTACTGTTTTCTTGTAATTATTTTACATGTTACCTATTAATTTTTTGCTTAGTAAGTTTAAATTGCACCAAATTAACTACATAATAACAGTAATTCTTAAAATAGAGAATAAAAATTAATAATACTAACATTAAAATTTTAGCACTTTATAGTTTGAGAATAATGATTATATCATAATATGTAAAAAGCAGCTTCGCCACTCTTGTTTACTCTAAAATAAAAAGAAAAAAAGGAGAACATAACTCCTGATTTTGCTAATTTAGCAAATGCAAACATCCCTGTGAATTTGTCATTCACATTACAGAATCAAAATCTTGCTTCCAAATGTAGTTCTCATATAAAAAGATTTAGGCTAACTCATCTACTAGGTCACATTTAAGTACATAATGTAATGTCAGGTAAACACATGCATTCTAGATGGAGTTGTCTATCTTGGGCAATGGCAGATAGATTGTCCCTACTTGTGTATGTTCCAATACCTCAATGACCACTTGACATATGTACTTCTGTGAAAATTTGAGAATTGGAAGAGCAATGGGATGACATAGATTTTACACTATATTATAAACTTTTATTGGATAATGTTATATCATTAAATAGAAATATTCATTTTTGCATGATTTACATAGGTTTTATTTTTTCCACATTTAAAAGTTTAGAAAAATAATCCTAATTATAGATATTTTAAAAATTATGTGATGAGTTTGCACTTTCCATTCATATTGCTTCTTAAAATGAGCTACTATATGTTACCATTTCTCTCCTGTAAGATAAAAAATACGTATGACTCAATGGTTATAAAGTTTAAATTGCTAATTAAAAGTTCAAATAATAGTTGAGCTAAAGTAACATTATTTAGTGTAAAAGTCATAGTCAAACATAATTAGAAGAGATGAAGTCTTAAGTGGCTTATACTTTAGAACACAGAAGTCTGTATTAAAAGAACTTCTGATTCATTTAATTTAAAATTTTTAAAATTTTATTTAGAAAACTATATTTAACATGGTGACACTGATCAATGAGTACATAGGCCCAGATTGGTTGGGTCAGTGGTAGAGTGTTGGCTTGGCCTGTGGATGTTCCAGGTTTGACTCCCAGACAGGGCACACAGAAAAAGTGCTCATCCGCTTCTCCACCGCTGCCCCTCTCCTTTCTTTGTATCTTTCTCTTCCCCTCCCACAGCCAAGTCTCCATTGGAACAAAGTTGGCCTGGGCACGGAGAATGGCTTTATGGCCTCTGCCTCAGGAGCTAAAATGGTTCCAGTTGCAAAAAAACAATGCCCCAGATGGGCAGAGCATTGCCTCCTGGTGGGATAGATTCCAGATGGGTGCATACGAGAGACTGTCTCTCTGCCTCCCCACTTCTTACTTCAGAAAAATACAAAAGAAAAAAAAAAGAGTATGTAGATTTCAGGTAAATGTTTCTAGAGCATTTGAACTGTTGATTATGTTGTATACCCATCACCCAAAGACAAATCATTTTTTTGTCACAGCATATTTGTCCCTCTTTCTCCTTTCTTCCCACCCTCACATCCCCCTCCCACTAATAAACACTTCACTTTTATCTATATCCATGAGTATCAGTTTTATAATTTAAAATTTCAATAAAATTTTTGGTAATATTTTGAAATTGTTAACATAAATTCTTAAATAGTTGAAGAAATTACCATTGTATTTTTAATAACTTTTGTTTAAGTAATGCCATGGTGACACAAGGTGACTATATAACTATTTTCTTTAATACTTTGATATATTTTGTCTAATATCCAAAATTGATCCTGACCAGGCGGTGACGCAGTGGATAGAGTGTCGAACTGGGATGCGGAGGACCCAGGTTTGAGTCCCTGATCTCGCCAGCTTGAGCGCAGGCTCATCTGGCTTGAGCAAAAGCTCATCAGCTTGGACCCAAGGTCGCTGGCTCCAGCAAGGGGTTGCTCGGTCTGCTGAAGGCCTGCGTTCAAGGCACATGTGAGAAAGCAATCAACGAACAACTAAGGTGTTGTGACGGCAATGAAAAACTAATGATTGATGCTTCTCACCTCTCTCTATTCCTGTATGTCTGTCCCTATCTATCCCTATCTCTGACTATCTATCTCTGTCCCTGTAAAAAATTAAAAAAAAAATTGATTTGTTACTTTTATCTTGAAAAATTTTTAAGTAAAATTGCCTAGTTTTCAGGGACAAATTTGACTTTGAGTTGCATTTTGAATGTTTAGGTTTTCTAAATCAACATTTAATTAAATGTGATTATTTTTTCTTTAAAAGTAAATCAAGATAAAATAATCTACATATAGAATGCATTAGAACAGATAGCTTGATGTACAAATAAACATATGATATGGTTAAGGCAATGTCAACATTTCAAAAAGTCTGCTTGTGTTTAGATATTTTTGTCTTAATATTTTGTTACATCTGATTTTAACAAGCTACCATATTTTAGTGCAATAAAGCAAAATTTATATATCAGCAACTAATTTAGATTAGAATATTGATAAGGAAATACAAATTTAGACAACTGTCTTATATAATATCTTTGTGACTTCTCTTAGAATTCTTTTATAAGAGATAGATGGTATCATAATTAATTCCTAAAATATTATTCTGAGGAATAATTGCAAGAGTATATAAAAATTACATCACATAAGCTTGGCAGAGAAACACAAATACCATATGATCTCACTTATATATGAAATCTAATAAGCACAATAAACTGAGGAACAAAATAGTAGAAACAGAGGCAGAGTCACAGAGAACAGATGAACATCTGTCAGAGGGAAGGGGGAAGAAGAAACATGACCAAAGAAAGTGAAAGAAATACCCAAAATCGCATATACATAACACATAGATACAGTCAATAGGGTAACAATAGCCAGAGGGAAAAGAGAGTTAGATGTAGGAGGAGGGGTACAGAAAGGGAAAAGTGAGGGAGGAAAGAGACTTTGGATAGGGCATGGAGGTCACAGTGTGGTGTGTGGACATTATTATATTGAGTGGGAAACTTAAAACCATGTCAACACAATAAATTTAAATTTTTTTCCAATTACACAGAGAAATATTTTTAAAAATTAATTTAAAAACACACTGGTAATTGTGTTATTTTTAAAAATAGCAGAGAGTAATTTGGTACCCAAACAAATTTAAAAATTCATTATAGTTATTTCCAATTTTTTTAAGTTTTTCTAATTTATAGTGAATAATATAATTGCTAAAGGGAAATAAAATATGTGACCCACATTTTGACATTTTCCTTTGGGAAAAAAACATAGAATAGTACACTCATATAATTCAGTTTGCTACCTAAGACAGAATAATTTATTCAATATCCATAGTTGCTTTGTAACTTAGAAAATATTCACTCTCATTACACCCTGAATCCATAGGAAGGGTATAATTCTTTGCCTCATTGATTCTAGGCTTAAATATAAAACTTGCTTTGACCAATGGGGTATTAACAAATGTGACATGACTCATGACTGGTGACTAGAAATGTTCTAGTTCCATTGGATTTGTATTCTTGTTCTGTCTTTTAGCGTAGGAACAAGGCTCAGATATTCACTGATCTGAAAAGAATAAGAGACACAAGGTGTAGAACTGGTCTAAACTTAAAACATGAAGATAAGACTTTGTGACCTCAAAGTATATCCACTAAATATTAATAAAGATACAGATATATAAGTATAAATAAATAAACTAATACTTATTTTAAGTCACAGATTTTTTTTTAGATAAATTTCTTACATGTGACAATGGCTAAATAATTCAGAAATTGATGCAAAATTTAAATTGCCAAAACATGTGGCATTTGCTTGAAAATCAGCATTAAGGAAGCTGCTATAGAAAATTGAAAAAGTAATGACAAATCTTGTGCAGTGGCAAAAATTAATTAAAAGTTGCAACTGTTGATATTTAGTTTTTGTTTCTACATATAAAGAGCTTAGACATTTCCACTCTCCTAGCAAGTAAAAAGCTGAAAAAATAGAATATCTAAGAACTGTGGGACAAGTTCAAAATATATAATATGTGTAATGAGAATATAAAAGAAAAGAAAAAATTAAAAGATTAGAAAATAATTTGAAACAAAAAATAACCTAATCTTTAAATTAGTGCATACATCAAATTACAGATCCTGGAATCTCAGAAAACACCAAGAACAACAAATGCATAAAAAACAAAACAAAACAAAAAATAACCCCACACAAATAAGAAAACAAAAAAACCCTACACCTATGTATACCATTTTCAAATGACAATAAATGTAAGGTGAAGTAAAAATCTTGAAAAAAGCCAGAGAAAATAAACCTGTTATATACAGAAGAACAAATGTAAGAAATATATTCAAATACTCCTTGATGTCTATGAAAGCAAGAAGGGAGTGGAGTGAAATATTTAAAATATTGAGAATAAAAAAGTATGACTTTCAGTTCTATACCCTGTAAAATTTTTCTACAAATATGAAGGAGAAATAAAATTTTCTTCAACATAAAAGAAGAACAAAAACTGAGGGAATTTGCTGTCATTAAACCTGTCTTGCAAGAATTGGTAAAAGAAGTTTTTTAGAGAGGAGAAAAACAATGTAGGTCAGAACTTAGCTTTCCATAAAATAACAAGAATTAGAAAAGATAAAAGAAAAATTTTTACTTTTTGATTCTTAATTGACCTAACAGGTAAAAGTTTGTTCATAAACATGCAGTTTATTATGCATGCTTGTGCATAATCAAACATTATAGGAAATCAGAAAATATAGCATATTATATATATGCTTATATATAAACAAAATAAATGACAACAATGATATAATGGATGAAAAGGAGGAATTAGGATTAATTTGTAATTATAAAGCACTTACATCACCTTTGCAGGAGGATAGTGTTATTGAAAAGAAAATATTGATTAGTTATTAATGGATATATATATATATAGATAGATATAGATACACATACACACACACACAACTAAAAACATTTAAAAAGAAGCAAAACTGATAAGCTATGAAAAAACCTGGGATAATATGAAATGTTTAATTTTACCACAAAAGGTAAAAATAAAGTTAGGAAAATACTCTTTCTCAGACTTGCTTAATCCACTTAGCATTCTAGGTCCAAACATGATGTAACAAAAAGCAAGAGTTCATTCTTTTTTATGGCTGTGTAGTATTGTATTGTATAAATGTGCTACACCTTTTTTATCTACTCAAATACTGATGGGCACTTGGGCTTTTTTTTAGATCTTGGCTGTTATCAATAATCCTGCAATGAATATATAATAGAAATATATATTCTTTCCAGGTAGTGTTTGGGGATTCTTAGGATATATATACACAGAAGTTGTATCACTGGGTCAAAGGCAATTCCACTTTTAATTTTTTGAGATAACTTCACACAGCTTTCCACAGTGGCTGTACCAATCTGCATTACCACCATAAATGCACAAGAGTTTCCTTCTCTGATAATTACTGACATTGACCATCATTTTATATGTCTATTGGCCACCTGTAATTTCACTTATATATGGCACCTAATGATCAAAATGAACTGACAAACAAAACGTAGACAGACTGATACAAGAGAGTAGGCTGACAGCTGTAGCAAGGGGCAGTGGCTGGGTGAGAGGAGTGGAGAAATTGAGCAAAAATGGACCTAAAAAGAGAAAAAACAAAACTTATTTGCATCAACAACAATGTAGTGATTGTGGGGGTGGTAAAGGAGGGTATAGAGTAGATAAACAGCAATATACAAAGACTTGCCTTTTGGGGTGAAGACAATATAGAGAAGTTTTGTGGAATTGGGTACCTGAAACCTGTATAATCATATTAACCAACATTACCCAAATACATTCAATTAAAATATTTTTAAATAAAAAAACTAATGGATATGTCAGATGTTGATCTAACTACATTGATAATTACATTCAACATCAGTGATTTAAATGTACCAATTATAAAACTGAAATTCTCAAGTGGGTTAAAAAGACACTACTGTATGCTGTCTACAAGAAAATTTAAATAGCCTGAACAGGCGGTGGCGCAGTGGATAGAGCATCAGACTGGGATGCGGAAGACCCAGATTCGAGACCCCGAGGTCTCCGGCTAGAGTGAGGGCTCATCTGGCTTGAGCAAAAGCTCGCCAGCTTGGACCCAAGGTCATTGTCTCAAGCAAGGGGTTACTCGGTCTGCTGAAGGCCTGTGGTCAAGGCACATATGAAAAAGCAATCAATGAACAACTAAGGTGTAACAACAAAAAACTGATGATTGATGCTTCTCATCTCTCTCCATTTCTGTCTGTTTGTTTTTGTCTATCACTCTCTCTGACTCTCTCTCTCTGTCCCTGTAAAAAAATAAAAAGAAAAAGAAAGAAATAAATAAAATTTAAATATAAGAACACATAAATAAAACGTTAATTGTATGAAAAAAATTATAAATGCTAAAAAAGGAAAAGCAGGGATAGCTATATTAACTTCAGACACAGTGGACTTCAAACCAAAGAGAGTTATTAGATATAAATAGGGACATTACATAATGATAAAAGAAACAATTATCCAAGCAGACATAAAATATATTCACTTGTATGTACCAAACAACAGAACACCAAATTATTAGAATGGGAAAAAGAAACAGATAAATTCACTGTCATATCTGTGTCTTCAATACCCCTTTCTAAGAAATAGACAGATCAAATGGGCAGAATATCAGTAAAGACAAGAGAACTCAAAAGCACCATCATTCACCTGGATATAATGAACATGTATATACTAGTTCATTCAACAATAGCAGATTATACATTTTTCTCAAACTTACATGGAACATTTACTAAGACACCACGTTTTGAGCTATAAAAACATCCTTTAACAAATTATAAAGAATAAAAATTATACAATGTTAGTTCTCAGACTATAGTAGAATTATAGTAGAAATCAATAACAGAAAGAGAACTGGAAAATCTAAAAATATGTGATATTAAACATCACATTTCTAAATAATACATGGGTTAAAGAAGAAATCTTTTTTCTTAAGTGAGAAGCAGGAAGGTAGAGGGACAGACTCCTGCATAATCATCATCCACTCATCAAACCCTCTAGGGTGATGCTCTGTCCATCTGGGGTATTACTTCATTGCTATGTAATTGAGCTCTACTTATGCCTGAGATGGAGGACATGGAGCCATCCTCAGCACCTAGGGCCAACTCGCTCCAATTCAGTCATGGCTGCTGGAGGTGTTGAGAAACAGAGAAAGAAGGGGGAATGGATAAGCAGATGGTAGCTTCTCCAGTGTGCTCTGACTGGGAACAAACTTGGGTCATCTACTTGCTGGGCCAATGGTCTACCACTGAGCCAACTGGCCAAGACCAAAAGAATTAATCTTAAAAGAGATTTAAAAATATTTTGAATAAAAAGAAATATATTTTATCAAAATATGTGCAATGCAGACAAAGCAGTGCTTAGAGGGAAATTTATAGCATTGAATGCAGATAGTACAAGACAAGAAATCAGTTGTGTAAATTAGTACCTTAGAAAACTAAAAATATAAGAGCAAGTTAAATCCAGAGTAATCAGAGTGAAAGAAATAATACAAATTAGAGTCAAAACAATAAAATTAAAAGTAGAAACTCAGTAGAAAAATATAAGTAATTAATGAAGCTAAAAGCTCACTTTCCAGTATTAACCAGGCTAAAAATAAATAAATAAATAAATAAATAAACAAATATACACATACATACATACATACATATATAAATAAAGAGAAAGAACACAAATTACTAATTTCAACAAAGAAAGAGAGAGCATCTCTACAAATCCTATGGACATTAAGAAGATGTAAGGTGAAACTATGCCCCCTAAATTAATAAATTAAATAAATGGACCAATTTTTTGAAAGGCAAAATCTGTAAAAAGTCACAAAGAAGAAACAAACAATTCAAATCTGTACACTAATTAAATTAAATCAATATTTATAACTTTCCAAAACTAAAAGCAACAGGCCCAGATGGTTTTACTGGTGAATTCTACCAAACATTTAAGAAAGGTATTATGCTAGCTTCCTACAATCGTTTTTGTATGATTGAAGCAAAGGAAATAATGTTTAAGTCGTTCTGAGAGGCCAGCTTTAACTTAACACCAAAACATGGTAAGCCCATTCCACAAATATTACAGATGAGTATATCTAATGAACAAAGATGCAAAAATCTTCAATAAAATGCCAATTTAAAAAGAATTTAAAAAAATTAAATACCACAACTAAGCGTGATTTGATCCAGGTATGCACAGATGTTTCAACATCTAAAAATCAAATAATGTAATCTATCACATCAAAATGCTAAAAATTTATATGATTATATCAATAGGTGTAGAAAAACATTTGACAAAGTCAAAACTCATTTATATTAAAACCCCTTAGTAAATTAGGAATGGAGAAGAACTTACTCAACTTGATAGACTATCTTCAAAAAACTTACAGCCAATATACTTATCAGTGAGAAACTCAAAGTTTTTTCACTAAGATCATGTACAAGACAAAGATGTCCCATCTCACCACCCTTTTCAAGATCATACTGTCCGTCCTTTAATGCAATTAAAGCAACAACAACAACAAAAATCATCGCTGGCTCTGGAATATGGAGTTGGTGTCAATATTGCACTCTTATATCCATGAATTTTGCCATAAGAGGATGACTTGGGGAGATTTTGTTCCAAGGAAAAGAGACATGTGAAGAATACGCAGGTATTAGTAGCAATTCAGAACCAAGTCCAGCTGTGTCCAGCTAGACTAAGTTATGGTAATCTAACTTGTAAACAAGAAATAAATGCTTGCTACTGTAAGGCAGTGAGTGTCAAATTTGGGTTTTATGCAGTAGTAATTTGATATTTATAACTTTCCAAAACTAAAAGCATCAGGCCCAGATGAGTTCACTGGTGAATTCTACTAAACACATAAGGAAGATATTATACCAATTCCCTACACTCTTTTTCATAGGATTGAAGCAATTCATCAAATGGTTTCATGACATAACAATTCAAATAAAATTTATTAAATATCTGTAATATGTCATTTGCCTTAGTTACTGTGGATAAAAATATGTGGGAAATTCACCTTGCCTATGAGGAGATGTTTATCAATTAATAATGATCTCAAACTAATATATCATTTAGTTTTACAGTAAGATATTCAATAGAAAAATTACTAAAGAACTAGTGTTCTCAATGCGGGTTATTTTCTTCCCTCAAATTAGGTAGCATTTGAAAGTATCTCAGTGATTCTCTCTTTCTCTAAATCTATGACTTAGCAACTTCACTTTGAATATCATGGTCATAGGATGCTAAAAGCTTATTTCTAGTTACATTCAAATCTCACTGGACTAGCAGACATTGTACAGATGAAAATTATTTTTGTATAGCTGAGATCTCATTTATTATAAATAAATTAATATTTATTACTGGTGTGAGAATTATCTTATTTCTAAATCCTTGACTGTGCAGAAACTCAGTGTTGTTTTGGGGCACATAAATATATTTTCTAAATGTAAATACATAAATAAAAGGGAAAAGAGCAAAGAAGTAAATTTACGCAGGCTGACAATTTTAATCCTGTTTATATGCTTATTTTCTTAGTGTACTTTGTATGGGTGTTTCAAACAAATTTTGAATAGTGTAAGTCCTAAAAGAAAAAAAAATAAAAAAGAGTAATATAATTTTTATTGCAATGAAGCAAATATATTAATAGACTTAAATGAGTAGCTGTTTTATAATACAGGCATTCAGAATGTATATATAAAAGTTCTATTACATTTTTGCCATACTAATGCATATCTATTTCATGAAGATTAAATAATGTATATTATATATAACTATTTCACTCATTAAATAAATATTTTTTTGCATAGTGACTAAAATATAAAGTGCAAATATACTTTTATTTTAAAGCTTTTATATATTTTTTAAACTTCTTTGCTTTAATTTTTTCATTGTCAATAGCTATTATAAATAGATAGTTGAAAATATCTTCTGACTAAAATATAAAAATAATTTTGGTGAATTGTGATGGGACATATAAGTAAGAGATTCTTTATTTTTATAAAGGACAAGAAAAAAATCACAGTTTATACTATATTTTAGACTTTAACAATTATATTAGAAAATATTTATGCATCACATTTAATGTATTGAATAACATAAGTAACCGTAAAACTTAAGTAAATATGAGACTACCTTTTCAACAATTATCTTAGCCTTTATCTCCTAAGTTTTTAATGTTTTTTTTTTCTTTTTTTTTTATCAAGTGAGGGGCAGGGAGGCAGAGAGACAGACTTCCGCATGTGCCCCGACTAGGATTCATCTGGCATTAATGCTTTTTTTAAATTACAGGTATAGTAATACATCAGTATCATTTGCACAATTAACTTGGTCTCAATTTCTATTACTCATCTTTGATATTTGCCATATATGGTACTGATTTACTAGTTTTTTTATTAATGATTTATATTATATCTTTGGCCATTTATAATTAAATATTCATAATACTTTCATATAGTTAATAATACATTTTAAATCATTAAATAAAAGCCATGTTGAATACTCATAACTTTCCAAATACTAATTTGCAATTACAGAGAATATTCCAAGGAAGAGAATGATAACTTAAAAGTAGAATCATCTTAAGAGAGCAGAGGAATCCATTAAAAACAAAATTTTTCAAGACTTTAAAAATGGTTATAATTAATGTTATACTCTCTTGAGTGAACAGTATATTTGCTACCTGGAGTTAAGATGACTAAAACCTTTATTGATTAAATTGATTTGGTCAAAATATATATCTCATTAAGCTATAAAAGATTTTATAATAGTTGGTCAGAATTACTAACTGAAAATAGCTGCAGGAGAGAATGTTTAAACAAAAATCAATACTTGAGTTGGCTGTTTTTGATAAATAATGCTTTGCTGACCTCCACCAATCTGAATGACTTCTCTTTTCCTGCTTGGCAAATAAATAGAGGGGCTAAGGATACTCACTGTCAAGTACTCCACGCTGCTGGAGGTCAATAGAAAAATGAAAGTAGTCAATGAGATGCCACAAGCTTATGTGCCAGACTAGCAAGATTCCAGATGTAGGTTATGTTTATGGGACATTTATCTAATAAGGAAGGCCAAGCAGAATGATAAATGTTTTTCACTGTGTCTGTGCAGAAATGGGTTTATAAACAAGCACCTGCCATAAATCACAAAAACAGCTTTGTCAGAAGTAACTAGAGACTAGATGCATCTTTATAATTACTCAAGATATAATGTGTCCTGCTTTCATATCCTTCACTCACTTCTTAGGTCAACTATTATATCTTGCTTTAAATTTAAGTTACTTCCATTCATTTAAAACATGGATTTATGGCCAAACATTTTTAGGGTAACTTCATAATTATTGCAGTAGAATAAGTGTGGTTGTAATGGTCAGGTAGATACCCAATAATAAATATAACAGGTAAATCTACCATATTCTCTCCCATTTTCGAGATCTTTCTTCTTACTATATATTGATCTTTTTTTAACACAGAATTTTATTTTTCACACATTTATAGTAAATTACTGACTGTCAGATATTAAAACAGAATGGCTCCAAGAAATCGATACTTTAACACAGTAGCAAGAAGAATTTACTTGGAAATATAACCATGTTAAGTAATATATGAACAAACAAATGAATGCTTAATAATATAAATGACATCAAAATTGTCAAAATGGTTTTTTTTACAAGCATGTTATATTAAAAAATAGTATATCAAGTCCTAGCAACTTTTTACTTCCAATATTATCATCATCAATAAATGATCTGAGTGCCAGAAAATGCTCAATTCATAATAGACATTCACAGCAAAAAAAAATTAAAATAGTAGAGAGAACAAAGCTTAAACATAAAAGCAGATTAAATTAGGCTTTCTTCAAAAATGTATGTGTGTTTCTTTCTGTGGCTACAATACTTAATTGATGCACAATTACTTTAATAGCATTTCTTCATATTGTTTTACAACAGAGCTTTGTAGTAATCATATTGTAGAAAGTGCAGAGCTACACAAATAATGCCTTAGCACTTGGGTCAGGCCATTTAATTTCCCTTTCAAATTCAATTGTTCACCTGCTCTGTTTATTAAATACAAGCAAACTGTCTATGTTTGAATTCACTGTCTGTGTGGTTTTGGGCACTGTACACCTACTGCCTTTGCTATTTCTAATGAGAGCTGCCTCTGTCAGTGAAGCCCCAGAATTTAAATTCGTGTACTTTAACACGTGCATATTTTAGTTATTCAAATTGCCATATAACTAATTTATAATTATAGCATTGCTACTAGCTAATCAACTCATTATTTTTATAGTAGCTTGAGGAACAACATACACTGCCAAAGGTGACATTTTAAATTAGTCAGGTTAGTGAGTTATGTAAGTTGTTTGGTTAATATGAACAATTTGGGATGTTTTTGGGTTTCAATACATTTAATGTTTGGATACTCACATATTTATTGACTGATAGAAATAATTAACATATACAATTAGAACTATTTGTTTTTAGCTTTTCAGCTGTTCAGCATCAAAAAAGGGAATTCTTAAAATTCTCTAGAGACTCGCCTAACCAGGCGGTGGCACAGTAGAAAGAGCGTTGGACTGAGATGCAGGAGTACCCAGGCTCGAGACTCCGAGCTCGCCAGCTTGAGAGCGGGGTCATCTGGTTTGAGCAAAAGCACATCAGTTTGGACCCAAGGTTGCTGGCTTGAGCAAGGGGTTACTCAGTTTGCTGAAGACCCGCAGTCAAGGCACATATGAGAAAGCAATCAATGAACAACTAAGATGTCACAACGGCAACAAAAAACTGATGATTGAGGCTTCTCATCTCTCTCCGTTCCTGTCTGTCTATCTCTATCTATATCTCTCTCTAACTCTCTCTCTGTCTCTGTTAAAAAAATATATATCCTCTAGAGATTGGAGAAAAAGCTTAAAATAATCAAATTGAGAAACATTTATTTAACCATAACTATTAATACTTGGTAAGAACACTGAAAAGTTGTGGCATTCAAGCTAGAGGCTGCATGCACTTTCACTATCCTCCACCCTTCCCACCTCTGCCTTGCAGAACAGTTGTTCTAGAACAGGGGTGCCCACACTTTTTCAGCTTGCGATCTACTTATAAGATAACCAAGTCAAAATGATCTACCTACAATAAAAATGCAAAACATAAATTTATTTCTTCTATATTATCATTATTTAAGTTACTATTATTACTATTTAATATTGTGTATTCTTCTTTCACCTTTCTCCTTCTCAGCTCTCTTTTCAGAGGAAAGTCAATGTCATAGTTTTTATGAACAGTCTGAAAAAGCCGCTCCACATTTCCCTTCTTTGGAATAGCAATGGCACATAGACAGATGAGGCAAACGCACTTAGAATATGACATAGTGAACAAAATCCCCTCCCATTCTGTATGAAAGTGGTAGGTTTTAGGCTTCTTACTTGGACCAACTATGGCACTCATTTTTATACCCTTTGTTGTATTTAGTTTAAATAAATTAAAGGCTAACTATGCAGCAATGTAACTGAACAAGTTAGCGCGGTTTAACGCGCATGCGTAGGGTGTCAAAAGTTCAGATGTCAGATTGGCTACCCTGTATGCCAATCAAAAGACAAATGTCTTTTTAATGTCGTGCGATTTACCCACACTTCCTTCGCAATCGACCAGTAGATCACGATCGACGTATTGAACACCCCTGTTCTAGAAGGCTAACGAAGTCAGGTGATAGTTTCTTACCTCTCCTTCACCCCTGCCCAAGCTCACTGAAATGAAAAAGACATTCTGAATGGATTCATATGCCACTGAATAGGAACAAATACTTTTTCTCACAGTTAAAAGGGAAAAGAATACTATTTTCAACCCATGGTACAGAGACAATTGGATATACACACATAAAGGAATGAAGTTGGGCCCCTCCTTCATAATGCACACAAAAATTAACTTCAAATGTCTTATGTACTACAATCTAAGAGCTAAAGCTATCATTATAAAATCTTTAGAAGAAGAGATGAGAGTAAACCTTTGTAAATTTGGGTTCAGGAATGGTTTCTTAGACACAAACCAAAAGCAAAAGTGATGGAAGAAAAAAAAAATAAATGAATTTGACTTTTCAAAATGAAAAAAAAAGTGCTGAAAATAATACAGTGAAAAAAGTAAAAATGCACAACACAGAATGTGAGACATTTCCAAATCATACATGTTGTGAGGGAATTGTTTAAAGCATATGGAAAATTTTCTTATAATTCAATAATAAAAAAGGAGAAATAACTCAATATATAACGTAAGCAAAGGATATAAGTAGACATTTCTCCAAGTAGATTAACCAATGCCCAATAATCACAGAGAAAGTTGCATATCATCAGTCATTAAGAAATGTAAATCAGAATCTTAATGAGATATCAATTTAAACACACTAAAATTTCTTTAATAAGATAGATAGTAACCAGTATTAGTGTTATGATATGAATGTGTTCCTCCAAAT
This sequence comes from Rhynchonycteris naso, assembly GCA_037038555.1. NCBI lineage: Eukaryota > Metazoa > Chordata > Mammalia > Chiroptera > Emballonuridae > Rhynchonycteris > Rhynchonycteris naso. The sequence goes on along the minus strand of CM072997.1, from coordinate 39,834,963 downwards.
TTATGTATTGGAGCTCTACTCCCAGTATCTCTGTGATTTATTTAGACATTGGAATTTTAAAAAGTTAAGTTAAAATGTGGCTGGAAATGTAATCTATAAACTGACATGACCGGTGTTCTCATAAGAAAAGATTAGGATACAAGTAACACAGACTGAGAGACACCCAGTGCATGTGTGTAAAGGGGACCATATGTGAAGCACAGCAAGAGGATAGCCATCAGCACATCAAGAAGAACAGCCTCAAAGGAAACCAACCTGTCTGCACCTTGATATTGGACTTTCAGCCTCAGGAAATCTGAAAAATTAACTTCTGCTTCAGTCATCCAGCCTGGGGTATTTTTTTTTTTTTAATAAAAGCCTTGATTAACTATTACATTTGGCAAAGATTTAGAACACTCCCAGACATTGCTGAAGTGAATGCACAACGGTATAGCCAGTTTAGAAAATATTTTAAAACTTAGCCAAATAGTTGAATATAGCATTATCTTCTGACCCACAACTTCACTCTTAGACATATACTCACATTAGGTGAAAACATTTGTTCACACAGAAGCATGTACACCAGTGTTCAGAGCAGTCTTATTATAACAGCCAAGAGTAGAAACAACCCAAGTATTCCTGAACAGATGAATGAGGAAACAAAATGTGGTGTATTATATCACCTAATAGTATTCAGAAATAAAATAATGGCATCAATGACATGTATGAAGCCCAAAAAACATTATATTAAGTGAAAGAAGCCAGTCAAAAAATATCACATGTAGTATGAACCCATTTTTATGTAACCTCTAGAAAAAATAAGTCTATGAATATAGAAATAAGATTGTGATTGCATAGGGGTGAAATGGTAGCTGGAATGAAGAATAACTGCTAAAAGATAGAGAGTTTGGGGGGCAGTGAGTGATAAATATATTTGAAATTAAATTTTGATATTTGTACAACTGTGTAAATACACAAAAAAACATTAAATTGTATCCTTTAAGCATGTAACTTTATGTAATAAGAATTATATCTTTAAAAACAGTTTGAAAATTATAGTATTTGTTAAAAGTTTTAAAAAGCAATAAACATTCATTCATCATTCAAATATTGACAAATTTTATTTTCTCTGAATCAGTGAAAAATTGTTGTTAAAATAATCTCAAGAAAGAAAACTTAAAGACTTGAGTCCATTAATTGAAATTAAGAAACTGAGCTTTTAAATACTTCATGATTAAGAGAAGGAAAAGCATGTCACAGTTTGCAAAGCTATTGGAAAGAAGTAAACATCCAAGGATGCAATTGAGACCACATTGCTACACCACAGTTGTAAAACTGTAATGAAAAACAGCAACAAAAACAAACAAACAAAAAAAAGCCCTATACTTATGGAGACTAAAATTCTTGTTTACATCATGTCAGTCATTGACAAAATTAAGTTTGTAATGCTGTGATCTTAGCCCAACTGTATTTGCAGAGCAAATTTAAATCTTCTCTAGAGTGAGATGTTACCATCTAGAACATTAAGTTTTATGTAATTTGTCACATACAATGTACTGACCAAAAGGAAAAGAGAGACAGTAGAAACAATTAAAAATAAACCAGTCAATGTAGTTATCAAATAGGGACTTTAAAATAAGATCTTTTAAATGTTTATTTAATTAAAAGACACAAAAAATATGTGTAGTGAAGAAGTGGGACACTATGAATTTGAATTAAGGAAATAATTAAACTGTAGAAGTTATGTGTTAAACTCAGTAGATGACTGTAACTGTATTTTAGTCATAGCTTATGAGAAAATTAGTGATATGGCTGATATCAGAAGAAAATTCCTGGACATAGAAAAAAAGTGGAAAATAGAAAAAAAACAAAAGTCTTTCTCAATATAATGATGCATTTATACAATATACATTTATTTAGGTTTCCAGGATGAGGGAAAAAAAGAAGGAGTTAGATGAAAAATATAAAGACTTAAAGGCTACAAATTTTAAAAAATAAACAAGTCATCAAACTTCACATTTAAAGGTATTAACTATTGTAAAGTTTATAGTACTAAGTATTAAGAATGTTAAAGTTCATACAGGAGAAAAAATATGTATATAATCTTCCAAGAAATAACTGATGACTTGTCAATAGAAACAATGAAATCTGGGGATGGGGAAATAGAATATTTTCTTCAACAAAATATATAATAGCCTACATAGGAAAAATAAGGTCTTTTTCTATAAGACAGAAATTAAATTAATTCATTACAATTAAGAATATATTAAATAACAACTAAAGAGTCTCAATAAAGAATTGATGTTTCTCATCTCTCTCCCTTCCTGTCTGTCTGTCCCTATCTGTCCTTCTCTCTGACTCTGTTTCTGTCACACACAAAAAAAAGAATATGTTAAATAAAATACTGAAAAATAATCTTGGACAGAGAAAAAATTACTAGAAGAAAGCACAATAATAAATAAAATAATAGGGAAAAGCAAAATATGTGAGAAGTTTAAACAGATATTAATTGTATGATACAATAATGATTTTTGATGTATAAAATATGAAGAAGAAAGTATAGCATAAGACTTGGACATAAAACAATGTAAATAGACTATGTATTCTGAGGTCTTTCACTATATGGGAATTTGTAAAAGAATAATTTATATTAGCGAGAGTGCTTATATAAATTACTCAGTACCCTCTAAAACAACAAAAGAAAGAATAAAAAAAGAATAGTAAACTAACACAATGAATGGTAAGATTTAAATATATAAAATAAATAAGTCAAATGAAGGCAAGAAAGTATACCTAAAATTCCAAGTAACTAGGATATACTGAAAGCAAATAGTAATATGAAATACTTAAATTCAAATATATATTATGTACTTGTCTCTTTCTCATCAGTTTGTTTCACATAGCTAAATACTGTCCAGGTCCATCCATGCTGTCCCAAGGGGTAAGCTTTCCTTCTTTTTACAGCTGAGTAGTAATCTATTGTTTAAGTACCAGTTTTTTTATCCACTCATATACTGATGGGTACTTGAACTGTTTCCAAATCTTGGCTATTGCAAATAATGCTAAAATGAACATAAGGATGCATATTTTCTTTAAAATTGGTGTTTTGAAATTTTTAATATATATTCCCAGAAGTGGGAGCACTGGGTCAAAAGGCAGTTCTATGTGTAATTTTTTGAGATAACTCCATACTGCTCTCTACAGTGGCTGTACTGATTTGCATTCCCACCAACAGTGCACAAGAGTTCCCTTTTCTCCACATCCTCTTCAACACTTGTTTTTTGTTGTTTTATTGATGTTAACCATTCTGACAGGTGTGAGGTGATATTTGCATTTCTCTTATAAATAGTGATGCTGCCTGACCTGTGGTGGTGCAGTGGGTAAAGCGACGACCTGGGAACACTGAGGTAGCCAGTTCAAAACCCTGCACTGGTCTGGTCAAGGCACATATGGGAGTTGATGCTTCCAGCTCCTCCCCCTTTCTCTCTCTCTCTCTCTCTCTCTCTCTCTCTCTCTCACTCTCCGTCTCCTCTCTAAAATGAATAAAATTTAAAAAAATAAAAATAAATAAATAAAAAGTGATGCTGAACATCTCTTCAGATGTCTATTGGCCATCTGTATGTCCTCTTTGGAAAAGTGTTCAGTCCTTTTCCCATTTCTTAATTGGATTGTTTGATTTTTGATGTTGAGTTTTACAGTTTTCTTAGAATACTTCACTCATATGTGGAATCTAATGAACAAAATAAACTAACAAGCAAAATAGAAAAAGGCTCATAGATGCAGAGTACAGAAGGCCAGTTGCCAGAGGGGAGAGGGTTGGGAGGCTAGGAAAAAAAACATGAAGGGATTAAGCAAAGAAAAAAACCCAGTATGGTGATTATAAGAGAGAAATGGTAATGGAAAAGTAGAAGAGGGTAAATGGGTGATAAATGGTGATGAAAGGAGACTTGACTTGGGGTGGGAACAAACAATACAATATACAGGCGATGTAAAATAGAATTATACACCTGCATCTTATATAATTTTATTAGCCAGTGTCACCCAATTAAAAATAAATTTAAAAAGTACATATGTAAATAGAATAGATGCTCTAAATAAAAGATAAAGGTTTTCCAACTGGTTTAAAATTGTTACACTTACCAAGAAATATATTAAATATAACACATTAGAAAGTTTCATAAGTATAAAAAGATTTAAAGTAAACTTTGACATAGAAAGCATATGTGTACTTTCATTCAAATAAAACTAAACAAAATGGCAAAATATAATTATTTTTGTGGTGAATAGAGAACAGTGACTAAGTAAATATAAGGGTAAAACCGATAATGCATCTTGTATAGTGTATTTTTATTTTGTATAAATCTCTAAACAGATTATTTTTCAATAAAAATTACAAAATAATTCTATTACATAAACTCTCATTCATTTGTATTATTTGCTTTGGCTTTGAATTTATAGAATCCTATTTGCATTTTATATTTAATTTTAACACATTAATTCATTTGACTAATAAAATTTAACTTCATTATAATCAATATTCTAAAACTTTGACAATAATTTGAAAGACTGTTGAAATGCCTTACTAACATGTTTGCTATCATAATTAATCTACCCTCCCAGAATTTAAAGTCATTTCTCCATTTTATAAAATGAAAAATAAATGATAACTTGCCAAATTTTTTAGAATCTTGCCATGCTTTTTTAGTAAAAATATCAAAATATATTTGACAGATATTTTTTTAAAATAGTTGTTTTCCCTTGTCCAGTTCCAAAGGTGCATAAATAAAACTTCAAATGAGAAAACAATCTAGCCTTGTATTGTATGTTCTGGACATACTGTAATTATCGACATTATCCATTTATCCTAAAAATTATTTTATTTTTAGATCGTTTCAATTCTCTACAGTTGTTTCAATACTTGTATTTAATAGATATTATACAAACAATCTTTCAAGATTACGTCTGTGAGGAGAACAGTAATGTTTCTGTTCTGTACCTCCATTTAATTCTGTACTTAAAATGAGTGTCAGATGTTGAGAAAATTGAGTATTTTTTTGTAATCTTAATTTGAGATGTATTAATTAGTTTTTTTTAGGTTTAAACAACTCTTTGAATGTGCATGATTAATCTTACTGTCATAACAAATACTAATATAAATGTCTGTAGTACTTATTCTGAATAGAACTCTGCCTTATTCAGAATAAGGACGATCAAATTCCTAGAGATTTGCATATCATCTCATTTTGACAGCCTCCTCATGATTATTATAATATATATTTTGTGAATGAAAAAACTGAGGCACTGGAAAGTTAAGTAACCGCCCTGTGAACACAAATACATTACTCAGTGTCATGAGGAATTTTAATTGAAGAAGTCCCATTTAAAATACTTGTTCTTAGTTTCTAATCTCTTCCTAACATTTAAGAAGTGATAGACACTTGATTTTTAGTTAAAATTCCAATATATGACCTGGAAAAAAGAACAATCATTTAACTTCCCAACCTCCAAGCTTATTGATAGAGAGTAATTTAGAATCTTTTAGTTGTAGTCTTGGGAGTCATAGAGACTCTGGCTTTTGTAGAAGAGGCCAAGAAAAAATCAATTTCCATGAGGCATGTAAAAAGTGGAAAGGTGGTTAAAAGTTGCAAATTAAATGCCCAGGTGTGTCTGGCATTCCCATTTCGGTATTTATGAATTTCCAAGCTCCACACTGGAGTGAAGAACAGATAGATTTGAGAGGATTTGGTAAAGTTTAGCTGTCCAACATTTCCTATAGCTTTATCCCCTGCTGCCTACTGCATTTCTAATTATTCCTTTTATATGTCATCTGCTACTCACTAGTTCTACCTCTTCTGTGACTATATTCTTTAGGTTTTCAAATTACTGGTGGATGAAAGGGGTTTTTAATCTCTCTAGAAGAATTCTGAATATACTATATTATATCTAGTAGAAGAAAATTACATCCCTATCAAATGAAAATTGTCTCACTATCTCCTGGGATGTGCCTTAATACTAAGATTAATGGAAGTAGTCCATTTTAAAATCTAGATTAAAAAGAAATACTGAAATTGAGTATTAACACACAGAGACTAAAGATAGATAAAATGGAGACCTTATTTAAACAGTGCTTCAGCATGTGTTCAGAGTACAAGTAAGTTTCAAAAAATAGTTCTTCCACATCTTACTCTATAGTGCACCCTGAAGGAACTAAAGAAAAAATGAACTCAGGCAGAGGAAGCAGGAGATCAAATATGATGTGGTACATTGCTGCTGTTAAGTGCCGCCTGTAGCTCAGTCTCTGGGGATTTGATAAAGATGGGCTTCATAAACTGCTGCAAACTCCATCTGGGTGGAAGAAGAGAGAGAATAATCCACCAGTATAGGTTTCTTTGCCTTTCATGGATCCAAATCTGCCCTGTGGACATCCACTTCCCACTTTCCAGACTAAAGCAGCTGGACACCCCAAGTAGCAGCGTAAAAAGCCAGTGAACAGTGGGCAGGTAGAGCAGCATGTTTGGCTCCGTCACAATGGAAACAGTGTTTCAAAATAGGGCCAGGTGAAGGCACACAGCACGTGACATGCACAAATCTGTGGAGTTGATTAGTGAATACCATACACTAGGGCTACAGTTCTCCAAGCATATCTGTGTAGAAAAAGAATTTCTACCCATTTCCATAGGGCTCCTGGAGAACAGTCAATTGTTAAAACACACAGATCATCTTGCATACAGTTATGAAACAAAAGGTCTTGACACCAAGTGAAGGATGTTTCCTCATCTAATTCCGAACTTCTAACAAGATCAGAACACAGCATATAGTATTAAAGCACCCTGCAATAATCCATTTTTCAATTCATTCACCTAAATCCTAAATACACCTTATTCCAGGGGTCCCCAATCTTTTTACACAGGGGCCAGTTCACTGTCCCTCAGACCGTTGGAGGGTCGAACTATAAAAAATCTACGGACAAATCCCTATGCACACTACACATATCTTATTTTAAAGTAAAAAACAAAAACAAAATGAGAACAAATACAATATTTAAAATAAAGAGCATGTAAATTTAAATCAACAAAGTGAACAGTATTTCAATGGGAACTATGGGTGCAGATGCATCCTGTGCTCCTCTCACTGACCACTTCTGGAAGTGCAGATAAATGGCCTCAGGGGGCCGTAGTTTGGGGACCCCTGCCTTATTCTAAATTTCTGATCTGTCCTCGTGAATATTAGAGTCTATTCTTTGGCTTTAACAATATATCTGGATAGCCATTAAAACAAATCCAAAATGTTTACAACTAAATGAGAAAATAAATCTTTTCTTCTTCTTCTTCTTCTTCTTCTTCTTCTTCTTCTTCTTCTTCTTCTTCTTCTTCTTCTTCTTCTTCTTCTTCTTCTTCTTCTTCTTTTTCTTCTTCTTCTTCTTTTCTTCTTCTTCTTCTTCTTCTTCTTCTTCTTCTTCTTCTTCTTCTTCTTCTTTTGCAAATGTTAAAGGGGGTTGGAAGGTTCAGACATAATCCTTCCTTGAGGTTGAAAAAATTATGATATGGAGAAATTAGAAAACAATTCTAACTAGCTGGTAAATATATGAAAACATATTTAATCTTAGAAGTAATAAGGGATATACAAATGCAAAAATATATTTATATATTTTGCCCAAAAGTTTTCTAACAATTATATCACAAACATTAAAGTATTTTTGGAAGAATTTGGGAGCATGCATCCAGCTTAAATAGACAAATCCAAAACTATAAACATAAAATTGGCACATGTGTATATGTTTCTGTTTTGTATGATTATTGACTCATGTAATATTGATAAAATAAATTGAAGTATCCTATATAACCACTGATAAATAAATGGTTATACATGTCATACTTTGGAAAACTATGCATACAAAAATTTATAATAATAGAATATATCTGTATGACTTGATGTGGAAATTTTCCAGGAAAAATGATGATGTGCTAAAAGCAATCTAAAGTAAATTTAGAACCTCAGTTGGGTTAAAAACACACAGAACCTCATTTATAAAAAAATACATCATGAAATAACATTTTTTGGTTATTAAATATATATATGATTGTGTGCATTTAAGAATGAGTTATAAATAAATATTTCATTACGTAATACTATATACTTTTGTCTTTTTTGCAATGAATATAAATATATGAATTATTTATACAATATTAAAACTAAATGCAAAATTATTAAAATAGAAATAATGTCATGTACAGTCTTGATAACTATATAGAATTATAACAAGATATCTGATATTTGTTTCTTTGTAAGTATATGGGAAAATAATGTGTCTCATACCACTTGGTAATAGTCAATGCTTTGTATTTATAAGGGGAAATAAATTCTCTAGGTAAATTTCCTTGGAAATAAAAACCATCTATAATAAATAAATATAGCCTATTAATTTTTATTTTTTATTTAAATATATGCTTTAAAAAAGGTTATATTAAAATTTAAAATAGGACTGACCTGTGGTGGTACAGTGGATAAAGCTTTGGCCTGGAATGCTGAAATCACCATTTGAAACCCTGGGCTTTCCTGGTCAAAGCACTTATAGAAGTTGATGGTTCTTTCTCCTCCCCTTATCTTTCTCTCTCTCTGCTCTATAAAATGAATAAATAAAATATTTTTAAAATGCTTTAAATACATATTAAACACACAATTATACAGTGAAACAAACATGTATTTTTGAAAGAATGGCAACTTGGTCATGAGATATAATCCATTTATATATCACTGGATTTTATTGGTTAATATTTTATTTAAGATATTTTATTTATATGTCTGATATTAATTGACCAAAATTTTTATATATTTACATTTTCTTGTTTCAAGGTTATTCTAGCTTTAAAATGCAAGTGGCCATATCTCCCATCTTTCCTTATCTTTTGCAAGTGTTATGTAAGCTTATTATTATTTTCCCTTTAATGTTTAGTAATATCATTAACAAAATCACAGTAGTTTGAAATTTTTTTGTTGAATATCTTAAATTGCTAATTTTATTCTTTTATGTTTTTTAAACATTTTATTTATTAATTTGAGGCAGGAAAGAGAGAGAGAGAGAAGGGGGAGGAGCAGGAAGCATCAACTCTCATATGTGCCTTGACCGTGTAAGCCCAGGGTTTTAAACCGGTGACCTCAGCTTTCCAGGTTGACGCTTTATCCACTGCACCACCACAGGTCAGGCTAATTTTATTCTTTTAGATGAATGAGAGTTCAGAATGTTTCTTCCTGTGTCTTTAACTTGTTAGATTAAAGAAAACATTAATGTCATGTGCATTTTAAAATTTGTTGGCATAAGGTTGTTCATGAGGACTTATCTATTTAATGTATATTTATCATTCATTTAATATTCAGGTCATCATTTCTAATATTGTGATTTATACCTTCTCTTCCAACTTTTTAAAATCACTAGTAGTGTTTAGCTTTTTAAGAAATGTCTTCTCATTGTATTTCTGTATTTTGTTTTCAAAATAATTAATTTCTGCTCCTGTTATTCCTTTCTTTAATTTTCCCAATTTTAATTGACTTTATATTTTAACTTCTTAGAATAGATACAAACATAATTATTTTTCAGAGTTTCTTCTTTTCTATTATACAGAGTTAAGATTATACATTTTCTTTTAAGGATAATTTTAGATAAAAAGATGTGTTAGGACATTTTTCTAGTGTCATTCAATTGAAAATATTTTATAATTTTTTAAATTTTTTTCATAAATTTTCTAACATATGGCATTTTGTGATTATTAAAGTTATTGATTTCTAATTAAGTCCTCAGTGATCAGAAAATATATTTTCTTTTCTTTTGTTTTTTTTTAGATATTTATTGTCCCAGTATATGTATTTTAGTAAATACTTTATATAAATTTAAAAACATGTTTTTTTACTATAACCTACCTGTTGAATCAATTACTAAGAGAGGAGCTATAAAATTTTCAACCAAGTATGTGGATTTCAGTTTCTTTTTATACATATATTTAAGCTATGTTATTTAGTGTACAATTTATAAACATTTTCTGTTGAATTGATTCATAATTACAAATGTTTTTCTTAATATATAGTAGTATATTTTTCTTTAAAATTTTTATTTTATTTTATTAAGTGAGACATAGGTAGGCAGGGAGTCAGACACTCGCATGCTGCCACCAGGATCCACCCCGCAAGCTCACTAGGGGGTGATGCTCTCTGCCCATCTGGGGCTGCAGCTTCGGTGCTCAGAATGGAGCCATTTCAATGCTTGAGGTGAGGCCAAGAAGCCATCCTTAGCACCTGGGGCCAAATTGCTTGAACTATTTGAGCCATGCCTGTGGGAAGGGAGGAGAAAGAAAGAGAGAGAGAGAGAAAGGGTGGAAAATCAAATGGTCGCTTCTCCTGTGTGCCCTTACCCAGGATCAAGCCTGGGGACTTCCACACGCTGGACCGATGCTTTACTGCTGAACCAATCAGGCAGGGTCATATAGTAGTATTTCTGTTTTACCGTTTATATTACCTTTTTTTTGGTAAATGTAGATATAATATTTCTTTTTCTCCGCATTTTTTGACACTCAGCAATTTTTAAAGTATACTTCTTATAAACAATATATAAGTATTTTGGGGACATTCAAAAGGAAATTTTAACCCATTTCATAGAAATAAAGTAATCCATAAAATAATTAAATCAATATGTAACAAAGCATTTCCATCTAAGCATTTTTATTTCATTGTGAAATTAAGATAAACAGTTAATATGAAATTTAATAAGGACCCTAAGGTCCTTATTAAATAAGTACAGTCTGAAGAAGATGGATTAATCCCTCTGCAACCTTTATTTCCACTGATTATTACAAACAATTTTTCCCAAAATAAATAAACAACAAGCTACACCACATTCAAATGTGCGTGTGCTCGCACACACACTCACTCAGACACACACACACAGTCACACACACACACCTGCCAACAGACTTTCTGAAAAAGAAATAATAGCAGGGAAATTGGAAAAGAAAAGTCTAAATTTGATCTAAAAACAATAGAGTGAAAGATGTGAATTATTTTTTTTCTTTCTTTTACATCATCTTTTATCTCCGAGTTGTGGCCCGAAGGTAGGTAGAGCAAAGTTATAACTGAGTACCTGGAGAAGTCTTCAAAAACTCTAAGGGAGGCTAGTTTTGCCAGGAAGTGAACCAGAAACAAAGGTGCCTATGAGCCAGAGTGTGAAGAGGCAATCCACATTATTGTTATTACTTTTCTCTTTATTTCCTGTCTCATGCCAGTCGCAAAGTCAACGTCAGTCTCAAATCTGTACTGCCTTCTTCATCTCAGGGGTGCAAACACCCTAGAGAATATTTGAGCCTCTGGACAGATAAATAAAAAAAAAAAGCCCTAATTGTGCAAAGAATATGAGGAAGAATCTTGTTATTGCTTGACTGATTTTTAATGATTAATTGAATTTCTCTCCTTTCTCTGACTGTTTTTCCCTAAAGATAGATGCAGATAAAAGAATCTGTGTGACAACATTAATGGTAAAACTTCAAACTCTAGGAGATACCAATATTTCTGGCCATAGCAGCTGGTAAAAGATGCATCTTGCATGAGCAGAGTGTGGAGGAAATCCCTGAGGGAAGGAAGCTGGAAAAAATGTTCCCTAAGTCTGTATGTGAATGAACAGTATGTTGCGCTCAGCCCTAAGCTGCCTATAGGCAGAAATCACTCAAAGAAGTATGGCAAAGATATTGAGAACTGAATGGCCCTTGACTGGGATATGAAGAGACAAATCTAAATAACACCTGAAAACACTTTTAAACTTAATCTCTTTTAGAGTAACTGCCATAGAGGGTCAGATAAAACTTGCATTCTTAACTTAACCAGGTTGACTGCCTGCTAAAATGAAACTAGGAACATTTCCTTCGAGGATTTTTAACAGGACCTCAAGTTTCAAAACAATATCCAGGATAACATTCCAATTTCTGGTGAGAGGTGATAAGCATATTTTACCTATGTTTCCCACTAAAAAAGTAGTAAAACTGGGAGTGAAGGTCTGGAAAGAAGCCTCTTTGAAAAACCTTCAGGGAGCCTGTGGTGCTGATGGCGAGAGTTCAGTGACAGGGATTTGAGTTCTGGCTTGAGGAGCAGAAAAGGAAACTCTTAAAATCCACAGAGAAAGTGTGGAAATCTACTTCTTTTCTTAATTTCTTCTCTTCTCTATTGTCTCACAATCTTTCATCTGGGCACTCCCTCACAGTCCATAGCAGTGGCCATTAAAAATGGTAGAAAAAGCCAAAAATGTGACAAAGGGGAGCATAAGAGTCCTTAGTTTGTTTGAAAAAGACATAATATTCAGCATAACATCAAAGGTCAGGCTGATTAGAGTGAAAAATAAACCTCAAAAGCACATGACCCTCTGTATCAGAAAATGGCATTGAGACATTTTTCTGTAATGATTGAAACTCTGGATTAATGCAATAATCACATGCATTGGGTCAATATCAGTGTGAACATAGAAAAAGAGATTAAAGGATGTTTAATAAAATAAATGTTAGATCTGCATACAAGAATGAAAGAAAAGAATCAAATTTGGTGAAAACCTGACTGTGTGAGTTTTAGTCCTATGAGAAGCAGATACTGAGGTAGGATACAATGTGCAAGAGATTAACTGGAGTAATGACTATAAAGGATAAAATGGGAGTAAGCAAATAAGGGCAGGAAAGCTTTCAGGCCATAATGGAAGCTTGACACCTGTGAAAGGAGAGAAGTAACATTGGGTAAAAAGAGAATCAGACCACTTGTTGGTTCTGAAAAATTCTCTACTGGCTGACACTAGAATTAGAAAAGGAGGTTAACACAACAAACCTCATGGCTGGAAGCAGTCTTGGGATTACAACCATTACTTACTTTCTCCTTCCTGCATAATCCATTTTGAAACTCCCCTGACTGCAGCTATCAACTTGGTAGATCCTGATAGTATGACCCACAATGTTATTTTTTATGGCTCAGATATCTTGGAAATAATACTTAAACCATAGTGGTCTCTGGATACTAGAAGTCCAATATGCCCAGGTTGCAGATTTAGCTTTTAGCTCCATAGCACAGTTATTGTGTTTCTTGGCAAGAAGGTAGCACTTTTGAAGATCATGACCTTCAACTATGCAGAGGTCAAACTTCAGGGGTATGAAGCACAATATTCTATAAAGAATGAATAGTAAATAAGTTAAGTGGATTTATTCCTACTTTCATCCTTGTTTTCCAGACCCATGTATTCTTCCTATTAGAGACAGAGCACGTAAGAGACATCTGATTCACTGCCTGTGCTGTGTCTGAAGGTTGTCACTACATCTTTGTACAGAATTGCCTCTGATTTAGTGCTTCAGCTTGCCTTTATTAGTCCATTCTATCCCTTTATGAGTCTAGCTGCCACTGGATGGAGCAGAATATGATATGACCAGATCAAAGGCATACTCGTACACCACCTTTCCAATATAATGTGTCCCATGGATGAATGATAGGCTGTATAGGTTGCCATAGCTGAAAATCAGGCATTGGTAAGTCCCCAGATACTGGTAATGGCTGAAGCCTTAACATCAGGAAAGAGATCGATATCCAGAATAGGTATATCTATTTGTGAAAAAAAAAAAACAGCTGGATATTCTAGGATATAAAAGATTAATCATAATTTATTTGTCAACAAGGGACAGTGATGTTCACAAGGATCAATTTCTTTGTACAGATGGAAATTCAAAGGCAGCAATAGCCAGTTCAGCCTTGGTACATAAGAGCCCATGATATGGGTTCATGTGGTTTGTAATCTCTGTCACATTACCACGCTGCTCTTGTGTCTATCATGCCAGTTGATGACGCCATGAAGAATGCTTACTAATACAGATGGCAGACTCAGTTTGTTAAATTGGTTTTTGGTAGTGTGTGTGTGTGTGTGTGTGTGTGTGTGTGTGTGTGTGTGTGTGTTATGGTGGATGTAACTACTTACTGTACTTTTTCCCCCTCTGCATATTATTCTCAGAATGGGATCTTCATTTCCATCTAAGCATCTGTTTTCTTTAGTAACTCTTGGTATGACATAGTTCAGTTATAAACTTCCAAGAATCAAACACCCCGACAGGTTTAGATATCCAAAACCTTTCTAGGAAAAATGGAGGGAACAGTAGGAGGCAGAGAGAACCTTCAGGTTGCTTTATAAGTCTGGTACCTACAAAAGGATCAATGAAGAAAGGAAACTTTAGTAGGAAGAATTTCTGACTATTGTTCACTTATGAGAAAGTCTTGTGCAGGCCATAGAAAACCCAAGCAAAACATTCCCATTAAAGAAATGTTTCATCAATAGAACTCTGGTATTGCTCAGTCACTGGCTATGGGTCATTTGCCAAGGGAAAACATTGTCAGTATCCCTAGGAATTTGAGTTGAAGGTTGTCAGACATCTAGGTTCCCTGCAGCAGGTTGAAAGAAATGTAAATTGTGCATTTCCTTTCTATAGCCTTTGAAACATTGTAGAATCAGCCTGAAATACATATCTTTGAGTTTATTTCTGGTTTTAGAATTTGTGATTTTATAGTATTTGTTTATATTCTTTTTCATGGGTGCCCCATTTATCAAAGCAGATAAAAAGAACATTGTATACTTACAATGTATCTTACACCAGGTAAATAAAATATATTCTTTCTGGTCTTTCAGTCAAACATGTGATGTGTTATTCAGGAAAAAAAATAGTGAAAGAAGTATTGTATTTTTCACTGGGCAATTTATGATACCATGTGAACATAAGATTCTTAGTAAATTCCTATGAAAATGTTTTGTCTACTATAAATCGCTACATATATCAGAACCGTAACACTCCTAATATATAATTTATCAACTAAAATATGGGTACAATTTAAGAGCATAATTGCTTTTACAAAATAGTGTAAAGAGCTTTATATTGATTTCCTTTATTGACTTTACATGGTCAGTATTCTCTCTGTTTTTAATATTTCTAAAGAAGGCAACAGAGATATTGCCTAAGGAATAATGTGAGCTGAAATTTGAATAGAAGGCTATTACAATAATAACAACAGGTATAACAGCAAATATTGCATGAATATTCATGTTAACTATTAGCTGTATTGATAGCTATCTATATCTAGTCATTCACCAAGGACATGAAACTACAAGTTCCAGAGAGAGAAATGTAGACAAAGCCAACAAAACTACTTTGGTATTGTGTGCGTCCTCATTTTCTCACTGCTATTGATCTACACTGGACCTTGAAAATGTCTAAAACCTTAACTGAATCCTGTCTAAGGCCCTCTACAATAACTCACAGCAAATTAACCTTTCCTACCCAGCTCTCTACAGCTTATTTTAACTCTAAATAGTACTATCATTTTTATAAAGAAAGTCAAGAAAAATCAACTCTGGAAAGGCGTAATAAAAGAAAATCCAAAAGTGTTTCGTGTTAAGCCAATAGCAGCAGAATTAAAACATCTACTATAAGATGGCTTACCCTGCACTCTACTTTTATTATAATATACAAATTAACTCAAAATCCATTATCAGCATTTCTTAATCCTGTAAGCATATTAGGTCACTTAAGAAAAAAATATATATATATATATTAAAATCACAATAAAGGTTTATAATTTGAGAATATACATCCTGTACATAATTAGCCTTCATCCAATTGTTGTGACACCAATTGTTAATATTTATTGGAATCATCAATGATTCTTTTAAGAGTTGAAAAATATATTTTTTAAATATCCATACATTTCATTATCTCAACATTTATTATGTCATCTGTTGTAGAGTTTTTCCAGTTCATATTTTTTAAGTCATCACGGACTGCCAAGTTCTCTTTTACAATTTAATATAATTAATTACCATCTTGCTCAATTTATACCAAACTGGCCTTTGAATTCCTTTAAATCAGCTCATGTGTCGCTTCTGATGTGATCAGAAAAAAGTTAAGACTGTGCACTAACTCCATGAGTACTTAACATTGTAGTGGTGTTAGTAACCAAGTCGTCTGAACCAGAGAAAACACTAATGGGCATGAAAAGGAGAATCTAAACAAGCCATGTTTGCTGATTATGTATTTTTAAAATAGAAAATGCTGAAAATAATCATGTTTATACTTAAATTTAAGAAGTTAAACAGACTGACCAAGTGTTGGCGCAGTTGATGGAGTCTCAGACTGGGACACTGAGGACCCAGGTTCCAGACCCCGAGGTTGCCAGCTTGAGAGTGAGCTCATCTGGTTTAAGCAAGGCTCACCAGCTTGGACCCAAGATCACTGGCTTGAGCAAGGGATTACTCGATCTGCTGTAGCCCTACGGTCAGGGCACATATGAGAAAGCAATCAATGAACAACTTAAGTGCCGCATTAAAAAAATTGATGTTTCTCATCTCTCTCCCTTCCTGTCTGTCTGTCCCTATATATCCCACTCTCTGACTCTTTCTCTGTCTCTGTCAAAAAAAATAATTAAATAAATAAAAAGAAGTTAAACAGAAATTAAATGATTAAAACTAAAGAGTTTAAAGAGAAAAAATATATTAAATTAGAAAGTAGAAATTAATAAATAAAAAGAAGAAAGATCAATAAGTTATTTTTAAGAAACCAGTAAAAGTGAAAATGTCTAAAATCATTTTAGGCAGGTATGAGTTTAGGTCTTCTGTAAGGATATAATCATAAAAATTAACTGTTGCCACCTCCTATATGCCTCATCCCATCTTTTCGTAAGCACTTAAGAAAGTGTTGAATTTCTTGCCTCCACAAGGCAATAGAAATATAGCCAACATTTCAGAAGTAACTGGACGGACACAGGATAAGAGAAACCCTAAGAAAATAAATAAAAGACCATATGAGATTCTCACCAGTATTAAGCTACTGGGTGTTTTCCTGGGGATTTTTATCAAGATGTTAGTTTCTCTGAAGCAGAAATTGTTGCAAAGTCTTGGATGTTCTTTAAACAGTTAAGTGATTTCACACTTTACCTACATAAGGTAAATTTTAGCCTTTCTTTCCTCGCTCAACATAATTCTTGTGTAGTCTTTCAAACCTTAATAGATCTTATAAAAAAAAATGTTTAGAGAGTAATGAAACAATACTAACAAAGTCAAAGATGACTGTTAAATACAGGGGGTCCTCAGAATACAACACTTTTCAGTTCCTATAACAATGATGTAACCCAAATTTTGGTGTAAGTCGAAACACATCCTAGCCAAAGTCACTCACCTATCCTAACACAGTTGTAAAATTATAATCTAGAACATTAAACACAACTAACCCACAGAAAAAGAAAGAGGACATAAATATACTGCACTGGACACAGTACTATATATAGTAACAGAAAAATGAGTGTGAAAAATAATTCCTTACCTTTATTCCTGTGGTTGTCTTGCACACTGGAAAAGGCTTTGCAAGGAGGGAGAGTGTGGCCTATTGGGAAGAGAAAGCTGGAGAGACAGGATAACTTGCACAAGGAGCTGTATGTAGACTCTGGGTCAGGTGAATCAGGATTGCCTAAGGAACATGCAGAAGATTCTGGAGATTATTTTACCTGTACTTCAGGTGTTTCATCTCAAGAAGCAGCTGATGTGGAGGTTACAGGATGTGTTGCAGGCCTCTCTACCTTCTTAAAGAATTGTTCCAGGCTAGTCTGAAACTAGCTCACCCACATTGTCTGTAAATATAATGCTAACAGTGTAAGCTAAAACACTCACATCTCATTTATTTAAAGTTTTTTTTATGGGAATGAATGACATAAACTCAAAACATCACATGTCGAGACTGTCATAACCCAAGGACCTTTGTAACATGTTGTGTAACACTGTGCCAATAGTTGTTTAAATGGGAAATATTTTTTAAATTCTAGAACATACAAATTTAAAAAATTGACTGAGAGATGTAAATAAAATCTGAATATATTGTTAAACATTAAACATAAAATAAAATTTCATAGCAATAGGAAAGCTATACTTCCCTTTTTTTTGACGATTCAATTTTGATTTCTATACTCAGCATGGGGAGGAATTATAATAGACAAACTTCAGACTAATCTCACATGTTAACATAAATGCAAGCATTTTAAATAACACATTAACAAATTAAATAAGTTTTTAAAATAGTCAATATTAAGTATGACTTATGTCAATAAAGAATATTTTAATATGATAAAAATATTATTGATGTGCACAGAAAGAAATTATACCTTAGATCATGTATTTAAAATAAAACAACTTTTAAAATAAAAAAAAATAAAGGGAAACTTCCTTAAAATGACAAGTATCTTCAGCCAAAAGCTATAGCAACCAGCGCACTGACAGGTTAGGTCTGGAAACATGCTTCTAGAAACAGAAACAAGACAAGACAGAGATACATAAAGGGAAATGCAAACTATAAGCTATCAATATTTGCAGATGATATCAGTAAGAAAACACCAGAAAATCACAGGTATAAGAGAAAAATAGACAAAATACTTAATCTACAAAGAATGTTATAAGATTCCTGAATGCAAAATAAAAGTAATAGAAATATATGTTTTCAAATTTATCATACAAAAAGTACACTCCTGATTGCACAGAAAGATCCTTCCTCTCTCACTTAAACTGCCCTCATCTGTTTTCCATTGTTTCTACCACAGATAGGCTACTACAGCACAAAAACTTTGTGGGCTCTCTCTTCTTAAGAAGGCCATATCCTTAATAAGGAAATTTCTATTTGTTCTCCTTTGTAGAACTGTTAAGGTGGGCCCCTCTCTTGGAGTATTCTCTATGGTACACCCTGGTGTAATTGGCCCAAGCACAACTCTTTTGGGGTATTGAGAACTTGAAAAAATTGTTAGTGTTTTGCTATTTCACTGCATGAAATTTTGTCTAACAAAATTTATTTTACATTTAAACTGTGTGGAGTTAGAATGTGTCAGTGATCCTATGTATAAAAGCAAAATTGCATTTAGAAAATATAAGAGGAAAAAAATTATACATTTCATTTCAACTTAGGAGCAAATATATATATTTCAGACAACTGTTTACTTCTGTAGGTAAAAAAAACCATTACAGAGGCACATATAGAGGATGACTGAATGAAAAATATTATTTCCTAAAATAAATATGATTTGAGTTTAAAAATTAAATAATTGTTTAAAACTTGAATATTGGTGTATGGATATTTGTTTTATGCTTATTAATATTTCTACACATTTGAATAGTTTAGATAATAATAACTTAAAATATTGGTTGTGCAAAGCCAAATCAAATAAAGACAAAATTTATATATAAGATTTATAATAGTGCAAATTAGCAATAGAGAGAATTGTGTGACTTAGGAGGTCTCTATTAAAAGACATATTTAGAGCCAAGTTTAGGTTTACAATAAATTGAAGGAAGGTATAGAAGTAGCTCCTATGAACCTGACCCCACACATGTGTAATCTTCTCCATTATCAACATTCCCACAAGAGTAGTATATTCGTTACAACTGATAAGCCTATGTTAACATATCATTATCCCCCAAAGTCAATAGTTTATGGTTAATGTGACTGTTCACACTTGGTGTGGTATATTCTATGGTTTTGAACAACTGCATAGTAAATATATCCACTCTAAAACTCTTTTAAAATTAATAGTAAATCAATATTATTTTGTCCTAAATTTCTGTGAAGAATATAGAAGACACATTGACTAACATAATAATATAACAATAGCGATATAATAATAAAGCATTGAATGAGAATAAATTTATATTTTAAATTTAAAATAAAAGAAATGGAGAGTAGAAAAGCAATATCACTCTCATGGCCTTAATACAAGATTTTTTTTTATCTTTACAACAACAAGAAAAAAGCTTTTTCTGGCTAAATTTTTTTTTGTTCTCCAGAAGACTCATTATATGCTATAACAAACAATATTGTCAATAGGAGATATAACATCCACAAAATAATTTGCAGAGTTGAATGATTTATGGATGTGTCATATTTCTCCCTTAATAGGATCTAATCATATAATTTTCTTAAAATTTATTTTTATATAAGTATGTAAATATTAGAATTCTTGTAAACTTTTATTTGACTTTGTGTTGATCTTTTTAACTAATGGGTAAAGCTTACGGAATCTAGAGAAATGTATATTTTATAAGTCATTCAAACTCTCTTAAAATTCTAGCCATTTTTGCAGACTTGACAGCTTGTTGGAAACAAGCCCAACTGCTGGAAATGAAGTGAAATGCTTCTCAACACACTGGAAGAGCATAGAGACTGCATGATAACCAGCACCTGAAAAAGTTACTCTAGGAGGATTATTCTAAGTCTTTGTATATAGGCTGATAGAGGAAGCTAATTTATAGGTATGCAGGCATGACTAAAGCCCACTGAAATAATCTCATAAATATTAAATGTGTAATTTTAATGTGAAAAGGAAGATCTTTGCTTTTTTTCCTCAAAACTATTACTAGTAATTGTTTCTATTTAGGTCCCAACACATAAATATAACTGAACCAGCTTTGTATTTACTCATTATTAAAAAGAATATTAGACTCTGATTACCTTGGATTGATATGGCCAGAATTACTTCTGCTTTGGTTTATTCCTTCATAATAGTCCATATAAATTTTCTAAAATTGATAAATTGATTCTCCTATGCTCACAGTAATAATAATAATAAAAGAAGTTGTATATTTCTTCTCATCCAGTGTGTCTACTTCCTAGTGACAAAATTGAACTAATTTGCAGTGTGATTTGTTCATATTTATTTTTGACATTTTTGAAAAATTACAGATCTTTGTTTTTTTGTAGAAAAAAAAATTACCTTTAAAGTCATTATTCTATAAATTGGCATGCTACCTAATCAAGGAGGGAGAAAAGGGTGAAAACGACTGCCACGTATGCTTGCAGAACATGTAGATACTCGAACTACCAACAAACACATGATTACAGTACTGGAATTTGAGAAAAAATGTAAATACTAGCAATAGTAATGTCCGCTTTATTTACTACATTTTTTCTTCTAATATAAAAGTTAAAAAACTTTTTTGCATCTTTAAATTGTTGGTTTATGAAAGTCCAAGATACTTTTAAAATATTGCTTTTGTTATAATTAATGATTAACGATATATACAACAGAAGAGAATTTTTTGTTATTGCTAAGGCAGCAAATGCTTCCTGACATTTTCACAGCACATCCTCCAATTAAGAAGGCAGCTGTCATATTGACTGAATTGATAATCTGTTCAGATATCACCAGAGAATGAAAGGGTTCAAGTTTAAAAATTAATATTTCCTTGGATTTTTGTCGCTGACAACAAGAAGAATATTCGTCTTGATTGTCTTTCTGGTTTTTCAGAGTCAATTTTGTTCTGTAGGTCTGTATTATTAATAGAGGTATTGTGGAGTCTTTTAAAAGCAATAAAATAAAAAATAAGTAATATTTACTGTCTGTGTAGCTCACTGTAAAGGAAAAAAAATAATTGGGGTATGTGATAAAATAGCATGTTTTAATTAAAATGTCCATATGAAGGCCTGTACATTTTTTAGAAATATAAACATTGAATTTAGAATTAAAGCTAAAGCATCAATATAATTGTAAAATTTACAAACTCTGCTACTATTGTTGGCATATCAATTCTCTGCATTGGTTCTCAAATATTTTCAGTCCACCTCTCCAGGTTCTTCACAATACTTTTGATACTAAACATCATGTATTATCTGTAATATCACAGAAAGAAAAACACACCATGCACAGAAGAAAAAAAAATATCAAGTTGGCTCTTTTTGTGTGGTTTGTATTATATAGACATTAATTTTTTAACTCTGTTTTTTACTTTTGTTACTTTCAAATTCAAATTTTGCTATGACTGACAGAGAGAATAATATAGAAAAATATAGGATGAAAAGTTACATCAAAATGTGAAAAGAAAAGGCAAGGGAGAAGGACAAACCTGGAGGAAAGAAGATGAAAAAGAAGAAGCAGGTGTGGAATAAGGTAAAGGGAAAAGAAGGAACAGAGCACAAGAAACGCTGACTATCTGTATGCTTCCAAATCCATTCTTTGGGTGAAAGTCATTTAAAAAAACAGATAACAAAGAAGACTATTTAAATTTTTCTTAACTTAATATTTTTTAAATATTACTTATTTAATATTTTTGAAAAATATTTTCATGCAGAAGGAATGATAGTGGATTGTGTGTGAGAAAAATAGAAATTCTGTAAGACCCTGTACTGTACCATTTTGTGGCATAACTTTGGGAAAAAGATAGTTAAATACTGTTTCATTTTTCTCAGTCATTTAGAATTCAATAGTGTTCAAATTTTCACAAGAACAGTAATTAATTGTAGCATCTGAATCACATTATAAGTGCCACAGCATAACGTGTTGTTTAACTAAATAACTAGTAGGTTATTTAAACGAAGGCATAATTGATAAAATTAAGCTCAAAACATTGGGCATTAGGACCATTATTAGACAGTAGTTTTAATTATATTTAACATATTTGCTCAAGCAACTAGGTAGATAAGTTTATCAGAAGTGCAAATGTTAAAAGAAGATAAATATAGAACAATTTAATAAAATTAACTACTTGGGTTAATTTAATATTCATTACCCACAATACTTGTTAAAATTGCTAAGCTTTTGTGAATAATGAATAATCTGATCGGCTATTTACAATAAACTGTTTTATTTTTAGATACAATTAATATACAAGTTCAAGAAGGAGAAATAAAGCCTTGTTTTTAGGTAAACAAGAGGCATGCATATTTTATCATTATATATTGACAGAATCCTTAGATGTTTACAATTACTGGACTTATTATTTCTAATTCCAACATTCATATACTCAAAACTACCTTTTACTTTTTTAAAGATACTTAATATATTCCCCCAAATTACATAATTAAATGAATATTACTTTACAGAAGAGTCAATTATTCTGTTTTTGAAGAGAGAAGTATGGCTTGCTTCAGTTTATGGCAGACAAATACTTTTGCTTACAATTTGTAAATATTTATACATTTTTATATTAAATATTTGTAAGAAATTTTATTATTTACAAATTTTGAGCAAAACTTATTCAATTAACATATTTTGAAAAAACATTAGAGAGATGTTTCTATAATCTGCAGTCCACATTTTTCTTATTTGTCAATGGAACTCAGTATCACATAATTTCTGATGGAAACACATTTATTTAAATTCCTAAAACTGTCTGTATAGAATTTACAAAACCAAAAACTGGAAGAAAATGGGCTATAAATACTTTGAAAACAATTGTCATTAAGACATTTGGTGAAAATTTAGAACACCATACAATAAAAAGGCAATAATAAATTTATATTTAATTTAAGAATGACCATAGACTGGAAACATATGTAATATTTATATGTATATAAGTGAGAAAAATAATGTACTAAAGACAGAGTTGAAGAAGAGGGACAAATATAATCAGAGTTTTGTAAATAAAAATAAATTTAAAACATTGTTTATGTTTTACTGATACAATTATATTATTTAAAGCTAAATGAAAATAATTTCAGAAAAAAATAGTTTAAACTACATTCTCAATGGTTTTAGGTTTTTCAAAAAATCAGGTTGGAGTGTGATCTGTAAGATCAATATGATATTTAACTAAATAATGCATTCATGTACAGTCAAAAGTATGTATTATACACATTTGTGCACAACTCTATGATTAGGAATAAAAGAAATAGCGAAAATTCTTACATATTGTAAATTACAGAGCTGGGATTTAAAATAATTTCTATTTGATAACAAAGTATTTTTTAAAAATTTTAAACTTTGTTCCAAAGTTTGTCTTTTACATAAAAGGAGGCATATATAAGCAACTTAATTTGCTATGTTAAATTTTAAGTTAAATTTCAATCTATGAGTTAACTTCCACTATGGCTGAGTAAATTCTTCATTGATCCTACCCTTCCACAGAGAACTCTAAATTCTGGACACAGTTAAAATTTTTTAAAGAAAATATATTTGGAAATCACTAAAGAACAAACAAGAAGAGAAAACAGATTCTGACAAATAATAATTAGCATAGGTAAACTGATTTCTTTATATGCATTTTTGATAGAAGTAAAGCCAAATTAACAAAGTATAATGAGATTATAATTTCATAGAAAATCTGCAGTCTTCCTGCTATGAAGAAGCAGTGCACAGAGTTGAGGCAATCACAATTGATGTGTAGTGAGGTAGGATACCTTGTAGAGGAGGCATATTTGAGTATAAACTCTACCCAAAATTTTGAGTAACATCAACTTGTGCATGCATGGAATGAAGGACAACATAATTCAACCGAGATTTTAGCTACCAAATAAAACACAGAAATTGCAGTTTGAGCCAAAGTAAGTTAATTGTCTTTCTGAAATTTAATTAAAACTATGGCAATTATTAAAGAAAAAACAAGTCTCAAGATGACACATATGTTTGAATTAAGAGATAATTTTTTTATTAAATTTATTTGTATGACAGTAGTTAACATACAGTTTTCAGGTTCCTAATTTGACAACAATCTTTGTATACCTTGTTGTGTGTTTGTGGGAATATACTCTAAAAATATGTAATTAGGATGACAATTAGAGACAGTGAGATGTCCTAGGGTGAAAGCCCTGTGTAAACAAGGGTTCAAGGGCCTCTCTGACCCATACTGGAAACAATGCATGCTGGAAACAGCAAAACAGCATGATAAGATTTAGAAACAAAACGTTCAGGTTCTCAGAGCAGAGATAAGGAGTCAGCATGTTCCTTGCACTTTACCTTATGCCCTGAGAACTTCTGCCTGCTTCCTTTAATTACCCGTACTGGCTAATAAATATCTGAGTAAGGCTAGGGACTGGGCTTCAGTCCTTTGGTCTGCTGAATGGGGCTATTGCCTCCCCTAGGCCTCTTGGAGCATTTCATCTGGTCTCTGAGTAGTTCATTGTCACCATGATATTTGTTCACTTTCCCAAGGAAAATCTTCACCCATCATCATTTACGCGCCATGCCCTCCCTTACCATCCCCCTCCCAGCAATCACTACACTGTTGTCTGTGTCCATGATGGTTTCTGTTCTTTTTCATGCTACCCTTCCACCTCTCTTACACTACAATTCCTCTCTCAGCTGCCAGTCTGTTCTTCATGTATAAGTCTGTTTCTATTTTGATTGTTAATTTTGTTCATTAGATTCCACATTTGAGTGAAATCATATGGTACTTGTCATTTTTTCTGACATGCTTATTTTACTTAGCATGATGATCTCCACGTCCATCTATGCAGTTGCAAAATGTAAGATCTTTCTCCTTTTATGGCTGCATAATATCCCATTGTGTGTAAAAGTACCACAGCTTTCTTATCCACTCATCTACTTACGATCAATTGGGTTGTTTCCAGATCTTGACTATTGTAAATAATGTTGCAATGAACATAGTGTGCATATATTCTTTTAAATTAGTGTTTCAGGCTTCTTAGGATATATTTCCAGAAGTGGGCTCACTGGATTGAAAGGCAGTTCCATTTTCTATATTTTGAGATAACTCCATACTACTTCCTATGGTGGCCATACCGATTTGCATTTCTCCTAACAACACACAATGGTTTAATTTTCTCCACATCCTTCTCAACACTTGGTGTTTATTGATTTATTGATGGTAGTCATTCTGATAACAGTGAAGTGCTATTTCATTGCAGGTTTAATTTGCATTTCTCTAATGAATAGTAGCACTGAGTGTCTTTTCATTTCTGTTGGGAATCTATACTTCTCACAAAAACTAGAGAATATTTCAAAATAAATATGAAATGCTAAAATATCTCCTAAGTTTTGTGAGCAGTATATATTTCCTCTTTAGAAAAGTATCTATTCAGGTCCTTTGCTCATTTTATTATTGGATCCTTTTTGTTTATTTCTTTGGTGTTGAAATTTATAAGTTCTTTATAAATTTTGGATACTAATATTTTATCAGATATATTGGCAAATATGTTCACCCACTTAATGTGTTGTCTTTTTACTTTGTTGATGCTATCCTTTGCTGTGCAAAAACTTTTTAGTTTGATGCAGTCCCATTTTTCTATCTTTTCTCTTATTTCCCTTGCCTGAGAAGATATAACTAAAAAATATTGTTAAGAGAAAAATCTGAAATGTTATTACCTATGTTTTCTTTTAGTATTTTTATAGCTTCATGTCTAATATTTAAGTTTTTAATACATACATGTTGAGTTTATTCTTGTGGATAGTGTAATAATATGGTATAGTTTCATTTTTGGTTGTATTTGTCTAATTTCTCCAACACCATTTCTTAAATAGACTGTCTTTACCCTATTGTACGTATTGCCTTCTTTGCTAAATATTAATTGACCATATAGGCATAGGTTGATTTCAGGGTCTCTGTTCTGTTTCATTGATCTATATGTCTGTTTTTATACCAGTATCATGTTGTTTTAGTTGGTGTGGCCTTTTAGTATAGTTTGATAAGAGGTAGCATGATTCCTTCAACTTTGTT
Source organism: Rhynchonycteris naso (assembly GCA_037038555.1). Taxonomy (NCBI): domain Eukaryota; kingdom Metazoa; phylum Chordata; class Mammalia; order Chiroptera; family Emballonuridae; genus Rhynchonycteris; species Rhynchonycteris naso. The sequence goes on along the minus strand of CM072997.1, from coordinate 39,808,520 downwards.
TTACTTTTTCAAGATTGCTGAGGATATTCAAGATCTTTTGTGACTCCATATAAATTATAAGAATATTTTTTGTAGGTCTGTGAAATACACCATTGTTAACTTGACAAGAATGGCATAAAATCTGTAGATTGATTTTAATGATAATTTTTCCTATCTATGAATACAGTATATGCTTCAGTATTTCTTGTTTACTGAGTACAGTTTTTTACATCCTTAGTTAAATTTATTCCTACATATTTATTTTTTAAATAATTGTGAATGGTATTATTTTCTTGGTTTACCCTTCCGATAGATCATCAGTGTTGTATAAAAATACAACTGATTTCTGGATATTTATTTTGTATCCAGCTATTTTACTAAATGCATTTATCAGTTCTAGTAGTTTTTTGGTGGAATCTTTAGGATTCAATATATATAGTATCATGTCATCTGCAAATAATGAGGTTTTTACTTCTTCCTTTCCAATTTTGATGCATTTTATTTCTTTTTATTATCTGATTCCTGTGGCTAAGATTTCCAGTACTATATTGAATAAGAGTGGTGATAGCGGAAATCCCAGTCTTGCTCTTGAACTTAAAAAAATGCTTGCACTTTTTGCCCATTGAGTGTAATATTATCTGTGAGTTTATCATATATGGCATTTATTATCTTGAAATATGTTACTCAAATTCCCACTTTGCAGAGAGTTTTTAACATAAATGAGAGCTGAATTTTATTAAATACTTTCCCTGCATCTGTTAATATGATCATGTGTTTTTTATTCTTCATTTTGTTTACATGGTAAATCACATTTACTGATGTGCAGATGTTACAGCAACCTTGCATCCCCAAAATAAATTCCACTTGATCATAGTTATGGCTTTGTAATATATTGTTGGATCTGGTTTGCTAATATTTTGTTGAGGATTTTAGCATCTATGTTCAGCAGGGATACTGGCCTAAAATTTTTTTTCTCTGTAATGTCTCTCTGGAAATACCAGAATAATGTTGTACTTCTAAAATGAGCCTGGGAGTCTTTCCTCCTCTTGAATTTTTTGGAATAGTTTGAGAAGGGTTGGCATTATTTCTTGTTAGACTGTTTAATAAAATTCACCTGTAAAGCCATGCAGTTCAGGACTTCTGTTTTCTGGGAGTGTTTTATTACTGCTTCAATTTCACTGGCTAAAAGCTGTCTATTTAATTTCTCCGATTCTTCCTGATACAGTTTTCGAAGATTGTATGCTTCTAGAAATTTATCCATTTCATCTAGAATGCCCAATTTTTTGGCATATAATTACTTATAATATTTCTTACAACCCTTTGTATTTCTTTGGTGTCTGTTGATATTTCTCCTTTTTCATCTCTGGTTTCATTTATTTGGTACTCTTTCTTTTTTCTTGATGAACTTGGGTAAAGGTTTGTCAATTTAGTTTATCTTTTCAAAGAATCAGCTCTGGTTTCATGGATCATTTGTATTTCTTTAGTCTCTTTTTTGTTTATTTCTGCTCTTTTTATTATTTTCTTCCTCCTACTCACTCTGTGTTTTGTTTGTTGTTCTTTTTCAAATTCCTTTAAGAGTAAGATTATATAATTCATTATAGATTTTTTTTGTTTGTTTCTTCAGGTAGGACTGTAATGCTATAAATTTCCCTCTTACAACTGATTTACTATGTACCACAGATTTTTATGTTCTCATTTTTACATATTTCAAGGTATCATTTGATTTGCTTCTTGATATAATTGTTAACTCATTAATTCTTTAGTAAGATGTTGTTTAACTTCCTAGTTTTTGTATATTTTTCAATTTTTCTAGTGATTAATTTCTAGTTTTATACCATTATGGTCAGAGAAGATGTTTGATCTATTTCAATCTTCTTAAATTTATTGAGACTGTTTTTGTGTCCTAACATGTGTTCTATCCTAGAAAATGTTCCATGTGCACTTGGAAAAAATGTGTATTTTGTTGCTTAGGAGTGAAATTCTCTGAAGATATCAATTAAATCCAGGTGATTTAATATGTCATTTAGGTCACACTTTCATATTGACTTTCTGTCTGAATGATCTAGCCATTTTGTTATTGCGGTGTTAAAATCCTACTATGATTATATTGCGGTTGATCTCCCTTTTTGTCCATCAAGATTTGTTTTACATATTTAGTTGCTCCTACACTGGCTCCATAAATTTTTACCAGGCTTATTTTCTGTTATTGTATTGCTCCCTTATCATTATGTAGTGCCCTTTTTCATCTCTTATTATAGTCATTTCTTAAAAAAAAAGTCTATCTTGCCAGATGTAAGTATTGCTATCCCAGTTTTTCTTTATTTCCATATGCACAAAATATATTTTTCATCACTTTACTTTTAGTTGTTGTGTATCTTTTGTTCTGAGATGAGTCTTTTTTAGAGAGCCTTTATAAAGGTCTTGTTCATTCAGTTACCCTAAGTCTTTCAATTAGAACATTTAAGCCATTTACATTTAAAATGATTAACTGAGAAACAAAGTTTTTGCTGCACTCACAAAAACACTTGTTCTTACATAATTTGAGTGTGTTGATCTCAAATCTGATATTAGTTTTCCTCTGTATACTACAGTTTTTTTTTACAATTCAAGATTTTAGGTTTTCATCTTATAGTAAAAATTTCAACATTTAGTTTAACATAATGAAGTAGAATGTCTTCGTGGGCATCATCTTTGTGAAAATATAATAATTTATATAATGCAGTAAATATGCTAATACACTAAAAGATATGATTGCATCAGAATTAGTCTACAATTTCAAAATAGAACATATTAAAACACTTATTTTAATCATAAAATTTGTGCAAAACTTATTTAAATTCTATTCAGGCAGAAATTTGCATTTGTAGCTCTTGCGTTTGTGTAGTTGTTGAAGACAATCTTGTTTGATGCTCCAGCAGTAGTCTGCTCATCACTGACAGCTCCAAGATTTTTGGGAAACATATCAAGGTGACTATTTAGGAAGTAAATCTTAAGACTCATGTTACATCCAATGTTGTGCAAAGTCAACAGCATCCTTTGAACCAGAGGTTCATAGTTTTCTGCTTTTTTGTTGCCAAGGAAGTTCTTTGTAACTGCCACAAAGGACTGCCATGCTGCTTTCTCCTCCTTATTCATCTTCATGGCAAATTCTTCTTCATGTATGAGGGTTCAAATTTGAAGTCCTTCAAATACACCTGCTTTTATCTTCTCGAAAGACAAGATAGGAAAAGCAGAAATAATATGTTGAAAGCATTCACTTTCTCTATTCAAAGCCTGAACAAACTGCTTCATTAAGCCAAGTTTGATGTGAAGTGGGAGAAAAATGATCCTATCTCGATTAACTACAGGTTCATTCACAATATTTTGCATCTCTATTTCCAGAGCTTCACATGTGAGCCACTCCTTCTGTGTCCAGTGTTTCTCCAGAGCTCGGCTGTCCCACAAACACAGAAAGCAAGGATACTTTGTGAAACCTCTTTGTTGTCCTAGCATAAAATTTAATATTTTAAAATCCACACAAATGATCCAGTTATGCTCCTCATATTTCAGAACGTCGAGGACAATTTTTATGTCATTATAATCTCGCAGATGAGTTAAATAAGCAATTTGAACTGCTGCATAAGCATTACTGTTGTATAGGAGAACACATTTCAGACTTAATTTAGAGCTGTCAAGAAATAGCTGCCATTCTGTTGTTCATGCTTCCTAAAATGGTATACTTTAGCTGACTGGTAAAGTACATGCTTTTCTTGAAGCCTGGAGGTTAAGAACTCAGCTGCTTTCTTTGATAGGTCCAAATCTCTTACTAAGTTATTTAATTCGGGTTGGCTAAACTGCTGAGGGATTAATAACTGCTTGGCATCAGAAGAAGACCCTTCAGGTTCTACAACCATTTCCTCATGCATCTTCTCAAAATACACTTGATCACCAAGTTCACTTTCTTCATTCTCAGAAGAAATAAAACCATTGAAGACTGGAACCGGGAGTGTCTCAGAGTATGGGATAGGTCGTATTGCTGAAGGAATATTAGGATATGTGATTATATGCCCTTTTTTTGGCCAGTGCCCTTTGTATGAATCAGACAGAAATAACAGTCACTGCTGTGGTCCTTAAGTTCACGCCAAGCCATGGGAATACCAAAAGGTATTCCTTTGCGTTTTCCTTTTGCCTAGTCATGAAACATTTTCTCACAATTATGATACACAATATGAGGAGCCCAATTCTTGTCTTGATCACCAAGGGGAACTTGAAAATAGGCAATATATGCACATGTCACAGTTGATAAAATATTGCACCTCTGACGATGAAGTGTGTAACAGCCACATATAAAACAGAAGGTGTCAGGTCTATTCTTACATTTATGCCTACTCAAAGAAGCCATGATTCAATATTAAAACAAAATAAGAGGGTGTTTTTATCAGATAATAATCTTTTACATTTAAAAACAACTACAATTATGTAAAAGTGATGTTTTGAAAACATTAATTGCCTTGTGGTTATGTTCAATTCAAGAGTCGTTGCCCTTTAACTCCAATTTATAAACCAATGCATGCCATTAACTGTAACAAAAAGAAATTAAAATTGCATAAAAACTAGAGCACGTACCAAAAAATGAATTCTATATTTGGAATTAGCGATGCAGAAATATATAGAAAAAGTTCTAAAACCTCATGAAACAGAAAATGAAAAAAAATTGTTCCCCAGTGTTAAGGATACATACATGTATATTGCCTTTTTTTTAAAAACTGTATTCTTCTCTCTCTGCTCTTCATTTAAAAAAAAAAAGGGCCCTTAGCCTGACTAGGAGGTGGAACAGTGCATAGAGCATTGACTGGGATGCAGAGGACCCAGGTTCGAGAACCCGAGGTCACCAGTGTGAGCGCGGTCCCATCTGGCTTGAGCAAAAGCTTGCCAGCTTGAACCCAAAGTCTCTGGCTCCAGAAAGGGGTTTCTCGATCTGCTGAAAGTCCGTGGTCAAGGCACATGTGAGAAAGCAATCAATGAACAACTAAGGTGTCACAACAGCAACGAAAAACTAATGATTGATGCTTCTCATCTCTCTTCGTTCCTATCTGTCTGTCCCTATCTATCCCTCACTCTGACTCTCTCTGTTCCTGTAAAAAAAAAAAAAAAAAAAAAAGAAAATTAAAAATTAAAAAAAAAATTTAAAAAGGCCCTTAAATATTTCTTGTAATGCTGGTTTTGTCATAACAAACTCTTTTAGTTTTTTCTTATATGGGAAGCTCTTTATTTTTCCTTTAATATTAAATGATAACCTTTCTGGGTAACAGACACATTTTTTAAAGCACCTATAAAACCAGTCTTACAAACATAAATAGAAATATGCTCACAAGAGCTCAACACTAAATATCACAGTATATTGCTAGGAGAGTTTAAAAAGACCTTTATAAGTAAAGAATTCCCGTGTTCTTGGACTGAAGTACTCAATATTGTTTTAATACTAGTTCTTCTCCAAATGACCTACAGATTCACTGTATTCATAAAATAATTATAACTGGTGGAAAATAAAAGTTTTAATGGTCATAACACTCTTAATAAAGAAAACATTGTAAAGTGTATATTATCCTACTTCAAGGAAAACAGGCTAGCTATAGTAATCAAGATGTTATGACACTGATATAAGGATTAACAAATATTAACAGAAAAGTATGAGGAGAGAGCTGAAATACCCATATTTATAAGGACATTTGCCTTTGGATAATGGTAGCAAAACCATCTAATAGAAAGTCTTTCCAAATATTTTCTGGGATAATTGGATAACCATAGCAAAAAAAAAAGGTTGACTTCACCTCACACTATATTCAAAATTAGCTGGAGGTGGATCATAGGCATAAACTTACAAACTGAAGTCATAAATAATTAAAAAATAAAACACAATACTGCTTAAATATATACTATTAAGTAATTGAGTTTTATTAAGTAAAAATTACCTAAAGGATTTTAGAAGGGTATTACTCAAGTATCAACTCTATTGTGCTTATAATGAACTGCTTTTTAATATCTATGACATAGTAAATAAAAAAGTTAAGAATGAGTGTTTTAAAATATTTTTATAAAAGTGTGACATTACTGAAATATTATCTAAGGTTCTTCTAGAAAAGCTTTCTGGATGTTGCTAAGAAATTGCCTTGTGGTTATGTTCAATTCAAGAGTCGTTACCCTTTAACTCCAATTTATAAAACAATGCATGCCATTAACTGTAACATATTAGAATTAATAAATAATTACATTAACTGTAATTATATTAGAATCTTCTAGCAGCTCTACTAAGGGTATAGTGTATATGGATTGCATTTTGTGAGCTATTATTTTTCAACTTCTCCATGACAACTTAAGCCTAGACATTTAAAATAAATACTATAAAATTTTGATAGCAATTTGACTTTGCCAGGACATTGACTGGTGTAAACATCAGCTCAGGTATTGTTGAATATTTTTTCACAGATTTCTCTCTACTACATTTTAATTGAATTTATTGGAATAATACTGGTTAACAAAATATACAGATTTCAGGTGCACAAATCTACAACAGCATATTGTGTTTTAATCCCTCCAAGTCAAGTCTCTGTCCATCACCATTTATCACCTTCAACCCTCCTCGACCTCCCCCCTGCAATAACCAAATTGTTTTCCATGTCCACAACTTTTTCCCCTTTTTTTGTCCCTTTTTGCTCAATCACTTCAACCTCATCACTCAGCCCTCACCCACAGCTGTCAGCCTACTCTCCATCTATGAGTCTATCTCTGTTTTGCTTGAGAGTTCATTTTGTTCATTAAATTTCACATACGAGTAAAATCATATGGTAGTTGTCTTTCTCTGACTGGCTTTTTTCAATTAACATAATGATCTCCAGGTTTATTTATGCTGTTGAAAATGGTAAATTACACTCTTTTTTATAGCAGAGTAGTATTTCATTATGGTGAATCAACTGTGGGGTAACCTGCATACTAATTAGAAGCAATAGGATTACATTACAACATTGGTTATTTTAAAAGTAATCTATTAGTTTTATCCCCAAAGTATGTGAAAAGAAAAAAACTGTACTTACTTATTTTTATTGATTATAAAGGCAATAAAAGGGAGATAGAGTGAAAAATATTGTTTTGTTTTACTTATTTATGCCTTCATTGTTTGATTTCTCTATGTGCCATGACTAGGAAATAAACCCATGACTTTGGTTATTGGGATGACATTCCAACCTATTTAGTTACCCTTCCAGGGCTGTATTTTTTAAATATAATTTGTTATTTATAATCATATTAATTTTAGACACTTTACAGATAAAAAATTAATAGATAACTCATGTAAATTTACTGCCATTATTTTCAAAAGAAAAAAGAAAAGACAGATTTCTAAGTGTGACAATTGTAGTAAGCCGAAACATAATGATGAAAGTGATATAAATATATAAAGATATTTGTCCCAGTCAGGTGGCTCAGTGGGTAAGACATAGATCTGGAGCACCAGAGGTCACAGGTTTAACCCCCACTTAGGGCACATTCAACAAGCAATCAGTGAGTATACAACCAAATGGAACAGTTAAGTGAAACAGAATTGATGCTACTTTCTCTCTTTCTTACTTCCCTAGTCCTCCCTCTGGTTTTCTCTCTCTCCTAAATATTATAGAAAAAAAATTAAGAAAAATGAAGACAAAAGTGTACTACTTTTATCCAGAATGGGATCTTTCATATATTTTTGATTTTGTAACAGAAAAGAAGTGCTAAAACCAGTTTTCTTGCAGATGTTTACTAGCTAATAGAGTAACAAAATAAAAAGACTTTAGCAAAATTTGGAGACAAATCACAAAGAATTAAATGAAAAATTATACTACCATATGACTCAGTAATATCACTTCTGGGTATTTGTCCAGAGAAATAAAAAACATAAATTCAAAAAGATATATGCACTTCTTTATTCACCAAAGCATTATTTACAGTAGCCAAGATATAAAAACAACCTAAGTGCCCATCAGTAGATGACTCTAAAGACAGGATGTGGCACATATATACAATAGCATATTATTCATCATATAAAAAATGAAATTTAGTGATCTGCAACAATGTGGATGAACCTAGAGTGTATTATCCTAAGTAAAATGAGTTAGATATATGCTTTCACTTATATTTGGAATGTAAAAAAGCAATATAAACAAACAAAACAAAGTCATAAGTACAGAGAGCAAACTGATTATTGCCAGATGGGAAGAGAGTGGGAGATAAGCAAAAAAAAAAAAAAAAAACAAAAATAAAACAAAAAAAAAAAAAAAACAAAAAAAAAGACAACGCAAAAGTGAAAGGAATTAAGTACAAACTTCCAGGTATAAAATTAGTCACAGGGATGTAAAGTACAACATAAGGAATATAGTCAATAATATTGTAATAACTTTCTATAGTGCCAGAACTGTGCTAACCTTAGTGTGGCGATCACTTACTAAGGTATATAAATCACTAATCATTGTGTTGTACACCTGCTCTTAATGTAATAATCTATGTTAACCATAATTTAAAATAAATTTAAAAAAACCTTAAGTTCAAAACATAGCAATAAAGTAATTTTTTGAAATAGGTTTCAATTTAAATGTCTACTAGCATATATGCAAACTACTTTATCAGACTATGAAAATATTAGTGAAAATCTGTACCAAAGATGTTAACTTAAAGTGTTCAGTGATACCAGGACAAAATACAAAATTCAACTACTTTCTATGCATACCAGTGCTCAAAATATACAAAAACTGATAAGTGATATGAAAGATCAATTCATGGAGGAAATAAAACTAGCAAAGTAGTTTTTATTTGCAGCTTGCTTAATCTATAGATGCTGCTCACGTGGTCTTGCAGTCCAATTTGCACCTTTAAAGTGCTGTAACAGAAATGGTTAATTATTTTAGACTGTAGAAATCCTGTTCTTCTAATGTGCTAAGTTTTATTTTACTTGTTATTGGAAACTGTGTGGCTTCCATTCTTTGAAAGGGTGCATTCTGTTTTGTCACTTATGATTTTAATAAACTGAACACTTTTATTTAAAGAACTGAGATTCTGCAGAATATTGTCATGTTTCATGATTCAACAAAAAATATATCAGAGAAATGAAATAAAGCATGTTCTTGATTTTCCATGTCTGCAAAACATTTTTTTTAAGGGACAGAGAGAGAGTCAAAGAGAGGGATAGATAGGAACAGACAGACAGGAACGGAGATGAGAAGCATCAATCCTTAGTTTTTCATTGCTGTTGTGACACCATAGTTGTTCATTGATTGCTTTCTCACATGTGCCTTGACCACAGTTAGCACAAGCAGACTGAGGAGCCTGCGACCTTGGGTTCTAGCTTGCGAGCTTTTGCTCAAAACAGATGGGCAGGTGCTCAAGCTGGCGACCTCCAGGTCTTGAGCCTGGGTTTTCCGCATCCCAGTCCGACGCTCTATCCACTGTACCACTGCCTGGTCAAGCTGCAAAACATTATTACTGAGCCTGTTAAAACACACTGACTTTTATATTTCCTCAAAAGATCAATATATAAATGTTTAATGGATCCAGTATTTATTCCTCTCTTTTAAAGTTAACTTTAACTGTAAATTTACAGGATCATTTTTTTCTACAATATTCTACTAATAAATGATTAAACATACATTATGAAAATCAGTATTTCTTGCTCCATATTAGAAAAATAGACAATAATGGATATCTGAAGTGTTACAAAATCACTGATAAAACTTTATCATGAGTATATTTAGACTATAGCTAACTAGATAGATAGACAGAAACACATTTTTCTTTATGATTAATGTTATCAATCTAATACAAGTTGGATAGTTAACAAAAAAACAAGGTATTTGTCATAATTAACAGTTAAATTTTAGATATCCTAATTTTTTGTTTAAGGTGTATATCTAGTATTGAGATGAATACTTGCTATTTCCCTTATAGCTTTTTTTTTACAGGGGCAGAGAGAGAGTCAGAGAGAGGGATAGATGGGAACAGACAGACAGGAACAGAGAGAGATGAGAAGCATCAATCATTAGTTTTTCGTTGCTGTTGTGACACCATAGTTGTTCATTGATTGCTTTCTCATATGTGCCTTGACCGCGGGCCTTCAGCAGAGCTGAGCCACCCCTTGCTGGAGCCAGCGACCTTGGGTTCAAGCTGATGAGCTTTTGCTCAAGCCAGATGGGACCGCGCTCAAGCTGGCTACCTCGGGGTCTCAAACCTCCGTCTTCCGCATCCCAGTCCGACGCTCTATCTACTGTGCCACCGCCTGGTCAGGTTCCCTTAAAGCTTTTTGTTTAGGTACAATTGCAGAATGATAAAACATATGAGTGTGTTAATGCTCTTTATTAAGTGTGTATATTCACATTATGAACAATATATAGAGTTTTGTATTTATTTAGTTTTTTCTATGTTTTATCTCTGTTTCCTAATCATATTTCTAAAATGTATAGGTCTTGTAAGCATATACTTTTATATCGGTGTGTCTAATAACTACAGTTAAATTTTCAATTTATTTTTTCACTTTATTTTACCTAAATAATTAATTTTACGACATTTTACAAAATAATCAGCTATTCATGCATTAGATATTTAAAGCAAACAAAAAAAATATTTTTAAACCAAAAATTATTTGACAAAATTACCCATCTTAAAATGCTATAAATTATATTAATATTTCATTAAAGTGTCATGGCCCATGTTTTGCATAAAACTTGTGAATTAATGCTGTTCTTAAAATCCTGCATATTAAGTGTATAGTAGTAAAACATTAAAATATTATTTCACTTTTCTGGACAAATATAGAACTATTTCTTTGCTTACTTTTGACACAATACATAGTCATGTGTGGTGGTCCAAGTATTCCAAATGCTGACCTATACATGTTAGGCTGACTGAAGGGTAATTTCAGATTTGAGAATATGCATAAGGCAAGCCTTTAAAATGAATGTTTTTCTACTGTAAAGAAGAGAGGGGGCAATGAAAGGTATGGGTTACACCTCTAGGTGTGACATAGAAGCCAAAGCTGCACCGTTGCCTGAAGGAAATGAGACCAGGAACCATAGACTGCTTAGTAATGATGTTAGGTTTAATTCTTTATCCACTTTGAATATAGTTTATTGGAAGGTCAGAATGGAATTTGTCCAAACAACAGTTCTGGTTGCGACAATGTACACAGCGGAGTATTTGTACTTCTAGAGGCAAAATGGCTCCATCAGCTTTGAGGGCAGAGCGGAGCATCTTGTCCTGCACACAGATTAGAACAGAGGAGCCCAATCATTGTGGAACTTCTATTTACTCCAACTTCATTAATTTCAAATAAACCAAGAAAGCAAACCACAGTGATTGTTTGGATTAAATTTTTAGTAAATGTTGAATACATACTTTTTCATATAAATTGATATCTTTAAGAAAACAATTCTAATATACAGCTCACAAAAATTAGGAGATATTTCAAAATGAATACAAAGCAATAAAAAAAGCATTTGATTGTTTTTATTAAACAAGAACATCAGGAAAGCAAATAACAAGTCAAAGAAAGTTATTCAATTACGCAAATGAGATGCAAACCCAACTTTTATTTCATTGGAAAAAATGCAAAATACAAAGACTGAAAGTATTGGAGTATCTTCACAGTCCCTGATCCCTTAATTTTTGTGAGCAGCGTAATACTTGTCATATTTTTGCTCATTCATTCTTTGAAAGTTCATATAGAAGTAATCTACAAGCTTTATGTTTTTTAATCTGCTTATTATGCTTATGACAACTGTTAAATATTTCTATATAAAACTATTGTTAAATAAAATATATAATCAAAATATGTTCATAGAATATATAATCATTAAATATATCTGTTTATATTTAAAATGTATTCATGCCTATATATATATATATATATATATATATATATATATATATATATATATCTGAAGCTATACTTGAATCTATTTGTATATATATATATATATATATATATAACTACAGTATAGCTATATATTTATGATAAACTAAGTTATAAAATAATCATACCCACGACTATTTAATATCACAACTAATAATTCTAATACGTTCTTTTTTATCTCCTGAGAATAAATATTAATATTAATTCAATAAACAACATAACAGGTAAATATTTATTTTCAAACTTAAGTACTAAATTTCTAGCCATTTTATATATTTTTTTCAGAACACACTAAATGATATATAGCTTATGTGCAACTTTTTCATATGTTCATAAAGATCTGAACAGCCATTTATTGCCCATTGTGTATCTACCATACTGAGGAGTTTTGTCTTTATTAAGCTTTTGATACAAGTAAAGAATAGGAAATATAACAATCCCTAAATCTTTTGGCTGAAATACTTCAGGATTTATTCAACAAACTCTCATAAAATTCAACCTCTCAATAGATGAAACTACTATGCAATAACTTAAGAAGGAAAATAAGAATCCATTTATCTCAGCATGTGAAAGCAATCTTGAGATATTGTTTGCGTTTTATAGAGTTTCAGGCTGCACTGTGCTAATAATTAAGCTATTACAATTCCATATGTTTTTTTAAGTGTTTGGCTTTGGCTATTTTTGCTGTTGTATACTCAGTCAGATGAGGGGTTATAATTGTTGAGGCAAAGAATTTATAAAAGTGCACTAAAAAAATAGAATGTGGTTTTTTTAAATGCTGTTTGGTTACATTAAGTATTTGCTAAAACAATAAATATTAAAATATGATAAAACTTAACTAGTGTTATTAGTTATTTTTGGCTGTAAATCAAATATTTATACTCTTAATATAATCTTGCTGTTGACATTTATTATAAAATTGCAGATTTATCTCAACAGATCAAAATTACTTATCAGAATTAAATGTCAATATGACAGATTAAAGATACTTTCTTGTAAAATAATGGCATAAAGTATTGCTATATGTTATGGCCCTAAGTTTATATGTTGAAGTTCTAACCCCCACTGTGTCTGTGTTTGGAATAAGAGGTTGTCAGGGTGGGCCACTGACGTGGTGGGATTGGTGTCTTTATAAAGAAGATACACCAGAGGGCTCACTCTTGCTCTCCAGGCACTCAAAGAAGAAGTTATGGAAAGTGACTCTAAAACACAAAATGAATGAAAAACAAAAAAGAAACACACTGGTGCTTACCAACGAGGGGAGGAGTTGTTAACAGGTGAAATAGGGAAGAAAATTAAGAGGTACAAAGTTTCTATTATAAAATAAATAAGTTATGGGAATGTAATATGCAACATAGCAATAGAATAAATAATATTGTAATAACTTTGTATGGTAACATGGTGATTTAACATGGAAATAATTTTATAATATATATTTCAAATCAGTATGATGTATACCTACAACTAATAGAATAATACATGTCAATTATAGGTTAGGTTATGAGAGAACACAGTTGGCATCCACCTACAAGTCACAAGAAGAGGCCTCAGAATAAAATATACCTTGCTGGCATCTTGATTTTAGACTTCTTGGCTTCCAGAGGAAAAAGAGTCTGCTATTTAAGCTACTCAGTTTATGGTATTTCATCATAGCATTTCAAACTAATACATTCACTATAGGTGCCAGACGTAGTAATTTATCTTGACTTTCATATAATTCTACTATTTAGTTGATTTTAAGATTCTAGCCTTCACTTTCTGACTCAAGAACCAATATAGGTTCTTGACTGATAAAAAAAATTCAAACTTGGAAGAATATTTTGATTTTGTATATTTAACTCCTAAAATAATTTATAATGTAACAGTAGCTGAAGCTCATAACCTCCTAATGGCAATCTATTAGAATTGTGGTAGTTATTTTTCAATCATAGTTCTGTAGATATTTTTTACTATGTCTTATATAAAAATTGGTAAGCTTTAACTTATATTTCTACAAGGGTCAGTGCTAATAAATTGCATATTGTTAGAAACTATTCAATCTAAATTATAAACCTTATTTTCCTAGAGTTGTGTGAAAAAGCTCATTAATTTATTCAAAACACCTTTTTCTTATAGGTTTTCCTCTTTCATTATTTATTTTATACATTTCTGCTTTCCTTGTCTGCATGGATTCAAAGAAAAATAATGGAAAGTAGGTTTTCAGTGAACATTTTCATTTTTCAAGAATTAATAACATCCAAACCTATATATCTAAAGACTTACATAATTTTTATGTTTTCTACACCTTCTGTAATACTGTTCAATTGTTACCTGTTAATCTGTTTTAAAATAAGAAGAGTGTTAAAATCTTATATTTCTTTTTTGTTTATTTATCTTGCATATAATATTGTTTATTATTTATGAAGGCTCTGTGGTGTTAGGTGATGAATATATATTCATAATTGATATACTATTATTGCAAATGTTTGCTATGACAATTTTGTTGTACTATTTTATTGTTTTTATTTAGATAGTCCAATTATAGTTATGTGGGATTATCTTGTTTAGATATATAAAATCAACCTGACCAGACGGTGGCGCAGTGGATAGAGCATAGGACTGGGATGTGGAGGACCCAGGTTCGAGGTCCCGAGGTCGTCAGTTTGAGCAAGGGCTCATCTGGCTTGAGCAAAAAGCTTACCAGCTTGGACTCAGGGTCATTGACTTGAGCAAGGGGTTACTCAGTCTGCTGAAGGCCCGCGATCAAGGCACATATGAGAAAGCAATCAATGAACAACTAAGGCGTCGCAACGAAAAACTGATGATTGATGCTTCTTATCTCTCTTTGTTCCGTCTGTTCCTATCTATTCCTCTCTCTCACTCTCTCTCTTTCCCTGAAAAAAAAAATATATATATATATATATATATATATATATATATATATATATATATATATATATAATCATTTTGTTGCTAAACATTTTTAAAACTTTTCTTCTTTATTTTCTTGGCTCTTTCTGTTCTTCTAATATATTCGATGTTTCTATTATTTCATCTATTATCCCTTGTGAATTTTATAATTAGTCTTCCTGTGTACAAAAACTGTGATCTAGGCCCCAAAATGATATAGAACGTTAAGAAAATCTTGATGAATTCCATAACCTTATCTTTAAATATAATGTTTTATAGTTGCTATGGAGAGTAGCTTCTTCTTGACGTCTTACAAATAAGGCCAATAAAGAAAGAATATTTTTTAATTAGTATGTTAGATATGGTCATACAAATTAAAGAAAAATCAGATTCATAAATTTAGGAAAAAAAGAAGTCATTGTAGAAGTGATAACAAAAAAAAAATATCTGTTGTTTGTTAATGTAAAAAGGGATAGGCTAATGTAGCAACTGGAAGGAGTGCTGAAGTGTACTAGTTTGAAGAAAGGAAAGGGTCTGTAACCAAGAATATTGTCTCTGGGTTTCTGCATATCTCTGTGTCCTATTGTTTTAGATTCATTTTTTTCAAGAGTAAAAGTCCACTGTAGTGTAAGGAATGATTCTGGAGACTGTTGATAGTCATTTACATTATAGTATGATTTTACTTCACATTCTTTTTGATAAAAATGTTTAAATATAGAGCCACATCAAATGATGCGAAGTTATCCAACACTGGCATCCTAAATAAATCTTTGTCTTTTATTAATTCAACGACTTCTAAGTCCTTTCAATATTAAAATATACATAAATCATTTTTACCTAAACCAACTTTATTAATTAAATTTTTGCTGTGCTTCCTATGCTCTTTCTTTTCTTTCTGGAAAACTACTTCGAATAAAAATGAATAATAGCACTAATTTAAATGTTTGCACAATTTGAGTATATTTTAATTTCCAGAAAATGATTATTACTTGTTTTAAACACTTCTATTCTTTTAGTGGTAAATCATTCAATCTGTACCTCTTGACTTCCTTGACATATAAGTGAAATATAACAAAGAGAATGACTAAACTGCAGGCTTATGTTTAGAGATTATCTAACATCACTGTTTGATATCCCTTCTCACTTTGAATCTTATTTAAGAAATAATTACATATTACACTTTGGCACATTTGCTATTTGCAAAGCCAAATGAGTAATGTTTTCCTTTTGTTTTTCATAAAAAATAGTACTGCATTAAAAATAAAAAATACTATAGAATAAGAGAGAGAGAAAAATAATTGTGCTGATATTAGTTCTTAGAGTTCTCTTCAGAGAAACATATGGAGCTAATAATTTTTAGATATTATATATGAAATAATGCAACCCCAAAAACTCATTTGTATGCAACACAATTTGTGAAAAAATCGTAATAACAAAAATTTAGTAAATTGCTCAAATTAATACAATTTGGTAAATAAAAGAGTCAGTATTCAAATCAAAGTAGTTTGAATTCTTAACCCTAATGCACACTACCTCTAGTAAGGTCAGAGATTTCATGTATTTTGCCTTTTGCCTAGGAGTGTCTAATGTAATATCTGTTGACAAGTGTTTACTCTTTAGCAGGTCAGTCAGCCTTTTTATAAAAATTGCCCACTGTTGCATTGGTAGTCAACCTGGTCCATACTGCCCAGTAGTGGGCGTTTTAGCTTTCATGGTGAGTGGTAGCAGAGCAACCAAACGGAGTTGCGATTACATAGATTTAACTATAGTAAGTTATTTTATAAAGATTTATTCTGCCAAACTTAGAATATACCGACATAAAGTACTTGGTAAGTAATTATTATTATATGCTTTCACTTGCTATAACTCTGCTTTATAAATTTTATAAAGTAAAGTTACTTCCCTACTTAATAATCACGATTACTGTGGAACCGGTGGGTGATTAGAAAATTTTACTACTAACAGAGGTACAAAAGTGAACTTTATATAATAAAGTGCTTTATGTCGAATTTTCGCTAAGTTTGGCAGAATAAATCTTTATAAAACAACTTACTATAGTTAAATCTATGTAATTGCGGTGCTGTTTGGTTGCTCTGTTACCACCCACCATGAAAGCTGGAATGCCCACTAGTGGACAGTGCAGACCAGGTTGACTACCACTGCAAAAGTGGCTGGTTTTTATAAAAAGGTTGACTACCCCTGCAGAGTGATCCAAAATATAGTTTAGATAAAAATAGTCATCAGCTATTTTTATCCTACTGTTAAGGTAAAGTTCAATATCTTATTATTAATATCAGTTTTTATATCTTTTGTCTATTTCATAAAAATATTTAATTGACTGATCTGTGGTGACGCAGTAGATCAGCGTTGACCTGGAATGTTGAGGTCGCCAGTTCAAGACTCTGGGCTTGCCTGGTAAAGGTATATGGGGGAGTTGATGCTTCCTGCTGCTTCCTTCTCTCTTTCTCTCTCTCTTTCTCTCTCTTTCTCACTCTCTCTTTCTCTTCTCTAAAGTGAATAAATAAAGTCTTTAAAATTTTTTTATTGAAACTTAATTTTTATATAGCTTTTAAGCATATAAAGCAGCTGAGTTCTTTCTGATTGAGTTTACATACCTAACTTGTACCACGAAGGAAAAATAAAAAGACATACAATAGAATTCTAAGCTCATTCTCACTTTTAACAGATTTGTGCTAGTTCAGGTACTGGGGCAAAGATAGTAATAGAAAAGGGTATATTATAAGGACAAAGCCTTTGAAGAGAAATGTGAGTTTATAATTTTTAAAAAAGCTGAATAAAGGAGAGAACTCAGACAAAACTGAAGTCTTTCAGATTAATTTTTTTCTTTTTTTAAATTTCTCTGACACTTGAACTATTTCTTTTTGTCCTTCTTGTATTTGTAACTACAATAATTATAAGCACAATGGCTTAATCAAGAACACTGGTTAAACTTCAAGAAGTTCTCCTTAAGTCACTATGACCTAGAAGTGAGATTTTAGACAATCAAGTTAAACACTCTGGGATGATATTCATTCAGAGTCACAGGCTGCTGGATGAGTCATAGGCAGCTCCCACATTGCCATATCATTTTTATTTTCTCTAAGTAAAATTTTCTTGTTTCATTGCAACTAAATAATATATGAACACTTATCTCTTTAAAAAAGCAGATTATTAAGAAAGCTTATCTGCAAAAGTAAAGTTACAGTCTTGGCTTAGAATTATAATATGCAGTAAGAGACTAGATTAAATTAATTAATCTTTCCTCTCACCCAATGTGTGGTAGCACAGTGCATAAACATTGACCTGGAACACTGAGGTCACCAGTTTGAAACTCTGGGCTTGTCTGGTCAAAGCACATATGGGAGTTGATGCTTCATTCTCCTCTCTCCTTCTCTCTCTCCCTCTCTATCTCTTTTATCTGTCTAAAACTAAATAAGTAAAATCTAAAAATATAAAGATAAATTAATCAGTTATTTAGAGCAAAATAAGAAAGGTGAGTCTATCTACTGCATTTTTCTACAATTTCAGTGATGGTGCATTTCTCTTAGTCTTAGTAATTAGCTAAGTCATGGCTTATATGAGTTAGTTTAGAAGAGATTCCCATTTCCCTCAAATTATTTCTTCAAAGAGTTTTTGTTATTTCTGAATAACAAAGAGTATATATTTTAACTTAAAGATATCTAGCAGCTAGTCATTAAGTGATAAGTAAATGAATCATATAAATCTTACATAAAGTAACACATAAATATATTATTGGTTATAAACTCTTAATTAAGAAAATATTAGATACTTCTGAGAAAAAATTATATTCACGTTATCATGATGTTCTGGGAGGAGGCAAGTAGATTTAAAGAACTGAAATGCCCCTGACCAGGTGGTGGCACAGTGGATGGAACATTGGACTGGGACACGAAAAACCAGGTTTGAAACCCTCAAGTCATCATATTGAGCACAGGTTCAACTGGTTTGAGCAAGGCTCACCAGCTTGAGCTCAAGGTCTCTGGATTGAGCAAGGGGTCACTAGGTCTGCTGTATTCCCCTGGTCAAGTGTAAATCCGATAGTCGTGGCCATCATAGCTGCCTGGCACAGGCAGGCTCACATTAGATTTGGATAGATAATGAAACAATGAAACCAAGAACTGGTGGGCCATCCTTTATTCTAGCTCACAACCAGTGGGTGAGAAAATACACACAGTGGGAAAACACTTCCCTTTCCATACAGAGCTCCCAAAGCCACAGACTTTCTCCGGTTTATTCCTAGAATTAAAGACCCCACCTCTGTTCCCTTTCAGCTCCCCACCATCTTTCTCCCTGCCTCCTCTGCAGCCACATGACCTCTCTGCCTGTAACAATGTGTTCTCCATCAAAATGTCCTCCTATCACCTCTTTTAAAACTTTTCTGGGCAAAAGCCTCTTCTCTAGCACACATTAGCATAACCAAGCCCCTTCCCAAGCATAAAGGTAATTAACAGTATCACCTGGGCAATGGCCATTCATGTGGGTAGCACCGCCATTTTTAACAATAAAAGTGAGCAAAAACAAATAACACAAATTTTACAAATTTATTTGCCCAACATCAAGGAACTTATGAAAAAGCAGTCAACGAACAACTAAGGAACTGCAACAAAGAATTGATGCTTCTCAACTCTCTACTTTTCTGTCTATCTGTCTATCTCTCTGTCTCTGTCTCCTTCCCAAAATAAGTAACTGAAATGCTACAGTAATAGAGGGAAGAAGAAGTCTTTTTAAGCCTGAAGCACAAGTGAAAATAGTTGACATTTTCAAAGTAAAGAGTATAAAAACAAATAGATAAATGCTGAGATAAATTACAATTTTAACTTAAGCTAATTTTGCCACCCACAAGTGTTTGGAGACAAATACTTATTTTATAAAAATCCCCTAAGTTCCAGTTCAGTGCTAAATTTAAAGAAAATTTATAGAAGAAAAGTAATTTGATAAATTCTAAAAATGTGTCTACCACTGCAATCCAGGTCTCTGCCTTTATCCTATCAGAACAAAATATGCTCTCAAATATTCTTCTTAGGAATCTCTAAAGTGAGAAATATGTCTACAGCCAGAGTGGAATGTTCAAGGACATTTTGTATACAGTACCTGTAAAGGTATACAACTCTGTGAAAAGCCTTCTCCAAAGTCACCTATAGAATATTCTAGAAGTAATCTGCTAGTTTTGGCATTCCATAGCTTTGCAAATGGTGATACACTGAATAAATTATTCTGTATATATCTAGTAATCATATCATCTATCTGTATTAGTATAAATAATAGATAGCTATGTACCTACTACTAAGCAGCAAATTAGCCCCAAACATAAAAGCTAAAAACAACAAATATTTATTATACTTCAGTGTTGTTTTATTTTTACTTAGAAATTCTCACATGGCATGGATTAAGTGGTTGCTTCTGGTTCGATAACCAAACTGTCAGGGTACTGTTTTATCCAAAAGCTCAGTTGGAGAGAATTCACATCCCACCTCACATGTCAACTGGCAGCCCTGAAGTTTTCTCTGCCTATTGTCTGCAGACTCAGTTCTTTGTGGTATGGGCTTCTCCATATTGCTACATAGAACTTTGCATTTTACTTATCCAAGAATGAGGGGTTCAAGAGACAGAACCGGATTTCTTTAAGGTTATATATCTGTTGCATGGGCTTTTATGTTTTAAAGACTTAAAGTGATAAAAATCAAATATGGATTTTTAAAAACACTGCTTTTGGGGTCTAACAAAATTTTCACATTTTTTTTTCTATCTCATTTCTAAGCTTCCTTGAGAAAGATTGCATGTGTAAAGAGCTCAACATTTCAATCAGTGCACTTTATCATTGCTTTCAGAAAGAAATTACCTCTAAATTATGCAAATTGCCTTAATCAACAAGATAAATATGAATGTGAACAAAAGGCAGTGTTGTTGGTGATTCATTGATACACATGTTATCATATTCATCATTCTTATTGTTAGCAAAAGGCCTGTGAGAACTCCAAACATGGGTTTCCTGATTCAGTTTCTGTTCTGTGGTATTTATCTATAATTTGTTGTTTTCATTAGTGTTACTGTCAGTCAATTTGACAACTTGTACATAAAGTCATAAAAAAAATGAATGTGTGGAATGTTGTTTGTTAAATGATTGTAAGAACAGTTTGATAATTTTCATATTTTTTATTTTATTGTCAAAGAAATTGACATAACTGTCTGTTCTCTTTGTATTAAAGCAGAAATACACATATATTTTTTAAAAAATTAAATAAATACATTTTAAAATAGCTATTTAAAAATCATTAAATACTTTTGAAATAATGAAAAATATACTGACAAAAGACACAAATCAGAAAAAATATTGTTAATTATGAGTATACAAAAATAATCATTAGAATTAGAAAAAATATCCTTTTACTTATTATTATTTTCAGTTGAACAAAAAGACTGAATTCTAGGAGCCACACTACAAAAATGTTATTTAAATAATATTACAATTTACAGGTAGCATATTATCTAAAAATATTCCCTGAAATATAGTTGCCAGCTCAAAATTTTAAATGTCCTATCTCATTAATCTGTTTTTATGAGAGATATTTTAATTTTTTTCATAATTTCACATGTTTACCTTTTCTAATTTTTTTGCCATAAAGATCTATTTTATACAAAAGCTTTATTTATTTCATACAAAAAAACAACAACACTGAATTTTCAGAAGTATATATCTTCTTCTAAAACTAAAACATTCCAAATATTTAACTATTTTTCATGGTGAGAACTTCATAATTGGTATTGATATTTAATTTTAAATTTTATTTAGAAAATTAACTTTAGCAAGGTACATTGATTAATAGAAGTACATGGGTTTCAGGTGAGTATTTTTATAACATTTGAATTGTTCATTATGTTGTATACCCATCACTCATTCTGGAAGTTTTAGTCAAATCTATCAGCAAGAGAAAGAAATAAAAGGCATCATATTAGAAAAGAATAAAGTATCACATTTTGCAAATGGCATAATCCTGTACATAGAAAACCTAAAAGACTCCAACAAAAATAAAACCCATAAAACTATTAAAAACAATAAACCAATACAATAAAGTCATAGGATATAAAATTAATATACAAAAGTCTACTGCTTTTCTATATGCCAATGATAAAACTTTGGAAAATGAACTAAAAAAAGAAAATTTCTTTTACAACTGAAAGAACAACAACAAAAATAAAATACCTAGCAATAAACTTAACAAAGGATGTGAAGGACCTATTGTATACTGAAATTTAAAAAACATTGAAAGAAATATAAAAAGACACAGTGAGATGGAAAAATATTCCATAATTGGTTTTGTTTTTCTATCATTTTTATCTAATTACCCCACAGTATATCATTAGGTTTAATTCATTTGAAATTTCCATAGAGACACATAGTACTCAATATGGACTTTGAAGTTTAAAAAGGTTGCATACATTTTTGGCCCTGAAAGAAAATTCTCATTGCATTTACATTCTAACAGATGTAGTCTGATATAATGTTAGCGTGCCAACAGTATTCTTACATGTTGCAGTATTGAAGAAAAAGGATGAATATAAGGTCAAGAGTTAGAACTTGGAACAGAGGGAAATGAGGTTGAAGAGAATTTATTAATTGCTCTCAGGTTTCTATGTGGCTGAGTTAATCATGTTACTTCTACCAGGGTCATGCACTGCATACATAACAAAATCTTTTCTCCTTTTGGCAAAAGCTTTTAAATATATTTCTTTCATGAAGTAACCATCATGTGCTACTATTGCAACTTATGTATTACACAGACTGACAGTAAATTCAGAGATAGGGGTCCTTGTTCAGCAAATTTTGCCCAGACCTCAGCACTGTATGAATTACCTGTGCCTCAGAAAATTATTACCATTGGGTCTACTTCTTGGAAGTTTGTTCTTTATATAGTTTTTGATAAGCTATTAGATCTGGGATTTGTCTTTTCTTTCCTAGTCTAAAGCTTAAATTGAATTTTCAATGACCAATATAATTAGGCAAATAATAGAGTAGATGAGACATTTTTATGTTAACTTGTGTATTGTAAAATATAGTCATACCCATAAATATTTTTTCTTTTTGAATATTTCTCAGACAATGCTATGATTTAGAAAGATAAAAAATAGCAATGTAAGATGAAAAGAGCAACAAACTTAAAAAGCAGAATTTATGAGATACTGCATACTTTTCACTTGGTTTATGCCTAGAATATATTTTCTGGTAAAGATCAATTTGAATTTTGAATAACTTAAAAATTAAATCTGAAGGAACATGATGAAAACACTGTTATTGACTTATTCATTCAGCAATTTGCAATTACCCAGAAGCAGTTAGCAAGTGCTTTCTATTTTTCTGTGTTGTCAAAAGCTGACTAGAGTAGCAATTTTCAACCTGTATCATCTCATGACACATGCAAACTGATTAGTAAAATTCTGCAACACACCAAAAAGTACATTTTTGGCCAATCTGAGAAAACAAAATAGGTATAATTTTGATTCATTCACACCAGATGGCTATTGTTGTGTTGGTTGTTGTCACATTTTTTTATTTCACTATCAGGGAAAAGAGGTCTTTTCCTCTGCCCAAATAGCCAGGCATCACATGTTTTAGAAATTCTTGTGGCATGCCAGTATGCTGGGGCACTCTGATTAAATGCTAGAATAAAGTAATAAGAAAGTGTTTATAGTCTTGTGAGATAAAGATCCAATCAAGGTTATTTTTGACTTAAGAAACTTCTCAAATTTGTAGACAAAGCACACAAGACCCTCTGTACTAGGGCTGTCTTCTCTAAGACCTTGCCCCCTTAGGTCTTGTTCCTAAGCACTGAAGTGAAGCACAGCATGTCAAGAGTTTCCACTGTGAATTCAAAACTCTGGCCTTGGCTTCTACTATGTAGAGCATTTGGCCATCTTTACCTACTTAATTTAATTGAATCATTGGAAGGGTTAAGCTTAATTGTTAGCAACATGTTCTTCTCCATCTTTTACTTGTCTTTCCAACCATTCTGCTGAGAAAACACAAATGAAGCAACTGAACATTCAGATTCTAAAGCAGACACCTATTAGGTAGGGATATAGCAGATCAAATAGGAAGTAATGGTTACCTCCCAAGAACAAAGACCATGGGACTCACATTCGGGAGATCATCTCTGAGGATGCTGATGATGGCTGGCTGCAGTTGTGATGACTGGCAGTTCTCAGTTCAAGCTCAGGCTTTTTTTGAGCTGTCAACTTCAGTAGCTAATATGAGGAGAAATGCAAGTTGAATGGAGTCTCCCAGCATCATTTGGGCAAAAAAGGATGAAATTGTGACTATCATTTTATCGTCTTTCTATTCTTCTTCCCTTAGAAATCATCTTCATTCAGCTTATCATGAATGACAGGAAGACATTGCTATATCAGAAACAATTGTTCTCTTTTAACTAATGTTTTTATATGTAAGCCTAACTCTTATTAAGCAGGGAACTATTTTGAGTCAACTACCACTTTATATTGTTTTACTAACAATAAACAAAAGACTGAAGACTTATAATGAACATATTTTAAATCAAATTTCTTAACTCAATAATATATTCAAAAATTAAATATACTTAATTTTTAAAATTACATTTACGTCATTTTTATAGCATTTTTGTTTTGAAGTATGCTTAGTCTGAATTCAAAAACATTGTTTGTCCTGGTTGGTTGGATCAGCAGTACAGCGTCTGTCCAGTGTGTGGAAGACCTAGGTTCAATTCCTAGTCAGGGCACACAGGAGAAGCATTCATCTGCCTCTCTGCCCTTCCCCCTCTCCTTTCTTTCTATCTGTCTCTTCCCCTCCTACAGCAAAGGTTCCACTGGAGCAAAGTTGGCCAGTGTGCTGAGGATGCTCTATGGCCTCCACCTCAGGCAGTAGAATGGCTCCAGCTGCAATGGAGCAATGGCCCAGATGGGCAGAGCATCGCCTCCTGGTGGGCATGCTGAGTGGATCCCAGTTGGGCACATGAGGGAGTCTTTCTGACTGCCTCCCCGCTTCTAACTTCGGAAAAAATACACACACGCATGCACACACACACACACACACACACACACACACACACACACCATATTATTTAACCTGACTTGTTTTTATCTATAATTGGAGATAATTTCTTATATGGCTGCTTTCTGTGTTAGGTGACATAATATATGTAAAGTAATTGGCACATTGTAAATGTTCTTTATATACTCTGACCATAAATGATAACTAAAAGAGATCATTTAAGAAATCTCCCTAAATATACATTGATATGAATCTTAATATATGTATGCATTAAGAGCCACATTCCTTAATTTCCTTAAAAATTCTCACAGCATTTAGAAGAAAGTTAACAGTTTTTTCTCTAGAAAGTTGTCAATCTGAGATTATATTTGCGCAAATATGGTGTCTGAGTGTCTGTGTCCTGTATAAGTGAACTCAGAATGAGGAGTATTTTTCACTGTTCTAAACCTAAGAAAACTGTTGGTAGAGCACAGAGCATTTACTTGGCAGCTGTGGCTGATGCTATGCTGTGAGAACATTCCATCAGGTTAAACCCTACCCACACACCCTGGAGGGAGCTTGCCTGCTATATGGAGGTGAGTAGTGCCAACCGGGAAGCCTCCTGACCTTTTTTGGCAATTTCTCCTGCTGTGACATTCAATTGGCTGAACCCATGTGTATAAACTAGCTTAATTCTGTAATAAAGTGAATTTGCATCACTGAACCTTGTCCCTGGAGTCAGGTCTCGTGTGTCTCCGTCATCCTCACCCAGAGGTGGGTCTTGTCCATAACTAGCACCTCGAACAGGGACCTAACTGGTATCTACAGGACGGGTGAGTAATTCTCTGCAATGGGAAACCTTCTCCCTTATTCTTGAGCCCTGCAGGCTCAATCCCTGCATGCCCTATTGCACAATAAGCAAGTTAAAGTTTGTAAAAAGGATCTCTGTACTTACTGGAAGATTCTCTCTGGTCTCAATCCTTGGATTGAGGACATGCCTCTCTAGGCCCAGATACTTGGCCTGAGCTCTCCCATGTGTTTGTTCAGCTGAACTATATGAAGGACAAACCTTCCCTCTCGGCCTAACTCCTGCCTTATTGACAATACATGCTTGCTTGACCAGTGCTCCTGCTGAGAACCCTCCGCCAGTTCCTAAGATCCTACTGGCTACTCCTCTTTCAGAGGAGTATCTGCCCTCTTATTCACTTTCCTCTAGGGAGGAGGAAAATAGTTGGACCACTGGGTTTGATAAACTCTCGGCTGAGCGCACAGAACCAAAACCAACTGAATTAATAGCTGCGCCATCAGCTCCACTGCTCGAAGAAGCGAAAGTCGCTGCTTTCACAGTCCCTGCTGTGGCTCAAGGACCCACCCCGATTAGGATTAGAGCTCCCCCACCTTTTTCCAGTCAACATCAACCCTACCACTGCACAGCCACAAGCTTAACCTTCCTGACCAAAAAACAGTTGTTCAACAATTACTTGAGAATATCAGTATTGACTTAAATTGCCCCCACGATTGGAAAATGTTGGCCTGAGCAGTCCTCACCACGGGAGACTTAATTCAATGGAAAGCCTTATACAATGAACAATGTAAAATAATAGGTGAAAGGAATCAAAGGGCTGGCATTAACATCCCCCCTGAAGCCCTCAAAGGGAACGGCAATTTGCCTTCCCTGCAATACAGGCTACCAGACCCCCTCAATATTTTGATCAAGTACGCCTATGTGCTACTAGAGCGTTAAACCAAAGTAATGCTCATGAAAGGTTTTTGAAGCTTTCCAAATTTCTTTAGGGTCCCAACGAACCTTTTTCAGACTTCCTAAGAAGGGTTCAAGAAGCTGTAAAATGTAAAGTAACGCACGCTGATGCAGCAGATGCTCTAACTAAAGAATTGGTGTGGGAAGGCGCCAATGGAGAATGTAGACAGGCAATAGAACCTATCAGAGCTGCGTTGCTAGACAATTGGGTCCTTGCTTGCCAAGATGTGGGCAGCAACTAAGCGGTGGCCGGTGCTACTGTCCTTGAAGTCCGATCAAGTGTCTCCTGTCAGGGAGGCGAACAGACATAAGGAACCTGCTTTGAATGTAAAGGCACAGGACATTTTGCAAGGCAGTGCCCTAATAGGGAAGGGAAGAATGGCAAAAGGCCACCTTCTTTGTGCACCCATTGTAAAAAAGGGATTTCACTGGGAGCAAGACTGCTGCTCAACCACTACTTCAGATGGAAAGCTCCTAAAGCCTTTAAACAGGAAGCAGGGCAGCTCTCAGCCCCGCCCATAAAAGATCAACTCCCCACAGGCGTCTATTGGACTTTACCCTGAACTCAAAATAAGACCTTTCTAACCCTGCAAGTAGAAAGCCACCCCATTCTTGGGCTCATAGACTCAGGTGCTGATGTTTCTGTAATTAGGGAATGTAAAGCCAGTAGCCAGGGCCACCATTATCACAGCCGCCTGGCCAGTGCAAGTTCGCATTAGATTCGAACAGACGGTAATGAAACAATGGAGCCAAGAACTGGTAAGCCATCAGCTTTAATTCTAGCTTGCACCCACTGGGCTAAAACACACTGGGCTCCAAAACCCACTCATTCAGTGCTCACAAAGCTACTGACTTATCCGAGTTTCCTAGAATCAAAGGTTTCTAGCTCACCAGACTTATTCACCTCTGTTCCCCATCTCCTTCTCTAGCATAAACTCTGCTCAAACTGGCTTCTTCCTCAGCACTCTGCCATCTTGGCTGCTTCTCTTCTACTCCACTTGTTAGACTTAATCTGCTCTCCTCTCTAATACTAACCTCAGGAACCAAGAGTGCAAGCTCCCAGTCTGTCCCACTTTATAGTGTAAAAATCCAAACCCTTAATCCAATCTACAAGCAAGGAAGTCTCTGATACAAAGTCACTTATCTGAGGCATAATGGGAGGATTCCTCATAAGAGTGCACCACCCCACATCACCCAATCAGTCAAGGGTGTGGGGAAAAGTTTACTCTTAAAATTACATGTGGGCAGCGCCATCTTTAACAAAGTGAGCATAATATATTTTATCTGCCCAACAGGGAAGAAGATACAAAGGAAGGCTGGGCCATGCGGCCCGGGCCTCTTGTATAGGGAGCTAGCAGAGTGTGACCAGCCAAACAAGCAGTATGGCCACTCCATTGGACAGATCCTGATGGGGCAACTGGAGTTTTCAGTCCTTTATTTATGACTGAATTGCCACATACACTTTGGGGACGGCATGTGCTGTCTTTACTCCATATCTCTATTACCAGCCAATTCTAAAGGCCACCGCTCCATTCAAGACTCCAGAACCCATCAAACTTACATGGGATACCAACCAACCAATTTGGGTTGAGCAGTGGCCATTAACAGCCTCTAAATTAAAAAAAAGTTACACAAACTAGTTCAGCAACAATTAGAAGCCAAACATATTGAGCATTCCACTGGTCCTCACAATTAGCCTGTTTTTGTAATTCAGAAAAAGGCATCCAGAAAATGGAGATCCCTTCATGATTTAAGGGCTATTAACAAGCACATGGCAAAAATGGGCACTTTACAGCCAGGCTTGCCACATCCCTCTGCGGTACCGCAGGCAGCCCATATCAAAATTATAGACATCAAAGATTGTTTTTTCTCAATCCCCCTTCATCCAGAAGACAAGCCTTATTTTGCTTATACTGTGCCTTTCACTAATCATGCCTTTCTGGCTCAAAGGTATCAGTGGACAGTCCTTCTGCAAGGTATGAAAAATAGCCCCACCATCTGACAGCAGTATGTAGACACCGCAACACAACCCTTGTGGGAGCAACGCCTCATATACCATTACATGGATGACATCTTAATAGCTCATGTCAATTCTACAGTATTAGAGGACTGTTACCAGCAGCTCTTAGCTAATCTAAATGCCATTGGACTTTCAGTAGCACCAGAGAAAGTATAAACCCTGCTGCCTTTTACTTTCTTGGAATAGGGGAGGAAATAATGCCTATTTCCCCTATGCTCGCAGTCCCTCAGCAATGCTCTTTACATGAATTACAAAAGCTATGAGGTCAAATAAACTATCTATTTCTACTACTGAACTAGACCTCTTGTTTTCCCTCCTTGAGGGCGACACTAAGCCCACCAGTGTCCAGGGTCTCACTCATGCAGCCTGCAAACATCTTGTTTGCACGTGTAAACAATGTGTGCCCTTACAACCCTTAGGCACCCTGCAGCCACAAGGTGTCAACCCTTGGGGCCTACAGCCAAATACAGTGTGGCAAATAGACATCACTCATGTCCCCCAATTTTTGCTACATACATGTAGCAGTAGACAACTTCTCCGGAGCCATTTTGGCCATGGTCCTGGCCAGAGAGAGAACTAAACATGCAATTTGTGTCCTTCAACAGGCCATGCTTTGCCTTGGTGTACCTTGGGAAATTAAAGCTGACAATGGGCCCTGTTATATCAGCAGCCAATTTAAAGCCTTTTGTTCCCAATGGCAAATCACACACTGCCTTTGGCATTCCTTATCATCCCCAAGGACAAGCCATTGTGGAATGGCAACCCGGAGACATCAAGCTTCAAATTCAAAAAGAAAGGGAAAATATGCCCTGGGCCTCACCTGGAGAAGTGCTCCTCAGTGCTGTCTTCACTTTCAATTATTTAACTTTTGATTCTGAAGGACTAACTCCTGCTTATAAACACTGGGGAGGCCTTCATTGCCAACCGACCCCGTTACCCTTGGTATGCTGGAAGGACCCAGCCACAGCTCAATGGTGGGGATCACACCCTTTTCTAATGCAAGGGAGAAGTTATGCTTGTGTTTTTCCAGAAAACAGCTCTCATCCAATTTAGATCCTAGGCCCGAGGGGAGGAGGTCTTCAGAGCTCCAGGAGAAGACCTTGCAACCAACGTGCACATAACATCACCTGGGGAGATATGGAGGCGTTAGCAGAACAAGCCCAGAGATTGGCCTCTGATGGGCCCCCAGGCCCAGGCATTCTATTCCTACTCATGTGTGCCTGTTGAAGTTAATAGCCCCCAGTTTCCTGCAATCTACCCCAGTAATTGTTCCCTTGGTCTCCCATGTGACAATAGTGGTAGGGAATTCCAAAGGTGGAATGGCACTCTATGGGGTAACCTCAGTGACCCAGTGCTACTCAGATTTACTCTCAGCGAGTACAACACCAGCAAGCAGTCATCCAGCAGGTCCAACTGGCCTTACTAAAAAGAGTAGAGGGAAAGTTGGTAGAGCACAAAGCATTTACCTGGCTGCTGTGGCTGATGTTATGCTGTGAGAACATTCCAGCAGGTTAATCCCTCCCCAGCACACCCCGGAGGGAGCTCACCTGCTATACAGAAGTGACTCAGTGCCAATCAGGCAGCCTCCTGACCTTTTTGGGCCATTTGCCCTGCTGTGACATCCTATTGGCTGAATCCACGTACATAGATAGCTTTCTTCCTTAATAAAGTGGATTTGCATCACTGAACCTTGTCCCCAGGGTCGGGTCTCGTGCATCTCCGTTGTCCTCACCCCTGGGCGGGCCTCGTCCGCAGAAAACCCTGATTGGACCATCAGAATTGTCTTTCATAAAAGGCGAAGTAGCAGAATGTTGTACATGTAGCCTCATAGAGCACTTTATCTGTCAACACTGAAAGTGTTTAACAATAAATCCTTTCCCGTCCATGCAACAAAGAGATTATGTAGGTCTCGGTTGTTCAGCAAAGAGAAACTAAGTAATAGACTTCATTTTTATAAACAACAGGTACTATGTGTTAGGATTTGCAGCTTATAAGAAACTCACTTTGACTAAACTTATTCAGACTTGCGTGGACTCCTGTTTTCTTTTGTTTTGTTTTTTTATACTTTCTCACACATTAATCTGAATAATTTCTATCTTGCTGATCTTATTGACTTTAGAAGAAACCCACTTTATGCACCAATAAAACCTTCCTAAGCATAAGGTAAATGGTTTATATTTATTATTAATAATTATTTGGGTGGCCTTTAAAATTTCATTCCTAGAGCTAAGATTTAGGAAACTTCAACCTTGCCCAGAGCAAACTTGTTATTGAAGCCACTGGGCATTATAGTTATCTGGGATACATTAGTAGCAAACTCTCAAATAGTGAGGAAGAAAACCTGACTTTTAAGAATGCAGAGCTAAGATTGAGAGAGCAAAATTATCATTTTCTTTTCTAAACAAGAAAATGAGAAGGACTTACTCTCCAAAAGAAAGAAGCATCGGTTTCTCTTTCCCTGCTTTCTGGTTTTTGTTTCTATCTATGTTTAGAAAAACACCAGAAATAAAGACGGAGAGATTCACATTTAGAACCACTTAGCCTTTGGCAGCAATGATATTATACTAGTATCATCCCTTTATTTTTGTACTTCATGTAAAACATTATTTTTCAAAGAAAAACTGAAGATTCTATCAAAAATATTTGTCAAGAGTGACAGGTACTCTTGCCACAGTCAGTAGTGGATCAGTCACCCATCCACGCAGCACCCAGCACTTAGTCTGAGGTTTTAACTCTAATTTTTATAATGATTCTCATGTTTTTGACAACTCTTTCTCAGGTTATATTTCCAGGTAATTTTAAGAAGTGTTTTCTTTTACTTTATGGAAAAGATAGTTCAGAATTCAAGCATTTCTGTCTTAAAAGTTTGATAGATTTCAACAGAGAAAACATGTGGATCTGGTGCTTGCTTTTATGGACATTATTCTTTTGTCAACACCCATTGAACTTTAAAACAATTGAACCTTAAAGTGTACAACTATAAAAATTATTTTGGGTATCTGGAGATCCCAGGAAAGTGTATACAATGACAAGAGATTCTAATTTATAAAAAATGCATGAAATAAACTCATGGCCACTTCAGTCTGGTAATTATAAAGTTCATTAAAGAAAACTTACATATGATGAGTGTCTTGGGCAGCTGCAAGAAGAAGTACTTATTCTCCAAACCATTTATTAATCGCCAAAGAATTATATAGAACAAAAAAAAAGGGATAATCATAAGTAACTAGTACATAAATACTACCGGGTACAGATAATTATATGATTTACAAAGGTCAGGACAAAAACATATTCCAGGAACCAGTAAATAGCAGGAGTCAGGGTGCTCCTTTATGTCAGAATGAATATCAGTTATGATCAGACAAGTCTCTAAGGGGGTTTACAGTAAAATATCTCCATTCTAGCCTAGTCCAACTTCCTGGTCAAACAGCAATCACATCATGGAGCAGTTTTTCTTCCACATTGGTTACTTTTAAATTAAATCATATGAGCATAAATCAACACCCTATAAAATAGTGAATTCAAAACTGATACATAGAATGAACAAAATAAACTAACAATCAAAATAGAAATAAACTCATAGATACAGAGAACAGAATGACAGCTGTCAGAGGGGATGAGGGTTGGGGAGCTGGTTAAAAAAGGTGAAGGGATTAGGCAAAGGAAAAAACATATAGACAGACAACTGTGGAGATTGCACGAGAAAAGAAGGGGAGGTGGAGGAGAGTAGAGCAGGGATAGGTGGTGATGAAAGGAGACTTGACTGGGTTGTAAACACACAATGCAATATACAGATGATGTATTATAAAATTGTACACCTGAAACCTGTATAATTCTTTAACCAATGACACCATAAAATTTAATTAATTTTTTAAAAAGTGACATAACCTTAAATAGAGTAGAAAATTTTAAATAAAAACAAAAATCTATAAAATAATGATGTTCAGCTATAAAAAATGATATATTGCCATTTATGATAATATAGATGGATCTTGAGAACATTATGCTGAGTTAAATGAGTAAATCAGAAAAAGCTAAAAATTATATAATTCCACACATAGGTGGTAAATTAATTGAGATTCATGAACACAGATAAAATAGAAGTAGTTACCATAAGAAGAGGGATAAGCAGAGCAGAATAAAAAGGGACAAATATATATCTTACATGCATGCAAATATATATCCCACATACATAGGTGGGAAATAAAACTGAGATTTATGAACATAAATAAAAGTGAAGTGATTCCTGGGGTTGGGGAGAAGAGAATAAAGAGGGACAAATATATAGTAACAGAACATGATTTGACTTTGGGTGATAGGCACACAATGCAATGAAACAGTTCCAATACCATAGAGATGTTTGTTTACCTGAAACCTATGTGTTCTTATTGATCAATGTCACCCATTAAATTTAATTTCAAAACAATAACTATAAGTAAAACACTGATGCATGTGTTAAATATTATAAAGTTATTTTTTCTTAAAATATTGAAATATTTATTAAGTTATAATTTTTCTTATTGTTTGGTGATTACTATAAGTACAAGGTATCAACATGTATTTCATTTGCTGTATTTAACCACCTTTTGCACCTCAAGCTTACAGCATTACTAAACTAAAACCTTAATCAGTACCTCAGGTAAGCTTAGCAATTTGGGTTGTTTATGTAACTTAATTAAATAGAAATTAACAAGAAAATTTAATAACACTTTAAATTAATCATATAATTAAATTATGATTTGCTGAACAAACGATAAAAAAACGAGGCTTTAAAAATAGTCAAAGATAAATCTAAGTCCCTCCACATATAATGCACCTGCTTTTGTCAAGGGTATGAATATGGAAAACTTTCTTTGTTGTTGTTGTTTCACTTACATAAAAATCTAGAGCATATATACCTTCAAAAATCAGCATAATAACTTGGATATATTTTTAGGAGCAATCATACCACTTTTTAGATAGCTATTAGCAGTCTACTATTATAAGACTACTTTTTATAAAGATTAATAGAAACTAACTTTTAGTTCTCAAGACACAGTAATCCATTTTAGTGTGCACAATTATTTTACAGAACAGAAGATGCTATACAAGAAAAAACAAAATTAATTTAATAAAATTTATCATTACTTGTTTGCTAGGGCTGTTGTAACAAAATACCACAGACTGGCTGGCTCATACATCAGATATTCATTTTTTTATAATTTTGAAGAAATCCAACATCAAGGTGTCAGCAAATTTGGTTTCTCCCAAGCAGCCACTTTCTTTAGATTGCAGATGACTGGTTTCCAAAAGTAGTCACATTGGGGTTACACCTTTAATATATGGATTATGAGGAAAGACAATTAAGTTAATATAGCTGTCAAAAATAAAAATGTATCACTTTATAAATTAAATTGACTTTTAATGATTAATTTTATCAGTTATTTAAACAATGATTCTAATTTCACTTTATTCTTACCTCTGGTGACACAGTGGATAAAGTGTTAACCTGGAACGCTGAGGTCGCTGGTTCGAATCCCTGGGGTTTGTCAGGTAAAGGCACTATTGGAGTTGATGCTTCCCATTTCTCCTGCCTCCTTTCTCTACTCACTAAAATAAATAAATAAAGATTTGAAAATAATATTATTTTATTTTATTTTCTATTAATATTTTGCTTTTCGTCTAGTTTCAAATGTTTACTCACTGAATAATTACCCACATACTTACTAAAGGAAAATGTTCTTTATTCATTCAAACTTTTCACTTCTCTACCCATCCTTCTTAGTGTTTTCTCTTTGATTCTTATTCTAAAATGTTCATGATATTAAAAAATAAAACTAACAAGAGTTTTGGAGTCAAGAACCAAAATAGATCAGTTATAGACTTTGATTTTATTGTCACAGACAAAGCAAAGTAACATTATCATTGTCATCATCATCATCATTATCAAGATAATCATCATTAATAACAACAACCACATTTTTCGTTTTTTATTCTTACACAGTTAGGTGCATATTCTTCAAATGTCTTACATACGCCAAAAATTGCCTAATGTTATTTTCAAAATAGAAGCTAGAAAATAATGTCTTCTTGTATAGTCAATTGAAAATTATATTCTTACTATTATTATTCATACTTTAGAAAATTTTTTTCCAACTTTGAACTCATTATTATACATGTTAGACTATAGTTTTGGCAAAATATTGAAAAACTTCTGCTATAGACTGAATATTTGCATTCCCAAAAAACATATGTTGAAAATCCTAAAGCCTGATATGATGCTATTAGGAGTGGGAGCCTGCTCTGGCCAGCTGGCTAAGCAGTAGAATATCAGCTCGGCATGTGGATGTTCCAGGTTTGACTCCCTGTCAGGGCATACAGGAGAAGCAACCATCTGCTTCTCCACCCTTCCCTTCTTCCTTTTCCCTCTCTATCTCTTTCCCTCCTGCAGCCATGGCTCAGTTAGAGCAATTTGGTCCTGGGCACTGAGGATGGCTCCATGGCCTTGCCTCCAGCATTAAATGTTTGGTCGCTGAGTAATGGAGCAAAGTCTCCAGAAAGGCAGAACATCACCCCATAAGAACTTGTCAGGTGGATCCCATTGGGGGGTGCATGTGGGAGTCTAATTCTCTGCCTCCTCAATTGTCAGTTAAGAAAAATGAAAATTAAAACAACAACACAGGAACCAATAGGAGGTACTTAGCTTATGAAGGAAAAGCCTTCATGAATGAAACTGATTTCCTCATACATGAGGCCCAACAAAGTTCTCATGTCCCTTTCACAATGTGATAACACAGAGAAGTTGCCAGATATAAATCAGAAAGAGATCTCTCACTGGAGCCATGACATATCAAAATTATGATTTTGGGCTAAACAGTCACCAGAACTGTGAAAAATACATATTTGTCATTTATAAGCCAGTGAGTTTGTGGATCTTTTTTTATAGCATCCTGTAGGAACTAAGACAGCCTCTATCGAGTTATTTTTCCCATGTGAACTCACTCCTCATTTCAAATATTTTGTGTAGTAACTTAAATCCTCTTAGATTTAACATTTTTCTTTAACTAGTCAGTCTCTTATATTTCACGAGAGAATAGACTATTATAATTGTATATCATGTTCATTAATGTAAGTATTTTGGAAATTAATAAGAAACAAATATTGTTCTTATGTTTATACAATTTAATAATTATTATTCAAATGTATCTTTTTAATAAATTACTACTTTTGTATAATATAAAAATAGTCTCAATTTTCTTCTCAAAGTTAAAATAACTCCTGTTTATGTTATTATTGATTTTATCACTGTTTTACATATTTCCCATTGCATTTTTATTCAAAATTTTTTCTTAGTTCATTAATATATAAATGTAACAATGAATGAAAATGCCTCATTTATATATATGCAAATCATAAATCTTAAATATTTCTTTTGTTTGAAATATTTAAATTTCTTGCCAAATTGATCTTAAATTTTTAAGCATAATCAGTATCTTGAATAAACAAACATTTGGCACTTCATTTACATTTGAGTCTCCAAAATTTAAAAAAAATATGTTAGAGTCTTTAAAATATTGCTTTAGGCATATTGTAAGATTTGGAGAATTTGATAACGTTCAAATTATATCATTGCATTTACCCATTAAAATTCAACTTCAAGTGTATTTAAAGTACTCTATCTCAG
This sequence comes from Rhynchonycteris naso, assembly GCA_037038555.1. Lineage (NCBI taxonomy): Eukaryota > Metazoa > Chordata > Mammalia > Chiroptera > Emballonuridae > Rhynchonycteris > Rhynchonycteris naso. The sequence goes on along the minus strand of CM072997.1, from coordinate 39,772,281 downwards.
AACTGAAAATAACACATAATTATTTCAAAAGTACCAAAGTAGTCAACAACTTCAGGACCTATGCGCTTTCTTAAACAAGGTTAAAGCAATCAGCTGCACATAGCATGTATTATGCATAATTATTAAGGTTTTAAAAAACTGCATCAGCCTTATTCATCACCTTTCAGAACAGCTTTGTTGTCACTTAACTGTCAGTGAATATTTTTCAAAAGCAGGTTATAGTCATCCAACATGTTTCCCTTGATTGAATCAAGGCACAGATAGTTTTCTTTAAATAAATATTTAAAAACTACTTATAACTCACTGAGTTTTCTGTTATATCTAGGCACAATGGTCTCCATCACATCAATATTTTGTGTCTAAGCTTTTTATTTTTACTTCGTTTGCTATATCAGTTCATTTTGTATAATTTCATTATTTTAATCATTCTTTATTATTTTCAACATAAGTCATTTTCCCCATTTTAATAGTTTTCCAAATGTTCATGCAACAATTCATCAGGAAATCTTTTTCACTGTCAAAATTAAAAAGATAATGCAACAACTATTTTTTAGGCTTTTAGAATAATATTAAATATTTTGTTTTATTTAATCTTAAAGATACTGGTCTAATGAATTGTGCATTGTTGATGTATAATCAGAATAAGCACAACCTTCTCTGCTCCATGAGGTGTTCATGCCTTCTGAAGGGTCTGACAGTGCTCATACAGTCTAACAATCATCTAAAATATTACCTTTTGTTAAAATCAGTTTACCAATTTATTACAGTAGAAACTGCATTTTTTCTTTCTTGAAGCATCGTTTGTTTGTTGCATACCCCGTGCGACAATCTTATTATCATTAGTTTTTAAAATAATATCTTTCATTAGATAGTGTTGGTATGAATTCTTATTCTTTATAACCTGCCATAAGAAAGAAAATGTGCTACTTTTTAGAGTAAAAAATAAATAAAATTAGCAGAATTAAGCTACTATTAAAATTTGTACTTTGACTCTAAATTGTGCATTCTTTTACTTTTATTTTTGTTTTTTTTTTCTAGTGTTTTAGGATAACCTCATTCTTATAAGTTAAAAAAATCTTTCTTGTCATTTACATTATGTGCATTTCCTCGTATGTTTCTTCTCTACATAAATTCAGCATTTCTAGTCAGTCATGTTAAATACAAGTTTTGATATTTTGAGAACTTTTATCTTCTTTCTTTAAGCTTACATTCTTATCGTTTTTACTGAAATAGTTCTCCTGTCATTATAAAAAATAAACTAAAATTTGGTATACACATAGTGATTTAAATAAATTTTTTAATTGACACTATGTTTGTATATACATTAGATTACTGATGAACACGAGTAGGAGTTTTATACTGTAAATATTGTACTTATAGGTGGCTTTTGTTGTGTATTACAATTTTGTAAGTTATTTTTATCTAGAACCCCAGTTTACTTTAAAACAGGATTCATCAGATACTAAAGATCAATCTAACATCTTTAGAAGTATAAACCATGAAGCTTCACAGAGAGACTCGAATCCTAATTGTGTACTGTTGCATATTTCCCCCATAAATAACAGAATATTGATAAATTTCTTTTAGCATAATCTTCACAAAATTTGTAATATATTTTTATGTGATGTTTTATATGCCATTATGTTTCTATAGAGAAAAGAATTAAATTTAATCTTATACTTTATGTTTACAAGTTTGTGTGTATGGTGATGGGAAGCATTTTCAATGGACTGGAATTATTCTTGTTCTTCTGCCACCATTCAGCTATTTTCTATCCTAATTATATAGGACACGATATTTTGAGAAAAGACTATTGAACTTGTCTAACTGTACCAGCATGGCGGTGAATCTATATTGTATGCAAAGTATTTATAGTAGTATTTTTTTACATCAGATGCTTACCAACAAGTCAAATATATAAAAAATGTATTGATAACCACACACCTATATTCCATTATATCAAACTAAATATATTCATAACCTCAATCCCACTTAAATAAATTAAGTGAAGATGGACCCTTTGTCTACACCTGATACCAAAAGGAAATATGACAGAAATCAGAATACAAGGCAGTTCAGCGTAGACATTTCATTAATTTTGTAAAATTTACAAAAATATATGAACACATGGACAAATGTTTCAGCTTCTTACCAGGTCATTAGAAAGATGGTGTAGAGAAAAAAATAAAGTAATGTAAGGTAAGTAAAGCTTAATCTTCATTATTTTTTATGTAAATCCACCCCAACATATAGTGCTAGAAAATGTTTTTATTGATAGGGATCAAAATAATATATTGTAAAATGATAGAAACTGGTCAAATAATCAAAAAAGTCTTCCATGAGTAAGAGATATTTCAACTGTTCCCTACATGGCATGACACTGTCCACAATGGCTGCTACCTGTGGCAGACTATTTCTAGCAGATGGAGCAGCAGTGCAAAAACACACAGATTGTCCTAAACTAAAAGGATCTAAAAAAGTTCAGAGAGACTACAAGGGAGAGAAAATATTGAAGAGGAGATCAGTGTGATAGGCCAGGCAATGTCAGGTGCAGTAAACCACACAAAGGAGTTTGAGAGAAGAACACAGAACTGACAGTGTCAGGAAACTGAAGGGTTTTAGAAAAGTTTTATATTAATATTGAACCACAGAATTTCAATTATATTTACTTATTGAAGTTACTAATTTCCTAATTTAGTTCTTAATTTACATTCAACTGGAGTTATGGTTAAAATATAAATGAAAACTTGAAAATCAAATTGAACATAGTATATGCAATGCAATTTTGCTGCTAATACTGTTATTTTATGTGCTTGCCATTTTTTTTTTTACCACTTAAGCATGATTTTATTAACTTAAAATGTTGATTAACTCTAAATTCATATGTATGTTATCTCAGAACCAATATTTGGAAAAAGTAGAAAATGTATTATGAAATTGAATTTTCATAGCTCTTCTAGATGACATCGAGTCTTTTACTGTAAAATATTTAAGTGAAATAGATAAACTGAATTTAAAAATTTATAATAAAAGATACATAATATTAACTTATATGCTTTCCACTGTATTAACATGTATTCTCCAAGATAAGCAATGAGATAAACATAAATTCTAGTACAATTATATCAGTGAATTACTCACTAGGTAAATAGCAAGTGAGCATACACCTGAGAAAAAATACCCTGAAGAAATGACAATCTCCCATACAGAGAGAAAAAACAGCATATAAAAAATCTCTAAAGTAGAGGCCTACTTAACGTGTTCGAGAAACAACTAAGAGATGTGTGTGACTAAGTCAGAAGGAGAGAACACCATGAGATGAGCTCAAAGGAGACGACACCAGTCTAGATAGCACCACCGTCTTTACACTTAGGCATTAGGAGTAATTTGAGGACCAGATCATATTTGTCCTTTGGGTTATTTTAAGGACATTTATTTTATTTTAAGCAAACTGGGATGTTATTGAGGATTTTGAGCAAAGGTGCAATATTTATGACTTCCATTTAAAAGTATATGGTTGAAAATAGACTGTCGATAAAACTTTTTTTTTTCCTTTTTTCAGTGAGAGGAGGAGAGGCAGAGATAGACTCCTGTATAGGCCCAGACAGAGATCCATACAGTAAGACCACTAGGGGGCAATGCTCTGCCCATCTGGAATGCTGCTCTGTTATTTCAGCACTGAGCTTTTCTTAGTGTCTGAGGCAGAGACCATGGAACCATCTTCAGCGCCAGGGACCAACTCACTCCAATCAAGCCATGGCTGCAGGAGGGGGACAAAAAGAGAAATGAGAGGGTGAGGAGTGGAGAAACTGATGGGCTGTTCTGTGTAAATGATCAGTAATCAAACCTGAGACATCCACAGGCCAACTTGATGCTTTACCACTAAACCAACCAGCCAGCGCCTGATAAATCTAAAATAAATGATGTGCATTCAAAAAAAAAAACCACCAAAAAACAAATCTCTTTAAATGAATAACACAAAGGTCAGCACTCAAAAATATAAAAATTACAATGTCAGCTTCCAATAAGAAATCAATAGATCTACAAAAAAAAAAAAAGTGAAAATTATGAGACATTTTTGCAATATATTAAATTATTGCAGTGGCCTGGTAGCTCAGTTAATTAGAGCATCATTCTAATACAAAGAAGTTTCAGGTTTGATCCCAGTCAAGGAACAGACAAAAAGACTGATGTTTCTCTTCTTCTCTCTCTCAAATCAGTAAATAAATTTCAAAAAATTAAATATATACCACTTATAATAAATCCAACAAAATCATTCCTAAAAGAAATTAAAAACCCATGTACCACAAATATTTTGCCCAGATGCTCATGTTGTCTTTCTTTATAAGCTCCAAAACTAAGGTGTAAAAATGTTGCTTATTTAAGAAATTCATAAAGCAATTGTGGTATATACATATGATATAATGATATAATATACAGCAATAAAAATGTATAACCTACAGATACGGACAACAAAATACACAGAAACACTTGGATAAATCTCAATGCAATCACTAAGGGATAGTAGACAGACTCAAATGACTAGAATCATATATATAAGATTCTGAAATAGGTAATGATATGGGATCTGAAAACAAATCAGTGATTGCCAGGATGGATCTGGGTTAATGGGAGGGGTATACTATAGAATGCAACTGATAAAAAATGTTTAAGTGACATAATTGTTAAACATTTTGATTTTACTGATGGTTATATGACTTGATAAGGTTGTAAAAAAAAAACTAGGGCTGTAAAATAAAAGAATAGACTGACCTGTGGTAACACAGTGGACAAAGCATCAATCTGAAATGCCGAGGTCACAAGTCAAGGCACATACAAGAAGCAACTACTATGAGTTGATGGTTCCCATTCCTCCCTCTACATTTCTTTATTTATCTCTCTCTCTCTCTCTAAATCAATAAATAAAATATTAAAAAATAAAATAAAAGAAGAGAATATTATTTTATGTAATGTGCACCTTGAAAAAGTAATAAGGAGCAAATATACTGCCCACAAAAATTAGGGGATATTTTCAAAATGAATATAAAGCTAAAAAATATCCTCTAATTTTTGTGAGCCTGTTGGCTAAGTGGATAGTGTTGGCCTGGTTTATGAATGTCCTGGGTTCAATTCCCAGTCAGGGCACACAAGAAAAGCAATCATCTTCTCTTTCCTTCTCTACCCCCTTTCTCCCTCTCTTACCCTTCCACAGTCAGTGTCTCAGTTGGTTCAAGTGTCAATCTCAGGCAATGAGGATAGCTCCATGGATTTAAGCAATGGCTACCCATGGCATTTGTTGGATGCATCCCATGAGACAGTTGGTCTCACTATCTCCCCTCTACTTTAAAAAAAAACAAAAACAAAAAACTATATACATGGGAGATAGCAGGAAAACTGAGTCAGTCCCAGAAATGGCCCAAACCAGCACAGAAACTAAAAAAGATGTTGAGAAGTGGAGTGTCAGTTATAAGAGGCTATTAGGAAAACACAGTAAGTAGGGATAAAGTTGTTATGCAGATTTAGGTAATTGCTTTCTCCATTCATAACGTTCTAAAGACTTTGTGGGCCTTCTTATTTTGGCACAGAAAGAAGACACCCTGACAAATAGAGATTTTTTTTATATATATATATTTTATTATTATTAATTCTAATGGGGTGACACCAATAAATCAGGGTACATATGTACAATGAAAAAATCTCCAGGTTATCTTATCATTCAATTGTGTTGCATACCCATCACCAAAAGTCAAATTGTCCTCTGTCACCTTCAATCTGGTCCTCCCTGCATCCCTCCCCTCCTCCCTATCCCACTCTTCCCTCCCTCCCCCCATCCCATAACCACCACTCTCTTGTCCATGTCTCATACCCTCACTTTCATGTCCCACCTATGTATGTAATCGTGCTGTTCTCAGTTTTTCTTTTTTTCTGATTTACTTATTTCACTCCGTATAATGTTATCAAGGTACATCCATTTTGTTATAAATGATCCGATGTCATCGTTTCTTATGGCTGAGTAGTATTCCATAGTATATATGTACCATAGCTTTTTAATCCACTCGTCTTCTGACGGACACTTGGGCTGGTTCCAGATCTTCGCTATTGTGAATAATGCTGCCACAAACATGGGGGTGCATTTCTTCGTTTCGAACAGTGTTATGGTGTTCTTAGGGTATATTCCTAAAAGTGGGATAGCTGGGTCAAAAGGCAGTTCGATTTTTGATAAAAGAAATCAAGGAAGATACAAACAAGTGGAAGCACATACCGTGCTCATGGCTAGGAAGAATAAACATCATTAAAATGTCTATATTACCCAAAGCAATTTATAAATTCAATGCAATACCAATTAAAATACCAATGACATACTTCAAAGATATAGAACACATATTCCAAAAATTTATATGGAACCAAAAAAGAACACGAATAGCCTCAGCAATCTTAAAAAGAAAAAATAAAGCAGGAGGTATCACTCTTCCTGATATCAAGGTTTACTACAAGGCCATTATACTCAAGACAGCCTGGTACTGGCATAAGAACAGGCACATAGATCAATGGAACAGAACAGAGAACCCAGAAATAAACCCACAGCTTTATGGACAACTGATATTTGACAAAGGAGGAAAGAACATACAATGGAGTAAAGACAGCCTCTTTAACAAATGGTGTTGGGAAAATTGGACATCTACCTGCAAAAAAATGAAACTAGACCATCAACTTACACCATTCACAAAAGCAAACTCAAAATGGATAAAAGACTTAAATGTAAGCCGTGAAACCAGAAGCATCTTAGAAGAAAACATAGGCAGCAAGCTCTCCGACATCTGTAGCAGCGGTATATTTGCCGATTTATCTTCATGGGCAACTGAAATAAAAGGCAAGATAAACAAATGGGACTATATCAAACTAAAAAGTTTTTGCACAGCTAAAGACAATAGGAACAGAATAAAAAGACAAACCACACAATGGGAGAACATATTCGACAGCACATAATAACTAAAATTTATAAAGAACTTATAAAACGCAACACCAGGAAGACAAACAACCCAATCAAAAAATGGGCAAAAGAAATGAATAGAAATTTCTCCAAAGAGGACATACAGATGGCCAATAGGCATATGAAAAAATGCTCAACATCACTAATCATTAGAGAAATGCAAATTAAAACCACAATGAGATATCACCTCACACCAGTCAGAATGGCACTTATCAGCAAAACAACACAGAATAAGTGCTGGTGAGGATGTGGAGAAAAGGGAACCCTTCTGCACTGCTGGTGGGAATGCAGACTGGTGCAGCCACTGTGGAAAACAGTTTGGAGATTCCTCAGAAAATTAAAAATCGAACTGCCTTTTGACCCAAATAGAGATTTATCATGTAAATGTAACTATCTCTTACAAAAGGATAACTTCTACTTAGTTTACAGAGCTTTTCTATGTCTGCAGTTTCTAAAAAATAATTATCCCAAAATAATCATTATACTAAAAAGGCATATTTAGGTGGCACACTCTGATCCCTTTCAACTTTGAAGAGACTTTAGGGAATTAATTCTCTGAGGTTGATGCAAATGATCTAAATCATCTTAGTGGTGTGTATATTTGTAAAAGCTCACTCAAATACATTTAAAATCCATACATTTTAATCATTTAAAAACAGAAAAAGTAGGTTGTTCGGCAGATAAAATATAATATGCTCACTTTGTTAAAGATGGCGCTGCCCACATGGAAGCCCGTCATCCAGGTGATATTATTTGCCCTTATGCTTGAGATGGCTGTGGGGGAAAAGCTGTAATGTAGGCAGGCTTGGTCATTATAGCCTAAGGCTTAGTTTAAGAGTGAGCTCTTCCCCACACCCTTGACTGATTGGATGATGTAGGGTGGTGCACTCTCTTGAGGAATCCCATTATGCCTCAGATGGGTGGCTTTGTATCAGAGACTTTCTTGAATGTATAATTAGATTAAAGGTTTGGATTATCTATGCTATAAAGTGGGCGGACCAGTAGCTAGATCTCTCTCTCTTGGTTCCTGAGTTCCTGAGGTTAGTATTGGAGAGGAGAGCAGATTAAGGCCATGTGGAGGAGAAGTAGCCAAGATGGCAGAGTGCTGAGGAAGAAGCCAGTGTGTTAAGAGTTTGTGCAGGAGGAGATGGGGAACAGAGGTGAATAAGTCTGGCGAGCTAGAAAGCTTTGATGCTAGGAAACTCGGATAAGTCAGTAGCTTTGTGAGCACTGAATGTGTGGGTTTTGGAGCCCAGAGTGTGTTTTTGCTTGCCCGCCGGTTGCAAGCTAGAATTAAAGCTGATGGCTCACCAGTTTGTGGCTCCTGTGTTTCATTACGATCTGTTCGAATCCAATGTGAACCTGCGTGGGTCAGGCGGCTGTGATGGCGGCCTCGACTACTGGCTTTACATAGGTGCTTCTTGGAAATGTGTTTTTAAAATTGGTTGGGTTAGAGAAGTGATACATTTTATTAATAAATCTTATATCAGTCTTGTTTCTTTTAATATTTTATTTTTAATTATAAAATAAAATTAAGAGACATGTAAAAGTGTAGTACTAAAATAGACAAGAAAATGAAATTTTGTAGGCAAATCTGGTAAGCATTTTAATAAAACATTCTAATGGGAAGAACTGATTTAAAATTATATTTTTTAACTTTTTTGCTTTTCTGAGCATTGGGCCTTTGCCCTGGACCACCCTAGGCATCCAGCTGCTTAGAAGATTAAAACTTGTTACAGATGGAATCAAAGGAGAACTGCCTGAGCAATATTAATTTTTTGACATTCAAATTGGATTATGCACAAGACAATAGCTTTGCAAGTCAGGCTATTATCTGGAGAACGGATTTTTCAAATTCCTTATTCTTCTTTCCATATCAACAACTATACTCCAGACAACTCAAATAATTAAATTTTCCTAAGGCAAAGTGAGAATGCAGGATTTACCTCTATCACCTAAGCAAAAAGAATTTAGAAGGAGTGAAAACAAATTCAGCTGATTTCATAGTTTGAACATATGAAGAAAAGGAAGAGAGAGAACTGAGAAAAGGAGATCCTGATTCTGAGGCCAGAGAGGTGCCATTGGCCCTCCTGACCATTTAGGACCTTAAAAGGGATCTCCGCCCTCACAGCCCACAGCTGTCTATAGTCTGGTCATAGCAGTTTTGTAGTACAACATGACCAGGCAGAGGCAGACTCTAAGGCTCAGCTCTCTGAGGTAAAGTAGAATATCCTTTAATTACCTAAGACACCACAGCATTGCTAATGAGGTAGGAAGCTCCCAGTCATGTTAGAAGCATTCAATCAGAGCTATAACAATTATGTATCATCTTAGCCTAAATCATGCTATATTAATAAACAATCACTATAAATCTCTGAGGTTTACAAAAGAAAATATATATCCCCCCCCCATTCTCTTGAAAGTATGTTGATAAAGCAACATTATCCTCACTCTTAAAACCAGTGGATGAAACATCCTCCTTCTGAAGCATTGCTTTTTTCATGGCAAATGAAGGAAGAAACATGGCAGAACAACTCAATGCTTCTGCAACTTTCCAATTAGAAGTGATTCGTAGTACTGCTGTTCACAATCTATTAGGCAAAGCAATTCACTGGCATAACCTGAGATCAGTGTATGTGGGGAGGGGTGGGGTTAAGGGTAGGAAGATGCATTTTCTCCCACAGGGAAGACAGTAAATATTCTTTTGAAATATTACAACTTTCATGGTGACCAACTGTTGGTCAAATAAGTTTTTAAAATAGGATTTTAATGTTTGCTCGTTTATAGTTTTATTATGGGCTAGGCAGTGTCAGTTATATGTGGTCTGTGAAATTGCAAATTATCTTCCTGCTTGGTAAGGGCCATTGTTTTGCTAATGTTTGCTGGAGGAGAGGTTTTCATGCCAGAAAGTTTTGAAAAGAGCAAAGAAGAAGAGGCAGAAAGAAGCCATGTTTGCAGAGTGAGAGCAGAGAGAATGCTGAGTGTTGAAGAAGAAACCATGTTGTCAGAGAGTGAAGGTGTGAAGATGGGGAACCAAAGCTGAGAGGCTTTGAGAGCTCCACAAAGATTGGTGGAGCCTTTGATTGTAAGAGAAACAGGAGAATGTGTCAGGTCTTTGGAGCTCTGAATGAGGTGTTTGCTTGTCAGCTGGTGCGAGACTTTAATAAAGGAATGGCCCACCATTTTTTTTTTTTTTTTTGGCCCACCACTTTTTGACTCCACTGTTTCTTTACCATCTGCCCGAATCCGATGAGAATCTGCATGTGTATGACTGTGATACTGGCTGCTACTGGCCATACACCAAGTATAGAGGTTTGTGTATTGGAAAGGACTAGAAAGTGCTTAGTGTACAGCCACCACTAACAGTTCATTGTTTTTATGAAGCCTTAATTTCTTCATTTATGAAATGTTAATAAGCCCTGGATAGTTAACATGGTTGGTTGGACCATCATCCAGATAAGCAAAGGGTGTGGATTTGATTCCTGAACAGGGAACGTACAAGAAGAGATTAATATTTCTCTCTTTCTCTCTCTCTCCTTTCTTCTCTATTTAAAACCAATTAAAAGTTATTAATTTAAATAAAATGGTAATATTGTTATGCCATTTCAGATTTTTGTGGGTAAAATAAGATAAATCTTGCAAATGTAATTATGGATATTAAATTTTCTAAGTTACTAAAATTTGCTAACTTCTTAGAACAAGAGTTCTAAAATATAGGTTTAATATACTCTTGGATAAACATAGAAAGTAAGATTTTGTTTTGAAATTTGTAGTTAACTATTTAATTATATGTTTTTTTATTATTTTTAATATTGTCTCTATTAAAACAATCTAACCTTTACCGGAAAGATCGGTTGAGTAGAGAATTGTACTGAAGCACAGAGGTTTTCAGTTCGATCCCCAGTCAGGGCACATACAGGAATAGATCAATTTTCCTGTCATCTCTGTCTGTCTCTCTCCTTTCCTTTCTCTCTAAAATTAATAAAATAAAACATTAAAACAAACATAAGAAGAAGATAAACAGATGCTAACACTTAAAAAAACATTCAGTCTATATGATGATATATAACATTAATGAAAGTCTTACATGAGCGTACTAAAATAATCAAAACATCTATCAAAAAGTCTATAAATTTTCAAAATATACTATTTTATGAGCTGTTTCTCAAACTTTGTATTTGAAGTGATTCAATATTGTTATCTATATTAAATATGAATAAATTAAAATATAATGATTTTAAATGGTTGAAACCATGTCATGTCAGAAATCATGTTCTTGGCATCTAAAAAACATAGTAACCAGTGAATTTTAATTTCTAAGTTTGGATTTATTTGAGTCAGCTTAATAATAACCATATTGAACATTATTGAATGAAAAAGTGTGGTACCCAAAAGCTACATATAAGTTTTTGAAATGTAACTCTATTTGATAATTGGCTTGTGATTTTTCCATATGATTTTGTATTGCTTCTTATTTCTATGTCTTTTTGACACTTTAAATTTAGAAGGAAATGTAGATAAATTACTTTAAAAATTAAAAAGTGGAATCTTTATTGGATAAATGTATGTATTCTTTATATGTATCTAGGAAGAGTATTTAGTTACATTGTTGTCATAATTAAGACATTTCTTAAATTAAATTAAAAGTTAAACAAATTTAAAATGATCAAATGGATTGTAGTAACATACACCCAAACTTTAAAAAAAATGCAAGACCTTTTGTGGAAGAACTGTATATGCATCATTCAAATTAATACTAGAATAATACAAAATTTAAAGAATATTATTGAAAATTTTGTTGACATTCCAAAGAAGAATAGTGAAGCAAGCTTTACTTCTCTACATATTTATTGCAATTTTCTACTTTTCTTCATGTTGAGTAGATAAAATATGCCAGAACAAATAGAATTAGTTCTCTTTAATTAAATAAATTGATGTGCAATCAGAATATCCATTGAAATCTGGAATTCAAAGCATACAGTCTTTAAATGAGCAATACTGAATTCCAGCTTTCCAACACTCACTAGACTATAACCACAGACTTACTATTTTACAGCCCTTGACAAATTACAGAAAGAAGAAATAATATTAAATAAAAATCACTTATTTAGTGAACTTATTTGTTCCTTCACGTAGTGTACATTAATTTATTAAGTGTAATCGCTAAATATCTACACAACTAGGTAAATACCAAACTCTAATGCAGAAAGCCACAAAATGCTTCTACTGAGTCAACGATTTACACTAGGATCTATTTTTATCAAAGTTAATATAAATTTAGTTTATATAGACCAACTTCATCAACTTGGCTTAAAAATAAGAAAAGTCTTTTGTTATGAACTTACTTTGCAAAGAATGCCCAAATTTTAATAAATATAAGTACATCCCCTTTCCTCAGTCTCAAGCAGGAACATGTTGCTCTCAGTTGCCCTAAGGTAGGGGTGTGTGTGTGTGTGTGTGTGTGTGTGTGTGTGTGTGTGTGTTTTCTCCAGAAAATAGTCTGTCATTTGTAATAATCCTTCCACGTTCCAGAGGGGATATTTTTGGAATGTCATGGACTGTTATATACAGTGTTCATTTTTCTTTATAATCCTTGAGTCATACTTGATTACTCTCTGATCATATTCAATGTCATCAAAGTTCCTCAATTCTACTACTGAAATATCCATATTTCCTTCCCCAGTCATTTATTTTGCTCCATTTCAAGGTACTCACTACATTTTATCACACTTGTAATAACTTTTTAACCAATCTCCATATCCTTTTTATTGTTAAATTTCTATCTTTCATGAAATGATAAAAGCCACATAATTCTAAAAACAATACTGTCATCACATAATTTTCAAACAGATTTAGTTGTTTATAAATTTCTACCAGATAATCACCAAATTCCTTGTACTCTATTATAGCTAGTTTTCCATCATCATCATCATTACCAAATATTCTGTAAGTCTACTTTCTTACTTTCTAAATTGCTTTTCAACCCATGAGGTTTTAAATCCTCCCTCCATTTAATCATAATATTTTATGGTCTTCTGAACTGTGTTTAGCTTCATGCTCTGTGTTGAGTCCTGCAATCACAAAGGTAAAAAAATACCAAATTTGTCACTGGGAATATGCAGTCATGAAATAGATAGACATACAGAAAATAGAAATTAATCAATATAGTTGGTGGGGGAAGGGTATAAATGCCAAAATATGTCACCTTGGAGAGCATTGGGTTAGTTCTGAAAAAGTCAAGTAAAGAGAAGAATTGTGAGAAACAAACATTATTTAAGTGCTCAGGAACTGAATTGAATCAGAGTTCTGGCAAACTTTTAGATTCCAAACTACTTCTGTCTAAAATTTGGCCCCTGAATTTCTACTGTTTTTTGTTATTAGGATTATCGCACCATTTGCACCAGAGCCTTTAACTACAAATCAGCTGACAAACATGAGAAAAAAAATAATTCTAGTTCATAGTTTGATGCCTTAATCCATCACCTCCTATTTAGTTTGTTACAATTATAACAATGACACTTAAAGCTTTTAAAAATTTACAAATGGGCTCCTATACACTAAACTCAGCAGTGCTTAAAATTCTGTAACTACATTTAGGATATAATTAAAAACATCAAAGCAGCCTGACCAGGCAGTGGCGCAGTAGATAGAGCGTCAGACTGGGATGCGAAGGACTCAGGTTCGTGACCCCGAGGTTACCAGCTTGAGCGCCGGCTCATCTGGTTTGAGCAAAAGCTCACCAGCTTGGACCCAATGTCGCTGGCTTGAGCAAAAGATTACTCTGTCTGCTGTAGCCTCATGGTAAAGGCACATATGAGAAAGCAATCAATGAACAACTAAAGTGCCACAACAAAAAACTGATGGTTGATGCTTCTCATCTTTGCGTTCCTGTCTGTCCCTTTCTCTGACTCTCGCTCTGTCTCTGTAAATAATAATAATAATAATAATAATAATAAAAATAAAAACAGCAAAGCAAAAAATTCAAAGCTGAGAAAAATGGATAATAAATAAAAATAAAAAACAATACATATTTTTGGTCAGCTTACAGAAAAATGCTGTGTCATGGGCATTCCCTAAACTTGTTTTTGAAGATAATTTCTTAAAGAAAAGTTAACATTTAATATCTAAAGACTTGATGTAAATGACTTCAACCAAGTGATTTGTATTTTTAAAGAGAATTCTTTAATTATCAGATATTATAAAATATTTTAAAGATGTATTTCCAAATTACGCAACGGTCACTTGCATAAATATGCTTTGTCAAGTAATCAATAAAATATGCACTGTTAGTTTTTACTACATAGTAATTTAAATAGCCTGAGCATTCTCCTTTTAAATAAACATATAGTCAATGCCTACAATTACACTTTGAGCCTATAACTACAATTTGAGATCATGGCCTTTAGATGTGAAATGTTAAGAAATGCATAAAAATAAATTTAATCATCCAGTTACTTTTTTATTCATTCAACAGGTACCACAATGATTGGAAATTATTTTTTGATACATATCATACCCAGTATCTTTTAGAAAATTATAATATTACACAAAGCAACATGTTGTCCAGTGAAGTCATACAAAAAATAGTTTCCCAAGTATAACCTTACAAGAAATGGAGGAAGCTAACCACTTGGGAGCAAATTTTCACTATTGAGGGGCAAAAATCCTTTAAACATTTTATTTTTAAGAGTGGAAAAAACAAATGACATGAGACCAATGGTTTAATAAAGAGTTATAATTTTTCTGATTTTTAAAGCTAAGAGCTAGTCATTCTGGAAGATGAGTAAATTTGCATAAACATCAAATAAATTCTTTTGAGGAAAATGGACTATCTTTTGAATTTTGCTTTCATTAGGATCAGTATTAATAGACACTTACCGATGAGTCAATAAGGGAATAAAGAATCACTGGCAGGGAAGCACACGGAAGACAACCAAAGGTAACTTATCATGAGAAGAAACAGGAGTTAGGTCACAGCCAGAAGTTTTATCAAGGAAGACTGACACCAAAACAGCACATGACTGATGCTTGGAGCTTCTCCAATCCTGCCTCTCTAATCCCAGACACATTTACAAAACTCAGACATTGGGGAGAGTCATCTGAGCATATAAGCATAAACCACACGTGTACAAACTACAGAAAACTATATTTTTAAGAAAATTGAACAATGTAAAATAATTTATAGATATTTAGACAAATATTCTAACCAATATGTTGAATAAGCTGCTTTGAAAAGCAACCATTTTTTAAATTGGTTTTTCCAATCTAACCAGATTTTGCAGATAAATATTACAGTGGTAAACTGAATACTTGATTGACCAGTAAGACAATAATGGATTTCTTTCTACATATAACAGAAGTGTACCACTATATGGCTATTATTAACACAAACAACAATTAACTGCATTAGATGAATGTTATTACTGATAAGTATGGAGGATCTAAGGGTAAAGAAAAGATAAATAATGCTGGAAAAGTTATCTATACACGTTTCTAAAATATATTCTTTTTATGTTCCTTTTTTGAACCTTTCTAAGTGTACCCGTTTTTATTTATTTCTTGACCCAGTAGTATTTTAATGTATGACTTAATCACCTGGATTATGGATACCTAACAATTTAAATCATATTGATGAACTGGTAGTTGATTATGATTATTTAAGGAGATAAAAGAAAACATACATACATAGTAAGAAAGAAACACTTTGGGGAAGTTTTATAATCTTAAGTAACAAAATTGATTTAAAATGTCATCAATTTTAGTGGCACTTGCAAAAATACTGTACCAAATAAAAGTTTTAATTAGTATTTCCTTAGTTTTACCCTGATATCTCTTAAATGGCACATAAGATAAACTATATTAATTCAAAATATAAAGAACAGACAAGGATTATCTGATATGTTGTATTATAAATATAATACAGCTGTACCAAGTCATTGGAACATAGTTATTGTATTAAATCCTGAGTATTTATCTACATTAAAACTGACTCAAAGAGATTACATAGTATATAGCACATGAATACGGCACTACTTAAAGTGCAGAATTTTGGTCATTCTTGGAACTGGCTTGAAAATAGATTTGAAGGAACGTTATCAGATGTCTTCTTAACTAGTAACATAAAATAGCTTTTAAAAATCTCAAATTTTAAATGTAGAGAAATTTAGCATAATAACTATCACACTGTGTCTTAGAAAAACAAAGGAATCAGTTTTTTTTTCTATTTTTACAAGATTTCTAAAAAGCATCAAGTCCAGTGAATTAATTTACCATATGAGTTAAGATTTATAACTTAGATATTTCAAAGTTTTAGTGAAGAATCAAAATATATTGCTGATTTCACAAGACTCCATCCAACTCCTAGAATTAATTTATCAAATGCATCCAATATTCCTTTTTTTTTTCTACCTTAGTAAAGCATTTAGCACCCAGGAGTTATGTACCATAAGAGGAATAAACTGAAGAAGCTCACCTATCCTTTCATAAAAATATACCAGTTTAAAGTAAAATAACTGAGAGAACAATAAGTAAAAATAATACATAATAAAATTATTATTAATACTCAGTCATATTTTTATCATATATTCTAAAATTTTAGTTACATTAAATTTGATACCAATAAACTTAAGAATTTTAATTAATTTTAACAAAGCTCAAATATTTATTTATTTATTTATTTATTTTTTACAGGGACAGAGAGAAGGATAGATAGGGACAGAGACAGGAACAGAGAGAGATGAGAAGCATCAATCATCAGTTTTTCATTTTGACACAGTTGTTCATTGATTGCTTTCTCATATGTGCCTTGACCGTGGGCCTTCAGCAGACCGAGTAAGCTCTTGCTCCAGGCAACGACCTTGGACTCTATCTGGTGAGCTTTTGCTCAAACCATATAAACCTATGCCCAAACTGGTGACCTCGGGGTCTCTAACCTGAGTCCTTCACATCCCAGTCTAAGGCTCTATCAGCTGTGCCACCACCTGGTCAGGTTCAAATATTTAATTTATTCAATGCTATTTTTCATAAAATTTTCTTAATAAAATGTAAAAAAAATAAATAAGTAAACATAATTTTTGTGCTATTTAATTTTATTGTATATTTAATCTCTCAAAGGTGGTTAGCTTTACATAAGAAAATGCTTTTTAAAGTATTTAAAAAAATAGGACCAATTTTAAGGTAGTCCTTATAACAACCTAAGAGAAATATGTTATCATACCTAGAAAAAGGGGATGAATATAAGTTCGCAGATATTTAAAAAATCTTCCCCAAATCTGACATTTAATAGCTAAGTAAGGATTTAGAACTAATTCTGCCCATGTTGTTACACAGAGCTGCCAACTACTTGTAAGACTTTTTTTTTTAATAAAAATTCTAAAAAGCTGTCACCTCTAAATGAACAATACTTTCTTTTTTTCTTTTTCTCTTTCTTTTTCTCTCTCTCTCTTCCTCCCTCCCTCCCTCCCTCCCTCCCTCCCTCCCTCCCTCCCTCCCTCCTTCCATTCTATCCATCCCTCCCTTCCCTCCATTTTTCCTTCCTTCCTTCCTTTCTTCTTTTTCTTTCTTTAATCTTGAGAGTGTCAGGTAATTTTTTCAGAGTTGACGCGATCCAGCTCTGTAGTCTGGATTTCACTCTTCAATAGCTCATTCATCTAGATGCCTTTGCACCATGAGTTACCATAATCTTTGGTCACATTATTCTACTATACTCTGCTGCTCTTGTAAAAAGGTCATCATTATTATTTTAAAAAGTTTTTAGAATAAGACTAAAAATTGTATTTAAAAGTTACCAGTGTAGCTGCCACTCTGCAGTAAAAATGTTAGCCTTAAATAATTTTAGCATGAGAATATTTTTAAAAAACAAAACATTAGTACAGATAAATGTGGGGTATTTGATTTCCTTCCACAGTACAATATTTGTTTAGGAAACTCTTATTGTACATTTGGTGTGGATTTTTCTACTTCATTTCTTATGAGGGAGAAAGGAAAAGAATAGAAACCAGACAGAAATAATAAGAATAATGGATTTGTATATGGGGTGAAATATTGTAATAATAGGAGTTCCAAGAAAAAAAAAAAAAAAAGAGAGACCTTGTTGTGTGGAAAATTGTTTGGGGTTAAAAATAAATAGCCCCTGACAGCCCTCCATGCTTATTTTAGTGCAGTGCATTTCATTCAGCACAGGGGGCTAGACACTTATTGAAATATTCTTTAAACAATTATTTTCTTAAATTATTGAACTATCTTAAACAAAAATATGAATAATTCTCAATAAAAGTTTAAATTTAGAATTCTTGCATGATTTATTATTAGCAATATTTATAAAGTTATTACAGTCCTATGTTTTAAAGATGTCTTGTGATTTTCCACTACAAAATATTGTCATTTTAATTAAAATATTTACATATTAAATAGCTATTTTATATTAAGTAAAATATTTACATGGCTCAAAGATTTGAACTATGCTCCTGACTGTATATTTATAATTGTTTTTGTTTTTATATATTTATAAGTACATATAAATATACCTTTTATAATTTATAAATAGATTTATCTCACACCTCATTTTTATCTTCTCACTAGACCTGAATGGTTATTGCTATTGTCCTAAAGCTTGTGCCTTCCCCTCACACTTATATGTAAAAATTCCTAATCCCCAAAAGCCATGCTATTAGTAGGTAGGGCCTTTGGGAAGCATTTAAATCTTGAGGATGGAACACTCTTGTAAGGTAATAGAGATGTTCCTGGCACCTGCCACCCTGTGTGGACACAGAAAAAAAATGAGGAGTGAGTCCTCACCTTATCATAATCATCCTGATCTCAAACTTTCAGCCTCTCAAACTGTTAGTAATTAATCTCTTTTGTTTATAAACTACCCAGTCTGTGGGATTTTGTTATAGTAATCTGAATGGACGAAGATAGTTGTTATTTTCAGAAATTATTAACCAATGTTTATCTATAAAGGTATTGATATTATTAGGAATTACTGTAGATGCCCTATCCAAAGTTTGTGATAAACTGCCACTAAACTGCTCCCTTATGATCATATGCACTGAAGTATATCCAATTCTATTTTTCCCAAATTGAGAATATCTTCTTTCTAAAAGCTCTATCTTTTACATTGCAGAATAAGATAGGGTGAAATGACAAATCATAGCAGTGGTTACCTGATAATAACTGTTATTTTTCACCTTGAAGACTTTTTAGCATGGATATAGTCTACTTGGTTGCCATATTTAATGTCATCTTTACATTTTTCAAAAGCAAACAGAGTTATGCCTCAGAAAGATACAGCATCTCTCTTACACAGCAAGAGACATTCTTTTAGATAATCCTCAGAATAAGCTAATGCTGAAAAACCTGATGGCATGAGAGGAGGCCCATGTTGGAAAGGGACTAGTTGTTCACTAAGAGAAGAAATGCCAATATCAGGAGCAACATGCATCTAACAGTAGGAATACTTGTTACATTAACAAGATTTACTGACAGACTCCATCTGTGTCTTCTCACCAAACAAGGTCACTCAGTCAGATACTATGGAGCCTAATGTGGAAAGCGCCAAGTCTCTGGAGTGATAATGGATGTTTGCTCTGACTTTCACCTTAGGCACTGGCAATATTTCTAGTTCTAGAAAATAAAATAAGGCACTAAAGAAGGTCATAATTTTTACTGAGCTGATCCCCCTTGAAAAAGAGCTGCATGTAACAGAGTGTGTTTAATAGGATTTTACATGAGATTCAAGGTTATTTTTCTATTCTTCAGTGTGATTCTTGGAGCCTTAATACTTTACCTGAACATAAATTCCTATATGTTATTAAGTTAAGATGCCTGGGCTACAACTTTAAAAGAATTTATTTTTTGTATGCCTAAGAAAGGAAATAGCTGCAAAAACCAAGGGGCTGATTGTGTTTTTATTGGACTGGGTGTTACATGACTATTAGTTCTTTTTATGCAGAAAAATCCTCACAAAATTTTTCTGTGCTTCAGATACCACAATATTTCTAAAACTTGGTCTTTGGATGTCTGAATTCATGTAATAGCAATTGCTTTAAATAGCTTTTTGACTTGAGCAAATAGCTTATCATCTGAACCTCAGTGTCTTTAATGGAAAACTTCTGGATTTAGAATAAATAACAATGGAGATCCCATGCAATGAAAATATTATCCAGGTTCATTATCTATATTAATCTTATGTACTTTCAGAGGAATTTCAATGCAGGCCTCCAAATGCACATTTAAATAGTTTTAGGTTATTTCACAATATCTTCATATTAGAACCTAGCCTACATCTTGATGTTTTTATCATCTTTGCACTTTATCCCCGTGCCACCCACTAATTTATTATTTTATCTATATATTTAAAATCTTGAAGCATTTACTTTAAACTTCCTTTATTGATTCCAAATTTTATCATAAAAATAAATAAAACTTTTTCTAATATACTATTTACTACAACTCTTCACATACACAATCCCCACTTGGAAATGAGAGCAAAAAACCACGATGAGTTTACTCTCACAAAGCAAGTATTGCCTCATTAGCTGTAAATAAAGAATATTAAAAGTATTTGACCTTAAATTTAATGGAAAGAAAAGATTTTCACAAGGACAAGACCATGGATAAACCAGATTGATCAAAAATAACGAATATTTGTGAATTTGCTGACCTATAAGCTTTTCAATTAATTAGATGGCTACCTAGAATAATTCAAAATATTTTATTCAATTAATAAAAAGCTATTGTATGTCAGGTGTCATGCCAAGAAATCAAAAAAGAAAATTATTTTAAATTACTATTTTTAAATCTGAGGTATCGTGCATTTAGAACATAGTATAGATTATGAATGAGAGTAGGCAGATTAATTGTAATTTTTATTTTTTACCATCTTCTTGATATGATAGAGCTAATAATCTAAGATAAAGAGGCAATAAAACATTAGAATAATTGTTAACTATCAATTATTATGAAGGAAACACAATTATTAATGATAGAGAATACGTGGATAATGAGAGGAGACAGGGATTGGGCATTGCTTACAGAAGGCAGAGAAGCCTGCATAAGTAAGAATATACCAAAGCATGAAGGTTGAAGAGAAGTAAGCTCTGTGAACAATAGTGAAGAGTGACCCCTGCAGCAGTGTATGTGAGAGCCCAGGCCAGGAATTAACAGAATGGGTACACTTTTTTCCTCTTGAGAATTGTTTAAAAATGTAGCATAACTCATTTATTGTTTAGATAGAATGAATTTATAATTTCTCTAATTTATGTAAATCTCATCTGGGTGACTCCAATTTTATTACATAAAAGTCAAATATTGTACTATATTTCTTAGGTTCATTTTTTAAGAAATTATTCTCACAAAAAGCATCTCAAAAGTCAGTTTTTGGAACAGATTTTCTGGACTTATTTTGTTGTTGTTGTTCTCATACCTTAGATGTAATGCTCATTTCCTGCTCTAAATCGTCAATATTTTAAGATGCAATAATGTGACATTTTACTAATTTTTTCCAACCTTTTTGTTTCCGAATGCTCCTTACGTACATTCACATATTTTAAGCCATTATTACTTTCAGGAAATGATTATTTGTGGATTATACTATTAATTTTAAGCATCTGTCATGCCTTTGCTTTCTGAAGAGTATACTTTTATTTAATTCCTGATTCTTTATTTTCCAACATTAAAGTAAGGTAAACCCCTTCTTACTCTTAACTGAGTATAAGTCCATTGTCCACAGCACATTTTGCCATAATTAATTTTCAAGAGCTTATAGCTAGATAGGAAATAAAGGAGGACACCACAATATTATAAAATACCTCACCCTTTTCTACCTAGAATTTATTACATTCATCTCTTTACTCTAGAACCTAATCAAGAAGAGTGAGTAAAAGTTTGCTGCATGAATGAATTTACCAAAAAAAAAGTGAGGAAATATGAGATATATTTTTTTCTCATTTATGTATCATTTTGATTTGACCATGATTCCTGAAAATGAAGCACTGCAACCACCCTAGATGGCTCAGCCATCATTAAATTCTAATAGATCCTGAGGTAAAAGAATGTTCAGTCCTGTGTAGATATTTTTTCTATTTCTCTCTAGTCACAAAGTGTTTCAAATTTAATGATGGCATTCCCTTAAAAAAATGATGGCTCGCTAGGGATATATGATTAATGCATAAAGAACAAAAGCACTAGTATCCACATAGGATATAATTATAAAATATTTAAGGTTCATATTTAGATTTTAAAATTATAAGGTTGGTTGCTAACTGTAACACTCTATTTACTCAAATATGTAAATACTGCTTCAAATATTTCCCTTCAACTGTAAATCCACAAATTAATTAGAGAAAGCTTGTAATAAAATAAACAGATACAAAGCTTAACTATGAACAATTATAAATCTATATATGATCATAGAAAGCTTTTGTGTCATATATAGTTTTATTCACATTGTCTAACAATGACTGAGTATACTAATTCTTATAAAAATTATAAGGGTTTTGAGAAAATTTGGTAATCTATTTCAGCAAATATTGAATAAGAAGTCTGGAATTGTAAGTGTTCTCCAGAATTGTTTTCTGCACATTGGCACAAAATGAAAAGTAGAAATAAATATTTTAGCTTTTCATTGTTTTGTTCTATAGTGTTTTTTTTCAGAGTAAAGCTAGAAAGCATGCAAAATCTGTATACAGGAAGAAATGGATATCATAGTTTTCATTTGGATTTATTCAACTTAACATATAACTCAGAGAGACACTGTTTTTATCTTATGAATTCCTATATCATATTTTATCTAATATGAGTTCCTATATCATATTTTATCTAATATGAGTTCCTATATCATAAGCTAATAGGTTAATGTATAGTTAAAAGATCATTTCAAATATTCCATAATTAGTTTTAAACTTTAAGTGTATCAAATGACATAAATTTGAAAATACTTTAACTTTCCAATACAAATTTTAGTTTAATTTCCTACATGTATGTTTTAAATATAAAAATTAAATTAAACTAATTTAAAATTTGTTCAATCTGCTATTTTTTCATTCTTTGGAAAGAGTATTGTTTGCACTTAGTTTTTAGAATGGAGAACTAAATGAAGAAATAAATTTTTTAATCAATATAATTAAGGTTATCCCCAGGCTAAATTGTGAAAAGAGTATTTTCACATGCACTGCTTCATTTTGACTTGTTCTTGTACAACAGAGTTGAAATTAAAATTTTCAACTTTTTTGAATAAATTGTTTTGAGTTATTTTGCACTACATTAATATGCTTGTAGATTTCATCAGTCGAAGCATTAATGACTCTGATATCACTGGCTTTTTAAATGTGGCTTTCTGTGCATAAAGGCTTTACCCAAAAGTAAATTGGGAAGCTTGCACTACATACTGTAAATTTTAGGGTATCTTAAGTTAAAAATATAAATGGTAAGACTAGTCTAGTCTTCAGGTGAAAAGTCTGACTTTTAACCTGTAATTTCAGAATATGAAAAGAATATATAAGTATATGCTAATTGTTCACCTTGTAATTTTAGCTACTGAAATTTATTTATGTCCACATTCAGGATGTACGAGAACTAGAAAGGAAGAAAGAGAAGATAGTAAAGAGAAAAAATATATATATTTAAAAAAAGAAAAAATAATATATTATTATTAATATTTTATACTATTTGAAAGCATTTTGATGTATTTACTCTCTCAGTTCTTCTGAGCTTAAAATTAGCACTCTGAATATGCTTAAATTTCTGCAGTTCCAGCTGAGCTCAGCCACATGGTGCTTCTGGTGCTTTACCCTGAAGACACTTACACAGCTGCAGTCTGGTGGTGGTTCAAAGCAGCTGCACAGTTCAGCTTCTGGTGGCCAGACTATATCAATTCCCATTCACGTGTCTTTCCTACAGAATATTCAGATTGTTATGTGGCAGTGGCATGGATCCAGCAAGGCAGGGGAGGAAACTCTGAGGCCTTCTGGAGCCTTGCTCCTAAATGAATCAATAGCACTTTTACTACTCAAAGCAAATCACAAAGGCAGAGAAACAGACCGTACTTTTTGAGGGGAAAGGTTGTGAAGTGCTTGTACTCATTTTAAACCTAAATGTGAAGTTTATTTCTCATTTGTGATTTATAAGAAAAATTTTTTTGAATTCTCATTTTCATTATAAGCAATCTGGCTTTAAGAAAAGGGCAAATTGTCTTCAGGACTATGTTTATTTGTCCTTCAGTGCAGAAAACATTCATTTCAACAAAATGTCATTTTTAAAAAAATCATGTAAATCATTGAGATTTTAAATAATTTTTTCTTGACATTTAAAGTTTTTTTTTCTAACAACTAAATTATGAAGAGAAAGTCTAGTCAAATACTATTGATATTTGCAATTAAGTACTTAATCAGTAAATTATTAAATGTGATCTAAATAAAGTCGGATATCTTTATAATTAAATATATTAATTTAACTCTTTTTCAAATTTTGGTCTATAAGAGATAATGACTATAAAGAACTTAAGTATTCTTTAAAGTAAATAAGAGAAGAAAAAAGCTCTTCATAAGAAAAGATAGGGGTCAGATTAAATCTTTTGTTCACAAACTTATCAAGACTGTGAAAAATGATCACTAGGGTTATAGGCAGAATTTTAAAGATTAAATATATGTATTTATCCACATTATAGATTAAAAGTAGGTTCATTCAATGTAAGATAATTTTCTTACTATAGTCATTCTGTAAAAATAGAACAAAAAAACTTTCAAGAAAACTGTTTTTGAGAAAGTATAACATGTGACAAGACTGTTAGATTTTAAGACACCTTAGGTTATAAACTCTGTGCCAGTTAAAGTCTGTAAGTAAAAGAAACCAAATCAGTTTGATTCTTGATTCTTTTTTTTTAAGCGCAATACACTGATTATAGCCATACAGATTATTTTAAAAAATGAACTTTTTGTTCATTTCCTAACAGGATGGCTCTTCCTCAAGCCAAGTAATCTTGGGAATCAACTTAGTCAACTTCTCAGTGCAATAAGAACAGTGTTGATTATATTTAGTATACAGTATTTCAGGCCTCTTCAGGTTAGTACGGATGATTTTCTACCCATGATTGTCCTATTCAAGGATCTTGATGAGGCAAGTAGCAATTGATATCTCTAACTCATCATAAGAACTATCTTGAAGATAAAACTATTTTAACCTATAAAATTATTGTAAAACATTCTCAAAATGAGGACAGCTCCATGTCTCTAGAAATATATACCTACACTTGTGAGAATAGATGTAATATATATATATATATATATATATATATATATATATATATATATATATATATAATAGATGTAATATATATATATATATATATATATATATATATATATATTTAATTTGGGACAGAATGCTTAGTAGTGTGTGACTGAGGTAAACTTTTTAATATAAGTTAAAATTGTATGTTGAGGAATAGTCCTTGATGTTTTAAAGTGGAACTAGATCAGCAGCATGTTGTGTGATGAGATTCAGTGATTAAGTTACTCAGCTTTGTTTTTCTTCCTTGATTCCTCTTGTTTAACACGGATGATTTTGTAAATGGGCTCTCACTCCAAACCTTAATTCTTGAATTGCTCACATCAGATTTGCCTGATCTGCCCTATAAGGGCAGAGTTGAGGAGCAAAGCTTATTAGCCAAATGCATTTACACAATTATATTCTCAAGTCACTTATACAACATTTGTGCTTGATATTCAATACACTCAGTATTACACCTAGTAATTGCATCATTAAACACAATAAAGGTCTTATGTCTGTGTTAAATGTCATAATACATAATGATGAGGACAGTCCATTGTCCCTAAAATAACATTCCATTTGTATTGTTATAAACTATACCCTTGCAACGTTCCCTCATAGTCATATTTTAAAAAATACATCAAACTTTTTGAATTATTTTCACCCATATCTATTTATTATTGTCCTAATGACTTCGGTCTTGGCCTAGATCATCTACAATCCTGACCCCAGTCTTCTGTGTGAATTTCTCCAGGGCCATTACAATTATTTATATGGCAATTATATACTGTCAGTGCATTTTTTCATGGCAGCTTGTAACTCCAGAACCGTGAACACTCTCAGAATCACTAAACAAATGTTAAGAAAGAAATTTTTGACTATGTAAGTTTTTCAATGACTTTTTTTCTGATTATGTTAGTAATAAGGGTTTTAAGTATATGAAATACAGAAAAGTATATAAAGCAGTCAAATAAAATAGCTGGATAGTTTGGTATTGTTGTAAAGTATCTAAATCCGCAAATCCATGGGTGTTCATAGAGGCACATAGTCCAAATAAGTTTTTGAAAAGTTTTATTGAAGTAGGAAATTTATTAAATATGCCAGCCGCATATGGCTGACACGGGGCAACAGACAAAATTGTGCAGCCTCGAATATAGCCCTGAGGCAGGTTATATACTCTTGATCACACAGGTTGGCGGAAATCAGAGGGGTGGGTATGACACAATCATTATCAAGCTTATAATATTTGTCTATAGGATTTATAAAAAACATCCTACATATTAAAACTTTTAAGGTAACACAATAGCGAAAAATGTTGTTTTTCATATTAAAGGACATTCCCAAATCTTTTACTGTTCATTTGTCATCCCTTTCTCTAGAAGTATATACATTAATCACATGTTCTCAGGATGGGAGGGGGAGTTTACATGGTATCAGGGGATAAGTGTTTGTGAACGGCCCATTAAAGGAAGAAAGGTGAGAGAAAAGGGCCTGATTAATCCTCCTTTTTACTTCAGCTGGCTACCTATTCACCCCTCCTCCCATAGTTATGGGGGAAGATCAGGGAATCCAAGTCTCCTTCCTCTTCTGCATTTACAACACAATGCCATTGGCCATCTTAGTTTTGATGCTAATCATACAAGCAAAGAAATCACACTTACAAAATCTTTCTGATCACCTAGCCCAAAATAATTAAATGTCCTTTAAACTTCCTAAAATATTAATATTAATTCTGTAGCTTTTGGCACTTTACAACAGTATATTTTCTTTAAGGGTCCTCTGTGATTAAAAAATAGCTAATACTAGCCTTTTTAAAGACCAGGGGCCACCACCATGGCTATGCATGTTCATATTGGATTCAAGCAGATAGTAAAGGAACAGTGGAGCCAGAAAATGGTGGGCCATTTTGTTTATTAAAGTCTCGTAATGGTGGCCGAGCAAACAGGCAGGAAAGAGTGCTTTCCTCTCACTCAGGGTTCCCAAAATCCCTAACTTTGTCTCCGGACTCACCTGAACTCACCTGGACTCACAGACCCCCACCAGCCTGAGAAGGGCTCCCAAGCCCCCTCTGCATTCTCTCACTCACTCTGGACTCTCCCAGCTCTACAGTCTGAGAGACAAAACCCCTTCTTCAGCAAACAATAGTAAACAGTGGCCCCTTCCAAGCAGAAAGGTAATCCACAATTTGCAATCTGCCACTCTGAGGGCAAGCACCTGTAGCCTTCCACAGGCTACATACACATGGTATGCACCAATTGTATGCTGCTCCATGCTAATGCACCAATTTAGGCAAAATTTAAGTGAGCAAACTTGTTATAAACTCAGAATTACATTAAGGTAAATCATCCATGAACAGCATCCTTGCTTTTTTATCTTCTACCAGCACATCATAAAAAAATTCTCCATCAAGTTATGAATTTGGGCTGAGTAAAAGGTGTTAGTGTGATAGAAGTAGATGGTGCAATATCAGAACCACCTGTTTATACATATTTACAGAGCCCTTTGGACATACTCAGGCAAAATCTTGAATATGCCGTTTCTGTTATTTAGTAAACTTTTATACTGATTAAAAAATCAAGCTTGCCCTGGCCTAATAATTTGGTTGGTTAGAGCATTGTCCCAATGTGCAGAGGTTGCTAGTTCAACCTCTGGTCAGGGAACATACAGATTGATGTTTCTGTCAGTCTGTTTGTCTGTCTGTCCTGTCTGTCTTTCTCCCTCCTTCTCTCTAAAATCAATAAATAAATTAAAAAAAACCTTTTTGTCCTTGTTGCCATGCTTTGCAAGCCATCTGCTCATGATGCTGCCTCAAAGACTCCCTAAAAATAAAATAAATAAAAAATAAAATAGAATAAAAAAAAAAAGAAAATTAATCGAGCTCATCATAGTGTCTATTATATGGTTACCTAATATTTATTACCTACTTTCACCATTTGTTCTTAGTAACCCAGGACAGATTTTTTTTTTTCTAATTCTGAGTTGCTTTTTGTTGTTCAAAAAACTTGTCTTCAATTTCACAAACATCGGTACCTAGAATCATGGGATCATGATGAGTTGAGAGAGAGGGCACCTTGTGGGGAAAATCTCATACTGCTACATACCCTCTTTACTATGGATAACACTCAAAACTGCAAATATTTTTGGCCATCAAATGTATGATTTTAAATGCTATTTCTAAGAGTAATATGCTATTTTTCAAAGTGTGGTAGATGGTATCTCCAAAATCTAAAAAGGTTCATGAAACAGTGTTATGCTCTTACCTTAGAAGCAGCATTCTTACATAAAAAGAAATCATCAAACTTCTTAAAAGTTTATTAGTTGGCAGATCCCTGAATCTTTTTCAAATTTATTGCACAGATTTTTTTTGATTCAGTTCTCGTAAAAGGACACCCAAAGTCCCTGCTCTTCCCTGAACATTAAGTTCAATAAGCACAATGACATCAATATAGTAATATTTGCAGATCTTTGCAGAATGTGAGTACAATCAAAGGTTCAAAGGTCCTTTTGGAGTATATTGTAATAAAGAACAGAATTAACATAGCTCTGGGATAACCTACAGAAAATGAAATGCTCTCTTTTCCATGTGAACGCAAACTATTTTGATAATTTTTCTTGATTAAGATGGACAAAATGTGTTCATCAAATCAATAGGCAAATATCAAGATTCAAAGGCTGTGACAGTTTGTTCCAGTGCAGACTTTGCATCAACACAGAAACTATGATTGGAATTACTACTTGATTACATTTTCGGAAGTCAAATGTCATTCTCTATTAACAACCTAGTTTTTGCAGTGGTTGTCCTGATGAACTAAACAGACTAATTATAAAGACAATAGCCCCCAGTAGGGTGTCAGTTATTCTGCAATTCCAACCAGGATGTAGTATTACTTATAACTTAAACTGGCTAATTGTGGATTGGAGAGGATTGTTGTGAATACTTTTCAGAGCTTGCATTTGATCTTCTTACCAAGGTGGCTTTTATTCTGTAGACCCAAGAATTCACATAAATGTCTACATAGCTATCCTGATAATGGTCTCATAACCAGGAAAATAACCACAGGGTGGTCCTTGAATCTGTGAGACCATCAGCGAAATGTTTTTTAACAGAAATTTATTTAGTGCCCTGGCCTGCTGGCTCAGTGGTAGAGTATCGGCCTGGTTTGTGGAAGTCTTAGGTACCATCCCTGGTCAGGGCACATGGGAGAAGCACCCAACTACTTCTCCATCTCTCTTCCTCTTGCTTCACTCTCTTTCTTTCCCTCCTGCAGCCATAGCTGAATTAGGTAGAGCAAGTTGTCCCCCGGGCACTGAGGATGGCTTCATGATTTCTACATCTAGGGCTAAAAAGAACTCAGTTACTGAGCAATGGAGCAATGGCCCCATATAGGCAGAGCATGCCCCCCTAGTGGACTTGCTGGGTGGATCCCAGTTGAAGAACATGTGGAAGGCTGTATTTCTTCCTCCCTTCCTTTTACTGAATAAAATATTAATTAATTAATTAAAAATTCATTTAGTGTGTTCTTTAGCTGTATTTCTTGTAAAGCCAGTAGCCACGGCCACCATCACAGCCACCTGGCCCATGCAGGTTCACATTTGATTCAGACAGATGGTAATGAAACAATAAAGACACAAACTGGTAGGCCATTACCTTTAATCCTAGCTTGCACCTGGCGGGCAAGAACTCACAGTGGAAAAACACTTCCCCATTTTATAGTGTAGAAATCAAAACCTTTAATCCAATATACAAACAAGGAAGTCTCTGATACAAAGTCACTTATCTGAGGCATAATGGGATTCCTCATGAGAATGCACCACCCCACATCATGCAATCGGTCAAGGGTGTAGAGAAAAGCTTAGTTTTAAAACTGAGCCTTAGGCTATAACAACCCTGCCTGCTTACAGCCTGTCCCCCACACCCATTGCAAACTATAAGCGAGCAAACATATATATCATATCTACAAACTTATTCGACCAACTATTCTCAAGTAAAGTATATAAAGACCATTCTAAACTGCTGGTATCTTATTATTTCAGAACCTCTATCCATAGTCAATATTTTCCTATTTCCCTCCACATTACTCCAATCTAAGTGAAATATTTACAATTAAAAACACCTTAGCAAGACATGCTTTCCATGAACACTGATAACACAGACTAAAAAGATTTTTGAGAATCTTTGACTTTTTATTCTTTTATTTAAATTTCTAATTGTTTATGTGTATTGAAAAAATATTGAATTTTTAAAAGTGCCTGGCATATAGTGGGAAAAAAAACTGATTCAAGACTAAAGCATACTACAACATGTTATCATTAAAATCAATAATAAAATGTACCTCTCTGTGGCTCAGAAAATCTGTTTTCCCTGAAGGTTGCGGTTTTGTTAATCAGAGGTTATCTACAGAAAAGATAGTCAGCTGTAGACAAAAATATCAGCATTAGTCATGATCACCTGACTGGAGGATGTAGCTAGATTTGCAGACCTTGCTAACATTTCCTAATTTAGGAAGACTCATCCTCTATGTCTCAGGAGCAACTGGACAAGCACAAAATGCCCCTCAGATATAGGTTATTAGTTTCATCATAGAGAGGAGGCTAGAGTGAGTGTTTTTTATCAATAGATTAAATTAAAATATGAGACTAGATTATTACTTTTAAAAGGTCAACCCGTCATTATATTAGTCTTTATTCAGCCCAGAGGTGAGAAGATAGAGGTGTACCCATGGGGAAACCTGAGATTACACAGATGAATCCCTGCCTTTGTTCACCTCCAGTACACTTCTATACATTTTATATATTTTATTAAGACCTATACATAATTTGAATAAATTAAAAGTATATTGAGAAGTTGGTAGAGGAATGGAAGTTCTACCAATTTTAATTTTGGGATACCGCAGATTCAGAGTAAATTAAATGTTGTAGATGTTTAATGAATGCCTAGTATACTAATCAAAATTATACTTTAAACTTGAATGGGTTAGGTAATATTAGTCTTGACTGATCTGTGGTGACACAGTGGATAAAGCACCAACCTTCGAATGCTGAGGTCACCAGATTAAAAACCTGGGCTTGCTCAGTTGAGGCACATATGAGAGTTGATGTTTTTTGCTCCTCTCCCTCCCCTCTCTTCCTCTTTCTCCTCTCTAAAAAAATTAAATTCTTAAAAATTGTCTTTTTAAAAAGGGCAATATTATTATTGTTTGATTGCTTTTACAATATAATCTCTTTTTTCTCAACTCTGACTGTTGCTTCTTGGTTTCTCTCTGCTAGAAGAAAAATTTGGACATTCCATTCCTCACTTACAATCATTCCCAGCTTCCTTGGTCAAATCAAAACTGATCTCAAAAATGACTCTGTACATTCAAACTTTCTTAACTCCATATCTGTTAGATTGTAATATTGCTTTCAATTATTTACTCCTCCCTCCTGTGTAAGAGTATTGAGCATTCTTGCCTATGACCCTGTGATTTTCAGTGATTCTCACTTGGAAGCATCCTTCCACTCTTTATTCTCCTCTGCTTTACCTATTTGTTTTGGCTAATGGTATATTAGAAAACATAATATAAGCTAAGTCCTAGCAGATAACTTCAGGATCTACTAAATGATTATCTTATGTTGTCTCACTCTGTTTAATCAAAATTGTATCTTAAAGAAGGAATGTTTCTTATCTTGGGTCTTGGAATATAAAAACTCATGGAGCAAAGCTCTATTAGCTGATCCATAGCTACTCACATACAACATATCATGAAATAAATGGCTTGTAAGCCACTGACATTTTAGCATTCTTTGTTCCCATAGAAAAGCTAATACAACTGCATATGGATATTTTTCATTTCACTTAAGTCTCAGAACAATTTATTTGTGGATATGATATATAATATATTCTGTATGATTTACCTATTATTAACTGTTTGTGTGTGATCTATGCTTTTAATCTAACTCTTTTGGGGTATGGTTTTGTAGAAAGAGAAAACACACATCTCCATTATATCATCTTTTATCTAATAAAGACATAAAATTTAATCATATAGAAGATCCAGAGGTGGTTCATTTTTATGTGACATTGTTCTATGCCTGTGAACTTCATATGGAATTTACTGCGGCTAAATATACTTTCATCCTTAAGTAAGGTGCTGGCAAATGTTATAAAAAAAATTCTCCCTATGCTATTACTTTTAGTTCTCAAACATCATTTTCATTTAAGAAAGATACACGTAAACATTGGTATAAAGAAAAGTTTGATATTAGGTTTCCTTGTTCTTGGGCCAAATTTCTCATCAGCAAAAACACATCATTATTTAGAAAAAAGTATATCTGGATATCCCTGTCTTTTACTTTTAAGTGTCCCTGGAAACCTGTGTTGCCCAAAATGCTATTTCATAAAAAGATTAGACACAATACAATATGTATTTTTTTCAATTTCTGAATTTATATTCTCCTTGAGGGAAATAATCATGTCTCATTCTTTCCACAATGCATCCTTAGTGCCTAACATTTTGTCCCCAAAACAGTAGGTATTCAGAAAATGTGTGTAAAATAAATATTGTTAGTTTAATATAGTGTACTCTATACGCATAGATAAGCTTCACCAGGCAGTGCAGCAGTGGATAGAGCATCGAACTGGGATGCAGAGGACTTAATTTCAAAACTTCAAGGTTGGGGCTTGAGAATGGGCTTGTCCAGCTTAAGCAAGGGCTCACCATCTTGAGTGTGGGGTCACTGGCTTGATCTGGAATC
Organism: Rhynchonycteris naso; assembly: GCA_037038555.1. Taxonomy (NCBI): domain Eukaryota; kingdom Metazoa; phylum Chordata; class Mammalia; order Chiroptera; family Emballonuridae; genus Rhynchonycteris; species Rhynchonycteris naso. The sequence continues at coordinate 39,739,289 of CM072997.1, read as the reverse complement.
ATATACATGACCCCATGGTATCTGGCTTGAGCCCAAAGTTCACTGGCTTGAGTCCAACGTTACTGGCTTGAGCAACGGCTCACTCACTTTGCTAGAGTCCCCTGGTCAAGGCACATATATGTAAGCAATCAATGAATAACTAAGGTGCTGCAACAAAAAATTGATGAGTCTCATCTCTCTTTCTTCATGCCTCTCTCTCCCTCTCTCCTATGTCTCTCTCTCTCTGTCTCTGTCTCTTTCGCTAAAAATTTTTATAAATTAAAAAATATATAAGCATAGATAATATTTTCATGAAGAGGCAATAATAACTAATATTTTTATTTATCAAGTTAAAATGATGATTGATGGAATAAAATTCGGTTCTGTGACATATATTAGCAAATGTTGTTTAACTGTCCAAAAGGATAAGTCTAGAAATTATATAATTATGGAATAGATAATTTTAAAATAATGACTATAAACTTTTATAAAATATAACAATGGAGAATCACTATGACATGCTGACATGCAACAATTTTACGGAACTACCTATGCATCAAAAGAGAGCACTTTCCTTAAGTAAGTAATTGTATTCTCTAATTATGAATATTTCTATCTCTTAAAAAGGTTATAAGCGATGAATTGTGTTTGTGGCCTATGAAAAAACATACACTTAAACATCTTTAAGCATAAAAATCATCAACAGGATGACACACTTAAATAAAATAATATATTTTTAGAAATTCTGTGTTCTCTATGATGAAATGACATTAAATTGGAGAAAAAAATAATAAAATTTTCTTCAGTAACGGGATAATAGAAAAATAAAGAAAATCTTGCGTTATAGAAATAAAAAAAAATGAGCTGGATATTTTGAAAGCAATATAAGATCTGTTTATATATATTTAACCAAATGAAGAATATAAGAAAAAGGAAGTTAGAAATTGATGAGGACTTTTGAAGTTTTCCATAGATACCCCACTGATACTATTTTATATTAAAGGGGAGTAAATTGCATGTCCCCTGACACATTTGATTAAATAACTAATAAAATTGAGACTACAATCTACTTCTCTGAAGCACTAGAATACTACAAACAGGCTGATAATTAACTTCCCAGTGATCAGGATATATTTGTCCTACTAAAGGTTTGTATAAAATATTGTTACCTGATGTTTTATTAATTAATTTTTAAAGTCTACTTTATAATATTTTTAAATACTAAAACACCAGTCTGAGTTGCCATGACTTGTGGCAGAAAATTCTGTTTATAATATAATATATATATATATATATATATATATATATATATATATATATATAATTTTTTTAAGTTAGAAGCAGGGAGGCAGAGAGACAGATTACCACATTCCTGCCCCACAGGATCCACCTGGCAAGTTCTTATGGGGCGATGCTCTGCCCATCTGGGGCTTTTGCTTCATTGCTCAGTAACTGAACTATTTTAGTGCCTAAGGCAAGGCCATGGAGCCATCCCCAGCATCCAGGGCCAAGTTGCTTCAATTGAGCCATTGATTGCTGTAGGAGGAGAGATAGAAAGAGAAAAGGGGGAGGGAGATGGGGAAGAGTAAAAAAACAGATGGTCACTTCTCTTGTGTGCCCTAACTAGGAACAGAATCTGGGACACCCACATGCTGGGCATATGCTCTACTACTGAGCCAATCAGCCAGGGCTATTCTATTTATTAATATATAGTAGCACTAAGTACATGTATAGATATTTTATTTAGTTGTATTTGATAGATGAAGTAGCTACTCAGTTGCTATTTTGAGACCAATGCAGGCCCGGAGGAGGAAGAAGGATTGCCTTTATTAGTAACCTGGCCCAAATCCCCCACCGTGCAACAGGTAGAGTCAGGGTACAAACAGATTTTGAGTAACTGTGGTGCCACTCCAATCCACAAGCAGAGGACACTGTCTTGCAACAGCAGATGCAGCAATGTCAGCCACTTTTACTTCAACCCTTCGAACACTGGGAGACTGTCTTTTTTATTTCATGCTGCTTGAGGATTTAGAACTGTTTCTATATATTTATTGATCATTGATTCCAAATCAGAAATTCGTTTTTTGGTGCATACTCTAGTTTTTATGCAATTTTAATTTCATTTTGTTACAGTTAATGGCATGCACTGATTATTAATTGGAGTTAAAGGGCAATGGCTCTTAGATTGAACAAAACCACAGACAATAAGTGTTTTACAAATGTCACTTTTACATAATTGTAGTTGTTTATAAATGTAAAAAGTTATTATCTGATAAAATCACCCTCTTATTTTGTATTAAGATTGAATCATGGCTTCTTAAAGTAAGCACAAATATAAGAATAGTCTTGACACCTTCAGTTATATATGTGGCTGTTACACACTTCAATGTCAAAGGCACAATATTTCATCATTTGTGACACAGGCATATTTTGCCTATTTTCAAGTTCCCCTTGGTGATCTAGACAAAAATTGGCCTTCTCATTTTGTGTGTCATAATTGTGAGGAAACGCTTTGTGACTGGACAAAATGAAAATGCAAAGGAATGCCTTTTGGTATTCCTATGGTTTTGCATGAACCTAAGGACCACAGCAGTGACTGTTATTTCTGTCTAATTCATACAAAGAGCATCAGTAAGAAAAAATGGCATATGATTGTATATCCTAATATTCCTTCAGCAAAATGACTTATCCCACACTCTGAGACACTCCCGCTTCCAGTTTCCAATGGTTTTATTTCTTCTAAGGACAAAGAAAGTGAATCTGGTGATCAAGTGAATTTTGACAAGATGCATGAGGAAATGGTTGTAGAATTTGAGGGGTCTTCTTATGATGCCAAACAGTCATTAACCCCTCAGCAGTTTAGCCAACCTGATTGAATGACTTAGTAAGAGATTTGGGTCTATCATAAAAAGCAGCTGAGTTATTAGCCTCCAGCCTTCAAGAAAAGAATGTACTTCACAGGTCAGCTAAAGTATCGCATTTCAGGAAGCATGAACAAATTTTTGTGGACTTTTTTTCTGAAGACAAACTCTTTGTTTACTGTCATGATATTGGTAGTCTTCACAGCCAGCTAGGTATTACCACTTACAGTCCAACAGAATGGCAGCTATTTCTTGACAGCTCTAAATGGAGTCTGAAATATGATCTCCTACACAACGGTAATGTTTATGCAGTGGTTCCAATTGGTTATTCAACTCATCTGTGAGAAGATTATGACATAAAATTGAGCTTGACTTTCTGAAGTATAAAGAGCATAACTGGATCATTTGTATGGATCTTAATATGGTAAATTTCCTACTAAGACAACAGAGAGGTTTCACAAAGTATCCTTGCTCTCTGTGTTTGTGGATCAGCTGAGCTCAGGAGAAACACTGGACACAGAAGGAGTTGCCGAAACGTGAAGCTCTGGAAGTAGGGATGCAAAATATTGTGAATGATCCTGTAGTTAATTAAGACAGGATCATTTTTCTCCCACTTCATATCAAACTTGGCTTAATGAAGCTGTTTGTTCAGGCTTTGAATAGAGAAAGTGAATGCTTTCAACATATGGTTTCTGCTTTTCCTGCCTTGTCTTTTGAGAAAATAAAAGCAGGTGTATTCAATGGACCTCAAATTTGAACCCTCATATGTAATGAAAAATTCATCAGGAAGATAAATAAGGAGAAAAAAGCAGCATGGCAGTCTTTTGTGGCAGTTACAAAGAACTTCCCCGGCAACCAAAAAACAGAAAACTATGAACTTCCGGTTCAAAAGATGCTGTTGGCTTTCCGCGACATTGGATGTAACATGAGCATTAAGATTCACTTCTTGAATAGTCACCTTGATAAGTTTCCTGAAAATCTTGGAGCTGTTAGTGATGAGCAGACTACTGCTGGAGCATCAAACAAGATTGTCCTCAACAAGTACACAAATTGCAAGATCTACAAACACAAATTTTTGCCTGAATAGAATTTAAATAATTTTGCACAAATTTTGTGATTAACGTAAGTATTTTAGTATGTTCTATTTTGAAATTTTAAACAAATTTTAATGCAATCATATCCTCTAATGTATTAGTGTATTTACTGCAGTATACAAATTATTGTATTTTCTCAAAGATGATACCCAAGAAGACCTTCTACTTCATTATGTTAAACTAAATGTTGAAAATTTTACAATAAGATGAAAATGTAAAATCTTGAATTGCAAAAGAACTGTAGCTTACAGAGAAAGACTAATGTCACATTTGAGATCAGCACACTCGAATTAGGTAAGAACAAGCGTCTTTGTTGATGCAACAAAAATTTTCTTTTCCAGTGTATCCGATCTAGTCCCTTCCCTACTTCTCCTTAGGAACTGATATGATACCCTTTGTGACAGCGTGCTTGCACCCAAGTGATTTTAAAATTAATTTTTCTTTATTTTTAAATTTGCCTTATGTTTTTACCAAAAGTTTCTGCCTTTCAGTATTCTTTCCACTTTACTTGTTTACAAATAGATTTACCATTAGATAATGTTTAATCTGTGTTGACAAAAGAATTTAGTATAGATTGAAGAGAATAAAAATTATTGAATATGACATTTAAGATTAACACCATTATTATTTGAAAGGGAAAATGTGACTAAACTTCTAGTAACTTAAAATTAAGATGCTAATACTCTGTTGCATCACTCAGTATATATATAAAGAGATAGAATGATAGATAGATATAATAGACAGGTGAATAATTAAATGATATATAGACAATGACTGTAATTTCTAAAAATGTGTATGATGTATATCCTATTTGTATTTTTATAATTGTCAGCATTTTAATACTTCTATATTTTATTCTTAAATAAAAATAAAATCACCCCAAAAGAATTAAATATGTATTGAAAATTATTATACAGGTCAATTATTATATACATACTTTATACTTCTCTATTTGAATTGAAATGTAAGAGAATAAAATTATGTCAACTTTCAATGAACTGAAACTAAGGGTAAATAAGTTAATAAATGGCATTTATGCCTCTTTGATATTAGTAATTTCATTTTTTCTTGATTACTTTTAAAATATATATATATTTTAATGTAATGTACTCCATATCAGTAGGAAATACATTTTAAGAGAGTGTGATTACATAAAATGACACTGTCCTCTTTTACAAACTTTTATTTTAATTTTAATTTTTATTATATTATCAAATAAAATGACAGGGAGCACAGGAAAACAAACAGAACACTCTTATTTTCTATTCTGTTATCTGGAATTTAGAAAATGTAACCAAATTTTAAATACATATCAAAGCAAGTGCTTCATTATGTTCTCTATAAAATGGCACAGTCATGTCTGTTTTGCTGTTTCCTACAGTGAAAGCTATTAACTCACCACATTGGTTTCATCACTTTCAGTTTATGTTTAATTTAATATTATCCTTAATGATCTGCAAGGCAATATCTGAAGCATTTTATTTAAAAATACTTATATATAAGTACAGAGATATAGAACTTGAAAAAATAGTTAATGTCATGAGTAATGATTTTAAATAAAAAGGGACAAAAAACAAACCACTTCTCTATAATCTGCATTTTTTTAATTAAGAGAAAGAAAATCACTCAGTGAGTTTAATTGATCCTGTGAAAGTGAGTAGACTAAATTACCAACTTTATTACTCTTCTCAACTAGTTAATTAAAGTATGTTACTCACTGACACATTACTGCAGATCAAGATTTTACTTCAATGTTGATGAGCAGGAATCTTTAAACTTAGAAAAAAAGAATCTTTAACTACAAAGACTGACTTTAGTTTAAGAACTTGAGTTATTTTTTGTTTACTTCCAAGAAGTTCATAATAGAGTAGGCAAGATAAGCCATTTTAAAAAAATTAAACGTTACTTTTATTACACTGTATGATGTAAAAGAATGGTTCATGGCCTCTTCATCAGTAGCAGACATGGATCAAGTACTATGTCTTCATCTAGTTAAGATAAAGCAGTCTTAATATGTCATGGGTGGTGGTGAATGTGTGTGATTGGGGGACATAAATTCTATAACTTGATAAATCTTACAAGTGGTGACTCTGGGGTCAAGGCCACTGTCATCTAGTATTTCCATCATCTTCAACATTTTAAATCCAAAATATGAGTTTGTCAGCAGTAAACTGATAGAAAGAGAATTTTAAATGGGCAATATTTTTAAGACCAAGGTTGGAAATAGTGCACTTTATTTCCATTCACATTTTATTACCTAGAACTCACTCACATGGCTCCTTATGATTTCAAAGGATACTGGCAAAGGAAGCTGTGTACTAAGAAATACAAGAAATGGATTTGTAATATAGTTTTTCTCTTCCTATAGAACATGTATTGATCTAGGTCCTCAAAAAGTAAAATTTAAAAACTAAAAAGCTGATAACTAACTGCCCAATTGTTTCTTTGTTCCTTAAGAAAAAAAAAATTAGTAAATATAAACTAAATTCTTTGGCCTTTGTTTAATTGCCACTAAAACTATGCTCACTTTTTATATATTATGAGCCAATTATACTTAACTAACTATGCTACTATTTTTATAAGGAAGATATAATTAGCTAAATACTACTTCAGAGCTAACTAAGAGCCAGACACTGTTCTAAGTGGTTTTACAGAACGTAGTTTATTTAATCTTCATAACAATCCTGTGATGTTGGGTCTAAGCTCATCCCTAGCACATAGATGTGGCAATGGTCCCAGAGAAGTTGTGATATCTAATAAGAGGAAAATCTTGGATTTTTGAAGCACACATGGTTTGTTTCAGAGTCTATACTTTTAACAACTTTTCTCTAAGTTCAACATTTTTTCATTTTAATTTTCAAGGTAAGTAATTGTACATAAAATGTTAAGAAATACTCTTTTTAAATAGAAAACTTTTGAATCTTTTACAAACTACATTAGCTTCAATTACTAATTTGATAAATATATTGCAAGTTAAAATGCTTAATGTAAAGATTGTTTTTATATATATATATATATATATATATATATATATATATATATATATATATTTGAAACTAAATGTAAACTTTATTTTAAGATTGTTATTTGACTTCATTACACAGAAGAATTTTTAATGTCTTAGAACAGTGGTTTTTAACCTGGGTTCTATCGAACTCTAGGGGTTCGATGAGTCAGTCTCAGGGGTTTGGAGAAGCCTCTGCCACAGGGGCCAGAATAAAGTAATACTGTAATTTGTTGTGAGTTCATGCACTTTGTTGGTTTTGTTCTTTGAGCAAGGTGATGTTCATGCAAGGCTCATTTTGTGCACCAGTAAAAAAAACATATACCTATGTCTTGAATTTGGAAAAAAAAATCAAATTTTATTTATCACTAAAGGAGTGTTCAGTGAATGCGCATAAGAAACTGGTGGGTTCGGTACCTCAAAAAAGGTTAAGAACCACTGTCTTAGAAAATAATGTACCATCTACAAGCCTGTAAGATCTCAAGAAATTTTAGAAGCATATTAGGAATTAGCAAATGTTGTAAGATTATACAGCAATGTGGGCAGGCCTCTGTGGCTTGAGGAACCCATATTTACTCATAACCAAGGCCTTAGTCTTACTTAGTCTTATCATCTCTGGTGTTAACAGAAGAAAGAAGTGTGTGTGTGTGTGTGTGTGTGTGTGTGTGTGTGTGTGTGTGTTTGTGTGACAGCGAAAGACAGAGACAGACAAAGAGAGGGACAGAGAGAGATACAGAGATGGGGACAGATAAGGGTAGATAGAGACAAACAAACAGGAAAGGAGAGAGATGAGAAGCATCAATTTATTGTTGCGGCACCTTAGTTGTTCATTGACTGCTTTATCATATGTGTCTTGACCGGGGGTGGGAGGTGTCTACAGCAGACTGAGGGACTCCTTGCTCAAGCCAGCGACCTTGAGCTCAAGCTGGTGAGCCTTGCTCAAGCCAGATATTTGGCACTCAAGCTGAATACCTAAGGGTTTCAAACCTGGGTCCTCTGTGTTCCAGTCTGATGCTTCATATACTTTACCACTACCTGTTCAGGCAGAGTAAGGCATTTTGAAAGAAATTAGAGATTTTTCATTTGTTATTTTCAGAAATTACACAGACTTCTGTCAAGCTGCTTGTCTCATAAGAAATACCTTCTCTAGAGTGTTTTGATTCAGTTCCTGGTAAGTTTTCTGTGATTTATCTTGACACATGTGTCTTCTTGCCAAGCATTACATGGTATATAACAGTGGTTCTTAACCTGGGTTCTATCAAACCCTAGGGGTTCGCTGAGTCTGTCTCAGGGTTTCAGAGAAGCCTCTGCCGCAGAGGTAAAGACACACTTGTGTAAAGTTGTGATGACACGCCCTGCTTGGCCATCACTTGCTGCAGAGGATCAGGTTGCATTGCTTGGCCAACCAGTGCTGTGGGGAATTTAGTGCACACAGTAGTCAATGGCTGTCATAGTTGTACGTCGTGTGGTTTCTTTCTTAATATTTTAATCCATACTAAATATGTCGAGCAAAAAGAAAGTGGTCGGATGAATATGTACAACATGGATTCCATGTATCACGGAACAGGATGGGAGTCAGCGTCCTATCTGCATGATATGCAATGCCAAGTAGAACAGCTCTAGTCTCGCACTGGCAAAACTAAAGGAACACTTCTTGAAGCTGCATGGAGATGGAGAATACAAGAACACAATGCCTGCTGAATTCAAGGTGAAAAGAGCCAGATTCGATAAAAGGGTCACTCTGCCTGCTCTTGGATTTGTACCCGTTAACAAACCGATCCTCAAAGCATTATACAAAGTTGCTTACTTGATCCCAAAGCAGGGTAAGCCACACACCATAGGTGAAACACTTACAAAACCAGCTGCGTTAAAGATGGTGAATCTGATACTCGGAACAGCGGCCAAAGGTAAATTATCCTAAACTCCTCTCTCAAATGACACCATCAGCGACAGAATAGAGAACATGAGTAAAGACATCTTGGCTCAAATAGTTGCAGATCTAATTTCAAATCCGGCAAAATTTAGTCTTCAACTTGATGAGACCGCAGATATTTCTAATCTAAGCCAGCTTGCTGTTTTTGTGCACTATGTGAAAGAAGACATGATAAAGGAAGACTTTTTATTCTGTAAGCCTCTTACAACAACAACTAAGGCAGCCAATGTGAAGAAGCTTGTGGATGACTTCTTCAGAGACAACAATCTTTCATGGGATATGGTTTCTGCAATTTGTACGGACGGAGCTCCAGTCATGCTGGGAAGAAAGTCTGGTTTTGGTGCGCTAGTAAAAGCCGATGCACCACACATCATTGTTACGCATTGTATTCTGCACAGGCATGCATTGGCAACTAAACCATTGCCTCCAAAAATGACAGATGTATAAAAACTGTGGTGGAATGTGTGAACTATGTGCAAAATAGTGCTCTGAGGCACCGCATCTTCAGTGAGCTGTGTAAAGAAATGGGCTCTGAATTCGAGGTACTCCTGTACCATTCTAATGTTCGGTGGTCCCGGGGACAGGTGCTGAATCGTGTTTTTGCTATGCATGTGGAATTAGCCATGTTTTTGAAAGAGCGGCAACATTGTCATCCAGATTGCTTCAAAAATCCTGAATTCATTGTGATTTTAGCGTACATGGCTGATATATTCGCAGCTCTCAATCATCTCAATCAGCAGATGCAGGGTGGTGGAGTCAACATCATGGAAGTGGAAGTAAACCTGAAGGCTTTTCAATAAAAAACTACTGTTATGGAAACAACGAATAGAGAACAATAACTTTACAAACTTTCCCCTTCTGGACGACTGTGTAAGTAAGATCAAAGATGTGTCTGGAATTGGAGACGGTTCTGTACCCATGAAAATGAAGCAAACAATTGTCACGCATTTAGATGAGCTTGCAAAGTCTCTCGATGAAATTTCCTTATAAGAGAGTGATGTCCAGCATGGATGAGACAGCCATTTACGTTTACTGTTGAGACAGCGGATGCCAATGATGAATACCTCGACAAAATCATTGAAATTCAGCAGAGCGAGGTTCAACTGCAGCTCTTCAGAACAACACTCTCAACTTTTTGGTATTGACAAATGGAAAATTACCCAGTTATTGCTAAGAAAGCCCTGGAATTTTTTATACCATTTGTTACAACATATCTTTGCTAGCAATCCTTTTTGAGGATGCTGGACATAAAAACAAAGAAAAGGAACAGACTTTGCTGTGAAGATGACATGAGAGTAGCTCTTGCCAAGGTGAAACTATGCATATCTGAACTGGTCTCCCAAAAATAATAGTAGAAGTCACACTGATTTGCAGGTATGTAATTTAGGCAATGCTTTATTCTGGCCCCAAAAAGTATTTTGTGGATTCAAAACGACAAAAAACAAATTAAATTTAAAATTAAGTTATTAAAAAAAATATTAAATTCTTTAAAAAAATCCGAATTTATTTTTAATTAGTAAAATAGTAAAAAAATATTTTGGGGGGCTGAAATTCTTTTATGGGGCCGAAATATTTTTGTTGGCCAGAATAAAGTAATACCGTAATTTGTTGTGAGTTCATGCACTTTGTTGGTTTTGTTCTTTGAGCAAGGTGATGTTCATGCACGGCTCATTTTGTGCACCAGTAAAAAAACATATACCTATGTCTTGAATTTGGAAAAAAAAAGCATATATTATTTATCACTAAAGAAGGGTTCGGTGAATGTGCATATGAAACTGGTGGGTTTGGTACCTCAAAAAAGGTTAAGAACCACTGGTATATATGTACATGATCCCATAAGAAAAATCTTTTTCAGAGTGTTTTGAGTCAGTCCCTGATAAGTTTTCTGTCATTTATTTTGACACACATGTCTTCTTGCCAAGCATTACATGGTATATATTACACGATCCTTTCTTCTCCCTTCAATATGCCAGTGACAAAGACAATTATTTATCAAGTTATAAATTTAAGAATTGGTAGGAGATCTGAAGATGACTTACACTTGTATGAAGTTTCTGCTGAAGGGATACTGGGTTTAAATATCAGATGCTATAAATCAAATTGACTTTTTGAAGGGTAACATTCTGTATAAATCCACAAGGTAATTTATTCATCTTTTTTTTTTTATCTCTCCTACAGCCTACCGTTAACAACAACAACGTTCATAATGATTAAAATAGTGATAACATAGGCACTCTTACTGAGCTTTTAATATGTGTCATGCAGTATATTCAGTAATTTAAAAACATACATCCTGTGTAGGTCGAGCCAGGTGAGGATAGATTTGATGGAAAGTAGACATTTTTCTTTTTTCTTTTTATTTTGTACATAACTGTAGCTCAATGTTCCCACACAAAATCTTGGCAAGAGAATAGTTATGTCAGAGAGAAAAAGATGGACAAAACAGCTCAAACATTAGAAATAATTTTAGCTAAGAAACAAGAAAATCCTTTCTTTCAGGCATTAAATATGAATATTTATTTTGCCTTGCCTAACAGCTGTTTGAAAATAAAATGAATTTTCACTTTCAAAAAAAAAATTGAAAGAAAATTTATTTTGTCATTATTTGTATTTTGATTATTGTCATCCTTTTCTGGATAGCAATCCATATGATTTTTTTTTTCTTTTTTTCCAAATTAGCGGATGGGAAATAGAAAGACAGACTTCTACATATGCCTGACATGAACCCATCCGGCAACATTTGTCTTGGGCCCATGCTCTGCCCTTCTAGTGCCATACTCGCCACCTATTTTTAGCACCTAAGGTGAAGGCTTCACAGAGCCATCCTCAGCTCTTATCTGGCTGAGAAAAGGGAAGAGAGAGAAAAAGAGCGTAAGGGTGTGGAAAGGATGCAGAAGTAGATGGTCGCTTCTCCTGTGTTCTCTGACTGGGAATCAAACCCAAGGCATCACAAGCCAGGCTGATGCTCTACCACTGAGCCAACCAGCCAGGGCCCCATATGAATTTTTTATACTTAATAAAATTGCATATATGTATGCTACACATATATTGCATATGTAAACATATGGGGTTATTAGCAGTTACAAATTGAGATAATTTTGAGTATGAATGCCCCTGTATTTTCTCTCTTTTATTATTTCTAATTTAATTTAAGTTAGGAAATTTAAAGAAACATTTGTTAGAATTATTTGTAAAATAAGAGCAAAGAAGGATATGAATTGAAATTGGGAAACTCTTTTGTGATTATTTTGTATGAGCTTTATCAGACAAACTTTCATTTTACTTAGTTGTCTAGAGAAATTCAGTTTCTTGCAGGCACAAGCATTTAACATAAGTGAATGAAACAATCTTCAGTAAGATAATAGATTATGCTATAATTGTATTACATCAAAGAGCAATGCCTAATTGTACTGCCCTTTAAAACTCATTTTTAAGCACTGTAAAATAACCAATTTACATCAGCAAGTCACATGTGGTCAATAAATTGTTTCCTTGAAACAGACGCACTATTTTTATTTTAGTTTTTCACTTGTATTATACTAAATGAAGTTGCATTAGACCACCATTTAATTTAGAAGCTAGATTCTTTAGCCAGCCTTGTTTCAAACCCTACATTTACCATTTACTTATTGTATGTCTCTGGCAAATTTATTGACTACAGCTAGTACTCGACTTACGACCACAATTGGTTCCGACAGACCGGTCGTAACACAATTTGGTCATAAGTTGAGTAGACTATATGTACAGTACTGTGAAATGATGTTATAAAAATATTTAAGTCATATTTTATCATAATTTTTTTTCATTATTGTTATATATCATAATTTTCTTTGTTCATCTCTACACCATTTTGTTTCTTATTTTTACATTCATCAGGTTTAAGTAAAACACTGCATTACCAGTACAACTGGTTTAATGTTTGCAAAACATACAAAATTACAAAATACAGGTGTATTCAAAAACTTCTCCAGACGTGGAGCAGTCATGGCTAGCGATTGTGGTCGTAATGTCGAATGGTCATAAGTTGCATAGGTCATAAGTTGATCAATACCTGTAGACACTTATGTTATTGTGAGGGTGATTTACTATATATAAAGTACTTAGTTTGTATAATACATGGAAAAGAGTAGGTCTCAAGTGAGTGGAAATTATTGCTAATACAGTGGTACCTTGAGATACAAACAAATCAACATACAAATTTTTTTTAAGATACGAGCTGTGACACAGTCTGTATTTTTGAGATCCGAGCGAAATTTTGAGATATCAGTCATGATTCAGGAAGCTGCCGCTAGTTGGCGCAGTTTGATATACAAGTAGACTGACTTACGAGCTCCGTTACAGAACAAATTAAAGTTGTATCTCAATGTATCACTGTATATACAATTATTATACCAGAATTAATTATTCTTTATGGTGATTATCTTTCTCTGATTTTTACTTTTAAATTTCTTTCTTTTTATTTATTCACTTTAGAGAGGAGACACAAAGTGAGAGAGAGAGAGAGAAAGAGAGAAAGAGGGGAGGAGCTGGAAGCATCAACTCCCATATGTGCCTTGACCAGACCGGTGCAGGGTTTTGAACTGGCGACCTCAGGGTGCCCAGGTCGATGCTTTATCCACTGCGCCACCACAGGTCAGGCTGATTTTTACTTTTAAAGTAACATAAGTCTTGTCTTTGTGCAGATGTTTTGTATTTTCTATTTATTTATTATAAGAACTTTAATAATACTTACATCTGCCATTGAAGACATTAAAGGTAACAAGCAAATTATGACAAAAATAAATATTTTTTGTTTTATAGTGAAAACAAGAGATGTTATTAGTTATTGTAAGCAAATGTTTACCTGCAGATGTGCATACATAGTACATGTATATATTCCTGTTATTATGAGCATTTGAGTTGACAGAAATTATATGTGAGCAGTCAAAGGGTAAGCTTTTCTTTTCATAATAATCTATTTGAATAAACCTTAACATCTCACATTTACTTGTTAAATCTAAAGAAGGGGAAAATGTAAAAATTGAAAAGAAGCTTATTTTATATAAAAAATATGCAAAAAGTGTTTTATTCAACCCAGTTTATTGTCATTATAAGGCTAAATAAACTTACACAAGTAATAGAACTAATAGTACAAAGTGAAACTCTAAGAATATCTCCTAGTGTGTGTGATGAATTTAAATCATTTAATTTTAAACATGAGAGAAGATATTTATCTGAGTTAGTGGGAAGGAAAGTGGTGCAAGACTTACTCTAAACAATATTGTCCTCATACATTTTTAGTATTTAGTCATAATGAGACCATTTCTATGTCAATGAGACGATGACATAGTAGTTTTTGCAATGGATTCATTTATAATAGTTCTTTGAGATCAATGATAAATTTTAATGTAACTTCCCAAAAACTTCCTTGTTAGAACTGAAGGCAGCAATGAAATATTTTAGAGACATGATTCGCCATGTTTAGAAAACACATTTATATTTTCAGGTCACATTGGTGAGTTTATAGATGAACTGTATATAAATATTATAAGACTTAATAGTGAACACCTCTTAAAAAAACATTTTTCCATCATAATCATCTGATAGGATTATAGTCTTATATTGTCAAGTTGTCAAAACCAGACCAATAACAGCATACAAAGTGACTTTCTCCAATTTAATGTTATAGCTACAGACAAGCAGATTGTTTCATATTCATACTTTGTTTCTGTTTGTATCATCAGTACAACAAATGTTTAATAAAATTGGTTTTAAACAGTTAGAATTGGATTTGCATTTAGCTTCATAATTCACGAGCAAATACTCTGTCATTTGCCTTACTGACCTTTGTTTTACATGTAAAATGTGGTAGATAACATTTTCCCCTTGTGTTTATCTATGGGCTTATATATGGAAATATGTGCCTGAGAATTAAATGAAACAATGAGTCCAAAGTACACACCAGAATGCCTATGTATGCCATAAGTAATTATTGTTACTATTAATATTTGCCTACAGTGTACTAAGAGGCTGTGTGTATTTGTTTTTAAGCCAGAAAAATATAAAACTAAACCCATTTTTTTCTCAATTCACTTTTTCTTTTGTTCTAGAATAAATTTTTACTAAGAAAAATGTACAAATCATCTAATTCTTCTACTAATTTAAATAAATTATATCAGAAAACATGGTATCAAAGGTAATTATTTAGCAAAATTCTGGAAAAAATCTTTTAATGTGAGGCAGCACATTCTCAGCATCTCGTTACCCACCTCTTCTAGTTGTTATAGGCCTGTTTAACATAGAAAGACTTCTTTTTAAAAAAAATAAACTTATTTGAATGAGCCTGCCAGGTCAGCCCTCTCTGACAGCATTGGAGGTCAAAATCACATTAAAAATATAATTTAATATATATAAAATTATATTAAGATATACATTTTATATTAATATTCTGTATCAATTTGATAAAACTGAATAATACATTCATTAAACTTGTTTATTCCCTATTTCACACTGAATTATTCATGCAAATGCTTAGTGTACAGTATATTTTCTACTGCAGGATCAGAATGTATTTAAACAATATAAAGCTTGTTTAAATCAGGGTTTTTCCTCCTCAGCCTTATTGACATTTTAGGCAGGATATATATTTGTTATAAGGAGATGGTCCTATGCATTGCAAAATGTATAGTTACGTCCCTGTCTTGTACTCTGTAGATGCATTTTGCATTTATCCTTTGCCCCTATTTCAGGTTTTGATAACCAAAAATTCTCCAAATGTTTTCAAATGTTCCCTGGGGGTAAAATTACACCTAGTTGAAAACCCATTAGTTAGAATCAAGATGCACATAGCCAATAGATAGAAACTGGTTGACAAGAATTCTTTAATACATAGGTTTCTACTCACTGCTTCATTTTTTTAATGGAATTTATTTATTAAAATATCTAGTGGTTTATCTTATTTTCCAGTGAGTACTGTAGATGGTTTATCTGTTATATAATTGAGCACATTTCTTTGCCCCTTCTCATTCCTACAACTTGATAGCTAGATCGAGAGAGGCTTGATAAAATTCTGGGTCAATTTTTTTTTTTGTTAAGAGTACTTCAGAGATGTTATTGTATATTTCCATCAGGAGACATATATGTCAGGTTTCCACATTTATTATACTAAATCAATACCCACAAAAGCATTTTACTCAGGGTTGTCAAACTGAGATATTGTAGTATCATTATCTTTGAAAAGATATTGATGTATAATACTATAAATATATTTATATTTATAATGTATAAAAAGATTTTGATGTATAATACTATATAAGTAAATTTTCTCAGCCTTGGTTGGTTAGCTCAATTAGAGGACTATCTTGAAACACCAAGGATGCAGCTGCCATTCCCAGTCAGGGCACATCTGGGAAGTCACCAGTGAGCACTCAATGAAGTGAAACAGTTAATGAATGCTTCTTTTCCTCTCTCAATCTCCCTCCTTTTCTCTGTCTCTCTAAAATCAGTCAATTTAAAAATAAATAAATTTTCTCCATCTATAAATTCTCTCTCATTAACTGTTATCTTAAGAAACAGTTAATATAGAAAATGCAGGTGAAATTCTGGATGTTTATTCTTTATTAAATGATTTTCAAAATACTATGTATGTTTATTAACATTCTTCAAAACTGACCTATTATTTTCTTATTTTAAATATTTTTCAAACACAAAGATTTAAACATATTTTATATTTTTGATCCATCACACTTATTGTTTTTGTTACTGTTGATTTTTTCAGATCCTAAGTCCCTTTGATATGATTACAGTAATATTTGTAGCTTTCATGATTTGTACTTTTACTAGATGTTTATACTGCATTTAAAATAGATCTTTGAACTATATGTGAAGTTACACAGTATTATTTGAAGATAGACTCTGTCTAATGAAAGATATATGTACATTATAAACCATGGGGCAGTCATTAAAAGAGAATAAGGTCAAATCATATATCCTTACTACTTTATCCAAGCACTGCTCAATCCATTCTATCTACCTAATGACAGATGCTTTTAAAGCAGTCTTTTCTATACAGTTATAGGCATTGTGTTTTTGTAGCTACACTCTATCTTTGTCTTGCCCAAGTTCAGAAAGAGTCTCCTTATTAAAGTATTCTTATATTAACAACTCTGAATATATTATTTTATAAGGATATCAGATGAGTCAGGAATTATTAAAGTATTTGTTTGAAGAGGAGAGCATGCAAGAAAACTAAGTGATAGAGAAACCCAAGTAAAAAAATTAAAAGTTAAGTAGTTAAGATAAAACATAGTTCTAAAAGAAAGAGAAATGATGTGTGTGTGAGAGAAAGAGAGAAAAGAAAGGAATGAAGAAAGAGCAGGAAAAACAGAATAAACATTAACTACAAAAGAAAATTCAAAGATTTAAATAGAATGAAAAAAACAAAGATGAACGTGAAAATAAAGATTACTGAAGAATATTGTAAAATAAAAGAAGCATAAAAATTACATAAATAATTTAAACCTTTAATGTATTATCAATACAAAACAAATAACAAAATTGCTACTAGCTATCACAGAGAGTTAGATATTTTTCCATTAAATAAGGAGCAGAGAAGGGCTAAACTAATGATCCAAAGTGGTGAGTTATAGAAAATAAAAAATCTAAAAACAAAGAAACAAAAAGAAAACTAAACTAAATAAGAGTTGTACAACAATTAAGTCTAGGGCAAAGCTATGAAAGTATGAATACAGGCCACAAAATTACTAAGTGAAAATAACTAGTCTGAAAGGCTACATATTATATGATTCTATTTGTATGCCATTCTTAAAAAGGACAGTAAACAGATCAGTGGTTGCAAGGAGTTTAGGGAAGAGGGAAATATGAATAGATGACCCACAAAGGGTTTTTAAAGGCAGCAAACAATTCTGAATAATAGAATTACAAATACAGACATTCTGCATTATTCAAAACCCACATAACTGTACAGCATAAAGAATAAATCTGAATTTATTTAATTTAAAAAATTATTTAAGATGTCAGAGGATACCAGAAAGGAATGTAGACTATGACAAACTAATCTAATTGTATTACAAATATAATAACCTTATTGAATGAAGGGAAAAACTGCGGACCTAAGTAATTTTAGAAATGAGTGGAGACTGTAAGACTAAATGCTAAAGGAACTGTGCATATGCACTTCACTTTAGTCAAGATTTTAAACAGGGGAGCATGGATTAATATTTTGAACCCAATAATCATATGTCCAAGGATTAATCCATTAGTAAATAAATGACAGATGCTAGAAAATAAGTTCCTCATTATTGGTGTGGTGATTACAGAGAAGTAAAGGTGGAGTTTTCAGATGATTCATGTAGTACTAGATCAAAGTTGAAGACACCAGTATAAACTTAGATAGATAAAAATGTAAATATTTATAAATGTGTCTATATGCGCAAGTTAGTATACACATACACCACATTGCGCTATCAGTTGAGAGGTCTCATTTAGAAGCAAGGACACTGCAGTAGCAAAAAGCAACCCATCACCCAGACCTTGATTTCTAATACTATTCTCCAATAAAGGAAGAAGGTCTCCTCAGAGAAAATAGAAATAACTGATTCTAGGGCTGGGACAGGGAATAAACATGATGAGCCTCGAGTATTTTATAGTTTCAAAAACCAAGGAAGTGGTAAACAAGTAAGAGATAAATTTAAAAAAATAAAATAAATCTGAATGGAATAAGGTGTCAACTAAAATCCTTCAATGGCCAAGAGGAAATATTTTGAGCAACAACAACAAAAATAACAGTGCTGAATTATTATCGAAAGGGTAAATATCTTTGAGTCCATGCTGATGTAAATAAATTATCAAAACCAATAAATAAATGGAGAGAATATTTAAAATTTATGCTGCCCTGAGTTCATACTGTCTTTAGCTATAATCCAAGTACCACATGAATCAGGCAGAATTACAAATAAAATGTAGATATTGTCCTTTTAACAGGTAAATATAACTTTGCACCTCTTAAGTGTGTGGGTTGTGCATAGTGACTTCTCAATGGGTACTGTATAAAAAAGCTAAGGCAAAAAAAAAAAATGATAAAGAAACTTGGCAAACATTACCTTAGCCCAGTGGTTCTTAACCTGGGTTCTATCGAACCCTAGGGGTTCGATGAGTCGGTCTCAGGGGTTCAGAGAAGTCTCTGCAGCGGAGGCCAGAATAAAGTAAATACCGTAATTTGTTGTGAGTTCATGCACTTTGTTGGTTTTGTTCTTTGAGCAAGGTGATGTTCGTGCACGGCTCATTTTGTGCACCAGTACAAAAACATATACCTATGTCTTGAATTTAGAAAAGAAAATCATATTTTATTTATCACTAAAGAAGGGTTTGGTGAATGCGCATACGAAACTGGTGGGGTCGGTACCTCAAAAAAGGTTAAGAACCACTGCCTCATTAGTAATATGGTATAATACGATATAATATGATGATACTCATTAAATAAAAAGAAATGTACTTAATAATGTAAGATGTTAATAATAAGAACAACTAAACATGGTACATGAAACTTTACTGTACTATGAATCTACAACTATTTTGAAATATAAATGTTATTTAAAAACATATTGTATGCTAAACAATGTATAAATTTTATCTACATTCCTACTTGCTAGATCTATTTTTTTCCAAATTTTTATATGAGGAAACTATAGTTTAGGTTAAAGTTCAATGACAAGTTACCCATCAGTCAGTCTGTATCTCACTAGGATCCAAAATAAAGTATTTACAAGTCTAATCTCATTTCACTGCTGTGCTATCATTAATAAGTTGTGTGTATAGAGACATTCTTTATTTAAAGGGAGATTCTGTTGCCCTCCAGCAGCAATAAACATTTGACATTATGTTTGGAACATGTAATCAGAATGTCAGATCATGTAATAAGGAAAATAACAGTAAGAAATTACAAATTAATGTGAAAAATAACTATTTTAAATAAGAACTATTTAAAAAAAGAATTGCCTTTTTATTTATGAAGATTATCACAGTTTATAAAAAAGTAGGATTTCTACATTTAATCGTATGAAATATAAAGCAAGTAGATTATGTTACTCACAAAATTATTTGAGTTGAAAATTTTGCATTTAGCTTAACCTGCAGACTACAGTATCAGATCTATACTCCTTTTTAATGTGGATAAAACTATTTTTGACATCATTGGGATATTATCTTAAAATTTTTTCAAGTGTATATAAAATTTAGAGAACTTATAAAATCAGATTATATTTTACATGCTTACCTTTACATGAGAAAATATAATTAAGGAAAGAACTGTGGATCATTATGATTTTATGCATTTAAGAGTATTGCTAGATTTAAATGCATGCTTTTTACTTTGACATTTTATTAAAAGCAATCCATTAATAAATGATGATAGAAATTTCTTTTCTCTTTGTGTCACTCTAATTCTTGAAAGTTATAGAAGGTCAGAAAACATCAGAATGGTTTATTAGAAGCCAATTACTTTTATGAATATATTAAGAAGAAAAAAATGGTCAGTATATCACTAGAATTTATTAGAGAATCAAAGTGATGCTTTCAAATGTTTCCTTCCCAAATTGTCTTTATCAAAGCAAATTAAACACTATATATGTACGCATTTACAATGATAATTTTTTTCTGAATTTTGAGATATAAGATGTGTTTGAAAGCATAACATTACAAACAATTTAATGAAATATAAGCATGTACTTTAACCTACAGTTGATGTCAATATATTTGAGTTTGATATTCATAAAAGTTAAAAATTATAAAAATATTTTATATAAATTTATGGAAGAAAAACAGTTCAAGTAAAAGGATTTTAAGAATAGTGTTTTGTAGATGGTTATCAATTGATTTAGGCAAAAATTCTAATGTTGAAACTTTTTAATGATATTCATAAGCATGAGGAACATAACACACATTTATAAAGTATTCAGAAAAAACAGCCAAGAAAGTCATATTTCTTTCCTGAGGGTAATTCATTAGCACTTCACCTATGACAGTCACCAGCATTAACTTTCAAATGAACTCTTCTAACTGCTAAAAATAGTAGAAACAATTTATTCCTGGAATGGTTTTGCATGTTGAGTATTCATTTTAATCCAAAATAATGCATTAGAAATACAAACAGATATGTATTAGTATACCCAGGTCTTTATGTGTTCAGATATATTCAGAGATACTTAAAGGTTCTTGAATAGAAAAAGCAAGTTAATAAAAACAGAGGTATTCTTATACAAATGATAATCTTCATAAGCAATGCTGCTAATAAATTACCCATGTAAAATCGCCATTTAATTTTGAAGAGCCAATATCCATTATTTGTCCTGTCATTTAACCACTCATTAATTGTGACCTTCATCTCAACATGATGATGTTCACAATGGCATGCACCATTAATTATGTATGGAGTTTTGTTCAACACTTTTCCTGAAAGTGTTTTATTTTTCAACTATACTAATAGCTTTTAATCTACTGAATTTCATAGGATTAAATATCTAAAAAAAACTCTATATGAATAAATTCAATATTTTATGGAAATATTATCATTATGTTACCTTTTATTTGTACAATGTAATAATACTTGTCAAACTGTTTTACACTGTGTAGTACATTTAAAACAGTGAGCTATGCAATGGAAGATATAGTTATTTCTATTTTAACCAATAGAAAAAAATTATAAGAGAGATGGTTAAAGAAAAAAACAAAAATGTAACAAGTTAAACAAGCAGATTATAAGGCAAACTTTATTAATAGGAAAATATATGTAATGCCTTATTGGGGATATTCTATTGGAAAATACTAACTAGTGCAGTCTTCGCACCTAAACTAACCCAGTAGATATAGTTTAAAGATTTGGCTTTTAGCTTCCAGTTTTTTGAAGATTCCCTTTTTCTTTCCTAGCTCATCTGGGAAGAAATAAAGAACAACTCTAGTGATCTCAAATGTGCAGTTTTTCTGCATGCCCATGGTGAGAGCATGTGAAAATTGTGGATATAGAAAACTGGGATTTGCTTCTGTTGAATTATAAATTTGGGCAGTTAGCATTTATTAAGTTCTCACTTTGTATAAAGTTCTGCAGAGCTAATATAATTTTTTGTTTTATACTACAGTAAGAGTCTAAAATTTAAGACCACCAAGTTATAATTTTGTTAGATGGTGAGAGATATTAATCCTAATCATTAAAACCAACTAATGAAAGGCAATGAAGTTGTTACTTTTTGTATGGCCAGTAACTGCGGCCACCATCAAAGCTGCCTGGCCAACATAGGTTCACATTTGATTCGGACAGATGGTAATGAAACAATAGAGCAAAAAACTGGAGTTCCATTTTTCTTTAATCCTAGCTCACATCCTGCAGGTGAGAAAATGCACAGCAAAAAACACTTCCCTTTCCATTCAGGGCTCCCAAGCCACTGACATATCTGAGTGTTTCTAGAATCAAAGGCTTCCCCTTACCAGTCTTATTCACCTCTTTTCCCCATCTCCTTCTTCTCCACAAACTGACTTTTCCTTCCCCTATTCTGTCATTTTGGCTCCCTCCTCCACATGGCTTCCCTGCCCTAACTCCATTGGCTATTCCTACCTAAAAGAACATGGTCACTCTCTCTCCAAAATGGCCTCCTAGCTCCTCCTTTTTAAACCTTTTTGTGCGAAAGCCCTACCCCAACACACATTAGCATAATCACACCTATTCCCAAGCATGAAGGCAATTACTGTTATCACCTAGGCGACAGCCATCCACATGGGCAGTGCCATCTTTAACAATAAGGGTGAGAAAAAGTACTTTATCTGCTCAACACTTGTCATTAACAAAAACTTTTGAGAAATTTATAGGTCTTAACTCTAATAGATTTTTACCTAATTCTGTTATTACTGGTTTTACCATTCTAACATTTTCATTTTATTAATAATTTATTATTATATACTTATTTTTTAATTTCTTTTCATTATTTCTAAAGCTAAAGAATTGACAGATTAGATTACCAGAAAATTAATGCAGTTTTTGCCAATTCTTTACTGGAACTTTATCATAATCAATCGGAAAGACTGAGTGAAACAATGGAAATTAAATGGTAATATATAATTTATTAGCATTAGAATTACTGATTCATACTTCTTTTTAAAAAAAACTCATGAGTAAAATATATGGCTCAAAGTCATAAATGCAAATTTGTGATGTTAATTCAAATCCATGCACTATTTATAGGTGGCTCTTTTACAGCCCTTTTTCCATCATTTGCTCAGCACTTATGCAAAATTTTTAGCTTCTCAGACAAAAATCATACAATTTATATTGAATGTAAGGTACACACACTCTAGGAAGTAGCTTGCATCAAAAGAAAACTGTCTATACCACAATAATCAAATAGAATGGGAAAAATTTGAAAGAATGTTTATAGTAAATACTTGTTAGTCATTGTGACAGTCAACAAACTGTATTAATTTTTAAATCTTCTATATTACTCAAGTTCAGACATAAATGGTAAATTATTTTCTATTGTTTTATTTATAGTTTTCTTTTAAGAAATGTCATCACTGTTTTTTTTTTTTATCAATCTTTAACAAAAACAATAAAAAGTTTCCTATGTTTAAAATGATGGGTATAGGAATTCTTGGAAAATAGTGTCTATGACAGAAGCCTAATTTTAAATTTTCTGAATTTGCAACGTGCTTGATTGCAATGTATTTCTTCAAATCACAAAGAATAAGGAAACAAGACCAAATCATTAAGAGCCACAAGACCTGACTAGTATCTCCATCCCAGCAGAATAAAGTTGAGGAATTTAACAAGACAAATGAAAGAACTGAGAACATGTAAATCCCAAAAGAGCCAACAGACACTCATTGCAATGTGAGCCAAGGTGAGCTGCAACATAATTACAGGCCTTAGTCTTCAATGAAGAAGGGCACCTCTGCTACCACAATGTAATAATAATGAAAAAGACATTCTTATATTCTATTAACAAGAGGTTCTGTGTTCCTATGTTAATAAGACAACTTAACAAAAGTTCTTATTCTTCAATGCAATGTTTTATTATTTGTTCACAACAATGTCTCAGTGACATTCTTTCTAGTTAAATTTTTGTATATAAATCTATCATTTCTTCCTCTTATACTAGGCTCTTAGATGCAATATTCTTGAGTCAAAGACATTCAATTTTTTGGCATACTACCTTTCAAACAGTTTAAACCAATCTGTACCTCTTTCAGCAGTGTATCAAAGTGTCTTACTTCCTGAACAATCCAAAAAATACTCGACACATATTTATAGAGTATATAGAAAAATGATAAAATGATTGATATGTAAATGAATGGATGGGTGGATGAATAGATAGGTACATAGATATATACATGGATAGGTGGATAGATAGATAGATGATAGATAGATAGATGATTGATAGATAGATAGATGATAGATAAAATTAATTCAGAGCAGTATCTCTTGTAATTATTTCAGTCATAAAATTATATAACACCATCATTCCTAGAAATAATGCCTACACAAATATCTAGTTTCCTTCTTAATCATTGAATATTAGAAATTTTAGTTTTGCAAATATTTTTTTTGTGTGTATATGTGACAGAGACAGAGAGAATCAGAGAGAGGAACAGTTAGGGCCAGACAGACAGGAAGAGAGAGAGTTGAGAAGCATCAATTCTTTGTGTGAACCATAGTTGTTCATTGATTGCTTTCTCATATGTGCCTTGACTGGGGGGATATAACAGACTGAGTGACCCTTTGCTTAAGCCAGTGACCTTGGGCTCAAGCTGGTGAGCTTTGCTTAAACCAGATGAGCCCACACTCAAGCTGGTGACCTCGGATTTCGAACCTGAGTCCTCCATGTCTAAGTCCGACACTCTATCCACTGCACCACCACCTGGTCAGGCTAGTTTTCTAAATCTTTGCAAAAACTTCTGCTTTTAATATTTGATACATTGGAGCTTCAATTGTGAAATTACCATATAAATGAAATTGTTATTGTTTAATAAACCTATTTATCCAGGAATCAAAAATCTTGTTTTAAAATTAATTTTCTTTTTTTCATAATTCAAATAGTCTCTTAATTTACCCTGGCCAGATAGCTTGGTTGGTTAGAGCATCATCTCAAAGTGCAGAGGTTGCCAGTTCAATTCCCAATTTGACACATACAAAAACAGATCTATGTTTCTCTTTCTCTCTCTCTAAAATCAATCAATTAAAAAAAATTAATCTCTCAATCCATTAGTACCCAAGATTGTGCAAATACAAACATAATAGTAAAAGTTTTGAGACAAGAGATTTAAGGATATTAGGACAGACAGAATTAGACTTGAAGTAAACCTTTAATAGATTTCTTAAAGTAATATTTCACAAGGTACTCTCAAACAAATAAAAACATATTAAATTGTTTTTATAAATCTATTTTTATGGTTTTAATATGTGGACAAAAAGGGGACCACATGCTAAAGCTGACAAGCTCAAGTGAGGTCAGCAGGGTGGCCTTGCAAACTCAGACACCTAAAGTACCACACAGGATGGTCTGAAATTAAAACTTTCTAACTAAAAGCAGTTCATGGTGGGGAGTCATGTCCTAGGGTGGTATTTTTCTTTAAACAAAGGTCAATGCCTACCTTAACAAAGGCTGTCTGTTGTCTTTTGTATTTACAATAATGTACCTGTTATCATACCTTTGAAATGTAAGGGTAATCTTTTCTTGTCCCACTCAGGCAAGCATCTGACCAGAACATGAATCCACAAACCCACTTATTGCTATTATCATCTTAATTAACTATTAACTATTTTATGCCTACCTAGGTAAAATAATTTTTAGTATATACATTTTTACTTACATTTTTACTTTTTATCCAATCCCTGAAATCCCCCCCTTTGCTTTCTTCCACTTTCTTAATCTATCACCAATCAATTTCATGTAACCCCCTTATGTCTTTCCCTTTGATTCTGATGTATAAAATATGTGGTAAAATTTAATGCCAGTAGTCACTGCTGTCTTGGCCATCAATATGCAGGTGCCCATTGAATTTGGGCAGATGGTAAAAAAACAGTGGGACAAAAAAAAAAACAAAAAAACAGTGGGACCAGAAAATAGTGGGTCATTTCTTTTATTGAAGTCTCATACCGGCTGATGAGCAAGCACAGAGGGAAAACATATCCCTCTTAATTCAGAGCTCACAAAACCCTGACACATTATCCAGTTTTACAACCAGGAAAACCTTCTTCATTTCTTCCTAGAATCAAATGCCTCACCAGATGTAAAGCCAAGAGCCAAGGCCACTATCACAGCAGCCTGGCAGGTTTGCATTAGATTTGAACAGACGGTAATGAAACAACGGAGCCAAGAACTAGTGAGCCATTAACTTTAAATCTAGCTTGCACCTGGCAGGCAAGCAAAAACACACACTGGGCTCCAAAACCCACTCATTCAGTGCTCACAAAACTACTGACTTATCAGAGTTTCCTAGAATCAAAAGGTTTCTAGCTCACCAGACTTATTCACCTCTGTTTCCCATCTCCTTCTCTCTACACAAACTCTGCACAAACTGGCTTCTTCCTCAGCACTCCACCATCTTGGCTGCTTCTCCTGGCCTCCACGTGGCCTTCATCTGCTCTCCTCTCTGATACTAATCCCAGGAACCGAGAGAGCAAGCAAGCTCCCGGCCTGCCCCACTTTAAAGAGTAGATTCAAAACCTTTAATTCAATCTACAAACAAGGAAGTCTCTAATACAAAGTCACTTACCTGAGACATACTGGGAGGATTCTTCATGAGAGTGCACCACCCTACATCATCCAATGAGTCAAGGGTGTGGGGCAAAGCCTACTTTTTAAACTTGCACGTGGGCAGCTCCATCTTTAACAAAGTGAGCATAATATATTTTATCTGCCCAACACCAGACTTAGTGGAGATCACAAAAGCCCCTCTCCTCTGATTTCCCATCTGTAAATCTTCTCTTTCCCTGACAACATGGCTTCTTCCCAGCACCCTGCATTGTCTCTGCTCTCATTCTGCAAACATGGCTTCTCTCTTATCACTCTATATTCTCTCTGATCTCACTCTGCAAACATGGCTTCTCTCACTTCTCTGAGTCTTCTTCTTCTCCTCTCTTTTCAAACTCTCTGGCAGAAAATCCTCTCTTCCAGCAAACATTAGCTAAACAACAGCCAGTCCTAAGCAGAAATGCAATTTGCAATCAACTGTCCGGCTCTGAGGGCAGGCACACAAGTGGGTGCCCAGTACCATTTTCTAACGATAAAAGTGAGCAAACACTAAAGTGACCAACTTTTTTACAATGAAAAGGAGGACAAAAATAAATTGAAGAAAACAGTATTATAAATAAAAGAAACATTTCATTTATTGCAACAATAATGCAATACAATATGATAAATGCATAATAAATACATTTGTAATATTTTATATTATAATTATGCTTACATGCATATTAATTTTTAAAAACTGTAATTTTTTCAGAGAGAGTTATTGTCTATTTTGATGTCTGGCATTTCTTAAGATAAAAACTCAAGAGAAAATTCAATATCTGTCCAATATACTAGCGATAAAGTAAAAACAACACCATTGAAAACTGTTACTTTCTGTGATTTCTTTTCAACCATTCTTTGATATATTGAAAACATGTCTGGTAAAAATTTTGCACTTCTTTGACAAACTTTTCTGTTATGCCCACATTTGATTCCTTTAGGTCTGACAATATTCTTTTTATAATTAAAGGAAAAAAACTTTTTTCAAAACGAGATTTATATTGAAGGATAAAGTCATTCAAAATAAGATTAACTTTCATAGCTGAAATGTGTTCACCTTCAATCTTTTGAATCATTTTGTGAAATATAGATGCTTAATTATGTACAAAATACATTAATATCTCAGATATTTTATTATTGAAAAACAATTACAAGATTTTAGAACATTTGTCTAAACTTAAAAAGTATGAATGTAGAGGTTCAAATAATTGTAGAACACGCTCTATAACAGGTGTTAGAGCAAGCCATCTAACTTTAGAATATCCTAAAATGCTTTTGTATTCAACATTTGCTTCTTTACAAAATTGTTTTAAAGTAGCAACATGAACAGTACATGACTAAAATGCAAATAAATTGTAGTTATTATTACTTTTACATCAATTGGTATGGCACATGATGCTGTGTTGATTGCATTTGACAAAATATGTGCATTAAAACCTATTCCTAGTATTTTCTTTTGGAGTACCTTGTAATTTTACATACACATTATTCACCCCTTTGCATCTTTGCTCACTAAAATTTGTATTTGTATTATCAGCCATTAGTGCAGCAACTTTCGATTTCAAATTATTTTCATTTATTATTCTGCATAGATGGTTTGAAAAAATTTCAGAAGTTTTGCCCTAAATGATTTCTAAATTTAAAATTTTTACTTAAATGCCCTTGGTAACATTAAAATATCTTACTATTATTGGATAAAATTTAATTTCATTATGATTTGAGGCCTCAGATAAGACCGTTACAAATGCTGCAGTTTCCAAGTTCTCTGTAAGTATTTTGTCACAGTAATTTTTAAATACTGATTTCAAAATAGCCTTGCATTTTGTCTTGGCACATGAAAATTTCACATTGTGAAACTTTTTTAATAATTTAGTTGTACAATCCATACTATGAAAACTTTGATTGGGAATTATCGTATAAAATGCAAATGTTCCCTCCATTGCAGCCAACTGTTTTTCATCTTTAGAATAATTTGAAGTTTTTAAAAAACTTGTTACTTTACAACTAGAAGCTGATGCATCTAATGATTGCTTATGATTGTTGGTGGACAAGTGTTTTGTTATCGCTGCACTGGCCCCATCTGCAATACAAAATTCTCCACTGCAAATATTGCAGAAAACAATGGTATCTTTCTTTGATATGAAGAATAGAAATTCCTGCCTGACCTGTGATGGCACAGTGGATAAAGCGTCAACCTGGGAACACTGAGGTCGCCAGTTCAAGGCCCTGCACTGGTTCGGTCAAGGCACATATGGGAGTTGATGCTTCCAGCTCCTCCCCCCTTTCTCTCTTTCTCTCTCTCTCTCTCTCTCTCACTCTGTGTCTCCTCTCTAAAATGAATAAAATAAAAAAAAATAAAATAAATTAAGAATAGAAATTCCTTTTTAAATTTATCATTAAAATGGCATTTTCTCTCTTTTGATTTTTCCATCCCTTAAATAAAATTTAAAGTTAAAAACAAAATATAGAGCTACATGAACAATGCAAACATATTAAGAACTGAAAATGTTAAATTATGGTAGGCAAATTTTCTGGAGGCTAAATTAACAAAAGTAAATATCAAACAAAATCACTAATTTGGAGTGATATTTGGGTGGTTTTATTATTTTTTAATCAAAAAATATCTGTTTTATGCAACTATTTAATCAAAATGCATTATTAATAGAAATGGTTTGAGGTTAGATTTCCACTTTAAAACTTGAATTTCAGGAAAATACTTGTAAATAAAATTATATGTATTTAGAAATTATTAAATAGATAATGAATTAATAAAACATGAATTGTGCTTACCTGTCTATGATTGAGTATTCACTAAGAAAGGAACAGTTGTTATTCTACAATGTTGTATGTGCCATGTCATGTTTCAATAAGAAGCACACAAAGTCATTTGTGCTCTCAATATATCATGTGCTCTCTCAAGGTCTCCCATGCAGAGTGCATGTGTCTCATAATCACATCTCCCGCACTGTAGTGATCCTTGACAAATCATTATGTCAAATACAAATACGTCACATCACATGCAATGAATCGACTTTGCATTGATCGAATAAGGACATTTACAGATTAGTCTTCCAATATCAAAAAGGAGGACATGTAGGAGGACACTTTTCAAGGGAGGATGAAACTTACAATAGAAGGATTGTCCTCCTTAAAAGAGGATGGTTGATCCCCTTAAGCACAAAAAAATACAAATTTTAAAACTCATTTGCTCAACATAAAACCATTTACAGGAATACTTTCTTAATCTGTTGAGACTTTACTTCCCAGTAATTGTTGACAGTTTGGCTCTAATAAACTCATTAAAATTTTTTACAGGTTTGGAAGCTTCTTACATTGACAAGTAAAAAAAATTAATATATATTTTTCTCTAGTTCTTTGAAATGGTTGATTAAGCTAGAAAAGTAATGTGATATTCCAGTCAAGTAAAAAAGCATTCTGTATTTTATATATTTTCTTACTGTTGACAAATAAATAGCATAGAATGCTATATATAAAACTCATTAATAATCTATAAAACCTATTATATCAAATATTTTTATGGATTATTGTTTTCTTTAGAGTATTTAAAATACCAATTAGCCTGACCTGTGGTGGCGCAGTGGATAAAGCTTCGACCTGGGAACACTGAGGTCGCCAGTTCAAAACCCTGCACTGGTCTGGTCAAGGCACATATGGGAGTTGATGCTTCCAGCTCCTCCCCCCTTTCTCTCTCTTTGTCTCTCTCTCTCTCACTCTGTGTCTCCTCTCTAAAATGAATAAATAAAATACCAATTAATGTAATATATAGGATAGAATTATTCTATTTCCATTTTAAATAATACATTTTACTTGAAATGATATATACCTGGCTAACTTATCAATTTTTAGATTCTAGTACTGGTTATGCAACAGTGTTAAAATGTTATTTCTAGATGCCTTATCTGAAAAAATATACAATCAATTGCCTTGTTTTCTCAGTGATCAGAGTACTATAGCTACTGTATTTTTGCTCCATAAGACGCACCTGACCATAAGATGCACCTAAGGTTTTAAGGAGGAAAATTAAAAAAAAACATATTCTGAGCCAAATGGTCTGTTAATATATTTAATAAAATATACCACAATAATATTTCAATAATGTAAACTCAACAGTAGTATTAACAACCATGAACACCATTATTAACAAATGAGAAGAGACTTTAATGTTCAAATACTCTTCTAGTTGTCCGGAAACCCCAGGAACTCATCATTGCTAGTGTCAGAATTTAAGAAGCTCAGTTGTATCACAATCACTGGTATCACTTTCTTTGCTATTTTTATATATGATACCAGTTTCAGTATTATCTCAGGCATTGCTAATGCCACATTTTTTGATGTCTGTACCACAGTTTCATTCTTCACTGACTGCAATGATGTTTTCAACCATTCACAAACTTGAGTGATAGTGGGTCTCTTCATTTGTCCAGTTGGTGTCAGATCATGATTATCAGCAGCCATCCATTTGTTCCGCTTTTCTCACATAAAGACTTCAAATGGCCTGACCAGGCAGTGGCGCACTGGATAGAGCGTCGGACTGAGATGTAGATGACCCAGGTTCGAGACACCGAGCTCACCAGCTTGAGCGAAGGCCCATCTGGTTTGACAAAAGCTCATCAGCTTGGACCCAAGGTCACTGGCTCCAGCAAGTTGTTGGTCAGTCTGCTAAAGGCCCACGATCAAGGCACATGTGAGAAAGCAATCAATGAACAACAAGGTGTTGTGACGGCAATGAAAAACTAATGATTGATGCTTCTCACTTCTCTCCATTCCTGTCTGTCTGTCCCAATCTATCCCACTCTCTGACTCTCTCTGTCCCTTTAAAAAAATTAAATAAATAAAATAAAATAAAATGACAAGATTTCAAACGGTTTGTTGATGGAAATGTCGAAAGGTTGCAACTGGCTGGTAAGACCCCCAGGAATTACATTGAGATGAGTCTTCACTTCTTTCTTTCTTTCTTTCTTTCTTTCTTTCTTTCTTTCTTTCTTTCTTTCTTTCTTTCTTTCTTTCTTTTTACAGGGACAGAGAGTCAGAGAGAGGGATAGAAAGGGACAGACAGACAAGAACAGAGAGAGATGAGAAGCATCAATCATCAGTTTTTCATTTTTTCATTGCCGTTGTGACACCTTAGCTGTTCATTCATTGCTTTCTCACATGTGCCTTGACCGCAGGCCTTCAGCAGACCGAGCAACCCGTTGCTGGAGCCAGCGACCTTGGGTCCAAGCTGGCGAGCTCTTTGCTCAAGCCAGATGGGTTTGCGCTCAAGCTGGCAACCCACGGGTCTCTAACCTGGGTCCTCCGCATCCCATTCCACACTCTATCCACTGCGCCACCTCCTGGTCAAGCGAGTCTTCACGTCTTTAGAGGTATAGGTATGTGTGTGTGTGTGTGTGTGTGTGTGTGTGTGTGTGTGTGTGTGTGTGTGTGTGTGTGGTTTTGCTAATATGTGCTCTAAATTGGTCAAGTACTAATCAGGCAGATTTTTTCAGAAGCCCTCTAGCACCCTCGGCCCCTCCCCTATCTGCCAACCAGCCAGTCAATGAAATGCTATTAG
Organism: Rhynchonycteris naso; assembly: GCA_037038555.1. Taxonomy (NCBI): domain Eukaryota; kingdom Metazoa; phylum Chordata; class Mammalia; order Chiroptera; family Emballonuridae; genus Rhynchonycteris; species Rhynchonycteris naso. The sequence goes on along the minus strand of CM072997.1, from coordinate 39,707,072 downwards.
GCTGACAACAAGTGACATCAACACTTCACACAGAGTTTTAACAGTGGCAGCACAACCCTCCACCACTGCAGCACACCTCTCACATCTGCCCTCAATGATGCCAGATGATTGTGCCCACACAGCATAGCTCACATTCCTTCCCGCACTACATGCAAGTGTGGAAACCAGAACCAGGAGATCACTCAGCAGATACTGGGGTTCTACACGCCCCCATGGTGGGTATGATTACACTCCCACTGGTGCTCATTCTACATATGTTTACTAGCACAGCACCCCACAGCAGCTAAAACAATGAACGTTCGCTCCATAAGATGCAAGAGCGTTTTCCCCTCCAGTTTTTCGGGGAAAAAGAATGTGTGTCTTATGAAGTGAAAAATACGGTAGATATCAGACTGGAGAACACTTCCTTTTTAAGTATGATAGATAAGTTAATTTTTTCTAAATAAATTATAACTTGATAGCTTAACGTCTAATATTAAAACTGAGAAATCATAGGGGTTCAATTAGAATCATTAAATTGAAAAGTTCTGGTTTTCTCTCTCATACTTTTATCTGATTTAATGGGGCTGGATATGAATTCAAGTTAACAGCAAAGCAAATGGTATTTGTTTGTCAGCCAGATTTTGGAATCACAGACCTAAAGTAATTTATATAGTAATATGTGTGTCAAGTGCCTCTCTGTATAAAAAAAAGAGAGAGAGAGAAGGAAAGAAACAAGCCAATGAGTTCTGTTGTCTTTCCCCAAAACTAGGAATAAGAAATGAATTATTCCTTAGTTTTTTTTTTGTTTTTTTTTTACAGAGACAGAAAGAAAATCAGAGATAGGGATAGATAGGGACAGACAGGAATGGAGAGAGATGAGAAGCATCAAACATCAGTTTTTTCTTGTGACACCTTAGTTGTTCATTGATTGCTTTCTCATATGTGCCTTGACCGTGGGCCTTCAGCAGATCAAGCAACCCCTTGCTGGAGCCAGTGACCTTGGGTCCAAGCTGGTGAGCTGTTGTTCAAACTGGATGAGCCCCAACTCAAGCTGGTGACCTCGGGGTCTCGAACCTAGGTCCTCCGCATCCCAGTCCAACGCTCCATCCACTGTGCCACCGCCTGGACAGGCTTCTTAAAGTTCTTGGTGTGAGTTTATGTATCCAAGAAGAAACAACACATTTTGAGTTTGAAAACAAGTAATAGAACCCACTCTTGTCTGGTTAAAAATATGCTGCAGTCTAATGATTCAAGGGGTCAACCTGATGAAATGACACTTAACAAAATCAAAAGCACTAAGATGATAATGGTGCTCTCATATTACATATATAATACAAAATAAAAACTTTTAGCAATTATAAATGCAAGTGTATTTAAAGTTTTCATATTGACTCTATTTTTGTTTCCTGAACTATTAAATTATTAAAAATAAGTTACAATGACTTTTCATTAAATGTTTTTTACCATAATTTCTTCAAATATTTTTTATTGTTCTTATTTCATTCATTGACTCCAATTATACATGTATGAGAGCTCTTAAAGTTGTCCTGAAATTTACTGATTTTCTGTATATTCTATTTTTTGAGTCATTTTTCTCTCTCAGTTGCATTTTGCATAGTTTCTATTGCTAATTTCAAACTTGCTAATTTTTTCCCTCTGCAATGTATAATCTATCACAGGTCTCCCCTGGTAACATTTTTATCTCACCATTGTAGTTTTTACCTCCTGAAATTTGATTTGTGTCTTTTTTTTTTTCTGGTAGTTTTTTTTTTCTTTTTTCTTTTTATTTTTTTGCATGCTAAGTAATCTTTGATTGGATATCAGTCAGACATTGTGAAGTTTATTTTGTTGGAAACTATGTTTTTTTATTATTATTCTACATATTCTTGAGCTTTGATTTGGAAAGTCTTTTTATTAGATGGAAGTTGTTACATCCCTGTTTTTTGAGATTTTTCCATCTGTACTGAAGCAACATGTTCTCTAGTTTATTAATCTTAACTATTGGACAAAACTGTTTTAAGCAATCTGCTCAATAACTTGTAAAATAGGAGGTTTTTCCAGGCAGAATGAAGGGAACACATCTGTTTCTGACTTTGTTTGACCCTGTGTATTATGTTCCTTAAGTCTCTTTTCACTCTTTCCCCATCCTGACATTTTCCCACACACTTGCTCTAATGAGCTCTCTATGAGTATTACAAAAGGCAATCTGCAGAGCTCCACAGTGTATTTCTCCAGACAGCTCTCCCACTCCAATATTCTTCACTGAAAATTTTCTGTTTGGGTCATCATCATTTTCAGCCCCATATCTTAGAAACTCTATCAATGTAGCAAATTGCAGATACTGTAGAATTTATTTTGTGAATTTCCTGCCTCTCAGAGAGCACTGTCCTTCATTGACTGAGGGCCAATTTTAAAAACCACTGTTTTATACATTTTGTGCATTTTTAGTTGTTTACACATCAAGTAAATCCAGTCATTGTTATGATACATTGACCCTGAATATTATTTTTGATGAAGAAAGATTCAAAATAAAAAGAAAAGCAATAAAAAGATAAACTCTGTGGATAGAAAAATCTTTAAAAAACATTGACTTGACCCTGGCTGGGTGGCTACCTGAATTGAGCTTTCTCCTGGTGCATTAAGGTCATGGTTGGGCACATAGAAGAAGTGGCCAATGAATGTACAACTAAGTGGAACAGCAAGTTGATGCATTTCTCTCTCTCTCTCTAGTATATCAATACAAAAATTTAAAATATATAGATATATTGACTTAATACGAATAAAATGCTGTGTTGGGGGTTTGATATATATAAATTTTTTTAAAATGTGAAATTAAAGGGCATACATGTCAAAAGGTTCAGTAATGGTGTTCCAGTGTTTTAATATCATTTTATGGTTTGGGGTGATGTAAATGTGCTTTTAATATTAGATATTCAGAAGTCAATGATACAGGCTATTACCAAATTTAAGAGTAACATTAAAATCATAAAACTGTATATTAATTTCAAACTCACAGAGGAAAAAGAGCATAACACATTAAGAAATATTTAGTCAACCCAAAGGAAAGCAAAAGACAGGAGAAAAAAATCACATAGGGTCTGACCAGGCGGTGGCACAGTGGATAAAGCATCAGACTGGGATGCGGAAGACCCAGGTTCGAGACCCTGAGCTCACCAGTTTGAGCGCGAGCCCATCTGGCTTGAGCAGAAAGCTCATCAGTTTGGACCCAAGGTCGCTGGCTCCAGCAAGGGGTTGCTTGGTCTGCTGAAGGCCTGTGGTCAAGGCACATGTGAGAAAGCAATCAATGAACAACTAGTTGCGATGGCAATGAAAAACTAATGATTGATGCTTCTCACCTCTCTCCATTCCTGTCTGTCTTTCCTCTCTCTGACTCTCTCTCTGTCCCTTTAAAAAAAAAAAATTACATAGGACAAGCAGATCAATAAAAGTGTAGAGTAATATTGTTGTCTTAAAAATGACTTATTATTAATTATATTAAATATATCTGTACTAAATATTTCAATTAAAACACTAATATTGCCAGACTGGATTATAATTTAAAAACAAACATAACTCAACTATCTTCTGCACACAAGATATTTATCTAAAGCATTAGATAAAAAAGAAAAGTTGGTAAAGCTATAAACAGAAAATATTAATCAAAAAAGGATGGAACAGCTTTAATATCAAAGTAAGCATCAAGACAAAAAGTATCATTAAAAATAAAAATATATTTCATTATAAAAAAGTTTAACTTATGAAGAAGAAAACAATTCTAAATTTTTATGCATCTTTTACTAACATGGCCTTCAAAAATAGAAAGCAAATGTTGAACTATCTACTAGAAATTAATTATAAATCCAAAATTATGCTAAGACCTTTTAATGCATATTTCTCAGTAACTTAATTAAAATAAATAAAAATTATGTGAGAGCTGACAAGATTTGTAAAAAGTGATTAACAATTTGATTTAAAGTCAATATAGATAACTTTCAGCAACTATAGGAAACTTAATCTTTTCAAGTACATCCTATGGTTTTAGAAAAATTATTCAATACTCTACAATGAAGATGTCTTGACAAATTTCAAAGTTTTACATTATATTGGATAAAATAAAGAAAAATTTATAAAAAGGACTTTTGAAAACCCCATTATTTATAAAAATTTGAAAAATATGACCAAATTATGTATAGTTTGAAGAAAAATATAAATAATTTGAACTGAATGATAGAAACAAGTTAACTATCAAAATTTGTGGAATACAAAACTACAGCCTACTTAGAAAATTAATGCTCAAATGTACTATTAGAGAAAAATTTAAACAATTACAAACAAAATATAATATTTTTAAAACACAAATTTAAAAATACTGTCATCTTTTAATTTTCATCAGTAATAAAATTTTTAAATTTATTTTTATATAGTTGTAAAAGCATGTTAATAAATTCAGCATTTTTCCTTAGTGAAAACAAAAGTTAGCAATCTAGAAATCAATCTGATAAATAATCAAATTTGTCAATCAATCTTAATCTGATAAAGGGCAGGTATAAAAAAAAACTATTCCAAAACAATATTTAGACATTATAATTAATAATAAATATAAAATTTTCTATATAAGATTAGGAAAAGACAGTTGTCTGTGTAGTCTAGATATGTATTCACGTAAGAGAAGCAGTAGGTTTAATGAAGTTAGGAGTTTTTTGACATGTGCATTATCACTTATAAAGAAAATTCAACAATACTCTTATTTACATCCTTTATTTAAAAATTATTTAAATATATTTTATTATTTTACCATTACTCCAGTGATTCTGTTTTTCAGGTGGTTTTATATTTTTCTATGTTAATTTGTTTATACAATTATTAAAATACGTGAATTATACAACTACACTTGAGCCCTGAACATTTGGCTTAGTGGATAGAGCATTGGCCTGGTATATGGGTATCAAGGGTTCAATTCCCAGTCAGGGCACATATGAAAAGCGATCATCTGCTTTTCTTTTCAACCATCTGCACCTTCTTTCTCTCTTCCCCTCCAACAGCCAGTGGCTTAATTTGTTCAAGTATCTCCCAGGCACTGAGGATAACTCAGTTGGTCTAAGAGCCATTAGCTTCAGGTGCAAAAAATAGATCGATTGATTTGAGCATCAGCCCTAGATGGAGGTTGCCTGGTAGATCCTGGTTGGGGCGTATGCAGGAGTCTGTCTCATTATCTTTCCTCCTTTCACACACACAAAAATAGCAATAATAAACTCTACATATGAGAGTAAATTACTTTTTTCCAGTATATAAATTTACAGATTATTTTATCAATTTCTAATTTTCCACTTTAATTTACTTTGTATTTTATTTATTTAATTTGGATTATGTCTATTTCTATTTTTAATATCTCTTACAAGATTGGGAAATCAGATATATGACCTAAGAAAGAAATTAATTTAAAATATAAATTAATATTATTTTAAATAATATTCTACTAACAAAACCATTTGTTTAAGTAGCAGAACTTGAAAGAAAACTTATTCATTTGAAAAGCACTGTGTATTTACACATATTTCAGAGATACATAATAAACTGCATTATTTATTATATAAGTCACATAATATAATTTTAAATGTGATAGGCTATACTTGCCAAAAGATACAATTTAGGTCAAGGATTATTTTTTCTCTATTGATATTGATAATATGCATTATTGGAATTTATTCAATACAGGACAAAAATAGAATATTTTCTTTATAGAAAATTATTTAAATTATTATTATCTTAATATTAAATTATATTTTATATGTCACTAAATAAATTTTTATAATGATTTAATCAAAAAAGAAGATTTGTGTCAATGTATTCATTGTCCAAAATAAAAGATTATTTGATAAATAGTTAAAGTAGTAAGCATAAAATTAATTTCATGCTGCTAACCAACTTATAAACATTAACTGATTAGTAATGCAAAGAAAATTTGTACAAAACAACTTGCTCTTGAGAAGTGATTTTGATTAAATGTAAAGTATTATAATTTGATTACATACAAAATATTGCCAATTATCAAAATGTATTTCATGAGAAAATACCATGTTAATTATAAAAATGTTTTCAATGACTGGTCCCAAGTTCTGGAAATTCATTCTTTGATATGAGTTCTAATTATAAATGAAAAGTGACTTAAGGTGACAGTTATGTACCTTAAGGTTGCACATAAATTTTCTTAATGACAATTAACCAATTAAGAGCTTTAATCAAAACATCTTGACATTTTGGTTGCATATTTTTAGAGTTTAATCAAAATTAAGTGATACACAGTCTCATTATGTGGTTGTAATATTTATTCAGGAAACATTTACTTAAAAGATTACCATGTACAAAGCACCTTTTTAGGTGTAAATGAGAAAAAGAAAATGGTCGGTTATTTTAAGAGATAATAAAATCAACTAGTGGTGATTAATACAATATATGTTATCATTAACAAATATAATCTAAAAGGTGGTATACAAATCACAGATATTTTTAGAAAATTGATATGAGTAGATAATTACTTCTTGCTCAGGAAACCAGATATTTAGGGGTATTGTACATTTGTGATTATTAAAATATAAAGATTCAAACAAATTAAGGAAATGTGAAATCTCATTGAAAGAACAAGGCAGGAAGAAATTATATACGTAGATTGATGCATAATAAAAGAAATTGCACAAAAGACACTTTGCTTTGGGACTGTAACCAATTCTGACTGTTGGGATAATGTATATAAATATTATATTTTTAATAGAGCACATGGGAATACAAGGGTGAAGTCAAATGATAGTATTTATTTAATAAAAATTATTTTTGTTTAATTATTCTCAAAGATTAGCCTATCTGCAAATTATATACAAAGACTAATTATTTAGTGTTTACTTGCAGGTTGACTTCTGCCTACTACTTTTTCTTTTAAATAAATGAGAGGTGGAGAGGCAGAAAGACAGATTCCCACATGCACTCCAACTGGAAACCTCCCAGCAATGCTCTGCCCAACTGGAGGCACTGCTTAGCTGCTCAGCAACTGAGCTAATTTAGCACCTGAGGTGATACCATGGAGCCATCCTCAGCTTCTGGGGCCAACTTGCTTGAACCATAGGAGCTATGGCTGTGGGAAAGAAAGAGAGAGAGATAAAGAAGAAGGAGGAGGAGGAGTGGAGAAGCAGATGGTCGTTTTTCCTGTGTGCCCTGACTAAAATCAAACAGGGGACTTTCACATGCCAGATAAGATGCTCTATTGCTGAGTCAACCAGCAAGGGAGGGAGGCCTATAACTTTCCAAGTCTGCCCTTTTTCAACACATAGGTAGTGTTTTAAGAATAATTATTTGCAGGATAGAGTGAAACAAATTGTTATACAATTTAAAAAGAGCGTGAAGAGTTTCTATGCCCTGTTTTCAGATTTTCATACTAAAAAACAGTAGTTCTGAAATAAGATTTAAAGTAGTTTCAGTCTTTACTACAAATTTTTTTACCAGTAGAGAGATCCAGGAGCTATTTTATATTATATTACATTTTTATCACTACTTTTTTTATATTCAATTATATTAACAAGTACTTGTATAATACTTTTCAAAACTATCTTTAGCTTTTTACATTTTTTTTTTTTTTTTTTTTTAGTGAGAGACACAAAGAGAGAGAGGGACAGAGAGAGGAACAGATAGAGACAGACAGACAGGAAGGAGAGAAATGAGAAACATCAATTTTCAGTGCAGCACATTAGTTGTTCATTGATTGCTTTTTTATATGTTCCTTGACAAAAGGGCTTCAGCTAAGTCAATGACCCCCTTGTTCACGCCAGCAATCTTGGGCTTCAAGCCAGTAGTGACCTTTAGTCACTAATTGAGCGCCTCAAGCCTCTAGCTTATATTTCTAATCACCTTTTTATTCTGAAATATTTATAACTTCTGTTCAGCTTCTGAAGTTTTCCATATTTTGCCTAGAATAACATATTAGAGAAAATATTTTCTTTTTCTCCCTAGGTTTATTCAACACAAGCTTATGAAAAGTATGTAACTTGAGTTTTTATGTGACTTCATATAAAATATCATGGTAGTTTTAATTTTGCGACGTATTGCTTGGAAATATATTTCTTTTTTATATTTTATATTTTATTGATTTCTTTTTAGAGAGAGAGAGAGAAAGGAGGGAGGAGCAATTCTTATTTGTGCCTTGACCAGGCAAGCCCAGAGTTTTGAACCCGTGACCTCAGCATTACATGTCGATGCTTTAGCCACTGTGCAACCTCAGGCCAAGTGAAATATATTTCTATCCTAGCACAAATGTATGATCAACAAGTGGGGTTGCACAGATGAGTCCTTCTACCTGCCTCCTTCTGTTACTTTATCAATCTTCTTACATTATATTTCTTTATTTATTATTTATTTATTTGTAATTTAAGAAACATAATAGGTTCAGGGGGCCCCTTCAATTTCTCAATATACCCTATTTATATTTAATACTTTCATTTGAAAAGCATTCCAAATATTTATACCCCTATCCCTTTAGAACAAAATTTTAGTATGATTGCTATATTCTGTAAAGCAATGTGTTATGAGATCAGTGTGATCCTATTTAATTTAAAAATAAAATTAAAAAATTGAAATGCAAAGGGAGAGTAAGAAAAATGTTTTATATATGTGAGAACAACTGCTATTACTGAAGTAGATAGAACTAAAACTCTCTTTTCTATGTACTTAACCATTATTGGGAAACACAAACCTTCAGACCCAGAGGCTGTCTGATGCATGCCATTCAGATACTCCTGGCTTTCTGTGGACAATCTGTTCTTTGTGACTTTTAAATTATTAAGTCAATAACAATTTTTTCTATTTTCCCAAATTGTTACTTAGTATATGGAAGAGTCCTCCTTGTTTAAGATTTCACTATAAAAGTTAAAGTTTCATGACTCTGAACATGGGCACTAGTGGTTTAAAAGAAAATAAAATTAGAAGTATAAACATCATTAAATAGATAAGCATGAAATAGTAGTCAAATGATTACTCTTATATGGCAGTGGGAATTTAGTATTACACAAATCAAAGTTCCAATAATCCTCAAGGGGTTTAGATTATAATGGAACACACTGAATTTATGAAAGATTAAATGGTTATACAATCTATTTAGAAAATATGACTTCTATTTCTATGTACTTTCTTCATACACAGCTCTTCCAGTGAATATTGTTCTGAACATTGCTTCTATTAAACCAATTTAGAAACCATATATTTTATGTACAAATAAGAAAGGGAGCAAATTAGATTTAAATGCATACTGTGCTAAATTCTATGGATACATAAAAAATTTAAGGATTATTAAGAAATGTTATTTTCTTTTGTATACCATTGTCAATTGCATGTCTGCTAACAAAACAGCAGTAGGAGAGATCTGGCTTTGCATTTTGAACAGCAGAAGCATAGGAGACTTTCATTGAACAAAGCTGCAGAAATGATGATGAGCTGTAAATATTTTCTGAAAACATAATTCATTCTTCCCCTGAACAATAATCGCAACTTTTTTTGCAAGACAATTTATATTATTAAAGAGAAAAATAAAGTTCAAATTTCATAATATGACTTAAATTGCTTAAGTCTTCACTTAAGGAATTGGGTTATAATTGCAGTTCAGTAATTCTGCAGGTATCTTATTCCAGTATTACTTTGTTTTGCCCCTAATTGTATTGCTTTCTGTGATTATTTAAACAGAAAATTTGTTTTAGAAGACTAAATATTATCATAGCCTCATTTCGAATAAAATGTTTTTTTTTTTTCATGTAGATCTGAGGTCCTATCTATAGATATATTCTGCCTTATTGCAAAAACAAAGAGAGTATGCAGTGAGGGAGAATCACGCTTATGTTTAGGGAAACAAAACAAAAAAGGAGAATGTTTCTCAGTGATGTCTGAGCCTCTGTGTTTATTATATATGATGTCCATCCAGCTTTATCTTTGTCTTCTGGTAGTTGATTCAATCTTTCCTTACATTTCACGAGACAATGCATTATTCTATTTATTTATTTTTGCTCAGCTAATGTGAGTGTGTTTTAGTTACTTACGACAAAGAACATTAAGGAAAAAAAGAATAAAATGTTTGTGTTTAATATTAAAGACAGGTGAAATATTTGCTAGTAAAGCATTTGATTAAGAATAGCATGATAGAAGTTAGATTATAAAGGAACCTGGATACACCATGAAGTGTGGCTTGAAGAGAACACTGTAAGTTGCCAGATACACTTGATGCAATAAATATACTGTAGTTGAGAGAGCAGAGCAACAACCATAGTGTGGCAGGAACAGTAAAAGAAGAGAAGAAGCAGAGCTTAGAAATATTTAAGTGACAGTCCACAGAAGTTGAAGACCAATTGACTGTAACTAGGGGAAGAGTGTGAATAACAGAGATGGGATACCTACCACTTTTTCAACTTTTGGAATGATAATATTGTACATCAAGTCTCAGATTCAAGAAGCTGATTTTGAAGAGTAAATGATGAATTTGTTGAGGACTATAAGATTTTCTATGACTACTATTACTGGTACCACCCCCCCCTCCAACATTTACTACTAAAACTCCAATAGATGGTTACTCAGTTTGGGAAAACATGAAATACAGATCACCTTGGGATTTAAATTTTACATCCTGAAAGGTTTGAAGTATATGAAATCATCTTTAATTTTTACAGAAGATGAAAACCGTGAGAGAACAAACAGAATCTTGATTGACAACTACATTTAAGCAACAAATGGAGAAAACAGAATGGTCAGAGTTATGGAAAAAAAATGTGCATATAATGGTATTTCAGAAATCAAAGAGTGATTTCCTGCAAGAATAAGTTATTAACTACAAAGGCCTATGGATGCAAAAGTAATACCTGTGTTACTGAGAAAAGAGTTAAAGAAATTTATGCAATCATGTTAATAAGACTCAAACTAACAATATCACAGGCTTCAAACTGTGAAGTTGGAGACCTCACTATTTGTCCTTGCTCTGAAATGTCACCATATCCAATAAGCCTTACTCTCTGATACATGGTTGTTAATAAAAGTGTGACAAAGTAGACTTTCAGATTTATTCATAATTTAAATTTTTATGTTTATCCCTCTACTTATTCAACAATAACACTTTTTGCCTGTTATGATCTAGCTCAGAGTCTTAAACTGAGAATACAGCAAGGAACGATAAATTTGTGCAGTTCTTATTTCCTAAAATGTACTCCAAGCTAACAGTCACACAAATAACACTAAAATGAAAGTATAAAAGAATATTATGCAGAATAATGTAACATTCAAAGTCACAACAGAAAATAAACCATAAGAGTGTCAAGAGTTAAGCAACATTTGATCAGATGATGGGTAAGAATATGGCATATAAAGGGGTTGGGAAGAGAGTAAGAAATGTAACATTGTTGGTGTGACAGAGCAAAGTAAACAAAAAGTATGTGGCTTGAAAAGGGTGGGGAGATGTTTAAGGGAAAAACATTCAGAAGATATTTGTGTGTTTAAGATTCTTGACATTATCCCTAATTTATTACAAAGGCATTGGAAGATTTTAAAACCAAGAATAATATAATCCAATTTATATTTTAAAAATTATTCTGGTTACTATAACAAGAAATGTCTTAGGGAAGTAAGAATATATGTTGAAAGAGATAGTGTCAGGCTAGTGAAATCATGATAAACGATTACTTGTAAGACAACTGTGACAATGGGGGAAAGAAGACTACTTGCGATACAAGCAGAATTAAAATAAATAGTACAACTTGGTGATAGGATGGGTGTAGGCAGAATGTGTAAGAAAAATGTAAATAAAGACTCCAGATTTCATAGTGTGAACCACACACACAAAAAAATGGCAATGTCATTTAATGTGATGGAAAGCATTAGGGGAAAACCACAATTAGAGGAGAAGATCATAAGTTCAAGTTAAATGTGAGAAGTTAATTAAACCGTGTTGATTTTTATTGATTATTTTTCTTAAATAAATAGCTTGGGAATTTATATAATTGTACTTTATTATTTTTGTGCTTTTTTAAATTAAATTAACATCCTAAATTTTGGGTTATTAACCTTACCCTTCCAATAAGTATTGTACATTTTCTTCAAATTAAATCAATTTTATTTTAATTTCACATATCAAAAGGATGATGCCCATGTAGCTACAGACTTCAAAAGCGAGGTGACATATAATGAGCAAAGATGGAATTTCTCTGTGATATTCATGAGGATAACCATTTTGGTTCAATGCAAATCTATGATGAACCTAAAGATTTGGGGTTGGTATTGTGAGAATATTAATGGAGATACACATTGTAAAGAATATTTATTTGCTAACATCATTTTTAAAAGTAGAATAGTATCAACAAATGCTATATGAAGATGGTTTCATATACTTTTATATAAATACTGTACAATTAAATTAATTTTTAAAAGACATTTTCTTCACTTATACAATTATAAAGTCAAAATCTATACATAAATCTTAATATGTAAGAATTCATCCTCACAAACAAAAGTAGCTTAGTTTTTATTTTCTTTCTGGTATTTTAGTTTTAGTTTTATATTAGTTGTTGTTGGTATACCATCAAAGTTTCTAATCAAAATTTGAACAGAATTGTTTTAAGTTTTTGTTTTATTTTCTCCATTAGGCAAGAAGCTGTTTACTTAATATAATGCTGTGAGTTGCTGCTTTGTTGAGTACATTGGATACTGGCCTGTAGAAGCCTTAGGGTTTGTTTTGATTTTAACAATTGTTCTCGTAGTTGAAAGTCCAATAAAGATAAAAGTAAAATTAGAAATTTTTAATGTCATCAAGTTTTCTCAATCATCGTTATCCCAGGTTCTATGTGCATCTGAATTTGTACTAGTTGAGTGCCAGGAGCTAAATGAAAAGAAATACAAATTTAATTGCTTTATTTTATCTTTCTGTTTCAATTATCTTGAATGTCTACTATGTGTTGTTAGGTGAAGAAAAGTGCTAACTTTTTTTTGTTTTTGTTCTTTGTCTCACTTCTGTACCTCACATAGGTATTGAAATTAAAACAAACACCAATCAAAAGAAGCAGTTAACATAAATGCTGAAACTCATGGCATACCCTGTCTTATTCAAGAAAATTGCTAATGCTTGATCTTGTTACACTGGAACCAAATAGTGAAAGAGCATAGGAAAATTAAACCACTAGAACAATAATACAGAAAAGAAAAAATAATATTAAAAATAAAGGAATAAGAGAAAATACTTATAATCAAGAAGGACTTTTTTCTAGAAGTTACAGAACCAGCTAAAAATGGCAAATAAAATCTATTCTCCAATGTTCAGCAGAAAAGAGAGAGAAGAAATTACAAAGATAGATTTCTCAATTCTCTCACAAAAGATGTTTTAAATTATGTCTGTCTGTGTTTCTAGGAGAATAAAGGATACAGTAAGTGATGAAGAACAGGAGAAAAGAGTGGCCTACTGGCTAATTTTGAAAAAGCAAATAAAATTTGCTGCCCTCTGATTCTCCTGAAGCAAGTATAATCTTCTAACATATTTAGGGTTGGGGAAAGTGTAGGAAATGGAATAAAAGAGGAAATAGTACCAAAGGCTTCCATTATTTAAATATGCTATTTAAAAGTTCAGATTACTAAATATGGCAAATAAAATTTCTTTATACCTGGACATATATAGAGAAAAGTCAGGGCAACAATCTTAAAAACGACACTACGTGTCAAAAATGTTGGATGGTAAAAATGCTGATCTGAAGGTGTGGATAGGTGTTAAGTGAGAATCAATCTGTGAATAAAAAGAAAAAATAGGAAGAAGAGAAAAAAAAGCTTAAAAATAGTGTACTTATATATGTAATATACTCAGTCAAATATAATTTTTTGAAGTGAACACTAGAAAAAGAAAACATTTTAATTTTGGTGACCAAAAACAGAAGTCAGATATTTTAGAATATAGCGGTTAATAGGCTTCAATTGGCTAATGTGTTGGCATGAATAAGGTGGCAGACTTCTTTAAAGACTCCTACCATCTGTTGCTTGCAAATAAGGGTTACAAAAATTTTAAATAAAATTATTTAGTAACTTCTGTCATGTTTCTCGTTTTGGAATATAAAATTTATTATCATAATCAGATCCTTTTGAGAGGCTAAAAAGTCAGAGGGCTGCAGCTCTAGAATTCAGACTTATTTTACATAGCACAAATTTATTATGCAAGGCTAATGAATGTGTTTATGGCACCATGAAATTAGGTTTGTCTTCCTGATTAAACTGTGCTATGTTAAACTATGAGAATTATATATGCCATAATATGGAAAGATATACAGGATGCATAGATGAAAAAAAAAGTCTGTAAAAAACTATTTTTATGGAAATAATATATTTGCATATGTATACTCTTTAATATTTTAATAAATAAATTAGTATTTGGATAAGAGGCCTGGATAAAAATAAGCATGTACCCATTATCCATTATCTTTCTCCCTAAAAAAGAGGTACAAACGTCCTGTAAACCATGGTGTGTTATAGAGACAATGACAACTCGGATACCAGATGAAATCCACTGAAGAACCAAAAGGAGGCAACAGTCCCAGACAGGAGATTGAAGGACTGAAGTCCTGTCCCCAGCCTTACTCATATATTTATTAACAAGTACAAATAACTAAAGGAAGCAGAAAGAAGAAGTTTCCAGGGGCTGAAGTAAAGGACAAAGAATATGCTGACTCTTAATCTCTGTTCTGAGAGCCTAAACAATTTTCTTTTGCTAAATCCTATCCTGCTGTTCTTCTGTTTCCAGCATGCACTGTTTCCTGTGTGAGTCAGAGAGGTTCCTGGACTCTCATTTGCTCTGGGTTTTCAACCTCGGGCTCATTGCTGTTTCTAATTGTTATCCTAATTCTGCAAGTTTTCACAGCATGTTCCCACAGTGCTGTCATTTGACAAAGAAACTCATTTGTCACTTTTAAGTGACCCTTATAATGTTCATTATACTGACACTAATTCTATCATGCCACTTTAATCTTAACTACTGCAGTTGCTATATCAACAGTTATCAGCAGGAACTGCCTCTATTTATCTCTAGTGATGCTTCTTGTTTTAAAATGGTGGTTCACAAACTGTTAACTATGATCAGGTGCTTGTTTTTATAAGAAAAGTTTAATTAGAACACTGTTCATGTAAAGGTTGTTTGTCTGATTTAAGCATTGGAAGATTTAATTAATTGACATAATAATTACCTTTTTCTCCCTCCTAAAATGTTCACCATGTGGCCCTTAAAGAAAAAGTTTGCTGACCTTTTTATTAAAGTCTACTGTCTTTTATATATATAAATATTTAATCTTCTTTTGAATATAACTTTGCTTCATATATATTTTTATCATTATAGTTTTAGATTTTCATCTCTTTATATTTAAGTGACATCTTATAAATGACTTATAAATGTATGCTTTTTAAAAATATCATCATTTTTCTTTGTACTTACTGAAAAAGATTGGATTCTGTTTGCTATCTCACCATTTTATTTATATTTAATTGATATTATTATGTTACATTTTTCTGCTCATTGGTTTTATTTTGAATTAATCAAACATTTTTATTATTTTATTCTTTCTAATTAACTTTGTTATATATTTGAAAACAATCTCCTGCATTGACTATATTAATGTACATCCCTGTTGAATAACAACTGAATAGAAATTATTCTAGAAAGTTAGAATACTTCATCTATTTTATATAAAATATGAGACACATATCTTTAATAGTACTCTTGTTGAAAATAGTGGTGTTACATTGACCCATACAGGGATTGCCAGTTAGATCCTAGTTGGGGTGCATGTGGGATTCTGTCTCTCTGCCTCCCCTGCTCTTACTTAATTAAAAAAATAGGGACCTGATGTGTGGTGGTGCAGTGGATAAAGCATCAATCTGGAATGCTGAGGTTGCCAGTTCACAACCCTGGGCTTGCCTGGTCTAGACAAATATGAGAGTTGTTGCTTCCTGCTCTTCCCCATTCTCTCACTCTACCTCTTCTCTAAAATAAAAAAAATAAAGGCTTTAAAATATTGTAAGAAAAAATAGGGGTTTTAAAGAGGTAATTAAGATTAAATAAAATTATAAAGGTATGGCCCTAATGCAATATAAGTGGTGTCCTTGAGAAGAGGAAGAGATACCTGAGGTGTACATACAATGGGAAAAGGCCATATAAGGATACAGTGAGAAGGTGGCCATCTGTAAACCAAGGAAAGGTACCTCAGTAGACATCAAACCTTCTGACACCTTGACTTGGACTTCTATACTCAAAAAACAAAAATTACATTTATGTTATTTAGGCATATGGTCTGTGGTAATTTGTTATGTCAGTCCTAGCATACTGATACATAAATGTAGTATACTTAAATGAAAAAGTATATATTCAGGAAAACAATGTACGAATAACAACTAGTTTATTAACCTGGAATAACTTATAGTATTTTAGAAATGAGTCTCATTTGGATCAGACAGAGAGATTAGGGCAGCTATATAAGGAGAATGTTAACTTCGCAATAAAAGATGAATATGAAGAATCATATTTACATAAGATTATGTGTAAATTGCATGTATTTCTGGCACTATGTGAAATCAAGTATATGTTTATAAATGTGTGGTTCTTTATGTACGTATGTAGTTCTTTATATATGATACATTCATACCCACATTTACTTTCTATATTGAAATAGAAATAACTTTAGGTATTGCACAGTATCTATATGAATGATAAAGTAACATACCCAAAAGTATTACTATTATATTATACTTTAATTCCTGCCTGAACTTTCAAAAATTTTCTGTAAATGTTTCTACTGCAGTACTGCAGCTAATGTCTCTGATTTATATCAGGATCCTTATGTGTAGCATAGTGTCTGGCATAAAATAAGCATTCTGTAAAAAGGTTTTTTTTCACCTAATAATAGTTGAATGAGTGAACAAATGGATAAATTAATGTTAGTGATATATTGCATTATTAACCCTTAGTACACTTGTTATTTATTTATGTGCCTATTTATTTATGTATTTATTTATTTATAAAATTATTTTTATTATTGACTGCAGGCTCCAATTCAAATTTCTTATTATTATCTGGTATGGCACGGCTCTTAAGAATCTAACAATCTGACATGAACCTGTTTTTTCATTTCTATTTTCCATCTTTATTTCATGAACATTAATAAGTAAAACATGTTTATAATTTATATATTACCATGATGATATCTTTTTTTTTTCTCCTATTAGAGTATGTCAGCAATAGAGAAGTATGGTTTGGAAAGGAGGCTCAGACATTAGCCTGTGTTTAAATTCTGGACCTATCACTTAATTGCTCTATGACTTAGGGAAGCCATTTAATCTTCTGCTTCCTTATTTTAAAACATAAACAATAATAGCCCATGACTATAAAAATGTTGAAAATATTGAATATGATAAAAAAATGCAAAATACTTACAGTAAGCCCTGCCATATTGGACAAGTAATATATTTATTTATTTAATTTTAGTGACCTTTCTGTACATTTTTCTTATCATTATAATTTAAATTCTTATTCAAAGCTTACCTCAGATGAAACAATTTCATGTCTTTTCTTGATATTTTTGAAGTATTTCTTTACTTTCTTAAAGCTTATTCCTCTTGCCTTTTTTATTGTCTTATACTAAATTTCCAATGCCAAAAATAGAACTTTATACTTAGTAGATGTTGGCATTTAGCAAGTGACTCCCTGAGTTAAATTATACTACAAAGCAACAATAATAAAGACAGTAAGGTATTGGCAGAAAAACAGACACACATAACAATGGAACAAAATTAGAAGCCCCAAAATAAATTCACCTGTATATAGGAAAATAAATTCTGATAAAAAGCCAGAAAGAAATAAACATACAAGGTGAAAAGGAACCTTCTCAATATTTTCAATAAACGGCACTAGGAAAATTGGAAAGTCATGGACAAAAGAATAAAACTAGAGTGATATTTGCCACCATAATCAAAAATTAACTCAAAATAAGTCAAAGACATAAATATAAGACTTGAAACAATAAATTGCATAGAATAAAACATAGGTACTAAATTATGGACCTTGGGTTTGAGGGGGATTTTATGAATTTTATGTCAAAGACAAGAGAAGTAAAATAAAAAATAAATGAATGAGACTATATCAAACTAACATACTTCTGCACAGCATAAGAAAGCACAAACAAAAAAAGCAACCAACAAAATGAGAGAAGATATTTGTGAACAACAAATCTGACAAGGGGTTAACATCCAAAATATATAAAGAACTCATACATCTCAACAACAACAAAACAACAGTCCAATTAAAAAAGTGGCAGTGGACCTGAATAGACCCTTCTCCAAAGACATATAAGTTGCCAACAGATAAATAAAAAGATGCTTAACTTCACTAGCTATTAGGAAAATGCAAATAAAAACTAGAATGAGATACCACCTGTCAGAGCTCACCTGCTTGGTAAGCGATGATTGAGATAGTGAGAGCCCCAAGGGGAAGACAAGCATGAGAAGCCAGAGGAAGGTGGTACATTTTTCAATGCTTCATTGCTGCTTCATCTCTGCTACTTCTGCTCTTATTGCTGCTGTTGTTTTATTTGTTTGCCTGTTTGTTTGTTTGTTTGCTTCTGATGCTTTCCCCACCCCAACCCTCAGTCTCCTCAGTTTCAATTCTTAAGTCTCCTAAATTCTAAGCCCTGAAGTCTACTGAGCCTTCTGAAGCCTGATGTCTCCCATCTCCTGAATTCTGATGTCTCCCATCTCCTATTCTTCTGTTGTCTCCAGTGTCCTGTCTACTAGTGCAGGCACAGGTAGATATAGGGCCTAGCGACATTAGTGGCATAGGCCCAATATCACATAAACCATTACATTAATGTAGTGATGTCACATCAATGTAGTGAGGTAACTTGCTGAGCTAGTTAGCCTGTACCCAAAAAGGTAGTCTTCTGGGCAGCTGACCTAAACACCTGGGAAGCAAGGCTAAATCAGCTAGCCCAAATATGCGTGGGAGCTGGTACTAGGGCACACAGCCTAGAATGTTGAGAAGTTGAGGACCTAGTGCTGCTTGAAGTTTCTCATGAGAACTAGAGCTCACATCCTGGCTTTTACTATGAGGGTCCACACACCATCTTGCACCCGTTAGAATGATTACCATTAACAAGATAAGTAATGCCAAATGTTGTAAAAAATAAAAAACCATCATTCACTGCTGGTGGGAATATAAACTGGTAAACTGAAATAGCCCTATGGAAAACAGTATGGACATTCTCAAAAAATGAAAAATAGAGTTACCATATGACCCAACAACCTCTTTTTTGTATATCTATCTGCAAAACTCAAAAACATTATTCACAAAAATATACATATCCCTATGTTTACTGCAGCATTATTTATGGTGGCCAAGATATAGAAACAACTGAAGTATTCTTTATATAAAGAAAATGTGGTATAATATACTATGGAATACTACTCACACATAAGAAAAGATGAAATACTGCCATTTGTGACTACATGAATGGATCTTGAGAATATCATGCTAAATGAAATAGATCATACAGTAAAACACAAGAACCATAAGATTTCACCCTTATATGGAATATATATTGAAAGCAACGAGTGAACAAATAAAACAAACAAAAACTCAAACACTAAACAATAGTATGGTGGTAATCAGGGGGCAGGGGTGAGGAAGGAGATAGTAAAGAGTAAAAGAGGTCAAATATATGGTGACAGAAGAAAATTTGACTTTGGATGGTAAACAACCAGTGCAAGACACAGATGATATATCATAGAATTATACACTTGAAACCTATGCAATTTTATTAACCAATGTCACCACAATACATTTAATAATTATTATTAGAAATACAAATGAATATATGAGGAAATTTTTATTCAATAGACATATGGAGGTTCACCTGAAAGAATGAGTCTTTGCTGTCTCTAGTACCTTCTTACTTAAAGCTGTGGCTGCCACCAAAATTGTGAAGCATAGAGAAGTAATAATTCAGTGTGCATCAGAATCAATGGCATTAAGGAAATGATGTATTTTCAAAGCATATCACTAAAACTGAACAGTATGACAACCAAATTTAGGAGTATAGAAGTGGGCACCAAAGAAACAAACAAGAAAATGAGTTGTAGAATTAAAGAGAACCAGCCTGAAAATGTGTCTGATGAAATTCTCTTTTCCTTGCACACTTTTTTTGTTAGTGTTGCTCCTGCTTTTTATTTTATGTGAATATTTAGAGGAGTTTTTTTTACTATGATATGATAGGTAGAGTTGTTGAGGTATGACTTCTCTAATAAACCATGTTTTAACATGTATATAGAAAAGCAATAATAATATTTTAAAACAAGTACAAGTTTGAGCCATATGATTCTCTGAATATTTTTCCTTAGTAAATTTAGAATTTTCTATGAACTAAATTTAGCATTTATTTTGAGCACTGTAGGCTTATTAAAATAATTTAGGCCCTTGTAGTTAAATCAGAGGATAAAGTGTCAGCCTGGCATATGGACATCTCAGGTCTGATTATTCCCAGTCAGGGTACACAAGAGAGGCAACCATCTGCTTCTCTACTCCTCCCTCTTGCCTTTTTTTCTTTCTTCCCTTCCTGAAGCCAGTGGCTCTGTTGGTCTAAATGTTGACCCCAGGTGCTGAGGATAGCTTGATTGATTCTAGCATCGGTCCCAAACAGGGGTGGCTGAGTGGATTCTAATCAGGTGCAGGCTTGAATCTGTCTCACTATCTTCCCTCCTCTCAAAAAAAAAAAAAAAAAAATTCAATGCATTGTTTTAAATTTCTAATACAAAATAATCAGGAGTTAAAGCATAAAAATGAATAAGATTTTAAACAGAAACTTAGTGACTCTTTAAGGCATTGTGAATAAACCATTATAACTTTTACAGTGAGAGAACTGGGATCCTGATATAGATCAATCTTCACTTTACTATTGTGTAAAATATTTAAAAAAATTAACATTAATTATATTTTATTGTTACATAGATTTATGTACTCATAGAAATCTTCCACATATTATATCTAAATCAAAATTTAAATATGATATAAATTTTATAATAAATCAGTTAAATTGCCATTACTTTCAATTGGTTTATCTGGTAGCAGGTTGAAGAAGAAAAACCACTCAACACCAAAAAGCACATACATATTACTTTAGATTTCATATTAGTAATTACAGAATCAGTAATACTGATCATTCTGTCATTAATTTGACCAAGGTACCCCAAAGAGTGCTCTGATAATTACCACGCATTTAATTTTAGAGTGTTCTAATATACTGAAAAAAATTTTGCCTTAATTGCAATTTATTGCTGAAAAACACGTATGCATTTTGAAAGTTTCTAGCAAGCAATAGTCTCCCTCTTTATTGATACTGTAAATTGACATATTAATTTTCTCAGAAAGTCACAAGTATTTCCCAAAATAATTAGATGATAGACTATGTAATTATTACCCCGCCTGCTGAGAGATGTATGTGTGATGCACCAAATACAGACATTTTCATCAACAAAGAACTAAATTAAAATGTCATATTATTAATTATTCATTCTTTATTTAGTTAAATTTAGTTTATAAAGAGTGTATGTTGCCTCAATTTATATATACACTAAGTTTGTTTAAGTAAAAAATAAACTTTCTGTGCTTGGCAGAAAATTGTTATATTACACTATTTTTGCACAGGCTAAACTATTACAATCTTCTTTAAATAGCTTTTGTTAAACTGCAGTATTTAATTCTATATTTTCAGGGTTTTTTTTTCTCATAAATTTCATACATTTTTTCAAAACACATTTTAAGTAAAAAATATAACAGCTAAGTAAAATAATCAGATATACAATTTCTTAACCAATGACTATTGTCATATAAGTTTTCTTAGTTTTATTTTGATCTTTCTGAGATGTTTGAAGCTGTTGGGCAGATAAATTTGTAAAATGTCTTTTTTAGGTTTGCTCACTTATATTTTGTACTGGCCTAGGCAGTGCCATATGTATGTAGTCTGTGAAAGGCTGTGGTGCTTGCCTGCAGGGTGGCAGATTGCAAATTGCAGATTACCTTCCTACTTGGGAGGGGCCATTGTATAGCTAATGTTTGCTGGAGAAGGTATTTTTTTTCCTCAGCCTAGAATTTGCAAGAAGAGCAGAAGTGGAACCGTAGCTGAAGGATTTTGGAGCTTTGCTGAGGGTGGTGGGGGCCTCTGGTTCCAGGAGGAATCAGAGAAGATTTTTTAGATTTGTAAAGCTAGTAGCCACGGCCACCATCAAAGCCGCCTGGCCCATGCCGGTTTTCATTAGATTTGGACAGACAGTAATAAAACAATGGAGCCAAAAACTGCTGGGCCATTAGCTTTAATCCTACCTTGCACCAGGCGGGCAAGTGAAAACACACACTGGGCTCCAAAATCCACTCATTCAGTGCTCACAAAGCTACTGACTTATCCAAGTTTTCTAAAATCAAAAGTATCTACCTTACCAGCCTTATTCACCTCTGCTTCCCATATCCTTCTCCCTGCACAAACTACTCAAATTGGCTTCTTCCTCAGCACTCCACCATCTTGGCTGCTTCTCCTGGCCTCTACCACATGGCCTTTCTCTGCTCTCCTCTCTAATGCTAACCTCAGCAACTGAGAAAGAGCAAGCTCTGGTCTGCCCCACTTTATAATATAGAAATCATAACCTTTAATCCAATATACAAACAAGGAAATCTCTGATACAAAGTCACCTATCTGAAGCATAATGGGATTTCTCATGAGAGTGCACCACCCTACATCAGAAAGGGTGTGAGAGGCTTAGTGTTAAAACTAAGCCTTAGGCCAGTGGTTCTTAACCTGGGTTCTATTGAACCCTAGAGGTTCGATGAGTCAGTCTCAGGGGTTTGCCACGGAGGCCAGAATAAAGTAATACCGTAATTTGTTGGGAGTTCATGCACTTTGTTGGTTTTGTTCTTTGAGCAAGGTGATGTTCATGCAGGGCTCATTTTGTGCACCAGTAAAAAACATATATCTATGTCTTGAATTTGGAAAAAAAAATCATATTTTATTTATCACTAAAGAAGGGTTTGGTGAATGCGCATATGAAACTGGTGGGTTTGGTACCTCAAAAAAGGTTAAGAACCACTGCCTTAGGCTATAAGGATATTTTCTGCTTACAGCCTATACCCCCAACATACATTAATATAATCACGTCCATCCCAAGCAAGAAGCGCAACTAATATCACCTGGGTGACGGGCTTCCACATGGGAAACACCATCTTTAATAAAGTGAGCATAATATATTTTATCTGCCCAACAGGGTGTGGAACCAAAAAATGCATAAGGGCTTTGAGAGCTCTGAATGAAAGGGAAGTGGACTTCCCTGCTTGTTTTCTCGTCCACCAGGACAAGATTTGAATAAGCAGAAGAGCCCACCATTTTTTGGCTCTACTGTGTCTTTGCTGTCTACCCGAATCTAATGAGAACCTGCATGGTCACAATGACTGCAGCCACTGGCCATACATCTGGCACAGCTGGAAGGATTCAAATCAGATTGATATGAAGCTGCAACCACCATTGTGGGGTGGGGTGGAGGACTAGTTGTTGTTTTGGTTCCCCTTGGCTGTCCATTTGGTGATTGTGGACTGGCTGTTTTTTATAGCCCTGAGAGAGGAAGCTGAGAGCTCTGTGCAAGAGGCTGTCTGAGGTCTGTAAACTGAGTAGCAGCAATGGCAGGAGCTAGAATTTTCAAGGGAGAAAGAGCTACACATCCTGGAACTGGAACGAGATATGGAGAAGGAGGCTGCATGGGTTGGTGAGTTACAGTTTGCCCTGGAAGTTGAACATTAATATCATCAGCAGTTGTTGGAGGAACTTAAGATGAAGCCATGCTGGTGGAGTGGCTCTGAGTCAGCAGAAGCAAGCATTTCTAGCTCCTCTTCTGAGGATGAAGAGGCTCTGGCTGAAGCTGTTGTCCACAGAATCCAGAAGATAAAAGCCCAGCAGCAAAGAGTACCTACTAAGCCTGTAAATCCAGTAGCCAAGGATATTATCACAGCCACGTAGCCTATGCAGGTTTGCATTAGATTCCAACAGTCGGTAATGAAACAACGGAGCCAAGAACTGGTGAGCCACCAGCTTCAATTCTAGCTTGCACCCGGGGGGCAAGCAAAAACATACACTGGGCTCCAAAACCCACTCATTCAGTGCTCACAAAGCTACTAACTTACCTGAGTTTCCTAGAATCAAAGGTTTCTAGTTCACCAGACTTATTCACCTCTGTTTTTCATCTCCTTCTCCAGCACAAACTGTTCAAACTGGCTTGTTCCTCAGCACTCCACCATCTTGGCTGCTTCTCCTGGCATCCTCCATGTAACCTTTCTCTGCTCTCCTCTCTAATGCTAATCTCAGGAACCAAGAGAGAGCAATATCCTGGTCTGTCCCACTTTATAGTGTAGAAATCCAAACCCTTAATTCAATCTACAAACAAGAAAGTCTCTGATACAAAGTCACCCATCTGAGGCATAATGGGATTCCTCATGAGAGTGTACCACCCTACACCAAAAAGGGTGGGGAAAGGCTTAGTCTTAAAACTAAGCCTTGGGCTATGATGAGCAGCCTGCTTACAGCCCGTCCCCACACCCAATACAAACTATAAGTGAGCAAACATATATATCATATTCAGAAACATATTTGGCCAACAAAGCTCCTGGTAGGTTTGCTGCAATTGTGGAACATAAGTTTGGATGGCATCAAGATCTCTAGAGAAAACATGGAAATGTTGGTCACTGTTGCCATGTACTCCTCCTTTGGGCAGTGTATTCAGAGCTGTTATGATGGCAGGGAAGATGGGGGAGGCCTGAGGCCCCATGTAAGCCTGGTTGCCTGTTGTAAAGCCAGTAGTCGAGGCCACCATCACAGCAGCCTGACCCATGCAGATTCGCATTACATTCGAACAGCCAGTAATGAAGCACAGGAGTCAAGAACTGGTGAGCCATCAGCTTTAATTCTAGCTTGCACCCGGTGGGCAAGCAAAAACACACACTGGGCTCCAAAATCCACACATTCAGTGCTCACAAAGCTACTGACTTATCCAAGTTTCCTAGAATCAAAGGTTTCTAGCTCACCAGACTTATTCACCACTGTTTCCCATCTCCTCCTGCACAAACTCTTAACAAACTTGCTTCTCCCTCAGCACTCTGCCATCTTGACTGCTTCTCCTGGCCTCCATGTGGCCTTACTCTGCTCTCCTCTCTTCTAATACTAACCTCAGGAACTCAGGAACCAAGAGAGAGATCAAGCTACTGGTCTCTCCCAGTTTATATCGTAGAATCAAAACCTTTAATCCAATTATACAAACAAGGAAGTCTCTGTATAATGGGATTCCTCAGGAGAGTGTACCACCCTACTTCATTCAATCAGTCAAGGGTGTGGAAAAGAACTTACTCTTAAAACCAAGCCTTAGACCATAACGACCTGGCCTGCTTACATTACAGCCTTTCCCCCACACCCATCCCAAGCATAAGGGCAAATAATATCACCTGGGTGATGGGCTTCCATGTGGGCAGCACCATCTTTAACAAAGTGAGCATATTATATTTTATCTTCCCAACACCTGTAAAGGACTTTTACCTTGGTGATTTACACAGATAGCTGGGCTTTCTATCCTGGACTGACTCTTGTACTCCAGTCAGAAGGGGGCGCTGGCTCACTAGTGGAATGAATATGCCGTTTTTGGACCATATGAAAGACTCTGATGGGGAGGGAGCATCTCAGGAATAAATCAAGGAAGGGCACTGTGGGTCAAATAAGTTTGCAAATATTATGTATATATTTGGTCCCTTATAGTTTGCATTGAGTGTGGGGGACAGGCTAAAATCTGGCACGTTCCTTATAGCAAAAGGCTTAGTTTTAAGACTAAAGTTTTCCCACCCTCTTAATCCTAAAATCTTCTAAACAATAAGCTTTTCCCCACACCGTTGACTGTACCATGATGTAGGGTGGTGCAATCGTATAACAAAACCCATATATGCCTCAGATAAGTGACTTTGTACCAGAGACTTCCTTATTGGTATATTGGCTAAAAGGTTTGAATTTCTACACTATAAAGTGGGGCAGGCCGGGAGCCTGCTCTCTCAGTTCCTGAGATTAGTATTAGAGAACAGAGCAGAATAAGGCCAAGAGGAGAAGTCCAGGAGAAGTAACCAAGATGGTGGAGTGCTGAGGAAGAAGCCAGTTTGTGCAGAGAGAAGGAGATGGGAAACAGAGGTGAATAGGGCTGGTGAGCTAGAAACCTTTGATGCTAGGAAACTCGAATAAGTCAGTAGCTTTGTGAGCACTGAATGAGTGGGTTTTGGAGCCCAGTGTCGGTTTTTGCTTGCCCACTAGGTGCAAGCAAGAACTAAAGATGATAGCTCACCAGTTCTTGACTCCGTTGTTTCATTACTGTAGGGCAGATAAAATATATTATGCTCATGTTGGGCAGATAAAATATATTATGCTCACTTTGTTAAAGATGGTGCTGCCCATGTGCAAGTTTTAAGAGCAAGCTTTTCCCCACACCCTTGACTGATTAGATAATGTGGGGTGGTGCACTCTCATGAGCAATCCTCCCATTATGCCTGAGAAAGTGACCTTGTATCAGAGACTTCCTTGTTTGTAAATTGGATTAAGATTTTGGATTTCTACTGTATAAGGTGAACAGGCCAGGAACTTGCTCTCTTGGTTCCTGAGGTTAGTAATAGAGAGGTGTAAAGCCAGTATCCAAGACCACCATCACAGCAGCCTGGCCCATGCAGGTTCGCATTAGATTCTCACAGTAGGTAATGAAACACAGGAGCCAAGAACTGGTGAACCATCAGCTTTAATTCTAGCTTGCACCCAGCGGGCAAGCAAAAACACACACTGGGCTCCAAAACCCACACATTCAGTGCTCACAAAGCTACTGACTTATCCGAGTTTCCTAGCATCAAAGGTTTCTAGCTCACCAGACTTATTCACCTCTGTTCCCCATCTCCTCCTGCACAAACTCTGCACAAACTTGCTTCTCTCTCAGCACTCTACCATCTTGACTGCTTCTCCTAGCCTCTTCCATGTGACCTTAATCTGCTCTCCTCTCTAATACTAACCTCAGGAACCGAGAGAGCGTAAGCTCCTGGCCTGCCACACTTTATAGTGTAGAAATCAAAACCTTTAATCCAAACAAGGAACTCTCTTGATACAAAGTCACCCATCAGAGGTGTACTGGAATTCCTCATGAGAGTGCACCACCCTACGTCATCCAATCAGTCAAGGGTGTGGCGAAAAGTTTACTCTTAAAACTAAGCCTTAGGCTACAATGACCAAGCCTGCCCACAGCGTGTCCCAGAACACACATTAATATCAACAAACTTCCATGGGGGCAGCGCCATCTTTAACAAAGTGAGCATAATATATTTTATCTGCCCAACAAGAGGAGAACAGATTAAGGTCACATCGAACCCAGGAGAAGCAGCCAAGATGGTGGAGTACTGAGGAAGAAGCCAGTTTGAGCAGAGTTTGTGCTGGAGAAGAAGAAGGGAAACAGAGGTGAATAAGTCTGGTGAGCTAGAAACCTTTGATGCTATGAAACTCGCATAAGTCAGTAGCTTTGTGAGCACTAAATGAGTGGATTTTGGAGCCCAGTGTGTGTTTTTACTTGCCCGCCAGGTGCAAGCTATGATTAAAGCTGATGGCTCACCAGTTCTTGGCTTCATTGTTTCATTACAGACTGTCTGAATCTACTGCGAACCTGCACTGACCAGGAGGGCCTGTTGGTGGCCTCCACTACTGGCTTTGCAGCTTGTTGGGTAGATAAAGTATATTATGCTCACTTTGTTAAAGATGGTGCTGCCCACATGGAAGTTTGTTGATATTAATGTGTGTTCTGGAACAGGCTGTGGGCAGGCCGGGTCGTTATAGCCTAAGGCTTAGTTTAAGAGTAAGCTCTTCCCCACACCCTTGACTGATTGGATGATGTAGGGTGGTGCACTCTCCTGAGGAATCCCATTATACAGAGACTTCCTTGTTTGTATAATTGGATTAAAGGTTTTGAGTCTATCCTATAAAGTGGGAGAGACCAGTAGCTTGATCTCTCTCTTGGTTTCTGAGTTCCTGAGGTTAGTATTAGAAGAGAGGAGAGCAGATTAAGGCCACGTGGAGAGGAGAAGCAGCCAAGATGGCAGAGTGCTGAGGAAAAAGCCAGTTTGTTAAGAGTTTGTGCAGGAGGAGATGGGAAACAGTAGTGAATAAGTCTGGTGAGCTAGAAACCTTTGATTCTAGGAAACTTGGATAAGTCAGTAGCTTTGTGAGCACTGAATGTGTGGGTTTTGGAGCCCAGTGTGTGTTTTTGCTTGCCCACCGGGTGCAAGCTAGAATTAAAGCTGATGGCTCACCAGTTCTTGGCTTTGCTGTTTCATTACCGACTGTTCAAATCTAATGCGAACCTGCACGGGTCAGGCTGCTGTGAGGGTGGCGCCTCGACTACTGGCTTTACACAGCTCATTTTGTTAAAGATGGCACTGCCCACATGGAAGTCCATCACCCAGGTGATATTTGTTGCCCTTATGCTTGAGATGGGCGTAATTATATTATTGCGTGTGGGGACAGGCTTTAAGCAGGCAGAATCCTTATAGCCTAAGGCTTAGTTTTAAACTTTTCCACTCAGTCTTGGCTGATTGGATGATATGGGGTGGTGCAATCTCATGAGAATCCTCCCATTATGCCTCAGATAAGTGACTATATCAGAGACTTTCTTGTTTGTAAATTTGAATAAAGGTTTGGATTTCTACACTATAAAGTGAGACAGACCTGGAGCTTTCCCTCTCTTGGTTCCTGAGGTTAGTATTAGAGAGGAGAGCTGATTAGGGCCACATGGAGGAGAGGAGAAGCAGCCTAGGTGGCAGAGTACTGAGGGAGAAGCCATTTTGAGCAGAGTTTGTGCAGAGAGAAGGAGATGCAAAACAGAGGTGAATAAGTCTGGTGAGCTAGAAACCTTTGATGCTAGGAATGCATGTGAACTTGCTTTAGAAAATTAGCCTACAGGTTCTATATAGCCCCTTCTTTTGTGGTTGTTAATTAGCAAAAGAAAAAGAATGTATTGACCCAAATTAGCTCTTTCTTCATGTCAGGAAAACATTTATTAATCATTCTTTCCCCTTATCACCTGGTCTCCTCCCTTATAATCTTGTTACCTTTGTTGTGCTTCTGATCAATCAAAGATAAGGGAGAAAAAGATTCAGGAGGTGTAAGGCCAGGAGCCATGGCCACCATGACAGTCGACTTGCCAGTGTAGGTTCACATTTGATTCAGACAGTCAGTAATGAAACAACGGAGTCAAGAACTGGTGAGCCATCAGTTTTAATCCTAGCTTGCACCCAGCAGGCAAGTAAAAACACACTCTGGTATTTAAAACCCACTCATTCAGTGTTCACAAAGCTATTGACTTATCCGAGTTTCCTAGAATTGAAGCTTCCTAGCTCACCAGATTTATTCACCTTTGTTCCCCATCTACTTCTCCCTGCACAAACTCTGCACAAACTGGCTTATTCCTTAGCACTCCGCCATCTTGGCTGCTTCTCCTCTCCTCCACATGGCCTTAATCTGCTCTCCTTTCTAATGCTAACCTTAGGAACCAAGAGCGAGTAAGCTCCCAGCCTGCCCCACTTTATAGTGTAGAAATCAAAACCTTTAATTCAAACTACAAACAAGGAAGTGTGATACAAAGTCATTTATCTGAGGCATAATGGGAGGATTCTTCATGAGAGTGCACCACTCCACATCATCCAATCTGTCAGGGGAGTGGGAAAAAGCTTACTCTTAAAACTTGCACGTGGGCAGCGCCATCTTTAACAAAGTGAGCATAATATATTTTATCTTTCAGACAATCCACCCCTATGCTAATTTTACTACCCTCAATCTACACCACTGACATCCCTGTACAAGGAAATTAGGTACATTATACAAATTACAAATACATGACAAGTCATACAATTTCAACAATTACAAAGGTACATTTCACCAGTCTCTGAATACTTTGCCAAAAGTGCAAAACGTCCTTGGCCTTCTCTCTTGCCATTTGAAAGGCTTCCTGTGGCAGGGGGAGGGCCTCCATCAAAGCCGCCCCCCACCCTCATCAGAGTATTTCACATTGTCCAAAATTTATAAGTCCATTCAACAAAGGAGCCAGTGCTCACTCACTTTGGTTGTAGTCCAAGAAATCAATCCACACAGATGAGGTGTTAGCCTCCCCCCTCATTCCTGCCGTCATGGCAGTTCTTACACTGTCCTAAAGGGAAGTATGTGGCAATGACAGTCAGCATTTCTATCTCTGCTCTGGGAAGCATAATGGCAGCCACTCCTATGTCCCCAAATAGCAGACCTACCAGGAGTGTAGCAGGTTCTCCTTCCAGTTGGGCTCATCTTCTGGAGACTGTAGATTTCAACTCCAGCCCGATTCTCCTCATTCTCCAAAGAGGAACTGAAAACACCAGCTCCTGCTGCTGGGCTTGAACCCCAGGCCACCAGTGCTTTCTGCTCAGCAGGCCTTGTAACTCCAGCCCTGGCCTCAGCCTGGGCCTCCTGCTGCTGCTGGCTGTCCACAATGTCCAAGGCAATCTGCAACTTATGAACCTGTTATTTCTTCTCCAACGTCTGCTCCATTTCCATGCAAATCTTGCAAACCTGGTCGGCCTCCTTCTCTAGCCCTTTCTCCAACTTCAGGGGTGCCATCTCCTTCTCCCACGTTTCTTCCAGCTCTTTCCACTGCTTGGTTTGCAGGTCTTGGGCAGCCTCTTTTATAGAGCTCTCGGTTTCCTCACAGATGGCTGGAACCATAAGCCATCCTGCAGTCCCCAAAAGGACAGCTATGTGGAACCATAACAGCAGCCAGTCCTCTACCATGCACCTCAATGGTACCAGCTCTATACCTATCTGTATCGAATCATGCCACAGACTATGCCAAATGTAAGGCCAGTATCCACAGCCAGTCCAGGTTCGCATTTGATTCGGACAGTTAGTAATGAAACAACGGAGCCAAGAAGTGGTGAGCCATCAGCTTTAATCCTAGCTTGCAACTGGCAGGCAAATAAAAACACACACTGGGCTCTAAAACCCACTCATTCAGTGTTCACAAAGCTACTGACTTATGCGAGTTTCCTAGCATCAAAGGTTTCTAGCTCACCAGACTTATTCACCTCTGTTCCCCATCTCCTTCTCCCTGTACAAACTCTGCACAAACTGGGTTATTCCTCAGCACTCCGCCATCTTGGCTGCTTCTCTTGGCCTCCTCCATGTGGCCTTAATCTGCTCTTCTTTCTAATGCTTACCTCAGGAACCAAGAGCTAGCAAGCCCCTGGCCTGCCTCACTTTATAGTGTAGTAATTCAAACCTTTAATCCAATCTACAAACAAGGAAGTCTGATACAAAGTCACTTATCTGAGGTATAATGGGAGGATTCCTCATGAGAGTGCACCACCCCACATCATCCAATCAGTCAAGGGTGTGGGGAAAAGCTTACTCTTAAAACCTGCAGGTGGGCAGCACCATCTTTAAAAAAGTGAGCCTAATATATTTTATCTGCCCAACAGAAGGTCTTCTTTGCCTTCTTTGGCAAGCCTCCCCCTCTTCCTCTTGACATCAGTTTGTGTGTTCAGTAGTTTTTTGGGTATTTTTTTGTTTTTTTTGTTTTTCTCATAAGACACTGGAAGTTCTGAGGAGGCTAGAGTACTATAGAGAATAGAACAATGAAGTTATCAGTTAGGCCTTAATTTACGCTTCATTCAATGTGGAGATTTTTTTTTTTTTTTTTTTTTTTTTTTTTTGTGATTCCAAAGGGTCCTGTGAAGCTCTTACATATCACTGGAAAAATAACCAATAACATGTGCCTCTTTTTATTGTTTCTTTCTTACCAAAAAAATTCAAGTTTTTCTTAATTTCCTTCATTTTTGTTTTGCTTTTATATCGCTCTTGATAACCCTGGTAAGAAAAAGTCACACACACCCACAGAAGAGTCTGGAAGTCTGAGTAAATGAAAGCAATTATGGATACTTAGGTAGTATTTCCAGAGCTTCTTTTTACGCGGGTCCACCGATGTATATGTTGCCTCATTGTTGAG
This sequence comes from Rhynchonycteris naso, assembly GCA_037038555.1. Lineage (NCBI taxonomy): Eukaryota > Metazoa > Chordata > Mammalia > Chiroptera > Emballonuridae > Rhynchonycteris > Rhynchonycteris naso. The sequence goes on along the minus strand of CM072997.1, from coordinate 39,674,945 downwards.
CAGATAAAATATATAATGCTCACTTTGTTAAAGATGGTGCTACCCACGTGGAAGCCCATCACCCAGGTGATTTTAGTTGCTCTTATGCTTGAGATGGGCATAATTATATTATTGTCCTTGGGGACAGGCTGTAAGCAGGCAGGGTTCTTATAGCCCAAGGTTTCGTTTTAAGAGTAAGTTTTTCCCCACACCCTTTACTGATTTGATGATGTGGGGTGGTGCATTCTCATGAGGAATCCTCCCATTATGCCTCAGATGAGTCACTTTGTATCAGAGACTTTCTTGTTTGTAGATTGAATTAAGGGTTTGGATTTCTATACTATAAAGTGGGACAGACCTGGAGCTTGCTCTCTTGGTTCCTGAGATTAGTCTTAGAAAGGAGAGCAGATAAAGGCCACGTGGAGGAGAGGAGAAGTAGCCAAGATGGTGGAGTGCTGAGAGAGAAGCCAGTTTGGGCAAAATTGTGCAGAGAGAGGGAGATGGGGAACAGAGGTGAATAAGTCTGGTGAGCTAGAAACCTTTGATTCTAGGAAACTCAAATAAGTCATTAGCTTTGTGAGCACTGAAAGAGTGGGTTTTGGAGCCCAGTGTGTGTTTTTATCTGTCTGCCAGGTGCAAGCTAAAATTAAAGCTGATGGCTCACCAGTTTTTGGCTCCATTGTTTCATTACCGTCTGTCCAAATCTAATGGGAACCTTCATGGACCAGGTGGCTGTTATAGTGGCCACGACTATTGGCTTTACACTAATAAACAGACTTGTCCAAAAGGGGCCACAGTATCTCAATCTGTATTTCCTAGACAATATGCTCGATGAGAAGTCTTCATCTTTTCCCCAACAGAAGGATGTTGCAACTGAACTCAGCTTCTCAGGGGCTACAGTAGTTTCCTTACCTGTGTAAGAAGGCATTGCAATCTTCTAAAGATCCCAATTTCTTCAGGTACTATAGAAACTAAATTATTTAAATATAGCACATATCTAAACTAAACTGCATAGTTCTCCAAGTAAAAAGATTTTTTAAACTTTAATATAAAATGGAAGAAACAGCAAGACAGTCTCTCCTGAAGGTGTGATAACACCTGGCCACAACATGCACCTTGCAGTCTGATGGAAGAATTGCTGGACCTGTGTCCTCTCTTGGGTATGTGTGGCTTAAAAGCTCCTTCAAAAGTCTATACCTTAGACCATGTCATTAACAATGTGGATTTTGCACCAAACCTTGTTACTTGACATTTTGTTCAATGTGTGATGGCTTTTAAAAGTAGAAAAAAAAAGTTATTTTCAAAAGGTTATAAAATTTTATTAAGATCAATAACTGATGATTTAGAAACACAGACAGTTTTATCCAACTACTTTCATAGTCAAATAGATCAGAATAATTCATAAAAATACTTTAATTACATTTGAACTTTTATCATTATATAGGAAATAAAACATCTATCAATTTCTGCTGTACAATTAAATAATTACTTTTCAGAATTATCACCTATAAACCATATTAACTGCTTATTAGAAATAAATATCTTTACATTGTTTTTACATTTTTTTTTCTTTTGTGAATTCTAATTTATATTTTATAGACCTTTATTTTGGTCACGGGTTTTTAAGTGATAATTAATAGTTTCAACCTTCCTTTCTTTGTAACAAAACATTTTTTTTCAAATAAAATCTTACCGACAATCACAATATATAAAATATTAATGCAGTATAAAATTTATTTTATAGAAATTATTCCCAATTTATGACCATAAATTGATTTTGAATTTAAATCTCTAACTATACCTTTTGTAAATTCTTTTGGAGATAAGTTATGAACTCTTAATTTTTTAATAAAATCCTTATTTATTTATTCTATCAGCAAACATTTAAAACTTCTTTTCTTGTCAATGTTGGCAGGAGTAAGGCAGAGCCCATGTCAAGGTGTATCAGCTCTAAAACCATATGTCCTGGGTTCATATTTCAGCTCACCTACATGCTTACCTGCTGAATGGAGGCCAGAGATGTAGCTTCTGCTGCCTTCTGCTGGAGGTGCTGTAAGTGTTGAGAGTTCAAGTACATGACCACTTAAAAACATGCATAAGCATGTGTTTTCTGAGGGTTGCTGTTATTAAAGCAAACATATAATCAGTAATCCAAATCAGAACACTTTTTAGATGGAAAGGTGTTCGATTAATAATTATTCATTAACATAAACTAAGACTCTCCCAGGTAAACTGAAATATATGATCAACTTAGCTAATAGACTCTGCTAATTATAAGATGCCTAAAATATCTCATAAAATAGAAGTGTGATATTAATCAATTACAGAAAGTTATTAAGAAAAATGTTCAAAGATGTAGGAATTTGAGATAAATTCAGATAAATGTATGGTTAGAGAAACATTAAAATTAAAAGTAAAGTAAATAAAAATGAAGATCTGGCTGATTTGGACAAATAACAATAGAAAGTCTACAAAAAAGTCATAAAATATACAAGCATGTTAATTTCAAAATAATAATAATAATAATAAAGGCCTTTGTTAAACTTGATAAAGTCCTCAAATATGTATTACAAAAATATTGTTTTTATACTTATACTATGAAAATATTGACAAATAATGAAGGTTGTGTTTTATTGTCATATACTACTCTAAAATGATGTGATAAATATTATTCAGTCCAGAAATTACCACATAAGTGGTAATTACAACCACTTTTCATTGAATATAAGATAAACATTTTCAGTAAAATTATTTTTATTTTCAGCTAAATTTCCAATATATTGTAACATTAAATATAAAAGTTGGTTTCAATTTTCAGTGGATTTATTTTAATTTACTTTTTTACATTTTTTAATTCCAAGTATCCTTGATTAATAAAGACCTACTGGCCCTTCCATAGTAAGACCACTGTGAAGATCAAATCAGAAGCATCAACAACACTTAGAAATATACATGCTACATGCAGTAAAATTTAATACATTTTAAATTTCATTATTTAACTTGCTACTGCGCTAAACACAGATATTTTAAAAGCGAAGGAAATATACATGCTATCCTGTGAGTGCTTACTCTGTAGTCCGGTATTCCAAATACAGTCTACAAAACAATTTTCTAGGTACTATGATAGAAATTAGCCAAGTATTCTCACAAGGTGGTAGAGAGACAGATGACTCTCAGAATTAATTTAAGCCATTGAAGTGTTATTATCAAAGAATTGGTAAGAACTGCAGAACTCCCCAAACATACAACTCTGTCCTAACAACTGCACAAAGAGACTGGATCAAACTCTAGCATGGCTAGCAGCTTAAAGCCATATCCATTGCATAACCCCAACCTCCGTTAAATTAAGGTGACCAGACGTCCCGCTTTTGGCGGGACAGTCCCAATTTTTAACAATTTGTCCTGCAGCGTTTTAAAAAAGTCCCGATTGTGAAAAAAATGCATGGAAAGCTAGGGAACGGAGGGATAATGGGAAGGGAATATACGGTTTTTGGCAGGGAGACCCTGCCTCCACCTGGAAGTGCCTGCACTGCCGCAAGAGCTGACTGCCCTGAGCCCCGAAACAAAGAACTTTGGGTGGGACGTCCCTGCTGGGTTGGTGGCTGTCAAGTCCCCTAACTACCCATAGACCCACGACCTGGATGCCCTTGTGCAGCTCTGGTGCTCCACGAGGTGTAAGCTGCTTGGTCTCCATTGTGGGGGGAGGCTGGAAGTGGGGAGCGGCTGCCGCAACGATGAGTCCAGGTGGGGAGTGTGCATGACTGCTTGTGTGCGAGCATACTGGCAGCGCTGCCCTGCCTGCTCCCGCCCACTCATGCAGGTCCAGCATCGGACCGTGTAACCCGATCCCTCTGACTCACTCAAAATTTCTCATATAGTAATATTTCCAAAAATGATCTTTTTAATGAGGTATCATTATTAAAAAAAATAGATTGGTAAGGAAAAGGTAAAATTCTGGGCATCAGCAAAAATCACAATAGAGAACAAATGGTTAGAAATATTTCATCATTTTGAAACAAACCATGTTTCATACAATAATGCACAAAAAAATGTGGAATACACGCTGTCTTTACCAGAAACTCATGCTGCAACTGAATGCGTTTTTTCTATGGTAAATAAAGTGTGGACATCAGAAAAATCACAATTAAGTATTGAGATTTTGAAAGCCATTTTATATGTGAAATATAATTTTAAAAATTCTTGTGAAAAATTTTATTAACTTTTAAACGACAGCAATCTACTAAAAAAAACCACTCAAATGAGAAATATGCCAAAGAATAAAATAATACTATACATAATGTTTTAATGTATTATATTTGTAAATTGTGTACTAATGTAGAAATTTAAAAAATATATATTACAATACTATTTTTGCATTCCATGAAAATTTTTTTGATCCATATAGGCCAAATTATTTTTAATTAATTTTAATGAGGTGACATTAATAAATCAGGGTACATATGTTCAAAGAAAGCATCTCCAGGTTATCTTATCATTCAATTATGCTGCATACCCATCACCCAAAGTCAAATTGTCCTCTGTCACCATCTATCTGGTTTTCTTTATGCCCCTCCCTTCCCTCGCTCCCTTCCTCTCCTCCCTCCCCCCACCCTGTAACCACCACACACTTGTCCATGTCTCATAGTCCCTTTATTTTGTCCCACCTATGTATGAAATTATGCAGTTCTCAGTTTTTTTCTATTTTACTTATTTCACTCTGTATAATGTTATCAGGGTCCATCCATTTTGTTGCAAATGATCCGATCTCATCATTTCTTATGGCTGAGTAGTATTCCATAGTATATATGTACCACTGCTTTTTAATCCACTCATCCTCTGATGGACACTTGGGCTGTTTCCAGATCTTCTCTATTGTGAACAATGCTGCCATGAACATGGGGGCACATTTCTTCTTTTCGAACAGTGCTATGGTGTGCTTAGGGTATATTCCTAAAAGTGGAATAGCTGGGTCATAAGGCAGTTCGATTTTTAATTTTTTGAGGAATCTCTATACTGTTTTCCACAGTGGCTGCACCAGTCTTCATTCCCACCAGCAGTGCAGAAGGGTTCCCTTTTCTCCACATCCTCCTCAGCACTTATTCTGTGTTGTTTTGCTGATGAGCGCTATTCTGACTGGTGTGAGGTGATATCTCATTGTGGTTTTAATTTGCATTTCTCTAGTGATTAGTGATGTTGAGCATTTTTTCATATGCCTATTGGCCATCTGTATGTCCTCTTTGAAGAAATTTTATTCATTTCTTTTGCCCATTTTTTTTAAAGTTTTTTATTTTATTTTATTCATTTTAGAGATGAGACACAGAGAGAGAGAGAGAGAGAAAGAAAGGGGGGAGGAGCTAGAAGCATCAACTCCCATATGTGCCTTGACCAGACCAGTGCAAGGTTTTGAACTGGTGACTTCAATGTTCCCAGGCCGATGCTTTATCCACTGTGCCACCACAGGTCAGGTGTCCATTTTTTGATTGGATTGTTTGTCTTCCTGGTGTTGAGTTTTATAAGTTCTTTATAAATTTTGGTTATTAACCCATTATCAGGCGTGTTGTCAAATATGTTCTCCCACTGTGTGGTTTGTCTTTTTTATTCTGTTCTTATTGTCTTTAGCTGTGCAAAAACTTTTTAGTTTGATATAATCCCATTTGTTTATCCTGTCTTTTATTTCATTTCCCCATGGAGATAAATCGGCAAATATATTGCTGTGACAGATGTTGGAGAGCTTACTGCCTATGTTTTCTTCTAAGATGGTTATGGTTTCACAGCTTTCATTTATGGCTTTTATCAAAAACCCCTTCCCACCCCCCACCTCCCCTCCGTCAATGGTGTCCCTCTTTACCAATTTTAAAATCTGCTCACGTTACCTTAAATGCCTGCCAGGAGAATTTACTATTTGTACCAGACAAAACCTGATCGTTGGCAGATAGACTCCTGAACTCCTTCCTAGAATAATTACTCAGTTACTTTACAAAGTTTCTGATTATAAATTATTCCTCTACATAGAGATGTAAATCTACTGCCAAAAGCTGTTTTTCTGAGGATTTGAGAGCTCTTTCTTTGAAAGTAAACATTCAGGAAGAGAAGTCTCCCCTCCCAGTCTCTGTGAAGAATAAGAACCTAAATAAATGGGTGCTTTACTCTAAATGACACTACTTTTGTCTTGATAAGTGCCAATTAACAAACCTAGATGGTCTAATCACTTAGACCAATCACTTTGACACTTTCAATGTCTTTCATTAGCATACTTATCAACCATTCAGATGACTTTTGTTTCAATGAAACTTATTTCTGTTCATAATAGAATCTCTTCCCTATTGTAATAGTTATTGAAAAAAAATTAACCTTACAACTTTAGTGTCCAACTTTGCTAATCTCTTATATGGGAATACCGAAGAGAATTCAAGATGAATTCAGTCTGTTCTTTAACTTCTCTGAAAGGAGTTAGGAAAACCTATGATTCTGATCTACTTATTACATGGGGGAAAAAATTTCCTTTTCATTTTCTGTTGCATAAGGTCTTAGAGCTTTCTATAAATATCTATGCATCGTTGATCTCAAATCTGAAATCCGTTTTTTGGTGTATGTTCTAGTTTTTATGCAATTTTAATTTCTTTTTGTTAAACTTAATGGCATGCATTGGTTTTTAAATTGGAGTTAAAGGGAAACAACTCTTGGATTCAACATAATCACAAGGCAATTAATATTTTGCAAACATCACTTTACATAATTGTAGTTATTTTTCAATGTAAAAAATTATTATCTGATAAAAACACCCTCTTATTTTGTTTTAAGATTGAATTATGGCTTCTTCAAGTAGGTGTAAATGTAAGAATAGTCCTGACATCTTCTGTTATATATATGGCTGTTACACACTTCTACGTCAAAGCCGCAATACTTTATCATCTGTGACACATGCATATATTGCCTATTTTTAAGTTCCCCTTTCCAATCAAGATAAGAATTGGGCTCCTCATATTGTGTGTCATAATTGTGAGGAAATGCTTCATGACTGGAATAAAGGAAAATGCAAAAGAAATGCCCTTTGGTATTCCCATAGTTTGGCATGAACCTAGGGACCACAGCAATGATTGTTATTTCTGTCTAATCCATATAAGGGTATTGGCAAGAAAAACGGCATATGATCACATATCCTAATATTCCTTCAGTAATAAGACCTATCCCACACTCTGAGAAACTCCCAGTACCAGTTTTTAATGGTTTTATTTCTTCTAAGGACAAAGAAAGTGAACCTGGTGATCAGGTGTATTTTGAGTAGATGCATGAGGAAATGATTGTAGAATCTGAAGGGTTTTCTGATGCAAGCAGTCATTAAACCCTCAGCAGTTTAGCCAAGCCAAATTGATTGACTTAATAAGAGATTTGGGCCTATCAAAGAAAGCAGTGGAGTTACTAACCTCCAGGCTTCAAGAAAAGAATGTACTTCACCAGTAAGCTAAAGTATCCCATTTCAGGAAGCGTGAACAAATTTTTGTGGCCTTTTTTTCCGAAGACAAATACTTTGTTTACTGTCATGATATCAGGAGTCTTCTAAGCCAGCTAAGTGTTACCATTTACAGTCCAACAGAATGGCAGCTATTTCTTGAAGCTCTAAATGGAGTATCAAATGTGTTCTCCTACACAACAGTAATGTTTATGCAGCAGTTTCAGTTGGTTATTGAATTTATCTGTGGGAAGATTATAATGACATAAAATTTGTTCACGACTTTCTGAAGTAGGAGGAACATAACTGGATCATTTTTGTGGATCTTAAAATGGTAAATTTCCTGCTTGGACAACAGAGATGTTTCACTAAGTGTCCTTGTTTTCTGTTTGTGGGACAGCCAAGCTCGGGAGAAACACTGGATACAGAAGGAGTGGCAGAAATGTGAATCTCTGGAAGTAGGAATGCAAAATATTGTGAATGAACCTGTAGTTAATCGAGACAGGATCATTTTTCCCCCACTTCACATCAAACTTGGACTAATGAAGCAGTTTGTTCAGGCTTTGAATAGAAAAAATGAATAATTTTAACATATTATATCTGCTTTTCCTACCTTGTCTTTGGAGAAGATAAAAGCAGGTGTATTCGATGGATCTCAAATTCGAACCCTGATACATGACAAAGAATTTGCCAAGAAGATGAAGAAGAAGGAGAAAGCAGCATGGCAGTCTTTTGTGGCAGTTACAAAGAACTTCCTTGGCAACAAAAAAGCAGAAACCTATGAACTTCTGGTTCAAAGGATGCTGTTGACTTTCCACAACATTGGATGGATCATGAGCGCTAAGATTCACTTCCTGAACAGTCACCTTGATAAGTTTTTTGAAAATCTTGGAGCTGTTAGTGTTTAGCAGACTACTGCGAGAGCATCAAACGAGATTGTCCTCAACAAGTACACAAACGCAAGAGCTACAAATGCAAATTTTTGTATGAATAGAATTTAAATAAGTTTTGCTCAAATTTTATGATTAAAATAAGTGTTTTAATATGTTATATTTTGAAATTGTAGACAAATTCTGATGCAATCATATCTTTTAGTGGATTAGTGTATTTTCTGCATCATACAAATTATTATATTTTTACAAAGATGATGCCCAGGAAGACATTCTACTTCATAATGTTATACTAAATTTTGAAAATTTTACAATAAGATGAAAAACTAAAATCTTGAATTTTAAAACAACTTTCATTTACAGAGGAAAACTAATTTCAGATTTAAGATCAGCACACTCGAATTAGGTAAGAACAAGTGTTTTTGTGGATACAACAAAAATTTTGTTCCCCAGTGTTATCTTTAGGCATCAGAATAGATCTACTTTTTGAGCATAATTAGATCACTTAATTTTTTGTGTTTAGTGGTCTAATGATCTTGCTTACCACTGTATCATTATTGGAAAAGAACAATGATTATTCAGTTCATATATTTTTATTTTTTAATTTCTTAGAAAAATAATTTCTCCAAGTTGAAAAAAACTGTACATTCATGTCACTCTAAACCAGTTGCTTTATTTATGAAATTCAGAGCAGAATCAGAGGTGTTGATACAGAAGGAAAGTTTAGTGCACTGAAACACAGTGCACATCCTGGGACATATTCCCTTTAGATGCAATCCTTGTTCTTCCTCCTATGTTCTATATCTCAGGGTAGCTTGTCCTTGGCTCAAATACTTTCTGCTTACCTTCAGTAAAGGCTTTGTTCAGGATTAAAGAACAAAACCTAAGCAAAAAAACATTTTTTTTTCTTATCTGTTCCTCTCTGACTCAGGCAGTGTCTCTCCAGGTCTGGCCATGAAAAAGAGTGCACCATGGCTCCTTCCTCCCCAGGGGACCCAGACCCTCGACTTTGGTAGCATTGTCCCCCCTTGGTTCAAAACTCTGAGTGCAGTAGTAGCTTCCAGCTTTTGCTAATCTCAGTGTGATCTCAGCTTTCCTGTGCCCTGTGAAACAAATTCTCTGCATTATATTGTCTCTATTTTAAAAATATAAAGCTGTGTCTTTTTCTGTGGCTAATCCCTGGATACAAAACCCCTGGAGAAAGAATGCAGATAATGATGTGAAAAAGCAGTAGGAGATAGTCAGAGGTGTTTTACACTGTAAAACAAGTCAATTCTTATTTTAAAATAATGATTTGTGTCTTGTAGTTTCCTTACAATTATATGATGTCTTAATTTATGTGCAATTCTAATAAAATTAATGTAATTTATTATAGAATAGAAAAATATGGAGTTAACCCATGTTTCTAGAATTGCAGTTTAGTTTATCATTGATATCATTTCACCAAAAATAACAATGCTAATAATAACCATGACAATTTCCACAGCATCCCCCTGTGGAAATTTAAGAAATTCAAAACAGCAATGATAATAAAACTATGCATAGTCTAAACTGTCATTACCCTATAACTGAATCAATTTCTAATTCAGCTTTAAATTAAAGCTAATTATTTTTAATTTTCCCTAAGTACAAACACATTTATACAAACATTATTCATGCATAAATATGTATTGTCACTCAGAGAAATGCAGAAGAGCTATTTACCACCTAAAAACACTGTATTATTTTATACTTTATAAATTACCAAATGTAAAATTTATTTTCCTATAGATAATTATTTTCTTTATTTGTTTAATTTAAAAATTAGCCAGTCATATAATACTTTTTAAAGAAATAAAATTAAAATTAAAAAATAAAAAACTAGGCTTTGGCCAATAGGCTTAGTGGTGGAGCATTGACCCAGCATGTGGAAGTCCTGGGTTCATTTTCCAGTCAAGATACACAGGGGAATCAACAATCTTTTTCTCCTCCCCTCCTCTCCTTCTTCTTTCTCTATTCCCCTTTCACAACCATGACTCAATGGATTTGAACATGAGCACATTGGCCTCGGGCGTTGAGGATGGTTTGATGGAGCCTTCCCCTCAGGTGCTAAAAATAGCTCCGAATGGACCAAACATCAGCCTCAGATATGGGTTGCCAGGTGGATCCCTATTGGGCTGCATGCAAGAATCTCTCTATCTCCCATACTCTCACTTAAAAACAAACAGATAAACAAACTTAAAAAACCCTATGTTTGTTTTCTTCCTAAAACATCATTAGTCACAGTTGAAATGCTTCATAAAACTACAGATTTCTGACTTGATCATATATCTACAATTAAAGTACCTAAAAATGTTGACCCTTCAACATTATGGGTTTGAACTGCACTGGTACACCTTCAATGACTACAAGTGGCCCTTCATACCCATGGTTTTCATATTCTGTTTCAACCACTGAAACTGAAAACAATGTTTCACATTCTCAATCACTGTCTCCCAGAGTGGTTTCCCACAGTGGATTCCCAACCAGGAATGCACAGGCTGACTGTAGTTAGTCAACTATTTGGGAATCAAAAGTGATATGCAGATTTTTGATTGCAAGGAAGGTCAGCGCACCTAACACTCTTGGTGTTCAAGGGTCAACTGTATGCATGTTTAAGGAGTTCTTCCAGACATTTACATCATGTACATTAATTTGATTGCAATATTTGAGAACTACCATTATAAAGGAATAAAATTAATTTATCAGGTCTAGTTATAGATTATTTCATAAAATGGGTTATAAAATGCTTGTAAAATTATCAATATAAAGATTTAATTTAATACTAGTGAGTAGTGAAAGACTTGCAGATATAACAAATATATTTTGAAATATAAAAGCTTTCTATCCGTTTCTAAAATCAGATTTAAAAAATCAAAAGATAAAAAATAGAGTGCAAATACAGGACATAGGACTGACACAGAAATTTCTGTCCTCAAAAGGAAGCACACCATGTGAATGTACACTTAATAACTAAAATGAGCAATAATCAGAGAGAATATTCTAACATAAGTGATCACATTAGCAAAGGCAGTTGGAACATTTAGTGCTGATTATCTTTACTGCTTCATAAGAATTATAAAAAAAACAAATTTCAATGGAAAAAGCTTCTGTGTTAGGTCAGCCTTCAGTTTTAAACTATTCCTGGCAATTTACCTACCCAATTGGTTGAAAGTTTTAGTTTGATTTTTCCATGAAACTTGCCTAAGGAATCAATATAAGGCAAAGAAAAACTTAAAAAACTGTAAATTAGGTACAGTTTGCAACTGAAATTAAGGTTCAGTATGTTTGCTGATAGATTTCAAAATAAAGATTTATCTCAATCCTCTTGTGCATACTTCATATTTGTTTCTACATCCATCCTTCTATTGTCATATTGAACACCAGTAACATGGAACTAATTGCAATTCCTTTAATGAGCATTGTTCTTTCATATATCTACTCATTTCCCCAAAATGATGATGATGATGATGATGATTTTAGTGAGATTCTTTTCTTTCTTCCACTTAAATGTTTTTCTCCCCTCCACTTAAATCTTTATAAATACTACCTTCTGTATGGTGGCTTTCCAAGACATAATCTATAAGCAACATTATTGTATTTTAACATTTTTCTTGGAGTATTCAAAGTATTTTCAGAAAAATAATATCTTAAGCATTGTTTAGCACTCAGTTTGATAAATTTATTTGCTCTATACCTTTTAAAAAGAAGTTTTTAATTTATTCTTTTTTGTTTCATGGTATTTATAAATAAAGCATGGTGAATAATTCTCATTTGATTATATGACACAAAGTAATGCTTAAATAAACACAAAGATAACTTCTACACTGTAATAATTAAATAATTTTGTTTAGCATTTAAAACTGAAAAATAAGATGCATGCATTTGAAGAAATAAAGAATAGGAAGATATTGTAGAATTTGAATATAATGATAAATATTGTCTTTGCAAAATTTTTTGGTAAAAATGGGAAATTAAAGTAGTGCTTTAATTTACATGAATAAAATACATTTGTGAAACATAACACAGTTTAATAGTTATATATATTAGTTTAAAGAAATGATATATTAAATAACTAAGCTAAGTTGATTTGGAACAATAATATATTAAATAACTGAGCTAAGTTGATTTGGAATTCATATAATAAAGTTAATTTTATGTTGAAAGAATGGAACAAACGCATAATTCTATTGACTTTTTTGAAAGAAACATGTAAGTTACACATCAATATTTTAAATGCATATAAATAGTAATCATATGAAATTGAGTTGGCAATGAGTATGTAAAACCAGATAGAAAGGTTTTAAAATTAAGGTAAATAACAGTCCATGAGACACTGTTGCCTATTAATTCTATTTAGAAATTTCTGCTACAAGAAAGACCTATGTAATTCAATTCCTTCTTAAGTCTTTTGGTCACAATATAGATGGTGATATTAAAATGAATTAATTTTTAAGTACAAGAATGTATCATTATTTGCAACAAAATTGTTTTGCCAGAATCTATAATATATACCTTAGAAATTATTTTAAGTAAAAATTTAAGGCCAATCGTTATGATCATTGACTTCTCAAAACATCTATCATCTATCAAGGAACTGTAACTCACTGGTTTTAACAGCAGCAGTCAATCATACCCTTATAATAAATACTTTTATTTTGCAAAAACAGGACATGCTTAGAGAGTAATGATATTTCACCCTATTTGTACTGATTTCGAAGTGTCTTATGTCACTCAGAAATAGTGAACTAAACTAGAATGTCAAAACATGTTGGGATCATATGGGCAGTTCTGTCCAAATAGTACTTTAAATCAGTTATTTTTTTTTCTTGTAGAAAATCTGTCAAATATATATTCTATGAGGAATCAAGAAACATACAGTGTATTAAAAAGTCTCAAATTAAAGTTTTATCAGCTTGACTTTTAGTGCTTAAATTGTCCTTCAAGAAATGTGGGGTAAAGCAATTTTAAATTCAGTTAGATATTTTATAATACTATATAACTCTTCTAAAAGTCAAGCACTGTTAATATTTTAGCTAATTCAAGCCATTTTATGAAAAAAATAAAAACTGTAACTTTTTTAAATAATAAAAAGAAATGCCAAATTTTTACAGAAACCTAGTAAAACTGGCATTTTAGTTTTTATTTTATTATTATTATTTTTTTTAGAGAGGAGACACAGAGTAAGAGAGAGAGAGAAAGAGAGAAAAAGGGGGGAGGAGCTGGAAGCTCAACTCCCATATGTGCCTTGACCAGACCAGTGCAGGGTTTTGAACTGGCGACCTCAGTGTTCCCAGGTCGACGCTTTATCCTGTGCGCCACCACAGGTCAGAATTTTTATATGTTATAATACACTTATGTGAAAATTTTTATCTTGCTGTACTTCACTAAATTTCTGAGCTTTTAGAAAGTTTAACAAATATAAATATAGTTCTCCAGTGTCTGAACTATTTGAACTATTGAATATACAATTAGTAAATTGTTTTATTTTGTATTTTATGCGTGAAGGATCTCAATAATTAAACTGTCAAAGAATTTTATCAGACAATGTACATAAAGAAAAACATGCCACATATATATATATATGTACTTTTACTGGTTTATTTAATGGGCTGTACTTGACAGGTCACAAACAGGAAATGACTTTAACTTGTAATCCCCTAGCCTTTCCTTTTTATTTTGTATCATGTCTTCCTATCAAGAATACCTGTGTGGTAAACATTTGGAACAGAACCCACTGAGTTTTTAAACACTTTCATCTACAAACAATATCATTTTAATTCCTAACACTGAAAATGAAGACTAAAAATCAAAATATTAATCTATTTCTATGAGCCATCACTATTATCAGCAGTTTTAATTTCCTGGAGAATTCTGAAAACCAGCAGTTGTGTGGTGAATGGAGATCTGATCTTTCATTTCTTATTCCACTCTCTTCCTTCTTCACTATGGGTTCCATATAATGAGGGAAGATAGATGAAAAAAAGAACCTACTGCCTTTTATTTTTATTATATTATTTATTGGTTACTCAGCTTTTGAATATATACTATCATGCCATACCATATGAAAGAATCCATTCTTATGTTTTCCATCTTAGTATTATATGTGATTTAAAAGGGTTAAATTTTGACAAGTCGGATGTAAAACATATTTATTTTTTTATTTATCTTTTCATAGATTTGAAAGAAAGAGAGATGGAGGAAAGGAGAGAGAGAGAGAGAAGTATCAACTCATTGTTTCACTCAGTTGTTTCATTTAGTTGTATAGTCATTCTTATGGATTCTTTACTGGACTCTAGTATCTAAAATAAGTTTCATAGGCACTGTTCTAACAATCACGACATGGAAGAAGAGTGTTATGTTTGCAAACATTTATGTGTGACCTTCACTAATCAAAACATTATTATTTTCAACTTTGTGGTTGCAGGTTTACCACGGGGGCTAAGAAGTTTTACCCCTCTTACAAGATATTACTCAACTTCATGATCTGAACAATAATGAACTCACTCTCTTCTGTATCTTTTAGAAAAGTAAACATTGGTTATCCAAATGATGTATGTAGCACCTTTTCTAATCAAACTTTATCTACGGCTAATATTTATTTTCCTATTGTGGATGAAAAAGGTACATTATCTTTACAGCTTTGGTACTGGTTAATTGTAGAACTGAAATTAAGACAAAAAGCCTGATACTTTTATGACTAAATCTCTCTAACAAAGTGCTAGGTATGGACATAAGAAATATTGCTATGATGGCCATTGATCTTATTATTATATGTGATTTAAAAAGGCTAAATTTTGACAAGTCGCACATAAAACATATTTATTTTTTTATTAATCTTTTCATAGAATTGAGAGAAAGAGATGGAGGATAGGAGAGAGAGAGAGAGAGAAGTATCAACTCATCGTTTCACTTAGTTGCTCCATTTAGTTGTGCATTCATTGATTGTTTCTTCTATACACCCTGATGGGGTTTGAACCTATGAGCTCTGGTACACCAGGAAGATGTTTGATCCACTAAGCCACCTGGCCAAGGCCAAAACTTACTACAGTATTTCAACTGGGTGTTCCTAGACATACAAAAGCAAATGTCAAATTTGATCTATTAGTGGTAATGCTAGATCTGTGTGAAGATGTCCATGTCCACATAATACTTTTGGTAAATAAGGTAAAAGTGAGTCACTCCATTGGGCCAAGTTATTTACAGTGTGTCTTTGACTTAACTGAATGTACAATCTGAGTCCCATTATCATGCATCCTCATAACCCAGTCACAATTATAAGATGCATTTTCATGGCCATCACAACAAATCTAACTCCAATTAGAAGAAACAAAAAGTATTACTTGACTTTAATAGTTTCAACATGAACCATTGTCATTGATGGTAACTGCTACTAAAGATAACCTAACAAATCTCAGAGATTTATGATAATAAAAATAGATACAGCCTGACTTGTGGTGCTGCAGTGAGTGGATAGAGTGTTGATTTGGAATACTGAGGTTGTTGTTTCAAAACCCCAGGCATGCCTGATCAAGGCACATACTAGAAGCAACTATTACAAATTGATCCTTCCTGCTCATCCCTCTGCCTCTTTCTTTCTCTCTCCTCTTTCTAAAATCAATGAATAAAATATTTTAAAAATAAATAAATAAATAAAAATAGAAACAACACCATAAAATAACACAATAGGAAAAAAAAATTATCAACATATATAATGGTTCAATGCAAGAGGTAGGTGAATAGCATTCCGTGCTGTGATTCTAAATACCTGATATTTTTTATTGCAGTTCTGTTAATGAAAAGGCCTTGGAGCTTTGTGCTTCTAGTCAGGTTATAGCAAAGACAATGAAAAAGGTGCATCATCTTTAGAGCTTTGACTCTGAAGAAAGACATGTTACTTTACTTTTTTCAATTAATAATAAATAGTTACATACCTTTTCCTAAATACTGTAAGTTCTTGAAAAGGTATTTCTAAAATAGTAATGTTTCAAAGCAACAGATTATACTACAGGAGGGAAACATGAATCCTTGCATACTGTTGTTAGCATTCTTTTTACAGTCCCTAATACATGCATTTTGCAGGCATGGAAACATACAAATAAAATGTAAATATGAAAAAAGCAAACTTAGGTAGATTGGAATTCTTCAGTATATCACACATACAAAAAAAGATGAGAATGTAATGGTTGTATAAAGAGTTTGAATAAAATAGTATATATAAATATATTTACTCAAATATGTTTTATCTAACATACTTTCTTATCCATTGTTCATAAAATATTTATTTTAATATTTTGCTTCTGAAAGCAAAATTTTCAAGTTATTCTGACAAAGAACATTGTTAGATAACAATAAAATTAAATTAGAACATTTAATATTTATAATATTTTTTCTCTGCTTTATATATGACATGCCATAGAAACCTTAGAACAAATATATGGAGTTCTGATAATATATTCACTTCATCAAAATAAAAAGTGAAGTCAAAGTGGATAAGTTTCTTACAAGCGAATAACGTCAGATTTGAACTCAACTTGTCTGTTACCACAACCTTCACTTTACACACAACTCTATGTTGCCTAACTTACATTTGATGTTAAGTTAAAATCAAAATTACACATCATAATTTGAAATTTAAACAAATGGTAATTTCAAAAAATGGTATATTAATTCTGGACACATATTTTTGTCATTTTCTCCAAAATCATATGATAAATGCTTGAGAATAAAGTGAGAGAATTAAAAATGGTAGTAAAATCCTATTGAGAATCAGACCTCTTACCAAATTACTAATAACTAAATCAAGAATCAGGGTGAAGTCCATAATCCTCTCTTCTTTTGTATCAGATGCATTAGGCCCAGGTTGAGGTTTTCAAGAGATATGTGGTCAGTCTTATTCATGTAAAAGAGCCATTTAGGTCACAAACTTCTCTATTTTATCCTTATAAATTTACATAATTTATGTGACATTTTCCAGGGAACCATTCATTATAAACTATAGACTCCAGCAATCCATAGATTAACATTTCTCTGCTGAAATTTTTGGGAGAAAGATCTGTCATTGGTTGTTTATATGAAGACAAGACTCATCTTCTGAATTATTTCTTTCCCAGAAGCACCACTCTCACTCTTTCAGATAAAAATAAGTGAATGAATTATATAGCTATAATTTTAACCATTTATGTCCCACAAATTATACTACTTATCCATTAAAATTTTAGTTCTGAATATGCAGTACAGTGGTACCTTGAGATATGAATTTAATTCTTTCTGTAACAGAGCTCATTAGTCAGTCAACTCATATATCACACTGCCGATACTAGACCCTTGCGCCAAAGCTCCAACTAGTGGCAGTTTCCTGAGTCACCACTCGTATCTAGGAAACTCGGATAAGTCAGTAGCTTTGTGAGTAATGAATGAGTGGGTTTTGGAGCCCAGTGTGTGTTTTTGCTTGCCCACTGGGTGCAAGCTAGAATTAAAGCTGATGGCTCACCAGTTCTTGGTTCCATTGTTTCATTACCGACTGTCCGAATCCAATGTGAACCTGCACTGGCCAGGCGGCTCTGATAGTGGTCGCAAAACTGGCTTTACATGGCGTAGTCTGTGGCAGGATTCGATACAGATCGGCATGGAGCCACCACCACCTTTGAGTGGTGGAGTAGAGGACTGGTTGCTGTTATGTTTTCCCATAGCTGCTTTTTGGGGGACTGTAGGCTGGCTGACTTTTACAGCCATGTGTGAGAAAACCGAGAGCTCTATAGAAGAGGCTGCCCGGGACCTGCAAACTGATCAGTGGAAGGAGCTGGAGGAAATGTGGGAGAAAGAGTTGTGGGCCCTGGAGCTGGAGGAAGCACTGGAGGAAGCGCTGGAGGAGGAGGCCGGCCAGATTTAGGAGATTCACCTGGAAATGGAGCAGATGCTGGAGAAGGAATCACAGGTTCTTGAGTTGGAGGTTGCCCTGGATGTTGTAGAGAGTCAGCAGCGGCATGAGGCTGGGGCTGAGGCCAGGGCTGGAGCTACAAGGCCTGCTGAGCAGAAGGCAGCGGTGGCCTGGAGCTCGAGCCCAGCAGCAGGAGCTGGTGTTTTCAGTTCCTCTTGGAGGATGAGGAGAATCAAGCTGGAGTTGCAATCTGCAGTCTCCAGAAGGTGAGAGCCCAGCAGCAAGGAGCTTCTACTACAATGCTGGTAGGTCTGTGATTTTGGGATATAGGGGTGGATGCCATCATGCTCCCCAGAGCAGAGATGGAAATGCTGACTTCCATTGGCACATGCTTCTCTTTAGGACAGTGTGAGACCTGCAATGATGGCAGAAATGAGGGGGGAGGCTAAAGCCCTATGTGTGTGGACTGATTTCCTCGACTATGACCGGATGGGCACAAGCTCCTTTGTTGAATGGACTTATGGATTTTGGACAATGTGAAACACCCTGATAGGGGTAAAGGGTGGTGTTGAGCAGATAAAATATAATATGCTCACTTTGTTAAGGATGGCACTGCTCACATGATAGCCCGTCACCCAGGTGATATTTTTTGCCCTTATGCTTGAGATGGGTGTGGGGGAAATCCTGTAATGTAAGCAGGTCAGGTCGTATAGCCTAAGGCTTGGTTTTAAGAGTAAGTTCTTCTCCACACCCTTGACTAATTGGATGATGTAGGGTGGTGCACTCTCCTGAGGAATCCCATTATACAGAGACTTCCTTGTTTGTATAATTGGATTAAATGTTTTGATTCTACGGTATAAAGTGGGAGAGACCAGTACCTTGATCTCTCTCTCTTGGTTCCTGAGGAATTAGAGAGGAGAGCAGATTAAGGCCACATGAAGGCCAGGAGAAGCAGCCAAGATGGCGGAATGCTAAATGAGAAGCCAGTTTGTGCAGGAGGAGATGGGGAACAGAGTTGAATAAGTCTGGTGAGCTAGAAACCTTTGATTCTAGGAAACTTGGATAAGTCAGTAGCTTTGTGAGCACTGAAAGAGTGGGTTTTGGAGCCCAGTGTGTGTTCTTGCTTGCCCGCCAGGTGCAAGCTAGAATTAAAGCTGATGGCTCACCAGTTCTTGGCTGCATTGTTTCATTACCGACTGTTCGAATCTAATGCAAACCTGCACGGGTCAGGCAGCTATGATCCAGATCCCGGCTACTGGCTTTATAGGTGGCTTTGATGTAGGCCATCCCCCTGCACCAGGAAGGCTTTCAAATGGCAAGGAAGAAGGCTGAGGACATTTTGCGCTTTTGGCAAAGTGCTCAGAGACTGGTGAAATGTGTGTACCTTTGTAATTGTTGAAACTGTATAATATGTGCTATTGCTGTAATTTGTGTAATGTACTTAATTTTCTTGTATAGGGATACCGGTGGTGTAGATTGTGGGTAGTAAAGTGAGCATAGGGGTAGATTGTTGGGCAGATAAAATATATTATGCTCACTTTGTTAAAGATGGCGCTGCCCACATGGAAGTTCGTTGATATTAATGTGTGTTCTGGAACAGTCTGGGGGCACGCCGGGTCGTTATAGCCTAAGGCTTAGTTTTAAGAGTAAGCTCTTCTCCACACCCTTGACTGAGTGGATGATGTAGGGTGGTGCACTCTCCTGAGGAATCCCATTGTGCCTGGGATGGGTGACTTTGTATCAGAGACTTCCTTGTCTATAGATTGGATTAAGGTTTTGATTCTACACTATAAAGTGGGGCAGACCAGTAGCTTGTTCTCTCTCAGTTCCTGGGATTAGTATAGAGAGGAGAGCAGAGTAAGGCTACATGGAGGTCAGGAGAAGCAGCCAAGATGGCAGAGTGCTGAGGAAGAAGGCAGTTTGAGCAGAATTTGTGCAGGAGGAGATGGGGAACAGAGGTGAATAAGTCTGGTGAGCTAGAAACCTTTTGATTCTCGGAAACTCGGATAAGTCAGTAGCTTTGTGAGCACTGAATGAGTGGGTTTTGGAGCCCAGTGTGTGTTTATGCTTGCCCACGGGGTGCAAGCTAGAATTAAAGCTGATGGCTCACCAGTTCTTGGCTGCATTGTTTCATTACCGACTGTCCGAATCTAATGGGAAACTGCATGAGTCAGGCGGTTGTCATCCTGACCTCGACTCCTGGCTTTACAAATAGCATAAAAATATTTCTGTTTCTTATTTGTACACTCACATTTAAAAACTGTTGCAACAGAGCAATGCCCCTGATGGGTAGAGTATCGGCCCCTAGTGTGCATGCTGGTTGGACCTCAGTCAGGTGCATGCAGGAGTCTGTCTGTCTGCCTCCCCACTTCTCACTTCAGAAACATACAATAAAAAAATGAAATAAAAAAATAAAAACTGTTACACTAAGCACATATTTAGAAACTTATGTTAATAAGATTTTCTCCCTATTATTCTTTCTCATACATTTTAATTCAATATCATTGCATTTGTACAAAACTTTTGCTGTTGAAAACTTCAATAGAACCAGTGAGTGACTTAAATAAAAATATTGAGCATATAAAAAAAAATGGAACATACGACTATTTAAACAGAATACGTAGCCTGACCAGGCAGTGGCGCAGTGGATAGAGTGTCAGAATGAGATGCGGAAGACCCAGATTCGAGACCCCGAGCTTGCCAGCTTGAGCGCGAGCCCATCTGGCTTGAGCAAAAAGTTTGTCAGCTTGGACCCAAGGTTGCTGGCTCCAGCAAGGGGTTGCTCGGTCTGCTGAAGGCCCGCGGTCAGGGCACATGTGAGAAAGCAATCAATGAACAACGAAGGTGTTGTGACCGCAACAAAAAACTAATGATTGATACTTCTCACCTCTCTCCGTTCCTGTCTGTCTGTCCCTATTTAACTCTCTCTCTGACTTTCTCTCTGTCCCTGTAAAAAAATAAAGTAAATAAATAAAAATAAGAATAAAATTCTTTAAATAAAAAAAAATTTAAACAGAATACTTAGCAATACTGGTATTTAGTAGTTAGTAGTTTTTATAAAATATAAAGTAATTGTATGTATAAACAAACATGATAAATGAGTCAAATAATCATCTGCAACATTCAATTTACTTTTTACAGTATTCATAGTTGTTTTGTATTCCTTTGAGACAGTGATTTGAATTGTTTTTGCTATATAAGATACTTAATTATAATGTACAAAATAATGTAACATTTTTCTGTTGATTGTATTCTTTTGTACTCTTCCAAGTCTCTATTAGTGGACCCCAAATAAATAACTCGGAATTATCATTTGATATTTTTTTCTCATGATAGTAATCAAAGATCTCAAGTCATTCCCAAATGACTTCTCACATTCACAATATATTTGCAATATGCATAAAGGATCTAAGGGTAAAAGATAAAAAATAACATCTAATTATTTTACTCTTTTGCATTTGAAAAATAATTAGAATAAATAAACATCCAGAACAAAATATTTTCCTCTCATAGTTACTCTTTTATTATTCTTGGATATTAGGGAACAAAATAACATTAAACTTTAAAAATTAAGCTTTCTTTTCATACTTATAATGGAAGATAGGTAAAACATTACTTGAAGTAAGTTGCTTTTAAAGGTGAACAAAATTTTCCAACAATTTAGTATTCTGTTATCTAAATTAATAGAAACTGTTATTTTATAATATTTTGTTAAAGTTAACTAAATATTGTTTCCAAAAAGTATCTTTTTAGAAGTTTAACTTAAAATGGAAAAACTTATCATTGACAATGGCTTCAAATTAGTATCATTTTCCCTTGTTTTGTATTTATAAAATGATGCATGCAATGATTCCAGGTAAATATTTTCATAAAAGTCATGTGTTGGCTTTCTCTACGCTACAATGTATTATTAATTAGGCCTACATCTACATAATTGCACTAGGGTTTATGGACATCAAACTGAAAGACTTTATGACCTTGGACTGTCCTTAAGTAAACATATATGCATACATACCAATACATAAACACACATATACATACATAATATTCTAGGTAAATAAAATTATTGCAACAAGAAAAATGTTTACTCCAATTTTTCTCCTATACAATTCAATCATCATTTTTCTGGGGAATGATCAATCCTCCCTGAAACGTAAATTCTGCTCTCCAAATCCCTATCCATTTCCATTTTAAACTTCACTACAGCATGTAGTGAGCCTAGCTACTAGCTAGTTCAAAGACTCAGGGGAATAATAGATTGGTTCAGCCCTGTAAGGTGTCATCTGTCGGAAAAGTGGAGGCTACCTCAACTCCAAAGACCTACTGGTTCTTGGCATCACTACCTGTGTCTCTACTTGAGGCTATAAAGACCAATTTTCTGTCCTCCATGCCCTGTGGTGCTGCCATATGTTGTTACACTGAGAAAAGGCCAAAGCAACTAAAACCCAGCTATTGTTTATCAACATCCAAATGGCAGAGAGGAGACTGAACCAGCAACTACTGTGCAACAACACATTAGGTTTTCAGGATTTATTATTGTAAACTAGGTTCAGGGTCGGTGTAGTATAGCAGCACTATGAGTTGCCTATTCTTCTCTTCCTTCTTCTTTTTTTAAACTAGATGACGGATTTTTACAGGTAAAACAGCTTTTAGTAACTCTATTTCTAGTTCAGATATTAAAGTCATTCTGAGTGATCTCATTTCCTTTGCCAATGGCTGCTTTAGCAATTAGAAAGTTATACAATTTCAATGAATTAGATGAAAAAGGATATTTATGCTTTTGAAATGGTATCCAAACTTATGAAAAGGCACTGACACAGGCAGATATACTCTATTTTCTTTGAGTGAATGCTACTGTATCAACAAATGATAACTGAAACTGTGGGAAGGAATTTTAGAACAATAGGAGAGGCTACCCTGAGGTTAAAGCTGACAGTGGCAGGAAAAAAAGATCTTGGATCCAGGTTAAAGGGTTCAGCCATCAAAATAATCACTCCTCCTCTGTATGTCTTTTGGAAAAAATAATTATACATTTTTCTTAAATGATAAAAGAGGTGGTAAGAGGGGAGCCCAAAAATTAGAAGTTTGGATTCATTAATAGTAACTTTTCAGTTGTAATGAACAGGAGATTATGTAAGGGTTCAGAAATAATTAATCTGCTTGCTGTTCTCTCTTAATAGCTCCCTGGTCTTTATTTTGAAATGTGGCAAAAAGTTTACATTTGCAGGAATATCAGAGAAGGCTTACAGGGGAGGGACCTGAAGGTTAGAAAAATTAAAATCACAATAGTTGTGTGTGAAAGCCCACTTACAGGATTTACTGGGAAAAGTTAAGGCTATACTTTAATTAGAAACTTAGTTCACATGTCTTAGATCTTTACTTTGTCTCCTAAGGGATTAGGGAGTTTTTTTCACAGACAATTCCCAGAGGCAGATGGTTCCAGAGGCACTAGGTCTGTCTGTCTTGAAGGATACCAGATTACACCAAGCTAATGAGCCTTTGTCAACATCAGAACTCTTGAGAGAGACATTCCTGCCAACTAAACCCCCATCTCTTGCACATTGTTACATGAGTAACAACACAGACTTTGCCCCTGAACCCTATAAACATAGCCAACCACCAAAAGAGTGTTAAGGCAGTTCTTTTGAATAGGAGCCCTCTGCCTTCTCACTTTGCTGGCAACCTGAATAAAAAGCACTCATATCACTCAAATCAATCTCCGTATTTGATTAGCAGCAATGGGAAACTAACACCGAGCTTGTTCTGGTAACGGTGGTAGGGAAGTTTCTGTTGTACTTTTTGTTGGGTTTTGGTTAGTTTATCGTCCCCTCTCTTTCTTGCCTACTGCCTAATTAGGAATTTAAAAAATTGATCTTACTCCTCATATGCCTGTGTCTGTGAAAGCTTTCTTTCATAAAAGTTATAAGGTTGTATACATTTTTATATATTTGAAACTTCACCTTTAAGGTCAAATTCCACAATACATTGACCATACAGCTATCAGACTTAATATATATGCCCAATATTCTCAGATTGGGTAGAGGCTACAGTTAACTTTAATTCATTATTTTAAATGACTATAATTGTGTGGTTATAGAATCCTTTTCTATCATTATGAGCATCCACCTCAGTACTCTTTCAACCAGAAAAAACAAAAAACAAAAAAAAACCTCTATAAGAATTTCTATATTTGTGGCAGAAAAGTCTTAAATTTCTTTGTGCAAAAAGTCTTTTTTGAGTGTGCTGGGTTACAGTTTGGGGAGTGTAAACTTTAGGATTTTTTAAAACTTTTTATTTTGAATTTTGTTTCTTTTTTTTTAATAACTTGTTTATCTCTCTAAGTAATTTCTCTCTGGAACTCTTATCTGAAGACTCATCTCTTTCTATGAATCCTGACAGTTTCTTTCTATTTTTATTTGCATTTTAATTTGTCACCTCTTTCTCATTCTACTTTATTATTATTATTATTATTATTATTATTATATAAAAAAGATCTCATAGAAATGTTCTTCACTTAATGCCAGTTAAACTTTCAGTAGTTTTTTGTTTTTGAGTAGGAGAATGTGCTATACTTCAGTTTTTGGTTTTCTGTACTAATCAGTCTCCTGTTTACTGCTTTAATCAAGGAATTGCATTTACCAATCAAGTTTTTCATTTGCATGCAATTATTCTTTATCTTAAATTGATTTGGCTCTGAAACTGCTTTTTCTATTTTTATGAATGCAGTATCTTTTAGAAAATATAAAATAAGAAATTTTCTACAATATGTCTATTTGAGAAAGAAAGAAGGTGAGTGTAAAGCCAGTGGCCAAGGCCATTATCACAGCCACCAGACCCATGCAGGTTTGCATTAGATTCGGACAGTCGGTAATGAAACAATGGAGCCAAGAACTGGTGGGCCATCATCTTTAATTTCAACTTGCACCCAGCAGACAAATAAAAACACACACTGGGCTCCAAAACCCACTCATTCAGTGCTTGCAAAGCTACTGACTTATCCGAGTTTCCTAGCATCAAAGGTTTCTAGCTCACCAGACTTATTCACCTCTATTCCCCATCTCCTTCTCCAGCACAAACTCTGCACAAACTGGCTTATTCCTTAGCACTCTGCCATCTTGGCTGCTTCTCCTCTCCTCCACATGGCCTTAATCTGCTCTCCTCTCTAATGCTAGCCTCAGGAACCGATAGCGAGCAAGCTTTACAGTGTAGAAATCCAAACCTTTAATCCAATCTACAAACAAGAAAGTCTCTGATAAAAAGTCACTTATCTGAGACATACTGGGAGGATTCCTCATGAGAGTGCACCACCCCACATCATCCAATCAGTCAAGGGTGTGGGGAAAAGCTTACTCTTAAAACTTGCATGTGGGCAGCACTATCTTTAACAAAGTGAGCATAATATATTTTATCTGCCCAACAGTAAAAGATTAAGATAATGAGAGATTAATTTTCTAAAACTGAAATATTTACCTAGAATGTGCAATATCTTTCATAGCTTTAATAGTTCTTCAGGGTTTTTTGTTGTTGTTGTTTTTTGTTTGCTTATTTGCAAAGTAATTTAGTTTCTTATTCCTGGAGGATGCTAAAGTGTTCTGGATTTTACTATTCAACAAATAATAATGGAATACTTTCTGTGGGCCTAAAACTCTTCTAGACTCTATACATATGACAGTGAATTAATAATAAAGACTTTATGGTTTGAGGATTACATGATAGAACAGCACTCTCCAATAGAACTTCCTGCAATGATAAAAATAATTTGTCAGTCTAATATGGTACACAGTAGTTCCATTTGGATATATAGGCAGAAGAGTCTTAAATTTCTACTGAATGTCACATTACTGCAACCAAAAAATTATATTCCACATTTTATTTAATATTTATTTAAATTAAAATAGCCACAAGTAGTTATTGTCTATGTACAGGACCATAAATGTCTAGAAGGTGAGAGATACATAATAAATAAAGGGAGAAAAGGGGTAAATATATTTCAAATAGGGAGTTCTGACATCAAATCAAAGCAGTGAAAGACAATGGACAATTGTAAGGCCAGTAGCCAAGGCCTCTATTACAGCCTCCTGGCCCATGCAGGTTCGCATTTGATTCAGACAGTCGGTAATGAAGCAATGGAGCCAAGAACTGGTGAGGCATCAGCTTTAATCCCAGCTTGCACTCGGTGGGCAAGTAAGAACATGCAATGGGCTCCAAAACCCACTCATTCAGTGCTCACAAAGCTATTGACTTATCTGAGTTTTCTATAATCAAAGGTTTCTAGCTCACCAGACTTATTCACCTCTGTTTCCCATCTCCTTCTCTCTGCACAAACTGGCTTCTTTCTCAGCACTCCGGCATCATGGCTGCTTCTCCTCTTCTCCATGTGGCCTTAATCTGCAATCCTCTCTAATGCTAACCTCAGGAACGGAGAGAGCAAGCTCCTGGTCTGTCCCACTTTATAGTGTAGAAATCCAAACCCTTAATCCAATCTACAAACAAGAATGTCTCCGATACAAAGTCACCCACCTGAGGCATAATGGGATTCCTGAGGGGAGTGCAACACCCCAAATCATACAATCAGTCAAAGGTGTGGGGAAAAGTTTACTCTTAAAACTTGCACGTGGGCAGCTCCATCTTTAACAAAGTGAGTGTAATATATTTTACCTGCCCAACAACAATGATTGGGGTAGAAGGCACTGTCTTTTGATTGTGTATAATAAAGACCTTTCTCAAAAGTATGAAGTGAATTAACACCTCAATAATATAGAGGGGCCATCTATGCAAAATTTATTGTAAATATTTTCAGGCAGAGTAAAAAACAAGATATAAAAGCAAACTTAAATATTGCTGGATTGCTGGTGTGTGTGTGTGTGTGTGTGTGTGTGTGTGTGTGTGTGTGTGTGTGTATACAAGTTTCTTTAGGGCAATACCAAAATAAAAATGTTATTTTTACCAAGTATTTATTTGTATAATTTTAGTAATGACGAATTCACTTTTACTAAGTGTACAGCAACTTCATGTTATCTGTCCTTCTTTCCATTAGTGCCTGGATACATGTGACCATACGATTATATAATGTGGGAAACTTTTTAAAATAAATAATTAAGAATTATGCAAAATTGACTACATGAATAAATAGTTTCTAATAAAAAAATTAAATTTAAACCAATTTACACATTTCTCAAAGCTGGAAAAACTTAAGCATCACTAAAATACAAAATACATTAACATTTTTAAAAGTTCTTATACCTGGTTCTGGCTGGTTGGCTTAGCAGTAGAGCATACGCCTGGTGTGTGGAAGTCCCGGGTTAGATTCCCAGCCAGGACATTCTGGAAAAGTGCCTATCTCTCCTCTCCTCATGCAGCCAAGGCTCCATGAGAGCAAAGTTGGCCGAGCCGCTGAGGATGGCTTCATGGCCTCCTCCTCAGGTGCTAGAATGGCTCCGGTTGTAGCAGAGCAATGGCCCAGATGAGCCGAGCATCGTCCTCTGGTGGGCATGGCAGGTGGATCCCAGTCAGGTGCATGCTGGAGTCTGTCTGCTGCGCACCACTTGTCACTTCGGAAAAATATATTTAAAAAAAAGTTGTTATACCTGATATAACCTTAGTATTTTTATCTTAAAATTATTAGTTGTATCCATTATGGTTGCCTCAACTCACATCAGCAATTTTGTAATATGCATTCTATTGAGAAAATAGAAAATAATTCAAAAATTTTATTCTAACTTTGTTGATTTTTTTTAAGGGCATCATGATTTGCTTTTGGCAATGCTACATTCTTAGCTTACTCTTCTAGTTCTTACTCTGATTGTATTTCTTTAAGCATAGCCCACAAATTTTCTTTATTTAAAATTTTTAATTGAATTTATTTGGGTAATATAGGTTAATAAAATTATTGGAGAATCTGTGAGATAGTTAATCAAGTCTTTCATATATTTACTGATTTTTCTGTCTACTTTTTCTACCCATTATTAAGCTAGAAATAGTAAGTGTTGGAATATAATTACAAATTTATCTATTTCTTCTTTAAATTCTAACAGATTTTTGCTCCAAGTATTTTGAATTCTTTTATTAATTGCAAGAATACTTAAGATTGTTATGCTCTCTCGATTGTTTCCTTTATAGATAAAATGAAGTAATTATCACCGATCATATTCTTTGGCTTAATGACCTGTGTCTTATAATAACATACCCAGCAACTTCTTTTATATATACAAACTTTTTTTTCAAAATGACTTCAGAATTACAAAAATGTTAGTTACAAAGACTGTATAGACCAGTGGTTCTTAACCTAGGTTCTATTGAACCCTAGGGGTTCAATATGTCAGTCTCAAGGGTTTGAAGAAGCTTCTGCTGCGGAGTCCAGAGTAAAGTAATACCGTACTTTGTTGTGAGTTCATGCACTTTGTTGGTTTTGTTCTTTGAGCAAGGTGATGTTCATGAACGGCTCATTTTGTGCACCAGTAAAAAAACATATAGCTATGTCTTGAATTTGGAAAAAAAAAATCATATTTTATTTATCACTTAAGAAGGGTTCAGTGAATGCGCATATGAAACTGGTGGGTTCGGTACCTCAAAAAAGGTTAAGAACCACTGGTATAGACTGTTCCTCTATACTCTTCATTCAGATTCCATTAATATTAAAATCTTACATTACGTTATACATTTGCCCAAACTAAGAGATAACTACTGGTCCATTACAAATAACTGAACTCCAGGAAATTTGGATTCACTGGTTTCAAAAGCAGAGTGTAATTTCTCCCTTTCAGACCCACTCCAGAATACACATTGCATTTAGTCATTCTTCTTA
This sequence comes from Rhynchonycteris naso, assembly GCA_037038555.1. Lineage (NCBI taxonomy): Eukaryota > Metazoa > Chordata > Mammalia > Chiroptera > Emballonuridae > Rhynchonycteris > Rhynchonycteris naso. The sequence goes on along the minus strand of CM072997.1, from coordinate 39,645,924 downwards.
GTTTCTTCAGGTCTGTGACAGTTTCTTAGTCTTTCCTTGCTTTTCATGATTTTGACAGTTTTGAATGTAGTTTAACCAGATATTTTGTAAAAATACCTTTCAGTTTTGTGTTTCTCTGATGATCTTTTTATGTTTAGACAGGGGTTATATATAGGTTTGGGAGGACAAGCTCACAATTGTGGTATGCCCATCTCATCAAATAATAGCAGGGGTACAAAAACATCTGAGATCAGTAGTGACATTAACATTTTTACATAGTTAAGGTGGTGTTAAAATATGTCTGCCATTTACACTAAAGTTAGTATTTTTCCTTTTCTATATACTCTATACATTAGAAGTGAATCACTAAGACTAACCTACACTAAGGTGAGATGGGGAGTGGCTGGGTAAAAAGCTCCTTTTCCTGGAGGGAAATTATTTACATATATTACCTGAAAATATCCTTTAAGAAAGATTTTCTCTTTTTCTTTCTTCATTCATTTACTCAATCATTTATTATATTGTATAGACTCATACATTCTATTCTTTGGGTTACAATGAATATTATGTTGTTTATTTTTTGTTCAATTGGTTTTTCATTTCAAATGTTTATAAGAGTAAACTCAGGTAATTGATTTCAAGTCTTATTTCTTTCCTGATGTAAGCAATTCATGCTATAGTTATCTTTCCATCTTTTTAAGCAATGCTTTAGTTGTGTTTCACAAATTTTGATATGAAGTTTTTCACATCAATTGATCTATTTATAGCTCTAATTTCCCTTGCAATTTTTTTGTGTCATTTGAAAGTGCATCATTCAATTTTAAATATAAAAGGATTTTCGAGATAACTATTCATTGTTGGTATGTAGTTTAATTCCATTGTGATTATAAAAAATGTTCTCTATGATCTTAACCCTTTGAGATATTTGAGGCTTATTTTATACCCTATAATATATGGTTCATCTTCATGGTACTTCCATATATGCTTGACAAGAATTTAAACTGGGTATATGTTACAAGTATCCTAAATGTCAATAACATCAAGTTGATTTTTACTGCTCTTCACTCTCTTACTGATATTTTTGTATACTTATACTACCAATTACTGACAGGAGTCATAACTCTACATATGTGAATTTATCTATTTTTCTTTTGTTTTTATCAGGTTTTCCTTCATGTACTTTATACTCTTTTCTTAGGTTTATACACTCTTAAGATTGTCTTTTTGATATATTGGACCTCATTTCACTGTGAAATCTCTTTCTTTATTTCTATTAATAATAGTTCATATTTGGGAGGTCACTTTCTCTGATATTAATTAGTCAGTTCCAGCTTTCTTTGGAAATAAAATAGAGACAGACAAACAGACAGACAGGGACAAACAGGAAATGAGAGAGATGAGAAACATCAATTCATAGTCATGGGCACCTTAGTTGTTCACTGATTACACATATTAGAATGGCACTGAAGCCATTCTAATATGTGCCTCCAGCTGAGCCAGTGACCCCTTACTCAAGCCAGTGATCTTGGACTCAAGACAGTGACCATAAGGTCATGGCTCTGATCCCAGGCTCAAGCAGGCAATCCCACAATCAAGCTGGTGAGCCTACACTCAAGCCGGCAACCACAAGATTGGAACCTGGGTCTTCAGCATTTCAGGTTGATGCTCTATCCACTGAACCACCACCTAGTCAAGTCCATTCTTTTACTTTTACTTAATGTTTGTCATTTTATTTTTTTTATTTTTTATTTTTATTTTTTATTTTCTGTATTTTTCTGAATTGAGAAGGGTGGGCAGCAGACAGACTCCCATATGCGCCGGACCAGGATCCACCTGGCATGCCCACTAGGGGGTGATACTTAGCCCATCAGGGGCATTGCTCCACTGCAGCTGAAGCCATTCTAGCACCTGAGGCAGAGGTCATGGAGCCATCCTCAGCGGCGAGGTCACTTTGCTCCCATGGAACCTTGGCTGCGGGAGGGGAAGAGAGAGAGAGGAAGGAGAAGAGGAAGGGTGGAGAAACAGATAAGCACTTCTCTTGTGTGCCCAGGCCAAAAATCGAACCCAGAACTTCCACACCCAGGCCGGCATTCTACAAATGAGCCACTGGCCAGGGCCAACTTTTGTCATTTTATAAAATTGCAACTTTTGTGTAAAAGATATAATTGGGTATTCCACTTTTAACCTATGACAAATTTTTACCTTTCATTTGTATGTTTATATAATCCAATTTAGTTTAATCTTTGTATAGTTATGTTCCAATTTATACACTTACTATTTGTTTTCTGCTTGTTCAATATATTTTTTGTTCCTTCTTTTATCTTTTCTTGACTTGCTTTAAATTAACTAAGTTTTTAAAAAACAATCAAGCACATAATCACTATTGTCTTTTAGAAGTTTTTCAAAATTTGCTCTAGGTTTTACAATGCACATCTTTAACTCTTTATAGTCTATTCATAACTTTATGTATAGTATTAGAAACACAGTATATACTCACATTTTCCCCTTCAAGTATTTTGTAATAGTTTTAATGCATTTTCATTCTACAAGTTATGAGACCTACATTTTATTGTCATTCACTCAGTTATATTTTATAAGGAGATTTAAAAACAAGATATCTTTTATGTTTACCCACTAATATTTATATTTCTAAAGCTCTACTTTTCTTCTATTTCACTATTTTTAAGATTGTATTTTATCTCCATTTATTAGCTATTTGATTGTAACATGAATTGACGTGGTTTATTTTATGTTTAGATTTATTTGACTTTCTTATAACTGTAGAATATAGGTTTTAACATACAGGGGGTCCTTGGGTTACAACAGTCTCAACATATGACATTTCAAGTTTATGATGCTCACTCCCATAAAAACTTTAAAAAATTGAGACGTGAGTGTTTTGGCTTATGCTATTAGCATTGTACTTACAGGCTACTTGGATGAACTAGTTTGGGTGTGCACAGTGGAATAACACACAGTAACGTAGGATATGAGTGAAGAAGTTGGAGTCCCCTAGTACACTTACTGTTGCCACTTTGGACTGCTAAAAGCACAAATGTTCCATTTGTGTTGCTTTACTTGACAAGTTTTGGGCCATTATTATGGCTCCTAAATAAAAGTCAGAGTCTTTTGATGGTCGTGCTTTGAAAAAGGGGAAAACCATCTTGATGGATGTCACAGAGCCACTGGAATCACTTGGAGAGGAGTTGTCTGCTGAGGACCTTATTCAGCTGGAGAAGCACCTGCTTGAAAAGAAGGAGACAGAAACCCCAGAACCCAAGAGATTTATTACCAAGGGTTTGGCAAAAGGTTTTTCTATGGTAGAGGATGGATTGGCAAAATTTCAGGCTAAAGACCCAAGTGATGACAGATTCAGTAACATCTACAGAGTTGTTATGAATGCCTTGCAATGGTATAGGTAGATTTTGGAAGAGAAGAATGTCATCAACCTCTAAGACTAGCCTGGAACAATTCTTTAAGAAGGTAGAGAGTCCCGCAACACATCATGTACCTTCCACATCAGCTGCTTCTTTTATTAAACTTATTTATAATTTTAATTTATTGTGTTTACATAGATTCAAGTGTCCCACCAAATATATATCCCTCCACCCCCATGTTTCCCTCAGCTCTCCCCTTTGGTCCCTCCCCCCCAATGCTTCCCCCCCCACCTTTCTCCAGAATTTGCTGTCCTGTTCTCTGTAATGCAATGTTATGTATATGTAATTTCACTAATCTCTTTCCCTTCTCTAATCCCATTTTCTCTTCTACTTTCCCTCTGATTGCTTTCCCTCTGGTCCCTCTGATCTCGCCTCTGCCTCTGTTCCATTCCTCAGTTCACATTGTTCATTGGATTCCTCAAATGAGTGAGGTCATATGATATCTTTCTTTCTCTGCCCGGCTTATTTCACTTAGCATAATAATTTCCAGGTCCAAAAATGTTGTCACAAAAGGTAAGATCTCCTTCTTCCTCTCAGCCACATAATATTCCATTGTGTATATGTACCACTGCTTTTTAATCCACTCATCCACTGATGGAAACTTGGGCTGTTTCCAGATCTTGGCTATTGTAATCAATGCTGCAATAAACATTTGCGTGCATTTCTTTTGCATCTGTAATTTGGTATTCATAGACTATACAATATTCCTAAAAGTGGGATAGCTGGGTCAAAGGGCAGTTCCATTTTTAACTTTTTGAGGAATATCCATAATGTTTTCCACAGTGGCTGCACCATCTGCATTCCTATCAGAAGGACAGGAGGTTTCCCTTTTCTCCAAATCCTAGCCAGCACTTATTATGTGTTGTTTTGTTAATGAGAGCCATTTTGACTGGTGTGAGGTGGTATCTCATTGTGGTTTTAATTTGCATTTCTCTAATGATTAGTGATGTTGAACATTTTTTCATTTGCCTATTGGCCATCTGTATGTCCTCTTTGGAGAAGTGTCTATTCATTTCTCTTGCCCATTTTTTGATTGGATTGTTTATCTTCCTGGTGTTGAGTTTTATAAGTTCTTTATAAATTTTGGTTATTAACCCCTTATCAGACATATTAGTGAATATATTCTCCCATTGAATCAGCCATTTCTTGAGATGAAATAACTACCTCTAGTATAATTAAAATCATCTGTAGCATCTCCTGCATGTTCTTTAGGCAATTCTGATTCACCTGACCCAGTACCTCCAGCACCTTCTACAGGTTCTCCTGCTTCTCCAGCTTTCTCCTTCCAATATGTCACTCTCTTGTACCTTGCAATGCCCCTTCCAGTGTGCTAGCCAACCACAGGAATAAAAGTAAAAAAAAAAAATTATGCTACTACAGAACAGTATATAGTACTGTGGGGTGGCTAATGAGGAAGGTCAGGTGGGGAACTCAGACACCAGGGACTTTGAGGGCGCCCACACAACCAAGAGCGCCAAAAGAAATTTCCTAGAGGACCTTGGGAAAAGATTGACTGTCCATCAGCCAGTGAAATTTCATCATGTCATAACTGCTCGCCCACCCTAGAGGACCCCTTTAAATACCTCTCACACAGTTTAATTGGTGCGACTCACTGAGCTTCTGAACCCTGGGGCTGGGGCACATGGTCGGGCAGGATGCACGGTACTTAATAAAACTGTTTGTTATCCTACACTTTGTGGCTCTCGGCCCTCCTGTTCCTTCTTTCTCTGCGGGGGGGAAAATACCTTACATTTTGGTGCCAAAACCTGGGACCCAGGAAGGAGTTAGAAGCCCTCTAGGGCTGCTCCTTTCCCCATCCTCTCCGAGAAAGAAGCAGGATCTCAGGATCTCCGACCATCTACCCACTTCGGCACATGGTGCAGAAAATCCCACCTTCAGGCTTTCCCCTCAAGTTCTTTCTGCTGAGACTCCCTGTCCTAAACCATAGTTACATCCGGGAATCCTTTTCCGTCCGAGTGCATGTGTGTCCTGGAGACGTCCGAGCACATCCACTTCCCTTATCCGTCCATGGCCAGAGCTTGAGTTTTGGAATGCCAATCTTTAACTCTGACCACCGAAGAACTGAGGCGGCTGTGGGGGCACAGGAATCCCAAAACACTCTGGGAGTTGCCTTATCCAAAATCTCTCTCTCCCTAAAGAAGAAGAAACTGTTCCTTTTCTCTGCTGTGGCCAGCCCACAGAACCAACTGAATAATCGAACCAGGTAGTCTCTTGAAGGAACTTTTGGTTTTAACACCCTCACCAATTTAACTAACACCAGAAAAAGCTGGGAGCTGATTGGATATCCTTTTACATTTAGGACCTTTAAATTTTCATGCGTCTGTCCTTAATATCTCTGTGCCACCTGTTTCACTGCTCAGGCCGTTTTTTGTTTTGTTTTGTTTTTTTTTCCAGAGAAACCCTCCTTCTTTCTCTGCAGACTCTCATCTTTCTCTCTCTTCTGCCTGACCCGTGAGGGCACCCCACTCTCTGGCCCCTCTGCAGACAGACCTCTTTTGCTCCAGAGAGCCCACTTCCCCTCACTTTGCTAAATTCTGTTTCTCATTCACTTGCAAATACCAGTCTCTCTCTTCCCCTGCTGGCCAAGGGCCCCTCCTTTTTCAACTGTGTTCTTAAGTCCCTCCTCCATCAGGTCATTCTTCGCCTATTAGTGGCTCTTACACCGGTTTTCAGGATGCCCAACATCCTGTCCTGCCCACTCTATCCAGCATTTCCAGCAGGATCTGAGGGCCGGGCTCCCTAAGAGTTCTCCTCCTCCTCTTCTCATTTTCAATGCCCCAAACCCTATCCGGGACCTGTGAACATGGCATTTAAAGTTTTCAGTGGTTGCGGCTAGTAGAAACAAGCCAAAGCTGTTCGCTAGGCCATCATATAGCAAAAGGTAAAACTCCAAACCAAGGCACAGGAAGTGCCTGGCCCAAGTCTCTACCACCATCAGCACCTTGCTTTAAAGTGTGGCAAGCAGGACCACTGTGCCTGACAGGGCCGTTGCCCGTGGCTTCCCACTGAGCTTCCCCTGCCCTAACTTCAAGCAGCCCAGTCACTAGCAAAGCGATTGTCCCTTTGGGCAGCAGGCTTATTCTCGATGCCTCTACGTGGAGGATGATGCAGCCACATGGGCACACCGCTCAGACTCCTAGAGCACAGCCTGGACTCGAAGAACCCAGGGTATGCTGCAACTACTGGGTAAGTTCATCTCATTTCTTGTGGACACAGAAGCTGCCTTCTCTGTTTTTCCATCACACTCTAGACCTCTAATTTCCTGACAGGGTTTGGTTATGGGAATGGATGGGACCCCTTCTTTCCCTCTTCGCACTCCAACCCTGAAATGCAGTTTGAACACAATCCCCTTTTTTGCACTCCTTCTTAGTTATGCCATCATGCCCTGTACCCCTTCTGGTTCAAGATATTCTACACAATATCGGAGCCACTATCCAGCTGACAGCATCTTCTCACTTACTCCTACCATTCCTCAATACCAAGGGCTCCTCCATAATCAATACCCTCATTTCTAACGATGTCTCTCACCTCAAGCTTGCTCCCATGCAGGATAGTTGGCAGTTTGAAACCACTGGGCCCTACTCATCTGCGGCTCACCAAAATGTTGGGCCCTACAGATCCTCCTGTTGCATCCTGTCCCTTCCACCAGGAACTTGCCACTGGAGTATGCTGAAACAGAGAGAAATGTTGTTCAGTAAGACTGACCTGATGAAGGAAGTTTCAATCTCCTCAACCATCTGCAAGAGAAACAAAACAAGAACCTCTCCACTTAAATCCTAATGGCAGCCACCCATTCTCACCTAGGCTGCCCCTATTCTAAATCTTCTAATTATCAATGTATAACTCATATTTGCTCTTCTCTTTTTAAAATTTTTACAGAAGTGCATCTGCAAAGTTTCTCAACTCATGGCCAAACAGATGTTCCTTCTGACACCCCTCAAAGCCACTACCAGCCGACCTCCCCTCCCCACAATGCCCCTAACCAGCAGAAAGTAGCCATGTGAATACACGGCACCCCTTTTATATTTACAAAAAAGGCTAAAATGTGGGATGACTAATGGGGAAGGTCAGGTGGGGAACTCAGATCCTGGGAACTTCGGCTGGGGCTGCCCACACAACCAAGCGTGCCAAAAGAAATTTCCCAGAGGACCTTGGGAAAAGATTGACTGTCCATCAGCCACTGAGATTTCACCACGTTCTAACCGCTTGCCCACCCTAGAGGATCCCTTTAAATACCTCTCACACAGTCTAAATGGCGTGACTGACCGAGCCTCTTAACCCCGGGGCTCGGTGGCATCTTTGGGCGGGATGCACGGTACTTAATAAAAATAAAACTGTTTGTTATTCCACACTTTGTGACTCTCGGCTCTCCTGTTCCTTCTTTCTCGGCGGGGAAAAATACCTTACAAGTACATTTATGTTCTTTGTTTTTTTCTGTGGCTTAGTCGTATTTTTATGTTCTAGATTATGCTTTTACAACTATGTAAGAATAGTTAAGTGACTTAGGTTAGGGTGTATTTTGACTTACACCAAAATTAGGTTACATCACTGTTGTAAGCACAGAACTGCGTCATAACCCTAGGACCTCCTGTATTTAGAAAATATTTTATCATTATTATTTAAGTAACTTACTATTTTTTTTATTCCTTTTCTTCTCTAATAGTCTAGGTACATTTATATTGTACTATGTAATATTCCACTGGTCATTAAAGCTATATTCCTTTGTATTTATTCTTATTTTTTGGCATGCTTCATTTTATATAAATCCTCATTGCTATCTCTCTAGGTTTATTGGTCTTTTCCTCTGCAGTATCAATATTTCAATATAAAATATATTTTTTAATTCAGATATTATTTTATCTCTCGAAATTCCATTTGGTCTTTTAATATCTTCCTTTTTTTTCCTAATCATGTATATATTTTCCTTTACATTTTTTAATTCTAGTTATGTGATTATGTTTACTCATTTCTTCATACTCACTATTTTTGAGTTATTTCTGTTTATTGCTATTATTTTTCATTCCTGATTACAAGTCATTTTTTCTTGCTTCTTTATATATTGAAACTTTCTTACTGGATTTCAGATATGGGAATTTTTTATTGTTGGCTGCAGGTATTTTTTGTACCCTTATAAAGAATATAGCCTTTTATTCTAATATAGAGTTCAGGTACTTACAGATGTATTTAATATTTTGAAACTTACTTTTAAATTTTTTTTGTTTTGTTTTAATACTGGTTCCAAAGTAACTTTTATTCTGGGTGTATGTAAAGCCAGTAGTTGCGGTCACCATCAGAGCCGCCTGACCCATGCAGGTTCGCATTAGATTTGAACAGTCAGTAATGAAACACAGGAGCCAAAAACTGGTGAGCGATCAGCTTTAATTCTAGCTTGCACCCAGCGGGCAAGCAAAAACACACACTGGGCTCCAAAACCCACACATTCAGTGCTCACAAAGCTACTGACTTATCCGAGTTTCCTAGAATCAAAGGTTTCTAGCTCACCAGACTTATTCACCTCTGTTCCCCATCTCCTCCAGCACAAACTCTTAACAAACTGGCTTCTCCCTCAGCATTCAGCCATCTTGACTGCTTCTCCTGGCCTCCATGTGGCCTTAATCTGCTCTCCTCTCTTCTACCTCAGGAACCAAGCAAGAGATCAAGCCACTGGTCTCTCCCACTTTATACCTTAGAATCAAAACCTTTAATCCAATTATACAAACAAGGAAGTCTCTGTATAATGGGATTCCTCAGGAGAGTGCACCACCCTACATTACCCAATCAGTCAAGGGTGTGAGGAAGAGCTTACTCTTAAACTAAGCCTTAGGCTATAATGACCCGGCCTGCCCACAGCCTGTTCCAGAACACACATTAATATCAACGGACTTCCATGTGGGCAGCGCCATCTTTAACAAAGTGAGCATATTATATTTTATCTGCCCAACAGTGTATTTTAACTCATTTCTGAAGGATTATTCTTGACAAGTTTTCCGTATACCCCATATGCTTCAAGATCTTTATATTCTAGGAATAAGATATTCCCAGCTTGGCTTGATACCTGTTAGTTGTTCATCCTACTTTTTTTTGTGGTGGTTCTTTGCCTAGATGTGAGGGTTTCCTCTCACATGGTCACATCAGCACTCAGTCAACATCTTCAAAAACAACTCCAGAAGATTGCTAGAGCTTTTTCACTGTGCTGCATTTTGTTGTTATTGTTACTTCACCATGGAATTCTCAGCATGCAAATTCTCAGCGTTCCTAATTCTGAATTCTTTTGTCATAACCCAGGTGAGAACAGCTCCAGGGCATAAATTGGGCAAGAACAGTGTCTATTTGTTTCTCTTTTCCAAAGTGTCATTTTCTTGTAATGGCTTTTTTTCTTTCTTTTGGTTTTAAACTGGCTAATCATTGTTGGATATATTTTGCCTAGCTTGTTATTTGTTTATGGGAAGGTGCATTAATTTGTGTAGCACTTAAATGTTTATGGGTAGAAGCAGAAGTTATATCTAATTCATCAATTTCTAACAAGTGGATCATTCAGACAAATATTTTTAATCAAAAATCTATCTAGCAAGTCATATAGGGAAGAAAACACAAAACTAAATTTTATAAAAATATTTGAATAAAATTAAATATTGTGTCTCATACTACACGAGAATGTTTCACCATTTATTTACAGAAAATAAATATTTTTAATTAACGCCTTTTCACTATAATTTTTTAAAGCAAACAGCATAATAAATGAATAATAAGCCCAAGTAGACAGTTTTCTTAATAGTTAGGTGATCCTGCTTATATTCTCTTAAATTTATTTTCACATACAGGAACATAAGGGAAACTGCAAATGTATGTATTTCTAAAAATTGCCTCATCCTATAATATTTGTCTAAATTTCTGCATGCATACAACAACATAATTTAATAATGAAAGATTTTAAAAAATATGTAGAATCAATTAATATTGAAATTTGTGGTTTGTGCAAGTTAATGGTCTTTAACATGTCTAAGGCTTTGATAAAGAGTGGTATTCTCCACATGTTCACTACATATTTAAAAACTCTGTTTTCTTTCTAAATAATTAGACCTGCCTTAATCTGTTCAGATTGCTATAACAAAAATATAAACTGGTGGCTTATAAACAGCAAATGTTTATTTTCAAGATCAAGACCCTGTTGATTCAGTAGATTCTGTGTCCCCTGAGGTCCCTCCCCCTAAAAGGCTGTCTTTACATCTCTGTGACCCAATGGCATAGAAGCTTTCTCTCTGGTCTTGTTTTAAGAGCACTCATCTCATTAATGAGGTTTCTGCCCTTGATACCAGATCACCTCCCAAATGTGTCATTTCCTAATGCTCACACTTAGGGTTAGAATTTCAACACATGAGTCTAGCAGGTTGGTAGGGTGAGGGGGCAGCAAACATTCAGATCTTAGCATCTTAGCAACCTTTAGGAATTTAATGTGAAAGTACCTATCTTTGTCATTGTTGTAGGCTTAAAGTATACAATGTGTTGATTAATACACATATATTACAAAATGATTTCCACCTTAGCATTAGCTAACACCTTCACCCTGTCACATTTAATGTCTACTGTTTTAGCAACTTTCAAATATACAGTGTGTCCGTAAAGTCATGGTGCATTTTGACCAGTCACAGAAAAGCAACAAAAGATGATAGAAATGTGAAATCTGCACCAAATAAAAGGAAAACCATCCCAGTTTTTGTAGGATGATGTGGCAGCATGTGTGCAAGCACAGATGATGACATAATACCCTGTATACAGTAGAGCAGCCCACGGCCATGCCAGTCATCGAGATGTAGACAGTACAAAGGAAACTTCAGTGTGTTCTGTGGCTCGCTAAATTCAAATCCATGACCAAAGTGCAATGTGAATATTGGCGTGTTTATAATGAAGCGCCACCACATAGGAATAACATTACTCGGTGGGATAAGCAGTTGAAGGAAACCGGCAGTTTGGTGGAGAAACCCCATTCTGGTAGGCCATCAGTTGGTGACTAGTCTGTAGAGGCTATACGGGATAGCTACCTAAGGAGCCCTAAAAAATCTGTGCGTGCGTGTGCTTAACAATTACACCTAAGCAAGACTACAGTTCATAAGGTGTTAAAGAAACATTTCTGTTTTGCGGGGTACAAATTGCGGCTGTTGTACGCTATCAAACCGGCGGATAGACCCACATGATGCGTGTTTGCTACAGATATGCTTCAGGAGATCGACAATGATGCAAGATTTTTGCAGAAGATTGTGTTTAGCGATGAGGCAACCTTCCATATCTATGGACATGTTCATTGCCATAATGTCTGAATATGGGCTGCTGAACATACTCATGCCTACATTGAGTATGAACGTAACACCCCTAAAGTGAACGTGTGGTGTGGCCTTATGCATGATAAGGTGATAGGCCCTTTTTTCACGGAGCAGTCTGTGACAGAAAACACCTATCTTGACATGTTGGAATTGTATGCAGTGCCACAATTTCCAGAAGGTGTCATCTTTCAACAGGATGACACTTCTCCACACTACGCCACCATTGTTCATGAGTTTCTGGATAGAACATTCTCCTGGCGGTGGATAGGCAGGGGTTCTGTCAAGTGATGGCCACCATGGTCCCTGGATATGATGCCCTTAGACTTTCACTTTTGGGGTTATGTGAAGCAACATGTGTACATTGAACGTATCAACAACATTAATCACTTAAAACATAATCACAGACGTTATTCAGTCTGTTACACCAGATTCCTTACCCGTGTGCAGCAAGAACTTCACTATCATTTGGATGTGTGTAGAGCAACAAATGGAGCCCACGTCAAACTGCACTGAATAAGTATGAAACTGGGAGAGTTTTCCTTTTATTTGGTGCAGATTTCACATTTCTATCATCTTTTGTTGCTTTCCTGTGACCGGTCAAAACTGCACCATGACTTTACAGATACAATGTATAATATTAGAAATACCATATTGAATATTTAATCCTTATACATTGTTAATTTTGTAACTGTAAGTTTGTGTTCTTTCACTAATAATTTAGCAACTTTATACCCTTCCCAGCTCCTGGTAATTACAAATCTACCATCTGCTTCTATAGTAGCTCTTTTCGGAATAACAAAAATACTCATTGTAAGGTATTTTTCCCCACTGAGAAAGAAGGAAGGGGGGGCCCTGGAGCCACAAAGTGTGAAATAATAAAGGCTTTATTAAGTACCATGCATCCCACCCGATGATGTCCTCCGGTCCCGGGTTACAGAGGCCGGAGGAGTCTCACCAATCAAACTGCATGAGAAATATTTAAAGGAGTCCTCTAAGGTGGGCAAGCAATTATGACGTGGTGAAATCTCACTGGCTGATGGACGGTCGCTCTTTTCCCAAGGACCTTTGGAAGCTTTGTTTTGGCATGCTTAGTTGTGGGTGACCCTAGCCAAAAGTCCGGAGTTGGAGTTCTTCACGTGACTGTCCCCATTGTCCACTGACGTTACATTCTGACCTTTTTGTTAAAATTGAATTGGGGCACCGTTTATTATTTTGGCTACTTTCTGCTGGTTAGAAGTGCAGTGGGGAGGGGAGGTAGGCAGGTGGTGGCTTTGAGGGGTGTCAGGAGGGAAATCTGTTTGGCCATGAATTGAGAAACTTCACAGATGTGGTTCTGTAAGAATTTAAAAGAAAGAAGTAAATATGAGTTACATGCTGATAATTAGAAGATTTAGGATGGGGCAGCCCACGTAAGAATGGGTGGCTGCCATTAGAAGTTAAGTGGGTTGTAGGAGGAGAGATTCTTGCTTAATTTCCTCGCAGATGGTTGGGGAGATTGAAGCTTCTTTCATTAGGCCAGTCTTACTGAACAGCATTGCTCCCTACTTCAGCTCACTCTGGTGGCAGGTTCCTGGTGGGAGGGACAGAGCAACAGGAAGGTCTGCAGGGCCCAACCTTTTGATGAGCCACAGATGAGTAGGGCTCAGTGGTTCTGACTGCCAATGATCCTGCATAAAAGCAAGCTTGAGGTGAGAGACATGGTTAGAAATGAGGGTAGCATTGATTATGGGGAATGGCAGGAGTAAGTGGAAATATTCTGTCAGCTGGATAGTGGCTCCAAGACTGTAGAATGTCTTGACCAAGAAGGGGTACAGGCACGAAGGCATAACTAAGAAGGAGTGCAAAAATGGGAATTCCGTCCAAACTGCAAGTCAAGGGTGGTGTGCGAAGGGGAAAAGAAGGGGTCCCATCCATTTCCATAATCGAGACCTATGAGGGAATTAGAGGTCCTGAGTGTGATGGAAAAACAGAGAAGGCAGCTTCTGTGTTCACAAGAAATGAGATGGACTTACCCAATATTTGCAGCATAGCATGGGTTGTCCGAGTTCAGGCAGTGTTCATCCTAGGAGTTTGAGCGATGAGCTCACTTGGCTGGATTGTTCTCCACATAGATGCATTTAGAATTAGCCTGATGCCTAATGGGGCAATCACTCCACGAGTGACCAGACTGCTTGCATATAGGGCAGGGCTCAGTGGGCAGCCATGGGCAGGGGCACTGTCAGGCACAGTGGTCCTGCTTGTCACACTTAACGCAAGCTGCTAGTGGGATTCCTCTTTGTGGTCCAGATTTGGGCTGGGCACTTCCTACGCCTTGCCTCTGTTGCTCTGCAGGCCTCAGGGTTGCCACAGAACATGGGTTTGGAGTTGTACCATCTGCTGCATGCGAATCTAGTGAACACCCTTGGCTATTTCTACTAGGCATGACCATTGAAAACTTTAAATGCCATATTTACACATCTCAAATAAGGGTCTGGGTGTTGAGAATAAAAGGAGCAGGGCTCCTAGGGAGCCCAGTTCTCAGATCCAGCTGAAAATGGTGGATCCAGAGGCAGGACAGGGTCAGAAATTCCTGCAAGCAGATTGGTGTTGGGCATCCTGCAAACTGGTGTAAGAGCCAATGACAGGCTGAGAATGGCCTGACAGTGGAGGGACTTAAGAATACAGTGGAAAAGGGAGGGGCCCCTCATCAGCAGGGGAGGAGAAAGAGAGACTGATATTTGCAGGTGAATGAGAAACAGGATTTAGCAAAGGGAGGGAGGGGGCTCTCTGAAGGGAAGAGACCCAAGCAAAAGAGGTCCCGAGAGAGGGGCACCCCCAGGAGTCAGGCAGGAGAGAGAAAAAGTTGGGAGTCCGCGGAGAAGAAAAAATTATGAGCAGAGGTTTTAGGTTTCTCTGGCCTAAAAAAGGCCTGCGTGTAGAACAGGCAGCACAGAGATTAAGGACAGGCACAAATAACTAGAGGCCCTGAATATAAAGGGATTTCCAATCAACTCCCAGCATTTTCAAGGAAAGTTAAATAGGTGAGGGTGTTAAAGCCAAAAGTTCCTTCAGGAGGCCACCTGGTTTGATTATCCAGTGGGTTCTGTGGCCTGGCCACAGTAGAGAAGAAGAACAGTTTCTTCTTCTTTAGGGAAGGAGAGATTTTGGATAAGGCAACTCCTGGAGTGTTTTGGGATTCCTGTGCCCCCACAGTCGCCCACAGTCCTCAGAGTGGTCAAAGATGAGAATTAGTGTCCTAGAATTCAGACTTTGGCCATGAACAAATAGGAAAAATGGATGTGCTCTGAACATCTTTATGGGCACACACACACTCGGACGGAGAAGACTTCCCTGACGTAGCTACCATTTCGAACAGGGAATCTCGGAGGAAAGAACTGAGGGAAGTTGGAAGCAGGGGATTTACTGCACCATGCGCCGAAGTGGGTGAAATGTTGGAGATCCTGAGATCCTGCTTCTTTCTTGGAGGGTATGGGGAGAGAGGAGCGGTCCCTTGCAGACTTCTAACTCCTTCTTGGATCTCCAACATTTGGGTTCGGCACCAAAATGTAAGGTATTTTTCCCCACTGAGAAATATGGTAGCTACAAAGTGTGGAATATCAAAGGCTTTATTAAGTATTGCGCATCCCGCCCGACGATGTCCTCAGGTCCCAGGGTACAGAGGCTGGAGGAGTTGCACAAAATAAACTGCGTTAGTGGTATTTAAAGGGGTCCTCTTGGGTGGGTGAGCAATTATGTCATGGTGAAACCTCACTGGCTGACGGACAGTTGCTCTTTTCCCAAGGACCTCTGGGAAGCTTTTTTTTTGGTGTGCTTAGTTGTGGGAGGCCCTAGCCAAAAGTCCAGGGTCTGAGTTCCTCAAATGACTGTCCCCATTGTCCACCAACGTTACACTCATATTAATTGAAGTAATTTCTTATGTTCAGTTTTTTAAGTAATAATTTTTTTTAAATATAAAAATATCCAGTGTTACAGAAATGATGCATGATTGAATGTAATCTATTATATCTTAGCATATATGAAGGTTTCTATCTTCTTTTTTACAAAAACGCTTGTTCTGGGATACTATATTATTAGCCATAGTACATTTACAAGTACAACATGATCTCCAAACAGTACTGGAAAACCAAATTGCAAAAAAAAATTCTTGTAGCTCATTGTTACCATTGTTTATTATTGCCAAGAAGGAGGGCAATAGGATTTCCTTGCTTTTCAGATCTATGGAAGAGTCCTTGTGGCAGCCTGTCCAGATGAATAGAGACAACACATACAAAGGTGAAAAGTTAGAACCCCTGCCAGGACAGTGCACTCCAGCAAGGAATGCTCTGTGCTCCTGAAGCAGGGATCGGTGTTACCACCACTGTGTTTCCAAAACATCATTTCTATGACTAGTGTTCTCACTCACTAAATTATGTTCCTTCCTTCTAGCAATTAAGATACAATACATTACAGTAGTAATTTACAGATAATTTTCTTTGTCAAGATTTGGGAAAACTAAAATACTCCATATTATCCTCCTCCTCATGGTAGTCAGAAGAAGTCAATTCAAAACCCCACAATGCATATTCATAGAATTCCTTATTATTTTTAAAATGGTTTCCCAATTATTATGAAAAAAAACCTATATGCCATAAAAGCACAGCTCTCTGGAGAAAATAACATTTTATATAAAATAATTCCACTTATAACTTTTTTTGGATTAACTCTATGCATCCTTGCATAGTATGGAATAGATGTGGTTTTCTTTGGGTGTCCCAGCAGATGAAGCTTAAACAAAAGAGTCAAAAAAGGTTCCTTCATTGGTTGTCAGAAGTAAGATAATGTGTTGAATGTGTAATATGTTTATAGAAATATATGTATATTAATACCTTCTTAATATTATGTAGACTAATAAAGGAAGAGAATTGTGTTATTTATTTCACTAATAATTTTGCTCAATGTTATAATAGCTCAGAAGTTTAGGACTCTGACTACTCAAGACTTCTACAAACACATATTTGTAAAGACAGATATGGGAGAGAATAGCTTAAGAAAATGAACATTCTACATTCAAACTTTTAAGTCAAACCCATGACTCTAGTGAGTTGAATTGAACTTATGGGACTCAATAGCTGATGTTGTCAAGCAAGAAAACCCTAAATTGCTTAGAGCAAAACTGTGTTGAGGTGATTCATGTCTCTCCTTTAAAGTGACTCGGTACCTTCTCTATCATATGCTGGACATGTAATTGTGATATGAAAAATTTCCCATTGTTTATAAAGAGGAAATGGGAGAAACAAAGTGAAATAGTTACAACTCTGGAACAAGGAACATAGAATAAGATATCATTAATTTTATTTGTTTTTTAGCAATTGCTCATTACAAAATAGACATTCCTATGGAAAAAAGAAACATTGTCTGCAATGTCAGTGAAAATGAATTACTGCATTTCACAGATGTTTTCACTTTAAAATGGAATATTATGATGGTGCTAAAACGTTTTACCGTCATTACTGTAATTTGCATACCATTAGTAGTGATGTTTATATTTTGGGAAGTTGAAATGTTTTTGAGCTCATCATAACTTAGTACTAATGATTCTCAGTGCATCTGTGGAAAACCAACATCTATGCAGTTTTCTCCAGCTCAATCATCTTTGATGAGTTTGTACTGTCTTCAAAATATTCAACTAGGATTTTTTATGTACTTAAAGATTCTGCTTTATGTATACACAATCTGAAGCTTAAATGGAAAGTAACAAATCAAAATTATGTTGCAGTATATGAATACACTTGAATTCTGGTAGCTGTTTTAATAAAAGCATTTTAGTGGACTTATGTTATATTTTCCAAATAGCCAGATCATTTTAATTTTGGATTCATAAAGAACTAATCTTTTGTTTACAAACAATGAAGTAAATTAGCCTTAATTTCGACTAGGAGCTTTAGAAAAAATCTAAATGCTGCAGGTGCCAATAAAAGAAGACTAAAGAAAATAATTTCATATGTGAAACATTGCAGGAAAGAAATAATAAGTAAAATTGATGTGGGAATTAAAGAGTAAAAATCAAAGATAATAAAAAATCAACAGATGTCATTATATTTTTATAAAAAACCATAAATTCAAACCAAAGCTCTCAGTGCAATTTCATTATCCATTATCTTTAAAATAATAAGAATTTTCATCGAGGCTAGAGTCATGCTTGGGTATCAACTATTGCCCTAGTGTGCTAGAGTCCTCGAAAAGTGAACTGCTGACCTTATTCACTGACTGTGGCATAGTCAGTCACCGGGTTAGTGACATGCATCGGAAAAAAAAAAATAATAATAATTTTCAAATGCCTCTGAACTGTTCTGAATGCAACTACATTTTCAGTTTTCTATTTTCCACAAAATTATGTAATATCTTACCATAAACCACACACATAATAGCAATGCTAAAATTATCGGAGCACTAGCTTGAATTATACACCACTTCCTTAATAAACAAAGTTTCAATTCCGTGAACCTTCTATTTTAGTACCATGTGAGTATGGATTTGATTAACTTCAAGCAAAATAACTCTAGGTTAAACAAATTAAATGTGAATTACTTTTCATGTAAAAAAAAATAAAAGTTCAAATGTAGGCAGTTAGGGTTATTATGGAAGTTGCCCAATGACATGAAGGACCTGATCTCACATCCATCTGACATGTCCTCAGTATATTGTTTTTATTGTTTTTTAAGGTCACCTTATGGTTGAATAAGAGGCTGATGTAGAAGAAACCTACCAGGTTTTCTGACAGAAGAGAAGTGAAGAGGACATGCCCCCTGATCTTTCACAAGATTGCTGAAAGGTGGAAGTTAGCATTTTCCCTTACATCTTACAGGTCAGAATGTACTCACATCATCTCAGTCAGCTTCAAAAATTCTTGGGGAATGTGCAAGAATAAAAATTGAGTTTCTTATGCTAAAGTTTAAGGGTAGAATGGACATAGAGATTTCATCTAATAGGCTCTTGCACAGGCAAGTTTAATTTTATTATTCTGGGACAGCAATATCGGTATCCTGACTCTATTGTTATATCTAGATTCAAAATCTAGTACTTTATGACAACATAATAATGACCTTAGACTTTCTTAAGTGTCAAATCATCTGCTAAAGGACCTCTCTCTAAATATTATCACATAAAGAGTTAGGGTTTAACATGGATTTTGGAAGGACAAAAACATTCCATCTATAACTGTCATTTAGTAATTATACTTTTTTTACTCATCATAATAATGTCCTATACCTTGAAACCTGTATTAATTTATTACTTGTCATTGAGCTGATGTTGTTGTTTGTTAACACATTTTCTTAAAGACCCTCAATAATTGTGTAGGATGCTATTGCATCATCAGTGCTTTTTTATTTTTATGGGTTTTTTTCCTAAAGATAAAAAATAATTCTTTGTTCGTTTTCTAATCATAAGGTTAATTGAATTAGAAAAATCAAAGAATGAAACTGTCACCAGTTCATAGATGGAGTGCAAACTGTGGAAATAGTAGAATGAGTATTATAAAATATATTTTTGTATTTTCTATGCTTAACACACCACTTGTCTCATAATAGAGCCATAAAATTGCTTTTCAATTGAAATAATGGGGGAAATCCTAATCTTTTATAGTGATAATAAGAATTAAGAAAGGCTACATCCCAGGGCTAGAAGTAGAAGGGAAAAAAATGTTGAAGATATATCTTGTTGCATAAGAGAAAGTTGGACAGGTCTTACTAAAATAGAAAAAAGACATTTCACTAAAGCATCTTCAAATTTTTAAATTAAGAAAATTTTGTAGTGGGAGGACATTAAGTAAATGTGAGCCAATGGAGGCAGAAATAAAAATTCCTTAACATTTATATACCCTGTTTTCATGAAATTTATCTATAGTCAATGTCACATGCACAAAGTGTTTATTTCTTTCATTATTTAAACTTTCCATAAAAATTAAAAATATCAACTCTGGCAGGTGGCTCAGTAAATAGAGAGTTGGTCCAGCATATGAACCTCCTGTTTTGATTCCCGGTCAGGGCACACAAGAAAAGGAACCATCTGCTTCTCTCTCCCTTCCTCTCCCCCTTATTTCCCTCATTCTTTCATGCAGCCAGAGTTTTGATTGGTTTGAGTGTCAGCCCCACTAAGGATAGTTTAGTGGATTTAAGCACTGGCCCCTGCTTAAATGGGGGTTGTCTGGTGGATCCTGGTCAGTCGGGATGCATGCAGGAGTTTGTCTCACTATCTCCTCTTCTCTCACCTATAAAAAAAAAAATTAAATATGAAAATATGTGAACTATATGTGACTATATAGTAGTAGTAATAAAACTGAGCAAGGACTTCCAGTACTGTTATATCTACATGGTTTTGGTAATAGGATTTATCACAAACCAACATGTTTTGGCTACTCATTACCTATATTCTTACAATTATTGCTACATTAATCGTTCTTAAATTTTGAGGAAATTTTAGAAGTTGTACATTGAAGTTGCTGCAGGTATCTCTGAAGAATCCATTAACAACCACTGAAATCACAGCCAAACCAGAATTTTAATTTAATGGGAAACTCTTAATTATAGCATAGTTGCCCCAAACTATATGTGCCTCATCTGTCAATTGGATTCATTATCATTGAATCTTAAAAATTTGTAAAGTTTTAGAAAAACGATTTAATTGACAGTAGAGATTTTTATATATAAATCTGATATTTTAAGTAGGTGTAACATGAGTTTTTACTCATAGGTTAACAACTGAACTACCCATCTAGAGTCTTTTTTGCTTTATAACATTTCCAAAATGAAAGAATTTCAGAATTCTAATCTCTACAGGAAACACAAACCTTAAAAAAGAAAATAGATTAAAATCAGAAGAAAAAGTAGATAAAGTTGTAAGTTAGAGAATGACCTATTTTGATCAGACTAGTTAAGAAAATTAATTTTTTATTGTTTGACAAGTTTTACTGTCAGAAAAACCACATATATTATAAAATCTAAAGAAAACAAATCAAAAGAATAAAAATAACTAATGAATAAAGAGGAAATGGTCATGATAATATCTAGATTTTCAATATAATGACCTACTTTATAATTTATTAGTAATTATTATCTCATGTTAGTTAAAATTTAGACTTTGGTTATAAAAATTTGTAAAAAAATAGTACAGAAAAACGTAGCAACTGCACATAAACTAATTCCACTGTCTCAAATCCAGTTTTTATGCAGGTACTTGCATTTATTATTTTGTTTGTTAAAAATAGAAAACAAATATGTTTTACTTTTATATCCAGTCGTGTCCCTTCAAGAAATGTTATATAATATATATCAAAGTAAACTTTATAATAATCAAGCATTATTTGTGTAAAAACTTCAGAACATAATGACTTTATTTTAATGAACAGTTGTTTTTTTTGTTTGGCACAACTGAATTGATGGGTCTGAATCACTTATGATAGATCATTCACTTCAAAAAAATAAAGATCAAGAAAATTAAGTTATTCTTCAGAATAAGGAGCCGAGAATGAAATTGTTGTACAAACAAAGAACTAAAAAATAATATATAAAATATAATATTTAAAGTTACTTTTTTTTTAATTTATTCATTTTAGAGAGGAGACACAGAGAGAGAGAGAGAGAGAGAGAGAGAGAGAGAGAGAGAGAGAAAGGGGGGAGGAGCTAGAAGCATCAACTCCCATATGTGCCTTGACCAGGCCAGTGCAGGGTTTTGAACTGGCGACCTCAGTGTTCCCAGGTCGACGCTTTATCCACTGCGCCACCACAGGTCAGGCTAAAGTTACATTTTAAAAAGTTGTGGTAAAACTTATTTTTTTGTTAAAATTAAATGGAACTTGTTTTATTTTTTTTCATCCACCCCCCACCCCCAGGTTTTCTACTGTTGTAAAAGTGTAATTTATTGGAAAGGGATAAGGGAGTTATGGATCTTCTGCATTACCTAAAATTAAGTTCATCTATGAATAGCAATAAGACCTAATTAAAAAAAAGAAATGAATAAAAACAAAGAGTTTTCTTCTGCCTCTGAGAAATTGCCATCACTTATCTACATAAAAACTACTTAACCACATAAAGAAACTAATAGCATTGGCTCAAATTTTCTTAATTCAGGACTATAAATATGCTCACCTTCAACAATCATAGCCCTCCTCGTCTGGTTTGTTTTTTTCTGATGAACACATATTTAAAATTGGACTTCAAAATTTTGGTAGTATAAACTAGCAAATATAAACAAGAATAGACCTCACTCAATTATATTCTTATATATGCAGAAAAAAAACATAAAAAGGACCAAATATCTGAATATTCCCAGAATGTTTGAATATTCCAAGGTATTCAATTCAGTTCCTTGGATAGAAATAGGAGCTCATTAAATAATTGTTAAATCACTTAATAAAAGTATGTATCTCAAGAGACAAAATCTCACACATTATTAAGCAAAACAACAATCATAAACTAGCATGTGACTGAAAAGCAGTTGATGAGAGAAAAAACACTACTATCAAATTAAAGAAAAAGACTCTACCATATTTTATATTAAAAATATTTATATATTTTTTACAATATTATGAAATAAAAAATATTTTTGTAAAGATTATTCAATATAAAAACTGTCACTTTCCCTCTTGTTTCTTCACTGATCCAACACTTTATCATTTTTGCTTTCATTTCTGAAAAGAAAGATAAATTTTTATTTGTTTGTGGAATTAAAATATTTACACTTATAAGGACATTAGGAAAGAGCAGGATGAGAATACAATGTGATACTATATTCTACCATCCCCAGGGATAGTCATGGGTGATAAATTTATTCCCTCCATTACTCCATTCACTCCTCCGTCTTGTGTGGTCTCTGCAGATTCCTCTAACGTTGTCCTTTCCCTCTATCCTTTCAGTTCCAGTGGTGGCATCAGCTTCCCTCTGCTACTGACAGTTTGCCATGCCTTATGTGCTCTTGTTCACTCTGCTCATATCTCTAAATAGACCTTTCATTAAACTCTCCTCAGATAAACTCCTGAAGATTGCCAGCTATATTTCCCTATAAGCAGTCTGAATAATTTTTGACATAGGTATTTTCTTAAATGTTTAATATTGATGTATTGATTTCTCACACATTTTACTCCTTTCTCTTTCTAGCAACTACTAAAATAGCACCTGTTTTCCTGTGTGCAATATAATAATTGAATACATATTTTTTAAATTTTTATTTATTTATATATTCATTCATTTTAGAGAGGAGAGAGAGTGAGACAGAGAGAAAGAGAGAGAGAGAGAGAGAGAAAGGAGGGAGGAATAGGAAGCATCAACTCCCATATGTGCCTTGACCAGGCAAGCACAGGGTTTTGAACCAGCGACCTCAGCGTTCCAGGTCGGTGTTTTATCCACTACGCCACCACAGGTCAGGCCAAATACATATTTTTTTAAAAGAAAGCTAGAAATGACAAAATGAATAAATTTTTTTCTTGAGACTAATATGAAAACCAAACAACAAAAACATGCACTATTAAGCTCTGGCCGGATAGCTCAGTTGGTTAAAACATTGTCCTGAAGCACAGAGGTTGCTGGTTCGATTCCCGGTCGGGGCACATACAATAACAGATTCATGTTCCTGTCTCTCTCTACCTTTCTTTCTCTCTCTAAAAATATATATATTTTATATATTAAAAATGCACTATTCTTCTAAAAAAATGCCATAATTGTCAAATGAATTACTTACTTAAATATATTTACTATGGTGTAGCAAGTTTTATATGAGTTAAAATCTCTTTATTCCAGAAAATAAGGTGGATATTTAATGTTTAAGTGCATGTTCATGTGTGACTGTGTGAATGAGTATAGAATGATCCTAATACTAATCATTTAATGTAGTGTATTAGAAAATCCACTTTCATGAATGTTTCAAATCGTCTAATTCTTAAGAGAAATAAAGTCTTGATATATTGCATAATCATTAATGGTGAATCAAATAATTTGAATATGGAAAATTATTAAAACCTGTGATGAAGTATAATGAACAGGAATATATTATCATTAGATAAAATAAATTAAATACTGATAAAGGACAATAGTAAGAATTTAAGAAGCAGAGACAGAGAGATCATATCTGTTAAGAGCTTACACTTCAGGACTGTTAATGTTACACAACAATTTGGGGTTTATTAGCTTTACATGCTTTCCTTTACGTTGATAAATCCTTTGCAATATGACAGAGCAGAGAGCTTCTCTGACCTTAAAAGAAACAGAAAACTCAATCATTGGATTTTAAAATTATTTCTGTGCAAGATCGCTTCCAGCCATATATTCCCTGTATCCATAGTGACTAATGCTGCACTATAGAGATTCTAGATCCACTGTTTCATACAGGGACTAAGCATCAAAATCACAGGTGCTGCTTCTCCAGATGTAATGTGTGCAGGAGCCACCTGTTGATCTTGTTATGATACCAATTCTGAAACAGGAGGTCTAGAGTGTGGGTTGGGATTTTGATTTTGAATTTCTGAAAAATTTCCAGGTGAGGTGATGTTGCCAAATTACAGATCATATTTCTAGTAGCAAAGACAGAGAACATCTGTAAAATAAGACTCCTGGGCTACCTCATCAAAATTTTGATTCAGAATATCTACTGGGGGACCAGGAAATCTTTGTTTGGAACACAAGCACATAGGTCTTCTACTTCAGCCACTCTACCTTTTATATAGGCCTCAGATTCTCTGAATAAAAATTAGAGGTCTAGTTCTTTTATGTTACCTGAATTTCTCATCACCTACTCAAAGGTCTAATAATAGAATAGTCTCAGGCCAGAAAACTTTACAAAGTCACAAAAACCACTACTGGCAGACTTTGCCACACACAAAAGATAATAGTTTCCAAGAAAGAGACATTTAAATATTAATACTAGCAAATCTCACGCAGATTTGGATGTAATTTGATTACTCATTCTTTAGCCGGCATGTGGAAATACCAGGTTTGATTTCCATTCAAGGCACACAGAAGAAACACCCATCTGCTTCTCCACCCCTCCTCCCTCTCACTTCTTTTTCTCTCTTCTGCTCCCACAGCCACGGCTCAATTGGAGCCAATTGGCCCCTAGGGCTGAGGATTGCTCCATGGCCTCTCACTCAGGTACTAAGAAGAGCTCAGTTGCTGAGCAAAGGAACAGCACCTCAGATGGGCAGAGCATCACGCCCCAGTGAACTTGCTGGGTGAATACCAGTTGGAGTGCATGTGAGAGTCTATCTCTGCCTCCCTTTCTCTCACTGAACTAAAAAAAAAAATCAAGTTTGGGTGAGGAAGATAGAGAAATTGAGCAAAATAAAAAAGACAAAAAGAAGAAATAAAGAGCTGATGGACACTAATAGCAGTGTGGTGATTTCCCAGAGAAAGTGGCTGGGGGGAAGGAGAGAATGGTATGGGGAGAGAAATTATAATGGACGAACACTTGACTTGCGGTGGTGAACATACAATAAAGTGTATAGATGATATGATGTAAAATTGCCCACCTGAAACTTGTATAATTTTGCTAATTAGTGTCACACCAATGAATTCAATAAAAATGTTACTTTAGGTATTACATAAATAAAATAAATGTTATCTTTTTTGGGCTATAAGTGACTATTTTACTTCTTCACATATACACACACACAGAGTATATTTGCAAGAGGAAGAAGAAGAGTGAATTAAATCAGGTCTTCAAATCATAAAAAATATTTTGGTTTTATGATAAGTGAAGCTATTGGAGAATTTTAAACAAGAATTATAAAGGACCACTTGCTTATATGTAAAAAATAAAATTAAAGGAAAGAATAAGTAAAAGCAAGGAAATAAATTAGAAGGCTAATATTTGAACATAATAAAGCAAAGAAGAAAGATGGAACAGAATAGGCAGAAATTCCAACTGCCACCTCCCAGGACCAAATTAGATTACAACTTAATTTAAGAACAATCATTGTGAAAAACCAACTTTGGAATAAACTAAGAGGAATATCTAACCAAGATTCACGGAAGAAGCCACACCAAGACTAGTAGGAGTGAGCGGTGGTCTGGAGGGACTCTCACAGACAGACAGGCTGCCCTGAGAAGTGTGGGTCCTCAGCCCCAAGCCCGGAGCCTCAGTTTAGAGCCCCAGGACCTAGACAAGGCGCACAGACAGCACTTAGCTGTGAAAAGAGCTAGGTTTCTGTTTGCAAGATAGAGACACACCTCTGGGACTCAGACTTCATTTTAAAGAGCCTGTGCAGAAAAACTCATTCACAGTCACTTACTCAGGGCTCTGGTGAGGGAAAGCTGAGAGGACTAGAGTTGCGTGACAAGAGTGTAAAGTTGGAGGCCCAGAGAGAGACACTGTGGGGAACAGCCACCAGAACCTCTGTGCTGAATCATTCTCTAGTACTGTAGTCACATTCTTTCTTGGGTGGAGCAATCTCCTCTGAGTGGCATCAGCCTGGGGCAAAGCAACTGCTTTGCCCTTGGGAGTCTCTCTTACCCCAGGGATGGCGATGGGTCATTTTGAGAAGTCAGGAAGCAGGAGGTATGACAGAGACTCAGTTTTCTGGTGTTGAGACCAGAGATCCCCCCCCCATACTCTTCCAAGTCTATGACTGGTGCTTCTACCTCTCAAGAGACTCAGCTGAAACTGTGTGCAGGCAGACCACACCTCTGGGCCTCAGAGTTCACACTCACTGAACTCATTGGGCCACACCCTACTGAGGTCTGTGAAAAAAATCTAGACCAGTGGTTCTTAACCTGGGTTCTATCGAACCCTAGGGGTTCGATGAGTTGGTCTCAAGGGTTCGGAGAAGCCTCTGCATGAAGGCCAGAATAAAGTAATACCGTACTTTATTTATTTTTATTTTTATTTTATTCATTTTAGAGAAGAGACACACACAGAGAGAGAGAGAGAGAGAGAGAGAGAGAGAGAGAGAGAGAGAGAAAGAGAAAGGGGGGAGGAGCTGGAAGCATCAACTCCCATATGTGCCTTGACCAGACCAGTGCAGGGTTTTGAACTGGCAACCTCAGTGTTCCCAGGTCGATGCTTTATGCACTGCACCACCACAGGTCAGGCAAGTAATACCGTACTTCGTTGTGAGTTCATGCACTTTGTTGGTTTTGTTCTTTGAGCAAGGTGACGTTCATGCACGGCTCATTTTGTGCACCAGTAAAAAAACATATACCTATATCTTGAATTTGGGGAAAAAAATCATATTTTATTTATCACTAAAGAATGGTTCAGTGAATGCGTATATGAAACTGGTGGGTTTGGTACCTCAAAAAAGGTTAAGAATCACTGGTTTAGATAGATTGACACATGGGGGCTAAGGGGCGGAGCCACACCCACCACACCCTTTCTAATCTCTGAATTGCCATAGGCTCTAGACTCTAGCAGAGGATTTTTCAAGGATTAAACCCAACAAGCAGCCAGAAAACAGGCTGCAGGAGGCAAGACTCAGAATAATTTGACCATTTAAATGGATTTTCCCCCAGGCCAAGAGTGAGTAAAAAAAACCTAGGTATGCAGCTGGTATTTTCATGTACACCTAGGCCCAGCAAAGGCAGCCACAAATTCTAAATTATTTGTAGTTCTAAGAAGGTTGCTGAGGGCCAGTCACGAACAGTGTCTCCCACTGGTCTGCGCTGGGATCCTCCTGCTCAGAAGGCCAAAGGCTGGCACATCCAGGGGCTAGCTGAGGAAAGATTTGGTTCAGGACCTAACAACCCTTGCTAGAGTGATATCCTATGGAAAAGCTTCTCATACTGGGCCCAGCTGAGGTGAGTTCTACTCTCTGTGATCAGCACCAGAACAGCAGCTCATGTGCATTGGATAGAGTGGATCTCCATAGTCAGCTGGCCTGGGTGCTGAATATTCTATCCTGCTAGGCTCGATTCCATAGGAGGAAGGGAGAGAGGCTTGGAGCACAAACATTTAAAGTGTGGGTTCCTGTGAGTCTATTGTTGGATCTGGTTAAGGGGCTTAGCTACCTTCAAGAATGGCAAAGTCACCTGGCCAGGCAGTGGCACAGTGAATAGAGCATTGAACTGGGATGCCAAGGGCCCAGGTTTGAGACCCCAAGGTTTCCAGCTTGAGCTCAGGCTCATCTGGCTTGAGCAAAAAGCTCACCAACTTGGACCAAAGGCCACTGGCTCTAGCAAGTAGTTACCTGGTCTGCAGAAGGTCTGTGGTCAAGGCACATATGAGAAAGCAATAAGTAAACAACTAAGGTGTTGCATCAAAAAACTGATGATTGATGCTTCTCATCTCCCTTCCTGTTTGTCTCTATCTTTCCTTCTCTCTGACTCTCTGTCCCTGAAAAAAAAGAATGGCACAGTTATCACCAGAAGAAGACTCTCTCAGTCTTCCTCCCTGAGACCAGAGTCTCAACAGTTGAAAGAACTTCTGCAAGGGGACTGTCAATGACACACAGTCTGAACCTCCTGCTCAACTTGTTGGGGAAAAATAAAATTTGAGTATTCAGCAGTGGCTGAGGGATCAACCTCTGGAATAGGGGCCACATTCTCTGTACTGAGATCCTGACCAAGAGACTCCTGAAGTAGGAGTCTCACAGCCATATTTACAACCTCAGCTGCCCTAACCAACCGAGCATACAACCTGCAGAGTGCTTGGTTGGGTGAGGCCAATCTGAGCCCACACTACAGTATTACTACAGAAGACTCTGTGGGAAGACCAGGTAGCTGCAAAAGGAAGAGGAGCAGCTGAAAAGCGGAGACAAATCTTACAGAGCTTGGGGCTTTTATGGAGCTGTTGTCATCTCTAAGAAGGAGGAAGCTGATTCTTATACAAAGGTTGGCCCCTCCCACAGTACCCAGACACAAAAACGCATATACAAACAACAAAAAGCATAGTAGCTGCAGACTGGTAGCCCACAAAAGGTTACAAACAACAGCTAATGCAAACCCAAGAAGAACTAGAGTCAACACTACTGGCAGTGAGTGGCAGACAGCACCAATCCTAAACTCAACTGTCTACAAAAGCAGCACACCCAAAGGTGAAGTCTAGCAGGCACCAGACACTGTGGAGAATAAATACAGCCAACAGGATGGACATAGCACAGTAGGTAATAAACATAATCAATGTTGACCCTTAAAGCGAGCCAGCCTGAAAGAATGAACATACTCACAAAAAAGACCAACTGCATCTAATACACACATACAAAAATAGAAAAAATATTACCCTAAAGAAGCATTTCTAGAACCAGAAAAATAAGTGGCCTAGAGGACAGTACTACTGAGCTCATCTCTTCATAAAGACCACACAACAATTTCAAAATCAGAGAGTGTTACTTAATACACAGACAAAATGGGCAGACAGAGAAATGTCACCCAAATGAATCAACAAGAGAAATCCCCAGAAAAAGAACTGAATGAGAAGAAAGTAACAAAAATACTTGATGCAGAGTTTAAAACAATGATTTTTAGGATGCTCAAGGGTTTTAGAACAACAATGGATAGACATAATGAGCACCTAAATAAAGAGATAGCAAGCATCAAAACAGACATTAAAATCATAAAAAGAACCAGTCAGAAATGACAAATACAATATCAGAAAAGAAGACTGCACTAGAAGGAATTAATAGCAGGCTGGATAAAACAGAAGATTGAGTCAGCTATTTAGAGGACAAGATAATGGAAAGGATGGAAGCAGAGCAAGAAAAAAAAAGAGGCTTCAAAAGTCTGAGGAAACTCTAAGAGAGCTCTGTGACAACATAAAGAGAGACAACATACACATCATAGGGGTCCCTCAAGGGGAAGAGAATGAACAAACAGTAGAGCAGCTCTTTGAAGAAATCATAACTGAAAATACACCTAAAATGATGAAGAAAAGGGTCACACAAATTCAATAAGCACAGAGAGTTTCATTAAAGAGGAATTCAAGGAGGCCTACAGCAAGACACATCATAATTAAAGTGCCCAATTTAAGACACAATGAAAGAATACTAAAAACTGCAAGACAAAAGCAGTTAATTACCTACAAAGGAGCCCCCATAAGGATGGCAATCGACTTCTCAACAGAAACTCTTGAAGACAGAAGGAATTGGCAAGAAATATTCAAAATGATGCAAAGCAAGATCCTACAACCAAGACTTCTTTATCCAGCAAGGCTATTGTTTAAAATAGACAGAGAAATAAAATGCTTTCCAGACAAAAAAAAAAAAAAAAAAAAAATTAAGGAATTTATTACAACCAGACCAGTACTGCAAGAAATGTTAAGGGCCTGCTATAAAAAGAGCAAAGGAAAAAGAAAACCAAGATAAAGAGGACTGTAAATTTAAAGAATAAAATGGCAATAAAAATTACATATCAATAATAACCTTAAATGTAAATAGATTAAATGCACCAATTAAAAGAAATAGGATAGCTCTGTGGATAAGAAAACAGGACCTGTACATATGCTGTCTATAAGAGACCCACCTCAGAACAAAAGATACATATAGACTAAAAGTGAAGGGATGAAATAAAGTATTTCACATAAATGGAAATGAAAAAAACCTCAGGGAGCAATATCTATATCTGACAAAATAGACTTTAAAACAAAGGCTATAGTAAGGATAAAGAAAATTATTAGATAATGATAAAGAGAGTTATCCAACAGGAGGATATAACCATTGTATATATCTATGCACCCAATATAGAAGCACCAAAACATATAAAGTAGATTTTGATGAACCCAAAGGGTGAGATCAACAGCAATTCTATAATAATAGGAGATTTTAATACCCCACTAACATCAATGAATAGGTCCTCCAGACAGAAAATTAAGAAAGAAACAGTGGCCTTAAATGACACACTAGATCAACTGGATTTAATAGATATCTTCAGAACCTTTCACCCTAAAGCAGCAGAATATACATTCTTTTCAAGTGCTCGTGTTTCATTCTCTAAGATAAACAACATGTAAGGACACAAAATGAGTCTCAATAAATTTAAGAATATTGAAATCATATCAAGCATCTTCTCTGACCATAATTGCATGAAACTAGAAATCAACTACAATAAAAAACCTGAAAAACATTCAAACACTTGGAGGTTAAATAGCATGTTATATAAATAACAAATTGGTTAACAACAAGATCAAGGAAGAAATAAAAATTTTCTTTGAAACAAATGAAAATGAACATACAACCAACTCAAAATCTATGGGACACAACAAAAGCAGTCTTGAAAGAGAAGTTCATACATTATAGGCATACCTTAAGAAGTAAGAAAAAGTGCAAATAAACAGCTTAACTCTGCATCTTAAAGAACTGGAGAAAGAATAACAAATAAAGCCCAGATAAAGTAAAAGGAAGAAAGTAATGAAGATCAGAGTGGAAATAAATGACAGAGAGGTTAAAAAAACAATTCAGAAAATCAATGAAACCAAGGGTTGCTTTTTTGAAAAGGTAAACAAGATTGATGAAACTTTAACTGGACTCATCAAGAAAAAAAAAAGAGGACTAATTAAAAATGAAAGTGGAAAAGTAACAACTGACACTGCAGAAATACAAAAGATTATAAGAAAATACTATGAAGATTTGTATGGCAAAAGATTGGACACCTTAGGAGAAATGGATAAATACCTAGAAATATATAATCTTCCAAAACTCAACCTGGAAGAATCAGAAAATCTAAACAGACCAATTACAACAAATGAAATAGTTATCAAAAAAACTTGCAGCAAAAGAAAGTCCTGGATCAGATGGCTTCACAGGTGAATTTTTCAAATATTCAAAGAAGATATAACACTTATCCTTCGCAAGCTATTTTAAAAAATTCATGAGGAAGGAAGACTTTTAAGCTCCTTTTTTGAGGCAAGCATAGTCCTCATTCCAAAACCAAGTAAAGACACTACAAAGAAAGAAAACTATAGGGCCATATCCCTGATGAACTTAGATGCTAAAATTATCACCAAAATATTAGCAAACCAGTTCTAGCAATACATGAAAAAAAAATTATACATCATGATCAAGTGGGATTTATTCGAGGGAAGAAAGGCTGGTACAATATTTGCTAATCAATAAATGTAATTTATAATGTAAGTAAAAGGAAGGTTAAAATCACATGATAATATTAATAAATGCAGAAAAATCATTTGATAAAATACAGCACCCACTTATGATCAAAACTCTTAGCAAAGTGGGAATACAGGGAACATACCTCAACATGATAAAAGCCACTTATGACAAACCCACTGCCAACATCATAATAAATGGGCAAAAATTAAAAGCAATGCCCTTAAGATCAGGAACAAGCAGGTGTGCTCCCTTTCACCACTCTTATTCAACATAGTTCTGGAAGTCTTAGCCATAGCAATCAGACAAGAAAAAGAAATAAAAGGCATTCAAATTGGAAAAAAATAAGCAAAGCTATCATTATTTGCCCTGGTCGGTTTGCTCAGTGGCAGAGTGTTGAGCCAGCATGTGTGAGTCCCTACTTTGATTCCCACCCAGGGCGCACAGGAGAAGTTCCCACCTGCTTCTCCTCCTTTCCCC
This sequence comes from Rhynchonycteris naso, assembly GCA_037038555.1. Classification (NCBI taxonomy): domain Eukaryota; kingdom Metazoa; phylum Chordata; class Mammalia; order Chiroptera; family Emballonuridae; genus Rhynchonycteris; species Rhynchonycteris naso. The sequence continues at coordinate 39,613,690 of CM072997.1, read as the reverse complement.
CCTCTCCTTTCTCTTTGTCTCTCCCTTCCCCTTCCGCAGCCAAGGCTCCAATGGTGTAGAGTTGGCCCGGGCACTGAGGATGGCTCCATGGCCTCTGCCTCAGATGTTAGAATGGCTTTGATCACATCAGAGCTATGGCCCAGATGGGCATGTAGTGGGCATGCCAGGTGGATGCCAGTTGGATGCATGGGGGAGTTTACCTGTCAGCCTCCCTGCTTCTCACTTCAGAAAAGAATACAAAAATCAAAACAAAACAACTCTCATTATTTGCTGATGATATGATACTATACATAGAAAATTCTAAAGTCTCAGTCAAAAAAATTCTGACCTGATGAATGAATTTGGCAAGATGGCAGAATATAAAATTAATATTCAGAAAGTCAATGACATTTTTATATACCAACAATAAACAGCCTGAAAGAGAAATTAAAGAAACAATTGTTTTCAGTATTGCAACAACAAAATAAATAAAATACCTAAGAGTAAATTTAACCAAGGAGGTAAAGGACTTGTACTCAGAAGTTTACAAAACACTGGTAAAAGAAATCAAGGAAGATACAAACAAGTGGAAGCATATACCATGTTTATGGAGAGGAAGAAAAACATCATTAAAATGTCTATATTACCCAAAGTAATCTATAAACTCAATGCAATTCCTATTAAAATACTAATGGCATACTTCAAAGATATAGAACAATAATCCAAAAATTTTATGGTACCAAAGGAAAAAAAACACTAATAACTTCAGCAATCTTGAAATTGAAAAACAAAGTGACAGGTATCACACTTCCTGATATCAAGTTATACTACAAGGCCATTGTCTCAAAACAGCTTGGTACTGGCATAAGAACAGACATACAAATTAATAAAACAGAACAGAGAACCCAGATATAAACCAACGCTTTTATGGTCAACTGATATTTGACAAAGGAGGTAAAAGCATACAATAGAGTAAAGACAGTGTCTTTAATAAATGGTGTTGGGAAAATTGGACAGGTACATGCAAAAAAAATGAAACTAGACCACCAACTTACACCATTCACAAAAATATAGTCAAAATAGATAAGTAAGTAAGTAATAGATAAGTAATAAGATAGTAAGTCGTGAAACCATAAGCATCTTGGAAGAAAACATTGGCAGTAAACTCTCTAATATCTTTAGTAGCAGTATTTTGCCGATTTATCTCCACAAGGAAGTAAAATAAAGAACGGGATGAACAAATGGGACTATATCAAACTAAAAAGATTTTGTATGCAAAAGACACTATGAACAAAATAAAAAGACAACCCACACGATGAGAGAACTTATTTGCCAATACATTTGATAAGTGGTTAATAACCAAAATTTATAAAGAACTTGTAAAACTCAACACCAGGAAGGTAAACAATCCAATTAAAAAATGGGCTAAAGAACTGAATAGACATTTCTCTAAAGAGGATATATAAATGGCCAATAAGCATATGAAAAAAGTTCAATGTCACTAATCATCAAAGAAATGCTATTTAAAACCACAATGAGCCTGACCAGGCAGTGGTGCAGTGGATAGAGCGTCAGACTGGGATACAGAAGACCTAGGTTCGAAAGCCCAAAATCGCCAGCTGGAGCATGGGCCCATACGGCTTGACCAAAAGCTCACCAGCTTGGACTCAAGCAAGGGGTTGCTCAGTCTGCTGAAGGTCTGCTGTCAAGGCACATATGAGAAAGCACTCAATGAACACTAAGGTGCCACAATGAAAAACTGATGATTAATGCTTCTCATCTCTCTCTGTTCCTGTCTGTCTGTCCCTATCTCTCTCTCTCTCTCTGACTCTCTCTCTGTCTCTGTTAAATACACACACACACACACACACACACACACACACACACACACCACAATGAGATACCACCTCAAACCTGTCAAAATGGCGCTTATTAACAAAACAACACACAGTAACTGCTGTAGAGGGTGTGGAAAAAGGGAACTCTCCTGCACTGCTGGTGGGAATGCAGACTTGGGCAGCCACTGAGGAGAACTGTATGGGGTTTCCTAAAAAAGTTAAAAATGGAACTGTCTTTTGACGCAGCTATCCCCTTTAAGGAATATATCCTAATACCAAACCACTGATTCAAAAGAAGATATGCACCAGTATGTTTATGGCAGCATTGTTTACAGTAGCCAAGATCTGGAAACAGCCCAAGTATCTGACAGTGGACAAGTGGATTAAAAAGTGTGGTACGTATACACAATAGAATACTATGCAGCTGTGAATAATGAAGAACGTGAACTGAAGAATGGAATAGAGGCAGAGGCAGTGTCACAGGGACCAGAGGGACAGCAGTCAGAGGGAAGGGGGATAAAGGGATGGGATCAGAGAAGGTAAAGTGATTAGTGAAACTATATAAACGTAACAGAGATATAGATAACAGGACAGCAAATTCTAGAGGGAAGGGGAAGGAAGTTATGGGGAGGGAGGCAAAAGGAGTATAAAAAGGGACACAGGGGTAGTGAATGAGAGAATTATATTTAGTTGGGCACTTGAATCCATGTAAACATAATAAATTAAAAATTAATGAAAATTAAAAAAAATAAAAATAGTAAAGCAAATGAGATATGGTAGTATTTTATAACAATAGCATTATGAAAGGGGTGTTGAGAAATATTTAAGATTAAGACATTTTGAATAAATACAAAGGCTGTTTGGTTTTCACTGAGAAATAGAGATAACTCGTTTTTAGAACCTTTCAATGAATCCTTACAAAAAAAATATTTTGATAACTATCTGTTGCATTGGCATGTAGTTTGAGTAAGTACAAATATAGAATATGACAGAAGTTATACAGAACTGTTATTTTAAAGCATGTTTAAGAGTAACCTAAATATTACTATTCCAGAAAATTGTAATATAAAAATGGACTTTCTACATAATATTTTGGTTTAATGATTTTCTACTGTAATCATATATACTATTATCTGTATAGTTTTTATAAATAAAAAAATAATTTTCTCTTTAACTTCAAAAAAATATAGAGAGGGTTTTTACCAGGTTGTTTTAATTATTATGAGTCGAATTAATATTAGTGAGTTAAATATCCTAAGATTAATGAGTATTTTCTAATAAAATTTCTTTTTCCAATTATGGTTTTAAGTTTAAGTAAACAAATAAAGTATGTCCATAAAGTCATGGTCACTTTTGACTGGTCACAGAAAAGAAACAAAAGACAATAGAAATATGAAATCTGTACCATATAAAAGGAAAACCCTCCCAGTTTCTGTAGGATGATGTGGCAGCATGTGCACATGCACAGATGATGACGTAACACTGTGTATACAGTGGAGCAGCCCACGGCCATGCCAGTTGAGATGTAGACGGTACAGAGGAAAGTTCAGTGTGTTCTGTGGCTTGCTAAATTCGAATCCATGACCCAAGTGCAGCATAAATATCGGCGCGTTTATAACAAAATGCCACCATATAGGAATAACATTACTCAGTGGGATAAACAGTTGAAGAAAACCGGCAGTTTGGTGGAGAAACCCCGTTCTGGTAGGCCATCAGTCAGTGATGAGTCTGTAGAGGTTATACGGGATAGCTACCTAAGGAGCCCTAAAAAATCTGTGCGTGCGTGTGCTCGACAATTACACCTAAGCAAGACTACAGTTCATAAGGTGTTAAAGAAACGTCTCTGTTTTACGGGGTACATATTGCGGCTGTTGCACACTATCAAACCAGTGGATAGACCCACATGATGCGCATTTGCTACAGATATGCTTTATGAGATTGACAATGATGCAAGATTTTTGCAGAAGATTGTGTTTAGCGATGAGGTGACCTTCCGTATTAGTGGACATGTTCATTGCCATAACGTTCGAATATGGGCTGCTGAACATCCTCATGCCTATGTTGAGTACGAACGTAACACCCCTAAAGTGAACGTGTGGTGTGGCCTGATGCATGATAAGGTGATAGGCCCATTTTTTTTTTGCGGAGCAGTCTGTGACAGCAAACACTTACCTTGACATGTTGGAATTGTATGCAGTGCCACAATTTCCAGAAGGTGTCATCTTTCAACAGGGTGGCGCTCCTTCACACTATGCCACCATTGTTCATGAGTTTCTGGATAGAACATTCTCCTGGCGGTGGATAGGCAGGGATTCTGTCAAGCGATGGCCACCACGGTCCCTGGATATGACACCCTTAGACTTTCACTTTTGGGGTTAAAGGAAGCAACATGTGTACATGGATGTATCAACGACATTAATCACTTAAAACAGAGAATCACAGACGTTATTCACTCTCACACCAGATGTCCTTACCCGTGTGTGGCTAGAACTTCACTATCGTTTGGATGTGTGTAGGGTAACAAATGGAGCCCACATCGAACTGCACTGAATAGGTATGAAACTGGGAGAGTTTTCCTTTTATTTGGTGCAGATTTCACATTTCTATCATCTTTTGTTGCTTTCCTGTGACCGGTCAAAACTGCACCATGACTTTACGGACACACTGTATACTATATCACAACATATAAATGTAATTTCATATTATAAATATTTTAAGTATCAGATTTACAAAAAAGGAGAGAATATTTCAAAAAGTCTTTTTCTTATTAAACAGCCTAATAAAACTTAATGTTATATGGACAAGATTTAGAGCAACTATAACTCTAACTTAAATTTTTTGAAAACAAACATCTAAATATTTACTCAGCTTATTTATTATTTTTATCTAAATAAAGGAAAAGGGATACCATGTCCTTGCATTGTAAAAGTTATTCTCAATGTATCCTATTTAACTTTTTTTTCTCAAGATTTCCTCATTTACTGCTAGTTGAAACTTACTGTCTCTGGATTCAACATAAATTTAATTAATGCTTAAACAAGGAATATAACCCTTACGATAATTTCTTTTTACATAATGAACTCATCTTTGAGTTCAAAACCATAAGAAATAAAGGAGAAAGGAGAGTAGATATTAATCAAATAGATGAAATAATGGAAACCAGAGCCATGTTTTTAGAGGTTATAATCACCATTTAGTGTAATTACTAAAAGATAATTAGAAATATGCTTCATAAAATGTCTCTTGAAAATACATATGTTTACTATATAAGAAATCAGTTTAAATCTATGAAGACAGAAATTAAAGAAATAGAATATTTTTAAAAATATTTTTTCAAATTGATTTTTAGATAGAGAAATGGGGGTGATAGGGGGAGTAAAGCAAGCATCAACTCATAGTACTGTAGTTGCTTCTTGTATGTGCCTTGACTGGGCAAGCTGAGGGTTTCAAACCAGTGACCTCAGTGGTCCAGGTCTATGCTTTATCCACTGTGACAGCACAGATCAGGCAAAAAATATCAATATGTATTTTTAACTGTCAACATTACTTTGTTATTTGATTTGGAACCCCATTTCATTTGGATGGCACAGACTTAATCTCAGTTATAGTAAAATCTTAACATTTCTCTGAATATTCCCAATATGTGTAATTTTTTTTCTTTCAATAATTTATTCTTTTGTTTAGTCATGACTTCTTTATATTGACACCATGAAATTGTGTCCAATTTATTAATATAGTATAATGGAGGAATTGTCACAAAATATGCTATTTTCTCACTTATATATTCATAATTTGGCGATAAATCTATAATGTCAGTTGGTGTAATCTTTTAAGGACTTACCTTTAAAATTTTTCTTCTCAAATGATGACTGATACCTACTTATCATCCAAGACCCACAAGGAAAGATTTTTCTCAGTTAAGCTCATTGCCATAATCTGATCTCTAAAACAGGACTTTGGTCCCTAGATCACAGTTTTTCTTCCTATTTTTTTATTATTAAGTGAGAAGGCAGAGAGACAAATTCCTGCGTGTGCCCTGACAAGGGTCCACCTGGCAAGCCCCCTACCAGGAGGTGCTCTGCCCATTTGAGGTTGCTGCTCCATTACTCAGCAACCAAGCTATTTTAGCTCACTTGAGGTGAGGTCATGGAGCCATTCTCAGTGCCCGGAGCCAACTTTGCTAAAACCATTTGAGCCATGTCTGTGGGAGGGGAAGAGAGAAAGAAAGATGGGAGGGGGTAGGGGTGGAGAAGCAGATGGTTGCTTCTCCTGTGTGCTCTGACCAAGAATTGAACTTGAGACTTCCACACACTGGGTGATGCTCTACCACTGAGCCATCTGGCAAGGGCTAAATTGGCTCTGTTTTGATTCTTCAGATGCTGAAGACTGGACTATTTAAGTAACTACTAATTAGATAAAGTGTTAAATTATTATGTTCTATATCCTTCATTAACAACACTAATTACTGTCACATTCTCATAAGTTTTAGTAATTGTATTTTAAATCTAGCAATTACAGTTTGTATTTATTGAATACTCACTATGTAGATTATCTCATTTAGACCTCATTACAACCCTATTTTTATTATCTCTATTTTCTGATGCAGAAATGAAGACAGAGCATTTAGTTCACTTGGTCAAGATCACATTTCTAGAAAACGCTTTAACTAAGTTTTGAAATCTAGCAGACTATCTTCACTGCTCCACTTAAAATTTTCTGTAATAATACTGATGCTCCCATTATTTACAAAATAAAGAAGTCTTAGTATCTTTTATCTGTGTGTTTATATTTGTATATACATATACATACTAAGCACTACTGTTTTCTTTCTTAGCGATATAACAGAAAACAATACCCTCCCACACTGCAATGAATCATTAATTATATATTTTACATATACATTAAAACTATATTGACTATATTATATAGTTTAATATATGAGAAAATATATGAATTATTAAATTTTATACTTTTCTGAAGGTATTCTTTATAAAATATTTTTGATTATGAAATATTTGATTCCCAGAAATTACTTGTCTTGGTTATAAAGTAATCACTTTGTATGTAATGCTACTTTTAAAAATAAAATCTGGTAAGCAATGAGAAAATATACTCATCAAGAACAAATAAAATATTTTCTCTTTCATTATAATTAAAATAATAAATAAAACTGAATAAAATTATTTTCAAAGGCAATATCTTATATATAAATTGTGTATATACTTTCAAAAGATGTCACCAGCTTTGTTAAAATTCTATCACTTGAAATTGAATTCTTAACTCCAATCTGAAAGCCTAGTACCTAATATTTAGAGGCACGTGACACATTTGTGAAGACATAACTACCTGAATAATGTATTTAATCAAGAAACTTTAATGTGGTTTTCAATGTCTGCTGATTAGAGAAAAAAAGAAAACATTATCATTTCCTTAAAACTTAAAACTAAGTGTTAATAGTATGCATAATGTTTATTTAGAATTTAAATGTATCTTGAAATAAAAGTTGAGTATAATAACTCTAACAAGCTTTCTGGTTTGACTCATAATGCATTTCTCTACCTCCACAAAAAACAGTGAATAAGAGATCATTTCAAACTACTAAAAACAATATGTAAATTTTTATCATAGTGCTTAGATGAAAAAAAACCTTTTTTAAAAAATAACTCTTTCCTCTTTTTTTTATCTGACCATTTTAAAAAAGCCTAGTAAATATGAAACTTTAAATATGAAAATGTATAACATAAGCTTCCCATGGCACTATACTTGGGGAGAAAAGAGGTTCTAAATGGGAATTTTATGACAATCCCCACTAGTTAAATTATTTCAACTCCAGTTGATTTTTTTCTCTTATAATACATTCTCTTCCAAAGTGCTTTAGGGATAAGGGGCTGAAACCACTTCTGAATATCATTCAAAATAATATAAGAATATGTGTAATGTTCCATTCACTTCCTATAGTTGTCATGACTGTTGTCACAGTGTCTAACATGTAGTCCCTTCCAAGAGAATTCATTCCTTCTGAATGCTTTATTTATCTTTCAGGAGGAAACAATTCCTTTTCAGTGTGCGCAACAGTAAATTCTATGAACCAAATCAGATGTGTTTCTGATCTACTGATGGTAGTCCAATGGGACAGAAATAACAAATAGTGGTACAGTTGACCAAAGTATGCCTTTTTTTTAAAAAAAAAAAAACACCTTTATTCAATTTTCAGAGAAGAGAGAGAGAAAGAGAGAGAGAGAGAGAGAGAAGGAGAGGGTGGAGGGAGAAGCAAGAAACATCCACTCCCATATGTTCCTTTACCAGGCAAGCACAGGGTTTCAAACCGGCAACCTCAGTGTTCCAGGTTAACAACACTTTATCCCACTGTGCCACCACAGGTCAGGCAAGTATGTCTTTTTCTTAGAGGTTTTGCATGTTCTTCTCATTCAGGAAAATTTTGTAGCACTTGTGAAGTTCTAAACAATTTTCACGGCATCGGTTGGGAAACAGAGAACACAAAATTTCTAATGACATTCATCTGAAATGTAACATATTTCCTCCCCTTTTTCTTATTGCTCGAACTGCAGAGCTATCAACATATTTAAAAAAGTCTAGTTGAATCTTTTAGAATGTTAATTCTCTGTGGGATGGAAATGGATTATGTATTTGTTTTAGTGTGCTGGCTAACTCGAATAATTTACATGGTATGCAATTTTCTCAATTCTTCCCATAAGTCAGTAAATTCCATATATGTACAACCATTGTGCAAAATATATTTTTTTCTGGAATACACAAGTAACTATTGGAATCTTTTCGAAATTGTGTTAAATTATATTTTAGTCTGTGTATAATATGAAGATTTCTACTTTCTGAATTTAAAGGCAAAAAATATAGTCAGTATTCCCTAAAAAATTAAAATATCCAAGTTAATGTATATTCTTTGAAATAAAATTTTATAAATTTTAAAAATACTTTTACAGTGAATATACAAAATCAATTTACTTCAACTTTCTGAGCCTTCACTTTGTCATTTACAAACAGGGATAACATTTTTTAGAAAAATAATTTAATCTATGTAAACACTGGAGGCAGTGTCTTGCACATAATTATGTTGTTTTATTAATATTAATTTCAATTTAACTGATATAAAACAAAATACTGTGTACACTCATTCTAAGGTTTTGCTGGCATGAATAGTTCTCATATATGTTAAATAATTGACATTAATTTTTAAAGAAATGTATCTTTTTTAATTCCCAGAAAGTCTTCCTAACCACAACAGATATTTACCTAGTAACCAGATAATGAAGTCTTTAAAATAACAACTGTATTATGACAATATGCATTGGCAGAATAACATATACCATTGCCTTTTACATATAGTTCCAGCTACCATTAATGGGAAATGACTATTCTACATTTTGAGCACTACTTTCTTAGGATAACACCATACATGTTATAAAATATCAGCCTCATTCTAGCTTATTTTGGAGTTATAAAAAACATCATGGTCAGCAATGACATGTTTTCAATGACTATACAATCTCCTCAAACCAGTTTTACTTACATTTATCTGATGACCATGCTTCTTAGTCTTGTGGTAGGGGTTAGAAATACAAAGATGAGTACATCCTCTCCCCCATGCTGATGTCTATGAAAGAGCACCAACAATAAAAAGAGAGAAGTCATGATTAGCATCACAAAACCGGTGCACAAGAATAGAAGACATAATTAAACCAAACTGATTGAGTCAGGTCACTTTATCATGAAATAACATCAAAGAAGTGTTCTGGAGGCTAGAAGTTGAAGGGAAACTTTTGAAGAAGGAGGAAACAGTCCGTAAGGGTAAGAAGATGTAGAAGGCTGTGTTGTGATTGGGAAATAATTGAGCACTTGAGTCTGGCTCATTGTCCAGCACCTTGCAACTGGGACAGACAAAAAAGCTGCAGCACAATTCACATTTGTATGAATACTATACATAAAGGGTAATATTTGTAAAAAGTATTTTATGTGAACTAATATGAAGTCTACCACAGTGTAGTAGCATGAAGTGAGAATGAAAATATAGAACATGCATAAGAAACAGCTCATTAATTTGGGATGGTGAACATACAATAAAATATAAGTATTATAGAATTGTAAACCTGAATCCTAATAATTTTATTAACCAATGTCACCCTAATAAATTCAATAATAATAAGAAATGGTTCAAAGATTAGAGATTAAACTAATTCTGGGAACGGATGTGAAAAATGAATGGACTTGTGAAAGGAAAGACTTTACCAACATTGAGTCTAAAATTTGAAAGTGAAAAGAACAAAGAGATGTAAGCATAAGAAAAGTAAAAATTTTAGAGATTAAAATAATTTCTGGAGGACATATTTATTATATAATACCAGTTTAATATGCAAAATCTATGTAGTCAGTCAAATAATGTATAATAGCACTATTTCTGCAGTAAAGCTAATTTATATGCCTTAGTTTTATTCTGCAGCATAGAAAAGTTTTCAGATATTCTAATTCATGCTGACTAAAATAATATATTATTAAGGTCAATATTCAATTAAAGCATGTATGCTATCTCAGACAATATCAGAACACCTCTAGTATTTCACCTTTATTTAGTCATGTTTGTCTCCTTATATATTAGTTTAATTTTTATATTTAATGGTTCATATTTGGTTGTATTTTCATGATATCAGGAAGTATAGGAAGAATGAATTGACATATGGGCATGTAGATTTTAGGGAGGTTTAAACACGTGGTGCATTTTTCTTCTTCTTCTTATAATAATTATATTTATTATTAGAGGTAGGGAGAAAGAGACAGGAACATGGAGTTACTCTTCTTTGTGCCCTGACTAGAAATCAAACTGGCAATCTCTCCACTCTGGGATGATACTCCAATCGCATGTTATTTGTCCAGGGCTTAATACCTTTTAATTTTCAGAGAGCAGAGAGGGAGGAAGAGGGGAGAGTGAAAGAAAGTATTCATTTGTTGTTCCACTAAGTCATAAACCTATTGACTGCTTCCCATGTGCACCCTGACTGGGTTCAAACCTGCAACCTTGCGACTACTGTCTTAACCGACTGAGCTAACCAGCCAGGGAACACATGGTACATTTATTAACACATAAGACACTCAATAATTGTTCCATATGAAATCATGTAGCCAGTGAGTGCTGGAGCTGCTCACAGCAGCTTACAATGGCCAATTTTGTGTGACTCTTTCCATTTTTCTGTTCAGTGACTTTATATTGGTAGCCTGTAATCTGCCATGGTGGGAATGTTTATACTGATGAAACTTTAGCAAATGCAAAGTATAGAAACCTCCTCTCTCACCCTCAAAGTCATCTGTCCAACATTTCCCAGCTTCCCCTACCTCAGAAAACACCCAGGGATAGATGGAAATTCATCAACCATTGGCAAATCTCCCTGGAGAGTTTTCCTACATGCCCCATCCCAGTCTCTCATCTAAAAGTCACATCTGGGAGGAAAAATAAGCTTTTCTTCAACTTTCTACCACAGAACTTCCCTTTTCATGAAACTTTCATTGCAAAAGCCAGAGCCCCATTTCTGAATTTGACAAATTATGCTCAATTTAAGCACTTAGAATTTTGTCTGTCCCCTTTTAGCACCACACACTTAATTGTCATGCATGTGAAAAGAAATATACTCCATGTCTCCAGTTTCTGCCTTACAAATAATTTATGGTCAATCTGATGATCAGAAATGCCACAGAAATATAGGATTTAATTCATTATACATTATTTATTATATTTCTCATTCTATCATAAATATTATACTACAAATTTTAAAAAAAATCCAGCAATGAAATCACGAAACTACTGAACACTTTGAGCATGTGATATATTTAATATTTTAATTTATTTAATATTTTAATGGTACTTTATGAATAGATATTTTATGTCAATTATATATTAGGTTCTATATTATGTTATCAGTGACCTCAAGGGCCTAACAGTTTAATAAAGAATACAAAACTTAACTACCCAAAATTGAAGTAACAATGGAACTTTAGTGAAAGAAAAAACAATGAGAGATTTAAATTAAGAGGCTTATTTGGAAATTATAGGGCTTTAGGTGGATTATGAATTACGATTTTTAAGACTAGAATGAGAAAGGGATTTTATAAATAAAGTAATTAGATATAAGTGACAGAAAATGAGGACCTTTAATCATCAAAAACAGGGTGAGAATACAGAGGAACTGGGGACTAGTTTTGTCAAAAGAAAAAGGAAACTTTATGAAGTATTATCAAATAGAGAGAATTTAGGGTTCGATACAAATGGCCAAAATGGAACATATTAAATTAGTAAGTGGCAGCAACATTATAAAAAGAATTGTCAGTGTGAATATTTCTCTTCACTCTTGATGTTCTTTTCTATATGAGGCAACCTCCCCTCTCCCCTCTTTGCCTTTGTCCCAGGAGTGTTAAATTGAAAACACATGTCCCATAAGGTAACTTCTCTCTTCTCTCTTGGCACTAGGACTAACTTTATTCTCCCCTGTCCCCCTGGATGAAGTTGCTACATCTTGTTCAGCACCAGTCTAGCACTGCCTCTTTCTAGATTGGTGAGTCCCTCATATTGTTGTGTTCAGGTGTCAGGCACATTTGACTCTAATACTAACTTGTTTTTCCAACATTGCCTTTATCTGTATATTGATGTTTTGTTCTCCAATATGTTATGTTTTTGTCTTATTTTGTTGAGAACTTGAGAAAGAAAGAAGGATGCTCCTTATTGTACAGGTTAGCAGACCCTAACATGAGTGTGTTCGGGAGAACAGTTGGTAAATAGAGTAAATTGAGCCAAATAGAGAATAAAGGGTAAAAATGCAGCTAAGCAGCTTATTAATTATTTGAGTGTTCAGTAATATGTAAAATTGGACAAGGTAGTGGATTTAAGAATAAAAATGAAAAAGCATATTTAAAAAAGCAGCAGAGTCTGACCAGGTGGTAGCGCAGTGGATAGAGCGTCAGACTGGGATGCGGAAGACCCAGGTTCGAGACCCCGAGCTCGCCAGCTTGAGCGCGGGCCCATCTGGCTTGAGCAAAAGCTCTTCAGCTTGGACCCAAGGTCGCTGGCTCCAGCGGGGGGTGGCTCAGTGTGCTGAAGGCCCGTGGTCAATGCACATGTGAGAAAGCAATGAATGAAAAACTATGGTGTCACAATGGCAACGAGAAACTAATATTGATGCTTCTCACCTCTCTTCGTTCCTGTCTGTCCCTATCTATCCCTCTCTCTGACTCTCTCTCTATCACTGTAAAAACAAACAAACAAACAAAAAACAACAACAACAAAAAAACAAATAAAAAAGCAGCAGAAGAAATTCCAATGTATAAAAGCATATTTAGAATATTAGAAAATCAAACATATATGGCACTGTGCACTTGAAGAACAGCAGTTCATTAAAGAATGAATTTCAACTTTTTAAGGCTATATATATATATATATATATATATATATATATATATATATATGTATGTCTTTATCTACTTTTAAGAAAATATGTTTTTAGTTTAGATTTACTAGTTTTAATCATACAGTATTACCTGTCTCCTTAAATTGAAATGTTTTCAAAAGAAATTATTCATATTTACATTTCCTCCTTCAGCTTACTTCTTGGTAGTGGTTCTAACAAAAACTAAATTAAATTTACCAAAGAAGAAAAGATATAGTCCTTACATAGTATACTCAGAATTACAATGAGTCTTATATTTAGGTTATCCCTATTTGCCCAAGTTCCCTGGAACCCTTAGAAAGAGATAGAAGAAAGAAAATGTAGCAGACAAAAGAAAATGAAATCAGTCTTTCTCCTATTCACTTTGCTTTGGCAAATATTATGAACAAAATGCATGGCTTTGTGATTTTATTTCAAATGTCTTGCGGTAGCTAATCATATTTTAGTGGGTGGTCTAGGGTTGTAGTTTCAAATAAGGCGTAAAGTTTGTGCCAAGTGAGAAGAATACTGTCATTTACATTGGTTCATGCTGGTCATTATTTATGAAATAAATATATGAAGTTAGTAATGAAGAGGTGATTTCCTCAGACTAGATTGTTTCATTCTGGTATTAACTGGTGAAATGTTTGCTTAAATAAATCAGATAGGCATTGCTGGGTTAACAGGATAACTGAGACCATTAAAAAAATATGATACTAATAATTACATCAACAATAACAGCAGTGATAGCACCATTGATAATATTTAATTATAGTTTACTATACACCATATGCTTTCCTAAGCAATATAATTAATTGGTTTCCATATATTGTTTTCAATTTTTCTAATAATGCGTATAAATTATATGTGTTTGTATGCACAGTAAGATTTAGGAATTATTCTCTACCAGTAAAACAATAATCATTTTGTTTTGAAGAAGAAGAAACTATCAACAAAAGCTGTTACATTGTTTTCTAATAGCTTTAGAGAAGATACAGACTTTAATTTCCTTAAGAAACACTTGTAGCTTCTCAGTTCTTAACATTTACAGGATTATACTGGTTAGCTAAAGAGATGAGTAAATAAATGAGCACTGAAGATTAGGATGGGCTGGGACTAAATGGGAGAGATTGAGTCACATGTTAAACTGAAAAAACAAACAAACAAACAGACTGGAAAAGACTTGTAGTCGGTGATTGCAGACACCAGTAGCACCCTTCAGCCACAGTCTATTTTCTGCTGTCACATCCTAGTGTTAGCAAAAGAAAAGCAGTCTTGGCTGCAACATAGACTGAAGACATTTTTCTTAATGGGCACACAAGCAGACTAATATTCTTCTTTGCACCAGATTGTATATCCCAGTCAAAATATAGAAATATGTCCTGACATGCTTTCTATTTATTGAAATATGTCCTCACATGCTTTTTGTGTGTGTTTGCATATTTATTGATGTTAAATCATGAAATATCTTTTTATTTATATTTTATAAGAATGTAAATATTAAAATTGAAGTTATCTTAACCCTAAAGTTTCATAAATGAGAGAAATCAAAATGAATAAACCTTAAGTAAAATTAAGAGGTTGTACATAAAACTGACACTTTATAGCACTGATTAGAGGTATAGGCTGTGGAACCAAACTACCTGAGATTAAATCACAGCTCTGAACATTTTAACTGAATAACCTCAAGCCATTCAGTTAAGCTCTCTATTTCTCCATTTTCTCATTTGGAAAACAAGGACAACAGAAATGCATACTTATATGTAGGAAATAGTGAGGATTAAATGAGTTATCAATATTGTATTTCTTTATGGCTTTATTTATACAACTTGAAACCTATTTGAAACTTGAATAAAGGAATTATTTCAGGTCCACGCAATTACTGAACTCTTTGTAATGCTTAATAACCCCACATAATCTGATCCTTTCAGTCATTGGTTTTAGTCACAAAGCATTCTCTATTTTTTTTATAGAGAAACAAAAATACCTCAATGTTTTCAAGCCTTGAACACAGCAATATTTGTTCCCATAATTTCTTTCCATTATTCAGTGTCATTCATTATTTTTAAAAAATCAGTGTAGGCCTCACTAGGATATTTTCTGAAAGTATTGGAAAGACCATTCAAATGTATAAACTATTCTTATAAATTTGCAGCAGCATCAGTTTTATGTTTAGGGTGCTTATCAGGGGTTAATTGGCAGTGCAATTCATATATCAATCTAATAGTGAAGTCTGCAATACAGAACTTACATAAAACTTAAAATATTGTCACAATACTAAATTGATAGAACATTAATGACAACTGGCATGCTATTATAATCAGCTCAAAACGATGATTACTTTCCTGGATCAGTCTGCTTTCCTGATTTTAGATTTATTGGTTGATATTTTGTTTGCATATGTAATATAAAAGTTTTTCCTTCTTATATTGGCACAAATATAGGCAATGATAAAATTAAAAATATGTAAACTAAAATGAGCGATTATTCATGATAGTTGGATCAATTATGGACACTAAGAAAGAGGGAAAGAAATTATAAAGGAAGCACTGGAATGTGCATATATATTTGTGTATATATACTTATATGTAATTTCTCATTAGTCCATTTAGTCAAAGTACAGTCATCAATGTAGAACAGTTAAGTTTAGTGTATAGATTCTGTCAATTATTTTTTATTAACTTTTTAAATATTTTATCTTTATTCATTTTAGAGGGGAAGAGAAAGAGAGAGAGAAGATGAGAAGAGCAGGGAGCATCAACTCCCATATGTGACTTGGCCAGGCAAGCCTGGGGTTGTGAACTGGCGACCTCAGCATTCCAGGTCAACGCTTTATCCACTTCGCCATAACAGGTCAGGCCAGATTCTGTCAAACTTAAAGAATATTAGTATAACTGAAAAATAAAATTAAAAATTCTCAATTCTCTTTATGATTCAAAACCACAAAGTGCTTATTAATAAATTGCATAAAAATATTTCTGTGCTAGGTAAGCATTTTACAATTTTTTTTTCTTTTTACTTCATTATTATTGATGTGTTTGGTGAATCAAAAACTGAGGTTTTCTCTGCTATGTTGGTCAAGACCTATATATGCAAGCACTTATGCAGCTAACCAAAAGTGTTAGTTTTCAGATAGAGAGCATTTATACAAGAAATAGCAATGCATCCACCTTTCATTTCTTCCTATCGAAGCATGTAAGTCCTATAATTTATAAATGTACACTCTAAAGTTAAAATACACATCAGCAAACTTTATACCAATATTTTTGAAAAACAAACTGATTCTTTGTGTCTTGCAAAGAGATCAGTATGATAAACTTCTCATCATTTATTTCTTCAACAATGCTGTCTAATTTTAAACTTCTCTTTATAACACTAGCAAAAGCAGTCTGAAATATCTGTTATAAATGAAAAAGTCATCTCTGGTTATTTAGAGAACATAGTATACCTCATATAATACACATGATTGGATATAATTTTTGCTAGCATTTAAGAAAAAAATAGGGGAAATTGACTACTCTATTCTATTATTCTTTATTCTATTATTCTTCAATAGTAGTTTGTGCAATAATTTGAGCAATTTGCATATGTTTTATGTTTGCTCCATCTCCATCTTCAGCTTCCAGACTACTGTTTCCCTTTGATTGAGAAGTTGCTATGACAGAAGATAATGGAGTTCCTGGCACTCAGTGGGGAGCCTGTCACCGCTGACTGACTGCTGACGTTGTTTTCTTTCCTTACACTCCGATTTTCCCAGGCACAGTGAGAAACAATTATAAAAGCCATGAGCCATTATAAAATACTATGCTACCAAACGGTTATTTTTAAGAGCCTTTCAATCTTCTAGGTCTCTTTGTTTATCCTTTCCTCATAAGTGGTACATTGTATTATTATTTTCTATTCAATCTGCAGTTTAGGGATGATTGTTTTCTGACTTGGAGGAGGTAATCTTAAACTGTGTACTGTTTGTGTGACTTCTTATGTTGGTTTTCATCACATTAATCAAAAGCTTTCTGCACCTTGTACCTTCCCCCTGAAGTTGTCCTTTGTTGGTTTAGCTGAGATGGACTCTTATGATTTCCTATGTTATGAATCACTAAACTAACCGGTTTTTAGATGATCTTGTTATATAACTAGTGTTCACCGGAATTTGGTTCTCATTCTCCTTATGTCACAAGGAGATTATACTTTTCAGGCCACTTGCATCTGAGGATAGTTCAGCCAACTACAGGGTAGTTTTGACCAATACAATATGAGGAAATATGACATCAATCACTTCTGGATTTGGGAAAACATCACAATGATTTCTTATGTTTTCTTTCCCCCTGCTGTGACAATCAAGATCAGATGTAGCAGTGATGCAGCTACAGGTTTGATAATTCCATTAGTAAGTGGAAAGCTCAGACATTCTGTCCTCCCAGACACATATACCATTTTGTGTCCATGTAGGACACAGAGTATAAGTAAGCAATTATCTTTTGTTTTTTAAGCCACTGAAATTTCAACATAATACAATCTAACAGAGAGTAGTTTCTGCACCTTGTTTTTATTTATTTATTTCAGGAATTAAGGTCACTCAGCATTACCAGTGTCATTAACAACTTAGAGATGTTTAGCAGGATATATGGATGTGTCAGGACTGAAATATTCCATTATTTGCTGCCATGCCTTGCTCTGTAGAGCAAATTTCTAGGAAAACCAAAGATAAAGGAACAATGTATGTCAAAGAAGTAAGTAGACAATAACCTAACCTAAATTAATAAACAGTAGGTCAATTAAGAAAGAGTAAAGGGTTTGTATAAAACAAGAATGCCATGTTTCATTCATCAATTTCAACAAATATACTTGACCCATAGTTTGTTGTAAAAATTTAAGCATAATGAAAGCAATGTAATTTGCAAAGTATCTAAAAGATATTGAATACAAAAAGTGTTAACTATTATTATTACTATATATTAATAAGCTAACACATATATGTGTGCTAAAATGTATCTGTTAATTAGTGTAAGATAATAACATAAAAACTTATCCCTTCCCAGTGATAAGACTGTGTTCTTTTCTACTAAAGATATAATTTAACATAAGTTTGAGTACTTTCAGTTTTGGTAGTTATATTAATGCTTCCTTAAAATTAGACAGCATATTGTTGAACAAATAAATGATGAGTTCTAACTTAGTTGAATACTCCAATAAACTTTCAGCTCTGAGAAGAAATCCAGTGAGCCTAGAGACTACCTGGAGTTCTATTGGTTTATTTTGCTGTTGGTCCTAACTTACCCTCTGGTTTGTGCTAGTGTAGAATAAAATGAGTAAAGAAAACTGCCCAGATAGCAACTATAAATTCAGAAGACATAAAACCATTGCATTATGTATTTCTTGGTGATGAAGACCATGCATTATAGATATTTGTCCCTTAGCATATAACATTGTTCACACTTTGTGATAAATAATAAAATGTTGTATATAACTTCGCAAAGGTGGTACCTCTTTATGACATATCTTTCATGATTTATGGGTTTATTATTAAAGTTCCTCATTTTTTCCTTAAATACTTTTAAAATTGTATTTATTTATGGATTGATTCTAGAGATAGAGGAAGGGAAAGAGAGAAAGAAAGAGAGAAACATCAATTTGCTATTCTACTCATTCATACACTCCCTGATTGATACTCTCATGATGCTCGACTGGGACCAAATCTGCAACTCTGGTGCAGTGGATCAATGCTCCAACCTACTGAGCTACCTAGTCAAGGATCCTTAAATGCTTTTTAATTCCATATAATTAAAAGGAGTTTTATTACTTTCCATTAAATGTTTTGGAGTATATTTTTTGCATAACCTAGTTTATATAATCCCGGCATATTGGTAAACATAATATCTATTTAAGAATAATCTTTCGGTCCCATTTTCTACATACGCAGAATTTTCATTATATCACCCAATGTGATTATGTCACATGGAAAGTGATGAGACCTCTGTTCTTATCTTCTTGAGAGAAAGCATTCAATCAAGAGACAAAGTGAAGCAAGCAAAGAAATAATTTATTGATCATGAATGAAAAAAGTCAGAGAAAAGGGGGCCTTTGTAGACAGGTTCAAGCAGTTAGCCCCAGACGAGTTGCTGCTGCCTACTGCTCCCCTGGTTGCAAGTCCTGTGGGGTCTTTTAGAGCTGAAAAGAAAGAGAGGGGCAAGGAAAAAGCAGCTAGGAGAAAGAAGAGAGGGAGAGAAAGGAGAAAGGTGTGAGTGTGTTCCCGGAAGGGAGATGGCACTGGGACCTGCATCCTAAGAAATTTTAAGGGTGGAGATTTCAGGGAGCTCCAAGGGATGGATCTTAATATAATATGCATTAACGTGCCAGCTGTGTTTTTCAGGATTGGTTTTTCCACTGATTGGTCAGTGCCAAGGCAGGGTGTCATTAGTCAATGCAGCTGGACCTGAGGTTAGTCTGCTTTTTTTTTGTCCAATTTTGCTGCTTTTCTGGACCTGAAGCTAAAAAACCCAACTGAGGCCTAGATGTCATCCTTAGGGGATAATGCTTAAGCACTATTCTCTGGATATCTTTTTTATTCCTCCTCTAAGGGGGTCTAAAACCACATGACTAGAGATATAACAGGGGAGAAAAAGTCAGGAGAGGTTCCATATTCGATAACCAGCAATATTAAATCAGAAGGTCTAAATCACATGACCAGCTAAAGGAGTAAAGTCATCCTTAGGGTAAGGTCCTTGCTTTTCCAGTTTTGCCCTTTGCTAGGCACTTGGGGCTTTTCTCCTGGTGGCCTTCTGTGCCTGGCTTATAGTCCTTGCTCTGCTCATGTCTGTCTAAATACATACTATAATTTCACTGATGAATTTCCATTCTAAGTCCTTTACAAGACAAATATAATAATTCTTCTATGCAGCACAAATAAACACAACAGAAGCAAAAAGTAAATATACTATTTCAATATATATTTCAAATAATCAGGGGTGTTTTAGTTAAACTTATTAGCAAGACACAACAAAATTTTGGGATGTTAAAAACAACTACAAAAAGTCTAATCCCTCTAATAGTTCAATTTTTAACAAATAACAACACTGAGAATAAATCATGCACCAAAATATATACCACATAATCAGTGATTTAAAATTATTATTGTTCAGTATCTGTTTCATTCTTTGGGAAATATCAGCAAAAATAATTTTTCATTTAAATTGTCAATATTATAACTACCTCACATAAAAAGTCACATTTACTGGTATTATTTCAATGGTTTTGGCCAAAATAGATAGACTATATTGAAATACTCTTTTTCCTCTCAACATATTTTTATTTGTATTTGAAAGATGTCAGTAAAGAAAATATTAAATCCAACTATTGCCTTGCAGTGAAAGAGTTGTTTTGGATACTGTAAAAGAAACTACTTTCAACAGTTTCAAATCAGATAAAAAGTAACTTGTTGAATCATCTAACATAATGTCCATGACTTATGAAGATCAGCTGAGATTTGTGATAAATTTAGCTACTTATAAATTTTTAAAACATTTTATTTATTTGTCAAAAGTTTATTGTAGCCTGACCAGGAGGTGGCGCAATGGATAGAGCGTTGAACTGGGATGTGGAAGACCCAGGTTCAAGACCCCGAGCTCACCAGCTTGAGCTTGGGCCCATCTGGCTTGAGCGTGGGCCCATCTGGCTTGAGCAAAAGCTCATCAGCTTGGACCTAAGGTTGCTGGCTCCAACAAGGAGTTGCTCAGTCTGCTGAAGGCCCGGGGTCAAGGAACATGTGAGAAAGCAATCAACGAACAACTAAGGTGTTGCGACGGCAAAGAAAAACTAATGATTGATGCTTCTTACCTCTCTCCGTTTCTGTCTGTCTGTCCCTATCTATCCCTCTCTCTGACTCTCTCTCTCTGTCCCTATAAAAAAAAAAAGACATTTGTCTTAAAAGTTTTCATTGTAAGCTCAGAATTCATAATTACATTAATGTAATTGAAAAAGACTGTTTTGCCAAGAACTTTTTTTTCCCCTTACTTGGGAAAGAATGGTAGGTGGATAGATGATAGATAGATATAGATAGATGATAGATATAGATAGATGATAGATAGATATAGATAGATAATAGAGAGATATAGATAGGTAGGTAGATAGATAGATAGATGATAGATAGATGATTGATAAAGATATATACAAACATAGATACATAGATGGATACATAAATAGACAGATATAAAATTTTTTATCACTTGGCTTTTTTTAGGAGTGTGAACCACAAAGTCATTATGTTCTAAGGTGAAGACTGAAGAATATTATTTGTGTCCTAAGTCATTTTCTGGTTTTAGTTAATATTATTATCAACAAAACTGGTTAAACATACCAGATATTGTATTTTCTTATCATAGATTTTCTATTGAGATTTGAATGTTATTTTTTGTGTGTAAGTGTATATGTATTTCTTCAGTTTGATGGTAGCTTCATCATTTAGTACTTCCTGATTTTGTACAGCTTCATCATATTTTATATGGCTCAAATATTCACCTATAACACAGTGTTTGTCAAAGTTCTGGAAAATTAAATGAGATTATGAGGAAAAATATTCACTTTATAGGATTTGGAAACAATGTACCTTAGCAATCACCATGATCAGTTTTACAGTGTATAAAAGATAGCAGCTTCTTTGGAATGTTTTCTCTACATAGTGTTTTAATTTTCTTCTAAAATTTTCTTTGATCTTTCAGAGTTTTAATTTTTATAATTTGAAATTCTGAAGGACATAATATTCTAGAACCCAAATATATTTATAACTATAGATTTCATAGCTAAACAGCTTATCTTTATTACTTTTTGCAATATTATTATAAATTTTAAAACATTTGAGTTAATCTGCTGATATGGAAATATTTTTCTTGATTTAAAATATGTTATTTACTCTATTTATTTAGGTAAGTTGTACATAATCTAATTCTTAGACACTTTAACCAACTTTTGTCCAGATTCTCAGAAAGTTCAGGGGATAAAACAAACTAAGAACTACAAATCTTATTTTCACAAAAATTATCTTTCAAAAATGATGACAAAATAAAGATTCTCAGATAAATAAACAGAATTTATTGTCAGAAAAATTCATCTTACAGAACCACTAACAGAAGTTCTTTAGGATAAAGAACTGAAACAAGACTATGATTCATGTCTACAAGAATAAACAGAGAGGCAGTTAAAGGAAATATTCAAGTATTAAAATGGCAGTTATAAACACAATCCTATCTATCAATAACAGCAAAAAATGTGAATATAGCTCTAAATTTTTATTTAATTGCTTAATATACTTAATGCTATAGATGGATTTTGCTATAGATGGATTTTGTCTGTCATTTGTTTATTATTTTTATATTCTTTTGATTATTACATGTGTCTGTGACTATCCTAAAATCATTAACTGGACACTAAAGAAGTGAATCTTATATGGGGAATTCTATCTTCATAAATCTGTTAAAATAAATATATGAATACATGAAAAAACATTACTATATTAGGTATCAATATTGGTAATAATATGGCAATACAGGGTAATATGTTTATAATTTATAATTTACTAATTCCAATGCTAGGTAATGTCTCATCTGCAAAATAGTGCCTTGAAGTGTAAAACTGCTTATAAATCTTTGGAAGATGAGATGGGATGGGGTGTTTTTGTTGCATGTAAGTTTAATTTAATGTTTTTTACCTCTTACTATTTATTTTTCTTGCTTGCTTAAGCTTCATTTTATTAATTTATACTGAGAATCCTAATTAAGATATTTTATGGCGTATTCAATGTTTGAATTAACTATGTAATAAGGACATTTACTTTATCAGTATAGAACATTTTCAAATTCCTTGTGTATCTGTATTTTAACATATATATTGAGAGCTGCATAAAATAATTAATTTTTTTAAATGTAAAAATTCTGTATTTAAATAAGACTGTGTGTGATGTGGTGCCTTCTTGCCCTGGTTTCTGCTGCTCTAAAATGAAGAGCTGTCCTGTATTCTAATTGAAAAACTGTCAGATTCATTTTTCATAATTTCCCTCTTAATTTTTTTTTGAATTGTGTCTCTGTTTATATTTTTCAGATTTCCTTAAAAATTTCTGATCAGTCAATTATTATCATTAGCACTATCTTTATCATCATCTAATATAGATACATTAATTAGTATATATCATATACAATGTTCTATTTTATTTTTTGCCTCTATAATCAGTTTGAAGTCTTGAAACAGCCCAGTGATAAAGGAACTTAAAATTCCATTTATAACTTGGAAAATTGGGGCTAGAGAAATTAAGGATCCTATGTGAAATGACATGGCTCTTAAAATGGTAGAGTGATTCCAAACTTAGTTCTGTCTAGTTGTAAAGTTCAAGATATTTAACACCATACTGCTTATGAATTTGTAATATGTATACATTTTCCTTATTTTATGTGTTCTAAATTTTGTTCATGGGTTTTTGGTTAAGAATGGAGTTGCATGGGTTCAGGTCACCACCCGGATTTTTGTATTTTCTGATTCTTAAACCTTTGGGGAAATCACTTATCCATGACTTCATGGGGAAAAATAAAAATTAACGTACCTCGTGCCAGTCTTTCTGAAATGTAAATCCTTGTCTGGACTTAATTAAATTCAAACTTCAAATTTAGATTAGACATACTAAATGGTTTGAGGGGATTTGCTATTCAAGAATGTCTGACTGACTCACTGACTGACTAACTGAATAAATGAATACAAGCACAGTCAAATTAATCTTTGTTCAGTTATGTAGAAATAAGAATGCCTCACATAAAGTCACCCGAGTTCATTCAAATATACTGTATCCATGTAGTATAGCATTAAACTTATAGTAAAAATATTGTGTTGATGTTACTGCTTTATTAAAATAAGACAGCACAATCTCATACAATTCAGTAAGCATAAATATTTTAATTTGAGATGAGTCTTGAATGAAAAACATCACCCTTTTTATTTTTAATTCTTTATAGTTTTTTTTTTAAATTAAAAAGTTATTTATTCATTTTAGAGGGGAGAAAGAGAGAGATAGAAAGGGGGGAGGAGAAGGAAGCATCAACTCTTATATGTGCCTTGACCAGACAAGTGCAGGTTTTGAACTGGTGACCTCAGCATTCCAGGTTTACACTTTATGCACTGCGCCACCACAGGTCTGGCCAATCATCACCCTTTTTATTTTTATTATTTTATTTTTATTATTTTTTTAGATTTTATTTATTCATTTCAGATAGAGAGAGAGAGAGAGACAGAGACAGAGACAAAGAGAAGGAGGAGGAGCAGAAAGCATCAACTTCCATATGTGCCTTGACCAGTCAAGCCCAAGGTTTTGAACCGGCAACCTCAGCATTCCAGGTAGACACTTTTACCCACTGGACCATCACAGGTCAGGTACTCATCACCCTTTTTAAATGTGAAGAAATAAACTAAGCTCCCAAACTATATACATAAGAAAATAAATTATGATTTTCTATTTTCCCCTAAATTTCTAGCTGCCTTTTGCTAAGGTCAATTAATTTGACTGATGTTGAAATTAATTTAATTTTAATAGTTTAACTGAGTTTCTGAAATTGTGACTTTAAAAATATCTGTTATTGAAGTGTTTATTACATTTTAAAATAACTACTTTAATCAGCCCCTTTGGAACATAATATTAAGTTGCATGTGATTGTATATACTTTCAAATCACAATTCTTTTGTAGTAAAATAAACAAAACATATAAACATATATTTTCTCCATAATGACAACAATCAAGTTAAAATAGATGTATAATTTGTTTTGGAAGTTAGCCACAGTCCTGTCTGCTTTGAACATAAAAATTAGCCACATGAATGTATTATTCTATTTGTAGTGAATATCATAATGAAAAAGCATATTTACTAAATTTTAAAAGGAAGATCAAAGATTAGAACAAACAAACAAAAAGTTTACATGGATCTCCAATGGAAGTCAGGTTCTGTAGTTTATTATTACCATGTTTAATTTATACTTTACTGACTTATTCCTTTTTTTTTTTTTAAGTGAGAGAAAGGGAGCTAGTGAGGCAGACTCCCACATGTGCCCTGACTGGGAGCACCGGGCAACCTCTGGCGCCAATGCTTGAATCAACCAAGTCATCTGTAGCACCCGAGGCCAATGCTCAGAACAACTGAGCCATTGACTGTGGAGAGGAAGTAGGAGAGAAGGAGGGAAAGAAAGAAAAGAGGAAGGAGGAGAGAAGCAGATGATCTTTTTTCTTGTGTACCCTAACCAGGAATCAAACCAAAGACATTCATACGCTGGGCCAATGCTCTATCCACTGAGTCAACCAGTTAGGGTCACATTATTAATTCCAATTGAGGACATAAATAAAAGAGATAACCATTAAATTTTCATGATGCAAACCTCTTTTTAATCTTCCAATTGATGTCAGTGCCCATCTAACAATCATATTCTAGAACTTCTTTGAGAAATTAACTGAGAAAATCAATGTTCAAAATATATTTTTTGTTTTTATATTTTATGTCACTGTAAAAAACCCAGTTTAACAATTGTATTGTTGTTAAAATATATGAATGCCTGGTGGAAAAATTCTCAAAACCAGCATAACATGCAATATTCCTTTAGTTGAAGTTTGAATAACAATTCTCTTATAATTTGGTTTGATTTATTTCTATTCCTTATTTTTATTTATTAGCTATGGTTTTTAGACAAGTTTTATAGCTTTTGGCAGCAGAAAATCAGTGAAAAGGGCTTACTAGGACCTTAATCTCATGAAAGAAATAAATACTTGTCAATCAAGAAGTTTTAACCTTTACCATGTCTTGACCTTTACATTTTCAAGGTGAGCCTATTATTTGGTAAGGAGTAACACAAAACTCTACAGGATGCTTTATGATCAATATAATCAACAGACCTTTGCATTGTATGTTTAAAGGTATTAAGAAGATAAACATTACATCAGAATTTTACCAGTTGGAACAATCCTGTATTGGATGTTTGCCTCATTTAAGGATTTACAATTGATTGTTTCTCTACTCCAAACTTCACAATCTTATCATTCTCAATGACTCTACAAAAGAATAGGAGACATGCTACTTAATTGTTTTGGAATTTAAAGTTGAAGGCGACTTTCATATTTATCAATTGTATAAATTAAAACATAAAAGCAAATTTATTTTTTTATCAAAATTATACTTTATAATACTGTTTTTCTATTTTTTCATTTCCTTAGGATATGTTGAGTACCTATAATATGTAAGTGACATATTTTCTTAGGACATTGTGATGAATAAAACATACATTATCTTCCCTTTTAGAGTTTATATCCTAGTGCAGAGATAAATTTTGAACACTTTAAAGGGCATTAAAACATGTAATCTAAATTGTCATAATAATCTGAAAGAAGGGGGAGGTGATGAGAATTTATGCCAAGAATTCCTAGATGCATATGAGAAAACTTACTTGAGTAAGAGTCATTTGAATTGTCTTAAGAGATAAAAGAAACTAGCAAGGACGAGAGTGTGTGACTTAGGCAATCATGAATTGAATTTAGGGGTGAAAGTTTTTTACTAAACTATAATGTTATTATCGCTTCTGAGAAAAGTAAGATTAATTTAAAATATTAATCAATATTCAGCCCATATTTATGTTTTTTCAATTGTTCACCAATATATTGCATACCTTTGTTTTTTTGAATCATATAGGCAATATAGGCATTGCTGCGTTAACAGGATAACTGAAACCATTAAAAAATATGATACTAATAATTACATTAACAATAACAGCAGTGATAGCACCATTGATAATATTTAATTATAGTTTACTATACGCCATATGCTTTCCTAAGCAATATAATTAATTGGTTTCCATATATTGTTTTCAATTTTTCTAATAATGCGTATAAATTATATGTGTTTGTATGCACAGTAAGATTTAGGAATTATTCTCTACCAGTAAAACAATAATCATTTTGTTTTGAAGAAGAAGAAACTATCAACAAAAGCTGTTACATTGTTTTCTAATAGCTTTAGAGAAGATACAGACTTTAATTTCCTTAAGAAACACTTGTAGCTTCTCAGTTCTTAACATTTACAGGATTATACTGGTTAGTTAAAGAGATGAGTAAATAAATGAGCACTGAATATTAGGATGGGCTGGGACTAAATGGGAGAGATTTAGTTACACATTAAACTGAAAAAACAAACAAACAGACTGGAAAAGACTTGTAGTTGGTGATTGCAGACACCAGTAACAACCTTCCATCCACAGTCTATTTTCTGCTGTCACATCCTACTGTTAGCAAAAGAAAAGCAGTCTTGGCTGCAACATAGACTGAATACATTTTTCTTAATGGACACACAAGCAGACTAATATTCTTCTTTGCACAAGATTGTATATCCCAGTCAAAATATAGAAATATGTCCTGACATGTTTTTTGAACCAGGATCCAATAGAAGTCAAATAATGCTTTGGACTTTCATATGTCTTTATCCTTTTATTTTTTCTAGCTTTATTGCAGTATAACTGACAAAATCATTAATATTTAAAGTAGACAATGTAATGATTTGATGGTGGATGTATGCTGTAAAATGATTATTGCAATTATGGTAACACATCTGTTACCTCACACACTCACCACAATTGTTTGTGTGTGGTGAAGGGCTAAAGATTTACTGTCTTAGCAAATTTTAAGTATTCAGTTCAGTACTATTACCTCTAGCCACCATGCTTATATGAGATTCTTAGAGCTTCATCTTATACTGAACATCTACCTTTTAACATCTCCCTGTGTTTTCCCCATAACTCAGCTCATCAACCACCAATCTATTCTTGATTTATGAGTTCAGCTTTTATAGATTACACATATAAGTGAGATCATACAATTTTTATCTTCTCTGGCTTATTTCACTTAATTTCCTCCTGGTTCAACCATTTCAGAGAAAATAATAAGATTTTCTTTTTTTTTCATGGCTGAATATTTCATCACACACATGTATATATACCACATCTTATTTATCCATTCATTATTGATGAACACTTTGGTTTACATATCTTCGCTTTTCTAAATAACTACAATAAAAAATAAAGTGCAGTTATCATTTTTGTATCCTGTTTTTATTTCCTTTAGATATTTACCCTGACGTGGGATTGCTGGATTATATGGTATTTCTATTTTTAATTTTTTGAGGAACTTCTATACTGACGTTCATAATAATTGTACTAATTTATATTTCTACCTATATATAAAGTTTAAGGAATCCCTTTTCTAAACATTCTTGCCAATATTTGTATAAATTAATTTGATAATACACATACTTATTACATGTGTGAACTGATAATTCACTGTGGGTTTGATTTGCATTTCCCTCATGATTAGTAATGTTGAGCATCTTTTCATCATTTTCTCATTTTTAAATCAAATTTTTTTTTTTTGCCATTGAGTTGTGTGTTCTTTATGCCTTTGAGACATTAACCTGTTACCAATTATATGGTTTGCAAACATTTTCTTCCATCCTGCAGATTGCCTTTTCATTTTAATAACTGTATCTTATGCTAAAAAGAAGCTTTGTACTCTGATATAATCCCATTTGTTTAGTATTGTTTTTGTTGTTTATGCTTTTGAGGTGCTATGAACATATATTTCCTCTAGATATCATTTAGTTGAATTTTGTTTGTTTAATTTTTGTTCTGACAATAGCTGTCTTTATATTGGAAAGTTTTGACCATTTGGTTTATTATAATTATTGATTTAGTGGAGAGCATTCTATCATCATGGTGTTTGTTTTCTATTTTACTCATAA
Organism: Rhynchonycteris naso; assembly: GCA_037038555.1. NCBI lineage: Eukaryota > Metazoa > Chordata > Mammalia > Chiroptera > Emballonuridae > Rhynchonycteris > Rhynchonycteris naso. The sequence continues at coordinate 39,584,631 of CM072997.1, read as the reverse complement.
GTGCTTCTTTTTGTCCTAACCTCATTTTTTAAAAAAAGATTCTTTTTAGGTATTTATTTTATCTTATTAAATTATTAGGTAAAACTTTTCGATTTATGTTGATGCATGTGTGTGTATTGTTGTTCTAAATTTCATATCTTTAACTTATCACACCTTTGCTAAAATAATATTTAACTACTTCATGCAAAAATATACAAAAATAATTTATATTTTTCTCATATTTTTAAAATATTTGCCATATATCTTACTTTTACCTATTTTAAGTCAATACATTATTATTTATTTTGAAGTATTTTCATATACAATATTAAAAATAAAATTTTTTGATATATGTCAAAATATGTACTAATTGGGCAATATAATTATTACTTTTAAAAATTTTAGGAAGTTCATTCTTTATAAAATTTGATGAATTTTATTATGTATCATTTATCTTTAATTTCAGGAACTTTAATTTCTATATTTCTTATTGAAAATGTCTTCTGGCAATGACTTTATCTTTATTTTTTTAATATTTTAATTACTTCTTTATTTTGAAAAACTTTATGATAATTATAAAAAGTATCATAATCATTTCTCTCTCTGCCTTTTCATGATATTGTTCAACTCTCCTGTTTTGTTTTTTCACATATATATTTTTGGGCTGTTTCATGGACAATGTTTATTACATTATAAAGAGTTTAAATATTGTTTTCCATCTTTGAAGAATTTGATATTTGTATTTTGCACTGATTTAAGTTACTTTATGATCAGTTTGATTACTTAACTTTTGTTTCATGATTTCTGAAGATGAGTTTAAGGAATACCAGAGATAGTTTATACTCAGTACTAACAAGTGAACTCTTTGGTGTCCAAAGAATACTCAATAGTTTGTTAAAGTCTCTCAAACAGGACAGAAATGGTATCCGTCAATCCTCTGTATATTCTAAGAGTTTAGTATCTATTTTTTCTTTTACGTAATTTATTGTTTTAGATCTTATATTTAGGTCTTTGATCCATTTTGAATTAATTGTTGTGCAAGGGGCCTAGTAAAGTTCTACTTTTTGGCATGTGGCTTTCCAATTTTCCCAGCACCATTTATTGAAGAGGTTTTCTTTTCTCCATTGTGTATTCTTGGCTGCTTTGTTGAAGATTACTTGTTCATATAAATGTGGTTTTATTTCTGGGAATTTGACTCTATTCCATTGCTCTGTCTGTTTCTCTGCCAATAGCATGCAGTTATGGTTATCATGACTTTGTAGTATAACTTGAAGTCAGGTAGTGTGATACTTCTGGCTTCATTCTTATTTCTCAGGATTGCTTTGACTCTTCAGGGTTTTTTATGGTTCCATACAAACCTGGTGATTTTTTTTTTGTTCTATTTTTTTAAGAAATGACATAGGAATTTTGATGGAGATTGCATTAAATTTGTTTATTGCTTTGGGTAATATGGCCATTTTAATTACGTTGATTCTTCCAATCCATGAACATACAATATATTTTTCATTTCACTGTGTCTTTTTAAATTTCTTTCAATACTGCTTTGTAATTTTCCGTATATAGGCCCTTCATATTCTTTGTTTAGTTATTCCTAGGTATTATTTTTTTTTACAATTGTAAAAGGAATTCTTTATTTCAGTTCATTTTCTGAAATTTCACCATTGGCATATAGAAAAGGAATAAAATTTTGAATATTGATTTTGTATCCTGCAACTTTATTGTATTGGTTTATTGTTTTTAAAGGGTTGTGGGTTTTTTTGGAGTCTTTGGGGGTTTTTTATATACAGATCATGCCATTTGCAAAATGTGATACCTTTACTTCTTTTCCAATATGAATGCCTTTTACTTCTTTGTTTTGGCTGATTGCTCTGGCTAAAACTTTCAGAACTATGTTGCATAACAGTGGACACTTCTCCAAAGAACAAATATAAATAGCTAACAGATATATGAAAAATATGTTCATCTTCACCAGCTATTAGAGAAATGCAAATCAAAACAATAATGAGATACCACCTCACACATGTTAGATTGCATATTATCAATAAGACAGGTAGTAACAAGTGTTAGAGAGTCTGTGAAAAAAAAGGAACTCTTATGCACTGCTGATGGAAATGTAAACTAGTACAACCATTCTGTAAGAAAGTATGATGGTTCCTCAAAAACTAAGAAGAGAACTGCTATATGACCCAGTAATCCCTCTACTTGGTATCTACCAAAAAAACCTCAGCAACATTGGTATGTAAAAACACACACACACCCATATACATTTATACATTACAGCATTATTTACAGTGGCCAAGACATGGAAACAACCAAAGTGTTCTTCAATAAAGATTTGGATGAAGAACAAGTGGTACATCTATACAATTCAATACTACTCAGCCATGAAAAATGATGACATATTGACATTTACAACAACATAGATGGAACTTGAAAACATTTTACTGAGTGAAATAAGTAAATCAGAAAAAGCTAAGTACTGTATGATTTCACACATAAGTAAGGTATAAAACTGAGACTCATGGACATAGATAAAAGTGAAGAGTGAAGTGGTTACCAGGGGCAGGGGAATATGAAGAAAGGGTGGGAGGAAGGGAATAAAGAAGAACAAATATAGGGTGATGGAAAATGATTTTACTTTGGGTGATGAATATGCAATATAATGAACAATTCAGTTGTTAAAGAAATGTTTACCTGAAACCTATGTACTCTCATTGATCAATGTGACCTCTTCAGATTTAATTTTCTAAATAAATATTTTTTATTCTTTTCTTTTTTTGTTTTTTTTTATTTCTTTTTATTTATTCATTTTAGAGAGGAGACACAGAGTGTGTGTGTGTGTGTGTGTGTGTGTGTGTGTGAGAGAGAGAGAGAGAGAGAGAGAGAGAGAGAGAGAGAGAGAGAGGAGAGAAAGGGTGGAGGAGCTAGAAGCATCAACTCCCATATGTGCCTTGACCAGACCAGTGCAGGGTTTTGAACTGGCGACCTCAGTGTTCCCAGGTCGACGCTTTATCCACTGCGCTACCACAAGTCAGGCTCTAAATAAAATTTTAAAAAATGGAAAAGAAAATTTCAAATCAAGTTCTCAGCTTCATCTTCAAGTTTTCATCATATAAACTCATCCAAACTAGTAATTTTATAGCTTCTCTCATGAGAAACATTAGAGAAAAAGGTATAAGTGAAAATTTTGAGAAGATAAATTTATGAATAAAAAAAGAAAGAAAATATTGCATAGATCCTTTTTTTTAAAATTAACATACAGAATGATTATCTCTGTGGCTCAATTGTCTTGCTTATATTCACACTATTTATAAATAAGTCATAAAGATTTATGCAAAAGCAATGTTACTTAACATTGGAGTTGATAAATGCATCTATATTTAAAGGTTTGTGAATACATTTTTTATCACAAGATGAATCTTAATGGTTACTGCCAAAGCAAAGTTTTAAGTGGAAGTATGCTCATAGTCCTATAAATAATAATTTTTCAAGGCGTAATTTCAATATATACGAAAGTACTGAAATGGCAAAATATGAAAGTGTATAAGCAATTTATTTGACTCTGCCATATGTCAGTTTTCTATGTCTTCCCTCTTCAAACAATTATTTTTCAATAATTCCAATATGTATACTTAACATCTCTAGTGTGCTATGACTGTGCTCTCTGCTAGAACCATACCAATGAAAAAGAAAATAAATGAACAAACAAAACGGAAGCAGACTCATGTGTGTGTGTGTGTGTGTGTGTGTGTGTGTGTGTGTGTGTGTGTGTGTCTGTATACATACAGACTGATGGTTGCCAGAGGAGGGAAGTTTGGAGGACTGGATGAAAAATGTGAAAGAATTGAGAAGTACAGATAAACAGTCACAAAGTAGTAAAGATCTCTCAAACTTGATGGAAGCTGAACATCTCTAAGCCCTATGTATATTGCAAGAATTGTTCAATTTAACCTGAGAGGTTTTTCTTAATTAATTTTTTTAAGTGAGAGGAGGAGAGATAGAGAGATAGACTTCTGCAATCGCCCCGACCAAGATTCACCTGACAACCTGCATTTGGGGCCGATGCTTGAATCAACCAAGCTATTCTCAAAGGCTGAGACTGATGCTTGAACCAATCAAGCCACTGGCTGTGAGAAGAAATGAGAGAGAGAATGGGGAGAGGGAGGGGAATAGAAGTAGATCGTTGCTTCTAATGTGTGCCCTGACTGGGAATAGAACCCCGGATGACTACATGTCAGGCTGATGCTCTATCCAATGAGCAAACTGCCCAGAGCCAGGACTTGGTTTTTACTTGTTCATATGATTTCATTTAACACATAATATATCAATATTCAAAAAATACTTTAAGGGGAGATATGAGAGTATTAAGTACAGCATAGAGAATATAGTCAATAATATTATCATCACTATATATGGTGCCAGGTGGATACTGTAAATACCAAGAACACTTTGTAAAAGATCTGATTGTCTAACCACTATGATACACCTGAAACAAATATAAAATAATATTGAATGTAAGCTGTAATTAAAAAATATAATAAATTAAATTAAAAATAAAATATAAATGAATAATGATGAGGTACTGCCAGTCTGGTATAGTATATAGTTGTGGTGTGTGTTATTATCTGGCTGTCAAGTGGCACTAATAATATCTACTCTTTAGGCTCATGCTATGTGCTTCATAATACTTCTCTTTTGTCCATTTAATTAAAGGCCCATTCTTCCAGCTGCAAATGAAAGAGCATTGATTTTATTCAGTAACCTTAACACTGTAAAAGGATCATTGTCCAACTTAAAGTATTAATACTTTAAATAATATTTGATTTTTTAATATGAAAGAATGAATCATTAGAAAAAAAGCTATTGTTCACAATGCAAAGTGAACTGCAGAACTATGATGAGGTATTAATGTCCTAGATAATTTCAAACAGAAAGAAAAAGACTTAAGGACAGGCAATATGTCCGTTTCTCCTTAAAATAGACATTGGTTCAATTTGGTACCAAACATGTTTAAAAATATAAATAACTCTTAGGCCTGTTTTAAGTAATGATCTAAGCTAATTTGGCTATTTAAAATTTTTACTTATATTTATACATATTCATTGCATTAGTGATTAGAGAAAATTGGAATTAAGAATATTCTTTACCACTATCTCCCAACACGAGCCTGCAATAAAAGTAAGGGTTAGTAAAATTCATGTCCAATGTACAAACATACAAAAACATAAACAATTTTTCTCACTTTTTCTACCTTTTAATTTTCCTGGTAGATACAGTTAGTCATGCATCCACGGTATCAATTGTGTAAGCAAATAATTTAAAGACATATTTTTTTAAACTTACTTTTTAACCATACGTTATCTTTTTAAGAAATGGTTGTTTAACATATGCTATCATTTTGTTATACATTTGAAACATACAACTTAAACAAACTTTTATTTCTGTAATTATAATACTCATTTTCCAACCTTTTATCTCACAGATTTTCAGTTCTTTAATGTTTCTCATGCTCATTTTTCTAGTTTTTATTGATTTCAAGGTGATCTGAATGCTTTCTGAATCCTTACAAAGATACATAATACACACACACATATTTACTTTCCAAAACAAATAACAATATAACATAATAAGTGTATGTTGTTGGTCTCTCTACAATCTCTTAAGAAACATAGTTTAAATAGTACTCAATTATCTTCTATCATTTAGTATTAATGAGTAAGTTTATAAGACATTTGATTTTTGTTTTGGAACTAGAAATTATTTCCAGCTTTCATATTTGCATTGTTTGGAAAGTTTATAATATTACCTATATTACTGTTATTGGCCTATTTTCATTCTTTCTTCTTTGATGAATAGAGATCTATTTTTGTCCATACTTTTACAACAGACAGGTTATGTTGTGGACCTTGGCCTTGTCTACTAAGGCATTTCTTAGAGCTATAGCTGCGAAGGACCATTTGTAACCAGGCTTATTGTGTCTAATAGGTACTCATTTCATGTTGTTTTCCTCAGCTAAAGCAAAATATTTTTTTTTACTACACTCACTATTTTAACTTATAAAATGCAGAACATTTGTATTCTTCAGCCTGTAGAATTATCATGGAACTTAATGTCTATGTACCTTCCCTAAACTGTTTTATAAACGAAGCCCATAAATCACTTCCCCAATCCACACCGGCCCACTAACAGTCTTCCATTTCTTATTTCATTTGTTTTGTGATGGAGAAAGGAAAGATATGTACTTCCTGGGACAGTGAGATAAGCAATATCACAACATATCAGTTATCTTCTCCTATGCAAGAGTCACCACCAAATATGCAGGTACAGCCAGTAACAAACATTTATTTTACACAATTTCTGTTGGTCAGGAATTTGACAGAGGCTTAGTTGGTTGGCTGATATTCAGGGTGTTGCCTAACTTTATAGCCCAGATGTTAGCTAGGGGTGCTGTCATTTCAAGGCTTACAATGTCTGAAGGATCTGGTTCCAGGATGGGTAACTCACATAACTGACATATCTCTCACATTGCCCCTTTGTTGCATGTTAACAGGAGGTCTCAGTCCTTTGACATATGGATTCATCCATAGAGCTGCTGGAGTCTTGAAATAATGTCTGGGTGTTTTCATTAGTTAGTGATACAAGAGAGAGCAAGATGGAGGTAGCAGTGTCTATTTTTAGGATCTAAACTAGGAACTAATATATTATAATTTCTACAATATCCCATGTTTTACATAGATGAGCACTATATTCACTATAAAAAAAGACTGTACATAGAAGTGAATACTAGTCAGAAGAAATTATTAAGAGCCATCTTAAAGTTTTCTTACAAACAACCAGCACAGTGGTAATTAAACTATTTTTGTGCTTAGAGCAGAATATGCATTGCTAAACCACAGAGCAAAGAATAACTAAAAATTAAATCACTTTGACTGACTTTTTCAGGTATTTCATTTCCTTCTTTTGTTTTCCCCCTGTGAGAATCCTTGTTACATCACTGCCCTTGGATTCATTGGATGTTAGAACCTGATTTTATAAGTGGTTTGTGTTTAGTGAATATTTGGTCTTAATTCTAAAAATGCAAATTTTAAACGGCAATGTTGTGAGTTTTCAACTTTTTGTCTTTATATGTGCTTAGTTTTAAAGAAATTGATCTAATGAGTAATAGTCATATGCACATCAATATTTTCCAATAAAACTAAGCCTATCTTAATATTATTAAGACTGATGAAAGTATTAAGAAACCTATGTACATAGAAAAAAATCATCAGTAAATTTATTATCAATATACTTTTTAAAAATCATTTTACTTATTTTAATTAATTACACAAAAGCAGTATAAACCAAGCCCTAGCCAAATGGCTCAGTGATAGAGCATAAGCTGGGTTTGTGAATGTCCTGGTTCAATTTCCAGCCTGGGTATACAGGAGAAGCCGTCATCTTTTTCTTTACCCTTCTTCCCACTCCCTTCTCTTTCTCTTCCCTTCCTGCAGCCAAAGCTCTATTGGAGCAAGTTGGCCAAGGGAGCTGAGGATTGCTTCATGGCCTCTGCCTCAGGTGCTAAAATATACTGCTCACAAAAATAAGGGGATATTACAAAATGAATATGAAGTGATAAAAAAAGAAGCATTTGATTTTTTTATTAGACAAGAACATCAGAAAAGCAAACACCAAGTCAAAGAAAGTTGTTTGATTTATGCAAAGGAGATGCAAAACCAAGTTTTATTTCATTGGTGAAAATGCACTATACAAAAGATTCAAAGTACTAGATAATCTGCGTATTCCCTATCCCCTTATTTTTGTGAGCAGTGTAGCTTGGTTGGCGAGCAATGCCCCAGATGGGCAAAACATTACCCCATAGAGGGCTTGCAAGGTGGACTCCTGCTTTCACATAACTAAAATAAAAAGTACAAATAAAAACATCATCATGAAAAAATGTAAACTCCAGCTGAAAGGACAAAATATATCTAGGAAATACAGTTAAAAGATAGAATGTGCTGATTTTTCATAGAATGCGAAGTTGAAGATAGATTCATCAAGACTAAAACTTTTTAGATAGAATATTAAAAGTATGCTAAAAATATTTTCAAATTTGTTATTCAAGTGATTATTTTGGAATGTTTTACTGTTTAAAGAAAATTGGATTTAAAATGTAGGCTGCAAGTCATATTCATGAGCATTTTAAGTAAAATATATAGACTATACTTACATCTCTACTTACTAGTTAGGATGATCTAATGTTTGGTAACAAATATTTTAGTACTACATGAATAATTGAATTATTTCTTTACAGGGCTGAAATACTATTTTTCTACCCTGCTATGATGTTGAAGCTTTAAAGTCTTGTCATTGATGGGATGTTTCTTCTGCAGTAATCTACACTTGAATAATAAAATAGTAGTTGCTGACAAAAAGAGGTAAGAAAAATGCTTGTCTTGCTGATTTATGTATGTCTTACATTTATATATAATCTTCTTTGAATCTATGTTATTTCCTAGAAGAGTCTAAAAAATTAAATTGTTTTTAGATATTTCAGTATAAAACTTGCTTTCTATATTTTAGCTACTAAAGAAACTTTATCATCTTTAGTAAATTATATGAGTGATATTAAGAAGAATCAAGAGAAAAATGTGAATAAGTATAGTTACTAGATAAAGAAAGTTCTAGCCACTATCCTGAATATTTGATTAGAGATTATCATTTTTATTTGATTTATTTGCTAGCATTCAATTATGGAAAATACTACACTTTGCTTTCAATCTTACCAAAATCCTCAGAGAACTGAATCTATCAGTCTACCTACTCATTATGCAAACTGATTTATAGTTTCTTCTCATTACTTTCTTCTACCATAATGAATTTATATCTCTTTAAATTTTTAAACAGAAAATAAAAATAAACTTTTGGTACTATAAGATCAGAATGTTTGCTTAAAAACAAGTATACTAAAACTCATTAACCTAATTATAATGTTCTTTTGGCACTTTAAATAAACAAGTATTTAAAGACACATCAATAATTTTAATGGACTTTAGTCAGTGATCTCTCTCTCTAAATATAAAGCAATAATCTTTCATGCGATAAAAAATGAAGGTAGTGGTTAAATAATTGTTATAATAATGTATATTTATTATGCTGTCTTTTCAAAATGTTAATTATTTTTACTTACAAATGTACTCAAATACATTATCTACGTCTTTATGTGTATGGTGGGTGAGTTATTCCTGGCAACAAGTGAAGTTGAGAGAATGTTATAAGCTATGGTTAAACATGTGAATTTAAAATTACCACCTTCCCAGTTACTGTTAGTTATATTTCAACTGGGTATGGGAAAAAGAGAAGTTATGTAATTTACCAATTTAAGAAGAATTTCTTTTTAATTTATTGATTGAGAAGGAGAAAGAGAAACGTGGACTTGTTCCACTTATCCATGCATTCACTGGTTCCTCCATATGCATCCCGACTATGAATTGAACTTGCAACCTGGGTGCCCTGGCCAGTTGTCTCAGTAGTAGAGCATCCACCTGGTGTGTGGATGTGGATGTTCTGGGTTTTATTCCCAATCAGGACACAGGAGAAACAACCATCTGCTTCTACACCCTTCCCCCTCCTCCTTTTTTCTCTCCTTTACTCTTTCTGCCCCCCATCTGCAGCCATGGCTCTTTGGCTCTGGCGAGTTGGCCTTGGGCACTGAGTATTGCTTCATTGCCTCTGCCTCAGGCACTAAAGAAAGGAAAATAATGGCTCCATTTGCAAGGGAGGAGTGACCCTGGAAGGGTAGAGCATTGCCTCCTAGTGGTTTTTCAGGTGTATCTTGGTGGGGGCACAAGTGAAAGTATGTCTCTCTGCTTCTCCCCCTTCTTACTAAAAAAAAAAAAAAAAAAACAAACTAAAAAATAAAAATTGTAGCGACCATTGGTCAGATAATTTGTATTTACTTTATTGAATTTATTGTGATGACATCAGTTTGTAAAACCATGTAGGTTTCAAGTGTACAACTCAACAAAACCACCATCTTTCCACTACATAATATGCCCTCTGCTTCTAGCAACATCTTTTTGTGTCCACATTTCTTTCATCTCTTCCTGCCTCTACCTAACCCCCAGTCTCTTTTCTCTCCAGCTCTCACTACACTGTTGGTTGTGTCTATGTGTTATGTGTATATGTTTTTTTAGCTAATCCCTTCACCTTCATAAATCTAATATACCACTTCTCCTCTGATAGCTGTCAGTCTGTTCCATGTGTCCATGCCTCTTTCAGTGGTTCTTAATCTTTTTTGAGGTACCAAACCCACCAGTTTCAATATGCGCATTTACTGTACCCTTCTTTAGTGATAAATAAAATACATTTTTTTTTCCAAATTCAAGACATAGGTATATGTTTTTTTACTGGTGCACAAAATGAGCCGTGCATGAACATCACCTTACTCAAAGAACAAGACCAACAAAGTGCATGAACTCACAACAAATTATGGTATTACTTTATTCTGGCCTCCCTGGCAGAGGCTTCCTCGAACCCCTGAGACCGACTCATTGTACCCCTAGGGTTCGATGGAACTCAGGTTAAAAACCACAAATTTACCATTGGATCATAAGAAAATAAATATTAAGTTGTTCTTGAAAGTCTGCAAGAAAGAAAGCTGTCTGCAGGGGCAGACAGGGGCAGACTGAAAGAGTATAGCTGGCAGTATACTATCTGGCACACAAAAGACAAAAGACTCATAAGTGTTGGGGGCAAGGGAATGATTGCCTTAACAGGAGAGATAGTTTTAAGGTACCTGTTATAATAAGGAATACATAGCATCAAGTAAGGATAAACCATTGTATCCTGTTACTCTTCTTTCTTCTGTTCCCTCCTTCAACCCTTCCAACACCAGAGGGTTTGCTGAAGATGCAAAGGCACACAGCAAAATGAACAACCGTTGTTGGTCTGCCACCATGTTCATAAGTCAGTCCTGACATGTGATGAGGGAAGAAGCTTCAAATTATAAGAAATTAATGTTGTTACAACAAAGGAAACTATCAAAGAAAGGGCAGACTATGAAATGAGAAAAAATATTTGGGAACTGCATATTCAATTAAGGGTTGATATCCAAAATATACAAGGAAAACATACAACTCAATAGAAAAAAAAATTCCAACTAAAAAATAAGCAAAGGGTCTGAATAGATATTTTTCCAAAAGCAACATACAAATGGCCAACAGGTACATGTAAAGGTGCTTAACATCACTAATTATCATGGAGATGGAAATTGAAGCCATATCACCTCACATCTGTTTGGATGACAATTACCAAAAGACAAGAGCTAAATGCTGAAAAGGATGTAGAGAAAAGGAAACCCTCATGTACTATTGTTGCAAATGTAAAATGGGGCATCTGCTATGGAAAACAGTATGGAAGTAATTAAAAATAGAACTACCATTTGATCTAGCAATTGTCCTTCTGGGTATATATTCAAAGAAAATGGAAAGAGAATAATGAAGAAGTATCTGCACTACTACATTCTTTACAGCATTATTCCCAATAGCTATGGTATGCAAACAACCTAAGATGAATGGATAAAGAAAATGTAGACTATAAATAAAATACTATTCAGCCTTAAAAGGAAAGAAATTCTGTCATTTGGAACGACATAAATGAAATTAACCTGGAGGAAATCTGGGAAAGTGAAATAAGCCAGAGAGAAAAAGTTAAATATTGCAAGAAATAAATAGGGAAAAGTTGGGAAAGAGTACAGCCTTTCAGTTATAAGGCAAATAATTCTGAGGATCTAACATATAACATGGTGACTATTGTTGATAACACTGTATTGTATAATTGAAATTTGCTGAAAGAGTAGAACTTAAATGTCTGCCAAAAAATAAAGGCAAACATGTAAGGTAGTGAATGTATTAAGTAACTCAGTGGGGGGAATCATTTCATAAGTGTGTGTGTGTGTGTATCAAATCATCATGTTGCACATTTTAAATAACTTGAATTTCTCAATTATACCTCACTAAAGCAGAAAAAAGAAAGAAAATTAGTCTTGCGGTTTTAAATTGGAAAATCAGTTTCAACTGATGTGTCATCATGCAAAAAGGACCTGCATCCAAAGCTGAGTTTAAAGACAGTGGAAAGAGAAAAATAAAAGCAAAAACAAAAGCATTTCCTGCTTATAACCCTATGCCAGAAAGTGCTAAATTTTTAGGGAATTTATATTTTGCAAAATAAATAGTAACAATCTTACAAACCAAGAAATATTCTACATTTAACATTAAAGTATAGAATTATTTAAAAACTAGTTCTCCAGACATTTTCTTTTTAATTGTACCATGAATTTCCTTACGAAGCTCCTTTATTGTTGAGTACTACAGGCCCTGATAAGAAACCTTGCCAACTTGTTGACAGAAAAGAAAACATACTGGGGATGAATTTGTGTGAAATATAACACTAATTATCATATGCTTTCATTTCTTTTAAGGTGACTCAGAGGCCATCACTGCAGGAGAAATGGCTTGATGGGCAGAGTTCTAAGGCCTAAGGAAGCTCCATTAAGAATGATTCCTTATCTCAGTACATGTTGAGTATCATAGTATATTTTTCTTTAAAATAATATTCCATGGCTAAAATACATTGGATATTAGAAAAATATTAGAAATTAACTGAAACTGAATTAAAACTACAGAAATAAAATAAACATGAAATTAAACATTAAAAAGAATGTCAATGATTAAAAATATAGACTGTAAAATGTATTTAAAAGATATATATGTACTGATAACTAATAAGTTAACGTTTCATCAAAACAATATTTTTTAAGCGAGTGAGAGAGAAACAAAGAGGGACAGAAAGGTACAGACAGGAAAGAAAAGATATGAGAAGCATCTACTCGTAGTAGCGGCACTTTAGTTGTTCATTGATTGATTTCTCATCTGTGCTTTCACATAGTGGGGAGATCCAGCTGAACCAGTGACCCCTTGCTCAAGCCAGTAACCTTGGGCACAAGCCAGCAACCTTTGGGCTTCAAGACAGAAATCTTTGAGCTAACGCCAGAGGCCATGGGGTCATGTCTATGATCTTATACTCAAGCCAGTAACCTCTGGGTTTCAAACCTGGGTCCTTAGAGAGTTCCAGGTCAACATTCTATCCACTGCAACATCACCTTGTCAGGCTCATCAAAACAAATTATTTCATTAAAATATTTCATCCTTCTTTTCTAAGGGTTTTTATTTGTGACGTAATAGAGAAATATTGAGAAGGATCAGAGATTATCCGGATCAATTTACTAAAATCAGAAATAAAAAACAAGTTTGAACAGTTCCCTTTAGTTCTTAGGCTCCAATTTCTGCGTTCTGTTTACCACATGTTATTCTCCTTTGATATTTTAATTACATATGAATTTACCTATTTTAATGCATGATTTTGTATTCATAAATTTTCGTTTTCTCTGTTCTTCTCCAGTGTCTTTTTTATACTCTTCCATATGAAACTCAACTAGCTATTGTGTACTATGAATCAATGAAGGCAAATATAATTTTAACCTTATTTTCCATTACTAATGTATAATTAAACAGTAAAACTTTTATGTTGTTGCTAAAATGTTTTAACAAGATAAATTAGTATCTCATTCGAAAATAGCTTTACTTTTCTAAACTTTTCACCCTATGGTGTACCACTAATATAATTAAAATAATTAAGTATTCCTGTTACAACAGAAGCAGGAATGAAAACTTAGTACTATAAACAAACATACATTATCAGTAATCAATATAATATGTTACACTGATTACTACTTAATTAATGTCTATGTGATTTATATTTCCAAAGCTCCTTTCTAAGAAACATATTGGAAAAAAATACATTCTGGTTATTTAACTTAAATATTTTATTTTTTACAAAAAAATAAGTAACTCTTGTTGCTATTTTAAAATATTGGTGAAACAGAGCAAACAAGGTTTTTACAGTTTATATGTAAAAGTATTATTGAGCATAGAGTAAGAATTCTTCCTTGCCTTTAGTATTTTTTGCATCTGTGATTAAGAAATACCCCAAACAAAAAGTAACTTAGCTTAATACAGTTCAAAACAATCTCAAATATCAACATTCAATAGATATTGTTATGAACAATACATTTATCTGTAACATATGAATAAAATCCAAATTTATCTTTATTTTAATTTCATGTTCATAATTTATATGGGAAATCTATATAAATGTTTAAAATTTAATTTTTCTGATATTAGAGGATAGAGGTTATAATATCAAGGAGCAATAATATTAAAATCAACACTCTACATTCTCTATTGTCACTTGCTTTTATTTTTAATAGGAATAGTGCAAGTTTGATGATTTTTTCACAATAATAAAATGAGTGGGTACTATAAATTTGCAACCTACTCTTCATATTAGTCATTCTTATATCAATAGATTTGTGTAATGCCAGATTTCTCTTATTAAAATGATTTTAACACTTGAGAAAGATAGCAAAATTCAGTTAGAAACTGAGCCTTCTCGTTATACATTGCATAGGTAGAGCTGAGGTATTAAAATTACAGTATTTGACTTAAAGTTAAAAACATTTAAAAAAGAAAGTTATAATATATAAAAATGAGAATTACTTTCATGAAAGTAAGTTTATACTCTCCAGCAGACTTTTCATTGTTTTGAATGGATACAAAATTCTAAAACTGTTATGTGGTTTTGTAATTCTGAAAAGCTGCAAACAAAATTTATGTCTGTTGGTTTGAAGAAGATGGAAAAGAACTGAGGCAGGTCCTTGTACAGATCAGTTTGATAATTTTTTTTTTAAAAAATGGCTTTTTTGAGATATAATTGATATACAAAAGACCACACATACTTAATGTGTACAATTTGATATCTTTGGGCATAAGCATACAACCATGAAATCATCATTGCAATCAAAGTAATAGACAGATGCATCACCTCCCCAAATTCCCTTATGCCTCTTTGGCTTTCAAGAGGTGTGAGTTGTTTGTTTGTTTGTGGTATGAAAACATAATATGAGATTTACCCTCTTAACAAAAGTTTAAAGGGGTAATACAGTATTGTCAACTATATAGTTCTATGTTGTACATTGAATCTCTAAAACCTATTTCTTTTTATTTTTTTACAGGGACAGAGAGAGAGTCAGAGAGAGAGATAGATAGGGACAGACAGACAGGAACAGAGAGAGGTGAGAAGCATCAATCATTAGTTTTTCTTTGCCGTCGCAACACCTTAGTTGTTCATTGATTGCTTTCTCACATGTGCCTTGACCGCGGGCTTTCAGCAGGCCGAGCAACCCCTTGCTGGAGCCAGCGACCTTGGGTGGAAGCTGATGAGCTTTTGCTCAAGCCAGATGGGCCCGCGCTCAAGTTGGTGAGCTCGGGGTCTCGAACCTGGGTCTTCAGTATCCCAGTCCGACGCTCTATCCACTGCGCCACCGCTTGGTTAGGCTAATTTTTTTTCTTTTGCATAACTGAAACTTTATCTCATTGAATAATAAACCCCCACTTCCTTATCCTTTCAGACCCTAACAACACTGTTTATTTTTACTTCTATGAATCTATTTTATTTTATTATTATTGTTTAGTATTTTTCTGAAGTGAGAAGCAGGGAGGCAGAGAAATTGAATCATATATGCGCCCTACCAGGATCCACCCAGCATGCCCACCAGAAGATGATGTTCTGCCCATCTGGGGCATTGCTCCATTGCAATTGGAGCCATTCTAGCACTTGAGGCAGAGGATATGGAGACATCCTCAGTGGCTGGGCCAACTTTGTTCCAATGGAAGCAGATGGACACTTTTCCTGTGTGCCCTGGACAAGGAAACTCAAACCCAGTATTTCCACATGCTGCACCAATGTTCTACCACTGAGACAACCAGCCAGGGCTGATCTATTTTAAATACCTTATATAATGTTGAATATGAAGTACTTGTTCTTTTCTGAGCTGTTTATTTCACTTAGCACAGTGTCCTCCAGGTTCATCAATACTGTTGAGCCTGACCAGGCGGTGGCGCAGTGGATAGAACATGGACTGGGATGCGGAAGACCTAGGTTCGGGATTCTGAGCTCGCCAGCTTGAGTGCGGGCCCCTCTGGCTTGAGCAATAGCTCATCAACTTGCACCCAAGGTCGCTGGCTCCAGTAAGGGGTTGCTTGGTCTGCTGAAGGCCCGTAGTCAAGGCACATGTGAGAAAGCAATCAATGAACAACTAAGGTGTTGCAACAGCAACAAAAAACTAATGATTGATGCTTCTCACCTCTCTCCGTTCCTGTCTGTCTGTCTCTATCTATCCCTCTCTCTGATCCTGTAAGAAAAAAAATACTGTTGAACATAAGAGAATTTTTTTTCTTTTTAAGGCTAAATAATGTTTCGTTGTATGTATATGCATACATATCATATTTTATTTATCCTATCATCTGTTGTTGATTATTTAGGTTGTTCCCATATCATGCCTATTGTAAAAAATGCTGCAATGAACATGGAAGTGTGGTATCTCTTTGAGATCCTAATTTCAATTTTTTGGATATACATCCAGTAGTGGGATTGGTCATATATCTGATAATGTTAATATAAAAATATTTAAACTCCTATCATTCATTAGTAAAACACAAATAACCAATTAAAGACAGTGCTGAGATTTTAACAAACATTTTTCCAAAGAAAACTTAAATATCCAATAAGTATATCAAAAGATATTCAGCATCATAATTAGTAGGGAAATGTAAATCAAAACCACAATGACCAGAAGGAGACAACCCTGGGTGATGAACACATAATATCTTATAGAGATGATGTATTCTAGAACTGTACACTTGAAACCTATTAAAGTTTTAAACAATGTCACCTCAATAATTTCAATAAATGTTTTAAAATTTTCTTTCTTTTTTATTTTCTTTTTTTAGATTTTTGTTCATTTTAGAGAGGAACAACAGAGATATAGCTAGAAGGATAGATAGATAGATAGATAGATAGATAGATAGATAGATAGATAGATGATAGATGATAGAGAAAGACAGAGACAGAGAGAGGAGAGAGAGAGAGAAAATGGGGGAAGGAGCAGGAAGCTTCAGCGTCCATATGAGTCATGACCAGGAAGCCCTGGGTTTTGAACTGGCAACAGTGACCTCAGCATTCCAGATTGACTCTTTATCCACTGTACCACCAAAGGTCAGACCAATAAAAATTTTAAAAACACAACGAGATATCACCTTATATCTGTTAAAATGAGTACTATTAAACAACAAAAACTTAAATAATACATGTTGGTGATAATGTGGAGAAATTGAATGTCAAATGGTGCATATACTATGGAAACACTATGAAGGTTCTAAAAATGGAACTCACACATGATCCAGCTGTCCTACTTCAGAGTCTATGTCTAAAAGAATGGATAACAATTAAGTTTTCAACAAATTGGTTCTCTGAGCTAAAGTTAAAGAAAACTGTTTGATTTGACACCTGATGTACTCAATGAGAAATAAATATATTTTAAATATATATATATATATATATATATATATATATATATATATATATATATATATATATATTCCTTTTAAGAGCTCTTAAATCAAAGAATTGTTATCATATATTTATTAATCAACTAAAAAATAAATTATTTTTACAAATAACATCTTTATTTTACATAATTGGAGTTAGAGAAAAAACTTCCACTCTGGAAAGACAACAAAAGAGAAAGAATAACACCAAAACTCATTATATACACAACTAAGGGGAAAAGCATGGTAACAAAACAGATAATTATTTTATAAAGTAATTAATGTAAAAAAATAACTAGCAAATGTAAAACATGGAGTTTTATATACAGAACTAAAACAAGCCATTGACATATCACTCCTTCAGTATAAAATAAAATCTGCCTAAATTTGTGTTTCTGTTGACAAATGCAAGCAATATAATTGTTTGTGTAATTGGATAATTGCAGGTTCAGTGAGCCTCACTTGTAAAATGATGGGCAGGTGGCTAATTATTGTTAAAATTATTTTCACAATATAATGTGTGCGTTTAAAATTGAATTTGTAAAGAGAATACTCACTCTTGTTAAATTCTGCCTTTAGACATTTAACAAAGGTTGACAGATTCATAACAGTAGTAACATGACCATTAAAATGTAAAATGTATTCTCTTGCAAGAGAATTTTCATAATTAAAATATTTTTTTCAGAAAAGTTGATGGGAAAAATGAAGCAGAGGGAAGTACTTTTATTAGGTGACTGAGTATATATAGATTTCTTATAATGAGGCAAATCAATTTGTTAATGCAGACATACTATCAAATAATAAGCAACTACAAATCTGGCTTATATTTCACAACAGAACTTAAAAAAAGTAAAAGGAAGGAGCACTTGCTATTCTTTATAAGAAAAGATTGTCAATTTTAGCAGAATTGTACTACATAAGTAAAACAAAGGAAAAATTACTGACGATTATAAAATATATAGCCCCAAAGTCTGTTTTGAACAAAGCAAAATAAAATGTTTCTTGGTCCATATCCTTTTCTTTAAAAATGACACTAAGGTTGCATTTTTTAAAATAATATCTTGATGCAAGAAACGAAGCCATTAATGACCTGTTTATTTTATTAAATAATACTTTTAGAAATCTATTAAATATTATTTTTAAACTACTGACATAACCTAGTGCATTATGCAATATAAGGTAGATTATCTTCATTTACTTATCAGTTGATATGTATTTAAAAAATTAAGAATGCATTACTGCAGCTCAGTTGTTATCTTATTGGTGATGACATATGTGAGATTATGACATTCTTACAACCAAAAGTTTAGTTTCTCTTTCACATAGAGTAATTATAGCAAATACTGCGTTACTATGTTTTAAGCCTGAAACTAGTAGAAGTTATATGTCGATTATATCTAAACATATGAAAAGAATAAAGGTGAACAGTAATGCATAATATAAGAGAATTCCTAATCCATGTTTTTTTTTAAACTGGAATTTTCTTACTGCCATATTAATTTATTGCATCAGTAAATATCAATCATTATTTAAAACTATTTACTTCTCATTGTCAGAAATTTAAGGGGATTACATCAAGGAAGAAAAATGTCAGGCAAAGTTGATTTTTACAACAACTTGTTGGACATCATTTAAAGTTAGGATTCAGCTTTGCATTATCAGAAACATTTTTGTTAAGTAAATAAAGATCTCTTTAAAATGGCTTGAAACTATATAACTCAAAGAGATTATTATATGAAGTAAAATGTCAGATTATTCTTATGTCACAATCTACAATGCAGCAGTAAAGTACATTGAAACCTCAGCTAAAAATACTCAGCATTAGTAAAAAAATTAAAAACTGCCAGAAAAATTGTTATAATATGGAAGTTGTTTGTTGTTTATGAAATCACAATAAGGTGAGTCAGTTAGACAGGCAGATTAAGGTTGGTTGAGGCCCTGGACGCAGAAGAAAATATTGGGCCCTTAAAAAAGGAGAGAGACAGGAAAATAAAAATACATGTTAACCATATTTCTAAATAAATAAAAATATTATGTACTATTAATGTTAAAATTGCACATATGAAGCCAAACTTTCTCTCATTAGAAAAAAGTATAAAGTTGGGATTTTTAGGGCCCCTTCAGAAGTCAGAGCCCAGGGCGCATGCTTGTTGAGCCTACTGTTAAATCCACCTCCGGTCAGGTTGTATTATTCAAATGCATTCTGGCATCAAACTGTTAAGCCTGTTACAACACTTATTAGAATACACTTTTCCACTGATCTAATAATTTAGCCATGGGGTAAAGCACTTTGCAATGTGAGTTCCATTTTTATATGTAAAATGAAAGGTCATGGTGATATCCGTTTTACCTTTTCCATAAATGACAATGTATCTCAAGATGATTGTATATGTAAATAAAACCATTAGTATTTATTGATTAATATGTATCACTTAAATTTTTTATTTAATTTCACTTTTACTAACAACAACTAGAAGAGCTAAGGAGAAAAAGAATGCCAGGAGCTCATAAGCCTAACATTTTCTTTAATATGTTTCTGATATATATATATATATATATATATATATATATATATATATATTGCATTAGGACATCATAATGAAAAATTAAAGAGAAAATTGATTCTTTAATGAGAAAAATTACCTTTGTGTAAATTGCAAAAAGCTATTACCAAGTTTTATAAGTGGCGAGAATTTCATAATCTTATTTTTCTTTATATAGCAAATTAAATAGGTTGAGATATAGCCTGATCAACTAACCTGGGTTCCAGAGTAAGGATTCAGGGGTAAAGTTAAGAAATAACTTCGGATTCTTGAGTTGTCGGTTAACAATGACATAACCTAATTTCCATGCATACATGCATATATTTTTATGATGTGTATTATATATGTATATGTGTGTGTTTAGATGTACATGTACTCATATATGTCATACATATAAATAAGGCCTGAACATAATAATGATGATCAAATGCTGATGAATATTTCCTAAATGATAAATGAATTTTTTAAGCATTCCAGTGTGTGAGCTTTAGATATTGCTTAACTTTTTAATAAAAGTTTTTCTTTTTCTAAAAATGTTATTATTTTCAAAACTAAAGTAAATAACATTTTATCAACGGACTTCATGCAGGGCACCATGCATTATAATACTAGGAACAGGTGAAGAATGGAGGAGACAGCAGTGAACACAGAAGCCCAGAGGGGCACAGTATCTCTGGTAGAATCTGTGACAAAAATTGCTGACTTAGTTCAGATCTGTGGGCCAATGTACCCCATTTTGTACTGTTCACAACCTCTGCAGAATCTTGAGAAATCAGACACTTCTCTCAAAACACAACTCACAGCTTGCCAATCTGTTTTATTTGGCTCAACCCTTAATTGCCTTTCATTGCCTATCATTTTATAATTGCCAGTAGCTCTCAATGGTTTGAGTTCTATGACAGCTGGGGGAATCGAGATTGACTGAAGTATGTTGGCAGTAGAAGATCACCCAGTAGCTTAGTGAAGAGAGACCCAACTGAAAGAAAAAATTAAAATGCAACGATACTTAATTAGGCAAAAGATAATTGCAAATACTGATTATAGAATAGATAAAAATTAGAAATATAAATTATAATTGCCATATTTATAATTTAACAGAGAAGCTAAAAAAAAAGACACTGTTGAAAATTGCATTCATGTTATGGTATATTTAATAAAGAAAGTATGACCTAATAAAAACAAAGCCAAAAATTACTTGTAAGTATAAAAGAATGCTTTGGAGACTAAAGCAAAAGATACCATACACAAATAATAGGATATACAAAAGGGATGATGGCATCGATTGTAAAAATACATAATTATATGAGTAATAGAAAAAAAACTATCTAAAAAATAAAGGGCTAATGTTTGCCTGTTTAAAATTAACTAGCCAAATAACCTCACAGTGGGAGTGTGGTTTTCATGGAAGACATTACCCATTTACTACTCCCAACCTCCTGGCCAGGTTAATTAATCAGAAAGGGAGAAAGTGCTAGCGCTAGAATTAGAGTGAGACAAAGAAAAAAGAAAGATAAAAATATAATCATAACCTAAAAAAAATACTAAGATGAAGACCAAAAATGTTACTAGCAATCAAATTGGGAGAATTAGTGGCATAAAGAGAAATGAGAGTGACATTTTTCTTATTTGTAAAATCATGTTTTACCTGTAAATTAAATGTCAGAATGTAATGGAAACACCTTTAAATGCTATTGTAGAGGCTGTTATTCTTTTGATTTTGTTTATTTTATTGTTGTTGTTGTTTAGTTTCAGTTGTTGACTGATTTGTTAATTTTCACTCATGATCATCATACATTTTCTTTTATAAATGAACTCTAAAGATTTACATATTTATTAAATTTATATTCATAAAGCAGCTTTGTGAATTTAAACTGAGGGAAAAAACTGTTGGTGAATAACTGGTTAAAAATCATATATGATTTACTGGTGATATGTAATTTGAAAATATCATTCTTGCAAAATAAACTCTAGGAACTACAATTTTTTACAGGATATAATAATTCAATACTATTTTCAACTTGATAAAGAAAGAAAAGTTTCTTTTTGAATTTAAATTTTATTTTTTAATTACAGATTACATTCAATGTTATTTTCTATTAGTTTCAGGTATACAGAAAAACTCTTAGACAATCATATACTTCAAAAAGTTTCCCCTGATATTTCCAGGCCTACCTGGCACCATACATAGTTATTACAATACTATTGATTATGGTCTCTATGTTGTACTTACATCTTCATGACTTTTCTGTTACTACTAATCATACTTCTGAATGCATTCATCTTTCACTCAATACTCCAAATCCACAGAAGAATAAATCAACATAATATGAGAGGTACAGATGTGACCACAACAATAGTTTTAAGACTTTTCTTTAACGTACAATCACTTTATTTGAATACCTTCATTGTTATTTTATTTAAAACAATTACATTTCATAATTTAAACTATATATCTGTGAACCCTGAGAATAAAGATATATACTAAAAAGGGCTCATGGAGGCTAACTGAGGTCAAATAAAAACAACAGGGCCTCTCATGCAAACTGCACTTTAGGAAGAAGCCTGCACTAAACTAACTACCTCTGCACTGAAGTGTGACTACCTGCACCGTGTTCCTGCCATCTGAGCCATCCCTTACAAAGGTGTTCCAGGAAACCTATTTTAACAAATAGGATGAAGGTTTTCCCAATCCAATTGGAGCTGCATAGCTATATTGCCATCATCTTCTTCACTGACCAATCAGAGTGACTGTATTCTGACCAATCAGGACAGTGTCTTGTAGACCAATAAAACTACAAGAATTTGGAGTCCTCATTTGCCTAGGACAAAGCACACAGGGACTGGGGCGGGGACTGCTGTCTATATAAGTCAGCTTTTCTCTGGCTCTGAGAGAGTACTTTCCTTTTCCACTGAAGACTGAGGACTGTTTCTCTACCTGGAGCTAGAACACCAAAGATATCTCATCAGAACAAGCAGACTGACACATAGCACAACAGAACAGAGCAGACCAGCTAGGAGCAGAGCTGTCTAGCTTAAGAGAACTTTGCTTCAGCCAGGGCCACCTTGCCATAGGGATTTGAAACAGATGTGCTGTCTTCACAGCCAAGTAGCATCATAATTGAGCTGTTTTCACTAAATAAAGTTTTCATCTTCGTCATATTCTAAATTGGGACTCCAGTTAGTGCTGAATGGAAACCAATGGCCTTCAGTTGACATATCTTACAATTTGAAATATGTATCTTATGATAAAAAGCTCAGTCTTATAAATGAATAAAGAAACTCTTTCAAATATTTTCATTAATTTCAAACATTATATTTATGCCAGATTAATGAATAATGAAACAATATAAAAATCATTTTGTTTTATTCTGCAAACAACACCAGAGTACAAAATATTGTGTTTGTTATTGTTTTTAGCTCTGATGGTTCTATCCTGTCTCAACTGTTTGTCAATTTTCTGTTTGTAAAGTTTACTTCTTTTAGCCTTTTTATGTTGAAACAGCGTAAACAAAATTAGTTTGCAACACCTTGTCTAGAATATTTAGCTCATGAGAAAATCTGTCCCAGAATTATAATAATTTAGGGTTTATCTCTTGGCCATGGTATAAAAATAAAGCCACCTGAGAGTGTTTTCAGAATAGTAAGTATACTAAGAAAAAGTTTATTGATTATATAAAGATGTGTAATTCTCCAGTGAGTGTGGTACCATTTGTGTTTGCAAGTCCAAGTCAGCAAAAGATGATTTGAAAGTAAATTGTTACCAAGAGCCCTTGTATTCTAGATAAGCTTTATATAAACTAGTTTTTAAATCACTGAAGTAACAACCATTCTGTAGAAATCAGATGGCTTAATTGTCTAATAAATGTTTAGAAGTAAACCCACCTAATGTTGGCAATAGCTTATACTTTCCAATATAAATTTTAAAGATTTTGTTTTTCAGGAATCAAAACACAGTTGTTCTTGTTTAAATCCATCTTATTCCCTAAGAGTGGTTCATTTAGTTATTTGACAAGAAAATAAATCATTTTTGACTTTTTATATTAAAAAATATACAGGGGTTCCTCGGGTTACAACTCAGTTCTGTTCCTATGACAGTGATGTAACCCAAATTTTGCTGTAAATTAAAACACTTTCTAGCCTAAATCACTTACCTATTCTAACACAGTTATAAAATTATAATCTAGAACATTAAAACATTAAGCCACAGAAAAAAGGAGAAATACATAAATATATCCTACTGTACACTGTACTATAGTAAGAGAAAAAAATGAGTGCAAAATAAATTTTTATCTTTATTTGTGTGGTTGGCTTGCACTCTGGAAGGGGCATTGCAAGGTGGGAAGAGAAAGCTGGAGAGACAGGAGAATCTGCTGAAAGTGCTGGAGATACTGCGTCAGGTGAATTAGGATTGCTAAGGAACATGTAGAAGATGCTGGAGATGATTCTACCCGTATTACAGGTAAGTGTTTCATCTCGAGAAACAGCTGATGTAGAGGGTACAGGATATGTTGCAGTCCTCTCTATCTTCTTAAGAAATTGTTCCAGGCTAGTCTGGAAGGTTGATGACTTCTTCTCTTCCAAAATCTGTCAATAGCTTTGCAAGGCATCCATAATGGTTCTGTAGACCTTACTGAATCTGTCATCACTGGGTCCTCAGCCTGAAATTTGGCCCACCCACCCTCTACCATAGAAATAAATCTTCTGCCAAACTTTTCTTAGTAAATTTTTTGGGCTGTGGAGTTTCTATCTTTTCCTCTTTGATGAGTTGCTTTTCCAGCTGAATGAGGTTCTCAGCAGACAGCTCCTCTCCATGTGATGCCAGTAGCTTTGTGACATCCATCACAATGACTTTCTTCTTTGAAGTACTATCGTCTGAAGACTCTGACTTTTGTTTAGGAGCCATGATAAGGGCCAAAACTCACCAAACAAAGCAACGCAAGTGGAACACTTGTGCTTTTAACAGTCCAAAATGGTTTAGGTAAGTGTACTGGGGGATGCCAACTCCCTAACCCATACATCCTGTTACTGTGTATCCTTTCTCTGCATAGAACCAAACTAGTTCACCAATGTAGTCTGTAAGTACAATGCTAGTGATGTAAGTTAAAACACTCACGTTTCAATATTTTTTACCTTTTTATGGAAGTGAGCAGTGTAAACTTGAAATGCCATATGTCGAGACTGTTGTAATCGAAGTACCTCCTGTATTCACAACTTCTTTCTTTTTCAGGTGCAAGTAAAGTTTTTATTTTTATTTTTTTTATTTATGGTTTTAATTTGTGCTTACATAGATTCAAGTGTCCCACTGAATATATCTACCCCCACCCCCTTATTCCCCTCAGCACCCCCATGTCCCCTCATCCCAATGCCTCACCCCTTTACTTCACGACTTGCTGTCTTGTTCTCTATAATGCTGTGTTATCAGAGGAAAAGTAGAAGAGAAGATTGGATCAGAGAAGGGAAAGAGATTAATGAAATTATATATACATAACACAACTTCTTTTTTTACTGGGACAAAAATCTAGATTTTTTTTTATTTTAAAATTCTTTGACCATAAGTAATTTATATAGCCACTTTGAGCACCAGGTTTTTCATCCTTAAAATAAGAATAATGTCTATTTTACATGGTTATAAAGATTAGATGAGAAATGTGCAAAACTTTGTAAGCTTCATAAACAATTCATATTAACTTTCACCAAATTTATATATAAATACATCCATAAATATAACAAATTAATATAATATATTCTACCAAAATTGGAAATATCCATCTTTCTGGACTATATCATGCTTTACTTTTACAGAAATGAGATAGAAAATTCAGGAACACTAAGAGATAGAGACCAGTTATACAGATTCATATGCTTTTAAGTCCAAATTAGATACAATGCTAAAATAAAATTATTTTCATCCTTCAACCTGAAACTTTGAAACTTCAGTTGCCTCGGTGGCCCTGAGACTCAGAGCCTGGGTACTTGAAGAAACAGAAGTGGTGAATGAATAAAAGAAAAGTGATCTACATCTACAGCTGCTCTATATTATGGGCCATTTTTGTTATACTTTTAGCAAAGAGAAAGGGTATTTAGTCTTTTTATTTCCCTCCCTGAAACTCATTTTGACACATATTACCTTGTTTTATTTGGGACAAAAACATATCACAACTTTTAACAACTCTGAAACTCATTCTAATGTTTCATACAAGAATCTGAAGTGTACCAATTACAGACAAGTTAAAAGAAGTATGTCAATAGAATCTGATAATACTTAAAGATGAAGATGAAAACTCCCAAGCCAGTAAGGAGGAATATCCTGACACAATAACAAGTTCATGAGTTCTCTAAAAAAACATTGGTTAATTCTAATTTCACACTGTTTCTGGAATTTAGCTCAAATTTTTGTGTGAAACTATCTGATCTGCATGATCCAAAATATAAATTGGTTCCTCTAAGACAAGAACTTAATGGTGCTCATTGGTTGTGACCAAGTTCAGGATCACATGACTAAAGCAGTTTCTTTAAGGACATTGCAGAAGAGAAGGAAACAGTAGGTATTTTTTACTTCTTCACATCCATATTTATATTTCTCTTTACAAATATACTTCTAACATGCTGATGTTTGCTTCACATAACATGCTACAGATATCCCAAGTACAAATGATAAACCTGCACTATTTTAACATCACAACATAACACATATCTCATTCAGATTGTTAAATAAGAATGAGATAGAATTTTCATAACTCCTATTTAATTGGAGAGTTCAGTCACTAATATTTAATGTAATTATTTATCTGGTTGGATTTATGTCCATAATTTTCTGTTTTTCTGCCCTTTTTCTTGTGTTCCTCATTTTCTCGTTCCTTGTCTGCCTTTGGAGTATCTAAAATTTTAAAATATAATTCAATGTTTACTTATTTTACCTTTTTGCATTATTTTATTTATATTTTAGTAGTTACTTTAAAGTAGGATTTCTTGATCTTTGCATGATTGACATTTGGGCCATTGTGGGGTTTTCTTGAGTATTGTAAAAGAACATAAGCAGAATTCCTATTCTCTACACATTCAATGTTAATAAGACATAATTCCTCTCAGTTGTGACAATAAAAAATATATTCAGTCATTGCAAAATGTTACCTGGAGTTGAGATCACAACTGTAGTAACTATAATATCCATCCTCAGATCTATACAATCTGGAGTTCAGATAACAGACACAGTATTTCTCAGGTCCACATTTCATTTTTTGAATTGCCAAATATAAAAATACTATGTTATATTCCATAATATGTTAAAATCATGCTTAAATTCCACAATCAAAATATATAAATTCTTTCATAAGTTATAATTTTTTTAAATTATTATATACTTTTATAAATAAGTGAGGATTTTAAAAAATTGTGTTTAGCCAAATATTTCAATTTCAAGTGCACTTCATTATTTTCTGCTCTGAGTTTTGTTTGGTTAATTTTTCTTTAACATTCTAGAAATTTGAATCAGCTGGAGACAAATTCTCTTAGTTTTTATTATTAAAAAATGTCTTTATTTGACTCTATTCTTGAGGGATATTTTTGCTGAATATAAAATCCTGGTATGACAGTTGTTTTTATTTTCTTTCAATGTTTTCAGTATATTTTTTCATTGTTTTCTGACATCCATTGTGTCTGATAAGTATTC
Source organism: Rhynchonycteris naso (assembly GCA_037038555.1). Lineage (NCBI taxonomy): Eukaryota > Metazoa > Chordata > Mammalia > Chiroptera > Emballonuridae > Rhynchonycteris > Rhynchonycteris naso. The sequence continues at coordinate 39,556,957 of CM072997.1, read as the reverse complement.
AGTAATCATTCTAATTATCATTCTGTAAATTATATGTGCCTTTTATTTTTCTCTGACTTCTTTAAAAATTCTATTTATTTTGGATTTCAGCCATATGTGTCTAGATGCAAATTGTCTATATTAATCTTGCCTGCTGAACAAACAGCTCAAGTATCAATTGAATTCTTTTTCTTAAGCCTCTTAATGACTTCCTGATACATTTCCCACATGCATGGTTCAGGGGTTAATTTATAAAAATAATACAGGCTACTTTTTTCTGGTCTCTCTTTTCATAGATATTGTCCCTCATTTTTTATTATTTGTAATTGTCCTAAACCCTGTTCTCTGATCTTCATTCAGAACATCAAAATCATAGATGTTCTATCAGAGATTTAACTGCCCTGCATGGGCAAACAGGACTTTTCTCAGGCTGCACACTATGAACACAGGAAATTCACTCAGTACTTTTGCTTCTATGTGCCATTTTCTGCCCAGAGGATCACTTTGTTTATTCCCCAATGCATTCAGGTAATCCCTTCACCCTCCACTTAACTATTCTTTCTGAAGGTTTTGTCAGAAGAACCAAAGTGGGGATATCATGACTTTCATTTAAATAGGAACATAAAAATACTTATTAAAATTATTATTTATGCTTCTTAAAGTAGAATAACAAATAAATATTTAAAACTTTACCCCTCTGATTAATTTTTTAATTCTTTTTTAAAATTTATTTATTCATTTTAAAGAGGAGACACAGAGTGAGAGAGAGAGATAGAGAAAGAGAGAAAGGGGTAGGAGCTGAAAGCATCAACTCCCATATGTGCCTTGACCAGACCAGTGCAGGGTTTTGAACTGGCGACCTCAGTGTTCCCAGGTCGACGCTTTATCCACTGCACCACCACAGGTCAGGTACCCCTCTGATTAATTTTCAGGAAGTCTTTCTAGTGGTGAATATGTGTTTGTTGGAAGAATTTAAAGAGGAAGAGAGAGATAAAAGTAAAAGAAAGTGAGAGTGAAGGGGAAGAAAAAAATGTTGTATCATTAAGATATTTGTGTGTTACATATTATAAATAAGAATATATATAATATATATAAAATGTTACATCATTAAGAAAATTTGAGATATATAAATTTAAATCAAACTAATAATAAAAATGATTTGGCTGTGTAAAAAAGTAAAATTATAGCCATTCACAAGCCTTACTCATGATATATGCATGATTTCCAAATAGCATTGTAAAGACACATATATGTTTCATAGCAATTTTTTTAAAATAAAAATTTGAAAATAAAGCCTTATTTTAGAACACTAAACTATACAGAATGCATAAGGAAGTAGAGTTGTTTATATTAATATTGACAACTCAGAATGTAAAAAAGAAATAAATAGAATAATTTAATATCCCCTATAAGAAAAATACAATTCATTCAACATCTATATGACTCATTAAAATAGATGAGTACTTGGAGCTTGGTCTTAAACAATAAGACAATAAGTTGCAATTAGTTTTGTGGCTGTCATTTCTGTCTTATCATTTGTTTTCAAGGGACTTATGGTTCTAGAGATGTCAGTTACAATTAGAAAATCAAGATGCCTATTCTGTTGTATCACCAGTCCTTACAGGTTGGAAGTGTGGATTTCAATTGCACAGATTCTATAGAAAATGTCAATATAAAGCAGAACTTGGATGCAAACATATTTAGTGAAATTATGCTAGCTAGCATCAATCATAAACTAAATTTGCTCATCATTCATATAAAAAATGTAATACCTAGAGCAAGACCCCTTGAATATTTAAATAAAAAAAAACTATAACAAACTTCTAATAGGGTTGAGAATTTTAACCCTCACACTTAAGATACTAGTGTTTTTAGAAAATAAGTTTGACTTTTGCCTTCTGTCTTCCAGAAAAATTTCTTCATAAACTCAATTTTATGAATTTAACTCAAGTATTTACCTTCTTATCATGAATAATAAGTGAGGAAAGCTTTTATTTGCTTAATCTTTGGAAGGTTTTTGAAAGTGATTCTTTATTTAAATGTGTGAAATAAAAAGCCAAGTTGCAACTGCTAATTTTAATTGTCTTTTTACCTCCAGCTGTGGTGTTTTCTAATGACTGTATGTGTCCCACTGTGTTCATGTATATTTGCATGTCTGTGACACAGTGAGAGTTCAAGTGAGAGCAATAGCAAGAGCGAGAGTGAGCGAAAAAGGACACATTCATGTTGAAGGAACAGGCTGGATTGGTGCTTGCTCTTCAATAGCAGTGGTCCTCTACCAACATTTGCTATCAGTTAGATTCTTCAGTATTTGACCATACTCGTAAATACAAGATTTCATGGCCCCAGTTCCTAAAAGAGTTCACATGTGAATTTCTGAGTGAATGTAAAAGTAAAGCAGTAGAGAAATTACCGTCCAATAATACCCATATTTTTAACTTCTAGTGATTTAGTTATTGTACCGGATATTCTAATAATTAGGTGTCATTTTTATGATAAATTATTTATAATGAAAGATGATGTCAAGAAAGGAACCAAGGTTAGGACTTGTGGATGGAGGAGAAAATACTTTGCTAAGAAAGTTATTCTGTGATAGTTTTTCTAATTTTTGAGTAGTTATCTCTTTTGTACCGCAGACTTGTATGCCCAATTGTTTACAACTTCTTCTCCAACTATAGGTCTAAATATTAAAACATTATCACATTTAAGGGTTAATTCTTAACTTCTTTTTTCCTTTAACATAATATACCACAAGGAATTCCATCCTCAGCAAAGAATGTCACCGACCTTCTAGTTACTGTAGCCATAAATATGGACTTATATTTAATATACTAAACATATGCCAAACATAACCACTTCTTACCTCCATCACTGATAGTGCTTTAGCCAAGTTCCCATCTTCACTCTGTACTAGTCATTAGCTCACTGCCAGAACTTTCTGCTCCCTCTCTTGTCCTATCTATTGTCAATCTCAACCTAGTGCCACAAGAATTATTTTAAAACAGAAATACTGTAAAAGCATATGACTCCTGAGGACGTTTTAATAAATCCAATCTAACATTCTATCGGTTTCCCATGCACTCAATATATTTCTACCCCACTCTTCTTCCACCCCTTCCTTGAGCATGAAAAGCATGTTCTTTAACAGGAGACAAGTTCTACATGGTATGTTCCCTCATTTCCTGTGTGCATCTGTTCATCTTTTACAGAACTTCACCTTTATCAAGTAATTTGATGTATTTATTTTCCTCTCTAATCCTTACTCTTGCTGCACAGGTAATAATATATTTAGTAATTTATGTTCCATTTCAGTAACTAAAATTCACCTTCAGGAACTCATATGTTTTAGAAGCACTATAAGGCCAGGGGCCACTTTCGTTGTGGCCATTCACATGCAGGTTCTCATTTAATTCAGACAGTTGGTAAAGAAACAGTGGAGCCAAAAAATGGTGAGCCATTACTTTATTATAGTCTCGCTCCGGCTGACAAGCAAACACACAGGGAAGACTTCTTTCCTCTCTTTCGGTGGTTCTCAAAGCCCTGACACATTCTCTGGTTCCTCAAGCAGAAGAATCTTCTTCGGTTTCTCCTAGGATCAAAGGCCCCACCAGGCTTAGTGGAATTTGTAAAGCCCCTCAGCTCTGGTTCCCCATCTGTACACCTTCTCTTTTTCTGCCAACACGGGCTTCTTTCTCAGCACTCTGCATTCTCTCTGATCTCACTCTGCAAACATGGCTTTTATTGACCTCTTCTCCTTCTTCTTTTCAAACCAGGCTGGGGCTATTAAAATCTCTCCCTCAGCAAACAAAACAATGGTCTTTTCCAAACAAGAAGGTAATTTACAATTTCACAGAGTGCATATACCAGGCACTCCACAGCCCCCAATGCATAGGATAAGCGAGAGAACATAAAAATCATATTTTACCAACATGCACATAGTAAATCTTTACAAAATATTTGTTAAATTAAGAAAGGAATAAGAGGATAGATAACTCAAAAGATACAATATTAGCCAAAAATAAAAAGCAAATGGTTAAATTATTTTCAAAATATCATATATCTCCCAGAAAATAGCCCACCAACTCTCAATGTGATATATGTATTGTTTCACAATACTATATGCTTTGTGTCTCTACATATACCGGACCTATAGCTGTCAGAAGTCATGTCTGAATAGTGGTAATGGTGAAAAGTGGGAGAAAAGTATTATTGGACTAAAATCAAATATTTTTTCAATATACTTATTCTAGCAAGAACCTTACATTTTTAAATAGCTTATTCTCAAGTTTCCAATTAAAGACTTCTTTTCTTACAGGTCACTTCTTATTTAAATATGAATTACACCAGCTAGATGAATAGGCCATATTTTAATCAAGATGTGACAGAGAGTAATAGGGTAAAATATAGTAATACAGAAAAAAAATTAATCTGTATATTAAAAAATTTCTTTTCTACAGATCATGCAAGACTAGTGTTTGAAACGTCACAGTTCACTGTGGTTCACTGAGTACTTTGCAGAGAACGTAAGGCGCAAAGTTGTACAGTATGCTGTAAAACAAAAAATAGAAGCTAGTTTAAATTGAGTCACTAATTACGTTTTTGACCTATGACAAGTCACTTAACCTCTCTGTTTCTCAGTTATCTTATCTATTACGTAGAATTGTTAAATTCAATTATTTTTAAAATTCATTTCATATCAGAGATTCTGCAAGATTTAGGGGAAAAAAAACTCTGGATACTTAAAGTGATAAATGCTATCCCTATTAGAAGCAAAAATACAAGTTATCAAATTGTTTCAGTTAGCTTTAAACCTTAGTCAAACTAATTGTCTAAATAAATTAATTTGAAAAGTCTGAATAAAATAAATAGACATAGTAACTAAACACTAATTAGGCTATAAAAGCATCAGTGCAATTTTAATTTGTATGATGCAACAATAACTACCACTAATAATAAAATACAAATTTTATTCTTACTAAATTATTTCCTTGTAAAATAATTAAGAAATTATATTCTTAAGTAAACACTCAAGTATAACATTTATGAATATTACTATGACATTCCTCCCTTCATCTTGTATTAAGTAATACTGAATAATCTTATAAAATAATTGAGAATTACTTTTCTGTATTATTCTCTAGCTCTAGTATCAACCCCTGCCCTTTCAAACTCTCTACTTTCCTTTCTATATCATGTGCTTACAAAATAAACATCTTATTCATTTCATTTTTTATCTCACTCTGAGAATCCTTTTGTCACATCAAGCTACGGAAATAAATATTAATGATAAAAAGTAAATGATAAAGCAGAATTTTAAGAGAGGAAATTGCTAGTGTAAATAATATTACTACTTAAAAGTAAAGCTAATAAAGACTTGGGTTCTGCAGACTATTTTCTAGAACTGAACAGCTTTGATGGTAGGCAGTAGCCACATGGGACTATTGAGCTCTTAAAATGTGACTAGTTTCAACTAAGATGTATTTTAAGTGTCAAGTGTTCATTGAATTTCAAGACTTTGTCCCCTCTATAAGATAAACATCTCACTAATTTTTATATTGAATAAATACTAAAATGATTACATTTTTAGTATATTGGATTAAAATCAAAGGTATTAAGGTTTTTTTATTAATTTTAATGGGGTGACATTAATATATCAGGGTACGTATGTTCAAAGAAAACATCTCCAGGTTATCTTATCATTCAATTATGTTGCATACCCATCACCCAAAGTCAAATTGTCCAATGTCACCTTCTATCTGGTTTTCTTTGTGCCCCTCCCCTCCCTCTTCTCCCACCCTCTCTTCCCTCTCCCTACCCCGTAACCACTACACTCTTGTTCATGTCTCACAGTCTCATTTTATGTCCCACCTAAGTATGAAATCATGCTGTTCTCAGTTTTTTTCTGTTTTACTTATTTCACTCCGTATAATGTTATTAAGATCCATCCATTTTGTTGTAAATGATCCGATGTCATCATTTCTTATGGCTGAGTAGTATTCCATAGTATATATGTACCAAAGCTTTTTAATCCAATTAATTTTCTATTGCAGCATGTAGAAAATCTAAATTACTATGTGTTCATATTTATTTTTATTGGAAAAAGCAGATGTAGAATGTTAAATAGTACTTTTGGATTACAGTCATTTGAAAAGAGATATTATTAAGTCATAAAATCACTAAGTTTCTTTTTTCAACTGAAGTATTTGTTGATAAACGTTTTTCTTTTTTTTGCCAGCACTTGTTTGTTGATTTATTGATGATAGTTATTCTGATAGATGTGATATCTTCTTGTGATATTTTTTATTTATGCTTTTAATTTGTGTATACATAGATACAAGTGTCCCACCAAATGTATCTCCCCCACCCCCTTTTTGCCTTCGGTTTCTCCCATGCCCCCTCCCACCAATGCCTTCCCCACTTCTCTCTAGGATTTGCTGTCCTATTCTCAATAATGTTGTGTTATGTATATATTAATTCATTAATCTGTTTTTCTTCTCTAATCCCATCTTCTCTTCTACTTTCCCTCTGACTGCTTTCCCTCTGGTCCCTTTGATCATGCCTCTGCCTCTGTTCCGCTGCTCAGTTCACATTGTTCATTAGATTCCTCAAATGAGTGAGGTTATATGTTAATAGCCTTTTAAGTCACTTAATACATAGGTTGAAACAGTTTCTTTTTAAAGTGCCTTTTTTTTTTTTTTAGAAAATCAAATTTAATGGGGTGACATTGATCTATAAGACTAAATAGGTTTCAGGCAAACAGTTCTATAGTATTTGAATTGTTGATTATGTTGTATACCTATCAACCAAAGTCAAATCACTTTTCATTAGTGTATATTTTGGGGGTGTAGGTGTCTTTACATATCAATGTTTTTGAGTTTTGGAGATATATACCCAGTTAGAGGGATTTTTGGGTTATATAGCAGTTTATCCTTAACTTTTTTAGAGGAACCACTATACTTTCTTCCATAATGGCTGTAGTACTTTACATTCCCACCAGTTTTGAATGAGGGTTCCCTTTTCTCCATAGCTTCTCCAACAGTTGTTATTACCTGTCTTGTTGATAATAGCCAATCTAACTAGTGTGAGATGGTATCACATTGTAGTTTTGGTTTGCATTTCTCTGGTAGCTAGTGAAGATGAGCATCTTTTCATATATCTACTGGTCATTTGTATGACATCTTGGGAGAAGTATCTGTTCAGGTTGTCTCACCATTTTTAAATTGGATTGTTTGCTTGGTTGTTACTGAGCTTTGAGAGCTCTTCATGTATTTTTGATATTTACCCCTTATTGAAGCTGTTTGAAAATATTATCTTTCATTTGGTTGACTATTTGTTTTGATGTAAGTTTCTTTTGCTGTGCAGAGCTTTTCAGTTTTATATAGTCCCATTTATTTATTTTTGCCTTTACTTCCCTTTTCTTACTGGTCAAACTCATAAACTACTCTGTACATTCGAGGTCCATGAGTTTAACAACTAGGTTTTCTTCTATGAAATATGTTGTTTCAGATCTTATATTTAGATTTTGGTCCATTTTGAATTAATTTTTGTACAGGGGGATAAACTGTATTCAAGTTTCATTCTTTTTTGCATGTGGCTTTCCAATTTTCCCAGCACTATTTATTGAAGATGCTTTCTTTTCTCCATTGTTTGATTTTGGCTCCTTTGCATTAAAAGTATACACTGTTATCTTATATACTTCTTGATAAACATGTGTTCCAAGTTTAATATTTTCACAATATAGAATGAATTAATGGAACTAAGAATGATTTTCTTTAAGACAGTCATGTATTTTGGCTTTTTAATTTTTAAAGATTGCTTATAATTTATCTTTCTATATAAGTTTATGTCACTTAGAATTTTAATAAAATTATGGTGTACAAAAATCAGAAAATATAATATTTAGGAAAAATAAAGTACTAGTATGAAATAATCTAAAACAATAGTCGATTTTTAATAAAAATACATTCAATTTTTATAAAAATTGCTCCAAATTACAAGTCCTGAATATAAATAACATGCTTAATTTTGTAATTCTATTTAGTACCTTTCATTTCTCATGGTCTCAGCAGATATCCCATAGTATTTAAAAGTTATCATAAAGTGGGAATTTTTACTAAGTATAATTGAGACTTCACTATTTCCTAAAAAATATATACCTTTATAATATATGTGTGTGCATCCACTATTTCTTCATGAAACTTGATGAGCTTTGAAAAAAAACTTCAAATATCAAAAGATTAAGAGTAACATTCACCTAAATACTTTTGAATATTTGAAGAAATATGTGACAATAAGAATAGTTTTTTGACAAAAATGAAACTTCAAATTTTCCTCTGAAATAATAGGCATGTAATCACAATTAAATAGGTATTTTGAAGTGGAACAATTTACCAGATATTGATGTAGATTCATTTTTATTTGACAAGCATGAGACTTGGTCAGATTTCCTTTAATGTTGACATGAGTTTTCAGATTTGTGCTAAAATAAAGAATTTGTCAATGAAATAAAAACATTGCCACTGTAGTAATTTTGATAATGTTGTTAGGTTTTTCTTTATATTTAATCAAATTCCTGAGTTATCTCTACCTATGAATATTAAGTGCTTACTTTGAAGCTTAATTCTCTGCTTCATTTTATAGACTGTTCCACCATCTCTAAATTGGTATTAATAACCTTATCTAGTGTTTCATTGAATTTTTGTGCAAGTAAAATGAGATTATGTCTGTGAAGTACTTAGCACACTTTCCAATGCATGAAAAGCACACAATAAGAGTTCACATTTCCTGCTTAATCATAGTACATAATATAATAAAGTATCTCTCATTTTATGAAAACATTAACAGACTAATTTTACTTTTAGACAATATCTACTTTTATGCATATTAGTTTTCATTGGAATATCTACAGAAAAACCATCCTAAAGTCATTTACATATTCATGAGTTGAATGTTAAGGTAAAGCATATAAAAAAGCTAAATTCATTCAGCACCTAATTTCAATATAGCTATTAAAAAGAAATAATCTTTAGAGTATAAAATAGAGGATTATAGATAGAAAATAAATCTGAGTATTCGGCAATGAAAAAGGTTTTGCATCTCTTTCCTTGACATAATATCTGCCACCACTTGCTGAATGGAAGATAGCTCTTTATTCACTGGAAAGACCTAATTTAAACATTTTCAGAAAGCCTGTATATTTGTAGAATAACTAGGTCCTGAGCAACATAATAATGAAGGTAATCTCACCTCTCAGAAAATTCAAACTCTGGGTTTTTCATTTCAAGTTGTTCACAGGTACAGCTGAGATTAAAAGCTTTTGATGGACAGGAAATGCTTCATTTTATCCAACTAATTACTTACTATCCACTGTGGGTGGCATGCAATACATATTAGAATATATATTTTGGTTATTTAGACTTATTTTTATTTCAATTAAAATTTTATCTGCATTCCAAAGAGCTGAGTTTTCAATTAAGTAATGTCTAGTTATTTATTTATGTACTCCTTATTTATTAGCCTTCCCATTTTTTCTCAGATTTTCTCTTTTAATAAACAGGGATTAATTTATTACTTTGAGTCTTTAGAGACATTTTAAAATTATAGTATTTTAGACATAAAAGTTACTTCAGAGATAATTGAATTTAACATTTTAATGTTATAGATAAGAAAACGATATAGAGATACTAAGTAAATTGTTACTAGTTACAAAATAATTATTGCCTCAGTTTGAATTAGCTACCATTTTCTGACCTATAACAAAAAAATACTGTCCCATTAGCTTTGTTTAATATACTTTTCAAACTGCTCTCTTCTTCATGATCAATATTACTGCCAATATCAGACCAGAATCTTCTCGTATAAAGACAATCAGTATCAATATTTGAGTTTTTTCCACCTCCATTTTTGCTATTGAATATATTAAGTATATAATCTTTTCATCTCCATTTTATTCCCCAATATTACAATGTCAGATTAGGCAAAACTTTTCTTAAACAAGATCAAAACCAGAAACAATATATAAAAGTCAATATGTTACACATTTTTAAATTATCCAAGGAAACTCTGTCATAATAACAAATCCACAGGCAGGCTTGCTTGGTTGGGTCTTCCCTGGTGCTTCCTAACAGGTGTTTTTTAAGAATAATGTCTTTAAATTCAAAGGAATATGTCCTGACTGGGTAGTTCAGTTGGTTAAAACACTGGTTTTAAACTTTTTTACATTCAAGCCTCAGTGAAAATAGAATTACTTCTGGGACCACTAAGGCTGAAATAAAAACCATTATCAGTATTTTGTGCATTATCTTTTCAATAAAATACTATAAAATAAAAATTCTCTAAAATAACCAGATGAACAATAAAAATATATTTTAAATAGCAGAGAACTAAAATTTCTAGAGAACAATATTTAATTCAAGTAAAGCTAGTGCAAAATAAGATCTTGCTTCTTTTCAAGAATACTTGATAACTGATGCTGCAGTTTTGTTTCTAAGAGAGAAAGCTCTGCATCGACATCTATTCAGTTTTTCTGTTCTTTATTAGGGCTAGAGCCAAAAAAGTCTTCTTACACAAGTCAGTAAAAATACAATTAAAAATTTAATAGCTTTGTAACTAAGAGATGAATATTCTTCCAGTGATATCCAAAATTGTGAAAATAATTGCATTTTATGGTTGGACACCAGAGTGATAACAGAGGATAACTGTATCAGTTTTTCTTTTCCATAATGATTAACGGAGCAGGAGTTGACATTTTCCATGAATTGCTTATTAATACAGAGGTTATTTTTACAGAGATCCTCATTTTCAGAGTAATAATGATCAAAGTTTTGAACTAATACTCTTAAATGTTGACTTGTTACATTAAATATAAATTTTGATTATATGCAGCAATCAAAAAGTCTTGGAAAAGTAAAACCATATCTACATCCTTTCTGTATGTGACTTTCCTAAATACCAATTTTCTTTTTGAATGAATTTGTCCTACTTTTAATGGAAAAATGATTGTGTTAAACCCCTGAAAAGAAATATTTAATCTATTGAAGAGGCTAAATATATCTGCTATATGTGCAAGGTTAGCTATCCATTCTTCATCCAAAAGAAATCGCTACTAATGCAGAGTTTTGTTCTTGCAGAAACTGTATTACTTCTCTCAGTTTAGAAAGAAATGAAGTAACCTTTCTTGAAAGCCACCTCACAATCATTTATTTGCAAACAACATAGACATATTCTGAACAGGAGAGTGCACACATGACTATTGGTGCAAGGGTAAAATAAAATGTACTGTTGAGAAAGGGAGGTTATCAGAAATAGAAACATGCAACAGATAAAATTGTATCATACTGTGCATGATAGTGCATTATGATGCAAACCGGTGCTTGATTTCTGAATGCCACATGTACGATGCATTGAACACTACAGAAATTAGTTGGAATGTTATTTGGACAAATGTGAAAAAAAAATGAACTACAAAGAGCCTGTGCTTAACCGAGACAGCTGAGAATAAAAACACGCAATGAATAAAGTTTTACTCTACCATGCAAAACACTGTAACTTGGTATAACCTGGTGCTCGATTTCTGAACTTCAGATGTACTGATGATGCATCTAACACTGTAAGTTTATCCGAATACCTTTTTGTCTATTGCTCAGGGTTTGTAAATGTTCTGCACATTGCAAAAGGCTATTCAAATAAGCTTACAAAGATATCTAAGACAACTTCAATGACATTTTCATTGATAATATAGGCTGATAAGTGGCAACTACCTTGAATATAAGAAAATTTGACTAAGATCAGTAGGTCTATAATCTTCATACAACATCAGGATAGTTAACTCTTCCATAGACCGAAATGAAATTTCTGGTGGACCAGCACCAACTTGTGGACCGGCAGTTGAAAAACACTGTAATATGTGATTCATATTCCTGATTTACACTGAATTAAAAAAGTAAAATATGGTAGGAAAAAATGAAAAAGATGTCAACCAGACATAAAAGGGATGGGGATGTGAATAAAAATCAATCCCTGTATCTGTTTCTTGTTATCTCATCTTTGTCTAGTTTGGTTCAGTTATCTTTTTAAAAACTTATGACATGTGTTATGCCACTTAGTTTATATTTTAGAAACATAAGTCTCAGAAAAGTTAAGTGATTTGTCCAATGTCAACATATTTCTGTCAGGTAATGTGTCCAGAACTATATAATTGTTGGGCCAGGCCAGGGTTCAGAGATCTCTAGGTTAGAAGTGGCCAAAGAGCTTGAAATATTGTAGAGACATTAGTTATATGTTCTTATTGAGAAAAATCTGGAGTTTATTGTCCCAAAGTGCTTCATAGGAGACTAGGGTAGAATTAAGTGCAGTAAGTCCATCAGCTTCTAGAACTTCTTGGTCAGCCTTTCTCTGAACACCTGTTTTCAAAATTTTGCTCCTCTTTATAACCAGAAGCCACAGATAGGTAAGTAGATAAATAGATAAATAGATAAACAGATAGATATGTAGGTAGGTAAGTAGGTAGGTAGATAGAGATTTTTTAAAACATAAAACATTTTATATATTTTCTGGAGGTATTTCTGCTGGCTGCAGTAGTATTAATTGTGTCTTTTTTGATATCAAAACAGCTCTTCAAATCTTAAGAAATTAGACCCTGTGTAATGGGAATTCCCAGTGGTCAGAAATTTAATGATCTATTAAAGTCTGCTATTATTTTATTTTCACAATAATTCAGGATACTGTGCTCGCTTTGGCAGTACATATACTAAAATAATTCAGGATACTATTTTCAGATGACAAAAGTCAAAATTAACTAGCACTGGCCAGTTGACTCAATGGTAGAGAATCAGCCGGCATGTGGATGTCCCATTTTAATTTCCAGGTAGAGAAAATAGCAGAAGTGACCACATGCTTCTCCACTTTTTCCTTTTCCTTTTGTTCTCTCTTTCCCTCCCTCATCCATGACTCAATTGGTTTGAGCATATTGGCTAGGAGACTGAGGACAGCTCCATGGAGCCTCCCACTCAGGCCCTCAAAAACTAAAAATAGCAAGCATGGCCCAGAAGGGCAGAGCATGAGCTCTAGACGAGGGTTGCCAGGTGGATCCTGGTCAGGGCACATGTGAGAGTCTGTATCTCTATGTCCCTTCCTCTCACTTGGAAAAGAAAATAAGTTTAGAAGATTACTCAGCCCTGGCCAGTTGGTGAAGTGGTAGAGCGTTGACCTGTCATGTGTATATCCTGGTTTGATTCAATGTCAGAGCACACAGGAGAAGCAACCATCTGCTTTTTTACCCTTCCCCCTCTCCCTTCTCTCTCTTTTCTTCCTGCAGCCAAGGATCAATTGGTTGGAGCAGATTGGCCCTGGGTACAGAAGATGGTTTTAAGGCCTTACCTCAGGCAATAAAAAGAGCTTGATAAGGCCCCAGAAGGTCAGAGCATTACCCAGTAGGGGGCTTGCGAGGTGAATCCCTGTCAGGGTGCATGTGGGAGTCTGTCTCTCTGCTTACCTGCCTCTCACTTAATAAATATATATATATAAAAAAAAACAAAACAGAGAAAAAAGAAGATCTTTCAGTAGTTAATATTTGTTCTGATATTACATATTCAGCCTTAAAATTGGCATATTGGACTTAGTTTATAGGATTAAAAAAAAAATTTGTTGTTGTAGTTGACTTCCATAAAAGTCATTGACCATACAGCCAAATGATTTTATGTTGTTTGCTATTAAATTTTCCTTTCACATGGATACACAAAACAAACTTGTAACTGCTCTATTTTAGCTCAGAATCTGGCAACAAATATCTGCTCCACCATTTAATTTCAGAGCTTCATTGTCAATCACCTATATTCTGAGTGTACTCATATGATTTATAAAAAAATATATAAATAAATAAGTGAGACAAAATAAGAGTAGAGCTCTGAAGAGAAATGAGTGATTTTAAAAAATGTTACAATAATAATTATTTTTCAGTAAATAAAATAAACAATAAAAATATATCTGACTTTAATGGAGATATGTAATTTACTACAATAATATATTTAAGCATTTTGTTATTTGATATTTGAAATAATAATTTTTCAACTTAAAGAATTTCTAAAGAATATAAAAAAAAATTTGTATATTTAATATCAATTTTACAAAAATAAACATTACAAATTTTTGAAGACTTTATATTTCTTTTAAATTATATATTAAGTTACCTGGTTGTTTCAACTCAGTCCTAATTTTATTTTAGCTAGGGAGACTAAAACACTTTTGAGTCTCTCGATAAAATTAAGTATCCTTTGACAAGGTTAACAATTATGTGAGTTTTCAAAAGAAATTTTCTTAAGTATTAATGCCATATCTACTGGAGAACTATACTTATTCTCAAATTCCAATTAGTAGTCCAAAAAAATAGAAAAATAATAATGTAATTTTATTTTCTCTATGTCATATATTTTAAAATTTAAACACATGATGGAGTAGTAATTTCATTTTATATATATTTTTTAAAAAAGCATATTTAGATTCATCTCCAGAAGGACCAGTCACTAATTTAGAATTACCACTGGCTCAAGCATGCAGAGAAAGTTTAATTTTCTTTTTGTGTTCTGGTTGACTCCTTTCCCACATCCTTGCATACAAGGAGTATTATAATCTTGTAAATACAAAATTACATTATATTCACTTTTCTTTAATGTCTCCTTCAAAACAAATACAGTACAAAGAAAGCAATCATCTCTCTCAAAAACATCCCTCCAATAGATTTTTAGCTCACTACAGTGTAATTCTTTCCAATAATCTCTTTGTGAAATATCTTTACAACATGGCCTGTAGATTCTTTATACCATAAAAATCATTAGCAAGAATAATTAACTGAGACTGTGATGATGAATAGATCAGTGTAATAATAATAATAAAAAAAAACATGAGCCACTAATTACAGATATGGAGACTTAAAGCTCCTGAGAAATATAATTCAATAATGCTGCCCAAATTTTGCAAAGCCCAACATAAGAGCACAATGAAAACAATAAGGTCTTTCCACAGATAACATTTTGGGATCATTCCAGGTGTCAGGAAATGTGCCCAACTGCAGAAAGTGGCTTGTGATCTGATAAGTATAATGCCTTAAGAAAATATTTTAAAATTAAAGCCACCTAAGCATTCTGTTGGGGATTCTCATCCCAACCCTGTGCTTCACATAGTCTTATAATTTCTTTGAATTTTCAAAATGTTGAAAACTTTAGTTTTTATTTGCAGCATAGAAACAGCATAATAATAGTAAAGATCTACATCCATAGGGCCAATTATATTTGTCTGTTCCTTAGATACATTTTTTCAATTACAAAGAAAATAGTAAGTTATAGAGCAGTTTCCCAAAATTACTTGATGATAAGAATTATGTGAGGTCTTTTGCCTGACCAGGCGGTGGCGCAGTGGATAGAGCGTCGGACTGGGATACTGAAGACCCAGGTTCGAGACCCCGAGCTCGCCAGCTTGAGCGCGGGCCCATCTGGCTTGAGCAAAAGCTCGTCAGCTTGGACCCAAGGTCGCTGGCTCCAGCAGGGGGTTGCTCCGTCTGCTGAAGGCCCACGGTCAAGGCACATGTGAGAAAGCAATCAATGAACAACTATGGTTTCGCAACGGCAACGAAAAACTAATGATTGATGCTTCTCACCTCTCTCTGTTTCTTTCTGTCCCTATCTATCCCTCTCTCTGACCCTGTAAAATAAATAAATAAATAAATAAATAAAACATTAAAAAAAAAAAAAAGAATTATGTGAGGTCTTTGTAAAAATTTAGATTATCGGAAAGTACCCTGGGCAACCAGAGTATATTCTCAATCCTGCAGTAGGAATCTCAGTGAAAACTGCAGATGAGTTTTGTCAGCAGGCAAGTTTTGTGCAGTTGGAAAAAATTGGGTTTTGAACATTAATCCAGATTCTTTAAATCATGAATATGCTATTTAATAAGTGTGTAGCCTATTGAAAGCCTTTTCTTCTCTCTGAGTCTCAGATTTCTTATTTATAAATTATGGAAATATACTTCTTCAGGCCCATCATATATTACAAATGTATATAAATTGATTATTATTGTGTTTGTACATATAGTACACATGCAGCAAATATCAGTTGTCTCCCACTTTCTTCTCACTTTTAACGTATCTCACTACCAATCAGGAAGCTATGAGAACAGCATCACTTAATAACTTAAAGTACTTCACAGTATAGAAGCATTACAGATAATTAGTTCTACAATACAGAAGAGGAAGCAAGATCAAGAAGACAGTCTTCTATTGGTATGCCTGACTTCTCTGTCTGACAACACCAAATGAACACAACTGCCTAAACAGCAGCAGCGACCTTCTGTCACGGTATTAGAATTTGGTAGCTAAATTTTTCACTTCTAAATCAAGAGAATTTTGGCATAAAGTATAGTTTTTATCCCTTTAGACACAGAGGAGGTAACAAAGATTAACTTTTTCTACATATAATGCATATACATTTTTACGAAAGAGCTCAAAGATTGACTAAGAATAGTGTAATTTACCTGTTAATTCAAAGAAATTCTAGATTACATTCAGCATGGATAACCAGGTAGGCACTGTAAAATTTCACAATTTATTTTATTGCATCAGTCAACTCATAGTCAAATGAAGGTTAACAATGCCAAAATAATATTTGTTTTATATTTGTGAAATTTTCTAATGTAAATACCCACTAGTCAAATTAAAACAAAATCTAGGTAAACAAAAAATGAATAAAAAATAGTTTGAATTATTCTTCAGCTATTTTTCCTTAATATTTCACAATTTCAACATGAAATAACTTTTATTTAAGTGTGACAAAAAATTTCAACCATACATGAATGTATTTTTCACTGTTCAGTCTATCATGTATCAAATTGGTTGGTTTAGACTTTAACCCAGAAATGTCTTTTTACCATAGACTTATCTATCTGCATTATTTTCAATCCTACTCTTTGTAACAAAATGTACTAAACCAATGAACAAATATTTTTGAAAATCTACTTTATGCTAGGATAAGTAAGCCTTTGTGACAAATTAATGAACACAATAACCCATGGAGCTTACCTCTTAAATTAGATATATAATAATAAAAATATTACCTTAGAAAGTAATAAGTGTGATGAAAATAATAAGCAATGTGAAGGCTGTGGGAAAAGTATAGTGGTAAGTAATTAGAATAGGCCTATATCTGATTGGTCACATTTGAGAATCCAAGAAGGGATAAGGGATGGTGTAAGCACCTTAAGATAAGATCATGTATAATGCATGTTCAACGGTGATCATTAATATCTAATAAGCTAATAATAAAGATGAAATCTCTATGTCATGAAACAAGCAGAGCATAAATACTGAAGTTGTGTTTATTAATTCATGATTTTAAGTTTCTTGTCAATCCATACATGTTCATATGTCTTTTCAAATAGGTATATTAAACATCTTCCACACTGGAAAGTAATCCACCATTTTAGCTCTAGGAAAGCTATTGCTTTGCAAGTGTCATGAACTCTTTTGAAGAAGGAAGACAACAACAACAAAATGATAGGATAGTCAAGGCATATCATAAACATTTGAAGCAACAAAAGAAACAGGATTGGAAAGCAGAATATTCTGTTCCAATATGTAAACAGTAATAATATCCCATAGATTTAGCCATTGATTTTCTTCTCATAGCATTCTTTTTCATGTAAATCCTAAAAAATAAAAAGCAAACAAAAAGAAAATTTTATAATTATTTTTCCTCCTCCTCATACTCAATGATTAATGCAGGTCCTATTTAAAAAAATAAAAACTGACCTTGCTGGATAGCTCGGTTGCTTAGAGCATCATCAAGAAGAGTAGATGTTCCTGATTCAATTCCCCATCAGGGCATATACAGAAACAGATGTTCTTGTCTCTCTCCTGCTTTTTCCCTTCCTCTTTCTAAAATAAATAAAATAAAAATGTTTTAAAAATGAGAACAGAAAAATAATAAAATGTTTGAGATTATAAATAGTACAGCAATCCTAGATATCTGAGGTTAAATAGCTGGGTTGGACATAAAGCAAAGTTTTGAGTGCCCCCAAAAATATAAAATATAAAGATTTAGTTTCTATAATTCTCACACTAGAACAATAAAAATAAATGAGAACTTTTCTGCTCTTAGATTTGGCTCATTTATCTAAATATAATACTTTATAGCTGTTTATCAAACTAATATCCCATAGATAATTTTGATGTCTATTAAAACAAGAAACATTATAGAGGTATGAAAATATTTTACTGCTCTTTAAAGCTTAAGAAAAGTACATTTAAAACACAAATATAAAGCATCTGGCATATAATAAAGATTCAATAAATGTCAGTACCATCTCAATGTCTTAATTTTATTTACTCACTCTTATTTTATATGTGCAACTACTCACACTATTATATGGAGATTACTTTGAGACTCTCCCTGGTACATTAAAAATGTATTGAAATAAAATTTGATAGAAATTATTCCAGAAGTAGTTCTGTGTTAACATCTGTAGAGTACTGCTTATGCCCCTAGACACTGAGATATGACCCATCTCAGAGACTCACTTATTACCATATCCAATTATTTTATTTACCTTTATTAAATTTGTACCAGTTTACTATTCAAAACTTCAAGGTTAAACTAGACAAGAAGACATTAGAGGTACTTGTAAGAACTTTGAAAAGTATAACTTGAGGAAAATATAAAACCTCTAAGCCTTAGTGAGTAAGATAAAGCCACCTATTAAGAGGCAAGGAAATTAAAAAGGCACAAAGCTAGGCCTGGAGGTAGCACAGTTGGTTGGAGCTTGTCCTGATAGGTCAAGATCGCAGGTCTGATCTGTAGTAAGGGTACATGCAACTGGAAGAAGGTATAGAAGGGATAATTGGTGATGAACTGAGGCATTACTTGGGAAGGGGAGAGGGCGAATACGCAATATGGTGTATAGAAGATGTGTTGTAGAATTGTGTACCTGAAATCTGTATGATTTTGTTAACCAGTGTCACATCAATAAATTCAATTAAAAATAAATAAACCAATGAATGCATAAGTGGCACAACAAATCAATGTTTTTTCTCTCTCCCATCCTCTAGCTCTAAAAATCAATAAGTATATATTTTTAAAGTACAAAGTTAAATCTTGTTTATAATAGGAAAAATATTTGACTCATAAAATAATATAAAGTTTAAGTATTATTTCAAGCAGCTATTAATTATAGCAAAGGCATTTGAATTTCAGTTATACACAAAAGCCAAAATATATTTTCTTTTTTTCTTTTTAAATTTTTTAAAATTAATTTTAATGGGGTGACAATGATAAATCAGGGTACATATGTTCAGAGAAAACATCCCCAGGTTATTTTGACTTTTGATTATGTTGCATACCCATCACCCAAAGTCAAATTGTCTTTCGTCACATTCTATCTGGTTTTCTTTGTGCCCCTACCCTCCTCCCACCCCCTCCTTTTTCTCCCACCCCTCCCAGTAACCACAACACTCTTGTCCATGTCTCTAAGTCTCTTTTTTATGTCCCACCTATGTATGGAATCATATAGTTCTTAGTTTTTTCTAATTTACTTATTTCACTCAGTATAATGTTATGAAGGTCCATCCATGTTGTTGTAAATGATCCAATGTCATCATTTCTTATGGCAGAGTAGTATTCCATAGTACATTTATACCAGATAGTCAACTAAATGAGAGATGATATTTTCAAACAACAGCTCAGATAAGGGCCTAATATTCAAAATATACAAAGAACTCATAAAACTCAACAACAAACAAACAATCTCAAAAAAAAAAATGGGAAGAGGAAATGGACAAACACTTCTCCCAGGAAGAAATACAAATGGCCAACAGATATATGAAAAGATGCTCATTTTTATTAGCTATTAGAGAAATGCAAATCAAAACTACAATGAGATACCACCTTATACCTGTTAGATTAGCTTTTATCAACAAGACAGGTAATAATAAGTGCTGGAGAGGCTGTAGAGAAAAAGGAACCCTCATCCACTGTTGGTGGGAATGTAAAGTAGTACAACCATTATGGAAGAAAGTATGGTGGTTCCTCAAAAAATTAAAAATAGAGCTACCATTTGACCCACCAATCCCTCTACTGGGTATATACCTGCAAAACTCAAAAACATTGGTACATAAAGAAACATTCAGCCCCATGTTCATTGCAGCATTGCTCAAGTGGCCAAGACATGGAAACAACCAAAAAGCCCTTTAATAGATGACTGGACAAAATATATTTTAAACACCTATCTCACTTGATTGTTTTATGTACATATTTTATATTTAAAATGTCTACAATATAAAAAGATTAAAAAAACAAATAGTTTAGTGTTAGAAGAAAAAAATCATGAGAGTGAAATAATAAATTCACAGTTAAGATTAGCTGATAGAAATGCCAACAATAACTTCTGAGTAGATGCATAGGTGTACCAAAGTGTTAACTCTAACTTCCTGGAGGTCAAAGCAATCAGGGCAGAGTTAAGAGATATGGTATCTATAAAATTAGGGAAGTAGAAAAGGAGGGTAGCAATGCCCAAAGAGATATTCCTTTTAGTGATACTGAGGTCTGAGAGAAATTTCTCCTTTGGGAAGAGGAAGTTGTTCCTTATATTGACTGATGGCCTCAATAACATTGACACAAAAGGAAAGCTAACAAGTTTCTTATGATTGTTTCTTTTACTGTCCAGAATATAGCTGGTGGCAACATGCCCAAGTGCAATTGAGTAAAAGCAATTCTATCATGAGCCAAGCCATTGCCATCCAAGTACATAGCTCCCTGGTGGTCTCACATCCAGATTTAGTCATTGGGGTCTAAGAGAAAATAACCCTTTTAAGTGTATAGAGTGCATTCTTCATGCTGGAAAGAGTGTCTTTATTTCACTCTTTTTTAAGTTGCAGAATTAATTTCTTTTTTAAAAAGGTAATTCCTCAAATCAATCTCTGCTAGAAGTAATGCTACACTTTTATAAACTATGTCAAATGACATGAGGGTTTAATAATCAATCCTCCAGAAAGGAAATCACTATGAGAAAATTCTGTTTAGATTTCATTTTTCAGAGATCGGCTCAGTAGTGCCATTTCTCTTTGGACAAATTCTCCATGAGGGTTTACTTTGAAGATCAAAGGCCATGTTTGGAATATGAAAATAGCTCTCATTTTTATTCCCTTTCCCTTCAGGTCATCATGTAAAAATGACAAATCTTTTAATCCTGGGAAAAATACCTTTAGACAAATTGTTGTAGATATTTTTTTTCTGTGAATAAATTAGAACATATATAACAATTATAGACAATGCATTGTCATAGTAGGGTACTAAAAATGAAACAAATATGAATATTTATTAATTTAGACTTTAGACATTTAATGTGACATATTTAATAAAAGTCTTGAGAGCATCAATGATATTAAAGAATATATTCAAAGATAAAGGTTCTGTTTTCCTTTTTAATAAGTTATTTTATATATTACTAGAGACTATAAAATAGAAATATTCTGACTTACAGTGCTGATATTTTATCTAAAATATGTTTCCATTGTACGAACATATGTTAGACCCAAACTTTTTCTTCAAGTACCAATGAACTGCTGCTTTGAGAAAAAAAGAAAAGCATAAGAACCATCTAACACCTAATAGAGGTTTCCCTGGCAACAAAAATTTTCCATTCATCTTGTACTTTCATTCAAAATCCCATCACCTCACTGAAAAGCAGAACAATGAGAGGGGAAACTATTAAGTGTTACTTTGAATTTACAGAGTAACCTAATTTAAAGGGTCCTGAGATTAGTTTCAGAAAGACTTCATTGTAATGATGATGATAATGACAAAGATGATGATGATAATGATAGCAGTGATTATGCTTTCTTGTTACAAAATCTTTAGAAACAGAACATTTTTTTAGAGGAAGATTTTAATCTAAAATACTCAGATTGGCTTTCTTTGCCACCAGAACTTTTTCAGGTAATATTAGTAGTTTAAAATGTATATATTCTTGTATATATTGGTTATACAAATAAATTTCTAAGCATACTAATATTATTTCATTTCACAACTTATTACACAATATGTAAATCTATAAGTCTTTTAAATATAAATTGATCAGCCATAAATATAAATAAAACTTACTGGACTTCAATAGATCTTATATTAAATATTTTTTATACTTTATTAACAGAATTTTCTGAATACTTTATCTCTCTAAATTCTAACAGAATCTCATACTCATCAAATTCTAGATTTTGTATCAAGCATGAAATGCAGATTTTAAAATCTCAAAATCTTTGAAAAATATATTTTCTATTTATTTTATAAAATAATCTGCTTTGAATTGATTATGATGCTAAATATATATGTAGTTTTTATTAATCACATTTAATTTGAAATTTATATATTTCACTGTTAAGATATATGTTCATTTACATTCTTTAATGAATATATTACCTGTACAATTTTTGCCTTTCTGAAATCCAAAAAAATTATGACTTCCATTTCCAAGGGTTAGTGAGCTGATAGATACATCATCACAGACACATAGAAACATCAAATGGATATTTTGAATACAAAATAAATAGAGTAATTGCTTTTAACTGACTTAATAAAATAATTTTATTAATTATTTTTATTTTATTTTTTTTTTAGTGAGACAGACTCCCTCATGTGCCCAGACCAGGATCCACCCAGCAAGTCTGCTAGGGGGCAATGTTCTCCCATTCTGGGGCTCTTGCACCCTCGCAACCAGAGCCATTTTTTAGCCCCTGAGGCGGTGGTCATGAAGCCATCCTCAGCACTTGCAGCCAACTTGTTGCAATCAAGGCATTCTTCAGGAGGGGTGGAGAAAAGAGAGAGAAAGAAAGAGAAAAGCAAGAGGGTGAGAAATGGAGAAGCAGATAGAAAGAGAAAAGCAAGAGGGTGAGGGATGGAGAAGCAGATGTGTGTTGCTCCTGTGTGCCTTGACTGGGAATCAAACCCATGACATACACATGCTGGGACAATGCTCTACCACTGAGCAAACTGGCCAGATTTTATGAATTCTTAATGATATAAATAAACAGGCAGAGACAGCTTTTCTTTACAAGCTATGTAATTTATATATATATATATATATATATATATATATATATATATGCTTATATATATGAATTATAATGATATGAATTGTATAACTATAATTTAAATATATATTAAATATTTATATACAAATAATATATAGTAAAGAATACATATTATTAAATATATAGAAATATGTTATATAAAAAAATCAGAAAATCATCAATCATTAATAATACTTGTGGATGAATGTCTAATGAGTTCTGAGATAATTATATAGTTTCAACATATCTCCCTATTAGTATTAATAGATCACATATAGTAACCTTACAGTGGAGAAATCCAGTCGATACACCAAATTTAGTGTCAAAACAATGAGACAAACCAGAATTATTTTCCTCTTTATCTCATTTACTAAGAAAAAAAATAATAGAAAAAATACCACTCAGAGCATTTCTGCCACAAATGTATAAAGTCAGTGTAATCAAAATTCTTAAGATACACACATATTGGAAGATATTCTATAAAATAAGTGATATCTGCTTCTCAAAGAAATATCAAGAACATGAAAGATAAAAAAAAAATTGAAGAGCTGTGTTTCCAGAAGAGATATGGCAAGCAAATGTCATTCCAGCCTATATAATTTTGATTAAGATAATCAGCAATAGAACTTTTTCCAACAAAAGAGAAAGAATTAGTCCTGATTATTATCAAGTGTATGAAAATGTTGCTAAATTTGATGGAAATAAAATAAACATTCTCTTATTTCTAAACAAAAGCAATAAGGGAAGTAAAAAAAAATACCTTTTCTAGCTCTGGCCAGTTGGCTTAGTGGTAGAGAGTTGGCTGGTGTGTGGATATCCCAGGTTTGATATCCAGTCAGGACACAGGTGGAGCAACCATCTGTTTCTCCAGCCATCCTCCTCTTCCCGTTCTCTCTTTTTCTTTCTTTCTTTCTTTCTTTCTCTCTCTCTCTCTCTCTCTCTCTCTCTCTCATCCCCCCTCCCCCTCCCCATGCCAAGAATGACTCCCGGGCATCACCTCAGGTGCTAAAATAGCTCAGTTGCCAAGTAACAGAACAGGCCCCAGATGGGCAGAGCATCGTCAAATAGGGAGTTTGCAGGGTAGATCCCAGTTGGGGTGCATGCAGCAGTCTGTCTATGCCTCCCTAATTCTTACTTAAGAAAAATGTAAAAATATACCTTTTCTCCGTCAACTAATGTCTGCAAATAAGTGGAAGAAAAATAGTAAATATATAAACGTAAGAAAGAAAATTAGAGACAATAAAAGAAAATGGAAACAGACTTTATGCTAAAGAAACTAAAAGTTATCTAAAAATATTCAGTCTTAGATATTCAGGAAACATCTGAGTTCTTAAGTATTCAATAAACATAATTGGTTTAGTCAAAAGAAAAATAATATTTTATAAGAAACAAATTCTCAAATAACTTGATGGTTGAAAGAGTCAGTGATTGGATCTCAAGTACATTTTCCTGATAGGAAACTTATTTTGTGAAGAATATTGCAATATTGTGACTTTCATGTTAGCTTTATTAAAAAAAATCAAAAGAACAATGAAAGAATTCAGGAAGAATTTTATTTTTACAATAAAATAATTTAAAAATGAGCCATTAGCTATTATTCTTCCTCTATATTTTTCAACATTAATAATATGGACATCAACCAAGCCAGACTTGAGATTCAGACATTTTCTCCTTTAATTTCCTCATTAAATCAGTCATTTAGACACAATTTATTCTTTTTATAATTTATTGCTATATACTTTTCATTACCTTTAACCTGATTGGGACATCCTTAGTCAAACATTTTATTTTAATTTATCTAGTGGATTAGTTCCTTATTTTCCAAACAGATTTTCTGGACTCTAACCCCACTTGATTCTTATTCATTCATTATCCACAATTCTGAAAGTCCTATTTTCTTTTTTAAAGAAGTGCATTAATACCTTTTCATTGTAGAAATTATTTTAGTGGTTTTATATCACTTCTGGGATAAGGTTTAAACACATTATCACAACCTATAGTTTTGAAAAATAAGTAAAAAAAATAAAATTCATATGCTTGAAATTTCAGTTCTCTTATAAGGCATATTCTTATATTACCACTAAATAGATTATTTCATACTACACAACTACTGCTGCTACAAATTAATAATAATAACAACAATAATTTTATTTATCTATTTAGTATTGATAGAAGTGCCATTTCTGTAAAAAATAATTAGATTATAGATAGTAGAATAGTTACTAGATATGAAGCTGTGATGCTGGTAATGCATGTTTTGATCTGAGTGCTCGTTATACAGGTCAATTCGATTTAAGAAAAGTCCTTGTGTTTAAAATGATGATTTTTGAAGTTTTTGATATGTACATTACAACAGTAAAAAAGAAATTTAAATTACGATTTAGAAAAAAGAAAAAGGTACAGTAAAAGAAAGAAAAAAAGCTTGAAAATATGTATTAACCTATGCTCATTTTTAAAAATAATGCCATGGAAAATCTAAATTTTTCATATATGAATACTAAGTTAAGATTACTGAAATAATTTTAACAATAATTTTCATGAGATTCTTAGATTAGTTAGCACTCCAATTACATATATAGTATATAAACCCTAATATAGAAATTTATTTTTTAAGTAAGAGCATAACCTTCCAAATTTTTTTTAATATTTACTTTTAAATTTTTATTTTTAGATTTTTTATTTATTCATTCATTTTTAGAGAGATAAGAGAGAGAGAAGGAGCAGGAAGCATCAACTCCCATATGTGTCATGACCAGACCAGTGCAGGGTTTTTTGTTTGTTTGTTTGTTTTGTGTTTTTTTTTTAATTTCCTACTTATATTTTTAATTTCTTTTTTTTATTTTATACATTTTAGAGAGGAGACACACACAGAGAGAGAGAGAGAGAGAGAGAGAGAGAGAGAAAAGGGGGAGGAGCTAGAAGCATCAACTCCCATATGTGCCTTGACCAGACCAGTGCAGGGTTTTGAACTGGCGACCTCAGTGTTCCCAGGTCAACGCTTTATCCACTGCGCTACCACAGGTCAGGCGACAAGTGTGTGCAGAGTTTTGAATTGGCAACATCAGCATTCCAGGTCAACACTTTATCTACTGAGCCATCACAGGTCAGGCCCAAAAATTCTATTCTGCATCTTATACCTGAATTTATATTTTCTGATAGATTCCTTTTTTCAAATCATGTCCTTCAATATAGAAACCAATAATAAATTTGTTCATATTTATTTCTTTCCTCAGCCTTACTGTCAACCATGTATATTATAGTTAGCTCAATGAGCCAGCACGAGTTTTGCACCTCAGGATGTTTACTCTGGCTAATTTAGCTACTGATCTTCTGATGCCTGGTGTTTTGCAATAAAATCTCAGTTGGAGTTTCGAACCAATAGCAGTTTGAACTTAGTTTCTGAATGTCTGTTTTACAATCTTAGTACCTTCCCTTTTGATTGCATGAAGACAATTGCTCCTAGGGATACCTGAACCTGAAATGAACTGAAAATATTTTATAGCCTTTGAACTTGCCAGCAGTGGAAAAAAACTCATACCAATCCCAGCACTCTGAACAGCTGCTGCTATAAGGTGATGTTGCTAAAACATCCCAAAATAGAACAAGGCAAATACCATCCCTGCGAGGATTCTACTGTGTTTTAAAGATCTCCAGCTGGAAATTTAATTGTAATTTAAACAAAGCTTACAGAAACAGCTTCCCTGCACTTATTCACCATACTTTTATTGAATTGGCTAATTTAATCAATAAGGCATAATACTCTATAGTGTGATACCATATAAAATTTTAGAAAAGAAATAATTTTATTTTGACTGCTTATTATTTCCATCTTCCTGCACTGTGTTTGTCCAGGACTTAGGTAATATTTTCTTTCCAATCAAGACTTTAAACATTTATATTTTCTTTTCCTTGTTATAGTGCACTACTACAGCCAAAGACCACCAGAAACATACTTGTTCTTATTCTTGTTTGCAGCAAGAAAGTCCATATACATGGAAAAATATGCAGTGTCTTGTTAAGAAGTTGTTTTAGTTAGAGTTCTCCAGAGAAACACAACACAAGAGATTCTTCATGGAGAAGGTGAGAGCGAAATAGGAATTTGTGCACGCTATTACTGAAGCCTACTAATCTTACAATTTACCATCTGCACGTTAGGAAACCAGAAAAGTCAGTGCTATAATTCAGTTCAAGTCCAGAGGCCTGCAAACCAGGAATGACTAATGTTCAAGGGCAGGAGATATCTTAGCTCAAACAAAGAAAGCAACTTTATCCTTTCTCTGCCTTTTTGTTTTATTTGGGCCCTCAACTGATTGAATGATGCCATCTCTTGCAAAAACATCCTTGCAGACTCACTCAGAAATGATGTTTACCAGCTATCTGGACATCCTTTAGTCCATGACAAAGAATTAAAAACAGCCTAGTTTGAGTTATTTTAGGTGGGGTTAAAAGAAGCCAAACTTTGCTATGGCTTGTTTACAACCAGGAGGTGGGAGCTACTCTATGATTATCTCAAAATATCTTATCTAAGGGGAGGTAGAATGTAGTGAAGCTAATTTAATTAATTAAAAAACAGCAATCACTCATAATAGTCAGGAAAATATTGTGCTTGGTTTTTGTGACTTGGACAATGTTTTGTCTGTGCTCAGACATGATTATGCAAATGGTCTTATCTTTATCAGTGTCACAAAGAGGTCTTTCTAATGTTGAGTCTTCTTATAAAAAGTTCAAGAGAAAACCCAAAAGTTGAGTTGTGAGTTCCAGGTAGGCTTCTAGCCAATATCAAGGCCTAGCTGCGAGTACCAATTAAGGGTCAAATGACAGGGGCTTACTCTTTCGCACTTGTTTCTAGTAAATAATGTTAAGATAATGTAAGTAAAAAGCATTAAAAAATCAGAAAAAATTTTGAGAATGCCTTATAGAAATACCTGTATGTTTTATTGATTTATTTATGTATTTACTTATTTTTGGAAGTTAAGGCAATATTTATTCAATTCCTTGCAATGTTATCTAAGGCACTTATGGTGGTTTTTGGAAAGAATATAATTTAAGTCCTTCTATAATTATTTTTTTTAGTTCAAAATGTATATTTGGTGCAAATTTGAGAGAACTTATTTCTTATCTGATTCTTATTGATGATAAATACATCTTTATCTATTTTAATTTCTTTTTATTGTATCCATTTTAGAGAGGAGACACAAAGTATGAGAGAAAGGAGGGAGGAGCTGGAAGCATCAACTCCCATATGTGCCTTGACTAGACCAGTGCAGGGTTTTGAACTGGTGACCTCAGTGTTCCCAGGTCAACGCTTTATCCACTGCACCACCACAGGTCAGGCTCTTTTCCTATTTTAATATGGCCTGACCAAGTAAAGTAACAGAGGGCCACAGTGGGTTCCTTGCTCTCAGGCTGTCCTCTAAAATGATGAGTGTGATTCAACCATGGCCACTTTCAAGGCAAGCTGATCCAATACATATTTTCCACTTGACACCTTAATTCATGAACCAGATAATTACTAACCAGATTTTCTCAAAGACTGATGAAAAGCAATGGCTCTCCCATTTACACTGATTTTACATGAGTCGAGATCCTAGCTCTTCTCAACTGCCAAATTCAGAAAAGCAAAAGTTTCATTCATCTCCCCCAAATTCATGTCTTTAAAATACAGTCTTGTTTTATTTAGTGCCCCACTGATAGCGGGGACAAAACCAATATCGGTATCAGAGGAATAACATCCAGACACAAACTATAATTCTTGCTAGTGGTATGAACCTATGTTTTATAATAGGATGTCCACTAGCTATGAAAGCATCAGATACTCCTGTGCATTCCTTGCAGTGACAGTATTTCCAGTAATAAAGGTTATTAAACTGTTCCAAGTATGTTTGGGATCATGCATGTTCATCTACTTGCATTACCCATTTTTCTTTTCCTTCTCATTATTCTACATTGATACCATCTCATTATTAAAGTAACTAGCCTTATTAGCATCTTTCCACTTCTGTTGTGACTACAGGGCATATTTGTTATATTTTCTGATTATTCTGTTTTGCAGCAGCATTTACTGCAATAATTCCCTTCGGGAAGTGAACATGCTGAGCTGTTAATGCTGCTTACAAAGAATCTTCCAGCTTGAAATCTAATTCAAACTTGTTTCTAATACACATGTTTCTGACAGAGATGGGAGTCAGGCTCATGTTTTTCTCTCCTCCACACAAGACACTTTCAAAGCCTTTAACATAAACTTCCCAGTATCTATTCACAGTAGTCTGAAAACCCAAAACACAAAGCCTATTAACAGTGAATGCTAAGGTCTCTTTTGGGATTCCCACACACAAACCAACAAGCTTTGCCAAGTATGCAAACTCTTTGCCAGTTTATTATAAAGGATGCAACTTAAGAACAGATAAATGAAAGGCATGTGTACAGAAAGGTATAAGGAGGTAAGAAATAAAATTTCCATGTCTTTCTGGGCACACACACTCCCAAAACTTCATTTGTTCACCGACTCAGTGCTCCAATTCATTTACTTTTTATTCATAACAAAAAGACTTGTAAACAAATGGTATTAATCTTTAGAAGAATTTTTGTCAATCAAATTCTGGGGATAATTGTATCTGTTTAGGCAATGAGCAGTTTGTAGCTGGAGGTTTTATTTAATATGCTTCTAAAAACTTGGCAAATATAAAATCAGTCTCTCCTGCCTTCTTATTATTTGCACTTGTTATTTATTTATTTATTTTTTACAGGGACAGAGAAAGAGTCAGAGAGAGGGATAGATAGGGACAGACAGACAGGAATGAAGAGAGGTGAGAAGCATCAATCATTAGTTTTCCATTGCCGTCGCAGCACCTTAGTTGTTCATTGATTTCTTTCTCGCATGTGCCTTGACCACGGGCCTTCAGCAGACTGAGCAACCCCTTGCTGGAGCCAGTGACCTTTGGTCCAAGCTGACGAGCTTTTGCTCAAGCCAGGTGGGCCCGTGCTCAAACTGGCAAGCTTGGGGTCTGGAACCTGGGTCTTTTGCATCCCAGTCCGACGTTCTATCCAGTGTGCCACCACCTGGTCAGGCTGAACTTGTTATTTTTATATATTTAGTTTCTAAGAGGAAGTCTCAATTAGAGAAATTAAAAATCCATGTTTAATATATTGAGATGATAATATAATTTTTAGTGTCATGATTATCTCTTATTAAAAAAGAACTACTGCCTGACCAGGCAGTGGTGCAGTGGATAGAGCATCAGACTGGGATGCAGAGGACCCAGGTTTGAGACTCTGAGGTTGCCAGCTTGAGTGTGGGTGCCATCTGGTTTGAGGAAGTCTTACCAGCAAGGGGTTACTCGGTCTGCTGTGAAGGCTCGTGGTCAAGGCACATATGAGAAAGCAATCAAAGAACTACTAAGGTGTCACAACAAAAACCTGATGATTGATGCTTCTCATCTCTTTCTGTTCCTGTCTGTCTGTCCCTATCTGTCCCTCTCTCTCTGTCTCTGTAAAATAAATAAATAAATAAACTAGTATATCCACCATGGTAACGAAGTAGGTGATACTACACTCCTCCTCTCAGAACCACACTTGAATTACAAATAAAATATAGAAAAGGGAGCCTGAATGACCAACTGAAGACTAACTGAGTGGAAGTCTTATATATAAGGATTTAAGGAGAGAGCCACAGGGCACAGATGAAAAAAACACTGGTCCTGCTCGCATGGGTGACAGCTGAGAGTCTGGAGGGATATCTCAGCTTCAAAGGTTTTTCCTGAGAAGTGTAGGACCTCAACCTTGAGGCATGTTACCCAGCCCAGAATCCCATACCTGGAAAAAGGCACCCACATTACATCTGACTGTGAAAATCAGCTGGGATTTTGTCTACAACAGAGAAATAGGAATCTGCTAGAAACACATGTGTCCTGTAAAAAAACAATGCACAAAGTCCTGTTTGCAGTCATTCATCCTGTGCTCTGGTGGAGGAAGAGTGAATTGACTGCAGTTTTGTGAGAAGAGACTGGGGTTTGTGCTCTGGGGAGGGAGCTGAAGGGACTGCAGCCACAATTCCTGTGTTGTCATTCTCCCAACCACAGAAGCCATTTTCTCTAGTAGAGCAGTCCTTTCCATATGACATTAGCATAGGAAAATACAATAGCCACCCCACCTCTGGACCACCTGTAGCTTCACTCAGCAGAGCTTGCACTACCAGGCCTAGGGAATGGTTGTTGGGAAGGACTCAGGGTTTGTTAGGGACTGAGTTGTGTGGCTCTGAAGTGGGGATCACTCTCCCCATATTCCTCCAAACCTGACTGGCACCTCCCTCACATAGGAGATCCTCTAGCCTCATCCTCCCAAATTCTGGTGGTCCCAGGCTTCTGAGGTCAAATTCCTGGTAGAATTTTGGAATGACTGAGTTCTGTGGCTCATTTTTCCCTTGTACACTTGTTCAGTGCAGAGCTGTCCCTTCACACTACCAAATCTTGGTCTGTTTGTACCTGAGATCCTCTGCCAACCTTATCCTTATAACTCTCTGACAAGCTGTTTGACTAAAAATGTATATGAGCACCCAGCAAGTAGAAGATAGACTGGGTATGCCCTTGGACATTTGCTAAGTGATCTCAGATTGGAACTGAGTTTGAACCTGCACCAGTCTAGTCAACACCACTCGCCCTGACCTGGTGAGTCACTGAGAACCTACCTCTAGCAATGCCAGTACTACCAGAGGATCTTTCAATAATTGAACCTAATAGGCACTCAATAGGAGGAGTCCAGAGAGGAGTACTTGGGGTTTCTTGGGCCTTTTACTGACCTGCCTTCAGGCCCAGTGCTAGTAAAAGCCAACCCTGGTGCATAGCTTGCTACTTCTTACACATACCCAGGCCTAGAAGATGTAGCCATAAACTGTGGATTGCTTTGTAGCTAAAAATAAGTTGCCCAGGGCCAGTAATAGGCAGTGCCTGACATTGGCCAGTAACAGAGTACATCCCAAGATGCCCCAGAATCAACACACCAAGTAGCCAGCATTAAAAATCAGAGTGAGGTCCAGTTAGCTTCACAACTGGTATATCCAAAGGGAGATCATAGCAGATACCAGACCTTGCTGAGGTGATTCCGCTGTATGAGATCAGCTCCTACACGCATCTTGTATACTGTGGTAGGAATTGATTTTCACAGTCAACCTAACTGAGGGTCAACCCACACATGAACAATCCAATAGCAGTCAATTCATTTACAAAAGAAGGGTTTACATAACTCACACAAGGGACATTTCTGGAGCATCCAACTCAGGTGATCAAGGAGACTATGCAACTGGGTCTCACAGGACACATACTATATAAGGCCAACCTACCAAGACTTGCAGTCATAGCTGATGTACCTAACAAAGTAAAAAAAAGAAAAAAAGGACAGTCAAAATGGGAAGCCCAAGAAAACTGCTACAAATAAAAGAACTAGAAAAATCTCCAGAAAAGAAGTTATGTAAATGGAGGCAAGCAATTTACCATATATAGAGTTCAGAAATTGGTTATAAAATGTTCAAGGGACTTCCTGAGAACTAAACAGCATGAAAAAAGAAATATAAATCATTTTTTTAAAGTCAGAAATGAGGAATATACAAGAAGAAAGAAATACAATAGTTTGGATGATGCAAAGGATCATATCAGCAATTTGGAAGACAAAGTAACAGAAAGCACCCAATCAGAGAAGTGAAAAAAAAAAGAAAATAATTTAAAAAACTAAAGATTTTTTGGGGGAACAACAATAAGCGTAACAACATCCACATCACAGGGATACCAAAAGGAGAAGAAAGAGAGCAAGGAATTGAGAAACTATTTGAAGGAATAATGACTGAAAACTTTCATAATTTGATGAAGCCAATAGATATACAAGTCCAGAAAATACAGTCACAAACAACATAAACTCAAAGAGGTCCACACCAAGATGTATCATAATTAAAATAACAAAGGTTAAAAACAAAGAGAGAATTTTAAAAGTAATGAGAAGCCTGACCTGTAGTGGTGCAGTGGATAAAGCGTCGACCTGGAATGCTGGGGTCACTGGTTCAAAACCTGCATTTATCTGGTCAAGGCATATATGGGAGCAGATGCTTCCTGCTCCTACCCATTTCTCTCTTTCTTCTCTTTAAAATTAATAAATAAATACATAAATTAAAAGTAGTAAGATAAAGATGGTCACCTACAAAGGAGCTCCCATAACACTGTAAGCTGATTTCAGGTCAGAAAGAATTAACATGAAATATTCAAAGCAAGGACAGACAACCAAGACTACTTTACCTAGCAAGACTATCATTTAAAATTGAAGAAGAAATAAAAAAATTCCCAGATAAGTAAAAGCTAAAAGAGTTTGTTACCACAAAACCAGTATTACAAAAAATATTAAAAGACCTCCTTTATGAAGAAGAAAAAGGAGGAAGAGAAGGAGGAGGAAGAAGAACTAGAAAGAAGAACAAGATAAGGAGAAGAAGAAGAAGAAGAAGAAGAAGAAAAAGAAGAAGAAGAACAACAACAACAAGAAAGTTAAAACAATAAAATGGAAAAAATGTGTACTTATCAATAACAACTTTAACTGTAAATGACTTAAGTGCTCCAAACAAAAGACATAAGTAGCTGTAATAGATGATAAAATAAGACCCAGATATACGCTGTCTACATGAGACTCACCTGAGAATGAAAGATACACACAGACTGAAAGTAAATAGATAAAAAAGATATTTCATGCAAATGGAAATTAAAAAGAAAACCTGGAGTAGCAATATGTATAGCTGACAAAATAGACTGTAAAACAAAGGCTATAGTATGAGACAAAGAAGGCCACTCAGACTAATAAAGGGAGCAACCCAACAAGAGAACATACCTTTGTTAAACATAGAGACGCCTAAATATATAAGTAAATATTGATAAACAAAAAGGGAGAGATCAACAGTTATAGTATGGGATTTTATCACTTCTTTGACTTCAATGAATACATCTAGCAGACAGAAAATGAATAAGGAAACAGCAACCTTAGCTTGGATGTATTTAATTGATATCTTCAGAGCATTTTCCTCCAGAGCAACAGAATAGACATTTTTTTTTTCCAAGTGCACATGGAATATTTTTTAGGATAGGTAAAATATTAAAACATAAAATGTCTCGCCTGACCTGTGGTGACGCAGTGGATAAAGCGTCAACCTGGGAACACTGAGGTCGCCAGTTCAAAACCCTGCACTGGTCTGGTCAAGGCACATATGGAAGTTGATGCTTCCAGCTCCTCCCTCCTTTCTCTCTTTCTCTCTCTCTTTTCTCACTATGTGTCTCCTCTCTAAAGTGAATAAAATAAAAATAAAATTTAAAAAAACATTAAAAACAAAAACAAAACATAAAATGTCTCAATAAATTTATAAAGATTGAAATCATTAAGTAATTTCTTTGGCTACAAAAGTACATATTAAACTATAAATTAAACACACACACACACACACACAAAATGAAAAACATACAAAAACATGGAGCCTAAATAGCATATTACTAAACAATGAATGGGTTAAAAGTAAAATCAAGGAACTATTCAAAAAATTCCTTGAAAAATATGAAAATAAGAACACAACAACCCAAAATTTATCAAACACAAGGAAAGCAAACCTAACAGGGAAATCTATAGCATTATAAGCCTTCCTCAAGAAACGAAAAATAACAATAAACAATTTTATTTTACTGTTAAAGAAATTAGAAAAACAAAACCCAACAATCCCAAACAAGGTGAGTAAAAGTAAGGAAATAATAAAGATTAGAGAACATTTTAAAAGATGAGTCTAGAAAAATACAAAATATAATGAAACCAAGAGCTGTTTTTTATAAAAAGATAAACAAGATTGACAAAACTAGACTCATCAGCAAGGATAGAGAGAGGACCCAAAAAATACAATTGGAAATGAAAGAGAAGAAGTAACAACTGGCACCAAAGATATACAAAAGGTTATCAGAAAACATTATAAACAGCTATAGGCCAACAAACTAGACAATCTGGATAAAAAGGATAAATTCATAAAAACATACAATCTTCAAAAGTAAATCAGGAAGAATCATAGAATCTGAATAAACTGATTAAAACCAATGAAATTGAATAAGTAATCAACTAATTCTCAACAAACAAAATTTCCAGACTAGATTGCTTAGCAGGTAAATGTTTCCAAACATTCAATGAAGAACTAACTCTTATCCTTCTCAAGCTATTCTAAAAATTCAAGATCAGGGAAGTCTCCCAAACTTATTTTATGAGACCTTTATTATCTTAATTCTAACCAGGTAAAGCCACTACAAAGAAAGAAAACTAGAGTTTAATATCCCTGATGAACCTGAATGCTAAATTCTTCAATAAAATACTAGCAAAATGGATCCAGCAATACATTAGAAAGATCGTACACCATGATCAATTGGAATTTTTTTCAGGGATTTAAGGTTGGTACAAAGTCCTCAAATTAAAAAATATGATATACTACATAAGCAAAGTGAAGAATATAAATCACATGATCATATCAAAAGACAAACAAAAAGCATTTGCTAAAATCCAGCACTCATTTATGATAAAAATTCTCAGTGAAGGGAAATAGTGAAAACATACCTCAACATAATAAAGACCATGTATGACAACCCAACATCATATTCAATGAACAAAACCTACAAATGTTTTCTTAAGATTATGATCAAGTCAGGGATGTCTGCTTTTATCATTTTTATTAAAAATATAGTATTGAACTAAATATACATCTCAAAACCCCCACACACAAAAGGGTTCAATTAAAAATGGGCAAAGGATGTGCATAGACACTTCTCCAAAGAGCACATACAGATGGCTAACAGACATATGAAAAGATGCTCAACATCACCAGTCATCAGAGAAATGCAAATTAAAACCACAATGAGATATCATCTCACACCTGTCTGAATGGCTATCATCAATAAATCAATAAATAACAAGTGTAGGAGAGAATGTGAAGAAAAGGGAATGTTTCTGCATTGTTGGTTGGAGTGTGGACTTGTGCAGCCATTGTGGAAAGCAATATGGAGTTACCTCAAAAAAGTAAAGAAAAAAAAATCCTTACCCAGCAACTTCTCTTCTGGTAATATATCAGAAGAAACTAGGAATAGTAATTCAAAAAGAACATATTCACCCCTGTGTTCATTGAAGCATTACTTTTAATAGCCAAAGTTTGGAATAACCCAGTGCCCATTAGTAAATGAGTGGATTAAAAAACTGTGGTACATTTACACAATGGAATACTACTCAGTCGTAAAAAAAGAAGGAGATTTTTCCTTTTGCCACAGCATAGATGGACCTGGAGAGTATTATTCTAGGTGAAATAAGCCAGTCAGAGAAAGACAAGTATGAAATCATTTTAATATAATTGGAATATAAGGAACAACATGAACTAAAATACAAAATATTAACAGACTCATAGATACAGAGAACAGCCTGATAGGAAGGGATTTAGGGAGCTGGATGAAAAAGGGAAGATATTAATCAAAAAACACAACAAAAATTTATAGACACAGACAACAGTATGATGGTTACAAGCACTGGCCCACACTAGAGGAAAAGGGGAGTGGGGGAAGGTAGGAGATGGTAAAGGGAGAATAACCCGGGATGGGAGGAGACTTGACTTGGGGCGGTAAATACACAATACAGCATACCGATTATATATCATTATGGAATTGTACACCTGAAACCTATATAATTTATTTGCAATGTCATTCCAGTCATTTCAATAATTTTTATTAAATCTGTTTTATGCTGAGTTTATACTTTGTATAGTAGAAACCATCTTATCTTACTTCATTGGGACATTTATATTGGTTAATTGAAAAGTGGATTAAACCAGGACGAAAAACTTAATAACTACCTTAAAATTTTATTTTACATTAAAACATATGCAAGCACCTTATCATATAAGGATAAAGCCTTCTTTTGAGACTTAGCTTGTTAGTTTCTGTTCCACATTCTTTATAGAAAATACATCCTAAGGACTCATCTGCAAGATCTAGCATGCTTTCATCACAAGTTAAGAAATGCAGAAGGGGTAGAGGAGAAGTACCTAATAGCCATGCTAGCTCAACAGTACATTTTCAGAAGAAAACTGAAACCTTCAGTTAATTTCAAAAATTATTTATGTGGTCATATAAAGATAGCTTCTACATCTTAAGTAAAAACAGTCCATTTAATTAATAAAGTTTTTATATATTATCTATAAAGGTTTATCATTATTTTTAAGTGTTTTTAATGCCAGATGTCACAAATCTTAATGCCTATTCATTAGACAAGAATTTGGGTTTTGTTTTTTTATATACATACTCATTCATTCTTTTTTCAATAATTAAGTGATAACCACATTTAAGACACTACTGCAAAGTTGTTTTGGAAATTAAGTATAGAAGGCAGAAATCTCAACAGTGGTCCATTTAGGGGAATAAAATATGTTTACAACTAATCTTTTAAAAATATATATATATATATGTATATATGTGTATATATATATACATATACAAATAAAAATTATAGACAATAATGCTTATCTATTTTATATATGTATGTAGATTTCC
This sequence comes from Rhynchonycteris naso, assembly GCA_037038555.1. NCBI lineage: Eukaryota > Metazoa > Chordata > Mammalia > Chiroptera > Emballonuridae > Rhynchonycteris > Rhynchonycteris naso. Next base: position 39,519,295 of record CM072997.1, on the reverse strand, counting down.
CCCACAAAGAATAAATTGGCATTAATTCTACTTGTTAGCTATGCTGTCAGTCAAAATAGATATGAATGATTCTAATATCCTCTGGCATGAAGGAAACCAAGATTAGAGCATAGAGACTGCTTAGGCCTCCAATTCAATCATTTGTGCACTTTTCAATTTCAACCAATCAGTGATAGCTGTATGTGGTGATCATTCACCTTGGTTACAAGCACTGGCAGAAACTAGAGACCTGTTTTCAAGCTAAAGCAAAAGGAGCTAAGTGCAATTGTAAATATTCTCTCTAGAGTAAAATTTTAATCATTTAAGAAAAATAAAGCAGAAAAACCATAGCTGTTTTATCCATATTTTCAATTATTTTGTAGTAAGGTAGATTAAATTTAAACAAACCAATGAAGGATAAGCATGGCAGGGATGTTATGTTCCGGGATCCATGATAAGAATTTAAACTGCAGTCCTGTATCAGGCATGGGGCTTTAAACTGCTGGTGCTCACTATACCAGTCTCCTCTTTAGATACTTGTTACAGCTGTGTGAACCTTTCATCTTGTGAAACTTGCCAACCTCAGGAATATTTTATGAGTTACTAGCATTGAAACTTTTGCAGAATACATTCAAACATCACTTTTACAGGCAGCAGGGCTACAAATGTTTCTCCAAAGATTAAAAAAAAAAGCGTATAAAAACCAAACCTAGTAGAAAGAAAACTAACGTTTCTCTGTGACCTCTCTTCTTTCCTGTAACTTGAAGGCCCAGAGTTAGAGGTCAGCAGGCCATCCTCCAGGGATAGTCATTCTCAGTCAAATTTCTTTCCAGAAGTACAAAAACACTGTAAGTAATAAGCTTCTTCCATTATTTTTTCAAGCACTTAACTGCCTTTCTTGGGTAAAATATCACTTAAATAATTTAGTATTTTTATTTCCTCTTTTCCAACTAATAACACCTAGTTACATTTTTAAGAAATTATAATTTCTCAATATGTAATATTTATTTACTAGATGACAAAATATGTGCTTTTAATAAACTTTCAAAAATCATGGAGAAAAACACACTTCTTTTTCCAAATATCAAGATGAATACACTGTTGTTTTTAACCAAAAATAATGCTTGTGAAAACTCAGAAGGCATTATGGATGGGTGAATGTTAGATATAATGAATAGAACAAGTCTGATATTGGATCTTGAATTAAACTGTTTTGTGAATCTGACCTGTATAATTAGCTCAATGATAAAGACTAAACTGGTTTTGGTAAGAGATATTTGGGAGCAGGCATAACACAATTGGCATTGTTTATGAAGAAACAAAAACTAATAATTATAAAACATCTAATAAAATTCAGGGTCTCAGTATAATAGATATGTTTATTTACTTTGTTATATCCATTTTCTTTTTAGATATCCATTTAAAGTCAGTTTATAAAATGTTTTCATAGGAATTTATCCCTAGACTCTTCTGGAGGAGGGGTATGCATGGCCCAAGACAAACAACATATTGAATGGTGAACATCCAAAGTTTGTCTATTCAGAGTGAATCTCAGAAATTTATGGTATTTACATGAAATACTTTTTTTCTCCGTAAATAGAAATGAAGGAACTGAAGCCATCTTTCTACCAGAAAGAGAATCTGAAGGTAATTTTTCTAATTTACTGGAAACAAAATCACGCTAAGGTCAGAGAGAAACCAAGACCTAGACTATTATTCAAGCCACAGCATCAAGCCTGAGTGGAAGTCACTCCTATTGATGGAGTTTTCAATTAATCTATTGCTGACCATGAAAGGCCATGAAATAATGAATCATACTGGTAAACCTAGTAGCCAGCAGAAGCAACAGTATCCAAAACTTCCCACTCCCCACACACCAAAAATAATTAGTTCTCCCAACTTGCCACTTGAGAGAGAAGTGTTGGTTGTTTTTCTAGAAGACAGAAAAAGAGAAATGAGTTATTGTTGCTCATCTATGGTTCATTTACACAATGGAATGCTATACTGCCATATAAAAGAAAGAAACCTTACCATTTAGGAGAGCTAGAATGGACCTGGAGAGCATTAGTCTAATTGAAGTAAGTCAGAGAAAGACAAGTACCATATGATTTAACTCATATGTGGAATCTAATGAACTAAATGATATAACTGGCAAAGTAGAGATGTAATCATAGATAGCAGTTTGACAGCTGTCAGAGGAGATAGGGGTTGGAGAGCTGAGTGAAAGAAGCAAAGGGATTAAACAAAGAAAATAAATCATAGACTATAATACAGCAATAACTGAGGGAATGGGCGTGGTGTGGGTATAAGAAGGTAAAGGGGAAATAAACAGTGATGAAATAGACTTTCTTGGGGTGGTGAACACACAATACAATATATAAATGATGTATTTTAGAATTGTACAACTGAAGCCTATATAATTTTATTAATCAATGTCACCCTAATAACTTCAATTTAAGAAGAAGTGAGACACTATTCACTGAAATATATCTCAGATACTACTACATAAGTTGATGACTTATACTGAAAATAAAAACTCCAGGTTCACTTAACGTTTTTTTTTTCTAAGTGAGAAAAAGGAGGGGAGACAGACACATTCCTGCATGTGCTCTGACTGGGGTTCACCAAACAACCCTCTGTCTGGAACTGATACTTAAATCAGCCGAGCTATCCTCAGTGCCTGGAACCACTGCTCAAGTGGAGTCACTAGCTACAAAAAGGGGGAGAGAGAGAGAAAAGAGGGAGATGGAGAGGTGAAGAGAAGCAGGTGGTCACTTCTCATGTGTTCCCTGACAGGAGATTGGACCCGGGATATCCGAAAGCCAGGTCAAAGCTCTATCCACTGAACTAATCAGCCATGGTTGAACCTATTTAACTTACTTTAAAATAATCATTAATAAAAGTAATTAATTTAAAAATTAACGTATCTGGGGAAAGTCTAAACTAGCCAGGATGTCAGCTTAATATGCATAAACTAAGACTCTCTTGGGAAACCCAAGACACACAAATGGTCTAGCTATGAGCAATTATGAAACTGAAGGATAGCTGAGGTTAGTAGAATGACCTGTGATCTCTGGCTAGTATGTAAGAAAACATGACTTTATTAATCCACTAGTAAACATTCTTCTGTAGACTATCATGAACCATTACAACACATCTTAAGAAAGATAACCAGAATAAAATTTCTTACAATAAAATATTTTTATTGATGGAGAAAGCCATGTTTGAACAGGCAAGATATGATAAGTACTCAGGAAATTACCTACTTAACTTTTTAGTTCTGCTTGAGGAAGTGGAAGAGAAAGTAACCAGAAAAGCTTCCAGAAGGAGCAAAGTTAGAACTCCATTACAATGGAATAATAGATATCATTGGGGAACAAAATTTTTGTTGCAGCCACAAAAACACTTGTTCTTACCTAATTTGAGTTTTCTGATCTCTAATCTGACACTAGTCTTTCTCTGTAAGCTACAGTTATTTTTTTAATTCAAGATTTTAGGTTTTAATCTTATTGTAAAATTTTCAACATTTAGTTTCACATAATGAAGTAGAATGTCTTATTGGGCATCATCTTTGTGAAAATATAATAATTTATATAATGCAGTAAGTACACTAATACACTAAAAGATATGACTGAATCAGAATTTGTCAACACTTTTGAAATAGAACATATTAAAACAGTTATTTTAATCATAAAATTGTTGAAAACTTATTTAAATTCTATTCAGGCAAAAATTTACATTAGTAGCTCTTGTGTTTGTGTACTTGTTGAGGATAATCTTGTTTGATGCTTTAGCAGTAGTCTGCCATCATATTTCTGTCACATCACCCCTGATAATGATCTTCCATCATCTTCAGATCTTGATGAATGCGTTCTCCCTGCTCATCACTAACAGCTCCAAGATTTTTGGGAAACTTACCAATGTGACTTCAGGAATTGAATCTTAACACTCATGTTACATCCAATGTCGTGGAAAGCCAACAGCATCCTTTGAACCAAAAGTTTATAGTTTTCTGCTTTCTTTGTTGCCGATTAAGTTCTTTGTAATTGCCACAAAAGTCTGCCATGCTGCCTTTTTCTACTTAATAATCTTCCTGGAAAATTCTTCATCACGAAAGAGGGTTTGAATTTGAGGTACATCGAATACACCTGCTTTTATATTCTCAAAAGACAAGGCAGGACAAGCAGAAATAGTATGTTGAAAGCATTCACTTTCTCTATTCAAAGCCTGAAAAAAACTACTTCACTAAGCCAAGTTTGACGTAAAGTGGGGGAAAAATGATCCTGTCTCCATTAACTAGAGGTCCATTAACAATATTTTGCATCCCTACTTCCAGAGCTTCATGTTTCGGCCACTCCTTCTATGTCCAGTGTTTTTCCCAAGCTTGGCTGTCCCACAAACTCAGAAAGCAAGGATACTGTGTGAAACCTCTCTGTTGCCTTAGCAGAAAATTGACCATTTTAAGATCCACCAAATGATCCAGTTATGCTCCTCATACTTCAGAAAGTCGTGAACAAATTTTATGTCATTATAATCTTCTCGCAGATGAGTTGAATAAGTAATTGGAACCGCTGCATAAACATTAGCATTGTGTAGAAGAACATATTTTAGACTACATTTAGAGCTTTCAAGAAATAACTGCCATTCTGTTGGACTGTAAGTGGTAACACCTAGCTGGATGAGAAGACTACTGATATCATAACAGTAAACAAAATGTTTTTCTTCGGAAAAAAAAGTCTACAAAAATTTGTTCATGCTTCCTGAAATGGGATACTTTAGCTGACCAGGGAAGTACATTTTTTTTTCTTGAAACCTGGAGGCTAATAACTCAGATGCTTTCTTTGATAGGCCCAAATCTTTTACGTTGAAGGCCCAAGTCATTCAATTTGGGTTGGCTAAACTGCTGTGGGGTTCATGACTGCTTGGCATCAGAAGAAGATCCTTCAGATTCTACAACCATTTCTTCATGCATCTTGTTTACTTTCTTCATCCTTAGAAGAAATACAATCATTGAAAACTGGAACTTGAAATGTCTCAGAGTGTGGGATAGGTTGTATTGCTGAAGGAATATTAGGATATGCGATCATATGCCGTTTTTTCTTGCCAATGCCCTTTGTGTGGATCAGACAGAAATAACAGTCACTGCTGTGGTCCTTAGGTTCATGCTAAACCATGGGAATACCAAAAGGCATTCCTTTGCGTTTTCCTTTCTTCCAGTCATGAAGCATTTCCTCATAATTATGACATACAATATGAGGAGCAAAATTCTTGTCTTGATCGCCAAGGGAAACTTGAAAATAGGCAATATATGCATGTCACAAATGATGAAATATTGCTCCTCTGACATTGAAGTGTGTAACAGTCACATATAGAACAGAAGGTGTCAGGACTATTCTTACATTTATACCTACTTGAAAAAGCCATGATTCAATCTTAAAACAAAATAAAAGGGTGTTTTTATCAGATAATAATTTTTTACCTTTAAAAACAACTGCAATTATGTAAAAGTGATGTTTGTAAAACATTAATTTCCTTTAGGTTATGTTCAATCCAAGAGCCATTGACCTTTAAGTCCAATTTAAAAACCAATGCATGCCATTTACTGTAACAAAAAAATAAAATTGCATAAAAACTGGAGCATGCATCTAAAAATGGATTTTAGATTTGGAATCAGCAATCCAGAGCTATATAGAAAAAGTTCTAAAACCTCATGCAACAGAAAAAGAAAAATAAAATTGTTCCCCAGTGTTATTTGACAAGGAAATAAGAAAAAGAAGAGTTTTGTCTAAAGTAAGAAAATCGAATACAATGAAGCTTGAGGTCTAAAAAATGGTGTAATTGGTATTTCACAAATTAATTAGTATACAAAAAGCACTAAGTCACATTTTTTCACAGGTGACACTGAGGAAAGTTTTTTTGAAGGTATTCAGTTAAGCTAAAACAATTACATGATTCCTATTTATAAACCACTTTACAATTCATAGAATTTTTTTTTGTATTTTTTCAAAGTGAGAAGCAGGGGTGGGGTGGTAGGCAGACAGACTCCCGCATGTGCCCTACTGGGATCCACCCAGCACACCCACCAGTGGGCAATGCTCCTCTCCTCTGGGGCGTTGGGCTGTGGTAGGAAAAGAGAGGGATAAAGAGAAAGGAGAGGGGGAAGGGTGGAGAAGCAGACGGGCTCTTCTCCTGTGTGCCCTGACTGGGAATCAAACCCAGGACTTCCACAAGTTGGGTCGACACTCTACTGCTAAGCTAATTGGTCAGAGCTTATAATTCATACAAGAATTGTACATTCAGTACTTTATATAGAAATATGCTACTCTCCTAAAAAATACCATCAAGGCTCTGGCTGGTCGGCTCAGTGGTAGACTGCTGGCCCAGCCTGTTGATGTCCCGAGTTCGATTATCGGTAAGGGCATACAGAAGAAGCAACCATCTGCTTCTCCACCCTTTCCACTCCTCCTTCTCTCTCTCTCTCTCTCTGTCTTTCTCTACCCCTTCCACAGCCAAGGCTCAACTGGAACAAGTTGACTCCTGCACCTAAGTTGGCACCATGGCCTTGTCTCAGGTGTTAAAATGGCTTCAGTTGCAACAGATTAATGGCCCCAGATGCGCAGAGCATCACCCCTAGTGGGCTTCTAGGTGGATCCCGGTCAGGACACATGTGGAGGTCTTTCTGTCTCCCCACTTCTCACTTAAGAAGAATACCCCCCAAAAAAGAAAGAAAGAAAAATATATATATAATACTGTCAAATGATTTAATAACTTTAGGTTAATTTTTATATAAAAATATTAAAACATTGTAAGCTTTATTTTAACCAATTTGAAATAATTAAGAATGATGCTGAGAGAAATTTTAGTGGGTTAATATAACACGTTGTTTCAGAATCCTTTCCTTGGTAGTTTTGCAGCAAATTATTAGTACTTTAGGATTTTTGAGATCTCAATAAATACAAAGGTTAGTCTTCATAATTGAATGTAATGAAAGATTACTTATTTTTAATATAACAGCTTTGATTTAAATTCTGAAAACCAAAGCTGCTATATTTTATTAAAATTAAGAAAAAATAAATTAATATGAAAGAAATTTTCTACAGTATTAAAGAACATTTTATTACCCCTTTAAGTACAGCAGTTTCCACCTTAGTTTTCATATTTAATATATAGAAGCAACTTCACCATGATAATCTTATTCATGGAACCAAAAGAGAAACAACCTTCATTGATTTCCACCTGTATGTCCAGGGAGCCAAGAGAGTTTCTACATTTAATTAAACCAAATTAAATTATAAAATATATTTAAAAACATTTACCTTCAAAATAATCGAGATGTATACTTCTTTCTAATCCTGTTGTTTCCCAAGTTTTCCCCATTAGTTGTATATTTACATTATATTATTAAAAAAAAACCTTCTTTCACTTAATAGAAATTATTCAATCCAGATGTGGTTATTTTTACCCAAGTACAAAATGCTTTTGTTTTTGTTTTTAAATAATCTACTACTTTAGATTCTTATTTAGTTTATGATGTATTTTGTTTTGATATATAAAATTAATATTTGATATTTTAAATATCTGGACCATTAAGTACATAACGAATTATATCATTTTTTCCTACTCACTCAAATGAGTTAATAGAAAGAAAAATTTAACACTATGTTTTACCGATGTAGACATGTAGCATAAGGTGAAATTCTGATAATATTCTACTGTTCTAGTTTTGTTTACAAGGCTGCCATAACAAATTAGCAAAAACTGTGTAGCTTAAATAAGAAAAAGTTATTGTCTCACATTTTGGGAAGCTAAAAATACAAAATCAATATGTCAGCAGGCTTAGTTTCTACTGAGACGTGTGAGGGAAAATCTGTTCCACGTGGGAATCCCACTTTCTGGCTCGCAGGTAGTCTTTGATATTCCTTGACCTGTATATGCATCACCCTGATCTTTTCTTTCATCTTCATATGGAGTTTTATGTGAATGTGTGTGTGTGTATGTGTCCAAATATCCCCTATTTTTTAAAGGACACAATCATACTGGATTAGAGTTTACCTTAATGAACATATATTAACTTGATCATCTGCAAAGAACCTATTTCTATATAAGGCCCCATTCATAGGCATTGGGGATTAGGACTCCAACAATTTTTTGTTACTCGACCCGTAACATTGACTGAGTTTTGAAATGCTTTTGTTTAAGCAAACTGAGAAATTGTTTGACTATTTATCATAACACCTGGGTTTAAATTCATCCTCTATTATTTATGAAGGAATCATATAACTTCTTCATGTTCAAAACTTTTACAAGTATACCAGGGTATCTAGGCTCTGCTTTATTTTATCTTCAGCAGGAATGAACACAAGATGTCAAGAAAGAAAGGACAAAAATTAAAACTTATTTAAAAGATCTTAAAGAAAAGCGGAAATATTTTAAAATGAGTAAAAATAATCAAGTATAAGGCTACCAAAAAATAAGAATAAAAGTGGTTGAAATGGAAGGAAGAGTGGCAAAGAAAATTTACTTTATAATACATATACACAAAGAAGAGAGTTCATGAAATCTTAGTTCCAGCTTATGTTCTCTGAGGGATATTAGAAACAATGGCAATCAGGTAACAGAGACCTAGAGCTAGATCATGGGTTTTAAATACTTTCTCTCCATTAATAGGAACTAGTACTCTTTGGAAAAATGGCCTATTCAAGGCTGTACCAAGAAGACCACAAAATGAACCTTGATAATCTTGTTTCAGGATATAAGGAAGTACTCAAAACTAAGATGCAGAAGCCAGTCTGAAAGAGCCCCCATGGACAAGTATAATGCCTTGTAGAATTAAATTAAATAATGATAATGAAATATTATAACCTCTTAAATAAATCAACCTATAATATAATTCTAAACAATTTATATATTTATATTTATATGAAATGTACTTTCTTACCAGTGAGGTTCAAGTATTAACTATGACAAAAATGAAGAAATAAAAAAAAAACCCATTTGGTCATTACCAACATTAATTCTGGCAAGACTCATAAGTGGATACTAAAAGACCAAAATTAGGGTGTAACATTTTGAGGTATCACAAAATATTTATATCATCTCAGTAGAATTCCTCACAAGATACTGGAAAAACTTTACAGGAGAAATTTGATAAAGTGATCAAGTTAATATAACGAGTATGAAACATACCAATACTATAGATACACAGACTGACAGTTTATGGCATTGAAAATAGCACAGCATTGCTTCTGTGGTGTTCCTGACAAAACATTCATAGCCTGAATCTGGACACATCAGACAATCCAAAGAGAGATGTATCTTATACAAAATTATTGACCTATTCTCTTAAAAAACAAAACAAAACAAAAACAAGTTTAATATCTACAAATAAAAGAAACTCAGGAGACAAGACAACGAAATGCAGTGCATGACACAGAATATTCTTTATGATACAAATGACATTGTGACACTTGCCTAAAACTGAATAACGTCTTCACATTAGATAACAATGCTGTAACTTTTCTAATATTGTGTGCTATATATTTAGGGAAGTACGTAGAGAAAGGGACATAATATCAGTAACTCAGTCTCAAAATGAGGAGAGGGAGAAGGAGGGAGATTGGGTGATTGGAAGGAAAAGAAGGGAGAAAGAGAAGAGCTGAGGGAGGAGCCTGGGTGAATTACAATATATAGGAGAATTTTTATACATTTTTTGACCTTTTTATATGTCTAAAATGATGGTAAAACTTAAAAATAAAAGGGAAACATTACTTATTTAACCTCTTACATGGTGGAGAGTAAGATGTAGAGAGGACAAAAGTGTTACTCTTGACCTAGGAGAAGTAGGTAATTAGAAATAGTTTGTAATAGTGAAGAACTATGACACACAGGGATAAAGGAGGCATTTACTACTACTTGGACATAATTTGCTGAGATGGGAACTCTAGGGAGGGGCAGCAGCCGCAGATGCAGTTGGGAAATACTGCTTTTAAAAAATTTCTCCAGTAGCAGAAAACAACAAATGGGAGGAAGTGTGTGCACCGATGATGAACATGCTAATAAGTACATGTAACCCAGAAATGTGGGCTAGAGTCTTGTCTTCCATATACATACAAGAGCATGAACTATTGCCATTTTATTACTATCTTTAATCTAGACATATTTGTAGCTGGCAAAGACCAGAGAAAATGGGGTTACAGAAAGTATGCATGTACGCAGAGGGTCAATGTGTCTTGGGCTCAGGCTAGGCTCACACTGGCATTTCTAATTGTTGTTGTGATGTCTTAATGATAGATCTTGAACTTCTCCCTCATTGCTGTCACCTAATTTAGGCTTTTTATTTGTTCCGACATCAAATGCTCCAGATTTGCAGCCTGATTCTGATATTGAAAAACTGAAATCCTCTATCATTTTTGTTGTTCTAAGGTACAGAAAAAATTTTCAGGACTCAATGGTCAAATTAAAGCTTGAGTAGCTATCTCTGTAGTTACAGCCTTTAAATTGGATGGGCTCTCTAAATGACCAGGTTTGGAAAAAAATTTACTCTGACATATTTATGGCCCTTATTTCTGTTATAATTTGAGGAAGTTTAGTTAACCTCAAAGTATTTAGATCTTTGGTTAAATATAAATTATAGATAGAAATAAAGACTTTATTAAGACACATCTCTAACCTAACTTCTTACATTTACTGACTTCAATGCATAACATACTTATTATTTAATCAAGGAAACTCCTTTTCCTTTTTTTAAAGAACGTATTAAAAGAAAATATGACCATTTGATTCATATAGTAGAAAATAATATATGTATTTTTATTTCAGTGTATTTTGTGGTTCATTGAATTGTAAATAGGCCACTTATAATTAATCAATATATTGTGTGAATGTGTGTAAAATGAAGAATCTATGTATTTTAATGCATATTGACTGGTAGAGTTAAACAGTGAATTTACATATTGTGGTCTGAAAATACTAATGTTTTATTCAAGTTTAATCATTTTAAAAATACTACTTTATAATCTATTGATGATGTTCTAGTATTCTAGTTGAATATAGAAAATTACATAAATTTAATTTTAAATGGTTATTTTGAAGATTCCCATTTTAAAATCTTCAAAAGATGACATTATTTAAAGGAATCAATGGATGGTTGTTAAACAAGTACAAACTTGTCTAGATATTTATTTTCATCAAGTTTTAATACAGAATGACACAAGTGTAGTGGATGCCAGTCAGAATATTTGGAGCACAAATTATCAAAAATAATCAAAAACAATTTTTATAACCTACCAGGAGTTAAATTCTCAGGGATTTTAACTGTAAATGACCACGCTATCATTCATCAGAGTAACTTCTGACAAGATTTTACATTCCTCGAATCACTGTAAACACAAATATTATTTCTCTTGCATGTCTGTTTGTAGGATTTTTCAATAACTATGTTTAAAAAATATGAATTTCTGATTGTGTCATAATTAAATATCACCTAAAAACAACATGTAAGAATAAAATGTTTCAACTGATTTTTAATATGATTTTTCATAGTTTTTTTTAAAAAATACATTATTGAATTTTATCTATTTACACAAGAAATAGGGTTTTATTTTTTCTAAGTTTTTTAATTTATTGTTTTAATATGAGTTTAAGTGTTCCACTCAATATAACACCCTCACTTCCCAACAACATGCCCCCGATTAAACACCCTTTGCCTCCTTCCCTCTGACATCCTCCCCCCTACCCTCTGGGGTTTGCTGTCCTATTATCTTTATCTATGTTATGCATTTATAATTTCACTAATTCCTTCATCTTCTCTGATCCTGTCCTCTCATCATCCATTCCTCTACCAGCTGCCCTCTGCTCCCTTAGACCCTGCTGCTGCCTCTATTTCATTCCTCAGTTCACCTTGCTTATCAGATTCCACATAAAAGTGAGATCATGTGATACTTTTTCTTTCTCTGCCTAGCATATTCCACTTAGTGTAATAATCTCCAGGTCCATCCATACCATTGCAAAAGGTAAAAGTTCCTTCTTTTTCATGGCCACATAATATTTTATTGTATATATGTACCATAGCTTTTTTTCCACTTGTCCACTGAACAACACTTGAGCTGTTTCTAGATCTTGACTATTATAACCAATGCTGCAATAAACATGGGGATGCATATCTTCTTTTGAATTAGTGTTTTGGGATTCTTAGGTTATATTACTAAAAGAGGGATAGCTGGATCAAAAGGCAGTTTCATTTTTAACTTTTTTAGGAGACACCATACTGTTTTCCACAGTGGCTACACATGTGTGCATTCCCACCAGCAATGCAAGAGTGTTCCCTTTTCTCCACACCCTTGTCAGCACTTATTGTGTGTTGATTTGTTAATGAGAGCCATTCTGGCAGGTGTGAGGTGGTATCTCATCGTGGTTTTAATTTGCATTTCTATGACTGTTAGTGACATTGAACATTTCTTCATCTGCCTATTGGCCATCTGTATGTCCTCTTTGGAGAAGTGTCTATTCAGTTTCTTCGCTCATTTTTTAATTGGATTGTTTACCTTCCTGGTGTTGAGTTTTAGAAGCTCTTTATAAATTTTGGTTATTAACCCTTATCAGACATACCTGCAAATATATTTTCCCCTTCTGTGGGTTGTCTTTTTATTTTGTTAATGGTATTTTTTGCTGTGCAAAAACTTTTTAGCTTGATATAATCCCATTTGTTTATTTTGTCCTTTATTTCACTTGCCTGTGGAGATATATTGGCAAATAAATTGCTCCAAGAGATATAAGAGAGTTTACTGCTTATGTTTTCTTCCAGGATTTTTATGGTTTTGCAACTTACATTTAAGTCTTTTATTCATTTTGAGTTTGTTTTAGTGAATGGTATAAGTTGGTAGTCTAGTTTCATTTTTTTTTGCATGTACCTGTCCAATTTTCTCAACACCACGTATTAAAGAGAGTGTCTTTACTCCATTGTATACTTTGCCTTCTTTAAGACATAGAATTTTAATACACACAAAACCCAAAACATAATCTAGAAATCTGAATATGCAGATAAAAAAGTTAAGTGAAAGTAGATAAATGAATGACTGGGTGTCATATTAATAGACACATACACAGATACCTAGACTGCAAGATTCAGAAAGAAACAATAGTCAATGCTAATCTCAAGGATTCTGAACCAACTATTGAATTTAATTACTAAGCAAGTCATTTACTAGCCATGTGTACTAGGGGGTTTATTGAACTTTAAAAAACAGTATACAATAGAAAAGCTTAATTTTAATATATTCATTTATATGGATTAGTGCTGATTGAATCAATTAATCCAGATAAATGTAACTATTGGTGGCACTGTAACAGTTTGTTGGGGCTACCAGAACAAAATACCACAGACTGTGAGGCTTAAATAATAAAAATTTGTTTTCTCAGAGTTCTGAAGGCTGGAAATTCAAGACTAAGGTATCAGCATATTTGGTTTCTGTGAGATCTCTCTCTTCGGCTAGAAGATGGACTTCTTCTTCTTTTATTCTCACAAAGCCTGTTCAATATTGTGAGTATTCCTGGTGTCTCTTCCTTTTGTTATAAGAACATCAATCATATTGGTTTAGGGTTCCACTTTTATGACTTCTTTTAATCTTAATTACCACTTTAAAGGCCCTATTTCCTAATAAAAACATGGTGAAGTTTAAGGTTCCAACATTCAAATTTTGAAGGAACATAAGTCAGTCCATAACAACTATTTAAAATGATTAATAATTAGTATATTATTATTTGGGCCATGATTAATCAAATTATAGTGGCCAAATGGATAAAACTGAATTTTGTTCAAATGAATAAGAGTTCTATTTATTGTAGAACATTGTCTGAAAATAATTACACTGTGAATCAATTTGCTGTTTCTTTTCTGAGAACAAAATTTGAACATGAAATGCTGATTTCAAATTATAAATAGAGCTTTGACAGGTGTCCCCCAGTGTCATCCACACTAATGCCAGGTTCCAAGAACTCATTGTTTCAATTGCAACTAATCAAATCAAATAAATTCTGCCTCAGACACTTTTGTTTAGCTTCAAAATATAGCATTATGCTTAAAGTTCCTGGCAAAAGGAAAATAAATGACCGAACACTTTTTGCTCAGTGTACACTGTGTGGCCAAAGGGAAGAGTGGATAATACTACATTATCTAATTGCACTTGCTGCCATAAGAGAAGTAAATTAAATCCATTAAAATATTTTTTAGATAAGTCATTATTTCAAATTTATAAAATAAGTTTTTAACAGAGACATTATTTTGAAAGAAATTACATTACAAAATATTTTGCTATTGCTGTAGACTTAAAAATCCAATATTTCATGAAGTAGCCAGAAAATATTAAGAATTTATTCTCTTACAGGTAATATCAATAATTTATAAAATTAAATTAAACATAATTAGAAATTTTTATAGATATAATTTTGTCTTAATGCTGAAAAGTTAATTGCAAAATTCTTTATTTCTCTCTATTGAATAGTTAGAGATTAATTTAAGCTCCCTGGTTATCAGGTTTAGCATACTTTTAACCTACTCAACTTTACTACTTTTAAGTAATTCACAAGCAGTCTTTTCATGCCTAACATATTTTAAAAAAGCACATTTACTTTTTTGTTTTCTATGATTTTTATTGTTTCCCATTTAGCCTTATCAGCTTTGAACATTTGATTCATTTCTATCTCTGTCTTTTTCTATTTCAATTATTTTCAGCAAAACAGACATGCATTTTTTGTCTGCTTAGTTTGACCCTTGCATAATAAAATATCATTTCTGAAAATTGATAGTGACACAGGAAAAAACATAAAGCTTTGTATATTTTGGTAGATTGTTTTAAAGAAAAACCACTATCCCACTGTGGCAGATAGAACTTATAACAAGAAGAAATGCCAATTACCAATTAGACACAAAAGGCAATCTCTGAGGATTCTTTGTTAATCTTTGGAAACTAGGTTTCCGTCTTTAGTCTAGATTGTCGTAGTATTTTCATGCTAAGGTACAATTATATGTACAAAGGTTTCTCTGATGTTTCCCTTCCAGTTTTTCCATATTCATCTCTGGTTTCAAGAGAAGTTACATAATCCAACATTGCCAACAAGTTTAGCTAAAAGAAAATTGAAAAAGAAATTGTTATTTGCTATATTTTTCTGTGTGTCTGAGAAATATTTCTGATATTTTGCACATTACACTACAAACTAAATTTTATCATGATATCACTGACACTTTACTGATTAATATACTAAAACTGTTGCTTTCTAGAATATGTTCTATTGACAGAACGGTTGTTACAAAAATTCCCAGTAGCTTTTGCTTGACACACATTTCACTGACAACATGTATATCTTCTTTGGAATATTTATGGAGAAATAAAACAACTATGATTGACATCCATACATTTAGATGATTTTTCAAGGTAGTATTTTATTTATATTACATATACACAGAAAACTTTTGAGAATATTTTCTTTCATAATCAAAAATTGAATAGGGTATTCTGATCTGGGTTATTCAGTTAATTTCTAATATGAATTAGTGTATTTTAAAATATTTTCATAATGAAAAGTGTTCCAATTTTGAGTGCCATTTTAAGGGTAACAATTTTGAAAAATCCACTCAAACAGGTAGTATTTCTCACCTATTGTTGATATTTTCCTTCATATTGATGAAGCTCATTAGAGCAATGTTTTCCCAACTTCTTTCTGCACCTTTTCTTAATTGTGTTTGTGTGGTTTGTAAATCTGTCAATAGGAGAATAGGCGTGCTCAGCTCAGTTCTGCCTTTATGCCTCTTACACTCTGTCTTAGTCACAGAAAGCACACATTTTGTTCTCTACCCCCAGGAAGAGGTGTGTACTTTAGAAGAGGGAAAAAGAGAAAAAGGTGTTGTTCTCTAAACTTCATTATCAGAAGGTCAAACATGATTGTGAAAGTATAACAAACTTCCAAATGCTTTACCATTATTTTTTGAGTGAAAGCACTCCCCCCATCACACCCACCTATTGGCAGTAACAGCAATTTTGATTTCAGAGTCAGATTCTCACATTAGTATTGCCACTGTAAAGTTTTCATTTGAAACTAACAATTGATTCCCACATTGTGAAGAATATGAAGAAACAACAAAAGTCCCTAAGGAAAGATATTTTATGGTAAGCCCTCATGGATATCAGCAACTTACTTTTTTTCTCTTTTGTTTGTTTACTTATTTATTTTGTTCCTTTTTTTATTGAATGTATTGAGTTCCACTGTTCAACAAAATTATACAGGTTTCTGGTGGACAATTTCACAACACATCATCTCTATACTGTACTGTGTATTTACCACCCAAAGCAACTTTCCGTCCAACACCATTTATCCCCCATACCTCCTCCTTCTTTTCCCAGCCCCTCATCCCATGGCAATTACCTCATTGCTATTTGTATCCATGAGATTTTATTTATTTATTTTCTTGCCCAACCTCTCCAGTCCCTGTTGTATAGCTTTCCCCCTCACCCAGCAGTTGTCAGCCTTTTCTCTATCAGTCTGTCTCTATTTTGCTTGTTAGTTCATTTCGTGTGGTAATTATCTTACACTGACTGGCTTATTTAGCAACTTACTTTTTAACAGAGAAAAATTATCAGTGAAAGGTACATACCTTTTTTTATGAGACTGGACTTTACATAGTCCTTTATATTTTACCTGATTTGTTTTCTCTTTTGTGAACTTACACTGCACTCCTGGTTCTACCTCTAAAAACATCACATGATTGTTCATTGAAATGACAATAATCTACAATATTTTATCCTTTTGAAAGCTAGCACATAAAGTTACCCACTCATAACTAAATGTACGTGCTGTAGGGAAAAAAAAACAATTAAAATATTTGAAACCAGTACTAGTACTGAAATTCACAGCAACATATATAAAGCAGAGCTAAAGAAAATTGTTATCACCACCATTATAGGATAGAATGTAATGGGAATCTACGGTATTGCCCTGCCAATGGCAACTATGGAAATTAATTCATTTTGTATTTTTGCCCAGAAAAATTTACTTCAAAGTGACATTAAGTTACATTTTCTTTTGTGATTTAAAATTTTAGATTATTTTATTCGGAGAGTAGCATAAAATCATAGGCTGCAAGGAAGGATGTATAACTTAATAAACTGGGAAAACTGAAAGCACAAAAAGCTTCTGAACTTCAAAAGAAAAATTAAATAAATAAAGTGAATAATTTGGAATTATACAAACAATACATTGAATTATGTTAATCCCAAAGATCTAGAAAAATTGGGTACTTATACAGTGAATTCACCAAATGCCTGTAGCTAGAATAGGAGAATAAAGATTCAAACCCTAGGTCTCTTACCCTGCAAAACCTAAGACCTATTGACAAGCATGTTCAAACACACACACACACACACACACACACACACACACACACACACGCACGCACGCAGGCACGCACACACTCCTTAAGGTTAGATTTTCATATAGACAGAGGAAGATTCTAATTTTAAAAATAATATTGCCTGAGCAGGCGGTGGCACAGTGGATAGAGCATCAAATTAAGATGCGGAAGACCCAGGTTCTAGACCCCGAACTCGCCTGCTTGAGCATGGGCCCATCTGGCTTGAGCAAAAAGCTCGCCAGCTTGGACCCAAGGTCACTGGCTCGAGCAAGGGGTTGCTCAGTCTGCTGAAGGCCCTTGCGGTCAAGGCACATGTGAGAAAGCAATCAATGAACAACTATGGTGTCGCAACAGCAACGAAAAACTAATGATTGATGCTTCTCACCTCTCTCTGTTCCTGTCTGTCCCTATCTATCCCTCTCTCTGACTCTTTCTTTGTCCCTGTATAAATAAATAAATAAATAAATAAATAAATAAATAAATAATATTGATTCAATTATATACATTTATATTAGTTTTTGGCCTTTTCATTCATTTAATCATTTGAACTCAGTGAAAGAAAACAAGAAGTAAATATTGAAGCTGAATTGACTCTTACTAATGAATTTTTGCTGTATAAGCTTTGAACAGGAGTTTCTAAATGATTTAAGATGTATGATGCAGTATTTGGCCAGAAGTCAGTTTATTCTCAAGAAGTATCACAGTGTATGCAGGGACTTGGCATACTGAACAATCTCTCAATCTCTTCCTCATATTCCCCCAAAATTTAATTTATGTGGATAATTACTAAGCCTCTCTTTTCAATATACAGATATAACTATTCTTTTTTTACAAAAACAATTGAGAAAGTATAATTTACTTACTTCATTTGCATCTATGTAGGTCTAAGTTTATATAGAAGGATAGATCTTACTGACAATCATTTGGGAAATAAATTAACAAAAAACAATCATTGAAAATTAGCATACAAAATAAGGCAACTTTGAAGAGTGCTCTTTTTTATATAACAATTCACTGTATTAACCATAATTCTCTAGTAAAACTTACTAAAATTTAGCATTTTATGTCTGAATATCAGAGCAGTGTCAAAAATATAAATTGACAAAATGAAACTTCACATTTTGTTTTCATAATCTATTTATATTCTTCTAAAAATTATGGCTTTTGTTTTATCACAAAGGAAGTTTTACAGATTTCACAATGCTAACTTTTGTTTTAGCTTTAAAATTCTGGTAGAAGAAAAAGAGTCAAATAATATGTTTCAAATCTTCTTTATAAGCAAGTTATTTAATGCAGTTGCTTTGGTAACTTTGATTCATTGAAAAGATTCAGAACTTATACTATTCCCAATGAATCTCATATTTGGAAACATTATGCCCAGTTTATAAAAATGAATATTCTTCTAAAAAATTGGTTTTTAGATTTGAGAGAGATGAATTTCTCCAAATTATGAATTTATATTTCCTCATTAAAAAGTTTTTACTAGGTAATGAATGTAGCCTATCTATGCTAAACCCACTTAAGGTGTTTCCCTATGATGTTAATAATATTGTTCTCTTCAACAAGCCTTTTTATATTTCTTATCCCTTGAAAAGGGGTTATAATAAATCTACAATTTCATATTGGCTTAGAATCAGTCGCACTATTTTCCTAAGTGAGCTCTATAAAATTTACCTAAAACTTATTAATGGAATTTAAATAGAGCAAAATGAATAAAAGTTAAATTTTTTTGACCACATTTACTTATTTGTATCAACAAAACTATATTTTCTAGAAATTATTTTAGGAAATTTTGCCATAAAAATATGTGAAAGGGAGTTGGCCAGTTAGCTCAGTTGGTTAAGAACATCATTGGAAATGACAAGGTTGTGGGTTGGATCCCCAGTCAGAACACATATGAGAAGCAACCAATTAATGCACAACTTAGTTGAAAAACAAATGAATGCTTCCCTTTCTTCCCCCCTGTCTCCCTTTCTTCTGTTAGTCCCAAAAATAAAATTAAGCCCTACCCAGATAGCTCAGTTGGTTCGAGCATTGTCTTGGAGCACTAAGGTTGCTGGTTCATTCCCAGGCCAGGTCACAAATAAGAGCAGCTCAAAGATCCTAGATCTTTCTCCCTGCCTTTCTCAACAAATAAAAATAAGAACAATGTGAAGGTAGTCAATGTTAATTCTGACTCTTAAGAACCGGGCCTAAACACATTTTGGGTCTCCTATTTCCTGAGAGGAGATCAATTACAATCAAGTTAGATAATAGTTTAAAGTAAATAGAGTATCAAATTTAACTATTTCTGACCTGGCTGATTGGCTCAGTGGTAGAACATTGGCCCAGCTTCTAGATGTCCTTGGTTTGATTCCTGATCAAGTCACATAGGGCAAGCAACAATCTGCTTCTCCACTTCTCCTTTCTCTCTACCTTTTTCTTCCTACTGCAACCATGGCTGAACTGGTTGGAGTGAGTTGGCCTGGGGTGCTGAGGATGTCTCCATGGCCTCTGTCTCAGGTGCTAAAAAATTGGCTCTATTGCTTAACAATGAAGCAATGGCCCCAGATGGGCAGAGCATCACCCCCTGGTTGCCATGCCATGTAGATCCTGGTCCAGGCACATTGGAGGGTCTGTGTCTCTGCCTCCCCTTCTCTCACAAAAATAAAAAAATAAAATAAATTTGATTTGATTATTTGTGGTTTTGCTCATGGCTGCTCCAATCCTGGATAAGCAAAACATGGCCCAGCTTATTGTTCACAGTAGAATCTAGTCACAGACTAATTTTCTGAGCTCATCTTCTACTTCTTTGCCATAATTATTGTGCTCTTGTCTTAACCGCTTCTTTCTGTCTCCTGTATACAGCAGCCTAGTTTCTGTATCAGTGTCTGACATATCTCACATATGAGTTAATATGCATACTGCAGTTAAACACATTTGTTAATATGTTATAAGCAATGATTACTAAAAAAAGTTACAAATAAGGAAAGGTAATAAATGAACCTTGGGACGTTGGCTTGGAACTATAGAACTCATAGAATTCATGGTTAAAAAACAAACAAACAAAAACTCAGCTGATAAAAATCCAATGTCCCCCCCTCAAAAAAAGTAACTGCAAACAAAAGTTAATCTCTAAATGAAAACTCTGAATTGGATATCTTCTACAATAATTTTCAAATGTGATAAAACTAACTTTGTATTTCTTTCAGGTGAAAGAAAGAAATACTGACACAGACTCCCGCATGCACACCAACCAAGATTCACATGGCAACACCAATCTTGGGCCAATGCTCAAGTCCAAGCTATTTTTAGCACCTAAAGCTGACATAATAAAGCTATCCTCAGTGCCTAAAGCCATGCTGGAACCAGTCAAGCCACTGGCTGCTGGATGAGTATTTTAAAAAAGGAGTAAGGGAGAAGAAGATCATTGCTTTTCTTGTGTACTCTGACCAGGAATCAAACCTGGGACATGCATATGCTAGGATAAGCTCTATCCACTAATCCACTGGCCAGGGATGAACGTCTTTTCTCTAAAATTTTCTCTCAGATTGTTTCTACTTATTCTTTTTTATTTTTAACAGAGAGGCAGAGAGAGAGAGAGAGAGAGAGAGAGAGAGAAAGAAAGAAAGAAAGAAAAAAGAAAGAAAGAAAGAAAGAAAGAAAGAAAGAAAGAAAGAAAGAAAGAAAGAAAGAAAGATGGAAACATCAAGCTGTTCCTTCTTGTATATATGCTGACTGGGGATCTAAGAGAAAAAATGTATTGTTCTCTCGCTTTCTCTCCTATTTCCTCCTCTCTCTCTTCCCTACTTCCTGTCCTTTACTCTTCTTCTTAATCCCTCTCCTCTTCCCTCTCTCTTTTTCCCTCCAATTAACACAGAAGAACATACAGACACACATTTATGTATAAATTTGGACTCTGAAAAACAAAACAATGGAGCTAAACTATCTGTAACGTATCAAATATCTTTTAGAAATAAAAGTATACTGACTCTGTATATCTTTGAACATAGACACTTCAACTCCAAGATGGATTCTATCAAAGTTGTCAGAGAGTATGGATAGAGCAAACACTTTTTAGAGCCTTCAGGCAAAAATACCAAGATTACTAACAAAAGAAAACAAAATTAGATTGGTGTCAGACTCCTTGATCCTAAACAGAACAGATAATGTAAGCCAAGAAGGAATTCTAAAAAACAAAGGTGACCGAAATATTTTACATTTAGCCAAGTTGCCCTTTAAAAGTCAAGTCTATAAGAAGTCATTGAGCATACAAGAACACAAGAAGCACTCAGAATTTTTTCAAGAAATTAATTAGAAGACGAGATTCCTTTGACCAAAAGATGATATTGGACATTTTAGCAAACTATATGCATTGAATATATTTAATTAAAAGTTCCTAGATTTTTACATAGGCATGTGAGAGTCTGTCTATGTCAGCTAGGTGTGCCATAATAATATACCATAGACCAGTGGCTCACATAATATACAGTGGTATCTTGAGATACGAGCAGACCAACATATGAAATTCTTTTTAAGATACAAGCTGCAACTCAATTTGTATTTTTTTTCGAGATCCTAGCAAAATTTTGAGATATGAGTTGTGATTCGGGAAGCTGCTGCTAGTTGGTGCATTGGCACATGGGTCCAGTATTGGCAGCACAACACCAGCATCTCATTCTTTCTCACATGCTACCCGCAGAATCAAGTTTAATCTCGTGCTTTGTATTCATTCTTGCATCATTTTTGCATCTTTTTACTAACTTTTTCTGTGTGTTATTATAGGGCCAAAGAAAGTGAGTGTAAAGGACAGTGGTTAGATGAAGAAAAGAATGATGTCAATAGAAGTAAAGCAAGAAATAATAGAAAAACATGAGCATGGTGTACGAGTGATTGAACTGGCAAGGCTGTAAAATTGCAATACATCTGCAATTTGTACCATCCTTAAACAAAAGAATACCATCAATAGCACAAATCCAGTGAAAGGAACTACAATTCTGTCCCAATTAAGGACAAACATCCATGAAGAAATGGAGAAGTTTCTGCTGGTGTGGGTGAAAGAGAAAGAGCCGGCAGGAGATACAGTGATGGAGACTGTAATATGCAAAAAGGCACATATTATTTATGGCGACTTGAAGAAGAAAGAACCATCAACCTCAAAAGAGGCAGCAGAAGATACATTTAAGGCAAGTCACAGCTGGTTTGAAATTTTCAAGGAGAGATCTGGCATCCACTCAGTGGTGAGGCATGGTGAAGCTGTGAGTGCTGACATTAAGGCAGCTGAGGAGTATATCACACATTTTGCTGCGCTTATTGCAAAGGTAGGCTACATCCCCCCAAAAGTGTTCAACTGTGGCAAAACAGAATTTTTTTGAAAAGAAATGCCCTGGAAGATTTTCATCACTGCAGAGGAGAAGAAGCTGCCAGTCCATAAACCTGGGAAGGACCATCTGACTCTTGCATTGTGTGCAAATGCTAGCGGTGACTGCAAAGTAAAGCTACTGCTAGTGTATTATTCCAAAAATCCTCGAGCCTTTAACACTCACAAGACTCTTAAAGAAAAACTGCAGGTTACGTGGCATGCCAATGCTACAGCATGGGTTATGTGGCAGTCTTTGCTGAATGGATAAATCTCATCTTTGGTCCTGCGGTGAAGAAATATCTTCAAGAAAATAAACTCCCAATGAAAGCATTACTAATCCTTGAAAATGCTCCAGCCCACCCACCTGGGTCTTGAAGATGACATTCTCAGTGAGTTCAAATTTGTGAAAGTCCTCTACCTCTCACCCAACATGACTTCAATCTTGCAACCTATGGATCAGCAGGTATTTTCCAACTTTCAAAAGCTTTACTCAAAGTACTTCTTCTGCCGCTGTTTTGAGGTGACTGAAAATACAAATCTAACCCTTCTAGAGTTTTGGAAAGATCACTACTACATCGTGATATGTTTACGTATTATTGACTCGGCATGGCAAGAGGTTACCAGAAGAACCTTGAACTCGGCATGGACAAAGTTATGGCCTAATTTTGTTGTAGACAGGGACTTCGAAGGATTAGAACCAGAGACTGAGACTGAGTAGAAGTGTTAGAGGAGATTGTGTCCCTCGGAAAGCCGATGAGTCTGGAGGTTGATGAGGGTGACATAAACGAGCTCTTAAAGGAACATGAGGAGAAAGTCTCATCTAAGGAGTTGAAGGAGCTACAGATAATGCAACATACAGAGCTTCTGCAGGAGATTAGTAGTTAGGAGGAGGTAGAGTCAGAGGAAGTGATTTCTACAAGTGAAGTTAAAGACATGCTGGCAATGTGGGAGAAGCTTTCAAGTTTCATTGTAAAGAAACAGCCAGAAAAAGTTTCAACTGGTTGTGCTTCAGCACTTTTTAATGACACTTGTTTGTCACATTTTTATAACATTTTTAAAGGCAGGCAAAAGCAAACCTCTTTGGATAGATTTTTATTCAAAATCTTGCAAGTGAAAGTGCCGAAATTGCAGCCAAAAAGCAAAAACAGGTGATGATTAAATAAAAAATATGTAATGTTAAGCTCAGGTTAAAGTTTAAAGTTAAGAAGGTGCGTTTTTTACGATTAAGTTTTTGTGGTTTTATTTTAAGTGAAGAAAGTGCAGTTTTAGTTTTGTTTAAAGTAAAGAAAATGCCATTTTATTTTCCATTTGGTGTTAAAAAAGTGTAGTTTTAGTTTACATGTCTACAGTGCCTGCATCCCTTCCTCCCTCCCTCCTTCTTTGCCACTCACCTCCATTAGCCACACTCATCTGTTTCCAAGGTAAGAATACAGTACTAAATAACACTTTTTTCTTCTATTTCATATATTTTGTTATGCATTGGTTAAATATACATGTGTGTTTCTTAATTAAAAACATGTGTTTTTTTCATAATTTAGGATGGTTAGGAGATGTTTTATAGGGCTGAAACAGATCAAATCAATTTCAGTTATTTTAAATGGGAGAAATTTGTTTGATATACGAGTTGACTAATTTACGAGCTAGGTTACAGAATGAATTAAACTCGTATCTCACTGTAGCTATATTCTTATATTTTTAGAGGCCTAAGTCCAAGATCACAGTGCCACAATGGTCAGGATTTGGTGGAAGCTCTCTTTTTGGCATACACACAATTGCCTTCTTGCTATATCTTCAAATGGCAGAGAATGAGAGAGTTCTCTGGTGTCTCCTTTTATAAAAGCAATAATGCAATCATTAAGACCCCACCCTCATGTAAACCTAATTACTTCTTAAAGCCTTGTCTCCCTAATGGCATCACATTGAAGTCTATGGCTTCAGCTGATGAATATTTGGAGGACATAATTTAGTCTATAGAGAACCCCAAAATATCTTTGTAGCTGAAAAACACAATGTTAAAAGTTAAGCAGACTAAATATAAAATCACTTCAAATATTACTAGGAGAAACATAGCCACTATAATAAAAATATAAACTTCCATATACCAGAGCAATAGTAACACTGGACAAATAATACAAATCATATAAAAGAATACAGTATATATAACAATAAAGCTAAAATTATCAAAACAAAACTAGCATGAGGGAATCAAAACCAATTAAATGTGAATAAAACTTATACTTACTAAATAAAAACTGTTCATATAGGCTCACAAAGTGAAACCTGTTTCAATACACTATTCAAGAGGCATAATGAAGCAAAGTAACTCCGAAAGACTAACACAGAATGAGAAAACTATATACCATCACAAAGGAAACAATAGAAGGAAACATTGCTACCCTGATACTAGAGAGAACAGAATTCAAATCACAGAAAATTAAATATGTCGACAAAGAAAAACTTTAAATTCTAAACACTGTTCTCAAGATAAACTATAACAGTTATGACCATCTACACAATAGTTCAAAAAATGCAACCTAATTAATTGTAAGTCAAAAATTACATGAGAAGCAAGTAGAAAAGATATATTTATAGGAAGAAATTTAATCAGACCTCTATGAGTCTAAGAACAGTCATGAGAACAGAATGTAAGCAAAAATGTAAAAAATCTAAATAGTATTATAAAAAGACTGTAGACCTGAAAAAAATATACCAGTTATTAAAACAATATCAGAGAATATAATTTATTCTCAAGTAAATATGACTCACAACCACTAATCATATACTATAGAACATAGAGAAAACATCAATAAATTACAGAAAAAATAATGGAGCTAATATCTTAATCACAATGCAATAAAAAATAAAAATAGAAACTAGAAATTAATAACAAAAACAAAAAATACAGCTACTTAAATAAAATTAATAAATTAATAAAAAGGCAAGTTAACATTGACACAAGAAGAAATAGAAAACAGATTACAATTAATAAAGACATTTATTTTGTTACCTAAACCTCCCCCTCAAAGAAACACCCAATTCCAAATGGTTTGACTGGTGAATTCTATCATACCTAAAAGAATAAATTGCTTTAATTTACATGAATATTTTAGTGTATAGAGAAAGAGAGATCACTTGTATTGTGAGGATACCATAACCATTATAAAAATCTAGCAAACACATTACAAAAAGAAATTGTAAACTAATGTTTCTTCTGAATATCAAAAACATAATTTTATCTTAATTTTAGCAAATCAAATCTAATAATACATAAAAATATCATATGTCAAAACCAAAAGGGATTTATTTAATAATGTAAGGTTGGGTTAACATTTAAAAATTAACTGACTCCCTTTCTCTCTGTGTCTCTCTAAAAATCAATAAACATTAACTCTTTGCCAGATAGATCAGTTAGTTGGTCAGTTGGTTGGAAATCTGTCTTGGAATGTGGAGGTTGCTGGTTCGATTTCCCAGTCTGGGAACATACAAGAGCAGCTTAATGTTTCTGTTTCTCTCTCTATCCTTGCCTCACTTTTTTTTTTAATCTAGTGACATAAATTTACTATATTAATAAAATAGCGGATGAAAAATATTATCATTTTAGTAGATATAAAAAACACTTCAAAATATAAAACAAAAAGTAGCAGTAATGTTATTTATTATTTAATAATTGTAAATAAAGTTATAATATATTTAATTTTTGCACGTGGAATCATAGTTTACTGAAAGTTAGGCAATTATTGCAGGGACCACTCTCAATAAACTATACAGCTTGAGAGTCTATGACACAGAATATCAAGCAAGACTAACAGAACTAAAAGACAATGTACCTTAATTAAAAAAGCATCTAATATAATATGCTTTTCTTCTTATAAACTGCTGTGTGGAATTTCTTGACAATGTAAATTAATTTAGAAAATATTTCATATGTGGTGTGACTAAAATCATAAAATAGAGGGACAAATAGTAATATTTTACTTAACTCATTTAAATAGTGCAATAAAATATACATGCTTTATAAAAAAGTACTGGTCAAAAACCTGTTGAAAAATTTTAAAAATGTAAAAGTATTCTTTATAAATGTTCTAAACCACTATATTTTCCCCTCTATTTTTTTTATTTCTTTTGAGAAAAAAGAATCTGTGGCAAAAAATCCAGAATAAAACCCAGTGTGGCTAAACATAGAGTTTTGTTGTAAAATTCACAGTTCTTTGTGTTGAAGTTAGGAGAACATTGAGTTTACTGAATTTTAATCTTTCTGGTGCATTTTTTTGTAACATAAACCATGGTTTCAGTGAAATCACTTTGGAACAGATATTTATGATAAAGCAAGTAAGACCAGTGGCAAAGATTTCTCAAAAATGGAGAGGCACATACTGTCAAATGTTCTGTACCTTGCTAAATAGTAGAAGGAACAAATGCTTATAAATGAGATAAAATGAGGTGAAGTAGAGATTAAAAAAAAAAAAAGTGGAAATGAGGAAGCCAAGGTGCAGGAAAGTAAGACTAAGTTCCTGGAGTCTTTATAAACAGGTAAAAACAGTTTTAAACTTTCAAATTCCATGTTACCTTTAGTGTCTGGAAAGGATTTTCTGCCAGTTCTCCAAAGAAAAATACACTGTAGTCACAGTGCATTAAATAGTTATATACAAACAAGTTCATCAGGATTTATATTCTTTTTTATTTTTTTATTAAATATGAAGAGGGGAAGTAGAGAAACAGAATACCTTATGCACCCTGAACAGGATCCACATGGAAAGCCCACTAAGAGGGTGATGATCTGCCCATGTGGGGTGTTGCTCTGTTGCTCAGCAACTGAGCTCTTTTCAGCACCTGAGGTGAAGGCCATGAAGCCATTTTCAGCTCCCAGGACTAACTCGCTCCAATCGAGCCATGATTTCAGGAGGGGAAAGGATAGAGAAAAAGAGAGAGAGAGAGAGAGAGAGAGAGAGAGAAGAAGGGGAGGGGTGGAGAAACAGATGGGTGCTTTTCTTGTGTGATTGGGAATCGAACTTGAGACATCCACATGCTAGTTTGACATTCCACCACTGAGCCCACTGGCCAGAGCCAGGATTTATATAATAACAACTTAGCCATTTTAGAAAAGTTGTACACAGATAAGAAATAAATTATGTCATTATTAAATTTCACAATTATTTACTAAAAATATAAATAAAATGTGTCTTAAGAGCTGCTAAAACCTTTCCTATTTTTCTTTGCACAGACCCTTGAATACCAGGCTGCTTTTGATTCTCTTGATATTCTGCTTTATTTAATTTTTTTTTCCCAACATCCCATCCTGAGTCAAGGGATTATCTCCTCACATAACCTCCAAGAAAGTGTAGTATAATGTCAGTTCTGTTACACTTTTGCTTGAGTCTGAGAAACTACACTAATAGAATTTTCTTGCATATTACTCTGAAAATCCTTATACAGACAAGTAAATAGTAAGTTAAAATTAAAAAAGTGATCAATTTTAAATAGGAAAGCACAGGAACTTGTATAAGTATATAAAAGTAGCATTCAACCCACATTTTTTTTTATTTTGTCATGGATTGAGTAAAATTTTCCAGAGATAGCATCACATAATTGGATACCTAATGAATGAGAATATAGCAAATGAAAATATAAATGGAAATGAGAAAACAGAGTGTGGCTGTTGGGGACCAAATAAATAAATGATATTTTTGCAATCTGGTCAGAGGTGCTGGGCCCAAACCCCACCTCATTTGCCTAGTTAACAAAGAGCTACACCTGATTATCGTTTGTCTCACTGATATTCTTCGGAGGAGGCTGGAAATTAGTGTAAAGTATATTTGGATGGTATGGTGGGGTTTGTCTTTGAGTTTCCTTGGAAACTTAATTGAATTACTGATGGACCACATTTTGTCTATGAATAAAAGTGGATGTGCTTCTGGGAGCTGGAGAGTTATGGCTAAGGATCAGTGAAGACTGTTTGCTGTGGCATCCTCCTGAACCTATCTACATATACTCATCGAGGCAAGACCCTGACAATTGGCGCCCAATGTGGGACCATCGAAAAAGGGAAAGAGGAGAGGTAATGAAACTCCCCATAAGTGTGTACACAAAGTAAGTATAAAGCTTCTAGAGAGTGAAGCTTTTAAGTAGAATTTGGGGGAATAGTATAATAATAAAGTCACACAAAGTAAGTACAGTGTGTCCATAAAGTCATGGTGCATTTTTGACCTGTGACCAGTCAAAAGTGCACCATGACTTTACAGACACACCGTATAAAGCTTCTAGAGAGTAAAGCTTTTATGTAGAGTTTGGTGAGAAAGTCTAATAAGAAATAATTCAGGAGAAAAATAAATATGGGTGTTGTAGGACCAAAAATGAGGGACTTTTTTCTTTTTGTACAAATGTTTTTATTTGAGGAGAAGCTGTTTGAACAGAATGAGGTAGAAACAGAGGAATGTAAATATGAGAAAAACTTGGAGTCTGAGAATAACTCAGAAAATTAGAATATCACAGTCATTTTAAACTTTGTGGCTCTGCAGCCCTCTGCTCCCAAAGTCTTTGTCTCAGGCCCTTGGAAACCCCCACTCCAAAGAGCAGAAGGCTGGCCTCCCCAGGCAGGGGTGATGAACTGAGAGCTGGTAAAGTGGTGGGGACAAGGCCACCCACGGACTAGGGTTCATGCTAGCCTCACAACTTGCCCTGCCCTGTACCTCTGAGGTGGAGTGAGCAGGTGACAGGGGAGGCAAAAGAGATGGCTTCCCAGGTTAATGAGATGAAAAATACATGAATACAGCCAGAGAGAGCTCTGGCTGGTGCTTAGAATCTGCATACAAAAGGTGCAGCAGGAGAGGAAGCGCTGCCAAGGCCCCTGGACCCCAGATCCCGGTGGCAGGAGCCACTGTGCTGTGCGATGGCAGGCTGACCCTCATATGGGCAGGGCATGGCTCTGCCTGAAAGGCGCAGCCCTGGGAGAGGAGCAGAGAAGCATTTCCCTTCCAGGTAAGCTGAGTCTACCATTCGACTGGGGTTAAGATGGAAAGATTTTAGGCTGCCAATTGGAGCAGCTATTAGAATTTGAGAATGATTAAAAGACTCAGAGGCTCTTTAAATTTACAGCTTTTTCTTATTATTATCTAATTTTCTTTTATGTTTTGGATCACTTTATTTTTTCCCTGTTCCATGCCTAGAAAGAAGGCAAAGGGAAAGATTAGATAGGCCTGTTTGGATAGGCCTAAACAAAAATCTCATATGGCCGACTTGAGATTTTTCAAGAAGGAATTCTGTTTGGTATTTATTCTTATCATGTTTCTTTTAAAATAACCCTATGTAAGATCAAACAGGCCACATTCTAATCTTTAAAATCCTGCATTTCACTTTTGATTTGTGTAATTGTATGTGAAGTCTTTGTTTAATGTCTAAATGTGTCTGTTTTCAAGACCTGAATTATATTCTTGCTTGTAAAAAATTGAAAATGCTGGCTCTAATATTGTAAAAATAAAATATCATTTCTACAAATTTAAAAATTTAATTGGAACAAGTAAAGCGTGCTCAATGAAATTTGGATAAAATAAAATGTAGATCCTAAAGACTTCCTAATTTGACCAAACTGCTCCAAGCTAAAGTTACTGCAGCTGCAAAGCTTGAAGTAGGGTGGATTTGTTTAACAAAGGTATATATATATATATATATATTTTTTACTCTTTGAATTGCCTGTTGATTTATTGGGTAGAAGTGTTTTGATGGGTGTAGAAATGTTGCTTGAAAGTGCATTTGCTGTATTTTGTTGGAGGTTGACATTGAAAGGGGTGTTTCTTGCAGTTTTTGAGGTCAAGGTGTTGGAGAGTGTACTCAACAAATGCTTAAGGGTCAGTTGTAAATAATATATATATTTAAAAAAAAGGATGGGGGGTAATGTCCTGGAACTCCTGCAAATCTATTTACTTTGAAGAATTTCTTTTGAATGCTGATGTACAGGAGACACCAAACCTCTTTCTTTTGCAAACTTCTACTCTCTTTTGTTTCAGCTAATAATGCTGTTTTGTCTTTTCCTAAATAGTTTCAGATATACAGGAAAAGCTTATGTAGGTGGATGTGGACCCTCAAAACCCTCAGTGAGATCTTATGAGCATGACTTTTAAGGTCTGTAATGACCAAGAGGAAAAGTAAAGGCAGACAAAGCCCAAAAGAGATCAAGAAAAATACCAGCTCTTGGCATATATTCCTAAAGACTCCAATGCCCCAAAGGGGCCTCATAGAACTCATCAGGGCCCTGCTTCAAAAGTGGAAAGGAAGGTCATTGAGCTAAAGCCTGCCAGGCTTCTTTGCCCCTACCAGGGACATACCTTTGCTGGGAAAAAAAAAAGGACACTGGAATGTAATCTGCTCCCTCACTCCTATAAGGGAGGGTTCAGTCTCTTCTAACCCTGCTCCAGTCACCTGTGACCTGACCTTTCCCAGGCTGCTGGGACTTTATACTGAAGGCTAAAGGTGGCCAGTGCTGTCAGCCCCATCTCACATCACTATGGACAAGCCTAGGGTATTTCTTCCAAGTAGCAGGTAAACTGATCTCATTTCTTATGGATACGAGGACCACTTACTATGCCTTGCCTAAATATTTGGATTTTTACTTATCTCTCAAAGATCTCTGTGGGTGTTGATAGTCTTTATTTTATGCTACTTTGTTTAATATATAGTGTTTCCTTTATTCCTCCTGCCTTAATGCCCTATTTTAAGCTGGAACCTGCTCCTAATTTAGATGAATTTACCTCTGCTGCCTAGCACAGTTTATCCCAAGGTGCTCTTCACCACGCCACGGCTGCAGAGCTCCAGGGAAAAGCATCCTGGGTTCATCTCTCCAGTTTAAAGAAAACAGAAGCTCCATCTCCATACCTGCTGCAGATGGCTTTTCCAGTCTATCTCAATCATTATCAGCTAGAAGCAATGGTCATTGGGACTTGGACTCTAGCTGCAAAGTGTGGAAATGTGACCACAACTCCAGTGCCTTGTGGACATTTCCTGAATGTGTGTGACTCCTGCTCCTTGGGACAGTTCTCAGATTGAAGTGGAGCTGGGTTACATTTACAAATAATATGAAGCGATGATGGTGTCAACATGTACTTGGTGAAATTACATGAACATTTTCAGGACATTTAAGACCGTAAGAATTTTATTATAGATCCTGTTGTATTAGTTAAGACTTTGCTTGATACTCTACTCATTTAATTGTATTAAGACACTTGTAATCATATCTGTTAGCATTGGCTATTTCAATTTTGTTGATTATTTTATATTTTTTCAGTCTACCTCCATATTGGAACATGGGAATTCAGATAAGTATGAATCACAGCACACGAATTGAAGTTTTTTTAAAAGAATAAAAATAAAAAGGGGGATATGTTGGGGACCGAATAAATAAAAGGGTATTTTTGCAATCTGGTCAGAGATGCTGGGCCCAAACCCCACTTCATTTGCCTAGTTAACAAAGAGCAACACCTGATTCTCATTTGTCTCACCCATGTTCTCCAGAGGAGGCTGGAAGCTATATTCTTATTAGTATAAAGTAGATTTGGATGGTATGGTGGGGGTTGTCTTTGAGTTGCATTGGAAACTTAATTGAATTGCTTGCTGATGGACCACATTATTTCTTTGAATAAAAGTGGATGTGCTTCTGGGAGCTGGAGGGTTACAGCTAAGGATCAGTGGAGATTGCGTATATATATATATATATATATATATATATATATATATATATATATATATATATACGTATATATATATATACGTATATATATATATACGTATATATATATATATACGTATATATATACAATCTCTTTAAGTCTCTGTCTATCATTTATTTAACTCCATACCTTTTCCTGTTTGAGGACCCTGTAGTAGACTTGTCATGGCAGGACCCCGACATGTGGCTACAGCATAGAGTGAAAATGTTAAAAAGTGACTTTTGATGTTCAATCCATGTCATATCATGAAGTACTTGTAAATTGTGTTGTGGTAAGATGTATGATGAGGTTTGTATTATTTAAAGATGGTGGCTCTGGATGCAGTTTGAATTATGATCTTCTAGCTAGGTCTTCTAGTTTGTAAGGAATATAAAGCTTCTTAAACTAACCTGAGTGAGAGAAGAAAGTCATTTTTATACCTTCAAGGGTACATCCAGCAGAAGAGAAACAAAACTTCCTGGCTCACCATGAACAGAAACAGTAATACAGGATAGTCTTTTAGAGACTGGAGAAAATGGCCAACTACAAAGCATGATAGAAAAATAATACCAGATCCTCTGTAATACATTTTAATTATTCTCTTCTCTCTTAAATTGCTGGACAAAGCCCTGGCCAGTTAGCTCAGTCGGTTTATCATCCCCAAATGCCAAGGTGTGGGTTCCATTCCCAGTCGGGGTACACACGAGAAGCAATTAATGAATGCAAATCTAGATGAAACAACAAGTGAATGCTTCTCCCTTCCTCTCTCTGTCTCTCTAAAATCAACCAATGTTTTAAATACTGGGTAATTGCTTTTATACCCTACATCTATTCTATATCATAATTTCTTTTTGCACGTAGCTTCTTATTTTATGTCATTGCTTTGATCAGGTGATGAAAATCTATTTGTGTCTCCTAGTGCACATTATGCCTTCCTTTTGATACACTTTCAGTTTTAGTTCCTAGGATTAACTGAACTACATAATATTTCATAGATTAAATTTCAGAAGACGAGAGAGCAAGAGAAAGAGACACACACCAAGAGACAAACAGACATTAAGAAATATTGATGTCTAAATTGTCTTTTAACAACAACCAAAATATTAGAGCTTTACTTAGTAAATGTTGTATCTTTACCTACAGGATAAATTCTTAGGACACAAGTTTGTGACATGAGCTAAGCCAAAGAATGGAATAATTTCCCTTAAAAGAAGTAAGTGTCTGTGAGTAAGGCCAATATAAGACAAGGAAAACATTTAATAATCTCTAATACAGAAAAAGGGTGGCAATGATCTAGAGTTATGATCAAGGAGAAAAATATCACTAGATGGATTATAAAAACATTTGTTGATCAATTAAATAATCCTGTCAACTGACCAGCCAATTCAATTAAATAAAATAATATAGCTAATATATAATGAGCACTTACTCTATATTGCAAAATATCTTCCTAGGTTTACTCTTTAATCTTAATAGCTACACATTCAATTAAACATTATCATTCCCATTTTACAAATAATTAAACAGAAGCTTATAAAAGGAAGTAACCACTTGAGGTTACACTGCTAATAAGGATAAAGCAAGAGTAATTAATTTCAATTCCTTGGCAACATGGGCAAGCCCCTGCTACATCATCTGCACCATGCTGAAATTTACACCATTGGATTTCAGATATCTTTGCTTAGAAGAATCACTGAAGTGATTTTAAAAAACTATATCAATGCTCCACTGAAGACCATTTAGATAGAATTTCTGAGCATGGGACGTATCCAGGCAATCATTGTGTACAGTCACAGATGAGAAATTTGTCATAGTGATTCTTCACTTTTCATTCTCTATGTTCTAGAGCCTTTTCATTGTGTTAGTTAATTCCTTCAATGTACTTATACTCAGTAATGCAATGTCTGATCAATGTAGCCATTGCTAATATCTCATTTTAATGTAATTTATAAAAGTTATAATCTATAGTTGGTTTTTATTGTAATAAAGTCCAAAATCTAGTCTAATACACATGATTTTACATATTACTAAACTATCATGAAGTTTCTATGCATAAAACGAAACACAAGTTATAAATGTGGATGAAAAGTAAAAAAACATTTTATCAAGTTATTTTGCAAATATAGCAATATTTATATTGTATATTCCTTCATATAAATAATTAACCATATATAATATTCAATAAAATTGCATGATTATGGCAATATATAATTTCATTCAAATTATTTACTGACCATATATCAGGGTACCAACAAAGGATCTGGGGAATATATAAATCAGATATAAATTTTGTTTTTAAGATGTTTACAATTTATTGAAGAAGATAAACCACATCAACCTAAATGACTGTATCTGAGGCAAGAAATCATGCAAAATAAATGGTAGAGATAACAGTTGTAGGCTGAAGACATTAAAAAAAAAACACATGACTCTAAATTAAAAAAAAAAGTCCCCGAAATATTTATGGAAGATAAAAGAATTATTATAGTATTTCTCCACTGAGACAGAATAGCATTTCAAATGCATCTATATTGTATGTATATTAAAAACTTTTTACTGTTTTCTATGTCAACATTTGAGTTAAACTTAGTTTATAATTCTTCAGCTATGTTTGGAAATAACCAAGCAAGATAACTTGTAAAAATATATTCATTTCTATAGAGTGGCATAAAATATGTATTTTAATCATCAGCAGATTTAAAAAACTACTCCAGAAATAATTTGAAATACCAATCTCTCATACAGCTGGCAGTTATAAAGCCTTATCTCGCTAATGCAGTGCCATCATAGCTAAATGAAGAAAATGGTCTTTTTATATTTTAGATTACCCACAAGAGGGAACTCACAGAGACCTGTTAATATAAGTGAAACATATTAACAATGGTAACAAATGTTAGTCTGCAGAGTTCAAACAAAGTTCATTCTCTCTTATGTTTTAGTTCCATGATGCTTGAAAAGAAGTTTTGAACTCACTCAATAACTTTTAAAGGTTTTTCGTGTGCTCTATTGTGAGATTTGATTATATGATTAATTATCTTTATTTTTTTATGACAAGGACTCGAGGTCCTTTAATAGATATGGTTTTGATGCCTGAGCTTCTTTCACAGCAGTGGCACTCCAGGAACTTGGGAATCATTTTACCCCTCTGCATATGAACCTAGCTATCTCCTTTCACCGATACATAATAACAAAAATATTAATATTTATATTACTTTTCAAAAGAGGTTTTAATGTCTGTGAATGACACAAACCTAAAAGTAAATTGTATAAGAACTCTATTATAATGTTGGTATTTTGAATTACACACTATATTTGGTACTGGGGAAAAAATTCAAAAAGGATTTTATCCCTTCCATATTTGGTGACAGTAATTACAAAGATTGAATTTGAAGGTTTATTATTTCTTGTATTTCTTTCCTTGGGGGCAAGCATCATTTCAAATGTCAATCCAGGAAGAAAGGTGGATGGTGAAAGCCATCAACACCTACAGAGAATCTATAGGTAAAACTAGTTTGCTGGCTTTCTTGCTTATTTGGTAACATTTCTGTCTCCATTAGCTCGTGGTAAATACCTAAATATATAATTACTGATTAAGTAAATGTTATGAAAATTATGTGCTAGTTTTTTAGCTTAATTTATTTGTAATATGAGTTTATTTTCCATTTAGATGTAAGTACATTTTTAGTAAAAAGAATTTTTATATGTGTATAATATATTTGGCCATAGAACTTAATAGAAAATAGCATTTGAAGATAGGATAACTATGACATGATTTCAGAAAGCACATGGACTGAATCAAAAATAAGCACATGAGCAAACTTTCCCTTATGACTCATTTAATGCAAGAAAATATTAAAGAATTTCAATGTATGAAACTGAAAGCTCTTAGATCTCAGAAATTTGCACAATATTTAATTAAAGATGTTGGTATAGATCAAAAGAGGAGTATTTGTAGCATAGTTTAAATATCTTTACCTCCAACTACAAAAACTCATGAAGCAGTGGCTGGCTTGTTCAAAGAAACTAAAGACTATATTAGCATCCTTGAGGTATGTTAAAAGATATTAATAAACCCCATGGCAATCATTTTTGAAAAAAGTTAAAGCTGTTAAACTTTGAACTTCTTTTTCTTAAAGATAGAAAAATTAATAAAAGTTTAGCGCCTTTAATTAACAAAACACTTCCATCATTGCTGTCTCATTGTATTTTCAGAGATTTTTCCACACTCCAGAAAATAAAATTTATGTTAGAGAAATCAAGATCTTAACGTGCCTTAAAATGGCAGAAACTAATTTTGAAATTAGGTACCACAATCAATGCTCAGGTTCCTTGTATCAGTTTTTATTGTAACTGTTATAAGTTCTAGGGAATTATATGCTAATGTATATATCAGAATATTTAAGACCTTATTAAAAATTTTACTGCAAATTGAGCTGATCAAATATAGTTTATAGAAATATATCTAAATATATTAATAACAATTTGTCTACTCTGCCCTAGAATTACAGAATGGGAATCTCTATAGGTTGACATTTTAAAAATCTCCTACACATGATGCCATTTGGCAGATATGCCATGAGTTTTAGTAAGTACTTCTTATTCTCAATAGTCAATATATATTCATTTATAATATCTTTTTTAATCCTAATGTGGTAGGCAGAATAACAACCTTCCATAGATGCCCAGGTCCAAAGTATTGGAGCCTGTGTATATGTTGTTATTCATCAAAAGCGAATTAAGGCTGCAGATGAAATTGAGTTTGTAATCAATTGATCTCAAATTAGTGAAATTAGCCTGACCAGGTGGTGGCGCAATGACTAGAGCACTGAACTGGGATGCAGAGGACCCAGATTCGAAACCCTGAGGTCACCGGTTTAATTGCAGGCTCATCTGCCTTGATTGCAGGTTCACCAGCTGGAGTGTGGGGTTGCTGGCTTGAGCGTGGGATCATATACATGACCCCATGGTCGCTGGCTTGAGCCCAAAGGTCACTGGTTTAAGGCCCAACGTTGCTGGCTTGAGCCCAAGGTTGCTGGCTTGATCAAGGGGTCACTTGCTCTGCTATATCCCTTGGTCAAGGCACATATGAGAAAGCAATCAACAAACAACTAAGATTCCTCAGAGAAGAATTGAAGCTTCTCACCTCTCCCCCTTCCTTTCAGTCTGTCCTTATCTATTCCTCTCTCTGACTTTCTCTGTCTCTGTTAAAATAAAAAGAATAGAGAAATTATACTGAATAAGCTAGGTAAACACAATGTAATCACAAAACTTCTTAAAAGTGTGTGTGGGAGGCAGAAGAACAGAATTAGAGGGATGTATGATTATGGCAGAATGGTCAGAGAAATACAACAATGCTAGCTTTGAAGAAGGATGAAGGGGGCCATGATCTAATACATTCAAAGTATGTTAGAAGCTGGAAAAGATAATAAAATGGATTCTCCTCACTGACCCCACCCCTGCCAGCCTTAAAAAGAAATGCAGTTTTACTGACACTTGGAATTTAGTCCAATGAGAACCACATCCGATTTCTGACCTAAAGAACAGCCAGATAACGTGTGTGTTTTAAGCTACTACATTTGTAGTACTCTTTTACAAATCTATGGAAAATTATTATAGATCTTGGTACCTTGAGATGGGGTGCTACCGTGATAAATGCCTAAAACTTTGGAAGTGACTTTGGGCAGTAGGAAGAAGCTAAAAGAATTTTGAAGAGAATGATAGAAAACATCTCGATTGCCTTGGACAGACTTAAAGGTAATATAAAGGGTAAGAACTCTGCTAAGGAGAACTCAAGTGAGGGGTACGGTAGTGAACACCTATTGCTGTAGACAACACCTGAACCATTATGAATAGAGTGTCGTTATATGATCTTGCGGCCTGACCTGTGGTGGTACGGTGGATAAAGCGTCGACCTGGAACACTGAGATCACTGGTTCGAAACCCTGGGCTTGCCTGGTCAAGGCACATATGGGAGTTGATGCTTCCTGCTCCTTTCCCTCTTCTTTCTCTCTCTCCTCTTTCTAAAACGAATAAAATCTTAAGAATACGTTTTAAAAAAGCACTGCTGGTGAGAATTTGGAAAGAAATAGAAAGGGTGTTAGAAATTTGACAAGAAGGGATCTTTGTTACATAGTGACAGAAAGCTCCACCTAATGATCTTACCATTATATGAAAAGCAAAACTTATAAATGAAGAAAATAAACATCTATCTGAAAGACAATTATTTCAAGCAGTGTTAAAGATATAGCCTGGTTTCCTCATTCAGTTCCTAGTAAAATGAGAGCTGGAAGAGCTGAATTAATGGAAGCAGAATTTAATAATTTAGGAAATACTTAGTCTTCCCAGATAGCAAAAGACATTAAAATTAAAAGTCGCTCTCAGTAGAAAATGTTGAGGGTGTGATGGTACAATCTATTGAAGTATTAAGAGCTGAGGAGGGCAGTTAGAACAGGCCACACTGAATGTAGCAAGCAAGCCTTTATTTAGTCATTGTGACAGTGAAAACAAAAGGCAAAAAAAGGTGCTAGTGCATGAATGTTCCATTTTCCCCTATGGAAAAGTACAAGGAGAGAGTGAAGTGGGTGCAAGACCAATGAGGGAAACACATCACTGTCATAGACCCCAGAACAAAGGCGTCAGTCTATTTATGAAGCCAGGACTAGAAAGTAGAGAAAGAGGGAAGAACTAGAAGTAAAAGGGTACTGAGAAGAAGTTGAGAAAAGTGCCTCTGTCAAAGCGTCTAATAACGAGGCCTTAGCACAGGTCCCTAGACATTTTCTCATCTGAGGCACGAGATTAGGAGGTCTCAGAACACAGGCTCCTAGGTTAGGAATGCAGCTATGGATATGAACGTGGCTGGCTTAAGGATGGGAAGGCTACTGTGTCATTGACTGAAACTCTCTCTCTGGGAAACTGCAATGCACTGGCTGTGCACCAAGTCTGGTGTGGGGAGGACAGCTTATCTACATAAGGCCTGCCAGGCTGAGTTTTGTAATACATGTAGTCAGACCCAAAAGATCCCACATAAGATTTAGATCTATAAACAAACTCCTCACAATCCTTTGGTAATACGTCAGAAAGATCAAAAGGTTCAGATTTTTCAGTCACAGAAAAGAAAATTAGAAGAGATTAAGTAATGGATAGATAGATCACCATAGCCCTCTCAGCAGCAGTCAAAAACAATGGAATTAAGAAAAATCTGTGGAAAGACCTTTTATCTAATGGAGTGAATTCTTCTGACATACACTGGAGACCCACAAAATTCTTGAGAAATTTAAACTAGCAGAAACATGCCATTCTGGAACTGAAAGAACACAGAAAGCATTAAATTCAAAAAGATTATTGTACCCTCAAAAGTCTTCTAAAGGCAAGAAAGTCTAATAAAACTACTCAGCTATAAACACGTGCTACCTTTAATGAAAACAAAAGGGTAACTTGGAGTAGAGCCAATGAGCCCAGAGGACAGAGCTGCACCACTCAGTCATAGGCCTTAAAGCCTAGTGGAGTTTACTCAGCCTGATTTTGACAATGTTAAGAATCAATGATTCCTTTTTTATTTTTTGCTTTCTTCCTTTTATACAGCTAGTGCTTGACTTACAACCATGATTGGTTCCGACAGACCAGTCATAACATGATTTGGTTGTAAATTGAGTAGGCTATATGTACAGTACTGTGAAATGATATAAAAATCTTTAAGTCATATTTTATCAGAATTTTCTTTCATTATTGTTATATATCATAATTTTCTTTGTTCATTTTATGCCATTTGTATCATCTCTACACCATTTTGTTTCTTATTTTTACATTCATCAGGTTTAAGTAAAACACTGCATTACACTACCATTGCATTGTAGAAATAGATAGTTTTTTTTTTTTATCTATAGATGAAAAAGAATTTTGCACCAGGAAGTATTATATGCAAATATAATTAAATGACTGAGATGATTTAGATGATAAAATCCTGGATGATTTTGCTGAT
This sequence comes from Rhynchonycteris naso, assembly GCA_037038555.1. NCBI lineage: Eukaryota > Metazoa > Chordata > Mammalia > Chiroptera > Emballonuridae > Rhynchonycteris > Rhynchonycteris naso. The sequence goes on along the minus strand of CM072997.1, from coordinate 39,478,901 downwards.
GAGATTAAAATGAGATGTTGGACTTTGAATTGATTCTCTAATGAGCTGAGATTTTTTGAAGATCTTAGGGAAAGGTAAGTTTATTTTTCATGTGGGATGGATATGAATTTTGGAGTCTAAATGTCGCAGTTTGATAGGTACAATAATGCTTCCACCTCTTAAAAAAGTGTTCCCATACTAATTCATGGAGCCTGCAAACATGCTAAATAGGAATTAAGGGTAAAGATGTTTTAAGATTGGTAATCAGCTGCTTTAAAATAAACACATTTGACCTGACCAGTTGGCTCAGTTTTAGAGTATTGGCCCAGAATGTGAATATCCCAGGTTTGATTCCTGGCCACGGCACACAGGAGATGTACCCATCTGCTTCTCCACCCTTCCCCCCTTCTTTTTCTCTATCTCTCTCTTCCCTTCCCACACTCAAGGCTTTATTGGAGCAAAGTTAGCCCAGGGGCTGAGGATGGCTCCATAACCTTCGCCTCAGGTGCTAGAATGGCCCCAGTTGCAATACAGTAATGCACCAGATGGGCAGAGCATTGTCCCCTGGTGGGATTGCCCAGTGGATCCCAGTTGGGCGCATGCGGGAGTCTGCCTCTCTGCCTCCCCGCTTCTCACTTTGGAAAAATACAATCAATCAATCAATAAATAAATAAAAATAAATAAATAAATAAAAAGACACATATCCCTGGATCATAGGGAGACTTAATGTAATCACACAAACATATTACTCGAGTCTAAGATGTAGGTAAAAGAAGAGAGCTTGAGGGAGAGGCTATAAGAACAATTAGAGAGATGCAAAGTTTCTGGTTTTGTTGACAGAGGGAGGAGCCATGAACTAAATAATTCTAGTAAATTCTATAAGCTGGAAAAAGTAAGAAAATTAATTCTTCCCAAGAGCTTTCAGGGAAAAATTGCAATTCTGCCAATATTTTTGTTACTTTACTTGTTTGTTTGTTTATTTGTTTGTTAGTTTTTAGAGAGAGGCAAGAAGAGAGAGACAAAGAGACAGGAATATCCCGCAGTTTGTGTATGTGCCCTAACCAGGCAGCAAGCTCTGCACTTAAGAAGAATGCTCCAACCACCCAGGCTATCCTGCCAGGGCTTAATTTTTTTTATTGATTGATTGATTTTCAGAGAGACAGAAAAACAGAGAGAGAAAAAGAGAGAGAAGAGGGACAGAAGCATTCATTTGTTGTTCCACTAGTTCGTACATTTATTGGTGGATTCACGTGTATGCCTTGACCGGGATGAAACCAGCAACCTTATTGTTTCAGGACAACACTCTAATCAACTGAGCTAACTTACTAGGGCCCTTTTACTTTAAATTAACAATTCAGTTTGTAGTTATTTTTTAATGCAGCCATAGAAATAGAAAACTAATACACCTAGGATGCTGAAAAGCTTGACTGTATTATCCTTAATCAAATAGTTTCTGCAATTTAGTAAAAAGTGCAACAACCTAACCTTAACCCAACTTAATGTGACCGTTTGTTTTTATTTTTTATTTATTTATTAATTTTAATGGGGTGACATTAATAAATCAGGATACATATGTTCAAAGAAAACATCTCCAGGTTATCTTATCATTCAATTATGTTGCATACCCATCACCCAAAGTCAAATTGTCCTCTGTCACCTTCTATTTGGTTTCCTTTGTGTCCCACCCCCCTCCCCCCTCTCCTCCCTCCCTCCACCCCGTAACCACCACACTCTTGTCCATGTCTCATAGTTCTGTTTTTCTGTCCCACCTATGTATGAAATCATGCAGTTCTCAGTTTTTTTCCATTTTATTTATTTCAGTCTGTATAATGTTATCAAGGTCCATCCATTTTGTTGTAAATGATCCAATGTCATCATTTCTTATGACTGAGTAGTATTACATAGTATATATGTACCAAATCTTTTTAATCCACTCGTCCTCTGATGGACACTTGGGCTCTTTCCAGATCTTCGCTATTGTGAACAATGCTGCCACGAACATGGGGGCACATTTCTTCTTTTTGAACAGTGCTATGGTGTTCTTAGGGTATATTCCTAAAAGTGGGATAGCTGAGTCAAATGGCAGTTCGATTTTTAATTTTTTGAGGAATCTTCATACTGTTTTCCACAGTGGCTGCACCAGTCTGCATTCCCACCAGCAGTGCAGGAGGGTTCCCTTTTCTCCACATCCTCACAGCACTTGTTCTGTGTTGTTTTGCTGATGAATGTCATTCTGACTGGTGTGAGGTGATATCTCATTGTGGTTTTATCTGCATTTCTCTAATGATTAGTGATGTTGAGCATTTTTTTCATATGCCTATTGGCCATTTGTATGTCCTCTCTGGAGAAATTTCTATTCATTTCTTTTACCCATTTTTTGATTGGACCTTTTTTTATGCATTAACTTACCCATTTCTAAAAGTCCTGAAAGGTCTCCATATATCTAATATAAAACTCATCTTATGCCTGTCTTTTGAATAAGAGCTTAAAACAAATGGATTCATTATTTGTATCTTTAGAATATCAAGTAAATTTAGTGATTCTATGTAGAGATCATTCTGCTCTAATTCAGTGCCTATAAAACTGCACAGAAGAAAACAGTAATGTCGACTATTTGCATCTCAAGATTGAATAAGCCTTTAAAGGCCAGAGTCTCTAACAATACCTTTAATGCTTTTCAGTATCCCTTTCAGTTTGTTTTCTGTTTCTCTTTTGTAAATTTTTTTTTCATTCTGAGGCATTTCATTTCATCCCTAGATTCATCAAATCAATGTAATTTTACTTATTGTTGTTATCCATAATTGCCATGATATTGAAGGTGTGAATAACTGGTGATCTCAAATGCCACAAACTTAATTGAAAAGTACACAAATGCTTGATTTTTAAATTGCATAATAGATGAATTTCAGAACATTTCTGTTCTCTTGGCCTTCTACTCAAGCCTTTTGTATAAGATTCTGCCACACTGAAAGTTGGCATTTACTGCTTTTGTCCATCTGTCATAACAAAATCTTCCAAGTTTTAAAATGTAATAAGGACTACACTTAAACATAAGAGCCAGCAAAACACAGACATAATTTTTAACTCTGCATAGCATTTCTAACACTATCCTTCAGGCATTGTGAAGTCTATGACAGATTTGATTTTCAATGGAAAATTATATATGTTTTAAACTCTGTATCCTGCTGGATTACATTTCCGTTCATGTCAAATTTTATTTTTATCCTATGCCATGTTCAGCAATGGTAAGAAAATGTATCACTATTGTCTTTGTTGAAGAGCCATACTCCATATAAAAATGTTCAGATCAAATAAAATGTATAAAAGTTTAAAGTACTACACAAATATGAGATGTTATTTTATAACTAAAAATATTATTGTTCTTTATTTAACAATATCCTAAAATAAGTTTCCCTGAATCATAATTTTGAATAATTATTTTAAAATTATGTGGCAAATAAAATATGTTATTTAATATGCAAAGACTAAGTTGAGTATTTGATATTTTCGTCTCTCAAAAGCAATGTCACCACTACATGGATAAGCTGTTTAACAGGTGTATTTACTGGTGAATTAATAAGAAAATGCTTAATAATTGTTTTTCTAATTGTCTGAATTGTTTGAAAAACCAGCATAAACATTTGTGCTAATGATAAAATTAAGCATAGGTTAAACACAAGACATTAAACATAAAAACGTGTAGTTACTATATTTTTATGACAAACACATTTTATATGGTTTAAATAGTTTCCCCTACTATTTTTATTTTTTCAGGTATGCTAACATATACTAAAATTAAAAGATTAAAAATAGACTAATTTCAGTTGAGTATGATTTTCAGCAATAATCAAATTTAATACTTCAATCCTAAATCAAAATAAAAAGACTAACTAGAAAAGATAAAAACAATTTTGATAATCTAAAATTAGCCTTAGCCTGACCAGTGGTGGTACAGAACATTGACCTGGGACGCTGAGGTCCCACATTTGACATGATCTCATAGTCCCTAGCTTAAGCCCAAATGTCACTGGTTTGAAGCCCAAGGTCACTGGATTGAGCAAGATCACTGAGTTGGCTAGAGCATCCCAGTCAAGGCACATATGAGAAGAAATCAATGAGCAACTAAAGTGACACAACCGGAAGTTGACAGTGCTCATCTCTCTCCCTTTCTCTCTCTCACTAAAATAATTAACATTATTTAAAAATTAAATATTTAAAAAAATTTAAAATCTTAGTTACTAAGACATTTTAAACTTGTGTCTCAAATTTCCTTACCTATTCCTCACTAAAGAACAGAACAGATAAGGAAGGGGATATTTTACTTAAATTTCAACATCATATTTTTATCTTTGTATCAGCAACACATTTTCATGGTTCATAATTAGACAGTAAACAAAGGTATACAAAAAATTATCTTTTTCACTCAGAAAACTCACTCATTTCTTCTCCCCAGAGACAACCAGCAATATGTTTCTCATGTATCTTTCCAAAGATAATATACTTCTTTAAAAAAAAACAAAAACAAAAGAATGTGTGTGTGTTTGTGTGTATCAGATCATAAGGGCTTTTTACATTTTTAGTGGTTGCAAAATATTGTTTCATATAAGTGCTAAAATTTGTTGCTTATAATTTATTTACAACAGCATTGCATAACAGTTGTGTGGTATTTTTAATATATTATCTTACATAATTTTCAAATATCACTGTGAGTAATTATTCTCATTTTATACATAAGTATTTAAGATTCAGAGAATTAAGTAATGCCTGTTTATGAGACTATAATATTCCAGGTCCAATCTTCGGGCAGATTTTCAATCTCATTTGCGTACAATCTTTATACTATACTATTACCAACTTCAATATAATATTGTGTGCTCCTCTTGAATTTTCATTATTATTTCAATAGTCATTTTAGATTTTATACAGTTTTACAATAAAAATAGCAGTTGTGCCTTACCAGGCAGTGGTGCAGTGGATAGAGCATTGGACTGGAATGCAAAGAACTCAAATTCAAAATGCCTAGAAAAGCTTGAGTATGGGCTCATCTGGTTTTACCAAGGCTCACCAGCTTGAGCCCTAGGTCGCTGGCTTGAGCAAGGGGTCACTCAGTCTGCTGTAGCACCTTTGTCTCTGTCACACACACACACACACACACACACACACACACACACAAAATGAAAACACTAATTATTGAATTTTCTGGCATGTTTATGTGAAATAGTATATTGAAATCACAAAGTGTATTATTCCACATATAATAGTTTCTTATCTTCCATATATTCACTGTGGTCTCATTTACACTTTACAGTTGAGGTTAACTCCATTGTATCATTATTATGGATATAAGGACACCTACAATGAGGTTGTTCCAAACAATAGAAAGACAAAAACAATTTAATACGACATTTAAGTTGCTGAAACAGCAGTTCTTTCTCTTCCTCATACATTGTTAATATTGGAATTTGAATAAATGAATGGGTGAATGAATAAAAGTAACAGATATCAACCACCTCAAACATTCCCGGTATTAGAAAGGACAGAAACAAATATTCACTTTTTTAAAAGACTTATTTAAAAAGATATCAATGTCACCTGGCCAGTTGGCTCAGTAGTAGAGCATTGGCTCGGTGTGTGGAAGTCCCGAGTTTGATTCCTGGTCATGGCACATAGAAGAAGTGCCCATCTCTTTCTCCACCCTTCCCCCTCTCATTCCTCTTTCTCTCTCTTCCCCTCCCACCATCAAGGAGCCATTGGAGCAAAGTTGGCCCAGGCGCTGAGGATGGCTCCATGTCCTCTGCCTCAAGTGCTAGAATGGCTCCTGCCATGAGCATCGCCCCAGATTGGCAGCGCATTGCCCCCTGGTGGGCATACTGGGTGGATCCTAGGCAGGCTCATGAGGGAGTCTGTCTTTACTGCCTCCTCAATAACTTTGAAAAAATAATAAATAAATAAATTTAAAAGCAAAAGTTTGGTGTACCAAATTCTAATAAATTGTAGTATTGAGTTCCAACAATTAGAAAGGATTAATTTATAAAGGGCAATTATTTATAAAATTTACAGTTTTAGCATGTGGTGACATCATGTAATACTTATTAGTTTGATGACATGCCAAAAAGAAATCCTTTCTTTGTATGATATTTAGGCTTCCTTTCAAAAGATGTTATGAATAATGTAGGTTATTTGTTTCCAAATGAACTTATCTTACATTTTCTTTTTACCTGATACAGCAAAAAACAATAGAAGAATGTGTGTTTACCTCCTTCTAATTTTTTTTTTACCTCCATCTAATTTTGTCTTGTATAACTTGATTAGAAAATGAATTATTTTATGCGTGGTTAGAGATCATTGCAGTGCCTTCTCTTCTCGACTCTGATGTAATTGTAGAATATTAAAGTAATCAGAAGTAGAACATGTTCATTTACATGAAGATGATGTTAAGCTATTTTTGGTAATGATTTCTGAGTTTCTCTGAACAAAGTGAGTAATGTATCATAGACCAGGGCTTTCTTTCTAAAATAAAATAAAATAAAATAAAATAAAAAGTGTTTTCTCTAAGTTCCACCTTGATATCTGGTAGGCATTCAGTGGGTACATTGTCTGGTCACTGAAAATCTTTTCTAGAATAAATGATATTGTACTTTTCTAAAGCCTTGTATATTCTAAGGAAGTATTGGGAATTTTTACTCAAATAAAAAAATATTTAAACATGAAAACATGAAAGGCAGGAGACCACTATATAGTAGTATATAGTATTTCTCCAAGCACATTTTCCAGTAATATCTAGTTCTTTATCTTTGAATAATAATTTTAACAAAAACAGAAGGCAGTTTTAGCTTTACATGTTTACATGTGTTCCCTGTGTGTAAGGGGAGGGGGAAGAAGGACTATCAGTTGGAAAATGGTACTGAGTACTAATTTAGGCCATTTCTTCAGTTGTTTAAATTTTACTGATTTTCTCTGTTTTTCTCGACTGCTTCAATTAAATATTTCTTCCCGATGCTATAAAATAATTCTAAATCTTTGCAAGTGCTTCGCAATTATGAATGTTTTTATTTTTTTTATTTTTTAGGGGCCAGAATTAACTACAATTGAACATACATTTGTAAAGCAGATCTTTTTCTTCAAAGGATAAATGACATATCATATCAATCCAAAATAGGTCTCAGATCTTATAATTTTAGGAGAAACTATCTTATTATAATAGGCTAAGTATGTGAAATTCCCTAGATAATCTTCACTTTTATAGTTATTGTTTAATAAATTTTCTTTTACATTTTGAAATAAATGCAATGACTGACAGAATTAGAATTTGTTGAGAAGGCAGAAAAAATTTGTTGGGGACCGAATAACAAAACAGGGTATTTTTGCAATCTGGACAGAGGTGCTGGGCCCAAACCCCTCCTTATTTGCCTAGTTAACAAAGAGCTAGACTTGATTCTCATTTGTCTCACCCATGTTCTCCGGAGGAGGCTGGAAGCTAGTTTCTTATTAGTGAAAAGTAGATTTGGATGGCATGGTGGGGGTTGTCTTTGAGTTGCCTTGGAAACTTAATTGAATTACTGATGGACCACATTTTTTCTATGAATAAAAGTGGATGTGTTTCAGGGAGAAAGAGACATTACGGCTAAGGAACAGTGGAGACTGTTTGCCGTGGTGTCCTCCCGAACTCATCTACATCTATATATATATATATTTAAGTCCCTGTTTATCATTTATTTAATTCCATACCTTTTCTCGTTTGAAGACACCATAATAGATTTGTCATGTCTGGGATCCTACAAAAATTTGTTCTCAGTCTCCAAAAGATTCTTCAAGGCTTTTCTTGAGAAAAGCACTTTTAATTTAAAAATAAAAATAGAAAGAAAAAAAGAGGAAGAAAGCAAAGGAGAGGAAGAAAGGAAGAAAGAAAAGAAAGACAGAAAGTCAGGAGACCACATCTTGTAATTCTCAGTTTGGAATGGGCTAGCTAAGTCATGATTATATCTTTGCAAATATCACTGAAGACTTTCCAATATAGAATATAGATATATTATGAAGTAGTGAGTAAAATATTGATGGGTCATTTTTTAGGTCTACATGTATCAGCTTAGACTAGTCTGCAGATGTGCTTTAATTATCAACCTCAGTCTCTATATCTGATCTCCAAAGCCTCAGAATGAATAAATAGAGATGTTATAGAAGTGGACCTATTCTTTGGTATATGTAACTCATTGGTAACAATGTGGTAATACTTGAAAAATATCACAAAAAAACCACTTAATGGCCTTTATCCATTTTATCTACCTGGCATTCTTTTTTGTTTGTTTGTTTGTTTGTTTTTGTGACAGAGACAGTGAGATACAGAGAGAGGGACATATAAGGACAGACAGACAGGAAGGGAGAAAGATGAGAAGCATCAGATCTTTGTTGCGGCACCTTAGTTGCTCACTGTTTTGCTTTCTCATATGTGCTTTGACCTCGGGGTTACAGCAGACTGAGTGACCCCTTGCTCAAGCCAGCAATCTTGGGCTCAAGCTGATGAGTCTTGCTCAAACTAGATGAGCCTGCACTCAAGTCACTGACCTCGGGGTTTTGAACCTGGGTCCTCCGCATCCCAGTTTGACACTCTATCCACTGTGCCACTGCCTGGTAAGGGTGGCATTCTTTGAATTAAAAAAAAATCACCAGTTTTGTAGTCGTGTAAAGATAATTAATTTTACACTAATATTATTTAATAAAAAATGAAACTTATTCTAGTAATAATTATATAAACTTTTATGGATTTGAAAGGATTAAATGAGACTATATATTATATGGATAATATATAATTAAATGAGACAACCTTCAACAATACTTGGGAAATTTGTTCTGTATTCTTTAATAAAATGGTAAATCAGGTATGGCCACAAGAGGAAGTACGTGAGAGATGTAGGATTACATAGTTGATTATATTCAGAGATCTGAGACAGAGTTAACACACACCATTAGGGGGCCACATAGGGGTAGCACCAAGGGAGTGTGATCCAGGACCCTTAGGCAAGTGTTTTCATTGCTGGTCAGGGTAAAGTACACAAGCAAAGGGTCTTTGGAGGATTTCCCTGGTGCAGTTGAATGTCATCAAGTTTTAGTCAGCTGAGTGCAAGAAAAAATTGTGACAGAGACTTAGCCTTATCATACTGGTGTGTCTGGTCACTTGAAAAGGTTGCTCCAAGCCTATTTGTGTTGTTGTTAAGGGAGCAGAAAAATAAGTTTTGAGGTTTATAATACAAGATTATAAACTATGATTATTATTTTACAGAGTACAAAGCTGTGTTCTTTTATTACACAGCTAGTAACTGGTGAAACTGGGATGTGAATCCAAACTGTCTGATTTCAATCCCTCACATGTAATCACTTCCCTGTCATATCCTTAAAGACAAATATTATATTTATTCAGAAGAAATTCTTTTTAAGCTTTCTAAAAGAAAATGTTAAATTCCAAAATGCTTCTCGGCCTTTTGGCTAAGATTAAGTGAAAATGTTAAATTCCAAGAAGACCAGAATATGACAGAACTGCATTGTTAAAGTAAAGCTAAGGAGAGAATTGCCATGGCTCATCCATAATTAGGAGAGATAAGAAAGAAGAGAGAAAACTCTGGGTATGGTTGTGTCTTGAGTGAGCAAGGCCCTGCTGTTCTTTGATGCTTCCAGGTCCCTCAAATATCTATCAAAATATGTGACAGCCATAAGTGGCTTAACGAAAGTAAAGTCTTGGTGAAGTGACAAAAGGTTAAAGACCCTTTTGAACATAGATTTTTGTTAATTAAACATTTGCTTGCTGTCTCCCCATCATCTACTCAAGGCCAAGAGCTGGGTCATGCTCAGGATATATTAAAAGTTTAAACAAGTTTTTAGAAGCTCTGGGTCATCCCCTGCTCTGTTACTAACTAGCTACGGGAACTGGAATGAGTTACATGATCTATTTTTGTCACAAATATCTAAGCCTCTGGCTCTAAGAGTTTATAATCTCACAAGCGGAGTTATTTTTATAAACTTTCCTCTAAAGTGTAAAATATATTGTTATGCTTTTTCAAAGATAAATTTTTCATCACATGATTAAGTAAACAATTCAGGTAGTAGTAAATCAAAGATGTAAAAGCAATATTCTATGCATGCAAATATAAAGTTATATATCCTCAGTGAAAATAAATATTTTAGAATAATTTTTCTAGTTTTTTAATTATTTTTAGAGTTGCTACTTACTGTAGTTTTTATTACTGTTTACTTGACGAATCCCATAATTAGAACACATTTGTTTAAATAAGCATATCCAACTCAATAATGAGTAGAAATAGCCTAAATTTTATTAACTCTAGTGGTTGTCTCATAATAATTTCAACTGGAAATGCATGTTGCTGCCAAATATATTCCAATATATTAAATCTCTTTGGTTCCATAAAAAAATAAAGTAACCCTGAAATGTAACATATTCCAAAAATCTGGTAATTCATAAAGTGAGTAATTATGGGCTTGGGGTTTTATAAAATTTAAAAGGTCAAAAGGGTAAGCAGATGGCTAGCTGTAGAATTTATTACACATTAAGCAATTGTTTTGATGTGCCAGACAAAGTCCTGGAAGCTTATGAGACTGAAACATCCAATGTCCCTTAATTAGGCTGATGGTTCAGCACATGATACACATACAATTTTGGAGATTATATCTATCATTGGTCTATTATCTGTCAGAAACGCACACAATTTAACACTTTTAACAGCCTGCACTGTAGTTTTTACTATTATTGTTCTTTTTTTAACCTCTTTATTTTCCCATCTTGCTATATTGTGTTTCTTCTATAATATTACTAAGTTCGGGATGATCACATGGCAGCTCAGAAATGCTGAATGATTCTCCAATACCTTATCAGTACCCATAACTAATAAAATTTTATAAGGAATATAAAGAATTTGTATACTCAAACTCACATACTGTCCTCAATGCACATAAATAATTTCATTGTCATCAGTTCGAGATTTTGAATATAGGGAGCTTAAGCAATTTTTTTCATAATCGTAAAAAATGCTTAAAACAAAATCTCTTCATTGAAAATAGATTTAATCCTAAGGTCATCTGGAATATTATTGTTGCAGCTCTTTTCTTATATGAAAACAAAGAAGGCAAGGACAAATAAATATCTTAGAGACTTAAGAAAATACTTTCTGTGAGATAATTTAGAATAATGGTGATAAAAGTTTACCAGTACTCCATAAAACAGCATACCATAGTGCTCCATTTCAGGTGTTCCTCACGGATGATGTCATATTTACAAAAGCAAGCTTACAAAGTTGACACTTTATTCTGAGTTTTAGAAACTTCTAATTTTTAAAAATATTAAATGAACAAACATAATTTCATTAAATGTACTATTAAAAATTAAAATGACTCAGCATTCTAAATCACAGATCATCATTATGTTTATTTAATAAAAATTTACTACTTTTAAATACATTTAATTTAATAGTAGCTATAACTTTGGGTCGTATTTAAGTAAGTATTCTTTAATTAAACTTAGATGCCTTTCAAAAATATTTTAATTTATAAATTTCTATTCTACATGTTTTAGAGAAAACAATTTAAATATCTAGACACCACATCTAAAAGAACGTTTTCCAAGATAAACCTTCATTCGGTATTCTCATTGCAGAATTCATTTAATGTAGCAAATTCTGTTAACAGAAGTTTCACTCCACCGCTCCCTGAGATGTTCATTAAAGATAGCTGAAATTTATTCATCTCTACAAGCAGTTAAGATAATTTCAGGAATTGTTTATTTCAGATTGTGGGGAAAACTACTATTGTTCAATAACAGTTTTTTTTTATTTATTTGTTTGTTTATGGGGTGTCTTGCTTAAGGAAAAGTTTAAAGACATGCCGAGCTATTTATTAAGGCAGAAACCCTTAATCCATAAGTGTTTTAAAAAGCTTAATGCTAAGGGAAAATCTGTTAAGTGAGTGAAAGGGTCAATGTGATTGAAAGCAAAACGTTATATCGGAGCCTGAGAACACTGGAGTGTACACCTGACAGAAAATGAATCTGTGCAAGACACATTACCTCTCTCGGACTAAGCGGAATCCTCTCTTTACTATAGATCATCCCTAAAGTGATGCTGCAATGGCGTGGCTCCAGTGGGAAGCACATTTGCTTGGAGAAAAACCTAACTCAGTGTTTTCACCTGTACCATCCATATCATAATATCCTCTATTAAACATTGCTATGACAATTAAATGAGATAAATTTATCATGTGTCTACTTTACTGCATGACATACAGAGGATGTTATTTTAAAAAATGTCTGTTCTTTCAACTTTCCCTTTTACTCCTCTGGCTCTTCTTTTCTATTCTAAGTTTCAATGATTTATCTCAAGATATTTCAGACAGAGGTCTAAAAAAGTTCGTGAAGTTAGAGAATTATTATAGCACAAAAACTTAGTTCAGGAGCACAGATATGACTTCAAATCTATTCAAAGTAGAGAAATATTCTAAAATGTATATTAACTTTACCCAGTTGGAAGAGAATACATATGACCGCATAGTAAACTGGAGATAGTATTGCTTAGAGGCAGGCACAGCTTCAAGTACAAGAAACCGTGATTTCACACCAAACAGTATTCTAAACTTTAGTAAGAATTTTAAATTTTTTAACAATATATAAAAATGACTGCCTCTTGGGTTATTACTACTATCTTTAAAAATTGGGCCACTGTTTGACAAAGCATGATTGTCAAAATTCAAACTAATTACACTTTAAATATCTGTAAGTGTTGCATCTAATAAACATAAAAGAATGCAAGAATTCATAAAGTTTAAGATTTTATCATTAGAGAGAAAATATATTTACATATGTTACACTACCATCAAGTTCAAATGTCTTTGAACATTAAAAATAAAAATAAAAAACGGTAACTATTATATATCTTAGCCAGAGAATTTCAAATTTCAGTATAATAATTTGGTAGGAGTAGAAGATTCTAAAAGTAGAAAAGGATCAAGTAATAGATATATTCTGAACCTCAGAAGTTTGGCTACATGAATCTCTCCTCTGTTACAGAATCATTAACAAGGAACTCTATAAATAGAAATTATGTGAACCACCAATGTCACCTGTACAGACTTGGTAGGCATCTCAGTCAACATTTCTGGTCTGCATTATTTTCAAGCATAAAGTCACTCCCAAAATTCCTTCAGAAGATATAATGGCTTCCTTAATTGATAGTGAGGAAAATTGCTCTGGATGCCTGCAAGTCCAAGATCGCTGGCTCGAGCAAAAGGCTACTCGGTCTGCTGAAGGCCCGCGGTAAAGGCACATATGAGAAAGCAATTAATGAACAACTGAGGTGTCACAATGAATGAAAAACTGATGATTGATGCTTCTCATCTCTCTCTGTTCCTATCTGTCTATCCCTCTCTCTGACTCTCTCTCGGTCCCTGTAAAAAAAAAAAAAAAAAAAAAAGTAAAATTCAGTTAAAATATTTAAAGAATTTATATAAGTTTGTAAATGAGATTAAACATTGCTCAAAGCCAACAAAAGTGAGTTAATGCTCACTAAATGTATAAAGAAAATAATAAAAATCTGTGTGTTAACTTAAAGGCTTAAAGTATTTTTACTGTAATTCTAATAATTTAAATCTTAATAATAATAATAAAACCACAAAGTGAATCTCTAAATAGTCTTTATTTTATTTTATTTTTGTGGTACGTACATACGACATGAAATGTACTCTCTTAAAAATGTTTTTAAATTATTTTTCAAGATTTTATTTATTGAGTTTAGAGAAGTGGTTCTTAACCTTTTTTGAGGTACCGAACCCACCAGTTTCATATGTGCATTCACCGAACCCTTCTTTAGTGATAAATAAAATATGATTTTTATTTTCCAAATTCAAGACATAGGTATATGTTTTTTTACTGGTGCACAAAATGAGCCGTGCATGAACATCACCTTGCTCAAAGAACAAAACCAACAAAGTGCATGAACTCACAATAAATTATGGTATTGCTTTATTCTGGCCTCCGTGGCAGAGGCTTCTCCGAACCCCTGGGACCGACTCATCGAACCTCTTGGGTTCGATTGAACCCAGGTTAAGAACCACTGGTTTAGAGAGAGGAGGGATAGAGAAAGGGAGTAGGGAGTGGGAAGCATCAACTTGTAGTAGTTGCTTCTCATATGTGCCTTGACCGAGTATGCCTATGGTTTTAAACTGGCAACATCAGCATTCAAAGTTGATGCTTTATTCACTGAGTCACCACAGGTCAGGAGTACTCCCTTAACGTTTTAAGTGTGCAATATATTATTGCTGACTATAGGTACATGTTGTATAGTAGATCTATAGAACTTATTCATCTTGCTTAGATTAAACTTTACACCCATTGATTAGTAGTTTGTATTTCCTCCTCAGCTCCAGGTGATCATGATTCGACTATTTGATTCTGTGAATTTGATTATTTTAGGTATCTTACACACAAAAAATGATGCAACATTTGTGTTTCCCTATCAGGTTAATTTTACTTAGCTGAACATCCTTAAGTTTCATCCATGTTGTAACAAAATTTAAAATATATTTCTTTTATAAGGCCAAATAATATTCCATTGTTCGTATGTACCACATTTTTCTTTATCCTTTTATCTACTGGTAAATAGTTAGGCTGTTTCCTCATGTTGAATATTGCGAATAATTCTGCAGTAAACGTAAGAGTGCTAATATCTCTTTGAGATCATGATTTCAATTCTATTGCAATTCCTGAAATCTATTGTAGTTCTAGTTTTAATTTTTTTGAGGAAGCTTTACACTGATTTTCCACAATGGTTACACTATTTTGCATTCCCATCAACAGTGTACAAAAGTTTCAATTAGTCTACATTCTCATATCAACACTTGTCTTTTTTTATATATATAATGGATATCCTGATAGGTATGAGATGGTATCTCATTGTGATTTTGATAAATACTCACTTTCACATATAAAAACCACTGTTAAGAAGTCCAAAATTCACCTGACCAAGCAGTGGTGCAGTGGATAGAGTATCTGACTGGGATGCGGAAGACCAAGGTTCAAGACCCCGAGCTCGCCAGCTTGAGCGTGGGCCCATCTGGCTTGAGCAAAAGCTCGCCAGCTTGGATCCAAGGTCACTGGCTCCAGCAAGGGGTTGCTCGGGCTGCTGAAGGCCCGTGGTTAAGGCACATGTGAGAAAGCAATCAATGACCAACTAAGGTGTGGTAACGGCAATGAAAAACTAGTGATTGATGCTTCTCACTTGTCTCTATTCCTGTCTGTCTGTCCTTATCTATCCCACTCTCTGACTCTCTGTCTCTGTAAAAAAAAAAAAAAAAAAAAAAAAAAAAAAAAAGAAATCCAAAATTCAATGGAAATGCAGAATACATGTTTACCACTTTATATCTTTAAGATTTTAAGAATATCACTTAATTCAGCCTTATATATTTAATATGTGAAATAGAGAAAAAAAGCTACTATTTAATGTAATTTTTTTGAGGATTAAGAAAACAACCTAAAAGGAGTGCTCATAAAATGTTTGGCACATAAGTGCACAATAATAACTAACTTTATTATTAAACTCTTCAGCAACTCTAAAACCACAATTATTTTGCTGTTTATACATAAAAATGCTTTTCCGAAAATATATAAACTTGGCAATGTCAGTGTCAATGTATGATACTGCATTTAGTAGACTCTCTATTACTGAATACCTTCTCTGTAACTGGCCTATGGAAATGTGTAGAACAATTTGTAAGTTAAGCATCCAGAAAATCTCCAAACATATACATTAGAAGCATAATTTGTCACATTATATCTTAAGTGTGCTCTACTAAAGAAGTTTTAAAATATATATGTGTGTGCCTACAAAGTTTTTAATTCTAGAAATATACTTAATAAATATATACGTAACATTTGCAAAAGATTTTCTATTTTTTAGTTCACTGAAATATTTCTCTAAGGTAAGAGGCTGACTTAGGCTTAAGTGAAATAAAACATACAAAAAACTTCAACAATAAAAACAGCAACAATAAAACTTGTGCAATACAAAAAATAAAAAAGCATGCTATCCTACATATGCAGAATAAAACTACACTGGTCCCTTATCTATCGCTGGGTTAATTTCCAGAACCCCCTGTGATAGGAGAAAATCCACAAAGTAGCGACCTTATATTTATTTTATTATTTATATGTTTTTTGAGGCCTTATAAGCCCTCCTCACACTCTTATAAACCTTCCCCTCACTCTTATAAACACTGCCTATGTATTATCCATATGTGCGAGTTTTTCTCTACTCATCTGCTGTATGCTATGTATTTTATTTCGATTTAATGTTCTTTTAATATGTTTTAGTTAATACGTTTTATATTTTTTCAATTTTTTAGGCTATAAAACGCTTATTTTACTGTCAAAGAATTAAAATAACAAATATATAAAAATACCTATATACCACAAAATCCCACAATATAGCGAAATAATTGTGATACAATATTAGATATATACAATTTAAAAATCCACAATATAGTGAACCACAAAAAGTGAACTGCAATATGGCAAAGGGCGACTATATATCTTTTAAATATAATCAAATTTCCCTTACAAAGAACCGTAAGACATTTAACTACTTTAGAAATATGAAATTGAGAACCAATAGTTAGAGAAGGTTAATATCAGAGACATGCATTTTTAAGTCTAGAAATTTCCTACCAAATGTCAAAAGCTAGAATATTGACAGTACAGATTACAAAGAATCAAATGTCACTTAAAGTAGAACATAAATAAAATTTTATACACTTTTCCTGAAATTAAAGTAGAAAAATAGCACTGGCCAAATAGCTCAATTGGTTAGAGCATTGTCCCAAAGCACAGAGGTTGCTTGTTCAATCCCTGGTCAAGGCACATACAGAAACAGATCTATGTCCCTGTCACTCTCTCCCTCTTTTTCCCTTCTCTCCTGCTAAAACCAGTTAATAATATTTTTAAAAAAGAAAAACAAATACCAATTTGAATATAACATTATTTTAGAATAACACTAAGTACTAAGAAAGAAATTGAAATTTATTAAATTTTTGTAATCTTTCCAAATAGGAAATGAGCATATCAAAATATAGAGCATTATATTTCCCACCTATTTCTTGGGAATTAAGTAACTTTGAGCTAAGAGAACGTCCAATCAATCCTGGATGTAGTCTATAATACTTAAATGTCTTCTTTGTGTATAAATAAAACTCCACGATTCCCTCACTATGAGATCACTTTAAGTTTAATTGTTACCTGACAACAGGAATAGACATCGATTCTTGTCTTCTTGAGAAAAAGAAATCAATCAAGAGACAAAGCACAGCAAGTAAAAGGAAGAATTTATTGGCAGTGCAGAAAAAAGTTGGAAAAGAGGGGGTCTTGGAGACAGGTTTAGGGTGTTAGCCTGGAACAAATTGCTTTGCCTTTTGCTCCCCTGTGTTGCAAGTCTCATGGGGTCCTTTAGAGTTTAGAAGAAATAAAGAGGCAAGGAAAACTTGCCTGGTGGGAAAAAGGAGGGGAAGGGAAAGACATTGTTTTACTCTCTACTCCTGGAAGGGAGATCTTGCTGGGTCCTCCTGCCCACGGTCTTTTACAGGTGGAGATCTTAGGGGAGCTGTTAGGAGAAAATCTCAATAGAATATTTATCAGCTTTCCATGAGTGTCATTTTAAGGTCATGTTCTCCACTGCTTGGGCAGCACCAGGGCAGGGGTCAACTCAGGACAGCGGGTCATTGGTCAGTGCAGCTGTTCCTAATGTCAGCTATGATTTCCCTTTGTCTTCTTTAACTGCTTCTCGGGACCTGAGGCTGAAATACAACTGAGGCCTAGATATTATCTTAAGGCTAATGTTTAAGAGAGTACTCATGCAAGGCTTGTGTGGGGGTAGTATGAGGCTATTCTCTGGCCTTGTTCCTCATCTAAGGGGGTCTAAAACCACATAACTAGCAATATGCCAAGAGAAAAAAGGTCAGGATAAGGTCCAAACTGCATGACCAGTGATACTAAATCAGGGAGTTTAAAATTACATGACCAGCTAAGAGAGGTCAAGTCACCTGGCGGCAAGGTCCTTTTTTGCCAAGTTTCGCCCCTTGTAAGGCACCTGGTGCTTTCTATATTGGTGACATTTTATGCCTGACCTACAGTCATTGCTATGCTTTGTCTACTTATTGTCTATAACACAATTATCTAAGGTCATTTGCTAACTCAACAAATATTTACTGAACAACTACTAAAACCAAGCAGATGCTATTTACACATCAAAGAACAAAATTCTTTTTTTTTTTTTTGGCTTTTATTTATTTATTTATTTATTTATTTATTTATTTTTTGAGCTGATTTTTATTTTATTTTATTTTATTCACTTTAGAGTGGAGACACAGAGTGAGAGAGAGAGAGAGAGAGAGAAAGAGAGAAAGGGGGGAGGAGCTGGAAGCATCAACTCCCATATGTGCCTTGACCAGACCAGTGCAGGGATTTGAACTGGCGACCTCAGTGTTCCCAGGTCGACGCTTTATCCACTGCGCCACCACAGGTCAGGCTCAAAGAACAAAATTTAAAAGCTACTGCTACATAAAACTTATATTTGGTAACAGAATTATGAGATTATCTTTCTTTCAGTTTGCTATGTTCTGCTTATTGTAAAGTTGTTATTTCGTTATCTTGACAAAAATGTTAAATAATAAGAAATATTATTCTAAATATAAAGGAAAATGATTCATTTTGACAAAATAAAAGTAATACAAAAGCTTCCTTTTGTTTTCAATCCTTTCTGTTTGTTTCTCTCTAAGCAACACTTTTTATCAAATATATCAGATTTCTTAGGTTTTCAATGATGAAGAGTTAATAATTTTATTAATTGTGTAATTTAATATGTTATGGAAGAAAGAGAATATCTTCAAATTTTATTGAAATTATTATTGTTTTCTGATTAGTGTAAATTATTTTTTTAAGAACTAGTGACCTAAGATGAAACTAAACAAAAGCATTAAGTACTTCTGATTTAAATTGTCATCAGTGTACTAGTTTGTAATTGACAAATTTGCTTGCTAAATTAAAAATCTCTTTACTAATTTTATACTTTTTACTAATTAGTCTCTAAAAATAGGGGCATTAACAGTAAGGGATAAGAAACTATTAAACTTAAGTCAGATGCTGATAAATAGAATTTTGCATTAGGTAAGTAGGGTCTTCTCTCCTGTGCAGGAAAGAACAGTGATTTTCACCATTCTTTTTTTTTTTTTTTTTTTTTTTATCTCACTGACATAAGAGAAATTCATACATCATTGATTTTATGTCACCAAATTGAGGTGAGTGTGTGTGTGTGTGTGTGTGTGTGTGTGTGTGTATTGTTTTTTTTCTGGAGTGAGAAGACAGCCTCCTGCGCATGTGCCTGACCAGGATCCACCCAGCATGCCCACTAGGGGGCGATGCTCTGTCCATCTGGGACTTTGATACTTTACAACAGGAGCGATTCTAGCACCTGAGGCGGAGGCCATGGAGCCATCCTCAGCATCCAGGCCAACTTTTGCTCCAATGGAAACTTGGCTGTGGGAGGAGAAGAGATAGAGAGAAAGGAGAAGGGGAAGGATGGAGAAGCAGATGGTCACTTCTCCTGTGTGCCCAGGATGGGAATTGAACCCAGGACATCCACATGTCAGGATGACGCTCTACTGCTAAGCCAGCTGGCCAGGGCTGGGGTATATTTTTGGATACTGTGTTTATAAAATGTGAAACAAGATTATACAAGTCACTAGTCTGGCGTGTGTATGTGTATATGTGTGTGTTACTTGAATAGATTAAATTAATAGCTCTCCATTTTCCCAATGTTCTGAGAGATTGATTAGTCATACAGTAGGTACACAGTTAATACTTATTGAGTATAATTAAATATAAAAAATTCAAAATTTAAATAACAATAACTATGTTGAGTCAAATAACATGTAAATTTATATAAAGATTATTTAAATAGGTATCTTTCTGAAGGAAAAATAGATTAATTGAATACAAACATACATTTCAGACTTGCGCTGGTACTAAAAACACTTGAGAGTATGCATAAGAAGAAAAATATGGGTAAAAGTATATTGTATGATTTGCTGTGTTTTATTTGGTCATATTTTTCATGTTTTGCAGATCCGATTTCTTTCAAATTATAGTTTAAGTCATTTGAAAAATTCATCTACAATTACATTATTAATTATCTTTATTTTAAAATTTTGTGACTCAAAACTGCCTTAGCTCACATAGATAAAAACTAGATTTTTTAGAACATATTCTTTTAAAACCTGCTAGAAAATAATGACCTTTCCTTTCCTCTATGTTTAACCTTTCAAGGTTTGTTTACCATTAAGCTTTAGCCAATTAAGGCTTTATACTAATTCCTCAGGCATTCATGACCAAATAATTAGTAGGGCTAAACTAATTCCTCTGAAAGAGAAAAACAGTGAGTCATTGGGAGGTTGCAAGCACTTTTAATTTCCTCTAAATAGTAAATGCTTTTTAAAGTATTGATAAGCTAACTGGTAAAATAAAAAGGAAACACTTTTATATGAATAATGAAGAACAAAGACTGGCAACAAAAAACTTGTTGCATGTAGAACTAACTTGAACAATCATATAAATTGTCATCTAAACTCATCATTTTGAATATATGCTTTAATAATTACACGGGGGCAATATGTGTGACCTGTGTTTCTGCCAGCAAACTGGGGAGGTGTGACCATCCTAGGATTGCCTATTCAGGAATTTTCAAAGTATAACAATGTAAAGATAACAGCTCAAATGTTACTGTTATTCCTCAAAAGGAAGATAAAATGGGGTGTCGGTTTGTGTTTTGATACTCACTATACGTTTTAAAAAAGTTGGACTTAAAGTTTAAATAACATTTTAAAAATAGATAGTTTGAAAAGTACTGGGAAGTTTATATGATTAACATATTACTCTTAAAACAGTAATTTTCATATATACATATATATATATATATATATATATTAAAGCCAGAAAGAAGTAAGTCTGAGAAATAAAACAAGCTATTTTAATCTTTCAGAGTAAGAAATATTCTAAATGTCATTTATTTATTAAAATTTTTATTTAGAGCCTGACCAGGCGGTGGTGGCACAGTGGATAGAGCGTTGGACTGGGATGCGGAGGACCCAGGTTCGAGACCCAGAGGTCGCCAGCTTGAGCGCGGGCTCATATGGTTTGAGCAAAGGCTCACCAGTTGGACCCACCTTGCCTCTGAAAACCAACAATCTGTTTTCTATATATGAGCTTGTTTTGTTTTCTCTGTTACATATATAGGGTGGTGCAAAAGTAGGTTTATAATTGTGAGTGCAAGAAACAGTCTATTCTTGTATTATCAATTAATTAATATATTATTTATCATATGAGCAACTGTAAACAAACTCTTCCCCAGCCTATATATTTTTGATTCCACCTATAAGAGAAATCAAATAGTAGTTTTGTGTAATCATTTAAAATAATTAAACATAAAAATATACCTTAGTAATATTTTAGCACATGACACAAAATAATGATACATTGTGCAATTTTGCCTTTAGAATTTTTTAAGTAGTATCACTCTTTTTAAGAAATCTTTATAAAATTTAAATATATTCTAAGTAGTTATAAATGGTAAGAATATGTTATCTATTTTAGTGACATTATTGCTCTTTAAAGAAACAATATAATGTGTAAAGCCAGTAGCCAGGGTCAGGATCACAGCCACCTGACCCATGCAGGTTCGCATTTGATTCGAATAGTCGGTAATGAAATAACGGAGCCAAAAACTGGTAAGCCATTAGCTTTAATTCTAGCTTGCACCCGGCAGGCAAGCAAAAACACACACTGGGCTCCAAAACCCACACATTCAGTGCTCACAAAGCTACTGACTTATCCGAGTTTCCTAGAATCAAGGGTTTCTAGCTCACCAGACTTATTCACCTCTGTTCCCCATCTCCTCCAGCACAAACTCTTAACAAACTGGCTTCTCCCTCAGCATTCTGCCATCTTGGCTGCTTCTCCTGGCCTTCACGTGGCCTTAATCTGCTCTCCTCTCTAATACCTCACTAACCAAGAGAGAGATCAAGCTACTGGTCTCCCCCACTTTATACCATAGAATCTAAACCTTTAATCCAATTATACAAACAAGGAAGTCTCTGTATAATGGGATTCCTCAGGAGCGTGCACCACCCTACATCATCCAATCAGTCAAGGGTGTGGGGAAGAGCTTACTCTTAAACTAAACCTTAGGCTATAATGACCCGGCCTGCCCACAGCATGTTCCAGAACACACATAAATATCAATGAACTTCCATGTGGACAGCGCCATCTTTAACAAAGTGAGCATAATATATTTTATATGCCCAACAATCCACCCTTATGCTCACTTTACTACCCACAATCTATACCACCGGCATTCTTATACAAGGAAATTAGGCACATTACACAAATTACAACATGACAAATCATACAGTTTCAACAATTACCAAGGTACATTTCACCAGTCTCTGAGCACTTTGCCAAAAGCGCAAGATGTCCTTGGCCTTCTCTCTTGCCATTTGAAAGGCTTCCCGGGGCAGGGGAAGGGCTTCCATCAAAGCCACCGACCCCCATCAGGGTATCTCACATTGTCCAAAATCCATAAGTCCATTCAACAAAAGAGCCTGTGCCCATCCAGTCATAGTCCAGGAAATCAATCCATACACATGGGGTGTTAGCCTCCCCCCTCATTTCTGCCATCCTGGCAGCTCGTACACTGTCCCAAAAAGAAGCATGTGGCCATGGCAGTCAGAATTTCCATCTCTGCTCTGGGGAGCATGATGGCGTCCACCCCTATGTCCCCAAATCGCAGACCTACCAGGGGCATAGCTACTCCTTGCTGTTGGGCTCTCACCTTCTGGAGACTGCGGATTGCAACTCCAGCTTGATTCTCCTCATCCTTCAAAGAGGAACTGAAAACACCAGCTACTGCTGCTGGGCTTGATCTCCGGGCCACCGCTGTCTTCTGCTCAGCAGGCCTTGCAGCTCCAACCCTGGCCTCAGCCCTGGTCCTGGCCTCAGCTCTGGCCCCGGCCTCAGGCCCGGCCTCATGCCACTGCTGGCTTTCCACAACATCCAGGGCAATCTCCAACTCACAAACCTGTGATTCCTTTTCCAGCGTCTGCTCCATTTCCAGGTGAATCAGGCAAACCTGGAGTAAGGCCACGTGGAGGAGAGGAAGCAGCCAAAATGGCAGAGTGCTGAGGAAGAGTTTGTGCTGGAGGAGATGAGAAACAGAGGTGAATAAGTCTGGTGAGCTAGAAACCTTTGATTCTAGGAAACTCGGATAAGTCAGTAGCTTTGTGAGCACTGAATGAGTGGGTTTTGGAGCCCAGTGTGTGTTTTTTGCTTGCTCGCCGGGTGCAAGCTAGAATTAAAGCTGATGACTCACCAGTTCTTGGCTCCTGTGTTTCATTACCTACTGTTCGAATCCAATGCGAACCTACATGGGTCAGGGGGCTGTGATGGTGGCCCCGGCTATTGGCTTTACACCTGGACAGCCTCCTCCTCCAGCGTTTTCTTCAGCTCCAGGGTCAGATTCTGTTTCTCCCATGTTTCCTCCAGCTCCTTCCGCTGCTCGGCCTGCAGGTCCTGGGCAACCTCTTCTATAGAATTCTCGGTTTCCTCAAACATGACTGTAAAAGTCAGTCAACCTACAGTCCCCCCAAAAACAGCTATGGGAAACCAAAATAGCAACCACTCCTCTACTCCACCACTCAAAGGTGGTGGTGGCTCTATGCCAATCTGTATAGAATCCTGCCACAGACTACGCCTAATGTAAAGCCAGTAGCCAGAGTCAGGATCACAGCCGCCTGACCCATGCACGTTCGCATTTGTTTCGAACAGTCGGTAATGAAACAACGGAGCCAAAAACTGGTAAGCCATCAGCTTTAATTCTAGCTTGCACCCGGCAGGCAAGCAAAAACATACACTGGGCTCCAAAACCCACACATTCAGTGCTCACAAAGCTACTGACTTATCCAAGTTTCCTAGAATCAAGGGTTTCTAGCTCACCAGACTTATTCACCTCTATTCCCCATCTCCTCCAGCACAAACTCTTAACAAACTGGCTTCTCCCTCAGCATTCTGCCATCTTGACTGCTTCTCCTGGCCTTCACGTGGCCTTAATCTGCTCTCCTCTCTAATACCTCAGGAACCAAGAGAGAGATCAAGCTACTGGTCTCCCCCACTTTATACCATAGAATCTAAACCTTTAATCCAATTATTCAAACAATGGAAGTCTCTGTATAATGGGATTCCTCAGGAGCATACACCACCCTACATCATCCAATCAGTCAAGGGTATGGGGAAGAGCTTACTCTTAAACTAAGCCTTAGGCTATAATGACCCGGCCTGCCCACAGCCTGTTCCAGAACACACATTAATATCAATGAACTTCCATGTGGGCAGCACCATCTTTAACAAAGTGAGCATAATATATTTTATCTGCCCAACATAATGATCTTATAAAATTGTTCTATATCTCAAATTCACCTTAGAATTCAATAACATTAAAATCATTTGGGATTTTACCATAAACTTCATTAAACATTCAAAATAATTGATAATAATTTGATAAAGGGACTATTTTCAAAGGTGGACCTAAGAGCCAACAAGAGCAGCAAAATTTACTAAGACTATAGCTGAGAGGGTGAGAGAGAAGAGGAGGTGATTAGAAGCACCCAGAGGTAATATCTTTACTAATAGGAAATTATCCCCTAAAAGGTACCATGGCCCTTGGTAGAGTGAAATAAATACCTTAAATCACTCTGCCCTTAGCTCTGTTCGTTGGCATATAATTTATATTAGCTAATCCCAATTAGAAGGTATTAGGAACTTTATTGTGGTAATCTCTTTGCAAATATAACTATATTGTATAGTGCATTTTCAAATTGTACACCCAAAACTAACACAATGTTATACATCAATTATATCTCAGTAAAGCTGAAAAAAGTAAAAATTCCTTGTAGTTATTGTGAAGCAACGGTTGGGATGAGTTATCAAGGACAGTAGATTAACTCTCTTTCTTCCAGAGGGGCCTATGGCACGAGGAGCATAGAATAATGAGGAGGGTCCTACACCTAACAATAAAACAAAAACAAAAACAAAACAATTCTGTCACCTCTGCTTGATCATTTTCAGTCTCTGAAGAGCTTCGTGAAAATTCTGATGCTCTCTTTTCATAATTCATTTTTAAAATTCTTTTTTAGATTTTATTTATTGATTTTAGAGAGAAGAGAGAGAGAGAGAGAAAGGGAAGTAGGGGAAAGTGAGAAGCATCAACTGATAGTTGCTTCTCTTATATGCCCTGACTGGTCAAGACCATGTTATAAACCCATGACCTCAGCATTCTAGGTTGACATGACAGGCTAGGCTCATAATTTACTTCTAAAAGACTTTGTGAAGAATAAGACTAGAAAGTATCAAATTAGATTACACATAATGAGTTCCAACAATCCCAACACCCTAGTCTTTGGATTCCTTTAACAAATTTCAAGGAGATTCAGATATTGCAACCTCATTGACTATATGTCAACTGTTAGTCAAAGCTTCAATTAACCAACACAAACACCACAGAATTATGGCCAGACCAACAAGTTGAAAATAAAATTCTTCCCTGGCCAATGGTTCAGCAGTAGAATGTTTGCCTACCATATGGAAGTCCTGGGTTCAATTTCTAGCCAGAGTACACAGGAGAAGTGACAATCTGCATCTCCACACCTCCCTTGCCCCCTCCCCCCACTCTCTCGCTCTCTTTCTTCGTGTCCTGCAGCCATGGCTCAAATGGTTCAAGCTAGTTGGTCCCAAGCACTGAGAATGTCTCCATCGCCTCATTTCAGGTGCTGAATAGCTCTGTTGCGGAGCAATGGAGAAGTGGCCCCAGATTGGCAGAGCATTGCCTGGTAGGGGGTCTGTGGGGTGGATCCCGGGAGTCTGTCTTTCTGCCTCCCTGCCTCTCACTTAATAATAAAAAAAAATTTAAAGGAAAATTAAATTGTTGGTGTGGGAAATCCACTAATAAATTTAGCCTAATCAAGTTTTATATTTCATCTTCCCTTGGGCTGTAGCTATTCACACACTACACATGCTTCAAGATTCATAAGTATAGACAATTGTTACTATTTTACATATTTAACTTCATCATGCTTTAAATTACTTTTGAGTATTTAGTTTACATATTTTTATCTCTATAGAGTTATTCTAAATAGGTTATTTACTATAGTAACAGTTTGGTTGATAAGAGAACTAATATTAACAAAGTGATAAAATGTAAGATAGAATTATAACTAATAGTAATTACTATATGTTTCTAACACAACTCTAAGTACAACTTTCTATAAAATGATTAAAAATATGTTTTATAGGAAAAACTAAATGAATGGAAATAATATAATCTAACAAATGGTGAAGAAATAAGTAAATTTAAAGGAGAAAAGATATATACCATTTATAAAGTTACTACTAAATGATTTCATTGGGAAAAAACTTGTTAACACCTTAAGAATACAGAGATTTAATACCAGAAACCTCCCTTATTATAAGAGGAAGAAACAGAAATTGTAGAGAAAATTTATTTTTAAATGTATTAGAATTTCTATACTTAATAACATGTTTTCCTAGGGTACACACAGAAAACAGCTAGATGTTTCTCAAATATTAAGTAATTTATTTTCTTTTATCAATGACAGTTGATTACAAACTTGTTCATCAATAAACAGAAATGTTCTTAGATTAAAATGTAAGCAAATGGTAGAAAGGTATAACATCTGGGGAACATAAGACAGAAACAGATATTTTCTAAATTGCCTTTTATAAGAAATAATTTTCATCACCATTTAAAATGATACAATAAAAATATAAATCTTAGTGAGAAATTAAAAATATATAGTTATTTTACATTGAATTAGTTGTCAGTGTGATTATTTTTTTTATTGAAATTATTAGAGTTGACACAGGTTAATATAATTATACAGATTGCATGTACTCAATTCTACAACACATCTCTGTATACTGTATTGTGGATTCACCTCCCCAACTTACTTCATCCATCAGGATTTATTTCCCTATACCCTACTCCAGCTCTCTGCTACCCCTACCACCCTACAATCACCACACTGTTGTATGTGTCCATAATAATTATTTTGTTTGTTTTGTTTTGTCCCATTCTGGTCTATCCCTCACACCACAACTCGCCCTACTCCCCTGACAGCTGTCAATCTGTCTCTATGAATCTGTTAAAGGAAGGAAATTTTCCTTTTTCTGACAGCATAGATAGAACTGGAGGTCATTTTACTAAGTGAAATAAGCCAGTCAGAGGAAGATAAGTACACATGGTTTCACTTATATGTGGAATTTAATAAAAAAATGTCCTAACATGCAAAATACATTGATTCTTATATTTAATTTATAACATTACTCAGTCTATTTTATTTTGTCTTCGTTCATTTGCTAGGTTTCTTTCACTAAGCCATATTTCTTCTGCCATGCACTAAAACTAGAACAAAATTGTATTAAGAATTTACAAGAGTAGGAAACAATGAAAAAGAACATTAGCTCAGTGGTTAATATGTTAGGTTGAACATTCGTACTTCCTCTAAGTACCTGTAGTTTGAGTTCTTAAGGCAGTGGTTCTCAAAGTGTGCGCCAGGGCACACTGGCACACCCTAGAAGGTTTCCAGGTGTACCATATGGTATTCCAGAGAAATATGTGCCTGTTGGGGACCAAAAAACCAACAGGTATTTTGCAGTTTAGATTTTTGTGGGACAAAGGTGTGGGGAATTGGCTGTAAGCTGACAGTCTGTACAACCCCCCACCTCACTTGCCTGATTAGGTTGCAAAAGGCTGTTAAGCTGTGGTGCTGGATTGGTTACACTACCCACCCCCTGCCCATGTTCTCCAGAAAGACTGGAGGCAAGTTTCTTCTATCCTTTATTTGGTGTAAAGTTAAGATGATATGTATGGTGGGAGTTTTCTACACTCAACACAAATAAGAGTAAAAAGAGAGGAATTCTTCAATGTATTGATTAGAAAATGAGAGTTTGCCTTTCAAATATATGCCCAAACATTGAAGAAATCACTAGGACACATCAGGCTCATGTTTCTCATAAACACAAGAATGAAAAAACTTAATACATTTGCACTGGGACCTGCCAAATTTATTAAATCTTACTAATAATGTATCTCTATATATAAAAAGATAATGTTTTTGTCTTTTATTAATTTTTTAACCCTCTTTTTTATAAATTCTAAAAAACATAACTCAAAAAATGAAACATAAAAATGTTTTCTAATGTGAGAATAAATTTAATTTTGTCCTATTTATTTTGTTTAATTACCATAAAAGCATGCTTGGACTTTATAGTTTTTTCTTTAATATTTGACTTAATTTTTATAACATATTTATCAGAAATTTGTATATAGTGTGCCTACAATTACTTGTAGGATTTTAAATGCGCCCTAACTTTAAAAATTTTGAGAACCACCATCTTAAGGTTTAACTGTAGATGTTTTAAAAATGACTTTGAGTGTGTCTTCCAATGAACACTTCCTTCACACTCGCTTCCCAATCCCATTGTGCTTCTGTAATTTGCTACTTGATTGTTGGATCTCCTCAGGTTTTTGAACCTCTTAGAATAAAATGATTGTTCAATTTGTATTATTTTCCTTTCTTCACAATTTTTCTCAATACACATGTATTGAGTACACTTTGTCACATCAGTTGTGACAAAATATTTTGCTTAAATCATCTCAATAAATCCTTATAAGGGTCATACAAATTTGATACAATTAACATGCCCATTTTACAGAGAATAAACATGAGACTGAAAAAATTTCACCCAAAGTAATAAGAAACAAGAAAAGCTATCTGAAAACAAAGTTCAAAAGGAGATATGTAGTCTGCCCAGGCAGTGGTGCAGTAGATAGAGCATCCTCCTGGGACACTGAAGACCCAGGTTCAAAACCTCAAAGTTGCTGGCTTGAGTGTAGGATCATAGAGATGACCTAATGGTCACTGGTTTGAGCCCAAAGGTCACTGCCTTAAAGCCCAAGGCTGCTGGCTTGAGCCTAAGGTTGTTGGCTTGAGCCTATAAGTCCTGGCTTGAGCAAAGGGTCACTGGCTCAGCTGAAGTCCCCACATCAAGGCACATATGAGAAAGCAAAATCAATAAACACCTAAGGTACCACACTAAGAGTTGATGTTTCTCATCTCTCTCCATTTCTGTCTGCTTGTCCCTGTCTGTCTCTCTATTAAAAAAAAAAGTGTGTAGAGTTCATTCTCTCATTAATCTATTTCTGCTTCATCTATGAGAAAAATTTATTATTTCACTACTTTTCTGTAAATCTATAAATTTATTAGTTCAAAATTCAATTCCATGTTTCCTTTGGTGTTGCTGAGAAGAAACAGGAAATAAGATCTCTGTCAGTAAGAACCCAGTGGAATTTTCAGTTTAAAACTGTCTCACATTCAAAAGGCACAAAGGTTACCGACTGCCTCTGCTATCATAGTTCATACTGAGTACATTTACTATTAGCCTCATCCAAGACTGAATTCCAGGAATTACAGTGACTTTGAAAAATTCTTTCTCCTTATAATTTATATTTCAAATTAAGTAGAAAAAGAGTGGTGAGAGAATTTAAGCAAATAATAATGTTTAATATTAGAAAGAATAGTCATAAGAAACTAATATATAAAAACTGGCATTCTCAGAATTCTGAACAGTAACAGCTTTTATTTTAAAGATGCTTAACAAAAAAATTAATGTACTAAAGCTAATAAATTTTATAAGGATTATTTACCATGGGCGAAGAAAGCTTTAATAGCCTAAGCTTATAAGGATGTTTAAAAGAGGACTTAGAATTTATATTGAATATAAAATAAATTATTTTGGAGATCCAATATTTTTAGTATAAGAGAAAAAGAAAAATATATAAATTTTTAATACAGTAATTTAAAATATAAAATATCAATATAAACTCAAACTATAAATATAAATATACTTATAATTATTTTCTGCTTCTATCTCCTAAGAGACTCTGGAAGCAATTAAACTTTAGTAACAATGTATATTTCTAGTTCCCAGAATCTGGCCCCTAATTATCAGTTGATCTTTAAAGGTACTAAGGATACTTGGAGAAATGTCTGATTGCAGGTCTGGAGTAATAAAGTTATGTCTTGATTTGGAAATATCCTGTTGTGTCAGAAAATAATAAAATAAATAGAACTGTGTCAAAAGAACAAAGAAGCAATTTTCAAGTTAAAGCCACTGACAAAAGGTGAATTTAATAAGCACATAGAGGAAAGTCTATTTAGTAGAAAACACATTTCACATGTAAAAACCTACTGTCTATAATAATATTCAAAATAGCAGAAATAAAAGAAAGAAAAAGAAATAACCTATTTGTCACAATTTTAAATAATTATAACACCAACTAGTCTCAACACTAATAGTTAAAAGAAAGAATCAGCCTGACCAGGTGGTGGCACAGTGGATAGAGCGTCGAACTGGGACACAGAAGACCCAGAATCAATACCCTGAGGTGGCTGGCTTGAGCACAGGCTCATCTGGTTTGAGCACAGCTCACCAAGCTGAATCCAAAGTTGCTGGCTTGAGAAAGGGGTCACTCGGTCTGCTGTAGGTCAAGGCACATATGAGAAAGCAATCAATGAGCAACTAAGGTGCCACAACAAAGAATTGGTGCTTCTCATCTCTCTCCCTTCCTGTCTGTCTGTCCTTACCTGTCCCTCTCCCTCTCTGTAACAAAAGAAATTTTAAAAAAAGAAAGAACCTAAGCATTAACCTTGCTTTGTAGAAAATGTACAGTTCTCGTTAATGAGAGAAATATCTTTGTAATGATGGGGGAAACCAAGAGTTAGAAATTTAGCTTCAGTAGTAGTAGATTTTAGTTGTAATCAATAGGAAATTATGTAAGGACTCAGAAATAGTTAATTAGGCCAACTGGCTCAACAGTAGAGCATTGATCCAGCTTGTAGATGTTCCTGGTTCAATTCCTGGTCATAGCACACAGGAGAAGCACCCATCTGCTTCTCCACCCCTACCCCTCTCATTTATTTCTCTCTCTCTCTCTCTCTCTCTCTCTTTCTCTCTCTCTCTCTCTTCCCCTCCTGCAGTCATGGCTCCATTATAGTGAGTTTGCCCTGGGCACTGAGAATGGCTCCATAGCCTCTGCCTCAGATGCTAAGAAGAGCTCAGTTGCTGAGCAATGGAACAATGGCCCAGTTGGGCATTGCATCAACCCCTAGTGGGCTTGCCAGGTGGATCCCAGTCCAGGTACATACAAGAGTCGATCTCTAACTCCCCTCCCCTCACTGAATAAAAAAGAAGGAAATAGTTAATTTGCTTGCTATTCTCTCTTAATGGCTCCTTGACATTTCTCATTTGAAATGCAGTGAGAGGTTTATGTTTACAAAATGCCTTGTTAGTATTGAGAGGAACATGAAGATTGAGAAATCAAACAGCCAGTCTGAACCACTCACCATGAGAGGAATATAAAGATTAAAAAAACCCAAAAAACAAAAAAACACATGGTCCATTATCTCAAGAACAGAGCACCTTGCTACACCCTTGTCTATATGACTAACTGCACAGACTTTGCCCCTTGCACCATTACTAACAGCCCCTGCACCCTAGAGAAGAGGCCAGCAAACTGAGGATATTAAGGCAGTTATTTGATCTAAAGTCCCCTGCCTTCTCAGGTTGCTGGCAATTTAATTAAAGACACTCATATTTCACTTAGTCCTCATCTCTGTGATTGGCTCTGAGGTGATGGGCAACTCAAATCTCAGCTTGTTCCAGTAACAGTAACAGAAGAATAACAACAATTAATTTTAGAGAGAATGATAAAATTAGAAAATCACCATTTTATAATACCCAATGAAATCCTGATTCAGTTTATGATCATCACTATGCTAAAACCATGAACTGAAAAACTGTTGGGATACTATGTATTTATTTTTTATCAAAGTACCACTCCTTATGTTACTTGTTTATAATGGATAGAGATTACTTTTATTATTTTACCCAACTAATCATTCTTACTATCACTCCTCCAGATATTACACAACCTAATGTCTTCCAGTATAAAGTTCATAGTTCTAATTTCAAAAGATTTTTGCAAAAAAATATTAACTTGTATCTATATTTCATTTTAGACCTAACTTTACAGTTACAGCAACTCAGAGGATGTATGAACAATTCATGTGAGCATATTAAACACATCTAGAAGATGGACCATTCTTAGAGGTCTTCAACAAGTCAATTCTTCAATATCCTCTCACATTCTTCCTTGAATCTAAACCACTATCCAACTTCACTTGGACTAGTGCATTAGTTTTTTAACTGCCCAATCCACAGAGTCCCCAGAAAATGTTATAGAATAGAGACCTGGTAAAACATAAATTTGATTATGTCTTTCCAGGGCCTAAAAATCCCCAAGAAATTTTCCATTGACTTTAGAATTCAGTCCCAAATACTTGGCACCACATATAATGCACTGCAAGATCTATTCCTGCCTCTTTCTTCAAACTCACTTCACTCTACGTTTTACCAGTTCTGATTCCACTCTTCCCTGTCCTGATAGGAGAAAAAAGAAATCAGTAACATACAATAAATAAAGGGTGTGTTTGTTTGTACGGGTTAAAGCATATTAAAAGATATACCTACCAAATGTAATGTGTGGTTTATGATGGATGGTAGCTGAATAAAATCAGCATAAAAATATTTAGTGAACTGGATAAAAATTGTGACTAGGACCATATTTATATAATTAGGAAATTATTTCTTTTGATAGGTGTAATAATGACATAGTGGTTATGCTGGAAAATGACCTTATTTGGTTCAGATGCCAACTAAATCTATCTACTAAAGTCTATTTTATAATTGTAATATATTTTAAAATACTTCACACAAAGCATAAACTGATGGACCAAATATAAAAAATATTAATAGTTGATAATATTTTTTTTATTTATTGAATTTATTGGGGTATGGGTTTTAAGTGTACAACCAAATAAAACACCATCTGCACACTGCATTGTGTACCCATTGCCTAAAGGAAAGTTTCTTTCTTCTTTTTTTATTTTTATTTTTTATTCATTTTTAGAGAGGAGACACAGAGTGAGAGAGAGAGAGAGAGAGAGAGAGAAAAGGGGGAGGAGCTGGAAGCTCAACTCCCACATGTGCCTTGACCAGACCAGCGCAGGGTCTTGAACTGGTGACCTCAGTGTTGCCAGGTCGACGCTTTATCCACTGCGCCACCACAGGTCAGGCAGGAAAGTTTCTTTCTGTCTCCATTTTGTCCTCCTTTGCTCTCCTAAACCCACCCCACCCAACTATCCCTCTGGCTATCGCTACAACAGTTGCTAAATCTTATAGAATGGAATATTTGCTGTTCAATAAGTTTTAAATATCTATGACAATAATAAATCATTAATCTAACAAAATTGGCGTTGCAGTCAACTTGGCAGTTATTTATGCCACAATTTAAAAATGAAATTAAAATCTGGTTAGTTGTTATATATGTATGATAATCTAAGATCAAATTTAGGCTAAGTTGTACTAATAAAGTTAAATTAGAGTAACTAAAGACAAATCCAGAACCTTGATTATTTTCCTTGGTTATGCCACCCATAACTTAACTACTAAGGAAAAGAAAAGTTTTTCATAAACATGCTAATTACTGTTTCTGAGTGCAGGGGTGGAGAGCCTACTTCTTCTAACTCTCTGAGTTATCACAAATCATACTATCAATTTAATACTTTCCCACTTTGAAATGCTGATACCCTGACTTTGAAGCAGTCAGGCTGTGAAATAGAGATGAATATTGAGATATATAGAGTATGGACTTTCAAAAGAAATGTTAGAATCCCTATTCTGTCACTGATGGCTTCCCTAAAGAGAGTTCTGCAACTACAAAAATGGAATAATGTATATAATGCAATAGTAATACTGCCACACTTTGAAAATAAGTCACATGTTGTGGATATTTACAGAAGATGTAAGACAGAGTGTCACACAGAAATACCATAAGAATATGTTATATGAAAAAAGGTATGTTAAAAAAAAAAACAAAAAAAAAAACCTTACACCTAACCAGGCGGTGGCGCAGTGGATAGAGCATGGGACTGGGATGTGGAAGACCAGGTTCGAGACCCAAGGTCGCCAGCTTGAGCGCAGGCCCATCTGGCTTGAGCAAAGCTCGACAGCTTGGACCCAAGGTCCCTGGCTCCAGCAAGGGTTGCTCGATCTGCTGAAGGCCCACGGTCAAGGCACATGTGAGAAAGCAATGAATGAACAACTAAAGTGTTGCAACGGCAACGAAAAACTAATGATTGATGCTTCTCATCTCTCTCCGTTTCTGTCTGTCTGTTTCTATCTATTCCTCTCTCTCTGTCCCTGGAAAAAACAAACAAACAAACAAAAAAAACTTTACGATGACACAGTCTTGCTACAACCAGCTCTTTGGGTTATAACCATATACAGTTCAAAACATTCTGTAACATGTTTTCTAAGAACAATATTTT
Organism: Rhynchonycteris naso; assembly: GCA_037038555.1. NCBI lineage: Eukaryota > Metazoa > Chordata > Mammalia > Chiroptera > Emballonuridae > Rhynchonycteris > Rhynchonycteris naso. Next base: position 39,444,311 of record CM072997.1, on the reverse strand, counting down.
GGTTTTGAAAGATAGTAAATCTGAAATTCTAGTGTTTCTTTTGACACTTAATTGGCTTTACTTTATTTATATCTTATAATTACCTAGGTCTGAATGTATTTTGCACTTTGAAAAACCTTGACATGTACTCTTGGGGGGGGATAATTTCTGGCATGACACTGAAACTGGTGGGCCCACATCAGAATTATTCAGCTTATTATATTTTTGTGTCTGGACCATTTGCACATGTTTGATTTGGTTTTTATTATATTCTCTATTTTCTAACACCATCTGCACCTTGTTATTAAGCTGCAGTTATAGAATTGTTCCTCAGGGAAACTGACGATCGTTGTTTTTGTATTTTAAGATTTTATTTATTCAATTTTTAGAGAGGAGAGAGAGAGAAGGGGAAAGAGCAGGAAGCATGAACTCCCATATATGCCTTGACCAGGCAAGCCCAGGGTTTCAAACTGGCAACCTCAGTGTTCCAGGTTGATGCTTTATCCCACTGTACCAACACAGGTCAGGTCTGATGATCTTGATAGGTAAATATGTAAGTATAACCAATGGAAAAAAATTATATTTTTAAAATTTTTGTGAATTGATTTTTTAATGTCAGAGCTGAGTCACTAGAAGTTTTGTAGACTTTAGACTTAAGCATTAAAAGTGTTGACATTTTCTGGTACATGCCACCATTATTATTCATCCATCCTGAGTAATTATAGGTCTTATAAAATTCATATATATTTATTGCTTGGTCTAAAAATAAGAAACATCTCTTATTTTGTATATTATTGTAAATAATGTTAACTTTATCTGATAATGTTGATTTTACAGAAAAATGTATTGATATATTAGAATTCATTAGTATTTATGAAACAAATTTGTACTATTTTATAACTTAAAATTATGTTGTGTGTTAAAACTAGTAAAAAAAATAGGAAGTTACTAATTCAATAAGTATTCACCAGGGATTTACTATTCTCTAAGAACTAAGAGAGTCGCTAAAATTTATGCAAAAGTTGTATCTTCTGCAGGACTTTGAAGTTAAATTAACTCTTTGAAGCTCTGAAGCAGATATTTTCCTGTGTTTCTCAAATTTCAGTTCAGAAAGATAACTTAATCAAAGCCAAGAACCTCTGCCTTCAAAATCCTGGCAATGCTACAGTATAGGGAATATAATCAATAATATAATAACAACATATATTGTCAGTTGGGTACTTGAAATATTAGGTGGGTTCACCTTGTAAAGTATGTATGACTGTCAACCACTATGCTGGATAACTAAAACTAATACAAAATAATAATGAGTAACTGTCGGAGATGACTCTGCACCACTATAAATGGCACTTAACTGCAGAGCAAGGGTTAATTGGAGACAAGAGGTCTTGGAGTATATTGGCCATAAAGAGACATTGGGCAGGGTTACTTGAATGCATGTATGCAGAATTCCTAAAGGAATGCCTGCAAGAACCAGATATCATTTGTGATTAATAAGCTCTGGGACTCTGACTCTTCTTATGTCCTTGTTCATAAAAAGAAACAGTAAATGTGCAGGGTTGGAAATGAAACAAATAGGAAAAAAGGCTTGTGTAACTTTCTAGTTTTATCTGCTGAACTATGGCTTTTGGAACTCAATAAATATGCAATAGTGCTGTTTATCGGGGCTGAATCCGCTAAGAGTTTCATCCCTCTGCCCAGTTATCTGAATCTGGTGTCTTTTGTCTCACAAGCCTGAACTGTAAAAAAATTTATAACAAATAACAATTGTAACTAAAAAAAATAGAAAAATTTCTGACAATGCTAATAAGAGTAATAACTCACATTTAATTAAAGAAGAATGTTCCCTGTATTCTTGTGTAAAGAATTAGGTAGGTCTGTAATGCTGGATATTTATGAATATTTGGTCCCAATACAATTTGTGATTTCAAATAATATGCATACTCCTGGTTGTTGAAATTAAAAAAAAAGATTTAGTCACTAGAAACTCAAAATCTGAAATGCAAAGGGATGCATACAACATGTACAGATACACAAGATGTAAAATTAATAAAAGTCCATGTAAACCCAGGATAATGAACAAGATATTTCAACAAATAAATTTAGAAGTCTAAATAAGTCTTAGGTGCATGGAGTACAGTGATGATTAAAACAAACCCTCAAGTTAATCTCTAATTATTGGGGGTAGGGAGGGGGAAACAGACATTTGAAAATATAACCTCAACAAATGCCTAAGATGCAACAATACAGCTAAATATAGGATTTATAGGCATAAAAAGAAGGGGCATCCAAATATTTTCAAGAGAAAGGAGAAAGGGAATAACTGATTCTTGAAGGGCATAGTAACAAAAGTGGAAAGGAAATTCAAGAAGAATCATTATCATCAAGTCAGGCATTAGAGAATATGACATATCTTCTGGAAACTATAACTTATTGGCTACTAAAGAACTAAAAATTGTAAAGAGGAAAATGGTAAGCAGACTCAGAATATGGTTCAATTTCTGATCTTAAAAGGCTTGCCATATAAGTAATTTGAAAGAACTATAGACATTGGTCACTCTGCCAGAAATTGAAGAATATAAGCTTTTTAAACTTCAGGACAAAACTGGATTCAAGAAAAACACTGAGATATTATTGCATTGCAGGCACATGAGGACAGTGCCTAAACTGGAGTTTCAGGAGGTTTTTTTGTGGGTGTGAGTGCATGGAAATGATAAACACATGGATGGAGGCATATGTGTGTGTGTGTGTGTGTGTGTGTGTGTGTGTTTGTGTGTTGTGTCTACCAGAATTTGTTTATACATTTATCCACTGTTGGGTATACAGGTTGTTTTGGTTTTTTACTATAAATAATGAGACCATAAACATTTGTATACAGACTGTTGTGGAATATATGTTTACAATTCTCTTAGATATGGACCCAGGAGTGATATTGCTGGGTCATATGGTAACTCCATGTTTAACTCTGAAGAACCACTAAACTGTCTTCCACAATGTCTGCACCTTTCATGTTTCCACTAGAAATGCACAGGAGTTTCAAGTTCTCCACATCCTCACCAACACTTACTTTCTTTTTAATTAAAGTTATCATAATGTAAAGTGATAGCTCATTGTGGTTTTGATTTGCATTTTTTTTTCTTCTGTTCCAAGTGAGAACAGGGGAGATAGAGAGACAGACTCCCACACGCATCCCAACCAGAATCCACCCAGCAACTCCCATCTGGGGCAGATGCTCTGCCTATCTGGGGCCATTATACTTTTAGTCCCTGAGGTTGAGGCTCCACAGAGCCATCCTCAGCACCAGGGCCAGTGTGCTCAAACAAATAGAGCCATGGCTGCAGGAGATGATGAGAGAGAGAGAGAGAAAGAGAGAGAGAGAGAGAGAGAGAGAGAGAGAGAGAGAGAAGAGAAGGTGAGGGGTAGAGGGGTAAAGAAGCAGATTGTTGCTTCTCCTGTGTGCCCTGACTGGGAATCAAACCTGAGACATCCACATGCCAGGCTGATGCTCTGCCACTGAGCCAACTGGCCAGGGATTCACTTCTTTAATGGCCAATGTTGTTAACATCATTCATGTGCTGATTGATTATTTTTGAGTTCATATACATATGTAATATTTATATGATATATAATATTTATGTGATATATAATAATATTTTTTATGATATATATGGATACATTTTGGTTTTTGTAGGAAATATCTAGTTAAGACCTTCCACTGTTTTAAATAGGTTGTCTTTTTTGCTGTAAGTGTTCTTTAGGTATTCTAGATATATTTGTTAGATATAATTTGCAAATATTTTTACCAATAATTTAGGTTGTCTCTCCAACTTCTTAATATTTTTCACTGATGTATAAATGTCTTTAATTTGAATGAAGTCCAATATACCTAGCTTTTCTTTTGTTGCTCATGATTTTAGTATGAAATCTAAGAATCCATCACCAAATCTGAAGTCATAAGTTGCCCCTCTGTTTTGTTCTAACATTCTTATAGTTTTAGCTTTTATATTTAGATCATTTTTCTAAATTGTGTGAATTTTTACATATGGCTGAGATTGATTATTTTCTGAATTCTCAGTTCTATTATGTGGTCTCTATATTTCATTTTATGCAAGTATCCCATTGATTTAACTGCTTTGTGTAGTGTTCAATATTTGTAAACATGAATTCTACTTTGTTGTTATGTTTCAATATTGCTTCGGATATGCAGGATCCTGTGCAATTCTATTTTATTTTTAGGATAAGCTTTTCCATTTCTGCAAAAACAGGCATTACATTAAACATATAGATCCCTTTAAGGGAGTGCTGTCATCCTAATATTAAAATTTACAGTCCATGAACATAGAATGTCTTTCCATTTATTTAAGCCTTTAATTTTTTAGGAATGCTTTGCAGTTTTCAGTGTAAATATTTTTCACTAATTGGTTAAATTTAGTCCTAGGTATTTAAGTGTTTATATTTCGTTTTTGTGTTGCTTATTGCTGGTGCATAGAAACAATTGGTTTTGTGGAAAGCAATTTTTTAAAATCTTTATTTTTAAAATTTAGTTATTAATTTGTAATATAGGGCTGGATTAAATTTAAAAATATATAACATCTTCTTCACACCTGCCACTCCTTGTTGTGACTGCCCAGTTCATCTTGCAAAACCCCAATATGTAGGTCTTACTCAGCCAGAGAGCTGGGGGCTGTGCAATGTCCACCAAGCTGAGAAAGAACCCACCATACTCCCCACTGGGAGACCTGGAATGTGCATCCCAGGGAGAGAGCCTGGCAGCCTTGCATTGGCCCAGGCCCAGTAGGTGGCTTTATTTTTTACAGCTGGGGCTAACAGGCACCTTTACAGAGCTTGGGTCTGAGGGCATCTGACTGTGCTGGGCTCCAAGCAATGTCCCATACCTCTTAGAATGACCATTTACTTTGTCTTTCAGCTAAAAACAAGAAAAAGAAAAAATAATATATAGGTTTTCCCAGAGAGCACAAGCCTGGTGAGGGATCCATCTGCTGCACAGTATTTGGTCCAGAGCTCACTGCCCCACATCAGGCTGAGCTTCTCTGGCATGGCACCATTGCAAAGTGACCCTGATCCAGGGAGCGAGGCCAAGGAGTCCGCAGACATCAGAAATTGTGTGATCAGCGGTGTGAGCCCAACATGCCTTTCCAATCCATCTGGAAGGACCACCTTTTCATGCCAGATCACCCAGGTGTTTCTCACCCAAACTATCCTGCTAGCACTTAAGGACTCCAGAGATCCCACAAGATCTGCCTTCCTCTGTGAAGTGCTATCTCAACAGCAGAGTCTGGGACCTAATTCCACCCTTCTCTGAGCTGCCCTTGATGTTAATTACATCCCAGCCAATCTTCTCACTGGCCTCCATAGGGACCTGCACTTCACTCCCACACCACACACCAAGTCACATAGTGCACATGTGGATTCCAACTGTGATGTTTTGTTTCTGAAGGAAAAAGAAGTCATTAAATACTTTATATAAATATAATTCTCACAACAACACTGGAAACAAAATTAGCCCGATTCACAGATAAGAAAAAGCAAGGGTCAGGGCTTGGGATACTAACTCAGATCTGCTCAATTCGGACTCTGTTGCACCATGTAGCATATATGATTTTGTCACAAGTTAATTTTGTTTTATTCTATAAATATGTTATTTATCACTTGAGGCTATGTAGATGATTCAATACAGTCTAGATGGTGATGATGAGGAAGGTGGTTAGTGAAAATTAAGCCAAAACTTATGCTAAGACAAATATATTTTATATAGTATACAGTAAAGAGGCATTAAAATATTTTGTATTGAGAAATGACAAATATCAAATTATTATAATTGCATGTTTGTTTCTTTGTTTATTGCATATCTTTTTAATAGATTGTAAACCTCATGAAGGCAAGTACTGTGTCTTTTTTACATACATTGTTCACCTAGCACCAAGCTTAGTACATGTGGCCTTTCATTAGATATTTATGGAATGAGAGAATTAATATACTACAATGTACATTGAATCTTTATGATATTTAAAAACTTAATTTCCCATGACAGAAATTTAATTAACTTTAGCCATATATATACTAAAATAATAGGAAGCTGCTAAAAATCATGCTTCAAATATTTCCATGACTCAGGCAATGAGCAAAGATCCAGATTATGATATTATATATACACATATGTGCATACATACATAAATATGTAAAGTAAAATCACAATTAAGACACTTTTTATCGAGTACTACTATGAGTAAAATATACTCCATGGTATATTAAGAACAAGTTCTTAATTAATAAAACTATGAGGTGGATTAATGAAACCTTTTTGCATGTTCTAAAACCATGGGTTGTAGAGATGAAGTGATAAACTTAATATCATATTACTAGAAAATATCTTGTTGAAAAAATAAATCCATTTATGACTTAGTAATTAATTTTTTTGCCAATAATCTATAATTTTAGTTGTTAGTAATAAGTATAAAATTGGGAGGAAACCTTTTTTAAAAAATTTCTTAAATTTTCTTTAATCGTTAAATATTATATTTTATTTTAGAAGGAAGTAGAAGTTCTTTAAAATATTAAACCTTCATTTTACTTGTAAAGATAAGGTTACTGTTAGTTTTAAGATTTTTCTTTCCACCTCATAATGGTTGACCTTTTAAAGTCTGATAGTGTTAACACGTACATTAGCTAGCTTAATTATACTACTTTGTCATGTCAACATCAATTTTAATAAATTTTAAGTCTTTTTCAGAATTACTGTTCAAAGTTAGCTCTATTTTATTATTTCAGAACTTTTTTATGTAAAAGATTATTAGAAGTTTATAATAGGAAGAATAGTACTAATCCAAATATTTAAGAACTGTAAAATGTCTACTTTTTATACATACTTAAAATATTCACTTTAAATACCTACATATTTTTTTAAAAAAACAGTCATGACTAAAATTCATCAGTGCTCACAGATGATTAGAGGACTGAGTAAGGAAAGTACAAATGGGTCTGGTGCATTTTGTTGTACTAGAAGTTTAAGGAATGCTTGAAGAATCATGGGGCATGTGATGAGGATACTGAAGCCAATTAAAGGGGTATATACTAGCCAAATCTATAAAAACATGAACATTAGAATAAATCATGCTAATAATAGATTACAACTCATTGAGTAGAGGCAGAATTCATTTTTAATACTAATGTAAATAAATAGGGCAGAAAAGAAAATTCTTCCATAGGACACAATTTCACTTAATATAGAAGAATTGATGTATGAATGAATGAATGAGATAATAAAGTCAAGAAGTAATAATGTTAAAAGGAAAAGGATATATGTACAGTTTTAAGATATCCTTCAACATAATAGTTACTGAAATTAAATTTTTTACAATGCTGAAACTTGGAGGATACTTCAAAAAGTTGAATGATCTAAGCTCACATCATCAATATTGGGATAAACCAACATTGAGCACCTCCTTCAAAGATTCACTGAGGATACAGTATCCCTTCAGTGATATTCTTGCAAAAATACATGACCTAATTCTAACCATGAAGACATAACAGAAAACCCAAAACTGTCCTAAATGTAACTGACCTGTTCTCTTCAAAAAATTATTTTCAAACAATTTCAAAGAAAGATTGAAATATTATTTGTGATTAAAGAAGATTAAATAGTTAGTACAACTCAATTAAGATTGTAACTGTAGATACTGAGCTAGAAAACTTTATAAAATCTGAGTATGGACTTTGGATTGCATAGGAATATATGTCATTGTTAAATTCTCTGATTTTGAGAACTATACTGTGATTGGTAAAATAATATCCTTTTTACTTAGAAAATATAGACTGAATATGTTAAAGGTAAAGAAATATATGTTCAACTTTATCTTAAAAAGTTTTTAAATTTATACATATGTACATGAGCATTCATATACTATACACATATGTATACATGCACAATACATTTATGTTTGCATATGTACACGTGTGTATATAAAATACTAAAGCAAGTAAGGGAAAATTTAAGCAGTTTGTCCTGTCTGGATAACTCAGTTGGTAAGAGAATCGTTCCAAAGCACAGAGGCTTCTAAATCCATCCCCAGTCAGGGCACATACATACAAGAAAAGATCAAGGTTCCTCTCTTTTTCTCTCTCTCTCTTTCTCCACCCTTCATCTCTCTAAAATCAATAAAATAAATAATAAAAATAAATTAAACAATTCATGACTTTGGATAAAGGTTATACAGGATTCTGAGTACTACTCTTGAATATTTTTCTGTAAGTTTAAAATGATTTCAAATAACGTTACAAAATAAAAAAAGTGATAATTTATAAATGATACCACATGTTAGCAGCTGAAATTTTCTCCTTGATGGAAAATAAAACAGTTTAAATACACCACACAGGCTGAGAAATTTTTTGAAAGATCTAGTTAGGATGACAATTTCTTTTCAGGTGATAGTTATCAAAAACTTTTTTGGAAAACCATTTCTTTCCTCTTTAGAATCTAGTCAAAATTGGTTAAAATATGAAAAACTAAAATAAAATTCACCACTGTTGATAAGGATGACATTTAATTTAGAATTCTCTATAATGTTTTAAAAGGACCTAGTTCATAACTAATGGGAATTATTATTAGCAACAGACTTTCATAAGAAAGTAATCTGAACTGTCCATTTAAAATCCATTTATTTCAACTCACGTCATATTAATACTTAACATTATTTAATATTTAGGATTTGTATATGCTTCTTAGTAAAAACTACTGTACATTTTTCTGTGATTATAGCCATATAATGTTTAAAATATAAGATATATTTATGTAGAGACAGTTGGTAATTTTAGACTTGTTGAAAACTGGTTAACTATTTACAAATGATATAGTGACTAGAAAATTATAGGTGTACCCTAATTATTATTTCTTTAAAGACAGATTGTTATTTTAGGCTTAAAATTGAATGTGTTTAAGAACATTAACTCTGAAGTCAGAGTGCCAGGAAGGACTCAGGTGTGGACATGTATCAATTGTGTGATATTTAGAAAATTTAGTTATCCTGTCAAGACCTTAGTTTTGCCTGACCAGGCCGTGGCGCAGTGCATAGAGCATCGGGCTAAGATGCAGAGGACCCAGGTTCGAGACCCCGAGGTCGCCAGCTTGAGTGCAGGCTCATCTGGTTTGAGCAAAAAGAAAAAAAGAAAATAAATAGAGCTCACCAGTTGGACCCAAGGTCGCTGGCTTGATCGAGCAAGGGGTTACTCGGTCTGCTCAAGGCACATATGAGAAAGCAATCAATGAACAACTAAGGTGTCGCAACGAAAAACTGATGATTGATGCTTCTCATTTCTCTCCATCCCTGTCTGTCTATCCCTCTTTCTGACTCTCTCTGTCCCTGTAAAAAAGAAAAAGAAAAAATACCTTAGTTTTCTCATCTGTCAAATATGAATATTGATGTCTACTTCATGAAATTATTGTGATGAATACATATATTAATATTTGAGATACTGCATATGAAGCATGTAATCAGTGTCTCTAGCATAAGTTCTCAGTGACTGCAGGCAATTGTTATTCTTAATATTAAAGGAAATAAATTTTTTCAATTTATCAGAAAAAACAATGGCATGTTAACAAAGAAAATATTTCCCTACCTTCGTATCTACTTGAGAAGAATAGAAAAGCAAAAAAGTTCAAGAAATAATGCAAAATCTGCTTGACCTGTGGCAGCGCAGTGGATAAAGCATTGACCAAGGATGCTAAGGTTGCTGGTGCAAAACCCTAGTTTGCCCAGTCAAGGCATATACAAGAAGTAATTACTATGAGTTGATACTTCTCACTTCTTCCTTACCTCCCTTCTCTTTCTCTCTCTCTCTTGTCTCTCTAAAAATCAATAAATAAAGTTTTTTTAAAAAAGAAAAAAAGCCTGGCCCAGCAGTGGCACAGTGGATAGAGCATTGGCCTGAGACTATGAGAACCCAGGTTCAAAATCCTGAGGTCACCAATTTTAGCATGAGTTCATCCGACTTGAGTGCAGGCTCACCAACTTGAGTGCTGGGTCGCCGGCTTGAGCATGGTATCATAGTCAATCAAGCTCCTATTGTCACTGGCTTGAGGCAAAAGGTTGGTTGCTTAAAGTCCAAGGTCACTGGCTTGAGTCCAAAGTCTGTGGCTTGAGCAAAGGATCTGGCTTGGCTGGAGCACACACCCTCCTTGTCAAGGTACATATGAGAAAGCAATTAATGAGCAACTGAAGGTGCCACGACTATGAGTTGATGCTTCTCACCTTTTCCTTCCTGTCTGTTTGTCCTTTTCTGTCTGTATCTCTCTTGCTCTCAAAAAAATTAAAGAATAAAAAAGAAATAATACAAAATAAATGATAATTGTCACACACTCTTATTTCTAGTGCATAATTCCTATTATATTTCAAATATTCCCATCTTATTTATTTATTTATTTACAGAGACAGAGAGAGGGACAGATAGGGACAGACAGGGAGATGGATGAGAAGCATCAATTCTTCACTACAGCAGACCGAGTGACCCCTTACTCGAACCAGTTACCTTGGGTTCAAACCCGTGAGCCTTGCTCAAACCAGATAAGCCCGCGATCAAGCCAGCAACCTCGGGGTTTCAAACCTGGGTCCTCCATGTCCTAGTCCGATGTTCCACCCACTGCACCACCGCCAGCTCAGGCTCTTTTTATTTCTAATTGCCAGTTTTCATTATACTCCATATGTTATTTCACCCTTCTTTTCTCCATCCTGTTATTTTCCACTTTCCTATCCTTTGTTTACAATTCTTTGTCATTTCTCTTGTTTTCTGAAGACCTTTTTCATTTGCTTTCTTAAAATGTTTTCCCGCTCTTGGTTGCCACTTGTCTTCCTTTTTCCAGAGTTGAGCTGCCTCTGTGTTCTGCAGGGTGCCCCTCGAAGATGAGCGATCTTTGGACGTAGGTTCTGAAGTGCTTGCTAGCTTCTCAAGTTTTCACTTCTTAGATTTTGCTTTGTACTCACAACCAGAGGTGGATTTAAGGGCGGGTGCACTGGTGCGGGCCCTAAGCTCCGACTTCTGAAAGGCCCCGAAAAATTCCAATTTTATACTTTTTCCTAAAGTAAGGGGCCCAATTATTTTTATGTGCCCAGGGCCTCAACTGACCTTAATCTGCCCCTGCTCACAACTATTACTTTCCAGTGAGAGGAGAGAGCCAAGAGCAGAGATTAAAGTCCTTACATGGCTTTTTGCAGACAAGCTTTGAGGCAGTTGGATGGAGAGACTCTCTGTGCCAGAATGGCCCCTCCAGGCCGCCACTTAAGAGCTACTGTGCAGGTAACTCATTCCTCCATTTATGTAACTTCCTTCTTCTTACCAAGGTAATAATTTCTGTGAGTGCCAAAACTATTTATAACACATTGCTTAGAATATATATTTTAAGGCAACACATGCTTATTCGCAACTTATTAGAGATAATATTAAGAGGAATGCTGAAAGTCATTAAAAAAATCTTTACAGAATAACTGGCTGAAGAGTTTACTCAAAAACTCAAGGAAAAATAGTATATATCATCACATTGCTCCAGGCATAATTTTTTAAAGCAAGAAAACATTAAAAAAAGAAAATGTCTGATTTGTAAACTTCTTTGCATGTATAATCATATCAACGCACATATCAAATCAACACTAATTACATACTAATTATTTTAATATTAGTCAAAATTAATCCAAACACTCATATGTGCTATCATCTTTATATATAAATGTATCCTTTTAAGTGAATATAAGATGAATCACATAAGTTTTTAAATGGTAATAGGTATGATTTTAAATATCTTGAATATTCCCTTAAGGAACAAGCTACTTAAAATATTTCTAAATAATATATTTACCTTTTTTTCTGACCAGTGCTGGTGCAATGGATGGAGTCTCCACTTGAAATGTTGAGGTCTCAGGTTCAAAATCCTGAGGTCGCTGGTTTGAGTGTGGGCTCATCCAGCTTGAGGGCAGGTTCATGAGCTTGAGCATGGGATAATCGACATGATTCCGTGGTTGCTGAGTTGAGCCCAAGATTGCTAGCTTGAGCAAGAAGTCACTGGCAGGGCTGGAAGCCCCCTGTCAAGGCTGGAACTATGAGTTGATGTTTCTCATTTCTCTTCTTTCCTATCTGTCTCTCTCCCTCTCTCTCTTGCTAAATAATAATAATACATTTACCTATCAATTATTTCATGTTATTATTTTTTAATAAAACTTAGAGTGATTTGATTATAATTAACAATGCATAAATTATACAGTTATTTTGAGATAGTTACCTAACATAGTCTCTTGAAAAGATATGTAATCCTTCTCTGGATTTGATTCCATGGTAATAAATTATTGCTAAAATCATCTAATATTATTTTCATATTTAAATCTTGATTTGGCTACTAGTTTGTAAAGTTTTAGCCGAAAGGGATATTACATGTTAAAAAAAACTAAATTTACTAAAGAAATGGCATCTTTCAAAGTCTTTGATTTTCTATTTGATATTGCTTTTTGTCTATGAACCATGAATCTTGCTGAAAAATACACTTTCATTTACTTATTTTATAAGAATTTGAACTCAAGAAAAAACTGATTTTCTTTTATTTCTCAGATCTTTTTTGTTTTCCTTTTGGATTGAGGGGAAAAATGGACATAAGAGACTTGCTTTTGTCATAATGAGCATTTTAAAATTTTGTATTTCTAATACTAAATAATAATAATAAAGAAAATTTTAATTGCAAGAGAAAATGTACATATGTCTGTCTGTTAATTAAAAAATTTTATTGCCAAGTATCTTAAATTTAAATGTTAAAAAAACTTGCCTACAATTTGATGTGAATTCTTCCCTCAGTACCCTTTTATGTTTTAATTCATCTCTATTCAATTAGATTTTTTTAGCTGTATCTGTCTTATTGAAAATCTTCTGCTTATTTATGTTTTACTTATTTTCTCCTTTAATTAGTTCCTTTACAAAACTAGCTTTTAAAATTTGTAATATCAATAGTGCAATAAGATACCCAAATTAACTGATGTAATTCCATAGTACAGAATAATAATCTGCCTTGGTCAGTCTGCATCAATCTAATCAGGTATCCCTTCCAGGTATTTTAACTTCAGTTTGAATAGAGATATCTGCACCACTGTAAAATACTCTTCTCTTGTCAGACATAAAGGTCTTTTTTAGAACTCTTTTGTTCACTAGTCTCAAAGTTTTTGTGTGTAGAAGACTCCTAGGAAGAATTGTAAATATGAAATATGAATGTCTATACTAGAGTACTATCCTATATTAATTCTTATCATGTAAGCCTATGCTTTCTGGGAATTTTTCAATGTATTTTTATGTGTATTATTTATTATTTATATATATTCATGTTCCATTATATATATGTGAGAGAGAGGTTTTTAGAAAGAAGATTATAAATAATTTCAGACAACATAATATAGTGTAGATTTCAAAGGTGTTGCAAACACAACATAAAAGGAACACTTTTCTATGATGAAAACTAAAAGAGTAATTTTATTACTGAAACTTTGGTACTGTGGTTTCTACAAAATTAATTTCTTCTGAACTATTTTTTTTTCTTTCAAATCTCTGTCAAGTCTCCCAAATAAACCTAATCATAAGACTAGTAATCGCCTTTCGTTTAGACATAATAATGGCTGATGGATAAGATGGAAATCATAAATATTTCCAAATCACATGAAAACAAAACTAAGAGGAATGGTATAAAATACTGACGTTATTAAAAAACACCAATAACCAAGGTGATGAATTGTACCAGGAAGCATTAAGTTCTTTTGCTTATTAGGTTCTTCCCTATCATTTATCTGTTACTCTCCTTTCCAGCAAATGAAACTAAAATAGCCTCAGGAGCTTCATGTCACCCAATTTCATTATGAACAAGATTCATAATAATGACAATTTGCCACAAGTTCTATGCTTTTGTTCAAATATGTGAAACAATTTAAAAGAAAAATCATAGTAACCATACATTCGGGGAAATTCAATGAGTAAAATGCCTTTTCAATCTTTTATGCTCAAGCCACAGGAATTTCTGTGCCATATGCAAATTGAACCAAAAAAATAAAGTTGCTTTAACAATAATTTTTGTGATGTTTACTCTTCTTAATGATGTTTCACTAACTTAAAAGTATAGCAGAGAAATTGCATTGTTTTATTTTCTTTGCAATCAAAGAATCTTCAATTCATTCTATATTTAAAACAAATTAATATTTTTGTATCTAATGATATTAATCATTTTAAGATTTTTTTAATGTTAAATGCTGTATATTTTTGTTAGTTTATATTTAGTTATAAGCATGTTAAATAGTCACCACAGAGAGACATATTGGTCCGACACATCAGCCTTCAATGTTGATTATGCTATTTTAATAATAACTATCTTCTAATATCTAGATGTTTCCTGTTGCTTATATATATTGCAATTTAATTATTCAAAAAGACTATTTTTAAACCATAGTCACACACAAACTAGTCAGGGTACACTCAAATTTTTACAAATTGTAATATGAAAAGTAAATTAAAAACATATAAAAGCATTTAAAAACATAAAAAATGAAAGCTTTACATTTTCCTATTTGAGCATGTTTGAACAAGTAAAAGAGGATAAAGTGGCATCTTTCTTGCTAGCTAGATACCTAGAACTATTCTTCACTTAAACATGATTGAAAGCTGTTATTTTTAATCTAAGTATAAAAATTATTGTGTTTGAGATAGTATTGAAGAATCAAGATATATGTACTTCCTTGACAAAAGAGATAAATTACTGTCCTCTCTAATAAGGGAGTGTTCTGAAAGAAGGGGGAAAAACTGTATTATTGCTAAAGTTACTCACTCTAAGAAGATGTAAAAGAGCAAATTCCTTTCTGTACCTATAGTAGCAGGGAGCAACTCTCCAGATATTAAAGTTTCACAGTAGAAGAAATATAAAGTCAATTATTATTATATTCTCTGGTTATTGTTATCATTATTTTAATTTCAGGGCACTGTGGGGATTGGCAAAATCAACACTTGTGTTTCTTCTGAATGATCTCTGAGTGAACCAAACCTAACTTCATCAGAAGGTACATAATTGTACTGAAGTGTTCTGGCATCTTACCTTTTCCCAGTTTATTTCATTCTTACACAAATTAGTTAATATTTTGGATAGAAGCTTAATATTTCTTAGTATCTCCCAGTCTCTGAATTAAAGAAAAATTGTTTTATTGAAACTGATATACAAGACTTTAATAAATCATATTGAAGGTTGACACTGCTTGAAGTTCTTATTTTATTTCATATTTTTGTGGCACTGCCATCTGCAAGAGGTATCCCTAAATACTTGATCAGGTTTGTGTGCCTCTGACCAACTTGCTCTTGGAGGCTCTCCATTGTTTCTGTCCTTGTGTTTGCTCTGCTTTAATCCATGCTTAATGCATTAACTATCTTCCCCAGTATTTAGTATCATATTATTCAGACATTTTTCTGCTTAAAAGAAAATAAGTTAAAACAGACATTTTTATATAAGCTTATGCATGTTTTTATTTTTTCAATTATTCTTCTATCACCCAAATTTTATACAATGGGTATACAATATACTATTTTATAATCAGAAAAAGGTTTAAGTATATGCTAACTGAGAAGTTGATTTGTATTCTGAGTATAAGAGATTTTTTATTAGCAGTATTTATTTTAAACTTATAAATGTTACAATAACAATTACTTTAAAAGTTTATTACAATATTGTAAAATTGAAAGGAGAAACTTTTAAAATATTTAGGGTTAACCAATTCTATAGACAACTCTACTATTACAGGTATTGATTGAATTATGACCTGTGCAATTTACGACCATTTGACTTTACGACCACAATCGCTAGCCATGACTGCTTTGCGTCGGGAGCAGTTTTTGTATGAACCTGTATTTTTAAATTTTGTATGTTTCGCAAATATTAAACCAATTGTACTGGTAACGCAGTGTTTTACTTAAACCTGACGAATGTAAAAATAAGAAACAAAATGGTGTAGAGATGATACAAATGGCATAAAATGAACAAAGAAAATTACAATATATAACAATAATGAAAGAAAATTATGATAAAATATGACTTAAAGATTTTTATAACATCATTTCACAGTACTGTACATATAGCCTACTCAACTTATGACCAAATCGTGTTAGGACCCATCTGTCAAAACCAATCATTGTTGTAAGTTGAGCACTAGCTGTACTTTTGACTTAGTTAAATATTCAAAAAATTTAGCAATGAACATGCATCCTTGGACATTAATTCAAAAGGAATATAAAAATAAATAGAAATGAAGAAGAGATATAGTTTAAAGTTAACTTTATAATCTTAAATAAAACTTAAAAATAAATCTTTAGGATTCTTAAGTTTAACAATTTAGAGAACTGGAACTCAAATCACAAATATGCATGTGTAAATATTCCAAAACTTTACAGACTTTTTAAATAAAATTTAAAAATAAAGTTTTAAATTCATCATTCAGTTTTAAGGCTTTGAATAATTTTCAAATAGTGACCATATATATTCTGTGAAAACATTTATTCCTCATGTTCTGCCAATACATAAACAACTATTTGCTAAGACTGATAACAAATATTAAAACTCTATTAATAATTTTTACTTGCAGATCTTTCTCTAGATCATTTGCTTTTTCAGTTTCCAAATCCTATAGTTTGTGTTTACCTTTCATCATTTATGTCTTTCTAAAATATTCTATTTTTTCTTTTTGATTGTCATCATTCATCTTTAGACTAGTACCAAATTATTTTTATAAAAATAAAATGTGATACTATCAACCCCTTCTTTAAAATCTATTGATGAATCAGAAAAATATAGTTATATCAGCAACTAGTCATATACAGGGGGAAAAATCCACCTAAATATGTGTTTCCTACTGTATATCAACAGTAGGAAATCTAGAGTGGAAACTCAAGCTAATCAACTAGATTGCATTAATGTCCTATGGATTTTGGAGATTAAAAAATGATGAAACTTTTCTTGACTAGTGGGGGCTCTAGGTTTTGACATTCTTGACATACGACATTTTGAGTTTATGATCTCACTCCCATAAAAGCTTTCAAAAATGGAGACATGAGTGTTTTGGCTTATACCATTAGCATTGTACTTATGGACTACATGGGCGAACTAGTTTGGTTGAGTATGACAGAATACACAAGAACGTGGCATATGAGTGAGGGTGTTGGCATCCTCCAGTATGGTTACTTATGCCATTTTGGACAGTAAAAAGCCCAAGTGTTCCATTTGTGTTAGGCTAGTGTGTATTTTGACTGACACAGAAACATGGGTTACATCACTGTCATAAGAATGGAACTGTGTTGTAACCCGAGGACCCCTGTATTTATTTAACAAAGTAGATTCTTATATTTTATAACAAGCATTGTAATTATTATTTGTTGTTGTTGTTGCAGTCAAAAGTATCTGGATTTATCTTTTACCTACCTGTCTATTTATCTACATCTTCTTTATATCTACATAGATTTCCATAGTATATTTAGGTAGATTAGAAAAAAAAAAGAAAAGAAAGAAGAAAAAAGAGAGAGAAAGAAGAAGAATATATATATATAGAGAGAGAGAGAGAGAAGGAAGGAAGAAATTAAAGAAGAAAGGAAAGAAGGAAGGAAGGAAAGAAGGAAGGAAGGAAGGAAGGAAGGAAGGAAGGAAGGAAGGAAATAAGGAAGGAAGGAAGGAAATAAGGAAGGAAGGGAGAAAGAAAGGGAGAGAGGGAGGAAGGAAGGAAGGAAGGAAGGAAGGAAGGGAGGGAGAAAGAAAGGGAGAGAGGGAGGAAGGAAGGAAGGAAGGAAGGAAATAAGGAAGGAAGGAAGAAAGGAAGGAAGGAAGGAAGGAAGGAAGGAAGGAAGGAAGGAAATAAGGAAGGAAGGGAGAAAGAAAGGGAGAGAGGGAGGAAGGAAGGAAGGAAGGAAGGAAGGAAGAAAGAAAGGGAGAGAGGGAGGAAGGAAGGAAGGAAGGAAGGAAGGAAGGAGAGAGAGAGAGAAATAAAAAAGAAAAGCTATCAGTTATTACGTGCCATGTTTATTATCCTCCCCCACTGTATTTATACCTCTTAAGAGCAGAAAATGCATCTATATTCTTTGATTGAAGGATAACTTATTTCTATTCATTGAATGTATATTAGGTCAGTCACAATACTCCTGGTTTATGAGATATTTAGATCACAATTTTCCCAACCTTCTGCCTCAGTGCTGTCCTTCAGCATGGAAATAAAGGAGAAGATCTATCTTTCATTACCTAATAATATAAACAGTCTAATGATTAATGATTTGGTCTCTGTATTGGGTGTCAAATTTAATAAATCTAGACATTTGTGTAGTTGGTAGATAGATGTTTGTTCTCTCCACCTTGTTTTGCATACAGATTCAAACCCTTCTTGTTTTATGGGAAAACACAAGAGAGGTAAGCAATTTCAGAGTCAAGTTGCTGTTTTTACATTTAAAACCAAAGATTTGCACACTAAGCCTTGTATGAAGTCATTAATTTAGATCAGCAAAGTCTGAGGAAAATTGTGGCAACAGCCTATGAAGGAGCTTTAACTAGAAGAGACGGATATAGTTTTTAATCAGTGTTGCCCTTTCTATATAAATGCATTTGTCAGAAACTCCTGGATTTAGTATTTGAGCCATTCTAATAATTTTCTCTACTAGCTGCTAAAAGTACTCAAAAGCATCCTTAGTCTAGAAAGTATTGAAATGTCAAACACATCAGTCAGGATTTTGGTAGAAATTGGATGGGTTTTGAGGTTTTAGTAGAGTTATAGTTTACTAAAAAGGCTAGATGTAAGCAAAGCACAAAGGATGTTGCTTTCATAATGCTCAAATTATAAAAGAAGAGAAGCAGATGCTATAAGACTATATTTATGAGTTCTTGAAAAAAATAACATGGAGGCAGGATGGGTTTTTATGAAGTGAAAAGTAAGAGTTTATATGAGACGGCAAAGGAATATCTCTGTCAAGGAGTAAGCTCAGTAAATACTTGAGGATAATGCCTTGAAAAGAGATATTTATAAGTGAAAAGTGTCTGATGTGCTAATACACTTAGCATGTTTAAGAAATAGCAAGAAGGCAAGTGAGGCTTGTCTTCAGGAGTAAATGAAAGAGGGAAAAACACTATCCTGAACAGCTAAAGTTCTTACAGTAACTAACATTTTCTCTGAATCCCAACAACAAATCCTTTTTGTTAAGAAAAGGTAATTGTTTTAACCTTAGTCGTTTGAGCACTGTAGTATATAGTCCACTCTGCTGAGTTAGGAAGAGTCAGTATTAATATTGCTGGCAGTGTTTCACCTTTTTAAACAGGAATAATTTTGAGAAAAGAGGAATGGCTTGATTGCTATAAAAAGCAAACCAAAATTGTCTGTTTTTAAACTATTTTTATTGATTGATTTTAGAAAGAGAGAGAGAGAGAAAGAGAAACAAGATTTGTTGTTTCACTTAGTTATGCATTCATTGGTGGATATTTGTATGTGCCTTAACTGAGGATAAAGCCGGCAACCTTGGTGTGTCCGGCCAATACTCTAACCAACTGAGCTAGCAGACCAAAGCCAAGATTGTTCCTTGTGGATATAAAAAGGCTAAAGTTACTAGGGGAAAATCCTTGAATAGGAACTTAGACCAGAATTATGTGACATTTAGAGGAGGCTGAGTATAAGGAAAATATCATAGATTTATATAACGCTAGGGTTGGAAAGGAAGTTAGACATTTTTATGTTTGGTCATTATATTACAAGTGAAGCCAGAAGGTCTCAACGAGGTTAAGTAATTTTTTCCCCCAAGGTTGAGATCACACAGCTAATTAGTGACAGTCCTGCAATCAGAACACATATCTTCAGAATCTTATAATTAATGACCTAGAAAATAATGTGACTTAGTTCTGAGGAAGCACACTTTTCTAGAGAGTCCCTGAGAATATTTCCAAACTAAATTAATTATAATAGAACTAGTGGCTATGTTAAAAGATGCCAGGAAACAGTATTAAAAATGGAATAAATTTAATTAACATCAAAGTGTGCCATCATGGGAATGGCTCTTGAATCAAACCCTGAAGGAGAATAATGTGGTCTCAGGTCATCTCAGAGCCTAAGACACGAGTCTTCCTTGAAAAATGCTGTTTGTTTGAATTCTTGTAGTAAAAATATGGGCATTCATTAAAGTAAAATCTCATAAGGAGAAAAAAAATACATTTTTTTTGTGCAAAATTTCCTCACTGTGTACCTCTGAAACTAGCACAAAGTATGAGTTTAAGCTTTAGAGTCTTAATTGTCTTTATTTGAATCTTTGCTTAGCCATGTATTTGATATGCAGGATAAGACAAGTTATTTAATTTCTCTGAATTGCAGTTTTCTCATTCATTTAAATAACAAAATAAACAAAATAAAAAATACTTGTATTCCACTTAATATCACCAACAATATTTCGAGGATTACTTATTATATACAATATGCGAAATATCTTAAACTTTTTGTCAACATATATAATATGAGCATAAACTCCTGATTTTCAGAATAGCCAGACATTACTCGACACAGTGACTTTCCAAAGAGGTAATTTTGAGTAATTGACCTAGAGTAATTTTCCTCTATCTTGTCTGCCATTCTCTGTTTTCTAACTAATAACATACTTCAAATGTAGTTACTGGCTGTTAGATTTAGTAACACATTTGTTGTTTTTGTAATAAGCATTACTAGATTTCTTGAAGCACTGTAAGACTGACACTCTAATAAGGGCTCTACAGCAAGTAATTGACAAAGAAAGGTTAAATTAGAGAAGAAGAAATTTCTGAGCTCTAGGGAGATGGTTCACAGATTCAATGAACTAATTAAAAACTCAAAGGAAAAGAGAAATCCCTGATGGGTCTTGATGTCTAATAGTAGGAAGAAACACAGTTGTCATGGAGGTAACAGAAAGGCCAGAATGTTTTTCTAAGAAAGAATAAATTAAGGCACACAATGTAAATGAATTCCAGAAATAAGAATGCGTTAGAAAAAGACTTGAATTACTGAGAATTGTTATAAGAACTTAAAATCTTCCCTTTTTCTCCCATGAAATTTAAATCTCAATATTTCAATTCCTTCATTTACAAAGCTAGTGAACCCTAAAGGTGGCAATGCATAATCCCAAATCTGTTCAAGGAGAGCCAAATAATTATCCTTTAAATAAAAAGGTTTCTTTTCTTTTTTTTTTTCTGAAGTGAGAAGTGGGGAGGCAGAGAGACTGACTTCCTCATATGCCCGACTGGGATTCGACTGGGATCCGCTGAGCAAGCCCACTAGGGGGAGATGCCTTGTCCATCTGGGGTGTTGATCTGTTGCAACCGGAGGGATGGCAGGAGGGGAAGAGAGAATAAAAAGTGGAGAAACAGATAAATGCTTCTCCTGTGTACCTTGGCTGGGAATCGAACCCAGGACTTCCAAACACCAGGCAGAAGCTCTACCACTGAGCCAACTGGCCAGGGCCTAAGTAAAAAGTTTTACACTGTAGTTCAGATGGAGAAAACTGGTGGAGACATGAGTGAGTCGTCACAGAACGTGTCCTTGCGAAGAACTCGAAGTTAACTCTGATGGTACTAGTGAAGAAAAGTAATTGTTTCTCAGGTCATAGTGCTAATTACAGCTGTATTGGTAAGTTCTTATTTATTTATTTTGTACTTTATGTTTTATGTATCACTGTTTAATGTTTGCCTTTTTGTTGAGGTAATATTAAGAAACATATGCATAACATAACTTTTCAGCATAGACAGCAAAGCTTTTTATTGCTGTCTTTTTTTGTGTGTGTGTGTGACAGACAGAGACAGAGAGAATGACAGATTGGGACAGACAGGAAGGAAAAGAGATGAGAAGCATCAATTCTTTATTGTGGTTCCTTAGTCTTCTTAGTTGTTCATTGACTGCTCTCTCATATGTGCCTTGAGATGGGGGTGTGGCTAAAGCAGAGCAAGTGACCCCTTGCTCAAGCCAGTGACCTTTGGCTCAATCCAACAACCATGAGGTCATGTCTATGATTCCACGCTCAAGCTAGTGACCCCGTGTTCAAGCTAGTGAACCTCGCTCAAGCTGGATGAGCCCAGGTTCAAGCTGGGCGACCTCAAGATTTCAAACCTGGGTCCTCCACATCCCAGTCCAACACTCTATCCATTGTGCCACTGCCTGGTCAGGTGCTGCCTCTTTTCTACTTACAGAGGCAGGAAAAGCTGCAAACTGAAGAGAACCACCCGTAATCTCATTCTCTGGCAGAATTTGGCACACAACATGAAGAGAAAAGATAGCAGGAGTTCACCCTGGAAGTATACGGATTCCCTGGGTGTTAGTGTTTCTAATTTCTTATGATATTATAGAAAATGGATTAAACTATTACAATCAACATTTTTGTGCCAATATAAAAGGAGACTTATAAAGAATTTGGTCTAGAGCAGTGGTTTTTAACCTGGGTTCTATCAAACCCTAGAGGTTCAATGAGTCAGAAGCCTCTGCCGCCACGGAAGACAAAATAAAGTAATACCGTAATTTGTTGTGAGTTCATGCACTTTGTTGGTTTTGTTCTTTGAGCAAGGTGATGTTCATGCATAGCTCATTTAATGCACCAGTAAAAGAATATATACCTATGTCTTGGATTTGGGGAAAAAATCATATTTTATTTATCACTAAAGAAGGGTACAGTGAATGTGCATATGAAACTGGTAGGTTCAGTACCTCAAAAAAGGTTAAGAACCACTAGTCTAGAAGAATCTCCCTCAACATTTTCTTGAATTATGTAATCAAACTTATTACCAGCAACAGTTCTAAAAACCTACAAAAGTATTTACATATATTGTATTATTATACATTACTACGTACTTGCTTTTACCTTTCCAAAACTTTACTTCTGTCCCATTTGTTAATTTCCTGACAACTCAGATTATAGTAATGGTACACCATTCTGCATAAGTTTTCCTTTTATATTGTATCTTGTCTCACACTATTCCCTAAATTTGAAACATCTTGCCCACACTCTAATTGATTAAATATTCTAACTCATTTTTAAATACTCAGCTGTAGTACTGTCCTTTCCAAAGGAACCTGCCAACACATTCAGTTTGGGTGATATTCCTTCTCTCTATTCCCATCATGATTCTGTTCTGTCAGCATTTACCATATCATCTTACCTTGCTTTGAACTGCCTATTTGACTCTAACATATTAATTATTAAAGAGCAGTAAGTGTCATATTCATCTTTCTACATTCAATACTTACATAGTGCTTGTTATAAGAAGATGCTTAATAAATGCTCATTAAACAAACAAAAAAGAAATACAGTGTAAATCTCCCATGTGTGTCCATATATTCTGAAATATATATTACCTGAGACATCACAGATTTTTCTGACATAACTTCAATCAGATGCAATGTGCTTTTTAAGGAAATAGACAAAGAAATTTTAATTCCTCATCAGGGAACAGCTATTAACTTTTGGGAGAATGGTAAGAATCTCTTTTTTTCTTCTCTCTCTCTCTCTCTCTCTCTCTCTCCCTCTACTACAAACTGAGAACATTATTGTTAATGATATTTTTTGCATTCAATGGTAGCTAGGGAGAAACACTCTTTTGAATACTAAATATAAATTAATAGTGAAACCTGTTCAGCTTCCTTTTTTTCTAAGTGGGTAAAGTATATTCATGATCGGAAGTTGTAAAAGGCTATTCTGAAACTATCTGCAGACAAGGTTGCTATGGAAACTACTTTTTTAAAACAGTACAATAAATAGTCATCTGAAAGAATACTGAACATAGTGAACCTTGCTCTAGCAATTATAGGTGGTCTAGAATTGGAATATCGATGGCCTGATATGCTTTCAGGTGTGCCACCAAAGTATATTTACTACCACAGTAGAATATTTTTATATAGAGGTGAGACACAAAATGTTTACTGGCAGCAGTAACCTGAAATATGAAATGCAAAAGACAGAGATTTTTTTTATTGTTTCCATTGCTTTGAGAGAGAGAGGAAGAAAGAAAGAGAGAGAGAAGCATCAAGTAACTGTTCCACTTGGTCATGCACTTGTTGGCTGCTCCTCATGAGTGCCCTGATTTGGGATAAAAGCTGTGACATCAGTGCACCTGACCAACATTCTATTGACAAAGCCACCCAGCCAGAGCCCAGAGATTTTTTATTTAAAGTCTTCTGGAGTCCCTCTAACTAACCCACACATACAATGCACATATAAACAGATGATGATAAAGACTCAAGAAAATAAATACAAGATTCACTCCAGATCTAGCAACATACAAAACCAAAGTATTTGAGGATAAATGCAAGCCAGAGGTAGTTCTAAATCTTCCTCTGTACTTCCCAACTTCTTTCTGAGGGACTAGATACCAATGTAGACAAGAGAAATAGGAGATAATTTAAAGAAGTGTTAAGGAGAGATAGCAATGACATATTTCCCTTGTCTTCTCCTTAGCTAACTGGGGTGAGGAAAGCTGCCAAGAATTTAGGGAATAGCTTCCAAATACAGACTAGTCTTGATGCCAGCAGAGGACTGTTACCTGCAATATCTGCAGAAGCACTTGATGCTTCAGGGGTTGAGAGAGGGACAGTCTTGAACAGTGGCACAGCTCAAAGTGAGGCAACTACATTTGCCTATCTAGGGGACTTAATTTATATAGGCAAGTGCTAAGGAAGACTGCCCGTGGGCTCAATAGTCACCAATAATATAAACAGAATATTTACTAGATGTAACAATCAGAGGAAGAGGTTCTGTTTCCGTCTATACCTCACCCATGCACAGAGGCAAGTTATGTAGTTGATCATACCACAGATCAGAGTCAATTTATGTCACTGTTGTTAGTGAAAGAGAAGAGAAGAGAATACAAAAAATAAATCTTGAACTGGGTAGAGACTAAATTTGTAATAATCAAACCAAAATCATTACTTATTTGGTCAATATATATCTTAGAGACAACAAGATTATGTGGTTTTCTTTTTATTCTCGAGGTGCATGAGAAAATAAAATTAGTGTTTTGATCAAATATATTTTTATTTTAAATATTACACTGGAGGACAATTATTTTTTCATTTTCTGTTGCATGAGGTTTTAGAAATGTTTCTATATATTTCTGCATCGATAATTCCAAATATGAAGTCCATTTATTTGGTGCATGCTCTAGTTTTTATGCAATTTTAATTTCTTTTTATTGCAGTTAATGGCATGCATTGTTTTTAAATTGGAGTTAAAGGGCAACGACTCTTTGATTGAACATAACCAGAAAGCAATGAATGTTTTTAAAACATCACTTTTACATAATTGTAGTTGTTTTTAAATGGAAAAAATTATTATCTGATAAAAATACCCTCTTATTTTGTTCTAAGATTAAACCATAGCCTCTTTGAGTAGGCTTAAATGTAAGAATAGTCCTGACACCTTCTGTTATATATGTGGCTCTTACACACTTAAATGTCAAAGGCACAATATTTCATCATTAGTAACACGTGCATATATTGCCTATTTTCAAGTTACCCTTGGAGATCAAGACAAGAATTAGGCTCCTCATATTGTGTGTCATAATTGTGAGGAAATGCTTTGTGACTGGACAAAAGGAAAATGCAAAGGAATACCTTTGGGTATTCACATGGTTAGGTGTAAAGCTAAGAACCACAGCAGTAACTGTTATTTCTGTGTGATCCATACAAAGGGCAATGGCAAGAAAAAATGGCATATGAACGCATATCCTAATATTCCTTCAGCAGTACGATCTATCCCATACTCTGAGACACTCCCGATTTCAGTTTTCAATGGTTTTATTTCTTCTAAGAATGAAGAAAGTGAACATGGTGATCAAGTATATTTTGAGAAGATCCATGAGGAAATGGTTGTAAAATCTGAAGGGTCATTTTCTGATGCCAAGCAGTCATTAAGCCCTCAGCAGTTTAGCCAACCCAAATTGAATGACTTAGTAAGAGATTTGGGTCTATCAAAGAAAGCAGCTGGGTTATGAGCCTACAGGCTTCAAGGAAAGAATGTACTTCCCTGGTCAGCTAAAGTTCCCATTTAAGGAAGTGTGAACAACTTTTGTGGGTTTTTTTTCCCCTAAGACAAACACTTTTTTTATTGTCATGATATAAGTAGTCTTCTCAGCCAGCTAGGTGTTACCACTTACAGTCCAACAGAATGGCAGCTATTTCTTGACAGCTCTAAGTGGAGTCTGAAATGTGTTCTCCTACACAATGGTAATGTTTATGCAGCAGTTACAATTGGTTATTCAACTTATCTGCGAGAAAATTATAATGACATGAAAATTGTCCTAGAGGCCTGACCTGTGGTGATGCAGTGGATAAAGCGTTGACCTGGAATGCTGAGGTCACCAGTTCAAAACCCTGCACTTTGTCTTGTCAAGACACATATGGGAGTTGATGCTTCCTGCTCCACCCCGCTTTCTCTCTCTCTCTCTCTGTCCTCTGTAAAATGAATAAATAAATTAATTAATTTAAAAAATTGTCCTCGACTTTCTGAAGTATGGGGAGCATAACTGGATCATTTGTATGAATCTTAAAATGGTAACTTTCCTGCTAAGACAACAGAGATGTTTCACGAAGTATCCTTGCTTTCTCTGTTTGTGGGACAGCCGAGCTTGGGAGAAACATGGAACACAGAAGGAGTGGCCGGAACATGAAGCTCTGGAAGTAGCAATGCAAAATATTGTGAATGAACCTGTAGTTAATCAAGACAGGATCATTTTTCCCCCACTTCACATAAAACTTGGCTTAATAAAGCAGTTTGTTCAGGCTTTGAATAGAGAAAGTGAATGCTTTTAACATATTATTTCTGCTTTTTCTGCCTTGTCTTTTGAGAAGATAAAAGCAGGTGTATTCGATTGACCTCAAATTCAAACCCTCATATATGACGAATAATTTGCCAGGAAAATGAATAAGGAGGAGTTAGCAGCATGGCAGTCTTTTGTGTAAGTTACAAAAAAACTTCCTTGGCAACAGAAAAGCAGAAAACTGAACTTTTGGTTCAAAGGATGCTGTTGGCTTTCCGCGACATTGGATGTAACATGAGCGTTAAGATTCACTTCCTTAACAGTCACCTTGATAAGTTTCCCGAAAATCTTGGAGCTGTTAGTGATGAGAAGACTATTGCTGGAGCATCAAATGAGAATGTCCTCAGCAAGTGCACAAACGCAAGAGCTACAAATGCAAATTTTGCCTGAATAGAATTAAAATAAGTTTTGTGCAAATTTTATGATTAAAATAAGAGTTTTAATATTTTCTATTTTGAAATTGTGGACAAACTCTGATACAATCATACGTTTTAGTGTATTAATGTGTTTACTGCATTATAATGTATAAATTATGATATTTTTATAAAGATGATACCCAAGAAGACATTCTACTTCATTATCTTAAACTAAATGTTGAAAATTTAATAATAAGATGAAAACCTATAATCTTGAATTGCAAAAATACTGTAGCTTACAGAGAAAAACTAATGTCAGATTTTTATTAGCACACTCGAATTAGGTAAGAACAAGTGTTTTTGTGGATGCAATAAAAATTTTGTTCCCCAGTGTTATTTATACATATCATTATATTTCTGTCTGTGTGCATATTTATTTCAACACAGAGATGGTGTGACTAAGAGAAAGTTCTAGTTCATCCAGGATCTTAAAGAGATAGCATAAGAAAAAATGAAATGAGATATTTAATCTTAGTATTCTGAGTTTAAGATATGTGTTTTTTTTTACAGGGACAGAGAGAGAGTCAGAGAGAGGGATAGAAAGGGACAGACAGACAGGAATGAAGAGAGATGAGAAGAATCAATCATCATTTTTTTGTTGTGCAACCTTAGTTGTTCATTGATTTCTTCCTCACATGTGCCTTGACTTCAGGTCTTCAGCAGACCAAGTAACCCTTTGCTCAAACCAGAGACCTTAGTTTCAAGCTGGTGAGCTTTTTGTGCTCAAGCCAGATGAGCCCGTGCTCAATATGGCTACGTTGGCATCTCAAACCTGGGTCCTCCACATCCCAGTTCGACACTCTATCCACTGCATCACTGCCTGGTCAGGCAAGATATGTATTTTTTTATTCTATGCTCATTCTTTTCATTGTAATGATTTATAATCCTTTCTGGATAAGATAATCAGTATTCTATATAAAATTGATTTTTTCCTTCATTCTAGCATAAGCAAACTAAAGTACACTGTGGCAAGGAATCTTGTCATAAATGTCAAGCAATGTCAATGCAAGAGAATAGAAGTTTATTAATGTTCTCTGGAACCTAGATATGATAGTTACTCAGTTAAAAAAACCACAAGTTATTTGGAATGACTTGTACTTTATTTGTTACAGAAGTATATAGAGAGGCAGAGGAAAGTTAAAAAGAGAGGAACAGAAAGGGAGAGAAATAATGTGTCGTAATATTCATAAATTATTTTTCAAAATTATATATATTTGTAGCTTATTTTTTTAATAATAATAACACTTGGTTTCCCTTATTTAGCACATCAGTTGAATTGTTGCCCTTAGGGTTTACCTAAAAGTTCTTACACATTTAGTTGGAAAAGATGCAAGACAAGGTGCATTATTTAATTTGCATAATAAAATATCATTACTAGCTCACATTGCATAATAATTTAACATAAAATATAAATGGCAAGGAAGAGAAACAGAACCATTTGTATTCAGTTTCAAAAATTTATGGAAGAAATAAATACATCCAAAGTTCATTCAGCTGTGGTAGGTTTTTCATTTGAAATATACAAAACTTTCTTTTCTTTGAAAAACTGTTTCAAATTCTACTATTGACTTTCCAACATATCACAAGCTTACCATAAAACAATTGTAGTTGATGTCAACTAATATCAGATTATATATAGTTAAAACAAAGACATATATTCTGTATTAGCAATTAATCTAGTTATTTCAAAAAGTGTTCTTTTTTATGTTTTAAAGATATAAGTGTCAAGTAAGATAAATGGCACCAAGTGTGTATTTATGTGTTTGTGTACTGGGTTTCAAAAAAAAAAGAAAGAGAGCTCTAGAAAGATCACTACTTTAGAGAACATAATAAATTTTCTCAGTTAAAAAGTATGCCCTTTTTATTAAGAATTTCCTCCAGGCAGTCTATGAACTCCAAATATACTGATAAAATTCTTAAAGCTACGTTTACTACAAATCACATTCTTTCTCTTTATGCATGGTTACTATCCCCTGATGTTCATGATCTATTTGGGGGAAAGTTCACTTCATCCAGGAACTTTCTGGGCTGTATTATCCCCTGAGGAAAGGCAGACACCAACAAACTGTGTGGACTTCTATAGACATGATCCAAGTGAGACTACCTGATCAGCATAGCAGTTGACTTTGAACAGAAATCTATTTACCACAAGTTTCTCAAGTCCAGTAAGTAGTTAGGTTGTAGGAACACATGAGAAACAGCAAATAGTTAGAAAACCTCCAAATGATATTTTTAATCTTTCCTGCACAGATGAATTGAAAGGAAAATTAAAACAAAGCAGAACTTATCAAAGTTAAATTCATGATTATCTGCCAAAGTGAGTAGTTTTACAAAAGCTTTATTCTTAAAAAAATTTTTGTTGGCTTTATTTCAGTAAAACTTGTAGAAGTACATTTATGTTCAACACAAATAAAAATAACCTTATTACTGCTCATTTGAGTATAATTATGATTATTTGTGCTTATTTTCTGCTGTAAACAAACAAATAAATGATTGTTTAATCCTGTAATTATATATTTTTTCATAATAAACAACCTTAATACTTGTAAACAGAGTATTTTACAATCAGAAGTATAGAGCAGTCCTCAAAGAAACTGGGTAGAGGCAACATAAATACATTTGGGCATGAAGAAGGACAGTGAAACCCAGTGAGAAGACCCAACAATGCCATCTTATTAAATATAATGCATTTTGACATTATTAGATTAAATCATATAAAATTGCCATTCTGGACATCACAAAATTTGAATATTTAGAATATCACATGATTTAACTAATATTAACAGTATAAATTTATCATTATGTATAGCACTGACAGACTCTATTTACCAATTCTCTCTTTTAATACTATACACAAAAAAATCAAAGCACAGTGTTGTGGGGGGTCAAAAAGTTGCCAAAAATATTACAACAAATATTATATATTCAGAAATGATTAGAACAATATTCAGGAGGATTATCCAAGTGATAGCAAAACATCATACAGTCAGAGACTCAAGTTAGTTTATGTTCTTCATAAGAAGTGATAATGACCTAAATGAAGCTGAACTTATTCCTTTACTGCTATAAAATAAATCTATTTTCACAAAACTTTTATAAAAATAAAATTTTTCTTGAACTTATATTTTGCAATAATCAATCAGGGTGAGTGTTTTTGTATTTATTTATACAAGTAAATGTATGTGTGCATAGGAAAATGTATGTGGTCTGTATTATCACATGAATAAAAACAAATCAAGGGAATAATAATTTATAGATATATAAAGGAAAGTCACTCAGCTAGGGAAGTTCAGCTTGCTTCCTGGCTATCAAAAGATCTTTCCATTTAGCATCTATCTTTGTGATTTTTGTCTCATTTCAGTATCTGGCATTCAATTTGCTGTCTCAGAGACATGAATTTATAAGATTCTTGAAGTTGACAGAGTACTAGTAAAATTGATTCAAAACAATAAATGTTATATGAAACAGTTTATAAATATGTATCTATTTATTAATTTATAAATTGACATATATGCAAAGTAAACAGACTAACATATTCTCCTTTTAATGTATTTTTTCCAATAGATAAACAAATGGGAGCATACATTAAAGTCAGAATTTTGCAGGCAAAGCATGAAGTCTGAATGAAAAGACTTAAGTTTGAGATTCACAGGCTTGATGGCATGAGTTTAAGGAAGACAGAATCAGACTTCCAAATACATGGATTATTATTGTCTTTTGGATCAGAGAGACAATCTTAGGATATATTCTGTACTAAACAGGGCTTGGATGAGAACTAAAATGAAAATGTTGATCTGTGTCTACTATGCTTTTATAAGTCTTAAAAATATCTGCCTTGACCACACCTCCTGTTACCTAATGGTTATGTCTCTTCACTCACAGGTGGTCTCAACTACTTTGTACTAAAAGTGAGTGACTGATTTCAAACAACTGAACTCTAGGCTAGCCAGATATGTCTGACCATGTTGTGTGTCTTGGTTCAAAACAATGAGTTAGTAAAAGAGTTTTCCCTCCCAGGATTTAAAATGGGAATACAAATAACATCATTAATTTGTGAAATTTAAATTATAAGAAAAATAAAACAGTTATGGGTCAATGTAAACAGAAAGAATAAACAGTAGATGTTGTGTTGGTTAGAATATAGCATGAAATCCTTCCACAAAGAGAAACAAAATAAGAGGGGTTGTCCTTACAACTAAGTCCTTTAAACAATATCATTTCTTTTATGCTTTTTTAGCAACTTTGTTTTGTTACACCCAAATAAAAAAGCATCTTCTATGAATTTTGTTTTTTCTACTGATATTGCTTATGAATGCACATTTGTGATTAGCATGTTATTTGTATATTTACATCAAGTTTTCATACATTTCAACTACTATATCTCAAGAAAACTTTGAATAATATTATTACAGATTTATTTTATGAGTTTACTCAAAGGTAATCCAATTTTTCTTATTTTCCACTTCTTCAATGACCACATCTCATAGTCTCCTCACAATTATCTGTGGAATTTATAAATTTACAGTTCTGCTTTCAATATAGCAGCATTTATCCTTTGTAAATTGGCATTTATTCTGAGTCATTTGTCATAATAATTATTCTTAGAATGAATTTCCTTAAATAAAATCATCAGTCAAGAGAAACCTATGCCCTGGATGTTTGAAAAATCAAAAGTAGTAGAGTTTAAAAAATTTATTATTTTTAAAAAGTAATGTTATGTATATTGTACATTTCACAAATTACAAAAAAGAAAATCTATCTTTAATTTTCAAATATTTTACACTTACATGTACTTAAACTCTTAATAAACATTTCAATATTTAATATGCTATAAAAACTAAAATTAGAAAAAATGTGAAAGTATATCTATAGCTTCTGATCAAGTGTAAAATAGGTGCTTAAAAGTGGCATTAGTATGGCCCTGCCACTTGGTTCAGTGGTAGTTGGCCCAGCATGTGGATGTCCTGAGTTTGATTCCCAGTCAGAAAAAGTGACCATCTGCTTTGTTGCCCCTCTCCCTCTTGTTTCTTTCTCTCTTTCTCTCTCACTCTCTCTCTCTCTCTTCCCCTCTTGCAGCCATGTCTCGATTGGAGCAAGTTGGCCCTGAAAGCTGAAGATGGCTCCATGGCATCCTCCTCTGGCACTAAGAAGAACTTAGTTGCTAAGCAATGGAGCAATGCCCCAGATGGGCAGAGTATCACCCACTAGTGGACTTGCCAGGTGGATCCCAGTCCAGGCACATGCAGGAGTCTTTCTCTGCCTCCCCTCCTCTCACTGAATATAAAAAAGAAAGTGGCATTAGTCATTGCTCTATTATAATTAATTTTGTTTTTACCAGAAAACATTTTATTTTTCAAAGTTAAATACTTATAAAAGCCTAACGACATAAATGCTTAGCATGTTTTATTTAGTTTTACAGTGAACAGTATGAAAGCAAGAACAGATTTCACTATTTTTAAAAAATAAGTCTACTTTTTTTCATTAACTTGAGTAATAAGTCATCTTTATCAGTCTTATTTCCTTCCGACCAGTGCTTTTCTGATCTCTATGTATTTTGTTGTTTGAATTTGGTTCAAGGATGTTGGATGTACAAAGATAAGCAACAAAACTCTCAACTCAATACTTTAATTTCAGTGACTTTTATATTTGTTGGCTGTTATACCCAATCTAAACTATATACCAAATCTGAAGTGGCAATCTATCTTATAAAAAATATTGAGTAGTAGCTTAGTAAATTATCTCAGTGAAGTTAAGTTAAACAAGGAAGTTTCAGATCTAATTTTCTAGATGTTAAACAATTTAGTTAAATAAGTTATTTTAAAGAAAATAATAACTAAAATTTAATTTCCATAATAATATTAAGACTCCTTACAAAGCAGCATGTATATATAATTTTGCACCTGTTATTAATCTTATATAGTTGTTATCTACTACTAAAGGTGAGAAGAGATATTATTTATTAATGCGCACAAGTAGTTATTTAAAATCTAGTTAAGTTAATGTACATGCACACTTTTCTGTCTATCACATCATCTGTTCAATAATTAATAACTCTGGGGAACATTTTTATTTCATTTTCTGTTGCATGAGGTTTTATAACTTTTTTTTCTATATATTTCTGCATCGCTGATTCCAAATCTAAAATCTGTTTTGTGGTGCATGCTCCAGTTTTTATGCAATTTTAATTTCTTTTTGTTACAGTTAATGGCTTGAATTTGTTTTTAAATTGGAGTTAAAGGGCAATGACTCTTGGATTGAACATAACCACAAAGCAATGAATGTTTTACAAACATCAATTTTACATAATTATAGTTGTTTTTAAATGTAAAAAATTATTATCTAATAAAAATACTCTCTTATTTTATTCTAAGATTGAACCATAGCCTCTTTGAGTAGGCTCAAATGTAAGAATAGTCCTAACACCTTCTGTTATATATGTGGCTCTTACACACTTCAAAGTCAATAGTGGAATATTTCATCATTTGTGGCACATACATATATTGCCTATTTTCAAGTTCCCCTTGGAGATCAAGACAAGAATTGGGCTCCTCATATTGTGTGTCATAATAGGGAAGAAATGCTTCATGACTGGACAAACAAAAAATGAAAAGGAATGCCTTTTGGTATTACCATGCTTTGGCGTGAACCTAAGGACCACAGAAGTGACTGTTATTTCTGTCTGATCCATACAAAAGGCATTGGCAAAAAAAAAAAAAAGGCATATGATCACATATCCTAATATTCCTTCAGAAATACGACCTATCCCACACTCTGAGACACTCCCAGTTGCAGTTTTCAATGGTTGTATTTCGTCTAAGGATGAAGAAAGTGAACATGGTGATCAAGTGTATTTTGAGAAGATGCATGAGGAAATGGTTGTAAAATCTGAAGGGTCGTCTTCTGATGCCAAGCCATCATTAAGCCCTCAGCAGTTTAGCCAACCCAAATTGAATGACTTCATAAGAGATTTGGGCCTATCAAAGAAAGCAGATGAGTTATTAGACTACAGGCTTTAAGAAAAGAATGTACTTCAATGGTCAGCTAAAGTATCTCTTTTCAGGAAGCGTAAACAAATTTTTGTGGACTTCTTTTCCGAAGACAAACACTTTGCTTACTGTCATGATATCAGTAGTCTTCTCAGCCAGCTAGGTGTTACCACTTACAGTCCAACAGAATGGCAGCTATTTCTTGACAGCTCTAAATAGAGTCTGAAATGTGTTCTCCTACACAACGGTAATGTTTATGCAGTGGTTCCAATTGGTTATTGAACTCATCTGCGAGAAGATTATAATGACATAAAAATTGTCCTTGACTTTCTGAAGTATAAGGAGCATAACTGGATCATTTGTGTGGATCTGAAAATAGTAAATTTCCTCCTAGGACAACAGAGAGGTTTCACAAACTATCTTTGCTTTCTGTGTTTGTCAGACAACTGAGCTCGGGAGAAACACTGGACACTGAAGGAGTGGCAGAATTGTGAAGCTTTGGAAGTAAGGATGCTAAATATTGCGAATGAACCTATAGTTAATCGAGACAGGATCATATTTCTCCACTTCACATCAAACTTGGTTTAATGAAGCAGTTTGTTCAGGCTTTGAATAGAGAAAGTGAATGCTTTCAACATATTATTTCTGCTTTTTCTGCCTTGTCTTTTGAGATGGTAAAAGCAGGTGTATTCGATTGACCTCAAATTCAAAACCTCACACGTGATGAATAATTTGCCAGGAAGATAAATAAGGAGGACAAAGCAGCATGGTACTCTTTTGTGGCAATTACAAAGAACTTCCTTGGCAACAGAAAAGCAGAAAACTTTGAACTTCTGGTTCAAAGGATGCTGTTGGCTTTCTGCAACATTGGATGTAACATGAGCATTAAGATTCACTTCCTTAACAGTCACCTTGATAAGTTTCCCGAAAATCTTGGAGCTGTTAGTGATAAGCAGACTACTGCTGGAGCATCAAATAGGATTGTCCACTACAAGTACACAAATGCAAGGGCTACAAATGCAAATCTTTGCCTAAATAGAGTTTAAATACATTTTGCACAAATTTTATTATTAAAATAAGTGTTGTAATATGTTCTGTTTCGAATTTGTAGACTAATTCTGATGCAATCATATCTTTTAGTGTATTATTGTATTTACTGCATTATATAAATTATTATATTTTTACAAAGATGATGCCCAAAAAGACATTCTACTTCATTATGTTAAACTAAATGTTGATAATTTTACAATAAGATGAATAGCTAAAATCTTAAATTGCAAAAAAACTGTAGCTTACAGAGAAAAAGCAATGTGAAATTTGAGATCAGCACACTCAAATTAGGTAAGAACAAAGTGCTTTTTTGGATGCAACAAAAATTTTGTTCCCCAATGTAATTTGATTTTTATCCAAAATAATGACTAATTGTATCTCAAGGAAAACATCACCATACATTTAAATGTAAGCTATCATGCTCTATTTCTTGAAATAATTTGATAAAAGCTGTTTATATAAATACAGATTTGTTTTTAAACATCTATTTCCTTGTACAGTTTTCCTGAATTTCCTATCAGATTTAATATACCACTCAGATAAACTTTTTCTCTTTGGTCTCTAAAATATATTGTTCTGCAGCCTAGTTACATTTTAATTTATATACTAAAAGATATTCTTTCTTGTCTACTTATTTTGTTAATAATTTTCATTTTGTATAAAAATTATAATTTTGAAATTGATTCTTAACAGGGCTTCCATTAAATTATATTTTCTTAGTCTTGCTAGTTATTTTATAAACTGATATCTGAGCAGGTAAGTTATGAAAAATATGGGATAGCGGAAATGTGTAATGTCCAACACTATGCTTCTAAGTAATCACTTCCTGTAAGAACAAAAAGTATATAAAATATAAAATTTTTTGGGTGCAAGTTTGAGTTCATAAATAAGGTTGAAGTGCAATTGGTACTAATAAGTGTTAATAAGTGCCATGAGAAAAGATAACTTAGTTATAGAGATAAAGCTCTGAATTATTTTCCCAGAAAAATAAATAGCAAAATAAAAAAAAATACACTTAATTTAGGAGGTTCATAAATTCTAAAAATTGTGTTCAAGATCTAAACTATTAGTATGGTTTATAACCAAATTAGGTGCTATTCTCTTAAAAGGTCAGAAAATAGAAAATGTCTGCATTGTTCTGATTATATAAACAGTACTGGATATAATAATATATGTATATAATACTAAATATATATAACATGATATATGCTGTATATAATATATAAAATTATTCTACTGACTATGAAAAAACACATTTAATTAACTTTGTTTATCCTTGTCTTCTCAAGCTATTTACCTGTGATTATTAATTTTGCACAAGACATTTCAACATGTTATAAGAATCCCAAGAACACAAATGAATGATTACTATACAAATGTATACTTGATACAGATCAACCTCATAAATCGAACATATTCTGTCTGAAATACAATGTATTTTTCAAAATTGAAAATACAATGTGTAGCATAATGCATAATTAATTTATAACGGGCATTTTGAACAACTTTGTATTTATTAAACATAAATACAGACATTTTGAGCAAAGAATAAACACTAACTTTCCTCTGACATCAGACATGGTTTTGTGACTTAAGCTTTCTTAAAAGTATCTTCTAACTTTATTGTTAAGATATGAAGGTAAAAGCTACAGCAATGAAGTGTTTTACTAGAATCTACCAAACAATAACTACAACTCTAAGGTCTAAAGTAAAATGTGTACTTTGTAAAGTTGCAGATTTCTCAAGGACTAAATGAACTGTTTTCTTGAGTTGATGTATTTATCTTTTATATGGTTTCAGTGACCCTTTCACACTTTTAGAAAACTATTCAAGATTCTGTGGTTTATTGTTCATAAGGACACAACCTAAGTCATGGGAAATAAACAGTTTTCAATGAACAGTCTGACTATTCAGAAAGTTTAATTGAAGTTAGTAATTTCATGCTAGGAATTGTAGTTTCTGTCATAAGCAATGTTGGCACTATACAATGCATCAAAATTATTAACCCGGACACCTCATCAACTCTTATAAAATGTTTTTTATGGTAAAGGTAAGTAACAATACAAAACAAATAGCATTCTTACTTTCTATTATGAATTGTTGTATAATTATCATATTAAAATGTTCAGAGCAGGTATTCTACTTGTTGTGGTAAAAAGTCGTATCTTCTGAATTAATTTGAAATAAATTTTATTGAACAAACTTTAAAATATGTGCAGTAAACTAGACAATAAAAATAGGCTGGCTTGAGTGCAAGCATTTTACCAATAGACTCTAAATCAAAATTTAAAATATATTTGTGCAGTTATAAACATCATCTTAGTGTTGTATAATTCTTGGTGCTCGATACACCCTTTGAAATCTTATTGAAGTCTATAGATTGTTTTTCCCAACAAAATAAAAATTGAAATTTCAGAAAAATAAAATTTACTTTAGGAGTCTTATTGGTGCTGAAAATTATGCTTAGTTTCTGTAAAGCCAGCAGCCAAGGCCAAGGCCACCATCAGAGCAGCCTGACCCATGCAGGTTCGCATTAGATTCGAACAATCGGTAATGAAACAACGGAGCCAAAAACTGGTGAGCCATCAGCTTTAATTCTAGCTTGCACCCAGCAGGCAAGCAAAAACACACACTGGGCTCCAAAACCCACTCATTCAGTGCTCACAAAGTTACTGACTTATCCGAGTTTCCTAGAATCAAAGGCTTCTAGCTCACCAGACTTATTCACCTCTGTTTCCCATCTCCTCCTGCACAAACTCTTCCTCAGCACTCTGCCATCTTGGCTGCTTTCTCTCCTCCATGTGGCCTTAATCTGCTCTACTCTCTATACTAATCCCAGGAACCGAGAGCTCAAGCTCCTGGTTGGCCCCACTTTATAACATAGATTCAAAACCTTTAATCCAATTATACAAACAAGAAAATTTCTGATACAAAGCCACCCATCTGAGGCTTAATGGGATTCCTCATGAGAGTGCACCACCCTACATCATCCAATCAGTCAAGGGTGTGGGGAAAAGCCTACTCTTAAAACTAAGCCTTAAGCTATAATGACCCAACCTGCTTACATTAGAGCCTTTCCCCCACACTTATTCCAAGCAAAGGGCAAATAATTTTGAACTATAAAGTGGGCAGACCAGGAGCTTGCTCTGTCAGGTCCTGAGCTTAGCATTAGAGAGTAGAGCAGAGTAAGGCCACGTGGAGGCCAGGAGAAGCAGCCAAGATGACAGAGTGCTGAGGGAGAAGCCAGTTTGTGCAGAGTTTGTGCAGGGAGAAGGAGATAGGGAACAGAGGGATTGTTGGGCAGATGAAATATAACATGCTCACTTTGTTAAAGATGGCACTGTCCACATGGAAGCCAGTCACCCAGGTGATATTATTTGCCCTTATGCTTGTGATGGCTGTGGGGGGAAAAGTTGTAATGTAAGCAGGCCGGGTCATTATAGCTTAAGGCTTTGTTTTAAGAGTAAGCTCTTCTCCACACCCTTGACTGATTGGATGATGTAGGGTGGTGATGTAGGGAGGAATCCCATTATGCCTCAGATGGGTGACTTTGTATCAGAGACTTCCTTGTTTGTATAATTGGATTAAAGGTTTTGAGTCTATGCTATAAAATGGGAGAGAGCAGTAGCTTGAGCTCTCTCGGTTCCTGGGTTCTTGAGGTATTAGAGAGTAGAGCAGATTAAGGCCATGTGGAGGAGAAGTAGCCAAGATGGCAGAGTGCTGAGGAAGAAGCCAGTTTGTTAAGAGTTTGTGCAGGAGGAGATGGGAAACAGAGGTGAATAAGTCTGGTGAGCTAGAAACCTTTGATTCTAGGAAACTCGGATAAGTCAGTAGCTTTGTGAGCACTGAATGTGTGGGTTTTGGAGCCCAGTGTGTGTTTTTGCTTGCCCGCCGGGTGCAAGCTAGAATTAAAGCTGATGGCTCACCAGTTCTTGGCTCCGGTGTTTCATTGCCATCTGTCCGAATCTAATGGGAACCTGCACTGGTCGGGTTGCTGTAATCCTGACTGCGACTACAGGCTTTACATCTGCCCAACACGGTCTTTAGTCCTTATGTTATATTCTCTAAAAATAGGGGTTATTGTCTTAAAAAATCTGGAATTAGAAATTAAACATTGTTTCTGTATTGTTAGAATTTATTGCCTGAATATCTTTTTCTAATGTTCATAACTTCAACTACTTATTATCATAAAAATTAAAAAATATATATATTATATAATTTTGCCTGTAATTTGAAAATTAATGAATGTTTAACAAAGAAGGAAAAAAACTTGCTAAAATATATAATAAAATCTGATAGAGTTTATAGAGTGTTGTTATAAAACACAAAGAATATCAAGAAAGTTATAAGAAGAAATTTCTCTAGAAAAAAATGATGTATGTTTCAGTATCTAGATCTGCCAAGATTTTTCCTGTCAGTCCCTACTATTCCTTTCCCCTAAGTTCTGTCATGCTGTATAATGTAACTAGTTCTAATTCAGAAGAGACTAAAAGCAGATTAAAATTGAACTGTAGAGTGTAGAGAACAGTAATTTCTTATGTCTTATATGAATTTTTATTGGAAATAAACACCTTTGAGTCAGACTTGAGTTACCTAGATGGTTTTCCATCTGATACTACATTTAATAAAAAAAAATGATCCTACATGTAAAGCCAGTAGTCCCGGCCACCATCAAAGCCACCTGACCCATGCAGGTTCGCATTAGATTCGAACAATCGGTAATGAAACAATGGAGCCAAAAACTGGTGAGCCATCAGCTTTAATTCTAGCTTGCACCCAGTGGGCAAGCAAAAACACACACTGGGCTCCAAAACCCACACATTCAGTGCTCACAAAGCTACTGACTTATCCGAGTTTCCTAGAATCAAAGGTTTCTAGCTCACCAGACTTATTCACCTCTGTTTCCCATCTCCTCCTGCACAAATTCTACTCAAACTGCCTTCTTCCTCAGCACTCTGCCATCTTGACTGCTTCTCCTTGCCTCCATGTGGCCTTAATCTGCTCTCCTCAGGAACCAAGCGAGAACTGGCTACTGGTCTACCCACTTTATAGCATAGATTCAAAACCTTTAATCCAATTATACAAACAAGAAAGTCTCTGATACAAAGCCACTCATCTGAGGCACAATGGGATTCATCATGAGAGTGTACCAACCTACATCATCCAATCAGTCAAGGGTGTGGAAAAACGCTTACTCTTAAAACTAAGTCTTAGGCTATAATGACCCGGCCTGCCGACAGCCTGTTCCAGAACACACATTAATATCAACGAACTTCCATTTGGACAGCGCCATCTTTAACAAAGTGAGCATAATATATTTTATCTGCCCAACACTACATTATTGAAATCAAATTGATCTTTGTCTCCTTTTAAATTAGAGACCCAAAGTTCTTAAATACTGTTTGTGGGTCAAATAATTTACAAATATGATATATATGTTTGCCCGCTTATAGTTTGCATTGGTTGTTGGAAACAGGCGGTAAGCAGGCAAAGTCATTACAGTCTAAGGCTTAGTTTTAAGACTAAGCCTTTTCCACCCTTTTAATAGTAAGATCTTTTCAACACTAAGCTTTTCCCCACACCTTTGACTGTTGCATGATGTGGGGCAGTGTACTCTTATGAGGAATCCCATTTATGCCTCAGATAAGTGGCTTTGTATCAAAGACTTCTTTATTTGTATATTGGTTTAAAGGTTTTGATTTCTACACTATAAAATGGGGCAGACCGAGTGCTCACTCTCTCTCAGTTTCTGAAATTAGCATTGCAAAGAGAAGTAGCCAAGATGGTGGAATGCTGAAGGAGAAGCCAGTTTGTGAAGAGAGAAAGAGATGGGGAACAGAGGTGAATAAGGCTGGTGAGGTACAAACCTTTGATTCTAGGAAACTCAGATGAATCAGTGGCTTTGGAAGTCCTGAATGGAAAGGAAAGTATTTTCCTACTGTGTGTATTTCTCACCCCCTGGGTGTGAAGTAGGATTAAAGGTAATGGCCTACCAGTTCTTGGCTTCGTTGTTTCATTACTGTCTGTCCGAATCAGATGCGAACCTGCACAGGCCAGGTGGCTGTGGTGGTGGCCATGGCTACTGGCTTTACACTGTGCTATAGGAGTGCCAAGACTCTGATAGTAAAGAAGTTAAAATTTCCTATTAAAAAGTATGTTCATCTTTGAGCAACCTTTGTTCTCCCACGCAAAGATCTCATTAGTGAATCGAGCAGCAGCATCAATTGCTACTCAAATAAACTGATAAGATAAAGTGTCATTTCCTTAATTTATCTGAAACAGAAAGCACAGGAATGATGATTCACACTTTTTTACATATAAGTGCTATTCTCACAGAATTCCTTCTCTTCTAACCTCAATTTATTTGATTATCTACCCAAATACAGTTTAATTTTATGTATGATAAAAAGAACCAAAAAAAAATTTAGTTTCTATAAATTATTTCCACCAATGCAAGCAATAATATGTTAATTTACATAGATAAATTTTAAAATGTCCATTTCTGTTCAGCTAACCAAATTAACTGTTAGATTCATATTTTCTTAAATAATGATGCATTTTTTCATAATGATACTGTTTAATAGTCTACTTTAAATTAATTTGAAATCTGTATCACACACACTTAGATGAATTTATTTATAGATCATCTAACATGACTAAATTGTTTCCTTTTCTAGGTTGGTATTTGCCTATTTATTTATAAGGTATGTAAAAATAAATGCAACCTTTGGCACATAAATATTCATTAGATTATGTGTAGTTGAATATTTATATAGCACCTGCCAACTACTTTGACAAGCAATGATAGGTTAGAATTCATACTACTAGGGCAATGGGAGTGTAAAGCCAGTAGTCGCGGTCAGGATCACAGCCACCTGACTCATGCAGGTTCACATTGGATTTGGACAGTCGGTAATGAAACAATGGAGTCAAGAACTGGTGAGCCATCAGCTTTAATTCTAGCTTGCACCCAGTGGGCAAGCAAAACACACACTGGGCTCCAAAACCCACACATTCAGTGCTCACAAAGCTACTGACTTATCCGAGTTTCCTAGAATCAAAAGGTTTCTAGCTCACCAGACTTATTCACCTCTGTTTCCCGTCTCCTCCTGCACAAACTTGCTTCTCTCTCAGCACTCTACCATCTTGACTGCTTCTCCTGGCCTCCACGTGGCCTTCATCTCCTCTCTATACTAACCTCAGGAACTCAGGAACCAAAAGAGAGATCAAGCTACTGGTCTCTCCCACTTTATACCATAGAATCAAAACCTTTAATCCAATTATACAAACAAGGAAGTCTCTGTA
This sequence comes from Rhynchonycteris naso, assembly GCA_037038555.1. NCBI lineage: Eukaryota > Metazoa > Chordata > Mammalia > Chiroptera > Emballonuridae > Rhynchonycteris > Rhynchonycteris naso. The sequence continues at coordinate 39,401,727 of CM072997.1, read as the reverse complement.
TAATGGGATTCCTCAGGAGAGTGCACCACACTACATCATCCAATCAGTCAAGGGTGTGGGGAAAAGCTTACTCTTAAAACCAAGCCTGAGGCCATAACGACCTGGCCTGCTTACATTACAGCCTTTCCACCACGCCAATCCCAAGCATAAGGGCAAATAATATCATCTGGGTGACGGGCTTCCATGTGGGCAGTGCCATCTTTAACAAAGTGAGCATAACATATTTTATCTGCCCAACAGGGAGGAAGGCTGGTTTTTTGGCATTAGGTTCAGGTCACTTCTAAGACAAATGTTGTGCAAATTTATATAGCACATGTAAGAAAAACAATACAGAAATGGGTAAACCATGTTAGCTTAAATACTATAACACATACCTTTATAAATATTAGGCTAAAATAATCTCTAAATGCTAATTTGGAGACTTATTTCATTTCGGTAGTTTTGCAGATATAAATCCTTTATTTGAAGCAAATATTGATTTGGGCCTTAAATTCTGGCATCCCACCAACATGTAGAGATAAGATGTCCCTTTCAACCAGAATATAGGGTAGGAGATTTAGTATTCATAATAAAATTTCAATGTAACCATCTTACTGCTTGCTTCATCCACAACTCTCATGAAAATTTTGCATATGTAAAATGTTGAAAACTGTAGAGATGTTAACAAAAGAAACAAGCTATTTGTATAACACTTAGGCTTAAGAATTTCATCTCAAATCTACATAATTTGATTACTGGAAGACTGTATTTTGAGCACCTAATACTTGCATTTTGAATTTGCATGAATTAATTTTTGTTCTATGTCTTCAAAATATATCAAAAGTTAATACTGAATAGAAAAGTCTTTTCAATTCCTAATCCCTTAAACATCAGTGTTCAGCAAACTTCTGCTCAGCATCCTCCCCTAAAAATATGAAGTAGGAGTACATATGCCCTAGTGCCAAATTGGCGTATTTTGACTCTCAAGTCTAACATTTTATAAGTAATGTAAACTTGGTAAAAATTACATTTCTCTGTAAAATAGCCTTATACTAGTACCCATCTTGTAGGGTTGTTGTACCAGAGAAATTAAAGCAAATCATTTAAACCTATGCTTCAAACAGTAAACTCCCCTGATCTTAGAGTCATTTGGAAACATTGCTCTTCCAGCTCAGAAACATCTCCCTGGAAAATCACATACAGGCCTTAGGCTGAAATTGATATCTATTAATTGATGACCACACATCTATTAGACACTTAGGTAGTTCTGCTTATCTAATTGAGGATTGTTACCTAATTGCTTTTTGTGAAAGTTTTTGTCTAAATTTAAGATAATTTGATCTGATTCACCCTAGTGTAGTCAATACATTCTACTCTGATATTTCGTTTCATTTTATATGTTACATCCACACAGTGACAGCATCAGAAGACCTTAAAGCATGTAGATTTTCCTGAAATTTTAGGTGAGAGAGAAAAAGGAGATGGTGCAGGAGGGAGATCCTTATAGAAACATTTATGACCCGGTCAAACCACACTGTGAAATGAAAGTTGTGATGCTCAGCCCGCTCAAAAAGCTAGATCTTTAAAGTTCAAAAACAGCTGAACTGCTCATGAGCTATGGAAGAATAAGGATATTCTAGTATTAAAATGTTAGTTCAACATATAAGCAAGTTGTGCTAGATTGACAGTACAATTCCATTTCTATTAATAACCTCAAACTTCATTGGAGTCAATGAGGGTAATTTTAATCATGTGGTAAAAAATTGACTCTGGATTTGTTCATTTTAAAAGCCATGTTAGTGATTTTTATGTTAGAGGTTTGTGGGAAAAGGGTGGTTAACTTTTAAAAAGAAATATAGACACATTATTATTTTTAAAAAACAGTCCATCATATTTTCATTAATTTTTGTAAAGAAGCAAAACAATGAAATTTCCTAATTCCCACAAAGTCAAAGAAGGAAATTACGTAGGATTAGCCTTGAATAATCTGTCCCTGGGACTACATTTATTCAGATAAAATCAAAGTGGAACTAAAGCATTTGGGGAAAAAGATTGTTCAGTATTAAATACAGAAGTAATCATTAGCGATAGAAAGTGTTTTTCAAGATTACCATAGCAGCCATTTGCCTGTTCCCCCAAGCCTGTTATTTTCTAATTTCTCTGTAACCAGCAATTGCTAAAGCTAACTAAAGGCACAATGACATGCCAAATTAAAAAATCCACAATGGTCATTTTTACTAAAGCTTAAAGCTTAAAATCACTGACAGCCTTTCAATGGGTAGCATCAGTTTAATGACAAATGCACAGTAGTTGAACCACTAACACTCCTACCTCATTGCCTATTTCCACAGCCTCTGATCATATCAGGTTATATTTAGTGCCTAGCTGTGTTCCCATTGCTCTGCTTGGCCAATCTCTATCCATCATGGAATTCGGCTCAATCTTTTTTCTGGATATTTATCTTTTGGCTCTTTTAATAGATTAGTTGCCTGTGCTTACATGTATTATATTTGTCCTTAAATGTCACTTAGTATATCTTTAATGTTTGGGGTTTTATTTCTTCTCCTTCAGCATATTAAAATTAACAAGGTTGTGAAAGGCAGACAAAGGCAATCCATGTGGACCATTAGATAAAGTAAATGTGTCCTGACCAATAACAGGGATTAGATAATTAAAATTCCCTGCTACATGAGAACATTGTTCGGCTAATCAGTACAGGTGCACTGAGTAAGTTTGAATGAATAAATGAATACAGAAAAATGACGTATAAACCTTCCCTTTCCTTTTACTTTGAAATTAGTGTTGCCTAAGACATATCTTTCATAATAATTCTATCCAGATTTGATTTGAAGAATATATTAGATTCCCTTCAGAAATTAGTGACATATTGATTTTAGCTTTTTCACTTATTAGCCAGAAATATAAAATTACATTGCATTCTTAAATGTTCAGATTTTGCTTTAATCTCATAATGGTAGATTATTTTAAAAATGACCATAAATTCTTCAATGAGTGGTTCTATGGCACTCAGCAATGTTTTTTGTTTGTTTGTTTGTTTTTGCTTTTCAGGTCCTATATTGAGTAGAGGAATCTGTTTCCTCATCCCTTAAGTCTGAGCTGGCCTTGTGACTCGCTTTGACCAATGGTATGCAGTGGAAAGACTTATGTGCTAGTTCATAGCTTGCACTTCAAGAGGCTTCACATGCATATGCTTATACCTTTGAAACTCTGCTAAGCTGCCATGTGAACAATCTTGAGTTAGACTTCCAGATGATATAAGCATGGTTCAGTAATTTTTGCCACCCCACTCAACAGTCTGAAATTTTCTGGATATATGAGAGTGGCTTTCTTTAATCAGCCTGCCTAGCCAACATATTATGGAGTGTAGATGCATAAATGAGTCTAGCCAATATCAACTGAGTATATTGCCTGGACCTGCAAAAATGCCTTACTAAACCAAACTCATGAATCATTATAACTATTTGTTGTTTTAAGTCACTGGATTTTTGAAGCGGTTTGTTAAGCAGTTGTTTCTCACTTAGACTACTTACCAAATGACTCTATTTTAAAATAGCCACTCCTCTTTCCATACTTTGTCTCAGCATTCTCTTTCTTCCTCCTAGATTTCCACATATTTCCTCAGCAACAAATGTCTATTTATCTGTACTGTAGCTATTTCAGATAGTTCCTCCCGCCTTCAAATTGGAATAGTACATCCACATGGACAAATATCTTATTTTATTTTGTGTTTTATCTCTAACACCTAAAAATCCCATAATAAACATGCAAGAAGTATTTGTTTAAATAATTAATTAATCTTGTAAATTTCAATCATTCTTTTTTTTAATTTTAATGAGGTGACATTAATAAATCGGGATACATATGTTCAAAAAAAACATCTCCAGGTTATCTTATCATTCAATTATGTTGCATACCCATCACCCAAAGTCAAATTGTCCTCTGTCACCTTCTATCTGGTTTTCTTTGTGCCCCTCCCCTCCCCCCTCTCCCTCCCTCTCTGCCCTCCCTCCACCCCGTAACCACCACACTCTTGTCCATGTCTCATAGTCCCGTTTCTCTGTCCCAACTATGTATGAAATCATGCAGTTCTCAGTTTTTTTCCATTCAATCATTCTTATATAGGAAAAATATTTTTTCTTCTAAGTAAGATTTCTCTCTCTACCTAGCTTTTCATTTGATTAGTTCTATTGCAGCTATCAGATTTGTCATTACCCAGCTTTTTAATTATATGAAGTAGTTAGTAGTAAATAAATGGATATATGAATAGCTTAAATGAGTCACTGAAAGAATACATAAAACTCTGACCTAATAAACATAAATTATAAGTATTCTTAAGGAGTTTCAAGCACAACACAAAAATCCTTGACTTCTAAACTTTTATTAAGAAGTTAATAAGTATTATTAAATTCTTACACAATATAGGCAGTTGATTATTTATTTTCAATAAATATATCTCTGTTAGCCTGACCTGTGGTAGTGCAGTGGATAGGGCGTCGACCTGGGAACACTGAGGTCGCCAGTTCAAAACCCTGCACTGGTCTGGTCAAGGCACATATGGGAGTTGATGCTTCCAGCTCCTCCCCCCTTTCTCTCTCTCTCTCTCTCTCTCTCTCTCTCTCTCACTCTCTGTCTCCTCTCTAAAATGAATAAAATAAAAAATAAAATAAATTAAAAAAAAAAAAAAAAAAAAAAGAAGATAGTAGGAATATATCTCTGTTATTTATGATTTCATCATCTCTAAAAAGTGGAAAAATGTATTTGTGCTTCCAGAAAGGAATAAATGATTATTTCTACCCTGTATACTATCTCCTCCAAGAAAGCAAGCACGTAGATTTAGGTAGGGAATATGTAGTTTGTTGCTGGACATAAAACTAGTCATATATGAATAATTCTAGAAATCAATTGGTAGTATGTTTCTAGTTGATCAGTTCCACAATGTTTTACATATGGCTTTGAAGGTGCAAGAATTCAAAATTATTTTCTAAAATAAATTGGCTTTATAACACCTAAAATGTCACTCAGTTTAATACAAAAAAGTATCAAATGGGAAAATCTAATTTATACAAAGTAAACATATAGAGTTGAAAAAATGAAAGATATAAAAATTTCAGTGGTTATTACTTTTATTATTCAATGCAGATTTTTAATATTAAAAGAGTGCTTAAATATTATTTAATCTCTTTTTCTTAAAAGTTAAATATATGAAAATTCTGTTTAGCAACTTTAGAAGAGTTGTAAAAAATTGAGAACATTTCAGAGTTCATGATAGAAAAGCAAAGCATAATTTTTCAAGTCATAGTAATTATGCTGGCTATCACCCCATTACCGATATAATGTGAAGCTAATAAGCCAAGTAATTAGTATGTCTAGGTCAGAATTTTCACCTCGTAATTGAAGGGTAAATGAAGACAAAGCAGTGTAATATTAAACATGCAAGTGAAAGAGCACTAACATATTTTAATGAAAATCTGTAAGATCATTTAAGAAATAGTGTCTTTTTGTTTGTTTACTGAAGGGTTTAGTTTTTAAGCTTAGTGAAAGCTAAGACATGCAATTGTGTTGTTAATAAATGTTAGTAAACACATAAATTTAAATGTACTAACAATGTATATGTGGGTAAATCATGCATCAGATAAGTTATGTTTATATTAATTAGCTATTGTAGTCTTAATTATAATTAAAGTAAATAGTTTTTGCTCTCCTGAAAAAGAAAAGTAGTAAAAAACTTAAACTTGAATAAGAGAACTCGTGCCCTTATAAAGAAGAAGCAAAAACAGAACAGAACAAATGAAACCAGATGTTGTGAGTTTTCTACTGTCTAGTTATAGGAAATAACCACAAGCTGGGACAAAAAAAGCAAATTATTCCCAATTCTATGTTCAGAAAGATACTAGAGATAAGAAACAACTTCCACTCTGTAAGAATTTGTAAGAGTTACAGACGTGCAGTAAATTTACCAGCTCCTATTACACCCCTTCTCCAGAAAGAAGATTGTCTTTTTGGGGTGTGCAGTGTTTTAGAAAGAGAATTCCCATCTTCCCTTTTCATGGAGAGGTCTTTGCCATTTTACTGAGGTCAAATTTTATGAGTGGAGAGCCCTGAAGTTAGATGGTTCTTCAGAGTTGACCTGAGTTAAGCAGAAGGACCAGACCTCTATACCCTCACAATATGAAATTACTGAATGTAGGCTGTACCTAGAGGAGGCACAATTTTAGGTAAGGGATTTACCAGAAAATTCCTAACAAGTCTGAGAACAAGGGGCCATTTGAAACAACACACCCAGCAGCTGTGGTGATAAGGCCTTCATTTTTTAGGGTAATGTGGGTACCATAATAGCATCCACTTTGCTAAACTTTTAAATCTTGGCAGGAAATATAACGAAGAACTTTCACATAGAGCAAGGGCAGAATTCCCACCACTGACCCCAGTGGGGTCACTCTCAAGGCCCAAGAGTGATAAAAACGATGGATCCTAGTATGCAAAAACTGACTGAGGATCAGGAACATCCATCTTGTTCAAACATTAGTATGGGTGTGTGGATCGTACAAAGCAGCTGTGTGCATGGTAATAGGTATCAGTCAGCTGAAAGTGGTTGCCAAATATTAAAAAGGAAAATCAATGTTTAGGGCGACTGTACAGGAATAAACCATTTTTATGCCTACATATATCGCATAAACATAGGTCAACCATGAAAAAACAGGCAACCCTAATCCATTAAATAAATAGGCATAACTTTTTTATTTTTTTACATTTTTCCCTGTCCCATGACTAGACAGGAACATCAAGAAGGAAGGAGAGCCTGACCGAATGGTGGCGCAGTGGATAGAACATCGAACTGGGATGAAAGGACCCGGGTTCAAGACCCCGAGGTCGCCAGCTTGAGCGCAGGCTCATCTGGCTTGAGCAAAAAGCTCAGCAGCTTGGACCCAAGGTCGCTGGCTTGATCAAGATTTTACTCGGTCTGTTGAAGGCCGGCGGTCAAGACACATGTGAGAAAGCAATCAGTGAACAACTAAGGTTTAGCAATGAAAAACTGTTGATTGATGCTTCTCATCTCTCTCCATTCCTGTCTGTCAGTCCCTATCTATCCCTTTCTCTGACTGTCCCTGTAAAAAGAAAAAAAGAAGGAAGGAGAGAAGGAGGTGTGAAGAAAACATCACACTCAATTTCCAGTAGTCCAAACCACTAGAGACACAGACAAACCTAGATTATCCTAGAAGAGAGGAGGTATTCAAAACCCAGAAGTATTGAAGAGTTATGGTCCTCTGGGCTACAGTTGACTTTTAAAGGATTGAGACCTGTGAATAAAAGCCTCCATCTTTTGCCATAAAAGCAGAAAATTCTGAGATTTGTTTTTTAAGACTCTTCATAATGACAAAGAAAATGAGCTGCTCTCAGTGTAATCAACTTAACGCTACTTCCTCGGGTTATATCTTTCTCCCCTTTCTTATTTCACCCTCCTCCTCTCCATCTATTCTGTGCCTTGCTATCATATTTCAAAGCCTTCAACTCAGGCTGTACTTTCCACTGAACCCAAGGTAATACACACACAAAGGCAATTTTCGTTGTTTTTATGTTTAATAAGAATCTGTTCATTTCTAGTTTTATAAAGCCAGACATTCTATTAACAATACAAATTAGAGCAGTAACACATTTGTAGAAAATACTATTGTCTTCAGTGCTCTTAACTCTTTTATTAAAGGGTATTTAAATTATTGTGGGATATCTCAGATGTCTTTGTATTGGAAGTATAGTCATTTTTTCCCCTAAATGTGAGCAACATTACCTAATTATATATGTATTTCTTCCATACCATAGATTCTTGTAAGGTTTATACAGTGATTTTAAAAACTTGATAGGCTTTGAAATACTTCTTAAATTCTCTCATACCAGAAAACTATGAAAATAATGTGTTGCAACCTTAGGTTAGACTTTTATCTAAATAATAACAGAAACTATCTTAGGTTCTTCTTTTGAGAAACTACAGTTTTAGTCCTATCAAAGTCACTCTGAAATATTCATGTTATTACTTATATATAATATCAAACCTTCCAATAACACACACTTTCCCTTGCTCTTTATGGTTTCGGCAATTTTTTTCTATCAGTAAAATGAATACACCTTGGACTTTTATATAAATCATCAGTGGAGAAATGTTTGTACCTGTCAAGCTGAACGAATGTTCTACACTCCTTTCATTGCCATGAATCTACAAACTGACTGCTTATTTATTCATTGTGTTTGCATGTTTGATTTATAAAAGAACAAAACTACATGATTGGATACAATAGGTATTACATTATTTTTGTAGTGAATATGAGAAATATTGGTAGGTCTGAGAGAACTTTCAATTAGAATTAGATGGTGAGGATCTTAACTCTAAGTTTAAAAAATTTTACCTAAAATAAACATATATTTAAGAATGAGTTGAAAGAAGTCAAGATAAATATTTGAAACATTTCTCCTGAAAACTGAAAGAAAGGGAGATGCCTTGGATAAAAGTTTGCCTAACATAATACAAAGAAGTGGGAGAAAAGCCTGTATAACCACTATGCCTACTCAAAGCACTTCTGAAAATATCAATGTTATAGTATGATTGTATATGTTAACATAATATGTTATAATTCATTTGGAGCCTATTATTTCTTATCAAAATATCTTTTTGGTTTGTTACAAGAAATTTCCTTAATAAAAATTATAGTTTTATTACTAATTACTATATAATTGTTCTCTTTTCAAAGAATATATATATATATATATATACTTTAAGCGAGAGGAGGAGAGCTAGTGAAACAGACTCCCACATGAGGCACAACAGGACTATTCAGCAACCTCTGTCTGGGGGCCAATGCTCGAATCAACCAAGATATTCTCAGTGCCCAGGGTCAAGGCTCAAAACAACTGAGCCACTGGCTGCAAAATGTGAAGAAAGTGAGAAGGGGGAGAGGGAGGAGGAGAGAAACAGATGGTCGATTCTCATGTGTGCCATGACCAGAGATCTAACCTGAGATATCCACACACTAGACTGATGTTCTATACACTGAGCCAGTTGGCCAGGGCCCAAAGAATATATCTTATTAAAAATAGTAGCAGTATGGATATTCTGTTCTTCCTCTCCCACCATCTAGGCCAGTGGTTCTTAACCTTTTTTAAGGTACCAAACCCACAAGTTTCATATGCGCATTCACTGAACCCTTCTTTAGTGATAAATAAAATATAATTTCTTTTTCCAAATTCAAGACATAGGTATATGTTTTTACACTGGTGCACAAAATGAGCCGTGCATGAACATCAGCTTGCTCAAAGAACAAAACCAACAAAGTGTATGAACTCACAACAAATTACGGTATTACTTTATTCTGGCCTCCGCAGCAGAGGTTTCTCCGAACCCCTGAGACCGACTCATCGAACCCCTAGGGTTTGATAGAACCCAGGTTAAGAACTGATCTAGGCACTGACTAATCCTCTCTCATTCCCACACCATAGCCTTGATTCCATATCAGAATTAATAAAGTAATGATGTTGTAAGCTTCATTTCTTTGCTAATAGATCCTCTTGATAGAATTTAAGGGAGTAGGTGAAAGGCTTGATACTTATGATTGACAGTACTTATAAAAAAGCATACCCAATTTAGTGTTCTTTATTTTTTTCTGGAACTATTTTTTTATTTTAATTTATTGTGTTTACATAGATTAAAAGCCCCACCAAATATATCTCCCCCCACCCCTGTGTTGTCCCCCCATTTCCCACTCCCCTCAATGCCTTCCTCCTTCCCTCCAGGATTTGCTGTTCTGTTCTCTAAAATGCTGTGTTATGTATATATAATGTCATTAATCTCTTTCCCTTCTCTGATCACATCTTCTTTTTGCCTATCCCTCTGACCGCTTTCCCTCGGTCCCTTTGATCCCGCCTCTGCCTCTGTTCTGTTCCTCAGTTCACATAGTTCATTGGATTACTTAAATGAGTGAAGTCATATGATATTTTTCTTTCTCTGCCTTGATTATTTCACTTAGCATAATAGTTTCCAGGTCCATCCATGTTGTTGCAAAAGGTAAGATTTCCTTCTACCTCATGGCCATTATTTCAATTTTTCCAACAGAAAAAGTTGAGAAATAACTACCTATTAACTTCAACTCAATTGTTTAGGCCATGTGTGAAAAAAATTATTAAAGATTTATATGCAGAGTATCTGAGTAGTTATATCAGGAAACAAAGCCTGTGGTTTGGGTAAATGAGACTGAAGAAAGGAGGAAGTCAATAGAGGTCTTATTATCACTTTGGTTATCACTGTGCTTAACTAGAGCTAATCCACACTGAAGAATTCTGGAAAAAAGTATAGAAAATATGCCATAGTTATTGTAACTAAGAAGTAAATGGTCAGTATATTTATCCACTAACTGCATATTAGTTTATGGTTAAGGACTGCTTCTAAAAGATATTTACACTTCTGCCCTTACCCTGGGCACCAACACCTGTCTTTCACTGCCAGTGGAAAAACCCTCAGAATGACATGTGTTTGTGGTTAACTGTTCTTTTATTTGTTTATCTAAAACTCATGTCTTTTAGTACTTTAGGAATTTTGCTGATTTTTAAAAGGCAGTGGTGTTTCTGTCTCATTAGTTTGTCTTTCAAAGAGCAAGAGTTTTAATCTCATAAAGGTCATTTTATCACTTTTCTTTCATAGCTTATGCATTGTGTCTGTATCAAAAAGTTTTTGTTCAACCTAATATCACAAAATATTTTCTCAAGGTTATTTTCTAGCAGTTTTATACTTCTATATCTTTGGTTTAAATGTATATAAACTTTGGTTAACTTTCATATTTTATGTACAAATAATTATACACAGATTATATACATATATATAGCAAATATATTTTTAGATTTGTTTATGATGGGTAGAGATGAGGTTCCTTAGTTTCTTATACAGATATCTAGTTATTCTAATACCCAGGTGAAAGAACTATCTTTGATTTAATTCACTTATCTTTCAAAAATTAATTGACCACCTGTGTGTGGATTTATTTTTGAATCTCTATTGCATTCTGTGTATCTACATATCGATACATATACCAAAATCACACTGACTTGATTACTATAAATTTTTTCCAGTTATATTGATAGGTAATCAGCATATAACATTGTATAAATGTAAGATATGCAATATAATGATTTTACATATATATAACAAAATAATTACCACAATATGTTCAGTTAATATCCATTCTCTCAATTACACTTTTTTCTTATAATGAGAAGTTCTGAGATCTACTTTCTTAGCAACTTTCAAATATATAATAGTGTTATTAACTATAGTCATCATGTTGTGCATTACATCTCAGAACTTATAATGAATTTCAAAACCTAAACAGTAATAATGTCCCATTTTTATTAGCCCTATAATCACAAATTTAAAAGCTTGATACTACACAGTGATTGTGAGAGTTGGAGATAGGTACTCTTATATAGCTGTAAAACTTGATGAAACTTTTATAGGATAATTTGGCAATTTTATTAAGAGTAATTTGCTCAATATATGTTGTTTAATTTATGTTTCTAAACATATATACAATGTTGTTTATCTCTTTTGTGTTTTCTTTTTGAAGTTGAGAGAAAAGGTGATAGAGAGACAGACTGCAGCATGTTCCCTGACCAGGATCCTCCTGGCAACTACTGTCTGGGGCTGATGCTCTGCCCATCAGGGCCCTTGCTCGCAACTGAGCTATTTGTTAGCACCTGAGTTGGAGGTTTTAAAGAGCCATTCTCAGAGGCTAGGGATGATGCACTCAAACCAATCAAGCCATGGCTGTGAGAAGGGATGAGAGAGCGGGGGGGGGGGGGGGGGATAGGGATGGAGAAGCAGATATCGCTTCTCCCTGTGCCCTGACTTGGAATCAAACCTGAGGCATTTACACTCCAGGCTGATGCTCTACTACAGAGCAAAACAGCCCGCATTTATCTCTTTGTCTTTGGTAACAAAATAGTCAAAAGAATCAGTTGAGAAAATTTAATTTGCTATGGCATTTCCTACCATGGAAAACAATGCCGCTTTAAAAAGTAGAGACTTACTTATATGTGCTAAAGTGGAATATCTTCAAATAAAAATAAGGTTAGGATAATAAAAATGTGTATGTGAATATGTGTGTGGGGGAGGAGGGGGTGTGTATGAAAGAGACAGAGAGAGAGAATGCATGTACCTTAGAATGAAAAAGACATTTTTGACCTCTGAAAAAGGTACATTTAAAAAAAATTACTCAAAATTATTTATGCTAAAAAGAAAGAAATCTGACAAAGTAGATAAAGGAATAACATTATAGTGACTATATCTCATTTAAGTTATTAAAAAATTCTAGCATGAGAAAATGGAAAATTTAACAACTAGCAAAATAAGTTTTAAAAAATTAAGCAACTCAGAAGTGAAAATAAATATATAGTCATGAAACTATTTACTAAAAAATAAGCAACATATAAAATAGAAATAATATAAAAAATATTAAACTTTCAACAACAGAAGCTACCCAAGAAAAAATATAATTAAGAGACAAAAGTAATTAAGTAGAAATAATGAAAACAAAATCTGGCATTTGAAGAAGATTAATAAATATGATAATCTTCTTCAAGACCTGTAGGAGTGAAAAGAAGAGCATGTATAATTGATAATATTAAGAAAACACACCAAGTCTGGCCTGTGGTGGTGCAGTGGATAGACTGTTGACCTAGAATGCTGAGGTTGCTGGTTCAAAACCCTGGGCTGGCCCAGTCAAGGCACATAGCAGAAGCAGTCAATGAACTAAAGTGAAAGTAACTACGAGTTGGCACTTTTCATTCCTCCTTTCTCTCTCTCCTTTCTCTGTAAAATCAATAAATAAAATCTTAAACAAAAAGGAAAAAGAATACACATCAAAAAAATCACAGAAAGGAATTAAAATATAAAGCTAATATAATATCAAAATTAATATTACTTGATGACAATACCAGTTTTAAGTCAAAGCTCTGCCATTTGAAAGTATACCAGCAGTGCCAGTCTTTTACATTTCCTTTTGTTTTAGATAGAAGCGTAGCCCAAACAATTTTAAGCAATAAGAGCACACTGATAGCAGTGCAGACATCTCGTTATTTGTCAAAATGTCTGAAACATGTCTTACTCAGCATATTATCTTTACATATTGAGTGATGAATAAATGAATCTATCATTGCAATTATGTTAATATTATTTAATGACAAAAGCCAAATGTATCTATCTTATTAAAATATTAGGACAGAATTCGATGTAAATATTTGGCCCAGGTAAATAAATTTTGAATTCATCAATTCACTGTGAAAGACTGATGAATAAAATGTAGACTAATTGTAATTTCTGCTTTCAGACAGTATTGAGTGCTATTTATTTTGTATGCAATATTACAATAATTTGAAATGAGTACTTAGATCTTATTTTCTTATTCAAATAATATTTTTCAAAATGATTATGAGAACAAATATTGACATATTGATGAAATGGGTAGTGCTTCTTATTCAGTAAGAAACTATCCAGAGAAACATTGTTTATATAAAACATTACATTTCTTTGAATAGTTTTATTCCCATCTGATGATAAGGATTTAATGCAGATCCGCAGAGAGATGTTTGATAGGAAAGCATTTCAGTTGCTTTACCATTCTTCCCTGCAGACCTAACCCACCTTAAAATAAAACTGGGACAGACATGTCTGTAATATGCTTATAAAAATCATTATCTAAATCTCCTATTTTTGTGAAATAAATGTACAGCTGTTGAACCTGCTTGCAGGAGAAACACTGTAAAAATACATTTCTGGACAAGAAAAAACAGGATAATAAGGGACATGATAGAAATATAAGATAAAGAAACAACACATTTCTGTCTACCAATAGATTGTATGAGGGGAAAAAATGACAAGAGGAAAAAAATCTTACCTGAAGAAGCAAGATGTACAGTTTTGAACAATGTGAATCACATACTAAAAGTTTCAGAGAATAAGTTTAATTTTACTAGGTTATATTAGCACAGGATAGAGTGTAATAATATATAATATAGAACTATAATATATAATATTAATGTATAATAGTGTATACTTAACACAATTATATTTATACTTTTGTTACATTTATATATTAAACAAACATAAAACATAGTATCTAAGTATGTATACTTTATAGTGCTTTTATTTAAATCATCCATATGTAGTGATTTTCTTTGGCAAAACCTATTTTTTATGTGAAAGCATAATTGGATGTGCCAAAGAGTTTCATTTAAGAGCTAGCCACTCAATTTGAAAATGTTGTGGTTCAAAACTGTTTTATATTTTCTTCTATGTAAATTTGTCTGTTCCCTTCAATATAGGGAATTTTCACAGCACCAAAAAGAATGTCTTCCATTTATTTTTCCCATGAAAGCACAGATGTTATGACATTAAGAAAAATGAACACTCAATACGTTTTCTTTTAAATTAAAATATATATGAAAGAAATACAAATGATTTATTTTACCCAAAAGGTTTGAATCAATATCCTACATAAAAGAGAGAGTCAGAAAGAGAGAATGGGAGGAAGGAAGGAAGGAAGGAAGGAAGGAAGGAAGGAAGGAAGGAAGGAAGGAAGGAAGAAAAAAAGGAAGGGAGGAAGGAAGGAATGAAGGAAGGAAGAAACGAAGGGGAGAGGAAGAAAACAAGGAGCATAGAGTACATTAAATTGAAAACAGACCAGAATAAAAGAGAAGACTCCAATAACACTGCAAAGACACAAAAAAATATATCTGTTAGAAATGATTTATGCCCCAGGATCATGAGGTTAAAAAGGCAAAAGCTTTAATGCTCACTCATGCAAGAATGTCAAGTCACTGATCTAGATAAAATATTTGACAGTAATAAGATTTTAAAAACCGATATTTTCTGGTAGCATTGTCTGCTATAATAAATAGAGGTCATAAAATTTTGGTCTAAACATATTCAGAGGGGATTAATACTGCAAGCAGATCATTTATCTGAAGTTTGCGAATGTACTTATAGGCCAATTTAATAAATGGATAATGACATAAAGACTATTTGTGAGTCTCAAGGAAATGTATGCTTCTTCCAAGATTTTTTTACTCAATATAATTCTTCTAATGAATAATTTTTTACTGAAAATTTGAACAAACCCATGCCTCTTTTACAGTCAGACACATAAATCATTTTTATTAACTACAATAACAAAAATGTTACCACCAATGTTAATTCCCTCATGCCCAATAAGGTGCTGAAAAAAGTGAATGATATAATGAAAATGCATTCGCTTTTAAGAAAGATAACTTTGAATTTGAATGAATCAGTCATTTAAAAAAAATCATTCATCTTCTAGGAGTTTACAGAGATTTGGTTGTCTATAATATTTGACAAAGACAGGGGTTCCTTGGGTTATGACAGTCTTGACATATAGCATTTTAAGTTTATGACACTCACTCCCATAAAAACTTTAAAAATTGAGACATGACTGTTTTGGTTTAGGCTGTTAGTGTCGTACTTACAGACTACATGGGCAAACTAGTTTGGTTAGAAGTCATCAACCTTCCAGACTAGCCTGGAATCATTCTTTAAGAAGATAGAGAAGCCTGCAACAGATCCTGTACCCTCTATGTCAGCTGCTTGAGATGAAACACCTGTAGTACAGGTAGAATCATCTCCAGCATCTCCTGCATGTTCCCTAGGCAATCCTAATTCACCTGACCCAGTATCTCCAGCACCTTCTGCAGGTTGTCCTTCCTCTTTAGTTTCTTCCTCCCAATAGGTCACACTCTCTCACATTGCAATGCCCCTTTTTGTGTGAAAGCCAACCTCAGGAATGAGGTAAGGATTTTTTTAACACTAATTTTTTGTCATTTTTTCTGTTACAGTACTACAGTACAATGTACAGTACAGTATATTTATTCCCTTTTTTTCCTGTGGTTTAGTTGTGTTTTTGTGTTCTAGGTAATGATTTTACAACTGTGTTAGGATAGGTAAGTGATTTAGGCTAGGGTGTGTTTCAACTTACGCCAAAATTCAGGATACGTAACTGTCGTAGGAACAGAACTGTGTCATAACCCGAGGACCCTCTGTAATTCTATTTTAAATGAATAAAGCATAACATATCAATTTAAAAGGCAAGTCAAGTTAGTTTCAAGAATGTGCTCAAATGATTAATCAAAATTATCTGAGTCTATCTGTAACATGTAATGCATATATATGATATTTATTTACTAGAAAAACAAAAATCATGTTTGCAGCTCCTTTATAAGATTAGGGTCATTTAATATCTATTTTTTACTTCTTTTTTTTAATTTCTTTTTTTATTTTATTCATTTTAGAGAGGAGACACAGAGTGAGAGAGAGAGAGAGAAAGAGAGAAAGAGGGGAGGAGCTGGAAGCATCAACTCTCATATGTGCCTTGACCAGACCAGTGCAGGGTTTTGAACTGGCAACCTCAGTGTTCCCAGGTCGATGCTTTTATCCACTGCGCCACCACAGGTCAGGCTATTTTTTACTTCTTAACATATTCCCACTCAATGAGAACCTGGCATCTAGCAATTGGGCTTAGGTAACCAGCATTAATATTACTATTTCTGCAAAAAAGAAACTATGTAAGTCCATTGGGAATCAATTTTTTCCAGCTGAGTCAACTGTGCCAAGCCAAAGAAATGGCTGCCACCATGCTGATGTTAGGAGCTGATTAACCCCTTTTTACTTTATAAAATTGTACTCTCCTTGGGTATTTCTGATGTCTTCTCATAATTTCATCCAGTTACTCACCTTTGCTAGAAATAGAGTATAAATAATCTTGTGTCATTCTCAGAGTACCATAATAAGAGGCATATAATATTGACTGGTATTATATTTGTGATATTAATTTTGATCACTTGATCAAGATGGTGTTTCATAGGTTTTACCACTCTGAGATAACTCCTTTTCCTTTATTGTAGTTAATAAGTAGTTTGTGTGTAGAAGTTTTAAATGTATGTAAATATTCTGTTCCATACTAGTTTCAGTATCCATTGATGACTCTTATCTGAATTTATTATTACTATAATGACAGAAAAAGGCTGATATTTTATTTTAATAATTCTTTTTATATTACAATAATAAATGAGCATCCTACTTAAGGAAGAGCTTTTATTTTGTATGTGAGTTTGTATCATCAATCTGGTTTTATTTTATTTAAATCTATATAAAACTATCTGTATTGCCTGACCTGTGGTGGCGTAGTGGATAAAGCGTCGACCTGGGAACACTGAGGTCGCCAGTTCAAAACCCTGCACTGGCCTGGTCAAGGCACATATGGGAGTTGATGCTTCCAGCTCCTCCCCCCTTTCTCTCTTTCTCTCTCTCTCTCTCTCACTCTGCGTCTCCTCTCTAAAATAAATAAAATAAAAAGAAACTTAAATATAAAACTATCTGTATTTTTATTTTATTTAAAGATGTATAAACCATTAGTTTCATTATGCTGATATGCTAAACCTGGCCTGTGGAAATCCTCTTGGATTCTTTTTGCATGTCCCTCTCTTGTTATTTTGTTTTTGTTTTTCAGCACATAAACTATGGTAAATAAAATTTTAAGTTCTATCCCAGTTCTAAAAATCATTGATTTCCTCTCAGGTGTTCTATATCCTTTAAATGAAAAATTGTGTTTGAAAATCAGTATGTGGGTAAGGTTTGCTCATGGTTACTGACTTGTCATTGCTTATAGGTATTTCAGCAGATAGAAACACTGAATAATTTAAACTACAGAATATTCTGAAATTTGCTTCCAAATAATGCAATTAAGGACAGTAGGAACTTGGAGTAAAACACAGAACCAAATGAGCTACTATAATCACTGAAGCTGGTTAATGCATACATGGGGTTCATGGTATTGGTCATCTACTTTAATATATATTTAAAAATTCCTTAATAAAACAATTTCAAATCAACAACAAAAACTGCAACAAACTCATAAAACAACGAATTTCTCAGTATTAGTGGTATTTAATTTGAAAAGCTAATCAAAAAGATGTGTAAGCATTTACCATTCAGTCACAATAACAAGTGAAAAAGTACAAAATAGTAAGATATCACTGTAGTTGTAAGCAATTTAATCTCATGTAATTAACTCTAATTTCAAATTTTGTTTCTTAATTGCAAATTCTCCTTATCAAATCAACACTAATTATATTAACTTGTATATAATATTTTAGATCTTTCTTTCATGCATAGCTTAAATAGGTGCTCAAATACTGAATCATATAAAATACATAAAACTTTTCTTAAACTGATCACAAAAAAATATTCTTCAACTGCATTTAGGAACAGACCCTCACCACCAAGCAACTTTTTTTCTCTTTTTTTCTTTCTCTTTCTTCCTTCCTTCCTTCCTTCCTTCCTTCCTTCCTTTCTTTCTTTATTCCTTTCTTTCTATTGCTCTCCCTCCTTCCTTCCTCTTTTCTTTCTTTCTCTTACTTTTTTCTTCATTTCTTCCTTCCTTTCTTTATTCTCTCTTTCTTTTTCTTTTTCTTTCTTTTGTTCTCTTTCTCTCTTTATTTTCCCTTCCTTCCTTCCTTCCTTCCTTCCTTCCTTCCTTCCTTCCTTCCTTCCTTTCTTCCTTCCTTCCTTTCTTTCTTCCCTTCTTTTTTTCTTTTCTTCTGTTGATTTTTGTAATATCTACAATAAAAACATGGCCCCCATTCTCAAGTGTCTCAGGTGCTCACAAGGCATGATGACTCAGTGTTTCAACTCAGTGTCTGTTTTATAAACTGTGCAATGGCTCACAGTCAGCAAGTTTTCCTACAGTGAAAAAAAGACACTACTCTGTTAACCATATATATTTATAAAATCTTAGAATTTTTAGTTAAGATAGAGTTTTCTGTCATTTTGTCTTCATATTAAATAATGATTATTAGAAAATGATCACAATTAGGTAACAGATAATTTAAAACACATATTAGCCTGGCCAGGCGGGGGCGCAGTGGATAGGGTGTCGGACTGGGATGTGGAAGACCCAGGGTTGAGACCCCAAGCTTGCCAGCAAGAGCGCAGGCCCACCTGGCTTAACCCAAGGTCGCTGGCTCCAGCAAGGGGTTGCTCAGTCTGCTGAAGGCCCGTGGTCAAGGCACATGTGAGAAAGCAATCAATGAACAACTATGAAGTCGCAAGGGCAACGAGAAACTAATGATTGATGCTTCTCACCTCTCTCCATTCCTGTCTTTCTGTACCTATCTATCCCTCTGTCTGACTCTCTTTCTCTCTGTCCATGTAAAAAAATAAAAGATAAAAATAAAAAATAAAAAAACCCACATATTAATGTAGCTTTTGTAATGTATTCATATAAAGAGAAAATATATATAAATTTTAACCAGGAAAGTACCCCAATTATCTCAAATTATATTTCCTAAATCTAAAGTATGCTAGCCAACCATTCAAGAAACAAATGGTTTTATTTGAACTGTTTGGAGCCAAAGGAAAAATTGCATTTCCTAAAAAAGAAAAAGGTAGAAAAAACAAATTGAAAATATATAAAAAAAATTTCTATATGCTATCCAGTCTTTTCAAGCAGCAATATAGTATAGATCAACTTATATGTCTAATTTATCATTTCTAAAATTTCTCTTTTATAAAAAATTATAAATGTATTATATTTTATTTAATTATTTTTCCTGTTAATGGATTGTTTGTTTCTAAATTTTATAACTACTTTGAATTACTGGAAAATTCAAATTACCAATTTTAATTCATAGAATGTTTTAATTGATTTAAGATAGAGTTTGCAGTTATTTAATCATTATATTAAATGATGATTACTGGAAAATGATCACAATTAAATAATAGATTATTTATCAAATATATTGAATGTAGCTTTTCTTAATGCAGTCATATAAAGAGAAAATAAATATTTGTTAGACTAAAATCACATTCGATGAGTATCTTTTCCTTATAAAAGAATAAAATATTATACTCATAGAAGAAAAGGTTATTGGGTGATGATTGAAAAATATTTGCAAAGTAATTACAGAAGCTCACTTATAGTTAGCTAAAGTGTTCCAAAATATTTATCTTCTTCCTAAGATGTATAACTCTGAGAAAATGTTTTAAATCACTGACTGTGAATTAAAACACCATACAATTTAAATGGATAAATAATGCTCAACTACAAAAAAATGTTGGTTTAGAGTCTTCTAAACTTTAAGGTTATAGTAATTTCTACCATAAAATTGAGGCCTATATTTTACTCTGTTTTGTTAAATATATTTTTTTATTGTTGGAGGACAAGTCTCTCCCTAACATTTTCTTATTTTCCCATTAATTAAATTAAACACGAATATTATGCAGTATAATCACACAATAGAAAATTCTATATAGCTCAAAATTTCCAAGAAATTAAATTCAAAATGCAGTTAACACGTGTGGACATAGTTCAGACTCCCTAATTGAGTTTGAATGTGATTTTTTTTAACTTTTTTTTTTATTTTTAAAATAATGTTTCTATGTCGGGGCTCCTTTAAGTATTGACAATTTAAAATCTGTTAGAAGATACCTTATAATTTCATTATACATTTTTCTTCTTTGGCAATCTTTGTTGTGTATTACCATGCCTCTCCATTACTTTATACTACAGTCTATAAAGAATCAGACTGCCTGTGAAACATCTTGATAAAAGAGAAATCATCCAGCAACAGCATATTCCTAAGCATCTGGTTTAGGAAAATAGAAGGCATGATCTAAGCATCCCTACACATCTGTGTGAAATATGGTGAAGTTAGTGTTATTTGTTTGTTTCCTTTTCTACAGTTTAGAAAATGAAAGCTGCTGCATTTGGAGCTTACAATAATGATAACCAATATTCCAAAGGCTTTCATATTCAAAATATTTTAATTGCCAAAGATATGGAATAACTCTTGGCTCATTTGCATTGACATTTCTCTCCCTGGGACTTGATTTCATTTTTCACAAAGTCTGTATTGCATTATTAGTACTTTTGTCAAATTTTGCAAAAGATTTCTTTCTCTTGATCCCCTGAACAGTAGACAAATAAAAAAAAAAAACTTGCTTACACTGAAATTAAATTTCATAATTAGTGTTCAGGCTATAGCAATGTTCTTAGAAATTTTACATGATAACTAATAAAACAAGAAATCAAGGCTACTCCATTTTGAAGCCTCAGGCTTTTGAAATTCTTAAGATATAGTGGTTGTGATATAAAACCTGGAGAGATATATTATTTAACTAATACAGTATTTCTTCAAGAAAAAATATTTATTATTATGACAGCATAATTTTCCATGACCTCAAACATTGGCGATTTTTAGTAAGTTTTGTGTTTTTCTTCTATTTGAGAGAGTTGAAATGGAGTAACTTATCAGATTTCATAATGCATTTCTCAATAGATTAATAATGCTAAGCATATGTATATATGCTTTAGGATATTTGGATATTTTTCTTATTGCAGTCTGATTATAAATTTTGGTATATTTTTTATTAATTTTTAGAAGTTCTTTGTGTATATTGAAGACTGGGATCTAACTTTTACTCCTTTATTGATGTGGTCTGATGAGCAAAAATTATTGTTTAATAAAGTCCAATTTGTCAAATTTTCTTTTTATGATTAATATTTTGTGTCCTTTTAAAGAAAATACTTTTCTACTTTGTAGTCATAAAGACAGTCTCATGTTTTCCTGTAGAAAATT
The DNA here is from genome assembly GCA_037038555.1 of Rhynchonycteris naso. Classification (NCBI taxonomy): domain Eukaryota; kingdom Metazoa; phylum Chordata; class Mammalia; order Chiroptera; family Emballonuridae; genus Rhynchonycteris; species Rhynchonycteris naso. The sequence goes on along the minus strand of CM072997.1, from coordinate 39,380,043 downwards.
TATTGATTTAGTCCTCACATATACGTCTATTATTTATCTTGAATTAATTATGTTTGTGCAATTAGGTAGGTGACAAAGTCTATGCTTTCCTTATGGGTATAGATATAAACTGACATAGGGTCACTTTTCAAAAGGCCATCCTTTCCCATTAAATTTCAGTGGTGCTTTTATCTTAAACCAAGTGACCATGAATGTGTAGGTTTATTTAGACTTTAGCTCTTTTATTGGTCTATTTATTCATCTTTGCAAATTCCTTTGTCATTACCATACTGGCATAATTACTATTACTTTATGGAAATTCAGGATTCTTATTTTGCATGACTTTTAACTTTATTTTTCTTTAAGGAAGACTTGGCTATTTCAGGTCTTAGAGTTTTGATAACATTTTAGAACCATCTTATAATTTTCCACAAAATGAATCTTCTGGGTTTTGCTTGGTATTGCATTAAATCCATAGGTAAGTATGGTCTCTTTCTCTGTGTGGGTAGATCTGAATTTATTATTTTTCAATGCAGAGATACTTAGAGTGTGAAGTTTGTTTAACGGTATCATTATTCCTTAATTTTATATTTATTTTTATGACTTGTTTATAAAAGTACAAGACCTGTTACATATTGATCTTATATCGTGTGACCTTGCTAAGTTTACTTATTAGTTCTAAAAATTTATAAATTATTTCTCTTCTATTTGTACATTAATTTTATCTCAGAGTGGCTGTGGCCAGTTGGTTCTCAGTGATAGAGTGCCGGTCCAGCATGTGCATATCCCCGGTTTGATTCCCAGTCAGGGCACACAAGAGAAGCACCCATCGGCTTCTCTGCTCCTCCCACTATTGCTTCTCTCTCCCTCTCTTTCTCCCTCCCTCCCTCCCTCCCTCCCTCCCTCCCTCTCTCTCTCTCTCTCTCTCTCTCTCTCTCTCTCCCTGCATCCCTGGCTCAATTGGAGCGAGTTGGGCCTGAGTGCTGAGGATGGCTCCATGACCTCAGCCTCAGGAGCTAAGAAGAGCTCAGTTGCTGAGCAATGAATCAATGTCCCAGATGGGCAGAGCCTTGCCCCCATAGTGGGTTTTCCAGGTGGATCATCCTGCTGGTTGGGGCACATGCAGGTGTATGTCTCTTTTTCCCCTTCTCTCAACGAATATATATATTAAAGTAATGATGGGTTTATTGTTTTTGGTGTTTTTGGATTATTATAGTATTGGGTTTTTATTTTCTTGTTTTTTTTTTGAATGGTGAGATTTATTTTACCAGAAAAGGCATCCATATGTCAAATATAAAGTCTATAATTATAGTCTCATTCCAGGTTTCAGAAAAGGAATATTCAATATTTCACCATTAAGTATTATTTTTACAGGTTCTTTGTTAATACCTATGATCAAAATAAGAAAAAAATTAACCTATTTCTATTCTAAGTATGCTGAGATTTTTAAAATCACAAATAGGTCTCAATTTTATTGACTTTTTTACATACATTAAAGCCATCATGTAATGTATTCTGATGCCTTATTACCTTATATATATAATATTATATATATATAATATATACTATATATACTATATATATATTATATTATATATATATATTATATATATATATATATATATATATATATATATATATATATATATATATATATACATGGAGAGAGAGAGAGAGAGAGAGAGAGAGATGAGACATAAAGAGGAACAGACAGGGACAGACAAACAGGAAAAGAGAGAAGAAAGTGATGAGAAGCATACACTCATAATTTCAACACTTTAGCTCTTCATTGATTGCATCTAATATGTGCTTGACTGTAGGGCTGCAGCTGAGCCAGTGGCCCCTTGCTCAACTAGAGGCCTTGGGCTTAAGAGAGCAATCTTTTGGCTCAAGCCACTGACCTTGGGGTCATGTCTATGATCCCATGCTCAAGTAGGCAACCCCATGCTCAAGCTGGTGAACCTGTGCTCAACCCAGAAGAGCGTGTGCTCAAATCAGTGTCCTTGGGTTTTTTGAACCTGTGTCCTCAGAGTCTCAGGTCAATGCTTTATCCACTGTGCTACCACCTGATCAGGCTTTATGAACTAATATTGATTAAATTTTGAGTATTAAATAAAATAGTATTTTGGAATAAAACTCATTTGGTTATTATAAATTATCTTTTTTAGATATTACTGATTCCTTAGTTGATTTAGTGTTTTTCATCTATAGTAATGACAGAAAGGCCTATAATTTTACTTTCTGTAATATCAGGTTATGTTACCAAGTTTATGCTGTGCTTATGACATAGTTTAAAATGTTACTTCTTTTTCTATTATCTGAAATTTTTGTGTAATCTGATGTTACCTCCTGCATATTTGAAATAATTTACTTGAGAAGGCAGCTAGGTTGGAAAATTTCTTTTTTGGTAAGTTGATTTAATTTTTTTTAACCAGATATAGAAATAAAGAGAGTTTTACTCATTTTTTAACAAATTTTGCTAGGCCTTTTTGCCATTGAATCTAAATCTTTAAATTTTCCAGTGTATGTTGTTGATAATATATAATTATTAATACTATTTTTTTTATTTCCACAGTGCCTGTATTGATGGTCTTGTTTTTAATTTTTAATATCAATGGTAATTTGATCTTTCTCTCTTTTTTGTTCAGTGACTGACTGATGAATTTATTAGTCTTACTACAGGATTATCAATTTTATTATCTTTTCAGAGAAGTAACTTACGGCTTTGTAATGATTTTGTTGTTGTTGTTGTATTTTTCTGAAGTGAGAATCAGGGAGGCAGGAAGACAGACTCCTGCATGCACTGGACCCGGATCCACCCAGCATGCCTACCAGGGGGAGATGCTCTGTCCATCTGGGGTATTGCTCAGCTGCTCCAGAGCCATTCTAGCTCCTGAGGCAAAGGCTGTCCTGACGCAATCCTTAGTGTCCGGAAAAACTTTGCTCCACTGGGGCCTTGGCTTTGGGAGGAGAAGAGAGAAATAGAAAGTAGAGAGGGAGGGTGAAGCAGATGGGCACTTCTCCCGTGTGCTTAGGCAGGGAATCGAATCATGGACTTCCACACACCAGGCCCACCGTCTACTGCTTAGCCAACTGGCCAGGGATGCTTTCTAATGTTCTTTAAATATTTAAAATGTATTGATTCTGCTTTATTTTTCATTATTTTGTTTCTTCTCTATTTTCTTGCTATAGTACAGTATTTATTATCTATTTAACCTATTATGGAATGGCTCATTCTAGACTTTTCTTGTTTGTTTGCCACTTCCAATCCAGACTACATCAACATGCGGTGCTAGATAAATTCTTAACTAGTTTATCAATTTGAAATTTTTAAAGCTAAGAGAATAACATAAAACTATATCAAATTTTATACATTTCTTTATAATTTAAAATAATTTTTGAATGCTGTGTTATTTACATTTCAAAACTACATTTTCAAATAATACTACCTTATATTCTTCAATTTCATGGACACTTTTTCAATATCATGCTGCAATATGTTAAAAATTCAATTATTATTAATTCAAATTCAACCTCTTCTACATCTCTATGCTGCATTTCTGGTCTAAGAAAAATGAATTTATTGCTTATATCTACTTCCTTTTTCCCCATTATATTATTTATGTTTATTTTTATGGTATTCTAACAAATTTAAATATTTTCCTCATTTGAACAAGTAAAAAGAATTTTTGAAGGTAACATTGCTATTTAAATAAAAGTATAATTAGCCTGACCAGGCGGTGGTGCAGTGTATAGAGCATCAGACTGAAATGCGGAAGACCCAGGTTCGAAACCCTGAGCTCGCCAGCTTGGGCGTGGGCCCATCTGGCTTGAGCAAAAAGTTCATCAGCTTGGACCCAAGGACGCTAGCTCCAGCAAGGGGTGGCTTGGTCTGCTGAAGGCCCGTGGTCAAGGCACATGTGAGAAAGCAATCAGTGAACAACTGTGGTGTCGCAACAGCAACGAAGATTAATGATTGATGCTTCTCATTTCTCTTCGTTCCTGTCTGTCTGTCCCTATCTGTCCCTCTCTCTGACTCTCTCTCTGTCCCTATAAAAAAAAAGTATGATTAGATTATTATTATTTTAGTAAAATTCATGTTCTCTTTAAAAATAAGTAATAAGAAAGAGGCAGATATGTTATATTTTTCTTTTATTGGTTGGTTGGTTTATAAAGGGCACTTGTAATATTGATTTACTAACAAAATTCTTTTTATTTTTCATGTTGGTTGGCTGTTGATGACTGGAAGACTTTATGAATCATCCATATTAATATTTATGCTTCAAAAGTAACTTCCTTTGAATTAGTATGTGCTATGGACTAAATTGTGTGTCTCTAAAACTTCTATGTTCAAATCATAACCCCTTAATATAACTGTATTTAAAGATAAGACCATTAAGTAGGTAATTAGGGTTAAATTAGGTCATAAGCATAGTGTCATAAGAAGAACAAATACCAGAGATGCCCTCTCTTCACGTGCACAAAGAAAAAGTAATATGAAGGCACAGAGTAAAGACTGACTAAGAGCCAATGAGAGAGGTTAATTAGGCTTGGATCTTGGACTTCTAGGCTCCAGAATTGTGAGAAATCAATTCCTGTTGTGTAAGCACCCCATCTATGGTATCTTGTTATGGCAGTCCTAGCAGACCAATACAACATATACTATGAAAGTTAGTAAAGAATTGAGAACAATGCTACAGAGAAAAGAAACTGTCTCCTTGCTTTCACATACATAATATTTTATTGCAAAAATATGTTTCCTTGTCTGAAAAATATAATAAAATTATAAACTATTTCGATTGTTTAGGCTATTGTATTTTGTAATATTGGGTAGAGATAGATGAAAAATTTCAAGTTATTATTTATTATTATAATTAAATTCTAATTTATTAGAAAGACACTGGCTAATGAAATTATGTAGGTTTTAAGTGAATAATTTTAAGATATATTATCTATATATTGCATTGTGTGATCGCTACCTAAGGTAAAATCTTCTGTCATCATATATTTGACCCCCTTGGACTTTTGCTACCTTCTGTTCTTTTCTCTCTGGTAACCACCATACTGTTGTCTGTGTCTATGAGTTTTTGTTTGATTGTTTTTCTTGTTTGTTCATTTGTTGCTTTGTTTTATATCCCACATATGAGTAAAATCATATGATTCTTAACTTTATCTAATATTTCACTTAGCATAATATTCTCAAGATCCATTCATGCTGTTGCAAACAACAAAATTTTATCTTTTCTTATGGTTGATTAGTATTCTATGTACCAATATCCAAAATAAGTACAGATGCAAAAATTCTAAACAAAATACTAGCAAATTATATATAACAATACATTAAAAAATAATACAACACAGTCAAGTGGGATTAATTCTAGCATCACAAGGATGGTTCTACATATGCAAATAAATCAATGTAATACACCACATTAAAATAATAAAGAATAAAAATTACATGATACTAACAGATTTAGAAAATCATTTGATAAAATACAACATTCATTTATGATTTAAAAACTTAACAAAATGAGTATGAAAAGAATTTACCTCAATGTAATAAAGGCCATATATGACAAACCCTCAGCTAATGTCATACTTAATGGTGAAACTGAAAACTTTTCTTCTAAGATCAGGAGCAAGAGAAGATTTTCTACTCTTACCTCTCTTATTCAACATAGTACTGGGAGTCCTAGCTAGAGAAATCAGTCAAGAGAAAGAAATAAAAGGCATCTAAATTTGGAATGAAGAAGTAAAATTTTCACTCTTTGCAGATGGCATAATTCTGTACATAGAAAATTCTGTAGACTCAAAAAAACTATTAAAAACAATAAACAAATACAGTAAAGTAGCAGGATACAAGATCAATGTACAAAAATCCATTGAATTACTGTTTACTAGTAATGAAATTTCAGAAAAGAAAATGAAAAAAAAATTCCTTTTGCAATTGCAACAGAAAAAATAAAATGCCCAGGAGTAAACTTAACAAAATATATGAAGAACCTAACAGAGAAAACTACTAAGTTATTAAAAGAGATTGAAAAAGACACTAAGAAATAGAACGGTATTCTGTGTTTATGAATTGGAAGACTCAACATGGTTAAAATGGCCATATTACACAAAACAATATATGGATTTAATATAATTTTTATCAAAATCACAATAGATTTTAAAGAAACAAAAATATCATCAGATTTGTATGGAACCATTATCTAGTATTTTAAGAGTCTTATTTTCAGATATTTCTTTGTTCCTTTTTTAGTGCTAGCCTATACACAAAAAATTATATTAATACCTACAAATTTAAGAAATCACTGGGTTCAAGAAGAAATTTTTCAAAAAATATATTTACAGTACTATTATTAACACTTTCAAAAATACTTGAAATTATAATTGTATGCACAGATATAAATATCTATTGAGTATATTTACTATAATACTTCAAAAGTTCTTTCAGTGAATTTCTCACTTTATGGTATGACTCATCAATTGACAACGATCCACTGCAGTTTACTATAAGCAAATTTGGTAGCAGATGGGTTTTCTGAAATACAGCACTACATAACTACCAGAGTTTTAGTTTTATTTTTTTACAATGGTATGAAGTTAATTCATGCACCATTACTCTGTTGAGTTAAATATTGCTTCTCTTACATTCATTGTGCAAAATTATCCTAGTTCTGTGTTTTGAGAGTTTGAAATTATGGCAAGGATTTTTTGAAATATAGACGTCAGAATAGGAAATTAAAATTCATGTGTAAAGAGTTTTCTGGGGTTCAAGGGCAAGGAGAATGCTATACCAACAACTAATATCTTTAAATCCTTGTTCTAAAATTACTTCAGTGGTGCTTGCCAGTAACCAAAAAGATTTTTTCTCATGTTCTGAAATATTGTGCTTCCATGAAACAGTGAACGCTCTAAAGATGTCCCTTGCATGACAGATTTAATAATTCTTCAAAAATAAATTAGCAATGATAGGTATAGTGACTAATTTCTGCAAACAAGTGAAAATAAGTATTTTGGTCATTGTTACAAAAAGTTTCTGTTCATTGTTTCAAGAGGCCTGTGCTAAATTCTTTCTCAGCATCCTCAAACTTTTTTAAAACTCACCATAAATTTATGGAATAATATTATTTTTGTCTTGAAAAAAAAAAGAGATAAAGATAGAATTTGTGACTATTAGCTGTGGTTAAAAAGTAAGGCATAGACAAAGTATGTAGTATATACAGTATGTCCGTAAAGTCATGGTGCACTTTTGACCGGTCACAGGAAAGCAACAAAAGATGATAGCAATGTGAAATCTGCGCCAAATAAAAGGAAAACTCTCCCAGTTTCATACCTATTAAGTGCAGTTTGATATGGGCTTCATTTGTTGCCTTACACACATCCAAATGATAGTGAAGTTCTTGCCACACACGGGTAAGTACGTCTGGTGTAACATAGTAAATAACGTCTGTGATTCTCTATTTTAAGTGATTAATGTTGTTGATACGTTCAATGTACACATGTTGCTTCACATAACCCCAAAAGTAAAAGTCTAAGGGCATAAGATCCGGGGATTGTGGTGGCTATGGCTTGACAGAACCCCTGCCTATCCACTGCCGGGGGAATGTTCTATCCAGAAACTCACGGACAATGGTGGTGTAGTGTGGAGGAGCATTGTCCTGTTGAAAGATGATACCTTCTGGAAATTGTGGCACTGCATACAATTCCAACATGTCAAGATAGCTGTTTGCCGTCACAGACTGCTCCACGAAAAAAAAAAAAAAATGAGCCTATCACCTTATCATGCATCAGGTCACACCACACGTTCACTTTAGGGGTATTACGTTTGTACTCACTTAGGCATGAGGATGTTCAGCAACCCATTTTCGGACGTTATGGCGATGAACATGTCCACAGATATGGAAGGTCGCTTCATCGCTAAACACAATCTTCTGCATAAATCTTGCATCATTGTCAATCTCATGAAGCATATCTGTAGCAAACGCGCATCATGTGGGTCTATCTGCTGGTTTGATAGTGTGAAACAGTCGCAATTTTTACCCCGTAAAACAGAGATGTTTCTTTAACACCTTATGAACTGTAGTCTTGCTTAGGTGTAATTGTCGAGCACATGCACGCACAGATTTTTTAGGGCTCCTTAAGTAGCTATCCCATATAGCCTCTAAAGAATCATCACTGACTGATGGCCTACCAGAACGGGGTTTCTCCACCAAACTGCTAGTTTCCTTCAACTGCTTATCCCACCGAGTAATGTTATTCCTATACGCTTCGTTATAAACGTGCTGATATTCATGTTGCACTTTGGTCGAAGATTTGAATTTAGCAAGCCACAGAACACACTGAACTTTTCTCTGTACTGTCCATATATCGACTGACATGGCCATGGGCTGCTCTGCTGTATACACGGTGTTACATCATCATCTGCACATGCGCACATGCTGCCACATTATCCTACAGAAACAGGGAGGGTTTTCCTTTTATGTGGTGCAGATTTCACATTTCTATATTCTTTTGTTGCTTTCTTGTCACTGGTCAAATTGCACCATGACTTTACGGACACACTGTATATATTTTTTTTGTAGAAAGATATTGTTTTATATTAACCCAATAAATAGAGAATACAATGTCCTATGAAAATATTCTGCTCAAATAAATTGCTGGTTTACTATTTAAATTATTTTACCCCATTGACTTAAGAGAGAAATAAATGGGGGGAGGGAGAGAGGGCGAGAGAGAAGAAGAGAGAAAAGCAGAAGTATCAACTAATTTCACTTAGCTGTATACTCATTGATTGCTTCTCATACCTGCCCTGACTTAAATGGATTCAGTATTGGATATCTCTATTGCCCATGTTATCTACCCTGAGATGAGTTACAAAAATGGTGTGTAATGATCTCTTCTTTTGAAGCAGATGAATAAATCGGAAAAAATACTTAATGTATACAATTACCATGAATATAGCAAAAAGATGAGGTTACATAACAAAGGGCTAAAACCAGTGTATGAATATCTTTATGCAATATAGCATTATTTTGAGCACAGAGTAGAAGAACAGCATTGATAGTTATTAGACTGGTATCTTGGTGTACTAAATTCTTCATTTTATTACTTTAAAAATAAAAAAAAATTAAATTTAAAGAAAAGATGATTTAGATATATATTTTTGTGTGTTTGTGTATATACTCATCAGCCTAAATCTTAGAGGAAAGACAACCTGAATTAGAGTCAAAGCCTGGTCATAAAGTATAATTTAAAATCTTGTTTTTATAAACAAATAATATTTGGGGCTAATTTATTATTGCAGATAACCTAGCCAGTTTTAACTGTTATACCATTTTATAAAGTATTGATGCTATTAACAAAAATTTTATTTTTTAAACTAATGTGGTTAGTGACTCCTCAGAAGTTTGTTTTGCCTTCTTTGAGGGCTAAAGAGCTCACTTTCCTTTATTACACCTTAATAATATTGAAATTAATTAGTAATTTTGGAGAAAATGCAGGACAATGCAGCAACCCAGAATCATGCTAGTCATAACACATTTGTATACATTCCAGTTTTTTTTCCTTAATTTTAAAAGTTCATCTTAGAATTTGGCAGTCTAAGATATGAATATTTTCTGTAGAGTAACCTCATCTTTCTTATGAAAATAAAAACAAAACTATATATTTCTTTGATTTGGAAGTTTCACTTATTCTAGAATTTAATCATTCTATTATCTTTAATTATTTAAATACAACACCCTCTGCTATTTGTGCAATGTTACATATGTAGGCAGTGCCTGTTTTACAGGTAGTTGCCACTTACTACATACTTCCAACTCCTCTCAATGTTTTTCTTAATTATTTCTAAAATTTTGCTGTATCTTTTTCACAAAAATCTGGAAAATATCAAGTAATCTCCAGCATTCGTTTTCTTTCATTTACAAAGTCCTTCAGCATTTCTTTTAAGAACTCTGATAACTAAAAACCTGCCTACCGCCTGTTGGGCTCTGCCTCCAACTCTGACACTTGAACCTGAATGTAGATGAGGCATTGCGGTGGTCAATGAGCCATAAACATACTTTGTCATTTTCACTTGGGTAAATCTTCTAAACACTGAGGAACTGTTATTTGAACAGGTCCTTAGCATTATAAACCTAGCTGCCATCTACTGAGTTTGTTGCATGCCTGAAATTTAGTTAAGCCGTGTAATATATCATTGTATTTAACACTCCCAATAATTATGTTAGGAATTATTAGTGTGTTGTGTCATATGTGAGAAAAATCTACCCCAGAATAGTAAATAACATGCTCAAAGTCATTTAAGATAGAAATGGAGGAGACAAGTTTAAACTCACTTGCTTTTGATTTAGTACCTAAAATTCAATCATTAATGAATGTTGCCTTTCTTGTACTACTGACTCTTTGTTAACATAAAATTGCATTCCTTCCTATTGGTGGCTCAATTTCCCACCATAATAGACTATTGGTTAGATATCCAATTATTCTCAGATATCCATAAGTATATCTGAATTCCAGTGGTTGACTAAATTTAAACTTGAATAAATGTAAATTGTAAGTAAAAATTATGCAAAATTTTTCTTTAAAAAATTGGAAATATTCCAGGTTGTCAGCAAACTGAAACACCAGTTGAGAAAAACATTTTAATAGAGTCACATCTTCTGAGTGAACTTTGACAATAAATGATTTAACTAACCAGATTTTGCACATTAAAAATACTAATTTTGAATTTTAGATACTCTAAATAATCCATGTCAGGAGGACAATATTTATTTTTAAAAAACATATTTAACTCATTATCTTTACATATTTAAGAGCTAAATACAGTCTCATTAATTTCCTTTTAAATTCATATCTCAATATTTTAACATTACATGACTAAACTTATTTTTATATCTATATATATATATCTCAAAACTACAAAATACCCTAAAAATTAGATAAATAATGATGTAGAAATGACAAATAAATATGCATGTTTACATTTTTGCTATTTAGATACAGGATAGAACCTAAACATAGCATTTTGTCAAATATTTTAAAAGCATTTTTTTATTGTAATAATGGTACTGCTTTATTTGTAGTTATTGTTTTTCTCTCTTACTGTGCCTAATTTTTTAAATTAATTTTAATGGGGTGACACCAATAAATCAGGGTACATGTGTACAATGAAAACATCTCCAGGTTATCTTTTCATTCAATTATGTTGCATACCCATCACCCAAAGTCAAATTGTCCTCTGTCACCTTCTATCTGGTTTTCCCTGTGCCCCCTCCCCTCCTCCTTATCCCACCCTCTCCTCCCTCCCCCCACCCCGTAAACACCACTCTCTTGTCCATGTCTCATAGTCTCACTTTTATGTCCCACTGGACCTTATAAATGAATTCAGCAAGATGGCAGGGTATAAAATTAATACTCAGAAATCAGAGGCATTTCTATATACGAACAATGAACTGTCAGCAAAAGAAATTAAGGAAACAATCCCCTTCACTATTGCAGCCAAAAAAAAATAAAGTACCTAGGAGTTAATTTAACCAAGGAGGTTAAGGACTTGTACTCAGAAAATTATAAAACATTGATAAAAGAAATCAAGGAAGATACAAACAAGTAGAAGCATAAACCGTGCTTATGGTTAGGAAGAATAAACATCATTAAAATGTCTATATTACCCAAAGCAATTTATAAATTCAATGCAATACCAATTAAAATACCAATGACATACTTCAAAGATATAGAACACATATTCCAAAAATTTATATGGAACCAAAAAAGAACACAAATAGCCTCAGCAATCTTAAAAAGAAAAAATAAAGCAGGAAGTATCACTTTTCCTGATATCAAGGTTTACTACAAGGCCATTATACTCAAGACAGGCTGGTACTGGCATAAGAACAGGCAAATAGATCAATGAAACAGAAGAGGCAACCCAGAAATAAACCCACAGCTTTATGGACAACTGATATTTGACAAAGGAGGAAAGAACATACAATGGAGTAAAGACAGCCTCTTTAACAAATGGTGTTGGGAAAATTGGACATCTATCTATAAAAGCATTTTATTGTAAATTATAGCAGGCATAGAACATTCCATAAATATAAATAATTTTGAGATGAATTCTCCTGTAATTCTTAATTAAAAATAAATAAATAAATAAATACAGAGGCCTTCACAGGACTCTTCCTGATGATAGCCTCTTTTATCCTCTCATCAGTACTCACTAATCTAACATTTGTGGTATTTAATTTCTTATTTTCTTCACTGTTTTAGTAGTGTTTAAACAAAGTTTGAATTTTGTTTAAATGTAATCAAACTGCATGCATTCAGTTGTATCTTTCAACATAATGTCTTTAAAATTTTTCCAGGTTTTGCTAATATTTAAAAATTTATTTTTACTTACTGATTTATTTTAGAGACAAAGAAAGGGGGAGAACGAGAGAGAGGAACTTTGATTTGTCGTTTCATTTACTTATTCATTCATTGGTTGATTCCTGTATTGAAGCAGGAATTAGCCCACAAAGGGAGGATAATAGGCGGCCAGACAACTCAATGAAGGAAAAATAATTTATTAGTTACTGGAAGAGCACATGAGACTAGTAGCACCAAAACACGAGCTCCCCAAAGTTAGTTTTTCTGAATCTTTTATACCTTTACAGCCTTAGTTCTCACATGACAAGTACCTGATTTCTTTGACTTCTTTGTATACCTAGGTGACTTTTGTGTCTCCGGGAAAGGAGGGAATAAAAGGGGAAGTTTGGACTCTCTGTCCTCAACTATTCAGATATCCCATTTTTCTTCCTGGTGCTGCAAATTTATTTTAGGAAACTGATAAAGGGGTTACAGCTGTGCTTTGCTACTTTTCAAACTTTCTCAATCAGCCTTTCTTCCCTCAGTCTAGAACCCTGAGATCACTGGCTTGAGCATAAGATCATAGATTTTCTGCAAAGTAAAGAACTCTTAAACAAAAACATAAAATATAAATATATATATTAAAATTTTCAAATACATAAACATAAGAACATCTGTCCACATCAAATTCAAAATAAATAAATAAAAGAAAGAAGCCATTAAGCAAGGATTAGATATTGTAAAACATCCACCTAATAAAACATTAAAATAAAAGAAAATAGATATGAATAGATTAGATAGCCTTATAAACTAGTAAAAAACAAAAAAACCCTAAGATGTATAATAATTGTCCTTAAAAGATGAGGCACAACTAATTCGTAAACATGGAGTTGAACTGTTAGCCATCAGATGTGATAGGAAAGACTGAGGAGAGCATTGACTTCATTTCCTTGCCTGTTAGCCTTTTCCTTCAATACCTAATCATATGTAGGTAAGAATATCAACATAATTAGTTAATTGTTTAATACAAAACAGAAAGAAGAGAAAATTAAAAGTCTCTGAAATACTAGAATATAGCTTTATTGCTTTGAGTTTTCTCTATCAAAATAATGCTAAGGTGGTGTGAAACTTCCCCATATCATAACAAAAAAGAAGAAAACCAATATTCATTATACAGAAGTCAGCAGATTGTTGGTGAATTGGTAGTACACTATAGTTACCTGCAGACTAAGATAGTAGTTTGAATTTGGCATATTATTACTCAGTGGGATCCGAAGTTAAGGTAATAAAGCCCTGGTCATTGCAGCAATATTCTGCAGATGCTCAACAGAGTAATGTCAACTAACTGAAGATTCAATTGTGACAATCTATAAATTAAACTATGATCTTTTGAGAATTACTTGGGAAGTATTTTGTGGGGTGTTTTGAGTTTTAGCATCAGTCAGTTCCAAGTCCAAGATATGTAGAACGTTATCTTTATTCTTGAGCTATGAGATCTGCCTATACTGATACATTTGATATATTTTGAAGGATTTGTTGATAGAATCTGTCTGTACTACCGACCAATCACAACTGGGAAATAACCAGGAATGCAGCCTCAATCAGAGCATCAAAGTAGCAGCTGAACTGTGTTGTGTCATGCAGAAAGACTCCATACAGGTTGTGTCAATATTTACAATATAAACCAAAGAAAAATGAAGAAAGGAACACTGCTATATTTTCATACTAGTATTTGGGTCTCTGAGGATAGGCTATAGACCAAAAGAGACATTATACATAATTTGATTATCAGAAAATAGTAATAATATGTTTATATTTTGGTTGAAATGTATACTATACTTGAATACTACTAATGTAAAAAACAATGTCAAGTAGGAGAGGCTCTGGGAGTATATGTAAGAACATCATGTGCAAATATTAAACTAACAGTCCCCAAAAAAGTCAACCAAGATTTCGAGGAATACCCAGATGGAATACATACTGTGGCATCCAGCTCTGACTAGCATAGTACAAATATATAGACTAGTCTCACTAAAAGGTTTGGGGGAAAAGGAGATGATCTAAATAAAATAGGAAGTCATATTTTGACGAGATACTATAAGACTAAAAACAAAATAAAAACAGACAGTATTTAAACACAGGGTTCTGTTCTTACATGTTATGTGTTAGCAATTTTGAAACTACATGTATAGAAGGATTGAATAAGTATAAAAATAAATTGTAGATAATGGAAGCCACATTTCATACTGTCAGAAAAAATATAGTTAAAATAAGCAAGGCTAGAGTAGGTTGTTACAATAAACCTGCAATGCTAGGGTAGAGTTGGAACTATGAACTCATATTTGATAGCCATACATATGCACATAGAAATAATTACAAATGTGTGTATATTTACATATATATATATAACTTATTTATATAGATAAATGGGTAGACAGATGATAGAAAGATATAAATATATAGATCCTTTCATCAGAAAGTGAAGTTTAATTTTCTCCTCTTGAGAATAAGGTGGACTTAGTGACTAACTTTCAAAAAACAGTGTATGAAAAGTAAAGAATAGTTACTTTACAGTGAAGAAACTTAGCAGACAACTTATGAAGTAGTCAAGGTAATATTATTAGATATGTCATGTTAATACCTTGTGCCCCATGATATAACACAAAGGTAGAGGCACTTTATCTCATGGGTACATTTTACAAGAACTCATAACCTTAGTCCAATCACAATAAAACATTAGACAATTCCAAATTTAAGGGCATGCTTTTGAATACCTGATAGTACTTGTCAAAAATGTCAAAGTAATCAAAAACAAGGAAAGTTTGAGAAACTATCACAAATTAGCAGAAGACTAAGGAGACATAATGATTCAATGGTTGTGGTAGCCTGAATTGGATCCTGGAAAAGAAAAAGAACATGAGTAGAAAAACTGGTGCAATCTAAATAGAGTCTGTAGCTTAGTTAATCATTTGTATCAATGTTGACTTCTTAGTTTTGACAAACACACTATAGCTATAAAAGATGTCAACATTAGAAGAAGCTGAGTGAAGGGTACACAGGAACTCCTTGTACTGTCTTGGCAAGGGTTTCATAAATATAAAATTTCTTAAAAATACAATTATCTCACACATAGTTTTACTTAATATTTTTTCAAACTAACTGATATAATTAAATAGGTGATGAAGTAAGTTCTAAGTATCCTAAGTGAAGTCCCTATACATCAAATCTGTGGTGTTTTTTTGTTTGTTTGTTTGTTTTCTCTAGTTTATTTATTTATTTATTTTATTATATATATATTTTATTATTATTATTATTAATTCTAATGGGGTGACACCAATAAATCAGGGTACATATGTACAATGAAAACATCTCCAGGTTATCTTATCATTCAATTGTGTTGCATACCCATCACCAAAAGTCAAATTGTCCTCTGTCACCTTCAATCTGGTTTTCCCTGTGTCTCTCCCCTCCTCCCTATCCCACTCTTCCCTCCCTCCCCCCATCCCATACTCACCACTCTCTTGTCCATGTCTCATACCCTCACTTTCATGTCCCACCTATGTATGTAATCGTGCTGTTCTCAGTTTTTCTTTTTTTTCTGATTTACTTATTTCACTCCGTATAATGTTATCAAGGTACATCCATTTTGTTATAAATGATCCGATGTCATCATTTCTTATGGCTGAGTAGTATTCCATAGTATATATGTACCATAGCTTTTTAATCCACTCATCTTCTGACGGAAATCTGTGGTATTTTAAGAACATATTGTGCTAGTCCTTGGGGCAAAAATTATTTGAGTTTTTCTTAATGTCTGTATCAGAGGGGATAGAAAATGATATCAAATTTAGGGCCTTGCATTAAGATCATTTATGATAACAAAAGTAGCTTATCTTTAGTGCCCGTACTAATAATATCACTCAAATAGGTGCTATTCAAACTGGTAGCTTCTAAATTAATGTCATAATTATGAAGAAAAAATAATTCTCATGTTAGTGAAGTTATTGAAAAAGAAAACACAAAAGTTTGAAAGAACTGAATCTTCTGTAGTGCATTCAATTGCAACAAGAGATAGCCAGAGATACATAGATTGCAATAATACCAAAGAAGTTCAGAGTTCATTTGTTCTCATGAAGATATCCCCAATTCTCATCTTTAGTACAGTTAAATATAGAGAAAAAAGGGAATGAACAGTGAGTGAAGACATGGTGCCCAATTAGAGGTATTTTATTGTTTGCTTTGACTGTGGCTCAGCCACTGAAGGACAGAATTGTATCAATGAAGACTTCTGAAATAAAGGTTATCCTGGGAAGTCCCGAGGATGAAGATCTCATAGAAAAAAATACAGAAACGTTTTAAGAATCTGTATTGGACAATTTTGCTACCGATACATTCAGTATGAATGAAATAAAAATAAGCCAGTTTGATATAATCACTTGGTATTCAGAAAAATCTTGGCATCAGACAAGAGACTCAGCAAAATGACCAGAACAACATCAGAGCCATGACATCAAAAGATAGCAAACACAAACTAACCAATGTCTTATAAAAATCACATTCCTATGAAGTAAAGTACATCACTTTGTGAGGTAGAAGCACTCACAATAGTTGCTGATTGTGAAGAGCGTCTGTTTCTTTTTTCTTTTTCTTTTTTTTTTTCTATATGGAACAGCAAGCATAAATAGTCTCTAGTGATTTGACACTACAAATCGCCACAGAGAATGCCAGGAAATAGCAAAGCTGTGAGCCACATCGGGTCCTTTAACAAATAAGATCATATATTAGACATGTGAATGACAACAATTCGCCTTGTTCCCTTGGGAGACTTAAGGAAAACAAAGCCATAGTAGCTGCCTGAGCATAAAAGCAGAAAGAGGAGTGGCCATCCTAACATTAAATTCTCCTGCAATGTGACACCTCAGGGAACCCCACTGAGAAAGGCTAGGAAAAGGACCTTTTTGTGAACTCAAAGAACTGGATGCAAGTGCCAGGATGGATGTCCCAGATGGGCACAGACTGTATTCTTTTCGATAATACAGAGCTGAAGACTCCAATGTAGGAATGCATTTTGGCAAAGTAAGAGGAGTGGCAGGGAAAGTCAGCTGAGGAAACATCTGGCCAGATCTCAATTCTTAGTTGTTCTTAGATATTTCTTGAGACTCAAAGATAAATGCCAGCTTTTGGATTTGCAGAATCTAAAGCCAAATTTCCACAAATTGAAACAAACTGTCTAGAAGCTAATGCTTGAGGGAGCCGCTAATGGAGTGGAAAAATCTCTGGGTGGATGGGCAGCTCTCCACAGGGAATGCTGTAAAATGCATGCAAATAGTGGAGTAGCTACCGGTGACTCACATATAATATCAACTTACAAACTAATTTTATAGCTGGAAGTTAAATTTTTTCTTTAATAGTTTTTATAAGGTATTACATGGCAGACAGTCTGATTACCCTAAATCTACTATTTCTTTACTTTGTTCACAGAATATTGATGTTCTTCAGGTATTGAGCATAGACTATTTCAAAACATAAGGACCTGGTCCACAGCCTAAAGTTCAACATGAGGCTGTCTGGAATTTGATACATTTCAGGATGGTTTGCTGGAAAAACATGGAGTAATAGAAAAATATTTTTTTTCTCCTTGATGAGAGACAGACTTTCCAGATCCTTTTCAAGAATCGCCAAGATTCTTTTTTCTGAATTCATGTATATTTGTACATTTGGATGCAAGCTGCATGTTTGGAGCATCTCCTAAACGTGATAAGGCAAGAAAATTTATGTGATTGATGGTCATATCTTTCTTAGTCGGGGTGGGAGGGTGATAGAAGAAAAATGCTATAAACTGAATGAATGACAGAAATATATTTCTCATAGTTCTGGAAGTGGGGAAGTTTAAGAGCAAGGCAGTGGCAGATTTAGTGCCTGATGAGAATCTGTTTTCTGGTTCATAGATGACCACCTTCTTATTGGGTCCACATATTGTAGAAGGGATAATGAAGTGCTCTAGGGTCTCTTTTAAAAAGGCCCTAATCTCTTATTACCATCATGAAGGTTCTGTCCACAAATACCATTAATGGAGGAATATATTTCAACCCATGAATTTTGAGAGGACACAATCTAAAGCAACACTCCTGATAGAAAATCACTAAACCAATTTGTAATATCAGCAAATTCTAACCTCCAAACATTATCAATAGGAAAAGTAAACCCATTAATTTAAGTCTTTTTTTTGAGGGGGGAGGATTCTGTTACTAACAGCTGAAAACATGTACCATAGATAGACAGACAGATAGAGGTTGATAAATGTAATAAGCAAAACTGTCAATAAAATATTTAAAAGATACTTTAATGTAACCTGAGTTTTTCCAATCCTAAGAAATCCACAGACACATAAAATATCAATTTTAATATTTAATATTTATGGTGTTTGATTTTCTACCATAGTAGAACTCAAACCTTACATACATACTGACATTGCCCAACAACATGATTTTAAACATCTCAAAATAGTGTTAGTCAATGGTCATTAACCAATTTCATCCTGAATCGCTTTGGGCAGAACTGCAATTTAATTTGATATTCATCTCCCACCAGGCATTCTCTGTTTATCACTATGTCCAAAGACTTTAGGCTACTTATGACATATAATTTACCATATTCTTTATTATAAGGATACAGAGAATTCTTTTTTGTAATATATGTAATACTCTGCAAAAGAACCAAAGAAGTAATTTTATGCCTCAATAGTTTATTGAGTTTTAGTGGTATAGATATTTAGTTTTCACTTACAAAACTTTTGCTTTCTGTTGAAATGAAACATTAATCCAAAGTCAGTCATCCTAAATCTGTCTAAAAGATATACTCCAAGAGTTATTCATAACTACTTTTCTTTAGTAACACAGATATGTTACCCATAGCTTTTTATGCTTGGTCTTCTTTCTCTATAGAAACCTAAAAGTATCAATAAACTATATGTTTTATAAATCTTGAGAATCTAATCTCAGAAAATTGCATGTTTTAAATTATTCTAAAATACATTCTGCTCACCAAACCCCATTCTCCCCTTTGCCATCTTCCTCATAATTTCCCTTCTCATAAATCACTCGACTTTCTAATTAGACTATTTAATACTCTTTTGAGGGAATTATGTATAAGGACCTGTGAATATGATGGATGGTCTCTCCTGTAATAAGGTTATTGTATATGACAATTGAGAGAATTTTGAAGATGTAATTAAAATCCTAAATCAGCTGATTTTGTGTTAATAAAAAGGAAGATTACTCTGTGTTAGCCTGACTTAATCTAATGATAGTCCTTAAAGTAGAAAGTGAAACTTTCCTGAAGACACTGATTTTCTTGCTACCTTTGAAGTAAATGTGAAGTCAGAGCATCAATAAGTTGTCATAAGGTAAAGAACTGTGAGAGCTTTTATGTTTAGAAAGTAGACTTTATTCAGCAAGAAAGTGGAGACTATAGTCATATAACTGTAAGGAGCTGAAGTCTGCTAACAACGTGAATAAGCTTGTGTGTGTGTGTGTGTGTGTGTGTATTTTTATATATTTCAAGCCATAACGTGTTTATTTTTAAATTAATGTACAAAAGAAAAGGGATATGTTAGAAAAAACTTACATCTATAAAAGAATATACAAAAGATATTCATAAAGTTATGTTGGCAGGTTTTGAAATGACCAAAAATAGCTTTTTTGGAAGAGGATTTTAAAAATTATTTTTTAATTGACTTTTATTTGGGTGACACTGTTTAACATAATTATACAAGTTTCAGGTGCCCAAGTCTATAACACATGTCTGTGCAATGTTTTCTGCATTCACACCCTACGTCAAGTCTTCGTCTACCATCCCTCCTATATTCTCCTTCATCTATCTGCCCCAGCAATCACCACACCCTTTGTCACAGCTGTTGTTTGCAAATATCATTTTTGTTCAGTTGGTTGCCTTTTTGTTTTCTTATCAATTTCTTTTACTGGGAAGAAATTTAAGTTTTATATAGCCCCATTCATTTTTTTTGCCTTTATTTTTCTTAACTTTGGAGTCAAAATTTATAAAATTGTCTCTATGATCAAGATTCATTAGTTTAGTACCAATGTTTTCTTCTATGTAATTTATTATTTCAGATCTTATGTTTAGGTCTTACCCATTTTTAATTAATTTTTGTATATGTGGACAAAATATAATCTAATTTTCATATTTTGAAAGTAGTTTTACAATTTTCTCAATTTCATTTATTCAAGATGCTCTCTTTCCTTATGGGTTTTTAACTCCTTAGTCAAAAATTATTTTTCTATATACATGTGGTTTTATTTCTGCAATTTCAACTTAGTTACACTGGTTTATGTGTCTGTTATTTTGCCAGTACCATGCTGCCTTGACTATCATAGCTTTGTAGTATAATTTAAAGTCAGTTGTGTGATACCTCCAGCTTTTTTTCTTTTTCTTTTGGGTAAGCTGTTGAGATTTCTTCTTTCACTTTATGGAATTTCTTTACACATTGTTATAAAACAGAAGCTCTTCTCATTGGCTTCATTCATTTTATTTTAGGATTGTTCGGTTATTGAGGGTTTTTTCGAGATCTATACAAATCTGATATTTTTTTTGTTCTATATTTTTTAAATGACTTTAGGATTTTGATAGAGATTGCATTAAATCTTTATATTGCTTAGGTAATGTGACCATTTTAACTATGTTCATTCTTCCAATCAGTACACAGAATATCTTTCCATTTCACTGTTTTTATTTTTTCAAACTCTTAATAATGCTTTGTAGTTTTCAGTATATAGGTCCTTTAAATCTTTTGTTAAGTATATCCTTAGGACAGATCAGACAGTGGTGCAGTGGATAGAGCATTATCTGGGACAGAAATGACTGAGGTTCAAAACTCTGATGTCACTGGCTTGAGTGCATACTCATCCGGCTTAAGCACAGACTCACTAGCTTGCTTGAGGGCTCACCAGTTTGAGTGTGGTGTCACTGGCTTCAGCGTGGGATAATAGACATAACCCCATGGTTGCTGGCCTGAGCCCAAAGGCTGCTGGCTTGAAGTCCAAGGTTGCTAGTTTCAGCAAGGAGTCACTGGCTCTGCTGGAGTCCCCTTTCCCCTGGACAAGGTACATATGAGAATAGAATCAGTGAACAACTAAGGTGCCACAAGTATAAATTAATGCTTTTCATCTTTCTTCCTTTCTGTCTGTCTGGATCTTTCTCTCTCTCTCACTAAAACATACATACATACATACATATATAAAAGTTTACTTCTGGATATTTTATTCTTTTGGTTGCAATTACAGAAGAAATTGTTCTATTTTTCTTTCTCTGAAATTTCATTGTTATATAAGAAAGCAGTGATGTTTTGTATCCTGCAAATTTACTGTATTTTATTATTTTTAATAGTTTTATGGTGGAGTTTTAAAGCTCTTTTTATATACAGAATCATGTCAACTGTAAAAAGTGACACTTCTTCTTTTCCAATTGTGATGCCTTTTATTTCTCCCTCTTGCATGATTTCTCTGGCTAAGATTTCCAGAACTATATTGAATTAAGAGTAGTGTGAATACACATCCTTGCTTTATTCCTGATTTTAGAAGAAAAGCTAAATATATAAAGAGCTAATACAACTCAACATCAAACAAAAAACAATCTAATTAAAAATGGCAGAGGACCTGAACAGACAAGTCTCCCCAAAAGACATACAAATGGCCAAGAGATATATCCTCAGTTTCACTAAATATTAGGGAAATGTAAATCTGAACCACAGTGAGATAGCACCTCACAACTCTTGGAGTGGTTATTAACAATAAGACAGGTAATAACAAGTGTTGGAGAGGTTGTGGAAAAAAATGAACCTACATTCAGTGCTGTGGAAATGTAAACTGGTACAGCCGCTATAGTATGGCAGTTCCTCAAGAAATTAAGCATTAAGTTACCATATGACCCAGTAATTCTATTCTGTGTACCTACCCAAAAATCTAACAATCATTTATTTGCAAAGATATATGCATCCCTATGTTCATCGCAGCATTGTTGACTGTGGCCAAAACATGGAGAATACCAAAGTGTATTTTGTTAGAGGACTGAATAAAGAACATGTGGTACATATATAAAATGGAATACTACTCAGCCATAAGAAGTGATAAAATGTTGTCATTTTTGACAACATGGTTAAAATTTGAGATTATTATGCTAAGAGAAATAAGTCAATCAGCAAAAGCTAAGACCCATATGATTTCACTCAAATGTGTGATATAAAAAGTGAAACTCACTAACATAAACAGCATGATGGCTACCAGAGGGAAGGTGGGGTGGGAGACTAGTAAAGGATAAAGGGGGCCAAGCATAGGATGACAGAAGGTGATTTGACTTTGGGTGGTGGGCATATAATGCAACGCACAGATTGTATATCAGTAGAATGGATCTTGTAATTTAGGATTTTATTAACCAATGTCACCCCAAGAAATTTATATATATAAATAAATAAATCTATTATAATCTAAACTTTAATTGCAGCCTTGTGTGACACAAAGCAAGGGACCCTGATAAGCTGTGCCTGGACTCACTTATAAACTACTGTTTTAAGCCATCAAACATGTAAAACAATACAAATCAAATAAAGTAGTCTTTTGAAAATATTCTACTCCATGTTACTATATTATCGAACTCATTGTAGATTCTTTGGACAACTAGAAAAAATACATCATCTATAAACTTTTTTCATGTTTAAAGCTACTATTATTGTCACTGATGTTTAATATCTGTACTGCTCCCTATCTCAAATTGGTTTTATTATAAACCATTTATCTTATAGCTTGTAGGTAATTTTAATACCTGTCTACCAGTCTATTCATTACTGGTTGTGTGCTATTCTCAAGAACTGTGAACGGTCTCTAATTTTACCTTATATGTAACCCTGAGTACTAGCCTGCCATGATTTTATGGAATCTTGCGAAGAATAGAGACTTTGGGTAAGAGATAATAGACTTTATTATTTATGGCACAGCAACAAGCACAAGATTCATGTTTGCATCAGTTACCCTTGACTCTCTATTGTCCTTTGTGGATATTGTTCTCAAGTGGGTCTGTGTTGTAGCTGAGGATCTCTGATCTTAAGTAGGGCTGCTAGAAACCTGTCAGACTTTCCCTGGTGGCCAAGATTATTTTTATTATTTAAAAACAAAAAAGAAATCTGCCACCTGCTCATGAAGTGTACATTATTTCTGTCTTTCAGATCTGTTTGCTCTACAAACATTTTTGAACAAACAGCTGAGAACAAAAGCTGAAATAACTCTCCTCAGAAGATATGAAGAAAAGTGAGAGAATATGGAGAGTGTCTCTCATTAGGTAATAAATTCTGTACTTGGTTTTAAAAATTATATTTTATAATATGATATAATATAATATAATAATGTATTTATATCTGAAACCATAAAACTCCTACAAAAAAGTATAAGCAGTAAGCCCTTTGACACTGGGCATAGCAATATTTTTTCTGGACATGTCTCCTTGGGTAAATGTAACAAAAGCAGAAAGAAACAAATGAGACTACATAAAACTAAAAATTTTTGTGCAACTAAAGAAATCTTTAACAAAACAAAAATGCAACCTACTGAATGAGAGAAGATATTCGCTAAAGACATATTTGATAAGGGGTTAGTATCCAAAATATATAAAACACTCATACAACTCAAAGTAAAAAGAAAACTAAATAATGGGCAGAGGTTTGACCAAGCGGTGGTGCAATGGATAGAGCATTGGCCTGGTATGCAGTGGATCCAGGTTCAAAACCCCGAAGAGGCCAGCTTGAGCACCGGTTCATCCAGCTTGATCAGGGCTCACCAGTTTGAGCACAGAGTTGCTGGCTTGAACGTGGGATCATAAACATGACCCATGGTCACTGGTTTGAGTCCAAAGGTCACTGGCTTGAAATGCAAGGTCACTGGATTTTGTCCAAAGTTGCTTGCTTTAGCAAGGGGTCACTGGTTCAGATGGATCCCTCCCTTCCCTGTTAAGACATATATGAGAAAGCAACCAATCAAAAACTAAGGTGCCTCAACAAAGAATTAATGCTTCTCATCTCTCACCCTTTCTGTCTGTCTGTCCCTGTCTCTCCTTTCTCTCTCTGTCTCACTAAAAAAAAAAAAAAGAAAGAAAAAGAAAAAACTTCTGAAACAGGTTACTAGAAAAACCACATTGTGAAGCTTATTTGGCATTCACCTAGGTATTATAAAGGCTAATGCTTTGCTGTACTCTTCCTTTATTCCTGTAGCACATGAACCAGCAACATGTGGGCACCCAATTGCGATGTCCCTAGGGCCTGGCTTCCCAATGAGTGCCATGCCACATGAGCATGTGGCTTTCTGTGACACCCAGCAATTTTCATATCCAATGAGTTGCCAAAGGAGTGAATTTTGCCAGCACCTGAGAGTGCCATTCCCTGCTTGCCAACCCAGGCTTTTCTAACATCCACAATGTCATGGCAATTTCACTCTCACTATAAAATCTACATGTAGGAGGTTGGGGAGGAGGTCTTTTATATATGTATTTTTATGGGGGTGCTCTATTTCTATCTTACAAGTATTTGTTGTTCCCTATATCTAGCTTTCCTTTAAGCTTTAGAATTAACTCTACCTATTCGGAATTCATCTCCATCACTAGTTAACATTATTTATATTAATCTTTCTTTATTCAAATTATAATAAGGTTTCACTCTCCTAACTCATACTCATTTCTGTTTCTGACAAAAAGAGATAATGGCTTCCAGGCTTACTGCTAACCATTTTTAAGTAGGTGAATATATAATTGCACCAAAATTTCATAGACTTAAAGAGGTTTTTCAAATGTTGTTTGCATACACCCTGCGATAATTTTTAAACAATAAATCATAACATTGTATTTAATTTTTTTTAAATTATACAGAATTTTTTGTTTTTAAAGACATATATATTTCAACCCATGAATATTTATATTTAAAAACAAAATTGCAAACAGTGATCCCTCTTCTATCATGGAGTTTAGATTCCCGAATCCTCTATGATAGGCAAAATCCATAAAGTAGCAACCTTATATTTATTTTATTATTTAAATATATTTTAAGGCTATATAAACACTCCCTACACTCTTATAAACCTTTCCCACACTCTTATTAACCTTTCCCACATTTATATTGCTTATTTTACAGCAAAAATAATTAAAATAATAAATATATAAGAATACCTATATACCGCAAAATTTCACAATATAGTGAAATATCCGTGATACAAAATTAGATATATACAATATTTAAATCTGTGATAGTGTGAGACCACAAACAGTGAACCACGATATGGTGAGGGATAATTATATTTACAATAATCAAGACATAGAAACATTCTTAAGTGTCCATCAATGAATGAATGAATAAAGTATATATTTGTATGTGTGTGTGTGTCTGTATATATATATATATATATATATATATATATATATATATGTATGTATTTATTTCAGTAATTAAAAAAAGAAGAAAATTCTGTCATATGTAACTACATGGATGGACCTTGAAGCCATTATGCTAAGTGAAGTCAGACAGAGAAAAGTAATATTGTATTACCTGACCAGACAGTGGTGCAGTGGATAGAGCATCGGCCTGGGATGCTGAGGACTCAGGTTCTAAACCCCAAGTTTGCTGGCTTGAGCATGGGCTATACGACTTGAGCACAAGCTTAGCAGCTTGAGTGTGGGGTCGAGGGCTTGAGCATGGGATCATAAATATGACCCCATGGTTGCTGGCTTGAGCCCAAAGGTTGTTAGATTTAAGCCCAAGGTCACTGGCTTGAGTAAGAAGTCACTGACTCAAATGAAAACCTCCCACCCTCATCAAGGCACATATGACAAAGCAATCAATAACAACTAAGGTGTCTCAACAAGAAATTGATGCTTCTCATCTCTCTCCCTTCCTGTCAGTCTGTCCCTGTATGTCCCTCCCTTCCTCTCTCTCTCTCTCTCTCTCTCACTAAAATAATAAAAGTAACAACTCTTGCTGACAAAAGTAATGTATGATTTTACTCATACGTAGAATCTAAACAAAAGAAAACATAAACTGAAGACATAAAACAGAGTGGTGGTGTTCAGAGGAGGGGGTTAGAAAATGGACAAAATATAAAAACTCTCATTTATAAAATAAGTAAGTCCTGGGGATATATTGTACAGCATGGCGATTATAATAATACTATATTTAAAAGTTGTTAAAAGAGAATTTCTTAAATTTGTCATCACAAAATCAAATTGTTACTGTGTGTGTTATGTTAACTAGAGCTATTGCTGTGAGCATTTCATGATATATAAATATATCATAGGAAACTAATATAATACAATGTCAGTTATATCGTAAAATGTTTTAAAAACTGTGATATTATTATCTTCAATAAAATAAGATAATAATAATTACTTGAAATCACTATTACCCATTTAAAATTTATTGAACAAACCTTTTAATTTACAGAAATGTTACTCTTGCCTTTGTTGTCCTTGAAAGTATTTTTCACTTTAATTCCTTCACAGACTTTTATATTTATATATTTTAGGGTAATATAGTGTTTGATTGGTAAGCTTATGAAAGATATTGATAATATATTCATGTAGATTTTAAGTATAAATTTTATTTTACCTGAGATTCTAAGTTTCAGTATATTAAATTTTTCTTTCTAAATTGAGGTTTCATTATATAATTTTTAGATTATATAATTGATGAAATAATTAAACATATTACTATTTTAACAAGTATTTTAAAACATAAGTCAAAATTCACAGAAATATATCTTAATGTGATAAATCATAATCAAACATTTCCTAAGCAATTAGCAAAAGAGGGAAGCATATTTTTCGATATTTAGAATATTAATTTCTAAGAAATGTAATATTTCATTATTTATAGATGTAGCAAGGAATACTCTTGCTCCAAGATTCTTGGCATATATTAGAAAAAAGCACTATCTTCCACGTCTAAAGATAAACATTTTTAGTAATAATCAACCACGATCCTCTGTTGGCAACATTTATAAAAGGGTCCTGTTTCCAGAATGAAGCAGACCCTGGATTTTTAAAAAAATATAGTAGCAACATGTGTGATATCAAGCACTTATATATCATAAAATTTTTCAAAGCTAAATACTTTATATAAATACTTCATCTTATTTATTTTTTCCAGCAATGATAGTTATCATTTAGCCCATATCTCAGTAAAAGAAAGGAAAACAAAGCATAACCAAATTAGTCTGGTAGAGATTACAATTTGGAATTCAACTCAATCTTATCCAAAGGTTTTCTTCTTTTTTAGGCAGGGGGATGACATTGTCTCACAAAACCATACAGGTTTCAAGTGCACAACTCAACATACCACCTGCCCCCCACATCATGGGCTCTCTACCCCAAGCAACATCTCTTTTATTGCCATTTTCCTCACCTCTGCCTGCCTCCAATTACCCCCACCCCCACCCCATTTCCTTTGGTTATCACCACACTATTGACTGTGACTATGTATTATGTATACACTTCCAAAGCTCTTCTTGTTCTTGACCATTTTATCATCCTGCCTCAATAGCTCATGGTATTACCTACCTACCAGGGAAAAAAATGTAGTTAAATTTGATATGAAGTAATGTATAGCCAAACAACAAATTGTAGGAATCAATAAATCTTATTTGGAAAAACAGAAGGGTTGTGATTAAAATATTTAAAATTATATGGTCTCTAAGAAAAATATATCAGTTTCATCTTTAATAATACCTATTTTACTTTACATTTATTCATAGCACTTAACATTTTGCAATATTCTACATAGTTAATATATTTTGATTAATTTTAAGATTTTTCTGTCATTCCTATGAGAGTGCAGCTCTATGAGAGCATATACTTTTGCCTGCTATATATATTTTCACTATTATATTCTCTTCACCACTGAGAAAAGTGCCCAATATATATATATATCAATTAAATAAAAGGCTAATGTTTATCTAAATTGGATTATAGTTTTTGAGTTCTTGGTATCAAAGTTTGCTTATATTTTGTTTTTATTGAATTTATTTGGGTGGCATTGGTTAATAAAATGATATAGGTTTCGGGTGTACAATTCTATACTATGTTATCTATATACTGTACTCACCACATGAAGTTAAGTCACTTTCTTTCCCCATTTATATCCCATTTCTCCCTATACCCACTTTGCCTGCTGGTAATCACTATTCTGTTGTGTATGGGAGGTTGGAAGCTGGGTGGAAAAGGTGAAGGATTAAGCAAAAATAAAAATCATAGATACTTATTGTTGTTATAATTGTTTTTTAAAAAATTTTTAAACTTGTACCTTCTTCTAAAGGTAAGAATTCCTTTAAGAAGGTAATGACTAATAGTGTATATTTTTGTATCTTTAATTTAACTTTTATAGAGATATAAAACTTTATCCTATGTGAACTTTTTGGTAGTATCACTTCAATTAAATTAATAAAAAAGTTGGTGAAGGTGAGATTTTACTGATATTCTACAAATTATACATAGTACATGCTTAATCATCCCAGCTATAAATAAGTTCAAGCATGAAGCAACTCTGTTAATTTAATTATTTTACTTTATCAATATTTTCCACATCACTTTTTATTTTATTTTATTAAGTGAGAGAAGGGGAGATAGTTGATTCTTTTAGGTTCCCTGCCCAGGGACTGGACCTACAACTTTGGCATATCAAGACAATACTCTAACCAAGTGAGCAACCTAGCCATGGGTAGATTTATATAGTCTTTTATATCACTAACAAGAAAATTAGTAGAGCTAATTTAAAAATCCATATTCAGAATTGCATAAATGAGAGATGTATTCTTATTCAAAAAGTTTAATTTAATAACATTTTAACCAAATCAAATTCCTTCAAAATACATATTTAATATGTAGATATATTTATGTAGAAACAACCAAATGAAAGGTGGCAACCAGGAAAAAGTGGAAAAAGATAAATTGAGGACAAGTTAAATTATCTGACTCATCAAAATATTTTCATAGAAAAGCAAACTAAACTTCAGAAAATTAAATAATTTGCCAAATGTTTCTTACCTGCCTATGTTACGTAGGTATTCAGCCTAAAGTTCTGAATTCTCGATATAAATACTTGAATCATTTAAAAAATTCTAATGCATCAAATAAGAATTTAACATAAATAGTTGAGACATGTGTTTAAAACAATATTCATGTCTGTCCAAAGAAATTCTAAAGCCTTTTTGTCCTGCCTTACATGAGCTGCTTTTAAAAATTTTAGAAATTTAGTAAGACATTTTTAAACATAGTCATTGTCAAACAATAAATTATATAAAATTACAATTAAATAAATTATATTAAAAACATAAATATTTAAAACTTATTGCTTCCTATTTTACTACATTTTGCTATTGTCTATGACCTTGAAATTATTATACCTTTCAAATCTTTATGATGAAAATACTATATAATAGTGTGCTATGACACATATCCCCCAACTCTACATTAATTGGCATCATGTTGGTAGCAAAAATATTGTCTATGATGGAAGTATTTTTTTATGGAAATAAATAGGCACTATAATTCCAGGCTTGATTTATTATTTTATCTATTGTCTAGACTTAAAATAAAATGATGGAGAAGGTGTTAATATTTCAGATTAAATTAAAAGTGTGTCTCTCTACAGTTATACATCATGAATTATATAAAAATATGAAGAAACATTCTTGTATATTTCAGAAATTATTAGTCAATTCAGCCAAAAAATGGCGCATGTCATTAACAAACAAGAAAATTTCTGACATGTA
The DNA here is from genome assembly GCA_037038555.1 of Rhynchonycteris naso. Classification (NCBI taxonomy): domain Eukaryota; kingdom Metazoa; phylum Chordata; class Mammalia; order Chiroptera; family Emballonuridae; genus Rhynchonycteris; species Rhynchonycteris naso. The sequence continues at coordinate 39,349,903 of CM072997.1, read as the reverse complement.
TATTTTCATCTCACTTTCATCTTATTTATTAGTGTAAAAGAAAAGACCAACCAACATGCATGCTGGAACTACACCCATTTCTCAATTAAACCCACAATCAGGCTACAGATGTAAGAGTTTGGCAAAAACCTCGGAAAGCATTTTATATAAATAAATTGGGTATATGTAATTTATAATTTAAAATAATCATGCAGTATTACTCTTTTTTTAGGTAGATGAGAGAGAGACAGACAGAAAGGGAGACAGAGAAGCATCAACTCATAGTTGCGGCACTTTAGCTGTTCATTTATTGCTTTCTCATAAGTGCCTTGACCAGAGGCCTCCAGTCAAGCCAGTGACCCCCTTATCTTAAGCCAGTGACTTTGAACTCAGCTAACTTGGACATCAAGCCAGCGAACTTTGGGTTCAAGCCAGCAACCATGGGGTCATGTCATTGATACCAGTTTCAATTCAGCAATCCTGGGAAGTCAAACCTGGGTTCTCAGCATCCCAGGCTGATGCTCTATCCACTGCACCACCACCTGGTTAGGTTTTATTACATATTTTATTTTTAAATTGTGTGCTATACATATTTTACATCTGCAATATCAGTACTGAACTTTAGTAGATATAATTATACATACATTTTACCAATGATGGTTGCTATCATATATCAGGTCAATGTTTTCTATATCTGTATCAATATCTATATCTATACCCATGTCTATATATCTCCTTAAAATGGGAATCAAGCAATGAATCTTTGTTCCCCAAAACTAGTTTAAAGCCTCCTTAAATCATTTTAAGTTTATAAAGTGTATTACCTTTGTTTTATTTTCTTAAAATTATACAATGATATTTCTCAAAAAATATATGTTACCACAATGCATTATATTTCTTTAGTAAAGACCAAAAAAATAAAAAGAGGAAGAGGAGGAGGAGGAGGAGGAGGAGGAAGAAGAAGGAGGAGGAGAAGGAGGATGAGGAAGATGAGAAGAAGAAAGAGAAGGAAGAGAAGGAGGAGGAGGAAGATGAGAAGAAGAAGATTTTGTCTTTCTATTACTCTGTCTCTTATTGTTCAAGGTTAAAGCCCACCCACTTCATTAATATCCTAGCTGTTTGTATTACTTTCCCTGTTTTCTTTCTTTTTCTTATCTTCTCACTGCTTAAGATTTTTTCTTTGTTATCACCACAATCTTTGTCAAAAACCATAAATATGGTTGTGTAAATCCTCACTGACCACACTCTTAGAATAATGATGCCACTTATTGGGTTAAAAAAAAAAAAGGATACAGACTAACAAAAAGCAATTCTAACAATTTCACATGACAGTAGACCAGAGGTAGGCAAAATTCCTCTCTGAAAGCCAGGTATTAACACTGTCAGTTTTGCTGGTCATAAAGTCCAATGTCACAACTGCTCAACTCTTTGCCATTTTAACATGAAGGCAGTCAGAAACAAAATATAAAAGTACAACTACAGCTATGTTAAAATACAATTTTATTTACAAAAATCAACAGTGGGCTTGATTTGCCTTGGGTTAGAGTTTGTTTTGTTAACTCCAGTACTAAACAACTATAAACTTTCTCCAACATAGTTAACCAGTTTTATCTCCAATCAATCCCTTCTGAGCATCCTAAGAACATAAAATAATTAAATGTTTGTTATTTCCTAAATCTGGCATATTCTTTTCCATTTTATTGTTCTATATTATTTCCTTTGCTTTATCTCTGCACCTCACTATTCTTCTTAAAGATAAGAGAAAAAGATGTATAAAAGGGCTCTATATGTTTCTCTCTTTTCTTGCTTAATAGGTGAATTACTTTTTAGTAAAAGAAATTAAAGAAGAGAAAATGAGTGTGACTTGAGGGATAATAATATGTTTAAAATATGTTTATTATTTTAGAAATCTGTAAGTCAGGGTTATATGTCCAATAATCAGTTACATGTTTCAGAAATCAAGGGAACTGTCTAAAATAGGCAGGTATTATCAAGACCTAAATGCTAAATTGTTATGAGATTCTTCAACATGAAAAAAAAGTAAAAGTCACCATTCACATTCCTACAATAAAAAGCTGAACAAGCTGAAAACTAATGACTAGTTTCAGACCCATCAGAGAATTAAGGTCACGAGGCTAAACACCACACCAAAATGTGGAGACAGTTTGTTATGGGCTGAACTGTGTTTCTCTACTCCACAAAATATATGTTGAAGATCTAATCTCCAGTTCTTCGCAGTGTGGCCTTATTTAGAAGGAGTCTCCTTACATAATTAAATTAAAATAAGGTCATTAGAGTGAACTTTATTCCAATCTTTATCAAATAGGGAAATTTGGATTCAGAGACAGGCGCAGAAAGAAGACTATGTAAAGACACAGGGAGAATGACATCTGTAAACCCAGTGCTATCTGAAACCACAGGAAATAGGAACAAAGATGTGGAACAAACTCTTCTTCATAATCCTCAGAAGGAACCAAGCTAATCATGGGAGTAGATTTGGTCGCCCTCCAAAAAAACCTATAGAGTAACAGAGAGATTGAAAGACAGAATAATATTTAAAAGAATCTGAAAACTGAATGGCTGTTTACTACATAATTGATAATATATGTAATCTCTAAATAAAATTCATTCTCTTTTTTAAAAAGCAAGTCAATTCTGAAGATATGGAAGACTTTAAACTATCTGAAATGTTCTATCAGGGTTCTGAGTTGCAGTTTAATGTAATTTTCAAAAGATTTAGAGACAATACTTTGTTATTACTAAGAATTTTAAAGGCTTGTATATTAAACAATTGGCCTCAGATTTGTTACTGAAACTAATCGTACTCTGTTCTAAACTCATACTGCCAGACTGGTTCTGGAAGACAATGTCTTTTTGAGAAAGACAGTTTATGGAAACGGTATATGACAAGTATGGACTTTTGAAAATATGAGTTGTAGATGATTATATATTTCCTTGCCTAGTTGGAGAGTTGTAATTTACTCATATCCCAGGAAGTTATTAACAACATAGGAGGATTATCAAATGCTATTAAACTGAAAGATACCATATGTAGATTCATATTTATTTGTCTTTAGAAAATGGAGAATTGTAATACAAAATAAAAGAGATACAAAAAGTAGCTATTGTTTAATAACTGATTTGAATTTTATCCAGCTGATAATAGGGATTTGAACAAAATGACTAAATAAAAATTAGATAGTCTCCTAAATAGTGAATTAAAGAAGGAAAAAGAATAGAATTTATTACACAGCAGTAAACTTTTCCTGATTTAAAATGAAAAATGAAGAAAATAACTTGTCACATAATATTGATATAAATGAAATGAAGTGATAAATAATTTATGTCAGGTATTTGTATATAATGTGGATTGGGAACCAAGTGAATTAGGATCAGTTTAAGGAAACCTAACATTTGTGTGTGAGATGAAGTACAATGGGCCTAAAAATAACAATAAAAATATTAAATTAAAAATAAATTGTTCATTTTCAGGCTCAGTGAATCTAGATTTTATCAACCTATCATAATAAAGGGCTGTTAGTAAGAGGAACTCTAAAGGAGTTGGTTTAAGATTTTCAACTTTATGAATGATTCCACAGATGGGTCATAGATTTTTCATGTCTTACATCTCCATCAACATTGGAAAATGATAAGAAAAAACTGGTACATCTTAATAAAAGTAAATAGACACTTGGAATCTTGATAAATACTTTAAGAGTTTTACCTGTAAGGAGCTAAGAATATGTAAGTTGTAATTAAATAATGCTGAATTTTTAACTTCAGGGCTATAAGTTGTTAGGAAGGAGCTTAGATTGCATGATTACAGTATGTGTTATATTTATATGTTAATATTTCAGAATTGTTAGAATAAGTTAACATTACATCTACATCTATTTAATGTTATTTGAAAACTTTTTTGAAGCCACTTCAAAATTAAGTGCTGCTGTCAGAGTTTGTATTTGAATTAGGAGCGTGGTGCACAACTCTACTGGTAGATCATTGCTAACACTGTCCTGCTCAAAATTTAGACACACACACAAGTTTTTATGAAAATTAATTTCTAAAGTTGTGTTCATCAACTGCCTGGCATATTTTCAATTAAAGACTCAGCTTAGTTCTTATAGGATAAAGTGCTAATTATTTTCTCCCCAACTTCAATAAAGGTGAAACTATTGGCAGTTGCCAACAGTTTTGCAAAGTTTGATCTGTTTATATGCAGCTTCACATATTTCAGAGTGTTAAGATAAAACTTTACATTTTTAAGTAAATTTTTATGCTTCTACTAAATTTGTACACTCTTGTTAATTTGAAGGCATAACACTTAGGAAAAACTTTTGAATAAAAAATATTTATTACTGTAAATGATGATAAGGAAAAAAACACATAATTTTTAAAAATAGTTATTAATTATCAGCTATTCAAATAGACGTATTTCTAATAGACACTAAATTAGTCAAAATGCTGATACTACCACACAAACGCACTTTCATATTTTAAACTTTTAAGAACCCAGGGACCAAAAGTTGGAGATGACAGAGAAAATTACTACTCTGCCTATCAATATAAGTTTTTTAGAGCTTTCATAACAAAGTACCACAGACTGGGTGGCTGAAACAACAGAAATCTTTCTCACAGTTACTGAAGCTAGAGGTCTGAAATCAAAGTGTCAGGAGGACCATACTACCTCTATAATCTATAGGAAAATTCTACCTTGTTGTTTCCTGGCTTCTGGTAATTTATTGGCAATCTTTAGCATTTCTTGGATTATAAAAACATCACTCTGGTTCTTTGTCTTGCATGATCTGCTGCCCTTTTTATCTTCACATGACATTCTTATCAGAACACCAGTCATATAAGAATGGTTTCCCAGACTACTCCAGTATGATTTCAGCTTTATATATGCAACAAATCCATCTTCAAATGGGTCATATGCTGAAGTGTTAGGTGTCAGTGTTTCAATATATCTTCTTAGAGGAAAACACAATTCATCCCATAAAACCCTCCCTTTGTAAAAAACAGGGAAAGAAAGAAAGAAAAAAAAGGAAAATAAAGAATAAGAATGAAAAATAAAGAAAGAAAAAAAGAAGAGGGAAAGAGAAATAGAAGAATAAGAAATCATCACAGTGCAATCCAATCTATAATGACAAATTAATTTACCATATATTTGTACTGATTCTAGGGAGGATGGATAGATACATAGATGGATAGATAAATGATAGATAGATGATAGATGAGATAGATAGATAAATAGATAGACATATTGATAGGTGATACATTGATTTAAAATTATGTATTGACCCACAATACACTAATATTTTAAAAATAAAATAATATTGTTTTTTTATTTTGAGAAATATGGATAAATGAGAAGAGCAAAATCTGAGTATCCCTAAGTTCTTCTTTGTACTAAAGATCACCAGATCTCTTAAATAAAAATTATTGTAAATATGCTGTTTAGTAGTAGCCATTCAGGAGAAATTCAAGACAAGAGAAAAGAAATAAAAAGAATAAGTGCTACCACAGAAAGATTTCACCACACACTGGATGGTGAGTTGCGCAGAACTTATGTTTAAGAGGAGAAAACAGGTCAATGGATAAAGACATGATTCCAGCCCCAAAGACACAGTGGCTATCATAACAACATTTTCAAGATACATTGTCCAAAAAAATAGATAGATGATAGATAGATAGATAGATAGATAAATGTTGCTACACTGACCCCACAATTCTTTAGTAACTAAAATGAATTAAAATATGTCTATTAAATATAAATAACTATGAAGAGAGATTTTTGTGTTGATAGTACAAAATTAGTTAAAAGAAAAAATATCCCAAATAATTGATTAATAAATAAATAAAGAACTACATTTCTTTATGAGTCTCACAAAATTAAAGAAGCCTATAATCTTTAAATAAAGCTTGTAGATTAGATAGGGTAGATGCTGAACTAATAGAAGCACATTATAATAGTAATATATAAGACTTCATGCAAGCAATTATCTAAATTTATTGCTCAACCTTACAATGTAGGTATAATTATATCTCTACCTATGGATGAAGAATCCATGAAGCAGAGAATGTAAGTAACTTGTCTAGGTTCCACTTTTAGCAAGTGGTTGATATAGTATTAAAACTTGGACAATCTAGAACCACAGTCCATGGCTTCCCTATTATGCTATGCTGATTTGGTGGAAGGAAAGTATAGGCAGATACTCATATTGTGCATAATCTTCCTCACAAAAGCAAATTCTCACTAAGGGGATTCCTTCTCTCTTATACTTTAGAATGTCGAGAAGAGCCAATGGAATGAAGCATCGCTAAATTCTGCATTATTGGCAGCATTTAATTGCATAGTGATGCCCGCCCTGGTAAAGGTCAGTGGAGAAAATTAATTACTTGAATTCCACAATGCCCTTCATAGGACATTTTCTTGAACTTTTTCACTGTAAGTGCCTAAGTCTTTCTCAGAGTTGTGTTTCTGCTGTGCTGTCCTGGGTGCTGACTTTATTCTCACACTGGTAACAACTTAAATAGAAGTTCCAGTCTTCATTTTTGATACAACTACCATCTTTTCTTGAAGCTGGATTTAAAAAAAAATACTGTTTTCAGAAAACTTGGGATATGATGATTTTCTTCATCTAATTAACCAAACATTGGCTGTTAAATGCCTTCTTGAACCAATAGCTGGTGATAACGATAAGTAATCATCTCAGGTGGAAAGGATGCTTTAAGAGTGTCAGTTATAATAGTGCCTTGTAATTTATTTTATAATAATGTCCCATTTCAAATTGAAGCAGTAAATAATTAATATTTTAAAAAACCCTCATATTGAAGCAACCATCTACATTTCTCTTTCTCCCTCTCCCCTTTCTCTCCTTCTTTCCCTCCTGTAGCTGGTAGCTTGAATGGTTTGAGCATGGCCCTGGGCATTGAAGCTCAGGTTCTAAAAATAGCTCAGTAGTTAAGCATCAGCTCAACCCAGTTGGGTGCATGCGGGAGTCTGCCTCACTTTCTTCCCTCTTTTCACCTAAAAAAATAAAATTAATAAATAACTTTTTTAAACCCTCATATTTGCAGAGCATATACACACCAGCCTTAAAAAGAACATCAAGGCAAAATACATAAGATGCTGATCATAAAAAGAGAAAAAAATGTGAGAAAAAGGTAAAAGAGAGCACAGCTCCATACGGGTTATTATATGTATATATACATAGTCCCTGAATTATGAGGTTTTGACTTATGACTTTTTCAATTATATGATGGTACAAAAGCAGCATGCATTCAGTAGAAACTATACTTCAAATTTTGGTCTTTTCTTGGTCTAGCAGTATATGGCACAATAGTCTCTCATGATCCTCCGTCATAGCTCGAAGGTAGCTATGTAATCAAAAAGGTAAATGACTGATTCTCTACAGTATACTCCATTACCAAAAAAAAATGTTTTTTGGATATGGTGTTTTATGTTTCTGCATCCCATCATGTTTCTGAAGCACCTCTCTATATCTCCTGTTTCAAAGGAAAGCAACTACTCTTGAAATGTAACTCAAAATAATTGCCCAAATTCAGGGCAGTGTAAGTGTTCTGAGCATGCTTAAGGTAGCTAAACTGAGCTGTGATGTTCAGTAGGTTAGGTGTATTCAATACACTTTTTTTTACTTGAGAGGAGGAGAGATAGTGAGGCAGACTCCCACATGCACCCTGACCAGGACCTGTGTTCTGGAGCCAATGCTCACAACTGAGCTATTTTTAGCAACTGAGGCAGTGCCTGGGGGTATACTCAAACCAATTGAGTCACTGGCTTATGGACAGGAAGAGAAATAGATGGGGAAAGGGAGGGAATGAAAAGTAGATAGTCACTTCTCCTTTGTGCCCTGACTGGGAATTGTGCCCAGGATGTCCATACACTGGGCCAACACTCTATTGACTGAGCCACTGGCCAGGGTCTAAATGCATTTTGACATATATTTTCAATTTACAATGGCTTTAATGGGGTTTAACTCCATTGTAAATTGAGGCGCATCTGTATTCCTAACCCAACTGTGATGAAAACTCTCTATAATCATTATTTTTATCATCTTTGGAAAATGAAAATTTAAAGAAGCAAATTGAGATATTATTGCAAAAAGATAACAAAGTGGGTGAAATATAACTTGACTTTTACAAATAATAAGTTATTAGAGGTCAGAATGGGGAGAAAAATAAATTTGGGGCCCTTTAGAGAACATACTACCTTAAAATGAGTTTCATCGCTGTCTAACTGTGTTATATGTTTGAAGATACTAAAATGTAAAAAATGAAATACAGCATTCATAAAAATATTTTTAAATAATATAGAATTATTACTACTTATTTTGGAAAACATAGTCAAACAACATTTCAATGTTTTCTTCTACTGTTTCCTTTAGATATTCTTATTTTAGCCTCTGAATCTGGGCACAACTGTACTGATACAGGAATTTACAAAATTATTTGATACATAGTAACTAAAATAAACTCCTTTACATCAACATGTATCATATGTCAATGTCAACATCTTCTTAATATATTATCAACACACTAACATGACGTTAAGACATTTATAAAAGAGTTATATTATTTGGTACCTAATTATTTGTCTCAGACACAGGGCTGTCAGTGTGCTCCAGGCTCTTTATAGGCAGGGAATTTGACCATATACATATAAAAGTAGATATATAGTACATAAAACATAAAAGTAGATTGATTATCATTCTCTAAAAATGGTTAGTAGTATATTTTCAAGTGTATAAGTTTTGGAATAGATCTGTTCATCAGTGTTGTGTACATTTATTAGGCCACTACTGGAGTTCTGGAATCAGTAATGAATTCTGTTATCAGTCAGTCTAATCAGGAGACAAAAATAGCACCAATAACTGAGAGAAAATCTCATATAAGGAATAGTTGACAAGGTTTAAAGTTCTTAACAAGGCAGCAATAAAAGCAAGAAGGGTTTATTAAAATATTACAGAGGTAACCATTGATGAATATAGCTATCATGAATGTAGCCACCAAACCTAAGAATATGTATTTGCTTGCCATTACTGTTTAACAGATTTAGTGAGTTCTGATGGTATCCCTACCATGGCTTACCACTGGGTTTTGCAGGCACAATAATGAGATAATTCTCTGTGGGTTTTGGTAGGACCTCTGTGGCAACTTTCTAGAAAAATATTAGCAAATTTCCAGTGGCCAGATTCTTAGTAACTTGTCTCCATAACCCAGCAGGCATTTTCTTCCCTTGGTCTATATCATCTCAATGAGTTTATTCACAGTTCACTGAACCATACCACACTTTCTCCAATGCAATCTGAATCACAGACTTAGAGGACCTCTCTTGAAAGCTTTTCTTTCTTTGGTACTCTGCCTTAGTCTTTGAGGAAACAGCTGTTCTCTCTATTTGCTATTTTTGCATTCTTTGAGGTAAAGGCACCTTGATTGTTCATCTCTACTAGGTATTACTAGTTAAAATATCATTTATGTTAAATTGTCCCTATTAAAATTACTGTATGATTTCTGTTTACTGACTGGACACTAACACAAAACTGGTACCAGGAATGATCCAAGGAAATAGAGGTGCAAAGATTAGTTTTGAGAACTGATTTGATTGTGTCATTAGTCTTGAGTGTAATGCTGAGCTTTTTGTAAATGGGAAATAGAATGATAATAATCCTTGGCATGAAGTGGCATCACAATTAATCAATCCATTACCTACAGTTAATTTTTATAAATTGCTTACCAAAGCAGCACTTTGGGATCCAAAGTAGCCACTGCACTTGACTATTATAACAGTAAAATGACCAAATAAAAAAAAAAAAAGAAAAAGAAAAAATACTATGGTGTGAATAGAATCTCCTAAGTGCACTGGATTCTTACAAATAATGATAGTAATAAAAATTGCAAGCTCAGTTAATTTAAATCTCAGCTTAAAATGTAATGTGAGAACCAGGTAATTTCTGTGAGAGTCTCAAAGTATCTCTCTCTCTCTTTTTATAGCCATATGACTGATGTAAAAAAAATCAAATGCAAAATTAAATGAGGTGTATTGAAGTCAAGAGATTCACCTTGTTTCTCGCATGAAAGTTAGGACAATAAATGGGAAAGAATGAGACTAAAATTTTAAATGGGACAGCCTTTTGAACCCCAATAAAACTACAATTCTTGATGCTACAAGTCACCTTGAGCTTTCATTCCATTGCTAGTGAAAACAGACTTTCCTCCTGTGCCTGAGACTACTAACCTACATATATATATCTTTTCTTTGACACTCCAATGATAGCAGAACCTAGAACAGACACCTCGCAGAAATAAGCCTATTCTCCTTAAGAAACACAGCAACTGTCCCTTGTTGATATAACTCCAGCAAAGTCTCAGACTATTTCTGGTGATCAGGTTACACCTTAATATGGAAAGATATAGTTTACACATTAAAAGAATTATGCAGTAAAAGAAAATGAATTACAAGGTAAGTAACCATACACATATGTATGTATGTATACATACATGTATGTACTTTTATATTTATTATACACCAAAGACATGTAAGATGTATACATCAGCAGCAACATTGTGATTCCATGTGGTAATAAATTCTGAGATCATCAGTGCAAAGAGGTAAATATATAACCCTAGATCAAGCCAAATTTATTAATTAGGCACACTTACTAGAGACTACTAAAATATAATGTGTTATCTTGAAGAGTTGGAATTGCCTTTAACAACTTGCTTGATGATTGAAACTTGAATTCACTAGAGGTCAATATATAATGAGATTGAATTTTTCAGAGAATATGAAAGAAGGAATCTAAATGTTTTATATAGAACTGTTGAAATGGATTCATCACAAACCAGGCTACACATTTACAGTGGTACCTTGAGATATGAATTTAATTTGTTCTTAACCGAGCTCGTAAGTCAGTGAACCCGTATATCAAACTGCTGATACTGGACCCGTGCGCCAACGCGCCAACTAGTAGCAGCTTCCCGAATCACGACTTGTATCTCGGAATCACGACTCGTATCTTGGAATTTCACTCGGATCTCAAACAAAAATATGGACCAAGTCGCAGCTTGTATCTAAAAAAAAAAAAAAAAAAAATTGTATGTGGGTCTGTTTGTATCTCAAGGTACCAATGTATTCCCAAATCCAAAGATTTTCCCTTCATTGACATGTTGAGAAACAGATTGCTGAGGGAATTCCTAATTCTTGAAATAGTCTATAGTTTCTCTCCTCTAGAGACCAGATATGACTATATATAGGATGCCATCACTGAGGTAAGTTCTCTGATGTTAATGAAGACAATGGAATCCTAGAATAACAAAGCTGTAGTACATAACTACCAAAGAAAACTTGGAAGCATAAATAAATAAATAAATAAAGAAAGAAAGAAAGAAAGAAAGAAAGAAAGAAGAAAGCAGAGATTACAGGGATATTTGGTGACATCTACTTGATAATGGTGTGTCTGAGAATGCAGAGAATGAGAAGCCTACAAGAATATTGCTTGTATCATATAACAGAAAACAATCTCTTGATTTGAAGACCAAAGACCTTATTTGAGTTAACACAATGGAGAATTACCTGAATTGGCTTTCAGATCAATGTTACAAAAGCTTGATGGAAGCACCTAGAACTTACTCTCACTAGGAGGAGAGTAATATTATATCCTCATTAAGTTAATCAATTTGGTCTGTACAGAATTCAGATGGATCTTAGATAATTGACTTAGGACAAATGCAAATATGATCAGATGGTGAACCCAACTGCAGCTTTTATTTTCTAACTTATTCTCTTTCCTGGAACAAATAAATACAAGCCCTGGTGTCAAGCTATTGACCTAGTTAATGTATTTTTCTCCATAACAATTTAAAAGGACTACCAGAAGCCATCTGCCTTTACCTATCTGGGCCAATATTACATCTTAATTCACATGAGCAGTTAGTTTCCCAGAGAGTGCTAGGATTTCAGCCAGATTTCCAGTGAATCTTGTAAGGGCCATAATGGGTGGCTTCCCAGCAAGTTCAACTAGTACCACAGTAGGCAGTTTCCTAGCCAATTTCAGTGGCACAATGCCAGCAGCTTTTCAGCGTGTCTCATTAGCATGCCATGTGTGCAACAATCCAGCAAGGTTCAACCCTTCCATATAACTGCCATTTCTATATTCTTTGGCATTTCTTTTACTCCTGAATAGTTAAACCATTTTACTAGTTAATAATTCATCATATTACATTTACCTGCTCAAAACTTGGTGTGATTTTTCTCTTGTCCTTGAACTTTGACAGAAACAGTAGGTAAGTTCTGCCATTTGGTCTTGACTCCTCAGGGATCTCATCAATCAGGGAGCCTAATTAATGGCCTCTCCTTAATTTTAATAGGCCACACAGGAAACCACAGAAAACTATTGAAGAAGGCTGTCACTGATGTATTTCTCAACGTCTTACTGAAGAGTGTGCTTTAGGACCTCTAGGGAGAGGTAGTAGGCAGGCTGGGTATACAACTTACATATGACAAACCCATTCCCAAATCTCTATCTGCAGAAAAGTTGTTATTGCTTTTTCTACTTTATGCCATCGGAGTTTAGGCATCTCTACATCATTAGCCCTAAGACATGGTTGGTTGTCAATTTGACTCAACCAACCAAATAAATTAAAGAGTCTTTCCAGTTAGATACACTAATACATTAAACCTAGAATCTCTAACTTACCCATTACAATAAATTTAGGTATATCTTTTCTTATATTTTATCCTCCTTGGTTTAATACCCTTATAATTCGTTCTCATGCATATTTTCCAGATTTTTGCTGATATAAATTATACATATAATTCTTTCAATGTGTATGAATTATATCCTCCTAGGTCAGACTTTGTACTAATTCCCCTTGGAGCATGGGGAACTCTCATGCTAGTTAATGCTTTTGTGTAAATAAACAGTTACTGGATGTGTCTGGAAGAAAGGGCATCTCCTTTCAAGTCAACTTTCTCAGGTGAGATAATTGCAAGTGGAGAAAGGTTAGTCTTCTCAGCCTCACGATGAGAAACTACAATTATTAGCTGTCTCTGAATCCACCCAGATATCCTCAAGCCTTGTTTCAGGCTTTTACTCCTTCTCACTCAAGCTTTAACCTTCTCATATAAAAGGTGGGGAGCTATGAAACTTACATTGTAATTATGTAACCTACACAGTTTAATTCTGTGTTTGATTTTCTGCAGTATTGACCTTGTAGCTATAAGAAATAAACTATTTTAACGGCTGCCTTAGACATTTTCTTATTATTTGACTATCATGGATATGAGAATTTAAAGACATGAGCTTGTCACTTTTTTTATAAGCACTATATTATACTCAGAAGAACTCATATGATGCCAATAAATAACATGATTACTAGCATATTATTTTCCATTGTTGAGATAAGCACTATATTCAAGCTCAAGCATATGGTAAAATTTATATTAAAATCTCTTCTTTGAGAGTCTATTTCCTGGAGTTCCTTCTGATATCAATTTCAGAATCATTTAAGGTCCAATCAGAATCCATGTGACACTTCTCAATGGAGCAAATTTTATATAAGAAATTGTTTACTATACAAAATTGTTAACTAAATAACCTAAAAATCAATAAGAGAACACTAAGTTATCAGAAAGGTCACAATTGAGGAAGCAACTATCATACCTATGACTAGAGGAACAAATAGCAGAAAATGAAATCTATAACAACTGAAGGGAGACTCTCCCCATTTGAAACTTAAACCTTTGAAAAGGGTGTTTGCTTAGTTATTGCTGAAAACCTTGGATCTTAGAACAAGGGCAACATGAGCTGGAACCCAGCGCACTTTTTGGGCTGGGAAGGGGGCATGTAAGCAGGCTGGCTCTGGCATCTCAGGAGGAGGCAGGGGTTGTAAAAGAGACCAGTATGTAAGTGATAGAAAATCTCAAAACTGAATACAATTGCTGCTCCAGGAAGAAACTGCTTTGCTGGGAAGAAGAAACTCTGCTGAGGTACCATCCACAGGTAAAGAAAGTACATAGGTAAACCACTGGAAGCAAATAGAAACAAGTTTATTTTTCTTCATCCAGTCTACTGGTCTAATGCCCTGTTGATCAAGATTGGGAAGGAACCAGATGGCAAAACAGTAATGTGCTTTCTAGAGTTCTAACCCAAGTATCACAAAGCAGAGTATATAGTTTTGTGAGTTTGGAGCTAACAAGCCACTATGGAACACCCAAAACAGAAACCTTACAGAATCTGTTGCAGCTCTTTTTCACTTCCAAAATGGCCTTTCTTGTGGCTCAAGTGTGAAATAAGATGTCTGTGTTGGTCATGTAGACTTTAGAATTGTGTCTATATGTGTACTCTTAATTAGAATACCTAAGAAATAGTATGTTTATGTTTTCGTTACTTGTAAGCAAATAAATTTGATTCAGACAATTTAAGTAAAAATTTTTAAAAAGTACTGAATAGATGAGGAACAGTGAATATAACTTCAGAAATTTAATCATCAAAATAAGTGAGGCAGAAATCAAGAACTTCCTGCCAAAATTACAGATGGAGCACAACAGATAAAAAATGATGAACTATTATCATTGGTTTTTAAGTTTCACAATTATTTTATATATCTGGCAGACATTGACAATTAGAAGTTCACACTCCTGTACTACAAATATATATCCAGTTAAAACTATCATTTTCTTCATACACCTGATTTGGGAGAATTCATACTAGTTTGTGTTGAAAATATTATGCATGTCATTTACTGTAAGATGTTGGTAAGTTTATTTTGTTAATCTTGTTGAATAATATAGGTAGAGATAGTACAGAGTAATGTTTACCTCATTTAAGCACTGGTGCTATCATGTTCATTTTTTGGCTTTTATCTACTGCCTAATATAGCTTACTTTAAAATAGTACATATTGTTAAATCATAATATAAATTAAATGTTTTTAAAGCAGAATTGCAAAAAAAAAAGAATAAAAAAAAATAAAGTGGCCTAACATATTATGGGTGTTTAAAAGGCATACAATGCATTTTAAAAAATAGTAATGTATTATTTAAAAGGAAATAAACAATTTTAATTTAAAAGGGACAATTAAACATAGGATCATTTAATTATACTCTTTGGTCAGTGAGATGTAAACTTTAAAAAGGTATTTTGAGCCTGACCTGTGGTGGCGCAGTGGATAAAGCGTTGACCTGGAATGCTGAGGTTGCCAGTTCAAAACCCTGGGTTTGCTCGGTCAAGGCACATATGGGAGTTGAAGCTTCCTGCTTCTCCCCCCTTCTCTCTCTCTCTCTCTCTCTTTCTCTCTCTTTCTCTCCCTTTCCTCTAAAATGAATGAATAAATAAAAATAATTTTAAAAAAAAGGTATTTTGACATGTCATTGCAAAGTTGTTAAGAATTTGAAATTGTGATTATGGACAGCAAGATGGCAATGGAGTAGGCAGACTAACCAACTTCCAACTCCTGTAACCAAAGTGGATTATAACTTGATTTTAAGAACCATCATCTGGATAAACCAACTTTGAACTAAACTAAGTGGATTCTTCAAGCAAGGAACACTGAAGAATTCACATTGAGACTGGTAGGAAAAGTGAAAACGTGAAAAGGGCTGCCTAGCTCCCCGGAGTGAACGACAGCCCAGAGAGACTCGCATGGTGGGAAGAGAGTTTAGTGGAGAGGGAGGGACCTCGGTCCCAGGAACAAAGCCCCAGCCTGCAGCTCCAGAGCCTACAAGAGGCGTTTGGACAGTATTGAGCTGTGAAACAAGTGAGGATATGGTTTGTGAGAAAGAGACAGTTTTCTCAGACCCAAGATTCTTCTTAAAGGGACAGCGCAGAAAACCTCTCTCAAAACCACTCACCTAGGGCTCTGGGGAACGGGGACAGAGGAGAAGACCATAGCAGTGGGAAGAGAATGTGGACTAGAAGGCACAGGGAGAAACACTCTGAGGGACAGCCACCCTAAATTCTGGTTTGACTCAATTCTATAATCAAAGACGTATATTTCCCCTGGAACTAGCAATACCAGCAAAGGGAGACAGGACACCAACCAAACAAGCTCTCCCATGGCACTTAGAGTAGAGCTGCTTAGACAAAGGGAGCTTCCAGGACTACAGTATGGAGTGTTAGGGTCTGAGCTGCAGTGCCCCTACCCACACTGCTGAGGGCTTGTTGGAGGGACAGTGGCGGCAGGACACTGAAACGTGGTTCTGTCAGCGGAGGCGGGGGACCAGTCGGGGAAGAGGAGAAGAGTGAAAGCAGTCCGGCAGCTGTGGGCCCACCTGCAGCCCCACCTGTGGGGGAAAAGCGGGAGGCCAGGAATAGGCACAGATCTGCTGCTGAGCAGGGGTCTGTGGGTGCGTAGCAGGACCTAGCCTCCGAGGTTTGCGACCCTTTGTGAGCCGGCCCTGACAGTGGGGACAAGGCTAAAGCCGGGAACAGAAGAGGCTGGCAGCTAATTGCACACCAGGAGCCCCGCCAGGCAGAGAAACTGTGGCAAGCAGGCTCTGACTGCAGGAGCGGGGCAGGGCAGAAGCCCGGGAACAGGCAGGGTCCGCAATGAACAAAGGTGCTCACCTATACCCATGGTGCTGAGGCTTGTGGCTTGAGTGTGGTGCGCAACACCACCTGTGAGGGAGAGGCGAAGGCCCAGAGAGGCTGAGGCTTATAGAGCTGGGCACGAGAAAACAGCCTCTCCCGCAGAGGAGAAAAAGAAAACACAGCAACAGCAGCAGTGGGCCGGCGCTGGCAACACCCATACACAACCACCCTAGGCAGCGGTAGAGGGGGTGGTGGGTCTGCAGACAGACCACACCTAGGGAACACAAAGGAAACACCCATTGGACTCCACTGGCCACACCCTTCTTATACACAGACAAAATGGGCAGGTAGAGAAATGCAACCCAAACGAATCAAGAGAAATTCCAAGAGAAGGACCTAAATGAGCCAGATATAACCAAATTACCAGAAGCAGAGTTTTAAATAATGAGAGTTAGGATGTTCAAAGAGATTGTAGCAACAATGAATAGTCATTACAAACACCTAAATAAAGAAATAACAAGTATAAAAAACGAAATTGAAATAATAAAAAGAATCAAACAGAAATAACAAATACAGTATTAGAACTGAAGAATACAATGGAAGGAATTAAAAGCAAGATGGATGAAGCTGAGGATCGAATCAGCGAGTTAGAGGACAATATAAACAAAGGTACAGGAGCAGAGCAGAAAAAAGAAAAGACAGTCAAAAAATGTGAGGAAAATTTAAAGGAGCTCTGTGACAACATGAAGAGAAATAACATATGCATCATAGGGGTTCCCGAAGATGAAGAGAAAGAAAAAGGGATAGAAACTTTGTTCAATCAAATCATAGCAGAAAACTTCCTTAAATAAAGTCTGGAAAACATATCACACATTCAAGAGGCACACAGAACTCCATTAAAGAGAAACCCAAAGAAATCTACACCAAGACACATCATAGTTAAAATAGCAAAGCTAAGATATAAAAAGAAAATTTAAAATGCTGCTAGAAAAAAAAAGGCTATCACTTACAAAGGAGCCCCCATAAGGATGACATTGACTTCTCAACAGAAACACTTGAGGCCAGAAGGAAATGGCAAGATATAATCAAAGTAATGCAGAACAAGAACCTACAACCAAGACTACTCTATCCAGCAAGGCTACAGTTTAAAATTGAAGGAGAAATAAAGAGCTTCCCAGACAAAAAATACCTCAAGGAATTTATGAAAACCAAATCAATTTTGCAAGAGATGCTAACGGGCCTGTTGTGAACAGTTCAAAGGAGGAAAAGAATATAGAAAATGAAGAATAGAGCTTATAAGAAAAAAGTGGCAATAAACAACTACATACCAATAATAACCTTAAATGTAAATGGATTCAATGATCCAATTAAAAGACATAGTGTAGCTGCATGGATAAAGAAACAGGACCCATATATATGCTGTCTACAAGAGACACACCTTAAAACAAAAGATGCACATAGACTGAAGGTAAAAGGATGGAAAAAAATATTTCATGCTAATGGAAATGAAAAAGAAAGCCTGGGTAGCAATACTTATATCTGACAGGATGGACTTAAAAAAAAAAAAAAAGGCTGTAGTAAGAGATAAAGAAGAACACTACGTAATGATAAAAAAAATCAATTCAACAGGGAGATATAACCATTATAAATATATACGCACCAAACATAGGAGCCCCAATACATAAATAAAACTTTAATGGATATAAAGGGCGATTTAACAGCAATACTATAATAGTAGGGGATTTCAATACCTCACTAACATCACTGGATAGATCCTCAAGAAAGAAAATTAATAAAGAAGCAGCAGACTGAAAGGATACACTAGATCAACTCGATTTAATAAATATCTGCAGAAGTTTTCTCCCTAAAGCAGTAGAATATACATTCTTTTCAAGCACTCATGGTACATTCTCTAGGATAGACCACATGTTAGGAAACAAAAGTGGTCTCAACAAATTTAAGAAGATGGAAATCATATCAAGCATTAGCTCTGATCACAATGGTATGAAACTAGAAATTAACCACAAAAAATACCCTGAAAAATACTCAAACACTTGGAACCTAAATAGCATGCTTAAAATAATGAATGGATTAACAATGAGATCAAAGAAGAAATAAAAGTTTCTAGAAATGAATGATAATGAGCATACATCATCTCAAAATTTATGGGACACAGCAAAAGCAGTACTCAGAGGGAAGTTCATAGCACTACAGGCATACCATGGTACAATATTTGCAAAACAATGAATGTGATTTATCACATAAACAAAAGAAAGGACAAAAATCACATAATTTCAATAGATGCAGAAAAGGCATTTGATAAAATCCAGCACCCATTCATGATCAAAACTCTCAGTAATGTGGGAATAAAGGCAACATTCCTTAACATGATAAAGGCCATCTACGACAAACCCACAGTAAACATCATACTACATCAGCAAAAATTAAAAGCAATCCTTTTAAGATCTGGAACCAAGCAGGGGTGCTCACTTTCACCACTCTTATTCACCATAGTTCTGGAAGTCCTAGCTACAGCAATCAGACAAGAAGAAGAAATAAAAGACATCCAAATTGAAAAAGAAGAAGTAAAACTATCATTATTTGAAGATGATATGATATCGTATATAGAAAACCTTAAAGTCTCAGTCAAAAAACTACTGGACTTGATAAATGAATACAGCAAGGTGGCAGGATATAAAATTAATACACAGATATCAGAAGGATTTTTATACAGCAACAATGAACTGTCAGCAAAAGAAATTAAGGAAACTATCACCTTTACTATTGCAACAAAATAATAATTCAGTACCTAGAAGTAAATTTAACCAAGGAGGTTAAGGACTTGTACTCAGAAAATTATAAAACATTGATAAAAGAAATCAAGGAAGATACAAACAAGTGGAAGCATATACCGGGCTCGTGGTTAGGAAGAATAAACATCATAAAAATGTTTATATTTCCCAAAGCAATTTATAAATTCAATGCAATACCAATTAAAATACCAATGACATACTTCAAAGATATAGAACACATATTCCAAAAATTTATATGGAACCAAAAAAGAACACAAATAGCCTCAGCAATCTTAAAAAGAAAAAATAAAGCGGGAGGTATCACTCTTCCAGATATCAAGGTATACTACAAAGCCATTGTACTCAAGACAGCCTGGTACTGGCATAAGTACAGGCACATAGATCAATGGAACAGAACAGAGAACCCAGAAATAAACACACACCTTTATGGACAACTGATATTTGACAAAGGAGGAAAGAACATACAATGGAGTAAAGACAGCCTCTTTAACAAATGGTGTTGGAAAAATTGGACATCTACCTGCAAAAAAATGAAACTAGACTGTCAATGTATATCATTCACAAAAACAAACTTAAAATGGATAAAATACTGAAATGTAAGGCTTGAAACCATAAGCATCTTAGAAGAAAACATAGGCAGTAAGCTCTTCGATGTCTGTCGCAGCAATAGGTTTGCCGATTTATCTCCCCAGGCAAATGAAATAAAAGGCAAGATAAACAAATGGGACTATATCAAACTAAAAAGTTTTTGCACAGCTAAAGACAATAAGAACAGAATAAAAAGACAAACCACACAATGGGAGAACATATTCGACATCATGTTTGATAAGGGGTTAATAACCAAAATTTATAAAGAACTTATAAAACTTAACACCAGGAAGACAAACAATCCAATCAAAAAATGGGCAAAAGAAATGAGTAGAAATTTCCCCAAAGAGGACATACAGATGGCCAATAGGCATATGAAAAAATGTTTAACATCACTAATCATTAGAGAAATGCAAATTAAAACCACAATGAGATATCACCTCACACCAATCAGAATGGCACTCATCAGCAAAAGAACACAGAATAAGTGCTGGCGAGGATGTGGAGAAAAGGGAACCCTCCTGCACTGCTGGTGGGAATGCAGACTGGTGCAGCCACTGTAGAAAACAGTATGGAGATTCTTTAAAAAATTAAAAATCGAACTGCCTTTTGACCCAGCTATCCCACTTTTAGGAACATACCCTAAGAACACCATAGCACTGTTCGAAAAGAAGAAATGTTCCCCCATGTTTGTGGCAACATTGTTCACAATAGTGAATATCTCGAAACAGCCCAAGTGTCTGTCAGAGGACGATTAGATTAAAAAACTTTGGTACATATATACTATAGAATACTACTCAGCCATAGAAATGATGACATCGGATCATTTACAACAGAATGGATGCACCTTGATAACATTATACGGAGTGAAATAAGTAAAACAGAATAAAATGAGAACAGCATGATTTCATACATAGGTGGGACATAAAAGTGAGACTATGAGACATGGACAAGAATGTGGTGGTTACGGTGTAGGGATAGGGAGGACAGGGTGTGATGGGGGGAGGGGAGGGCACAAAGAAAACCAGATAGAAGGTGACAGAGGACAATTTGACTTTGGGTGATGGGTATGCAACATAATTGAATGATAAGATAACCTGGAGATATTTTCTTTGAACATATGTACCCTGAATTATTAATCACCCTGTTAAAATTAATAAAAATAAATAAAAAAGGAAAATAATAATATTGTAAGAATTATGTATGGTTCCAGGTGGGAACTGAAAATATCAGAAGGGTTGCTTTGTAAACTGATTGTCTAACCACTATGCTATACACCAGAAACTAATACGAAATAATATTGAATGTAAACTGTAATGAGAAAATAAAATAATTGTTTTAAAAAGACCTACTCTCTGCACTGCAGTACCTATGAAGAAACTTTGCAGTTAGCTAATCCCTTAAAAAAAAAAAAGAATTTGATATTGTGTTTTTTGATCTCCGAATAAAGATAGGAGAAGGGAATATATAGCTCACACAATAAAAGAAGTAATCAGTGTATTTATACCCTTATGAAAATGTTGAATATGTAATTAAAAGGTCCAATTTCCAATAAAAAAATTAAAATTCACTTATTTTTAAAAGCAAGTAATGATATGAAAGGCATTGCTAAAATCAGATTAATATGACCAACTACTTTAATTTTGCCTTTCATTCAGGCCTTAACCATGTCATGTTTTACAGTGTCAATTTAATTACACAGAGATAGAAAGACATACTAAAATTTTACAGTACATTTTGAAGTCAATGACAGTGTTTCCAAGGTATGATGATCCCTTTTCATAAAAGCTTTAATTATTTTATTAGCAATAAAACCATTGCTGCAAAGTTCAAAATTACCTGTGACAGTTTTAGAAAATGGTTGTTCCACTTTCTTGTATTTAATTCACAATACTAAGATGTTTGATTTAATATATTATTGTAACTGTTGGAAGGGATCTAATGGTTTTAATTTCATAAAATTCATTTTATGAAAGTAGATATTTTTATCACATTAATGAAATCATTAATTATGTATTTCCAGAGGAAGAAATAGGTCTAGGTTTATATCATGGACAATCACCTCAGTAAGAAATTTCTAAGTTGGACCACTAAACTTAGTGTAACTTCACTTGCCTGTACTTTCTTTATTTCAACAATAAATGAGAAGATTAGAATAGGTTAAAGAATAACAGAAAAAGCAAATGAGATATTTGAAAAGTAAATAAAATTTTCTTTTCCAGTTTAAAATTTGTATTTAATTATGTGACTTTTTCCTGTTTTTTTTTTTATTGAATACAAAAAGAAAGCTATTTATTATTTCAAGTCATATGTCCTATCACTTGCATTAAGAGTAGATTTATCAAAGACAAGGTTGGAAGCAATTTTCTAGTAGTTCAATTAAATTTTCTCTTTAAGCAATGTAATTATAGATTTTCAGGTTTATAAGGATAGTTTCCAGTCAAAATTATTCGATTCTTTTTAATAAAATATGACTTAGAAGAGTATCATGGCATAATTATAGTCATACGAATAGTTATTTAAAAATAAACCATGAGAAACCAATGAGAAATTATATAAGTACTGCATAGTGAATTTAAATTCTGTGTTTTTAGTCAGAGAGAGAAGGAGGGGACGGACACACAGATTTTGGAATACTCAGAAAAAGAAGCTCATCAACCATTTACCACCATAACACACACAGATTCACTAACACACTTTGCCTTGAGACCATCAAGGTTACACTCATTATGATGTTTAACCACTTTCATGACTGGTCAAATCTTTGTTTATGCCTATAGAACACTCAGAGTTTATAGTCATTTTTTATCTCTTAAAATCTAAAATGGCTCATATCCATCATCTTTTTTTTAAAATTTTAATTCATACTCTTATCAGTTCTTAAAGTATGTCCCGTGTTTGTTATTAGAAAAAGCATCTGTACTGCATATTCATTCTCTTTTGTTCCAACTTACATGTAGAAAAATGAAATAACTTAGGTGCACATGACTGATTAAGAGCTGCATTTGGCTTTCAGATCCAAGCATGATATTTCCAGACACAAGAATCATGCCTCGCTGATTCTTTCCTTAGGGGTCGTTGCTGGACTTTTTCAAATCATTTAGACTATACTGTAAGTCAATGCCTCCCCCCCCCCAAAAAAAAATATATATAAAAGCTAAAACCCTTCTTCCTTTACTTTCATTTCAAAATATCACTCCACTTTTGTCTTCCTTCTTCCACTATAAAAACCATGAGACTCTCAAATGCATATTCCGTACCATCTTAGTCTTAGTATTTATGCCATGTAGTGGCTCAATCAAAAGAATTTTAGTCAATTTGACTCTTCCTTCTCAGTCACTTTTCCACATTAATTAACTGGGATTTACCTAGAAAATGTTTCTGAAATCTGCCTGTCATATCTATATGCTCAAAGTCATTTTTGAAATTTTTGATCTGCATCCTTCAAACAAGTCCCCTCCCACACCATCCACACTCATCCTTCATATGTCAAAGTTAATCCAGTTTATTCACTTCTTTTGATTCACTTTTTTTCTATTTTTTTGAAAAAACATTTAGAGTTTCAACACCACTTTCCTGAAAGGCAACATTATTATAGTGCTCCACATGCTTATTCAATAGTACGCAGGACTATGGCTGCTCCTATGTTTATCGAATAACTCAATAATGACTGAATCCATACTTTATATCAATTACCACTTAATTGAATTTATGAGATTTCGCCCTCATGTGTGAAGCATAAAAGGCCATATGATATGCATGGGGCCCAAATACAAGCACTGCTAGATTGAGTAGGTTGCTCTGATGCAATCTAAAATTCTCAACAGCTGTCAAATGTAATCTAGCTTCCCTCAAAACTTACAGGAAGGACTGGATGATATAACTTGAATGTACAGTTGACTCTTGAACAAAACACAAAGAGGAAGGTGACCAATCAGGAGGAGCAGAAAAGCTAGGTATAACTCTTGACTCTATAGTCAGCCAGCTATTTGCATCTACATATTCAACCAACAATGAATTGAAAACAGTATTTTCAATAAGTGATTGGGAATCCTTGATTGGGAATATTGTTGGTCAAATTTATGAATGTGAAATCCATGTATTGGATGGTTGTTTGAATTTATTGAAAAAAAAATCCTGTGTAAGTGGACCTGCACAGTTCAAACCATTTTTTAAGGGTCAACTGTATGTGGACTTAGCATCCAGTGAAAGTTAGAACCCAGTGGGTGAACTCTTAATAATAAGTTATGAAAGAAAGTAAGTTACGAGTAGATAAAATATTTTTCTCCTCCCTGGAGACCTTTTTCAAAACTCAGTATTTTAATATAGATTTTAAAATAAAATTTAGCAATATAAGTGTGAATTTCTCTACTGTGATAATAAATTGGCCAATTCATCAGGAGAAGTCTTTAGAGAAGCTTCCCTTAGAAGTCCTCACCAGGATGGTAGCAGAATTAAAAACAATTCTGGCATTGGATGCTCAGGAACAGTAAGTGACATATAACACAGTTCCCTCTGGTTATACTTCAAGTAACAAATACAAATATAATCACAAAAATTTAATGTGGACAACATAGTTGTAGATCAGCATTACACAAAGATTTTTACAAATAAATCTATAACCACTCTAGAAAAATGTCTCAAAAGACACTATTTCACAGATATGTCACTAATCTCTGTATTTCAAAAAGTAACAGTCTTTCACCTTCAGATTCCTTGTGTTTATACCATGGTTAAAGATAGTATTAAGCATTATGTTTCTTTTTAACAGAATATAATTATTTGTAGAATAGAGTACATTAGATACTATTTCAAAATACAGGTACCTGAATAAATCAGTTAAAGGAGAAAATCAATACAATGATCAAGGTTGGATGCTTTGTTTGAGACATCAGAAGTTATAGTTGAGATGTTTCTATGCAAATATGTTTCACTTGATTTTATCTTTTCTCTGTTCCAGGATCACACCACAATTTGTCATGATATCTTACAACTTTTCTGTTAGAGGGGTATATAGTCAGAATAATTACACTTCATAGATGACTGAATATAAAATAGTAACATTTTCACATTAAATGAATGTATTAAAATTGACTACTGTATGATGAAATGTGCACCAAATTTGCATTAGAAGACTTTAAACTCATAAAGAAATCAGCAATGGAAAAGAAAACTTCACCCAGAGCTGCTTTGAGTGGAGTGGTGCCAGATGCATGGTGGCACTTTATAATGCGTGGATTTGGCAGTTATCCAGTGACTAGGGCAAAATAGACAATAATTTGCATAAGACATTCAGGTAGCAGTCAGAGATGAAGTTATTTGCTTTGAAGAATGTTTTCATTTTAAGAAAGTGACATAAGAGTTTCATGAGAGGTGAAGAAGACAAAGTGCCAACCAAAGAGAAAAACTAGCTATACCAGAGATGGTGAGAGAAAAAAATAAAGAGTATCAGAGGACTGGAAATTAAGTTGAATTAAGCTCCTCTTTAACTGTTACATCCTCCAAGAGCATGCTAACACAGCCTATTACCCTTCTGGCATATCTCTGTGTATCTCTTAACAGATAGCTCATTAAATATCATAGCTTTAAAATATACAGAAAATGCACAAATCTGCTGGATTGTATCTTCAATTGAACGGCCATCTATTGTGACCTGGAGATCCATTGTCATTCAAAGCTCAACATAAACAAAAACTAACTCAAAATTATTTTCTTATAAATTCTGTTTCAGATTTTGATATTTCTGTCATTAGACACTACTTTCCTTCTATTTACTTAATTTATAAAATTTTAAATAGTCTCGGACATACCATCTAAGGTTTCCCCCAATCTCACTAATAATAGATGTTGATTAATCCCTTTTCATGCCACTTGCATTCATCTATTGCTTTGCCATTCTTATTTCTATTATAAGCACAGTTTTATATCCAGGGTAATGAATCACATCCAAAAAGAAATTATAACATTGTGATTACATAGTTCTGAAATTAAATAGACCTAGTACAAAGTTAATAGTGGCATTTAATAATTTCATAAGCGTGAGAAAGTTTTATATATCTCAAGCCACATTATGCTTATCTGTGAAATAAATTTAGGACAATGAATTCTCCAATTTATTGAGTTTCAAAATAGCTTTTATGGAAGACAACATTACTGTGTTATATTGGAATAAAGGTTTGAGGGAGGGGAACAATGACTGTTTTCTGGAACTTAGTCTGTTTTTACTAGGCGAGTTTGTAGGGGTTTGTTTTGTTTGTTTGTTTCTTTTAACACAGTTGACTCAATCCCAGAATCTTTTGTGGGTTTTTTGTTGTTGTTGTTGTTGTTTTTGGTTTATTTGCTCTTATTAAATTTCTTAGCGTTTGCCTTGTTCAAAGACAATTCATCACATTTACCCCTCCAATTTCACTATCGCTTTCTCAATCTCTCTCTCTGTCTCTATACATATGTCTGTATGTATGAGTGTGTGTGTGTGTATGTGTGTGTTTGTGTTATAGAGACAAAGTTGTAATCTATAGTGAGCTTGGCATTGAAAAGTTTTAAGTGAAACTTATGATTCCACAGTTATAATATACATTTTTCAATCTCCCCCCAAATTATCCATCTAAAAGAATAGATAAATCTCCATAGGGGTATTTACATAAAGTCAGGAATGCATATGTGAAATATCTCACAAGAAAATCTCATAATGTGGATAACATATGACATGTTAAACATAGAATTTGGGAGTTTTAATTACCAATGTCAATGAGCAGTTGTATTGAATATATAAATAGTATTAGATTTTCAGAAATATAGTCAAAATATATTATTGGTTTGTAATAAAAACAGTATAGCTTCCTACAATACTCACTTCTCTCACTTTGAGAGGAGAGGTAAACACACAGTGCAGTGTACAGAACATGTATTATAAATTTATGCACCTAGAATTTAAATAATTTTGTTAATCAGTGTCATATTAAGAAATTCAATTAAAATATTGCAGCCTGGCTGGCCAGTTGGGTCAGTGGTAGAGTGACAGCCAAGCATGTGCATGTCCTGGGTTCAATTCCCAGTCAGGGCACACAGGAGAAGCACCCATCTGCAAATTAGGTATTGTTTCTGCTGAACCGGTGCAAACTAGCTAAACACCACCACTGAGAACATATTCATTCCAGGGTCTTATGAGCATGAGAGGTGAATGATCCTTGGTTGTATGGTCCATACAAAGATCTGAAGCATCTTTTTATTTTCACAACTTGGGCTAAAACAGCAGGCTCAGGTGAGATGCTCTGACGTTGCCCCAGGTTTGTCTCCTTAGGAACTCCATGCTGCTGTCCATCACTAAACTATTGTCTTTTCAGCAACATGCTAGGTGTTTCACCTTCAAGAGTCCCAGATGTTTAGGTGAGTTTCCTCTCATCTCAAATCTCCACACACATCATCCTGAAGAATTTTATTCTTTGAGATTTTAGGTCTAATTCAAGTAGTTTGAATTAATATGGCTCAAGTATGGCTCATTAATATTAACCACTGATTGTTGTAAAAATTGGTCAATTTTAAATCTAATAAACAACAAACTGAAAAATTTATAGTCAGTAGATATGATTAATGCAGAAATAAAACACTTAAATATATTCTTTGGATTAAGTTGAATATATTTTAATATATCCATTTACTTATAGTATATCTCATTTCCAGATGTA
Organism: Rhynchonycteris naso; assembly: GCA_037038555.1. Classification (NCBI taxonomy): domain Eukaryota; kingdom Metazoa; phylum Chordata; class Mammalia; order Chiroptera; family Emballonuridae; genus Rhynchonycteris; species Rhynchonycteris naso. Next base: position 39,322,289 of record CM072997.1, on the reverse strand, counting down.
TCTTTGGTAGGAATGCTGTCCTGAAATTTGTAGCAGAGGGACATTATATTGTTACAATGCAGGACTTCAGCTTTTAGAATATGTGTGGTTGGAACTGTCCTGCTTAAAAGCAGAATTCAATGAATCTTTGCTTTCCCTTTCTGTCATTATGACTTCTATCACTCAGAGGGTAATATTGTACCTAAAATATATCAGTCACTACCAAATCTTATATGGATGAATGGTCTCATAACCAAAGTATGAATAAATAAACAAATAAATTAGAAGTAAATAAGGTACAGTATTATGGTAAGTTTAGAGAAAATTAAAAAGAAACAAAAGTTAGAGGTGAATTGAAGATAGCCTTGGAATAGAGAACATTTATAAATATATTTTATAAGTACAATTATGAAATTTTGTCAAATTTTGAAGAAAAAGGTAAAGAATCAGAGACTACCTTTTAGAGTAGGTTGAATTAAGTTGAATTGTCACAAAGAATCAGGAATATAATATGGTTAATAAACTTCAGTCAAAGTCAAATGTCTCAAAATGCTGCAAACTGCACCCTAGGTTCACAACAAAAGCAAGCTGCAAAGTTGTTTTTGAGAAAAGCCTTTTATCAAGGACTAATCAATTTTCCTCTACTCTCAAACTTCTTTAGGTAGGTCTAATATAAAAAGGACATAAAATTAGAAAGAGAAAATAAGCAAATTTAATATATACATATATATGGGGACCCACATACTTAGAGTCAGATATCCACCCTCCCCCTACGGAAAAGATGTTCATGGACAGAAAGGGAACATGGGTAAGACATTCTGATCTAGGAATAAGAAAGTGCCCCTTGGACTTCAGAAGGTTACTTCTGAGAGAGATGTTCAGTAATTATTAGTTTGCCCTATTGTATAGGTAGGTAAAAAGGGCTTTCTGATGATAACTCATATTGTGTACTATGCTCCAATTCAAATTGTTCTAGGTTATTAAAGTGCATGTATGTAACTAAGGGGTACGGTAGAGGATGAGCAGAAGTTTCTCTAGGATGTTGAGGGTTTCGGTTGCTTTTAGCTCAAAACAATCTGCGTACCACTGAGACACACCTTGAGGTGGCTCATTCTAAATCTCTTCAGTTGCTTTTATTTTGTTGGTTTCATTTGCTGGGTAATTACCTAATTCCAGTGAAGAAGTGAGATTTTTGTCAGAGTCCTGAAGTACAGATAGTCCCCCGGTTACAAATGAGATAAATTCAGTAGGTTTGTTCTTAAGCTGAATTTGTATGCAAGTTAAAACAGGTGCATTACCTATTAAAAACAACTTACATGTTTATCTTACCTTTCTGTGCATATAAATACTTAAAAAATTTAAAATACGACCTTATACAATCTTGAATGATGCAGATGATGATGGAGTTATTGGAGAGAATGGGACTGGGGTTACAGAGTCAGGATTTGATTCTACTGCTGGAGTCAGTTTTTTGAAGTAGGCATCAAGGAAGGTTTGCACAGAACTCCCCCCCCCTCTTCTTTTTCTCATCATAAATGGCCCAGCAACATCTCATCTCAGGCCTTCAGTAATTGTATGGTCAACTTTGGTGAACCTCTCTGTATCAAGATCTTGCTCCTCTAACTTTGCCATTTCTGCTTCAATCAGACAAGAAACATCAGCTAACTGTTTTGTAGAAAACTTTTTGGTTCTCGAGTTTCTAGGTCCCTGTTTTCTTCCCTAAATGCTATCATCTGCTTCTCTAGTTCCATATGGTCTTCAGTGGTTAGTTCTTTGCCATGGGAGTTAAGTAACTCTATGATATCATTTTCACTGATACCCAACTGCTGTTGATACCAATAGCCCTTATGGCATTTGGTTTCTAAGTACGGGTGGTATGTAAGTCAGATGTTTATAACTCTGGGACTTACTGTACTTTACATTTATCTGACTCCAGTTGGATTACTGAGTTTACATCTGAGCATTTGATTTGGGCAAATGAAAGAATATGCAGAAGAAAGTGAGCAGGAGTAAGAAAAGTTAACAAACAAAAAATATAAGAAATTCTCAGGAGGTTGAAAAAGCTTAATGGATGCTTGATAGCTGTTTTCAAATATTTGAAAGGTGGTCATGTATGTAGAAAAAAATTATTAAAATTGTTTCATGAAGTCCCAGAGAATAAGCATTCGGTAATTTTAAGAAGGCAGATTCTAGCCAAATATGGTGGAGCTTTAAACATTTAGAGCTAATTTAAATGGCAGAATTATGGTATGAAATATTAAATGCTCCAGGCAAAGGCTCAAAAATCATCTATCAAAATATTAAAGAAGTGCTTACATTGAGTAAAAACTAAAGTAGGTGAGCTCAGACAAATTTTGAATTTTAAGATGTTACTTAGTCATTCTATGAAACTCCCCATAAGATTTTGATGAGCTGATATTGATACTCGGTTATTTTATCAAATTTGGCCTAAGTACCCTTTACTTAATGGAAATGGAGAATAAAGATCTGAAAGTTTATTTCTCTATCTTCAGCTACTCTCACTCACTAATAAATTTTTATAACAGAATCTTCAAATTTGTACTCCAAATATAACAAGTACAAAAAAATCAGTTAAGTATTTAGAAAGTTTATGCTTAAAATTAGAATTTAATTATTTTGAAATTTCTAGAACAAGACATTAATTTTGATAAAATGAAAGAAACTTTTAATACATGATTATAAATATTAACTATAATGCAGCAATTGACAGAGTTTGCAATTAATATAAAAATAGATATATAGGTAGGTAAGTAGAATAAAAACCTAGAAGTAGACACACACACATATATATATAGCAAATTTATAGTGTATGAAGGTGAAAGGTAATTCAATGCAAAATATAGTTCAAATGTTGCTTGAATAAATGGGAATTCACATGGGAAAAAGAACCACTTTATTTTTTAGTTGACATGGAACAAGCTTAATTTTGTGAGTTACAACTATAAAGCTAGTAGAAGAATGTATAGAAGAAAATTTTGTAACCTATAGTTAAGCAAAAATATCTTAGGTAAGATACGAAAAGCACAAACCATAAAAGAAAAACTCAGTAAGTTAAATTTTATTAAAACTAAAATCTGCTTTTCAAAAAACAATAAGACTATAAAAAGACAATCATAGACTTGGAATAAAAAATATATTGCACTTAAAATACATAGCAAACTTTTATAACTCAGCAATAAAAGACAAACAACCCAATCAAATAATGGGTAAATGATTTGAACAAACACTTTATCCCAGAAACTACATTGCTGGCAAATAAGCCCTTGAAAAGATGCTCAAAATCATTCACCTTCAGGAAATGGAAACTGAAATGACAATAGTCTGACACTCCATGCCTATGACTAGTAACACACACACACACACCACACAATAACAGCAACAAAACCTCTAAAAACAATTAGACCAACAAAATCCATTCTTGTGTATCAGCTATTCAGTATAAACTGAACAAGTTTTAATTTTCTTAGCTTAATATTAGTTGGTTCATTTCAACCTTGTGATAATAATTAATGCTATTTATTATTATTACTAAAAATAAAAATGCTGCTTGCAAAATTTTAAGTTCTTCCTAAAGGCGCAAAGTTCATGTAATAAAAAATTTTAAAATAATGTGGATTTGTTAGTATCTAACAAAAGTAAGAAATTAAATTTAAAATGCATGTGCTAAAGTAAATGTTATTTCTGATTAAGAGTAATACATGGGAAGGGATTAGAAACTATCCAGTTTTTATGACTTAGCTGCATGATAGTTACATACTGTTGCAGTGTTTAATACTATGCCAGTTTCACAGAAATAAAATCAAAGCTACTGTTGAAATGCTTGGATACTGAGATGTTTATTTTTGTGTCAACATACAACTTAAAATAGATATTTTCCCATCACATCATTATATCTAAATACATTAAGAGCTTAATTAACCATTAAGATATGAACATGTATAGCACATTGTTAAGCATCTATTATATTTATCTGCTATATTTTTAATAACAACATATAGTTGCTGTTTTGTTGAAAGGAATTTTGGAAGACAAGTGGGAATGGAATCTTTGGGGATGATTTTTTATTTCACTCTCTTTTCTGATATTCTTCATCTACTTAGAAAGGAAGTTGTATATATTAGGAATCTATGTTTGTGGAAATATTATTCTTATTTTATAACATGTTATTTGTATGAAGGTAAAATACTGAAACTGCTTGTGGACAGGGCATAGCTACACATTAATGAAGTGTGGGGAAGGAAACGGCAACTTTTGGGGAAGAGGTGATGCACATTGATGCTAGTTAAAGCTTTGGAACAATACTCTTCTTTTGTACCAGATTGCCCAGAATTTATTATTGATTCGTTAACTGATTCTGCAAAACAATATGAGAGAAAATGCAGTGCAATGTGCCAATTACTGGCATCTTAACATCAGGATTTTTCTAAGGCCAGCATTGGTTAAGTTACAGATTAAAAGAGGTCTAGCGTTCCCACCCCTTACCCAAAAATTTCTTTTTCTCCTTGCTCCTCCATACCTTGATGACATGGTAAATAAAAGAGTGGGGAGAAGAGCTTTAAAAGAAAATGTATAAGTTAGAGAAATAGAGACTGCCTTGTGGGCAAGACTGTTGATGAAAGGGGAAAAAAAAAAAAGAATGGCAAGAACAGGGTGGCATTCTGGGCTCTCTCATTCACTTTGTCAACCACCATAAGCTAGCATCCACTAAGGCCTGGGCTTTGTTCCCAAAACATGATATGTTTTACCAGACAAGAGAGTTGATTCAACTAGAGGAGTATATCCTCAAAGTTAAAAATAATATGAAACTGAGGTGCTCAGTAGTGATCAAGGAATGATAACAAAGAAAGAAAGGAAAGGAAGAATTGAGACAGAGGAAAAAAAGCATATTTGGGAAAAGATAGAGCTATTAAAACAGAAGGAAGTGAGACATACATACAGATAGTGGGAAGATGAATGAAACACGTGACATAGTGAGAGAAGTATATATTAATGGCATCATAAAAAAGGTTTTTCACAAATCTTGAACACAGTTGTACAACCTGATCATGAATACAAGCCTTGTTGACTTTTCTTTCTTTCTCAACTTACCTCCTCAACACCACATTCAGTTGCTTGGAATAATCTCTATACTACACACCTTGCACCCACCCTTATCTCTCATGCCAACCCTTTCAACCGTGATGCTTTGTGATGAGGTCCAAGGGAAAGGAAAATCAGTGACATGTGCTAGCTTTAAAGACATGAGATGTTATAATAACTGTACATTCAGTTCTCTTTTTATAACTACTTAAAAATAAATTATGTTCAATATTTAGCTTTAGACATAATTAACTCAGAACATACTATAAAATCTAGAAGTTCTCCATGGCAGCTAGAGCACAGATTGTGCTGAAAATAAAACTGAAAGTCTAATTATAAGAGTGATAAAAAATCAGGGCCTTAATAGTGAGGCAGTGAAAGACTGATGCCCTGAAGACTAAGATGGGAGTTTCGAATGGATTCACTTGAGTAGCTTAATCTCCCCAGATCCTCCTAAGATCTTCAGGCTGTCAACAGGATTTCCTTCCCTTATCAAGAGAGAAACTCATCACCACCATTGGCTGGAGAAAAAGGAAAGCCCTCACTTAAGAGGAATGCTTCCAGAGATAATGCTTTCTACATCAAGAGCGATCCTTCTACCTGTCCTTGTCTCCAGAACAATAACTACTGTCAGTGTACAACATGATCTAAATGGATTCTTAAGGGGAAGTAATGAAAGGAAAAATGGATTATTAACTGAAAAGAGCTGCTGGGCTAGGTGGATATCAACCAACAAGAGCCAGGAGAACATATATCATCATGATGTTGAGAGTACTAAACCAAGGAACATAAATATAAGGCTGGTGAGGGAGAGTTTATTAATAAGAAGTCACTTTTTTACTCTAAATTTAACATCTTGGCAGGACACTTGTAGCTGGTCCTACTATGAAGCTGTAATGGCTCCTTAAAGTTTAGATATGATGATGTACTATTAGCTAAAGAGGTGCAGTTAGAAGTGTCTTGGCAGAGTATTAAGAATGAAGCCAGAGTATTAAGAATGAAGCCAGAGTGCTGAAGAAGTGGGCATACTGGAGTAGATTAACTGTATAAAATCAAGAAATCAATTGAGTCATTATGTTTCCAGATGGTCCCCAAAGACATTTTCTTCATTAAAATGATATCATAAGCACTATAAGGAGAATTTCAGCATTTTTGAGACTATAAGTAGGAATGTCCTTTAAAGACCAGGTAGGACATGGTTCTGTGGAAATAGCCCCTTTCTCTTTTTTAGCGAGTGAGAGAGAGAAAGACAGACAGGGATAGATGGGCAGGGAAACAGATGAGAAGCATCAACTCATAGTTGCATCACCTTAGTTGTTCATAGATTGCTTTCTCACACATGCCTTGACGGGGGGCTCCAGCCAAGTCAGTGAGTAACCCTTTAATCAAGCCAGTGACCTTGGGCTTCAAGCCAGGGACCTTTGAGCTCAAGCCAGCATCCATGGGATCCCATGTCTATGATCCCAGCTTAAGCGTAGGGTCAAGCCAGCGACCCTACGCTTAAGCTGATGAGCCCATGCTCAATCTGATGACCTCAATCTTTCAAAACTGGGTCCTCTGTGTTCCATGCTGATGCTCTTCCCACTGTTCCAACAGCCTCTTTTATTCAATGGGATAATAGAATTCTGGAGTAGCGGAAGTCAGATGGTAGTACTAACATATTAGAGGCAAGGCTGACATGCATAATATATGCAGCAGCAAGGTCAGAAATAGCAAAGGATTTAATGACTTGTAGACAACTTTGGCAACAGCTAATATACATTTATTGCCCAGGGGTTAAAATGTAAAGATATTCAATAAATATATTTCCTGACTTATAAAACCAGAGTGATCATAAGTGGGTGAACTGAACAATAATGTCAGCTGTTATAATGGAAAACCATTATTCTCATCTTTATTTTTATAACTAAGCTTACTGATTGACACATAAACCAGGTGTTCTTGAACAAGGAGCCTATAATGCCAAGGATAGGCTTTGGAAGAAAATATTCAACAAGATAATACCAAGAATTTTAAAAATTGGACAAATTTTAAATACAACAGTAACTAAGATATAACAAAAGAATATTCTGGATCACTTTATATCAAATAAAAACATGAAAGAAGAACTTTGAATGTTAAAGAAGCCAGACCAAAGAATGTCAGAGATTGACTGAGGAAGGTATGAAATAAATGAATGAGGTAAGGTTGAAACATGTAGACCTTTCTATGGCATGACAAAGAAGTTTGTTGAAATTTTAGTTACAATTGCAAGGTAATCCGGAATGAAACAAATAACCTGAATTACACATTAATATTACTCAGGCTGCTGAGAATATTTATACTTTTGGAATAGAAAAGATCTTCCTAATGGGGGGAAAAAACACCTTAAATGAAGACAAAATATATTATTATTTGTCTTAATTTCCATATTCTAGAGGCTAGAAAATGTTTTTAAAAATAATTGACATGGATTAGGAGATCTAGAAAATGAATTCATCAGCAAGTATTACTTATCCTTCTTATCAGTACATAATAACTGTAGCAAAAAATTTCTACCATTTCTTCCAAAACTTAACAAATGTTTTGATTTTATATTTTAGTGCAGCAATTTGGGGAGACATCTTGTTAGTATATGTAAAAATAAAAAATAAACTTTTCAATTATTAGTTTCATTTCAATGAATATTCTCTAGTATTTTACTTAGTTTAGGGTGTACCAGTTAAAACTCACACAAGTATAGCTACTATGAGTGATACAGACTTGATGCAATTGGAAGAATTGATGAAATAGTTTGCTGGGCTGTTGGTTCTGGGTCTAATATTAAACCTGAATGCAGTGAAGATCAGCCAAGCCACCAGTTAGGTAGCATTGCTGGGAGAAGAGCAAAGACCCATAATATTGACTGAAACTTATAAAGACAATCTGGAATCCATGAGTAACATAAAATAAAAAACTAGAATCTGTGTCTTTCTTCTATCACCTCCAGACTACATGCAACAATTACCCTGAAGAAGTTGGTACCCTATACCACAGATATGCAGCTTAATTAGCCCAAGTTTGAAAAGTTGAATCAAGTGACCTGGTGGTAAGTGTTGGTCTAGGTTCTTTTCTAAACTCATTAGGGAAGCTAGTAGATCAGCGATAATATAAGCACTATACAAGGCATCTAGTGTGTAGATCTTTGCATCATTTTTGCCTTCCAAATCTTGTAAGAAAAGTGATTCTGGAAACATAGTTTCAGATTAGCTAAGTAGACACAGCACAAAAATATTACATTGATTTTTTGCTTTTTGCCAGCTTAGAAGGGGAAAGAAATGGCTGACCATTTTTTAGTTTCCCTGGCAACATTGTGATGTGATGTGTTCCACTTGAGAGAGTCTCTAATCCATGCTAAACCAATCAGATGATCACTTATAGGAAACTGATCTTTATCACAGAAAAATAAAGACAAAAGGGTTTTGGAGAATTATTTAGTCTTATAAAATTTTTCTTGCCAATATGTTTTTGTTCTAGTTCTTGCTCTCAAACTACTTTGATTGCTGCTTTTTTTTTCCCCAAGCCCCTGACTGATTTATGATATCCTTCTAATAAAATTTTTTCTACTTATGGAAACAACAAAATGTTCTAATGATTGAAAAAATAATAATCCTTAACAAATACAAGCCTTCATGTGAACACTAGATAAATTTAAGAATATTATGGTTTATAATTAATAGTAAGCAACATATATGCCTAAGAGTAGAATGGTTAAGTAACCATATATTAAAGAGTACATATTAATCTATTATTACATTAAAGCAAAACACAATGTTTATGTGAAACACCAAAACAAGTAATTATTTCTCCCTCACAGGTTAGAGTTTGCTTGTATAAGATCTCTGTTTTAGTGTGAGGCTCTCTAGGATGTTGAGGGGATTTACTTTAGCTCTGAGTCTGCTCCATGCATGTCACACTGAGATCAGTCAGAAGAGGAAGCAACTCTCTGGGGTTTCCTTTTGTCATCACAGTAGCCATAATATATAAGAGTAAGATCTACCACAAAAATATTTTTCAAGACTCTGTTCTTATATGTATTAATATCCCATTGACCATAGCAAATGACATACATGGTCAAGCCCATAGCCAATAGGCAGAAAAATATACTTTATTCTCCATGAGACTGAAGAAAGGATGTGGGCCTAAAATACTATTAGAGGAGAATTAAGACTTGAGACCAATACTTCAGTCTACTACCACAGAATAAAATGAAGCTTTTAAAAGTATAAAGTATATCTACATACGTTGTCACAGGAAGATCTCACAGGTATGTAAAATGAAAGAAACAAGGTTCAGAAATAAATGAATATTACTCTGATTAAAGTATGTACCGGTATATATTTTCAAAGTATATAGAAATATATTTAAATAAATAAATATTTACAAAACTACACATAATTATATTTTTTTTTAAAAAAGAAAAGAGCCCAGCCTTGAAAATTCCTTGGGCAGACAGATCCAGTTTAGTCATACCAATGGAGCTTAATTTAAACTATTTTGCAAATCTGACTTGACCTGGGTTATTTCTTGCTTATGCCTCTGAAATTACAGCAAGACGTCTACTGTTTCCCATGGTTGATATAAGGTAACCAGTGAAATTTGTACTCATTACTACATCAATGATTCCTTGGTTTAACTGATTATTTATGACTTTTGATATTCCTATGAGGGTGGCCACTGGCTATAATTAGCTGGTACCTCTACTGAGAACATAGAAGGGGTTAAAATTGCTTTGAAGGGGAGTTTCATTACATACTTTGGTATTTGGTTTGTATAAGTACAATATTATCAATGACTATAAAAATATAAAATAAATACAGTTTTTCAAAATTTGTTCTTCAGATAGACTCTTTCTACTATATTTTTATTTAACAAAGTCACAGTGTCAATGAAGTGAGAACTGAATAAAAATGATTTCTCTGAAATCTTTAGACTATGTTCAAAATCATATTAATTAATTTCTGGATGCCAATACACATTTTTTTGTGTGGCATATCATTCCTAGGCCCTAGGATAAACAAGTTTTCATTTTAGTCATTGAACCTTTCCATACATAACCTATTTTTCTTCCTTTCTATTTGTTTTATTTTATTAAGTGAGATGCAGGGGTGCACATAGACTACCTCATGTGCCTCAACCAGAATCCACCTAGAAAGCCCCCTATGAACTGGATCTACTGCTAAGCAACCAAGCTATTATATCACCTCTGGCAGAACATGGAGCCATCCTCAGTGCCCTGGACAAATTTTTTAAACCAATAGAGCCATGGTTGCCAGAGAGAAAGAAAAAGAGAGAGAGAGAGAAGGGGGTCAGAAGGGGTGGAGAAGCAGAAGGTCACTTCCTTGTGCCCTGACCAGGAATCAAACATAGGTAATCCACATGCAGATGTGAAGCTCTACCACTGAGCAAACCAGCAAGGACCTATTTTTCTTTTCTAATATTACTCATTTTACTCTTCTTTTTAAGCTCAGTTCTAATTGTCATTCTTCTGGATTAAGAAAAAAGAAATTCTTAGCTGGACATTTTATCTGGATCTGTTCAGATAAATGCTTTTAAGAAAAGTAATTTAATTTGTCATATCTAAAGTCAATAATACAAAAAAACTTTCATTGTTTCTATGTGTATTATGCATTTTAAAATCAAATCTAATGACTTAGTACTCAAGTTCAGTTACAACTTGATAACATCTCTTTTTACCAATTTGGTAATTGCATCTATTTTGAACATACTTGCTAAAATATTATATATATATATATATATATATATATATATATATATATATATATCCTTCTTTTGCCTTCCCGCACCTACCACACAATTCTTTTTAAGCAGGTGTTTTATTTATTTCTTTATTTTTTTATTGTTGATGTATGTGCCTTGCATTAGGTTTGGGTCTTTTTTGTAGATTTTCCCTATATCCCTTCAAGTAATCCAAATTATTTTTTAAGACCCACATTAAGTTTCTTTTATTACAGACACTCTCCTGAACTTCGATAGCATTGTTTTTTTATGGAGTACAATAAGTGATTTGCTCTGCAATAAACTGGTAGTTTTTTTTAAAAATAAACTATAAACTCATTCCAGGTAGGATCATGTTTAAACTTCATTTCTATTCCTCATGACTATTTCAATAATGCCAACTAAGTACTTAGTATATGCTTGAGAAGATGTTATGGATCATCAGTGATCATTATAATTATTTACTCTCTGTTAAACAAGAATTCAAGTTGTGAATCACCCCTCTTATGTCTTCTTGGAAACACTCATATTTATACTAATTAAATGGATAAATGCCTGTGAATCACTGTCTTATAAATCAATGCTGTTGCCATTCATTCAATACATGTTAAGCTAAACAGAATTTCTCATGGAAGAGTCAGAAAAGCTGTTTCACATCTGACAAAAAAACAATTCATTAGATTTTCAATAGTCCAACAATAACCACTAAAGAAAGAAAAAATGAGTCCAAAATAAGTCTATGAAATTTGTAAAATTCATGCAAGTTCTAATCAGATGGGTCTTCTCTAAAAACTCATCAACAAAGAGAATAAAGTCGGAAATATTCCTAAATTTATTGTATTATATGAACTATACATCAAATTATTTTATTGTATTCTTCCCTGGCAGAACTCATTGATATTTTGTAAGATTCTCTCTTATAGAAATGTGAAATGTATTAGATAACTCAGGCTTATTTTCACACATGCCTCTTTCTAAAGAGTTTGCTGTTTTGTTTTATTTTTTTGTTATTTTGTTTATCTTGCTTGAGGAACATTGTTTTTTAGAAACAACTCACTTAAGTTCCTTAACTGTTTTTACCTAACTCGTTATTTCCTTTCATTTACTTTGCACTGTTGTTATTGTTGAAACTATCCTTTGTAGGATTCTTTTGTATTTCTTACTTTTTTCTCCTTGAATAAAATTCACATTTTCTTTCTTGATATTTATCTCTCATGTTTGTTAAATTCCATGACAGTGAACTAATAATCTATTTTGTGTTTAGCTTATGAAATATCTCTAGCAAATAGCAGAACTATTTATAGAACAAGATATTTGCAAACACCTGCCATTTTTTCCACAGATATATAATCTTAATGTTGTTTCTAGAGGTAACAACAATATGATTCAGTTTTTGTTATCATTTTCCTCTATCTCACATGTCATGAAAAAATAGTTTATTAAACTTGTCTATTGTTCCCATTGATAATATCAGCAATAATGCTCTAAAATATATATAAACATATGGAGTTTGCATTTAGCAATAATGATATGAAAAACATCAAGGGAAGATTAATTGTGTACCTAAAAATGTATACCTAGCAAGAAATTCATATATATTCTTCTAAAGAAGTATCCACTAAAGAGAGAATGCTTTGATCATATTCCGGGTTTCTATGAAAATTAAAAGACAGTTTTACTCATAATAATTAGCATTCTAGGACAATTCTAGTTTAAAAAAGAGAAAAGCAATGTGACACATTCAGGCTGTCTTGCAGTGTATGGGCCTATTGGTGCCGCCTTACTTAACAATCTGAATCAGCCTCTCAGTTCTATCAGTCTGGAAAGTCAGTTTCATTTGTTCATCCAGGGCTATCTCTCCAGAAACTACAAAACAAAGTTATGCTAGCAAACACTCAAAAGAAATTGGTTTCTTGGTCTTTTCTCCCTTCTTTCTTACCTCTTGCTTCACATTCAGTCACTTTACATTCCACAAATGCTGTGACTATCTCATGCTTTTTTCTGTCCAAACTATCCTCCCATTTCTTTGTGATGAATAAACTCTTGCTCATACTTCAAAACCTAGCTACAATGTGAAACATTCTGTGAAATGTTTTTACTTCTTAAGAAAGAAATGTTCTCCTGACTCTTGATTCTTCCCCAGTATGTTGTTCATTAGTTATTTACCCTGTTGGATCAGAATAGAGACTTGCTCCTGACACTTAGTCTGAATGTGTTACTTTATTAACAGATTATAATTACATACACAATGTAACAATAAAAGCATTGATTTTTTCATTACCTGAACTCTCCTCTCCTCTACATGACTCACTACTCTTCCCAATATTAAGGTTCTGGCCTACCAATTTATTATGCCAGGATTGGACATCATGATTTATAGGGACTTTCACTAGATATTGGTAGAGCTCATATGATTTCACATGGAATACTTAAATATTAATGACCAACATATAACCATGGCTAGTTGGCTTAGCGTTAGAGCGGCGGACTGATGTGTTGAACTCCCGGGTTCGATTCCTGGCCAGGGCACACAGAAGCTTCTCCACCATTCCCACTGTCTTTCATCTCTATCTCTCTCTTCTCCTACCACAGCCAATGCTCCATTGAAGCAAAGTAGCAAAGTTGGCCCAGGTGCTGAGGATGGTTCCATGGCCTCTGCTTCAGATGCTAGAATGGCTCTGGCCCAGAGGGGCCGAGCATCGTTCCCTGGTGGGCATGCAGGGGGGATCCCAGTAGGGCTCATGAGGAGTCTCTCTGCCTCCTTGCTTCTCACTTTAGAAGAATGCAAAACAAAAATCCAAATTATAGAAATATTTACCAAATATTATATGTGATGAAAAGGCAACCATTTCCAAGTTGTCCATATGTTGCCAGCGTAGAACATAACACTGAGGAACAATTTACTTTATTCATTTTATGTTGCATGAGGTTTTAGAACGTTTTCTATATATCTCTGCATCGCTGATTCCAAATCTAAAATCTGGTTTTGGGTGCATGCTGCTCTAGTTTTTATGCAATTTTAATTTCTTTTTGTTACAGTTAATGGCATGCATTGGTTTTTAAATTGGAGGTAAAGGGCAACGACTCTTGGATTGAACATAACCACAAGGCAATTAATGTTTTACAAACATCACTTTTACATAATTGTAATTGTTTTTAAATGTAGAAAACTATTATCTGATAAAAACACCCTCTTATTTTGTTTTAAGATTGAATCATGGCTTCTTCGAGTAAGCGTAAATGTAAGAATAGTCTTGACACCTTCTGTTATATATGTGGCTGCTACACACTTCAACACAAAGGCACAATATTTCATCATTTGTGACATGTGCATATATTGCCTATTTTCAAGTTCCCCTTGGCGATCAAGACAAGAATTGGGCTCCTCATATTGTGTGTTATAATTGTGAGAAAGTTCTTCGTGACTGGACAAATGGAAGATGCAAAGGAATGCCTTTTAGTATTCCCATGGTTTGGTGTGAACCTAGAAATAGCAGTGACTGTTATTTCTGTGTGATCCATACAAAGGACATCAGCAAAAACATAAAAAAAACAACAACAAAAAATGGCGTATGATTGTATATTCTAAAATTCCCTCAGCAATACAACCTATCCCACACTCTGAGACACTCCCAGTTCCAGTTTTTAATGGTTTTATTTCTACTAAGGACAAAGAAAGTGAACATGGTGATCAAGTGTATTTTGATAAGATGCATGAGGAAATGGTAGTAGAATCTGAAGGGTCTTCTGCTGATGCCAAACAGTCATCACTAAACCCTCAGCAGTTTAGCCAACCCTAATTGAATGACTTAGTAAGAGATTAGGGCCTATCAAAGAAAGCAACTGAGTTAATAGCTTCCAGGCTTCACGAAAAGAATCTACTTTACAGGTCATTCAGGAAGTGTGAACAAATTTTTGTGGACTTTTTTTTACAAAGACAAACATTTTGCTTACTGTCATGATATCAGTAGTCTTCTCAGCCAGCTAGGTGTTACCATTTACAGTCCAACAGAATGGCAGCTATTTCTTGACAGCTCTAAAAGGAGTCTGAAATATGTTTTCCTACACAATGGTAATAATGTTTATGCAGTGGTTCCAATTGGTTATTCAACTCATCTACGAGAAGATTATAATGACATAAAAATTGTCCTCAACTTTCTAAGATATGAGGAGCATAACTGGATAATTTGTATAGATCTAAAAATGGTAAATTTTCTGCTAGGACAACAGAGAGGTTTAATGAAGTATCCTTGCTTTCTGTGTTGTGGAACAGCTGAGCTCAGGAGAAACACTGAACACATAGAAAGTGGCCAAAATGTGAAGTTCTAAAAGTAGGGATGCAAAATATTATGAATGAACCTATAGTTAATTGAGACAGGATCATTTTTCCACCACTTCATATCAAACTTGGCTTAATAAAGCAGTTTGTTTAGGCATTGAATAGAGAAAGTGAATGCTTTCAACATATTATTTCTGCTTTTCCTGCCTTGTCTTTCAAGAAGATATAATCAGGTATATTCAATGGACCTCAAATTATTATATTTTCACAAAGATGATGCCAAGGAAGACATTCTACTTCATTATGCATTAAGATTCACTTCCTGAACAGTCACCCTGATAAGTTTCCCGAAAATCTCGGACCTATTAGTGATGAGGAGGGAGAACGCTTTCATCAAGATCTGAAGATGATGGCCTGACCAGGCGGTGATGCAGTGTATAGACTATCAGACTGGGATGTGGATGACCCAGTTTCGAGACCCTGAGGTTGCTAGCTTGAGTGTGGGCTCATCTGGTTTGAGCAAAAAGCTCACCAGCTTGGACTCAAGGTCGCTGGCTAGAGCAAGGGGTTACTTGGTCTGCTGAAGGCCTGCAGTCAAGGCACATATGAGAAAGCAATCAATGAACAACTAAGGTCTCACAACAAAAAATTGATTGATGCTTCTCATCTCTCTTCATTCCTGTCTGTCTGTCCTTATATATTCCTCTCTCTGGCTCTCTCTCTCTGTCCATGTAAAAAAAAAGATCTGAAGATGATGGAAGAGCATTATCAGGGGCAATAATATGATGGCAGACTACTGCTGAAGCATCAAACAAGATTGTCCTCAACAAGTACACAAACGCAACAGCTACAGATGCAAATTTTAGCCTGAATAGAATTTAAATAAGTTTTGTGCAAATTTTATGATTCAAATAATGTTTTAATATGTTCTATTTCAAAATTGTAGAGAAATTTTGATGCAATTATATCTTTTAGTGTATTTGCTGCATTATATAAATTATTATATTTTCACAAAGATGATGCCCAAGAAGACATTCTACTTCATTATGTTAAACTAAATGTTGAAAAGTTTACAATAAGATGAACACCTAAAAACCTTAAATTTCAAATAAACTGTAGCTTACAGAGAAAAACTAATGTCAAATTTGAGATCAGCACACTCGAATTAGATAAGAACAAGTGTTTTTGTAGATGCAACAAAAATTTTGTTCACCAGTGCTGTGGCTGTGCTGCTCTTCAGTGGAAATTACTGCAATGATAAAAAGTGCTTTATCAGTGCTATGGCATCACTAACTTTATGTTGCTAGTGTACACTTGATATTTGGCTAGTGCAAATAAACTGAATTTATCATTTTAATAAACGTAAGTCTAAAATTTAAAAGCCACTTGTAATTACTGCCACCAAAGTAGGTAGTAGAGATTTACAAATTCTGCCCAAACTAAAAATACAGGTTGATAATTTAATCCTAGGTATAGTACTTTCTCAAAAAATATAATATTTTGTAAAATGAGATCATCAGTAGATATCTAAAAACAGAAATTTAAATAAAAATAAAGTCATAATATGTATTTAGGGAAGGTGTAAGAGTGTAAATAATTTAGCAACTACTGCATGACAATTTTGTGTTAATCACATGAGTAAAAGATATGAAATACAGCATTAAAATACAGCATAAAGAGCAAGAAGTTTTTTAACTAGAGAAGTTCACAATTTAGAAGAGAAGGGTTTTTTTTTAAGAAACAACCACTAATTTTGAGGTTTTCTTTATATTTATCGATGTTATCCACAATTTATTCTCAGAGCTCTTTGTTAATTTCTGCCCTAAATTATTTTTATTGAGATCCTTTTCTTTATATAGTCATTAATCATTATTTTCAAAATAAAACTCAGACTGTACAATTGTATAGTTAACAAAATTCTTACAATAAAGGAAGTTCTGAATTATATTATAAATGTTATCAGAAGAAGAAAGTGACTGTTCCCTTGTTAGCATCACTACATCTCAACACTTCAGACAATTTCACCTATTTAGAAATATCAGAGAAGACCACATAGCATAAATTAATGGTTAGTTGATCTAAATGCTTAGATTTTTTTTAAAATTTTTCTCTGGAATATAAATATATGGACATATACTTGATTAATTTGATATATTCTAATATATGTAACAATACTTTGAACAACCAAATGCATTTTATTAATATTTTAATTTATGCATAACAGAATTATATATGACATTGCAATGAATTGTTTTACAACCTTAAAAATCCATAGTAAATACTTTTCTAAATAATTAGATTTATAAGCTTTTTTTGATGAAAATATATTTATTTGGTATTTGCATTTTTTAAAATTCTATTTTATAGTCTATTAGATAAATCCTCTTATTCATTTGTTTCAGGGGAGCTGAATAAAGGTCATTGAAACTGGCTCAACTTTCTTATCCCCCTGTGCTTTCCCTTAATCCCTACCTACATTATAAAAGGATCATAGCTTCTTTTTCAATATGGAAAGACATCTTAACATTTCATTAAATAAACCTAAGCCTATAGGATTTTAATTGCAAACTCCTCTTATTTTCTTTTCTTTTTTGGTAAAAATTATTTGCTCATTTGTAAGCTCTAAACAAATTTATTGATATATCTGGCTATCAATTATTTTATAATTTTGATATGTGACTAACACAGTATACATAAATGCTTAGGTTTAATACTATGATGGAAATATTTAATATTTGATATTATGATGGAAAATTTTTCTAAAGGCAATGTTTTTTGTTTGTTTATTGTTATTTATTTTTTTGACAGAGACAGAGAGCTAGTCAGAAAGAGGATAGATAGGGACAGACAGACAGAAAGGGAGAGAAATGAGAAACATCAATTCTTTGTTGCAGCACTTTAGTTGTTCATGGATTGCTTTCTCATATATGCCCTGACCGTGGGGCCACAGCAGACCAAGTAACCTACTGCTCAAGCCAGCGACCTTGGCCCAAGCCTGTGAGCTTTGCTCAAACCAGATGAACCTGAGCTCAACTGGTGACCTCGGGGTCTCGAAACTGGGTCCTTTGGATCCCAGTCCAAGGCTTTATCCACTGTGCTACCACCACTGTGCCATCTGACAAGGCAATGTTTTTTAATATCATAAGCTGAGGTCTTCAAATAATGTTTCCATCACCTTTGAGTTTCCTAATTTCCTTAACAAGGATAATTCTTGGTTAAATTATCTTTTCTAAAGTATAAAATTTGAGCTGTTAACTATTAAATATAATGTCTACAGGGCAATAAATAATGACATCTATTTTTTTCACTTTCATACATAAAAGCAATCTAATGCATTTTTTTTTGTGATGCCTAAAATGAAATTCTTACTCATTATAGCTACCAGAAACACTATATGCTCTTACTCATTGTAAAAACCAATGTATGTGCAGCTCAGTTTAGAAAACTGATTGGTCATTCACAATGTGTGTCGCACTATAATAAATGCTAATGAGGAATTTAAGCAGGATCAGAACAATCATTACACCCCAGCTCCTTACCCCTAACATTCAGTTTCTAAGTCTGGCTTACAAATTCTAAGCTGCTATCACCACAAGAAAAATTCACTTTTTAAATTAACTGAATAAATCATTTTCATGGGGTCAGGACCTTACTCAAATCAAAATTATTGATGTCTATTCATTTGATCGTTATTCCTCAGGGCCTGAGTGCTGTTTAATTTTAAGTTTCCTGAATACAAAATCTTTCTCAAATATATTTAGCTGGCTGATATCAGGAAATAATGCATTGTCACCAACCTGACAGTTATCTTACTCCTAATCTTTGCTATAGGAACCCTGATTTGTTCTTTCTCTGAATAGCCATGTCCCTCTCTGATGAGTAATTCGCCCAGAGATCAAAATATAATGTCCTAAGGTAAACATAATTGGTTTTAGCATTCTTATCAAGTTCAGGCATATAGGATAGTTCTGGTCAACGATACACACAGAAAAGATGTGTAAGCTGCTTCCTCTTTAATTGCCTTTGCTAATTAGTGTATGGATATATGATCCTTGGAGCTGCTAAAGGCATTTTTTGATTCTGAGTAGCTAAAACTAACATACTGAGAATGGCAGAGTAAAAAGTGAAAGAGAAATAAACTGTCATTTATAATTTTGTTAAGCTTATGAATGATGTGTGTGGGGTTCAGAACATGCCACTCCAACATGTGCTTCTGTTGTAGACAGATTGTTTCAGCTAAGGGCAATCTTAGCTTTAGAATGAAGAGAAATTTCTGCCCTTCCCTCAGCTACCTAAGAACTCGATTTAGAGGCCTTGTCCACAGTGATATTATCAGAGATAACCTCTTTTGATCTATTTGTAGGGTAGGGCAAACTTCTATTTATTAAATACCTTATTATCCTGCAGTGACCCTTTGAAGTCCCCTAGGTGGACTTCATTACTTCAAGCTAATCTCAGGATATATACATCATTCACCCTTTCTATCTCTGAGTCTTTCCTGCGTATGTGGTCTCTGAATAGCTCATGTATGCAGGGTTCTCATACATACATATGTAATTAAATTTGGTCATTTTCTCTTGCTAATCTGTATCATGTCTATTCGATTATTAGAGCAGCCAGAAGAACCACCAGGGTACAAGAATATTTGTTCCTCTTCAACATGTACAATAATATATTTCCTCTATGTTTAAGGCATATTTAATTGGTTTTAGTTTTATGTAGCCAACAACATTCTGATTTACACAAATACCCACTTGTATATTTAATTCACTTTTCAGAGTATGTGTGCCCTATATATATTGTCTAATTTTCTAAATGAAACGTTAACAATTGTAGCCAAACACCTCTGAATTTTCTTTGCATTCCTTGAATACAAAGTATTTGCCTACTAGTAATTGCCTCCCAGTGTATTAAAATACTGACTAAAGAGTTGTCCATATTTAAAGGCATTTTAAAGTATTTTTTAATAGAATAAGCCTTATGTTACCAATAGCTTTAAAGCTAGCACTGTCTTGAGTAACTCATATATACCTGTCTTTAATTTCAGGTAAGTTTCTTTTTATCTACATTTACATATACTATAATTGTGTACATTTTATTTCTATCTTAAAATGAATGGCTACATTTATCCCAGACACATTAGTTCTTATTGACCTACTATATTATAATGAAAGATCTAAAATAAATACTACTTGTTAACAAATTACAGTCATTTATACCTTTTTAGGAAAAAAAATTAAGAAAGTCAGTGAGTCTAAAAATGATTTATTAATAATATTTGAGAGTACTTCTCGACTATCAAACATTTAACTGCCAAAACATCACAGTATATGCAACATCTGGCACTGTAATTCCCTTTCATGATTATATGTCCAAACATGGTTAAATATTTTGCTATTGTATTTCTGGCACAATTGTGAGCTCACAAGTAGAATATCCAATTCAGAGGATGAAAGTATGGTATCTGGATTTTAAAAATGCTCTTTTAGGAAATCCTGATGGACACTTCATTTGAAAACTCCCTAAAAAGCCTCTGTGATCATTTAGAAATAGTCTATGAATTAGTAGTATTGAGTATCAAAAATAACTATTCAAAATAAAAAGAAAGGGCCAAGTTGATCATCTCTAAATAGGTTCCTAAAACTAATTTCAGGGAAGCTAGCTGTGTGTTTTTACTTGCTTAATTTGTTTGTTGTTGTTGTTCCTTTTATCAATGATTTGTACACTTCCTTTTTGGGGGAGGAAGGGATATAATATGTGTCATTGTTCTTTAGTCTTGGAGAATAAATTCTCAAAAATTTCTATTAATATTGCTTCTTAGCCTTTTGGCTAAGATCAAGTATAGTAAAAATTGGCCCTGGCTGGTTGGCTCAGCGGTAGAGCATTGGCCTGGCATGTGGAAGTCCCGGGTTCAATTTTCCGGCAGGGCACACAGGAGAAGCACCCATCTGCTTCTCCTCCCTTCCCCCTCTCCTTCCTCTCTATCTCTTTCTTCCCCTCCAGCAGGCAAGGTTCCATCGGAGCAAATTGACCCAGGCACTGAGGATCGCTCCATGGCCTCTGCCTCAGGTGCTGGAATACTTCGGCAGCAATGAAGCAACGCCTCAGATGGGCAGAGCATTGCCCCTTGGTGGGCATGCCAGGATCACTGTCGGGCCCATGCAGGAGTCTGTCTGACTGCCTCTCTGCTTCTAACTTCAAAAAAACACAGAAATACAAAAGAAAAAAAAAAGAATAGTAATTCACTAACAAAAGCTATAATGCCCCAGTACCAAACACAAATATATATATTTTATTGCTAGCCCTGTTACCTGAAGGTTTACTTTTATTTTCTTTTTGGTTAGGAGTAACAAAAAAAAAACACAATTGGAGTACAATATATAGTTTATGCTTTGGATTTAAATAAAAAGACTAAGAGGTAGAAGTGTCAATGTTAGATCCACAAAAGAAAAAGTTATCTCAGAAACGAACCTTAAACTATATATAATATTTTACAGGGACAGAGAGAGAGTCAGAGAGAGGGATAGATAGAGACAGACAGACAGGAACAGAGAGAGAGGTGAGAAGCATCAATCATTAGTTTTTCGTTGCCGTTGCAATACCTTAGCTGTTCATTGATTGCTTGCTCACATGTGCCTTGACCATGGCCTTCAGCAGACCGAGCAACCCCTTGCTGGAGCCAACGATCTTGGGTCCAAGTTGATGAGCTTTTGCTCAAGCCAGATGGGCCCCCGCTCAAGCTGGAGAGCTCAGGGTCTCGAATCTGGGTTTTCCGAATCCCAGTCCGATGCTCTATCCACTGCGCCACCACCTGGTCAGGCAAGAAAGAGACCTTAGAGCAGGTTCAGCCAACACTATCTGAGAACAATCTATGCTGTGGGATGGACAAGGGCTCTTACACTGTTTCCAGACTGCTGGCAATGCTTGCCAAAAAAAGTAGAATTGCTTAGCTGTTGTTTTTAAAAGATACCAGAATTTTCTTTAATTAGTTAATTCTAGAAATCATTTCTCAAAATAATGAGAGAAACAAAATTAGTTCAATGCTTAAGCTTATGGTTACAAACAATTATAAATACAATGAAGGAAAACTACAAAATGTTATGAGGTTATTACCAAAAAACAAATCATTCGAGGAAAGGCTTTGTTTGAAAAAGATTTCTATCAGGAATTAATATTTCTGAAGGATGAATATGAGATAAGTAGATAAACATAGAGGGTAGCGAGTGGAAAAGCATGTAAAGGCAACAGAAAGTACAGTCTCTCAGGTAGCCAGGAGCATTATATATTTGAGAATATGAAGAATTGAAGGAAATACAAAAACATTAAGAATTGAGTAATGAAGATAAATTTTGAAAAGTAATTTTTGAAAACTTGGTCATTGCAACAGTTTTTGGAATTCATATTGGTTGAGAGAAGTATTTGGACAGAGAGAGTATTTGAGAAGGTCAGATTGTAAACTATGGAAGTAGAGTGAACTATGATATTAGTAATAGAGAGAAAAAACATGATTTAAATTAAACAATAGTTTATTTAGATTGGAAGTGAGGTAAAGGTAAAGAAGTTTCCTTCCTTCTGTAACTACATAAATATGTGTGCCATTTACCAAGATAGTGAACACAGGAAATGGACCTTATTTGGAAAAAAAAAATTTTTTTTTGAATACATTTTTTCTGACAGATCTTGTAACATCGAAGTAGAAGTTTCAGGGCAACATTTGGATATATATGTTGAGAATTCAAAAGACAAAGATGTGGCCAAACTAGCCTATCAACAGTGTGATAGGAAATGGCTTGAGTGTGTGAGACTGATAGAGTGCCCAGGAGAGGTGAAGGATCAAGGTTTAAAGGAGACTTAAATTCATTAAAAAATAGTTTATAAAAACAAAACAGGTATTTGAGACTCAAATATTTTGCATGCTGAATTCAAAATATAACTTTTCACAACAATTAGGGGAGATTTCAAAATGAATATGAAGCTATAAAATACCCCCAAATGTTTGTGAGCAGTGTATTCCTATATGTTTAATCCAAGTAAAATTACCAATGCTCTCAAATATTTATTTATAAATAAATGGTGAATATGGTATTAAATACCAATATTTCTTTACTTCATTACTGGTAACTATGAGTAAAAAGTGGGTCACAAACTATTTCAAATATTCTTGTCAGATCCACTATTACTTTCCCTAACTTGAGCATACCAAATCAGCTTCTTTGCCTTGTACATGTCCCCATCTGTCTATATGATATACTCAATTTTCTTTTCTTGAAGATAATATATTGATGGGAAAATAATGATATCACTATATGTTTTCAAAAGCTCTAAATTTACTGACCAGATGGTGGCGCAGTGGATAGAGCATCAGATTGAGACGCGGAGGACCCAGGTTTGAGACCCTGAGTTTGCCAGCTTGAGCGCAGACCAATCTGGCTTGAGTAAAAGCTGACCAGCTTGGACCCAAGGTCACTGGCTTGAGCAAGGGGTTGCTTGGTCTGCTGAACACCCACGGTGAAGACACATGTGAGAAAGCAATCAATGAACAACTAAGGTGTCGCAACGACAACAAAAACCTGATGATTGATGCTTCTCATCTCCATTCCTGTCTGACTCTCTCTCTGTCTCTGTAAAAAAACAAACAAACTCTAAATTTAATTTTTAAAGTAAAGACTTTTTTTTTTACTACAGAAACTTTTCAATGACATTTTTATTACTTTAGCTATTCCTTTTCCAATATAAATATTCACAAATTTATAAAATACTATAAATTCTTGACATGTGATGTTCATATATGTCTTCTACTTGAAAGTGCTTATACATATCATTCTAAAAATATCCAATACATAATGAGGTTGCATTGATTTTAGGTGGGTACAAGTTTATTGTCTAGCTTAATATTATTGAAAGGGTTTTCTCATTATTCAGAAGCATCTTTATATAGAAAAACTGAGCTCTATCAGTCTCACACACTTAAGCCATTTCCTCACAAAATGTTGAAAGGGCAGTTTGGCCACATCTTTGTCTTTTATGAATTCTCAATGTACATATTCATGATCATTATATTGTACACGTGATACTAATAAATTATATCTCAATTAAAAAAAAAGAAACCTTATATCCCTGATTGTTTCCTCTCTTGTACTACCATATGCATCACTCAAGTTCAAAAATTAAAATTTAATGTACTATTTGCTAATCCACAGACTGCGAGGTGCTTTTCTAAGTGAATCAAATAACAGACATCATATAATAAGTGTGGATAATTGAGAAGGGAGTAAATAAACACTTTCAGGCATTTTGGAGTTAGTTGTTGCACCACTGCTACCACTGTTAGCTACGCGTGAAATTAATAAACTGTTATGTTCCATAAATACATGATTTTTCTACATACATGTCATTTGGCATGAAGACAATTTAGACCAGTGTTTTTCAACCTCTGGTCCAAGGATCAGCCCCCTAGAAAATTCCTGCTCTCTGCAAATGAGTTAAGCATTCCGATGTTTATGAAGATTATAGATCCAATGATCTCAGTCAAATTTGCTTATGCTCAGGGTGACTTCTGCCATAGTGGTTCTGAAAATAATTCTCCTATTTTCACCAGTCTCCAAGTGTAATCAAAAGAGTTGATAATCTTTAATTTAAACAATACCTACCCTAAAGTGTGTGCAACATAACATCATGCAACTTTGAGAGTCTGATTATTGTTATTTTGCGACCTTAGAAGGGCTGCTGAAGATTTTATAACAAAGAAAAACCAGTCCTACCCACTGCCTCTTTAAAAACACATGAGACTTTCTCCATCACTACCAATAGTCTAAATATTAAATTTTCTTTCCTTTTCATTCTTGTATCATTGATTCTCATTATTCATAACGGATATGGTTATTAAAATTGTTTCAAATACTGAATAAGCTAATACTAAACCATTACTCTTAGGAGAAATACGGGGTTAGGTTCTGCAAAATTCAGGTCACAATATTTTGTTGGTCATTCAATACATAACCTTGTTTGTATTTATTTAAAGACACCTTATCTAGTGTATAGTTTTGATTCATTAACATTGAATTCATGGCCAATAACAATAAGACATGACTGAAGGAAGCTAACATACTTAACGTGAATTTTCTCTGAAGGCACATCACTCTTAGTACAATGTTCACATAAGCACTACGCTTGGGGGTCATCTTTAACAATGAATCACCAGCAAAAAGGATCTTTTGTCTTGGTACCTAATCTTATTTTCCAGTCTTTTCATATTAAACTACAATGTTTCTTATATTGTAAAAACATGCATATCTATTATATTATTAGAATACAGAGATTGTTTATTTTTATATTATCCCTTTTCCATATAATTAAATATTAAAAACAATACTGATCTGAAAGGGTGTTGACAGGTCTGCTAATCTTAGCCTACATATAACACATGAGGAAACTGAGGTTAAGAAAAGTTGTAAATATTTCCACATAGGACTTTTAAAATTCATGGCTAGAGGGAGCAAGATGGCAATGGAGTAGGCGGACATACCAACTTCCAATTCCCAAAACCAAAGTGGATTATAACTTGATTTTAAGAACCATCATCTGGATAAACCAGCGTTGAACTGGACTGAGAGGACTCTTCAACCAGGGAACACTGAAGAAGCCACATTGAGACTGGAAGGAAAAGCGAAAACGCAGAAAGGGCTGCCCAGCTCCCCGGAGCTAAAGGCAACCTGGAGAGACTCGTGTGGAGGGAAGAGAGGCTAGGGGAAGGGTAGGGACCTGTGTCCCAGGAACAAAGCCTCAGCCTGCAGCCCCAGAGCCTAGAAGAGGCATATGGACAGTATTTGGCTGTGAAACAGGTTAGGATACTGTTTGTGGGGGAGAGACAGTTGTCTCAGACCCAGGATACTTCTTAAAGGGACGGCACAGAAAATCTCTCTCACAACCACTCACTCAGGACTCCGGGGGAATCCTCTCCAGAGGCTGGGTGAGCAGCCAGGAAGAGAGTGTGGTCTGGAAGGCACAGGGAGAAAAGCATTGAGGGACAGCCTAAACCCTGGGCTGACTCACTCCACAAATCTGAAACAATATTTCCTCTGGAACCAGCAAGGGGAAGCAGGACACCAGGCAAACAGGCTCCCCTGCAGCAGTTAGAGCACAGTCGCTTAGAAGGTAGGAGCTTTCAGGACTACAGTATGGAGTGTTAGGGTCTGAGCTGCAGCGCCCACACCCACACTGCTGAGGGCTTGCTGGAGGGCTGGCTGGGGCAGGACGCAGAAGCGAGATTCCATCGGTGGGGGCAGAGGACCAGCCAGCTGGCATGAGCTCGGTCTAGCCCTGTGGGAGTGAAGGGGACGCGTGAAAGGGGTCCAGCGGCTGTGGGCGCCTGCGACTCCACCTGTGGGGGAAAAGCAGGAGCCCTGAACAGGCAGCGATCTGCCGCTAGGCAGGGGAGAGCTGGCACCGCAGCCTCACTCAGCCTCTGAGGCTTGAACCCCTGCACAAACCAGCTTTGCCCGCGGAGGCGGGGCAAAAGCTTGGGCTTGCAGCTGAGCATGCACCAGCAGCCCCTCCCCACCCAGGAGCCTAGGATGGCGGGGGCAGGGCCTGGACTTCCTGGACTCCTAGTTTAGTGCGCACCCACAGCCCCTCCCAGCCAGAGGAACTGGCTGATAGGGACCCACAGCTGAGTAAAGGTGCTCACTACTACCTTTGATGCCCAGGCTTGTGACCTAAGTGTGATGCGCAATCCCACCCGTGGGAGAGGGGTGAAGGCCAAGACCTGCTGAGGCTTATAAAGCCTGGCAGGAGAACATAGCCCCTTTGCAGAGGCAAGGCAGAAACCATAGCAACAGCCGCAGCGGGCTGGTGCCGGCAACACCCAATATATGAAAAAAATCATAAACCATGATCAAGTGGGATTTATTCTGGAGAGGCAAGGCTGGTTCAATATTCACAAATCAATCAATGTGATTCATCACATAAACAAAAGGAAGGACAAAAATCACATGATAATTTCAATAGATGCAGAAAAAGCATTTGATAAAATCCAGCACCCATTTATGATCAAAACTCTCAGTAAAGTGGGAATATTGGGAACATACCTTAACATGATAAAGGCCATCTATGACAAACCCATAGCAAACATCATACTAAATGGACAAAAATTAAAAGCAATCCCCTTAAGATCAGGAACGAGGCAGCGGTGCCCCCTTTCACCACTCTTATTCAACATAGTTCTGGAAGTCCTAGCTACAGCAATCATACAAGAAGAAGAAATACAAGGCATCCAAATTGGAAAAGAGGAAATATAACTGTCATTATTTGCAGATGACATGATATTGTATATAGAAAACCCTAAAATCTCAGTCAAAAAACTACCGGACCTGATAAATGAATTCAGCAAGGTGACAGGATATAAAATTAATACTCAGAAATTTGTGGCACTCTTATACACCAACAATTAACTTTCAGAAAGAGAATTAAGGAAACAATCCTCTTCACTATTGCAACAAAAAAATAAAGTACCTAGGAGTAAATTTAACCAAAGAGGTTAAAGATTTGTACTCAGAAAATTATAATACATTGATAAAAGAAATCAAGGAAGATAAAAACAAGTGGAAGTATATACTGTGCACATGGTTAGGAAGAATAAACATCATTAAAATGTCTATATTACCCAAAGCAATTTATAAATTCAATGCAATGCCAATTAAAATACCAATGACATAATTCAAAGGTAAAAAAACATATTCCAAAAATTTATATAGAACCAAAAAGAACACAAATAGCCTCAGCAATCTTAAAAAGAAAAAATAAAGCGGGAGGTATCACTCTTCCAGATATCAAGGTATACTACAAGGCCATTATACTAAAGACAGCCTGGTACTGGCATAAGAACAGGCACATAGATCAATGGAACAGAACAGAGAACCCAGAAATAAACCCACATCTTTATGGACAACTGATATTTGACAAAGGAGGAAAGAGCATACAATGGAGTAAACAAAGCCTCTTTAACAAATGGTGTTGGGAAAATTGAACATCTACCTGCAAAAAAATGAAACTAGACCATCAACTTACACCATTCACAAAAACAAACTTAAAATGGATAAAAGACTTAAATGTAAGCCTTGAAGCCATAAGCGTCCTAGAAGAATACATAGGCAGTAAGCTCTCCGACATCTGTAGCAGCAATATATTTGCCGATTTATCTCCATGGGCAAGTGAAATAAAAGGCAAGATAAACAAATAGGACTATATCAAACTAAAAATTTTTTTCACAGCTAAAAACAATAAGAACAGAATTAAAAGACAAATCACACAATGGGAAAACATATTCGACAGCACGTCTGATAAAGGGTTAATAAACAAAATTTATAAAGAATTTATAAAACTCAACACCAGGAAGACAAACAATCCAATCAAAAAATGGCAAAAGAAATGAATAGAAATTGCTCCAAAGAGGACATACAGATGGCCAATAGGCATATGAAAAAATGCTCAACATCACTAATCATTAGAGAAATGCAAATTAAAACCACAATGAGATATCACCTCACACCAGTCAGAATGGCACTCATCAGCAAAACAACACAGAACAAGTGCTGTGAGGATGCGGAGAAAAGGGAACCCTCCTGCACTGCTGGTGGGAATGCAGACTGGTGCAGCCACTGTGGAAAACAGTATGGAGATACCTCAAAAAATTAAAAATCGAACTGCCTTTTGACACAGCTATCCCACTTTTAGGAATATACCTTAAGAACACCACAGCACTGTTCGAAAAGAAGAAATGCGCCCCCATGTTCGTGGCAGCATTGTTCACAATAGCGAAGATCTGGAAACAGCCCAAGTATACATCAGAGGACGAGTGGATTAAAAAGCTTTGGTACATATATACTACGGAATACAACTCAGCCATAAGGAATGATGACATAGGAACATTTATAACTATAAGGTCCATAGATGGACCTTGATAACATTATACTGAGTGAAGTATGTAAATCAGAAAAAAACTAAGGACTATATGATTCCATACATAGATGGGACATAAAAATGAGACTCAGAGATATGGACAAGAGTGTGCTGGCTACCCGGGGGAGGGGTTGAAGAAGGGGGTAGGGTGAGGGGAGGGACACAAATAAAACCAGATAGATTTTTAAATTTTTTATTCATAGAATGCACTTAATTAATATTGGTTTAGATATAGTACCCAAATAACTAAAATACTGGAAGCAACAGTGAAGCCATCATTGGGCTTGTGAAGTTATGCGTGATTCCCATGATTCCCATGGCATTCTCTCCTGTTTCCACGTTCTTCACCTGACATTTCTGCTTTTTTCCTTTTCAGTGCACATTTCTCTCAGTCATGTATTTTTAATGCAGAGCTTTTGCTTTGAAAAAGCACAAACTGGAACAAAGCAAGTTGATACTCCTTAAAAGATTGGATGTGAAAAATAATCATGGATGACTGCTCGGTTTACCTTGAAAATACACTGAGAATAGAGTTCACCTTTCTGTTCATTATTAGTTGCAAGGTGACTCAGAAATAAATGCTGGTCTGTGAATTTTTCATATGGTCCAGTGCTGTTGCAAAGGTTTTTGATTGTTTTTTTTTTTTTTTTTTTTACTTTTTTTTTTTTTTTTACAGAGACAGAGAGAGAGTCAGAGAGAGGGATAGACAGGAACGGAAAAAGATGAGAAGCATCAATCATCAGGTTTTTGCTGTCGTTGCGACACCTTAGTTGTTCATTGATTGCTTTCTCACATGTGCCTTGACTGAGGGCCTTCAGCAGACTGAGCAACCCCTTGCTGGAGCCAGCAACCTTGGGTCCAAGCTGGCAAGCTTTTGCTCTAGTCAGATGAGCCCATGCTCAAGCTGGCGACCTCGGGGTCTGGAACCTCAGTCCTTCTGCATCCCAGTCCGATGCTCTATCCACTGCGCCACTGCCTGGTCAGGTGGTTTTGGACCATTTTGATGCATAATGGTAAATTACAGTCACACAACAGTTATTAAAAAAATATTTATTAAATAATTGTTAAATGGCTGAATAGGGGCACTGATTTAAATAATCCCTTGAAGTAATTTTTATAGGCACATCTGGTTTTTCCTTCTCCATCAGATTTTTAATTCAAATTAATCACTTGAGCCACAATCTTCCCAAAGTAGCATAACAACCATTTTTCTCTCCTTCTTGGGACCTAAATTAACAAATAATGCTGGAGTTTTAATCAGGCCAAATCCAGGTTTGTTTCCAAACACTTGAAAAAGAACTGCTTAGAGAACCTTAATCATCAATTAGAGATACTGATTTTTATCTGTCTTTGTATCTTTCACAATAAAGACCTTGCTAAGCCATATCCCTTCAGATCAGACAATAGTTAATGAAAAATGTGACCCCATTTCCTTATTTGGCTGAGTCTTGTTTGATTGGTATCTAAAGTGAAAGCACCCAGTATGTATTTTTTCACCCAGACATTGCACCGAAATATGGCATCATAGTGCAGTGTCTGAACTAGCCCAGAGGAAGACTGGTGTCAGCCACAGGCTGGGACAAACCCAGCCTTTCTGTGTGACTTGTCAGACCTCAGTATTAATCTGAGGACTTCAGCCAGGTTCCCATTTCTTTTATGATGAGTTTTCTAACAAAGACAGGCACATATAGAACCAGTCAATTTAAGACCATCTTAAAGTCATCTTTGTTTGTCACAGATCATAAAGACACTGAGATTCAAAAAAAGTATAGATCTATTTCCTTCTCTTCCTAGAAAGATCCTTAACATTAATACAAAAGTAACTAAGAAGACTGTCACAAATCATAAAATATCTATCACAAAAAGATCTCTAGGGCTTTGGGATCGACTGTCCTTAGACCTAGATAAAAAATCAGAGTGCTCAAAATTGTTCTTCTCTGAACAAGAGAGATCTGTCCTAAGGATGACTTCTTGTGTCCATCTGACAGAAAAATTGTCGAAAACCTTTAAGTGGTATTATCTGGAAGTCCTGAATACCTTAATGCTCTACTTCATGAATATTATTTAATCATTAAGTATTACACAATGACACTGACACTGAATTGTTCCAATTATGAGTTTTCTTTATAATATTTCTTGCTTTTCTTCTATATTTTCTCTATCTTTATCCTAGACTGAGTCCTCAATCAGTCTGTATCAAAATTTGTTGCTAATATTTTCATTGCTTCATGGTCAATGAACTATTTTCTTTTTTTTTTTTTTCTTTTTGTGGCAGAGAGAGAGATAGTCAGAGAGAGGGACAGATAGGGACAGACAGACATGAAGGGAGAGAGATAAGAAATATCAATTCTTCATTGTGGTTCCTTAGTTGTTCATTGATTGATTTCTCATGTGTGCCTTGACTGGAGGGCTACAGCAGACTGAATAATCCCTTGCTCGAGCCAGTGACCTTGTGCTCAAGCTGTTGAGCCTTGCTCAAACCCGATGAACCCACACTCAAGCTGGTGACCTCGGGGTCTCTAACCTGACTCCTTCGTGTCCCAGTTCTATGCTCTATCCACTGCACCACCTCCTGGTCAGGCAACAAAGCATTTTCATATCTTACGTCACTTTAATATCCACAACTAAATTGAGAAAATAGGAACAATGACGCTGAAAATGTTTCTATTTTTACATAAAACACCTATTTATACCTTCAGCTACATTTTCTAATTTTCTTACAAAATTTCTACAACCAATATTTAAAAAATCTGCCTAGGAATGTCACCAGAGAAGACCAGAGTTACTCGTAAGAATGAATTCAGGTGAGAGACAGTGCAGTATTCAAGCAAATCAAGCAGTTTATTAAGCAAAGGTATACATTTAGAACAATGCACAAGTGAGAAAAGAGCTAGTCTGAAGGTTCCACCTGTTGAGGTCTTAGGAGTTAAACACTTTACTCTTAGCTTCAAGGATTTGTTTCCCTCTTCTCAGGGTTAATAGACAAGGTTAAAAATTCCCTTTTGTAGGTTTGATTCTTTTTTTTTTTTTTTTACTGTTGGGACACCTCCTGGTTATCTTGTTTTGTTCTATCTCAGGCTGCTGACTCCCTCATTTATTCAGTGGATGAGATAAACTCTCTCTTTTCTCCCTCCTCTTTTCCTGCCCTGGTAACTATCTATGCTACCTAACAGAAATTGAAATGTGTAATTAAATTATATATTAAATATAATCTAGACTGGAAGGTGACACATCATTTTAATGATGAAGGAAAAAGTTGGATTCTAATTTAAAAATTAGTAACATTTTGAATATTTATAATGTGCCAGATACTGTTTTATGATTGTCTCAATTGATATTCACAAAAAACCCCTAAAAGTTAAATGTCATTATGTCTATACATAGATCAGAAAACTGACTTGAGAGTCAAGTTTAAAACAAAATCTCCTCTGAAGTCAGAGGGTTTCCCTTGCTGGACTTGAAAAAGAAAACACCAATTGAGTTTTAGAGCAGCAAGGAAATAAATTTTGTCAACGATGGCACTTGTAATCCGGGTTCTTTCTAAGGTGGGCACCTGAGCAGCCAGCCGTTCAATGTGGAAATCACAAATTGACATTCCTTACTCTTTTTTTTTTTAATTATTTTATTTTATTTTATTTTATTCATTTTAGAGAGGAGACACAGAGTGAGAGAGAGAGAGAGAGAGAAAGAGAGAAAGGGGGGAGGAGCTGGAAGCTCAACTCCCATATATGCCTTGACCAGACCAGTGCAGGGTTTTGAACTGGCGACCTCAGTGTTCCCAGGTCGACGCTTTATCCACTGCGCCACCACAGGTCAGGCTCCTTACTCTTTTTTAATGTTCATCTGTGCAACAGCGTATTCTAAGCACCTGTAGTAATGTTCATTCCATCCGTAGGTAAAAAAAAAAATTGCAAGTGAGGATGCCAATCACGAAGCCATATGGAACTATCTTTAAAAACAGTTTTATAGTTTTTGTCAGGTATTATTTAATACATTTTATTAATATTTTAAAACTTTTTCTTATAATAGTTTTGTGTACCTCTTTTATTGTTATTAAGTATTAAACACATGAAATAATACACTACCTTTCAGTATATTTTTTTTTATACTTAAAAGTTCCATTAGGGCAGAGAACCGGTTGTTAATAATTTGAATCCCATCACTGCCTCAACCCTGAAAGCCCCTTGAGACCCTGAAGAGTGGACCAAGATAACAAGTTCCTAGGCTTCTGCCTTACAAAATCTGTGAGATAATAAATGAGTGATGTTTTCAACTGTTAAATTTGTGATAATTTGTTATGGCAATAAATTTAAGACATCTGCCAAAGTTCACATAGTTAGTAGGTGTTCAAAAGTTTATACAGCCATGGTTGTTAGATTCCAAAGACCAACTAGTCTTCCTAATTAATTATCAGTATCATTAATATTTGGTAGAAGGATAAAAAGATAAATAGATGATAGATAGATAGATAGATAGATAGATGATAGATTAGATAGATAGATGATGATGATGATGATAGATAGATAGATAGATAGATGATAGATAGATGACATGGTTGATAAAAAATGAGACAGTTGGATAGAAAGAGTTAATAGAAATATACAGGCATTTTTTCAAACTTAGAGATATAGGGATTCCAAGCATCTAGTCTTGAATAAGACTAAAGTCACTAAAGCCAGACAGGTAGAAGCCACAAAAGAGCATTTTAAACTGTGGCATAAGTTTAAAAAAGAATAATTTAAACTTTAGGATGTAAAAATAAATGAAATATTAAAAGTACCAGATGAGTATCATATATATTTTTTAATTAAGTATATGGTAAATGAAGATCTATTTTATTTGGTATTGTTAAAGTCATGCTTTGAAATAGTAAGCTAATTTTTCTCTAAACATTAAATTGACATTTTAATTTTGAAAAGTTTTATTTGTCCTAGGCAGATTTGATACATTGTTCCTCTTTCTCTAAAAATAGCCATTAATTTTTAGCTCTATTGCAGTGAGCATCAAATTTGGAATGAGACGACACTGATTCAAGTACAAATGGTAACACTTCCTGGCATATAAACAACGGAAAGCATACTTCAACTATCTAAAGTCTCATTTATAAAAAGGAAAAGATAATAATTCTTACCTGCCAATATTGCTATAATAACAAAATATTTTTTAATAATGTACTATATGTCTGTGACATTAAATGCTCATAAAGAAGTATTTTTTAAGTATTATTTTTATCATTGGTGGTTATTTAATGTTCTGACACAAACACTTTTTTGCAAATTGACATGTGCAAAAAGCTGATTTAAACAAGTCATAATGATTTCAGTATCAGAAATCATTATACTCCTCAGATTCTAAAGATCTCAGGAGTAGGTTTATGTTTAACAAACATCTGCACTGTGCTAGGAGCAACAGCAGATATGCATAACTTGTTAGCTATCTTAAGACTCAATCTCCACCCAAACTCTCTGGAGCACACATTAATACTTCATTTTAGACATGGGGAAAAACCAATAGATGACGAGCTCCAATGAACTAGGAAACACAAAATACAAAACTAGCATTTTCTTTGATTCTGTTGTTTAAACAGAGCAAACAGCAAGCCCAAAACTCAAATTAAGATTTCTTGTTAGCATCATTCCCAAAGCAGTGCTTCTCGTATGTATAACACAAGCAAAGCACTTGAAGCTACTGCAAGGTTGCTATGAAAAATATGTTAGATTACTTATTTGCTGGCAAAGCTGAGCTAGTTCTGCTCAGCACTCCGTTCAAAGTTAGTTCTAGAATTTGCCGAATAAAGGCTAGGTTCCCAGGCCTTGTCTTATTCCCTGTGAATGGTATTTGGTCAATATGCAAAGCAGTCAAAAAGATGGCTTAACCAGTTGGTATTTAAAAAAAAAAAAAGTGACTCTATTGCCGATGACACATCTGATAAGGAGATAATTTCCAAAATATATAAAAGAATTTATACAAATCAACACCAGGAAGATTAATAATCCAAGTAAAAAATAGGGACAAAGGACCTGAATAGATACTTTTCCAAACAGGACAAAAAGATGGCCAATAAACATTTGAAAAAATGTTTGATGTCACTAATCATCAGAGAGATGTGAATTAAAACCACAATGAGATACCACCTCATACCTGCCAGAATGGCTATAATCAATAAATCAACAAACAACAAAGGCTGGTAAAGACACCAAGAAAAGGGAACCCTCATGCCCTGATGATGGAAATGCAGACTTATCAGACACTTTGGAAAACAGTATGGAGTTCCTCAGAAAATTAAAAATGGAACTGCCTTTTGACTCAGCAACACCACTTCTGGAAATATATCCTAAGAATCCCAAAACACTAATTCGAAAGTATATATTTTCGAATTATCCTTGTTTTCATTGCAGCGTTATTTACAATAACCAAGATTTGGAAACAACCCAAG
Source organism: Rhynchonycteris naso (assembly GCA_037038555.1). NCBI lineage: Eukaryota > Metazoa > Chordata > Mammalia > Chiroptera > Emballonuridae > Rhynchonycteris > Rhynchonycteris naso. Next base: position 39,286,782 of record CM072997.1, on the reverse strand, counting down.
TGTCCATCAGTAGAAGAGCAGATAAAAAAGCTGTGGTATATTTACACAATGGAATACTATGCAACCATAAAAAAGAAGGAAATCTTACCTTTTACAACAGCATGGATAGGCCTGGACATTATTATGCTAAGTGAAGTGAGCTATTTAGAGGAAGACAAATACCACATGTCACTTATATGTGTAATCTAATGAATAAAATAAACTGACAAATAAAATAGAAACAGAGGCTTGAATATGTGGATAGTCTGGCAGCTGTCAAAGGGGAAAGGAGTGGAAGGACTTGATAAAATAAGATAAATGGATTAACCAAAACATATATACATGATCTATAGACACAGACAATACTGTGGTGCTAGCCAGAGAGAAAGGGGTTGGGGGGCACAGACCAGGTGGAGGTGAGCAAAGGGTGAGCAAAAGGGAATGGGGATGGAAAGAGGCATTGCCTAGGGCAATGGGTACAGAATGTTGTAGGAAGATGATATTTTATTGAGTTGTACACTTGAAACCTGTATGGTCTTACAAACTAATATTATCCCAATAAAAACAGTTAATTTTAAAAAGTGATTTGAAATGCATTACACAAATGAGTTATATATTATACTCTTCTTCATCAGGTAAGAATGTACAAATTTATACTATATGTACATCAATAAATCCCAAGATAGGGAATGATCCAGGACTAATGTAATAATTAAAACCCTTAAATGAGTGAATGCAAAAGTATTTTAGAAACATGTTTGGCTCATGCTGAGTTATCATGGAGAGATTAAAAATGATGCATGAAAAATGCTTGAACCTGAATATACCATGCACTATACCTTAGCAATACTATACTTTATGTAATTATGAGATTGAGGTAGCTTATGCAACATGGCCTACAACATTTATCTAGACAAAATTACATGCTAGAATGTTCAAGAGTTAAATACAGCTATACTTATTCCAGAATTTCTGATATGACCTATACTCAGAAATTCCTATGTGGGACTGTTTCCACTGCTAAGACTTTTGGGGCTAAACATCTTTTACCGCCCTTAAAAAATGCCAACTAACATACTTCTTCATCATTTAGATGACTAAACGTTTTTAGACTTATTCAAATATTAACGGTGTGCTCTTTCTATCAGTATATTCATACCACTGACATTTCTTTTTGTTCTGACATATTGTCCTTAAAATAGTAAATGTTCTAACATCTCATGTTAATCTACAAGAAGAATTTATTACATAATTTTCTTTTATATATATTTTTTTCATGCATGCATATATAAATACACAGATACATACATAAATTTATCTTTCATTGAATATTTTAAGAAGCTTGAGTTTTTAACAAGTAATTTACATAATGTTGGCTAAAGCAAATTATGTTCAAAACTCTGGCTCTGGGATTTCATTCTGTTCAGCCCAAATTACAATTCATTTTTTATGTGGATTTTCTATCAGATTGTGTTGTTAGACTTTAATTTTGATTATCTTTAAAATAAATAGCATATTTAGCTTTTTGAAATGCTTACATTTAAGAAAATGAATATATGTACATTGCATTTGAGATTTACATCTTTTAAAATAGTACTTAAAAATTTTAATTTCCACTGGGTATTTTAAATATTTCTTTTGATCTTCATTTAATGTTTATGCTAAATAAATGGATTTTCAATCATGAGAAGTTCAGGACTTTTATTTAATAAAATTGGGGACTACTATAATGATGTTATAATGAATAAATATGCATCATCTGTAGTGTACAGCATAAAATTTTACAATAGTTAAGATGTAAAACACTTTAGAGTTTCAATCCCTGACATCGCAGATATATAATGATTTTGCTCCTTTCACAGATTGAGAATTAACTAAACTCTCGGGTCCTAAGATGATCATCATGACTATTTTAAGTTTTTTTTTATAATATACCTAATTGTTTTGCTAACATAATAAACGATTTGATCTTTGGGAAAAATGCTATCAAACATTTAAACATAATATACAAAAATAAAAGGCAATTTTATTAAGATAAAACAATTATCAATAAAAAATTTTGTTACTTTTACTATTGGGTTTTTTAGAATTTTAGTTTATCTTTTAATTAAAACAGATTTAGTAGTATACCAATTGAATCACTTTCAATACAATTTTCATAAACATTACCATGAACTATATAGCAATGAATTAGAGCTGAGCTTGCCAAAGTTTCATTCTTGGAAGGGCTACCAATGCAAAAATAGCTTTCTCCTCAGGGTACAATATTTAATATGCTTTAAAATTCTTCAGAGAATTACTGGAAGTTACTTGATAAAAAGAAACAACCAGTTTTTACTTTGAAACTGTATCTCAGTATTTATTTCCCATCTAAAAATTATTTCTGCTTTCATGCTGTCACTTTACTTGGCTATTCAGTATTGTACAGGAACTATTTTGTGACCATCTGCCACTTATCTCTTTGGCCCCAATCTCTCCTGCTGTGATCACTATTGATTTTTCCAAATGAACCCACCATAACCTAAATGTCACAATTATTACATTTAGCTTAGAAAGAGCCTTTGCTACTGTACTTTGTATTGGATGACTAAAGAATCTGTCAGAAACAACTTAACAAAATAAAAGCTTTCCCAGAGCCATGAGATTTTAAATTGCTATAATTAAATTTAACTCTATGTTATCATCATTAGCTCATATTTTTTATTTTTTTAATAAATAAGCCACATGATTTTCCACATTTAATTTCTAAGAAAATGCTAACACAGCTGGTTCTCCCAAATGTATCAATCATATGATTTTTGAACTTATGTGCCATTCCTATTCAAAATTAAAATATCCCTCAAGAGAAAGACCTGTTTAACATAAAGAGATACTTAAATTAAAATTCTCTCTCTTGAAAGGCAAAATGATTGAAACAATAAAAAGAAGTGATTGCCAACAGTTGGAAGGTGGAGAGAGGTGGTGAATAGGTGGGGCAAATTGGATTTTTAATGCAGAGACATTATTCTGTATGATATCATAATGGTAGACATATGACATTGCACATTTGGAAAAACACTTAGATGTGTACAGCACAAAGAATGAACCATAATGTAAACTGTGGCTCTAGTTAATATGTTAACAATGGTTTATCAACCTTAACAAATGTACCACACCAAACCAAAATGTTAGTAATAGAGAAAATAGGTAAGTGTATGAGGTGAGAGATGTAGCAGGGTGGAGATAGGGTGCAAATGGGAACTCTCTGTACTTAGAATTAAATTTTCTCTAAGCCAAAAAGTGCTCTACAAAATAAAACCTATTTAAAAACAAAAAAAAAATTCCCTTTAATTGCATCATTATGCTTTACTATGATTCTGTGTGGATACCAAATTTAATGTTGAAATATATGGAGAAGAAAGTTTTAAAAGACTGCTACTAAACTAAAATGTCTAAACTAAAATTTCATAAGAAAAACTAAAATAGAACTTTTGTAAACACAAATTCTAATATGCATTATGTTGATCTGTTTATTTAATTTTATTGTGTGTAGTACAGGGCTGGTGAATTGAAATTTCGATTCATAACTCCTAAAGGAAGCCAACTCATTAAAGACCAGACAGGTGTACAAGAAGAGCTGTCTTGCATTCCCTGAAACAGCTGATGTATGCAGACGACCAGTTTTTCATGTTTCTTGGCTGTCTGCAACTACAGACCCATTACGAATTGTTTGGTTTTCATCGTTTTATATTGACTTTTCATTTTAAAGAAGGAAATCAATATGTTTCAAATTTTAATATATACCATGGTGTTGGCACTGTTTTTTGGGTTATTAGAGATAAAAGGGTAAGTGCCCATCAATGGATGAGTGAATAAAGAAGATTGATATACATATAATAAACTACTTTTCAGTCATAAAAAAAATAAAATAAAATCATGCCATTTGTGACAACATGGATGGAGCTAGAGGGCATTACACTAAGTGAAATAGTTAAGACAGAGGAAGAAAAATACATTATGATCTGTCTTACATGTAGAATATAAAAAGAAAAATAACTCATGGATACAGAAAATAGATTTTTAAAATCAAGTTCTTTAAAAAATATTTTTTATAAATGTATTGAGGTGACAATAAAATTATAAAGGTTTCAAGTATATAAGTCTATGGTATATCATTGTATATTATACTATATGTTGACAACTCAAAGTTAAATCTTTTGTCACCATGTGTTTGACCCTCTTTACCCTTTATTACCTCCCCTTCACTCACCTTCTCCTCTGGTAACCAGCATATGATTGTCTCTTAGTTTCTGTTTGCTTGTTTTGTTTGTTCATTTGTTGTTTTTTAGTTTTATATCCTACATGTAAGTGAAATTGTATGTTTCTTGACTTTTTCTGTTCAACTTATTTCACTTGGCATGTTATTTTCTGGATCTATCCGTGTTGTCAGCAATAGCAGTATTTCATCTTTTCTTATGGCTGAGAAGTATTCCATTGTATGTATGTGTGACAATAATCAAAAGAGCATGGTATTTGGGAGAAGAAAGATACCCAGACCAATGGAACAGAATTGACAGACCAGAAATAAACCCACATGGATTAAGGCAAATAATCTTAGACAAGGAGCCAAAACATACAATGGAGAAGAGAATGAATGCCTCTTCCATAAATAAACATTGCTGAAAAAGTTGGAAAGCCACATGCAAAAGAATAAAACTAGAATGCTGTCATCATACACAAAAACTCAAAATGGATCAAAGACCGAAATATAAGACCTGAAACAATAAATAATATAGAAAAAAAACCCATAAGTTACTAAACTTACAAACTTTGGCCTTAGAGAAGATTTTAGAAATTTTATCTCAAAGACAAGGGATCTAAAAGCAAAAATATAAATGGTACTCTATCAAATGAAAACATTTCTACACAGTAAACAAAACTACCAACAAAACAAAAAGGCAACTGACTGAATGGGAAGAGATATTAGCAAACAATAAATCTCACAAGGGGTTAATATCCAAAATATATAAAGCACTCATACGACTCAATAACAGAAAAACAAATAATTAAAAAATGAGCAGAGGAGCTAAGCAGACACCTTTAAAAAGACATGCAAAAGTCCAACAGAAAGATGCTTGACTTCATGAACTGTTAGGGCTGTCATCGACAAGACAAGTAGCAATAAGTGTTAAAGAGGCTGTGAGGAAAAAGGAATTGGGAGTGTCAATTGGTAATTTATGATGGAAAGCAATATGGAGGCTTTTCAAAACATTCAGACTATAGCTACCATATAACTTTTAGATATCTACCTCTCAAAATTGAAAACAGTTATTCGCAAAGATGTACATACCCTTACATTCATTGCTGCACTATTCATGTTGGCCAAAACACGGTAACAATTAAAGTGTTTTGACAGATGATTGAATAGAGAACAAATTGTTAACTGCCAGAGACAGGGGTGCAGAGTGAACTAAAGGGGTGGATGGGATCAAAAGGTATAAACTGCCAGTTATAAAATAAAGAAGTCATAGGAAGTAATGTGCAACATGGTGACTATAGTTAACAATACTGTGTTGCAAATTTGAAAGTTGTTAAGAGAGTAAATCTTAAAAGTTATCACACACACAGATAATGAGAGTAGAGGTGGCATAAGATAGAAAGTAAGTAGAAGAAAAGTGGAAAAGACAGTTGAAGGTTCATAACTTCACTCTTCTAAATCTAGTTAAGCTGTATACGTGTTGGTAGCATTTGTATGAGCATTCATTTAATGTTCTTAGGTAAACATGTAGATCCCAAAATCCACCAAATATTTTTACTATAAATTAAAATCTACGAATTAGTATGATTTAACTGACATCATATGCTAGAAACTATATATATTTTACAATATAATTAAACACTATACCACTATACTTACTGTGTACTTTCTTCTACTTTTACATGCTCAGATGTTTGAAAGGTGGTGCTAACGTTTCATTCACTGGGCTTTAATTGGTGGGAGCAAGAGTAGGAAGTAAACAAGAAAAAAAGAATTTAAGAAATCAAACTATATCCACTGACACTTCTCATTTTGCATGTACTAAACTGAGGTTTGAAAGGGATTTCCTTATGACACATTCATGAGAGATGTTACTAAACATCAGAAAGTCAAAAATGTATACTAAATGTGTTCTTAACTCAAGCCTAAATTCCCTATATTTGGAACAGTTACCCTAAAGCAGTGGTCATACTATAATCTCATTTTCCAAATCTTACTGTTATCTCTGATAAATAATGTCTCAATAAAATAAACAGAATAATTTAATGTTTTCTTAACCATTCCATTTTTTGAATGGAAGAAATGGAAAAAAAGAAAAATAATTTTAGTTTAACTAGGCACATGATGTGTAAATGAGAATGAATAAACCCATTATCTATAACCCAAGGACATTGTTTTAAAAACTACTATAGAAAGAGTCTCCCACATATTCATCATTTCCAACTTGAATCATGAAACTTGTTAAAGTATAGATATGAAAAGCATTGTCAATATGACACCCAACTTAATACCATCCAAACTTTCTGCAATTGCTGAATTTTCTTCTGTAAGAAATGTCAAGATTTCATCAAAATGTCTTTTAATTTGGATAATCTCCATACAGTTGTCTGGCTATTTTCACTTTCTGGTTTGCAACTTCTCTTACACCAGTTGTCATTTTTGTAACCTTTCCAACAGCAACTGTGCAGTTTTGGGACCACGATGCAGGATATCTCACTCAACTATCCTCCCACAAACCATCTGTTCGTAGAGACATCAACAACTGTTGGCACTAGGAGACTATCTGAAAAACGGGGCAGAAATTGTTCAAAATGGTAAGGTAAAACTTTTTCAGAGATCTTAAATCCCTAGTATAATAGACAATTTTTTGACATATAAAGATCAGTATTATTTAAGTAAAAGATTTCAAGTTTAGAAAAATAAAATAAAACCAAAACACCAAACCCCTTCATTCACTCACTCTTCTATCACATTCACACAAAGTTGCATATCAAAAAATTTAAATTATAGTACTAAATCTCTACAAACTTGTACAATATGCAAAACAAATGTCTAACAAAAAGTGTTAAAACATTTACAATATTGACTCCACCAAACATAGAAAGATATATATTTATATATCATATTTGTATATGTGTGTATGTGTATGCTTACACACATATATAAACAAGTAAATGTGTGTGTGTGTGTGTGTGTGTATATATATATATATATATATATATATATATATATATATATATATATATATATATATATATGTTTTTCTCTTTCTAAATTCTCCATTCTTAACTCCCAGGTCAAATTTATTTTTTGTCATAAATTTCTTTAAGTAATTATAGTTAAAAACAAAAAACAAAAAGAATTATAACAGTAATGACAAAATGATTTTTCTTTCTGTTGTTTCAGTAGTAAAGGAGAAAAATAGCTTCCAGAACAAATACCAATAAGAAAACTATGTACAGCCCCAAACTTGTACTGCTACTCCCTGAAAATGTTTCTGCTCTTTCATTCTAATATGACTTACATCAACACTGTGCAAAGGTATTTACAAAATTTTATTGTCTTTCTGCATCTTGATTTGGAAATCTTACTGCCCTAGAGTAATGAATGATCAGCAATTATTCAGGGTCAATTCAAATCACTTTCATTGGGCAACTGAACTGTTTTTGACAAATTCTATAAGAAGTAAATGCCCTAAAAATGACTAATTAGTTTTAGAGTTGACATTGTAAGTTCCTATGAATTTAATATGAATTCCAAAATAAATTTGTAAAAATATGTAAGACAAATGTTATTATTACCAATTTATAGAAAAGTACCTGGTGAGTTAGTCAAGTCATATACCCTAGAGGTAACAGAAGCAGAACTTAGAATTCATGTTTTACAATTTCAAAACAGTTTAAATTCTATTACAAAATTGTTGTTTGGTTTGATTTTTTTTAAAAAATGCACTTTTCTCTCCTAATTTTCTAAGATTACTTATCATCATATTACTTGAGCACATATATAATAAATTGTTTGAATTTGATATATAATTAACAACACAAAGATTTTTAAATGTCTCATATGAATGCCGAGATCTTAAAGCTGCAGGGTCTTAAAGGTCAAAAAGCACATCTTATAGTCTCACAGGAAATATAAGAGCAAATAATATTAGTTTTAAGTCTTATTTTAAAGACTGTTTCTAAGCTCTAAGTTGCCACACAACATAAATTAATTCTGGAAAATAACTCGTAGTCAAATACCTTTCATACTCACTTCCTTCTGTTCTAATGAATTCTTTTGTTACCTTGCCTGAGTTCCCAGCTTGTTAAATTTCATGTCATTAATGCCTAATAGTTAATGTTTTGGTCTATTTAAGGCCTAAAGCTTAAATGATTTGGGTTTGATGATTAGCAATTCTGTAATAGTGTGATGTTTCTCTTTGGATCTCAGGTCTGTGAACCAGAGTCAAAGCATGTTTTATCTTGTATGTATTATTCATCACTCTCTCATTTAGAGGGAATTTTCACAGACAGAAAAGTACTTCTATTTTTCTCTTTCTCAGGAAACATTCATGTCCAATTGGACTAATTACCACAGCCAGTTAACTCTCAATTATGTGGGCAAAACAAATTGTGTCATTTAAAAAGGTGTGATTGTTAATACAAGTGATGTTTTTGTAAATGGGTGATCATGTCATATTACAGAGTTTCTGTCAGAGATATGATTAATTATGGCTGTGGTGATGTCAAATATGAGCAGCCCATTTCAGTATTTGAGATCATTCGTTCCAGCTAGAGTTATTTCATGTCTGCATGTGATACTTGGTAATACCTGAAGATATGTTTGGATGTCACATTGGGAGAGTAAAGGCCAAGGATGTTGCTGGACATTTTACAATGCACACAAGATATTCCCTTACACAAATAATTATTTTGCTCAAAATGTCAACAGTGTGGAGGCTGAGAAACTCTGGGATCATACAAGCAATGGCTATGAAACATAAAATTTGGCTTATTATAATCCTGATAAATTTGTTTTACATTTTAAAAGTTGAGTGAATTAGCTCAAGTTAATCTCTTTTCCTTTAATATCTGATTTTGGTTTTAGTTTTATGTTTTTTTCTGTTTATTTCCATACTACATATGGTTCTAAATTTTAGGTTGAGTTCATCTTCAGTAGTTGTCAGTACATAATGAGTTAGAGAAGTGGCAATCATTATTTCTTTTTTCAGATTGAGTGAAGAGACCCATTAAGAACTAGTTTCAGATTCAGGTCATGTGAATTTTGGCAAATCATTCTATCCCTGTTCTCCACTTAAGTTGGTGCACATAAAAAAGATAGATGTTAGGTGAGCCCTGACTGATAGATCAGCTGGAGAGTCATCCAGAAGCAAGAGGTTGATGGTTCAAACTCCGGTCAGGGCAGACACAGAAATGGCTCTATCTTCCTGTCTCTCTGTCTCTCTCTCCCTGCTTCTCTTTCTCTCTAAAAAAAAAAAAAAAGAAAGAAAGAAAGAAAGAAAGAAAGAAAGAAAGAAAGAAAGAAAGAAAGAAAACAGAGAAAGACAGAGAGATTATATAGGAAGATAGATAGATATATATAGAGAGATAGGTAGATAAAACAGACAAATGGAGTAGATAAGACCTTGGACCCCAGAGCCAGATACATTGTTTATTCTGGCTTCACTACTTATTAATTATGTGTCCTTTGACAAATAACCTATCATCTTAGGAGCCTATATTTTTAAAACTACAAAATTGGAAAAATATAATATTATTTACCTCATTAGGATTGTTCTTCATATTAAACACACAAGAGTTCCTTACATATAAAAAATGTTCTAAAACAGTAACCCTCTATATATTTATTTATACAAACTTTTTAAGCTCCAATAATAATGATGTAAAAATATATTATAAAAGGCCAGACCTGTGGTGGTGCAGTGGATAAAGTGTCAAACTGGAATGCTGAAGTCACCAGTTTGAAACCCTGGGTTTGCCTGGTCAAAGCACATATGGGAGTTGATGCTTCTTGCTCCTCCCCCCAATGGTGGGATTCAGCGGGTTCCTACTAGTTCTGCAGAACAGATACCTATTTTTTTGTTGAGTTTAGCAAACTGGTTGTTAAAATGGCACTGGTAACTAGGATTCTCTCTAAGGTGGGAGCCTGGGCAGCCGCCCAATGTGGAAATCAAAAATTTACATTATTACTCTTTTTTCACATTCGTCTACACAACAGCGTATTCTAAGTGCCCAAAAAATGCTTATTCTGACCGTATGTGAAAACATTGCAGGTGAGGATGCTGATCAAGAAGCCAGATAGAAATATATTAAATAACAGTTTTATTGTTTTTTGTCAGGTATTGTTTAATACCTTTTCATTAATATTTTAAAACCCTTTCTTATAACATAATCTAGTTTTGTGTACCTCTTTTGTTGTTCTTATTTAAGTATTAAATGCGTGACATAATAAACTACTTTTCAGAATATCATATTTTTATACTTAAAATGATGATTAGGCCAGAGAACCAATTGTTAAATTATTTGTATCCCACTAATTCCTCCCCCTTCTCTCTCTCTTTCTCTCTTCTCTTTCTCTTTTCTTTCTAAAATAAATAGTATTAAAATTAAAAATATAAAAATATAAAATAATTTTTAAACTTAAAAGTTATTTTCTAATACAGAACTCTTAAACATTATATATTTTAAATAGCTTCAATTGATAAACATATATATATATATACAACCCTGTTCCACTATAAATTTAATCTAATTCTCAATGTATATTTGATCATCTTGGAAATGAGGAGTAAAAATAAAATGAGGGTATTGCTAGAAAATAACAAGATTTACTGATCCTGCTTTTAAATTTATATTTATTAAGGTACTTTTTGATCATCATTTGAAATGTAGAGTGAAAATAAGATGTCTGCATCATCAGAAAATAGTTGGACTGATCAATGTTGCCTTTTCATTTATAGCTGTTAGTGTTTTTTATGCTTCTGATCCAAATTGCTCAAACTTCAGTAATTTATTTTTGTAGGCTTATGAAGTGCTCTGGGTGGTTTTGATTGAAGTTACTCATTTTTTCATCACTATCATTGATCAAAGTTTTCCTATATACTTCTCTTCTTCTACACAGTGACTTAAAAATGTATTCTTGTTCTCAATTTTCTGCTTTAATCTTCTTATTTTAAATGTCTATCTCACCCTGTTTATGCTGGTTTGTTCCTAATGACTCCTACCTGAGGATTGTTCTCTGTTATTTACTCGTAAGTGATTACATTTAACAAATACAGGGATATATATTTCTGTTTATAAATATATAGCTATGATTTTATAAAATACACAAAAAATTTAATATATATTTTTTGATAAAAAGTTATATTTTAAAATATGTAGTTGTGTAAATAATGGAAAACAATTGTTGGGTAAATCTTTAGGTTTTGCCTTATATCAATTTTGATGTTTAAAACAAAGAATTTTTATGTTTATGCGGTATAGGTTTACACAAAGGATGATTGGGATTTTTCTTCTACTGTATATCCTCCAAATCACGTTGATAAAATTAGTTCAAATGTAAAATCCTCAGTTATCTTAAGAATTCCCTGATAATACTCTCAAGCTCTAAACTGGGATTAATTTAACTGGGAAGGTTGCAGGTAAAAGAGTCCTTGGTGAGTCAGAGAAAGCATTTAGAGTGGAGAGAAATGGTAGCTCTATCTTATGTGAATTGACAATCATGCAATTAGTTTTGCTGGGTTGTTAAGTCAGTTTTGAACATCATATCTACAAGGAAACAGAGCAGTATTTCTTGAATGCTGAAATTAACAGGGAAATAACTAGGCACAAGAGAGATGAAAAAGCTGATCAGCAAGGGGATGTGAAACAAATTGTTATTTTAATATATCAATACCAAAACAACATCTTTTAACAAATCTTTCTAACACTAAACTTTCTATACTATATGCTGGCTAAATGAGAAAGATGCACACACCTTTCTTCAAATATCAGATGCAATATTTTATAAAGTAAGAAAGTTGAGTTTTGCGATGTCTAACAATATATCTTGTTCAAAGGTGACCTGATCTTATTAATACAAATTTAATTTGAAATCTGCAAATTTGCAATGTATTTTACTTCATTAGGTGTGAACTCTCTTCTTTAATTATTGTATTGTTTAAATGGCATGGAGTTACAATGTAGCATTTTTCTCCTAGCTATTATAATTTCTGGTAGCTGTCCATACTCTCAAAGATTCTGGCTTAGACTTACATGGTTTAACTATATGTCTGAAAAAATGTCAATAAAACAAAAATATATTTTTAATTCATTTTCTGTCTTTCTATTTCCATATAATCAGCTCAAGTGAATAGAGAACAGGAAACAAATCAAGATGCTGTTTTCTTCTTTAATATCAACACATCAGTTGGATTTAAGTAGTAAATCACTTATTTTGGTGTCTTTTCATTCCCTCTCTAAATTTTATATTATTTGGAAAGTAACACTACTTTTTCTCAGACAAAAATTTTTAAGAATCCATAAATTAAATTATTTTTAAAATGTATTTTTTAAATGAGAGGAAAGGAAATAGACTCCCATATGCTATCCGAATGGGATCCATCTAACAACCCCACCTGGGGCTGATGTTCAATTAAACTGAGCTATCTTCAGTGCCTGAGACCAAATTGAGTCACTGGCTGCAAGAGGGGAAGAAAGGGAGAAGAGGGAGAAGGAGGGGCAGAGAAGCAGACAGTCGCTTCTCATAGTTGCTCTGACTGTAATCAATCTTGGGATGTCCACACCTGGGACCAGGACTGATGCTCTGTCCACTGAGCTAGCCAATCAGGGCCATAAAATACTTTGATTTTTTTAAGAGAGTAAATCTGAATATTATGAAACATAATTCAATGTGATTTAGTCCATTTTTGATTAATAAAGTTTTGCAGTGGAGCATTTGGTGTATTTTGGTATAGCTTTGATTTACATATCTTATTATTATTATTATTTTTTAAGAATCAGAGAGGAGCAACCAGGGTTTTGCAAGCCCTGATCACGCAGAAACATTAATCATGAATTATGAAGTCTCCAATCATTATATTCTAATCTGTCCTCTTGAAGGAGGAACAGGTAAGGATTACCTGATGATTATTTACACATCTTTTACATAGAACAGTCACATAAATTTATGACATTTTTCATAATGTTGTCTTAGTCAAAAATACCTAGAAGATGCCTAGAGGCTAGTAAGATATCTTTGGGGATTCCAGAAAGACCAGTCACAGTTTTGGAAATCTTTGGAGAAATACAATTTTATTGTTACTATCAATATTTCATTTATATTTTCAAACAAAACTTGCAAATGAGAAGAATCTTGTACTTGAAAGCATAAACAAAATTATAACCCAGTAATATGCAGACCAAAGACTGCTTCTCTTTTTCTTCATTTCCAGCAACAACAGCAATAGCAAATGTTCAGTGACTCATAGATTATGATTCATATTAAATTATTGAATTAATAGTATGAACACTATGGCAAGTATGCTTTCAAAATCCAATTAAAATTAATAACAAAGTATTTTAAAATTTATAAACATGGGTTAATGGTCATATGATCTATTTTCTGCAAGAGTTATGGGAGATTATGAGATGTGTGAGGTCAGCACAGACCAAAGTAAGAATTATATCAAGTATATCAACACTAACCTCGTTAGGAGATGAATAGCATTGTTCGTAAGAAGGTCCATATTTTTCTTTCTGCTTTCGATGATTAAGGTCTAGTATGTTTTTGGTATTGCATGAACAAAAATACTCTTAAATATTGAAATAGTTAATGTGTATGACAAATTCAAAATTTATACGAGAATAAATTTGGTTTATATAGATGTATTTCTTTTAATTTAGCATGGAAAATTATTATATTACATGCATTTTAAATGGTGATGTTTACTTTTAAGTATAGCTGTTTCTACCACATACAGATCTTAAATATCACCAAGATGACAGGAACCTTATTTTCCACACAAGAATAACTGCTACATTTTGCCATTTTCTCTCACTATTTCTTCTCCATCTACTTTTTATTCAGCTCACTCATAAAATTCTCACATCTGTTTTATTTTTACATTTAAGGAACCCTATACAGGTATTGATCGACTTACGACCTATGTAACTTACGACCACAATCGCTAGCCATGACTGCTCCGTGTCTGGAGCAGTTTTTGTATGCACATGTATTTTGTAACTTTGTATGTTTTGCATATACAGTGTGTCCGTAAAGTTATGGTGCACTTTTGGCCCATCGACAGGTCAAAAGTGCACCATGACTTTACGTATACACTGTATTAAACCAGTTGTACTGGCAATGCAGTATTTTACTTAAACCTGACGAATGTAAAAATACAAAACAAAATGGTGTAGAGATGATACTAATGGCATAAAATGAACAATGAAAATTATGAAATATAACAATAATGAAAGAAAATTATGATAAAATACAACTTAAAAATTTTTATAACATCATTTCACAGTACTGTACATATAACCTACTCAACTTACAACCAAATCATGTTACGACCGGTCTGTTGGAACCAATTGTGGTCATAAGTCGAGCACTAGCTGTAAATGACACACCTCCACCCTCTTTAGAATCTACTGAGTGATAAATATAGAATTCTGATAGAAGGATTTCAGTTTCTGATAATAGTAGAGAACTTTTGTGCATGTTCATCCTTTCATAAACAAATAAGCAACAACAAAATCTGGGCAAAAGCAAAGAAATAAGCAAATTTCTGTTTGAATCCATCAGAGACTTACCAAGAAAGTCAGGACTTGGGGAGTTAGCATCCTAAACAGAAATCCCTTTCAGGTCAGCCCAACACTACTTTTTCCTTAAGTGGAAAGAGTTGAGAAGCTAAGGAGATGAAGTAGAGAATAGCAGGTGAGATGGAGATACCTTGAGTTTAGCATTGGGCAGCCTTTTGGGGTTCAATCTTATGAGTTATAACTCTAAATTGAAGAATATATCATGTTACTCCCTTTCATATAAATACTGGTGTCTACAAAACATGAATTTAGTTTTAGATCTTCTCCTTCATGATAGAAG
This sequence comes from Rhynchonycteris naso, assembly GCA_037038555.1. Taxonomy (NCBI): domain Eukaryota; kingdom Metazoa; phylum Chordata; class Mammalia; order Chiroptera; family Emballonuridae; genus Rhynchonycteris; species Rhynchonycteris naso. The sequence goes on along the minus strand of CM072997.1, from coordinate 39,271,697 downwards.
TGTCTAAAGTCATCCATGAACTGATTCTCTTAAGTTCTACCTTCTGACACAAATACTCTTGGAGATTCAAAAAAATAAAAAACGCTAAGAAGTTATAAAATTAGGTAAATGTTAAAACTGTAAGCTTATTTCACTAATTCTAATTGATGACATGTAAAAGAGATGTTTTGTTACACTTTCCTCCATTTGGTTCAGATTACATAAACTGAAAGTAAGAAGAAAAAATTATTTCAGGTATGTTTAGTTATTATTTATATTTTTAATCCAAATATAAATATTATTTATATTTTAAATTCCATAATTTACTTTTATGAAAATATAAACCTCCTGCTTATATGCAGATTATACCAGTATAAATCTCCTTATATTCTAAATTTTTTTCTGTTACCTTCTTAAACATATTTTTCAAGTCTTATTACTTCTAACTGCAGAATATTAGTCAGTTTAGTATTTCTTTAGAGTGACTGATTTGTCAACTAGTGAAGATATTATCACTTAAAGTTACTGATAAATAGAAAAAACTATGCTTGAATAGCCAGAAACTGATTATTGAAGAGCCTAGACTTCTTGTAGATATATTCATATATACTATGGTCTTAGCACACACTATGTATTGGCTAATTTAATAGTAATATAAGTTTTTTAATGAATGCTTTTATTCTAGTTATTATTTTTAGGGTTTATTTTATTCAAATAATATGGTTATCTTCTATTCTGTAAATCATATCTCTAATCTGTAAATCATAGGATTCTTGAACCTTTGTTAGTATACTATTACAGAAACAATTGAAATGAGCACATAAAATACTAAAACTTATATATTTATTTATTTATTTTTATCAAAAATGAATAAAGAAATTAGGGTTTGCTAATATAATATTAATATAATATAATATAATGTTTTAACTTAATATAACATTATTAATAGTACTTAATAATACTCAAATGTCAAATGGCGTAAAGATCAAGTATTTGAAAAAAGTCTTAAATGCAAAGAACTTACATGACCACAGACAGTAAGTACATTTAGAGTTAATTAAAACTTGAAAGTGATCAAGCATTTAAAATAAATCCAGTTGTAATTTAAAATTGTTTAAGCTCTTTTTGTTTCTCACTTGATCAACCTTTTTAGAGATTAGGTTCCTAGTTCCTATATACATACATAAAAGTCTGTATTACAATTTCTATTTCTGGGAATAGGATGAAAACCAGAGAAATCTGCAGAGCATCTGATTAGTGCAGAAACACAATTATTTGGATGGCTAGTAGATTGGAATTTAGTTATTTCAGGAATTTAATCCTGTGAGGCACAGCTGCCAAAAGCATTCTATAACATGACAATGTTTAATTAGTAGATTTAAGGTAAGCTAAGCAAAACCTAAGCAGTACTTAGATTTATATTTTGATAGTCAGATATAATATATGGCAGGAAACATAGCACACTTATTTAACAGGGAGTTACTCAATTTCAAGCTAAAAAAAGCATTTGCTGGTTTTGGTCATAAATCATTCCATTTGAGTTACCATCAATTTAGGTTTATATTCACTATTCATTTAGCTCATTTTCTAATACTATTCATGATATATTATAGAGGGCTCTATCTATATTCTGGCATGGTATTTTTGGAATAAATATTTAAATATATTTTCTAAGTGAAAATTAAAGAGGGTGTATTTATGGATATTTTAAAAGAGGCACATACAATATTATGCCTTTTTCTGTTTTCATGAGTGAATGACTTATTTTTAACCAACGGATTCTATAGTTCCTTATGCTTATGTCCCATTTATTGCAGAGTATTGAAAAGTCCTAAAGATAAATGAAAATTATACCGTGAAAGAAAACATACATATGCACCACCAGTCTAATGACTGGTAAATGTGTTATTGTGAACTCTTTTTACCAGTCAAATCTTGGTGTGTTCCACAATGAGTCAGCTCTGTTACTGACACTTAATAATACTGACCAAATACAATTCTAAAAATCCTTAAAATGAAAATGTTAGTGTTAAAAGTCACAGTTCTAAGATCACAATTACTACTTATTGTTTTTCTTCACTGCACTTTCTAGACACTCCTCACTTTTAGCCAACACTTCCATAGGTCTACATTTCTCTCTGGCAGGTGTTATCAAACCTTCATTAGTGAGATGTAAGTCCCTATTAACCGTGTCCTTGCTAGGTCATGGCTGTTATAATGGCCTACGTATCTTTATTATCACACAGGGAAGCATTTAGAAGTCATTCCATGAATCTCCTGAGTTTTAGAAATATCCTTCTTAGATCCCATTATGTCATAAGAACCCTAGCTTTTTGTAATGATCATGGTCAATTATCTCCACCCCATTACAGTAACTTCTTTTTTGTTTGCTTGTCTCTCAGTATGAAGAACCCAAATTGCAGGATAAATATTGTAGCTCTAAGTTATTCAGAATTTTACTGAGGCCCTGATGCAAATGTACTGTCCTGAAGACCATAATTTTAATCTTATTTTTTATTTCTTACTGATTGACTTTTAGAGAGAAAAGAGAGAGAGAAAAAGTGGGGAGAAGCAGGAAGCATCAACTCATAGTAGTAGCTTTCCACATGTGCCTTGAGCAGGCAAACCTGGGGTTTTGAACCAGCAATCTCAGTGTTCCTGATCGGCACTTTATCCACTGCGTCACCACAGGTCAGGTGAATTTTAATCCGATAACGCCCCAAAATATGGGGACAAGAACACATAATCTCAAAGTGGTGACTTGACTAGACAATGAGAGGTTTATTCCACTCCTCTTTTCACATTTCTTGGTCCAATACATTTCTAGAGGAAACCCATGTCAGTAAATTGGCTCTGAAAGTCCTTGAGAAGATATGCCAATATTGCAATGAGTTCAGGATAACAAACCAGTATTCAAAATACAATTTAAATCTTAAGGGAGATAAATCACTGTCTCTTCCATCCATGTAAGAGGAACTTAGAAAATCAACTTGCCACTAAGTGGTACCATATAAAGGACCCAGCATAAGTCAGGTATTCAACAATGGTGATAGATAAACCACTATTTGTGAAAGGGGTCCCATTTATAGGACTCATGTAGAGACTCTATCTTTGTCACCATATTCACTTTATTCATGGGTTCATTAAACAAGTATTGAGGTGGCTGAGATCAGAAACTGTCTGACCTAGATGAGTAATGTCCATCTAGTCATTAAATGCCTCTTTAAAATGGCACAGAGTTAAAGATGGTGGCAGAGTAGGTGAAAGCTATACTCACATCTTCCCAAGACCAAATTGAATTACAACTAAATTTAAGATCAGTTATCCTGAATAACCTCTTAAAAGACCAATGCACAAAATTTTGCTCACAGACACTCACCCTAGGCTCAGGCAGAGGAATGGAAGAATGGATGAAAGTTGCTTTAGGAGAAACAAGAGTTTGTGGTTATTGGGAGAAACATGGAGGGATAGCCACCAGGATCCCTGTGCTGATTTATTCTCAAATACCACAGATGCCATCTTTCTTGGGTGGTGCAGTTCCCACCACACAACATCAACTTGGGATAACAATTGTGCCACTCTCTAGACTTTCTCTCAATACACACTGTGGAGCTTAGGGTCTGCTGGGAGTCAGCTGTCTTGCCCGGCATATAAGGGTCTAGACTGAATAAAGGAGTATCAGTGATTTGGGGCAGGGGACATTCTCCCCACTTTCCTGTGAATATGACTGGTGCTTCCCTCTCTTTGGAGATAGGCAGAACTACATTCACAGCTTCTGGCAGACCACCGTTCTTGCTCTAGAAGTTTTATCCACCCAACTCTTATTGACTTTGCCCTGGTCTAAGTTGAGTGACAATGGGATTCTGTGTCAAGTATTTTCTCCAAATTATCCAGATACAGTCTTTAAGCCAAAGCCATAAATCTTCAGGAGACTAGTTCTCTTCTATCAGCATCAATCAGCTTTACGTCTTCATCAGACTAGGTGAAAGAGATAAGAGTGTTATTTCTTTGCTCTAAGACACTCTCATCGAAATGAAATTACTGTATTTTTTTCTATTTCCCAGCTGATTACAAACCACTCTTTATGACTTCTTCTCATTACAATACCTTCCCATGTTAACTTATCACTTGTTTCAACTCACACTTATACTTCCCTGGTGGCATTTTCTGGCCTAGAGAATAGAAAAATGTATTAGTTTTATAAGGGTTTCCTCTTCAGCTAAATTTTAAGAAGACGTAGAATGTGATTTAAAAGTAATCAAGAATAACTGAAAATGGATTAAAGACTTATATGTTAGACTCAAAACCATAAAAATCCTAGAAGAAAACAAGCAATAAAATCTCAGAAATTTCTTGTAGCAATATTATTTTTCTGATATATCTCCTCGAACCAGAGAAACAAAGGAAAAAATAAACAAATGGGACTACATAAAACTAAAAAGCTTTCGCACAGCAAAGGGAGCAATTAACAAAATAAAATGAAACCCACTGAATGGGAAAACATATGTGCCAATACAAAGAACTTAATACCCAAAATTTACCAGGAACTTACAAAACACCACACACACATACTCACACAAACTTAAACAATCTAATTAAGAAATAGGCAAAGGACCTTAATAGACACTTCTCCAAAGAAGACATACAGAATACCAATACATATGAAAAGATGCTGAACATCACTTTATCATCAGAGAAATGCAAATTAAACCATACTGAGATAACACCTCGTATTTGTCATTATTGTTGAGGAATGGCTATGGTGCAGTGGCAGTCCATTTTCAGTTACCAGCATTGAGCTCATCCATCTGTGAAAAAGACACCAGTGTTTTCCTCTTTCATAAGTTAGTTTTAAAAAATATTTCCTCCACGCACACAAAATGTAAGTAAGGCAGAAAGAAAGGCTTCGTTGAAAGAGATGTAGGTAAGCTCTCATAAAATTAATTGTATCTCTGTCCCTGAATATCCCATTTCCATGGTACGGTGGATTACTGCTGCTGTCTCTCAACTTTATGACTTAATGGATTTAATAATACCCAGTCCTGGATAAGTATATGCACTCATATAGCTTTGTTAACCCATTGCCACTCACTCAGTCTCTACTGGAGCCCAATGTGAGTTTAGAAGCTGCTTTTGACATGGAGTAATTCTTTGCTGCAGAAGACATTGTCTTCCTTCAGAATATGAGGATTTTTTAAAATTTTTATTTCAGTCAGAGAGTAAGGAAAGAGAAAGTGAGATATGAACATTGAGCTGTTCCTGTATATGCTTTGAACAGAACCGGCAACCTCTGTTTTGTAAGATTATGGTCTGACCAACTGAGCTATCCAGCCAGGGCTAATATGAGGAATCTTAACCATGACTGTGTTACTGAAATATTTTAAAAGTCATCAAAAAACAATTATCTATGTCTATCATTGTTGTATTTACTTGGTCATATGGCCTAAATGGTAGAGAAAAAAAGACACAAACATTTGCTATACAAGACTGTCTACTACAGTTGAACATGTACTCAGAAGAGCAGAAGGATAAGAGTGAGACATCAACAACTTTTGTGCTAGCATTTATTCATATGTTTTGATTTATTGTGTCAATGAATCAATCTTCTTTCTACATAATATACACCTAAATAAAATATGATTTGAACAAAAAATATAGAAATAGGTAAAAGAAAAAAGTTAGCAAAAAGATAAGGCCAGGAATGAAATTTCATGTATAAAAATCACACTGTGAAGTGTGATGCACTGAAAAAATACAGAAATTTAATTTTGCTTCTCAGATGGTAGAACACATAACATAGATCTCCTCAGTGATTCTAAGTTTGTAAAACATTTCTATAATTATTGTATAGTTACAAAATAAAATAGGAAAATAGGGAAAGGTAGCAAATTGAAGTAAAATATAAAAAGCTGATAGAAGGTTATGAAAAATAATAATAAGAGCAAAAGCTGCTCCTTAGCAATGACTAATAAATTTACAAAACTCTAACCAAATAACAAACAAAAATAAACAAATTGTAAATATTAGAAATGAAATAAGAGTCATCAGTACTTAGCTCGTGTACTTTAGAAAGATAGAGAAAAATCACAATACTTTATGACCACAAACTTAGACATTTAAATGAGGTAGATCAATTCCTTGAAAGAAACAAACTAACAAAACTCACACAAGGGAAAATAGATTACCTGAGAGCCTTTTACCTAAATTGACTTAAAAAATCATAATCTTCAAAACAATAATGGACCAGGCCCAGATGCTCATATGGTAAACTCTACTGAATATTTTAGGAGAAATTAATACCAATCTCTATAATCTCTTTCAGAAAACAGAAGCAAAAGGAATACTTCTTATCATATTCTGTGAGGCTGTCATTACCCTAATACAAACCAGAGTTTCTCTTAAACATAGACACAAAAGTCTTCAACAAAAATATTAGCAAACTGAATATAATAAGAATTCAATTAAAAACAATTATATACCAGAGCAAATAAGAATTGTTCAAGTCAGTTTTGATATTCAAAATTTAATAAATGCAATCTTTTATATAAACATGCTAAAAGAAAAATTATGTAATCATATCAATTCATGCACACAAAAGTTGATAGAAGCCCAATATCTATTATTGATTTTAAAAACCTCTTGGATAACTAGAAATAGAGATGAATATTTTCAACCTGATAAAAAACATTTATATAAAAACAAGTAGCTAACATACCACTTAATGGTCAAATATTAGATGCCTTCCTCTAAGATACTTGAAAATCTCGAAAGTGTGTCTTACTTCACCACTCCTATTCAGCATTATACCAGAAGTCAAAGCTTGTGCAATAAGATTGACAGTTTCTTGCAAAGCTAAACATTGCCATACCATAAGATTCAGCAATCATAATTCCAGATGTTTAGCAAACTGACCTAAAAAATTATGTCCACATAAAAACCTGCACATGGTTGACTATAGGAGATTTCTTCATAATTGCCAAAAACAGAAAGCAACCAATATGTCGTTAAAAAGTGAATGGATAAAGAAAATATAGTACATCTCTGTAATGGAATACTATTGACCAATAAAAATGAGCAATCAAGACATGGAGATACATAAATGAACTTTAAATGCATATTTACAAATGAAAGAAATCAGTTGAAAACAGCTCTATATTACATGATTCCAATTATATGAAATTCTAAAAAAGACAAAACTATAGAGACAGTTTAAAAATCAGTGGTTTCCCTTCAGGGTGAAGGGAGAGGGCTAAAGAGGTATATAGGTGAATCATATAGAATCTTTTAGGGAGGTAGAAAATATTCTGCGTGAAATTGTAATGGTGGAAACATGACGCTATCAATTTGTCAAAACCAATAGGATATTATAGCACAAAGAGTGAACTGTAATTTAAAAAAATATTTTTAAGAAAACATTTAGGATCTCAGGGTATCCCAGGATGAAATGCAGAAAGTAGCAGAACATTCTAATTATTTAGCAAATGAATGGAAAAATTTCACTGAAGATCCAAACCTAAATAACTTTGAAAATAAGCAGAATATGCAAGATAAATGCAAAACAACCCTCCCCCCCCAAAATAAAAATAAATAAATAGAATTATACAAAATCATTGTAGTCTAGGTGGTAACAATTTTTCCCACACAGGTACAAGCCAACAGTTCTGAAAGGGCTATATCTGCATACTAGAAACAAATAAATAAATGGAGGAAGAATAGTGGGAATCAGGTTTCTCATTTTAGAGTGGGAGGTTATAAACCAGTAAGATAACTCTATAATAATCAATATGGTAATAAATTCAAGTTTGGGACATTACTATGTCCTCATATGTAGCTCAATATACATACAGGTTGCTATACATAGAGATATTTATAGATATGTGTGTATGTACTTATATATTTTTTCCAAAATGATGGGAGTCTATTTTTATGAAAATTTTGGTATTGGATGAGGTGTGGGTTCTGTCTAAAGCTTTCCTCATTTTCGAGACATATATAAGGTTTTCCTCCAGAGTGAGTTCTCTGGTCAAGGCACATGTGAGAAAGCAATCAATGAACAACTAAGGTGTCAAATTGCAATGAAAAACTAATGATTGATGCTTCTCACCTCTCTCCGCTCCTGTCTGTCTGTCCCTATCTATCCCTCTCTCTGACTCTCTCTCTCTCTCTCTCTGTCCCTGTAAAAAAAAAAAAAAATAGGGGACTATGTATAATTTTTTATTTTGGTATTTTTTCTGAAGTGAGAAATGGGGAGGCAGAGAGACAGACTCCTGCATGTGTCTGACTGGGATCCACCCAGAAAGCTTACTAGGGGACAATGCTCTGCCCTTCTGGGGTGTTGCTCCCTTGCAACTGGAACCATTCTAGGACCTGAGGTAGAGGCCATGTAGCCGTCCTCAACTCCCAGGGCCAACTTTGCTGCAATGGAGCCTTGGCATAGGAAGGGGAAGAGAAAGATAGAGAGAAAGGAAATGGGGAAGGGTGGAGAAGCAGATGGATGCTTCTATGTGCCTTGGCCAGGAGTCAAACCCAGGATGTCCACATGGGGGCCTACATTCTATCACTGAGTCAACCTCCCAGGGCTTGTATAACTTTTGATAACAGATATCAAATATCATTTTTAAGATAAAAATGAATTTAAAGTTGAATAATATAAGTATTCTAAATGAATAAATATTACTTCATATACATTTATTTATGATATCCTAATAATTAAAAATATTTAGAAAAACATGTTTATCATTTAAATAATCTGATTCACTTTTCAGAAATGTTTTTGTCTTTATATTTCTTCTATCTTCAACATGTTTTAATAAACTTGTAGAAAGACAAAAAGTTTTTGTATAACAAGTACATCTTATTCTGATCTACATCATCAATACAACTCCTTTCCTCAGCAAGTGCTTTCATGTCAAAGTACCCCCAGAGGCAAAGCTCTAAAAAGGAAAGTGGGAATCAGAGTATCTGTTCTGCATCTAAATACTTTAATAATTCATTAACTTAGAATTCTTTCATCCTTTTCTTCATCATATAACACAGCATTTATTTGGGAGAGAGAGCGGGAGAACTAAATATTTATATAAATGTAAAACTAAAATATTTTAATATAAATGTTTGAAATATTCATTAGTAAAAATTACTTTCATAGTGAATATTAAAAGTTTTGAAAGCTATTTTATATAAAGGAGCAAATTATTCATTTATACATATTTTAAAAGGAATATTGATATCATTTGACAAATTAAATTGTCTTGTTCATGTTTTATATTTTTATTAATATTATATTAATTAATAATATTTATTAATAGCTGGTTTAAGAAATTAGGATTTGAAAAGAAGAATCATGTACATTTTTATACATGATAAATTTATTTATTATAGTTAAATGCTAAATTTTTAATATTGACTACCAGAAATAACATGTAAACATTTGTCTTAGAAGTAAAAGCCTTTTAATATTGAACATATTTTAAAAAACTGTATAGTTTATCAAATTCTCAGAATTTCAAAACATGGTAGTCCAATATAAAATGCTTTGTTTTAAAATTTTTTTTATAATTCTTTACTAGCAACTAGATGCTTGGAAATTAGAGTAGGTTAAAAACAACAAAATCTATTTATTAAAAAATACAACTCATCACATTATTATAATACTGTTTGTTTAGGGTCTTTTTTACTCCAGCTGCTTTTAAAGTCAATTTATAAAATTCCATAAGCAAGAATATACTTAGTCACATAAAAATACTAATAAGTTATTCTTTTCTTTCTCAGTCTGCACTTCATTTTATTCCAAAGAAAACATTTTCTATTATTATAGTGGACTGGATTCAGAGTTAAGAGGAAAACAAAATAAAAAAAACAACAACAAATGTTATCAAGAAAAGAAAGTGAAGGAATGAAAGAAAGAAAGAAAAAGAAATAAGGTAGAAAGCCTTATAAGAAAGTTAAAGGGTATAGCAAAATAATGTTTATGCAAATAGAATGTAAAGAGGGTAAATTATATTCCTTCCCCTAGTTGATCACAGCAAGTACTTTTGTTAAAATGAGTTAATAGATCGAATCAATTCACACCTTTCTATGTTCTCTTTGGTTTCTGAAACGGTGCAGATTCAGCATCAGAAAATGCAAAACCTGCTGCTTAAGAAAAAAATTAAACAGCAAAAAAGCCGTTTGTTTTCCCCTACACTAGCTATACAAATAGGCTACTACTACTGTTCTCCATTTTCTGAGTCCTACCTTTAACAGAATGGGCCTCAGTGTGTGGCCTTCTTTACTCTTCTCCAAAAATTTCTTGATGTTGGATAGTTTATAAATTTTATTTCTTGGCTCTGATTTCTTCATTGCTCATAAAAAATTGCCATCAGTCTTTCAAACAGCCTTGCCGAGATCTACTGAAAAACACGGATTCGTTGAGGAGTTACTTGACAATGATCAGTTAAACCAAATCAAGTCTCTGAACCCTTTGATTCTCATTTGAGCAGCTCTGTCTTGCTAGGAACAAAGGGAACCATGTGCTTAGGCTTGTGAGGGGTACACATTGTAAATCCTTAGAGCAGGTGGCTGAATATTTGTAAGCCACTGAAAGACACATTTACACGGGAGATTTCCTTTTCCTTTTAATTTACAGCTTTTCGGCTTTTGCATATTTGATCCAAAGGGAGAGATACAAAAACCCTCCCAATGTCCCTGCCTTGGGAATGAAGTGGAGTGGGGAGGATGGATGTGAGGCTGTTCTGCAATCTGGTTTAGTGTAGAGGGAAAGAAACAGGAACAATGTGATGAAGAAGCCATGCACTGAACGTCCTAATTCATGCTCTTTGTAATCGCTTTACCCATTGCATGCATGGTAAGGATCAAACAGGACATTTAGAGAGCAAACTAAGCAAATTAAAATGTAGAAAATATTATGTTCAATGCAGCCTCAAAGTAGGAAAACAATTTGAAATAAATGCATAAAATAAAGATATATTTAAAAATATGATTTCATAAAGTTTCAGAATAAGCATATTAGCAAAAGCACATTCACAGACATGATGTCTCTTATTATCATGACCACATTAGAACCATAAAGTGAAACATAATAGGATTTATTACTATACCTTTCTAGCAGTGAATTTTAAAGTATTACCTTTTTATTTTTTAGTGGCAATCTTTCGAATTATTCTAATGGGATAATATTTATGCTTTTCTGCTATGTTCCAAATGGAAGAAAGTTATAGCACATTCCCTACTAATTGTCAAAGTTAGTTATGAGTTTGTGTCTTTCGACTTCAAACTATACAGAACACATTGATGAAAATAAGTCTTTCATAAGGCACAAAGAGATTTCCTAGGTAAGAAAGAAATTAAGATTAGTGAGGCAATAAATGGCTGGTGGAGTGTGGAGCAAATAGTTCCCTGTGGGCACTGAGTGTCTCGTTTCGTACTTAATATATATCCTTATAGTTTTAAAAAATATATTATTTACCACACATTATTTTCCCACAACCTGTACTTGTCACCTATGGATCACTGGTAGCCTATAATTGTGTGTTCCCTTTTTCTAAAATAGTTGAACTGAACATGTATATGATTCTGCAGTCTTCCTCTGGTTTAGCCTTAAACCAAGAGAAGTAAATACATACGTAGGCAAAGAAAAAAACATATGTGCATGGGTTGGCAAATTAGTTTTATAGTTGTATGTGAAGCACAATTTATTCTTGTTTTCTATTTATTAATTCTTGTATTATTTATTATTATTATTGCCCCCCTTTTAGATGGGCTTTTTAAATTCTACTCATCCCAGGTTTAAAATGTTATTTGAAAAACAAAATTCTAGATAAAATTACAAAATAAAATTACATTTAAGAAACAATTCTTGCCTGACCAGGCGGTGGCACAGTGGATAGAACGTCGGACTGGAATGCGGAAGACTCAGGTTCGAGACCCGAGGTCGCCAGCTTGAGAGCGGGACCATCTGGCTTGAGCCAAAGCTCTCCAGCTTGGACCCCAAATCGCTGGCTCCAGCAAGGGGTTGCTCTGTCTGCTGAAGGCTCGCACATGTGAGAAAGCAATCAACAAACAACTAAGGCATCGCAACGGCAACGAAAAACTAATGATTGATGCTTCTCACCTCTCTCTGTTCCTGTCTGTCTGTCCCTATCTATCCCTCTCTCTGACTCTTTCTCTGTCCCTGTAAAAAAAAAAAAAAAAGAAAAAAGAAACAATTTTTGTAGACTATAGCTTTATAATCATGGCTAGTCATTTTAATATGATTTGTTAAAAAAACTTTAACAAATGAAAGGTTAGAAGTTATTAAATATTTTTGTGGTGAAGGTAGAAAAGAGTAAAAGAAACTGGTTCTCAGAAAAAGAAATATCAAAATTGTGAATATTTGCAAGTTGATAATTTTTTACTAAATTAAACTAACCAAAAAAATAGAAATAGACTCATAGCTACAGAGATTGGACTGACAGCTGTCAGAGGGAGGTGTTTGGATGGCTGGATGAAATAGTTGAAGGTACTAAGCTTAAACAAACAAACAAACAAAAATCCCCTCATGACAGACAATAGTATGGAAATTACCAGAGGGAAAAGGGAGGGTGGGGGAAGGTAGAAGAAGGTAAAGGGGGAATTATTGGTGATTGAAGAAAATTTGACTTGGGATGATGAACACACAATAAAATATACAGATTATGTATTATAGAATTGTACACCTGAAACCTATATAATTTTATTAATCAATGTCACCCCAATAAATTTAAGAAAAAAATATATGTGATTTTGACTTATAGTGTCATATGTGCAATTATATCACATTTTTATAAGTTGGCTAAAATTAAAGATGTGTATGTAGGTCAGATATTAGTTTTCTTTTTAAACTTTAGATATATCTGTTGTAGATTTCAATGAATCATTTTAAAACTAATAAGCATTTGGCCCTGGCTGGATGGCTCCTTGGATAGAGTGTTCTCTCAGAGTACAGAGGTCGCAGGTTCTGTCAGGACATGCAGAGGAAGCAACCAATGAGTGCACAACTAAAAATGAACAACTAAGTGAAATAGTTGATTGTTCTCTCTCTCTCTCTCTCTCTCTCTCTCTCCCCTCTCTCTTTCCTCCCCTTCTTCCTCCTCTCCCTTTCTCTTCCACCCTCCTTCTTCTCTTTGTCTCTCAAATCTATAAAATAACTAAGAAAAAATAAAACTATTATGCATGATATTAAAAATGTACCATGAGTATAGGATAGGACTCAATGGGATGATTCTTTTTACCCTAAGAAAACAAAAAAGAAAGTTCTTGAATCTACAGAGTGGTACAATAAGATTGCTTTCTTGGGATAGTGCACCAAAAACAAACTAACAAAAAATACAGTTTTACTGTTTTTTCTTCTATTACTGTGCAGTGTTAAGTAGCGTGTTTGGAAAGGAAGAAGAAACCACAAAACAAAATACAAACAAAATAAAACATAAAACATGATTTCTTTCCTAAGCCCTTCAAATGTCTTTTTTATAGTTTTCTGGTTGATATACATCATATCATCTCTTCCACTACCTTATAGGTATAAAGGGTAATGAATAATGTGCATGTGTATAATGTCTTCGTTACTTCTCATTTTGGGGAAAACATCTAGTGTGTATATATGGTGTGTGTGTGTTTGTTACATTATCTTTAGAAATTTGAAAAATTATCGAGCATGTCATTTATAAAAATATTTTATTCCACTTATCTCATTTTCTCTTAGCTTAAAATTCAGATGAATTATTAAAGTTTAAAAAAATCTAATCATTGTTGTATGTTTAAACTATGGCTTGTGTTATTCCATTATTTTTTTTTCCTTCCTAAAAGAACTTTTCCCCTTTCCTGGTTGATATTCCTCTTCAAACTTTCATGAAAACCCCATGTACACATCCTTTGTACATACTGATAGCTCTACCATTCTATCTTACTCAGATAACTAATTAACTTACACTTTTTGTTTTCTTTCTTAAAGATCTCACAGAAGTTTAACTTTCTCAACCATTCTACTAACAAGTCAATAATTAATTGATATGATAGGTCATTTATTTAACATGTCACTCATACTACTTTGCAGTTTTCTTTTCTTGTGTGTTAACATGTCTTATTTTCATCAAATTCATTTGAATGGGCTTTAGGAGGTAGAGGACATATCTTCAACAAATATATGACTTGAGTCAGAAAATGCTTTCATTCAAACATGTCTGCTACTTATGAATTGAAATTGTAAGGTAATTAACCTCTCTTAGCTCCAGTTTTCCCATAGGCAAAATGAAAACAGCAATAACACTTACCTTAGGGCATTATAGTGAGAATAACTTGTGTAAATAGCTTAGCTAATTTGTAGCTTGTAAAAAGTTATCAATACACATATGATCCCTTCCCCCTTTATATACAGATGTGCTCAGCATAGTGACTTCTATATGACCAAGTCTTGGTAATAATAAAAATACTGTTGTTTGTATGTTACACCACTATTTTAAGTTTACTATTTAGCTCTACTATCTTAAAAAAAAAAAACAAAATAAAATTAATTCTGGAGTTTTTGGTTAATGGCAAGTAGCACTATCAGAGAACACTCAAAATCAAAGCAAGTTTTTGTTTGTTTTATTTTCTGTTGTTAAGGATTAGGACTGTGTTTTTTTTTAATTTATGTTGTTTTGCATTTGATAATGGTGAGCTGGAATTTCTTTTTGTTAATTTATTACGCTTTATACCAAATAGTGAAACTAGACTGAACATGTAGTTTCATGTATTAGAAAGGCAGCAATCTTAGAAACCTCAGTCTATATTTTAGTTCTTTTCTAAATCTAATTTCCACATATAAATAAATAATATTCCTCTCTTTCTGGCAAAGAGTATCTTTTTGTTTTTTGGGCGGAGGTTCTTTTCATTTGTTATGTTTTGTTTTGTTTTGTTTTTGTATAGCTTATATGATTCTTTGAAATTAAATCTCTATCTTTTCCTAGAATACAAAGATATTGAATACACTAAAAAATTGCTTAAGCAAGGAAAAGTAAAGATAAAAGGGACAGAAACATATAAACCTTTATTCTTATAAATCATATGGACTTGTTAAGAGATGCCATAATATAGAGATTTAATTTATGATGATTCCCATGTATAGTTCCAACACAAATGTATCCATGCTATCAACTTCTAAAGTTTTCTGTGAACCCTTTTTTTAAATCCCCTTCTGAATGCCTGTACCATGAAGAACAGTCTCTACTATCTACTTATTGGTTTTCTAGGGACAAAGTAGGTAGGATGAAGATTCTTCATCAAAACAAGTGGGAACATCAAGAAGCACGAGAAGGTGTAGGACTAGGCATAAATAATGTAGGATTGCCAAAATTCATCATTCTCAGAGAAGATGGCAAAATGTTTCAAGGAGCCTGGACCTAGTATATAAAGAAGGATATTAGATCAGGAATCATAGATCATACATGTAACTCATCAGGACAAGTAACTAAAGAGTAATAACAAAACCAATTTTGTTTGAAAGAGCTGTGTGGTTGCGAATGTACTATGTATGGATTCTAAAAATCTGGTTTTAAGACACTGAGAGAAACATATTTTACTTTTTCAGACAACATTCTGCAAGTATTTTTCTTCCCTCGATAATAATCAGGTATGATCCCTTAAGTCTGAAATTAAAATGTTTATCTTAACTGAAAGAATTTTTATTTTCTTTAATTGGATAATAAGCAGTCAACTGAGGGAATGTGAACCCTAGTTACAACAGTGATATTATTAATTTATGAATGTTCTTCTCTCCATTGTCCATTCACTTAATTCTTATTCATCCTTTTAAAATCCTATATAAAGAAACATAATTGCATTAATGCTTCTGCAAGACTTAATCACTTTTCCAGAACAATGATCACTCTCTTATCTCAATCATTTTGATGCCTTGCATATGACATTGTCATTTTTTTAATCAATTTCCTACCCTACAATTTGATCCAGCAGAGTAGTGCATTTTTATCTTTATAATTTCAGTATCAAGTAAGAAGTTTGCTGAATAGTTTATGTCCAAGAACTGTTATTATCACTGTGTTGAAAATGATATGAATCAAGTTGTTAATTGTAAAGTATACAGGTTTATTTTAATTTATAATTAGAAAAGTTTTTTAAAATAATTGAAAAAATACAGCAGAACTTTTTAAGAGATAAATGTCAGCATCATTAAAAATAATAGTCAAGAGAACTACTTTGAAATAAAATGCTCATTTGGAGATAAGCTCTCATTTCAATTTTTATGTTGTAATATGTAGTCCTATACTTGCTCAAAAATCTTTGTGATTTCTTGATGTAGACTTCAAATCTAATGGTGATCCTGTTTTATGGGTTCTCACATTTCTCCTTTAACGTGTCATCTCAATTCAGTGAATGAAGCAAAATCTGTATTTGTGGAGGTAGGACTGGTCAGCAGATATATTTTGATTGGTTCACTGAAATTTTTAAAACATTTAGATTAGTTACTGGAATTTGAACATGGAGACATTTTTTATAAAAATCTAGATATTTTGCCTCTCTTGAACTGTGAGAAGATTTGGCCACAGTGAATCCACTTTCATGCAGGTCAACAACTAGCTGGACTTACCACATTTAAATAGGTCTGTCTCTTTGGTTTGCTACACCCCTATCTGTTCCTTTTACCTATTTCTGCTTCTGCCTGGTTCTCATAGTTATTTGAACTTATAATGCTAAGACCACACCCACTATTCCTTCTTTCTGTATCTTCCTAAATAGTATCCTCTCCCAAACACAAACACATCACATGCACTCCAGTATATTTCTACTCCTCATTTTTGCATTTACTTGCAGGTAAATCCAAGCAAAGTTAAAAATTTTTAATTATTTCTTCTATCTTGTATTACATATAGTTTTAAGGTGAATATTTTGTTTTTGAATTGCAACAATTTAAACATAGCTTCAAGATCTTTTAATAACATGAAATACCAACAGATACCTAAAGAAGAATTAAATACCTAGGAGAGTTAAGTTTTATAATTCAATGTGACTTATATAACATCTGACTTTAGGTTGAGCTTGTTAGTTCTAAGGAGGTCACAGTTGACCAATACAGAAAGGTCATCTTTTTTCAGAGATGCTAAAATGACCATAACCTTAAATTTTAAAATACATAAATTATTTCAGAGGACATTTCACAGCAGTAAACCAGAAAGCACTGGAAAAGATTTTGGGGACAAATTTCTAAGTTTCTCAAATAAATAGATAAATAAATAAATAAAATTAAATAAAAAGAGAAAGAAAAGGAAAGAAAGAAGGAAGGAAAGAAGGAAGGAAGGAAGGAAGGAAGGAAGGAAAAAAGGAAGGAAAGAAGGAAGGAGAAGAAAAAAAGAAAGAAAGAAAAGAAGGAAGGAGAAAAGAAAGAAAGAAAGAAAGAAATCACCCATTTAATCCTGAACCCTCTATGATGCCTTATGTGAGTCAAATAAGTTTGCAAATATGATGTATATGTTTGCTCCCTTATAGTTTGCATTGGGTATGGGAGACAGGCTGTAAGCAAGCAAGGTATTATAGCCTAAGGCTTAGTTTTAAGACTAAACCTTTCCCACCCTTTTAATACTAAGGTCTTCTCAACATTAAGCTTTTCCACATATCTGTGACTGTTGTATGATGTGGGGTGGTACACTCTTATGAGGAATCCCATTTATTCCTCAGATAAGTGGCTTTGTATCAGAGATTTCCTTATTTGTATATTGGCTTAAAGGCTTTAATTTCTACACTATAATATAAGGGAGACCAGGGGCTCTCTCTCTTGGTTCCCAAAATTAGCATTGCAGAGGAGAGGCAGCCAAGGTGGCTGAGTACTGAAGGAGAAGCCTGTTTGTGCAGAGAGAAGGAGATGGGGAACAGAGGTGAATAAGGTTGGTGGGGCCTTTGATTCTAAGAATACTCGGATGAGTCTGTTGCTTTGGGAGCCCTGAATGGAAAGGGAACTGTTTTCCCACTGTGTGTATTTCTTGTCCGCTGGGTGCAAGCTAGGATTAAAGGTAATGGCTCAAAAGTTCTTGGCTCCATTGTTTTATTACCTTCTGTCCAAATCAAATGTGAACCTGCGCAGGCCAGGCAGCTGTGATGGTGGCCAAGCGGCTACTGACTTTATACCTTGGATTGAGGAACTTTAGTTACCATAAAAGCCCTGAGTATCTGAGCATCTGTTGGATACAAACACCAAGAAAGTATGAGTGAGTGATCTTTGTGCAGAAACAAAGGAATGCATGTGAACTGGGATTTAGAAAATTATCATAGAGGGTCTGGATTGTCCCTTTCTTTGTGCTTATTAGTTAGCAAAATAAATGGAAATGTATTGACCTCTTAGCCTCTTCTTCATGTCAGCAAAATGCCATTAATCATTCTTCCCCTTGTCACCTGATCTCCCTCCACTGTAATCCTGTTACTTCTGTTCTGCTTCTGATCAATAGAAGCTAAGGGAGAAGGAGATTCGGGAGGTCTCTCTTTGCCACCCTTGGTAGGCCTCTCTCTCTCTTCCTCTTGACATGAGTTTGTGTCTTGAGTAGGTTTTTTCCACGTGACACTGGTAGTTTCCAGTGGGCTGGAGTACTAAAAGAAAGAAAGAAAGAAAGAAGAAAGAAAGAAAGAAATGAAAGAAAGAAAGAAAGAAAGAGGAAAAGAGGGAGAGAGGGAGGGAAGAAGGGAGGGAGGGAGGGAGGGAGGGAGGGAGGGAGGGAGGGAGGGAGGGAGGGAGGGAGGAGAAAACAGTAGAGAATGACTTTAAATCAAAAATGACTATTTGAAAATGTCAGTAATAATTGGCCTTGAAAGGTCCTTACAGTTTTGTGCTTCTGAAGTTATTTCCTTACCATCTGACTTGTTATAAGAAAATTTGAGCTTTCACACTGAGAATTTTGCACTAAATGTAATCATGATCTGATGCATTAACCTGACACTGTGAGGCAGATTATTTAGTTAGACTATTAAAATAAATCATTTTAGGAAATTAGGACTGTCAATATTTCCTTCCACACTTAAATTGGTCAAAAAAGAATTCAACACTACCACTGGTTGGGAACTGAAATTTTAGATGGGTAGTTTGTCCACATGGGATCAAAAGTCCAAGTATTTTTTTCTGAGAAGAGTTGCTTTTACATAGTAAATATGGTATTTTTATATTATAAAGTTGAGCATTAGGAGTATAACTATGAACCTATTCTTAGTACTAAAATGTTAGATTAAATTTAGTTATTTGATTTTGCTTGTTAGCACATTTCAAAGTGCTGAGACAAAAAATAACCATAAAATTATTTCAGAGAATCTAAGTTCTTTATTCCTGAGTAATGATTAAAATAATTTGTCTTTTTTTTTTTTCACAGAGAGGGAGAAAAGCAGAATGGAGAGGGTGATTAAAGGTGTCGAGACAAATTGCTTGCGTTCAAAATCTGGATCTTCTATTAACTGTGTAACTTTTGGGATGGTTTTTTAACCCCTCTGTACTTCAGTTTTGTATCTGTAAAGTTAGAACAAAAAATAGTGCCAAACTTCTTAGACATTAAATATTGAGTAAAATCTACTCATCTTGTCCAAATATGAAAGGTTTTCGATGGCTTCGATGCAAGTAGTAGAAGAGGGAAGAGAAAAATAAATAAGGCCCTGGCAGGTTGGTGCAATGACTAATGCATAGTCCCGGCCTACCCAGATTGCAGTTACAATAAATAGGTTCCATCCCCAGTCAGAGCAGGAGAAGCAATCAATGAGTGCACTATGAATGGAACAACTAAATAGAACAACGAATTGATGCTTTTCTCTCTCTCCCTTCCCCCAAATTCTGTGTCGTTCTCTCTTTCTCTTTCTTGCTGTCTCTCAAATCAATGGAAAATTTTTTTTAAAAGTGGACAAAATTGTAGATTTCAGGTTATTCTTTCCTCATACAGTAATAAATTGTATAAGGATGCTATAAGCACACTATATAACAAAGAAACTATATAAGACAATAAGTTTTAATATGTTAGCAATAAAAGTTCTTTATTAGAATTAGCATGTAAACACTGGATAAACTTTATTTTTTTATTTACTAACTCATATAAAGTTGTATTATAGTTTATATAAGTATGATTTCAAGGTTCTGAATGGAAGGCTATTTTGTTGATATAATTCTCCCTTATAATTTTAAAATAATATTTTAATATTATATGAATATTTGAATTATAAGATATCAATTATATTAACAAATAATTAAAGCTTTAATAAAATATATTTACATGGGTACACTTTTTAGCAAATAAATGATTTCCCATTGGTTATTTATTTACTGAAGACTGTCTCAAATGCATTCTAAATATCCATAACAGATTCAGCAAGGTAGGGCAGACCAAAGAGTTACATTGTAGTTTGCAGGACAATTATTCATGATCAAGTGGGATTTTCTAGGGAATGAGCTAATTTCAGTAGTACATAAAAGCAATCTATTGATACTACAACAAATAAGTTAAGCCTTCTTAAAATCTTAAAACTTGTTATCCTCTCCAGAAAATAACAGGTACAATTTAGAGGAAATTGGGAGGTGAAAAAAAGTAATCAAAATTATCTTTTTAAAATATGGATGAATTATTACATTCATTTTAAAAGTATTGTGTATGTGTTTATCTACTATAAGCCAGTCACAATTCAAAATGCTAGGCATACAATGGTAAATAGGACAACATTCCTGCTCTCAAGGAGCACACTTTGATGGGGCAGGCAAATATTTTGTGAAGCTCAGGTCTTTGTAATAAACATTAGGTGAATGATTTGGGAAGGGCCAATATGAAATGCCACGGAAGGAAACAAGTCCATTATTAAGATGTCAGGAAATAGACACCAGAGTTGAACAGATGTTGAAGCAAGCCAAAAGAGTTTGGGATAGAGAAAACAGTGTAAGTAATGGTTTCTACATGAGTAAAAGAATTATAGTGGCAATAGCACAAAAAACAGAGTAAGGGAGTAGAGCAGTAGGTACATAGGAGAATTATATGGCTTTTAAATATTGACTTAAGAATAAACATAGCTTGAGAATGAGAATGAGAGTAATAATAAAAGAGGCAAGAAGAGCAGTTCAGTGCATATTTATGAAGGTATATCTGACATAACTGAGGAATAATAAAGGTAAGTAGGCATTAAGTAAACAAAAATGCTGTCTACCCTAATGGTACTTTTTTCTCTATTTCACATATTATATTTGGAACAGACTTCTTTTCAAATGTTGAATACTGAACATCTTTAATATAAGCTACTTTCCAACTCTAAGAAATTAAGTTTCTCTGAGATAGAAAGTATATCTCTAAGATAGCATGGCAGAACACTGGAAAGAGCTCTAAAATATTTGTTTAAAACCCTCAATCTAATCAAGATTATTTTTGTTTGTTTTATTCGGTGAGAGGAGGGTAGGCAGAGACAAACTTTCACATGTGCCCCTACCAGATCTACCCAGCTAGCTTACTAGAGCGTGATGCTCTGCCCGTCTGGGGTGTTGTTCCATTGCTCAGGAACCAAGCTCTTCTTAGCATCTGACGATGAGGCCATGGAGCCATCCTTAATGCCCAGGGCCAACTCACTCCAATTGAGACATGACTGCAGGAGGGAAAGAGAAAGAGAGGCAGTAGGAGGGGTGGAGAAACAGATGGGCACTTCTCCTGTGTGCCCTGACCAGAATTGAACCCCAGACATCCATTCACTGAGTTGATGTTCTACCACTGAGCCAACTGGCCAGACCTAATATAATCAAGATCCTAATATAAAAATTGCATTGAGTTAATGCAAGTTAGTTAATTGTTATATGCCTCAGTATGCTCATTTTAAAATGATTTGATGGTACTTAGTATCTCATTCGAGTAAAGTACTCTATAACATGTTCACTTTTTATAAACTCATGAAATTGGTCATCTTTCCTATTGAAAATGCTCCTAAGATCTCATTCATATATTAAAATGTTGTTTATTTTTTATATTCAATTTGAACTAACAGATGTTTGATAAAATTCAAAGGAACAAAGACTGAACCATATGTGAATTTTAATATCACCTTCTTCTACAGCTCTTTCATTTGTGTTCAATGAGTTTTACTTAGACTTATTATGGAGGAAATTATGAAATATAGATTAATGGTTGCATTTTTATGTTTTTGATGTGTTGTTTAATGAGGTGTGTGCTGTTTTATATCTTACATCAAAGAGACATCTGCTAGAAACTTTCTTATCATACACATCAAGTGATTTTTGCACTAATAAGCATAATCATTTGAATAATGGAATATAGTATTTCTTTTGAAATATTTTTTTATTTTTCAATTATAGTTGACATACAATATTATATTAGTTTCAGGTGTATAACCCAGTAATTTGACATTATATAACTTACTAAAGGATCACCCCAATAAATCTAGTATCCATCTGACACCATGCATAGTTATTACAATATTATTGACTATATTTCTTATGCTGTACTTTGCATCCTTGTGCCTGTTCTAAAATTGTCTATACTTCTTAACCTCCACACCAAGAGAAAAAGGCATCTCTTTTTCATACTGCTGAATTTACCCTATAAATTTAGTTCCCATTTTGAAACATAGTTTTCCATTTTCAACTTTATATACATTTATTATTAGGACATGGCTTAAAAAAACTTAAATGTAACATTAGAAAAACGATAGAAAGATACAAACATTTAACCACTCTACAGGTCACAGAATTATTCTTGTCATTTCTAAGTATAAAAGTAACAGTAGCCTGACCAGGCGATGGCACAGTGGATAGAGTGTCGAACTGGGATGCGGAAGACCCAGGTTCGAGACCCCGAGGTCGCCAGCTTGAGTGCGGGCCTATCTGGCTTGAGTAAAAGCTCACCAGCTTGAACCCAAGGTCGCTGGCTCCAGCAAGGGGTTGCTTGGTCTCCTGAAGGCCCGCAGTCAAGGCACATATGAAAAAGCAGTCAAGGAACAACTAGGGTGTTGCAAGAACAAACTGATGATTGATGCTTCTCATCTCTCTCTGTTCCTGTCTGTCTGTCCCTATCTATCCCTCTCTCTGACTCTCTGTCCCTGAAAAAAAAAAAAAGTAACAGTAAAGCATTACTTGGTGTTAGTATGTGAAACAAAGAGTTTAGCTTGAAGAATGAAAAATTCAAAAATTGACCTGTAAAAATCATTTGGTTTTGCCCAGTTTAGAAACTTGGTATGTTTATTGGTGTTTAGAAAACTAGATGATGTACTATATTAATGGAAATATTATTTTAGATAAAAGGAGATTTTCTAGAAAATATAACTCAAATCAGTAACTGAGAATAAAATAATGATGTTTAGTCCTTGCCTTTAACCATGCTCAACCCAGACACTCCCTGGGGCTTTGTTTTTCTTGTCTTTATAATGAAAGACACTAAGTAAAATGGTCCTAAGGTCACTTCAATATAACAAAGATTTCATTGTTTCATAATAACTCAGAATAATTTTAAAGGTATATCTCAAAAATATTATAGTGATGTACCTCTTGTTTTCCTATGTTTTAAAATTTTTTCAAAGCCTGCTCTGCATCACTCACATGTCTACATTAAACCACATGCTATAAATAATATAGGATTTTAATTCCAACTAAGTACATTCATTCCTCACTGTAAATTCATAAGTGCTCTCTAGTATGAAATAGTTCTACCAGTTGTCTCTAATACGTTATACAACTTTAAGTTTGTTGAACTTTTTCTGTCTGGACATTTCAGATAAATTACTCAGTCTCAGTTGACATTTGAATTAAAATTTCTCCATGTCTCATTCTTACATATTTTTGGGAAAGGCTTTGAAAATTCAAGGGATAACAGTTTAATCTTACTTCTGTTTGACCTTGGTTACCTCAGCTCAGAAGAATATACAACATGTCATCAATCTCAATTCATAAATTCTATCCCCCTTATCTCATTTCTTACTTAATAAATTGCTTTTTATACTTTTAGGTCTGAAAAATGACTTGAGAAAAGAGAAATATTAGGTTTTAAAACCAAGGATGGGGCAAAAATCAACTTTTAAGCAAAAATAAAATTTCTTCCTAAATGTCAGGGAATAACTGAGAATTTCATGTAATAATGTTTTTGTTAAAGAGGAATGTAAAAAGACAATAAAGTAAACATTTTAAAGTGCTGTTCAGAAGTAGAGAATTATTACTGGAATAGGTTACCGAGGTTTTTAATAATATCTGTGTATGTCTTCATTGAGAAAGATAATTTCTCAAGTATTTATTTATTTTTATATATATATCTGTGTGTATATAGCCTCACATTTTAAAGGCATTTCACTTTCATATGTTAAATAAGATATTTATTTTTAAATTATCTTGATTTTTGTCAAACTTCATGAAATATTCTGGACAAAAACAATCAGACCAGAATAACAGGCTTTTAGATTTAATTATAGAAAATACATGGACAGTAAGAAAACTTTTAAAAGAATTATAAGTTACAATCAGAACAATTGATAATGTGGAAAACTGTAGAAAAAACACAGTTCATTACCAAAAAGAAATGTAAGGAGGGAATGGTAATCAAGAAATTAAGATAGACTTACAAGAAAGGTCCACCAAATTCAACTTTATTTATAAAATTTATTTGCATTCTGATTTAATAAACCAATGTATACACACATACACAACACACACAAACACATACACACATATCAAGGAAAATGGAAAAGTCGCTGGATATTTAATAATACTAAAAAATTATTGATGTTTTTAGGAAAAAAAAATCCACAAGTTTGTTATATGATATGTTTATTGATAACAAATTTAGAACCAGTCATCTGTGTATTAGTACATTGCCTAACAGACTAGACACACAATAAATGTGTTAAATGTTTTCTTATTCATTAATATTTTAATATGTAGAATAGAAGTAAACAATGCAAGCTATAAATTGCAAGCACATGAAATATTAAAAAATTACCTTCAGTCTAAAAGTCATGTCAAAAAGTTCAGAGCACATTAATTTATTCAAATTTGCATGCTACATCAAAATAGTTTAATTTCTCTCTCAGACCTTGTTCTTTATGGTGAAGGTCAAAGGTTTAAATTTATATACTCATATTTCTTTTGGAATTCCTACATAGTCCTAATTGAAATTTGACATATATGCCTATTAGTTGAAATTATTCCTTTTCCATGCTTCATTAACAATGCACTTTACTATACTACAACGATAATGCTCATAATAAAAGTCTCCTATGCAATGTGGATTACATTGAAACATGATTGATTATCCCAAATGTAACATGGAATTTAAATTATAAAATTTCATATGCTGAGATTGAGTCTGTGACTAGAATTTAAATATATACTGAAAAAAGCAAAATCCATTTTCATTGTATGAAAATGAACCAAGTTTTGATAAACAATTAGCTATTCTTTGGCTACGTACTAATTTGGGATAAATATGACATTTATGACTTTTAATGAAAACATTTTATTTCAAGTAGTATTTATTATTGTAAACATTAGTTTCTGTTTGTAGATTTTTTCTTGACTGCATGCTTCTATGTTATTATGACTTTCTGTTGAGTTCAAACCTGTGTTTTACAATGACATAGCTATTTACAAGGTCTAATTCTTCAAAGTGCATTTAAGAAAACAACTCTAGAATGAATATCTGCTGATTTCCTCTCCATCACAGATTTTCTTTCTTTTTGCTAAAAGTGCCCTGGCTTTCCTATGGTAGAGTTTGCCTTCCCCTATGTTGTAGCAATCCTGAATACTCAACGGCCTTAAGCCAATTGGCAGAGGAACTGATCACAGTGGTTAGTTTGAAGAAAAACATGAAGGATATATTTGCTGAGACTTTCTGGGAAAGAAGTTCCTTTAGTCTTCTAAAGCAAGCAAACAAACAAAAGCTACTAAAAAAAAGCTCTCTTTTTTTCTAGTAGGTGTAACAGTGATCCTTGTGAAATCTAAAAAATCTAAAAAGTAAAATAAAAGCATTTTTCTATCTAACAGTAAATACAAGATGGAAAAAGCAAAGCTAGGAGAATTGTAGAAAAAATAGATAATCAACCTTGACTAAATGTGCTTGAAACCTTCTCTACCTAACCAGATTATTTTTCTTTAATATACAAGAAAAAAAATATTACATATATACTTTTAACATATGTATTTTATTCAATTCTTTGAAAGGCCAGATTTTTTTTACAATGGCTTTAACAAGAACATAGTTTAATTTTTGACTATGAGATGATAGAATCGAGACTTTTAAACAACTCCACTGTTCCTAAAGAATTCAATCTCTGGAGAAAGATTTAGAATGTAAATTTTCACAGGCACCCTTAGATGATTCTGATGCCACCCTCACATAATTTGTTTTGAAGTTTCTTTTTGTATCAAAATTACCTGGAAACCTTCTTTTAAAAATGTAGACACTTAATCCATCTTCTACTATACAGATCCCCCCCCCCATCCCTGCCCCATACAAAGATCTCATTTCAGTGGGATGAGGTTCAGGTACCATTATTTATTGCTCCCAGGCATGGCTTTAATTTGCAGACAGATTACCCAGAGATCCTGTAAAAGTGCAAATTCAGACTTAGTAGATCTCAGGGAAGACCTTGGGATATCTAACAAACTTTTAGATGATGTCCATACATGAGTATCAACAAATTGTATTATTTTAAATGGTGAATCAGGCTTGACATAGTCAGATATGTTACAAATGAATCAGATAAGAAACTGGAATTATTAGTACAAGTTTTAAGAACACAGGTCTTGTTAAGAGTTCTAGAAAAAATCCTGTTTATCTACCAAAGATGATATTTCAGGTGTATGACTTATATATGAATTATGGTTTAGTAAAATACCCACCACTAGGAGTCAAGAAAGAGGTAAATGCAATGTAATGAAGAAATGATAAGATTAATTTTGTTATTATTTTTGCAATAATAGCAAATGTATACTACTTGAATTTATTTTAAAAGACATATACAGCCTGACCTGTGGTGGCGCAGTGGATAAAGCGTCGACCTGGGAACACTGAGGTCGCCAGTTCAAAACCCTGCACTGGTCTGGTCAAGGCACATATGAGAGTTGATGCTTCTAGCTCCTCCCCCCTTTCTCTCTCTCTCTCTCACTTTGTGTCTCCTCTCTAAAATAAATAAATAAAAATAAATTAAAAAAAAAAAAGACATATACAATGGACCTCACTTTAATAGCTTTTTTGGTATCACTAACTTTTTTAAAGATAGGAAAGTCCATTTTAATGTTATGCATTTAAGAGGAAAACTAGGTATTAGAAAATTGACATTTAAAAGTTGGAAAATATTGACTTAATAGCAGGGAGGCTGTTATCCTTGCTGTTACCCTGAACATTTCAATTTCAGAAAGTTGCATGACTTTCGAATCTCCTCCATGTAAGACATTCTGTTTGACATAAGGATTTATTTCTGGCTTTCCATCACTTTCTAATTAATAGCACCACTGTGTGCTACATGATGTGAGAATTGAAAATCTCTAAACAGTACCACAGGAACACCACATTGCACTTCTATTTGAAAAAACACCTGATCAGTTACCCAGCTGTTTCCTCCAGATGTTGTCTGTAAATTCAAAGGTCATTGTTTCACTAAAACTGAGATTAATTTGACTCAAAAGTGTCTTACTCATGATAACAAAGATATTAAAATCAAGTTTTTAAAAAGCCACAAATATTTGCAACCAAAATTGAAGAACTTATAAAATACATGACTCTTAAAGCAATTTTTGCTTTTAAAATTTTAAATGTGAAAATATATAGTTTATATAAAGTATAAATAAAATGTGTAGAGACACATTTTTTTTTTGTTTTTAAGAAAAAGCATTATCGTCCTTCTAAATAAACTCTCACAAAGTAGAAGAACATATTTTCACAAAGTAGTGAAAATTTAGTTTAAGATGGAAAACTCAGTGAATGATTACTGCTTTTGAAATGAAAAATACATTATCGGTATACTCTCTTACTAATGCTGATCTGGAAAGCACAATAATAAGGCTCATGAGAGAATTGAGTTTATATTTATATGTGTTGATTCTACTTTATAGAGTTCTTGTACAACACTATTTTACTCCATTGCATGAGATTGTTTAATAACAAGATAATATTGTCATATACACATATTTTCTTTAATAATAGGTGTTATGGAATTTAATTATAAATATACATTTTTATAATAAAATCAGAATTCAAACATTAATCTTAAAATAACTTTTCATTTGAATAATTGTAATTCAAGGTGGCAATTGAGATTTAAACTTGAATTATTACTGTCTTTCTATCCCTGGGAATATAATTTATATTTATTAATTGCATGGTTCATCTATTTGCCCACCAAGTTAAAATAAAACAAAAATCTCAGGGAGTGGTATAGTAACATTTTTTAATGAATAGCTATTGAATCCCATTGTGCACATGACACTGAGTATATGCTATTCTCCAAACCATGGTCCTTCATATAATATTAACAATATAATACAGACACATCAATGTTAATTTTTATGATGCATGTTCCTTAAAACCAAAGCATAATTTGGTTTATTAAATAAATATCACTCATCTTCAAAAATTACTGTATATTAAATTATTCATTCTTCTTCCTTTCAAAGAAAAAAAGGACATTTGAAACAGAAAGTGGGGTTTTGAATATACCAATTTTATAACCAGATTAAAAATACCAAACCAATACATTAAAACATAATTCACATTGGGGTTTAAAAAGACCTAATTAACTTGTCAAATGTCATTTTATTAATGGATAGTAAAACCAGAACTCAAACATAGTTTAGATGTCAAAGCTTTTCATCTTATCCAAGTTATAGTTGGCCGTCAGAAAGCAATACAGCTAACCACACCAACAGTAGATATATTTAACAGAATAAAATTACTCTGAGATAATCTCCAGTAAAAGAAGTGATCCTATGAAAAAGACTACCAAATTATTATGGTAATAATTTCACAATGTATATCTATATCAAAGCATCACTTTGTACATCTTAAATAGATATGACATTTATTTTTCAAGTATATCTTAAAGCTGGGGGGAGGAAGTTGCTAAAAATCATGCTGACTATAATCTAGTCAATGATGGGGCTGGTAAAGTGTTTATTAACACAGTGTGCAGTTTGTAACCACTTTTATCTGCTCCAAATGAAATCATAAATAAAATATTTTAAGTATTATAGATATGTAGTAATATTCTAACACAAAGAAAAAAATGGAACAGGAAACTCATGAATTGAACAATAACAGATAGTGGGGCTATCACAGAAAGAGCAAAGCCCAAGGGCAAGCAGTGGAGACAGAATTTACTCCTCTGTGAAAATGAAACTGATTACAAGTTATGAAAATGAACTAGAACCAAGTTCCCTATTTAAAGCAAAAAATTAAGATATTGATCACTCTCTTATTGGTGAATTAAACAAACATTACTGACATAAGGTCTTCTTGGTGTGGAATATTAACTGGGAACTGGAAAATGGATTGTTATCTACATAATGTTGAGGGAATTAAAATGCAATATCATCATGGAGTGAAAGTCTGAGTTGCTAATATACTAATGTCTCTGAAATAAAAATGTTCCTGAATGAGAGCATCATGGAACCAAAAAACAGTAAGGGGGGAAATGGGATAAAAGCAAATAAAAACTCCCTCAGAAGATGAACTCTCAAATCCAACTCACACGTATATAAAGAGAGCTAACACTAATAATATCATTCAATAAACATGAAAGATGAAAGAATTTATACCCAAAGAAATAGAAATAACACAGCAATCTGAAAGGACTCTAAAATTATAGTTTGATATCCTCAAATATATAGAGTAGATAAGAGCATCTACAAAATAAAATTTCAAATTTATAAATATATAAGGATATCTTAGGACATGAAAATTAAGTACAGGTGAATATGACAAAGAACCACTTTAAAATCAAGAAAATAAATTGATAATGCTTAAGTAAACATTTGAAGCACTAATAAATGAAGATAAAGAGTAAATTGGACAAATGCAACAAATGAAATAAAGATTTAGACATTACAGCATATCTAAAGCTTGAATATGAAATAAAAGGTTAATAAATATAATTTTATATGAATAAAAAGCATGTTCCTTGAGGTTGAATTAAAGGTCAAGTCTGTCCAATTGAAGCTCCAGAGAGAAAGAATATAAATGCCTTATTACTATCACTGCCTTTTTTTTTAATTTAACATTTTTATTTTAACCTGCAAAAACCAAAGCAAGCAAGCAAACAAACAACAAGAAAATCTTGAACCTGTAAAATGGTAGAAAGCCATCCTTTGCAGGGAAGCAGAAGGAAGACCACCCTGCTTCCCCACAGCCTACGCTCAGCTCGGTTGTTTTTTTTGTTTTGTTTTGTTTTTCTTCTTTTACTATTAATTTTAATGGGGTGACACCAATAAATCAGGGTACATATGTACAACGAAAACATCTCCAGGTTATCTTATCATTCAATTATGTTGCATACCCATCACCCAAAGTCAAATTGTCCTCTGTCACCTTCTGTCTGGTTTTCCCTGTGCCCCTCCCCTCCTCCCTATCCCACCCTCTACTATCACTGCCTTATAGAGATTTTATGTTCACTTTCTAAAACTGCTATAAAAAAGTCCAATGATATACCATTGTGGAAATAAATAAAGACCACCCAAATTAGAACAAGCAAAGGCTATTTACTAAGAGTTCGCTGTAGCAAGGATGTCAGAACACCATTTACATTTTGAAAGCAACTCCAAGGCAGGCAATAAAATGATAACGATTTATAGTTAAAAAAGAAGGAAGGTTTCAGGTCTTCCCTGATTGGGAGTTATAGGCAAGCTAACCACAAGCAGACATCCCATGTGTTTGTAAGGAGGTACACCTTTGGCTTTCTCTGGATGACCCTAAGTTAGAAGCAAGGACAAAAATTAAGGGACTTTTTAGTCATTAAACAATTTTTGGCATTTTGGGGTGAATTGTTACCAGGGTCATTGTTTGGTTTCCTAGATTGTTGATAGAGATAGCAGTATAAATTCTGAAAAGTCTGGCTTTATAGCAGGTTGGCTTTCTGGGCTTATTGCTTTAGATAAAAGCTTAATGATTTGGGCTGGTTGCAGATAGGAGTTTAATTTCTATAAAGAGGTTATTGTGCATTTGTATATTCAGACTTTCACTTGATTATGTCTTCAGCAGAATCTTCAAATAAAAAGTATTCTTTCTTTTTATTTCCATAAAATATTCATGCTGAGCTCTAAATACTACACTTGAAGATGTAGGCTGCTGATTATAGATGTTCAAACTATATATCACCATTTAGGAAAAAATGTAATTCAGAAATTGAGAACTTTTTTTTTACAAAAAGTCTTTGATTATAGCCCTCATCTCTTCTTTTATACTTTCTCTTATGTAGAATCAACCACAATCACTAATTCTTTCCCAGGCACCAGTGAAGTGATAAAGTGATAATTAGTGAGAGCAACCCAATTTTTATGAGCAAATATTGTGAAATTAGTACTTCATAAAAATTGTTATGCAAGAAAATATATATATATATGTGTGTATATATATATATATATATATATATATATATATATATATATATATATATATATATAAAATATATGGCACATAGACATCGACAACAGTATAACAGTATAACAGTATGGTGGTGGTAGCCAGATAGAAAGGTGGGGGGGTAGAAGTGGGCAAAGGGGGTGCAAATGCAGGCAAAAGAGACTTGATTTAGATGATGAGCTCATGATGCAGTCACTATGCAGATGATGTTTTATTGAGTTGTACTCTTGAAACCAATATCGTTTTGTTAACCAATGTAACTATGTATGTCTCTCCTGTGCACCCAAGCCTAAAAGAGCCTTGATTGCTCTTTGGGGATATGGTAATCTTTCTCTCATGAAAATATACCAGGAATATTTGTGATAAAGATCTACAAAAAAAATCTAAAAGAAACCTTCAAAGTCTCTTAATAATACTGCATATGAAGGTAAGCAGCCCCAGGGACAGTCTGTCTCACTTCCTTCACAATGAGTGGAAGAATTGAAACAAAAATTTACCTACTGCTCAGGATCAAAGGTTTCTAATTCTATCACTTACCTTCTACAGCCTTTGTCTTAGGATGCTGGCTTCTAACTGCTTGACAAAATACAGCTGCCAGCTCCCTAAATTAAGTCCCTTTATGAACACATTTGGCTGCTTGTCTTTAGAACATTCTTAATCCCAGCAGGAATGCTTTAAAATTTATTCCCAGGGCAGCTGCCCTCTATTTCTCTCTTCTTAACTGCTGCCATCCTTATCCCCACCCTCTCTGCCTCATCAGCTCATCACAAAAGCTGAGGGCATAGCAGAATATTCTAAACTACAAATCCTAACTGGAGTTCCCTTGGCAGTAAGAATACCAACAATGCTACCCACCAAATAATATGAGCTATGCTCATATTGTGGAGGCAAATGTAACTCAGTAAAGATTTAAGGTTAATATCATAACTAAATATGAAGGTTAATCTAGGGGTGAACTATTTGTGTGAAAGAACTGTGGAATCACCTAAACATAGCTGTGAAATAAAATGGACTCAAAAGTCCCACCCTAAATGTGGCAGTGATGCTAATGACTGAGTAAATCTGTGCTACTTCTCAGATCTTGTGCTTTTTGAGTTTGCAGTTTGGAAAGACTTGGAAGACAATACCCAACTTTTGGAGTAATTCAGGCTACCTGCAGCCTTCAATGAGTTAGTTCAAATCAGTTAAGATTCTATCAAAGCTAGTCTGTTAGAAAAGAAATAGCAAGTTGAATATCTTGTCCATGACAAATAACTCAAGACAATATGATGCAATCAAACACCTGCCAAATTGAAAATGTCAAAATTTCAAATCTACATTAAAGCTATAGAAAGGAAATAGACAATGACTGAGGAGGAAGAGGAAAGGAAGCATCTGTTCCCACCACCCCACCTTCTAAAGTGCTCCTTTGTGTCTCCTCTCTGACAAGGGCAATTATTTCTGTTGTTTGTAATTGTTAGTAGTGGAGACAGTACAAGTGGACCGATCATCTATACGTATCAGAATAGCTCCAATACCAAAGTCTAGAGCAATGCTCTTAGCAGGTGGTTTAAGGAGAAAGGAGAAGACAATATCTTCAATATTCAACTCTGAATTCAAAGTTATAACCTAACTTTATTTCAAGCATTTTTGTTTAAACTTCCTAATGGATATTTAGGGTAAAATCAACAACAAACAAATTAGGGTTTTAAAGAGGTTTTGTTTTTATTTTTCCAAGAAAAACCCAAAGACTATAAATAGGGACCTGTAAAAGGTCAAGCTCTAAGTCAGTTCCAAGATTCCTATATAACTCCAACAGAAAGTGGATGACTAAAACTGGTCTAGCTCTTAAAGAAGATTCTTCACTCAGCTCTGGGCATGGAAGAAAGTGAGCAATGGAAATACTGGTGTGGGCAAAAGTTGTTCATATGTAAAATAATATAATAATTAATAACTAATAACACAAGAATAAATTGTTTTGCATACTCACAACTGTAAACTTATTTTTGCTCTGCCTTGCACTTAGTGCTCAGAGTACGAGAATGAGATTCAGTCACATTAGAAGATCAAGAAACTTATTCCAGCTCTGAAGAAATGATCCTTTATATCACTGTCCAGAAAATAAAGTACATGGACCAGAAATCGCAGTATGTTCTGTTGACATTTTTATGGTTAAGTGGAATTTTTCATAAAAGTTATTCTGTTTACTTTTCACCATATAATTGGACTACATAAGACATGAATATGTAGGCTCTGGCTGGTTGGCTCAGTGGTAGTGTGTCACCCTGACTTGTCGGTGTCCTGGGTTTGATTCCTGGTCACAGCACACAGGAGAAATGCCCATCTGCTTCTCCACCCTTCCCCCTCTCCTTTCTCTCTGTTTCTTCTTCCACAGCCAGTGGCTAAGTTGGTTCAAGCATATCAGCCCAGACACTGAGGTTGGCTCTGTGGAGCTTTGTCTCAGACACGTAAAATAGCTCAGTTGCAAGCATGGCCTCATATGAGCAGAGCATTGACCCCCGACGGGGGTTGCCAGGTGAATCCTAGTTGGAGTACATGTGAGAGTCTGTCTCTCAATCTTCCCTCCTGTCACTTGGAAAAAGAAGAAAAAAAATACATGAATATTTAGACTATATGCAATATTAGGAAAAGCCTCACCTAAAATTATTAAGTATAAATTCCATTAGAACACCTGGACCTGAATCTGAATAAAATAGACAAATATGACACTAGGTTTGTCTTCTTTTCATTTGAATAAATTTTATTTTTAGGAAAAACAGGTGCATTATGCTCAGTATGAGCATTACTGCCATTGCATGTTTGGCAGAAAAAAATAGGTAAATATGCTATAAGTAATTAAAAGACATGATTTTGTAGAAACAAAATCATATCATTTCTGCAGTTTTCATGAACTATCAAATCCACCTATTGTTTTAAGTTAACCTGGATCTCATTCACAAGTGAAAGAGCCATCAACAATGGGGGAGGGAGAAGAGTACAAGAAATGGGATTCTTGTTGATAAAATTATACAAGAGTCTTAACAGTCTTTTTCTCTTCTTTCCTTCCTCTAATAAATATTCAGTCTTTGTCCTGACTTTTTTCTTGAGTGATATCTTTCAGTTTCCTTTTCTAGGTTTTTACCACAGGATCAATCTCATTAAGGTAGTTTTATGAAGAAAGATTCATTGGAAGTTTTGTGGTAAAATGATAAGCATTTAACATCATAATTTTCCTCTAAGAACTGCTTAGGCACAAACCACAAATTTGGATATATTGTATTTTTGGTTTTATTTGCTTTATAATATTTTCTAATTTTCTTGTTTTTACTCGTGGGTTATTTAGAAAAGGGTTGTCTAATTTCTAAGTATTTGAATATTTTTATAACCATCTAGTTACTGTTTTTATATTCATTCTATTTTGGTAAGAAAATATATTCAGTATAATTTTAATTTTTTTTTTAATTTATTGATAGTACCAATTTACCTTGGTTTATAATCACCAATCTGGATTTTCCAAATATTTTATTTTTTTTAAAACCTACATGCTATATCTTTTACTTAATTTTGGTTTTAAACTTTCGATACCCTTATGTTCTAGATACTTATCATTTTATTTTTTATCTAAATATACCTGTTCAACTAGTGGTGATTCTGTATTTTACATTTGTATTACTTAGATTATTTTTAATTCATCATTTGTCTACATTGTATCCTTTTAGTATTTTTCTCTCTTTTCATATTGAATTAATCAATTTTTTAAAATTCCTTAGTCCTTCCATCTGCTTCCATGATATCCACTGCCTTTTTTAAATGCATACTTCTTAACCTGATTTACTAATGTTTATATTGAACTAATATCTCTCTTCTGTTTTCAAGGAACAGAACTTCCAAGATATTTTAATTCATATCCTCCCCTTCCTCATTTTCCTTGTGTGGTTTGGATTTTGGTAAGTAGAATAATGTCCCCCAACCACCAAAGTTGTTCACATCTTAGTTCTCAGAGCCTATAACTATGTTATCTTACATGGCAAAGAGATTTTGCAGATGTGTATAAAAATCTTGAGATGGTGAGTTTAGCCTGGATTACCTGTGTGAGCATAATATATCACAAGGATCCTTATAAGTGAAAGAGAGAGGCAAGAGAGTGAGCGAAAATATTGACTGAAGAGGTCAGAATGATGAGACTGCTGCTGGGAGGAGGGCTGGAGCCAGGAAAAAAATGCAGGCAACTTCGAGATGAAGGGAGAGGAAGAGAAACTGATTTTCATCTGAATCTTACTAATACCTGCATTTTAGTCCAGAATGCCTATTTTTGTATTTGTGAACCCAGAATTAAAAATAATTAAAAAATAATAATTTTTGTTTTAAGTCACTAAACTTATAATAATTTATAACGGCACCATTAATTAATAAACCATATTCAGTCTATACAATCCCCATTCCAATCCCACCACACACTATTTTTACTTCAGTCATACATTTAGTGTTCCCGCTTACTGACTGATTTCTTCTCTGTTGCTTTTGCATCACACTACAGACTTAATGGGTCAATTTCATTTGTCATAAAGACTATATTCACGTAATAGAGTAAAGGTCATTGTGTGGTGCAATCTATATGTCTTTTTATGAAATTGTATTTATTATGCCTTAATCCCCCAAAGGTGTGACTATCTGGGTATAGAATTCTATTTTCTCAGAGCACTACTAAGGTATCATTATACTGTCTTTTTGTCTATAATGTGGCTTTGGGGAGACAATTAGTCATAGTGTAGCTTTAATTTTCATTTTCCCATAAATTGCTTCCTTCCATCTTTTCAGTTAATTAGGTACTAATTTAACTATTTCTTTTTAAGTTAATTAACTACTATAGAAGCTAATTAACTATGAGTAATTCTATTATAAAATTTTTTATAAAACAAAACAGACCTGACCTGTGGTGGCGCAGTGGATCAAGCATCAACCTGAAATGCTAAGGTCGCCGGTTCAAGACCCTGGGCTTGCCCAGTTAAGGCATATATGGGAGTTAATGGTTCCTGCTCTTCCTCTCTTCTCTCTCTCTCTGTCTCTCTGTCTCTCTTCTATAAAATGAATAAAATGAAATAAAAATAGAAAACAAAACAGGTTATTCTTGGAATGTAATCACATATACTTAATTTTAATTGACAGTGTCTCAGCACAGCTATTTATTTTTCTTTTTTGGCATCTTTATCTAATTCTTTATTGTTAACTATAGTGCATATTTCTATGTTATTATTTCCAGTGTCCTTTTAAACTTATTTATTATAGTTCATCTAGTCTGGCAAAACATTTTATTTTATATTCACTTCAATAAATACATTTGAAGAATTATAATACATGGTATATTTCAACTATTAATTTTCATCTTGGATTTTTTATGATCATTCTGGCAAGCAATTAATAAATTTTATTGAATTTTTAAAAAATCTTTTATTTTGATTGATTCACATTACTGTTTTTGTTTTTAATCAACTTATTTTCACATTGATCATCATTATTTTGTGTCTTCTATTTACTTACAGGTTAATTTGCTCTTCTTTTTCTATTTTCTCAAGGAGAACCTTAAGAGCTTTGATTTGAGACTTTTCCTCTTTCTTATTACAGGTATTTAGTGCTATAAATTTCCCACTAATTACTAATTAGGGTATATATTTGTTTTTCTATGTGAACATATGGAATAGAGTTAAAATAGTTGCAGTGACCTTGGCTACTGGCTCAAATATCTGTGTTAGTTCTGAGTCAGTTTCAGCTAATTTTTCTTCTCATTATGGGTTTTATTATTAGTATTATTATTTTGTATAACTGGCAATTATTTACTGAATGTAAGACTTGTAAATTTTAGCTTTTTTGGTGCAGGGTATTTATGTTTCCCTATATTTGTTCTGAGACACAGTTAGATTGGGGTTAGGGGTCCTGTTGTTAAACTGTCAGATGGAACTGGAACAGTAAGCAGTCATAGACTCTTTTTCTCCAAGACTTAGACAAGATACTTCTGTGTACTCTATACAATGCACCATGTCCAGTCTGTTTATGGAAAAAAACTTGTTCTTAGCTTTCTGTGAGCACTAGGCATGTTACCTCTGAAGCTTTGTGGTTGATCTTTCTCCATCCATGAACAGTTTCTCACATGCATATGCTTATCAGTACTCAATAGTATTATCCGGGGAGGTCTTTTGCACACCTTTAGAATTATAGCTTTGTGCAATATTTTTTCTTTAGTAACCTGTCCTGTGAACTCTAACTGCTTCCATCCTTACTGAAAGAAGAAGGTCTACATTTAATAAATCTTAAAATATTGTACTTGAATTTCAGATTTTATTGAGTTTTCTACCCATGTTAAATTATCTTCTCTGTACCTGTATCTGTAATGTGTAAATCTAGTAATATATGTTGCTTTATTCCTTTCTTGTTTGAAAGTTATAAATAAATCTCTGCCTTTTAAAATGACTGAGAAAAGTATACACAAGAAATTAATTATTCAATAACTGCAATTATACTTTATATGTAAATTCTTCTGTACAAAGTCACCCATTATGATTTATTAACAAAAGTGCAAGTGGTAATAAGAGAGAAAAAAATCAAAAGAAAATTATTCTAAAATGTAATAACATTAACTCACAGGACTATATTAACCTAGTATTCTGTTGCTTAAATAAAATTGTTATTGGCATAAGTAAAAATTATATTTCTTTAACAATACACAAATGCAGAATCAGAGCCCACAGGACTTCATATCTCCTCCCCTCTTTCATAGGACTGAAATTCCTGCACAATTGATTCTTGGGACCATAAGATTTTGGTTTTCTAAATTACTGTTAAGCATTAAACTCCAGTAGAAATATTAATTTTTAAATCTTTGTCAGTTGACCTTTTAGCAGTAATTATAATGCTTTAAAGCAATAAGACACCAATTACCAAAGGGTTAAGGAATCAGTCGTAAGGCCGCTAAAGGGAGTATAGAACATTGGTGAATTTAATTCCTATCACAGTAACTTATAAAACAGTGTAGTCTATCTCTTAATTACTGATGTACTACTATAGAACTAGTTTTTTAACTTTTGTCACACAAGCATTATTCATCTTGATAGGTTAAAGTTCAAGGCTATTTTAGCCTCAGTGCCACTGTACAAAATACATTTTCTATCAAACTTTACCACAAGAAGAAAATGATCTGTTAATTTTTTGCCACCTGCCTGTAAGAAGTTTCAGCTATCAGAGAGATTTTTGGTTTAGACAGGTTCTATCTAACATGCAGTATCTCACCCACTAGGATAAATCTGCTACCGCCCCTCAACTATCTCTTCTGTAAACATTAACAGTGAAAGCGTTTATCTAATTCTATATAAATTGTCCTTCTAACAGAGCCAGAATTAAAGTCAACTAAAATGAAAAGAGAAAAAAACTGTGCTAAAATTACAAACACAATATAATATGAAGCATAAATTTAGAACAGAAAGTACTGCCTAGGTTAGCTTTGCAACTTTCCAGCAGAGCATATAATTTCTGAACACATTTTGCCAGTTGATAAAAATAAGAAATCTACTCTTGCTTGCAGTATATGATCAAGTAAGATTACCACTAAAATTATATTTTCATAACATCAAGTTAAAACAGATTTTCCTTCATTTTGGATTCACTTCCTTCTTATGCTTTATTCTGCTAAAATATCACATTTTATTAACAAAAAAATAGTAAAAAGCTTTAAAATATGCATTTTTATTTTTTAAGTTAACATGTTCTATTTTATTTTCTGCATGACATATTATTCTACCTCCTTAGAATCTCTGAAAAATTATCTTAATATAGTGGGTGAAATAGAGAAATAATCAATGCATACAAAATATTACTGTTACTTAAAAATTCCAAAAAACCTCAATCTTGCTTTTAATTTAAGGATCAAATGAATTGATAACATAACACTTTAAAGTTGAACACTAATTAATATTAATTGAAAGATAAGAGTGCTGGAGAGTGAATTAAAAAGTAGGGTATATTAGACCCTGGTTGGTTGGCTCAATGGTAGAACATCAAACCAGCATGTGGATGTCCCAGGTTTGATTCCTGGCCAGGGCACACAGGAGTAGTGTCAATCTGCTTCTCCACCCTTCTCCCCCCACCCCTCATTTCTCTCTATTTCTCTCTCTTTCCCTCCCAAAGCCAAGGCTTCATCAAAGCAAAGTTGGCCCAGGCGCTGAGAATGGCTGCATGGCCTCCACCATAGGCACTAGAATGGTTCCGGTTGAAACAGAGCAACACCCCAGATGGGCAAATCATTGCCCCCTAGTGGGTATGCTTGGTGAATCCCAGTCAGGCACATGTGGGAGTCTGTCTCTACCTCCCTGCTTCTTACTTCAGAAAAATACACACACACACACACACACACACACACACACACACACAAAAAAAAAAAAAAAAAAAAAAAAAAAGTAGGGTGTGTTATGAAGAAGAGAAAGCAAAGCTTGCAATAGCTGTTTTTTCCCCTCTTTCTCCCTCCCAAGCACCTCAGCCACTACAGTCAAAATTTCTCAGGCTTGGCTCTCAAAGTGCAGCCAGTAACCAAGAATCTAGCAATAATTTTTTACTTGTTTCCAATTTATCTCCATTTTACTTTATATTCACAATGAATGCAAATAAGCAGCAAGTGTTGTAAGGCGAGGAGCTGAGGCCACCATCACAGCCACCTGGACAGTGCAAGTTCTCATTCGATTCGAACAGACAGTAATGAAACAACGGAGCCAAAAACTGGTGAGCCATCAGCTTTAATTCTAGCTTGCACCCGGCAAGCAAGCAGAAACACACACTGGGCTCCAAAACCCTCTCATTCAGTGCTCACAAAGCTACTGACTTATCTGAGTTTCCTAGAATCAAAGGTTTCTAGCTCACCACACTTATTCATCTCTGTTCCCCATCTCCTCCCGCACAAACTCTGCACAAACTGGCTTCTTCCTCAACACTCCACCATCTTGGCTGCTTCTCCTGGCCTCCTCCACGTGTCCTTAATTTGCTCTCCTCTCTAGTGCTAACCTCAGGAACCGAGAGAGGGCAAGCTCCCGGTCTTCCCCACTTTATAGTGTAGAAATCTAAAACTTTAATCCAATCTACAAACAAGGAAGTCTCTGATACAAAGTCACTTATCTGAGGCATAATGGGAGGATTCCTCATGAGAATGCACCACCCCACATCATCCAGTCAGTCAAAGGTGTGGGGAAAAGCTTACTCTTAAAACTTGCATGTGGGCAGCGCCATCTTTAACAAAGTGAGCATAATATATTTTATCTGCCCAACAAGTGTTTTTTAGTGAAAATTAATATAAAAACATTTTAATGTGTGTGATTTTCTAAAGTAGAATTTATAAGTAATAATAAAAGTATGTGTGATAGGTGATAGATTAATAGATATTCCAGTCAATTTGGCATTCTTATGTAGCTAATAGATTATGTTCTATGAACTATTACAACATAGAACTACTAGTTGCAGTTGACAGAACATCAAGTAGGATGTTATTTATAAAGTCAAAGTATTCCTTCATGTCTCTTTGAAGAAATCTTTAATAGTTATATGCTAAATGATTTATTTTACAAGAAAAATTTACTCTAAATAGCCATTTGTTACTTACTTCTTTCTAAAAATAAAATATTTAGAAAGTTAGAGAATCTAAACAGCAACTTAAAAAGACCATCTTAATTTTAAATTGCACTGAAAATGTAATAGGCATTCATCTATCAGGGGTTCCTGTAAAGCCAGTAGTCGCGGCCACCATCACAGCCACCTGGCCCATGCAGGTTCGCATTGGATTCGAACAGTTGGTAATGAAACACAGCAGCCAAAAACTGGTGAGCCATCAGCTTTAATTCTAGCTTGCACCCAGCGGGCAAGCAAAAACACACACTGGGCTCCAAAACCCACACATTCAGTGCTCACAAAGCTACTGACTTATCCGAGTTTCCTAGAATCAAAGGTTTCTCGCTCACCAGACTTATTCACCTCTGTTTCTCATCTCCTCTTGCACAAACTCTTAACAAACTGGCTTCTTCCTCAGCACTCTGCCATCTTGGCTACTTCTCCTCCACATGGCCTTAATCTGCTCTCCTCTCTAATACCAACCTCAGGAACTCGGGAACCAAAAGAGAGAAATCAAGCTACTGGTCTCCCCACTTTATACCATAGAATCAAAACCTTTAATCCAATTATACAAACAAGGAAGTCTCTGTATAATGGGATTCCTCAGGAGAGTGCACCACCCTACATCATCCAATCAGTCAAGGGTGTGGGGAAGAGCTTACTCTTAAACTAAGCCTTAGGCTATAACGACCCAGCCTGCTAACATTACAGCTTTCCCCCCACAGCCATCCCAAGCATAAGGGCAAATAATATCACCTGGGTGACGGGCTTCCATGTGGGCAGTGCCATCTTTAACAAAGTGAGCATAATATATTTTATCTGCCCAACAGTCCCCAAACTTTTTACACAGGGGGTCAGTTTACTGTCCCTCAGACTGTTGGAGGGCCGCCACATACAGTACGCCATACACTGACAACCAATGAAAGAGGTGCCCCTTCCAGAAGTGTGGCAGGGGCCCGATAAATGGCCTCAGGTGGCCGCAATTTGGCCTGCAAACCATAGTGTGGGGACCTCTAAATTCTCCATAAGCAATCAATCACCAATTCTTGTCAATTCTGTCTCTATCATCTTTCTCTAATAAATTCTAGTTGTTTTATTTTTATTGGAAATGCCTGAGTTTCTTATCTTTAGATTTACAATTACTTGATAACAGATCTTCAAGTTTTCTAACAG
This sequence comes from Rhynchonycteris naso, assembly GCA_037038555.1. Classification (NCBI taxonomy): domain Eukaryota; kingdom Metazoa; phylum Chordata; class Mammalia; order Chiroptera; family Emballonuridae; genus Rhynchonycteris; species Rhynchonycteris naso. Next base: position 39,229,356 of record CM072997.1, on the reverse strand, counting down.
TTAATCTCTCAAATACATCATTAACATCTTCATCAGATTTATCTTCTGAAGTCATGAGCAATAGCATACTTCACTTCAGTGGTTCCTTAATGGCTTCCCATCACTTAACAAGAAAAGCATGGCACTCAGTACCTCCAAAATCTACTGTAAATTCTTTTATATTTACTCTTTTCCATACTTAAAATTTTAATGCCTTTCTTAAGCTTCCCAAAACTCTTTGCACATTTATCTTTATATTCTTTCTTCGGAATAACCTCTCCAACATTTTAAGCATCCAATCTATTTAAACATGCAAATTATTTTAAGGTCCAACATAAATACCACTAACTCAGTAGAACTTTTCTACTCCCCATAGTAGACATTGTGGTAAGGTGCCAAAAAACTGTAAAACTAGTATTGGCAATGTCATTTTAAAGAGGAAAAGTTAGGTTTTCTGTCCTGTCTTTTCTTTGGAAAATGGAGGGAAAAGGATATAGAAATCTCCTGAATTACAAAGATAACTGGGTCATTTAGTTTTAGTTATCTGAAAGGATTAAGGTTATCTGAAGAACTTCCTTTTCCTTTCAATAAGAGACAAAATATACATACAACCCTACACTGATTTTGGCTCTCCCTCTTTTTCTGGAATCTTGAAATTAACGTATACCTCTAGGCCAGTGGTTCTTAACCTGGGTTCTATCAAATCCTAGGGGTTCAATGAGTCGGTCTCAGGGGTTAGGAGAAGCCTCTGCCACGGAGGTCAGAATAAAGTAATATCATAATTTGTTGTGAGTTCATGCACTTTGTTGGTTTTGTTCTTTGAGCAAGGTGATGTTCATGCATGGCTCATTTTGTGCACCTGTAGAAAAAAACATATACCTATGTCTTGAATTTAGAAAAAAAAATCATATTTTATTTATCACTAAAGAAGGGTTCGGTGAATGCGCATATGAAACTGGTGGGTTCAGTACCTCAAAAAAGGTTAAGAACTACTGCTCTAGGCAAAGAATGGAGAAATAGACACTAAAAGGTTTATGATTGTATTTTGATATGTAAAATGACATCACCATTGTGTTACCTTGAAAGTTTTTTTAAATCCCCTAGACAAATGTTATAAGCTTGTTAATAATTGAGTGATGTTGTCATGCCCTCCTGTTGGACGAATAAGTTTGTAAACATGATATATATGTTTGCTCACTTATGGTTTACATTGGGTATGAGTGACAGGCTGTAGGCAGGCAGTGTCCTTATAGCCTAAGACTTAGTTTTAAGACTAAGCTTTCTCTCACATCCTTGACTGATTGCATGATGTAGGGTGGTACACTCTCATGAGGAATCCCATTATGCCTCAGATGGGTGACTTTGTATAAGAGACTTCCTTGTTTGTATATTGAATTGAGGGTTTTGATTTCTACACTGTAGAATGGGGCAAACCAGGAGCTTGATCTCTCTTGGTTCCTCAGATTAGCATTAGAGAGGAGAGCAGAGAAAGGACACGTGGAAGAGAAGAGAAGTAGACAAGATGGTGGAATGCTGTAGGAGAAGCCAATATGTGCTAAGAGCACAGAGAAGGAGATGGGGACCAGAGGTGAATAAGCTTAGTGAGCTAGAAACCTTTGATTCTAGAAAACTCGGAAAGTCAGTAGCTTTGTGAGCAATGAATGAGTGAGTCTTGGAGCCAAGTGTGTGTTTTTTACTTGCCCGCTGAGTGCAAGCTAGGATTAAAGGTAATGGCCCACTAGTTGTTTTCTCTTTTGGGAAGATAGAATATATTATGCTCACTTTGTTAAAGATGGCACTGCCCACGTGGAGGCCTGTTGCCCAGGTGATGATATTAGTTGCCCTTTCTGCTTGGGAATGGGCGTGATTATGTTAATATGCATTGGAGGAGGGCTTTCGCGCCAAAAGGTTTTAAAAGGAAGAGAGATCATGCTGTTCAAGAGAAGAGGGATTACTTCTTAGGAAGAGAGAGCAGAGAAAGGAGAGCAGATTAAGGCCACATGGAGGAGAGGAGAAGCAGCCAAGATGGAGAAGAGCTGAGAGAGAAGACAGTTTGGGCAGAGCTTGTGAAGAGAGAGGGAGATGGGGAACAGAGGTGAATAACGCTGGTGAGCTATAAACATTTGATTCTAGAAAACTCAGATAAGTCAGTAGCTTTGTAAGCACTGAATAAGTGGGTTTTGGAGCCCAGTGTGTATTTTTACATGCCAGCCAGGTGCAAGCTAGAATTAAAGATGATGGCCCACCAGTTCTTGGCTCCATTGTTTCATTACCAACTGACTGAATCTTATGGAAACCTGCACAGGCCAGGCGACTGTGATGGTGGCCGTGACTACTGGCTTTACAGGCTCCATTGTTTTATTACTGTCTGTAAAGCCAATAGCCATTGCCACCATTACAGCGGCCTGTCCCGTGCAGGTTTACATTGGACTCGGACGGAAAGTAATGAAACAATGGAGCCAAGAATGGGTGGGCCATTAGCTTTAATCCTAGCTTGCACCTGGAGGGCAAACATAAACACACACTGGGCTCCAAACCCCACACATTCAGTTCTTACAAAGTTACTGAGTTATCCGAGTTTCCTAGAATCAAAGATTCCTAGCTCACCAGTCTTAATCACCTCTGTTTGCCATCTCCTTCTCTCTGCACAAAAATGCACAAACTGGCTTCTCCCTCAGCACTCCACTATCTTGGCTGCTTCTCCTGGCATCCTCCATGTGGCCTTTCTCTGCTCTCCTCTCTAATGCTAATCTCAGAAACCGAGAGATTAGATTCCCGGTCTGTCCCACTTTATAGTGTGGATTTAAAACCTTTATTCCAATCTATAAATAAGGAAGTCTCTGATACAAAGTCACTTACCTTAGTCATAATGGGAGGATTCCTCATGAGAGTGCACCACCCTACACCAAAAACGATGGGAATGGCTTAGTCTTAAAACTAAGTTTGGGTTATATCAATTCTGCTTGCTTACAGCCTGTCCCACATACACATTAATATAATCATGCTCATCCCAAGCAAGAAGGCCAACTAATATCATCACCTGGGTGACAGGCTTCCACGTGGGCAGTGCCATCTTTAACAAAGTGAGCATAATATATTTTATCTGCCCAACACCGTCTGTCCGAATTCAATGCAAACTTGCATGGGCCAGGAGGCTGTGATTGTGGCTGTGCGTACTGGCTTTACATTTGGCATAGTCAGCAGGATGTGATACAGTTCGGTATGGTATGGAGCCACCACGACCTTTGAGCGGTGGAGTAGAGGACTGGTTGCTGTTATGGTCCCCCATGGCTGTCTTTCTAGGGGTCTTAGGCTGGCTGGCTTTTGCAGTCATGCATGAGAAAACCAAGAGCTCTGTGGAAGAGGTTACCTGGGACCTGCAAACTGAGCAGTGGATGGAGCTTGAGCAAGGGGAGAAAGAGATGCTAACCCTGGAGCTGGAGCCAGCACAGGAGAAGGCCAAGCAGGTTCATGAAAAGCACTTGGAAATGGAGCAGCCACTGGAGAAGGAATCACAAGATCTTGAGTTGGAGATTGCCCTGGACATTGTGAAGAGCCAGCAGCAGAAGAAAGCTGGGGCTGAGGCCAGAGTTAGGAATGCAAGGCCCGTAGAGCAGGAGCTGGTGGTGATGGCCTAGGATTTAAGCACAGCAGCAGGAGTTGATGTTTTCAGTTCCTTTTGAAGGATGGGGAGAATCGGGCTGAAGTTGCAATCTGCAGTCTCCAAAAGGTGAGAGCCAGCAGCAAGGACTACCTGCTATGCCCCTGGTAGGTCTGCAATTTGGGGACATACAGGTGGATGCCATTATGCTCTTCAGAGTAGAGATGGAAATGCTGACTGCCATTGCCACATGCTCCTCTTTGGGACAGTGTAAGATCTGCCAGAAAAACAGGGATGAGGGGAGTGGCTGAGGCCCCATGTGTGTGGACTGATTTCTTGGACTACTGGAGTGATCACTGGCTCCTTTGTTGGATGGACTTATGGATTTTGGAGAATGTGAAATACACTAATGGGAGTGAAGGGCAGCTTTGCTAGAAGCACTCCTCTTTCCTGGGAAGCTTTTTCCACGGCTAGGAAGAAGTCCAAGGACATTTTGCACTTTTAGCAAATTGCTCAGAGACTGGTGAAATGTACCTTTGTAATTGTTGAAACTGTATGATTTGTCATGTTGTAGTTTGTGTAATGTGCATAATTCCTTGCACAGGGATGCCAGTGGTGTAGATTGTGGGTAGTAAAGTGAGCATAGGGGTGGATTGTTGAGCAGATAAAATATATTATGCTCACTTTGTTAAAGATGGAACTGCCCTCATGGAAGCTAGTCATCCAGGTAATGATATTAGTTTTCCTTCTTGCTTGAGATTGGCGTGATTATTTTAATGTGTGTTGGGGTAGGGTTTTTGCACCAAAACATTTTAAAAGGAGAAATCACATTGATCCAGGGGAAGAGAGATTACATTCTAGGAGAAAAGTAGAGAGGAGGGAAGATAAAGGCCACGTGGAGGAGGCCAGGTGATGCAGCCAAGATTGTAGAGTGCTGAGGGAGAAGCCAGTTTGTGCAGAGTTTGTGCAGGGAGAAGAAGATGGGGAACAGAGGTGAATAAGGCTGGTGAGATACATACCTTTGATTCTAGAAAATTTGGATAAGTGAGTGGCTTTGTGAACAACGAATGAGTGGGTTTTGGAGCCCAGTGTGTGTTTTTACTTGCCTGCTGGGTGCAAGCTAGGATTAAAGCTAATGGCCCACCAGTTTGTGGCTTCATTGTTTCATTACTGTCTGAATTTCATGCACACCGGCACGGGCCAGGTGACTCTGATGGTGGCCATTCCTACTGGTTTTACAAGTGACTTTTTATCAGAGACTTCCTTGTTTGTATATTGGATTGAAGGTTTTGATATCTACACTGTAGAATGGGGCGGACCGGGAGCTTGCTCACTCTCAGTTCCTGAGATTAGTATTGGAGAGGAGAGCAAAGAAAGGGCATGTGGTGGAGTGGAGAAGTAGCCAAGATGGCAGAATGCTAAAGGAGAAGCCAGTTTGTGCAGTGTAAGAGCTGAGAGAAGGAGATGGGAAACAGAGGTGAATAAGGCTAGTGAGCTAGAAACCTTTGATTCTAGGAAACTCGGATAAGTCACTAACTCTCTGAGCATTGAATGAGTAGGTTTTGGAGCCTAGTGTGTGTTTTTACTTGCCCACTGTGTGCAAGCTAGGATTAAAGGTAATGGCCCACCAGTTTTTGGCTCTATTGTTTTATTACCATTTGTCCGAATTCATTGTGAACCTGCACAGGCCAGGCGGCTGTGATGGTGGCCGCAGCTATGCTTTAAACCCCCCAACCTGCATGTGGTCAAAGGGTATGTAGCCAGCCTCTGAGATACATTGGGTGCTGCATGATTTGAATCAGATATACCCCATGTTAGTCATATGCACACGGCGTATTAATAAATCTTTCTTTTAATAAAACCCTTTAAAATTCATCTGGACTTGTCTCTACATAAACCCAGTGGAATGTTACTTTACAACAACATAAAGTATTGCCTCATTCTCAGTTAAACTATATTATTTCTTATTATAATGTCATTTTTGTCCTTATTGATTGTATATAACTTGCTCTGGATACAGTATAAAATTCCTCCAGAGCAATGTTTTTTTTATATTTGTTTCTGCCACAGTATTATGCACATAATAGATGTAGAACTTTTCCTGTCCTTGACTCTAGTTTTTAATTTATTATAAGGGAGTACAGGATATATACTGATGTGACACTTTAAGATTAACACAAAAGTATGTTTTTTGAGTCATTGAATAAACAACTACCTGTTTAAAATTTAGTTATATCTTTTCATTTTTAAATTCTTTCCTCATCTCTTTGGTCCACCCAGCTGCTTGACCAGGCATGGCCAACATATGGCCCATGAGCCAAATCTGGATGGAGAATGAGTTTATGAGGGCCGCAGTTAAATTTTTAATATTCTTTGCTACTTTAAATCTCAGCTACTCCAACGCAGAAGCGTCTTTGATTATTGGAAATCAAGATATTTAAGAAGATAGTGATACATGGAAAAGAATTCCACGTGTGACTAATCTAGGGTTAACTTCCAATAACACTGGGAACAATTTTTTTTTTCATTTTATTACTGCACGAGGTTTTAGAACTTTTTCTTCATATTTCTGCATCGCTGATTCCAAATCTGAAATCTGTTTTTTGGTGTATGTTCTAGTTTTTATGCAATTTTGATTTCTTTTTGTTACAGTTAATGGCATGCATTGGTTTTTAAATTGGAGTTAAAGGGCAACAACTCTTGGATTGAACATAACCACAAGGCAATTAATGTTTTACAAACATCACTTTTACATAATTGTAGTTGTTTTTAAATGTAGAAAATTATTATCTGATAAAAACACCCTCTTATTTCATTTTAAGATTGAATCATGGCTTCTTCGAGTAGGTGTAAATTTGAAAATAGTCCTGACATTTTCTGTTATATATGTGGCTGTTACACACTTCCATGTCAAAGGCTCAATATTTCATCATTTGTGACATGTGCATATATTGCCTTTTTCAAGTTCCACTTGGCGATCAAGACAAAAATTTGGTTCCTCATATTGTCTGTCATAAGTGTGAGGAAATACTTTGTGACTGGACAAAAGGAAAATGCAAAGGAATGCCTTTCAATATTCCCATGGTTTGGCATGAACCTAAGGATCCCAGCAGTGACTGTTATTTCTGTCTAATCCATACAAAGGATATCAGCACGGAAAAACGGCATATGATCACATATCCTAATATTCCTTCTGCAATATGACCTATCCCACACTCTGAGACACTCCCGGTTCCAGTTTTCAATTGTTTTATTTTTTCTAAGGATGAAAAAAGTGAACATGGTAATCAAGTGTATTTTGATAAGATGCATGAGGAAATGGTTGTAGAATCTGAAGGGTCTTCTTCTGATGCCAAGCAGTCATTAACCCCGCAGCAGTTTAGTCAACCCAAATTGAATGACTTAGTAAGAATGACATAAAATTGTCTCGACTTTCTGAAGTATGAGGAGCATAACTGGATCATTTGTATGAATCTTAAAATGGTCAATTTCCTGCTAGGACAACAGAGAGGTTTCACGTACTATCCTTGCTTTCTGTGTTTGTGGGACAGCCGAGCTCAGGAGAAACAATGGACACAGAAGGAGTGACCGAAACTTGAAGCTCTGGAAGTAGGGATGCAAAATATTGTGAATGAACCTTAAGTTAATAGAGACAGGATCATTTTTCTCCCATTTTACATCAAACTTGGCTGAATGAAGCAGTTTGTTCAGGCTTTGAATAGAGAAAGTGAATACTTTCAACATATTATTTCTGCTTTTTCTGTCTTGTCTTTCGAGAAGATAAAAGCAGGTGTATTCGATGAACCACAAATTCAAACCCTCATAGGTGACAAAGAATTTGCCAGGGAGAGAAATAAGGAGGAGAAAGAAGCTTGGCAGTTTTTGTGGCTGTTACAAAGAACTTCCTTGGCAACAAAAAGGCAAAAAACTATGAACTTCTGGTTCAAAGGATGCTGTTGGCTTTCTGCGACATTGGATGTAAAATGAGTGTTAAGATTCAGTTCCTGAACAGGCACCTTGATAAGTTTCCTGAAAATCTTAGTGATGAGCAGACTACTGCTGAAGCATCACCCTAGATTGCCCTCAACAAGTACACAAACGCAAGAGGTACAGACACAAATTTTTTTCTGAATAGGATTTAAATAAGTTTTGCACAAATTTTATGATTAAAATAAGTGTTTTATAATATGTTCTGTTTTAAAATTGTAGACATATTCTGATGCAATAATATTTTTAGTGTATTACTGTATTTAGTGCATTATATAAATTATTATATTTTTACAGAGATGATACCCAAGAAGACATTCTACTTCATTATGTTAAAATAAGTGTTGACAATTTTACAATAAGATGAAAACCTAAAATCTTGAATTGCAAAAGAAAACTGCAGCTTATAGAGGAAAACTAATGTCATATTTGAGATCAGCACACTCAAATTAGGTAAGAACTGGTGTTTTTGTGGATGCAACAAAAATTTGTTCCCCAAATTTTTAAGTATAAGTGGTTGAGTGGATTCACGATACTTCTTGAATTTTTAAAAGAATTCCATTATAAAGGTTTACAACTTTTGCACTCGGGTCTGTACTTGATATGAACTGTTTGACGTTTAGCGGCAATGCGAGATCCACATTCTTTTAGGCGGAGTTTGCCACTGCAAACCCAAAGTCAAACAATTCGTTATTTTTGTGGTCAAGTGTACTGAATCAAGTGACATTGTAGCATAGGCAATAGCTGCAGTTGATAACTGAAAATGTGTCTTGGCTGTTTGTAAAAATGAAATAATTTTTTATTTGCGATATAACCCCTTCAAGCTCATTCTATTAATTAAATATTGTTTTGATTGATTGTGATACAGTTTGGATATTTATAGGGTATGTAATTATATTTTTATTAAAAAATATTTTTATTAAAATAATATTGTATATTAATTTTTTTCGCTCACAGTTATTCATAAACATATTACATAATAAAATTTTGTTTACTTAAATAAATTGTTTCTGTATTTAACATTTTTTAATTTTAATATTTTGTCCGGTCCATGAAAAAAGTTTTTTTCTAATCTGGCCCAGGGGTAAAGACTGTTGGCCATGCCTGTGCTATACCCACATGGCTCCTATGGAGAGAGAATGTGCAAAGGAATGGGCTGGGTAAATGCAAGCTACCAGCAAGAGACCTTTGTTAAGCTTTGATTATATTGCCTGGGGCTTTAAATCTGATCAATCTCTTTCCCAATCCTTCCTGGAATTGTCCTCAGCCCTCCCTCTAACCAGTCCATTTCCTAGATCTTTGTGTGCTTGTGCTGGGCCCTCCCCTAACCAATCTAGTCTTTCTCACACATTAGACACCTCCTCTTTATGGTCATCATCTTGGCTCCTACTGGTCATGTGATCAGCAGAAAAATTCCTCCTTTACTGTTTTATCTCTCCCTGGTAATCCCAGTTGGTGGCTGGGGGTACCTAAGGATGTTGAAAAGCTGGTCCTTCCATCCTTTAGGTCAGGATAGGAGTAGGGATGTGGAAGGGGGAAAGGAAGGGTGGGTGTTAATCTTCTTGGCAGAACAATACTTCTGTCCCCTGGAGTGTGTGAAGCTGGAGTTGCCTACCAAATTAAGTTTTCCCAGTTTTACTTCCTAGATTATTAGGTTTAACATCTGATTACCTTTGCTCCCTTCCTTTATTTATAGCTAACTAGCTACCTGCATGTAAATCCAGTAGCCATGGCCACCATCACAGTCACCTGGCCCGTGCAGCTTTGCATTGGATTCAGACGGTTGGTAATGAAACAATGGAGCCAAGAACTGCTGGGCCATTACCTTTAATCCTAGAATGCACCTGGCGGGCAAGTAAAAACACACACTGGGCTCCAAAACCCACTCATTCAGTGCTCACAAAGCTACTGACTTATCCAGGTTTCCAAGAATCAAAGGTTTCTACCTCACCAGCCTTATTCACCTCTGTTCCCCATCTCCTTCTCTCTAAACAAACTCTGCACAAACTGGCTTCTCCCTCAGCACTCTACCATCTTGGCTGCATCACCTGGCCTCCTCCACATGGCCTTTATCTGCTCTTCTCTCTACTCTCCTCCTAGAACATAATCTCTCTTCCCCTGGATCAACGGGATTTCTCCTTTTAAAACATTTGGCGCAAAAGCCCTGCCCCAACACACATTAACATAATCACACCCATCCCAAGCAGGAAGGGCAACTAATATCATTACCTGGGCGACGGGCTTCCACGTGGGCAGCACCATCTTTAACAAAGTGAGCATAATATATTTTATCTGCCCAACACTACACTAACACTTTCATTCTCATCTGATTATTAATAGTCTTGAGAAGTTTGAGGCCACCTTAATATTTCTACTTCTTAGGTAAGTTTTTTTAACTTGTTTTATGTTTTAGTTTATAATTCCACCCCAAAAAAAATATATACTTTTTTTCTTTTTATAACCAGACAAAGAATGACAAAATATTAATGACTGTGAATTTCTTTAGCTTTTCTTGCATCCCAGAGAAACCCCTTCACTTTTCATTCTCATCTGTTTCTTTTCTGAAGAAATTTTTCTTTAAGTGCTTTTGTTTTATTTTTTTATATTTATTGAGTCTATTGGGGTGATATTGTTTAATAAAATTATATAGGTTTCAGTTGTACAATTCCTTTTTTTAAAAGAAAAGGATTTTATTTGTTCATTTTAGAAGAGAGAGAGAAAGAGAGGGGAGGGGAAGCAGGAAGCATCAACTTCCATATGTGCCTTTACCCAGCAAGCCCAGGGTTTCAAACTGGTGACCTCAGCATTCCAGGTCGATGCTTTATCCACTGCACCACCACAGGTCTGGCAGGTGTACAATTCTATAATACGTCATCTGTATATTTTATTGTGTGTTCATCATCCAAAGTCAAGTCTCCTTCTGGCATCATTTATTCCCCTTTTAATCTCTCTTTCTCTCCCTACTTTCTTGCCCTCTGGTAATCACCATACTGTTATGTCTATGAGTTTTGTTTGCTTTTTGCTCAATCCCTCCAATCTCTATCTCCTCTAACATCTGTCACTCTGTTCTCTGTATCTATGAGCCTGTTTCTATTTTGTTTGTTAGTTTATTTTGTTCATTAGAATCCACATATAAGTGAAATCATATGGTATTTGCGGGGGGGGGCTGGCTTATTCAATTATTCCTGTTCTCTTCTCAGAAATGCCAGTAATTCTGAGGTTTCATCTTCCTTATCATTTCTCCACATTCCTCAGATAACATAACATCATGTTCATTATTATCTCCCTTTGGTCAGCATTCTGAAAATGTTATTCAGATTTTTACTGTATAGCACTGATTCAATATTTATCAATGTCACTTTTGCTTTTAACATCTCTACAGCTATTTCAATTCTACTTATGGGATACAGGACATGCTACTCTAATATACAGCACCTTGGTATATTAAATATTTCAGGTTTAAAGAGTATGAGAAAATAGTAGAAGTAGGAAGGTTATTTTGACCTTCTTCCTCTCATCCTCCTTCCCTAAAGCCTCTCATGTGAGAGGTGCCCTCCCTATAGCAGGAAGAGAGAAGCATCCTTACCTCTGATAACAAAGGAATGCCAAAAAAAAAAATTCTAAAACCTAGGCCTAGTGAATTTCCCTCATTTACTGTTATTGCCTTACACTCTTTAACCTATTATGTTCCTCCACAACTGTTCATTCTTCTTCAAACCTAGCATAAAATTATGCAAGTCTAACTGTTCATTTGAATTCTTAATTTCTTTATAAAGGTTTTCCTTGTTACTTGTTTTAGATAAATTTATATACTATCCTCCTGTTAATCTGTCTTTGCCATTTTAATTTTTAAACCCAAACAGGGACCCTAACAGAGTTGAAGAAAATTTTCTCTTCTTTTACACTATAGTTATCATATCAGTTTCTTTGCAATTCTTTCTTATCTCAGTCCTTCTTTAAAAGAAAAAAATGAGCTTCTTGTCTTTATTGCTCATTCTTCTTTTGTTATTCTATCATATATTCTGTTTATGTTACATGCTAACCCATTTTTTTGTTTAATATTCTTGCTAGGGCTACCAGACATCTCAATATGCCCAGTAGAGTGTTGGTTTCTGGCAGTTGTCCTGGTGCCTTTTTTCATTTCCAAAAGGTCCCACTTAATATGGTAAATTACATGACTGTCCTAAGAATATCAAACACGTTCTAAAACTTTCTTTCCATCTTTTGACTAATTAGTGTCAATAGTTTTTTGTTCTTTTGAATATTAAAGTTTATTTCTTTTCTCACTGTCTCCTTATCTTGTTCTTCAGTATTGTCTGAAAAAACTATTTGTCCTAATGTTTACTCATTCATGAATGACAAAAGATCTATAAAGAATATTTCTGCAGAGTGTGTATTTGACCTTAGCTCTGTTCACAGAATTCATTATCTTTGTTATTTTAACTATTTTTATATCTGTCTTACTTAAATTGTTGAAATGACTGTCCTGTGTTCCAAAAGCACAGTGCATCCTCTAAAATTTTGTCAAATATGTTTCTACCTTTGTACAAATATGAACTTCGATTCTTTCTGGAGAATTCTTTCAAGAAAAGAATAATTTCAGTTTCAATTAAAATAATTTCATCAACTCATTTGACTTTCAAGTGTTAGACATTTTACAGAGAAATATAAATCATACACATGCACACACACACACACACACACGCACACACGCTCCCATATTTGAAATCAGATCACCTTCCTTTCTGGTTATTCACATGAATTATGAATGTCAGTCTTCTTCAAAAACATGTCATGGTTGAGCTATAAGTTTTAATAAATTAAGGGCATCATAAAAATAGTGATGTAACCATTGGAAAAGGGAAGCAAAGAAGCCTTCAGTAATTTTTTAATTCTAGTTATTGTAAAATACCTTCTTTAAATTATCTGATGCATTGTAATAAAATGCTCAATGATTTTTAAATTTTCTAAGAATTTTCCTTTTCACTAAAAAAGAGGGTACATTCAAAAATAACAAAATAAAGAATTAACACAATCAAATATACATGAAATAGATATAAGAACTAAAAATCTTACCCAATATAGGGAAATTTCATCTATGTCATTATATTCTTCAGTCCCCTCCGAAAGATCATCTCTGGTATCTAGTCCATAGCTACACAGTATTTCTAATTTGATTCATTACATATATCAATGGGCTTTTAAGCATTCATGATTCTTTTCTCTTGTTTATCTATCAGAAAATGGAATGAAAAAGAGCCCCTCAAAAAACATTTGATTATTTTTTTATATTTGACACTGTCAAAATCCTCAAATATGCTTTACATTGATGATAATAAGATAACACCTGTTTATCTGCTTGTTCACTATTTTGAAAGCATTGTCATGAATAAAGAAATTGCCAAGTGGTTAGGTTTAAGAGAATAGTAACAATAACAGACTGCACAACAATCTAAAATTTTGAAACTATAGTTTTAGTTATTTTCTTGAATGAGTTTAGTTACCATTGATGTTTATAATATCTAAATAGATTATGCAGATTTTGGACCATATTTGAGAAATAATCATGGTATTAATTAAAATGTTATAACCTTTCACTTAGTCCAGGATGTCTTATTTTTAATGACTAATATAAAATGCTTTAGGCAAATGTCTTTGTAAGTAAAATGTATATAGAGATAACAATAATTATTTTTAATAAGCTATTGGTTTTCATCAAAAGAATCTTAGTTTGTTCAGGCTACTATCACAAAAAGACCATGGACAAATAATAAGCATCTATTTCTCACAGTTCTTGAAGCTGGGAAGTCCAAGATTAAGACACAGACAGATTTGCTTCTGATGAGAGCTCATTTTCTGGTACACAGATGGTTAAAGTTATCTGGGGTCTCTTTTATAACAGCACTAATTCCATTCAAAGGGCTCTACCCTCATAATCTAATCACTTCCAAAAGGCTGCACCTCATAATACTATCACATTGTATGTTAGAATTTCAACATATGCATTTTGTGATAGATACAAACATTCAGTCCATAATATGAAATATCATAAAATTGAAAAATTGTTCAAGAACTGAAAGATCGTAACACTTTCAAAATACGAATGACTATAAGGCATTATAAATTTGAAATCAGAAACATATTAACCATATTTTTAGGATTTTTTTAGACAGACTTCCTAGTATCTCAGTTAATGTCAGGCACCCCAATTCTGTGCTTTTCTTATGGAATTGCCATTGTTATTTGAAATAGTTTTAATTATTTTTTCATACATGTTTTCATCACCAAATTCAAAAGTTCTTACAATTTGATTATGCCAGTTAACTATATATTAAGACAGTAATATAGCACCTATTTAATAAATACTTGTTAAACAAAAGAATGACTCAACTGACCAGCAAATTAACATTTAATCTATACAAGGTGAAGTTAAATGCAGAGATATGGTTGTTTTAAAATGGCATAATTTTTAAAACAAAACTATATAATGTTTTAAACTTCTTATTCAAAGTTTTAAATAAGATTATCATCTATCTAGACAGTGAAATAATAGGTAATTGAAAAATTATTCACATACCATATGTCTTAATAACACAGGAATAGCTGCAGAACCTTAAAGTTCTAACTTTAAAGGTTTCTTTGAACATTTTATAAAAAAAATATTCAACTGTACTATTTACTTCTGAAAATTATTTTTTAATTATTTATCATTTAAAAATTAAAAAATATATATAATAAGTAATAACTTAGAGATGAAGTCTTAAAAATGTGGAATCAGACACATATCTATAGTTTTTCCTTGATTAGAATGTACAGACAAACAATATCTAAAAAGCGTATTCATAAAAGATCAAAAGAGTAACTTTATGAGGTTATTTCTTCAAAATGTATGTATGTAAGTTGCTATTGAATAAAAACTATTTGATAATATGTCATTCATAATATGACGGTATAACTACCACATTAATGAGGTGATTTGCATTATTATGCAGTAAGTAAAACTCAGTTGGCTTTTTATATGAGTGAAACAAAAGTTTCTACATCTGTAAAATAATTTTATTTGCTTTACTAAGTTTGATAAGACATTTTTATTGAGACACAACTTTTGAATGCAAAGTGAGAGAGTGTTATTTTCCTTGAAGAAGTTCTATAATAAAATTTCACTGAAAATGCTGGAGTCACTGAGGGGCGCCTAATAAACTTAAAACCTCTTTCTCTCCTGAGTTCTCAACAATTGAAGTATGAAAGAGTTAATATAGATGCTAAACTATTACTTTTATTACTATAGGATACAGGAATGTGGCATTATGTGTTTTGGCTGAGAATTCCCGATAATGCTTGTGATAAGCAAAAAAATGGCCCTCCAATGAAATTCGCACCCTAATTCCCAAAACCTGTAAATATGTTACATTACATGACAAAAAGACATTACATGTGTGTTTAATGTTATATATCATACAATCAAGAGATGATTATAAGTTTTTCATGTGAGCCCAACTTAATCTTATGAGTTTCAAAAGCAGAGAATTTTTTCCAACTAGGTACAAGAGATGGGGCTAAATAAACAGTTGAAGAGATTTGAAGCCAGAAGAAATCTGACCCACTAATGGTGACCCACAGGGAATACATGAAAAGGTATATATAGGCAACTTCTATGAACGAAGACTGTCCTTGATGAATAGTCAGCCATGAAACAGGGATCTCAGTCCTACAACTACAAAGAACTTGATTCTAAAAATGACCCCAAAGAACTTAGAAGATTCTTGCCAGAACCTCCAGATATCCCATTACCTTGAAATAGGGCCTAGGAAATAGAGAACAGAGAAATCACCCAAGCTGACCCAGAGAACATTTTACTCTATAGAAACTGATAAAATTTTGTTGGTTTTAAAGTGCTAAGTGTATTTACCACCACAGCATTAGAAAATAAATATATTGCTGACTATCATATATAAGCAAACTTGTCCTCTTATCAACAAAAAATGCTGGAGGAGAGTAAGATTCTAAAGGGTGATAAAACCCGTACAGGAGAGCACACCCTGCAATCAGGCAGCTGAAAAGAAACAGAAGAGGAAAGGTCTTGTTTGTCTCTACAAATTTACCTATTAATAAGTGATTATTCTTTCAGATTGTAGGAGTGACCACAGAGGCATGGGAAATGTTGACCCGAAGTTCAGGAATAGAAAAGGACCCTTTTCCATTGAAATATAATTTGAAGTTAAAAATTATTAGTAATTTATTCATTTTATTAAAATACATAAATTATAAATATATCTTAAAAGGACATTATCATTTAGTATAATTGGAAATGTTATTTTACATTAAATTTATTACTTATGCAGTATATTTTTAAAAACATTAAGAAAATAGAAAAATTAAAAACATACAGAAATTATAACATTACATATATAATGAGAATGTTATCTACATATTACAATATTGAATTTTCAAAACTTTGTATTTATATTTACTGAAGTATTATCAAAAACAGTTTATTAAATATTTACTATATGCTACTATTCAAAATTTTAAATTTTATGTCAACTCTAAATAAATGCATATTATTCATATTAAAGTTACAGAAAGACCTAAAAAATTGTATAGCCAGGCTTACTGACATAAAGAAAAAACCATGATCATCATTAAATTGGTTCATTATTTAGTTTTAAATTATAAGAAAATTCTTTTTCACTAATAGGGTATTATGTCCCAAACATTAATTATATAAAATAGCAATTAATTAGCACATGCAAATAAAATTCTTTGACATAATACTGCAATTCATAACTTAAGCTTACTCTACAAAGTTCTGTTTTATGTTCAAAATGTAGTCCAGTATATTTTAATTTTTTTCAAATAGAAATACTAAATATTATAATTAAATATTAAACATTTGTTCAAAGCATGCTTTTTCCAGAAAATTATAGTTCTGTTTGCCATTTGTTTTACTATATTTTAGTACTGAGGAGTGAGATTTAAAAATAACCCAAATATATTAGTATCAATGTAATCATAAATTTAAATAAAATGTAAACATTTTACTTTTAGTGAACATTACTACTAATGTTGTATAAGACAAATGAGAGAGAATATATTGCACTATAAGAAAAGAGTGAATTTTTATCATTATCACATCACTTACTAAGAGAATAATATGTGTAAGTGATTAGTCTTGCTTTAATACTGTAACAATTATTCCATGTGGGTATTTGAATTTGAAGAAATAAAAATTAAATAAAATCTGAAAATTAATTTGTCACTTGTACTTGTCATATTTTAGTTATTTAATAGTCACCATATTTGAGAGCACAGGTATAGAATATTTCTATCATTACTAAAACTCTTAGAACAGTATTGGTCTAAATATTGAAATTCACAACAATAAAGACAGAGTAGTTGTACCTAAGAATCCTGAAATAAATTTCAAATATTTCTATCATTACTAAAACTCTTAGAACATTATTGGTCTAAATATTGAAATTCACAACAATAAAGACAGAGTAGTTGTACCTAAGAATCCTGAAATAAATTTCAAATACATGCTAATCTGGGATGTCATTATGAACTAAAATAACAGGGTAGAAGCATTAGCAATATGAGGAATTAAAAGGTGAGAAAATATTACCCTTCTACATGAATCTGGTGAGAATCTTTCCCATCTTTTTTGACTCCTTCCTCATCTTTGCTCCTGAGGACACTTACCATCAACTCTTTGATTACTTAGAATTGAAGAAAGGAAGGAAGGAAGGAAGGAAGGAAGGAAGGAAGGAAGGAAGGAAGGAAGGAAGGAAGAAAGAAAAGGAAGGAAGGAAGGAAGGAAGGAAGGAAGGAAGGAAGGAAGGAAGGAAGGAAGGAAGGAAAGAAGGAAAGAAGGAAGGAAGGAAGGAAATAGGGAGGGAGGAAAAGTAAGAAAGAAATAAAGAGAAAAAAGAAAGAAGGAAGGGCTAATAAAGAACTTCAGGCAAGTACACCTGTCAGAGTCCAGAATGCTCTGGACTCATGGGACCCAATTTCAGCTTTTATGTTTGCCTCTAAAGAACTTCTACAAAAAAAAAAAAAAAAAAAAAAAGTAGCACTAACAATAACTACCAGCTGAAATAGGGAAAGAGAAAATTATAAGAAGTGCAAATAAATATCTCAATAAAGTGGTTTTCCACAAATGCTTATTTTTTAAATACATTTTTATATTACTAAGTGATTTTTTTCTTATTAAATTTTTTAATTTATTGTGTTTACATGGATTCAAGTATGTCACTCAATATAACACCCTCACCCCCACAACAATGTGCCCCCATTACATGCCCTTTGCCCCCTCTTGCAGACACCCTACCTACCCCCTTCCTTCTAAGATTGCTGTCCTGTTTTCTGTACCTGTGTGTTATGTATATATAACCTTACTAATCCCTCACCTTCTCTGATCCCATCACATCATCCGCCTTCCCTCTGACTACAGTCCCTCGGCTCCCCATGACCACACCTCTGCCTCTATTCCATTCTTCAGTTCAAAATGTTCATTAGATTTCACATATAAGAGATCATATGATATTTGTCTTTCTCTTCCTGGCTTATTTTATTTTGCATAATAATCTTCAGGTCCATCCATGCCATCACAAAAGGTAAGATTTCCTTCTTTTTTACAGCCATGTAGTATTCCATTGTGTATATATACCATAGCTTTTTAATCCACTCATCCACTGATGAACACTTGGGCTGCTTTCAGATCTTGGTTAATGCCAACAGTGCTGAAATAAACATGGGGGAGCATATCTTCTTTTGAATTAGTTTTGGGATTCTTAGGTTATATACCTAAGAGCGGGATAGCTGGGTTAAAAGGCAGCTACATTTTTTTTTTTTTTTTGAGGAAACACCATACTGTTTTCCACAGTGGCTGGACCAGTCTGCATTCCCACCAGAAGTGCAGGAGGGTGGCCCCTTGTACAAGCCAGCAACCTTAGGTTTAAGCTTTTCTCCCCACCCTTGCCAGCACTTGTGCGTTGATTTGATGAGAAACATTCTGACAGGTGTGAGGTGATATCTTATTATGGTTTTAATTTGCATTTCTCTGATGATTAGTGATGAACATTTTTTCATATGCCTATTGGCCATCTGTATGTCCTCTTTGGAGAAGTGTCTATTTAGCTCCTTTGCCCTTTTTGGTGTGTGTGTGTGTGTGTGTGTGTGTGTGTGTGTGTGTGTGTGTGTGTGTGTGTGACAGAGACAGAGAGACGGATAAGGACAGACAGACGTGAAAGGAAAGAGAAGAGAAGCATCAATTCTTCATCGAGGCACCTTAGTTGTTTATTGATTGCTTTCTCATATGTTCCTTGACCGGGGGACTACAGCAGACTGCGTGACCCCTTGTACAAGCCAACGACCTTGGATTTAAGCTAGAGAGTTGTGCTCAAACCAGCTGAGCCTGCTCTCAAGCTGGTGACCTCAGGGTTTCGAACCTGAGTCCTCTGCATACCAGTCCAATGCTCTATCCACAGCACCACTGCCTGGTCAGGCCCTTTGCCCATTTTTTAATTGGATTATTTACCTTCCTGGTATTGCGTTTCAGAAGATCTTTATAAATTTTGGCTATTAACTTCTTATCAGATGTATTGATGAATATGTTCTCCCATTGTGTGGGTTGTCTTTTTATTTTGTTAATGGTGTCTTTTGCTGTGCAAAACTTTTTAGTTTGATATAGTCCCATTTGTTTATTTTGTCTTTTATTTCACTTGTCCATGAATATATTTTGGCAAAAATATTGCTACAAGAAATATTGGAGAGTATACTGCCTATGTTTTCTTCCAGGATGTTTATGATTTTGCAACCTACATTATTTATTTTGATTTTATTTTTGTGGATATTGTAAGTTGGGGGTCTAGTTTCACTTTTTTTTTCATGTACTTGTTCAGTATTCTCAAAACCATTTATTAAGAGACTGTCTTTATGCCATAGTATACTCTCTTACCTCTTTTGTCAATATCAATTGACCATAAAGTGTTTGAATATTTTTTAGTTTTTCTATTAAAGTTGATTTCTAGTTTTATGTTATTGTGATCAAATAAGATGCTTGATATGATTTCAATCTTCTTAAATTTATTAAGACTTATTTTGTATCCCAACATGTGTTCTATCCTAAAAATTTACTATGAGCACTTGAAAAGAATGTATATTCTGCTGCTTTGGGGTAAAAGGTTCTGAAGATATTTATTAAATCCAGTTGATCTAGCCTGTAATTTAAGAATGCTGTTTCTTTGTTAATTTTGTTGTCTGGAGGATCTATCCATCGAGGTTAGTTGGAAGTTAAAATCCCCTACTATTATAATATTGCTGTCGATCTCACCCCTTATGCCCATTAAACTCTGCTTTATATATTTAGGTTCTCTTATATTAGGTGCATAAATATTTATAATGGTTATATCCTCCTGTTGGATTGTTCCCTTTATCATTATGAAGTGACCATTTTTATCCCTTACTAGACTCTTGTCTTAAAGCTATTTTGTCAGATATAAGTTTTGCTACCCCACCTTTTTTTTTCATTGCCATTTGTATGAAATAATTTTTTCCATCCTTTCACTTTCAGTCTATGTGTATCTTTCGCTCTGAAGTGTATCTCTTGTAGACAGCATATGTGCTGGTCCTGTTTTCTTATCCATGCATCTACCTTATGTCTTTTGACTGAGGCATTTAATCCATTTACATTTAAGGTTATTATTGATATGTACTTATTTATTGTCATTTTATTCTTTAAACCTACTATCTCATTTCTCTTGATGTCTTCTTTCTTTTGCTCTTTTTTATAGCAGGTCCCTTAACATTGCTTGCAGTACTGGTTTGGTTGGAATAAATTCCTTGACTCTATTGTTGTCTGAGAAGCTTTTAATTTCTCCTTCTATTTTAAATTATAGCCTTGCTGTATAAAGTAGTCTTGGTTGTAGGTTCTTGTTTTGCATCACTTTGAATATTTCTTCCAATCCCTTCTGGTCTCAAGTGTTTCTATTGAGAAGACAGATGTCATCCTTATGGGGCTCCACTGTAGAAAATTAACTGCTTTTTTTTGTGGCTTTTAGTACTCTTTCTTTGTGTCTTAACTTTTGTATTTTAATTGTGATTTGCCTTGCTGTAGGCTTCCTAGTGTTCCTCTTTAATGGACTTCTCTGTGCTTCTTGAACTTGTGTGACTTTTTCCTTCTTTGATTTAGGAAAATTTTTAGCTATGATTTCTTCAAACAAGTTCTCTATCCCTTGTTCATTCTCTTCTTCTTGAGGAACCTCTATCATGTAGATATTGTTTCTTTTCAGATTTTTGAAGAAGTCTCAGAGTTTCCTCAGTCTTTATGAGCCTCTTTTTTTTATAACTCCTCTGCTTCTGTGCTTTTGTTTATCTTGTCTACTAAATCATCAATTTGATCCTCTGCTTCTTCCATCCTGCTGTTGATTCCTCTTAATGCAGTCTTCATTTCTGATATTTTTCTGGGGATTTCTCTTGTTGATTTTTTGGGGTCATATTTATTTGTCAGCTCATTTCATCTGTGTATTAGGTAGCACACCCACTGCTGGTTCTGTTGGTTTGGATCTTCTTAGGTTTGCATCAATCATTGTTTATAACCTGTCAGGGGCTACCTGTTTGGAGCTACTGCTATGTTTATTGTTTATGTCTACATTTTCTGAAACTGGGTGATGTGGAGGGGCAACCTGTGTTTAATGACAAGCTTCCTCCTGCTTAGAAATGACAGCAGCTCTGTGAAAACCCCAAGCTTTGTAAGATTTGCATGCTCTTTTCAGCTGTTCTACCTCCTCTTGCAGCTGCATGATCTTCCCACAAATTTTTCTATAGAAAGACTATAGTGTGAGCTCAGACTGACCTCACCTAACCAACACCTCTACAGATTAGAAGATTGATGAGTTAAGGCAACTGAGATTGAAAATGCAATGCTAGTGGGACCCCCTACTTTGGGGGTCTCTTGGTCAGAAGCTAAGTACAGGGAAAGTAGCCTCCACCCCAGAACCTAATTCCCAGGACTCAGCTCGATACTCTAATTCAATCTCTCCCCAGTGAGGTGAGCAGCAATTTCAGATTTAGTGAGGCCAACAGTCCCCTATACAGAAGTTCTTCCAGCTGGTGATTCCCTGGTCTCAGGGAAGAAGACTGAGAGAGTCCTTCCTTAGGGCTGACTATGGCTGAGCTCCTTGACTGGACCCAACAATAGGCTCACAGGGACCCAAACTTTACATTTCCCTGCTCCGATCCACATTTTCTTTCTCCTATGGAACCCAGTGGGTCAGAATATACAATACCCATGCCAGCTGACTGTGAAGCTCTACCCTGTCAATGTAGATTAACCACCGTGCCATTGCTAATCACAGAAAACAGAACTCACCTCACCTGGACCCAGTGTGATGAGCCCTCCCTTAGGACATGCTACCATCAAGGGTCATTAGGTCCTGAACAGATGCTCTCTGCAGCTGGCCACTGGATCAGCTGGCCCTGGGGCTCCCTGGGGGGACCTGGCGTAGACCAGTGGAGGATACTGCCCATGACTGGCCCTCAGCAACCATATTTGAGCTACAACCAATCCAGTATTTATGGCTGTCTTTGCTGGCCCCAGGTACACATGTGAATACCAAGCTGCACACCTAGGCTGATTTTTGCCCACACCAAGCCTTGGAGAAAGTCAACAAAAAGCCAAGGTTTTCTGAGCCCCATCTCTTACAGCTTCTGTCTGCTGGCTGCTTGTTGGGCTCAGTCACTGAAAAAATCTCTAGTAGAGTCTAGAACCTGGGAAATTCAGGGATTAGAAAGGGTGGTGGGTGTAGCTCTGCCCCTAGGCCCCAGGTGTCAGTCTGTCCAGACTTTGTTCACCCAGAGGTATGTTCTGTCCACAGTCCAGACAGTTTCTACTGGGTCTCTCATGAGACAGAATTACCAGTTATAGACTTGGGAGCATGGAGTATGGGGGCAGGGGTGTGTAGCTCTGGCCTAAATTCCAGAAAACTGAGTCACTGACACATCTCCTGTTTCCTGGCTTAATTATCAGAACAGCCCTGTCTCCATAGAGTAGGGCAGGAGGAATTCCTTAGGGCAGAGCAGTTGCTTTCCCCAAAGCTGATGCCACATGGAGGGGACTGTTCCACACAAGAAAGATGGCAACTGCAGTATTAGAGAATGACTCAGCACAGGGGTGCTGGTGGCCATCCCCATAGTGTCTCTTCCTGAGCCTCCAAATTTACACTCTCCTCCTGCAACTCTAGTTCTCTCAGCTCTCCCTCCAATAGAGCCACCAGGGAAACAGATGTGAATGAGATTTTCTGTACTAGCCCTTTAAGACAAAACCTGTGTCTCTTTCTAGCAGACAGAAACTCGGCTCTTTTCACCGCCAAATGTAGTCTGAGTGCTTCTTCCGGGCTCTTAGGATCTAGATTGGGGTACCAGTCCTAAGGCTAAAAACCCTCCCCTCTCAGGGCAAACTTCCCCACAATGAGAGTTTCAACAGACCATTCCCTCCAATTGCAACTGGGAGTAGGGCAGCCTTTTGAACATCTCAACCCTTACCACCAGTCTTGATATAGCTTTTTCTGTGATTCTTGGTTTAGACTTCTCTTTGTTTAGTCCAAAGTTGGTTTTTCAGGATTATTGTTCTTAAATTAAGTTGTAATCCAATTTGGTCCTGGGAGGTGGCAGTTGGAATATCTGCCTACTTCATCGCCATCTTGGCCAGTGTCCCATGAACGCTTCTTTAGCATATTTATTCCCCTCTTTAGTTTCCAAGGCCTTTCTTAATGTAAATAATTATTCTAGGAATAATAGTAGCATGTATATTATTCTATAATTTCTTCAGTAAAGTAATGAAAAGTGTCATAGGAACATCAACAATGAATTAATGTAAATGCAAATCACCATAAACTAGGCAGTCATGCAAGTAGAAAGTCTCCTGCTGTTTACTTTTTATTAAAGTTGTGGAAGAAAAAGAAAACGAAATTGCAATCACATCTCTAGTGTCTAATCTAGATTTTAACATGATTAGAAAATTTCATGCATTTGTCCTAAAGAGAAGGCAATTAAAAAAATAATTTTGAATTCTGTATAACAATGAATGTCACCATATTAATACAAATAAAGGCACAAACCACAATTACCTTTTCTTTCTCCAACTCCTCATGAAATTAATATTTTTTTCTTCATAAATAAGACTGGACCAATTTTTGAAAAACACAAAGTGACATAATGACTTCTAAAAATTCTCTTTTAGTATAAAAATTATTATAATTTAAAAGATAAAAATTACATGATCATTTGAGTGGAAAATGTTAAGAATCTTTTTGGAGCTAGTAAAATGATATGCAAATGAATAAATGTAGTAGTATCATCATGGTGGAATCCACGATGAAGAATGCTAAGCAATAAATGATTGTATAAAGAATTCAAGTGTAAATGTTGTTAAATCAATGCAGAAAATAGATAAATGCTTGGAATGAAGATGAAAGGATATGAAACCTAACTCTGATAGATTTAATTAAATAATAAATAAAAGCAAGCACAATAACTTACTTCAATGATGAAAAATTATAGAACATATTCTTCCACAATAACTTACTTCAATGATGAAAAATTACAGAATATATTCTACAATAAAAATAAAAACTAATGGCAATAATTTATTTTTACATGCTTTGCATTTTTGTTTTTCTTAGCCAAGTAAGGCAGATATATAAGTAATTGTATATTGTTGCATGATGGATGTAAAATGATAAGTTTGTGTGGTAGAACTGGCTTCAGAAAAGTAAAAAAGACAATGTTTCCTTATTTGAATGTAAAATGATTAAATTTACTCACAAGATAACAAAAACATAAAACTATTTTATGTCTTTTATAAGACTTTTGGAAAAGACTATAAAAATATCTGAACAAGACAAAGGAAAGATATTGTAAGAAAGATGACCTTGCATATTCTTAAATGATTTTGACATCTGTGAGGATCTTTCAGATTGTCTAGCTTATTCATGTTACAGAGGACAGATATATGTGGCAGTTCACTAAGTCAGTTGTGGGTTATTGTAAGGATATAGTAATGTAAGGAAAAATGGGAAAGTCTTCTAGCCAGGCATCTCAGCGCAGTGGATGGTGTTTTAAGAATCATAACAAGTAATCTTGTTGTCTGGTCTTCACAGCAGCAGCAGTATGTACTTTTTGCTCTTTATTCAAACTATCTGTCATGATGACAACTCAAATGACTTTTTTTTTATTGATTTCTCCTGTTGCCATTACTAATAAGCTCCACGTAAAGTTTTTCAACAAATTTTACATGAGAACATATCAGATTGATTGATAATCCAGGAAACAGTAATAAATTCCTTAAACTGTGAACATAATCAACCACTGGCTAAGCCATAGATGACCTTCTTTTGAGAGGTCATTGGTTCCAAGCTAAGCAAGAATAGTCAGAGGAGTTGGTTCAATTTATGGCTTATGAATAAACACAGCTTAAAGAAGATTTTCTTAAAAAGAGGTAGTATCAAATAGTATTAAGGAGTTTAGTTTCTAGAGTAAAACAATAATTGGGTTGAGCCAATAAAAAGTATAAGAATTCAGGCAAGTTAAGTCTCAATTTCTTACCTATTAAATGGGTATTTGTCAAAATATTTTCTGAATCTCTACCATGAGCTAGAAATTAAATTAGAACATAGGTAAAAATTACAGCTTTCATAAAGCATACATTTCATGTGGGAAATTGACCAAATAAATTATGAGCACAATAAGTCAAGAATATAGTATGTTTAAAGTATGCAAAATGTATAAAAAAAGAAATCCATATATAGAAAGAGACCAGAATAAGGATTAAGGGTTCTTGGTGAAGGATATTGCAAATATCAATAGAATGATTATTTCATTGAGAAAGTGGCAATTGAGCAGACTGGAAGGAAGTGAGAGACTTATTTCTACAAGCAAGAAAAACAAGAAACATCTGTATGGGAGCCAAATAATAGAATTTGAGCTAATAGCACAGAAGACTATAATTTTTCCCAGACAAGTGATTTTTTTAATACAATTTTTTCAAGTAAGTGTTTATTTGAGGAGGCTGACACAATTCACTGGTATTCTCAACACAAAACAATTTAGATTACTACTTGTTCCCCAAATACCTTTAGACTATATAATCTCAATTCATTCACAAATTATTTTTTTCTCTCTCTTGTAAGTAATTACTTTTTGGCAACAGCAAAGTGTCAAAATTTTTTGTTGTGTTGACTATGTCTATGTCAAGTCACTTTAGCTTTCAACTTCATGAAGAATTTCCTGGTACTCAAATTACATATCACTTGTTTTATTGCATATCCAGTCACCTAATCATCAAGTCGATATACAACATATCCTAGGTGACAGTATGTGCTATTTCTTGGAGTGACAAACATAAGTAAAAAGAATACTTAATCTCACATTTAAAGTCTAATATCAAAGTGAAAACCTTCTGCACAGCAAAAGAAACCACCAACAAAATAAAAAGGCCACCAACCAAATAAGAGAATTATTTGTAAACGACAGCTCCAGCAAGGGGTTAATAACCAAAGAAATATATAAAGACCTCAAATAACTCAACACTAAACAAACAATCTAATTACAAAATGGGCAGACAACCTAAACAGACACTTGTACCAAGAAGACAAAACCAATGGCTAAAAGATATGTAAAAAAAGATGCTCAACTTCATTAGCTATTATTAGGGAAATGGGAATCAAAACAACAATGAAATACCACCTCACACCTGCTAGAGTGGTTATTGTCAAACAAAACAACTAATAACAAGTTTTGGAGAGGTTTTGAAGGAAAAAAGAACTTTCATTCATTGTTGGTGGGAATGTAAACTGGTACCACTCCTGTGGAAAACAGTATGAAAGTTCCTCAAAAAATTTAAAAATAGTTTCCATATGACCCAGTCAGTACCCTTTTTCTGCGTAAATACCTGAACATCTTGAAAACACATATTCACAAGGATGTACAGTGGTACCTTGAGATACAAACAGACCAACATATGAATTTTCTTTTTAAGATACGAGCTGCAACTTGGTCTATATTTTTGTTCAAGATCCAAGCAAAATTCCAAGATAGGAGTCATGGTTTGGGAAGCTGCCGCTAGTTGGCGCATTGGCGCCGGGTCCAGTATTGTCAGTTTGATATATGATTTGACTGATTTATGAGCTTGGTTACAGAACAAATTAACTTTGTATCTCAGGGTACCACTATATGCACCTTTATCTTTACTGCAGCATTACTCATGGTGGCCAAGACAAGTGTCCTTTGATAGATGATTAAATAAAAAAGATATGGTACATATATACAATGGAATACCATTCAGCCATTAGAAAAGATGAAATACTGCCATTTGCAACAACATGGATGGATCTGGAGAATATGACGCTAAGCAAAATAAGTTAGTAGGAAAACGTTAAGAATTATAGGATTTTATCCATCTGTAGGATTTAAGACTAAACTCACAGACCCAGACAACAGTATGGTGGTTACCAGAAGGTAGGGGTGTGGAGGTGGCTAGTAAAGAGTAAAGGGAGCTAAATGTATGGTGATAGAGGATAATTTACTTTGGGTATTGGGTACACAATACAACATTTGAAACCAATATAATCTTATTAACCAATTTCACCCTTAAAAAAAAGTTGGTTACTTAAGTTGGTAAATTAACTATTCCAAATTTTAGTTTCCATAGTTAGAAAACTGAAACAATAAATACTGCAAAGAGTTGAAAGATTAGTAGCTTCTTGTCTTCTGTTTTTGAGAACAAAGATTATAAAATACATTTACTTATGTCAAAGAGTGTCCTCTAAATAGTGAAGATTTAATATAGATTATTGATAAAATCAATACCTAAAATTAAAATGAATGTTTTATAATCATAGCTTGTTAAAATGTAGAATATATGCTTCAGGAATATTGATTAAAAAAAATAAAAGTCAATTTTTATTTAATTCCAAAATTTCTTTAGTTTAAATGTATGTTTTTAATCTCATAAGCAAAATCTATAACTTTTCTCACTTATTTTACTAATATGTAAACTTAAAAATAACATACCAAAAAAAAGTTATACATTTTCTCATTTGTAGACATTGATACAAAAATTACTAAAAAATAGTAGCAAATCAGTTTAAATTAAAATAATATTCATTAATTTCTAAGGCACATTATTCCAAGGAGGTAGATTGTTGAACTTTAAGTTATTTTCTAATATATGGCATTATTAGTAGATTTAAAAAGCTAAAAAGACTTTCAATTTTGATAGATGAAGATTATTGTTTGATAAACAAATAGCTAATCTTATTGAGTATATACTATGAAGCAGGTTAAGTTCTGACCTTACATTTATCAATTCACTTAATCTCACCACAACCCAATCTTATAAATACAATTATTATCAAATATATACAAATGAGAAAATTGAGGCACAGAAAATTCAATAACTTGCCCAAAGTCTCAGACAATGAATGGCTGAGTCACAATATGAACCTGGCCAGAGAGCATGTATTTAGCTAATAATGTATTGCCTCTGTTAAAAAAATCAAGATTAATTATTAATTTTTTTTAAGCTAGAGAGAGGTGGGGGAAATGATTGAGACAAGCAGATGGGAAGAGAGAGAGATGAGAAGCATCAACTCAGTTGTGGCACCTTAGTTATTCATTGATTACTTTCATATACATGCTTTGACCTGGGGGGCTCCAGCCGAGCCAGTGACCCCTTGCTCAAGCAAGTGACAAGGTCTCAAGCACAAGTGTTCAAGCCAGAGACTTTGGGCTTAAGCAAGAGAGCATGGTGTCAGTCTGACCAGGTGGTGGCGCAGTGGATAAATCATCGACTGGGACACAAGGGACCCAGGTTCAAAACCCTGAGGTCAAAAGCTTGAGTGCCGGCTCATCTGGTTTGAGCACAGCTCACCAGCTTGAACCCAAGATCGCTGGCTTGAGCGAGGGGTCACTCAGTCGGCCATAGCCCCAGTGTCAAGGCACATATGATAAAGCAACCAATGAACTAAGGTGCCGCAATGAAGAATTGATGCTTCCATCTCTCTCCTTTCCTGCCTGTTTGTCCCTATCTGTTCCTCTCTCTGTCTCTCTCTTGGCCTCTGTCACACACAAAAGAAAAGGAAAAGGGAGAGAGAGCATGGGGTCATGTCTATGATCCCACGCTCAAGCTGGCAACCCCTGCGCTCAAGTTGGTTAACCCATGCTCAAGCTGGATGAGCTTGTGCTCAAGTCAGCAACCTTGGGGTTTTGAACTTGGATCTTCAGTACCCTGGGCCAATGCTTTAGTCACTGTGTTACCACCTGGTCAGTCTAATTACTGGTTTTTTTTAATCAATAAATTATGAAGAATGAAATATTTTTAACTTAGTAATTAGTATCTTCCAGAAATCAAATTGATACATTTTTTACATACTAGAAAAATTCCATTGAAGTCAGTAATGAGGAAGGTTATAAGCAACAACTATT
Source organism: Rhynchonycteris naso (assembly GCA_037038555.1). Lineage (NCBI taxonomy): Eukaryota > Metazoa > Chordata > Mammalia > Chiroptera > Emballonuridae > Rhynchonycteris > Rhynchonycteris naso. The sequence continues at coordinate 39,200,306 of CM072997.1, read as the reverse complement.
ATTTTTTAATATTGTGTTAACTATTCTAACCAATGGATTAAAGGGGAAAAATATACTATATGTTACAGAAAAAGAATCACAATGATTATTTCAAGAAAACACGTTATCTAATTAGTAAATCAAGTGATAATTTCTGACTAAGCACACAAAATCAAAATTATTATACAATAAAAGTAACATTTCTAAAATGTCAAAATATTTATTAAAATAACTATAAAATTTAACAATAATGTATAAATGTTTACATAATATTTTTGTAATATGATATGCTATTTTTTCTATAGAAATATACTAAGGTTTGTGAAGATATTAATATCAAATTACTCTATAAATTCAAGACTGCATATTGAGGTACAAACTAACAGACTAAATTATAATGAAAAACAGGAATGTAGACAAACAGCCAAGAAATATTTTTAATAAGAAATAAAGGAAGAGCCTGACCTGTGGTAGCGCAGTGGATAAAGCGTCGACCTGGGAACACTGAGGTCGCCAGTTCAAAACCCTGTACTGGTGTGGTCAAGGCACATATGGGAGTTGATGCTTCCAGCTCCTCCCTTCTTTCTCTCTCTCTTTCTCTCTCTCTCTCTCTCTCTCTCTCTCTCTCTCTCTCTCTCTCTCTTTCTCACTCTGTGTCTCCTCTCTAAAATGAATAAAATAAAAAATTTAAAAAAAAAAAGAAAAAAGGGAAGAGCCTGACCAGGTGGTGGCGCAGTGGATAGAGTATCAGACTGGGATGTGAAAGATCCAGGTTTGAGACCCTGAACTCACCAGCTTGAGCGCGGGCCCATCTGGCTTGAGCAAAAGCTCGCCAGCTTGGACCCAAGGTCACTGGCTCGAGCAAGGGGTTGCTCGGTCTGCTGAAGGACCGTGGTCAATGCACATGTGAGAAAGCAATTAATGAACAACTAAAATGTCGCAATGGTAATGAAAACCTAATGATTGATGCTTCTCACCTCTCTCCATTCCTGTCCCTCTATCCCTATCTATTCCTGTCTCTGACTCTCTCTCTGTCCCTGTAAAAAAAAAAAAAAAAGAAAGAAGCTAGTTACACATATTATGCACATACTATATATACACATGTATGTATAGATTTAGGTACACACACAAAACTATGGAAGTAAGGTTAATATGGTTATGGTACAAAAACAGATAAATACATTTGTGGAATGAAACAGAGAATTTAGAAATAGACTTCATATTTGAGTATCTGATAAATGAAAGATGATAGGTAACTTTTTAAGTTACTTCAACTTAGTAATAATGGAAATAACTTTTAAGTATAGCAGAAAATCCAAGAAATCATGATTGAACAAAATGATGGAATATGCGTATTACAATGAAGGCATATGTAAAACAAAACATACCGTAATCAAAGTTAACTGACAATTGATACACCAAAATAATAATAATAATAATCTCTGATAAAAAATATGTCACTATTCTAATGTATAAAGAAAACATAATTTTAAACACACAACTGAGTAAAAAATATACCATTTTGTTAACCACTCCAAAAAAGCCACTACTGAAATACACATTTAAAAAAAAAAAGAAACAGGTCAAAGAAGTATAAAATACCATCAAACATGACAACTGACAGAAATAAACAAGAGGAGAATCAAACATGAAACAAAGATACCAGAAAACAAAACATTAAATGGCTATAGGAAATCCTCAAATGTCAATAATTATACTGAGTAAAATAAAGAAATCAGAAAAAGCTAAGAACTGTATAATTTCACACATAGGTAGGATAGAAGACTAATTCTCAAGGACATAGATAAATGTGAAGTGGTCGTCAGGGGAAGGGGAATGTAGGGAAGAGGATGGGGAAAGGGGTGGGGGGAAAGGTGTAAAGAGGGACAAATATAAGGTGACAGAAAATGATTTGACTTTGGGTGATGGGTCCACAACATAATCAACAGTTCAAATGCTATAGAAATGTTTACCTGAAACCTATGTACTCTTATTATCAATGTCACCCTGTTAAATTTAATTTTCTAAGAAAAATTTTAAATAAAATACATTTTCAAAAGAAAATATAGAAAAAAGCTCTGAACAATTTACAAAAAAAACGAAAACATACTTAAAGGACACTATCATTAGCGATCAAATGATATCAAATTATTATAGCAATATTAACCTTAAAAAGTACACAGTTTACAGAGATATTAACACAGCCTGTCCAGGCAGTAGCGCAGTGAATAGAGCATCAGACTGGAATGTGGAAGACCCAGGTTCAAAACCCTGAGGTCGCCAGCTTGAGCATGGGTTTCATCTGGTTTGAGCAAGGTTCACCAGCCTGAGCCCGAGGTCTCTGGCTCGAGCAAGGGGTCACTCGGTCTGCTGTAGCCCTCCAGTCAAGGCATATATGAGAAATCAATCAATGAACAACTAAGGAACTGCAATGAAGAATTGATGTTTCTCATCTCTTTCCCTTCCTGTCTGTCTGTTCCTATCTGTCCCTCTCTATGACTCTCCCTGCCTCTGCCACACACAAAAAAGAGATATTAATAGAATACAGTACTGAAAAAAAATATTGATAACAAAGTTGTCTAATAGCACAATTTTTTTGTTAAACAATTTTATCTTACAAACTACTATACTGCCTTTTATTTCAACAATTCCATGGGAACGTACAGCACAGCATAGTCAAGTGATAACTATGTATGGTAACAGGTGAGTACTAGGGGAAATCACTACACAAGCCACATAAATTTCTAATCACTATTCTGTACATTTGAAATTAATATAATATTGAATATCAACTATAATTGAAATAAAAATAAAGTAAAATTAAAAAGACAGAGGGGGTGGTACCAGGAGACAGAGTAAATTCCTACAGACAGAATGCAGTGAGAGGGATCATTTCTTTTGAGGTTGAACACCCAGTGACTCCAACTCTACGGCAACCATGGCTGGTGGGAACCCACACGGGTTGATGGGAAGAAATAGAAACAGTTCCAAAGCTAGAGATTTGTCGTGTATAAAAAGTAAGCAACTATCCATGATAACTGCAGCAGTATTTATAGTAGCCTTTCTTCCCTAAAAATGTAAATAATATGCAAGTTATTTTTAAGTTATTGAGATAAAAGGTGACAAAAATTTTCTAATAAATTGTTTTTTTTAAGTAATGAAATAACTCTCCATTTTAATTATATAATTTTCTTAACATAGAATGTAGTTTTAGGTCGTAAATACCAATTCACATAACAAACTATACAGAACGATACAATTTTTTCCCATACAAAGTCTGTTTTCCTGAATATGATTATGTTTGTCCATATATGTATGTGTTTAAATTTTGTTCACTAAAGTATGTTTACTGTTCTTATCTCTAGGGAGCAGGATTTGCAATGGAAGAATATGAAGAAACATTTTTGTTTTACTTTATAACACTTTCCACTGGGACTTCTTTAATTGCAACTGGCACCCATCATTTTATAACATATAATCCCAATTTGCACAAATACAAACAATTTAAAACAGTGCAGAAAAATCATAAGTCATTGGACTTTAGCATTTTAAAAATCTATTTTAATTTATTCGAATTTCTTCTCATTCAGTAAAATATAAATGAAAAATATTAGTCACAGATCCAAAAAAAGAGTCAACTTACTATGATTTAGAATTGTCACATTAAAATAGATTATATTTTTTTTCTTCCTGTTTTAATAAGGATGTATTTAAAAAAGAACCCACAGTATCAACTTTAAAAAACAAATCTTAAAACTATTATACTAATTATTTTCCTAGAGGATGCGTGTGACATGCCAACACGCATTTACAAATGTACATTGTTACATCTGCGTTGAACAGCCTCACATGCAAGGTATAACTAGCACTTCTATGCAAGGTATAACTATGCTTGGTCCCATTTTCATTTTCTTTCACTCTCCTACTAGTTATATTAGGTCTTAACTTGTCATTTTTGCTTTTAATTTTGATATCACTTTATGACTTAACAAAAAGGATGCATGATTTTTATCAACTGTCCCCCAAATAATCTTTTGTTATGCAGGAAGTACAGTTTGTTTGTTTTTTTCATTCATAAATGAGATTATAAATTGCTTCCCTAACTGCAAAGACAATCTCATTAGTTGAATAGCACCTGAGAGCAGCTTTGTGTTACAAGTATACTGTATAGAGTTCCTTTCGAACTAAAAAATTCTTCTCTGTATTAGTGCGAAATTCCAGCATGACTATCTTTTTCCTTTACCAGTCCCCCTGCCTCTCATCTTTATAAAGTCAAAGGGAAATAGAAACGTTCAAAGAAAAAACTTTACAATTTATTTCATTCTCACACTTGACGATCAACCACCAGAGCATCAGTTTCACAGATGTAATTCCCTAAGGCATTTGCTTCAGCTAAAGGACCCCTTCTATTTCTGATAATATCAAAATGCAGACTATCTGCCTACTTTAAACGAGGTTTATTTTATGAAGTTACACTTTGACAGCCCACTTCAGAAATTTCTTTCCTCACCAGTGGCTAAAATTCAAACTGCCAAGAAGTTATTTCTCACTGTACTCTGACACACAACATGTTGGTTTTTCTGCTTCACTAGCAAATTAAAATGAAATTACCCACAGGGTTTCCCAGTGTGAATGGCATTCTGTCATTCCTTACTAGAAATTCTGTCTTCCTGTTGCAAGTATTGTAGGGACATTCTGTGTAAGCTCTCTGGAGCATACAAAATGGTTTGAAAAGAAAACCAAAATTCTTCACCTTGCTCTAAGATTTGGTCAGCTTAAAAAATCATTTATAAGCCAAGGGACTTTAAATAATTCTATATTTTCACATTTTAACTATGTGGGAAAGAAAATAAGATGGCATTTCAGTTTTCAGTTATTAGCAGTTATTCCATGTATTATAACAAAAAAAATGTTCAAGGCACTAAAAATGCCAGCTGACATTGTACCTCATATTGCTGACAGGTTATTAGATGTTTTAGCCAACACATCATGTGAGTTAACATTTTTACATTTTATACACTTAGACCCTATTTGAATACCACATATCGACATTGATACTTACTTTTTGAAATCACCTATTTGTCATCCAGTTAATATATTAGAAAGTGTTGTTTATTATAGTAAGAAGAATGAACATATAAGTAAAGCTGGCTTATCACTTATGTAGTACTTCCTATATGTCAGATGACACTTTATGTGCTTTAAAAGTGTTATTGGACGTTTTCCTAATTCAAGTCTCAAACATTTCTCTATTGTAGTAGAAACTCTTAAATGTGAGGCACAGAGAGATTCAGTGACTTGCCCCAAATCACACAGCTTACATAGCAGAATCAGAATTGGTTCTTAAGTACTTTGATTCCAGAACCCAACACTCTTCATGTGAAAAGTGCGCCTAATATACAGAGTACAGCCATTGGAATTCTTGAACTGAAGTCACTGGTGTAAAGGAGGGCAAAAACTCCAGGACTGTCCATGGCAGTGAGAACACTTGGCCTGAAGGCAACATGGTAAAGGTGTGGGCTTTTACTGAAGAGTTCAGCAAGGATCTTCAGATAGCTGTTCAGTGTGGTCCAAGTGGCTTCTACCTCTATAAGCAGGGATATAATTTCCTGTTATTATTGGTGTTTATAATAACAATTTTCCATAGAAATTATATTAACAGAGGTTCCTGCTAATCAATATAATATCAGGACTTTCTTTTGCCACCTTTTACATACTGAATAATCATTCCAAAATATTAACTGTACAATGCACAATGATTTCTTTAATTCACTCACAAAATACATCATAAAGGAAAACTGCATGGCAGCTGGGCATTCTGAATAGCTGAAAGAAGTATAATTTCCTGGGATAAAATACTTGGGGAAATTCTCATGGTCTGAAGCACAAGAACTTAAAATTATTCCTTAAAAATTTTAACTATTTTAAAATGATCTACCTACAACCAACAGCTGGTTCCCAATGTGCCTGCCAGTTTCAATGAAAACTATCAACAGCCTGCTGTGCCTCGTAAGCCTGTTGCTTTTATACTCAAGTCTTCTGCAGAAAGTCATTTTAATGCTCGTGGCTAAAATAGGTATGTTTTGTAAATGTGCAGGGAGATTTATGATCATGCTAGTCCCCAACCCTGTCACTGCTTTGTCTACGGAATCCCTTACTTACACCTTAAATCAGCTCAATCATGTTATATCTGCTATCCTACCAGCTATACTCCCATTCTTTCCTGTTTCCTGCTTCCACTTCTAACAACTAAGTTTCCGCCTGTTTCCATTTTTTGCTTACTTCTAACCCCTTGTTTTCATTGCCACTGTTAAATGCTTTCCATTCACACCATGAAATTCAAATTGCACTTGTAAATTCATAAATTTTCTTCTTGCTGCAAATTTGATAGTAGATATTAAAAATGGTTTTACTAATTATTCTTCTCTGGAACAAGTCTGTCTTTGGTTTCCAGGAAATATTACTTTGTCCTCCTACATATGATAGTTTTTCTCATTCTCTTGTTTCCTCTTCTACTAGTCTTTGAATGTTACTGACTTCTAAGTTTCTTCTATGTCTTGAGATTTTCTGTATTACTTCATGGTTTCAATTTCTACCCATATATCAAGGCCTAACAAAGACCCTTTTATAGAGTGTCTCCCCAGAATTTCAGATTCCTATTTCTCCATGCCTACTACTATATATCTATTTTAAATATCCCACAGACACCTTAAATTTAGTGTATTTCAAATTAAAATCTATGACCAAATCTCTACTACCTTCATCGCTCTTCCCCACCTTCACAAATCTGTTGTTCTGCCAGCTTTGTCTGTTCTAGTTGATGACATTACTATTCACCCAGCCACTTAGGGAATTATAAAGTCAGGTTTGAGCCTGACCTGGCGGTGGCGCAGTAAACAGACCATCAGACTGGGACATGGAGGACTCAGGTTTGAGACCCCAAGGTTGCCAGCTTGAGCTCCGGCTCATCTGGTTTGAGCAAGACTCAGTAGCTTGAGCCTAAGATCACTGTCTCAAGCAAGGGGTCACTCGGTCTGCTGTAGTTCCCCAGTCAAGGCACATACGAGAAAGCAATCAATGAACAACTAAGGTGCCACAATGAAGAATTGATGCTTCTCATCTCTCTCCCTTCCTGTCTGCCTATCCCACTCTCTACTCTCTCCCTCTCTCTGTCTCTGTCACAAAAAATAAAAAAGTCAGGTTTGATTTTACATTCTCAATACCCTTCCTCACTAGTTATACCACCAGTCAGTCTCAAACATTTGACTTTTACTTCAGAGAAAAAGCCTTTCTCTTTCTATTAATATTGTATCCCCTCCAACTAAATAGAAATAATTTCCTAAAAATTTCTATATTATTACTACATTATATTATAAATTATATAAATACTCTATATTTAGAATATTTGATTGTTCTTTTTCACCTAAAAGACAAAGCTCAAAGTCTAGGTTCCTTAGAAGCCACACTCAAAGATGGTTCAGAATCTGCCCACCTACATCCTCTCACCTACTCCCATATGCTTTTGTTTAATGAAGCATTTTATTTTTAATTTGAGATAACTGTAAATTCACATGCAATCATAAGAAATAGAGAGTTCACCTATACTCTTTATCTAATTTTCCACAATGGTAGTATCTTGCAAGTTTATATGGTTCAATATCACAACCAGGATATTGAAATTGAAATAGTCAAGATACAGAACTTTCCATTGAAACAAGGATCTCTCATGTTAATTTTTACAATCCCACATATGTCTCTCCCGTTCCCATGACCACCTTAACCCTGGAAACCACTGTTCTGTTCTCCATTTCTATAATGCTGTCATTTTAAGAATGTTGTATAAATGACATTATACAGTAAGTAACCTTTGTAATTTGCATATTGCACTTGGCATAATTCTAGGAAGGTTCATTTACTAGGTTGTTTCATAAACATTACAAACTGTTTCCTTTTATTTTTTGTTATTTTATCTTATTAATATAGTATCTTTATTTACTTAGAACATTTTATTTCTGTATCTTGTGTAGTTTTCAGCGTACAAATCTTACACATAATTTGTTAAATTAAAAACTAAATATTTCATTTTTGTGCTATTATAAATAATATTGTATTTTAGTGAATATGTGAATGAGCTCATTGCTATCAATATAAAAATAGAATTGATTATTTTATGTTTACCTTCTATCCAGTGACTTTACTGAACTTTCTTGTTAGTTCTAGAAGGCTTCTTTTTATAGATTCTTGGGGATTTTCAATGAATATAATCATTTCATCTCCAAATAGAGACATTTTTCTCTCTAATTGTTTACCTTTTATTTTCTCTTCTTGGCTTGTACTATAAAAACTTCCAGTAGAATGTTAAACAACAATTTTAAGAGCAAGAGCAGAAACTTTGGATTTGTCCTTGATATCAGGGTGATGGTATTCAAAGTATTTAAGTATAATGTTTGTTGTAGTTTATGTTTATGTTAGGTGTGTTTTTAAAAACTGAAAAAGTTTCTTTCTATTCCTACTTATTAAAATGATTTAATAATGAATGAATATTGAATTTTTTCAAATACATTTTCTTCATCAATTAATGTGATCATGTGATTTTTTTTCTTTTCCTGTTAATACATTGTGTTACATCTTTGTCATCTACTGTTTTTTTTTTTTTTTTATTCAGTTTGAGATTTTGATGTGAAGAATTTTGTTCAATTTAAATATAGGCACTTTCATATTATGTTTGGCAATCTGGATAATATTATAGTATTCTATTTCAGGGGCTTTATTCAGAACTTCTCTGGGGAGGTTACTGTCTTATTACTGCTACAGATGTGGGAGTTCAGATTCCTCATTCAGCCTCTGACACCAATACTTTTGGGGTAAAGATCTTGGTTACTGCTGGTTTAGAGCTGGATTTTGGGCCCCTCTGGTCTCCACTGATATTTCAGTGGGGTAGCCTTATTACCTACCAGTGATGATGAAAGTCCTGACTCTCTACTAAGACTCCTCTGACATCGGCCTAGTGGAGAAGAAGAAGGGCTCCTCAGTACTGCTAAGTCATATTGGAGGCCCAGGTTTCTCACTGGCTACCTTTAAGACTGCCCCAGTTTTAATGTTGTGTAGGCTTATTATATACTTTTAATTGCAGAAGTCTAGGTTGTCCACTTGACTTTTGCCAGTATAGGTGAGGCTTTAGCCACATTTTTTGTGTGTTTGTTTGCTTTTTGTAGTATATGGCTGGATTGGGGCAGTTGTAATATAAAAGATTTGTCTTGATAGACTGACCCTTTCTTGACAGAAAGCTAGCTGAGATGGCCTGTTGGTCAGAACTTTAGGCTGAAGAAGCAGTCTTAGTTTTTATTCTTATTATTTGCTCTCATCGGCATTCCTGGGTCGTCAGTTTCTTCAGCTCTTAATCAGAGAAATGTTAGGCAAAAGAAAATACTCAAGGAACTAACCATTATATCATTTCTTGGGTCCTGATGTTTCAGGCCAGTCTTCTTTCTTCACTACACCTTCCAAAGTTTTTTAGGTTTGCTTTATATGAAATGTCCAAAGGTTTTAGTTGTGCTTAGTAAAAGAAATACACTTTCATATGTTTTATCCTTTACCCTTATCTAAACACTACAGGTTCTTTTACATTTCTTTGCTTTTTAGTTTCAAGAACATTAATCACTTTACTTCTTCTAATTATCCTCATTTTACAGATCATGAAAACAAGACTCAAAGAATTTAAGTTTTGCAGTTAGGAATAGACAAACTGTGAATTTGGGTACAACACTATATAATTATAAACTGATTTTTCCCTACAACATGCTGCTGCATACCCCATATTTGTAATAGAGACTCTTGGTCATATCATGCTTTGCATAGCCTCAGAGATATACAGTAGAATTGAAGCTTCTCCATCTGACAGCTTTGAAGCTTTAAGTAAGTCATTAGTCATTTCACATCTCTGAATCTCTGTTTCCTTCTCTGTAAAATAATAGTGGGTATGATATTTAATTTGCAGGTTTGTCTTATAAGTAGTAAAAATAGACAAAAATCACTTATTACAATGCCTCAATCAGACTAGTTATTCAATACAAGATGTTATGTTATTATTGCTATTTCCTACAATGCAAAAAATAATAAAATGTGTAAAAGAAAAAAATCTAAAGAAATGGGAGACTTAAACACTAAGTATGAGCTTAAACCAATTCTAGATACTCAAAATTATTACTGAGATATTCAGCAGAGAGTATGAGCCTAAGCAGATTATGTAGACATCTATTACTGAGTCATTATGGTAATTCATTTGCTCATCTCCATTATGTTACACACTTTTCAAAGAAGAGAACATTTCTTGACTCTGTGAATCTCTCTATGGGTCTTAGGATGGATGATACTTAATTCATATTTACAATATTAAATGAAATTGGTATTTTGACCATTCACTCTTCAACTTCACACTCTATAAAAGTATAAATTAACACTATGTTGCCTAGGATATGAGTATATTTGAGTTCAAGAACTAGTGTTGAAAAGATATATCCTGCCCCTGACTAAAGTTCGTGATAGAGTGCTGAGCACAAGTAAACTTAATAGTACAATGAGTACTGGAAACAAAAAGCTATTTAGAAACAACACTAATGTTATGAAATGGTTAAAAAATATTAATCTTTGTTATTTGGGAGTGAGAAATTTGATTACTGCTAATTTATTGACAATTCCTAAAATAATAAATCAGGAATTCTTAATTTATATATATTATATATATAATATATATTCTATTTTTCATTTTAATTTGAAGAAGTATATTCTACAGCAAATAATCAAACACCGAAAAATTCTAGAGAACCATATTGCCTAGTATTTGAAATATATAATAATAACACTATACAAATCAATCATGTGTTTAATTGCTAACTTGCCTATTTTGCTTCCAAAACTTGTCTTTTGTAATAGTTCTCATGTGAACTATATAAATATTCCATGCTATGTAAAGTATATTATATATATATATATATATATATATATATATATATATATATATATACACACACACACACACACACACACACACACACTCATACATACATTAGACACACACACACATAGTAATTAATATTTATTTTCAAAATTGACTCATCCTTAGGAGCTGGAAAACCCTAATAAAACATACCTACAGCATGGAAATAGCTATAAACAAGCCTGAAAAATCAGAATAGATCCTGACTGAATCTCCATTTTGTGCTCTTCAAGTATGGACTTTAACCTGTGACTCTGCATGTTGGCATTCCCTGCTCTTACTTTTAACTTGACTTAATTTTTCTAAACTGGTAACATCTCTGTGTTGATGGTTCAGAATTAATTTCTACAAGTGGATTATAATATATTTTCTGATATCTTGACTGATTTTTTTTTCACTTAAGATTCATAAAATTATATAGTTTCCCAAACTAATGCCAATACGGAACTTTCTATTGAAAACATGAAACAACCACTGGGGTACCAAAATCATTATTTTCCAATTATGCAATATAATTTACATGTCATAAGTTTTATTCCAAAAATTATTCTGAGTTACTGTCTTGTAAAGTTAATAGTTATTTTCATAAAGCTGGACAACCTTGATGTATCACTAAAAATCCAAATTCATTTAGAACCTGAACATGATTAGCTATTTATTTATTTATGTTTAAGTTACATCAGATACAATAAGATTTTGCAGTTTTTTGAATTCTTACTGTTGCAGGAACAAAGGAAGTGACTTCCAAAGGACAAAGACATATAGACAAAGTACTAGAAGAAGAGGATTTATTAACCAGCATAGCAGCATTACCTACTGGGCATCACAACACGAGCTCCTCAAAGTTAGTTTTTCTGAGTGTTATATACTTTTACAGCATTAGCCTGCACATGAAAAGCGCCTGCTTTCTTTAACTTCTTTGTCTACAGACCTATGTGACTTTCGTGTCTCCAGATGGGAAGGAGGTATGCGAGGGGGTTTGAACCATTTGACTATTCACATATCCTGATTTCCTTGTTTGTATTGCTAGTTATTTCAGGGAGCTTATAAAGTGACAACACAGCTGTGGTTTGTTACTTTTTAAACAAATTCAGTCAGCCCTTTGAGCCCTTCCTCCCTCATTACTTTAAAGAAATAATCATTATACTTATACAACAATATTAGATAAAAATTACTTACTACAATATTACCTCATATGTGGATTTGGGTTACCTAACATTTGCTAGAAGTTAGTTTTGTCAACTGTAAATAAGGAGGTGAAAAGAGTTTTAAGCTATGGTCTGTTCTAAATCAGTTAAATTAATAAATTAACTAGTGATTAAAAATAAATGACCAAGTATTTAAGTATTATACAATAATTATAAATATTTGTTTACCTTTAGAATTTATTTTATAAATGTGCCTATGCTTTAGGCTTTAAGACAAGCAACTTAAGCTCAAGTTAATAAAACATATATGCTATATTCAATATGGGATCTTTTCATTCAAGCTTAATATTTTTAATGAAATATTAAAATTAATTATAATTAATTTTATTAAATATACTAATTATAGTCTTATTTCACATAGGAAATAATGTCACAGTTCAGTAGGCAGAAAATCTGAGAGTTGAGTCAGGGTAACCACTACATTCCTTAACCCAGGGGTCCCCAAACTATGGCCGCATGCAGCCCCCTGAGGTCATTTATCTGACCCCTGCTGCACTTCTGGAAGGGGCACATCTTTCATTGGTGGTCAGTGAGAGGAGCACAGGATGCATCTGCACCCATAGTTCTCATTGAAATACTGGTCAGTTTGTTGATTTAAATTTACTTGTTCTTTATTTTAAATATTGTATTTGTTCCTGTTTTGTTTTTTTACTTTAAAATAAGATATGTGCAGTGTGCATAGAGATTTGTTCATAGTTTTTTTATAGTCCGGCCCTTCAATGGTCTGAGGGACAGTGAACAAGCCCTCTGTGTAAAAAGTTTGAGGACCCCTGCTAACCTATTGTGGTGCAATATATGGAAATTTATATTCTTAATGAAAATGACAAAACACTCACAAGACAACCAAAGAATATGTACAAAAAATTGATATAAAAAATTGATATAATCATTCAATGTTCTTATTAAATTATATGCCTAAGTGCTAATGAGTTTCTAAAGTGACTGCATTAACAAAAGATGAATAGTGTTGATCAGGGCAAGCCTCACAGAGGAGGTAAGATCTAAGCAGTGCTCAAAGACAGGCAAAGTCATGATTGTAGAGAGAAATAGCTACAAAAGGTGAAGAAATATAAATGCATAGAATTGAAAAAAAGACAAAGGGATTTAAAACATGCCTGAAACTGAGTGTCTCAAAGGTTTCTGTTTTGTTTTGATTGAACCCTACTATAGTCTATATTGGGTGAAGGATTATATTTAGTCCTAGACATTGTAATGCACCTCAAGTAAATTACACATAGACTCCATAATTATTATTACCCACCAAGAAATTTCAAGAGCAAATGATATCAAAGGTCAAGTTACATAAATTATAAATAATAATTTTATATATAAAAGCTCTTGAGAAATAATTACAAATTCAATACAATGTATCTACTAAACACAACAAATATATTGATAACTACATCTATGTTCTTAAAAGAGAAATTATTTTTCTGAGGTATATAATTTACTAATAAGTAAATTAGTACTTGTGTAAAAGTAAATAATTTCAAATGCAATTCACTCAAACATCATATGGGGTAGTGACAGGGAAAGCCAAATATGTATTTTCTTCAAAATGAGAGAAATTTTCAGGAATAAATAGATATCAGGAGTTCTATAAGCATAGCAGCAGCAAAAAAACAAAACAAAACAAATGTTACTACATTATATATAAACACAGATATTTTCTTTTTTGTTGATGGCATAAAAATAATAGGCATGTAATTGTGTAACTTGCTTCTGTACTATTTTAACTGGAATTTAACTGTTTGTAAATTAAGACTTTCACTCTACCAATCAAACACTGTTAGTGTTTTTTCTTTCAATCTGTCATTTTATTAGGTGCCTCAATTTAATGACAAAGAGTTTCACTGATTTATTAATCTGTACACAAGTAAAATAAATGTTTAATGTGTTAATGCTTACACCATTATTCAGAATGCTTTCCTAGCTCTCCACTACTTCATATTATGGTTAGCATCAATGTTATTGCTAAGTAACAAAGTGACTTTTAGTTTGTAAAGAGCACTTTAGAAATTAAGAATATAAAGTCACAAAAATCACTTTGAGAATATATACATAAGAAAGTTTGTCTTCTCTGAGGTATAGAGGGAGGAAATATAATTATGATTAAAAGGAAGTTTTGCCCTTTTTCAGTAGTACCAAAATTATATAGTTATAGAAAAGTTACATGCAGAATGAGTGATTAAAAATAGAAGACAAATATTTTACTTAAAATAAAGATTAAGAATTTCTTTTGTGAAATACTTTCATCATAACATATACAACATAATATCTTTTAATTTAATTAAGTTTCACTAAGCACAGTGTGTTTACATATCTTCCGGGATCATGGTTCAGAGGAAAAACAAAACAAAACAAAACAAAACAGGACTTCCTCCCGTGTATTCTTTCTTTTAACAAATATTTAAGAGCACATACAAAGGTAAATAACTATATAGCTTGGTTTTCATATTCAACAAATTAAAAATCTCATCAGTATATCAACACACACAAAGTGTTATTTGAATGAATATGATTTAAATGGGAGGAAAGTAGTGAAATACCATGGTGAAAATATTTTGTTTGTTTGGTTGGTTATATTGGTGGTTTAGTTGCAGGAGAAAGATAATCAGTTGCTAAGGGAGCTTAACTTTCTCAAGATAAAGAATTCATGTAGGGAACCCTAAAAGATACTATGACTGTCCATTTCCTGGGAGAGATAAGTAACACATGGACGATAAGAGAAGTAGATAATCAACTCATTTTTGTTGAGGCATCTAAAAAAAGAACCCATAACATTCTTGAAAGAGAGGGGAAAAAAAACTAGAAGTTGGGAAATCTCTAAAGTCTTATCTCTGTACACATTGGAAGTAGGGAATATCCATGCTGATGATAAGGCAAAAATAAAGAAACAAGTACAGAAATACATCCTAGAATAATCTCAACCAAGTAATACTGCTATCAAATTTTCCCTGGAAGTCACAAGAGGAGACAGAAAATTTCTCTGACTGGTATTTCCAGTAACTCAGAAAAAGGATGCTAAGAAAATTAGGGGCCCTGATTTATAGGGACAGGCCAGAGCACTAGCACCTAAGCTGTAGGAAAGATCATATATATCTTGGAAATGCATTTTTCTATCTCACTTATTTCAGGTTTGAGAGCATTCAACTCAATATACACATGGAATAGGGATGCTAAGGCAAATCTATAGAGACAAATAGTAGATTAGTGATTGCTGGGGCAGGAAGTAGGAATGGAATTAATAGTCAATGGGCAGAAGAATTTTTGGGGATCATGAAAACGTTCTAGACTGATTTATGGTGGGGATTATACAACTTGGCAATTTTTTTTAAATATTGAATTTTAAATAAATAAATAAAATTTTAAATTTTTATTAAAAACATAAAAGTGTTCTTGATGTACAGTATTTAAATGAACAGAGTGGGCTGTTGAGCATGTAAATTAGTTTAAACATTGTGGACAAGAGTATGGAGGTTAAAAGTATTCAGGTTTAGAATAAAGCTACCATATGACTTAGCAACCCCTCTTCTGGGTCTCTCCCCCCCTAAAATTGAGGGCATTTATTTGTAAAAATATGAACTCTTATGTTAATTTTAGTATTATTCATAGTGACCAAGTGTCCTTTGATGGAGACAAGATACAGAAAATGTAGTATATGGTACATATATATAGTAGAATACTATCCAGCCATAAGAAAATAAAATAATGTCATTTTCAACAACATGATGGGTCTGGAGAATATCTTGCTAACTGAAATAAGTGAGGCAGAAAAAGTTGAAAAACATATGATTTTACTCATATGTGGAATATAAAACTGAAAATGATAAATAAACAAGACAAACAAACATACAAAAACTCAGAGACATAGACAATAGTATGGTGGTTACCAAGAGGAAAGGGGGTTGGGAAAAGTAGAGTTAGGTCAAAGGGTCAAATATATGGTGACAGAAGAAGACAACTTTGGTGGTGAACACATAATGCAATATACAGTTGATGTATTATAGTATTGTACACTTGAAATGTATATAATCTTATTAACCAATGTCAGTCCAATACACTTAATAAAATTTGATATATATATATATATATATGTATATATATATATAGAATAGTTAACTATATTATATAAAATATTATATCCAACTTTACTTAAAACATTCCACAATCCCCAAATCTCCTGAGAAAAGTACATTGTCAAATTACCTCAAGAGATCTTTTTTTTCCTCTGTGAGACTTGTAGGTAAATTAAATTGTGGAGAAAATGGTAGCAGAATTTGTCTATAGAGCATATATCAGATACTGAAGGTTTGGTTTCAGACTACTACAATAAAGAAAATAGTGCAATAAAGTGAGTTGAACAAACTTTTTGGTTTCCTAGTGATGGAAAAGTTATGTTACATTTAGTCTATTAAGTGCATAATAGCATTGTCTAAAAAAACAATGTACATACCTTCTTTAAAAAATACTTTAGCTCTGGCTGGTTGGCTCAGTTAATAGAGCATCGACCCAGCATGCAGGAAATTTGGGATTTGATTCCAGTCAGGGTGCACATGAGAAGCAAGTTGATTCAAGCATCAGCCCCAGACAGGGATTGCTATGTAGATCCCAGTTGGTACACATTCAGGAGTCTATTTCACTATCTTCCTCCTCTCATTTAAAAAGAAAAAAAACACTTTATTGCTAAAAAATGCTCTCTGTTATCTGAGGCTTATTTAAACCCTAATCTTTCTGCTAGTAGTAGTGGGTCTTATTATCAATGAAAAAAAAAGCTGTCTGGAATGCAACAAAAGTGAAGAGCAATAATACAAGGTATGCCTGTATGTGTCTAACTGTAGCCAGTCTTACATCTAAACAGCCTATTTTGACTCCTAATAATATAACTACAAACATATACTAATAAAATATATTTATTATATTTTTTCAGTTTAAACTTTCACACTATCATTTTTTTACTAAGTAGTTAATTTATTAAATGTTTATATTACCCAAAGCAATCAATCACATGATCTAACTTAAATGTGGAATCTAATGAACAAAGTGATCTGAGGAAAGGAATAGAGGCAGAGGCAGGGTCACAGGGAGCAGAATGAAAGTAGTCAGAGGGAAGGAGATGAGGGAATAGGATCAGAGAAGGTGAAGTGATTTGTGAAATTATATATACATAACACATAGATACAGAAAATAGGATAGCAATTCCCAGAGGGAAGAAAGAAGAGACTTAGGGGAGTGGGGCAAACAGGGTGTAATGGGGAACACTTGGGAGGGGGTTGGGAGTGTTATATTGAGTGAGACACTTAAATCCATGTTAACACAATAAATTAAAATTAATAACAATCTTTAAAAAGAATCTATTTATTTATATATATATTCTTTAACATTATATAAGTATATATGCACTATTTAATTTTTTCTAGATTATTTAGCCTTAATTTAATTGTCTTGAGTAAATTTTAACTTACCTTTTGGTTGTCTCACAAATTCTAAATACAGTTTTTATAGTTTTAAGAAATAATCATTTTGACCATAATGAAACTTTAAATTTTAAAATTTGGGTTATGTAGAATGCTGTTAATATGTGTCTCTTCAAAATAATGTATATTCCATGACAATATAATAAATACAATATATTTTAATTATGTCTATATATTAAGGTCTCCTGTGTGTCTGTATAATTCTCATGTCCAAAATTGTTTAGATTTTCTAAAAAATAAATTATGTGTCTTTATGTATTTTGTTTGTACTTACAACTGAAAATATTTCCACTATAAGCTCTTATACTGTGAATTTAGTTGGAAAAAATATAGAAAATGTAGTGAAAATGTTGGAAATGTTTGACCTTATTGAAAGGCAGGCTTCTCATATGTAATTTATCATGTCCTTCCTTAATAATATAATTAATATATTTGAGTTCTTATTTATTGGCTTATATTTCTCTTAGGTTATTACAATGATTCATTAAATTTATATCTATTGTTCACTTTGCAACATACATACATACATGCTTATAACAGCTTTGAAACTGAGTTTTGAACTCTAAAGATATTGTTTTTAGGCATTATTAATACAAGATTGTGATTCTAGAAATATTTTTTGACAGAAATTAAAGCATTTCTCTAACCATAGATTGTTAAGATAGTCTCAGTATAAGACCACTAAATATATTGTGATAGACCAAAACCTAAACAAAACAAAAACCAACATACAGTAATCCTTGTTACTTCAGTGTTTCTAATACAAGATAACTGTGACCCAAATATGACAATAAGAACATCAAGAAAATTAAGAGCATGGTATTAAAATATAACTATTGAAACTCAATGGGTTATTGTGAAATTGATATACACTAGCATCAGTCAGTCACCCTATTTCCACACATTCATCTCTACTTTTCCTTCTGTTCTTACTTCTTTATGATTAAGGGCTGTGACTTCCATTTGGCATTTCACAAAAAGCAGTCTTTTAGAAGATATTTGAAGTCACGTGACCTAAACCCCATGTAGTAAAGTCATTCATTGCAATTCTGCTTAATTCCTTAAGTAAGGGTTCCCAGCTGGTGATCCATTTTTGTTTGTAGTCCTACAAAAACCAAGAACAACATAGATGTTATCAGGCTAAGAGTTATAAATAGGTAAATAGATGTTCTTTCCAAGAATTAAAATTAATCTTTAAAGAATCCAAGGAAAAACAAGTGTCTAGGTCACTTTAGAGAGTCTCCCTGGTACATTTATTTGTCCGGGCAGGCTTATGAGAGGCAGAAGTTCTATGTAATTTAGGGTAGGAACAAAATCCTTATTTAATAATCAGTGTATACCGTACTTTTCCTTTGTACATGACTATCTCCTTCCAAAAAGTGAAGGGGTTGGCTTATAAGGAAAAGTGACTAATCATCGATAATATCCAACTCTCTATTTTTTTTCCAAATAAGGTGAATGACAAATTTATATAATAGGCTTGTAATAAATATTTGTTTAATAAATAAATAAAAGTTAGGACCTTCAAATTGATTGGATCTCTAGAATAAAAGACAGATATTCATGTCTTAAATCATATTTGAGAACTTCAGAAAACACATATAATTATATTAAAAAATAATCTGGTTTCATTTTCATCTCTCAAAACTGTAACTTCAGTTCACAAGTCACCTTTAAAGTGAAAATACAGTACTATAAAAAAAAAAAAATTAAACAGAGACCTGCCTTATTTTCTATACTTTTAGAATCTCTAGAAAAGAGATGAAAGAATATATCATATTTCAACATTCTAGAAATGTTAGCAACATTGTAGGCCACTATGAAAAATTACTGTGAGCCAAAATGATGTAATTACATCTCGACAAACGTAAAACATAATCAAAGGCAAACTACATGATAACTGAAAATTAAGTTCATATTAAGAGCTGCAATCTAAGGTCTATGTACCAAACATTTGGGGGCATTTTCAGGCACATGTCTTGTTAACTATGCTGTTGTCTGCCTTGTTTTAAAGAGCTTTCCAATATTCATTCTCAATTCCCAGCTTGCTACTTTGAAGAGAGGGTATAGTCATTACCCACACCCTGGTTGACTCATAGTTTGAGAGAATGACTGGAAAATTGGCACGAAGTCCCTAAAAGGTTACTATAAACTTCACTAAATTAACTTACTGTGGCCTAAATTGGTTTATTTTTTTTAATTGAACAGCAATACGACGAATGAAAATCTGATGAAGCACAGTTTAGAGATACTCTAGTAAACATGTGAAAGAATATAATTTGTAAAAGTAAACTCTAGGAATTTCATAATGCTAAATTGATCAACAGAGACCTTTTATCCAATAACACAATTATGTCAGATTGTAAGGCAGCAGGAATCTAAGAAGATGTTGCACTTATAAAATTAAGTAGAGCCCCAAAGCTTTAATTTTTGCTCAGTTTGAAAGTGTTTATAAGTTTTTATTAAGATTCTTTCCTTAGCCTTTAGTACCCGACTATCTACTTCTTGTGGATATATTATTCTCAGAGGTCCTAGCCTAAGTGAAGGTAATATCTAATTAGAATGTAGCACATTTGGTTGTCACTTTTTCTACCTGAAATTTGTCATATGCTTCCATGAACAGATATGAACTTAACCCTGATGAGAGTTTGAAGATTCATAAAAAGCAAGTCACAGACGTGTGACCCAAGTGTAGGATAAAAAGAAATAATTATCAGATATGGTACTCTCAAATTCCTTGGCTTTAGAGATAATTTTTTTTAAACAGAATGCCAAGGGAAACATGCCATTTGATTAAATTGATTTTTTTTTACCTAAATTATGGTAAACTCAAACTATTTTTATTTATTATATAAAAAATGAAAGTGCACTGTGTTATTAATAAAAACCAATTTGATATATTGGAGGAAGAGCTAGTGATTATAAAAGATTCTAATTATTGTCCATTATGGAGGCATACATATATACATACATACACACATATATGTACTATATTCAAATAGATATAAACAAAGATAAAGAAATAATTTACAAAATATCATTCTACACAATATTATATATAACTAACTTGATTTAAGGTTATATACGTACCAGTGCTTCCTAAATATAGGAAGCACCACATACTCAGGTAACAAGAAGGTGGGATGGCTGGCCATTGAAAGTGGTCCTAGCTGTATTTTTGAACACATTAAAATCTTTATAAATGCAGTTAGAGTTATTCCTGAATTAGATAAAGAGTACAAAAAAATAGAGCTGCTTTCTTGGTGGCTTGGGATCCAGTAACTAAGGCATCATGAATAATTTTAAAAGATCAATAATTACTGAAGAAGATACAAGTTGGCAAAGAAAAACCTTCTGAAAGCAAGTACCAAGGGAAACTCATGCTTTTTCAAATGTGTAAAGCATATCTTAGAGATTCGAATAAATCAGTTCACTTTTTTCCTCTCTTTGCCCTATCAAGAGTTAGCAAGAAATGTATTTACAGTTGATAGCTCCCAAAAATCTCCAATTTCACGTATAACGAATTAAAACACACCTATTGTATGTAGCTTAGTAACTGATGATATGGCATATTTTAGGTCATTTTCTTCTTGTCTTTTCATTAATATTATTGTTTTGTGGTGAGAACAGTGAAGAGCTGGTCTCAACTTTGAAATATATAATACAGAATTGTTGATTATAATCACAATGCAGTGTTTTGGATTCAAGAAATTATTCATCTTCTAATGGAAAGTTTATTACTTTCACCAATTTCTTCCCAATTCTCCCATTTCCCCAGCCTCCTGGTAACGACCATTCTAATTTCTGTTTCTACAAGTTCTGCTTTTTTAGAATTCACATGTAAGTGATACAATCAAGTAGTTGTATTTCTCTGTCTAACTTACTTCACTAGCATAATGTCTTTAAATTCCACCTATGTCGTCACAAATGACAAAATTTTCTTCTTTTTAATGGCTGAATAATATTCTATCTCTATATATAGATACCACATTTTCTTTATCCATTGGTCCAATGATATCAAACAGCAATTCAGGTTGTTTCTATGTCTTGGCTATTGTGAATAATGCTACATTTAACACAACATGAAGTTTCTTCAATATTCTGTTGTAATTTCCTTTGACTATACATGCAAGTGGTGTTGCTGGATCTTATAATAGTTCCATTTTTAATTTTTTGAGGAACCTCCATGCCATTTTTTAAATGGCTATACCAATTTATATTCCTTCCAACCATGCACTAAATTTCCCCTTTTCTCCACGTTCTGTTCAACACTTATCACTTTTCTTCTTGATGATAGCCATTCTAACAGAAGTGAGGTCATATCTCATAATTTTAATTCACATTTCCTTGATGATTAGTAATGTTGAGCATATTTTCATGTACTATTGTCCATTTGAATGTCTTTTTTTGGGAAAATGTATATTCAATTCTGCGCATTTTTAAATTCAGATTACTTGTTATGTTTTTGTTGTTGCTGCTATTGAGTTGTATGAATTCTTTGTATATTTTAAATATTAAACCCTTACAGAAAAAATTATTTGCAAGTATTTTCTCCTATTATGTAAGTTGCTTTAACATTTTGGTGATTGTTTCTTTTGTTGTACAGAAGCTTTTTAGTTTTATATCATTCCATTTATTTATTTCTTATTTTGTTTCTTGTGTTTTTGGTGTCATACCCTAAAATCATTTCCAATACCAATAAAAAATAATATTTTCCCACATTTTCTTCCAGGAGTTTTATGATTTCTAATCTAATATTTAAGTCATTCTTTTTGGTTAATTTTTTTGAATGGTGTAAGATAGGGGTCAAATTTTATTTTTCTGAATATGGTTATCCAGTTTTCTGGTTCCACTTATTTAAAAGACTGCCCTTTCCCCATTGAGTATTCCTAAGTCTCCAGTCAAATATTAGTTGGCTGTACATGTAGGGGATTGTTTCTGGATTCCCATTCTATTCTATTGGCTTGTGTGTCTATTTTTATGCTTGTAGCATACTGTTTTGATTACTGTCAATATATAGTATAGCTTCAAATTGTGTTCTTTGTTGTTGTTGTTCTTTCTCAGGATTACTATGATGATTTGGGGTTTTATGTGATTCCATACAAATTTTAGAATTGTAGCTATCTATTTCTGTGTAAAATAGCATTGGAATTTTGATAGATATTGCATTGACATATAAATAGTTTTAAATAGTGTGTTCATTTTAAGAAAATTGAATCTTCCAATCCATGAACATGGGGTATCTTTCTAATCGTTTGTCTCCTTCAATTTCTTTCATCAAAGTCTTGTCATTTTTACAAATATATATATTTCTTTGGATAAATTCATTGCCAAGTATTTTATTATTTGTGATGCTATTGTAAATGGAATTGTTTTCTTTAATTCTTTTTTAGATATTTTGCCATTCTACATGAAAACTGATTTTTGCATATTGATTTTATATATTGCAACTTTATTAAATTTATATGGTTTGATTATATTGAGCATATAAGATTATATATATATATATATATATATATATATATATATATATATATGATTCTATTATCTGCAAATGAAGTCAGTTTTATTTCTTCTTTTTTTAGTTAAGATGTTTTTATTCTTTCCCTTGCATAATTGCTCTAGCTAGGGAGTCCAGTACTATGTTTAATAAAAGTGATGAAAGTGGACACCCTTGTCTTATTACTAAATTTAAAAGATAGGCTTTCAATCTTTTCACTATGCATACAGTGTAAATGGTAGGCTCTGTTACAGCGTTTATTATGTTGAAGTACATTACTTCTATACACAATTTGTTGAGTGTTCTTTTTAATCATGAAAGGATATTGAATTTTGTCAAGTAATTTCTCTGTGTTATTCAGACAATTGTATAATTTTACCTTTCATTCTATTAAAGAATCATAATTCTTGACTTGTGTATGTTGAACCATTCTTTCATTCCAGGAGTAAATTTCATTTGATCATAGTATATCATCTTCTAAATGTATTGTTGAATTATGTTTGCTATTATTTCATTGAGTATTTTTGTATCTATATTATCAGGAATATTGGCCTGTAATTTCCTAGTATCGTCCTTTATTTTTGGCTATGATATCAAGTAATGTTGGTCTCATAAAATGAGTTTGGGAGTGTACCTTTCTTTTTATTTTTTTGGAAGATATTGATAATTATAGGTATTAATTCCTCTTTAAATATTTGGTAGAACTCACCAGGGAAATTGGTGTTTTTTCTGTTGGGATTTTTTTGATTTAAACTCACTTTTCTTATTCATTTTTTGAATGCTCAGAATTACTATGGTTCTATATTTTGTTTGGTTTATTCTACTGTTAATGCTGTGAATGCTCTTCTTCTTCATATCATTTATTGAATTCTTCAGCACCACACTTTCTCTTTGGTTCTTTATTATGATTTCTATTTCTTCATGCAATTTCTCATTTTGTTTCTGTATTGTTTTCCAGATTTTGTTAAATTATCATTTTGTATTTTCCTGTAGTTTTTAGAGCTTCCGTAAAACAGTTATTTTGAATTCTTTATTAGAGAAATCACATATTTCCATTTGTTTGTGTTGTTACTGTAGGACAATTGTAATCATTGATAATGTCATGATTCCTTGATTCTTTATGTCTCTGGGGTTTTGAATTGCTGTTTTTTTGTATTTGAAGTAACAGAAATCTCCTCCAATTTTCCTTACCTACTACCTTCAGGTGGGAGATACTTTTTGTTGGTCCTAATTATATCTGAGACTTTCTCTAATCTTGTATGAATATACCTGCTCCATGCTTCTTGCTCCCTCCTGTGGCAGAGTTCTTAAGCTTGTTTGTTTTGTATTTATATTACAACTAACCAGAATGGCTGATAGTAACCTCTTTTTCACTATCCAAAAGGTGGTGATACAGATCAAGTGTGTGGTTATTCCCTTCCTGTAGACCTTGGCCCATTTTCTGCATATACTCTCTGCCTACCAGGGATCTCTATCAATGCTTCCCTTGGGAGCATGCAAAAGGGGCTAACTTTAGATTAGGGTCAGATGTGGCTTTGGCACTGAGGCATTAGAGGTGCCCATGGCTCAGTTCATAAGTGGGCTTCCTGTTGAAGTACAGAACTGTGTGGCCTCTGATTTTTATGACCTCTAATTTTTTATATACCACTTTATCTTCTTCTTCCTTCTACCCTATTCTCTCCAATTATGTGGTTTTTACCTCAATCCTCTGGATGCTGTGGAGAAAATAAACAAAAATATTGCCAGCAGTAGCCAACACCTCTGGTGAAGCTGAGCACTTAAACTTGTTACTGCTTCCTTTTATCCCATGGGAGAGATCACCACTGACTATTTCTGCTTCATATTGTGCCACTTAGATAGAGGGGCAACACAGGCAAAATTCCACTTACCCTCTTTAACGCATCCAAATTCTCCCCCCCCCCCCAATCAATAGAGTGCTGGAATCGCTCCTCAGGAAACCTGGACTTCTGCAAAGACTCTCTAATCTGGAGGTGTCTGCCTAAGTCAACACACTTCAGGTGTTCCCTGACATAGGTGCGAGGATTTGAAGCCAGTTCACAGGTTTCTGTGAAACACCTCACAATGAAGTTTGCTTATTACCCAATGCACAAGTTGGTGACTCTTTCTGGGTCTGTTGGCTTACAGTACTGGATCCTGCAACTTCCAATGAGGCACCTTTGTTCATGGCTTTTGTTTGAATTTAGTTAAAAAATAGCAAACTGTCTGGATGTTACTCCCATTATTCAAGGTAAACTACAGTCTATTGGTTGCCTTGACTCTGTTTCATAGAATAAATTATTTTTACATATGTAAAGATCTGCTAAATATAGAGAAATAATAACTGGTTTTATGTATAATATGGGAGTTAATATTATTAGTCTGAGGTTTGAGAGTTAAACTATCACAGTGAAAATGATAAAAACACTGGTTGACTGTTGTTTGGTTTCATTTCCCCATTGATGTGGTGGTGGTAGTCTTAATATAGTTATCATTTCTTCCAGATGATATAATTATTTTCCCATAGTTGGTTTCTTATTCTGAAGCACACAGCATGAGGAGAAGAAAGAGAAGCTGAGGGTTATCTTTGTTGGCACAGAAGTGAAACTACATTTCTGGTAGAACAAAGATAAGTGCTTCGATACAATACACAAAATAAACTTAGTTATCAGTAATTGCACAGTATTGTCATGAATCCACACACAATCTAAATATATTAGAATAATCTTTTTAGCATTTGTCCTTTTTTACTGTCTCTCTTTTATTTGTTATAATTTTATCTCTTACAGTAAAATTACCTTCTAACTAATTACTTATTTGGCAAAAGTGCTTACTGCAAAGATGTGTACAACAAAAATACTTACAGCAAAAGTACTTAGAATCCCTTGTTCATAACCTTTTAAAGTCATCTTTTAAATTTTGAGACTTGAAAAACATTAGTATAGCCATTGCACTTTTAAACAGTATCTGTAATATTATGTTACAAAAAAAATGACTTGGAAATCCATGTGACTTGCATTTGCAGAAATGATAGTTATTGCCATAATCTGTTTCCATTGTATCTGTAGAGTTTATACTAACAGTCATAAAATAAATCAGTAAGTTAAGAAATAAAGGCCATCTGCTACTATATTTTTCAATAGTGATCCTCAGATAAGACCTCTTTTTTTAAAATAGTAATTTCTCTATTGGTTTTACATATAAAAAAAAAATCTTTAAAAAAGTATATGTATTTCTGTTTTATCCAATCTGGCAACTTTAGGAACTTAAATAAGTTACTTGTGTTTTATCTTATAGTCTCTCTGACTGAATGTGACAACCTAAAGCCACAGAAAACAAAATAACAAGACATTTAATTTGTTTAAAACATTCTTGTATAGTCTTCAATAATATATATTTAGGCCAGTAAAATAATACACAATAAATATAAAATAGTACACAATATTTTTAGAATTCCAGGGTATAGTCCTTTTTTAAAGGGGGTTATAAATCATTGCTGCCCCCATTTTTGGTTGCATTGCCTAAATAGTTAATTCATCAGTGGTTCATGGTGACTTATAATGTGCACATCCTTGTGTCAAGAAAAGTACATCACATTTTAAAATAAATTTCTCCATAAAATTGTCTATTTTAGTTTTAAAATCAGTGTGAAAGTTGTCTTGTACTAATCTATCTGCTGATCATTCACCTTTCATACTCAGTATGAAAACTGGCTGGAAACTGACAGTTCATGGTTGGAGTTGTTCCTAAGTGGAAATAGATAGCTCTACTAAGAAGTAAAGCAAAATAGCAGAATGCAGAGATTGGGAGATACTTTCCTCTCTCCTGGTAATATGGTGCCTGTCTGGTGTAGGCCTGTCATTTATATTCTACTAAAGAAGGACAAACAATATCCCTTCCCTTAAGAAAACCTCTCACTCCTCAGAAATTGCTATTTTCTATAATGCGGCAGGGTCTAAAAAGGTAGGATTCAATTGGTTATGTCATTCTGGGATATAAAATCTTTTTTTTTTTTTTTTAGTGGATGAAACCAAATTATGAAACTTCAATTCCTTCAAAGTTAAATGATCAATTTCTGGAATCAAGAGTAAAGTTCATTTCAGTATCTCAGAACCATGGAAAATAATGCTTACTGGGTAATGTAACAAATAATAATAAGGATCTTAGAGTTTCTTATTGCGTTCCAGGTGAGGAACCTAGAAGCAGATTAGCATCTCAGAAATTGGTGAAGTT
The DNA here is from genome assembly GCA_037038555.1 of Rhynchonycteris naso. NCBI lineage: Eukaryota > Metazoa > Chordata > Mammalia > Chiroptera > Emballonuridae > Rhynchonycteris > Rhynchonycteris naso. The sequence goes on along the minus strand of CM072997.1, from coordinate 39,172,916 downwards.
TTCCAGTGTTTGCATATTGACTATAAGCTATAACTCTTGTAAATACTTTAACAGAATAAATGCAAAGAAAAGAGGTGAATTTTGGTATGATATACTCCAATATGGAAATAGAAATTGATCTATAATATGAATTATTAAAAGCAATGCATTGTGGCAAAACCAAACTCAGGGAGAGCATAAAAGAATATTTTTATTTTTCCGCAAAAGAAATGAACTGAAACAAAGCAACATGTTACCCAGAACTCACCCTGTAGATCTTTCTGTAAGCCTACTGGACAATTCAGTTAATGTCAACAAAAAGAAAAAAAAAGAAATTTTTCAGCGTCTAGAATATTTGTCACGAAAGAAAGATCAAATAAGAGTAAGTAATGCTTTGTGTATTCAGAATTCCATTTGAAAAATTGTTTTTAAATATTAAGAAAATTAATGAAATACCAGCGTTAATATTTTCACCAAGAATGTGAGCAGTGTGAATAAATATCAGAGGCAATGTGGTGTTATCTTTCAGTTAAAAGTGATTTTTAGGAGCAAGATGGCGACGGAGTAGGCGGACGTACCAACTTCCAACTCCCAGAACCAAAGTGGGATACAACTCAGTTTTAAGAACCATCACCTGGATAAACCAACTTTGAACAAAACTAAGTGGACTCTTCAACCAAGGAACACAGAAGAAGCCACATTGAGACTGGTAGGAATAGCGAAAACGCGAAGAGGGCTGCCCAGCTCCCCGGAGCAAACGGCAGCCCGGAGAGACCCGTGTGGCGGGAGGAGATTTTGGCGGAGAGGGAGGGACCTGGGTCCCAGGAACCAAGCCCCAGCCTGCAGTCCCAGAGCCAAGAAGAGGCGTTTGGACAGTTTTGAGCTGTGAAACAAGTGAGGGAGCTCCCAGGCCTACAGTGTGGAGTATTAGGTCCCTTCCTACTCTGCTGAGGGCTGCTTAAGGTTTTGGGGCGGCAGGACGCTGAAAGGCGGTTCTGTCGGCGTGGGCAGAGGCCAAGCCGGTGGGAGATCGGTCTAGCCCAGAGGGTCGGAGGGTAAGCGCGAGAGCGGTCCGGAAGCTGCGGGCCCGCCTTTAATCCCACTTACGGGGACAAAGCGGGAGGCCAGGAACAGGCAGGCCCTGCGCAAGCCGGCCCTGACCGCGGGGACCGGGCTAGGACCAGGGACGGGCAGGGGCTCGTGGCTGAGCTGACGCTACCAGTCCGCCCGCCCCCCCCCACCGCCCACCGGAGAAACCGCGGGTGGCCAGTATACGTGCACGAGCGGGCTCCGAGCGCGGGAACGGGGTGGACCCCGAGACAGGCGGAGGCTCGCAGCTGAGCCCACGGCTGCTATCCCCATCCGGCCGGAGAAACCCCGGATAGTGTTAATACGTGCACGAGCGGGCTCCGAACGCGGGGGCGGGGTAGAGTCTGGGACGAGCGGAAGTACGCAGCTCGGCGGAAGCCAGCAAACACGCCCGCCCCAATAAATCTTGGTTTCCGACCCTGCGCAAAGGGCCCTGGCCTCGAGGGCGGGCCTAAAGCTCCTGACGGGCAAAAGCTTACAGCTGAGAGCACGTCAAAAGCCCCGCCTAACCCGCGGAACTGTACCGAGCAGGCTCCGACTGCTGGTTCTGGGCGGAAGTCCGGAAATAGGCTGGGTCCGCAGCTGAGGAAAGGTGCTCGCCTCTACCCTTGGTGCTAATCTTGTGGCTTCAGTGACAGCCCCTCCCACGGAGGAGAGGCAGAAATCACAGCAAAAGCCACAGTGGGCCGGCGCTGGCAACGCTCATACCCAACCACCCTAGGCGCCGGCAGAGGGGGTGGGGGGCCTGCAGATAGACCACACCTAGAGAACACAAAGGCAACACCTACTGGACTCCAGTGGCCACAACTTGCTTATACACAGAAAAAATGGGCAGGCAGAGGAATGCAAACCAAATGAATCAAGAGAAATCCCCAGAGAAGGACCTGAATGAACCAGATATAACCAAATTACCAGAAGCAGAATTTAGAATAATGATAGTTAGGATGTTCAAAGAAATTAGAGCAACAATGGATAGTCATTATGAACACCTAAATAAAGAGATAACAAGTATAAAAAATGAAATTGAAATAATAAAAAAGAATCAGACAGAAATGACAAATACAGTATCAGAACTGAAGACCACAATGGAAGGAATTAAAAGCAGGATGGATGACGCTGAGGATCGAATAAGCGAGTTAGAGGACACAATAAACAAAGGCACAGAAGCAGAGAAGAAAAAGGAAAAGAGACTTAAAAAATGTGAGGAAACTCTAAGGGAGCTTTGTGACAACATGAAGAGAAACAACATTCGCATCATAGGGGTGCCTGAAGAAGAGGAGAGAGGACAGGAAATGGAAACTTTGTTCAATCAAATTATAGCAGAAAACTTTCCTAAATTAAGGCTGGGAAACACTCCACACATTCAAGAAGCACACAGAACTCCATTAAGGAGAAACCCAAAAAAATCTACACCAAGACACATCATAGTTAAAATACCAAAGCTAATGGATAAAGAAAAAATTTTAAAAGCTGCTAGAGAAAAAAAGACTATCACCTACAAAGGAGCCCCCATAAGGATGACATCGGACTTCTCAACAGAAACACTTGAGGCCAGAAGGGAATGGCAAGAAATAATCAAAGTAATGCAGAACAAGAACCTACAACCAAGACTACTTTATCCAGCAAGGCTAACGTTTAAAATTGAAGGAGAAATAAAGAGCTTCCCAGAAAAAGAAAGCCTCAAGGAATTCATAAAAACCAAACCAATTCTGCAAGAGATACTAAGGGGCCTCTTGTGAACAGTTTAAAGGGAGAAAGAATAGAGCAAAAGAAGAATACAGCTTTAAAGAATAAAATGGCAATAAACAACTACATATCAATAATAACCTTAAATGTAAATGGATTAAATGATCCAATCAAAAGACATAGGGTAGCTGCATGGATAAAGAAACAGGACCCATACATATGCTGTCTACAAGAGACACGCCTTAAAATAAAAGATGTTCATAGACTGAAGGTAAAAGGATGGAAAAAAATATTTCATGCAAATGGAAATGAAAAAAAAGCAGGGGTAGCAATACTTATATCAGACAAAATGGTCTTTAAAACAAAGGCTGTAGTAAGAGATAAAAGAGGACACTACATAATGATAAAGGGAACAATTCAACAGGAAGATATAACTATTGTAAATATCTATGCACCAAATATAGGAGCCCCGACATACATAAAGCAGACTTTGATGGATATAAAGGGCGAGATTAACAGCAATACTATCATAGTAGGGGATTTCAATACCCCTCTAACATCACTGGATAGATCCTCAAGAAAGAAAATTAATAAAGAAACAGCAGACTTAAAGGATACACTAGATCAACTTGATTTAATAGATATCTTCAGAACTTTTCACCCTAAAGCAGTAGAATATACATTCTTCTCAAGCGCTCATGGTACGTTTTCTAGGATAGACCACATGTTAGGACACAAAAATGGTCTCAATAAATTTAAGAAGATTGAAATCATATCAAGCATTTTCTCTGATCACAATGCCATGAAACTAGAAATTAACCACAAAAGAAAAACTGAAAAATACTCAAACACTTGGAAACTAAATAGCTTGTTATTAAATAATGAATGGATTAACAATGAGATCAAAGAAGAAATAAAAAAGTTTCTAGAAACAAATGATAATGAGCATACATCAACTCAAAATTTATGGGACACAGCAAAAGCAGTTCTGAGAGGGAAGTTTATTGCACTACAGGCATATCATAAGAAGCTAGAAAAAGCTCAAATAAGCAACTTGACCTTGCATCTAAAAGAACTAGAAAAACAACAACAAATAAAACCCAAGACAAGTAGAAGAAAGGAAATAATAAAGGTCAGAGCAGAAATAAATGACATAGAGGCTAAGGAAACAATACAGAGGATCAATGAAACAAGAAGCTGGTTCTTTGAAAAGGTAAACAAGATTGATGAACCTTTAACTAGACTCACCAAGAAAAAAAGAGAGAGGACTCAAATAAATAAAATTAGAAAGGTCAGTGGAGAAATAACAACTGACACAACAGAAATACAAAGCATTGTAAGAAAATACTATGAAGAACTATATGCCAAAAAATTAGACAATCTTGGTGAAATGGACAAATTTCTTGAATCATATAACCTTCCAAAAATCAATCTGGAAGAATCAGAACACCTAAACAGACCAATTACAGCAAATGAGATCGAAACAGTTATCAAAAAACTCCCAAAAAAGAAAAGTCCTGGGCCTGATGGCTTCACAAGTGAATTCTATCAAAAATTCAAAGAAGAACTAACTCCTATTCTCCTGAAGCTATTTCAAAAAATTCAAGAGGAAGGAAGAATTCCAAACTCCTTTTATGAGGCGAGCATAATTCTGATCCCAAAACCGGGCAAAGACAACACAAAGAAAGAAAATTATAGGCCTATATCCCTGATGAATTTAGACGCTAAAATTCTCAACAAAATATTAGCCAACCGGATCCAGCAATATATGAAAAAAATCATACACCACGATCAAGTGGGATTTATTCTGGAGAGGCAAGGCTGGTTCAATATTCGCAAATCAATCAATGTGATTCACCACATAAACAAAAGGAAGGACAAAAATCACATAATAATTTCAATAGATGCAGAAAAGGCATTTGATAAAATCCAGCACCCATTCATGCTCAAAACTCTCAGTAAAGTGGGAATACAGGGATCATTCCTTAACATAATAAAGGCCATCTATGATAAACCGACAGCAAACATCATACTAAATGGACAAAGATTAAAAGCAATCCCCTTAAGATCAGGAACCAGGCAGGGTTGCCCACTTTCACCACTCTTATTCAACATAGTTCTGGAAGTCCTAGCTACAGCAATCAGACAAGAAGAAGAAATAAAAGGCATACAAATTGGAAAAGAAGAAGTAAAACTGTCATTATTTGCAGATGATATGATATTGTATATTGAAAACCCTAAAGTCTCAGTTAAAAAACTACTGGACCTTATAAATGAATTCAGCAAGGTGGCAGGATATAAAATTAATACTCAGAAATCAGAGGCATTTCTATACACCAACAATGAAATATCAGCAAAAGAAATTAAGGAAACAATCCCCTTCACTATTGCAGCCAAAAAAATAAAGTACCTAGGAGTAAATTTAACCAAGCAGGTTAAGGACTTGTACTCAGAAAATTATAGAACATTGATAAAAGAAATCAAGGAAGATACAAACAAGTGGAAGCACATACCGTGCTCATGGCTAGGAAGAATAAACATCATTAAAATATCTATATTACCCAAAGCAATTTATAAATTCAATGCAATACCAATTAAAATACCAATGACATACTTCAAAGATATAGAACACATATTCCAAAAATTTATATGGAACCAAAAAAGAACACGAATAGCCTCAGCAATCTTAAAAAGAAAAAATAAAGCAGGAGGTATCACTCTTCCTGATATCAAGGTTTACTACAAGGCCATTATACTCAAGACAGCCTGGTACTGGCATAAGAACAGGCACATAGATCAATGGAACAGAACAGAGAACCCAGAAATAAACCCACAGCTTTATGGACAACTGATATTTGACAAAGGAGGAAAGAACATACAATGGAGTAAAGACAGCCTCTTTAACAAATGGTGTTGGGAAAATTGGACATCTACCTGCAAAAAAATGAAACTAGACCATCAACTTACACCATTCACAAAAAAAAACTCAAAATGGATAAAAGACTTAAATGTAAGCCGTGAAACCATAAACATCTTAGAAGAAAACATAGGCAGCAAGCTCTCCGACATCTGTAGCAGCGGTATATTTGCCGATTTATCTTCATGGGCAACTGAAATAAAAGGCAAGATAAACAAATGGGACTATATCAAACTAAAAAGTTTTTGCACAGCTAAAGACAATAGGAACAGAATAAAAAGACAAACCACACAATGGGAGAACATATTCGACAGCACATCTGATAAGGGGTTAATAACTAAAATTTATAAAGAACTTATAAAACTCAACACCAGGAAGACAAACAACCCAATCAAAAAATGGGCAAAAGAAATGAATAGAAATTTCTCCAAAGAGGACATACAGATGGCCAATAGGCATATGAAAAAATGCTCAACATCACTAATCATTAGAGAAATGCAAATTAAAACCACAATGAGATATCACCTCACACCAGTCAGAATGGCACTTATCAGCAAAACAACACAGAATAAGTGCTGGCGAGGATGTGGAGAAAAGGGAACCCTTCTGCACTGCTGGTGGGAATGCAGACTGGTGCAGCCACTGTGGAAAACAGTTTGGAGATTCCTCAGAAAATTAAAAATCGAACTGCCTTTTGACCCAGCTATCCCACTTTTAGGAATATACCCTAAGAACACCATAGCACTGTTCGAAAAGAAGAAATGCGCCCCCATGTTCGTGGCAGCATTGTTCACAATAGCGAAGATCTGGAACCAGCCCAAGTGTCCGTCAGAAGACGAGTGGATTAAAAAGCTATGGTACATATATACTATGGAATACTACTCAGCCATAAGAAACGATGACATCGGATCATTTATAACAAAATGGATGTACCTTGATAACATTATACGGAGTGAAATAAGTAAATCAGAAAAAAAGAAAAACTGAGAACAGCACGATTACATACATAGGTGGGACATGAAAGTGAGGGTATGAGACATGGACAAGAGAGTGGTGGTTATGGGATGGGGGGAGGGAGGGAAGAATGGGATAGGGAGGAGGGGAGGGACGCAGGGAAAACCAGATTGAAGGTGACAGAGGACAATTTGACTTTTGGTGATGGGTATGCAACACAATTGAATGATAAGATAACCTGGAGATGTTTTCATTGTACATATGTACCCTGATTTATTGATGTCACCCCATTAGAATTAATAATAATAAAATATATAAAAAAAAAAAAGTGATTTTTATTTTCCACTTATTTTGACTTAATATTTTATTCCTTTGATGTTTTCTTTATTAAATGTTTAAATCATATAGGAATATTTTTTGCATGCAAATGAAATATACAATATTGTCACTGTATCTCAGTTCACACTATTACTCTTTTAGTATATTATTATATTGTTGGGTAGATAAAATATAATATGCTCACTTTGTTAAAGATGGCGCTGCCCACATGGAAGTTTGTTGATATTAATGTGTGTTCTGGAACAGGCTGTGGGCAGGCCGGGTCGTTATAGCCTAAGGCTTAGTTTAAGAGTAAGCTCTTCCCCACACCCTTGACTGATTGGATGATGTAGGGTGGTGCACTCTCCTGAGGAATCCCATTATGCCTCAGATGGGTGGCTTTGTATCAGAGACTTTATGTATAATTGGATTAAAGGTTTGGATTTTCTATGCTATAAACTGGGGCTTTCCAGGAGCTTGCTCTCTCTCTTGGTTCCTGAGTTCCTGAGGTTGGTATTAGAGAGGAGAGCAGATTAAGGCCATGTGGAGGAGAAGTAGCCAAGATGGCAGAGTGCTGAGGAAGAAGCCAGTTTGTTAAGAGTTTGTGCTGGAGGAGATGGGAAACTATTTCTTAGTATGTTTACTGATTATTATTCTTTTTTTTTTAATTTATTTTTATTTATTTATTTTAGAGAGAAGACACAGAGTGAGAGGGGGGGGGGGAGGGGGGGAGGAGCTGGAAGCATCAACTCCCATATGTGCCTTGACCAGACCAGTGCAGGGTTTTGAACTGGCCACCTCAGTGTTCCCAGGTTGACACTTTATCCACTGCGCCACCACAGGTCAGGCTTACTGATTATTATTTAAACATACTCAAATAAAGAATAAATTATAATTTGGAGATTTCCTAAAATTTCTAGGAATTCTGAATTCTTATTTTCAAATTCAGAAGATTGATTTTTTTCTGTAATTTGTCAATATTATCTGAAGGGAGGTGAGAATTATGTGAACTGGAGAGGTTGACAGTGAAGATTTTCCTTATTTGTTTTCTTTTAATGTACTGTAATTATGTGAGTTCATTTTCCAGTTTTAAATAAACTTCCCCTCATAAAATAGACAACTAACTTTAAAAAATCTTTGCAAAGCTGACATGATTAAGCCAAAAGTAATAAAATCTAACTTAACCAAACAACAGGCAAGTGAAGGAGAGAATGAAAGAATGCTGTGTAGGAGCCAATATTTTTCATCCACATTACTTTGTCATCTGTGTGTGTGTGTGTCTGAGAGAAAGCATTAAATAAAAATTCAGAGAAAGGCAAAAAATTCAGTAAATAAAGAATAAAAGATATTACTAGTAAGGACTAAGTTGAAATGCAAATTTTAAAATGCAACAAATGTGTAGCTGAAAGATTTACTAATCCAGGAACTAACATTGCTGGTCTGTGGTGGCCTCACCCAGGAGTGGAGGGCCTGGCTCTGGGAGAAAGAGCAGAGGGTTTGTGTTGGGAGAGAAGCAGCCACTAAAAGAAAGGAATTGAGCTGGGTATAACAAGTTTATTTTTCCTTCACTGACTAATCAGATAAGTTACTGCACCTTTGATCCTCAGGCACAAAGTAGAAGAGTAAAAAGAGATCAGAGTATAATAGAGAATTTCATGATTCTAAATCACCCCCTATTTCTCCCACTTTAACAACTCTGAGACCTGTATGCCTCTAACAAGCAATGGTGTCTTAAGATTACTATTGACAATTAGCAGAAATGATATGTGTCCATGGCTAGTCATGATTAATTTGGCTATTATTTTAAAGGCCCAAACTAAACAACTACAGTTATCAAGAATCTGAGAAAATATAAATCTTATTTTTCTGTGAAAACCTTTCTCTGAAATTATCTGAGAAAATTAATGAAATACCAGCGTTAATATTTTCACCAAGAATGTGAGCAGTGTGAATAAATATCAGAGGCAATAATATACCTCTCTTAAGAAAGTGACATTAGTGACGTCTTTCATGACTGAAAGAGTGATAGATAGTCGTAAATATCTAGATATCAATGATGCTGACTCAATACTTATTCAGAAAAGCTGAATCCTGGCCTGACCAGGTGGCAGCGCAGTAGATAGAATATCGGACTGAAATGTGGAGGGCCAAGGTTTGAAACCCCAAGGTCACCAGCTTGAGCGCTGCTTATCTGGTTTAACCAACGCTCACCAGCTTGAGCCCAAGGTTGCTGGCTTGAGCAAGGGGTCACTTGGCATGCTGTAGTCCCCTGGTCATGGCACATATGAGAAAGTAATCAGTGAACGACTACGGTGCCACAACAAAGAATTTATGCTTCTCATCTCTCTCCCTTCCTGTCTGTCTGTCCCTATCTGTCCCTCCCTCTGTTTCTCTCTGTCTCTATCACAGAAATAAAGAAAAGAAAAGCTGAACGCTGTATGTTAAAAAGTTTTGAAATAACATATCTAATTTATTTTGCATATTTCTCCTTTTATGTATGCACACGAGGCATACTTATTTAAAATCTATTATCTAAGTAAGTGCAGAAGAGCTCTTTCAATAAGTATAAAATATACATTCTAAATTATATAACATGTTGTAGTTTAATTGGCAGCATTTCTTTCATTAGTGGTGCATATAATAATAGTGTATCTTATAATAAATAGCATCTTAGAGTTAATAAAATAAGAAATGATAATATGTAGCCTTTATAGAGTTCTCCCTACCTACCAGACACAACACTTCACATGTAAATAAATATTATTTTTTCATTACAAAAGCTCTATAAGGAAGAACCTAACACTTTTTACCTTTTACACATTTGAAAACCAATATACAAAGGGGTATATAATTAACTAAAGGCACACAGGAAGTAATTGTAGAAATAAAGTTAAAAACTGAGCTTTGAACTCAATCTAACTCAAGAAGTAGCCAATTTAAACACTATACCATGTTGTAGCACTCAAGTTATAATATTTACTTGGATGTAACCATCTTGTTTGGGTAAAATAAGTAATCTTAGTTCTGAAACTAAAAAAAGACTATCACTATCTCTTGCATTAAAGATTTACTGGCAAACTGTCAATTTTATATTTTTAAAGAGATTTTAAAGATCTGTTGTGAAACACTTCAAAGTTGTTGCTGAATAAGAAATATTGACCCAACTTGTACTAGTCCTTTAAAAACTATACTTTTATCTTTTATGTATGAATGTAGGGCCAAACAGAGTTGCATTCTATATAGCTAGTGAAGAAAGAAACATTAGCCAACATCAGTCCAATTTTTTATGGAAAACTAGTTTTTAGTTATCATTGGCCATAAAGTGCAGTGTATATATCATCTAATTAAACTTAAAAAACTGAAAACATCACTACTTTCGGTATATTAATAAAAACTGGCTCTGAACATTTCAAAACAAAAATTAATTCTTTACCTACATGTGGGTAATATTACCTTATAACATATTCAAAGAATTATAAAAGATTAAGAAAATTACATAGAAAGAATGTCAAGAGTACACAGTATATGAAAATAGGTCAAATTTATAACTTTCAATCTCATTTATCAAAAATTACTTTAAAATTTATATACTTTTTTGTAAAACTTATATTCAATGTATGACATCATTTATAATTCATAGTAAACTGTCCTTTTATTAAATTTATTGTGGTGATTTGGTTAGTAAGATGGTATCGATTTGCCTGACCAGGCGGTGGCGCAGTGGATAGAGTGTCGGACTGGGATGCGAAAGACCCAGGTTCGAGACCCCGAGCTCACCAACTTGAGCGCGGGTACTTCTGGCTTGAGCAAAAGCTCATCAGCTTGGACCGAAGGTCACTGGCTCCAGCAAGGGGTGGCTCGGTCTACTGAAGGCCCGCAGTCAAGGCACATGTAAGAAAGTAATCAATGAACAACTAAGGTGCTGCAACGGCAACAAAGAACTAATGATTGATGCTTCTCGCCTCTTTCTGTTCCTGTCTGTCTGTCCCTATCTATCCCTCTCTCTCTCTCTCTGTCCCTGTAAAAAAAAAAAAAAAAAGATGGTATCAATTTCAGGTGTACAATTCTATAAGGTATCAACTGTTAAGATACTAAAATGCCTAGGCTTGAGCAGACCAATTTCTCCTGAGCAAAGTATTGCTATCAGTGCATTTGTACTTAGAACTGCACTCATACCTAAATGTAATGATATTACAAACATCAGCTGGGGTTAGATGCCTGTGATACTGGTTAGTTTTTCCTACTGAACAGGTTTTTGCCTGCGTAACAACACCACACCTTATGTTAGCATAGCAGAGAAGTGATGAAAAACACATGAAAACCCCAGACCAATTAACCAAGTTCTGTCTCTTAAGTGAATCAAGTTAGTTGGCAAAAAATCACCCTTTGAATAACAGCCATCAAAACAATTTTTTGTGTGTGTGTGTGTGGCAGAGACAGAGAGAGAGAGGAACAGACAGGGACAGGAAGACAAGAGGGAAGAGAGATGAGAAGGATCAATTCTTTGTTGCAACTACTTAGTTGTTTATTGATTGCTTTCTCATATGTTCCCTGACCAGGTACTACAGCAGAGTGAGTGACCCCTTGCTCAAGCCAGTGACCTTGGGCTCAAGCCAGCAGCAACTTTGGGCTCAAACCAGCAAACTTTGGGTTTCATCCAAAGACCATGGGGTCATGTTTATGATTTCATGCTTAAGCCAGCGAACCCGTGTTAAAGCCAGCGAGGTCATGCAGAAGCCAGATGAGCCTGCGCTTAAGCTGGCAACCTCGGGGTTTCGAACCTGGGTCCTCTGCATCACAATCCAATGCACCATCTACTGTGCCACCACCTGGTCAGGAAAAAACAGAATTTTTCAGTGAAAAAATAATTTTGTCAAACTCTAGAGTATTTATAAGTAAAATGAGGTTTCATTCAATTTATCTAAAAATATACAGTATAATTTATAGAACACATAGTATTTACCAGTGACTGTGCTAAATGATGTCTTAGAGTAGCAATAAACCTCACTTCCTGCCTTCAAGAAAGCAATAATTAAGTGTGTAAGATATACAAATGTAGGCACTCAAGATATCACCAAGTACAAGATACAGAATGATACTCTCACTGATATAAAATGAGTTATTTTTCTTGATACAGGTTTGGAGAAGATAAAATTAGATAGCAAAAGTAATTTTAAAGAATCAAATAATTTTTAATGAAAATTTATTAGCTTATATTTGGATAACTAAGTATATAAATCTACTTGTAATGTGAATAAGAAAAAATTTTATGAGCAGCTAAATCCAGGACAGCCAAGTATGAGAGCAAACACCTAGACTCACCATTAAATGAAATTATGTTTCATAGTTCAAAATATATTCAGTATAGCCTGACCAGGCTGTGGTACAGTGAGTAGAGTATGAAGCTGGAATGCAGAGGACCTAGGTTTGAAACCCCGAGGTCATCAGCTTGAGTGCAGGCTCATTCAATTGAGCACGGGCTCACTGGCTTGAGCCTATGGGTTGCTGGCGTGAGCGTGGCATCATAGACATGACCCCATAGTCACTGACTTGAGCCCCAAAGTCACTGACTTAAAGCCAAAGGTTGCTGGCTTGAGCCCAAGGTCACTGGCTTGAGCAAGGGGTTACTTGCTCTGCTGTAGCTCCCCATCAAAGCACGTTTGAGAAAACAATCAACAAACAACTAAGATGCCCCAACAAAGAATTTATGCTTCTCATCTCTCTCCCTTCCTGTCTGTCTGCCACTCTCTGTCCCTTTCTCTGTCTCTGTCACACATACAAAAAAATAGTCAGTATAAAATGTCAATGCAAAAATCCGAAACATCATAGAAGCCAAATCAATGTCTTTTTCAGATACAGGTTTTCTCTTAAAATTCACAACTTGATTTCTTAAATTTTTTTTATTTGGAAATATCACTAAATCTGTTAACTTATACATTTCATATATGTAAAGCCAGTAGCCACAGCCACCATCACAGCTACCTGACCCATGCAGGTTTGCATTAGATTCTGACAGACGGTAATGAATCATTGGAGCCAAGAACTGGTGGGCCATCATCTTTTATCCTAGCTTGCACACGGTGGGCAAGAAATACAGTGGGAAAATACTTCCCTTTCCATTCAGGGATCAGAAAGCCACTGACTTATCTGAGTTTCCTAAAATTAAAGGTTTCTAACCTCACCAGCCTTATTCACCTCTGTTCCTCATCTCCTTCTCTGCACAAACTGGCTTCTCCCCTAGCACTGCACCATCTTGGCTGCTTCTCTTGGCCTCCTCCACATAGCCTTTCTCTGCTCTCCTCTCTAATGCTAATCTCAAGAACCAAGAGAGAGCAAGCTTCCGGTCTGCCCCACTTTATAGTGTAGATTCAAAACTTTTAATCCAATATACAAACAAGAAAGTCTGTGATACAAAGTCACTTATCTGAGGCATAATGGGATTCCTTATGAGAGTGTACCACCCCACATCAAAAAGGGTAAGAAAGGCTTAGTTTTAAAACTAAGCCTTAGGCTATAAGGACATTGCCTGCTTACAGCCTGTTCCTCACATCCAATGCAAACTATAAGCAAGCAAACATATATCATATTTACAAACTTATTTGACCAACAATATATATGTGCATATATATTACACAGAGAGAGAGAGAGAAAGGAAATTGTGTTTTCATGTAAATTCAAGTGTATTCAAAACAACCAAAAGTTGTTAAAATTTATGTATGTAACATAGTCTCTGAGTTTTCTACTCAGGCTCTGAATAATTATTTTTTTCCTCTTTGCTTACAGGAACATATTGGAAAATAAAGATTAAAGAGAATTCTCAAGTAAGTTATTTATTAACTGAGAATTTATTTAATTGTGAGGTTGCCAACCATGTTTTGATTTTTCATCATCTTGTTACAGGGTTATAAACCTATTAATTTATTTATATTTATAAACAATTCTCACCACATTATGTTCATAGATTATTAGTAATGTCTCCTAATAGAATTTTGTCAACTTTCTGTACACAACTAATTAAAAGCCCTGGTTCATTTGTTTATTAGACTTTCACAGTTAGAATATCTGAAATCTAAACTGAAAGTCTCATTTAGCCCAAATGGCTACTTATTCCCTAGTTTGGAAGGCTCTTTATTTCATGGATTTGAAAAGAGAGATTAAAGCCATTGGAGAAATCACCTTGGGCAGAATGTGGTTTTGCTGATAACGGAATTATGTTTCACAGCAAAGAAAACCAGACCCTGTGTCTAATTAACAAACCAGTTGTGATTTAAAAAAAAAAAGAGAGAGAGAGAAAACTTCTAGCTTACAATTATGATACTACCTGCAAAAAGAATGGGGAATGTATAACAGCTGACCTCTGCCTATTCAATATTTGCAAATCACATTGTACTTTTAAGAGAAACTCAAGTAAACAGTCTTCATATCTTCTTCAGCAGAGTAAAATCCCTAATCCTACAATTTAAAGTAACCCAGCTTTCTCACAAAGGCACCTTTAATCAACTAAGGAGCATTCAAAAATCTATCAATGTTTGGGCTCTAGCACTCAGATTCTGTTTTCATTAGTATAGGATAGGAACAGAGAACAGCTTGTTTGTAATATATATATATTTACATGTATATATCTCCCATTGGTTATACTATATAATCAGCATTGAAAACACTGAAGTCCTGGTTGTTAATTTAGAGAAATTTGGAGTCATTTTAAAATGCAAGTATGTGTTACTCTTCATAATATTCACTCCATGTATCCCATCAATTTCTCAGCCTTACTTTAAATTTTAAAAGATCAGTGTGCATTTAGTGTGAAGCAGTAGGTAATAGACCAAACGTTAGAAGAATAAAATTGGCAATAATAATAAGTATTTATTTAATGTGGCACTTTACCAAGTAAAGTACTTGAAATTTCAAAGATCTTTTTACATCTCTTGTCTTATATGGCTGTGGTTTTGTTTTTTTATTTTTGTTTTTCTCTTAGATTCAGATGCAGACAGAAGCTTGAGTTGATCATAATCTTCCTATCAAAGACAATTTACATCTTAGGCCCATACAACATTCTTTCTATCTCTTTATTTAATCTCTTAACCCTTTCTCATTTACTCCACACCAAAACAGGCAGCCATCCACCCCTAAATAGTGTTTAATAATTTATTACAGTGATGGCAATCATTTGAGCTTGGTGTGTCAAAATTTGCCAAAAAACCGAGCATAACTTGGGTGGTGTGTCACTTCAAGAAAAATGGCCTAACTGGAAGTCCCAGAACTAGACGCTCTGTGCCGGAGTTCTGTTGTTTTGGCCTACAGACCTCCAGCACAGAATGTCTACACTACAGCAAATGTTTTATCCTTGGCTATTGCACCTGGCCTGCAGGAGCCCAGGATGAAATGTCCTTCTCTGCACGTGGCCCCATACTTCTCTGATATGCGGCCGCATGCGGCCACATGTCATCAAAAATGGCTACACGCATGTCATAGGTTCGCCATCACAATTTTATTACATATTAAAATAAGGTAGAGAAAATTCTATTATTCTTACTTTTGCAGTTTAGGAAGCTATAAATCAAGTGGGTTGTTTAATATGTGTATTTTTAAAAATGGAAATACATGTTCAGAGGGTAGAGTTATTTTAATGTTTCAGAAAGGCACTTCTCCACAGGGTTTGCACCCATGGACATTCTCACTAGAGAAAAATGAGCTATTATTTTTACATATAGTTGCTAAAACTAGAAAATATTACCCTTTACTCTTATTAATCTGTAAAATGAAAAATTATTTCATACTGTTGTTTTAATTTAGAACACTTGATAGCTAATAAGGTTGAACACATTTTCATATACTTAGTGCCAATTTCTATTTCTTCTATTTTGAGTTATTTGTTCAGTGTCTTTGATTATTTCCCACTTAGTATTTTTTATTTAGGCATAATTAATATTGAACATAGTTTGAATACTCAGCAAGAAGAATTACAGCAATTTTGTAATTGCACCATTGTAACCATTAAGTAAAACAAGGTAGATAGAGATCATTATCATCCATCCAAAAAGTTTTATGTTCCTTTTTAGCAATGCTCTCCCTATTGGTGCTTTTCCCCACAACTGCTTTCTGACTTCTGTCACTATAGATTAGTTATTTCTATTGTTAGACTTCATATATAAATGCAATCATACAACACATACACATTTTATCTGGTTTCTATTACTTAATATATTTAAAATTCAGCTATGTTGTTGTCTATCAAAAGTATATTCTTTTTTATTAATTATTGTTCTAATGTATGACTATACATCAACCTTTTCATGTATTCCTTTTTTTTCATGTATTCTTTTTATTGATGACATTTTGCCAATTATTTTGGCTATTCTGAATATGGTTTTTATGAATATCTTATAAAAATTCTTTTGTGTACATACATTTTCAATTCGCTTGGTAAAATACTGAGGATAAAATTAGCATTACTTGGTAGTACCGTAAATATAGGTTAAATTTTAAAAATGCAATAGTAGGCCTGACCTGTGGTGGCGCAGTGGATAAAGCGTCGACCTGGGAACACTGAGGTCACCAGTTCAAAACCCTGCACTGGTTCGGTCAAGGCACATATGGGAGTTGATGCTTCCAGCTCCTCCCCCCTTTCTCTCTCTCTCTCTCTCTCTCTCTCTCTCACTCTGTGTCTTCGCTCTAAAATGAATAAAATAAAAATTTTGAAAAAATAAAAATGCAATAGTTTTACAAAGTAATTGAACCATTTATAACTCTACCAAAAAAAGTTTGACAGTGCCAGTTGCTTCACAACTTCACTCCTATTTAATATTTTAGCGTTGTCATATTAGCCATTTAAGTCATTGTGAAATTATAACTTGTTCTCATTTTAATATAGATATTTCCCTGAGAAATACACATTATTATTAACAATATATCTTAGTACAATTAGGTTTACTACTAATGCCAAATAACTTTTTGTGTGTTGAATGACAAAGACATAAATTTTTGTACTTTTTTTAAAGGATTTTACTTATTGATTTTAGAAAAAGGAGAGAGACAGAGAGAGAAAGGGGAGGGGGCAGAGGAGGAACAGGAAGCATCAAATCATAGTTACTTCTCATATTTGCCTTAACCAGGCAAGCTTGGAGCCTGGAAGGAGCCTGGAAGTGGCAACAGCACTCCAGGTTGATGTTGTATCCAATGTGCCACCACAGGTCAGGCTATTTTTGTTTTGTTTGTTTGTTATTAAAATTGATTGTTCTAGCATCATTGTTAAAAGGGAGAAAGCAGTTGCAAACCATATATATAAAACAAAGAACTTATATATGGCATGTGTAAAGAATTCTTGAAACTAAACAGTAATAATAAAACAAGCAATACAATTAGCAGGTGAGCAAAAGACATGAAGAGATATTACACCAAAAATTTTATAGAGATAGTAAATAAGCTCATGAAACAATGTGCATCACTAGCTACTATACTAATGCAAATAAAAACCACAATTAGTTATCACTACATAGTTACTAGGATGACTAGAATAAAAAATATTGATAATACCAAATTCTGATGAGGATATGAATAAACTGGGTCTTTCAAAATTGCTGGTGGAAATGTAGTATGGTACAGTTACTATGGAAAAAGTTTGGAAGTTTCTTAAAAAACTAAACATGTATTTATCACGTGACCAAGCAAATACACTCATAGGAATTTATTTCAGAAATAGAAAATGTATATCCACACAAAACATGCACGTGTTTGTTTAAAGCAGCTTTATTTGTCATAGTATAAACAAACAAACAAAAAACATAGAAAGAACCAAAACATTCTACAGTAGATGAATGAGTTAACAAACTAAACTGTGGTACATACATACCATGAAATACCATTCAGTAATAAAAATGAACTATTAGTATACATAACAACTTCAGTAAATCTCAGGTGGTTTATGTTAAGTGAAATAAAAACTCAATAGCAAAAGGTTATGTATTATATATTTTCATTTATATAACATTCTTCAAATAACAAAATTAAAAAGAGATAATAGATTAATAGCTACAGGGAATAGAGATGAGAGAGAGGGCAGGGTACTCCAAATGAGTAACATTAGGGAGAACTCTGTGATAATGGAATATTTCTGTATCTACACAAATGTAATGTAAAAAAGTCAGAGAACTATACACACACTTTGTACCCATGTCAAATTCACAGATTTTGTGTAGTACTATAAGTACTCAAGATGTAATCAATGGGAGAAACTTAGTTAAACAGAGCCATTGGGTATAATTCTTTTCTGTACTTTTTTACAATTTCTTATGAATCTATACTACTTCAAAATAAAGTTTAAAGAGAGGACTTTTTTATGCCATTGTATTTTCTGGGTTCCTTGTTGAAAGTCAATAGACAATTTTTGTCAGGGCTTATTTTTTGACTCTCTAGTGAATCCAACTGGTTTATTTATTTATCTCTGTGCAAACATGTAGGATAGAGTTATTTTATAGCCTGACTGGAATAGCTCTCTGATTATTTGTGGGGAAGCCTGGGTAACTGGCTTTCACAGTTGGCCTAGATATGGTTCCTATACTAATCAACTCACCAAGGATTAATGATATGCTGTTTAAAGTCTTAAACTCCCTTTGTGACATCCAAATAATGGATTTCAACTTGCATATGACAGTGAGCTTGCTTATGTGACCAGAGCATATAAAAGGTCTCACTAGAAATTTTTGCCTTAAACTCTACTAAAACCAGTATTCATCACATAAATCTTGATGGTTTAATATTGAGAAAAAGTGCATCTTGGTCAAGAACTTGGAGAATCTGCATTTGAAAGCCTCTCAAACACAGAGATTCCTTGAATTCTCTTCTTCTGTGTCATATTCTTTCCCCTTTTTTTAAAAAAAAATTGACAGTAATATGAGCTTTGTTGTCCTATGAGCCATTCAGATATTTAAAGATGAGTAATCTTTAAAATTTCTATATTACTATAGCTTTATGGTGAGCCCTGAAATCATATAGCATTTCCAACTTTATTCTTTTAATTCAAACTTGCTTTGATATTCTACATCCTTTACACTCCCAAATTTTAAAATACAGTAAACTATTATTATTTTTAAATATCTGCAGGAAATTTAACAGATCTATTTTTCAAGAACCTTAATATTGAGTCTTCCAATCCATAACTATGCTTAATCACTCTATATACAGGTCGTCTTCAATTTTTCTCAATAAGACTTCACAATTTAAATGTAGGTTTCTTGCTGACATTTTATTAGCTGTATCTTAGGGATTCAATGTCATTTTTAATGTTTTGAGATGTTTAAAAATTTTTGTTTATTTATTGTTTCCCACTAATATATAGTAATACAATAAGCTTTTTATATTGATATTGAATCTGGCATCTTGGTAAATTTAAACACTAACTGTGAATTTTTTCTTTTGTTTAAAATTAATTTTTTTCAGTGACATTGGTTAATAAGATTATATAGGTTTCAAGTGTAAAATTCCATGTTACATCATTTCTGTATTGCATTGTATGCATCTACTCAAAGTCAAATCATCTTCAGTTACCATATAACTTTCTTATTTAACCCATTTTACCTCTGGTAATCCCCTTCCCTCATGTAACCACTTACTGTTATGTGTCTCTGAGTTTTTGTTTGATTAGTTGTCTGAGTTGTTTATAATACCTTAGAGTTTAGCATGGAAATAATAATATTGATTTTCTTTAGTATATCTATTTTCTTTATTTCTGCTCTTATTTTACAATTTTCTTTGTTTTATTAACTTAGGTTTTAAATTTACTCTTCTATTTTCAGTTTTTTATTAAATTTTATTAAGAAAATTAAATTTAACAGGGTGACACTGAGAACACTGGGGAACAATTTTTTTTTTCATTTTCTGTTGCATGAGGTTTTAGAACTTTTTTATATATTTCTGCATCGCTGATTCCAAATCTGATATCCATTTTTTGGTGCATGTTCTAGTTTTTATCCAATTTTAATTTCTTTTTGTTACAGTTAATGGCATGCATTGGTTTTTAAATTGGAGTCAAAGGGCAACGACTCTTGGATTGAACATAACCACATGACAATTAATGTTTTACAAACATCACTTTTACATAATTGTAGTTGTTTTTAAATGTAGAAAATTATTATCTGACCAAAACACCCTCTTATTTCATTTTAAGATTGATTCATGGCTTCTTCAAGTAGGTGCAAATGTAAGAATAGTACTGACACCTTCTGTTATATGTGACTGTTACACACTTCCACGTCGAAGGAGCAATATTTCATCATTTGTGACATGTGCATATATTGCCTATTTTCAAGTTCCCCTTGGCGATCAAGACAAGAATTTGACTTCTCATATTGTGTGTCATAATTGTGAGGAAATACATACTTCATGACTAGACAAAAGGATAACGCAAAGGAATGCCTTTTGGTATTCTCATTGTTTGGCATGAACCTAAGAACCATAGCAGTGACCATTATTTCTGTCTAATCCATACAAAGGGTATCAGCAAGAAAAAACTTCATATGATTACATATCCTAATATTCTTTCAGCAATATGACCTATCCCACACTCTGGGACACTCCCGGTTCTAGTTTTCAATGGTTTTATTTCTTCTAAGTACAAAGAAAGTGAACATGGTGATCAAGTGTATTTTGATAAGATGCACGAGGAAATGGTTGTAGAATCTGAAGGGTCTTCTTCTGATGCCAAGCAGTCATGAACCCCTCAGCAGTTTAGCCAACCCGAATTAAATGACTTAGTAAGAGATTTGGGCCTATCAAAGAAAGCAGCTGAGTTATTAGCCTCTAGGTTTCAATAAAAGAATGTACTTCACCAGTCAGCTAAAGTATCCCATTTCAGAAAGCGTGAACAAAATTTTGTGGGCTTTTTTTCTGAAGATAAACAAACACTTTGTTTAATGTCATGATATCAGTAGCCTTTCAGCCAGCTAGGTGTACCACATACAGTTCAACGGAATGGCGGCTATTTTTTGACAGCTCTAAACAATGTCAGACTACTGCTAGAGCATCAAACGAGATTGTCCTCAACAAGTACACAACTGCAAGAGCTACAAACGCAATTTTTGCTTGAATAGAATTTAAATAAGTTTTGTGAAAATTTTATGATTAAAAGGAGCGTTTTAATATGTTCTATTTGAAATTGTAGACAAATTCTGATGCAATCATATCTTTTAGTGTATTAGTGTATTTACTGCATTATATAAATTATTATATTTTCACAAAGATAATGCCCGAGAAGATATTCTACTTTATTATGTTAAACTAAATGTTGAAAATTTTACAAGATGAAAACCTAAAATCTTGAATTGCAAAAATAACTAGCTTACAGAGAAAAACTAATGTCAGATTTGAGATCAGCACACATGAATTAGGTAAGAACAAGTGTTTTTGTGGATGCAACAAAAATTTTGTTCCCCAGTGTAATAAGAGTACATAGGTTTCAGGTAAGCATTTTTATAGCATTTGATCTGTTGATTATGTTGTATACCAATCATCTAAAGTCAATCATTTTCTGTCACCTTATATTTGTTTCTCTTTTCACCCTTCCCTGTAACTCAACCACCCACAAGCCCCTCCCCAATAACCAATTCAATTTTATCTAGTCTCATAAGTCTCAGTTTTATATCCCACCTATGAGTGAAATCATACAGTTCTTAGCTTTTTCTGATTTACTTATTTCACATAGTATAATGTTTTCAAGGTTCATCCATGTTGTCATACATGGCACTATGTCATCATTTCTAATGGCTGAGTAGTGTTCCATTGTATACATGTGGCACATCTTCTTTATCTAATCCTCTATTGAGGGACACTTTGGTTGTTTCCATGTCTTGGCTACTGTAAATAATGTGGGTGTTCATGTGTCCTTATATATCAATATTTTCAAGTTTTGGGAGTAAATACCCAGTAGAGAAATTGCTGAGTCATATGGTAGTTCTAGTCTTAATTTTTTGGGGGAACCAACATACTTCCTTCCATAAAGATTGTACTAATTTGCATTCTCACCAGTGGTGAATAAGGGTTCCTTCTTCTCTACAGCCTCTCTAAGACTTGTTATTATCTTCTTGGTGATAATAGCCCATCTCACAGGTGTAAGGTGGTATCTCATTGGAGTTTTGATTTGCATTTCTTAAATAGCTAGTGAAAATGGGCATCTTTTCATATATCTGTTGGCCATTTGTATGTCCTCTTGGGAAAAGTATTTGTTCAGGTCCTTTCCACATTTTTTAATTGGATTGTTTGCTTCTTTGTTGTTGAGCTTTGTGAGTTCTTTATATATTTTGGATATTAATCCATTATCAGATTTGTTGCTTGCAAACATCATCTCTCATTTAGTTGGATGCCTGTTTGTTTCATTGTCAGTTTCTTTCACTGTGCCGAAGCTTTTAAATTTGATATAGTTTGATTCATTTATTGTTGCCTTTACTTCCCTTGCCTTTGGGTTCAAATTCATAAGTTGTTCTCTATGGCCAAGGTCCATGAGTATATTACCTATGTTTTTTTCTATGTAATTAATTGAACAAATCTGCTGAGATCACTGATGTTAAAACTACTTTTAAAAATATATGCTATTGTTTTGTTACTTTCAGCTCAAAAATTTCAATAAAATTATTATTATTATTTTTGGCAAGGAGTTATCTAAAAGTGTATATTTTTCAAATAGCTAGTGATAATGTGGGGTCTTATTATTATTGATATCTAATCTAATAGTGTTATAGTAAGAATATACTTTTTATGATCTTATCTTTTAAGATATTTATCAATGCCTATTTTATGTGCCAGCATATAATCTATCCTGGTAATATTTCCTTATTTTTTTTTAAATGTGCTTATGAGCTTATATTTTTCTCTGCTTAATCCCTTCATCTTTTCTACCCTACCTTCAACCCCTTCCTGTCTGACAACTGTCAGTCTGTTCTCTGTATCTATGAGTCTGTTTCTATTTGGGTTGTTTATTTTACTCATAAGATTCCATATATAAGTGAAATCATATGGTTTTTGTCTTTCTCTGACTGGTTTATTTCACTTAGCATAAAAATCTCCAGGATAATTTATGCTGGCACCAAAGGAGAGAAGGCAGGTTGGGAGAGGTAGAAGAGAGTTAATGTGAATAAATGGTGACAGAAGGAGACTTGACTTGAGACAGTGAACGTTCAGTACAGTGTACAGATAATGTATTATGGAATGGTACATCTGAAACCTATGTAATTTTATTAACTGAAGTCACCGCAATAAAAAGAAACGTGTTTTCCTCAGCTTTTCAGGTGTTTCATAAATATCAATTAGATCAAGTTGGTTGATGGTATTGTTTAAATATGCTCTATTTTTAATTTTTACCTACTTATAATTGTCTCATAAGTATATTTTTAAAATGTCTAACTATAGTTTGATATGTTTATTTTTGCTTTTTAATTTGGTACTTGTTGTTTCAAGTACTTCAAACTTTGTTTTTACTTACATTTAGAATTAAATTAGTTTATCTTATTGTTAATTGATCTTTTTGTTATTATAAAATAATACTTGCTTTTGTTCCTAGTTACACTCTTTTTCTGATATAACTATAACTCTACCAACTTTCATATATTATAGCATAATACATTGTATTTTATCATTTTACTTTTTACCTATATGTGTTTTTAACATAAGATATAAACCACAAAAATTTAGTCTTGACTTTTTACCCAATCAAACATGCATTTACCTTCGAAGTGGAATGTTTAGTGTATTTATATTTAATTATTGATATGATTAAAGTTGAGTCTCCCAATTTTCCTTTTTTCCCCATTTACCCAATTTGGTTTCTGTTCTTCTTTTCCTCTTCAACTGCCTTCTTTTAGATAAATTCATAGTTATCTAATGATTATACTTTATTACTGGTGCTGATGATTTTAGTAGTTACCCTAAAGAAGGATTTCTCAACATCACCACTACAGAATTTTTGGTCTAGATTATTCTTTGTTGTGACGGGGGTAGAATGTTTAGAAATTTTCTTCACTTCTTCGTATTAAATGCTAATATCTTCCCCATCCCAGTTATAAACACCAGAAATGTCTTCAGACATTATCAGATAGTCCACAAAGGGAAAAATAATTCCCAGTTGAGAACTATTGGTCTAGTAAGTGGTTCTTAACATTTTTTGAGGTGCCAAACCCACCAGTTTCATATGCGCATTCACCGAACCCTTCTTTAGTGATAAATAAAATATAATTTTTTTTCCAAATTCAAGACATAGGTATATGTTTTTTTACTGGTGCACAAAATGAGCCATGCATGAACATCACCTTGCTCAAAGAACAAAACCAACAAAGTGCATGAACTCACAACAAATTATGGTATTACTTTATTCTGGCTTCCGTGGCGGCAGAGGCTTCTCTGAACCCCTGAGACCGACTCATCGAACCCCTAGGGTTTGATAGAACCCAGGTTAAGAACCGCTGGTCTAGAGATTACTATATTCATCTTTGTAATCAGATTCTAACTTTAATATTAATATACTGCTTTAAAAATAGTATATTTTTATATTCAATTTTCCACCTGTGTCTTTTCTTTTATAATTTAATTTTTATATGCAAATACATTACAATCATTATTCTTTAAAATATTTTTTTATTATTTCTGCTTTAATTAATCATACTCATTTAAAGATACATACACACAATATAACTATCTATGAAATAGTCACCATTTCTGGTGTTTTTTCCTTGGTAGATCTTGTGTTCAATCTAATAGAATATCATTTTTTTTCAAACTTAAGAATATTTTTTTAGCCTTTCTTATAATTCAGGTCTTCTAAAGGTCTACTATCTTAGCTTTAGTATCTATTCTGAAAATGATTTCTCTGCTTTATTCTGTCTCAGAATAGCCTTCAAAAATATTATCTTTATTTTTTTAATCTATTTTTTAGAGAGGATAAAGAGAGAGAGAGAGACAGAGAGAGGGAGAAAGGGGAGAGAAGCAGAAAGCATCAACTCCCATATGTGCCTTGACCAGACAAGTGCAAGATTTTGAACCAGCAACCTCAGCATTCCAGGTTGACATTTTATCCACTGCACCACAACAGGTCAGGCCATTATCTTTATTTTTGAAAGATGTCCTGCTGAATACAGATCTGTGTTGACAGTTCTCCCTCTTCTTCTCAGAATTTAAAAAATATTATTCTTTTGTTTACATAATGTATTTTATTTCTACCAGCTACTCTCATAATTTGTTCTTTACCTTTAATTTTTTAATAGTTTAAGTACAAATTGCTTGGATATAATCTTAGTTGTAGGTTTTCTTGAATTTGTTCTGCTTTGATTAATCTAGTGTTCTTTATTTTTGGGTTACTTTTTTCTTTAACTTTTAAATAGTTAAGTGGATTTTTTGTTTTTTGTTTTTAAGTGACAGGAGGAGAAATAGCAAGACAGACTCCCACATGCACCTGACCAGGATCCACTAGCAACCCTGTCTGAGGTTGATGCTCAGATTAAACAAGCTATCTTTAATACCTGGAACCAAGGCTCAAAACAATCAACCCACTGGCTGCAAGAGGGGAAGAGAATGAGTAGGGAGAGGAAAAGGGGAAGGAAAGCAGATGGTTGTTTCTTATGTATTCCCTGACTGGGTATCCAACCAGTATGTCCTCACACTAAGCTGATGCTCTATTCACTGAGCCAACTGGACAGGGCCAATTTTTTTTTTTAAAAGGCATTATTTATTCAAGTTTTATTCTTTTTAACTTTTTTTATTGATCTATCAATTACTTATATGTTTTGGTAATATCTTAGAAACCTTAGATGTGTTATTCATATTTATTATTTTGTAGTCCCTTTTTCTTTTTATTTAAGTTTATATTATTTCCACTGACATGTATTACAGTTTAATGACACTTTCCTCTGATGTATTTAGTTTGTTATGAGCCCCTTTAAATTAATCATTTCTTTCTGAAATTATATTCTACATTTCTAAACTATTAATAGTTGCTATGACTCTTGTTAAGTTTCCCATTTCTTTATAGAACTTTTCTACTTGACATATTATCATACTTACTATAGTGTTAATTAACTATAAGTTCTTGTTTCATGATTCCAACATCTAGATATCTCTGAGGTTAAATATATCGATTACTTTTTACTTTGATAATCAACTGTAGTTTATTTAATGTATTGAGTAAGCATAATTTTATGTCAGATATTTTATGAAAAGAAAAGACAGTGAAGACTGAATTAACAATGGT
Source organism: Rhynchonycteris naso (assembly GCA_037038555.1). Classification (NCBI taxonomy): domain Eukaryota; kingdom Metazoa; phylum Chordata; class Mammalia; order Chiroptera; family Emballonuridae; genus Rhynchonycteris; species Rhynchonycteris naso. The sequence goes on along the minus strand of CM072997.1, from coordinate 39,146,748 downwards.
TACCTCCACAAATAAGCAAGTCCATTTTATTCTCAGGTTGTTAAAATGGGGGCTCAGCCAAAATAATCTATAATTGAGCTAGTTCAGAGATTTGTTAAGCCTACAATTTGGTTCAGTTTAATACTGCTTTCAAATGCTTTCAAAACAGAATCAATACTTCCTTTCAGCATGTCTTGGTTTCTAAATGTTGGTGAGGTACCAGAGACATACCTCTTTTTTATAGCTAAGGCTCAGAAAATTTATTTGACCTGTTTAGGTTTACATAGTTAATAATTTATAAACCAGCATCTGTGAACATTTCTATTCTTACAGCCAACCTTTAATAGTTCAAGTGAATAATGAAAAATGTATAGCTTGGAGGAGTAGCCAAGGATCCCTTGTAAGTCCTATATATAAGAATAGGTGGTTTAACTCTCAGAGCAATCAGAAAGAATGAAAAATGAAAAAAAACAATGGATTACAAAATGTAAGAAAATTATATATGACATTCAAGAGCAAATAATCTAACTTATTAAAACAGTGAAATCTAAGCAACTATAAATTATATTTTACCCTAAAATTTATTTTTGTCATAATATATTTTATTATTATAAACTCAAGTTTTTAACTTGAGATTAGTTAGTTTCCACTTCAGATTTGGGTAGATGCTGATCATGAGGTGAAATATGTCATTATTATCTATTATTCCCCTTTAATTCCAGCTTTTTAGTACCCTCCTAATTTATATTTTTATTAGAATCTATATTAATAATTTTATTTGTTTTATGAATGGTTGTTAGAAATGCTAGCTTTGACTTGGGTACACACTCTTCCCCACATTCTTTTTTCCATCTTTCTATCTTTATTTAAGCTTAGCCAACTCAATTAGTGTAAGTTAAATATCCCAGTGTCTAAAACAAGGAATACATAGTTTGGTGTCAGGGAATTCATTAATAATTTTTCTATGAACTAAACAAAAATCCTTGACCTAAAATCAATATAATCCTTTGAGTAAGCAACTGAGCAATAAACTCAAGGTCACGTATAAGAAAACAATCTTATTTAAAAATTATAATAATTACCCTGACCTGTGGTGGTATGTGGTTCAAGTGTCAACCTGGAATGCTAAAGTTGCTGATTTAAAACCCTGGACTTGCCCAGTCAAGGCACACATGAGAGTTGATCTTTCCTGCTCTTATCCCCTTCTCTCTGTCTCTCTCTCTCTCTCTCTCTCTCTTTCTCTTCTCTAAAATGAATAAATTTAAAAAAATAAAAATTTGGTGGTACATTTATATAAAATTATTAATTAGAATAAATATATTTATATGATGTTTAATAAAATCATGTGTATATTTTGCTTACATATATTTTAAAACTAATGGTATTTTAAGCTTAATTGTTACACCAATTATAATTAAAAATGTGTTGTACTTTGCAGAAAGTCTCTAGTATCATTGCTTGTTTCACAACAGTTTATTCCAGTTCAATTGTTAAGACTTCCTTTTCATTAGACTCACTTAAAAATATTTTAGAAACAACTAAAGTCCAAGTTTTACTTAAAGCAAGCTAAATTATAATTGTTGAGGTGAAGATCAGAAATTAGTAAATTTTTTAAAGCTCTGCTTATTCTACTCCATTATCTAGATTGAGACTAATGCCCCAATTTAATCAAGATCGTAACACTGGAACAATATCATTGCAGAATTCAACTCATCATCATTTCTTCACAAGTAATAAATTACATCCTACATTTTTGTATTCTAGCCTATAATTAAAAAACAAGTTTAATAAAATTTTTATTATTATTTTACTTATTTCTTCTGAAACCATTTATTTTAACCATCATAGATTTACTATTTTTCTATTAGCCTTATACTATATGTATTTCTTTTTTATTGAAGTTATTTGGGTGACACTGGTTAAAAAATTATAGAGGTTTCAGGTGCCTAATTCTGCAACACATCTCTGTACACCATATTGTGTTCTTCTTCTCCTAAGTCAAGTTTTCAACCATCATCATTTAGCCCTGTATCATCTCCTTCACTTCTTCCCCTACAATCACTATACTGTTATCCATGTCTATTAGTTTTATTCTCTTTTTCTTTTCTGTCCTTTTATGTTTAATCCTTCCATACCTCACTCAGCACACTCCCACCAACAGCTGCTAGCCTGTTTTCTATGAGTCTATCTCTGTTTTGTTTGTTAGTTCATTTTGTTCATTAGATTCCACGTGAGTGAAATCATGTGATACATGTATATACTTTTAAAATGCATCTTTTTTGCTACACCTAATCAGATCCACCTTCATGTCAATTCATTCTTCTCACTCATATTCTGACCTTTTATAATACTTATTGTCTGATTTAAGAATTTAATTTTTTTAGAGGCAGGCTAATATATTAATATAATAATTTAAAATATCTTATATTTACTTATTTCCAAGAAGGTAGCTAGGTGCCTTTATTTCATAGAATCTAGCAATCTGAGAGTAAAATCAGCTAAAATTATCAGCTTTTGTCTATCTTTTGTAGCAGTCAATCTCTAGATGGTTTGTCACAGATGAGAGAAAAAAGACACGTTCTGCGAAACAAGAATTAAGATAGATTGAGTAAGAAAGAAAAGACTGTAAATCTTCCTCACAGAAGCTGTAGGTAATGTTGGCTGCTAGCATCATGAAAAAGTGGAAAACATTGGAGAAGAATAATCACTTTATGCTTCAATGAAGCAGATATTGAGTATTTTTCTTTTTACATGGACCTCAAAGATGGCAGAAAAGCAGCAGAATTTCTTAACCTAATGGTACCCTGAAAACTGGGATCAGAGGTGTTTCCTTTGAGACCAGTGAGTACTGGTGAATTATGACTGAGGCCCCTTCAATGCAAGATTCTAGATTAATAGTACAATATGGTTAGAGTAAAAGAAGGGACCAAGTGTGAAGCCTAAGATTGGATTATAACTGAAAGCTTGGACAGGGCTTAGATTTAGAATTAATTCATAAGAATAATGAAGACATGTATTAGTTCTGCACAACTGAATTGATAATTGACATGTTCCATAATATGTTTTATGACTCCAATTTAATTATTAGTTTCATCAGTAGTGTTTCCACTTATTTGCAGCCCCTTAACACCTATCAAAAATACCTTCCATATAATAAGTTGTAAAATACATGCTGTTTTGTTTTTTCTTCTCTTTGGTTTTTAGGATATAAATAAATATTTATCACTTTAAATAATTTCAAATTCTTGAAATTAAAAAAAATTATGAAATACTACTGTACTACTAATCCAAATGTCAAAAAACTAGAACTATGTCTTAGTACTTATTTATTTATTTATTTATTATTATTTTTTTTTTTTTTACAGGGACACAGAGAGAGAGAGTCAAAGAAAGGGATAAATAGGGACAGACAGACAGGAACAGAAAGAGACGAGAAGCAACACTCATCAGTTTTTTGTTGTGACACTTTAGTTGTTCATTGATTGCTTTCTCTTATGTGCCTTGACTGTGGGCCCTCAGCAGACTGAGTAACACCTTGCTCAAGCCAGCAACCTTGGGTCCAAGCTGGTGAGCTTTTTGCTCAAGACAGATGAGCCCGCACTCAAGCTGGCGACCTCGGGGTCTCGAACCTGGGTCCTCCACATCCCAGTTCAACGCTCTATCCTCTGCGTCACTGCCTGGTCAGGCTGTCCTAGCACATTTTTGATTAGTTCAGTGTCATTCTGTTGGCTAAATATATATATAATAGTATTCCATTACATATATAATATATGTGTATATTTGCATATATGTTCTTTAATATATTATATATATTATTGGTGAGCAAAATTTGCAAAAATTGAAATTTTATGTTAAAAATTGAGTGCTTACATTAAATATTGGTTGAAATGTTAAAAGGCTTAGTAGTTTCACAGATGGATGTGAAAGCATTAGGGAAATCACATTTGTCTTTCCAAGAATAGCATCTTCACCACAGACATATATTTTACATTTTTTCATAGATCAATAATTTCTTTATAATAAAATATAACATGCTTCATCTATTTGTGAACAGACTGTGTTGACACAGCTGTGATATTGATATATAAATCTATATACAAAAGTAATATTACTGAAAAATTATACATAAATATAATTTATTTTTATTCAAGTAGCATGGTGGCACTCTCAATGAAACATTTAATATAAGGGAATTTATTTCTGTTGTCAGTAATCATGTCTTAGACTATTTTAAACATTCAAAATAATTATTTTTATGCAAAGTTTAATTCTATCAGGCCCAACCTAAATACAAATCAACAATAATCAAACAGGAACCCTCCAGAAAGCACTATGTTAGCCCAGTATTTACCAACAATGGGAAAATATTTGGGAGCCCAGCTAACAATTAGTGGCCAGTAAAAGCATTCTTTTTTTTATTTTTATTTTTTCAGTTTTTTTTATTATTATTAATTTTAATGGGGTGACACCAATAAATCAGGGTACATATGTACAATGAAAACATCTCCAGGCTATCTTATCATTCAATTGTGTTGCATACCCGTCACCGAAAGTCAAATTGTCCTCTGTCACCTTCTATCTGGTTTTCCCTGTGTCCCTACCCTCCTCCCTATCCCACCCTTCCCTCCCTCCCCCCCCCCGTAACCACCACTCTCTTGTCCATGTCTCATAGTCTCACTTTTATGTCCCACCTATGTATGAAATCATGCTGTTCTCAGTTTTTCTTTTTTTCTGATTTACTTATTTCACTCCATATAATGTTATCAAGAACCATCCATTTTGTTATAAATGATCCGATGTCATCATTTCTTATGGCTGAGTAGTATTGCATAGTATATATGTACCATAGCTTTTTAATCCACTCGTCTTCTGACGGACACTTGGGCTGTTTCCAGATCTTCGATATTGAGAACAATGCTGCCACGAACATGGGGGCGCATTTCTTCTTTTCGAACAAGCATTCTTATTCTCTAAGATTTTACCCCTCCACCAAAAGATACTAGACAGGCTGGACATAAGGGTAGGGCAAGAGAGATCATGTCACAGCAAGTAGTCTGTACTAGGAAGTCTCTTTGCCCCACTGGGCCTTAAACTCCTTCTCTCTTTGAGCAACAGCCGAGCAATCCAGCCTAGGAAACACATTCTTCCCCTTAAGTAGCCCCAGCAGGGACCAGTAAGGTTCCATAAGTACCAGATAAACAAAATAGACCAAAATAAAATATTTTACTGATAATTTTTTAAATCATCTCTACTAAAAATTATATTAGAAAGTGAAGTAATTTAACTGATTTCCTTAAGGAGTATAAAGACAATGAAAGAGGAAGACTTTTTTATAAGATGGGAATGGGCAGTAAGGTTGTGACACATGGTTCTCTGGAAATACTTGTCATGTTCCACAGTATCTAAAAGGGTGTTTTATTATGAGTTATTATATCTGAGTCAGATTTTAGTTCTTTTTGTTCAGTACCTGAGCTGAAATAGGTTGCAATGATCTGTTTTAGTTCAAAGACTATTAAGAACAATGACTTAGAGCCCTGGCCTGGTAGATGTATTGATTAGAGCATTGTCCTGATACACCAAGGTTGCGGGTCTGATTCCCAGTTTGGGCACATCTAATTACCAACCAATCAATAAATGCATAAAGAAATGGAACAACACATTGATTTCTCTCTCTCTCTCTCTCTCTCTCTCTCTCTCTCTCTTTCTCTTTCCCTTCTTTCCTCTCTCTCTCTCTAAAATCAATAAATAAAATTAAAAAACAAAAAACAATTACTTCTAAATCTTAAGCAGAAAGAGCTTTAATGCAAGAAATTTGGTGCTCACAAAACAACTGGAGAGGTCCAAGAAAAGACAAGTCTTCCAAGATTAAGGACATTAATACTGTATTGATATCTGGAGGCCACAAAAGTGCTGCTTCAGTCATCACACCTCTGTTAAAAGGGCCGCTTACACTAGAAAGCTGGTGGGTCTCAGATAAGTATGGCCAATCCAACTATTTTATACACCCAAGTTTCTTGATCTTGCCTTCTAGCAGAAAAGAAGAAATCTGTCCTTTATACCATTTATACCTTCCCAATATTGTTTATGTAACTGGAGGAAACTAAATTACATTCAGAATTCTACTTCAAGGAAGTCTGGAAAACAATTTTTAGCTGTCCTGATTTCTTTTTAAAAATTTATTTATTGGTTTTACAGAGAGAAGAGAGGAGAGTGGGGAGTGAGAAGTATCAACTCATAGTTGCTTCATTCACATTAGTTGTTCATTGGCTGCTTGTTGTATGTAACTTGATCAGGCAAGCCCAGGATTTTGAACCAGTGACCTCAGCATTCGAGGATGACACTTTATCCACTGTGCCACCAGATGCCAGGCCTTTCCTGACTGTAATATCAATAAAAGTAAAATACAGGTTAAGGAGGTCAGTCCATAATATCCAGAATAAAACTTACTTTAATTTTTTATATTTACAAGCCTCTCCACTACACTCAGTGCCAGCATTGCTCTTGGCCATCTCTACAGCAAGGCATTATTCTGAAACACAGAACCATCTAAATTCATATCATACTACTCTCTACCTTGAATAGATATAGTCTTCCTGCTCTTCAAACATACCAACTTTGCCCAATCTTGAGTCTTTATTTTTGCCAATCCTCCATTTGGAAAACTCTTCCCTTAGGCTTTCTCATAGCTCATTCCTCATTTAGAGATCTGCTCACATATCATCCCCAAAAAAATTCTTTCCTGACAACAATATATGAAATTTCAACCCTCTTTAATTGCCATTTTTGTTCTTGTAAACATTTTGTCTCATCTTCATAACACATAATTACCACTAATTTTCATTACTAATGATATCTTCTCTCCCTATCATTTAAGATTTACTAATGCCATTACCCAGAACAAAATCATCTGAGAAAACATGTTTTGTTTAATAACAACTATAACAATATAATATTTTCTGTAAGCTTTTATCATTTTTTTGAAGTCTAAAATAGTTTCAGATACTTCTTAAATACAAAAATAGTGTTATCTATATTTTAAGTGTTTAACCATGATCTAAGTAATCTTTAAAAGGTGGGTCACTGTATTTTAAGGAGTGGTAAATTTACAAGAATTTCTAATTCCATTTAAGATCAAATTCTCAAAGAAAATTCTGAAGGATTCATAGCGGTAATGAAAGTAGGTAGGGTAAAGTGAAAGCAGATGTACTAGGGTTAGAAATGGAAAGCATGGGTAGCAGAAGTTTGAATTCAGTAGTGCAGATTCAGATTTTATAAAATAATTCTTCATTACTATGTATAAATAATATATTTTTTATTATGCCCCACCTGTTTTTAAAAGATTATAATGACCATTGTAATGAACATTAGTACAGTTAATTTTTCTTATGTTTTCATTCAGTTACATATTCACTTATGTTTTCCACAAATATTTATTTATTATCTACTGTATACCAGATAGTAAGATTGAGATGGATGCCATTTTTGCATTTCTAGAGCCCATTTTGTTGACAAATTAATAATAAATAATTAAGAATGTTGATATTTGTAGATTTTTCTCCCTCATGTGCTATTTTTCATAAACTGCATTAAAATATTTTACAGAACCCAAAATGCTTTATGTCGAAACCATCTTTTTCCACTAGACAAGCTTTCTTGTTCAAGTAAATCATGGCTGGTGAAGCAGAAATTTAACTAAATAGAATCACTTTGAATAAAGTTGCAAAGTTCACATTCCAAACACAAGATTTTAATTTGGCATTAATTTTGAAAGAGATAGAACTTAATTAAAATTGCACATCATGGAAATAAAGCAGATGTTTAATTTTCTTGTTATAAGTTATCTAATGAAAAGTTAAATTTTAAAGGATTTATTAAAGATAGATATGAATGCATATATCTAATTATGTTAAACTAAACTTTATTTTTAGTCGAGAGTCTATTAACACATACCTAGACTTAACATACGCACACATTTTTCAGTACAAATTTAATAGAGAATTAATTTATTGAAACTGCAAATTACTTCTAATTCTTGTATTTTATCTGACAACACTGAAAGAATCAGCTTTCTCCAAGACTACTCATCATGTGATTACACTGTGCAATGACATACTGTGTGATTCTTTAGAAAAACACTATTTGACAGAACAGTTTCAGAGAAGCCTGTGACTCTTGACACATCCTAAATTGGTTGCAAATTATGGTTTATTAGGATGCAACTCTCTTACATGATCTAATTCTTGCAAAGTTATAGCATTTTCTAGTAATGTAGGGTTTGATTTCAATGTTTTCTAGTAGAAAGCTCTGCCATTAGTAGAAGTATTAGCATAGTTTGATTGTATTGTATAGGTTCAAAACATCAATATATTAATGAAGTATATTTATTTTCACATTAGATTTAATATGACATTTCTTGTTTTTTTAAAGGATTTTTTTTTTTTTTTTTACAGGGACAGAGAGAGAGTCTGAGAGAGGGATAGATAGGGACAGACAGACAGGAACGGAGAGAAGTGAGAAGCATCAATCATTAGTTTTTTGTTGCTGTCACAACACCTTAGTTGTTCATTGATTGCTTTTTCACATGTGCCTTGACCGCGGGCCTTCAGCAGACCGAGCAACCCCTTGCTGGAGCCAGTGACCTTGGGTCCAAGCTGTGAGCTTTTTGCTCAAGGCAGATGGGCCCACACTCAAGCTGGAGAGCTCAGGGTCTCGAACCTGGGTCTTCCGCATCCCAGTCCGATGCTCTATCCACTGCGCCACCACCTGGTCAGGCGACATTTCTTGTTTTTGAAACAAATCCTATCTGTCCTCAAAATGTCTTTCAGTTCCTAGTGAGTAAGTATATTAACTTAATAACCTACTTTCTACAATATAATTTAACCTAAAAATTGAAATTGTATAATGTCATTAAAAATAATGAAAGGAATGTGACACTATGAGATTAATTACATTTTAAAACTTAAAGTCACTCATATAACAGGACTCTATATACATGACATTTTAAGGCTATATGCTCTTATTCACACTTCATAGCCTTTCAGAATTCAGCTGATATAAAATCAGAGATAATTTCACCCAAGTAAAAATTCTATGTATAAATTTTCTCTAAATATTCCTCTGTTAAATATACACACTGTTAACTAGCTTTAATGAGGGAGCAGTTGTTACTTAATGAGTCGAATTATTCTATTTTGAAATCTAAATATATACAATAGATTTCATAAATGTATCTATGAAATTATTTAGCAAAGGTCTTGCTTTTCAATTTTTCAGTTGGATAATATGCTATTCAAAGTGCTTATGGTTACCTGGTTATTATACAATTTAGAAGGTCTGATTTAAGTTAATTTTTTTTAAAGTGAACTATAATGCCATTTTAGTCTTGCAATCAGCAACTTCTCTTTGTTTTACATTTAAGTTTGAGAATTCAAGAACATATTAGATTCAAGTGTAAGTATTTATATGTGTGTCTGTGTATTTTTTAAAAAATATGTTTGTTATATATTTTTTTAATTTTGTTAAAATTTTGAAATAATTCAAACTTACAGAAAAGTTAGCAAACTAGTACAAAATTCCCAGATTCTATCAAGTATCATCCTTTCTCTCTCTCTTTCTCTCCCTCCCTCCCTCTAGATTAATAGAAACATATATAAGTAAATAGAGTGTTATATTTACAATTTTTCTCTATTGTGTGAAAGTAAGTTATAGACATGTTATCCTTTTACCTACAAATACAAAAGTATCAGTTTTCTAAAAGTAAAGATATTCTCTTCCATAACCATTGATGCAATGATATTATCTAATTTAAAGACATTCACATTTCAACAGTTGTCCAGTTGTGAACTTAATAGTGTTACACTTTTAACATGTGGCTTAGAATTTTATCCTAGTTAAATCATATTCTTATTAAAGATATGGAACCTTGTAGGTGGTTTTATGAGTATCTCCAGCAATATACAAAGTGCTTATATGTGTTTATTTGTTACTGTTAATGAAGTTGTATATATATTCAATACACTTGATTTTAGCCAAATGGCAGAGGAGTTAGTTGTGTATACATAATGGTCAAAAATTTCTGGAGTTTACAATTAATTTATTGTATTTCCTTTAATCTACTTGAGGGTAAAGAATAACAGTTTTATGATAGTGAAGATTCATGAAAGCTACAGTCCTAATCATATCAATTACTTATAGCTCCAAAACTCATTTTGTCATCTGTGAAATAATTGTTGATAGTAATTCAAGAAAAGGGCTTTAAGTTGTTTAAAGCTTCTAAAAGAAACTTTATGAAATCTATACTTCTTTCCTACTGAGAATGATGTATTTTTTAATATTTCTGAAAGAAGAACCTCAAGTTACCTAGGTAAGCAGAGCGGTATATCTGATAGTCAGTGGATGTGATTGGTGAGGGAAGATGAAAACTTCCTACACAAGGCATCCAGATCACAATGTAGCCCTAGTTTGCCTCCCTCTTCTCTAGCCCTTTCTTTTCATCCCTTTTGCTGATTTCATGGAATCTCTACAATTTCAAAATTCTGGAATGTCTCCAATCTCAGTCCTCAGACTTCTGCTGTATCTCATACAGTCTTCTGGTCATCTCATCCAGTTTCATGGATTTAAATACAATTTATATGCTTATTGCGGCAACAGTGAACTACACAGAGACCAGATGACATGCTTCAGGAGACCAAGGAGAGGCAACAGCCCCAGTCAGCAGGCCAAAGAACTGAAGCCCTGTCCCCAGCCTTACTCAAATATTTATTAGCCAGTACAAATAACTCAAGGAAGCAGACAGCAGAAGTTTTAGGGCATGAAGTAAAGTGCTAGGAACATGTTGACTCCTAATCTATGTTCTGTGAGCCTCAATGTTTTCTGTTACTAATCCTTATCCTGCTGTTTTGCTGTTTCCAGCATGCACCGGCTACAGTACAAGGTAAGAGAGGCCCCTGGGCTCTCATCTGCTCAGGGCTTTCACCCTAGGGTGTCTCGCTGTCCCTGATTGTTTACTCTAACTCTGCAAGTCCTCATAGCATATTCCTACATGTACTGATTATTCCAAAATTTATTTTCTAGCCCATACCTTTGCCCTTAATTTAAGACCAATAGCTTCATTTGAATGGTTAATGCATATTTCACATTTAATGCTCCAAACTGAAGTATTAAACTTTACCTTTCTTGCTATCACTCTAATCTCCTAATTCCACTACTGCTCCCGTAAAGTTAATAGGAAAAACACTTAAGTCAAATCATTCCAATCCTTTCTGCAAAAGCTTCCAATGGCTTTTTCTTTTTCACATTAAGGAGAAACCTAATTGCTTGAAGTGGCTAACAAAAGCTCAGATGTTCTCACTTCTAGAGCCACTCTCAGTCTTTGTTCTCATAACCTGATCAAACATCCTTCATACCAGCTACACTAGCCGCAGTGATGCTCCATGAACAAATAAGAGGGAGCAGTCCTGCCTCAGAGCCTGCCTTGAACTAATGCTCTTTCCTTGGATATACATACCCACTATCTCATGTCTTTCAGGTTCCCAGGAGGCTTTTTTTGAAGCTTCCTTTTACTAAAACACTTCAAAATTTAACTACCACCTTGTATTCCCTGTCATTTTATTTTTGGTTTTATTTTTCTCCATCATTAATTATATAAGCACTTGACATATTATACATTTTTTATTCATTTTTATTTTTTTCTCATCTTAAATTATGTCAATTTATTTTGCTATATTCATATCCTAGCATCTAAAATGTTCTCTAGTTAATATTTATTAAATGTTGAATGAGTCTTTAAGTTCTCCTTAAAGATAGTGAACACATAGTCTGAATCAATGTTTACACATAGGGTCAAACCTAAAGCCAGCCCTATTTTTATTTCAATAAAAAATTATCTTGCTTATTTTGTTAAGTAATATATTATGAAAGTCAAGAAAAAAATCATTGTATCTTTTACATGACAATTGCTGAATTTGAAACAATGTCTGGGTTTCCAAAAATCTAGTCCAAGTTTTCCTAAAATAACATTATTGACAGGAATTCTTAAAAAACATTTATTTTTATTTAAAATACTGTGCTGCCAATTTTTACCAACAAAGGTTGTAAAATATAGAAAGCAATGCATGTCACAGAAGTATTATAATCTACTAATGGAATTAATACATTGGCAAAAGACTGAGAATAACCAACACAATACTGAAAAAGCATAAAGTTGGAGGACTGAACTACCCGACTTCAAGACTTACCATTAAGCTACCAATAACCAAAACAGTGTGTTACTTGCTAAAAGAACTGACAAATAGACCAACAGAACAAAGTATAAACCCATATAAATACAGACATAAATCCACATAAAATAGTCAACTAATCTTTGACAAATAAGCAAAGGCAATACAATAAACTGTGGTATATTCAAATAATAAAATATTATTCAGACTACAAAGAAATGAGCTATCAAGCCATGAAAAGACATGGAAGAAACATAAAAACATATTAGTAAGTGAAAGAATCCAATCTAAAACTCTATGTAATATATGATTCCAACTACCATATATGACATTCTAGAAAAGGTAAAACTATGGAGAAATTAAAAGATCAGTTACTGCCAGGAGTCAGAAAACAGGGAGGATAAATAAGCAAAGTACAGAAGATTTTTAGGACAATGAAACTACTACATATGATAGTACACTGGCATAGGCAACCACCTCTCAACACCACAATAAAAGAAAAAATGAGAAAGACTTCAAGCAATGACTACTAATTAAAACTCTGTTGCAACTAGGGCAAAATTAATAAGAATGGCTGTCACGGTCCTATGAATACCTGAGAATGAGTTAGATAATGCTGGATTAAATAGATCTATTACTCCCTATTACTAGAAACTAAAATATCAATCATTTATACTACTGTTTCCAGTTTTCTCTAGACTTTACCAGAAATATTTTTATATTGTAGTTCTGTCAATTAAATATACATTTTCATAATATACAAATAGTATATTATCTGGGTGTTTTTTCCCAGATATCCCTCTTGATATGTTTTTTCCCAGATATCCCTCTTGATATGTTTTTTCCCAGATATCCCTCTGGGACATTCTCAGAGCTACTTTCCACTGTAGTTGTCTTCAGCTGTTCACCTATTCTACTTTCATTTCTCCAGTTTGTTAATCCAGCATTTTGATTCTATCTTCTTTCGCACACTATTAAAATATTTACATTTTAAAAAGATATTTGTTGTGTAGGTATTGTTATTAAATCATTCTTTTAAACTATTTGGGGAAGAGTGAACCCTAACGTGAACTATGAACTTTATATGATCATGGTATGTTTGTAAGTTCATCAGTTGTAGCAAATGTACCACTCTGGTGAGGATGTTGATATGCAGGAGGCTATGCATGTGTGGGAACAGGATAATCTTTGTAACCTCCTTACAATTTTGCCATAAACTGAGAACTATAAAAAAAAAAGTCTTAGAAAGAACAAACTACATTAATATGTTAAATCTAGATTTAAGGAATTCAGAACTGAATTTGTTATGTTGATGAGAATAAATTTATTCCAACTAATATGTAAATTATAATTACTATTTACAGGGGGTAAGGAGGAGGAAAATCATATGATTTGATTTAAGTAAAAATATGAAAGACTGAGAGAAACTACCAAATTCAAATTAGCAATATGGATGGTAAAATTATGATTATCTCTTACAGGGGGTCAAGAAATCAAAGTGATATTTTTACCATAGCTATTTCTCAATGATATCGCACTGCAATTAGCATTTCTTATTCTTTAAGCTGAAACTGGTATCTAATTTAATATTTCCTAAGGCACTAATTTTCTTTTTTGTATGATTTATGAATATGTTTAATTGCGATGAGTTTGTTTTAAAACTATTAAGATGCTTCATATTTACTAATATTTGATAGACACAAATGATTACTCAAGCAAAGCATGCCTACTGTATGTGCCCTGACTAGATTTCAGGAGGTCCCTGGACAATAATAAATGAACAAATACTTTCACTTTCCAATTTTTCAAAAGTTGGTTGTGTCCTTTACACATTCACTAAATTTAATGTGTTCTCTTTTCTTAGAAAATCATTGCCTTTAACCTCTATTCTTCTATTTCTTAACAATATCCAAACAGAAAAGAAACATCTTTCATACATCTTAAATCAGATTATAAACTTCAAATTTATGACAGTGTAAATGTAGAGTATCTATCACTCATTTGTTTTCATGCTTCTACTCAATTTCACACTACTTATTAACGCACAAACCTAAGAGTTCCCTGTTAAAATTTTTAAAGTCTGGGTTTTGCAAGCCTTTTAAATATTACTGTTTGTATCTCAGAATTGATAAGCTCTCCACTAAAACCCTCAGTATGTTCTAGTAGCAAAAACTTTACGTGTAATAGAAGTGAGCCTATACATTAGGCTCTGGGCATTTATTTATAGGTTAATTAGTCATGGTTTTAGCTTCAAGGAGCTCAATAATAACACCTTTGGTTATAAAACTTTTTCACATATATCACTGTTAATCTTTATGTCCTTTGCATTTTACTAATAATTAGTTTATGACCTACTAGTTATAATGAACTAACATGCTGATGTAAACGATTTTTAGATGGCATGTAATACAATATGTACAGTATGATATCTGTTTAAAAATCATATTATATACATATATAATATAGAAGTAATTAGCATAATTTCACTTTCCTGTTAATCAGAATTTGGTAGTGTTTTCTCATATCATTTGCATATATGTATTCTTAAAAGTAAATAATGGTTCTTTCTCTTGTGTTTTCACCTTTTTTAAATGTTTGTAATGGATATATATTGAATTTATGATCAGGATTTTATATATATCTTGTTTTTATACTCTGAGGTAGACACTTCATTCAGAACAGCCAAATGAGGTCACATAGACCTATCTGCTATGATTCTGTACTCAACAAAACTAATTGACAGATTCCTTTACTCTTACAATTTAAAACACACATTCCCTAATAAATTGATAAGCAAAAGGCAACCAAAGTTTTCCAAGGTTCCTATCCCCACAAAATACATTAATCTTTGTGGTTTACATACAAAAAGATATTTCAATTAAAATTTTCTCTAAAATATTTTTTCTATAAAACAATTTATTATGTGTTCATAAAAATTTCCCAAGATAAGCAATCTATTAATGTATCAGTCTTTCAAACATTACCCATAGCCACACTAGCTATCTGTATTTTTTGCAACTGACAATATTTAAATAAAATTAAATATTTGAAAGCAAAATTATTTAATTAGCATTTAGCTTAGTCATATAAAGATATGCAAACTGTCATATCATACCAGTTTCACAGATAATTACTTTTGGGTTGAAGGAAAGCAAATATATTGCAGAAAACAACAGGGTAATTACACTAGATGTGATTGAAAAATGAGTTCATTTGAACTTGGTTTCCACTAAAAATAAAAAAAAAGACCTCAAATATTTTATTTTTCTATAAATAAAGCACACAGATTTTATGTATATATGTAATTTTTCTTCCTTTTGCTACAGGTGTGAATGTGCATTTTTTATGTGTATGTGTTTATGTTCATATAAAAATTTGCCTTTTTTCTTTTTCTTTTTAAAAGGAAAAACTCAATTTCCTACAACTGAAAATGTGTCTCCATGAAATGAAAGATTAAGCAACTGATGAGATTTTTATAATAATGGTGAAATTCTATGATCTTAAAAAGAAAGGTTGCTTTTTAAGGCTCAGCCGAGATAAACAATGGTTGGAGAAGCTGGGGTTTCAATGTGAAAAAGACGCCACAGGCCTGCTGTCACTAAATGCCAAGCAAATACAGATGCAGGTTGAATTCACTCCATGGGTTTTTGAAAGTATCGTGATTTATAAAAACAGCGACTGAAATCATGAAACTTCCTTTTCTTTTCTTTTGTAAAGATAGCATGGGGCCTGCTGAAGTATCGTTAATGTTCATAAAACAGTTTCATAAAAAAAATATGTTAGAATCAGAGAAGTAGATCAACCGGTGTTATCACTTAAGTAAGAAAATATATCTCTGTAAAAGTACCCTTAGGCCTTTTTCAGACTTTTTGAAATTAATGCATGTCTCAGTGTAATCCAAACAGAGCCGCCTTCAAACGGCTTTGCCTTTACTAAGTCTCCTTCCTTTCAGACAAAATTATCTCCGTCCTCCTGCCTCTAGAAAACAATCTGTTCCCAGAATGTTTCAACCAATGCCAGCGTCCTATCATTGTTGGCTCTATGAGACTGCCTAGTACTGAAATATATTTAAGGCTGACTCCCATACCAGACATCAGATTTTACATCTTCAAAATCCACTTTATCTGACATTCATTCCAGGCTGACATTTAAGAGGTTTCTTTACTGGGAGTGAGAAATATCAAAAGTCTAGTATGCAATCGCCCCCTAGTGGAGTAAATGCTCTCACCTTAACCACCTTTGAGGAGATGAGGTAAAAGGGGTGTGGTAAATTTATTTCACTTCTCTCACTCCCCATAAACTGTAAAGATGTGCAGAGAATCTAATGATAAATGTTACTAATTAATCTAGTTATTTCTATTAAAAGCAGGAATCAAATTCTAATTCTCAATCAGGAGAATTTTCCAGGGTCTCAACCAGCTATTTAACCTCCAGCCCTCTTATACTCCTTTACTGCTCCTAACATTTATTTTGTTAAAGCCATGTTCAATCTGATACATAAAGCACCTGTAAATAAATAATAGTATCCCATTAAAGGATAAAATATGCTTAAATTAGAGATTATACTATCTTTGTTGACATGTAATCAATGACACCGTTGCACACATGAGTTTGTAAAATTTATATTTTCTGAGTTGCTCACTTTTATTGTTAAAAACGGCCACTGCCCATATACATTGCACTGCCCAGGTGAGGTGGATGATTACCTTCCTGCTTGGGAAGGTGCTTTGTTATGCTAATGTGTGCTGGAGGAGGGGTTTTCACACTAAAAAGTTTTAAGAGAAGAAGAAAGAGGAAGTAAGAGTCCATGTTTTTGAAGAGTGAGAGAAGGTAGACAAGATGGTAGGGTGCTGAAGGAGAAGCAAGTTTGTATAGAGTTTGTGCAGAAAGAAGGAGATGGGGAAACAGAGGTGACTGAGCTGGTGGAGCCTTTAATTCTAGGAAAACCGGGCTGTGCCAGTGGCTTTGGGAGACCTGAATGAAAAGGGAAATGTTTTCCCTTTGTGTGTGTATGTAGTTGCCGGCCAGGTGCAAGACTAGAATAAAGAAATGACTCACCAGTTTTTGGCTCCACTGTTTCTCTGCCGTTTGTCTGAATCTAATGGGAACCTGCACGTGCCTGGCCGCTGTGGTGATGGCCGTAACTACTGGCATTACAGACACTCTTTTGCAAAATTAAGGCAAATACAACAAAATTTTTCCTTAGTCAAATAAATGATATAATGTTTTAATATTACAGAAATATAATCTTTTCCCCCCCCAAAAACATAAGGAATTTCATATTCCAAAGGAAATTCTTTCTATCATATATAACAATAATGAGAAATGCTAAAAAGTCTATTTATTTAGTGAATTAATTACTAAAGTCATAAAAATTATTTTCCAGATAATTAGCAATTTTAAAATAGAGAATGTCTAAATAATTTCTGCTCCTTTTGGTCTACAGAAAACCATAATTCATAAATACTCTTATTAACTAGCATAGAAAGATCAACAAGATAATATGTATTTCTCACAATTATTAGACATTTATAGTAAAAGCCATGTAATTGACAATTACAAGGCCAATTAGCATATACTATTTTGTGTTTCTTTCTCACTTTAATTTTTTCTTCTCTTTTTTTTTATTTCTCTTTTCTCTCTTTTTTTCTTTTTTTTCTTTTAACAATCTTTCCCCTTAGGTATTTTATTAACACTCGTATTTCAAACATTGAATATTCCATAACAAATTGAAATTCTAGACAGCAATAACATTGGATTCACATCAATTTATGATCATGAATATGCTTTCATTTTTTTAATCTTTGTTCTTTACCCATAATACCTATGAAATATTTGCAATGATATTGTTGCAGTTGTTTTTAAACACGGATAGCAGATAAAAGTAGAAGAGAGGGAAGTAAGATTTTAGATTTAGAGCAGTTTCTACTAGTTTTGGTATTATGGGGAATTATATTGTTTGCGCTACTGATATGAACCATAAACAGGCAGGAGCCAGATACAGATGGGGTAATAAAGCATCATGTGTAGAGAGAAGAATTTTTCCAATGTAAACAGAATACAAATGAGAAGACAACTTTAAAATTTTAGAAGGTAGATAGAAACCTATTGAAGAGCTATGTGAAGGGCTGCTTGTATTTCTAATCATCTCTCCAAACTTTACAGGATTCAATGCAAAAGAGAGAGAGAGAGAGAGAGAGAGTCCTAACAAAAATGAAAAAACAAAGCTAAATGCTTGGCTCATTATAAGCACGAAGGCATTGGAACAGGGACTAAAATACACGTTCTCTAGCAAGTGTTATTAAATGAACTGGTAATTGGCTTAAAATAGAGAACACAGAAAAAAATTAAATGCACATTTTAAAATTACTGAATCTGAAAATTCCTGAAATTTCTATTTCTTTATATTCTGTTCCAAGTATTTTTTATGTTTACCCACTCCCCTAGTTTTGACAAAATCTTTTTTAAAATTTATTTTATGTATCAGAAATCAGAAGATGACTTTTGAAAATAACTGCTTTGTCATGTACCTAATATAGTACTGCTCTTTGTTGACAAATCCCTCAAATTTAGGCATCTGAACTCCAGAGGTAGAGTCCAGACCATATTCAGGATTGTGTGTAGCAAATTGAGTCTTTAGTAGTGAGGTCCATTACCATGAACAATGGATGTTACAATGTCTGTTTCAATGCAATAGTATTTATTAACTCATTGAGGTGTCTAACAATCAATGGTCAGTTTAAAAAGTGGACCTCTGGTAATTAAATCCTAGAAATTGATTGTGCAAAAATGGATTTACACTTGCACAACTCAAGTAGTATGGACATATTTAGCAAAAGAAACACAAACTATCCAAAGCCTGCCACATTATAGATTATTGAACAATAAACAATAGGATTAATGTGTATACTATATGAGATGGGAACACAATTTTAAATAATGTTAATAACCATAGATAATAGCTGTAGATCAATCAAATGAAAATTAACTCAGTAAAAGTCATTAAATTGGATTATAATGATTATAATTACTTGTATTATAATAAGAAGCTTAGAGACTGATTTCAATTTCTAAACACATACATCAATCCAGGTAGAGAGATTCTATCAGACGTCTTCAAACTTTTTATAAAACCAAGCTCACTTTTGCAGTGCTGGTCAGCCTGGTCCGTACTTCCCACAAGTAGGCGTTCCACCTTTCATGATCAGCAGTAGTAGAGCAACCAAACGGCACCGCGATTGGCCCACCATGAAAGCTGGAACGCCCACGAGTGGGAGGTAGGGACCAAGGGGCCGTTTTTATAAAAAATTTGAAGACGTCTGTAAGATTTTTTCCACATAGGCACCACACTCGCTTAGAAAATCACTGTCTGCTTACCATTATTAATGCCCTCAAAAGTAAATCCTTCACTAAAATTCTTAAATACTAAATTACTATTTGGTAGTTTGAATTTAGGTATTTGCATTTCTTTGTTCCTTTATACTTTTAGCTACAGTTTGACCTGTGTTTTCTTGTTGTTGTTGTTGTTATTCCTCTATTTTTTTACTTTTGTACTAGGCTTGAATTTTTTTTAATTGTGGTAATATAATGTTAAATGTAGCAAAAATTAGATTGTATTATAACATAAAATAGTATGTTTAGAAAATTTAAATATTTAAAAGGCAAATTAGAGGCAATGTGGTCTGAAAGTACAGCCTCTAAAGCCAGACTTAAGTGGGTTTGATTTAGCTCAGTAACGTACTAGTTATGCGACATTAAGGATAATCATGTTGTGCTCCGATTTCCGCATTTATTAAGTAGAAAAGTAATTCTGTATTTCTTTCTTTGAATGTTTGTAATGAGAATTAAGCACTTAAAGCAGTGCCTCGAACAAGGTAAATACTCAGTGTATGTTAGGACTTAGTATATAAATGTATTATTCATCATTTTCAACTTTGATTTTTTTTAAATGCTTCAAAATCATGAAAAGCATAGAACTTTTAAATAAAAAATTATTGAAACTATAATAACTTTCTTCTAACAACTAAATGAGAAGATACTGAGATTTACACATTAGCATAGCCAATGACCAAATAGTGTACTTCAATTGCAAATTAGCATGCCTGAAATTCTTGTTTACTCAAAGAGTTTAGAGACCTGAGGTTTTTAGCTCCTCTTGAGGGGCACTCAGTTATTACTAAACCTGTCATATTGTGCTTTCTTGTTAGCAAGAAATAAACTTAATTCGTTCTCTTCTGACTTTACAGGCACCTTCCAAATGAAATTAGTGAATCTCACTAGAGCTCTCTACCTGAATGGAGAAAAGAAAATAATTTTAAGAAAAATACTATAATACTGAATAAGCAACAGGAATGATACCAATATTCCACAAAATTCAATATATCTTCGAGAAATCTCTAGATTTGCATGAAAGAAAGCACAGCTGTGATGAATATACTGAAAGTATTAGTGTGTATACAGCATCAAAACATTCCAAGTGGAAGTAACATTTCAATCAACTTCCAGATGCTTGTTTTTTACATCATGAGCTACTGAGTCTACATAGGATCCCATGCTCTCCTCATGACAACAGGTAGCATCAAGCTGGTTTATCACCAAGGGGGAAAAACCCATTCTCAGTTCAATTATGCTGAGACTATGTAATATCCATCATTGTATCTGTAGGGTCAGTTCTATTGCCAGAATAAGCATGTAAATATCTGCTGTAATAAATAAAAGATATAAATTATTAAAATATATTCCACCTATGATAAACTGAAATAAATGCAAAATACCTAGTGACCTGTAAAAATTTGACACTAAATGAATATAACATTTAACTCCTTCTTCATCACTCTACTCAATATTCGTTGTTTCAGTGGACTAACACATTAAAAGTCAAGCAATAAGGTTGCAAACTTTCAGAAAGCTCACTTTACTGATCTAGTGCTCATATAAATTTTAATTAAGTACTATAAATGTTGGCTGAAATAAAATACAAGAATATATTATTATAATCTCCATCTATGTATGTATGTGTTATGAACATTTGCACAAAATATTTGTATATGATGAAAGCAGAAGGCAAAAAATAGTGATTTTATATTATTTTGTTGCTTGATGCCAGAAAATAATAATTAAAAAAACATTTGCACAAAATTCATGTTGTTCTGTACAGGTCATGTTGGCTCAATGTACTTTGTATATGAATTTCAGGAGCAATATCTAAAATCTGAACAATCACAACTTTAAAATGAGAGATTCTTCCAAAAAAACTAGTCAAAATATGCCTACCATTCTAAAATGTGATATATTTCTAATTTTTTACATAGTCTTATTAAAAATTGTGTGAGTATATAATATAATTTAGGAGAGCTTTCTTTTTATACTCTCTACATCTCCAGAGGAGTTAATATTTGTTCTGGGGATCAGTGAGCACTAGAGATAAAATTAAAGCTAATGAATAGATCATTTTTTCATCTAAGAAATCCTTTCTAAGCCTTATTGACTGAAGTCCCAGTGTACATGTCAGGATGTGGGGAACAAAGAAAGAAAATAAAAATGAAAAGTCTGAAAAAATACTCCTGCAATTCAGTCTTCAACTTTCTATGATTATATACTAACTTCGTGTTTTCCATAAATATTTTTAGTTTTCTATAAAAACTAAGTTAGAAAAATACAAATTTATGTATATGATTTTAAGGAGCTGTTCCACCATAAAAAGAAAAAAAAATGAGAAGAATTACCAATTGGAAGTATTACTGAGCACTGTATATATTATCATAATTTTTTAAAGAAATATTCTATGCTCATTTTTATTTGAAATATACTTAGGCAGTTACAGTATTGTTTATGAAATACTCTGCTGAGCTGGTTTTCTACCATGACTATATTATAGACACATAGAACACAGGTACAGTGAAGCATGTTTTTATTCTTTATATTAAGTAAATTTCCTAGTTATTCAGTAGAAAAATTCCAAATTATACATTTTAACATTACTGTGATGATAAGAAATAGGCTGTTTGTATTCAACTTTTAAAAAATAAGCAAGTCATTTCTGAATGAATATATTTGCATGCCATAATAAAAATTATTGATTACATTTTTAAAAGAATTTTTAATTTTATGAAAAAAAGTGAAAAATCATAAATTTAAACATTTTCCCTCCTTCAATAATATAGAATCTAGATGTTTAAATTCTATGTTCCAGTTACTTTAAATGCCTAAGATAAGATAGCATTTTAGAGTAAAATTTTAAACACTATCTGGCATAATAGTCTGTGTCTTGCAAAAGACTATAGTAAATTTTACATTTGAGATCTGTTCTTTAAGTATTTTTTCCAGTGATCAATAGTATTGTTAACACATATCATAAGACATGAAATTACAGAGTTTTATGTTTAGAGATTTTTGCCTTTACTATTAGAATACACTTGATTTTAGCCAAAAGGTCAAGATGTGATCTTTACGGTTAGAATATAGCTTATTATCTCTTTGTCTTTCTCTTCATATGTGTGTATACATATATAAAATATTCAAATATGTATTATAAATATTTCAAGGTAAATAATATATAACTGTTTAATGTGGTGTAATTATTTGTGGATCTGGGATGCCTTCCTTTTGAAAATTTGTTGAAAGAACTCTTGCCTGGCTCTCAAATATCTCCTTACATGTTGACTATTCTCTCATTATCTCACATTAATTTTTAATATTATATATAAAAGGCAGAGAAATTTGAAATTAATGAAGCATGCATATATTAAAATAGAAGGAAAGCAATGTGAAAATAACAAAGCTGTAATGCCTGTGTTATAGGAAAGGCAATGTTAGGCTATCTTGATAAGGTGTCTACAGCATGAGATACAAAAATAAAAACACAAACTAAAAAAGGCAACTAGCATTGACAGAACCAAAGCAAGGACAAACTCAGCCATGGTACAATGGTAACCAGGGACATAGTGCTAATTTAAATAATGGCTATAACATGCTATACATACCACCATTATTTAATTAAATCACATGGCAAAATATAGATGTGTTAGGTTATTTGCATCACTCATATCATGGCATGATATATTGCTAATAAACATTTTACTTTTAGAAATATCAGAGACCAGGAATAAACATAATGTGCAGAATCGTATTGAAACCCAATTTATTTTTATTTCTATTGTCCATTTGTAACTCATTCAGTGGGGAATCCTGTTCCCCTGTTACTAGATGAAAGTGTTTCAAGTTCCATGATGATTTTATTTTCACCCTTAAAGAGTAGACAGTTCCAGGGTCACATTAAGATAGATAGTAAACAGTGGATTGGCATATAAAAGGGTCTAGTCCAAGTATTCATCAATTTCAACTTAATGGTAAGACACTTCCACCACCTCAGCAATGGTCAGTTGTTGGCTGGCAACTTACATTGAGGCAAAGAACTATGTTTGGATTCTTTATCTTTCATTCCCCATTTTGTACTCACCTCTTACCTGAGCTGCAGTTTTGATCCATGGTAGGGGAAAGAAAGGGAGCTTCTAGGGATAGGGCACAAAAGTTTTCACAAGATTAGTGAGAGATACTCTCAGAAGTAGTTAGTGGATCTCCTTCCATTGGCACCACCCATCATTCTCACTTTTTTCTGAAATGGTGTTTCACTCTGCACTGTACGCTCAATTGAAGACTCATTACCCTTTAGAACATCTTCTTGGCCAACACTTGAGATAACATCAGTTCATTTCTCACCCTGGGGCGTTGCTCTACTGCAACCAGAGTCATTCTAGCACCTAAGGCAGAGGCCATGGAGCCATATTAAACACCTGGGCCAACTTTGTGCCCATGGAGCCTTGGCTGAGGGAGGGGAAAAGAGAGATAGAGAGAAAGAAGAGGGGGAAGGGTGGAAAAGCAGATGGGCACTTCACCTGTGTGTCCTGACTGGGAATCAAACCCAGGACTTCCACATGTTAGGCCGATTTTCTACCACTGAGCCATCTGGCCATGGCTGAGATGACAAGCAAGGCATTGACTCTTCCATTTCAGGTTAGAACTTGAGCACAATCTGACTTTAAGTCCCATATTCTTTTGCTTTTCTACATTATAATTATTCAACAACTGGTCATTTCATTTAGTTTTAACATGGTTAGTATTCTTGATTTTTTGAAGCTGTATATAATTTTTAATATTAATATATTAGTCCCTTTCTTTTTTATTTTGCTGCGTATCCAATTCAAGAACTATCAATATTAACAAAAACAAAGCATAATGGAAACTTTTTCTGCCTTGAATTCGAAGCCCAGAGCTTTGTTTTCCTAAGAGATTCAGGGAAGAAAGGATCATATGGAAGAAAAAAGAATTTAAGAGGAAAAATTTTTAAAGAAAAGAAAGAAAGCAAAAAAGAAAGAAAGAAGGGAGGGAGAGAGAGAGGGAGGGAGAGAGGGGAGGAGAAGAAGAAGGAAGGAAGGAAGGAAGGAAGGAAGGAAGGAAGGAAGGAAGGAAGGAAGGAAGGAAGGAAGGAAAGAAAGAAAGAAGTAAGTAAGTTTGGTTAAAAGAATGAAATGATAAAGGAAGAACGCTCCATTCAAGGTGCTTTATAAAAATTTCCTGATTTAATTGTGCAAGAAATATGATTTTCTTATTTTTACATTTGGGAAACTGAAAGCAATTTAAGAGCGTCAACCAAGATTACATATCTAATCTGCTGTATGATTGAGATTATGTCATTATCCAAAAGGAAGTTTAGTAAATATTATCTTTTCCTCAGCATAATCCTCAGTGAGAATAATAGTGAAAATGCCAAGACAAAATGTTTTACTAAATAACATAAAAATGTTAGAACCAATACCCTACACTGCTGATCAAGTTTGGACACATTTGTAATTCAACTCAATCATTACAAAATGAGTAAAAAAGTTTTCATACAGACACATAAGTTTATATTACATCCAAAGTCTGTTTGATTCCAATGGCTTAGATCTTCTTTTTCTACCTCTCATTAGGTCTTTCTGACCCCAGATTCTGTCTAGCTCTAAAATCAGACTTGTGACACAGTTGTCCTGATAAAGAGACTGAACTCAGGATATTCATATTTCTTTCCCTATTCTCCTGTACATAAGGAAAGAGGGACTTATGCCAGAATAGTAAGATGTGAAGGGTTAAAGATGAGCAGTGATATTTATCTCTTCACTTAATATTGTCAAAACTATAGTGATTATCCAAATGACTGAACATCTGCAATAAAGAAAAGACCCAGGGCAATAAAAAAAAAAAACCTTTACCATCCACATTATTTTGATCACACCAACCATTCATACAAAAAATGATTTAAGGTCTGCATATTTCATGCTTAACCTTTACAGTACCTTTAAAACAAAATGAGATATGATGTTATCTTCAAATAGATAGAAACTACATAAGTAGTGATTCAAAGAAGAACACAATCTGAAACAGAGATGTACTAATAAAAAGTACAAAAGTACTAGGTCATCATTGTCCATGTCATTCAAATATACAATGAATTCAGAAGCCACATTTGCTTCAGGTTACAGGACTCATAAGTTTCAGCAAAGAGGAATCAAGATGTTTTAACCTAAAATTGTGGATAGCAGTAACACACTATATGTAAAAAGAAACATAAAGCTTAGGAAAATTTGAAAGATGGAGAGCAGAAAGAGAACTATGAGATGCTTGCTATACTATAATAATGGTTCACACATGTTGACAGAAATAGGCAACAGCAGGAAAAGGATCTTTTGTTTTTGTTAGTCATCAACCACAAGCAAGAAAGGTAACAAGATTAATAATGTGAACTAAATGGCAGGTAATTTCCACAAGAGAATAAAGTAATAGTCACCTTATCCAATCAGTTTATGAGAGCAGCATACCTCTACAAGTAGTTTCAAACCAAAGCAAAATGTGTACCAAAAAATAAAAGAATGAATGAAAGAAAATTGTCAACTTATCCCAATGCACTTCAACTATATAGATTTATTCAGATTTCTAAAACAATGACTTAACCCAAGAAAATATAAAAGTGCAATGAGATTTCAACAACACAATTCAAGATTAATAAGGCACAGCACATCTCAAAGATTGAACAATCTAATCTATAGCTGTTTTATTTATATAATCTTTTCCAATAAAATGATTCAAAGGTAGTATGTTTCTAAAAAAGGAGAGTCATAACTTTTTAAACTTAGTAATGTCTATAATCAATTGTATGTTCGCATACTTAAATTGTAATGTGTGGGTATTATAAAAGAGAAAAAAAAGAGTTTATTCTAATTTATTTTGACATCATACCAATGAAACAAAAATAGAATATATCTTTTTTAATGACTGGGGAAGAGAAGTTTAATTATATAAGCAAATAGCTTACACAAACAGCAAACCCTGCTTTTCTCTTGGCCTAATGCAAAGTTTGAAAAAAACAATTAAGATAATATTTTATTTCAATTCAACTATAGCAATATTCTTCTTTATCTTTACTTATTCTAAAATACAAAAACATTTTTCTGAAACATCACAAGTTGCCGAATATTTTTTAAAAAAAAAACTGTTCCTAAGAAATAAGAATAGAAAACAATTATCGATATAGGCCTTATTTAAGAAAAAACATTCACTTTCATGGGAACTATAGCTTCCATGTGATTCAATTTCCAACAACTCCTATTCAAAACCCATGGATGTTCTAACTGACTGTCCCCGACCACAGGTGATCTATTCTAAAAAAAAAACGAATCTGAGCACAGAAAAATTACACTTTGTGTCAACTATACTGAGAGAATCATGAACACATCACCAAGCCCAGTATGTGAACCAAGAGTCAAACACTCAATTATGTATCAGTCACAACCATGAAACCTGGGATGGAGCAGACATGATGAGTTGTAGACTAGTAGAAAATAACCTTGAAGATTTTTTGACATGGTAGCAAATCCAAGTTCTTAGTAAATCTAGTAAAATAGGTTTTTCTTACAGTTCTATGAAAACATGATTATTGATTTATCTGAAAGAAACAGATATGATTCTTTTGTGAAGTAATTTATTATTAGATTAGTTCAATCATTGATATCATGTTTGTCACTGGATTAGATTTATTTAGTTCATACAACAATATGTCTCTCCCTATTTGTTTACCCTACCATACAATTACTAGCACATTAATCATCAAAACACCAGTTATTTAAATATGAGTCATTTTGTTTTTCGTTGAGTTAAATCACAACTTGAAATATTCCTTGGTTAAGAAAATTTACTGGAACTTAATAAGTCACTATCCTCTATCTCTTATCTTCATTTATAAAATAAAACTGACTTCTAAGTGTAAAACATAAACTTTTATTTAACTGCACATTTTAAATTGCTCTAAATAATGTTATGAATATCCAATGAAATAATCATTTTGGAACCATGGGATGTTCTTTCAATATTAACTTAATAGAAGAAAACCATGATTTCTTTCATTTTAAATAGGGCTGCATTTCAAGGTCATTCTGCCATTTACATACTTATGAGAAATATTAATAATAGTTCATTTTAATTCCTTTATTTTCTGAGTTTAAGAGGACACAATCTTATTCTAGCCAGCAAAATTCTAATAGGTAGGTGTATTATAAAAGAGATGAGAACAGTAAAATAAAATTACATATGATCTTTGACATCCACATTTTTTAAAGAGTTTCCTGAAAGTGAAAAGTGAGCAGCTTTTCACTAGATCACTAATACTTGATACAAAGATGCCTTTATTAAACTGGTGTGCAGAAAATAGTTTTCATTAAAGACACTATTTGGTTATATAGCAACTTCCTAGGGGTAGAGTGAGAGGCAGTTACTATTCCATGGATTTATTTTCAGAAATGGGACAAATACTTTTACATACTGCCTCATTGTTAATGCTAAAATAAATTTCCCAGATGCTTAGATCATATTATTATTTCAAGTGTGTCATTTGAAGATATTATATAAGCCTAAAAATTAAAATTGTTTATCTTGAAAGAACACAGTTATGGGGGAAAGAAATGAGTTAAATCTAAAGGTATCCACATTTTATTATTTTTCCTGAATAAGAGTAGATCATTAATTATTGAATCAACTTAATGTGTAAAAGATAAATAAGAATAAATAGTAAATGTTAATGTTTATGTAAAAGAAATAAAGCGAGCATAGCCATCAACTTTATTATGCTTGTATGGAGGTTTAGAATTCCTTTAGTCTTTGAATTAAATTTTTGATGATAAAACTCAACATGGGTCATATAAACTTGATCTGAGGTAGTAAAATATTTTTATATGTTTTCTAACCTTGGATACAGACATGGCATTGCTTATTGCCCAGGTATATTAGGAAAGTGTTCAGAGATGCCATGTTTATCTGATGACCCTTCATTTTGGCAGTGGGGTGATGGAGAACAGCTGAACATTAAGCATGGCTGACACACCCCCAATCTGTCTAGAATGAAGATACAGCTGGAGCACTGGCACTAGGGTGGTGCTAAATGTTGTTTTGCTCAAAACTTTTAGTAATTTTTAAATGACAATTAATAATCTTTGAATCAAATAAAATTGAAAATTTGTGTTCTTCTACATGTCTTATGACTTAAGTATTTCTCATGATAACTAATGTCTAAACACTATTCATGTATTGAATTGTTTATATAAATCACCCAGTTATCAGTGAATCCTTCTCAGGCTTACATTTTTTAAATAATGAAATAATATTAATATTGCATTTTTATTTTTTTAAGTTTATGCAATTCACTTTCACTGAATTTATTGGAGTGACATTGTTTCACAAAACCATATAGGTTTCAAATGTACAACTCAACAAAACATCATCTGCATAATGCATGTGTGCCCATAGCCTTAAGCAAAGTTTCATTCTGTCTCCCTTTCTTCCCTTCCTTTGCCTACCAGCACTTACCTTTCCTATTGGCTATCACCACACAGTTGTCTCTATATGATTTTTTTTCTTTTTTGCCCCACTTAATCCCTTCACCTTTATTGCTTCCTGAGGTTATTTCCATAATGGTGTCAAAGGCATAACATTTTTTAAAAAAAAAATTTTGAAATTGTAGTTATTGGTTAACTTGATCATTAGCTTGGATATAACTACCTGATCTTTATATTATTTAGATAGTTTTTATTAAAATTTTTACTTATTTCTAAATATTTTACTGTATTGTTCTTAATACATATATTATAACCTAGTAATTTAAGACATTTAAAGAAAAAACAAACATAGATTTCACTCCTATATCTATTTCACCAAAAGAAGGAACACTATGATAAATTAATATTTTGTTTTGTATAGGAAAAACTTTTATGTTGTAACATGAAGCATCTTTATAGAAATAACTTAATACTTAAAGCATAAATCATGTGTTTCACAAATGTAGAATTTCTGAGCTTTTGAGATAAAACCTACAAGCAAAAATTTATTTTATGGTTTTTATTCTACTCATTATCAAATTGGCTAAGTGATTTTTATTGAGATATATTTAAGGTAATTCTATCTATTTCTATTATACATTGGTCAAACATCTAAAGATGAATTAAGATAACAACAGAAATCTAATTTCTCCCTCTATTTATTTTTGATCTAGTTTATATTTTTTACCTTTTCTTTTCATGTAATATTACACTGACACTCAATATCTTCAATTCTCTATTCTTTCAGGTATAATCAATCTCTTAAATAGCAAGTATAATCACAATTTCAGTGTGGTTCAAAGTAGCTGATAAATTTACTATTGTAAATTTGGGGTGAAATATAAATACTAAAAAAATCCAGATATCAACATGTTCAAAACTTCCAGAGTTGAGCACTATAATTTTGTTTTGTTTTATTCACTGGTAATTTTGGAAGCTTCTTATTCCATTAGGAAAAAAAACCTACTAACTTCTTTTGACATTAATCACTCTAATAGTAACTGACAACAATGGTTTATGGTTAAGGGTTTCTCTATAAAACTCAGTTAAATTATTAACAAAGGAAAACATACATTAAACCTCAAAAACTAAGAAATTTACAAAATGCTTATAGCAACCTTTCCAATCAAATGGATAGAATTTCTATACCCATTGCTTAAATATGAATGTCTTAGATAAGTTAAATGGTCAAAGTCACAGAATAAGTCATTGGTCAATCAGAACCAAAATGCCATGGCTTGATTTTCTAACTCAGAATCTAAATAAATTTTTTGTTTATATGAGTCACTACCTGGCATTTCAGTGTGTTTTGCTTACATATAGAAAAGCTTTTCATCTAGTCACATAAGAAATTCACTAAGTTATGCCAAAGTTACTGAATAATGTATTCTGTAGGAGTAAATGGGCTAAATAGGCTGTTTACTGTAGTAAAAAATAAATAAGCTAGACACAGGCTATGTGTCAGTAATTTACCCTGCCAGAGAGTAATTATAAAGAACTAAATCTTGCCTGACCAGGTGGTGGCACAGTGGATAGAGCGTGGGACCCATGGTCGGCCAATCGCGGTGCCATTTGGTTGCTCCAATACTGCCCATCATGAAAGCTGGAATGCCCACTAGTGGGAGGTACAAATCAGGTTGACCAGCACTGCAAAAGTGGGCCATTTTTATAAAAAGTTCGAAGACATCTGATAGGGTGTCACAATGGCAACGAAAAAGTAATGATTGATGCTTCTCATCTCTTTCCGTTCCTGTCTTTCTGTCCCTATCTATCCCTCTCTCTGACTCTCTCCCTGTCCCTGTAAAAAAATAAAAAAGAAAAAAGAAATAAATCTTAAAGAGTACATGGACAATAGAGGATAAAGGGAAAGAATAATGTGACTTATTTCATGATCTCTATTCTTTTTAATCAGTTGATAGCAGGAGATCAACATTTGAAGTTAAACAAGATTTTTCAAAGATGCACCAAAATGTTATTTGAAAAAAGAATTTTAAGCACATATCTAAAAGTTAAAATTATTATAATATATCTTAAAAGAGAGTTAAGTATAAAAAGCATAATAAAAATAAATTTAGAATATTTTGAAGATTGATTTATAATCACATTATTTTTGGACTAATAAGTATATTAGTTAACGTATTTCTCCTTCATTAAGACTTTTCCATGTCAGAAATAATATTTTGAAGCTTATGATCTTTTAATGATATACCTTAAAAATTAAAAGTACATCAATATCAAAGAGTATAGTTATAGCCACAAAGGTATGAGAATTAAAAATTAAATTTCTAATTAACATCAAAGGCAAATTTAGAAAAAATATATGGTAAAACTTTGACTAACAGAAACTCATACCCAGGGCTTTAATTAATGAAGACTTTCCTCAACTCTAATATGAGAACCATATTATAAGAAAATGATCTTATATTAAAAACTTGGTATAAAAGAATTTAAACTAAATTTTAGAGTAACTATGTTACTGTTTAGTCTTCTATTGCCTAAGATAAAGTGATATAGAGATCATAATGCAATAGCACACTCAACCCTTAGTCCTAACCAAGGAGACTCTATTTAACTTGTTAGAATATCTAAAACCCATTCAATGACTAGTACTCAATTTCCTTTTAGAAAGTGATGTCTATTTCACTTTTGTTAATGCTGATTAACCAAACTAATAGAAGAGCACTGTATGTGTATAAGTATTCTTGGAGTGGTAAGCGCAACAAGGTCAATGATTACTAGAATGCTAAATTAATGCAAAATTATCTGGATACATTTTCAGCAATTACACATTCAAATGCCAAAATAACATTTTTGAGTTGTAATAATCTTTTCCTGCAGAAATGGGTCATTCTTTCACCTTTGTTGAAACTATTTATACAAAGGACTTGATGTCCAGTTACAGAACATAGAAGCCATGAGATAGTGGATTTATTTGCTTTGTACAAAATCAGGAAAGTAATACTGTATAGGGGAACATATGCATGCCTTAGCTTTATGGAAAGAAAGCATTCATGAATGTTCCAAAGACCAGACAGGCCAAAAAACAGAGTTTAGAGCCTTCTCAGAAGCCACACACATGTCATGAGAGAAGCAGAGATACCACAGTGTCTTTGTGGCACAGATGACTGGTGATTCAACTTGAGGGATCTCTCATTAACCATTTTCTTGAGCTTTTCACACTTTCCATGTGTTCTCATGAGAGCTTTCTCATGAGAGTTCAATCAAAATAGATACACCTCACTCCTCCTACAAACCTGACACCTGGGTCTTCATAGCACACACACACACACACACACACACACACACACACACACAGACATATATATTGTCTCTCAGATGAACTTCTGATAAAATATCCTTTTCCTCTCATTTTCCACTCTCGGCAATTTCTACACATCTTGAAATGGGTGAAGGGGTTGAAAAGTCATGTTTCGTTTTTTTTTTTTAACACTTTTCTCTGCAAATTTTAATTCTTATTTATTCTTTCGTATATCTATAGTGCCAACTCCTCTATGAAAAAAGGGAAGGTAGAGATAGTTTCATACTAATATTATATTACACTGAATCATTGTATTATTAGTGATATTTATTTTTTTGTTTCAACATAATTATTACGCACTATTTATATGCAAATTGCTGAGAATAAATTGTGAACAAAATAAATGTGGTTCTTAACTTTTTGTAATTTACAGCTTAGTTCAGACGTAGTACTCATGGGGCCCTCATGAGGCCACACTCCACTAACAACTTAGAAAGCAGAGCTAATTGATCTATGTCTCATCTTGGTTCAGTTTTCTAGGAAGTCACTAGAAATCCAAACAAGTTGTCACCAGATATACATATATTATTGTTTTTTTTCAATAGCTGAGTATAGCCAGAAACTGAGAGTAAATGTCTACCATTTCATGTAACAGAACACAGAGCACCATTTGATCAATAAATACTTCTTTATTTGTGCAAGTATTTCTTGAATTCAATAAATGGCTTTGATGATTGTGAATTTTACTTTAAAGTAATATCAAGCACATATTAAGTGACTAATAAATTACAGGAAGGGATGAGCTTATATATCTCCCTAATTAAATTTGAGGAGTTAAAACCAAAATTGATATTCTAAATGTATAGGGATAATAAATATATTCATTAATTAATTTTATTGAGCACCTAAGTTGAGCCTAGCACTGTTTTGACTTTTAGAAGTCATCAATAAACAAAATACACAGGACCCTAGCCTTACAAGGCTTGCATCATGATGGAAGAGATAAAGGACATAATAAACACAATTGCATTAAATTACATTTTTTAAGACAGAATAAAAATATAAGTAAATTACTCACATTTAATTTCTCTAGGGGGAAATAAAGGCTACAATAATTTTCTATTCCAGGATGAAATTACTCCAAGGAGTAAAAGAGGTAGATATTTTTTGAAAGAAGACTACAATTTAATTAGTAATGCAGAAGATATAAAAATGTGGTGGCGCAGTGGATAAAGCATCGACCTGGGAACACTGAGGTCGCCAGTTCAAAACCCTGCACTGGTCTGATCAAGGCACATATGGGAGTTGATGCTTCTAGCTCCTCCCCCTTCCTCTCTCTCTCTCTCTCTCTCTCTCTCTCGTGTGTGTGTGTGTGTGTGTCTCCTCTCTAAAATGAATAAATAAAAAGAAAAAAAAAGTGAAATCAAAGGATAGAGAATTACAGACTAAATCCATAGGCAAAAAGTAAATCATAAGAACAATAAAAATTGAGAGAAGCAGTTGAATTGTTTTTTTTTTTTTTAATTTTCTTTATTCTTTTGTACAGGGACAGAGAGAGAGTCAGAGAGAGGGATAGATAGGGACAGACAGACAGGAACAGAGAGAGATGAGAAGCATCAATCATTAATTTTCATTGCCATCGCAACACCACAGTTGTTCATTGATTGCTTTCTCACATGTGCCTTGACTGTGGGCCTTCAGCAGATCAAGCAAAACCTTGCTGGAGCCAGCGACCTTGAGTTCAAGCTGACGAGCTTTTGCTCAAGCCAGATGGGCCCGCGCTCAAGCTGGCGACCTCGGGGTCTCGAACCTGGGTCTTCCGCATCCCAGTCTGATGCTCTATCCACTGCACCACCACCTGGTCAGGCAGTTGAATTGTTATAGGTTAAATTTATCAGCGAATATTGATCTTGAAGGATTTAGGGTATGGCTTGGAGGAGCATCTTTCTCATTGTAGTCTGGAGAAATGTTTGAACAAAATGTGATGGGAATGTATGTACATAAAAAGAAGAGTGAGAAACAATAGAGGAAATACTGTTTTCAGGTAACAATAAAAGCAACTAAAATAGTTAATGTATAAATGGAATGCAAAGAAAATTACTAAATATACGTGCTTAAAAGTATGAAAATCAAATATCTAGCTTTACACATATAAAAGGAAATAGATTAGTTCACTTTCCAATGAAATAAGTAGATTGTATGATACAATATAAGACTTTCCCCAGAATTTTTCATGATGTCCTAACTCTACACTCAATATGTGTGTGTGTGCATGTGTGTGTGTATACACAAGTATTTCTACTGAAATAACAACTCATTCCTTTGAATTACTCTATTAAAATGTACTTTACTCAGAAAATGAATATTTTTAAAATGAGTAAAATTGGCAGGTGTAAGGCTGCAACATGGATTATTCCTGGTCATGCATCCCTAGGAAAAAGGATAAAGTGAAAGGTTCTGTGCAGCCATGGAAGCCAATAATATTCCAAGGACTTGAAGAGTTGTTGTGCTGTAGGAGGTTAAAGGACATAGAAAAGGTTGCTAAAGGATACTAGAAACTCCATCTAACTTGCATGTTGCCTAGAAATAACAATGACATAGAATAAGTGTTATTTAAAAATCTAAGGGTTATAATGTAGTGCAAGTGATAAAAAGTCATATAAATAGAAGGTAGAATTCACTCTCTATTTAGAACAACATATACTTTTACTGTGTTTGCACATATTACAAACTTGGCAAAAGCCTGCACCAGATAGTAAAATCCACTGAGCCAGCAAATCATGATTTTGTTATAAATCACTGCACACCAGAATTTGGAACAGCACCTGTCACAAAGGATTTATAAGGTACATATATAATCAATAGATTAACTATTCCAAAGGCTCCCAAAATATCTGTTCTCTGCAATTTAGTGTATAAGTAATGTTCTCATGGCTCCCTTAAACCAAAAGAAAAAGCCAACAACTTTGTTTATTGAATAGTTCGGTGTTGCCTGACCTGCGGTGGCGCAGTGGATGAAGTGTCTACCTGGAATGCTGAGGTTGCCAGTTTGAAACCCCGGGCTTGCCTAGTCAGGGCACATATGGGAGTTGATGCTTCCTGCTCCACCCCTTGTTCTCTCTATTATTTCCTCTCTTTCTCTCTCTCTCTCTCTCTCTCTCTCTCTCTCTCTCTCTCTCGCCCTTCTCTCTAGAGGTGAATAAATAAAATCTAAAAAATAAAATAGTTTGGTGCAAACATCTTAATAAGTTTTTATGTCCTAACATGATACTTGTTTATCGCTATATAACATCTCAAACTCTCATTCACTGTTTTATATTGATTTTTATCCCATACCTGCTTGTCATTACAACTTCTAAAAACCCAACTTCACAAAGATATGGCATCATCAAAAAGAATGTAGCCACTTAATATAGAAACTGATTAAAGCTAGTTGTTTCCTTCATATCTGACAGATTACTAAGAAAATATAGAAACACAACATTCTCCAGTTTTTCCATTATCAAAACACTTATATTAGCTTTCAAAAACTGAACTATATTGGACTTTTATTTCAAATAATTTTTATTAATTTAATTATTTTACTTAAACATTGTATAGAAGATAATGTGCTGATTTTATGTTATTGGTTTCAGCGCCATCATCTAGTACGGGGGTTGTCAACCTTTTTATAAAAACTGCCCACTTCTAGTATATCTCTAAGTCAAGTACCTAGAATCCTGACTGCTCTCACTGAAGCTGTGGCTAACCAAACAGCAGCAGTAGGTAGCAAAATGCTTTTAACAACATCACAAACATGTTTACACTTCCGATAGGGCTTTTACTGCACATATGTCTTATGTACTCACAGTAACAATTTCCCAGGGACTGTAAAGCTAAATAATGGCTAGCTGATTTTCTAGCGTTACTTAGAAAAAACCCTCAGAAGCAGTAATATAGCATAGAAGAATGGATAAGAATAAGTTTGAAATGAAAACATGGGAGCATATACATATATATATATATATATATATATATATATATATATATATATATATATATATATATATATATCACACATGTATCCTAGTTCAGTGATTTTCAACCGGTGTGCTATAAGAGGCAGACTGGTGCGTCACAAGAATTTTAGAATTTTTAAAACATGCAATACCTGTCTAATACAAAAATGACAACAGCCAATACAACTATAGTCCAGTGTGAATGAATCAAAATTATACCTATTATTTTGTCAAATTGGCAAAAAAATATATTTTTGGTGTGTAGCAGAATTTTAGCAATTAGTTTATGTGTAACAGGAGATGAAAAAGGTTGAAAACTGCTGGTCCAGTTTACTATAAACAAATTCTTATTTTTTTAATATTTTTAATTTAAAATTTTATTTTCCAATTATATTTTACATTAAATATCATTTTATATTAGTTTTAAATATGCAGCATAGTGGTTAGACAATCATATACTTCAGAAAATGATTTTCCAGATATTTCCAGTACCCACATGGCACCATACACATTTACTACAGTATTATTGACTATATTCCCCATTCTGTACTTTACTTCCCTATGACTATTTTATAGATACCAATTTGTAGTTCTTAATCCCTTCACCTTTTTTTACCATTCCCCGCAGCCTCCTTTACCACAGCCTGTTTTCTGTCTGTGAGTCTATTGGTGACCACACAATATCAAAAACAGTGGGCATGGCCATTTAATTCTACTTTATGACTTAATAAACATAATGTAAAGGTTACCTAATGTCCTCTGATATTGATTTAAAAACAGAATAAGCTTTACATTTATGTTTATATGTGAATGAATTCAAGCGTACATAAAGGAGAAATCTAACCTCCTTCAAGAGTTCTTCAGTATTTATGGAACCTTTAAAGAGATTACATCAACACACAAAGTTGTCTACAGGTAGATTCATCACAAGCAGCCTACATTGCTTTCTGAATCTGGCTCTCTCTCTGTCTGTTTGGGATTTCATTATTAATCCCTAAGTTTTATTTTCTTTTGCATAATTTTTATCACTTTGAATCATTTTCTAACACTATGCTACCTGCCTAGACATTAGCTAGCTACTATTTCTGACGCATTATTTTATTTCTGAAGATATTCCCCAAATACATATTTGATTACAATGACTTGATCCTTGTTTTTTGTTTGTTCATTTGCTTCAATGCCTGGGCATGTACACCTGTCTTAAACAGTTTCAGTGTTGGGGTCTTCACTATCAGCATCACCTCCCAATAGAAATGTCTTCTAGTGTAGGCTCCACTTTATGCATTAGGAATTAGAAGTAGATTTGGGGATTTCACTGAATTTTGTTGTTTTCTTGTAATATAATCCTTCCTGATTCACATTAAATGGTATCAACAGTAGATGGTTTATGATTAGTTCTCAGTTGGTCACACTGGTGAATGTTATCATATATGCTAAAGTTAAGGTCATGAATTTTTTAGAAGCTCTTATAAAATACAGCTAAGTTAAACAATAACCCTTTAAATTTAAATATTAAAAATGGCCCTGGCCAGTGGTGCAATGGATAGAGCATAGTCCCAAAGCACTGAAGTTGCTGATTGGATCCTAGAGGGTCCTGTCTCCATTCGGAGATTCTCCAGTTCCACTAACGTCACTGGTCAATGGTGCACAAGAAAGTGGAACAGCAAGGTGTTTCTTCTCTCTCTCTCTCTCCCTTCTCATCTGTCTCTCCCTTCCTCTTTCACATTAAATAAATAATAAAAATGATTTTCATTTGCAGATGTCTCATTTCTCACAGGAAGCTGTGTTCCAGCTTGTCTCCTCCTCCTTGGACCAGTGAACTAGCTCAGCATATTTTTCTCACAGAAATGGTAAAGCATAAGACAGCACATCCACCTACATAAGCATATTTCAAACACTGACAAAAGAAGTCTTTCATTCTCCAATTCACTTTTCTAAAACTAAGTAATGAAGAATTATACCCACTTCCTACCCACCCCCTCACCATGGAAAGTGAGGAGAGAGTGAATTGAGTATTTTTTTTAAAAATAATTTAATCAAGATGAAGGGATATTATATATTTCAGTTAAACCCAGGATTATATCTTAGAATAGGTGAAAAGGGCAGTGATGAAGAGATTTGTAATATTAAGAATATTAGAAAGTAATAGAAATGGGTGATGATGAGGCTTGAGAAGGTTTTTGAGAAAATGCTAACTATTATTCCTAGGAATATAGATTCATTAATTTGATGCGGAATGTAGCCAACCACAAAAATGGAGAACAATGGAAAACAGCAGTAGTTTTATGGGTGGGAATAAAAGTTATAAACAACTGTCATTATTTTGAGTATTCTTATTATCTATCATCACTATCATTACTGGTTTTGAAACTTGATGAGATTATTCACCCTTTATGATTTATCTTCCACATTTGGGCATAAGTCTACTTAAGGACCCTAAAATCTCTCAGCTAAATCCAGGGCTCTTAGATTTTCTTTTCTACACAAAACAGTTTCTATAATATCATCCATTCAATTTTCTCTCCCATCTTGATAATGCCATAAACATCCAACAGTTAAAATTACTAATCTGCTTACAGGTCTGTGCTGTGTGTATGTGTCTGTGCATACACACACGTGTGTGTCCATAGATGTATATACATAAGTTGAGTTAATTTTTCTAGTTCCTGTCCTGTGGACTTTAGATGTTTTTCCACTCATATTTTTATTTAACCACTTTCAGATTAGTAACTTTTGTATGATCTAAACTTCAGATTTTAATTGTCACAAATATATTACCTCTAATATGTCTGTCTTGCTTCATTAGCTGCAGCCATAGAGCAAGCATCATGGCATCTCCCACACTAACTCAGGCTTTCAGATGCTCTACCCTGTGCTGGCCTCAGCATCCTGGGCCCCAATTTGCAAGGAGATAGAATTACAAAGAAATTTTATATGTATTTCCATCTGCCATTTTCTAAATGTATCAAAATGTGGCCATCTTGATGAAAACTTAAACATTTAATAGTTTGAAGTGCATTTTGCTAAAAATTTTAAAATACAGATTTTTTTTTACTATAATAAGTATGCTCTATATTTTGCCTAGAAACTGAAATGACCTTAAAATTGGTCAAGAAAATAAGGTTTGCCTAACCAGGTGGTGGTGCAATGGATAGAGTGTCAGACTGGGACACAGAGGACCCAGGTTCAAAGTCCTAAGGTCGGTCACTGACCTGAGCATGGGCTTGCCAGCTTGAGCACAAGGTCACTGGCTTGAGCATGGGATCATATACATGATCCCATGATTGCTGGCTTGAGCCCAAAGGTCACTGGCTTGAAGCTCAAGATTGCTGACTTGAGCCTCAGGTTGCTGGCTTGAGCAAGGGGTCACTTGCTCTGCTATGCTCCTTGGTCAAGGCACATATGAGAAAGCAATCAATGAACAACTAAGGTGCCACAATGAAGAATTGATGCTTCTCATCTCTCTCCCTTCCTGTCTGTCTCTCTCTCTCTCTCTCTCTCTCTCTCTCTCTTCCTGTCTCTGTCATAAAAGGAAAAAAAAGGCTTACTTCCACTTAAAATTTTTTCCTACTAAAGTAGTTAAACTACATTTTAACCTATTAATGAGCATTACTGCTTAGCTCAGTACCAGCCTAAGAGCATCAAGATGAAACTGAAACACACACACATACACACTCACACTTTCTGGTAAATTATTTAGCATTTTTACCACAGCTGCACTATGTATTTATTAATTACCTATAAAGTCAGTAAAATATGTTCAGTCAGTTCCAGGTTGGCATATATTGTACATAATCACACATTTGAGTCACACACTTGTTTATGTTATCTTATAATGATGCTAATAATTACCAGACAACTAAATTATTCAGCAAACTATAAATTTAATTACTTTATCATTTTTTGTATGTTGCCATGAGATAAACAGCTAACAATTCTATTTTAATTTCCATCTTTATCAATATGAATGTAAATTACTTAATATGTTTTCTATTCATATAGCTTCTATATAATGTTGTAAAAATTCATGAATTGCTCTAACATCTTCAAAGCATTCCCGAGCTCTGAAAATTAAAGGGAGAAGAGTGAAATAAACATTTTTTTGTAAGATACAATTTTTACCTTCTGTCAGAAACTTACTGATTAGAAAACTCTTTATAGGTTAAACTACCCATTATATTTTTATTGTTCAGAGTATTTCCAAGCAAAAAGAATAATGCTCTCTCATGATAAACTATCCCCATACAGTAAACACTGGTGCAGTCCGCAGTAGCGCTCTAACAATTTATCAAACATTTAGTTCTGTTTCTCTACAGTATCTTTTTATAGGTTTGAAAAGTTTCTTAAGAATATTCCTGCATCTAAAATCACTCACAACTTAAAAACTATCTTGTGATAAATATTGAATGGGTGCCAATCCTTCCCATAAAGCACCCAGCATCTATCCTACATCATTTTGAGCATAAGAAATTGGGTCATTAAAGCGAGTTACTCTTCTTATAGATAACAGGTGTTGGAAGTATCCAAAGACACATGCAGAGCCTTAACATCACTTGATGATTTTACTTGCATTGAAAAATTTAGAGCTATATTACAATTTAATCAAATCTTAATTCTTCATATATACTATTTGAACATGTCAGTGTTCTTTATTGGT
Source organism: Rhynchonycteris naso (assembly GCA_037038555.1). Taxonomy (NCBI): domain Eukaryota; kingdom Metazoa; phylum Chordata; class Mammalia; order Chiroptera; family Emballonuridae; genus Rhynchonycteris; species Rhynchonycteris naso. Next base: position 39,105,739 of record CM072997.1, on the reverse strand, counting down.
TATAGAAACCACCATGCTTCTTCGACTTATCTGTCCAGTATATTTTTGGAAAGAAATTCATTTTAAAATTCCTCAGCCCATTGCTGAATTATTTATAAATAGAGCAATCTTAAGAGACTAGAGAAGCACAAATTTTGAACTGGGTTAGATATACATGAAAGTTATTTATTAACTCATTCATAAATATTTTATATCTAATTGTTAAAATAACAAATTTTTATATAATTGGTAAATAGCATTATGCTTCGAAATTAAAGTACTTTTATAGATATTTCTCTAATAAAGAGGTGAATATTCAGAAATTGTTAATGCGATACTCGAAAAATTCAACAAATATAGGAAAAAAGTATAAGTGAATATAAGGAACCATAGTAGAAGATAGAATGTTATTAATGCCATATCATCAACAGCGTGATGGATCTTGAGAATAAGCAAAATAAGTCAAACAGAAAAAGTCAAGAATCATATGATTTCACTCATATACAGGACATAAAACTGAAAGCAACAAATGAACAAGCAACAAGAAAAACAAGCAAACAAAATCTCATAGACACAGACAACAGTGTTTACCAGAAGGAAGGGAAGGGTAGGTTAGTAAAGGGTAAAAGGGGTCAAATATATAGTGACAGAAAAATATTTACTTTGGGTGGTGAATACACAATGCAATATACAGATGATGTATTACAGAACTGTTCAGCCTAAACCTGTATAATTTTATTAAATCATCACCCTAATAAATTTAATTTTTTAAAGTAATTTTTTAATTCAAAAGAAGGGAAATTTAAATTCTTTCAAGCTCCTGGGAAGACAACTTTTTCTTGATAATATTAAGAGTTTTATATCTTAAAATGTGATTAAATATTAAAACATGTGGCTAGACTTTACAAGGCAACATTTAATCTTGCCCAGATTATTAAGCCTATGAAGTGATTTTACTGTTTCTAGTTTACTTTCTTCCAAGCTAAAGTCTGTAATTGGAGGAGACCTTTTTTCAGAATATATTAATAAATTAAATATATCTATCACTCCAATACTTAAGATTCTTCTCTTTTTCCAAGTTTTCTTTAGAATTAACTCTTATACCATTAATATAATACAAAAGTCAACTCAGAATGGTACCCTTGCTTAACTGTCTAATTTCCAGGCTCACCACTTTCCCTCCATCCTTCATATACATCCGTCATACGGAATTTTTGTTTGGTTCTCAAATATACCATGCTTTATTTCACTTCTGTATATTTGTTCATATAATTCCTTTTTAAAATAATTTATTTTACTCCCTCTCTTCCTAGGTAATTCCTTGTCAAGCCTCCTGTCTTTAATGAGATGTCACTCTTTGAAAAAAATGTTCTCTGGCACTTAAAAATTGTATTAGGTGACTTTTCTATAGTCTCCTTTGGTACCTTCACTTCTCCTATGATCGCACATCTATACTGAATATTCTAAATATTATTATTTATCATTTGATAACTGCTAAAATAAAATAAAAATCAGCAACAATTCTTCCACTAGATTAAATACAATTAAATCTAAAATCTGAAACTTCTGAGAAAAGGAAATCCCTAATGCAAATGTTATCCTCCAGAGTTATGAAGCATTATGCATCTTTAATTATATAATTCATGTACAAAGCTAATATGTAAAGGGAAATGGTAGGCAGTGTAGATTATAATTAATTTTGTACTTAAGCAATATATTACTTAGTAAGCAATTATTCATAATAAAATAGGCTTAGTATTAAAACTAAGAATCAAGACATTTATAATATTCTTCTTTATTTTAATTATATTTTAGGTTTAATTAGGAAAAGATAACCAATTTAGCAAGGAAATAAAATATAACACCATTGTGATATAGAAAAATGAGTTTGGGCTGTTTATTTTACCAATAAAGTGAGTTAAAATTGTGTAATATCTTTAAAGGTATCTTTATATACATTATAGGAATGCTGACTAAATTAGTTATTCTAATTTTATAGCTAATAAATTACATTCAATTCTAACCTTTCCAATCCCAACTTTTCCTTCCCTTTAGATACCATTTATTCACTGAGTGCTAAGAAATCCAACAAACTGTCTAAGTGTCCCTAGGGGTTTCTCTGTGGTGTAGTGAGAACAGTCACTCTCTCAGCCAGCCCTGGACTTTGATATCGATGTGTCTCTCTGGGGGCTGCAAAGAAGATAAATTACTCATTGTCATTTTTCAAAGTGCCTTTTAGCTCTCCAGACTATAGTAAATGAATTTAATGACTTAAAATACCAATAAATTGGGATTTATCATTAATGTCATCCCTGCAGTTGCATGTCAATATCAAAGGACACACTAGCAAAGAAAATCACTAATACTAAACTTCCAGCTGAGATACAGACAATATTCATGCCTTTTGCCTAACAATTGAGAGAAAATAAATCCAGCATCGTATAGAGAATAACAAGTGATCAGCAAGAAATGAGACATGAAAGGAAACACATAGAAATTTGGGGAAAGGCACATTCTATGTTTAAGTTCAGGATTAGGAAAAAGAGCCCTTTTCAAGTACAGTTGACAATTCAGGTGCTAGGATACGAGTGAAAAATCCCAGTATAAACTGAAGCTACCCAGTCCTACCTGTTGAAAAGCTGGTTTTCACTAAATACTGTTACAATCATTATATCAGATAAGTCTGGAGTTCCACTAGAGATTTAACCAAAAGAATTAGTAACCTCCTGAGAAAGAAGCCATTCTAGGTCAATGAAAGTAGGAGAGTTTAGATGTAATATGATGACATTTATTGAATCACTGGAGACTAAGATCCATGGATATATAACTAATTCCTAAGCAAGAGAAACCACACATAGAAATAGCAAAACCAGTTTCACTAAAAACTCTGTGAAGTGAAAGGCATAAGGAAATACTTTTTGGGACTAATGTTAGGTAAGTGAGGTGACAGATGAATTATACCCATTTTAATGAGAGTACTGCATAACTCTTATATGTCAAGAGCACCAGAGTGCAGAATGCAAATTCAGTATGCATTGGAGAGGTGCAGCAACCTCTATAGAGAAACTTAGGGCACCTAAGATTGTCTTTATGGTAAGAGATGACATCCCTGACACAGTTAAAGAGCAATATGTACACTGGACAATTCAGAGAGCCTAATGTATGTGAAAGTACCTGGCACACAGTGAAGTCTCAATAAATATCAACATTGTATATTTCCTCTTCTAGCTAAATACATCCCCAGGAGAGGGAAGATAGATGGTGATGAAAAAGAGATGAACACACAGTATGGTGTACAGATTTGTGTTGAAGAATTGGGCACCTGAAACTTATAAAATTATGTTACCCAGTGTCACGCCAGTAAAATTCAATTAAATACTGAAAAAATGAATAAAAGGAATTCTGTGACAAAATAAAAACACAACTGTTGTTATTAAGGTTTGGAGATGAGAACAAGATTTCTAATTGGAGCCAGACCAAGCAGTGGTGCAGTGGATAGAGCATCAACAAGGAACTCTTTGAGAAGCCAGGTTCAAAACCCAAAATCACTGGCTTTAGCGGAGGCTCACTGGCTTGAGCGTGGAATCATAGACATGACCCCATAGTTGCTGACTTGAGCCCAAAGGTTGCTGGCTTAAGTCAGAGCTTTCTGACTTAGGCAAGGGGTCACTGGCTCAGCTGAAGCCACCCATTTAAGGCATATATGAGAAAGCAATCAATGAACAGCTAAAGTGCCGCAACTATAAATAGTTGTTTCTCATCTCTCTCCCTTTCTGTCTGTCTGCCCCTGATGGTCTGTCTCTCTCTCTTGCTCACACATGAGCACGTGATAAAAAAATATTCTAATTGGACTATATTGTTTGAGATGCTTATTGACATTTAAGAGTTGTAAAATCAAACTAAACCTAGAGTTCAAAGCAGTGATATATATATAAATTTGGAAATTATCAAATATGAGGTCACCATAGACAGGTTATGATGATAAAAATGAGAAAAGTTTCAAAAATCTGATTGCAAAAGTTCAGTATTCTGAAAGGTGAGAAGAATCTGTTTTGTTTACCAAAAAAGTAAACAATGGCCACAATGGTACAAAACAGCGAGGACAGAGTGTTGTAGGACAACACTAGTAAAGTAGGAGAAAGTAATCAACCCCTGAGCTATACTGCTGACATACTAATATGGTTTATCCAAATTAGTCACTGAAGTTAGCAAGATAAATAATCATGGGTGACACCAATAGACAAGTCAGTTAGCCTATATATATTCATATACCTGTACTCTCATTTGTCCTATACACACGGGTGTTTTTTTTTATTACAACCACATCTTTTGCCTTAAAGGGCTTTTATTTGCTTCAGGAGCCCCCTGAAGCAGGTGAAATGGGCTAGAGAATACTGCCCAAAAAGGCTTTAGTCAGGTGAAATGGGCTAGAGAATACTGCCCAAAAAGGCTTTAGTCAACCAATGGGTGGAAATTGGTAAACACCCTAGTGTCCTAAACTGTTGTTTTATGGCCAATGTTCAAATTCAGATATTTTCTTAAAATGTGTTGAAAATAATCTCATATAATTTGTAGAAGATCACAGCATTACAGCGTATAGTATCTGAACTATAGCTGTTATCTCAGCAAATGATCTTTTTCTTTATTCCTAGATTCATAGAATAGTATAAGCAGTTTGCTTTCAGTTGGCAAAAACAGAAGTATATCAGATTTTTGCTCTGTGCTCCATTAGTTTGTAAGAATTTGGCTCATTCCACTAAATATTTAAATGCCATCACCAACAGAACCTGGAGAGTGGGAGGTAGTAAGCACCTTGTGTGCCTTTGAAATACTCATGGATGGAAGATAAATGCCTTCATAAAAGAGGCACCTTCCATCTCAGGGGTGTTTCCAGGGACACAGCAGTTTGAAACAGGCTAAAAATATTTTCTCCTAGAAACCTTCTTAAATGCCACAAAACTATATAATTCAATCTGTTTAATTATTCCTTTTTTAAAATTTATTTTTTAGCCAGAGAAAGAAACAGAGAGACAGACCAGAGAAGAGAAAGCTGAGAAGCATCAACTCATAGTTGCATCACTCTTAGTTGTACTGTTAGTTGTCCCTCGACCAGGGGCTCCAGCCAAGTCAGTGAGCTTGGGCTCAAGCCAGCAACCTTAGGCTTCAAGTCAGTGACCCTTGGGCTCAAGCCAGTGACCATAGGGTCATGTCCATGACCTCACATTCAAGCCAGCGACCCCACATTCAAGCTGGTAAGCCTGCACTCAAGTTGCATGAGCCCATGTTCAAGTCAGTGACCTCGTGGTTTTGAACCTGGGTCCTCAGCATCTGAGGTCAATGTTCTATCCACTGCACCACCATCCAGTCAGGCTATTTAGTTATACATTTTTATTATTGCAGATATGTGTTTTGAAGCCTGGATAGGATATTTTTAATAAAAATATTGAATAAAATGAAATAAACATAAGTACCTTCACAATTTAAAACTCCATGTTTTTATTGAATCATTAACTAAAATATACTGCTCACAAAAATTAGGTGATATTTCAAAATGAATATGAAGTGATAAAAAAAGCATTTGTATTTTTTTATTAAACAGGAACATTATAAAAGCAAATGACAAGTCAAAGAAAGTTGTTTGATTATGCAAATAAGATGTAAAACCAACCTTTATTTCATTCGTGAAAATGCACTATACAAAAGGCTAAAAGTACTGAAGTATCTGCATGTTCCCTGATCCCCTAATTTTTGTGAACAGTGTATATAAAAAAGATGCTCATCTTCACGAGCTATTCATGAAATGCAAATCAAAACTACAATGAGATACCATCTCACACCTGTTACATTGGCTATTATCAACAAGACAAGTAATAACAAGTGTTGCAGAGGCTGTGGAGAAAAAGGAACCTTCATTCACTGCTGATGGGAATGCAAATGAACTCAAGCATTATGGAAGAAATTATAGTGGTTCCTCAAAAAATTTAGAACTACCATATGACCCAGCTATCCCTCTCCTGGGTATATACCCCCAAAACTCAAAAACATTGGTATGACAAAGAAAACCAGATAGAAGGTGACAGAGGATAATTTGACTTTGGGTGATGGGTATGCAACATAATTGAATGATAAGATAACCTGGAGATGTTTTCTTTGAACATATGTACCCTGATTTATTAATGCCACCCCATTAAAATTAATAAAAATTTAAAAACTAAAAAATAAAAACATTGGTATGTAAATATACATATAACCCCATGTTCATTTTAACATTATGTATAGTGGCCAAGACATGGAAACAACCAAAGTGTCCTTCAACAGAGGATTGGATAAAGAAAAAGTATACACAATGGAATACTACTCAGCCATAAGAAATGGTGACAGTAAAATTTACGACAGTATGGATAGACCTTAAGAACATTATATTGAGTGAAATAAGTAAATCATAAAAAGGTAAGAAGTATATGATTTCACAAATGGGTGTGATATAAAACTGAGTCTCATGGACATAGATAAAACTGAAGTGGTAACCAGGGGTTAGGAGGTATGAGAGGGAGGAATGTGGAGGAGGGGTGGAAGAAAGGGTGTAAATAAAGGTGACAAAAAATAATTTGACCTTGGGTGATGGGTATACAACATAATCAACAGTTCAAATGCTATAGAAATGTTTTCCGGAAACCTATGTTCTTTTATTAATCAATGTCACCTCATTAAATTTAACTTCTAAATAAAAAATAAAAAATAAAAAGAATCATATCATCTGAAAACAAACATGTTTTGTTTTATAAAACTAATAGTAGTTTTACTACTTTTCTAATTTCTCTTTCTCTAATTGATTTCTTTTATTTCATTGTATTTACTAGTAAGTCCAGTACAATATTAATTAGTGAAGGAGATTAGTGAACATACTTGTCTTGTTCCAGATACACTTTAATTGCCATTGACAGTTCCTCAACTTGTTACATTATATAGGTGATATCAATTTTTTATTTACTTATAAAATAATAATAGATGATAATATTTCTTATTATTATTCTCAAATATATAGAAAAATAATTATACTATCTGGCAAGTACTAACCATTATTCTGTTTAAAGCATCTATCTTGTTCTATTTCCATTTTATAAAAATATTCCATTCTTTATTCTGTTCTCATTTTGGTCTCCCAAAAGCAAATACTCTACTGTAGTAATGTGTATCCTTGTATTTTATGTCCAGTTACAAAGTATGCTTGCATGTTTTGTGAAAATATTATTTATCATTAACATTACCACTTTAGTCTCTTGTTGCATTTTTTATTACTGAATTAATTAATTCCATGTTATATGAAGATTAGTAAAAAAAATTTTATAATAAAGCTCTATATATTATAAAATAGTTTCGCTTAGAAATATCTGTTATCCTTGTTATTCTTCAACAGCTGGCACTTCACTTAAGATTATGTGGCTTATTTATTCAACTCCTTGCATTCGATGTCCAGTGATTTATCTGCTTATCAACATAGTGTTTATCCTAACTGAAATCATTTACTAGTCATTACCATACCAGTGCTTTTTTCTACTCACTGCATGTTATTTTTATTCTTCAAATGAAATGGATCATATTAGTTGTTATTTGAATTGTCAGAATCAGTAGAAGAAATATATTGGGCTGCTCTTAGTGACAAAATAGTTAAAAACCTTTATAAAGAAGTCTTTTGGACTAGCAAAAGGAATTATTGAATGGCAAAAGCAAAACAAAAATTTATACAGGGTTATAATAATTATGATATTGTCGTTTAATATAATTCCTGGAACAGACACTGCTGTTATTATTTTCACATCAAAAGAAACTCAGATACAAAAAGGCTAAGTTACTCACCAAGGACAAACCCACTACCAATGCTGTTGCTGTGATTCACACCCAGTAAATCTGGCTCTGGAATCCACCCTTTTAAATTCTATGCAATCTCTATAGTATATATGTACCAAAGCTTTTTTTTTTCTTTTTTTTTATTAATTCTAATGAGGTGACACCAATAAATCAGGGTACATATGTACAATGAAAACATCTCCAGGTTATCTTATCATTCAATTGTGTTGCATACCCATCACCAAAAGTCAAATTGTCCTCTGTCACCTTCAATCTGGTTTTCCCTGTGTCCCTCCCCTCCTCCCTATCCCACTCTTCCCTCCCTCTCCCCATCCCATAACCACCACTCTCTTGTCCATGTCTCATATTCTCACTTTTATGTCCCACCTATGTATGTAATCGCGCTGTTCTCAGTTTTTCTTTTTTTCTGATTTACTTATTTCACTCCGTATAATGTTATCAAGGTACATCCATTTTGTTATAAATGATCCGATGTCATCGTTTCTTATGGCTGAGTAGTATTCCATAGTATATATGTACCATAGCTTTTTAATCCACTTGTCTTCTGACGGACACTTGGGCTGGTTCCAGATCTTCGCTATTGTGAACAATGCTGCCACGAACATGGGGGCACATTTCTTCTTTTCGAACAGCGCTATGGTGTTATAGGGTATATTCCTATAAGTGGGATAGCTGGGTCAAAAGGCAGTTCAATTTTTAATTTTTTGAGGTATATCCATACTGTTTTCCACAGTGGCTACACCAGTCTGCATTCCCACCAGCAGTTCAGGAGGGTTCCCTTTTCTCCACATCCTTTCCAGAACTTGTTCTGTGTTGTTTTGCAGATGAGCACCATTCTGAGTGGTGTGAGGTGATATCTCATTGTGGTTTTAATTTGCATTTCTCTAATGATTAGTGATGTTGAGCGTTTTTTCATATGCCTATTGACCATCTGTATGTCCTCTTTGGAGAAATTTCTATTCATTTCTTTTGCCCATTTTTTGATTGGATTGTTTGGAACTTCCTTTTTACGTACTATTATAAATGGTATTGTTTTTTATTTTAAATTCTAATTGTTCATACAGATACATAAAATAAGCAATTGACTTCTAAAAAATTAGCCTTGTATCCTGCAATCTTGTTCTAGTTATTTAATAATTTAAGTTTTTATCAAACCTTTTGGATTTTCTACATAGACTATTATGTCATTTGCAAACAAAGACAGTTTTATCTATCTTTTCATAATTCATATACATTACTTTCCTTTGTAAAAATCTGATTTTATTAACTAGAACTTTCAGTACAATATTGAATAGGAGCGGTAAAAGGAGACATGCCTTGTTCCTGACTTTTGGTAGAAAGTGTCCAGTTTCTTACCATTAACTATAATGTTAACTCTGGGTTTTGTTTTTTTTTATAAATCATTTTAACAATAAAACTTCTCTTTATTCTTAAAAAAAAATTCTATGCAATCTCATATCTGTACCACAAAGCTTAGACCATGTATATATGTGCAAACATCTCCCAGCCTTCCCAGAACATAGTAATGTTTAGTGAATTAGAATTTAAGCTTACCTTTATGTCTCATCAAATCAGAGCTTTTCTCAGTGATACAATCTTTTACCAGGAGAATTTTTATGGCCAAGACTCCTTCAAAGTTTCTGAAATAATTAGAAAAAATATCATTGTTGGGAAGATAAGTGGTTGAAGTAGTCATTCATGCTCTCACAACAACAAACAGATTTAAATAAATAAATAATATCAATAACTCTTCTTAGACCCATCAGAGAATTGAGAGATTACCAACCAAACTATTGCCCCAAATCTAGAAAGATAAAGCAAATACTGAGATTCATAGCTTACTAAGAGTGAGAGCCTCGGAGCAGTAGACTGCAGTTAGAGGCAATAACACAGCTCGAGCTGGTATCAGTAGGAAGAATTTATAATATAATTAAAGAATTGTTGTGGGATAGAAGAAGACTAGCTTGAGAGTTAAAAACTCAGAAGAGCCCCGTTATTAGGGCCCCACACACACATTTTTGTGAATTTTCACTTTTGGGAGGTCTATTGCTCTCAGTGTAAAGATTAAAGAAAAATCTTTTTATACTTCAGGCAGGAAGAGAGAAAAAGTAACTACTTTATAATACATGGAGAGTTCCCCATGTCCTCAAGGAAACCAGAGTCTAAACTACTAGAGTTTTACTAAAAATTAACCAACCTTGGAGAAGAGAACTACCCAACTCCAGCCACCTCTAGCCTTCTACATGGAGAAAGGGAAATACCTAGCTCAGGCTCACTTAAAATCCAACAATAATCTCAGAGCAGTATAGAACACTTCCGCGCCACCACACCTCACTGCTGCATCAGGTCGCTTCAGTATAGTAACAAGGGATTGCAGCTAAAAGGACTGCAAATTGCATAATCCAGTGGTTCTTAACCTTTTCTGAGGTACCGAACCCACCAGTTTTATACGCACATTCACCGAACCCTTCTTTAGTGATAAATAAAATATGATTTTTTTTCCAAATTCAAGACATAGGTATATGTTTTTTTACTGGTGCACAAATTGAGCCGTGCATGAACATCACCTTGCTCAAAGAACAAAACCAACAAAGTGCATGAACTCACAACAAATTACGGTATTACTTTATTCTGGTCTCCGCGGCAGAGGCTTCTCCGAAACCCTGAGACGGACTCATCGAACCCCTAGGGTTCGATAGAACCCAGGTTCAGAATCACTGGCATAATCTATTTAGGAAATATTCAGAAAAATTCAAGGACAATAAAAAGTCATAAATGGGAATTCTAGAAGACATTGCAGGCTCTGACAGCAGTCACAACAAACAATGAACACGGCCTAAATCCCCGACAGATTAAAAAAAAAAAAATCCACCCACTAAAAGCTAATCTAGCTCCGTTTATTTTGCCTAATATACAATTACAAATATGGTAGACATTTAATTATCAACAACTGCTTTAACATGAAGCCTAAAGATACCTATTAAAATACAGAGACTGGTAAAGTGAATTAAGAAAAACAAGACTCAACTATAAATTATTTATAAGATAAATGATTAAGCTCCAGATTCTGACATTGCAAGAAAAGATGATTTACTAATTCCTTTTAATACTGACTTTTTTCTCTTATAATTTATTCCAATGTTTTTATATCTAGTGTATCATTTATGTTATGCTACTTTACAAATAACAAAAACCTAGCTTAAAGTGATTTAAGAAGAAGGAGTAAACATTTCAGATCATGAAATTTATTTGTACAAAATTTCAGGTCTTGGCTCAGTCCAAAACACAAACTACATCATCAGAATTTGGTTTCTCTATTTCTCTACTACTTTCCTCGATGTAATTTCATTCTCTGATGGGTTTGGGTTTCAAGGAAAAGGGTTGCTAGAAATGCCTAGGCTCAAAGCCAACCAAAAATAGTGAGATTCTTCCCCACCATTTGAAACTAAACTTACTTTGTTTCATAGTTCTATCTTCGGTGGCCATAGTTAAACCCATCATCATAGCCTGAACACTCTACTGAACAGTGTGAATTGGGTCTATGTGATTAAATGCCAGTGGAAATACGTGAGACAGGAGAGATGAATATGTGATATTTTGGAGGGAAAACAGGTACATACCAGGACAATTGAGTTTGAAAATAGATGTTCACTACATGTAGTTAAACTAAAACATTATTGTTTTGTTTTACATTGTGCACAAATAATTTGCACATTGTTTCCTTCCACATGCTTTATAAAATAGATTTGTAAGGTTGAATTCATTTGAATTAAATGAGTCTTAAATAAAAGAACATGAATTGAAATAAATTAGAGATTCCTCCCAACTGCATAATTTTGTAAGTAGTTGAATTAGAAATGATTATAGGAATAAACTGAAATTTCATTCTATTACTTAGTGCAAAATGAGTAATATTTTATTTTATTTTTATTTTTTTAATTATTTTTATTTCTTCATTTTAAAAAAGAGAGACATAGAAAAAAAGAGAGAGACAGAGAGAGAGAGAGAGAGAGAGAAAAGGGGGAGGAGCAGGAAGCATCAACTCCCATATGTGCCTTGACCAGGCAAGCCCAGGGTTTTGAACCAGCAACCTCAGCATTCCAGGTTGATGCTTGATCCACTGCGCCACCACAGGTCAGGCAAAATGAGCAATATTTTAAACAAGAACAAGTAATAATTGCCTAAGATATGAAAGTGTTTTTTTCTAGTATATCAGATTTTGAAGTTGACAAATGAATAGGAGTTTTTGTTCATTAGTTTTTGAGCATTTTGTCATTTTGCTGACACATTCTGCTGTGATGTTCTATATGATAAATCTTTCACAAAAAAATGTGAAAGAGCAATTAAAATTTCTTCAGAAACATCTCTTGACATTTTTTAGGATGAGATTTACATCAGGTTCATCCTCTTCTTCATTTGGGCATGACCTTCCCATATTGAGCGTTTATATCAGCTAGCACTTCAGGGATGTCTAATTAAAATATTTTATAAATATCAAGAAAACAGGAAGAGAGGGAGAATAAAGGAATGAAGGATAGACATATAGCTTGGTTTTTGCATTTTTTAACCAAGTTAGTTATATTCATGCAAGACCTCCCCTTGCTCCTAAAATGGAGCAGCATTCTTTACCTATTGGACATCAAGTTGTATGGTGTGAGAAGACTTGTAACACTAAACACATCAAACAAGCACTATCAATCATATTGAAATCCAAATACTTAAAAAAAAAAACTGTCTTGCTTAAAGACAGAATTTCCTAAACATTTACAAGTCTGAGAAATTCAGAACCTTACATTCAAGCAGCCATGCTACCGAAGCTTAAAAACTAACCAAATCCATAATATGAAAACATAGAAAGAAAGTTATTAACAAAGTCAGAAAATAATGTCAGTTTCACATTGTCATTTAGAATTCTTTGCTTATTATTAAATATTTTTTGCTATATTAAATATTTTTAAAATTATGAGTTGCACAGTTTAGGATTTATGAAATTTCCAGCTCTAGTTAACTACACTTCATAATGTCAGTTTTAAGGAAAATAACTGGGCTCAAGTAACAATTATATTTTATAATAGGACTATAAAATAGTACCAACACTATTTTATAAATTTGGTGGGGTTTTTCTCCTGGTTTTCTTACAAGTCCTGTATTTAGCTAAAATCTATGTTTTATAAATTTACATTTCAATAATACAAAATTACATAATCTGAAAGCAGATGTCTAAACTTTATCTATGTTCCATTTTCATGACTTAATCACTTACTAGAGGTCTTACCTTCTATAACATCATATTAAGAGTTAGAATTTCAATACATGAATTTCAGGAATTCACAAATATTCAGTTGACAACATTAGCTAAAGGCTATCTAGTTTGTATGTTAGACTTTTTTTCATTATGTGCAGAGAAGATGGAGTCATTCTATAATAACATAGCTTCAGAGAGTTGATCCTATTGGGGGATGGACAAAAAGTATTCAAGGAACAGTAGACTTACAAATAACCTAATATATTACTAACTTCTACTAAATTCTTACTAAAATAAGATAAAAAGTTCTATATAATAAATAAATCTCAGAATAAATTGCTTTATATAAATAAATTTATTTATAATAAATAATAAATTATTTAGAATAAATTTATTTAGAATAAATAAATCTCAGAATAAATTTTTAATATACCTTCTCACTATTTAGTAAATTTAATAGAACTTAGGGGTGGCGGAATCCTAATAATTAATCCATAAATAAAATTTAGTAGAATATAAATGTCTCATATGTGGTAATATTGTACTTTATCCTAAAAGTATCCCATAGTCAAATGTTTTAAAATTAAATAAAAATTAATCTCTGCATTTCTATTTATAAAAAGACTTGTGAAACAAAAAGTAATAGCAAAAAATTAATGTTTAAAACTTCAGTATACAACTAGTGTATTTGATCATAGAAGTTATTTTTTAGATCACATTAAAATCTCAATGAATATTAATTTTTATGACATGTAGTTTGAGATATTTTGAATTTTTAAAAATATAAGTGTGGTTTCACTAACAACTTTGTCAACCAGCTCTGCAATGTTTCTGCACAAGGCTGTCAAATATTTTCATGGAAAAGAACTCTGGCTTCATCAAGAATATGACTCTACTATTGACTTCTTGTATAATTTTTAGAAAAATGATCACATTTCTATGTACTTAATTTATCTACCTGTTAAATAGAAGTTTGTGGACTTCCAAGTAAAGATGGTATCTAACTAGTCACACATAATTTTTTCTTTGCCATATTACTATTAACACACTAAACAAAACTGAAAGGAATGCAAAATTAAGATTTGTCATCTTATTTTTATATAAAAATACTTTATAAAGTTAATGTGTTCAACTCAATTATTTCTAGAGTTTTCCCATATCCAATACACTAAAAGAAACAATTAACAATGAACAGCTTTTGATTGTAAAAAAATTTTTAATGCTTAACAAATAAAGAGCTAATTATTACTATGTAATCAAACTACTGTACAAGAAAGTAAATTGTTTCTTTCTTTAATACCTTTTATTAAATATACTAAATATCTCAAATTTAAGAAATCATCAAATATAAGAAGCACATTATTTTTATACCATAAATGAAGAAAACTCATCTCTAGTTAAACTACATCATATCAGTGGCTGAAAGATGCAGACCTATTTTAGAGATGCTAAAACATGGGGAGAAATGTGCTCCTTAGAATTAATTAGATATAATATATGTTCAGAGGAAGAAAAATTGGATAACTTTTTTGAACTTTATAACACCTTTATAACATATATTTTTGCAAAGCCACCTTCTCAAAGCATTATTATAATATCCTAAAAACAGTCCTTTAAATAAGAAGGTTAAATACTCCTCTAGATTAACCTTGAAACATTTATATTCAGCTGAGATTCCCAGATCCCATCATTTAGAAAGTAAAAACTAAACCAATTTCATTTAAAATATATTTAATTCCTGAGAAACTCATATTTGTGCCTTCTATTTTACTAGGTGAAACTATAACTACAATTCTTCAAAATAAGAGTTATAATAACAAAGTCAAGTCACTGACTTTATACCTATACTTAGCCTTCAGAAAATTGGAAATTGCAGCTTTTACCTGTGTTGATCAAGGCACCTGATAAGGTTGGATATAGTGATTTCATAAGACCTGTCTTTCCAAAGTAAATACCAAATTCATTTAAGTCACTGTAGAATAAGAAATACATATAGAATGGCAGCAAATTAAATTTCTTAGTTTGATCTTTTTCCAAAATTCAAATATATTTTTAAGGATTAAAACCACCCAAACATTCTCAAAACAATTAAAACAACATAAAAAATCCTTATTGTGGACTATAAGACCCCAAGTGCTCTGACCACTGCAGGGTACCCTGACCTGGACATTAACCTCTATTCTAACTAACTTCCCAACACATTGGCTCTCTTTATAACTTAATGGGGTTCAGTGATCAACAGGATCATAGGCTTCCACTTTCAGTTTTTGGAATACTGAGTATAGGTACAAAATCAATTAGTCTTTAAACCTGCTATTTTCTGTACCTTGACATCAGTCACAGTTTTAACATTTGTTATATCCTTATAATTTGCTTCAATGACTCTTCATCCTTGACACTTTTGCTAAGCACCATAGTTATCATCTCCTCATTTTAAATAAGTATTAACTACATGACCATATTTTATTTGCTTCATGTAGTTTTGCTCCTATCTAAAATTATATAATGAATCATTGTGTTTAATAAAAGGGTGTTTTTAAAAAAATTCTCTTTAGTACTCATTGTTGTTTCAGTAGTGACTAGAATTGTATGGCACTTTACCAACAGATAGTGGTTAATTGTTTTCTGGTGTTTCACAGAGACCACAGTTAAATCATCAATCTCACTGTTATCAAAAAACAATGCTAATAAGCTGGTACTAACTACATTGACATTCCTGGGATCCATGGTTACAAACCAGTGCTATTATCGAAACATTTCATTCCATGTCTAGGGATTAGAGTGCAGGGTAGATCTTATTTTTATGGAAGAGTTCTGGATAATTCTAGTCCTGTTGAAATTAACCTGGACAGGCACACAGTAGGATATTATGTGTATATGTTTGCAATAAATTTATAAATCTTTATTTCTAATTTTTTAGTAAGATTTAAAATTTTTATTCTAATTGTCTCTACACAGAACATAAACTTGGTTTTATATCATTCTGGTGCTAAAATGACTAACTACGCACCATAGAGTACTCACTGAAAATCAGCTCCCCAGAGAAGGGTTACATTTCCAATCCTTCACCAAAGGAAAATGAGAGCATGACATAGGTGGTTTCTGGAATAAGACACTGAAGAAGCAGGAAAGGCTTTCTACCTTACCCTTGCTCGCATAACTTCTGGATTCAAAGGACCTGAGAAACTAGGTCAGGGGTCGGGAACCTATGGCTCACAAGACAGATGTGGCTCTTTTGATGGCTGCGTCTGGCTCACAGACAAATCTTTAATAAAAAAATAATAACGTTAAAAATATTTTAAAAATTCTCATGTACTACAATTCATTCATTTCCTACCTCTCATGTTCATGGTTGCGGGTGGCTGGAGCCAATCACAGCTGTCCCTTGGGACAATACCAAATTGTTATTTGATAATGCATAATGTACAAGGGTCGTTGTGAGGTCAGGAAGTAAACTTCCCTCCTTTTAATCAAGTAGTCCAGTAGCTAGTTGAAAGAAACCCTTTTGACAATGAAGGTGGCTAAAAGAAAAGAAGATGAGGAGTATCGTACTTTTCAGCAGGAATGGACAGAGGAATTCGCCTATGTACAGAGAGTAGTTCTGCAGTGTGTCTACTATGCAATGATAAAATTGCATCGATAAAACGGTCAAATATAAAGTGGTACTTGGACACATGCCATACTATATTTGCATCAAAATATCCAGCAGGGGAAAGCAGGAAGAAAGCATGTTAAGAGCTACTGTGCAGAGTGCAAGCTAGTCAGCAGCAACTCCATGTTTGGACCCAACAAGGTGACTGGAATTCGGCTAGTTTTGCTGTTGCTTTAGCAATTGTGAGAAACAGAAAGCCATTCACAGACGAGGAGTATGCCAAAACATTCATGTTTGATGTTACCAATGAACATTTTTTTTTTAATTTTTATTTTTTTTTTTATTTTAGAGAGGAGACACAGAGTGAGAGAGAGAGTGAGAGGGAAAGAGAGAAAGGGGGAGGAGCTGGAAGCATCAACTCCCATATGTGCCTTGACTAGACCAGTGCAGGGTTTTGAACTGGCGACCTCAGTGTTCCCAGGTCAACGCTTTATCCACTGCGCCACCACAGGTCAGGCCCAATGAACTTTTTGACAACTATTCGGATAAAGACAAGATAATCAAATGAATAAAAGACATTCCTCTGTAAGCAAGAACTGTTCACAATCGTATCATCATGATGGCAAATCAAACTGAGGCAACACAAGAGAAGGACATAAATGCAGCACCATTCTTTTCTGTCGCTTTGGATGAGCAAACAGACATAAGCCATTTATCCCAGTTCAGCATAATTGCAAGGTATGCTGTTGGTGACATACTATGTGAGGAAAATCTTGCTGTTTTGCCTATGAAAGAAACAACAAGAGGGAAGGATTTATTCAAGTCTTTCACTGAGTTTGCTAAAGAAAAAATCTACTGATGGATAAACTTATTTCGGTGTGTACTGATGGTGCTTCATGCATGGTGTGGAAAAACAGAGGATTTGTAGCGCTTCTTCGAAAACATGAAAAGAGACGCATCTTAAGTTTTCACTGCATTCTACATCTGGAGGCCCTTTGTGCTCAGATGTGTGGCAAGCAGATTGGTGAGGTGATGTCTCTGGTCACTCAGGTGGTCAACTTTATTGTTGCCCGAGCTTTAAATAATCGCCAGTTTAAAACACTGCGATGAAGTTGAGAGTAATTATCCTGGTTTGCTTCTGTGCAGTAATGTGCATTGGTTGTCAAGAGGGAAGGTGCTCAGCCATTTTGCGGCTTGTCTGAGCAAAATCCAGACTTTTCTTGAAATGGAAAAGGTCGAGCATCCTGAGTTAGCTAACACTGAGTGGCTCCTGAAGTTCTACTATCTTTTGGACATAACTGAACATCTGAACCAGCTCAATCTGAAAATGCAAGGCATTGGAAATACAGTCTTAACCCTCAACAGGCACTGTTTCCATTAAAACAAGCTGGAATTCTTCATCACCGACATTGAAACAGGTCGTTTACTACACTTTGAAAAACTGGGAGAGTTTAACGATGCATGCTCAGCAAGTGACCCTGCTCAACATCTTGACCTCCAGCAGCTAGCGGGCTTCACATCTAATCTCCTGCAGTCATTCAAAGCACGCTTTAGAGAATTTTGTGAGCACACTTGTCTTTTTAAGTTCATCACCCATCCACACATGTGTGCAGAGTACAGAGCCAACCTGAGTTACATCTCTGTGTCTCCCTCAGAGATTTTGAGCTACAAGCTGCTGACCTGAAAGCCTCAGACGTGTGGGTGTATAAGTTCAAGTCACTGAATGAACATTTGGAAAGACTTGCATGACAGCAAGCAGAGTTGGTGAGCAAACACAAGTGGGGAGAAATAAAAAAACTTCAATCTGCAGACCAGCTGATTGTCAAAACTCCAGCATGTGAGTATTGCTGTACTGACAATGTTTGGCTCTACCTATGCATGTGAGAAGTCTTTCTCACATCTAAAGAATGTTAAAACCAACTTACTATCACGTTTAATGAATGGAAGTCTCAATGCCTGCATGAAGCTTAACCTCACCACGTATCAACCAGACTACAAAGCCATCTGCAAAACCATGCAGCACCTGAAGTCACATTAATGGTAAGAAGTACTTTATTCATCATTGGTTAGCAATAGCATAACAACATTATTAAAAAGAATTCAGAGACTTATTGTACTTTAAAAGTTGATCTTACATAAAATGCACACATTTACTTGAATTTGGTGTTAAACATATTGTATGGCTCTCACGGAGTTATATTTTAAAATATGTGGCATTCATGGCTCTCTCAGGCAAAAAGGTTCCTGACTCCTGTACTAGGGGATAGTCAAGCCATAATATGGAAACTGATGCTGTTCAGGAACATACTGGTTTGTGTTACATGTGTGAGAAATAAATGTCTATTATGCAAAGTTGCTGAAATGTTGAGATTTATTACTTAGTAGCTAATATTTCCTCAGCCAACACTGTTTCACTAGAGAAGGATACTAATAAAAAGGAGCCTACTCAGTTACTCTCTGATGATTAGAGTCTATATATTTGCAAAATTATAGAACATTAATTTTTCATTTAATACCTGATACTTATATTTCAATTTAGCAATCCAGTTTTAGGTAATATACTGGACACATGTCAAATACACATATCTTAATATAGTTTACTTAATTGGTAACATAATGTTTTATGATTGCAATTTGTTGGTGCTTATGGCATACAGTTGATGTGTTCAAGGCATTTTATAACATAAACTGGAAAACCAGCCTCATATTTCTGTATTCATGCTTTCTATGTTGCATACCAACAAAATATTTAAAATGATTTTTAAAATTTTCAAAAGTATGTGTTTGTTAGTGTAGGATGTTATTTAGGTATTAACAAAAGAGAAAGAAGCAAGATTGTCTAAGTCTGATTGAGTTGGGAAGTTACAGCTTCACAGACACCTCAGGGAACAGTCATATCCTCCAACAAAGGGACACTAATCACTGAGTAGGCAGAAAAGACCCGTTTTCCAATATCCCTGAGAGACAATTAGCTCATTCACCAGGATTGGAGGGGGAAATATTTTTGCTGTGCACATGTGCAATAGAAATCAAGATGGTACAGGAGAAGATCTTTCTACTAAGCACATACTCAATAGAAGTCAGGTGGCAACCATAAAGGGGAGGAGGTTAGACTGGGAAAATGTTGGAATAGGATAAGGGCATGAAACCCTGAAAGACTGAGGAAAGGGATTAAATAAGGGAAGGTACCAGCCCCATGAATAGCCAGGAAAGAGATTGGATAGTTTGAAAGAAAGCCACCTTCCCCTTAGGAAGCTTATTCCTTTCCAAGCTCACGGTAATAGAATCAAAGCTTAACAAAGGCCTGTCTCAGTAGCACCCATTCCCACACAGGATTGTGTGTGGCAGCCACATGTGCTGATGCCAGGTGGAAGCACAGCAAAGGCGACAGGCCAGAGAGGAACAGAGACTAAGACACTGAAGCTTCAGATGCTGGACTAATGGCATGACAGTTCTGGGTCCTGGTCCTTCTGCTGGGCTTGACCAGTAAAAGCCTGCAGCCCCAAAGGCTACACTTCTTCCACAGCAAAGATGGAGCCAACTGGTCATGCATGGAACATCACCAGCGGTGGAATTCAAATGATTTAACAACCAGTTCTCTGCCCTAATGACTGTTTTAAGTATTAAAAAATGGTATACCAAAAGGTAGCTTATTATTTCATGCATTTAATAATTAAATAAGAACAATAAAAGAGGTACATAAAACTAGATTGTTATAAGAAAGAATTTTAAGATATTAATAAAAAAATATTAAATAATACCTGACAAAAAAAGTAATAAAAATGTTATTTAAGATATTTTCATACTCCTTCTTGATTGGCATCCTCCTCACTTGCAATTCTTTTTCACCTATAGAAGGAATCAATATTATTATGGGCACTTAGAATAGCTGTTGTGCAGATGAACGTTAAAAAAGAGTAAGCAATGTCAATCTGTGATATCCACACTGGGATCCAACTTAGAGACAACCCTGATTACAAGTGCCGTTTTAACAACTGGTTTACCAAACTCAACAAAAATTAGGTAAAGGTTCTGCCAAACTGGTATGAACTGGCTTAATCCCACAACTGGACATCACCTAAGCTCTTCCTTTGTTTTTGCTCCAGTAAATCTTGCCACTATACCTCAAATGCATGGATCCCTGAAATGACTTCCTGAAATACTATGGCAAAATCCTATTTCCTCTGGTTACACTTTTACTCTGGATTTCTCCCCTTTCTAAATGTAATATTTATGTGACACACAGTTTGGAATGTATTAATAATCTGCATTATACTTTTCTTTATGCACCCCAACACAAGTTGAATATTAAGCTTTGTACAAGTCAAATAATATTTTCTGTTTGTAAAATTTTTTTTGTTACATGTCTACTATTATTGCTCTCCTTAGCCATTTTTGAATTGATTACCTGCTTTGTGACACAACTATTACTTAATGAATTATGCATAAGCTAGTAATTTCAGAAACTTTGTAATTAGTTATGCAATGTGTAATGCATTAGAAATAAATACCACTGCTGGATTCTGAGTAAGATTACTTTTATATTGCTTGTGACAGTATTTTATATTGTATAATGCAGCACCTGGCCTATAAATCTAACTTTTTAAAATGCAATAAAAACAATCATTTTACTTTTAGACAACTGAATTTCTTTAGGTAAATGCAATCGTAGTAATGTATTTTGTGTCTCTAGTTCTGCTTTATCTTCCTAAAATAAGTATGAGAACTTGATGTATGCAATTTAGTCACTTGAATAAAAATACTGATTCAATATTTTATTTTTAAAAGTATAAATGTTTATGTCATAAGTGTTTTTGATACCCCAAAGTACTGTTTTAATAGAATAAAAATGAGAAACCTTTAAAACTCATTCCTTGTGTGAAAGAATAGATAAAAAAGCTGTGGTACATATACATGATGAAATACTACACAGCCATGAAAAAGAAGGAAATCTTATCTTTTGCAATGGCATAGATGGACCTGGAGATTATTATGCTAAGTGAAATTAGCCAGGCAGAGAAAGACAATATCATATGATCTCATTTATATATGGAATCTAATGAACACAGTGAACTGAGGAACAGAATAGAGGCAGAGGAGGGGTAACAGGGAGCAGAGGGACAACTGTCCGAGGGAAGGGGGTTGAGGGGATGTGATCAGAGAAAGTGAAGGGATTAGTAAAATTATATATACATAACACACAGATACAGATGACGGGATAGCAAATCCCAGAGTGCAGGAAGGGAGTCAGAGGAGAAGGCATAGGGTTGTAATGGAGGGCACATTGTTGGGGGTGAAGGTGTTATATTGAGTGGAACATTGGAATCCTATGTTAACACAGTAAATTAAAATTTTTAATAAAAATAAAAATAAAATAAATGCTGCTCAAATATTTTAAAACATTTTCTTCTTTATTTTCTAGCTTCCAGGTATGTTTTTTATAAAGTCCAGTGATATTTTAAGTTTCAATCTATTCTAATTCCCAGTTCTTTGAAAACTTTTGGGATTTTTTTGTATCACTCCTACTCTAATATGTCAAAAATTTCTGCTTTGATGTGGGTCTTTTCATTCATTTTGCTAGGCATTTGGCAGACCTTTTTAATCTCTAAAAATATTTTTAAAAATAATTCATTCCTTGTATTACTTTAAGAAAGTATTCCTGTCTTCATTATTTTATTCTTCTCTGCCTCACCCCTTCTCCAAAGGCATTCAGTAATGCATTCTGTTAAAGGCTGTAATAAATTGTTTCTGCTAAAGAATAGCAATCAAGTCTTTTTGTACATGCATTCTAGTTTCAAAAATTTTCTGCCAAGTGAACTTGCATTGCTTCTAAATCTACCCATTATCAAATTTTGAATGAGAATGCATCAACCATATTTAAACATTAGTGTTTTGTTTGAATTGCTTTGGTCATTTTGCTTTTGCATCACAGTACCTGCTAAACTGAACTTCATCTCAAAGATCTGCTTTCTTTCAGTAGAAGCAGAGTGAATTCAGATATATATACCACCTTGCCACTAGTACATATTTTTACAAACTTTAGTGATATTCTCTTTTTGAGCAAATCTACAAATATAAATAAACTAAGACTATATATAATATATTTAACTTTCACTGAAAAAGCAAAATTTGAAATGTTTAAAAGCAGATTCAAAATTCAGTAATAAAATTTTCTATAGGAATTAATACTATATTTTATTAATTTTAATTACATTAATTACATTAAGAAAATAAATACTAAAATTATTATATTATAGATGATTTTAAATATTTTTTATAAGTTTTAAATAAATATATTTTTAATCCTACATAATCTTTCTAAATAACACTATTTGAAAGAAGCACTTGCTGTTATCTTGGACCATGTCCTTCGCGTGCACACACATATGTGTGTGTTTAACAAAAGGTATGGATATTATTAGTCATTTGATTAAAAGGAAAATATAGGTCAGAGACTATGTAAATTATTCCACTTCAAATAAAAATGCTAGCTATAAAACTATATTTTCAGTTAATAATTTAGTACATAGACCCACCAACAATTATTTACAAGTGTCAACGTAAAACATCTTCTAAACCTGTAAGAATTTTTTTGAGCCAAACTGTTGACAATTTCCTGAAAACAAAAGTCTCAACAGATTGAGAAGGTGCTCATGAAAATGGTGGTTTCACCACTTTCAGTATTTTATACATCAGAATCAAAGGGGAGGATGTGAAGGGGTTACATAAAATTGGTGATAGATTAGAGAGGTGGGAGGAGGCAGAGTGGGAAATCACTGGAATTGGGTAAAAAATAAAATGTATACACTGAAACTCCTTTTATATAGGCAGAAACAAGACAGTTAACAATTAATGGTTCACATAACAATAACAATGAGGAGTTCTGTTGGCTTCTGCTCTGGTGGAATATATGGCCTGATAAAAACAAAACAAAACAAAAAAAAACCATGACCCTTACATTACAAAGGCATACTATCAGGTACATTATTGTAGATGAAAAACAACAGACAAGCTTGAGTAAAAGTAACCATTGACCTTTGTTGAGAGAAAAACATTTCCCTAGGACTTGACTACCCATCCTAAACTGCTTTTAGCTGGAAAAGTTGAATTTAGACCACCCTGACTGTTTGCTTTAGGTCTCTGAGTTTACAAGGCCATTGTGCATGGTTCATCTGAGCTTGTCAGGTTTAGTTAGTGGCTCCATCTTTTATTTTTCCATCCACACTAAAAAATTTAAGTTGAAAATTTAAAAAATTATGCAATTACGAAAACATTGGATGAGATTCTGAAGACATGGACTGCAATCTGTTTAGTAACCACTCATAAAACCTTGCTACGTTTATTTAGTCTGTTACCTGATTTATTTGCTGATTCAACAAATTATCTTAAATAATTGCCTTTCATATGCATTCATCTGCAAAGTGAGGTTAAGACTAGATAATTTGTCAGGTTAATTCCTAGTAGTTATAGCATTCCAATAGAGCTAGATCAATCAGGCCATAGTCAAACAGTCAATTCAAGAATGGTTATACTAGATTCTCACATTTTTCTTCCTTAACTCTCTAATTCCCTTATAAATATTACTTATAGGAAACCCAATGCCAGGGGTCAAAAATCTTTTTGGCTGAGAGAGCCATGAACACCACATATTTTAAAATGTAGTTCTGTAAGAACCATATAATAGGTTTAACACTAAATACAAGTAAATGTATGCATTTTATGTAAGATCAACTTTTAAAGTACAATAAGTCTCTGAATTCTTTTTAATAACGTTATTATGCTATTGCTAACCAATGATGAATAAAGTACTTCTTACCATTAATGCGACTTCTGGTGCTGCATGGTTTTGTTGATGGCTTTGTAGTCTGGTTGATACGTGGTGAGGTTAAGCTTCATGCAGGCATTGAGACTTCCATCCATTAAACGTGATTGTAGGTTGGTCTTAACATTCTTTAGATATGATAAAGACTTCTCACATGCATAGGTAGAGCCAAACATTGTCAGTACAGCAATACTAACACACTGCGGAGTGTGGTATGTGATGGGAAGCGCATTCCAAGTTTTGACAATTAGCTGGTTCACGGGTTAAAGTTTTTTCATTTCTCCCCACTTGTGTTTGCTCACCAACTCTGCTTGCTGTCATGCAAGTCTTTCCAAATGTTCAATCAGTGACTTGAACTTATTCACCCACACGTGTGAGGCCTTCAGGTCAGCAGCTTGTAACTCAAAATCTCTGATGGAGACACCTGGAATGCAACTTAGGTTGGCGCTGTCAACTGCACACTCGTGTGGATGGGTGATGAACTTAAAAAGATGAGCATGCTCATTAAATTCTCCAAAGCGTGCTTTGAATGACTGCAGGAGAGTATATGTGAAGCCTGCTAGCTGCTGGAGATCAAGATGTTGAGCAGGGTCACTTGCTGAGCATGCATCTTTAAACTCTCCCAGTTTTTCAAAGTGTAGTAAAGGACCTGTTTTAATGTTGACAAAGAGTTGCAGCTTGTTTTCAAATGCAAACACTGCTTATTGAAGGGTTAAGACTGTATTTCCAATGCCTTGCATTTTCACATTGAGCTGGTTCAGATGTTCAGTCATGTCCAAAAGATAGTAGAACTTCAGGAGCCACTTAGTGTTAGCTAACTCAAGATGATCGATGTTTTTTATTACAAGAAAAGTCTGGATTTTGCTCAGACAATCCATGAAATGGCTGAGCACCTTCCCTCCTGACAATCAATGCACATTGCTGTGCAGAAGCAGACCAGGATAATTATTCCCAACTTCATCGCAGTGTTTTAAACCGGCAATCATTTAAAGCTCGGGCAACAATAAAGTTAAGCATCCAAATGACCAGCAACATCACCTCACCAAGCTGCTCACCACACATCTGAGCACAAAGCGCCTCCTGATGTAAGATGCTGTGAAAACTTAGGATGCATCTATTTTCGTGTTCATGAAGAAGCACTACAAATCCTCTGTTTTTCCCCATCATGCATGGAGCACCATCAGTACACACCGAAATAAGTTTGTCCATCAGTAGATTATTTTCTTTAGCAAACTCAGTGAAAAACTTGAATAAATCCTTCCCTCTTGTTGTCTCTTTCATAGGCAAAACAGCAAGACATTCCTTACATAGTGTGTCACCAACAGCATACCTTGCAATCACGCTGAACTGGGATAAATGGCTTATGTCTGTTTGCTCATCCAAAGTGACAGAAAAGAATGATGCTGTATTTATGTCCTTCACTTGTGTTGCCTCAATTTGATTTGCCATCATGAAGGTACGATCGTGAAGAATTCTTGCTGACAGAGGCATGCCTTTTATTCATTTGATTATCTTGTCTTTATCCGAATAGTCATCAAAAAGTTCATTAGTAACATCAAGCATGAATGTTTTGGCATACTCCTCATTTGTGAATGGCTTTCTGTTTCTCACAATTGTTAAAGCAACAGTAAAACTAGCCGAATTCCAGTCACCTTGTTGGGTCCAAACATGGAGTTGCTGCTGACTAGCTTGCACTCTGCACAGTAGCTCTTGACATGCTTTCTTCCTGCTTTCTTCCGCTGGATATTTTGATGCAAATGTAGTATGGCATGTGTCCAAGTGTCACTTTATATTTGACCGTTTCATCGATGCAATTTTATCATTGCATAGTAGACACACTGCAGAACTGCTCTCTCCACAAAGGTGAATTCCTCTGTCCATTTCTGCTGAAAAGTACGATACTCCTCATCTTCTTTTCTTTTAGCCATCTTCTTTGTCAAAAGGATTTCTTCAACTAGCTACTGGACTACTTGATTAAAAGGAGGGAAGTGTACTTCCTGACCTCACAATGACCCATGTACATTATGCATTATCAAATAAAAATTTGGTATTGTCCCAGAGGACAGCTGTGATTGGCTCCAGTCACCCGCAACCATGAACATGAGCGGTAGGAAATGAATGGATTGTAATACATGAGAATGTTTTATATTTTTAACGTTATTATTATTTTTATTAAAGATGTCTGCGAGCCCGATGCAGCCATCAAAAGAGCCACATCTGTCTCGCGAGCCATAGGTTCCTGACCTCTGCCCTAGGCCATCCATTGCAGTTGGTACTTTATCTACACTACTGAAATAACTTACTTGTCTTTCATCAAAAGGCCATGTCTGAAATCATCTTAGTGTGTGTTGATAAACTGTTACAGTTTAATTATACTAATAATTTTTTCTTTATTAATTGTTTAAATTTCTTTAGGTTTTTTTATGGTAAACCAACTAATTAAAATTTATAAAGCTTGACTTTTTTTTACTGGTAGCAGAGAGTAATTTTGTGAAGCCTTAATAATAATTTTTTTTGATAGACTTCAACAAGACAAATAAAATGAAGTGAGAAAGCCTTTGTGTGTTCTTCCTCCTAGCTGTATTTTTATTGGTGTTCTCTATATGTGTCCTAACCAGAAATTGAACCCACAACCTGGGCATTTCATGACAATGCTCTAACCAACCAACCTAACCAGTCAAGGCCAAGTCTTAATAATAATTTTCTTATACATTCAGCCAGAATTATGTTATAAAGTCTAAGATTGGTATGGGTAGGAGATATCCAATAAAGGCTCATGCAGAGTTTGGGGTGGTGCCTCATTGATTACAGATTATGTTTGGTTTATATAAAACAAATGCAAAACAATGATATTTTTTAAATGTTGATAAATTAGCAAATGCAAATTATGATTTGTAAAGCTATGTACCCTAAATTTTTTTATCTATTAACTATTACATTCTAATGATACTTTAAGAAATTCAGAGTAAAAGTTAAATTGTGATTACAGAACAAATCATAAATCAGGAAATTACGATTGCTTTTCTTTTGCATCGTACAAATGATTCAAACTAAAAATCAAAATGTAATATGTCAAAGAAATGTCATCGACATGACATCCAAGCATTTCTTTTGTATAGAGAAATGTATTTTCCCAAAGCACTCTTATTTCTCTGTTTATAAGCCATAAAATATTTGATGGCTATTAAGAATACTCATGGTGATTAAAGTCCTAAGATCAGAAGGCAGAAAAGATTCTTGAGAATACATTTATTTCTGAAGCATCTAAACTGAATCAAACTAAAAGCATCATTTAATGAACTTTTAAAAGAATGGTACACATATTATTAAAAAATATTGAGGGACATATTTATTACTATTTTCCCCTGTAAAACAAATTAAATAAGAATCTTAAAAATTGATAATCAGGAATTCAATATTTCATTATTTTTATCAATCATTTTACTCTTTCTCTTCTTTTAAAAGTTAGATCTATTTTTCTATCTATATTTTTTATGCCCTGGAGACATTTGTCTTCCTCCTTCAACCTTTACAGTATCCCTCCTGATCATATTTCATAACCGTGGCTACAAAAGAAAGCCATTTTTTCTCAAATCTTGTTTAACTGTATCTAGAACTTTAAGATATGACATTTTGTAAGTGTTGAAGTGCTGTCACCTTGCCTTAACAGCCTTTTTCTTAGCAAGTTGTTACTGTGTTTACCTGGTAGTTTTCAAATAGCCTTCAACAGAAGTATGCTATGTAGGTTTGTGCTTGTTTGTTTATAATTTATACTTCTTCTTGTTTGGCTATCACACATTTTTTCCATGCATCCTTTTGAAACTATACATCACATTATATTTTCTATCAAAATTATTTTTATAAATATCACTTCTAAATTAGTACAAGTAAGCTTTATCTGATTAGGCATGCTGTTTTCCCTTTGTGTATTTTAACAATTATACTTTCCCATAATCTGTGTACTTCAGCAGTTAATACCTGAGTCTTATAAATTCTGATGCTTACTAACATCTAGCTTTGTTCTTTTTTTAATTTTTTTAAGACTTTATTCATTTTACAGAGGAGAGACGGGAAGGAGCAGAAAGCATCAACTCCCATATGTGCTCTGACTGGGCAAACCTAGGGTTTTGAACTGGCGACCCCATTGTTCCAGGTCAACACTTTATCCACTGCGCCACCACAGGTCAGGCACAGATAGTTTTTTTCTATAGCTTCCATTCCTCTAGGTATATTTTAAATTTCTTTTTTTTTATTGATTGATGTTTTTATTTTAGAAAGAGAGAAAGGGAAGAGAGAGCGAGAGAGAGACATAGGAACATTGATCTGCTCTCATATGGTCCTGACTTAGGATCGAACTGGCAACTCTGCACTTTAGGACAATGTTCTAACCAACAGAGCTATCCAGTCAGAGCTCCTTCAGACATTTAAATGCATTTATATATTCTCGAAAGTAAATTTCTACAGATTTCACAATTGTTTACCTCAAATTTTAATTTCCATAGTAGATTTATACTTACTAGTGTCAAAAAAAAATCTAAATTCCCTGAATTACACTTAAGCAATTTTATTTCTGTATTTATAAAGGTGGAAAATTGCAGAATAGTATCCAAATTTCTATATTTTTAGGTTCACTCTTAACTCATCCTCTTCTCTAATTGAAATTACAAGTTATTTTCCTTTATTTCTTTACATTTATTGTATGTGACTTTTCAAATGTTTTTAATTTTCTGCTTCTTGAGTTGATTTGCCAAATTCAATTTGCAGAAGTATATTTGATAAATATCTGGATAATAATGGTATTTCACTTTTTTACATTAATCTATCTAGAAAATCAATTATTTTGTAACAGAAAATTTGCCAATATTTTTTCCCTGATTACCTGGGAAAGTCTCTAAATAGTTGATATTTGTAGGTAGAGCACAGAGTATTCATCTGGCAGCTGTGACTGATGCTATGCTGTGAGAACACTCCAGCAGGTTAATCCCTCCTGGGAACACCCAGGAAGGGAGCTCGCCTGCTATAATGAAGTGACTCAGTGCCAATCAGGGAGCTCCTTGACCTTTTCAGCCATGGCCTTGAAGAACACTCTGTAACACCCTATAGGCTGAACTCATGCATAAAAGCTAGTTTACTTCCTGAATAAAGTGGATTTGCATCACTGAACCTTGTCCCCGGAGTCGGGTCTCTGCGTCTCCATCGTCCTCACTCCCGGTGAGCCTTCTCCACATAATGGCATCCAAACAGGGACCTAACTGGCATCTATGGGACGGTTGAGTGACGCTCTGCAATGGGAAGCCCTGCATGCCCTATTGCAGAATAGGCTAGTTAAAGTTAGTAAAAAGAATCTTTGTTACTCCATATAATGTTATCAAGGTCCATCCATTTTGTTGTAAATGATCTGATGTCATCATTTCTTATGGCTGAGTAGTATTCCATAGTATATATGGAGTGAAATAAGTAAAACAGAAAAAAAAAACTGATAACAGCATGATTTCATACATAGGTGGGACATAAAAGTGAGACTATGAGACATGGACAAGAGTGTGGTGGTTAATGGGTGGGGGGAGGGAGGACAGGGTAAGAGAGAGGGGAGGGGAGGGGCACAAAGAAAACCAGATAGAAGGTGACAGAGGACAATTTGACTTTGGGTGATGGGTATGCAACATAATTGAATGATAAGATAACCTGGAGATGTTTTCTTTGAACATATGTACCCTGCTTTATTAATGTCACCCCATTAAAATTAATAAAAGAAAAAAAAAAAGAATCTTTGTCAACGGAAGTCTGCAGTGCGCCCTGGGGGGTGTTTTCCAGGAGCACAAGAGGTTAGCAACAATGTAGGCCACTCATCCAAAAGTACTCTAACAAGTGCATGATTCAGGGGTTCGCACAAAAGCCACCGGCCGTGTTGGCAGTCTCCCGGCAGATCTCCCCTGGCCAGCAACCTGCCGCTGCCGGGAGCATTTCTACCCCTCTCCCTGAGGGGTCCCTACCTCAAAGTTAGTGAGTTAAAGTTAATAAAAAGGATCTTTGGAAAATCACCTCAGGTTTCAACCCTTGGCTTGGGGACGTGCATCTCTGGGACCTGGACGCTTGGGTCCGGGTTCTCCAACACATTTTTTTTGCCAAAGTACATGAAGGCCTAATGGGGGTGGGGGTCGACTTTGCTGGAAGCACTCCCCTGCCCGGGGATGTTCACTTTGTTAAAGATGGCGCTGCCCACGTGGAAGCCAGTTGCCCAGGTGATATTAATGTGTGATGGGGGCGGGCTGTGGGCAGGCAGACCTTGTAGCCTGAGGCTTGGTTTTAGGACTAAGCCTTTCCCATCCTTTTTGATGTATGTAGGGTGGTGCACTCTCATGAGTAATCCCATTATGCCTTAGATGAGTGACTTTGTGTCAGAGACTTTCTTATTTGTAGATTGACTTAAAGGTTTGGATTTCTATACTATAAAGTGGGGCAGACTGGGAGCTTGCTCTCTCTCGGTTCCAGAGATTAGCAGGGAGAGGAGAGCAAAAAAGGGCCATGTGGAGGAGGCTAGGAGAGAAAAATAAACATGCAATTTGTGCCCTTCAACAGGCCATACTTTGCCTTGGTGTATCTTGGGAAATTAAAACTGACAAAGGGCCCTGTTATACCAGCAGCCAATTTAAGGCCTTTTGTTTCCAATGGCAGATCATACACCACCTTGGCATTCCTTATAACCCCCGAGGACAAGCTGTTGTAGAAGGCGACACAGAGACATAAAGCTTCAAATTCAAAAAGAAAGGGGGGATATGCCCTGGGCCTCACCTGGAGAAGTGCTCCTCAGTGCTATCTTCACTTTCAATTATTTAACTTTTGTTTCTGAAGGAGTAACTCCTGCTTCTAAACATGGAGAGGCCTTCATAGCCAACTGACTCTGTTGCCGTTGATATGCTGGAAGGACCCAGCCACAGCTCAGTGGCAGGGATCACACCCCTTCTAATGCAAGGAAGAGGTTATGCTTGTGTTTTTCCAGAAAATAGCCCACATCCAATTTGGATCCCAGGAAGGAATGTATGGCCACTCCCAGACACCCAAGCCTTCCCAGGGTCGCCTCTTTTCCTGTTCCTGTATGACAAACATCTAAGAACACTCTCAAGAGAAGGAATTCCCAGGAGAGAGTGCTGCATTGCCTCTGGCCTGGATGCACAGACCATCAACCTCGGAGTTTGGCATTGAAAGCTGAGAGATGGAATGCAACCATATGCAGTACGCAGCCCATGGCAAGCCATCCATTCTGTGTTTGGAAGCTGAGACCTTTGTGGGAAAGGAGCGTGCATGGACCTACATCCATTATTTACAATCAAAAATGGAACTGTGTTTAACGGCACCTGGAAGGTCTCTGTAACACAATGAGAGGGAAATGACATCCCCACCCCTAGGAGGAATCGCCTGTTTAAGGCCCCCTTTTTATTTCCTAACTAGTAAGCTTATCTCATTGTTTAATACAGCTATTAATAGGTATTATAGTTGTTTTAGTTCTACTAGGGTTTTGTTGCATAATGCATAGCATTCAGAAGCTACAACAGCAACAAGCAGTCATCAAGCAAGTTCAACTGGCCTTAAAAGAGAAGGGGGAGATGTTGGTAGAGCGCAGAGCATTCACCTGGCAGCTGTGGCTATGCTGTGAGAACACTCCAGCAGGTTAATCCCTCCTGGGAACACCCAGGAAGGGAGCTCGCCCACTGTAAGGAAGTGATTCATCACCAACCAGGCAGCTCCCTGACCTTTTCAGCCATTGACCTTGAAGAACACGCTGTAACAACCTATAGGCTGAGCCCATGCATATAAGCTAGTTTACTTCCTGAATAAAGTGGATTTGCGTCACTGAACCTTGTCCCCGGAGTCGGGTCTCTGCATCTCCATAGTCCTCACCCCTGGTGGGCCTTGTCCACAGGTATTTCCCAAGTGATAAAATTGTCTTTGTTATTCATGGTGAAACCTTACAGTATATCATAATGAGGTGAATCATAGTGAACCTTCTGATAGTTTATGCTAAAGAGACGATTCAATTCTTTGTCACACTAGAAAGACAAACCTTCACTTGGAATATCAGGGTATCGAGCCACATGATATCAGCCTAATCTCCAGAGAGCAAGAGGAACTAGAGACCAAATTTTGATCACACAGCCAGTGATTCAATCAATCATGTTTATCTAATGAAACCAAAAGAAAACTCTGTATGTGAGATAAGCAAGCTTTCTTAGCTAGCACTATTTGTCATATAGGTACACATTGATATGCCAAGAAAAGATGTGTCCTGACTTTGCAAGGAGAAAACATTAAATCTTCATGTTTGGAACTCTCCCAGATATCACCCCAAATATCTTTCTTTTTTTCTTCTCCTTGGGAGGAGTAAAATTTATTTTTTTAATTTTATTCTTTTTTATTTTTATTAAATTTTATTGAAGTTACACTGATTAACATAATTTACAGGTTTCAGTTGCCTAGTTCAACAACACCTCTGTACAACTCCCTAAGTTTTTGTCCATCACCATTTATACCCCCTATACTCTTGTCCACATGTCCCATCAATCCCCACACTGTTGTTCATGTTCATGAGTCTTTCTTTTTTCTTTCTTTCATTTTCTTTCTCTTTTTTTTTTATTATTATTATTAATTTTAATGGGGTGATACCAATAAATCAGGGTACATATGTACAATGAAAACATCTCCAGGTTATCTTATCATTCAATTGTGTTGCGTACCCGTCACCCAAAGTCAAATAGTCCTCTATCACCTTCTATCTGGTTTTCCCTGTGCCCCTCCCCTCCTCCCTATCCCACCCTCCCCTCCTTCCACCCACCCCATAACCACCACTCTCTTGTCTATGTCTCTTTTTTTTTTTCTTTTTGCTCTATTCCATCACCTTCTTCACCTTATTTTGGCTGGTTATGACTTATAGCCTTTTGTTATAATAAAACTTTAATCATAAATAAAATGTTTTCCTGGATCTATGAGTTATTTCAAGAAATTATTGAACCCTGAGGGGGTGTGAACGACTCCCAAGTTTGTAGCCAGCATATGAGTAGTCTGAAGACCTCAAAACTTGTAACTAGTGTCTAAAGTAAGTAAACAAAAACAATGCATTAAACTTTAAAGTTTGACTCAATTCTGCATAGTTGATGTCAAAAGTCATTATACCATTTTAACATATATCTGAATAGGTTCACCATCTTCAACAGTGTGAACAAGTATTATGTACCTATTATTTAGATCAGAGTCTTTAATCCTCAGCCTTAATGACATTGTGAATAGGATAATTCTTTTCAGTGGGGGGCTATCCTGTACCTGTCATTGTAGGTATATTGTTAAGTGGTATTTTCATAACCAATGATTTTATATATATATATATATATATATATATAATATGGTTTAAAAAATTATCATGGAAATTCACACGTATGAAAATAATTTTGTATCTAACACTGACAAGAGTCAATAAATGAATAAAATATGTGTAATGAATATACTCTTGCTTTATATCAACATATATTTCCAGAGAAATTTTCAGTTCTTTTGCTGATGTTGTAGATTTTCTTCCTAAAAGGATAGCATCTTTATTATACCTAGAACATAGATTCTCTGAGCTCTTCCACAAAAAATTATTTATGCAATAAATATTTTGTATAGCTTCTATTTTCCTAAAGCTATGTACTAACATATCTCTTCAGTCATCTGAACATAACAAGAAATTTCTAAAAGCTATCTTATGTTTCTCATTTTTCTAGGGGAAACAAGGTATCTCAAATAACTTTATATTTTATAACATTTTAAATCTCTGATCCAATAATGCAGTTTATGACTCTTTTCTATGCCAAGCATACACTTAATTTTGTCTAATGCACACGGAAGCAATTAGTACCCAAAGTATATATAATCAAAGAAATAAAAACAATTTAAGTTTATTTTAAGATGCATGAAATTATAATATTGCCTTAATATCATAATTTACTAAATCTCATGAGCACTCAGTGGTTCAAAATTAGCCAATGATTTGACATTTTATTTTCCTGATGACTTTTTCTTGACTTATGTTAATTAAATAAATATACTGCTTACAAAAATTAGGGGATATTTCAAAATGAATATTAAGCAATAAAATATCTCGTAATTTTTGTGAACAGTATAATTCCTAGTAAATTGGACCTGTTCAAAAACAAAAAGAGAGCTGAAGTAGCTTGATATACATTTGACAAGATTAAAACTTGTTATTGGAAAAATTGTATGTAAGTGGGGAAAAGAATACTTTGAGGACTTTTAAGAGGAAGCCAAAGAAAGTAGTAGAGCAACAAGAGCCGAAGAGGAAACATATCTAACTGCATAAAAGTATAAAAGGTTAAAAAGTAATAAGAATTCCAAACATATTTTATCCAGTGGCAATAAAATTAATGGAAAAAAGGTTATCAATTTGATACTGCTATGTAGGTACAATGGAATTGGAAAATTTAAGTAAAGTGATGGTGGGTGATGAGAGCCAAGATATTGTTGGAATTGAAGTTTACAGATAAAGAAGGCAGGTAGCTAGATAATCAATGTGGTAATGAATTAGAATTAGAGACATTATGTTTATCATGTTTAGCTTAATATAGATACATATAGTTTAATAGGTAAATATTTGTAGGTAGGTAGATATACACAGGTTAATCAGTACATATATATATATAATTTGTTGTTGTTGTTGTTGTTGTTAGCCAAGAAGGCTAGGTGCAATGTAAACACTTAGGATCTAGATCTTAGTTTCTAATACCATTCTTCAATACAAAGAACAAGGGATTTTCAGAGAAATAGCAGTTTCTTGAACTAGGACAGAAAATATATAAAAATATACAAGATGAGCATCCCACAGTGTCAGAGAGTAAGGAAGTGCTCAGAAAAAAAAAAAAAAGTCACAGGGACACAGAGCTAACTGAAAGAGCACCCAATGGCAAAACTGGAAAAACCAGAGCAAGAAAGTAATTTATTTTGGATTATAACCCACAATAAAATAAATGTTCTTTTGAGTTCATACATATAAATAAATTAATTAATTAATCTGCATAAAAGAAACAAATGTTTCCAGAAGATTTATAAATAATTTATGTAGAAAGTTCTCCCCTAAGGAGCGGAAGCACATAAATTCTTATCCCTTAAAGTATCACCTCCTGTACTCCTCCCTTTCTCCCATATATCAATACATTGGCTTGCTCTTTAGGTACTAATTATATTAAATATCATCTTGATTCACCATTTCTAAAACTTAACATAGAAATAATAGTATAAAGATAGTAACATTATAGCTCTTTTTGGTCTTATATAGGAATTTCATTAGTATAATCACACTTAAACTTTCCAATATTTCTGTATACTTGATAATATATTTACCATTTTGCAAATAAAAGAAAAAGATTGAGGTTTTAAAAGGTCTCAGATATTTAACCCAGCCATTAGCAGATATTTAACCTAGCCATAAGTCAGAACTAGTTCCTCTGACTCTGTATCCAGTACCATTCCTACCATATTCTCAATACCACACCATAACAAATCCATCACCAAAATGCTTGTAAAGCTTCAGTGAAACACATACCTAAGAGAAAGTGAATATATAAATACATACTCCTTTATATAAGTAAGCTCAAATTGAGTTAGAATCACATATACCTGTTCAACACATATAATTTTTCTCAAATATACATTGAGATAAACAGATAAGCATAAAATATATGCACATACACATTTTTTATATATCTGCATATACATATACGTATATACAGAGATACACACATATATAACATCTTGGTTGGTGCTTACATAAACTGTCCTTTTAAACAATATATTTTTTCTAGTCTTTTAACTCCCTTAAAAATCTTGCATTTCTATTCATATCTAAAAAATGTGATTCTCTCCATTTTGTGGATGACAGAATAGCTTCTTTAAGAAATAATAGCTTCTTTAAGAAAGCTGTTAGCAATTAGCCTTAAAAGCTATTTGCATTATGGTCATAAATCTATTCAAGTTTTTAGCCCAGTGTTCTCCACATATATGAGGAAAACAAAAAATAAGTAATTGTCAAACAGTATGTATGGAATATGTTAGTAGTTATAAAGGCAAATATAAAAATTAGTAATTCTTAAAAGTCTAGTAGCCTATAAATATTTAACTTACTGCAACCAATTTTCCACTAGAATGAATATAGACCTCAAAAGTGCAATTTGATTGGTAAAAATTTTAGCTTTACCAACCTTGTCATATTCTAGGTTAGTGAAGCAATCAAAGCAGATTTATTTTTTCTTGTTTAGTGCCTAAACTGAAGGGAAAAAAAAAAGGAAAGAAAAGAGGGCAACTCAATGTCAGGTATATCAATTTGTAAATAAATACTTTATAAAATGTTGCAATACAGCCTTGTAAGCAAACAATTGACAGCAAAAATTAATATTTCTATTTAACATTAACTATGTATGCCTTATAATTATAAATTTTATTTTGCTAAAAATAATTCAACTATATCTTCTATTAATAATAACTGACAAGGCCAAATTTTAGTTTTTGAAAGAAAGTATTTATTGAGCTGTATGCTAGCCAGGGAAGACCTGGTCTTGAGGATTGAGCCTAACTCATCAGCAACAGGCTAGATGGAGAAGACAAATGTGCCTGCCTTCCTGGCACTGACAGGACTCTTTTATACAATGAGTTTGGGAAAAAGAGATATAAGTTGTTTTGAAAGAATTTACCTTGGCTATAGATAAGAGGGAGTAGGAGAAGATAAAGAAGAGCTAGTTCTGGGATAGGTGTATAGTTCTTAAAGAAGTCTTTGTTGCTTTGGGATTGGTGTGGGTCACAGTCTGGAAAGTTCATGCATATGTAGGATGTGGTGTGCTCTAGTGGTTGGCTCTTTTCTCTAGAAAAGAGCTGAAATAGCTGCCTGGGAACTGATGTCAACTTTTAACCTACATTCAGGAATGTGAGCAGTCTTTTGTTGGTTTCCTCCTACAGTTCTGCTCACCGATTAACTCTCCTGGTCTCTTCTTCCCACACTCTGGCATGCTGTAATTTCATTTAGGACATCTTAAAAAATGTTTTTCTTGTCACCTCCATTTGTGTTTATATTTCTTTAGGAGATCAAATCACAGTATTTATTTCTTTTTCTGAGACATGGACCCACTCGTCAAGAGCTGAGACATCAGTGCCTTAACGGCATTACTGGCTGCAATATCCAGGCATGCCTTCGACTAGTTTTCTCTTATTTAGACTGTAACCTCCTCTCAATTTTTCATAGTGGAGAAATCAACAAGGTAAAAATATAAGAAATCTGACAGCCTCTGCTGTTCAAGGACAGCTGAGAACCTAAAAGCTAGTATCTTTCTCAATGATTGTTTAAGCTAAAGCTGGACAGAGTCTCAGGCTCCAATTTGTTCTTTCCTTCAAGTCCTTCAACCTTGAGTCAATGCTTTGAAAAGCTTCAGGTCAGAGCAATTGCTTTTCCAAGTTATCCTTTCTCAAGTTGGGATGAGGTGAGTGTGGGAGGCCCTCTCTAAAAGGGAAAGGTTGGCTATTGTTCATTTTGCTTTCAGACCATTTTTTTAAAAAACAGATTAGAGTAAGCTTATCGGTAAGAAATTTTTTAAAAAGCTGACAACAAGGAACCAAAATCAAGAAAAATGTGAGATATTTAAATACACACTTTTTTTTTCACATCTATATTATGCCCACCCCAAATATCACTCAATATGTGTCAGTTAAGTCCGTGAAATGTACAAAAGAATTACTCACTGATAAAAATAAAAATAATTTTCAGCAAAATAAAGCAAACTAAAATAATCCAACTCTATTTACCCTAGGTTAAAACAAAGAAAATTGAGAAACTAGCTTCAAAATGCACCCACCATGAATGAATAGCGGAATATTAAATTTAAGACTCATTTAAATGTTTGAATATATTTTAATGTTTTAATGCTTGACTTTACAATCAGCCTCTGTTCTTACTTGGAAACTTGATAACGAAAATTGCAAAATCCTATTCTTCCCTTTGCCAGTGTGCCTTGTCAGTTTGTTGATAGGATATTAAGCATTATCTGAAAACACAAAAATTCTTAATAAGCATGTCCAATTTTATTTTAAATGTGCATATTAATATGATAGCAAAGAAGGATAATGAAAATGAGATATTTGATTTGTCTGGAAGAGAGCAGATAAATGCTCATCCCAGGGTTCAGAGTACTGGCAGAGAAAGAGCCCCAAAGGTCAAACGTGGAGTTAAATTGTAAATGAGAAAGTAACAGTTTCCCAGGCTCTAGTCCTTGAGAAAACATCTACTCTTGTGTTGAGTGTTTTCAGGAAGGAAAGAGTAAACTTCAAAAAGAAATTTAACAAAGGCACCTTCTTCTACACCTCTGCATATCTCCTACATCCTACATAAAAAAGATGGGGAACAATAGAGGTAGGACTCAGAGCAGATGTCACAGTGCTTGGCCTTTCTAAGAGAACCTCAAAATTAATAGTTCTTTACTCAGAGGAAACACATAGCATCATAGTGGAATGCTTAGTTGCTGGCTGAATACAACAAGAATGTCCCCCAGTCTCCCACCCTCAACCAAAGTGTCTGTTAGATTAGGAGTTGACACTTCAGGAGTTTCCAGAATACTTTGCTTGGTGAAGAATTGACTTTTTATATTACAAACCAAGCCAGTGCTCATTGTCTTACCCTATAGGTTTGGCATGTTGCTTGATCATTTCAGGTGACTAGCCCTATGTGGCCTGCAGGTAGCATCAAAAATATCCATGAGGATGAAAAATAACCTGCACAGAGGGGTTAAGATAACATCACTATTAAGGAGTGTGCAGCTCAGCACTGAAATTTCTCTGTCCCTGAGCTCTCTCTGGTACAAGACCATCTGTCTTTGCCCATGACCTAAAATACAAATCATAATTTTCTTATATTTCTCTAGGTTTTATTTATTGATTGTAGAGAGAAGAGAGGACAGAGAAAGAGAGTGAGAAGAGAAAGTATGGAAGGAGCAGGAAGCAGGAAGCATTAACTTATAGTAGTTGTTACTCGTATGTGCCTTGACCAGGCAAGCCTGGGGTTTTGAACCAGTGACCTCAGCATTCTAGGTCAATGCCTTATCCACTGTGCCACCACAGGTCAAGCCAATTTTCTTCTGTGAAGTAATTCCTAAATAAGCTTCTGCTCAGATACTTGTGTCTGACATTTCCCAGTTCAATCCCTGGTGATGCTAAGTGACAGCCACATTGGTATATGCACTACCACTAGCAATACTCTTGATGGTGGTAAATATTTATTCCTCTGTTCTGTTCTGAAATTGTACTTAGTATGTTATATTCATAGCTCACAATAATCTTGCAAGATAAGTATCTCCCTTATTAATATAACAAATAAGCCATACTACTTTTTTGTTTTAATTTTATTTACATTCTTAAAAGAATGAAAGACCCTCACATTTCTTACCCCATTGCTTACTTTCACGACAAATACTAATAACTATTCAATATATATGCAACCAACTTTTCTATTCTATCACTTCATCTCCCTATTGCTCACTAAACATTCTTCTTTCCTACGAATTATATCTACCAAAAGTATTCTCTTAAATAGATCAAAACACAACATAGTTTATACCATATGTGTGAAAGGCTATGCATATAGATCTGCAAATAGTTTTTATACTGATTTGATCATAAGCATTTCTCTAAGCTGGTAGACAGATTGCCCTTATTTAAAGAAGGAAAAAAACACTTATACATGTTGAGACAAAGGTAGATCTACAATTTTTTTCTATGGCAAATAATACAATAACTAATAAATAATAAATGTGTTTTGTATACTCACAGCTGTAAACCTACTTTTGCTCCGCCCTGTTTTTATAGTAAAAATGTACTGCAATTTATTTAACCGTTCCTCCATAAGGTATAGCTTGAGATTTTTAAGCAATGATTTAATTAACATATGCAAATGGTTCATTATATTTTTCCAGGGATATATTCTTAAGTGTTGATAAACCACAAAATGTTGCAATAAGCCAGATTCTCATCAAAGTATATAAGAGAACTCATTTTCCCACACTCTTGGCAATACTGCCCCTTAACTTTTAAAAAAAATTATTCTAAGTAAGTTTCACCATTTTTTTAAGATTTTTTTTATTCATTTTAGAGTGGGGGGAGAGAGAGAGAGAAAGGGGGAGGAAGAGAGAGAGAGAGAAAAGGAAGGGAGGGAAGAGCAAGAAACATCAACTCCCATGTGCCTTGACCAGAAAAGCCCAGGGTTTCAAACCTTGCAACCTCAGCATCCAGGTCGATGCTTTATTCACTGCACCACCTGCACCACCACAGGTCAGACACTACTTGGTTTTAATGTGCACTTCTTTCATTATTAGTGATTTTGATTATTTTATGTGTCTTGAGCATTTGTAATTTTGTACTTTTCTAAACTCCTTAAAAATACCCGGTGCCTACTTTTTTATTTTAGTTATTTAGTTTTGTTTTTGTTTTTTGGCTGCTTGGCTCATTATATATTATAGTATTTCATTATATATTTTATATTTATTTTATGTCTTTGTTATTTCCTATATATGCTTATCCTGTCCTTTATTATATTAGTTAAGAATTTTATGTTGCTTATTTCTCTTTATTCAAATAAATGTTTACCTCAAATCACCAAAGTCCTCTGGCACACTATGGAAGAAAGTAAATGATAGGGAAAATATCCTTAAAATCCTATCAACCTCGTTATGTTGGCTAATATTGCATTGTTTACCAAAAACAGATTAACAACCTCTTTATGCAGCTAGTTCATTTTCTAGAGCATACTTAACTCAGATGAAGCATGAGGCTTTTTTTTTTTTTAAAGAGCCAGCATAACTGTTAATTTGCTTTCAGATTGCATTTTCAAATTTTTTTGGATTTATAAAAAGTGCATGTCAACAGACCAGAATTAAAAAGGTGACAAACTGTGAAGAATTAAAACTTCTAATTTAACAGATGAGCAATTGCAAATAACAAAATCTCAGACAAACACAATTTTAATGAAAGGTGACAAGCTGGAGATTCTTTTGCTTTGTTTTGTTTCTTTTCATCAGGTAACAACAAATTAGTTTAGGAAGCCATACTGGAAGGCTGTGATCGTGATAACCAGCTTATAACCTGTGCTGTTAGCTTTGTTCTTTGTTTGTTTTCTGAAACCATGTATGACAAGTCCTTTGTACTAAGCAGATATTTTCTTCACTCAGATGTATCATAAGCTGTTCAAGTCCCAACTAGTAATATGCTATTGCCATCCAATACTATTCTTCTTGTG
Organism: Rhynchonycteris naso; assembly: GCA_037038555.1. NCBI lineage: Eukaryota > Metazoa > Chordata > Mammalia > Chiroptera > Emballonuridae > Rhynchonycteris > Rhynchonycteris naso. The sequence continues at coordinate 39,063,918 of CM072997.1, read as the reverse complement.
TTTCCCGATTCTGAAACCTTATTTTTCTTAGTGTTCAGAACTAGAGAGACTCGTATGAGTATAGAGTGAAGAAATGTGAAATATTTTTATGGTACAAGAGTGGCATTTTGTGACTCATAATAAAGAACAGATATAGATCCTGTCTTTCCTTGCAAACTCAAAGAAAGCATTAATTTAAATTGGAAGAGGGATTAAGTGTGATTAAGAAATGAAGTGAATTTGAATGTGGATAATAAAGTTCAACAAATATCAGAGTATACAGACACGTTCTTCTTTAATTTATTAGGGCTTCTAATAAATGTTTGATGACTAATTATAGATATATGTATAACCCTGTTCCTTGCACATTCTTAGAGTAATAAGGACAAAATGTTCTTAATTTTAATGAGATTTGTATGCATGGCTCTCACTTACATATTTGTAAATATGGACATGTGGATGTTCACCTCTCCATCCCAACATACTCATTCTGAATATTTGATTATGCTTTTCTAGTTTTTCTTATTTTCTAGTCAAACAGTTTTGATATTGTTTTAAAGAGATAATAGGAGTTAATACAATGAGAAAATAAACCTCCATAGAAAATCTTTGTTCTTTTTTATTCAGTTAAATAAAATTACAACTTAAGGTTTTCTTTACTTATCTTTACTATACAACTAATTCCTCTAGATTTAAATATTTATTTATGGTTGACCTTTGTGAATATTCTAATTATTATTTTGCAAAAATAATAGTATTCTAATTATTTGTAAACACATTTTATTTATTAATTATTATAAATGTATTTATGTAATATACACACATATATATTATATATGATATTTATTATCTAGTACAATCATTCTCAAACAAGGGGATTTTGTCACCTAGAAGGTTTTGGCAGTTGGCAGTTTTTAGAAACAGTCTTAGTTATCACAAACAGGGAGTTCTACTGGCTTAGGACTTCTAATGAGTACAAGTCAGAGATGTTCAAAGATCTTACAACCCACAGAGCAGCTCTCCACAACCAAGAGTTATCCAGCCCAGACTTTCAAGAGTGCTGAGGCTGAGAAATGTTGCTCTAGACTATCCACTGTCATATCACTAATCATGAAGATCCTCACTAGGTAACTTTCTGAAGTGGAGCACATCATTAAATTTATCTAAATTTGAATCTGTGATCATTTTTATTTTATCTTTTTTTCATGTTTATTGCATTGATTTTAATGGGAAAGGGAGAGAGAAAGTAAGAAATGCAAACATACATCTGCTCCTGTATGTACCCCAATTGGGGATTGAACCAACAACCTCTGTACTTTGGGACCATGCTCTAACCACCTGAGCTATTGGGCAAAGGTTCATTTTCTAGAACTGGTAACATTGTACAGCTATACAGTATCAGGGAATGGCAGTAGATTTAAGAAGACTACAGAATGATGAAGTTGGGTTTAGTTTCCTTGAGATTTATATCATTAATATTGTGGAGATAATGAATTAAAAAACTTTGCTAGGATTTCAGCTAGCAGCAATAATCAGAACTTTCAAAAAATATGTTAATACTTACATAATAAGTATTTAAATATATAAATCATTTCAAAAATAAATTTTCTCAGTATTGATCAAAAGAGCCTACTAAAATAAGCTAAATAATTAATTATTGAGACAATTTTATCTGTCCAATGCCAAGTGTTCAAGGAGATACTGAAGTCTGTAAAATAGAATTTACAACTAAAAAATATTGTTTTGATACATTTCAGATCACGGAGACTTAAGTCTTTATAATATCTTATATTAAAATAGCAATGGACAAACCAGAAGATGTTGGTTAACTGAGGACTTCTTTTCCTCCTACACAAAATGTTATTTTAAAGGCTTAATTTTCTAGAGAAAATTTTACATTCAAACTTAGCAAAATTGAGAAGACGGTACAGTGATTTTCTATATACCTACCACCCTATCTATGTGTGGCCTCCTTTGTCATTATTATCCCCCACTAGAGTGATACATTTGTCAAAACAGATGAATTTGCAGAGGCACGTCATACTCATCAAGAGTCAATAGTTTATATTAGGTTTCACTCTTCCCAAATATTTTTGAAGAATGATTTTATAATAATTCTTGTATGTGACAAATATGTAAATGTAAGAATTTCAGTATTGAATAAAGAAGACAGAATTAAAATGATGGAGAAAAAATCCTGGAGAGGCCAATAGGTACACAGGTGAAGACAGCTGCAATAATAGAGTGGCTCTGGGAACACCCCAAATCAAAGTCAATGTAACAAGGGGGTTCAATAGGGATCACACTCACTGTGTATATTAAAAATATTTACATATTTAATTGATGAAACCAAAATATGAAATGTTTGGTAAAGTCTGGACAAAAAAAAACTGGAAACATATTTTTAGTTTCTAATAACAGAGTAACAGATACTATTTAATTCAATTATTACTTAATATATTTAAATATGTTTATACTGGGTAATTTTACCCTACCTACAAAACAGAGTTTTAATTGTTTTTCATCTTTTAAAGCCTTTTTCATTTTATTTTCTCCCGTTGGGATGAAAAGTGGTTCCTCTGAATTTGTGAACTGCATTTGACTGCATAAATGTTTACAAACAAAGCATTTATTTCTAAACCCATCATTCTTTTTTCTTAACACAACTTGCCAAACAGCACTAGAGTTGTTTTTAACTCTCTTCCCTACAGGTATATAATCTGACTTTCATTTTACCAACAGATGATAATTTTACAAATATTTTACCATGTGCTGTCAACTTCTCAGTCTCTGATAACAGGTTCTTTTTCATCTTCTATTTGACCCTTAAACAAGAGACATATATTTTGAAGTTTGTTTTGTTGATTTTGTTGGGGTTTTTTTGTTTTTGAGTAGTAATAATTTTCTTCCAGTATGAATTTATACACAGTTAGGACATGCAAAATAAGACTACAGTTACAACCTCCAAAATTTAGTGGCATTAAACAGAAAATTTATATCTTCTTTATGCTACATATAATCTTGGGTCAGTAGAGTAATTTGTTTCATGTCAGTCTCCCTCAAGGACCCACACTGATTTGAAACCTTTGTCATCTGAATCATCCTTATTCACTGTAGAACAGGACATCAACATAAAAAAACAGACAGTTTTAATCCCAGAAGTGACACATGTTGTTTCTATTCATATATACTTGGTCAAAACAATTCATATAACCACATCTAACTGAATGAGCACAGAGAAATAGAATCTTATGTTCTCAGAAGGAGAAGACCTGAAAATATCAATGAACAGAGCTAATTAATGAATATCATAGTTTTACTGATCCACACTAAAAGTGAGCAAGTGGGTTGAAGGAAAATCTTTAAAAGACAAATGAAGTTTGGAATGTTCAAATATTATACCACCTTGGTTTCCAATATTTTTATGCTATAAATATTATATTTGTATAAGCATACAAATCTTCTGCAGAAAATTCAATCACTAACCCAACAATCCACAAAATGTTTACTGGATTCTATTTTTATAAACCATAATAAGAAAATAAATGATGGTAAATGAAAGTAGTAACATTTATGACATAAGGTTTTATCATTTCACCAAGGCCACAAATAATTATTTTCCATAAGCAAATACAGTACAGCATTTGTATTATATAGTAAACTAAATTTAATTTTATGAGCTGCATATTCCAAAATAACTCTAAATAATTCATTTCTATCTGAATGGAGAAAGTCTAATTTTACTGGGAGTCTCATTCAATGGGAGAAGTGGTGCAATTTATTCCTCTGCACCAAGTAAATATCCTTTGTCAAGTAAGATTGTATTGTTCTTAGAGTCAAAGTATTATTATTGTATTTCTACTTTTGTTAATATTTTATAATTATTATTGTATTGTTTATCTTTGTAAATATTTTTTTCTATTAGTTAAAATTAAATTGTCTTCAAATAAAAATCTAGAAATATATTGTTAAATGATATTGCTTTATCAATCATAACCTGATTGCAGAAAGTACCCAAGAACTTTCACTTACTAATTTTCCATGTGTTTTTAGAAAAGGCATAAAGGCCTACCTGAAAATAATTGTAAAATCTAAATAAAATATAAAAGAGTCTTTAAATTGTTCTAAATCTAAGAATGATAACTAATAGTCATTAATTTCTTCAGCCACTATTATGTAAAGTAAGATAAAATCTTCTACATGACTTTCTTCCCCAAGTTTCTTGTCTCACTGCCTGGGGATCATTTATTCATTTAAGATCTCTTTCCTGAGCTCTTTATATATGCAAAAAATTTATCATGTTCTGACAATACAGCTTTATTAAGCTAATTTTCAATTAGACCAGACATTTTAAGAATCATACTATATAGTTATAAATTAACAGAAATACTTTGAGAAGAAAAAAATTTGATGAGAAATGAGAACAAGATTGATGTATGACATAAAGCAAAGGCCTCTCTGAGAAAACAACATTAAAAATAAAAAGTGTATTTAGGCAAAATATGGAGAGAAGAATATACTAGGCAAAGAAGCACTATTTGCCAAGGTCCTATTGTTAATTTCAACAATAAAGAGAAAGATTATATATAGAAGCAGCACAATAATTAGAGACTAGATTTTGTAGATCTTTATAGACTGAGCTATTTTTAGATCTTACACTAGGTCAGAATTGCCTGAAAGGTTTTACACAGGTGAGTCAAATAATCAGCTGACTGATTAAGATAGAAGGGCAACAATGGTCTGTAAAGAAGAGTGACACAAATAAAAAAGCTATTTAAGAGGTGCTCAAAGATGTTTTGAGAGAGATGAAAGAGTCAGGAATTCATAGGTGCTTTTATTAATTGATGTCACCCCATTAAATTTAATTTTTTTGTGTGTGACAAAGACAGAGAGAGAGACAGAGAGGGACAGATAGGAACAGATAGACAGGAAGGAAGAGACATGAGAAGCATCAATTCTCTCTTCATTGCAGCACCATAATTGTTCAGTGATTGCTTTCTCATATGTGCCTTGACTGGGGGGACTATCACAGAGTGAGTGACTTCTTGCTTAAGCCAATAACCTTGGGCTCAAGCCAGCAACCATGGGATTCAAGCCAGAGATCTTTGGGCTCAAGTCAATGACCATGGGGTTATGTCTATAATCTCACACTCAATCAGTAACTGCACACTCAAGGCTGGTGACCTCGGGGTTCCAAACCTGGGTTCACCATGTCCCAGTCTGATGCTCTATCCATTGTACCACCACCTAGTCTGGCTAAATTTAATTTTTTAAATAAATATTTTTAAAAGATGATAGCAATAGAAATGAGTACACAGATTTGGAAGTTACTTAGTAAGCACACTTGAAATTTCTTGGTGTTTTATTTGATAAGTGGGCAAGAAAAGGAGGTTGGCATTTAGAAAGCCCAGTTCTGTAATCCAGCTAGAAAACTGGAGCTTTACATTTTGCTTTTTCCTGATAATTCACATTTCTCCATGAATGCTCCAATTATTATTTATCTTTTTTATGCAAATTTCTGGAATGTCTGAGTTTGCTTCTTCCGTGGCATAAAGAAAAGTTACTAGGGAATTTCAAAATGTACACTTCTAAGAATGTACATATATATATATATATATATATATATATATATATATATATATATATATATGAATAGCTATAAATGTGAGTTGCATGAATATCTTTGTTAGTTATAACTGTTTTCTACTATATCTTATAAGAATTATGAAACAAAATTATAAGTAACTAAATATAAAAACATGTGTTGGAAAAAATAATGTAAAAATTAGTTAAATTTCTCATCATGTTGGTTCTTCAGAACCATTGAGACACACTTTACATGAGTTTCTACCTCCTGAGATTACCCACGGTGAGTTTGAATGGACAGAGAGAACTATGGAACCACATAGGGGACAGGTATTGGAGAAGGTTAAAGGCAAAGATACTTTCATGGAAGAGGCAAGCAAAAAATAATCTTAATAGCATTTTTGGCATTATAATGAGATTTTGCTATAGATATGTAAACTTGTAATTATATTTAAATACACTGAACAAAGATAAATATTTACCCTTAGACTATTGTTTCTAAGAATGTCAACTGTCTATCCCCACAATACTGTATCAGGTCTCTTATTCTGACCTGGAACTGTACTAGCTATATTATATTCCCTTTTAGTTCATTGTAGTTTATTATCACTCTTTCCTTCAAAAGTCTCATTTTGATTTTCTAAAACCAAATCAAGACCCTGTTTAATTCTGCTTGTTTCATTTTATCATATTTTGCTGCCAATTATTTGGGAAAAAACCTGACATGAGTACCTGTTTTAATATGGTGACATGCTGTGTGTTTTTGATAACCGGTGAAGAAAAAATTATTCAGCTTCTTTGCTTTTAACTGACAAGTCATTAAATGAACTACTGAATATGCATCTGATAGCACCAAGAAAGGATCTATGAAATAGAATATCAACCTGATTTTCTCTTAGTTATTGATGATATAAAGACATCTATAATGTTCTTTTCTGTCGAGTAAGAAGACAAAAATGGTATAATAAGAATATTCATTTCCATATTTATTACAAAACTATAATTTAGAGGTAGTTACATTCTCTTATGAGTATCACTAGAGAGCTATTGAACTTTAAAAATTAGCAGCCTGCTATAATAAATATTCAGTTTCAATCTAAATGATTCTTCCATAGCCTATCATTTTAGAAATTTAGGAAGTCCAGAAGTCATGACACAAGAAATAGTATTACCAGGTGATATAAAAGAGTTAGCAGCCATGGGAGTGGTAGGACTGAGCTCCAGTACAGTTACTATGGAAACTGAACTCCAGCACCATTACTCCAACTGATAGGTCAGTTATGACTGTGCTTGCAAAAATAAGTCATGATAAAGAATAGCATTATAAATTTCATGAAATATAAGTTTTGAATTTAAGACTATTCAAAATAGCTATTTTATCTAAGTCATAGATTGATAATTCACATTAGCACTTACATGAAGAACCTAATATGTAAGAAGTCATCATCTTAAATATCTTCAAGGAAGGGTATATGTTTTGTTTAACTGTTGTCAATTATATATCTGCACATCTTAATAATATAAATACATAATACAGTATAAATTCATACACGTACATTATAACACATAATATTTATAAACTCAATCTTCAGTCTCATTACTTCAAATGAGTAGGAGTTATGTGTGAATAATTTAAGTTATTTTTTAAAGAGAATATTTTTATTCCATCATATGTTTACACATTTGAAAGACATCAGATCTTGAAAAGTGTTAGACACACACACATACACACAATGTGTTGATACAACTTCTAAGAAATATGGCTGAGCTTAAGTGAAAAATACCCACTTTCAAATAAAAACAAAGCTACATATAATATTTGTTTTTAATAGCTCAGCTCAAAAGGAAGAATATGATATCCTTCATTAATAAAGAAAAAATTCAAATCCAGAGTGGTGAGCAGCAACTCATGGCTATCAGCTTATGAGGGTATTAAAACAGTACATTAGGGGTAGAAATAATCATTGGAGGTTAGCACCCATGATGGGATGGAAAAAAAATGATTCTCTAAGCACTTGTGCGGGGAAAGCAAAAAAAGAAAACAGTATTCATCAGGTCCTATGAATGAAAAGGCCACAATACTTTTCATGTTCAAGTACAGTCCTTACTTCTAGTAATAATGCTTTATTCTAAACAAAAGTTGGTAAATGAGAAAAGAATCTTATCTCTCTCTCAATATATAGTGCATGTATAAATGCATAAATATTATATCACTTTATATGTATATGTATTATATCACTTTATATGTATATGTATACATACATATGTAAAAAAACAACCTCTAATAAAGTAATGCATAGACATTGTATATCAACATTATTACTAAAATGAAAAGAGCCATGTAGATATTTTGTGCCTCCTAAGGAAAGAACACACCACCACCTATGATGCTGAATTGACAAAAATAAATTTTTCTAAATCTTTTCAATCCACTAAATTCAACTACCAAAAAAGAGGAAATATATATAGGTAAGAACATATGAATCCTATGTTAGAACATACTGATCATATGTTATCAGTCAATTAAGAGACAAAATCAGAAAACATCACAGGTCATATGACCTGGTTATTCCAACAAATAGGTTGTAAGAGAAAAAAAGACGAAGTGGAAATCTATAGATTAAAGAGACAAGCAACATACAGAACAATAACAGGTGGGCATTATTTATATCCTTAGGCAAATAAACAACTAAAAAAATATAAAACATTTAGAAATTTTATCATTGACTAGATATTTAATAAAAATAAGAAATTATTATTGAAGTCCTATAATGGCATTGTGATTATTTTTAAAAAGGTATTCTTTTTAAGGAGTAAATATTAAAATATTTACTAGAAATAAGGTATGGAAATTAATTTAACATAATATGTAAGGAAAAAATGAGTGGTAGTATAATTAAAGAATTAAGAATAATATATAGCTGAAATAGTAAAATTGATTTTAATTAGTACTATATGACAATAAAAAATGAATTATTCTCAAGACATTATAATATAGATCATTCATTAAAATAAAATATTTAAATGTTAAGCATTTTTTAAGATTAAATCTATAATTTTTACCTCTTCAAATTCAGAAATTAAATCCTAGTCACCTAGTCACTTCTGTAGGTCTCAAAATTCCTGGCATATAATAGTCACTCAATAATTCATCTTAATAACTTCCTTCTATTTTGCTATATTAGAATATGAAAAAGACTTCAATGATACAGGAGTAAGACATAATTCATTACAAATACAAAATGAATTTTCTACTTAATGATTTAGAAATATAAGCATACTGATAAAGATGGGGTAGTCATATAGTCAGAAAAAAGTAATTTGTATGTAATAATGAATTGTAAATATTTTCCATTCACTCTATAACCAAAATCAGTTGATGTCATTTTCAGAATTGATACATAATATATTACTATGAAAAGAACTTAATCAGGAAAACTATAATAAGCTGTAAACTCATTGCTAACCTTATCTGAGAATTCCTAGGCTGCCAATAATCCAAGTTTCAATTTCCTATGACATCATTCATAAAAGACTAACCAAAATAACTACAAATGAGTGAAATATAATGAAAACATGAGCAATGAGCTCTATGCATTTGTAAAAAATAAAGTAAATCATGTCAAGCAAACTTAATTACTTTCTCAATTGAAATACATAATTCATGGATGAAGTAAATGTAGCAGATGTGATAGATCTATATTTCATAGAGTTGATGTAATGACTCAGAATTATGATTTGAAAAATTGATTTAATTGTCTTACATAAGCTGACATTTCTTATTAAAAACTGAAACAATTAAATCTGTTGATAAAATGGATAAAGTTTACAAATTAGTAATCAAACCTACTCATAAATCTCTATTTTATGAACCTTTAGTACAAGGTGACACAATAAATTCTCTTATATGTCTCAAGTTCTCTAAAGACAGAAAGAAACTGAGACCAGTAATAAAGAACCTGGGTGCTTTACAGATGAGTGAAGTGAAGCTAGGAGAGCCACCTAGCTTACCCTTGTTTCTTCTCTCACTGACTCTTTTATTATATAGCTTAGAAATGTCTTTTACCTCCACCTTTCTTATAACTTAGAAAGAAAAAACTAATAAAATCAATGTCATTAAATATTTGTGGCTAAATGTGATATTTACATTTTAAAAATTAATAAAGAAATAAAAGATACCCAAATTGGAAAGAAAAAATAAAGTTATCTCTATACACTGTCTTATATAAAGAAAATTCTAAAAAATATACACATAATATCAGAACTATTAAAGGATTGTAACAAGATTATAGAACATATAAAAAGGATTGTAACAAGATTATAGACCAACATATAAAATTAATTGTTTATCTAATACACTAGTAATAAGCTATCTAAACTAATGTTAATTTTAAAATTCTATAGATAATATAAAATCTAGTCAAGTAGTTAGAAGTAAATTTAACAAAAAGAGTGGAAGACTTGTACATTGTAAATTATAAAGCATTGTTGAAAGAAAGAAAACCTGAAAACAATGGAAAGACATCATCTTTATAAATTTAAAGTTAATGTTAAAAACTAATATTGGTAATATTCAACACAATACCCATAAAAATTAGTTACTTTTTAAGAAATTGATATGCTGATCTTACTATTTATATGAAAATGCAAGGGGCTCAAAATAGCCAAAACAATCTTGAAAAATAACAAATTTTGATGACCAGAAACTTACCACAAAACGAAAATAATTAAGACTGGTACCGGCATAAGGAAATCATAGACCAATGGAATAAAACTTAGAATCTAGAACTAAACTTTTACATTTATTTTTGATAAGGGGCCAAGACAATTCAATGGGAAAGAGTAGTTTTTCAACAAAAAATATCTGGACAACTGAGTATCCACAGGTAACCCAAGGGGTCATTGGCCAATAGCAAGTTTGCTGATATTCATAAAGCAAGATTATTTTCTGGACCAAAAGTCTACTAGATGTCTTTGATAGCTCAGTCACTAGTAAGCTAAAAGAATGAGTGTGCACAGATTAATTCATTCCTTTGAATTACATTGAAAAGACCAGAGGGAGGGGATTGAAGGAAGGGAGGGAGGGAGGAGGGGAGTAAAGAGGAACAAATATAAGGTGATGGGAAATGATTTGACTTTGGGTGATGGGCACACAACACAATCAACAGTTCAAATGCTATAGAGATATTCACCTGAAACCTGTGTACTCTTATTGATCAATGTCACTCCATCAAATCTAATTTTTTAAATAATTTTTTAAAAAAGGACAATTTGACGTGCTCACAGTCAGCCTTTTATCTTTAATAAGCACTTTAACTCTGGCTGTCTGTGATGCCCCTGAATAGGCCTGGTTGCGAGACTAATAGCCCATTTCTAGGGCTCTTTGCCTTATTTTCCCAAATGAATAGAATAGTCACTATATATTGAGAAATAATATGTAAGACTCTGTTCTAGTTACTTCTATCGTTTAAAATCTTGCAGCAACCCTTTAATAAAGGAATCACCAAGTTACACTTGAGGAAACTGCAGTACAGTATACAAAGAATTGAAGTGCCTTGGACAGCATCACAGGTGGCAAGTCTAGGTTCTAACTAAAACCATCTGACTTGCAGGCAGTAGAGAGGTGATATAGACTACTCAGGTGTTCAGGACATAGGCAGTCATGTAAAGCATCACCCCACAGAATGAACCAGAAGACATAAAATCAGATGAATGTGAAATCAGCTACTATTTCCAAATCTGCTGTACACAAATACGAAATCTGCTATAAACCTGAAAAAGCAAAAAAGGACTTGGCCACAAACAGTATAATAAATTATTATATTAGTAAGTCCATTGAAGCCTATGAATTCAGTTTATTTGTTTTATTAAAAACTTGGATATTTAGATAGAAATTTCTTTTTTACTTCTTGAAAAAAAAGTATTTTCCTCTAGCCAAAGAACCAAAACACTTATGTATTTATCTTTTAAAAAGTGTGCTATTTTTTCACAATACAGCTCATGCAAGGTAAGAGAGCTAGCAAAAAAAAATGCACTTCAAATATGTCAATGCTTTGTTAGCTAAAGAAATATAACTCACTGTCATTAGAGTTTAAAATATGTTAATACTAGCATTTAAAGGAATTATAGTATTTTTTTTTAAATACCTTGTTTTAAAAATGAAAGCTGCTGAGAAATGTTTAGGACTTCCATAATATAATTTTTGTAGGTATCTATAACCTTATAAGCACATACAATGCTCTTTCATAAGTACTGATTCGGGTGGCTCCATTTGATTACTATAGATTCATAAAATCACAAGACTGGTAGGGACTCTGAAAGATCATTTACAGCTCCACCCTCAGGCGGCCCCCTATTTCACTGTCCCTGACAAATGTGCATCTATCCTATTTTAAAGCCACTTTGCAAAGGAAGTTTATATAAATTAATCAAACATTTAGCTCTGGAGACTAGAGAGCTGAGTGGCACTCCTGATTTAACCAGTCCCAGTCATATTATTATTGATTTCATCAGCACTTCCATGGTTCCAACAGCTTTTTGCTTGTAAATCAGTGACATCTTAAAAACTCAAAATTTCTATCTACTTCTGAGGATGTAAGAAATCATTCCTTACTAACATTTTTACTGAGCAGACAAACGAAGAAGCCAAAGTAACTATACTGTTAGGGAAACTGGCAGTCAGTAAACTAGAATCCTTAATTCCAAATGATAGCTTCAAGTGGAGATCAGTGAATGTCAAGGTAAATATGAGTATATATAAAATGCATTCTACTAAATGGATGCAAATACTGATAAAGATTTTTTCCACTTTAACTTCATATTATCTTCCCTGTGGCCTTGCTTCTATTGCACACATCATTCATTAGATTATGAAAACCATTAATGTCAAGAAGCAGAACAAAATGAATTCACCAAGGGGCTGCTATTAGCATATCAAGCAGCTATTTCTCACTAAATATTCCTGACAGCTCTCATTACGTATGATGGATGAGCTTTATAAGTAATAGTAGTTTCTGAAAAAAATAAAATCTCTAAGCATACTACCACGTGCAGTGGAATAACTAGCAATCATCTTTCAGCAGTTTATATTTTTTCCTTTTTAATGGGGAAGTGTTATTAAATTCACAGGTGGGTCAAATGCCTGAGTCAAAACTCATTTAGAAACTACAAGTCTAACTTATGACCTGAATATTATAAGTACTTTTAAGTAATACATTGGAGCCAGTAATCCATATTATTTAAAAATATAGAAAATGACAGTAAAGTGAAAAAAAGCAGTTTGAAATCAGAATTTCGGAAGCCACTGGTACTGAAAGGACTTAAAACAAGCAGGAGAACTCAGAACATTGGTTAAAAGGCAAAACTATGATACTATTCCTTTCTTACAGTAGAGCTGTAAGAAAACACCACAACCTTTATCATGATATGAGTGTGAAAAAATAATAATAATTACTGCAATAGTGTTTGCTTCTATACTCAGATGAGAAGGGAGCATAAGTCCCAACAATGTGACCATAAACCCAAGCAAAGCATTACATTCGAAATTGCATTTCACAAACTGTAACACAGAGTGAATCCAGTCTGTAGTGGTGTTCTGTTTGTTTATACAGTGTATTTTTAAAAAATCAAATTCTTAGCATTTAAAGAAATCAAGAAATTTCAGATGTGTAATTGCATATTTTTTTATTGGGCAGCAATTGGTAAGAGCATCATTATCAATTTTCCTTTTTGTCATAAACCCCACCTCTCCATAGTATCTTGGGTAGACAAGCAGAAGGTTTGTTGTCTTTCTAATTTGGAGAATATTATTATTTTCATAGTAAAGAAATAGTTCTTTAAGAAATGTGAGAAACACACAATAAAAAGAAACAAATACCGGAGGGGGAGCAAGATGGCGACGGAGTAGGCGGACATACCAACTTCCAACTCCCAGAACCAAAGTGGATTACAACTCAATTTTAAGAACCGTCACCTGGATAAACCAACTTTGAACAAAACTAAGTGGACTCTTCAACCAAGGAACACAGAAGAAGCCACATTGAGACTGGAATATACCCTAAGAACACCATAGCACTGATCGAAAAGAAGAAATGCGCCCCCATGTTCGTGGCAGCATTGTTCACAATAGCGAAGATCTGGAACCAGCCCAAGTGTCCGTCAGAAGACAAGTGGATTAAAAAGCTATGGTACATATATACTATGGAATACTACTCAGCCATAAGAAACGATGACATCGGATCATTTATAACAAAATGGATGTACCTTGATAACATTATACGGAGTGAAATAAGTAAATCAGAAAAAAAGAAAAACTGAGAACAGCGCGATTACATACATAGGTGGGACATGAAAGTGAGGGTATGAGACATGGACAAGAGAGTGGTGGTTATGGGATGGGGGGAGGGAGGGAAGGGTGGGATAGGGAGGAGGGGAGGGACACAGGGAAAACCAGATTGAAGGTGACAGAGGACAATTTGACTTTTGGTGATGGGTATGCAACACAATTGAATGATAAGATAACCTGGAGATGTTTTCATTGTACATATGTACCCTGATTTATTGGTGTCACCGCATTAGAATTAATAATAATAAAATATATATATATAAAAAAAAAAAAGAAACGAATACCTTAAGTCATTGACTTATCCGGTCTGATTCTATTTTAAATTTATAAAAGGATTCAATGTAATCCATTAACATGCTAATTTCTTATTAATAATAAGAAAATAATGAATGTTTCAAAAACAACATGAAATTGATTTTTACCTTAATAATATCTATATACTCTATTATATATTATATACTATTTATATTTATTGCAGTTGTGTTTTAGGAATTCCAAATAGTACCTGTATATAAAACTTGTAAGCTACATAGAAAGAAAAAAAATATTTCAGTTCATTATATACACGTTCCTAAATATTTGGTGATTAGTCATTATGTAGGAAAAAATAAATCAACATATATATATCTCTGAAAACTTTTCCAAAACCAAAGAACTGCCTCTAAATCTCTTTTGTTGTAATTTAAAAGCACCTACTTTTTATTCATAAAGAGGCTTATTTTTCAACCAAACAGTTTAGTACTGGTTAATTATCATTTTTGTAATTTCTATAATGTATTGCTTGAAAAGAAATGTGTAAAGATTCATACTTTTTTATTTTTGTCATTAGGATAATCTTTAATAATTACCTCCAGATAAACTATATTTTATTTTAAAAGTATTAACTAATTTATCAACACACAGAACTGTCTTTACACTTAGCTAAAATAAAATTACATCAGAGCAAAAACAAAATTGACTAATAAAATATAGTCTTATTTATTTTTCATCCTCTTGTCTTATTTTTCTTTTGTGGGAAATGTATTTTGAGAGTGTAATAGAAACAGAAGCTGCAGAGAACATCTATTTAATCATTTCATAGTTAGCATCACTGTCTTATATAATGTAATGCCATCACTAACACATGAAATTTCAAATCTCTGTTTACAAAGCAAAATGGAATTACTTTAGCCAACATTTCACACCGTCAGTGGTAGACAGTAGACTGTTGACATCTGGAAACTGGTACTATTCAGTGCTTCACTGCACTAGGATATATATAGTCACTTTAATTTAACAAATGTTTAGTGAGTATTAATCTTCATTGCATTAATTCAGTTGTGCAAAAATAATATTCTCACTGTATATAAATCTCAGTCATGGTATATATAGCCAGGATAGTGAAAAATTCAACCAGGACGTCTAGGTGAGGGTCCTCTGGTCTTCAGCTTATCAGGTTTACCATCCTCATCTTCCAGCTCATATCTGAAACCCAGCAGCACCTGATGTGGTATCACTTTAAAGGTCTGGAGTTCTTTTCAGATACTGGAAAACCAGATATCCAGAGTCCAGCCCCTCCTATTGCTAGTGATATAAAATGTGACAAATGAATGTTACTCAGTTTCTCTCAGTGCAGAAATACAGTTATCCTACAGAAAATAGAGTGATCTCAGAATACTTTAATTATGAACAATGAACATTCATGTTCAGGTAAATAAAAAATACTTAACAGTAGCTCCCAGGTCCTTTCAGAAATATTTTTCTGAGAATTTCCAGAAAAAAAATTTATTATTTTTTAAATTAGTTTACAGTATTGATTCCCTGATTCTTCTTTATCCCCATTACACTGTATTGTTTAGCTTACATACACACACTCTCACACAAGGGTGGGAGGGAAGAAGTGATCTGTAAGCAAATCACAATCAACTCCTGCATCCACCATTCCATGGTCTAGAGATAAAAATAAATAAGGCATAAATATGCTGTAAAGTAAATTGCACATTATTTCATAGATTCAGATAATTATCTTGAATAAAGAAAAATATTATACTGAAAAAGTTGCAAAAATGCTCTTAGAAAAGAGTAAGAACAAATAGCACTATCTTATAGAAACATGAGACAACACAGTATCACAACTAAAAATATAGGCAATCTGTGCTCTTATTTCACTCTTTCCTGTCATTTCCTCAGGAATGTTCCCCTTGGGATGGTGTAGCTTCACATCATGACCCTTTGAAATAGGAGGGAGTTAAATGTAGACTTAAGAAAAAATATTTTATGAAAATACAGTTGTTTATATAATAGTCTTATAATTGTGTACTAATAAACTATTTATTATCTGAACATTTCTTTATTATAGATTATTCCTTATCATAGATCATAAATTTATTCTAAGAAAGATTGGTGATAGATTGATTAATCAATAGACAGACCCATATATTTTGAATGAGATTCTGGAACTCCTTTCAAACTTGCATATTTCTGAGTAAAAGGTACTGAAAATTTTTTTAAAATATTGGCCCTGGCCAGTTGGCTCACCAGTAGAGTGTCAGCCCAGCCTGTGGATGCCCTGGGTTCAATTCCTGGTCAGGGCACACAGGAGAAGAAACCATCTTCTTTTTCACCTCCCTCTCTCTCCATTCTCTCTCTCTATCTCTCTCTTCCTCTCCCACAGCTTGGTTGGAGCAAGTTGGTCCCAGGAACTGAGAATGGCTCCATGGCCTCCCCTCAGGTGCTAAATAGCTCAGTTGCCAAGCAATGGAGCAATGGTCCCAGATGGGCAAAGCATCGCCTCATAGGAGCCTTGCTGGGTGGATCCCAGTTGGGCACATGCAGGAGTGTGTTTCTCTGCCTCCCTGCTTCTTATTTAAGAAAAATAAAAAATAAAATAAAATATTTAAAAGGCTTAAAATTCTGAAATTGTTATCTCCAGGTAGTGAGTTTGTATGTAATGTTTTTTAACTTTCAAAATAATTTATGACTAACAAAAAATTTCAAAAGTAGCACGGAATACCTGCGTACCTTTACTTCACTTTCCCCAGTGAATATCTTACAAAACCATAAAACATTTTCAAAACCAGAAAATTAACATTGACACAAACTGCTACTTAAACTAAAATTATTCAGACTTCACCAGTTATTACATATATATAATTTGTAGATAATTTTAATTTTCTTAAGTTTTCCAGTTTTTACAAGTTTTTGGAAAATAAAGATAAGAAGATAGATAGATATGCAAATAACATCACTTGCCCATTTTCTTTGCAGAAATTTCTTGATCGATTTTCCAAAGTAATAGCATGTATCAAGAATAAGCTGGGCCTGACTAGGCGGTGGTGCAGTGGATAGAGCATTGGACTGGGATGTGGAAGACCCAGGTTTGGGACCTTGAGGTCTCCAGCTTGAGAGCGGGCTTTTTAAGCAAAAGCTTGCCAGCTTGGACCCAAGGTCGCTGGCTCCAGCAAGGGGTTGCTCAGTCTGCTGAAGGCCCGCGGTCAAGGCACATGTGAGAAAGCTATCAATGAACAACTATGGTGGAGCAACGGCAACAAAAAACTAATGATTGATGCTTCTCACTTCTCTCCATTCCTGTCTGTCCCTATCTATCCCTCTCTCTGACTCTCTCTCTCTTTCCCTGTTTAAAAAAAAAAAAAGAATAAGCCGGTTTTAGGAACAATAACCTCCATTTTGATCACTTCCATATTTTGTTCTATTTCATTACAACTATTTAATAAAAATTTCAGGATTTCTACAACGTTAAACATTTCATTTAAATGCTGTACTGTACTACAAAGCAACTCCCATTAACTAATATCCAAACAATTAGAATTAATAGTATAATTTTGCATCCAAAACTGAAATATCCATATTGTTTTGATGTTTTGGTCACATTTTATCTTCTTCCAATTAAACTATCTCTTATCTGAACAATAAGTTCAACCAGCATTATCTTACTATTTGACATGCTGAAGTATTGCCTTTTACTTTGGCTTTGATTTTCTTACAGTTTCTTTTCATCAGAAACTTTCTCATGAAATAAAATGCTTCATTATTCATTCATCAACAAGTGTTAATGAATGACATGTGAATGACAGTATAGGAGTTAAAAACATGACTGAGGTGTTATTCCTGCTGTCAGAGATATAAAATGTGCACATGAATTACTGTAATGCAAGACAAGAAGTGTTAATGGGCAAAAGAGAAATTTAGACAGAGTTCAGAGGAGGAGGGGTTACCTCTAGTTAGGGAAGGAATATCAAACCAGTGGGAGGTTTATCACATTAATGGGTTAAAAAAAATCCACAAATTCTTAACTGAACAGAACTGTTCTGTTCCTTATTTGCCTTACTGGAACTTAACCTTTACTCTGGGCTTCATTTTTTTAATCTATATAATGGGAACTATATTAATATTTACCTGTGAGGGTCTGGATGGATGAGGAAATATTGCATATAAAACACTTAGGAAGTCTGGGCACCACATCTTACCTAACTAAACAGTGTTATACATATTGTTTGAGACATTGAGACTGTTTATTATGATAGAATTTGGTTCAAGTTTGGGCAAGCACTATGCCTCATTGTCCAGACCAAATTCTATGTAAAAATTTTCACTCTCTTTTTTCAATATTCACAACATATAAACAAGACATTAAATTAAGATTCACTTTGGCCTGACCAGGTGATGGCCCAGTGGATAGATTGTTGGACTGGGATGCAGATGACCCAGATTCGAGACCCCGAGGTCATCTGGTTTGAGCAAAGTTCATCAGCTTGGACCCAAGGTCGCTGGCTCGAGCAAGGGTTTACTCAATCTGCTGAAGACCCGCGGTCAATGCACATATGAGAAAGCAATGCACATATGAGAAAGCAATGCACATATGAACAACTAAGGTGTCACAGCAAAAAACTAACGATTGATGCTTCTCATCTCTCTCTGTTCCTGTCTGTCTGCCCTTATCTATTCCTCTCTCAGACTCTCTCTCTGTCTCTGAAAAAAAAAAATATATAGATTCACTTTGTATAATTAATCTGCAATTTTCTTTTTGATTGTTTCTTTAAACTTATATAAAATTATTTCAAATTATTTTTATGATTTTTCTCACAATGTTCGTATCTCCCAAATTTCCCATTACAATTATATTTACCAACAACCTTGGTTGGTTTGTACCAGGGGACAGGAATAAGTAATAAGGTCTCTGAGAAAATAAAAATTTCAGAGGGCCTTTCTGGTTTATCTTGATTCTGATGATTCTAAAAAAAACTTGCTATTTGTCAACATTTCATTATCCCTCACACTGTTACAGACATGTTCACAGTCTGTGGACATGTACACAGCCTGGATGTAATGGCAGGTCACCATTCGTGCCCTCTGCTCCTCTGCCACGTGCATCTTGGGGCAACTGCCCACTGGGGATTAGGACTGAGCTCTCTTGAACAAGGTAAATAAGAATGACTGTCACTAATACAAATACATTTCCTGTTCTTTCTCTTTTTTTGAGAATTTGCACGGTACTTATTAAGTGGAAAGAGAAAAGAACTGATCCTGAGAGTATGGTCCATTGGTAATTGGCGCTGGACCAATTGGAGCTACTTGCATTTAGGTGGTAATGTTTTGTCCTCACTCAGACCTTTAAAGTTGTGACCCCAAAGCACTGTCCAATAAAGTCCTTTCAATAAAGTGAATTTTAGAAAGTTTTTGGAAAGAATTTTAAAATGGTATTTTTTAGGGATAAGTTTGGGGTGAAACAAAAGTCTTTAAATATTTCATGAAACAGAAAAATATTTTAAATGGACATTTGCTATAATATACTGAATTTTCCTTGCCTTGATGAAGTTTAAAGGCAGCTTAATGGATTCTTTCCACCTGAGCAATTTCAAATTTCCTCAGAAGTCTTTAACAATTTTAGAAGCACATGCTTCAAAATCCATTGCAAGTTTATTGAGCAATTTGATAATAAAAAGAAAACAAGGAAAATAAATCAATGGGAAGATTTTATCCTAAAAACATTATCTCTACAGCATTATATCTGCAATATAACCACTCGTATGTGGTGGCTTGTTAGCAGCTGTGGTCATAAATTTTAGCATCCAGCATATTAAGAGGAGATGATATAGTGCTAGTAGCTAGCTACACACAAATATATGATTTTTTAATCTATGAACTGTAATCACTCCCTGGAACTGATGACTTGAAATCATCCTCTGTAGATAATTCACTTATGCATAACTTTCACTGTGCCTTCGGTAACGATTTCAGTCCTTATCAGAGAGATTCTAACAGCGCTGATTGTGTTCACTTAGCATTCAAATGAAAAACCTATTTTTCTACCATTATACAGTCGTATACCCACCACTGGCACCGCTGATGGCCACCTGAAATGTAAACCCTCCTTCCTGTTTGCAAACCCAACTCTGAGGCCTGACAAGAAGAATAAGCCAAATCTAGCACTGGATATCAACGCTCATGATGTCTCCCATGCTAACCTGGCAAGTTCAAGGAGCTACTGCAGATCTGCTCATTGGCGCCAGTTTTCTTTCTTTTCCTTCTGAATTTTTTTCTATTTGTGTCAGTAAATTGTATTTTTATTTCTTTATCCCATTGCAATTTCAATAATTTGTGTGGTTTTCATCTATAAGAACAATGTAGAGAAACACATGTAACCTTTAGCTTCAGACATACCCAGGTCAGAATTCAGCTGGCACTGGCAATGTGAATACAAGCAAATTTCTAAAATTTTCTGAGTCATATTTCCTCATAGAACTGCAATTATGATTAAATTCATTGATGTGATGTATTTTTAAAGTACCTAACCTGGTACCTTAAATATATCACGCGATTCCAAAAAACGAAAAGAAAAAATACTAGTTTCTTCTCTTCACCTTCTTCAATGACAGCAACTTCTCTTAGATAGGTGGGTATCACTACACATGGCTACGTATCCCCAGTATGCATGATTTCAGAGTGTTTCTCCTCTTTCCGTTGTCAAAGACAAACATAATCTGACACTAGTTTAAGTGGTAAGGACAGACTTTAATCATAATATACTATTGCAAAAGAGTATATTATACAAAAGAGCATGAGCTGAACTCTGATTTGGACAGAGGTTACTCGGCCCTTTAAAAAGATTGAGGAAATAGAGTGGAGTTGAGTAGGGACTCAGAAGGGTCAGAGAAGCAGAAATTACAAAAAATAGAAAGAAGGTGATAATCATTCATGTGAACCCCACCTGGGTTTGCTAACTGGTACTTACTAAAGTTAGCTTGCTATCCCTTCCCAGACACAAGGAAAAAGGAGCCCTACCTTTAGATCTTTGCTGGGACAAATAGTAAATTCTTGGGCAACCTTAAGTTTTCTCAGGCCGACTCCTGAAAAGGGCATGCAGCTTTGAGCTGTTAGAAGCAAAGTGTTTTGTTCAGTTCTTTGCAGGCCAAGGTTGAGGCTTCACTGGGAAAGTGCTCAGAGGAGCCTGGCTGGAGTTTGAACAAGGAGAGAAACTTGGTCACCCTCATGCCTCTTTCCATTTCTATTCTGCCGGTGAGCACAATTCTCCTGCCTGATTCTCACCACCATCTGGACATTGTAACTTAGAAAAACCCCAGAGAACTTGAAATCTCTGAACAGTGTTGTTTCATCAGCCTGTGCTTCACTCTAAGCTCTAGTTTTCTTAAAACCTCCCTAACCCTACAGTTACCCCTGTCACAAGGGCTACATTCTCGCTTCTCTGTGTCATTAGAAATGTCTACCCAGACTGCCTCAAATCATGATACAGGAAAAACACTCATTATGTCTGCTTGTGACAGCCAAGTTTGTCTACAGTGACTAGCTAGCAATTAGTACATCTGTAAATTATACATATATATATATATATATATATATATTAATTATATGGTTCTATCTTAATAGCAACCCTAAATAAATTATGTTTGCTTGTCAGAAATATGTCTTAATTTTTAGTCTAATATTTCTTAAAGAAAACAAGATTTTATGTAATATGTGTGTGCATGTGTTAGCAGCTGCTACTGCGCCACTATGGCTCTCAAATGCTAGCACCTCTTGCAGCTCATCAAGCTTCGGTCAAAGGAGAATGGGAGAAAGTAATGAGGTCTCTGTACCATGGCTCATGCAAAGCAGACTGCCCACAAATCTGTCAGTGGTAAAGCACCAGAGAAGCAACTGGCTACAAAGGCAGCTCATAGAGCATTCCCTGTCCTGGAGGGGTAAAGGAATCTCATCATTACAGGCTTGGTACCCTGGCATTCCATGAAACCAGATGTTATCATAAGTCCACTGAACTTCTGGTTTGCAAACTTCTCTTTCAATGTTTGATGTGGAAATTATTCCTGGGCTCCAAACCAGATATGCACTTCCAAACTGCAGCCATTGGTGCTTTGTAGGAGACAAGTGAAGCCCGCGCGGTTGGTCTTTTGTTTTTCTGTTTGTTTGTTTTGTTTTTTAGAGAGAGGCAGTGAGAGAGACAGAAATATTGAGATGTGCCTATATATGCCCTGACCAGGGATCAAATCAGCAATCCCTCCAAGCTATCTATAGAGGGCTTTTTTGGAGACACCAACTTGTGCACTATCCATGTCGATCTGTAACAACTATGCCAAAAAGACATCCAGCTAGAACACCACGTACATGCTACAATCTTCTGTAATAGAAGACATTTTATTCTTTAAAATAAAATTATTTTTTCCTATTATTATTGGTAGTTCTGGATGTTAAGTATTATTTTTCTTTCACTTTCTAAAGAACATTCTGACAGAGCATTTGTTATCTCTGTGTCTTTCTTTTTTTCTTTAACTTATTAATTTTTTAGAGTGAAAGGGATAGACAGACAGACAGAAACATTGATTTGTTTCCATATGTGTCCTGACTGTGAATTGAACCAGTAACCTCTGCACATCTGGCTGATGCTCTAACCAACCGAGCTGTCTGGCCAGGCAGGCTTTATTTTTCCTATGGTCAAAAGGTACCTAAGTGTTATTGCAAGTGGAAAATAGGGGATAGAAATCAGGTATTGCCAGTTGTTCCATTTTGATCTGTGTGTGAATTTTTATAATATAAATGTGAGGGCATAAAGCATTAATGCAAGTCAATATGTGTCAGTAAAAAAGTTTCAGCAGTTCAACTTTTCAATAATTATCAACAAACCTTTAAAATTTTTCTGGACAATGCCAGCATTTAGGTTTATTTTTAAAATATGTAAATTTATTATTGATGGCAACTATTTTACATATATAGATACATATATACATATATGTATGCAACTCTTTGAACTAGAATCCTTTATTGTGCCCTTTTAAAAGTGTACACAAAAGCACATCATGCATTCAGCAGTCATTTTCCCCACCTTGAAACATTAGTTTAAATTGGGATTTCAACCAATATATATGTAACATAGACATAATTTAATAAAGATACAATGCATTTTCTAAGGTTTTTCAGGTCAAAAAATGTGTTATCCAACAATGGAGATCTCAAAAGTTCTCTTCAGTTTTCAGTGAATAAATGTGTTATCCAACAAAAGAGATCTCAAAAGTTCTCTTCAGTTTTCGGTGAATGACTGTTATCCAACAAAAGAGATCTCAAAAGTTCTCTTCAGTTTTCAGGGAATCTGGTCAGATCTGATTTTACCTGGACCTTATTTAAAGGCTTTCCTCTCAAGTTCATCTTATAGGGCAGACTCATAGCCAGCTCCTTGGGTATCAGTGTATAAACTCAACCTCCGCTCAGGTACTATTATAATCCTTTTTAGCTCCATAGCAACTCTCTCCTGTGAACCTCAGTTACTAGATAACTATTATTTACTAAGCTATTAAAATAAAGTCTTTTCAGCTTCCTCAGGTGCAGAATTGGAAAGAAGTCTAGAAGCTTAGAAGGCTTACCTGTCTGGCTAAATTCTGCAATCTATCAATTAAATGCAGAGTGGGTTTATGTCACCAGCGTTCAATGGAATCTAATTTCTTATTCTAGCTTCTTAGTGCTACAGTCTCTATTTTCTGATTTCTTGCTATTAAGTCTATTTGCTGTTAGTTTTCTATTTCTCCCTCTTAAGTAGCACTATAATTAATGAATGATTTTGTTTCTCAGACTCTCTTGGTTGCTATTTAATCATTTTTATTGTGTATACTAAGGATAAGAAAGTTTTAGAAATGTCATTAAATTGCTGCAACAATAACTGTGGCAGATAGCTATAAGCAGGTTACAAAGTATAAGAGCAGCTGGTAAGAATTATTACGTTAACTAAAAGTAAAAAGCAAATGTCTCTTCAATTAATCAATTTTGTAGGCTTCATATATAAAAGAATATTCAGGGACTTTAAATATTCAAAGAAAATTTTCTACTACATTTGCACAAATATTATTTTGACAAAGGGTTGTCAATTGGAAAGATGTGGAAGACAAAGCCGTGCATAAGTTTTGTGAATAATAAAATAGCTTCCCAATTGAGTCTAATATGGTCTTTCTCCTTCTCTGTCTAACTTTTTTAGAGAATAGACATACCAAGACAAGACCAGTTTAACCAAGAATGCTTTAAGGTCAACACTTATCCATAAAATCTCATCAATCTATAAAGCTTTCATGAGCTGTGTTAAGTCTAACCATAAAATCTTTTTAGTGTATGGCCAGGTGAAAATGGGAAGATTCATATAGAAAAAAAAAAGGTCATCTTAGATAACAAATAGACACTATATGAGCTCTCTTTTTCTTGTATCAAATTAATAAAAATAAATGTTTTAATAAAGACTTTCAGCAATGTATATACCACTTGTTCTACATAAAGACCACTGAAAAATGGTTCTAATTTTCAAAATAAGAAGCATATTGCCTACTGTCTGTCACTGGTAGAGTTAAATTATATCCATCAAAAAAAAAAGAAAGCCTGACCTGTGGTGGCGCAGTGGATAAAGCATCGACCTGGGAACACTGAGGTCGCCAGTTCAAAACCCTGCACTGGTTCGGTCAAGGCCCATATGGGAGTTGATGCTTCCAGCTCCTTCCCCCTTTCTCTCTTTCTCTCTCTCTCTCTCTCTCACTCTGTGTCTCTTCTCTAAAATGAATAAAATAAATTTAAAAAAAGAAAGAAAGCTAATAAAATATTTTCATTCATTTATTCTATTTTTAAAATCTTATTACCATAAAGCACTTGAGAAAAATTTCAGTCTTTTTTCTAAGAAATACTTTCTTGCTGAAGAGAACATTAGAATAAGTCTTGTTGGACTATCTCTGAATTAAGATATGATAAGAAGTTCTGGCCAGAGAACATAGGTCTAAAGGTGCTAATGACAGAGAGTCTAATTTTCCTATTCAGCTTCTCTTTATCTTAATGACTTTTGGTTCTAAATATATATTATAATTATTAAAAATGTAGTTGATTAGATATAATAAGAAACTCTGAGACATTAATTAAAGATCTTCTTTATACTAATCATGTAAAGAACATTTTCTCTTAGATTAAGCATTAGAGAATAGAGTGCTTTTGCAATATCTCACCATGCCTAACCATGCTTACATTAAAAGAAAAAGATATAAAAGTATGTGCAAACAATACTTTACAATCTAAGGGTAGGAATAATATTAAGGATTAGTACGGTTCTATAGTCAAGGAACCAATGTTCGGAATTATAGGGCCAGTGGCCACAGCTATCATGGCCACGCAGCTTGTCATTGGATTCAAGCAACAGTAAAAAAACAGTGGAGCCAAAAAAAATGGTGGGTATAAAGCCAAGGGCCAAGGCCTCTATCACAGCTGCCTGGCCAGTGCAAGTTCACATTAGATTCGGACAGTCGGTAATGAAAGAACGGAGCCAAGAACAGGTGGGCCATCATCTTTAATCCTACCTTGCACTCAGTGGGCAAGCAAAAACACCCTGGGCTCCAAAACCCACTCTTTCAGTGCTCACAAAGCTACTGACTTATCCGAGTTTTCTAGAATCAAAGGTTTCTAGCTCACCAATCTTATTCACCCCAGTTCCCCCTCTTCTTCTCTCTACACAAACTCTGCACAAACTTGCTTCTCCCTCAGGACTCCGCCATCTTGGCTGCTTCTCCTGGCCTCCTCCATGTGGCCTTTCTCTGCTCTCCTCTCTACTGCTATTCCCAGGAACCGAGAGAGCAAGCTCCCGGTCTGCCCCACTTTATAGTGTAGAAATCCAAACCTTTAGGCCAATCTACAAATAAGAATGTCTCTAATACAAAGCCACTTATCTGAGGCATAATGAGAGGATTTCTCATGAGAGTGCATGACCCTACATCATCCAATCAGTCAAGAGTGTTGGGAAAAGCTTACTCTTAAAACACATTAATATCAATGAACTTCCATGTGGGCAGCACCATCTTTAACAAAGTGAGCATAATATATCTATCTGCCCAACAGTGGGTCATTCCATTTATTTATTTATTTATTTTATTTATTTATTTTTATATTTTTCTGAAGTGAGAAGCAGAGAGGCAGAGTGTTGGGCAGATAAAATATATTATGCTCCCTTTGTTAAAGATGGTGCTGCTCATGTGCAAGTTTTAAAAGTAAGCTTTTCCCCACACCTGTGATTGATTGGATGATGTGGGGTGGTGTACTCTCATTAGGAATCCTCCCATCATGCCTCAGATAAGTGACTTTGTATCAGAGACTTCCTTGTTTATAGATTGGATTAAAGGTTTGGATTTCTACACTATAAAGTGGGGCAGACCGGGAGCTTCCTCTCTCGGTTCCTGGGAATAGCAGTAGAGAGGAGAGCAGAAAAAGGCCACGTGGAGGAGGCCAGGAGAAGCAGCCAAGGTGGTGGAGTGCTGAGGAAGAAGCCATTTTGTGTGGAGTGTGTGCTGGAGAAGGAGATGGGGAACAGAGGTGAATAAGGCTGGTGAGCTAGAAACATTTGATGCTAGGAAACTCGGATAAGTCAATAGCTTTGTGAGCAATGAATGAGTGGGTTTTGAAGCACAGTGTATGTTTTTACTTGCCCACCGTGTGCAAGCTAGAATTAAAGATAATGGCTCACCAGTTCTTGGCTCCATTGTTTCATTACCATATGTCCGAATCTAATGGGAACTTGCACGGGCCAGGCGGCTGTGATGGTGGCCTTGGCCACTGGCTTTACACAGAGAGACAGACTCCTGCATGGCCCCAACTGGGATCCATCTGGCATGCTCACTAGGGGGCAATGCTCTGCTCATCTGGGGCACTGTTCCCTTGCAACCAGAGCCATTCTAGCACCTGAGGTAGAGGCCATGGAGCCATCCTCAGCACCCGGCCAACTTTGCTGCAATGGAGCCTTGGCTATGGGACAGGAAGAGAGAGATAGAGAAAAAGGAGAGTGGGAAGGGTGGAGAAGCAGATGGGTGCTTCTCCTGTGTGCCCTGGCCAGAAATTGAACCCAGGAGTTCCACATGCAGGGCCAATGCTCTACGACTGAGCCAACCATTCAAGGCCCATTCAATTTATTAAAATCTCATGCCTGCAGATGAGCAAACAGGCAAGGAAGACTGCTTCCCTCTCATTCAGAGCTCTCAAAGCCCAGACGCATTCTCTAGTTCTACAATTCGAAAAATCTTCTCCAGTTTCTCATGGAATCAAAGGCCCCCACCAGCCTCAGCCAAACTCCCAAAGTCCTTCAGCTCTGGTTCCACATCTGCATTCCTTCTTCCCTCCCAGCAAAACAAGCTGGGTAACAAAAACCTCTTCTCCAGCAAACAGCAAAACAATGACCCTCCCAAACAGGAAGGTAATCCATCTGCAATTTGCAATCTGCTGCCTTGAGAGCAACCACCACAGCCTTTCACAGACTACATACACATGACACTTCCCAGGCCAATGCAAAATTAAGTGAGCAAACCTATAAAACACATTTTACAAACTTCTTTGCCCAACATTCTACCCCTTTTGCTCACTTTACAACCTACACCACAGGTATTCCTGTGCAAGGAATGAGGTACATTACATAAATAAACCATATTAACATCCCAACTTAAACAATTTCAACAATTACAAAGGTGCCCTTCACAATGTCTCTCTGAGCACTTTGCCCAAAGCACAAACTGGAGGCCCATCTCTAGCCCCATACTTTACAGTAGGTGGGAGGGGCTCAGGGCTGTGTCCATGGAAACTTTTCAACTATCTTTAGTGTATTCCAGTGCAGGAGGGCCTCCACCAGAGCTACTCCCCACCAGGGTCTCTTATACTGTCTAAAAGTGGCATGTTCATCTAACAGAGGATGCGGTGCCCCCCTCTGGTCACAGTCCACAATAGAGGGCTTAGTTGTCTGTATAAATAACCAAGGTAAAGTCAATTACAGGCAACTACGTTCACATGGGGCTTCAGGCCTCCCGGCTCATTCCTTCTGTCATGGCAGCTTTGAAGACACTGCCCCAAGGAGGAGCACATGGCAACAGTGGCCAACATTTTCACCTCTGCTCCAGAGATCATGTTGCCATCCACCCCTATGTCCCAAACTCTCAGCAAACCTACCAGGGGCATTGTATGTACTCTTTGCTGCTGGGCTTTTACCTTCTGGAGTCTGTGGACGGCAGCTTCAGCCCAAGCCTCTTCATCCTCAGAAGAGGAGCTGGAAATGCCTGCTCCCACCAACTCTGAGTCATTTTGCAGGCATGGCTCCATCTTAGGCTCCTGCTTCCGGCTCTTGGTCTAAAGCTGAACCCATAGTTGTTTCTCCAACAACTGCTGCTGCCAACATTCAACTTTCAGGGCAAACTGCAACTCATGAAGCCATGTAGACTCCGTCTCCAGAGTTCCATTCCAGTTCCAGGCTCCATCAGTGCTCAGCCTGCATCTGCAACTCACAAAACCAGTCAGCCTCCTTTTTCAGTGCTTACTCCAATTCCAGGTCCTGCAGCTCTTTCTTCTGTGATGATTCCAGCTCCTGCCATTGCTACTGCTTGGTCTGCAGACTTTGGGCAGTCTCTTTTAAAGAGCTCTCAGTTTCCTTTCACAGGACTGTAAATAAACAGCCAGCCCACAGTTCCCAAAAATACAGCCATGGGGAATCATAACTGTTGATCAAATAAGTTTGTAAATATGATGTATGTTTGCTCACCTATAGTTTGCATTGGATGTGGACAGGCTGTAAGCAGGCAGGATCCTTATAGCCTCAGGCTTAGTTTTAAGACTAAACCTTTCCCACCCTTTTTGATGTAAGGTGGTGCACTCTCATGAGGAATCCCATTATGCCTCAGATAAATGACTTTGTATCAGAGACTTTCTTGTTTGTATATTGGATTAAAGGTTTTAAATCTACACTATAAAGTGGGCAGACCAGGAGCTTGCTCTCTCTTGGGTACTGAGATTAGCATTAGAGAGGAAAGCAGAGAAAGACCATGTAGAGGAGAGAAGAGACAGTCAAGATGGGGTAGTGCTAAAGGAGAAGCCAGTATGTGCAGAGTTTGTACAAAGAGTAGATGTGGAACAGAGGTGAATAAGGCTGGTGAGGTTAGAAACCTTTGATGCTAGGAAACTCGGATAAGTCAGTGGCTTTGAGAGCCCTGAATGGAAAGAAAAGTGTTTTCCTATTGTGTTTATGTCTTCCCCACCAGGTGCAAGCTAGGATTAAAGCTAATGGCTCATAAGTTCTTGGCTCCATTGTTTTATTACCATCTGTCCAAATCAGATGTGAACCTGCATGGGCCAGGTGGCTCTGATGGTGGCCATGGCTACTGGCTTTACAATAACACAACCAGTCCTCTACCCCACCCTTAAAGAGTGGCTGCAACTCCATATCGATCTGATCCGAATCCTGCCAGCTAGACCAGATGTACGGCTGGTGGCCATCTCTGTCATGGCCATGCCGGTTCTTATTGGATTCAGGCAGACAGAAAAAAAACAGTGGAGCCAAAAAATGGTGGCCCATTTCATTTATTAAAGTCTCGTACCTGCAAATGAGCAAACAGGCAGGGAAGACCACCCTCTCATTCAAAGCTCCCAAAGCTCTGGTTCCACACCCAGGAAATCTTCTCTAGTTTCTCCTAGAATCAAAGGCCTTCATCAGCCTCAGTGGAACTCCCAAAACCTTCATCTCTGGTTTCACCTCTATCCTCCTCCTCTTTCTTCAAAACTCAGGCTGGAGAAAAAAATCCTTTCTCCAGCAATCATTAGCAGTACAAGGGCTCCTCCCAAGCAGAAAGGTAATCCACAATTTGCAATCTGCTGCCCTGAGGGCAAGCACCTCAGCCTTTCACAAACTACATACACATGGCAGAGCCCAGGCCAATGCAAAACATAAGCGAGCAAACCTAAAAAACACATTTTACAAAATTCTTTGCCCAAAAATTGTCTAAAGTTTTTATTGGGTCTTTATTATGAAGGTATGATTAATTGATTGATTGATTGGCAACAGGATTAACCTCAGTGTCATAAATGACTGATATTGCATGATCTGAAGCTCTTACTCTAAGTCACATTGTTGGTCTAGTTGGCATACCAAACTTCTACTCTAGACTATTGGTTATAGCCACTGCCCTATTTCCCTAAAATCTGGAATGGCCAGTGTTGGGCAGATAAAATATATTATGCTCACTTTGTTAAAAATGGCACTGCCCACATGAAAGCTGTTTGGCCAAGTGATAACATTAGTTGCCCTTCCTGCTTGGGAATGGGCGTGATTATATTAATATGTGTTGGGGGAGGGCTTTTGTGCCAAAAGGTTTTAAAAGGAAGAAAGATCACTTTGT
Organism: Rhynchonycteris naso; assembly: GCA_037038555.1. NCBI lineage: Eukaryota > Metazoa > Chordata > Mammalia > Chiroptera > Emballonuridae > Rhynchonycteris > Rhynchonycteris naso. The sequence goes on along the minus strand of CM072997.1, from coordinate 39,033,345 downwards.
TAGAGAGAAGAGTGATTGCATGCTAGGAGAAGCCCATGCTGTTGGAGAGCAGATTAAGGCCACGTGGAGGAGAGGAGAAGCAGCCAAGATGGTGGAGTGCTGAAAGAGAAGCCAGTTTGAGAAGAGTTTGTGCAGGAAGAAGGAGATGGGGAACAGAGGTGAATAAGGCTGGTGAGATAGAAACCTTTGATTCTAGGAAACTCAGATAAATCAGTAGCTTTGTGAGCACTGAATAAGTGGGTTTTGGAGCCCAGTGTGTGTTTTTATTTGTCCGCTGAGTGCAAGTTAAGATTAAAGCTGATGGCTCACCAATTTTTGGTTCCATTGTTTCATTACTGACTGTCCGAATCCAATGCAAACCTGCAGTGGCCGGGCGGCTGTGATGGTGGCCGTGGATACTGGCTTTACAGCCAGTGTTGAGCAGATAAAATATATTATGCTCACTTTGTTAAAGATGGCGCTGCCCATGCGGAAGTTTGTTGCCCAGGTGATAACATTAGTTGCCCTGCCCTTCCTGCTTGGGATGGGTATGATTGTATTAATGTGTGTTGGGGGAGGACTTTCATGCCAAAAGGTTTTAAAGGGAAGAGTGATTGTGTTCTAGGAGGAGTTCATGCTGTTAGAGAGCAGAGTAAGGCCACATGGAGGTCAGGAGAAGCAGCCAAGATGGTGGAGTGCTGAGGAAGAAGCCAGTTTGTGCAGAGAGAAGGAGTTGGGAAAGAGAGGTGAATAAGTCTGGTGAGCTAGAAACCTTTGATTCATTCAGTGAGCACTGAATGAGTAGATTTTGAAGCCTAGTGTGTCTTTTTACTTGCCTGCCGGATGCAAGCTAGGATTAAAGCTAATGGCCCACCCGTTCTTGGCTTCGTTGTTTCATTCCCACTGTTCGAATCCAATGTGAACCTGCATAAGCCAGGCAGCTGTGATTGTGGCCATGGCTACTGGCTTTACATTTGGTGTAGTCTGTGGCAGGATTCAAAGATTGGGATGGAGCCACCACCACCTTTGAGTGGTGGAGTAGAGGACTGGCTGCTGTTATGGTTCCCCATAGCTGTCCTTTTGGGGACTGTAGGCTGCTGGCTTTTACAGGAGAAAGAGATGCTGACCCTAGAGCTGGAGCAAGCACCAGAGGAGGCCGACCAGGTTCGTGAGATTCGGTTGGAAGTAGAGCAGCTGCTGGAGAAGGAATCACAGGTTCATGAGTTGCAGATTGCCCTGGACATTGTAAAGATTTCCGAAAGCCAGCTGCAGCAGGAGGCCAGGGCTGTGGCTGGGGCTGAGACAGCAAGGCCCGTGGCAGAGGTGGCCCAGAACTCAAGTCCTGCAGTGGAAGCTGGTGTTTCCAGCTCCTATTCTGATGAGAAGAATTGAGCTGGAGTTGTGATTTGCAGACTCCAGAAGGTAAATGGTGGCAGCTGCTGTGGGAGGCAGGCATGCATTGCTGAGTGGCCACTGGAACTGCAGGAATGCCTGCTAAGCTGCTGGTAGATCTGTGATTTTGGGACATAGGGGTGGATGCCATCATGCTCTCTGGAGCAGAGATGAAAATGCTGACTGCCATTGCCACGTGTTCCTTTTTGGAACAGTGTAGGACCTGCCAAGATGTCAGGAATGAGGGGGAAGGCTAAGGCCCCATGTGTGTGGATAGATTTCCTGGACTACAACCAGAGTGAGCACTGCCTCCTTTGTTGAATGGACTTGTGGATTTTGGACAATGTGAAATACCCTGATGGGGGTGAGGGGCAGCTTTGATGGAGGCCCTGCCCCTTCCCCGGAAAGCTTTTCAAAGGGCTAGAAAAAAGACCAAGGACATTTTGCGCTTTTGGCAAAGTGTTCTAAGACTGGTAAAGTGTATCTTTGTAATTGTTGAAATTGTATGATATGTCATGTTGTTATAATTTGTGTAATGTGCCTAATTTCCTTGCACAGGGATGCTGGTGGTGAGGATTGTGCGTAGTAAAGTGAGCATAGGGGTGGATTGTTGGGCAGATAAAATATATTATGCTCAGTTTGTTAAAGATGGCGAAGCCCATTGCCCAGGTGATAACATTAGTTGCCCTGCCCTTTCTGCTTGGGATGGGCGTGATTTTATTAATGTGTGTTGGGGGAGGGCTTTCACGCCAAAAGGTTTTAAAGAGAAGAGTGATTGCATTCTAGGAGGAGTTCATGCTGTTAGAGAGCAGAGTAAGGCCACGTGGAGGCCAGGAGAAGCAGCCAAGATGGTGGAGTGCTAAGGAATAAGCCAGTTTGTGCAGAGGGAAGGAGATGGGGAATAGAGGTGAATAAGTCTGGTGAGCTAGAAACCTTTGATTCTAGGAACCTTGGATAAGTCAGTAGCTTTGTGAGCACTGAATGAGTGGGTTTTGGAGCCCAGTGTGTGTTTTTACTTGCCTACCAGGTGCATGCTAAGATTAAAGCTAATGACCCACCAGTTCTTGGCTCCATTGTTTCATTACCAACTGTCCGAATTCAATGCGAACCTGCATGAGCCAGGCGGCTGTGATGGTGGCCGTGGTTACTGGCTTTACAGCCCTGGTCTTCCTTATTTTATAGTGTAGAAATTAAAGCCTTTAAGCCAATATACAAATAAGGCAGTTTCTGATTCAAAACCACTTATCCGAGGCATAAATGGTATTCCTCATAAGAGTGCATTACCCCACATCATGCAACAGTTAAGGGTGTGGGGGAAAGCTTAGTGTTGAGAAGATCTTAGTATTAAAACAGTTGGTAAAACTTAGTCTTAAAGCTAAATCTTAGGGTATAAGAGCCTGCCTGCTTGCAACCTGTTCCTTACATCCAAATGCAAACTATAAGTGAGCAAACATATACATCATATTTACAAATTTATTTTACCTACAGCTAGCCCCCACCTTAAACAAAAGTTCTCCTATCAGACCTGACATAGTTTACCTACTGGAAGCCAAGGAAAAGGCCATAGTTCTCTTTGTGAAAGGCCATGTTCTTTACTACACTCAAATTAATAATAATTTAACTATCAATATTAGTATTATAACCTTACCAATAATGTCAGTCTCACAACATAATACTGCAGTAAATACAACATAAAATAAATCAAAATGTGTGTGTGTGTGTGTGTGTGTGTGTGTTAAGTGCTTTGAATTGTTTCCAACCCCTGGTGACCCTGTGAATGAGTGATGTCCACAATAGCCCTGTTTATCTCCTATAGACTCATCATGACTATGGTTTCTTTTATGGAGTCAATCCATTTCCCATTTGGTCTTCCTCTTTTCCTACTGACTTCTGTTTTTCTCAGCATTATTGTCTTTTCCAAAGAACCCTGACTTCTCATGATGGGCCCAAAGTAGAATAGCTTCAACTTTGTCATTTCTGCTTCCAGTTATGTTTCAGAATTAATTTGCTCTAGGACTCACTTGTTCATCTTTCTGGCAGTCCAGGAATCAAAATATATTCAAATATTATTAGAGTCTCAGTCATTAACAATTAGTCCAGTCCATCATCATGGCATATGACAAAAATATCTCTCAGAGCAATGTCACTCAAGTTTCCAATTGATCTTGTTAGGTTACAAAAGCAGACATGGGTTTAGCAACATATGGCTTCACCCTTACAGGCATCTGGAATAATTGAACTGAGAGATGATATCATCTCTTGTTCTGAGCCTTTCTCCAAACATTAGCACAATATTGGTCTTTTGTCATTGCATAATCCATTTATTTATTCTTTTAACCTCAAATATTATTCCTCCTTTCCACTTAGCCTTTAGGCTTACCCAAACTTTTCTATCTTTGTGGGGTGAGAAATAAATGGGGAAATAAATTTTTAAAAAGCAATTTTTTGCTAAGAGGAAGGACTATTTAAGAAGGGTATATATAAAGAGGAAGTATAGAGAAAAGAGGCAACATGTAAATGTCTTTACTCCCAATTTTTCACTATCAACCACCAAAGTAGATATTTGAGATAGGGGTGCATAATTTGATAAAAGCTTTTATAGAGATATGAGAAATCTAAAAACATGCTTCACCAGACATCTGAAAGAGTTTGGGCTCCCCAGAGAAGAGCAAGGCTACATTTAAGATAGCGTTCATGGGAAGGAAGTAGGATCCCAACACTGAAGGAAATGTCAAAAGGCAACCTCACAGAGGCCCCCACTAGATAGAGTACACAAGGTATGAAATGGCTTCCTGTACTATTTTGCTTTTCTCTATAAGTTGATTATCTTTTTAATATGTTTACGGGTTAATTGAGTGTTCTTGTTTGTTAATAACTTAGCCATAACTTTTTAATAGTTTTTAATATATGCATGTCAATTTTGTATATATTACAATTATCCTTTTTATGTCTATAAACTATATTTATGGTACAGGTATTGATCAACTTACCACCTATACAACTTACAACAATTCGACTTTACGACCACAATCACTAGCCACAACTGCTCTGCATCTGGCAGCGCAAGCGTTGCCCAGCTGGGCGTACGAGAGTGCGAACCAGCTTCCGGCAGCACTACCATCCCCGCGTGCATCATTTCAACTGTACAGCAATTTGTGTTTTGTGTCTTGGATATTTTTCATCAAACCCTTCCCAAGATGTCTACCAAGAGAAAATTGACTTTGTGTATAGCCTACTCAACTTACGACCAAATCATGTTCTGACCCATCTTTCAGAACCAATTGTGGTTGTAAGTCAAGCACTAGCTGTATATGTGTTATACAAAGTTTTAGTTTTGATATATAATTCATTTTCCATATGATTTCTTCTGTGCATTTTACTCCAGAATTTTATCTCTACCTAAAATTCATTAAAATATTTTTTCATGTTTTCTAAAACTTTTGAAGTTATTTTTCACATTAAGATTCTTAAACCATCTGGAGTTTTTTGGTTGGTTTTTTGTTTTTTTTTTTCCTGTATGGAATGAGATTAGGATCTAATTTTACTTTCATCATATGGAAAATGAATTGTTCTAATACCATTTATCAAATAATTCATCCTTTACTCACTGATTTGTAATGCCTTTATCCACTGATTTGTAATGCCACATCAAGTATATGAATACTTGCTTTTTTGCTATAAAATCACCAGATGACTTTTTTTGTTAGTACTGAATAATATTTACATAACCTATAAGCTTTTTAAAAATAATTACTGCATTCAATGGGATACTCTATAGTTAGAATTTTGTATTTACATTCATGAACGAGACTGGTCTATAAGTTCTTCGTTTGTATTATCTTTAGCCTTGTTTTCATATAAAAATGCTATTCTGGCATCCTAAAATGTTAACCAAAAGGTTTAAAAGGACACACATACACCACACTGTGGATGTTTTGATGAAGTTCAGAGTTAAATGACTTAAAAGAATGACTCTTATTTATACCATATCTATTTCACTCCTCCATAACCAAAGCCATAGTTTATGACAAACAAAACAAGAAATAGTATCATTAATGTGATAAAACAAAATTCTATATTTGATTCACATTAGTTGGTACAATTAAATGACACCATTTAAAAAATTTACAGTGTATATTTTTTACAGTCATACTAACCAATTTCTAGTTTATATTTTCTCTATTTATACATAAACACTTTTTTTGAAGTTTGCAACATCTTTATACTTCCTGATATTGAGACAATTTTATTGAGAATATAAAATACCTCCAGCATGGAACAGAGCCAGCTCTTAAGCAGTCAGAATGCTGCAGTAGTTGAATACATGACGATCTCGCTTTCAGCATGTTCTTTGTTCTCCTCTTCTAGAAGTTATAGACTTCAATTGAGTTTGATCACCTGTCGTGTTAATGAAGCTGCATCAACAATAGTCATGCCATCTGGGGAAAACCAGATAGAAGGTGACAGAGGACAATTTGACTTTGGGTGATGGGTATGCAACACAATTGAATGATAAGATAACCTGGAGATGTTTTCATTGTACATATGTACCCTGATTTATTGGTGTCACCCTATTAAAGTTAATAAAAAAAAAAGAAAAAAAAATAGTCATGCCATCTGAAGTTCCTTCAATTGTGGCTTCAATATGCACGTAGTGACTTAGAACCACTTTTTTTCCCCTGGCTTGCTAGAGGGTCCCAGTGACAGTTGCTGGCTGCTGGCTCTCAGGGCACTGGTGTGGGTGTTCTCAGAGACGGTTGGCCAAGTGCCAGGCTCCACAGTAGCCCGGGAGAGACATAAACACAAATTCCTTAACAAATTTATGTTTAACATGACTATAAATTGCAATGCCTCCAAGTGACTTACTTACAATATATAAATTTAACTATAATTTGGAAAAAAAACTAGGATGGCTTTTTCTTATATCATTAAAATAAGTTACAAAGAACACGGACTTGTCTCAATTATTTCTAAAGAATGTAAAATAGTCTAAACTCGTGTACATAATTTTCTCACCTATAAAGACACAAAAAGAAAGATTCTCTTGAAAACTAGAAAAAAAATATTGATGTGTAAGTCTTATAAAAATGTTGAAAATAAAAACGTTTTAATAGAAGATATTATCTGTACCTCTGAAATATATAGATTATAATACATATATATGGTGATATACATGTCACCAAACTTCATTCAATTCAAAATATGATACATAGAAAAAATGCATTTAAATGATAACAGAACGCTGTACATATAGATTATTCTCAAAGCCCTCTTTAGAAGACTTCTCAGTCTCTGAAGGAGGTCCATTTACCTGAAAAGTGAAAGACCAGTAATGAAAAGAACACCACTGGGCCAGTGCTATCTAAACTGTGGCATTTCATCCCAGGAAGGAGTGATTCAATAGTTGATCGTTCTCTATATATTCTGTAGCATTTGGCAATCCTTGAAAATGTCATAGGTCAGAATGAAGTCTTAATCATTATTATCTTCAAACAGTCACTGTACCAGAAAGACAGATTTAATTGTAATGACATCTAATGCTGCACTTCTAAGAGCAGCAGTTTGGTCAGTTCTTTTGCATTGTTTATTGGATATCCTGTTAACACCAATTTAACTTAATGAGTTTAAGTTAGAAAGAAGTCAGAGATGGATAAACCACAAAATAATTTGCATATGGAGGCTTTTATGCACTGTTATTCACGGATCATTTTGAAACTTTTGTACTCAACCTGAAAGAATAGTAATATTAGATCTCTGAAGTGTATTTCTCAATAGAATTACCAATAATAGAAAATATAATAAAATGTAAGTGATACATTTCATACCATCAAAGTATAAAACAAGTCTGTTTCTATATAGTGTGATCAAATCTATCCAGTAGAACTATATTTTAAGATATTAAGAATGTAAAAATGGCCATTTGACCAAAGATACTATGCTCAGTTAGCCATATCATATCATTATCATATCATATTATATCATAGTCACTGAATAATCCCTAGAAAACACAAAGAAGTATAGTTCTTGTTTGTATAGAATTAAAGCTCATATTCTAATTGCAGATATAAAGCCCACCCACCAAGGGAGAAAATTTACAGTGAAGTGCAATATATAGTTGCCAGATGAGCATTACATATATAAGAAGTTAACAGTTTAGGGACATGCCTTATCACAATGCGCTGATATTATAAAGATTTTTTTTTAAGATATATTAAAAAATGTAAGTAGGCTTCAGGTAAATGTAACACCATCTAGCCTAAAGTGAGAAAAAAACCAAAGTGGTACAAAAAATGTGAATTAAAATGGATAGCTCAAGTTTTTTTAAAAAAGTATCAAGTTGAGGATATCCAACTAAGATTGCCCAAGAACCAAAGATAAACAAAGGAGTGAGATACAGTCAATATCTTTCTCTTGAGATACTCTGTTGTGTATAACTAATGTCATTATCTAATAGGACACTGGATCTAAGCAACAGTTGTATGTCAATAGTGTCTCTACCCATAGGAAAAGGTCTGGAATGGGTAGGAATCAAACCTACCAAACCAAGGCTTGGACCACAAATCTTCCAGTGTCCCTGATTCTTCTACTGCTTTAATATGATTGCAAACACTCAGCACAATGTAAACTATATAGAAACTCCCATTCGTGTGTTTGAAATGCATAGTGACAGTGTTGACAGATTATATAATACAAACTACACCTGTGGATAAAAAGCTCTATCCAGATGCAATACAAAAATAATCATTCAATCTGATGTTTCCTTCTCTCTGTGGGTATCAGCAAATACTATTGGTCTATAAATAAAATAAGAGATGGTGATATAGGAATTTTCTTTTAAATGTTAATCAATCTGTCCAGATAATTGATGCACACATTAATGTTAAGCAGAGAAAGAGACTCTAGATACAAGCCAAGAAAATAGAAAACAAATGTAAAAATAAAAGTTTAGAAACATAGATTGTAAGACAGAATTTCTATGCTAAAGTTATGAGTTGTCATGGTATTTTTGTAGAGTACCAGTGCTCTCAGACAAGTAGTAGACTTGTGGCTGAACAATATAAAGCAGAGAGATCATATAGGTAGTTATCAGAAAATCAAATTGAAAAGGTAGGCTGTAGCTAGATTTCAGAAAACCACTAGGAAATTCTGCACTGAAATGTATATGCATCTAGAGAGTCCACCTGAGACCTCACACATGCTTCTATCTACCCATCAGCTTCAATAAAATACAGTGCTGCTCCTCATGGTCTTGGGGCGTTTGCACTTAATATTCCTTCGTCTGAAATATTTTATTTCTCCTCGATGCTTGTGTGGTCTACTTCTAAACTTCCTTCAAGGATATTTAAATTGTCAAAGTAGTAAGACATTTCTCGACAACATATTAAAATTTCAACCTCACCTTTGACTGATGATTCTCTTCCTTGTCTTGTATTACTGATCACCTTCTAAATATTGAATGCTTTTTACAGATGTCTTTATTTTCTTTTTGTGCCCTTAACTGGTTTGTAAGGTTCATGAATGCAGTCAGGAAGGGACATGGATAAGAAGCATCAACTCATAGTTACAGCACCTCAGTTGTTTATTGACTGCTTTCTCATATGTGCCTTTATCTGTGGGCTCCAATTGAGCCAGTGACCCCTTGCTTAAACCAGAGATCTTGAACTCAAGCCAGCAACCTTGGGCTTCAAGTCAACAACCATGGGATCATGTCTATGATCTCGTGCTCAAGCTGGCAACCAGCCCCCCCTTGCTCACCTTTCTGTCTCAAGTTAGTGAGTGTTCAAGTCAGATTTGCCCACAGTCAAGCCTATGACCTCGGGGTTTCAAACCTGGGTCCTCAGCTTCTCAGGCTGATGCTCTCTAACTACTCTGCCACTACCTGGTCAGGCAACTATTTAAAAATACACTTGCCTGACTGTCTGTCCCTGTCTCTGTTTCTAAATTAATTAATTAATTAAGTAAGTAAGTAAGTACACTTGTTGATACTCAAAACATGTGCAGGTGTGACTGTCTCTGTCTTAGTAAATATAACGTACCAAATAGAATAAGTGACTTGAGCCAAGGCAAAGTGATGCTTGCAGGTCTCAGGCATAGTCAATAATCCAGTTTGATAAGAACATAATACATATATAAAATTAGTCATACATAAGCTGAAAACATAAGGCCATAAAAAGACCATGTTATCTTACAAATAGTATGATTGAACTATAAAATAATATTTAAAAATTAGACCAAAAATATTAAATGAGAAATATATGATTAAAATATAGAATATAGAAAGAGATTTATACTAGCATTATACACTAAATTTCAAAAGGAAGCATCATTTTTTTCTTTAAATTTTTATTTATTGATTTTAGAGAGGTAGAAAGTTAGAGAAAGAAACATCGATTTTGTTGTTTCACTTATTTATGAATTCATTGGTTAATTTTTATATATGTCCTGCCTGGCAATCAAACCCACACCCAGGAAGGCATACCAGGATGACACTCTTACCAGTTGAGCTACCCAGTCAGAGTCCCTTTGTTTTTTATATTTACATATGTACCTACACATATAGAGATAGATAGATAGATGTAGATAGATGGAAATGTACTTATAAACAAAAGTAATATAAAGAGAGAAAAAATATTGTGTCTAAAAAAGTAAGTAAATCCTAAGAGTTCAAAATTGATGAAGTTGGAGTTAGTAAAATTATAGAGTCTGAGAGCTTGCTTTTAATTTGAGTAAAGCACCAACCAGTTAATGAGAACCATCAGAAGTCCAAACGTTAATTTAATGAAAACCTCCAAATATATTGTTAGATTTTCCCATTAACAATATCAACTTTTAGCAGTTGCGTTCATTATATATTAAAAGAATATCAAAGAAATTAAAATAAAAGGCATGTTTAAACCAATAGAATTACAGTATATAAAGACTAACTGAAATTCAGTGAATATAAATAGTTACAGTAAATTTCCAAGAAGACTAAAAAATTCTGAAAAACAAACATACAAAAAAATTATCTAAAGTTTGTATCACAATTTCAGCCCATGGTACATACTCTGTAATTGATATAATCAATAATTTAGGCTTGTATCTTCCAATGGAGGTATTTTTTCCTCAAAATTCTTTAAAGATTTCTACATGGGTAGAAACCATATATAAGACCCTGTAGAGTAAATGTTTTACAGTCAAGTGTGGCGTCAGGAGAAACATCTGGATTTATTTCTCTATTTCTGTGTTGTAAATTTGACCACTACCATGACCAATCCCAAGTTTTAAATAAGTCTTCTTTTTAAAAGATTTCAATTATTTGAAAAAATTTTTGACAAATATTTTGCATATGTATAATTGTTTTACTTTTAATTGCTATTATATGCATTTTATAAATAGCTCTCTTTAATAAACATTGAAACAGTACTGCAATGAATATCATTGTCTGTTAATCATTTTGCTTATGTGTGGTGTATGATATTTTAAATGTTTCATGAAATGTATACCAGACTTACTAGTGTGTTCTTTACTGTCATAGCCCAAAACTTTTGCTAAAGCAAATTATTACATGATATGCATTCCATTCCATAATCAAGCTCTCAATCTTAGGTTGCCAATGTTCATTAAAAAGCACTAGAGCATGAGCTCTGAAAATTAGAAAATAAACTGAAAAAAAAATTAAAGACTTTAATTCTCTCATTACATTCCTCATCTATTCTCATCATAATTTCAAATATTTTTCTTATTTCTTCTGGCTATATTAATTATTGCTATTTTAAAGCCCTTGTGTGATTATTTCAATATCTGGGTCATCTGCATTTGTTTCCATTGTCTGTCTTTATTTTCTTCCTCCCCTTGGATTTTAAATTGCACATTGAACATGAAATCTTCATCCAGTGGGAGTTCACTATTTCTTTCAATAGGCAAGTAGAAAGGAGATTGAGCACCTGTTTCCAAGTAGGGACTGAGCTGGGCCTGAGGTGGGAGTGAGTCTCCACAGGGACTCTCTACTGAACACTAGCCAGCACCATAAGACTGCAAAATTTATGATTTTTATTTACTAGGAAGAATATTGAGCTCTCTCATATTATAGGGAATTTTGGCCCCTTCTATACCTTTTTACTTACTTATTTATTTATTTATCTTTGTCTCTTGAGCCCTATGAGAATATGAAAAGTTCTACCAGTTTCTCTATATCTGGATAATATCAATTCTTACCCCATTTTGAAAACCAAAAATGCCCTGGTTTCAAAATATCTTCTTGCCTCCGTGCTCAGAATCTGTGGTCAAGACCTAATTGCAACAGAGATCATCCATTGCCTTCATATGCTTATTTTTTATCTAGTTTTCCAAGTTTTTCTCAGGGAGAGCATTGGCTGACCACAAACCAGTCCATCTGAGCTGGAAGCAGAAATCCCTCTCTGAGGATTATGCACGAAGAAAAAGCAAGCCGAAAGGCAAGCATGCAAGCAACAACAGAAGCAAATCATATAAGAATGGGTGCTCTCACTGTAAGGACATATAGGAAGGAAGAATTTGAGACAAAGTTGAGATTGATATGCTAAGCCAAAATTATAAGAAAAATGTAATACAGTAAAACAATATAAACCTACAGAAGCATCCACCAAATTTAGTTCTCCTCAGAAAGTTAGTATATATTCATCAGTAAAGCATTCTGCAATACAAAACCATTTTGAGAAATTAAGTTAAAGAAAATCAAATAGGTTTTTAAATGCAAAGTCATCAGAGACTTCAGTATATTCATGTTCTTTATGAATCTCGTAGATCTCTTATATGACACTGTACCAAATGTAGTCAATCAGGGAATCCTTTCATAACACAGTTGTCAAAACTTGGACAAAATTCAATAACATTTGAAAAACTAAAAGTCTTAATATATTAAATAAAAAAACAGTGCAAATAGAAAAAATGAGCAACAGGAAGCAAGAACTTATACAGTTGAGGTCTTACAAACATATTACATGCATACATGTTGGCCTATGCTACTTATTCTATTCTTGAATTCCCCAAACAGCCATACCTACTTATTGGCCAATAAAGAAATTTATAGTAATGTTCTCCATCAAAAAAGTAAACACAATTAATATAAAATAAAACATAAAGGCCTGACCCAGCCGTGGCACAGTGGAGAGAGCATCGGACTGGAGTGGAAGATCCAGGTTTGAGACCCCAAGGTCACCAGCTTGAGCGCGGGCCCACCTGGCTTGAGCAAAAGCTAGCCAGCTTGGACCCAAGGTTGCTGGCTTCAACAAGGGGTTTCTCGGTCTGCTGAAGGCCTTCAGTCAAGGCACATGTGAGAAAGCAATCAATGAACAACTAAGGTGTCGCAATGGCAATGAAAAACTAATGACTGATGTTTCTCATCTCCCTTCGTTCCTGTCTATCTGTCCCCATCTATCCCTCTCTCTGACTCTCTCTCTGACCCTGTAAAAAAAAAACCAAAAAACCAGAAAGCATTTCAACCACTTTTTTAGGTGATAACTATTTATTTCCATTATAAATTTTCTTCTACATTTATACACGTGTCTACTTTATTCTGAGAAATGCTTATTTTTCAGGGGACAAATCTCATAAGCATCTCTGAAGTGAAAATATTAGTTCTGCCACCAAATGGTGATCTGGTTATAACAGATGCTTCAAGTAAATTAGCATAAACACTGGAGTAGTAACTATCACCTCCAGTAAATATATATATATGTGTGTGTGTGTGTGTGTATGCTCCATAGACTCTTTCTAGATGTGAAACTTTTTCTGTTATTCTGAATTCATTTTATACATATTATTGTGCGTTTTTGTGTTAGACATTGTAAAGCCAGTAACCGCAACCACCATTACAGTCGCCTGGCCCATGCAGGTTCACATTAGATTCGAACAGACAGTAATGAAACAACAGAGTCAAGAACTGGTGGGCCATCATCTTTAATCCTAGCTTGCACCCAATGGGCAAGTACAAACACACACTGGGCTCCAAAACCCACTCATTCAGTGCCCACAAAGCTACTGACTTATCCGAGTTTCCTAGAATCAAAGGTTTCTATCTCACCAGACTTATTCCCCTCTGTAAAGTCAGTAGTCGAGGTCACCATCACAGCAGCCTGACCCGTGCAGGTTCGCATTAGATTTGAACAGTCGGTAATGAAACAACGGAGCCAAAAACTGGTGAGCCGTCAGCTTTAATTCTAGCTTGCACCTGGCAGGCAAGCAAAAACACACACTGGGCTCCAAAACCCACTCACTCAGTGCTCACAAAGCTACTGACTTATCCGAGTTTCCTAGAATCAAAGGCTTCTAGCTCACCAGACTTATTCACCTCTGTTTCCCATCTCCTCCTGCACAAACTCTTCCTCAGCACTCTGCCATCTTGGCTGCTTCCTCTCTTCCATGTGGCCTTCATCTGCTCTCCTCTCTAATACCTCAGGAACCAAGAGAGAGATCAAGCTACTGCTCTCTCCCACTTTATACCGTAGAATCAAAACCTTTAATCCAATTATACAAACAAGAAAGTCTCTGTATAATGGGATTCCTCAGGAGAGTGCACCACCCTACATCATCCAATCAGTCAAGGGTGTGGGGAAAAGCTTACTCTTAAAACAAAGCCTTAGGCCATAACGACCTGGCCTGCTTACATTACAGCCTTTCCCCCACACCCATCCCAAGCATAAGGGTAAATAATATCAACTGGGTGACAGGCTTCCATATGGGCAGCGCCATCTTTAACAAAGTGAGCATGTTATATTTCATCTGCCCAACAATCCCTCTGTTCCCCATCTCCTTCTTCCTGCACAAACTCTGCACAAACTGGCTTCTCCCTCAGCTCTCTGTCATCTTGGCTGCTTCTCCTGGCCTCCACGTGGCCTTACTCTGCTCTCCTCTCTAATGCTAATCTCAGGAACTGACAGAGCAAGCTCCCGGTCTGCCCCCCTTTATAGTGTAGATTCAAAACCTTTAATCCAATATACAAACAAGGAAGTCTCTGATACTAAGTGACTTATCTGAGGCTGCTTATCTGGGATTCCTCATGAGAGTGCACCACCCTACATCAAAAAGGGTGGGAAAGGCTCTACAATCATCCACATGGGCAGCACCATCTTTAACAAAGTGAGCATAATATATTTTATCTGCCCATATATTAACTACTCTATAAAAAATGAAATTTAAAATACGTTTTGTGAACAACTAAGAATGCAAAACTCAAAAATACAATATCTCAGAGAAGAAAGATGGCGACTGAGTAGGCAGACATTCCAACTGCCACCTCCCAGGACTAAATTGGATTACAACTTAATTTAAGAAGAATCATTTTGAAAAATCAACTTTGGACTAAACTAAAAGGAGTCTATAACAAAGAATCACAGAAGAAGCCACACCAAGACTGGTAGAAAGGGTGGAGATACAGAAAGGGCTGCCCCACTCCCAGGAATGAGCAGAGGCCCAGAGAGACTCTCACAGCGGGGTGGGTTGCCCTGAAAAGTGTGGGTTCTCATCCTCAGGCCTGGAGCCCAAGACTAGAGCTCCAAAGCCTAGAAGAGGCTCATAGACAGCATTTAGCTGTGAAAAGAGCTGGATTTATGTCCATGAAAAAGAAACAGAGCTCTCAGATACAGAGTCCATATTTTAGGGCCCACGCACAAAATCTTGTTCACAGTCAACTACCTCGGATGCTGGCAGGGGAGAACTGAGAGGATTGGAGTTGTAGAAAGAGAGTGTAAAGTTGGAGGCCCAGGGAAAGACACCAGGGGGTGGGGGGATGGCCACCTGAACCCCTGTGCTGAATCATTCTTCAGTACTGCGATCGCCATCTTTCTTGGGTGGAGCAATCATCTCTGAGTGATATCAGCCTGGGGAAAAGTGGCTGTTCCACCCTTGGGAGTCTCTTATACCACAGTCATGGCATCACGTTATTCTGAGAGGCCAGGAAGCAGGCGGCATATTGGTGATTCAGTTATCTGATGTTGAGACTGGAGCTCCGCCCCATATTCTCCTGAGTCTATGACTGGTGCTTCCAACTCACAAAAGACTCAGTTGAAACTGTGGGCGGGCAGACAACACCTCTGGGTCTCGGAAGCCACACCCACCAGACTCCTGGCGCCACACTCTACTGAGGTCTGTGAAAAAAGTTTGGACAGACCGACAGCTGGGGCCACCCTTCCTAATTGCTGAACTGTCACAGGCTCTTGACTCTAGCAGAGGTTTTTTCAGCAGCTGAACCCAACAAGCAGCCAGCATACAGGCTGCAGGAGGCAAGACTCAGGAAAACTTGGTTGTTTGAGCAGACTTCCCCCCAGGACCAGAGTGGGTAAAAGCCAGCCCAGGTATACAGCTTGGTATTTTCATGTACACCTGGGCCCAGCAGAGGCAGCCATAAACTCTAAATTGCTTGTAGCTCCAAAAAGGTTGCTGAGGGCTTGTCACAGGAAGTTTCTCCCACTGGTCTGTGCTGGGTTCCTACTTGGGAACCCAGGGTTGGCACATTCAGAGGCCAGCTGCAGAAAGCATCAATTCAGAACCTAACAACCCTTGCTAGAGTGGTATGCTAAAGAAAAGCTCCTTACACCTGGTCCAACTGAGGCAAGTTCCACTCTCTGTGATCAGCAGTGGCACAGCAGCTCACGTGCATTGGATAGGGTGAAAATAAAACACGAATAGCCTTGGCAATCTTGAAAATGAAGAATAAAATGGGAGGTATCATTCTTCCTGAGATCAAGTTATACTATAAGACCATGAACTCAAAAAGTTTAGTACTGGCATAAGAACAGGCATACAGATCAAAGGAACAGAGCAGAGAACCTAAGAATAAACCCACATCTTTATGGACAACTGATATTTGACAAAGGAGTTAAGAGCATACAATGAGTAAAGACAGTCTCTTTAACAAATGGTGTTGGGAAAATTGGACATCTACCTGAAAAAGAATGAAACTAGACCACCAACTTACACCATTCACAAAAATAAACTCAAAATAGATAAAAGACTTAAATGTAAGTTTTGAAACCTTAAACATCTTGGAAGAAAGCATAGGCAGCAAACTCTCCAATATCTCTCATAGCTATATTTTTGCTTATTTATTTCCATGGGCAAGTGAAATGAAGGACAGGATGAACAAATGAGACTATATCAAACTAAAAAGCTTTTGCACAGTAAAAGACATCATGAACAAGATAAAAATCCATCCCACACAATGGGAGAACATAGTTGCCAATATGTCCGATAAATTTATAAAGAATACCTAAAACTCAACACCAGAAAGGTAAACAATCCAATTAAAAAATGGGCAAAAGAACTGAATAGACATTTCTCCAAAGAAGACATACAAATGGCCAATAGGCATATAAAAAAATGTTCAATGTCACTAATCATCAGAGAAATGCAAATTAAAACCACAATGAGGTACCACCTCACACCTGTTAGAATGGCGTTGATTAACAAAACAACACACATGGCCTGACCTATGGTGGCACAGTGAATAAAGCATCAACCTGGAATGCTGAGGTTGCCAGTTCAAAACCCTGGGCAGGCTTGCCTGGTCAAGGCACATATGGGAGTTGATGCTTCCTGTTCCTCCCTTCTCTCTCTCTCTCTCTCTCTCTCTCTCTCTTTTTCTCCTATCAAAATGAATAAATAAAGTCTCTAAAAATTAAAAAAAAAAGTCTATAAGAAACACACACACAATAAGTGTTAGTGCACTGCTGGTGGAAATGCAGACTTGTGCAGCCATTTTGTAGAATTGTATGAGGTTTTCTCAAAAAATTAAAAATGGAATTGCTTTTTGACCCAGCTATCCCACTTTTAGGAATATGTCCAAAGAATACCAAATTATTGATTCAAAAGAAGATATTGATTCAAAATAAACACCACCATGTTTATTGCAGCATTTTTTACAATAGCCAAGATCGGGAAACAGCTCAAGTATCTGTCAGTGGACGCGTGAATTAAAAAGCAGTGGTACATACACACAATGGAATACTATGCAGCTGTGAAAAAGAAGGAAATCTTAACATTTGCAACAGTATGGGTGGACCTGGAGATTGTTATGCTAAGTGAAATGAGCCAGGCAGAGAAAGACAAATATCATATGATCAAACTTATATGTGGAATCTAATGAACAAAGTGAACTGAGAAATGGAATAGAGGCAGAGGCGGGGTCAAAGGGACCAGAAGGACAGCAGTCAAAGAGAAAGGAGATGAGGGGATGGGATCAGAGAAGATCAAGGGATTAGTGAAACTATATATCAGAGAAGATCAAAGGATTAGTGAAACTATATATACATAACACAGAGATATAGATAACAGGACAGCAAATCCTAGAGAGAAGGGGGAAGGGAGTTAGGAGGAGGGAGGCAAAAAGGTTGTAAAAAGAAACACAGGGGTGGGGGTAAGGGAGTTATATTCAGTGGGACACTTTAATCCATGTAAACACAATAAATTAAAAATTAATGATAATTTTAAAAAGTAATATAATATCTCATAAAGTAAAAAAGTGAGAAAATAAAATTTATAAAATTCATTATCATTTGTGTTTCATTTTTAAAAAAGCTAGCCAAAGGTAATTAATT
Source organism: Rhynchonycteris naso (assembly GCA_037038555.1). Taxonomy (NCBI): domain Eukaryota; kingdom Metazoa; phylum Chordata; class Mammalia; order Chiroptera; family Emballonuridae; genus Rhynchonycteris; species Rhynchonycteris naso. The sequence continues at coordinate 39,015,421 of CM072997.1, read as the reverse complement.
CCTTTTGAAGCAAAATTTTAGATAGCATGTTGATTCAATATTCATTTTTTTATTGCAAGTCAATGAAATGTTATTGTCAAGGTTCCTGCAAATATATAAATTATTTTTATCCTCCATATAATAAATAGAGCTTGAAGAGAAGTAATGAATTCAAAAATGAGAATAAAAGAATAAAGAAAAACACTGTAGGCAAAGTGTTTCAGAATAAGTCGTTTAGACATCCAGCAGGTAGCCTACGCACATCCATTGTGCCAGATATAAGACAAAAGTCAGTGTGAAACTGTGACAAATGAAATGGCACATGATACATCCATATGCTTTTAAATTCATTGTTCATACAGCAATCATTGGCTTCAAGCCAGCAACCTTTGGGCTCAAGTCAGTGACCATGGGGTCATATCTCTGATTCCGTGCTCAAGTTAGCGACACCGAGCTCAAGCTGATGAGACTACTCTCAAGCTGGTGAGCCCCCCTGCTCAAGCCAAATAAGCGTATGCTCAGCCTGGTGACATTGCGGTTTTGAACCTAGGTCTTCTGCATCCTGATCCAATGCTCTATGCACAGCACCACTACCTAGTCAGGCAAACTAGGTTTTTAAAAAATAACTTATTAAAACCTTACTCTGTTACAGGTATTCTATAAAGCATTATTACATTTACTTCTTAGGACAATTATTTGGAGTGGGCTGTATTTGTGTAAACTGAAACTTAGATAAGTAGCCCAAAATGTAAAGTGAGTAGGCCATGGGGGTGATTATTACTTTACTATAAGAAATCCAGATTTCTTGGTGTAAAGCAAGAAGTCACGGCCACTATAAAGCCAGTAGCTGAGGCCACCATCACAGCCACCTGGCCAGTGCAGGTTCGCATTAGATTCAGACAGTCCGTAATGAAACAACGGAGCCAAGAACTGGTGAGCCATCAGCTTTAATTCTAGCTTGCACCCGGCGGGCAAGCAAAAACACACACTGGCTCCAAAACCCACTCATTCAGTGCTCACAAAGCTACTGACTTATCCAAGTTTCCTAGAATCAAAAGGTTTCTAGCTCACCAGACTTATTCACCTCTGTTCCCCATCTCCTCCTACACAAACTCTGCACAAACTGGCTTCTTCCTCAGCACTCCGCCATCGTGGCTGCTTCTCCTGGCCTCCATGTAGGCTTACTCTGCTCTCCTCTCTTATACTAACCTCAGGAATCAAGAGAGCAAGTTCCTGATTTACCCCACTTTATAGTGTAGAATCCAAACCTTTTATCCAATATACAAACAAGAAAGTCTCTGATACAAAATCGCTTATCTGAGGCATAATGGGAGGGTTCCTCATGAGAGTGCACCACCCTACATCATCCAATTAGTCAAGGGTGTGGGGAAAAGCTTGCTCTTAAAACTAGAACGTGAACAGTACCATCTTAAACAAAGTGAGCATAGTATATTTTACCTACCCAACAATATCCAACCTTTAATCCAATCTATAAACAAAAAAGTCTCTGATACAAAGTCACCCATTTGAGACATAATGGGATTCCTCAGGAGAGTGCACCACCCCACATCATTCAATCAGTCAAGGATGTGGGGAAAAGCTTACTCTTAAAACTTGCATGTGGGCAGTGCCATCTTTAACAAAATGATCATAATATATTTTATCTGCCCAACAGCCACCATCACAGCTGCCTGACCCCTGCAGGTTCGCATTTGATTTGGACAGATGGTAATGAAATAACTGAGCCAAGAACTGGAGAGCCATCAGCTTTAATTCTAGCTTGCACCTGGCGGCAAGCAAAAACACACACTGGGCTCCAAAACCCACTCATTCAGTGCTCACAAAGCTACTGATTTATCCGAGTTTCCTAGAATCAAAAGGTTTCTAGCTCACCAGACTTATTCACCTCTGTTCCCCATCTCCTCCTGCACAAACTGGCTTCTCACTCAGCACTCCACCATCTTAGCTGCTTCTCCTTTCCTCCACGTAGCCTTAATCTGCTCTCCTCTCTAATTCTAACCTAAGAAACTGAGAGAGAGCAAGCTCCCAGCCTGCCCCAATTTATAGTGTAGATATCTGTAAAGCCAGTAGTCGCGGCTATTATCACAGCCACCTGGCCAGTGCAGGTTCGCATTAGATTCGGACAGTTGGTTATGAAACAACGGAGCCAAAAACTGGAGAACCATCAGCTTTAATTCTAGCTTGCACCAGGCGGGCAAGTAAAACCACACAATGGGCTCCAAAACACACTCATTCAGTGCTCAAAAAACTACTGAATTATCCGAGTTTCCTAGAATCAAAGGTTTCTAGCTCACCAGACTTATTCACCTCTGTCCCCCATCTCCTCCTACACAAACTCTGCAAAAACTGGCTTCTTCCACAGCACTCCGCCATCATGGCTGCTTCTTCTGGCCTCCATGTGGCCTTACTCTGTTCTCCTCTCTAATACTAACCTCAGGAACCAAGAGAGCAAGTTTCCGGTCTGCCACACTTTATTGTGTAGAATCCAAACCTTTGATTCAATCTACAAACAAGGAAGTCTCTGATACAAAGTCACTTATCTGAGGCATTATGGGAGGATTCCTCATGAGAGTGCACCACCCCACATCATCTAATCAGTCAAGGGCATGGGGAAAAGCTTACTCTTCAAACTGGCACGTGAGCAGCACCATCTTTAACCAAGTGAGCATAATATATTTTATCTGCCTAACAATCCACCCCTATGCTCACTTTACTATCCACAATTTACACCACCGGCATCTCTGTACAGGGAAATTAGGCACATTACACAAATTACAACAACATGACAAATCATACAATTTCAACAATTACAAAGGTAAATTTCACCAGTCTCTAAGCACTTTGCCAAAAGCGCAAAAAGTCCTCAGCCTTCTTTCTAGCCATTTGAAAGACTTTCCAGGGCAGGGGGACAGCCTCCAGAAAAGCCACTCCCCACCCCCATCAGGGTATTTCACATTGTCCAAAATCCATAAGTCCATTCAACAAAGAAGCCAGTGCTCACTCTGGTCGTAGTCCAGGAAATCAGTCCATGCACCTGTGGGGTTAGCCTCTCCCTTCATTCCTGCCATCATGGAAGGTCTCACACTGTCCCAAGAAAGAGCACGTGGCAATGGTAGTCAGCATTTCCATCTCTGCTCTGGGGAGCATGATGGCATCCACCCCTATGTCCCAAAATCACAGACCTATCAGCAGCTTGGCAGGCACTCCCTGCCATTTCAGCTGGGCTCTCACCTTCTGGAGACTGAGGATTGCAAATCCATCCCGATTCTCCTCATCCTCCAAAGAGGAACTGAAAACATCAGCTCCTGCTGCTGGTTTTGAACCCTGGGCCACCGCTGCCTTCTGCTCAGCAGGCCTTGAAGCTCCAGCCCCAGCCTCAGCCTCTGCCTCCCGCCGCTGCTTGCTCTCCACAATGTCCAGGGCAATCTGCAACTCACGAACCTGTGATTCCTTCTCCGGCAGCTGCTCCATTTTGAGGCGAATCTCACAAACCTGGTCAGCCTGCTCCTCTAGCACTTCCTCCAGCTCCAGGGTCAGCATGTTTCTCCCACATTTCTTCCAGCTCCTTCCACTGCTCGGTTTGCAGGTCCCAGGCAGCCTCTTTCATAGAGCTCTTGGATTCCTCACACATGGCTGTAAAAGTCAGTTATCTTACAGTCCCTAAAAAAACAGCCATGGGAAACCATAACAGCAACCAGTCCTTTATCATGCACTTCAAGGGTGCCGACTCCATACCGATCTGTATCAAATCCTGCCGACTACACCAAATTAAAGCCAGTAGTCATGGCCATTATCACAGCCGCCAGTGAAGGTTTGCATTAGATTCAGACAGTCGGTAATAAAACAACGGAACCAAGAACTGGTGATCCATCAGCTTTAATTCTAGCTTGTACCCGGTGGGCAAGTAAAACACACACTGGGCTCCAGAACCCACTCATTCAGTGGTCACAAATCTACTGACTTATCCGAGTTTCCTAGAATCAAAGGTTTCTAGCTCACCAGACTTATTCACCTCTGTTCCCCATCTCCTCCTACACAAACTCTGCACAAATTGGCTTCTTCCTCAGCACTTCGCCATTGTGGCTGCTTTTCCTTGCCTCCATGTGGCCTTACTCTGCTCTCCTCTCTAATACTAACCTCAGAAATCAAGAGAACAAGTTCCCGGTTTACCCCACTTTATAGTGTAGAATCCAAACCTTTAATCCAATATACAAACAAGGAAGTCTCTGATACAAAGTCACTTATAGAGGCATAATGGGAGGGTTCCTCAGGAGAGTGCACCACCCCACATCATCCAATCAGTCAAGGGTGTGGGGAAAAGCTTACTCTTAAAACTTGCATGTGTGCAGCACCATCTTTAACAATGTGAGCATAGTATATTTTACCTACCCAACAATATCCAAACTTTAATCCAATCTATAAATAAGAAAGTCTCTGATACAAAGTCACCCATCTGAGGCATGATGGGATTCCTCAGGAGAGTGCACCACCCCACATCATTTAATCATTCAAGGGTGGGGGAAAGGATTACCCTTAAAACTTGCATGTGGGCAGTGCCATTTTTAACAAAGTGAGTATAATATATTTTATCTGCCCAACAGCCACCATCACAGCTTCCTGGCCCCTGCAGGTTCACATTTGATTCAGGCAAATGGTAATGAAACAACGAAGCCAAGAACTGGTGGGCCATTAGATTTAATACTAGCTTGTACTCAGCGGGTAAGAAATACACACTGTGGGAAAACACTTTCCTTTTCATTTAGGGCTCCAAAGCCACTGACTTATCCAAGTTTTCTAGAATCAAAGGTTTGTACCTCACCAGCCTTATTCACCTTTGTTCCCCATCTCTTTCTCAATGCACCAACTGGCTACTCCTTCTGCACTCCGTCATCTTGGCTGCTTCTCCTTTTCTCCACAAGGTCTTTCTCTGCTCTCCTCCAGCATGAGCTCCTCTGCCCCATTTTATAGTGTAGAAATCAAAACCTTTAATCCAATATACAAATAAGGAAGTCTCTGATACAAAGTCACTTATGGTGGGAAAGGCTTAGTCTTAAAACTAAGCCTTAGACTATAACAACCCTGCCTGCTTATGACCTGTCCCCCACACTCAATGCAAACTATAAGTGAGCAAACATATATATCATATTTACAAACTTATTTGACCAATTCTTGGCTACATTGAGCTTTCAATAAGTATAAGGTTCCTTGGGTTATGACACAGTTTAGTTCCTTCAACAGTGAAATCTGTTGCAGGAAAGCAACTCAATGGAGGATAGACACTCAGACAACTGTATAAAAGGAAAAAAGAGAATTTTTATTAAAGCCAGTGGAGCGTGTGAGGCCTGTGACTTCAAAGACATGTGCTTCCTGAAATTAGAGTTCTTACATCTTATATACCCTTTGCAGAACACAAGTTCACATATATGGATCTTGTAATTCCTTTGTCTAGCTGATATATATACATCAATGTCACTATTTCAGGATGAGAGGGGGTTAGATGATGTCAGAGGAAAAGTATTTATAAATCACCTATTAAGGAGAAAGAAAGGGGAGAGGAAAGGGCTACTCAAATCTCTCTTCCCCCTCCCGCATTCTTGGCTATTTACCTTCTTCCTCACAGGTACGGGGAAGGGAGGGGATCCAGTCTCCTTCCTCCTTCCATTCAAAACTTTCCAGTACAAAAACCTCTCCATTTACAATAGCCCTTCCTAAGCAGGAATGAGATTGGCCATCTTGAGCTTGCATAAATCACACACAAGTATAAAGATCATATTTATACTTGGCCTAAATCATAAAATGCCTTTGAACATTCTTAGTAAAAAGGGGGATATCTTATCTCACTAGAACATAAAAATACAACTAAGCCACAGAAAAGGGAAAAAAATATAAATATACTGTACCATGAACTCTACTGTAGTAACAGAAAAAATAAAAAAGAATGAGTGGAAAAGAAAATTTCTTACTTTTATTCCTGTGGTTGGTTTGCACACTGGATGGGGCTAACTTCCTCATTCATATACCACCTTATTGTGTATTCTCCTGCCACACAACCAAACTTGTTTGCCCACATAATCTGTAAGTACAACACTAATGGCGTAAACCAAAATACTCATATCTTAATTTTTTAAAGATTTTATGAGAGTGAGCATCGTAAACTTGAAACATCATATGTCAAGACTAGTAATTTGAGGATTCCCTGTACTGTTAAAGAGAAAATCACAGGGTCGAAATGGCATTACTCATGCTACCATGATATCAAACTGAGATTTAATACCTGATTTAATTCTAGTTTCAATGTCTTTCAGAAACATAACCAGTCTGGAATTTTCTGATCAAGCGCTAGTAAAGTAATATGTAGGCTCTCTCTATCCTTCATCCCCCATAGAAAGAAGAGGCCATCTATATGATAAAAATCCTTTCTTTTCTCTTCCCCCAAAGACATCTATTGGGCAGATAAAATATATTATGCTCACTTTGTTAAAGATGGCACTACCCACATGCAAGTCCGTTGATATTAATGTGTTTTGGGGGACAGGCTGTGGGCAGGCCGGGTCATTATAGCCTACGCCTTAGTTTTAAGAGTAAGCTTTTCCCCACACCCTTGACTGATTAGATGATGTGGATGGTGCACTCTCATGAGGAATCCTCCCATTATGCCTCAGATAAGTAGCTTTGTATCAGAGACTTTCTTGTTTGTAGATTGGATTAAGGGTTTGGATTTTTACACTATAAAGTGGGACAGACCAGGAGCTTGATCTCTCTAGGTTCCTGAGGTTGGTATTAGAAAGGAGAGCAGATTAAGGCCACGTGGAGGCCAGGAGAAGCAGCCAAGATGGCGGAATGCTGAGGAAGAAGCCAGTTTGTGTAGAGTTTGTGTAGAGAGAAGGAGATGGGAAACAGAGGTGAATAAGTCTGGTGAGCTAGAAACCTTTGATTCTAGGAAACTCGGATAAGTCAGTAGTTTTGTGAGCACTGAGTGAGTGGGTTTTGGAGCCCAGTTTGTGTTTTTGCTTGCCCTCTGGGTGCAAGCTAGAATTAAAGCTGATGGCTCACAGTTCTTGGTTCCGTTGTTTCATTACCGACTGTCCGAATCTAATGCGAACCTGCACGGGTCAGGCGGCTGTGATGCTGACTGCGACTACTAGCTTTACAACATCCTAGCCCCAAAGTAATCTTTTCTTTCCTTTTTTGTTTATTTGTTAATAGTTCCCTTGCCTCACCCTTCTGCCTGTAAAACCCTTCCATATTTTACAATCCTCCTAGTTGCTTGATGGGATGCTGCCTGATACTTGAATTGCTTAATTTAGCCAATTGAATATTCAAATTTACTTGGTTGAATTTTGTTTATTAACTACTGATAAAAAAATAGTATTGGGTCTTAGTAGACACAGGCCATGAAGTCATGTCCCTTGAGGGCTCCAGAGTTTTATCTACAGCCTTCATGACCAGCTAGGAAGCAGCCCCATCCCATGTATACTTGCAGTAAATGACAAGGATGTTCCAGTGTTTCAGCTGCCCTTCTTTTCTGAAGAGTACACAAGCTGATGCTTCATAATTTGCTCTTTGTAAAACTAATCACTTCTTTGAAATCTATATTACTTTAATAGAAAGTGTGTTTCTGGTTACATAAATATTTCAAAAGAAAATTACAGAAACCTCCAGAAGTAATTAAGTGTGAGCAACACATTTTTGTGTGTATTTATGTAACGATACTTCTTTAGTCCAGAGCAATTTCTATAAATAAATTTTTATTGTCATGACTATATGAAAATAATAACTTTCAATAGACATTTTTAAACTAAGATTTTTTATCTTTATATTTAAACTTAAAATGTTTATTTCCAAAAATAGTTTTTAGTCTTCTGTCTAAAAATCCCAAAAGATTCCCTCACTTTATGCTCCTCTGAAGATAACCTTAACTCTTATAGCTCACCAAATCTTCCCTTCTTGTTTTCTCTTTTTATATCCTACGTATGCTAATTTCCGACTGATTTCCTCCATTGTTCCTACTTTTCTCCCACTACCTTTCATCACTTAAATTGGCAATCCTAATTCAATGTTCAGGCCCTTGGGATTCACCCGTGTCATTCACCCCCCCCTTAAGGCTGGTTTAGCAAAATATTTTATGTGTGAATTAAAATTTGTGACAATTCCCTTAGTAAAGCCATAAAGCCATGGAATTTGTACAAAAAAACTTTCTAAATCAGCCTACATCTTCAACCACAATAAAGAAAAATCTTTAACTGATCTAAAGAGAATAATGATCAAGTGTGGTATGTTTAACTCACCACATGCAAATTTGAATCTCTATATTACAGGCCTCTAATACTCTTAATCAAAAACTGAGATCAAGCGGCCTACAAAAGAGATTTCTTCCAGAAAAATCAGTGACTAGTCAAAATTTTGGACTTTGCAGTCTACTGTCTTCCCATCATCTATTATCTGTTCCGAGGACTTTCATCCCATTGCTTTAACTATCACATCCAATCCAGGTTAAAATCCATTGTAAAAAAAAAAAAAGAATGTATCCAATTAGCTCCCTCCACCTTCTTGCCATAATTATAATTGAAGCCCAGTCTTCAACAAGATCATCTCTTCTCTCATACTCAGTCCTCTGGGTAGAAGTTGCTCCATCCCAAAAATCCTGGGCTTTACTGACATTTCTCAAACTTCCTACTAAGGTTTCAAATTATAGGTAGCTGACACTTGTACAAAACAAACAAATAAATAAATAAATAAACCACAAAGTAATTATGGTAATAATAAACTTAAGAAGAGGACAATTAGTTATGTTCCTTTTTCTACTCTAATTTTGCTGTCTTCTTTGAACTCAACATACTTACATATTTGCTCAGTTCTGGGGTCCTTGGCTCATTAGCTTTCCTTCTGCCTGTATACATGTTATGACTCACCAAGTAACCTAAACATCTTCAACCTTTGAAATGGCAACAAAATGTGCTCACACTTATTGTTTACCTACTTTTTCTATTGTCTCTCCCTGACTTTATGATGGATAGTGTAAAGCCAGTATCCAAGGCCATTATCACAGCTGCCTGGCCCATGCAGGTTCACATTAGATTCGGACAGATGGTAATGAAACAACGGAGCCAAGAACTGGTGAGCCATCAGCTTTAATTTTAGCTTGCACCCAACGGGCAAGTAAAAACACACACTGGGCTCCAAAACCCACTCATTCAGTGCTCACAAAACTACTGACTTATTCGAGTTTCATAGAATCAAAGGTTTCTAGCTCATCAGACTTATTCACCTCTGTTCTCCATCTCCTCCTGCATGAACTCTGCACAAACTGGCTTCTCCCTCAACACTCCACCATCTTGGCTGCTTCTCCTCTCCTCCACGTGGCCTTAATCTGCTCTCCTTTCTAATGCTAACCTCAGGAACTGCGTGAGCAAGCTCCCAGTCTGTCTCACTTTATAGTGTAGAATCAAAACCTTTAATTCAATTATACAAACAAGAAAGTCTCTGATACAAAGTCACCCATCTGAGGCATAATGGGAAGATTCCTCATGAGAGTGCACCACCCCACATCATCTAATCAGTCAAGGGTGTAGGGAAAAGCTTACTCTTAAAACTTGCACGTGGGCAGCACCATCTTTAACAAAGTGAGCATAATATATTTTATCTGCCCAACAGATGGACAAATAAAAGTGTCACATTCAAAGTATAAAGTTTGTGGTGACAACAGTCATAAATTTTCTAGATATCTAAAGCTGGTAAGATGATATAATCAAAGAATTCAATTTAAAATTTCAGGTAAATTAAACATAAACCTTTCAATATTTGTTTCTCTTTAATGGATTTACTCCAAAAACTCTTAACCTGGGTTCTATCGAACCCTAGGGGTTCGATGAGTTGGTCTCAGGGGTTCGGAGAAGCCTCTGCCGCGGAGGCCAGAATAAAGTAAAACCGTAATTTGTTGTGAGTTCATGCACTTCGTTGGTTTTGTTCTTTGAGCAAGGTGATGTTCATGCATGGCTCATTTTGTGCACCAGTAAAAAAACATATACCTATGTCTTACATTTGGGGAAAAAAATCATATTTTATCACTAAAGAAGGGTTCAGTGAATGCCCATATGAAACTGGTGGGTTCGGTACCTCAAAAAAGGTTAAGAACCACTGCTCTAATCTATGAATACCTAATCACCATCCTTCCACATCTCTTACATACTAATTTCTACTACAGTATGTATTTTCTAAAACTTCATCATGGCTATTCAGAACCTTGACCACACCTCTTTATTCTATAACATCAGTCTCGAAATATCTTAATTTTATCCCATATCAAGCATGCAATTCATGGTACATAGCTTCAACCACTTCTTTCTTTAGAAACACCTATTAGAAACATTCACCCTTTTTTTGTAACAGTAAAGATTTGACTCCACTTTCAACTCTCTAGAAAGACTTTCCTGGATCCCACTGCAAACAGGAAGAACTATCCATTTTACTTCCCATTGAACTCTACCAGAATGCACTTTACTGGCCTTGAATGTAGTGCTACTTCACCCTGTAAGACTACAAGCTCTTTAACAGCAAAGATCATAATTTATTTCTGAATCTCTGCCTGGCACAGAGACAAATGCCAAGTAAGCACTTAATGTTTTCTAGATTGATTAATAAGTTATTCTTCAGAGTAACGCATTGATTTATTTGCCTCTGTCAGAAATGTTCAGTTTGTCTCATTCACTTTTTTAATAGACTTTATTATTTTTTAACAATTTAAGAAAAACTAATGAGAAAACTACAGATAGTTCTCACATTACCCCTCCACTTTTCCCTATTATTAACTCTTGGATCAACATAGTACATTTGCTGTAATTAATAAGCCAATAATTATACAAGATTATTAATTGAAGTCTACAGTTTATTTTAGGAATCAGTCATCGTGCTGCAGAGTTCTGATAGTTTTAACAAATATATAATGACATGTATCCATTATTACACAATCATACAAAATTGTTTTACTGCCCTAAAAATGTCTTCTTCTCTGTCTATTCATCCCTTCCTTTCTCCCTAACAAACTCCTAGAAATCACCGGTCTTTTTACTCTCTGCATAGTTTTGCCTTTCTAGAATGTCATAGAGTTGGAATCATGTGATGAGTAGCCTTTTCCAACTGGCTTATCTCATATAATAATTATACATTTAAGTTTCCTCCATGTCTTTTCATAGACTGATAGCTTATTTGTTATTGTTGAATAATATTTTTTGTATAGACATACCACAGTTTGTTTATTCATTTACTTATTGAACCACATCTGGTTTTTCTCAAGTTTTAATAATTATAAATAAAGCTTCTCTCATCATTCATATGCAGGTTTTAGTGTGAGCAAGTTATTTAAGTAAGTACCAGGGAGGTGATAGCTGGACTTTATGGTAAGAATAGTATATCTAGTTTTATAAGAAACTGCCAAACTGTCTTCAGGCTGGCCATTTTTTGCTTTCCTACCAACAAAAAATGCGTTCCTCTCTCATTTTCTTTTCAGTGTACAATGACTCACCCTTAAATATATACTCATATATTACTCTTTTTGTTCTTTTGGAAGACGTGTCTTTTCAAGTCAGCATTCATTGCAGCTTCATCTCTGATCTCATAACATTTGGTAAAAATTTTTATACCATTTCTCATAGCACATGGCAGGGCAGTGACTCTCTTGCTACCTCAAAAATGCATGTCTAGGTTTCCTCTTTCCATTGCAAATCAATGTGTCTAAACAACACCTATAAGTTTTTGATAAATGTTTATTTAACTAATTCATATATGTATAAATAAATGAATGTATATAAGATGGTATTTCTGTTTTCCTTTATGCACAGTGCCACAGAAAACTCAGAGTGTGAATTCCAGTTATACAAATCTTTCTTGTTGTTTCTACATGATAGAACTACAGGGTTAGAAAGACACTAATAGAATTTGAATTAAGAGCTAGATTGAATTACAGTGATGAATTGTGCTACTACTGCTCTGGAGAAAAATACTACTAGAGAAAGTGCACTGCTCTGAAGAGAATAGAGAGAGCTTATAATTAGGTTTTGTTTTGTGCCCCTTTGTATAAGCTCAACATACTGTATTTCCCCATGTATAAGATACTCCCTTGTATAAGAAGCACCTTAATTTTGGGGCCTGATATTAAAAAAAAAAAAAGTATTACATAAAGTTATTAAACTCAAGTTTTATTCATCATAAAATGTATACAACTCCTCATCACAGTCAAAGCTCCCATCCATTAGCTTGTCCTCATATGTATCTGATGATGAATCACTGTCTTCAACAATGAGTGCAAAAACAAGTGCAAAAAAGCAGAAAATGCAAGTAAAAGAACTACAACCACTGTATAAGATGCACCCAGATTTTAGACCCCAAATTTTTTAGGAAAATGTGCATCTTATACAAGGGGGAATACAGTATCTAACTCTAAGGCATATCCCAGAGAGCACAATAAATAGAACATTAAGCTGTGTGTTAGGAGAACTGACTTCATCCTGGCTCTGCTGGCGAAAATCTGTGACCCTGGGCAAAGCCTTTCCTTGGCTTTATCCTCTAGTTAATCATTTGTACAATGAAGTGTTTATCCGTCCAACTTTTAAAAATTGTACTGATTTCCTACATGCTTCAGCTACAGGAGGACAGAAATGATTAAAGTTTTAACTCCAATGTTCTTACACCCTAGAAGGAGTCAGAGAGACAATGGGAATAAGCAATAAACAAATAAATGAGCACATAAGAAATAGCAATAAATTATGTAAAGCAATCAAATAGAGTGATGGAATGGGAAGAGCCTCCCCAAGGGATAATATTAAATTGAGTGGTCTGTCAACCTCTCTGAGGACATGATGTTTAGGCTGAGTGCTAAGTGGCCAGCGAGAGCCAGCTAATTTTGTGAACATCTGAAAACAGTTGTTGATTATAAAGTTACTCTCATCTCTCAAAATCTGGTTTTATTGTTGTAGATCACTACTATCAAAGGTGTGATATTTCAGTAGTGAGGTTATATAAAATGAATAGTGCTCCTTGGGAGGTCTGTGCATGATAAACATTGTCAAGTAATTAATCTATCTGGCTACTTTGACGATTTAAAAAAATATTTTATTTATTGATTTTTAGAGAGAGGGGAGAGAGAGAAGTGTGTGTAGGGGGGAAGCAGGGAGTATCAACTCATAGTAGTTTCTTTTTGTATGTACCTTGACCAGGCAAGCCCAGAGCTTCAAAGCAGCGACTTCAGTGTTCTCTGTCGATGTTTTATCCACTTTGCCATCATAAGTCAGGCACTTTTAACAATTTGTAGATGTCACTTATCCCATCCCCCATCCTTACCCTTCCTCTCAAATGCCAGAAAAAAATTCAAATCTAATTTGCCTAGCTAACATGCCTTAATGAACATTAATCAGTTTTGATGTTAAATTAGAAGAGCTAACATTCTTAAGGAGTATTATGTATTCATTAATTTTCCGTATGTGTTATATCTAACTTGGTTTTTAGGTGATTATTACACTCGTTATTAGGTTCAAAATAACAAATTATTGAATTTATGCAACCCAATGCATTTTTTACATTACTCACAATACAATTACATATTGTTTCCATTTTAGATGTGAGGAAACTGATACTGAGAAATATTAAAAAATTTATGCTCTATCCACTGGCATTATTGAGAGATCCAAGCTTGAAGGCCACGTTATTCTTCCTTCCTTTCCCTTCCTTCCTTTCCCTTCCTTCCTTTCTCTTCCTTCCTTTCCCTTCCTTCCTTCCTTCCTTCCTTCCTTCCTTCCTTCTTCCCTTCCTCTCTTGCCTGAAAAAGACAAACTTCCCCTCAGTGTCAACAAGGCTGCTGTAGAGGTATCTATGATAGTCCCACTGGGAGCCTTTTCTCACAAGAGCCCGCTGCCTTCTTTACCATAATACAAAACCAAAAGGGCTGGATTTTCTTATTTAAACATATCATCCTCAGTGAATTAGACTGATCATGTTGGAACCTCTTCATGTTTCACTGAAGAGAAATAACCCTGATCCCTGTAAATATTGGTCATAACAAAAGAGCTTCTCAAATGCATCTCTTCTCCACTATTGCCCTTCATTTGCATTAGAAGTTACATATCTAATTAGGTTATATTGACTGAAATTTGGCAGGACCGTTTTCCCATGCTAAATGTTTAAGCTTAACTAATTAGCTAATTATGTGGATGACATATCCCACTAAAACTGCTTTCAATAATCGATTTAGAAAATATGAGTTTGGCTAACTTGTTCCATTTTTTTCACACTTAACATGCATAGAAATAATACTTTAGAAAGAAGTAAAACATAAATGCATAGGAACAATAATACTTTGGAAAGAAATAAAACAGATTTTTTTTGGTTCTCATGGTTGCTCTACCACTCACTAACTGCATGACAAATTGCATTGGTAAAGCTGAGAAGGCTTGCTAACCCTCAGTTTCCTCATCTGTAAAATGGGAGTAAGGTCTATTTATTTAGATGATATTAAGATGTTATGTATTGACATTTGTATAATTCTTAGCAGAGTTCTTAGTACATTTTAGATGATCAATTAAATAATAAAAACACCTAACCAGGTGGTTGTGCAGTGGATAGAGCTTCGGACTGGGTTGCAGAGGACCCAGGTTCAAACCCCAAGGTCACCAGCTTGAGCATGGGCTCACCAGCTTGAGCATGGGGTTCCTAGCTTGAGCATGGGGTTCCTAGCTTGAGCATGGGATCATAGACATGACACAATGGTCGCTAGCTTGAGGCGAAAGGTCACTGGCTTAAAACCCAAGGTCACTGTCTTGATCAAGAGGTCACTTGCCCTGTTGTAGCTCCCTGGTCAAGGCACTTATTAGAAAGCAATCAATGAATAACTAAGGTACCGCAACAAAGAATCAATGCTTCTCATCTCTTTCCCTTCCTTTCTGTCTGTCCCTACATATCCCTCTCTCTGACTCGGTCTCTGTAAAAAAAAAAAAAAAAAAAAGAATAAAAATAAATAATAAAAAGAACATTTCTGTCCTAGAGAATTATACCCTACATTTAATCCCTATATTATATATAAAGCTATTGGCCAAAATGTTTCAAAGCAATAAAACTCATGAGAAATATTCAGATCTGCAACATCTATGATTACAAAGATTTTTTTTTATAGTTAAGGCTACTTCTTTTTCCTCTCTTGGAATATCACATTACTCTAAAGATCTCTAAGTAACTAGCTCCAAAGTAAGAGGGTATCATAAGCCAATCATTTTGTTATTCAGCAGCCTATCCATTTTTTTTTAATTATCCTAGTGCCCAGGAGGCCTCAAAAGAATTCAGGATAATAGTTTCATCATTCTGACTGTTGGCATTCCCCATATAAGTCTCTCATAGATACCTCCTCAGGTTTTTGGTTTGGTCTGTGTTAAGTGCAAGCCATATCAGGAGCTTTGGATATCAAGTACAGTAACAGATATTATTGTTCATAAGCTGAGAGTTGTGCTGGCCATTAAATGTGTAATTAAAATTACCTGTAATTATAATTCTAATTAAATGATACCAAGTAGACTTCATGGAGAATGTCTCATTCAAAGAAGGAAAGGTCTCAACTAAATGAATGAAACCATCTAATTACCCTGTTTTTAAGTTGGTAAAGCAGTCAGAACACCCATTAGAATAATTCACATTTTCCTCCCATGCGATTGTATAGTTCTGGAAATTGCAGGAAATGAAAGGGGTGAGGGAGAGAATAAACTCAAGCCAGAACCATATTTTGCAGTGACCATCTGGCTGTTTTAACCCCTTGTCTGTGGTACATTTACATGAAAGCAGAAGTTAAGCAGAAGCCAACAGCAAATCATCTGCTCTAACAAAAATGGAAGTCTCTCACTGGGAACTCTTAAAGCTTCCAAGAACAACTTGAGCCAAAATGAATGCAGTCAGTATTTCAGTTTAGAAAAGATGGTACTAGTTTGTTAATAACTACTGCCTTTCCTCATGACAGCTGTTGGAAAGCACCAAGTTTGGATTTTGCAACTGCTCTTATGTGAGAGAGTTGGACTCTTGTATTATTTGGAGTCACAAGCACTCTCATCTAAAGATTTAAAGAAAATGAAAACATAATGAGAAAGCAACATCACTTCCCAATCCCCTGGTATGTTCAATATTTGCTCTCGTATAGTATTTCCAAATGCCTCCTTTGTATTTGGGTTTCGCACCTGCCAGAGTCTTGTCAAGAGAAGTTCCAGAGCATTTGCTACTCATCTGCTCTGTGTGCCCTGCAGACTTCTTTAATTGAAGTGTAGTTTGCACACTTTGGAAGAACTCCACCAGGGCCAAACCTAGGCAGAAGAAATTGAGGACCAGCCTCCCCTGAAAGTCAGAGACTTCATAACATAGGCAGCCCATACAGATAGTGCTGCCAAAGTATGAGGACACACTACCTGTGAATCTTTCATTTCCACATGGGACAGCCTTCACTCAATTGTAAGCAATATATATCTGTTTGTTAAATTGGGATAGAATCTTCATTTCTCCATGTATGTAGATCTATTCTTAACCATATCTATCAGCAATATTATGTACAATAAAATCACACAAAAAAGAAACACACAGAAAAGACAGGGTAATTTTTTTTTAATTATTGGGAACCTTTAAAAGTCTTAACTTAGGGTGTTCCTCATAGGCAAATACTGCAGGATATCATCATCTAAAGAAAACTTCCTCTTGATGTTTTCCTATTAATTGCATATGGCTTTTATTTTTCTTAAAACAATTTTACAAAGAACTTTTAGAAAGCTAAAGCATCAGAAGTGCTGTTTCATTTGTTTAGCTGTTAAACTTCCTCCCATGCAAAGTCTGTTTATTTAAAGCATCTCCAGCTACACATTTACAATGTGTTTGTTAAATTAGTTAAGAGACTTTAATTGGGCATTGGGGATTAGTTGCACTATTCCCAAATCTCTTTACTAAAAATACATGAGAACAGTGAGCAGTTTATGTATAACCTTGTTGCTTTGGGCCATTAGTGATGCCACTGTTTTTTTCCTCATATTTTTAATATGTCAAACTCAAAATTCAATTCATAGTCTGGTTTGCTCATGTTTTATAAAATAGCCTACAACAATTTTAAGTTAAATACAGTGCATTCAAATGCTAAATTTGAAATAGAAAATGATGGAAGAGTGTCCCAAAAAACTGCATTGAGACTGCAACTAGAATTGGTAATTTTTCTGTCAATTGCCCATGGAAAGAACTTACAGTATTATTCTTCTTTCATGTAAAAATATAAATATTCTACTATCTTGCTTAATTATGGGAAAGTAAAATTAAAAATCAAGAATATTTCCAACAGAAAAATATTCATCCTCACTATGCCAAGGATCACGAATTTGTGTCACTTCTATGTGTATGAAGATGGAAGTGGCTAACATCTTGTCACTTACCACATTGCCTGAAAAAAAAATTTGTGATGGCTAAGCGTCTAGAAATCTGCTTAGCATCTGATAATCATTAACACACAATAAAGAAGACTGACAAATCACTTGAATCCTCCTTCCCTTCTTGCCTGGAGGTTTGAGTTCAGCTAAGAGAACGGGATTCATGCTGAGCCATCACACCAGAAGAAAGCATGCTAAATTGTCTCACTTCTAAAGAGAAATTCCTCTGCAACCTCCACATTTAGATTAGCTCTTAAAATGCACTGGGCCCTTGTTTTTCTTTAAATCAGGGTTTCCATGAAACAATTTTCCTGAAAAGCTATCCTGATTTAGGCAAGCTTGGATCAGCCTACTCTGGGAGATGAGGTGATTGAAGCATGTCCCACAAGCATTTGATCATAGCTTTAGCCTGACTGCCCAACTTCCATCTGCTACATTGAAACAGAGATTTATTAACTACCACCAAGATGACCTTAACATTCCTCTCTAAAGCTTGATGAAACTTTAGACAGTTTTCTTCTTTAGACAGACTTTCTTTTCCTTAGAGTATTTACTTTAGAAAACCTCCAATTGTAAATTTTTCTCTCTCCTTTTGAAATGCAAAGCTTCTACAACCCTGAAACGTCTTTCTGAAGGTTCTGGTTGCAATGTCTTTGAAATGTAAAAATGTAAGAAGTTGGCACCGGTTTCTGTGACAGGGTAGGAGCTCAACTTCAATGAGCAACAATTAGTAAATATAGATAGCCTACCTCTAACGGTCTTCAGTACTATTTCATTAGCTCAGTCCAGAATTTAAAAATCCTCCTGTCATTTGTTTTAGTAGAGTTGAGTTCAATCTCTCCCCCTATTATCATTAGTCTCTCTCCCCTACTGAAATATTCCTGAATAAAATCTTCCTTGACTGTTGAACTAGTCTGGTGTAATTTGTCTTTAACAGGACCATTTCTTTTCTCAACAAGAATGAGACAGATGCTCAAACCTAATTACTAGCAACTAGTCATTCACTGCATGAATGGCTTTAAAAAAAAAAAAGAAAGAAACCTTTACTTAACAAAAGGAAAATGTTCTGGCTTCTGCTGAAACTCCTTTTGCAGGGAATGAATTTGTAAAGATTGCAAGCTACCAGTGTTTTTATGGATGATATAAGTAAGTCATTTCAGTACTGTTCCAACGTCTTTAACTTAAATATATCAGCATAAAAAATAACCCCAACATTACTTTTCAACATATTGGGTTTGAGTCCCACTAGTTTCCATGTATTTTATATCCATCCCCTCTCACCCTCAGACACTATTTTTTTTCATAGTTCTCAATGAATAATTCTGATTGATGCTTACTGAGGATGAAAGGACCAGCGAGAAAGAAGTCTGAATGAAGATATGAGAAAATAATTTGTCCATTATCTCTTTAATAATTCCCTAGTGGTTCCAATTCCCGCCAGTCCTATAAAGCCAAGTGGCAAAGATAAAAGTATATTCCTGCTGATGAAGTCTACTGTGATATGAAGAATGAATCTCATTGTGGCTGACGGCAAAAGGTTAACAAGGAAATGATTAACTTCAATACAAAAGCTCTTTCCTAATCCTGTGCCTTTAAAGTCTTTAACACAGAAAAAAAAAAAGACTATGTCCGGAAAGAAGCCATTTGTAACTTTCTTGCAGAAATTATATTTTGTTTTAATTTACAATGCTGTGTTTTATTTTTATGCGCTTGTAAAGTCAACTAAATTAGGAGAAAAATATTTAACCAACATGACTGCTTTCCATAAATTGAGGAATGAAAAGTAGCTGCAATAAATTAAACAAAATAATTGAAAATCCTCTAAAACTATTTTCCTACCAAATATGATACAAAATTGTGAGTTTATATTAGTCTCATGCCCTGACATTTATAAGACTTGGCCTGGAACAATGAATAGTGTGTATATCACATGCCTTTCTCAACTATTTCATGTTGTGTATGTATGTATATATGCATGGTCTGGGTGAAGCCATGGAGATAAACTAGCCAATGTCACAGAATACACTCTAGTGCCAAATAAGAGAGCTGGTATTGATAAAAATTTATTTTTATAGCACAGGAGAAATACCACATAAGGCAAATTGGGCAGTATGAATAAATACATACTTAAATAGTATACAGAAAAATAATGATATATGTACCTTTCAGGAAAAGTATATACTTAATTCATTAAAAAAAAATTATTTTATTTAATAACTGCCTTAATCAGACATGCTAGTAAGCGAAAAGCCTAAAATCTCAAATGCCATGAGAACTAGGTATAAATATAACATAAGTGAATGAAGCTGTATAATTTGATTAGAAGCATGATTCAATAAGGAGCATTATCTCAATTGTAAACTGGAAGAATGTGACTCTCCCAATGTAAGGTCAGTTGCCGCCACCACCATCACAAACACCTGGCTAACACAGGTTTAGGTTTGCATTGAATTCAGACAGATCGTAAAGAAACAGTGGAACCCAAAACTGGTGGACCATTTTCCTGTATTCTAGACTTGTACAGGCCAATGAGTAAAAACAAACATACTGGGCACTAAAACCTACTCACATGTTCCTCCGGTTCCACAAACAGGAGAATCTTTCCAGTTCTTTTCCTAGAATCAAAGGCCCCACCTGCCTTATTCACCTCTGTTCCCCATCTCCTTCTTTTCTCTGCACAAACTGGCTTCTCCTTCAGCATTATGCCATTTTGGCTACCTCCTCTCCTCCACATGGCCTCTCTCCCCTGGAACAATGTGGTCTTCTCCCCTCTCTGCAAGAATGCAGTCTCTCTCAAAATGGCCTCCCAGCTCCTCCTTTTAAAACTTTTCCTTGGGTCAACCCCTTCCTCCAGCACACATTAGCATAACCAACCTCTTTCCCAAACATAAAAGACAATTAGCTGTAATACGTGAGAGCATCACCATGTGAGAGCAGCAGCCTACTTTAACAATATGAGTGAGAAAAAAACAGAAAATACATATTGACAGCTCATTAGCCCAACACACAGGATATTCAAATCTATATCTTTAAACCCTTCTCCTGGCCTTCAGTGGCCTGCTGTCTAGGTATGTTCCACTATGTTCAAGTAGGCAATCCCTGAAGTGTTGCTCAACCCTGCTTTCTGGGTATGAAATGAAATAATTGTATAACTTAGCATATTAAAGTTTATTTTAGTTGTAGTAGTCATAAGTAGGCTCAATGAGTTATATCTGAAGTGGTAATTAGTTTGCAAAAAGAACTATAAACAGAGCATTAATAATTTTGATAATTCTCAATTTGGTTCTTACCTTACTCTCACCCGTTCCTGAAGCACACCTCTGTACATATGCAGTAATGTCACGGTACTTATTTCCCCTATGACTTATGCATACTTTCATTTGGATGTATTTTCTGGGGCATAATGACCATATAATCTCCTAACAAGTTGATGACAAATATTTTAATAATAGATTTTACTTCCAGGTCCTGTCATTTGAAATGCTTGATATTAGATGATTGGTTTGATCTTCAGTATATTTTAGAAACTTTCACCCAAGTTCAAATCATTATTTGCAAAAGTGCTTTAAGCATTGGGACTTTGAGATGGAAAGGAAGCAAGCCTAATGAGTCCTTTTGGGGTTTATAGAAGCAATCAAAAACTTGTAAGAAACAAGAGGAAGTAAACTGATTGATGGCCCCTGTATAGTTCTGCATGCAGCAAACCCATGAGGAACTCAAAGTGTACATTCTTTCGAATCTATGGGAGGCTTTCAGTGGCTATGTAAACTAGATGTCATGTGCTATAGCAAGCAGTCCAAGAATAGTAATATATAGCAATGATTATATGTAAATTTGCATTTATATAAAAGTACATATCTTGCAGTATTTCTAAAAATAGACTGATTTAGTTACTACTTAAATCTAATTATGAAACATTTTGTTCTCATTAAACTAGCTTTATTTCTACTAGATGACATTGTATATATTTTGCTACATGCCAACCTCTGTCTCCCAAAGCAGTTCTACCAGACTCTTCCCCAAAGCCCTCCTAAACGAGAATTAAATCAAACATTTAAAAGTCTCTAGGTAGTATATATCAGGGAATATCAGCAGCATTCTCAGTGAATAGACAGCTCAGTGAAAAGCAGCTACTATTTTCACAATGTGTCTTGATCAATTTAGGACTCCGGGTCCTGGGAACGCAGATTCCTGCCCATCTGGCAGTGCTGAGAGACACACACTTAAATATCAGATGTGCAGCAGAGCTAACATTACCACATGGGAACGAGGCAGGCACTCACTCCCAATTTCTACCACTCAACAAGTGCAACACATTTCCCAATTCTGCTGTCCAAAACACAGGAAGAGCGGTGAGGAGGAAGGAGACAAGATGGTAATGTAAGGCAGAGCTAATAAAAGAACCAAGTGACTCACAAGCAATCTGGCAAGCAGTTATCAGGCCTATTGTGCCTTCAGTTCACTACTCCAAAGACAAAAAAGGCCTTTATCTTTCCCTAAACAGAAAATGCTCCAATTTCTGTCCCTGAAAGCTTGCAGATATTACCACAAAATGCCCCTTACCTGTCCTTAGAGTGTAAATGAAGGAGGTTAGTGTGATCTTACATAATTTCAACAGACTTCATTCTCGCAAATGGTCTGTATTCTTATACACACATATAAAAAAATATGTATTTCTCTTCTTTTAGAAAAATTTAATTATAACACCAGTGGTCCCGGATACATAATTTTATTTCTAAATAGGGGAATTACTTTAATCCACAATTTAAAATATGAAATATTTATATTTTGCATTTTTATGGTAACACACACTTAAACAAATAGATACTTCTCTCATTTTCTTATTGGTTGTGGATGTGACACTTGGTAGCAGCATCTAAGCATTTGCTTTATGTGTAAGCAGTGTGGGTTGTTGCCAGGATAGGAAGATGGAAAGAAAGAACCTTTCCCTAAAATTCTTCAGTAAAAGATTTGATATAGTTTAAAATTTATTTATCTTTGAGAATATGTACATAAGCTTAAGAACATATACTGTGCAAAGTCCTACAATTATTTATTAAAGATACACAGACCAGAATAAACTTGAACTACTTGTCATATAATTATAAACTCAGATAAAAAATAAAGTATAAATTTAAATGTTTTAAAAATTAATTTAAATGTTTTTAAATGATTTTTTTGAAATAAGACAAATTACTTTCCATTTCTCAACTACTTACTTAAAATCCAGGCTAATCATAGCAAGTATGAGAAATCAGAACAATGTGATATCAAAGGAAGCAGAGAGAAAGAGAAAAAAGTGGTTAATTGTAGTACTCCCAACCTCTGGGAACTACCAGTGTGGTATGGAAGAAACCTACCCAACACACACACTGATGTCAAGAGGAAGAGGGGGAGGTCTGACATGGGAAGCAAAGAAGACCTCCTGCATTTCTTTCTCCCTTAGCTTTTATTGATCAGAAGCAGAACAGAGGTAAGGGGATTACAAGGGCAAGGAAGCCAGGCCAGGTGATAAGGAGAAAGAATGGCTAAGGGTCATTTTGTTGACATGGGGAAAGGGTTAATTTGGTCAGTACATTCCTTTTCTTTTGCTAATTAACAAGCACAAAGGAAGGGGCAATCTAAATCTCTAGGCTAATTTTTTAAAGCCCATTCACATGCATTCCTTTGTGTCTGCACAAGGGTCACTCATTCACACAATTTCTCAGTGTTTGCATCCAAGAGACATTCACTCAGGGCTTTTAACTAAAGTTCCCAAATCCAAGTCACAGAGGGTTCAAGGTTAGAAGGGTGATTCTCTACAATCCATGATGCTAAATACTGCAGAAAAGTTATATAAAAACAAAATTACCTTACTATATTTAGGGAAGCATAATCACTTGGTTGTTCCTTGAGTTAATGATTGTCTCCACCGGAAAACATAGCTACTTTGCTTTTGCTCCCAACATATTTCTTACCAATGCTAAGAAGTGGTCCAGAGCAGGCTTTAGGTAGTCAGTTATCAGAAATGTTAATGAGAAAAAAAAGAAAATATTTTTGATTCACCTCCAATCACTGCAGCAAAGCATGAGTAAACTAATTTAAACTTTAAAAATAATTTTGGGCAGATAACATATATTATGCTCATTTTGTTGAGGATGGCGCTGCCCACATGGAAGTGCATCACCCAGGTGATATTATTTGCACTTTGCTTGGAATAAGTGTGGGGGAAAGGTTCTAATATAAGCAGGTTGGGTCGTTATAGCTTAAGGCTTAGTTTTAAGAGTAAGCTTTTCCCCAAGCCCTTGACTGATTGGATGATGGTGGGGTGGTGCACTCTCCTGAGGAATCCCATTATGCCTCAGCTGGGTAACTTTGTATCAGAGACTTCCTTGTCTGTAGATTGGATTAAGGGTTTGGATTTCTACAGTATAAAGTGGGACAGAACAGTAGCTTGCTCTCTCTTGGATCCTGAGATTAGTATCAGAGAGGAGAGCAGATGAAGGCCACATGGAGGCCAGGAGAAGCAGCCAAGATGGCAGAGTGCTGAGGGAGAAGCCAGTTTGTGCAGAGTTTGTGCTGGAGAAGTAGAAGGGGAACAGAGGTGAATAAATCTGGTGAGCTAGAAACCTTTGATGCTAGGAAACTCAGATAAGTCAGTAGCTTTGTGAGCACTGAATGTGTGGGTTTTGGAGCCCAGTGTGTGTTTTTGCTTGCCTGCCGGGTGCAAGCTAGAATTAAAGCTGATGGCTCACCAGTTTTTGGCTCCATTGTTTCATTACCGACTGTACAAATCCAATGTGAACCTGCACGAGCCAGGCGGCTGTGAATGTGGCCCCGACTACTGGCTTTACAATAATTATAATAAAAAATAAAATATATTTTAAGTTTTTACTAAGATTTCTCTGTGTACCATATTTAAAAGTGAAAAATAAAAAGAGCATATTTCCAAAATTCAAAAACAAAATGCTTATAATTTAAACTTCTAACACATCAAACATTGTAAAGCCAATAGTCGAGGCCGCCATCACAGACGCCTGACCCGTGCAGGTTCACATTGATAATAAAACAATGGAGCCAAGAACTGGTGAGCCATCAGCTTTAATTCTAGCTTGCACCTGGCAGGCAAGCAAAAACACACACTGGGCTCCAAAACCCACTCATTCAGTGCTCACAAAGCTACTGATTTATCCGAGTTTCCTAGAATCAAAGGTTTCTAGCTCACCAGACTTATTCACCTCTGTTTCCCATCTCCTTTTCTAGCACAAACTCTGCACAAACTGGCTTCTCCCTCAGCACTCTGCCATCTTGGCTGCTTCCTCTCCTCCACCTGGCCTTAATCTGCTCTCCTTTCTAATAACTCAGGAACCAAGAGCGAGAGCAAGCTCCTGGTCTGTCCCACTTTATAGTGTAGAAATCCCAACCTTTAATGCAATCTACAAACAAGGAAGTCTCTGATACAAAGTCACCCATCTGAGGCATAATGGGATTCCTCAGGAGAGTGCACCACCCCACATCATCCAATCAGTCAAGGGTGTGGGGAAAATCTTACTCTTAAAACTAAGCCTTAGGCTATAACGACCGGCCTGCTTACATTACAGCTTTTTCCCCACACCCATCCCAAGCATAAGGGCAAATAATATCACCTGGGTGACGGGCTTCCATGTGGGCAGCGCCATCTTTAACAAAGTGAGCATATTATATTTTATCTGCCCAACAAACATCAACATCTAATGGTTCATGAGAAATGTTTAAAGCTGGGTATTTCAATATTTTGAAGTATAGAAATATTTTTTTTACAGTATAATAGTTTAAGAACATCTTTATAATGTAATCTGTTCATCATCAGTAATAAGGAATATTTGTCTGAACCAGGTAATGGGTGAATTAACTCGGGAAACTGTCTTCAAGATATTTAATAAGCTTCAGTCTCTATTCCTCTTCAACATTTTTAACATGGGTATATAACATTTTAAAGTAAGCTGATAAAATCTGTGAAAGATGAGGAAAATTTGGAAGACACATAATGTGTGTGATAGAATAAACATTCAAATGTATAGTGACAGATGTAAATAACATGCTATATCTAAGAGGATAACATAAAATAATTTATCATTCAATCTCATTGGTTGGACTACAAAACTGTTCTCTAAACTACATAGGACTTAGTGCATATTTAAATTTCTGACACTGTTGGGCAAATAAGTTTGTAAAATTTGTGTTACTAGGTTTTTCTCACTTTTATTGTTATAAATGGCCACTGCTTGTGTAATGATGCTGCCATGTGATACAGGTAATTACCTTCTGTAAAGCCAGTAGCCAGGGCCACCATCATGGCTGCCTGGCCCATGCAGGTTCGTATTAGATTCGGACAGTCAGTAATGAAACAATGGAGCCAAGAACTGGTGGGCCATTAGCTTTAATCTTAGCTTGTACCTGACGGGAAAGTAAAAACACACACTGGGCTCCAAAACCCACTCATTCAGTGATCACAAAGCTACTCACTTATCCAAGTTTCCTAAAATCAAAGGTTCCTAGCTCACCAGACTTATTCACCTCTGTTCCCCATCTCCTTCTCTCTGCACAAACTGGCTTCTTCTTCAGCACTCCACCATCTTGGCCGCTTCTCCTCTCCTCCACGTGGCCTTAATCTGCTCTCTGCCTAGAATATAATCTCTCTTTTCTTTAAAACCTTGTGGAGCAAAAGCCCTCCCCCAACACATATTAACATAATCATGCCCATTCCCAAGCAGAAAGGTTAACCAATATTATCACCTGGGCTAGGGGCTTCCACATGGGCAGCACCTTCTTTAACAAAGTGAGCATAATATATTTTATCTGCCCAACACCTTCCTGCTTGGGAAAGGGCTTGGTTATGCTAATGTTTGCTGGAGGAGGGGTTTCATGCCAAAGGTTTTTAAAAAGTTTGTGAAGAAGGAAGAGCTAAGGGAGGCCGTTTTTTCAGAGACCATGTTGTTACAGAAGAGGCAAGCAGCCAAGATGGGGAAGTACTAAAGGGGAACTGAGGTGAGGGGTTTTGTGAGCTCTGCTGAACTGTTGGGGGGGCCTTTGATTTTAGGTAAATTGGGAGAAAATCATTGGCTGTGGAAATCTTGAATAGAAAGGAAAGTGTTTGCCCACTGTGTGTATTTACTCACCTGCTGGTTGCAAGCTAGAATAAAGGTAATGGCCCATCATTTCTTGGCTCCATTGTTTCTCAATCATCTATCCAAATCAAATGGGAACCTGCAATTGCCTGGTGGCTGCAACAGAGGTTGCAACTACTGGTCTTACAGACACCATGTTAAAATAATATATTATATAATAAAATTCCACAGTACTTTGAAATTATGAATTGATCTTCTATTTCTCCAGCACAATATATGTCCATTCATCTTTACACCTTCGGTTACCTAGTTGAATGCTTAGTACATAAATACATTTTTGCAGCGCTAAATGTAGTACATTAAGTAGTACATTAAGCAGAAAGGTAGCTTAATGTACTACTGCAACAACAAACAACAATTTAAGTAGAATAAAAAGGTAGCATGAGTAAATCAAAGAAAGTGTAAAATGAACATGATGGGAGGAATATGGTAGCTGCCTTCAGATATCTGAGATATTGTTATTTAGATGAGGGCATAGAAACATTCTTTATGGTTACCAGGTAGTAGAATTAGTTAATGTGTAGTATTTACAAGGACAGAGATAATAACCTTATATCAAGAGCAGTAACAAATTCTTTAAAAATGAAAGTTATGTATTGTTTCAAGTTTCCTAGCCATGACGTTTTTAAATATATATTAGTGGTCACTTATTTTAGAAGGTGATCAGCCATCATTTATTTATAAAACAATGGTCTCTATCATATTTTGTGTAGAGTGCTGTGCTATAAGAACACGGAGTCCATAGCTCAAGGAATTTACTATTTAGTGAGAGATACAAGCAAGTAAATAGGCAATAATAAACATCTTTTAGAAAAATGCTGCAGTATGCAATAATGAAGGTACAGAGAAAACATAATTTCTCTTGGGAAATGAAAAAAAAGTATTTCCCTGACCCTACAATTTGAAAAATAGAAGTAGATAATCTTCAATGACCTTGAAACCCTGGTTTGTTTAATTCCACAAACCTTGTAGGAGTACAGTGTGCTGGAAAAGTTAGACTACTTATCTTAAAATTAATTGGAGTTTTGAAGATTGTTTTTCATCTGAATGGGTAGCCCTTTGGGACACATACCTGTCACTTCTTCATCTGCCATGCTGGCATTACAATATTTATTATATATACGCATATAGGAGGAATTTGACTATTTCTGTTGTCTTTGATCATATTGATTAGCATGTGAAAGACACTATTCTAGGGATACAGTAACTGTTTTCATTTTCTAACATGGTGTTATCTCTGATAACAGCAAAAATTAGAACTTGACAATTACATAAAAAGTAAGTTATACATGGTATTACAAAAGCAAATTATTCAACTAAGGTGACAATCCAATGTCATATAAAATATGATGCATTTTGATTTCTAGTTCTAAAATATTAAAATGTAAAACAATGCATCTTAGAATTTCTTTTTCTTTTCTTTTTGAGAGAGGTAAGGAGAGAGAGACAGGAACATAAAGCTGCTCCCATATGTACCCTGACTGGGGAATCGAACCAGCAACCTCCATTGAACCAAGCTCCAGGACAACGTTCCAACTGACCAAGCCATCTGTCCAGGGCTTAATTTCTTTATTTTTCTTTTCTCTCTTTTTTTTATTTTATTTTCAGAGAGACAGAGAGAGGAAGGGATAGGCAGGAGGAGGGGCAATGGAACCATTCATTTGTTGTTCCACCCAGTCATGCACTCATTGGCTGCTTGCATATACCCGGACTGGGGATCGAACCCACCACCTGGTTTGTCAACACAACACTCTTAACCAATTGAGCTACCAGTCAGGGCCTCATCTGAGAATTTCTTTTAAAACATAAAAAAATGCTAAAAATAAATATTGTTTTAGTCCTTTGTATAATTTTAAGCTAAAACAACATATTTTACCAAAAATCTGAACAAAAAATTAAAATAATGAATCTAGGGCTTTCTCAAACAAGTAAACGGATAAATGAACATACAGAGAGGTAGTTGAGGTCAAATTAAAATTTTCTAAATTTAAGAAGAAAACTTTAAAGATTTACACTATCCACTGAACTAGCATATGGTTCAGAATAATAAAAATATTATTTCTTCTATAATAAAGTGTATGCACTCAGATGGCAAATATTATATTGTTTTTTAAGCCTCTTTCGATTGTTATAGCATATAAACTAGCTCCCTGGATTCATCACTTTCAAAATTGCAACAAAACTTTAATACACTGGATCAGAAAGTAGGCACTCTGATTTGGTAATTAACTGAATTTTCAGATAAATCTGACATAATCTTCCACAACACAGTAACATGGGAAATCTGGTAATTTTTTTAAAATACCACAACAATCTTGGGAATAGAACATGAATACTTAATATAGATGTGTTAAGGAATTCATTCATATTAGATCCCTCATTATTTGAAGCTTATCATAGACACTATTATCATCAGAAACATAGATACCACTATTATATGCTCTGCTCCTTATGGTGAATAGGTATTTTTATCTCTTGTCATTTTATTTTTTCAGATCTGAATTCTGACTGGTAGCAGTGTCCTGCTTTTTATAAGCAATTAGTATGTATCTAGGGGCAATGTATCTACTGCTGCAGAAAAGGAGGAAAGAAAAAACCTGTCAAAACATCACCAAAATCCAGCAAAAGGTTAGAAGATATTTTCACTACTGTGCTAGAAAAAGAAAAGAGAAAAGAAATAGAAAACTCAGAAAAAAAGTAAAATTGAAGCTCTTAAGAATAAAATGAGAGTGAAAACAGAAAAATGAAATAAGTCAGAAAAATACAGGTTCTGAATATATTAAACTAAAGATGAATCATTAAAATACTAGTGAAAAAGCATATTTAATGATAACTAATCTGAATTTAAAAATTAATAATTATATGAACTTTATAATTAGACTAGACATATTAAATAATTCCAGCTCTGTATTCATGTGCCTTTTGTTAATGCCCAATTATAATATAAAAAAGTAAATAATAAGGCATTAAATATATAATAAGGTATATAAGTTGAAATAAGTGGAAATATATGTCAATTTTTTAACTACTGTTTAATTAATACTCTAGAGTATGCAAATGGTTAAGAATAATAATGATCTGCTTTCATACATTAACAATGCCTCCAAGATGATATATGACTAAAAAAGTAAAACCAGTTATTTAGTTTAATTCATAATAATAATGGAAAAGAGAATTATAAGATCATGTAAGTATTCAGTACAAAAAGTTAAAACACAATGTAGAAATATATTAATAAAAGATATCAATAAAGCAATAATACCATTAGTAAAATGCTTTAGAATATATACAACTTGTGTTCTATTCAACACAAACTTGAAATTTTTCCACTACTTAATTAAATTGGGTGATAAGGTTTGACAATAAAGAAACAAAGATTAAAAAGATATATGCCTGGTGAAAATGTTATGTTACCTGGACCATGGTTCCATGTGAGTTAATAATGTTAATATTGCATTTGCCAAATTTATCCTGTTCCATTGTATTCAAACAACACTTATGTGATGTGTAAAGAACCAAATTCAAGATTGTTGGTTCTTTTGCTTTTAACAACCAGAAACATACAAAGGTCAGTCTGAAAATCTAACCATAAAATGGTACCCTTTTAAATTTAGTTCTTTAGAATTATCTGTACAAAGCTTTAAAATTAGTTCAAAATTGTCAGGTGCAGAAAAAAGTTAAAGTCAACATAGACTGTACCCCACCTAGGGTATTTTTTGTTGTTGCTGTTGTTAATGTTTTCTTAAGCATTTAACTAACATTAGGGCTTTATTGTGAATTTGGTGTATTGAAAAACAATGAGCTAATAAAAAAGAAACATTTTTTTTTTAAGTGAGAGAAGAGGAGAGAATGAGACAGACTCTTGTATCCACCTGGCAACCCCTACCTGGGCGGGGGGATGCTTGGGCCAACCGAGCTATCCTCAGCACCCATGTCAATGCTCTAATCAATTGAGCCACTGTCTGTGAGAGGGGAAGAGGGAAAGAAGGGGGAAAGGGAGGGAAAGAGAAGCAATGGTTGCTTCTCCTGTGTGCTCTGACTGAGAATCAAACCCCCGACGTTCATATGTTGAACTGAAGTTCTACCTACTGAGCCAACCAGCCAAAGTGAGAAAGATAATAAAATTGGAATCTTCCTAAATTTTTTCTAAATTATTTTTTGTGTGTGTATGTGAGAGAGAGAGAGAGAGAGAGAGAGAGAGAGAGAGAGAGAGAAAAGGACAGAGAGAAAGGTAGAGAGAGGAGAAGCATCAACTCATAGTTGTGATACCTTAGTTGTTCATTGATTGCTTTCTCATATGTGCTTTGACTGGGGGGCTCCAGCCAATCCATTGACCACTTGCTCAAACCAACAACCTTCGGCTCAAGCCAGTGACCTTGGGTTTCAAACCAGCAATGTTTGGGCTCAAGCCAGCAACCATAAAGTCATGTTTATGATCTCATGCTCAAGCTGGCAATCCCATGCTCAAGCTGGTGAGCCTGCGTTCAAGCTGGTAACCTCAGGGTTTCAAACCCGGGTCTTCAGCATCCCAGGTTGATGCTGTAGCCACTGTGCCACTGCCTGGTCAGGCTAAATTCTTTCTAGATATTAAAGCAAATTATTAACTAGAATAATTTGTTGTACTCCTACAAAGATAAAGAAATACATAGTAGAAAGAACATGCATACATGTAAACACACATACATACAGACACAGCTATATAAAAAAAAGAGTTCCCAACATACTAAAGGTAGATAGATTTTTATTCATTACATATGAAAATAATAATCACTCTAATATATGTGTATTTTATTGTATATGTAATTAAAAAGAGGTAGTATAAAATATTTCTTCCAGATTTTATATTGTATTCTTATATAATTATAATCGGGTTTAATTAGGAAGTGTCGGGCACTCAATGTACATTAAATAAAGATAAAGTAACTGGATTAACATATAAAATGTGCATCATAACCTTTCATTTGGAAACTTTTATGTTCATTTGTTATTTATCTCTTTAGTATAATTCTTACCTTCAGTTAATATTTAATATAGGAATGTCCTTTTACCTTGATTTGTGCTTTCTCCCATCCATGCATTACTGATGCTGATATACAGCACCATCCCAACCCCACCCCCCATGCATGTTCTCTAAGGGTTCCAGGATTTCCTGGTGGATGCATACATCAATGGGCTCACTAGTTCCTAACTAACTTGGCTTAGTTTGTGAGATACTGCTGACCCAACAAAGCAAACTTCCAGTAGTCTCCCATGTCCCCCTCTTCCAAAATACCACGTTTATCTGCTGCCCACAGGGAGTAGAACAGAAAAGGTGGGAGGAAAGACTCAGTTGATTGACACTGAAAAGCTTCTTTGACATTCTAGACCATGTGCCTCTTATAGTTTCATACATGGAAAATTCTAAATTATATAGATGTTATATATCAAATAAGAAAACACACATTCCTAATTTTATCCAACCAGTTCCCTAAATCACAATGGTTATAACCAGTTTCAAGATACAGGGCACCTAGGCCTACTCTTAGTAGTCACCTTTTTCTTTATTTAATATAAAACAAAGGTATTCTGCAATCCAGAGTCAATCAAAGTTATTTGACCTTTAATAATTGCACATTGCCAGGTGCCTACCAGAATACAGGAGAGAGGGCACATTTAACAAGCAGTCTATTCACAAGTGGGGACCCAGAGTATACACTTCAAGTCTAACTTAAGCCCCCAAACATTATCCAAATATGTGTTTCAAATCCCATAGACTTTAAATAGAAATAGTCTATTTGAATAAGGTTGAAGAAATATTTATATCAATGTCAAGTTCATAGTATATACATGTACACATACATATATAATTATTTTAGCAACCTTGTGAGATACTCAGAAGAAAAATTTCTATTTTAAAAGCAGGAAATATGAAGTTTTAAAGTTTCTTTTTATTTATTCATTTTAGAGAGGAGACACAGAGTGAGAGAGAGAGAAAGAGAGAAAGGGGGGAGGAGCTGGAAGCATCAACTCCCATATGTGCCTTGACCAGACCAGTGCAGGGTTTTGAACTGGCGACCTCAGTGTTCCCAGGTTGACGCTTTATCCACTGCGCCACCACAGATCAGGCAGGAAATATGAAGTTTTAAAAGGTTAAGTAATTAGGCCAAGATATATATGTGTGTGTGTGTGTGTGTGTGTGTGTGTGTGTGTATGTGTGTATGTGTGATTATATATATATAATCTATACTTACTGTTTCTTCTCAATACTAGCTTTGCTGTTGCTGGCATTAAGGGGTATGGGAGGCGTCAATCATTTAACTAATTACATCATTAAATATCTGATTATGCTTATGATAACTGTCATGAAGAGCAAGTTCCAGGTTGCACTGAATAGTTACAAGGGGACCTTTATCTAGTGGTGACTTCGAGAAAAGCTTCCTATGAAAATGACTTCTGAACTGACTGATAAAGGGTAGAGTAACAGATAAAGGGAAATGGAGCAGAAAAAACAGTTTGCCCTGACACCCTGAGATGGGAAAGTGCATAATATGATGAGGTTATAGGACAGAGAGCAATTGGAATGATGGAGCTATGGAAGAATGGTGAGAAGGCAGGACAGATAATACAGGGCTTGGCAGACTATATTCAGGACTGTGATCTTAATTCTAATGCCTGTAAGATGTCACAAACAGTTTTAAGCAGCAATATTTGCGTGCTAAATTTGAATGTTAAGAGCAGCACTGTGGCTACAATGTGCGGGCTAGGTGATCTCTCAAGAATTTTTTACAATTGTCTAGACAAGACAGTAGTTTTTTTACTTCGATATTAGAGAAATTGAAAATTGGACAGATTTGATACAGATAAAGAAATATTTTAAGAAAGTGATCATTTTGGATGAGAGAAAGTGATACAAAAGTGACCGAACTTTCATGATTGTGTCACACAAATAGTGGCAGTACCATTGAGATTTTAAATATTATAAATGGACAAGAGTTTATTAAAAAGTATTGAGACTGGTTGTTGTTGTGACCTCCAAAATTGGAGAGGTTGTAAACAAACCTGGAGTTAGAGATATTTGGGCTAGAAATATAAATGTGTGTGAGTCATCAGCACATTGATGGCACATGAACCTTCTTGTTCATCTTTGGGGAGAATTTAAAGCATCAATATTTAAAAGCCAGTGCCAAGGAAAGTCAGCAAAAGAAGCTCAAAAGGAACAGCTGACAGAGGCTACAGGAAATACAGAAGAGTACTGATAACACTGCAAACCAAGGAAAGCAATTGTTTGGGAAGAAGAAAATGCTTAATATCGACTACGCGATGCCAAATATGCTATTGGAATCGTCTGTTTACATTCAGTTCACAGTCTAACAAAGGAGGGAAAAAAAACCCAACAAATGATTCCGTAGGAGAAATACAAATAAAATCAAAGGAAAGAATGCTCAACTACACCAACCACATCTCTACAATTTTAAAAAAAAAAACATGAAATGCTATTTTGCACATATATTAGCCAAAGGCAAATGTTGGCAAGGTTGCCAGAAAACCCATATGTTTATTAATATTGTTGTTAAAATAACTGGTACAAAAATGTAAAAGGACAATTCAGTAATACATATAATAAGCCTGAAAAATGCACTGATGCTCATTGGCACAATAGTCACAATGCTGCATGGAAATAATTTGAAAAGCCCAGACAGTGATAACTATAAATACTTAGGTTGGAAACAAATTCACGTAATGTTTACAACAAAGCAAAAACATATGCAGTGCTATTTTTCTGATGAACAAACTGAGGCACAGATGGTTAAGTAACTTTCTTAAGGTAGCATGTTAGTAAACAGTAGAGCAAAGGAAAAATGGGTGGTTTGAACTGAAAACCAGACTGTATATGATTTTGCCATTCCTTTCTAAAACTTTTTCTTTTGTGCCTTGCATTTAGCTGTATGCCTTCTATTTTGTTCTGTTAGTCCTATATTAGATTCAACTTTTTGCCCACACTGTATAGAAAATAATAAGTATTGGACAGTTTCATAAAATAAGCAAATGAATAAATTCACGAATCTAAAAAAATAAATAAACTTTCTCATACACTACCATCATAACTATACCACCACATCTTTCTTAAAATTTTTATTTATTGCCTGACCTGTGGTGATGCAGTGGATAAAGCATTGACCTGGAATGCTGAGGTCGCCGGTTTGAAGCTTGGGCTTGCCTGGTCAAGGCACATATGGGAGTTGATGTTTCCTGCTCCTCCCCACTTCTCTCTCTCTCTCTCTCTCTCTCTCTCTCTCTCTCTTTATCTCTATCTCTATTTCCCCTTTAAAATGGATAAATAAAATATTTTAAAATTTAATTTATTTATTTTAGAGAAAAAGAGAGAGGGGGCAGGGGAGAGAGAGAGTAAGAAACATCAATTCATGTTCCACTTTTTTATGCATTTATTGGTTGATTCTTGTATGTGCCCTGACTGAGGATCTAACCCACAACCTTGGCATATCAAAATGGTGTTCTAACCAACTGAGCTAGTGGCCAGGGCCTCAAAACATCTTTAAAAGCTCACCATGTAGTATTTTATTATATCATTCAGTTCTTTAAAAATCTCACACTCAGTTGACTCTGAAAATTAATTAGGTATTTTAAGATATATAAAACACTGTTGTAGATTCAATGAAAATCAAAATTAATTTTTTGTAATACTATGTTCAGAAAGTTCACAGCCTTTAGGGGTACTAAACACACTGTGTGTGTGTGTCTGCGTGTGTGTGATGTTATCTATGACTATGTAATAGAATCAGTACCATGATGAAATTTTGCACAGGGTACATCAGGACCAAAAAAAAAAGATTACTTACCCCATTCTGTGGGTCTGGAAAGGTGGAGATGAAATCTTAACTGAGAACTAAAGCATCATTACATTTTATTTAAGTGAAGGTTAGAAGAAACAAAGACATTCCAGGATAAGAGAAAAGCATGGTAAGGAAACGGTATATGTGTGTGTGTGTGTGTGTGTGTGTGTGTGCACGCATGTGTATCTTGAGTATGGCAAGGGGAGGAAGCAATGGAGGGGAGATGGCCTAAGAATTACCTAAAAAAGTGCCTTTGATTGTCCTATGATACTCTCTGAATGTATAGTCCTACATACTTCATCCTCACTTACTATTAAATACATTCATCTAGTTATTGTTCAGAACTCAAAATATCAGATTTTGAATGCATATTAATTTTAACAGGATTAGGTCTTTGCAAACTTGTGTGAAAAGCCTGATTTGGTGACCTCCATTTAATACCATGTATCTGCTCTCATTCTAAAAATGTTTTCCTTCTTCCCAGAAGCCCAACGTTCTTGTTAGCCCCCTGCCTAAATATTTTTAACTCACTTTTCCATATAAATTATTCATTGGCTTTCTCAGCTAATCTCTTAAATTAATTTAAATGGTGGTATTAGCTCTGTAAAATGTCATAATTCATATCTAATGGACAACTGTGCTTCAACTCAAAATATTAATCCTGGACATGAGTTTATGCTTTTATAGACTATAAAATACAGATAATCTCAGTTGATACTTATAATATCATTATAATAAAAGCAAGGTAGCTATTATACCATTTTTAAAATGAAGTTAATAAACTTCAAATATTAATTGACTTATTCAAAGTCACAGAGTCCTTGGTACAACAAATATTAAAGCTCATTTTATTTATGTCTTACTGGGAGCAGTTTTACTCCTGACACTCTCCACATAAAGGCAGGATCAGTGATTTTGCTACTGGAGCAAGCTAAAGGTATATGTATTTGAGGGTCTTTCAATTACTTCTTTAAAGTCCACCAAATGGGCAGTCTCCAATTCTGCCTACACACCTGTGTTCACTAACTCTGACTTGGGGTGATATTAACATAAGTTGATACTTAACTGTCTTATTAACAACCATCTGGTTTAAAAAGAATTGAACATTTGCCCTTTGATAATTTTTACCTATAAAATAACACTGTTTTTTAAGACATAACTTTTGACTACACCAATGCCTTATTTTTTTTATTTATGGACAAAAGTTGTAGTAGAATTTTTGCCAAGTTTTTCCCCCTTAAATCACTTTGTCCTTGTCTTTCACTCACAATGATTGAAAAAAAAATTGACAGGTAGACAGAACCCTGTGAGGCAAAGCCATGGGAAATGTCAGAGTGGTCACTAGTCAGTCAACAAGAAAAGAAAGAGGTGTGGGGCCCATTGGCAATAACCCGACACTGCAAGATACCTAAAGCAAATATCTCACTGCCCCTTTCACCCCTAGGCAACTCTGGCAAGTATGGTTTCATTTAAAATGGCTTGTTCTCATTATTCATGTAGGACCAAAATCAAACTCATAGCCCTGCACTTCCATTTTCCTAATTTTTTCTTCTTTATTCTCCATTTAAGTAAACTATACTGTTCACAAAATTAGGGGATATTTCAAAATGAATATGAAGCAATAAAAAAAGAAGCATTTAATTTTATTTGTATTAAACAAGAACATCAGAAAACCAAATGACAAGTCAAAGAAAGGTGTTTGGTTATGCAAATAAGATGCAAAACCAACTTTTATTTCATTGGTGAAAATGCACTCTACAAAACGTTGAAAGTACTGGAGTATCCACATGTTCTCTGATCCCCTAATTTTTGTAAGCAGTACATTACCATTGTAAACCCATGCTATAAAACTGAGTCATCAGGGTATATAACATTCCCCATTTTTTCTTGAATGTGTTTCTCAATTCCTTTCCTGAGTTGTGATCCCAGCTCAGGACCTCTATATTCCTACTGGGAT
This sequence comes from Rhynchonycteris naso, assembly GCA_037038555.1. Classification (NCBI taxonomy): domain Eukaryota; kingdom Metazoa; phylum Chordata; class Mammalia; order Chiroptera; family Emballonuridae; genus Rhynchonycteris; species Rhynchonycteris naso. The sequence goes on along the minus strand of CM072997.1, from coordinate 38,978,061 downwards.
TACTATAACACCTTATAATTGACTCTCTGAGTCCACTTTTTTTCTATACCACTTCTACCTTGCCATCTCAATTATCTTTAACAACACAGATCTTTTTATTAATTTTCTCCTCTAGGGGACAGCAAGATGATGATGGAGTAGGCGGACGTACCAACTTCCAACTCCTGAAACCAAAGTGTATTAGAACTTAATTTTAAGAACCATCATCTGAATAAACCAACTTTGAACTAAACTAAGTGGACTCTTTAACCAAGGAACACTGAAGAAGCCACATTGAGACTGGTAGGAAAAGTGAAAATGTTGAAAGGGCTGCCCAGCTCCCTGGAGCGAATGGCAGACTCGCGTGGTGGGAAGAGAGCTTAGTGGAAAGGGAGGGACCTGGGTCCCAGGAACAAAGCCCCAGCCTACAGCCCCAGAGCTTAGAAGAGGCATATGCACAGTATTGAGCTATGAAACAATTGAGGATACTGTTTGTGAGAAAGAGACAGTTTTCTCAGACCCAGGATTCTTCTTAAAGGGACAGCACAGAAAACCTCTCTCATAACCACTCACCCGGGACTTCGGGGAACGGGGACAGAGAGGACCGGAGCAGCAGGAACAGAGCGGAGGTGGGGAGAGACGGAGGCCCAGCCAGCATAAGCTTAGTCTAGCCGAGCAGGGGCGGAGGGGACACACAAAAGCGATCTGGCAGCTGCAGACCCGCCTGCAGCCCCACATGAGAGGGAAAAGTGGGAGGCAAGGAACAGGCAGAAATCTGCTGCTGAGCAGAAGCCCACGAGCACACACATAACCTGGCCTCCAAGGTATGCGACCCAGCATGAGCTGGCCCTGACAGTGGGGGCAGGGCTGGGTGGAAGCCTGGGAATAGGCAGGGTCTGCAGCTGAGCAAAGGTGCTCACCCCTACCCTTGATGTCGAGGCTTGTGCCTTGAGTGCTGTGCGCAACTCCACCTGTGGGGGCGAGGTGAAGGCCCAGACAGGCTGAGGTTTGTAGAGCTGGGCATTAGAACACAGCCCCTCCAAAGGAGGAGAGGTGGAAATCACAGCAATGCCTTAGTGATCTGGCGCTGGCAATGCCCATACCCAACCGACCTACGCAATAGTAGTGGGGGTGGTGGGCCTGCACACAGACCACACATAGGAAATACAGAGGCAACACCCATTGGACTCCAGTATCCAAACCCTTCTTATACACAGAAAAAATGGGCAGGCAGAGAAATGCAACCAAAATGAATCAAGAGAAATCACCAGAGAAGGACCAGAATGTATCTGATATAACCCAATTACCAAATGCAGAGTTTAAAATAATGATAGTTAGGATGCTCCAAAAGCTTAGAGCAACAATGAATAGTCATTACAAAAACCTAAATAAAGAGATAATTAGTATAAAAAGGGAAATTGAAATAATAAAAAAGAATCAGTCAGAAATGAAAATACAGTATCAGAACTGAAGACCACAATGGAAAATAGTAAAAGCAGGATGGATGAAGCCAAGAATTGTATCAGCGAGTTAGAGAACAAAATAAACAAAGGCACAGAAGCAGAGCAGAAAAAAGAAAAGAGACTCAAAAAATCTAAGGAAATTCTAAGGGAGCTCTGTGACAACCTAAAGTAAAACAACATACACATCACAGGGGCTCCTGAAGAAGAAGAGAAAGAACAAAGAATGGAGACCTTCTTTAATGAAATCATAGCTGAAAACTTCTCCAAACTGATGCAGAAAAAAGTCACACTAGTTCAAGAAGCACAGAGAACTCCATTAAAGAGAAACCCAAAGAAATCTACACCAAGACACATCATAGTTAAAATACCAAAGCTAATGGATAAAGAGAAAAATTTAAAAGCTGCTAGAGAAAAAAAGGCTATCACATCAAAGGAGCCCCCAGAAGGATGACATCGAACTTCTCAACAGAAACACTTGAGGCCAGAAGGGAATGACAAGATATATTCAAAGTAATGAAGAACAAAAACCTACAACCAAGACTACTCTATCCAGTAAGGCTAACATTTAAAATTGAAGGAGAAATAAAGAGCTTCCCAGAAAAAGAAACCCTCAAGGAATTCATTAAAACCAAGCCAATTCTGCAGGAGATGCTAAAGGGCCTATTATGACCAGTTCAAAAGGGGAAAAGAATATAGCAAAAGAAGAATACAGCTTTAAAGAATAAAATAGCAATAAACAAATACATATCAATAATAACCTTAAATGTAAATGGATTAAATGATCCAAACAAAAGACATAGGGTAGCTGCATGGATAATGAAACAGGACCCATATATATGCTGTCTACAAGAGACACACCTTAAAACAAAAGATGCACAGACTGAAGGTAAAAAGATGAAAAAAAAATATTTCATGCAAATGGAAATGAAAGAAAAGCTGGGGTAGCAATACTTATATCTGACAAAATGGATATTAAAACAAAGGCTGTAGTAAGAGATAAAGAAGGACACTACATAATGATAAAGGGAACAATTCAACAGGAAGATATAACCATTATATATATCTACGCACCAAATATATGAGCCCTGACATACATAGAACAGACTTTGATGGATATAAAGGACGAGATTAACAGCAATACTATAATAGTAGGGGATTTAAATACCCCACTAACATCACTGGATAGATCCTCAAGAAAGAAAATTAATAAAGAAACAGCAGGCTTAAAGGATACACTAGATCAACTCGATTTAAAAAATATCTTCAGAACTTTGCACCCTAAAACAGTAGAATATACATTATTTTCAAGCGCTCATGGTACATTCTCTAGGATACACAACATGTTAGTACACAAAAGTGGTCTCAACAAATTTAAGAAGATTGAAATCATATCAAGCATTTGCTCTGATCACAATGCCATGAAACTAGAAATTAACCACAAAAGAAAAAATGAAAAATACTCAAACACTTGGAAACTAAATATCATGTTATTAAATAATGAATGGATTAACAATGAGATCAAAGAAGAAATAAAGAAGTTTCTAGAAATGAACGATAATGAGCATACATCAACTGAAAATTTATGGGACACAGCAAAAGCAGTACTGAGAGGGAAGTTCATAGCACTCCTGGTATACCATAAGAAGCTAAAAAAAGCACAAATAAGCAACCTGACCCTGCATCTAAAAGAACTAGAAAAACAACAGCAAATAAAGCCCAGGACTAATAAAAAAAAAAAAAAAAAAAAAAGGAAATAATAAAGATCCGAGCAGAAATAAATGACATAGATGCTAAGGAAACAATACAGAGGATCAATGAAACCAGGAGCTGGTTCTTTGAAGGGGTAAACAAGATTGATGAACCTTTAACTAGACTCACCAAGAAAAAAAGAGAGAGGACTCAAATAAATAAAATTAGAAATGAGAGCAGAGAAATAACAACTGACACAACAGAAATACAAAGTATTGTAAGAAAATACTATGGAGAACGCTATGCCAAAAAATTAGACAACCTAGGTGAAATGGACCAATTTCTTGAATCATATAATCTTCCAAAAATCAACCTGGAAGAATCGGAACACCTAAACAGACCAATTACAACAAATGAGATCAAAACAGTTATCAAAAAACTGCCAACAAAGAAAAGTCCTGGGCCTGATGGCTTCACAAGTGAATTCTACCAAAAATTCAAAGAAGAACTAACACCTATCCTTCTCAAGCTATTTCAAAAAATTCAAGAGGAAGGAAGACTTCCAATCTCCTTTTATGAGGAGAGCATAATTCTGGTCCCAAAACCGGGCAAAGACAACACAAAGAAAGAAAATTTTAGGCCAATATCCCTGATGAATTTAGGTGCTAATATTCTCAACAAAAGATTAGCCAACCGGATCCAGCAATATATAAAAAAAATCATACACCATGATCAACTGGGATTTATTCTGGAGAGGCAAGGCTGGTTCAATATTTGCAAATCAATCAATGTGATTCATCACAGAAACAAAAGGAAGGACAAAAATCACATGATAATTTTAATAGATGTAAAAAAGCATTTGATAAAATGCAGCACCCATTCATGATCAAAACTCTCAGAAAAGTGGGAATACAGGGAACATTCCTTAACATGATAAAAGCCATCTACGATAAACCCACAGCAAACATCATTCTAAATGAGAAAATATTAAAAGAAATCCCATTAAGATTAGGAACTAGGCAGGGGTGCCCCATTTCACCACTTTTATGCAGCATAGTTCTGGAAGTCCTAGCTACAGCAATCAGACAAGAAGAAGAAATAAAAGGCATCCAAATTGGAAAAGAAGAAGTAAAACTGTCATTATTTGCAGATGATAAGATAGTGTATATAGAAAACCCTAAAGTCTCAGTCAAAACACTACTGGACCTGATAAATGAATTCAGCAAGGTGGCAGGATAGAAAATTAATACTCAGAAATCAGAGGCATTTTTATATACCAACAATGAACTGTCAGCAAAAGAAATTAAGGAAACAATCCCCTTCACTATTGCAACAAAAAAAATAAAGTACTGAGGAGTAAGTTTAACCAAGGAGGTTAAGAACTTGTACTCGGAAAATTATAAAACATTGATAAAAGAAATCAAGGAAGATACAAACAAGTGGAAGCATATACCGTGCTCATGGTTAGGAAGAATAAACATCATTAAAATGTCTATATTACCCAAAGCAATTTATAAATTCAATGCAATACCAATTAAAATATCAATGACATGCTTCAAAGATATAGAACACATATTCCAAAAATTTATATGGAACCAAAAAAGAACACGAATAGCCTCAGCAATCTTAAAAGGAAAAAATAAAGCAGGAGGTATCAATCTTCCAGATATCAAGATATACTACAAGGCCATTATACTCAAGACAGCCTGGTACTGGCATAAGAACAGGCACATAGATCAATGGAACAGAACAGAGATACCAGAAATAAACCCACACCTTTATGGACAACTGATATTTGACAAAGGAGGAAAGAGCATACAATGGAATAAAGACAGCCTCTTTAACAAATGGTGTTGGGAAAATTGGACATCTACCTGCAACAAAATGGAACTAGACTGCCAATTACAGCATTCACAAAAACAAACTCAAAATGGATAAAAGACTTAAATGTAAGACTTGAAACCATAAGCATCTTAGAAGAAAACATAGGCAGTAAGCTCTCTGACATCTGTCGCAGCAATATATTTGCTGACTTATCTCCACGGGCAAATGAAATAAAAGGCAAGATAAACAAATAGGACTATATCAAACTAAAACGTTTTTGCACAGCTAATGACAATAAGAACAGAATAAAAAGACAAACCACACAATGGGAGAACATATTCGACAATACATCTAATAAGGGGTTAATAACCAAAATTTATAAAGAACTTATAAAACTCAACAGCAGGAAGACAAACAATCCAATCAAAAAATGGGCAAAAGAAATGAATAGAGATTTCTCCAAAGAGAATAAACAGATGGCCAATAGGCATATGAAAAAATGCTCAACATCCCTAATCATTAGAGAAATGCAAATTAAAACGACAAGGAGATATCACCTCACACCAATCAGAATGACTCATATCAGCAAAACAACACAAAATAAGTGCTGGCGAGGATATGGAGAAAAGGGACCCCTTCTGCACTCCTGGTGGGAATGCAGAATGCTGCAGCCCTGTGGAAATCAGTATGGAGATTCCTCAAAAAATTAAAAATCAAACTGCCTTTTGACCCAGCTATCCCACTTTTAGGAATATACCCCAAGAACACCATAGCACTGTTCAAAAAGAAGAAATGCACCCCCATATTCGTGGCAGCATTGTTCACAATAGCGAAGATCTGTAAACAACCCAAGTGTCCTTCAGAAGACGAGTGGATTAAAAACCTTTGGTACATATATACTATGAAATACTACTCAGCCATAAGAAATGATGATATCGGATCATTTACAACAAAATGGATGGACCTTGATAACATTATACGAAGTGAAATAAGTAAAACAGAAAAAAACTGAGAACTGTATGATTTCATACATAGGTGGGACATAAAAACGAGACTATGAGACATGGACAAGAGTGTGGTGGTTAAGGCGTGGAGGGAGGGCGGAGTGAGAGGGAGAGGGAGGAAGGGAGGGGCACAAAGAAAACCAGATAGAAGGTGACAGAGGACAATTTGACTTTGGGTGATGGGTATGGAATATAATTGAATGACAAGATAACCTGGAGATATTTTCTTTGAATATATGTATCCTGATTTATTAATGTCACCCCATTCAAATTAAAAAAAAAGCTTATGGTGGTCCCCTAATTGATACAATAAATCTTGAACTCCCTATAAGTTTGTGATTTTTTTTTGTTTGTTTTGGGAGGGTTTGTTGTTGTTCTTGTTTTATGATATGGCGCCTATCATGTTTCTAAAAACATAGTTAGCTATATTAAATCTACACATACCCATGCTAGAAAAAACATTTCTGTCCATAGCTGAGTCTATGACAGTTTTGCTTAGAGAGACCTAGAAGGCTATCTATATGTTGAGATTTCAGAGATATAATTTATCTTTCCTTCTTGACAAAAGTTAGCCCATCTTAAGCTTCTGTTAAGAGATATAGGTATCTATTTTGAGATAGAAATAGATACAGCCAGATTGGTCTTCCGTTTAGCAAATGAGTTGGCTTATTTAACTGTAAAACAAAATTAAATAAGTTTCTTGTTTCACTTCAGCAACTTTCACATGACAACTTGCATTTTTCAATTTCAAAGGAAGAATTTAAAATGCATCCTCCCCACGCATTTGGGGGGTATGTAATACTATGTTCCCAGAACAGGCTTGCTTAACATCTTTCAAACTCATGACAGAATTTGGCAAATGCTGACATACACCCTATACACATTATAATTCACATAATTTCACAGAAGATAGAATTGAATGGGAAAAAACAGATAAAAGTGATAAAGCAGAAAAAAGAAAAAAACCTGGGATCATGACGAGTGTGCGTTGGATGAGGGAGCGAGATATACAGCAGGTTGAGAAGGGGGTAGTGACTGAACACAGTAAAGAGGACTTAGGCATCTAGTTCAAACTTAATCAGCTTCTTGTACACCTCCATCCTTGATGAATAAACTGAAATAGGCTAAGTAATAATGAAACATTATGTAGAATAGATTAACATTATATATACACATAAAAGTCAAGTATTGAGTTCTTTTTAGAGAGCAGTCTTTTAACACTATCAAAAATATTTACATTAAAATAAACACAAGAACTATAGTTCTAAAATATTCTTACAATCTATAAAATCATAGCAACTCTATAAGAGTTAGTCCTTAATAGTTAAATGTAAATATAAATTTATTATGTGAACTACCTATCCAATTTTTCTGTCCTGCTCCTTTGGAAACTTCTGCTTATACATGTCAATATTATATACACAAATAAATATGCCCAGCATTTTCAAAATAAGCATGTCAAATAATTAGGTTATACTTTTGAGTACTTTACAGCATTCCATGTTTTAGCATTTTCAAGTTAAGTCCAGGAAGAAAATATACCTACTGTATCGTTAGTTTCTTAAAAATTGTCTGAAAGTAAAACTAAAATACTATACATTTCGAACATACAAATTAAATTACGGGTCAGTGAGAATACCCTGAGGTTTAATGTTAAAGCAGAATAAATTAAAGGAACAAGCCTCATCATTGTTAGGGGATGGACAGTTCAATCAAAAGGCTCTGCAGTGTAGGCCATGGCCACACAATGCCCATCTACCGACAGTGGGGCAGTGCGGTCCTCTACAGGTGCTGTGGGTCTTGAGCTCTGTCTCAGCTGCTGCTGGCAACTTGTGTTTCCAGAGGTTTGAGGAAAACCCATTAGGATCTAAAAATGACAAAATCAATCAGCATCCGAGTTACCACCATGTATGTAAAGCTGGAGTTCTCCCTCCAGCCAAATATGACAGGAAAACAGCTTTTTGATCAGGTGGTTATAACTATCAGCTTCCAGGAAGTTTGGCTGTTTGGCTTCTAGTATGTATATAATAAAAGATTTCTTACGTGATTAAAACTTGATAAAATAGTGTCAGCCCAGGAGGTAAGGAAGGAGAACTGTCTCCAGTTTAAGTTCAGGGCCAAGTTCTACCCTGAAGATGTGTCTGAGGAGCTATATCATGCAGAAGCTTTTCTTCTTCCAAGGGAAGGAGGGCATTCTTAGTCATGAGATTTACTGTCCTCCTGAGACCTCGGTGCAAAAGTTTGGAGACTATAACAAAGAAAGGGAAAAGTCCAGGTACCTCAACTCCGAGAGGCTGATCTCCCCAAATCATGGACCAATACAGGTTCACTAGTGACCAGTGTGAGGACCAGACCCAGGTGTGGCAGGCCGAGAACCATGGGATGCTCAAAGACAGTGTTATGTTGGAGTATCTGAAGATTGCCCAAGACCTGGAAATGTACAGAATCAACTATTTTGAGATAAAATATAAGAAAGGTACAGACCTATGGCTAGGAGTGGATGCCCTTGGACTAAATATTTATGAGAAAGATGATAAACTGATTCCAGCGATTGGCTTCCCATGGAGTGAAATCAGGAACACTTCTTTCATTGACAAAAAAAGTTTGTCGTTAAGCCCCTCAACACGAAGGTACGTGACTGTGTTTTATGGCCGCACACTCACCCATGCGCATCAACAAGGGGATCCCACGGCCCCGCATGCGGATCCACCAGTTTTATACAAGCACAGCAGAAACCCGACACCACCGAGGCACAGCAGATAAAGGCCCATGTCTGGAGGAGGTTCCAGAGGCACCACGACAGCCCTGGAAGCCGAGAAGAGGAGAGAAACCATGGAAAGAGAGACAGCAGATGGTGCGGGAGAAGGAGAAGCTGCTGTTCAGGCTCCAAGACCAGGAACAGAAAGCCAGACTGAGATAGAGGTCTCGGACCAGACTCAGAGGGCCCTGCAGCTGGAGGAGGAGAGGACATGCACGCGGGAGGAGGCTGGGCACCTGTAGGCCAACCGACCGGGTGGCCACGCTGCAGGCTAGGGAGAGCTGGAGGGGCCCGCGGTGGATGCAATAAAGGGCCGGGGGCACCTGGCTGTGGAGCTGCCAAGTGCTCGCGGAGATCGCCCTCCTAGAGGAGGAGCGCAGGCGAAAGGAGGATAAGGTCAAGTAAGCTCAAGATGACCTAGTGAACACCAAGAAGGAGCTGCCCCTGGGGATGACATCTCCCCCTTCACCCCTGCCCCATGTGTGAGCGGGTGGGCTACCAGGTCCAAGAGAATCTGCGGAAGGGTACCATTATTATCATCATCATCATCATCATTATTAAATCACTTCCTGTCTTGGAGCATGGCTTATTGAATTAAGGAAAGAGACGCCTGTAAAGTCTGAGTAACATGCTCCATGCTGGTCCCTGTGGTACAAGATTTGACATAATTAAGAAGAACACATCAGGACCTGATCAGGGCTTCTACTTTGCACCATACTTCTTTTTCTGTATTTGAAATTAGTTCGCATTGATTTATTTGTACTTGATTTCTATGAAGGATGTGTCTTTGTATACTTAAGTTTTTTAGCGGGTGAAAATTATTTTGAAAAGTGGGTCTCGAGCACTCTTACACACACATATACACACAGTGATTTCCTCCCTCCGTTGATAAAATCCTGTCATCATTCAGGATAAACAGCACACTCTACTCCCAGATAAATTTTTATTGCTCTTTGTTTTTTTAAGAGTTAGAAGGCTACATTGTTGGACTTACATACTTAATCAATGATCATCTACAGAGTATGCAGTATTTATATATAAGTGATGATACATGTTTGGAGCATTCATTTAAAAAAGGGAGAGTTTTGTTCTGTGTGTTTTGTTAACTTTAACAGAATAATAAAAGAATTACACACTTAAAAAAAAAAAAAAGCTCTGAACTCTACCTTGAAGGGACTTGAGTAAATTCTGGCAATTTTGGGTTTTACATTTCAGAAATAACTCAGCCCTCATTATTTTCTACTTCGCTGCTTCTAAGCGTGAAGAATTTAGGTCAGAGTTGAGCCTGGGTTAGTTGTGGTAACTGTCAACAAATAAATCTCTGCCCATATTTCATTCTTTATAAAAAAATAAATGAGTGTGGGTAAAGAAAATTGACAATCTTATGGAGACAAGAATCTGTTAGCACCTGTATTTGCATTTTAAAATTACTTTTGAAGAAACGATAATGGACTTTCTGCATTCTTCCCAAGACACTAAGATGGCATTACAGGGAGGCCCACTTTTGCTTTCCCATGTCCCTAATAACTCTAACTACATGTGCATTTTCTTCTTGATGCCAGTGTTGGGGCAATCAGCCTCACGGGTACCAAACAAACTATTAGAAAATGATTCCAATTAAACACCATTCCAAAAATGATCCTTTAATCTTTGCGTTGTTTTCTGTTATAAAAAGATATTTGTTCAAAACAGCCTAAAAGTACTATAACAAGGATTTTATGTTTATATAACTGGTAACATCACAGTCAAAGTCAGCATCTGAAATGCTTCATTTTCTGCTCACGCTGATTTTATTATTTCTTTTCCCGGTTTCTGAAAATTTCCATAATTTGGTTAAAGTCACATTTATTTGCATCAGACATATCTTTGAAAGATTAAAAAAAAAAAGTTCTGGGAAAATCTCAGGGCACATAGATGGAAGGAAGAAGCTCTATCTCTGACTGTGCCATGACCTTCAAGATATTAGACAGACAGAATCTGTCTCTGGTGCACTGTGACACTTCACGTCTGGTGGGGAAGACCACAACTCAGAGCTCATATGCTTCCGAGCATTGTGCGACACTTGAAAATGGGGTGTTGCAGCCTTGCTCATGGTGTCCTTCGTACTTCAGCTGGGCTGCTCTTCCTTAATCCTCAAACTGCCCGGAGAAGTTTGCTGGTAACATTTAGGCTATTGCTGTCCCTGGTGCCTCTCGTAGACAAAGAACTTGGGGAGAATCATGCTCTCAACTGTCTCTCTGTGCTTCCTAGGTATCAGAGAAGTACAAATGATCATTTTGAAAGTGAATTCCTTAGGTTTCTAGCGATGAAACTATGAGGAGGTGGAACTTCCAACATTATTGCTCTATTATTTCGGATCAGATTTTGGGTCCCTTTTTTCTATGTCTCAAGTGATGACCATAAAGAGAAAGTTGCTGGTGGTTTGTTCGGCATTGAAAATGAGGCTCCATGTGCATGAAATGAAGGCTTTACTCCCATGTGGTGATAGTGCATTGATCACAACTGAAAGTTTCAGAAACCTAATTCAAAACCAAAACAACAGTTTATTGCTTAGTGTGCCAAGATGAAAATGAGGTGCTGGCATCAGGCTTTAAGGAGACAGTGCCACCGGGATCCACCCTCTCTAAACAACCTAATAGCTCATCTCACCTTGCCTGATTCCAGTTTCATGGCATTTGTAGTCTCTCCTGTTCTAAACGGGCCTCCTTCAGGTATTGGTAAGCAGGCCTCTTAGCAGGCCACATATTTTTTTTCCTCCCAACACACAAATGCCTTCAACAGATTTACTGAGTTTCCACTATGTGCATGTCACTGCTTTAGATGCTGAGAATACAGAGTCGAAAAAGAAAGTCTCTGTTTATGAATCTTATACCTAGTGTAGGAGAGAAGAAAGTTATTTAAAAAGTCAAAGTACTATATGTCAGATTGTGCTGAGCACTATGGAGGAAAAGAAAAGGAAGAAAGGGAAATAGATGGTAATGGGTGGGTCCTATTTTGTTTTGAAAGGTCAAGGAAAGTCTCCAAGAACAGAAAAATGTGAGCAGTGACTTGAAGGCACTGAAAGAATGAGCAGTGTAACTATAAAAGGAGCCACTGAAAAACAAAAAGTATAAGGAGCCCATACACTCTTGGGTACACAAGCTGTATATTTATGTTTTGGTCACTAAGTCAGAATATAATTTCAGAAGAGAGAGAATAGATTTTTCTGAAATAAAAAAAGAAAAAAGCCAAATAACTACCTCTGATAAGGGATGGACGTTATACTGAGTTGAATAGTGTCCCACCCAAAAATCATGTCCAACCAGAACCTAAGAATGTGATCATACTTAGAAATAAGGTCTTTTGTAGATGCAATTAGTTAACATGCGGTCACACTAAATTCAGGTGGGCCTTAAATCCAATGACAAGTATCCTTATAGGAAGGAAGGAAGGAGGCTCTGTGACAACAAAGGAAAAGATTGCAGTGATGTCTCTATAAGTCAAGAAATACCAAGCATTACCAGCAACCACTAAAAAGTATTTCTTCTTTAGCAACTTCAAATGGAGCATACCTTTGCTGACATCTAAATTTTAGACTTCTAGTCCCTAGGAATTTGGGCGAATAAATTCCTGTTTTTTTAAGCCACCCTGTTTGTGATACTTTGTTACAGTAGCCCTAAGAATTAATACAGAGGTTCTCTTGTTTTACACAAGATATACACATTCCAGGTTTCCTCTTTATGCCATTTAGCAAATAATACTAGTCTACCACCAAAGAGCCTTTCCTCAAAATGTCCTGCCACTTCATGGAGAAGAAAATGCTGATGCACAGCACTGGCCTCAGGTCAAAGAAGTTCAGGGTTGTGATTCTATCCTACTGAACTACTCAGTCTGGGGGCATACCTCTCATATATTCACCCCATGTTGCTGCTAAGTGCAAGTAATTGCTGTGATACTGGCTGTATGTGCCAAACTCCTGGTTCCTGTCCTTAAAGTAGACAGTCACAGCCATCTAGTCACCATAATACTTGCTCAGGCCCTCTAGTAGGTAAATGATCAGAGATAAAATGTTTTCTATGTTCCCAAGAGTCACCTATGTGTTTAATATTCATCAGCCTTGATGTGTCATAAGGTAAGCCAACTGTTGGGATATTCTTATCCATAGGTGTACTATACTAACTCTTCCTCTATCCAGCAACTCAGTCATGCTGCCCTCTATGGGCAGAGGTAGTGGAAACCCTTAAGTTTCAGTAAGCTGCTTCTCTTTCTTCTGATGAGGAGTTGCTATACCACAGTGACCCAGGCTCCGCTCAACTCAAGAGTTCTACTCCATCAGTTCACCTATGAAGAGATTTTTCATAAGAGGATAACCCAAACTTTGTTTTTATCAAGTCCCATTTAAAGAGAAGAAGATAGGTAGTAATCCTAGCTTTGCTATCCATGTGAAAAATATGGGGAACACTGTCAGTCAGCCTCTCCATGAAGACTACAATCCTCAAATACTATCTCACAAAATGTGAGGAAAGTGCCCAAATTCCTGCTTTCCAGAGTTCCATAGGAAGTCAGGATTGAACACAGCTAAGATGAACAGGCTAGAGTAGGGGGTTCCAATAACTCAAGACCTTAATTAACTGATGGAAATTCACTATTACAGGAAAGCTAAGCTTCCTTAGTTGAAGCCACATTAACTTCTGAGGGTTAAGATGGTCCAAATATACAAAAAAAAAAAAAAAAGGCTCATGATGGGGCCTTTTGCTCATGATGGACACCAGGAGGGAAGGGAAGTAAAGACACACACTCTGAAACTCAGATGGTTTAGCAACACTTGCATCTGTGCTGTATGTCAGTCCCATGCGGCCTAAAGGAAAAGCTCAGTTAAGACTCCAATAGCCACATGGTGTGGGTCACTCAGATATAACAAATTTATTTTTTTGTAGTTCCCAGACTTTTAAGAGAGAGTTTGGGAAAAGCTCAAACATCATTTCCATCTTGTTAGCAAGAACCAGTAAAGGAAGGTGATCTCTTAAATGAGTCACTAGCAAAGCATATATACCACATTTTGTATCCACAGCCTAACTCATGTATAACAGGTAAAATCTTTTGAAATACCTATGTCTACTTGCCATTACTAAATCATGGAAAGGTGCGATGTTGTCTTATGACATAAGCTATTTTTCTAAACAGACAGAAAGAAAAAGTGTAAAGCCCAACCCCTTTCCTTAGTGGTTGTCAGATGAAAACAAGAAATTTTATAAGAAATAGATTTTTTAAATGGTACCTTTCTCTGCAATGAAGTTGCGAAGAGGGGACCATGTTAGATATGTTGAGAAGAAAGTCATTGAATAAAGGGTTTCTGTGCTCCTTCCCAGTTAGAAGTGTAAAAAAACTGTTTCAAGGTATATTACCAAAACAACCAAGGATTAGGGAGGTGAAGTTCTAACATCTCCTCCCCTGGTTTTCCCAGACTCCCACTTGTCACAAAACATTGATAGGCTTATGGTGAGAAGAGATATCTGCAGTGAAATCAAACTCACCATTTATCTGAAGTCTATAGGAAAGACCCAAAGTTAGGGAGCAAGTTACAAGTAAAGAGAAGTTATAACCAGACCTCAGAAGAGACTGAGGTAAAAAGCAAGGCAGCAGGATGGATGCCTGACCAATCTGAGAAATAACTCTCCAAGCAGGAGCTTCCTACTACAACCACAGGATGCTAGAAGGACACTCAGCCACTAGGTAAGGCCATTATTGCAAAGATCAGAGAAGCCAGAAAACTAAGCAAAGTCTTGCCGATATAAATTTGAGAAGTGCTTCTTGGAATATATACAGTACTGCGTTATTTGGTACACATAGCTCACCATGACATACACATCACTTTGGAGAGAAGAAATAGACAGAAATCTATAAAACTTGGCTGACCAAGCAGTGGTGCAGTGGATAGAGCGTCAGACTGGGATGCAGAGGACCCAGGTTTGAGACCCTGAGGTACCCAGCTTGAGCGCGGGCCCATCTGGCATGAGCAAAAGCTCACCAGCTTGGACCCAAGGTTGCTGGCTCGAGCAAGGGGTTGCTCAGTCTGCTAAAGGCCCAAGGTCAAGGCACGTGTGAGAAAGCAATCAATGAACAACTAAGGTGTCGCAACGAAAAACTGATGATTGATGCTTCTCATCTCTCTCCATTCCTGTCTGTCTGTCCCTATCTATCCCTCTCTCTAACTCTCTCCCTGTCCCAGTAAAAAAACAAACAAACAAATAAATAAATAAATAAAAATCTATAAGACTGTATTAGTCAAGAGACAAATACCTGAAGAGACTGAATTTATGACATTAATTGAATTTAGTTTTATCAGTTTGTTTGCTTTCTTTCTGCTTAATTCACTGAAAGATCACATCAGATGTAGAAAACAAAGAACCCATATTGAGATTGTGTATCAGTGTACCCCTCATGAATTGAGCTAAAAATACATAACAATACAAGAGCAAGTACCGACATCTATTATATTACTACAGGGTTTCTTAAATTCTTCAAGAATACTATCACAATGACCATTTATAGATGTCATGTCATATTTTCAGGAAACTAACAAACCAAATATAAATTGAGAGGAAGAATTGTTGAAGGCATAAATTCAACTTTCAATTGACAGAAGGGTAGGGTAGGAAAATAAGAAACTATCTTCAGATCCTTTTCAAAGTGTTACTCTTAATTGTTGCATAATTAAAATCATGTTAAGAGCATTTGATATAAAATTAGCTGTTCACAATGCAGAATTGCCAGTTATGACTCAAATGGGCAGTTCAACTTTCTTTTTCTTTTTCTTTCAGTTCAACTTTCTTAAAGTTCTCTTCTACCAGAGGGGAAATAGTTGCCAAATACAGTGCCAGCTTTAAACAGTTGGTCTGACCTACAGGAAGATATCCCGTGAGCCTGAAAGAAACATGTGGTAAACTATTTGGAAAACTCAGCAATAATTTTTAAAGAATTATTTTTACAAATATGAAATGGTGGTAAAAGTAAATATTGATCAGTTGAACATTAAGTGAAATGGATGAGCTTTCCATATAAAAAAGTTCTTAGGATTTTTCTCAAATAATTCAGGTACAAGGTATTATAACTAAATATACCTTATAAGGCAGTGGTTCTTAACATTTTTTGAGGTACCAAATCCACCAGTTTCATATGCACATTCACCAAACCCTTCTTTAGTGATAAATAAAATATGATTTTTTTTCCAAATTCAAGACATAGGTATATGATTTTTTACTGGTGCACAAAATGAGCCGTGCATGAACATCACCTTGCTCAAAAAACAAAACCAACAAAGTGCATGCACTCACAACAAATTACGGTATTACTTTATTCTGGCTTCCGTGGCAGAGGCTTCTCCAAACCCCTGAGACCAACTCATCAAACCCCTAGGATTCGATAGAATCCAGGTTAAGAACAACTGTTATAAGGACACTCATATTTAAAGCACATGATAAACTATAATTTTCAAACAGCTATTTCTTCTGTGATGGAAAAGAATAGAGGCTTATTTTCTGTCAGCTGCAGGTTATTTCCACTAGGGAAGTACTTTACTGTCCCATATCTGTCCCCTTAAGACATTGTGTTAAAATATCACAAATTTCAAATTAAATGGTACTATTTAAAATAGCATAGAAATGTGAAATACAATTGGAATAAATTCTGTGGCAGAGAAACATGCTTCTCCCTAAATATGTCTAGAAATATAAGCTACTCTAGACTTGTACACATTATTTTTACAAAGTAAATTAAAAGCAACTCACATAACTATAATACTTTCTATGTTCTGAGTGCTGCTCTATTCTTGAGAAACCAGAACCTAGCATCAAATTTCACACTGATTAAATGCAAAACAGATAAGTATTGACATAATTCTACTTGTCTTAAAGGAAAATATTTTCTGTTTCATGGCTTATCTTCAACCAAAACTAACATGACTTTCTTAAAATTAAAGATTTAAAAATTTAAACTATCAGCTGAATTTCACAAGGTAAATAATAAACACAAAAGTCAAAATACATTAAAACAGATTATAGAGCTTTTATTTATGAAGTAGACCTACCCTTTGAATTTTTCACTTTTTAAACACAAGTTATTCTCGGGCACTGCTCTTTGTCTGTGTTGAGCTAATTTAAAAAACAAAACAATCAGTTGCTAGCACACCCTCCATGTGCTTACAAACTTCTGTAGGTGTGAAAATGTCATAAACAAAAGAAAGAGTTGCCAAGTTAAGCTCATACCTCACTGTGAAATGAATTAGATCAGAAGATGAAAAGCAAAATTTCCATTAAGTATTTTCTGCAGTCAGGTAATTAAAGCATTTATTACTTTTGAAGCAAAGGATAAACAAAAGCTCTGAAATTATCAAGGTGTTTTTTTTTTTTTTTAATTCTCTTTTTGTTTGGAGCCAATAAAAGTACATTGGCCTGTTTTTTATTAACTAAGAAGTGAAAGAAAGAAAGAAAAGAAAAAACTCACAGTTCTGAAAGGAAGTACTTTCTCCCATGATCTTAAAAATGAAAATAACTGGAGCAGGATCAGAACATGGTTACGCCCCCGCCCCCCAGGTTTGTCCACACCGCATCTGCTGCTGCTGCTGAGAGTTATGCTGACTCCAGTTAGTTGTTGTTAGAAAGGGAAATTCCAAAACCAAAGAAATCTGTGATGTTCTTTTCTGATTTCCTAATTTCTCTTTATATAAAAATTATTAGAAAAGAATCATTCCAGTCTTTTTGGTCACAGCAGATAAAACTGAAGATATAGTACATGTAATAAGTGAACTGACCATTACTAATACAAATAAAAAAAGGGAAACAACCAAGTAAAAGATGATTTACAATTAAATGAACAAAAAGATTGCCTCAAAAAATGAGTCTTGACCAGAAAATTTGGTGAACTTGGTTTCAACCTACCAGCAAGAAAAAGAGAGCAAAACTTACTGAAACTACTATAACTACAAATTTTAAATATTTTTCACGTGTCAGTTCCTATTGAGTACCGTTTGTCTATGTACAAAAACAAATGTTGTACAAGAGAGTCTGATAATCACCTGTTTCTGCTAGTAAATGTCGATGATTATATTTTTGAGAAAACTCAAAATTTAGAGTATTGGGGGAAAGGTATATGCATTTGATAGAAATGATGTAACTCTATCACAATTTCTATTCTTGCTCCAAATATTAAATAATTAAATTTATTTTAAAAATTGAATCTGCAGTTTATTAAACTATATTAGTTTTTAAAAAGGAGGTAAATATAATATTTGTTATGAAAGTGTATCTTTTGAAGGAGAGAGATGACTTCCTGGTCAAAAAAGTGATTATACGTTTGGGCACTGGTATCTTAGTATTTGATTCAGATATAGCCTCCTGCATGCAAAGTTGTATGATTTGAGGAGGGTTACCAAAGTTTTCTGAATTAGAGTTTCTGCTTCTTCATAAAGAATAAAACAGATACGTTAATAGCACTTTCCTCTTATGGTTGTGTTATGGACTAAACATTCTTGTTCCCCCAAAATGCTTATGTCAAAATGCCAACCCCTGATATGATAGTATAAATAGGTAGGATCTGGAGGATGGAGCCCTCATGAATGGGATTAGTGCTTTTAAAAGAAATTTCTCTCATGGTTTCCACTGTGTGGAGACACAAAGAGAAGATAGTATAGTACTCTGTGAGCTCAAAAGTGTGCTCTCACCAGACAGAAAATCTACTGGCTTTTTGATCTTGGACTTCTCAACCTCTAAAAGTGTGAGAAAAAATTTTCTGTCACTTATAAACTGTCCTGTCTATAGTGTTCCATTATAGCAGCCCATCCAGACTAAAACAAGTTGTTATGAACATAATATTAGATTGCTATGTAAAATGTGTTGTATAGTAATTAGCATATGATATGTGCATCTATTTTTGCTATTGTAATGAATAATTTTTAAAATTATAACTGAGACCCTAATCACTGTGTAGTCAATCATCAATATACAATGGCTTACACCAAAGGTCACTGTAAATTTTATTTTATAAATAGAGCTGTCATATTATTTTTCTGTTCCCTCTCAGGATATAAAAATAGTAAGAACAACAGTAATAACATTATATAAGAGTAATAGCTAGCACTTATTGATACTGGATTTATCGCATACATTGTAAGTATTTTAATAGTTTAAAATATAAAATTTAACAAATAACTTATGAGAGGGCTACCATCATTTTCTCCCTTTAACTAAGGAACCTGAGCCATAGAACTATGCACTACTTTAGCTATTGTCACACACTAATGAATTGGAACCTGGACACAAACCCAAGAAGACTGTTTTCAGACCTAATGCTCTGTTCTTCTTTCAAGTCTAATCTTAAGTAGTTTGTATGGACAATAAGATATGGAAATGTCTGTACTGAATGAATTTGGATAAATACATCGAATCTTATGTTCACTATTCTAACAGATGAAGTATTTATATCAAATTGTCACCAAGGATTTAACTATACAACTCTCACTGACATTGATGATAATTGTGCAACTGAATCATTGCGTACTTTTTAACAATTCACCTCACAATGTTCTTATTAACTTGTTTTAAACTAGGCATAATATAAGAAAAAGGCAGTAATAAACAACAATATGTAGTAATCCAATTTGTTTTAGGTTGTGTTGTTCACTAAGTAATATAATTATTTTTTTATCACAATAAGAATTGTATTGTCATTACATCCACTTTTCAATTTTAGTCTAGCATTAAAAGTCTTGAGAGGAAATAATAAATTGCTTAGCAGTCTAAAGCTAAATGCAACTGTAACCCAAGTCCACATATTCACCTGCAAATATACCTATTGACACACTCAATATATTTATAAGTAATGTTTATAAGAATGGAGCCCATTTCAGCTATTCATAGAATCAGTGAAGTCCAAAATTTACATATCAAAAATCTTATCTAGGATAAAATTTTTGTATGCCATTTCTCAAGTGAAATTACCTACCTGTTAAGGTAGCATAGAAAATTCCTTAGAAAGTAAATTCAACTTATTCTATTAATCTTGTCTTTCAAAACTTTCTGAAACTCCCTTGTAACCCGTGGGTAATGTGGTATCTTAAATAGTTAAGAAAATTACAAGGAATATTGCACCATGGTTAAAAACCATTTGGTTTAGGACAGATGGAAAGGATCTTAGCTCTAATGCTTCTTAGCTTGGTGATTTGGGCAATCTATTTAATCATCTGTAAAATGGGGATAATAAAAGTCAAACTTAAAAGAACTATTGTGTGAATGAAAGAAAATGATGTATTAAAATACTGCAGTATAAGTCATACATAAATGCTTGACAATTGTAGGCTGCTCGTAATATTACTAGTTTTTATAGGCTTCTGACTATATATTTATTGTAATGTTATGAAGCTGCAAGAAAATATGCTATATTTTCTTGGAGAACACCAAGTGTAGCAGGTAGAAAAGTGTTTTATTATACTGTATATCCTGCTTTACACTTTCTTCATTGTTTGGCTAAAAAAGAAATCCATTTTTCTTCTAAGGATTCTTCTATAGACATTCTGTTTCCTTCAGGCTCTTACTGATGATCGTACACAATGAGCTTTTTCTCAGAGGACCTTATGCTGGAGGTAGCATATTAAATAATGTCTATTTGTATGTACATGATTGCTAAGTAGGGTACTATGCATTTTCATATCTGTTGAATTTGTGTTGTATAGCCTAAGTCTTTGAAATTAATCTTTTGTATTTTTTTATTTTTCTCAGTTTACAGAAGGATTCTATTCTGTTTTTATCATCTATTGTGTATCTGTTTTCAGGAAAACACATAGCTGAGACGCCCTTATTTAGAAAAAAACAATTTTTAAATACCACCATTTAGATCAGTATAAAAGTCTCAAGCTTCATATCCCAAATGCTAAAGCAATGAACCTCAGAAATTATGCACAAATCTGAACACTAAATTTCACAATGGAATTCTAGGCATACTTTATTTTATTTTATGTTGTGTTATTCTATGTTACCTTGTCTCATCTCATCTTATCTTATTTTACCTACTCCATCTAACTTTAGTTCACCTACTGGAATTCACTCCACATCTTATTACCATTGAATTGAAGGTGTAATATAAGTTTCAGTAATATTAAAATAAGTCAAGTAGTTACCCATATAAATAATGAACAATTGAAAAGTCATTACAGAGCAGCATATCCAAGAATACAAATGAACAGAGTATTAATTATGTATCTGACTAATTTTGGCCCCAGAAATGATCAGATGAGACCAATTAGAAATGTTTCTTGAAAAATGCATTTTTGAAGTTGGAAAGGCAAGTGTAAGAAAAGACCTGAAGGTAGAAACATACTAACATGCTAATGAGAAAGATAAGCTTGGAATACTGCAGAAGGTTCTACCACAGAGTAACATAAATGTGGTGAAATAAACGTGAATTAAGGTCAGCTCCTAAAATGTAGTGTTAATGAGAAGTTTTCCATGAAAAGATTAGAAAATACCTTTGCCTCAAGCCAGTGTTAATTGAAAATACAAAGGTCTTTCTTGAACTGATACAGGCTTCTAAACCACGGGTATTTATTTTTTCTGAATGGTGGTTACAAAATTACAAAATGACACATAGTAATAGATCGTTTGAGGTATCCAGTTAAAAAGCAATCAGTGAACCATGTAGTTACAATTGCCACCCCCCACCCCAAGCCATTTCTTGATACTATTTATTACCTGAGTGATTTTACAATGTTGATCAAATTGTTTTGTCTAAGCTTGCAAATGAAACAAGGGCTTTGTATTCTGATTTGATTTAAACTGTAATTTTAAAACAATTATTTTTTTTTCTTCTTTCTGAGGCACATTTCACTGACTTGACCTGGTCTCTTTCCTTGAGGATCCTTGATCCCTGCAGCAGCAGAAGACAAGATCCCCTTTCTGACTGATGGTCACAAGACTTAAAGCCCCTAGAATGTTAATGATAACATCTTAATCTAAATTGTATTTCAGTCCCTGAGTCCTAAACCTGGGTGATGACTTTGGTTACCTCTGCTTGACTCAAGTTCTGGATGCTGGAGTTGACCTGGGAGTTGTTCTCAGGACAAGAAGAAATGATTTAATATCTCACCTCTGACCAATCAGCTCCTAAAATGACTTTGAGCCCCTAATTTACAGTGTCTTGTGATTTTGCTTACATAATCTGTTACCTACAGGCCATCGGTGAATCGGGTCTTTCAGAGCACAAGGTCACTCCTCTCTGGATTGGCCAGTTCTACTAAAATAATTCTTTACTGTATATCACTTCTGCATTTCTTTTTTTTTTCTGCCAGAGCATGCAGGCAGAGGAACTTAATTATTCGGCTTCAGTAACACAAACCAGTGCTGTCAGCTAGGGTTCCAGCAGAAAAGAGAGTCAGTGTATGTCCTTTTATATTCTAAAGCAGCAGGCACCCACAAAATAAAGCTTCATTGATTGGAAATTGTAGCCACCTTAAAACTTTCAGAAATCACACATGTATATGTTGCTTGCATTAGGAGAGAAAATTAACAAATATCAGTTTCATCATATTTTTACACTGCCTTGGTAAAATATATCTGAACTTTCCTGAAAACAACAAAACCGTTCTTAGCTCATTCATAAAACTCACATCCCTCAGCTTCTTTGGGTAGAGTTTTAACTTCCCCCAGAAGAGAGATGAATTTCTCTCAGATAGAGTCTGTCCCAGGTGAGCTGACAAGTATGAACTACATGACCCCAATTTTGAGGATTTGGCCAAGATAAGGGCTTTAAGTTCAGAAGTCTAAATGGCAGTAATGACTTTTATCAACGATATCTCTTTTGTGCCAGTCTAATGTATGTTTCATTCAGAAAAATATCTGTGCAGTAATAGCAACATAGAACTTCTTTTTATTTTATTCATTTTAGAGAGGAGACAGAGAGAGAGAGAGAGAGAGAGAGAGAGAGAGAGAGAGAAAGAAAAGGGGGAGGAGCTGGAAGCATCAACTCCCATATGTGCTTTGACCAGACCAGTGCAGGGTTTTGAACTGGCGACCTCAATGTTCCCAGGTCGACACTTTATCCACTGCATCACCAGAGGTCAGGCCAGCAAGTCTTTTTATTTACCCTAGATGCATATTCTTCCAGATTCTACAGAACTACGTTTTTAGATCTACTGCTGTTCTAATTATAACAATTTACTCTAAGCGTAGTTGTTTTTTTATTTCACAACTCATTTTTATTTGCAGCAGTCTTTAATCATTCTATTTGCAAAAGCTCACTTCTCTTAAGAACTTCATCAATAGATTGCATAAAGGCTTTGCTTCTCCAATGCATTTTACAAAATGTGAGCTGCCTGCTTCCCTTAACGAAGCATTGGACCCTTTCAGCCCCCTGTTATTCTGAGCATGCGATCCTGCATGGCTTCTCTGTCACAATCAGAATCCTCTTTTGCTATTTCACTGTTGAAATAACTATATCCTACATAACTATGGCAGGTATAAACTTGACTGCAGTCTACACTAAAAAGCCATCTTCCCTTCTTCACTATCATCACAATGATCTTTTTTACTACATCACTTTAGTAAACACCTCAGTACCACCAACCCCCATAGAGAAACTCAGCAGTATTCAAGTTTAATACTCCAAACGTGTCAAGATGTAAGCTGATACAAGATTAAGTTTCAATATATCAAGATTTTCAATCTCAAGAATCAAGTATTTAGGAGGAAATAGATATGTTATACACTTATATCTGACAACATTTTTGTCCATAAAAATGTCATATTCATAAAAAAATAAAGGTAAGAAACAAAGTATATACATTAGTACAACACCTACAGGTTCATAATATAATTAGGGCTAGCTTTCCTGAATATCTCATACAGTGGTGGGTGGGATTCAACTGGTTCACACCGGTTCAGCAGCACAGGTTCGGCAGAACAGATACCTAATTTTTTGAGTTTGGCAAACCAATTGATTGTTAAAATGGCACTTGTAATCAGGGTTCTTTCTAAGGAAATCACAAATTGACATTCCTACTCTGTTTTAACATTCATCTGCACGACAGCTTATTCTAAGTGCCTGTAGTAATGTTCATTCCATCCATAGGTGAAAAAAATTGCACGTGAGGATGCCAATCAAAAAGCAATATGGAAATATCTTTAACAGTTTTATTGTTTTTTGTCAGGTATTAGTTCATATTTTTTTCATTAATATTTTAAAAACTATTTATTGCCTTTCCAGGTGGTGGTGCAGTGGATAGAACGTTGGACTGGGATGCGGAGGACCCAAATTCGAGAACCCAAGGTTGCCAGCTAGAGCGTGGGTCCATCTGGCTTGAGCAAAAGCTCGCCATCTTGGACCCAAGGTCACTGGCTCGAGCAAGGGTTTGCTCAGTCTGCTGAAGGCCCGCGGTCAAGGTACATATGAGAAAGCAACTGATGAACAACTAAGGCAGGGGTCTCCAAACATTTTACACAGGGGGCTAGTTCACTGTCCCTCACACCCCTGGAGGGCCGGACTATAAAAAGAACTATGAACAAATCCTATGCACACTGCACATATCTTATTTGAAAGTAAAAAAACAAAACGAGAACAAATACAATATTTAAAATAAAGAACAAGTAAGTTTAAATCAACAAACGGACCACTATTTCAATGGGAACTATGGGTGCGGATGCATCCTGTGCCTCTCTCACTGACCATCAATGAAAGATGTGCCCCTTCTGGAAGTGCGGCGGGGGCCGGATAAATGGCCTCAGGGGGGCCTCATGCAGCCTGAGGGCCATAGTTTGGGGACCCCTGAACTAAGGTGTCGCAACAAAAAACTGATGATTGATGCTTCTCATCTCTGTTTCTGTCTGTCTGTCCCTATCTATCCCTCTCTCTGATTCTCTCTCTGTACCTGTAAAACAAAAACAAAAAACCTATTCTTTATAATATAGTTTTGTGTACCTATTTTATTGTTCTTATTTAAGTATTAAATGCATAAAATAACAAACTACCTTTCAGTATATATTATTTTTATACTTAAAATGGTCATTAGGGCAGAGAACCGGTTGTTAAATTATTTGAAACCCACCATGGATCTTATCATAATTAAATAAGCTTGTCATGTACTACAAGAGAGACTTGAAAGAAAAAGTTATATATAACATTATGTCATATACTGTAAAATCTAGTCAGAGTGGCTGTTCTAGAGAATATATTATCAGAGTTGAATGAAAGTTGAATTCTGTTTACAAGGTTTAGGGGAGA
Source organism: Rhynchonycteris naso (assembly GCA_037038555.1). Taxonomy (NCBI): domain Eukaryota; kingdom Metazoa; phylum Chordata; class Mammalia; order Chiroptera; family Emballonuridae; genus Rhynchonycteris; species Rhynchonycteris naso. The sequence goes on along the minus strand of CM072997.1, from coordinate 38,953,102 downwards.
GAGGGATGTAATATGAAGTTAACAGAAGCATTATTTAAATGCCTGTGTAATGAGCAGACTGCCCCTCCCCAACCCACTACCACCTGACACCAGCAGAAGATGGAGGTGTGCCCCGTGCAGTTGGAGGGGATAAGATATGAACTGAAGCAACGAGGCAGAGCTGAGGTTGGGACTGGATGCCATTCTGAAGGTAGGCAGATTAAGTATTAGCTTACACATTAAACAATGATATCCTTCCTACTTCCTGTATTTTTTCTAGAATGTTGGTAGCTGGGTTTATATCACCTCAGAGAGAAAGTGTCCTGCGTAAAGACCTACAAATACTATTATTTGAGAATGTTCCTCAGTTCTTTTTCTTGGCTTAGTTTCTTCACCTTTTTCACCCAGTTCCCAACTCCCATCACCTCTGAAAACCAAATCTTCCTTAGATCAACTGTGAGACATACCATACCAACTGACAAGTTTTTTCCAAAACAGAAAACTTCCAGTAAGTTCTTACAGTGCCTCACTCTAAAATATGAACAGAGGCAAGAGTCATAAAACACTTAGAAAATTCTACCGGGTGCGTGTGAAAGGGGTCTATTTCCTGACCTTGACTTGCTTTGTCCCAATGGACTGTGTGTATAAATGAAATGAGCCATACTCAACGAAAAGTTGTGAGAACCATCCTATGGTTCCACCTTGGTTATTTTCCCTCTGCCAAGAAAATGACAAAGCACATAAGGTCTCTCTTTCGGTCTGAATAACAAAATGACAGAAATGGGAGAGAAGCCACAGTCGATTTGCAGGTGTCATGTAAAATGAGTGAGTTATAAACTGTATTGGTAAAAATCCCTGCAATTTGGGGATTGTTTGCTACAATACTGCAACCTCAGAAAAGCTGAGCAAAATGGGAATGTTATATACATGAATAAAGATAAATTATTATAAGCAGGAAACTTTAAAAGAACCAAGAGCTATATGATATGATAATCATAAATTGATATAAGATAAATTTAAAATTCCATGGATATATTGGGAAGAAAATATGAAAAAAATATTAACCAAACAGAAAAATGTGTACTTAACTTTTTAATTTAGCTACTTGATTTTGTAAGTTATATACATTAATTACTCTGATAAAAACAAAAATTAAATTAAAATTAAAAAGCCAAATGTGAATAAAAATATTCAAAAATAAAATATTTTCATAATATTTGTGTACATCAGCTGTATAAAAAGATCATATTTAAATTTTATACTTTTAATGTTTTTTTATTTTTATTGAATTTATTGGAGTAACATTGGTTAATAAAATTATATAGGTTTCAGGTGTACAATTGTATAATACATCATCTGTAAATTGCATTGTATGTTCATTACCCTACATCAAGTCTACTTCCATCACCATCTATTCGCGCTTTACTCTCTTCTACCTCCCCTAAAACACCTTTCCCTCTTTCAGTCCTCATACTGTTGTCTGTGTCTATGAGTTCTTTTTCTTTGTTTAATTTCTCCACCTTTTTCACCCAGTTCCCAACTCCTATCACCTCTGAGAGCTGTCAGTATGTTCACCATATCTATGAGTCTGTTTCTATTTTGTTTTTGTTCATTAGGTTTCATATGTAAGTGAAATCATATGGTACTTATCTTTCTGTCTCTGACTGGTTTATCTCACTTAGCATAATATTCTCCAGGTCCATCCATGATTTCACAAAATGCAATGTATTCTTCTTCTTCTTTTTGTTTTGTCTGAGTAATATTTCATTGTGTAAATGTACCACAGCTTTTTTATCCACTTATCTACTGATGGGCCCTTGGGCTGCTTAATAATCTTGGCTATTGTTAAACAACACTGCAATGGACATACAGATGCATATATTCTTTTGAATCAGCATTTCAGTTTTTTTTGGATACATGCCCAAAAGTAGAATTTCTGGGTCATAAGGCAGTTCCATTTTCAATATTTTTTAGGTAAGTCCATACTGTAGCTAGACCACTCTGAATTTCTACCAACAGTACATAAGAGTTCCCTTTTCTCCACATCCTCGCTAACACTTGATGTTTGTTGATTTATTGATAATAGTGATTCTGACAGGTGTAAAGGGATATCTCATTGTGGTTCTAATTTGCATTTCTTTGAATTTTAATATGTTTTAATATAGAGGAAATGTTTACATACATGTATGTTTTATTTCTTCTACACTGCTCATAAAAATTAGGGAACCAGGGAATGTGCAGATACTCCAGTACTTTCAGTCCTTTTTTTTTTTTTTGATAGAGACAGCGAGTCAGAGAGAGGGACAGATAGAGACAGAGAGACAGGAGGGGAGAGAGATGAGAAGCATCAATTCTTCATTGCAGCACCCTAGATGTTCACTGATTGCTTTCTCATATGAGCCTTGACCAGGGAGGCGGGACAAGGGGGCTACAGCAGACCAATGACCCCTTGCTCAAGCCAGCGACCTTTGGGCTCAAGCCAGCAACTATGGGGTCACGTCTATAATCCCACGCTCAAGCCAGCAACCCCACGCTCAAGTTGGTGAACCTGTGCTCAAGCTGGATGAGCCCATTCTCAAGCCAGTGACCTTGGGGTCTTGAACCTGGGTCCTCTGCATTCCAGTCCTACATTCTATCCACTGTGCCACCACCCGGTCAGGCACTTTCAGCCTTTTGTACAGTGCATTCTCACCAATGAAATAAAAGTTGGTTTGCATCTCATTTGCATAATCGAACAACTTTCTTTGACTTGCAGTTTGTTTTCCTAATGTTCTTGTTTAATAAAAAGAAAATCAAATGTTTCTTTTATCACTTCATATTTATTTTGAAATATCCCTTAGTTTTGTAGGCAGTATATTAAGTATGTATCTGGTTATAAAATAACTTGGGGTTTCACCTGTGGTGGTGTAGTGGGCAAAATGTTGACCTGGAATGTGGAAGTCGCCAATTCAAAACCCTGGGTTTGCCTGGTCAAAGCACATATGGGAGTTGATGCTTCCTGCTCCTCATTCTTTTCTCTCTCTCTCCTATCTCTAAAAATGAATAAATGAAATTTAAAAAATTAAAATAAAAAATAACTTGGAAACATCTCCACCTATCTTTGCCTCCAGTCTTTTTAAGCTGACTTAGCTATATATTATAGGAAGCTAATTTAGTATATTGTTTATACTGCCTAATCATCAAGAAGTTAAAGCTGCCTTTTCATACTATCTCTCTTGTCAGCCATTGAGCATCTCTCCTGAATTTTTGGTATTTTTAAAAAAGTTACATAATACAAAGACTGCCTTTGGACCTTGTGGTAAGGATCTTATCAAGTACTGTTCACTACACAGGCAGAAATCAAATTTCAGTGAGTTGATACTTGAGTCCACATTCCACAATCTAGAAAGTTCAATTCTATTTGGCAATACAAACTCTTGGGTGACCTCAAACAATGTCTCTAATGAGGCAGATAACATCATAAATCATACATCTTCCACCAGGGTTTTGGATCAAGTAGATTACATCTTGATGTCAACAGTCTGTATTCAAAATCCATATGACACATTTAGATGACAAGAAACATACATAATCATGTCTTAATCTTCATGATCTTGTTTGATTTTCTAGCTATTTTATTTTATCTCTATTGATTTATGTCTCTGACTATGATACTTATAAATCCTTCACTGTTGTTTCTAGATGGCTCTGTTCTTACCACTGTTCTTAACATATTTCATCTGATACCTGTCTATTATTTACTCATAATTCAGTTAAGAGATACAATCAAATCGAAAACAAAACTCAAGCCTGACCAGTGGTGGTGCAGTGGATAAAGCATTTACTTGGAACGCGGCAGTCGCCAGTTTGAAACCCTGAGGTTGCTGACTCCAGTTTCATCAGTTTGGGATCACTAACTGAAGCAGGGCATCATACACAGGACCCCCAAACTTGCCAGCTCAAGCCCAAAGATCATTTGCTTGAAAAGCCCAATATTGCTGGCTTGAGCAAGGGGAGCCTGGCACAGCCCCAGTAAGGCACACATAAGAAACTCAACATTCAACTAAAGTGAGAGCAACTATGAGTTGATGTTCCGCACCTTCTATATCTTTAAAAAAAAAGGTCATTCTGGTTTCAATTTTCTTTGGGTGCCATCAGCTTCTTTTAGTACCCGTCCCATGTATAAAATCATTTGGTTTTGTACGTATTTCTTTTCAACCACTAGATGGCAAACACAACACAAAACAAACAGCTAAAGTTTAAAACTATATTAACATAATTTTAAAACTCCTCATTGCCCTTTCTTTGCAGTTTCCATCTCCATCAGAACAAACTGGAGTCCTTTTATAAGAACTAGACTTTGTAACTGAACATTCGCAGAAATGAACTTGGTTAAGAGGTAAAAAAGGGATTGTGTGTACATAAATGTTCTGCAACTTTCCTTTTTTTAGGCATTATTCAAACTCTACTCTTAATAGCACTCTCTTTTGCCAGAAAGATTCTGAATAAACCCATAAACACAACTTATTTTCTGACAATGGTTTTGCTGGTGATCTTTAGGAGAATTTAAACAAATTATCTCTTTGATTATTTATTTAGTTAATTAGTTAGTTTATTTAGCTGGTGTGTGCCTATCACAGGCAGTTTTAAAATAGAATAGAAGCTTAAGAGGGGAAAAATAAAAATAGTTAAATTTGCTCAAGTTGGTTGTCATTTGATCCAAACTAAATCAATTACCATGATCTCTAAATATGTGACACACACACAAAATATGGATACACACAATATTTTCCAAACTGGCAAATTATTATCTGCATAGTGAACTTAATTGTTAGTAGGGAAAATAGACATAAGAAACACTTGGCAAAAATTCTCGTCCAAGAACCCTGACCTTGAGTAAACAAAATCTTTGAGGCATAAAAATGCAGCAAGATGGCAAAGATGAGAAAAAGTGATGTTCAAGATGGTCTATATTTCTGACTCCTTTGTTAAGAAGTCCTCCTTTGCTGTTCTGCGGCTATACAGTTTACCTAATTCACCACCTAAAACGATTTATAAATAAATCAAACAGAAGCCAGAAAAGGAAGTTAAATCATCCATCATACCTTTAGAGGCTTACTCTACCTAAAAACAAACATCATTTAATTTCAGTTTACTGTAGCAGAAAGTGGAATTAACACAGAGTCATCATGAGTCTGGCACTGCCTCCTGACACAGCGATTTGGTGCCAAGTTGCTGAGTGATTTCAATACCAGGGTTGAATAATCATTTTCATCATTCATTTTAAATGAACAGTGACATGTCATTAATTAGTATTAATCAGGAAATTACAACATAAGCACAGAGAGAATGGTGGTCCACATATGGCTCATTATGGTTATAAAGCTTAAGAAATGAACTAGAATTTTAGACTCACGATTTATAAAATTTTATAGAAATAACTCACCATATATTTCTAACATAATATAAAAGCCAAATACATTTTAAGTAAATCTTAAAGTAAGTAAAATATTACTTTTGGCCAGTAACCTTGACTATTTGTTTTTCTAAAGGAGTTAGAAAATACAGTTTGCAGCAAAAGAAGTAATAATAATAATAAATGTCACAGATGAAAAATAAATACTATTTATAAATAAATATTTCTACATGTTACTTTATCAACTGTATTCCCCATATTTATAGAAGAATGCAGAGCAGTATAATATGTGATAAGTTGTTAATTCAAAACTGAAATTTTACCATGAATTTGATCTTTTTTGCATATTTTTAAAAGAAATATTACAAAGTTTAAAAAAAGCACGTTGTCTACTTTTGTATTTTCTGTGTATTTTAGATATTAGGCAGATATTTTCTTGAAAATAAATGAAATTAATTTGTCACTTCTAGGAAAGCATCTATTTGTTGCAAAAGTTTAAGCATTATACATGTTAACAGCATGCATGGATGGGTAAGAGATCCATTCAAAGAGCAGGAAGGGTCTATGAATTTTAATATCACAGAGTACATTAAGTTCTTTGATATGGTTTCTGCTTGCACACTGCAACTAACCTTTAAGAAACTAATAATTCCAAGTAGTGGCTGCAATATAAAGAAAAGATGTTGAAAATAATTCACATTTTTTAACTGTGAGGCCATATTTTCTTCATATATTTCAATTAAAACAACACATTGCAATAGATTAATGAGACTACAGATGTCTTATATTTCACCAGTCATTAAATAAATTTACAAAACTGTAAAACAGTGGTACTTTTCTTGGGTAGGCCAAGTTCTTATGTCTCCAAGATTCTTATCTCCTGGTATATATGCCCAATCTCATCACCTCCCCTTGAGTTTGGGGAAGACCTATGAGAGTAATAGCATAGTCAGTGTGAAGTTACATTATATAAAAAAGTTAGTGGGACAGTTAGTGGGACAAAACGAGGGCTTTGTTGTTACCTTATAAGAAGTAAGGTAAGTAAGACTTATAATAGACTAAAGAGATTCTCTCTGCTGGCTTTGTAAAAATAAGCTGCTATGTTGTGAAAGAGTATACAAATGGATTGGCTCATTCCCATAAGCTCAAAAATAGGTGAAATAAATCTTTTTTATTGGAAATAACAATAATGGTTATGCTTGCAAGGGCCTGGAAAATAGTAACTAGGAGGGAGAATGAGGAGAATATATAGGGTGCTGGTAATGTTCTATTTCTTTTTCTGGATTCTGGTCCCATGAGCTTGTTTAATTTATAAAACTTCCCATAGCTGTGCTATTGTAACTAGTATCTTTTGATGTATGCATGTTCTACATATATTTCAATTTAGATTTCATTAAATAAGCACAGGTTATCATCTATAACCAACAATATTATATGAGACAAGATGTATTAGATTTATTAAATTTCTATTGCTGTAAAAGAAATGACTACAACTCTAGCAGCTTGAGATAACATACATCTCATAGAATCTCGGGGCCAGGATTCTGGACACAGCTTAGCTGGGTCCTCTGCTCAGGGTCTCTCAAGACTGCTATCAGCTGTCAACTAGGGTAGATTCTTTTCTGGAGTTCAGAGTCCTCTTCTAAACTCAAGAGGTTGTTAGAAGGATTTTATCTTTGTGAATATATGACAAATGTTTTCAGCTCCTGGATGCCACCCTTGGTTCCCTGCTCTGTGGCCTTCTCTATAGGCAGTTCACATGACAGCAGCTGGCTTTTCCAAGGTCAGTAGGAAAGTATCTCTTTCTAAGACTGCATCTTCTGTAATGCAACCAAATTAAGAAAATGGCATCCCATTAGTTTGACATATTCTATTGGTTAGAAACAAATTACGGTTTCTGCCTTTAGTTAAGGAGAAAGAATGACACAAAAGAAGAGAAAATAATTCTTGGCAATCACTCTAAAGTCTTTTCAATACACAGAGTATCCATGACTGCTGGTTTTTTAAAAAAAGGAAAAAAAAAGACCATTCTTTATGTAGCATTTCTCCAAGCCCAGAAAATGTCACTGTGGAGATTTTCAAAATTAATTTTTCTCTTATAAAGCTTTAGAAAGTCCTTCAGAAAATTTCATTACAGCTGAGCATGTATCTCATAATGAGTAGTTTTTGGAATAAGAAGTATTAAAATCAGCATGCCCCTGTTGTGTTAATCAGAGGCTTCAGAATTGTTAAATTAGCATAAATTATAAGAATATTTTTGACTCTCAACATCAGGGATTCTGTAAATTTTTCTTTAACAAGTACTTATTCTATAAGACAGGGTATGTATGAGCTAATGCTCATACATGTGATACTACAGATAAAATATACCAAATAAGACCATTAACTAAGGAGTTTTTTAAGTTTTTATTAAGTGTTAGGAAAGTAATCCAACAAAAAATTATTTTGCAATGTCTGATTCAGTTAATTGAATGATGAAATCAGTCCGATTTCAAATGTTAAATATATTTCAATGAGTCACATCCAGACTTGAATTATTTCAAAAAAGCATTTGGCTTCCAAAATATAAGGCACTGAAATATTAGACAACCATTCTGCACAATCATATTTCCTGGGAACATATGGACCTCAAGATTGAAAAAAAATATGTGGCAATGATATGCAACAAACATGAATGAAATGAATAGATACAACTTATTTCTGATATTTTTATTTTTTTATTGTTGAATCCTTTCCATAATATTTTTTGTGCCTCTCCATGGGCTACATCATCTTAAAAGTCTGAAGAATACTTATGAAAAATGAAAAAGAACTTTTTATTGATTTAACTGAGAAAGTGAAGAATTAAGATATGGATGTAGGCAGAAAGATCTACTGTTTCAGGTTGCAGAAGAATAAAAATAAAGCCCCCAAAACATCAAGGAGAGATGAGATCCAATACTATTTTAGGTGGAATCAAGAATTTATTAAAAGAGCCTCTGTATGTACATCACTCTGCCTGCTGATTCAGTTGTTCCTGCTAAGCCATATGGCTGAGGTGTGCGCACCATTTTCAAGTCTGATATTTCACAAGATGAACTGGCATTTAAGCTCTTCAGGCTCTTCTCAGACATCATTCAATAAATATACCAAAGAGCTTTTCATTTGCTATGATTCCTTAAAGGTCAAGTTGTAAACATTTAATGAGTATTCAATGATTAAAAGGACTATTTACCATAAATGGTTTAGTTTAAAAATTGTTTTCTAACTTTAATTATAAATTCTTAAGAAAAAATAAGATAATGCCTCAACAGTCTGCCCTGACAACATATTTTAGTTTTGTGATAATAGCAGATTCTTATTTAAAATAACTGTATTAATATAAAACACAGCAATTGCTTTTGTGTCAATTAAATACTTTTGTCTAAACTCATACTTTTGCTATTGTATCTGTTGGGGTGCTTAGTATGAGGAGCTTTTTATAGATTTATTTTTGTAATGGTTTAGCTTTATCAGCACCTTCATTATAACTATCTTCTGAGATATTTAGTTTTACTTCAACCCCCTGATCTAATAAGTTTAAAAAGTAACTGAGTTAGTAGGATTCTTAGAAGAAAATGATCTGCTTATTAAAGATTACAAAGACTGGATAAAAAGTGGAGGTAACTAGTAAAAAGAGTACGTGAAATGACAGTGTGGAAGTTCTCAAGCAAAAATGTCACTCCTATTAAGGTCTTCAACAATTTGGGGAGTTTAGCTCCAGAGATAAGACGTTAGTAGTCATGGGCAGACAGCGTCTCAGCTGTCAGCTGTTTAGAAAACACCTTCTTGGATGTTCTAGGAAGAGCCCAGATGACACTCAAGGCTGCTGAATCATCGTCAACTTTAGAAAACAGCTTCTGCTGTTAAGTTTTGTTTTCAGTCATAAGCAATTTTGAAAAAAAAAAAAAACTTTGACAGGATTATTGTTTCTTGGTTAGATCATTAGCATTCATTTATTCAACATTTGTTCAATACACACTACATCCCAGAAACTGAGAAAAACAAACTATTTCTAAATTTTCAGAAAAAGGAAATAAAATAATCATGATTGGAAGGAAAAAAGAACTATGTATGAAATACTAGAATCACACAAATATAAATAAAAGGAGACATCAAAGAATGGGAAATGAGGGGCTTTAAGCTGGAGACTGCAGGAAGAGAAAAAAGAAAAAAAACCTTTGGATAGGAGAACATTGGGAACAAGAGTTCATATGAAACAGGAACATCTGAAGAAAGAAGTTAAAGCCCTGAATAATATAATCATCTTTATGTCCAGATATACTAAATTACTAATAAACATGACCATTTTTAACAAAAGGGTTAGCATGAAAAAGAGTAATAAATTATAATCTGAGAATACAACATTTCTTACTGTTTTAAGACTGTTTTACACGTTGGTATAATAGTAAAATGTGGGGAAGACAAGCATTTAATAATCTCAGGCTTTTAGTTGGCCCGTGACGCTCAGTTGTGACCTTCATATGTGTTTTTCTTTTCTTTTTTTTAAATTAATTTTAATGGGGTGACATTAATAAATCAGGGTACATATGTTCAAAGAAAACATCTCCAGGTTATCTTATCATTCAATTATGTTGCATACCCATCACCCAAAGTCGAATTGTTCTCTGTCACCTTCTATCTGGTTTTCTTTGTGCCTCTCCCCTCACCCCTCTCCATCTTTCTCCTCTCTCCTCCCACCCCATAACCACCACTCTCTTGTCCATGTCTCATAGTCTCACTTTTATGTCCCACCTATGTATGAAATCATGTTGTTCTCACTTTTTTTCTAATTTACTTATTTCACTCAGTATAATGTTATCAAGGTCCATCCATTTTGTTGTAAATGATCCGATGTCATCATTTCTTATGGCTGAGTAGTATTCCATAGTATATATGTACCATGGCTTTTTAATCCACTCGTCCTCTGACAGACACTTGGGCTGTTTCCAGATCTTCGCTATTGTGAACAATGTTGCCACGAACATAGGGGCGCATTTCTTCTTTTTGAACAGTGCTATGGTGCTCTTAGGGTATATTCCTAAAAGTGGGATACCTGGGTCAAGAGGCAGTTCGATTTTTAATTTTTTGAGGAATCTCTCTACTGTTTTCCACAGTGTCTGCACCATTCTGCATTCCCACCAGCAGTGCAGAAGGTTCCCTTTTCTCCACATCCTCGCCAGCACTTATTCTGTGTTGTTTTGCTGATGATTGCCATTCTGATTGGTGTGAGGTGATATCTCATTGTAGTTTTAATTTGCATTTCTCTAATGATTAGTGATGTTGAGCATTTTTTCATATGCCTATTGGTCATCTGTTTATGCTCTTTGGAGAAATTTCTATTCATTTCTTTTGCCCATTTTTTGATTGGATTGTTTGTCTTCCTGGTGTTGAGTTTTATAAGTTCTTTATAAATTTTGGTTATTAACCCCTTACCAGATGTATTGCCGAATATGTTCTCCCATTGTGTGGTTTGTCTTTTTATTCTGTTCTTATTGTCTTTAGCTGTGCAAAAACTTTTTAGTTTGATATAGTTCCATTTGTTTATCTTGCCTTTTATTTCATTTGCCCATGAAGATAAATTGGCAAATATATTGCTGCGACAGATGTCTGAGAGCTTGCTGCCTATGTTTTCTTCTAAGATGCTTATGGTTTCACGGCTTACATTTAAGTCTTTTATCCATTTTGAGTTTGTTTTTGTGAATGGTGTAAGTTGATGGTCTTGTTTCATTTTTTGAAGGAAGATGTCCAATTTTCCAACACCATTTGTTACACAGGCTTTCTTTATATGCTCTTTCCTCCTTTGTCAAATATCAGTTGTCCATTAAGGTGTGGGTTTATTTCTGGATTCTCTGTTTTGTTCCATTGATCAATGTGCCTGTTCTTATGCCAGTACCAGGCAGTCTTGAGTACAATGGCCTTGTAGTAGACATTGATATCCGGAAGAGTGATACCTTCTGCCTTGTTTTTTCTTTTTAGGATTGCTGAGGCTATTCGTGTTCTTTTTTGGTTCCATATAAATTTTTGGAATATGTGTTCTATATCTTTGAAGTATGTCATTGGTATTTTAATTGGTATTGCCTTGAATTTATAAATTGCTTGTTTGTATCTTCCTTGATTTCTTTTATCAATGTTTTATAATTTTCGAAGTACAAGTCTTTAACGTCCTTGGTTAAATTTATTCCTAGGTACTTTATTTTTTTGATTGCAATAGTGTAATGGATTATTTCCTTAATTTCTTTTGCTAACAGTTCATTGTTGGTATATAATAATACCTCTGATTTATGAGCATTAATTTTATATCCTGCCACCTTGCTGAATTCATTTATCAGGTCTAGTAGTTTTTTGATTGAGACTTTAGGGTTTTCTATATATAATATCATATCATCTGCAAATAATGGCAGTTTTAGTTCTTCTTTTCCAATTTGGATGCCTTTTATATCTTCTTCTTGTCTGATTGCTGTAGCTAGGACTTCCAGAACTATGTTGAATAAGAGTGGGGAAAGGGGGCACCCCTGCCTGGTTCCTGATCTTAAGAGGATTGCTTTTAATTTTTGCCCATTTGGTATGATGTTTCCTGTGGGTTTGTCATAGATGGCCTTTATCATGTTAAGGAATGTTCCCTGTATTCCCACTTTACTGAGAGTTTTGATCATGTATGGGTACTAGATTTATCAAGTGATTTTTCGGCATCCATTGAAATTATCATGTGATTTTTGTCCTTCCTTTTGTTTCTGTGATGAATCACATTGATTGATTTGTGAATATTGAACCAGCCTTGCCTCTCCAGAATAAATCCCACTTGATCATGGTGTATGATTTTTTTCATATATTGCTGGATCCAGTTGGCTATTATTTTGATGAGAATTTTAGCATCTAAATTCATCAGGGATATTAGCCTATACTTTTCTTTCTTTGTGTCATCTTTGCCCGGTTTTGGGATCAGAATTATGCTCACCACATAAAAGAAGTTTGGAAGTCTTCCTTCCTCTTGAATTTTTTGAAATAGCTTGAGAAGGATAGGTGTTAGTTTTCTTTGAATTTTTGGTAGAATTCACCTGTGAATCCATCAGGACCAGGACTTTTATTTGTTGGGAGTTTTTTTGATAACTGTTTTGATCTCATTTGTTGTAATTGGTCTGTCTAGGTGTTCTGATTCTTCCAGATTGATTTTTAGAAGGTTATATGATTCAATAAATTTGTCCATTTCACCTAGGTTGTCTAATTTTTTGGCATAGAGTTTTTCATATCATTTTCTTACAATACTTTGTATTTCTGTTGTGTCAGTTGTTATTTCTCCACCCTCATTTCTAATTTTATTTATTTGAGTCCTCTCTCTTTTTTTCTTGGTGAGTCTAGTTAAAGGTTCATCGATTTTGTTTATCTTTTTAAAGAACCAGCTCCTGGTTTCATTGATCCTCTGTATTGTTTCCTTAGCCTCTATGTCATTTGTTTCTTTATCTACACAGCTACCCTATGTCTTTTGATTGGATCATTTAATCCATTTACATTTAAGGTTATTATTGATATGTAGTTGTTTACTGCCATTTTATTCTTTAAAGCTGTGTTCTTCTTTTGCTATATTCTTTTCCCCCTTTGAGCTGTTCACAACAGGCCCCTTAGCATCTCTTGCAGAATTGGTTTGGTTTTAATGAGTTCCTTATGGTTTTTTTTCCTCTGGGAAGCTCTTTATTTCTCCTTCAATTTTAAACATTAGCCTTGCTGGATAAAGTAGTCTTGGTTGTAGATTCTTGTTCTGCATTACTTTGATTATATCTTGCCATTCCCTTCTGGCTTCAAGTGTTTCTGTTGAGAAGCTGGATGTTATCTTTATGGGAGCTTCTTTGTCATGATAGTCTTTTTTTCTCTATCAGTTTTTATAATTTTCTCTTTATCACTTAGCTTTGGTATTTTAACTATGATGTGTCTTGGTGTAGATTTCTTTGGGTTTCTCTTTAAAGGAGTTCTCTGTGCTTCTTGAACGTGTGAAACGTTTTTCAGCCTTAATTTAGGAAAGTTTTCAGCTATGATTTGATTGAACAATGTTTCTATTCCTTGTTCTCTCTCTCTTCATCTTTGGAACCCCTATGATGCAGATGTTATTTCTCTTCATGTTGTCATAGAGCTCCCTTAGAGTTTTCTCAGATTTTTTGAGTCTCTTTTCCTTTTTCTTCTCTTCTTCTGTGCCTTTGTTTATTGTGTCCTCTAACTCGCTGATTTGATTCTCAGCGTCATTCATCCTGGTTTTAATTCCTTCCATTGTGGTCTTCAGTTCTGATACTGTATTTGTCATTTCTGTCTGATTCTTTCTTATTATTTCAATTTCATTTTTTATACTTGTTATCTCTTTATTTAAGTGTTCATAATGACTATCCATTGTTGCTCTAAGCTCTTTGAACATCCTAACTATCATTATTTTAAAGAGTTATTTTTTTAAAACTTTATTTATTCATTTTAGAGAGGAGAGAGAGAGAAAGAGAGACAAAGATACATGGGGTAGGAGCAGGAAGCATCAACTCCCATTGTGCCTTGACCAGACAAGTACAGGGTTTTGAACCGGTGACCTCAGCATTTCAGTTTATCGCTTTATCTACTGCGCCACCACAGGTCAGGCCCTAACTATCATTATTTTAAACTCTGCGTCCAGTAATTTGGTTATATCTGCTTCATTCAGGTCATTCTTCAGGATTTCTCCTGATTCATTTGGGCTGCATTTCTCTGCCTGCCCATTTTGTCTGTGTATAAGAAGGGTGTGGCCACTGGAGTACAATAGGTTTTGCTTCTGTGTTCCCTGGGTGTGGTCTGTCTGCAGGCCCGCCACCCACTCTGCCGCTGCCTAGGGAGGTTGGGTATGGGCGTTGCTGGCACCGGCCCACTGCTGCTGTTGCTGTGATTTCCACCTCTCCTCCACGAGAGGGGCTGTGTTCTCGTGTCCAGCTCTACAAGCCTCAGACTGCCTGGGCCTTCACCTCGCCCCCACAGGTGGGGTTGCGCACTGCACTCAAGCCACAAGCCTCAGCACAAAAGGTGAGGTGAGCACCTTTGATCAGCTGCGGACCCCGCCTGTTCCCAGGCTTCTGCTCAGCCCCCAAGGTAAGAGCCGGCTCACGCAGAATCACAACCCGCTGTTTCCCAGGCTGGGTGGGGCTGCTGTGAGCACTCAGCTGCGAGCCTCCGCCTGTCCTGGGCTTTAGTTCCATCACCACAATCAGGGCCGGCTCGTGCTGGGTCGCAAATTCGGAGGCCAGGTGATGCTGCGTGCCCACGGGGCTCTGCTCAGCGGCAGATCTCTGCCCGCCCATTCCTGGCCTCCCGCCTTTCTCCCACAGGTGGGGCTGCAGGTGGGCCCACAGCTGCCTGACCACTTTCGCACGTACCCTCTGCTTTAGCTGGGCTAGACCGAACTCACACTGGCTGGACCTCCGCCCCTGCCAACAGAACTGTGTTTCCGCGTCCCGCTGCCCCCATTCCTCCAGCAAGCCCTTCAGTGTGGGAAGGGGCACTGCAGCTTAGACCCTAACACTCCATACTGTAGTCCTGGAAGCTCCCTTCGTCTAAGAAGCTCTGCTCTATGTGCCATAGGAGAGCTTGTTTGGCTTTTGTCGTGTCTCCCTTTGCTGGTATTGCTAGTTCTAGGGGAAATATTCGTTTTCGATCTGGGAAGTGACTCAGCCCAGGAGTTAGGGTGGCTGTCCCTCAGAGTGTTACTCCCTGTGTCTTCCAGTCCACACTCTCTTCCTGCTGTCCGGTCCTCTCCTCTGTCCTCGTCCCCCAGAGCCCCAGGTGAATGGTTGTGAGAGAGGTTTTCTGCGCTGTCCCTTTAAGAAGAATCCTGGGTCTGAGAAAACTGTCTCTTTCTCACAAACAGTATCCTCACTTGTTTCACAGCTCAATACTGTCCAAACACCTCTTCTAGGCTTTGGGGCTGTAGGCTGGGGCTTTGTTCTTGGGACCCAGTTTCCTCCCTCTCTGCTAAACTCTCTTCCCGCCACGCGAGTCTGCCGTTTGCTCCAGGGAGCTGGGCAACCCTTTCCTCATTTTTGCTTTTTCTACCAGTCTCATTGTGGCTTCTTCAGTGTTCCTTGGTTGAAGAGTTCACTTAATTTAGTTCAAAGTTGGTTTATCCAGATGATGAGTCATAAAATTAAGTTATAATCCACTTTGGTTCCAGGAGTTGGAAGTTGGTAATTCAGCCTACTCCATTGCCATCTTACTATCCTTTATATGTGTTTCTTAACTGCCTTTCTAGACAGGATAGCTAGGGAGTTGAAATCTATGAAATATCATTTTACCAGGTGGGTTAGGTTCTGATAAAATAACTTCGCTGGGACAGTAGGCCTTTGTTATGGAGAATTCTCTATCTGTATTTTATAATGTTACTTTCTCCTCCTTCCTTAGCAGAGCTACAAGAGAACATTTCTTGACTCTTAATGAGAAAATAGGATTCCCATAGGAACAATCCACAAATATGTAGCCCGACCACCAACACTCTTACTACAAGAGTATCTTATTTTCAATCTAGTCTACATTCAACCTGAAAAAATGTATCTAAATTATCATGTAATTATTTCTAACAACTTATGACATCAGAGGCTTCTGCTCTATCTATGTAAGTAGACCTCAGCTATAACTATCTAGAATTGCCTGTTTCTCCGAATTTTAGCATAGTAATTTTGCCCTGTAACATCAGTTCTCTGATGGGTCCAAAAAAGTTGTTGATTTTTAGTTATTTAAGTTGTCTCTTGTTGTAAGGACAGGAGCGATGAATTCTAACCCCTTTATATTTTAGAGTGGACACTAGATAGATTAATATATAGAACACAAATTTGAATTAGAAAAATGGAGTAAGAAAAGTCTAAAATTTATAAGCATATCTTTAAGTAAAACGTTTTGGTCAAATTATTATAAATTATTAGTCAAAGTCTCCCTGAATGGTGGTCAGGTAAATTCTGAGTAAAAAAATTAAAACAAAAACAAACAAACAGAACTCTGTTATTTTCACAAATCTATGGGATCATATCTTCTTTAGAGAACAAAGGATTAAGGGGAAAGTCATTCAAATATAGGCATCATTTGCTTCTGCCCTGTGAGGTCACCTAACTTTAAGTGTCTGAAGCTGAAGCTTAGATCTGTAATAAATGTATGCAGTATCTTATTACCAATAAACTGACTGAAAGACTGCAGCAATTAATATCACAAAATTATGCTGTGATTCCAAAACTTGTTGATGCGATCCAGCATCTCTTTGTTCTGACTCTTTTGATAAAGTAGTACAACAATTTCTTTTATTTAATTTCTGTACTTGTGTTTCTGAGTGCATAGTCCAGGACCACTAGCATAATCTGGTGGCACATTTGATATGTAGACACTGGAATCAGAATCTTTAGGGTGTAGTTCCAGGAATCTACACATCAGAAACTCTTTCTGTAATGTTTATGAACACTACAATTGTTTTATACTTGTGGTTCTCACAGTGCAACTTTAGATTAACTAATTTTAAGAAGTCCTTCATGTGATTCTGATCAACAACAACATTTCAGAACTGTTGCTTTGCACTACGGGAATAACAATAATAAATATGTACTTTGCTTCTACAAATGTGACTTCCATTTCTCAAAAAAATTTGAAGCTGTAGTAGACATTGTTGACTATTTTCAACAAACCATTTTAAAAAATTAGATAATTCATTGAATTTGAAGCCTGACCTGTGTTGGCACTGTGGATAAAGCCTCCATATGGAACACTGAACTCACCAGTTTGAAACCCTGGGCTTGCCTGGTCAAGGCACTTATGGGAGTTGATGCATCCTGCTCCTCTCTCCCTCCAGCACTTTTCTTTTTCTTTCTTTCTCTCTCCCACCGCCTCTCTAAAATGAATGAATTAAAATAAATAAATAAATACAATGAATTTGAGATCAATCATTAACAACAGGTTTAATATGTTGAATTATTTTCCTCCTCTCATCAAAATCACTATTTCTATAAAATGATAAATTTATTTCTGCCTTTATATTCCACGTTTTATTATAATATTTAATTTACAAGAATGTTACTCATTTGACATCGGGAAACTAATGTTTTCCAAATATATTCTGTAAAAATAAATTTTCTTTGAAGAAAAATAGTCCAGATTGAAATAAGTAAATATTCTTTTTTAAGTCTTTTTTATTATTCTAAAATATAAATATCAATATGTTTTAGTTTCCAAAATTTTAGGAAAATATTATATATTGCAAAAAACTGTGCTTCCCCCATATCTCACCTTGCTTTTACCTTAATGTATATTAACATCTATAAATATTTAAAAGGGCAAAGTACTTTTTAGGTGCAATAAAATATTCAAGCTCAACTATTTAATAATCCAGATGAACATAAGTAAATAAAATGTTTAAAGACATAATAGGTAAGTCTAGATTAAATATAAAAATATGTGACATGACAGTTTTTAATAATTTTGTGAAATTCACATTTTAAAGTATTTTTGTGGTTGAATGAGAAAATTATTATTTTAAGATGTGTGATACTACATCAAACATGAGAAAACAGAAATCATGATTATATTCTTTTAGTGGTGCTCTCATTCCAAGTTGATATGTAAGTTTGTGATGTGTTATTTTCTGAACTATTAAATAGTTTGTGTGAAACAATCTTCCATGGCTTAGATTCAAAGATAAAGAGACCATTATATAATTATAATGATCATATTGGATAACTTTTGAAACACTATACCTTTATCACCTTCTTTAGTCACCTAGTAATGATGCATATTTTTAAAACAAAAATTTGATTACATTGTAAACTATATTTTTAAAGTTGCCATTTCAATATTTCATTGATTAAGTACATTAAAAAGAAACTCAAAGCTGAAATTGCTCATTAAATTCAACAGAGAGAATTAAATTTTAAATATTAACTTATTAGCTGACAAAAAATTAATGTCCAGTAATGTCTATCTAAACTTTGAAATAGTAGAACTGTTCAAATAAATTTTAATTAAAAAGTATTTACATCAGGGCCTGACCTGTGGTGGCGAAGTGGATAAAGCGACGACCTGGGAACACTGAGGTCGCCAGTTCAAAACCCTGCACTGGTCTGGTCAAGGCACATATGGGAGTTGATGCTTCCAGCTCCTCCCCTTTCTCTCTTTCTCTCTCTCTCTCTCACTCTCTGTCTCCTCTCTAAAATGAATAAAATAAAAAGAAATTTATAAAAAAAATTTAAAAAAAAAGTATTTACATCAGAAAGAACAAAAGAAAAAATTGAGTCATATAAACTAAATTAAAATAATATGGATTTTTTTTTAGGTTTTAAAATGTGTCAACATTTTAGAGTAAAATCGATATACTTTTATCCTATGAAATAAAATGAGGATGTTCTTTCTAATTGAATTTTTAAATTACCTTCTATGTTTTCTCCCGCAGTATATAAATATGCACTCAGAATAGTTTGTAAATGAACAAGGAGATATAAAAGTGCATTCAATAAAAAATAACATTATACTTATTATTTCTCTAGAGAACATTTTCTAATTTCTATAAATATTTTGGAGACAAGATTCCAATAGTATCTATAGTCAAGGTATTTCTATTCTGGAAGCAATTAGAACAAGTCTAGATTTCAGTTTTGTATAATAAAATCTGGTGGAATTTTAAAAATAATATCTTAAAAGTTGGTACTGATGTTTATTTTAACTTTATTTTCAAAGCCTGTGCAAACTTTATCTTCAGATTATTTGTTAAGGAAAAAAGGAATTGATATTTTTTATATCAATTCTGAATTCTATACATAAAAAATATCATAACCTTCCATTTAAATACTTTGGTACTAAAAGAAGATATAAATAATTATTGTGGTTTCAATATTCTTTCTTTTTTTCTCCTCAGTACCATCAGCTTATGAGAATCTATGCTAAGAAAGAGATAGCCTCTGTTGAAGAAGTAAAAACCAAAGACTATCCTGAACCAGTTAAATAAATCCTATGAGAATTACCATATACCTGGGAAGCTCACAGAAAGAAAGCAAAACATAGCAAAAAAAATATTAAAATTAAAATATAGATTAAAGCTACTGAAAATGACATTTTTAAATTTGAAGTTTTAGTCTCTGTATTTATTATTATTCATTTTGCTTTCAAACACATCTTGCCTTTGGTGGTCAAAACTGAATGAAAGACCTTATCAGCTAATAAAAGTAGTAAATATTCCATTTTACCACTTTGTAGGAAACTCTTACGCCGAATAAAAACCAGGAGTAAGTCTTAGTTTATTAGCATGAAATCGTATCTACTAAATATCACATCATGAAAGATATATGCATCTCACTTCTACATCCTTTCTTTGCTAATCATATTACAATTTCTCTATAGTCAAGATGTAGAATATCACATTTTCTGTTATAACATAATATCCACAAATTTATACATATAAATGATTTAATTCTTAATACTAGTGTCTTTATGGTTTTTGCATTCACCTCCTTGTAAGCTAGATTTCTTTTGTTTTGTCTTGTTCTCTAAGAAGGATTTGTGTTGCTATAGTTTCTGAATTCTTACATGTTTGAAAATGTTTGCCTGTTGCGTTAGCTCTGAACAACAATTTGGTTGCATAAAAAATTATTAGAGCACACTTTGTTATTCTAAGCGTCTTGTAGCTGATGCTGTGTTAGTAGGATATATAAAGTATACAGCCATCTTGATTTATTTTTACTAGCAGTGATGACAAATTATTTCCCCCACATGTCTATGATGTTTTGTTCCTCTTTTAACATTTAATAACTTTACCAAGACATGTCTCTCAGTATAGTTTATTTTTAGACAACTGAAAAAATTCCAGATAAATTTTATTTGGAGGAAACTGTATAGTACTCACTTTAAATTTTATTTTTATAAAAATGAATAGTGCTGTATATTGGGCAAAATATTATAGGGGGTTTTATTTGTAAGTTTTATCAAATAGGAGCTTCGGGCTTACAAATTCTTCTTTTCTTTGCTATTAAACAGAGATCATACTATTAAACATAATCTTGTGGTTTTATTCAGTTCCCTATAGTACAGTAGTTCTCTCAATGAATTGATAATATATCTTTCAAATATTTTAATTAGCATGATTCAATCACAAGGTGAAGACAAAAGTTCAGGCTTTTATTTTCATAAATAAGCTGAGGAACATCAAGGGGAATGAACACTTCTGATTTGATATATTTTCTCTTCTCCAAAGTTTTATACTTATTAAAGCAATAAAAAATCAGATTAATGACATTGTGTTCATGGCATTGTACCAAATATTTTATAAAGCACTTTATACAGACTCAGATGGTTTCCACAGACCATGTGTATCTACAAAGTATGTTAAAAGATGGGAAGTATCGAGACACTTTTTTTCTAATTTTTGTTCATTTCTGTTTATTGCTAGTTGTTTGCTTTCACCATCCACTCTCATCTCACTGACATCATGCAAAAAACAAACAAACAAAAAATCAGTGCCTTTTATTTCTTTTAATGAAACATCTTTTTCCCTGCTTATATTAATCACTCCAGTCAAGACCTACAAAATCATCACAGAATGATTCATTTTAACTACCAAATTATTACAAGGCTGACTGACAATGAAACAATTTGTACAGTGAGCATATTTAGTGTGTGCTTGTGTACTGTATGTATGTATATATATATATATATGTATAATAATTTTATATATGCAATTTTATATGTTTTAAGTAGTTTGATGTATTTTCTAGTACCCTTTTTCATATAAGACTCTACCTACTCTATATCATCATACTATATAATGGAAAAATAGAATATAGAGTTTCTGTAAGTTGTCCTTATAGTCACTCTAGTTTATTATGAGGGATAAATAGCTCCACAACTATTTTTTGCAGGTTTATTTTCCTCTGAATCTTACTTGCTACTCTTTTCACAAAAGGTCATGGTATAGTCAAATTATATTGGCTAGGATCAGAAAGTAGTGCTTTATAAACAGGGGAAGTGTGTATAGAAAAATAAAGAAACCAAATTTATCTTCAATATGAAAGAAAAAACACATATTGTATAAAATTGAAAGAATTTCACCCAGTCTGTGGAATGATTTTCACAGAAACCTAAGTCTTTTCTCAAAATTAGTTTGAAAATGAGACAAAGAGATTTCTCTAAAGCTATAAATAATCAAACCACTACCTGAAGGAACAAATTTTCCTTGAGTAATATTGTTAAGATCTCAGAACCTCATGTGTAAAATCTCTGTCAATTCTTCAGAGTTAGTTTTGTAACTCACAACAAGGCTTTAGCAGCCCAGTTTGAAAGAAGTGGAAATTTTATGATATGAAAGGCTTTAGTTCTTTAAGTTAGAACCATGGGGAAGAGAAAAGTTCCAGGGAAAAGAAAAATAAGATGTAGTTGCAGAAAAATATGAATGGTAACAGACTTGAAGTATTCAAAAAATAGATTTTCTATTTTGGCTTCCGCTAAATTGCAAAACATTTCCTAGTTCTTAAGTAAAATGCTAGAAAGCCTTACTCAAGTTTCTGCATGGAAGAATAGATGAAAGCGGAGATAATCCAGACAGAGGTGAAGTTCAAATGAACAAGATTTATACAATTTTCTTTTTTACTTACTAGGTTAAAATATCTGCTGTTCTTTGGGAATGTAAATTTTTACACTACATGACATTTTAATACACTGTCTTCTCCCTGGGTTTTCTAGGTTGTTGTGCTTGAAGAAAGCAGTGAGAACCCAATTGTGGTAAGTAAATATGTTTCGTGTATTCCTCTTGGTCTGAGTAGAGGAACAAAGAAAGTGACTCAGCTAGCACAATAGAGTTAACTAAACATTAGTCACCCATTTGTAGCTCAACATGTCTAATGAAGTGAATTATCATTCAAGCAAAGCCCCTAGCATCTTGTTTTACCAATGTTCAGGGAGTTCTTGTTCCATAATATGTCTGGGACAGTGTGTCCCATAAAGGAAAACAACCTCAAGTTTTGTAGACAGAGCTGCCTTTTGAATTTTGCAGTTAACAAGCTAATGCATATTTTTTTCTCCTCTAGAAGTTTTCCTGGAAGTTACCCGCTTTATCATCTTCATATTTTTGTAAAATTACAGTATATTCTGATACTCAGGTTCCTAAGTATGCTGTGTATTATATGGTTTAGCATGAGATTTAGGTAATGTTGTTTATTATTAAAAATATAAAATATACAAAATCGTCAAAGCACACACACTTTACATTGATTAAATAGTAATTTTAAGGAAAGAAATGACTAAAAGGAAAAACCATAAATATTCATTGTAATTAAACATTCTGCTTTTCATATATTTCACTATTTTCTAGCACTACTTAATTAAATTCAGCTAATCTCTTATTCAGGTATAAGGTAAAATTTTACCCCAAATCTTTAAATGAGCTCCAAAATTTTTAAGCTCTGTTCTTTCTGCCTAAGCACTCTAAGGGTCTAGGTAGAAACACTTAACACCTCAAAATTTTATTTTAATTAGTTTCTTTCCCTAAAATAGACTTGCTGGTGGAGGCTTATATAAAATAAGTCCTCGGTGAGGGGTTTTATTTTTTCCATATAGCTATAAAATGCTTCTGCTTTTTAATCCTTTTGGTGAAAGGTAGTTGCTTCTGCCCTTTACCCAGTTGCTACTACTACAGAACAAAAAGGGAGCAAAGACACAAGCTGCATATCGTTTAGGATGAGATATATTCCCTTAGCCATCTTCCAGTCATTCACACCTCCCTCATTTGAAGCTCATTGCTTATAGCCTTTGCTAATTACTTTGTACAGAATTGCTAAGATAATAATTTAATGAGCCCAGCCATTCTTAGCCATTAAAGAAACTTTGCCTTTATCTTTTTACACATAGCTGAACAAAATAGTTCAGAATAATTTAAATAAAATTACAAAGTATGCTACCTTGCCTAATATGTCAAATTAAAAAATTGGCCTATGGCATTTAAACTGCTTAAAAATAATTTACCTTTTATAATTACTTATAGGCCATAGGAAATAAGTAATGCATTTTTTTTTTAAATTGGCTGCCTAAAATTTAGTCTGTCAAAATATCCTCCTTCCACCCTTAAAATAAATCCTCTCTCTTCTATCTATCAACTCGTCTGACTTGCCAACTCTCATTCTGACACTAGGATTCACTCTGACACCTTATTCAATTCTGAGTGTTAAATAAGATGAGATCAAGACAGTAATTTTTGTAACAGACACAGAGCGAAACAGAGAGAGGGACAGATAAGAACAGACTGACCAAAATGGAGAGAGATGAAAAGCATCAATTCTTCATTGTGGCACCTTATTTGTTCATTGATTGCTTTCTCATATGTGCCTTGACCGCGGGCCTTCAGCAGGTTGAATGACCCTTGCTCAAGCCAGCAACCTTGGGCTCAAGCTGGTGAGTCTTGCTCAAACCAGATGCGTCCGCACTTAAGCTGATGACCTAGAGTTTGGAACCTGGGTCCTCCACATCTAGTTCAACGCTCTATCCGCTGTGCCACTGCCTGGTCAGGCACGACAATAATTTCTATTTATGGATCCCACTTCCCAGTAAATTGTACAGCCTTTTGACATTCCCTTTTCCAAAAAGTCTTCAGAAGATCTTGATGGCCATTTCTGCTTTCAAGAATGGACCCAGTTCTCACCTGAGTAGCCAATTATGCTTCTATATTCTGTATGAAAACTAACTAGACCAACGACAGTAGTTTTTGTGTTCCAAAGAGAGTCCCCACCATCCATAATTAAAAAGAAACTGTTGACAGAGAATATAATCCATCAAGTATTAGATTAAGGCAATATCCTATAACTTCCTAAAAGATAGGTTATAGGTTTGATACATCTTCATGTCTCCCATAGTATCAAATGTAATAATTTATATGTAGAAAACACTAAATAAACACATGCTGAATGTATAAAAAAAAGAATTGTAGAATCTTCAGAGACAACATTGCTTATATTTTCCTTGATAAAATAAAGTATGGCAAGAAGTATAAAAGAGCAAATTTCAGTAAATGAAAAACCTACAATTATTTTCACTGAGAAAATGTAGAAGCAAAATATATTTATTGTATTATCTTTATAAAGCTACTTTATAGGTATAAAACTATGTTATTTTTGAAACACGCATACAGTAAACAAGTAACATTCAGGAAAAAGTTTTATGCGGTAGCTCTATTCACTTGTGTATCCTGATTGCTCTTGAAAAAAATACACACACACATACACACACTCATAAAGATAAAGCCCATAGATCACAAATGCCATAGAGGTCACTATAGATTAAAGCTGTAACTAGAATCTCTGGCTCCTTTTATGCCTTCTTATGAAGAAAAATAGCGTTTTAAAATTTTTTTAATAAAGTTACATTTATCATTTTTCTGCTCTCTTTTCTTTCTGTTCTCAATGTAATCCTGTCATCTTTAGAGTTGATGTCAATGAACTTGAATTTTTCTTAAGTCAGACTCCCAACTAAGTGAGATGAATGAAATCAATATTCTTCCTTTAACAAGTGAAATGAGTTTAGTAACATATGTAGTACTGTACCTTCCTCTCCTGTTTTCCATGTTGTACTGTAATCCATCAACATATCGCTTTTGGCACCCGAATGAACACATCTTAATATAAGAATTGAAGCAACAATTCTTTTTAAATATAATGAAATATTTTAGTTGTTGTTCTCAAAACCCCACTCCTAGATCTATATATTCTTTGCTCCTCCACAAGAATTTATTTCTATTATTTGTATGGCATTCTTAGTATTCACAAGTGATTAGCCAGACCCTTGAGTACATAAAATACCTTATCACTACAGAAGCCTAATGCTATTCAATTCTTAGGGCTGACAAAAAAAAAAAAAAAAACAAAAAAAAAAAACAAAAAAAAAACACTTTCAGAAGAAAAATTTTATGTTCAAGTATGCAAGTATGTTCAAGGCCACCACACTTCATGGTTTTCCACTGTATCATGAAGCGCCTGTCTGCCTTTGTTCATGAACTTTCTATTAATTCAAGAATTCCCCCTGCAATAATCATTCTTATAGTAAGAAAAAAAGTAACATTATCAGATTTCTTGGTGATGCATTGTAAATTATAAAATGTGTGATTTTTAAAACTTTTTCAATTCTACAAATCAGTGATTTTCAAGCTTTTTCATCTCATAGCATGTGTGAACTAATTATTAAAATTCTGTGGTGGAGATAACGTCAGGGAAATGGCACCATGAGGAGCGCTCCTGATACCTCTCCCCAAAATTTCAACAAGTTTTTCAACCAGAGACAGAAAAATTGATCCCTGGAGCGTCTGTAAGTCCCACACACGGAACAAAAAAGGTATGATTGGGTGAAAAACTGGCTAAATATATAAGCAACCCTGAAGGAAATAAGATGGAGAACTGAACACTCCACCTTCCTCAGTAACCTGAGCAGGGGCTGCTTTCACTTGGAACTGAGAGAAAGTGAGTGCTGGGGGCATGAAAGGAGCCAGGCTGGGGTTCAGAAGTGCAAGCCGAGGAAAGAGTGTGCTCGCAGTGACTCAGCCTGCAACAACGTAATGCCAGCGCTGGACCCGGCAAAGGTGGGAGAGTGGTGGCCTCCATTACCCCTGATATCCTGGTCGGTGAGTGCAGAAAGTGTGCGAGAGGTTCCTCCTAGGGCCCTGGGTGTGGGCACCTGTGTTTCCGGACAGAGGGGCAGGGTCAGAGACTTCTGTATGGGTTGCGACCAGAGTCTCTGTGTAATCCTTGCTCCCCCAACAACAGCACGCCGGGAGTACGCAAAAGCGAACTTCCCTATGCCAGGACTCCTCTGGGCAGGTGGGTGGGGCGTCCCCGCCAGCCATTCAGGCTAACATCCCAGGGAAGAAAAATATGGGAGCGCTGGGGGGAAAGGCACACAGGCAGCTTGCAGACAGTCTCTGGAGCAGATCTAAAGATCCAATTGCTGAAATTAGCTTAATCCACAGTCTGCTCACCACCCAACTGGCTTATGTGGCTCTGGTTGACAAGGTCTCTCGCAGCTCAGAGATCTAAGACAAGAGACGTGATATTTTTAGTGCCTCTTGCTCTGCACGTAGGGGAGAGGCAACTTCCAGTCAGCCGATACAGGGTGAAAAACCTACTTAAACTGGTGGTTCTGATTAACAGAGCTTTCATACTCAGGGTTGTGTGCTAAAAGAAGGGACTTGGCAGCTTCTAAGACTTCTTGTTCTGCAGGCAGCGACTAGGGCATCTTCTTCCCAGCCAAGAGAGGTTACAAAGTGCAAAAAGCCTGGGGAGAGTGGTCCCACAGAGTGCTGAGACATATGAGACACACCTGGAGGCTCATAGAAAGACACCTTGAGAGCAATTGGCTCCCAGCCCTGCCTGATTATGCTGGTGGTTCTGACTGACAGAGCCCTACCCAGAGCCCTGCCCTGAGTGGGGATAGAGTGGGGATTTGCCAGCTCTTTGAGCCTCTTACTCTCTAGGCAGTGGCAACGGCAACCTCATAGCTGGATTACCAGGCTGCTAATTCAGGAAGGAGATACTAAAAGAGAGGCTCCAAGAAAACAGACTCTCCCATTGTTGGAGCTTGCTAATGCTAACAAGACCCAACTACCAACGAGACTGAGGCCTAATATATAACATCACCATAGCATCACATCAACTGTAAATCTCTACCTAAGTGTGCCACAGGAGCAGAGCCTGGGGTACAGTGCCACCAACTAGGAAGAGAGAGAGTAAGGAAAAAAGAAGAAGATAACCTCTCAAAATCAAGAAAAATCCAAAGTTTTTATAACTTTTTCCACTTTTTTTTGTTTCTTTCATCTTCTTATCTTTATTTATTTATTTTTTCTTCCACCTTGGTCCTTTTATCCTCTGCTTGTCTTATTCTTTTCTCTTCATCTTGAACTACATTACCCATAAGTGTTACATTTCCAAAACCCTTAACTCTTTCTTCTTTTTCTCCTTTTTCTTTTCTCTCCCTATTAGTTTCCTCTTTTCTCTTTTACTTTCCTGTCCTTTGAACCTCACTCATGAACAAATTATTTTATTTTGAATTCAAATTTTTTTCTTGTGTAATTTTGTGTGCTTTTTACATCACTTTTTAACTCATCAGCATTTCCCCCAACCCCAAATCTCCATTCTATGTGATTTTTGTTCCACTTAATACAATAGTTTTTTTCTTCTTTTTCTTGTTTCCTTCTTATCTTTTCAATATATCTCTTATTTGACCATCATTTACAAGCAAATTATTTTATTCTTGATCCAAATTTCTTTCTTTTTTGCATTTTTGGGTCCCTACCTCCTTTTTTGCCCCTTTATCATTTCTCCCCAACTCAGGCCCTCTGTTATAGGTAGTTTTTGCTCCATTTACATTTAGCACAATATAATTCTCAGTTTTTTATGGTATTTTCTCAAAGAAGGAAGAAAGAAGAAAAAAATAAAAAATAATTTTTGTTTAATTTTTTATTGTCTTTTTTATTGTCTATTTCTTACTTTTTATTATTTATTATTTTGCAATAGTGTTATTAATGAAATCACCCTCAGATTCTATTAAGGAAAAGGAAATTGAATATCATAGATACAAAAGACAGAGATGTAGCATAAATAGATGAGGAAAAATCTATAGAAAAAAATTTAATAGATTGTAAACCTTGGAGTTAAATGACAGAGAATTTAAAATAAAATTTCTAAAAATACTCAGTGATATACAAGAAAACACAGAAAGGCAATTTAGGGAGCTCAGAAAACAACTCAACGAACACAAAGAATATATTACCAAGGAAATTGAAACTATGACAATAAATCAAACAGAAATGAAAAACTCAATTCATGAACTGAAAAATGAGGTAACAAGCTTAGCAAATAGAATAGGCCAGATAATGAGAGTATTAGTAAAATAGAAGACAGGCACCTTGAGGCACAACAGAGAGAAGAAGAGAGAGACTCAAGACAAAAAAAAGGAGAAAGCCCTACAGGAATTGTCTGATTCCATCAAAAATAGTAACATAAGAATAATAGGTATATCAAAAAGAGAAGAGAGAGAAAATGGAATGGAGAACATATTCAAACAAATAATAGATGAGAACTTCCCAAGCCTGTGGAAAGAACAAAAGCCTTGAATTCAAGAAGCAAACAGAACACTGTGTTATCTTAATGCCAACAGACCTACTCCAAGGCACATCATAATGAAATTGGTACAAACCAGTGACAAAGAAAAAATTCTCAAGGCAACCAGGGAAAAGAAGAATACAACATATAAAGGAAGGCCTATTAGATTATCATCAGATTTCTCTGCAGAAACTCTATAAGCTAGAAGAGAGTGGACCCCAATATTTAAAGTTCTGAAAGAGAGGAACTTCCAACTAAGAATACTATACCCATCAAAGCTATCCTTCAAATACAAAGGAGAAATAAAAACATTCACAGATACTGAAAAGATGAGGGAATTTATCACCAGAAAACCTCCACTTCAGGATATAAAAAAGGGGGATTTACAACCAGATACAAAGAACAAAACAACAAAACCACAAGTAAAAACTCTACCAAGAACACAGTAAAACCAAATTTAAACTGTGACAACAAAAACAATAAAGGAGAGAGAATGAAGATAAACAGTAGCAAAGTACAATGTAGTGCATAAGCACTCATAAAATAGTGCACTACAATGAACATGGTAGGTACCCTTTTCGTTACTTAATGGTAACCCCCCTGAAAAAACCACCAGAAAAGGACATGACTTGAAAAAGGAAGTAAGAGAGGAAAGAAGTATAGATTACAACCAAACAAAAACAAATGATAGAAAAACAAAAGAGAAGAATCAAACAAGATACAAAACTAACAGAAAGAAATGTGTAAAATAGCAATACGAAACCTGCAAGTGTCAATAATTACACTAAATGTAAATGGATTGAACTTACCAATAAAAAGACACAAAGTAGCAGAATGAATTAAAAAAGAAAATCCAACTGTATGCTGCCTACAAGAAACACATCTAAGCAACAATGATAAAAACAAATTCAAAGTGAAAGGCTGGAAAACAATATTCCAAGCAAATAATATCAAAAAAAAAAAAAAAAAAAAGCAGGTGTAGCAATATTTATAACTAACAATGCTGACTATAAGACAGCAAAAGTAATCAGACAAAAATGGTCATTTCATAATGATTAAGGGGACACTGAATCAAGAAAACACATCACTTCTTAATATGTGTGCACCAAACCAAGGAGCACCAAAATATATGACAGCTACTCACTGACCTAAAAACAAAAACTGACAAAAATACAATCATACTTGGAGACCTTAATACACTGCTGATGTCTCTAGATCGTTCATCCAAACAGAAAATCAATAAAGAAATATTGGCCTTAAACAAAATACTAGAGCAATTGCAACATCACTAATAATTAAAGAAATGCAAATTAAAACCACAATGAGATATCACCTCACACCAGTCAGAATGGCACTCATCAGCAAAACAACACAGAATAAGTGCTGGCGAGGATGTGGAGAAAAGGAAACCCTTCTGCACTGCTGGTGGGAATGCAGACTGGTGCAGCCACTGTGGAAAACAGTTTGGAGATTCCTCAGAAAATTAAAAATCGAACTGCCTTTTGACCCAGCTATCCCACTTATAGGAATATACCCTAAGAACACCATAGCACTGTTCGAAAAGAAGAAATGCACCCCCATGTTTGTGGCAGCATTGTTCACAATAGCGAAGATCTGGAACCAGCCCAAGTGTCCGTCAGAAGATGAGTGGATTAAAAAGCTTTGGTACATATATACTATGAAATACTACTCAGCCATAAGAAACGATGACATCGGATCATTTATAACAAAATGGATGTACCTTGATAGCATTATACGGAGTGAAATAAGTAAATCAGAAAAAAAGAAAAACTGAGAACAGCATGATTACATACATAGGTGGGACATAAAAGTGAGAATATGAGACATGGACAAGAGAGTGGTGGTTATGGGATGGGGGGAGGGAGGGAAGAGTGGGATAGGGAGGAGGGGAGGGACACAGGGAAAACCAGATAGAAGGTGACAGAGGACAATTTGACTTTTGGTGATGGGTATGCAACACAATTGAATGATAAGATAACCTGGAGATGTTTTCATTGTACATATGTACCCTGATTTATTGGTGTCACCCCATTAGAATTAATAATAATAAAATATATATTAAAAAAATACTAGAGCAATTGGATATGATATACATCTACAAAACATTTCATCCCAAAGGGACAGAGTACACATTTTTCTCTACTGTGCATGGAACATTCTCAAGAATTGACCACATGTTGGGCCACAAAAATAACATCAGCAAATTCATCATAAAACCTTGAAACTAAAATTCAACTCCAAAAAAGAGGTAAAAAACCCCACAAAAATGTGAAAACTAAACCACATACTTTTAAAAAATGAGCTGGTCAAAGAAGAAATAAGCACAGAGATCAAAAGATATATACAGACAAATGAAAATGACAATACGACATATCAGAGTCTCTGGGATGCAGCAAAAGCAGTAATAAGAGGGAAATTCATATCACTTCAGGCCTATATGAACAAACAAGAGAGAGCCCAATTAAACCACTTATCTTCACACTTTAAGGAACTAGAAAAAGAACAAAGACAACCCAAAACAAGCCAAAGAAAGGATATAAAAATCAGAGCAGAAATAAATGAAATAGAGAACAGAAAAACTATAGAAAAAAAAAATAAAACAATGAGCTGGTTCTTTGAAAAGATCAACAAAATTGAAAAACCCTTGGCAAGACTCATAAAGGAAAAAAGAGAAAGGACTGATATAAACAAAATCTAAAATAAAAAAGGAGAAATTACCTCAGATATCATAGATATACAAAGAATTATTGTAGAATACTATGAAAAACTATATACCACCAAATTCAACAATCTAGAAGAAATGGATAAATTTCTAGAACGATACAACTTTTCTAGACTGAGTCATGAAGAAGTAGAAAGCATAAACAGACCAATAAGCAGGGAGGAAATAGAAAAAACTATTAAAAACTTCCCACAAAATAAAAGTCCAGGCCCAAATGGCTATACTAGTGAATTCTATAAACATTTAAAGAAGAATTGGGTCCTATTCTACTCAAAGTCTTCCAAAAAATTGAAGAAGAAGCAATACTTCCAAACACGTTTTATGAGGCCAACATAACCCTCATATCGAAACTTGGCAAGGACGGCACAAAAAAGGAAAACTACAGACCAATATCTTTAATGAATACAGATGCTAAAATACTAAACAAACTACTAGCAAATCGAATACAACAACATATTAAAAAAATAATACATCATGATCAAGTGGGATTCATCTCAGAATCTCAAGGATGGTTCAACATACGTAAAACAGTTAATGTAATACACCATATCAACAAAACAAAGAACAAAAACCACATGATCTTATCAATAGATGCAGAAAAGGCATTTGATAAAATATAACACAATTTTATGTTTAAAACACTCAACAAAATGGGTATAGAAGGAAACTATCTCAACATGATAAAGACCATTTATGATAGATAAACCACCAGCTAATATCATATTAAAGGACATAAAAATGAGGACTTTCCCCTTTAAATCAGGAACAAAACAAGGATATCCACTCTTTCCACTCTTATTTAATGTGGTGCTAGAAGTTCTAGCCAGAGTAATCAGACAATATAAAGAAATAAAGGCATTCATATTGGAAAAGAAGAAGTAAAGGTCTCACTTTTTGCAGCTGATATGATCCTATACATCAAAAACCCCAAAGACTCCACAAAAAAGATTACTAGAAAGAATAAACCAATACAGTCAGTCACAGAATACAAAATTAATATACAAAAGTCCATAGCCTTTCTATATGCCAACACTGAAACATTAGAAAATGAACTAAAAAAAAAAATAATCCCCTTCACGGTTGCCACAAAAAAAATAAAATACCTAGGAATATACATAACAAAGAATGTAAAGGACCTATATAACAAAAACTACAAAGCATTGTTAAGGCCAATTGAAAAAGATACAATAAAATAGAAAAATATTCCTTGTTCTTGGATAGGAAGAATAAATATAGTCAAAATGACCATATTACCCAAAGCAATATACAAATTCAATGTAATTCCCATCAAAATTTCAATGACATTTTTTAAAGAAAAGGAACAAAAAATCATCAGATTTATATGAAACTATAAAAAAAAACGGAATAGACAAAGCAATCCTAAGGAAAAAGAAGGAAGCTGGGGGCATTACAATACCTGGCATCCAATTATATTATAGAGCCACGACAATCAAAACAGCATGGTATTGGCAGAAAAATAGGCACTCAGACCAATGGA
Organism: Rhynchonycteris naso; assembly: GCA_037038555.1. Classification (NCBI taxonomy): domain Eukaryota; kingdom Metazoa; phylum Chordata; class Mammalia; order Chiroptera; family Emballonuridae; genus Rhynchonycteris; species Rhynchonycteris naso. The sequence continues at coordinate 38,920,376 of CM072997.1, read as the reverse complement.
ACAGAATAAAAAGTCCAAAAATCAAACATACATATGGTCAAATAATTTTTGATAAAGGGGCCAACACACAATGGAGAAAAAAAAGCCTCTTCAACAAATGGTGCTGGGAAAACTGGAAAGCCACACGCAAAAGAATGAAACTCGACTACAGTTTGTCCCCTTGTACTAAAATTAATTCAAAATGGATCAAAGACCTAAATATAAGACCTGAAATAATAAAGTACATAGAAGAAAACATGGGTACTAAACTCATGAATATTGATTTTAAAGAGCTTTTTATAAATTTGACTCCAAAAGCAAGGGAAGTGAAGGCAAAGATAAGTGAATGGAACCACATCAGACTAAGAAGTTTTTTCACAGCAAGAGAAACTGACAACAAAATAGAGAGCCAACTAAATGGGAGATGATATTTTCAAACAACAACTCAGATAAGGGGCTAATATCCAAAATATACAAAGAACTCATAAAACTCAACAACAAACATAAAAACAATCCAATAAATGAATGGGAAGAGGACATGAACAGACACTTCTCCCAGAAAGAAATACAAATGGCCAACAGATATATGAAAAGATGCTCTTCTTCATTAGCTATTAGAGAAATGCAAATCAAAACTACAATGAGATACCACCTCATGCCTGTTAGATTAGCTATTATCAACAAGACAGGTAATAACAAGTGTTGGAGAGACTGTGGAGAAAAAGGAACCCTCATCCACTGTTGGTGGGAATGAAAAATAGTACAACCATTATAGAAGAAAATATGGTGGTTTCTCAAAAAACTAATAGAACTACCATATGACCCAGCAATCCCTCTATGGGTATATACCCCCAAAACTCAAAAACATTGCTACATAAAGACACATACAGCTCCATGTTCATTGAAGCATAGTTCACAGTGGCCACGACATGGAAACAACCCAAAAGCCCTTCAATAGATGACTGGATAAAGAAGATGTGGTACACATATACTATGGAGTACTATTCAGCCATAAGAAATGATGACTTTGAATCATTTACAACAAAATGGATGGATCTTGACAACATTTTACGGATCGAAATAAGTAAATCAGTAAAAACTAAAAACTGCATGATTCCATACATAGGTAGGACATTAAAAAGAGACTAAGAGACATGGACATGAATGTCGTGGTTTCCGGGAGCAGGGGGAAGAGAGGAGATGGAGGAAGTGGGGAGGAAAGGGGTACAAAAGAAAACCAGATAGAAGGTAACAGAGGACAATTTGACTTTAGGTGATGGGTATGCAACATAATTGAATGATAAGATAACCTGGAGATGTTTTCTTTGAACATATGTACCCTGAGTTATTAATGTCACCCCATTAAAATTAATAATAAATAAATAAATAAATAAATAAATAAATAAAATTATGTGGCACACCAATAACTATCTTTTGTTGATCTAAAAAAATTTATAGGTATAATTTTGACTCATTCATACCAAAAGCTATTGTTGTGTTGGCAGTTGTCATTATTTCATTTGACAATCTAAAAAAAAGACATCAGTGCCCCTGAATAAATTTAGTTACGTATTTCATGTTTTAAAATTTTTTTAGCAAAGCAGTTGAAAATTGCTATTATAAATCATTACTATGGACCTATTTTAATTCTATATCCTAATCACATATGTTATGACATATTATTTAGGCAAGTAATTAAAAAAGAATTCAGTAAAAAAATGTTAATTCAGGCTAATTAAAGGATAAAATTATTTTTATTTTCATATATATTCTCATTTTTAAACACTGGTGAAAATTGGTTTCTGTTTAGTAGTTTTCAAAGGTCAAATATAAAAAAGTTATAAGCTAAAAATTTACTATTTAATAAATAAATATATGTAGGATAACAAAAAAAAGACATATTTGGAGTAATAATTGGAAATACCCAGATGTTAAACTAATAAATTTGGGGAAATATTAAGAAAATCAAGGAGCAATACCAAGATGGCAGTGGAGTAGGCAGATGCACAGACTCCCAGCTCACACCACCAAATTAGATTACAAATTAAGATAGGAATATCAGTGTGAAAAACCAACTCTGGACTACAAGAACAGCTCTTAAAAACCAAGGAGCAAAGAAGAAGCCACACCGATCCTGGTAGGGAGTGCCGAGGCACTGTGGGTCTCCCCTGCTTCCAGGAACAAAGGGGGGGGGAGAAAGGCTCTCATCCCAAAGAGAAGAGCAGAAAATATCACTCACAACCACTTGCCTAGGGACCTGGGAATAAGGTATGCTGAGAGGGCTGACTTGTCTTCCAAAAGAAAAGTGAGGAGAGAGACACAGATGGTGATATGCAGAGGAATGCAAGGGATGACCTGAAAAGCTGACTCATCCAGTGCAGAGGTGGCCTTAGCTGGGGAGAAGTTGATCCCTCAACATAGCACAAGCCTAAAGTTGTTTCAGGTGACCCATCTCCAGAAATCTCTCCAGCTCCAATCAACACAACAAGACACAGCTGAAAACAGAAAGTGGGGAGGAGGGGCAGTAACTCAGGCGTCCATGGAGATCTGAGGTACACCTCTCCCTACTAAAGTGGAGAAAGCACTCTGCCTCTGGCAGATCAGGCCTTCAGAGTTTCAGGTTACACCCACTGCATTCTTGGATACAGTCTCAAATAAGCCCCCTGCTGAGATCAGTAAACAAGACTACCACCAAGTTAAGAAAACTGAGAAGAAAACAAACAAATCAAGAATTCAGAGCAGCTCTACTAGAAAAGCCAAATCTGACAGTGAATTACAAACAACGACTGATGCCAAGCCAAGAAGACCTAGAAATAACACAACTGAAAATTGGAGGCAGACAACACCAACCCTAGACTCAACTAGCTGTACAAACAACACACCCTAAGGAGGAGGGTATACACAGACATAATGGGAAGACAGAGAAGTGCAATCCAAATGAATCAACACGAGAAACCCCCAGAAAATTAACTGAGTGATATGGAAATAACCAAACTACCAGATGCAGAGTTTAAATAATGATTATTAGAATGCTGAAAGATCTTAGAGCAATGGGTGGACACAATGAGCACATAAATAAAGAGATTACAAGCATCAAAAAACATTGAAATAATCAAGAATAACCAGTCAGAAATGACAAATCTAATATCAGAAATGAAGACTACACTAGAAGCAATTAAAAGCAGGCTGGATGAAGAAGAGGACAGAATCAGCATTTAGAAGACAAGATAAATAAAAACAAAGAAGCGGAGCAGCAAAAAGAAAAGAGGCTGAAAAAATCTGAGGAAACTCAGAGCTCTGTGACAACCTAAAGAAAAACAACATCCACATAGTAGGGGTTCTTGAAGAAGAAGAGAAAGAACAAGGGATGGAGACCTTGTTGAATGAAATCATAGCTAAAAACTTCTTCAAATTGATGCAGGAAAAGGTCACACAAGTTCAAGAAGCACAGAGAACTCCATTAAACAAAACCCAGAGAAATCTACACCAACAAACATCATAATTAAAATACCAATGCTAAGAAATAAAGAGAAAATATTAAAAGATGCTAGAGAAAAAAAGGTTATCACTTACAAAGGAGCCCCCTTAAAAATGACATCTGACTTCTCAACAGAAACACTTGAGGCCAGAAAAGAATGGCAAAGTATTCAAAATAATGCAGAACAGAGCCTACAACTAAGACTTTTTTATCCAAAAAAGGCTATTGTTTAAAATTGAAGGGGAAATAAAAAACTTCCCAAACAAACAAAAAAACACACAAATAAGTTATTAAAACCGAACCAATGCTGCAAGAAATGTTAAGAGCTTGTTATAAACAAAACAAGAAAAGAATATAGTAAAAGAGGAATAAATCTTTAAAGAATAAAAAGGCAATAAACAACTACATATCAATAATAACCTCAAATGTAAATGGATTAAATGACACAATAAAAAGACATAGGGTAGCTGCATGGATAAGAAAACAGGACCCGTGTGACCTGTGGTGGCGCAGTTGATAGAGTGTTGACCTGGGAACACTGAGGTTGCCGGTTCAAAACCCTGTACTGGTCTGGTCAAGGCACATATGGGAGTTGATGCTTCCAGCTCCTCCCCCCTTTCTCTCTTTCTCTCTCTCTCACTCTGTGTCTCCTCTCTAAAATGAATAAAATAAAAATAAAAATTAAAAAAAAAAGAAAACAGGACCCATACATATGCTGTCTACAAGAGACACACCTTAAAAAAAAAAGATACACATAGACTAAAGGTAAAAGGATGGAAAAAAATATTTCATGCAAATGGAAATGAAAAAAAAAAACTGGGTAGCAATACTTATATCAGACAAAATGGACTTTAAAACAAAGGCTATAGCCTGACCTGTGGTGGCGCAGTGGATAAAGCGTCGACCTGAGAACACTGAGGTCGCCAGTTCAAAACCCTGCACTGGTTTGGTCAAGGCACATATGGGAGTTGAGCTTCCAGCTCCTCCCCCCTTTCTTTCTCTCTCTCTCTCTCACTCTGTGTCTTCTCTCTAAAATGAATAAAATAAAAAGAAAAAAAAACTTTAAAAAAAACCAAAAAAAAAAAAACAAAGGCTATAGCCTGACCAGGCAGTGGCGCAGTGGATAAAGCGTCAGACTGGGATGCAGAAGATCCAGGTTCAAGACCCCAAGCTCGCCAGCTTGAGTGCAGGGTCATCTGGCTTGAGCAAAAAAAAAGCTCCCCAGCTTGGACCCAAGGTCGCTGGATCCAGCAAGGGCTTGCTCGGTCTGCTGAAGGCCCAAGGTCAAGGCACATGTGAGAAAGCAATCAATGAACAACTAAGGTGTCGCAATGGCAACAAAAAACTAATGATTGATGCTTTTCACCTCTTTCTGTTCCTGTCTGTCTGTCTCTATCTATCCCTCTCTATGACTCTCTCTCTGTTCCTGTAAAATAAATAAATAAATAAAACAAAGGCTATAGTAAGAAATAAGGAAGGTCACTACATAATGATAAAGGGAACAATCCAACAGGAAGATATAACCATTAGAAATATCTATGCACCTAATATAGAAACACCTAAATATATAAAGCAGACTTTGATGGATATAAAGGGTGAGATCAACAGCAATACTAAAGAGTAGGACATTTCAATACCTCAATAACATCACTAAATAGATCCTCAAGAAAGAACATTAACAAAGAAAAAGCAAACTTAAAGGACACAGTAGATCAACTGGTTTTAATAGATATCTTCAGAACCTTTCAACCTAAAGCATCAGAATATACATGATTTTCAAATGCTCATGGTAGATTCTCCAGGATAGACCATATGTTAGGGCACAAAAGTGTTCTCAACAAATTTAAAAAGATTGAAATTATATCAAGCACTTTCTCTGATCACAATGACATGAAACTAGAAATCAAGCACAATAGAAAAAGTGAAAAATTTACAAACACATGGAAACTAAATATCATGTTATCAAATATCGAATGGATTAAAAATGAGATTAGAGAAGAAATTTTAAAAATTCCAGAAATAGATAATAATGAGCATACAACAACTCAAAATATATGAGACACAGCAAAAGCAGTCCTCAGGGGAAAGTTCATAGCACTACAGGCATACTTTAAGAAGCTAGAAAAAGCTCAAATAAACAACTTAACCATGCATCTAAAAGAACTAGAGAAAGAACAGCAAATAAAGCCCAAGATATTAGAAGGAAGGAAATAATAAAGATCAGAGCAAAAATAAATGACATAGAGGCTAAAGAAACAATACTGAGAATTAATAAAACCAAAACCTGGTTTCTGGAAAAGGTAAACAAGATTGATGAACCCTTAGTCAGACTCACCAAGAAAAAAAGAGAGAGGACTCAAATAAATAAAATTAGAAATGAGAGTGGAGAAATAACAATGGAAACTACAAAAATATAAAATATTGCAAGAAAATACTATGAAGAACTGTATGCCAAAAAACTAGACACCCTAGGTGAAATGGACAAATTCCTTGAAACATATAATCTTCCAAAAATCAATCTGGAAGAATCAGAAAACCTAAATAGACCAATTACAACAAATGTGATAGAAACAGTTATCAAAAACTCCCAACAAACAAAAATCCTGGGCCAGACAGCTTCACAGGGGAATTCTACCAAATATTCAAAGAGGAACTAACTCCTATCCTTCTCAAGCTATTTCAAAATATTCAAGAGGAAGGAAGACTTCCAAGCTTCTTTTATGAGTATAATTCTGACTCCAAAACCAGACAAAGACAAAACAAAGAAAGAAAATTATAGGCCAATATCCCTGATGAACTTAGATGCTAAAATCCTTAACAAAATATTAGCAAACCAGATCCAGCAATACATAAAAGAAACCATACATCATGATCAATTGGGATTTTTTCTGGGGAGGCAAGAATGGTACAATATTTGTAAATCAATCAATGTGATTTATCACATAAACAAAAGAAAGGACAAATACCACATGATAATTTCAATAGATGCAGTAAAAGCATTTGATAAAATCCAGCACCCATTTATGATTGAAACCCTCAACAAAGTGGGAATACAGGGAACATAGCTCAACATGAGAAAGGCCATCTATGACAAACCCTCGTCAACATCATAATCAATGAGCAAAAATTGAAAGCAATTCCCTTAAGACCAGGAACAAGGCAGGGGTGCCCCCTTTCACCACTCTTATTCAACATAGTACTGGAAGGCCTAGCTACAGCATTCAGAGAAGAAGAAGAAATAAAAGGCATTCGAATTGGAAAAGAAGAAGTAAAACTATCATTATTTGCAGATGATATGATACTGTATATAGAAAACCCGAAAGTCTCAGTCTAAAAAATACTCGATCTGGTAAATGAATTCAGAATAGTGACAGGATATAAAATTAATACACAGAAATCAAAGGTATTTTTGTACACCAACAATAAACTGTCAGAAAGAGAAATTAAGGAAACAATCCCCTTCACAACTGGAACAACAACAAAAACTAAAGTACGTGGGAGTAAATTTAACCAAAGAAGTTAAAAACTTGTACTTGAAAAATGATAAAACATTGATAAAAAAGAAATCAAAGAAGATACAAACAAGTGGAAGCATGTACTGTGTTCATAGTTAGGAAGAATAAACATTGAAATATCTATACTACCCAAAACAATTTATTAATTCAATGTAATACTAATTAAAATATCAATGACAAAATTTAAAGATATAGAATACATATTCTAAAAATTTATATGGAACCAAAAAGAACACAAGTAGCCTTAGCAATCTTGAAAAAGAAAAATAAAGTGGGAGGTATCACACTTACTGATATCAAATTATACTACAAAATCATTGTACTCAAAACAGCTTGGTACTGGCATAAGAACAGGCATATAGATCAATGGAACAGAACAGAGAACCCAGAAATAAACCCACACATTTATGTACAATTGATATTTGACAAAGGAGATAAGAGCATACATTGAAGTAAAGACAGTCTCTTTAACAAATGGTGTTGGGAAAATTGGACAGCTACATGCAAAGAGATGAAACTAGACCACTAACGTACACTATTCACAAAAATAAACTCAAAATGGATAAAAGACTTAAATGTAAGTTGTGAAACCATAAGCATCTTAGAAGAAAACATAGGCAGTAAGCTCACCGACATCTCTCATAGCAATATATATTTGCTGATTTATCCCCCAGGCAAGTGAAATAAAAGACAGGATAAACAAATTAGACTATATCAAACTAAAAAGCTTTTGTACAGCTAAAGACAATATGAACAGAATAAAAAGACAAACCACACAATGGGAGAACATATTTGACAATACGTCTGATAAGGGGTTAATAACCAAAATTTATAAAGAACTTTTAAAACTCAACACCAGAAAGACAAACAATCCAATAAAAAAATGGACAAAAATAAATAGACACTTCTCCAAGGAGGAAATACAGATGGCCAATAGACAGATAAAAAAATGTTTAACATCACTAATCATTATAGAAATGCAAATTAAAAACACAATGAGATACCACCTCATACCAGTCAGAATGGTGCTCATTAGCAAAACAACACAGAATAAGTGCTGGCGAGGATGTGGAGAAAAGGGAACCCTCCTGCACTGCTGGTGGGATTGCAGACTGGTGCAGCCACTATGGAAAACAGTATGGAGATTCCTCCAAAACTTAAAAATGGATCTACCTTTTGACCCAGCAATCCCAGTTTTAGGAATATATCCCAAGAACACTATATCACCGACTGAAAAAAAGAAATTCACCCCCATGTTTATGGCAGCATTATTCATAATAGCGAAGATCTGGAAACAGCCCAAGTGTCCATCAGACGACAAGCGGATTAAAAAGCGGTGGTACATATACACAAGGAATATTATGGGGTCATGAAAAACAAGGAAATATTACCTTTTGCAACAACATGGATGAACCTGGAAACTATTATGTTAAGTGAAATAAGCCAGGCAGAGAAAGAAAAATATCATATGACCTCACTCATTTGAGGAATCTAAGAAACAATGTGAACTGAGGAACAGAATTGAGACAGAGGAGGGATCAAAGGGAACAGAGGAAAAGAGAACAGAGGGAAAGGGGATTATTGGATGGGATAAACCTGAAGGAAAGGAGGGAGGGTGCTGTTGAGATGGGCAAGGGAGATGTTGAGGGCAATACGGGGGTGACACTAGAATCTATGTAAACACAATTAATTAAATAAAAAATGTAAATGGAAACAAAACAAAACAAACAAACAAACAAAAGAAAAAACAAGAAAAAGAAAATCAGAAAATCAAGGAGCATCCAAGATAGTGGCAGAATATCACCTCCTCCCAGGGCCAAACAGGAATTATAAGTAAAACATAGAGCAATTAATCTGGATAAACAACTGAAGACTAGCTGAAGAGAAGTATTATAACTAAGGATTTACAAAAGAAGACATATTAGAACTAGTATAAATGGCAGAGATGTATAAAAGGCCTGTCTGGCTTCCACGTGGCAGTTGAGATGCTGGAGAGGTAACTCAGCTGCAAAGGTTCCTGCTTAGAAGCATCAGGTCTCAATCCCAAACTGGGCTCCCCAGCCCAGAGTACCAGAGCTGGGAAGAGGCACCTATATAACATCCGGCTATGAAAATCATCAAGGATTCTATTTGCAGGCAGAAATAGGAATCTTCTAGAGACAAAGACACCCTCTTAAAGGGACAATGCACAAAATCTTGTTCGCAGCCACTCAGCCTGGCCTCTGGCAGAGGGAAGGCAGAGGGTCTTGAATTGCATGAGGAGAGACTAGAGTTTGTGGCTCTGGGGAGAAAGCTGAAAGTATAGCTGCCAGGATCCCGGTGCTGAGACCCTCTCCTAAACCACAGATGCCATCTTTCTTAGGTGAAACACTAACTTTCTTCTTCCTAAAAGAAAACATAGGCTGAAAACCTTGCACATTTCTTGAAGCAATGCTTTTCATGAAAAATCTACTCAAGGAAGGGTCAAAAAAGAAAAATAAACAAATGGCCATTTCTGAAACTGAAGTTTTTCACAGAAAAGGAAACCATCAACAAAACAAGAAGACTACTCACTGAATGGGAGAAAATATTTTCCAATGATACATTTGATAAGGGGTTAACAACTCAACACCAAAAAACACACAATCCAATTAAAAAATAGGCAAAAGACCTTAACAGACCCTTCTTTGAAGAGGACATACTGATGGCCAATAGACATATGGAAAGATGCTCAAAGTCCATTAATCATCAGAAAAATGCAAATTAAAACCACAATGAGAAAGCATCTCACACTTGTCAGAATGACTGTCATCAATAAATCAACAAACAATAAGTGTTGGTGGAGATGTGGAGAAAAGGTAACCCTCATGAATTGTTGGGGAATGCAGATTTGTGCAGCCACTGTGAAAAGTAGTGTGGAGTTACCTCAAAAAATTAAAAGTGGGAATTGCCTTTTGTCCCAGTGATTCTACTTCTAGGAATTTATCTGAAGAAACTCAACACACTAATTCAAAAGAATATATGCACCCCTATGGTTAGTGAACTGTTATTTACAATAGCCAAGGTTTGGAAGCAGCGCAAGCACTCAGCAGTAGATAAGTGGATAAAATGTTGTGGCACATTTAAGAATGGACTTCTATTTGGCAGTAAAAAAGAAGGAAATCTTATTTTTTGCAGTGAGAGAAAATCAAATGACATATGATTGTACTTATATGTGGAATCTAATGAAAAGAGTAAACTGACAAACAATAGAAACAGACAAAGATACAGAGAACAGACTGCCAGTTGTCAAGGGAGGGGTTTGGGGGACTTGGTGGAAAAGGTGGAGAAATTAAGCAAAGAAAGAAATACTCACAGACACAGACAACAGTATGGTGCTTACCAAAGAGAAAGGGGTTAGGTAGAAGAGGGTAAAGGGGTGATAAATTGTGATGGAAGAAGACATGAGTCGGGGTGGTGAACACACAATACAATCTGCAGATGTATTACAGAATTGTATACTTGAAATCTAGATAATTTTTGAATAAATTCAAAAATAATAAATAAATAAATGAAAAAATCAAACTAGATAAAGGAGACAAAGACTATAAAGTCCTTAAATTATTATTACTACATGGGTGAGATAAGCCAAGAACACAGGTGTGTTTCAGTCAAGTGGAGAAAATGTCTTAAATGAGACAAAACTTTACCAGCATCCTTGTAGTTACAATTCACACTCCCCAACCCCAGTCCCACCCAAACCCTGCAGTAATCATCAAATTATATGTGAAAAGCAATAAGCAAAAGGGGTAGTAAAGAGTAATGAATATGTAGATAGTAAAATCCATATTCTAACTGGTTTGGAGGGAAGTTTGGAGTGTGATTTGAGAGGGATTTGTACAATAGAAAAAAATGCAATCAAATGGGGCAGACATATGTAAATATTAAAGTATTTTATCACTCCAGTAATTTAAGAAATTCTGAGTGTCTCTGACTTTTGGTATGTCTCAATGCAGTCAATATAGAATACCATATTTTCCCCATGTATAAGATGCTCTCATGTTTAAAACGCACCTCAATTTTGGAGCTTGAAATTTGAAAAAAGAACACTGTATTACATAAAGTTATTGAACTCAAGTTTTATTCATCATAAAATTTATACAACTCCTCATCACTGTCAAAACTCTCATCCATTAACTTGTCCTCATTTGTGTCTGATGATGAATCACTGTCTTTATAAATTGCCTTGTCCTCAGTTCCGTCTATGGCCTTTGAATTGACACAACCACTGTATAAGACACACCCAGTTTTTAGATCCCAAAAGTTTTGAAAAAAGCTGCATCTTATACATGGGGGAATACCATAATATTTGTATATACATGTTGCTTCACCCATTGTCTATTACTGATTGGGAGAAAATAAGAGACTGCAAGATGGATAGCTCCTTCTCCAGTTTTAGGGTTCCTATAAACTGACCTGAGTAGCTGAAGACTGTGATTACCTGTGTGTGCACTATTTTCCCTGGAACTCTCACCTCCTATAAACTTTAAATTCAACTTGAAGATAGGATATTATAGCAGGAAGACAATAATTAAATTATAAGACTTTCTTTTCAAAGTCAAATGAAGGGGACCAAAAATAATCGATGACAATAAAACAAACAATAAAGTAAACAACCCATCTGCATGCCTAGTAAAAATAGGACCCAACCTTTTAACCATAAATTTTGACAACTATAATCCAGAGAAGAAAGATAAAATTAATTTTATGCAAATTAAATTTAAAACCTGGTATAAATTGATCACTTTTGGGAAATACATAAAATATAAGCCTTGTCATTGCTTACAAAATTGAGGCTGTCCAAACTCTTCACCTTAAAGAAAAATAGAAGCCAATCAATGCGGTTCTTGTACATCCAAGGCTATGAAATTGCTATGAGCATTTAAAGAAAAACAGTTATTTTTACTTTCACCTTTAACCACATATGCATTATTAATTATCTAAATCAAAAATAAGATATTTTGCCAACAATATTGATTTTTAAATATATGAAAATTAGGGAGAACACACATAAAAATAGAATTAATATTTATTAATTTTCTATAGTATATTAATGGTAGATATAGGCAGGCAGTAAATATTTTAAAGATGGTATTTAATGATATTAGTGAGAGGGGGGAGAGACAGAGAGAAAGTGGAGGAGGAGCTGGAAGCATCAACTCATAGTAATTGATTCTCACATAGGCCTTGACCAGGAAAGACCCAGGGTTTTGACCCCGCAACCTCAGTGTTCCAGGTCGATGCTTATCCACTGTGTCACCACAGGATAGGCAGTAAATATTTTAGATAATAAATTATATGTTGTCACTTTATGGTATTTTCTTGGAATACCAAGCTTAAAAATACCTAAAGTCTTATAAGAGAGATTCTTCTGGGAAATGACATCTTCATCCTGTCTTGCAGTAAATATCAGATTTCTTTCAATAGTTTCAAGCATCTTGTAAGGTAGTAGACACAGAGCCAGATCTCTACACCAATCAAGTGGTTCAGGTTGCAAAGCAGGGTCCTAGAGAATGGTGTAAGCATTTTTGAAAGTTCAAGGATAACTTCCCATAGAATTCCTATATCATCTCACCACTGTTCCCATGTAGAACGTGGGACCTGAGTGCTCAGACCTTTATGCAATGTTATTGCTCATTTATTGCTTTATTTAAATTAACTTTGTAAATACAGTATCCTCTTTAATGGAAAAACACTTCACAATCTGTTACTATTGTTATTGGTATCATTTTGTCATATATCCATATTATTTGGAACAATGATGCAATCTGCAAAATAAGAATTGAGATCTCAAACAGTAAAAAGCCTTATATAAGATCCAGAATACACTGAATTGATCTTCTATACAGTTTTTAGAAAACTTAAAAACAATATTTTCAAACTAGTGACACATTATGAAGAAAACCTTACTTTTATTTAAGTAGTAGAGATAAAGAACAATGACCAGGAGGTGGCACAGTGGATAGAGCATCAGATTGGGAAATAGAGGACCCAGGTTTGAAACTCTGAGGTTGCTGACTTGGGAATGGGCTCATCGGGCTTGAGCAGGGACTTACCAGCTTGAGTGCGGGGTCACTGGTCTGAGTATGAGATCGTAGACATGACCCCAAGGTTGCTGGCTAGAACCCAAGGTCATTGGCTTGAGCAAGGGGTTACTCACTCTGCTATAGCCCCCTGGTCAAGGCACATATGAGAAAGCAATCAATGAATAACTAAGGAGCCACAACAAAGAATTGATGCTTCTCATCTCTCTTCCTTCTTGTCTGACTGTCCATATCTGTCCCTCTCTCTGACTCTTTGTCTCTGTCAAAAAGAAAGAAACAATGAATTAATTTTATAATCCATTTCTACTCATCTGAAATATTTTATAATATTTAATTTATTGTTCTTTGCAGTTTATCTTTTTTTTGCCTTTTCATGTTCAGCCCAACTTTCTAGTAGATATAATTCAATTCCAATTCTTGCTCTTTCTTTTTTCTTCTACAGACAAGATATAACAAGAGTATCTGTGTGCATAATCTCACAGTAATTGTTAAATGAAGTCTATCTCTCTTTTGGGAACTTAATAATTCAACAGTTATTTCTAACAGTTATCAACCTGAGGGTACCAACAAATTGTGAGTGGAAGTAGGGAGAAATTCCACATTAAATTTGAAATAAGTGGAGGGAAGCAAGATGGTGACGGAGTAGGCGGACATACCAACTTCCAACTCCCAGAAGCAAAGTGGATTATAACTCAATTTAAAGAACCATCATCTGGATAAACCAACTATGAACTAAACTAAGTGGACTCTTCAACCAAGGAACACAGAAGAAGACACATTGAGACTGGTAGGAATAGCGAAAACGCGAAGAGGGCTGCCCAGCTCCCCAGAGCAAATGGCAGCCTGGAGAGACCTGCGGGGAGGGAGGAGAGTTTGGCGGAGAAGAAGGGACCAGGAACCAAGCCCCAGCCTATAGTCCCAGAGCCTAGAAGAGGCGTTTGGACAGTTTTGAGCTGTGAAACAAGTGAGGGAGCTCCCAGGCCTACAGTGTGGAGTACTAGGTCCCTTCCTACTCTGCTGAGGGCTGCTTAAGGGTTTGGGGCGACAGGACGCTGAAACACGGTTCTGTCGGCGTGGGAAGAGGCCAAGCCGGTGGGAGCTCCGTCTAGCCCAGAGGGTCGGAGGGGACGCGCGAAAGCGGTCCGGAAGCTGCGGGCCCGCCTTTGATCCCACTTACGGGGACAAAGTGGGAGGCCAGAAAAGGGCAGAAATCTGAACTGCAACCCTGCACAAGCCGGCCCTGACCGCGGGCACCGGGCTAGGACCAGGGACGGGTGGGGGCTCGTGGCTGAGCTCACGCTACAAGCCCCCCCCAGCCGGAGAAACCGCGGTTGGCCAGTATACGTGCGCGAGCGGGCTCCGAACATGGGGCCGGGTTAGAGTCCGGGATGAGTGGAAGTACGCAGCTGAGCGGAAGCCAGCAAACACGCCCGGCCCAATAAACCTGGGTTTGCGACCCTGCGCAGAAGGGCCCTGGCTTCGAGAGCGGGGCTAAATCTCCAGACGGGCAAATGCTCACAGCTGAGAGCACGTCAAAAGCCCCGCCCAACCCGCAAAACTGTGGCGAGCAGGCTCTGACTGAGGGTTCTGGGCGGAAGTCCGGAAATAGGCTAGGTCCGCAGCTGAGCAAAGGTGCTCACCTCTACCCTTGGTGCTTAGGCTTGTGGCTTCAGTGACAGCCCCTCCCACGGAGGAGAGGCAGAAATCATAGCAAAAGCCACAGTGGGCCGGCGCTGGCAACGCTCATACCTAACCACCCTAGGCACCGGCAGAAGAGGTGGGGGCCTGCAGACAGACCACACCTAGAGAACACAAAGGCAACACCTACTGGACTCCAGTGGCCACAACTTGCTTATACACAGAAAAAATGGGCAGGCAGATGAATGCATACCAAATGAATCAAGGGAAATCTCCAGAGAAGGACCTGAATGAACCAGATATAACCAAATTACCAGAAGCAGAATTTAGAATAATGATAGTTAGGATGTTCAAAGAAATTAGAGCAACAATGGATAGTCATTATGAACACCTAAATAAAGACATAACAAGTATAAAAAATAAAATTGAAATAATAAAAAAGAATCAGACAGAAATGACAAATACAGTATCAGAACTGGAGACCACAATGGAAGGAATTAAAAGCAGGATGAATCACGCTGAGGATCGAATAAGCGAGTTAGAGGACACAATAAACAAAGGCACAGAAGCAGAGAAGAAAAAAGAAAAGAGACCTAAAAAATGTGAGAAAACTCTAAGGGAGCTTTGTGACAACATGAAGAGAAACAACATTCGCATCATAGGGGAGCCTGAAGAAGAGGAGAGAGGACAGGAAATGGAAACTTTGCTCAATCAAATCATAGCAGAAAACTTTCCTAAATTAAGGCTGGGAAACACTCCACACGTTCAAGAAGCACACAGAACTCCATTAAAGAGAAACCCAAAAAGATCTACACCAAGACACATCATAGTTAAAATACCAAAGCTAATGGATAAAGAAAAAATTTTAAAAGCTGCTAGAGAAAAAAAGGCTATCAGCTACAAAGGAGCCCCCATAAGGATGACATCGGACTTCTCAACAGAAACACTTGAGGCCAGAAGGGAATGGCAAGATATAATCAAAGTAATGCAGAACAAGAACCTACAACCAAGACTACTTTATTCAGCAAGGCTAACGTTTAAAATTGAAGGAGAAATAAAGAGGTTCCCAGAAAAGAAAGTCTCAAGGAATTCATAAAAACCAAACCAATTCTGCAAGAGATACTAAGGGACCTCTTGTGAACAGTTTAAAGGGAGGAATGAATAGAGCAAAAGAAGAATACAGCTTTAAAGAATAAAATGGCAATAAACAACTACATATCAATAATAACCTTAAATGTAAATGGATTAAATGATCCAATCAAAAGACATAGGGTAGCTGCATGGATTAAAAACAGGACCCATACATATGCTGTCTACAAGAGACACACCTTAAAACAAAAGATGCACATAGACTGAAGGTAAAAGGATGAAAAAAAATATTTCATGCAAATGGAAATGAAAAAAAAGCAGGGGTAGCAATACTTATATCTGACAAAATAGACTTTAAAACTAAGGCTGTAAGTTTAAAAGTAAGTGATAAAGAAGGACACTACATAATGATAAAGGGAACAATTCAACAGGAAGATATACCTATTATAAATATCTATGCATCATATGTAGGAGCCCCGACATACATAAAGCAGACTTTGATAAATATAAAGTGCGAGATTAACAGCAATACTATCATAGTAGGGGATTTCAATACCCCTCTAACAACACTGGATAGATCCTCAAGAAAGAAAATTAATAAAGAAACAGCAGACTTAAAGGAGACACTAGATCAATTTGATTTAACAGATATCTTCAGAACTCTTCACCCTAAAGCAGTAGAATATACATTCTTCTCAAGCGCTCATGGTACGTTTTCTAGGATAGACCACATGTTAGGACACAAAAATGGTCTCAATAAATTTAAGAAGATTGAAATCATATCAAGCATTTTCTCTGATCAAAATGCCATGAAACTAGAAATTAACCACAAAAGAAAAACTGAAAAATACTCAAACACTTGGAAACTAAATAACATGTTATTAAATAATGAATGGATTAACAATGAGATCAAAGAAAAAAAAAAGGTTTCTAGAAACAAATGATAATGAGCATACATCAACTCAAAATTTATGGGACACAGCAAAAGCAGTAATGAGAGGGAAGTTTATTGCACTACAGGCATATCATAAGAAGCTAGAAAAAGTTCAAATAAGCAACCTGACCCTGCATCTTGAAGAACTAGAAAAACAACAACAAATAAAACCCAAGACAAGTAGAAGGAAGGAAATAATAAAGATCAGAGCAGAAATAAATGACATAGAGGCGAAGGAAACAATACAGAGGATCAATGAAACCAGAAGCTGGTTCTTTGAAAAGGTAAACAAGATTGATGAACCTTTAACTAGACTCACCAAGGAACAAAGAGAGAACTCAAATAAATAAAATTAGAAAGGACAGTGGAGAAATAACAACTGACACAACAGAATTACAAAACATTGTAAGAAAATACTATGAAGAACTATCTGCCAAAAAATTAGACAATATTGGTGAAATGGACAAATTTCTTGAATCATATAACCTTCCAAAAATCAATCTGGAAGAATCAGAACACCTAAACAGACCAATTACAACAAATGAGATCAAAACAGTTATCAAAAAACTCTCTGGGCCTGATGGCTTCACAAGTGAATTCTATCAAAAATTCAAAGAAGAACTAACTCCTATCCTTCTGAAGCTATTTCAAAAAATTCAAGAGGAAGGAAGACTTCCAAACTCCTTTTATGAGGCGAGCATAATTCTGATCCCCAAACCAGGCAAGTCATAAAGAAAGAAAATTATAGGCCTATATCCCTGATGAATTTAGAAGCTAAAATTCTCAACAAAATATTAGCCAACCGGAACCAGCAATATATGAAAAAATACATACACCACGATCAAGTGGGATTTATTCTGGAGAGGCAAGGCTGGTTCAATATTCGCAAATCAATCAATGTGATTCATCACATAAACAAAAGGAAGGACAAAAATCACATGATAATTTCAATAGATGCAGAAAAGGCATTTGATAAAATCCAGCACCCATTCATGCTCAAAACTCTCAGTAAAGCGGGAATACAGGGATCATTCCTTAACATGATAAAGGCCATCTACAATAAACCGACAGCAAACATCATACTAAATGGACAAAGATTAAAAGCAATCCCCTTACGATCAGGAACCAGGCAGGGATGGCCCCTTTCACCACTCTTATTCAACATAGTTCTGGAAGTCCTAGCTACAGCAATCAGACAAGAAAAAGAAATAAAAGGCATCCAAAATGGAAAAGAAGAAGTAAAACTGTCACTATTTGCAGATGATATGATATTGTATATTGAAAACCCTAAAGTCTCAGTCTAAAAACTACTGGACCTTATAAATGAATTCAGCAAGGTGGCAGGATATAAAATTAATACGCAGAAATCAGAGTCATTTCTATATACCAACAATGAACTGTCAGCCAAAGAAATTAAGGAAACAATCCCCTTCACTATTGCAGCCAAAAAAATAAAGTACCTAGGAGTAAATTTAACCAAGGAGGTTAAGGACTTGTACTCGGAAAATTATAGAACATTGATAAAAGATATCAAGGAAGATACAAACAAGTGGAAGCATATACCGTGCTCATGGCTAGGAAGAATAAACATCATTAAAATGTCTATATTACCCAAAGCAATTTATATATTCAATGCAATACCAATTAAAATACCAATGACATACTTCAAAGATATAGAACACATATTCCAAAAATTTATATGGAACCAAAAAAGAACACGAATAGCCTCAGCAATCTTAAAAAGAAAAAATAAAGCAGGAGGTATCACTCTTCCAGATATCAAGGTTTACTATAAGGCCATTATACTCAAGACAGCCTGGTACTGGCATAAGAACAGGCACATAGATCAATGGAACAGAACAGAGGACCCAGAAATAAACCCACAGTTTTATGGACAACTGATATTTGACAAAGGAGGAAAGAATATACAATGGAGTAAAGACAGCTTCTTTAACAAATGGTGTTGGGAAAATTGGACATCTACCTGCCAAAAAATGAAACTAGACCATCATCATTCACCATTCACAAAAACAAACTCAAAATGGATAAAAGACTTAAATGTAAGCCGTGAAACCATAAGCATCTTAGAAGAAAACATAGGCAGCAAGCTCTCCGACATCTGTAGCAGCAGTATATTTGCCCATTTATCTCCACGGGCAACTGAAATAAAAGGCAAGATAAACAAATGGGACTATATCAAACTAAAAAGTTTTTGCACAGCTAAAGACAATAAGAACAGAATAAAAAGACAAACCACACAATGGGAGAACATATTCGACAGCACATCTGATAAGGGGTTAATAACTAAAATTTTTAAAGAACTTATAAAACTCAACACCTGGAAGACAAACAACCCAATCAAAAAATGGGCAAAAGAAATTAATAGAAATTTCTCCAAAGAGGACATACAGATGGCCAATAGGCATATGAAAAAATGCTCAACATCACTAATCATTAGAGAAATGCAAATTAAAACCACAATGAGATATCACCTCACACCAGTCAGAATGGCGCTCATCAGCAAAATAACACAGAATAAGTGCTGGCGAGGATGTGGAGAAAAGGGAACCCTTCTGCACTGCTGGTGGGAATGCAGACTGGTGCAGCCACTGTGGAAAACAGTTTGGAGATTCCTCAGAAAATTAAAAATTGAACTGCCTTTTGACCTAGCTATCCCACTTTTAGGAATATACCCTAAGAACACCATAGCACTGTTCGAAAAGAAGAAATGCACCCCCATGTTTGTGGCAGCATTGTTCACAATAGCGAAGATCTGGAACCAGCCAAGTGTCCGTCAGAAGACGAGTGGATTAAAAAGTTATGGTACATATATACTATGGAATACTACTCAGCCATAAGAAACGATGACATTGGATCATTTATAACAGAATGGATGTACCTTGATAACATTATACGGAGTGAAATAAGTAAATCAGAAAAAAAGAAAAACTGAGAACAGCATGATTACATACATAGGTAGGACATAAAAGTGAGAATATGAGACATGGACAAGAAAGCGGTGGTTATGGGATGGGGGAGGGAGGGAAGAGTGGGATAGGGAGGAGGGGAGGGGCACAGGGAAAACCAGATAGAAGGTGACAGAGGACAATTTGACTTTTGGTGATGGGTATGCAACACAATTGAATGATAAGATAACCTGGAGATGTTTTCATTGTACATATGTACCCTTATTTATTGGTGTCACCCCATTAGAATTAATAAAAAAAGAAAAAAAATTAAAAAAAAATTTAAAATAAGTCTTCCAGCTTCTCTAGGATTAAAATGGAAAAATAAAAACTTGAATTTTCTTTCATTGCCAACTTCATCTTATTGCTGCGTGACAATAATGTCTCTATTTGGCTTACTGCCCATGTCACTTCCAAAGAATCCTTGCAATATTTGGGCAACTTGTTCACTGTCTCCTCTGTTACCAACCAATTATAGCTGCACCCACTTATGATTTCTCATTGTGAAGACCTTCTCCACTCTGGAGAAGAAGCTTGGTGTCAAATAATAGCCGTAAATAGCAGAAAAATCCTTAGGGGAGGTATAGAAGGGAGGCACATGGTTTCCCTTAGTCTAGTGTTTCTCCAGATGCTAAGAGAATGGGTTAGAAAATGAGGACCTTCCTAGATGCTAGAAAATCACAATAAGTATTTACTCTATTTACATGAATAAAGAAACCATTCAAGCAATACTTGTATAGTCCTGATTATTTTTTCAAAATGAGATATAAATAGACAGAAATTTTAGCCTTTTAGAAATTATAATTGCATTGTGTTAGGAAGTTATTTATTATGTAGCACTCATTGGCTTGAATATTAACAGATATTTACTAAGAATAGGGAATGATTCCTTCTGAACAATTAGACCAACACACATACACAACACCAATCATGTGTCAGTAATGTCTAAACCATAAAATACACCCACTTTTTTATAATCTGCTTTAACCATTCTTTAACTAAACTGTTAACAGTTGATTTGTATACCTTATAGACAACATAGATTCTCTAATTAATTTTTTCTACTTTAAGCTACCCTTTTTTTCCTTTTTCACTCTGAACACTTTTCTTTAAGAGTACTGGCTGTATCTGTTTCCTGAACACCCACTCACTGCTCAGCCCACACCAATCTGTTTTCTGCCCCTTTTATTCCACTACTAATCATATTACTCACTCCACAAGGTATATTTAATCCTCACTTTTTTTCACTTTTCGGAGGCACATAACATCTTTGACTCCTCCCTCTTTCTTAAACACAATTTTCTTTTTATGTATCCATGTAACCTAACTCTGTTTTCTCTCCTCTCTGGCTATTTTACCTCAATTCCTATGATCACGTTTTCATTTACTACCTATACTCTAAATCCAAGATTGGATCTAAGATTCTAGGTAACCTCATCTACTCCTTCCCTTAAACTCCTATTATCTTCCAAAACACCCTAACCAACTAATAAATATCTTCTCCTTTGAATCTTTTCTGAACTCCTGACACATATATTTAACTGCCTAGTTGACATATTTGCTTGGATGTCCCAAAGGCCAGCAGGTCATCAGCAAGTGAATGGTGTTTGCCTATATCACCCAACTGACCTCAGAAGCAGACTGCCTGCAATGGTATATTCCAAAAACCACTGCAGCTCTGGGCCTGATGAAATCCAAAGCTAGGGTGATTCTAAGGAATGAGCAGGATGGACAGGTAGCACATGTAAAATGTAGAGGTATTGATCAAAACAGCATGCAGTTTTTAATCTCAGTATCTAGACTGTCAGTATATGTAAGATTGAATGAAAAGATAAAAAAAGTGACCCAAGAATAATTATCTTGGTGGTTTAGAGAAAATAGTTAACAGTTGGTGTTGAAGATTTTGGTGAAGGAAAAAAGGCAGGGAGGGTTCTCTGAAGCAGCAAACTCTGATACGTTCTCAAGCCCAGAACTGCAAAGTTTATTCATGCATAAAATTAGACGTGGGAAGACCTAACAGAGGGAAGTGTCTGGGTGGTAGTATCCATAAGTACAAGATATTATAAGAAAAATTTGAGCATCACAGTTTATAACTAGTTTTCTTAACTAAAACATTAAATACTGTTATAATTAAAATTCAAGTTATTTTTAACCTTTAAAACTAAAATATTTTATCACAACTTATTATCAAATCATTATTGAAAAAAAAACATTATTGAAGCCCATTATTACAGACTTTAACTTATCCTTAGAAATAGGATTGCTTGATATTATTAGAAAAATTAAAGATCGTAGTGTAAGATGAACAGCTTCTGAAAAGTTCTAGACATAAGATATATAACCAATATAAGAAAGGTAGCATGGTGGCCAGTTGGCTCAGTGATAGAGCATTGACCCGGTATGTGGGTATCCTGGGTTTGATTCCAGGCAGGGCACACAGGAAAAGTGCCCATCTGCTTTCCCACCACTCGCTTTCTTACTTGTCTCTCTCTCCTTCTCTCTTTCTCTTTCTCTTTTCTTCCCTTCTTGCAGCCACGGCTCAATTAGAGCATGTTGGCCCAGGGCACCGAGGATGGCCTCTGCCTGAGTAGCTATAAAATGGCTCCTGTTGCAACAGAGCAAGGTTCCCAGTTGGGCAGAGGATTGTTCCCTAGAGGGCTTGCCAGGTAGATTCCAGTCAAGGCACATGCAAGAGTCTGTCTCTGCCTCCCCTCCTCTCAGTGAACAACAACAACAACAACAACAACAAAAAAGAAAGATAACACGGTTTTGCAAAAATGTAATGCATGGAAATTAAATGAAAAAACCTTGGACAAATGAAGAAGAGTATATTTCTTACCGATTTTGAAAAGGAGAAAGAGAAATTTAATTTTAGAAAATTAGATACATTCTTCTTTTTCATGACCCTAAATATAATGGAAATATATTCTCATTATATAATAAATGCATATGAAAGATTCAAGAAGTAAAATAATTTTATATAACTAGTTAGCATTAGGTGGTGAGATTATAGTTAATATTATTTTTCCCTTTGAGTGTTTCATTTCCTTCAAGTTTTCTACCTTAAATAAGTTAGTTTTGAGATTTATCCAATATATCATTTAATGCACACATTTAAGCAGCAATCTCAGATTCATACTAAAGCTCAATGTAAATTTTCTAGCACCCAGAATTGAAATTTTTATTATATCTGTCCTCCAACTTAGTATGTCAACAATGCTAAGATTTATTTTCAATTGCAGCTAATAAGACAAAATCTGATGGTAAAGTTCACACATTTGCTTCTTTATGAGAAGAGATTGTCAGTCCATAACATTTAATTTTAGTCTGAACATAGGGGGATGAATTACACAGGAAATATTTTTCTGAACGCTCTACCTACATTATAAGGTACACGTTGTGCAGTTTTTTTTGAGACTGTTTTTTAACTGGTAAGATAAATAGTATTGAAGGATAATTTTATCAGTGCAATCATGACCACAAACAAACAACATAATTTTGTAAAAGAGTGATTTTTGGTTGTCCTTCAATAAAGAACATTCTTCTGAGAAAAATATATTTTCTCCTTTGTTTAATATGACTCCGTATAATTCCCCATATTATCTTCCATATGATAACTAACCTCCCAATAGCAAAATATATGAAGTACAAGCAAACTCATTCAATAGTTACAGGATCTATTAATGTGAATGTAGATGGGATCTCAACTATTCTCTTGCTAAGTATTAAAATAAAAAAATTGAAAAAGTACATAAAAGGCTTATTAAAGTTCTGTACATTTTGAAAGTGTCTCTTAAAACAAGATACAGCATATAATTAAATTTATCACTCTTCAGCAGTGTTTTGTGAGTTATTCTTAATAAATATTCACAGTACATAAATTTGAGAATAGCAAAGTGAATACATATTTATAAGTTCCAGAAACTCTCAGGAAATGTTAAAAAGCATTCATCTCTAAAGTAGTTAGTATGATAAACTATGATTCAAGATGAACTGGGAAACTTTTCTTCCATTTCCCAGTGAAATGACAAGTCTGAATTTTCTGAGGCTTAACTATCTCCTTTATCCACAGCAAATGTCCTTGTAAAAAGAGTTGACTCACATGGGTCAATAAGAAAACTTACATACTGAAATTAAAGATTGACTGCAGTGGTATAGAGCTAGAAATACACAATTGGAGAAGAAACCAACAATATTACAGGTGAGAGACATCAACAGCAGAAATTTAAAAGATAAAGAACTAAATTTGAAGATCTTTTGGAAACAAAATAATGGCAGGATTTTAGAAGAGATAAGACTTACTAAAAGATATTTTCTTTATTGGCTGTTGAAATGCTAGTAGTGTCCACTAGACAGTCAATTTGGAGATAGACAATGATAGAGATTATATATTTTATTTCATTGACAAAGAACAATAACTTACGTTATCTAGAATGGCAAATGAGAATTTATGAAAAGTGTATAACAGGTAGGTCAGATAATAAAAATCAACAAAGATACTAAACCTTACATTTCACATAAAGAAAGAAAAGAATTTCATTGCATTTAATCAGATATGACTAGGGATTATAATCAGCTAATTCATTCTAAAAGAGTAATAAGATTGTTCCTCCTCACATAGTTGAAGAGACTGGCAAGTTAATGGGCAATTAGAGTAGAATGAGATGAAAGCCAGTCATAAGTAAGTAGCACAACGTGCTCTCAGACAAAAAACAAGGCATCAAACTCATGTTGGAGATGTTAGAAAAGTCAGACTGAGAAACCAGTAAAATATAATAAAGACAAAGAGGGAGGGAAGAGTGTTCCAGGCAGAGGGAAAGGATGTACAAAGACCAAGAGGAAAAACAATAGTTAGGTTATGACTAAAGTAAATAGTTTGCATAAGAAGTTTAAAGACTTATTAAAAATGAAGATAGAGAGTGTTAAGTAAGGACAA
Source organism: Rhynchonycteris naso (assembly GCA_037038555.1). Classification (NCBI taxonomy): domain Eukaryota; kingdom Metazoa; phylum Chordata; class Mammalia; order Chiroptera; family Emballonuridae; genus Rhynchonycteris; species Rhynchonycteris naso. The sequence goes on along the minus strand of CM072997.1, from coordinate 38,895,779 downwards.
ATTGTCAAGAGCTTGTAAATGACCTGCTTTGAAGACTATTTGAATTAGAAAACAATATCAGGGAAGAAAAGATGCCAGCATTATGAAAGAAGAAACAAAGGACCTTGAGAGATATTGAGAGAAAATCAAGAGAATCAAGGATTATAAAATCCAAGGCAAGAGATTTTTTTAAATAAGGAAGAGTGGTAAATATTAACAAATGCAAACTTAATATAAAGATGGCACAGACACAGATGTATTCAGTGGTGGGATTCGAATAATTTAACAACCAGTTCTTTGCCCTAATGACTGTTTTAAGCATAAAAAAATCAATATACTAACAGGCAGTTTATTATTTAATGCATTTAGTACTTAAATAAAAACAGTAAAAGAGGTACACAAAACTAGATTATGTTATAAGAGTTTTAAAATAATGAAAAATTTAAATAATACCTGACAAAAAGCAATGAAACTGTTGTTTATTAAGATAGTTTCATATTGTTTCTTGATTGGCATCCTCACTTGCAACTTGTTTCACCTATGGATGGAATGAACTAATATTATTATGGGTGCTTAGAATATGCTATTGCACAAATGAATGTCAGAAAAATAAGGAATGTAAATTTGTGATTTCCACATTGGGCGGCTAAGTGCCCACCTTAGAAAGAACCCTGATTACAAGTGCCATTTTAACAATCTGTTCGCCAAGCTCAACAGAATATAATTGTTGGTTGTACCAAACCAGTGAGAGCCAACTGAATCCCACCACAGCTTAGCACCACAGGACATTACTAAAAGATTTATTGGCATGGGTGGGGGTAGGGCAGAAGTGACTTTTTAAAGTTTAGGTATAAGTTAAAAGTGAAGAAGGAGTGAATACACACTCAAAGAAGAAGATATAGTGGACACAGAGTTAGGCATGTGGTAAGGCAAAGGGTTTGTCACAAAAAGCACTTAAATATATTTCAAAGGCAATGGAAGAAGGCTAGTGGAGAAGAAAATTTGAAGATACTGGAGGAAAAAATGATTACTTATAAAGCAGAGTTTATTTAATAAGTGGGATCTACCACTGTCTTAAATAATAGGAAAATAATTATTTAAATGGAGATAAAATGTAAGAAGAAAATACGGATATGAATTGGTGTCATTTTAAGATAGGGTGGCAGGAAGTTAAGGGGAGAGCTCTGTGAACCAAGCCATGTTCTGAAGGGAGAATGGTGTGGTGTGACAAAATAATAAGGATAATTTTTTTTAATTGCAACAGAAAATGGATAAACAGAATGGCTAGCCAAGAAATAACAAACAAACCACGGACAAGAGTACGGTGGTCCAGAGGGACGGGGTTGAGGGAAGGTGGAAGAGAGTAAACAGGGGTAAACAGTGACAGATGAAGACTAAGCTTTGGATGGTGAGTGCACAATGTGATGTGCTGATGATGTATTATAGAACTGTACAATTAAAACCTATATAATTTTGTTGACCAATATAACCCCAATTAAAATATAATATATATTCAATTAAAAATAAATATGTTTTTTGAAAAAAGAAAATAGTTTCTGGGTAGTTTTTTTTTTAATTTTTAAATTGACTTTAGTTGGGTGATATTGGTTGATAACATTACGTAGGTTTCATGTGTACCATTCGATAATATGTCATCTGGCACTGTACTGTGCATTTACCACCCCAAGGCAACTCACCTTCTCTCACCATTTATTCCCTATATACTTTCCTTTACCTCCCCCAAACTCCCTTTCCCTCTCAAAAATCACACTGTTGTCAGTGTCTATGATATTTTTTTTTCTCCTTGGCTTAATCCGTACCGTTAATACCAGAGATCATGGATATATTGTGGTGGAAATTTGCATTATGGTATCACTTTTCTAGCAGTCAGTAGAAAGCCTTAAGTGCCAGAAGAGATCGATAATTGGTTGAAACAGGGTTTTGTTTCTTCAGGAGAGTGGGAGAAAAAGACAAGAAGGCAAAGATTTTGTTGGGTTATTGGAAGAGAATCACTGAGGTGATGGACCTATGCTAAAGAAAGGCAGAGCTAAAAGTGTGCTGACAGCCAGGAGAGAGTAGGAAACCTAACGTCTCAAAGAGGTTGAGCAACATTTGCAGTGGGGATAATACGTAGCAATACCTTTCTTGGTCACCGAGCATATTTTAGGAACCTTGCACTTAATGATTATCTAGTTCTTACAATAATTCTACTAGTGCTGGTCCTATACTGAACAAAAGAAGAAAATATGGCAAACTGGGCTCCTGCAACCTTTCAATGTGAATATGCACAATACTTCTAATTCCTTAACAGGTGCTGAAAATCACACCCAGGTACACTTGTATGGCATGCGCTGTAGCTGAGGACCTCCCATGTGTCTATTATGAGTCTGAGGAGTGAAGGGTGGAAGAGGAAAGTGAGCTCTAATATTTAATCTTAAAACGGTAGAAAATATGCTTCTTTTTATTGTGTGCAATCAAAAGTTAAGGAATCTGAAATAAGTGTGTAGCTATGTTTAAAACTGGACTGGCATATCTTTATTATCACTTAGAAAATTAACTCCCAATTTGATTAAGCTACCAAGGATCACTCTGTTAAAAAAATATATATCCAAAATTTAAATCCAAATCTAATTCTGACTGATTTAAAAGTTTAAATTCTTCCAATGCAATACAATCTTCTTCAGTGTGAGAAAGTTGAAAGCATAGCTGCTTATAGCTATAAAGCAGAATATTTTTAAATAATAATTTAGAAGTGACATAATTGTGGATAAGGAAAATGTCCAAAGTGGATCTTGGGAGTATAAAGTGGAGTGAAAGGATAGTCTATAGTACTATGGATATACTTGTCTTCTGGAGAAATCCAAATATGAGTTTTACTTCACATTGAAAGATGTGAAGTCAAGGATACTGTTTAGAGAGAAAGACTGCAGGTAAGCATCATAGTCTTCAGAGTTACAGGGAATATTTTGGAGGTCAGAAGGTGTTAAAATGAGAAGAGGTAGTAAGATTTATAGCTAGCTGACTTCACCTTCTAACAATTGTGGTTGTTGCTACTGTATATTTAAGAGATTCAGAAATAATAAAATTACAGGTCTTGGATTTTGAGAATGATGAGGATGTTTACCCTGCTCCCAATACTGAGCTATTTGGTATGAATAGGATGAGTAACAATAATTAAAATACCCACAAGGAATGCAGTCCTTTTGGAGCTATCTAAGATTCATTTAAGGCAGAGACATTTAGAGAAGAATACAAAAATTGAGCCCCACAGAATGAGGACTTCAAAGACAAAAGAGAAGGTTTTAAAGAAAGGAGAGTTGTGAAAGCTGGTTCAAGAAAAAAGAAAATGGTGGTACATACAGAGTACTGATTACTGAAGAAGCTGGTGTCTGGTGTGGTGACTAAAGATAATGCGTATCTGAAATAGAAAAGGCAGACTTTTTCAGACTTTCCCAAAAGAAACATCCCCACAGACCCCTGGAGTACAAGTAGCTCATGCTCCTTTTCTGGAGGAATTCTATTCATTCCATTAGTGAACTTCCAAAAAAAAAAAAAAAACCAGTGGATGTAAGCGAATGAGCAGGGTTTGTCTTTAGGACTCCCACCATGTTGGTGCCCAGAGTAACCCCTGCTATATCAGAACTGAGTCCGGATGACAGAAAAGATACTTTCAAACTTGAAAAGTTGTTCCATCAAAAATTATTTTGAGTTCTAATAAAGAACTTTATGGTTTATATTTGATTTATAAAAGCCATTATTTTAGGAACAAATTAGATTACATTTGAATGTTAGTGTTTTATTAGGTCACATCTATAAGCTGCACATTGATGAACTTAAAAACTACTACCGTATTTCCCCATGTATAAGACGCACTATTTTTCAAATTTGGAGTCTAAAAACTGGATGTGTTTTAGCAGTGGTTGCAGATTTTCTACTTGCATTTCCAGCTTTTTTGAGCTTACTTTTGCACTCATTGTTGAAGACAGTGATTTGTCATCAGACACAGATGAGGACAAGCTAATGGATGGGACTTTTGACAGTGATGAGGAGTTGCATGAATTTTATGATAAATAAAACTTGAGTTCAATGTGGGAGTGTTTTATACATGGTAAAATATGGTAATGTATTTCTTGTAGTTTTGAATTGTTTGACTAAAGCTAAGGTCAATAAATTATATTTATCTGTAGTGAAAGGATAATATCTAGCATTTACTAATATCATCTTTGTCGGCATATTAAATAAGATACATATATGACACAGTTAGCTCTTTTTGTAAAAAAAGTATTTAACTTATACCACCAAAGAAATAGAAAAAATCAATATGTATCATCAATGATGTTTAACTGATTCTCTAGCTCCCTGAAGAGAAACAAAAGTCATCTTACTCACTGTATTAGAAGTCACACAATGAATGTCAAATTAAGAACAACATACATTTATTTTTGCATTACTTTAAAAGTGTAAAAACACTGCAGAAAAATAAGTTTAAATGCATCTGAAGATGGTTGTAGGTGGAATCTAAAAAACAAAATAAATGAACAGAACAGAAACAGATTCATACAGAGAACATTTTATCAGTTGCCAGATGGGATGGGGATGAGGAGGAGGGAAGTAAAAGGTGAAAGGATTTTGAAATACAAATTGGTAATTACAAAATAGTCGTAGAAATATAAAGTACAGTATAGGGAATATTGTCAATTATATTGTAATAATTATATATGGTGACTGAAGAGTACTAGATTTTTCAGGGTGATTACTTTATAGGTTATTTAATGTCTAATCATGAGTTTGCACACCTAAAAGTAAATAAAATAAAATAAAAATAAATGTATTTGAATGAACCTTCTATTTTTAATTTGGAACAAAATAAGCTTATTTTTGCCTGATCAGGCATTGATGCAGTGGATAGAACATCAGCCTGGGATGATGAGGACCCAGGCTTGAAACCCCAAGGTCACCAGCTTGAGTGCTGGTTTATCTGGCTTGAGCATGGGCTCACCAGCTTAAGTGTGGGTTCACTGGCTTGAGTGTGGGATCATAGACATGGCCCCATGGTTGCTGGTTTGAGCCTGAAAATCACTTGCTAGAAGCCCAAGGTTGCTGGCTTGAGCAAGGGGTTACTGATTCAGTTGTAGCCCCCCGGTCAAGGCACATATGAGAGAGCAATAAACAACTAAGATGCCGCAACAAAGAATTGATGCTCCTCATCTCTTCCCTTTTCCATCTGTCAGTTCCTATCTGTCCCTCTCTCTGTCTCTCTCACTAAAAAAATAAAAATAAAAAAATAAGCTTATTTTATGCTCTGATGAGCACAGTTTTACATTTTTCTGTTTGGAAAGTGAACTTCGTCCATCTCAAACAGGTATATTCTCTGCAAGCTTAACCCAAAGAAAGAGGAATGAAAATTTTCTTTAGAAAGGAGGAGAACAGAGACTCCTGCCATAAACAAGTCTTCTACCCAGTATTAACTGACAGGTCCCACAACAAAAGCAGAAGTTATCCCACACTACCTTTACACCCCTTCATAGGCCCATGACCACCTGAGAGTCAAGACCTCAGTGCTCATCTAGGTGTGGCTCCATGATGAAATCCTGCCCGAAGGGAACAAATACACACAACTTCCAATGTGTCCTAACAGAAAAGGAGGATGGCCTTTTTCTCTTCCTTTCTCTATCTGCTGCTGTAAACGTAGATAGGGTGGGGAGTCACGTTGGCATATGTAGGCAAGGGTAACATTCTAAGGACTGCATAGCAACAACCAGAGGAGCCTGGGTCCCTAGACTTCTTGGAGTCCATCAGTCACACCTGGACCTTCCACTTACCAGCTGTGATGTGAATGAAACACATTGCAGCTAAAACTATCACCTAACAAAAATTGCTACCATATTCTTCAAATTCATTGTGATATGACTGGCAACTAAAGTACTTGGCATGAATGGTGGTTTTCAAATGAGAGCTGTTTCTTTTCTCTGTGGCTACAGATGGCATAAAGAGTTTTTCTGAATCACAAGGAGAGAAGTGATGCATAAAGTATCTATTACCTCTATATAGAGCAGCCCTCAAATAGAACAAATCTGAATAAATGACCCATTTCCTAAATTTGGAAGAATATTACATAAGTTTTACCTACACAATAAACTCATTTCTTAGTAAAAACAAGTTCCAGGCACCAAAAATTATCACCTAGTAAAACAGGCAATGTGTTAGATTATTAACACTCACTAAATATATATGTGCTCCCTCTTTCCGGGCCTCTCTCACAATCAAGTTAAAGCCATATGACTTGGTGTGGGAGAGGACTCAAGCTCCTCTGTCCTCTGCCATGGTAGGTTTGGAGGGCTCCAGTTCTCAGTAGTCTGCCTGTAAAATGGAACTGGCCAATCATAGTGATTCTGTGGTATGCCACCAAGATTGTTTTATCAGTGCTGGTGATAGCCTCAGCTGAGTTTGTCTTTGGAAATTTCTCTCAGCAAAAGACAGCTTCTTTACCAAGTCTATTACCCTTCTCTAGAGTAGTGCATATCAATATAGAGATAAAAGGGCCTGGGCCACTTCCCCATGTAAAACAACCTTGAAGAATTAATCCAGTTCCAAATCTTCCAGGAAGATTAACTGAGGTCCCTGGTAAAATTTTATTACAGTTCAACTCCTCCCTCTGCCCAATCCTACTTTCTTCTTTTAATTGAATTTATTGAGGTGACACTGGTTGACAAAATTATGTATCTCACCCATAGGTGGTGATTTCCAGGGCTTTCTCCACTAAACTCCACAGATACAAATCTTCATTTCAGAGTCTGCTTTCTGAAAACCAGCTTGAGACTGCATTTTATTTTGTCTGAGCAAGAGATAAACGTTTAGAATTTGTTTGGAACTTCATCAAAACTGAATGATATAATAATTTAGATTAGCTGTATTTCTAAAGTCAAAAGAGAAAAAAATCTTTCTAATCCCCTCCTACTACCGCTGTAGGTTTATGAGAAAGGTATGCAGAAGTATCAATGGGCAACACTGAATTTTCATTACTGCATAAATTTTTTCTGAAGCTGCCTAGACAGTGAGCTATTTTAACTTAGAGATAAGAGCTGATAATCCCAGAGCCCTTTTTTCTCTATTGGCCTAAAATAGATACCTTGCTAAGTGAAAAGAAGCTTTAAACCCTTTATTTCATTGTTTACTTCAGGATGAAAAGGATGCACTCAATTGTATTTTAACAACAAATACTTCTCACTGCTCTCCCTGGGGTTATTATATTTCTCCACACCATTTAAGTCAGGCCTGACCATATGACTTGCTTCAGACAATAAAACATGATGAGAAGTAATAGGTAATATGTCTGAGGAGAAGCTGTAAGAGACAATCAATGAACTATATTCTTATTTCTTCTTCCATGAGAACTAACAATGTCCCAGATAATGGCTGATCCCTCATTCTTGGGTTCATAGTGTGGGTAATGTGAAACAAAGTCACACCATACCATCAGCAATCATATAGTATAAACAAGAAATAATCATTAGTGTCATAATCCCCTGAGATGTTCTTGTTTTAGAAATTAAATTTAATGGGGTGACATTAATCAATAAGAACGCATAGGTCTCAGGTAAACATCTCTATAGCATTTGAACTGTTGATTGTGTTGTGTGCCCATGACCCAAAGTCAAATTATTTTCTATCACCATATATTTGTCCCTTGAAAGTTTTAAGTATTTTGCTACTATAGCAAAATTTACTTGATGATTGGAGAGCTAAGAGAGAAAGACTCAAACTTAGATGCAAAATAAATAAATAAAATCCAAACACATCAAATCATACAGAAGAGATTTAATATTTTACCTGTGTCACAATAGAAATTCATTCTAATCCTAACAATGCCCTAGATTTTGTACTAAATTAGCATTGCAGACTTTGAATGCATCAAAGTCACTAAGATCTCTATTTTATTTATCTATCTATTAGAATTTTTTGATAATGTTTCTTTATCAGGGCTTCAAATAATATTTATTTCAAACCAACATACCTATAAAAGTGTTGGTAATTCAAAACTACAAAGCACATCTTGATTGCCATATATGATAAACACTTCAAGTTTCCAACTGTATTTCCAAGGTAATAAAAATCATGTTATTTATGGCCATTAACATTAAGTAATCATGTAGGAAAATGACAATGATATCTCATCAGATTTTTAAAATTTAGTTCCCTTGTATCTTTTATTGAATTTATTGGAGTGACATTGGTTAATAAAAGTATATAGGTTCCAGCCTGACCAGGTGGTGGTGCTGTGGATAGAGCATCAGACTGGGATGCGGAAGACCCAGGTTCAAGACCCCAAGTTCGCCTGCTTGAGCATGGGCCCATCAGGCTTGAGCAAAAAGCTAGCCAGCTTGGACCCAAGGTCGCTGGCTCCAGCAAGGGGGTGCTCGGTCTGCTGAAGGCCCGTGGTCAAGGCACATGTGAGAAAGCAATCAATGAAAAACTAAGGTGTTGCAATGGCAACGAAAAACTAATGATTGATGCTTCTTACCTCTCTCTGTTTCTGTCTGTCCCTATCTATCCCTCTCTCTGACTCTCTCTCTGTTCCTGTAAAAAAAAAAAGTATATAGGTTTCAGGTGTACAGTTTTATAATACATTATCTGTATATTGTATTATATATTCACTACCCCAAGTTAAGTCTCCTTCCATTACCATTTCCCAAAATTCTTACAATCTCTCTCATACACAGACACACACACACATACATACACAAATACTTGTATATATACATATACATACATAAATATATAAAAGTATACATATTAAATGTATATAAATAAAAGTACATAAGTATCCAAAACTTAAAACTCTAACTTCACATGTTACCATATATATATGCATTAAGTGTATGTGTGTGTGTGTGAATTAAAGTTGGTTTTGCATTCATTTGCATAATCAAACAAGTTTCTTTGACTTTGACTTGTCACTTGCTTTTCTGATGTTCTTGTTTAATAAAAAAAATCAAATGGTTTTTTTATTGTTTTATATTCATTTTGAAATATCCTCTAATTTATTTTTTGTGATATGTATATATATAATCTATTTGCGAATAGGCATCTAGATATTTTTCCGAAGTCTAGAATGTCAAGTTTTCCATGTGTATAGTTTACATGAAGAAGTGAGAATATTTTAAAAAGTGGAGGGGGGATAGGGAGCAGTATATAATAAAAATACTAAAAAATACAAAGACATGTCAAAAGTAGATTCTCAATTAGGTAAACTTCAAAAGTAGCTGTCAACTAGGTAAATGCATTTCCACAAGAACTTTTCTTTTGTTAAACAAAATAATTAGAAATGATTGGCATTAAACATCAATCCAGTATTATAGTGGACATCAATTATAATTGAAAGCTGCCAGAAATCAACATAATCATAGGTACTATAAAAAGCTCTCTCTTTGTTATTTGCTTTCAGAATATTTCACAAGTCTTTTCTTAGTTGAAATTTATGCATTTATAGCAAAATAGCAAAGGTGACTTTATTTTTATAATTTTTAGTCTAACTTCATGGTTCTTCCTTAAAATATTTATTTTATATTCCTTCAGAAATGAAAAACAAATTACAAAAGACAAACAGTGAACTTTAAGATAATATATGTTCCTGTTGCATATGACAGTGTCATTTTTCACACAGTATAATGATGTGTGAATTCTGCATTATATTTCTTTTCAGCACAAGTTTGTAATTGTTTCTTCTAAAAACAACTGCATAATTCATATTCTGATATTAATATGTGAATATATGAAATGACTAAAATAAATGTTCTGGTAAAAAAGAAAGTTTGTGGCATTCATATACTCAACCAGTATTAAAACAGTGTGAGGTATAAATAAAGGTTTGTGTGGATAGACACTTTTATATACTGTACATTTTGTATTCAATGTTTCTGGCGTATAGAGCTCTGAGTGAGTTGTGAGTTCAGGGAAGAAGCATAAGTTGTTTAAGCTGAGTGCTTAAAAGTTAGTGATGTATTTATAAACATATAAATTATTTTATAAGGACTGGTTTCAATAGGACTTAATCAAAGTAATCATATTTCAAACAAAACAATATAGCGTATTAGAAAAAAATTGGAACAAAACCTGGACCAGAAAAGTTTTTCTGAATTATAAATTAGTAAAGCAGAATTACACACACACACACACACACACACACACGCACACACACACACACACACACACACACACACGATAAAATTTTTAAAAAAAAGTAAAAAAGAAAAATTCTTACACCCAGTAGGAGCTAAAGACGTGTAGGGTTAAGTAACACATTCTAAATGAGAGGAAAGCAACCAAGAATAAAATCTGTCACAATTTAGATGGGGCCAGTGGCAAAATGACCTTCCTCAACAAATAGAATGCCTATTTTTTTTACCCTGTGCACAAATCTTTATTCTTACTTTGAGCTATGATCCAAATATTTGACATTTTCTGGATCTCCCATTCACATTCCATCACATCCATACTTGATTGTGGAATGCCAAAGATAAGGATGCAACATGTTTCCATTACTTTACGTCCCATTTTTTCTTTCGTCCCAGTTTCCTCACCTTGTAGCAACCACCATTTTGAACATGAACTAATTTTGCTTGTTCTAAATTTCAAATAAAGAGAATCATGCAATATGTCCTATACTGTATTCATTTTCTCCTCTCTCAAGACCATGGTTTTTGAGATTTAACCATGTAGCCACAGAACTGGTGCTCCATCTTTTAACAGGTTACCCATAGCATCCACTGTTAACAGCTATTCCCTTCTCTAAAGGGTTGCATGCTCATAGCATCTTAAATTTTGGGTAACCTAGAGTCAATGGTCAACTGATATAGGGTACAAGAGAACAGCCTTCTTACTACAAGTTGGGGATAATTCTGTGATGTGATTCCCCCATGAATTAGGCTAAATCCAGACTTTATTCTGGTTCAGCTTTTTCCTTAGTTATTTTTCTTCTTTCACTCCCTGGCTATTCTTTTAACACACTCTCTCAGATTGCCATGTACAGCTTAATCAGTCTCACATTCTGTTTCTAAGGTTGAGTCAGAAAATTAGTAGTGGGAATTACTTTAGAAAGCTGATTCTATGGAATTATGAATTGGACTGTCCACCATCAGCTGGTTATGGGCCCACTTCTCTGGGGATGAGTGTAAGATTGATAATCTCTGACACGCTGTAAGAATGTAAGTTTATATTTTACCTGGGGGTATGGAACCAGATGCAGGTTGAAGAGATGCATGTGAGAGATATCAGGGAAATAGTACTTATAAAGACTCTATAACGAAATGGTTGTTGCTGAGTACCAGTGACATAATTTGAAGAGAAAAAAAAGAGAAAATTCAGGGCAAGTGATCACCAGGTTAAATCAAACTATTGAAAGCCAGAGAACCTTTTTTTTATTATTATTACTATTAATTTTAATGGGGTGACAATAAATCAGAGTACATATGTACAATGAAAACATCTCCAGATTATCTTATCATTCAATTGTGTTGTATACCCGTCACCCAAAGTCAAATTGTCCTCTGTCACCTTCTATCTGGTTTTCCCTGTGCCCCTTCCCTCCTCCCTATCTCACCCTCCCCTCCCTCCCCCCACCCCGTAACCACCACTCTCTTGTCCATGTCTCATAGTATCACTTTTATGTCCCACCTATGTATGAAATCATGCTGTTCTCAGGTTTTTTTTTCTGATTTACTTATTTCACTCCATATAATGTTATCAAGGTTCATCCATTTTGTTGTAAATGATCCGATGTCCTCATTCCTTATAGCTGAGTAGTATTCCATAGTATATATGTATCAAAGCTTTTTAATCCACTTGTCTTCAGACGGACACTTGGGCTGTTTCCAGATCTTCGCTATTGTGAACAATGCTGCCACAAACATGGGGGCGCAATTCTTCTTTTCGAACAGTGCTATGGTGTTCTTAGGGTATATTCCTATAAATGGGATAGCTGGGTCAAAAGGCAGTTTGACTTTTAATTTTTTGAGGGATCTCCAAACTGTTTTCCACAGTGGCTGCACCATTCTGCATTCCCACCAGCAGTGCAGAAGGGTTCCCTTTTCTCCACATTCTCTGTGTTGTTTTGCTGATGAGTGCCTTTCTGAATGGTGTGAGGTGATATCTCATTGTGGTTTTAATTTGCATTTCTCTAATGATTAGTCATGTTGAGCATTTTTTCATATGCCTATTGGCCATCTGTATGTCCTCTTTGGAGAAATTTCTATTCACTTCTTTGCCCATTTTTTGATTGGATTGTTTGTCTTCCTGGTGTTGAGCTTTATAAGTTCTTTATAAATTTTGGTTATTAACCCCACAGACGTGCAGTCGAATATGTTCTCCCATTGTGTGGTTTGGCTTTTTATTCTGTTCTTATTGTCTTTAGCTGTGCAAAAACTTTTTAGTTTGATATAGTCCCATTTGTTTATCTTACCTTTTATTTCATTTGCCTGTGGATATAAATCGGCAAATATACTGCTGCTACAAATGTCGGAGAGCTTGCTGCCTATGTTTTCTTCTAAGATGCTTATGGTTTCACGGCTTACATTTATGTCTTTTATCCATTTTGAGTTTGTTTTTGTGAATGGTGTAAGTTGATGGTATAGTTTCATTTTTTTGCAGGTAGATGTCCAATTTTCCCAGTACCATTTGTTAAAGATGCTGTCTTTACTCCATTGTATGTTCTTTCCTCCTTTGTCAAATATCAGTTGTCCATAAAGCTGTGGGTTTATTTCTGGGTTCTCTGTTCTGTTCCACTGATCTATGTGCCTGTTCTTATGCCAGTACCAGGCTGTCTTGAGTATAATGGCCTTGTAGTAAACCTTGATATCAGGAAGAGTGATACCTCCTGCTTTATTTTTTCTTTTTAAGATTGCTGAGGCTATTCGTGTTCTTTTTTGGTTCCATATAAATTTTTGGAATATGTGTTCTATCTCTTTGAAGTATGTCATTGGTATTTTAATTGGTATTGCATTGAATTTATAAATTGCTTTGGGTAATATAGACATTTTAATGATGTTTATTCTTCCTAGCCATGAGCACGGTATATTCTTCCACTTGTTTATATCTTCCTTGATTTCTTTTATCAATGTTCTATAATTTTCCAAGTACAAGTCCTTAACCTCTTTCATGAAATATACTCCTAGGTACTTTATTTTTTTGGCTGCAATAGTGAAAGGGATTGTTTCCTTAATTTATTTTGCTGACAGTTTATTGTTGGTATATAGAAATGCCTCTGATTTTTGAGTATTAATTTTATATCCTACCACCTTGCTGAATTCATTTATAAGGTCCAGTAGTTTTTTGACTGAGACTTTAGGGTTTTCAATATACAATATCATATCATCTGCAAATAGTGACAGTTTTACTTCTTCTTTTCCAATTTGGATGCCTTTTATTTCTTCTTCTTGTCTGATTGCTGTAGCTAGGACTTCCAGAACTCTGTTAAATAAAAGTGGTTAAAGGGGGCACCCCTGCCTGGTTCCTGATCTTAAGGGGATTGCATTTAATTTTTGTCCATTTAGTATAATGTTTGCTGTGGGTTTGTCATAGATGGCCTTTATCATGTTAAGGAATGTTCTCTGTATTCCCACTTTACTGAGAGTTTTGAGCATGAATGGGTGCTGTATTTTATCAAATGCCTTTTCTGCATCTATTGAAATTATCATGTGATTTTTGTCCTTCCTTTTGTTTATGTGGTGAATCACATTGATTCATTTGTGAATATTGAAGCAACCTTGCGTCTCCAGAATAAATCGCACTTGATCATGGTGTATGATTTTTTTCACATATTGCTGGATCCGGTTGGCTAATATTTTGTTGAGAATTTTAGCGTCTAAATTCATCAGGGATATAGGCCTATAATTTTCTTTCTTTGTGTTGTCTTTGCCCGGTTTTGGGATCAGAATTATGCTCGCCTCATGAAAGGAGTTTGGAAGTCTTCCTTTCTTTTGAATTTTTTGAAATAGCTTGAGGAGAATAAGAGTTAGTTCTTCTTTGAATTTTTCATAGAATTTACTTATGAAGCCATTAGGCCCAGGACTTTTCTTCTTTGAGAGTTTTTTTATAACTGTTTCTATCTCATTTGTTGTAATTGGTCTGTTTAGGTGTTCTGATTCTTCCAGATTGATTTGTGGAAGATTATATGATTGAAGAAATTTGTCCATTTCACCTAGGTTGTCTAATTTTTTGGCATAGATTTCTTCATAGTATTTTCTTACAATGCTTTGAATTTCTGTTGTGTCAGTTGTTATTTCTCCACTGTCCTTTCTAATTTTATTTATTTGAGTCCTCTCTCTTTTTTTTCTTGGTGAGTCTAGTTAAAGGTTCATCAATCTTGTTTACCTTTTCAAATAAAAAGTTTCTGGTTTCATTGATCCTCTGTATTGTTTTCTTAGCCTCTATGTCATTTATTTCTGCCCTGATTTTTACTATTTCCTTACTTCTACTTGTCCTGGGTTTTATTTGTTGTTGTTTTTCTATTTCTTTTAGCTGCAGGGTCAGGTTGCTTATTTGAGCTTTTTTCTGCTTCTTATGATATGCCTGTAATGCAATAAACTTCCATCTCATTACTGCTTTTGCTGTGTCCCATAAATTTTGAGTTGATGTATGCTCATTATCATTTGTTTCTAGAAACTTTTTAATTTCTTCTTTGATCTCATTGTTTATCCATTCATTATTTAATGTCATGCTATTTAGTTTCCAAGTGTTTGAGTATTTTTCAGTTTTTGTTTTGTGGTTAATTTCTAGTTTCATGGCATTGTGATCAGAGAAAATGCTTGATATAATTTCAATCTTCTTGAATTTATTGAGACCATTATTGTGTCCTAACATGTGGTCTATCCTAGAAAACGTACCATGAGCGCTTGAGAAAAATGTATATTCTACTGCTTTAGGGTGAAAAGTTCTGAAGATATCTATTAAATCAAGTTGATCTAGTGTCTCCTTTAAGTCTGCTGTTTCTTTATTAATTTTCTTTCTTGAGGATCTATCCAGTGTTGTTAGTGGGGTATTGAAACCTTCTACTATGGTAGTATTGCTGTTAATCTTGCCCTTTATATCCATCAAAGTCTGCTTTATGTATGTCGGGGCTTCTATATTTGGTGCATAGACATTTATAATAGCTATATCTTCCTGTTGATTTGTTCCCTTTATCATTATGTAGTGTCCTTCTTTATCTCTTATTACAGTCTTTGTTTTTAAGTCCATTTTGTCAGATATAAGTACTGCTACCCTGACTTTTTTTTCATTTCCATTTGCATGAAATTTTTTTTTCCATCCTTTTACCTTCGGTCTATGTGCATCTTTTGTTTTAAGGTGTGTCGCTTGTAGACAGCATATATATGGGTCCTGTTTTCTTATTCATGCAGCTACCCTATGTCTTTTGATAGGGTCATTTAATCCATTTATGTTTAAGGTTATTATTGATATGTAGTTGTTTATTGCCATTTTATTCTTTAAAGCTGTATTCTTCTTTTACTATATTCTTTCCTCCTTCTGAACTGTTCACAACAGGCCACTTAGTATCTCTTGCAGAATTGGTTTGGTTTTAATTAATTCCTTGAGACTTTCTTTGTCTGGGAAGCTCTTTATTTCTCCTGCAATTTTAAATGTTAGCCTTACTGGATATAGCAGTCTTGGTTGTAGGTTCTTGTTCTGCATTACTTTGATTATATCTTGCCATTCCCTTCTAGCCTCAAGTGTTTCTGTTGAGAAGTCCGATGTCATCCTTATGGGGGCTCCTTTGTAGCTGATAGCCATTTTTTCTCTAGCAGCTTTAAAAAATTTTTTTTATCCATTAGCTTTAGTATTTTAACTATGTTGTGTCTTGGTGTAGATTTTTTTTTGGTTTCTCTTTAATGGAGTTCTGTGTGCTTCTTGAACGTGTGGAATATTTCCCAGCCTTAATTTAGGGAAGTTTTCTGCTATGATTTGATTGAACAAAGTTCCCATTTCCTGTCCTCTTTCCTCTTCTTCAGGCACCCCTATGATGCAAATGTTGTTTCTTTTCATGTTGTCACAGAGCTTCCTTAGAGTTTCCTCACATTTTTTGAGTCTCTTTTCTTTTTTCTTCTCTGCTTCTGTGCCTTTATTTATTGTGTCCTCTAACTCGCTGATTCGATCCTCAGCATCATCTATCTGCTTTTAATTTCTTCCATTGTGTTCTCAGTTCTGATACTGTATTTGTCATTTCTGTCTGATTCATTTTATTATTTCAATTTCATTTTTTATACTTGTTATCTCTTTATTTAGGTGTTCATAATGACTATCCATTGTTGCTCTAATTTCTTGGAGCATCCTAACTATCATTATTCTAAATTCTGCTTCTGGGTGAATTTGGTTATACCTGGTTCATTCTAAATTCTGCTTCTGGGTTAATTTGGTTATAACTGGTTCATTCAGGTCCTTCTCTGGGGATTCCTCTTGAATCATTTGGTTTGCATTCCTCTGCCTGCCCATTTTATCTGTGTATAAGCAAGTTGTAGCCACTGGAGTCCAGTATGTGTTGCCTTTGTGTTCTCTAGGTGTGGTCTGTCTGCAGGTCTGCCACCCACTCTGCTGCTGCCTAGGGCGGTTGGGTATGGGCGTTGCCAGTGCCAGCCCACTGCGGCTGTTGCTGTGATTTCCACCTCTCCTCCGCAGGAGGGGCTGTCACTCAAGCCACAAGCCTCAGCACCAAGGGTAGAGGTGAGCACCTTTGCTCAGCTGTGGACCCAGCCTGTTTCCGGGCTTCCGCCCAGCACCCACAGTCAGAGCCTGCTCGCCACAGTTTCACGGGTAGGTGGGGCTTTTGACGTGCTCTCAGCTGTGAGCCTTTGCCCATCCAGAGCTTTAGCCTGGTCCTCGAGGCCAGGGCCCTCCTGCGCAGCGTCGCAAACCGCGGTTTATTGGGCCGGGCTGGCGTGTACTCAGCTGCGAGCTTCTGCCTGTCCCGGGGTCTACTCCACCCCCGTGTTTGGAGCCAGCTCGCGCACGCAGGATGGCAAACTGCGGTTTCTCTGGCTGGGCGAGGCTGGTAGTGTGAGCTCAGCAGCAAGCACCCGCCCGTCCCTGGTTCTAGCCCCGTCCCCGTGGTCAGGGCCTGCTTGCGCAGGGTTGCAGAGCAGATCTCTGCCCGTTCCTGGCCTTTCACTTTTTCCCCGCAGGAGGGGTCACAGGTGGGCCCCCAGCTGCCGGGCCGCTTTCACGCGTCCCCTCCATCCCTGCTGGGCTAGACTGAGCTCACACTGGTTGGGCCTCCGGCCCCACCGACAGAACTGCGTTTCAGCATCCTTCCGCCACCATAACCTTCAGCAACTCTCAGCAGAGTAGAAAGTGCCCTAAGTCTCCATACAGTAGGCCTGGGAGCTCCCTCCCTCTAAGCAGCTCTGCTCTAATTGCTGTGGGAGAGCTTGTTTGGCTAGTGTCCTGTCTCCCTTTGCTGGTATTGCTAGTTACAGGGGAAATATTCGTTTCGATTAGATAAATGACTTAACCCAGGGGTTAGGGTGGCTGTCCCTCAGAGTGTCCCTGTGCCTTCAGTCCACACTCTGTTCCTGCTGCTCTGGTCCTCTCCTCTGTCCCCATTCCCTGGAGTCCCGGGTGAGTGGTTGTGAGAGAGGTTTTCTGTGCTGTCCCTTTAAAAAGAATCTTGGGTCTGAGAAACCTGTCTTTCTCACAAACAGTATCCTCACTTGTTTCATAGCTCAATACTGTCCAAACACCTCTTCTAGGCTCTGGGACTGTAGGCTGGGGCTTGGTTCCTGGGACCCAGGTCCCTCCCTCTCTGCCCAACTCTCTTCCCGCCATGCGGTCTCTCCGGGCTGCCGTTTGCTCCGGGGAGCTGGGCAGCCTTCTTCACGTTTTTGCTATTTCTACCAGTCTCAATGTGGCTTCTTCTGTGTTCCTTGGTTGAAGAGTCCACTTAATTTAGTTCAAAGTTGGTTTATCCTGAGGATGGTTCTTAAAATTGAGTTATAATCTACTTTGGTTCTGGGAGTTGGAAGTTGCTACGTCCGCCTACTCCATCGCCATCTTCCCATCTCCTTTTTGTCAGATTTTAATAACCACTCATATTCTGTAATTTGAGAGTCAATTGTATCGAGAATGAGGCTCAGGACCTAATCTTTTGAACTGCAGAACTTCATAAAAGGTTGAATTTCCAGTTCTGACAAAACTGCTACACTATAGTTCTAATAAAGAACAAATGGGTTCTGGAAACCTTTACTAAGGATATTTGGATAGATATACTTGAATCATCTTGAATTAGAAGGAACTACATGAGCAGTCCCCTCACCATGTGAGAGTATAGCTGATTACATATTTTTAATTTAAACACATTTTTAAAGACTTTATTCAATTTTCAGAGAAAAGAGAGAGAGAGAGAGAGAGAGAGAGAGAGAGAGAGAAAGGGGAGGAGCAGGAAGCATCAACTCTCATATGTGCCTTGACCAGGCAAGCCCAGGGTTTCAAACTTGCAATCTCAGTGTTCCAGGTCAACGCTTTATCCCACTGCATCACCACGGGTCAGTAGCGAACTACATTTTAATGGGAAGTATTCAGCAGAAAAGTAGAGATGGAAGATACAGAAGAGAAACAAGATGACCACTATAGAGTGTGTCCGTAAAGTCATGGTGTACTTTTGACTGCTCACACGGTAAAAGTGCACCATGACTTTACAGACACACTGTATATGTCCATGAACCAATAAGACAATAAGATTTTCAATGGCCAGGGTCAAGGCAGGAAGACTGCTGACTAGTCTTGCCGATCACTGAAGAGACTGCAGATGAAGTTGAAGACCATGAACTTATAGTAGCATTAATTTTTTCACCTCTGATTAGAACATGAGATTAAGCACAAAGTAGAAGTTAAATTTACCCAGTTTGGGGTTTTACAAGATTGATAAAACAGAAATACAATGGGAAATGTTTGGGAGAATATTCACGTATATGATGAGCCCTGGAATGTAAGAAACACAAGGAAGGAAGAATACAGAAAGAGATGGGTTGGTAGAAAGAAAGCTAGGAAGTTGTGATAAAAAAAGGAACATCTAAATTTTTAGTTTAGCAATAGAAAAGTTTTGCAAAGATGAAAATGTATAGCATAGACCATCAGAGTGGTGGCTAAAGTTCTGCTCAGTCAATGAAGGACAAGGTCAATAAAGACTGAATAGGACATATCCAAGGACATTGAAGTTATTATTTTCAGAAATTCTGATACTAATACCATTAGGTTATACATTACTAGTCTCTTGATCACAAATATGTACCTCTTATTTGCTAAAGATTTTAGATACCTGGTCCAGATTTCCCTTTGGTCCAGTCTTTCTATCAATACCCTTGAATATTTAGGAGTAAAATGCAAGATTGCTGGACATCACTTTCTCAAACACTTCAGATTAAGACAAAGGTGACAAAATTTTAAGAATTGGTGAATTTGGTTCATTAGTATATGAGTGTTATTTGTATTATTCTTGCATCTTTTCAGAAAGTTTGAAATTATATCAGATAGCAATAGCTATAGTTTTATTTGAAGCAGCACCTGCACATTATGAATGTGCCTCTTAATGCAATTAAACCACTTTCTGCAAATATTTTAGTATAAATAAAAAAATTTTTCCCATTGGATGTTGCTGTGATTTTGTATGATATATGCACTTTTCTCTTTGAATTGGATATTTGGTTTCTTTTTCATATGATGCACATTTAGAAAATTTTGTAACCTCTGCTAAAGAACTTAAGAAGCTATCTCCCACTACACATTCAAGCTTTTAGAGGCAGTAAAATGATGAGTAGAACCATGAATTTAATCTATACAGACCTCGATTTGAGTTCAGACCTACCTCATTCAAGTTGTGTGAGGTTGGGCAAGTGATGTAATAACTGTGAACCTCCATTGTCTCATCTATAAATGAGCACAAAACCAAACCTTTTATCCCTGTAGTTGAGATTTGAGCTATTATTTACAAAGAATTTTCCACATTTGTTCTTCAGTAATTGACAAATATTTTACTACAATAAAATAAATGGGAAAATTGGTGAAAAATCCAGTTCTGTCATTTGAAATGATTGAAAAATGGGTTATTTGGGTAAATCTCATATTATAACTTACAAAACATCATCAGTACATTACATGCTTACCAATTTTTAAAGAATGACAATGATATATATTTAATAATCATAAACCTACTGAAGTCAATGCTATGCTACTTTAGTAGTACAGAATCACATCAGTTTCTTCATACAGATCACATATGATTGATCATGTTAAAGGAGTAGTCATGAACATTCCTGTTCATCAATCAAGTTGGCATGTGCCATTTACCAAAAATGAGTAATAAAATACAAGTAAAGCAGCTTGTACTATCATTATGGAAATAATTATTATAACTAATTAAAAAAGAAATGTTTAAGAGCATAAACTTTGACTAAAAATAGTTTAGGGGAAAATATACGTCAAGGTCCAGTAATGTGGGCTGATCTTACCATGTAAAATCCTTTGAACAGGTGTTTTGTCCCTTCAGCTCAATGCTTACAGCAGTACTTGATATATAGTTGGTGATTAATAAGTATTTATTGAACAAATAATTGATGCATTAGTATATTACCTTTGTCTCATCTTTTACAAAAGTAACCTCTGCTAAAAATATATCTCCTCTAGTCTTGGTTGGTGGCATTTTAGAATAAATTAAAAACATTGTGCATTCTTTAGATTGACTTGTATTATATATGTTTACATAAACAACAATACTTACTATCTCAAATTTGTTATTTTTCACCATCTATAGCAGTAGGAAATGAGAAATGATTTCTTTTATAACTTTCTGAATGTGTACCAAGAAAACACTTGGAAAATTATAGCAGACAAATTAACAAGCTCATAATGGGAGGTAATTCCGATCATCTTCATCACATTCTTCTTTATGACAACAGAGTGAAAATGAATACCTACAGTCTTACAAACAGACAGCTTTGGGATATTGCCATTTTGAGTTAATTAGAAAAATCTACTTCTTCACCATTCTACATTGACAAGAAGCTGTCAGGCCGTGCTTTCAAATCCTAGAGCTGCAGAGATAAGTTATTAAGGAACAATCTGTAACCCAATCAGAAAAATACTTGTCAGATTCTTCACCTGAAAGGCTCACATCTGGAATACATAGTTTAATAAGAGGCATTATTGTGTCTCTGGCCACTGGATCAGTGGATAAAGCATCAGCCTAGCATACAAAAGTGTTGGGTTTGATTCCAGTCAGGGCACACAAGAGAAGCAACCATATGCTTCTCTCCCTCTCCATCTCATTTTCTCCCTCTTCCCCTCCCACAGCCAGTGGCTTCATTGGTTCAGGCATGGTCCTGTGTGCTGAGGATAGGTTGGTTGATCTGAGTACATCAGCCTCAAGTGCTAAAAATAGCTTGGTACTTTTGGACATCAGCCAAGATGGGGTTGCTGGGAAGATCCCAGCAAGGGCACATGCAAGAGTCTGTCTATTTCCCCTCCTCTCATAAAATAAAATAAAATAAGATAAATGCATTGTTGATGCATTGTTTTAACAAAATCTGACAACTACAAAGCACAGGTATTCTTTTTTTTAATTTTATTCATTTTTTTAGAGAGGAGACATAGAGTGAGAGAGAGAGAGAGAGAAAGAAAGGGGGGAGGAGCTGGAAGCATCAACTCCCATATGTGCCTTGACCAGACCAGTGCAGGGTTTTGAACTGGCGACCTCAGTTTTCCCAGGTCAACGCTTTATCCACTGCGCCACCACAGGTCAGGCAGCACAGGTATTCTTATCTGCATTTTTAGAATGAAGAAACTGAGTCTGAGAGAGAAAATAAATTCTCTAAAACCATATAGGTATTACGTGGTAAATTGGGAATTCAAAACAGGTCTGCTGCCTCTGAAGCTCATGTACCTAATCTTACACTATTCTCCTATTTTAGAATTTGAGTAAAATATTATTTTACTTTTCAATATTCTGATTGCAAGTTCTAGGTCATCATGTCTATGTTCTTTCTATGAGCATGTCCACAAAGCTGTTAGATATCCTACTCCTTAAGAAAGTACATCTTCCATTCCATTATTATTTCTCAGGAAATAATTATTTATCTAATTTGAAAGCTTGTGAGATATACAAAACAATTTGAAAGCTGAGCATACCTCGACAGCCTTGTCTCTCATTTGAAGCATTCTGCCCTCAACAAGCTTGCATTTTTTACTTATTTGTGCAGAACGTTTGGGTGGCAGGCTCAGATTCTGGGAACAAGGCTGTGGTTGTCCAACCCAGTCAACATTAGAGTAAGTTTGATTTAGAAAATATCCATTAAAAAGCTAATTTTAATGAACAATCAAGTGAGGTTACATAATTATGATTTTTTAAATAATTATTAAAGCCACCCTTATTTCTGGCATAGCATAAGGTAAAGAATATAGAATTTGAAGCCATACTGCCTAGGGACAAATAAGACTCTACCATTTATACATGCAAAAATTAATTAGCCTTTTGTGCCTCAGTTTTCTCACATAAAAAAAAGGGGGCAATAATACCTATGGTACAATGACCAGTTGGCCAGATCAAACGTGCTTAAACTACTTCATATGAGCTGCTAAATTCCAAATGCTGGGTTTTTTTATTAAGGAACACTCCTCCTAGCCTTATGAGTTGTTCAGTTTAATATATAGAATATGCTATTTTGTATTTCTCCAAAAAGCTCAGATCCAAATTCTGTAGGAAGAACCACATGCTTGTTATACAGATTTTTTGGGCCTAATATTTCTCCTCTGTCCTATTTTTGTTCTCTCTCTTTTTAAAATGTTTTGATTTATTTTTTTAGGTGAGAGGAAGGGAGATAGTGAGACAGACTCCTGAATGTGCCCCAACCAGGATCCATCCAGCATCTGTCTGGGAGCTTGAATCATCTGAGCCACTGGCTGTGGGAGGAGAAGAGGGAGAGAGGGAGAGAGGAAGGGGGAAAATGGAGATGGTTGCTTTTCCTGTGTTACCTAACCAGGAATTGAGCCCAGGACATCCATATGCCAGGTCAGCTCTCTACTCACTAAGCCACTGGCCAGGGCCCTATTTTTTTCTCTAAAATGGCACTTCAGTCTTAGTTTTCTTCTTCCTTCACCAGATTCTGCAATTTATGATTTTCATCCTAGATTATATTTTCTAACTTTCTCTCGTATCCTTTATTCTGTCTGGCTGAGTAGAGGTATAATCTTCTGAAAAAAGAGACTTTAAATTTCACATTTGCACCAGCTACAGGCTTTGGCAAAGAGGATGACCACCTCTTTGCCAAAGAAGCAGAGAACTCTTCAGTCAAAGGTCTACAAGTAGCTAAGCTCTCCTACTAGAACCTTCAAACAAGTTCACAATTGTAGTTAGTAGTTTGTTACTATAAATTCCTAGTTTCTACAATTTGCATAAATTCATTATTTATTCAATGTAATCAATTATATATTGATTTCAACATGAATCTCCCAGTCTTGTGTTGTCATTTTTTGGTAATACTCCAATAAGTGGCTCTTTAATAAATTAGGCAAAAAAATATATTGTCTGAAATTGAAAAAAAAATTTAATTTGTAAGTTATTTACAATATATACTATTGAATTTGAGGACTAAATTTTTATGTTCCATTATCATGAATTAGAACTAGAGGTTAGCAGTGCCAATTTATAGTTGTCAAATATCAGCTTTAAATTTATTAATAAAAATACATGTTCTAGAATCACACAATTCCCCATAAAAAAGTTTCTCAGAACTGAAATCAAAGTATGATTAACTATAACACTGACAAATATTCTTGTCATCAATGGCATGATTTGTCTTTAAAATATTTTCCTATTTTTATTTATGACCAGAGTTTAGTATTTTATTAGTAAACTAATATTCCATGACATAACAAACTGATATCAAGTATTTTTATTTTGATACTGGTATCAGTCTCAGATATCAAGAGAAATGCAACATGATAGATGATAGATAGATGATTGATAGATAGATAGATGATGATGATAGATGGTAGGTAGATAGATAGATGAGAGATAGATGATAGATAGATAGATAGATAGATAGATAGATAGATAGATAGATAGATGATAGATAGATAGATGATAGATAGATAGAGGCACACAGTAGACAGACATAAATGACTCATTAATAGTAACTGAGACAAATATATAATAATGACATATTGATATCATAAATAGTAAATTACACTGAATGTGGACAGATATAGATAATTAAGACAATTTCAACTTTATCATTAATATATTTTGGCCATATCATTTCCCTTGAAAAACATACTGGTATTTATGTACTAGCTAGTAAACACTGACTCAAAAAACTTATAAACACAGTGAGATTTTTAATGAATGGTAAAACACTGTCAGTTGCTACTTATTGAGCTCTTTTGTTATTTCTCTGGATTAATATTTGAGACTTTTAAGCTAAATTCAACCTCTAACATTGTGACGCTTTGGTCTTATACTAATTCATCCTTAATTATAGCATCACTGGTTTAAATTATTTTTTATTAAATTTTTAATTTATTATGTTAACATGGATTCAAGTGTCCCACTCAATATAATACCCTCACCCTGCAACATCATGACCCCCATTACATCCTATTGTTCCCCAATCCAAAATCCCTACCTCCTTCCCTCTGGGATTGCTGTCCTGTTATCTGTATCTATGTGTTATGTATATATAATATCACTAATTCCTTCACCTTCTCTGATCCCGTCCTCTGATTCCCTTCCTTCTGACAGCTGTACCTCTATTCTATGACCCCACCTCTGCCTCTATTCTGTTCCTCAGTTCACCTTGTTCATTAGATTTCACATATACATAAGGTCATATGATATTTTTCTTTCTCTGCCTGGCTTATTTCACTTAGCATAATAATCTCCAGGTCTATCTATGTCATTGCAAAAGAAAAGATTTCCTTCTTTTTTATGGCCATATGCTATTCCATTGTGTATATGTACCACAGCTTTCTATCCATTTGTCCACTGATGGACATTTGGGCTGCTTCCAAATCTTGGCTATTATAAACAATGATGCAATAAACATGAGACGGTGCATATCTTCTTTTGAATCAATGTATTGTAATTCTTAGGATGAATTCCTAAAAGTGGGATAAGCTGGGTCAAAAGGTAGTTCCATTCTTAATATTTTGAAGAAACATCATACTGTTTTCCCCAGTGGCTACACAAATCTGCATTCCCATCAACAGTGAAGGAGAGTTCTCTTTTCTCCACACCCTCACAGCACTTGTTGCATGTTGATTTGTTAATAAGAGCCATTTTTACAGATGTGAGGTGATATATCACTGTGGCTTTAATTTGCATTTCTCTGATAATTGGTGATGTTGAATAGTTTTTCAAATGCCTATTGACCATCTGTATGTCCTTTTTGGAGAAGCATCTTTTCAGTTCTTTTTCCTATTTTTTTTAACTGGATTGTTTCTCTTTCTGCTGCTGAATTTTAGAAATTCTTTATAAATTTTAATTATTAACCCTTTATCAGATGTATTGGAGAATATATTCTCTCATTGTGTGGGTTCTCCTTTTATTTTAATGGTGTCTTTTGCTGTGAAAAAGCTTTTTAGTTTAATATAGTCCCATTTATTTATTTTGTTCTCTCACTTGCCTGTAGAAATATATCTGCAAAAACATTGCTATGAGAGATATCAGAAAGTTTACTGCCTATATTTTCTTCCAAGATGTTTATGGTTTCACAACTTACATTTAAGTCTTTTATCAATTTTGAATTTATTTTTGTGAGTGGTGTAAGTTGGTTGTCTAGTTTTATCTTTTTGCATGTACCAGTCCAATTTTTCCAACATCTTTTATTAAAGAGACTATCTTTACTACATTGTATTCTCTTGCCTTTTTTGTCAGATACCAATTGATCATAAAGGTGTGGGTTTATTTCTGGGTTCTCTGTTCTGTTCCATTGATCTGTATACCTGCTGTTATGCCAATACCAAGCTATTTTGATTACAATGGCTTTGTAGTATAACTTGATATCAGGAACTGTGGTATCTCTCACTTTGTTCTTTATTTTCAGGATTGCTGAGGCTATTTGGGTTCTTTTTTGTTCCATTTCTAATAAATTATTAGAACATTTGTTCTAGATCTGTGAAGTATGCCATTGGTATTTTAATAGAAATTGCATTGAATTTACAGATTGCTTTGGGTAGTATAAACATTTTAATAATGTTTATTCTTCCTATCCATGAACATGGTATATGATTCCACTTGTTTGTATCCACCTTGATTTCCTTTTTTACTGTCTGGTAGTTTTTCTACAAGTACTCCAAGGTACTTTATTTTGTTGTTGTTGCAATAGTGAAGGGAATTGTTACCTTAATTTCTCTGACAGTTTATTGTTGGTTTTTAAAATGCAACTGATTTCTGAATATTAATTTTATATCCTGCAACCTTGTCAGATTCATTTATCATGTCAAGTAGTTTTTTGATTGAGACTTTAGGGTTTTCTGCACAGTATAATGTAATCAGCAAATAATGACAGTTTTACTTCTTCTTTTCCAATTTGGATGTCTTTTATTTTCTCTTCTTGTCTGATGGCTATAGCTAGGACTTCCAGAACTATGTGGAATAAGAGTGGTGAAAAGGTTTACCCATGTCTTGTTACTGGTCTTAAAAGAGATTGATTTTAATTTTTGCCCAATAAGTATGATCTTGGCTATCTGTTTGTCATATATGGCCTTTATTATGTAGAGGCATGTTCCTTGTATTCCTACTTTGCTCAGAGTTTTGATCATAAAATTAGTGCTGGATTTTATCAAATGTTTTTTCTGCATCTATTGATGCTAATATGTATTTCTTTATTGCCATTTTATTTTTAAATCTACAATCCTCTTTCTTTCAATTTATTTCTTCTTTTGCTCTTTTTATAGCTGGCCCCTTAACATTTCTTGCAAAACTGGCTTGTTTGTAATGAATTCATTGAGTATTTTTTTTCTCTGGAACCTTTTTATATTTCCTTCAATTTTAAACAATAGCCTTGCTGAATGAAATAGTCTTAGTTGTAGGTTCTTGTTTTGCACACTTGGAATATTTCTTGCCAATCCCTTCTGGCCTCAAGTGTTTCTGTTGAGAAATCAGATGTCATCCTTATGGGGGCTCCTCTATAGGAATTAACTGCTTTTCTCTTGCAGCTTTTAGTATTTTTTTTTTGTCTCTTAACTTTGGCATTTTAATTATGATGAATCTTGATGTAGGCCTCCTTGAGTTCATCTTTAATGGGACTCAGTGCTTCTTGAACTTCTGTGGCTTTTTCCTTCTCTTCATTGATTTAGGGAAATTTTTAGCTATGATTTCTTCAAACAGGTTCTCTATCTCTTGTTCATTCTCTTCTCCTTCAGGAACCCCTATAATGCAGATGTTGTTTCTCTTCATATTTTTGGAGAGGTCTCTTAGAGTTTCCTCAGTGTTTTTTTGAGACTCTTTTCTTTTTTGATGCTCTGCTTCTGTGTTTACATTTATCTTGTTCTCTAAATTGCTGATTTGATCCTTTACTTCATCCAGCCTGCTGTTGATTCCTTCCAGTGCAGTCTTCATTTCTGATATTGTTCTTATCATTTGTGACTGGTTTATTTTTGTGATTTCAATGTCATTTTTAATGCTTGCTCTCTCTTTGTTTAAGTTCTCATTGTGATCATCAATTGTTGTTCTACGATCCTTGAGCATTCTAGAAATCATTATTTTAAACTCTGCATCTGGTAGTTTGTTTACTTTCATTTCATTTAATTCTTTTTCTGGGGATTTCTCTTGTTGGTTCATTTGGGTCATATTTCTTCATCTGCCCATTTTGACTGTGTATTAGGCATCACTGTCTGACTTTAAAATTTGTTGTGGTGACTTTATGAGGAAGATGGGCTCAGTGGTACTGATCTCTGGGCTACCTGAGTTCCTTGCTCTACGAATGTTTCTTGAGAGTATTATTTATCCTTATGTAATATGTGTGTATTGTATGTAGTTGGTCCTTCATGAGTGTGGTTATCCCTTCAGGCTGACTGGCTCTAAAGGTCAACCTTGGTCATGTGTATTACACACTGTGCAATGTTTGTCCTGTTGGACATATTTATTCTCCACAATGTCTGGTGCCTGCTGGAACCCTCTTTAGGATGTGTTGCTTGTGTAGATAACTGATTCTAGCATTAGTGTTGTCTGCCACCCACTACTGGTTGTATTGGTTCTAGGTGTTTTTGGATTGGCATCAGCCGTTCTTTTGTAACCTGCTGTGAGTTACCTGTCTGGAGCTACTTCTCTGTTCCCTTTTTGTGTCCGTGTTTTCTGTGTCTAGGTAATGTGGGAGGGGCCAACTTATGCATAAAAATCAGCTTCCTCCTGCTTAGAGAGGAGCATAGCTTTGTAAAATCCTCAAGGTCCATCAGATTTGCCTTCATTTTTCATCTGGTCTACCTCTTCTTGAAGCTGCATAGTTTTGCCACAGAATTTTCTATTGAAAGAGTGTAGTGTGGGCTCAGACTACCTTCACCTCAACAACCCCTCTAAGGTTGCAAGCTTGATGGGTTAGGGCAGCTGAAGTTGTAAATACAATGTTAGTGGGACCCTCTACTTCAGGGGTCTCTTGGTCAGGAGCTCAGTACAGAGAAAGTGGTTCCTACTCCATCCAGAGTCTAATCTCTCAGATACTGCTGGATACCAAATTCTATTTCTCTTCAGTGAGTTGAACCACTGGTTTATATTTGGAGGGGATGATAGCCCCTTCTGCTGAAGTTCTTCAAGCTGGTGAGTCTCTGGTCTCAGGGAGGAAGACTGAGAGAGTCCTCCCTCAGGTCTGACTGTGCCCCCCACAAAAGGGCTAAGCTCCTCAACTATACCCACCGACAGACTTATGGGAACCCACAATTTAAGTGTTCATGTTGCAAGCTTCTCTCCCTCCCCCCTGTGGAACCTAGCCCCATGGAGCTGGATATGCAGCACCTGGGCCAGCTAACTATAAATCTCCACCCTGTACAATTTACATGAGCCACTGTGCTGGTGTTGACTACAGAGAGTGAAACTCACCTCATCCCAGCCTGGTGTGATAAGCCCTTTCTTAGGACATGCTGCCAGCAAGGGTCATTAAGTCCTAAACTGTTGCTCTCTGCAGTTGGCCACTGAATGTGCCATCCCTAAGCTTCCCTGGAGGTAACCCAACACAGACCAGTGGGGGGTACTGCCTGTGATCTGGCCTTCAGCAACCTTCTTGAAGGTACAAGCAATCTGGAGTTTGTGGCTGCCTTTGCTGGACCCAGGTACATATGCAAATTCCAAGCTGCACATCCAAGCAGTCTTTTACCCACTCTGGGTCCTAGGGAAGGTCTGCAAAAGAGCAGGGTTCCCTGAGCTTCACCTCTTGCAGCCTCTGTCTGTTGACTGCTTATTGGGGTCAGCCACTAACAAAACCTCTGATAGAGTCTAGAGCAAGGGTCCCCAAACTACGGCCTGCAGGCCACGTGCGGCTCCCTGAGGCCATTTATCCGGCCCCCGCCGCACTTCTAGAAGGGGCACCTCTTTCATTGGTGGCCAGTGAGAGGAGCACAGGATGCATCTGCACACGTAGTTCCCATTGAAATACTGGTCAGTTTGTTGATTTAAATTTACTTGTTCTTTATTTTAAATATTGTATTTGTTCCCATTTTGTATTTTTACTTTAAAATAAGATATGTGCAGTGTGCATAGGGATTTGTTTGTAGTTTTTTTTTATAGTCTGGCCCTCCAATGGTCTGAGGAACAGTGAACTGGCCCCTTGTGTAAAATTTTGGGGACCCCTGGTTTAGAGCCTGCAGCAACTCAGGGATTAGGAAGGGTGGTAGGTGTGACTCCAACCCTCGGCCCAGGTATTAGTCTGTCCAGACTTTTTTAAGAGACTTCAGTAGGGTGTGGCCCCCAGGATTCTGGTTGGTGTGACCTCTAAAACTCAGAGGTGTGGTCTGCCCACTTCTAGATAGTTTCTACCGTGTCTCCCATGAGGCGAAAGCACCAGTCATAGACTTGGGAGTGTGTGGGAAGATAGCTCCAGCCTCAACACCGGAAAACTGAGTCACTGACGCACCCCTTGCTTTCTGGCTGACCTCTCAGAGTAGCCAGAACATGGAGTAGGACAGGAGAGATTCCTGAGGATGGAACAGTTGCTTTTTCCCAGGCTGATGCCACAGGTAGGGGCTTGCTCTACCTAAAAAAGATGGTGGCTACAGTATTGAAGAATGACTCAGCACAGGGGTTCTGTTGGCCATCCTTCACAGTGTCTCTCCCTGGGTCACTTACTTCACACTCTCCTTACACAACTCTAGTCCACTCAGCCCTCCTTCACAGGAGCCTCTGGTAAGTGGCTATGAATGAGATGTCTTACTCTGGCCCTTTAAGAGGGAGCCTGTCTCTCCAAGAGCTCTGTCTCTTTCTCACAGACAGAAACCCAGCTTTATTTATCTCCAAATGTGTATAGGCACCTCTTCTAGGCTATGAAGCTCTAGGCTGGGGCTCCAGGCCTGGGGTTGAGGATTCACAACTCTCCGGGCAACCATACCTTGTGAGAGGCCCTCCAGGCCATCACTTACTCCTGGGAATAGGGCAGCCCTTTCCATGTGTCCGCCCTTTCTACCAGTCTTGGTGAGGCTTTTTCTATGATCTGGGTTATAGGCACCACTTCGATTAGTCCAAAGTTGGTTTTTCAAGATGATTGTTCTTAAATTAAGTTGTAATCCAATTTGATCCTAGGAGGTGGCAGTTGGAACGTCTGCCTGCTCCATTGCCATCTTGAAATCACCTTAAATAACCTTTCTTAAAAGCATGTGTTTCAGAGTAGGAAAACCTGGATTAAAATATCAGTACTGTCATATATTAGCTAACTTAATCTTGCTTCATGCTCCTATTTCCTCTATTATAATAAAAAAAGAATATGACAACCTCACAAGCCTGTTTGCAGGACTTAAACTACATGCATACAGTACTTCTTCACTTGATGTTGTCAATAGGTTCTGCAATTTTAAGTAAAAAAATTATAAGGAACCCAATTTTACCACAAACTAATTGATATGAGTGAGAGTTAAATTCCTACTCTATCCCATCTACATTTATAAAGAAACAGCATTGAATAAAATGACATTACTCAAGGATCTGTTATAACTTTAATTATATAATAAATGATATAATAAATGTGTTTAATTATACATAATATTATATATTATATTTAAATATGTGTATATACATTTAACCTATATATAGGTAGCATTGTAGATCCTCTCTAAAATTCAAGAATAAAAATAAATTAATATTTTTAATATATAAGGTGTTTGATGGAAAATGCTTTCTTGTTTTTTTTTTACTCCCAGTCATGACCTGATATTTTACAAATAACAAAAAAAAAAAAAAAACTTACTGATTCAGAGTATTTTGTGGTAATAATAAAAACTATCCAAATTAGAAAGAGACCTCGGACTATAATTTTTCTATACAATTTTATCAAAAAGCTTTTTTTTACAATGTTGCTAAGTAGAGGGCACTACTTAAAAAATAGATTCACCTCAAATAGATGCTATCTACTTACATATAAAGATAGCAAATATTATAGAGTTCTCACTATATGCGAGGTGCTAATCTAAATGCTTTTAAATATAATAAAATAATTGCAGTCTTTTAAGTAATTACTTTTTACTATTGAGGATACTAAGACTTTTCCAAGTGACCTGCCCAAGTCCACAATACGTACTAAGTGGCAGAATGGTCCCAGTCCCCCTACTCTATAATAAATGTGAAAAGCAACTTTTCTATTAAGTAGCTAGAACAGTGGTTCTTAACCTTTTTTGAGGTACTGAACCCACCAGTTTCATATGCGCATTCACCGAACCCTTCTTTAGTGATAAATAAAGTATGATTTTTTCCCCCAAATTCAAGACATAGGTATATGTTTTTTTACTGGTGCACAAAATGAGCCGTGCATGAACATCACCTTGCTCAAAGAACAAAACCAACAAAGTGCATGAACTCACAACAAATTACAGTATTACTTTATTCTGGCCTCCACAACAGAGGCTTCTCCGAACTCCTGAGACCAACTCATCGAACCCCTAGGGTTCGATAGAACCCAGGTTAAGAACCACTGAGCTAGAACATATCATCTTGCAACACTGATCACATCATTATGTTTTTTAGTCAAAATTAACTCTTTATAAAGTTCACCCTGTGTAACTTGTGATTAATCAATTCCAAATGACTATAGTCCAAATAAATTTGTCTATTGATCATTTTAAATAAGATAATATTAAAAATAAATTTTAATATTAAAATTTATCCAACTAAATTTAGATTTTGCAATGCATATTTTCACATAAGAGTAATCATTATACTTCAAACTAACAATTGTTCTAAAATTTGTTTAATAATGTATATATAATTGTAATAAGCAAATTTTGTTTATTTTTTCATTAACGCTTGGAAAAGTCAAAATAAATAAGAATACAATATTCTTCTTCTAAGGTGCCTAAGTATAAAAATTTATTTTAACAAAATTTAGAAAAAATAAATCTTTGATTAAATCCTTAATGTTTAATCTTTTTAATAATCTCAGTAAAGGGTTTATACTTAATCCTTCATTTTTAATATTCCTTAATAATCTGAAAAGTTAATTTAGAAATGAGAAGGTTAACAAAAGACAATTAATTTAAATTATAGCAGAAATACATTATATTCCTGAGTGTACGACTTAAAAAAGCTTTTGAAGTCTGACCTGTGGTGGCACAGTGGATCAGGCATCAACCTGGAATGCTGAGGTCGCTGGTTCGGAACTCTGAGCTTGCCCAGTCAAGGCACATATGGGAGTTGATGCTTCCTGCTCCTCCCCCCTTTCTCTCTCTCTCTCTCTCTCTCTCTCTCTCTTTCTCTCTCTCTCTGAATAAATAAAAATATAATTTAAAAATAAAATCTTTTTAAATTATTTTAAAAGGCTGTATAATTTGATCCGATTTTAAGATTTTTTCCAAAACATGCCTACAATATTTCTGTAGTGTTTCTCTTTGCTTAGAAGCAGGGGACAGAACTAAACAAGCACAAGATTACTTTCTAAAGTATAAATAAAACTGTGAATCTACAACTTAATATATGGTGGGGTATTCATTATGATACCTTTGCTATTCATTTTATATTCTCAGTTCCTTAGTCAACACCCTATTTAAAAATACCTTTAATGTGAATGGTAAAATAACATAATAGTCTTACCATGTAGAAAGATTACACACAATTTAGAGAGAGAAGATACTTGACCATATGAGTGAAAATAAATCTTAGTGTTTCTAGCAACAAATGGTTTCAAAAGAAATACTTGTTCTCTAGAGATAAAGTGTTTTAATTGGATTTAATGAATTAAAAGTTTTCATAAATTGTTAAATTCAGAAAATAGAAAAGTAATTCACAGCCCATTGCATCTTTTTAAAATTAAACAAATTAGTCTGATTTGTGGTGGTGTAGTGGATAAAGCATTGACCTGGAATGCTGAGGTAGCTGGTTTGAAACACATAGCTTGCCCGGTCAAGGCACATGTGAGAAGCAACTACAAGTTGATGCTTCCTGCTCCTCTCTACTGCCTTTATCTCTCTTTCCTCTTTCTAAAATCAATATAAAATTTTAAAAATAGTAATTAAAATAAAATAAATTAGCTCTCTAAAACCTTCAATATTTTTTTAAATTCTCCAGAAAGCTACAATTCCGCATCACATTATAAAAATAATGTGAATTAATTGGAAAAATACTAAGATTAATAGTATTAATTATCTAGAATGTAATGTGATGTAAAAGTTTTTATATGTTTGTGAAAATAATATCATTGTATTGTTTCTTTTTGATTCAGAGACTCCAATCTTATAAAAAGCTCTTAACCCTTTCACTTAATTCAGAGAATATAATGCAACTGATGCTGTGTTACACAGGGTTAATCCATTCTCCACAGTGAAATTCACAAATTCAGTAATAACATATTCTGTTCCACTGTCATCCATATAAAATACTGTTTACACTCCAGGACTATAGCTTCAGGAAATTATTGAGAGCAGCTGCTGCTTCAGAAGAAAAGTAGAAGAGTACTTTCTGTCCAACCAGGGGCACTTTCAGTCCCTTGCTTTATCTCTATGGCACAGAAGCATACAAGATTGGATTTCAGACTTTGAAATAAAAAATAATAATAAAATAAAATAAAAATTTGTAAAAGAAACTTAAAACTTGACTTGGTTACTTTTGTCAAGCTCTCAGCCATCTTCTTTTACTCAGAATCCTTTGTGAAAAATAAGATGAAAAGCAGAGTCTAAGCTATATAGTGTAACCAGCACCCAACTTTAAATGTAACTCATTGCTACTGAACTGCACATTGTAATTGCAATTATAACTCCACACTGGTTCATGCATAAATTATTCAAATTTGAGCAACAGATTATTCAAACATTATCTGCAAGAAACACTTCTGAAAGCTCATTAACAATTCTGTTACAACCCTTCACTAACAAATGTCATGCAGTTAAAAGCTTAATGTATTTTAGACCCTAAAATGGTCACTCAAATTGTTTTTGCACAAATCTATTTTTGGATAATTCACTATTAAAGATTTCTGTCTTGTCAAACCACAACAAAAGTCAACGTTCTTTCTCTGAAAAGGTCTAGAGTTCATCTACATTGTTCAATTTGAGTATCTATACTTAAAAGGTCTAATGTCTTTTATAAAAATATAGAAATCTGAATATTACTGGAAAAAGGAGATTCTCAATTATTGTTAAAATGTCGGTACAATGCCATTTTTTATGACTTAACCGACTTTACCCACCAAGCTGCATAAAGCTATATTTTCACATAAATGCTAAATGAAGCATTAGAATCATTGTCTCCTGAGTCCTAAAATTAATCATATGAACTTGGCCTTTGCACAGGCTATAAAATTTACAAAACCTGGGGCATATTCTTGCTTATGTTGTAAATTATGCAAATTGCTTCTCTAAAGATTATATAATCTGTGATTTACATGGACATACATACCTAACATTTCTTAATTGCTTTCTCGTAGCCTTGCATGAATTCCATACCATATAGAATGTTTTACTCAATTATTGTTGTCTAAGCCATGATGAGAGTCACTTATAGAGAGTGACCTTGATTTTATGCATTTGAAAAATTAAAGTAGAGATTCAATAAATGTTTATTACTTAACCTCTGAACAAGAAATGTATTGCTTGTAAATCTTTTGTTTATTGCTTTTACAAAAAAGATTTCCAGAGTCAGGCACTGCTTCTGCCATTAC
Source organism: Rhynchonycteris naso (assembly GCA_037038555.1). Lineage (NCBI taxonomy): Eukaryota > Metazoa > Chordata > Mammalia > Chiroptera > Emballonuridae > Rhynchonycteris > Rhynchonycteris naso. The sequence continues at coordinate 38,860,482 of CM072997.1, read as the reverse complement.
TGTGTCTTTTACACTGATTGCCTCTCTGTTGATTCTGAATAAGACCTATATCTATACCTGAGGCAACCACTAGGGCAGCTAAAATGTAATTGGTGGATTGGCTATGCCTGGGTCAGATGACCGGGAATAATTTATGTGAATTTACTATCACACTCTCATCTCTTCTTGTTATTTGTATGTTTTAAATATAAATACATTCTTGTTTGAGCTATACATAGGTGACAAAATATCTGAAAATTGTTTTGTTATTTATTATCTATGTTGTTTAACCTTTGGGTAAATTTTTTTATTCCACACCTGAATAATACATATTCCCCATGTGTGAAAAGTAGATTGTTATACGTTGCTACTCTTAACTCACAGTTTTCTAATAAAAGAAAAAGAATTTACAGGCTGGTCCTTATAACTGTCAATCTGCCAACATAGCAGAAGCACACAGTGTGTATTACATATGAATTTCTGCCCAGGTATATGTCTGTATTTGTATTCCACATAATTCTGTAAAAGATTTCAATGTGGCTTAAAGGAAAATATGCTATATGGCAAGGTGAAAATGAATGAATTTTGGCAACATAGCTAAAGATAAACAAAAGCAGTAAGATAAAAAGCAGCATTAAAACTTGAAAAAAAATTACAAAACTGTCATTAATTTCTATACAATTAATAGAAAAATAAAACACTGTAAATTGACCTTTAAGTCAGACCAGGGAGACCTAAGAGAAAATGATCAGCTTTCTAAATAAAATTTTTATAAGACATTAAACACACACACATACACGTTGTTTCACATACTTAAAACCATCATCAGTATATGACATGTCTTCCTCGCTGAAGGGAATCAGAAACACCAAGAGGTAGCACTGGCCAGCAGGTAACCTTGAAAAAAGTGCCCTGAAATGGTATTCATGATTCCTGCAGCCTTATTTTTATTCTGTTTATGAAGCCCTGGGGCAGAGAGAGGAGATGCACAATAAGGATATGCTATAAACTCTAAAAGGACAAGTACAGAATGGATATAGAACTATTAGCAGAATTTTTGCTGCCAGCAAAGAGAAATTCATGCATACAAGAGATGCACTTTATCAGTTGGAACTGTCTGAGAAGTAAAAAGAGCCAGCAAAATCCTGTCCTCGTCTTTTTTATGTTATTCAAAAATATAAATTACTCAAGTAAACTTGCATATCAAAATTATATTTATAATTATTCACACACATTTAGACCAAAAGAACTAGAGGGTGTATCAAAAAAATAATAAATAGCATAATTTTGCTGAAGAATAATGATTAGATTTTTGGATTTGCATTAATGAATAATTTAGAAGTTATGAAGAAGACAAAATTGTTGATGGAGAAACCTTTGCTGAAGAACACTCAAATTAAAATAAGCAAAGAACCACAGGGGTTTTTTGTCAGTCAAAGAAAGCCACTTTATTTTACTCTAGGAACTTCTACAGTTCAATGTTGCATTGACTGAAAGAAATAGTTTAACACAGTGTTTTATGCACACCAATGGAAAATCTCAATAGAGACATATTTCTGATTTGGGGGTAAAAAATAAAAGAGTACCAGACCATGTGGGACAAAGTTCTAAACATAAATAGGGGAAAACAAAGAATTCTACAAAATAGCCATTGCAAGAACAGTATTACATACTCAGCTGATCTGTAGTACAGTCTATAGTTAAATCAATTGGTAATGAACTCATGACCTGTGAAAAACACCTACAATCACATAACCCAACAAGGCGACTCATTTAGTTCATATTTACTGCCTGCAATATATGAGGTGTTTTTCTAGATACAGAAGTAACAGAAACCTCTAGGTATTTATGAATTATAAGAGCTCAACTATATTAAATGTACTATAAGGAATAAGGATCAAACCAAAAAGAAAGGTACATGCAGCATTATATTCTATTTCTAGGATTTTTTCTTATTTCTAGGATTAAGGTTTTATAATGCTACATTCATTTGTTTATTTTTTATTAAATTCATTGGGATGACTAAGTATAATAACTTCTAAGGCAGGTTTATTTGGATAAAAATTTTGAAGCTGGAGTAAGGAATGCAAGAAAAATTTGGATCATGAGATTATGTTTATTTGCATATTATATATGTCTTCACTTTCCAATTTTTCTTCAATAAATACTAATTGTTCTTAAAACCTGAAAAACATCAATAAATAGTATTTTTAAATTAAGTATGATATAATCTTAAAGATAATAATAGTAAATATGTATTTGCTTCATGTTTCAAAGTACATTAAAATATTTCATATTTATATAAATATGTATAGACTTCAACGCACACTTACGTACATATATTGCCCATGCATTATACGCTCAGCACAGAGTTATTTGATTCCACTCCACTAGCAAGTCAACATTCCTTTAGAATGGGATCATGCTGTGAAAACTACCTACTGTTAAGAATGAGGAAGACATCAATTTTCACAGTTCTGGTCAATGCTGTCGAATACTTAAAGTAATCATATATTTTCAAATATAGTACTAATCTTATATTGAAAAATTTTATTAACTCTGAGGGTCTGTGTATTTTCAATATATCAGGTTATCAATAATATGCCTTCTGTGGTCATTAAATGCTAAGTAGAAACCTATTAACTTGGTATATTAAAGAAACATTTATTTATTATTTTATTCTTTTTAATGGTTGTAGAAAAGGTTATTAATGCTATAAACATTAACAGAAAATAAAACTATCTATAGGAACCCTAATAGTGAAGAGTAGGATGTGAGGTCTGGTTCTTATGAGAAACTAAACTGCAAGCAGTACCATCTTTCCTGACTCTCTGGACTGTGTGCTCTAGTACCAGCTCCCAAGCATATTTGGACAAGCTGATTAGTCTTGCTTCCCAGTCATTTCTAGGTCAGCTGCCCGGAAAACTACCTTTTTGGGTATAGGCCAGCTAGCTCAGCAAGTTAACGTCACTACACTGATGTAACTATTGATGTGATCTTGGCCCCATGCCGCTATTGTCCCTAAGCTCTACATCTGCCACACTGGCACTGTTAGAGAGAAGACGGGAGGCATCAGAATTCAGGAGACTTGAGACTGAGGGAGCATCAGAAGCAGAAATAACAGCAGCAGCAATAGGAGCAGAAGCAGCAGAAATAAAGCATTGGAAAATGTACCACCTCCCTCTGGCTCCTTGCTTGTGCTTTTCTTTACCTTAGAGATCTCACCACCTAAGAAGCTATCCCTTGTGGAGCAGGCTGCTCCGATCCTACCAAAAATTTGGTTGAACAATGGAGAGAAGGGATGGAAGGAGGTATAGATGCACTAGGTTCATAACCTTTTTTGTACTTTTTAAATTGAAATCATAGGGCCTGACCAGGTGGTGACACAGTGGATGGAGCATCAACCTGGGATGCTGAGGACCTGGGTTAAAACCCCCAGGTCTCTGGCTTGAGCATAGGATCCAGACATGACCCCATGGTTGCTGTCTTGATTCCAAGTTCACTGGCTTGAGCAAAGTGTCTCTGGTTTGGCTGGAGGCCCCTGGTCAAGGCACATATAAGAGAGCAATCAATGAACACAGCTGAGATATCTCTCTGGAACCTCAGTTACCACCAGTGCAGCAGGGCCAGCAGCCCTTTTCATGTCTCTGCCCTTCCTACCAGTTTTAATATGGTTTGTTTTGTGAATCCTTGGTTGTAGACTCTTATTTGGCTACTTTTCAGTTGTTTAATCAGGATGACTGTTCTTAAATTTAGTTGTATCTCTAGTTTGGTCCTGGGAGAAGGCGAGTATAACATCCACTATTTGGCCACCATCTTGGATCTCTATTTATTCTTGTATATTTTTAAAAAAAACTCTAAAAAAACTATAGGTTTTCAACTCAGATTTTTAAGGGGAATATGCTAAAAATATTGGAGTGGAGTGAGAGTATAAGCATAGAAAAAAGTAAAGCAGTGTCTGCCTTCCATTTAAAGCAAAACGGACTGACAACCAATTTGATATCGGAATTCTGTAACTTTCTACTATTTTTAGAAAGATTAGTAGCCTAGAGTAGATTTCAAGAAATATAAAGGCTCATCTAACTCAATCAATAGTTCTATTTAGTTAATAAACATTTATTGAAAACTTATTACCAGTCACAAAAGGGTACCAGAACTCATAATCAAATGAGTTTCATGTATGGGAAATAAATATTAGTTAACTTTTGCTTTTCTACTATAACCATATTTATACTTTGAACAGATTCTCATTCTATAGTAACAGATACATAATTTAGCTTTATATCTCTCGACCTCTTAGAACCACACACAAACACATATACACAGTTTGTTGCATTTTCAGGCAAGTTGAAAAAAATTATAAATAGAGCCAAGGTGTCACAGAAAGAGAAATTTTACTTGATTCTCAATCATCACTTATCATTGGCAACTTCAAACTTCATGTCATGTGGTTCTTGGTCATTAGAACATTCCTGTTACTACTACCCTGTTTCCTTTTGCAATTCAGAATTCCCTCCCAAGACCTAGATCCTCATGGTTTATTCCAGGGGTCCCCAAACTTTTTATATAGGGGTCCAGTTCACTGTCCCTCAGACCGTTGGAGGGCCAGACTATTAAAAAAACTATGAACAAATCCCTATGCACACTGCACATATCTTATTTTAAAGTAAAAAAACAAAACAGGAACAAATACAATATATAAAATAAAGAACAAGTAAATTTAAATCAACGAACTGACCAGTATTTCAATGGGAACTATGGGTGCGGATGCATATTTATGTCCTTTTCTTTTTTCTGTGGCTTAGTTGTGTTTTTATGTTCTAGATTATGATTTTACAGCTGTGTCAGGATAGGTAAGTGACTTAGGCTATGGTGTGTTTTGACTTATACCAAAATTTGGGTTACATTACTGTTGTAGAAACAGAACTATGTTTTAATCTGATGATCCCCTGTATATAGTAATTTATTCTCATATTTCAAACTAAAATGAGCTGTAGATTACTAGATGAAACTAAGACGCTTACCTGCCAAGCACACCACATAGTTACTTATTCCATGGAGTCCTTTCTGCTTGAAGATCTCTTCCAAGAAAGTAAGCCACAGATACCTTCTTCATTCATATTTCAGAAACATACTTAGGGTATGCTACCATCAAAAAGAATATGGGTCAAGAAAATGGGCACAGCTCCTCCTATAAAAAAAATTGATGGCCTTTATTTTATTTTCTCTCTAAATTTTTCCTTCTCTCTAGCCCAAGCAATCTTTTTATGTCATAAGAACATTTGCTCTTTCAGAGTACATATTTTTCTTATACTTTCTGTGTGCTGTATGTGTTTGTGTGTCGTGTGTGATCCCATCTTAAATACCTTATACTTCCAATAGCTCCAGCAATATCTTGCTAGAATTTTTTATTTTGCTTTGACCTAATAATACTCACGGAGATTCAGTATCTTTTTATTGCCTCTTAAAATAAATTTTTCTTCCTTATTTTGTCATGCAAATCTCCTGAAAAATATGAATTCATCATAACTTTGTTTCTACAAGTGGAAACATTTATTTTCCTCCTAGGTTCCTGGATGAAAATAGCTTTAAAAACTTAATCCTTAATCAAAGATCTGTCACTCTAGCAAAGTTGGTCTCATCACTGCTCCCAATATACATCATCCCAGCTTTAATTTAATCTTGTTAATCAAGGTCACTGTGCTTTGCATGTACTTTATTTCCATCCAAATCGGGAAACTTTCAAGATTCATATTTAGATATCTCTCTTCATAAAGATTTTCCTCAATACTTTGCCCATCTTGATCACTCTTTGTCAGGCAACTCTTAACAATATATGTATCACCTTCTGCTATTTGCAGCACTTTTTATTGTTATTATATTCTATTTATTTTACATACAAATGTAAAATTGGAAGCTTCTCACAGACAGAGAACTCATGGCAGGAAGTGTACACATGAAGATAAAATGCACTAAGTAAATATTTATCAAAATGAAATAAATATATATATGGAGACTTAAAGAGAGAAACAATATGGCTGTCTAAGCCATTTGTCTCTTTATTATTAACCAAGTAAATACAAAATATACAGGGTGGGGAAAAAGAAAGTTTACAGTTGTTCATATGGAAAATAATACAATAATCAATATATAATATAATAGAGGAATAAAGTCTGGGTTTAACATCCAACTGTAAACCTACTTTTGCCTAACCCTGTACACTGGTAAATAAATGTTGAATTTCTGCCATGTAGACATTCTAGAGTATTTTAATATTACAAAAACTCAGTATGTTAATATTGAACTAATGCTCTCCCAAAATCTCTTGATTTTTAACATCTTAATTTTTTTTTACAACGACAGAGATAGAGTCAGAGAGAACAATAGATAGGGACAGACAGACAGGAAGGGAGCGAGGTGAGAAGCATCAATCATTAGTTTTTCGTTGCCATTGCGACACCATAGTTGTTCATTGATTGCTTTCTCATATGTGCCTTGATCGCGGGCCTTCAGCAGACCGAGCCACCCTTTGCTGGAGCCAGTGACCTTGGGTCCAAGCTGGTGAGCTTTTGCTCAAGCCAGATGGGCCCATGCTCCAGCTGGCGAGCTCGGGGTCTCGAACCTGGGTCTTCCGCATCCCAGTCCGACGCTTTATTCACTGCGCCACTGCCTGGTCAGGCTTAATTTTTTTTTTTTTTTTTTTAACTCAACTGTCCTCACTGGTGCAATGCTCTAATACAATACCTTAAGAAGACTTGTCTTTTAGAAATAAAAATCTCAGTATGCTCTGCCTTTTGTTTTATAAGTGCTTTATACGCTAACACATTATTTAAGTAAAAACATGTCTGAACCTATTTCTGTTGGATATCTTATGTTCCTTTGTTTGCAGAGATAGCAAGACAAGAACATAATCATCACCTTTGTATATTTAAATAATTTACATTGCCAAAGGACTTTTATGCTTACCAAAACAGTAGTATCTTCCAATAATCTGTGAGATTACTTTAAATGATGGATCTCTATATACAATTTTTTTCCTCAATGCTGCTACACTTTTCTTTCTGATACTGGATATTCAACGCTTGGTTAAAATGATATTTAAGTATTGCATTACTTTATTGGGGAATTTTTATTTCCCATGGGGTAATACTTTTCTGGAAGCATGTGAAGATAATTACTACTGATTGTCTTTATTCTTTAACTGGGGATCACTCAATGAAGAAGTAAGCTCCAAGGATATTTATTTGTTTGACTGTGGCTGAATCTACATTAACTGAAAGAATTTATAGCATTTAATAAATATTTGTTAATGAAATGAAGACTAAATAATAAAACATATTTTTCTCCATATACTTTCTCTTTTCTTTTTTATATCTTTCTTAAAAGCACCTATCCCTGCCACTTTTTCCCCCTAAACTGAAAATTCCACATCCTTAGGAACTGAAAGAAATAGTTTTAAACTGTATAGTGGTAGTAGAATACTAGTTGATGTGCACTGGGCAAATATTTATGAATATCATGTAAATATTTATAAGTATAATGAAAACTTACCTACCTTCCCTTCTGAAATGTTGCTTGATTTTCTCAAAGTGTAGCAAGTTTGCATAAGCATAATAGAAATTACATTTTTTAAAGCTATTTTCCTACAAAAGTCTAGGAGGGAAGTAAATGCTACATCTCAGTCTGTCGCACAATGTTTAAGGATAGAAAAAAAGGATGGAAGGAAGCAGATACAGAGAGAAACCAATATTCACTGCATCAAAATACGGAACTTATTGAAAAGAATCAGTTAGCTTTTTTAGATCGTATAGATTTAAATAACTAATTTGCTTGCAGTTATAAATATTTCACTTTAAACAGAATTTCAGTGTCAGTATAAACACTTGTTCAGTAGGACTGTCATTACATAAAGATGATAGCATCTGAGTAAATCTCCAAAACATCTTGAGCTCTTCGAAGCTCTGATTTCTTGAATTATACAATACATTACTAAATACCTTTTATGTATAATTGATTTATTAATATTTAAAAAGCAAAGCCAATTCAGATTTAACTTTTGTTGCAAGAGCTCACCATGTGGCAGTAATTCCTTTATAAGAACAAGAAATCCATGTACCTCCAGCTGTGATGGAAATAGGATTAAAGAAAAGTTCCTCCATCAGCCCTCACCCTTTCATTGTTAGCATGTCATTAACTATAATAAATCATTTTAAGAGGCACGATTTATAGTATTACTTCTGCTTACTTTACTTGATTTTTAATTGTGGATGCATTTTGATATGTTAAGATATTTTTAATTTGCATATTTATAGAGTGCTTTATTTAAAGTTAAACTTGCTTCTAATATTAAATTACAGAATTTAAATTCTGTCTATTTAAATATTAAAATTGTTTATATTTTGAATCTTGGGAGATGGAAGCATAATAGATCTGTAATTTTACTATGTAATTATATTGTAATTAATATAATTACATAGTAAAGACTATGAACTTTTAGGTTTTATTTTTGTTTCTTTTTGCTTTTTAAGACCTTTTATCTATAAGTATATAGATACATTACAAGTTATTGTATATTTTTTAAAAATCTAAATTTTGTATAAAAAGCATAAAAATTGGACATAAAAATATAACAATATTTATAAAAAATATTTTAACATTATTTTTCATGAAATTTTAAGATGCATAAACTACAGGACACAATATATGCTATATCCATAAACATATTTTGCTCTTTCTTTTATAATAATTGAGAGTATATTTATTACTTTTCTTCACTCTGTTTTTTCATTTCAAAATACATCATAAAAATCTTCTCAGATTAACTAGTAGAGACTAATTCATTATTTTTAATGGCAGCATAATATTCCATGGTATAGATACCTCATAGTTTATAAAGCCATTCTACTATTGAAAGGCATCTCTTTTTCCATTTTTTATTACACTTTTTTTACTCAAGATATTTTTACATATTTTATTAAGTCGTGATTCTCTTATTTATCTATTTGGTAGATTCCTGAGGCTCAATTTCTTAAACAAAGATATATGTAGATATTTATAAATATATATATATATATATATATATATATTTATATATATATAAATATATATATATACACACACACATAATCTTTATTTTAATAGCTATTGCCAGATTATTTTCTCAAATAGCAATGTAACACTTACTTTTCCTAGTGTGTGAGTTAACTATTCTCTATATTATTGCCAATGATGAAATGTAAAGTTCCTTTTATTTTTTAGCAGGTTTATTAATATAATAAAATACATTGTTTTCTGTGTTTGTGTGTGTGCACTTGCACATTTCTCTTAACATTAAGTTTGAATTTTTTTCCTTATATCTGTTGACCATTTAAGCCATAATCTTTATTATTTTTTAGAGACTTGTTAATATTTTTCCTGTCAGTCTAAAAGCTCTTTGGTAAGCTATATAACACGCTGACCAAGGTATTAGCAAGTACAACACAGAAACAAAACAGAATAAAAATATAAGACTGATGGTTCATTCTAAAAATGCAAAAAGCTTCATTATCAAGGGGTCTCTCAGGAAGTTCCTTAATTCTACATATTGATAAAAGAAAAGTAAATGGTCATATCAATAAATGATTAAAAGGTCTTCAACGAAATTTAGCAGTCATTTTCAGTAGAAGAATTAAGAGATTCACAAAAGGAAAATACATAGATACTATCTTATTACAACCCAGTAATCATAAGAAATAAACACTAAAATCTTTAAAGACAGGAATGAATGCTATCACTGAATATTAAATACTACCTCAAAGGTTTTAACAAAATAGCCCCCCCCCAAATTAAATAACTAGCATAAGCACTGGAAAAAAAGACACAAAATTATCTTATTTGAATAATTAAAAAAGCCAAGACACAAAATGTTCAAAAACAAAATTAATAAAAGACATTGCTAAGGAAGACAGAACATAAATTTGCAACACCCAATAGCTTGCTCTATTTTACAGTAAGTACCAATAAATGTAAACAAAGAAAAAATCTATTTTTGATAGTGAAAAAACCAAAAAGATACTTAATAATAAATATATCAGGGAATATATATATAAAGAAAACTATATAAAATGTTATTAAAAAGAAATAAAACAAGATTTAACAAACAGAAAGCCTTTCCATGTTCCTGGTGATAAAGACCTGCAAACCTGGATCCCTGGGAGTTGACCTGGCTATCTCATGTTCTCCTGGTGAAGATACAAAATTTCATAAAATAATACCATCACACAAGGCCACTTTCTCACTGTGATGAATAAATTAAAAAATAAGACTTCTGCCTAATCATGTCTGAACACAGACAAAACCTGAATATTGCCCAAACAATAAAACTGATCCAACATCTTCCATCTTGGTTAATGTAAGAGCCTGCTTCTTTGTCAGTTATAGCTCTAGCCTCATTCCATTCCTTTTGTCTTATAAAGGAGACCTATTATACCCTTCAATAGCAGAATTGCCCCAGCTTCCTTACAGCTCCCAATCCGGAGCAAGTGCTAGCTTCTTGAATCCTCTCCAATATCACTTACCATAAGAGTAAATTCTATAACAGATCTTTTCTAACATTCTGAGACAACCTATGATGTGTATTCTCTTTTTTGCAAAGAATAATAAACCCAACTTGCTCAGCTACAGTTTAAACCTGATGTCTTACACTGGTATCGTTGACACTGGAGGAAGATTCAAAGCATAACTTAGCATTTCTCCTTAAAATAGTATTATTTTAAGCTTAAATAAATAACAATCGGAGTACTCACCTTGTTTGTGTTCTGGGCTGGGATTTGTTCAAAATGTTCTTTAACTTCACACAGAAACATAAATGCCTGAGAATAGTTTAAATCAGTGCAAATAACAATAGATCAGGGGTGCCCAAACTTTTCAGCTTGCGAGCTACTTATAAGATGACCAAGTCAAAATGATCTACCTACAATAAAAATGCAAAACATATATTTATTTCTTTTACATTATCATTATTTAAGTTACTATTATTACTATTTAATATTGTGTATTCTTCTTTCACCTTTCTCCTTCTCAGCTCTCTTTTCAGAGGAAAGTCAATGTCATAGTTTTTATGAACAGTCCGAAAAAAACGCTCCACATTTTCCTTCTTTGGAATAGCAATGGCACACAGACAGACGAGGCAAATGCACTTAAAATATGACATAGTGAAAAAAATCCCCTCCCATTCTGTATGAAAGTGGTAGGTTTTAGGCTTTTTACTCGGACCAGCTATGGTACTCATTTTTATACCCTTTGTTGTATTTAGTTTAAATAAATTGAAGACTAACTACGCAGCAATGTAACTGAACAAGTTAACACAGTTTAATGTGCATGTGTAGGGTGTCAAAAGTTCAAACGTTAGATTGGCTATCCTGTATGCCAATCAAAAGACAAATGTCTTTTTAATGTCGTGCGATCTACCCACACTTCCTTCCTGATCGACCAGTAGATCGTGATCAACGTATTGAGCACCCCTGCACTAGATAAACGAGACTAGTGGGTTATATCATTGTTAATATCCTGGGATAATACACTATAATTTTGGAAAATGTTATCATTGCGATAAAGTAGGTAAAATGTGCAAGAAACTTCCCTATGTTATGTCTTATAGCTACGTGTGAATCTATAATAATCTCAAAATTTTCAATTAAAAAAAAGAATATCAAAGTTTGTGAGAAGAAAATTGAATTATCAGGATTCATATTTTACTCTAAAATCAGTGAACACAAACAATAGGTAGTGGTTTGAAAATGGATTAGTTAATGGACTAGAGTTTAAATCTAGAAATGTATCCATATATTTATTATTATTTATATATATTGATTCCTAATTCATATATTATTGCTTAGATCAGATAAAAGTGTGTCAGACTTCTGGGAAGCAATATATAATACCATGTAAGCTATTATCATCCTATATATTTTAATTAAGTTGTTTGATATATTGAATATAACTAATTATTCAAGAAAGAGTAAGCAATGTTTGCTCTATCAGAATAATGTAAATTTTGTTTTTTTAGGTTGCATATTATATTTAAATTATGCTTATACATGAAAAACTGCAATTCAGATATACTAAATAGAAGTGGTATTAATGTTTTTAGTAAACATGAAAATATATATTTACTGTTATTGTACAAAGCAAAAGAGGGCCTCTCCAGCCAAGAAACACATGAACCTCCTAAGAAAGACTTCATCTATAAAAGTTTCTCTATAAGGCCAAAGCATTATTCTTCTAGTCTCCATTACAGGTTTTTAAATAAATCTAGTATCTAATGACTCTTTCCTAAAACTGCCTTATCTCCGGGAAGTAAGTTTCTTGTTCCTGCTCTGTTATAATTTATCTTGATTTCTTTCATTCGTTTTCAGCTGGTCTCTTTAATCCTCTTAATTACAGCTTCTTTAAAACTCACCCTTATGTACTCTGCTTGCACTCTTATCAGATCATTTCATTATCAATTATCTGTAAAATTAGTTCTTAAATTATTCTTGGGTTTTAATAACTTACTGTTCTCACCCATCAACCTTTCCAATTCGAAGGCAGTATTTTTAGATGTTTCTTATTCTCTTTCTCAGGCCCATTAATCAAAGACTACACTGATTTATTTTTTCTCACAAAATATGCGAAGTTCCCTACCACTCCTCAGGGTCCAGGGCTGACAACAGTGTGCTTCAAAGTTGATGGGCCTGAGAATCACATGAGGTGCTTGTCAGAGATGCAAAATTTCACCTTCGTTTCCAGAAATTCTGACTAGCAGATCTGTGGTGGGACCTAAGAATTTATGTATTTTTATGAAACTTTTTATTTTTTCCCGGTTTCACTGAGGTATAATTGATATATTATAAGGCATCTGTATATTAAACAAGTACCCTACATGATTTTGACATGGGGCAGATAAGCCAATTTTTAAGAAATCCAAAAGAAAGTGTAAATGGTGCCTACACCCGAGTCCTTCTTAAGTCTACTTTCTGACAGATTCTAGAACATGACCATTGTAAATATGTGATGCTTCTATTAAATGCCATGGTAAATCATGGATAGGATTTCAGCCAACAAGCTGAAATACAAGCAGGTCATTGAGACAACACATTTAGTGACAAGGGTATAGGCTAGACAAAAATCAAACAATTGTTTTTATATATCTGAGCCTCAGTTTCTTGTTCTGTAATGTGAAGACAGTCTCTACCCCATAGGGTAATTGTGAGGATTAAATGAGGTCACATATAAAGCATTTTCTCAGAGTCAAACACAGCATAAGTGCTAAGTAAATATTAGCTCCTATTTTTTTTCTGGAAACTTTTCATATTTTTCTTAAATATTTTTATTCTTAATAACTGTTTAGATTTTTAAATTAACAGGCTTGAGTGAAATATCTTGCATTGTGCTGGTAACCTGCAGATACCTAAATTAGATCGGAAACTCAACCATGAAAAAAAAAATACCCTATTTTTCTCATGCATTTAATTTTCTTTTAAGGTGATAAAAATTCTCAGGAAGCTGAAAGAAAAATGTATCATAAACATAGTGATATTTGAGGAAGAAGACACCTCCTTCAAGTCATGATCTAGTACTGATTCTTTCCATGTCCTTATATAGTGCCTCAAAAGTCCCAGAGAAAAACATTTTCCACTGTTAGAAATATAATAGCAACACAAATTATAGCCATAGATCTGTTTGCTCTGTGAGCAATATAAATATATCACATTTTCTATCATGTTTGAACAGAGAAACAAAAAGAGATCTATGAATGCTTTCTCATAGAGAGCCTTACCACATAATAATGTTCCCAGAACCTCCCAACAAGGTTCTGCAGAAAATTACTGGTTGTTTGTGCCCCTAAAGACCATCCCTCTTGATTTCAATTAGTGTCTTGATCAAAGGATTTTATAATTAACTTCTTAGTTAGGAAGCTACTAGTGTGTAAAGGACACATATCTGAGAAATTCTAAAATAGTTCCTCTCAGGACCCATGAAACAATGTACTGCTGATTCCTTCAATACACCATGTCAGACACCAGGTCTAATACCTTCAGGGGTTGCCGGTCCAATAGAAATTGGTCTTTGCCAAACACTTTCTCTTCCTTCTTCTCCTGGGCTGGATATATGCTATCAGGCATCTATATCTTCATGCCAGGGTGGTTCTACAAACATGCTAATTTGTCAGTATATTTTCTTTTATTTTTCTTTTACTTAGTCTATTAAAACTGCACTTTTAGCTCACGTGCCTGAGAATATATTACAATTAACTTCTTCTGGCTAAGCTAATAAGATATTATGGAAATCAGATTTAGTTACCCCAATCCTACTAAATCTTTTCCATTTTAAAAGTACCTCTCCTAAAGGGAGAGAAGTTTTAGGACAAATGCTATCAGTATCTTTAAATTATGTTGCATATGCAGCCATAAACTCTGCATTTCACTATTGAACTTCCAGTAACATATTCAATCACTAAAATAAAATTCAAATATCTAATATGTGTTAAGTACTCTTTCATATTCTAGGCACTTAAAAGTTAATTTTAGCTGACATAATTGAGTGTTTATGCCATGCCAAATAATTTTATGACCTTTGTACAGACTAACTTACAATAAATATTTGAATAATGATATTATCTCCATTTTATATGTATAAAACATATATGTACAAATATAAAACAGAAAGTTTTGATATTTTCCAAGGTTACACAGCAAGTAAGTATTGGAGCCATGATTGAAACCCAGGCAACTTGGCTCCAAATCTTACATGTTTAAGCATGTGAGAAATCTTGCACTAAACTGAGAGCCATCAATTTTATGAGACAACAGATTTGGGAAGAAATAGTAAAACATATGAGTTGTACAGTAGATGCTGTACCCTGAAGTTTGTATGCTTCCAGCTGCTGGGATTCCTCTGTGGTCAGTCGTCTTCATAGTTGCTCTAGGTGAAAAGAATCACCTTGCCCAAAGTCAGTCCTCTTTCCAGGGCAGCTCACAGTCCATGGGTGAATGATGATGGACTATTCTGAGGATCATTCAATGCTCCCATCTCTCAAAGGTCTCTCTGCAGTCTTCTTTGAAAGTACATCACAGCCTAGTATATGCCTCTGCTAAATGCTGCTTTTTTCCCCTTTCTTCCATAGTAATTAATCCTCAGAGTACCCTCTAATATACATCCTGCTTTCCAGCACCTGGTTCTTAGAATCCTTACCTAAAGCATTCTATACCCTAAGCAAGATTTTAGTGAGGTGAGAGATAAGAAAGAAATTCATTAACTTCCAGAGGAAGTTCTATTGGCAGTTGATAGGGTTGAGGGCTAAGTATATACTATAGTCCTTAGTTGTCAACAAGAACTTCAACATGGCAGGTTCCCATTCCAAAAAGACTATTTATTGAGGAACATTAGGTAGTTCATAGAATCTCTCGAGAGTTGGAAAACACAGCTCTGACATTATTGCTATGCGTGTGCATGCACACACATGCACAACAGCTCTGCCTGAACCATTCCTGCCTCAGTCAGCAATCTTCAGCCTGGGATTGGACTCCAAAGCATCAGCCACTGCCACCCAGAGGACTGTGCACCTTCACCATCACGCTTGTCAGAACCACTGCCTCATGCCAGGCCACCTCTTAATGTTGCTAACCTCTGAATCCACATCTGATTTGTAAAACATTGGTCAGCTGATTACAACATAGCAGCAAGGGCATCTGAAGATGTACATTTTCAGAAGGTGGGACTCACATGAGAAAGTAACAAAATGTAAGGAGAATGTTCAAAGATGGCAGCTGGCTACAATCATTCACGTAAGAGGATTACTTGGATTGTCCTCTTTATAGAACAGGGAGTTCGTATAGGCTTTCTGGGTTATGCTGAGTTCATTGCCACTGGAATAAAAATTTAATAGCCAACCTCAGTTTCTTAACCAAATGCTTACTGCTTTTTCTCCTCTATATGTGCATGGAAAGTAGTATCAGACAAATTTTGTATATTTTATGATGTTTTAAAAGCATTTTGTCATTCCTCTTAACTTGTTCTTTGTCCATTTTGAATAATTTCAATTAACCTTTATATTTAAAATTCATTGTAGATTTTGTATTTTACAAGAATCTATAACAAAAGCAATTATAAATAATATATGGTTATCCTAAAAATAACCATCCAAATGACTTTTGTTCCCTGAGAAAAATTGTTGAATTTTGGAATACATTTTCATATTTTACTCATAATCACAATATAGTTTTATCCTTCATTCATAAGATTAGGTTCATTCTGTTTTATTTCTTATTTAAATCAAACTGCCATTTTATAATACAAATTATAATTTAGTTTTATACACACACATTTTTATTCTGAATTCACAAGTTAAAATCTTCAAACTCAAAAATTCTTTTAATTACTCTGGTTTAGATAAGTGTAGGGGTGATTTGCAAAGCTATGATCTCAGGTACAAGATTAGTAATTGGGGTTAATATCTCATCTTATTAAGTCAGCTAGATATTCGTCACCTTTTGTTTGTAAACTGTTGACAGGAAAACAAGAGACTCAAAGAAAGCCAGAGAACCTGGATTAATCACTCTGTATTTTGGAAGAAAATTATCTCTATCAAAGCAACACACAGACACACAAACACACACACGCACACACACACACACACACACACACACTTTAATTTAAAAGGCCTCTTGATAGAATATTTATTGAACTGTTAGTTGTTAGAACTATCATACACTAATTAGATTTGATCCAGTGTTTTGCACCTCTTTTTCACTTGATCTTTTTTTAGTCCCCATTTATTACATATGCTATAGTAATAGCATTAACAGTATTTATCCTAATGAGAATTAAAAGAAAAGCAAAGTAGGTCTATTACTTTCTAAAATTCTATTTATAAAATAATTTTAATGTCCAGGGCTTTTGCATAAATGCATGAGACAAGACTTTTGTAGCTGTCTTCTGAGTCTGAAGTTTTCTTTAGTTGTAAAATACTTATGTGCTTGTTAGGGCTGAAATAGAGTAAAAGTAATTTTTATCTGATAGTTTTGTTTCTCATGGTAATTTTGTATCTACAAAAATGAAATTTTCTGACAAACTGGGTATAGTTTCAAAAAAGAAAGAATCATTTTTGAATAAATAAGTAATGTAATAAAGAAAATAATATTTTACTATTGAACTGCTTATACAAAAATACCCCCAAAAAAGTAGATTAATTAAAAATGTTATTCCAACTCTGTTTGGAGACTAGTTTTGGGGAAAAAAGAAAGATATGATTGATGTTTTAGCTTTTAGTTAATTGCTTTTGCACTGTATTCACACAAACATGGCTTCACAGTTTTTGCGGCACTCTGAAGAAATTCTTCATCGCTATGTGACCCAGGTGGAAAACACTGTAAAATAAACTAAGAAATAATGAAAAATCTCTTCATATCATTATAATAAATGTGTAAGTATGCTCAATGTGACATTGATTGTTTATATGATGATTTCCTTTAACATTGCTGAGAAATTGGAAATTGCAACCAAACAAATAAAATGAAAAACTCAAAGCTCAGTGGAAATAGGGCTAGACAGAAGCAAGATCAGATGACAACAAAGATTAAGTACAAAGCAAAGATTTGCTGTGTTTACTGTGTTAGAGAAAATTTTAATAGCTAATGCTTTATTTAGAATGATGCAGGAATACTTAAGCAAAACAAAACAAAACCCAAATCCTAATTGTTAATTGCCATGGTACAGAGTTAGTCAAACCAAGCTTGGATCCTATCTCTACCACTTGTTAGCTAGGTGACTTTAAAAGAAGTTGTACTCATTTAGGTTCCATTTCTTTATCAGTAAAATGAGGCAAATGTTAACATCGACAGCAGAAATAAATGTTAAGATTAAATTTCCTTCAAGAAAAAATACCCAACATTTTTTTTCTGAGAAAAACAATAATTCATTCTAATTCTGAATGAATGTCAACAACAATAAAAATGAAGAAAAACAGTCAAAAAAATGGTCAACCAATTAATTGAACTTGAATGTTTCTGCAACAGCATGGAGCACATACTAACAGAAATAGCCTATTTAAAAGAGATTTCTAAGGGCCTAATTTTCTCTCTGATTTTATCTACTCTGGGCATGCCAGTCAGCATCTAATATAATTGCCAAATAATAGCAACCAAATCCAAAGATTCATATGCTGAAAGCCCTAAAGTGGTTGCCAACTCTGTTATTTGAAGAGAATAATATTTTCTGTTTATACTTTTTAAATAATACAAGATTAATAATATAAGTATTTCATTTTATTGTATATTAATGGTAGAATGTCTTTAAAACTATTAGAGATACAGAAATTACTAATAGCAACTTTGGTTAGCCCCCAACTTAAATGCTGTCCAAGAATCTTCAATTCAGGCATAGTTTAACATAAGCCCTGAATCTCTGGCACTAAATAATATCCAACAGGTCTATTTGCCAGCCATTCCACACACTGCCAGCCATCTTCCTTGTAATGATTTGAAAACAACCTAGCTGTTACTCCTGTCATTTTTATTTTTGCTTAAAAATTCAGATTTTTAAGGGGTTCAGCCACCAGCTGAAGCCTGGTCAGGTTTAATAAAACAATCGGGCAGTGTGTGTTATATGTGTGAAATACAGATACATATTGCTTATCATTATCTTTATGCTTCTTCCTTCATCTTGAGTTTCTCCCTAGCAACTCTGCTCCCTGGCCCATGTCCTTGTGGTAAGATGATTTCAGTGCTCATGTTGCGATTTATAAAAAAGTACTAGTCTGGAGTCAACTTCCATCATGGATAAGGAGAGAGCTCAGAAACCTGACCACATATAGGTATCTGGTGGCCCGAATTTGATGGGAAACTGGCAAATGGAAACAGAATAACATGCAGACAAAAAGACAGGATGAGAACAGTCAATTTAAAAAGTCTCCAAGCAAATTTCCATTCCAAGAAGTAAAAACTATATTCCAGACAAAGGCTCTGAGACCAGGAGTGGCAAAATGGAAGACGGGGGACTCCACGAGGCATCATATCACCCAGGGAAAGATCTTACAGAATTCTGTGCGAGCTCTGCTTTTAGCAAGTACTGACATAGTTTGGTTCAATAAATCTTAGCATTTGCAACTACATATAGTCATTCCCTTCCAAATACTCTTTAAAAATGGTTGCTATTACCTCTCCTTGTAACTGTCAGTTGTTAGTATTCTGCTGAGTTGTGTTAATGTAATAAAACAATAATTGCCATGCTTTCTGAGACCTTGGAATGATTGGAATGGCAATTTTCTACTGCTTTTATTTGGAATAATCCCTATCAGTTTGGAACAAGAGCAAAAAAATAAAAAAAGATTCAACAATTAGTCAGAAATATTTTTTGTCATAATGTTTCTTGGTAACATCATTAAATATCAGTTCCTGTGCCAGCACTAACAGATATTTTTGTTTCAATATTTCAAACTCAATGAAGAGAAAACTTTACAAACACTTGGGGGGAGGGATAGAGTGTTTTCATAAGAAAATACCAATATTCTGCACTTCTATATGATTAATACCTTTGTATTAGTACCATGAAGTAACTATGCATGCTTCTATTTTAAATAATACTTATTTCTGCTATGTGGTTATTTATAATAACTTCAATATTTAGAGACTTGTAAAATATGTATATTTTCTAGACAACAAATTCAAGTTCTTATTTTTAGACTTCATAGTCCTAAAATTTTCTAGAAATTTTAGCATAATATTTAAAGTTCAGTGGAATGACTTCCACCATCACCACTATATAGATAACTACATGATCAGTTATCTGCCATGTCGTATTTCAATTTATTAACTGAATATCTCCAACCAACACCTCCGAAACTTCTATGACCTCCTCCACAAAAATCTCTTCCTCCTTTGTTCTCAATTTTTGCTTACTTGAGTGATTATTAACTTATCCTCTTATTTCCAAACTTGCTACAAATATGATTCTTTCCATATTGAACGGGTAATGAAGTTCTGTCCATTTTTTACTCAATAATATCTCTCTCAGTTGTTCCTTTATCTCACACATTACTTTAGCCAAGTCCTCAAAAAGGCCCTTGCTTTCAGTTTCCTTCTCTTTCTAATCTTCCTTGAACACAATTGCCCCATCTATCTTTCTACTGATCATGCCATGTCATTCACTCTGCTCAAAAACTTTTCATAGCTTCTTATTGCCAATTAGATGAAGCTCAAACACCTTGCTTAACCTGTTAATCATAGTCTTTATGTTCACACTGTAATGTATTGTTCTAATTTTTTCAATTTATACACACTTAACGTCAGCCTATCAGAATTATTTATTGCATTGGTTCTTACTGCTCTGACTGCCTTAACATTATCGAAGACATTATTTAGACCTCTTATATAAAGCTGCTCTAAAAAAAAAAAAAATTGGACTTTGTGTTAATGGTTTGCCTCTTCTGGCAAGTTTCTTTTATTTTTTAATAGAAAACTATACAAATGACAGTATCCATATTTAATTAGTGTGACTGTTACATTGCTCAGACAAACTTGTAACTAAATTATACTAATAACAGTTTTCCTTATGGTTTAGTAATATCTTTTCTCCAGGTAATTTTTAAATTCCTAAATTTCTATTTATACTTTCTATGGTATTTTTATCATCTCTAGTTAATCATTTTTAATTCATTGTCAGCCCTTTAAATATATATATATGCAATGAGATGAGGTAGGACAAGAAAATTCTCATAAGCTCTAAATAATATTCCATTAAAACTAGACTTATTGTCTTGACCGCATAGAAGGTGCACTATATTTTTGGTTATAAAATTTATCCTTGCCCTATCTTAGCATTTTCAAACAGATGTAATGTTTTTATGTTAACATGTCTCCAGAAGATCTCCAAATCCTTACCACTTGTTGAGCCTTCCCTACATACAGGTCCCATTTACTTTCACCTGGCTTCCTACCCAGCGTGGCTCCTGATGACCTGTCCTCATGGGCTTTGCTCTGAGACTCCCCAAGCTAAACCTCACAATACTTCACACCAGCTTGGAAATGATGCTGTCTTCCCTACCCAAGGGGCCCTGCTACAGCTAGGAACACCAGGAACCTAAGCCACACAGTGGAAAGACACCAGTGTCTCCCAGCTAGAAAGAAAATCAGCTATATTTATCATCCCTGAAATGCCTTTGCTCTAATTTACACATTTAAAAATCCCAATGGTATTTAATTCTTTGCTTTCACCTCTTCCATAGAGTCTTTTTTAACCCTATTTCCCCTGTAACCAAATACTCTTCTCCTAAAACATGTAGCCCTTAACTGCTTTTTAAATAAACTCATAATTCTTTTTATTTTAAGGACAAAAATGCAAATAAAAAATAAAAGACCTAATTTTCCCTGTTGAAAATAACATAATTTTCCTCCCTTGCTTTTTCTTTGAGCATTTATTTTAGAAAACTTCTAATCTTAAGTACTTTCTTCTTTCTGCTTGTATAAATCTCTTTGAAGACTAAATAGGTCTTTTGGCAGCTGTAAGAATCAGGAATGTCTTTCCTAAGGACTAGGGAAGCCATCAATAGGAGAGGAAGATAAGCACCCTTATCTCTAAGTTTCTGTGTAACAAAAACTTCTAGCAACAAAAATTCTGTGAGTATATTGCTCCAAGTAGCAAAATTCCCTCCTATCATAAGACATGTTTGTTTTTTCTTTCAGTTAAGCCAATTAGCTAAGGCAGTTGATCACCCTAATTACCAGGCAATGCTACGATGAATTATGTGTGACAAATGGTGTTATGAGATCTTCTTACTTGAAGATCAGTTATTATTGTTTATCTTGAGAAGACGTATTATATATAATGGGTCATTTCTAAATGGTTGAGGGAAAGATGACATTCTTTTTTACCTTAGCTGATTGCCTTAAATAGACATCACATGCGGGTTTAATACGTATTCAGTAATAAAAGTGTTTTCTCTCCCTACTATCTTTGTGGAAGAGACCTCTGGTTTGGGAAAATACTGTTCTTATTTCAGCGACGCTGTACACCATAGATATGCTGGCTGTTTCATTACCCTTATAAACTACTACAATAGGTTTGAATCACTCTATAACACTGGAAGTTCAAGTAATGTCATATTAGAAACTAACTTACAATTACATAGTAATGAAATATGTGTGTGCATGCACACACACATACATACATCTTGCTACTAGGTTGCATATTACAATGAAAACACCGGGGAACAAAATTTTTGTTGCACCACAAAATCACTTGTTCTTACCTAATTCGAGTGTGCTGATCTCAAATATGACACTAGTTTTTCTCTGTACACTACGGTTTTCTTGCAATTCAAGATTTTAGTGCCTGACCAGGCAGTTGTGCAGTGGATAGAGCGTCGGACTGGGACACGGAGGACCCAGGTTCGAGACACCCAGGTCACCAGCTTGAGTGCAGGCCCATTTGGCTTGAGCAAAAGCTCGCCAGCTTGGACCCAAGATCGCAGCCTCGAGCAAGGGGTTGCTTGGTCTGCTGAAGGCCCATGGTCAAGGCACATATGAGAAAGCAATCAATGAACAACTAAGGTGTTGCAACGAAAAACTGATGATTGATGCTTCTCATCTCTCTCCATTCCTGTCTGTCTGTCCCTGTCTGTACCTCTCTCTGACTCTCTCTCTGCCCCTGTTTAAAAAAAAAAAGATTTTAGGTTTTCATCTTATTGTAAAATTTTCAACATTTAGTTTAACAGATTGAAATAGAATGTCTTCTTGGACATCATCTTTGTGAAAATATAATAATTTATATAATTCAATAAATATACTAATACACTAAATGATATGATTACATCAGAATTTGTCTACAATTTCAAAATAAAACATATTAAAACACTTATTTTAATCATAAAATTTGCGCAAAATTTATTTAAATTCTATTCAGGCAAAAATTTGTGTTTGTAGCTCTTGCATTTGTGTACTTGTTGAGGACAATCTCATTTGATGCTCCAGCAGTACTCTGTTCATCAATAACAACTCCAAGATTTTGGAAAACTTACCAAGGTTACTTATTCAGGAAGTGAATCTTAATGCTCCTGTTATATCCAATGTCACAGAAAGCCAACAGCATCCTTTGAACCAGAAGTTCATAGTTCTCTACTTTTTTGTTGCCAAGAAAGTTCTTTGTAACTGCCACAAAAGACTGCCATGCTGCGTTCTTCTCCTTATTCAGTATCCTGGCAAATTATTCATCACGTATGAGGGTTCGAATTTGAGGTCCATCGAATACACCTGCTTTTATCTTCTCAAAAGAAAAGGCAGAAAAAGCAGAAATAATATGTTGAAAGCATTCATTTTCTCTATTAAAAGACTGAACAAACTGCTTCATTAAGCCAAGTTTGATGTGAAGTGGGGGAAAAATGATCCTGTCTCGATTAACTATAGGTTCATTCACAATATTTTGCATCCCTACTTCCAGAGCTTCACGTTTCGGCCACTCCTTCTGTGTCCAGTGTTTCTCCCAAGCTCGGCTGTCCCACAAACACAAAAAGCCAAGATACTTCGTGAAACCTCTATGTTGTCCTAGAAGGAAATTTATCATTTTAAGATCCACACAAATAATCCAGTTATGAACCTCATACTTCAGAAAGTTGAGAACAATTTTTATGTCATTATAATATTCTCACAGATGAGTTAAATAACCAATTGGAACCACTGCATAAACATTACTGTTGTGTAGGAGAACACATTTCAGACTCCGTTTAGAGCTGTCGAGAAATAGCCACCATTCTGTTGGACTGTAAGTGATAACACCTAGCTGGCTGAGAAGACTACTGATATCATGACAGTAAACAAGTGTTTGTCTTCAGGAAAAAGTCCACAAAAATTTGTTCATGCTTCCTGAAACGGGATACTTTAGCTGACCGGTGAAGTACATTCTTTTCTTGAAGCCTAGATGCTAATAACTCAGCTGCTTTCTTTGATAGGCCCAAACCTCTTACTAAGTCATTCAATTCAGGTTGGCTAACCTGTTGAGGGCTTAATGACTGCTTGGCATCATAAGAAGACGCTTCAGATTCTACACCATTTCCTCATGCATCTTATCAAAATACACTTGATCACCATGTTCACTTTCTTCGTCGTTAGAAGAAATATAACTATTGAAAACTGGAACCGGGAGTGTCTCAGAGTGTGGGATAGGTCATATTGCTGAAGGAATATTAGGGTAGGCAATCATGTGCCATTTTTTCTTGCCGATGCCCTTTATATGGATCTGACAGAAATGACAGTCACTGCTGTGGTTCTTAGGTTCACGCCAAACCATGGGGAGACCAAAAGGCATTCCCTTTGTGTTATCCTTTTGTCCAGTCATGAAGCCTTTTTTTACAATTAGGACAAACAATATGAGGAGCCCAATTCTGTCTTGATTGCCAAGGG
The DNA here is from genome assembly GCA_037038555.1 of Rhynchonycteris naso. Lineage (NCBI taxonomy): Eukaryota > Metazoa > Chordata > Mammalia > Chiroptera > Emballonuridae > Rhynchonycteris > Rhynchonycteris naso. The sequence goes on along the minus strand of CM072997.1, from coordinate 38,836,093 downwards.
GAACTTGAAAATAGCCAATATATGCACATGTCACAAATGATGAAATATCGAGCCTTTGACTTGAAGTGTGTAACAGCCACATATATAACTGAAGGTGTCAGGACTATTCTTACATTTACGCCTATTCGAAGAAGCCATAATTCAATCTTAAAACAATATAAGAGGGTGTTTTTATCAGATAATAATTTTTTTACATTTAAAAACAACTACAAATATGTAAAAGTGATGTTTGTAAAACATTGATTGCCTTGTGGTTATGTTCAATCCAAGAATCATTGTCCTTTAACTCCAATTTAAAAACCAATTTATGCCATTAACTGAAACAAAAATTAAAATTTCATAAAAATAGAGCATGCACCGAAAAAAAGATTTCAGATTTGGAATCAGCAATGCAGAAATATCTAGAAACAGTTCTAAAACCTCATGCAACAGCAAATGGAAAAAAAATTGTTCCTCAGTGAAATCAGTATTTGATTAAAGCTAATATCTGAGTACATTGTGCCACTTATACTAATATTTCTTACCGAGAAAACAAAATGTTACATAATGTGTTCAATAATTCAATGAAGATTCAAGTCTCAGTTCATTTAAGTACTCTAAAAGTACCTACATTAAAATTCAGTCAAGACAGTTGCCGCAACCATTCTAACAGCAAGATTCAGCTTAACTATTAGCCAAGAGTCAGATGTCAGAAACCTCCATAAGTTTTTGAGCACAAATTAGATGGATGTCTTAAGCCTAGGATACATTTTGAAATGTGTAGGCTATTGGACTCATTGCATTATTTTTTCCAACTCACAAAGAGTTGGATTTTATTTTGCATATTGTCAACAAACTTACATACCTTGGATGGTACTTCTTTCAGTGACAAAACTTCAGTAATGAAAAACTTCAGTTCTCTTTTAACTACATGGCACATCTTATGCTGTTGATAGAAAATTCAGACAGCTCAACCTCTTCTTTCCATGAGGTTTTCAAATGCCAATTTCCCCAAAAGTGCATATCTCAGATCCCTGTACTTCAAAAATAACCATTACCAGGGTTCATCTAACATATTTTTTAAAGTAAATTATAGACAACATAACAATTATGCCTAAATTGTAATTAGACCTATCTTTAGACCTCACATGGATATTGGCAAGAAGTCTCCCCCTTTGGCCTGTGAAAGAACTTTATTTCATAACACTGTAGCATTCCAGAGCTCAGGCTAAAACTTTTTATTTTTATTTTCTTTGTAGTCTAGACTCTTGTTTAGTGAGCTCATCAGTTCCCAAGGCTTTAAATGTCATGTGTAATCTAACACTTCCAAATTGATGTCTCTAGCCTAGAACTCTCACATAACCTCTGGGCTTGTTTGTCTAACCCTCTACTTGGCATCTTCCATCTTTACTTGGATGTTTAGTGGACATCTGAAAAACTTATTATTCCAATAATGGAGCCCATGTGTTATTCTTTTTATTCAGTAGCATCTAACATTTAGTAAATGGCCATTTAACATTTTCTTTACTGATGAGACTTGTAAATTTCTAACTTCACATAAAAACAATCATCCTAGAAAAATAAAGTAATTTTATCCTAATTGCATTTAGTGCCCAATGTTATTGTGTACATATTCTGGGAGTATAAATATGATAGCTAAAAATCCCACTGAAATTTTTGACTTAAATTCTATCTCTGACAAAAGGTGAAGTCAATATACAAAGGTATCTGACATTAATTTCATTAACAATATATTATCACAGGTCATGGGAATCTATCTGTCAGTGACATCCAAATCATCATTATATGATTGCAAACCATACAATTACCTCTAGTTGAAGGAAAATAGTGTGGAATTTGTTAGAGCTATTTCTCAGATAGATTTAGCAAAGTTAAAGAGATGCAAGTTAATTCAATAAACATATACTTAGTACTTACAGTGTTCCAGATGTTGTTGCTGGCACTCCAGCAAGCATGGTGACACTGTTTTCTTTTGAGTGTGTGTCTCTTAGGAAGAGAAGAAAAGTGATACACCCACCCACCAGTTGCAGAGATAGACAACAGGTCACTGTAACGAATATGATTGTTTTCTTACAGGCTTCCCTATGGTTGTGCTGTTTGTGAAGTTGAGCCACAAGGAAGTAAATAAGCAATACATCACAACAATAATGAATCTAGTGTGGGAGAAAAGGACATTCTAAGTGGAGTGTTATCATAACTTGAAGATCTGAGAGTCTTGACAAATAATCATCATTTACAGACAAGAAGTCCTAAGTAGATCTTGGAAAATAACACAGAGTCTATTACTATGAGTGAAGCAATGAGGAAGTATAGTAGATAAGAAAAACTGCTACTATTATTTTTTAAAATTATTTTAACACCTTTTGTAAAGACTTTATTTATTAGAGAGGAAAGAGAGAAGGGGGGAGAAACAGGAAGCATCAACTCCCTTGTATGCCTGATGGGGCAAGCCCAGGGTTTCAAACTGGTGACCTCAGAATTCCAGGTCAACACTTTGTCCACTGCACCAGCACAGGTCAGGCCGCTACTATTATTTTTACAAGCATTATACATGATAGACACAGTTCAAAATTCTTTAAATACATTAATTCTATTAATTATAAGAACTTTAAGTATAGTTAATTTGTCAACTATAATGTAGATATTATAATGAATTTAAGATCAATGCAATCTTTCAATTTTATAGACAAATGAATTAAGTCACAAAGAGGTTAAACAACTTGCCCAAGGTCAGAATTATTTTGTGTTTAGATGCAATACATGCTTATTATGCATGTACAATCCAGTTTCAGAAATATCAATAGCAGGTTTATATTGACAGAAAAAGAAGCAGCTACAAAGAGAAAAAGTTTACTTATCTAAAGGATACTATAGCATAGATATAAAATTTAAAAATTAGCAACACTTTTTTAGAAAAGGCAGAGATGCCAGTATTTGTGCCCCAAATTTTTCACTAGGAAACATACCAGAGAATGAAACACATGAGAGTAAGTGGGTGTTGCATCAGAGTCTGGAATAACTAGATACTGCAGTCCACACAGAACAGTCTTGGTTTATAGGTGTCTCCCTGAAGAATTTTTACTAGAATCTCCCTAGTTTCTCAAAAGTGTCCTGCCTGGACAATGTGTTACATGATCATTCTAAAAACAAGCCTTCTGTAAGCTTACCTGCTTCCCTGAGTTGTATGCATATAGAGCATGACCAAATACATGTGTGCTATCTGAGTATGTGTACGTGTTGAGAGGGGTCACCTCATCTGGGCTGAATGATCCCCATAAATCTTGAAGTTGTATATACATACATGACACCCAAGCACAGAGAGGCAGCAACACTCAGAAATAAACATATTTCTCTATTAGATGGTTTTTGCTAACAAAGCTTGATCCAAGGATCTTTCTGCATTCAATAATGCGACCGGAAAACAAAAAGTCAGTTACCTAGACATCTCTGAGAATCAGAAAGCGAGTCTTTGGTCAGTTATAAGGAATATCCTGAAATATTACTTGTATGTTTTGTTGATTGTCTTCTTAACATAGCTTTCTGAGAAGTACTTTTTTAAAATGGCTCTTGGAGGATAAGTGAAAATGAAAACCACAATGCAAATGCATACACGTATACACATAAGTGCAAAAATATCACTGAGATGAACATATATCAGTCAAAGAAGTTGTCTTTAAAACTCATAATCAAACCAACATGGGGCAATGTTAAGTAACAAAGAAGCTGTATGTCTGCTAAATCCGGTATTGCCTTCTAGAAGCTCAAAAGCTGAGACAAGTAACACATTGGTTTATAGAGTTCTTATTTAAGTGAAGTTGTATGGAAATAAGTGTTAAAATATGCAAACAAATATTATATTTAAATAAACAGATGCATGCTTCAGGAAGTGAGTAATGGAAGTATGGTAGCAGTTACGTATTTTGATAAAGCATAGCTCAACCATCTCTCCCTCTTAAATTTACAGATTTTAAGGCAAATTCATTTCTCTGAGTCAATAACTGAACTGTGGACAGTACTCAGACACCAAAAGAAATAGCCAATTTAAAATGTTTTCCTGAAGCCTGTGTATGCCATGTATTATTTTGATGGTGTCAGATTCAATTGTAAACATCTTAATTGGAATCTTTTCATATTTCAGTTTTCTTTTGTGAAATGTCATGTGGTTTAGTGTTATAAGTAAATGCACTGCTTTGAGAGAGATAAAAAACAAAGACAGTTTGGAAAGGGGAAAGATAAAGAACGCACAAATCCAGGCTCTTGACTTTCATATCCTGTACCATGTTTGCAGAGCCCCTCCATATCTCAACTCGGCTTGTCTTTCTGGCCCTGCTCTGTCCTCTAGCCATCATCACCATCCTAGGGAGGAATCTTAAGACTTCCTTGCCCTTTGACCCTGTTCCCCAAAGACCTTGCTAAAATCTCTAAGCAGCTATACAAAATAGAATTTGTATATAATTTCAAGACAGAGAATTGGCTTCCTCATCTCTATCCTCAGCACAGACATAATAACCAAGCACACAGCAGTTGTTTAGTGAATATTTGTAGCTTGAATAAGTGAAAAAGTTATATTCAATGTTTTCATTTAAAATGCAAGTATTTACTCATCTTAATAGTGTCAGATAAGTATGAGGAATTTTTTCAGACCTCAGGTTTGAATTCCTAACAGCACCATGTTTTGCACATAACAATTGCATTTTGGTGCTTTAGAAACAAAACAGGTTTCTTTTATAACTATTAAATAATTTAAAACGATCAGAAAAAGTCCAGACACAGATAATCTTATAATCTCTAACTAACAAAGCCCACTCTTTATTTTCTAAAACTATCCTTTGAATATTTTAACAAGGATTGCTACAAACACACAAGCATGCACCGGCACACGCACGCACACACACAAACACACAGGTACATTTTCCCTTTTCTCCTTATTATTTCCCCTATAGAGTAAGATGTGGGTATTAGTCAGTCAATCAGTCAACATGTGAAATGCAAATAGCAGCTGACAGTGATTTTTTCCAAGGTTCCTAGTCCAGGACACAAAAATAAAATATATTTCTCAGAGAAAATCAAATGAACCTCATGTGAATGAATTGTTCTCTTTACCACTTTTCATTTTTTAGAAAAAGCAGAAATGCTTTTACCTGGAAAGTGCTTTATTTGACTAAGTATCATGCTGACTGACCTTCACTTTATTGTTCCACCAGCTCTCTGGCATTTTAATGTTTTGCTCTGTAATAATAGTCTTGAAGAATGGAATGGGCTTTTGGAAGCAATTTGCTCCCTAAGGATTTAAAAATCAGTCTTTATTTTTCACATACTCAAAACAAAGCATTTAACATAAAATGGAAATGGAATTACTGCAAAGAAGTAAGCTTATTTGTGTGTTAATATCTTTAAATGCTGGATGAAGAACACTACATATAGATTTTTGTAAAGCTTGAATGATTTCTGGATTCAGGATCAAATGCAATGTATTATAAGACTATGATCTTTCCTGTGCAGAAGTTTTTGGGATGACGAACCCTAGGACAACCCAATGAGGTGTTAGAATTTTCCATGTGTGTATACAGTATGCTCTGCTGGAAATGTCCTTGCACCAGTTTCAACCTGGTTGTATTTCTAGTCTATCTATAAAAACTTGACTTTATCTGTTTCCACAATTTCCGCCAGTAGAGCCTTTCAGCTGTTTTTCAAATAAAAATAAGTGAATAAGAAAAAAACATCAAAGGCTTTTCAAGTTGCAAAACAACCTTCCCCTGCTGAGCTAACAGATTTCTCTCCCTTTTGTCTCAGAGGAAACAGAATATACTCTTAAACTTTTCCTTCATCCCCTAACATTTGCAGCTGTTTTCTTCTGAAATATTCATGACTATCATAGCCAAAAAATTCTTATCAAAAGTTTTTAAAAGCAATTTTAGTAAAACTTATAACTGTGAAATGTAAAACTGTTTTTGTCAATTATTTTAATTCACCAATATTTATAATTAATACCAGAGAAAGATTTTGTTTGATTAGCATCACTAATAAAAATAATTTAAATTTGTTAAGCAAAGGAGATGTCAGTGTTTCTAAATAAATATGCTATCATAAATATATTTTCTGAATAATCAAGAAAGTAGGACTCTAGCCTGACCTGTGGTGATGATACAATGGATAGAGCATTTATCTGGAATGCTGAGGTCACTGGTTCAAAACCTAGGCTTGCCCAGACAAGGCACATATGAGAAGTAGTCAATGAACAGCAAAGTGAAGCAACTATGAGTTGATACTTCTCGCTCTTCTCATTCTTCTCTCTGTAACCTTAATCAATAAAATTCTTAAAAGACATGAAAAAAGAAAGTACAACTTTAAGTTAAGAGCATTTTAAGCTTTTGAAATGGATTTAATAAACTAGTCAACAAATATTTAAAGAAAAACACAGTAATCAAGACACTGTTCTAAGCACAGATCTTTTTAATCATAATGTATAAATGTCCCCACCACCATAAAAGATTGCAATCTATTTGTAAGATAAAATAATAAGAACAAATGAAAGAAATAGTAAATAATAAAGTACTATTTACAGCAGCTAACTAGGCTGTATATATATATAACTAATATATATATATACATATATATATGTGTGTGTATATATATATATATATATATATATATTAGTGAAATAGGAATAGAGAGATTATTGTGAGTTGATGGCAACAGAAAAGATTCATCATGAATTCTCTAACCTTTGTTAAATTCTTCTCCCCACTAGGTTTTTGTTTTTGTTTGTAGCCTTTTGGCTTATAATTACTCAATTTTTCTCATCTCGTTTCTACAATCACTGAAGACTAATACTTCTCTGGAATTGCCAGTCTTCATATTTTATGCATTCAACAGCCAACCATCTCTCACTTAATTAAACACTTCAAACTAAAACCTGACTTGATATCTACCAAATTTCCTCATGGCCACAATCTAGAATTTATCATCACCCAGAACTGCTCTAGTAAATATGTAAAACTATAATAACTTTCTGTTACCAGTCTTCTATGTCAGTACAATCCTGGTATGTATTCTTTGACCACATTTAGATCAATATCTTCCCCCCGATTCCTCTCACACAACTTATTTTCTTCAGTTTTTTAATGTCACCTTGTTCTCACTTTCTTCCCTAGCCAGACTGAACCCCATGACTGTTGAGGTAAATGACATTTACATCAGTATCTTCAACTCTCCACAGCCTGTCCTTTTTTTGTACATTCCCTATAAGTCATCATCTCTTTGTTTCTCAAGTTCAATATTTAAATAGTTAAGTGTTATTATAGAAAAACCTCAAATATTGTGTATTATTGGTACTAAAATTATTGTTTAATGAAACAAGATGGGCTGTGAAGAAGAGAGTGAGACACTTGTTCACTCAAGGCCTTGGGTATAGTATCATGGGACTGATGTACTGGTTAGAGTTCAGAGATCAACCATGGTTTCTGACAGAACCTAACTATTGCTAAATCAGGGTAGATGTGGATGTAAATTTGAGGTGACATATAGGTGACTATGAACATAGTATCTTTTTGAGAAGATTGGCAGTAAAAGAAGTGAATGATAGAATGATAGTGCCTGACCTGTGGTGGTGCAATGCAAAAAGCATAGGCCTTGGAATGCTGAGGTCGCCAGTTAAAAAACCCGGGCATGCCCAATCAAGGCACATACGGGAGTTGACGCAGCCTGTTCCTCTCCCCCCTCTCTCTCTCCCCTCTTTAAAATGAATAAATAAGAAAAAAATTAAATGATAGCAATAAAAGACAGGTGAGGATTTGTGAAATCTTTTTTAACATGCATGATAGTTGAACATTTTTATAGGCTAATGAGGAAAAGCTAACATGAAGGAAAATGCTGACAATAAAGGAGAGAAAAACCATTAACTGGTGGATCAAAGTATCAGAAAAAGAAGAAATGAGATCAGAGGTCCAGTCAAAAAAGAATGCCTCTTATTCTAGAGAACAGAGGGAAAGAGAGTATAAGAAATGATTTATATGAGCTTTTACGTAAAAGAGACAGAGTTAAATAAATTACCCATAGAGTATACTTTGTTTGTATGACTGAAGTTTGGAGATATTCTTCCCCTAATAATAGGATTGAAGATCAGGGACAGGGTAGGGTGTTTGAAGAGAATGGTAAAGTTACAGAATAGTTGTGTAAGTAGCTGCCAAAGAGAGACACAGAAATATTTTTAAGCATAGCTCATGGTGCAGATAAATTAAAAAGCACACATTTATGTTATCAAAAATAGAAAAAGTTTTATTTTTCTATAATAGCTTTCTATGATGTATTATGTGATGTACCAGTTTCTATGTTCAGATCAGTTCACTTCAATCTGCTTACACTTTCTATAATCATGACTGCTGCCTTAATTCATGTGCACCCTTTGATTGCCTTGCTTCCACTCAGTCTTGTTAAGCACCAGCTATAACAGCATAACTGGAATCCTATATGCTATACACTCACCAGTCTCTCTATCCCTGCAAACAAGAAACAGATGAGTAATAGACATATTCAGACTTGGTTTGACTATCGATAGCATTTGATGCTCTAATGTATTCTAGAATTTATACATCTATCTTTATCTATCCCCTAATGCCCATGAATTACAGACATCATTCTCATATTGGAGATTAAGACAGAAGGAAAACCAGACATATATCCTTAGAAGTGGACATCTAAGATTAATTCTGAAAAGCCTGATTTGTCTCCCTTTACTAATAAAACAGCACAACATTAGTAAAATTAAGGAAATTTGGAAAGAAAGCTCATTATGGAAAGAAAATTATTTAGGGTTTATATCAGTGGTTCTTAACATTTTTTGAGGTAATGAACCCACCAGTTTTATATGCGCATTCACCGAACCCTTCTTTAGTGATAAATAAAATATGATTTTTTCCCCAAATTCAAGACATAGGTATATGTTTTTTTACTGGTGCACAAAATGAGCCATGCATGAACATCACCTTGCTCAAAGAACAAAACCAACAAAGTGCATGAACTCACAACAAATTACAGTATTACTTTATTCTGGCCTCTGCGGCAGAGGCTTCTCTGAACCCCCGATACCAACTCATCGAACCCCTAGGGTTCGATAGAACCCAGGTTAAGAACCACTGGTTTAGATGTCAGGCTCGGCTCTGTTCCAGGAGGAACCTGGTCCATATCATTTATGTTCCCCTGGCCCTCTGGATTTTTGTTAGCTTCGGCCAGTGAAAGGTCCAGGAAATAAGAGTGTAGAGGGGAATAGGAAAAAAGAAATTATTTTTCCTGTGCCCTCCAAGTTGGACTAGAATTTGAGCAGGGGCTGCATTCTTCTACCATAGCCACACTACTTTTCAGAAAGTTCTTCTTTCATACTTTCAGTTCTCGCTAAGTTTTAGTAACCACTCTCATTCCTAGACACTCAGGGTAAGGGGTGGTAAGGTTTCTTTTTTTATTTTATTTTATTATTATTAATTCTAATGGGGTGACACCAATAAATCAGGGTACATATGTACAATGAAAACATCTCTAGGTTATCTTATCATTCAATTGTGTTGCATACCCATCACCAAAAGTCAAATTGTCCTCTGTCACCTTCAATCTGGTTTTCCCTGTGTCCCTCCCCTCCTCCCTATCCCACCCTTCCCTCCCTCCCCCCATCCCATAACCACCACTCTCTTGTCCATGTCTCATATTCTCACTTTTATGTCCCACCTATGTATGTAATCGCGCTGTTCTCAGTTTTTCTTTTTTTCTGATTTACTTATTTCACTCCGTATAATGTTATCAAGGTACATCCATTTTGTTATAAATTATCCGATGTCATCGTTTCTTATGGCTGAGTAGTATTCCATAGTATATAAGTACCATAACTTTTTAATCCACTCGTCTTCTGACGGACACTTGGGCTGGTTCCAGATCTTCGCTATTGTGAACAATGCTGCCACGAACATGGGGGCGCATTTCTTCTTTTCGAACAGTGCTATGGTGTTCTTAGGGTATATTCCTAAAAGTGGGATAGCTGGGTCAAAAGGCAGTTCGATTTCTAATTTTCTGAGGAATTTTCAAACTGTTTTCCACAGTGGCTGCACCAGTCTGCATTCCCACCAGCAGTGCAGAAGGGTTCCCTTTTCTCCACATCCTTGCCAGCACTTATTCTGTGTTGTTTTTGCTGATGAGTGCCATTCTGACTGGTGTGAGGTGATAACTCATTGTGGTTTTAATTTGCATTTCTCTAGTGATTAGTGATGTTGAGCATTTTTTCATATGCCTATTGGCCATCTGTATGTCCTCTTTGGAGAAATTTCTATTAATTTCTTTTGCCCATTTTTTGATTGGGTTGTTTGTCTTCCTGGTGTTGAGTTTTATAAGTTCTTTATAAATTTTAGTTATTAACCCCTTATCAGATGTGCTGTCGAATATGTTCTCCCATTGTGTGGTTTGGCTTTTTATTCTGTTCTTATTGTCTTTAGCTGTGCAAAAACTTTTTAGTTTGATATAGTCCCATTTGTTTATCTTGCCTTGAATTTCATTTGCCCATTGAGATAAATGAGCAAATATACTGCTGCTATAGATGTCGGAGAGCTTGCTGCCTATGTTTTATTCTAAGATGCTTATGATTTCACGGCTTACATTTAAGTCTTTTATCCATTTTGAGTTTGTTTTTGTGAATGGTGTAAGTTGATGGTCTAGTTTCATTTTTTTGCAGGTAGATGTCCAATTTTCCCAACACCATTTGTTAAAGAGGCTGTCTTTACTCCATTGTATGTTCTTTCCTCCTTTGTCAAATATCAGTTGTCCATAAAGGTGTGCGTTTATTTCTGGGTCCTCTGTTCTGTTCCATTGATCTATGTGCCTGTTCTTATGCCAGTACCAGGCTGTCTTGAGTATAATGGCCTTATAGTAAACCTTGATATCTGGAAGAGTGATACCTCCTGCTTTATTTTTTCTTTTTAAGATTGCTGAGGCTATTCGTGTTCTTTTTTGGTTCCATATAAATTTTTGGAATGTGTGTTCTATATCTTTGAAGTATGTCATTGGTATTTTAATTGGTATTGCATTGAATTTATAAATTGCTTTGGGTATTATAGACATTTTAATGATGTTTATTCTTCCTAGCCATGAGCATGGTATATGCTTCCACTTGTTTGTATCTTCCTTGATTTCTTTTGTCAATGTTTTATAATTTTCCGAGTACAAACCTTAACCTCCTTGGATAAATTTACTCCTAGGTACTTTATTTTTTTGGCTGCAATAGTGAAGGGGATTGTTTCCTTAATTTCATTGGCTGACAGTTCATTGTTGGTATATAGAAATGCCTCTGATTTCTGAGTATTAATTTTATATCCTACCACCTTGCTGAATTCATTTATAAGGTCCAGTAGTTTTTTGACTGAGACTTTAGGGTTTTCAATATACAATATCATATCATCTGCAAATAGTGACAGTTTTACTTCTTCTTTTCCAACTTGGATGCCTTTTATTTCTTCTTCTTGTCTGATTGCTGTAGCTAAGACTTCCAGACTATGTTGAATAGGAGTGGTGAAAGTGGGCAACCCTGCCTGGTTCCTGATAAGGAGATTGCGTTTAATTTTTGTCCATTCAGTATAATGTTTGCTGTCGGTTTATCATAGATGGCCTTTATCATGTTAAGGAATGATCCCTGTATTCCCACTTTACTGAGAGCTTTGAGTATGAATGGGTGCTGGATTTTATCAAATGCCTTTTCTGCATCTATTGAAATTATCATGTGATTTTTGTCCTTTCTTTTGTTTATGTAATGAATCACATTGATTGATTTGCGAATATTGAACCAGCCTTGCCTCTCCAGAGTAAATCCCACTTGATCATGGTGTATGATTTTTTTCATATATTGCTGGATACGGTTGGCTAATATTTTGTTGAGAATTTTAGCGTCTAAACTAATCAGGGATATAGGCCTGTAATTTTCTTTCTTTGTGTTGTCTTAGCCTGGTTTTGGGATCAGAATTATGCTCGCCTCATAAAAAGAGTGTGGAAGTCTTCCTTCCTCTTGAATATTTTGAAATAGCTTGAGGAGGATAGGAGTTAGTTCTTCATTGAATTTTTGATAGATTTCACTTGTGAAGCGATCAGGCCCAGGACTTTTCTCTTTTGGGAGTTTTTTGATAACTGTTTCGATCTCATTTGTTGTAATTGATCTGTTTAGGTGTTCTGATTATTCCAGATTGATTTTTGGAAGGTTATATGATTCAAGAAATTTGTCCATTTCACCAAGATTGTTTAATTTTTTGGCATATAGTTCTTCATAGTATTTTCTTACAATGCTTTGTATTTCTGTTGTGTCAGTTGTTATTTCTCCACTGTCCTTTCTAATTTTATTTATTTGAGTCCTCTCTCTTTTTTTCTTGGTGAGTCTAGTTAAAGGTTCATCAATCTTGTTTACCTTTTCAAAGAACCAGCTTCTGGTTTCATTGATCCTCTGTATTGTTTCCTTAGCCTCTATGTCATTTATTTCTGCTCTGATCTTTATTATTTCCTTCCTTCTACTTGTCTTGGGTTTTATTTGTTGTTGTTTTTCTAGTTCTTTTAGCTGCAGGGTCAGGTTGCTTATTTGAGCTTTTTCTAGCTTCTTATGATATGCCCGTAGTGCAATAAACTTCCCTCTCAGAACTGCTTTTACTGTGTCGCATAAATTTTGAGTTGATGTATGCTCATTATCATTTGTTTCTAGAAACTTTTTTATTGCTTCTTTGATCTCATTGTTAATCTATTCATTATTTAATGTCATGCTATTTAGTTTCCAAGTGTTTGAGTACTTTTCAGTTTTTCTTTTGTGGTTAATTTCTAGTTTCATTCCATTGTGATCAGAGAAAATGCTTGATATGATTTCAATCTTCTTAAATTTATTGAGACCATTTTTGTGTCCTAACATGTGGTCTATCCTAGAAAACGTACCATGAGCGCTTGAGAAGAATGTATATTCTACTGCTTTAGGGTGAAGAGTTCTGAAGATATCTATTAAATCAAGTTGATCTAGTGTCTCCTTTAAGTCTGCTGTTTCTTTGTTAATTTTATTTCTTGAGGATGTATCCAGTGTTGTTAGGGGGGAATTTAAATACCCTACTATGATAGTTTGCTGCTAATCTCACCATTTATATCCATCAAAGTCTGCTTTATGTAAGTTGGGGCTTCTATATTTGGTGCATAGATATTTATAATAGTTATATCTTCCTGTTGAATTGTTCCCTTTATCATTATGTAGAGTCCTTCTTTATCTCTTACTACAGCCTTTGTTTTAAAGTCTATTTTGTCAGATATAAGTATTGCTACCCCTGCTTTTTTTTCATTTCTATTTGCATGAAATACTTTTTTCCAACCCTTTACCTTCAGTCTATGTGCATCTTTTGTTTTAAGGTGTGTCTCTTGTAGACAGCATATGTATGGGTCCTGTTTCTTTATCTATGCAGCTACCCTATTTCTTTTGATTGGATCATTTAATCCATTTACATTTAAGGTTATTATTGATATGTAGTTGTTTATTGCCATTTTATTCTTTAAGCTATATTCTTCTTTTGCTCTATTCTTTCCTTCCTTTAAACTGTTACAAGAGGCCCCTTAGTATCTCTTGCAGAATTGGTTTGGTTTTTATGAATTCCTTCAGGCTTTCTTTTTCTGGGAAGTTCTTTATTTCTCCTTCAATTTTAAAAGTTAGCCTTGTTGGATAAAGTAGTCTTGGTTGTAGGTTCTTGTTCTGCATTACTTTGATTATATCTTGCCATTCCCTTCTGGCCTCAAGTGTTTCTGTTGAGAAGTCCGATGTCATCCTTATGGGGGCTCCTTTGTAGCTGATAGCCACTTTTTCTCTAGCAGCTTTTAAAATTTTTTCTTTATCCATTAGCTTTGGTATTTTAACTATGATGTGTCTTGGTGTAGATCTTTTTGGGTTTCTCTTTAATGGAGTTCTGTGTGCTTCTTGAACGTGTAGAGTGTTTCCTAGCCTTAATTTAGGAAAGTTTTCTGCTATGATTTGATTGAACAAAGTTTCCATTTCCTGTCCTCTCTCCTCTTCTTCAGGCACCCCTATTATGCAAATGTTGTTTCTTTTCATGTTGTCAGAGCGCTCCCTTAGAGTTTCCTCACATTTTTTGAGTCTCTTTTCCTTTTTCTTCTCTGTTTCTGTGCCTTTGTTTATTGTGTCCTCTAACTCGCTGATTCGATCCTCAGCGTGATTCATCCTGCTTTTAATTCCTTCCATTGTGGTCTTCAGTTCTGATACTTTATTTGTCATTTCTGTCTGATTCTTTTTTATTATTTCAATTTCATTTTTTATACTTGTTATCTCTTTATTTAGGTGTTCATAATGACTATCCATTGTTGCTCTAATTTCTTTGAACATCCTAACTATCATTATTCTAAATTCTGCTTCTGGTAATTTGGTTATATCTGGTTCATTCATGTCCTTCTCTGGTGATTTCTCTTGATTCATTTGGTTTGCATTCCTCACTGCCCATTTTTTCTGTGTATAAGCAAGTTGTGGCCACTGGAGTCCTGTAGGTGCTGCCTTTTTGTTCTCTAGGTGTGGTCTGTCTGCAGGCCCCCCACCCCCTCTGCCAGTGCCTAGGGTGATTGGGTATGAGCGTTGCCAGCGCCGGCCCACTGTGGCTTTTGCTGTGATTTCTGCCTCTCCTCCTCGGGAGGGGCTGTCACTGAAGCCACAAGCCTTAGCACCAAGGGTAGAGGTGAGCACCTTTCCTCAGCTGCGGACCCAGCCTATTTCCGGACTTCCACCCAGAACCCACAGTCAGAGCCTGTTCGCCAGTTTCGCGGGTTGGGCGGGGCTTTGACATGCTCTCAGCTGTGAGTCTTTTTCCGTCCGGAGCTTTGGCCGGGCCCTGAGGCCAGGGCCCTTCTGCGCAGGGTCGGAAACCCAGGTTTATTGGGCTGGGCGTGTTTGCTGGCTTCCACTCAGCTGCGTACTTCTGCTCTTTTCAGACTCTACCACGCCCCCATGTTCGGAGCCCGCTCATGCACGTAGGAATGCAATCTGCGGTTTCTCCATCTCCGGCCTGGCGGGGATAGTAGCGTGGGCTCAGCTGCAAGCTTCCACTTGTCTCAGAGTCTACCCCGTTCCCACGCTTGGAGCCCGCTTGCGCACGTAAACCACGGTTTCTCTGGCCCGGTGGTGGTGGGGGCGGCTGGTAGCGTGAGCTCAGCCGCGAGCCCCTTCCAGTCCCTGGTCTTAGCCCTGTCCCCGCGGTCAGGGCCAGCTTGCGCAGGGTCGCAGAGCAGATTTCTGCCCGTTCCTGGCCTCCCGCTTTGTCCCCGTAAGTGGGATTAAAGGCAGGCCCGCAGCTTCCGGACCTCTTTCACGCATCCCCTCCAACCCTGCTGGGCTAGACCGAGCTCACACTGGCTTAGCCTCTGCCCACGCCGACAGAACCGCGTTTCAGCGTCCTGCCACCCCAAACCCTTCAACAACCCTCAGCAGAGTAGGAAGGGACCTAATACTCCACACTGTAGGCCTGGGAGCTCCCTCACTTGTTTCACAGCTCAAAACTGTCCAAACGCCTCTTCTAGGCTCTGGAACTGCAGGCTGGGGCTTGGTTCCTGGGACTCAGGTCCCTCCCTCTTCGTCAAACTCTCCTCCCTCCACGCGGGTCTCTCCGGGCTGCCATTTGCTCTGGGGAGCTGGGCAGCCCTCTTCACTTTTTCGCTATTCCTACCAGTCTCAATGTGGTTTCTTCTGTGTTCCTTGTTTGGAGAGTCCACTTAGTTTAGTTCATAGTTGGTTCATCCAGATGATGGTTCTTTAAATTGAGTTATAATCCACTTTGGTTCTTGGAGTTGGAAGTTGGTACGTCCGCCTACTCCATCGCCATCTTGCTTCTCTTGTGGTAAGGTTTCTTGATGTCGCCAGACTCTAGATGTACAATCACCCTCTGCTGATTTCTTTAATCATGCCACACCACTGTAAATAGTTTATTCATTAAATATCTTCCATTAGCCCTTTGAGTATGCTATCCTGCCTGAACCCTTACTAATACTGAAGAGTTTTGTTTGAAATGACAGCAGAACACTCAGTGAAATGGCAGCATCTAACGGGAGATGCTGCACAGAAACAAAGGAGTGAATTCAGAACTAAAAATGTCTATTTGGAAAACTATCTGCACAAATGTGATAATGGAATCTACCAGAGAGTATGAACTCAGAAGAATGGCATAAACAGTAAGTACAAAGTAAAGAACCAAATATAAATCATGGGATATACCCGAGTGTAGAACAAGTAGGAAAAAATAAATGAAAAGAAGAAATATTAAAGAATCAAAAATATTTTAAGTTTGAGAACCGCATGTACATTTAACATTTTTATTGTACAATAGCATAATAAATTTTAGGAAATTTGGGGACTCTGCCTTTCCAAAACTAATAATTTTTATTGTTATATCATCTAAGTATAGAATATCTACATTGTATGGCTGTGTAGTGTAATTATACTTTCTAAAAATATTTCAACAAATTGTCTGTTTCGGTCCTTATAGGCTTAACCAAATGTATATGTGGATTAACACAAATTTATATTATATAGTTTAATATATTCTTAAATATAAAAATAAGTGTCTCAGATAATACAAAATAACTTTTTAAACATGAAAATTTACAGTTTCCCATAATCAACTCTGGATTTTTCATTCATGTGTGTATATTTTTTGATCTTTATTTTTGTTTTAAATAGAAGCAGCCCTTGGTATTACAAATAACCTTTACAAGTTAAAAAAAAAAAGCTATTGTGGTGTGGGAAGTGGTGGCAGCATTGTTCTGTCTTGTTTTATTTTGTTTTAAGTTAGGGACTAGAGTTGGAGATGAGAAAGATATCTGATGAAAGGAATAGAGACCACATATGCAAGCCAACATTTTATACCATTTGTTCTCTATTTTCAAAATTTCCCTTTCCAGTGAAGTGGAAATCGGTCAGTGCATTTGATTATGCAGTTCAAATACAGAAATAAGCCAATTTCAGCATGTGAGGAAAACTACACTCCCAATTTCCTAATATTTATTATGTTATTATACAACGAAAATGTTAAGGACATCAGAGGTCCAATAAAAGTTATCTCTTTGATACTTTAATATTTTTCTATTTTTGTCTGCCTTTCATTTGTGGGTTGTTTTTTTTTTTTTTTTCTACTTTAACCTCCACAGTCCCTAGGCTGAAATTTCAGCAGCACTCAGTGTCAGTCCTGGGTCTGTTTGCCTCCAGACTCATCTTTTTCCATTTTCTTGCTTTCTTGGTGTCTTACTGAAAGTTGATCCTTGCAATTTGCATTTACCAGGCTCCCTTCCAAAAATCCCTCAGCTGGGGTTAGCCATTTGCAAGCAGTGGTGAAAGAGTGGAGCTCAGGAGGAAGAGAGAAGCCAGATGTTTGCCCTCTACCTCTATAAGTATCTTTGACAGCTGCTATGTCCTTTTGCTGGTTTTAGCACCTGCCATAGAGGCTACCCATGATTCCATCTTCCACTCAGTGACTCAATGACCTGAGTCTCTGGTCTCCAGTAGCACTGCTTCTTACTTTTGTTCTTTCAGCCCAGAGCCGGTAGCACCTTTAGTTCTTGTTGATCTCTGGGTTGCTTCACATTCCCAGATTGGCTTCTTATTTTCTTCTATCAGTCAAATGACAAATTTCCTGCATTAAATTCTCTCTTTCTTATATATATTGAGTGTTTCCTATTTTCCCTACTGGTCTTTGAATAATTAACATACTATATTTTGCTCTGTATTATAACAATTTGCATATTTCTTTCATTCTTTCATTAGTCACTGAAATTATTTCCTGTAACACATGGCACAGTGCCTAGCACAAAGTAAATGTTTCAAAAACATGTGGAATTGTATCTCGAAAGAGAGTTTTGTGAGGTTTAATAGTTAATGGAAAATTAGGACAGATTCAAGAACTTTAATTAAGGATGGAGTCATTCACAGTAAACTTAAAAGCAGCTATTAATACGAGCCAGTAATAACTTCTTTCATTGTGACAGTGATTGAGGGGAAGACCACAGCATTCCTGACCTACTCCCACACCATACTACTACAAATCCTCTTAGAATTAATAGCAGTCATAACCCTTTTCATAGGTGAAAATGGAGCACTCTTACCAGAAAAGTAACATAGCAATTGTAATGGCCTATAATTTATACCATGACTTGTAAAACACAGGCATTCTGTGATGGTTTCCATGGCTACATGCATAGAAAGAGGAGTGAAATTATAGATGAAAATAAGCTATGACTGAACTGTAAGAAAGTATAAAAAGAGTAACTTTGAGAATGAAGTGTTACGATTGAAATCACATAATAAAATATGTGGTTGTTATTATAACCTGACAGTGATGTGATTAACTGAGAAACACTATCAAAGGAAAAAGAAATGAGTTACCGTAATGCAAGTGAAAGATAACTATATTACATAGAAAGCCACCAGAGCCGAATCTCAGCAACACTGGAAAGGGCAAGCTTCCCTGCTTTCAGGATCCCACAAAGCCCTTCGATACGAACAGCATTGCTCCTCACACCTACTCTGGAGACTCAGGACATTCGGTGGTAATTGTTGTAAACCTACGAGAATTAAAGATTGATTTCTCTGGGTCAATTTTCCAGGATTTATTTCTACTACACACCATTTTTTTCCCCTAACAGGCCTATACTTCAGTGCTACATGAAGTATACCAATATGGATAGTAAAAGGTGAGAGCCAGCTTCTTACTATTACAGTGGGAATTTACAGATATAAAAGTGAAGAAGGTTAGAATCATCGATGCATCAGAGTTGAAAACATCAGCATGAACTTA
This sequence comes from Rhynchonycteris naso, assembly GCA_037038555.1. Lineage (NCBI taxonomy): Eukaryota > Metazoa > Chordata > Mammalia > Chiroptera > Emballonuridae > Rhynchonycteris > Rhynchonycteris naso. The sequence goes on along the minus strand of CM072997.1, from coordinate 38,817,266 downwards.
TATTTAAGTTGATATAGATGCAGATGATTACATATATAATTATTATATATGTACAGTGGCACCTGGACAAATGAGCATTTTAAATCACGAGCAATTTGAGAGACAAGCAGTCACTTGAGGGATTTTTTGCTTAACCTCACTGAGCAGATATTTGAATCACAACTTTCTGCCACCCTCCACTAGATGGCCTGCCAAACGTTCTGAAAAAGAGGAAGAAACAAACTTCCATGGAAAGGTTTTTGTTGAAACAACCTCTAAGTAAAAGCAAGGAAAGTGTGGCAAAAAAGCCAAAAGTCAGTGAAGAAAATGATGATGATAAAGCAAAGTAAAAAAATAGCAATTAAGTCTGGCAATAAAGTTACATATCATACATAGTGCATAAGTTAAATTTTGCAATTAAATGTAGCATTAACTGTGTAGAGAGTAAGTTATGTTAAGCGATAGCACACAAAATGAAAACCTCCTCTACCAGTCTCCTCCCCCTCCGCCAGCATCTTCGCTTGATCTTGAAGGTAAGTACACTTAATAAACCATTTATTTACATTCTCTTTTATGTGTGTGTGTGTGTGTGTGTGTGTGTATAATTTATAAAGTACATTTTCTTATTTAAAAGCATATAAAACAACAAAGTCGTGTGGTGTTTGGGGGGCCAGAATGGATTAATGGCATTCCCATTAATTTAAATGGGAAAATTCGATTTGACACACAAGCAAATTGAGTCACAAGCTCAGCCATGAAACAAATTAAACTCGTGTGTCAAGGTACTACTGCACATAAATATACATGGACAAGTTTACATACATTTATTCCCTTGCTCTGTCAACTTGAAGGTCTAAAGTAAGTAACACTGCAATAAAAGAAACAAGCACTCTATTGCCCAGCTCTTGGTTTCTATTACCATTCTCCAACAAAAGGAACCAGGACTTCCTGGAGAAATAATTTATTCTAGCACTAGTATAAAAAATATACAAGAGGAGTGTGAAACAACTTGTAGTATCAAAAAGTAAAGAGGTAAAAAAAAATTGATAAGAGCATGTTGAAGAAACACAGGAGACACTAAACGAGCTCACAATGGATGAAGCTGGAACAATTCAAGAAACAAGTAAAGTTGTATTGGATTATATAACCCAGTAATAAATAAATGTCCCTGAGTCTATACTGACACACACACAAATTATTGCATAAATAAGTGGGAAGAAAGATAAATCTTTTGTGCAGAAGCATTTCAAATACTCCATTTTTAAGGAGGGGGCACAACTTCACATTTCTTAAGTGTAGACTGTACATAGCAATTTCCTTTCAAAGAGTACAATATGGAAAAGCTGAGGAAAGGAGAGAAAAGTCACTCTGTAGTGGTGAACCCTACCACTTCAGCAAAGTAATCAAAGTCAACAATAGTGATAAATCATATTGGTAGTATGTATATGTTCCTGCAATATGTCATAATAAAAATGGCTCTTTATATTTTCTATCTTCATCTCCAAAACATATAACATAGTCTTATCATGAGAGAAAACATCACATACATCCCAGTACAAGGGCAGTCTACAGTGTACCCTGATTAATACTCCTCAAAACTGTCAAAGCCATCAAAAACATAGTAAGCCTGAGAAATTGTCACAACTGAGAGGGACCTATGGAGATATAATGATTAGGCATAATGAGTTAACTTGGACGAAATCTTGGAACAGAAAAAATAAAAGAAAAAACATTAGGTAAAAACTAATAAAATCCACATGAACTATGAACTTCAATTAATAAAAATGCATTGATATTGGTTCATTAATTACAACAAATATACCATACTAATTTAAGGTTTTAATAACAGGGAAAACAATGTGCAAGGATTTATGAGAGCTCTCTATACTATCTTCTCAATTTCTCTATAAATCTGAAACTATTCTAAAAAGTAGTTTAGTTGAAAAGTGATAGTTACAATTGTACCAAAATATACTCATATTTTTAAAATCCTGCACAAGATTATTTTTTTTAATTTGAAAGAAATGACCATGAATGCATTCAAATATATTTAATCCATTATTCTAAAAATAAGTGTTTCATAATATTAGAAACTGAACTTAGATCTTCAATATTATTATCAATTGCATAATTCAAAAAAGGAAATAATTCTGGGTTACGCAATGACCATAGAATAGTTTTATATTTAAACCTAACTAGCAACCATGTTTTTTGTTGTTGTTTTTTCAAAACCATCTTTAAGGCCCTGGCCAGGTGACTCAGCAATAGTGCATTGACCCTACATGTGGATGTCCTGGGATCGATTATCTGTCAAGGCACACAGGAGAAGAGACCATCTGCTTTACCTCTTCTCTTTCCTCTCCCCCTTCTCTCTCTCTTTCTTCTCCTAAAACCATGGCTCAATTTATTCAAGCACATCAACACCAGATGCTGAGGACTGCTCCATGGAGTCTCTGCCTCAAGTGCTAAAAATAGCTCCATTGTGAGCATGGCCGCAGATGGGCAGAACATCAGCCCCAGATGGGGGTTGCTGGGAAGGTCCCAGTTGGGGAGCATGTAGGATTCTGTCTATATCCTTTCTTTCACTTGGAAAAGAAGGGAGAAAAATCATTAAAATCAATTTATATATTATCATGGTCATATCATAAAGTTTAAGAATAAGACTCTGAAACCATCCCAAGTTTGAAAAGATTCCATATATACTAAACAAATGACCTTGGTCAAATTACTTAACTCTGTGTACTTCAGCTTTCCTCCATAGAAGGTTGTATCTATGGCACATAATTAATGTGATAGCTAAATGAGTTAATATAGGAAGATCACTTAAAAGAGTGCCCTGAGATAGCAAATGTTCAATAAGTGTTAGTCATTTTTAAAATTTTTACCAAACCTCCACACATACTAGGATGTAGGTTACATGAAGTCAGAGGCTTTAGTCTTTTAGTGTCACTGTTATTGCTTGCATGCCTGAAGAGATGCTTGGCATGTTACAAGTGCCCAATAAGCATTTTTTTAATCATCATCATCATCATCATCATCACAGTTCCAAATCAATAGATATAGTTACTCAGCTGCATAAATAACTAGGCTGACCAGGCTAGCCATAAAATTTCTAAAAAGAAATATTCTGCTGTAGTAGAATCAAGACAGTTAAGAAGTTAAAATAAAGATAGTCCCAGCCTGACCAGGTGGTGGCAGAGTGGATAGAGCTTCAGACTAGAATGGGGAAGACCCAAGTTCGAGACCCCGAGCTCACCAGCTTGAGCATGGGACCCATCTGGCTTGAGCAAAAGCTCGCCAGCTTGGACCCAAGGTTGCTGATTCCAGCAAGGGGTTGCTTGGTCTGCTGAAGGCCCGCGGTCAAGGCACAAGTGAGAAAGCAATCAATGAACAACTATGGTGTTGCAACAGCAACGAAAAACTAACAATTGATGCTTCTCACCTCTCTCCATTCCTGTCTGTCTGCCCCTATATATCCCTCTCTCTGACTCTCTCTCTCTGTCCCTGTAAAAAAGAAAAAAGAAAAAAAAGATAGTCCTAGTCATGCTAAGTTTTCCCACAGAATTTTTAATTAAGAAATGTTAAGTAAAGTCACTTTAACTCTTCTTTCCTCCCTTGAAACTTTCCCCAAAACCCCACAATATTTAAAAAAATAAAAATACTTTTATCACCTGATCAGGTGGTGGTGCAGTGGATAGAGCATCGGATTGGGATGTGGAGGACCCAGGTTGGAGATCCCGAGGTTGCCAGCTTGAGCATGGGCTCATCTGGTTTAGGTTCACTAGTTTGAGCCCAAGGTCACTGGCTCGCGCGAGGGGTCACTCGGTCTGCTGTATCTCCCTGGTCAAGGCACATATGAGAAATCAATCGATGAACAACTAAGGAACCACAACAAAGAATTGATGTTTCTCATCTCTCCCCTTCCTGTCTGTCTGTCCCTATCTGTCCTTCCCTCTGACTCTCTCTGTCTCTACCAAAAAAAATAGGAAAAAAAATACTTTTATCTTCAATACAATAAGCAAATGCTGTTGACTCTAAACAATGACCTAGTGATGTGTTAAGGAATGAGTTGATGAGAGAATTTAGCCACCTTCTCCTATTTTCATCAACAACTCACAGTTCATACAACATTAAAAAGTAAGTTAAATCTGAATATCATCCTTGCAATAAAATAAGCTTCAGGAAAATTTTCTAGCTTACTTCCCTCCCCATTTTCTAAGTAATTAGACACAAAACTTTTGTTGCAAAGCATATCAGTCAACTCCTATTGCAAATGATAATAAATTTGACATTTTACCTAAGAAACCAAGATATTATTGATAATGACATTTCAAGTTGAGGTGCCTGATCAACATCTAGAAACTATTACAGGACTCTTAAATTTCCTATCTACGTCCAAGCTCTGGCAGGTTGAATAAAAATAGTAAAACAGTCTTGAAGGAAAAAGAACAATGTTGGAGGAATCACACTACTTGACATCAAACTATACTACAAGGCCATAGTAATCAACACAGCATTGTACTGGCATAACAAAAAAGGACATATTGATCAGTGGAATAGAATAGAAAATCCAGAAATCAACTCACAACTCTATGGTCAGTTAACATTTGACAAAGGAGGCAAGAACATACAATGGGGTAAAGATAGACTATAATAAATGGTGTTGGAAAAACGGGACAGATACATGCAAAGAAAAAAAGCTAGACCACCTTCTTACATTATACACAAAAATAAACTCAAAATATTTTAAAGATTTAAATATTAGACTTGAAACCATAAAAAACCTAGAAGAGGCCCTGACCAGTTAACCCAGTGGTATAGTGTCAGGCAGGCATGTGAAAATTCTGGTTCAATTCCCAGTCAGGGCACACAGGAGAAGCAGCCATCTGCTTCTTCCCCCTGCCCACATCCCGCACTCTCTCTCTCCTTCTCTCTCTCACTCTCTCTTTCCCTCCTACAGTCATGGCTCAAATGGTTCAACAAAGTTGGCCACAGGTGCTAAGGATGGCTCCATGGCCTTGCCTCCAGTGCTAAAAAAAAATAGCTTGATTGCCGAGTAACAGAGCAGCAGCCCAGATGGGTAGAGCATTGCCTGGTAGGGGGCTTGCTGGGTGGATCCCCGTCAGAGCACATGTGAGAGTCTGTTTCTGCCTCCCTGACTCTGAATTAGTTAAAAAAATCTTAGAAGAAAATGTAGGCAGTAAAATCTAAGACATTTTTTGTATCAATATATATCTCCTGAGCAAGAAAAATGGCAACAAATAAATGGGACTACATTATACTAAAAATATTTTTGCATAGCAAAGAAAACCATCAACAAAATGAAAAGATAACCCACTGAATGGGAGAACATATTCACCAATACATCTGTAAGAGATTAATATCCAAAATTTGTAAAGAACTTATAAAACTCAACACCAAAAAAAAAAATAGAATTAAAAAATGGGCACAGAACCTGAACAGACACTTTCTCAAGAGAACATATATATGTCCAATAAACATGAAAAGATGCTCAACATCAGTAATCATCAGAGAAATGAAAATTAAAACCACAATGAGATATCACCTCACACCTATAACAATGGCTATTATCAATAAATAAATCAATGAACAACAAGTGTTGGCAAAAGTGTAGAGAATAGGGAACTCTTGTGTACTGTTGGGGAGAATGCAGATTGGTGCAGCCACTATGGAAAGCAGTATGGAGTTACAAACATTTTAAAAGGGAACTGCCTTTTGACCCAGTGATATAACCTAAGAATCCCAAAACACTAATTTGAAAGAATATATGCACCCCCATGCTTACTGCAGCATTACTTACAATAGCCAAGATTAGAAACAGTGCTAGTGCCCATCAGTAAATGAGTGAATATAAACGCAGTAATACATTTACTCAATGGAATACTGCACAGCCATAAAAAAAGGAAATTTTAACTTTGTGACAGCACCTGGATGGACCTGGATGTCACCTTGGATGGACCTGGACAGCATTATGCTAAGTGAAATAAGCCAGGCAGAGAAAGATGAGTACCATATAATTTTACTCATATGTGGAATCAAATGAATGACATGAACTAACAAGCAAAATAGGGACAGACTAGTACATAGAGAGCAGGATGACAGCTGCTGGGGTGAGGGACTGGATGAGTGGGGTGGAGGGATTGAAAAAGAAAAAGAAAAAAACTCATGGGCATGCACAATAATGTAGAGATTGTGGAAGGGGAAATGAGGGCATAGGAGGAATAAAACGTGATGGATGAAGACTTGACTTGGGGGAGGGGGGATGAGCACACTATGTAATGTACAGAAATGTGTTGTGGAATTGGGCACCCGAAACCTCTAAAATTATATCAACCAATGTCACCCCAATATATTCAATTAAAAAAAGGCATTCTCGGCTCTGGCCAGTTGGCTCAGCGATAGAGTTTCAGCCTAGCATGTCCAAGTCTCAGGTTCGATTCCTGGTAAGGGCACACAGAAGAAGCGCCCATCTGCTTCTCTCCCCTCCCCCCTTCTTCCTCTCTATCTCTCTCTTTCCCTCCCGCAGCCAGGCCTCCATTGGAGCAAAGTTGGCCCAGGCGCTGGTGATGGTTCCATGGCATCTGCCACAGATGCTAGAATGGCTCCAGCTGCAACAGAGCAGTGCCCCAGATGGGCAGAGCACAGCCCCCTGGAGGGCATACAGGGTGGATCTTGGTCAGGCACCTGCGGGAGTCTGTCTGACTGCCTCCCCACTTCTAACTTCGGAAAAATACAAAATAATAATAAATAAAAGTAATATAAAAAGGCATTCTCTTCATCTCAACCTTTATGAAAGGACAGAGAACAGGATTGAAGATGGGGAAAATCAAGCAGCATTCTAACATCTCAGCTAACCCTGCTCTATAGATGGATGATCATTTAGAGCAGTCTGGAGTTAGTGACTCTTGGCTCAGTCCTGAGGTCAGGGTGGAGGGGTGGAGGGGTGGAGGATCAGAGGACAATGAGGCCTTTATATCCGCCTATAGATTAATCAACAGACCCATGATCTTAGGAAAGTATTTCTTTTAACTGAGTCAATTCCTGGAAGAGGCTAGTGTCTGAGGGTTGTCTGCCTCAGCATGTTCTCCATGTGAGTAATAAGTCTTTTATTTATGAAAGCACTGCACAGCATCCACCAGAGCAGTGGAAGTGCATTATTTATACATATGAAGGTAAATATCTTGAGAAACAGTTAAAATAACTTTAAGGAGTTGCCTTTAAGAAGATGGTCTTATATTATGGAAAATGGTTCAAGTGTCTCATTTTAAGCCTGTTGGGACTACAGGAGGTCCTTGGGTTATGACAGTTCCATGCCGATAACAATTATGTAACCCTAATTTGGGTGTAAGTTGAAACACACCCTAGCCTTAGTCACTGACCTATCCTAACACAGTTGTAAAATTATAATCTAGAACATAAAAACACAACTAAGCCACAGAAAGAGGAAAAGGACATAAATATATTGTACAGTATACTGTACTATAGTAATAAAAAATGAGTATAAAAGAATGACACTAACAGTGTAGGCCGAAACACTCACATCTCAATTTTTTTAAGTTTTTATGAGAGTGAGAGTCGTAAACTCGAAACATCTAATGTTGAGACTGTCATAACCCAAGGACCCTCTGTATTCGATTTCTTTTGCTCTGTTTATTAATTGACAAAAATGATGTGTTTTAATAGAAAGACACAAAAAATGTATACATATAAGAATAAAAAGAGGAAATACTTCAAATTTCATCATTAAAGTGATGGGAATACATTTAGTTAGATACATAAGTATATAGACAGAATATAGATAGATATCCAGTGTCCAGTCTTTCTATAAAATTATTTATTAAATTTTAAATTAAAAATATAATGAATAAAATTTCATAATAAATCAATGCATTTCTGAACTATTATACTGAAAAGAAATATTTAATTATAGATTTTTTTATTAAAGTAGATGCATTTACATTTTTACTGATGTGGAAGTTTCAGAAACAGCTTTAAAAAATATACCTCTATGTCTATCTATATAGACAGTTCTAATTATAAGAGATTATGTTGGATGTATAAGTGTGTGTGTGTGTGTGTGTGTGTGTGTATATATATATATATATATATATATATATATATGTATATGTCTATCTATCTGTCTATCTATCAATATATCTATGTCATATCATGGCAAATTATAGGTTACTTAACCTAGGAACACAGAAAAACAATTTTACCTTTTCTAAAAGCAGGCTGAAAAATACCTCTCTGAATAAGGTCATTACCAAAAATTTTCCCTGCACCACATTGCAAATTACTATTCAACTATCAAAGTCAAATATAAAAAGTCATTTTCTTTTCAAAGCATTTGTGTGTGCTTCTCCATCCTCAACCCAGACGTGATTTGTCTTTAAAAATAAGCACCGATTGTAGCAGGTTGATAATCAGAGCTTCTAAAACTTGCTTGATTTAAAAACAAAAAACTTGAGAAGTGTTTGTTAAAACATTCTCAAGCCCTGCCCTGTAGTATCCAAATCAGTACCTCTGGTGTTGGGGCTATGATTTGTACTTTAAGAATTTCCTCAGATGAACCTGGCCAGGCGGTGGCGCAGTGGATGGAGCGTAGGACTGGGATGCGGAGGACCCAGGTTCGAGGCCCTGAGCTTGCCAGCTTGAGCGCGGGCCCATCTGGCTTGAGCGGGAGCTCGCCAGCTTGGACCCAAGGTCGCTGGCTCCAGCGGGGGGTGCTCGGTCTGCTGAAGGCCCGTGGTCAGGGCACATGTGAGAAAGCAATCAATGAACAACTAAGGTGTCGCAATGGCAATGAGAAACTGATGATTGGTGCTTCTCACCTCTCTCTGTTCCTGTCTGTCTGTCCCTATTTATCCATCTCTCTGACTCTCTGTCTGTCCCTGAAAAAAAATAAAAAAAGAATTTCCTCAGATAATTTTTATGACCAGACAATTTTTATAAACAGTGCTATAGTATAAAAAGCAAAGGCTTTGGAAGAAGAGAGATTTGAGTTCTTATCACAGCTGGTGATTTATCTGTGTCACACTGAAATAACTTCCTCAACTCCTCAGTCTCCTCTTCTATACAATGGAGATAAGCTTAACCTGATGATTTAAATTACATATATTAGAACCTAACACAATAACCAGCACTAAATAGCACATGGCAAATATTCTTGTCCTTCTTTTTAACCTCTTTTGCCCATTAAAGCTCTTATCACTTACTTTATACCCAGTTATTCATAATTGTTGATTGCTGGATTCTGAAATCCAGAAGGACAGGCACCATATTTTTATTCTTGGGTCCCTCGTACCTACCATTGTACATGCGATGCTGTTGGTGCCCAAAAACTATTTATAGAACAGATTGACTCAGGACAACCTCTTAATCACCACTGATAGTTCTTTGACCAGATTTACTATCTTGTCCAATCTTTTTCACTTCCTCTCACTCCCTACAGATTACATATAATAAAGTGTATTCCTTATAATGAAAAGAAAAGCATTAGATACAATGATACTCTTGACACATAATAAAAATTAAGTTGATGGTTAAAAATGATGGGGGAACCCAAAAGTTGAAAATTTGGCTTCAGCAATAATAGTTTTTAGTTGTAATAAACAGGAGATTACATAAGGGTAAGGAAATAGTTAATCTGCTTGTTATTCTAATGTAATGGGCCTGGGCTTCCCCTTTAAAATATAGAAAGAAGTTTCCCTTTATAGGAAGGCCTGGGAAGCCCCCTCTAGGCTGGCACCAGGAGGGACCTGACAATCAGGGGAGTTTAAATTATAGTAGTTGTTAGTAAAAGTTTAGCCACATGATTTGCTATAAAAAGTTAGGCTTATAAATTTAATTAGAAACTTAGTTCACAAATCTTAAATCCTTATTTTGTCTTCTAAGGGAGTAGAAAGTCTTATTTGCAAATAATTCTCAGAGGCAGATGGTCTCAGAGACGCCAGGTCCTGGCTGTTCCTAGAAGACACCTGACCCCGGCTGTCTGGAAGATTTAACAAGGACACCAGACAGGACCATGCTAATTGGATCTGTGTCACTATCAGAAGAACTTGTGGGAGAGATATTCCTGTCAACTGACAACCTCCACCTCTTGCACATTGTTACGTGACTAACTGCACGGACTTTGCCCCTGAACCATATAAAAACAGTCAGCAAGAGAAGAGTGTTAAGGCAGTTCTTTTGGACAGGAGCCCCCTGCCTTCTCAGTTTGCTGGCAATCTGAATAAAAACACTCTTATATTACTCAGATTTATCTCTGTGATTGATTGGCAATGATGGGCAACTCAAACTTTGGCTTTTTACAGTAACAAAAAGAGAAAAAAATGTGTAGATTACACTTTTAATCTGCCATATTTCTGAGTAACAGGATACTTAGGTAGGCATTTAGACTTTTCCTAGAATAGAAACGATCATTAGTATGAGTCTAATTTAGTTCCCTGCTGAAGGTGATAAAGGCAGCTCATTAATTCTTTCTAGTATTAAAATTCCTTGTACTGTTTCAAAGTCTTCTCATGATCTGGAAGGTGCAGCCAAATGACGGAATCCAAAGGATAACATCAAGACAGGCAAAATTCAATAAAAACTATTTTTCAAGTAAGTAACAGGCAATCCCTTCTTTGGGGAAGAAATATTTTTTCAGTAAAAATGAACTTGTTCATTACTTATTAGCAGTCAACAGATGTAGGAGGATTATTTGACAGTTTGATTTTTTTTTATATCTAAAGATGAAAATTAAGTGTTTTGCTGATAATGATATGCTCACAAATGTATTCACATAACCCTCTCCCATTTGAGGAATTATTACCTCTGGAAGCTCTTGAAGAAAGAGATTCAAGAAGCCAAGACTGCAGCCTCATACTCAAGAAACAGCACACAAATGTTGTTCCCGTAATTTGCTAACTCATTTTCCCATCCTTTTCTGCCAAACTTCACTGATATCTCATTTTCACTGGTACTTTTTCTCAGATTTGGAAGTTGCACAGCAAAATACTTAATTTCTAAATCTCTAGGAGTACATGCATTAAAAGTCCAACCTCACCAATTAACTTAGTAAATTTGGGCAAGTATACAGTGTCTCTACAATTTTCAGTTATTTGTGAAATAAAGATACAATATTAATGTCATAGAATTGACTTGAGAATTAAATTAGATACTGAATGTAGAGCACTCCTACTGCCTGGTTATTTTCATTAATTATGTTAGGGTAAAAGTTCCAGGAAATTAGCAAATTACTGCTTAGTTTTTTGATATGCATTTATGGTTGTCTAAATTTCCACATGCAATCTCTTAAATACCTCTTACTATTTTCCAAATTCTGCACCAAATCTTTATGTCTAATTTTCACAACAAAGCCATGAGTAGATCATTTTTATCACCTATGTGAAGAAACTGAAGCACAGAGAGGAGAAGTACTTTGTCAGAGGCGCAAGCTTATAGGTAGCAAGTTGTGATCTGAACACAGAGATCTGGTCCAGAGGGCTTTCCCTAAACCATAACTTTCACTTCATTCTGCTTAGTACAACTGGACAGAGAGTGGGTAGAACACCAACATAAACTAAATTTAAGCCAATATAGAATTAGAGAAAAGAATATATACTGAGATGAAATAGCTTCCATAAAGATCCAAAGATATGCTGCATCAAAGACCTGGTTGCATTCTGATGTCTCAGCTGCTTGAGTTTTTTTCACTTCCTTGGGAAGATTGCCCTTGATATGTAACTAAGAAATATGAACTGACTACTCTAAAAATGCGTATCACAAGCAGCTGGCTGAATTTCGGGAGACTTTTCTTTCATTGGTTTTTGCTTTTCCTGGAGAAACAAATGCCAGTAGCAATATTTTGCTAAATATTTTTTAAACATAGACTTTCAGTTTCGTAGCAGAATGCTGTTGTGACTGAGGATTTTGCCTCAAAAACTGTGAGTCTAATTGTGATTATAATGAATGCTATCTCATGACTCCAACATTTCTAGTTTCTTTGCTTTGACTTCATGAATTATAGGCACAGATAAAAAAAGCGGTCCAGCAAGGTTAAGTGACTTAACGAAACAGTTAATATTACCAGCCCTGACTTTTCAGTATCCTAAAAAGGGATGACAAACATTAGTTCTGTGCCTGGGGTTTAGACTCTCAGATGACCGACCCTAAGAGACATTTGGGCATATCTGCTTAATCTGCCTTCATTTTGACATTAAAATGTGTTTTCTGGAATTAATAATTAGCAAAACTATTATACATAGTCTGGGTTCAATTATATCCTCAAGAGCAAATGCCTTTTTTTATTATTAGATTAAACATTATATAGCCTGGCCTGTGGTAGTGCTGTGGATAGAGCTCTGACCTGGAATGCTGAGGTCACCAGTCTGAAACACTGGGTTGGCCCGGTCAAGGCATATACAACAAGCAACCAATGAACAGCTAGAGTGAAGCAACTACTTCTTGTCCCACCCACCTCCCCTCTCTGTAACATCACTAAATAAAATCTTTAAAAAAATAGAGAGAGATTAATTTAGTGTTCTCAGTCATAACTTCTGTAATTAAAGGATATATCAGAAAATATATATATTGAAAAATACTTTTTAAAAATTTAAAAGCATGCAAAAAAGTCACCTAAGACAAATTCTACTCCATAATCATACAAAATGAATTAATCAGCCTTGAGTATTAATATCTCAGTGTGACTTTAACAAAAATACTATTATATGCATTTAAAATTGATATACAATTAATATGACTGAATACAAAGCATTGTCTTTGTTTATGATATTTTAGCCAACAATAAAACATACGTTTTTGATAATTAATCAGAGAGGGTTAACCAAACAAATACAAAGAAAAAAATCATTCATATAATATTAGTACATTTAAAACCATACTTAAATCCTGGGATAAGAAATATTTCAGTAACCATGAAAACAACAGAGCCTGACCTGTGGTGGCGCAGTGGATAAAGCATTGACCTGGAACACTGAGGTGGTCAGTTCAAATCCCTGGGCTTGCCTGGTCAAGGCACATATGGGAGTTGATGCTTCCTGCTCCTCCTCCTCTCTCTCTCTCTCTCTCTCTCTCTCTCTCTTTCTTGGCTCTCTCTCTCTAAAAATGAATAAATAAAATCTAAAAAAAGAAAACAACAGAAAACTGAGAAGAGACTATTTATTTCCCAAGAAGAATTCCCAAACTAATCTAAGATGCCCACTGGTAGACATGACAAAAATAAGCTTCACAAATGAGATGGTTTAAAAAGTACTTTAGAAGCCATCACATCACTCCCTCAATATTCAAATTTACATGCTATTCTTTAAAATAGGCTTCAGGTTTAATTCCTCCTCTTCTTTCAACTCAACAGCCAGTTCATCCTACAAATTCCATCATAAAAGTATGTATTTTCCTCTTCCTCCCCCTCTTTTAGTTGTTAACACTCTAAAATCTTTCACCTGTTTCCAGAATATTGCAATATTCTACAAGTTGATTCTTGGCTTCCATTTTCTCCCAGCAATAATCACAGAGTTGCTTTCTGGACATATCACTGATTTGCTTTAAAAAGAAAAAAGAAAAGAAAGCCATACTAAATTTTGGTTTGCAATCTACGGAGTGCTGCCTGGTAAAATCTGAAACTGGCCCCAGTTCGCTGGGGGCAGGGGAGCCTAAAGAAAGAAGCAGACCACTCCAGATTGGTAGGTGGCAGTTTTAATAAACAAGGGAACTCACCAGGCTGGTCTTGGAAGGGCGCAAAAAAAGTAGACCTCTGCACTTGCCCTCCAGAATCTTAAAAGTTTACAAAGAGGCTTTCACAAAATTTAGTCCTATGTTCAGTCCGGATGATCTTCACAACACCTTACTCTCTCAAGGCTATGTCCTTGAAACAGCTCCTTGTGGGTGAATGGTGGGAGGAATGTATATTCCAAAGACAGGGTAGGGACTGAGGAGTCTGACTACCTGCATCCAGCTCTCTGATCACCTGTGGTCATGCCCTCTGAATGACCTCTTCTAACACTAATCAAAAACCCGGGAGGACTTTGAAGTCTGCAACAGACCGCTCCTCTTTTCCCATCCCCTCCGAGGAAGAACAAGGACCCAGGATATCCAACCGACCTTCAACCTCAGTGCACGGTGTGGTAAGCTCCCTGCCTCCAAACCCCCTCAGGTTCTTTCCGCCAAGGCTCCCTGTCCAAAAACTGTAGCTACGTCAGGGAAGCCTTTTCCGTCTGAGTAAATGTGTGCTTTGGAGACGTTCAAGCATATATTTACTTTCTCTATTCATTCCGTGGCCAGAGTCTGAGTTTTGGGAAGCCAGTAACTCATCTCTTGACCATTATCCAAAAACTGAGAGATGACCATGGGGGCAAAGGAATCCAAGCCTGACTCTAAAACACCCCTGGGGTGCCTTATTCGAAACCTCCTAAACATTAATCCCTCCCTAAAATGGAATAAACTAATTTTCTTCTGCAGCATGGCCTGGCCACAATACCCACTGGATAACAGACCAGGTGACCTTAGGAAGGAAGTTTCAACTTTAATATCCTTATTGGTTTACAGAACTATTGCCAAGAAGTTGGAAAATGAACAGAGATTTCTCATATACAGGGGTTTCTTCAGTTGCGTTCTCATTCTAATCTCTGCGCCGGCTGCTCTACAATGCAGGTCCTTCTGGCCAGGGAAACCTCAGCCAAACTCTCCACTCTAGATCTTTCCTCCTTTGCTGACTCCCCTGAGGAACTTTGTTTCCCTCCTGCACCACTCCCTCAGTCCCATCCTGTCTCTTCACCGAATCCTGTTTCTCTTCTGCAGCCGGCAAACACTGATCCCTCTCTCTCTCCTCCCCTGTTAGCACTCACACCCGATCCCACTCCAGGCCACAAGAGGGAGCCGACCTCCTGTGCCCTCTCCGCGAGGTGGCCGGGACAGAAGGGGTTGTTAGAGTCCATGTGCCTTTCTCCCTCTCTGATCTGTCTGCAATTGAAAAGCGTTTGGGCTCCTATTCTTCTAATCCTACCAACTATACCAAGGAATTCTAATATCTCACTCAGGCATATGACCTTACTTGGCATGATCTCTATATTATTATGTCTTCTACCCTCACCCCCGATGAACGAGACCAGATCTGGACAGCAGCGCGAGCTCATGTAGATAAGGTCCACACCTCCAATGCTCAAATGCCGGTGGGCCCAGAGGCGGTCCCTGACACGGACCCCAACTGGGACTACCAGAAGGAACAACCAGGTAGGAGACGACGTGATCAGATGGTTGAATGTCTTATAGCTGGCATGCAGGATGCAGCACAAAAGGTAGTTAACTATGACAAGTAAAGGGAAATTACTTAAGGACCTGAGGAAAATCTGGCTCTCTTCTTAAATCGCCTCGCTGATGCTATGGTCCTTCATATTCATTTAGACCCTAATTCCAGTGTCGGGGCCACTGTATTAGCTACTCACTTTATTTCCCAATCGACCCTGGACATTCGGAAGAAACTTAAGAAGGCAGAGGAGAGCCTGCAAACCCCTATCCGAGACCTGATGAACATGGCATTTAAGGTTTTTAATGGTCGAGAGGAACAGGCCAAGGTTTTTCTCCAGGCCCACGTGCAACAGAAGGTAGCACTCCAAACCCAGGCTATTGTGGCAGCCCTTAGGCCAGAGCAACAGGGGCTAAGCACAGGAAGTGCTCAACTTAAGCCTGGACCACAAACAAGATCCCCACCGGGAGCTTGCTTTAAGTGTGGCGAGGAGGGTCCTTGGTCTCGACAATGCCCCTGCCCAAGGCTACCTACTAAGCCTTGTCCTAAGTGCAAGCAGCCTGGTCACTGGCGGAGTGATTGCCCCCTCTGGGCAGCAGGCACATCCTCGGCATCTCAGGGTGGAGGACAGGCCACTCAGATGGGAGGCCAAGCTAGCAAAGTAAACCCATCATTCTAATTCCTAGGTCTCATGGACAGCTGACATGGCCTGGACTCGGAGACCGCCCCTCACTCTCTCTGAGCCACGGCTGAAGCTACAGGTAGCAAGTAAGCCCATTTCATTTCTGTGGACACGGGGGCTACCTTCTCTGCTTTGCCACCACACTCTGGACCTCTAATTCCTTCACAGGTCTTGGTTAGGAGGGTTGATGGGACCTCTTTCCTCTTCATACACTACCCTTGACATGCAGTTTACATGGAATTTCTTTTTATTGCACCTATTCTTAGTTATGCCATCATGCTCTGTACCCCTTCTGGGTTGAGACATTCTACACAGTGTTGGAGCCACTATCCAGCTGACAATGTTTTCCCACTTATTCCTGCCATTCCTCACTACCAAAGGCTCCCCCATAATCAATGCTACCCTCATTTCTAACCAGGTCTCTTGCCTCAAGCTTGCTCCCATGCAGGATCACTGACAGTTTGGAACCACTGGGCCCTACTCATCTGTGACTCACCAAGAGATTAGGCCCTGCAGATTCTCCTTCCGCATCTTGTCCCTCCCATCAGGAACCTGCCACCGGAGTGAACTGAACCAGGGAGCAGTGCTGTTTGAAGCACATCAGCGAACTTTCTCGACTCACGGCCAAACTGATATTCCTCCTGACACCCCTCAAAGCCATCACCAGCCAACCCTCCCACCCCACAATGCCCCTAATCAGCAGGAAGTAGACAGAACAATAAATGGCACCCCATTTCTATTTAACCAAAAAGGCTGGGATGTAGGATGGTTGGCAATGGGGTGGTCAAGTGGGAAATCAGAACCCCAGTCTTTGTCTGGGATCACCCACATGGCCAGGCGCACGGAAACTACACTTCCCATAAACCTTTGGGAAAAAAGCGACTGTCCATCAGCCAGTGAGATTTCACTACGTCATATTAGCTAGACAACCCCAGAAGGGCCCCTTTTAAAATTTGGCATTCATCACCTGTGCCAGTGAGTCCCGACTGAGTAACGCTCTGTACCAAATAAAGCCTCAATAATTAAGACTTAATAACTATGCTGATTTTATTCTTTCTTGGTGGGGAAAATACCTTACAAGAGTCTCTTTTTTTTTAATTTCAGTGAGAGGAGGGGAGGTAGAGAGACAGACTCCCACATTCACCCCAACCAGAATCACCTAGCAACCCCATATGGGGCTGATGTTCTGCCCATCTGGGCCATGCTTGCAACCAAGCTATGTTTAGCTCTTGAGGCGGAGGCTCCATGAAGCCATCCTAAGTGGCTAGGGATAACGTGCTCAAGTCAATCAAGCCACGGCTGCAGGATGAGAAGAAGAGAGAGAGAGTTTTCTCTGAGTTCTTATTCTATCCTAACTTAAATTACCCTCTCCTCTGTCACTCATTAAGAGTGAAATAATAAAAATCTCATGGGATAAAACTTCAAGGAACCCTAAGTAGCCAAAACCAAATTGAAAAATAAGAATAAAGTTGTAATATTCATGCTTCCCAATTTCAAAATTTGTAACAAAACTACAGTGATCAAAATTGTGTTATTGGCATAAAGATTATCATATGTATTTTATACACTATATAAATAAATTGAAAGTACACAAATAAAACCATTTATAGCCAATTGATTTCTACAAGAATGCAAGACCATTCAATGAGTTAAGAATAGTCTCTTCAACAAATGGTTCTTGGTCAAGTGGATATCCACATTTAAAACAGTAAAGTAGTCCCCTACTTCATACCACATACAAAAATTAACTCCGTATACATTTATACACACACACACACACACACACACATACACATAATATACAGACATAAGAATTTAAAATATATTATTTAAATAATGTAAAAATATATTAATAGGCCCTGGCTAGATGGCTCAGTGATGGATCATTGACCCCGCATGTGGAAGTCCTGAATTCGATTCCTGGTCAGGGCACACAGGAGAAGCACCCATCTGCTTCTCCACCCTTTCCCCTCTCGTTTCTCTCTATTTCTCTCTTTCCCTCCCAAAACCAAGGCTCTATTGGAGCAAAGTTGGCCCGGGCACTGAGGACATCTCCATAGCCTCCACCTCAGGCTCTAGAATGGCTCCAGTTGCAATGGAGCAATGCCCCAGATGAGCAGAGCATCTCCCCCTGGTAGGCTTTTTAGGTGGATCCCAGTCAGGCACATGTGGGAGTCTGTCTTTCTGCCTCCCTGCTTCTCACTTCAGAAAAATACGAAAAAAAAGTTAATAATTAGTATACATCACTAATATAATATTAATGTATATGGATAATAAAGTAGTATAAAATATAAGAGTTAAAACTATAAAACCCTTAAAAGAAAACATAGGGGCAAATCTTTATTACTGGATTTGGCATTAGGTTCTTAGGTTTGACACCAATGGTATAAGCAGCAAAAGAAAAAATAAAGTGGACTTCAACAAAATCGAAAACTTTTTGTGCATCAAAGGATGTACTCATGAATGTGAAAAGGTAACCTACAGGGTGAGAAAAGATATTTGCAAACCAGCTTAAGGCCAGGTATCAAGACACACTCCTGACAGGAAAGTTGTAATAGTCATTCAAAGAGAAAAGAGGAGAGATCACATTCAGTCATCATCAAAACCTCCCTGGGTGAAATTCAAGTGTCAGCTCTCAGCATCTTATTTACATTGCTAACAGCACTGAGTTTTCACAAAATAATATCATCCAATCAAATTAAGGTAGTTTATTTGGATTTTTTTTTTTTTTCAGTGAGGGGAGAGGAAGCAGAGACAGACTCTTGCTTGAGCCCCGACCATAATCTACCCAGCAAGCCCACCAGGGGATGATTTTCAGCCCATCTGGGGCATTGCTCCATTGTTCAGCAACCGAGCTCTTCGTGGAGCCTGAGGCAGAGGCCATGGAGTCATCCTCAGCACCCAGTGCCAACTCGCTCCAATCAAGCCATGGCTGCAGGAGGTGGGAAGAGAGAGAGAGAGAGAGAGAGAGAGAGAGAGAGAGAGAGAGAAAAGTGAGAGGGGGAAGGGTACAGAAGCAGATAGGCACTTCTCTTGTGTGCCCTGACCAGGAATCAAACCAAGGACATCCACATGTGGGGAAGATGCTCTGCCACTGAGCCAACCAGACAGGACCAGTTTATTTGGATTTTGTTAGCTTTGAAGTTTTATTAGCTTTAATCTGAAATTTTCAATTTTGTAATTTATAAGAATAATAAGCATAAAATTAAAATTAATTTTACATTTATATATTTTGAGTTAACATTATAATAAAAATAATTGTTGGGGCCTGACCTGTGGTGGCACAGTGGATAAAGCGTCGACCTGGAAACACTGAGGTCGCCGGTTCAAAACCCTGCACTGGTCTGGTCAAGGCACATATGGGAGTTGATACTTCCAGCTCCCCCCCCCTTTCTCTCATTCTCTCTCTCTCTCTCTCTCTCTCTCTCTCTCTCACTCTGTGTCTCCTCTCTAAAATGAACAAATAAAAAGAAACTTAAAAAAAAAAGCCTTGCATTTAAAAAAATAATAATAACTGTTGGTTCAAATAAGGCTGTTTCTGAAAATGTTTTTCTATGCCATCTGATTCAATGAGAAAAAAAGTTTAAAGAAAAATTTTGATTAGGGAAAGATTTTCATTTTATGAGTTATATAAGGGTAATAAGTGACTAGATATGCAAACAATATTTACAAATGTATGTCACAGAAAAAGAGCTACATTATATTTTAAAGAAATTCTGCATAGCTATTTTATTATGTTGAGAAATGTTTTATTATCTGAATATTTCTATAACCAGGATGAGTCCAGATAATAAATTTTCTAAAAGTCAAAGAATTCATAAATTAGGCAATTTGAAATAACTAACAGAGATTTCACATTTGGCACTTAACGTGATTTTGTGAAATTCATTTACATGTGCAGTGTAGATTTTAATAAGAAAATAGCTTCCAACTATCATAAATAGATTTTAATCAGCTTTTTTCTTTTTTCAAGTTGAGGGGAGATAGAGAGACAGACTCTCACATGTGCCCTGACTGGGATCCACTCAGCAACCCTCATCTGGAGTCAACTCATTTGGGACCATGCTTGCAACCCAGTTATTTTCAGCACCTGAGGTAAAGGCTCCATGGAGCCATCCTCAGTGCTCAGGGCCAATGCATTCCATCCAGTAGAGATATGGTTGAGGAAGGGGGAGAGCGAGAGAGAGAAGGGGAGGGGGAGAGCAGATGTAGAAAAGCAGATAGTAGCTTCTCCTATGTGCCCTGACCAGTAATTGAACCCAGCACATCCACACACTGAACCAACACTCTACCACTGAGCCAACCAGCCAGCACCAGGTTTTGATTATCTTATTTCTTTAAATACTATTTGAAAATGTATTAAGAAAAACATAATGTGAAAGCAGATGATAAAGAAACTACCTTTTTAATCCATAAATGATGAATGTAATGCTTACCTTTGGCATGTGCTGCAAAAAAAAAGGAATATTATCATGATAGCTTTCCTTGTTAAACATTTTCTGACATTATTCTTCATGTTTAGCTAATGACCTACTCTGCCATTATATTTTATATGCATAGCATTATATTTTCTTCTCTTTTGCTTTGTACAATAGGTAGCAAATGACTATTGTTGGTGTATTTCTAAATTCACTATTTTATTGTTAATATTATTTTCCAATATCAAGGTATATAGTAGCTTTTTACATTAGGTGTACCTCACATCATATTTGTAAGATGAGAAAATAGTATTATTCAGGTGGATCTTATACATGCCACACACAGACATGTACTAAATAAAGCAGTGTCTTCTTGCAAATACAATGCTGTTTACCCATTTTGATAAGACGTAGTTGATTGTTGTAACCCATAGTTGATGTGTTTTAAAATATTTTTCCAGAAAGGGGGCTATAGCAGTTTCCTTCATTGAAAGTATTTTATTAGTTTCTAATTGTGTTTAGGGGTATATTTACAGCTCACCTGATGGGTATAGTTTAAGATGTGAAGTAGACCACAGGGGACCTCATTAGTATGGTGATTACAAGTTAATCAGTAATAGTGAGAACAGAGAAATAATGAAACAGAAAAACACATTTTTGGCATTCATTATTAGATTTCCTTGGTTTTTTAAGATTTAAAAACTATCGGGTTATTGTGTGGTGTTTTCACTCTTCTACGTTATGTTATCCTGAAGGGACAGTTCTGTGCTTTCAGGTAAAACCACTGAGACACAGGCTTCATTGGGTCATTTATTTTATTAATTTTTTCAACTTAATAAACATGTAGGAAATTACTGGGAGCAAGGCACACTACTAGGCACTGTGATAAATACAAATGCAAGCAAGAATTAAGCTCACATGTAAGAAGACACATGCAATAAAACAAAGGATAAATTCCATGTGAAGAGGGAGATTATTTGTATGAGGTTATCAGAGAAGGACAAGGAAATATTACAGTTCAAACTGAATCTTAAAGAACAGGATGTTAAAAGGCAGAAACAGTAAAATGGCATACCAAGAAAGAAGATGAGATAGGATAATCAAAAATGGAGAGGTAAAAATTGTTTAGTTGTATTTGAAAAAACATAGAATAGAACAAAAATTTTTAGAAAGCAATGCATATATAAAAGAATAAGAGGAGACAGAATTGAGAAAGAAAAATTGAGCCCATACAGTGAAGGGTCGAATGAATACAATGTTGAGGAGTTCAAGCTTTTCTCTCTAGGCAGCAGGAAAGGCTTCATCAGAGGGTGTTGTTTGTAAATTAACAAGTTTTACAGTACTTTTATTTTTAAAGAGATATTTATGCTTATTTCTGAAATTTTGGAAAATAGAAGGAAATAAAGTGGGACTCAGTTTTATGCCACCTCAAGTCATTTAAGTTTTTTGGTTTATAAAAATGATGATGAGCAGGGATATAAACGAATCCCACTAAAGTTGTGAAAATAAGATTACAGCAAGCAAATGTGAAGAATCTAAGTGGGCTGCAGCTTTCTTTTCTTTTTTTCCCTTTGAACGTGAAAAGCAGGCCTATGAACTTTCTAGCATTTGCATTGTATATTTTACATGTTTTTCCAAAATAATTTCACATCCACTATTGTGTCTCATTCCTGGGGGTGGAGGTGGGGGACTAATAGCAAAGTTATTAGTAACACCATCTTTTAGTTTTTTAAAAAAGTGACTCTGCTATAGTCAAGCTACTGGCTAAGACAGAGTCAGATTAGAATTCAGGTTTCCCAGAACATGTGTCAGTTTTCTTACCACCATATTTGTTCAAACCACCAGAATAAAGGCACAAAATAGCAGTATTCTGCACAGAATTTCTTCATATATTTGCTAACCATTCCAGCACATCTGTTAGTGCCAGGTGCCAAGTCACCATGCAGGTAAGAGGTAAATTGGACATGGTCTATACCTAAGATAGTTAGCCTTTTATGGAATATTTGTAGTGAAAATTATAGTGAACACTCATTGAACACCTTCTCTGGCATGCATGATACTGGGCCCTATTTCATGAACAACTTCCTTACTTCTGGAGGGACTCAATCTGTGGACAGTATTACTTATTTTTCTTTGCATCGATTACCCATGCCAAAGAAGAGAAATTATGTCTTCAATTGGTGAGTTTTTAAAAAGCAAGGCTAGCCTGACCTGACCAGGTGGTGGCACAGTGAATAGAGCATCAGACTGGGCCACAGAGGACCCAGGCTCGAAATCCCTGGGTTGCCAGCTTGAGTGCAGGCTCATCCGACTTGAACTCAGGCTCATCAGCTTGAGTGCAGTGTCACTGGCTTGAGCGTGGGATCATAGACATGACCCCATGGTTGCTGGCTTGAGCCCAAGGTCACTGGTTTGAGCAAGGGGTCAATCGCTCTGCTGTAGCTCCCCGGTCAAGGCACAAATGAGAAAGCAATCATTGAACAACTAAGGACAACAATGAAGAATTTATGCTTCTCTCATCTCTCTCCCTTCCTGTCTGTTCCTCTCTCTGACTCTCTTTCTCTCTGTGTCTCTGTAAAAAAAAAAAGAAAAAAAAAAGCAATGCTAATTTGCACCTGGCCTTGTCTTGAAGCAGGTATGTCCAACAGATGGGTACAGTCTGGTCTGCCCTGTTTGGGGGCCCCCTGCAGGGGGAACCTATGATTATTTGGTTGTGTCAGTAAGTAGGTTGGTTAAGTCTGACTGGGTGAAGTATTGGTAAAAAACACCTGGCTGTGGGTCTGAAGTCATGTCCTCCAATTAACTTTCTTAGTAATACAGCTGATATCTTTATATCTTTATGTTTCATTATGTTTATCTATTGGATTTACACTCTCAGTTTGAGAACAGAATAATTTTTAATGGCTAGCTAAATACTGTGTCTATCATCTCATTATCAGCAGCCATAGAAAAAAGACAGTAATGTTATTGTCATTTTCCTAAGAAGAAGATTGAGGTTTAAAAGGTTGAGTAAGGCCATGAGCTAAATCTCTGTGCTTGACCATATCCAGACCATAATAATGGTAGACTAATGCCTTTAAAAAGACACGCTATGTTATGTGCTCAATTACTTAAACAATAAGAAAAGCTTATTTTTGATTAGTGAAAAGTCTTAAAATAAGATGAAAACACCTTTTGAGAACTGTGGCATTCATTATGACCAGGCTAACCAACTCTTATAAACATGGCAAACAATCCTCTGATCTTATTTATGAGTCAGATGTCATAATTTATCCAATTCTTTTCTACATAATCTGACCCTCAGCTCCTGTTCTACTATCTACCAGATAACACTAAATATACATTTCAATTAGAGAAATAAAAGAACACAGTTTCCCACAGGGTGTTAAGAATTTCTAATTTGAACCTCAACAACAAGGACCTAGTTTTTCAGTCCATCCCAGGACTCAGCCCAGTCAGACTCAGTGGAGACTGTGTTTTACTTGGAGTCTGATTATACATGGTGATTCTCTGTGAGAATCATTTAAGTACAACTACAACAGCACCAGCCATGGGGGTGTGCTGTGAACTCATTACATATATCTTGTTCTAGAGGGAACATCCCATATGTTAATCATAATATAGCTAATACAAATATATAAAACAAGGGCTAGAGAGTCTACTTTGTACTTCAGTGTCAGAGGTTCCCTAGGATCACCCTCAGGTTCAAAAATTTGTTAGGAGGACTCATGGGACTTGACATATAGGTTTACTTAGCATTATGATTTTTACAGCAAAATGATGTAAAACAAAATCAACAAAGGAAAAAGGCACATGGTTTGCAGCTCTGCAAATACCAGGCACAGATGTCCAAGGGTCCTTGCCCAATGGAGTCACACCGGAACATGTTCATTTCCCAGAAAGGGGTTGTGATATCAAACATTTCCACCAGGGTAGCTCATTAGAGACTGAGTGCCCAAGGTTTTTATAGGAGGTTGTCAGGTCAGTAGTCTCTGCCTGAAATAAACCGAAATTCCAGATTTCCAGAAAGAAAACAGGTGCTCAGCATAAACCATATTGTTTGTGCAAACAGTTTAGGCAGAATGATCCTTTTTATGGTGGAAATCTAAGTTCCCAGATGTCAGCCAAGGGCCAAACTTATAGGAGGTCTTTCTAAGGATAAGCACTCTCAGAACTATTATGTTAGCACTTTTCTGCACAGCTTCCAATTTAAAAATTACATAAAAAGCAAAGCTCAGTGGCACTTTATTAAGAAATCATGAATAAAGTGCCATTTGGTCTTTTTAATTAAAAAAATAAATT
Source organism: Rhynchonycteris naso (assembly GCA_037038555.1). Classification (NCBI taxonomy): domain Eukaryota; kingdom Metazoa; phylum Chordata; class Mammalia; order Chiroptera; family Emballonuridae; genus Rhynchonycteris; species Rhynchonycteris naso. The sequence continues at coordinate 38,792,620 of CM072997.1, read as the reverse complement.
TAAAAGTTTTACTTACTTTTGGACTCCTTACACTAGAAGATACTGTGTCATCAAGGAGTTACACATATTAGTTCTTCTATCCTTAGGACTTCAACATAGTTCTCTTGGCCTATGAACTGGCTTGTACTCAAAAGTAGGATTAACGTCAGAAGCCTATTTTCTACTTCTTACACCAAACTACATTTTCTTCAGCAAAGCTATTTGAACACCCACCTAGTTTTTAGTCATAAGAAGGATTCAGTTAAATCACCAAAGAGGAAAAGAATCACCAGCATGTCCATCATGCTGACATCACCATTTTAACACCTCACTGTGTATATGTTTTTGTATACGTATTTCACTCAAATGTTTTCCTTTACAAATAAGAATTATGCTTTCCTGTTGTAATGATCTATTATCCCATTAAACATTTTGTATGTTACTGCACATTCCTCAGCAAAGAAGTACTCTAGTGTATTTACTCAAGTGACAATTTCTACATGCCAAATGCTAATCTAAGTAAAATAGAGAGAGCCATCTTACTCTCAAGGATTTGACATACTAGTGGAGAGAGAAATAAAAATATAATAATAAAGACTATAAAAGAAGGTGTTTCAAGATAGAAAGCCCAATGAAAAAACACACAATATGATAGAGTAGGAAAGAAAAACTGCTTTAGGCTCAGTTAGTAACTAAAGATCTCTTAAGGAGAAAATGTGGTTTGAGATCTGAAAAAAATTAGTCAGGAAGATTTGGAAGGAGAATATTCTAAGCAAAAGCAACAGTCATTGAAAATGCCTTGAGTCAAGAATACAGCGGTCATGGGAAAGGGTTTAGTTTAGGGGGTTTTTTTTTGGGGGGGGGTATTTTTACATGCAAGGAAAAACCTTTGGAGATTTCTAAATAAGAAAATGACGAGTTAAACTTTTAAAAGGTCACTCTGTGTGCCATGGGCATCAACTTGAAAAAGGGAAGAATGGAATCAGAAAGCTGTTTCAAGAATTCAAATAACAGGGAATAGAGGCTTGGCCCAGAGCTTACAGTAGCAGTCATAAAATTAACTTGTCATAGTTGAGAAATTCTTTGGAGACATAACTGGCAATTTATTTGATACATTGGGTGTGAAGTGTTATGACGAGATACGAAGTTTGACCCCTAAGTGTTTGGCTCGACCATTCATTTAAAAGAACATTTTTATAAATTTGAAATGATAACTTTTTGTCATATATAATTAAAATTCTTTTCCCCTTCTTGTAATTTGTCCTATAATTATGTTTGTGCTGTTTTTGAAGTATGGAGCTATTTAATTTTATGAAGTTAAAGAAATCAATATTTTCCTTTATTTTATTTATTTATTTATTTCGGTAATAAGCTCATAAAGTACTTCTCTACTTCTAAAGTTAGGTAAAATGTACTTATTGTTTTTTATAGAATTTAGGGTTTTATTTTTACATGTCTGTAATACATCTGAAATATATTTGTGAAATGTGAATAATGGGTATACCCTGCCTTTCCCTCAGTTGCTGCCTAGTTATCACAATGCCATTTATTCAAGGATCCATGTTTTATCTGCTAACAGAGATGCTTTTAGAATACACTTAGTCTTATTTAATTTGGGTTTATTTTTATAATTTCAATTTTTCTTTAATTATTTTCCTGAACTTGTTCCAGTATCAAATTATTTCATCAATTATTGGGCTTTTATTATATACTTTAATATCTAATAAGAAAAATCCATCCTCATAGCTCATATTTTTTAAAATTATCTAGATTCTCCATTCATATTTGTTCTTCCAGATCTACTAAAATTATGTTATTTTTTTAAGTTTAATACTTGGTAAATTAGCAAGATTTCAACTTATATATGACTGGAGTCAATGTGTTTGAAATACAGTATATTGAATGTAAAAAGTGGCTTACATTAATAAGAAAGAAGAGAAAGTATTACTTTCTTCATCTTTGACTATGCCTTAGTGGGAAGCTCATTGTCTCAACATTCAAAAATATACTTCAAATATCTGTCATGTTTTGTAACAGAAATAATATTGCAATAGTATTTTTAATAATCAATATTTCCATTTTACAGTACCAAGTGGTTCATGATAGAGCATCTATACATAATTAGCCCATTCTTTTAAACTTCCAAATTACATGTGTTTTCTTCCAAGGAAAAGCACTAATCTAGAGCTGTTCCATTTATGCTGAATTTTAAGCCTGGTCCAGAGCTCAACATATAAACATGTCTTCAATGCCATGTATCCTGTGTGTGCTTTCTGAGTTTTCAATGCAAGGTTCTTTTTAAAAATGCAACTATATGACCTTGATTAATGTATTCAGATTTGAATCCTTATTTTCTTATGAAGCATGATCCCCCTTCTCAAGAAAATTTTAAATGCTTCATTACTTTCTATATGTGACAGATATTACTTATAAAGAAAAAAAGCATGAATTTCAAAAATATTACTTAAATTTTTGGACGAAATTTTAGCACCATATTTATATGCATAATTCTAGTTGTGAAAGAGTTTGGCCAGTCTGAAACAGAGTGAACTAGATTGAAATGGCAATGTCAAAGGGATGCATGGAAAAGTAGGTTCAGTCCAGACTAAATATCAAAGCAGATGTGCTGGTGATAATATTTATAACTAGTCAGGTATTAGCTTTATGGGATTTGTCTACCATCATGCTATGTTTTTAAACCAGCCTGTCAATCTGATATGCCCACATGCCCAGTATTTACATACTAAAACAAGTCAAAGGTAAGAAATAGTGTGCAAAACAATTTCCTAAGATTCCTCCTGTGATCTCTGTGTCTGTCCATGATTGTCTTCTATAAGGCTCTTGATTTCATATCTATTATTCATTTAAAAATCCAGCTCCTTTTGGGAATTAACTTCAGCATTAAGTTCCTCTAGCTTCTAATCTTTGTCCTCCAATTTCTCAATTACTTCAGGTAATCTCAGAGAGGATTCTCCATCTTGACTGGCTCCTCAGAACTCCCATAGCAACTACTTGCCTCAAATCATTTACCTAATAGTTATTATGAGGTCTAACTAACACAGTAACAGTGAACATGAAACATATACCACTATATCAAGCACTAGCTACAGTGTCCTGCAGCAACCAGTTGTAAAGTAGAAACAAATCGAATCAAGTGATTGCTTTGTCTAACAATAGCTAAAAAAGAATGGTTCGGCTAATTTTATTTTTATTTAAATGGCTAGATATTTAGTGTCACAAACAGATTCAGTGTAGGAGAGTGTAAGCTAGCCCTTGTTAATGTTCATTTTGTTTTAATAGAATAACAAATTTGTATCTGAAAATTAAAATATAAAAGAAGCCAGCAGAGAGGAAAGTTCAAGATAGGTAGGGAGATCATTTGTCCTGGTTTGCTGGTGACAGATGCTAGTTTATATCTGCTCTCCTAGCACTAGCATTAAAGTGTCCAGCTTCACTCTCCACCATGTCACTGTCCAACTGAACTTTCTGTGATGATGGAAATGTTCTAAATCCAGACTATCCAATATGGTGGCTACTAGCCAGTATGGCTGTCAAATGTTTTATTTGACTAGTATAACTCAAGTTTTTTAACTTAAATTTAATTAGTGCCATGTGGCTAGTGGCTACTGTATTGAACTGTGCAGCTTTAAAGGGTCATGATTTTGGTACTATATATTAAATGGTCATCCTAATAATATATGTATTAGATGGAATGAGGTCCTTAAGGTCATCAGAGGGGAAATAATCCAGGTGGAAAGATTAGTTTAGAAAAGCAAAGTGACCTTCCCTCTTCACCAGCAGGAGGAACTAGATGACCGTACATGGAAATTTTTCAGCGGGGGTGAATGGAGAGTTTAGAAAGTGCAGGTCATATGATCATGATAAAAGCAATAAAGTAAGATATATCTTCTAAAAGTAAAGAAAAGGTGATTTGGAACCATTCATTACCACACATCCTGGGAGCGAATCAAAGCTTCTAGTGGGAGCTAAATCTTCCAGGCTGTGATAATGGCACCTCATGCTCTTTCCATGTTTCCTTATTTCATTTATGATTTTTATCATTTCTTATCTACCATAGTTGAAATATCCCATCACTTCACAAGCTGCTCCTAGTGCTTTTAATTAGCATACAACTGGTGAAGAAAGAGAGTGACCTTTTCTTGACTAATTTTCCTTCTTCAATTCAACAAGAGCCTGTGGAGTACTGTGCAATTAATAAGAATGTAGAAAGAAGTAAAGGTCTTATTTTATGGGTTAAAAAAGGATTCATTTCACAAAGAGCAAGCTAGTTATAATTCTAATAGTAGTTCGTACGCATCCTTAAGCACAGTACCTAACTGGGCCATTCTCTGTGTTTTACAAGAATAAAAGAACTAGAAACTGGGGTTTTTTTTAATATGTTTGAAAGTAGCTATTCATCAAATCAGAAATAGGAGTGACATACATACCTACTTCATTACCATAACACTTCATGGCACCAAAAGTTTGACTTGTTTTTTTCCCTTAAGTGAGAAGCAGGGTGGCAGAATGACAGACTCCAGCATGCATGCCAACCAGTGGATCCACCTGGCAAGCCCCCTACCAGGGCAATGCTCTGCCTATTTAGGGCTGTTAATTGGCAACTGAGCTACTTTAGCACTTGAGATGAGGCCATGGATCCATCCTCAGTGTCAGGGGCAAACTTGTTCCAACTAGGTCATGGCTGCAGGAGGGGAAGAGAGCGAGAAAGAGACAGGGAGAAGGGAGAGGGGGAGAGGTGAAAAAGCATAGTCGCTTCTCCTGTGTTCCCTGAATGAAATCGAACCTGGGATGTCTATACGCTGGGCCAACGCTCTACCACTGAGTCAGTCAGCCTGGGCTTGACTTGTCTTTTATTTATTCTTATATAAAAGCAAAGAATTATTCCATCTCAGTTATAATATTTTATTTTTATATTTTATAGAATTCATCAGGGTCACCTTGGTTAATAAAATAATATTAGGTGTGCGCTTCTGTAACACATCATCTGCATATTATATTGTGTGCTTGCTACACTAAATCAAGTCTCTTTCTATCATCATTTATCTCCTTATACCTTCCTCTAAACTACCCTCACCCTGTTTTCTCTCTGATAACACTGGGGAACAATCTTTTTTCATTTTTTGTTGCATGAGGTTTAAGAACTTTTTCTATATATTTCTGCATTGCTAATTCCAAATCTAAAATCTGTTTTTTGGTGTATGCTCTAGTTTTTATGCAATTTTAATTTCTTTTTGTTATTCTTAATGGCATGAATTGCTTTTTAAATTGGAGTCAAAGGGCAACGACTCTTGGATTGAATATAACCACAAGGCAATTAATGTTTTACAAACATCACTTTTACATAATTGTAGTTGTTTTTAAATGTAAAAAATTATTATCTGATAAAAACACCTTCTTATATTTTATTAAGATTGAATCATGGCTTCTTAGAGTAGGTGTAAATGTAAGAACAGTCCTGACACCTTCTGTTATATATGTGACTGATACACACTTCAACGTCATTGGCTCAATATTTCATCACTTGTGACATGTGCATATATTGGCTATTTTCAAGTTCCCCTTGGCGATTAAGACAAGAATTGGGTTCCTCATATTGTGTGTCATAATTGTGAGGAAATGCTTCATGACTGGACAAAAGGAAAATGCAAAGAAATGCCTTTTGGTATTCCCATGGTTTGGCGTAAACCTAAGGACCACAGCAGTGACTGTTATTTCTGTCTGATCCATACAAAGAGCATCAGCAAGAAAAAACAGCATATGATTGCATATCCTAATATTCCTTCAGCAATACGACCTATCCCACACTCTGAGACACTCTCGGTTCCAGTTTTCAATTATTTTATTTCTTCTAAGGACGAAGAAAGTGAACATGGTGATCAAGTGTATTTTGATAAGATGCATGAGGAAATGGTTGTAGAATCTGAAGGGTCTTCTTCTGATGCCAAGCAGTCATTAAGCCCTCAGCAGTTTAGCCATCCCGAATTGAATGATGTAGTAAGAGATTAGGGCCTATCAAAGAAAAAAGCTGAGTACTTATCCTCCAGGCTTCAAGAAAAGAATGTACTTCACCAGTCAGCTAAAGTATCCCATTTCAAAAAGTGTGAACAAATTTTTGTGGACTTTTTTTCCGAAGACACTTTGTTTACTGTCAAGATATCAGTAGTCTTCTCAGCCAGCTGGTGTTACCACTTGCAGTCCAACAGAATGGCGGCTATTTTTTGACAGCTCTAAACAGAGTCTGAAATGTGTTCTCCTACACAATGGCAATGTTTATGCAGTGGTTCCAATTGGTTATTCAACTCATCTGCAAGAAGATTATAATGACATTAAAATTGTCCTCAACTTTCCGAAGTATGAGTTTCATATCTGGATCATTTGTGTGGATCTTAAAAGGTTAATTTCCTGCTAGAACAACAGAGAGGTTTCACAAAGTATCCTTGTTTTTTTGTGTTGGTGGGACAGCCAAGCTTGGGAGAAACACTGGACACAGAAGAAGTGACCGAAACGTGAAGCTCTGGAAGTAGGGATTCAAAATATTGTGAATGAACCTGTAGTTAATTGAGACAGGATCCTTTTCCCCCCCACTTCACATCAAACTTGGCTTAATGAAGCAGTTTGTTCAGACTTTGAATAAAGAACGTGAATTCTTTCAATATATTACTTCTGCTTTTCCTGTCTTTTCTTTCAAGAAGATAAAAGCAGGTGTATTCGATGGACCTCAAATTTGAACCCTCATAAGTGACGAAGAATTTGCCAGGGAGATGAATAATAAGAAGAAAGCAGCATGGCAGGCTTTTGTGGCAGTTACAAAGAACTTTATTGGCAACAAAAAAGCAGAAAACTATGAACTTCTGGTTCAAAGGATGCTGTTGGCTTTCCGCAACATTGGATGTAACATGAGTGTTAAGATTCACTTCCTGAAGAGTCACCTTGATAAGTTTCCTGAAAATATTGGAACTGTTAGTGATGAGCAGGGAGAATGCTTTCATCAAGATCTGAAGATGGAAGAACGTTATCAGGGGCGATGGGACAGAAATATGATGGCAGACTACTGCTGGAGCATCAAACGAGATGATCTTCAACAAATACAAAAACGCAGGAGTTACAAATGCAATTTTTTGCCTGAATAGATTTAAATAAGTTTTGCACAAATTTTATGATTAAAATAAGTGTTTTAATATGTTCTATTTCAAAATTGTAGACAAATTCTGATGCAATCATATCTTTTAGTGTGTTAGTGTATTTACTGCATTATGTAAATTATTATATTTTCACAAAGATGATGCCCAAGAAGACATTCTACTTCATTATGTTAAACTAAATGTTGAAAATTTTACTGTAAGATGAAAACCTAAAATCTCGAATTGCAAAGAAACTGTAGCTTACAGAGAAAAACTAATGTCATATTTGAGATTAGCAAACTTTAACTAGGTAAGAATAGCTGTTTTTTTGGATGCAACAAAAATTTTGTTCCCCAGTATGTTAAATCACCATACTGTTGTCTATCAGTTGTTTTATTTTGGGGCTTAATTGCTTCACTCTCCCTTCTAACAGCTGTCGGTGAGTTCTCTGTACCATAAGCCTGTCTCTTTTTTTCATTTTTATTTTTCTGAAGTAAGAAGCAGGGGGGCTGACAGACAGACTCCCGCATGCGCCTGATGGGTAACCACCAGCAAGCCCACCAGGGGGCAATGCTCTGCCCATTATGGGTGTTCCTCTGTTGCAACCAGAGCCATTAAGTTCCTGAGGCAGAGGCCATGGAGCCATCCTCAGTGCCCAGGCCAACTTTGCTTCAGTGGAGCCTTGGCTGCAGGAGGGGAAGAGAGAGATAGAGAAAAAAAGAGAGGGGGAAGGGTGCAGAAGCAGATGGGTGCTTCTCCTGTGTGCCCTGGCCGGGAATCAAACCCAGGACATTCATACGCAGAGCCAACCCTCTACACTAAGCCAACAGGCCAGGGCCTTTATTTTGTTTTTTTTTATTTAGTTCATTTGTTTGCACAAATAAGTGAAATTATGTGGTACTTATCTTTTTCTGACTGGCTTATTTTACTTATAATAAACATCCTCAGGTTTATTACCATCAAAATAGATAATATTTCCTTCCTTTTTACAGCCAGGTAGTACTCCATTGTGTAAATGTACCACAGCTTTTTGATCCATTCATCTACTGATGGGCACTTGGCTATTGCTAATAATGCTTCAATAAAATTAGAGGTGTATTTTTTTTGAATCAGTGTTTTGGATTTCTTCAACTATATTCCCTGAAATAGAATCACTGTGCCATATGGCAGTATCATGTTTAATTTTTTGAGGAAACTCCATACTATTTTCATAGACTGTGTTAATCTGCATTCCCACCAACAGTGCATGAGGGCTTTCTTTTCTTCACATTTTCACCAACACTTGTTCTTTATTGATTTATTGATATTAATCATCCTGACAAGTTTGAGGTGATTTCTCCTGGTGGTTTTAATTTGCATGTATTTGATAATGAGTGATGTTGAAAATCTTTTCATATGTTATTGGCCATCTGTATGTCCTCTTTAAAAAATATCTATTTCAGGGGTGCCCACACTTTTTCAGCTTGTGAGCTACTTATAAGATGATCAAGTCAAAATGTTCTACCTACAATAAAAATGCAAAACATAAATTTATTTCTTCTTGTTCAGATATTTTCAATATATTGTTACAAGATGATACATTGACAAAAAATACTCATTCAATGGAAAAGTACTCATTTAGATAATATTATCTAAATGATTACTTTTTTATTATTAATTTTAATGGGGTGACACCAATAAATCAGGGTACATATGTTCAAAGAAAACATCTCCAGGTTATCTTATCATTCAATTATGTTGCATACCCATCACCCAAAGTCAAATTGTCCTCTGTCACCTTCTATCTGGTTTTCCCTGTGCCCCTCCCCTCCTCCCTATCCCACCCTCTCCTCCCTCCCCCCACCCCGTAACCACCACTCTCTTGTCCATGTCTCATATTCTCACTTTTATGTCCCACCTATGTATGAAATCATGCTATTCTCAGTTTTTTTCTGATTTACTTATTTCACTCCATATAATGTTATCAAGATCCATCCATTTTGTTGTAAATGATCCGATGTCATCATTCCTTATGGCTGAGTAGTATTCCACAGTATATATGTACCAAAGCTTTTTAATCCACATATTGAATTTTATAGTAAGTGCTGCAGCTAGAGTATCAACATTCAATCTCGATTTCTCACTTTTCCAAAAAATTATTAGCAATTGAAAAAACTCTTTGAACTGCTGCATTAGTTCCAGGACATCACAATGGAAATTGAACAAGAATAAATAAAATTTCACATGGAATATGTTCATTTTTGAAATAGCTGAATAGTTCCACCCATCTTTTATCAATTTCGACATGTTCATTTTCGCATTGTATTTATTTTTCAGAATTTAAATATACATTCAGTCTTCTAATTTCTTCAAAGACATAATTGTCATCTATTTTGATGTCTGGCATTTCTTTAGATAAAAACTCATGACAAAATTCAATATCTGTCCAATATACTTGCGATGAAGTAAAAAAACACCATTGAAAACTTATTTCCTGTGATGTTTGTTTCAGACCATTCTTTGATATATTAAAAACATGTCTGGTAAAAAAAAAAAATATTTCTTCTATGTTATCATTATTTAAGTTACTATTATTACTATTTAATATTGTGTATTCTTCTTTCACCTTTCTCCTTCTCAGTTCTCTTTGCGGAGGAAAGTCAATATCATAGTTTTTATGAACAGTCTGAAAAAGCCGCTCCACATTTCCCTTCTTTGGAATAGCAATGGCACACAGACAGATGAGGCAAACGCACTTAGAATATGACATAGTGAAAAAACTCCCCTCCCATTCTGTATGAAAGTGGTAGGTTTTAGGCTTCTTACTCGGACCAGCTATGGTACTCATTTTTATACCTGTTGTTGTATTTAGTTTAAATAAATTGAAGGCTAACTACGCAGCAATGTAACTGAACAAGTTAGTGCGGTTTAACGCGTATGCATAGGGTGTCAAAAGTTCAGACGTCAGATTGGCTACCCTGTATGCCAATCAAAAGACAAATGTCTTTTTTTTTTTTTTTACTTTTTTTTTTATTAACTTCAATGGGCCAATTAAATCAGGGTACATATGTACAATGAAAACATCTCCAGATTATCTTATCATTCAGTTGTGTTGCGTACCCATCACCCAAAGTCAAATTGTCCTCTGTCACCTTCTATCTGGTTTACCCTGTGCCCCTCCCCTTCTCCCTATCCAACCCTCCCCTCCCTCCCCCCACCCCGTAACCACCACACTCTTGTCCATGTCTCATAGTCTCACTTTTATGTCCCACCTATGTATGAAATCACAGCAAGACAAATGTCTTTTTAATGTCAAGCGATCTACCCACACTTCCTTCGCGATCGACCAGTAGATTTCGATGGACGTATTGAGCACCCCTGGTCTATTTGGTTCCTTTGCCCATTTTTAATTGGATTGTTTGGGTTTGGGGGTGTTAAATTTTAGAAGTTCTTTATAAATTCTGGATATTAACCACTTATCAGACATATTCTTGACAAATCTGTTCACCCATTCAGTGGGTTGTATTTTCATTTTATTGATGGTTTTCTTTGTTACACAAAAGCTTTTTATTTTCATGTAGTCCCATTTGTTTATTTTTTTGTTTGTTTCCCTTGCTAGGAGATAGAGCAGAATAAATATTGCTGTAAGAGATGCCTGAAATTTTACTGCCTATGTTTTCTTCTAGGAATTTTGTGGTTTTGAGTCTAACATTTAAGTCTTTAATCCATTTTGGTATAAGAAGGTGGTCGGTTTTTTTCTTTTTTTTTTTTCATTTATCTCTCCCATTTTCCCAACATCATTTATTGAATAAACTGCACTTACCCCATTGTACGTTCTTGCCTGCTTTGTAAAAAATTAACTAACCATAAAGGCATGGTTTTTTTTCTGGGCTCTCTACTCTGTTCCATTGATCTCTGTTTTTGTTTCTGTTTTTGTTTTTTATCTATGTCTGTTTTTAAGCCAGTACTATGTTGTTTTGATTACTCTGACTTTGTAGTATAGTTTTGTATCAGGTAGCATGATTCCCCCAACTTTGATCTTCTTTACAAGAATGCCGTGGCTATTCAGGATATTTGTGTTTCCACATAAACTTTAGAAATATTTATTTTAGTTCTATGAAATACAGCATTGGTATTTTGATGTAAAATGCGGTCATTCTCTAGATTACTTTTAGTAGCATGGGCATTTTAATCATGTTAATTCTTCTTATCCATATATACATTATACACTTTCAGTTATTTATATCTTCTTCAGTTTCTTTCTTTAATGTTTTATAATTTTTCAATTACAGATTTTTTATATTCTTTAGTGCAATTGTAAATATAATTTTCTTAGTTATTCTGAAAAATTTTTTTTTAATTTCTATTCATTTTAATGGGATGACACTAATAAATCAGGGTACATATGTTCAAAGAAAACATCTCCAGGTTATCTTATCATTCAATTATGTTGCATACTCATCACCCAAAGTCAAATTGTCCTCTGTCACCTTCTATCTGGTTTTCTATGTGCCCCTTCTCTTCCCCTTCTCCATCCCTCTCCTTCCTTCCCCCATCCTGTAAACACCACACTCCTCTCCATGTCTCATAGTCTTGCTTTTATGTCCCACCTATGTATGAAATCATGCTGTTCTCAGTTTTTTTCTGTTTTACTTATTTCACTTTGTATAATGTTATCAAGGTCCATCCATTTTGTTGTAAATGATCCGATGTCATCATTTCTTATGGCTGAATAGTGTTCCATAGTATATATGTACCAAAGTTTTTTTATCCACTCGACCTCTGATGGACACTTGGGCTGTTTCCAGATCTTCACTATTGTGAACAATGCTGCCACGAACATGGGGGTGCATTTCTTCTTTTTGAACTGTGCTACGCTGTTCTTAGGGTATATTCTTAAAAGTGGGATAGCTGGGTCAAAAGGCAGTACTATTTTTAATTTTTTGAGGAATCTCCATACTGTTTTCCACAGTGGCTGCACCAGTCTGCATTCCCACCAGCAGTGCAGAAGGGTTCCCTTTTCTCCACATCCTCGCCAGCACTTATTCTGTGTTGTTTTGCTGATGAGCGCCATTCTGACTGGTGTGAGGTGATATCTCATTGTGGTTTTAATTTGCATTTCTTTAATGATTAGTGATGTTGAGCATTTTTTCATATGCCTATTGGCCCTCTGTATGTCCTCTTTGGAGAAATTTCTATTCATTTCTTTTGCCCATTTTTTGATTGGATTGTTTGCCTTTCTGTTTTCAGTTTTGTAAGTTCTTTATAAATTTTAGTTATTAATCCCTTATCATATGTGCTGTCGAATATGTTCTCCCATTGTGTGGTTTGTCTTTTTATTCTGTTCTTATTGTCTTTAGCTGTGCAAAAACTTTTTAATTTGATATAGTCCCATTTGTTTATCTTGCCTTTTATTTCAGTTGCCCGTGGAGATAAATCGGCAAATATATTGCTGTGACAGATGTCAAAGAGCTTGCTGCCTATGTTTTCTTCTAAGATGCATATGGTTTCACGGCTTACATTTAAGTCTTTTATCCATTTTGAGTTTGTTTTTGTGAATGGTGTAAGTTGATGGTCTAGTTTCATTTTTTTGCAGGTAGATGTCCAATTTTCCCAACACTATTTGTTAAAAAGGCTGTCTTTACTCCATTTTAAGCTCTTTCCTCCTTTGTCAAATATCAGTTGTCCATAAAGGTGTGGGTTTATTTCTGGTATCTCTGTTCTGTTTCATTGATCTATGTGCCTGTTCTTATGCCAGCACCAGGCTGTCTTGAGTACAATGGCCTTGTAGTATACCTTGATATATGGAAGAGTAATACCTCCTGCTTTATTGTTTCTTTTTAAGATTGCTGAGGCTATTCGTGTTCTTTTTAGGTTCCATATAAATTTTTGGAATATGTGTTCTATATCTTTGAAGTAAGTTATTGGTATTTTAATTGGTATTGCATTGAATTTATAAATTGCTTTGGGTAATATAGACATTTTAATGATGTTTATTTTTCCTAACCATGAGCACGGTATATGCTTCCACTTGTTTGTATCTTCCTTGATTTCTTTTATCAATATTTTATAATCTTCCCAGTACAAGTACTTATCCTCCTTGGTTAAATTTACTCCTAGGTACTTTATTTTTTTGGTTGCAGTAGTGAAGGGGATTGTTTCCTTAATTTCTTTTGCTGACAGTTCATTGTTGGTATATAAAAATGCCTCTGATTTTTGAGTATTAATTTTATATCCTGCCACCTTGCTGAATTCATTTATCAGGTCCAGTAGTTTTTTGACTGATACTCTAGGGTTTTCTATATACAATATCATAACATCTGCAAATAATGAAAGTTTTACTTCTTTTCCAATTTGGATGCCTTTTATTTCTTCTTCTTGTCTGATTGCTGTAGCTAGGACTTCCAGAACTATGTTGAATAAGAGTAGTGAAAGGGGACACCCCTACCTAGTGCCTGATCTTAAGGGGATTGCATTTAATTTTTGCCCATTTAGTATGATGTTTGCTGTGGGTTTGTCATTGATGGCCTTTATCATGTTAAGGAATGATCCCTGTATTTCCACTTTACTGAGATTTTGAGCATGAATGGGTGCTGCATTTTATCAAATGCATTTTCTGCATCTATTGAAATTGTCATGTAATTATTGTCCTTCCTTTTGTTTATGTGATGAATCTCACATTGATTGATTTGCAAATATTGAACCAGCCTTGCCTCTCCAGAATAAATCGCACTTGATCATGATGTGATTTTTTTCATATATTGCTGGATCCGGTTCGCTAATATTTTGTTGAGAATTTTAGCATCTAAATTCATCAGGGATATTGGCCTATAATTTTCTTTCTTTGTGTTATATTTGCCCAGTTTAGGGATCAGAATTATGCTTGCCTCATAAAAGAAGTTTAGAACTCTTCCTTCCTCTTGAATTTTTTGAAATAGCTTCAGAAGGATAGGAGTTGGTTCTTTATTGAATTTTTGGTAGAATTCACTTGTGAAGCCATCAAGCCCAGGACTTTTCTTTTTTGGGAGTTTTTTGATAAGTATTTTTATCTCATTTGTTGTAATTGATCTGTTTAGGTGTTCTGATTCTTCCAGATTGATTTTTGGAAGATTATATGATTCAAGAAATTTGTCCATTTCACCTAGGTTGTCTAATTTTTTGGCATAAAGTTCTTCATAGTATTTTCTTACAATACTTTGTATTTCTGTTGTGTCAGTTGATATTTCTCCACTCTTATTTTTAATTTTATTTATCTGAGTCCTCTCTTTTTTTTTCTTGGTGAGACTAGTTAAAGGTTCATTGATCTTGTTTACCTTTTCAAAGAACCAGCTTCTGGTTTCATTGATCCTCCGTATTGTTTCTTTAGCCTCTATGTCATTTATTTCTGCTCTGTTCTTTATTATTTCCTTTCTTCTCCTAGTACTGGGCTTTATTTGCTGTTGTTTTTCTAGTTCTTTTAGATGCAGGGTTACGTTGCTTATCTGAGCTTTTTCTAGCTTCTTATGGTATGCCTGTAGTGCAATGAACTTCCCTCTCAGTACTGCTTTTGCTGTGTCCCATAAATCTTGAGTTGATGTATGCTCATGATCATTCGTTTCTAGAAACTTTTTTATTTCTTCTTTGATCTCATTGTTAATCCACTCATTATTTAATAACATGCTATTTAGTTTCCAAGTGTTTGAGTATTTTTCAGTTTTTATTTTGTGGTTAATTTCTAGTCATTTCATTGTGATCAGAGAAAATGCTTGATATGATTTCAATCTTCTTAAATTTGTTGAGACCACTTTTGTTTTCTAACATGTGGTCTATCCTAGAGAATGTACCATGAGCACTTGAAAAGAATGTATATCTACTGCTTCAGGGTTAAAAGTTCTGAAGATATCTATTAAATCGAGTTGATCTAGTGTATCCTTTAAGTCTGCTGTTTCTTTATTAATTTTCTTTCTTAAGGATCTATCCAGTGTTGTTAGTAGGGTATTGAAATCCCCTACTATTATAGTATTGCTGTTAATCTCACTCTTTATATCCATCAAAGTCTGCTTTATGTATATCAGGGCTCCTATGTTTGGTGCGTAGATATTTATAATAGTTATATCTTCCTGTTGAATTGTTCCCTTTATCATTATGTAGTGTCCTTTTTTATCTCTTACTACAGCCTTTGTTTTAAAGTCCATCTTGTCAGATATAAGTATTGCTACCCCGGCTTTTTTTTCATTTCCATTTGCTTAAAATTTTTTTTCCATCCTTTTACCTTCAGTCTATGTGCATCTTTTGTTTTAAGGTGTGTCTCTGTAGACAGCATATGTATGTGTCCTGATTCTTTATCCACGCAGCTACCCTATGTGTTTTTATTGGATCATTTAATCCATTTACATTTAAGAATATTATTGATATGTAGTTGTTTATTGCCATTTTATTCTTTAAAGCTGTATTCTTCTTTTGCTATATTCTTTTCCTTCTTTTAACTATTCACAACAGGCCCCTTAGTATCTCTTGCAGAATTGGCTTGGTTTTAATAAATTCCCTGACGTTTTCTTTGTCTGGGAAGCTCTTTATTTCTTCTTCAATTTTAAATGTTAGCCTTGCTGGATAGAGTAGTCTTGGTTGTAGGTTCTTGTTCTGCATTACTTTGAATATATCTTGCCATTTCCTTCTGGCTTCAAGTGTTTCTGTTGAGAAGTCGGATGTCATCCTTATGGGGGCACCTTTGAAGGTAATAGCCTTTTTTACTCTAGCAGCTTTTAAAATTTTCTCTTTATTCCTTAGCTTTGATATTTTAACTATGATGTGTCTTGGTGTAGATTTTTTGGGGTTTCTCTTTTATGGAGTTCTCTGTGCTTCTTGAACATGTGGAACATTTTCCAGCCTTAATTTAGGGAAGTTTTCAGCTATGATTTGATTG
Organism: Rhynchonycteris naso; assembly: GCA_037038555.1. Taxonomy (NCBI): domain Eukaryota; kingdom Metazoa; phylum Chordata; class Mammalia; order Chiroptera; family Emballonuridae; genus Rhynchonycteris; species Rhynchonycteris naso. The sequence continues at coordinate 38,776,618 of CM072997.1, read as the reverse complement.
AACAAAGTTTTTATTTCTAGTTCTTTTTCCTCTTCTTGAGGAACCACTATGATGCGAATTTTATTTCTCTTCATGTTGTCACAGAGCTCCCTCACATTTGAGTCTTTCTTTTATCTGCTCAGCTTCTGTGCCTTTGTTTATTTTGTCCTCTAACTCGCTGATTCGATCCTCAGCTTCATCCAGTCTGCTTAATTTCTTTCATTGTGGTCTTCAGTTCTGATACTGTATTTGTCATTTCTATCTGATTCTTTTTTATTATTTCAATTTCCTTTTTTATATTTATCTCTTTATTTAGGTGTTCATAATGACTATCCATTGTTGCTCTAATCTCTTTGAACATCCTAACTCTCATTATTTTAAACTCTGCATCTGGTATTTTGGTTATATCTGGTTCATTCAGATCCTTCTCTGGGGATTTTTCTTGATTCATTTGGGTTGCATTTCTCTGCCTGCCCATTTTTTCTGTGCATAAGAAGGGTGTGGCCACTGGAGTCCAATGGGTGTTGCCTTTGTGTTCCCTAGGTGTGTTCTGTCTGCAGGCCTGCCTCCCCCTATGCTGCTGCCTATTGTGGTTGGGTATGGGCGTTGCCAGTGCCAGCCCACTGTGGCTGTTGCTGTGATTTCCACCTCTCTTCCATGGGAGGAGCTGTGTTCTGGTGCCCGGCTCTACAAGCCTCAGCCTGTCTGGGCCTTCGCCTCACTGCCACCGGTGGGGTTGCGCACTGCACTCAAGCCACAAGCCTAAGCACCAAGGGTATGGGTGAGAACCTTTGCTCAGCTGCAGACCCAGCCTTTTCCTGGGCGTCCGCCCAGCCCCCACGGTCAGAGCCTGCTCGCCACAGTTTCTCCGGTCGGACGGGGCTGCTGGCCTGCACTCAGCTGCGAACCTCCGCCTGGCCCGGGTTTTAGCACCATCCCCATGGTCAGAGTCAACTCACGCACGCAGGATGGCAAACCACGGTTTCTTGTCCAGGCAGGGCTGCTGGCATGTGCTCAGCTGTGAGCCTCCGCGTCCTGAGCTTTAGCCCCACCCCAACCGTCAGGGCTGGCTGCATAGGATCACAAACCATGGTTTCTTGGGCCAGGCGGGGTTGCTGGCCTGCACTCAACTGCAAGCCTCCGCCTGCCATGGGCTTTAGCCCCGTCCCCGCGGTCAGAGCCAACTCACTCTTGCAGGATGGCAAACCAAGGTTTCTTGTCCGGGCAGGGCTGCTGGCATGCGCTCAGCTGCAAGTTTCCGCCTGTCCCTGGCTTTAGCCCCGCCCCCATGGTCAGGGCCAGCTCACGCAGGACACAGAGCAGATCTCTGCCCGTTCTTGGCCTCCCGCTATTCCCACGTAGGTGGGGCTGCAGGCGGGCCCGCAGCTGCCAGACCACTTTCGTGTGTCCCCTCCACCCCTGCTGGGTTAGACTGAGCTCACACCCGCTGGGCTTCTGCCCCCACCGACAGAACTGCGTTTTTAGCGTCCCGCTGCCACCTTCCCTCCAGCAACCCTCAGCAGTGTGGGTAGGGGCATTGCAGCTCAGACCCTAACACTCCATACTGTAGTCCTGTAATCTCCCTCCATCTAAGCAACTCTGCTTTAAGTGCTGCGGGACAGCTTGTTTGGCTGGTGTCCTGTCTCCCTTTGCTGGCACTGCTAGTTCCAGGGGCAGTATTTGTTTTCGATTTGGGAAGTGACTCAGCCCAGGGGTTAGGGTGGCTGTGCCTCAGAGTGTTTCTCCCTGTGCCTTCCAGTCCACACTCTCTTCCCGCTGCTCTGGTCCTCTCCTCTGTTCCTGTTCCCAGAGCCCTGGGTGAGTGGTTGTGAGAGAGGTTTTCTGCGCTGTCCCTTTAAGATGAATCCTGGGTCTGAGAAAACTGTCTCTTTCTCACAAACAGTATCTTCACTTGTTTCACGGCTCAATACTGTCTAAACGCCTCTTCTAGGCTCTGGGGCTGCAGGCTGGGGCTTTGTTCCTGGGACCCAGGTCCCTCCCTCTCCGCCAAACTCTCCTCCCGCCACGTGGGTCTCTCCGAGCTGCCGTTTGCACTGGGGAGCTGGGCAGCCCTCTTCGCGTTTTCGCTATTCCTACCAGTCTCTATGTGGCTTCTTCTGTGTTCCTTGGTTGAAGAGTCAACTTAGTTTAGTTCAAAGTTGGTTTATCCAGATGATGGTTCTTAAAATTAAGTTATAATCCACTTTGGTTCTGGGAGTTGGAAGTTGGTACATCTGCCTACTCCATCGCCATCTTGCCGTCCTGGTGCACTTCAGACAATGAATCTGCTAGCATCTTGATCTTGAACTTCTCAGGTTTCAGATCCGCGAACAGCCAGAGAGAGCCCTCCGAGACAAGGAAGAAGGTCAGCATGTCCGTCAGCAGGTCTGGGCCCAGCCCGGCCCAGCACAGCCTCTGAAAAATTATTTTTTAATGCTTCACACAAAATAATGCTACTCTATTTTCACTTAAATTTCTTTTCCTTCAGCTAAATATTTATAGAAATTTAATCTGCAATTGCTAACATATTATAGTATTAATTTAGTTTTGTTTTCTCATTGGAGTTCCCATGAGAATTAGTGAGTTTCTTATTGTCTTTGCAAAATATTATTTTTCAGTAGAATGGGAAAAAACCTCTTTTTTGTTTTTTTTATCACTTTCCTGAACTTCCAGACAGTCTAGCAAAATTGACATTCTTTTCTATATGTCTTAAAAAATATATACTGGACCTCAAATCCACACAGCTGATCTTTTCAATTTTCTTAACTACTGAATTGGATTAACTGCATGATCCGAGTCAACTGATTGTGCAGAAATCAATGGTTGAGAAAACCAGATTTTCTCTCCTGGTTGGCTCCTTTCCTAGGCTTTTGAGCAAGTGATGGTCACTCAGTGCACCACTAACTTTCAAAATAAATAGCTTCTTAAATTCTCAAGTTATAAACTTAAATGAATGATGTTTGTTTCAAAAATATCTAGTAAATAAATAGCAAAATATAATATAGAGGCTTAGATTAAAAATAGCCTCTATTAGATTTGTTTTCAATTGTATTTTTTAAATTGAAATAGAAGCATAGAGAAAAAAACACCATAATTCAGCCACCTGCTATTAATGTTATGATAGTATCTTTAAAATCTTTCTTTTTGTATTTAGTTATAATAAATATTTGTGTATATGTGTACATTTTTACGTGTGTGTATGTGTCTGTGTGCCTGTGTGTATGTGTGTATGTATATATTATATGTTTATGGTAGGCAGAAAAATGGCCCTCCAAAGATTTCTACATCTTATTCCTGAAACTTGTGAATGTGATAGATTTCAAGGCAAAGGGAAATTAGAATGTAGATGGAATTAAGCCTGCTAGTCATCTGACCTTAAAATAGAGATATTTTCTAGATTATCCAGGTAGGCCCAAAGTAATGGCAAGAGTTCTTAAAAGTGAAAAATGAAGGAAGAAAAGGAAGGGAGAGTGATGTGATTTCAGACAGATTCAACATGTCATTGTTAACTTTGAAGATGAAGGAAAGGGAGCCATGAGTCAACCAGAGCAGGCGGCCTTTCAATGTTAGAAAAGGCAGGAAAACAGACTCTCCCCTAGGGCTTCCAAGAAGAAACATAAGATAATTGACACTTTGATTTTAGTCCAGTGCTGGGCTGCTTACTTATAAAACTATGAGAGAATAAAATTATGTTATTTCATGCCACTAAGATTGTGGTATTTTGTTATAGCATAAGTAGAAAACTAATACATTGTGTATATGTATGTATATATGTATATGTATATGTGTACATATGTAGCTAGATCTATATACATATAACTATTATATAACTATATTTATTTACATATGTATTGCTAATTTTATTTCTATATCTAAATGACTGTGTGCTAAAGTAGAAGCATCATCTATATGTTACTTAACTCGCTTTTTTAAAAAAATATCACGAAGCATTTTTTATGTTATGAAATATTCTAAAGACTGGTTATAAATGGTAGTATAGTATTTCATTGTGTTGATATAACTTACTTTTCACTGTTTCCTGATGTTTGAAACTAAGATTTTTCTCATTGGCCCTGGATGGTCAGCTCAGTGGTAGAGCGTTAGCCTCACGTATGGAAGTCCCAGGTTCAATTCTGCGCCAGGGCACACAGGAGAAGCACCCATCTGCTTCTCTACCCTTCCCACTCTCCTTTCTCTCTATCTCTCTTTTCCCCTCCTGCAGCCAGGGCTCTATTGACCCAGGTGCTGAGGATGGCTCTTTGGACTCCGTCTCAGGTGCTAGAATGGCTCTGGTTCCAATGGAGCAATGCCTCAGATGGACAGAGAATTGCTCCCTAGTGAGCATGTTGAGTGGATCCCGGCTGAGTGCATGCAGGAGTCTGTCCCTCTGCCTCCCCACTTCTCACTTCGGGAAAAAGAAAAAAAGAAAAGAAAAGATTCCTTACATTTTATTATATTTATAAGTGACATTGCATTAAATACTGTGAATCAATATCCAATAATTTTCTTAGTATAAAGTGAGAATTTAAAAAAATAAGTTTATACTATCAAGTCTTTACATTTAACAGTACTACCATTTTAAATTTATTATACAAAATTGGAAAAGAGTTGTCTAATTAAAATTTATTTTTTGAACTGTAAGGTATTGAGTGTGACAACAAAATTCAATTTCATGAGTTGTCACTTAGCTAGTCATTTTGGTTGGGACCCAATGAAGGTAATGCAGGTATTCCTTTTGTCCTGAGGGATCTGTGAAGGGCTTGCATGTGAAATGATGGGAGAGAACAGTAGTCAAGTAACATACCTGCACCCTCTTCACCACTCCATTCATTTTCTTTACCTCTTGGAAGAAGTAGTGACTAATCTGATCAAGAATAAACATCATCCAATATACCATATTCACCAAAGGCAAAACTTTTATAAAAGTTCTCCCCACTCTTACCTTCATTCCCAGTAGTTTTCTTAGCATTGCATTACTGCTACATAACCCTGAATATTCAAGCATTTATGTTAGAGCTCATTGATGTAGGAGGAGTATTAGCTTTCTCTTTTGTATCATCCATAGACAGCATAGCAGTCAAAGGTTATCTCTACTTCTGTTGTGTAATTGGCTTTCTTACTACTTCCTTGTCCCAAATGAGTCTTTCTTTATCACTTTGTCCCAAAATCTCAACAAAAGGAAATTGAATGAAGAGAAGCAAGGAGATAGAGGAAAGAAACCTATAATTCAAAAAAAGACTAGTAAGTGGAAGAGAAAAATGACATAGGTGAGGGTGGACAAAAAAAAATGGAGGCACTATGCTGTAATCTAGATTTATGCTGTGCTTCAAATATGTTTGAAATGTCAAAAGTAGCCTGACCAGTGGTGGTGCAGTGGATAAAGCATTAACCTGGAATGCTGAGGTCGCTGGTTTGAAACCTGAGGCTTGCTCAGTCAAAGCACATATGAGAAGCAACAACTATAAGTTGATGCTTCTCACCCACACACACACACACTTCTCTCTCTCTCTCTCTCTCTCTCTCTCTCTCTCTTCTGTCTAAAGATAAATCGATAAATAGAATATTTTAAAAATATATCAAAATAAGTAATATACTTTCCCTATGTGTGTTCCTCTAATAGAAATAAGATGTGATAGAATATATTAAATAAGACAGAATACATGGAACCAAAAACTAATTTATAATTTCTCATCTGTTCTTCTAAATCACACCCAGTAGTCAGAATGAGCAATGTTTAAAATCTAGCTTTCTATAAAAAATAGTGTTGCCTTCACCCATATCTAACTCCCATTTCCTATACAAATACATATGCAGAAAAAAATGAGAATTACATATAGGTGGAGGTAACAGCGTGTGCACACACATGCACATGTGTGTGTGTGTGTGTGTGTGTGTGTGTAAAGAAAAAGAGAGGTTTCACATTTCCACATTACTGGGATCTGTTCCACAGACTTTACATGAGATTTTTAAATGTGTTGTTCTCTACTGAAAACGCTAATATAGTTAAAGAATCTTTACACTATGCAAGCTCTATTGATGGCTAGTCTGATTTTATTTTACAAATAATGATAATAAGGAACATAAATTTACCAAGGTTAAAACACTGTTTTGTGATGATCTTATGACCAGGTTTTTGATGCGTAACAAATCTCTTTATAACATGCTATGGTGAAGAAAGAAATGGAGCAAAAAAGCAATGTAAGAAAATTGCTTTGAAACATTTATATGAGAGAATCTTAATTTTAGCAGTACTGAGACATGATAAACAGCTAAGGAATATAACATGGTTTTTTAATCTCATACACAGATGGAATAAGTGTGGTTTCCTGGGTGCTGTGATCTAACGTGTTTCCCCACCCTTATCCTCACCCCCAATCAGCCCTTGCAACCACATAGGGTTTAAAACACTGCCAGAAATCCTTATCCTGTGGAAGCAATTATTCAATTATTGTCAATTATTTTTGTGTCATTATATTTCTAAAACTAAATCTATTTTTTATAATAAATATTCTGTCTTCATTTGGCCATTAGTAACTAGAGTCGTGTTAGTAAAGTTTACATGTTCACAGGATGAGCAAGACAACACAGTCCTGTGTATACATGAAGGACAAGCACTTAAAACTTTGAAGTAAAAAACAAACACATCATTGGTAATTGTAAAAATTGAGTAGTTATTGCTATGTTACAGTATGTTACTACATGTGTTCTTTGAACATAAAAAAATGTTCAAAGAATTTCAGGGGTTTTTTAATATTAGAAGGCTAGTTGGACAAGCTGTTTTCTTAACAGAGGGAGAACTGCAAAAATAGCATGTTTTTTTCATGTACCCATGTAGGAGAATATATGTAGAATATATATTTCTTAAGCACTTAAGTATATATAAATATATGTATGTGTTTCATGTTAAACAAAACAATAGATGTATAAAAACAGCTGTATGAAAATTTTATGATTAAAACTATAATATATAAACCATTTAATAAAATTCAAATGAGATCTATTCTATTGCAGATAATAGGCCATTTCTGCCAACTACTTCAGACTCTGACATCTCAAAAGCTTCATGGTTAAACCTTTAGAGATTTAATATGCCATGTCTCAAGAAACGAGCCAGACATTCTTGATTAGTTTAACAGTGAAGCGTACATTTCTGCGAGACTATTTAGCAGGCTATGGCTTATGTGTGTAAAATGTCAGGATTCTTAAGTCAGATGTGAAGACAGTGTCTTGAGATCGATTAATCTAAAATGTATTAAGAAAAGAAGAAATCTATCATTAGGCATATTTTGAAACACACAGAAGAGTCCTCAATGGCAATGACAACGTGCTCAATTCAATATGCACTTTCCCAGAGACTGTCAAATGATTCTAAATGTTTGATGCTTCATTGTTCCTAGAGATGTGTTCACCAGCTTTGAATATCACTTCTTTTACCACATTATGACAATCCAGCCCTTATATTCTGATTACCTTGAAGTTTAATGTACTTCTATTTTGAGGCATTTACTGAATCATATTTAGAACCATAATGCTTGAGTTAAAGAAGCAGTATCATTTTTTTATTCCATTAAAAAGGTCTCTCATCTTCTGCCTATATTTTTTTCCCTAGCTAGGAAAGAAAATATTGCTGTCGCTTTCAGTGGGACTTGCCTTTCATCTCACAGTGGCATTTCAAGTCTCTAACTGGTCTCCAATTTATTTGTATTCCAATAGCACTTCAGTGAAGCGTGCCTCTCTGTCAGCTGAATGCAAGCTTCTGGTGCTCAGTACTTGGAAGCCATGACATGAACAAATTGACAATATCGGCGGCAGCCAGTCTTCTTGCAGGTAATTTCCACATACCTGCTGGAACAGAGTTCTCAAAATTATTCAGTAGCCCTATTTATAATATTTTTTTAGACTAATCTGAAATTTCTGTCCTTAACTTTCTGAAACTATGATTATTTTATTATCAATTAAATCTTATTATATTGAAGATTTGTTAGTAGAATTTTAACTTTGTTTCTGAGAAAATAGTTTTTATTTAATATGAGATGTTTAATTGTCTTAAATTCTTCTGATTTATTATTAAATTAAAAAATACATTTAATTAAACCCCACAATTTATAATTTTAGAATTTATAATTTTATAAATACTGAAGTCTGAGGACTATCCCCAAATTACAATATATATAGCATAACATAGTAAAATATAACATAACAGCAATATATTTTTATCCTGTTTTTATTTTTCTCTATTTATTCACTCATTTCTACAAAGTTCAATAATTATAGGATATTATGTAATTGGTATTTTGTATTTTAATATGTCCATTTCAGTTTATGGTAGATTTACTACAAAAATTACCTCAACTTTCCATTTTTTTCCTCTATAGTATGGCTTTGCATCATGACCCAGAATCTGCTTCAACTCCCCCTTATATCTCGACTGGCTTTGTGACTGGTCTTGTCCAATAGAATGCAGTGGAAGTGACAGAGGGCTTGTTCCAAGTCTAGGCTATAAGAGTTCATGTGTACTGCCCTCTTTCTTGGGTCTCCCATTTCCATGGTGACATGAGAGCAAACTCAGGCCAGCCCTCTGGAGAATGAGACATAACTTGAAGTAAAACCAATTTATTCAGCAGAATCACCCACATCAACATGCTCACACACAACCCTGGTAACAACAGAAGATGAGTAAGTCCTGTCAAAATCACCTGAGCCCAGTCCAGGCAAACCACAGACTTAAGATAAATAATACATAATTGAAATTTCTGTCTAGATAGGATGCAAAATGAAATATCTCCTTATATTTGGCTAAGACGCATCAAAGAGGCAGGCCAAAGAGAAAGCATGACTTTTAAAAATTCTTTTGAAAAATAAAGCTATGTCAAAAAGACACAAAATTTTCCAAGTCAGTATCTTGTGTTCGGGCACACTGAGGAGTTATAAAATGTACCATGGAGAAATCAATATTTGAGTTGGGCTTTAAGGAGGAAAGAGGAATTTGTAAGACAGAGAAGACACAAAGTCTTAATATCAGAGTGAATTATATGAGCAAAGATGAATTAGTGAGTTTAGCTAATATAAAGTTGCATATAGAAGCTATTGGTTATTGAGACTGAAAACTGGGAAGTGACTGAATTATAAAAAGCTTTCTCAGAAAAGCTAAGAAATTTGAATCTAATTCCATGGGCATTAAGGGAGATGAAAGAGGAATTTTTATAGAAAAATGACAATAACTCAGGAGACAGAATGTATGTAAATGAATGTGCAATTAGATGCAAAGAAATGAGATGAAGTGGTTTACCAGAAGAAAAGCAATGAAAGCTTAGAAGGCAGCATCAAAAAGGAATTTTAAAATACCTAAATTAAATAATTTTTCAGAGTTAGAAATTAAAATTTTTTCAGTTAGAACTGATAAAGTACAAGAAAGAGGGGAGGAGAAGGGAAAACACAAAGTCTAGCATTTCCCCCCCGATTTCCAGATTAAGAGGTAGGGTGGATTGTAACACTTTCATTCAAATGAAAAATATTAGCATTGAAAACATGCTTTTCCGGGATAAATAATACATTCTATTTTAACATATTAATTTTGATGTAGCTTCAGGATATACACATTAACACAGCAATCAAAAATACAAAAAGAAAAACTAAAAATAATAAAATTGCAGTTTCCTGTCTCGGCATTTTGATGACAATTCAAGGAACAGAAGCCCGAGGACACCCAGGAATATTGTTAGAGTTAAGAAAAGGAGAGACTCAAAGTATTGAACTTTAGGAAATACAGAAGTCTAAAGAATAAGCAAAGGAAGAGGAGCTACAAAAGCTTCATTTAGCTGTGGGTAAAAATTGAATTAAAAAATACACCCTGGAAAATAATGGTGCAAATTCCTCAAGGAGAGGCTGGTCAACAGTGTCAAGGGCAAAAGATAATTGAAATGAGGTTCAAAAGAGCAGCTCCACTGGCAATTAAGAGGTGACTGCAGGAAGAACTGCTTCATCAGACCCTTAACATTTTCTGCTTGTTAAGAGTAATTAATAGAGAAATGAGAATTAAAGAATATGAAAAAGCAAGCCTAGGCTAAATGGTCATAAATTCTGGTGAAGAGTTGAAAGAGGAAAGAAGGGCTTGAAGAAAAGTTAAGTAAAGAATGAGGATATTTGAGCTCCTTTGTAAACTGAAAAGAGATCACTGGAGAAAAAGAGGGCTAGCAGGAAATTGTTTCTAAGGTGCAGGTGAAACAGCTGCCTTTGAAGATAAGAGAGGGCACCTCTGCTTCTGGGTCATTAGAAAGAATGAGCCTCACAATAGGAGTGTTGAGAAGAGGGAATGCAAAGTCTTGGGGAATCCTACCTGATAACCTTGGTGTTCCCTGTAAAGAAAGAACTCTATTGAGTGTGGTGGCATTAAAAGTACAATCAGGTTCAGAAGAAAGGTTTGGGTATAGATATTATGGAAATTGAAAAAGAAGTTGAAAAGGGAAAAGAAAAATTATTTCAAACAGTTCTGAAAGCTCAAAAGAGGTTGTAAAACCCTAAGTGAGTGTTCATAAGATGTGCATTGATCTGTGTGAAATCCAAGGGTAGCAGTGGAGGAAGTGAATGGTTGAATTCATTTCAGTGAGAACAGCAACAACAAATAATAGCCTGGGTAAAAGCACTGAAAATCATAATGACACTGTTTTGAAGACAGACTGCAGCCAAGATAGGAACCTGGAGTAAAGCAACAGTACAGCTTATATTTACAGGGAGGGTTGAAAAATGCAAGGTAAATCTCCAATTCAATCTTGCTGCGGTGTAAAATAACCTTTACTGTGGTTTTTTTCAGATAAGAAAAGTTAGATTGACTGACTTATGTCTGTTCTACTTAAACAGTAAGTACAGTTTTTCTAGTTTGAGTATTTTATTACTATAGCTCTTGTAGTGAGCAGTCACTAAGTTATTACTAACATAAAACATGATTTCCTCTATTAATAAGGCAATATTTTATTTACATTTCCCAAGTTAAGCTAAATGTCAAGCATAGTTCAACAAAATAAATCTATAATTCTGAATACACACAAATGCTTATTTTATTAGTGCCAACTCTAACTCCAAGTTATAATCATATGGGATTGGCATTGTGTACATATTTCAGATAAACTAATTTTTTTTAATATCAAATACATAAGGAGAGTAAGGAAAGCATTTGTTGCCCTTCTCTGCTGAGTCCATATGCATGGACTTAGAAGATAACAATTAAAATAAATTTGCTCAGCTCAAACAGATGACATAAAAAAATGATGGTAGATAGGCAGATGGGAAATAGAAGGATAAACAGATGGCCATATTACTTTAGAAAAATAAAGTAAAAACCTGCTTGCCATTCCAATTAACAGTAAACATCATGCTTTAAACTTGCACTTTGGATCAAAGATAACAGTATAAGCATTAAATGACAGTATTATAACATGTAGTCCTAAACCAAAAACAAATATGGAGCCTATCTCAAGTTTTTACTTTAGATTTTCAGCAACTTGAAAGATTGTTAATATAAGTAACTTCTATGTTTATAGCAGGAAACTGATAAAATATTATAATTAATATATTTATAAACCAAAGAAATCTAGCAATTATTTCACCTGAACCATTCAAGATAGAAGTTCAGTGGAGAATATTGTTTTAAAAAGGAAGAAAAAAGCCTGACCAGGCAGTGGCGCAGTGGATAGAGCGTTGGACTGGGATGCAGAAGACCCAGGTTCAAGACCCCGAGCTCGCCAGCTTGAGCATGGGCCCATCTGGCTTGAGCAAAAAGCTTGCCAGCTTGGACCCAAGGTTGCTGGCTCCAGCTCGGTCTGCAAAAGATTGCTGGCTCCCGCGGTCAAGGCACATGTCAGAAAGCAATCAATGAACAACTATGGTGTCTCAATGGCAATGAACAACTAATAATTGATGCTTATCTCTCTCTGTTCCTGTCTTTCTGTCCCTATCTAACCCTCTCTCTGACTCTCTCTCTCTGTCCCTATAAAAATAAATAAAATAAATAAAAATAATATTTTTTAAAAAAAGAGAGAGAGACTGAATCAACCAGGAATAACTAAAAAGTGAGGTGTGGCCCTGGCTGGATAGCTTGATTGGTTAGACTAGAGCATTGTCCAAAAAGCACAGAGGTTGCCAGTTCAATCCCCGGTCAGAGCACATACAAAAATGGATAGATATTTTTCTCTCTCTCTTTCCCTTCTTCTCTCTCTAAAATTAATAAATAACTTCTTTTAAAAAGTGATATGTGACTCTGGCCAGATGGCTCAGTGGTAGAGCATCAGACCGATGTCTGGCTGTCCCCAGTTTGATTCTCAGTCAAGGCACACAAGAGAAGTGACCATCTGCTTCTCTGCTCTTCCCCCTCTCTTTCTCTCTATCTCTCTTCCCCTCCTACAGCCAAGGCTTCACTGGAGCAAGTTGGCCCAAGTGCTGAGGATGGCTCTATGGCCTCCTCCTCAAGTGGTAAAATGGCTCTGGTTGCAATGGAGCAACAGCCCCAAAGGGACAGAGCATCATCTTCTAGGCCTAGTGGATTTGTGGAGTGGATCTGGTCAGGCACATGTGGAAGTCTGTCTCTCTGCCTCCCCACTTCTCACTTAAGAAAAATATAAAATAAATAAATAAGTTTAATCCTAAAGACCAGAAATATGTCCAAGAAGAGGGAGAAATGCTCATGGTGACTGCAAAGAAAATTTGGTTAGATAGACAGCTCTCAGAGGGTTTGTGGGGGCTGGCTGAAAATGGTGAAGGGGTTAAAGAACCAAAACAATCTCATAGACACAGAAAACGGTATGATTACCAGAGAGAAAGGAGTGTGCGGGAAGGAAGAAGAGGGTAAAGGGGGGATAAATGATAAAAAGGGAGACTGGACTTAGGGTCGTGAACACACAATATATAATATACAGATAATGTATATATTATAGAATTATACCGCTGAAAACTATATAATTATATTAACCAATATTACCCCACTAAATTTAATTAAAAAGCTACAGGGACTGAAAGAAAACAAAAAAGAAAGCAAAGTTAGGTTATTCTCAGGTTAGATTGGCCTCAGGGAAGAGTCAAAGAAAAACCAGGAGTTTAACAGCTGAGGCCATGAAATTCATGTATGATGAGTTATTTTCAGCCAGGCAGAAGAGGCCAGTGACTGACATCCTCCTGAACTCCATTAAGATTGGTTGAGAAGCTAAAAAGAACTAAGATGCAGATAAGAAGTAGGCACTATAGCAACAAGAGAAAAGCCTGTGGCAAAAGAAATAAATCTGACTTGTATTTAAAAATAATAATAAAATAAAGACATTAATGCTTACTTAACTTTACACTGAATCTGTACATTGGTTTCAAAACATAGTTCAAGAGAGCATAAGAGGCGAATACAGATTACACTATAATTAATGTAGAAGTATCCTTGATTCTGTGGTCTATTTTAGGTAGAACTCCCTTATCAAGGTTTGGCAAGGACTATCAAGTCACAAATTGGTCACATAGAGCTATTTCAAGTTCATATTTCATAGCCATATATTCAGGAGTAAAGGAGAAACCAAACTGATCTTTCAAAGAACAAAGACTATATTTTATCACATTGTGGTCTTGTCAGCATCGTGTAATATCTGAAACACAGTAAATGATCAGATGAATGATATTAGCAATATAGCTTGCTTACATTTTTATTTTTATTTAAATATGATTTTCATTTTACATTAATAACAAAAATATATAGTTTGGCTGTGTTTATGAGGTATGACAATGTAACTGATAGCCAATGAGATTATAATGACAAAAGCTTTTTAGTTCATAAGAAATTAAATTCTATAAGCATCGAAAATATAAGTAAATGAATAGTGGTTAAGAGTTGGGCTCTGGAATCAGAAAGACCTGGATTTGAATCTCTCATACCCATATAACTGACTTGGATTGTCATGTCCGTGGTTTAATTTTACTCCTTTTACTTACAAACTCTTAGCCTAAAATGGTTTCATGGATATCCACAGGAGACATGAGATTCCTGGGTCAAAGAAAAGGGTCTTTACTACACACAGCACATTATGGAGCCTAAGTACTGGCATAATTATATTGCTTATTTCTGCCCCTCAATCCCACTGGGGCAACATGAGAAACACAAATTAATGCTATGTAAGCCACAGGTTTGCATTACTGCTGAGAAACACTGAGTTTGAGGAATTGACAACTTTTATAGCAATTAGTAGCAAGCCTGCTCTTTGTTCAAAGGAAAAGAGAGACATTACCTCATTTCACAATCTTAAGAAACAAACCTGAGAAATAACCTAGTAGTCAGGGACAAACTTGAAGTCCGGAACACTCAGCAAGATTTATAAGAGTGCATAAAACCAAAGAGTACTTTTTTTCAAAGTTCTATCTTATTCAAATCATTTAGATTTATTTATTAATTCATTCATTCACTTTCTCTCCTTTTGAATTCATTTTATTTTTTATGATCATTTCTTAACATTTTTTAATTTTATGTTTTATTCATTGATTTTAGAGTGAGAAGACAGGAGAGAGACACAGAAGGACAGAGAGAGAGATAAAAATCAATTTATTGTTTCATTCATTCATGCCATCATTGGTTGATTCTTATATGTGCCCAGAATGGGGATGGAACCTACAACCTCAGCATATTGGGATGATACTCTAACAAACTGAGCTGCCCAGCCTTTTATGACCTTTTTGTCAACATTTTTCTTCTCTATCTCTCTTACCAGAATAGAAGCTCAAAGTAGAATTTGTTTTATTCACTATTGCATCCCTAGAAATATCTCTTGCTGTATTTGTTTTATAAGATGTTTGTGGTTGAATTTAAATATTTATTAGTTCATTGAAAGTTGGGTGCTCTTTTAGATGCAAAGGATATAGCAATAAACAATATGCAAAAGGGCAGTACTTTAATCCTAAAAATATTTATCAAGGAAAATAGATAATTCCAATGTCTACCTCATATGGTTATTGAGAAGATTTAATAAATTAAAATATTTATTAAAATTTTTGTAAAATGGCAAGTGCTTATAAAATTTAGCAATGATTTATTAAAATATAAAACTATTATTGATAGTTCTTGCATTGTACATAGTTTATAGTTTGAAATTTCTGCTATAATAATTTTTTATTTTAAAAATAAATTGTTCAGAAACATAGGCTTGCATAGAAAATAATAGTGCAGAATTAAGCAACATAAATATCTCACTATTAGTTTTTCAGAATATTGTTAAAGAAAAAGTTAGAAATACAATTAATATACCACCCTACCCCTTTCTCTTCTCTCCCTATTCATATTTAATAACATCATTTTCATTCATCTTCTTGAACAATCTAGAATTTTTTATATAAATATCACAATACTTCACATAGTGTTTTTGCAACTCACAAAACTTAATTCTAAAAATATTTTCTTTAAGATATCTGTCAGACCTTCTGGGTCCTTCCCAAGTTATTCCAATAACATATTTGTGAGATGTGAAAGAGTCTGAAATGGTACCTGAATAAGTTATACTAAAATTACTTTACCAGATTTTGTGTTATGTGCTTTTACTGTCTTTTATTTGCACATATAAGGCGTTTCACCAATACATTCAACTTGTATTCAGAAATGATTGTGAGTACTGACTTTAAGACCTTGACCTTTTAAGAAAATTTTATTTGGAACATTTTTCTTCTTACTGCTAATTCACACTTCAGGGACTTATTAAAATGTTCTTGCTAATTTCAAATGCAAAATATATTGCTATTACTGGTATTTACTGCACTTAACCTTCACCTTTCTAAAAGTAACATAATGTGTTATTTGCATAAGTTAAAATTATTACATTTCGATGCTGCTCTGACTATATTTTTAAAATCAATTCTTCATAAATTACATTAAGAAAACATTTTTGAGGAAAAGTCATTTTGAAAGGCTATTTAAAAAATCTTTTTATCACAAAATAAACTGATTTCAATTTTCACTTTTGAGATGTATCTTTAGCCAAAGTAAATTCATTGTAAATGCTTGCATGCTAGTCTTCCTACTGCTCAAACTTGAATTTCTCTCACTTAAGTTTTCCATTTCGTGTTTAGCTACTGTGGCTAGTTTCCTGCTTCAACAAAATAAGCATAATAAGTTTTAAGAAACGAATTCTTAAAGAAAATGGGAAAAATAAGTGTTAATATTATATATCTTTTTGTCTTCCAAAAAGTTTCATGATAGTTTATGAAAAATAGAACACAATCTATATCCTATTTTCAAGAATTTTAGTAAAAAAGAAAAAAAGCTTAATTTTACCAACACATTAGAAGTAATGTATTCATTTTGTGCTTAAATCTTTCTACATAAACTTGATACAAATTATATGAAACACAACATTTCTAATAGATTTTGAAACAAAAAGTTGATCAACACCATTCTATGCAAGTTGTTGGCACTTTGTTTATTACAGTAGCAAAAGAAACACTAAACACATGACCAAAGAAATACATTTTTAACATGAAAAAAATGGTTCTAAAGTAAATATTCTTGTAGAAAACTACATTTGAACTCTTTGTAGCTCAGAAAAATAATGTTTGGGCTGTCATTCATCAAGATTTGGATGCCTACTATTCAGAACCTAAAAAGTGGGGCACATACTGGAGCTGGATTTCCTTAAAGGTTTATCATGAGCTTGCCAAACTCAAGGTTAAGGGCACAGTACTCCACAAGACTGCCTTTAATTTAGATACCAACCACAAGTTCAACTGTCTCCTGGGATACCCTCACTTCTGATTAACTGGCCAAAAATGTAGGGGTTGCCATGAACAATCTGAGCTTCAGTAATTCACTAGAATGATTCATATAACTCAGAAAAGCACTATACCTATGATTATAGTTTTATTATGGTAAAATGATGCAAATCAAGAAAGAGAAAGAAAGAGATACACAGGGTGAGGTCTGAGGAAATTCCAAATGCAAAGTTTCTGTTGTCCTCAAGAACATATTACTCTCCTGGCACCAAAGTGTTACAATATTGAGTATTGCAAAGTAGGGAAGCTCACTGAAGCTTTGGGTTCAGAGCTTTTATTGGGGTTTTATTTTGTAGACATGATTGATTGAATCATTGCTGACATGATTCAATCTCCAGTTTTCCTCCCTTCCCTGATGTCAGGCTGAAATCATGTGGCTCAAAGCTGCAAACATCTAATCATATGAGTGGTCTTCCTAACTTGGTAAACCATGATTCTGAATCAGCTTGGTTGCTTAAATTATCTAGAGGAGTGGTTCTTAACCTTTTTTGAGGTACCGAACCCACCAGTTTCATATGTGCATTCACCGAAACCTTCTTTAGTGATAAATAAGATATGATTTTTTTTCCAAATTCAAGACATAGGTATATGTTCTTTTACTGGTGCACAAAATGAGCCGTGCATGAACATCACCTTGCTCAAAAAACAAAACCAACAAAGTGCATGAACTCACAACAAATTACGGTATTACTTTATTCTGGCCTCCATGGCAGAGACTTCTCCGAACCCCTAAGACCGACTCATTGAAGCCCTAGGGTTTGATAGAACCCAGGTTAAGAACCACTGATCTAGAGGATAGCCATAAGCCACTTCATTCACATAAACTACAGGATGTAGATTGAGGGGCACATTATAAATAACAAAAGCTCTAATCTCTAGGGAAACTGCCATAGTTTAACCATTACATATTAAAAACAAAAGTAAAAGTCAGCCAAATTCTTTTTGGAGAGAAGGGAGAAGCATCAACTCATTGTTTCACATAGCTGTGCATTGTGTGCTTCCCATATGGGCCTTGAACAAGGACCAAACCAGCAACTCTGGGCTCAAGCAGGTGATCTCAGACCAGGTCAACACTCTATCCACTGTGCCACCACTGGTCAGGCAGCCAAATTCTTTATTACACAGAGTCTTTCTTTTGAAAAACATCTATTATGAACTCCGAATCATGACACTATTAAAACAATATGGAAAATTCCTAACCAAGTAGTGGCAAGTGAGAGCATTGGCCTAAAATGCTGAGGACCCAGGCTTGAAACCCCAAGGTCACAGGCTTGAGCATGGGCTAATCTGGCTTAAGCATGGGCTAACCAGTTTGAGCGCAGGGTGACCAGCTTGAGCGTGGAATCATAGACATGACCTCATGGTCACTGGCTTGAGCCTAAGGTTGCTGGCTTGAGTAAGGGGTCACTAGCTCAGTTGGAGACCCCTGTTCAAGGCACATATGAGATAGGAATCAATGAACAACTAAGGCACTGCAAGGAAGAATTGATGCTCTCATCTCTCTCCCTTCCTATCTGTCTGTCCCTGTCTGTCCCTCTCTCTCTATCTATATAGATAGATAGATGATGATGATGATGATAGATAGATAGATAGATAGAGAAATATATATATATTTATGAAAATGATCAAAATTACAGTAGCAAATTAGGTTCTGTACTAGAAACCCAGAGCTCTGAGCTCATACATGCTCCTCTAAGAAGTAACAAGCTTGGAAAGAGACCTTTCTTGAGGCAGTAGGTACACAACACAGTCTGAACATGATGTTTTGTTGTGTTTGTACACTTGAAACCCCTATTGTTTTGTAAACCAGTGTCAATTTTATAAAAAAAAAGAAATCACAAGCAAAGATCTTGTTTAATTTAGAGCTACGAAACTTCGAAGAGCCCAAGAAGAACTGAGGGAACAAGGAAAGTACAAAGTTTCAAAAAATAATTTAATGAATAAGATGATAACAATGTCAACCTAAAAATCAAAACCTTAAAATTTGACCAATTTCTTTTGTTAGTAGAAAAGTATCTCAGATCAACATAAGTTAAACTATGCCTCTCTTAGTAGCCCTAAAAGTCTTTTTTAATGTGTCTTTAATGTGACCCAGAATTAAATAATAAAGCTTGTGTTTTGCATTAATTCTCTTTGGGATAACATATTATCAAACAAAAGTTTTGCAAGTTTGAGTGCAGGTAGTTTGAATTGCAAAATTCATCCTATACAAAGAGGATTTATTGTACTGATTCTGGGGAGCTGAATATTATTGTCCTTACTATATCTGTCAATAATTATCTCTTAGGTATATTTCAACTCTGCTACTGCAAAAAGGAAATGTGTTGATTTGATATAAGAATTTTTCAATTTTGCCTTTAGAAACATGTTTACTCCATTGCTCCAGCCTAAGGTTGGTAGCACATCTTTAATCTAGATAGGGTAAAGACTTATAAAAGCCCTTTAATCACCTGAATCTGGCTTAGATATACCTGATATTCAAAAACTATTATGTATACAATTTGGAACCTAAATATTATTAAAATAAAAGGATTTAATATTCCTGGTTAATGTTTTTAAAGTAGAAAAAATGTTACCTATGAGAAAAATATATATATTTTAAACATCATTGCACTATCTGGAGCTTGAGAAGAGGTAAAAGAAAAATATCTACTAGAATAGGCTACAATATGTCTTTTTCTCAATTGTTCTTCCTCTCAACTGAGCGGGTAAAAAAAACTACGAGCCCAAATTGCTGCAGTAGAGATTAACGTATAAACAAACAAAACATTCTTGGCGACAGGTAGATTGTTAAAGGTGCAAACAAGGTACAGAGGGAGGTTTATTTCTCTCAATATGAGATAAAATTTTATTTCTGAGATCAGAAAAATGTAATCCTCTTGCACATCAACGCAAACCAGGAAGAAAATTTTACTTTGTTGGTCTTCTAATTTAATAATTTTATTATTCCATGACTAAGCAAAGGTACAATGATGTTTTATGAATGTTTAGAAAAATTTTGCTTATAAAAATCATTGATAATGATACATAAGATAATCAATTATCATAAATTCATAATATGAACAAATACTATAACTGGAGCACTTAATAGCTTGATTACTTTTTATATATGCTTACATCTATATCAGGAATAGTCAACCTTTTTATACTTACCACCCACTTTTGTATCTCTGTTAGTAGTAAAATTTTCTAGCTGCGCACCGATTCCACAGTAATGGTGATTTATAAAGTAGGGAAGTAATTTTACTTTATAAAATTTATAAAGCAGAGTTACTACAGGAAGTTAGAGCATATAATAATAATTACTTACCAAGTACTTTATGTCGAATTTTCGCCAAGTTTGGAAGAATAAATCTTTATAAAACAACTTACTATAGTTAAATCTATCTTTTTATTTATATTTTGCATAAATAGAAATTACATTAGTTAATTGAATTATTAGTGGAATCCCTGAGGCTGATGCAGGGAAACTAAATATTTAATATCCAGTTCAATTTTTGTGAGGAACAAGTGAAGGTCTCCCCTTTTGGAAATATTCAGGCAGTCTCTTTCTTTCATCATAATATGAATAACAGCACTAAGCCCTGATTCCACAAGATACGAGGTAGGGAAAGGTATCAATAAACTGAATACCATTTTCCACATATTTGGATATAAGACCAGCATTTTATTATTTTGCCATAGGTTTTTATATCCACCACTGTCGAATTTATGTTTACTTTCTTCATCATATCTAATTTCTAACAGTTCTTCTTGGCAAGTTGTATCAGCCTCTTCAATATTTGTGGTAAAAGGATTTTTCATCCAGTAATATACTTTCAATTTCAAAATATCTTCAAATTGTTTTTCCATGTCCAATTTAAGTGTGTTGAGGTGGCTACTGAATCTGTCAATATCCTCTGGAGTTATATTATCTTTTATAGATGATAACTGAGGAAACTGATGAATTCTCTCTTCAATAGATTATGATGAAGTAGTTCAAGTTTGTCAATAAATAATAGAACAATACTTTGAAAACCTATAAGAGTTTTATTAGCTCCTTGAAGCTGCAAATAGACATCATTAAATCTCTTAAAAGTATCTGCCAAGTAACGAGGATGTGGAGAAAAGGGAACCCTTCTGCACTGCTGGTGGGAATGCAGACTGGTGCAGCCACTGTGGAAAACAGTTTGGAGATTCCTCAGAAAATTAAAAATAGAACTGCCTTTTGACCCAGCTATCCCACTTATAGGAATATACCCTAAGAACACCATAGCATTGTTCAAAAAGAAGAAATGCGCCCCCATGTTTCTGGCAGCATTGTTCACAATAGCGAAGATCTGGAACCAGCCCAAGTGTCCGTCAGAAGACAAGTGGATTAAAAAGCTATGGTACATATATACTATGGAATACTACTCAGCCATAAGAAATGATGACATCGGATCATTTATAACAAAATGGATGGTCCTTGATAACATTATACGGAGTGAAATAAGTAAATCAGAAAAAAAGAAAAACTGAGAACAGCATGATTTTATACATAGGTGGGACATAAAAGTGATACTATGAGACATGGACAAGAGAGTGGTGGTTATGGGGTGGGAAGAGGGGAGGAGGGGAGGGACACAGGGAAAACCAGATAGAAGGTAACAGAGGACAATTTGACTTTGGGTGACAGGTATGCAACACAATTGAATGTTAAGATAACCTGGAGATGTTTTCATTAAAAAAAAAAAAAAATCTGCCAAGTAAAAGGTATTATTCTTTACTGTTTTTAACTGTTGACACATATTGGTCTCATTATTATTTTCAAAAAATTGTATGACACTATCATATAATGCTACAAATCTAGTCAAAGATGTACCCTTTGGCAACCATTGAACTTCTGTGTGCAAAAGTAACTTAATAAAATCTTCATTATTGTCCTGGCAAAGCTGCCGAAACATTCTATTCTTCTTTGCACTGGATTTGATCTTGTTTACGACTCAAATTATTATACTTAATAATGAATGGAGACTTGTACTTAGATGTTTTCCTACAAGATGTTGTCTGTGCACCACACAATGAATACATAAAACATTTGGCACTTCCTGCTTCAAATAAGCAACAAATCCACGATAGCAACCTACCATTGATGGTGCTCCATCAATAGCGCATGCAACAATATTATTCAAAGGAATATTATTTTTTGTAAAGTATGTTCTCACAGCATTAAATATAGATAATCATTTTGTATCTGTGATAAGATTTATTTTGAATAGCATTTCTTCTCGTAATATATTGTTTTCATCAAAATAGCATACATATGCCATCAATAAAGCATCGTTATCTGCAATGGTAGATTGGTCCAACTGCATGGAAAATGAAAAGTTTTGGAGAATATTTATAAGTTTGTTTTCAACAATAACTGCCATTTCATCAATTTGTCGCTTTACTGTGCTATTGCCAAGGGACAACGTTTTTAAAATTTGAGGTATATCCTGATGTATTACTGTTGAGATAAATTCTTTTATAGAGGGTATTATTACAGTTTCTCCAACATTCTAGCTTTTACCACTTCTCACAATTTTTTGTGAAATGCGGTAAGTGGCAATTAATCCATCTTCGTTTGTTGTACGTTGTTTCTTAAATGATGCAACAATAGTTGAATGATTTTGAAATTTTTTATATATTTCCTGAAAATATTCAACTGGCTTGTCCTTGTCATTTGGATGCTTTGTAGAAAGATGTTCTTGCAATCGACTTGGCTTTATTGCCTCATTGGATAATGTTTTATGGCACAATAAACACATTGGATGTTGTTTATTTGCAACAGATTCTATGAAACCCATCTTCAGATACTCTGGAGAATAGCCACGAGCGTTTTTGTGTTTATTTTATTTTTTTGAGACATAGGCTCATGATATTTCACAATATTTTGTTTGAAGCTGTAAGCACGTGCTTGCTCTCAGAAATCAAACTACATACTGACTTTAGTTTTGATTACGTAACGATTTAGCTTCACTTACATAACATGAACAAAACTTATGCGCTTAAAATCTGTTGCGTGGTCTCAACGTTACAAGTGTCGTGGTTGAGCAAGAGTTTGCCAAGATGAGACTAAATTAGTGAGTATCCATGGTTGTGTGTTTTATAAAATTTTATGCAGCCGGTATTGGCCAATGGCATCACTTCTTTGTGATCAGGGCGAAGTAGCAAGACATTAGCTAGTTTTGGCAGTCCAAGGGGGGGGGTAGTTCCTAGAATGTCACCCTATTACCCTAGAATCCAGGAATTGAGATGAAAATATGCCATTGTCCAGCACTTTCTGTCATAGAAAGAAGCGTTGAACCATGGAGTTCTTTGTCTATGGGGTAATAAAACGACAAACTGCTAGTTTTGGGGTGATAAGAGCGGTCATAAACTGCCTGCCGGATCAGGTGGCAGGTGTCGACCCAGGGTTAGGTACCTGGCCGCTCACGGATGTGGGCCAGGTGGCCACAAAAGAAGTCAGGTGCAGTCCCAATACAAATGCCCTGTAACAGAGTCTGACCGCTGTCCTGATCTTAACTGGTCAACAGTTAGTCGATTAGTATGTAATTGTGGCACCATTTGGTTGCTCCACTACCACCCACCATGAAAGCTGTAATGCCCACTAGTGGGTGGTAGGGACCAGGTTGACTACCACTGATATGGTATCTGACTAATCATGGTACAGAAATCGTTTTTATAAATAAGCCAGATAGTACTCATCTAAAATATCCACAACCCAAATCTCATCGTACATATTTTGAGGAAAAAAAGTCAGCCAGACAAAAAAGAATACATATATGCTGAATAATTCCATTTATAAAGCAGTCTAGAAAATGGCAAGCTAATCTATATGGACAGAAAATAACTCATGATTGCCTGAGTATGGGAGTGAGAATGGGGAGGGAAGGAGGGATTACAAAGGAGCATGAGGAAACTTGTGAGAGTGATTGATATGTGCATGATCTTAATTGTGATACTTCATGGGTGTATACATATGTCAAAATTTAGGATAGTGTACATTTAAAAAATGTGTAGCTTATTGTATGCTAATTATACCACAATGAAGTTGTCAAAATAAATAACTCTATTAAATGACAAACTTAAGGTCTGTACATCTCACTTTACGTAAATTATACCCAATAAGTATATTGTCCTAAAACCCCTCATTTTCTTGGTAGCATTTTGCCATTTCCTTCTAGTCAACATACTATTACTTTGTCTAGCTCTCCCATATTTCTTTATAATTATTACTTAAAGCACTTTTGTTAACCTAGTGTAACTTTCTACTTAATTTTCATTCCATCTTAACTTTATAATTTGTATATTTTATAATCTTCTATCCCATTTCATTCTTTAATTGAAATGTAAAACTGATTGGCTTCAAAATTCCTCTTTCACCTCAACCACATACCCCCACCAAACGGAGTATTTCCCAAGATTTTCGCTAAATTTAAACTAATTTTTTTAAGCCAGGGCTACTTGATTTTTTACCTCTTCTTTTTTTTTTTTATCATTCACAATTCATCTTAAAACCATTTCTATGAAGGCACCTTTGAAGAACTATAATTGAGGAGCTGGTTTTTATTTTGCTCTCTCGAGGATAATTTTACACATTTACCTATCTCTGCCTATTTCTGATAAGATCATTCAGCAGAACAGATGTTGAGAGGTACTACAGATATGAAGTATTTGTATTATAATTCCCAGAAGGAAATATTCATCTAGTGACTCCAAAATTTTATATCAAATAGAGATCCATGAACACTAAATAATTTTAATTAACATAATGAAATAGAAAAAGAGAAAATTTTATAACACTAACAATGACAAATAGTCAAATGTATGGGAATTAAATACCAAATGTAGTTCAATAATCAAATCTCATTGAACTACATAATTTAAAATATACTAACTACAATGTGATATATTTTGCATACATTACTATATTAGTTCTTGAATGTTTAAAAGGTAGACATTATTATCTCCATATTATAGATGATAAAACTAAGAATTTAGGAGACGTTAAATATTAACTTTTCCAAAAGCTCAAGACTAATAAATAGTATTCAGACCCATGCCTTTACTTCTTTTTTAATTAATTTTAATGGGGTGACATTAATCAATCAGGGTACATAGGTTCAGAGAAAACATCTCCACTTTTTTTTGACATTTGATTATGTTGTATACCCATCACCCAAAGTCATATAGTCTTCCATCACCTTCTATCTGGTTTTCTTTGTACCCCTCCCCCCCATCCCCTTCTTTTCTTTCCTCGCCCCAACTGTAACCACCACACTCTTGTCCATGTCCTTGAGTCTCATATTTATGTCACACCTATATATGGAATCATATAGTTCTTAGTTTTTTCTGATTTACTTATTTCACTCAGTATAATGTTTTCAAGGTCCATCCATGTTGTTGTAAATGATCCAATGTCATCAATCTTATGGCTGAGTAGTATTCCATAGTATATATGTACCACATCTTCTTTATCCAAAGATAAAGCTTTTTCTGTTTCAAATGCTTTCATACATTTTGATGTGTATATGGAAAAAGCATGCATGTATCTTTAATAAAGACTTTGGTATGCTGAAGATGTTTACTTCGATTTTTAAAATCAATGTTCAACATACTGAAATTAAAATTAAGAGTCTAGTATACCCTTAGAATTTTTAATATACTTTACAAATCTTACTGTATTTATAACTTAATCAAATATAAATTGCATGTTAAATGTAATTTGAAAAAATATTTTGTTGTGTTAATTAATAAACATCTTCAAGAACACATTTTATAATTTTAATATATTTGAGGTTTTAAATTCTTTAATTATATGAAATAAAACTTTCATGAGGTTTTAAATGTCTTTTATAAATCAGATATATTAAACATATAACCATGATGAAACCTAAATTCTTTTTAAATATTGTATTATAATATTTTACTTTAGTAGGTTTTTAAAATGTAATTCTAAAATAGATGCTCAACTTAAAAAATATTGATTAAACTTTTAAGGCTTTGTTTCTAATGAAATAAATTTCCTTATATATATATATAAATATGATAATTCTAAATACATTAGATTCATTATTAAAATAAAAAATATACATTCTATGGTATGATTCTAGTCTTAATTCTAAATTTTCCCATTTGAATTTTGTTAACATAAGTAAACAGCTATAATTCTTTCAACATTTTTATTTGTTTCCTTAATAAAATGTTAAGAAAAAATGTGTTGTCGAGGAAGCAATGCTCTGTATTCTAGAAAATATAATTATTTAATTAGGACTAATTACTTGTTTCAAGTGTGGATAATCTGTTCTAACACTGTCAAATACATAAGTAGAAATGTAGTTATTTACAAGCCAGAACAATTGCTAATCTAACCATATATAATTAGTATATATACTCTCAAGTTTTTGTCTTCCTACACATCTGTCACTTTTTTAAGGCACTTTGACATATCTAGAAATTAAATTTTGACATGTAAATCTTTGTTTGAGGCCAATGTGGAAAAATATTAACTTCATATATTTATTTTTACCCTGGTTATAACTAATTTTAGTGACATAAACATAGAGTTATCTCTAAGTGCAAGTTTGCCAAGAATAATTAAAAGTCGCTTGATTGATCTTAGAAAACATTTTATTATAATACCCCAAATTTGAAAAGCAAATCATGGCAATAACAAGGTCAGTGGTCAACTTGTAATCCAAGGAATTTATAATTCTTTGCTTTCAGTAAAATTTTAAGATGGTCTAATTTAATGTTAATAGATTTTTAAAATAAAGTTTTGATGGTAAATCACTAATTCAAAGTTCTGTGTAACATTGCTGCAACACAACTTTCTTCATTTCTGTCTACATACTTATATGTAATAAGGTTCCTCAAAGTTTATAGCTATGAATATGAACCCTATGTTATTGCAATATTAAGTAACAGTCATCTATGGCTGTATACATGAAATAAAAATAAACAGTCTCCTTCATCTAATTAAGAGACAAATTTTCAGCTTTTAGTCAAGATGGCAAAGTAGGTAAACATGGTACTCACAGCCTCCCACAACAACATCAAAATTACAACTAAACTACCAAACAACCATCTTTCAGAGCCACCCGAAAGCTTGCTGAACAGAAGTCCTACAACAAAGCATACATAGAAGATGTCATGTTTGGACTGGTAGGAAGGAGGAGTACAGAAGAAGAACAAGTTGACCCTGCTCTTGCATGTGGCAGCTCAAATCAGGAAGGATATCTCAGCAGAGGTCCCCCTTGAAGAGTGATGAGTCCCAGCTCCATACCAGTCTCCCCAGCCCAGGGTTCCAGTGCCAGGAAGGGAGAAGTTCCTGTTACCTCTGGCTGTGAAAACCAACAGGAATGGTGTCTGAGTGAGATGGAGGGCTGCTGGAGTCTCTGGCATTTCTCTTAAAGGAGCTCATGCATAGACTTAGATACTCTCAACCTGAGCTCCAGAGCTGGGACAGCAGCTCAAAAGATATCAGAGACATACAGGGTGGAACTGAATTGTCTGGCTTTGAGATGAGGACTGAAGGAGCAGCTTTCTCTCAGACAGAAGTGTTATCAGAAGTTTTTCTTTGCTGAGCACTTCTTCATCAGGCACAGGCAGGTACCATATCTGAGTCTTAATCAATCTAATTCCCAGGGACCTCACCCCACCCAATTTGTGGGTCCACTCAAGCTACTTCCATGCCTTTTGCATGCCAACACCCTGTTATGATGCTGTAAACATTCCTAAAATCTCTCAAAGGTTCACAAACTCCAAACAAGCAGCATCTGGTCTTGGCATGCCATATACCTCTTACTAAGTACTATTGGCAGTTGGCCTCAATTTGCAGCTGGGCTTATCCTGGGTACAACTACCCCACAAAGGTAACAGCCATCTGCAGATAAGCAAACATAAGTTTTGTAACTTATGTTGGGTGGCCCAGGGAAAAACACAGGTGGCAGAAAACCTTGGCCTGTACCTCCCAAGAGGTGCCAGAGACAGCATAGCCAGTGGACAGCTTCAAACCATGCTGCAGCACCACCCAACAATTCCACAAGTGACACACTTTTAGGGCATTCACATAGCGGCTCCATAGCTCCTCCGCAGTGAGTCTTGCTCTGTTGGGTTAACTTCAGCACATTAGCTCCTTTACTGTATTCATGTGGGTCCTTATAGCTAAGGTGTAAATGTCTCCCACTGACATGCCAGGACCAATCAAGGCTCAACTTCAAGAGGAGGGTTTACACAGCCCACACGGAAAGCATATTTGGAGCTCTCAGGTCATGTGACTAGAAAAAGATGTGCCATTGGGCCCAGACACCTACTAGATTAGGCCTCTCTGCCTAGAGCAGGAAACATAGCAGCTCTACCTAATATATAGGAACAAACACAAAGTCGTAGCCAAATGAGAAGATAATAAAACATGTCCCAAATGAAAAAACAGAAAACTTCAGAGAAAAAAAAAAGCTAAATGAAATGAAAACAAGCAATCTACCAGATACAGAGTTCAAAACACTGGTTAGAAGGTTTCTCTGACCTGGCGGTGGTGCAGTGGATAGAGCTACGGACTGGGATGCGGAAGACCCAGGTTCGAGACCCCGAGCTCACCAGCTTGAGCACGGGGCCCATCTGGCTTGAGCAAAAGCTCACCAGCTTGGACCCAAGGTCACTGGCTCCAGCAAGGGGTTGCTCGGTCTGCTGATGGTCCACGGTGTCAAGGCACATGTGAGAAAGCAATCAATGAACAACTAAGGTGTCTCAACGACAACGAAAAACTAATAATTGATGCTTCTCACCTCTCTCCATTCCTGTCTGTCTGTCCCTATCTATCCCTCTCTCTGTCCCTGTAAAAATAATAATAATAATAATAATAGGGAATATAGGGGCCTTGGTCAGTGAGCTCAGTGGTAGAGCATTGGCCCAACATGTGGATGTTCTGGGTTCAATTCTGAATCAGGACACAGAGGAGAAATGACCATCTGCTTCTCTACCCCTTCCCTTCCCCTTTGCTCTCTCTCTCTCTCTTCTCCTTCTGCAGCCATGGTTTGATTGGTGCAAGCAGGTAGGTCTACCTCAGGCAGTAAATGGCTTAGTTACTGAGCAACAGAGCAACAGTCCCAGATGGGCAGAGCATCGCCCTCTAGTGGGCTTGCCAGGTAGATCCCCACAGGGGCACATGCCGGAGTTTATCTCTCTGCCTCCCGTCCTCTCACTGAAGTGATAAAATAATATAAAATAAATAAAATAAAATAAATATATATATGGAACATAAAAATGAAACAAAAAATAAAAAGAACTCATTAGAAATGAAGAATACAATAATTGAAATGAATACATTACAAGGAATCAACAGTAGAGCTGATAAAGTAGAGAATCAAAATAGAAATTTGGAAGAAAAAGTAGCAGAAAACAATCAGAACAACAAAAAGAAAAAAGAATCCAAATAATGAAGATAATTTAAGGGGCCTCTGGGATCACATCAATTGTACCAGTACTCACATCATGGGGGTGCTAGGAGGAGAAGTAGAAGAAAGAGGGAAAACATTAAAAACCTGTTTGAAAAAAATAATGATGGAAAACTTCCCTAATGTAGTAAAGTAAATAGACATACAAGTCCAGTAAGGGTAGAGAGTTCAAAACAAATGAAACCAAAAAGGCCCATAGCAAGACACATCATAATTAAAATGCCAAAGTGAGTCTTAAAAGCAGCAATCAAAAATCAGTTAATTAACTAACAACAAGGGAGCTTCCATAAGACTTCAAGCTGATTTCTCAACAGAAACTTTGCAGGCCAGAAGAGACGTATGAAATATTCAAAGTGATAAAAAGTAAGGACCAAAAACCAAGATTATTTTACCAGCATTGTTATTGTTTAGAATTGAAAGACAGATAAAAGACTTTCCAGAAAAGAAAAAGCTAAAGGAATTTGTCACCACCAAACCATATTGTAAGAACACACCATATGGTGTACAGAGATGTGTTTTAGAATTGGGCACTTGAAACCTGTAATTAAGTTAACCAGTGTCACCTAAATAAGTTCAATAAAAAAAGTAAAAAAGAAATCTTTAAGGGTCTTCTACAAAGAGAAGAAAAAAAGGTCAAAAATATTAATAATAAAATGAAAAGAAATACATACCTATCAACAATTACTTTAAGTGCAAATGTATTAAATGTTCCAATCAGTATGGGGTGGCTGAATGGATAAGAAAACAAGACCGTTCCATATACTATCTACAAGAGAATCACTTTAAATCAAAAGACACACCCAAACTAAAAGTAAAAAGGTGGGAAAAGATATATCATGAAAATAGAAACAAACAAAAAAACTGTGTAGCAATATTTCTACCAGGCATAACTTTAAAACAAAATCTACAATAAGAAACAAAGAAGTATTCAGTAATTCCACTTCTGGGTATTTATAAAAAACAAAAACAAAAAAACAAACTAACATACAACATAGAAAAAACATAGGCACTCCTATCTTCATTGCAGCATTATATACAATAGCCAAGCTATGAAAGCAACCTAAATGTCATTCAATAAGCAAATGGATAAAGAAGAACTGGTGCATATATATAATGGCATATGACTCCACCATAAAAAAGAATAAAATCTTGCCATCTACAACATGGGTATATCATACTGACAGTGTATTATGCTGAAAGTATATTGTGGGTGTATTAGGAGGGAATTATGCTAAGAGAAATAAGATAGAGAAAGACAAATGCCATATGATTTCCCTTATATGTGGAATCTAAACAACAAAATAAATGAGCAAGCAGAATATAAAAAGATTCAAAGATACAGAGAACATTTTAATGGTTACTTGGTTGGAAGACTTGTGAGGAGGTTGGAAGAGGAGGGTTAAGTTATATTGGTAGTTACAGAGTAGTCATGGAGATGTAAAGTACAACATGGGGACTATTGTCAATAATATTCTAATAATTATGTATGGTGTTAGATGGGTACTAGCTCATTGGGATGATCACTTAATAAGTTATATGTCTAATCAATGGGTTGTATACCTGAAACTAATATTGTACATCAACTGTAATTTAAGTTTTTTTAAAGATATATTTTTAAAGAATTTGTTTTCTCAGAATAATTATTATAAAAATTTATACTCTATTATATTTTGAATTAGACATTTGCTATTAAAATTGTAATAATAATTTAATTTAGAAGACATTATTTTTAACACTTGGAAACTCATAGTGCCTAGAAATATTGTGTTTAAATTTCTGTTTCATTTCAGAAAAGCATTATACAATTAACAATAAAAAATATGACTATAAAATAAGGCACTTTACATTAAAATTCTTGTGAAGAAGTAAAATCAAGAGAAAAAAATTAATACACAATTTGATTCTTGAAAGAATTAAGCAAAGAAGGAGAATAAAAAGATCATAAGACTGACACAGTGTGGTGATTACAGGAGAAAAAAATAAAATAAAATTTGACTATTAATATAGTGTGTTGATGCATTTCTCAAAATGGATGTTGGTGATTATCAGTTTACTATACTGGATGATAATAGATGCTGGAGAAGAGTAGTAGATAGGATCATTTTTATTAATATGGTCAGACAAGACCAAGCTAAAAAGCTGATAAAGTTAGAAGATACTCAGATAAGCATCTTCCAGGAAAAAAGAACAGTCCTGTAAAGTCCTTGAGAGAGGTAGGGCATGCCTATCATCAAGGAAACTTCAAGGAACCCAATGTGGCAATAATAGAAGAAACAAGGAGGAAAATATTTACTTGAGTGATAAAAATTTTTTTCAAAATTTAATAATACATACAAAAAATAATTTTAAAATCACTGTGTCAAGTTTTATAAAACAAGGTATTATAAGAAATGTTCCCCAGGGCCCTGGGTACCAATCTATTGCTAATCATAAGTAAACTTCCACCCAGACAATTTCTTGATTGGACTTTGCATGCATATTTCTCTCTAAAGTTACATTCATACATTTTCCATCTAACTCTGAAAATCTTTGTAGTTTGAGGAAAGTTAAGCAATACATATTTTTTACCCTTTAGACTTGATGGAATCTTAAACTCTCTCATTCTTTCCAACACTCAACTTTTATGAACAATAATCAAAATGGGCTTTTCCGTGGCTATGTCTAAGGCTTGGTCATTCTGCTGATTTACAAATTGTATAGTCCTAAAAATGATGCTTCCTCCTCTACTTAAAAGAATGTATCTATACATCTATATCAAGTGCAAAATTACAGAAAGCGTTATAAGCTTAAACAGTAGTCAATTTTAAATCTCTTACATGATTAAATTAGTTATAGAAAATTATTCCAAACTAAACATCTGCTGAAATCAAGTATATATTGATAGTTATTCCAGACTTTATTTCAGCAATTCAGTAAATAGTCTCTGTCAACTTGGTTGTATCTAGCTAGCTTCATGGGGAAAGAAAAATAAGTTTGTCTAATTTAATTTTACAAAATTTGCACCATCAGTGACAAATCAGTGATAAAGGTGTGAAATCTGTGCCACAGAGTTGCTGAACATATTTCAAATTCTATCTTGTTTTTCCAAAATGGAGTCATAAAATTACATTTTAATAGTGAATTCATTAAGAATTTTGTGGTTTATAACTCTGTATTGGTGTGGAACTCATTGGTGTGACAAAAAAATTAAAAGTTTTAAAAGCAATTTTATATACTATAGTGAAGGTAGAATCCCAAAGGGAGAAAGGCAAATAAATTATGTCCCTCAGGGAAAACTTCAAATCTTAATCCTAGTGGTTAAATGTAATTACATCTTCTTAACAAAAAAAAAAAAAAAAGTTTTTCTCTGGAATCTGAGCATTTATAAAAATAGCACTAATTTTATAGATGATGAAGAAAATGTAGTATTTCTATTTAATGGCTAGAGCTAATCCCATGACCTTACTGGAAATGAAGTAAATTTTTCCTACATCTCTCTTCCAAAGGAAAAGCTTCTAGAGAAACTTAAGTGGAATGTTGATACACAAAAATGACTGTAATTTAATGCCATTTTAAAAGCTTTACTGAGGTATAATTGACAAATAAAATTATAGTATTTAAAGTGATAATTTAATATATTGTGAAGGTATATATATATACTGTGAAATGTATAAAGTGTGGAAGGATTTCCACAATCAAGTTAATTAACACATCCATCATCTCACATAGTTACCTTTTTTTTGATGAGAATGTTTAAGATCTGCTTTCAGCAAATTTCAACCATACAATAGAGTATTAACTATAGTCATTATGCCATACATTAGATGCTACACCTTATTCATCTTATAACTAAAAGTTTGTACCCTTTTGCCAAATTCTCCCCATTTTTGTCACTTTCAGCTCCTACTAATGTCTTACTTTGATGGTTTCACACTCAAAATTGGTGTATTGTTTAATTAAGTTTATGTTCACAATGACATGATTTATAAAATAAAAAAATCCCTTTATTGATGTAGAATAAAAATTATATCATAGTAATTTCTCCGTACAAAGATAATTTTTTTACTTAAAATATTAATATCCTTGTTGTCTCTTGTATTAGTCTACTTCAGCTTCTATAACAAATACCATAGACTGAGTGACTTAAACATAGGACATATAATTCCCACAGTCTGGAGCAGGGGTCCCCAAACTATGGCCCTCGGGCCGCATGCGGCCCCCTGAGGCCATTTATCCGCCCCCACCGCACTTCCAGAAGGCACCTCTTTCATTGGTGGTCAGTGAGAGGAGCATAGAATGCATCTGCATTCTGTGCTCCTGGAGTACTGTATGTGGTGGCGCCACAAAGCGGGGCGTTGCTCACATACAGTACTACTTCCGGTGACACCGGACACATACATCATGGCTCCAGAAGTGCATAATATGGTGCGTGTGCATATGTGCAGTGTGCATAGGGATTTGTTCATAGTTTTTTTATATAGTCCGGCCCTCCAATGGTCTGAGGGACAGTAAACTAGCCCCCTGTGTAAAAAGTTTGGGGACCCCTGGTCTGGAGACTAAAAAGTTCATGGTGTCAGTCAATTTGGTTCCTGGTGAGGATTTTCTTTCTAAGCTGACAGAAAACTTCCTCTCTGTATACTTACTGGGTAGAGAGAAAACTATATGCTTCTTCTCTTGTTATAAAATCACTAATCCCATCATGAGATTCCCACCCCTGTGAATTCGTCTAATCCTAATTACCTTCCAATGGCCCCATCTAGAAGTAAAGTCATGTTGAGGCTTAGGGCTTCAACATATGAATTTGATGGGGGTAGAGGAACATTTTAGGCTAGTGATGGGCAATCTTTTGAGCTCGGTGTGTCAAAATTCGCCAAAAAACCTAGCATAACTTGGGTGGTGTGTCACTTCCAGAAAAACAGCTTAACCAAAGTCCCAGAACTAGATACTCTGTGCCAGAGTTCTGTTGTTTTGGTCTACAGACCTCTGGCACAGAGTGTCTACACACTACAGCAAATGTTTAATCCTTGGCTACTGCACCTGGCCCTGCAGGAGCCGAGGACAAAACATCCTTCTCAGCATGCGGCCGCACGTGGCTGAGTGTCATCAAAAATGGCTATGCTTGTCAGTGCTGACACATGTATCATAGGTTCGCCATCATGGTTTTAGGCTATATGCTTCCAAAGTATTTGTATGTGGTATGTATATAACTTTCATTACTTCTTGGTTTTCTACTCAAAAACTCTTCATTCATTTAATTGTCTATATATTTTGGCTTGACCTGTGATGGCACAGTGGATAGAGCATAGACCTAAAACGCTGACATCACCAGTTCGAAACCCTGGGGTTGCCTAGTCAAGGCACATATGGGAGTTGATGCTTTCTGCTCCCCCCCCTTCTCTCTCTCTCTCTCTTCTCCTTAAAATGAATAAATAAAATATAAAAAAAGTAAAATGAAAGTAAATAAAGCATCTATAAACATCCATGTGAAGGTTTTGTGTGGAACTAAATTATCAACTTTTTTTGGTAAATATCAAGGAGAGTGATTGCTGGATTGTATGGTAAGAGTATATTTAGTTTTGTAAGAAGTCACCAAATTGTCTTAAAAGTTGCTCTAATATTTTGAATTCCCGCCAAGAATGAATTCAAGTTCTTGCTACTCAAAATCTTTACCAGCATTTTGCGTTGTCAGTGTTTTAAATTTTGACCATTCAAATAAGTATAATGTCTCATTGTTTTAATTTGCATTTTCCTGATGACATTATGTGGAGCATCTTTTTATATAATTATTTTCTATCTGTATATCCTCTTTGGTGGGATGTCTGTTAAGGTTTTTGGTCCATTTTAAAATAAGATTGTTATTTTTGGTCCATTTTAAAATAAAATTATTTTAATATTTAGTTTTTAAAGATTTTTTTATATTTTGGATAACAGTACTTTAACATATATCTTTTGCAAATATTTTCTCCCAGTCTGTGGGCTTGTCTTCTCATTTTCTTCACAGTTTCTTTCACAGAGCAAAAATTCTTTTATTTATTAAAGTGTTTAACTTTTATTTTTATTGATTTGAGAGAGAGAAAACATTGATTTGTTGTTCCAGTTATTTATGCATTCATTGATTGATTCTTGTATGTGTCCTGACCAGTGATCAAACCCCCAACATTAGTATGCCCAGATAATTTTCTAACCAATTGAGCAATGTGGCCAGGGCCTCAGAGAAGAAATTTTTAATTTTAAGAAAGTCCAGCTTATAAATTTGTTCTTTTCTAAATCATGCTTTTAATGTTGTATGTAAGAAGTGATCACCAAGCCTAACTTTATCTAGACATTTTCCTATGGTATCTTCTAGGAGTTTTATAATTTTGTGTTTTATATTTAGGTCTGTGATCCATTCCAAATTAGCTTTTGTGAAGTATATAAAGTTTGTGTCCAGATTCACCTATTTGTATGTGGGTGTCCTTCTTAAGCTTTAAAATATGTTACTGATAAAAGTGAGTAATCATAATATTTATCCGTGCTTGCTAATGCTATGGGTATTGGCAACATTCAAAGAGCTTTTATGTCTTAAATTTATTTAATCATTATGACAACACTATGATGTAGGTGATATTATTTACATTTTACAGAAGAGAAAACTGATTTCAAGAAACTAAACAGTTTTCTCAAAGACACAGAAGCAGGTATGCAGCCTGGTTCCTATAACTAAAGCATACTTATGCTATTATAAATAAATACCTTGTTTTAAAATTATAGATCTAAACAACAATTGAAAAAGGTAAAGACAATATTCTTGCATATGACAATGTTTTCACTTTTGAAAGAAATGTAAAATTTATTAGATATAGAATGATTCATAACTGTGTGTTTACATTTACTGAAATAGTTAACTTTTTGCTCCTTTGAATCAATGTATATCTGAGTGAATCTGAAGAAATTTATCCTTTTAGACATCATTTAAAAGATAATAACTAAGTGTATACCCAATGGAAGTATGTGCCCTCATAGTGTGTGGATTACTATTTTCAATTATGTGTAATCATCAATTATGATTCATCAAAAATAATTAGGAAGGCCTGACCAGGCAGTGGTGCAGTGGATAGAGCATCAGACTGGAATGCAGAGGACCCAGGTATGAAACCCCGAGGTCACTGACTTAAGCGCATGAGCGTGGGGTCCTAGACATGTCTCCATGGTCACTGGTTGAAGCCCAAAGGTCGCTGGTTTGAAGCCCAAGGTCACTGACTTGAGCCTATGGTAGCTGGCTTGAACAAAGGATCACTTGCTCTATAGTAACCCCCAGGGTCAAAGCACATATGAGAAAGCAATCAATGAACAACTAAGGAGCCACAACGAAGAACTGATGTTTCTCATCTGTCTCTCTTCCGATCTGTCTGTTCTTATCTGTTCCTCTCTCTGAGTCTCTCTCTGTCTCTGTCAAATAATAATAATAATAATAATAATAATAATTATTAGGGAGAGTTTGGTTGTATTATGCAATTGATTAAATATCACAGACTTAGAAATCTCTAAGTCATTCTTATTTACACCACCAGAACTTGGTGACATTCAGAAATGAAATCTGCATAGCCTACATTTGATATTTTGTTTTGAATGGAGACTTTAATCTCATCACACAGACAAAATGGAAGCACAAACTCAGTTTAGCTGCATTAGCTCAGTCATGTTACATTTGCTTGGTCGAATTTGAATGACTTCACATAACCAAAAAGAATCATGTAAATTTATTCTTCTAGGTAAAATAGTATAGTAATAAACACATGGGTTACACAGGCCACACCAGATGTTATAGACCTGTGTTTGCACAGTTTGCTCTGTCCTCAGATCACAATGTTATAAAGCTTCATTTAGATCTTCTGTGCAGCAGAAGTTTTCGTTGTTCTAACAAACTGCCCAACCTATCACAAGAAGCTGTCACATTTTCATTTCCAATACTTTTTGTATTTATAGCTAATAATTCCTACCACTTTTCCTTCATTTGAATCACTGCCACCTAATCCTCATTATCAGCTCTAAGAGCAGCCTTCAACTTTATCATTTAATTTCTTCTTCAGCTGAAAGTATGTTTAATGTCCTACAGTCACACAACACTTTATTTATAGGTACAAGACAACTTTTTCAACCTCTTATTTCCCCATCATAAATGTTGCTGTTTGAATTGTACCAACTGAACAATCCAAAAAATGCTTCTAATGCACTGGGTCCAGACTGTGGAGTTTTCTGGAATGTTCTTGGCAGTGTTGGTGGTACCAGATGCTAAAAGGCTGATATTCAGAAGCTGGATGTTAGCCAAAATAAGAAAAGAATGCTATATATCAGATTTGATATGATTGTCTTCCCATGTGCCCCTCTATCCAAAAGAAGGGGGCGAAATAAACAAACTTAATAATCATCCTGAAGTGAGCCACAGTCTGATGTACACATTTTAAATAAAATTCAATGTCACATTACAGATGCAGAAAAAAACTGTTCTCAAGACATTTTTTCCAAGTATTGTAGATATAAAGCAGAAATTTATACAGCTATATTTTTGGTAAGTTGAGCCATAAGAAGTTACATTTTAGTAAATCAAAAATGGTCAAATATTGACAGTTTCACCTGATTCTCTTAATACCCAGGTTGTAAAATATAATTACCTTAATTTCTATTGAGAATAATGAAAAACATTATTATGCAAAAAGATGACAAGTATAGCAAGACACAACATTTAATATCACATCATCTATCTCATTTGTCTGGATTAAGTGTTGTGCATTACTTTAATTTTTAGCTATTACTTACATCTCACATCTAGAAGACTGTCACAGAGCAGATTAAAAACTGGCAGCACAAATCACAGCTTCCATATCTAATGCCATGATTTCCAAACACTATGCTGACAAATGATAAGAGTATTATGAACTCTTCAGCTCAATATTCTACCAGTAGTTAGCAAAAGTTGTGTAAAATAAAACACATTCTGAAACAAATGCCAAGATTAGAAATATTGTTTCAAAGTCTATAAACTTATTACATGCTATTATAAAGTGACAACAATCTTACATTCCCAGTACTTTCATTCTACTTTAAATCAATTGGAATTATGACATTAAATCTTTGTCTCTGAGAGCTCAGCATGAGAATAAAAAATCAGATTAGACACAATATGATCAGCAAACTAACACAGTATAATTATTTTTTTCTCTTCTATTTTTTTATTAGTGATAGAGAGAAATTGAGGAACAGACAGAGACAGACAGGAAGGAAGAGAGTTGAGAAGCATCAACTCATAGTTGTGGGACTTTAGTTGTTCATTGATTGCTTTCTCATATGTGCTTTGACCAGGGGGCTCCAGCTGAGCCAGTGACCCCTAGCTAAGGCCAGCAACCTTGGGCTCAAGCCAGCACTGTGTGTGCTCTGGAGAAAACAAATATTAAAATAATTTTTTTCCTCAAAAAGTTTACATTCTATCTTTAGAGATGTGATGAACACTTATGTCTGTTTTTTAAATAAATTTAAATGACATGTTAAGATAGAAAAATAAAAGACTTATCACAAGTTAGTACATAATTGTCAGATGTATAAATGTAGTTAACATTAGGATTTAGAATAGGGGTCGTGGCTGGTGGTTCAGTGGATAGAGTGTCAGTCCAGTTTGTGGACATCTTAGATTCAATCTCCAGTCAGGGCACACAGGAGAAGGGACTATCTGCTTTTCTTCCCCTCTTTCTTCCCCTTCTCTCTTTCTTCCTTTCCTGCAGCCAGTGGCTTGATTGGTTCAGCCATCAGGCACTGAGGAGAGCTTGGTTGTGAGCATGAACTCAGATGGGCAGAGCATTGGTCCCAGACAGGGTTTGCTGGGTGGATCCTCATCAGGGTGCATGCAGGAATCTGTCTCTCTATCTCCCTTCCTCTCACTTAACATAAAAGGAAAGAAAAGAGGCCCTGGCAGGTGGGCTCAACAGTACAGCATCAGCCTGGCATGTGGAAGTCCGGTGTTTGATTCTAGGCCAGGGCACCCAGGAAAAGCGCCCATCTGCTTCTCCACCCATCCCCCTCTCCTTTCACTCTATGTCTCTCTTCCCCTCCCGCAGCCAAGGCTAAATTGGAGCAAAGCTGGCCTGGGTGCTGAGTACGGCTCCATGACCTCCACCTCAAGTGTTAGAATGGCTCAGGTTGCAATGAAGCAACTCCCCAGATGTGAAGAGCATCACCCTCTAGTAGTTTTGCTAGGTGGTTCCCAGTAGGGTGCACACAGGAGTCTATCTGCCTCCCCACTTCTCACTTCAGAAAAATACAAAAAAATAAAAAAGGAAAGAAAAGAAAGAATTTAGAAGAGGGAAAGATCTTTACAAACTTGGTCCAGGAAAGAATTGCTGTGAAGTGGGTTTGTGCTTCCTTTAAAGACTCACTGGTGTTTAGAAGAAGGAAGGAGGAGAGAGGTTACTTTTATACTGGGTGCAGATATGGGATATGAGAGAACATAGAGTCATTCCAAACTATTTTATAATTACACAGCACCACTACTTTTAAATTCACCAATCTTTCTTTTCACATTGTTGTTACT
This sequence comes from Rhynchonycteris naso, assembly GCA_037038555.1. NCBI lineage: Eukaryota > Metazoa > Chordata > Mammalia > Chiroptera > Emballonuridae > Rhynchonycteris > Rhynchonycteris naso. Next base: position 38,736,862 of record CM072997.1, on the reverse strand, counting down.
TAGATATTGTATTATTCAGTATTGCCATCAAATTATGTATTGCCATATCAATTTATTTATCAAAGATTATTTGACATTATTTCCAAATTCCAATTGTCATCACTTATTATATGTGCCCAGAAACAAATGCACTGCAATAAATTTATAGTAGCTTCTTGGGATGACTAGAAAAATAAATACCACATATTTGGGGACCAAAGAGTTCAGTTTCAATTTCAATATTTTAAAATGGAGTCTATGAAATGCCTCTCTAAATTTGGAAATCTTCTATTTCTAATTCTATCACAGATTACTATATAAACATGTTCTAAGTTTTATTTCTTCTGAATCCACAATGAAGCATGAATGAAAATTTGAATGAAAAGAAATTAAGACACTGTCTCCCATTTTCTGTATTTTTACTTTCTGTCCCCAAACATAGCTAGTGACCCCCCACTCACAGAGCAATTTTGACAAAAGGCAGGAGGGATTTAAGTTGATTTCTTGTTTTGGAAATTGAAGTGGCACTTATTTCTTTGTTGCCTTCCATTCAGCATGATTCTAGGTTACTTTATCAGAAGTCAATCTGAAATTCAATTTCCCAAAGGAATGACATGTCAAATGATCAACTTTGCTTCCTTGCCAAAATTACCAATATAATAACTAGAAACTTGCCTCTATTTCTATGTTAAAACCTTTATGACATTTATATTGGATGCACAGTCTTTAGATAGATTTTAATTTATGAGAAGATTATAATATTATAAGAATTGTGTGATTAACCTTCGCCCCGATTTTCTGCCTCTCCTGCTCCTGCAGCTTGAAAGTAGAAAGAAAAAGCACTTTGCTAGGAAAAGAAAGATAAGACTGAGAACAAAGAACAGCCTGGGCTACTACTGCTCTCATAAAAAAAAAAAAAAAATAGCAGTGATGTGGAGAATTAGGAACCAGGAGATAAGAAGGGGACAATGGAAGTGGAAGTCAGAGGGACTGAGGTAAAAATTGGGAGAAATTTCAGAAAGAAGAGAGATCAACAGGGGAAATGGGAATTTAGAGGAATCAAAAGAGAACAGCAGTCAAGAGGAGAAAGGAAAATACATGTAATAGCAAAAGGAGGGGAGGCTGAGAGAGAGAAAAGTTGACCAACAGAAAGAAGAAACTACAAGGTTGAGAAGAGGAAATGAATGGTGAGTGGGGATAGACTAAAGGACAAAGAGAATGTAAGGGAAGAGTGAGCAACCTAGCTCCTAATAATCAATCATGCAAGCTGCTGTAAACATTATAAATATTTAGAAGTAAAGAAGAATTGGTAAATTATTAACTTTTTTTTTTTTTGCAATCACATCCTTAGCAACTCTTGTTTGGTTAGTACTGTGGGTAAATTATTAACTTTGATAAATTCTTCATGTGTGTCATTAGTTTCTACATATGAGTGATACCATATGGCACTTGTCTTTCTTTGACCGGCTTATTTTCCTTAGCTCTCCAGGTCCATCCATGCTGTAGCAAAGGGTAAGAATTCCTTCTTTTTTACAGCTGAGTGGTATTCCATTTCATAAATGTACCACAGCCTTTTTATCCACTCATCTACTAATAAACACTTGGGCTGTTTCCAAATCTTGGCTTTTGTAAATAATGTTGCAATGAACATAGGGATGCATATATTTTGGTATCAAGTTATACTAGTCATGCTATATAAATTAGGGAGTATTGCCAATTTTTATGCCCTCTTAAATGGTGGAACAAACTAGTAAAACCAATTAAGCCTTAAACTCACTAATAAGGCCAATTTTGTGAGAAAATTTTGATTACTGATTCTACTTCTTTAATAGAATAAAACTGTCTGAGAGTCTCTTCTTCCTTAATGATGTTTAATAAAATATATATTGCTAAGAATTTTAAAAATTTCATATACATTATCAAGTGTACTGATATATGTTACTAATAATATCTAGTTATTATCTGCTGAATTTCTGTAATACCTTTAATGTTGTACTTCTCCCACAGCTGATGCTGGCAATTTGTTTCTTATAACTTTTTCCTCTGCTTTTTCTCACTAGAAGTTTGTCAATTTTATTGTCCTTTAAAATATAAAATAATTTTTGTCATTGTCCAATCTCTTTAACTTCTGGCTCATATTTAATTTATTCTCCCTTCCACTATTTGGGAACCTAGATTGTCTATATCTAGAATTATCACTGTATCTTAATTTTTAAATCTAGATCAGTTTAAGACAGGTTTCTCTCACTTGCAACTGAATAAGTCCTGATAAAATACTATGTAAATATGATGCCACTCTTAATGGTAAATTTAAAAGTAGCATTAGAAGGTAGCACAAGCATCATCCTTTATAACTTACAAAATGTTTTGATATACATTTAATTCCAAGCAATCCCTACAGAAATTTAGTAAAATAATTCTTCTAACCCATTTTACAATTGTAATCATTGAAGTCTGAAGATGTTCCTAGGGCTCACTACTAATAAGTGACAGGGCAAAATCTTGAATTTCTGGCTTTAAAATATATGCCATTTCTAAAATAATATAGGCCCTTAGACTATTAAGCACATTTTTTGTTTTATATTTTATTGAATTACTTGTTGTTACTATTGTTTCTCATAATATTATCATTAACTGTCTTCCATGAATTACTAAGAGCTTGTTTTGGCAAAATTTATCAGCAACACAGGGTCTAGTACTATCTAATTCCAACTACTCTGACTGTTTCTATAAATCTGTTCACATAGTCTCCTTCTGTAATCTGTAAATATCTGTTCTGTTGCAATCAAATTTCTATATTTTTCCTTTAGAGACCTGCCAAATATTAGTTCCAAATTTTAATATCTTTTTAAGCAGTGGAACCCTTTCAGTCTGACTAAATTTTTGTCTCCAGGGCAAATAGTTTTATTTGTTTTCTATGGAGCTGTCTTTAAAATATATTTGAATATTGTATCTGGTTAATTTTTGAAATGTACATTAGCATTATTTCGAGCATCCTTTCTTTTCTTGTCAATGTGCATAACGGCATGTGTTTTCTGAAAACTGTCATCATCATCATCATCATTTACTTCAAAAATAAAAACTAAGGATTCTGCTTTTTAGATGTTCACAGTTTTCAAAGCCTTAAACAGATGACAGATGTTGAATACTTCCCTACAGAGTGAATATAACTTAATCACACCAAGGATTTCTTGGTTTTACTCAGCAGGTTGCTCTCACTTCCCTTTATGAAAGCATGACTAATGTTACTTTCAGCTTACCAACATATTATAAATGCTTTTCTCAATTACTTTTTTTGCTTCTTTCAGTGGCTTTCTGGTAATACTTGGTAAACAAAATGTTTGCATCCCAGCAGAAAAGCCCTTTGAAACTTCATTAACCATTGCCCTTCACATCAAGAAAAGGACCCCAAAGGGGTAAACTGCTTTGTATCCACATGAGAAACAAGCTATTGGTCAGCATTATTAAAAGATTCGGGGATTAATTGAGCAGACCATCAGAATGGGAAGCTAGTATACTGGTTCTGTCTTCTTTGTTCTTCACAATATGACTTCATTATCCCCAAATGAAAATAGAAAGGCTGTTGCCATTAAAAATAAATGAAGTAGATCATTGCAGTGTTCTACAGAAAGAGATGGTCAAGAGTGACAAATAAAGTCGTGTTGAGAGTTAAAGCCTTCTGTGTCAGAAGTACATGTCTTGAAATATTATTTGGATGTAGAGTCTACAATGGTAGGCATAGCCATTAGAAAACAAGGCCAGATAGACAAATAAAAAGAGACCCAGAAGAGATAGTACAGCACTTCAGGAAAGTTACAGGTTGGCTTGAAGCAACCTTGCACAGTTACCATTCATTCCTCTGCTACCAACAAGACATGCATCCCCCAGACCTACACATGCACTTTGCAGAGGTATTTGTCCAAGAATACTAAGCTACTATACATGCAACAAACACATCTCAGTGCTTTTATTTTACTTTCTTCAAGTGCATTGCTACCACAATTGGCTATGTTAACTTGATTTTACACATCCTTTTAGAAAGAAACTATATTTAAAATTATTGCACTTTTGTTCGAAGGCATATTTTCAGCATTAGACTCTCCTGGACCTTGAAACAAATTCAGCATATATAAAGCTATGTCATTATGGAGCAGAGAAAATGGAGTCAGGAGTGCCTGATCCTTATTTCTGCCTCCAACTCTCCAAGAATACAGAAAATACTTTTCTCCAGCAGATGGTGTCTTTTCAGTCAGAGGAGGGCATTTTCAAATGGAAGAGAAGAGCAAACAGTATCAAAAGTATCAGAAAGAGTGACTACAGAAAACAAACCACTGGGTTTGCAACCAAGTAGATACAGGTGATGTTACTGGCACAACTTAATGATTGAAGATGAGCAGAGACTGTATGGAAGATGCAGCAGTAGAGGCCTGACCTGTGATAAACTTCCTGGTTTCATCCTTGCCCCACTCCAATCTGTTATACAGCCATCCCCAGGATGATCTTTCTAAATCCAACTTCTTTATTCTCAAACTGAAAGTCTTTCAGTGGTCTCTTATTTTCTACACAGCATAATATACTTGTGTATAGTGTATCTATTCATCCCTCAGCCTAATTCACCTTAACATAGTACCACTTTTCCTGAACTAGCAGGTAGAATTGAAAACCCTCTTCGCTGTGCTCCACTGACCCAGGACATTCTACTCTTGTATCATCGACAATATTCAATCTTAATTACATGTTTTCAGATTATCTTTCATAACAGATTTTAAGTTCTTTGAGAGTAAACAGAATGACTAGCACATTGTAGAAACTCAATAGTAAACTGTTGAACAAACAAGACAGAAAGAGAGCTAGGAATACAGAATAATATAAAAAAGGATATCTTCACCTTCAAATAGGAGGGAAGGAGAAGATAAATAATGATATGATAGAAAACAAACTAAAGTAATGATGTAATAGGAAAACAACAGATGAAAAAAGAATCAAATCCATAGAAAACTAAAATTTGTACAGGAAAAAATTATTGTAATAAATAGAATAAACAACTTGTGTTGTTTCCAGATCTTGGCCATTGTAAATATTGCTGCAATGAACACAGTGGATACAAGTATTCTTTCAAATTAGTGGTTCGGAATTCTTAGGATATATTCCCAGAAATGGGGTCACTGGGTCAAAGGGCAGTTCCACTTTTAAATTTTTCAGGTAACCCCATGCTGCTTTCTACAGTGGCTGCACCAATTTGCATTTCTACCACCTATATATAGCACATGAGGATTCCTTTTATCCCCAAACCCTCCCAAATACTTGGTGTTTGTTGCTTTACTGATGATAGTCATATGATAGGTATGAGGTGATATCTTAATGTAGTTTTAATTTTTATTTCCCTGATAATTAGTGACATTGAGTGTATTTTCATGTCTATTGGCCATCTGTATGTCCTCTTTAGAAAAGTGTCTATTCAGGTCCTTAACTTGTTTTTCAATTGGATTATTTGTTTTTCTGGTGCTGGGTTTTATAAGTTCTTTAAAAATTGTGCATATTAATTCTTTATCAGATGTATTGGTAAATATATTCTTCCACTGAGTGGGTTTTCATTCTGTAGATGGTTTCCTTTTGCCATACAAAAATTTTTTGTTTGATGTAGTCCCATTTGTTTTCTAGTACTTCCCTAGTGTAACTGGGAATAAAAATTCTATATTACTGATTTGCTGATATTAGTCTGACTAGCCACAAAATAATGTTAAGTAAGAAAATACTAACAAGATGACCTTATAAAAGAATTTCTGTAATATAAAAATTACAGTTTATTGCACTTCTAACTATTGTTCAAAATTATCAGTTTAGTGATCAAAGTTATGTATTCTCTAAAAAAATCAAAAGTATGTAATCAATCTGATGCTTTTACCTCTGGCCAAGTTCTTTTTACAGTTAAAAGGTCTATTCCCCTTTGACTGATTCACATCAAGGGTTAATATCAAGCAAGAAGAATAAGCAGAAGCTACATACATATTGGCCTACTCACCTTCTCCCTGCTCCCACCACGCTGAGGCTTACACTTTTGATTCTCATGCAAGGCCAGGAGGACAGCTTAACTATGGGAATATGTGAAAACCTGTTACAAAGAACAGAAGCCCTAGTTTATAAATTACTTGCTAGCTTCAGTTCCTGTAATAGCCAAGGGAACAGACTCCAACCTTCAGGTAGGCCAGCTCTTGAAGATGTGCTGACCTTCAATCTGTTATCTAAACACACTGGGCTGGCTTGCCCTTAGCAAACCCTCAGCAAGGGACTCTCAAACCCCTCCATTTGATTTCTTCATCCTATTTTTGTTTATTCCCCCTTCTCCTCCCTCCTTACAAACCCCACTGCCTGTACCAAAGAGTATGATGGGTTTTTGAGGACTTGAGTCTACTCATCTTCTCTGGTGACCAGCACTCAAATAAACCTCTTTTCTTTTCAACAGCACCTATGTCTTGAGTCTGGTGACAGGCAGTCAGACCTGAGGGTCATTTTTCCAGTTACAGTAGCATCCAATAGAAAATTTTCTACATTGTTTATTGAGAATGTAGAATGATGAATGGCATATGGTTTAACCAGTTATTTAACCTTATTTTAGCTATTGACTGATAGTTTATAAAGAATTCTTCAGGAAGCTTTTGCTGGGCTACCCTGAGACAAAAGTATCTCACACGTATCTTGTTGAGTCATAATCCAAAGACAATGCACAACTTATAAAACTGAGAAAGGACCACAGGGACTGTGCTTAGAAATCACAGACTTTTCTGATGTTATCTGTGTTGTCTTTCTCCTGCTGTACTGCAGTCCTTACTTTTATTAAAGCCACACTTGAATATGCCCTGTGGAGTCCTTTCTGTTCTCTAACTTTGGGTAATTGATGCCATTGGCACATTGAGGGAAGTATCAAAGTGACCTCTAATTCTATAATTTAAATGATGGCTAAACCTTTGTGGAAAAGAAAGATGAAAAAAGGGAGATGTAAACTTTTGATGATAGGCTGACTCCTGGGACAATTGTGGTTTGAGGTCATGCAAATGCTGTAACCACTGACTGGAGGAAGCATACTAGAACTTGGAAGTTGAAAGTACTGAACCAAGGGAAATCATTACAAGGATTTAAAAAGAAATTAGGGTAGAAGAGAAGTCAGCCAAGTATTTTGTAATTTTGGCTATGTTGAAAAAAAATGAAAGGAGCAGAAAGAACTGAAGCTGCTAAGTCCACCAAATTATGGTTGGTCATCCTAAAGACAAGGAACAGCATGCCAAAAGAGAATTAGGCAGGTATTTCTTTTGATGATAATGTAACTCATTCTAAATGAGAATCATGGAAAAGGAGGACACATGTTGCAAGGGGAGGAAATCAAAGACAAACAAAACAAAACACAGTCAGTCATTTGTATAGTGATATAAACAGCTTTCTGGGAAGCCTCTGCTGAAATGGTTTTCATGCCTTCAGAGTCAAGGAGCTAAAATATTTCCCCATGTATAAGACACTCCCATGTATAAGATCCACCTTCATTTTGGGGCCTGAAATTGGAAAAAAAATGAATTACATAAAGTTATTGAACTCAAGTTTTATTCATCATAAAATTCATACAATGCCTCATCACTGTCAAAACTCCCATCTATCAGCTTCTTCTCCTCATGTGTTTCTGATGACTAACCACTGTCTTCATATATCGCCCTGTCCTTAGTTCCATCTATGGCATTTGAAATGCCAAACCACTGTATAAGACACACCCAGTTTCTAGACCCTAAATTTTTTGAAAAAGGGTGTGTCTTATACATGGGGAAATACAACATTTCCCCATGTATAAGGTACTGCTGAATGGAACTGTATGTTAAGTGTCACTCAGGATCCTCCATTAGTTGCAACTTTTACAGAAATGTGATTAGAGGATCAAACTGCCAATCTGCAAAGCTGGATAAAGTTAAGATACATAACACATATCCATAGAGGGGAAATTAGATACTAAGTAAAAAATTCTTAGATAGAAAATAAAATAATCCTTCTGCAGTTTATGAAATGGTAGAAAAATTAGCAACTTTGTATGATACTGAAGTGTCCGCTAATTTCACACCTTTGACTCAAGTAATGATTGATGTTGTGATTGAAGAGATTTCAAATAAGTAGTGTTGAATGATCAAAAAGATTGCGATTATTCTAAGAAAAGAAAAAATAATAAAATAGATTTTAAAACCTTACGACATTTAAGATGGGTGGAAGTGCTCACATGGTTAATTTAAAAGGGTATAGAAAAGGAAAAAAAAAACAGATGGACTAGCTACTAAAGTTTTAATGAATCGTTATAAGAGATTATGAGATTCAGCTGCTTTACCAACTCCCCCGTTTACCCTAGGCTTGACACATTTTAAAAAGCTAATGATGACATAAAAGCAAAATCTGCAGTCTCTTCCAAAGCAGTGCTATTTTTAAAACAGTGAGAATTTAAAAAGATTATTCTTAATTTTTTTTTTTTTTTTTTACAGAGACAAAGAGAGAGTCAGAGAGAGGGATAGATAGGGACAGACAGACAGGAACGGAGAGATGAGAAGCATCAATCATCAGTTTTTTGTTGCCGTTGCAACATCTTAGTTATTCATTGATTGTTTTCTCACATGTGCCTTGACCACGAGACTTCAGCAGACTGAGCAACCCCTTGCTGGAGCCAGCCACCTTGGGTCCAAGCTGGTGAGCTTTTGCTCAAACCAGATGAGCCAGCGCTCAAGCTGGCGACCTCAGGGTCTCAAACCTGGGTCCTTCCGCATCCCAGTCCGATGCTCTATCCATTGCGCCACCGCCTGGTCAGGCTAAAAAGATTATTCAGAATGACAAGATGGCCAGAGATTGTTTGCACAATGTCCCAGCAAAGACACTAAGACCATTTGGATTGGTATGCGAAAAAACACCCAGAGTGGTAAAAATTGTATTAAAATTTCTAAACACTGGTGCACAATATGCAAATAAATTAAACTTGCTAATAAAAGGGTAAAAGACAGTACAATTAAGGTGAAATATTCAAAAATTAAAGTACAGTTCAAAGGACAAATTTCTGGGTGAAAGTTATAGAGTTGTTGCATTACCTTTATCAGAATATATTGCCAAAATAGATATAATATATGAATGAAGAGCTCTTGACTTATATAACAATATGTTATAGAAATTTGTTCTTTGTTCTTTTTTAACTAGTCATGTTAGATGGGGGCTTTTAGAACTACCTAAAACCTACCTGAGTGCTTAATATAAAATAAAATAGGACAACTGGAAAGGGCTGGGCAGAGAGGAAGAAGCATCAAAAAAATTTATTTTTGCAGTAGAGCATCAGCCGGTATGTAGAAGTCCCAGGTTTGATTCCCCAGGTAGGGCACGCAGGAGAAGTGATTATCTGCTTTTCCCCTACTCCCCCCTTTCTCTCTCTTTTCCACCCACAGACATGGCTCGAATGAGCAAGTTAGCCCTGGGCACTGAGGATGGCTCCATGGCCTCACTTCAGGTGTTAAAATAGCTCAGTTGCTGAGCAATGGAACAGCACCCCCAGATGGGCAGAATATCAGCCTGAGACAGGAGTTACCAGGTGGATCCTGGTCAGGGTGCATGCGAGAGTCTGTCTCTCCACCTCGCTGCTTCTAACTTGGTAAAAAAAACCACAAAAATTTAGTTTTGATTAAAGATATAGTAAATACAGGTGAATTAGTATCCAAATTTTCTTGTTTAATAGTCCAGTGCCATGTGAGAAAAGTTTATAGGTCCTGAAGACTAAGTCTAGATTCCACAAGAATAAATAAAGAGGATTCTTCAAGAGCAACATTCATTCCTGGTGTATTAACAATTCAAGTTGTGGTAACAAGCTAAGGGAGATTAGTATTCTGTGATCAGTTTGACTACTGCTTCCTTTAGTTTCCTATCTTGAACAAAAATCAAAATTAAATTTGCATTTATGTAAAACAGACTCCAATATACATTTACTGTGCTTCTATGGGGATATTTAAATTATCCTGCAGAGAAGAGATATTGATTTAATTCAATCAAAAAGTACTTTTTTATTCATTCCATCAATAATATAATGTTGATATCTAAATCTAAAAATCAACCTAAATACAAATTCTAAATGTTGGTTAATTATATAACTACTAGGGAGTAGCCAATTAACTGAGCTAAAATATAGGGTCTAGTATAAACGATAAAATTCTGCGTGATTAAAAGTGATAGAACTACTACCAGCATTCCTTGACAAATTACAATGGTTTATTGAATCTCCAGCTTCAAACTAAAAAATAAGATTGTTTAGTTTTTGAAAAAATCATATCCTACATCTATACATTTTATTGGCCCCTATTTATATAATAATAATAGAAAAAGCTAAATCTGAGTAACGCTTTTTATAGCATCAGGCTTTCTTAAAGCTTCAAATGGCCATTGACCCATACATTCCCATTCTAACCAGATGAAAAAATGATATTAGAAATATGAGCAGCTAGAAAATTAAAGCTGGCTAAAGCCTTTGGCAAAAGCCCATACTGCCACACTATAGTCATGGAACTGGACTAGAATATTACCTAAGGCTGCCTCATAAGCAACGTGATTCACAGATTGTAGCTCTAAATTGGAGAGCCAAAACTCAGTCTGGAAGGCAGCTGCATTACAACTAGCTGATCATTTCATTTTGACTAAAAAAGAAAAATACAATTCCACTCAATGGGCAGAATTAACTTACTCAGAGAGCTGGATATCATTAAGTAACATAATATGTATTTATAGTAATTTTAGTCAGTATGTAACAGTGAAATGCTCAGCTTCTCTGATTCCATCTTGTTTTTTAGGGTTTTTTGTTTACTTGTTTTTGATATTTCCTTTTTATTCAATTTATTGGGGGTGACACTAGTTAATGATATTATACAGATTTTAGTCAATCCTGCTTTGTTCCCATGCCTTCAGGCTAATAGCACCTGCTTGTCTTGCGTATAGACATGCTAATCACTGGAGGAATTCTGCTTGCAGCTTAAATTTGATTAAAAAAAAAAACAACCCTTTTACAGAAGGTAACAATCAAGTCTTGGTTGTTTATTAATATTTTCAGGAACTTTGTGACCCAACTCACATTAAGTAGAGAAAACTAGCTAATCTTCCTGCAAGCCCTGCTAGCACTCAGCTGTCTGCAGTCATCGGTCACTTCTTACCCCTTCCAATATCCCTTTTCCTGACATAAAACTGTTCCTGTGCACAGGGCCTCTGAGGCATAAATGAGTATGTCCAGCTGGACCCAGAGAGCTGGGGCCATGGCGGGGCAGACAGTGATCCTTTTATATATTTAATAGATATATATTTAACAGTGATTTAAAGTTTATTCCAACTATAATGCTTTAAGGTAGCATCACATGACATACTTCTGAGTCCATTTCCAAAATTCTGTTGTACTTATCATATTTCCCGATGTATAAGACACACCTTTTTTCAAAATTTTGGGGGTCTAAAAACTGGGTGAGTTTAATACAGTGGCTATAGATTTTTTTACTTTCATTACCTGTTTTTTTCACGTTTGTTTTTATGCTTATTGTTGAAGACAGTGATTCATCATCAGACACAGATAAGGACAAGCTAATGGATGGGAATATTGACAGTGATGAGGAGTTGTATGGATTTTATGATGAATAAAACTTGAGTACAATAAGTTTATGTAACATATATATTTTTTAAATTTTGGGCAAGTATGGCCAGTGGCTGCCACCATCATGGCCATTCGCATGCAGGTTCTCATTGAGTCTGGGCAGACAGTAAAGAAACAGTGGAGCCAAAAAATCGTGGGCCATTACTTTATTAAAGTTTCACACCAGCCGATGAGCAAACACACAGGGAAAGAGCTCTTCCCTCTCTTTCAGTAGCTCTCTAAGCCCTGACACATTCTCTGGTTCCACAATCAGGAGAATCTTTTTTAGTTCCTCCTAGAATTAAAGGCCTCATGAGTCTCAGCAGAGCTCACAAAGCCCCTCAGCTCTGGTACCCCATCTGCTCACCTTCTCTTTTCCTGACAACATGGCTTCTTCTTTAGCACTCTGCATTCTCTCTGCTCTCACTCTGCAAACATGGCTTCTTTCTGCCCTTCTCCTTCTTCCCTCTGCAAAACTTTCTATTGTGAAAACCTCTCCTCCAGCAAACATTAGCCAAACAATGGCCCTCCCCAAGTAGGAAGGTAATTTGTAATTTCACAGACCACATATACCTGGTGCTGCCCAGCCCCCAATGCAAACTATAAGCGAGCAAACATAAAAATCATATTTTAAAAACTTATTTGATCAACAGGGCCCCAAAATTAAGATGCATCTTATACATGGGAGCATCTTATACATGGGGAAATACAGTATCTCTGTCTGTTTTATAGATTCGTGCAATCTCTGGCACTTGGGTCATCTAGATTTGGATCATATAGCAGTGAACAAATGGATGAAAGAACTTTAGAAATAATTAAAGTAGGAGACCACTGTGATGTAAGAATATCAAGACAATGCTGCCATTTCTGTTAATATTTAGATGATAAATTCTGTTTAAGCAATAGTCTATAAGAAAATAAATTGTCAAAAAGAATAGACTGCCTTAATAATGGGCTGTCATTGGGTCCCATAATTGTGGTGTGCTAATGAAACATATCTCCAACTGAACCTGCAGAACTTTGTGCTGGAGGATCACTGATCACTGGCCAAATCACTAAATTCCTTATTAATCTGTTTCAGCACTGTAATCTGTGCTTTGCATTTGGCTCCTCACTATCTTGGTGTGTAGTCAAAGGTCCAGCCAAAACTCTTAGCTATATCTGCGGCAGGAAAGGATGGTCTTTTCATCTCACACTGGCTTTGCCAGACACAAGCATGTATGCAAAAACAGAGCAGATAAGCATTCGCACAGGCCCTAGAGAGACCTCGATGATGGCTGTGTACTTTCTTAAGATGGGTTTGAGAAACCACTAGGTTTCCCATTACTTCAGTTGGCACCTTCTCGATCAGTAAACCTTCCCTTACTCCAAAATCTGATGTCTTAAGTTTTTGACTTTTGAAGCATCTGACACACAGACTTTGGACTGGTAACAAGTAGCAAATGGATTGGCCATGGAGTTCAAGAACTGGGCCATAGACGACTAGAAGATAAGACAAACTCCAGTGTGGAAGACTTTGCAATAAAAAGCTTTATAGACTTCCAAAGGAAACAATTGAAAGTAGGATAAGCTAATGCCCATTAAATAAACTTCGGAATTCAGAAGGGTACTGGAACTAACAAATACTTACTCTGTTTGCTTTTTGAAAGTAGTTTCCTGGATGGTGATGGACGTCAACTAGACTTATGGTGGTGATTATTTTGCAATACATACACATATTGAATCATTATGTTGTACACCTGAAACTAATATAATCTTGTACGTCAATTATACCTCAATAAAAAGAAAGTAGTTTCCTGGGTACACCAAATGAGTTGTCATGGAGACATTCAATCAATCAACAAAAACATAAATATATCCCACTGTGTGCTCAGAATCTCAAAAAGGCATTAACAATTGTTTTGTTATTCTTATTTTATATTTTTTAACAGTAACATCAGAGACTAAAAGCAAGTATGGGCTGCATATTGAGAAGATCCACATCAGTCCATAGCTCACAAATGGATTCCATTAACCCATTACTCATGACTCCAGTATATACTGATGGATCCTGACCAGGATAGATATGAATTCTAGATTTGGATAAACATTCCAAGTAACTGAAAAAACTGCCTCTGACACTATTAGCAGCCTTGAGAAAAAAATAGATATGATTTCAATTTGGCTCTTCACTTATACATCACTGATGAAGAAACACATTTATTATAGGTGCAGCAATAGAGTAGGTTAAGATGCATCATGTACAATAAACTTATCATGGAGTTTGCCATGCACAAACTATTTAACTAAATGGAAATCAAAATGTACAATTAAAACATGGGCTTACTAAAGTGATATCATTAGCAAGATCATATAACACGAAGTGCCAGACCCTCCTTCCCTCCATGGGCACATGGATTCAACAATATATGGACCAATTCCATTTGCAAGAAATTCAAAAGCCAATGAAGAGGCCCTTACACTCCAGGCAAGCACAAAATTCAACCACAGTGAAGTCAGTACTAAAATCTGTGACACCCTCTTTCTATAATCCCTTTACATGGCTCAATACCACATTGTCAAGAAAAAAACTCCACCTCCCAGTACATTTGTTATTTCATAAGTTTTCCATAAGGTCAGTGCACACAAGAACACAAGAAAGGGCCAGTCTGAAGGACATTACTTTAGAACAGTGGCTCTTAACCTGGGTTCTGTCAAACCCCAAGGGTTCGATGAGTCAGTCTCAGGGGTTTGGAGAAGCCTCTGCCGCGGAGGCCAAATAAAGTAATACCATAATTTGTTGTGAATTCATGTACTTTGTTGGTTTTGTTCTTTGAGCAAGGTGATGTTCATGCATGGCTCATTTTGTGCACCAGTAAAAAAACATATACCTATGTCTTGAATTTGAACAAAAAAATCATACTTTATTTATCACTAAAGAAGGGTTCGGTGAATGTGCATATGAAACTGGTGGGTTCTGTACCTCAGAAAAAATTAAGAACCACTGCTTTAGAAATAGAAAAATAAGAAAATACAGATTTGCTGGAAGAGTAGCTATCTGCCTGTGGCCTACAAACTGACAGACCCATCACTTAAAGAGTGGCAGTTCTAAATAATTTGAGCAGATGTAAAGAAGAGGACACTTAGCTGAGAAAGCAACTTAGAGGACTCTTAGACTGTCTCCTCTGGACAAGGAGAAGTGGATAGTGTAGATCAGATTCAGTGGGCCTCTCTAACCAAAGAAAGGGACTTAATGTCATACAAAATGGCTCCTGTATATGCACCAGTTAAGTCAATATCTGGGCTATTTACTACTTAACTTCCCATAAAAAAAAATTCTAAGTAAAGATAAAATTTCATAGCTCTAAAACACTTCTGTTTTATTACGTGAATCCTTTCTTTTCCCATTAAAAAAAAAAGTATATGGAATGCTTCACAAATATGTGTGTCATCTTTGCACAGAGGCCACATTAATTAATCCGTATTATTCCAGTTTGAGTATATGCGCTACCAAAGCAAACACTTATTACTTGAACTTTTTAAGAGCTGAACTTATTTGCTCTTTGACCAGGATTTCAAAAAGTTTAATGTATGAAGAAAGTTGACTAACCACTAAAATTAAAACTGAAAGAGGTACATAGCAGAGTCATTAGGAGCCCAGTCTAGGAGCCAAACTTGGTCATACATAATGACCCTGGAAGAGTTACGTCTCTCTAAGCTTCAGTCTTAATCTTTACATTAGGCCCTGTGTCTTAAAGTTTACATGAGAATTAAATAAAATGAAGGATATAAACATAAAAGCATAGTTAAAGGCACACAGCAAGTACCAGGTAACTATTATTATATTTTCTTATTACAAATCATTTATATGGAACATGAATTCTAAACTAAGGTTAATGGACATAGTTAAAACAGTCATTTGAAATTTTTAAAGCTATTTTCTTAATTAAAAGATCATATAATCCTAACTTTTTAGCTATGGTTAATAACAGAAAGCTCATAATTTAATATTAAAATTTTCTGATAATTTAATATTAAAATTTTAATGGTCCGATAATTTAATATTAAAATTTTCATTATATAAATAACAAAGATATAAATTTTAGATGTATGAGAAGCATAAAGATAATCAGGAATTTGTCATATAAGAAATGCTCAAGGAAAATATCCTACTAAAGAGGAAAAATAAAACTGGATTGAGAATCACTGTCTCTCA
The DNA here is from genome assembly GCA_037038555.1 of Rhynchonycteris naso. Classification (NCBI taxonomy): domain Eukaryota; kingdom Metazoa; phylum Chordata; class Mammalia; order Chiroptera; family Emballonuridae; genus Rhynchonycteris; species Rhynchonycteris naso. Next base: position 38,721,026 of record CM072997.1, on the reverse strand, counting down.
AATTTAACAGTGTTCATTGTTTATTTCAAAAAGGAGAAGCAACAAATATAAGGCACCAACAAGAAAAAAAGAGAAACATAAACAAGGCAAACTTCATGCCACAGACTTTGATCCTTATATAATTGTCTACTCCTATCCCTGTTCTCATCACACCAACCCAAAAATGATCCTAGAAAAATAGTGTATAAACAAAATTCTAGCATCCTTATTAACAATCGCCAACCCCTTTCCTTATCTTCATTGAGAAAAATAAGGGGAAAGCAGATTAAAGAAATTTTACTCTAGGAATAATTTAAGAAAAGTCATCAAATGTTCACAATTCTCTCTGTCCCTGCATGTTCTCAGTAGAGCAAGATAAATAGTTAGAAATTTTTACTTTGTTATCTCCAGTCTAGGAGAAGAGCAGACAAGGAAGAAAAAATGGCCATAATCACACAGGAACAGAAAAGAAATAGAGAAAACAAACTTGCTGAGGGAACAAGAAGCTAATGAATAGATAGTGATTCAGTGGGATTCTACAAAATAATAAAAACAGAGAAATATCATTTATATACAACAATGGAAGAATCTTATAAATACAACATGGAGCTAAAGAAGAAAATTCTTTAATAATATATACATTTTAATTCCATGTTTTTCAGGAATGCAGATATAGTTTATCATATACACATATTTTTATTTTACTTTAAAGCATAAAAATGTATATTTATTTGCCAATATTTTGGTGTAGAGTCATGGATATTTTTTTCTAGTGTGACTCTACAGATTAGTTTCTCTTCAATTTTTCCCTCATTGATAGTTTTCAATGAAGGACAAACACTTTAAAAGAACTGTGAAGCAAAGTGACTATACAATCTCTCAAGAAATTTATCAGTTTGTTTTCTTTCTTCTATTGCTGTCTCAACCACACTAGATTTGAAAGCAAGCTTTTTTTCCCCCAGGAATTTTTCTGTAACAAATTTTCAAAAACATCCAAATTATATTTTATAGAAATATCTGTTTTCCTTATTACACATTATTACAGACATTTTTAAATTTTAAATCAAATAATGGAATCATAACTTCCACATTGGGCAAAAATACCTTTGGGAGCAAATACAGTTTAATCTTGAGAAGCACCCAACCCAGTTACTAAAAGCAGAAATACATGGGTACACTAAAGAGAACTGGCTAGTCACAGGTGACAGCATCAGTCAGTGTATTTTACAGATGATATGTGGAGCATCAGTTACTTAGGCAGATTCTTTTAGTGAAAGTCAGCTAAGTAAATGACAGACTAAAATTAAAATTATCTTATCACAGAAAATATAGAGGAAAATGACAGAAAATAAATGTAATTAGAAAAATGATCATTGGCTGAGGGGGAATGCAAGAAACGATGATTCAATACATTGAGCCTTTCTGAAGTATTAAACATAAATGATACAGGAAAAGTATTTAAATACATAATCATTCTTTTTTCATTAGCTAAAGAAAAACATGAATCTATAAATAGAAAGGCAAACTTCAGGAATAAATTAATATAAAATAAATAGCAGTGATCATTATGGTTTAAGTCCTAAATTATGCTGAATTTCCAAGACAAGAAATATTAGAGACGTTAAGGTATGGGGGAAATAATGAGCCACTTAAAAGAATAAAAATTAAGCTGACCTCATGATTCTCCAAAAGATGTGCAATGTCTAAAATAATATAGCAACAATGTTTGCAAATTTCTGAAGTAAACAAATGTAAACTAAGACCAGCAAAGTTGTCATAGAATATAGATTTCAAAGATATATAAATGATATAAAATTTAACAATATAACACAATATTTCTCATCATTTGTGTGTGTGTGTAATTTAACAGATCTTCTTTGTGAACTAATAACCCTATAATGAAGACTAAATTTAATTATTCCTTTAGTTTACCAGTTTCATTTTCTTATATTAAAATCCAATCAAATTAAAGTTAATTTTATTGTTTAATAGCATCACTTTTATAAAACTGAACTGCTTACAAAAATTAGGGGATTAGGAAACATGCAAATGTTCCAGTACTTTCATCCTTTTGTATAGTGCATTTTCACCAATAAAATAAAAGTTGGTGCCTGACCTGTGGTGGTGCAGTGGATAAAGCGTCGACCTAGAATGCTGAGGTTGCCGGTTCAAAACCCTGGGCTTGCCTGGTCAAGGAACATATGGGAGTTGAACTTCCTGCTCCTCCCCCTTCTCTCTCTCTCTCTCTCTCTCTCTCTCTCTCTTTCTCTCTCTCTCTCCCTTTCCTCTAAAATGAATAAATAAATAAATAAAATAATTAAATAAATAAATAAAAAATAAAAATAAAAGTTGGGTTTGCGTCTCATTTACATAATCAAAAATCTTACTTTGACTTGTTTGCTTTTCTGATGTTCTTGTTTAATTAAAAAAAATCAAATGTTTCTTTTTTATCACTTTATATACATTTTGAAATACCCCCTAATTTTTGTGAGCGGTATATTATTTCTGTCTAACCTTTTCTCATTACAAATACATAGAAAGAAATATGAAATTGTAATTACTTAATGTTAACTCAATCATTATTTCAGGGTGGTAAAATGTGGGACACTTTTCTTGTATTTTAAAAACTTTTTGTATTGAATTTTAACATCTCTGTAATGTATTTTACAAATACAATGACATCATTTTCCTAAAAGATATAATGATTAGAATACACAAGAAATTGTTGTGAGTCCAATAAAGATAAAATTTGCCTAACCATCTTGACCTTTGCTCTAACAAAACCTTTAATTTTTAGTTTTACTCAATTGATCAAAATCTTACATCTGACAGCATAACAAACACCATTAATTTTTTTAAATAAATTAATAAATAAAAAAGAATGCCATGCTAGCAGCTATAGCAAAGCCCCCAAATGAGAAATTTGGCTTTGGTAATAATAGCTTTTTTATTGTAAAGAATAGGAGATACATAAGGGTGAGTTTATCTGCTTGCTATTCTCTCTTAATGACTCCCTGGATTTTACTTTGAAATACAGCAAAAAAGTTTACCTTTTCAGGAATGTTAGGGAAATATTACACTGGGGAGGAATCTGACAAAGTTCCTAAGGTGTTTAAATCACTCTGGTTGTTTGTAAAAGCCTAGTCACAGGATTTAATGTGAAAAGTTAAGGCCTATAGACTAATTATAATTTTAGTTTACAAACCTTAATCTTTACTTTGTTGCCTAAGAAATACAGGTGGTTCTCTTGTAGAAAGTTCCCAGAGGTGCCAGACCTCAGGGATTCCAGAGCAACCTCAAGGACACCACATAGACCTGTGCCAGTGTCAGAAGGACATTCCAGGGAGGTATCTCGGCAAACTGGACTCCTATCTCCCACACAGTGCTATGTGACCAACTCCATGCTCTAAAATGAGTTACTATCCTCCCAAAAGATATATACACTAACCAGTAAGCCAACACTGTTAAGGCAGTTTTTTTGGAGAGGAGTCCCCTGCCTTCTCAAGTTGCTGCAATTTGAATTAAATATGCTCTTATACCTACTCGGTTGCTGTTTATCATGAAATGGGCAAACAAAGGAGGACAGACAACATGAATCCTGGCCTGTGCTAGTAATACAGCCAACCTTGCAGAAGAATTTTAGAAAGAAATTTCTCTCATTAATCTCTTGTCAAGCAAAAATACTAATTGATTCTAGAGGAAAAATTGCTGAGGGATGAAAGGAAATGATTTAAAAGGACTCAACGCTTTGCTCTCTTAAAAATCAAATAAATGATTATTGATCTGTACGTTACACACTGAATGACTATAATGTACTCTGTTTAGGACACTATTGTATTTCTCAGGTGGGTGCAGGTTAATCTAGCATATCCAAGGTTGGAAGGCATACTGGGAGCCTTCCACTGGTTTCAAAGCATATATAAGTATAATATATTAACCACTGATCCTGTATTTGGAATGCTAAAAATAAAGTTTTTGAAAACTTTAAATGGCTCCTTTTATAGGTAAAAAATTAGAAAAAAAATTTTAAGTTAAAAACAATTCAGATTGACTGTCAAAACAAAAGTTAGTTTCAAATTTGAGAAAAGAAGAAAGCTTTTTTACAATGGCTAATTATTTCTTGCCTTCTCCAAATGAAAAAAAATGCTTCTTTTTAATGATCTGTTTATATATGCTGTTGAGCTAAATTTAAATTGTTTTAAATGTGAATATAATTAAACAATGGTAAATCCTTGAAGTTAGTCACCTAGCAAAGTTGGGTGACTGCCAATCAAATATATATATATACATATATATCATATACAGAAAAACACATCTACATTTCAGGTCTTTATAGCCATTTGTAAATCCAGTTAACAACTCTAGTTAACATTCAAACTATGACTTTAAATTCAGTTAAATTTCCAAAGCTATGATAACACATAATACTGTTTTCAAGAAGACCTATATGTGGTTATGTCAAAGTATGGAAAACAAAGATCTATTTATTTAAATAATATGGTTTAATAATTGTTTCCTTTAGTTTTCAATCTTTCTATCCTTCTTTAAAAAATAATTCAGCATAATATGCCTCTATCTTCTTTCTTTCCAAAGTGGGGCCATCTCTTCTCTTTTCTGTTTCCATTGGCAGATTAACTTGTTTTTCCTCATGAAAAGATCAGATAACATGGGAAGGATAGATCATTGTTGTTATTGTTACAGTAAAGTTTGTAAATAATGCTCTAACTCGAAGGTATCAAGACTCAATACTACCAAACAGCACCACTGAAATCCACTAGTCAGATCCACAAACAATTGAAAGCAAGTAACCTTCGTACATTGGTATGTTTGTTATCTACTTGGATAAATAAGTTTAAAAAGTACTGAGTTAGTTCTTTCACATCAAATAATCAGTTATTTATATTCTAAATATTTAGACTGTCTATATTTTTTACTAGTATAAGCAATGATTATATTTTTAAAATGAATTCCTAAGATTTCAAATGCTCATTATTAAGTATTTACATGTACAGTATTTAACTTAAGATATTATATAATCAAACTGTTTTCCAAAACAATAATGCAGGGTGGCAGCAAGATGGCGATGGAGTAGGCAAACGTATCAACATCCCAGAGCCAAAGTGAATTACAACTTAATTTTAAGAACAATTACCTGGAAAAGCCAACTTTGGACTAAACTTAGAGGACTCTTTAACCAAGGATCACTGAAGAAGCCACACTGAGACTGATAGGGAAAGCGGAAATGTGAAGAGGGTTGCCCATATCCTGGGACAAGTGGCAGCCCAGAGGGATTCGCATGGTAGGAGGGAAGTTAAGCAAAGAGGAGGATCCTGGGACCCAGAAACAAAGCCCCAGCCTGCAGCCCCAGAGCCTAGAAGAGGCATACAAACAGTATTTAGCTGCAAAACAAGCTGAGATACTGTTTGGAAGAAAGAGACAGATTTCTCAGACCCAGGATTTGTCTTAAAGGGTCACAGAGAAAACCTCTTTCACAAACACTCAACTAGGGTTCTGTGGGATGGGAAAAGCTAAGAGGAACAGAGCAGCAGGAAGAGAATGTAATCTAGGATGCACAAGGAGAAACACTTTGAGGGACAGCAACCCTAACCTCTAGGCTGAGTCACTCCCCAAATCTAAAGTGAATATTTTTCCTGGGACCAGCAATACCAGCAAAGGAAAGCAGGTTACCAGCCAAACATAAACTCTCCTGCTGCAGTCAGAGCAAATAATTGCTTAGAAGCAGGGAGCCATCAAGGATACAGTCTTGAGTGCTAAGGTGTGAGCTACATCGCCATACCCACACTGCTGAGTGCTCACCAGAGGGCAGGTGGCGCCTGGATGTGGAAGGGTGGTCCAGTCACCAGGGCAGAGCCAGGGCTGACAGCAGCTGAGGCCCAGGTTCGAGTGCAGTCCCACCAACAAGGGTGGAAGCCAGCCTGCTGCGAATGAGACAGGATGCGCAGTCTTGCCCGACAGGGGCAAGGCCAGGGGCTGGCCATGGCTGCAATAGGGGCACACGAATGTGGTCCAACCTGCAGCTGCAGGCCAGGCATGCAAGAGTGGTCTCGCCTGCAGTCCTGCTCGAAGGGACATGGCGAAATCTGGGAAACCAGCTGAGACTTGCAAATGGGCACATGAGAACAGCCCAGTCTGCGGGTCCAAGGCTTGTGGCCCAGGTGCAAGAGTGCAGTCCTGGCTGCAAGGGCAGGGTAAAGGCTAGGGGCTCGCCAAGGCTTGCAGCCCAAATGCCTGAACTCAGTCCCACCCACAGAGGCAAGAAGAAGGGTGGGAGCCAGCCAGGGCTTGCAGCCCAGAAGCAAGAGTGCAGTCCCAACCTCAGAGGCCACGCCAGCTAAGGCTTGCCACCTGGGCAAACAAATGCAGTCCTACCCACGGAGGTGAAGCCACATCTGCAGCAACAGCTGCAGTGGGCCTACACCACAAACACCCGTGCCCAAACTCCCAAAGCAGTAGCAGAAGGGGTGGTAGGCCTGCAGACAGACCACACCTAGGGAACACAGAGGCCATACCCATTGGACTCCTATGGCCATACCCTTCTTATAGACAGACAAAATGGGAAGGCAGAGATATGTAAACCAAATGAATCAACAAGAAAAATACCCAGACAAAGATATGAATGAGATGAAAATAACCAATTCATCAGATGCAGAGTTTAAAATAATGATTGGTAGGATGCTCAAAGATCTTAGAGCAACAATGGATGGACAAAATGAGCACCTAAATAAAGAGATAGCAAGTATAATAAAGAACATTGAAATAATAAAAAAGAATCAGTCAGAAATGACAAATACAATATCAGAAATGAAGACCACACTAGAATGAATCAAAAGCAGGTAGGGTAAAGCTGAGGATCGAAACAGCCAGTTAAAGGACAAGATAAACAAAAGCATGGAAACAGAGCTGCAAAAAGAAAAGATGCTCATAAAGTCTGAGAAAATTCTAACATTGCTTTGTGACAACATGAAGAGAAATAACATCCAGATCATAGTGGTTCCTGAAGAAGTAGAGAAAGAACAAGGAATAGAGAATCTGATAGAAGAAATCATATCTGAAAACTTCCCTAAATTGATGAAGAAAAAAGTCACACAATTTCAAGAAGCACAGAGAGTTTCATTAAGTATGAACATAGGCATCATAATTAAAATACAAAAATTAAGAGATAAAGAAAGATTACTAAATGCTGTATGAGAAAAGCAGTCTATTAGCTACAGAGGAGCACCCATAAAGATGATATCTGACTTCACAACAGAAACATTAGAGGCCAGAAGGGAATGGCACAAAAATGTTCAAAGTAATGCAAAACAAGAGCCTACAACCAAGACTTCTCTATCCAGCAAGGCTATCATTTAAAATTGAAAGAGAAATAAAAAGCTTCCCAGAAAACAAAAAAAAAAAACTCAAGAAATTCATTACAACCAAACCAATGCTACAAGAAATGTTCAGGGGCCTGCTGAAAACAGAACAAAAAGAGGAAAATCTAGTAAAAAGGGATGTACATTTAAAGAATAAAATGGCAGTAAACAACTACATATCAATAATAACCTTAAATGTAAATGGATTAAAGGTTCCAATCAAAAGACAAAGGGTAACTGTGCGGATAAGAAAATAGGACTCATAAATATGCTGTCTACAAGAGACACACCTTAAAACAAGAGATACATATAGACTGAGAGTAAAGAGATGGAAAAAATAATTCATGCAAATAGAAATGAAAAGAAAGCTGGGGTAGCAATACTTATATCAGACAAAATAGACTTTAAAACAAAGGCCATAATAAGGGATAAAGAAGGTCACTACTTAATGATAAAGGAAGCAATCCAACAAGATATAACCATTATAAATATATATACATCTAATATAGAAGTACCTAAATACAAAAAGCAGATTTTGATGGACATAAAGGGCGAGATCAACAGCAATATAATAATAGTAGAAGATTTTAATCCCACTAACATCACTGAATAGATTCTCATAAAAGAAAATTAACAAAAAAACAGCAGACTTAAAGGACACACTAGATCAAGTGGATTTAATAGATATTTTCAGAACCTTTCATCCTAAAGCAGCAGAATATACATTTTTATCAGTTGTTCGTGGTACATTCTCTAGGATAGACCAAATGCTAGGACACAAAATGAGTCTCAACAAATTTAAGTAGATTGAAATTATATCAAGCATGTTCTCAAATCATAATGGCATGAGACTAGAAATCAACTACAATAAAAAAATGAATAGCATTCAAACACTTGAAAACTAAATAGCATGTTATTAGATAACAAATGGGTTAAGAATGAGATAAAGGAAGTAATCAAAAATTTCTTTGAAACAAATAAAAACAAACATACAACTCAAAATTTATAAAACACAGCAAAAGCAGTCCTGAGAGGGAAGTTCATAGCACTACAGGCTTATCTTAAGAAACTAGAAAAAGCTCAAATAAACTATTTAACCCAGCATCTAAAAGAACAAGAAAAAGAACATAAAGTAAATCCCAGAGGAAGTAGAAGGAAGTAAATAATAAAGATCAGAGCAAAAATAAATGACATAGAGGCTAAAAAAAATACAAAGGATCAATGAAACCAGGAGCTGGTTCTTTGAAAAGGTAAACAAGATTGATGAATCCTTAGCCAGACTCACCAAGAGAAAAAGATGATTCAAATAAATAAAATTAGAAATCAGAGAGGAGAAGTAACAACTGACCCAGCAGAAATACAAAGGATTGTAAGAAAATACTATGATAAACTGTATTCCATAAAATTAGACAACCTACACAAAATGGACAAATTCCTCAAAACATATAATCTTTCAAAAATTAATAAAGAATAATCAGAAAACCTAAACAAACTGATTTCATCAAATGAGATTGAAACAGTTATCAACAAACAAAATCCCTGGGTCAAATGGTTCCACAGGCAAATTTTAGCAAATATTCAAAGAACTAACTCCTATCCTTCTCACGTTATTTCAAAAAATTCAAGAGGAGGAAGACTTCCAAACTCCTTTTATGAGGCAAGTATAATACTGATTCCAAAACGAGGCAAAGGCAGTACAAAAAATAAAAATAAAAAAAATAATAAACTATAGACCAATATCCCTGATGAACTCAGATGTTAAAATTCTCAATAAAACATTAGCAAACCAGATCCAGCAATACATGAAAAAAATCATACATCATGATCAGATGGGATTTATTCTGGGGAGACAAGACTGATATAATGTGATTCAACACATAAACAAAAGAAATGATAAAAATTACATGATTATATCAATAGATGTAGAAAAAGCATTTGATAAAATCGAGCACCCATTTATGATCAAAACCCTAGGCAAAGTGGGAATACAGGAATCATACATCAATATGATAGAGGATATCTATGACAAACCCAAAGCCAACATCATAATCAATGGGCAAAAATTAAAAGAAATCCCCTTAAGATCAGGAACAAGGAGGGGTGCACCCTTTCACCACTCTTATTCAACATAGTTTCTGGAAGTTCTAGCCATAGCAATCAGACAAGAAGAAGAGATAAAAAGCATCCAAATTGAAAAAGAAGTAAAACTATCATTACTTGCTGATGATATGATACTGTACAAAGAAAACCCTAAAGTCTCAATCAGAAAGCTACTGGACTTGATAAATAAATTCAGCAAGGTGGCAGGATATAAAATCAATATTCAGAAATGAATGGCATTTTTATACACCAACAATGAACTGTCTGAAAGAGAAATTTAAAAAAAGAAATCAATCTCCTTCACTATTGCAACAACAACAAAAAATAAAGTGCCTATGAGTAAATTTAACCAAAGAGGTTAAAGACTTGTACTCGGAAAATTATAAAACATTGATAAAAAATCAAAGAAGATACAAACAAGTGAAAGCATATACTGTGTTTATGGATAGGAAGAATAAATATCATTAAAATGTCTATATTACCCAAAGAAATCAATAAATTTAATGTAGTTCCTATTAAAATACCAATGACATACTTCAAAGGTATAAAATAAATATTCCAAAAATTTATATAGAGCCACAATAGAACACGAATAGCCTCAGCAATCCTGAAAAAGAAGAATAAAGTGGGGGGTATCTCACTTCTCAATATCAAGGTATACTACAAGGCCATTGTACTCAAAACAACATGCTACTGGCATAAGAACAGGCATACAGATCAATGAAACAGAACAGAGAACCCAGAAATAAACACACCTTTATGAACAACTGATATTTGACAAAGGAGGTAAGAGCATACAATGGAGTAAAGACAGTCTCTTTAACAAATGTTGTTGAGAAAATTGGACAGGTTCTTGCAAAAATATGAAACTGGATCACCAACTTACACCATTCTCAAAAGTAAACTCAAAATGAATAAAAGACTTAAATGTAAGTAGTGAAACCATAAACATCTTGGAAGAAAACATAGGCAGTAAATTCTCCAGTATCTCTTGTAGCAATATTTTTGCTGATTTATCTCCACAAGCAAGTGAAATAAAGGACATCCTGAACAAATGAAACTATATCAAACTAAAAAGCTTTTGCACAGCAAAAGACACCATTAACAAAATAAAAAGAGAAATCACACAATGAGAGAATGTATTTGCCAATACGGCTGATAAGGGGTTAATAACCAAAATTTACAAAGAGCTTCTAAAACTCAACACCAGGAAGGTAAACAATCCAATCAAAATATGGGCAAAAGAAATGAATAGACACTTCTCCAAGAGGACATACAGATGGCCAATATGCATATGAAAAAATGTTCAACATCAATAATTAGAGAAATGAAAATTAAAAACACAATGAGATACCACCTCACATCAGTCAGAATGGCACTCATTAACAAAACAACACATGATAGGTGCTGGTGAGGAAGTGGAGAAAGGGGAACCTTCCTGCACTGCTGATGGGAATGCAGACTGGTGCAGCCACTGTAAAAACAGTATGGAGATTCCTCAAAAAATTAAAAATGAAACTGCCTTTGACCCAGCTATCCCACTTTTAGGAATATATCCTACGAATACCAAATCACTGATTCAGAAAAAGAAATACACCCTCATGTTTATTGCAGCATTGTTTACAAGAGCGAAGATTTGGAAACAGCCCAAGTGTCCATCATGAAAGAGTGGATTAGAAAGCTGTTACATATACACAATGAAATACTACGTGGCCATGAGGAAGAAGGAAATCTTACCTTTCACGATAACATGGATGGACCTGGAAACTATTATGCTAAGTGAAATAAGCCAGGCAGAGAAAGAAAAATATCATATGACCTCACTCATTTGAGGAATTTAATGAACAATGTGAACTGAGGAACGAATAGAGGCAGAGGCAGGATCAAAGGTACTAGAGGGAAAGCGGTCAGAGGGAAAGTAGAAGAGAAGATGGGATCAGAGAAGGCAAAGATATTAGTGAAATTATATATACATAACACAGTATTATAGAGAACAGGACAGCAAATCCTGGAGGGAAGAGGAAAAGGCATTGGGGGGTAGGGGTATGGGGGAGCAAGGGGAATCAGGGGGTGGGGGGAGATATAGTCAGTGGGACATGAATATATGTAAACACAAATTAAAATCATAAATAAAATTAAAAATAAAACAATGAGTGCACAACCAAGTGGAACTATGGAGGTGATGCTTCTCTCTCTCTCTCTTTCTCTCTCTCTTTCTCTCAAATTAATGAAAGCATATTTTTAGATATGCTTAAGGAGAAGCATGGATAAGGAGAAAAGTAATTCAAAAGAGTAAAATAATGTTTCACATGTTTTACAATAATAACACTATAATATCTGTACTTTAGCAAGTTACCAGTGCCCACACGAAGAAAGATTTTGAGACAAAGGGGGGGAAAAGAAATAATATTTTTAGTAATCTAAATGAGTAGACAGGAGTGTCTGTAGCAGTGAAAAATGAAGCAAAATAATCAAAAGGGCCTTTCTGAGGTAGTGTTTTTAGAATTTGGCTAAAGATGTACCCTGAGGTTTAGAGACCTGGGGAAAATAAATATTGTTATCATAGTTTTATTTCTGACTTATTAAAAGTACATTGATATCATCAACTGGGAGAAATATCAAAAAAGAAAGAAGTTTTAATAAAAATATGGAAATTTTGTTAAGGATAAAATTTAACTTTAAAGAGCAAAAAAACAATAATGCAGGGTTCTAATTTGGCTGAATCCTAGATAATACTGAATAGTTTATAATTTTTAATATTTTTGTCAATTTATATTTAACTTTGCCTCCTCATTTGTTCCTGGGCTCTACGTTCTAGGACAAAGAACTAAAACAAAGATAGCTGTTGATAACAAGGAAGTTAGTTCCTAGGAGCGCCTTGCTGTATCATAGTGGAGCTAAGAGTGAGAAGACAAATTGAGAGGAGCAAAGTAATTGTTGGGGAGTGATTTCAACTGGTCCAAAATGTAGGAAGCACGGGCAACACATGACTCAACATGGGTTGGATTTAGAAAAGAATTTTAGAAACTTGGTAAGAGGGAGAAGTTGTCTTCTTGGTAGCTTCTGCAGATTAGAGTAATAAAAAACTATAATTATTTCTTAAGTTTTACTGTGTGTTTTAAGTAATCTATTCATCATTTTTATTTTTGCCAGATTTCAGTATATATTTATGTTGTTATAAAATTATTTTCAGAATTTTTGAAGACTATTTTTTTAATGTACCACCAAGCTGTGACTGAGTAACTGGGCAATTTAGCTTTGGGAATGTATATTAATTGCCATAAGTCTAAAATACTATAAAGTCAACTTGAAACATTTCAAAGTTATGTGTAACATTCTTTTTCTTATAGCCTTTAAAAAGATTTTTTGTTATATTTAATATTTTACTATTTTAATAATACTTTTATAATATTAAAAATAATATATCTTGAGTTTTGTCAAAATATGAATATTTCAATCTATCATAAATAATGCCTTTCATACTGCATGTTCTGGTTTTGTTCTTTGTGGATGTCTTGTATGGTTGATATTTTTTGTATTTTTAATTATAACATACGTTATATGAAACTTATTCAAATATCTAAAAAATTATCATTCACAATTATAAAGGTAAAGGTTTCTATAGTGTTTAAATGGAATTTACATATTTCAAAATAAGTAAACAGAAAAAAAAAAGTTCCCAGTGTGAGAAAAGTATATAATCAATTTGTTATATCAGCTATGCATAAAAAAATATATCTATCTTCAACTTCAGGTGTTTCTTTAACTTTTAAATATTTATTACATTCTTATAAAGTGTCAGACACTGCTAGGAACTTGAGCTACAGAAATAATAAAATCAGTTACAGTGTCTTCCTGAACACAGCCATTAAAGGAAGAGAGATGTTAATTATATTATCAAACAAATGAAAAGTAAAATTGTATTTTTGACAAGTGCTACAAGTCATGGTAGACACTCCAATGGCAATTTATAATAATAGTATTTGACTTGAAAAGATATTTTTTAATTTAATAATATACTACTTATTTTTAACCTACCTTTTTATCTGAAGCTAAACATTTAGCCACATTTTAACTAGCTTTGTTTCCCATAGCAACCATCTTTGAAAAATGTGGTGCATGTACATTTGTTACCTTTTAGAAACTTAATCTAAGTGCAATTGTAATATGGAATACAATTTGGAAAAAAAAACTGAATTATTTCCTCCAAGGTTTCACCAAAAATATTCAAAGAGAACATTTTGCATTGAATAATAATGCAATAAACTTTTTAGAGCAAAAGCAGTAGAATTCATATGTTTGTAAAAGACATTTAAATATTAAAGAAATAAGGAAAAATCTCATGCAATAAAAACTAAAAAAAGTACTTTTGGGGGATTTAAAATCTAAAATGTACTCATATATTTACGAGTGTAAATATGCTTTCATTTTAAACTTTGTATCTCTGAGATTTGATTGTTAAGAGTTAAATGTAAAATGACATCTAAAATATAAATGATACTCTTTTCAAATAACTTTAACAGGGGACTAAAGTAATAAACTCATGCACATGTTCTTTTAAACCTTTTCTTCTCCAAAGTCATTCCCAAACTTGCTAAAATGAATTGGATCTCCTTACCAATCAAAAACATAACTTATATGCTTTGGCTTTCCATTTTCTATTTTCTTATTATTGAGACTCAATAATAAGGAGATCAAGGAGTAAAGTTTCTTGTCTCTTTTCACACGATTCCAGGTTCCTAAGCAGTTACTCCACTCCTTTCTGACATTCACAATGTGGGTACTTTCTTACTTTCATCATGTTCCTCTCTGGCATCCCCTAGGGTGTGTCCTTATCCTCACTGTCAAAGCTGGGCTTCAATTGTATCCATGTCCAGCTCACAAGAAGGCAAACGTAGCTGGTGAGCCTCCAAGGTTTTAGGGCTAGGCCTGGAAGTAACACTGGTTACTTCTGTTTCCGTTCCATTGGCAAGAATGTGATCACATAAACACATTGTGGAAAGACAGGGCTAGGAAGTATATAGTTCTCAGCTGGTAAGTACAGTAGAACTAACTATAGTTTTATTTCCTACCAAAACAAAACAAAAACAAACGACCAGATTTGGGAGCACATTCTCAGTTGTCTTGTACAGAATTTAATTATGCCTAAAATATTTTTGTATCATCCAAACTTTTATTTCAAAAGAAATTTACCACTCACTTTCTTGTTTTTTGTCATCTATAAAATAAAAAATCTGAGGTGTTCTAAATTGAAATTACAATGGCTGGAGAGAAAGATATTGAACTGTTAACAGCTGTGGACCAATTTGAGAAAAGCCTATATAACTTGAAATTTAGTATTAATTTCCAGGTGGCTATTTTCATGGTTATCCAAAACAGAGAATAAGCAGGTATCAAAGAGTCCCACGAGCTGCAGCTTCTTATTTACACGTGAACTTCCCAATTTGCTGTCTCCAGCTAACCCACAGCAGCGTATGCTTCTTTGTTGCAGACTCTACTGCACCTAATCCTGGGCTCACCCTGCTTCACTTCCCATCCCCTTCGCCTACAGCTAATGTGAATCCTTTCAGAATGGCTTAAATCTTTCTCCCCATCCTTGATGTAGTAAAATGCTTGCAAAACTCTAGGATGATGGACATGTTGTCTTTCTACCTAGTCATGCTAGTGGTAGTTTAGACTCCATGACCCGAAATCAATATTCTTCTTCTTCCTCTTCTTCTTCCTCTTCCTCTTCCTCATCCTCTCCTTCCTCTTCCTCTTCCTCTTCCTCCTCCTCCACCTTCTTCTTCCTCCTCCTCTTCTTCTTCTTCTTCTTCTTCCTTCTTTTTCTTCTTCTTTTTCTTCTTCTTCTTCTTCTTCTTCTTCTTCTTCCTTCTTTTTCTTCTTCTTCTTCTTCTTCTTCTTCTTCTTCTTCTTCTTTTTCTTCTTCTTCTTCTTCTTCTTTCTTCTTTCTTCTTCTTCTTCTTCTTTTTCTTCTTCTTCTTCCTTCTTCTTCTTCTTGTTCTTCTTGTTCTTCTTCTTCCTCTTCCTCCTCCTTCTCCACCTCCTTCTTCTTCTTCTCCTTTTGTTCTTCTTCTTCTTCTTCTTCTTTTGGTTTTTTTTTTGTTTTTTTTTTCATTGTTGTTATTAGCAATGGCCTAATAAATGCTTTATTTTAAAAGATTTTTAATCATGGAAGTTATTTTTTGTTTAACACCTAAACATTTATTCTTTCTATAAGTATTTATTGAGCAATTTCTATATATTGGTACAATAGTCTAAGTATAGGAAATAGAGAATTGTATGTCAGAGTCCTAGACTTCCAGGAGTTTGCCACTGAGGTGAGATTGACATCTGCTGTGACTTAAACAAATTTGTCATTAACTAGTAGCAAAAACTTTATAACAAGCTTACGCCCTTCTTATAAACATTTGGAAAACTTGAGGTTGTAAAAGTTGAGTAAAACCAATATAAATGCTAGAATCCAATGGCCCATCTTTTCCAAAACCAGTATCACTTTCTATATATAATGGAGCTGACCTAACACAAACAATCAAATTGTCAAATCAAACACAAAAATTAGAACAATTGCAGAGTATCAAATTTTACTGAATTTTGGCCCAGGCTGGTTAACTCAGCAGTGGAGCATCGACCTGGTGTGTGGAAGTCCCAGGTTCAATTTCTGGTCAGGGCATACAGGAGAGGCAGCCATCTGTTTTTTACCTCCCCTGCTCCCGTCTCCTCCTGCAGCTATGACTCCATTGATTGGACAACATAGGTCCCAGCCACTGAGGGTGGTTCTGTGGAGCCTCTACCTCAGGCAGCTAAGAATAACTCAGTTGGGAGCATGGGCCTCAGAGGCAGTTGCCAGGAGGATCCCAGTGAGGGTATATGCAGGAGTCTGTCTCTCCATCTTCTTTTCTTTCACATTAAAAAATAAAAAATAAAGCCTGACCTGTGGTGGCGCAGTGGATAAAGCATCGACCTGGGAACACTGAGGTCGCCAGTTCAAAACCCTGCACTGGTCTGGTCAAGGCACATATGGGAGTTAATGCTTCCAGCTCTTCCCCCCTTTCTCTCTCTCTCTCTCTCTCTCTCTCTCTCTCTCTCTCTGTCTCTCTATGTCTCCTCTCTAAAATGAATTAAATAAAATAAATATTTAAATAAATAAATAAATAAATAAATAATTTACTGAATTTTAAGAATCCAAGCAATAAATAAATTCATATACAGCAGATTATAACAGTTACATAGTTTACATGACAATTTGTAGAGAGCCATTCATAAATCAGGTTTGTTTACTATAAACAATTTTAGCCTTTGATAAAATATTTCACAGATAAGGACTTCCAGCTAGCAAATACTATGAGTCTGTCCTGTGTCATTAACATGTTTAGGAGAATAGTCTAGATCACCTGTCTTCTTTTGAAAGTGACACAGTCACACATCTCCAATCCACCCCAGTAAGAGAATGAATTACAAACCATCTGTTTGTGAATCATTTAATTTCCATCAAGAGTTCTAGTTTCTTCCCTCCAATTTCCTGTCTCTCCAGTTGTATTCATAGTTAAATAAATTTGGCTGCAGAGCTATGAACTTCTATACAAATATGAATGTGTTCCACAAACTGTTTTTACTAAACAAAATGTATAAGCTTTCACAAATAGCTGGAGCAGGTGTTTTATAAGCTAATTATCCATCTTTACCAATTTTTTCAAAATTCAATCTCAATTTAGGCACATATTGAAAGGAAGAAGAGAAAGCCATTACATAATATTTTTCTCAGAGCAGAGCCAGAAGCTTGAAAACAAAACTTAAGGTTTCACAAAATTTTTCTACAACAATGAGTCCAAGCAAAACTGGGACTTGGAAAAACGTAGGACAAGGAGGTGATAAAAAGGTTCATGAGAGAATAAAAATAGAAAAAGAAAAAGATATAGAAAAATTTAAAACACTTTTTTTAGTGCTTCTAGATTCAATCAGATGAGGCCCTAGGCTCTCACACAAATCACTGTTCTCCATTGACCATCATAGAGAGTTTAAGAACCTACATAGAATTAAAATGCTCTGAACTGAGACTGCATGAAAACTATGGCTCCATTTCAGCCAGCCTTGAGAGGCATTGCTGACATATTCCAGAAAATTAATTTTGCACCTAGTGATTTTCTTTAGTTTTCCCATAATGGATCATTTTAAAATCTACAAATCCAAGAATTATAAAAGGTGTAGACAGTGTTCAGTCAACTAGCTCTAACACAGTCCAAGATACCCTGAAATTAAGGGCAGAAGGATGGAGTTACTTGAAGGAGTGAGGACAAAGGAACCGTTTTAAGAAGAATATGTAAAGAGATCAGTGAGCTGAGAACTAAATCTTGATTAATGCATATATAAAGGATGAAAAGAGTAAGAAACTCTCATATATATTCACCTTTTTTACTGTGTGTGTCTCTGTGTGTATAAGTTCAGAAAAGTAAATGTAGAGTTGGGAACAGTGGAGCAAAAATAAAAATGGTTAGCGTGTGCAATAGTGAATGTTTCAGAGACATAAAGACAGATACAAACTAAAGAGAGAAAATGAAATGTGACTATTATTTTATTGGTGACAACAGGGTGACTTCATTAAACTAACTGGAGAGAGAAAGAAAGCTTCCAGAAGATAGCAAGTGAGTAGATGGTCAGCAATTATGGCAAAGCACATCAGTTGATCTCTTGAAGAATATTACAATGAATGAGCAAAAATCATTTTGAATTTAGCATACTGCTCTTATTGCTTTTCACATCTACCAAATGCTATATCCAAGTCACAAAATCATATTTTCCTTTTCTTAGATATAGATTGAAAAACCAATTCTTCTATGGAAGAAAGTATTAGTCAGATAAATGGTGGATGGCGACTTGACTAAAGGTAGTGAACAAACTATACGGAGTACAAAAGGTGTGTTGTAGAATTGTGCATCCAAAACCTATATAATTTTGTTAACCAGTGTCACCCCAATAACTTCAATTTTTAAAAAAAGAAAGAAAAACAAAGATGTGTGGTTGCGCAGTGGATAAAGCTTTGACCTGGAATGCTGAGGTCACCAGTTCAAAACCTTGGGCTTGCCTGGTTAAGAGACAATGGAAGTTGATGCTTCCTGTC
Organism: Rhynchonycteris naso; assembly: GCA_037038555.1. NCBI lineage: Eukaryota > Metazoa > Chordata > Mammalia > Chiroptera > Emballonuridae > Rhynchonycteris > Rhynchonycteris naso. The sequence continues at coordinate 38,702,456 of CM072997.1, read as the reverse complement.
CCTCCTACTTCTCTCTCTCTCTCTCTCTCTCTCACACACACACACACACACACACACACTCTTTCTTTCTCCTATCTAAAATGAATAAATAATATCTTTTTTAAAAATTTAAAAAGTAAAAACAGGCACTTAGATTTCAAAAAAGAAACAGAAAAGAAAAACCAATTCTTCTAAAACATCTATGGAACTAAGAATGGCAATTTTCCACAAGCTAGAATGATCCCTTGGCTCCTGTTCTATTCAACCATGCTGGGCCTATTTTTAGTCTAATGAAATAATTTACTCGTTGAGAACACAGGAGGATTTTACAGATCCTTTAACTTAACCCCACTGAAGTCAAGCTCCAATTAAGGATTTAGGATCTTCTTTCCCTTGAGAATTATTATTAAAATGCAAGGGAGAGGAATGTAGTTATTTTAACTGACAATTTAAAACTCAAACTAATTGTACCTAATTTTTATTCAATTTTATTCATAAAATATTTATTTTACCCTGAATGACAAATAAAATCTGAACTAGCAAAGTAATATAGTTTAGGGTACCCATTATTTAAACATGGAACTCTGAAACTCAAAGCAGTAGAGACAATGAGAAGGAGAATTAGGAAGCTACAGATTGCTGCAGGAAATTGTTAGTGCCCAAGCCGTGGAGGAGCACACGCTCAGCTAACATTATAACAGTAAGAAAAGGAAATAATGAAACAGTGCTGATAGCCATTTTAAAGGAAGAGCAGCAAGATTCTGCCATAGATGGGACACAGAGATAAAATAAGAGAAATAAGATTATAGGATATACATGAAGATATTTTGACAAATAAAGTTTGTATACAAAGAACTAACTTTGTGGCCCCATCATAATACTTCAACCTTTAATTAAAAGGTTATCTGAAAAGCAATAATCAGCAAAGGAAATTAAACATTCCAGTTTTCTACCAATTCTTCTCGTAGAGTTTTTATGTTTCCACATTTGATGTCTGGGAATATTGGCTCTTTTGTATAACAATATATGTCTATTTATATACATATGTATTATATATATATATATACAAAGTAGATATATATTTATATATGTATATATAAAATATATACATATAGTTATTAGATATATATTTGAGCTCCAAATTTTACATAAATTTATATTTATTTATATATATATATATTTCACAAGAGTTTATAATAATTCTCACTAATGACAGTTGTGCCATCTGAGCATACAAACCTTTTTCTGAGTTTCAAATTTCATTAATTGATAAAATAATTATACTAGTTGAAGCAGTCTACATGATCTCTATATTAGCAGTATTATAGTACAAATACTGTCCTTAAAAAATACCTTTAGAAGGCATGATTTGAGATGATAGTGTCACCAGCTAGAAGGAACCTGGATCCTTAAGTCATGAGGTAAATAAGAACCCTTCTCCTAAACCACACTGGACAAGGCTCAAGCGATAAGTAAACATTTGCTGTACTAAGTCAATGAGATTTAATGGTTTGTCACCATAATGAAGTCTAGCCTAATATAACTACAATAAATAAAAATGGACAGGGCTCTGGGTAAGCAAAATGGAAACACTGACCCTAAAAATTTTCAACCAAAAAACTGCCTGCATAAAGGTTTCAAACTCAAATTTATATTTTTATAATTGTTTAGAAAACTCCTAGCAAAGAATTAACTCAAAGGTGTCCATAACTGATAGCATTTTATGGATATATCAGCAAAATAGAACTAATAAGGTAAATATTGATAAAATTCCCCAAATATGTGACTCCAAGTCAAAATTATACATTTATACCAAATTAAAAAACAAACCGCTAAAAAGCCATCAGAAAAAATTTATAAAATAATACACTGTCTGAAACAAGCAGATTTTACATTGAAAAAAATAATATAAAATTTAAATAAAAATAACATGCATATGGAGGGGCAGCAAGATAGCGATGGAGTAGGCAGATGTACCTACCAACTTCCACCTCCCAGAACCAAAGTGAATTACAACTTAATTTTAAGAACATTCATCAGGAAAAACCAACTTTGAAATAAAATAAGAGGACTCTTTAACCAAGGATCACTGAATAGACCACACTAAGACTGGTATGAAAAGCAGAAATGCGGAGAAGCTCGCCGAGCTCCTGGGAGCGAGCGGCAGCCCAGAGGGACTTGCATGGTAGGAGGTGAGTTTAGCACAGAAGGGAGGGTCCTGAGCCTCAAGAACAAAGCCCCAGCCTGCAGCTCCAGGGCCTAGAAGAGACATACGACAGTATTTAGCTGCAAAACAATCCAAGATTCTGTTTGCGAGAAAAAGATTTCTCAGATCCAGGATTCATCTTAAAGGGTCCGCGCAAAACACCTCTTTCACAACCACTCATCTGGGGCTCCAGGGAATGGGGGAGCTGAGAAGGCCAAAATAGCAGGAAGAGAGTGTAATCTAGGAGGCACAGGGAGAAAAACATTGAGGGACAGACACCCTAGCCTCTGGGCTGAGTCACTCCTCAAGTCTAAAGTGAATATTAATCCTGAAACCAGCAATACCAGCAAAGGGAAACAGGTCACCAGCCAAACAGAAGCTCTCCTGCTGCAATCAGAGCAAAGAATTGCTTAGAAGCAGGGAGCCATCAGCGATACAGTATTGAGTGCTAACATCTGAGCTGCATCAACACCCCACATTGCTGAGTGCATGCCAGTGGGCAAGTGGTGGCGGGACGTGGAAGTATGGTCCTGTCAGCAGGGGCAGAAGCTGAGGCTGGCTGCAACTGAGACCCGGTGTGAGCACAGTCCAGGCCAGCAGGGGCTGAAGCCAGGGTAGGCCGTGGTGGCGGAAGGAGCTCACGAAAGTGGTCCAATTTGCAGCAGCAGGCCAGGTGCATGAGAGTGGTCCTGCCTGCATTCCTGCCCACAGGCACAAGGCAAAAGCCAGAAAACTGGCTGAGACTGTGGCAGGGCCCAGAAGCACAGCCTCGCCAGGAGAACAGGCTGAGACTTGCAGCTGAGCCAAGGAGTGCAGCCCCACCAGCAGAGCTGAGGCTTGAGGCCCCGGTGCATAAGCACAGTCCTGCCTGTGGGTGCAGGGTGAAAGCCAGAAGCTGGCCAATGCTAGCAGCTCAAACTCATGAATGCAGTCCAGCCCGCATGGGTGGGGTGAAGGCTGGGTGCTGGTCAGGGCTTGCAGCCCAGGTACACGAGTACAGTCCCACCCTCGGTGTAGTGTGGAAGCCAGGTCAGCCAAGGCGTGCAGCCAGGCACATGAACAAATTCTGCCAGCTGTGGACTGGTGCTGGAAATACCCGTGCCTGAATGCACAAGGTGGCAGCTGAGTGGTGGCAGGCCTGCAGATAGACCATACCTAGGGAACACAGAAGCCATACCAATTAGACTGCTGTGACCACACCCTTCTTATACACAGACAAAATGGGAAGACAGAGAAATGCAACCCAAATGAATCAACAAAAGAAATGCCCAGAAAAAGATTTGAATGAGACAAAAATAACCAAATTACCAGATACAAAGTTTAAAATAATGATTGTTAGGATGCTCAAAAATTTTAGAACAGCAATAGATAGACATAACAAGCACCTAAATAAAGATCTGGCAATTATAAAAAAGAACATTTAAATAATAAAAAGAATCAGTCAGAAATGACAAATACAATATCAGAAATGAAGATTACACTGGAAGGAAATAAAAGCAAGATGGATGAAGCTAAGGATCGGATCAGCATGTTAGAGGACAACATAAACAAAAGTATGGAAGCAGAGCAGCAAAAAGAAAAGAGGCTCAAAAAGACTGAGGAAACTCTAAGAGAACTCTGGGACAACATAAAGAGAAATAACATCTGCATCATAAGGGTTCCTGAAGAAGGGAAAGTACAAGGGATAGAGAATTTGATTGAAGAAATCATAACTGAAAACTTCTTTAAATTGGTGAAGAAAAAGGTCACACAAGTTCAAGAAACACAGAGAGTTCCATTAAGGATAAACCCAAAAAGATGAACATCAAAACACATCATAATTAAAATGCAAAAATTAGAAATAAAGAAAGAATACTTAAAGCTGTAAGAGAAAAGTAGTCTATTACCTACAAAGAAGCCCCATAAGGATGACATCTGATTTCTCAACAGAAACATTAGAGGCCAGAAGGGAATGGCAAGAAATATTCAAAGTAACACAAAACAAGAGCCTACAACCAAGACTTCTATATCCAGCAAGGCTATTATTTAAAATTGAAGGAAAAAATAAAAAGTTTCCCAGACAAAAAAAAAAAAAACCTCAAGGAATTTATTACAACCAAACCAATGCTATAAGAAATGTGAAAAGTAAACTCCTGAAGATGGCACTGGAGTAGGCAGATGCACAGACTCCCAGCTCACACCACTGAACTGGATTAGAAAGTAATTTAGGAACAATCAGCGTGAAAAACTAACTCTGGACTACAAGAACAGCTCTCAGAAAACAAGAAGCAAAGAAGAAGCCACACTGAGCCTGGTAGGGAGCGCCGAGGAGTGGTGGATCTCCCCTGCTTACAGAAATGAAGGAGCAGTGAGGCTGAGAGCCCAAAAGGGCTCTCATTCCAAGGAAAAGAGTAAAAAGTATTGCTCACAGCCACTTGCCTGGGAACATGGGAACGAGGTGTGTTGAAAGGGCTGGCTTGTCTTCCAAAAGGAAAAGGGGGAGAGAGAGAGAGATGGTGATAGGCAGAGAAATGCATGGGATGGCATGAGAAGCTGACTCATCTAGTGCTGGAGGCAGCCATAGTTGGGAGAGGGGTTGATCCTTCCACATAACACAAGGCTAAAGTGGTTCCAGGTCACCCAGATATCTCTCCAGCTCCAATCAGTACAACAAGACACAACTGAAAACAATAAGCGGGGAAGAGGGGCAATAACTCAGGTCTCCATGGAGATGAGATACACCTCCCCCTACTGAAGCAGAGAAAGCACACCACCCCCTGGAGAGAGTAACTGGCAGATCAGGCCTTCAGAGTCTCAGGTTACACCCACCACATTTCTGGATACAGTTTCAAATAAGCCCCTGCTGAGATCAGTAAACGATACTACCACTGATTTAAGAAAACTGAGAAAAAAAACAAATCAAGACTTCAAAGTGGCTCTACTAGAAAAGCCAAATCTGACAGTGGATTAAAAACAACAGCTGATGCCAACCCAAGAAGACCTAGAAATAACACAACTGAAAATTGGAGGCAGACAACACCAACCCTAGACTCAACCAGCTCTACAAACAACACACCCAAACACACAGACAAAATGAGAAGACAGAGAAGTGCAACCTAAATGAAAACACAAGAGAAACCTTCAGAAAATGAACTGAGTGATATGAAAATAACCAAACTACTGGATTCAGAGTTTAAAATAATGATTGTTAGGGTGCTTAGGGATCTTAGAACAACAATGGATGGTCATTCTAAACAGCTAAATAAAGAGATAGCAAGTATAAAAAAGGACATTGAAATATTTAAAAAGAATCAGTTGGAGATGACAAATATAATATTAGAAATGAAGACCACAATGGAAGGAATTAAAAGCAGGATGGATGAAGCTGAGGATCAAATCAGCGAGTTGGAGGACAAGATGAACAAAAGCATGGAAGTAGAGCAGAAAAAAGAAAAGAAACTCAAAAAGTCTGAGGAAACTCTAAGAGAGCTCTGTGACAACATGAAAAGAAATAACATCCACATCATAGGGGTTCTTGAAGAAGAAGAGAAAGAACAAGAGATATAAACTTTATTCAATCAAATCATAGCTGAAAACTTTCCTAAATTGATGCAGGGAAGGGTCTCACAAGTTCAAAAAGCACGGAGAACTCCATTAAAGAGAAATCCACATCAAGACAAATCATAATTAAAATACCAAAGCTAAGGGATAAAGAGAAAATTTTAAAAGCTGCTAGAGAAACAAAGGTTATCTTCTACAAAGGAGCCCCCATAAGGATGACTTTCAACTTCTCAACAGAAACACTTGAGGCCAGAAGGGAATGGCAAGAAATATTCAAAGTAATGCAGAACAAGAGCCTAAAAAAGGAGTCAGGAACCTATGGCTCGCGAGCCAGATGTGGCTCTTTTGATGGCTGCATCTGCCTCACAGATAAATCTTTAATAAAAAAATTACGTTAAAAATATAAAACACTCTCATGTATTCCAACCCATTCATTTCCTACCGCTCATGTTCATGGTTGCAGGTGGCTGGAGCCTATCGCAGCTGTCCTCCGGGACAACACCAAATTTTTACTGGATAATGCGTAATGTACATGGGTTGTTGTATGGCTCTCATGGAATTACATTTTAAAATGTGTGGCGTTCATGACTCTCAGCCAAAAAGGTTCCTGACCCCTGGTCTACAACCAAGACTACTTTATCCAGCAAGGCTATCACTTAAATTCAAGGAGAAATAAAAAGCTTCCCAGAAAAAAAAAAATACCTCAAGGAATTCATTACAACCAAACCAATGCTGCAGGAAATGTTAAGGGGCCTGTTGTAAACAGATCAAAGTGGGAAAAGAATATAGCAAAAAAGTTTATTGTCAGAGAAATGGCACCATGAGGAGGGTTTCTGATACCTCTTTCCGAAATTTCAACAAACTCAACAACTAGAGACAGAAAAACAATTCCAGGAGCATCTGAAATACACATACACCAAACAGAGCTATAATTGGGTGAAATGGTAGCTAAATATATAACCCATTCTAGAAATAAGATGGAGAACAGAGCACTCTGCCTTCCTCACTGACCTGAGCAAAGGCTGCTTTCACTTGGAACTGAGAGGAAGTGAGGGCTGGGGGCGTGGAAAAAAGCCAGTCTAGGGCAGAGATGTTCAAGCTGAGGAGAGAGTGTTCTTGCGGCTCAACCCATACAGAGCATGGAACTAACTAACACCAGCGACAGACTCTGGCAGAGGTGGGTGAGCAGTTGCCTTGTTTACTCCCAATATCCTGCTCGGCAAGTGTGGACAGTGTACGAGTGGTTCCTCCAAGCGCCCCGGGCATGGGCACCTGTGTTGTGTTCCCAGACAGAGGGGTAGGGTCGGAGACTGTCAGCAGCAGCCCTCTGCATGGGCTGCAACCAGAGTCTCCGTGTAATCCCTGCTCCTCGAACAACAACGCATGGGGAGTGCATGTAAGCCAGCTTCCCTATGCCCGGACCTCTCTGGGTGGGGCACCTGCGCCAGTTATACAGGCTAACAAAGAACATTACCTGGGAAGAAAAATATGGAAGTGGGGGAGGGGCCTGCAGGCAGCTTGCAGTCTCTGTTGCAGATTCGTGAATGCAATTGCTGAAACTAGCTTAGCCTGCAGTCTGCTCACTGCCCAGCTGGCTTACGCCAGCAATGGCTCTGACTGACAAGGTCGTCTTTCTCTGGTCTGTGATCTAACAGAATCCGATGGAGAGATGTGATATTTTTAGGGCCTCTTGCTCTGCATGCAGTGACTGGGGCAACTTTGTGCTAGCCAATACAGGCTAAAAAACACATTCCTATGAAACAGACTTCATAGAACACTGCAGAAGTTGGGTAGGCTAGGTTGTAGGCTTCTTAACAAGGGAGAAACCTGCAGAGAGCAGTCCCACAGAACACTAAGGCAAATTTAACTAGACATACCCAGGGAACCTTAGAAAGGAGCCTCAATAGAAGTCAACTCACCCCTCTACCTGTTTAAGCTGATGGCTCCGGTCAGCAGAGCTTTCATACTCAGAACTGTGCTCTGAAAGGACCTGGAGGAGGGACTTGACAGCTTTTAGGACCTCCTGTTCTGCAGAAAGTGACTAGGGCATCTTCCTTCCAGCCAATACAGATTACAAAGTGCAAAAATCCTGGGGAGAATGGTCCCACAGAGTGCTGAGGCATACTAGACACACCTGGAGGCTCATAGACACATTAAGAGCAATTGACTCCCAGCCCTGCCTGGTTATGCTGTCAGCCCTGGCTGACAAAGCCTTACCCTGAGACCTGCATTGAGTGGGGATAGAGTGGGGATTTGACAGCTCTAAGGGTCTCTTACTATCCAGGAAGTGGCAGGGACAACTTCACAGCTGTGTCACCAGCCTGCTGGTTCAGGAAGGAGAGACTTGGAGAGAGGCTCCAGGAAAATGAACTCTCCCATTGTTGGAGCCTGCAAATGCTAACAATCCCCGACTACCAACTAGACTAAGGCCTAGTACATGTCATCACCATAGCGACACATCAACTGCAAACCTCTACCTAAGTGTGCCATAAGGGAAGAGCCTGGGGTACAGTGCCACAACCAAAAAGAGAGAGAAGAAGGAAGAAGTAGAAGATAACCTCTCAAAATCCAGTTTTTATAACTTTTTCCGCCATTTTTTTTCTTTTATGTGTTATATTTTTCCTTCTTTTTATTTCTCCTTCTTTCACTCTATGAAGGTTACATTTCAAAAACCTTAACTCTCTCCTTTTCTTAATCTTTCTCTCCTTTCTCTCTCTCTCTCTCTTTTTTTTTTTTTTTTTTTTTTTTTTTTTTTTGCTCCCTCTTATTTGGTTTCTTCTTTTCTCTTCCACTTTTCCTCTTATTTGATCCTCACTCACAAACAAATTATTTTATTTTGGATTCAAATTTTTTCTTTGTGTATGTTTTACTTCACTTTTTAACTCATTAGCATTCCCCCCAACCCTGGCTCTCCATTCTATGTAGTTTTCGTTCCACTTAATACAATAGTATTTTTTCTTTTTTTTTTTCTTGTTTTCTTCTTTTCTCTTTAATGAGATCTCTCACTTGACTGACATGTACAAGCAGATTATTTTATTCTTGTTCAAAAATTTTTTTCTTGAAACATTTTGTGGGTCCTTACCTCGATTTTTGCCCCTTATTCACTTCTCCCCAACTTAGGCTCTCTGTTCTAAGTAGTTTTTGTTACATTTAGAACAATATAATTCTCAGTTTTTCACAGTATTTTCTCAAAACATAAATAATAATAATTTTTTATTTCTTATTTTTTATCTATTTATTACTTACTTTTTATTTTATTTATTTTATTTTTTAACAATTTCTTTTGTTATTTATCAATTCGTACTAGTGTTATTAACAAAACCACCCTCAGATGTCATTAAGGAAAAAGAAATAGAATATCATAGATATAGATATTCAAAAGACAAAGATGTAGCACAGATAGATGAGAAAAATTCTACAGAAAAAAACTTTACTAGATTGGAACCTTGGAGTTAAATGACAAAGAATTTAAAATAAAAATCATAAAAATACTCAGAGATATACAAAAAAGAACAGAAAGACAATTTAGGGAGCTCAGAAAACAACTCAACGAACACAAAGAATATATTACCAAGGAAATTGAAACTAAGAAAACAAATTAAACAGAGATGAAAAACTCAGTTCATGAACTGAAAAACGAGATAACAAGCTTAGCTAATAGAATAAGCCACATAGAAGAAAGAATTAGTGACATAGAAGACAGGCAACTAGAGATACAACAGAAAGAAGAGGAGAGAGACTCATGAATTAAAAAACAAAATGAGAAAGCCCTACAGGAATAGTCTGACTCCATCAAAAAGAGCAACATAAAAATAATAGGTATATCAGAAGGGGAAAAGTGAAAAAATAAAATGAGGAACATAATCAAACAAATAACAGATGAGAACTTCCCAAGCCTATGAAAAGAATTAAAGCCTCAAATTCAAGAAGCAAACAGAACACTGAGTTATCTTAACCCCAACAAACCTACTCCAAGGCACATGATAATGAAATTGACAGAAACCAATGACAAAGAAAACATTCTCAAGGCAGCCAGGGAAAAGAAGAATACAACATTTAAAGGAAGGCCTATTTGATTATCATCAGATTTCTCAGCAGAAACTCTACAAGTAGAAGAGAATGGAGCCCAATATTTAAAGTTCTGAAAGAGAGGAACTTTCAGCCAAGAATACTATACCCATCAAAGCTATCCTTCAAATACAAAAGAGAAATAAAAACATTCACAGATACAGAAAAGATTAGGGAATTTATCACCAGAAAACCCCCACTTCAGGAAATACTAAAGGGGATTTTCTGACCAGACAAAGAACAAATCAAAACAAAACCACAAGTAAAAGCTCCACCAAGAACACAATAAAATCAAATTTAAACTGTGACAACAAAAATAAAAAAGGAGATAGGATGAAGTTTAACAGTAGCAAAGGAGGATGGAGTGCAGAAACACCCATAAGATAGTGTACTGCAATGAACATGGTAGGTACTCTTTCCATTACTTAATGGTTACCACCCCTGAATAAAACACCAAAGAAGCACATGACTTGAAAAAAACAAGTAATAGAGGAAAGAAGTATGGATTACAACCAAACAAAAACAAATGATAGAAAAACAAAAAAGAAAAATCAAACAAGATACAAAACTAAAAGAAACCAATATTTAAAATGGCAATAGGAAACCCTCAAGTGTCAATTATTACACTAAATGTAAATGGGTTGAACTCATCAATAAAAAGACAGAGTAGCAGAATGGATTAAAAAAGAAAATCCAACTGTATGCTGCCTACAAGAAACACATCTAAACCACAAGGATAAAAACAAATTCAAAGTGAAAGGCTAGCAAACAATACTTCAAGCAAATAACATCCAAAAAAAAGCAGGTGTAGCAATACTCATATCTAACAATGCTGACTACAAGACAGCAAAAGTAATCAGAGACAAAAATGGTCATTTCATAATGATTAAGGGGACACTGAATCAAGAAGACATAACACTTCTTAATACATATGTACCAAACCAGGGAGCACCAAAATATACAAGACAGCTACTGACTGACCTAAAAACAAAAACTGACAAAAATACAATAATACTTGGAGACCTCAAAACACCACTGATGGCTCTAGATCATTCATCCAAACAAAAAATCAATAAAGAAATATTGGCCTTAAATAAAACACTAGAACAATTGGATATGATAGATATCTACAGGACATTTCATCCCAAAGTGCCAGAATATACATTTTTCTATAGTGTACATGAAACATTCTCAAGAATTGACCAAATGCTGGGCCACAAAAATAACAACAGCAAATTCAGAAACATTGAAATTATACCAAGCATACTTTCTGATGATAAAGACGTGAAACCAGAATTCAACTGCAAAAAAGAGGTAAAAAAAACACACAAAAATGTGGAAACTAAACAACATACTTCTAAAAAATGAGTGGGTCAAAGAAGAAATAAGTGCCGAGATTGAAAAATACATACAGACAAACGAAAATAACAATCAGAAATCAGAATCTCTGGGATGCAGCAAAGGCAGTAATAAGAGGGAGGTTCATATTACTACAGGCCTATATGAACAAACAAGAGAGAACCCAAGTAAACCACTTTATTTTATATCATAAGGAACTAGAAGAAGAAGAACAAAGACAACCCAAAACCAGCAGAAGAAAGAAAATTATAAAAATCGGAGCAGAAATAAGCAAAATAGAGAACAGAAAAACTATAGAAAAACCTAATAAAACAAGGAGCTGGTTCTTTGAAAAGGTAAACAAAATTGACAAACCCTTGGCAAGACTTACCAAGAAAAAAACAGAAAGGACTCAGATAAACAAAATTCAAAATGAAAGAGGAGAAATCACCACAGATATCACAGATATATAAAGAATTATTGTATAATACTATGAAAAACTATATGCCACCAAATTTAATAATCTAGAAGAAATGGATAAATTTCTATAACAATACAATCTTCCTAGACTGAGTCATGAAGAAGCAGAAAGCCTAAACAGACTCATAAGCAGAGAGGAAATAGAAAAAAACTATTAAAAACCTCCCCAAAAATAAAAGTCCAGGGCCAGGCGGCTATCCTAGTGAATTCTATCAAACATTCAAAGACTTGGTTCCTATTCTACTCAAAGTCTTCCAAAAAAATTGAAGAAGAAGCAGTACTTCCAAACACATTTTTTGAAGCCAACATAACACTCATACCAAAACCTGGCAAGGACAACACAAAAAAACTAAAGACCAATATCTCTAATGAATACAGATGCTGAAATACTAAACAAAATATTAGCAAATTGAATACAACAACATATTAAAAAATAATACATCATAATCAAGTGGGATTCATCTCAGAATTACAAAAAGATTTACACACGTAAAACCGTTAATGTAATACACCATATCAACAAAACTAAAAACATAAACTACATGGTTTTATCAATAGATGCAGAAAAGGCACTTGATAAAATACAACACAATTTTATGTTTAAAACACTCAGATGGGTATAGAAGGAAAATATCTCAACATAATAAAGGCCATTTATGATAAACCATCAGCTAATATTATATTAAATAGCATAAAACTGAAGACTTTTCCTTTTAAATTACAAACAAGACAGGGTTCTCCACTCTCTCCACTCTTATTTAATGTGGTGCTGGAAGTTCTAGCTAGAACAATCAGATAAGAAAAAGAAATAAAAGGCATTCATATTGGAAAAGATGAAGTAAAGGTTTCACTATTTGCAGATCATATGATCCTATACATCGAAAACCCCAAAGACTCCACAAAAACATTACTAGAAACAGTAAACCAATACAGTAAGGTAGCAGGATACAAAATTAAGATACAAAAGTCCATTGCCTTCCTATATGCCAACAATGAAACTCAAAAAATAATTCCCTTCACGGTTGCAACAAAAATAAAATAAAATATCTAGGAATTAATATAACAAAGGATGTAAAGGACCCATATAATGAAAACTGCAAGCTTTGTTAAGGGAAATCAAAAATAATACAATAAAATAAAAAAATATTCCTTGTTCTTGGATAAAAAGAATAAATATAGTCAAAATAACCATATTACCCAAAGCAATATACAAATACAATGCAATTCCCACCAAAATTCCAATGACATTTTTTAAAGAAATGGAACAAAAAATTATCAGATATATATGGAACTATAAAAAACCCTGAACATCCAAAGCAATCCTAAGAAAAAAGAACGAAGCTGGGGGCATTATAATACCCGACTTCAAATTATATTATAGATCCACGACAATCAAAACAGAATGGTATTGGTAGAAGAATAGACACTCAACCAATGGAACAGAATAGAAAGCCCAGAAATTAAACCACAAATATATGGTCAAATAATTTTTGATAAAGGGGCCAACAACACACAAAAAAAGCCTCTTCAAAAATTGTGCTGGGAAAACTGGAAAGCCACATGCAAAAGAATGAAACTCGACTACAGTTTGTCCCCTTGTACTAAAATTAATTCAAAATGGATCAAAGACCTAAATATAAGACCTGAAACAATAAAGTACATAGAAGAAAACATAGGTACTAAACTCGTGGACCTTGGTTACAAAGAGCACTTTATGAATTACACTCCAAAGGCAAAAGAAGCCAAGGCAAAGATAAATGAATTGGACTACATCAGACTAAGAAGCTTCTGGACAACAAGAGAAACTGACAACAAAACAGACAGGCAACTAAATGGGAGATGATATTTTTAAACACAAGATCAGATAAGGGCCAAATATCCAAAATATACAAAAAACTCCTAAAACTCAACAACAAACAAACAAACAATCCAATAAAAAAATGGGAAGAGGACATGAACAGACACTTCTCCCAGGAAGAAATACAAATGGCCAACAGATATATGAAAAGATGCTCATCTTCATTAGCTATTAGAGAAATGCAAATCAAAACTACAATGAGATACCACCTCATGCCTGTTAGATTAGCTATTATCAACAAGACAGGAAATAATAAGTGTTGGAGAGGCTATGAAGAAAAAGGAACCCTCATCCACTGTTGGTGGGAATGTAAAGTAGTACAGCCATTATGGAAGAAAGTATGGTGGTACCTCAAAAAACTAAAAATAGAACTACCATATGACCCAACAATCCCTCTACTGGGTATATATACCCCAAACTGAAAAAAATTGGTACTTAAAGACACATGCAGCCCCATGTTTATTGCAGCATTGTTCACAGTGGCCAAGACATAGAAACAGCCAAAAAGTCCTACAATTGATGACTAAATAAAAAAGATGTGGTACATATATATTATGTAATACTACTCAGCCATAAGAAATGATTACATCGGATCATTTACAACAAAATGGATGGACCTTGATAACATTATACGGAGTAAATAAATTAAATCAGAAAAAAACAAGAACTGTATGATTCCATACATAGGAGGAACATAAAAATGATACTAAGAAAAAAAAGATAAGAAGAAAAAAAAATGATACTAAGAGACATTTACAAGAGTTTGGTGGTTACTGTGGGAGAAAAGGGAAGAGATGGGGGGAGGGAAGGAGCACAAAAAAAAATCAGATAGGAGGTGACGGAAGACAATCTGACTTAAGGTGATGGGTATGCCACATAATTAAATGTCAAAATAACCTAAAGATATTTTCTCTGAACATATGTACCCTGATTTATTTATTTATTTATTCATTCATTCATTTATTTATTCATTATAGAGAGGAGAGAGAGAGAGAGAGAAAGGAGGAGGAGCAGGAAGCATCAACTTCCATATGTGCCTTGACCAGACAAGTGCAGGGTTTTGAATCGGTGACCTCAGCATTCCAGGTCAACTCTTTATCTACTGTGCCACCACAGGTCAGGCCTGTACCCTGATTTATTAATGTCATCCCATTAAAATTAAAAATAAAAATAAAAATAAAGAATATAGCAAAAGAGGAATACAGCTTTAAAGAATACAATGTCAATAAACAACTACATATCAATAATAACCGTAAATGTGAATGGATTAAATGATCCAATCAAAAGATATATGGTAGCTGCATGGATAAAGAAACAGGACCCATACATATGCTGTCTACAAGAGACACACCTTAAAACAAAAGATGCACATAGACTAAAGGTAAAAGGATGAAAAAAAATATTTTATGCAAATGAAAATGAAAAGAAAGCTGGAGTAGAAATACTTATATCAGACAAAATAGACTTTAAAACAAAGGCCATAGTAAGGGATAAAGAAGATCACTACATAATGATAAAGGAAGCAATCCAACAAGATATAACCATTATAAATATATATACATCTAATATAGAAGCACGTAAATACAAAAAGCAGATTTTATGAGCATAAAGGGCAAGATCAACAGTAATACTATAATAGTAGAATATTTTAATCCCACTAACATCACTGAATAGATTCTCAAAAAAGAAAATTAACAAAAAAGCAGCAGACTTAAAGGACACACTAGATCAAGTGGATTTAATAGATATCTTCATAACCTTTCACCCCATAGCAGCAGAATATACATTTTTTTTCAAGTGTTCATGGTACATCCTGAAGAATAGACCACATGCTAGGACACAAAAGCAGTGTGTCCTAGCATGTGGTCTATCCTTTAAGAAAATTGAAATCATATCAAGCATCTTCTCAGATCACAATGACATGAAACTAGAAATCAACTACAGTAGAAAAACTGAAAAACACTCAAACACTTGGAAACTAAATAGCATGCTATTAAATAACGAATGAGTTAACAATGAGATCAAGGAAGAAATCAAAAATATTCTTGAAACAAATGAAAATGAACATACAACTCAAAATTTATGGGACACAGCAAAAACAGTCCTGAGAGGGAAGTTCATAGCACTAAGGCATACCTTAAGAAGCTAGAAAAAGCTCAAAAAAACAACTTAACCCTGTATCTAAAAAAACTAGAAAAAGAACAGCAAGAAAAAACTCAGAGGAAGTAAAAGGAAGAAAATAATAAAAATCAGAGCAGAAATTAATGACATAGAAGCAAAAAAAATATATAGATGATCAATGAAACCAAGAGCTGGTTCTTTGAAAAGGTAAACAAGATCGATGAACCCTTAGCCAGACTCACCAAGAAAAAAAGAAAGAGTACCCAAATAAATAAAATTAGAAATGAGAGAGAAGAAGTAACAACTGACACAGCAGAAATACAAAGGACTGTAAGAAAATACTATGAAGAACTGTATGTCATAAAATTAGACAACCTAGGCAAAATGGACAAATTTCTAGAAACATATAATCTTTCAAAAATCAAGAAAGAAGAATCACAAAACCTAAACAGACTGATTTTCATCAAATGAGATTGAAACCGTTATCAACAAACTCCCAACAAACAAAAGTCCTGGGCCAGATAGCTTCACAGGTGAATTTTACTAAATATTCAAAGAACTAACTCCTATCCTTCTCAAGCTATTTCAAAAAAGTTCAAGAGTAAGGAAGACTTCCAAACTCCTTTTATGAGGCAAGCATAATACTGATTTCAAAACCAGGCAAAGACACTACAAAGAAAAAATTATTAGACCAATATTCCTGATGAATTTTGATGCTAAGATTCTCGACAAAACATTAGCAAACCGGATTGAGCAATACATGAAAAAAGTCATACATCATGATCAAGTGGGATTTATTTCAGGGAGACAAGGCTAGTACAATATCCGCAAATCAATCAATGTGATTCAAAATATAAACAAAAGAAAGGATAAAAATCACATGATAATATCAATAGATGCAGAAAAAGCATTTTATAAAATCCAGCACCCATTTATGATCAATACTCTCAGCAAAGTAAGAATACAGGAAACATATTGTTGGGCAGATAAAATATATTATGCTCACTTTGTTAAAGATGGCATTGCCCACATGAAAGCCCATCACCCAGGTGATACTATTTGCCCTTATGCTTGGGATAGGTGTCGGGGAAAGGCTGTAATGTAAGCAGGCCGGGTCGTTATAGCCTAAGGCTTAGTTTTAAGAATAAGCTTTTCCCCACACCCTTGACTGATTGGATGATGTAGGGTGGTGCACTCTCCTGAGAAATCCCATTGTGCCTCGAATGGGTGGCTTTGTATTGGAGACTTCCTTGTTTGTGTAATTGGATTGGCGGTTTTGATTTTACACTATAAAGTGGGACAGACCGGGAGCTTACTCGCTCTCTCGGTTCCTACGATTGGTATAGAGAGGAAAGCAGAGTAAGGCCACGTGGAGGCCAGGAGAAGCAGCCAAGATGGCAGAGTGCTGAGGGAGAAGCCAGTTTGTGCAGAGTTTGTGCTGGAGAAGGAGATGGGGAACAGAGATGAATAAGTCTGGTGAGCTAGAAACCTTTAATTCTAGGAAACTCGGATAAGTCAGTAATTTTGTGAGCACTGAGTGAGTGGGTTTTGGAGTCCAGTGTGTGTTTGTGCTTGCCTGCCAGGTGTAAGCTAGAATTAAAGCTGATAGCTCACCAGTTCTTGGCTCCATTGTTTCATTACCGACTGTTCAAATCAAATGCGAACCTGCACAGGTCAGGCGGCTGTGATTGGGGCCTTGCCTACTGGCTTTACACATATCTAAACATGATAAAGGCCATCTATAACAAACCAAAAGCCAACATCATAATCAATGGGCAAAAATTAAAAGAAATCTCCTTAAGATCAGAAACAAGGCAAGGTTGCTTCCTTTCACTACTTTTATTCAACATAGTTCTGGAAGTTCTAGCCTCAGCAATCAGACAAGAAGAAGAGATAAAAGGAATCCAAATTGGAAAAGAAGAAGTAAAACTGTCATTATTTGCTGATGATATGATACTGTATATAGAAAACCTTAAAATCTCAGTTAAAAAACTACTGGACCTGATAAATGAATTCAGCAAGATGTCAGGATATAAAAATCTATATTCAAAAATCAGTAGCATTTTTATACACCAACAAAGCACTGTCTGAAAGAGAAATTAAGAAAATGATCCCATTCACAATTGTAACAAAAAAAAATATGTACCTAGGAGTAAATATAACCAAAGAAGTTAAAGACCTGTACTCGGAAAATTATAAAACATTGATAAAGGAAATCCAGGAAGATACAAATAAGTGAAAGCATATATCATGTTCATGGATAGGAAGAATAAACATCATTAAAATGCCTATATTACCCAGAGCAATCTATAAATTTAATGCAGTTCTTATTAAAATACCAATGACATACTTCAAAGATATAAAATAAATATTCCAAAAATTTATATGGAACCAAAAAAGAACACGAATAGCCTCAGCAATCCTGAAAAAGAAGAATAAGGTGGGGTGTATTACACTTCCTGATATCAAGTTATACTACAAGGCCATCATACTCCAAACAGCCTGGTACTGGCATAAGAACAGGCACACAGATCAATGGAACAAAACAGAGAACTCAGAAATAAACCCACACCTATATGAACAATTGATATTTGACAAAGAATGTAAGAGTATACAATGGAGTAAAGACAGTCTCTTTAACTAATGGTGTTGGAAAAATTGGACAGGTACTTGCAAAAAAGTGAAACTGAATCACCAACTTACACCATGCACAAAAGTAAACTCAAAATGGATAAAGGACTTAAATGTAAGTAATGAAATCATAGACAATTTGGAAGAAAACATAGTCAGTAAACTCTTCAATATCTCTCGTAGCAATATTTTTGCTGATTTATCTCCATGGGCAAGTAAATAAAGGATAGGATGAACAAATGGAAACTATGATGCTAAAGGAAGTAAGCCAGGCAGAGAAAGAAAAATATCATATAACCTCACTCATTTGAGGAATCCAATAAACAATGTGAACTGAGCAACGGAACAGAGGCAAAGGCGGGATCAAAGGGACCAGAGGAAAAGCGTTCAGAGGGAAAGTAGAAGAGAAGATGGAATCAGAGAAGGAAAGAGATTAATGAAATTATATATACATAACACAGAATTATGGAGAATAGGACAGCAAATCCTGGAGGAAAGGGTAGAAGACATTAGGGGGATGGGGTGGGGGGGCTGGGAGGAATAAGGAGGTGGGGGAGATATATTCAGTGGGACACTTTAATCTATGTAAACACAAATTAAAATTATAATTCTTTTAAAAAGTGCAGTTAAGAAAATAAAAATAAAAAAATAACATGCATACATAGAAATAGCAGTTAAAACATCTGAAATAATTATTCATAAGCATAAAAATAGATGTAAATAAATTACTCAGGTACACAGAGAATCAAAAAGTAAAGAGATATTAAGGCATTTGGAGATTGAATATATTTTAATCAAAGTTTCAAAAGAAGATGAACAGATGGGAAAGAAGCAAACTTGAAAGACATAATGGCTAAAAATTTTCTTGAATTGATGAAAAACATAATCCTCAAATCAGAAAACATGATATCTCCCAAATTATATAAATAAAAGAAAACCACACTTGGACAAATTTTGGTGAAAAGACAGAGCACCTAGGACAAAAAGGAAATTTTTAAGCAACCTCAATGACAGATTCTCTGGGGAAAAAGAAAAAAATAAAAGACAATTAGTCAGGCTTTGTTCAATTAACAATAGATGATATTTTGTGAATAACCACTAATGATCATAGATAAAACACAAGAGTGGTTTACAACTATGGATCTTATTTATTCAAATTACTATACTAAGACTGAAAAAAAAATTAATGAACTACTTTATAAGAGCATGTTAAAGTGGAATACTTTTCTGTTTTGCTGAAACCACAAAGGACAGGAACTAAATAGTAGGTCCCATATAATTGCACTTTTTAAGGTAAATACAGGGGGTCCCCAGGTTATGACAGTCTTGACATATAATGTTTTGAGTTTACAACACTCACTCCCATAAAAACTTAAAAAAAAAATTGAGATGTGATTATTTCAGCTTATGCTATTAGAGTCATACTTACGGACTACATGGACAAACAAGTTTGGTTGCACGCAGCGGAAGAATACAGAGTAACGCGACAGATGAGTGAGGGAGCTGGTGTCCCCCAGTACACTTATCTATGCCACTTTGGGCTGTTAAAAGTGCAGGTAAGTGTTCTGTTTGTGTTGCTTTGTTTGGCAACTTTTCGGCCCTTTTCATGGCTCCTAAGTGAAGTCATTTTTTGTCATTATTTTCTGTTACTACAGTACAGTGTACAATATAAAATATTTATGTCCTTTTTTTGAGTGGCTTAGTT
The DNA here is from genome assembly GCA_037038555.1 of Rhynchonycteris naso. Classification (NCBI taxonomy): domain Eukaryota; kingdom Metazoa; phylum Chordata; class Mammalia; order Chiroptera; family Emballonuridae; genus Rhynchonycteris; species Rhynchonycteris naso. The sequence goes on along the minus strand of CM072997.1, from coordinate 38,682,530 downwards.
GTATTATGTTCTATATTACGATTTTATAATTGTGTTAAGATAGGTAAGTGACTTAGGTTAGGGTGTGTTTCAACCTATGCCAAAATTCGGGTTATGTGACTGTTTTAAGAACAGAACTGTATTGTAACCCAAGGACCCTCTCTCTGTACTGCGTAGTAGTTGCAGGAGAAATGGCAGAAAATGAGTTTGATGAAGTATGACTCATCCACTAGTATGAGGAAATACAAACAAGTAGTTAAAATATTGATTGGCTGGTTGAAGAGACTGGCTGAGAATATGCCTTTGTGGAGAGTATTAGAGTGCTGTGTATTTCTTCCTGACAACTTCCCAGGAAAGTGGGGAGAGTGTACTTCAAGCCAAGAGTGATAAGATACAGGTAAGCTGTGTGATATGTGTGCTCCTAAGGTTTGAAACCAAGGGGCTTAGTGTCTTAAACATGCCTGAAAAACAAAGATACAAGGAAGTACCTGTCGGCACAAGGCAGCAGAAAATAGAGAGGTTAGGCTGAATTGGGTGTGGGGGGGAATTCCTCTGGCATTTTTTTTTTAAAGAAGCAACCAATATGAGACTTGATCCAAAAGGGCACTTTCTGGAGAAGGGAACAAGCAGACAAAAAACTTCTAAAAGCATAGAAACTTAAGAGTCAGAGTAATAACTGCCAAACTATAGATTGGATAATTGATAATACAAGAAATAGGGTTGAGCCTGACCAGGCGGTGGTGCAGTGGATAGAGCGTTGAACTGGAATGTGGAAAACCCAGGTTCGAGACCCTGAGGTCACCAGCTTGAGCGTGGCCCCATCTGGCTTGAGCAAAAGCTTTCCAGCTTGGACCCAAGGTCGCTGGCTCCAGCAAGGGGTTGCTCAGTCTGCTGAAGGCCCACGGTCAAGGCACATGTGAGAAAGCAATCAATGAACAACTATTGTGTCGCAACAGCAACAAAAAACTAATGATTGATGCTTCACACCTCTCTCAGTTCCTGTCTGTCTGTCCCTATCTATCCCTCTCTCTGACTCTCTCTCTGTCCCTGTAAAAAAAAAAAAAAGAAATAGGATTGAAAGTTCCCAGAAGAAAAGCCTCTAGATACTCAAGAAATGACCTCTAGAGAGAGAAATAGCAACTTAAAATGTCTGTCAAGTCCAGAAATTTCTAACACTGGAACAGAAGAAACCAGCCCACTTAAACCTGTTCTGTTTCCCCCCAATCTCTCTTACCTTATGATCGACTTTAGTGAGCAGTAGGAGAGGCAGGGTTCTGAGAAAAGCTAATCATGCTCCTTATCCTACTTCAAGCTTCTAGGCCTGATCCAAAGCCAGATGGGAAATGGGAAAAGGCACTGGGTTTGGAAAGCTCAGATTTTAGATTACTCAGGCATAGATAATTTAGCTACTGAAATAATACTAATTCTAAGCTTAAAAGTGATCAAAGACTAGTAGTGACAGGAAACATCACACGATCTACATTATATTTCATTTGAGGTTAGGAAAAGAACCAGTGCACAAAACAGGTATGAAGATGAGAGATGAGAATCAAGTTGTTTTCTACTCACACTATTGAATCTTGCTCTGTCTAGTCATTGGTTATCCCGATAGAGACAAAGCTTTCTATAAAGTTAAACACACACTCATGTTAAATAAGTAAATATCTCAGCAAACTATGAATAAAAGAACATTTAGTCAACTTGAAAAAGGATATCTACCAATTACACAAAGGAAAACTTATACTGAAAGATCAACTTTAAAAATAGGGTGCAGAAAACACTAGAGTGCTATCTGTCATTGATTATTTAAAAATGTACCAGGGTAGTCCTAGTCTATCTAATAACATAATTAAAAAATATAATGAGTGAAACCCTGGCTAGATAACTTGGTTGGTTAGAGCATCAGCCTGAGGCATAGAGGTTGTCAGTTTGATTCCAAGTTATGGGACATACAGGAGCAGCTCGATATTCCTGTCTCTCTCTCTCTAACTTCCACTCTCACTAAAATCAATAAATAAAATTTAAAAATATATATATAAATATATATGTATATATACATATATATGTGTATATATACATATATATAAGTATATATGTATATATACATATATATATGATGAGTAGAAATGGAAAACAAGTGTCGTTAGTTAAAAGTAATAATGGCTTCTATAGAAAATTTTACTAACTGGTAAAATTAATGACAGTTCTACAAGTTTTCAGATATAAGATAATAGATAAAAGTCAAGTATATTCCTATTACCAGAAACAAACAGAAAATGTAATTTTTAAAAAAAATAACAATATAAAAGTAATGTGGTTATCTAAGAAAAAAATGTCAGGTGTCTTTTTCTGTTTTTTGTTTTATTTTTGTGACAGAGGGACAGATAAACAGGAAGGGAAAGAGATAAGAAGCATCAATCTTTGTTGCAGCACCTTAGTTCATTGATTGCTTTCTCATATGTGCCTTGATGGGGTGGGGGACTTCAGCAGAGCAAGTGATCCTTTGCTCAAGCAGTGACTTTGGGCTCAAACCAGTGACCTTGACCTTAAGCCAGTGAACTCTGGGCTCAAGCCAGGGACCATGGGGTCACATCTATGATCCCATGGTCAAGCCAGTGACCTCACACTTAAGCTGGTGAGCCTGTGCTCAAGCCAGCAACCTCAGGGTTTCAAACCTGAGTCCTTCACATCCTAGTCCAATGCTCTATCTATTGCACCACCACCTGGTAAGGCAAGAAAATTTGTTTTTTAATGGTACATGGCTCCATGAAGAATATTATTTAATGCATTAAAAGACAACAAAGAAGACCCAAATAGAGATATATCCCATAATCGTGAAGAATAAGACTTTATATTAAAGAGTGCCAACACATGCAATTAAACTAGAGGTATCATGAAAATCCCATCGAAATTCCAACATAGTTCTTCATGGAAATTAATAAATATATTGTTATAGTAGCAGGGAGCAGGGAAGTTCTTGTCTTATTTTTTTAAATTCTCTTTTTAGAAGTTGTAACAATTAGGATAATGTATCATGGTGGTAGAAAATAGATCAACGGCACCCAGAGACAGTCTTACTAACCATATCAAATTTTGATAAATATTAGAGGTGGCATTACTGATTATCATAAAAAAATAAATCTCTCAATAAATGACAGATTATCTACATAAAATTAAATTAAATTAAATGTCTATGAAAATATCAGATAAATTAAGGGCAAAAGGATAAGCAAATATTTTAAATTTTTAGAAGAAAATATAAGTGATTTTGTGATCTTAAGAAATTTTTACCAAGACACCAAAATTATATATTGTAAATATTAAAATTTATAAATGTAAGTACAGTGGTTTCTCATCTATCATGGGGGTTAGGTTCCAGAACCCCCATCCCCCACAGTAGGCAAAAATCTGTGAAGTAGTGGCTTTATACACCCTATCTACACTTTTATAAACCTTTCCCACAGTGTTATTAACCTTTCCCACACTCATATAAACACTTTCTATGCTCTTAAACACTTTTTACACTCTTGAACCTACGTAAAATCCTGCAATATAGCGAAAAATCTGCAATACAAAATTAGACATGTACAATTTAAAAATCCATGATACAGTGTGTAGGGTGGCTAAGAGGGACAGTCACGTGGGGAACCCAGGCCCGGGAACTTTGACTAGGACCGCTCATACAACTGAGTGTGCCAAGAGAGGCTTTCCAGAAATCCTTTGGGAAAAAAGCCACCGTCCATCAGCCAGTGAGATTTCACTATGTCATATTAGCTGGATGACCCTAAAGGACTCCAGAAGGATCTCTAGGACCCCTTTAAATCTGGCTCCATGCCGTGCCCCCCCCATGCTATATTCCTGGCCTCCATCTTCTGGACCAGTGAGTGTCGTCCGAGAAGCATTCCGTACTAAATAAAACCTTTAACCACACTTAGTGGCTACGCTCTCTCCCTCAGCGGGGAAAATACCTTACACAGTGAGACTGCAAAAAGTGAACCACAGTATGGTAAGGAACGACTGTACATATGAAATAAAAGTGTTCATCAAAAGACACCATTAAAAAGGAAGAGACAGGGGAAGATGGCGATGGAGTAGGCAGACGTACCAACTTCCAACTCCCAGAACCAAAGTGGATTATAACTCAATTTTAAGAACCATCATCTGGATAAACCAACTTGGAGCAAAACTAAGTGGACTCTTCAACCAAGGAACACTGCAGAAGCCACATTGAGACTGGTAGGAATAGCGAAAACGCGAAGAGGGCTGCCCAGCTCCCCGGAGCAAACGGCAGCCCGGAGAGATCCGCGTGGCGGGAGGAGAGTTTGGCGGAGAGGGAGGGACCTGGGTCCCAGGAACCAAGCCCCAGACTGCAGTCCCAGACCCTAGAAGAGGCGATTGGACAGTATCGAGCTGTGAAGTAAATGAGGATACTATTTGGGAAAAAGAGAGAGTCTTCTCAGACCCAAAAATCTTTTTAAAGGGACAGCTCAGAAAGCCTCTCTCACAACCACGCACCCGGGGCTCCGGGGAACTGGGACAGAGGAGAGGAACAGAGCAGCGGGAACAAAGAGTGGACTGAAGGCACGAGGACACTCTGAGGGACAGCCACCCCGACCCATGGGCTAAGTCACTTCCCTAATCGAAAACGAATATTTCCCCTGGAACTAGCAATACCAGCAAAGGGAGACAGGACACTAGCCAAACAAGCTCTCCCGCAGCAATTAGAGCAGACCTGCCTAGAGGGAGGGAGCTCCCAAGCCTACAGTGTGGAGACTTAGGGCACTTCTAACCCCCTGAGGTAGCTGAAGCCTATGGTCGGGACAGGACGCCGAAACGCAGTCCTGTCGGGGTGGGCGTAACAGTGAGGGCTCGGGCTAGCCTAGCAGGGGCAGAGGTGACGCGCGAAAGCTGTCCGGCAGCTGCGGGCCGCCTGTGACCCCACTTGTGGGGAAAAATTTGGGCAGAGATCAGCCCTGCGACCCTGCGCTAGCCGGCCCTGACCGCGGGCACCGGGCTAAGACCAGGGACGGGCGAGGGGCCCGAGGCTCACGCTGCCAACCCCGCCCAGAAGGAGAAACCTCGGTGTGCCATCTGTGGGCGCGAGCGGGCTCCTAAGTCGGGGGCGAGGGAGACACTGAGACCAGGGGAAGTTCCCTGCTGAGATCACGCTGCTCTCCCCGCCCGGCCAGAGAAACTGCGGAGTACCACTCTACGTGCGCGAGCTTTCTCTGAGCGTGGGGGCGGGGTAGGAGCCGGAACGACAGGAAGCTAGCCGCTGTGCGCACGCCAGCAAACACGCCCGGCCCAATAATCCCCAGTTTTCGGTTTCAGTCCCTGCGCAGGAGGACCCTGGCCTCGAGGGCGGGGCTAAATTCTGGACGGGCAAAGGCTCACAGCTGAGAGCACGTCAAAAGCCCCGCCCAACCCACAAAACGGTGGCGAGCAGGCTCGGACTGAGCGGGCTGGGCGTAAGCCTTCCGGAAAAAGTCCGGGTCCGCAGCAGAGCAAAGGTGCTCACCTCTGCCCTGCGTGCTAACGCTAGTGGCTTGAGTGACAGCCCCTCCCGCAAAGGAGAGGCAGAAACTACAGCAATAGCTGCAGTGAGCCGGCGCTGGCAACGCCCACACCAAACCGCCCTAGGCAGCGACAGAGGGGGTGGCAAGCCTGCAGACAGACCACACCTAGAGAACACAAAGGCAACACATACTGGACTCCAGTGGCCACAACTTGCTTACACTCAGATAAAATGGGCAGGCAGAGGAATGCAAATTAAATCAACCAAGAGAAATCCCCAGAGAAGGTCCTGAATGAACCAGATATAACCACACTACCAGAAGCAGAATTTAGAATAATGATAGTTAGGATGTTCAAAGAAATTAGAGCAACAATGGATAGTCACTATGAGCACCTAAATAAAGAGATAACAAGTATAAAAAATGAAATTGAAATAATAAAAAAGAACCAGACAGAAATGACAAATACAGTATCAGAACTGAAGACCACAATGGAAGGAATTAAAAGCAGGATAGATGACGCTGAGGATCGAATCAGTGAGTTAGAGGACACAATAAACATAGTTACAGAAGCAGAGAAAAAAAAGGAAAAGAGATTCAAAAAATGTGAGGAAACTCTAAGGGAGCTCTGTGACAACCTGAAGAGAAACAACATTCGCATCATAGGGGTACCTGAAGAAGAGGAAAGAGGACAGGAAATGGAAACTTTGTTCAATCAAATCATAGCCGAAAACTTCCCTAAATTAAGGCTGGGAAACATTCTACATGTCCAAGAGGCACACAGAACCCCATTAAAGAGAAACCCAAAAGATCTACACCAAGACACATCATAGTTAAAATACCAAAGCTAATAGATAAAGAAAAAATCTTAAAAGCTGCTAGAGAAAAAAAGACTATCACCTACAAAGGAGCCCCCATTAGGATGACATTGGACTTCTCAACAGAAACACTTGAGGCCAGAAGGGAATGGCAAGAAATAATCAAAGTAATGCAGAACAAGAACCTACAACCAAGACTACTTTATCCAGCAAGGCTAACGTTTAAAATTGAGGGAGAAATAAAGAGCTTTCCAGACAAAGAAAACCTCAAGGAATTCATTAAAACCAAACCAATCCTGCAAGAGATTTTAAGGGGCCTAGTGTGAACAGTTCAAAGGGAGAAAAGAATATAGCAAAAAAAAAAAAAAAATACAGCTTTAAAGAATAAAATGTCAATAAACAACTACATATCAATAATAACCTTAAATGTAAATGGACTAAATGATCCAATCAAAAGACATAGGGTAGCAGCGTGGATAAAGAAACAGGACCCATACATATGCTGTCTACAAGAGACACACCTTAAAACAAAAGATGCTCATAGACTGAAGGTAAAAGGATGGAAAAAAATATTTCATGCAAATGGAAATGAAAAAAAAGCCGGGGTAGCAGTACTTATATCTGACAAAATGGACTTTAAAACAAAGACTGTAGTAAGAGATAAAGAAGGACACTACATAATGATAAAGGGAACAATTCAACAGGAAGATATAACTATTATAAATATCTACGCACCAAATATAGGAGCCCCGACATTCATAAAGCAGACTTTGATGGACATTAAGGGCAAGATTAACAGTAATACTATCATAGTAGGGGATTTCAATACCCCACTAACAACACTGGATAGATCCACAAGAAAGAAAATCAAAAAAGAAACAGCAGACTTAAAGGATACACTAGATCAACTTGATTTAATAGATATATTCAGAACTTTTCATCCTAAAGCAGTAAAATATACATTCTTCTCAAGCGCTCATGGTACGTTTTCTAGGATAGACCACATGTTAGGACACAAAAAAGGCCTCAACACATTTAAGAAGATTGAAATCATATCAAGCATTTTCTCTGATCACAATGCCATGAAACTAGAAATCAACCACAAAAGAAAAACTGAAAAATACTCAAACACTTGGAAACTAAATAGCATGTTATTAAATAATGAATGGATTAACATTGAGATCAAAGAAGAAATAAAAAAGTTTCTAGAAACAAATGATAATGAGCATACGTCAACTCAAAATCTATGGGACACAGCAAAAGCAGTTCTGAGAGGGAAGTTTATTGCACTACAGGCATATCATAAGAAGCTAGAAAAAGAACATATAAGCAACTTAACCCTGCAGCTAAAAGAACTTGAAAATAAACAACAAATAAAATGCAGGACAAGTAGAAGGAAGGAAATAATAAAGATCAGAGCAGAAATAAATGACATAGAGGCTAAGGAAACAATACAGAGGATCAATGAAACCAGAAGCTGGTTCTTCGAAAAGGTAAACAAGATTGATGAACCCTTAACTAGACTCATCAAGAAAAAAAGAGAGAGGTCTCAAATAGATAAAATTAGAAAGGACACTGGAGAAATTACAACTAATACAACAGAGATACAAAGCATTGTAAGAAAATACTATGAAGAACTCTATGCCAAAAAATTTGACAATCTAGATGAAATGGACAAATTTCTTGAATCATATAAACTTCCAAAAATCAATCTGGAAGAATCAGAGCACCTAAACAGACCAATTACAACAGAGAAGATTAAAACAGTTATCAAAAAACTCCCAAAAAAAAAAAGTCCTGGGCCTGATGGCTTCACAAGTGAATTCTATCAAAAATTCAAAGAAGAACTAACTCCTATCCTCCTCAAGCTATTTCAAAAAATTCAAGAGGAAGGCAGACTTTCAAACTCCTTTTATGAGGCGAGCATAATTCTGATCCCCAAACTGGGAAAAGACAACACAAAGAGAGAAAATTATAGGCCTATATCCCTGATGAATTTAGACGCTAAAATTCTCAACAAAATATTAGCCAACTGGATTCAGCAATATATGAAAAAAATCATACACCATGACCAAGTGGGATTTATTCTGGAGAGGCAAGGCTGGTACAATATTCGCAAATCAATCAATGTGATTCATCACATAAACAAAAGGAAGAACAAAAATCACATGATAATTTCAATAGATGCAGAAAAGGCATTTGATAAAATCCAGCACCCATTCATGCTTAAAACTCTCAATAAAGTGGGATTACAAGGAACATTCCTTAACATGATAAAGGCCATCTACGACAAACCCACAGCAAACATCATACTTAATGGACAAAAATTAAAAGCAATCCCCTTAAGATCAGGAACCAGGCAGGGTTGCCCACTTTCACCACTTTTATTCAACATAGTTCTGGAAGTCCTAGCTACAGCAATCAGACAAAAAGAAGAAATAAAAGGCATCCAAATTGGAAAAGAAGTAAAACTGTCACTATTTGCAGATGATATGATATTGTACATAGAAAACCCTAAAGCCTCAGTTAAAAAACTACTGGACCTTATAAATGAATTCAGCAAGGTGGCAGGATATAAAATTAATACCCAGAAATCAGAGGCATTTCTATATACAAACAATGAACTGTCAGCAAAAGAAATTAAGGAATCAATCCCCTTCACTATTGCAGCCAAAAAAATAAAATACCTAGGAGTAAATTTAACCAAGGAGGTTAAGGACTTGTACTCGGAAAATTATAAAACATTGATAAAAGAAATCAAGGAAGATACAAACAAGTGGAAGCATATACCGTGCTCATGGCTAGGAAGAATAAACATCATTAAAATGTCTATATTACCCAAAGCAATTTATAAATTCAATGCTATACCAATTAAAATACCAATGACATACTTCAAAGATATAGAAAACATACTCCAAAAATTTATATGGAACCAAAAAAGAACACGAATAGCCTCAGCAATCTTAAAAAGAAAAAATAAAGCAGGAGGCATCACTCTTCCGGATATCAAGGTTTACTACAAGGCCATTATACTCAAGACTGCCTGGTACTGGCATAAGAACAGGCACAGTGATCAATGGAACAGAACAGAAAACCCAGAAATAAACCCACAGCTTTATGGACAACTGATATTTGACAAAGGAGGAAAGAACATACAATGGAGTAAAGACAGCCTCTTTAACAAATGGTGCTGGGAAAATTGGACATCTACCTGCAAAAAAATGAAACTAGACCATCAACTTACACCATGCACAAAAACAAATTCAAAATGGATAAAGGACTTAAACATAAGCCGTGAAACTATAAGCATCATAGAAGAAAACATAGGCAGCAAGCTCTCCGACATCTGTAGCAGCAATTTATTTGCCGATTTATCTCCACGAGCAAATGAAATAAAAGGCAAGATAAACAAATGGGACTACATCAAACTAAAAAGCTTTTGCACAGCTAAAGACAATAAGAACAGAATAAAAAGACAAACTACACAATGGGAGAACATATTCGACAGCACGTCTGATAAGGGGTTAATAACCAAAATTTATAAAGAACTTATAAAACTCAACACCAGGAAGACAAACAATCCAATCAAAAAATGGGCAAAAGAAATGAATAGAAATTTTACCAAAGAAGACATACAGATGGCCAAAAGACATATGAAAAAATGCTCAACATCACTAATTATTAGAGAAATGCAAATTAAAACCACAATGAGATATCACCTCACACCAGTCAGAATGGCACTCATCAGCAAAACTACACAGAACAAGTGCTGGCGAGGATGTGGAGAAAAGGGAACCCTTCTGCACTGCTGGTGGGAATGCAGACTGGTGCAGACACTGTGGAAAACAGTTTGGAGATTCCTCAAAAAATTAAAAGTCGAACTGCCTTTTGACCCAGCTATCCCACTTTTAGGAATATACCCCAAGAACACCATAACACTGTTCGAAAAGAAGAAATGCGCCCCCATGTTTGTGGCAGCATTGTTCACAATAGCGAAGAGCTGGAAACAGCCCAAGTGTCCATCAGAAGACGAGTGGATTAAAAAGCTTTGGTATATATATACTATGGAACAATATTCAGCCATAAGAAATGATGACATCGGATCATTTATAACAAAATGGATGGTTCTTGATAACATTATACGGAGTGAAATAAGTAAATCAGAAAAAAAGAAAAACTGAGAACAGCATGATTTCATACATAGGTGGGACATTAAAGTGAGACTACGAGACACGTACAAGAGTGTGGTGGTTACGGGATGGGGGGAGGGAGGGGAGGGTGGGATAGGGAGAAGGGGAGGGACACAGGGAAAACCAGATAGAAGGTGACAGAGGACAATTTGACTTTGGGTAATGGGTATGCAGCACAATTGAATGATGGGATAATCTGGAGATGTTTTCATTGTACATATGTACCCTGATTTATTGGTGTCACCCCATTAAAGTTAATAAAGAAAAAAAAGGAAGAGACAGCACAAACTGGGGAGAAACAGTTGAAAAGCATTTCAAAATGGCAAAAATATTTGTAGAATAATGGGAATTGTTGTACAGTGCTTTTTGGGAATGTAACCTGACGCAACTAAATTGTAAAGTAATTTAGCAATTACCTGTAAGTTAAACATTCATAAATTCTATTTATCAATATATTCACTTCTTGGTAACTTCTCTGAGAATCTCTCACATGTATATAATTTCTGGACCAGCATATGCATTATGACAACAATATTTATAGCAGCATTTTTAAACAACCCATTCTAAGAAGAATGAATAAAAAAGTAGTGACATGTGTACATAAAAGACTGCTCTACAGTCATGAAAACTACTTTACTAGTCCTATACAAACACCATATATAACTAAAAGAAAATTCTGGCTGAAAACTGTACATTTTATGAATATCACTTTCATTAATGGTCCCACTTAATTCAGTCAGAATCAGAAAAAAAAATTTAAATGAATTATTAACAGCAACAACTTTATATATAGTTTAAAAAAGTAATTAAAAAGCAAAAAGAGAACTTTCGGAATCACAAAGTAGTAGATACAGGAAAAACTCACCTTCCTAGGGCTGTTGTGACAAAACTAAAATTCAGACCTTAGAGAAGGGGGCCTCACTAATTGGTGTGGTTGTGTGCAAGCAAGGGAAGCCCCTTGAAGTTAGGATTCAACCCCTCAAGGCGAGGAGCATCTGTGGCTGGTGTCCAGCCTCTGAAAGGCTGCAATAAGGCTTATTTTGGGAATATAAAGACTGCAAACTGCATTCTGCTGCTACACTAATGGAAGGAACTGCCACAGCAGGGAGAAAGAAGAGTTGCCAAACTAAGGGTTGTAGGAGCAGGGATAAACAAGAAGTATCTCACTTGACCAAGCGGTGGCGCAATGGATAGAGCGTCGGACTGGGATGCAGAAGACCCAGGTTCGAGACCTCGAGCTAGCCAGCTTGAGCACGGGCCCATCTGGCTTGAGCAAAAGCTGGTCAGCTTGGACCCAAGGTCGCTGGCTCCAGCAAGGGGTGGATCGGTCTGCTGAAAGCCCGCAGTCAAGGCACATGTGAGAAAGCAATGAATGAACAACTAAGGTGTTGCGACGGCAACAAAAAACTAATAATTGATGCTTCTCATCTCTCTTTGTTCCTGTCTGTCTGTCCCTATCTATCCCTCTCTCTGACTCTCTCTCTGTCCCTATAAAAAAAAAAAGAAGAAGAAGTATCTCTTCTTTCTCCCATCTTCCAGTCTCCCTGGAATGCCTCCCCTGGCAGAACCCAACAGGGAGCCAGCTGGTGCAGCAGATGTGGTCTGCAGAGTTCCTGCCCCAGCGTCACACAGCAGAGTGTAGTAGGGGCTTGAAGCTAAGAGACAGTTGTTGAATAACCAGTATACTACTCAAACTTTAAGACCTGTTATACAATATTTTATATATAATATATACATAGTAAAAGTAAATCTATAAAGAAATGCATGGGAACAGAAAACCCAAAATTCAAATTAGAGGCTTCTGCCACTGATGGATATAGAAACATAATCTGAAAGGGGCACACAGAGCTCTTCTGAACTTATCTTTTTCTTTTTTTAATTTTTTTTTTTTATTCAGTGAGAGGAGAGGAGGCAGAGACACAGACTCTAGTATGTACCCCAACCAGGATCCACCCAGCAAGTCCACTAGGGGACGATGTTCTGCCCATCTGGGGCATTGTTAGGTTGCTCAGCAACCGAGCTCTTCTTAGTGTCCTGATGCAGAGACCATGGAGTCATTCTCAGAGCCCAGGGGCAACTTGCTCTTATCAAGCCTTGAGTGTGGGACGAGGAGAGAAAGAGAGAGACTGACAGACAAAAGTGAGGGACAGTGCTGGAAAAGCAGATGGATGCTTCTTCTGTGTGCCCTGACTGGGAATCAAACCGAGGACATCTGGGCCCATGCTCTACCACTAATCCAACAAACCAGGATATCATCTGACCTTTTCAAGTTTTATTTTCAAGCTAGATGGTGATCTCTAACTTTTGATTATCTTAGTCTCTAGGAAATTTAGATATATAAAATATTTCATTTTAAAAAGCTAAAGGATGACATTCTTTTATGGATTGGAAGAAAATGAGAGTCTACACATTTATATCAAAAGAATTGTAAGACCACCATCTAGTCTCATGATGAATATTTTCTTTACATGGTATGTTCATTTAAAAGTTTTTAGATCATGATAACTACTGGAATATAGATACATATTAAGTCAGAGTTTTGACCTGGTACAAAATGGAAAGTTGTTCAAATATCCTCCAAATCGATCCTTGCTCCTAGGAAGGACAATTTGTCCATGAAGTCCCCATCTGCTTCTCTGAGAAACATCTGTGGTGATGTGCTCTCTGTTAATTTGGCAATAATGTGCCTACTAGTGAAATGATCCCTCCTTAATAATAACATCTACTGGCAAGAGAAAGCTTTGAAAAGACATTTGTTTCAGGTTGTTTAAAAAAAAAGGAACCTTAAAACACACATTGAAATATTTTATTTAACGTTTATAACTTTTATCTACATTATACAGATTTATTTTGACAACCTATTTAGTTGTTGACAAGTCTGTTTTGCTTTCTTCTAAGTGCATTTTAAAGGTTTATGTTGAACATATTTTGTATAAATCTCAAAATAATCCAAAAACAAACATTAGGAAAACTGAATGCATCTTCAAAATATATTTAACCTTCATAAGGCTGTTTGAAAACTGAGCACTAAAAAAATTCAATGCTTTTATTAGAAATCAACTCAGACTTGTGGAGCAATGATTGCTTAAGGAAATATTTCAATATAGTCAGTTCACCAACCAAACCTTGGAAGAATGATACATCCAGATATATGTCAATTACCAAGAAAAGATAAATACATCTTCCAAATATCTCAACTTCATCTATTTCTCTCCATTCTCACTGCTTCACCTACTGCCTCAACCTCACCACTGACCATGTTTAGAACATAATATATCCTTTAAAACATTCTTTAGTTCAAATGAATGAATTAATTTTGAATGTCTCAAGATTTAATGCCAAAGCATTAAGGTAAAGGAGAAAGACTGAGACGTGGGAAGGGCATATGAAAAAGCAAGAAAGAAACAGAAGGTGTATGAAGTGTTGACAGCAACATTTTATGGTATATGGTTTTCAGAAAGTCTTTAACATTTTCATAATGTAGATCAAAAATAAGTATTTTAAAATATTAATAATATCTCAAAATAAGTTCTCTACAATTAACTACAAATCAGAAAAGTAACTGAAATATGCCAAATTCTAAGTGGAACTTCGTAGGAAAGTTGTAAGTAATAGAAATAAGCCCTTTAAGTCACAATTTACTATATCAAGTTATCAAAGTTTTTAAAGATAATTTTATGACATTTTATTCCTATTTATTTTATTAATTTATTGTTACCTTTTTATTTATGTAATATGTCAGTCACATAGCAGATATTTAATCAATGTTGCTAATTCAAATATAATTTGCTAATATTTACACAGATAATGACTTAAATGTTTTGGTTTAAAAAATATTTTGTTACCCTTCATCATAATAACCACTTAAGTATTTATAGGGAAATATAACTTTTTATAATTATGGGTGAACTCTTTCTGCAACTGAACAGTATTTGATTCAGCAACCATATTTAGATTCTAAGTGTGTAGTAAAAATCCAATAAATCGAATTGCTGGTACAGGACATCAGAGAAATGGCGATGTGAGAGACATTCCTGATCTCTCCCCTTGAAATTTCAACAAATTCTACAACCATATACAGAAAAAAAAAAAAAAAAACAAATGAACCTGAAATATACACACACCGGATAGACAAAGGTATGATTGCACAAGAAGGCGGGCCAAAAATAGAAAATGTTCACAGGAGAAAAAATATGCCAGAGGACTGAGTTTTTCTCTTTTCTCATGGACCTGAGGGAGGGAGGCACTGCTGGCAAAGGCTTTGCCTTGAAGCCAGAGCCAAGAGAAGAGGAGAGTCTGGGGAAAAGGAGCTGAGATAGGGGAGATGACCAAGAACAGGGGACAGGGCCATTTCCCGGCATCTGCCGCACCCATGATTGCAGGTGCTGAGCACACACAAAGCCTGTGGCGCACTCCCAAGAACTGGTGGGAATAGCTTGTGGAGATCAGCCTACGGGGGCACTGGGGCATGCTTGATTTGCCAGCAGAGTTTAGGCTTGTGATGCCAGATGTGCTTGATCTGGGATTTCTGCTCCACCTTCTCCAAAGCTCAGGTATCGGCTTGCCCAGTGGAGTTTAGGATGTGTGGGTGGAACATCCCTGATCTGCCATCTCTGCAGCAACTGCTCCTAAAGCTCAGGGACACCGGCTTGTGGCACGCAGCCTCTTCCCTGCCCAGGGCTGTGCTTTGAGTGATTAGAGTGGTATCGGAGGAGGGACTAGACTGTGTCACCCAGCCTCCTGGTCCTGCATTGCTCCCTTTGCTGTGCAAACAGTGCAGTGACAGATCCCCCTCAACTGGATCTCCAGGCTGCTCTCACCTGTGAGAGGCAGTGGGTGCCCATGCACTTGATCCCTGTTATGTTGGGATGTGGGGGAGGGCCCTGGAGGACCCAAGGTCAGCCATTGCTAGAGCTATAAAATTGCAAAGCCCTAATAACAAGCCTTTCCTACCAATGCCACAACCCTGCTTGCATCATTACAACAGCAACAGCGATACATCAGCAGACTCTACCGAAGAATCTTGCAGAGGTAAACCTTGTCGTACAGCATCTCCTACCAGAAAAAAGAATAATTATCTCTTGTTGGGGCTATTAACAATACCACTCGTAAATGCCATAAAAAAATCAAATATAAATATCTAAGACAGAGATGTAGCTCAGATAGATGATGAAAAATCTTCAGGAAAATAATAATCTCAATTACATGGAAACCTTGGAGCTTAATGACAGAAAATTCAAAGTTGAAGTTCTAAAAATACTCAATGAGATACAAGAAAAACTGAAAGGCAATTTAGTGAGCTCAAAAAACAACTTAATGAACAAAAAGAGTACTTCACCAAGGAAATTGATACTATAAAAAAGAACCAAACAGAGTTGAAAAACTCAATACACAAACTGAAAACTGAGGTAACAAGTTTAGCCAATAGAACAGACTAGAGGAGAGAATCAGTGACATTGAAGACAGGTAACTAAAGATACTACAAAGAGAAGAAGAGAGAGAGACTCATGAATTTTAAAAAAATGAGAAAGCCCTACAAGAATTGTCTAATTCTATCAGGAAGAGTAATATAAAAATAATGGGTATATTAGAAGAGAGGAAAAAGGAAATGGAGAACATATTGAAACAAATAATTGATCAGAACTTCCGAAACCTGTGGAAAGAGTTAGAGCCTCAAATCCAAAAAGCAAACAGAACACCAAGTACCTCAACCTAAACAGACCTACTTCAAAGCACATTGTAATGAAATTATCACAAATCAATGACAAAGAAAGAATCCTCAAGGTAGCTAGGGAGAAGAAGACTATAACATATAAATGAAGACCTATTAGGCTATCATCAGATATCTCAGCAGAAACTCTACAAGCCAAAATAGAGTGGACCTCAATATTTAAAGTACTAAAAGAGAAGAACTTCCAGCCAAGAATACTATATTTATCAAAGCTATCTTTCAAACATGAAGGGGACATGAAAACATTAAAAGACATACAGAAGCTGAGGAAATTTATCACCAGAAAACCCCCACTACAGGAAATACTAAAGGGAGTTAACTGACCAGCTACAAAGAACAAAACAAAATAAAATGCAAGTAAAATTTTTAAGAAAACCACAATAAAAACAAGGATAATCTGTGACAACAATAACATAAAAGGGGAGAGAATAAAGATCAGCAGTAGCAAAAGAGGATGGAGTGCAGAAGCACTTAAAAAATAATGAACTCTAATAAATATGACAATTTTTCTTTTAATAACTTAATGGTAACCATCCCTGGAAATGCCACTACTGATACACATAGCTTAAAAAAATAAGAAACAGAATATAGGAGTATGAAATACCACCAAACAAAAACAAATGACAGAAAAACAAAAAAGAAGAACCAAACAAGACACAAAGTTATCAGCAGTATATAAAATGGCAATAGAAAATCCTAAAGTGTCAATAATTAAACTAAATGTAAATGGACCGAACTCACCAATAAAGAGGCATAGAGTAGCAGATTGGATCAAGAAGCAAAACCCAACAGTATGCTGCCTTCAAGAGACACATCTAAGCTACAAGGATAAAAATAGATTCAAAGTGAAAGGTTGAAAAATGATTCTCCAAGAAAATAATATCCAAAGAAAAGCAGGTGTAGCCATAATTATATCTGACAAGGCTGACTATAAGACAACAAAGGTAACCAGAGACAAAGATGGACATTTCATAATGATAAAGAGGACATTGTATCAAGAAGCCATAATACTTCTTAACATATATGCACCAAACCAGGGAGCACCAAAATATATAAGATATCTATTAACTGATCTAAAAGTACAATCTGAAAAAAAAAAAAACAATTATACTTGGAGACCTCAATACACCATTGATGGCTCTAGATTGTTCATCCAAACAGAAAATCAATAAAGAAATATCGGCCTTAAATAACACTAGAAAATATGGACATAATAGACATCTACATGACATTTCATTCTAAAACATCAGAGTATACATTTTTCTCCAGTGTACAGGAAACATTCTCAATAATAGACCATATGCTGGGCCACAAAAATAACATCAACAAATTCAGAAAAATTGAGATTATACCAAGCATAATCTCTGACCATATAAGACTTTGAAACTAGAATTCAACAGCAAAAGAGGTAAACACACCCACAAAAATGTAGAAATTAAGCAACATACTTCTAGAAAATGACTGAGTCAAAGAAAAAATAAAAGAAGAGATGAAAAAATATGTACAGACAAATGAAAATGACAACACAACATATCAGAATCTCTGGGATTTAGCAAAAGCAGTAATAAGAGGGAAGTTTATATCATTACAGGCTTATATGAACAACAACAAAAAAATAAACAAGAGAAAGCCCAAGTAAACAACCTAACATCACATCTTAAGGAACTAGAAAGAGAAGAACAAAGACAACTCAAAACCAGCAGAAGAAAGAAAATAATAAAAATTAGAGCAGAAATAAGTGAAATAGAGAACAGAAAAACTATAAAAATAATTAATACAACAAAGAGCTGATTCCTTAAAAAGATCGAAAAAATTGAAAAACCCCTGGTAAGACTTACTAAAGAAACAAGAAAGAGAGAAAGAGAGAAAGGACTTATATAAACAAAATCCAAAATAAAAGAGGAGAAATTACCACAGATAGCATAGATATACAAAGGATTATTACAGAATACTATGAAAAACTGTATACCACCAAATTCAACAATCTAGAATAAATGGATAAACTCCTATAACAATACAGTATTCCTACACTGAATCACAAAGAAGTAGAAAGCCTAAACAGACCCATAAGCAGAGAGGAAATAAAAACAGCTATCAAAAACCTCCCCCAAATAAAAGTCAAGGACCAGACGGCTACATTAGTGATTTCTATCAAACATTCAGAGAAGATTCGGTTTCTAACCTTCTCAAAGTCTACCAAAAAATTGAAGAAGAAGCAATACTTCCAAACACATTTTATGAGGCCAACATAATCCTCATACCACAAACTGGCAAGGACAACACAAATAAAAAAAAACTAAAGACCAATATCTCTAATGAATACAGATGCAAAAATCCTAAACAAAATACTAGAAAATTGAATTCAACAGCACATTAATAAAAGAATTTATCATGATCAAGTGGGATTCATCTCAGAATGGCAAAGATGGTTCAACATACGTAAAACGATTAATGTAATACACCATATCAACAAAACAATGAACACAACCTATATGACACTGTCAATAGATACAGAAAAGGCATTCATTAAAATGCATTCTTTTATGTTTAAACACTCAACAAAATGACTATAGAAGAAAAATACTCAACATAATAAAGGCCATTTACAACAAACCATCAGCTAACATTATACTAAATGGTAAAAAACTGAAAACTTTGCCTCTAAAATTAGGAACAAGACAAGGTTGCCCATTCTCTCTACTCTTATTCAACATTGTGCTGAAAGTTCTAGCCAGAGCAATCATACAAGAGAAGAAAATAAAAAGCATTCATATTATAAAAAAAGAAGTAAAGGTTTCACATTTTGCAGAAGATATGATCCTGTATATAGAAAACCACAAAGACTCCACAGAAAGGTTATTAGAAACAATAAACTAATAGAGTAAGGCAGTGGTTCTCAAAGTGTGCACCAGGGCACACTGGTGCACCCTGAAAGATTTCCAGGTGCACCCTATGGTATTCCAAAGAAATATGTGCCTGTTAGGGACCAAACAAAACAGGGCTTTTGGAATTTAGATTTTGGGAAGACAGAGGTGTGGGGAATTGGCTATCAACTGACAGTCTGCCTTACCCCCCACCTCACTTGCCTAAATAGGTTGCAAAAGACTGTTAAGCTGTGGTGCTGGATTGCTTACACTACCCTCCAAGTGCCCCAGAAAGACTAGAGGCAAGTTTTTTCTATCCTTTGTTTGGTGTAAAGTTAAATGATATGTATGGTGGGGGTTTTCTGCACTCAACACAATTAAAAGTAAAAAGAGAGGAATTTTTCAATGTATTGACAAGGAAATAAGAGTTTGCCTTACAAATATATGCCCAAACATTAAAAAAATCACTAGAACACATCAGGTTTATGTTTCTTATAAACGCAAGAATGAAAAAACTTAACACATTCGCGTTGGGACCTGCCAAATTTACTAAATCTTACTAAGAATGTATCTATATATATATATATAAAGATAACTTTTTTGTAGTTTTTTAATTTTTTAATCCTTTTTTATAAATTCTAAAAAGCATAACTCAAAAAAGGTAACATAAAAATGTTTTTTAATGGCAGAATAAATGTAATTTTGTTGTATTTATTTCATTTAATTACCATAAAAGCATGCTTAGACTTTATAATTTTTCTCCTTAATATTTGACTTAATTATTATAACATATTTCTTAGAAATTTGTATATAGTGTGCCTACAATTATTTGTAGGATTTTAAATGTGCTCCAACTTCAAAAGTTTGAGAACCACTGCAGTAAGATCACAGGATACAAAATTAATATACAGAAGTCTGTTGCTTATTTATATGCCAACAATGAAACTTTGAAAAAATACTCAAAAAAATATTCCCTTTTACAGTTGCAACCAAAAATAATAATACCTAGGAATAAACATAACAAACAATGTAAAGGGCCTACATACTGAAAACTACAAAGCATTATTAAAGGAAATTGAAAAAGACACAATGTAATGAAAAAATATTCCTTGTTTGTGTATAGGAAGAAACAATGTAGTTAAAATGGCCATATTACCAAAGCAATATACAAATTTAATGCAATTCCCATTAAAATTCCTAAGTCATTTTTTAAAGAACTGGAACAGAAAAGCATCAGATTTATATGGGACCATAAAAAAACTCAAATAACCAAGGAAATCCTAAAAAAAAAAAAAAAAAAAAAAAAAAAAAAAATGAAGCTGGAGGCATTACAATACCTGATTTCAAACTATACTACACAACCATGATAATCAAAACAGCATGGTATTGGCAGAAAAATAGACACACAGACCAATGCAAAAGAATAGAGAACCTAGAAATAAAAACATATATATAGCATCAAATCATCTTTGATAAAGGAGCCAAAAACACACAACAAAGAAAAGAAAGCCTCTTCAATAAATGGTGCTGGGAAAATTGGGAATCCACATGCAAAGAATGAAACCCGACTACAGTTTGTCTCCTTGCACAAAAAGTAATTCAAAATGGATCAAAGACCTAACTATAAGATCTGAAACAAAAATTACGTAGAAAAAAACATAGATACTAAACTCATGGACCTTGGTAGTAGAGAACATTTTATAAATTTAAACCTAAAGGCAAGGGAAGTAAAGGCAAAGAGAAATGAATGGAACTACATCAAACTAAGAAGCTTCTGCACAGCAAAGGAATCTGTCAACAAAATAAATAGCCAACTAACTGGGAGATGATATTTTGAAACAACAGCTCAGATGAGGGCCTAATATCCAAAATATATAAAGAACTCACAAAACTCAGCAACAAAAAAGCAAACAATCCAATAAAAAAATGGGAAGAGGACATGAACAGACACTTCTCCCAAAAAGAAATACAAATGGACAACAAATACATGAAAAAATGCTCATCTTCATTAGCTATTAGAGAAAGGCAAATCAAAACTACAATGAGATACCACCTCACACCGGTTAGATTAGCTATTATCAACAAGACAAGTAATAACAAGTGTTGGAGAGGCTGTGGAGAAAAAGGAACCCTCATTCACTGTTGGTGGGAATGTAAATTGTACAATCATTATGGGAAAAAGTATGGTGGTTACTCAAAAAATTAAGAATAGAACTACCATATAGGGACCTAGTAATCCCTCTACTGGGTTTATACCCCCCAAACTTGAAAACATGAGTACCTAAAGACACGTGCACCCCCATATTCATCGCAGCATTGTTCACGGTGGCCAAGACAGGGAAACAGTTGAAATGCCCTTAAATAGAGCATTGGATAAAGAAGAAATTGTACATATGTACAATGGAATACTACTCAGCTGTAAGAAATGATGACATAGTATCATTTACGACAACATGAATGGACCTTGATAACATTATACTGAGTGAAATAAGTAAATCAGAAAAAGCTAAGCACTATATGAATCCATACATAGGTGGGGCACAAAACTGAGACTCATGACATAGATAAAAGTGCAGTGGTTACCAGGAAGAGAGGAAGGAATTAGAGGGAGGGGGTGGGGGGAAGAGAAGGGTCTTAAAGAGAAACAACATATAGGGTGACAGAGGATGATTTGACTTTGGGTGATGGTTATACAGCATAATCAACTGTTCAAATGATGTGGAGATGTTTTCTTTAAATCTATGTACTCTGGTTGATCAATGTCACCCTGTTAAATTTAATTGTCTAAATAAATAAATAGGAAAAAAAGAAATTTAATGAATTAAGAAGTTGTTAATTGATACAAGTAAGATGGTTCATCACTAGCAAATCTACATTATAAAACCTTTTCTGGTGACATTGGATAGTGATTTTACATCTGTTACTTCATCTCTAAACTAAACTAGAGACAAGCTAATTATCACAAAATATAGAATGAGATTAAAACTTTTTTTAAATTATTTAGCTAAGGTAAACCTGATAGATTTTTGTTAGATTAAGACAATATTTTGGTACACAATCAAATTATTGACTACATATTATCAATTTTCTAAAGAGTTCCAGGACATATATTTAGACATGTGGATGTAGAATGCACTTAGCAAAAATGTACTGTCACTCTTCCTTTGATTCTCCCATATCTTGAAAGTACTGATGCTAGTGGATCTTTTAATAACAGAGGGTGAGAATGGTAAAATTGCAATCTACAATAAGAAATTACTACTGGTTCCACTGTTAAACACTCACTTGAATCCTCGATCTTCCACTTAGTAGTTATGAAAACCTAAATAAAGCACTTAACTTTACAAAGAGCTTCAGTTTCTTTTTCTTTATGACAATAAAAATATCTGACTTTTTTTCCAAGTGTATAATATATATGAGGTCTAGGTAGGAACTCCATCCACTTATCTTCATTCTCAGCATATGCTCAATGAATATTTGTGTGATAACTAGTTAATTAATTTTTAAAATGTGATTATATACTAGAAGCAAGGAAAAATTTAAGACTAGAACAACATTGTAAGAGAAGAAACCACCTTTGGAGTATGCTTAGATTCCAGAAAACCCCTCCCTACTCTATATCAATGATCATATAGAGTAGCAAAGTACGGATAATGAGAAAGCATTCATTGTAAGACATAGTGTGTGTCACTACTATGGATGAGGATTTCAGTGCTGAAGCATTCCACATTCTTTAGCAACATCAGAGAAACCTACAAGAGTATGTAGTAAGCTGATCGCCTAACTCACTATCATTTCCCCTTTTTCAGGAAAGTGAACTAGATCCACAGGGTTGGCTCTCTAGCACCCAGTGTGTAGCACAAATTGTTGACCATGGATGACCACCGGACCCTATGCTAATAAATCACATTCTCTCCGAAATCTGTAGTTTTTATCTACAAACACAGAAACTAGGGATCAATGGAGTATAGTCTAGGGAAGACTCACAAATTCTGCTTCAGAGATCCCCAGTTCCTTCCTGGCTGTTCAAATTTTAGGATTCAGTGCAATATGTCAGTACCTTCTTAATAAATCTTTTTATACCTAAACTAAGAAACTTTTCTAAAAAAATTTTTTTAAATACAATATGTAAGATATTGTGTGGTCAAGTTGTGACAGGCAACCTACTACGTACACTAAACCATATTCACTTGTGAGCTACAAGTGCTACTAAACAAGCAATCCTGTGGAGAACCACAACTCCAGGGAGAAGAGGTTTTGGAAGTGAGAAAGACTTTTGTTTGGAGCATTGATAACACTGAAAAAAAGAAAAGAGAAGAAGTTAAAAGATAGGATAGATGTGAAGGGAAATAAGAAATTTCATTGCTATTTCATATAATAAAAAAGTAAATGTATTTTTAGGGGATATTTTTCCTCCTTACTCAAGCAAGCAGGCTTACATATAAAGAGGGGGAAATGTAAATAAAAATTTAACAGTGCATTCCTTAGCCCAGGGATATTCAGTCTAACATATTTATTGGACAGCTAATCTATTGGCAAAGAAGTAGACTACTGAAACTTTAATTTTCCCCCAATTTATGTTTATAAAGTTATATAAATTTTTCTATCATGAAATTATTAAATATGGAGGATAGTCTAAACCCAAAAGTGTTCTAATTAGTAGTTCAGAATAATGACAACCCATTGTTATAATTATTTGAAGGACTTATAATCATGAAATCATACACTAAAAACCACAGAGAGACACACATGGCAGGCAAGCCATGTTTACTCATCACCAAATGATTTATATGGATTAATTTCATAATAGAAGTCAGAAAATTGAAATTTTTAGCTAGGTTAAGCACAATCCTCTAGAGGTATGCATTGTGAAAGGAAGAAATAACATTTTAAACAGTTTCTGAAAACAGCGTTAGTTGCTAATATCATT
Source organism: Rhynchonycteris naso (assembly GCA_037038555.1). Lineage (NCBI taxonomy): Eukaryota > Metazoa > Chordata > Mammalia > Chiroptera > Emballonuridae > Rhynchonycteris > Rhynchonycteris naso. Next base: position 38,658,505 of record CM072997.1, on the reverse strand, counting down.
AATATTCTAATGCAGTCCTCTGAGACTCGGCATAGACAAATCATTGATTTTAACATTTATCTTTCTTGAGACTTTTGTAGTCACTTCAAGGTATTTTCATGTAATCCACTCATACCAGAGAATGTTTTCAAGAATATTCTAAATAATTAACCTCTTCACATATGAATTCAAGTGTCTCTCTGTGATAAAGCACTTGAAGACTTCAAAAGCATAGTAATAGACATACCCTCGAGAGTTAGGATAGATCAAGTTCTCAAAATGAGAGTGGATAATAAAAATGATATAACAGAAATTAGTTATTATGAGTTTTCTCCTTTACCCAGCCTATTGGATTGTGTCAGTGAAATGTAACCTGCTTAAAGGAGTTCACATAATTTCTGATTGCTACTCTCAATCCTCAGTCTTGAATTCATTGTAGGATTTCAAAAGTAAAGTCAACAAAAGCAATTTGACTTTCTTTTTCTTTTATTCTACCTGTTGAATCAGTTATGAGATCACATTGAAAGTGGACCACATTCCTATAAATAAATAAGAAATTATTTGGAGGAAAGAAATGCATTAATTAAAAATAATAAGAAGGAATCATTTAACTAGGAAGCTCATGAATGTATGTAGGTTTAATAAGTCTTAACAGTTGTGGTTTTAAATAGAAATTGAGCAAAAAAAGAAAAACTCATGGACAAGGAAAACAGTGGTGATTGCTGGGTGGAGGGAGAATAAAGGGAGGAGAAGAGGGCATAGGGGAGATAAATGGTGATGGACATAGGCTTGACTTGGGATGGTGAACACACAATACAGAGAATACAGATGTTATGTTATAGAATTGGGCATCTGAAACAAGTATACTTTTGTTAGCCATTGTCACCCCAATAAATTCAATAAAAAGAAAAAGATTAAAAATAAAGGTCCTGATTTGGCTTTGGGTGATGGGTATGCAATATAATCAAATGTCAAAATAACCTGGAAATATTTTCTCTGAACATATGTACCCTGATTTATCAATGTCACCCCATTAAATTAATAAAAATTAATGAATAAATAAATAAATAAAGGTCCTGTGCAAATAATATAGCATTTTAAAAATAAATAAATTTTAAGTATTTGACATTATGCCAAATACCAAACAGGTCATAGAAATGTTCTTCATAAAAGCCACGCTGACTTTTGATTTCACATGTACACTCACCACTAATTTCTTAATATGTAACTTCTAAAATGAAAAATGAAAACTTTTATATTTTTCTTATCAATAAATAAATTCATTTAGTAATAAAAATATTTTTCTAACATCTCATTTTACTAGATCATTAAAAATATTCCAACAGAAGTCAAGACTCTTCTATCAGAGTGATTCTATTTTCTACCTCCAGCACTAGCGTATGATACACTGTCACAGATCAGTTGTTAAAATAATATATTAAGTTCAATGATTTTAAGAACAGAGATTCTTAATAAATAATGCACTCTATTTGGAGTTTTTAAACTTATGCTTAACATTTTTTATTCTAATTAATTGATCATCTTATTCCTATTTATGATGAAAATGTGTGTTCGTGTGGTTCTTAGATATAAATCATTTAATAGTATAGTATAGTAACCACTGTCATCAAAACCTTCCAATGGCTTCTCATTTATTGCTAAATAGTATCTAAAGTCTTTGCCATGTCAACAAAACCTTCCATGGGTAGGCCTTCACTATCACTTGACCTCATCTCCCATCTCCTAACATTAATTATCCCTCTTATGCTTCTTTCCTTCTACTCTGGCTTCCTTTCTGTGTTCCAAAGCTTTTTCTCATTCTATCCCTTCTTCTTGGCAGGCTTTTGACCAAGATAGATAGATGGCTTACACTCTTACATCCTTCAAATTTTCTTTAAATTCCTCTTCCAAAGTCACTATGTTCTCTAAAATATACTATTACACACATATACACATGCATGAACCCATGCACACACTCTTTAGGTCTATTTTCATTATTCCACCTTTGCTTGTTTGTTTGTTTTTATAGCACTTATCACCCCTGACATGTCTGTATGTCCATTTTATGCTTTCTGGGCATAGAAAGTACATTTTATTAGGGAAAAATTCTATTTTATTAATTGTTATATACCTAATGCCTACTGTATTAGGCGACACTCAGTAGTTGCTAAAAATTATATTTTGGAGGAAGGAAGAAAGGAAGGAAGGAAGGAAGGAAGGAAGGAAGGAAGGAAGGAAGGAAGGAAGGAGGAAAAAAGGAATAGAAAGAAAGAAAGAAAAGAAAGAAAGAGAGAGAGAAAAAGAGAAAGAGAAAGAAATAAATTTTTATGTAAAACATAAATATTGTTCTTCATGCTTGGTATTATAACATTAAACCTTTTGAGCAATACAAATGTTCATGCACATCCTTGTGCCTCCTGACCATCCAAAGTACAAAGATATAAAAATTTTTATTTTAAAAATGTTAAGGCAACATTTAGAAAAAGGCAAGTGTATATTCTTATTGTTTCTATAAATTGGTTATCAAACAAACATGATTTTAAGTTAATAAAACTGGAACTGGAACTAATTTTATTTTTTGAAAAAAAACTCACTCCTGGGGGTCAGTGAACATGAAAAAAACCTCACTACTCAAGGGTTTAAAATTCTGCTTTATTTTGCCTTAAAGATCTTCAACTGATGTGTAATTATATTTTGCCATTTTCTCTTATAATTCTAATAAATTAATAAATAAACAATATGAAAGTCTGGAAAATACCATAATCATTGCCTTTCATAGTAAACTAATTTAATTACCAATACATATATCAAAACAAGAATTAAAAAGAATATTTGAAACCATTTTATAGACTATGGTTGCTTTTTTCAGTGAATCCTCCCTTCCTGAACCACAACATAGAGGAATAAAAAAAAGAAGAAAGAAAGGAAGGGAGGGAAAAGACAGGAAGAGAGGAGACTGCATAAATTTTAAACTAGGCATATAGTTTTAAAGTTAACATTTTTACTAATTGTGTCTGTTGTCTCTAGATTATAGCTCTCATTCTTACACTTTTTTGTATGTTCATTCAAAAGGCAATTCAGTGACTATGCAGTCTTTCAATCTGTGATTATTATAAATGATGGCAGTTATAACTAGTTATAGGAAAACCAACTAGTCTGCAATGACTAAACACAATCATCAATGTCCTTCCAAGAATGTAATTTTGTATAAAAAAATTACTATTCAATATGCACAAAATATAGTTTATCTTCTAATAGATTTATTAGTCACTTTATCTTTACTCATTTGTTCTAGTACTTTCAATGGATAGTATATGTCACTCACATATATAAGAATGGAATCTAATTGAGACCCACTGTAACTTCATCCCTTGCAAACAGTATTTTGCTTATTGTTTATTAAATAACAAAACTTTAGCATCTATGGTGTGTCATATAATAAAAATTTAGCAGCTTAGTTTAAGTTTATGTTCTCTTGCACATCTGAGAGTTTATGTTGATTAATGGAATAGAGAGGGATTGAAGCAGAATAGTATCACCAAAACTGATGATTGAAAAATAGACTGACCGTGTGGTATACAGCTGAAGAGGCAAGTATACCACAAAGGACATTACTTGTGATTGGATCCAACTCACCAAATATTCCAATATGGCTTATTGTTTCTAGAAAATACTGTACATGACTGAATAGAGCACTTAAGTAAATAACTATTAGTTGTGATAAGGGCTATAAAAGGGAGAAAAATAAAATTGCTTAGAAAATAAGCAGAGTGAGAATAGAAATTGAGGACCCAGTCCAGACATGGTCAGGAGTGGCCTCTCTAAAAAAGTATCGTGTAGATTGAGTCAAGAAGGATTTAATAGTCAGTCGTGAGAGATTTAGAGGGGAGAGTAGTCCAGGCAGAGAAAAAATATGGGCCAAGACCATTATCTTGGTAAAAACTTGGTATATCTGAAAAAGTAAAAGCAGCTCAGAATGTCAGGAGCACAGTGAGCAAGAGGAAGAAGGGTAAGACAAGCAAGAATTTGTCATTCTATGCTCTTCAGGCTATTGCAAGATATTTGGGCATGCTTCTGAGTTCAGTGGGACACCACAAGTGTTAGAAGCAGCAGAAGAACATGACCAGATTTATGTTTTAAAAGTATAACTCTGGCTGTTATATGGAGAATGGATTAGAGAGGCCATGATTAGAGGCAGAGAAGCTGCTTCTCGAGTAGAGAAGAGAGGATGCTTGAACAAAGGGATGTTAACAAAGTTTAAGATGGCCACCTTGAAGACACAACTGATTGGAAGAATTGAGAGGTTGAATTGAGAGATTGGATGTGAGGTAATGATGTAGTGGGAGGAGTTAGGACGCTATTCATAGGCTTGCTCAACTGAGAGGATGATGAAAGTACATTACTAAAAGATTAAAAATTGTTGGGGTGGGGGTAAAAAAGGAATAAAAATATAATTAATGAAAAAAATGAAGAGCCTTCAAACATGTTATATTTGAGAATTTGTGAAACCTCTAAGCATGGCTACTGGTCAATAGCTTGATATGCCAAGCAGCAGTTCAAAGGAGAGGTTAGGGCTGGGAGTCACAATGTGTTTGGTTCTATCTCCAGGCAACGTTGGTCACATTCGCAAAAGCATAGGGAGACTGTATTAAAAGGGTGGCACTTGTAGGTGATACTTTTTGCAACTGAAATGATATGCTGGCTATTTCAGCCACTTCTCTCTGCCTCTCTCTATTTAATAGAACTAAAGCACTAAATGTAGCAAACACTTAAAACCATCTCTCTCTCCTTTCCCTCTCCCCCTCTCTCATTTCCCTCTCCCTCCTCCTCCTCATCCATTTGTTTTCTTTGGTTTCGGGTAATTTGGAAGTGAGCAGGCTTAACCTATCTACAGTCCTTTTTCAATATGAACTATAAAAATAATCAGTTCAGGAAAGCACACGGTCACAGATCAGTTTACTAGAGTACTCTACAGTGTGGTTGACGACCCAGGACTAGCCAACAGTGATATGGCTCTTTCTTCCTATATATCATTTTTCCTTGCAAATATACCCACCCACCCTTAAAAAGATGACTGAGGTCAAAGGTAAATTTTAGATATCCTGGATGCTCCATTGTCATCATTATTTATGATAAAGCTCAATGTCTTTGTGTAGCATCACATTGTTCCTATCAGATGGTTGCCTACTTGTCAATTAACTTGCAGTTTTTAATAAACTAGACTTTCACTATGTATCATTTACTGTCCTTTTGGTCTGTACTCTTAGTAAATATGAATACTTCACTGATTCCATTTAACTTATAACAGATCCAGGCACCTGCTTCTGAGCTGAAGCTCATCTCAGCTGTAAAGTTATTTTAAATGCTTTAGCAACTGAAGTGCATCTTTACTATTGAATGGCATTCCTCATCTGTAAAGCCATTTACAAACTTTACTGATCAAGCTGTACATTTCTGAGTTGGAATTTAATCTACAGAACCTTCTGCAAAATGAGCTGAATCCTTTACTAATCATGGGCGATGGTAGAATTTATTTGGTTTGCAGTAATTTGCATTATTTGCTTATTATACCCCTTGGTTTCTGCCGCAGACTGCTGTGCAGTGTTGCTGGAGCTGGGAAATCACTCTCCATATCATTCTACTCCTGAAGTGAGAACATTCTGGTTACAGATTAAATGTCCTCTTAATGTGAGAATCTCACCATTCATGCATACATATATCTTCTCTCTATGTCCACATGATGCCATATAGTGAATGCTGCCTGGACACCTCTTTATAAATGTATAAAACTATGATGTTCCAAAACATTAAACCAAAAGCAGCATTACTCCATTTGACCACAGTCTCTGTGGGACTTCCCTCAGCCTAACACAGCAAATATTGTATTCATGTAAACCTCAAATATTATTAAAATTGTTCCATGCTACATCCCACCAATCTTACTCTAGAAACTGTGCAGTAGATTAAACAGTACAATAATTCTTAATTAATTTAGTCAAACCTAGATACCACTTTATAATTCCTCCTCCAAAGAAAAGGTTTTATTCCAACTAAAGTATAGAGAATGAAATTAAAGATATTCAAGCACAAACTTTTATTCTTGGTTAGCAAACTTAGGTATACTGCAACAGATAATTGGAGCACTATATTAAGAAATCAACTGCACCCCCAAAATACTTGTTAGGAAAGATCAATATACTTCTTCATGTTTACATCACAGAATGAAAAGAGGGCTTTTGACTGGATAAGATAATACCTGGAGTTTAATCCTGATATATCAGAAGATAAAGCACTCAATTATCCAACAGATTATAAAATTTATGTTTTAGTACTTTGTAGACATTAACCATATACACTTTAGACCAGATAAATAAATATGTTCAATCTTAAGAAAAAAATATAAAACTGAGTCATTCATTTATACTTGTTGAAGATTTTCCTCAAGAAAGCACATCAAAATGACTGAGGTTGCCTACAGTATACAAACAAAACATATAATACAGTCAGGAAATATGTTCCACATTAATATGTTCACTCCTTAATTCATAAATTTTAGGTAAGAAAAAGTAAATAATTTTAACATGATAGAATGTGTTAAAAATAAAATATATAAATCTTCACCTTTGATCTTTACATTTGCTCAGAGAAGATGAGAAAGATCAATAATTGCACCATTGATTGACAGCTCTTTTGTATATATGTTCTTGATTTTTCTACTGAGAAATAAATGCTCTAACAATCCAATTAAATATAAAAACTGTAAAGTATCACACTTGGATTCATTAATATTTTGAGATCTGTAGCATCTAGCAGATTATTGGCAAATCTATTTGAAAAAAAAATAGCTTTTGAAGGTTTGCTAAATATATCTTTCCTTGTGCTCTAATTCTACTTCAATCCTGGGCAGATTCTTCTGTGTTTAAGATACTCCATTGATTTTGGAAACTGCTTCATGGAGAGCCTTGCTAGGATTCTTTTAGCTATCTACTAAACATCGAGAGGCTTAGCCCTGGTCTGTGGTGCACTGGAGCCACCCTAGATCACTGAGACCACTGGTTCAATCCCAAGGGCACCCACTCAGTCCCAAGGGCACTGGCTCCAGCTCCAGCCATAGCATATCTAGGAAGCAATCAATGGCACAGCTAAGTAGAACAATGAGTTAATGCTTCTTTCTCTTTTTTTCTTTCCCTTCCTCTCAACCAAAGATAAGGGGGGGGGGAATAAAGGAGTGTACTTCAAAAAAAACTTCATTTCAAAAACATAATTCAATCTATTAATAATTATTTAATCTATTTTATATAGTAATCATTTATATATTGTGAAGATTTTAGAAAAAAATTAAGATATTAGAAAAGATATAGTAGTATCTTTTATCGTTTTGTTGGTTTATAGATAATTTGTTCAGTGTTCACCCAAGTAGAGACATGTTCCTAAAATCTCTTCTCTCACTATTAGATTTTTGCCAAATACAGAAAATGGAACTGGACAGGCAGAAGAGTAAAAACTAAGGCAAAACTATTCCAAGTTTAAAGATACATGAACTTACAATCAAGTGCTTAAATTTGCTTGAAGTAACTATAGCTCTTACTGAAATGTCAGTAACATGCCTGCCTCTGGTCAGTTGAGGATCCTATATTAAATAAGCTATGAATTTTACTCTAGATTTTACTTAGAATGAATCCTAGATTACTGAATGTAAGCACTCACTAATAATTCTTTGGAGACTCCCCAAGATGGTATATGGCACTAAACTCTTTGATTTCTATCCTATCCACAAATTAGAAAGAAGAAAAGGAGAGTAACCTGAGACAGTGCATGGGTTATATAGGCAAATGTATGGAGCTAAGATTGTAACAAGTTATATTATTAATTCAAATTGGAGGATGTTTATAAAATGGAGCTCTATGTGGGAAAAGTATCGAGTGCTTGTATCACCAACATCTCCCACAAAACAAACAAACAAAAAAAAAACGGATCTGCTTTCTGTGAAGAAAATGATCTTGGGAGATCTGGCACTAGCCAATTGAATCAGCAAAAAAAATTTTAAAAATGTACATTCATGCTGGAAAATAACCCAGCAGATAACAAACAACAAAAATTCTTGTGTGATAATATACTAATAGTCATTTTGGTATTAGATGAAGTCCTAACTTTAATGTTAACTGAGCCTCAACAGTGTGGTTCAGAAAAAGTATTGCAAATATAATAACCCTTATGTTTTAGAATGTCTGACAAAGATGAGGAAAATAAGTGCAGACATTAAGTATTTCACATGGTAAAGAGAAAGGATAGACAGATTCAAGACATATGTGTGATAGCCAAAGTTAAACTCTAAACTCTACTTACTCTCCAGATTTTACATTTCATGGGAGATCAAAAGAGCCTCATAGAAAAGGGAGACAGGAACGCTGCCTAAAAACAAAATATTACCAGTATAATCTGAGTTTGAGATGTATGCATATCAAATAGTGCCTCCAAAAATCCTACAAGTTTCAAGTATACAAAGCCAACTACTTATCATCTCTTGAATTATATTCATTGACTTAAAGCCAATAATCTCAAAAGTTCTTTTCTGTGATGCAGTGAAAAGTAATTGGGTCTGCCCCAGGCATTCTTTCTAAGCCAGCTCCCTAACATAGGGAGTCATGCCGTAGACCTCTACGGAAGTTCAAGGTCTCTGAAAAATGAATTACTGAAGTTAGTGAACTGTAACTATTCAGATAAAATGATCCATCTCAACTTTTCTGACATTACCTCTACCAAAGACCAAAAGAGGAGAGGATTCCCAATGAAACCAAAGTATGCTCTAGATAGTATCATTTCAACCATCCTAAAAGAAAAATGTCTGGTCCATGAGATTATTCTTTCCTGGACCACAAATGAGAGAAAGAAAGGTCAGGGAGAGTTGATGCCATATCCTTTGTCAATCATTGTACATCTCCCTTTTCATAAATATCGAGTGTTAATAGTGCCTGATTTGATCAAATCATCTGGTACAGTCAAGGAATATGTTTAAAGGCTGTGTGTGCGTCTGCATGTACATGTGTGTGCATGTATGTGTGTGTGGTTGAGTGTGTGTGTGTATAGTTGTGTGTGTGTGAACATTCTGAAGGTCATACATAGAAAAGATATGAATGGTTTTCTCTCAGTGTTGAAATTGTATACATGAGATTTGCTTTCTCCTTTGTACTCTTCTGAAATGCTCAAATGCTCTTTATCTTAGCATTTCAATTAATCTGTATCTTCTTATTTGCTAAGTCAATAACTTTCTCTTCATAGCTTTTCAAAATGATGGTTTTATTAAATATATACAAAATTTTTTACCAATTTGGCTTCAATTACCAATGAACTCTCTCACAAATAAAACAGAAAAAAATATACAAGTTTCCAAAGGATTGAATATATAAGTATTTATTTTATATACATGTATTCAGATATAAATCTCAAGTGAGGTCAGTGATGGAAGTATATGCAGTGGAAGCGTGAAATAAATGAGAAAACAATAGTGAAGGATGAGGCAAGTGCCTTCTGGACTTTTTCATAACAGCACAAGGAAAATGTGTGTGAATAGTTATCCAAGTCACCAATTTTTTTTCTTCAGAGACCTAACTACTGAATATACATAAAGTCAAAAACAAGTTCAATTCAAGCAGAAATAAGTAAAACATAAAATTTTAACAATTACTTGAATAATAGATCTAATCCTTCTTGAAATTTTCCCCTTGAGAGACTTCAGAGCATTGCCACAATTCTTCACTTCTCTTTGGCTATCGTTATCCAATATCAAGGTATAGGAAGGACATGAAGTAACTTATAAGATGTTATACCATACCAAAAAATGATTTATTATTATTTATTGGCCTTTTGATATTCAAATTTTTACCCAAGCAATCAGAATAACAAATATGATTGGAAAATGGGCACACAATGCTATCAACAGTTCAAATACTATAGACATGTGTACCTGAAACTGATGTACTCTTATTGATCAATGTCACCCCATTAAATTTAATTTCTAAATATATAAATATAGAAATTAAAATGGAAAGAATGAAAATATGGAGTTTATTATACATAGAAGTACTGCAGAATCTAAAAGAGCAACATCACTATGATTTGTTTCTCTGATGCAATCATTTGGCAAAGTCCTGGTCTTGACACATGAGCTGAAATGAACCTTTAACATATTTGAAAGGATCAGACTTTCTTCTTTGCTCTCAATCCTTTAAGCAGAGACAGTCAAGTACAGAGTTGATCTCTCAGGTTTTGCAGTCAAACTTTCCAGGATTAAAATCCAGCCCTGACCTGAAGTACTTGCTTGACATTGGTTGTTGTATATCCACCTGTGCCTCAGTTTCCTCATCTGTAAAACTGACACAATAGTAGCTACCATTTGGAATTATTATGCAGATTAATTTAGAAAACACATGCAAAACAGCTTTCTAAATCTCTGGAAAATCAGCCCCTGAGCAATTAACTGTGAATATTATTACAATTGATTCTTTAACTCCCATCATTGCTAGGAAATCTTCACAATGGTTTTCACAATGGTTCAAGTAGCTTAGACCCATCAAGAAACCAGTGAGAAATAAAAATGGGAAGGTGATATGTCTACCACTATTTGTGGATTTAAAATTAATTTCTTTTCCAGATCTTCGCTATTGTGAACAATGCTGCCACGAACATGGGGGCGCATTTCTTCTTTTCGAACAGTGCTATGGTGTTCTTAGGGTATATTCCTAAAAGTGGGATAGCTGGGTCAAAAGGCAGTTCGATTTTTAATTTTCTGAGGAATCTCCAAACTGTTTTCCACAGTGGCTGCACCAGTCTGATGATCTGGAAACAGCCCAAGTGTCCGTCAGAAGACGAGTGGATTAAAAAGCTATGGTACATATATACTATGGAATACTACTCAGCCATAAGAAACGATGACATCGGATCATTTATAACAAAATGGATGTACCTTGATAACATTATACGGAGTGAAATAAGTAAATCAGAAAAAAAGAAAAACTGAGAACAGCACGATTACATACATAGGTGGGACATGAAAGTGAGGGTATGAGACATGGACAAGAGAGTGGTGGTTATGGGATGGGGGGAGGGAGGGAAGAATGGGATAGGGAGGAGGGGAGGGACGCAGGGAAAACCAGATTGAAGGTGACAGAGGACAATTTGACTTTTGGTGATGGGTATGCAACACAATTGAATGATAAGATAACCTGGAGATGTTTTCATTGTACATATGTACCCTGATTTATTGATGTCACCCCATTAGAATTAATAATAATAAAATATATATATAAAAAAAAATAAAAAAAAATAAAAAATAAAAAAAATAAAAAAAAATTAATTTCTTTTGCCCCTCTACACTTAGTTGTCAGGACAAAGGCACTTCCTAATTCATTAGCATTGTGAGCGATCCCTGTTTGTCTTCTGTTGACTGAGACCCTCATTTGTCTTCTCTTGCCTTTTGTTCTTTCTCTCAAAGACATCAAGAAAAAAAAACTGGCTTCTTGTTCAGGCTTCAGCTTCTGAAGACTTGATCTTTGGTAGAAATAGAAGCAGCATGTTTTTAACCTCTGATGATACTTCATTTCAAAAAGCTGTTTGAAAGGCTCTCAAGGGATCAATATCACAAGTGGTCGCAGCTACTGTTATATTATCGGTCAGACAACAGGAGTTACCTATGTGTAGCAAGAAAGCTGAAACAACAACCAGCTAGTTAAAATCACAGAACCCTAGAGTGAACTCTATGAAATGGAATTTAAACAGGAATATTCTAAAATTTCCTAACTCTGTATTTTGGTTTATTGACCTTTAAGGCATTATAATACAAAGAGAAAATGTGAAAACACTATCTACACATTCACTAATTTGGAAAATTCAATATGCAATGTAGAAAAAATTGACACCCTGGCACATAACCAAAATGAAATCAATCCAGATTTAAATAAGCAAAATAATGAGCCAACTTCAAGATTCAAATCCATTTAAAATATATTTCATTTTCTAAAAGGAGAAAAAACCAAACATAAAATATGTATTTCTAGTGTCATTAAAATAAGTTGAGTTTTAAGCCTATGATACTATAAGTTCTGCTTCTGTCATTGCCCTGGTTTCCCTGTCTACTCAGTTCCAGGTACAATAGTGCTTTGAAGACATTGGAATGAGAGCAAAACACTCACTGATTTCAGTGAGACCTTTAAAGTAACAGTGAAAATTCAGTAAGACTATACCATACATGAAACCACCTTGTAGGATGAAATGAGTAAAATTACAATAGCAACATGTGTTCAAATGCAGGTAGAGCTTATAAATTGCATTGTGTATGCATTCTGATTTGGATGGACCTATTCTAAAAATCCTGGGGAAAATTGCATATATAAATACAGAAAACAATAAAGTTATTATATGAACTATTGACCATAAAAGCTCTCATGACTCTTTGAGCTTAAACATAACCTGGCCTTGCCTGCTACAGATACTATTTGGTCCCCTGCTGCTGTTTTGGTCTCATAAGCTAGAGAGTAAAATTCACCATTTTTATACATCTATGAGCTACTTTTTTAGGACCATAAAAGTTCAACTGGAATAGTAACTATCTAATTTTGCATCCTCATGTATACCAATTATTACTAGGATTAGCAATAAATTTTTGCTAAGATCAATGTTACGGATCATGTTCTAAGCTGGCTTACTGGCATAGTATCACATGTAATCTTGTAAAACAGTTTGTTCCACTCAGCCTCAAATGAAGCTACTATGACATTTTGCAAATGATGAGACCTAATTGCACAGAAATGTCATTTTTTAAAGATCCTAGAAATAAAAAGAACACCTGGATTTAAAAAGAAATCTCACATTAACAAGGTCACTTTGAATCAGCCTTGGGTTAGAAGATGAGATGAATTCTGAGACATCCAGTGTTTGAATTGAAGAAATTACAAACATAACTCTGGTTTTAAGTGGAAAATAAAAGATAAAAAAGATAATATTCTTAACTGGTTACTCTACATTAGCTATTTTATTTTAAAAACACAGATTAAATGTCTACAAAAAAAAAATTAAAAACCTAACTATAGATATGAGGAAGTTGCACAAGGTTTTAACAAAGTACATAGAAATTTCTGCAGCATGTTGACTCACACACAAAAAAATGACTTTATAAGCCTGCAATAGTGAAATATATTTTTAGAGGTCCAGCATCCAATATGTAGGATACAACCTATTCTACAGTGACATGCTAGTTATGCTTCATCAAACTGATTATATACCATTTCATGAGGATGCCATTCATTGGGACTTAACTAGTCCAATGTAATCAGTTACAATAAGATGGATCAGTACAGGTTGTAAAAATATCGAGTCCTTTAAACAATAGATCAAGACAGATAAAATTCTGTATGTTGACGATTTCTGAGTCCTGACAGACAGCCTGTAATTACAGGGCTTTTATGGTTTGGTTGTAACCAAATTTTCTATAAAGAAGTCAGAACAATAAATATTTTCTTTAAGCCACACCCATGAAACAGTCATTATCTTTAATAAAAAAGCAATCAAATGTTCTTTTCTTTTTTCAGAATCCTTCTCACTTGTTAAATCATGTCATTCATTTCTCTGTTTTTCTGGCCCAGTGTAAGTCTTCCAACTTTTCTGAAAACAAAACCTTGGAATGGAGAACTGATGAGAATGAACTGCGATTAGCCAGGGAGAAGGTTGTACACATGAAACTTCTCTCCACAGTCTTGAATGAATCTTTAGCCAGGCTGAACTGCAAATGAAAGCAAACCATGCCCTTCCTGTTCTGTTTCTCTTTGCTATAAAGTAGGTAGTTTAAGAGAGAAGAGGAGGCCTGACCAGGCAGTGGCGCAGTGGATAGAGTGTTAGACTGGGATATGAAAAACCTGGGTTCGAGACCCCGATGTCGCCAGCTTGAGCATGGGCCCATCTGGCTTGAGCAAAAAGCTCATCAGCTTGGACCCAAGGTCACTGGTTCCAGCAGGGGGTGGCTCAGTCTGCTGAAGGCTGGCAGTCAAGGCACATGAGAGAAAGCAATTAATGAACAACAATGGTGTTGCAAGGGCAACAAGAAACTAATGATTGATGCTTCTCACCTCTCTCCGTTCCTGTCTGTCTGTCTGTCCCTATTCATCCCTCTCTCTGACTCTCTCTCTCTCTGTCCTTGGAATAAAAAATAAAAGAGTGAAGAGGAGAAAAGCTCAGGACTGGAGAGTGACAACTACCTTGCCCATATTCTCACTCTTTTTCCTCCCTTTTTTCATTTTAGTTGAATGCAAACCATAAGAAAATCCCACCCTGAGAAAAAAAAATGTGGATAGAGTACACCATTGTAAAAGTGTAAAATAAACTAAATTTTGAAAATAGAAGAAAACTCATAGCCTCTCCCTATCTCATATTGGCTTTCAGCCTGCATTCCCCCCACCCCACCCCCATCTTGCTCACTGCCTTTCTCCCTCCCTCCCTCCTTCTCCTCCTCCTCTCCTCTCTTTACTTTTCTTCTTTCCTTTTCTTCCCTCCCTTATCCTCTTCTCTTTTTTTTCCTCCCTGCGTATTTAAGATGGCTAAGCCTAGCAAGACATCTTACATTCTTTATATTATTTACTTTAATCTTTAAAAATATCTACAAAGGCAGATTCTTTTTTATTTTCTTTCATTTTTTAGATTAGGAAACCAAGAAAAAGTAGCAAGCATCTTGTCAAAAGTTCAAATTCTATTTAAATGAAAATTAAATTTCAATATTTTTTGTCCACTACGTAAAATAGCTTAGAGAATTTTTACCAAAAATGTAGGCACTGGATCACACATAAAAATAACTTAGGAGGATGTCAGGGAGATCCTTCAAAACAGCAGACTGAAATTTTCTAGATTAACTCTATCTGAGCTCAAAACGCTGACATGTGATTAAAAATATGACCAGCACATCTGAAGTGTCACACACACACACACACATACACACACCTCACACAATATATGGCTTTACAAGCATTGATTTGTAAAGAGGACAACTCATGGTATGTACAGGGAGTCCTCAGGTTGTGACACAGTTTCGTTCCTACAAAAGTGACATAACCCAAATTTTGTTGTAAGTCATAACACTCCCTCACCTGTCACCTATCTTAACACAGCTGTGAAATAACAATCTAGAACATAAAAAACACAATGAAGCCACAGGAAAAGGACAAAAATATACTGTACTGAGCACTGTACTATAGTAACAGAAAAAATGACAACAACTGAATGTAAAAAAATAATTCTTGTGGTTGGCTTGCACACTGGAAGGGGCATTGCAAGGTGGGAAACAGTGACCTATTGGGAGGAGGAAGCTGGAGAGGCAGGAGAATCTTCAGGAGGTGCTGGAGATACTGGATCAGGTGAACCAGGATTGCCTATCCAGGAGATGCTGGAGATGATTCTATCTGTACTACAGGTGTTTCATCTCAAGAAGTAGCTACGTAGAGAGTACAGGATGTGTTGCAGGCCTCTCTACCTTCTTAAAGAATTGTTCCAGGCTAGTCTAGAACTAGTTCTCCCACGTAGTCCATATGTACAATTCTAACAGAGTAAGCCAAAACACTCACATCTCAATTGTTTTAAGCTTTTACAGGAGTAGCATCATAAACTCTAAATGTCATACGTTGAGACTGTTGTAACCCAATGACCCCTTGTAATATAAAAAGAGCCCTCCCAAACAATTATTCTATCAATGACATGGGCTGCAGAATTTTGGCTACAGGGTGTTCCATTAACTCAAAGATTACCCTTTGAGAATCCCTTGCAATCACCAGAGGTTTGACAGCCCACTGAGCAGTGCCAAAATTGTTTACTTGCGAAAACCTGTCAGAATCAAGCATGTCAATATAACCATGAAGAAATAGAGTGTTTTGTGGATAGCTCAGAGTTTACTCTACAGGTGGGGAACAAATTCAAAAAGTCACAGAAGTTATCAGATGTAAACTACAGCCTCTAATGTCTATTTGGTACCAACCACAGCAGAAATATGGTAATCAAATTATTATATAGTGTGTTAGAAAGAAATGTAGTTTCCATAATTAGACAGATGTCAGCTCAGATATCAACTCTTCTAGCAACCAGTTAGCCCAGTGGTTTTCAACCTTTTTACACTTGGGGACCAGTGAAAATACTTTAGGTACTGCTAAGGCAGAAATTACCCTGATCATAGGCAGATTTGACTAAGATCATTGGATCTATTAATCTTCATAACATCAGGGTGATTAACTCTTTTGAGGACCATAAGGAAATTTCTAGTGACTAGTTCATAGGTTGGTGATTGAAAAACACTGATATTAGCCTGCCTCCCAACCTTCCAGCAGCCTTCGTTTTTAATGTATTTTAATTTCTTAATAAAAATAGCATTGTATATGTTTTCGTGAGGACATTATATCATTTATGTAAATAGTCTGGCTGAGATATATTAAGTTTTGATAAGTAACAACTGCTATTATTATTCTCTTTTTAAATTGACTAGCATAAGGTTGTGCATTGAATGAAATGTTTTTTTACCAATATCACATTATCAATTTTCCTAAAACCTTCCCCAATCCATCCTTAAAGTATCTATCTAGTTCATTCCCCTTTGTATCTATTTGGCATGTTTTTCACATGTGATTATATCACTTTACTGAAACCTACTTCTTGAACTGGGACTAGAAGCAAAATTTAAAATCTACAAGTTTATTATGTTTTATAATCAAATGACCCATTTTTACCTTTGTTTTTATGTCTCTAGTTCTGCATCTCATCCAATAATTGGTTCAAAGGTTAAATCCTTGAGAAAAGTTTGACAAGAGTGATTTAGGAGTCAAAAAAGTTATTTAACAAAAGTTGTATTTTGTAAATGTTAAAAGACCTGACTAGTGTATGAATGCATAAAAAACAAATATGTTCACATTATGTGGGAAACCAATGAATGCTATTTTTATTTTTCCTATGGTATAATTCAGTGCATAAATTAATTTATTCACATTATAGTCACAGCTCTTTTATCTTTATTCATGGCTATAACATTCTTTATGGGAAAAAGCACTTTGCAAGTCAGTTTAAAATGTCTTTTGAGCCTGACCTGTGGTGGCGCAGTGGATCAAGTGTCAACCTGAAACCCTGAGGTCTCCGGTTCAAAACCCTGGGCTTGCCCAGTCAAGGCACATATGGGAGTGGATGCTTCCTGCTCCTCTCTCTCTCTCTCTCTCTTCTCTAAAATGAATTTAAAAAGTTTCTTCTGAAAGAAGTTTAAAGCTGTTTTTTAAAAAATAAAATAAGATGTATTATGAGTACTATGGTGGAAGGTCAGGGGTGATATGTGTGTCTGTGGACATTGGGAGCATCTGAATATGAACAGAATAAAAAAGCAAATGTCTGGACAATTTTACATTATACACACCATGAAAATTTTTAGACAATAGATCCTTGATTGCCAAGCTGCTGGAAATGGCTGTTTCATCTCTGAGACATAATTGGTCTGCTGGCATTACACCCACGTTACTCAAAGAGATGAAAATAAAATTATAAACTGCTGTGTAAAGTCTGAAATGGCCGCCTTTACATTTAATTTTCCCTTTAATGTTGTAGAGTTCATAAAATATGCATTAATTCAAGTTTTTAATAGCTTTTATCAATCCATCTTTCTTCATCAGATGGTAGACAATACCCACATAATAAAAGAGATTTCTTGCACTGCACTTCTAGACCATAATCTATCTTATAATTTTGTTGGTCTTTTTAGTTACTTAAGCAGCTTTTATTAGATAAAGCACAAAAAGCAATAAACAGCCTCTTCAATGTTGAAACTACAAAAAAAAATAGGATTATTTTGATAAGTATTATTTGATAAGGATTATTTGATTATTCATTATGAGAAGATCAGATTTCCACTGCAAAAATATTACTATTGTAATATTTTTAAAGTTTTAAACTTGTAAAAAATTTCACTTCTGAAATAACTGCTTCTAATTTTCTTTTGCCTTCACAACATATTTCTTTAATTCAAGGCAAACCAATTTGATTTTTAAAGTCTACATTTAGAAATACAAAAACACCCAGAAATTTTGATAAAGATAGATACTGCATTTATCAAACTTCCCCTTTACCACTACCTATCAAGATTCAGAATTTTTCAGTATCAATTATGAATAAAAAGAAATAAACTCAATAGCCCCAACTTAACCTTCTAAAATATTAGAAACAAATTAAATAGCTCCAAAACAAATGACATGTTAAATAAAATATTTTTTATTCATAAAAGAAACATGATTCACTAATTAAAAATCATAGCCTAGAAGAATAATTAATGACGGGCTAATATTTTCAGTATATTGCCAAATGGAAAAAGTAAGGTACAAAGTAATATAACCATATGATTAGTTTTTGTGTAAAATGTTTGGAAAAAATAGAACAAAATAATTACTTTTTTTTTCATTGTGATGGAATTCTAAGTGACATATTTTCTTCTGTATAAGTTACAATATTTTTCAAAATTTTCCATTGAACTTATATTACATATATGAATCCAAAAAAACCACAAATTTTTAAATATTAATATAGGAAACTTCCCTAGGCATCTATGAATTGACAATACTGTTACAGTACAATTTGTATTAACTGCCAATGATGATAATAATTAAGTAATAATTCTAAACTAAGTATTAAAATGAAAGTTTTAAATAACAAAGAGAAATAAATTGTCTGTCAGTTTGCAGGCCATCTAAAATACACAGGTCAGGTTTTAGTATACTCAGGGAAAACATTTGATAAACAAAGTAAAGAAGGAAAAGTAATGGCAAAACTATCGTGGCGTATTTGGGAGCACAAACGTGATGTTAGACATCAATGCAGGTCTGGTTCATGTACTAGGTGCAGGTGGCACCATGCTGAGGTCCACATTATTTTCATTCTTCTTGAAATGAAAAGAAGAAACTAATTTGTATGTCAAAAAGTTAACTTTATCCCAACAGAATTGTAAAATACAATTTTAAATATTTTTTAATGGAAGAGGAAGTCCACAAAAGCAAAAAATGCTTGAGTTCCATGAACATCATATTGGAACTTTGGTACAAAGACTTGCTAAAGAACAGTATTTAAGAGAACAATTCCAAAATTTCTAGAGAACAGAGATGAGAAAGTACCTAAATCCAGCATGATTATGTGATAACAGACTGTGAATAAAATGAGGAACCAGAGACCGAACAGCTGCAAATGATGACAACAGTAAAGAAAGTAGAGTATCTTGACATAGACAAGAGAACTGACAAGTCTTTGTAACATTAGATGTGGGTCTGATGACAATATAGCTATGTGCACTCATGGTCTATCAATGTACAGAATGTGCAACAGGCGCTGTCCTTCAAGCTCCCCTGTTCTACCTGGATAAAGGTATGCTTTTTGAATTTTCACATTACACAAAGCTGGGACAAATTACAATGTTTCTTGACAGAGTCAAGTTAGAATTTTCCCAAAGAGTAAGCTTTAAAATGGTTAAATTAAACAATGGTAGATGTAACATTAAATTAATTGCAATGGGAAAATGAATTCATTCTTCTGCTTTCCCTTTCCACCCATTTCTTTCAGGGACTGTCAAAATCACTAAGGGCAAGGCACAGAGTACCATCCACAGATCAACTTCAGAAGCAACCAAAAGTCAAATTCTTCAAAGTCAAATTCTCTCAATCCAAGATAAAAAGCAGAATATACCAAAAAAAAATTTGTGAGAATATTATTGTGAGCAATGATGACTATTATTAAACAATTTTCTTTATGATTGTCAGAATAAATGTATATTGCCCAGACAAAAATTTATTTTCTAATATAGAGAAAACTGGAGAAAACTAGGGTTTTTATTGATATCTCATTTAGGGAAATGTGGATTAAATGTAAGTGATTATAGAAAGAAGTCAAAAGACAATAAAACAAAATGAAAAGCAGCTTGAGACTTTTCAGCCATTAAGTATAAGCCTATATGATCAAGTTTTATTCATTCCTGTGTAGTTCATATTAGCATTTTATTATGTAAAGCCGTAAATTTGATTTCACAGGGAAAATAAAATTGCTTTCTTTAAACTTGTTTTCTTTTCTGTAAAATAAGAGATTTGAGCAACACAATTACAGTTCTAAAATTTAACAGTTAATAAATGATATTTATTATTTACTATATCCTCAAGCGTGGCTATATTTTTGAGAAATCTTGTTCACATTCACAAACTCATTAGCAAGCAAGACTTGAGAAAACAGAAGCTATTTCCTACTACCATTGGTATGCAAGCTTTAAGAAAAAATAAGAGAAGCAATTTCAATTATTAGATGCATGGTTTTCATATCAATAAGTTGTGGATACAGAATAGAATGTTGATGAACCTAGAAATACTCTCATCCACTCACATCACGTAATGGTCCTCATGAAATTAGTTTCTTGTAGGAACCAAAAGGAAGCTTTTAAGTCTGATTTGCATGTTTTCCTGGCTGTTCTTCTGGGGAACTAGAAGCATTATCATGGACTTCATGGTGACTAAGAAGTTGAAGTGATCATTATTCTTGTTAAGTTTCACATTATAACAGAATGTCCTTCTAGAAATACGGGATTAAAAAATAAGATTTTAAAATTGGATTCTGTTATTCACTCTTAAGTGTCCCTTTTGAAGATTTTAGCATAAAACGCTTACTTACTCAGTTACATAAGCTACACTACTGGAAGAAATATTATGGTGGGGATCCTAAAGGTGAAGTATTTGATTGAGCTTTTAGGCTCAAGACCATAACTTATTGTTATGCTCACAGAATGAAAGACGAGCACACAGCTTGTGAAATAAATCTAAAAATACCCCATACAATACAAGATTTTTAAAATAGAAAAGGACATTTAATGGTGGTGCAGAGATTCTTAACAGTTTTTAAAATTGCATCTTAACAATAATAACTCAAATGTCCCTGAGTGAACCAAATTAACAGTGAGCAAAACATCCCCACCATTACCTTTGCTAGGCTTACATAATACTATATTCACATCATTTCATGTAATAGATGAATAGAAGAACAAAGAGAACAACTTTGGATTAATCGGAATTTTACAATATAAAGAATCTGCTGCAGAGGAGATGATTAACAAATGTTAGTCACCCTGGCAAAATGCCATCCTCAGCATTATCCTTAGATATTTATATAGGAGACAAGCAATATTCATGAAAACAGTATATTTCTGACAGACCAAAAATTCAAGTGTAAAATCCTCTGTAGCTTAAGTTCTAAACTTCTCTGGTTCTGTGAAATTTGATATACTCTAAATATCAGTCCCTGCTTCCAAAGAACACTAGACAGTGATTGAAAGTAAGAATCCTCTCACTGTTAAGATAAACTGTGGCAAACACAGTGTAGAGAGCAGAAATGATGTTTGATGTTTAAAAAGTCTCAAGAGTTATCCCTCACCAAACAGGAGTTCTCCAACTTTAATAAGCATAAGAATCACTTGGAAAGCTTGTTAAAAAATACTGACAGCCCACACTAGCCTCCATTCCTTTAGTAGTACCTAGAAATGTGCACTTCAGCCATCTTCTGAGTATTTGAAGCACATTTATTCTCAGGCTATTCTTGGAGAAAAAAACGTGTCCTGAATAATGTGGCTGCTTCTCAATGAACTCTATCTATTAAAATGGTATTACAAAGGCAATGAGCTTGTCTAAAAAGATTTCAAATACAATGGCATGCTAGTTCTTCATTGGACAGATTTTCATAATTGAGTGGCTTGGGTGGGGACCTGATATAACTATTATAAAAGTGATTGATGCCACAGCTGATAAAGCTGAACTGCACTCACTAATGCGCTAAGTTCTGGGAGGTTCTTCATGCTGGAGCCTGGGACTGTTGCCCAGATGCTGTATTTGTAATGAAGATAGGCATGGGCCTTTAACGTTTTCTGCCCCCTACCTCTGAAGCCGAAGAATGGTTAGCAACAAGTATTTTTATACATAGTAAGAATAAGACAGAGTCAGAAATTTTTATTTCTATGTATCCTGGTGACAATATTCTAATATAATTTCTTTTCTAATGTTCTATTTAAAATGATTGATGTCAAATTAAACCTTTGGAATGATGATGTGGCTGATGATGTGAAAGAGTGACAGTTGGCCCAGATGCCATTATTAACAGTTTGCATTCTGACTGAACTGACTTAACAACAGTCCTGATCCATTCAGGATTATATGTATACATTTGCATACCTAAAAAATTCTCTTTAATGAATAAACTGGCTTATGACAGCTGTTGCTTGTTACATTTTTTTCTAAACTGTATTTGTAAATGAAGCTCAGCTCTGCAGAAACCAAAAGGTTGTCATACATTACTTTGATAAATTTTTACTAATCCACGTTCTTCTTTAAAATGAACCTTCTTTTTCAATATCACTCATTGTGTGTATTTACTATCCATTACTAGTCAAGCTTTTAAAACCATGTCCTCCAGAATGGAGACAAAACAACACCAAAAAGATAGGTCTAATGTGCCAAATTTTTCAGAGTGAAAACATTTTATGCAAACCTGCTGCATTTCATAACCTGAGTGACATTTCTTAGACCTACCAGTCTACTTGTGAGCTCTGAAAACCAACTGCTCTGGACTATCAGAATACCAAAACACCTGAATGCTGTGTCTAAAATTAGACTATTGAAATTCTCCCTGGATGTCAGTTTCCTTTATTACAAACACATTTTTTTCTCTTCATCAAAGCTGCTTTGATAAAACGAGTAAAGAGTGCCACCAAGCGGCAGCATATATTTCTGAATCAGTTCTCTTTTTCTTTAAAAAGATGTACTTTACCTTTGTTACTTGTGCTCACACCCTTAAGAGAGAGAGGCTTGTTTGCATTATTTAAAACATGTGATTCAAGTGTACAAAGCATAATTCAGTAGAAAGTTATATTTTTCTAGGTTGATGAGTAAATTTATGATTAATTTTTAAACATGATAATTATTTCTGATGTTACTGGTATTTGTAAAAAGAAGTATCAATAAGAACCCAATGTATAAATTGTTTTGGCTATATTGTCATTATTGATCACTATTGGTCATATCTGGAGAGTTTCCAGAATAAAATTTCCTTGTTTTACAAAATATTATCTATTATGTCCAGAATTTGAAGTATATTAAATTGAGGACAAGGAGGTAAAAATATTTAAGTAGCAAATAATCCTAATAATCTTAACTTGTAACCCTTGCTCCTCATTCCTTTTTAAAGAATTATGCAATTTTATGAGAATAAAATTTTGACTATTTCCCTAAATCTATTTTAGTTATTCATTTTTTCTCTGTGTTCATTTAATCCGTCATTAAACAAAGACGTCCTGAATACCTACTCTGCCCAGAATAAGGTCAAGAAGAAACTGAGTAGGACAGTCTCTTTCCCAATGATGTTCATAGCAAGCTGGTTTCTGATAAGCTTTGTTGGAAATGTCAAGCTCCCTCAATAAAGACATATTTTATTTACAACAACGCATTCATTATACAAGGTGAAGCAAAAGTAGGTTTGCAGTAATTTGTATGGAAAATAATATAATAATTAATAAACCATAATTCAAAAATAAACTGTTTCATGTACTCATATCTGTCCACTTACTTTTGCTCCACACTGTATTTGGGAGCATTTTCTAGAGTTTTTAAATAATTTTGCATTAATAATTTTAGTTATAGTCACAATGACTTTGACCATGTACAATAGCTATGAGAACTCTTCTTATTCTTACATATGACTCAAGAAGTCACAGAAAAGTTGTGCCAGGATTAAAATTAAAATCGCCTGACTTCTTAAAGTGTGCTTTTTCTAGGAGGTCACCATTCTTTATGATGAATAAATTAAAATCAACATGATATTTCAAGAAAATTATCATCATGAAAGGTTCTACAATGATTATAGTGATGCAGACACTGCTTGATATACAGTGTGTCCGTAAAGTCATGGTGCACTCTTGACTTTTGACCGGTCAAAAGTGCACCATGACTTTATGGACACACTGTATTTCTGGAGCTCTTGTTCTGACTTTTCCTTATGGGGACACGAGCAAATCAGTCTTGTTACATATTAAATACAACACAGATTTATTCAGTATCTATTGCTTGTATGACACTACACTGGATGATATATAGGAATAAAGATAATACAACTGTCAAGAAATTTGCAATTTAGCATACACAATGAGAAATGTAGTACTGGTGCTTTTCTTTTCTTAATACTAACATGCTATGTGGCCATTGTATAGACAACATATACTGTCCTTTATTAAATCTAAGATACCGTAAAACACACTCTTTTGTATCTCAATAATAAAGAAAAACACCGCACTGACAAAGTTTAACAAGTTGCTTTCTCATTTAAATGTATTTTACATTTTAAAAAACAGCTCTATAAGTCTTATTTTGACATTGATTTTCTTTAATATATCACTCTATTGCATACATAGAAAGGAAAATATAACCAAATAAATTCGTTAGAACATTGACAACTATGTCACAGTTGGTGGTTAGTAATTATAAAACCTCAGGGATTATTATATTTGCTGAAATATAAGTAATGTTAAAATGTAAAACGGGGGGGTTGCGTTTCAGAATCACTGAAATTATCAAAGTTTTTCCTGTTCAGTTTCTAAAATATCCATTGTATAATGGAGTTAAAACAAATCACGAAGGGAGAAAAAGTGCAATGGTTTAACTCATTTTCTTTGGCTTTTGGGTGTTATCAGTAATCACCACAGTAGTTTAGAGAACATGTTGTAATGTCAAAGAGACCTAAGATCAATTATTGACTCTATTTCTTACAAGCTATGTGACCTTTGGGTAGGTTAGTAAAACTTTCTGTGCTTTAGAATCTCAGTCCATGATAGTGGTAATAATAATAATTATTATTATTGCTTAGGTATTAAGTGAAATAATATATTTAACACATTTATACATAGCCAAAAGCAGTATTATATGTGAATGTGACTAAGCTCTGTGAATTTTTCTAAATAAAATAATGAATGATACTATATTATTAAGCCCAAGGTAGCTAAAAAATCCTGTTACTTCCCATCTCTGATATTGAACATGTAGCATTCTTTTAGCTGACCCAACTAAAGGTCTTAGGTCCCACCTGACCAAGTTAAGAAAAGAAGTAAGTGCTCTGGCGTAAAGCCATTCTAAAGCAGCTACCAATTTGTCAAAAAGAAAAAACAAACATAAAAAATGTTCAGTTTCTGAATTCATTCCTTATCTTCAACTATTCAAATATTAAGAAGATGACACAAAAGGAAATTTATTCCTAATACATTTATACAATCATAATCACAGTATTCCAAAATAGGCTGATCTTTAACTCTATCAAATATACTAACTACCTTAGCCTGGAGAAGTACAGGCTTAAAAAAAAAACAGATCTGAAAGCCTGCCTTTTTAGACACAGTGGACAGGCCAGCAGAACCTTTACTCTTTATAAAAATGAATACAGCACACAGCTTGAGATACACAATTAAAGAAAGGAATTCCCAACTGGCTGGTTATAGTAAGCCTTTGGATGACTGATGGCTTAGTCTGCCTTGGCTTCCCCAGGACACTTTTGTAACAGGTAGAAGCAAGCCAAGCCCATAAATCAGACATAGCCTCCAGGTTGGGACTTGTTCATAGAACAGAAAGACAAACTTCAGAGACAACTTGTATCTCTTAACCCTCCCTGAGGCTGATGAGTCCAGATACCCTAGTTTCTAGGTCACTTTCTGACTAGGAAAGAAAGCTTTAATTTGGGAATATTCTCCTACTTCAGAAGACTGGCCATTATCATTAACCCTACTATATATTATGTATTTTTTATTAAAAATATATAATTACTGACAGCCAAAAATGCTTACTAATGGGATAAAAAACTTTAGTATTTCTGGAAATATATTTCTCAACTGGGACACTTTCTAGTCATTTCCATTTAAAAAGAGAGCATGGGGGGAAATTTACTCCAGTGGGCAAAAGTGAGTAATATGGACAATTAAGCATATATTTGGAAAGATGTAGAGTATTTATTTCCATTTCACCAGAGGAAGTAGATTTGTCTTTTTCATTATTCATAAGTCACAATTTTAGTTTAGTTTTTATCCTTCTTAAATATCAAGAACATTCTAAACCCCATAGAATAGAACTTGGTAAATAATGGCTGAACTGCATTCACTGCATTATGGAACAATGAGAATTTTAAATCATTAAACATGTGAATAACAGTGTGCAGTTTCCTTTTTTTGTGGAACATTATAACTACCATTCTTCTGATATTGGGACTAGCCAGCCTTTGTATATCTGAATGTCCATGTGGCAAATTAATACAACATAAACCTAATAAATTCAATTAAAAATAGGAATTTTATCTTAATAAAACTGTTTTATCATTGTCTGTGTTTTCAAAGATAAAAATTATTTACTCACCGATATAGTGTGAACCTGCATTTTGAAATAAGGTCAAATATAATAAAGTAATTTTTAAGTTACTAGAGCTCACAACATTGTGGTTGACAAAGTATAAGGATAGAAGGGAATATTTCTAATAGAAATGCCACCCATAATGTTCTATTATGATAGGCAGAAGGTTTTGAAACCTCCAAAGTGATAAAAGAAGAAAGACAGTGGTGAGAAAGAGGGTTACCTACAAAATATAAAGTCCCTCAGGTACATCTTTGGCTGTTCCCAAGGCATTTTCTCCCTCTCTGTTGTCTATTTGAAGATGGATATGATATAATTAGCTCCAATAAAAGGATTTTACTCAAAAATAACTTTCTCATGAGCTCTGACAGAGACCTGAAATTCACAGAAAGCTAACTCGCTTAGGTCAAAATATAAATATAAACTAGTTTATTATATCAGCCTTTAGCATTTGGTTTAAATTTGTTTACTAGATTTACTGATAACATGATAGGACTACAAAAGATTAGAAGAGGGTGAAGAAAACTTTAATGACTAAAAGAATAGAAAGTCTGGAAACATATATAGAATTTCGGAAATTCTGTTGAAGAAAAATACAAGTGTCCATGAAGAATGGGAGCTGAGGCGTGGCCTTTGAGAACATGGAAGATTGTACTGAGTACCTAGGAGTGCTAAGAGAAGAACAGGGCTAGTCAAAGTCAAAGCTGATAGAAAAGCACCAAAAATCAATTATATCTACTTCTCAAAACTCCCTAAGATTGGTCTTTTAATCATTAACAAAACAAATGCCAAAAAATTTTGATGATTCACAACTAACTCTTAAAAACAAAAACAACTATAAATTAGGAATATGGATAGATGGTATATATTAGAATATTAGTTAAGAGAATATAATTAAAGCTTCTCTAAGTTTTTACACTTAAAATTTGTTTGTTGTTTGTTTTAGTATTAAAAGCTGCTTAAAAGTTCAGGAAGTACAAGACTCCAAATCACAAAATAACCACGAGGAGAACTCTGGTTGGTTCAAGTAGACAAGGTAACCATACAAACAGCAGACCACTGTCACTCATCTAGTGAAAACTAGAAGAGTTGTTTTGAGCATTTCTGCAGTTACTCCTCTCAACCCTCCCTCAAGAGGCAGTAGAACTGTCCATCAAAATGGTTACCAAGCTAATATGAAGAACTAAATAAAGAACTCTTTACACTCAATGTTTGGGAAGAGGTTGTGTTAAGATGTCCACAAGAGGGAGAATAAAGGTAATGAGTTCTTGGTGATATACATGAAGAAACAAGAGCAAAAATTCCATTGTGAAGGAACAGCTTTTAATTGCTTTCTAATACCTTAATATTCATCTTCTTTGATCTGTGCAAAATACAGGTTGAAAATAAAACCTGCCTACATTAATTCTATTACAGTCTTTAATCCCTAATTGACACTTAACCATAGGAAGCCATAAGCACCAAAAAATAAGGGAGCAGAGAAAGCAGAGGATATGTGGTTTTATTAATTTGCATTTTATTTAATGTGTGCTAAAATACAAAACTATGCCAGAAATAAAAATAAAAAGCTACAGTTATTATATGCAATACTAGATGGAGCAGAGATTGAGTATAAATAATTTTAATTGTCTTATTTAAATACAAGTTCTTGGGACCAAAATTGTGTTTCTTTCTAGAATGAAGCTCTCTCGTCAGGTTCAGAGAGGTGCTGCCTTAAATGAAGGAGCTGGAGCTTCTTATGTTGCACACAACTCTACCTAGACTTTCAGCATGAGGCTGGTTTTCATAAGAGAATTCTGCAGTAAAATGGATTTACTTGAGCTTCTTAAATTCTTCCCCTACTGAAGAGTTTTTTAGTAGAGAACTTCAAGACTTCATTAGACATATTAATAATGTATCAATTTTAATTTACTTATTTCTCAGTAAATTTAAAGAACTTCATCATTCTTTATCCACATTCTGAAATTTAAGAAATGAAGTAAAAACAACTCAACTGAGAGCCTAACATGGAGCTCATAGAATAATCTTCTACATAATTCTTACTGTTCAAGCAGTCCACAAAATAAATTCTGTGTTGAGAAAAAATACTGTAATTGTTAGTGTTAAATATTGGGATTATTCTGTGAAGAAATCCTTATGAGATGTGTATACCGTTGTAAGATATGACCTTTATTTAAAAATCATCATCTGAATTAAGACTTTGTTGTCTTTCTCTTTTTCTGTGAATAAATAACTTGTAAATCAAAAACTAGCAAAATATTTTGTGTTGGTCATTTTTATCTTTTTTGAATCCTGGAAATAAAATGAGAGCTCAACTTAGACAGGATACATGGAAAGTTATGGAAAGTTATAATGTTCTCCCCATTTTTAAATTTTAAAAGAAAGAAGATATCAAAACTCTTAATCTGCCTTCAAATTTCCTCTAAGATAGTCAAAAGCAAATTCTGAAAGAACGTTCACTAGTTCTCCATGTACTTGTTCCTTCAATAGTACCCCTGTAAAAAATAATTTACTCTAGTTATCTATATCTTGAGTGCCCAGGGATTTCGGAACCATTTTTTTCCTCTGTTCCTCAACCCAACTACCCTTACCACTGCCCCTCCATTTCTCTCTTTAACTTTAGAGAATTTGGGGGGAAAGTTTTTTAAGTTGTCCAGAAAAAATGTTGACCCCTTCACCTTGTTTTTAATTACATAGAATCTGAGTTTTATAAATTTGTTTTATTTCACTCAGTAATAATCCCATCCTGTCCCTCCTTGGGCAATTCAAGGTCAAGTATTCTATTGTATTATTAATCTCTATAAAATTGTCTCACAGGTATTTATGCTTATGTAGAATAAAGATAGAAGTGTGTAAACAGTCCCGTCTCCACATCTACTCAAAATTCTGGTTTACCCACCAGACTCTAAGTGGGCAGTTTTTATAAAAAGGTTGACTACCCACCCCTGCTACAGGATTGTCCTCTAAAGATGAGCTGAAAATATACCCACATGTGTGACAGTCCCTCAAATATATGAAACATTAAGTTACCTCAGTTATTTCACACTGTAGAAAAGTCTTAAATACTGTTTCTCAGACACTTTGAATAGAAAATATAATTTTTTAATAGTTTGCCTCTCGCCTGACCAGGCAGTGGTGCAGTAGATAGAGCATCAAACTGGGATGCGGTAGGAATCAGGTTTGAGACCCCGAGGTCGCCAGCTTGAGCGTGGGCTCATCTGGTTTGAGCAAAAGCTCACCAGCTTGGATCCAAGGTCGCTGGCCCCAGCAAGGGGTTACTCAGTCTGCTGAAGGCCCAAGGTCAAGGCACATATGAGAAAGCAATCAATGAACAACTAAGATGTTGCAACGGCAACAAAAAACTGGTGATTGATGCTTTTCATCTCTCTCCGTTCCTGTCTGTCTGTCCCTATCTATCCCTCTCTCTGACTCTCTCTCTGTCTCTGTAAAAAAAAAAAAAAAAAAAAAAAAGTTGCCTCTCTCTTTTTTTTTTGCCTCTCTTTTGTATCTACTTTAAATAAGGTCAAAATTCGTAAGACCAGTTCATAAGAAATTTAAACTATCAATAATTTTTGGTGAGATGTCCTTTACCAAAGGTTATTGATGTTTGAAAAATTCCCAAAGGAATTTTGTCTTTGACAAACAGTTCTTCTCTTAAATAAAAACCAAGACCTTTATTTCTGGAATTTTTGCATATGAAAAAATGGGGTGAAACTAATAGGACAAATTTTTAAGGCAATACATTAAACAAGTCATTTAGTTGCTTCATTTCACAGAATTCAATGCTGGAAAAGTTATATCCTTTAAAAATCCCATCTGTGTCCTTCTTCAGTAGTTAGTATAGAAAAACTGAAGCTTTGGGACTTATATTGGTCTACTCTCCCTTTATCTTGAGCATATAAAAGTGGAATTATTTTCACTATATTGTTTAAAAAGATAAAAGAAATCAATATTAACAACCTCTAGAGTTAACTGGTCCAGTGAAAAAACTTTCAAGTCTTAATGCTTTACATCTTAGTTTTATCATAGCATCATTCTTTATTAAGTAGAAATAGGTACAAGGTACACCTCATATCTATTCTATTATCAAATAACAAAAGAACATGAGAATGTAATTATCTAAAAAAATCATTCTATAATACTATTCTCAGGGGTAGATTTTGAAAAAAATAAAATAAAAAATAAAGATAAAATAAACCTTAGTACAAAATCAATTAAATTTTTTTTAATCTATGAATAATGCTATTCACTTTCATCTTCAAAATTTTAAAAGGGTAAGTTCTTAAGGCAGTAGAAAAAAAAATCTTTCTAAATAATAGGAGACCATATGCAGTAGATATTGGGTTTGTTTTTTGTTTTTGCTTCCTGTTTGTTTGTTTTTTCCCCGCTGAACAGAACACCTGTCACTTTTTGCAGTAATAGGAATTTATTTCTGCTATGAAGAAAACATCATCATACCCATTATTAATACACACAGTGGGGTGTGGGTATGTGTGTATGTGTTATAAAATGATTTCAATATTCCTACAGTATGTTTGAACTGAGGTTTCTGGTAGATTCATGGCTGGGGAAAACAGAAAGAAATCATTAAAGACTAATTTTATAATACTGGAGCTGTTTAGACAGTAACAAAAATACATTAAAGAGAGAAGTATGAAATGAAGTCTGTGAGACTGCCTTGGTCTAAATAAAAATATTTTTATGGGCTCTCAACCCAACCAATAAATGGCACATGCACTATTCCCAAACTCAACCTACTGATGTTAAAACCCAACTATAACCTTTTATTCATTAGAATAGCTACAATCAAAAAGACTGAAAATAACAAGTATTGACAAAGATGTGAAGAAATTGTGCTTTGTTGATAGGAATATAAAAATGGTCAGCCTATATGGAAAATAGTATGGTAGAACCTCAAAAAATTAAAAATAGAATTATCATAGGATCAGCAATTGAACTTCTGAATATTTATCCAAAAGAAGTCAAAGAAGTCTCAAAGAGATATTTGTACACTCATGTTCATAGCAGCATTATTCACAATAGCCTATGGGCGGACACAACATATTGATGGATGAATGGATAAAGAAAATGTGATATGTGTGTACCACCTCTGAGAGGGAAAGAAGCTCTATTCCCATGGGATCTAATGCTATCAATATGTATATTTAATTAAGATTATCAGCAGCTACTCTTCCATGTTTATAGTAAAAGCCTACCTCAGAATGAAGTCAACACACAAAAAAAACTGAAGAGGAGAAACCAGAAAGAACTGTCTAGATCCATGACACCCTGTGTATTGATCCTTGTACTTCCCAGTTAACAAAGCAAAGAAATTACCTTTTTTTAAACCTTGACTAATTGGGTTTCTTTCATTTCAAAATGAAAGCAACTTGACTAGTCCAGAATTAACGGTTGATAAAATCTACTGCACAGCTATTTTTTGTTTCACAGCATTGGAGCATCAGGATATACAACCACTTTCCTGAGGATACTATTTCTACTGCCAGCCTCCATGAGCCTCAAAGGAACCTTGTTAGAATAGACTAATTTCAATGTTATTCCCCAGAAAATGTTGTTTTTATTTCCTTGGGTTTTCCCAAGTACTCTGTAATTTAAGTAAACTTATTCTATGGTAATAAAGAAACGAGACTCTAAATTAGTTTTTTCTAAGTCAGTTTTTCACTTTAAAAGAATTGTGGTTATATAGGTTTAGCTACCTAGAACATAAAATGCATGTTGTCTCTTCAATTTTCATTTCATTTTAATAATGTCTTCATTAAAATAAAACAATCTCGAGGTGATCATAAATATTTTTCTGCCATACAAATAAAATGATACTTAAAAGAATGATGCACAAGTAGTGTTTTAGTGAGGTTTCCAACATGAAACAGATGGGACATTCAAGATAATTCCAGGAAAGTTTAATTATCAAGTGACTATTCATAAAGATCTTGGCAGGGTAAGAACCACAAAAGATAGTTCTGTAACCCAGGTTTACTGACATCAAAAGGACAGAAGAGGGAGCAGTTACTGTAAAAGAAAAGATTCCTGTAGAAAGACTGTCTTAAATGAGAAGGTTAAGAGTAATGAAAACAGCCCACACATTCTTACATGGAGGGAGGTTTGAACGTAAGTACCTTGACCTCATTCACATACTGTTGATCTTTTGCCAAGACTCCCTAGGCAACTAGAAACCAGAGGACAAGAAAGCCTGTTGCTGCAACACTTATAAGCTGGATTCCTGGAGGCAATGAACAAGATGGAGAAAGGGGTAAAAAAGATAAAACCATAAATATGAATACAACTTCAAGCCTTCCTTATTAATCCTCATTTTACCATCAAAACTATTTTAATAACTTACTTTAATATTTCTTTCTTGGTTTGAAATATTTGTTTATAAAATGATACATTAGAGAACAGACAAGCTTCTTTATTAAAGAGGACCCTAAATACAATGGGTTAAAAAAATAAACGTTTATCTCTCTCACCTTTCAAGGTGAATGACCAATTGGGTAGAGTGGTCCCACTCCACTCAGTGATCAAGGGACCATGTTCCTTTTTCCTTATTATACTTCCATGCTTTGGGGAATAGTCCTCATCCCATGGTGAAGCTGAGTCTTGAGCATGAGTGTCTATGCTATAACTCATAGGACATGAAAAGGCATGGTAAACTCAGAGCAAGTAAGTGAATATCACTTACTCTCAGATTCACAGGCAAGGAACTTTATAGAATGGCATTTGCAGCAAAGCAGTTTGAATAACATAGTCTCTCCAGCTGTGTGACCTTGTGCTCAAAAAGAGAATCATAGTTAGGTAAGGATGACAAGTAGCGGTATGTCAAATGGTATTAAAATCTTCACAGCTTTTTCTAATTTTAAGAGTTTATGTAATAATGAATCTTGTAACTAATAAATTTACTCTCAGAACTCTTATTTTTAAAGGGGTCTTATTTTTTTGGTTAAATCTACCTTGGTTAGCATATTGAAACATGACCTAATAAGGTAAATTTTCAATGACAGAGGGTCATTTCTCAGTGCAAGTTTCTCATCCAAATCATTCACGCAGTAGGAACCCTTACAATTAAAATTTTCTAATTTTATACATATCCAAAACATATTATTCCAATGTATATGCCAAATCCTCTCAACCAGGTACTAGTACTAAAAAAAAAAAATTATGGTGGGAATATGTGGATCTACCACCCAAAACTGAAAAATTATATTGAGATTATATTGAGTAAAATAAAACATAAGCTACACATAATAATACTGAGACCTGGGAAATGATAGAGAGAAAGACTCAGTAAATAGGCAGAAGATTGTCAGAAAAAGAAAGAAAAGTAATATAATTCCAATAATGACACAAACTGCAGTCACATAGCAGTTGTGACTTCTATCTGCAACTCACTAACAGTGCCTGAGATTGTGAAACTTTTAGATTTTTTTTTTACATTTGTAGACTACCTAAAAGAGATCTCAAACTTTCATTTCTTTTCTTTAGGCATATTATTAGTTTATTCTACATGTTCTGACTGACAGTTTCCTGACCCACTTTCGGTTATAAAACAAAGATAGGAAAAAGGGGATCTATCATTCTAGTAAAATCCCTAATTATGTAAGTTTTTCCAGATCTGGGCATTTTGCATTCCTTTAAATAATAAAAGATCACCTGACCTGAAGATAAAGTCTTATTGTCTAAATTATTATAAAAATACCAGCATCTGACATAGTCTCTTCAGAGTAATTTTAGCATTCTTTTAAAATTTGTTAATTAAAGCATTAAAACATTGTTGTTGGTATAAATTAAATTATATTTTTTACTTGTACAAATCTAACTTCAAATTGAATTAAGAACGTAAATATATTAGTCATCATCTAACTTGATAGGCATGCAGATTTTGTACTGGAGGTTAGTGTGGTTATCAGTATTTGCTACTATCATAGAGTACCTTCTTTATTATCATTTTTTTAACATTTAACACAGTGGTTCTTAACCTTTTTGAGGTACCGAACCCACCAGTTTCATATGCGCATTCACTGAACCCTTCTTTAGTGATAAATAAAATATGATTTTTTTTTCCAAATTCAAGACATAGGTATATGTTTTTTTACTGGTGCACAAAATGAGCCATGCATGAACATCACCTTGCTCAAAGAACAAAACCAACAAAGTGCATGAACTCACAACAAATTACGGTATTACTTTATTCTGGCCTCCGCAGCAGAGGTTTCTTCGAATCCCTGAGACCGACTCATCGAACCCCTAGGGTTCGATAGAACCCAGGTTAAGAACCACTGATTTAACACTTTCTGTCAAGATTCAGAGCTCACATTTTCAACATTTTGCACTTATTTTGAGAAAATAGTTTTCATGGCAGTGCCACATGTGAGTATAGCAGAATTTCAATACTTTAATATTTATGTAGATGTCTAAAGTAACCCTGAGGTCACTTTGAATTTCATCTTCTTTCTTTCTTTATTGTTACAAATTTCTACTTCAGTTATTCTCTGACTGTATTATATGTTTCAGACAATCATATTATACAATCAGTCATGGGTTGTTTTTATTTTTATTATCATTTTCTATCATTGGACTAGTTAAGTAACTATAATTAGTGAATAAGTCTACAGTGTTTACCTATCCACTGATGGCCTTAAGGTGGCTACTATCAACATTGTCTAATGTAACCCAAATACTTTCACATGAAAAATTATTAATTCCAAATTCAAACTCAATTTTTAAAAATAAAGCATAACTGAATAAATAACAACTTCATGCATTGCAAACCCAGAAATACACTTTAGTAAGCCATGATCAATCTTTTCAAAATTCAAGGATCTGCCATCCTATACTCTAGAAGTGACTGAACATTTATTTTTTAAGTTATTTTTAATGTAATCCCTCAATAAGTTAAAAATTCATATTATCCTACAATCAAAATATTGGGAAAATGAAGACATTGTCTTTTTTTTCCTCAAAAAGTTAATCTTAAATTTTTAGGAATAAGAATCTTTGAGAGGTCATTTAACCTACATATACCCGCCCTTTGCCACCTTCAGACACAACTACGTCAAACATACCCAGCCAGATGGAAATTCCAATCTCCTAAGAAACAAATTCCATAGTTCACTACTCATTGTCAGGAAATTCTCCTTTATGTTTAAACTACAATCCTCAGCTAGAGATTAAGCTCATTTCCCTTAGTGCTATTCCTGGTGGAGGAGAAAAACAGATGGACATAGTTCGTCATGTCATTGAAAAAAAAATATTTCGGTCACTTCCCTTTCTCCAGTTTAAAAAAAATTTTATTTTGGTGTTTTACATGTTTTTTATTTTCTAATATTATCCAAAGAATATATATACAAATTATTTTGGCAATAACATAAGTAGGGCATTCTGGGAAAAATCAAGTGGTAGGTTTCTGAGTGTCTTATCTTTCAGCTATCAGTGACCTCATGTCTTCTCTCCCTCTGTCCCTGTCTGTAATGCCTCGGGATCATTGCAGAAGAATACAAGATGGGCAGATAATGAAAGAGACGAGGGCTTGTTCAGGCCCAGATGAGCCCAGAGCTCTCCTCATTTTGGCCTGGGAGCTGAAACCATCTGCAGTGAAGCCGCAATCAAGCAGAACATTGAGATACCAAGTGAACAAAGTACAGTCTCTGTTAAGGAATCTAAGCAACAAAGAATGCAAATGAGCAACATGAAAACTAAGGACAAGCTTTCAGTATTTGAGACTTGTGCCTCAAATCAAACCAGTGATTTTCATTTCAGAAAATCTGTAAGATTAGTCTGGCCATTGGGAGTCTAACTTGAATTGGGAGTAGACTACAGAGTCAGCCTTAGACCAGTACAATGAGAAGAGCCTTAAGAAACTCAGAGAACACAGGGAGATCACCTGCTCTTACATTTTGGGTCAGAGTAACAGAAAGGGTGACAGGAGAGAAGTGATGAGGTCAAAGATCAGTAGCAGAGAGGTCACATTCATTTGGTCCACAAACATTCACTGCCTTGGATGGGTTGAATTTATCAAACTTGCCCTATAGGACCTAAAGCACATTATTGCAAAAACTTTACAAAGCTATAAGCCATAAAGTTTCTCATTCACTTATTCATAAGTTTTTAGGAATCTACTACAAGAATCTACTGTATTTTCTAGTGCTAAGAAATAGCAATAAGCAAAACAGAAATATATATATATATATTCCTGCCCCATGGAGCTTCCATTCTAATGAGATAGAAAGTAAAGAATAAGTAAAATATTTAGTTTGTGAAAAAAACACCATAAGATTGCCATTTTATAGTATATAAACTCCTACTTTACTTACATCACTAACAAAGTTCCTTTGCATTCATCATGGCAGTGAATTAAATGAGGAGGCACTTGGGAAAGAGAAGCAGTGGTTTCCAAAGCTCCTAAAATTCTAGCACACAGCAGGCAATTGCTGATCCCCCTTTTACTGTTGACCTTGAATCTAATTTTTCTGTCTGCCTAGTTAGGTAGAATGGTGACTAGAGTAGATCACAATGATGTATTATTTAATAAATGCAGGGTTTTGAAACTAGTAAATACTCTGCAAACATTTTATTGCAAGACCAACATTCATTTAGATGGAGCATTATTAACTAAACCATCTCTGGTTGTATGCTATAGAATCATATCTTAGCCCTTTCCCTTTTCAGTGCTCTTATCAACAGCCTGATGAAGGCATGTAAAGAGTGGCTATCAAATTTGTAAATAACACAAAATTGAAAAGCAAAGCTAAGTGTTGGATAACAGAATTCAAGATTCAAAATGATCTTGACAAGGCAGAACACTGAGATAAAACTGATTAACCCTGACCAGGAGGTGGAGCAGTGGATAGAGCATCAAACTGGGATGCGGAAGACCCAGGTTCAAGACCCCGAGGTCTCCAGCTTGAGTGCGGGCTCATCTGGTTTGAGCAAAAGCTCACCAGCTTGGACCGAAGGTCAATGGCTCAAGCAATGGGTTACTTGGTCCGCTGAAGGCCCTTGGTCAAGGCACGTATGAGAGAGCAATTGATGAACAGCTAAGGTGTCGCGACAAGAAACTGATGATTGATGCTTCTCATCTCTCTTCATTCCTGTCTGTCTGCCCCTATCTGTTCCTCTCTCTGACTTTCTGTCTCTGTAAAAAAAAAAAAAAAAAATGATTAAAAGAACTTAACAGACATGCCATGAGTAAAAAATAAACTAATGAACAAACAAACACTCTGCACATGTACAAGATAGCAGAAATCAGGATTGACAGCATTTTCACTATACGAGGGAGAAAAATTTTAAAGTATTCATGAAAGGGCAACAAATAAAAAACATGCTC
Source organism: Rhynchonycteris naso (assembly GCA_037038555.1). NCBI lineage: Eukaryota > Metazoa > Chordata > Mammalia > Chiroptera > Emballonuridae > Rhynchonycteris > Rhynchonycteris naso. The sequence goes on along the minus strand of CM072997.1, from coordinate 38,620,735 downwards.
CTCATATCATATAAGGAATGGTAAATAGCTGAGGAATTACTTGCTGTAGGAAAGAGAAAGCTTAGAGAAAATAAATATTTTCAAATATTTTAAAGAGTTGTTACTGATAAGAACACTTCATCATTTGTAAACATTAACTGTATGACCACAGAAAATCTTTGGTCTTCTGTGCCTCAATTTTTAAATCTCTAAAACAGAGTTAAAAATATCAATTCTGTAAGTTTATTATAAGGATTAGCAATAATGCATATAATGTGTGTAGTCCATTACTCGAAGCACTGTCTGCATTCCATAAAGGTATTTTTATTCTCAAGTGCTCAAAAATGTAGACTAAGCTAAATGGATGGAGTCAGTAGAGCCACACCACAAAGATTCCTGAAAGACTTAGCTCCTTTCTATGAATTTTCCATGCAGATATTAAATGGCTACCAGGAAATTTGAAGAGATTTTGACATTGGATGAAATTTAGATTTGATAGTTTCTAAGCTCCCTTCACTGAATAATTTTTAAGTTCTCTTCTAATGCTAAGATTTTATAATTTTCTCTGCTTTTATTCTATGCACCTAATGGATGTGTTTCTGACATCAACAAAATAAAAAATATGTGGAAATGGTTATAACAACTAAGATTTATTGTATTTTGGCTATATTTATTATCGCCTTTTCACAAATGAGGAGACTGGGACAGAGTACAGTTATGTAGTTTGACAAAGTTCACATAGCTCATCAGTGGCAGATTAATGGTCTGAACCCGACCTATCCAAATCATAGTCAACTAAGCTAATTTTGACTCATCAGTCAGACTTTTTTCCTACAGCCATTGCATTATGTGACCTCTAATAGAACTCATGATGCCCTAGAGTTTATTTATCTTTAAACTGTTATTCAAATATATTTAAATTTGAACACGCAGTAAATATAAAATTTCAAGGGACTACTAGTAAGTGAATTGAAAATTTTGTCTTGTATTATTAATAAATGATGTGTTTCACAAAAATGTATTTGTAAACTAACAAAGGCCATTTCTCAAGGGCTGAAATGTTTTTCATGTGATCTTCTCTAGATGGAATTCTTACAGTGATGAACTGCCCACTTCCTGTTCTAATTTATTCTCATTTACAGAACACGAGTTAACTTGTACTTATGACTCAGGATGAACGCATTATGAATAATAGTTACTTTATTATGATATCAGGCCTTAATGTCCTCAGAACATATTGACAAATAAACTATGTCAAAGTAAGCAGACTTTCAGTGACAACCTGTGGTACTTTCCCGTTGGGCAGATAAAATATAATATGCTCACTTTGTTAAAGATGGCACTGCCCACATGGAAGCCCGTCACCCAGGTGATATTATTTGCCCTTATGCTTGGGATGGGTGTGGGGGAAAGGCTGTAATGTAAGCAGGCCAGGTCGTTATGGCCTAAGGCTTAGTTTTAAGAGTAAGCTTTTCCCCACACCCTTGACTGATTGGATAATGGGGGGGGGGGGGTGCGCTCTCCTAAGGAATCACATTATGCCTCAGATGGGTGACTTTGTATCAGAGACTTCCTTGTCTGTAGATTGGATTAAGGGTTTGGATTTCTACAGTATAAAGTGCGACAGACCAGTAGCTTGCTCTCTCTCTTGGTTCCTGAGGTATTAGAGAGGAGAGCAGATTAAGGGCCACGTGGAGGCCAGGAGAAGCAGCCAAGATGGTGCAGTGCTGAAGGAGAAGCCAGTTTGTTAAGAGTTTGTGCAGGAGGAGATGGGGAACAGAGATGAATAAGTCTGGTGAGCTAGAAACCTTTGATTCTAGGAAACTCGGATAAGTCAGTAGTTTTGTGAGCACTGAATAAGTGGGTTTTGGAGCCCAGTGTGTGTTTTTGCTTGCCCGCTGGGTGCAAGCTAGATTTAAAGCTGATGGCTCACCAGTTCTTGCACGGGTCAGGTGGCTGTGAGCCTGGGCATGACTACTGGCTTTACATTTCCAAAGAGCAATTCTTTTTTATTTTAGGACTTTATTCATTCATTTTATATATAGAGAGAAAGAGAAGGCAGGAAGGAACAAAAAGTATCAACTCCTATATGTGCCTTGACCGAGGAAGCCCATGGTTTTGAATAGGCGACCTCAGCATTTCAGATCAATGCTTTATCCACTGAACCACCACAGGTCAGGCCAAGGAGTAATTCAATGAGTTGTAGAGTCTGGTCTTTGTGACAGTGTTCCTGGAAACTCAAAAACATTACTTGTTTTCTTTCTTGTTCCAGGTTGTTTCAAATGGGTGTAGTTAAAAGATGAAAGACTTCTCGTTATGTAAGATGGCGCTGCTTACTCAAATAAAATTTTAGTGCCTATCAGATAATAAAAGACAAAGCGAGGGAATTGGTACATGATGAGAAGACAGGAAAAATCAACTGAACAATGTCATTTCTGAAGCAACAGGATATTTTGTCTACTGAGGGGGTAGATTACCAAGAAGAACTATACGGAATTAATAAGGACAAGGGAGAAAGTTTAAAAGTAAATTAAGTTTAAGGAAGTCAATTCTATAACATCTTAAAACTTAAATCATGGTTTCTGTTTATTTGGGTAAATTTTGCTTACTGATTATTATAATTGGTCTAAGTTTCTGGTTTCTAAGTTTGTGCGTATTTAAGATTTCAATGCAGGTGTGTTTAAGCTTTTAAATGCTTATAGCATTTCTTAGCATCCTCTTCCATGAAATTTAAGTAGCTTTAGATTAAGTTTTTAAATATGTTTTTATTAAATTTCCAAGGAAAGCCATAACTTAAGACTTATTTGGAAATTTACTTTTGAAACTGAGGATAATGATCTACAAATATTTTTCTAGGAAACAGCTTTAAACTAAGTAAATAAATTTAATTGAAATTTGATGGGTATTTGTTCTATTGGTTAATTTTTCTGCTTACCTTACCAAATATTTGGATACAATTCTAACCATTGAACTGTACCTGAAGAATAGAAATAATAAACTTTATGGAGTAATAGGGCATACTTTATAATTGCTTAATTTATCAATCTGCAAGAACCTCCAAAATAATCACAAATTCAATTAGCACTTATTGATATCACTTGGATTGCGGAAAACGAGTTAAGTCGGCTCGCGTGAATTGCGAGTACTCCGCGGGAGCCGTCTTAACTCGGTTCATATAGATTTGCGGTGGAGTGCGGGAAACGTGTAAACTCGGGCCGATTGTAACTGCATATTACCAAATATTTGTTTGTTTGCCGTTCACAAAGATACCTACCTGCGTATGCGAACCGTTTCATACCCATTGGGGTAATAGGTATCATAAAAATCCCTTGTAAGTAGAGAACACTTTATGGCGCTGGTCGAGTACAATACCGTTAGGGTACCAATGTATTGTTTTCTCATTTTATAACCGATATCCCTGGATATCTCACCATGCAAAGAGAATAGTTATTGAGAAATACTTCTTGTGTCCGGACGTCTTTAGTTTTGAGTTTTGTGAATATTATTACGTGTTTAAATATTTAGATATATTGTGATAAAGACATTCATATAGAATTTTTTAACCAAATAAAATAAAATCGTTCCGCAAAGTGTTCGCATAATAATTATTTTTTTATATCAGATATCTATCGGAATACCGCTATTTTCAGTTATTATTATTTTTATTTGCTTTAACCTAAAATGTCGCAGCATTCAGACTATAGTGATGATGAGTTTTGTGCAGACAATTTGTCCAATTATTCTTGTGATAGCGATCTTGAAAATGCGAGTACAAGTGATGAAGATTCTAGTGATGATGAAGTAATGGTGCGTCCCAGGACATTGAGGCGACGAAGAATTTCGAGCTCCAGCTCTGACTCAGAGTCAGATATAGAAGGCAGGAGAGAAGAATGGTCACATGTTGATAATCCACCGGTCTTAGAAGATTTTTTAGGGCATCAAGGATTAAACACAGATGCTGTTATAAATAATATAGAAGATGCTGTGAAATTATTTATCGGAGATGATTTTTTTGAATTTCTTGTAGAGGAGTCAAACAGGTATTATAATCAAAATAGGAATAATTTCAAACTTTCAAAAAAAAGCCTAAAGTGGAAAGATATAACCACTCAAGAGATGAAGAAGTTTTTAGGGTTAAGGGCGTGTTTTGAAAAATATACGCTAAAAAACTATTAATTTCTATTTGTTTTGATTTATTATGAAAATTTTATTTTAAACTTTAAAAATATATGTATATTTTTAGGTAATAAGTATTTTTTGGGTTTTTCGTATTTAGTTTATATATATCGAATTATTTATGTACTGAATAGATAAAAAAATGTCTGTGATTGAATAAATTTTCATTTTTTACACAAGAAACCGAAAATTTCATTTCAATCGAACCCATACTTCAAAAGATATAGGCATTTTAAACTAACTCTGATTTTGCACGGGAAACCTAAATAATTGCCCGCGCCATCTTATATTTTGGCGGGAAATTCACCCGACACCGTAGTGATATCTATTTTCAGTTAAGCACTCTGCCCAGTGCTGCGGATACAAAGGAGTTTGGTGGAAAGAGAACTTATATAATATATAGTAAGTGTCTAGGTGGTAAGAACCCAAAGAAAAAAAGGCTAATTCAAACTGAAAGATTAAGGAAAGATTTAATTATTGAAATTAACCAGAAAAACAGGGTGGAATTAGGATCGGTAGAAGGACAAGCCAGTCAAGGGAGATAATGAGCTAAGGTGGATGTAAAAAATATAGAGTATATGGAAAAACAAGTGCAGTCTGTATGCATGCTCCTGTTGTTCTCCATTTCTTTTCCAAATTCCCTCTTTCCCTGAAACAGCTTTTATCAGTATCACTAATGACTTCAATATTGCTAAGTCCAATTGCCATAATTTTCATTTGCTGTCATAATTAAATGTAAACAACACAAATTTATTATCTTACAACCCTGAAGGTTAGAAGTCTGATATCGGTCTCACTGGGCTAAGATCATGGTCTTGTTTGGTTCTTGAGAATTTTCTACCAGCAGACACACTGCCAGTTTGGACTAAAAGAATAGAAAATGCAAGAAAGCTATCAGATCCCCAAATTTCTATAGGCCAGAAACAAACTTCTAAAACTACTCAGCTGAAAACACGTGCTACATGGAAAAGGAAGGATGACTCCCAAGGTGGAGTATGAACCTGGAGGGCATAATAGAAATCTACAAGTGATTTCGAAATTGTTTGGGATCTCTGTGTTCTGTGTTTTTTTGTAAGACAGTCAAATGCGGCCACAACAAGAAACAGAAGAGAAGCTCAGACAAAACAAAATGTATTATACTCTCAGGTCCCAAGAGAGAGTCACAACACACACAGAAGGGGTCAACATGAGAGCAAACTCACCCAAGCAGATGGGGAACCAAAAGTTTGGCCCCTTGGGCACGTACTGGGCACATACTGGTGTCAGGGTGAGGTACATAAGAAAAGGCATGAGGGGATTTCATTGGTACATTCGTAAGTCACTAAGTCACAAACAGTCAGGGGAGGGCAAGAAGGGGAATTTGTGGCAGCCTTATTACACTGGTCACTGGGCAGGGTGCTCACAGTCTGTCAACATATTGAGGTAGCAGAAAAATCTGAATTTTTTTTCCTGGTTTTTCTTTCTTTATTTATTTATTTTAATTAATTTAATTAATTGTTTTTACATAGATTCTAGTGTGACCCTGACTGCATCCTCCCTTCCCTATATTCCCCTCTACATCTCCCTTATCCCCCTCTTTACAGCGCCCACACCCCCTTGCCTTCTGGTTTATCCCATCCTATCTTCCCCTTTCCCTCTGTCCTCTTTTCCTCTGGGCCCTTTGATCCCTCCTCTGCCTCAATTCCTTTCCTTAGTTCTCAGTGTTCCTTGGATTCCTCAAATGAGTGAGGTCATATAATATTTTTCTTTATCTGCCTGGCTTATTTCACTCAACATAATAGTTTCCAGGCCCCTCCATATTATTGCAAAAGGTAACTTACACCATGCACAAAATTAAACTCAAAATGGATAAAGGATTAAATATAAGCCGTGAAACCATAAGCATTCTAGAAAAAAACATAGGTAGTAAATAAACTCTCCGACATCTATCAAAGCAATATATTTGCTGATTTATCTCCACAGGCAAATGAAATAAAAGACAGGATAAACAAATGGGACTATATAAAACTAAAAAGCTTTTGCACAGCTAAAGACAATAAGAACAGAATAAAAAGACAAACCACACAATGGGAGAACATATTCGACAACACATCTGATAAAGGGTTAATGACCAAAATTTATAATGAACTTGTAAAACTCAACACCAGGAAGACAAACAATCCAATCAAAAATGGGCAAAAGAAATGAATAGAAATTTCTCTAAAGAGGACATACAGATGGCCAATAGGCATATGAAAAAATGCTCAACATCACTAATCATTAGAGAAATGCAAATTAAAACCACAATGAGGTATCACCTCACACCAGTCAGAATGGCACTCATCAGCAAAACAACACAGAATAAGTGCTGGCGAGGATGTGGAGAAAGGGTAACCCTCCTGCACTGCTGGTGGGAGTGCAGACTGGTGCAGCCACTGTGGAAAACAGTATGGAGATTCCTCAAATAATTAGAAATGGAACTGCCCTTTGACCCAGCTATCCCACTTATAGGAATATATCCCAAGGACACCATATCACTGACTAAAAAAAAGAAATGCACCCCCATGTTTATGGCAGCATTGTTCACAATAGCGAAGATCTGGAAACAGCCCAAGTGTCCGTCAGCGGACAAGTGGATTAAAAAGCTTTGGTACATATATACAATGGAATACCATGGCACCATGAAAAAGAAGGAAATATTACCTTTGGCAACAATATGGAAAATCTGAATTTTTAAACGTTACAATATACCATGACTCCCTTTTTCTCAATTTTCTGCTCTTTTGAACTGAACTTCTATAACTGGTATCCTACGCCTGGAAGTAATTTATTTCTTGAATTTTATGTTGTTGACATAAGCAGTATCCAAAACTGTAGAGAATTTTTATGAGTCTATTTGAGCCAAAATGACCACATTGCCAGGAAGCAAGATCTTAAATGTTTCTGAGAATGACACTTTTGCAGTTTCTTTTATACATTTGGAACTAAGGAAGGAACATGAGGAAGATTACATAAAGGTGGAAGAAAGTAAGGTTCAGGAGAGTTAACAAGATTATGTGTTCCCTAAAGGGTAGTGAAGCTTTCAAGGGGTCTGGAAAAGAGGATTACATCTGGCATTTCAAAGGTATGCTAACATAGATGCACCAGAACAATGGACAGGGCTTGCCTAAAGGGAAGATAAACCTTTGACAGACCTAGGCATGACTACCCACCGTAACCTGCCCAGTTAGGGATTTTTGATCAAATCACCTTGTGAGGAGGCTACTTTTAGTTTAGATTTATTTTGGTGCCCCTTCGTTGTCCATAATGTTCACAGAAAAAATAAAATTGTGCTCCATGTGAATTATGAGAGCCTTACTCAAACCTGATGTAGATGATTTAGATAATGAGACTAGAGACTTTTGAACTGGTATTAAGGTGACCAATTGTCCTCCTTTAGAGAGGACAATCTCTCTTTTGTAAGTTTCGTCTTTTGATATTGGAAAACTAATCTGTAAATGTCCATATTCAACATAGCATCATGTGCCATGCCAATTGATGTAGCAGTAATAATAACTACAATTTATTTGCATTTTAGTCATGTAACCATTTGTGTTGTTACTTTAAAACAATTTTGTGAAGAAGCAAATGTTAACTACAAAAAACTTTTAGGACACTGGTGGTCAACCTGGTCCCTACCTCACACTAGTGAGCATTCCAGCTTTCATGGTGGGTGGTAGCGAGCAACCAAATGGCCTTGAGATTACATACTAATCTACTAACTGTTGACCAGTCAAGATCAGGACAGCAGTAAGATTCTGTTACAGGGCATTTGTATTGGGACTGCACCTGACCTCTTTTGCAAACACATAGCCCACATCCACAAGAAGCCAGGTACCAACTCCAGGTCCACACCCACTGCCCAATCCAGCGGGCAGTTTATGACTGCTATTGTTGCCCAAAAACTAACATTTCATCATTTTATCACCCTGTAGATAAAGAACTCCATGGTTCAATGCTTCTTTCTATGACAAAAACTGCCGGACAATGGAGACACCAATTAACTCATATTTTTGTCTTGATTCCTAGATTTTAGAGTAATAGGGTAACCTTCTAGGAACCCCCCTTGGACTGCCAAAACTAACCTATGTCTCACTATTTCACCCGATTGCAAAGAAGTGATGCCATTGGTCAACACCCACTACATAAAATTTTATAAAATGCACAACCATGGATACTCACTAATTTAGTCTCATTTCGGCAAACTCTCGCTCAACCACGACACTTGTAACGTTGCAACCACACACAGACTTCAAGTGCTTAAGTTTTGTTCATGTTACATATGTGAAGCTAAATCATTATGTAATCGAAACTAAAGTCAGTTATGTAGTTAAATTTCTGAGAGCAAGCATGTGCTTACAGCTTATAACAAAATATTGTGAAATATCGTGAGCCCATGTCTCAAAAATATATATATGCACGCGGCTATTCCCCAGAGTATCTGAAGATGGGTTTCATAGAATCTGTTGCAAATAAACAACATCCAATGTGTTTATTGTGCCATAAAACATTATCCAATGAGGCAATGAAGCCAAGTCGATTGCAAGAACATCTTTCTACAAAGCATCCCAATGACAAGGACAAGCCCATTGAATATTCTCAGGAAATATATAAAAAATTTCAAAATCGTTCAACTATCGTCGCATCATTTAAGAAACAACATACAACAAACAAAAATGGATTAATTGCCACTTATCGCATTTCACAAATAATTGGACATGGAAAAATGATTTGAAGATATTTTGAAATTGAAGGTATATGACTGGATGAAAAATCCTTTTACTGCAAATATTGAAAAGGCTGATACAACTTGCCAAGAAGAACAGTTAGAAATTAGATATGATGAAGAAAGTAAACATAAATTCGGTAGTGGTGGATATGAAAAACTATGGCAAAATAAAAAAGTGCCGGTCTTATATCCAAATATGTGGAAAATGATATTCAGTTTATTGATACCTTTTCCTACCTCATATCTTTTGGAATCAGGATTTAGTGCTGTTAGTCATATTATGACGAAAGAAAGAAACCACCTGAATATTTCCGAAAGGGGAGACCTTCGTTTGTTCCTCACAAAAATTGAACCAGATATTCAATATTTAGTTTTCCAGCATCAGCCTCAGGGATCCCACTAATAATTCAATTAACTAATGTAATTTCTATGTATGCAAAGTATAAATAAAAAGATAGATTTAGCTATAGTAAGTTGTTTTATAAAGATTTATTCTGCCAAACTTGGCGAAAATCCAACATAAAGTACTTGGTAAGTAATTATTATTATATGCTATAACTTGCTGTAACTCTGCTTTATAAATTTTATAAAGTAAAGTTACTTCCCTACTTTATAAATCACCATTACTGTGGAACCGGTGGGTGGTTAGAAAATTTAACTACTAACAGAGATATAAAAGTGGGTGGTAGGTATAAAAAGGTTGACTACCCCTGTTTTAGGATATTCAAAAGTTAGATGGCTTGCTCTAACACCTGCTATAGAGTGTGTTCTACAATTATTTGAGCCTCTCCATTCATATTTTTTAAGTTTAGACAAATGTCCTAAAATCCTGAAGTTGTTTTTTAACAATAAAATATATAAGATATTAATGTATTTTGTACACAATCAAGCATCTATTTTTCACAAAGCAATTCAGAAGATTGAAGGTGAACACATTTCAGCTACAAAAGTTAGTCTTATTTTGAATGACTTTATCCTTCAATATAAATCTCATTTTGAAGAAATTTATCTTCCTTTTATTATAAAAAGAAAATTGTCAGACTTAGAGGAATCAAATCCGGGCATATCAGAAAAGTTTATCAAAAAGTGCAGAATTTTTACCAGACATGTTTTCAATAGATGGAAGAATGGTCGGAAACAACATCACGGGAAATAAGTTTTCAATGGTGTTTTTTTACTTCATCACAAGTATATTGGACAGATGTTAAATCTTGTCTTGAGTTTTTATCTAAAGAAATGCCAGACATCAAAATAGATGACAATTGTCTCTTTGAAGAAATTAGAAGACTGAATATATATTTAAATTCTGAAAAATTAATATAATAGGAAAATGAACATGTTGAATTTGATAAAAGATGGGTGGAAATATTCAGCCATATCAAAAATGAATATATTCCATGTGAAAATTTATTTATTATTTTTCAATTTACATTGTGCTGCCCTGGAACTAATGCAGCAGTTGAAAGAGTTTTTTCAATTGCTAATGATTTCTGGACAAGTGAGAAATCAAGATTGAATGTTGATACTCTAGCTGCAGCATTTGCCATAAAATTCAATAGAAAGAATATTTCTTGTTCAGATATTTCCAATATATTGTTACAAGATGATACATTGACAAAAGATACTCATTCAATGGAAAAGTACTCATTTAGGTAATATTATCTAAATGAGTACTTTTATCTTAAACAATTATTATTAAAATTAATAGGCATGTAAGCATAATTACAATATAAAATATTACAAATGTTTTTATTATGCATTTATCATATTGTAGTGTATTATTGTTGCAATGAATAAAATGTTTCTTTTATTTACAATATTATTTTCTTCTATTTATATTTTCATTGTAAAACTTTGGTCACCTTATTAAAATGAGATTTTTTTTTTTTGCACTTGATGGTTTGGCATTCTGGGCATGAAGTGAATATATTTTATGTGTGGAACAGGTATGAATCTTTGGGAGCTTGGCCTGACCTGTGGTGATAAAGCATCAACCTAGAACACTGAGATCACCGGTTCAAAACCCCAGGCTTGCCTGATTAAGGCACATATTGGAGTTGATGCTTCCTGCTCCTTCCCCCTTCTCTCTCTTTCTCTCTCTTTCTCTTCTCTAAAATTAATAAATAACTTTATAAAAATTAAAAAAAATCTTTGGGAGACAGAGGGTAGGATATAGTAGGCAGAATGAAGCCCCATCAATTATGACCATATACTAGCCTCCAAACCCATAATTATGTTCTGTTACACAGTAATAGCCAATTAAGTTTGCAGATGGAAGTAAGGTTGCCAATCAGCTGACTTTAAAATAAGGAGATTATCCTAGATTATCATGGTAATCCCAAAATAATCACATGGATCTTTAAATGAAAATGATGGAGGCAACAGGGTCAGAAGCAGAGAGAAAGCATAGTGGGAAAGATTTGATCAACCATTGCTGGCTCTGAACATGAAAGGGGGCCACAAACCAAGCCTAGTGAGCAGCCTCTGGAAGCTGAAAAGGATGAGAAAATGGACTCTTTCCTAGAGCCTGCACAAAGGAACACAGCCCCATAGACACCTCGGTTTTAGGCCAGTGAACCTCATTTTCTGAATTCTGACCTCCAGAATTGTAAGATAAATTTGTGTTGTTTTAAGTCACTAAGTTTGTGGTTATTCATGATAATAGCAATAGAAAATTGACAAAGGAAGACTGAGAAACTATCACAGACCAGAGAACACTAAATGCAATCTAGTTCTGGATTAAAGACTGGAACCAAAAAAGGATGTTAGCAGCAAACTTATAGAAATTCAAATAAAGTCTAGAGTTTAGTTAGCAGTATCATAAGATGTTAATTAATTCTGACAAATAAACCAAGGTTATATAAGATTGGTAACATTAGGGAAAACTGAGTAAAGAGTATTTGAAACTCTCTGTACTATCTTTATAACTTTTCTCTAAATTTAAATTGATTCTAAAATGATTTATTAGAAAAAAATTTAGTTAATAAATGAGTGAAGTTGGGTAATTAACTCTAGCAGATGCTAGACTCAAGAATGATTTTTGTATCATTGCATATTAATTTCAAAATGCTTAATTTTAAAAAAAGCATTTCCCCAAGTAATTTACTTGGCATTTTTCTTAAGAATTTCTAAAAAAAAAAAATCATAGACATATATCAAGCAAAATGACCATTCTGCCAAGAGCTGGCAGCAAAATATGAACTAGAAAGTTTGTGTGACAGGTCATGCTTTTTGCTTTTCTACCTTCTTTTTCTACTTTCTCCTCACCTTTATTTTTTTCATTTCTTTATCCGAATAAAAGTCCTTTTCAATTGCAGAAAGAAATAGGACTGATAAAAATAAGCTGCACCAATGTGCTAGTGAATTTAAAGTATTTAATATTCTTCTTTGAAAATTTGCACTTCAAAAGAAGCCAGCACTAAGGAATATTGAAACTCCTGACAGCATAATTCTTTAAGTATACAAATAAATTTATCCCAGAGTTTGCTTCTGCTATCACTGTTTTCACATGTAATAACTAAATTCTATATTGTATTTTATTCCTCCCTGTACTGTGGATAGGCTTGATACTTTGAGACAAACTTTTTAATAGCCAAACTATTAGTTATTTCTTTGAATTAATTTAACTGTTAAACTATTAGCCTATCCTAGAATATTATTTTCTCTTAAATTCAGAGGTGTTAAACTTTATTAACAATAACAGTAACTTTCCAAAAGAATCTTTACTGTGTGGCAACATGCCAAATTAATTTCATCTTCACAGCAATAGTATATGGATATTGTCATTATCCCATTTTATAGAGAAGAACACTGAGGCTTAGAGAATTTAAATAGTTTACCCAAGACCAAGTAGGTAATTCAGAACAAAGACAGGATTTAATGCAAATTAGTCCAATGCTGTAGCATAGGCTGTGCTCCTTTGCTATACCTCTTCCCTTCCCCTCTCCCTGACTCTACCCTGCACATATTCTGTTTATTATGTTCCCTCTTCATCCACTATCATAATGCTAACAACTACACATGTACTAAACATGATATACAGTAATTATATAGAAACATGCTGTTTAAAAAAAATTTTTATAGCATCTCTTAGTTTTCCAAAATAGCCTAGAAGAACTGGCTAGATATTGATAGATAGATGATAGATTAGATAGATAGATAGATAGATAGATAGATAGATAGATAGATAGATAGATATAGATAGAGATATATAGATATGTAGATAGATATAGATATATACAGTTTTTTAATGTTATTTTATTATGTTTATGGAAAATTTACTGACATTAAATATTGTTCATGTTCAGTAAAGTACATGGTAAATAGTAAAAGATACAGACAAAAAAAATTCTACAGATAAAAAAAAAGTTTCTGAGTTTCTTTAATTTGAGTGCTGAAACAGAAAGTAGTTTTGCCAAAACAGGGATTTCTCATGTTCTTTCAGTGATGATTCTAAGTAGTTGCTAAGGAAAGCACATAAATACAAGCATCATTTGCCTCATGAGAACAAAAGGCTTCATGAGCAGCTACACTTGTAGAATCTCATTTTGCCCTCCGAAAAGGTAACTTTCACTATCTTGCTAATAGAACATCTTGAGTAATTCTGTTCTGGTTGTGTCAAAAATCTCAATCATTTTATAAGCAAACTGTGTGAAAGTAAATGACCAATCATCCTCCTTTAGGGAGGACAGTCCTTCTTTTGTAAGTTCCGTCCTTCCTCGAAAAGTGTCCTCTTACACGTCCTCCTTTTTCATATTGGAAGACTAATCTGTAAATGTCCATATTTGATCGATGCAGAGTCAATCCATTGTGTGTGATGTGACATATTTGCATCTAAATGAGTACTTTTTTATTTAAATTATTATTAAAAATTAATAAGCATATAAGCATAATTACAATATAAAATACTACAAATGTTTTTATTATGCATTTATCATATTATAGTGTATTATTGCTGCAATTAATAAAATGTTTCTTTTATTTACAATATTGTCTTCTTCAATTTATTTTTGTCCTTTTCATTGTAAAACAGTTGGTCACCTTAGTGAAGGACAACTTTCAAGGACATGACTAAGGAGAATGAAGTCTATTAGAAAGTCTAAAGGAGGGTCAGGAGTCTGGCTTTATGAAAAAGCAGCAGACTCAGGAGCTGTGACTCAAATCCTGACTCTACCTGAGTAAGATACTCTGGCTGATGTTACCCAAAGAAGATAGAAAAGACGTCCTTAAACTCAAAGTGTATTCACACACTGCCTTAGAGTAAACTGATGGAAAATCAACAATTACTATATTTTAGGGGTTTCAAAGAAATTTAAGACATAGCCATGATTAAAAGCCTATTCCTATAAAAACTTGGAGGAGAGAAATAAAAAATCCCACTCTTCAAACCAACTCAAGCTTCTGCTTTCTTCTCAAATAGACAGAATGAAAGAGAGGAATAAAATAAGAGAGAGGAATCTAACATTAACTTGAAATAATTTGGAACTCATATTGTAGCAGGCACTATATGCTATTTTATTTAATTCTCATAACAATATCAGGTGTGCAGGTTTTAGAAGCCATATATTATAGATGAAAAAATACGGAGCCTGACCAGGCGGTGGCTCAGTGTATGGAGTGTCGGACTGGGAAGCAGAGAACCCAAGTTCAAAACTCCTAGGTTGCCATCTTGAGTGTGGGTGCATGTGGTTTGAGCACAGCTCATCAGCTTGAACCCAAGGTCGCTGGTTTGAGCAAGGTGTCACTCGCTCTGCTGTAGCCCACTGGTCAAGGCACATATGAGAAAGTAATAGGTGAACAACTAAGATGTTGCAACAAAGAATTGATGCTTCTCATCTCTCTCCCTTCCTGTCTGTCTGTCCCTACGTCTCTCTCTCGCGCGCGCGCGCGCGCTGTCTTTCTCTCTTTGTCTCTGTCACACACAAAAAAGGGAGACTCTCTAAAAGCATAATTTAGCCAAGATCACAAAGTGAAGTATGAGCCAGGTCTTTTATCACTGAGCCTACAACTCTCTCTAATGTAACACAAGCAGTAGCTAATGTGGTATGACTTGGGGTATACAAGGAAACCACCCCAAAAATCATTAGCTATAAAACACCATGTTTCCTAAACACCACTCTCTATCACTTCTAAAGTTAGTTTTTTCATATTTAAAATGCAAATTCTTGAATATTATACCCACACTATTAAGTGGGGGAATAAAATAAGTTGCCAAGAAATATAAAACAGAAATTATACTGAAAAAAGGGAATAAGCTAAATGCTCCAAAATATGAGTATAACTAAATAAATTGTAATGAAATCTAGTCATTAGAACAAAGATTTCTAGTTACAAAAGACTAAGTGAAGCAATAATGTAAAGTAAAAAGAGGAAGATACAAAGTACTATGTAGAGTGTAATTATAAAAAACTATTTAAGAAGTATAAAAGTGCCTGACCAGGCGGTGGTACAGTGGATAGAGCGTAGAACTGGGATGCGGAGGACCCAGGTTCGAGACCCCGAGCTCGCCAGCTTGAGCGCGGGCTCATCTGGCTTAAGCAAAAAGCTCACCAGCTTGGACCCAAGGTCACTGGCTTCAGCAAGGGGTTACTCGGTCTGCTGAAGGCCCGTGGTCAAGGCACATATGAGAAAGCAATCAATGAACAACTAAGGTGTCGCAATAAAAAACTGATGATTGATGCTTCTCACCTCTCTCCATTCCTGTCTGTTCCTATATATCCCTCTCTCTGACTCTCTCTCTCTCTGTCCCTGTAAAAAATAAAAAAATAAAAAATAAAAAAAGAAGTATAAAAGTGATGCATTAAGGTGATAAAATTCTGAGTAATTACTCTTTTGTTTGTGCTATTGTTCATACTTTCTCCAGCATTCTTTAATTAGTTTTTGTAATTTCCTAATGAAAACTCAGTGAGCTTTTTAGAAGCAATAGGCTCAATCATTTTCAACTCAAGCCACACAATAACCTCCTCAAGAGCCAGAAACTGTTTTTTTTTCTCAATTTATTTTCCACAGTGCACAGTTCCTTATACCAAGTAGATGTTTTAATTTTTTTATTGAATATATTTTCAAAAAAGTACACAAAAGCAAGAAAGATTCCCCTCTGCTTAGAAAGTATTTCTGACATAAGCCCACTAATTAAAGATTTATTTGTGTTAATGAG
Source organism: Rhynchonycteris naso (assembly GCA_037038555.1). NCBI lineage: Eukaryota > Metazoa > Chordata > Mammalia > Chiroptera > Emballonuridae > Rhynchonycteris > Rhynchonycteris naso. The sequence goes on along the minus strand of CM072997.1, from coordinate 38,604,677 downwards.
TTCCTCTTTTAAAATATAAATGCATCAAATAGCTAAATGAGCAAAAAATATGAAGGGAGAAGACACATGAAGAACCACAAGTGGCTAATAAACATGAAATAAAAATTTCAACCTCATTAATAATAAAAAATGCAAAATAAAATGATATGTTTTCCTTATGAAACTTAGCAAATTTTTCATGATAACTCACAATGCCAAGTGCAGTATAAACATGAAAATACTGAGAACATATCCCTCATAAATTGCTGGTAGGACTGAAAAATTGGTTCTTTCTTAAAAACAATTTAGCAAAGTACATCTAACTTTTGATGAAGAAATTCCATTGACAGGAATAAAGCTTAAAGAAAAAACCATAAATGTATGTGAAAAAATTTTATTTGTGAATGTGCAATGCAGTATCATAACTCCAAAACAATTTTTAAAAATTTAAGTATCCATAAGGGAAAGGAAACTAAATTTTTATAAGTCAATTTAGTAAAACAATATTTAAACTTTATAATCAAATTTTCAAAAAATATTTAAATATGGAAAATTTTCATGATACGAATTAGAGAGAAGTAGTACACACATAGTATACATCATAATCTCACTTTTTAAAATATTTAAGCATAGGCAAAATATGGAAGAAAACAGAAGTTAAGACTCTCTAGTTGATGATATTTAATATAATTTTTGTTGTCATCTTCATTTTTATACCCAAATTTTCAAAGAGGATATTTGTTATATATAATCAGCATTTTAAAAATGTGTTCTGCTTATTCTTGCAATTTCTAGAACTCTATCCTGAGGAAATAATCCAAAATAAATGAAAGTTTCTACACAAGATGTTTATACACAGTTTTAAAATAATAAAATTTAAATAGAGAACTACTTAATGATAGTATGGTCTATAAAATAGATCACATTGCCTTTAAATAGTATGCATAATTCCTTTTACTTTACACAATACATTGTTATTTGGTGTGTGGACCAAAAAGATACTAGGATGGATAGACACGCGCACACACACACACACACACACACACACACACACACACACACACACCTTTTTCTTCTCCCTAAAGAATTAAATTTGGGATTGGAGTAGAGAAATCAAGTATTTTGTCCTTTGAGTTTTAGCAGTAAGATGAGCTAAATTACCTTTCTCTTCTGTGAGTTTAGGACTTATTTCCTTACCATCTCAAAACATAAACACACATTAACAATAAAAATAGAGAGATTTTAATAATATAAAAAAAAATTTTGACAACACAGTTAAATTTTAGAAAGCAAAGCAAAATTGTAAAATCAACAATGTAACTCAGCTTTCTATATGCAGATAAAACTAGTTTACTGAACAGCCCTTGAACTCAGCAGGATACAAAGGTGCTGGGAGTTTTATTTTTCTTTGTTCATTGCCTTGAAAAATGCTGTTAAGTTTGTTTTTCCCATCTTGTAATGACACCTTAGACAGTCCTATAGCTTTTCAGTGACTTTTAAATGTTAAAAATTTCAGTGTACTCTATCCTGACCAGACGGTGGTGCAGTGGATAGAGCATCAGACTGGGACACAGAGAGTCCAGGTTCGACACCCCAAGGTTGCCAGCTTGAGTGTGGGCTCAACAGCTTGACTGTGGGGTCACTGGTTTGAGCGTAGGACCATAGACATGACTCCATGGTCCCTGGCTTGAGCCCAATGGTTGCTGGCCTGAAGCCCAAGGTTACTGGCTTGAGCCCAAGGTCATTGGTTTGAGCATGGGATCATAGATATAACCCTATCGTCTCTGGCTTAAAGCCCAACATTGTTGGCTTGAAGCCCAAGGTTGCTGGATTGAGCTAAGGGTCACTTGCTCTGCTGTAGCCCCCCTCCATGTCAAGGCACATATGAGAAAGCAATCATCTCTCTCTCTCTCTCTCTCTCTGTCACACACACAAGAAAGAAAAAAAGAATTTCAGTGTACTTTAGCAGATTTTAAAATCCCATTTTTGTATTCAGTTCCAAGTTCACCTTGGCCTTTCCCACAGCAGGAGGAAGCTTGGAATGGAGACCAGTGAGCTGTCCTTCACTCTTTTTCTCCTCTTTGCTCATTTGCTTCCAGCACTTCCAGGAATGAGTAGAAAGAGAAATTACAGACATAGACTAAAGGTGTACTATTAACTATAGCTGCTCTACCCCTCACATCTATACATTCTCCCAAGAGCTTTTCTTTCAGATCTCAGTAGGCACCCTCACTAAATAGTCTGCTGAAGCGGAGGATAACTTCAGGCTCACTCCACTCTTAATCTCATTCTTACTTGAGCTCAGCTCTAGCATTCACTCACAACTCTTCCTACTGCTGTTCCCCTTCCAAAGACTGGTTCTCTCAGGTGGGAAATAGACCATACTACTGAATCTCAGGTGTATTTCTTTGTGTTCCTTTGATGTACCAGGAAAGGGCATGCCTTTGTTCCAATAAAAAAATGAGAGTAAAAGCCAACTTTACTTCTCTATTTCTTTCCCCAAAATACCTTAAAATTATATTCCAAAAAAAAAAATTATATTCCATGTTCCCACTATAAAAAGTCATCCAGCTGGGGAATAAGATGCTATCTCCCCTTTCCTGATCACTCCTCCAACCCAATATTTGCAAAGCATTCTACTGGAACCCTGCTACATATGCCATTCTCCTGCTGAGACCAACAGCTCACATTTCTAAAAGTCCATAAAATACTTAGCAATGAACTTAATAAAGAAGGCTAAAAACTTGTATACTAAAAACATTGATGAGCCCTGGCCGCTTGGCTCAGTGGTAGAGTGTCAGCCCAGCGTGTGGATGTTCCAGGTTTAAATCCCAGCCAGGGCACACAGGAGAAGTGCTCATATGCTTCTCCACCCTCCCTCCTCTCCTTTCTCTCTATCTCTCTCTTTTCCTTCAGCAGCCAAGGCTCCATTGGAGCAAAGTTGGCCTGGGCATTCAGGATGGTTCCATGGCCTCCACCTCAAGCACTAGAATGGCTTCAGTTGCAACAGAGCAACACCCTAGAAGGGCACAGCATCACTCCCTAGTGGGAGTGCCAGGTGGATCCCGGTTGGGTGCATGTGGGAGTCTGTCTCTCTGCCTCCCTGCTTCTCACTTCAGAAAAAAAGAAAACAAAGAAACATTGATGAAAGAAATTAAAAAAGACACAAACAAATATAAAGACATACCATGTCCCTGGATTGGATCTAATATTGTTCAAATGCCCATGCTATAATCAAAATGATGTACAAATTCATTATAATTCTTATCAAAGTCTCAATTGCATCTCTTACAGAATTAGAGAATGCAATTTTAAAATTTCTAAGGAACCTCAAAGAACCCTAAATAGCAATACAATCTTGAGAAAAAAGCTAGAAGATTCACATTTTCTATATATGATCTAAAAATATATCACAGAGTTTTAGTACTCAGAACATTATGGTACAGGAATAAAGACAAACATATAGACCATTGAAACATAAATAGAAAGCCCAGAAATAAACTTATACATATACTTTCAACTGATCTTTGCTAAGGATCCCAAGAGTACACAAGGGGGGAAAGGTTAGCTCCTCAACAAGTAATATTAGGAAAACTGGATATTCACATGCAAAAGAATGAGACTGGATCCTTATCTTACACCACACAAAAAAAAATCAACTCAAAATGGAGTAAACACTTAATTGTAAAACCTAAAATCATAGAACTCTTAGAGCAAAATACAGGAGAAAAGTTTACTGACATTGGTCTTAGCGATGATTTATCAAACACACCAAAAGCACAAGCAGCAAAAGCAAAAAGTAAACAAGTGGGAGTACATAAAACTAAAGAACTTCTCGGCACAGCAAACTAAACAATTAACAGGGTGAAAAGGCAACCCATGGAATGGGAGAAAATATTTTCAAACCAGTTATTTATGATTACTTAATATCCAAAATATACAAGAAACGTCTACAACTCAACTGTAAAATAAAACAAGTAACCAGCTTTAATAATGGGCAAAAGAGTTGAATAGGCATTTTTCCAAAGAAGACACACAAATGGCCAACAGGTGCATGAAAAGGTGCTCAACATTACTAGTCATCAGGGAAATGCAAATCAAACCTCAGTGAGATATAACCTCTCATCTGTTAGGATGGCCAGTATCAAAAACAAAAACAAAACAAAATGTTGAGAACGTGGAAAATTGAATCCCTTATACACCATTACTGGAAATGTAAAATGGTGCAGCTACTATGGAAAACAATATAGAAGTTTCTCAAAAAGTTAAAACATAGAATTACCATATAACCCAGCAATTCTGTTTCTATGCATTTGTCAAAAACAAAATTGAAATCAAGATTTTAAGGAGACATTTACACTCCCATGTTCATTGATCAGTTATTCACAACACTCATGATATAGGAACAACCTATATATCCATTAAAGAATGAATGGGTTTGTTTTAATGTGACATATACATACAGTGGGATATTATTCAGGTTTTGAAAATAAAAAGACATTCAATATGCAACAGTATGGACGAACCTGGAAGACATTATGAAATAAGATAGTCACAAATGGACAATTATGTGCTGTATGATTTCACTTGAATGAGGTATCTGAAATAGTCAAACTCACAGAAGCAGAGAGTAGAATAGTGGTTTTAAGGAGCCAAGGGAAGAGAAAATTAGAAGTTTCTATTTAATGGTTATAAAGTTTCAGTTATACAAGATAAATAATTTTCAGAAAATTGCTGTGCAACATCCCTATAGTTAATACTGTATTGTTTGCTTAAAACTTTGTTAAAAGTATATATCTCATGTTAAATGTTCTTTCTATATATTTTTTTAAATTGATGGCTTTGAAATGCTGCCTGTAGGCCTCAGTTCACACACACTTTCATACCCCACCTTAGTTCTCATAGAGTGCCTAATTTTAATACTAATATATGCAATGATTATTTATTAAATGATACATTGTGTTAGGCTATTTTAGACAATGAGATACAATTTAATCAGACATTTTAAATTCTTCCTGTATAAAAATGAAGTTTTAAACATATTGTATTATTTTATATTTAGTAAATCTAATCACTTCTGAACATTTTCAGACTCTATAAGCTACTTCTGACATTATAATTTACCAGAAAATTCATTAAAGCATTCATTAATTTTTTACCAATCTATAAACCTTATCACTGCAGTTTTTATTAGCTAAGATATAATAAACTAGGTTTGACTTTTTAATTTTAGGAACAACTTATTTACCTATATTATCAACAGTTTTATAACAATTACATTTTTATCCCATCAGACTTCTCCCCCCATCAGTTTCAGTAATCAGAATTTCATACTTAATACCTCATAGTCATAGTGACATTTATGTCTTTTTACTTTCACTCTTTAAATACTAGTTTGTGATCTTAATTATCTATTTTAAAGAAATCAATAGCAGTAATGAGCACAAAATTGCAGAATTAAATATATTACAGACATGCCCATTAATGTAAAAATGTAATCCTTGTTCCCTGACCCTTATATCATTTACAGCCATTTACTATCAATTTCCTTCATGTAGTGAAATATAAACTAAATGATTCTTGACACATAGAAACAATGATTAAACAACGTCATCTCTCTTGAAACATATATGAAATCACTGAAAGGTGAATATTATCCTGCCAGCAGCTTCATGCATACCTTTTGAGATTTGGTTCCTTTCAAAATCAGAGACCAAAAACTTATAAGAATAGCCAATATGATCTCTTAAATAAAATTCTGAAATCACTACAATCTGTTTTGCTACAATGATACAATATAAATTCTAAAAAGAAATAAATAAAATGCTCAAGGTAAGAATTTACTTAGCTAAATAATTCCATCAATTTAGGTCTGACCTAATATATTACCCAAAACATTTTCATAAGATATAAAAATTCTGAAATAAAGAGTTTAAATGACAATTATCTGCTTTGGTGTTTTTTTGCTTACAGCATTATAATCAGTACTTGCAGAGAGTGTCTTTATATGAAACCTCTACTGTAATTTTAATGATGATATCTTTTCCAAGTAAAAACCTTTTAATGAAATATACTTAAACTGAGAAAAACTTGCTCTGGCTGCATAGCTCAGTTGGTTAGAGCACCATCCTGAAGCACAGAGGTTACTGGTTTAATCCCTGCTCAGAGCACATACAGGAACAGATCTATGTTCATGTCTCTCCCTCCCTAAAATTAATAATTAAGAAAAAAGATTTTTTTAAATCACTAAGCTAGCCTCACCAGTCAGTAGTGCAGTAGATAGGGCATTGGCCTGGGACACAGAGAACCCAGATTCGAAACTCTGAGGTCACCAGTTTGAGCACAGGCTTATCCGGCTTGAGCATGAGATTGCTGGCTTGAGCATGGAATCATAGACATAACCCCATGGTCGCTGGCTTGAATCCCAAGGTCATTGGCTTGAGCCCAAGATCACTGGCTTGAGAAAGGTATCACTGGCTTGACTGTAGCCTCCCCAACCCCCACTCTCATCAAGGCACATATGAGAAAGCAATGAATGAACAACTAAGATGCTGCAATGAAGTATTGATGCTTCTCATCTCTCCTTCTCTCTGTCTGTCTCTATCTGTCCCTCTCTGTCTCTCTAGCTAAAATAAATAAATAAAAATAAAACCCACTAAGCTAATACCATTTCTTTAAAAGAGAGAGAGAAACTTGTGTGAAGTCCAAAAGAAAAAGCTTTCTGAGGAGCTACATGCTACATAAAACTTAGGAAGTAAAATTTGTCTTCACTGGAAAAGAAATGGGAAGTATTTCAAAATAGTTCAGAAAAGTGTTTGTTTTACAATGCCCAGTAGCATGAATTTAATGTGCTATGTGTCTACTTAATATCACTATACATGCTCTATTATGTATTTTATTCAATATTTTTCAGTCTTTCAATTTAGAATATATCTATGATATTACTATATTCAATGTTTGTAAGGCATAGCAGAAAAATCGAAGCTAAGCATGTAATCTAGCATATAACAACAAAAATACTTTACAGCATTTTTTTGTCAAAGACACTAAACCCAAAATTATAAGAAAAAAAATAGTTAACAGAAATTATCTGATCTATGAAATTCTTAGTATCTCATTGAGCAGATATGAACAAAAATAGAAAATCTTTGAAAAAAGATTCTTACCATTTTTAAGCCTTCAGTTTAGATAAGCCAGAGATTTTCTAACATTTTTCCCTAAAAAATTCTCTAAAATTTTAAAACAGCTTTAGAAGTGGGTTTTTTTAAAATTAAATAACATACACTAGAAAGCAATGTGGCAATTTGCATGTAAGTGGCTCATATCTGAATATATTTCTATAATCAGAAAACATGAATTCAGTACCTACAAAAGGTAAAATATAAAAGGCATATATGACAGGCACATTTACAAGAGCTTATAATGCTACCTGACCTATGGTGGTACAGTGGATAAAGTATCAACCTAGATGCTCAGGACCCAGTTTCAAGCCCCGAGATCACTGGTATAAGTGTGGGCTCATCCAGCTTGAGTGCAGGGTTGCTGATGGGATGATAGACATGGTCTCTGGCTTAAAGCCCAAGGTCACTGGCTTAAAGCCCAGTGTCACTGACTTAAACCCCAACGTCACTAGCTTAGCCCAAGGTTGCTGGCTTGAACCCAACGTCCCTGGCTTGAGCCCAAGGACACTGGCTTGAGCAAGGGAGTCATTGGATCAGCTGGAGGTCCCCTGTCAAGGCACGTATGCAAAGCAATCAATGAACAACTAAAGTGCAGCAACTACAAGTTGATGCTTCTCATCGCTCTTCTTTCCTGTCTCTCTGTCTCTCTCTGGCTCTTGCTAAAGAAAGAGCTTATAATGCTTTGATTAAAATATATATATATGCACATTTATATACATACGTATAAACACAAAGCACAATGAATATGTTATGAACTGAATATTTGCTCCCCTGTGGGGAAAACAGCTATGTTAGGCTTGCTGGTTTACTGGCTGCTAGCACTCTGTGCAATTAGTGCACTATTGGAAGGATATAAGTGCTTCCTCTCAGGGGAGTTGAGATCAGATCATACCCTGTGCAGTTTGTTTCCCAATTCCTTGCCTTCCACTGCAAAAAGCAGGTTTTCCATTTTTTTTTTTCTTTTCTTTTCTTTCTTCTTTTGACTTGCCTGTTTTCGTGAGTCTTCAATAAATTGGTATGGCTCACTGTATTCCAGCTCCACAGTTCCTGTTCCTTTACCATTTGCCCGAATTCATTGCAAATCGGCATGGCCACAACCACTAACCTTCCATCCCCCCCTCACAATTCATATGTTGAAGCCTTAACCCCCAGCATGGCTATATTTAGAGACAGGCCTTTTAAGAAAGTAATTACGTTTAAAATGAAAGCATAGGATGAAGCTCTAAATTGATAGCACTACTGTTCTTATGAGACACCAGAGAGTTCATTCTCTCACTTCGTGGGTGCACAGAGGATGTGAAGATGCAAGCCAGGAAGATGGTCCTCACCGGAAAACAAACCCTTCATAAACCTTTATCTGGGTCTCTGAGGCTGCAGAACTGTAAGAAAATTAATTTCTGCTATTTAAGCCTGGCAATCTATGGTATTTCTTATGGCAGCCCATATTGACTAATACAAAGTGAATACCAAAAGAGTAGCAGAGACTATTTGGGCTGAGGAAGAATATGTGGGATGAATAAAATCATCACAGGCACAAAGAGGATGGGAAGATTGTCTAAGAAGGAGAGAACCTATCTGTGGAAGGATTTGGATGTGGAAGAGAGGGCTAATCATAAAGTGAGTGCAAATTTTAAAGATGAAAAATGAATATGTTCAGGAGATAAGTATCCATCAGTCCCAAGTAAAGGTTGAAAGATTTCAAGTGCAGTAAGAGATAAAGGCAGTAAAGAAAATAAGCAAATATTTCTTTTCTATCCAGATTTTTTACCAAAAGTATTTAATCAGCTCAGGAGACATTCCCTGGATAACAACAACAAAAAATATCCATTTAAAAGTCTGTGCTCATGGGATGTCACTGCATCTTGGAGCTCTAAAGAGCCAAAAGTTTCTTAACACAATCAAGTGGGCCCATTGTCCTAAAAGATAATAGCAAGGCAAACAAACCCTGCATGGAAAGAAGAAATCTCTCCACACTATTAGATAGTCACATTGTCCACAAATAAACAAACAAGCAAACATAGATAAATATTTAGTTTTTCCTTGAAGAAATGTGCTTCTCTAACTAGATCATTAATAAAGACTCTCTGGTAAGGGCATGGAAAGAGTGGACAGGGATTGTAGAATTCAAGTTCATTCTTCCTCACAAAATAAAGCCTGTTCTGTGCCTGGAGCCATGGACAGCACAGAGGTGAATATTAACTTTCATCCAGCTGAAGTCCAGGGTCTTACTTAAAACTGGAGTTCAAAAAGAAACCAAGAATCACAACTACTGTCATGGAAAGGTGGGAGTATTTCCAAGAGGAAGATTTGTGCAGTCACTTGAAGAGCTAGTATCCAAGTGAGTTAGAACTTCCCATTCCAGTTTCATTTCTTTTCTGAGAATGCCCCAACATTGCATATGAGACCTTCACCTAGATTAGGCCAATGAAGGGGCAGGATGGTCAGGGCAAAGGAAGAAATGATTATTCCACTGCATTTATTTTGGCCTCCAGCGGAGTCCAGAGGCTTTGGTACCTCCAATTACTACTGGCTATTAGCAGTCAGTGACAGCGAAATCTGCCAGAAGGCAGGAAGAGCAAACTTTCCATTGCTACCATGAGCAATCCAAAGGCTGCCCTTGGAGGGAAGGAGCAGGAGGCAGAGGGGCAGCTACATCTCTGTTACTGTTAGTTAAACAGGCAGTTTAGAAACCAACATGACGCCTTTTAAGCAATTAATAAATAAACACTGCATTGGACCAAAATGCTCCATGAAGAAACGCTCAGAATTCCACAAAGGCATGATAATCTTTGTTCATTTCTCCAGTGGAAGCAGCATGCCTTTTTCTTAAAATTCCCCTTTGTCCTGGTTCTTCCTCCAAATACAGTAGCTAACTAGAAGAGTCTCAGCTCTAATTGGATGACAGTTTGGAGACTTCAAATCACCTGGAGGTTAAATAATGTAGCATAGAGCCTGTGTTGTTATTAAAGGGGAATGTTTTGATACACTGGGAGAAACTCAAGACACAGCAGCTGTGTGAACTCTGGCAGACGCCCTGCACCAAAGAAACCCATGTATTGTCTCTTACACCTTAAGTTCAGCAGTTTTAATTCCCACCTCTGTGTGATGTTTGACAGTTCATTCATTTAGAGAGCTTCAGGGATGCACAGGTGACTCAGGTTCAGATAGCTATTTTAAGGATATGTCACTTCTATTTATTTTTTAATGCTAAGAAGAACACACTGAATGAGACAGAGGAAGACCTTTTGCACACAAAAGAAACTGTTCTTTCAAAAAAAAAGAGAATGTTTTGACATTTAGAAACTAAGCACTCCTTTGGAGGATAGACTTCCTTAAGGCTGAAACATTGAGTGGGAGCGAAGTTAAACAGAGAACACTCCCTGAATGTTAGGTCTTAAAATACTCAAGGCTATAAAGCCGGAATCTAGGATAACTATGAAACCTTTCTATATTATTTATTGCAGTGCCTTCAGTATGCTTCTATATCCAGACTGTGAAAGGTGTTTATGAAGTTCATTTTGTTTTGAATTAGAAACATTACCAAAATGTCAAGTTAACAAAGAAAACAGAGAAGACTATGCTCTTCACACCAGATAAAAATACGGAGGAAGTAGATCTTTGCAATACTACCCCACCTCCGTATTTTCCCTAGTAACCATAGTGGGATTAGTGGTCAGTTGTCAGTGATTGTGGGGGCAGTGGGGCTGATTAAGGTGGTAAATAAAATGATGAGAGAACAAGCCAAGCCATTTGTGGGTGAAGGCATAAGTCACCTGGAAGAACTAACAAGACCAAAGACAGCAAGTGTAGCAAATGAGGTCTTTGAGCAAATCATAATACAGTATATCAATAGCTATATTCTTAAGAAAAACATATCTATTAAAAGTAGTTCAGAGAATTTTTTAGAAGTTAGTATAGCACTTCTATTTTGGAAAAGAAAAGATATGCTTACTATTATAAAAAGAACATTACCAAGAATAAATTAGCAGCCCTTAAAATATTGTCCTATGCTCCAAACTAACACTTCCATATTTCAATGGAAAAATGACTCATTTTGTCACATTAAATATCATAATTCAAAGTAAAAAAATCTGTATAAAAATTATATTCAGCTTTTCCAGTATATGAAGATAAAGCAGGATTTATTGACATACAAAAATATCATCTGCTTTACTTCTTGAAGTCTAAACAATTAATTGCTCAGATACAAAAGGTTATTATTTTAATTAAGTAGCTCAAAATAATTTTTCTTTCTCTTTCATCCCATTTTTTCCATACCACATTTCCCCTTGAGCTCTTAACTTAATCCTCAGTAAAGTTATGACATCCAAATAAAAAACCCAGTCTGCCAAGTCTTTTTTATAATCCATATTTTTTCATTATGTCTTCTTCCAACAACCTGGCCCAAGTCTCTTCAGAGTTCCCATCATTCCCCATTATTCCATTAGTTTGCCCTTGGAGGTTGGGAAGTTATCAAGGGAGGATGTGGAGAAAAGTTTCTGACTCTTCAGGGCAACAAGTTTGTCTCTGTCCTGTACCTACCCCTTCCAAACTCACTCTACAGAATCACAACTCGTGTGTTTCACTCATCGTGTGCAGCACTAGTATCCTCTCTCTCAAGTCTCATTGTGATTAGATCATTCCCCTTTTTAAAAGGTTGTAGTCACTTTCAGTTGTCATTTTAGTCAAATTGAAATGGATAATATTTTATATTTTTAAAGAATAGTATCTCAAATGCAAAATACCTAGTTTTTCAGGAATATCTTAAACAGGCCTTATTAGCACTTTTTCATCTGAAGATATTTTTATTTTCCCTGGCAAATCACATGCACTATAACTGAAGACTTAGACATTTAGCTCAATTAAAATATAAATGTTAGATGCTTCCTATTTTTTTGTTTAAACCAAGAGGTTATAATGGAAATGTTCACTTTTCTTGATATGAAAGACATTCATAGGAAACTGGAAATTTCCTTTAAATGAGTAATTAAGTTTCTAAAATACATAAATTAGTGCTGCATTGAATTACAAACTGTCATTTCAAATAATCACTTTGTTCTGATATTTCTATGTTAACAAATTATATTTCCAGAAAAAAACTAGTATCTGGGAATAGCATTATGTTATTATCTTTGTTAAATATTGGAGGGAAATTCTGCCTAGGAGTGTGTGTGTGTGTTTTATCAATAATGTAATATGTTCAATGCATGTAAAGGCAAAAAAAAAAAACTTTTTAATATTTATTAGTCACTTTTAGAAATACGTTTTAGATTGTGAGCAAAAATGTTGCTAATTTTTTTTCTTATTTTGAAACTTTCATCAAATATGGAAAGAATTACATTTATATGATGAATTGATCCATTAGGTAAGAGCAAGAAAAAAATAAAACCAGGTTCACAAAGACAGTCTTGGACTGTCTACATCAGAGTGATATTTCTATAACACAAACTATGCTTGTTTCTATTTGTGGCTTGCTCCAGTCTATTTGTTGCTGACTAACAAACTACTCCAAGTTCAGTAGCTTAAACCAACAAATTTGCTTTAATAATCAATTGTTTTGCTTACAAATAGGAAATGTGAGCATGAGTCAGTGACAACATTTTATCTCTGCCTCATGTTCCATCAGCTGGGATGTGGGGATAAGAAGGGGAGAATTTCTCAGCTGGAGATGGAACCATCTGAAGGCTCACCACTCACTCATCCAGTAGCTGTGAGGACTATGGGATGAATGGGACTTGAGCCGTGGCTATCGGCCAGAACACCTATATGTGGTCCTTCTTGTGACTGTGTGGTTTCCTGGCAGCATAATGGCTGACATCGGAGAGCAAACATCCCAAGAGAACAATGTGAAAATGCATGGCATTTTTTACGACATGGCCTCTGAAGTTACACAGCATCACTTAGTTGTGCTTTATTAGTTAAGGCAGTTAGTTATGAAAGTCTCCCCAATTTAAAGAGAAGAGTCATGAGTCTGACCAATTGATGGAAGATCAGTCAGCCTCAGGAGTGCAAACTACAAGTGAGATGGGATATATTGTGAAGACCATCTTCGGAAAATATAATCTGCCATATGGCTATACCTATATTGGTAATTTCAGAAGATGTAGCTCTCCTGGAATGTACGTTGCATAAAATACTTCTTAAATCTGCCAAGTACTTTCCAGCAGAAAGAATTTTTATGAATTTAACTTTGGGTACAATATGAATGGCTTCTAAGCTAAATATTACCCAGAAAGCCTTCCTTCTAATGAGAAACATGCTTATCAAACAATATCTGTTTTCACTCTGTCAAGAGCTTAGGGGTAAGTTAAGCCACCTTATTATCACTCTGGGGAATATACAATTAACCACTTTGGTTCTTCCAAAATAAATTTATTTTATTCCTACAATAAATAACAAATTATCCTTGGCTGGCCTAACCTTGTAGCTTTAAATCAGCCAGTTGCCTTCTCTGTCTCAACAGCTAATAACTTGCATCTTTGCTTTGTTACTAGTCTTACTCTCTAACATTGACTCATTCCATAGCCTGTTTTATGACCTTTGTGAGGTGACCAGACGTCCCACTTTTGGCGGGACAGTCCTGATTTTTAACAATTTGTCCCATGTCCTGCAGCATTTTTAAAAAGTCCCAATTTAAAAAAATATATTACAATACTATTTTTGCATTCTATGAAAATTTTTTTGCTCTATATAGACCAAATTTTTAATCAAGAATCCCTCCACCCTGTCAATGGTGCCCCACTTTACCAATTTTAAAATCTGGTCAAGTTCACTTTGTAGCAAAATATAGCATTTAAAGAGAATTTGATATTTACAGTCTGTACTAACCAGATAACATTAAACTGCTATAATCAAAAAAAAAAAATCTGGTCAAGTTCAGCCCTAGCCCTCCTGCTTCAACCTCTTGACTAGAGTCTCTCGTTTGTTGCCTTTAAATCTGATGATACAAAAGATGAGTTTATGCATTTTCTGCATCATTTTCTGGCATACAATTCTCATTCTTCCTCAGTTTACATCTGCTTTCACAGGCTTCTGCCACTGCCACTGCCAGTAGTTAGCAGATCAGCCTCTGCAGCTGTACCTCCATGCCAGCCTATGAAGCTACCTTTTCTGGGGACTAGGAAAGCTGAAAGAGTGTCGACCGACCACAGAAAACATGAGTGTGAATTATGCAGATGCTCACCTCCAATTAGTTAAGCATCTTGTTGAAGAGACATTCATACATGTAAACTAAATATAATACAGAACAGAATCAAATGAATGTTATAAATACAAACTACTTAGCTGTATTATTTGAGGGTTCAAATAAATAAACAACAGCTAAATTTTCCTAGAAAATTATTTGATGCTGACAAATAATTATGTATAATAAGCATAGTTCAATAAATGTGTTCTTAGTTCAATCTGATTAGTTGGTTGCCCCAAAGGAAGATAGAAACACTTATTGCTAAGTGCTATGAAAAAATTATATTCTATAACTGGATATGTCTTAACAATAAATGATAGGTCCCACTTGCCAACCTAGCTTTCCTTATGTCAGTGGTAGCGTGGTGCAGTGTCACTTAAATTTCTAGCCAAGAGAATAGATCCCAAGTAGTTTATCACATAACAGTTCATCACTGATAGCTCTGTTGAGGCAGAAGAAACAAGTGTTGCAGGTGTTGGAAATATACAACATTCATGGGAACATTTCTGAGCTCCCTTATGCTGGAATATTTGGTGGCACCCGATTCAGTAGTTACTGCCTAAGTCACAGTAGTTGTGACTTGTGTAAAAATTTCCTCTTGTTTATTTTGGATATTATTTAAATTTCCTCTATTCTAAACATTGTCTTTGATACTTTATTTTTATTGAAAAAGTTTGACTACCTGAAATTCCATGATATATTTTGGTATAACACAAAAAGAACTGAATAGATTATTTTTCTGAGTCTCTTTTAAACTTTGGAGTAAACACAAGTTAAAAATTATTGTTGATACCATGTGACTGAATTAAAGGTGCAGAATGTGTTTTTATGTGCACTTCAGAGGGATATTTGCAACTAATATTCTTTGGATGATATAGTTAAACCTTTATGCACATTTTTTCATTTTCAAACATTTTAGGCCAAGATCATTTTTATGTTATTTTTTTAATTGCTAGAGAAGGCCTTGAACATTTCAAGAAAGTAATGTTTAAAATAAATAAATAAACTTCTCTTTGTAGAAACTAGTGCTCTAAATGTGGATGACTAATGTCTGAGAAATAAATACTCATTACATACAATTGTGGGTGGTAATTTCTTCAGTCTGTCAACTATTTTGTAATCAAAGAATAATTTTATTTATTTTTTTTAAATAATACAATATGAATTATTTGGAATATTAGAATGAAGGTAAAGTTTTATTTTTTTAACTTTAAATTGAATTTATTGGGGTGACACTGGTTAACATAATTATCCTAGTTTCAGGTGCCTAATTCTACAACACATCTCTGTACACTGTGTGGTAAAGTTGTTTTGTTTTGTTTTAGGGAGAGAGAGAAGAAGGGAGAAAGACAGGAAGGGAAATGAGAAACAAACTCATAGTTGCGTCACTTTAGTTGTTCATTGATTGCTCCTCATACGTGCCTTGACTGGGGGACTCAAGTCGAGCCAGTGACCCCTTGCTCAAGCTAGTGACCTTGGGCTCAAGCCAGTGACCTTGGGCTCAAGCCAGCAACTTTTGGGCTCAAGCCAACAACCTTAGGTCATGTGAATGATCCCACACTCAAGGCAGCAACCACGCATTCAAGACAAATGAGCCTGCACTCAAGCTAGCAACCCTGAGGTTTTGAACCTGCCACCTCAGCACTCCAGGTTGGCACTCTATCCACTGTGTCACTAACAGTTGGTACACCATATGGTAAAGTTTTAATCAACCAAAAATCATTACAAGAATTATGAATAATGAAGTCATTCCTGAGTCCTTAAGACTAGTCACAATGTTTTGTTGTCTGGCCGCTGCCAATCATTAGTTATTTACTCTGGCCCTTGTCCTATAACAATCATGAGAAAGCATCTGAGTGTGAACTCTGCACTCTGGTCTGCTAGTAGCACGTAGATCACCTTTCCTTGACTAATTTTTCACTGGCTGTGTCAGTAGGCATGCCTTCTGTCAGCAAACTGGGCTACAGCCTGAGCTGGACCAGAATTCTGGATCCCTGGTCCCAGTGGTCCCACTCCATAGTGGGAGTAATGAATTGAGACTCTCTAGATCCAATCCTGATATAAAGGCTACTAACCTTTCTTTCTTGCATTTCAGTTGCCTCTTGCAACTTTAATAACCATGTATTAAATTTTACCTTGATATAGGCAGTCCTTCAAATACACCTTTCTAGGGATCTAAGAAATACCAAAGCACATCTCTTTTAAAACAAGACATTCTTCAGTTATAGGCTCTCCCCTGAGGTAATTGCTGGCTAATAGATAGATCTTTTATCTATATAGATGTAAAACAGGCTGCTGCAACTTGATTATATAAAGCAGGGTACATTCCAACATCAATGCTACTATATTTGAAATCCAAGTGTGCATTGAACTTCAAATCTGTTATTTTTTTTAAATAGATGGATTTCTTTGACTGAGCAGATTGGCCTCTGAGAAACCTTCACTGTGATTATACAGCTGTGGTTCCCCAGATTGCTTGGCACCTGAATGCCGGGTCACTCACAGTAAGAGTCGTCATTATACCAGCCAGGCACATGACACAACACATACTTACCTGGTTAGTTTTCCTCTGTATGACAAGCATAGGCCAGTATTTTGGAGAATCTATAGATTCTCAGAACATTTTCATCGTCCTCTGCTCATCATCATCATGTACCAAACACTAACTGAAGTGTCAACTACATGCATCATGTAACTCCTTTTTTGGCCTGAACAGATCCTTTTTCTTAAGTCTGTGTCTCAATGTAAAGAAGCGCTCAGTTGGAACAAAAGTACTCAGTACCTACTTCCAGCTGCACATCTAGAACCAGAACATACCCCCAATCTGAGTAACACTAGTATGCAATTTCTGCCTAGTGTGAATAAAATGGAGAGCAATGTATACATGGACCCTGTACTCATACAGTTGATCATCTAGAGCCTAGGAATGAAAAAGAAAAATAGTAACTACAAAGGAAGAAAAGAAAAGAGGGAGGGAAGGAGGGCAGAAGGAAGGGAGACAAATAGTATAAAAGAGATGAGGAGCAGCAGTGCTTGTGGTGCTCTCACTGAATGACATGAGCTGTGATTATGTGCTGAAATGTAAGAAGTGCCAAATAAAGTCCCATTTCCCCCAGAGCTCGCCTCTCCTTTTGCCATAGTGCTGGAAATCCCCAAATTAATCCTTATTTTTACACAATCAAATTGCCCAGCACATGGCACAAACATAATAAATACTTACTGAATGAATATTATAACAAGAACTCTATAGCTCCAGACTTTCATCAGATTAGTCCCCAAGGGCATAAAACTTGGGATTTGGGAATGCGTTCTAGAATGCCATGCAAGCTCCCAAGAGAATGGCCAGGGTGCATGCTCACAAATTTGCTCACAGCCATCTCAGCTGAAGACAATCGTTTTTCCTGCCTAGTGTAGACCTTTAAATCTTAATGTGAATGAGTAACCATCCTCTAACAGATCTATTTTCATAGATGGAAAACTAACAGCTATACTGCAATGACCTGTAATATCAAATTATGGCAACACATTCTGTGCTGACCTACTTATGTAGCAGAAAGCAACTCAACAGAGGATAGACACTCAGATAACTTTATTAGAGAAAAAAAGAATTTATTAAAAGCCAGTGGCCCACGAGAGGCTAGTAGCTCCAAAGACACGTGCTCCCTGAAACGGATTTTCTTACAGGTTATATACCTTTTACAGAATACAGGTTTTCATGCAAGGGGCTTGTGATCATTTTGTCTAGAGGTATATGTCACTCTTATAACTCCAGGATGAAAGGGTGAGTTTAGGTGGGTTCAGAGGATAAGTGTTGAAATTTTTAAATTAAGTATGTAAACATTGTTTCTTAAAAGCTTTTAAGAAAAGACAAGGGAAATGTTTTCAAATAAGTTCCATCTTCCTTGCTTTGTGTAGCAAGTGGCCCCAGTCACCCTTTCAGAGAACTATAGGAAGTAGTTAATCTATAACTGGTTGACTCAGTTGCCCCTGCAGGCTCCTCTCCCTTTCATTCTTGTTTTTTTCTTCTCAGGAAAGAGAAGTAGGGGGCCTGACTTCTCCTTCTTTACTTACACTACTGGCCCAGTTAAAGGAGAAAAATCAAAACAGATGTGCCTGGTTAATTGAAATAGATTTTTAATTGAAATAGATACTTTTAAATAAAATAGATTTAGTAATTGAATTTCCACTACAGTGCTAAGGAAGAATCATTACATTGATACTCCAATCTTTAGATTTTAGACATAGAGATTAATTTGATGGAGAAAAGTCTTAGAAAACTAAGGTTCAAAGTTTGGAACCATCGATGGGCCAGATAGCAACACTTTGTGAATTTCATTTATGGTTCTTACCAGTTCTTGGTTATAACAGTAACTATTCAGTCATTCATTGAATAAACATTTGAGGGTATGAATGTGTGAGAGACAATAGATGGCTGACAAAAAAAAATTATCATTCCTTATAAATCTGAAATCAGTGACACTTGATTTCAAGAAATCATGATTATGTACCTATTTTACATCAAGTCTTATGCTGTTAAGCACACTGGCAAACCATCAACTGTAACACAATATGATAAGACTTGTAATAGATATATGCAAATGATTCTAACAGAATATGAGGGAAGAAGCAGACAACTGCTTCATGATGACAGAAATAGATTGTTTGTTGTTGTTTATTTCTCTGTATGTGCATGTGTTTAATCTTGTATTGAGCTCTTATTACATTTTAGGCACTAGACGAAGTACTTTTCAGGAATTGTAATAGGATGCTCACAGCCCTAGGAGATGAGCAATTATTTTTCCTATTTCAACCTTGTAAGTGTGAGGGAAAGATGGAAGGAGTGCTGAGAGAAACATGGGATATTAAATCTGGCCAGGTAAGAAGTACAAGGCAATAAATGGCGTTGTAGCACCTGAAGGCAACAAGGAGCTACTGCAGAATTTTTATGCAGAAGAATAACAAGTTCTCCTGTCCTATTACAAAGAGCACTTTACCTTCATATTAGCTTGGTGAGGATATACCCTCAGGAGCTTTCTTCAGAGAAGCTTTCCTGGGTCATGAACATTATAGAGTAAGTCACGTGAGGAAGCATTGATTAAGATAACTTTACCAAGGCAAGGTTAGCATGCTTAGCCATCATGTCAATAGCTCTAGAAGAACTGTTTCAAGTATTGGCTCATTAATTCACTGGCATTGTTTTTCTGCTGGTGGCATATTGTAAGGATGTGAGAAGCAATAACTATCTATAAAATGCATTGCCAGTTTATTCCTGATAAATCTCTTACCAAGAGAAAAAAAAATAGAGCTGTAGCCAAGTTTGAGCAATAAAAAGCACACAACCATCACCTCCACCTCCACTGCCACAGCCACCATCACCCACCCCCCCCGACACACACACACACAAACAAAGGCTCTGTTCGATCTAATGCATTTAGATTCTGTGTTATATATTGTTATGATCGGGATATACTAATATTAGCTTCCTTCCCTTCACACATTGAGTAATGTGCTCAGTAGTGGCTATAGTTTACTGGTTCCTTAACCCAACTGCAAATTAGAAATCTGAGCAATTTTTTTAAAATGCTCACTTCAAGGTCTCACCTTAGACCAATTTACTCAGAATTGCTCTGGGCAAAGCCCAGGTATTGGTATTTTTTTAAAGGTCCCCAGTTGATTCTGATACATAGCCAGAGTTGAGAACTATAAGCTTTTAAGGGATGCATAAGACTGCATTAGCTACTGACCATGGTGTGGTAAATTTCAATTCTTGCCAGAGTAAAGATCCTCCTTAGGCTTTTAGCATTTTGAATGCAATCCATTGCTCTATACCCTAAACAAATTGTGTGTTTGCTTGTCTCAGCATACCTGTCAGGACATATTCAAAGGTCAAGACCGAATTAATGCAGAAGCTGTCAAGACACACTCTTGAATCCCAGGTGCTATTGTTGGTTGACTTTATCCATTTTAAAAAAAAAATGTGTTTTTAACTCAGTCCTCAAAGAATTATGTATTTGCTCATATATTTTACTTACAGTTAGAATATGTTACCTCCAAAAAAAGCAATGATGACTGAATTATTTATAAAATGGTATGCTTCTGAAGGAAACCATTAAGAGAGAAATTAGAGCCTCTTCCCTAGACAGTGATTTGTTTCACAAATACAAGTAGACACTTTGTAAATACAGCTAAATATAATAATAATACTGACAGTACTAAATGACAAGTTATTATAGAAAACAAATCTAGGTATTAGCTAATGCTTTTCTTAATTGATCTGAGCTGTTCCAGTCAACACCCAAAACAACTCAACTTTTATTACAGGACTTAAGTGCTTTGTTTTTGTTATTTTCAACTGATCTTGAATCTTTTAAGGTGGAACTAAACCTAAGGAATACCTGTGGCTGTCAAGCTTTCAGGACAACATGATTCAAGAGTCTATAGCATATCTGCATCTGACAAATGAGAATCTTGTCTAACACTGCTTTCTGGGAATGGGAGCCATCTATAGTGACTCTTCCATCTCCTATCAGGTAAATAAATTTCAAGGTTAGGTGCATCCTTTCTCCATGACAAAAAAAGACAGATGTTAAAGTAGATGAAGCATAACACTGTTTATAAGAAATCACATGATAAAACTCTTAACCAGAGAACGAATGGTGAGGAATTAATTTTCCAATGTCAACCTTAGAAGAAGTGGAAGTCTTCCGTTTTCAAAGTGCTTTTTAGAAACCATCTCTAAGATAAGTAAATGTTTTTTTTTAGATATAGCTGAGTCATAAAATACCACATTAAATGCTAAATTTTAAGAAGTGGCACTGTGTTCAAAAATATGTAATTATGAAACAACATGAAAAAATAATTTTTTAAAGATTTGTAAGTAAAGCCTGACCTGTGGTGGTGCAGTAGACTGAGCATTGACCTGGAATGCTGAGGTCACCATTTTGACACCCTGACTTGCCTGGTGAAGGCACATATGAGAAGCAACTGTGAATTGATGCTTCCTGCCCCTCCTTCCCTTCTGCTTTTTTCTCTCTCTCTCTCATTCTCTCTCTCTCTCTCTAAAATCAATAAGTAAAATAAATAAAAATTTAAGTAACAATTCCAAGTACATTTATTACATCACTCCTTTCTATGTGGATCAATTGAATCATGATACAAAGCCCCAAAACTTAGGGTTTTCTATAAGAGCTGATAGCTTTCCTGAACAGGATCCAACATGAAGAAAAGAGCATCTAATATTCATACCAAACATATACTAACAGATCATTATTTCACCCATGTCAAACTACTGAGTGAAATACGGGGGCTCCTCGGGTTACAAAAGTCTCAACATACAACGTTTTGAGTTTATGATGCTCACTCCCATAAAAACTTTTTAAAAATTGAGATGCGAGTGTTTCGTCTCATGCCATTCGTGTCATACTTATTGCATGTGGTGGGAGAATACGCAGTAACACAGCATATGGGTGAGGGAGTTGGCGTCCCCCTGTACGCTTACCTACGCCATTTTGGACTTTTAAAAATGCAACTGCTTCATTTGTGTCCCTCTGTTTGATAACTTTTTGGCACTTATCATGGCTCCTTAACAAAACTCAGAGTCTTCAGGTGGTAGTGCTTCAAAGAAGAGGAAAGCCATCACAATGTTTGTCACAAAGCTATAGGCATCACATGGAGAGTTGTCTGCTGAGAACCTGATTCACCTGGAGAAGCAGATGCTTAAAGAGGAAGAGACAGAAAGCCCAGAACCTAAAAAATTTACTGCCAAGGGTTTGTCAGAAGGTTTTTCTATGGTAGAGGATGGGTTGGCAAAATTTTAGGCTGAGGGCCCCAGTGATGACAGATTCAGTAAGGTCTACTGAGCTGTTATGAATGCCTTATAATGTTATAGGCAGATTTTGGAAGAGAAAAAGTAATCAATCTTCCAGACTAACCTGCAACAATTCTTTAAGGAGGTAGAGAGATATGCAACAGATGCTGCACCCTCCACATCAACTGCTTCTCAAGATGAAACACCTGTAGAACAGGTAAAATCATCTTCATCATCTCTAGAATGTTCCTTAGGCAATTCTGATTCACCTGACTTGGTATTGTTGCAAGAAGTAACATCCAAAAGAGGATAACAAATGCTCAGACAACTTAATAGAAAAAAAAAAGAATTTATTAGTAGCCAGTGTAGCATGTGGGACTAATAGCACCAAAGCATGAGCTCCCCTGTTAAATTTCTTACATCTTATATACCTTTTACAGTGTTCAAGCAAGGAGCATGTGATTCCTTTGTCTGAGGTCCTATGTGCACTTCATGACTCAAGGTGGGGAGAGGTTTAGGTGCAGCAAGGGGGAAGGGGTTTCCAGACCACTGGTTCTAGCTATTTAAAGATCTTGTTTTTCTTGTGACTATTGCAAGAGTCTCCAAGAGACCAGTTAGAGATCTATAGGATGCAGGTAATCTTTAATTGACTGGGTCAGTCATTCCTTCAGGCTCTTTCTTATGCATTCTTCTGGTTTCTCACATCTCATTTCCCTTTTGAGACTCTAAAAAACTTTTTATGCTGGAGTCTCTCATTTCTGGTCTGTACCTGGAGGATTTCCAGGTAGTGGTGGGGAAAGTATAATAGGACGGAGTTTGTTGCTGTACTGTGGCTTCTATCGTGCTCCTTAAGCTGTTTCTTAACAGTGGCAACAAACACGGACCTATGAGGCATATTCCCAGGAGTAGTAAAACTACTCCTATTAAAGTTTTGAACCCACCAAAGGCTGAAAACCATCCCCCAAAAAGGTTATTGGGGTCCCATTCATTCCAAACTTGCACGGGCACATGTTTTGTCCTCTTTTTGACAATGTCATCAACTGCCTGGCCCTGGTCATCTATCTGCAGGCAACAATTGGTGAGATTGAATTTCCCACACACTCCTCCTTGTGCTGCCAATAGATAGTCTAATGCTAACCTGTTTTGGTAGATGGCATTTCTCATCTGAGTCTGTTGATGTGCAAGGAGGGATAGGGCTCTCCCAGTCTCATTGGTAATGATTTCGAAGACTGCCTGCAGTCTGATAATCTGGTTTAACATGTAAATGGGGGTGCGGTATCCCCAAGATCCATCCTGTGCCCAGGTGGCAGGCCCATAGTATTGGATTATCCGTTCTGGGGGCCATTCATTATCTTTCCAGTCTCCTATCTGGAGTTCTCTTTTTACCCGATGTAAGGGCTGTGAGGCCGGGTAGCCAAGAAGTTCCCCTGTTTTCAGAGGCAAGAGGAAGAAAGATGGCTTTATCATACCAATTATACAGCTCCCTCCCCAATTTCTGGGAAGGCGGATATAAGCCTTGTTTCCACAGATCCAGTAAAGTCCACGCGGTGCTATCCAGTCTCGGGCCTTGCCAGGGTCCTTCCAGGCTGCAGCTAACTCTGGGAATCTAGCCAATGGATTTTTCTCTGTCAGATTTCCCCACCACACACTTTGTTTGGAGTTGTCATCATAATAGCGTTGGCCAAGGCAAGTTAAATCCCCAACTGATTCAATGAAATTTCCTCCATCTCTGGTCAAGCAGTATTGTCCTATAATAGTATGTTTTAAAATCCATTGGCTGTCATCAGAGACACGGGGGGCTGTTATAATTGGCATAGCCTCAGTGGGAACCAATTCTTTGGCTTCCCATGGCCATTTGTCCCCCATTAGAGTTCCCCCACATACATAGCAGGAGGTGACATTTAAGGAATGAGCTATTTCTTCAGCCATCCTGATAAATAAGTTTTTAGTTGATTGTGGTGGTAGGGGTAGGGGTTCAATTGCTTCCTTATAAGAAGACTTATATATGTGGAAGGCTTGAGCGTGGTGGTTCAGTACCTGACCTCTGATACGAATTGGAACAATGGGATCTCGCCCCTTCCCGTCAATGCCAAGTGATACCACTTCTCCGGACTTCCAACGGGGGTCTAGGGGATTGGTTATGATCAGCTCTAAGGGATTGCACATCTTGGTGGAGCAGTTTGGCAGAGGTACCCCTTTCTTAAAATACACATCTTTCTTTTTAGAGGTGTTCTTTTCCCAAGTACTCCATCGGACACATGACCAATAGGGACAGCTTGATTCACAGAGGGAGCCATGACCACATATATACTTGTGTTCTCTACTGTAGCTTCTCTCCCAGGAAAGGGACCCACACCCCCATAGTGAATAAGCCAGAGCGGCACATGCATCAAACCTTAAGATGACTTGTTCTGGCTTTCCTTTGACCCTAGTTTGAACAATGGTTGGCCCATCCTTCCATGGCAAAATTTTTCCTCTCTTTGTTACCTTTAATTCAAACACTACTTCAGTAGGAGGGACTGCGGGGTTATAACAGATATAAGGGTGGTCATGTCCTGGGTCACATATTAAATATTGAATCTGATTATAGGTACAGGTTCCTTTCTGAGTTCCCTGGCATTCATAGAAGCTATAGAAAACCAAGCTGGTAGTGACTTTTTGACCTTCCTTTGTGACATGGATACATCGTTCACAGTCCTCTGCCTTAGTTCTCCTCCCTCCCCAGAGTCCAATTATAAGGAGTCCCATGATGAGGTTCCTCAGGCTTCGGCCGTGCGTGGACCAGCCAGCTTCCAGTTTGTGGCTGGAGCAGGGCATGTTGTCTTTCTCGGGGTCAACTTACAGCAGTTGGTGGGATCTGTCTGTGCTGGGATCTCTGCAGGAGCTCCTGGCTTCAGTCAACTGTGGTGAACCCAAGCAGGAATTCCCTCTACTTTGGCAGCTGTTGGAGTGGTCAGGATCACAGTGCAGGGTTCTCTCCACCTGGAATGGAGGAGAGCTGGGTTCCAATCTTTGACCCACACCTGGTTACCTGGAAGAAGAAGATGAACAGGAGCAAAGAGACCGATTGAAGCCCTATCCAACACCCACCTGGATATGATACAGGCTACCTTGCCTAAAGCTTTAAATGCCTATGTAATTCTGTTTAAATGCCTATGCCTAGTTCTCAAGGAGTCCCTGGAAAACTGCATAATATTGGAGGAGGCCTATTGCATAACATCTCATAAGGTGAGTACCCAGTGTTCTTGAATGGGGTACACTGAATTTTGAACAGAATTAAAGGTAAAGCTTGCACCCATTTAAGACTTGTCTCCTGACATAACTTGCTAAGCCCTGACTTTAGAGTCCTATTTATGCATTCCCTGAACTCTGTGGTCTAGATGTCGTGTGAAGCTTCCAGGTGATGCCTTAGGCTTGTGCCATTTCTTGTACTATCTTAGCCACAAAAGCAGGGCCTTTGTCAGAGCCTATCAGAAGTGGCAGTCCAAACCTTGGAATAACTTCTCTGAGCAGTGCCTTGTTACTTCTCTGGCCTTTTCAATCAGTGGGGTAGGCTTCTACGCATCCTGAGTAGGTTCATACTAGCACTAACAAGTACTGGTAGCCTTGGCTTCAGGGCATCTCAGTGAAGTCCACTTATACATCCTCAAATGGGGCTATTTCATAAGACTAGATTCCTGGAGGCATTGAGGGGCCTTGTTTAGCATTGTTCTGGTGGCAGGTTGGGCAGTGCAAGCTGACTCCTTTGGCTAAAGTTGCTAGGAGAAGAATGTAAAAATATCTTCTTAGAAGTTTTTTCATCTTTTATTAACCCAGATGAGCGGCAGTGTATAATGCCTGGACTACTGCTGGTCCCACTAGGTGGGGGATGACAACTCTACCATCTGGCAATTGCATCCAGCCATCCTTTAATTCTTGTGACCCTTTTCTTTCCATCCACCTTTTTTCTCCCTCAGAATATTTGGGTGCAATATTTGGGGCCCATGGGATAGAATGGTTATAGTAGCCTTGTGGTAGGGGAGAGTAGAAGTCCTCTTTGCCTCTGTGTCCGCTCTGGCATTCTGCGGGGTTTCTACCATTCCTCCCTTCTGCTGTTCTCAGCAGTAGATTACTTCTATTTATTTTGGATTCCAGAAGCTGAAGAATTTCTCCTGGATATTTGAGGTCCTTGCCCCTGGCTGTCAGGAGCCTTCTTTCCTTGTATTTTGCCCATGGACTTGCAGAGTAAGAAAGGCAAAGTGGGAGTCAGTAAAAATGTTTGCTCTTTTTTCTTCACTGAGCTCTAGGGCCCAAGTCAGAGCAATCAGTTCTGCCCACTAAGCAGAAGTGCCTTGGGGTAGAGGCCGCACCTCTACAGTCTCTGTTAGAGTCACTACTGCATAACCCACTTGCCTTTCCCCTCATGAATTGACAGAGCTGCTTCCGTCTACATACAGCTCCCAATCAAGGTCTCTATGGGTTGGTCTAAACAGTGGTAGTCAGCCTGGTCCCTACCACCACTAGTGGGCATTCCAGCTTTCATGGTGGGCAGTAGCGAAGCAACCAAAGTATAAATAAAAAGATAGATTTAACTATAGTAAGTTGTTTTATAAAGATTCATTCTGCCAAACTTAGCAAAAACCCGACATAAAGTATTTGATAAGTAATTATTATTATATGCTTTAACTTGCTGTAACTCTGCTGTATAAATTTTGTAAAGTAAAGTTACTTCCCTACTTTATAAATCACCATTACCGTGGAACCGGTGGGTGGTTAGAAAATTTTACTACTAACAGAGATACAAAAGTTGGCGGTAAGTATAAAAATGTTTACTACCTCTGGCAGATCTGGCCAGCTGGAGTACACGAAGTCAAGCACTTCTAAGCAATTGTGCTGCTGCTTTCCCTCCTTCACTGGGAGCAGTGTCACTGGGTTTAGAGTAGTACACACCTCTATTGTCAGCCCTGGGTTTTCACAGAGTAAACTCTGGTATGTGGTGAAACGGGCACTTATGAGCCAATGATGCCCTTTTGCATTCATCAGAGTTACTATATCATGAGGTACCCACACCTTCAAGTTTTGTCCCAAAGTCAATTTGTCTGCCTCTTGTACAAACATTGCTGTGGCTGCTAAGGTTCTCAGGCATGGTGGCCAGCCCTTAGCGACTCTGTTCAATTGTTTGGAGAGGTGAACTACCGGTCTAGACTATGACCCCAAGTCCTGGGTTAATACACCCACTGCTGTCTTGCTCCTCTCCAAGATACACAGCACAAAAGATTTTGCTAGGTTAGGAAGATCTAGCACTGGGGAAAATTGTAATTCTTTTTTAAGAGTCTGAAAAGCACAATCCTGTTCCGGCCCCCACTCCATGGGCTCCTTTTCTCTCCCCCACCCCTTGTAACTTCATAGAGGGGTTTGGCCAGCACTACAAAGTTGGGGATCCACAAACAACAGAATCCTACTGCATCCAGAAACTCTTTAACTTGTCTCTCCATGGTGGGGACTGGGATGTTCTGAATAACCTGTTTCAGTTCCACTTCTAGCCTCCTCTCCCTTTGCTGGAGAATGAATCCCAAGTATTTTACTTGCCTTTGGCATATCTGGGCCTTCTTCTTTGAGACCTTGTATTCATTCTTCTCTGGATGGCATAAAAGTTCATCCATTCTTGGATGAGTCTCATGACCTAGCAACAGGTCATCCACATAACTGGAGGAGGACACATCCAGTGTCCTGTGCAGGAAACCACTGGAGGTCACAAGCAAAGGCCTCCCAAAGATGGCAGGGAAGTTCTTGAACCCTTGCGGGAGCCTACTCCACATATACTGCAATTTTGCCCCGTAGCTGGGTAATCCCAGTGGAAGGCAAACAGCTCCCAGCTTTCAGGAGCCAGTCTTACACTGAAGAAGGTATCTTTCAAGTCCAAGCAAGTGAACCAGGAGACTTAGGAGAGTGAAGGGGTTTGGTACTATTAGGTGCAGACTTGTTGGTGCTACCTCACTTACTACTCTCAAGTCCTATACTGGCCAATCATCATTGGTCCCTGGTTTTCTGATGGGGAGGAAAGGAATATTCCAGGGTGACTGGCACTGGATAATAATGCCATGTTCCTTGAGCCTCTGTAAATAGACCTGGATTTCTTCCAAGGCTTCTCTAGGAATCAGGTATTGTCTTTGGCTGACAGGCAGTGCCCCAGGCTTTACCTCTATCCATACTGGCACCTGGGAGGTTTATTGCCAGACTGGGAGGATTGTCCTTGGCCTTTACTCTGGGTCATTTCTGGGTTAGCCTCTGACTGAGTGGCTTCCCAGGCTCAGTAGCAAAAATCTTCCATTCCCCCTCTCTGGGGACAGTTAGAGTTAGAACAAGCCTAGGCTTTGGCACCTGCAAGCCTAGCTGACCATTGTCAGCAAAAGATATAGTAGTCCTGCCTGACCTGTGGTAGCGCAGTGGATAAAGCATCGACCTGGGAACACTGAGGTCGCTAGTTCAAAACCCTGCACTGGTTCGGTCAAGGCACATATGGGAGTTGATGCTTCCAGCTCCTCCCCCCTTTCTCTCTCTCTCTCCTTCTCTCTCTCACTCTGTGTCTCCTCTCTAAAATGAATAAAATAAAAAGAAATTAAAAAAAAAAAAAAAGATATAGTAGTCCTTAGTTTGCTTAGCAGATTGTGCCCTAACAAGGGCACTGGACAGTCACATATGTACAAAAACTGATGCATAACCTCATGACCACCTATAGTCCATTTATGGGGCAGGCAAAATGCCTGTTCTGTCTGTTTTCCTGTGGCTTCTACAATGTCCATCCTACGGGTGGAGAGCAGCACTACTAGCCGGGTCACCACTGAGTGTTCAGCCCCTGTGTCAAACAGGAAGTCCGTCTGTTGGCTCCTTACCATCGTACAGACCATAGTCTCATCGGGGACCCCTGATCCAGTTGCCCTCAGTCCAAGAGGGATCCCCCAGTTATCCTGAACAGTGTGTCTCCCCCTTTGGATGTGGCTGGCAAGCATGCTTCCCCTTTGTCCCAGCTGAGACATTCATTCTTCCAGTGACAAGTTCCCTGGCAAATGGTACACTGATCATGCCCCAAGGGGGTCTTGCCTGACTGTTTGTTCTTTCCCGTGCCTGTCTTCTTTCTGTTTTCAAGTGGGGGGGGGGGGTTCTTTGCCCTTGTGCAGAAGGGCAGCAGCTCTGAGCTCAGCTTTCTTCTTCATTTGCCTCTCATCCTCCTGCCTGCTTGCAACCTCTCTGTTGACATAGACCTTGTTGGCTACTTTCAGGAGTTGGGAAATGTTCATCCTGGAAAAGTCTTCTAATTTCTGGAACTTTCTTTTTATATCTCCTGCACTCCGGCTGACAAGGGCCATATTAACCATTCTCTGGTTTTCTGGACTTTCTGGATTAAAAGGAGTATAGATCCAGTAGGCTTCACATAGCCTCTCATAAAAGTTACCTGGACTTTTGTCCTTCCTTTGCAAAGTCTTTAGCACTTTGTTGGTATTAGTGACCTTCTGGCCTCCCTTCCAGAGGCCTTGGAGGAGAGCCTCTCTGTATCTCCTGAGCTGTCCTCAGGCCTTCCTCTACACTCAGGTTCCACTTAGGATCATCTCCTGGCATCTGGACCCTCACATATTCCTGAGGATTCTGGTATTCCTCAGGGGTATTCTCCTCTAGCCATTTAGTCACAACCTGTATTATTTGGCATCTCTCCTCCATGTTAAACAGAGAGAGGAGCAATTGATGGCAATCTACTCATGTGGGATTGTGGGTCTGGAATATGAATTGCATGAGACCTATTAAGGCCTGAGGCTGTTCTGTATAAGAGGGAGTGTGGTGCTTCCAATTTAGGAGATCGGTGGTGGTGAAAGGTTGGTATAGCAGCAGCTGCCATTCCACCATGTGCTCCTCTTCGTTTATCACTGTGTTCCTCACTTCTCTCAGAGGCATCTATATTCAGGGCACTGCCTTTGAGCACAACCTCCCAGCAAGGGGAGGAGAGCATGCACCTGGTTCCAGCAGGGCAATGAGAGGCACCTCTGCCTCAGGCGAGCTTATGTTGGGACTTGATAGATCAGCAATGATGAGCCTGAATAAGTAACAGTCTTGGGGGTGAACGGGGAGCCAGGTTGAAAAGGTAAAGCCTTGTCAGTATGTACAGTGGGGGAGCCAGAGTTTTTGTTTCTTCTGGCTCGCTAAGTGTTAAAATTTCTGGCACCAGCAGAGGCAGCAGCTCTCCAGGTTTGGTGGAACACTTCCCTATCTTTGCTGCTAACACAATAGAAACCTGACCTCTAAGCCAATGGAGAAGGTGCGAAACAAGCATGAGCTAGGTGTCCATGAAGGGAAACTGGTCAGGGTGGCCTGGACCTCTAGTGACTACCTGCCACACCTTCTGCACAATGGACCTGTCCAAGTTTCCTTCTGCTGGCCACCCCACCCCGAAAGTGGGCCATTCTAGTCCACACAAGGTCCTTAATTTCCCTGGGGACATGGTAAGACCATAATCCCCTGGAAACTCTTTATTAAAGTTCTTTATCATCCTGGCCAGGAGAGTAGGTTTTCCCCGTGAACCTCCCAAGCCTCCCACGACAAATACCAGTCACACCACAAGAAGGAATTGGGGAGGATAAGGAAAACTTGGAGGGGACACCATTCACTTTGTCTGTCACCAGCTGCTCCTATCATGGAGAGAGTGAACCCTTTTGGCTTATGGCAGGCTGATATAAACCGTCAGCATGCAGTTCTTCCTTTTACCCATACAAGGCACACTACGAAATCAGGTTCGGGACTCAACACTAGCTTTAGCCCTGTGGGAAGGAGTCAGAACTCCTCCCTGGTGTCCATCTTGTTCACTCCGAACTCACTTTCTTTCACACAATCTCCCACCCCACCTAACCTGTCCCGTGGAGAGTGATCAGTTGGCACTCCTAACCTATGGAGGGCAATTGGTCACTTTCCGGAGGGTGATCAGGCCTCCCTTCTGCCCAGTAGGGCAGTACTTCAACTAGTTACTCTTGCCCAGTTTTCCTTACCGTGGTTCTGATGCACCCTCGTTTTCTCGTTTCTTCGTTGTCTGATCCTTGCTGGGACCAGCAGACAGAGGTTCCCCCTTCGTCCTGTGAGGCATCCACACAGGGTAATCCCTGGTGTGCACTCAGTGGGTGCGTCGGCAAGACAGTTGGGGGGCTCCTCGGTGGAGAACCTGAAGTCTGCCAAATGCAGACGTTGTTCCTCCTCACTTCTCGGCCAATGCACCAGAAATCTGTTGCAAGAAGCAGCACCCAACAGAGGATAATAAATGTTCAGACAACTTAATAGAGAAAGAAGAATTTATTAGTAGCCAGTATAGCATGTGGGACTAGTGGCACCAAACCATGAGCTCCCCTGTTAGATTCTCACATCTTATATACCTTTTACAGTGTCCATGCAAGCAGCATGTGATTCCTTTGTCTGACGTCCTATGAGCACTTTCTGACTCAAGGTGGGGAGAAGTTTAGGTGGGGCAGCAACAGGGAAGGGGTTTCCAGACCACTGTTCCTAGCTATTTAAAGATCTTGTTTTTCTTGTGACTATTGCAAGAGTCTCCAGGAGACCAGTTAGAGATCTATAGGATGCAGTTAATCTTTAACTGGTTGAGTCAGTCATTCCTTTAGGCCAGTGGTTCTTAACCTTTTTTGAGGTACTGAACCCACCAGTTTCATATGCGCATTCACCAAACCCTTCTTTAGTGATAAATAAAATATGATTTTTTTTTTCCAAATTCAAGACATAGGTATATGTTTTTTTACTGGTGCACAAAATGAGCCGTGCATGAACATCACCTTGCTCAAAGAACAAAACCAACAAAGTGCATGAACTCACAACAAATTACAGTATTACTTTATTCTGGCCTCCATGGCAAAGGCTTCTCCGAACCCCTGAGACCAACTCATCGAACCCCTCAGGTTCGATAGAACCCAGGTTAAGAACCACTGCTTTAGGCTCTTTCTCCTGCATTTCTGGTTTCTCCCCTCTCGGTATCTTCAGCACCTTCTGCAGGTTCTCCTGCTTCTCCAGTTTCTCCTTCCAATAGGTCACTCTCTCCCAGCTTGCAATGTCCCTTCCAGTGTGCAAGCCAACCACAGGAATAAAGGTAAGGATATTTTTTTACACTCATTTTTTGTCGTTTTTTATGTTACTACAGTTACAGTATACAGTAGAGTATATTTGTCTTTTTTCTTTTTCTCTGTCTTACTTGTATTTTTATGTTCTAGATTATGATTTTTCAACTGTGTTAGGATAGGAAAAGTGACTTAAGCTAGGATGTGTTTCGACTCATTAAAATTTGGGTTACGTCACTGTCGTAGAAATAGAACTGTGTCATAACCGGAGGACCCCCTGTAATGCCCTTAGGAAATTTTAATTATATGTTAATTTTAAAGATCTTAAAGAAGACTGAAAATACTCATCAAAAATATGAGGAATTTCAAGGAATCATATTTCCTAATAACAAACTATACTACAAGACCATTGTAATCAAAATAGCATGGTACACTCATAAAAGCAGACCTACAGATCAATAGAACAGAATAGAGAGTCCAGAAATAAACCCACACCTTTATAATCAATTAATATTTGCCAAAAAAGGGAAAAACATACAAGGGTTAAAGATTATCTACTCAATGAATAATGTTGGGAAAATTGAATAGATATGTGTAAAAAAATTAAACTAGACTACCTTCTGAGATCATACACAAGAATAAACTCAAAGTGGATTAAAGACTTAAATATTAAACTCAAAACCATAAAAATCTTAGGAAAAAAAATAGTAAAATCTTGGACATTTCTCATAGCAATATTTTTTCTGATATATCTCCTTGGGCAAGGGAAACAAAAGAAAAAATAAACAAATGATACTACATCAAACTAAAAAGCTTTTGCACAGCAAAGGAAACCATCAAATAAATGAAAATACAGCTCACTAGAGAAAAGAACATATTTGCCAATACCTCTGACAAGGGATTAATATCCAAAATTTATAAAAAAAAAAACATAAAAAACTCACCTGAGTGGTGGTGGTATACTTGATAGAGTTTCGATGTGGAACTCTGAAGTTCCCAATTTGAAACCCCAGAGTCATTGCTTGCACACAGGCATATCAGCTTGAACACGTGATCACCACTTGAGCATGGGATCATCAGAATAATCCCAAAGTCACTGGCTTGAGGCCAAATGTTGCTGGCTCGAAGCCCAAGGTCTCTGGGTTCAACCCAAGATAACTGGCTTAAGCAAGGGGTCACTGGTTTGGCTTGAGCTCCCTGGTCAATGCACGTTTGAGAAACAATTACCAGTAATAAACAACTAAAGTTAAGCAACTACAAGTTGATGCTTTTCATCTCTCCCCTCTCTTTCTTCCTTCCTGGCTCTTTGTCTCTCTCTCTCTCTCAAAGTCAATAAGAAAGAGAAAAAGAACTTATAAAACTCAACACCAAAAAAACAATCCAATTAAAAAGTGGTCAAAGGACCTGAATAGACACTTCCAAAAAGCACATGTCGAAGGCCAATAGATATATGAAAAGATTCTCAATGTCACTAATTATCAGAGAAACGCAAATTAAAACCACAATGTGGTATCATCTCACATATGTCAGAGTGGCTATTATGAACAAAATAAGAATCAACAGTTTTGGTGAGGTTGTGGAGAAAAGGGAACCCTTATTCATTGTGGGTAGAATGCAGATTGATACAGCCACTGTGGAAAGCAGTATAGAGTTACCTCAAAAATTTTAAAATAGAACTAAATTATGACCCAGCGATTCCACTCCTAGGTATTTATTCAAAGAAACCTGTCATGAACCAGCACGACTCATAATTTTGTGGGTCTTGAGTGGGAATGGTGGAGGATTAGAAAATAAACAACAACAAAAAAAGGATTGGATCGGGAGGTCTTCTGGTGGCTGATGACTTACCAAAAGTGCCTGCACTCCCAAAAGCTTTATTTTTATAGTGTAAAGTAAAATTATTTTGCAAAACAAAGAGAGCTCAGATACAAAGTCACATTTCTGAGACAAACCAAGAATTATCCTAAGTGCAGATAACCCCCCACTGTGCATAACATCTTAACTTCATAAAACAAAGAGTAGAAAGAAAACTGCCTCCAATCTCT
The DNA here is from genome assembly GCA_037038555.1 of Rhynchonycteris naso. Taxonomy (NCBI): domain Eukaryota; kingdom Metazoa; phylum Chordata; class Mammalia; order Chiroptera; family Emballonuridae; genus Rhynchonycteris; species Rhynchonycteris naso. The sequence continues at coordinate 38,570,400 of CM072997.1, read as the reverse complement.
TTGAGGGACATGGGGGCTGGGACAAGTAGAAACCTTCAGCATCATAGCTAACACCGGGGTGTGGGGAAGGGCATACAAATTGCCTTTACCTACTTAAACAGTCAGAGGTTGTGGGAAAGAGCTTAACCTTTAGCACCTTAATCAGACAAGTGAGGTGGGGGGATGGGCAGCAAGACCCTTGTCACCTTACTGCCAGTCTCCCACTCCTCTGTCCCCCCAAAATCTAAACTATCTTTTGCAGCCTGTTTCCCACAGAAACCCAAAACACTATTGGAAGGACTATACACACCCCTATGTTCATTGCAGCATTATTTACAATAGCCAAGATTTGGAAGCAGCCCTAGTGTCCATCAGTAGGTTAGTGAATAAAATGCTGTGGTACATTTACAAAATGGAATACTATGCAGCCATAAAAAGGAAGGAAATCTTTCCTTTTACAACAGTATGGGTAGACCTGGAGAGCATTATACTAAGTTAAATAAGCCAGTCAGAGAAAGACAAGTACATATATGATTTCAGTCATATATGGAATCCAATGAACAAAATGAACTAACAAACAAAATAGACACAGACTCATAAATACTGAGCAGACTGACAACCATACAAGGATGGGAGCTGGCTGAAGAGAGTAGAGGGATTGATATTTTTCTCATGGACATGATGAAAGTGTGGTGATTGTTGGGGCAAAAGGGAGGAGGTGGAGGAGAGTGTAGGGGTGTAAATGGTGGTGGACAAAGATTTGACTGGAGGAGTGGATGGACACAGTACAGTGTGCAGGTGATGTGTCATAGAATTGTGCACCTAAAACTTGTATGATTTTGTTAACTAGTGTCACCCCAATAAATTCAACTTAAAAAAATATTTTAAATGGAGCATTTCATTTCATTGATCTTACCATCACACAATCATCAAGTTGTGCCTGAGTAGGCAGTGGCACAGTGGATAGAGTGTTGGCCTGGGATGCTGAGATCCCAGGGTCAAAACCCAGGTCACCAGCTTGAGCATGAGCTCATCTGCCTTGAACATGTACTCACCAACTTGAGCACAGGGTTGGTGGCTTGAGTGTGGGATCATAGACATGACCCCATGGTCACTGGCTTGAGCCCAAAGGTTGCTGGCTTGAGCAAGGGGTCACTGGGTTGGCTGGAGCCCCACCACCATCCCGTCAAGGCACATATGAGAAAGCAATCAATGAACAACTAAAATGCTGAAACAAAGAATTGACACTTCTCATCTCTCTCCCTACCAGTTTGTCTCTCTGTTTCTCTCTCGCTCACTAAAAATAAATAAAATAAAATAAAAACAACAATCATCAAGTTGTAAATTCCCACCTAATTCTTGAGGAATTGCATAGCAAATTAAATGATGCAAATCTACCAGTTTTTGTGGTGACTCATAAAGCATGACCAACTGATACAACACCAAAGTTTTTCCAATTTTTATTCTCAAAATACATGAGTGCATCACTCAGGATCATTGAAAAGCTAATGAAGAGTTTCTTTAAGTTGGTGTTTTATTATTGTTAAATCACTAGGAGTTCTGTTTCCAAGAGAAAATACATGTATTAATCATAAAAGAGAATTTCCATAAATATAAAAAAATGCATCAGACTAGCCTGACCTGTGGTGGCGCAGTGGATAAAGCGTCGACCTGGGAACACTGAGGTCGCCAGTTCAAAACCCTGCACTGGTCTGGTCAAGGCACATATGGGAGTTGAGCTTCCAGCTCCTCCCCCCTTTCTCTTTCTCTCTCTCTCTCTCTCTCTCTCTCTCTCTCACTTTGTGTCTCCTCTCTAAAATGAATAAAATAAAAATAAAAAATAAATTTAAAAAAACTTAAAAAAATAAAAAAAAATGCATCAGACTTTTAATAAGGAATGACTTGTCTTTTTCCTTTTCTTAAGGATATAGATCATATCAGCAAGGCAAATATCTCTGCCTCCCAAGAGCTTAGCCATGTGAGGGATAGGATGCATGCACATAATAGCAATTACTGACAACCTGCTGTATATTCTGCTCTGTAGATAGGGTTGAAATAAACAGAGAAAATGGTAGAAGTTACTTTTGTGTAAAGGGAGTAACCTAAATATTGACATTTAAGCATGTTTAACACTTACAAATGAATTTATTGAGTGAAGTTGAAAGTAGTCAATAATTATTTCAAGTCAGTAAATACTCAAGGGATAAAAGTAAAGAACAAAAAATAACATCATGTTACTCTCTATATGGGGGGGGGGGGTAGGTTTACACTTGTTCTTATAGAAAATACAACAGTTAATAAATAATAATATAAGAATAAATTTTTGCATAGTCACAACTGTAAACCTACTTTTGTCCCACCCTAGAAAGTGGCATCTACCAAAGAAAATACATTTTATAATTTTTAGTAGTGGGTTTAATGTTAGATATTCTACCAATGGGAAATACAAAAATTAGAGATTCCTAAATTCATTCACTATTTAATGCCACTGACTGCTTACTAAAAACAATGGCAGAAAGGCATCTACCACTTCTCTGGCAGTAGACTAAGTTCCTTGGTTAACTATCTGTAAGCATCTGATTCTGTTCTCTGACGGAATCTTTCTTCTTTCTTTATCCAGTGTCCTTTGTGGCCTCTGACTTTACCAACTGGAAGGTTCTTCTTTGCTCATTTTTCTCCAAGACATATCTGAGATGTACATTAACAACATACCCCACTTGGGGAGCAGCACAGTGTTTGTAGCTTGTTTCCTGCTGGTTAAGATGGTAGAAGAGGGAGTATGAAGGTTGTACAGGCTCCTTACAGGGGGTTCAACCAGCTCTCATAATACAGGCTCTTGTTTATTTGGAAAAAAATAATTACCTCAACATTTTAGTAGAATTCCAATCTATTCATTTCACATCAATTTCTTGTGCATATAACCCAGGCCAAAAATCTTGTCTAAATATGTATTTTAAGCCTGAAATTCTCATTTTACATTTACTGGGTTCATATCATAATTATTTCCTTCTCTATCCATTAAGGCAATGGAAAAAATAGGCTTGGGTAGGAAGACAATATCTACATCTGATCTTTGCTGCTATACTGGCTCCCATTTTCTGGCACAGATTTCCTAATGGAAAGTGCTTGAAAAGGGCTATTAAAACATACTCTGTTCAAGATGGCAGCATAAGTAAACACAGGACTTAAATCCTCCCACAACCACATCAGAATTACAACTGAACTACAGAATAGCCATCATTCAGAACCGCCTGAAATCTAGCTGAATGCCATCCTACAACTTGGGATTTAAGAAGCTACATTAAAACTTGTAGGAGGAGCCAAGAGGTGGAACAGGCTAGTCTGACATCCACACCCACACCCACAAGGGGTGGTTTAAAATCGGGAAGACTATCTCAGCTGTGGACTTCCCCCATGAGGAGTGAGTGTCCCAGTCTCATACTGGCCTCCCAGCCCATGGTTCCAGAGCCAGAAAGAGAAGTCCCCATAACTTTTGGCTGTAAAAACCAGTAAGGATTGTGGCTGAGTGAAAGGGAGGGTTGTAGGAGCCCCAGGAAGTCCTCTTAAAGGCCTGAACACAGACTTACTCAGACTCACTCTTTCAGCATTACGGCAGCAACTTGAAAAGAACTAGGGACATATGGAGAGAAATTGGATTGTTGGTCATTGAGGCAGGAGATGGGTGGGACAACTTTCTGCTAGACAAAAGTTCTGGCAGAGGCTGCTGTTCTTTTTCTGAGTTATACCCCCCTACCACATACACACACACAACCAGCAGGCAGGAGTAACATCTGAGTTTCCATCAACCTGGTTCACACTCTTCAGTGTGTGGGTACATCCAAGCTGTTTCCAGAGGCTTTTCCATACAAATGCCCTCTCTTATCTTATGCTTCAGACTTTTCTAAGCTCCCTCAAACAAGCAACATCTGGCCTCTGTGTGTGCTGTACTTGCTAAGTAGCCCTAGGCCTTGCACTGGCAGCCACTGGCTCGGTTCAAAGTTTGGCCCCTCCTGCGAACCTCCTAGTCCAGCACAAGTAGCACCCACTGTACTTTTCACTGTAGTTCGTGCTGGGTGGTCCTAGACATGACACAGGCAGTGGCTGACCCTGCACCACCCGGGACACCACAGAGCCAGAGCACCTAGTGGATAGCTTCAGACCCTGACAGAGTATAACCCTACCACCAAGATTACTCTACCCAGCAAAGCTATCATTTAGAATTGAATATCATATAAAGAGCTTCCCAGATAAGAAAAGACTAAAGGAGTTCATCACTACCAAATCAATATTACATGAAATGTTAAAGGTTCTTCTTCAAGAAGAAGAGGTAAAGAAAAAGATCAAATATATGAACAAACCTGACCAGGTGTTGGCACAGTAGATAGAGTGTTGGCCTGGGATGCAGAGAACCCAGGTTCAAAACCCTGGGGTCACTGGCTTGAGCACAGGCTCACCAACTTGAATGCAGGGTTGCTGGCCTGAGCATGGAATCATGGACCTGACCCTATGGTCACTGGCTTAAAGTCCAAGGTTGCTGGTTTGAGCCCAAGGTCACTGGCTTTAGCAAAGGGTCACTGGCTTAGCTGCAGCCCCCAGGTCAAGGCACATACAAGAAAGCAATCAATGAACAACTAAGGTGCTGCAAAAAAGAATTGATGCTCCTCATCACTCTTCTTTCCTGCCTGTCTGTCCCTATCTGTCCCTCTCTCTATCTCTATCTCTCTTGCTAAAAAAAAAAATATGAACAATAAAATGGCAATAAATACATATCTGTAAACAATTACATCTAAAAACCAAAATAAACAGAATAGAAACAGACTTATAAATACAGAAAACATTTTGACAGTTGCCAGATGGGAGGGGTGTGGGGAACAGTAATAAAGGTGAAGGGATTAAGTGCAAATTGGTTGGTACAGAATAGTCATGGGAATGTAAAGTACAGCATAGAAAATATATTCAATAATATTCTAATAACTATGTATGGTATCAGATGGGCTTATCAGAATAATCACTTAGTAAGTTATATAACGTCTAATCACTGGGTTATATACCTGAAACTAATATAATATTGTATTTCAACAGTAATTAAAATAAAAAATTATTAAGAAGTAAAATACAGCCTGACCTGGCGGTGGTACAATGGATAGAGCATTAGACTAGGATGCAGAGGACCCAGGTTCGAAACCCCAAGGTCACCAGCTTGAGCACGAGCTCATCTGTTTTGAGCAAAGCTCACCAGCTTGAGCCCAAGGTTGCTGGCTTGAGCAAGGGGTCACTTGGTATGCTGTAGTCCCCTCCCACACCCGTCAAGGCACATATGAGAAAGCAATCAATAAACAACTAAGTTGCCGCAACAGAAAATTGATGCTTCTCATCTCTCTCCATTCCTGTCTGTCTGTGCCTATCTTCACCTCTCTCTGTCTCTCAAATAAATAAATAAATAAATAATATGCCAACGCTAAATCTTGGATTAAAAAGAATCAGAGTCGCCTGACTTGTGGTGGTGCATTGGATAAAGCACTGACCTGGAAAGCTGAGGTTGCTCGTTTGAAACTCCAGGCCTACCTGGTCAAGGCATATATATGAGTTGATGCTTTCTGCTCCTCCCCTCTCCCCTTCTCTCTCTCTCTCTCTCTTCTCTCTAAAATAAATAAACAATTTTTTAATTAATCAGAGTCACTTCCTGTAAGGGTATTACACCATCTATTGAATAGTTAGAATCACTGAAATATGAAAATTATTTGTGTATAACAACTTATAATTTTAAAAGAAGAACAAAAATGTATGTAACTTTTTTTTTTTACTTTTTTTTAAATTTTTATTTTATTCATTTTAGAGAGGAGACACAGAGTGAGAGAGAGAGAGAAAGAGAGAAAGGGGGGAGGAGCTGGAAGCTCAACTCCCATATGTGCCTTGACCAGACCAGTGCAGGGTTTTGAACTGGTGACCTCAGTGTTCCCAGGTCGACGCTTTATCCACTGCGCCATCACAGGTCAGGCAAATGTATATAACTTTTGTGGGGAGAAAAAGTACAGCTTATACAGTCTAAGATTAATAACACATTTTGATAATTAATTCTAGGATAAAATTGGATTGTTTTTACAAAGATCAGATATACTTTTTAGATATTTAAAGATGAAGGTGTTAAACATTTTTAAATGAACATAGTAAAATAAACTCCAAAAATAAAGTGTTACAAATGAATCTACAATATGCTAAGCAAAGTAGAAAGGTAAGTCACAAGTTGGGAAAAAGTGTTTTGACAAAAATAAATCACAAAGGAGTAGCATGAGGAGATATAGTCTAAAAGTCTACAAATTAATAAAAACATGAAAGAATTCAATAGAGAGAAGCAGGAGTTCAACAGAGAATATGAATAAACAATCTCTAAGGAGGAAACAAAAATCTCTAATATGTATTTATGAAAAGATGGTCAGGAGCATACATATAATCAAAGAAATTCACATTAACAAAAAATGAGATACCATTTTATACTGTTTTATCACCAAAAATGTCATATCCGGCAATACTTTATTACTGAGTCTTCTGTTTTATTTCACTCTTTCATTACCAAATGTTGGTGAGGACATGAAGCCATGGTTACTAGTGAGAAGACAAACTGGTACTATGATTTAGAGGACAATTTTGGCAACATATAGTAACAATTGATGATACATAAACATAACAACCAGAAATATGGCTCCCAAAACACCTAGAAATGTCCCATAAGATATAACAAATATGCCTTGAAAGGCATAGATTCATCACAAGAAAATAAGGTAAATGGCTAGGGGACAAAAAAGAAAAGGATAATGAAAACTAGAATCATGCTGTGTGTGCCACCACACAGATAGTGTGGCTATCTGAGGAGTTCTTCCAATCTCTATTAATGCAAAGACTTGGATCTTCATGACCACAAGACAACAGAACAAGAGGTCTTTGGCTTGAAGGAAGCTGGAACTTAAAATTGAGATACCTTGCCTGACCAGGCGGTGGCGCAATGGATAGAGCATCTGACTGGGACGCAGATGACCCAGGTTCAAGGCCCTGAGGTCACCAGTTTGAGTGTGGGCTCATCTGGTTTAAGCAAGGCTCACTCGCTTGAACCCGAGTCACTGTGTTGTGCAAGAGGTCACTCGGTCTGCTGTAGCCCTCTGGTCAAAGCACAGATGAGAAAGCAATCAATGGACAGCTAAGGTGCCACAATGAAGAACTGACGCTTCTCATCTCTCTCCCTTCCTGTCTGTCTGTCCCTATCTGTCCCTCTCTCTGTCTCTGCCCCCCCCCAAAAAATTGAGATACTTTGTCCCCTCACCCGACCAGACACCACAAATACACATAAACACACACTCAAAAATATACATATGCAACAGACACATATAGTGATGCTATTTACAGGTTTACACCTTTAGTGAAAAGCAGAAATAAAAACAGATACATCCATCACCACTGAGAAATATACATATATAGTTTATCCTGTATGGGATCTGGGTAGGAAATTATCTTCTCTAAGAATTTTTAACATCAGGTCTAGACTATATATAAGTTTAAAATGTAAATGTATAACACCACATGATCTGAGAGTCCTGATTTAAGAAATTAACACAAAAGTGGTCTAGGGTGGATGTGTGGCACCAAGAAAAGCATACCTTCCTAGAAGAAATATTTTGGATCTATCACTATGCTTTTTTCAGAAGGCATGCAGACCCTAAGGACTAAAAAACAGCCTGGGGAATGAGGAAAGAGAGGAGATGTGGGAATCTGGGAGAGAACTGAGTAAAGGTCATCTTGAGGAGAGCAATGACCTTCACCTGAGAACACCTAACAAGGTGTACATCATAGAGACATGTACAAGAATGTTCTTTATATCACTATTTTTTATCTTTTTAATTTATTTATTTTACTGATTGATTTCAGAGAGAATTGAGAGAGAGAAAAAAAGATAGAGAGAGAGAGAGAAAGGCAGGGGATGAGTGGGAAGCATCAATTTATAGTAGTTGCTTCTTGCATGTGCCTTGACCAGGCAAGCACAGGGTTTCCAACCTGCAACCTCAGTGTACCAGGTCGGCACTCTATACACTGTGCCACCACATGTCAGGCTATATCACTATTTTTTAAGCATAAAAAAAAAGATATGTTTTGAATGCCATCAACAGGACAGTAAATTGATAAATTGTGGTATAGTTATCTATTTATTGGAATATTGTATAGCAGTTATAAATCAAAAATGCACTACATTTATCAATATGGATACATTTCAAAAATTGAGAAAAGAGAAGTTTTCAAACAATTCCTATTTTTATATAAAAATTTATATAAATTTCTATTTTGTAAAACAATATTAGTGTTGTTTATATTTGCATGCATATGTAATAAAAGCAAAAACATGCACGTGAATAACAAATACAACTTTAACATAGTACATTACTTTTAGAAAGAATTCATCCCTGGCTCGTTGGCCCAGCATGCAAACATCCCAGGTTCAATCCCTGGTCAGGGCACACATAAGAAGTGGCCATCTGTTTCTTTTCCACTCCCTCTCCCCCTTCTCTCTCTCTTCACCTCTCGCAGGCAGTGGCTCCATTGACCCAAATTTTCGCCCCTGGTGTTGAGGATAGCTTGGTTGATTCAAGCATTTGCCCTTGATAGGGTTTGCTCGATGGATCATCGTCAGGGTGCATGAAGAAATCTGTCTTATCTCCCCTCCTCTCACAAGAAAAAGAGAAAGAAAAGAAAGAGAGAGAGAAAAATGAAAGAAAGAAAGAAAGAGAGAGAGAGAGAAAGAAAAAGAAACAAAAAAATAAGGAAAAAAAGAGGAAAGAAGGAAGGAAGGAAGGAAGGAAGGAAGGAAGGAAGGAAGGAAGGAAGGAAGGAAGGAAGGAAGAAAGGAAAGAAGGAAGGAAGGATGGATTTTAAATTAGGGGAATGAATTTGAGGAGGAAAGCATAGTTATTCATGTAGTCTACAGTGTTTTATTTTTTTTTTAATCTGATATAAACATAATGAAGTGGTAAATAATTCACAAATCTGGGTAGCAGATATATGGATATTCTTTATATTATTTTTCCTACTTTTCTGTATTCTTTAAACAGTTTACAATTGAAATTCAAGTCTCCTAAAAGTTAAATTAAATGATCAGCCTTCAAAAATATTTCTCACTAAGCTATATTGAAAATAAGTTCAGGTGAAATTATAGTAAATCTAATAAACCCAACTCTGATGAAATATTTCTGTATATTTTATTAAGAGGATGCTTTCTAATAAATAATTTAAAGTACGGGGCAAAATTATACACGTCCTCCTTTAAAGCATTCTAATAACTTATAACAGAATATTCAGGGAGCTACAAGACGGAAGTATCCACATTACTTTTGGGAAATTAAGAAACTCTAAAGAAAAACAGTACTGTTAGAAGCAAAAAAAGAAATCTTTTTATGTGAGATGTATTTACTTTCATTAGAATTAGAACATCTCTCATCTAGTTAAGATTATTAGGTTTTTAATTTTGTTTTCTTACTGATTTATATACCTAATCTCATCCTAAGTTTGTTAAAGAAATCAACTGAATTTATACCTACATATATTTTATATACGTGCATATTAACACAAATACACAGGTATCTATGAGGGGTATGACACTGTTTTTCTTAACGGTAAAAAAGAATAGACTAAACTGAGATTAGAAAAAGTCCCATTTGAAATCGTAAAAGTAAATATACTAATATGTGACAGGGACAAAATATTAAAATAACTAATCACATGCTTGTCTTTGTCCTTCTTGCCATCCAAGCAAAAAGAATTATTTGCTGCGTGAGCAGATCCTCAGCCTGGGCCACTGCCATGCTGGTAAATGGGCTGCAGAATTGCTGTTTTATGTGATTACAAGGGATTATGTGAATTTGCTAAATTGAGAAAGTTGAAAAAATCCCCATGTGACATTCCAGGCTGGGAAGTCAGTTGGCACCAACCATCAATTTCTTATTTAGAAACCTTTCTTAAAGAAAGAAAGAGACAGTGACAGAGAAGATGGGAGTAGTTCAGAGTCCTGATTCATTCCTGTTGGCAAAGAATGGGTCTCCTGTAGGTCTGTTTGGTGCCTGAGGACATCTGGTAGCTTGGGGAAATTCTGCTTTCTTCTAGGCACCACTACACCAGAGTAAGAAACATAGGTCTCACATGAACATTCTAATCTTAGACCCTGGAAGTATTTTTAGTTTTCTTTCTGTAAGGTCAATAGCCACAGTCATCATCACAGCCTCCTGGCTCTTGCAGGTTCGCATTTGATTTGGGCAGATTGTAATCAAACAATAGAGCCAAGGACTGGTGGGCCATTTTTTATTCCTGCTCGCAACCCTCCGGCGAGAAAATACACACAGCGAGAAAACACTTCCCTTTCCATTTAAGGCTCCCAAAGCCACTGACTTTCTCCGAACTTTTTCTAGAAACCAAAGCTTCACTCAGTCCCTTCTGCATGCCTCCATTTTGCCTTCCTCCTCCCCTCCAACCACGTGGCCTCTCCTTCTCTACAACAACATGGTCTCTCCCTTTTCCAAAATGGCCTCCTAATTCCTCCTTTTAAAACCTTTCAGCTGGACAATCTCCTCCTCCGGTACACATTAGCATAACCAAGCCCCTTCCCTAGCATGAAGGTAATTAATATTATCACGTAGGTGACGGCCATTCATGTGGGAAGTACCATCTTTAACAATCAAGGTGAGCAAAACCAAATAACACAAACATTACAACTTATTTGCCCAACACTTTCCTACTTGTTGCCTGTCTCTCATCCCTAAAAGATAAGCTCCCTGAGAACAGTGATATTATTCTGGTACCTTATTGGAGCTCAGTAAATATTTGTTGAGTAAATAAATGTAGATAAAAGTTGACCCATGCCACCAAAACACTCCACAGATGACAGACCCTTATCACTGAGAAATTTCTAAGTCTAAGTGGAAGCTGAAAAGTTTAAAATTAGAAGTCACATGTGGACCCACAGTCACAAAGATTCCTGTTTTTGTAGCAATTGTCTAAATGTTCAGAAAGAATATAATCAAAGGTGGAGAACTGTTAAAATTCACATGTAGGAAGAATAAAAATGTACATATAACAATGTATGCATGCAAAAGAAATTCAAAAAACCCGATTACTTTCCAGAACTGATTTCACATATTTACAAACTCACACTAAATAGAAAAGAAATTGGCAAAATATGGGTTGGGGAGAACACTGTGTCAATATATGATATTTTAGGCTCTGAAATATTTTAAATTATTTGCGATAATTTATCTTTAAGTAAATATATATAACTCCATGCTGTTGCCAGCACCAAGGTGGCCCAGTTTGTTCAGGTTACAAACATATATTAAAAGTACAGGTTTAATAAAACTTACTAATTTGTGTTTTTCCACTTTTCATCCTCTCTATTTAATAGTACTCATTATTGTTGTCCCATTATGAAATCATGAAAATTTACATCTAGGAAATATTATAAAATTTAACACTTTTGTAATATTATTTACTGGTAAGTAAACTGAAAGTTAGCTAAGTTAACAAGTTCCCAATATAATGCAGCTAGTAAGTGAGGCATTGAGAGACAGAGACAGGAAAGAATAGTTTCCTGATTTCTACTGTTTCAAACCTGGTATGAAAGGCACCTTTGTTTTTTAGCTTGTTTTGTTTTTGTTTTAATGAATAAGAGAGAGAGAGAGAAGAGGCAGACAGACAAACAGAAAGATAAAAAAGCATCAACTCATAGCTACTTCACTTTAGTTGGTCATTGATTGCTTCTCATATGTGCCTTGACCTCCAGCTGAGTCAGTGACCCCTTGCTCAAACCAGTGACTTGGGCTCAAGACAGGGACCAAAGGATCAGTCAATGACCCTATGCTCAAGCCAGCAACCCCATGTTTAAGCTGGTGAGCCTGCACTCAAGCAGGATGAGCCCTCAGATAAACCCACACTCAAGCTGGGGACCTGGGGGGGGGGGTAGGACCCAGGTCAATGCTCTATCCACTGTACCACCACTGGTCAGGCAAAAATCAACATTTTTCTCTTTGGGAAATAAATTAACATTTCTAGCAGGATGCTTAAGGAAATTTCTGATAAGTTTTCATTTAAAGTCTTGTTATGGCACTCCACTTCCTTCCCACACAGCTGTCAGTCAAAAGTGACTTTTAACCAAACTTCTTTAAACATTTATGATTAATCCAGTGGTTCTCAAATTTTGTTGCACACTATAATCACCTGAGGTAGTTTTAAAATTCCCAACATCCAGATCAAACCCCATACCAATTAAATCAAAATGTCTGGGAGTGGCAGCGAAGTATCAATATCCAAAATCCTTTAAAGATCCTTCCCTAGGTGAGCCCAATGTGCAGCAAACCTAATATAGCCTAACAATGAATTGTTTCCCTTCTTGTCCCCTTACGCTGCCTTCTATACCTCTATCTTTGTGTCTGTCTCTCTTTCTCTCTTAAATGTATCTTGAAATTAGTCTACCAGAAGCCTTTTCCCTTGCATAGATTAACTACTTTTCTAAAGTTTATCCCTCTTTGCATTATCTTCCAAGGTTAAGTGATATGCTTAGATACTCTAAAAAATAATAACTATTCAAGACATACACTGCATTCTTTAAGTCTTCACACTTACTGTAGGAAACTCTAAGAGAATCTAGTTACTCTGGTAAATAAAATCACAACTAACAATTTGCTGTCAGAAAATAATCTTTGATCAACACCAAATAACTAGTTAACTAAGTGCCTTACATTTCTTCCATGATTGTGGAAGCACTTGTCCGCTCTTCATTACACAAATTACTGAACTGCTATGCCTTTATAAGCTCTAATCAATTTTTTTGGCCTCTTCCCATCCATGGCTATAGCGCTAATTGAGTTTACTGAGGAAGTAAATTATGCAATTGCCCATAATAACATTAGTCAATTTTCATACTTCCTAAACAGCTAGTCACATACCACAATAGTTGGCAGAAAAATATAAGAAAAATTCCATTATTGAAACTCATTTACCTGACTGATTATTTTTCTAAACATTGTTTCTTATGCATTCAGTACCTTATAAAAATAAATTATATGCTTAAAATACATGAAAATAGTCAGAACTAATATTATTGATAGGGAAAAAAAAAGAGATATTTATTGAACTTCCAAAATGTAGCAGGCTCTAATTGAGCATGCCACAAATATTATCCAATCTTCACAAAAATTCTAAAACCATCTTTATTTTATAGCAAGGTAAATTGAGATTCTGTAAGATTAAGTAACATATCCAAAGCAGTTTAGTTTACACATAACAGAGTCAGGATTCACACTGTCAAAGAATAATATAAGACCGCTAGATATTTTGTCTATTGATTTTTCATGCAAGAAAACACAGGCCAATAAGGAATTTACTGAGTTGACCAAAGGACAAAAGTAAGAGTTTTAATCGCTAAAGAGAAGGAGTTCATGATGTTTATTCTAGTTAAACATTGAAAATTAGCCCTGGGGATAAAATCAAATAAATAAATATTGTCTGTACATAATTTGTTAGAACAAATTCCAATTCCCCCAAAGGACTTATATCAGAATTTATATATATTTTTCAAAACTCAATGATCATAATCCAATTTTTAAAAATTAGGCAAAATATTTGTGCCAACATTTCACCAAAGAAGGTATATAGATGGCAAATAAGGACATGTAACATGCTCAATATAATATTCTTTAGGGAAATGCAAATTAAAACCATAATGAGTAATCACTGAAACCTATTGGAGTGACTAAAATTAAAAAAAAAATTAACAATAGCAGCTGCTGGCAAGGATGCACAACAACTGGAACTCTTTTACATTTTTGGTAGGGTTGTAAAATAGTACAGAAGTCTAATCCCTACAGACAAGCAAATCTAAAGCTTTCTTGTTGAGTTTCTACAACACTCACAGTCTATACAGTGCCATTTGCTATTACTGCAATTGTGAGAACAGTTTCAAATGCAGCATTTGGGAACTTCAAGGCAAGGAAGAAACCTGTCCTCAAAGCAATGGAAAGCAATATATCCAGCTACTCCTGGTACTTTTGCATGACAACAGACAGCTCAATGAGAGAGTAATAATTCTCCTTAGATATCACCAATGTAGACATATTGCAACCCAAAATGACATTATACTCCCTTCCCAGAAAGCACCCTCTTTTCTCTCTCCAGGCCCACAATGTGAAAAGATGTTAAGATGGTATAAATATACCAAGATACATGCACACAGCCTGAAATTATAGCCATTTATTCTTAATTTTAGTAATTTATTTCAGAATACTTCTTGATATCTTAGGATAAAACAAAACAAATATAATTAACCAAAGCCATGCAAAAAAAAATGTTTCAATGATCAATTCATTCAGTGAAAATTATTATTAGTCATTTTTAGTGATGTGGTACCATCAGCAGTATTTCACAGCAATTATAATTCATATAATTATATGAATTACAGAAAAATTATTATTCTTTATAAAAAGTATTCATGTCATATTTATAAGGATTAAAGTAGCACTAGAGACATACCTTAACATTTTTTGGCCATTATAACTACCTTTGTTTTTTCACAAAACTGGTGGCTATTATCAATTTCAAAGGTATAATTGTTACAGATAAAGTTAATAATTGTTGGATAATCAGAAATTAATTTCCATGAGTGAATCTTACCATAATTGCAGCTGGTAACATTTTTAGGAGAATATTCTAATAGAAACCACTCTGTTATTCCAAAAGGATGACAAATTCAAGTTAATTAAATCTCCTGAAACAATTATGATCTTGCTGAATCAGTTGCCTTGCCACTGAGTCAAGATCTACAGCAGTAATTAAAAATACTGAGAACCCAAGTCAAAGGTGGAGAAAAGGCAGAAGAGAATGTGAAAAAAGCAAAATGCACCAGGTTGGGTATGGAACTAATAAAAACCACTTAGTTGCTGAATACAGGCTATCTAGTATAAAGCTCAAGATTTAGTTTATTTACTAACATATTCTTTATATGCAAGGTAACCACATAATTAATTATCTCAGCCGAAACTCTTTTCAGAGAAATGGGGCATTAAAAATATTAAAAAACATAATTTTTCAAATATTATTCAACAACAAATTATTTGCATTATACTATTAGACTTCTTAAATGATATTTTAGGTAGTTCTTTAAATACTACTATCTAAATACTATTTTTCAAAATAATTTTAAGTTGATTTACAAAGAAATTCTCCAAAGGTTTAAACATTTCTAAAATCTATTTGATAATGGACAGCAAAAAGGGAAAATGCATATCTCCATGTTATAGTACATTTTAAAATTCAAATTTAGATACATCACAAAAAGAATTGTAGTTTCCTGTTTATATGTTAAAATATTTGTAAATCCTAGAGCCAACTTTTAATTTACTGAGAACACTGTTTTTATCGTGACCTTGCGTTCCACCAAAACACATATGTATATTACATGAAAAACAAATGATTTTACCAACAGTATTGAATTTTTAATGGAATTTATTATAGCATTGTTAATAATGTCAGGGTTTTTTTATTTATTTTTTTATTAAGTGAGAGGCAAGCAAGCAGAAAGACCAACTGACTCCTGTATGCACCTCAGCCGAGATCCACCTGCGAGCCCCCAATGGGACGATGTTCTGTCTGGGGCCGTTGCTTTATTCTTTGGCAACTGAGCTACTTTAGTGCCTGAGGCGAGGCCATGGTGCTATCCTCAGTGTCCGGGGCCAACTTGCTTGAATGAACCATGGCTGCATGAGGCGGGGAGAGAGAGAGAGAGGAAGGGGAGAGGGAGGGATGAAAAAGTAAATGGTGACTTCTCTTGTGTGTCTTGACCAGGAATCAAACTCAGAACTTTCACATGACAGGCCAATGCTCTACCACTGAGCCAACTGGGCAGGACCAATGTCAGCTTTATATTGTTTCAGCTTTGGCAAAAAAGAGAAAATATTTCTGATGTTTTATTTTAACTTCTATGAATTAGATAAAAAATATCAATCTCGTATAAGAATAAACAAATAATTTTCTATTTGAAGTATCTGATAGCAGGATATAAAACTGACATTATTTAACTGATTGCAAAGTTCTGCAAGTGGAGCTGACAATAAATAGTATTGTTTCATAAGTATAAAATAAAATTGAATCAAAACGGAACAAAACTAATTTTAAAGAGTAGTCATTTGACACAAATAAAATGTCATGCTTCCCAGAGAGATATGTAAAGGCGTAATGTTCTTAAAGAAACTATTAATTACTTAATGCCTTCAGGTTTTCACATGGTCATTAACAGTGCTCTACATATACCCCCAGCCCCCACCTTGTTGGCTGGTAAATATCCACACACATTTCATATAACTACCCCTTGAGAATCATAAATTTACTACTTAGTTCAATTTTAATGTACCGTATTTTTTGCTCCATAAGACGCACCTAGGGTGTTAAGAAGAAAAATAAGAAATAAAATATTCTGAAACAAATGGTGGGTTAAAATATTTAATGAAATATACCACAATAATATTTCAACAATGTAAACTCAACTGCAGTATTAACAACCATTTGCACTGTTATTAACAAATGAGAAGAGACTTTAATGTTCAAATACTCTTCTAGTTGTCCGGAAACCCCACTTAGGAAGCTCAGTTGCTCACAATCACTGATATCACTTTCTTTGCTATTTTCATATATGATACCATCTTCAATGCCATCTCAGGCATTGTTAATGCCACATTTTTTGAATGACCATCCCCCTGGAAAAGGTGAGTATTTATGGGAAATCTATGGGATAGTAAATCTGCTGGTCCTACAGTCTTTTAGACTCCAGTACCGGCCATTCAGGTTGCTGTTCTTCTTTAATTCAGGATACCCAACTGCTGCTGCACTAAGGAAAGTCCAGTTATTTTTTACTCTAATGTCACTACATAGGTAAACTACCTAGATTATAGCTGTAATAAACTGATGGAGATGAGCAGCATAGCCTGCTTTGTCTGCCGCTGCTTTGCCTGTGCAGTGCTTGTACTGGCTTCCAGCTCACTGCACAGCGCCTTGCACTCTTGGCCCCTCCCCTATCGGCCAGCCAGCCAGCAAATGAAATGCTACTAGGCTAGCAACAAGCAATGTCAGCACTTCACTCAGAGCTCCGCAGCTTCAGGGCAACCCTCCACCACTACAGCGCCCCTCTCAGGTCTGCCCTCGATGATACCAGATGAACGCACCCACACAATGTCACTGGCCTTCCCTCCTGTGCTGCATGCAACTGTGGAAACCGGAACCAGGAGATCACCCGGCAGATGCCCGGGTTCTGCACACCGCCATGGCGGGTATGATTATGCTCCCACTGGCACTCATTCTACATATGTTTACTGGTGCAGCACCCAACAGCAGCTAAAAAAATGAACATTAGCTCCATAAGACACACGGGCATTTTCCCCTCCACTTCGGGGAGGAGGGGGGGGGGTCTGCACCTTATGGACTGAAAAATATGGTAATTTTGATTTTTGATAAAAGACAATACCATCGAAAGGAAAGCAATCAAATCTTTCCAGATGTCCTCTAGAGCAGGACAACTCAGCATTCTATTCTCTATACATTTTTTTCATATCCACCTGACCTAAAATCCCCATTTTCCTCTGACCCCCATGATTGGTGATAATTTTGTGAATTTCACAGGCCATGACATGGGCCACAACACAGTTTATTGGTTCCTCATGAGGCTACCTCTTATCACTACCTGAAACCAGAAGGCTCCAATTGCTCCCATTTCATGCCCTAGTACACTCTGTTTTAATAGCAAGGGTCCACCTGCTGTCCTTTAGAGAAATGTCAGATATGTTGCATACAGAAAGGGTCAGATAATTGCTGGATATCTTTCATATTTAATATAATACCTAACAGTGACAACTCTGGTCACTGCACACGTATCTCATAAGACCATGTCAGAAGCTGAAAGTACAAAGTGAGATGTATAAACCCATCCTAGCTTATTTAATTCAAAAATTAATAATATAAAATCTTATTTAAAAAAATAAAAACATCCAAGACAAGCACTCAGTCAGAGAACATACAAATCCTACAGATGAAGACCAGAGCTGGCATTCCTATATGGGCCCTGTCATACTTGCTTGGTAGTCTGCAAGTAGTCGTCCCACTGTATGTCCACTGATCAACCCATAGAAAATGTCTTCATTTGCATCCTATAAATGGTAAGCCTCTACTTTATGAGAAAAAGCCTTCTAGTATGACAGTCCAAGTCTTACACTTCCCTGAAATTTAAGAAATTTTCTCCAAACTCAATATTATACAGGTGGAAGGAAGTGAAAACAGTCACAGAAACTCAGGAATTACTACCTAGATGTTGACCAACTGCTACAATAAATTATATTTTGACAATAATTTCTAAGTTTATAACCTAGAAGAAATTTCCTGAAACATTTTAAAGGAGTAAGTATGCTCTTTCTCTAACAATTACCACCTATTAGGTAAAAATAAACTATAGTGTTTATTCTACTAAAACAAAGACATTTGTCACAAAATCCCCAATGCTAATATATAAATAATTTTGGAAAACTGCAGGCCTCTCAAATCTCTTAACTCCTAAATTCATAAGAGCCTATGGTACGTTTTTAACTCACATTACTTATATAGATAAAGATTCCATTAAGGTAACTGACTAATGTGGATCTGTAACTATGCTGTTTGTCTGTTTGTTTGTTTGTTTGTTTTTGTAAGAGAGAAAGAGTGAGAGACAGAGAGAGAAGCATCAACTCATAGTTATAGCACTTTAGTTGTTCATTGAGTGCTTCTCATATGTACCTTGCCCAGGGGCTCCAGCTGAGCCAGCAATTCCCTTGCTCAAGTCAGCAAACTTGGGCTCAAGCCATGTCTATGATCCCACACTCAAGGTGGGGACCCCCGTACTCAGGCTGATGAGCCTGTGCTCAAGCCAGATGAGCTTGAGCTCAAGCCAGAGACCTTGGCATTTGGAACCTGGGGCCTCAGTATCTCAGGTCGAGTCTCTATCTACTGCCAATCAAGCTAAAACATGTTGTTTTAAATGGAAAAGATAATATTCCAAAATTATGTGTTTATTCAATAACAATATGATAAGCTCCCATCATGTACAAGACCTGTGCTAAGGGTTTCAGGTATACTAAAATGTATAATTAAAATTTTATCCATGAGAGTTTATAATCACCTTAAGAATTCATAACAGCACTTTAAATCAGCCAGGACCCAGCTAGCACATAAATGTTTTGGTAGACATCAAAATAATTGAGATAGATATATTGAGCTATATATATGACCAATGAACAATCTAAAAGTAAAATTAAGACTACAATTTCATTCACTATAACACCAAAAAGAATGAAAGGCATAGAAGTAAATTTGACAATAACAAAAACGTACAATACTTGTACACAAAGAGTTATAAAACTTTGCTGCAGAAGGATTACGTTCTAAGAGAGCAGAGAAAGGCTACATGGAGGAGAGGAGAGGCAGCAAGATGGCAGAATGCTGAAGAAGAAGCCAGTTTGTGCAAAGAGAAGGAGATGGGGGGCAGAGGCCACCTTACACAGTTCCAGAGCCTAATGATTATATCTTCACCTTGAAAGTTACAAGTTAGTCCAGAAAAAATATTCTCAAGTACATTTCTACCCTGAGAAAAAATAAAAGTAAGGTTGCCTCCCACTATATATCATCTTGTTGTTAGGCGGGACTGACCTATATTTTGTTTCTGGATTGGAAACCATCTGAATCTGTACATACTTGACTGACCTCTTGGACACTTTAATATTTCAGAACCATCATCTGGATAAACCAATGTTGAACTGGACTGAGACGACTCTTCAACTAGGGAACACTGAAGAAGCAACATAGAGACCGGGACGGCACAGAAAACCTCTCTCACAATCACTCACCTGGGACTCCAGGAGACAGGGAGAGAAGACAGGACTGGAGCAGCGGGAAGAGAGTACAGTCTGGAAGGCACAGGGAGAAAAGCTTTGAGGGACAGCCACCCTAAACCCTGAGCTGAGTCACTCCACAAATCTGAAACAATATTTCCCCTGGAACCAGCAATTGGAAGCAGAACACCAGCCAAACAAGCTCCCCTGCGGCAATCAGAGCACAGTCACTTAAAAGAAGGGAGCTTTCAGGACTACAGTATAGAGTGTTAGGGTCTGAGCTGCAGCGCCCCCACCCACACTGCTGAGGGACAGCTGGAGGGCGGGCGGCAGGAGGTGGATTCCCTCGGGAGGGAACAGAGGCCGAGTGGGCTGGCGTAAGCTTGATATAGCCCAGCGGGGGTGAAGGGGAGGCGCGAAAGTGGTCCTGGGGCTGCAGGCCCCCCTGCAACCCCACCTTTGGGAAAAAAGCAGGAGCCCAGAACAGGCAGAGATCCGCCGCTGGGCAGGGGCAAGCGGGTGTGCAGCCTCACTCGGCCTCTGAGGCTTGAAGCCCTGCATGAACTGGCTTTGCCCACAGAGGTGAGGCAGAACCCCGGGCTCGCAGTTGAGCGCAAACCAGCAGCCCGGCCAAGAAGCCGAGGTTGGCGGGGGCAGGGTGGAAGCCCAGCTTCCTGCTGAGCATGTAGCAGCAGTCACTCCCTGACAGAGGAACCAGCTGACAGGGACCCGCAGCTGAGCAAAAGTGCTCACCCTTGCCCTTGGTGCCCAGGCTTTTGGCCGGAGTGTGGTGTGCAACCCCACTCGTGGGAGAGAGGTGAAGGCCGAGACTGGCTGATGCTTATAGAGCCTGGCACGAGAACACAGCCCCTCCCACGGAGGAGGAGGAGGCAAGGTGGAAATCAGAGCAACAGCTGCAGCAGCCAGTGCTGGAAACACCCATACCCAATTGCCCTAGGCAGTGGCAGAGAGGGTGGCGGGCCTGCAAACAGACCACACATAGGAAACACAGAGGCAACACCCATAGAACTCCAGTAGCCTAAGCCTTCTTACACACAGACAAAATGGGCAGGCAGAGAAATGCAACCCAAATGAATCAAGAGAAATCCCCAGAGAAGGACCTGAATGAATCAGATATAACCAAACTACCTAATGCAGAATTTAAAATAATGATAGTTAGAATGTTCAAAGAACTTAAAGCAACAATGGATAGTCATTACGAACACCTAAATAAAGAGACAGCAAGTATAAAAAAGGAAATGGAAATAATAAAAAAAGAATCAGACAGAAATGACAAATACAGTATCAGAACTGAAGACCACAGTGGAAGAAATTAAAAGCAGGATGGATGACGCTGAGGATTGAATCAGTGAGTTAGAGGACACAATAAACAAAGGCACAGAAGCAGAGCAGCAAAAAGAAAAGATACTCAAAAAATCTGAGGAAACTCTAAAGGAGCTCTGTGACAACATGAAGAGAAATAACATCCGCATCATAGGGGTTCCTGAAGAAGAAGAAAAAGAACAAGATAAAGAGAAAATTTTAAAAGCTACTAGAGAAAAAAAGGAGCCCCCATAAGGATGACATCCAACTTCTCAACAAAAACACTTGAGGCCAGAGGAAATGGCAAGATATATTCAAAGTAATACAGAACAAGAACCTAAAACCAAGACTACTTTATCCAGCAAGGCTAACACTTAAAATTGAAGGAGAAATAAAGAGCTTCCCAGGCAAGAAAAAAACACAAGGAATTCATTAAATCCAAACCAATTCTGTAAGAGATGCTAAGGGGCCTGTCGTGAACAGTTCAAAGGGGTAAAATAATATAGCAAAAAAAGAATACAGCTTTAAAGAATAAAATGGCAATAAACAACTACATATCAGTAATAACCTTAAATGTAAATGAATTAAATAATGCAATCAAAAGACATAGGGTAGCTGCGTGGATAAAGAAACAGGACCCATACATATGCTGTCTACAAGAGACACACCTTAAAACAAAAGATGCACATAAACTGAAGGTAAAAGGATGGAAAAAATATATTTTATGAAAATGAAAATGAAAAAAAAGCCAGGGAAGCAATACTTATATCTGACATGATGGACTTTAAAACAAAGGCTGTAGTAAGAGATAAAGAAGGACACTACATAATGATAAAGGGAACAATTCAACAGGAAGATATAACCATTAAATATATCTACACACCGAACATAAGAGCCCCAACATATATAAAGCAGACTTTGATGGATATAAAGGGTGAGATTAACAGCAATACTATAATAGTAAGGGATTTTAATAACCCACTAACATCACTGGATAGATCCTCAAGAAAGAAAATTAACAAAGAAACAGCAGACTTAAAAGATACACTAGATCAACTCAATTTAATAGATATATTCAGAACTTTTCACCCTAAGGCAGTAATATATACATTCTTTTCAAGCGCTCATGGTACATTCTCTAGGATAGACCACATGTTAAGACACAAAAGTGGTCTCAAAAAATTTAAGATTGAAATCATTTCAAGCATTTTCTCTGATCACAATGGCATGAAACTAGAAATTAACCACAAAAGAAAACTGAAAAATATTCAAACACTTGGAAACTAAATAGCATGTTATTAAATAAGGAATGGATTAACAATGAGATCAGAAAAGGAATAAAAATGTTTCTAGAAATGAATGATAATGAGCATATATCAACTCAAAATTTATAGGACACAGCAAAAGCAGTACTGAGAGGGAAGTTCATAGCACTATAGCAGTGGTTCTTAACTTTTTTTGAAGTACCAAACCCACCAGTTTCATATGCGCATTCACTGAACCATTCTTTAGTGATAAATAAAATATGATTTTATTTTTCCAAATTCAAGACATAGGTATATGTTTTTTTACTGGTGGACAAAATGAGCCATGCATGAACATCATCTTGCTCAAAGAACAAAACCAACAAAGTGCATGAACTCACAACAAATTACAATTTTACCTTATTCTGGCCTCCGTGGCAGAGGCTTCTCCAAACCCCTGTGACCGACTCATTGAACCCCCAGGGTTTCGATAGAACCCAGGTTAAGAACCACTGCACTATACGCATACCATAAGAAACTAGAAAAGGCTCAAATAAGCAACTTGACCCTGCATTTAAAAGAACTAGAAAAACAACAGCAAATAAAGCCCAGGACTAGTAGAAGGAAGGAAATAATAAAGATCAGAGTGTAAATAAATGACATAGAGGCTAAGGAAACAATACAGAGGATCAATGAAACCAGGAGCTGGTACTTTGAAAAGGTAAAATAGATTGATGAACCTTTAACTAGACTCACCAAGAAAAAATGAGAGAGGACTCAAATAAATAAAAGTAGAAATGAGAGTGGGGAAGTAACAACTGACACAACAGAAATACAAAGCATTGTAAGAAAATACTATGAAGAACTCTATGTCAAAAAGTTAGAAAACCTAGGTGAAATGGAAAAATTTCTTGAATCATATAATCTTCCAAAAATCAATCTGGAAGAATCAGAACACCTAGACAGACCAATTACAACAAATGAGATTGAAACAGTTATAAAAAAGACTCCCAACAAAGAAAAGTCCTGGGCCTGATGGCTTCACAAGTGAATTCTATCAAAAATTTAAAGAAGAACTAACTCCTATTCCTTTCAAGCTATTTCAAAAAATTCAAGAGAAGGAAAGACTTCCAAACTCCTTTTATGAAGTGAGCATAATTTGATCCTGAAACCAGGCAAAGACAACACAAAGAATGAAAATTATAGGCCAATATCCCTGATGAATTTAGATGCTAAAATTCACAACAAAATATTAGCCAACCGGATCCAGCAATATATTAAAAAAAAATCATACACCATGATCAAGTGGAATTTATTCTGGGGAGGCAAAGCTGGTTCAATATTCGCAAATCCATCAATGTGATTCATCACATAAACAAAAGGAAGGACAAAAAATCACATGATAATTTCAATAGATGCAGAAAAAGCATTTGTTAAAAATGAGCACCCATTCATGATCAAAACTCTTAGTAAAGTGGGAATACAGGGAACATACCTTAACATGATAAAGGCCATCTATGACAAACCCACAGTCAACATCATACTAAATGGGCAAAAATTAAAAGCAATTTCCTTAAGAACAGGAGCCAGGCATGGGTGCCCCCTTTCACCACTCTTATTCAACATAGATCTGGAAGTCTTAGCCACAGCAAGCAGACAAGAAGAAGAAATAAAAGGCATACAAATTGGAAAAGAAGAAGTAAAACTGTCATTATTTGCAGATGATATGATATTGTATATAGAAAACCCTAAAGTCTCAGTCAAAAAACCACTGGACCTGATAAATGAATTCAGCAAGGTGGCAGAATATAATATTAATACTTAGAAATCATAGGTATTTCTATATACCAACAATGAACTGTCAGCAAAAGAAATTAAGGAAACAATCCCCTTCACTATTGCAACCAAAAAAATAAAGTACCTACTAGTAAATTTAACCAAAAAGGTTAAGGACTTGTACACGGAAAATTATAAAACATTGATAAAAGAAATCAAGGAAGATACAAACAAGTGAAAGCATATACTGTGTTCATGGTTAGGAAGAATAAACATCATCAAAATGTCTATATTACCCAAAGCAACTTATAAATTCAATGCAATACCAATTAAAATACCAATGACATACTTCAAAGATATAGAACACATATTCCAAAAATTTATATGGAACCAAAAAAAGAACACGAATAGCCTCAGCAATCTTAAAAAGAAAATAATAAAGCAGGAGGTATCACTCTTCCAGATATCAAGGTATACTACAAGGCCATGTACTCAAGACAGCCTGGTACTGGCAGAAGAATAGGCACATAGATCTATGGAACAGAACAGAGAACCCAGAAATAAACCCACACCTTTATGGACTACTGATATTTGACAAAGGAGGAAAGAACATACAATGGAGTAAAGACAGCCTCTTTAACAAATGGTGTTGGGAAAATTGGACATCTACCTGCAAAAAAATGAAACTAGACCATCAACTTACACCATTCACAAAAACAAACTCAAAATGGATAAGAGACTTAAATGTAAGTCATGAAACCATAAGCATCTTAGAAGAAAACATAGGCAGTAAGCTCTCTGACATCTGTTGCAGCAATATATTTGCCGATTTATCTCCCCGGGCAAATGAAATAAAAGGCAGGAAAAATAAATGGGACTCTATCAAACTAAAAGTTTTTTCACAGCTAAAGACAATAAAAACAGAATAAAAAGACAAACCACACAGTGGGAGAACATATTTGACAATACGTCTGATAAGGGGTTAATATCCAAAATTTATAAAGAACTTATAAAACTCAACACCAAGAAGACAAACAATCCAATCAGAAATGGGCAAAAGAAATGAATAGACACTTCTCCAGAAAGGACATACAGATGGCCAATAGGCATATGAAAAAATGCTCAACATCACTAATCATTAGAGAAATGCAAATTGAAACCAGAATGAGATATCACCTCACACCAGTCAGAATGGTGCTCATCAGCAAAACAACACAGAATAAGTGGTGGCGAGGATATGGAGAAAAGGGAACCCTCCTGCACTGCTGGGGGGAATGTAGACTGGTGCAGCCACTGTGGCAAACAGGTTGGAGATTCCTCAAAAAATTAAAAATTGAACTGCCTTTGACCCAGCTATCCCACTTTCAGAAATATACCTTAAGAACACCATAGCACTGTTCGAAAAGAAGAAATGCACCCCCAAGTTCGTGGCAGCATTGGTCACAATAGCGAAGATCTGGAAACAGCCCAAGTTTCTGTCAGAGGACGAATGGATTCAAAAGCTTTGGTACATATATACTATGGAATACTACTCAGCCATAAGAAATGATGACATTGGATTATTTGTAACAACATTGATGGACCTTGATAACATTATACTGAGTGAAGTAAGTAAATCAGAAAAAAACTAAGGACTATATGGGTCCATACATAGATGGGACATAGAAATGAGACTCAGAGACATGGACAAGAGTGTACTGGTTACCCGGGGGGAAGGGGAGGTGAGGGAGGGGGTAGGGCCAGGAGAGGGGCACAAATAAAACCATATAGAAGGTGACGGAAGACAATTTGACTATGGGTGATGGGTATGCAATATAATCAAATGTCAAAATAACCTGGAAATATTTTCTCTGAACATGTGTGCCTGGATTTATCAATGTCACCCCATTAAAATTAATAAATTAAGAAAAAATCTTGGTAACTAATGACATTGTTGAGAAATAGAATCAAAGGTGATATTTCCTGTTGTGGAGACAGACCTTGATTTTTTTTGAGCTATGATGAGGTTTTTTTTGTTTATTTTAGTTTTTATTTTGTTTTGTTTTTCTTAGTTGTGGATGCACACATACCTAATTGACCTATGTCTCTAACAGTTGGGATGTTGGTATTAGACGGTCAAATAGGAGTGAGGAGACTCTCCTACTAGCATTGGGTTATACTGTCTATTGAATAGTACTTGATTAGTGACATATATTAAAAAGGAATTGTTAGAATTACAAACTCACCTACTTGCATTGTGATTTTTAGATTAAAATGCCGGAACATGTTTGTAATTGACACATAAAATATAATTCTATATAAAATTTTAAAAAAATAACTTTGCTGCAGGAAAATAGAAATTTAAACAAATGAGACACCCCATGTTCATGGATTGAAAGATTCATTGTTCAGACTGCAATTTTCACCACATTAATCTTTGGATTCAAAGCAACCCTATCAAAATTCCAGAAACCTCTTCAGTAGCAATTTGCAAGCAAATTCTAAAACGTATATGGAAATGAAAAGCTAGCCTGACCGGTGGTGGCGCAGTGGATAGAGTGTCGACCTGGAATGCTGAGGTCGTCGGTTCAAAACCCTGCACTTGTTTGGTCAAGGTACATATGGGAGTTGATGCTTCCCTCTCTCTTTCCCCCCTCTCTAAAATGAATAAATAAAATAAAGTTTTAAAAAGAAATGAAAAGCTAAAATAGCCCAAACAATTTTGAAAACAAAGTCCCAAGCTGGAGGTCTGTCACTTTTTAATTTCAAACTTACTATAAAGTTTCAATCTAATACTGGTATAAGGATAAATGGAGTCTGGCACAGTGGATGAAGCGTCAATATGGAATGCTGAGGTCCCTGGTTTGAAACCCTGGGCTTGCCTTGTCAAGGCACATATGGGAGTTGATGCTTCCTGCTCCTTCCCACCTTCTCTTTCTTTCTCTCCCTTTTCTAAAAGGTATAAATAAAATATTTTAAAAAGTGGGGGAGGGATAAACATACAGAGATCAACAGAGCAAATCTAAGAGTCAAAAAAAAACCCCACTTTATACTTAGAGTCAACAACCTGGTTAAACAAGTAGCATACACACAGACTTGCACATGAATGTTCATAGTAGCGTTATTCATAACTGCCAAAATCTAGAAACAATCTAAATGTCCATTAATGGGGAAATGGGTTGGCAGAATGCACTCTATCCATAAAATGGGATACCCTCAGCAATAAATAAGGACAAATGCTACATCATAGATGAACTTCAAAGTCATTATGCAAAGTGAAAGAAGTCACACACATTATATGATTCTATTTTTATGAAATGTCTAGAAAAGGAAAATAAAAAGTATATTAGTGAATGAGGCTGAGGATGGGAAGGGGACATGTAAACAGACATGAGGAATCTCATTGAGGCAATAAAATTCTAAAATTGATTTATGGTGACAGCTGCACCATTCAGCAAAGTCACTAAAGATCATTGGATTGTATACTTGAAATAGGAAAATTTTATGGTATGGAAAATATATATCAGTAAAGTTGTTTTCAAAAATGAGGGATGGTAAATACATCTTCAAATGACAAAACAGGTGGGTAGGATAGCAGTTGATAACATCTAATAATATATTTTACATTGTGCTCCTTAACACATTTCACATCAATTTGAGAAATAGACAATTTCCTTGAAACTGAATAAAGCATCTGGCCATAACCTGGTCATTATTATACCTACAGGAGAGAGTCAGTATATGATTTGTACTCTAGTAAAGTGATGGCAACAATGAAAACACTGAGTAACAAGTGGAAGACTAGATTTACCCTGCAGCTCACCCAGAAATATTCAAGGCTTTTCAATAGAGAAAGGAAGGAGACACTCTCAACAGTGAATGTTAGATGAGATGGACTTAACAAAAGCATTTCCAGGTGCTTTTAAGTGTTTATGACCTTTCCAATTTCAGTCTGTTACAAATTATATGCCATTCAATTGGATCCCTACTTTAAACATACACAACCCAAAATATTATAACCCCTTGAAAAGCTATTTGAAAATGTTTGACTGATCTCAAATTTAAGAATGGGCTAGAAAGTGAATCCACAGTAAAACATTTTTTGATGTTTTACTAATGTGTACAGTAGAAGCTTTCTGAACACACCTATTTAATGACAAATAAATAAATAAATAAATAAATAAATAAATAAATAAATAAATATCTAAGCTCTCAGTCCCTTTCTAAAGCACATTGATATGCCCACGGTGTGCTAAGTGCTGTCCATAGTTCTCTCACATAAGCCTGGGCACACATGTTCCCATAAGTTGTATTACATTGATCCAAAGTCTGCTGTTTACTCCCAAGTCATTATTGTAATTATGTTATTTCATTAAATATCATCAGTGATGTCAGTGAAAATGGTGAAGTAAAATCTCCAAAAATCTTTTTCAAAGCAATGAGAACACTGAAAAAAAAATCTCAGAATCAATTTTTTCAGAACACTCAAAATTAAGCATTTACGACCATCCAAAGAGTGTTTATACAAATAATATATATATATTTGTTGATGATGATGATGAATATCAGTAAGAACACGTTTTGTGGCATTTTAGCTTGCCATATACTCTTCTACTCTTCTCAAAACTCCCCAGCTCCAACTATTCACATAATCATGGTAAAAACAAAACGAACAAACAAACAGCATTCTAGAAGCAAATGGAAGAGGTAGAATAGGCTGGAGCTCTTTCAAAGCCCTAATCTCAGAAAGTGGGCATTATTTGACCTATCTCATGGCTTCCTTGAAGATCTCACTCCCAAGCTTTGTTGACGTGACTCAGAACTCTCTTGCTGTGTGCAAACAGCTTTTTCCCCAGGAGCATGACTCAAAATAACCAGAGGAAATTGGTTAACATTGCAGTTGCCTGGCGTATTGAATTAGAGGTGCGGCAAACAATAGACTAACCAAAACGTTTAAAAGGAAAAGCCAGGGTGGAGACTTCCCTGGGGGGCTTTAAAACCAACATATTCTTGAGAATCTAGAAATCCATGTGCTTGTGTAGGTCATACCTATTCCCTGAACTTCTACTGTAATTATTGCCAAAACCACATCATTTAACATTCAGTTATAAGCTAGCTCCTATGACTTTAATTGTACATTAGTTTCACCTTCCCAACATTACACTAAGAGCTAACTTCTGTATAGCACTCTGTGCCAGGCCCTGTTCTAGGTGCATTAGATGTGTTGGCTTATTTAATCCTTATAAATTAAATACTATTATTACCCCACACACAAACACTATTTTACAGAGGAGAAAACTGAGGCTTAGACTGCTTAAAACCCCAAGGTCAAATAATTACAAAGTTGTAGAACTGGGATTCAAATACCTTTCAGCTCAAGATCATGCTCCTAAATACCAAGTAATGTCATCTCCAGTTCGCAGAAAAAGCAAAGGTCAAAACTTGTATAAACATGCCACTTTCTCATTTGGAAAAATGATTTAATGTCTATGAGACTCAGTTTTCTCCCCTTTAAAATCAGTCTGTAAATACTACTATTTTATTAGGATTATTATGATAATTACACTAAAGTGTATATGGAAATATATTATATATTGAAAAGTGCTAGTAAAAGTATTTGCTAATTATCTACCTGGGTAAGGGACAGGCAAGAAGAACAGTATGTAGAGCAGAGTCAACAAGACCTAGTTTTGATCCTGACTTGAATAGTTGCCATCTCTGATACAGTAGGCAAATAATTTAACCTTCATGGGTCTTAGTGTTGACATATATAAAATAAGCATTATACACACCTTCTGGGTTCTGAGGATTAACAAGAGAAAGTAAACAAAACACCTGACCAATGCAGTGTACTCAATAAGACTTATTTTCCCTTTCTACCCATTATCATCATTATAGACCGATGTTGCATTTCTATTCACTTAACTCAGCTTCATTTTGCTTCATAACACTTGTCAGCCTCTGACATATTATATATTGATTTGTTTCTTTATTTCTATCATTCCTATCCAAGTTGCAAACTCCTTCAGGTCAAGGACTTTTCATTTTCTTCACTGCCGTATTTCTGACATCTAGAACACTGCCTAGAAATAATAAGTGTTCAATAAATATTGGTTGATGGACCTATATTACCTATCATTATCATTTTTGAGGTCAGGGTCAATACCACTGTTAGCACTTAACAAAAATAAGGTAAATATTTATCAAGTAGCTATAAAGTATATGATATACTCTCAATCCAGTTTTCTCGTAGATTAAACTCTAAACTCCCTGTATCAGAATAACTTTGGATACTCATTACTCCAGAATTGTGGAATCAAAATGGTAATGTCCTAGTAATTTATCTTTTAAGCAAAATCTACTTTTTTCTTTCTTTCTTTTTAATACAGACTTCTGTTTATTGGGCATTTAAAAACTCTATTACTTAGCATAGTGCTCCAGCCCTCTGGGAACTTCTAGTGTCACATGGAAAAACTGATGAAGATACAAAACTGTTGTCAAGAGGAAGAGGGAGATGGAGTCAAGAGAGACTAACCTCCCAAGTCTTCTTCTCCCAGAGCTTTTATTGATCAGAAGCAAAAACGTTTTTTACAAGAAACAAAGGCTGCAGGAGTGCAAGAGAAGGAGATCAGGCGATAAAGGGAAAGAATGACTAATGACTTCTTGCTAATATGGAAAAAAGGACTAGTTTTAGTCAGTACATTCTTTTTCTTTTGCTAATTAACAAGTACAAAGGAAGGGGCAATCTATAAAAAGCCTGTTTACATGCATTCCTTTGTGTTTGCACAAAGGTCACTCACACAGTTTCTTGGCATTTGCACCTATTTCTCTGTGTTTGCAACAGGGGATTACATTTACATCACTATTCACACTCAGAACTTTTTAACTAAAGCTTCTTAATCCACTAAAGCTTCTTAATCCAAGTTATAGAGGGTCCAAGATCAGATAAATGATTTCCTACAATTTAGCACAAAATTTTGTTATAATTGGGTCAAGGATATATATAGCTTTTAATCTTAATTCAAAAACTCTGAAACTAAATTTACTGTTCTGTGTGTTCATGGATTAAAGCCAGAAAAAAAAAAAGATCAGATAAAGTTATTTTTTCTCACCTTTATAGTTAAAGATGGTCGCTGACCTCACGTGATACTGCTAGTTGCCCTTCTTGTTTGGAAGGGGCATGGTTATGCTAATGAGCATCAGGCGAGAGCTTTCAACCAAAAGGTTTTAAAAGGTGGAGCTAGGAGGCCATTTTGGGAGCGAGTGATCACGTTCTTATAGAGAGAAACAGCCTATGCTATAGCAGGGCAGAGGAGGGCCACGTGGAGGAGAGAAGCAGCCAAAATGGCAGAATGATGAAGGAGAAGCCAGTTTGTGTAGGGGAAAGAGATGGGGAACAGAGGTGAATAAGACTGGTGAGGTGGAAGCCTTTGATTCTAGGAAAACTTGGATGAATCGGTAGCTTTGTGAGTACTGAATGAGTGGGTTTTGGAGTCCAATGTGTTTGTTTTTACTCACTTGCTGAATGCAAGTGTAGAATAAAAAATTAAAAAAAAATGGACCACCAGTTCTTGGTTTTGTTGATTCCTTACCATCTTTCCAGATCAAATGTGAACCTGCATTGGCCAGGCAGCTTTGATAGTGCCCGTGAATACTGGCCATACAACATCTTTGGGTCATTTTGAATTCATTAGAGCTAAAAATAAAAACAGTTCTGGTCAGTTAACACAGTTAAATATGGTAAGAATTTCAAAGCTTCCGTAGCAATCAAGATTATTCAGTTGTAGAGAGTTCACTGGCACATTCTGAAACTTCTGCCACAGCTTAAAAGATGTTCAGGGCTGCCTGCAATGTCTTCAGCACTAAGCACAATGAAAACTGCACCTCCATTCCCTATATCTTCTTGTAGGTAGAGCACAGAGCATTTACCTAGCAGCTGTGGCTGATGCAATGCTATGAGAATACTCCAGCTCCCAAATCTCTCCTGGGAACATCCAGGAAGGGAGCTCGCCCACTCTATGGAAGTGACTCAGCACCAGCCAGGCAGCCTCCTGACCTTTTTTGGCCATTTGCCCTGCTGTGACATTCTGTTGGCTGAACCCATGTGTAAAGCCAGTAGTCGCGGCCACCATCACAGACGCCTGTCCCATGCAGGTTCATATTAGATTTGGACAGTTGGTAATGAAACAACAGAGCCAAGAACTGGTGGGCCATGAGCTTTATTCCTGGCTTGCACATGGCGGGCAAGTAAAAACATACACTGGGCTCTAAAACCCACTCAATCAGTGTTTACAAAGCTACTGACTTATCCAAGTTTCCTAGAATCAAAGGTTTCTAGCTCACCAGTCTTATTTACCTCTGTTCCCCATTTTCTTCTCTCTGCACAAACTGGCTTCTCCTTCAACACTCCACCATCTTGGCTTCCTCTCCTAGCCTCCTCCATGTGGCTTTACTCTGCTCTCCTCTCTAATGCTAATCTCAGGAACCAAGAGAGAGTAAGCTCCTGATCTGCCCCACTTTATAGTGTAGAAATCCAAACCTTTAATCCAATCTGGAAGTCTCTGATTGGACTATAAACAAGGAAGTCTCTGATACAAAGTCACTTATCTGAGGCATAATGGGAGGATTCCTCATGAGAGTGCACCACCCCACATCATCCAATCAGTCAAGGGTGTGGGGAAAAGTTTACTCTTAAAATTAAGCCTTAGGCTATAACAACCCGGCCTGCCTACAGCCTGTCCCCCAACACACATTAATATCAACAGACTTGCACGTGGGAAGCACCATCTTTAACAAAGTGAGCATAATATACAGTGTGTTCATAAAGTCATGGTGCACTTTTGATTGGTCAAAAAGTCAAAAGTGCACCATGACTTTATGGACACACTGTATTATTTTATCTGTCCAACACCATGTATATAAGCTAGCTTGCTTCTGTAATAAAGTGAATTTGCATCACTGAACCTTGTCCTTGGAATTGGGTCTTGTGCGTCACCATCATCTTCACCCTCAGGTGGGCCTTGTTCATATCTTCTGAAGTTTAAAATGTGAAAAAACTTATCTTTGAGCAGATTATATATTTATTCAACTAAATCTTAAGTACAAATTGTTTAATACTTTGGTCCACCTTTTGTCTACCTGCTGTTATAAGCTGGGCAGAAGAATTAGTGAAGACACTAAGGGAATTCATTCCAAGTGGTTCCAAATAACACCTGGAAGAGGAATGTAAAGCCAGTAGTCTAGACCACCGTCACAGCAGCCTGACTAGTGCAAGTTCGCAGTAGATTTGGACAGTCGGTAGTGAAACAACGGAGCCAAGAACTGGGGAGCCATCAGCTTTAATTCTAGCTTGCACCCAGCGGGCAAGCAAAAACACACACTGGGCTCCAAAACCCACACATTCAGTGCTCACAAAGCTACTGACTTATCCGACTTTCCTAGAATCAAAGGTTTCTAGCTCACCAGACTTATTCACCTCTGTTTCCCATCTCCTCCTGCACAAACTCTTAACAAACTGGCTTCTTCCTCAGCACTCTGCCATCTCTGCTGCTTCTCCTGACCTTCACGTGGCCTTACTCTGCTCTCCTGTCTAATACCAATCTCAGGAACCCAGGAACCGAGAGAGAGATCAAGCTACTGTTCTCTCCCACTTTATAGCAGACTCAAAACCTTTAATCCAATTATACAAACAAGGAAATCTCTGATACAAAGTCACCCATCTGAGGCATAATGGTATTCCTCCATACATCACCACCCTACATCATCCAATCAGTCAAGGGTGTGGAGAAGAGCTTACTCTTAAAACAAAGCCTTAAGCTATAACGACCTGGCCTGCTTACATTACAACTTTTCCCCCACACCCATCCCAAGCATAAGGGCAAATAATATCACATGGATGACAGGCTTCCATGTGGGCAGCACCATCTTTAACAAAGTGAACATATTATATTTTATCTGCTGAACAAGGAACAACAATGAAATAAGGGTCAAGGGAAGCTTCAGTCTGATTGCTGAGCCAGTTTTTCTCCCCTTCTACTCATTGACCACAATCTCTGGAGAACATTGAGGTAGAAATCTGTGAAGAATCTTATGACATAGTGAAGTGACTTCTCTGGAATCAATACTTTAGGGATGTCAAAGGAAATTAGCATAAGCCAATTTTAAGCAGAACTTTGACTAGGCATTGTTGGTCAAATAAGTTTGTAAAGTATGATTTTTATGTTTTCTCGCTTTTAGTTTGCATGGGAGCTGGACAGCACCAGGTATATGTGGTCTGTGAAATTGCAAATTACCTTCCTGGTTTGGAAGGGCCATTGTTTTGCTAATGTTTGCTGGAGAAAAGGTTTTTTCACCATAAAATGTTTTGGGGTTTTTTTGTTTGTTTTGTGTGTGTGTGATAGAGACAGAGACAGACAGACAGAGGGACAGATAGGGACAGACAGACACCTTAGTTCATTGATTGCTTTCTCATACATGCCTTGACTGGGGGGCTACAGTAGACCAAGTGACCCCTTGCTCAAGCTGTGACCTTGGGCTCAAGCTGGTGAGCCTTGCTCAAACCAGATAAGCCCACACTCAAGCTGGCAACCTCAGGGTTTCGAACCTGGGTCCTCCACGTCTCAGTCTGATGCTCAATCCACTGTGCCACCGCCTGGTCAGGCACACCAAAAGTTTTGAAAAGAGAGAGCAGAAGGAAGAGGCAGAGAGAAGCCATGTTTGCAGAGTGAGAGGAGAGAGAATGCAGAGTTTGAAGGAGAAACCATGTTGGCAGGGAGAGAGAAGGTGTGCAGATGGGGAACAAGAACTGAGGGGTTTTGTGAGCTCCACTGAGACTGGAGACACCTTTGATTCTAGGAGAAACTGGAAAAGATTCTCTTGGTTGTGGAACTGAAGAATGTGTCAGTGGCTTTGGGAGCCCTGAGTGAGAGGGAAGTGTTTTCCCTGCCTGTTTGCTCGTCAGCCAGTGTGAGACTCTAATAAAGGAATGGCCCACCATTTTTTGGCTCCAGTGTTTCTTTACCATCTGTCCAAATTCAATGGGAACCTGCATGTCCACAACAATCACGACTACTGGCCTTACATCATTCAGTGAAAGACAGAAGTAGAAAATGTGGACTTTTTACATTTTAGTTGGGGAGAGTGTCATAAATAGCACTATAAATGTTTGAAAGGACTAAAATATAGGACATAGTCAAGAAATGTTTGTAAACAAATCCTAGGCAATAAAGCACAGTGACTAAGAGAGCAGATTTCAGAGTCAGCATTTGAATTCTGGCTATACCATTTAGTAGCTATGCCTTTGTGTATGGGCTTAATGTTGCTAAATTAGAATTTCCAAATGTATTTAATTGTGAGAAATCTACTTCCCAGAAAGTACTTACATAAATTAAAAGCCAGACATCATATATACTAATAGTAATAAGAATATTAAGAGCAAACAATTAATGAGTGTTTGCTATCTGCTAGGCACTTTTCTAAGTACTAACTCATTTAATTCTCTTAGAAACCCCATGAGGAATTGATCACAGAGTAGAGAACTTAGATACAGAGAGGATACATAGAAGATTCAAGGTCACCTAGCAAGGGATAAAGCCAGTGGTGGTGGTTCAGCACTGGTTCAGCAGAATTAATGCCTAATTTTTTGTTGAGTTTGGCTATACAGTTGTTAAAATGTCACTTGTAATTAGGGTTCTCTCTAAGTTGGGTGCCTGAGCAGCAGCCCAATATGAATATTACAAATTGACATTCTTTACTCTTTTTTAATGTTTATCTTCACAACAGCATATTCTAAGCATTCATAGTAATGTTCATTCCATTCATAGGTGAAAATAATTTGACAAAACTATGCTTATAATATTTATTTATTTATTTCATAAAACTCGTTATACCTTTGATGAAATACTATATTTTAATTCCCTCACACTTGTTACTTCACTAAACAAACATAGCATAAAGGGGAAAAGTGCCAAACAAACAGGGGGTGACAGGCTGTCATTTGTTTCAGCTTTGTGTTATGTCCAAAATTCCCTCAAGATATTATGAGTGTGCTAGTGTTCTCCAAACAGTGAAACCAATAGGAAGCCAGGACATGATAAAACAATAGAAATATAGATTTCAAGGGTTATCTTATCACGCATTTCCGAAGCCATGGAAGAATGCTCACAACTTTTCAGGGAAAAACAGGTTTGTCATACATATTATTTGATTGTATTTAATCTGCATAGCCTATGCCATTTATTAATTTAGCCTAGAATTTTTGTTTAATATCAATAAAATGAAGAAAATGTATGTTACATTAATATTTTTTCACTAATATTTTAAACTCTTTCTTATAACATAATCTAGTTTTATATATAAAAAGGTACCTCTTATTGTTTTTATTTAAGTATTAAATGCATAAAATAATAAACTGCCTTTTGGAATATCATTATTTTATACTTAAAACAGTCATTAAGGCAGAGAACCAGTCATTAAATTATTTGAATCCCACTACTAGACAGAGCTGAGAGTTGACTCCATAGTCTACACCATTAATCATGGAGCCCTTCTGCCTTTAATAAATGGTAGGCAAAGTAGGGAGGTGGCCAGAAGCAGGTGATGGAGTTGATGTTTAGTCACACTCCTGGGACATCTAGCTACAACATAAAGTAGTCACTAGCAGATGGTAAAATTTTTATTAGGGCACAGATTGAGAAGCCAGAATATCTTTAAGGAAATGGGATATAGAGCAGTCAATATTCTACTAAGCCACCTGTAAGAAAAGGGGGGAGGAGACCCTTGATTTGTATGAAAAAGTTATTAACTGTAACAGAATAATAATACTGTGTGATAAAGGTGAAAATTTTATACCCACAATCATGTATGCACATTATGGTGTTCCCTACAGCCCACGTAGTCTTTGTTTCAGTTGCTGTTACTTAAATCAAGCAGTCATATCCTGGCCTCACTTGGAAGCCGCTGAGAGACCTACAGTACCATTATCTTCAGCAGATTGCTTCCCTTCTCCTGGAGGCAGCTCATACCTAAAGGAGGAGGGATCCTCGGCAAGTGCAATAACAGCCTTTAATCTCTATAATGACAGCCCTTAGACCCTAATTATCTAGGCAAATAATTCACACTATAACAGTGAAAGCAAAGGCGCCTTTAGATTTCTTTCCTCCCAGTGTTTTCTTCAAACTAAACTCAAGAGAAGGTGGCATTTATCCAAGGTGAACTTATCGTGAACAATGCCTCTGGGGAGGTCAAGACCACCTTGAGTATACTTGATCACAGAATGGGAACAATTCCCTAAACCTGGCAATTTAATCAAGCTTAACTAACTACTAAGCAACAGTCACTTGGTTGCTGCTAACTTCAATTATTAAAAACTAGTCTTGTAAAAACACAAACATGTTTATCTGAATGTGTTCTTTAAAGTTATAGAGCCCTAGTTTTTATAAGAGAGAGGGCCAGTATAAAGATGAGAAAATATAAGTTACTATACCGTTGCATGTACAGGATAAGGGGGAAAATTGCTATGGGCTAGGTATTTGGGAAAGATTTTAGAGCAACCTTTATCTTATTCCCATTACACAGGTTAGTAAAGTGAGATTATACAAGTTGTTGAAAGGTCACATAACACGTACAAACCCAAGTGTTCTGACATCAGAACCTAGACTTGCTTCACTGTACTGGACTGCCTCTCATGAAAATGGTAGGATTTGAGCTACCTTTGAACAAATATTGATTTTATCAGAGTCAAAAGAAGAATGCAGTATGTTGCAAGAGGGGAAAAAAATAAGCAGCAAAGGCACAGAAGTACACTGGACTGTCTTGAAAGGATATATTGAATAGAATGGTATGAAGAATATAACGAAGTAATGGTACAACGTAAGTAGAGAATTTAGCAAGAGACCAATTATAAAATAGGGGAACAGAGAGAATCTCAAGGGAACAAAATAAAGTCGGAATTTAGGGAAACTAATCTGTAACTATGTGTTTGAAATACCATTCATTAAAAACACCTATGTTACAGGCAAACATTAACTCACTCTTAACGCCTTCAGAAATATAAGTGTTATTTTATTATCATTATTATCATTATTACTCCTGGTTTGACTGCAAAGCCTCTCTGGATATGGAAATCTCATTGTATTTCTCTAAATATAGGTACAAAGCAATAAAGTAAACAACACTCAGATGTTGGTAATCCGTAGAAAGACCTTCTTTCGAGTTCGTATTTTTAAACCCTATGGTAATCTTCAAAGAGAAGTTCTAGACAAAAATTACATTTTTAAACTATAGAATTTAAAATATCAAATAATGTATCATTTTAAAGAACCATCATTCACAAACCTAAATGTACTTAGCATGCAATCACACTACTGCATATGAACAAATTGATTTATAAATAGAAAATGATTAAATAGTGCAATTAACACTGAGTGGATAAGTACTTAATGAAGTATTATATTCTAAGAATGGTTTTTATGGAAAAAAAGTAATTATGGTAAGAGTTAAACCAAATTTTGTTCACATTAGGTTTTAGATCAACTCAAGACAATAACTATTTGTAGAATACCTATGATGCTAGGGATTTTCCAGTCTTTGAAAGAATCAGCACGCGCTTCAATGGGCCCTATGACACTAACAGTCAGGTTTTGTATCTTATGTCCTCCCCTTCCTCTCCTCGCACAGCAGTTTAAAGCAGTGTATAACCTGACTCAAAACTAGACGGGCCTTACTCTGCCCAGTAACCCACAATAAATCATGGTCTGAATCAAAAACAGGAAGTACAAGAATTCTCTCTTGGAAATTTAAACTAAGGGGTTATAGAGAAAATTACTAGATAGTGATAAAAGCTTAAGATACAAATCATGTACAGCCCATGCTAGAACAGTGTGGCATTACGCCATCAGATTTCGAGGAAGCAGGTCTGACAGAATATGAGACAGAAATGAGAGAAGCCATGCATCCCCTGAGGAAAAGAGAAAAAAAGATAAAAACAAAACACTTAGATTTTAATGTTTTCCCAGTTCCATTTCCCAAGAGTCTCATACATACTCTGGTGCCTGTATTTAGATTTCTGTGTGATTTCACTAGCTGTTCTTACAATAACCTTTCTGTTGAGTTCTTTCTAATATGTTTTGGTTTCATGACAGCAAGATATTCTTGCCTAAAACACTTGCTATAATTTCAGCTCTGAACTATTATTCCAAGGGTCCAAAAATGACTTAAAGATAGATCCTCCTTCTAAAAACCTTGCAACCAAGTGGAAAACAAATACAATTTAAGACAAAGATATAACATATTACAAGACAGACTGTGTAAAAGAGTACAAAATATCATCAAAGGACCAGGAAAAAGTGTCTGTTTCAAAATAGTTGTATCTAAGAAAACTTCTCGAAGAAAGAGAAATTTTCACAGGATCTTAAATAATATTAGGATTTCAAAAGCAGGAAGAGGTGAAGAATTATATCCGAGTGCAAGGAAATAGTGTTAACAAGCACATGGTGGCAGAAAAGGGCAACTTCTTTGAGGAGCAATTGTTCTGAAATGAATTTACTATATAGCGCACACAGAAGGGGAGAACTTATGAGGGTAAAATAAGCACAGTACATAGCATAGAAGGTGGAAATTACTATGTAATTCATGAAGACTTTTAATTAGAAAAATTAGCTTATTAACATATGCCTCCAAAAAGCTTAAAATTCAAGTATTAAATTAAATTATTTATTAATTTAAATTATTCAAGTATTAATTAAAGTATTTAGTATTCATTCAGTAGGAGTTAAGGAAATCAAGGTAAGACTCCAGTTATTAGACTGATTTTTGTAGGCTCAGTCCTAGAAGGATGGCCTAGAGGTAATTCCCTGAGTTAAATGTCTAAGCAAGATTCAAGAAAATTTGTTTATTAGGAAATAATTCCACAGGTCACTGTAGAAGGGGCAGGAAAGAAATCAGTAGCAAAAGACTAAGCTAATAAAAGAAGAAGGACATGGTGCTGCAAAGCTTAAAAGTATGCGAGAAAATACCTTGTGAATGGCAGCCAAGGATGACAGAGTTGAAAAACATAGTGAAATCAAGTGTCCAAAGGAATTCGGTTGTAAAGTAACTGAAGTGGTTGGCATTTACAATAAAGAAATCATTTTCACACCACAATAGTTAGCGGTGTGTCATGGTGACTCAGTAGTTCAATTAGTAATCAGACCCATTAAAAACCAAACACTGCACTGGATATTTAGAGCTCACCTTAGGTATATATCTGGAACCTAGAAAAATTCCTTCATATATAGCAGGAAGTGACCCAACAGAGGATAAACACTCAGATAACTTTACTAGAGGAAAAGAGAATTTATTAAAAGCCAGCAGACTATCAGAGCCTAGTAGTTCCAAAGACACGTACTCCCAAAGTTGATTTTCTCACAGGTTATATACCTTTTACAGAATACAGGTTTCATACAAGGGGTTTGTGATCTCTTTGTCTAGAGCAGTGGTTCTTAACCTTTTTTGAGGTACCGAACCCACCAGTTTCATATGCGCATTCACCAAACCCTTCTTTAGTGATAAATAAAATATGATTTTTTTTTCCAAAGTCAAGACATAGATATATGTTTTTTTACTGGTGCACAAAATGAGCCGTGCATGAACATCACCTTGCTCAAAGAACAAAACCAAAAAGTGCATGAACTCACAACAAATTATGGTATTACTTTATTCTGGCCTCCGCAGCAGAGGCTTCTCCGAATCCCTAAGACCGACTCATCGAACCCAAGTTAAGAACCACTGGTCTAGAGGTATATGTCACTCTCATGACTCCAGGGCAGGGTGAGTTTAGGTGGGGTCAGAGGATAAGTGTTGAAAATTTTAAATTAAGTATGTAAACATTGTTTTTTAAAAGATTTTAAGAAAAGAAATGGGTAAGGGGTTTTTCAGAAAAGTTCTACCTTCCTTGCTTTGTGTAGCAAGTGGCTCCAGGCACCGTTTCAGAGAACTATAGGAAGTAGTTAATTCAGTGGTCCTCAAAGTGTGCACCCTAGAAAAATTCAAGGTGCACGCTATGGTATTCTAGAGAAATATGTGCCTGTCAGAGACCAAAAAACCAACAGGGCTTTTGGAGTTTAGATTTTTGGGGAACAGAGGTGTGGGGAATTGGCTGTAAGCTGACAGTCTGCCCAACCCCCCACCTCACTTGCCTGATTAGGTTGCAAAAGGCTGTTAAGCTGTGGTGCTGAATTGTTTACACTACCCCCCATGTTCCCCAGAAAGACTGGAGGCAAGTTTCTTCTATCCTTTGTTTGGTGTAAAGTTAAGATGATATGTATGGTGGGGGTTTTCTGCACTTGGTAAAATTCTTGGGTTGCCGTGCTCGCTTCAGCAGCACATATACCAAAAATTCTTGGGTTGCCTTGGAAACATGATCAAAGATCTCGTTGATTTGCTAATGGCACATTTTGCCCTATAAATAAAGCAAGATGCGGTTTTGGGGCATGCTTTGTTCTTGCCAGCAGCAATTACAGGGCCCTCCTGACCCTATATTTTCTTAATTTCATGTATTTTCTTAATTCCGCACCGTTCCCACTCAGGACCTAGAATTACTAGCTGTGCAGGTTCGTAGCATGTGCCCAGATATAAAAATGAATATAGTTACTTTATTATACCATTTTATTATGGAAATACTGATTTTTGTTAACATCATTATATTATTTTTAGATAAGTACACCCAA
The DNA here is from genome assembly GCA_037038555.1 of Rhynchonycteris naso. NCBI lineage: Eukaryota > Metazoa > Chordata > Mammalia > Chiroptera > Emballonuridae > Rhynchonycteris > Rhynchonycteris naso. The sequence continues at coordinate 38,528,469 of CM072997.1, read as the reverse complement.
ATAAAATGAATAGATTTCTCAAAAAGAAGCGTGATATTGAAGAATCTGATTCTGGAAGTGAGCAAAAGTTAAGTGTAAATAAAATAGTACTTGAAGGTTGACGAACAGAATTTAATTTATAGCATTTTCCATCACTTAACACTGAACAATATGATTAGATTAGAAACCTATTAATGTAAGTTTCAAGAGATTTTGATTTAACATTAACATAAGAAGAGCTAGCAGCTATATCCACTGATCGTGGATTGATGATAAAACATAAGGAATTGTCTCTTGAAGGCTTTTGAATTTCTATAAAAGAAGAATATGTGGCAATATCTAAATTACTACAATTTTCAACATCCTATTTATGTAAATTAGGATTTTTTACCCTCAACAAAATTAATAGTAAAAAGAGAGAAATTCTTCAATGTATTGATGAGGAAATGAGAATTTGCCTTTCAAATATATGCCCAAACATTGAAGAAATTGCTAGGACACATCAGGCTCATGTTTCTCGTAAACACAAAAATAAAAAAACTTACATTCACGCTGGGGCCTGCCGAATTTATAAAATCTTACTAAGAATGTATCTATATATATAAAAAGATAAGTCTTTTGTCATTTTTTTTTATTTTTAACACCTTTTTTTTAATTCTAAAAAGCATAACTCAAAAAAATGTAACATAAAAATGTTTTTTAATGTCAGAATAAATTTTAATTTTGTCGTATTTATTTCGTTTAATTGCCATAAAGGCACACTTGGGCTTTATATTTTTTCTTTTATATTTGACTTATTATTATAACATATTTCTCAGAAATTTGTATATAGTGGGACTACAATTATTTGTAGGATTTTTTTTCTTTTTCTTTCTTTTTCTTTTTTGTAGGATTTTAAATGCACCCCAACTTCAAAAAATTTGAGAACCACTGAGTTAATCTATAACTGGTTGACTCAGTTGCCCCTGCAGGCTCCTCTCTCTTACATTCTTCTTGTTTCTTCCTCCTCAGGGAAGAGGGGAAGGGAGTCTGACTTCTCCTTCCTTACATACTCTAACTATTGTGAAGGCTATTAAAACCAAACTTAAATAAATATTAAACATTTATATTTCTAAAAAGGCACTAATCTTTTCAAAGTTAAAAGAATTATTCTTTTCCCCCATAACAGGCTATTATAAATTTTATAAATAAATTGCAAATACTCAGGCAGTCTAAAATTTAAAACATCTATCTAAGAACCATATTACACTGGGGAACAAAATTTTTGTTGCATCCACAAAAACACTTGTTCTTATTTAATTTAAGTGTGCTGATCTCAAATATGACATTAGTTTTTCTCTTTAAGCTACAGATTTTTTACAATTCAAGATTTTAAGTTTTCATCTTATTGTAAAATTTTCAACATTTAGTTTAACATAATGAAATAGAATGCCTTCTTGGGCATCATCTTTGTAAAAATATAATAATTTATATAATCCAGTAAATACACTAATAAACTAAAAGATATGATTGCATCAGAATTTGTCTACAATTTCAAAACAGAACACATTAAAACACTTATTTTAATCATAAAATTTGCAAAAAACTTATTTAAATTCTATTCAGGCAAAAAATTGCGTTTGTAGCTCCTGCGTTTGTGTACTTGTTGAGGACAATCTTGTTTCATGCTCCAGCAGTAGTCTGCTCATCACTAACAGCTCGAAAATTTTGGGGAAACTTATCAAGGTGACTGTTCAGGAAGTGAATCTTAATACTCATGTCTCATCCAATGACGCAAAAAGCCAAGAGCATCCTTTGAACCAGAAGTTCATAGTCTTCTGCTTTTTTGTTGCCAAGAAAGTTCTTTGTAACTGCCACAAAAGACTGCCATGCTGCTTTCTCCTCTTTATTCATCTTCCTTGCAAATTTTTGTCACGTATGAGGGTTTGAATTTGAGGTCCATCGAATATACCTGCTTTTATCTTCTCAAAAGACAAGGCAGGAAAAGCAGAAATAATATGTTGAAAGCATTCACTTTCTCTATTCAAAGCATGAACAAACTGCTTCATTAAGCCAAGTTTGATATGAAGTGGGGGAAAAATGATCTTGTCTCAATTAACTACAGGGTCATTCACAATATTTTGCATCCCTACTTCTAGAGCTTCATGTTCCGGCCACTTCTTCTGAGTCCAGTGTTTCTCCTGAGCTCAGCTGTCCCACAAACACAGAAAGCAAGGATACTTCCTGAAACCTCTCTGTTGTCATAGCAGTAAGTTTACTATTTTAAAATTCAAACAAATGATCCAGTTATGCTCCTCATACTTCAGAAAGTCGAGGAAAATTTTTATGTCATTATAATCTTTTTGTAGATGAGTTGAATAACCAATTGGAACCGCTGCATAAACATTACCGTTGTCTAAAAGAACACATTTCAGACTTCATTTAGAGCTCTAAAGAAATAGTCGCCATTCCGTTGGACTGTAAGTGCTAAGACCTAGCTAACTGAGAAGACTACTGATATCATGACAATAAACAAAGTGTTTGTCTTCAGAAATAAAGTCTACAAAAATTTATTCATGCTTCCAGAAATGGGATACTTTAGCTGATTGGTGAAGTACATTCTTTTCTTGAAGCCTGGAGGCTAAGAACTCAGCTGCTTTCTTTGATAGGCCCAAATCTCTTACTAAGTCACTCAATTCGAGTTGGCTAAACTGCTGAGGGGTTAATGACTGCTTGGCATCAGAAGAAGACCCTTCAGATTCTACAACCATTTACTCATGCATCTTATCAAGTACACTTGATCACCATGTTCACTTTTCTCATCCTTAGAAGAAATAAAACCATTGAAAACTGGAAACAGGAGTATCTCAAAGTGTGAGATAGGTCGTATTGCTGAAGAAATATTAGGATATGCAATCATGTACTGTTTTTACTTGCCGATGCCCTTTGTTTGGATCAGACAGAAGTAACAGTCACTGCTGTGGTCCTTAGGTTCACGCCAAACCATGGGAATACCAAAAGGCATTCCTTTGCATTTTCCTTTTGTCCAGTCATGAAATATTTCCTCACAGTTATGACACACAATATGAGGAGCCCAATTCTTGTCTAGGTCGCCAAGGGAAACTTGAAAATAGCCAATATATGTACATGTCACAAATGATGAAATACTGCACCTTTGACATTGAAGTTTGTAACAGCCACATACAGAGAAGGTGTCAGGACTATTGTTATATTTATGCATACTCGAAGAAGCCATGATTCAATCTTCAAACAGAAGAAGAGGTTGTTTTTATTAGGTAATAGTTTTTACATTTAAAAATAACTACAATTATGTAAAAGTGATGTTTGTAAAACATTAATTGCCTTGTGGTTATGTTCAATCCAAAAGTTGTTGCCTTTTAACTCCAATTTAAAAACCAATGCATGCCATTAACTGTAACAAAAAGAAATTAAAATTGCATAAAAACTAGAGCATGCACCAAAAAATGATTTTCAGATTTGGAATCAGTGATGCAGAAATATATAGAAAAAGTTCTAAAACCTCATCCAAAAGAAAATGAAAAAGAATACTGTTCTCCAGTGTTATTTATGAAGCACTTCACTTCTTTCTGCCTTTTCCAAGTGGCTTGAACAAATACTTGTTTTATGATAATACATAACTGACTCAGAAATTATTCAATGAACTATACTGCTCAAAAAAATTAGGGGATATTTTGTAGCTTTATATTCATTTTGAAATATCCCCTAATTTTTGTGAGCAATATATATTTATATGCTCTAGACTATGAAAAAGTTGGGTGTTAATAAGGCAGATAGGTATTACAAGAAACATTCCTTTTTTGCAGCCTAGTTTATTATTTTGTTCTCATTAGATAAAACAACAGTTATCACCTACAAAATAATTCTAAGTATAAGCTGAAGCATTCTGTTATTCTGAGATGAAGGATGACAGAAAGATGGTCAATTTGTTACTCTTAATATTTTACATTATCTGGAAAACTATATTTGTGACTTGAAAAAAAATAAACTAGTATGTGATATAAATTATTAGGAACTTTAACCAGAAGAATAATGGACAACTACTTGAATAACTGTGGTTGTTTAAAATCAAAATAGTGAATCAAATTAAAGAAATCCTCTCTAGCCTGACTAGATGGTGGCACAGTGGATTGAGCAATGACCTGGGATGCTGAACCCATGTTCAAAATCCCAAAGTCTCCAGCTTGAGTGTGGCCTCATCCAGCTTGAACACGGAGTTGCTGGTTTGAGTGTGAAATCATAGACATGACCCCATGGTCACTGTCTTGAGTCCAAAGGTCACTGACTTGAAGCCTAAGGTTGCTGGCTAGAGCCTAAGGTCACTGGCTTGAGCCCAAAGTCACTTGCTCAGTTGAGCCACCCCCCCAACCACTGTCAAGGCACATATGAGAAAGCAATCAATGAAGAGCTAAGGTGTCACAACTATGAGTTAATGTTTCTCATCACTCTTCCTTTCTGTCTGTCTGTTCCTGTCTGTCCTTTTCTCTTTCTACAAAACAAGAAAAAGAAAAAATGAAATTATCTCCAGAATAAAATTGGGAAATGGTGAAACTCATACTGTAATAAGGTTCCAAGAAATTGCAAAAATTGTTAAAATTAGTATTTTAAAAGGAAGAGTCAGGCCCCCTTACCCCTCCTTTCTGAGAAAGAAAAAAATAAACATGAAGAGGTTGCAGGGGCAAAATTCAGCTTTTCATAGTTTAATAGTCATCTGGAAGGACTGACGCCATGTGATAGAAAGAGCAAAGAAGGTAGAACTTACCTGAAAACTTCCTCTTCCTCTTCCTTAATAGCCTTTAGCAGACAATGTTTACATATCTTAATTAAGAATTTCTACACTGATCCTAACTCTTCCTTTCCTCCTGGAGTCATGAGAGTGACATATACCTCTAGACAAAGGAACCAGGAGCCCACTCCCCTTGCTTCAGAAACCTATACTATATTCTGTAATATTTTATATGCTTTCTAATAATCATCCCTTTTGAAAATCTTTATATGTATAAAACTTGCAAACTAAGCAAGCAGGGACTAGCTTATTAGGTTTCCTAATAAGCTAGCCCCAACACTCTTAACAAAATTTCATTTCATTTCATTTAGCTTCTCTCTTTATCCTAGACTAAATATTTTATCCCCCAGTACTGTGGTGACAGGGATAGGTTGTAAACCCTAGAAGATTTGGGAATGTCTTTGATATGTAAAACTGTAAAGCCAGTAGGCAGGGCCACTATCACTGCTGTCTGGTCCATGCAGGTTCGCATTAGATTCGGACAGTCGGTAATGAAACAACGGAGCCAAGAACTGGTGAGCCATCAGCTTTCATTCTAGCTTGCACCCGGTGGGCAAGTAAAAACACACACTGGGCTCTAAAACCCACTCATTCAGTGCTCACAAAGCTACTGACTTATCCGAGTTTCCTAGAATCAAAGGTTTCTAGCTCACCAGACTTATTCACCTCTGTTCCCCATCTCCTTTTCTCTGCACAAACTCTGCACAAACTGGTTTCTTCATCAGCACTCTGCCATCTTGGCTGCTTCTCTTCTCCTCCATGGGGCCTTAATCTGCTCTCCTCTCTAATGCTAACCTCAAGAACCAAGAGCAAGCTCCCGGTCTGCCCCACTTTATAGTGTAGTAATCCAAACCTTTAAGCCAATCTACAAACAAGGAAGTCTCTGATACGAAGTGACTTATCTGAGGCATAATGGGAAGATACCTCATGAGAGTACACCACCCCACATCATCCAATCAGTCAAGGGTGTGGGGAAAACCTTACTCTTAAAACTTGCATGTGGGCAGCGTCATCTTTAACAAAGTGAGCATAATAAATTTTATCTGCCTGACAAAAACATTTACCGATATTGTGTTAAGAATGCTTTTTCCTGCCTGACCTGTGGTGGCGCAGTGAGTAAAAGCATCAGCCCGGAACACTGAGGTCGCTGGTTCGAAACCCCAGGCTTGCCTGGTCAAGGCACATATGGGAGTTGATGCTTTCTGCTCCTCCCCCACTTCTCTCTCTGTGTCTCCTCTCTCTCAAATGAATAAATAAAATCTAAAAAAAAAGAAATGTTTTTTCCTTTTGATAGATCTTACAGATAAATGTTGTAACAAGACAGCAAGAATTCAATAAGCTTGTTAGTAAATGACTTTTGTACCATGCTCTCCCTACTTTTCCTCCCTAACCAGTATGTAATCATGTATATATAACCAGCCTCAGAGCTAAATTCTGGGCTGCACAATTTGGGTTAGCTATACCCTGTGTAGGTAACTGGCTTATTAATATAGCTCCTCCTAATATTTCTCCTATAACTTATCTTGGTACCTCTATGTAACCCACAGATTGCACTACTTTATAATTATACCATCTTCTGAAAGATATTTTCCAAATAAATCAAATATTTCTAGCTAAGTACAGATTTTACAAAATATCTTATACAAGAGGTCTCTAAAGGTTTCATATAACATTATTTCATTACTTATTGAAGATAACTGAGGAGGAATATTGTGAGTACTGGCCACAGCAAAAGTAAAAAACACAGTGCATGTCCAGGAGCCACCACTGTGGCCATTCACATGCTGGTTCCCATTGCATTCAGGCAGACGGTGAAGAAACGGTGGAGTCGGAGGATGATAGGCCATTCTGTTTATTGGTGTCTCACCAAGACAAGCAAGCCACAAGAGAATACAAGGGAAAAGCAGAAAACCTGCTTTTCCCATGGAGGGCAAGGTATCAGGGAGGCCCCTGTAAAGGTGATAGCAGGAACTGAGAGAGCAAGCTCCCAGTCTGCCCCACTTTATAGTGTAGAAATCCAAACACTTAATCCAATCTACAAACAAGAAAGTCTCAGATACAAAGTCACTTATCTGAGGCATAATGGGATTCTTCATGAGAGTGCACCACCCTACATCAAAAAGCGTGGGAAAGGCTAAGCCTTGGGCTATAACGACAGGCCTGCTTACAGCCTGTCCCCCACGCCCAATACAAACTATAAGCAAACAAACCTATATATCATATTTACAAATTTATTTGACCAACACACAGGAACAATGGTCTTGAAAGTTTTGGAATCAGAGCTAAACTCCTTTGCTTTTTAGCTGTATAAATATTACGAGGCTCAAGTCCTCATTTCTGCTATGTGAAGTAGAAAGTAGGACTATGTAAAGCCAGTAGCCAGGGCCACCAACAAGGCTGCCTGGCCAGTGCAGGTTCGCATTAGATTCGGACAGTCGGTAATGAAACAACGGAGCCAAGAACTGATGAGCCATCAGCTTTCATTCTAGCTTGCACCCGGTGGGCAAGTAAAAACACACATTGGGCTCTAAAACCCACTCATTCAGTGCTCACAAAACTACTGACTTATCCGAGTTTCCTAGAATCAAAGGTTTCTAGCTCACCAGACTTATTCACCTCTGTTCCCCATCTCCTTCTCTCTGCACAAACTCTGCTCAAACTGGCTTATTCCTCAGCACTCCACTATCTTGGCTGCTTCTCCTCACCTCCACGTGGCCTTAATCTGCTCTCCTCTCTAATGCTAACCTCAGGAACCGAGAGAGCAAGCTCCCAGTCTGCCCCACTTTATAGCATAGATTCAAAACCTTTAAGCCAATCTACAAACAAGGAAGTCTCTGATACAAAGTCACTTATCTGAGGCATAATGGGAGGATTTCTCATGAGAGTGCACCACCCCACATCATCCAATCAGTCAAGGATGTGGGGAAAGGCTTACTCTTAAAACTTGCATGTGGGCAGCGCCATCTTTAACAAAGTGAGCATATTATATTTTATCTGCCCAACAGACTATTAATAGTTTTCTCACATGGTTATTATAAGGATTGTATGAGATTAATAATGTTAAAAATTCCTGGCACATAGTGAGTACTCAAAAATATTGGTTCCCATCTCCTTTCACCAACTATATCATTACCTGGTCTTCTAGTATTAGGTCTACAGTAATTACACCATAACTAGGTAATTTTAGCTATGGGTGTCAATTCATAAATCATACATTCTGTACAAGCTCTCCTTGAAATCTTTGATATAAAAAATATAGCTTATAGTTGAAAATGTAAGGAACAGTATGAAGATATCATCTTCTGGGACTAATTTAGACAATAATGAGTTGACATCTGTAGTAGTTCAAAAGTTTAAAAAAATTATAAAGAATTGTTTTCTATTTTGTTTGTTTAAAATCCAAGAAGTAGCCATAATTTAGAGGTGGTTAAATTTGAATTGCTTTCCTGTGTTCTATAAAAGATAAGAAACTAATAGATTATACCCTAACTACTTTGAGAATTTCCATTCATGTTTATACAAAATAAGAAAGATTAGGAACTGAAGTACATGTTCTTTTAAGGAAGGAAAAGTCAAGCCCCCTACCTCCCTGAGGAGGAAGAAACAAGAAGAATGAAAGGGAAGGGAGTCTGCAGGGGTAGCTGAGTTAACCAGTTATGGATTAACTACTTCCCATAGTTCTCTGAAAGGATGCCTGGGGCCACTTGCTAAACAGCGCTTAGAAGACAGAACTTATCTGAACCCCCCCCCTTTTCTTTTCTCAAAATCTTTTAAGAAACAATGTTTACATAGCTTAATTTTAAAAATTCAGTACTTATCCTTTGAACCCACCTTAACTCACCCTCCCATTCTGAAGTCATGAGAGTGATGTATACCCTTTAGACAAAGGAACCATGAGCCCCTTGCATGAAAACCTGTATTCTGAAAAAGGTATATAAGATGTAAGAAATCTAACTTCAGGGAGCATATGTTTGGTTGCCACTTTTGGGGTCACACTGCTCCACCAGTTAAATAAATCCTATTTCCTTCATCAAGTTGTCTGAACGTTTTTGTCTTCCTTTCTTTTATACATTGCACTGAAAATAAACATTATTTAAAAGAGTGATATAACAACCTAACAAAGTTTAATTAGCTGTGAGAGAGGCACATACCTAAAACACTTCAGGTTATACTTAATCCATCATTCCTTTTAGTTGTGGTTAATTTTAAAGATATATCATTTTCACCACACCCTCAAAAACTGAAAATACTTAAAAGTACTTTTTTATTCATAAAAGACCCTGAAGATAATTACAGGTTATAGAATAGGTTATCACATTTTGTTAATAATCAAAACATTCTGAACTGCAACCCAACCAAATATTTATAAAGCAGATATTCAACAGTCAGAATTAGAACTAAAGTGGTCTTGTCACTAAATATTGTCTTAATTTACCTATTATGAGGCCTCATTCCCCCAAAATTGATGTATTTTATGTCAATCAAACTGAAAATTTTTTTCAATAATTTGAAGTCATCATTTTTTCTTAAGAATTAAGTGTTCTGGAAGAACTGAGTAGTCTTAAAACAAAATTGTCCCTTTCTCAATATAATCTTTAGAGATTTTTAGTGTTTTTACTCATCCTTTGAAAGTTCTTAGACTCTATAATTATTTTATGTTACACAGTTTGATGATTTCAAATGATCAATTAATAAATGCATATGGACATTTGGTTCAAAGTAGGTTAAGGTTCAGCCATTGTAAATCTATTATTTCCAATTACTTTTAGTCTTTCCCCCATGGCAATAAGCAGTAAGCATGGATCTCATTGGCATTTTACATATGTGAAAGGAAAAATAAACTGAGCTGACAGGGAAAATTAAATCGCTACCAGAAAAAAAAATTATCTCATACATGTAGTGGTTAATGGAAAAATAATTTGCCCAAATTTATAAGCAAGACAGCATTAGAAATGGCATTATAAATTTTTAGTACCTAGAACCTCGTTCATCTTTGCAGTTCTAGCCTACTGATCTATGGTCACAGGTCACATGATCCATCATGAGATTATGAGAATGTTCAGGGTACCTGGGAGCAGAGAAAAAGCTATAAACCAGGGAAGACAAAAATATACTACATGTGCTACTTTCACCATCCCATACCCATCGCAAATATCATTAATCAAGCTACCTTTTTACTGAATGTATTCAGATACCTTATATATAACTCCATTAAATACAAGCTTTATGTATTTAATACATAACAAATTTAAATGGTTAAATTTGTTTTTAAAAATGCTCATTCTGATTCATTTCTTCTCATTGTTAATTAGTAGAGTAACTGTATGAAAATAATTCCTCAATTAAAATATTTTAGTTCTTTAATTAAATAAAATTTTTTCTATAAGAGGGACAAAAATTAACAATGAAAGATGTTACACTGTTGATGACCTATTCTTTTCTGTGTAAAATAGATTGCTGATCTTCTCAAACAGTATGCAGATTGATTACACTGAGGGTTATATATTTTAATTTTTTTATTATTATTATTATTTAGTGAAAGAAGGGAAGGCAGAGACAGACTCCTGCATTCACCCTGACCGAGATCCACCCAGCAAACCCACTAGGGGGCGATGCTCTGCCCATCTGGGCATTGCTCCATTGTATTTTAAGTTTTAATATGGAAAATTTCAAACATTAAAAAGAGTAGTGACCTATCTAATGAATTCTTATGTACATACTAGCCAACCACTTCCAACAATTAACATTCTAATTTTATCTATCTCTTTGCTATTTTCTAAGATATTTAAAAGCAAATTCTAGAAAGCATGTCATTTACCAATAAATACCTCAATATGTATTTCTATTAGAAAAAAACTTCTAAAACACTCAAAAAAATTGCAGTAATTCCATAATATTGAAACATAATTAGCCTATGTTTATTAGTCCCCAAATGTCTGAAAATGTCTTCTTGAATTTTTTACCACAAGTAAGGAATCAAGATTCAATCACGTCTCTCTCTGCTTAAATATACCTAGAAGTTTCCCGTTGACCTTAGGATTCAGCCCAAAATATTTGGCATAGCCTACAAAGTACTACAAAGTGTAGTTCCTGCCTTCTTCTATATTTAATAACAATAATTTTACTATAAATAAATTCTTTCTCATAAACTATTAGGTGTTCTGAAATGCAGCCATACAGAAAAGTCAGAATAAAAAAACTTTAACTATGTATAGTGGTGAGTGTTAGAGTTATTGTGGTGATCATTTTATAATAAATACAATTATCAAACCATTATGTTCTACACACAAAACAAATATATGTTATATGTCAATTATAGAATTCAATTAATAAAAGAAAAAGCAAAAGAAATGATTGAATCTTTCCTTTTATCAATTTTCAAAACATGAGTTGATGTCCTATCTACCTCCAAAAATGATCAAAGGTTTTTGTGTTTTGCTTTGATGTTTGTTTGATTTTGTTTTGAATATCAATACGTGTTTCACTGTATTGTGGTCATTATTCCTTTGCCTCATCTTTGGCCAGTGGGAACAATTCAGGTTCACTCTTATGTACATTTGACATGATTGTAATATGCTTGAGTAGCTTTCTCTTATCTGTTCTTATATGAGCTCCCAGGCTCATCTTCCACATTCCTGCCTGACCTACAATCATTTCTCTAAAGAGCCTTGGGGTTTTCAATAGTATTTAGTTTTAAAGTAGTGATAATGACTGTGTAATCATTATTTCTAAGGCTTTGCAGTGGGTAAAACTAGAAAATACCTATTTTCAGATAGAGAAAAATAAAAAGGACATATATAATATCTAATTCAAGTTAACAATTATAGGATTTTTATTTAACTTCTTTGATTTTTTAGTTTACCTCTCTTTTCTTACTCTGAACAGTCTAGTTTGTAACATTAACATAATTACTTATTGCTTTATCTTATTTATATATCTATTAATAACAGTTTAAAATACCAATGCCAACATTACCAGCTGCAAAACCACTGAATGCAGTTTAACAGTTCTTTATCAATCTTTTTGTCTTTACAACATATTCCACTAGTGCTATAAAGTCAAAATACTGTGCTTTAAAATCATTGAAAATTTTTTATTCTTTTTTTCAGAGTTCTGTTTATTTTCTATTTTACATAACAACTTGCTGGGCTCTTAAAAATTAATTTTATTACATAATATAGTCATATGGTTCCCAAGTCAAAACTGTAAAACAAAGAATTTTGATAGGGGTCTAGCCTCCATCACTCACTTCCCTACTCTTCTCTCTGCAAAGCTGTAAATAATCACTTTTATTAGTTTTTGGCTTATCCTTACATTGTTTCTTCTTTAAAATATTAGCAATACACACAGAGAGAAACAACGTACTCACCCACACAAGCCAATATTTCTTGTCCAAAAAGAAACTTGCAGTACACATCCTTCTGCATCTTGTATTTTTAATAATGCTATATCTTGAAGATTACTTCAAACATTTTTAGAAACCTACTCTATTATTCTATATTTTAAAATAATTGTGCAAGTAGTTTCTTATTTGCAAAAGGATTTCTTTGTTGTTGTTGTTCACGACATCTTATTTTCCATTGAAATTAAAATTTAATTATTCTTTTCTGGAAACATTCTTTCTCTCAAGCATTATATGGCTGACTCTCACATGAACCATCTATGTCAACAATGAAAGAATAAAATTTTGCTTTTTTAAAATAAAGCAGAAATGTATGATTAATGCTTCCCTTTTGACAGGGAATGAAATGAAACATTTATTCTATGGGTTATTGAACACAAGAAAATAATCAGTAAATTACTGGGTTTAAGTCATAAGTGCTAAACATTCCTTGTAAGTTTTGACAGTGCTAAGAAGTTGATAAAATATATCACAATTTTTTTTAGTGAGGGGGGAGGACAAACAAGGACAGGCAGGAAGGGAGGAAGATGGAAAGCAACAGTTCATAGTTGTGGCACCTTAGTTGCTCATTGATTGCTTTCTCATGTGTACCTTGATCCAGGGGCTCCAGCCGAGCCATTGATCTCTTTCTTGCTCAAGCCAGTGAAATTGAGCTCAAGCCAGCAACCCCATGCTCAAACTGGTGAGCCCATGCTCAAGCTAGAGACCTCAGGATTTCCAACCAGGGTCCTCAGTGTCCCAGGCCAATGCTTTATCTACCGTGCCACCATCTCGTCAGGCTGTATCACAAATTTGAAAAATATAAGTTTTGACTCAAACTAATTCACGTGTTTTAGAACATAGAAACATATTTGAATTCATGTAAAATTACTATCTACACATCACAAAAATATATCAAATGAGCTTGTTGCTGAGGCAAGATTCATCAAGGATATTCCATTAAACAATTCAACAAATGCATATAGGGTGGGTCAAGCACTCCACTAGCCACTGGGATTACAGAGGGTCCTCAGGTTACAAAAGTCGCAACATACAACATTTTGAGTTTATGAAGCTCACTCCCATAAAAACCTTTAAAAATTGAGACATAAGTGTTTCGGTTTATGCCGTTAGCGTCGTGTTTATGGACTATGTGTGCACAGGGGAAGAATACGCAATCTAGTGTACAGTATATTTATGTCCTTTCCTTTTTCTGTGGCTTAGCTGTGTTTTATGTTCTAGATTATGTTAGGATAGATAAGTTACTTAGGCTAGGGTGTGTCTCGACTCCCACCAAAATTCGGGTTGCATCACTGTCGTAGGAACAGAACAGTGTCATAATCTGAGGACCCCCTGTGCAAAGCTGAATTAATTCCCTGAATTTAAATGTATTACTAACCTGTAAATTTTTAAAGAGTTGACCAAAGACAAATATAATTCATATTCTGAAAGAATGTGCTAAGGAAAACAGTATTACTTACAAACTACAGTGTAGGCAGCACAGAGAAGTTAGTGATTAATTCATAGGGAAGCTGCCCAGCTAAGCGGCAGCTGGGTTGAGCTGGGCTGTGAAGGATAATAACTCTGAGAGATAAAATGGGCAAAGGAACCTCCTGGCAAAGGGAAAAGCAAAGAATATTATATTATCCATCAGGAAACTCTACAAATGGCCTTTCCCCTGTTATCTCCAGCGACATTAAAAAATACCCAGGCCTGGGCACCTCCCCACCTCTGCAATACACTCAGATTAATTAGCCAAGGGTGAGCTGTAGAAATTTTTTAAGCTCCTAGGTAATTCAATGTAAAAGCAAGGCCAAGAACCACTGTCTTAACTGCTGTCTGGAACTATTTTGGGTAGAGATTTAAACACTGTGTGAGTAGGTCATTTTAGCTCTAAGATAAAGGGATTTCTTCTTTGCCTTTAGGAATTCTATCATTGTTGTTGAACACTTCACCCTAAGTGTGACCTCTGAATAGCTCCATCTATCATTTTTCAAGTAAGAAATGGTCATCTTTTTCAACACATATTAATATCAGCATCCTAAAACTATGTCTCCTCTTTTGCTTATTTTTATAAACATGTAGAAGTAATGCTCTTAGCACTAGTAACAAATTAGGCTTCACCTTTCGCCAAAATCTAATCAATGTGAAAGAAGTTTACATATCTTTCTGGCCTTTAATGGTTATGTATTTCATTTTAAGTAAAATTTTTACTTGAAAAGGTTTATTAGTAACAATTAGTCTTCTCTCTTTTCTAATTTATATGCACCTGTTTCTAATTACAGTGATACTATGTCAGCTTTAGGAAATGCATCTTAAACTCTTTAAAACAACTTGGATATTTCTGCTTACCCAAGGATATTCATTCTCCTGTTTAAAAAATAACTCTGCCTTTTTTTTTATCTCGTGTATTTCCTATATTTTTCTGGTATAATGATTTTTGTGCTTCTCCAATATATGAAAGGTAAATATGAAAATCTATACTTTGTTCTTGTTCTAAAGGCTTACCTTTCAATGAAAGTGATGAATATGTCTGAATTTAAAAAGCAACAGGGCCTGACCTGTGGTGGTGCAGTGGATAAGGCGTCGACCTGGGAACACTGAGGTTGCCAGTTCAAAACCCTGTACTGGTCTGGTCAAGGCACATATGGGAGTTGATGCTTCCAGCTCCTCCCCCCTTTCTCTCTCTCTCTCTCTCTCTCTCTCTCTCTCTCTCTCTCTCTCTCTGTGTCTCCTCTCTAAAATAAATAAAATAAAAAGAAATTTAAAAGGCAACAGGAAACCCTGAAAAACAATTTTTAATCATTAAATATGTTTTCTAATTTTGTGACCCTGCTATGACTGAATGTCTATGTCCTCCACACACAAAAAAAGTTATATGTTGAAGTCCTAATCCCCAATGCAATGGCATTAGAAGGTGGGACCTTTGGGAGGTAATTAAATCTAGATGAGGTCATGAAGGTGGTGCTCCTCTGATTGGATCAGTGCCCTTGTATAAAGAAGAAAAGACCAGAGCCTTCTCTCCCTCTCCAACACGTGAGGACACAGCAAGAAGATAGCCATTTGCAAACTAGGAAGTGGGCCTGCACCAGGAACTGAATAAATTGGCACCTTGATCTTGGATATTCCAGCCTCCAGAAAGTTGAGAAATAAAGCTATGGTTTTTAAGTCACCCAGTCTATGGTATTTTGTTATAGCAACTGAACTGACTGAAATAGACCCTCAGAGCCTAAACCAAAGCTATGTTAATCAGTATTTTAAAGTCTTCTGCCAGAAAATGTAAATATTCCCATTGCAAAGAAATGACTATAAACAAATAATCTATTTTTAATAACAAATTTTGAGTTAAAATCATAGACTTCCATATTATTGTTTGAACAGGCAGTGGTGCAGTGGATAGAGCATTAGGCTCTTATCCTGAGGACCTAGGTTCAAAACCCTAAGGTTGACAGCTTGAGCGTGGGTTCACCAGCTTCAGCGCGGGGTCACTGACTTGAGTGTGAGATCATAGAAATGACCCCATGGTCACTGCCTAGAGTCATAAGGTCACTGGTTTGAAGCCTAAGGTCGTTGAATTGAGCCCAGGGTCACTGGCTTGAACAAGGAGTCACTGGCTTGACCGAAGCCCCCCCAGACAAGGCCCATATGCAAAAGCTATCAATGAACAACTAAGGTGCTACAACAAAGAATTGATGCTTCTCATCTCTCTCTCTTCCTGCCTGTCTATCCCTGCCTGACCCTCTCTCTCACACACTAAAGTAAATAAATAATCAAAATTAATACCTTATTAGTATAGCAAAGGATATTCTTTTTCCAAATAAGTCATAGGAAAACTTTTTCAACAGAACATTCTCATTCTTCCCTGAGACATCTTTTGTTTTGTATCACCTTTCTTTATCCTTTCATGACCAACTATCAAATTCCACATGGTCTCTATGACTTTTCACTGAAAGCATGGCTAGCCCCAGGGAGCTCCTGGGCCTATTCTCTTACATCAGAACTTAGCTATCCTTTTTACTATCTCCTTTGATCTCAATACTCCGGCAAAAACTTGAAGAATAAATTCTTATAGATATGAGCTATTTAGTAAGTTCGTGCCAACTACATTTAATGAATTTTTGTAATTATTACCTACAGCTTCTATTTTAAACTGAGAAAATTTTTTATCCTAATGCTGAGAATAAAAGTGATATTGTAAAAAAGATGAAGAAGAAAAAGAATACTAAACAAAGTACCAAAATCTAGTTTCTCAACTAATCTTTCTGATACTCAATTTAGCAATTACAAAATATATATAATAGAGACCCCCCTTGTTGTAAGGATTATATAAAAAGAGATAAATAAAGGTACTATGAAGCTATTTGTATATATAGGAATATTAGCTTTGTATGTATACATGTGATACATTTGCATATATATACAAAAGAATGGTATTATTTACTCAATCTTGTGGAGCACACAGACTTTTTAGCTCTTTCCTCTACAATTGTCAAACAAATGAATAACAGTAAAAATATAAGATAAAAAAGGGAAGTGAAATGACCTTTCAACAGAAAATGACTGCTGGATACCTTGGAGACTGCCACTGAGATGCCCAGAGAAATGGCTTTTAGAAAAATAGCCACCATTTCATACCTTTAGCTTCTCAAGTCCAATATCACTGAATTCAACACAGCGGGAGAACACAGAATGAAAATGGCCCTGCAGGTAATTTCATCCTATTATGTTTATGTGAAAGAAAGATTGTGAACTCTGTGCATTTTTTTCATTGTCCTTTCTTATAATTTTAGTGCACTGATCAGAACCAACTTAAAGGTATGTGCTGAGGGCTATAATTTCACAGAAGTAAAAAATTTGTGGATGTGTATCTGTAAGGAGATAACCTAGGGAAGCCTTCAGAAGCAAAATAAGACTATCTTAAGTAAAGCCATTTAAAACCAGCCTATCACATAGACTCCCACACTATAAAATTATAGATTGGTTAGGAGCAGCTGAAAGGCTTGTAAAATATGCTGAGGAAACAAGTTCAGGCTAGTGTGTAATCTTCAAGCTGCTGAGACAGGAATATCACTAATTGCATTTTCTGAGTGACATTTTTGATCATCCTACCTTCTTATGAAAGAGGATTTTCTGAAAATTGAAAGTGTTAGGATGTTGAAAAATCAGCGAAGTGGTGATGTGTTTGCCCAGAATATTATTTTCTGTTTCTGTAGGGAGAGCAGGAAGTGTTGTTTTTCTTGTTGTTTTGCCCAGAAGCCACACAGTGTCTGAGCAGTTCTTTAGGATGCACCTTATATACAATGTTTCCTGACATGGCTATTGGAGTGGATAAAAATTCATGGCAACAAGACATAAATGTCGTAGGCACTCTTTCCTTACAATGTCTCAGAGAGTCTTGTGTACTAATGGGAGCAACCGGTAAAGGATTTCCTCAGTGAGGAAAAGAAAGAACAATAAAATGAACGGTGAGCTTCAGGGTAAAAATACCAGCAGAAGATAAAAGGAAGTTGAACTGTGTTCAGACTGAAAAATTACCAGAGAACCAACAGACTAATCTTAGCTAATATGTTAGTGGCTATATGAATATAGTAGCTCTATCACTCATGTTGTGATAACTATTTTTTGTATGAAGAAAGATTAAATACTCATACTCTGGTGCTGCTGCTGAGTAAGTAGAATTCTAGCACTGTAATAGAATCATTTAAGGAATGACACTGGCCTTTTGGAAAGAGAGTTACTTATCATGCCCTAACAGCCATGATATCACTTGGGAAAGCTGATGAACTAACTGATGATCAAGTAAGTGCATAGTACAAGGGAGAAGACTAAAGGAGGCACTGCTAACCTAATTGTGAAAAAAAAGTTGGTCTCCCTCTCACCTCCTTCAAGTTCCTCTTTTCCAGAAATGCTTAACTGTTTAAAAATGATTATAACAGTTTTTTAAAACTATTTACAATTATTTAACATGTCTCTCAATAACCCAATGTTTCTAAGATTAGATAAATGTTAGATTAACTTCAAACATTTGGCTTAGCACTAAATTTATTTATATATGTTTGTGTGGATCTTAAAATGGTAAATTTCCTGCTAGGACAACAGAGAGGTTTCATAAATTATCCTTGCTTTCTGTGTTTGTGGGACACCTGAGTTAGGGAGAAACACTGGACACAGAAGGAGTGGCCGGAACATGAAGCTCTGGAAGTAGGGATGCAAAATATTGTGAGTGAACCTGTAGTTAATCAAGACAGAATCACTTTTCCCCCACTTCACATCAAACTTGGCTTAATGAAGCAGTTTGTTCAGTCTTTGAATAGAGAAAGTGAATGATTTCAACATATTATTTCTGCTTTTCCTGCCCTGTCTTTTGAGAAGATAAAAGCAGGTGTATTCGATGGACCTCAAATTCGAACCCTCGTACGTGATGAAGAATTTGCCAAGGAGATGAATAAGGAGGAAAAAGCAGCATGGCAGTCTTTTGTGGCAGTTACAAAAAACTTCCTCAGCAACAAAAAAGCAGAAGACTATGAACTTCTGGTTCAAAGGGTGCTGTTGGCTTTCTGCAACATTAGATAGAATAGGAGCATTAAGATTCATTTCCTGAACAGTCACCTTGATAAGTTTCCCAAAAATCTTGGAGCTGTTAGTGATGAGCAGGGAGAACACTTTCATCAAGATCTGAAGACGATGGAAGAGCGTTATAAGGGGCAATGGGACAGAAATATGATGGCGGACTACTGCTGGAGTTTTATAATTAAAATAAGTGTTTTAATATGTCTTATTTTGAAATTGTAGACAAATTCTGATGCAATATATCTTTTAGTGTATTAGTGTATTTACTGCATTATATAAATTATTATATTTTCACAAAGATGATGCCCAAGAAGACATTCTACTTCATTATGTTAAACTAAATGTTGAAAATTTTACAATAAGATGAAAACCTAAAATCTTGAATTGCTAAAAACCTGTAGCTTACAGAGAAAAGCTAATGTCAGATTTGAGATCATCACACTCGAATTAGGTAAGAATAAGTGTTTCTGTGGATGCAACAAATATTTAGTTCCCCAGTGTTATCTTTATTTTACACCTGCCTATGGCACAAACAATGATGAGGTACTTATACAATTTTGCAAAGCTAGTAAGTAAAAGAGCTCAAAAGACTGGCTGGCTGGTTCTAGTATCCAAGTTCTTAACCACTGTGCTATGCTTCCTCTCCATAAAGTGGTCTATTCTCTCTTCTTGAGGTACTTTCATTTTTCAAGTTAAAAACGAGGTTAATATAAGTTATTGGAACTAGCTGGTTAATTTATAGAACTTGAGAAGAGCGTTATGTTGAGAACCTCACGGTTTTTTTTTTAGTTCTTCTTTTGTTCAATTACAGTTTACATTCAATATTATTTTGTATTAGTTTCAGATGTATAGCATAGTGGTTAGACAATCATATTCTCTACAAAATGTTTCCCCTAATATCGTCAGTACTCACCTGGCATCATGCATAACTATTACAATATTATTGACTATACTCCCTATACTATACTTTACACATTTTGTTATTACACCAAAATCTTATTTGTTTTCTCAAAGTAAAATATATATACTACCATTTGATTGATATGATTTTTGGAATACATTAATCAAAGATCACTTTTTTGAAAGTCCAGAAATTACAGCGAGCAAACAATAATTTTAAAATTTGATGCCATCAGTGATCTAATTTCATTTGTTTTCAGATTTTATTTTGTTGTTCAAAAATGCCACAGAATAATATATCCAAAAAAAGAAAACACTAATGCTCACATAATTAGACAGGAAGCCACCTTATACTTAACCAGTAAGTCATCAATTTTGTGTTGTCTTCTTCTGACTTTGGGTGAAGGGAAAACACCTAGTTACCATTTTCTATAAAATAACATCATCTACGTGGGGTTGGTAAGTAAGCTTACCCAGAAGACCTAATAATTATGGTTCTTGAAACTCCCAAACCCTTAATCAGTTGCTTCATATGGATTCTTGCCAAGCTCTCTTTACTTTTTTTATGTCTCTTAAAATTTGTGAGATCCAAATTAAGCACATCCCATAAGTTATTATTAAAGTTCTTTATCATCATAACACTCCATCTTGTGAGTAGCGGTCTTGGAGTTAAGAGATGTAGTATCTACTCCTCTTTCCAGCTTATTAGTAGTTTTGAGTTAGATAAATAATCTAACTTATCCTAGTTTATAAATGCCTAGGTAATAGGAACTAAACTATAACATTGTTATTGTATCAAGATGGGATGATTTTATGACTTCCTCTAATAAAATAATAATTTTTGATGGATATCTTTGCATAGTAACTTTTTTTTTGTATTCTTTTTTTAAGATTTGTTTTTTTTCTTCACAAGGCAAATTATCCTTCATCTATCCCCAGGGAGCTTCATTATTTATTTTTTCAGCTTGTCAAAATCATTCTAATTTTCTACAAGTTAAGAAGTAGTCCACAGTATCCTTCAGTGTCAACGTACAGTATGTACCTAGGGAAAAACTCTCAGATATTTTTGTGTATATTGAATTAGTTTCAGGAATTTATAGAAGATAAACAAACATATTTACACCTAGTCTCATTTTTTAAGAAAAGTTTACCAGGGTCAAGAATAGGTCAAAAGATGAGATTAACCAATTTTTACTGTCCCTCTTTTATTTTTCATCTTCCAATAATATTTATTTGACAAGCGCATTTTCTGTGCTAGGTGCTATGCCAAGAAAGTGTAACAGATTTCTTATCCTTGAAGAATGCAGATCTTAAAACAGGTAACACTGAATTGAGAAAAAGGGTAAAAATAGACTCAAAACATACAAAGAATAAGTGACTCTTCTCAAAGTATATGTGCTAGGTGAAATCTGGTAGTAAAAGGTTCATTATCATCAAGTCTAACCTCATGACTTGAGTAACAGCTTCCATATAACTTTTAGGACGAATGTTGTTTGGAAACAGATATTGACTTTATTCTTTTACCACTACTGTTTTTCTCACACTTATTTCCATTCCTTCCATACCCCTTCCTATCTCCTCCTCCCACTCTCCGCACACACTTACTATTCTACTTTGCATATAGATAATCCAGTTTAGGTGCTTTATGTGGAGTCAATCCTATACTCTTCTTAGAACCTGGAATTCCAAAATTAGTCTCAACTTTTTTCTTAAAATTACTCTCAAATACTTCTTTCTTATAAAGAATTTAAAAAGTTATTAAGAAACAATAATGATAAATCAAGTGAAGCTCTTTGCCATAAAGAAGCTTAGAATCTCAGGTATGGAGACTATAAATAATTCTTGGTAGAGTGAGGTGTAGATATTCTTAACTTGTGGCCACATGGTTGGAGAAGGTCATGAAACCACTAAATGAAATGTTGGAAAATATCTGGTAAAACTGAAATGGGGGGAAATAAGTTTTAGAAATATGCTAGCAGTATTTGAGAATATGCAGAATGTTCTATGCAATAAACATGGTAAAGGAAAGTAATAATATAATAAGCAGTCTAGAAATGTCCTTGTAATTTAATTTATAATTATATAAGAGAGTAAAGAAGAGAAATAGCAATAAAAGAATTTTAATAAAAGTGGTTTTAATGGCTGAAATGATAGATCACCACTTTTTTTATTTGAGGTAGAACTAAAAGTCTTTTTATTTATAAAAGAGAACAGTGAGGTTATCTCTCAGCATTAACCTCTTTTACTGAATTTATTGGGCTGACATTGCTTAATAAAACCATACAGGTTTCAAGTATACAACTGTACAGCACATTGTCTGTATGCTGCATTATGCACTTGCCACCCAAAGTAAGTCTCTTTTTGTCACCATTTATGCCTCCTTTGCCCTCTTCCACCTCCCCTTATCCCCTTTCCCTCTGGCAATCACCGTACTGTTGCCTGTCTTTTATGTTTGGGGTTTTTTTTTTTGCTTAATTGCTTCACCCTTTTCAGCTCTGACAGCTGTCAGTCTGTTCTCTGTACCTATGAGTCTGTTTATATTTTGTTTGTTAGTTAATTTTGTTCATGAGATTCTGCATACAAGTGAAATCATTTGGTATTTGTTTTTCTCTAACTGGCTTATTTCACTTAGCGTAATACTCTCCAGGTCTATCCATAGGTAAGATTTTCTTCTTTTTCACAGCTGAATACTGTTTCATTGTGTAATGTACTACAGCTTTTTTTATGGTCAAATATAGATAAAGGAGGCAAAAACATAGAGTAGGGTAAAGACATTTTATTCAATAAATGGTGTTGGGAAAATTGGACCGATATATCAAAAGAAATAAAACTAGGCCACCTCTTCATAACATACACAAGAAAAAACTCAAAATGGATTAAATAGGTACATGTATGTCACAAAACCATAAAAATCCTGGAAAAAAACATAGGCAGTATAATCTCAGGCATTTCTCATAGCAATATTTTTTTCAGCTATATCTCCTCAGACAAGAGAAACAAAGTAAAAAAAATAAATTGGACTACAGGAAACTAAAAAGCTTTTGCACAGCAAAGGAAACCATCAATAAAATGAAAAAGCAATCCACTAAATAGAACATATTCACTAATAATACATCTGATAAAGGGTTAATATCCAAAATTTATAAAGAACTTACACAACTCAACACCAGAAAAACAAACAATCTAATTTAAAAATAGGCAAAGAACCTGAATAGACACTTCTCCAAAGGGAACATACAGACAGCCAATAGACTTACAAAAAGATGCTCAATGTCACTAATTATCAGAAAGATGCAAATTAAAACCACAATGAGATATCACCTCACACCTGTCAGAATGGCTATCATCAGTAAATCAATAAACAAGGAGTGCTGGTGAGGATGTGGAGAAAAGGGAACCCTGGTGCTCTGTAGGTGGGAATGCAGATTAGTGCAGCCACTATAGAAAACAATATGGAGTTTCTTCAAAAAATTTAAAATGGAACTGCCTGTAACCCAGAAATTCCACTTCTGGAAATATATCTGTAAAAACCTGAAGTCCTAATTCAAAAGAATATATGCACTCCTGTGTTCATTGATGCATTACTTACAATAGTCAAGATTTGGAAGCAGCCCAAGTGCCCATCACTAACTCACTCTTGACAAAACATAGACACCCACAGCCTTCATTCCTTTGTAAACTGTTGCTAATGGTGCTCCCCTACTGAAATAATGTCAGAAATAACAATACAAATCATTAAAAAGTTACCAATCAAAAATATTTTCAATAATAACAACTCTTCTTTCCTGAGTTTTTGAAGCTTTATTCAACTATTCTATAGATTTATTTGAACATGCCATTTTTATTCTAGGACAGAGTATCCTATTAGGAAATCTAAGAGAATGTTTCCCTTTGTCAACTGAAACATATCTTTATGTCTATAAAGTTCTAATAGCAATCATTATAATAGAAAATAAGATTTGTGACTTTTTTTTCTGTTTCAAAAAATGATGACATACTATATAGCAAGACTGGTAATAAGAGTGACAATAAGTAAAAACAGAATAATGGGGAGATACTGAATCAGGGGAGCCACAATATTTAATATAAACCAAATCATTTAAAATTTACTTTATGGAAACATGCATTTCAATGACTATTTAGGTGCTCTAATGCATTGCTGTTTATAGAGTATGGTTTAAATTTGCTGCTTATTTAGTTATGGCTCAGTTGGTGAGCATGTTAATGAACAAGGTTGAGTTTAAACCGTTTATTTAAGATATGCAAATACTTCAGGCAAGGGCTCATATTTAGAAAAGCAATGTTTTTGTGCGGTAGATTCTTGTGACACTGTTAGAGGGGATAAAAGTTTAAAGCTTGATGGGATTTGTGTATCCACTAAAAATAAAATTCAGGGTAGCTGTATTCACAACCTCTTTATTTTTTGCTTAGAGTTTAAAAAATGCTCTTAAATGAAGTGAATGCTTTATTGATTAGCCAACCCAACAATTTTTTTACTATGTATAAGTAATGGCTAGGTGTTTCAGCAAATTCTAACTGGAAAAGTGATGGGAGTCAACAGTATTTGGTAAATTACTGTAGTAATTTCTTACTAACCATTTTTCATATTTCAATTAACTTTTTTCCTCCACTAAGTACTAATCAATAAAATAACTGCCATTAGATTTTATTTCTTCATGTCTGAATATTACTATTTCACAAAAAGCAATCATTTTTGGATACATAAGCTCTCACTAAAATAATTTTATTTACCTTGTAATTGATGCTTAAGCCTCTTTACTACCATCCTTAATAAGTGCCTTTCGATGATTAGCTAAGAAATATATTCATATAATTAGCATTTTTCTGTCACCAAGCAGAACACCTTTGTCCTGGAGGTTTAGAGGGTGGATGAACTTTTGAGCAGGCCCATCAAAAGATAATTCTAGTCAAATATCTGCATATGTCACAAAGGATGAATATCTAGAACCATTTAATAAAGCCTCTACTGGGAGGAAAGGAAAATACTCTTTAGTATTATCATCATTTTGTAAATTGCGAAGGTGAGTTGCAGCATTCTTCTTTCCTGTATGTAAATGTGGAACACCTGTGGGAGTAAATGCCTATGCAGGCTGTGCAAACAAAAATAGAAAGATTTTCACTTCAAAATGTCTTTCCCAGCTATTGTGGAAGATGAGAAATAAAAGATGATACCCTTTTTATGACATTTTAAGTTGGTATTTACAGTTGCCACAGAAGATAATCAGGTTCACCCATTGTTTCAAGACCATGATCTTAATTTTCTTAATGTCCCCGAGCATAAGATTTACCTATGTAGATAGAGGCAGGTTGATGTAATGCTTTGAACAAAAAGATAGATCATGTTACTGTCTGCTCAGTTCAAAATCCCCGTGATGATTACACATCAGAAAGTAATTTGAGAACGATGACTTCTACTCCCTCGTTGCATTCTGCTAAAGCAGTTATAGTCCATATTACTTTTAAAGATTTACAAGTTGACGTTATTCAAATAATTATTAAAATATTTCAGTTTGATTTAGCTCATAACAATTTTTTTGTTGTTATCACAATCTTAGCCTGACTTTTCTAACTTTCTTAATCATATCAAGTTAGTTTAAATTAAATAATTGAAAACAATGGAGGAAAGTAGAAATGATAGCATTTTACATAGTTTGGTTGTTCCATCATCTCAGGCATTTATAATACTTTTAAATGTACTTATCACACTCTGAGATTAAAAGATTTATATATTTCATAACCATTCTATATAGAAATCAGACATCAGCATATGATCTCTTGATCTTTCTGGTTGAAGACAAAACACATTTTTAATTAGAATTGCCAGTTTTGACTGTTTCATAAGTAAGTCCATTCTGATTGTATTCATTACATAGTGTAAAATAAGTCTCATAATTGTTGGCATTTAGCAGCTATTATTGAAGACACCTTTAATCACTGCCAGAGAAGTTATTTCAACAACATTTTAGGAAAAAGATTTCCTATATCAAAAATTGCATGTTATGAACCTTATTTAGTATGCCCTATTTAGAAAACATCATGGCAATTATACATTTTAAAGTTTTTGTGTCTCAAGGAAAGGCACTATACTGTGTTTCAGTTTAATTTAAATCTTAATGATTATAAAGCAGTATTTTAATACTTTGACAAAAACTCACATGATATTGGCAAGAAATTGAAACTGATTAATAAAGAGTAGGACAATTTTTTTTTCAGATTAGACACCAATATATTTAACTACAAGGAAAGAATAACATATCGTTATTGGTATATTAGAGTAGTGAGGTGATACTAAACCAAAGAAAAGCCTAAGGTGGTTTTGAGAATTTTACTGGGTCTATTAGACTGGAAAGCTGCTGACTATGAATTATTCTAGAACTTGCCAGCAAATGAGATTGGCATCTCACCCCAAACTGTCCTGTGAATTCAACATTTAAAAAAGTAATTTTCTATATGCTATATGTAAAATTCAAAATGGTATTCACTATATGCCCTGGCTGGATTGCTTAGTTTGCTGGAACATTGTCCTAAAGCACAGAGGTTGTCAGTTTGGTCCCCAGTGGGGGCACTGTTGGTCAAATATGTTTGTAAATATGATGTATATGTTTGCTCACTTTGGGTGAGGGAGACAGGCCGTAAACTGGCAAAGTCATTATAGCCTAAGGCTTAGTTTAAGACTAAGCCTTTCCCTCCCTTCTAATACTAAGCTCTTCTCAAAGCTAAGCTTTTCCCCACACCCTTGACTGTTGCATGATAGAAGGTGGTGCACTCTTACGAGGAATCCCGTTTATGCCTCATATAAGTGACTTTGTATCAGAGACTTCCTTATTTGTATATTGGCTTAAAGGCTTTAATTTTCTACACTATAAAATGAAGCAGACCAGGGGATTTTGCTCTCTCTTGGTTCCTGCTATCAGCATTGCAGAGGCCTCCCTGATCCCTTGCCCTCTATGGGAAAAGCAGGTTTTCTGCTTTTCCCTTGGCTTTTCTTGTGGCTTGCCTATCTTGGTGAGACACCAATAAACAGAATGGCCCACCATTCTCCAACTCTGCCATTTCTTTACTGTCTTCCCAAATTCAATTAGAATCTGTATGTGAATGGCCATGATGGTGGCCCCTGGCCATACAGGCACCTACAGGAACATATCTGTGTTCTTGTCTCTCTTTCTCTCTCCCTTCCTCTCTCATTAAAATCAATAAATTAAAAAACTTTTTTAAACAAATGAAATGGTATTCATTACATTCATCAAAATGCATTAAATAAAGATAGTAGTGTAAAAACCTGTATAATTTTTCCTACATGTTCTTATTGTCTTTAAATTTATAACTTTTCCTTTCATCTCTAATCTCTATAATTTGAGAATGTGGGTAAAACTGTTGCTATAAAGTTTAGTGCATTTCATTGTGGTTTATGGGTGCAGAGTCTAACTCATCAAAGCTATATTATGTAGGTCTGATTAGCTCCCTTGCAAACATCTTTTGGAATGCACATCACATATTCTGCATGCAATTAGAAGTAAAGATAGGTATAGATACAAAAAAGAAGTAAGGTAGTATCTTTGACTTTGCTTACTGACCTTCAGAATCAAAATTAAAACATGTTTTCCTAGTTGCAATTTATTTTAGCTTCATGTCAGTTTCTAGCTGGATTATTTTAATTTTCTTTTTTAACTGGATTACACTTCTATAAATACAGTTAAAACTTTTAAAAATAAAATTAGATGCTATGGAGGATATGGAATAAAGTTAGCTATGAATTCTGTCCTTGAGAAGCTAATAGTTTGGCATCGGAGATATATGTAAATAATCATGAGCAGAGAGATGATAAGCGATGTGAAAGAAATCTCTGAGATAATTTCATGAAGAGGAGAATGACTTCAGAAGAGGCCTGGTAAGGAATGTGGCAGATGAGTTCTGGGAATGAGAAATAATCAGAAAATGAGAAAAGCAGGGAAGTTCATAGTGCATAAAATTACTAATAATGGGGGAGTGATCTTAAAGTAAAATTATCGGATTGGAGAGCAAAGGCTGCTACAAGAACAGGACAGGGGAGACCTGCAGCTGTGATCCTGCTCTGAGCCCATGTCTTAGGCTAGTTCATATTCAGCTCGTCCACATTCACTTTTTCATATTTCAATAATCAACTCTGAATGTTATGGATATTGAAGGTGGCTAAGGGACTCCTTGAAATTTATTTTCTCTTTTTGCTATTCCATTTCTAATGAACAGAATGACACATGAGGGAGGTTCATTTTCTAACAATGTTCATTTCACATTTAGAACTAAATTCCAAGGCAGCATTTGAGAATAAGTTCTCGATTTAAATAAAGCACTGGAGAGTTGCTCAGATGAGGAAAAAGGAAGTGTTTTTTCTGATGAGTAACAGCCAAGCGGACATCAAGAGCACTTCAGGTCATTAGGGATTCCTAGGCTGTTTGTTGCTGCAGGATTCATGTCAACTTCAGGTCCTTGGTAGGTGCCAACAAGGATAATTGCTTGTGGAAAAATTAACTTTGATAAATTGAAAACTGCTCTTTGTCTATGCATTAAACAATCAGGAAGTTCTCATTTTTCCATACAGTTCTTTGTTTCTGGACAGCCTGCTTAAAACTAGCAGCTGTAATTTTTATACTATTCACTGCTGAACATTGGGAAAGTTTAGAAATTGGAGTTAAATCTGGGGTAGGCAGCTTCAACTGTGCAGGCGACAAACGGAACGGCATTCCTGCACCTTTGAGGGCGGTCATTAGCAAGCACACTCTGGCCACCATAGGTGAAATCTCTCTCATTAATTTTAATTGGGGAAAGTAATCTTTACTTCCTTTTCCTAAAGCCCACACTTCATTCCATGGTCTAATTATGTTATTAATGCACCTCACCGAAAAAAAAAAAAAAGGCAGTTTATCTTTTCTTGATCTCCTAATAAGCGTCTTACAACATTTCATCCAAAACTCCCCCACTGTTTTCAAGCCTTCATTTCCCCACGCTCCCTTTTCTCAACAGATGAGCTCACTCCTAATTTATGGAGGAGCTAAAAGTCATTTAGCATACATAACCTCCCTCATCTGTTCTCTTCTCAGGTTTAAGTTCTACAACTGTCATGTCTTTTTCCCTTATTTAGACTCAGAGAGAGAGGTGTTTTGCTTTCTCTCCAAGGTGGAGCTGGGCACCTTGCTTCTCTAAGCATGAGTTGAAGAGCAGAAGCAACAGTATCAGCAGGGAGTCTGTTCAAAATGGAAGCTCAGGACCCTTGCTGGACCTATGAATCAAAATCTGGACCTTAGAAAGATGCCCTGGTGGTTGCACACACATTCATATTTTGTTTTAGATCCTTGTCAGCCCAACATCCCCCAGGACTGTTTCCCTTTAATTAATACTTCTATTGTACTGTGTCTTCCTCTCTCCTGACTTTTTAACTGCTCATAGCTTCTTTTCTCCCTATCTTGTTAAGTCCTTCTCTTCCCACCACCTCTCACTTAAATAATACCTTTTAAGATTCTTAGCATGTTCTTTCCCCATTGTCTTAGTTCTTAACCCAGTGGCTCACCCCACAGTCTCTGCATCCTTTCATAGTGACTCCTGACATTTTACTTTTACAGGTACCCTTTCTTGAAAGTGGCCAGTGATCTTCAGTTTCCTAACCAATCTTGACTTAGTCTTCATACCTTTAAATTTTTGTAGGATTTGGCATTGCTCATCATGGTCTTGAAACTTTCTCCTCTGGTTCCAACTACACAAGGCTTTGTCCAAGCCCCTGGTGCATGGTACTACTTTTTTTTTTTCTTATTCTTGCACTGGCATAGGAAAATGCTTAGCTACAAACATGATATACCTTAATCACAAAAAATCCCCCCTTATTTTAGAATTGGGGGGCCACTATTGAAGCATTTGAGGGTAAATCAAAGTGAAATCCAAACTTGAATACATATTTGTTTAAAACAAAAGAGAAAAAGGACCCTTATGGAAAAGTCCTGGGGACTAAAATTGCTACAGTCCCTCATTAGTTTTCTTTTGTGTGTGGATGTTATCTTCTAAGGGAAGTAATAAATGAGCTAAGCAGCTCTTAGACTTTTTCTCATGATGTGGGGATTTTCATATGATAGCTATTCATTTCATGGGCAATCTCTCCAGTGGGTCCTCCCTTCTTTCTCCAATTTGGAATCAGAAATATTTTTATCAATACTGTACAGGAAGTTATAAATTAAAAAGGACCCAAAATTCTACAGTCTCAGAGATAACCACAGTTACCACGTTATCACTTCCATGTTCATCTTTCTAAATTTTCATGCATTTATAGAGTCAGATAGTAGATGATAAATAGAATAGATGATGATGATAATGATGATTGATAGATAGATAGATGATAGATGATAGATAGGTGATAGATAGATGTGTACCTATAAACAAACATTTTATTTTCTATAAAGACTAAAAACTCCTTTATTTCAGTTACTTATATAGACATATTTCTATGTAAAAGCATATATATCTGTATTATTTTTAATCACTAAATATTCTGATAAATGGCTATGTTAAAATTTATTTGAATAATTATTTATCAGTCTTTTCAATGTTTAATTTCTTTACAGTGTTTAAATGAGCATTAATGTGTAGATACCTTTATTTATCATATAATTTTATTATGGTAAATACCCAGAACTGACATTTTTATGTCATGGGCTATTTATAATTCAATTGTGGAAGTATCTTGCCAAATTGTCCACTAATTTGTAAGCCATTCATAGTGTATGAATGCTTATTTCTCCTGCTAATTACCAATATTGTAGACCAGGATTAAGGTCATACTAATGAAAGGCCAACTCCTACCTTTATTTAAATATTGGGTATTTTTTTATCATAGTTTTGTTGGAATAATTTTCATCAAAATATTATTTATTGTGATTATTAGATTTTTTGTCTCACCATAGTCCTAACCCTGAATACTGGGTCTGACATTAAAAGAAAAAAAATGCCAATATGATTGATATAAAATGATAGTTAATTGTTACTTTAGTTTAGCTGTTTTTAATTTTAAGCAGTTTTTTACATTTAATGTAAATTTGTATTTCTTCATCTAAATTGCCTGTGTTCTTTGCCAGCTTTTCCATAAAATACTGTATTTTATGTTTTAACTGTTAAAAACTCTTTATTTTTAGTATATAAGTTGCAGTAATTTTTCCACTTTTTAATTTTTCAAGATATTTTGCCATGATTTTTTTCTACATAGAAGTTTGAAAAATGTTTGTAGTTATGATGTGAATGCAAATACTGTATTAAATGAAAAACCAATCATTTGGTTTTCTTCCCTTTTATCAAATACTTTATCTTAAGAGAATTTGAGACCAAGGACTCCTTGCTCTTGAGGAAATGTTAACTGTTCTTGCAATTGTTAATAATTTGAGTATTTTTGAGATGCACCATCAAAATTTATTACAACAGAAGAAGTGGGAGGTCAGGTGGACAAGAGAAGCAGAGTGGAGAAATAGGAGTTGGAGTGGGGTTGTCCTCAGTATTATAAAGGCCTTTGTGATCCTATATCCAGGCTGGTTCTCTAAGTCCCCACATGAAACCTAAGCCATAGAGAGTTACCTGACGTTAAGGACCAACCATGAACTTGGATATTGAGAATGGCAGCATGTTTCTTACACCCTGCAGCCAAAGTGATCTTTTTAAAAGACAGATCTGCTCATGCCATAATCATTGCTGAGAAATATCTGAAGGGCTATGTTGCATAAGAGGAATCTGCTCTGTCAGGCAGTACCAGGAAAATTTGGTACAAATTTAAATTGTTAAAGAGTGACATATTTTGTAATATGAGGAAGTGGATTCCTTGTTTGTCTTCTCCATCTGTAAAAATATTTTCAGACTGAAAAATTAGTCATCGAGAATGTTGTGGAAAAGATTCCCCCATAGAAAGATCGAATAATTTCAAAATTTCACAACTGTGCTAAGTTTATGGAATTCCATAGAATTAGAGCTCAAAAAGCCATAAACTAAAGGAAAAAAGTATAATTGTTGCAATTGTAATTCTCTTTAATCTTCTGTTTAAACACATTTACTTTTTTATTAAATATTATTTGTTCTATTAAGTTCTATTTTTATTAATGGTTTTATAATAATAGAATAAAACTTTCTGAATATCTCATATATTTATTTATGACTTTCCTTTGTCATTGATATATTATTTTATGGCCAAACAATCTTATTATGAAATGTTAATGTATATTCTCTTTTTCTGTTTTGAATATCTAATAGTGATGGCCTAAATATGTTGAAATATATTAGCCAGAATTTGATGTTAACAAATTCATTTTTTTGGAATGGAGAAAAGTTTGTAGACTTTTAGTCTTTGTAAAAAGAAAAAAAAATTAAACAAACAAGTTTATTATACTTTTCAGAAATATCCATCAGCTCAGCACTGATTATCATATGAAACAGGGGCAAAGAAAATATCAGAACTTCATGCTTGAATGATTTAGTCTCTGAACCACATTCTAGTTAAGAGCAGAGCCGCAGGGTTACTCACACATTAGTTCTAAGGTCACAGGAAGGAATCAAGTGTATTATGTCTTGACTCAATTATTATTAAATGTTTCCCTTCAGGAACATTACATTAATTTTCTATTTCAAAAAGAAAATTACTACCAAAAAAGAAAATTACTTTTACAATAGTTAGAACAGAGTGCTAACTAGGTGCGTCCAAAATCTGGATGTTTGCCAACGGCCCTGAGCAAGGTATGACAGATAATTTCCTTCCCCCTCCTCACACATACGCTATGTTCTAATTGTCTAGTAGGTGGGAAATATAAATTGGTGCTAAATGAATTTCTAAAAGTGCTGTTTAGAATACCTATCTGATTCAGCAGCTAGTTCACAAGGAGGTATTTGCTGGGTAGATTTTATATGTATGATGGTTGTGCCTCAAAAATGTTTTAGTTGCATTCTCCTATTTTTAAAATATATCTGATTAAAAATGTGATAGAGCTTAGCAAGTGAAGGAAGATAACATAGAAAAATAACAGCTCATTCGATCGGCAGATGTTTGAGGGTCTACTCTATACATAAAACTCAAAAATTTTGTCTCCCAAGGATAGCATACTTATTTGTATTGTTTGCAGATCTATTTAATACATTCTCTAGATTGCACAAAGAAGGCTAAACATTTGTAAGAACATTCCAGGCTTTGAAAACTTTACTTTATTTGGCATCTATATAAGCACCTTTTTGTGTTTTGATAATATTTGCAACTGTTCCTGAGACTATCATATTTTTTTTTTGTACCACTATATACGTGGTGCAGGTTATTAATGCCTTCACTCCTTTTCACCAGAAAACTTCCAAAATGTCAACTTATTATGAAGTTACTATATAGCTGCTTAGAATTGTCTCTACATTACCTAACATTATAAAATCATATTATTTTTTCTCTCCAGCTATATTCTGTTGTAGATAATTCAAACAACAATGGTCATAAGATAGAGTTGTGTTTTTATTCAAAGTAGCAAATGCCTCAACGTCTCTCTCCATCACTAGTAAACAGAACTGGGCTTCTCTGCTGGTTTGGCTTCTTAACATGGCAGCTGTGCTCAAAAGGGTGAAATTGGTAGAGCTGACACCGTTTAATGCCTTGTCTATGCAATCCCTCAGGGACACTTTTGCCACATCCTATTAGCCCAACTCAAATTCATGAAAATGAAGAAATAAATGCTACCTCTATCTTTAATTTATTTTATTTTTGTTTTATTCATTTTAGATGACTGACAATGTCACTTCCTAGGATAGAAAAAAATGAGGCCATGTTTTGCAATCTACCATCTCTGAAAATAAGGAAAGTAACCACTGTTGCAATCTTATAAATCACCATAACTGACTAAAAAATCTCAAGAAACCAGAAAACATAACCAAATCATTGTGATGAGCAATAGTTATATAAAGATAACTCATGTTTCTTGAAACTCCCAATAGAAATGAACAAATTGATGGCAAAACAGAGTAATGACTGTTATAATAGAGAGTGCACAAAATTTATCAAGGCCCAGAGGAAAAAGTGACCAAACTTGAGGAGACTGGGGATGACTTCACTTCCAAGAAAGGGTGAAAGTTTTCAAAAAACAACGAGAAAGAAGAGTATTCCAAAAGCAGAAGCAAGCTTGCGCCAGGGCATAGAGACACGGCTGAGGATGGCAGGTTTGGGAAACTATAAGGAAATTTAGCCTCTAAGGGAAAGGAGCAAGGCTAGTTATAGCTGATGGGTAAGTGAGCTGCACATTGGCCAATGAGAGGCTTACGATATACCCTTTCCTGCTCTGCTATTTCATTATTAGTAGGCCAGCACATGAGATAATTTCTCCATCGAATTTGTTAATCTCCCTCCTTTGGCCCTTCCCCCTGTAAGATAAAAAAAAAAAATCCCACTTTCTCTTAAACTTCAGTAACACTTTATTTGTATACTTACAATTTTGCCTCATATTTAGATTATTTTTCTTCATGTCTAATCTTCCCTATTAGACTGACAGCCCCTGTTAACTACTGACCTAAGTCAATGCTTTCTTCTTTAATATTTTGCAAGATTCTTTACTTTTACTGATCACCAATAAATGCTAGTTAAATAAATTTTATGCTGTTATCTATCAATTATTTTTTGATATACGACATTGACATGTTAAGAAGAGAAGGCCAATTAGAACATAGCTTACTGAAATTGTATCATAGGTTTTATGTGGAAATGAAACTCAAAATGTCAAGCTTGTAGGCTTTCTTTAAAGTCAAATGAATTTATGTATTTTAAAATTATTTCTTTTTGATAAAATTTTTGAATATTTATCATTTCAAATATGGATTTCTTAATGTCATATTCTAAGTTGAACTCAGCTTTCTTGCCTTACACACTAATATTTGTTCTCAGTGTTAGTTCTTTGTCCTGATAAAACTTTCTATTAGTGACACATAAAAGTGCTTTTAAATGCATTGGCAATGTGAGATACAAAATGCATTTATATATAAACTAATAATCAACTCAAAACACATTATAGCAATTCTTGGAAGGTGGGTTTGAGGCTAATGGGTCATAGTTTGTTTTAGCATCTCAAGGAGTAGAATGTGGATGTCTGAAAATATTCATTTGATCTAAAATTTTCTATAAATTATTTTTAAAATAAAAGCCATACAAAATAAGGTTAGGATGGTATAGATGAAGATATAGTGGGGGGAGGAAGAGATAAAAAATACAATTTTAATACTTAGTGTTTACTGGACCTATATGTATTAAACGAGAACTATCTGGATAATTCAAAAAAGAAAATTTGTTTTTTTAATTCTCAAAATTAACAAACTTCATTGAGCATGTATTATGCATGAGATACATAAGGGCTTTCATTATTTAGCTATGTTCAGATGAAAGCTTCCACTTTCTACTCTATATTACATGTCTAGACAGAGACTTAGTTTTTACCCAGAACTAAAGGACACTTAAATAATTTATTTCTAGGCGCAAGGATTTATCTTCTAACTTTTTTCGTTCCTCCATCAATCAGGCCAGTCCCTAACTAAACAGATGGGATTTTCACCAAGCTCTGACGGCTAGCAGGCACTGTTGAGTCAAGAGTGAAAATTAATTCCATAGACAACGACCTTCTTCTGAAAATGCTTACATAGTCAAGGTTTGCATTCAATCACACAAAGAAGATATAGTCTACTTGATTTAAGAGAGGCCTTTTCTTCTATTACTACTGCTTGCTATTGAACAGGAACTCATGGGGAGGTTATTTGTCAGAAGACAGGGTTCTCTGCCTCATTCCAAATGATGAGGTTTGGGTCATTTAAAATATGGTTTCTCCATTTGTGGAGAAGAGTAATGCTCTTCTCCTCTCCAACTACAACAATAGTGTCCACTGCAGCAATAGCGTCCAGTGCATCTAGAGGCAGAGTAATTTGTAAAACATTTTAAATACTGGTACCATTTTTACATGCCTACCCCATTGCAATCAGTTTGTTAACTGTATCTCAGTGGGTCCCAGAGTAATAATGAGGAAGTATCATTAGTTTCATTTTACATGCTAAGAGACTCATTTTCAGCAATATTATGTGACTTGGCCAAGGTAACATGTCGAGTTAGTGCTAGAAACAAGATTTAGTACTGTGTGTTCTGACTTCCAGTTCAGAGCTTTCTTAATTCTCCCACCTCTCCCATTTAGAGAAACAACATCATAACTGTATTCTCTCCACATTGTTCAGTGTGTTGAAGTAACTCTTTCTGTAAATTCTCTAAACTTTAAACTAGACTTTTCTCTTCTACTGACAGTCATGAAGACTTTGTAGCCATAAGAGACGACTAACAAAAATAACCTTTCATAGTTTTACTTGTGGTTAAAACAGTCCTTATCCCACAATATTTGGATTCAGCCATTAAACCATACTACTCTGCTTTTTAAACATATTTTTAATGGAGAAAAGTTTACATGCTATCAATACAGCCTTTTTAAAATAAAATTTCTAACTTTAGCTCAATTTTAATAATGAAGTTAGGGTATTTTCTCAACCTACAAAACTAATTAATTCACCACCTGGCTCAGTGCCTCAAATGGATTAAATATAAAACATAAAAACTGCTTTCTGTTAAGAGGCAATGAGATGAGATGGCATGAGAACTTAGTAAAAGACTCACAAGATCAAAGACGGCACATTGGCAGCGGGTCAGGGGTATCTGTTTAAGCAGAGCTGCTCTCATGGTTCAAACAATTGGCATTTATGTGAAGCTATAAATAAGCAAGCTCTATCAAGAAAATGTCCCTAGTTTGGGCTTTTCAGAAACCTCTGAGGAGAGGTGTATTTATCCTGGAGTTTAGTGTTTATTGGCTACCAAAGGTTTTAGAACCAAGTATCATTGTGATAAAGGGAAGGCTATCCCTAGATTTGAAAAAAAGAAGAAAAAACAAAACTGCAGAAGATAGTTTTAAGATTCATTTTGTGTACTCTGTAATTCTAAATTTCTTCTTTTGGCCCTTAGGAGTAGGATTCAGATTATATTTATATTTGTTTTGCTCCTTCCTAGCACGTATTTTGGCAAACAATGGGCTTTCCAAAAAATATTTGATTTCAGAATATTTAGGGTGTTAATTCAGGGATACTAACAAACAATATATCTGTCGGGGAGCCAGTATAATAGAGTCAGTGATTAGAATCTGGAGTCAAACTGTCTGGGATCAAAGATTCATTGCATTGCTCCCTAATTTTATGATCTTACTCATTATAAAAAAGAAAAAAAACTGGTCTAAATCTATTAAATAAAATATAGTATGTAATAAACTTAGCACCATGCCCAGCCAATAGGAAGTGCTCAATAAACATTAGCACATATTGTTATTGTTATTGGACCGGAGTCCAATAGTCACCAACTTTAATCATCGTATCTTTCTGACTCACAGAGAGAATGAGAGATGGATGAAGGCTCTACCAGGTGAATACCGACTGGATAAGTGACTAAACAGAAGAGTGGAGACGAATGACTGGGGGGATATTGCAGGAGCTGTGCTTCAGGGGTCTATCTTTGGCATCCTCTTATCAATATTTTTATCAGTGACGTGGTTGGAAATTTATTACATATAAAGACCATCTGACATATGTAGTATGAAATGGCATCTACCAATCTATAATTCAGCCTTTCTCAGCTTCTCACTAAAATATCTGTGAAAAACAGGCAAAATATCAAAATATCAAAAACTGAAAGTGATAATACATGCATTATGCAAATCCAAAAGGCATATGCACTATCAACATTATTTAAGAAGCTTCTATGTTAATTTATCACAATCAATAGTATCCTGAAATATATTTATTTTATCCAACTAAAATTTATTGATTACTTATCATATGTTTATCATAGTTCTAGGAAATGGGATCTACTAGTGAATGAAACACAGATTCTTGTCCTCATGAAACAGAAAGATAGACAAGAGTAACCATAATCAATAAATAAATATATTTTGTGTCATAGATGGTTTTAAGTGCTACGAAATAAAATGGAGTGATAGGGAATATTGGCAGAGGGTGGGAGTTGCAGTATTAAACAGGTGTGGTCAAGGAAAATCTCACTGAAAAGATGGAATTGGAGCCAAAGCTCAAGAATGGTTTGAAGAGCCTGACCAGGCAGTGGTGCAGGGGATAGAGCATCGGACTGGGATGCATAGGATCCAGGTTCAAAACCCCAAGGTCACTGGCTTGAGGGCAGGCTTATCCGCCTGGAGCAGGGGCTCACCAGCTTGAACACAGGCTCACCAGTTTGAGCACAGGGTTGCTGGCTTGAGGAAGGGGTCACTCACTCTGCTGTAGTCCCAGTCAAGGCACATACATTATGAGAATGCAATCAGTGACCAACTAAGGTGCTGCAACAAAGAATTGATGCTTCTCATCTCTCTCCCTTCCTATCTATCTGTCCCTATCTGTTCCTCTCTCTGACTCTCTCTCTCAGGCAAAAAGAGAGAGAGAGAGAGAGAGAGAATGGCTTGAAGAAAGTAAGAGAGTTGGCAAGAAAGGCATTTGAAAGAGGAATATTTCAGGTAGAGTGAAGAGCTGGAGGAAAGGCTCTGAGGTTGGAAGAAAGAAGAAAACAAAATAATTCATCTCTGTTCATGTTTCTTAAGTGAACAAAATAAAAATTGAACCAGAGAGTTTGTTTTAAGAAAAAGAATTTTATATATATATACACACACACACACACACACACACACACACATACACACACACATACACACACACACACATACATAGTGATAACAGAGCTAAAATCAGACTTTTTAAAAGGCCAAACCACATCAAATGAAGTTTAATAAAGATAAATGTGAAGTATTGCAATTGCATTTAAAAAAAAGGAGTGCCTAACTACCATATAGCAAAGACATAGTTTAACAACAGGATATGTCAGAGACA
Source organism: Rhynchonycteris naso (assembly GCA_037038555.1). NCBI lineage: Eukaryota > Metazoa > Chordata > Mammalia > Chiroptera > Emballonuridae > Rhynchonycteris > Rhynchonycteris naso. The sequence goes on along the minus strand of CM072997.1, from coordinate 38,489,893 downwards.
CTTGAGGACTTCAGTTGATTTTATTTTTTTAAATCAATTGGAATCAACACCGGAGAGACTGCTGAATAACTCTGATATTAAAAGGCATTCCTGCTATGTAGTAACTCAGACCAGGAAATTGCTATTTCGGCCCACTCTACCTGGTTGATCAAATCCTAAAGTACACTAATTACTTCTGTGTTCCACAGTTAAACGTGTACTCAGAGGAGTACAAACATTATGCCAAGAACACTAGGAAAGGGTATGATTTCTGAGAAACAGTTTGTGGGACTGAAACTGAAAAGCCAGAAAAGGAAAGGCATGGGCTGGAGATAAGAACATACTTTAATAGTTACAAAGAAAGTATATATATATATATTGGGCACTTTCCCATAGGGTTTCTTGTTGAATCTTCACAATAGCCAGAGGTAATTATTATTATCTTTATTGCAACCTCATTTTTAAACCAAAGATTGAGACTCAGAGAGTTTAAAGAGAGTCCAGGTTTGACTTAGACCTTAGGGCATGAACATATATGCTCCACTGAGCATGGCTTCAATCTAAGTAAACTCACTGAAGTCTCAGGATGTGCATGGCTGCTTCCCAAAGTCTGCATTTCAAACTCTCCTCTACGGGTCCCTGACATACGGAGGCTGTGTTCCAAGTTGCCAATGACAGTCAATTAACTAAAACCAGTCTTATTTCTTTCTCTCTTTTGCTGTTTCTCTTCTTCTTTTAGCTCTCATTACACTCAGTAAATTTCACTCTTCCTTCCACCTTGAAAATTTATTAATATTTCCCTGGTGGGGTGGCTCAGTGGATAGACTGTCATCCTGGCATGGTTCCAACCCTGGTCAGGGCACATAGGAGAAGCAAACAATGAGTGCACAACTAAATGGAACAACTAAATGGCACAATGAGTTGATACTTCTCTCTCTCTCTTTCTCTTCCCAACCCTCCCCCTCAAATCAGTCAAAAAATTGCTTCAAAAATTTATGGGCCCTGGCTGTTTTGCCCAGTGGTAGAGCATTGACTTGGAGTATGGATGTCCCGGGTTCAATTTCCTGCCAGGGCAGGCACACAGGAGAAGCACCCATCTGCTTCTCCACCCTTCCTCCTCTCTTTTCTCTCTATCTTTCTCTTCCCCTCCAGCAGCCAAGGCTCCACTGGAACAAAGTTGGCCTGGGTGCTAGGGATGGCTCCATGGTCTCCACCTCAGGCGCTAGAATGGCTCCAATTGCAGCGGAGCAATGCCCCAGATGGACAGAGCATCGCCCCTAGTGGGCATGCTGGGTGGATCCCAGTAGGGCACATGCAGGAGTCTGTCTCTCTGCCTCCCCTCTTCTCACTTTGAAAAATACACACGCGAAAAAAAATTATGAATGTTTATTAAAGTACCTGCCATGTCAATGGAAGAGAAGGGTGCATAAAGAAATAAAAATGAATAATAGGCCATATCTAGGAAGTTGGAAATATATATGCATTGTAACTTAATCATTCCTTTTCTAGGTATATTATCTAGAAAAACTTGCATGGCTGTATAAGAAGACAGGTAAAAAGATATTTCTACAATGTATGTAGCATTGTTTATAATCTTGGAAAATTGAATAGAACCTAAAGATTCATCAGTAGAAACATGGGTGAGCAGAAAGATAAAATGAGTGAACCAGAGCAATAGAGAGGTATAAAGGTCATAAAAGGAACATGAGTGGCAGAAGCTTACAGAATGATATGTACAATAGGGTGTCACTTATAAACATATGTAGACACACAAAGGAATATTGTGTGTATATATATATATATTTCTCTGCCTCCATTCTTTCAAGAGTTGTTGTTCTTGTCACTTTACTTTCCTCTGTGTTCACATGTATTTATTTGCTCTTTTCTGGGGATTTGGTAAAGTCTCCAGCAAAGATGAGATAAGTAGATAGACCCAGCTGGAAATTCTTTCAGCTGGATCTTAAGCTTTATTTTTCTCATGCTCCTTACCTATGTATCTTTGCTTAGAAGACCTATCTCCATTGCCTGATATAAAATTCTCACTTATTTTTCAAGCTCCAGTTTCAACCAATTTTCCCTAAAACACTTACCTAATTAACCTTAATTGAAATTTAATACTCATCTCTCCTATTTTCTAAGCACTTTTCTCAACCACTATTTTAAGCGTGCCTTGTGAAATTGTTTATATATGTCTGTCACTCCACTAGATGTCTGTCTTTAGATTGCCTCTAGAGACCATGGGTTTTATCTTACACATGTCTGTATCCCTCCTCAACACTTAACACAGGTGGCAGACCATAGGAGGTGCTCAACAAATATTTGTTCAATCCTGAAACTTTGTTATCTGAATACTGTTTGATTTCTTCATACCATATTGCCTGGAGCCCAAACCACTCTTTCTCAATCTCCTAAAACTAGTTTTATGATTTGTAACCAGACCTAATTAAACTATGGATCAATTACTTGTCCCCTTCCTACCTTGGTAGACTTCTGACTTAAAATACTCATTATCTCATTCCTATAAATAGCCCTCAGTTCCACTGTTCTACACTTTGTGTGCAGTGTGTGTGTGTGTGTGTTTCCTCTTTCATATCAATTTTTTCACACCTCTTTCATACTTATTTTTTATTTTTAGAACTGTGAACTACTGGTCAACAAAATTACTTTGTGCCTAGTATTTTCAGGATAATTTCAATACTAATTGTTTAACATCTACCATATACAATATTAACAGATAATATCATCAAGAATTGATTACTGGGCTGCTTTTAAATGGATCTTCCCAATTAACTGCAGGACTAGAAATTTAATATAGTTGGAAGAGAAATTACTGGAGGATCTGATAGTTTTCTGAATGTCATTCTGAATTAGCAGGTTAGGGAATTTTCCTAGATATCTCATTGTTGGGCAGATAAAATATATTATACTCACTTTGTTAAAGATGGCACTGCCCACGTGGAAGCCTGTCTCCCAGGTGATGATATTAGTTGCCCTTCCTGCTTGAGATGGGAGTAATTATATTAATGTGTGTTGGGGGAGGGTTTTTATGCCAAAAGGTTTTAAAAAGAAGAGAGATCACGTTGTTCTGAGAGAAGAGTGATTGCATTCTAGGAGAGGACAGAGAGCGAGAAGGAGAGCAGAGTAAGGCCATGTGGAGACCAGGAGAAGCAGCCAAGATGGCAGAGTGCTGAAGGAGAAGCCAGTTTGTGTAGAGTTTGTGTAGAGAGAAGGAGATGGGAAACAGAGGTGAATAAGTCTGGTGAGCTAGAAACCTTTGATTCTAGGAAACTCAGATAAGTCAGTAGCTTTGTGAGCACTGAATGAGTGGGTTTTGAAGCCCAGAGTGTGTTTTTACTTGCCCGCCAGGTGCAAGCTAGTATTAAAGCTAATGGCCCACAAGTTCTTGGCTCCGTTGTTTCATTACCAACTTTCTGAATCAAATGTGAGCCTGCGGTGGCCAGGTGGCTGTGATGGTGACCGTGGCTATGCTACTGGCTTTACATTTGGCGTAGTCAGCAGGATTCGATACAGATGGGTATGGAACCACCACCATCTTTCAGCTGTGGAGTAGAAGACTGGCTGCTGTTATGGTTCCCCATGGCTGTCCTTTTGGGGGCTGTAGGCTGGCTGAATTTTACAGCCATGCGTAAGGAAAACGAGAGCTCTATGGAAGAGGCTGCTTGGGACCTGCAAACCGAGCAGTGAAAGGAGCTGGAGCAAACATGGGAGAAACAGATGCCAGCTCTGGAACTGGAGCAACCACCTGAGGAGGCCGACCAGGTTTGTGAGATTTGCCTAGAAATAGACCAGCCACTGGAGAAGGAATCACAGGTTTATGAGTTTCAGCTTGCCCTGGATGTTGTGGAGAGCCAGCAGTGGCAGGAGGCTGAGGCTAAGGCTGGAGCTGGGGCTGGGGCTGCAAGGTCTGTGGAGCAGAAGGTGGTGGCAGCCCGGGACTTGAGCCCAGCAATGGAAGCTGATGTTTCCAGTTCCTCTTTGGAGGATGAGGAGAATCAGGCTGGAGTTGCAATCCACAGTCTCCAGAAGATGAGAGCCCAGCTGGAAGGAGTACCTGCTACATTCCTGGTAGGTCTGCAATTTGGGGAAATAGGGGTGGATGCCATCATGCTTTGTGGAGCAGAGATGAAAATGTTGACTGTCATTGCCACGTGTTCCTCTTTGGGATGGTGTAAGACCTTCCAGGACAGCAGGAATGAGAGGGGAGGCTGAGGCCCCATGTGTGTGGACTGATTTCCTGGACTACAACTGGAGTAGGCACTGGCTCCTTTGTTGGATGGTCTTAAGGATTTTGGACAATGTAAAATATCTTAATGGGGGTGGCAAGTGGTTTTACTGAAGGCCCTCCCCCTGCCCTGGGAAGCCTTTCAAACAGCTAGAAAGAAGGCTGATGACATTTTGTGCTTTTGGCAAAGTGCTCAGAGACTGATGAAATGTACCTTTGTAATTGTATGATTTGTCATGTATTTGAAATTTGTGTAATGTGCCTAATTTCCTTGCACAGGGGTGCCAATGGTGTAGATTGTGGGTAGTAAAGAGAGCATAGGGGTGGATTGTTGGTAGGATAAAATATATTATTCTCACTTTGTTAAAGATGACACTGCCCACGTGGAAGCCTGTCTCCCAGGTGATGATATTAGTTGCCCTTCCTGCTTGAGATGGGAGTAATTATATTAATGTGTGTTGGGGGAGGGTTTTTATGCCAAAAGGTTTTAAAAGAAAGAGAAATCATGTTGTTCTGAGAGAAGAGTGATTACATTTTAGGAAGAGGGCAGAGAGCAGGGAGGAGAGCAAAGTAAAGCCACGTGGAGACCAGGAGAAGCAGCCAAGATGGCGGAGTGCTGAAGGAGAAGCCAGTTTGTGCAGAGTTTGTGTAGAGCGAAGGAGATGGGAAACAGAGGTGAATAAGTCTGGTGAGCTAGAAACCTTTGATTCTAGGAAACTCAGATAAGTCAGTAGCTTTGTGAGCACTGAATGAGTGGGTTTTGAAGCCCAGAGTGTGTTTTTAATTACTCGCCGGGTGCAAGCTAGTATTAAAGCTAATGGCCCACCAGTTCTTGGCTCTGTTGTTTCATTACCAACTGTCTGAATCAAATGCAAACCTGCACTGGCCAGGCGGCTGTGATGCTGACCGTGGCTACTGGCTTTACACTCATTTATAATTGAATGCAGTTTAATAATAACCAATACCAAATGAAACTCATTGTGTAGCATAATTCTGATTTTAGCAGATAGTTTCTTAGGACCAAAATGGCCAGTTCACACTGTATTTCTCTCTTTCTCTCTCTCTTTATTCATTTTTCTTTCATTCTAGGTTTACATCTGTTTTTACTGAAACATATCATTTAGTAATTCTTTTAAAAAAATAACCTATGGGTGGCAATCAATATAGTCTTTTTCTAAAAAGAATTTTACCTTTTATTTTGAATAATGCATTAGCCCCAATAGTTTAAATAGGCTGCTCTCCTTCTCTCCTGACATGTATTACTGACAGAAATATGAGTTTACTTACCATGTTTTAAGAGTATTATCTTTTCTCTCCATTTAGACTTCAAAATTTTCTACTTATAAATTTATTTTTTCTTTTACTATACTATTTCTAGGAATAAGTGTATATTTATTAATCCCACTGTTGGGCAAAGAAGTTTGTAAAATGTGTTTTTTAGGTTTGCTGGCTTATATTTTGCATTGGCCTGGGCAGCGCCATGTGTATGTAGTCTATGAAAGGTGGTAGTGCTTGCCCTTAGGGTGGCAGATTGCAAATTGGGGATTACCTTCCTGCTTGGAAGAGGCCATTGTACTGCTAATATTTGATGGAGAAGGAATTTTTTGCCCAGCCTGGGTTTTGCAAGGAGTGCAGAAGTGGAACTGGAGCTGAGGGGCTTTGAGAACTCTGCTGAGACTGGTGTAGGCCTCTGATTCCAGGAGGAACCAGAAAAGATTTCCCAAATTGTAGAACCAGAGAATAAGTTAGGGCTTTGGGATCTCCTAATAAGAGGGAAGTGGTCTTTCCTGCCTGTTTGTTCTGGTAGGAGACTTTAATAAATGGAATGGCCCACCATTCTTTGGCTCCACTGTTTCTTTACCATCTGCCTGAATCCAATGAGAATCTGTATGGTCACAACGGTGGCAGCCACTGGCCATACACCCACTTATTGCACAAATATACTATAAAGCCAGTGCTCAAGGCCACTCACTATCAGAGCCGCCTGGCCAATGCAGGTTTGCATTTAATTGTACAGGGATGGTGGTGGTGAAGATTGTAGGTAGTAAAGTGAGCATAAGGGTGAATTGTTGGGCAGATAAAATATATTATGCTCACTTTGTTAAAGATGTCACTGTCCACATGCAAGTCCGTTGATATTAATGTGTTTTGGGAGGGGCCATTGTACTGGGAGGTACATTACACAAATTACAACAACATGACAAGTCATACAACTTCAACAATTACAAAGATACACTTCACCAGTCTCTGAGCACTTTGCCAAAAGCGCAAAATGTCCTCGGTCTTCTTTCTTGCCATTTGAAAGGCTTCCCAGGGCAGGGGAAGGGCCTCCAGCAAAGCCATCCCCCACCCCCATCAGGGTATTTTACATTGTCCAAAATTCAAAAGTCCATTCACAAAGGAGCCAGTGCTCACTCCGGTCATAGTCCAGGAAATCAGTCCACTCACATGGAGCTTTAGCCTCCCCCCTCATTTCTGCTATCATGGCAGGTCTCACACTGTCCTAAAGAGAAGCATGTGGCAATGGCAGTTAGCATTTCCATCTCTGCTCTGGGGAGCATGATGACATCCACCCTTGTGTCCCAAAATTGCAGACCTACCAGGAGTGTAGCAGGTACTCCTTCCAGGTGGGTTCTCATCTTCTGGAGACTGCTGATTGCAACTCCAGCTTGACTCTCTTCATCCTTTGAAGAGGAGCAGGAAAAACCAGCTTCTGCTGCTGGGCTGGAGCCCTGGGCCACCCCTTCCTTCTGCTCCATGGGCCTTACAGCCCCTGCCTCAGCCTCAGCCCTGGTCTCAGCTTCAGCCCCAGCCTTCTGCCACTGCTGTCTCTCCACAACATCCAGGGTAAGCTGCAACTCACGAACCTGTGATTCCTCCTCCAGTGGCTGCTCCATTTCCAAGAGAATCTCGCAAACCTGGTCAGCCTCCTCCTCCAGCGCTTCTTCAAGCTCCAGGTTCAGCATCTCTTTCTCCCACATTTTCTCCAGCTCTTTCCAGTGCTTGGTTTGCAGGTCCTGGGCAGCCTCTTCCATAGAGCTCTTGGTTTCCTCATGCATGGCTGTAAAAGTCAGCCAGCCAACAGTCCCCCCCCAAAAAAAACAGCCAGGGGGAACCATAACAGCATCCAGTCCTCTACTCCACCAGTCAAAGGTGGTGATGGCTCCATACCTATCTGTATTGAATCCTGCCGACTACGCCAAATATAAAGCCAGTAGTCGAGGCCAGCATCACAGCTGCCTGGCCAATGCAGGTTTGCATTTGATTCGGACAGTCAGTAATGAAACAATGGAGCCAAGAACTGGTGAGTCATCAGCTTTAATTCTAGCTTGCACCTGGTGGACAAGCAAAAACACACACTGACTTATCCGAGTTTCCTAGAATCAAAGGCTTCTAGATCACCAGACTTATTCACCTCTGTTTCCCATCTCCTCTCTACACAAACTCTGCACAAACTGGCTTCTTCCTCAGCATTCCGCCATCTTGGCTGCCTCCTCTCCTCCACATGGCCTTAATCTTCTCTCCTCTCTAATACTAACCTCAGGAACCAAGAGAGCAAGCTCCCTATCTGCCCCATTTTATAGTGTAGAAATTCAAACTCTTAATCCAATCTACAAACAAGGAAGTCTCTGATACAAAGCCACTTATCTGAGGCATAATGGGAAGATTCCTCATGAGAGCGCACCACCCACATCATCCAATCAGTCAAGGGTGTGGGGAAAAGCTTACTCTTAAAACTAAGGCATAGGCTATAACAACCCGGCCTGCCCACAGCCTGTCCCCCAAAACACATTAATATCAACGGACATGCATGTGGGCAGCGCCATCTTTAACTAAGTGAGCATAATATATTTTATCTGCCCAACGTATACTTTTAATTTAAGAACTCAGCAGATCCCTGTCTAGCTAAATTCATAACCCTCAATTTTACTGTTAGAACAGGTTAAGTTCAAATAGTTTTCTACAATTCTAGAAAATTCTTCATAAGTACTTTTTCAAATCTATGTTCTTTACTACTTCTAGATAATTGTTAGACATAAATTAGCACTTATCAGTTTGGTCTCCTTTGCTCTTAACTTTACTCTCATACCTTTAAGTCTTTGCTTCTCTACTGTGTTCTAGGCAAATTCACTAGTACTGTATTCTGTTATTCTCTCCTTGAGTTGTGTTTGGCTTAGAGTTTTGATGTATTCTGTAATTTTGATTTGCAGACTCATTTTTAGAGATGTGTATTCTTCCTCTTTCCAATTTATTTATTTCTTCCAATCTAGCAGTTTTGTTGGTCTATCTGCACAGTTTTCCAGGTAAGCTAGCTCAGAAACTTTTATTAAAAGCTTACAGCTCCTGCCCTGTGACATTAATAAATGCACAGAGTTGCTCAGAGATTTCCTTAAAGCTAATCTGGATCCTCCTGCTTTCCCAAGCATCTAACTTAGCAAAGTCTTAGTCTCCTTCTAAGAGAGAATTGTCAAACCACTAATTCCAAGTGATACCCATGGCTCTGGTACTCTACCTTCAATGTAGTTTCATGCTTCCTGAACATGTGTATTCTATCCTGTATCTTGACTATTTTAGTTTTCTTTTTACATGTTAAGTCTCTAAGTCTGTGTAGCTGGATTTGGGGTAAATGATGTTGAAGTCTATTCTGTCCCACTATCATCTGCATTCTAGCTCTTTCTGAAGCAATTCTGCTTATCTCACCGAAAACCTTTTCTCTTCCTTTACCAGTCTAAGTTGTTGATATTAGCTTATCAAATTAAAGTTCCTTCAGATGAGCCCACAACCTTGAGATTGTTCCTCAGATGGGAGTAATCACTCTGGTTCATGTCTATGGACTCTTGAGTTCCAGCTAAATATTTGTCAAATGTCTGAACACTGTTTTCTACTGATAACAGGGCAGTAGCATCATTTCACACAATTAATTGGGGATTTGTGTCTATTTAAATCTGATGAGCCATCAAAAGTAGGATATATGACTTCTACATTAAAAGGATTTCCCACTGCATAAGATCTTAAAAATGATTATGTAGAACTTGACATTGTCTGAGTCAGAGTATACATCTGAAGGAGAAAGATTCTCCTTCATGTCTCACCTGATAAAATGACCATTACATAATCAATCTACATCCTTATTGGAGACTGCAGAATTTTTATAGATGATAGATAGATAGATAGATAGATAGATAGATAGATAGATAGATAGATGATAGATAGATAGATAAATGATAGATGATGATAGATAGGTAGATGATATAGATAGATGATAGATGATAGATAGATAGATAGATAGATAGATAGATAGATAGATAGATGATAGATAGATAGATAATAGGTAAATTCATACAAGGCTCCTTAAAAGGGGAGAATGAGAATTTGACTCTAAGCTCTATCTTTGTTATAAACATACTGTTTTACTCAGATTATATATTTTAGTTGGTAAAGTTTTTAAAAGCCTGGTAAAATATGATTGCAGAGTACAGCATATACTATAAAATGAGTCAGGAACTGGCTAATAACAAAGTAAATTGATAATCCATAGCAATAACCACTCTACAATAGCACTTTCAAAAATAATTAAGAATTTGGGCCTGACCTGTGGTGGCGCAGTGGATAAAGCGTCGACCTGGGAACCCTGAGGCTGCCAGTTCAAAACCCTGCACTGGTCTGGTCAAGGCACATATGGGAGTTGATGCTCCTAGCTCCTCCCCCCTTTCTTTCTCTTTCTCTCTCTCTCTCTCTCTCTCTCTCTCTCTCTCACTCTGTGTCTCCTCTTTAAAATGAATAAAATAAAAATAAATTATTTTTTTAAAAAATTAAGAATTTAGCTACTACTTTTTTAAATTATTTCTCCAAAATACTTGAATGGATTTATTGGTACAGGAAAGATAAAAAAGAGAGAAAGGTGGTAATGGAGGATGGTGAAACAAAATTAATAAATGCTCCAATCTAGAATCTCCCAATTTTGACCTTCAGTCAGATGATGTGAATCAAATGTATCACATTATTTCTTTGCCTACAATGTAGAAATGCTAATATTTGCCATATCTTCAGCTGATAAACACTCTTTGAACAACGGGGATTAGGACTTAATGCAAATACTACAAAATGCTATTTTTACTAAAATCTTTCAAATCCTTCGAAAAAAAATTAATCCACTTGAAAATAATTGCTTAACTACACAAAAAGACATGAACGCCTGACTAAATTAAGATTTTATACCCTGTGGGAGAATTCACATAGAGTTGTCCCATGAATTTACGGAAGGAATAAATTGTACCTATAAACTTGGAACCTTAGGTCAATCTAAAGCTCTACTCCACTCTAAGGCTTTTTCCAACTGTAAGGAAAACTTTAGCTTTGTTTTATGAGACAAGAAGTCATAAAACATACTGCTCTTACACAACTGAGTGACTCTAAGTGCTATTCTTTCAGCAATTATCATATGAACTACAGGAATCAAATGCATTCAGGCTATGCTATGGGCCATTGTAAAACGCCAGTGCCTGTATTTAAATGAAACAGTCTAACATTGTCAAATGAGTCGTGTTATGAACAGTGCTAGCTTTTTAAAAGGAGTCATGCCTACCTATTCATCCACTTCATTTGAAGTTTACCTATTCATCCTCTTCATTTGAAGAGGGAGAAAGATGAGTTTAGAGTGGCCCACTTCACTTTTTACCATATTTATTTTTAAAACGCTCTTCCAATGGCACTAATGATTGATGACTAAGAATTTGCCAAATCCAGTGGTATTTCCTTAAATCTCCTGTAATTTGAAGTCTTTGAAGCATTAATGACTCCTCCTAAAACATCTCAATTGTGTGCTTAAACAGAACACAGAACTTCTCAGATTCCTTTGATAACCTTGGGTGAATCTTTTTCCACTTTTATATACCCGAAAGTTTCCTTTTCACTCTTGTTAACCCATACTTTGTTTCTATTATCATTTCTATGTTGAAAACTCCCCAAACTAAATTTCTAGCCCAACTCCTCTCCCAATCATGAAAATCACATTTCTAAAAGCTTTCCCTGCTCTGGCCCAGAAACCAACCAACTCAATTTATCTCACAACTCCCCACTAGGGGAGCCAACCACTAACTCTTGATTTAATATCACTCTGTGTTTAAGTCTTTGTCTAGTGTTTATTGCAATCGAAACTTTCCTTCTGGTTCTATTACTGTTGTTATTGTCTTGTTGTTGTTTATTATCTGTCTACCAACATGAGAGCAGGGACATGGTCCATGTACTTGCCACTCAATTCTAAGTCCTTAAAACAGTCCCTGTCAAATAGCAGAAGCAAGATAAATATTTAATTAATAGTTGAATAAACAAATAACATTTCATTAAAATCATTCATTTTTTCCTCTTCTAATAGCACTATTAATTTTCTAGTCACCCATGTGTGAAATATAGTTTCACTATATCACACCTGTAAAGCCAATAGCTGTGGCCACAATCATGGCTGCCTGGCTCTTGCAGGTTTGCATTTAATTTGGACAGATGGTAATGAAGCAACAGAGCCAAGATCTGGTGGACCATTACCTTTATTCTAGACTTGTACCAGCCAATGAGTAAAAAACAAACACATGGGTCACCAAAACTCACTCATATTTTCCTCCAGTCCCACAATCAGGAGATTCTTTCTGGTTTCCTAGAATCAAAGGTCCCACCAGCCTATTCACTTGTGTTCCCCATCTCCTTCTCCCTGCAGACCTCCATCTTGGCTGCCTGCCTCCTCTCCAACCTCATGGACTCTCTCCTCTGGAACAATATGGTCTGTCTCTCTCTACAATGCTGATGGCAGGAACTGAGATAGAGAGAGCCCCCAGTTTGCTTTATTTTAAAGTGTAGAAAATTAAAGCCTTTAAGCCAATATATGAAAAAGGAAGTCTCTAATACAAAGTCACTTATCTGAGGCATAAATGGGATTCCTCATAAGAGTACACCATCTCCCATCATGCAACAGTCAAGGGTGTGAGGAAAAGCTTAGTTTTGAGAAGATCTTAGTATTAGAAGGATATTGAAAAGATCTTAGTATTAAAAGGGTGGGAAAGGCTTAGTCTTAAAACTAAGCCTTATGCTATAAGGACTTTGCCAGGTTACAGCCTGTCTCCCACACCCAATGCAAACTATAAGCGAGCAAACATATACATCATATTTACAAACTTATTTGACCAACATTCCACCCCTTTTGCTCTCTATGCAATCTAGACCACAGGTATTCCTGCACAAGGAAATTAGGCCCACAGGTATTCCTGCATAAGGAAATTAGGCACATTACACAAATTACAACAACAGCACAAATTATAGAGTTTCAACAATTACAAAGATACCCTCCACTGTGGCTGCCTCCCCCATCAGGGGTTTTTAAAATTGTCCAAAAACTGTAAATCCATCCAACAAAGGAGCCTGTAATTGCTCCAGTCACAGTCCAGGAATCAGTCCACACACATGGAGCCTCAGCCCACCCCTATCCCTGCCATTTTGGCTGGTCTTACACTGTCCCAAGGAGAAGCACATGGCAATGGCAGTCAGCATTTCCATTTCTGCTCCAGAGCCATCCATCCCTTTGTCCCAAAATCACAGTAAACCTAATAGGTGCATAGTAGAAACTCTTTGCTGCTAGGGTCTCATCTTCTCTCTGCAATGGCATCTTTAGCCTTCTCATCCTCAGAAGAGGAGCTGGAAATGTCTGCTCCTACCTCCAGGCTCAAATCCAGGACCGCCACCGCCTGCAGCCCCAGCCCCAGCTCCAGCCTCAGCCCTGGCATCCAGATGCAACTGGCTTTCAACAATTTCCAGGGCAATCTGAAACTCACACACCTGTGATTCCTTCTCCAGTGGCTGCTCCATTTCCAGGTGAAACTCTCGAACCTGGTTGGCCTCCATCTCCGGTGCTTGCTCCAGCTCCAGGGTTGGCATCTCTTTCTACCACGCTTGCTCCAGCTCCTTCCCCTGCTCAGTTTGCAGGCCTCAGTCAGCCTCTTCCACAGAGCTCTCGGTTTCTTCTTGCATGGCTGTAAACATCAGCCAGCCTACAGTCCCCAAAAAAGACAGCCATGGGAAACCATAACAGCAGCCAGTCCTCTATCCCACTGCTCAAGAATGGTGGCGGCTCCATACCGATCTGATCTGAACCCTGCCACAGGCTACACCAAATGTATGGCCACTAGCCATAGCCACCATCACACCTTCCTGGCCCATGCAGGTTTAGGTTTGCATTTAATTCAGATCAATCGTATAGAAACAACAGAGCCAAGAACTGGTAGGCCATTTTTCTTTATTCTAGACTCTTACCAGCCAATGAGTAAAAAACAAACACATGGGCACCAAAACCTATCCTTTCTGGTTTTTTCCTAGAATCAAAGGCTCCCACCTCATTTGCCTCCATTTTGGCTATCTCCTCCCCTCCAACCACATGGCCTCTCTCCCCTGGAACAACATGGTCTCCTCCTCTCTCCAAAATGGTCTCCTAGCTCCTTCTTTTAAAACATTTCAGCAGGCCAATCACCTTCTTCAGCACACATTATCATAACCAAGCCCTTTCCCAAGCAGAGAGGCAATTAGCTGTATCACATGAGAGCATTATCACGTGAGCATTGGTCACTTTTAACAATAAGAGTGAGCACAAACCAGAAAACACAGATTATACGAACTGCTTTGCCCAACAACACCCATCTGTGAAGGACAATCTTATCATATACCTTAAGATTAGATTCAATTACAAGAATTAGAAGCAACCAAAAATCAACTCCAAAAAAACAAAACAATGATTTTTAACCAGTTTGCTATTATTTAATGTTTATGTATTGATATTTTTGTGAGAAAGGAAGTCAGAGGAACATTGATCCATTTTTATATGTGCCCTGACCAGGGATCAAACCAGCAATCTCTACACTTCAGGATGATACTTTAACCAACTGAGCTATCTAGCCAGTGTACCAACATGTTGTTGTTGTTTTTATTGAGATGTGATAGATATATTTCTTACTTTGATTATGATCATTGTTTAAACAGGTGTGGGCATACATCCAAACACATCAAATTGCACATCAGATTCCATTCATTAAATATATGCTGTTTTTTATATATCAGTTATACCTCAATAAATAAATATTTATTTATTTATTTATTTATTTTTAAATCTATATATTTTTATAATGATTTTAACTTAGATTCTAGTGTTGCCCTGAATGCATCCCTCCTCCCCAGTATTTCCCTCAACATCTCCCTTGCCCCCCTCCCCAAAGTACTCTCCCCCTTCCCTTCAGGTTTATCCCCTCCTATCATCCCCTTTCCCTCTGTTCTCTTTTCCTCTTGTCCCTTTGATCCCACTTCTGTCTCTATTTCATTCCTCACTTCACATTGCTCATTGAATTCTTCAAATGATTGAGGTCATGATATTTTTCTTTTTCTGCCTGGCTTATTTCACTTAACATAATAGTTTCCAGTTCCATCCATGTTGTCGCAAAAAGTAAGATTTCCTTCTTTTTCATGGCCCCATAGTATTCCATTGTATATATCCACCACAGCTTCTTAATTCACTCATCCACTGACGGACACATCTTCGCTCTTGTGAACAATGCTGCCATAAACATGGGTGTACATTTTTTCTTTTGAAATAGTGCTATGGTGTTCTTGGATTATATTCCTAAAAGTGGGATAGCTGGGTAAAAAGGCAGTTCGATTTTCAATTTTTTGAGGAATCTCTACACTGTTTTTCACAGTGGCTGCACCAGTCTGCATTCCCACCAGCAGTGCAGGAGGGTTCCCTTTTCTCCACATCCTCGCCAGCACTTATTCTCTGTTGTTTTGTTGATGAGTGTCATTCTGACTGGTGTGAGGTGGTATCTCATTGTGGTTTTAATTTGCATCTCTCTAATTATTGATGTTGAACATTTTTTCATATGCCTATTGGCCATCTGTATGTCCTCCTTGGAGAAGTGTCTATTCATTTTTTCTGCCCATTTTTTGATTGGATTGTTTATCTCCCTGGTGTTGAGTTTTACAAGTTCTTTATAAATTTTAGTTATTAACCCCTTATCAGATGTATTGTCAAATATGTTCTCCCATTGTGTGGTTTGTCTTTTTATTTTGTTCTTATTGTCTTTAGCTGTGCAAAAACTCTTTAGTTTGATATAGTTTCATTTGTTTATCCCAGGGGTAGTCAACCTTTTTATACCTACCACCCACTTTTGTAACTCTGTTAGTAGTAAAATTTTCTAACTGCCCACCAGTTACACAGTAACAGTGATTTATAGAGTAGGGAAGTAACTTTACTTTATAAAATTTATAAAGCAGAGTTACAGCAAGTGAAAGCATATAATAATAATTACTTATCAGGACTTTATGTCAGATTTTCCCTAAGTTTGGCAGAATAAATCTTTATAAAACAACTTACTATAGATAAATCTATCTTTTTATTTATACCTTGGTTGCTCCGCTACCACTCACCATTAAAGGTGAGACATCCACTAGTGGACAGTAGGAACCAGGTTGACTACCACTGGTTTATCCTGTCTTTTATTTCACTTGCCCGTGGAGTTAAATCAGCAAATATATTGCTGCAGGAGATGTCAGAGAGCTTACTGCCTATGTTTTCTTCTAAGATGTTTGTGGTTTCACGGCTTACGTTTAAGTCTTTTATCCATTTTGAGTTTATTTTTGTGAATGGTGTAAGCTGGTGGTCTAGTTTCATTTTTTTTCAGGTAGCTGTTCAATTTTCCCAACACCATTTATTGAAGAGGCTGTCTTTACTCCATTGTATGCTCTTACCTCCTTTGTCAAATATCAGTTGTCCACATAGGTGTGGGTTTATTTCTGGGTTCTCTGTTCTGTTCCTTTGATCTATATGCCTGTTCTTATACCAGTACCAGGCTGTCTTGAGTATAATGGCCTTGTAGTAAACTTTGATATCAGGAATTGTGATACCTTCCACTTTATTCTTCCTTTTCAAGATTGCTGAGGCTATTCGTGTTCTATTTTGGTTCCGTATGAATTTTTGGAATGTGTGTTATTTATTGCCATTTTATTCATTAAAGCTGTTTTCCTCAAAATAGAAAATGTCTATATCTTTGAAGTATGTCATTGGTATTTTAATTAGTATTGCACTAAATTTATAAATTGCTTTGGGTAATATAGACATTTTAATGATGTTTATTCTTCCTGACAAGGAGCACAGTATATGCTTCCACTTGTTTGTATCTTCCTTGATTTCTTTTATCAATGTCTTATAATTTTTTGAGTACAAGTCTTTAATTTCCTTGGTTAAATTTACTCCTAGATACTTTATTTTTGCTTGCAATAGTGAAGGGGATTGTTTCCTTAATTTCTTTTGCTGTCATTTCATTGTTGATGTATAAAATGCCTCTGATTTCTGAGTATTAATTTTATATCCTGCCACCTTACTGAATTCATTTATCAGTTCCAATAGTTTTTTGACTGAGATTTTAGGGTTTCTATATACAATATTATATCATCTGCAAATAATGATAGTTTTACTTCTTCTTTTCCAATTTGAATGCCTTTTATTTCTTCTTTTTGTCTGATTGCTGTGGCTAGGACTTTCAGAACTATGTTGAATAAGAGTGGTGAAAGGGGGCACCCCTGCCTTCTTCCTGATGTTAAAAGGATTCCTTTTAAATTTTGTCCATTGAGTATGATGTTGGCTGTGGGTTTGTCATAATAGGCCTTTATCGTGTTGAGGTATGTTCCCTATATTCCCACTTTGCTGAGAGTTTTGGTCATGAATTGGTGCTGGATTTTATCAAATGCTTTTTCTGCATCTATTTAAATTATCATATGGATTTTATTCTTCCTTTTGTTTATGTGATGAATCACATTGATTGATTTGCAAATATTGTACCAGACTTGCCTCCCCAGAATAAATCTCACTTGATCATGGTGTATGATTTTTTTTATATATTGCTGGATCCGGTTGGCTAATATTTTCTTGAGGATTTAGCATCTAGATTCATCAGGGATATTTGCCTATAATTTTCTTTTTTTGTATTGTCTCTGCCTGGATTTGGAATGAGAATTATGCTTGCCTCATAAATGGACCTTGGAAGTCTTCCTTCCTCTTGAATTTTTTGAAATAGCTTCAGAAGGATAGGAGTTGGTTCTTTAAATATTTGGTAGAATTCACTTGTGAAACCATCGGGCCCCGGGCTTTTGTTTGTTGGAAATTTTTTGATAACTGTCTCTATCTCTGTTGTTGTAATTGGTCTGTTTAGGTTTTTTGATTCTTCCAGATTGATTTTTAAAATATTATATGTTTCAAGGAATTTTTCCATTTTATCTAGGTTGTCTAGTTTTTTGGCATAGAGTTCTTCATAGTATTTTCTTACAATCCTTTGTATTTTTGTTGTGTTCGTTGTTATTTCTCCACTCTCATTTCCAATTTTATTTATTTGAGTCCTCTCTTTCTTTCTTGGTGAGTCAGGTTAAAGGTTCATTAATCTTGTTTATCTTTTTAAAGAACCAGCTTCTGGTTTCATTGATTCTCTGTATTGTGTCTTTAACCTCTATGTCATTTATTTCTGCTCTGATTTTTATTACTTCCTTCCTTCTACTACCTCTAGGCTTTACTTTTTGTTCTTTTTCTAGTTGTTTTAGATGCAGGGTCAAGTTGTTTATTTGAACCTTTTAAGCTTCTTATGGTATGCCTGTAATGCTATGAACTTTCCTCTCAGTACCGCTTTTGCTGTGTCCCATAAATTTTGAGTTGTTGTATGATTATTATCAGTCGTTTCTAGAAATTTTTTTATTTCTTCTTTGATTTCATTGTTAACCCATTAGTTATTTAATAACATGCTATTTAGTTTCCAAGTATTTGAGTATTTTTCAGTTTTTCTGTTGTGGTTGATTTCTAGTTTCATGCCACTGTGATCAGAGAAAATGCTTGATATGATTTTAATCTTCTTAAATTTGTTGAGACTGCTTTTGTACCCTAACATGTACTATGAGCACTTAAAAAAATGTATATTCTGCTGCTTTAAGGTGAAAGGTTCTGAAAATATCTCTTAAATTGAGTTGATATAGTATGTCCTTTAAGTCTGCTGTTTCTTTGTTAATTTTCTTTCTTGAGGATCTATCCAGTGTTGTTAGTGGGGTATTGAAATCCCCTACTATTATAGTATTGCTGTTAATCTCGCCCTTTATATCCATCAAAGTCTGCTTTGTATATTTAGATGCTCCTATATTAGGTGCATAGATATTTGTAATGGTTATATCCTGTTGGATTGCTCTCTTTATCATTATATAGTGACCTTCTTTATCTCATACTATAGCCTTTGTTTTAAAGTCCATTTTGTCTGATATAAGTATTGCTACCCCAGCTTTTCTTTTCATTTCCATTTGCATGAAATATTTTTTCCATCCTTTTACCTTTAGCCTATGTCCATCTTTTGTTTTCAGGTGTGTCTCTTATAGACAGCATATGTATGAGTCCTCTTTTCTTATCCACGCAGCTACCCTATGTCTTTTGATTGGATCATTTAATCCATTTACCTTTAAGGTTATTATTAATATGTAGTTATTTATTGCCATTTTATTCATTAAAGCTGTTTTCCTCTTTTGCTATATTCTTTTCCCCCTTTGATCTATTTACAACAAACCACTTAACATTTATTGTAGCATTGGTTTGGTTGTAATAAATTCCTTGAGGTTTTTTGTTGTTGTTGTTGTTTGGCTAGGAAGCTTTTCATTTCTCCTTCAATTTTAAACATAAGCCTTGCTGAATAAGTAGTCTTGGTTGTACAGGCTCTTGTTCTGCATTACTGTGAATATTTCTTGCCATTTTCTTCTGGCCTCAAGTGTTTTTGTTGAGAAGTCAGATGTCATCCTATGGGGGCTCCTTTGTAGGTGATAACCTTTTTTTTCTCTAGCAGCTTTTAATATTTTCTCTATCACTTAGCTTTGGTATTTTATTTATGATGTGTCTTGGTATAGATTTCTTTGGGTTTCTCTTTAATGGAATTCTCTGTGCTTCTTGAACTTCTGTGATATTTTTCCTGCATCAATTTAGGAAAGTTTTTAGTTATGATTTGATTAAACAAAGTCTCTATCCCTTGTTCTTTCTCTTCTTCTTCAGGAACCCCTATAATGCGGATGTTATTTCTCTTCATGGTGTCATAGAGTTCTCTTAGAGTTTCCTCAAACTTTTTGAGTCTCTTTTCTTTTTGCTGCTCTGCTTCTGTGCCTTTGTTTATCTTGTCCTCTAACTCGCTGATTCGATCCTCAGCTTTATCCATCCTGCTTTTAATTCCTTCCACTGTGGTCTTCATTTCTGATATTGTATTTGTCATTTCTGACTGATTCTTTTTTATTATTTCAGTGTCCTTTTTTATAGTTGCTATCTCTTTATTTAGTTGTTCATTATGTCCATCTATTGTTGTTCTAAGATCTTTAAGCATCCTAACAATCATTATTTTAAACTCTGCATCTAGTAATTTGGTTATATCTGATTCATTCAAGTGCTTTTCTGGGGATTTCTCTTGATTCAATTGGGTTGCATTTCTCTGCCTTTCCATATTGTCTGTGTATAAGAAGGGTTTAGCCACTGGAGCCTAATGAGTGTGGCCTCTCTGTTCCCTAGGTGTGGTCTGTCTGCAGGCCTGCCACTCCCTCTGCTTCTGCCTCAAGCATTCGGGTATGGGCATTGCTGGCACTGGCTGGTTGTAGCTGTCGCTACAGTTTCCACCTCTTTTCCACCCCAACATGTTAATTTTTAAATATTTACATATGTAAATACCTAAAAGTCAGTGGTCCTGGACTGGCGTGGCATTAGAGAACTGGGTTCCCCATGACCTTCTGCTAAGACATTCTTACATATGACTTTTGTCCTCATGTTGTAAAGGGTTAAATTATAATAATTTCTTGTAAGGGCTGAATCATGGAATTTCCTATAAAAAAAATTAAGACACTATATATGACTAGAGGCTTGGTTCACAAACCTAACTTTTATTTTGTTGCCTAAGAAATGCAGAAAGCTCTTTTGCATATGGCTCCCAGAGACACCAGACTCTGGCTGTTCAGATCAACATAAAGGGTGCCAGGTAGACCTGTGCCAGTGTCAGAAGCACATTCCAAGGAAGCATTTCTGAAAACTGGACTCACACCTCTCACACACTATGTGACTAACTGCATGGACTTTGCCCCTTGTATCATTACTAACAGCCCCTGAACCCTATAAAAACAGACAACATCAAGAGAGTGTTAAGATAGTTTTTTTAGACATGAGTCCCCTGCCTTCCTTGGTTGCTGGTAATCTATGAATAAAAGACACTTTTTGTACCACTCAGACCCTGGTTCTGTGACTTCACACCAATGGGTAACTTAAATTCCAGCTTGTTCTAGTAACAATGTTATAATCCAAAATGGTTATGCACCCTAGCTAAGTATCTCAGTTGGTTAGAGCATCATCCTGACATGCCAAATTACAGTTTTAATCATTAGTCAGGGCATATACAGGAGTCAAACAATGAATGCATGAATGGCTGGAACAACAGATTGATGTCTTTCTCTCTCTTTCTCTCTCTCTCTTTCCTTTCCTCTTTCTTCATCTAAAATTCATCAATAAATAAAATTTTACACCCAAAAAATGATTATTCTAACTCTAGGCACTGTGTCCATGTTCTGCATAGAAAAAAGGGGGAGGGGTAGTAAATGGCTACAATGATTTTCCACTGGGTTAACCCCTTTTTGAAAGCTTTCCTGGAAGACCACTCAACAACGCTATCTGCAAAGAATGTAAGGAAGTGTCCTTTTTGAAATAAAAATACTGAACTTCTCCACACACCCAAAATTAGAGCCTATTATAAGGAAGATCATGGAAATGGGTGTTGTGTAAGTAGCTAGTCATTTTCTGAAGTTGTACAAATTCTGTATCTGCACCATCCCTCTCAACCATCTCATTCTAATCTCATTTCAATAACCTTAATTCAATTCCTTATTATTTACCACCTAAACTACTTCAATAATTCCTTAACTGGTATCAAGAGATTTTCTTTGCCGACTTGAAGAATTCAAAAGGTCAGAAATATAGGTACATTCTCTCATAGTAGACTTGTCTACTGCAGCTCATCCACATACACTCAACACTCCTATCAAACCAGGTGTGATAGTTAATTTTATGTATCAACTTGACTGGACTAATGGATGCCCAGATAGCTGGTAAAACATCATTTCTGAGAGTGTCAGTGAGAGTGTTTCTGGAAAAAATGAGCATTTGAGTAAAGTAGATTACCTTCACCAATGTGGGTGGGCATCATCATCCAATTCTTTAAAGGCTTGAATAGAACAAAAAGAAAGAAAGCAAATTTTTATTTCCTTCTGCTCTTGGACATTGACACTCCTAGTTTGGATCTTAATACTTGGACTTGGATTTACACCATTGGTTCTCATGGTTCTCGAGCCTTTAGGCTTAGACTGGAACTATATGACTAGTCCTTCAACTTGTAGACAACAGATCATGGGACTTCTCAGCCTACCTAGTTGCTGAGCTAATCCTTCATAATCTCTTTCTGAATATCTATAACAATTGTCCTGTTGGCTCTATTTCCCTGGAGAATCCTGAGCAATACAGATTTCAGTAGGGAGAGTGATTCTACAGGAACAAAACTTGAAGAATGAGTTTCCTGAATTGGTTCTAGGATATACAGAATTAATTATCTAATCTGTTTAGATTTAAAGACTAATGACTCTATTTTCAGTAGTGAATAGACACTAAATATACAAAATATCTGCATTGAATACTCCTAACCAACCACTTATAAGAAGCAGAAAGCTAATTAATTCTGCATATGACAATGTTTATTCTCAGTAACCACCTCACTACACCTCTTTGCTTTAGACCTATAACTAGAGTCAAGTCTTAGGAAGCCACTAAAGGTGAGGTACAAAATATGACCAATAAAGAGGTAAGCTATACTCAAAAAGATCTACTTGAGTTTTCCAATTTATGCAAGCAGAAATCAAGAGAACATGTGTGAGAATGGATACTAAGGGTGTGGGATAATGGTGGAAGGCATATAAAGTTCAATCAGGTCAAATTTACTCATACGGGCTCACTAAACAAGAGTCTGCATTTAATGTTGCAGTTTGGGGAGTTAGAAAGGACTCTAACAATTTTTTTGGTTGGCTGACTGATAAGTGCACCAAAAGATGATCCACTGAAAGTAATGAAAAATGGTTGACCTCCTTTGATTTAATGTAGAGGAAAATATTCAAAGTTTTAGAGAGATTGGAAAGTTGTAGTGGGTCTATCATTTAAGTTCTACTCAACCACACTGATAGGGTCCAGAAGATATACCTTTCACCAATACTTTGAGAAATAAATTTGTGAAGTACCCCATGATTGCTTTTCTCTGTAGGCCACACCTTATACTTAGAACTATAGCCATTCAATGGAAAACCTAAATACGATAGGAATAATTGAATTTTGAAGTGGCAGGGGCCAAGTGGTAGCATTTAACTGCCAAAGGCAAGGCAGATATGGTTACTATAATGGACAACAGTCACAGAAAAAATCAGAATACTTTGTCTCTCACAGAGCTGTGGCATTAGCTACTTAATCATTCTGGTCTTAGAAATAAATAGATAAGAAGACTAAATTCTTACTTAATCTATATAAGCAGAAAAGTTCTAGGTCTAACTTAGAACAAAAATCTTACTTACCAGCCCAGAACCCTATGGTTGAGAGGCCAAGTCCCTTTGAAGTAGCATACCAGTATACTACTAAAAATGTATAAGGTATAATGTTAATCTTTCTCCCAGCATTGCCCAAGGGAGCTATGATATTTTAGCAGGTTAACTTTACACTGTTCAGAGACTACCGGACATTGCCTCTGAACTAACACTAATTCCAAGAGACCCAAAGTGTCACTGTGGTCCACCAGTTTGATAGGAGCTATGGAAGTCAGATAATCAATAGAATTTTAGTTCAGGTCTGTCTCACGTTGCTTCCAGTGGATCCTCATACCCATTTTATGGTTATTTCCCCAGTTCCAGAACGCATAATTAGAAAAGAAATAGTTAAGTGCTGACAGAATTCTCATATTGTTTCCCTGGTCTGGGGAGTGAAAGCTAATATGGTGGAAAGAGCCATTAAAACTGCCTCTGCCTCTGATTTCTGAGTATTAATTTTATATCCTGCCATTATACGGAGTGAAATAAGTAAATCAGAAAAAAAAAACTGAGAACAGCATGATTTCATACATAGGTGGGACATAAAAGTGAGACTATGAGACATGGACAAGAGAGTGGTGGTTACGGGGTGGGGGAGGGAGGGGAGGGTGGGATAGGGAGGAGCGAAGGGGCACAGGGAAAACCAGATAGAAGGTGACAGAGGACAATTTGACTTTGGGTGACGGGTATGCAACACAATTGAATGATAAGATAATCTGGAGATGTTTTCATTGTACGTATGTACCCTGATGTATTGGTGTCACCCCATTAAAATTAATAATAATAATAAACTGCCTTTACCGCCTGACCAGGCAGTGGCACAGTGGATAGAGCATCGGACTGGGATGAGGAAGACCCAGATTCAAAACTCCGAGCTCGCCCCTTTAGCGCGGGCCCATCTGGCTTGAGCAAAAGCTCACCAGCTTGGACCCAAGGTCGCTGGCTCCAGCAAGGGGTTGCTCGGTCTGCTGAAGGCCCGCAGTCAAGGCACATGAGAGAAAGCAATCAATGAACAACTAAGGTGTTGCCACGGCAATGAAAAACTAATGATTGATGCTTCTCACCTCTCTCCATTCCTGTCTAAAAAAAAACTGCCTCTACCAAGGAAAATAAGAAGTTAATAGAACTATCACATTTCTGGAGGGACTGTAGAGATTAGTGCCATCATTAGAGACTTGAAAGATTCAGGGATGGTGATTTCCACCACATACCCAATTTAACTCTTATTTAGCCTGTGAAAAAAAGAGATGAATTTTGGAGAATGACAGTGGGTTATCTCGTAAGCTTAACCAGGTGGTGATTCCAGTTGCAGCTGCTGCACCAGATGTGTTTTTATTACTTGAGCAAACTAACACATCCTCTGCTACCTGGTATGCAGCTATTGGTCTTAGAAATATCTTTTTTCCATCCATGTCCATAGTCCCACTAAAAGCAAATTTTTTGTTCAACTGACAAGGCCAGCAATACACTTTTATTGTCCTACCTTAGGGCTATGGCAACTCCCTAGCCCCTTATCATAATTTAGATCACAGAGATCTTGATTACCTTTCTCTTTCATAAGATAGCACGCTGGTCCATTATATTAATGACACTATGCTAATTGAACCTCTTGGGCAACTACTGTAGAATTATTTGAAAGATGTTTGCCTGTGAGAGGGTGGGAAATAAATCTGACTAGAATTCAAAGACCTACCTTAGTGAAATGTCTAGGGACCTACTGATGTGGGCATGTTAAAATACCTCTTTTAGGTGAAAATAAATTACATCTGGCCTCCCCAATAACTAAGAAAGAAGCTCTATACCTAGTAGACCTCTTTGGATTTTGAAGGCAGCATATTCTTTGGGCGGGGTACTATGGTTCATTTACCAAGTGAGAGAAAATCTACTAATTTTAGGTGGGGTCCTTCTCCTGGTTTTCAGTCTTTCTGGTTTGGACTGGAACTACTGTATTTCCCCATGTATAATATGCTCCCATGTATAAGATGCTCCTTAATTTGGGGACCCAAAATTTGAGGAAAATAAATGTACTACATAAAGTTATTGAACTCAAGTTTTATGCATCATAAAATTCATACAACTCTTCAAGCGGAAAATGCAACTAAAAAAATCTACAACCACTGTATAAGATGCACCCAGTTTTTAGACCCCAGATTTTTCGAAAAAAGGTGTGGTGCGTCATATACATGGAGGAATACAGTCTTTCACCAGCTTTCCTGGGCCTCCAGGTGCAAACATCAGATTGGGGAACTTCTCAGCCTCCATAGTTATCTGAGGTAATCTCTCTTAATAAATCTCTTTCCATGCACCTATGCATATCCTATTGACTGTTTCTCTAGGAAATCTTAACTAATTCAGTAAGCCAC
Source organism: Rhynchonycteris naso (assembly GCA_037038555.1). Classification (NCBI taxonomy): domain Eukaryota; kingdom Metazoa; phylum Chordata; class Mammalia; order Chiroptera; family Emballonuridae; genus Rhynchonycteris; species Rhynchonycteris naso. The sequence goes on along the minus strand of CM072997.1, from coordinate 38,464,621 downwards.
TTGTTTCCCCTAAATCACTGCCACACATTTTCCTTGGCCTTGCTAATGTCTATCCTTCAATACCCTTCAAATTGTCACCTGTTATGTACTAAATTATGTGACCTCAAAATTGAACTTTTGAAGCTCTTACCCCCAAGATGACTGTATTTGAAAATAGTGCCTTTAAAGAGGTAATTAAAATTACATGCAGGTTTTATTTTTATAAGAAGAGACATCAGAGATGTGGGTGCACAGAGAAAAGGCTATGTTAGGACACAGTAAGAAGGCCACCATCTGCAAGCCAAAAGGAGGCCCCAGAAGACACCAACCCTGCCAATGCTTTGCTTTTGGACTTCCAGCTTCTAGAACTGTAAGAAATAAATTTCTATTGTTTAAGACACCTGGTCCGGCCTGACCAGGCGGTGGCGCAGTGGATAGAGCGTCAGACTGGGATGAGGAAGACAGAGGTTTGAGACCCCAAGCTCACCAGCTTGAGCGCGGGCCCATCTGGCTTGAGCAGAAGCTCGCCAGCTTGGATCTAAGGTCACTGGCTCCAGCAAGGGGTTGCTCAGTCTGCTGAAGGCCCGCGGTCAAGGCACATGTGAGAAAGCAGTCAATGAACAACTAAGGTGTCGTAAAGGCAATGAAAAACTAATGATTGATACTTCTCATCTCTCTTCGTTCCTGTCTGTCTGTCCCTATCTATCCCTCTCTCTCTGACTCTCTCTCTCTCTCTGTCCCTGTAAAAAAAAAAAAAAAAAAAAGACACCTGGTTCGTGGTACCTTGTATGGCAGCCCTAGAACACTGATACACTGTTTCTGGCACGAAGTCTTTCCAAATGGGCCCTCTCCTCCATGAGATCCTTTAAAGCACTTCCTCTGCCCTGCTGTTAACAGTCGTTTCTTCTTTAATTTTTTGTCTTGAAGTAATTTTAGATTTACAGAAAAGCTGCAGAAATAGAACACTGAGTTCTCATATATCCTTCACTCACTTTCCATGCTGTTAACATCTTATATAAGCAGGAAAGTAATGTGGGTATAATATTATTAATTAAACTAGAGCCCTTGTGATATTTCACCAAATTTTTTTCAAACATTCTTTTTCTAGCCCAAGGCAATACAGAATCCCACAGGGCATGTAATCGTAATGCTTTCTTAGACTCTTCCAATCTATGATATTTCCTCAAATCTTTTTTTTGTTTTTCATAACCTGTGTACTTTTGAAAAGTCTTGGACAGTTATTTTGTAGAATGTTTCTCATTTTGGATTTGTCTGATGTGTGCTCATGATCCACTTGAGTTTATGCATTCCTAACAAGAATACCATGGAAGTAAAGTTGTAGCGTTCTCAGTGCATCCTATCAGATGGAACATGGTACCAATGTGTGTTCTTTTGGGTAAAGTTAACCTGGATGTTTGGTTAAGGTGTTGTCTGCCATGTTTCTTCACTGTACAATCTTGGTATATCCAGACAATGCTCTAACCAACTGAGCTACCCACCCAAGGCTACCCCTCTTTGTTCTTACATGATGTAGATATTCTTTTGCATTAGCTTTTTTGCACTTGGCTGTATAACTGGGAAGTACTTCATAACTTTCCATATAGATCTTTATCATTCTTTTTTATAGTTGCATAGCACTCTATTACAGGGATATACCATAGTTCATTCAACAATTCTTCTATACATGGCATTTGGACTATTTCCAACATTCTGCTATTTTAAATAAAGCTGCAGCAAATAACTTTGTACATATGTATTTTCTTATTGGAGGTATATCTTCAAGGTACATTCCAAGAAATAGGGTCAGTGGTCGAAAGGTAAATACATATGTATTGCCAAATTTTCCATCATGAGGATTGTACCAGTTTGCATAAATATCCCATACGATAAAGTATGGGAATACTTATTTCCCTATAATCTTACCAACCTAATGTATTCTTATACTTTTCAAATTTTGCTAGCCTTCTAGGCTACACGTTATCTCCATGTTGTTTTGATTACTATTTCTCTAATTACGAATAAGTTAAAACTAATATTTTTATTATATATGTAAGAGCCACTTTTATATTTTGCTTCTGGATATGTGAATTGTATGTTCATGCCTGTTTCTGTTTTTCTATCAAGTTTTTGGTCTTTTATCCTTTCAATTCTATGTGTTTTAGGCATATTAGTCTTTTATCTACAATATATATAATAAATACTTTTCTAGTTTGCTAGTTGTCTTTGGCTTTTGCTTATAATTTTTTTCATGCCACAAAATGTTTTATGTACTCAAATTTATTACTCTTTTATTGTCTTTAATTTTGAGCCACATAGAAAGCCTTTTCTACTTTGAGGTAAAAGAGGAATTTATCCATCTTTTCATTCTTTTAATACTGTGTTCTGTCTTATTTGTTTTTGTCTTGTCAACATAAGAAACATTCAAACATCTAAGAATTTTTATGACTTTATTTCAGTCAAACTGATGACAACTTCCAAGAAGCAAAATCTCAATGGATTGAGAAAATGCTCCATAGAATGGCAGGTTTGCACCTTATTTTACACATTATAATCAAAGGAGGAGGAGTAAGGAGGTTACATGAAATCTATTGGTGATAGATTAGAGAGGCAGGAGAAAAAGCAGGGAAATCTCTTGGTTTGAATATAAGGTAAAATAAATAAACACATACTTCTTTTACATAGTTGGGTATTAGATAGTTAACAGTCAACAATTAACATGATAGCAATAACAATGAGAGGATTTGTGATCTTTGCTCTGACTCAGTGGCTGTGCCCTAAGGGTCCAGACTGAAAAAGGAAATTACCCTTACATTCCAAGGTATGTTATCATAGATATATAAAAAAAGACAGTAGACAGACTCAATTAAGGTAAAGATTGATTTTTGTCAGGGAAAATACTGGCCTGGGAAATAGCTACTTGCCATGACCTGTTTTTAGCTAGAAAGTTAACTTCTGACCATTCTATGTGGTTACTTTAGGTCTCTAATTTTCTAAGGTCCACTATGCAGGCCTCTCTAGGGCTTATCAGATATAGTATGTGACCCTTTTTTCATCCATAGTCTTTACTACCACCACCACTAATTTCACTCTTCCTCATGAAACTTCATGCTCTCTGAAGAATACCTTTTTTATGACCCCTTGAGTAATTAGCTGATCACATTCTGTGTAGTAGGTCTTTAATTAAAAAATTAAGAGAGGAAAGTAAATTGAATTGAATTTATATGACATTAGCTTCACTTTAATAAAGTTAGGGGAGCTTTAAACAAATCAGTTTCTGCAAAATTAAGTACATTGGTTTACAAAATTAAGTACAAAACAATGATTCTGGAAAAAAATATAAAAATAATTTTACTGGACACCTTTATTTTGCAAATAGGGAAACCAACACTCAAGTAAATTAAGTGGACTGTCCAGTATCTTATGGCCAGGAAATAGACATATTAAATTCATTTATCTACGAGTCTAATCAAATTCTAATATTACTAAACCATCCTATTATGCCAAATTCTATTGACTTTTCATTCTAATTAAGTAAAGCTGGTTTCTAAAACTATCTACTAATTTCTGTCAAATATAATTCAGACAGAATAGTTGATCGAAAATACAAGATTTTTCTAAATGTGTTGAGCACCCAGCCTTTGAAATGCCTAGTTGTGTTTGAGTTGCACTTTGAGTGAACAAAACCCAATGGATTTTGATTCCAAAAATGATTGCCTTCTAAATACACTTTTATTAGAAAGTCTGCTACGTCATGTGTAAAAGACAGGATTTCCTGTTGATAAATAAGAAACCAACTGCTCAAACACAGCTCAATAAATACATCCTGCAGAGATTTCATACTGGTGGAAAGCAGGCCAAATAAAGCTAATATGCTTGTTTTCTTTTTGAAGTGCAATATTGAGCAGCATTATTTTTACACCAAGAAATTACTTATAAAAATATTTATATTCACTGTTTCCTGAAAAATTAAAAGAACTGGCAACTTTGGGCTCACATTTCCACATGATTAATTGCCAAAGTTGAGAAGTGGTTGATCCTTTGGGGCAGGTTATGAGCTCTTCAACTTACCACCATTTCTGCCAGTTCTCAAAGCAACCCACTTCATTCATTTATGCTCTACCTAGGCCCTGTAGGCATTTGAGTTTGTAACTACTGATAAATTTAAAGTGGATGCTTGTTGGGCAGATAAAATATATTATGCTCACTTTGTTAAAGATGGCACCGCCCACGTGGAAGCCCGTCACCCAGGTGATAATATTAGTTGCCCTTCTTGCTTGGGATGGGCGTGATTGTGTTGGGGGAGAGCTTTCACGGCAGAAGGTTTTAAAAGGAGAGATCACGTTGTTCTGGGGAAGAGTAATTACGCTCTAGGAGGAGCCCATGCTGGAGGAGAGCAGGAGGAGGCCACGTGGAGGAGAGGAGAAGCAGCCAAGATGGTGGAGTGCTGAAGGAGAAGGCAGTTTGTGCGAAGAGAGAAAGATGGGAAACAGAGGTAAATAAGGCTGGTGAGGTGGAAGCCTTTGATTCTAGGAAACTCAGATAAGTCAGTGGCTTTGTGAGCACTGAATGAGTGGGTTTTGGAGCCCAGTGTGTGTTTTTACTTGCCCGCTGGGTGCAAGCTAAAATTAAAGGTAATGGCCCACCAGTTCTTGGCTCCATTGTTTCATTACCATCTGTCCGAATCAAATGCAAACCTGCATGGGCCAGGTGGCTATGATGGTAGCTGTGGCTACTGGCTTTACAATGCTAATGGATAACAAACTCAGTTTGAATTAACATTATTAAAACAATAGGTACCATTTATTGATCATTTTAGATGTCAGAAAATTTTAAAGTACTTAATATACAATATGTTATTTAAATCTTTCCAAAAGCTCTATGAAAAAGGTACAAAACCTCCCATTTTACGAAAGAGGAAAATGAGGCTCCAGGAAGTTAACTTGATTAAGGATGCACTGCTACAAAGTGACACTTGGAACAGGGATTCAAGTACTAAAAGACAGCAGATGGTAAAAACAGATGGAGTGCCAATATAGAGGAGAGTCAAGAAGTTTGTGAACGGAAAGAATCACAGAGAAACTAAAAAATATCATAGAACACTTACAAAAGAGTAATATATTGCAGCACAAAAGATAACAGAAAAATAGAAAAGTTGTAAGAACACCCAGCAACATGAGCAAAGCCCCAACAGTTTAACATTCAGGTACAAAGCAGGAAGGTAAGACTGGGAAGGATGCTGAGAAGGCAGCAAGCTCCAAGGCAAAAATGGTGAAGTCTTAGAGGATGGGACGGTAGATACCCTCAGCCTACTTGATGAGTGTATAGAGAGCAAAAAGTAATTCTCTGCTTCCTTCACATTGTATTAATCATTCACAATCTGCTAAATTAATCTCTTTCTAACTTCATCCATAGCAACTATGTATTTTCTGAAATACTTTGGAATGCCAGTGAATATCAGTTGACCCTGCTTGCCAAAATCCTATCTGCCTTAGCAAAATCCACTGAGAACCATCTAGAAGAGATATTCACAACTTTAGTGCTAAACCATATTCCTCAATCATTTTCTGGAACCCATTTTCTCCGTTTCTCACCCTCTCAACTCCAAATTGAAGTTACTTTTCATTTGTCATTATTATTCTTTCTTGTACTCATTGGTATGCTACTAAGTGTTTACAGAAAGAAAGAGGAGGATAGGGGAGGTAGAGAAGACAGGGAAAGAAAGAAAAAAGGAAGAAAAGGGAAAATAAAGGAAATGTTAATGCAAGAAATGTCCAAACCTGGGGGAAATTTTTGTATGAGTTTGAGCCAAACTAATAACATATGTTGAGGAGCAAGATTTCAGATGCTTTGTAGAATAACAGTTTTGCAGCTTCTTCTATGCAGTGGAAATTAAAGAGGGGACTTAAAGACTGGTGGAAGCAAGGCAGAGATTGGATTATAGGATAGTTAGTAAGATTACAGGTATGTGCTTTCTGAAGGGTTAATACCCCTTTCAAGGGCTATTACTTCTGGTATTTCAAAAGTGTGTTAACATAAATACACAAGAATAACAGACAGGGCTGGTACTAAAAAAGTTATAGGTTTTGGCCATGACTACCCACCATGACCTACCCAGTTAGAAATTTATGATCAGATTATCCTGTGAGGTTATGTTCATTGAAGCCCCCTTTTCTTTTTCATCCACAAAAAGAAGGAAGGAAAGAAAGAATTAAAATTTCGGATATGTACCATTTACTGATTTCCTCCTTGTAAATATTTCAGCTATGTCCAATTTCAAGCTACCTATGTAATGTCACTGAAAACCATCTTGGGTAGAGATGCGAATTAAAACACTATTTTATAGTAGTTCATCATACCATATACATAAAATAGATATATCAAGAATATAGTTAATAGTGGCTTTGGCCAATGAATGCATGACTGAGTGGAACAACAAATAAATGCTTCCCTTCCCCCACCCCCTCTCTTCCTTCCTTTCTTTGTCTCTATCAATAAATTTAAAAATTAAGCTCTGGCGAGATAGTACAGTTGGTTGGAGTGTGATCGCAGACCACAAAAGTTGCCAGATCAATTCCCTAATCAAGGCACATACAGGATACAGGAGCAGTTTTATGTTCCTGTCTGTCTCCCTGCCTATCTCATTATATATATATATATATATATAGTGAAATAAGTAGGAAGACTCAAGACTCAATTTATTACATGGATTTAATATAATATATTCAATTATAAGTTTTCATTTAATATTTCTGTGGACCAAAAAGGGGATTCTATTGAAAATACAGAAAATAACTTCACAGAGTGATCATATAATAAATTCCTAACTGGGCAGATCGGGTGAGTAGTCACGCCCCATGCTTCCTTAGTAAAAAGTTTCTTTTCGCCTTAAGCAAGCCCTGTTTATGGTTTCTGTACATGTAGGTTAACAGAGTGGTTTTCAACCACCCGTTGGCAAACTGTTTGCCAGTCTGTCAGAAATTTTGTGCTAGTCTGCAAAAGCGTTAACCACACTGATGTTGTATGAAGATTACAGACCCAGTCATACAAGAGCATGATGGTGAACTCACAGACTGGCACCAACTTTCTGGTGGACCAGAAAGTCTATAAACTGGCAGTTGAAACCCACCACTGTCAGCCATTCAGTTTGTGGTATTTGTTAGGGCAGCCCCGGGAAATCAATATTCTCCTACTAGACATTTCTCCCAACATATCCTTTATCCCAGTTTTTGCATCATTTGTCAAGATTAAAAAGAAAATCACTTCACATATGCAATTATATATCTTACAGTCTCATTTCTCTTCTTCTAAAATCAGTGTGTAATCTTAACCTACAGAGTTAGACATAATGTGGGAAAAACCTCTACAATTTTCAAAACCATCCTAATCAAGTTCTATAATTACCAAAAAAGAAGAGTACAAAAGAAAGCCAATGCTGAGAACTCTCATAAAACAAGTACAAAAGCAGAAGAGATTATTGGCTGAGCACTGTCATTAACTAGAGCTATCATAGTCCTTTTGTCATCTTAAGCAGCTATTCCATGATCTTTTCACTTGCAATAATGAACTGAGCTTTTGATAAAAAAAAATATTTGATCTCTTTTTAGCCCAAAATCTCCCCTTTCTACGTCCATTTAATATTCTAGAAGGGTATTTCTTTACTTTGAAGAAATTTAAGTTTGACATTCTAAAGGCCTTTATATTTTAAAGCCTACAAAAAAACTTACCTCTGTGGCTCAAAAGTTCAATTATTATAGACATTCCTCTCAGAATAGCATTTCTACCTTTTAACCTTCATCTAAATAATGTTCATTTCTCTTTCACTATGATAGAGTTCAAACCCTTATAATATACTGTAAAAGGTATAAGAGATATATAATTGCACTCTTTTTCTTTCTCTTTGGATTTTAAGCATCTGCCTATACCCCAAATTAAAATAAAACTCCATGATTTCTACTGATATAAGTTTTCCAAAAAGAAATCATCAAGGGTAGACTGCCGTTCTCTCCTAGAATAAGAATGCTTCAGGAAAGCATATATATCTCTTTTATTGTGTCTTTCTTCTGAAACACAAAAAATAGAGATCCCAATTTTGGAAAGTTGATTCCTATAAAAGCATTTCTAAAGTGTGAGAGAATTTTCTCTGCAAGGAGAAATGAAACTTCTTTTTCCAAAAATATTTACATGATTTACAAAGAGACAGCTAAACCACATCTTAACAGGCAGCTTATTTTTGTTATAAGTGGAAAGGACTACAGGAAAGTGACTGAACATGACAAGATTCAGCTTTTAAAAACTGACTTCCTTTGGCAACTAATATAAAATGTTGAGCTTACTTGACTCCTGGCATTTTTCCCATACGAAAAGCAGTAAAATTAAAATTAAACAAAAAGAACAAATTCAACTAAGACGTCATTTCAAAATGCGGTTGAAAATAAATCAAAAGTAAAATCACTTTGACTGCTGTGTCAGTCAAGGTTCTTTGTGGGTAAGCAATGGCAACTAACTCTGCCTAACTTAAGTAGGAAGAAATCTTATATTGAGTACATGGGGGAGCTCCAAAATAAACCAACCTGAGAGGATAAGACCCAGCAAATCTGAGTAGCAAGAACTAATGGCTACTAACATTGGGATGAGTCAACTCAAGTTTCTTTCCCATGGAGATTAAGTCTGGGGAGATTCTGATTGGCCTACCTTGGTTACCTATCTAAGACAGTGGTTCTTAACCTTTCTTGAGGTACCAAACCCACCAGTTTCATATGCGCATTCACTCATCGAACCCCCAGGGTTCAACAGAACCCAGCTTAAGAACCACTGATTTAGGAGTTAAGAATCCTTTCACCAAGGTTATTTATAATATCGGAGATGTAATTTCTTAAAAGGAAATGTGTAAATGTTTAAGAAGAGAAGGAGAAATGGATTCTAGGTTGCATAAATAAGTATATAAAAAAATCTTCTACAAGTAGAACCATGTAAGAACAAAATACACACTTTATGTATTTTTAGAGAGAAAAAGCTATTCAAAACTCACCTTTCACCTAGTAATGACTTTACATAAAAGGTCTAGTGAACTTTTAACAAGCGAACTTGGCTTGAAGGAACAGCTGAGCTAAAGCCAGCCCAGGCCTAGTAAACTTTTAAAAATGCTTATTAGAGGTCCTGACCAGTTAGTTCAGTCAGTTAGAGCATTAGTCCCACATATCAAGGTTGTGGGTTCTATCCCTGGTCAGGGCATAGAGAGGAAGGAACCAACAAATGCACAAATGCATAACTAAATGCAACAATAAATGAATGCTTCTCTGTCTGTCTCCCCCCTCCTCTCTCTGTCTCTCTAAAATCAATCAATAAATAATTTTTAAAAATGTTTATGAGATCTGCAATTCAACTAAATGATTTTAAGCCTTTGTCACACTGAAAACAAATTACCTTCAGATTCTTCTACATAAGTTAGCATATATATATAATATATATATATATATGACCATGCTCATGAATGCATCTTTGAAATTTATGATATAAAGAAAGAGATATTTGTATACTTTAAAAATGATACTTCAACTGTGTAGACACTCCTCATAAAAATGTTCACAAGCCTGACTGTTTTTATCTCCACTTTTGCAAATAGTGCATGCAGAAAGCAAACATTTATTTTTATGATTCTGAACTCTTAAATTAGCATGAATCATAAAAATAAATGTATTTTACAGCTCAGAGTCTAAAATTGACTCAGAAACTACTATTCAAGCCATCAGCTAAAGATCTTGCAGTTAAGTACTAAACCATCTAATATTTCTGTGCACACACAAAAAGTATGAGAATGTAGAATTGATTTGAACTTTTGAGAAGCATACTAAATGAACACTTCAGTTAAAAAAATAGTGACACCAATCTTCCACCAAATTCTGTGACTGCAAAGGTATAAACCAGTGGTTCTTAACCTTTTTTGGGGTACCAAACCCACCAGTTTCATATGCGCATTCACCAAACCCTTCTTTAGTGATAAATAAAATATGATTATTTTTTCCAAATTCAAGACATAGGTATATGTTTTTTTTACTGGTGCACAAAATGAGCCATACGTGAACATCACCTTGCTCAAAGAACAAAACCAACAAAGTGCATGAACTCACAACAAATTACGGTATTACTTTATTCTGGCCTCCACGGCAGAGGCTTCTCCGAACCCCTGAAATGGACTCATCAAACCCCTAGGGTTTGATAGAACCCAGGTTAAGAAACACTGGTATAAACATAGATATAGACATAGAGTCTTTCCTCAAGACATGCAAGATCAAGACACCTGTTAATAAATAATTACAATGTTATGTGGAGAAACAATAAAAGAACTATGTTCAAAATTCTAGAATAGTATAAAGAAAAGAAGGCTTCAGAAGAGATAGTGTTTGAGCTGAGATTTGGAGGATGGGAAGTCAATCAGAGTGGAAAAAACTTGCTAAGCAAAAGAGAAATATATAAACACAGAGAGATGTGGGAAAGGTAATAAATTTACTATTGCAAGAGCATAATTTTGACATGACTACAGAACCAGTAGCTGGAAGTTGGGTACCATATCATAAAAGCTTTTCAAGCTATAATATGCAATTAAACTTAATTTTATAGGTCAATATTTTGTAAACTACCTATTCCAAGAAAGAATTCCTAGTCAAATAAGCTTGAGAAATGCTACATTCCGAAAACCTGTGCAGAGGTCATTACAGGCAGCAGATCAACATTTATATCAACCACTGTTCCAATCAAGTTTCGATGCAGTTTGAGGAAATGATTCCATCTCCAGAAGAGGGCCCTAATTAGTCTATACAATTATAATATCCTGTCTCCCTCACCCAAGATTGGTTAAAGAACTCTGCCCTAAGCCAATCAGCACATGGGACTCTCCCGGTATCAGTTACTGATCCACAGTTGAACCTAATCAATTTCATCAAACTAAAGAGAAATATTATTATTCCTCTAGTGAGAAAAAGCACCTTCTTTCTCTATCTCCCCATGAGAATTTAAGTGAGAATAAATACAGCCTTAATGCTACAGGCAATGGGAAATAATCCTATGACTATAAGAAGAATTAATGTTAGAATGAAGTCATCAGGGTGCATGGCAGAGCTAACAGTAGAAAGAACCAGTCTTTGATCACATCATTGAATTACTGGATCAACCAGTGCTGAAGACAGAAATATAACCTGGTTCATGATGTCAAGGAGCTTATTACATTCCAGAAAGAAAACATATACAGTAATTTAAATATACTTTTAATGTACTATAGTACTGCTGCTGTGGCCCTGGGCCTCCTCCCTTGCCACCAGGCCTGAGCTGGGCCTCGTCCTTCCGACTGTGCCCCTGACAACTGGGCACTGCACTACTAGAGCACCTTGCCTGTGAGCCACTGCCTGTGTACCCAGACTTGGCAGAGGTCGTAGGCTGCTAGTCCTGTCAGGTTTTGCGTCATCCATTTTAGATCTCCCTTATAGGGGGCTGCATAGACACTCAGGACCGTTCAATCTTGATGAATTGATCCTTTGATTATTATGAAATATCCTTCTTTATCCTTGTGGCCATCTCTGTCAAAAGGCAACAGAAAGTTACATATCAAAAGGAATTTGGTTGGCACCCCCACAGTTCTGTGAAAGAAGACTTGAAAACTTTGCCTCTCTCAGACTCGCACAAATTTTGTTTGGATCATGTATTAGAAGTGGGTAGAAAGATAGATGATATTAACTGCTGATGAGTAGATCCTGGTTTTTACCAGAGATAAGCTATACTAAGAAGATTCAAGCTCTTCAGAAAATCTTTTGTCCCCTGGGGGGGGGGGGGGGCGGGGGGACAAAGAAAGCATGAAGGAAAGCTAGAAATTACACCAAGTAGTGATAGTCACCATGTTTATAGTGTCCCTATGACTGTTCAAAGTACAAACATGCTTATCCTAAGACATAAGTAGTAAGAGCCATTTGTAGTATATAGCTCATTTGTAAGCTGGCCTACTTGAAAATGTCCGAATGAATAATGAAGGCTAACTAGACTTGCCTGGAACTTAAGGAATTTTGTGCCTTTAAAAGTTGCAGTACAGTCTTTTATATTTCAAGTGTATTATGGAGCTCTCTTGCTTATTTTAATCTTTAAACTTTACAGTGTCACAGAAGTAATAGTAATGATCTTGTTATTGAAATGTGTATTCGAACTTTTTTTTATGTGCTTAAGACATGATCCATGAATTCCTTAGACTTTCAGCTAGAGTTAATTTAAGGGTATCTGATTACATGATAAAAAGCACACTTAGACAACCTTTGGGTGACAGTGTTATTATTTTTTTATGTTTTTAGCTTGATGATTAAGATACAATTCTGTTGAAAACCAAATGGCATTAGTTATTCGGTTTACAAAACTGGAAATTTGTGTTAGTATTCTAAAGAAATATGAAGCCATAGCTATTTTTACTCTGGAGTGCTAGCTAATGAAACAAAGAGGTTAGAGAGATGTAAATTATTCATCATTTAATGGTGTTCATTAATTATGTTTATTTTCAGTATTTTTAAATATGGGTAACTTTTTTACCTCCTCTTAAGAACAGTCATATTGATTAAAGAAGAGAAATGGTTAAGACACCAATTGTATTTAATATCTTTGACTGTATTGTGCATTGCACAACAGATTTCATTTTTCATGAAATGTCTTAATCTTTCTACTTATAAAATAGAGGCACTGGTGAATTAAAATAAATAAAGTACTGTAGTAGAAATTAGTACAGGCATAAAACAATAAGGAAGCTATTGGCCCTTCTAGGTAAGGAGAGAAAGTTTCCATGCACTTCACCATAGTCTCTAGTAAGGCTCAGGAGTAAAAAGTTAGTCTACACATCCATTTAGGTTTAATACTTTGATATGCTTAACATTTTATATTATGCCACAAAAAGCCATGTAATTACAAAAAGTAAAATCATGTTTAAAATGAAGGTGTGACCAGTAGTAGACAAGTACTATATTAATTATGATTCTCATTATATATAGTAGGATTAAAAAGGGATTTATTTCTTTTAGATTTCAACAGTCAAATAAGAAGTGAGTCATAGAAAAAACAAATGATTTTGAGCTACCTATGCATATATTTTTCTGCATTTTAAACAACATATCATCACTATAAAGTCATAAATAAAATTATTCTCTATTTTCTCAGTTGTGCATTTATATTAAATTTTACATATACCATTCCATTCAGTGGGACTTCACTATTAGCATAAGTTTAATGCTATTTCTCAAACATAAATGGCCAGTACATTATATAATTTAAACTTTTTGGAAAGGGTTTTATGGTTAGCTGTATACTAAGCCATGTCTGTGATCCTTTGAAAATGTAGCCAAAATTTTAAGTTCTCATAAATACATATGTAAGACTTGTAATTACTGTTCAAGAAACTATACTTTTAATGTTGATGTAGCTTTCTGTCAGTAAAACTTTATTTGTGCCATAAATGCCATTCAGTTTTTAGTTTGCTTGGCTTAAAAGAGATGTATAAAAGTTATCAATGATGATAGAATTTATGATCTGAAAACAGCACACCTCGCAAGATTTGTTTCTCTACCCAATAATTTGTTGTGTGTTCTTACCTTGAAACACCCTGATGACTTTCTCACCAAATAATAAGCAGAGTATTCAATTATCCTCATGATTTATTTGTCAAGACCAAGGAACTGGAAAGAAACAGCTTCAAAAAGGAAATGACATCAAATTAGTTTTGTTTCCAGGGATAAGATTCTGTCATAATTGAAAGAAACAACAACAACAAAATGCTCTTCAAATTTAATTCTTTTATATTACAAGTATTTTTTCTGTCATTAAATATTTTTAACTATATCACTTTTTTTTCCTTTTTATTGAATTTATTAGGGTGACACTGGTTAGCAAAATTACACAGGTTTCAGGTGCACAATTCTACAACACATCATTGTGCACTGTGTTGTGTGCTCACCTCCCCAAGTCAAGTCTCAGTCCATCACCATTTATCCCCTTATACTCTCCTTCACCTCTCCCCACCCCTTCAAATTTAGTTTTAATTGGGCCTTTTTAAACCTAAGTTGATGGAGATAAAAAACATTTTCACCTGTTTTATCTTAGTAAAATGCAAATAAATGCGTAATGGCATGTGCATTTTTATTTAAAATGAAGAATCTGGTCTGTAGAATAAAGTCTTTAGGCATAAAGGTTTTAATCTAATAGCAATATTTTGACTAGCTTCATGCTGGAATCTTCATTTTGACAGTCTTGCAGCTGTGAACGTGTGCAGCTTCCTGAGCTAAACTCAAGAGGCTTTGAGTCCGTGCCAGCTGTCTTTCAATTGCACATCAACTCTCTTGATATTTTGTCAGTTTAAAGCTTTTGCAAAGTTTTCAAGGCCTGAATTCATTAGATAAGGGAAATGGGTCATCTAAATCTTAGCCAACCTCAACTGCCATAGAGATTCATTCTTGTAAATTTCCTTTAAGGTTGAATTAGAAACTAGACCCCATGGGTCTTTGTCAGTTTTTGGTATTTGATGATACCGTTCTAACAGCAGCTGCTGAAGCTGTGTGTGACTCAATAAAAAAAACTCTGGTTTAAATTCCCGTTTCTTTATATTTTCTGTATACACTTGGATGCTGACAGCTACAATAATAAGGGCAAGGGGTCATTTAAAGTGCAGTTTGCTAGGCACACAATAGGCAACAAATTCATCACAAAGGCAGTTTTTAAAAATTATGGTGATTATTTATAAGAAAAACCCATCATGTTTTTAAAGAATTTTGCAGCATCCTGAAAAAAATAAATAGATTGTCAAAGATAGTGAAAAAGTTGGAACACAAAGCTTCAACCAACAAAAGAATGTGATGATTCCTCTGAGTGAAGAACAGCCTTATTATCACGGGCAACAATGTCACCTATATTTTAGTATAGTATGCATCTTAGATCTGCAGAGACCAAGCACATGCCACCTCTTGTTATTAGAAAGAAACCATTGAGTGTATGTCTGTACTTTAAACTGAAGTTTAAAAAAAAAGCAGAATAGTATGTATGTGGAACAGGACAAAGTATTGGTACTATTCTGTAACACTGTAATGTTACAGTGTAATATTACAGGGGTGAATGAGTGCTTCATCCCACAAAGGTTACATTTGTCCAAATTTTGCATTCTCAAAGTAATTCCTCAGACAGTGAGAAAGAAATAAAATATGAAGGCTAGAGACTTTAGAGAGAAGTAGAAATTGGCTTCAATAGAATTTTAGATGATGGGAATCAATTTACATTTATGGCCAACTCTGTTATTATATAGCACAGTATGACCTAAAGCAGTCTTCAGAATTAGATAAATTAATGTTCAAATATGTTTTGGCCACTATTATGTAACTTAGACTGTCATTCATATTTTCTAAGCCTCAGTTGCTTTGTTTGCAAAATAATATCTAAATCATGATGCCACTGTGAGGTTTAAATGGTATATAATGCATGTCAAGTACCTGGCATACAGTAGATGAACAATAAATGCTAGCTATTATTTTTTAATAAATACCATAGTACAAAGAATAGTTTATTGTGCTCTCTGAATTTGTAATCCAAAGAAACTATTAAACCTATTCTTGTGAAATTTGGTGAAACTATAGTGCTTATTGAAACTCTATTTGTACCTATTTTTCTTTGTCCTGTTAGAAGCGGCAAGAAAAGCATATGTAGTAGAAAATTTAAGGTACTTAAGTCTACTAGAGAAGTCACAAGTTCTATAACAATGCTCTCCAGCAGTACTGCCTGTGATGATGGAAGTGTTTAATATCTGCACTATCAAATTTATGGCTACTGAGCACAAACGTGTGATGCAACTAACTGAATGTCTAATTTTTTCACTTAGTTCAAATTTATTTTTTAAACTCAAGTTTTATTGGGTTTTGTTTTGTTTTGTTTTGAAAGAGAGAGAGAGGCAAGAAAGGGGAGAGAGGATGAGAAGCATCAACTTGTAGTTGCTTTCACTTTTGTTGTACATTGAGCTTCTCATACATGCCTTGACCAGGGCCATGTCAGTGTCCCATTGCTCACTTCAGTGACCTTGAGCTTTTCATACCTGTAACCTTTGGGTTCAAGCTGGCTACCTTTGGGATCATGCACATGATCCCCCACTCAAGCCAATGACCCTGCACTGATGAGCCTGTGCTTAGAGCTAGCGACCTCAGGGTTTCAAACCTGCAACCTCTGCATTCTGGGTTGATGCTTTATCCATTGTGCCACCGCCAGTCAGGCTACTTAATTCAAATTTAAATAACCTTATGTGGCTAATGCTACTATATTGGATAGCACTGCTTTATACTGATTGACACTTTTTCAACAGACCCTCTCAGGGGCTATAAGAGAAAAATAACTCGGATTGAATAAAAGTTTACCCTAGTTAGATACGAGAGCCTTCTCTCTTAATGCAATCTTTGGATCTTTAGAACAATTTTTTTTACTAAGCTGTGATGCATAAAAACTTCCCTGAGGAAATCTTCAAGGGCTTTGCTAAGTGGTATAAAAGAAATGGTGAGCTACCCAGATACCAAAGTATGGCGGAGCTCATCATCACTGCTTGATAGATGAAAAACACCAAGACTCTATAAGAACTGCCACTATCATGAGCTTCCTAAGAAGGTATCTTGTGAAGGGAGCCAATGCCAATAGAAGCCACTACCAGCAGAATCTGACTTGGAAACCAACAAGTAGCAATAGTTTGGATTGGCTTATGAAGACATGACTTCTTAGACATTCTCATTTTCTCTACACTCAGATGGATATTACCCATGTAAAAAAATAAACTTTAATTCCCCTTTGCCATGTGATCTAACATATTCCCACTTTCTGGAGAATAGTACATCTTCAAGGGGGCATTATTCTGCTTATCATACACACTTATACTCCTAATACAGTAGCTATGATGATGCTTTGGGTTCTCGGTTATTAATGTCAACTTGCACCCTATTTCCAACTATTAGGAAAATGTGTGGGTACTCCTCTTTCCAAAGTATATAACCATTTCCTAGTAAATGGCCACAGGTGTCTTTGAGCAAGGACTAGAAAAATTATTCTTTTTTTTTTTTTTTTTTAATGTTTCACCTCCAAGCTAGAACTTCAGTATTATGAGACAATAAAAACAAAACACAACAGAATCCTAAACTCTATGATCTCTTGGCTCTCTGTCTTGCTTGCAGAGTGGGTGGACTCCATAATTACAGTGTTTGTAATCTGAATTACAGTGTTTGTAGACTGAATTGGGCAGTCAGGGCAAATTCAGCACTGCATTTGCAATAGTAGTCATTGGGGAGAGTGTTCCAATTATTTCCCTGGCAGCATTGTCATGATTCAGCAGAGGAAGAAAGTTCTAGAAAGCCAGACACTACAAGAAGAGATTGATAAGCATTCTGTGTTTTGTATGTCTCTTGAAACTGGCATTTGGAGAAAGCAGAGAAGTTTCAAAACTCCAAAAGTAAGGACACACATCAGAATGAATCAGACCTCTGATGCATACACAAGCTTCATCTCTGACAGGGAGTGGCACCTGATATATGCTGTCAGTGTTGCAAGATTTTTTATCCTGGGAATTCGGCCTTCCCTTTAGTCAGTGAGTTCTAGATCTCAGAATTGGCTCAGATCTATGAACTGAGGAAGGGATTATGGCATTTACTTAGGGTAGCTGTTCTTAGCTTCCTGATCATCAATACTTGAATTCTTTTGGTTGTATAGATTGTGAAATACCATTGTTGACTATCCATCTATTTTGCCCTGGAAAATGCCATGCTCTATTTCCATAGTTCTCTGTGGGTCAGATATGCCTGGCTTCCACTCTGACCTTTGGTCATTACAATAATTGCATCTATTTTGCTTCTAATAGTTAAGTACAGAACTTGCCCTCTAATATTTCAGGATTCTTTTCTCCTCATTGCTATCAGTAACACCAGGTCTATTATAGCTTCTTCTACTGCCAATCCTAAACTACAGAGGAGAACCCCCACTGAGCTTAACAATGCTGGTGTCACTCTCAGTGCAATCCATATCATTATGGTTAAAAGGTTTTTTCTTCTAGCACATTAAAGATGTCGCTTCATTGTATTCTGGTTTGCAGTTTCTAGACACACAAAAAAAATTATTATATTTGTTCCTCTATATAATGTATCTTCTCTCTCCCCCCACACCGTGTGTGTGTGTGTGTGTGTGTGTGTGTGTGTGTGTGTGTGTGTGTGTGGTTTTTATTATGTTGGTGTTATTTTGGTTAAGGTGTCTAATTTTAGTTAATTTATTAATTTTGGAAAAGTATTTTTTTCAAGTGTTTCTTTTGTTTCATTCCTCTCCTCTATGGGGTTTCAATTGCACTTATAGTTGACCATACAATAACATCCCATAGTTCTTGCTTTGTTCTGAGATAGCTATTTTTCCCTCTTTTATCTGTTTCAATTTTTGTAATTTCCATTGGGCCATTATTAAGTTCACTGATTCTTTCCTCAACTGGGTCAAGTCAATTAAAGAATCAATCAAAGGCATTCATCATCTATATTACTGTGGTTTTTTTCTAGCATTTTCTTTGGATTTTTCTATAATTTTCATATCTCTGCTAAAATCACCTATCTGATCATATATGTTATCCACATTTTATACTTGAGCCCTTAATATAATGATCATAAATATTTTAATTTCCTGTTTGATTGTTTCAACATTTATGTCATATTTGAGTAAGGTTATATTGATTGCTATGTCTCTTGATAGTGAAAGGATATTTCGGGTTTTTTAAAAGATTTTATTTATTCCTTTTAGAAAAGTTAGAGAGAGAGAGAAGGAGGGAGGAGCAGGAAGCATCAACTCCCATATGTGCCTTGACCAGGAAAGCCCAGGTTTTCGAATGGGTGACCTCAGTATTTCAGGTCAACATTTTATCCACTGCACCACCACAGGTCAGGCTGAATGGATTTTTCTTACTTCTTTGTGCCCTTTGTAATTTTTTGTTAAAAGATAGAGGTAATTGATTTGTGTACTGGGAAATGGCCATACATTTTTTTCTGCTAGGCCTTTATTATGGGAGACTGAATACATTTATCCAGAAATTGAACTGAGTTTTGACTGTTGTTACTATACCACAGTACCAGCATTTCTCTAGCATTATCCTGTGTTTAGCGTAGAGGCTGGTTTAGGGTAACAATTAGTTTGTCTAAATTTCTGCTCCACTATCAGCTGTAGGACTTCCTTTGTGAAGAAAAGCTGTAAATTTACAGATTGTCCACTGTGTTGTTGTTGTCATAAAGATGAAACTGTGCTCTTTCCACCTTCCTATATCCCAAGCAGGAACCAGAATGCCTTCTCACTTGTATAAAAGAATGTTCTCTAGTTCTTCCCACAGAACATAGTCAATTGGTGGATGTTCTAACCTTTTACAGTATATCCAAGGGGTCCTCAAACTACCGCCCGCAGGCCGCATGCGGCCCCCTGAGGCCATTTATCCCCCGCCACTGCACTTCCGGACGGGCACCTCTTTCATTGGCGGTCAGTGAGAGGAGCACAGGATGCATCCGCACCCATAGTTCCCATCGAAATACTGGTCAGTTTGTTGATTTAAATTGACTTGTTCTTTATTTTAAATATTGTATTTGTTCCTATTTTGTTTTTTCACTTTAAAATAAGATACGTGCAATGTGCATAGGGGTTTGTTCATAGTTTTTTTTTATAGTCCAGCCCTCCAACTATCTGAGGGACAGTGAACTGGCCCCCTGTGTAAAAAGTTTGGGGACCCCTGGTATATCCATTCTCATATGTTCAAATTCTCTGAGCCTTTTGATTGCTTCCTTTGTTATTTATTGTGGAAGCTTTGGCATTTTTACTTCTTAAAATATGGACTATCACTTTCTACAAGCTTCCAAGATCCAACCCAGAAGGCTATTATCACTATATCTTTAGGTCTTGCCAGGGTGTTAAACCTTATGTCATGATAAAGTTATCTCGTATCAATAAACTCTCCCATATTCACCTGTTTTATTTTCTTTCCTGCTTAAACCAGCACCCTTACAATCTAGTCCCACATATATTTTCCCAGTTCCTACTAGTACATATTGTCACTCTAAATCCTGCAATTCCTTCAGTCTCCTTATTTGCTTAGAAGACCCAGAACTTCTCCGGTCATTTTCTGTTAAAATTTGACCATAGCTATTGGTCAGGAGAGATATAAAGGAAAGTAAGGATAAGTGCTGGGGGATGGGGGAGAAAGAACGAGAAGAGGAAGGAGGATGTGCTTTTTTAAAAATTCTTTTCTTTTTGGCAGAGAAGCAGCCTCTCTCTGCATTGTCTTTAACCAAGTGCCCCTCAACATTGTTTAAAACAAGACTTTTCAAAGATGGTAAGGCCCAGGAGTCAGAGGAAATATGAAGATTTGACATTTTCAAGTATTTCAACCCAGATGTTCCTGTCCCAAATTCTACTTCTTCCCAAATAGGGTGCTAGATTTTGTAAAGCAGACCTGCCAGGAATAAGAATTTCTGGAGCTCTGACACTCCTGTAATTTAGTTCTGGATTTGATCCTCAGCCTTTTCTGCACTCTGGCAGAAAATTGGAGTTTACACTTCCAAGGGGACCCTCTGGCTTTTATTCTTCACTTTGTCATGATCATTACCCTTAGCATTCATTGTCCTCTAATGCTGCAACCCATCCCAGCAAACTATCCAATTCTATAGTCCAATTTAATAATCCTTAAACCACTATTTCCTCTGAACTTCTCAAATGCTTTCACCAGTATCCCATCACTGTTTATCACCAGTGAGATTTTTAACAATTACAATGCTCACTGCTGATGAGAACTGTCAGTACTCAAGCTACTGACAGTAACTATGAACTTTCTCTGAAGTCTCATCTTACAATCTGCTTCTTAGGCGCCCTCCATTCTAGTATCAACTGTAATCGATTTTTTCCCCCTACATCAACCAGTTATTAGACAGAGAGTGCTACCAGCCTTGGAATGACACCAAGGTAAATAATCTCCCTGCACCTAAGGACAGTTCTTAAAATGGAACTCCACTGTGTGCCATCGGCAGCAAACTCAGCAGCTACAGGAAAGAGTGCCTTGATCCTGAAGGGAGATCTGAGCAGCACACCACAACACCCACTTCAAATAGGTTTCTGTTTATTGGTAGGAAATAAATGAGAAATTTGCAACATTGGAAATAAGACCTTTGCTCAACATCTCATGTGAATGAAGGGCTCTAGGGCTCACAGAATTTGTAAGCCCGATCAGTACAATTGATGACACTGGCTCTTTCCTGTTCTTTTTATGTCCTACGGTTATGATGCTTCTGGGAATTTCATGTGAATGTATCAATCTCATCTCAGTAATAAAATGAAGAACTATAGGAAGGCCTGTAAAATACAACTGTACATAGTTTTGAAAGGAGAACTACAAACTTCCAACACCATGAAGTTAGGAGAGTGGTAGCAGTAAAAAGCCAAGAGAAATGACAAGAGAAAATGAGACTGATCTAAGATAGGTTCACCAGGAAATGTTTCTTTCAATAACAATGGTGAAAGATTTAGGTTTCATTTTTATCTCACAACTAGGATTTCTTTATAGTTCACAATACTAACACTCTAGCCTATAATTCTCTTATGCATGTTCTTTCTTTGTGCATGGTATTTTAGATAGAAATATGTTATGAAATCCAACAGTTATTAGATTTTACTCACTTTGGCACAATAAAATATAAAAATAAAATAAAACTAGTAGTGATAATCGTGTGGGTGTAATATAGTTAGTTCTACATTTAAGTTCTCCTAAATAAAGTAGGCAATAATTAGGACCAAGACTATGACAAGTCATCTGAAGCTTAATGTGAAAAATCTAAATACTACTGGTATTCACACTAAGAACAGAAAACAAGAACAAATTTGTGAACTTATTTTCACAAGTGGACAAAATCTGCACACAATATTATATTACTCCTTATTGCTATATTCTGAGTTGAATTTGCTGAAGGTTGGACATTATTGGGATATAATAAATTGTCTCATTGCTAAAAATATGTAATTTATTGAATATTTAGTATGTGCCAGAGATAATTGTGTTTTATGTTCATCAACTCTAATTCTTATAAGAATACTACTATTTGATTCTTTTTATAATTTTAGCTAAGGCTTAGAAACTTCAGGTAATTTGTTCAATTTCACATTGTTGGTAAGTAACAGAGAATTCTAGGATAACATGATTTGTCCTGAGAATTCATACCTTTAATCATTATGCCTTAGGGCCACTTCAGAGTAAAAGAGACTACATGATTCTAAGCTCAATATTTTCTCTATAAAAAAATTAGATTTATGTAACCTAAAATCTTTCTAAACTGAAAATATCATATTTTTTTAATGAAACCTTAGCCTTGACTTCTTCCTGCTTTTGCACATAGCCAAGATAGAGTCCACAGTCTATTAATGTTTTATATCACCCAGATACAGAATGAGTTACATTAAAAAAATAACATATTTGCCTGACCTGTGGTGGCGCAAGGGATAAAGCGTCCACCTGGGAACACTGAGGTCGCCAGTTCAAAACCCTGCACTGGTCTGGTCAAGGCACATATGGGAGTTGATGCTTCTAGCTCCTCCCCCCTTTCTCTCTCTCTCTCTCTCACTCTGTGTCTCCTCTCTAAAGTAAATAAATAAAAAAATATTTTAAAAAAATAACATATTTAATAGTACTTGAAAAAGAGGGTAGATGGATTAGGAGCACCAAAAAACTTTCTAGCATCAGGTCTTTAAAAACCACAATTGAGGATGAACAAGAACCACACAAATACCCAGTCCAAGTGGTTAACTTAATCTCCATCCAAGGATCTCAGAAAGAAGCTGCAAGATTCAATTTACAAAAAGAATACCTTTATCATGATGAAATAAGTTGTAAGAGTCTAAAGTATTTGGTTCTATTTCTCAAGAGGGCTACCAAAAGTTTGGGCAAATACTACACAAATGAAAATAAGCAAAAGAAGAAACAAATACATGCTGCGAGTACTTCCAGAATAATAAAACTGGAAAAGTCAAATAGAAGTGATCTTTGTTCAAGTTGGGTTTAGCCCTGGAATGGGATTGTTATCTCCCTCCTCATCACAGAGTACATACACGTGGAGCCAATGATTTTAATCAGGTTGGTGTGGTGCACAGGAGGATTTCCATATCTGATTTTTCTGCTGATAACTGGTCCAGTCATTTTTTATTAAAAAAAAAAAAGGTCAATAAGAAGGAATGATAGATTCTCTGAACAGATCAAACAATTCTTCCCTTGTAAATGTTCTTCTGGGAAATTAGAAAAAGGAGTTACTTGTATATAGAGATAATATGTCTGTCCTCCCTCAATGTCAGAGGCTTTTAGACTCAATTCAGTAACATGTTTACCTAACTTTAGGTTATATTAGCCCTTGCTGATGGGATATATATATATTTTTTAATTAGTGAACTTCTATAGTCAAGAGCCACTATTTCCTGATAGATAAAGATGAGCTGAAGAGAAAAGGGTGAATGATAAACTTGTAGACACAGACATTCGACCTCCTGGCTCACAGGTTAGAATTCTATTTATTTATTTTCTCTTCACCCATCATTTCTCCTTTCAAATAATCAAGTGAATAAACATTTCATTCGATTCCAGTGTACCTCAACTTTTTATGTATTACAAAAGATGGATCTAGATTTTGAACTCTCCTTCACTGGTTTTGAAAAAGCAAACAGGCTATCTCCAGGAAATTTAGCAGTCAGCTATATTTTTGATAGCTAGGGAGGTACTGATAGACTCTGTTTGGTATCATCCAAATAAGAACCGCAGGGCTAAGTAACCTACAAGATTGAATTTAAATCATATTATGGGATTTTTTCCCCCACATCAGAGTAAAAACCTTATGCAATGCAAAGAACTTAGTAAATTTTTTATTCAATTCTATATCATAGTCTCATGAATCACTTTGAAAGATCTGGTGCAGACTGATGCTAAAGGAGATTTTTTTATTTATAAGTTAACAACAGTAAAAGAAATAATTACGACTGAATTGTTGCCCAAAACAAAGCACCTATAACTATTACTCATTATCTTTATTATTACATGTATAGTACTGCAACAACATAATTACCACTAACTTAACAGCTTAACATCTGAGAGACTTAATACAATTGCTAAAATCCATTGAACATTGAAAAACTTATGTCTACCCCAAAACATACTGCTTATAGAATGATGTTAAATCTTGACCAAGTGTAACATCAGACAATATTTACATATATACCCATACTAGTTGAGGGTAGCATCGATAGCAAAAAAGATATTAACTAAAGATTTTATACTTAACTGTAAGGTTAGTATAAGAATTTAGTCCCTTTGCCTGACCTGTGGTGGCACAGTGCAAAAGCATTGACCAAGACCACTGAGATCAAAACCCTGGGCTTGCCGGTCAAGGCACATATGGGAGTTGATGCTTTCTGCTTCTCCCTCCCCTTTCTCTTTCTCTCTCTCTCTCTCTCTCTCTCTCTCTCTCTCTCTCTTTCTCTTTCTGTCTTCTCTAAAATGAAGAAAGTCTTTTAATTTTTTTTTTAAATAATTTGGCCCCTCAGATATATTTTCTTTGAAATATTTTACTTGATTCAGAAAAGATTTTTTCCAGATATCAATCTGATTTTTACTTGAGGAATTTTTACTTAAAAATAATTTTTAAGTCATTATTATAGCTTTCTACCATAAAGAGAAAAAATTCCTTGATTAACATTTTTTTATGTTCATGTTGTTCACTAGGCATAATTAATCCTTAACTTATTAGTAGCTTCCCTTTTAGGAAAATGTTCCCAACTCTAGGTTAGAGGGAAAGAACTGGCCTCCAACTTACAAATTAATTCTTAGCATAAAAAATATTCTAAAGTCAGTTGATTTAAACCTGGATATAATGTCAGAGACACAATCTTGTAAGTGGTGGCTCCATTCCAGGTCATGTTACACAACTCCCAATGTAAAGAAATTCACTATAGCATCCTTTCACTGTGCATGCTGCTTTTAATACTGTTGAATGAACTAAACAAGGAGACCATTAGACTGAGGTTGCTTTAATGCTTTAAGAGGCTATGTAAGCACACCAAAACCAACGCCTAAAATACCTCAGGGTTAAGAAATCAAAACCTGAGACAACCAATCACAAACAGCCCATGTGGCTTTCCCAAATAAGTCAACTGCTAAGCTACAGTCAATCAAATAATTTCCTTGTATTGCTGTAGGGCCAGGAGCCACCATCGTGGCCATTCAC
This sequence comes from Rhynchonycteris naso, assembly GCA_037038555.1. NCBI lineage: Eukaryota > Metazoa > Chordata > Mammalia > Chiroptera > Emballonuridae > Rhynchonycteris > Rhynchonycteris naso. The sequence goes on along the minus strand of CM072997.1, from coordinate 38,439,350 downwards.
ATGCAGGTTCACATTAGATTTGGACAGTCGGTAATGAAACAACAGAGCCAAGAACTGGTGAGCCATCAGCTTTAATTCTAACTTGCACCTGGCGGGCAGGTAAAAACACACGCTGGGCTTCAAAACTCACTCATTCAGTGCTCACAAAGCTACTGACTTATCCGAGTTTCCTAGAATCAAAGGTTTCTCGCTCACCAGACTTATTCACCTCTGTTTCCCATCTCCTTCTCTCTGCACAAACTGGCTTCTTCCTCAGCACTCCACCATCTTGGCTGCTACTGCTGGCCTCCATGTGACCTTTATCTGCTCTCCTTTCTCTGCTCTCCTCTCTAATACTAACCTCAGAAACCAAGAGAGAGTAAGCTCCCGGTCTGTGCCACTTTATAGTGTAGAAATCCACACCCTTAATTCAATCTACAAACAAAAAAGTCTCTGATACAAAGTCACCCATGTGTGGCATAATGGGATTCCTCAAGAGAGTGCACCACCCCACATCATCCAATCAGTCAAGGGTATGAGGAAAAGCTTAGTCTTAAAACTAAGCATTAGGCTATAAGGACCTGGCCTACCCACAGCCTGTTCCCCACACCCATCCCAAGCATAAGGGTAACTAATATCACCTGGGTGATGGGCTTCCATGTGGGCAGTGCCATCTTTAACAAAGTGAGCATAATATATTTTATCTGCCCAACAATTGCTTTCACCTCTTTTCTAGAACTGTTTTTCCCCAGCTCCTGATGATGGAGTACTCTTAACAAATTACGGTTTGGCGCTGCCTAATTGGAATTGATTTTTGCTTAGATAAAGTATTAAACATGTAATATGCTTCAGTTTATCTTTCATCCACCCCTCCAGGCAGGGCATACAAACACAGTTGGCTCAGCCCCACAGCAAGAGCAGGGAAGCTGCAGACTCCTATCATGGAGACTCAGAATGGGATCAAAGTATTTTCTGGAGTGGGAAGTGCTGGCCGCTGTCCTGGGAGCCGCCCCATGGAGGAGAGACATCCCACAAGGGCTTCAGTAGCAGCTTCCTCGCTGCTCCCTAAAAACAGGCTCTCCAAGCAACAGCCTAGGAGACCCCTTGGGCAACTAGATCTTGTTGCTTCCCACCTCAAAGCTCTCCTAGAATTTTCACCATATTTTGAAAAAAATTCTAAGTCTTTACCTTGACCTGCATGATCAGGCCTCCACCTGCTTCTCTGATCTCATTTCCTGCCGCTCTCCACAGCCCCACACCACCACCACCCCCAGTCACTCTGCTCTAGCCACTTTAACCTCCTCACCATTCTTTAAACATGTCAAGTGTGTTCCCACTTGAAGGCCTCTGCACAGCCCGCTCTCTCCATCCGGAATGTTTTTCTCCCTACGTGAGACATGATTTGCTTCCTCATATAATTTCTGTCTCTGCTTTATTGTCACCTTCATAGCGAGGTATTGTCTAGTGACCATGAAATAGCACTCCAAACACTCTCAATCAATTGCTCTCCTTCAGTTTTTATCACAGCACTTAATACTGTCTGACCAATACAGCATTATTTGTTTATCTTTCTTAGTACTGAAGTGGAACAATACTAAGTTCCACCACAAAATATACCTCTTTGGCATATTGATTATTTTAAACTGGTTATTTTTAAGTCTCAAGAACCTTTGACCTCCGCCCCCTACACTGCCAAAAAGAATTTGAGATAGGAGGCCTGTTCCAGGAAGGTGCTATCAGAGTAGATAACCGTAGTATACTATGAGCTTGGTATAATAGACAGGAAGGAACACAGCTAGGCCCCTATGATCAAAGTCCTCTCTGTATCCCATTGTGTCTAGAGTGCCCAGCAAACAGTTGTTTACTAAACATTGACTCTTTTCATCTCCCTGTGGATTGCCTTATTTCCCTTTGAAGTGATCAGACCCCTACCTTCTTCTCCTTAGTCCAGAATGACATATATACCTCATTTAGCCTTACTGTCTTTGGGATTCTTTATGTTTATGTGAATTCCCCATTTGTACATATTAAACCTAGATTTTCTCCTGTGTTCATATGCTTATGTCATTTTAACTAGTCAACCAACCATAAGAACCCAGAATGGGAAAAGTTTCCTTCTGCCACAATACAATAGAAGATCCATTAGGGTAGGGAATTAGTTTTATTTACCACTGTATTTCTAAAGCAATATGTGGCACATAATATGTACTCCATCCACATTTGTTAAATGAATGAAAAGTACACCTCTCTAAAAAAAATTTTCACAAATCACAGCCTGCCAACATTTAAAATTGACTTCTATCATCTCAGTATATACCAGCCAGCACAAAGGAAAGTTAACTAAATAGGAATAGTAAGCCATACAATAACTTAAACATTCCTCTGAACAAAGTATATTTAAGTAAATGAACAATCAAAAATGTTTTAGCCTGCCTGACCTGTGGTGGTGCAGTGGATAAAGCGTCGACCTGGGAACACTGAGGTCGCCAGTTCAAAACCCTGCACTGGTCCAGTCAAGGCACATATGGGAGTTGATGCTTCCAGCTCCTCCCCCCTTTCTCTCTTTCTCTCTCTCTCTCACTCTGTGTCTCCTCTCTAAAATGAATAAAATAAAAATAAAATAAATTTTAAAAAAATGTTTTAAATAAAGGTATGGAACCAGTGGATACAAAAAGGGGTTGAATAGAAAGCAACCTCGCAGACGATCAGATCATAAATGCTTAACTGGGCAGGCGTGCTGGTTGATCGTGCCCCAAGCATGTAACTTTTGAGTAAAAAGCTTATCTTTGCCTTCAGTAAAACCTGTCCATTGTTTCTGTGCATCTAAGTTAACCACCCTCAAGAGAGCACAAAATTTTAACTACCCCATAATCTAATCGTTGCCTTGCCTTCCTCCCATTCCATGTAATCTTCCTTAGTTCTCTCCTTAATCTCAAATGCAAAATACAGTGTGTCTGTAAAGTCATGGTGTACCTTTGACCGGTCACATGATCAAAAGTGCACCATGACTTTACGGACACACTGTGAAACTGCAAAAGTGTTATTTTCTAGAGCATTTCAGATCTTGCTCCCCAGCATACGTCATAAATTTGGCTCAAATAAACTCACAAAACTTCGCTACAGATTTGGATGTTGCTTATGCCAACAAACCTTTCATTTTACCATCTTGGGCCCAAAATATAAGCAGAGGGCATAAGGCAATCCACAACAGCACCCTATAGTCATCCAAAACACTCGGGCTCAAGTGAAAAATACCTAAGGCTACTGGCATTCACAAGATGCAACATCTTTACTTTCAACATACTTTATTTAGTCTTTAAGGCTTAAAGAAACACAATATACTCAGCAGTAGTGATGACTGGTGATTACTGAATGACAGAAATTAGAGCTGAAATACCTAAGAAATTACTTAATGAACCTCCTAAATTCAGATTTGAGCAAATCAAGGTCCAGAGAGAAGTTGTTGAAGGCTACTACAATATCATGTCCCTCAAAAAAGTCTCTTTCCCCTGGCTGGATAGCTCAGTGGATAGAGCATCAGCATAGCATATGGACATCCCAGGTTCAATTTCTGGTCAAGTCACACAAGAAAAGCAACCATCTGCTTCATTCCTCCTCCCTCCCCTCCTTCTCTTCCTCTTCCCCTCTCGCAGACAGTGGCTCAATTGGTTTAAGCTTTGGCCACCAGGTACTGAGGATAGCTTGGTTGATTCGAGCATCGGCCCCAGACGGATGTTGCCAGGTGGATCCCAGTTGGGGTACATGTGGAAGTCTGTCTCATTAACTCCCTTCCTCTCACTTAAAAACAAAACAAACAAACAGAAAAACCCAGCTTCTGGCACATGTACCATTTTGAGCTAAAGGCCATTGAGAACCAGCAGAAACAGGAAAAGCTCTAAAAACAAGACACAGGTTTTCCTTTTGTAAAATAAATTTACATTTATAAAGAAGATTTTATTTATAAAGCTGTCCTTTTTCCATACAGAGAAGAGAAAGATGCTTAACAACGTTCAATGCAGAAGAGAGTGACTTCAATCTGCACGGGGAACCACACTAAACAACCCTTGTTTTTTATGTCTCTCCTGGCCACCTTCTCATAACTCGTCTCCTTTGCCCAGATGCCCCAAATCCCTTCTCCTTTGTTTAGCTGAAGGTGTTATGTAAGCTCAAAATTCTAACAAATTTTTTTGGGTTATTCATTGGGTGGTTCCATGTGTATGTGTGATGAATATATTAATAAACGTCAGTTCATTTCTCTCTTGTTAGTTTGTCCTTTGCCTGTGTGAGCTACAGGCCCTAGCTAAAGAATCTAAGATAGGTAGAGAGAAGACTATGTTCTTCTTCCTATATTGCTGGTAAATCTTTATAATTTTATTAAACATAAACAGGATTTGTTTAGAAGGCAGTTTAGCATTTCCCCAGTTTTATTAATTTAGGAGCATAAGTATGTTACATTATTCAGTTGTTTCTTTAATGAACAACTCTTTAGAACCTAGTATAGTGACAAACTGTTGACTTTCACCAGCCCTGTTACCCTGAGTCCCTTCCCAAGCATACCCACCCACCTTAAAGCCAAGGAGTTAAGACCCCTCAGGAATATTTTTAATAAAAAGTTTTTTTAATTTTTTATATGCTAGTTTGGACTAACAGCCACAAGAAGGAAGTCACATAGCACTGTTAACCATTATAGAATTTGCTTAGCTTAGGGCCTGCTAGACCACAGGGAAAAGGGCTGGGAAGAGGGAATAATAAGAGCACACAATGAGTAAGAGTCACAAGATGTATAGCCTCCACCCTTGTACATCAAGATAACCTAGAAACATGCATTGTTAAGATATCTGTCAACCCACAAAGTGAAGGACCAACTAAAACTGAGGGTCCTGAATTAAATGTATGATTTTGGTATAATAATGTAGCCCTAGCATTTCATTCCATTTCTTCCCAGCATGCCCTGTAAGCCTTAGCCCTTTCTCTTACTGTTTAGTCATTGCTGTAAACCCCGGTACCAGTGCTGTGCCTTGACTAAGTATCACAAGGCATAGGCTTCTGTAAAGCTAAAGTGGTGGTTCTCAAACTTTTTGAAGTCGGGGCGCATTTAAAATCCTACAAATAATTGTAGGTGCACTATATACAGATTTCTGAAAAATATGTTATAATAATTAAGTCAAATATTAAAGAAAAAAATATATGAAGTCCAAACGTGCTTTTATGGTAATTAAACAAAATAAATACAACAAAATTAAATTTATTCTGACATTAAAAAACATTTCTATGTTACATTTTTTGAGTTATGCTTTTTAGAATTCATAAAAAAGAGGGGTTAAATAATTTAAAAATGACAAAAAATTTATCTTTTTTATATAGAGATAACATTTTTAGTAAGATTTAGTAAATTCGGCAGTTCCCAGCACAAACGTGTTAAGTTTTTTCACTCTTGTGTTTATAAGAAACATGAGCCTGATGTGTCCTAGTGATTTCTTCAATGTTTGGGCATATATTTGAAAGGCAAACTCTCATTTCCTCATCAATACATTGAAGAATTTCTTTCTTTTTACTCTTAATATGTTGAGTGCAGAATACCCCCACCATACATATCATCTTAACTTTACACCAAACAAAGGATAGAAGAAACTTGCCTCCAATCTGTCCAGGGAACATGGGGGGTAGTGTAAACAATCCAGCACCACAGCTTAACCGCCTTTTGCAACCTAATCAGGCAAGTGAGGTAGGGGATTGGGCAGACTGTCAGTTTACAGCCAATTTCTCACACCTCTATCCTCCAAAATCTAAACTCCAAAAACCCTGTTGGTATTTTGGTCCCCAAGAGGCACATATTTCTCTGGAATGCCATAAGGCACACCTGGAAATCTTCTAGGGCGCACCAGTGCGCCCTGGCGCACACTTTGAAAACCACTGAGCTAAAGCTAACATTATGTCCTGAGTTGTATTTCAGCACCTGAGCCCTACATAGCCAGAGAAGCTTCTGGCCTTGTCCCCATAAAACCTGACTGAGGGATGCTGAAGGTGACCTCAAGACCTGAAATAATGATTTACTGCCCTGACCTCACTCTTGACCAATCAACAAAACCCATGACTCTAAACCCCTTACTCCTGATGATTCATGATCTTGCTCTATAAAAACCCCATCAATAAACCAGCAAGCAGCCTGACCAGGGGGTGGCGCAGTGGATAGAGCACCGGACTGGGATGCGGAAGACCCAGATTCGAGACCCCGAGCTCGCCAGCTTGAGCACGGGCCCATCTGGCTTGAGCAAAAGCTCGCCAGCTTGGACCCAAGGTCGCTGGCTCCAGCAAGGGGTTGCTCGGTCTGCTGAAGGCCCACAGTCAAGGCACGTGTGCGAAAGCAATCAATGAACAACTATGGTGTCGCAAGGGCAACGAAAAACTAATGATTGATGCTTCTCATTTCTTTCTGTTCCTGTCTGTCTGTCCCTATCTACACCTCTCTGATTCTCTCTCTCTCTGTCCCTGTAAAAAATAAACCTTTAAAAATAAAATTAAATTTAAAAAATAAAAAAAATAAATAAGCCAGCAAGCAGATTGTACTTTTAAGCATTAGTTTTCTGTTTCCCTGGTGATACCATTTGTAATGAAATAGCCAGTCTTTCTCCACTGTCAATTCTCCATGTTTTGTGTTTGGCTCTGCTAGCACCAGATAAATGAACTCTCTATTCTGTAACACCTCTGCTTCATTTACTTTTTCCTCATCTTGAGCCCAGGTCCTTGGATGAAATGGCAATCCTCTTGGCTCCAGAAGTCAGCCTCTGACCTAAGCCTAGTTAACTGGAGCATAGACTAGCCCTATCCACAGTAACTGACTCATGAATAGACACATGACCCAGATAGATCTGTTACAGGACTTCCAAGTCCTAATCAGAAGAGTAAACAGGAGAGGAAAATTCAAGAGTATAAGATAAACCGTGATCCACAGTCACCCAACAGGGGGAAAACGTGTCGGCAAAGTGAGCCAACCTTTTTCTTTAAGCAGACAAGGGATGGAAAATAACTAAGGTCTACATTGTTAGGTCCTTTATATCCAGTTAGTTCTATGTGTTAACTGCTCAGTTACTCAGGTCAGTGCACTGAGTGGGGTATTTATTACGTGCCACAAAAAGTGTACGGCCTAACAAATAAGCTGCAGAGAGTGCTGCATGAATTTACAGAGGAAAAGCACATAGTGCAGGGCTGTTACGTAGAGAGGGGTTTGAACAGACAAGAATAAAGCTTTCACATTCATTCACCAGCAAAAAAGAAGCTAAAACTATTGATAAAAACAGTACAAATATATAGGCAGAAAGATTCTCCATTCCAGTTTAAAGCAAGGACCATTTCCATGTTTCTTCTATCCCAGCCCCTAGCAGATAACTGCCAATTAATGGAAAAGCTCTTTTCTATTTCTACTGGCTGATGAATTATTTTTAATTTACAAAGATACTGTATAAAAAATACTACATCTGCAAAGAAATAAAATAAATTTAGAGATTTGTTTTTATTCTTAAAGCAGAAAAATGAATGACTGTAACAACTGCGTACATTACTCACAGCTCCTGTAAACCCCAACTGTAGTTACAAAAAAAAAAAAAATGTTGTCATGCGTACCAGCTTTTAGCTGAGGGAAATAATTATGTCAACCAGAAGAGTTTAATTTTCTCCTCTCTTTCTGTGGGGTCAGTAACTTAATAGAATTAGTTATAATAATAACCAGCAAAACAAAATGGAAAAACTACACTGAGGTAAGCACTTTTCAATTTCTACCTTATTTAAAAGAGGGGAGTATAAGAAAAATTCTTTGTCAGCAAAACAGTTTCCATCTGGAGGAGCCTCTGGAAGGTTTCCTATATCCTGAGTCCTCTCCAGAGGGCTACAATCCACGAGTCCCCTGGCTTAGACATTGGCTTTCACCCCAAAACTCAAATATTTATTTGTAGTTTGAATGGAGATAGTCATAGTGTCTGTGAGTATCCATGGCTGTGTCTATATAGAAACAAAAGTTATGTTTATAAATATCAATATGGAAAGTTAAATCAATCCAAAGAACTCAAGAGAAAAAGAAGTATTCTCGCCTAATGGTAAATTGATGCCAATGTGTTTTTATTATGAATTAGTCAAAAAGTTTTGATTCTTCACTTACATTTGTAAAAACAACAAAAATGAGCCTGACCAGGTGGTGGCACAGTGGATAGAGCATCAGACTGGGATGTGGAGGACCCAGGTTTGAGACTCCGAGGTCACCAGCTTGAGCGCAGGCCCATCTGGCTTAAGCAAAAGCTTGCCAGCTTGGACCCAAGGCCCCTGGCTCCAGCAAGGGGTTGCTCGGTCTGCTGAAGGCCCGCGGTCAAGGCACATGTGAGAATGCAATCAATGAACAACTAAGGTGTTGCAACGGCAATGAAAAACTAATGATTGATGCTTCTCACCTCTCATCGTTCCTGTCTGTCTGTCCCTATCTATCCCTCTCTCTGACTCTCTCTCTCTCTCTCTTTGTTCCTGTAAAAAAACAACAAAAAAAGAAATAAATGTTCCACTCATTCAAAAGTGGATTGAGCCCTGGCCAGATAGCTCAGTTATGTAGAGCACTGTCCTGATGCACAGAGGTTGCCAGTACGATCCCCAGTCAGGGCTCATACAGAAACAGATAAATGTTTCTGTCTCTTTCTCTCTCTCTCTCTTCCTCTCTATCTAAAATCAACAAGTGAAAGATTTTTAAAAGTAGATTAACATAGTAAAGGTGTCCATTCTCCCCAAATTGATTCATAGTTTTAATGTAATTCCTAATAAATTTTCAGTAAGGTTTTTTTGTAGTTATGGACAAGCTTATTCTAAAACTTATACAAACATACACACACACACAATGATAATAATAAACAAAAAGGACAATTTTTAAAATAAAAAATACAAAAAAGAAAATAAATAGAATTTATACTGACACAATACAGCTAAGACAATTTTGCAAAAGAAGAATAAAGTGTAAAGAATCACTTCACCCAATGTTAAGGCTTGCTGTATAGTTACAGTAAAAAAAATATTATGGTGTTAGTAGAGGAATTCACACATCAAAAAGGGAACAGAACAGAGAACCCATAAAAAGACCCACAAAATATGTCTGAATGATTTCTGCTAAAGGAGCAAAAGCAATTCAATAAAGGAAGGATATCCGCTTCAACAAATGGTGTTGAAAAAATAAAACGGTTGCTTGACTGGTGGTAATACAGGTTCACCAGCTTTAGCATGGGATAATCGAAATTATCCCAAGGTCTCTGGCTTAAACCCAAAGGTTGCTGGCTTGTAGCCCAAGGTCTCTGGATTGTGCAAGTGGTCACTGACTCAGCTGGAGCCTCCAGTCAAGGCACGTATGAGAAACAACTAATGAACAACTAAAGTGATGCAACTATGAGTTGATGCTTCTCATCTCTCTCCCTTCCTGTCTGTCTTTGTCTCTGTCTCTGTCTCTCTGTCTGTCTGTCTGTCTGTCTCTCTCTCTTTCTCTTGTTAAAAAAAGAAAGGAAGGAAGGAAGGAAAGAAGGAAGGTAGGAAGGAAGGAAGGAAGGAAGGAAGGAAGGAAGGAAGGAAAGAAGGAAGGAAGGAGGGAGGGAGGGAGGGAAGTAGAGAGAGAGAGAAAGATAGATAGACAGCCATTGGAAAAAAAAATTTCATCCTAAACCTTAGACCTTACACAAAAATTAATTCAAAAAGATCACAGACTTAAATGTAAAACTATAAAACTTTAGAAGTTTTATTGATTGATTCAAGAGAGAGAAACATTGATTTATTGTTTCACTTATTTATGCATTCATTTGTTTATTCTTGTATGTGCTTTGACCGGGGAAAGAACCCACAACCTTGCTGTTATCACGATGATACTCTAACCAACTGACTTACCTGGCCATGGCCCTGAAAGTATAAAACGTTTAGACAAAAACAGGAAGAAACTCTTCAGGACCAAGAGACATATATTTGAAACAAAAAATGCAATTCATTAAAAAATAAAATTTAAAAGAAAACAATAAACTGGTCCCTATCAAAATTAAAAATATTTGCTGGGCAAAACCTCTGCAGAATGTGAAAAAAGAGAGGGCAAGATGGCGATGGAGCAGGCGCACGTACCAACTTCCAACTCCCAGAACCAAAGTGGATTATAACTTGATTTTAAGAACCATCATATGGATAAACCAACATTGAACTGGACTGAGAGGACTCTTCAACCAGGGAACACTGAAGAAGCAACATTGAGACTGGTAGAAAAAACGAAAATGCGGAAAGGGCTGCCCAGCTCCCCGGAGAGAAAGGCAGCCCGGAGAGACTCGTGTGGCGGGAAGAGAGGCCAGCAGAAAAGTAGAGACCTTGGTCCCAGGAACAAAGCCCCATTCTACAGCCCCAGAGCCTACAAGAGGCGTATGGACAGTATTTAGCTGGGAAACTGGCTAGGATACTGTTTGTGAAAAAAAGACAGTTGCCTCAGACCCAGGATTCTTCTTAAAGGGACGGCACAGAAAACCTCTCTCACAACCACTCACCCGGGACTCCGGGAGACAGGGAGAGAGGAGAGGACCGGAGCAGCAGAAGAGAGTGCGGTCTGGAAGGCACAGGGAAAAAACCTTTGAGGGACAACCACCCTAACCCCTGAGCTGAGTCACTCCACAAATCTGAAACAATATTTCCCCTGAAACCAGCAAAGGGAAGCAGGACACCAGCCAAACAGGCTCCCCTGCGGCAATTAGAGCACAGTCACTTAGAAGGAAGGAGCTTTCAGGACTACAGTATGGAGTGTTAGGGTCTGAGCTGCAGTGCCCACACCCACACTGCTGAGGGCTTTCTGGAGGGCGGGTGGCTCCCGGACAGGGAAGGATGGTTCCGTTGGCGGGGGCAGAGGCCAAGCCGACGGTCGTGAGCTCGGTCTAGCCCAGTCAGGGCAAAGGGGATGCGCAAAAGTGGTTGGGCAGCTGCAGGCCACCTGCGACCCCACCTGTGGGGGAAAAGCGGGAGCCCGGAATGGGCAAAGATCCACCACTGGGCAGGGGCAAGCGGGCGCACAACCTCACTGAGCCTCTGAGGCTTGAAGCACTGCACAAAACGGCTTTGCCTGTAGGGGCAAGGAAGAAGCCTGGCTCTCAGATGAGGGGGCATCAGCAGCCCCTCCCAGCTGGAGGAACCCGCTGACAGGGTCCCGAGGCTGAGCAAAAGTGTTCACCCTTGCCCTTGATGCCCAGGATTGTGGCCCGAGTGTGGTGCGCAATCCAACCCGTGGGAGAGAGGTGAAGGCCGAGACCTGCTGAGGCTTATAGAGCCTGACACGAGAACACAGCTCCTCCCACGGAGGACAGGCAAAAACAGCAGCAACAGCCACAGTGACCGGCACCAGCAACACCCATACCCAACTGCCCTAGGCAACAACAGAGGGGGTGGCGGACCTGCAGACAGACCAAACCTAGAGAATAAAGAGGCATCACCCATTGGACTCCAGTAGCCAAACCCTTCTTGCACACAGACAAAATGGACAGGCAAAGAAATGCAACCCAAATGAATCAAGAGAAATCCCCAGAGAAGGACCTGAATGAATCAGATATAACCAAACTACCTGATGCAGAGTTTAAATTAATGACAGTTAGGATGTTCAAAGAGCTTAGAGCAACAATGGATAGTCATTACGAATACCTAAATAAAGAGATAGCAAGTATAAAAAATGAAATTGAAATAATAAAAAGAATCAGACAGAAATGACAAATACAGTATCAGAACTGAAGACCACAATGGAAGGAATTAAAGCAGGATAGATGAAGCTGAGGATTGAATCAGCGAGTTAGAGGACAAAATAAACAAAGGCACAGAAGCAGAGCAGAAAAAAGAAAAAAAGACTCAAAAAACCTGAGGAAACTCTAAGGGAGCTCTGTGACAACATGAAGAGAAATAACATCCGCATCATAGGGGTTCCAGAAGAAGAGAAAAAGGAAGGTATAGAAACTTTGTTCAATCAAATCATAGCTGAAAACTTCCCTAAATTAAGACTGGAAAACGTTTCACATGGGCAAGGAGCACAGAGAACTCCATTAAAGAGAAACCCAAAACCTCTACACCAAGACACATCATAGTTAAAATACCAAAGCTAAGTGATAAAGAGAAAATATTAAACGCTGCTAGAGAAAAAAAGGCTATCACCTAAAAAGGAGCCCCCATAAGGATGACATTCGACTTCTCAACAGAAACACTTGAGGCCAGAAGGGAATGGCAAGATATATTCAAAGAAATGCAGAACAAGATCCTAGAATCAAGACTACTCTATCCAACAAGGCTAACGTTTAAATTGAAGGAGAAATAAAGAGCTTCCCGAACAAAAAAAAACCTCAAGAAATTCATTAAAACCAAAATAATTCTGCAAGAGATGCTAAGGGGTCTGTGGTGAACAGTTCAAAGGGGGAAAAGAATATAGCAAAAGAAGAATACAGCTTTAAAGAATAAAATGGCAATAAACACTACATATCAATAATAACCTTAAATGTAAATTTATTAAATGATCTAATCAAAAGACATAGGGTAGCTGCGTGGATAAAGAAACAGGACCCATACATATGCTGTCTATAAGAGACACACCTTAAAATAAAAGATGCACACAGACTGAAGGTAAAAGGATAGAAAAAAATACTTCATGCAAATAGAAATTTTAAAAAAGCCGGGGTAGCAATACTTATATCTGACAAAATGGACTTTAAAACAAAGGCTGTAGTAAGAGATAAAGAAGGACACTACATAATGATAAAGGAAACAATTCAACAAGAAGATATAACCATGATAAATATCTACGCACCAAACATAGGAGCCCTGACATACATAAAGCAGACTTTGATGGATATAAAGGGCGAGATTAAAAGCAATACTATAATGGTAGGGGATTTCATACCCCACTAACATCACTGGATAGATCCTCAAGGAAGAAAATTAACAAAGAAACAGCAGACTTAAAGGATACACTATATCAACTCAATTTAATAGATATCTTCAGAACCTTTAACCCTAAAGCAGTAGAATATAATTCTTTTCAAGCGCTCATGGTACATTCTCCAGGATAGACCACATGTTAGGACACAAAAGTGGTCTCAACAAATTTAAGAAGATTGAAATCATATCAAGCACTTTTTCTGATCACAATGGCATAAAACTAGAAATTAACCACAAAAGAAAAACTAAAAAATACTCAAACACTTGGAAACTAAATAGCATGTTATTAAACAATGAATGGAGTAACAATGAGATCAAATAAGAAATAAAAAAGTTTCTAGAAACAAATGATAATGAGCATACATCAACTCAAAATTTATGGGACACAGCAAAAGCAGTACTGAGAGGGAAGTTCATAGCACTACAGGCATACCATGAGAAGCTAGAAAAAGGTCACATAAGCAACCTGACCCTGCATCTAAAAGAACTAGAAAAGCAAATAAAGCCCAGGACTAGTAGAAGGAAGGAAATAATAAAGATCAGAGCTAAAATAAATGACATAGAGGCTAAGGAAACAATACAGAGGATCAATGAAACCAGGAGCTGGTTCTTTGAAAAGGTAAACAAGATTGATGAACCTTTAACTAGACTCACCAAGAAAAAAAGAGAGAGGACTCAAATAAATAAAATTAGAAAGGACAGTGGAGAAATAACAACTGACACAACAGAAATACAAAGCATTGTAAGAAAATACTATGAAGAACTCTATGCCAAAAAATTAGACAACCCAGGTGAAATGGACAAATTTCCTGAATCATATAATCTTCCAAAAATCAATCTGGAAGAATCAGAACACCTAGACAGACCAATTACAACAAATGAGATCGAAACAGTTATCAAAAAACTCCCAACAAAGAAAAGTCCTGGTCCTGATGGCTTCACAAGTGAATTCTACCAAAAATTCAAAGAAGAACTAACTCTTATCCTTTGGAAGCTATTTCAAAAAATTCAAGAGGAAGGAAGACTTCCAAACTCTTTTTATGAGGTGAGCATAATTCTGATCCTAAAACCAGGCAAAGACAACACAAAGAAAGAAAATTATAAGCCAATATCCCTGATGAATTTAGATGCTAAAATTCTCAACAAAATATTAGCCAACTGGATCCAGCAATATATGAAAAAAATCATACACCATTATCAAGTGGGATTTATTCTGGAGAGGCAAGGCTGGTACAAAATTCACAAATCCATCAATGTGATTCATCACATAAACAAAAGGAAGGACAAAATCACATGATAATTTCAATAGATGCAGAAAAAGCATTTGATAAAATCCAGCACCCATTCATGATCAAAACTCTCAGTAAAGTAGGAATACAGAAAACAAACCTTAACATGATAAAGGCCATCTATGGCAAACCTACATGCAACATCATACGCATTGGGCAAAAATTAAAAGCAATCCCCTTAAGATCAGGAACCAGGCAGGGGTCCCCCCTTTTACCACTCTTATTCAACATAGATCTGGAAGTCTTAGCCACAGCAAGCAGACAAGAAAAAGAAATAAAAGGCATCCAAATTGAAAAAGAAGAAGTAAAACTGTCATTATTTGCAGATGATATGATATTGTATATAGAAAACCCTAAAGTCTTAGTCAATAAGCTACTGAACCTGATAAATGAATTCAGCAAGGTGGCAGGATATAAAATTAATACTCAGAAATCATAGGCATTTTTATATACCAACGATGAACTGTCAAAAAAGAAATTAAGGAAACAATCCCCTTCACTATTGCAACCAAAAAAATAAAGTACCTAGGAGTAAATTTAACCAAGGAGGTTAAGAACTTGTACTCGGAAAATTATAAAACAGTGATAAAAGAAATCAAGGAAGATACAAACAAGTGGAAGCAAATACCGTGTTCATGGTTAGGAAGAATAAACATCATTAAAATGTCTATATTATCCAAAGCAATTGATAAATTCAATACAATACCAATTAAAATATCAATGACATACTTCAAAGATATAGAACACATATTCCAAAAACTTATATGGAACCAAAAAAGAACACGAATAGCCTCAGCAATCTTAAAAAGAAAAAATAAAGCGGGAGGTATCACTCTTCCGGATATCAATCAAGGTATACTACAAGGCCATTGTATTCAATACAACCTGGTATGGCATAAGAACAGTCACATAGATCAATGGAACAGAACAGAGGACCCAGAAATAAACCCACACCTTTATGGACAACTGATATTTGACAAAGGAGGAAAGAGCATACAATGGAGTAAAGACAGCCTCTTTAACAAATGGTGTTGGGAAAATTGGACATCTACCTGCAAAAAAATGAAACTAGACCATCAACTTACACCATTCACAAAAACAAACTCAAAATGGATAAGAGACTTAAATGTAAGCCGTGAAACCATAAGCATCTTAGAAGAAAACATAGGCAGTAAGCTCTCAGACATCTGGCGCAGTAATATATTTGCTGATTTATCTCCACAGGCAAATGAAATAAAAGGCAGGATAAATAAATGGGACTATATCAAATTAAAAAGTTTTTGCACAGCTAAAGACAATAAGAACAGAATAAAAAGACAAACCACACAATGGGAGAACATATTCGACAGCACATCTGATAAGGGGTTAATAACTAAAATTTATAAAGAACTTATAAAACTCAACACCAGGAAGACAAACAATCCAATCAAAAAATGGGCAAAAGAAATGAATAGAAATTTCTCCAAAGAGGACATACAGATGGCCAATAGGCATATGAAAAAATGCTCAACATCATTAATCATTGGAGAAATGCAAATTAAAACCACAATGAGATATCACCTCACACCAGTCAGAATGGCGCTCATCAGCAAAAGAACACAGAATAAGTGCTGGCGAGGATGTGGAGAAAAGGGAACCCTCCTGCACTGCTGGTGGGAATGCAGACTGGTGCAGCCACTGTGGAAAACAGTATGGAGACTCCTCAGAAAATTAAAAAGCGAACTACCTTTTGACCCAGCTATCCCATTTTTAGGAATATACCCTAAGAACACCATAGCACTGTTCGAAAAGAAGAAATGCACCCCCATGTTTGTGGCAGCATTGTTCACAATAGCGAAGATCTAGAAACAGCCCAAGTGTCTGTCAGAGGACTAATGGATTAAAAAGCTTTGGTACATATATACTGTGGAATACTACTCAGCCATTAGAAATGATGACATCGGATCATTTGTAACAACATGGGTGGACCTTGATAACATTATCCTGAGTAAACTAAGTAAATCAGGAAAAACTAAGGACTATAGGAGTCCATATATAGATGGGATATAAAAATGAGACTCAGAGACATGGACAAGAGTGTAGTGGCTAACCGGGGGGAGGGTGATGTGAGGGAGGGGGTAGTGAGAGGGGAGGGGCACAAATAAAAACAGATAGAAGGTGATGGAGGACAATTTTTGACTATGGGTGATGGGTACACAATATAATCAAATGTCGAAATAACCTGGAAATATTTTCTCTGAACATATGTGCCCTGATTTATCAATGCCACCCCATTAAAATTAATAAAAAATAAAAAGAAAAGAAGTAGCAGACTCAGGGAAAGGATTTACTAACCACATATATGACAAAGAACATATATATTGAATATACCAGTGGTTCTTAACCTGGGTTCTATCGAACCCTAGGGGTTAGATGAGTCGGTCTCAGGGGTTCGGAGAAGCCTCTGCCACGGAGACCAGAATAAAGTAATACTGTAATTTGTTGTGATTTCATGCACTTTGTTGGTTTTGTTCTTTGAGCAAGGTGATGTTCACGCACGGCTCATTTTGTGCACCAGTAAAAGAACATATACCTATGTCTTGAATTTGGGAAAAAAAAATCATATTTTATTTATCACTAAAGAAGGGTTCGGTGAATGCACATATGAAACTGGTGGGTTCGGTACCTCAAAGAAGGTTAAGAACCACTGGAATATACAAAGAACCTTAAAATTCAATAATACTAGGTTCCATATCTGCAGACCTATTTCCCCAAGAAACAATCATAACTAGTAACATAACAAAAACATAAACAAAGTCTCTGGAAAAAATACTGATTCAAAAAAGTCTACTAAAATTTGGTAAGAATAGCAAGAGTTTGGGGCATTTGACCTACATCCCAATCTCCTATAACCTCCTCCCAGCTCAGCATGACAGAATTTCCACTCTAGGTGTGTGCAGTAATTCCTCTCTCTCTAACTTACAGTTAGGGGCTATGGTGTCCCTGGGAGGGGCAGACCACCAGCATTTCTCATCCCTCCCACAGAGCCATGTTGCAGAGGCTAAATTCAGGCACATTCATTCTGGAGGACAGGGCTCACTCTGTCAGCTTAGCCCCTCTGGAGAGTAGAGGCCCTCCCTCAGATGGGGCACTTAATGCTGTGAGAAGGCAGAGGACTGGAGCCCTCACACATTGCTGGTGAGAATGTAAATGTACAGTCATTTTGAAAAGAGGTAGGCAGTTTCCTTCCAAACAAAACATGAGCTTAGTTTGCAACCCAGCAATTGCACTCTTGGAGATTTATCACAGTGAAACGAAAGTTTATGTTCACACAAAAATTTGTGTGTGAATATTCATAGCACCCTTATTCATCACAGACAAATGCAGGAAACAGTCCAAATGTCATTCCATAGGATAAACAAATTGTGATACATCATAATGTGGAATACTACTCAGCATTGAAAAGGAATTGATGCACTAAACTCAGATTTCAAGAAAATTATACTGAGTAAAAGAAAAAAAAAGACCGTCTGAAAAAGTTTCCTACTGTATGATTCATTTATATAACATTCTTGACATGACAAAAGAGTGAAGAACAGATTAGTGATTGTCAAGGATTTGAACTGAGTGGCTGTGGCTATAAAACAGTAGCACAAAGGATCTTTGTGATGGAACTGTTGCATATGTTGTGGTCACACGAAGGTACCCATGTGATAAAATTGCATTGGACTAAATACACACACACACAAATCAGTGTCTATGAAACTGATGAAATCTGAATAAAAGCAACAGACTACATCAATGTCAGTTTCCTGTTTGTGATACTGTACCATCATAATGTTGGAGTTACTATAGGGGGAAACTGGATGAAGAGTATGTGGGATCTTTATTATTTCTCACACTACATACGAATCTACACTAATCTCAAAGTTAAACTTTTTTTTTAACCGAATTCAATGTTACACAAAGTGTTTTGTTTTTTTGGGGGGGGGGGTTAAATATTTGTTTCAGGTATATAGCATAGTGGTTAGACAATTATATACTTTATAAAGTGATCTCCCTGATAGGTCTAGTACTTGACTAGCACCATACATAGTTATTACAATATTATTGACAATATTTCCTGTCTTGTATGTTACATCCCTGTAGAATGTCACTCAAAGTTGAATGATCAAATGGTTTTTACAAAAGCTCAGCTGAGGTCATCACATCATCATCACTACTAAACCATTTGAACAAGAAAATTTTCTTTATTTTACTTTGGGGGGGGAGGGGGGCCTTTATTACACAAAAGACACACACACACACACACACACACACACATACACACACACACAAATAGATGGTTAGATCTACTAACTCCAGATGTTCCCTGGTTGAGGAATTTTCATTTCTGGGATTGTAATGTACATATCTCTAGTTAAGGAATTTACATTAATCATAGGTTTTTGCCACAGAGGTGATTTGGCGCTGTGGAAAGCACATGGGTCCGTGGCATTGTGGTATGGGATCAAATTCTGGCTTTGTCTCCTGCAAGATCTGTGAAATTGAATATGTCATTTATTCTCTCTCACAAAACCAGGTCTGCAAAATTCTATAACAACAACTTCTTACAGAATTTTGTAAAAATTGAATGTGTTAAAATATATAAACAAATGCTAACTCTTGCTTTTAAATAGAAATAAAGCCATAATGGTACTTCATAGATCACCTGATCAAGTCCTTGAATTGATTCAATGAGAATTTGAGGCCAAGAGAAGTGATTGCCTAAGAGCAGACATAATTGGCTATCTATCAGGTGTCTTTCTAAGCACTTTGGAAGACCAGTCCCATTTTTATAAGAGAAAGATTTTAAGCATTTGATGTGCATTACCTTTTATTCTACTACTTTTTGATCTACAACTATAACCAGGTGACATTCAGTTACCAAGGAAAACTGTTGCAGAGATAACAAACTATCCAGAAACCAGACAGAATGCTCCAAGCGACCAAGGGAAGGCACCAGTCCCAGTCAGCAGACGGAAGGACTGAGGCCCTGTCCCCAGCCTTACTCAGATATTTATTAGCCAGCACAAATAACTCAAGGAAGCAGACAGAAGTTCTCAGAGGGTGAAGTAAAGGACAAGAAACATGCTGAATTTTAATCTCAGTTCTGAGAGTCCAAATACTTCTGTTACTGAATCTTATCCTGCTGTTTTGCTGTTTCCAGCATGCACTGTTTCCAGTATGAGCCAGAGAGGCCCCTGGACTCTCATCTGCTCAGGGCTTTCGCCCTAGGGTGCCTTGCTGTCTCTAATCAGTTTCCTAACAATGCATGTCTTCATAGCATATTCCTACAAAAAACTACATAAATTCTAAAAACATACATTTATTTCACATATGATTTTGCATTAGTCTCAATTTAAAAACCAGCACAACTTTCTTTGCTCTATCTCAACAGAAGGAGAGCAAAATTCAGTATTTGCAAACATTTGTGTCTGAAGGTTTTTATGTAATGGCATAGTCAAGCACCTCAGCCAGCTTTTATCTTATTAAAATCCAAATTGTGTCAGTATAGTCATTGTTTTTACCTTTGAAAAATGGTCTTGTTGGTCTTTTTGCTTTATGGAAACTGACCAGATGTTAAACTGACATGCTTTTCTTGGAGACTATCAGGCCATTTTTTATTCCCATTCTACTTCTGTAAAGTCATTCTGAATAAAATGAGTACACCTAAAACTAATACAATGTTACATGTCAATTATATCTCAAGTTTTAAAATATCACCATAGGTATAAGCGATGTTTGATAACTGGTGGACTTCCTCAGTCTTAGAAACCGAAAGAAGAAGAGTGATGTCTAAGCAATGCATTATGTCAAGATCTACTGTTCTTTGGAAAAATGATAGAGGTAAGCCAAAATTGAAGGCCAATCAAAGGTAAATCAGAGAGAGACAGACTTACTCAGTGGAGAGGGTACATCCTCAACCTGTGGCTGAAAGATCCTTGGGAGAAGAGAAAGTAAACAGTTCTCGTAAGAAATCTGTGAAACCATAAATTCGCCTAGCATGGTATGTGTCTCGCATTTACATACTATTTCCAAGTGCACAAAGATTTTGTTGAAATTGATTAAGAGGAAACTAATTTTAAAAAAATCAATGTAGGAATTGAGGCTTCATCTATTTAAAACAAACTTTAAGATTTTGTTTTAGAGCAATGTTTAGTTTTCCAAGTTTAACTATCCTTAAAGATTTTGTACTGCTTTACAGACCTAAATTTTCAAGTTCTTATCTGAGCCAATAATAAAGAGAATATCTGGATACCTTTTTGTGGGCTCCTGGACCAGGAATACATTCATCTTTACTTATGCATGTTCTGGTAACCTTATATAACTTAAGAGGTCTTATTCTCTAACAGGCTTCTTTTGTAAGCTGGACCTGCTGAAATAATAACTTTATCTAAGAGCTTCACCCACCATAATATCAGTTTTACTGGAGTTTACTCTGTCAGCACAATTCTCTAGGGATTTGTAATTTTAAAAAAATCTACACATACAGCACTTTAAATTTTTCAAAGCACATTACCCATATAATTCTATCTTGTGACTCTTTATTGATGGTACATTCTTTTGACATTTAAATGTGAGGTTGAAAACAGGAAAAGAGACTCTGCTCTGAGAGTGGAGCTCAGACCAACCGTGGGCATTATCCTGCCTCCCTGCTCAGCTCCTTCCCGGACAGGTAATCAGCATCCATAACCACTTGCCTGAGCTTTCCAGAAGCTGTATCAGTCAGCTGGAAACAGATTTCACCTGAACAGTGTACCAAGATGAAATGTTGTGTCTCAGGAGATCATGTGCTCAAAGGTCCTGGTTCATATATAAACTGAATAGCAAATTAGAGTGAGTTCAATCAAATGGAAGGTTAGGGACAAGATGACCTTGAAAGTCATTTCTAACTGAAATCCTGTGATTACAACAAAATACTTTCTTCAGTTCAAACTACAATTTTCTTTAGTAAATTACATTCTTTTCTTCCTTACCGACTGTGATTGTTAAAAAAGAAAAAATGTTAAAGGCGTTATATAAAAATATATTATGGAGCATACATTTTTGCCTCATTTTTTGTCAATATTTTACTAGATTAATAAATTAGTCATTGTTTTCCTGCTATGAATTTCTTCTCTGCAATCCATCCTCTATATCTGCTACCCCTTTGAATTTCTTACAATTCAGGAAATGTGCCTTATTCATGCTAATAGCACAGTAGCCATATGTAGCTATTAAGCTATTTAAGAATATAAAATGTGACTATAGCAACCAAGTAGCTTCTTTTTTAATTGTATTTAATTTTAACTCATTTAATTTAAATAGCCATATGTCACTAGTGGTTACCAAATTTTATGACACAGTTTTAAAAACAATTCTCCCCTACTTAAAAAACCCATAAGTTCATCCAAACCCTTAGAATGTATAACACCAAGAATGAACGCTGATGTAAACTATGAACATTGGGTAACAACAATGTGTTAATATAAGTTTGTCTATTATAACAAACATATACTCTGGTGGGGCTGCTAGTAAGGGCAGAAGCTATGCGTGTGTTGGGGCAGGGGACCTATAGAACTCTCAGTACCTTTGGTTCAATTTCACTATGAACCTAAAAGTGCTCTAAAAAATAAAATCTTAAAATTCTCTGCTTTCCATTGAACCATATCAATGTTTCTTAAACTTCGCTACCAAAATGCTACTAATTTAGGAGAGTTCTTCCTAAGAAGTCTGGGGATTTAAATTAAAACCAGACAAATTGGAAATTAATGTGGAATGTCCCTTTTATCTTTATGTACAAATTTTATCATCCTCTATATGATATAACCAAATTTCTATTAACATATACAGGTTAAAATTTTTGGGCCATCAAATAAAACAACAAAAGTTTCTTACCTCCATTGATTAATGGGTGAGAAGCTATTGCATTAATTAAATCATAAAGTTGACTACTACCAACTTGAGCAAATCCAGTGGAATGGAAGACTAACGCTGCTTTTGCTGAGGCTGCATATAGCACATTCAACACCCAATCCATTTTCTTTCTGAGTATGACTGTCATCACATTTTGAGAACTGAGATTCACATAAGAATGTGGATACAAACTGGCAATAGTAATTTTTTTTTCATTACTTTTAAGCTATGTCAGAATAATCATTGCAGGAATGCTACCAAATAGTGGGAATGGGTGGAAAATAATTTTAGGTGTAAAAATACTACAATATTCTTATAACTGTACTGGCTTGCTAAGAAGTCAAATCTTTGGTATCATGTGGTCAATGATACAAAGTCTTTTATTCTCAAGGAAAAGACTCATTAAGTCACTTGTCTAGTATATAAATATGGTGACTTATTTTTTATTTTATCAAAAATATTATAATTTTCATCACATAAAAATATATGCTAAATAGTTAAATTTAAGAATTACTGTTTTCAATAAAATAAATAATATTTGTAACATAAAATAATATTGAATATAGAAAAATAAAAATTAGTGTTCCTAATTTCTATAATTGAATTCAACCCCTATGAAATCCTATCCTACTGATAAAAAGAGGAAAAGGGTAATTTAAATTTGCCATTTTGAAGTTCATACATAATCTTGCTGAAAAGTTTCTTTTAAGCCTGGCCTGTGGTGACACAGTGGATAAAGCGTCAACCTGGAATGCTGAGGTCGCCGGTTTGAAACTCTGGGCTTGCTGGGTAAAAGCCCATAAGACAAACAACCATGAATGACTAAAATGAAGCAACTAAAAGTTGATCCTTCTTGCCCACACCCACCCTTTAAAATCAATAATATTCAGTCAATTCAAAGTATACTTCTCTGTGAGGGCTTTTCTCCCTTCCTCCACCTCCTCCTCCTAAGCTGAACTCAGCTTTCACAGCTCCATAGCAATGAGGCAGGGCCTTCTAATTTATCTAACCTTGAAAGGACCATCAAGCAAGCCTCCATTTGCTTGGCGATGATCCTTTTCATTACATTGCTTCTCGCTATGGTGTCTCCATTCAGCTGTAAGATTTCTTGTGATTTTTCCTCCATAATGTTTACATCAATAATAATAATAATAATGCAACAGTGATGGCTACAAGAGACACCGTGATCTGGACTCAGTAACAAGCTCCAAATTGAAGCATCTAAGTATATTTTTTCTCTCCTGATAGTCTTTCCGTTTAGTTTTTTTATGCATTTTCTAGCTATGGTGGAAGAGGGGACCTCATCTTTGCCGCAGTTGTTCTGAAGGACAAAACATGCCTCCTTGATATCAGGTTGTGCTACGCTTTCCTTACTACCATGAACATCATCATGATCTCAAACATCCTATTTCTGGTGTGCTCTCCCTCCCAGAAGCACCCCTGCTCCTTTACCTTCCCCCTCCCCTTCCCCCACAGGCATGCATGTCCTAAACTCTGAAGGGTCCCCAAGAGGTTTGCAACCAGGGAAGCAATGAGCAGTCGGCAGCTAGTCCCTGGGCTAACCTCCTAACTATGTCCCAAGACCCCTTTTCCCTGACTTTCCAGTGAGCCAAAGCAGCCCCACCCAGGTTCTCCGGTTGCTTCTAATCTAAGCCCTTCCTTGTTTCACTGTCCCCGACTTTAAAAACCATACTCTCATAATTAAAAAATAATAACAATAACTAAAATAAACATCCAATTTTTGTCCACTGATCCATCCTCCCAGTTGTCTTTATAATTTTGTTAGTCATTTAAAATATAAATTGACAGACAGTAAGAAAAAAATCATCTAAAGCTTCCCCGCTATCTCAAAACTTCTTTGTTATCAGAGGACACACAATAGAAAGTGGAGCTAACCTTAGCCAGTTACCACATTTGTAAACTAATATTTCTTTGACTGCAGTTTTCAAAGACATTGATCAGAGTTGTAAACCAACTACGTTTGCATATGTGTGTAACAAAAATTTAAGAAAAATAATGAAGCCGATTTATAACCTGGTAAACATGTTTCTCAAGGAGACTCTAGCTAAGCCTCCTGGGACTCAAAAAGGAAGTTTCTGTTTTCAGGCAGCCTGGCTCATAGCCCAGAACCAGGAATGTCAATCCCTGATGCTGACGTATATATGTGATGCTCCCCCACGGAGTCCCTCACAAGGGAGAGCTTTTACCCCAGCTGCTGAATGTGCTGTCCGCAGACAGTTTTAGGCTGTCAGCTCCTTGAAGATCAGCCTGAACTGCAGAGAGCTGCCTTGCCTAATGTTACCCCTTGACCTAAGAAATGCACATCCCATGACTGATCCATCCAAGACTGGTCAGTCCAGTTCAATGTAGCACAATGCTAACAGAGCATTTTAGTTCCGGCTCTCTTTGTGGGGTTTGCAGAGGTCAGCATGGGCTGCTTTGCAGTTTAACCTTCCTCTCAGCTGGACATACCCCTCCGCTCAATCCCTTCGGCCCATGGTAGACATTCTGCACACTACCTCAGTCTCAGGGCGAGCTCAACCTGCAGTAGCATAATCTTGTCTTCCTGAAATATCAGAGGCCTATTTCTTACAGTGCTCATACTCCACCTTCACACAAAATAACCCAGTTTTCCAGTCATTCACTGTACATAAAATGTTACACTATCTACTCCAGTGGTTCTCAATAACTTGGAAAGGTTTTCATGTTTGTTTGTTTGTTTTTGGTGTTAGTATCCAGACTAATTAACTCTTGTGTTGGGTCCTTGGAATATATCTTTTTTTAAAAGCTCTCCATGGAATTCTAAAATACAGCCAGAAGGGAGAACTTCCTAAGCTTTCAGAAAAATATATTAGAATTAACCAAAGTGGAAGAAAAGGGTTCTGCTGTCTACGCTTGCGCTTAGACATGCTGGAACACATTCCCACCACCTAATCCGCCAGCCGTTCCTCACACACACATCACCTTTGCATTTGCTCATATTCTGGCTGGTGAACTATTTGGACTCCTGGGTTGCTCCGCCTGTGTATTCAATCCCATCTTCTCAAGGACTTCTCTCTAGAATGACCCCTCCTGCTTCTGCAGTATTTTTTTCTTCTTTCTCTGCTCCGGTATTCCCAGTAGTATGCAAGTGCAGAAATGTCTCCATTCTCTACTAAACAAAAAATCTCAATCCACATTCTTCTCAAGCTAGTTACAGCTTTCTAGCTACTGCCCCATTTCTCTGCTCCTTTTTCAGAAAAGCATCTTCAAAGAATTGATAATGTGCTTTCTCCATTTCCTCACCTTTCATTCTGTTTTAATCAGGTTTACATACCAACACTCCACTTATCAAGGTTACAGTAACATCTACGTTACCAGACTCAGTGGTTAATTCTCAGTCTTCATATTACTAAACTTATCAGAAGCCTTTGTCACAGTCTATCACCCCCTGATTATGGCATTGTCTTCACTCAGAGTCCTAGATAAGACACACGTATTTATTTGTTTATTTATTTATTTTAGTGAGAGAGAGAGAAAGGGGGGGGAGGACAGGAGATAGATGAGAAACATCAACTCACTGTTGCAGCACCTTAGTTGTTCATTGATTGTTTTTCTCATATGTGCCTGGACCCGGGAGCTCCAGCAGAGCTAGTGACCCCTTGCTCAAACCAGCAATCTTGGACTCAAGCCAGTGACTTTGGGCTCAAGCCAGTGACCATGGGGTCATATCTATGATTCCACGCTCAAGCCAGTGACCCTTTGCTCAAGCTGGTGAACCCGTGCTCAAGCCAGTGACCTCGGGGTTTCTAATCTGGATCCTCAGTGTCCCAGGCCAAAGCTCTATCCACTGCACCACCACCTGATCAGGCTAGATAGAACACTCTTTTGAGATTCTCTTCCTAGTGGTGCCTCCTTCTCAGTGTTCTTTGTGTTCCTCTTCCTCTTCCCAGCCTCTACATGTTATTTTGCTGAAGCTCATCTTTTCTCTTTACTGTCTGTATTTGCTCATTAGAGTATTATCCCAGCTTTATGGCTTTAAATGCCATCTATATACTTGAGATTCCCAAATGTAAATTCCCAACGCAAACTGTTCCCCTGAACTCCAAGCTTATTTATCCCAACTACATATACCGATCTCTACTAGGTTAACTAATTGTCATATCACACCCAAAACCAAATTCATTTCCTCCCAAACCTGCTTCTTCTCTAGTTCTCTCAATCTCAGTAAACAGCAATTCCAACCTTGTTTCCTTTTGCTAAAATCTTTTAAGTCATTCTTAACTGTTCTCATTTGATTCTATCCCACAAATTCTGTCAGCTTTACCTTTAAAATAGATACAGAGAAGACCACTTTTCATTACCACCCTGCTGCCTCCCTTCCTGAGCAACATCATCTCTCAAAATAAATTCCAACAGCCTTAGGAGTTTCTAGGCATACTCTCCTTGTCCCAGGTTCATCTCCTTCAGCTCTCTTCCATGAATACTGATCTCAGAAAATTCAGAGCACCATTGTGCTATGTACTGTCGTCACTCTCTCCCACTAGACTAAGAGCAGGTTGTCTCTTTATCCTTATTCAAAATACAGTGACTGAGCACCAATTTAAGGTTTCAATAAATGGTAAGTGAACAAATAATGAATGAATGATCCAATGATGTTACAATATTGAATCTAATGTATAAAGAGATATATTGATCTGCTTGACAGAAAATTCAGAAGGTTATTATTAGCTACATTCGCTGTGCATGCCAACTGGAAAGAATTTCACACTTGCTTAGAGGTATTTATTTTTCTCTTTGATTCAGTAGATAGAATTGAATTGTCTTTCTTCTTTTTCAGAGGCTGATTAATTTAAACAAGAAAGTGTGTGTAGTGACCCTCACAGCACACTGACCAAGTTAGTTGACTCCAATAATTCAATATGAGCAAAGAAAGCCTTTTGAAACAAGACAAAGAGCTCAGCCAACAAAATCAGTCCCAAAAGTTGAGAAGGCTTCTATTTTAATCTGTATATATTTTTAATTATCTCAAAATTGTTTATAGAAAGAGTAGGTAGCTGTTATAAATTCTTATATAACTCAGTTTGGCAAAATATAATTTTTTTAAAGTTTTGACCATTATTATTTTTAATTTAGGTCTAGTTGATGTTAGTTCAGAGAAGCTTATACCTGGTGCAAAATTAAAATTAATGTGCATTTCCCTAATGAGAGTGACTACATGGTTTACATTCACATTAGTTCTCAATAAGCTTGCTTAAAATTGTTTTGAATTAGAGGTTTATAATTAAGACTTAACATTTAAATCACATTCAGGAGGCTGTGCATATGGTTAAACAGACTGCCAGAATAAATTATGAACTAACAAAATAGTAATCTATTACTTTAAGACATTTGATAAATTATACTATAGTTATCTTTCTACATTTTCTTACAAAATATTCTCATAAGTTTCTTAGCCACAATTCACCCCCATCTTGACTCTCAACACTTGCTTACAGTGATGTCACCTTCACCATACTACCCTAGGGTTTCAAACCTATGGTGTCTTATAGGCCAATGACATGAGAAAGAAATTCAATGAAAACCTAATGTGTTTATGTTCTTACTAACCTTAGCTCTGCTCTTTTTTCCTCAAGTATAGTTTAGCTTCCAGTAATTCTTTTTTCAACTTATAACATCACCTTCCCAATATTCTGTTTGGGAATTGACAAATAACACAAGATCAATTGTTCACAGATTTGCTTTTGAAATTTGATCACCATTTTATTAGTTATCTTGCCTTCTAACCTTTTCATCTTAGATTCTTCTCCAACTTTACTGTATCCTAGCTTGCTTACCTTGCCTCTAGCAAAAGGTTTCACAACCTCAGTACTACTGACATTTTGAGCCACATGATTCTTTGTTGTTGGGAGGCAGTCTTGTGCATTGTGGGACAAAGAACAGCATTCCTGACCTCTACCCATCATATGAGGATAGCAAGTTCTCCTACCCCCATCTTGATTGTAACAGTCAAAAATGTTTTCAGATATTATCAAATGTCTTCTGGGAAGGTAGAGGAACAAACAAATTGGTCCAAGTTGAGAAACACTCCTCTGTGATAACTGAAGCTAAAGGTCTTTCTAAATGACATAGATACTAAGGATCCCTGTGATTTAAAGTCATATTATCTTGATCTGCAATAAATTCTTTTTCCTCACATGAGAAAGCTTGCCCATTAGCCACTGGGTTTTCCTAGATATCATGAGTGTAATGACATGTGATGGTTAATTATATGTGTCAAGTTGGAGAGTGTTTTAGATGAGATAAACATTTAAATCAGTGAACTTTGATTAAGTCAAATTGCCCTTCATAATGTGAGTGGACCTCATCCAATCAGTTGAATGCCTAAACAGAACAAAAAGGCCAGCCTCTCCAAGCAAAAGGAGCAATGTAGCAGATGGTACTGCTGGCAGCCCACTGGCTCTTTCGGATGTCCAGCCTGGCAACCCACACTGCAGCTTTGGGATTTTCCAGCCTCCATAATTGTATAAGCCAATTTCTTATTACAAATCTCTTAATTATGTATATAAAGGATAAAGTATATACACAAGGTGGGGGAAAACAGGTTTACAGTTGTAAATACATGAAACACAGAGCTTATTCTTGTATTACTATTTATTAATTATTGTATTATTTTCCAGATGACAACTATAAACCTATTTTGCCCCACCCTGTAGTATATATAATTATATAAAGTGTGTATGTAGAATACATATTAAGTATTTAAGGTGTGTATACACACACACACTTTTTCTCTAGAGAACCCCAACACACGTGACAATTGAAATAACAATGTCTGCTTTTCTTCCCCTCCACACACACACCTTTTCCCCAAGTTAACAGAGCCTTTCACATTGCCTTGAAAAGAATAAGCAATGTTTGTTTGTTTGACCTCTGAATGTTGTCAAAGAATCAATAAGAAAGATATAAGAAAGTAAGACCCAGACTTTCTATAGAAACAGAGGAATTATAGAGTAAGTAGGTAAGGGTAGAGTAAGACGTGGTGGGGCACAGAGAACAAGCAGAACTCAGGCTGAGAGCCAGAGGAACACTGATGGGATGGCCACCACTTGGAAGCCAATCCAAGGCTGGGAGAAGCCTGTCTGAAGGAGCATCTCACATCACCTGGATGAAGAACCACATCCATTACAATCTTGGGACAAAATGGGTCCATTACCTGCTGCTGCCTTCATGCTACCCATGAATTGTGCTCCAAAAGGCTCATTCAAACTACAATGGGAAAAAAATCTCTCTTTTTCAATGGCCCAGAGAATTTACAAGCCTCTTTCCCAAACGGAAGGTTGAGTTGCTTTGCGCTCCAACATAGGAAGGGAAAGTTGCTGCATTGGTAAAATCATGAATGCTCATGCTGTGCTTCCTCCTGTTGAGAATAATGCCCAGCGATGAAGAAAGGTCACAGGAGGAGAAGTATGTCTTTATTAAGTTGACAGAAGCAAAAAATGTTGCAAAGCAAAATAGAAGACAGGGAGTTCTAGAACAGTTTTTCTTATGGCTTTCTAAGTTTGGAGAAATCAAACTTCTATATCTGCTTTGTTTTAAATTACAGATAACACAGCAGACACCACTGAGCAATCCAATGGAAGGAGCTATTGACATAATGTGGGTGAATCTCAAAATAAATAAGGCCGAGGGAATGAGGCTGGATTCCAAAGCATACATTGTGTTCTTCTGTGTATGTGAAACTAGAAAACACCAACTAACCTGTAATGAGAAAGCAGGCACTTTTGGTGCTGAGGGGTTATTTTGAGCGCGGTGATGGTTTCAGAGTGTATACATCCATCCATCAGGTGGTTGTGAGACAACTGCAAACTTTAAATGTATGGTTTATTGTATATCAGAACTCCTCAGTAAAACTGTACAAAGAAAGTAGTTCCAGGTCTTGAAAGTCACAGGTCCTGAAAAAAATAAAAATAAATAAAATAAATAGCCTTACCTGGGGTGGTCCAGGGGCAGTGGATAAAGCCTGGACCTGGAATGCTGAGGTCCTGGTTTAAAACCCTGGACTTGTCAGGTTAAGGCACATACAGAAGCAACTACTGAAAGTTGATGCTTCTAGTGTGTGTGTGTGTGTGTGTGTGTGTGTGTGTGTGTGTGTGTGTGTGAGAGAGAGAGAGAGAGAGAGAGAGAGAGAGAGAGAGAGAGAGATGGGGACAGATATGGACAGATGGAAGGGAAAGAGATGAAAAGCAGTGTGTGTGTGAGAGACAGACAGACAGAGAGCAAGACAGAGAGAGGGACAGATAGCGACAGACAGGAAGGGAGAGAGATGAGAAACATCAATTTTTCATTGTGACTCCTTAGTTATTCATTGATTGCTTTCTCATATATGCTTTGAGCCCAGGGAGTTACAGCAGAGTGAGTGACCCCTTGCTCAAGCCAGAAACCTTAGGTTTCAAGCCAGCTACGATGTCTATGATAGACAAGCCAGGGTCATGTCTGTGATCCCATGCTCAAGCCAGTGACCCCATTATCAAGACGGTGACCTTTGGGTTTTGAACCTGGGTCCTCTGCATCTCAGTCCCATGCTCTATCCACTGCACCACCACCTGGTCAGGTGATGTTTCTAGTTCTTCCCACCCCTTTTCTCTCTCTCCTTTCTCTAAAATCAACAAATAAATCTTTAAAAACAAATAAATACTTGACCAGGTGGTAGCACAGTGGATAGAGCATCAGCCTGGGATGCTGAGGACCCAGGTTTGAAACCACGAGGTTGCCAACTTGAGTACAGGCTAATCACCTTGAGATCAGGATCACCGGCTTGAGCGTGGGATCATAGGCATGAACCTGTAGTCGCTGGCTTGAAGCCCAAGGTCATTGGCTTGAGTGAAGGGATCACTGGCTCAGCTGGAGCCGCCGCCTGCCCCCCAAGGCACATAAAACAAAGAAATCAATGAATGGCTAAAGTGCCGCAACCATGAGTAAATGCTTCTCAACTCTCTCCATTCTGGTCTGTCTGTCTCTCTCTTTTGTTTGCTAAAATAAATAAATCACATATAGGTCTGCTGTAAATTCTTGGCTTATTTGTGTAAATAAAATTATTTCTATTAATACATCACATAAAAAATAGCTAGAGATAGTTTACCAATTTGAAAGCATGTGTTTGGGATAGCTTGACTTGTAAGTTGATCTACCTTATGAGCCAGAAATTCCACTAATAGCTATGTCCCCAAGAGAAATGAGTGAAAATACCCAACCAAAGACATATACAAGAAGATTTGTGGCACTTTACTTATAATAGTTCAAAACTGGGAACAATCCAGGTCACTATTGTGGGAGACAATAAATAGATGCATACAGTAGCATAGAGTACTAAAAAATAAATGAACTATTAATACCACAATAACATAAACGAATTGCAAAAACTAAAAAATGCTAAATGAAATAAGCTAGACATAAAAAGATACACTGGATGATTTTATTTACATGAATTTCAACAAGTACAACTAATCAATGGTTATATGAGTCAGAATAGTAGATGACTCTGGATGGGGCAGGCACTGACTAGGATAAGGATTGCAGTGGTATCCACTGAAGTGATGAAAATATCTTAATCTCAATCCTGAATACTGGTTCTCAGATGTTTATAGATGAGCACTTCATCAAGTTATACACTTGATAGTACCTTTTACTGAATGGATGTTATATTTTAATTTTTAAAATGTTCTGTATATAGAGAAAAACCTGTGGACAAAATTCATCTGTGGAGCCTCAAAGGGAATAACTAAAAGATATATTTAGAGCATCTGAAACCTGAAAATGAAGTGTATGCCAATTTAAAATCATGTGCTAAAGTCATGTGTTCATATGATATAATCAGAAAAATGATTCAAATGGAAAATCATAAGCGTGGCTATTTGAAACAGCAAACATTGGTTTGCTGCCCTGCTGCCTCTTCCATGGTGCATTAATTTTCTATTGCCACCATAACTAGTTACCAACCACTTAGTGGCTTATCTCTCCATTTCTGTAGGTCAGGATGTGAGGTTGGCTCAGCCATTTTCTCTGCTTTCAATTTTACAAGGCCAAAACTCAAAGTGTCAGCCAGCTAGACTTATGCAGAAGCTCTGGGAAGAATTCATTTCCTGGCCTAGTCAGATTATTAATAGAATGCAGTTTCTTGTGATTGTAGATCCCAATTTCCTTGTTGGCTGTTAGATAGGAACCACCCTAAGCTCATGAAGGCCCATATCTGTTCATTGCTGATAGTCCCTTGCATCTCAAAGCCAGAAAAGACGTGTTAAATCCTTCTCACATTTATAATCTCTTTTTCTTCTGCCTGCAGCTGGAGAAAATTCTCTGCTTATAAGGGCTCGTGTGACTAGAGGAGGTTCACGTGCCCTAATTACATTTGCAAAGTTGCTTCTGCCTTGTGACATAGCATTTTCACAAGTTCCAAAAATTAAGATGTGGACTCACTGGGGTCCACTTTTCTGTCTATTACCTATGGACAGACCTGTTTGGTGCTTGTGGCTGCATGGTAGAGGGCATTTATTAATTTTTCAGTACGTAGTGGCTTTCTAGAATAAGAAAAAGGAGAACAACTAATATATCTGCAGCCTGATTATGTTTAAATGATGGCGTCTTCATTTGAAGCTATTAGGGCATTCTTTGAAATATAACACTACTTTATTTTACTATATGACTTTAGCAGTGATAGTCTTAGTTTAACTTTGAAAAAACTGTTTTCTAGCCTGACCTGTGGTGGCGCAGTGGATAAAGCGTCGACCTGGGAACACTGAGGTCGCCAGTTCAAAACCCTGCACTGGTCTGTTCAAGGCACATATGGGAGTTGATGCTTCCAGCTCCTCCCCCCTTTCTTTCTTTCTCTCTCTCTCTCTCTCTCTCACTCTGTGTCTCCTCTCTAAAATGAATAAAATAAAAATAAAATTAAAAAAAAAAAATGTTTTCTGAAAAAACAACTGCTTCCCACTAACCTAAATAAATATCTTCCACTGAAGAATCAGGTTCTGGTCAAAGATAAACTTTCAAGGGAAATGATGAATTGTTCTTCAGTAGCCAAGCAGCCATTCTTTCCTGCCTTCCTTACAATGGACACAGCCTCTGCCCCTATCACTCCCTGTGCTGCCATCAGGGATAGAAGCTAAGCTAGAGTGGACTGTCCTGGAGAAGAAGAGCAAAGAAAAAGAAGAAAAAAACTGGCTCACTTTAACGCAGTGATATGTATAAAGCAATATGTTCTATAAATCCTGGTTATCTTAATTGTCAGAATTCTAAGTGGGATTATAAAGTGACACCAGGACCCATCTAAATTGTGACAGGAATAAATGTTGCCTTGGCCACATTTCTTTTCGTCTCGGCATGTCCTTTTACATTAAGGTGACCAGATTTTAAAATTGGTAAAGCGGGACACGGGGGGGGGGGGGGGGGGGGGGAGGGTCTTGATTAAAAATTTGGTCTATATGGAGCAAAAAAAATTTTTATAGGTTGCAAAAATAGTATTGTAATATATATTTTTAAATTTCAATATAAGTATAATTTACAAATATAATACATTAAAAGAAATTATGTATAGTATTATTTTATTCTTTGGCATATTTCTCATTTGAGTGAATTTTTTTTAGTAGATTGCTGTCATTGTTTAAAAGGTCATGAAATTTTTCACAAGAATTTGTTAAATTATATTTCACACATAAAATGACTTTCAAAGTCTCAACACTTAATTGTGATTTTTCTAATGTCCACACTTTATTTAGCGTAGCAAAAACGCATTCAGTCACAGCATTAGTTCTTGGTTAAGACAGCGCGTATTCCACAATTTTTAGTGCATTATTGTATGGAACATGCTTTGTTTCAAAATGTTGAAATATTTCTAAGCATTTGTTCTCTATTGTGATTTTTGCTGATGCCCAAGATTTAACCGTTTCCTTATCAATATATTTTTTAATAATGATAACTCATTAAAAAGATCATTTTCGGAAATATTATTATATGGGAAATTTTGAGTAAGTCAGAAGGGTTGGGTTACACGGCCGAAACCAATGCCGGAACTGCACAAGGGGGCGGGAGCAGGCAGGGCAGCGCCCCGGCTCGCTCACACATGAGTGGTCGCACACACTCCCCGCCTGGACTCCCCATTGCGGCGGCCACGTTCCCTGTATCCAGCCCCACCACCCACTGGAGACCGAGTGGCTTGCGCCTCGCGGAGCCCGGAGCTGCACATCAGCATCCAGGACGCAGGCCTATGGGTAGTTAGGGGACTTGACAGCCACCACCCCAGAAGGTACATCCTGCCCAAAGTTCTTTGTTTTGGGCCCCGCATGGGGCAGCCAGCTCTTGCGGCAGTGCAGGTGCTTCCAGGTCGAGGGGGGGTCTCCCAGCTGAAAACTGTATATTCCTTTCCTGTTCTCCCGCTGTTCCCTAGCTTTTTGTGCATTCTTTCCAAAAATAGGTACTTTTTAAAACACCGTGAAACATGGGACAAATTGTTAAAAATCGGGACTGTCCCACCAAAAGCAGGATGTCTGGTGTAAAGCCAGTAGTCAAGGCCACCATCACAGCAGCCTGACCCACGCAAGTTCGCATTGGATTTGAACAGTCAGTAGTGAAACAATGGAGCCAAAAACTGGTGAGCCATCAGCTTTAATTCTAGCTTGCACCCGGCGGGCAAGCAAAAACACACACTGGGCTCCAAAACCCACACATTCAGTGCTCACAAAGCTACTGACTTATCCGAGTTTCCTAGAATCAAAGGTTTCTAGCTCACCAGACTTATCCACCTCTGTTTCCCATCTCCTTCTCTCTACACAAACTCTGCACAAACTCTTAACAAACTGGCTTCTTCCTCAGCACTCTGCCATCTCAGCTGCTTCTCCTGGCCTTCACATGGCCTTACTCTGCTCTCTCCTCTAATACCTCAGGAACCAAGAAGAGAGCAAGCTCCCGGGCTGCCCCAGTTTATAGCATAGAAAATCCAAACCTTTAATCCAATTATACATAAAGAAAGTCTGATACAAAGCCACCCATCTGAGGCATAATGGGATTCCTCAGGAGAGTGCACCACCCCACATAATCCAATCAGTCAAGGGTGTGGAGAAGAATTTACTCTTAAACTAAGCCTTAGGCTATAACGACCCAGCCTGCCCACAGCCTGTTCCAGAACACACATTAATATCAACGAACTTCCATGTGGGCAGTGCCATCTTTAACAAAGTGAGCATAATATATTTTATCTGCCCAACATCTGGTCACCTTATTTTACATCCTTACTTTACATAGCACTTTATAGTTTGCAAATTTTTTGTAATACATATATTCTCATTTGAGCCTTTAAATAATCCTGTTAGGTAAACCAGCTATCCGTATTTCATATGTAATTGATGAGGTTACAGAGAATGAAGTGACTCCAAGTTTACAGAATTAGTGAATAGCAGATGTGACTATGCACTCAGTAGTCTTTTCACCATATAGTCAATCACCATGGCAATTACAGTCACACCAGAGCTCTCTCTTGTTCTTACTCCCTACCCTGTTATCAAAACCCAGACCCTGGGCCTCATTCACAAAAATGTCTGAGTGATTGTACTGCCCAGGACTGTCTGCACTTTAATATTGTAAAGCCAGTAGTCGCGGTCAGGATCACAGCCGCCTGACCCATGCAGGTTCTCATTAGATTTGAACAGCCGGTAATGAAACACAGGAGCCACAAACTGGTGAGCCATCAGCTTTAATTCTAGCTTGCACCCGGCGGGCAAGCAAAAACACACACTGGACTCCAAAACCCACACATTCAGTGCTCACAAAGCTACTGACTTATCCGAGTTTCCTAGAATCAAAGGTTTCTAGCTCACCAGACTTATTCACCTCTGTTTCCCATCTCCTCCTGCACAAACTCTTAACAAACTGGCTTCTTCCTCAGCACTCTGCCATCTCGGCTGCTTCTCCTGGCCTTCACGTGGCCTTATTCTTCTCTCCTCTCTTCTAATACTAACCTCAAGAACTCAGGAACCAAGAGAGAGATCAAGCTACTGGTCTCTCCCACTTTATAGCATAGACTCAAAACCTTTAATCCCATTATACATAAAGAAAGTCTCTGATACAAAGCCACCTATCTGAGGCATAATGGGATTCCTCAGGAGAGTGCACCACCCTACATCATCCAATCAGTCAAGGGTGTGGGGAAGAGTTTACTCTTAAACTAAGCCTTAGGCTATGACGACCCGGCCTGCCCACAGCCTGTTCCAGAACACACATTAATATCAACGAACTTCCATGTGGGCAGTGCCATCTTTAACAAAGTGAGCATTATATATTTTATCTGCCCAACAAATATCAAAGGAAACAAATCAGAGGAAACTTTCAAGCAATATCAATCAAATCAGGGAGAAATACGTTGAGATACAAGGAAGTATAGGCCAGAGGAAGAAGGTCTTCCCCCATACTGACATCTAGAAGTTTCTTTCAAATGTCTCTAAATGTTGTATTCTGTGCCAGACTCCCATGAAAATTAAATATCAAGTTAAAGCTGCTTCAGAAAAATCTCAATTCATTCCAAAAATGAAGTCAACATAAATAAGGGAAGGTGAAAAGTTTTTAAAAAAATTAGAGCTAGGAAGTTATAAGGAGAAAATGTACGGTGTCAAAAAATGCAAATAATATAGATAACTAAAATTCTCAAGTTGTTAAGTGAAATCACATATAATATTCCATCAAGTAATGGAGAAATTGAAAATGTGCCTTTCTCTGCAGAATAATTGAATAACAGCCATTTCTGTGCTTTGTTTACTTACTTATCAGAAATAAATCGCCCTCTACTAAATTCAGAAGGACCTCTGAAGCCCCCTTATTAGAGAATTGTAATCCTCTTTGAAACCACTGACAAAAGCATGTAAGGTCTTGCCCCTCTTTTATTTTTTTTTTAATGATACAATGTTTTCCCAGTTAATTTCTGTCTTTCTGTTGTCTCTTGACCTGTTTTATGCTATCAAGTTCTCAAATGTCATTTAATAACATATGGGAAATTATCCACTTGATGTTTTTCTTTGTGAAACCTCAGGCTACCAAAAAAGATTAAAGTTTCGAGTCTGATAAAATTAGACTAAGACTTTCTTTGAAGCAGGGCTGGGGTTTTGCTTTCTTTCTTGTTTAAAAACAAAAAGTAATATTTTTTAAAGTCATTATAACAGTGGAAGGGACCTTGATGAGTTCTTTAGTTCATTACATGCATATAGGGGCTACTATGATAATGTTACCAATCAAACAGCAGGACCTACACTTCTTATTTATTTATTTGTTAGTTAGTTATTTTCAATCTTCAGTGATGATTACTTCATAGAATATTTGTTCTTTTTACAAATGAAAAATTAAATTGGCAATCATGATTAAGATATATGGGTGTGTATATATCTAGTTATGAAATATGGGTTTTATTTCTCTTTAGATGTCTTTGGGTGTCTTGTTTCATGTGTTAAGCATGTCTACCCATAAATTATGGCTATGTGTTGCTCCATTTGTTTAAGAAAAAATAATAGATGTAAAGAATTAAAAGTACCTTATTTTAAAAACAATAGGTAGGAACTATACCTAGTATAGAAAGAACTGTTCAGTATTTATGGTCACACTCAAAAACCACATAAAAAAGGTGGTTGAAGAGAATGGGTTGGGTTAATTACAGTTCTCAAGAGAAGAGCTGCCTGTATAGATTCACTTCTCTCTCCCAGGAGGGGAAATCTCTGAATGACCGGATAAATCATGCCTGGACGATTATATGCCTGAATGAAGTAAGATAGGATGCTAAGGTGAGACATCCTTCAACCAAACTTCTTAGGCATAGTGGAAGAATAAAGGACGTGCTGGAGGACAAGGTGGGGTCAGGGAAGGAGGAAACAAAGCAGGAATTTTATCTTTTTTATTTTATGTAAACCATACCCCTGTTATGGCCTTGAGTCTTAGCCAGAGCTTTCAAGCAGGAATAAAGTGAAAACAGGGCATTACCTTCTACTTGTTCCTGAGGATGACAGATAATTGCATGGGGAATATTTGATAAAATTTGATTTGGAGCAAGTAATTTGACACTTCATGGAAGTCTATCTCTTGGCTTAAGATTGATGGCTGGGTTCAAGCAAGAGTACCACCTATCATAAAATATAAGAATTATCATTCATCTCTCCATTTGTAATGAGAAAATCTACTGTTGGTCAAATAAGTTTGTAAATATGATATATGTTTGCTCACATATAGTTTGCATTGGGTGTGGGAGACAGGCTGTAAGAAGGCAGGATCGTTATAGCCTAAGGCTTAGTTTTAAGACTAAGCTTTTCCCCAAACCCTTGACTGTTGCATGGTGGGGGGTGGTGCACTCTCATGAGGAATCCCATTATGCCTCAGATAAGTGGCTTTGTATCAGAGACTTCCTTATTTGTATATTGGATTAAAGGTTTTGATTTCTACAGTATAAAATGGGGCAGAGGAGCCCATGCTGAGAGAGAGCAGAGAAAAGCCACATGGAGGAGAAGGAGATTGTGGAGTGCTGAGGGAGAAGCCAGTTTGTGCAGAGAGAAGGAGACGGGTAACAGAGGTGAATAAGGCTGGTGAGGTAGAAATCTTTGATTCTAGGAAACTCGGATAAGTCAATGGCTTTGGGAGCCCTGAATGGAAAGGGAAGTATTTTCCCACTATGTGTATTTCTCACCCACCAGGTATAAGCTAGGATTAAAACTAATGGCCCAACAGTTCTTGGCTCCATTGTTTCATTACTGTCTGTCTGAATCAAATGTGAACCTGCACGGGCCAGTTGGCTGTGATGGTGGTCGTAGCTACTGGCTTTACACCTACATAGTTTAGCTTCTTTTTAAAATATAATTAGAGTATGCCAGTGTATGGTCAGGTGCTGGGGCCATGCAGGTTCCCACTGGATTCCGGCACACAGTAAAGGAACTGTGGAGCCAGTGGATGGTGGGACATTTTGTTTATTAGAGTCTCTCAATGGCAGACGAGCAGGCAGGCAGGGCTTGTTTGCCCAACAGCCAGTCTAGAAAAGAGAGCAGTTGGATATTATTGATACACTTATACAAACCTACCCAAATAATCTGAATATGTTTTTAAATGTTCTTAAGTAATCATATGCTAAATATATTCAAACACTAAGTAGCCAACTAATGACAGTGGTTGAAATTGAAATTAATATTCTGACTCCAGAATTCCTGTGGATTCCTCTGGTCTTTGCATTTCTGATTGCAAATTTATTATTCATGAAGTCCCAGAAGTTATGACAGAATAGAAATAAACTTGACAATTTATTATTAGATGAAAATATATTAATGATTTTATTAACTGTAAAGCCAGTAGCCACAGCCACCATCAGAGCCACCTGACCTGTGCAGTTTCACATTTGATTCGGACAGACAGTAATGAAACAATAGAGCCAAGAACTGGAGGGCCATTAGATTTAATCCTAGCTTGCACCTGGAAGGCAAGAAATACACACAGTGGGAAAACACATCCCTTTCCATTCAGGGCTCCCAAAGCCACTGACTTATCCGAGTTTCCTAGAATCAAAGGTTTCTAGCTCACCAGACTTATTCACCTCTGTTCCCCATCTCCTCCTGCACAAACTCTGCACAAACTGGCTTATTCCTCAGCATTCCACCATCTTGGCTGCCTCCTTTCCTCCACGTGGCCTTAATCTGCTCTCCTCTCTAATACCTCAGGAACCAAGAGCCAGCAAGCTACTGGTATGCCCCACTTTATAGTGTAGAAATCCAAACCCTTAATGCAATCTACAAACAAGAAAGTCTCTGATACCAAGTCACCCATCTGAGGCATAATGGGATTCCTCAGGAGCACACCACCCCACATCATCCAATCAGTCAAGGGTGTGGGGAAAATCTTACTCTTAAAACTAAGCCTTAGGCTATAATGACCCAGGCTGCTTATATTACAGAATTTCCCCCACACCCATCCCAAGCATAAGGGCAAATATCACCTGGGTGATGGGCTTCCATGTGGGCAGTGCCATTTTTAACAAAGTGAGCATATTATATTTTATCTGCCCAACAATCCACCCCTATGCTCACTTTACTGCCCACAATCTACACTACCGGCATTCCTGTACAAGGAAATTAGGCACATTACACAAATTACAGCAGCATGACAAATCATACAATTTCAACAATTACAAAGGTACACACATTTCACCAGTCTCTGAACACTTTGCCAGAAGTGCAAAATGTCCTCAGCCTTCTTTCTTGCCATTGGAAAGGCTTCCCAGGGCAGAGGAAGAACCTCCAGCAAAGCCACCCCCAACCCCCATCAGGCTATTTCACATTGTCCAAAATCCATAAGTCCATTCAACAAAGGAGCCAATGCTCAATCTGGTCATAGTACAGGAAATCAGTCCACACACATGGGGTGTTAGCCTCCCCCCTCATTTCTGCCATCATGGCAGGTCTCACACTGTCCTAAAGAGAAGCATGTGGCAATGGCAGTCAGCATTTCCATCTCTGCTTTAGGGAGCATGATGGCATCCACCCCTATGTCTCAAAATCACAGCCCTACCAGCAGCGTAGCTACTCCTTGCTGCCGGGCTCTCACCTTCTGGAGACTGTGGATTGCAACTCCAGCTCAATTCTCCTCATCCTCCAAAGAGGAACTGAAAACATCAGCTCCTGCTGCTGGGCTCGAGCCGCAGGCTGCCGTCGCCTTCTGCTCAGCAGGTCTTGCAGCTCCAGCCCCGGCCTCATGCCACTGCTGGCTCTCCACAACATCCAGGGCAATCTCCAACTCTCAAACCTGTGATTCCTTCTCCAGAGTCCGCTCCATTTCCAGGCGAATCTCGCAAACCTGGTCAGCCTCCTCCTCCAGCACTTCCTCCAGCTCCAGGTTCAGCATCTCTTTCTCCCACATTTCCTCCAGCTCCTTCCGCTGCTCGGTTTGCAGGTCCCAGGCAGCCTCTTCCATAGAGTTCTCGGTTTTCTCACGCATGGCTGTAAAAGTCAGCCAGCCAACAGTCCCCCAAAACACAGCCATAGGGAACCATAACAGCAGCCAGTCCTCTACTCCACTGCTCAAAGGTGGTGGTGGCTCCATACCAATCTGTATCGAATCCTGCCAGAGACTACGCCAAATGTAAAGCCAGTAGCCAAGGCCACCATCACAGCCATCTGGCCAATGCAGGTTCGCGTTAGATTCAGACAATCGGTAATGAAACAACGGAGCCAAGAACTGGTGAGCCATCAGCTTTAATTCTAGCTTGTACCCGGCGGGCAAGCAAAAACACACACTGGGCTCCAAAACCCACTCATTCAGTGCTCACAAAGCTACTGACTTATCCGAGTGTCCTAGAATCAAAGGTTTCTAACTCACCAGACTTCTTCACCTCTGTTTCCCATCTCCTCCTGCACAAACTGGCTTCTTCCTCAGCACTCCCCCATCTTACTGCTTCTCCTGGCCTCCACGTGGCCTTAATCTGCTCTCCTCCCTGCTTTCTTATACCTCAGGAACCAAGAGCGAGCAAGCTACTGGTCTGTCCCACTTTATAGTGTAGAGATCCAAACCCTTAATCCAGTCTACAAACAAGAATGTCTCAGATACAAAGTCACCCATCTGAGGCATAATGGGATTCCTCAGGAGAGCACACCTCCCCACATCATCCAATCAGTCAAGGGTGTGGGGAAAATCTTACTCTTAAAACTAAGCCTCTCCCCCACACCCATCCCAAGCATAAGGGCAAATAATATCATCTGGGTGACGGGCTTTCATGTGGGCAGTGCCATCTTTAACAAAGTGAGCATATTATATTTTATCTGCCCAACAGAACATAAAATTTGAATCAATAAAGAGCACTCATTTGCTTCACAATTCTTTTATTAAAGCTGATTCCTTGTTTAAAGCAAGACTAACTTTCTGGTTTCAAAAAAGGAATTTATATTATTCTGCTTCCACAGTGTTATAAGTCATATTATTCAAATTACACTTTCTAAACAATATTTCTAGGATCACAGTATATAAAGTATATAAAGGGTTCACACTACATGATGGTAGCCTCACTGTCACCCTTTCCTATCTTTGAATTCACACTCTTGACCTATAATAAATATGCTTTCTCACATGGAAACACATTCTCACATATGCTCATGAATAACAAACACTAATGTTGCAGATAACAAAAAAATTAAAGTGTTCAAATAAAATTTTCACTCTTTCTGACTGTCTTAAATCTGACCCATATTTCTCTCATGGCCTTCAGGCTAGTAACTCCTGCTATAGGTATGCTAATGAACTACAGGAACTCTGCCTGAGGCTTGAGTTTTTGCCATAACAGCTTCTTGTCAGAAGGTGTTTTTCCAGAAGTAGAGAAATATGGACAAAGTAATGACTGTTTGTCAAAGATTTGCAGGAGCCTCAAGACCAATTCAGATCAGCAGGGCTCAAGGGACCAACAAGTAACAAAGAGGTTTAGAGATTTCTTTCTCTTCCTTGGACACTTGTCTGTGTCTAGCTGTTTGGTCCCTCACCCACACCTTGCCTGCCCATTCTCCCTTCCATTGACATAAAAAATGCCTAAATTCCAGACTCTCTTAAAATGGATTTGAAAAAGTGTTGGGAAAATAAGTTTGTAAAATCTGTATTTTCTGGTTTTGCTCACTTTTATTGTTAAAAAATGGCACTGCCCATGTGAATGGCCATCGCCCAGGTGATACAGCTAATTACCTTTCTGTTTGGGAAGGGGCTTGGTTATGCTAATATGTACACAAAAGTTATAAAAGGAGAAGCTAGGGGGCCATTTTGGGAGAGGAGACCGGGAGCAAGATGGAGATGTGCAGAGAGAAGGAGATGGGGAACAGAAGTGAATAAGGCTGGTGAGGCCTTTGATTCTAGGAAAAACCAGAGGAAGTCAGTGGCTTTGGGAGCCCTGAATAGAAAGAGAAGTGTTTTCCCGCTGTGTGCATTTTCTTGCCTGCCAGTTGCAAGCTGGAATAAAGGATGACCCACCAGTTCTTGGCTCCGTTATTTGATTACAATCTATCCAAATTAAATGGGAACCTGTACGGGCCAAACAGCTGTGATGGTGGCCAGATACTGGACTTACAGAAAGCTATAAAGCACCTTCCATCTTCTTGAGTTGGTGACTTTTCAATCAATAAACCCTTCCTTACTCTAAACTGACATTTTGAATATTGGCCTTTGTAGCATCTGGCACACAAATCTTGAACTGTTAACAAAATTAGAACTTCCAATATACAACATAATCAATTATTTTTGTTTATATTTATATCAAGAGAATTGCTAGTTTATTTTAATGATGCCTGCTTTAGTTCACTAAACCTGACTTGCTTTGACAAAAAGAGAATTAAGAAATAGTTCACGTAATTGATGAAAATGCTGAATAATTAGTTCCAATGGAGCTCCAAGAGTCACCAGGGCACCGTCTTTTAAATGAATTTATTCAAACCAATTTGTCTTGAGTGTTGTCCACTCAAGTTTTACATTATTGAACAGAGCATCTGATTAATTTAACTAGAATTATATGTTTTCCCTTAAAATTTCAAAATAGTAAGAAGCTATTCCTGAAAAAGAGAAATTGGGCAGTACCAAAAGTAGGAATGGATGTGAGGCAGCTGAAAACAGGGTATGCCCACCCGATTCCAACCCTTTCCCTTTCCAATAACCTCATATTTCCTTTCACATTATAGATCCAAATGTCCCCATTCAATGTTTTGTAACTATTACAGGTAAAACTAAGAATGCAACATTTCCCACAAAAAAAGAAAACTCAAAGTTGATCATTGTCTGGTGAAGTTACCAAAAGTGGCATGACTTACTCCTAACCAATCACCTGGAACATATTTTCTTGGAAACAGTGATCGGTTCAAGAAAAAGAAAGTAACCAATCATAGCCGGTGAGACATTCCTTGTTTCCCCTACTGAAACTGAATCTAGTTATATTGTAGGCTTGAAATTCTGTGAACAACTTACTTTTTTTACTTAAAATATTTTGAAGTAGAATTTTTTCTCTTACAACAGAGAGTACTAACTGCATATCTTTTGGCTTGGGGAGCAGAGAGTAACGTATTAGTTCCGCAAACAACAGGGAAATGATTACAGTATCAAAATATGGTAAAATGGATACTACAAAATAAAAAATCAACCATTATATTCTTTCTCAAATATAGTTTTTTAACAGCTCTATTAAGATACAATTTACATAAC
Organism: Rhynchonycteris naso; assembly: GCA_037038555.1. NCBI lineage: Eukaryota > Metazoa > Chordata > Mammalia > Chiroptera > Emballonuridae > Rhynchonycteris > Rhynchonycteris naso. Next base: position 38,395,008 of record CM072997.1, on the reverse strand, counting down.
ATAATATTTATCAATTTTATATTTATAGTTCAATAAATTTTAATGAATGTATATGATTGTGTATTATGAGTCTAATTTTAGAAAATTTCCATCATTCCCAAAAGTTCCCATTGTGCCCATTTGCAGTCAAGTCTCTAACCCCAATCCCTACATAATTACTTATCTGTTTCTTTTAAACTATAGCTTTGCCTTTTCCAGAAATTTCATATTAATGGAACTTTATAATTTGTAGTTTTATGTCTAGTTTCTTTTACTTTTCATAATGTTTATTTTGTTTTTTTGTTTTTGTACAGGGACAGAGGACAGAGAGAGAGTCAGAGAAAGGGATAAATAGGGACAGACAGACAGGAACAGAAAGAGGTGAGAAGCATCAGTCATTAGTTTTTTGTTGCCGTCTCAACACCTTAGTTGTTCATTGATTGCTTTCTCACATGTGCCTTGACTGGGGGCCTTCAGCAGACCGAGCCACCCCTTGCTACTGAGCAACTCCTTCCTGGAGCCAGTGACCTTGGGTCCAAGCTGACAAACTTTTGCTCAAGCCAGATGGGCCCGCGCTCAAGCTGGCAAGCTTGGGGTCTCGAACCTGGGTCCTCCACATGCCAGTCCGACGCTCTATCCACTGTGCCACCACCTGGTCAGGCTCCATAATGTTTTTGATGTTAACCTATGTTACTGCATGTATCAGTAGTTCATTCCTTTTTATTACTGAGTAGTATTCAGTAAAATGGAAACTACATTTTATTTATCTGTTCACTGGCTGATGGACATTTAGATTTTTTTCCGTGTTTTGTATGGCTGTTATAAATAATACAGCTCAGAATATTTATAGATAAGGCTTTGTGGCCATACATTTTTATTTATCTTAGGTAGATTCTAAGAAAATATATTATTGACTTGTTAAGAAACTGCCAATTGCTTTCCAAAGCAGCTTATACCAGCACTGTTTGAAAACTCAAGTTTCTCTACATCCTTGATGACACTTGACATTACTTCTTTTTAATTATCATCATTTTAGTTGGTATGTAATGCTATCTTATTGTTTTTAAATTTGCATTTCCCAATGTCTATATTTGCTATTTGCATACTTTCTTTAATGAAATGTCTACTCAAATCTTTCACGTATTTTTAAATAGGGTCATTTGTTTTCTTATTTGTTGTAAGGCCAGTAGTTGCGGCCAATGTCGCCACCATTCAGATGCAGGTTCACATTAGAATTGAACAGACAGTAAAAAAACTGTGGAGCCAAAAACTGGTGGGCCATTCCTTTATTCTAGCCTCATACCCGGCAGGTGAGTAAAAACACACAAGGCTCCAAAATCCACTCATTCGACCCTCATAAAGCTACTGACACATCCGGGTTTTCCTAGAATCAAAGGCCCCCACTAGTCTAAGTCACCTTTGGTTCCCCATCTGCACACCTTCTCCCTTCTCATCTCTGCAAAAACTGGCTTCTCCTTTAGCAACCTGCCATCTTGGCTTTCTTCTTCTCCTCCTTCCTTTTTGCCTCACAAACTTTTCTTGGCCAAAAACCCCTCCTCCAGCAACATTAGTATAACAAAGCCCCTTCCCAAGCAGAAAGGTAATTAGCAGTTTTACCTGGCGGTGCCATTCACGTGGGCAGCCATTTATGTGGGCGGTGGCCATTTTTAACAATAAAATTGAGAAAACCCAGAAAATACAGATTTTACAAACTTATTTACCCAATATTCATGTATTATAGTTGTTTGTATATTGTAGATCTTTTTTTAAAAAGATTTTATTTATTGATCTTAGAGAGAGGAGAGAGAGAAAAACAGGAGGGAGGAAAAGAAAACATTAACTTGTAGTTGCTTCTCATATGTGCCTTATAAGGCAACCCTGGGACCTCAAACAGGCAACCCAAACATTCCAGGTCAGTGCCTTATCCACTGCATCACCACAGGTCAGGCTGCAAGTTTCTATTATATATATTATTTGCAAGTATTTTCTCCCAGTCTATGGCTTATATTTTTATTTTCATAATGAAGTCACATGAAGAGTAAAAGACCATAATTTGTCAAACTTCAATTTATCTTTTTTCCCTTTAATAATAGATAGTGTTTTTTAATCATATATAAGAAATCTTGACTAATCCAAAGTTATAAAGATTTTCTCCCAGATTTTTTCAGAAGTTTAGTTTTACTTTTCATATTCAGGTCAGTGATCTTTTTTAAATTTAATATTTTTTTTATTGGTGAAAAGGAAAAAGGTAAGTTCATTTTTCTTTTCATATAGATATCCAGTTGTTCTAACATTATTTGTTTAAAAAGTGTGCTTTCTCTTAAATTACATTGCTAACTTTGTTGACAATCAATTGACCATAAATATATGGGTTTATTTTTGGATTCTAATCTGTTTCATTGTCAATTTTTATTCCTATGTCTTGATTACTTGAGCTTTTAGTTAGTTTTTAAACTGTTTTGTATAAATTTTCCAGACTTGTTCTTCTTTTTTCAAAAGTGTTTTAGCTATTCTAAATTCTTTGTATTTCCATGTAAGTTTTTGGAAGAGTTTGTTCATTTCTACCCCCACTCAAAGAAAATCCTTATAATTTGGTAAGGATTATGTTGTATCTATAGAGCAATTTGACAAAAACTATTATTTTAACAGTAGTGAGACATTCAATTCATGAACATGGTATAACCCTCTATTTATTTAGATGTTATCCAAGAGTCATAAAGTGAATGTGTCCTGTGCTTAAATATATGCAACTACTTGTTTCCTAAGACCTATGGATTTAAGCAAATGAAAAATCCTTGAATGTCTATTTCTGTGTGTGTGCGCACATGCGCTGTAAAGGACAAGGGTTTTTGCTGAGTTTATTCTATTTTCAAGACTTCTGAACATCTTTTTAAATAACTTGCTTGGCATAGGGGTAATAAGGACTTTGAAGAAGTATTTTTTCTTTAAGAGGAACCAGGAGACAAAGATGGATGAAATGAAGAAGATATTATGTCCTTTACTGTCCAGAACAGTCCCTCAACCTGAGCTGTTTTTGAGGGCCCCTAAAGGCAGAAACCTATAGAGAGAGCTACACTGGTCACCTTGGTGCCAGGATGCCCTGCAGAAATAAACGAGTCTCCAACAGACACAGCAATGTCTGGCAGCTCCCTTGGAAAGCATATTTGTTTTTGACCCATTTGACATACGTCCAAGGACTTCCAAAAATCATAGGGGAAAGGGATTTGTTTATGGGATGGATCAAAGTGTTGGATCCATCTGTGCCCATCTGTGGGCATACTGAACTAGGACAAACTGAGCACCAATGTCAACTTCACTTTGTTTTTCATGGTACATTGGTAAATTCTGGGACATTTGAATTTAAATAACTTTATAAGTACCTTTTTTCCTATCCAGTTCTGTGTCCTGACTGCCCTCTAACATTTCCAGAATAACCTAGATAATCAGCAGTCTAAACACTCTTATGCCTCTTTCTCAATAACTAAACAATATGGGAAAATAAAGTCATTTCCCTGTTCTTACCAACATTTTTGTCCTGACTCTTGTCTCTTGCTGAAAGGAGTGATAGGGAATACTAACAATGACGTTTATTGAGTCAATGTGGAGTTAGGTGACTTTGGAGTAGGTAGCTAGTATCCTCATATCACAAATGAGGAAACTAAGCTTATGAGGGATTAAGTAGCTTCCCCATGATCACAAGGTAAGTAAGTGGTAGACCCAAGCAGTGAAGAGAAGTTCTAACCTGTGGTGGCACAGTGGACATAGCATCAACTTAGAACATTGAGGATGCTGATTTGAAGCCCTGAGTTTGCCTAGTCAAGGCACATATGGGAGTTGATGTTTCCTGCTCCTCCCCCCCCCCTTCCCTTTCTCTCTCTCCTCTCATAAATAAATAAATAAATAAATAAATAAATAAATATTTAAATAATAAAAAGAAGTAAAGAGAATACTGCAGAGTTTTTCCCTAACTCACTCATCAATTGTTGGTGGATCAAAGCAGATTTCTTGCCAACATTCTTGACTCCCTTATAGGTCCAGGTTTCCTTAACAGTAAATGATGAACAAATATAGCCATTTGTTTCCTTTTGGGCCTACCGGAATGAATAAAAACTAGTCAAGCAATAAGCAACAACCAATTTTACATGTCACTCTAATACTTGCCAATTGCCCAATGTATGGTTTCCAGAGGCCACTGAGCAGTGAAAATAACAGTAAAGAAAGGGTTGAAGGAACTTAAATCAGTCTTATATCCTAAAAGCTTATGCCAAAAACTTTACATTTAAAATGAAAATATAATCTGTTACTGGGCATTCAACTAGACTTTAAGAGCAAGGAAAGAACTAAAGAACAAAATAAATCCAGAAGAGTAGAGGTACCCTCCCCTGAACAACACCATTGGCACCTTGGGGAGTCCCACTTAGTGTGCAGAGGAAATGGCAACGTATGCTTCAGGAGAGGATATCGTACCTGAGTATGATCCAGCAGTGGGAGTCTTAACAGAAGAAATAAATGGCAGCCTCTCATAGTAGTTGAACTCTCTCTTCTTCTCATGTACCCACTCACACATATACAATCAAACACACACACACACACGAGTCCTATAATATTGCATGCCATGTGTTCCTTCAGGACAGCAGAGAATAAAACTTACAAGATTGAGAGTAAAAGCACTAGCCTCGGCCTTGCCTTGTTACCCCCAAATGAGTTGATTAACTCTCTAGGCCTCAGGTTTCTACTCTCTTAAAAGAGAGATTTGGACCACATAATATTTTACAAACTTCACAGCTTTACCCATCTCTAATGCAAAAGAGCTACCAGCTTACACTTTGCCAAGGAATTGTAACATTTCTCTTAAAAGAATTATGATTGTAACCGTATATTGAAGGTAGTCTGAAGCACGTCTTATTTCCCAAATGCTGTAAATTAATGTTAAGGTATCCCTCTCTTTTTTTTTTAAGAAACTTACCCTTCAGGCAAAAGAAATTCTTTGCCCTCATCTTTGCTGGATCTCTTCAAGGCACAGTACATCCTTGACTTCTAACCTCGGCATGGCATTTTCCCCCTTTTTCCTATTGTAAAAGTTTTTCAAAATCTTGTTTGCAGAATAATGAAGAAAACATTGCCATTTGCAAGAGTGCTTGTCACCTCTGAATGTACTTCATCAATATGCTGTCACTTCATCTTGTTTAGTCTCACCGACTGCTTTGCAGAAGGACACTGATGTCCACATCCATCTCCTTGAGACAGTCAGAGAAACGAATCTTTCTTCCTGTCTCAAAAACAGCTGATGAGCTTTTAGTAGTGTTTATCTTCACTCAAGAGTGATAACCTTGAAAATGAGAGTTAAGAGAGACTGATACAATTAAGTACATGGTCTTCATTCTATTTTACAATTGTTTTTCTTTTATAGTTTAACACGTGGAAGTTTTCTATTGTCCGCATTGATTATTCTAAAACCAAATTTGAAATTATATTTCATTTACAAAATGCAACTACATTATGCTGTAATTCTTCTGTAAAAATGTAATTCTGCTGTTAAGCCTAAAATGGGTTAAAATATAATTTCTGTATTTTCAATCCCACCCACTACCCTTCCTATATTATCTATGCCATTTCTTTTCTTCTTTTGCATTTCTTGACTCCATATTATATCATATTTAGAGTCTTGAAATTTCTATAAAATAATTTTTCCTGTTTATGGCCAAAGTACTAGAATTCTAATTATTCAAATAAAATAATAGGTGGATTTAATGGTTTTATGAATAACCTATTGCTATAGATTGAAAGTTTTTGTCCCCTCAACGTTCACATGTTGAAATCTTAATCCTCAATGTGATAGCATTAGAAGATGGAAGTCTCTAGGAAGTGATTAGGTCATGAAGACTTAATCATAAATGGGATTAGTGAAAAGAAACCCCAGAGAGCTCCCTACTCCTCCTGTCAGCCATGTGAGGGCACAGTGAGAAGATGGCCATCTATGAACCAGGAAGCAGGTCCTTATCGGACAACAAATCTGCTGGTGCCGTGATTTTGGACTTCTCAGCCTCCAGAACTCTGAAAAATAGATATCTGTTGTTTATAAGCCACCCAATTTATGGTGGTCTGTTATCGGGGCTCAGACTGACTAAGATATATGTTTTTAAGGTCTCCTTGTGATTTATATTGTGCCCACTACTGAGGTTTAAACAGCCAAAAATATGTCTGGCGAGCTGCTAGATTAGCCATCCAGAGGCCTGTTTACTTGAGGGACTCAGAGAACCTTCAGGCAGAGCTCATCCTAATAGAACAAGAAGCCAGACACAAAGCTTAGGGCCATCAGAAGAGACTAGCATTGCTGAGTCCAGTGTGCTGTGTCTGCTGCTCTTCTCGGCTCGATGCTCACAAACAACAATGAAGGGTAACCTGACCAGGTGGTGGCACAGTGGATTGAGTGCCGACCTGGAGAGCTAAGGACCAAGGTTTAAAACCCTGAGGTCACCAGCTTGAGGCCACCTGAGCACGGGGTCACTGGCTTGAGTGTGAGATCATAAACATGACCCCATGCATGCTGGCTTTAGCCCAAAAGTTGCTGGCTTAAAGCCCAAGGTCACTGGGTTGAGCTCAAAGATCTCTGGCTTGAGCAAAAGGTCAATGGTTTGGCTGAACTCCCTTCCCATCAAGGCATATATGAGAAAGCAATCAATGAACAGCTAAAGTTCCCCAACTACAAGTTGATGCTTCTCATCTCTCTCTCTTCTCTCTCCTTTCCTGTGTTTCTGTTCTTTCTCTCTCTCTCTCTCTCTCTCTCTCTCTTTCTTTCTTTCAAAAAAGAGAAAATTGAATGGTAACCCAAATGGGAACAAGACATTCTTTCCCATTATGCAGAAGAACAAGGTACCCATGTCCTCTGGATGGCTCCTGATACAACTACAGCGAGCACAGTGGTTCCTGCTGAATGACGGGTAGCAGATTACTGAGAGGAACATCAGTAGCAGGCATAAACTGGTGCCAAGCACACATGAATCCTCCCTGGAAACTCACGGACTCACTGGAGGGTCATTCTAGAGGGGACATCCTCTACAGCAGCCCTGCTACTCTCCCCTCTCTGCTGCTACCTGCAGCTCTTTTATTATTATTATTATTATTATTTTATTTACTAATTGACTTTAGAATGAGAGGAAGTGACAGAGAGAGAAACACTGATTTGTTGTTATACTTATTTATGCATTCATTGGTTGATTCTTGTATGTGCCTTGATCAGGGATCAAACTGTAACCTTAGTGAATCAGGACGATGCTCTAACCAACTGAGCTACCTGACCAGGGCCTATACCTGCCAGTCTTGCATGCCTTTCTCCATGGGTGAGCAGAGCCAACTCAGAGTCTGTGGCAGGCAGGACTGAATCATCAAGTCCTGTGGGATACTTGCCAGAAGGTGCCTTTAGAGACCAGGTTCCCACCAGCCTCTCCCATCACTCTGCAGCTAGTTGGCACTGGCAGGGCTCTGAGCACCAACAGTTTGTGAGTCAGCACCCGCCTACATCTGAATGTTGTTGCTTGTTCTCAGTGGGAGCCAAATGTGGATAAAATATCCTGTGGGCTTAATCTGGCCTGCAGGCTGTATTTGGCCACCTCAGCTCCAGCCCTGCACTACTTCATAGTGATACAAGAATGTCTAAAATTTACCCTATCTGGTTTTGGCTCAGAACTTGAACCTTTAAGTCTGTTATCTTAATAAAATGCATACCATCCCTTGTTCTTTTTTATACAATTTATACAGAGCTAATGATCTTATACGTGGAGGTCTTTCTTTGGCATAAATTGTTTTTTTAATCTTTCCATCTCCTACCTCCACTAAATAATTATTAAGTCTATTAAATATCCCAGGCAGTAGCGCTGAACAATGTAAATTATAACTTTCCCTAAAATAGCAGAAACTAAAATGTAAAACAATGGAGATTTCATAAGCTCTTTGGATGCCTGGAACTACAGCACAGGACTGGACATAGACTAAAATCTAAATAAGTAATTCTTGAGTTGAATTTTGATGAATTAAATGGAATGAAATATCTGTTTTTCAGTTTGTTTGGTTGCTTTGTTAAGAGCAAGACAGTGTTGTATACTCAAAGAGAAGGAGCTTGGAAGAAGCTCTTTTGAAGGAGACTGATTTAAATTTTACCTCCCTTGCAAAGTGTATAACCTTGGGGGAAATCATAAAATAGAGATAATAAACTGTATCGCTCTAGGATGCTGTAATGAAAAATTAGATAAGTATATAAATTATCTAATATGTTCAGTACAATTGAAGTTAACTATCTTTTTTTAAGTCCTAAAGAAGAGCTTTAAGGCTATATGTAATAAGGTGAAAAGGTCAGCATCTGTCACTTCTGCAAGCTCTTATCCAAGAGTGGATAACAGTCCCTGTCAGGGGTCTCTATAAGAAGTTTCTTCTGTTTGGAAACAATGTCAGTTGTAGTGTAAAAATGGAAGATGTTGAGTACCTAGGCCTTGAATGCCATAGACAAATCACAGAAATATGTGTTTTATTTTACTGTCAAAAACAAGCTGTAAGCAGTCCTTGGTTTAAATATGGCACATACCATATGGCCTGGAACATCTGGGAGGGAGGAAGCAGTGCGAGAGTCCCCATAAGCAGGGTCAGGTTTGGTCCACTGGACCAGTCATAATCTGTATCCACCTTAAGCAGCCTATTGTGCAGACAGCACTGGACTGACTTGGGGGTCTAAAACCATGAGAACTTAGGGGTCTAGTACTGGTTCCACCTGTTCCTAGATGTGTGGCCTAAGACAAGGTGAAGTTCATTGAACCTCAGTTTGCTCATCTGCAGAATGAAAACAATTCCTGTTCTTCTCACACTATTAAGTAATTGCTTGTGATCACCATCTGCTCTGCCCTATACCGCTTGGGCTTCACGAATGTTTCCTCAGCTCTGTGTCAGGTACTGACTTGTCTGACTTCATATAAACCTTAAATCAACTTAATGAGGTAACTGTGATCCCGATTTTACAGGTGAGAAAACGGAAACCCTGAGAAGTTAATTATCTTATACACTAGGGCAGTAGCAAAGCAGCAATCCAACTTCTGAGCTCACATTCTGAGCCATTATTCTAAGCTGCTTCTTGGAAAAGGTGGGCTTTGGGTGGCCAGCACTCATTCAACAGGTGTATGTTAAGAACCATGTACAAGGTCAAATAGTCATCTGCATCCACCCCGGTAGAGCTAACTGAACTCTGGGTCTCCAGCAAGTGGCGTAATTTCCTGAAAGGATGTGAGACCACAAGAGACACACACAGAAACCGAGTCACCCACTTTCAGGAGGGGCTAGAGATACTCAGTCTTGCTAAAAGGTATCACTTCTGTGGTTTGTAAGCACTTCCCCTTTACTTCCATGAAAATAGTGTTAAAAGAAAGAAACATTTATTTACTTTATTTCCATTTATTTATTACTTTAGTCAGAAGAAAAACTGTATTTTACCTGGTCTCAAATACACAAGTTTAATGCAGCACTGCAAAAAAAGAATAAAGCCTTTCTTAAATTACAAAAATGATAGTAAATCTTTATTGGGCTTTCTTATGGATATGCATAGCACTAGTAGTAATTGCTTTCACAGTGAGAGCCTAGAATTGTAAAACTCCAAAGTAGATGTCCAATGCCATCATACACGGAAGGCCTAGACTGATAATCAGGTTTCCTCACTCCTTGTCCTGGGTTTACTCTCTCCACTGTAAGAACACCCTTCTTTAACTCCGCTAATTTTAATTCCCTGCCCAAAGGAGAAGAATCATGTACTACTTTCCTCCTCTCTGCCAAATTTCTATTGATTGGTTGGTGATGAGCTAGTAAAACCTTGATGAGAATGCTATCTAGGCCTTCAGTGTCAAGATCAAGAGAAACTTATAAAGAGTTGCCTTTCATCTTTTCCTAAAGTCGGTGCCTTGGTTAATTACTCCTTGTCCAGAGGCAATGAGTCCCCAGATGAGGTGCTGTGACTCAGGGAACTCTGGCCCCAGCTTTGTCAGCTCATTAAAGATATGGTCTAGCACAAAGTGACTTTTGAACACACTAAGTAGGAAGAATCAAATGGTTTCTGTAGTGACAGGGTCAGCTGGATCAGCGCCTGAGCCTTGAAATAAATCAGATATCGAAGAAGTAAACAACAAAAGAAGCTGAAGACAGATTGAATACAGACGTGGCGCTTTTATCTGTCAGCCAGCAAGCTGCCAACTTTCTGTTCTGCAAACAGGCATGGTGGCTCTGTGCTGCCATCCCATCACATTGTACGTTACTTGCCCACATCCTGTGGAGAGCAAGGACTTTGTCATGCATATTTTTATTCCATAGTTTGCAGTGCATTGCCTTTTATACAGTGGATGTTTGATGTATAAAGAAATAAAGGAAGAAAAGAAAAAAAGCTCTTTGTCCTACATTCTGAAGAAATTTATAATGAAACCTTTTGCTTTTCTCCCAAACTATTTAAAACCATGATAGAAAAAAATTGGGCTTTTTTTTTTTTTTTTTTTTGTAAAAGAAATGGTGAGAATAGAGGAAAAGAGTTGTAAATAAAGAAAGGAATAAACATCTATTTAGGGGCTATCTTGGACCAAACACTGTAGCAGGTAATTTGCATATCATATCATCTCATCTAACCCTTACAAATAACACCATGAGTCAGGCAGTCATATTTCTCTTTTTTTATATAGATAAAGAAGCCAGGGCTCAGAAAGGTTAAATAACTTGTTCTAAGTCATGCCACTCACTGCTAAGTGACAGAGATGAAATTCAAACCACTAAATGCAAAGGTAACTTTTTTTTTCATCAGACTGTTTACTTCAAGCAAAAGCCATTCTTTAGCCACAATCAACAGTGTTCTGACAACAACCATTTCTATAATTCTAGCACTGCCAATACTATTACCTCTTCTTTTCCCACTGACATACAGTTTTCAAGATATTAAGCATCAGACAGTGAAGAACTACAGTAATTCCTGAGAGATGGGAGACAAAAAATATGAGACCTACAAGTGCCCTGACTTACTACTTTAAGAGAATTTCTAAGTCTTGCATTAAAAAAAGGGCTATTCAGGAACAGCCCAGTGAATGACCCACATTGAAAAGATAGAACTGACCCCAGGCAGACCCAAAGCAGGGAGGGTTTGCAAGACAGAGTATCAGAGGGGGGAGAGCAGCACAAAGAGCTCCAGAGAGTTGGAGAGATTCGCTTATAGTACTTAGAAGAGTATTTACCAGGGCAGGCATATCAGGAAATTACACGCTGGGAAAGAACCTCTAGAGGAGTAAAGAAAAGAGTATCCAACAGTCACAGTGAGCAGCAGAACTGGCCGACACAATTGACCCTTGACACAGGTGTTAGAGGCACCAACACCCTATGCAGTGGAAAATCCACATATAGCTTATGACTCCCCCCAAAATTAACTACAATCTTCCCTTGATAGCTGTAGGGGATTGGTTTCAGGACACCCCAAGGATACCAAAATTGGCAGATGCTCAAGTCTTTTACATAAAATGGCATAGAACAATGCACACAGCCAGCCTTCTGCATCTACGGATTCCCAACAACAAATCAAAAATATTGTTTTTGATCTTTGGTTGGTTGAATCCATGAATGCAAACCCCACAGATAAGGAGAGCCAACTACATATTTATTTTTAAAAATGGACATGCAAGTGGATTTATTTAGTTTAAACTCATGTCGTTCAAGGGTCAACTGTACTTGTAACCAGACTGGATAAACTTCATACCTTTTGGGGTTTTGGGTAGATTACTCATTGGGCAGCTTTACCTAAATTGTAGGGAATAATTAGACCTCTTGACTAGACTAAACGCCACTGATCCACCAAACAAATCTTAAAAACAAAGCCCAAACAGATCAAATTGTTTTCAAATAATTTAGCTATATTCCAGAACAAAGTTTTAAAATAATTATAGTGCCTGACCTGGCAGTGGCACAGTAGATAGGGCATTGAACTGGAACACGGAGGACCCAGGTTCAAAACCCCAAAGTCATCAGCTTGAGCATGGGCTCACCTGGTTTGAGCAAGGCTCACCAGTTTGAGCCCACGGTCGCTGGTTTGAGCAAGGGGTCAACTGGTCTGCTATAGCCCACCGGTAAAGGCACATATGAGAAAGCAATTAATGAACAACTAAGGTGCCACAACAAAGAATTGATGTTTCTCATCTCTCTCCTTTCCTGCCTGTCTGTTCCTCTCTCTGTCTCTGTTAAAAATAATAATAATTATTATAGTAATATGAAGATATTCAGGACCCAACAGTGTAAAAATCACAAGATGCAACATCCAGTAACTCAAAGAAAGAGACAAGCAAAACAGTAGAAAAGCGTAATCTTTAATAAATAGAAAACTAACCAAATGCCACCAACCCAGAGCTGATACAGATGCTAGAATGAACAAAGACATTGAAACAATTGTTATTATTGTGTTCCTGGTGTTGTCTACTCTGGAATCACCAATAAATGTCTAAAAATTAAAGATGTGCAGTGTGTGTGTGTGTGTGTGTGTGTGTGTGTGTGTGTGTGTGAAAGAAACAGAGACAGAGAGACACAAAAAGAGAGAACTTTCAAAAGCAAACTGTATTTTACTTAAAATCTGATATCTGTAATTCATTTTGGCCAAACTTCTAAAAGAGGAATTGATCACACAGGAAGATAGTTTACCCATAAAATTGGATTAGGGTTTTCTTTTGTTATGTAACAATTTATTCCCCATAATCTCTTTGATATTTCTAAATTAACACTCCAAAATTAAATTTTCTTTAGACATGTGTAATATATAAGGTTCAATCTTAGTTATTTCCCGTGCAAATTTTTCAAATAAATCAATGAAATTTGTGAGTATGGATGGATCAATTGCCTAAAGGCTAATAAGTTTCTAACTGAACAGAATTATTTTATGTTTAGAAAAATATATTGAACAATGTGAACCCTAAATGTGTCTTTTTTCTCATATATGTATATTATACACAGAATAAAAATAGTTCCTGTGTGATTTTTGTTTAGTCTGGTGTATGGGACTCTTTTGTTTGGTCTGAGATGTACTTGTACACTGTTGTTCTGGGCTATGGTTTTAAGAAAAGCTACTGCAGACTTTCTCTTTAGAAATCATGATGTATATGTAATTTTTATTCATTGACATCCTTAAATTTGTCTTTTCGTTAAAGAAAAAGTGTTAGGATGGGTAACTGGAAAAAAATTATTTTAATTAATTATTATAGGGCACAAGGTAATTTGAGAAAGGTTTCTCATCTTTAATAAGAATTAGATAAACATTTTAGGACCTTTGCTTTCTTTCTTTTTTATCTATCACTACAAGTGGTATAGATGTTTAAACACAGGTGAGTGCTTCACTACATTTCGATTATAATGGTGATGATGGCAATTAAAATACTAGTGAATATGCAAATGGACTTTCTCTTTCATATTTGGGTTAAAAGTAGTATTTTTCTAAAAATAATAAAAAGTAAAAACTTCCCTATATACCTAACTGCCAAATTCTGGATCCTCATCAAGGTCAAAAAATAACTACCAGGTATGTGTGTTACTCAGAAAAATTACCTACAGGCCACTCTTGCTAATACAGGCCTAGCAGGAAAATAAAACTTAAAAGGAAAATTCAACTGATTTTTTTTTTATTGTATCCTATCATGCAAATGGGTGGATAAGTTTGGGAATGCAAAAGTTTTTTGATCTAACACTCATTCATCTCCCTGAAATCTTCTATTCTTGAACATTGTTAGAATAAAATAATCATTCAATACATCTTGCTGGATAAACCCCAACACTATTAATACTACATTTCTGTTGATGTTACAACAGATAGATAAATAAACTATTTCTAGAAATTGCCTATTATTTGTACATATAAGCTATTATATATATAGGATTTAATTTATAAATAATGGTTACTATATATAGCTGAATATAGGGAAAGAGGGTATTTGATTTTTAAAATTAAGAACCAAGGTTTTTCAGATTCAATTTGACCTTGCCACATACCGTGATCTTGAGCAATTTAGTTAGCCACCTGATGGCCTAATTTATACATCTATAGAAGAGTAAATTACCATGTATGTTATTTATAGAGAAGATGAGGAATTATTTAATATAATAATTCATAAGACTCTCATTTTGGTGAATTCTAGCTATACTAGAAGTCTCTGCAGATTTAAGCTTTTGAAAATCCTAATGCTGAAAAAAACTATTAATGCATTTTTTTTTCAAAGAAACTATCCAACTGTAAAATTGGCAAAATGTTTCCCATGGCCTAGAGAAATGAGTTTACTTTATTGAAGCAAACCTGATCAGCTACAGAACTAGATTGTTCAAGGTCATAGGAGTAGCATTCATATTCCTCAGATACTTGGACACACAAAAACCTGTCTGTGCCATAACTTCAGTCACATCTGTATCTACTGCTTTATAGTATATGGCATGTGTTACCGAGGAGTCTGTTCTAGGAATGGGGATGCCTCAGTAATCCCTCTATTGCCATTACTGAAATAAGCAAGACAAAACCCACATCTTGTTAATTGTACAGGTCAGTGAAATCACATTTGTTTTATTACTAGAGTATAGGCCTCAAGAACATAGAGATTTTTTGTTTGTTTTCTTCATTATCACATCTCCAGCTACTAGAACAATGGCTGGTACATAATAAATATAAATATAAAAATCTGTTGAATGAATTGATTAATAATAAATTAATCTCTCAATCAAGAATTTTGAGCTTTCTTTCTTGCCATTCTCAAAAGAATTATAAGATTATTCATCCAGAAGGTGATTATGAGAAAGATCCCTTTTTTGAATAATTATGTTGTATTATGATCAAATTGACATAATTGACATACATTGAAAATATTTAGAAATAAACTACTGTGTAAGAACAACTGAAAGCATTTCTACTCATGATCACACCTACTAGTAGCCACTTATAACAATTTAACCAAAGCCTTCCCAGTTTACAGCTGTCAGCCTAACATAATTATTAATAACACACTCTTTTATTCTTAAGTCCTTCTTAGCACAACAAAATATATGCTTAACTCTACCTACTGACTTAACTTCACACCAAGAAACAAAGAACCAACCCCTTTGTAGGTTGACTTTCTCTAAGTAAAACTAAAACAAATCTTGACATAATCCATTAAAATGTCTCGTAAAGAAGACAAAAATGAACATTGATATAGTGGGAATAATATTAAAATAGAAGTTAACAAACTTAAAATATAGTCTAAATTGTGCTCATGGAACAGTTAGGTGACTTTGGAATGAACTGTTTAAATGAGCCTCATTTAACCCACTGAAAGGAGCCATTGACTTAAACTAGAGAATCTACAAGAGCACTTCTAGCTCTGCTATTTCATTATTAGTTTATCTACTGCTTTTTCTCCTTTATTTTTCTTATTTGTTGAAATATGAATTTTAGCCCACTTATTTACTTTTCTAATTTTTAAATAATATCTGTAATCACTGACATCCAACACTAAAAACGCAATTAAATTTTAAAAGTCCAAGTCTGCTATGGTCTGTACTAAAAAAAATTAAAATTATTACTATCAGATTAATAGGAAAGAATTAACTAAACAATTTATATAGAGAGAGGAGACTTGAAGAGGAAGACAGATCTAGGTAGGACGTTGCAGTGTTAAGCAGCTAGAGAAATGTTTAGGTTCTTTAGGATCCAGTAGCCAGAATAAGAGAGAAAGCCAGAAGTTTTTTTTTAAAAATGAGCATAAAGGGGAATTTCCAGAATTTGTTTTGATGTAGCTTACCCCATTTTCTTCATTTGGAGGCCAAATCAGTTGTTAACTAATGACATCCTACTATGGTTTAGGTCCTCCCCATTTTTGCAAGATGTTCTGCCCACTAAAATATTTGTGATTTTAAAATACATTCACAAACTCACTTATACTCTTTTTTTTCAAGTGGTGAGACTTAATTTTTTATCTTTTGAATGTAGGTTGGACTTAGTGACTGGCTTCTGATAAAGAGATTGTTGTAGATATGTGATAGTGTATGACTATCAAGACTAGGTCATAAAAAAAACCCTTGGTTTCTTCTCTGCTCTCTCTTGAGTAACTCACTCTGAGGGAAGCCAGCTGCCATCTTGTGAGGATACTTAAGCAACTCTTGGAAAGATTGCATGTGGCCTCCTGCCCAACAGCTGATAGGAAGTGAAGACTCCTGCCAGGTGGCGAACCACCCTAGAAATAGATCCTCCAGCCCAAGTGAAGCCTTCAGATGATGCAGCTCCGTTGACATCTTCACTTTGATCACATGAGACTCTGAGCCAGAGTCACCCAACTCAAATGCTCCTAAATTCCTGACCCACAGAAGCTTGAAATGATAAATATTTGATGTTTTGCTAAATTTTGGGGCAATTGGTTACAAAGCATTATAAAATAAAAAGAGTGACCAATTTAAGTAAAAAAGTAAACAGCCTCAGGAGACGTGGCATGGGAGGTGGATGGGAATGATTCATATCAGATGTTAAGTATGAGAAAACAGTCCCATTTACATGGGAGAAAAATCTGTCCTTCAGGAGTCAGATTCCATTGGACTCTGAAGACCTTTCTTTTACGTAATCCTACTGACCTTCTCTGTGGGAAATACATTCTGAAGTCTTTACAAGTAAAATGATATGACGTCCAGGTTTGGTTTATATTCTAGGAAAAGAAAAACAACTGAAGGTAGGAGGTAGATGAAGCAAGATACAAAATGCTGATAGTGGATGGAGCTGGGCAATGGATACACTGGACTCCATTCTTTCATTTTTTTCAACTTTTGTGCATATTCAAAAATGTCCACAATAAAATGCTTAAAAAGGTTTTAAAAATATATAAACATGGGACTTTAATGTTTTATAGCAGCAAATACATGTTTTTTAATTATTTTAAATAAATTTACATGTGTGTTTATTTCAAACAACAGTTTCAAAACCTTAATAAAGTAAAAATAAATAAGTAATGTTTCTTAACCTGATCAACCTGAATGGGTGAAGTGGTGGAGGATTTGTGACACAGATCTCCAGCATTTCCAGCCCGTGCTCATGTCTTCATTACCTTTCACACCACTATCTGCAAAGGAGTGGAAAGGCCCAACTGTTGAGCTTATGGTCATAGGGATTTAGAGAGGGCATTATGGACTGAATAATGTCCTCCAAAAAGATATACTCAAATCCTAACCCCTGGAACTTGTGAATGTGAATTTATGGAAATAAGGTCTTTGCGAAATAATCAAGTCAAGATACTACATTAGTGTATCCTTATTTAAAAAAAAGGGGGGGGGGAATTTAGACACACATAGAGAAGAATGCCATGTGACAATAAAGGCAGAGAGAGGCATGTTGTAGCTACAATTCAAGTAATTCCAAGGATTGCCAGTAACTCCCAGAAAATGGGAGAGCGTCATTTTCTCCCTCTGAGCCTCCAGAAGGAACCATCCCTGCCAACACCTTGATTGCAGACTCCTAACCTCCAAAACATTGAGAGAATACATTTTTGTTGTTTAATTCATTGATTTTGTGGTACTTTGTAATAGCACCCTAAAAAACTAAAATTGTGAACATCAAAGCAATTTCCTGCTTTCTTATGTCTCCTTGTCACAGATAAGCCTAAAAATGCTTGATTTCGCTACGTAAAAACACAGAGAATGTGTCATTATTTCTATAAACAATTTATTGCTGATAAATCCTCATAAGGCCAGGTCCACATTATCACTTACCCTCCCTAACCATTGCCTCTCTCATGCTATCACTCACTGCCTTCTTTGGTTCTTCTGAAAATAAGATGTGGTTTACCCCAACTTCCCATCTTCTTGGAACCAGTGTATAATACATTCTTGTTTTTTTTAAGTATTTTACCATTATGATTGCAGAGAAACAGGGCTTAAAAATTGTTTAAAAGTATTACAAAGTTAGAGAAATCTCCAAAATATAGAAGTGGAATATGTAGTTTTCATTGAGATGTTGTTGAAGTTTGGTCTGTCATTGTCACGTGGTAATTGCTCAGTAAAGATGACTATTATTATTTCTAGAATTACTTCATGAGACAGTTTTGGATATAGAGGGATTGAGCAAAAGAAGAAAAAACTCATGGATATGGACAGCAGTGTGATGATTGATGGGAAAGAGAAGGCAGAGGAAAGTATCAGGGGGATAAATGGTGATGGATGGAGACTCGACTGGGGAGGGGGGGACTGAACACATAATACTGTGTACAGAGATGTGTTATAGAATTGGGCACCTAAAACCTGTATAACTATGTTAACCAGTTTCAACCCTGATAAATTCAGTTAAAAAAAAAACGAAAATGGTTTCAGCCCCTCAAAAAACTCCAAGTTTCTCTCCCCAAAATTAACCACAGTTAGTAGTTGTTTATGTATCTACATATAAAAATAATATATATATGTGTGTATTTATATTGTATATATACCAGCTTATATACATTTTCTTTTTCTTGTTTACACAAGTGCAGTCATGCCATACACATTGCTTTGTGTCTTGTTGAAAAAAGATATCTTGGAAATCTTTCCATATCTGCAAATATAAATCTTTCTCATTCTTTCTTTAATTGCATAATATACTATTGACTGTTATACAGTAAGTTATGTAATCATGCTTTTATTAACAAACATTTAGATGTCTTCCAACTTTTGCTACTATAAATAATGCTGTGATGCAAGTATATACATAGGGTAAATTCCTAGTTGTAAAACTGCAACTAAGCCAAAGAGGACATGAATTTGCAGTTTGATAGGTATTACTAAAATGCCCTCTTAAAGAGTTATGCCAAGTTTCACTTCTATTAACAGTGAATAAAAAAGCCTCAGTAGCATTGGCTCTTTACTTAATCA
The DNA here is from genome assembly GCA_037038555.1 of Rhynchonycteris naso. NCBI lineage: Eukaryota > Metazoa > Chordata > Mammalia > Chiroptera > Emballonuridae > Rhynchonycteris > Rhynchonycteris naso. The sequence goes on along the minus strand of CM072997.1, from coordinate 38,376,144 downwards.
TTGCTTCCAGCTACAGTACAGGAAAGGGTTTTATTCCAAACACTGACAGGAACTCACCTACCCTCTGTAGAATTCTCCACTTAGTGCACCAGAAAACTCACTGAACTCTGGTGAGAGTGCTCAAAGGCATCTCTTTAATTTCAATAGTCAGTTTTGCATATAAATATGCATTTAGAATATTTATCAAAGAATACCTACCATATGCTAGTTGCCCTAGAGCTTTCTAATAATCTGAAATAATTTTTGCATCTTCCTACAGTTTATTTTGTCCTAGGGCAATATATAGTCTTAGTATCTGGATGATAATAATGAATAATAGATTCCTTATAAGGAACTCTTGCTCCGGGAAGTCACAACACATTATGTACATCTTCTCATTAATCATAGAAACATCCTTTTAAGGAAGGCATTTCCATCTGTATTTCAAAATTACATAGAGCATAAGCAGGGAGTGTCAAGAATTTCCCTTATGGGTCTCCTTGAACTAATGGGCTTTATGTATTGTAGTCTCCTGATTTGAGATCAGCAAAGTTTAAGATAGAGCCTTGCTGAGTTCTCTTCATTAAGGAAAGTCTTAGTGCTTTTATAAAACTGTAACAGAGGTTTCCAGATGAGACAGAGAGTTGTGAACTACTTTTATCAAAATATTTTACTTTCTTCCATTAAACAGTTACAAAGAGGATAGAAGTCAGATCACAGGCAGGGAAGAAGCCACACTGCAGATTAAAATTTATAGTAAAGTGTCAGGGGATTTTCATAGTGATGATCTAAATGAGACAACTGAATCTGTGAAGCTATAAGACAACCTTCAGCTATGATCAAATTGGAATTGAGGGAGAAAAACTAAATGTTATGTTAGACTTGAAGGATAAATATAAGGGAGAAAATCTATCAAATTAGCTAGTTCAGATAATCATGTGAGGCCTGATATCAACATTGGTAGATTAGTATCCGACAGTAACGCCAAGTGGTTCATTCAGTGCATTCTATTCAGCATCACCATTGAAATCTAGTGCTGGCTGCACAGAATTCCTGGTCTGGCTTGGGAAGGTTATCTACAGAAGCCCCTTGTGGGCAAAGAGAAACAAAGGCATGAGTGGCATTTCCTTCAGGGTTATTGGATTGCTAGCCACAAGCATCCAATGCACTTTTCCATCAAGTCATTTCCACTGTTCTTTCACAAAACTTAAGGATGTAGGGATAATGTCTGACACAAAAGGGCAGGAATACCTTTCAAGTTAGGATTCCAGTCAGGGACCTTCTACCTATAATGTTGAGGTCATAGCAAAGGTTATCATTGCCTCTTACTGTTGTAATTTATAGAAAAATTCTGAGACCTCAGAGGAGGAAGTGCAGTATAGTGAACAGAAAAAAAATAATACAAAACTCCATAAATGAAATCTTCTTTTGCTTTATAAATCAGCCAAGAGTGACCTGTGAACCAGTAGCAGAGATCAAAAGACAGCACACAGAATTTTCCAGAAAGAATGCTGTGGCAGAATATTTTAGCATTTCAAATACTAAAACAGACAGAAGGAATTCAGTAAAATAATGTGCAAAATACTGTGGGTTTTAGTTAGCAAAACTGATTTGCTTTCTCCAGCACTAAAATTAAATGTGACTGTTTTCAATGCTAACAACATGGAGCTTAGCTGTATGGCTCATATTTATGAAAATTTTAGGGCATTAAAAAGTTTTTATTGTTTTTACTGTTTCAAGTTTTTATTGTTTTTACTGTTTCAGGAGACTCAAGAATTTGAACACTGAAGTAGGTGTACTGAAAAATCATGCCCCATTTGACAGAATCGCTTCTTATGACAATATTCAATTGACACTTGAAAGATTTCATAAATGTAAAGCATTTAGTTTAAATGGACACAGGCACATACTAGACTGTCTTTAATAAGAAGAGGCAAGGTCAACTCCAAAGGCTTTCCTGTCTCCTTAGGTTTTGCCATCAGAGAATGAAGGCAAGCTGCCAGTGCCTATGCACATGAATCTTCTTTACCCACCTTTGTTATGGTTTGGGGGCCTATTCTAGCAATTTTTTTTTTTTAATTTTTTAGATTTTATTTATTCATTTTTAGAGAGAGAGAGTAGAGAAAAAGAGAGAGAGAGAATAGGGGGAGGAGCAGGAAGCATCAACTCCTGTATGTGCCTTGACTGGGCAAGCCCAGGGTTTTGAACCGGCAACCTCAGTGTTCCAGGCCGATGTTTTATCCACTGCGCCACCACAGGTCAGTCCTATCCTAGTGATTTTACAAGATGCCTGCTATGTACCTGGGAAAATAAAATGTGTACGGCATGCTTGCCTTTAGGTTGTCCTCACCCGTGGGATGTATCTGGAGTCATTAATTGTTGGACTTCAAACTTCTGTTCTCTCTGTACTCCTTAGAAAGTTTGGTGTTAATCACAACAAAGTTATTCTTTCAAGTAAAGATGCTGGCAGGCCCCCTCGAGACATTAAGTTTAATCTGAATCTGAAGGTTAACTTTCAAATTTGATTTAATTCATCCGATATTTTTAAAAGCTGTTAATATCGCCAAAATATAGGTAACCTTTTAAGGTTCTTTCAGGAAGTTTCATTGATTTGAGAGAATATTCAATGTAGGAATCTTGTATCTCTGAAACTGGGAGACCTTTCATGAAACTACGCAATAAAATAATTTTAGAGCTAGAAAAAATCTCCAACCAATCTAACACAAGTTTATCAGATAAAATATTTTATAGTATGGTATTTTTCAACATGACTTTTTCAGTGGACTCAACACACACCAAAGCCCTGCTACAGCAAATGGCAACCCTTGGGATCAACCTCCACACATGAGCTTGTTGGCTGTAGTCACGGTCAGTCCCCACAACCAGTCAGCTGGAGGCTCAGTTCCACCCACTGACGTGCCAAAAGCAATCAAGGCACAACAATAACAGGAGGGCACACATAACTCACACAAGGGACATCCCTGGAACACCTGGCTCAAATGTGCCACTAAACCCCAGAGGACACCTACTATATCAGGTGACCCAGCCAAGACTGAGCAATGTAACAGAAACAATCTCAGTGAGTCAGCAAAAATGAGGAGACAAAGAAACATGGCCCAAGTGAAAGAATAGGACAAAACTCCAGAAAAAGAGCTAAACAAAATGGAGAAAGTCATTTATCAGTTACAGAGTTCAGAAGTCGGGTTATAAGAGTGCTTAATGAACTAGTAGAATAGACAAACTTGAGAACTTGCACAAAGAGATAGAAACCACAAAAAAAGAACCAGTCAGAGCACATAACAGAAATGAAGAATACATTACATGCTATCAACAACAGATTAGATAAGTACAGAATCAAACCAGTGATTTGGAATACAAGGTAGCAGAAAACACCCAATTGGAACAACAACAAAATGAATAAATAAATAAATAAATAAATAATTTCTTTTAATGAGGATAGGTTAAGGGACCTCTGGGACAACATCAAGGTTAACAACATTCACATAATAGGTATATGCTGCCTATGAGTCCTACTTCAAATGTAAATAAACACAGAGACCAAAAGTAAAAGAATAAGAAAATATTATTTCATTAAAATGGAAATAAAATATAGCTGGGTGGCAATATTTATATCAGACAAAATAGACTTTAAAACAAAGACATAGAAAGACCCAACAATTTCACTTCTGAGTATTTATCCGAAGATACTCAAAGCACTAATTTGAAAAGACATATGCATCCCTGTGTTCATTGCAGCATTTTCCACATAACCAAGATATGGAAGCAATATAAGTGTCCACTGACAGAAAAATGGATGAAGACAATGTGAAACATATATACAATGGACTATTACCCAGACAGAAAGAAAAGAGAGGAATCTTGCCATTGTGACCAGAATGGACCTAGAGGGTATTATACTGAGTGAAATAAACATACAGAGAAAGACAAATACCATATGATTTCACATATATGTGGAATCCAAAATTGTTACAGTGATGTAAAGTATATCATAGGGAATATAGTCAATAATATTGTAATAATTATGTATGGTGTCAAGGGTACTAGAATGATTGGGAAGAATCACTTCATAGCTTATGCAAATGTATAATCACTATATTGTATATCTAAAACTAATATAATATGTCAACTGTAATGGAAAAATTATTTTTAATTTTAAAATATTGCCTTTTTAGATAAAGTAATATAAGCCTATAAGTCAAATGTCAAAAGGGACAAAACATTGGGCAATGTGCCCCGGCTGGATAGCTCAGTTGGTTAAAGCATCATCCTGAAGCACAGAGGTTGCCAGTTCAATCCCCAGCCAAGGCATATACAGTAATAGATTGCCGTTCCTGTCTCTTTCTCTGTCCCTCTCTCTCCCTTTCTCTTTCACTAAAATCAATAAATACATTAAATAAATAAACAAACAAACATTGGGCAATGGAAAATAAATACATCCTATTCTTAATCACCCAGTTAACATCTCTGGAGGAAAACACTATTACTAAAGTCATATGATTTTTTCAGATATATTTTATTTACACTATTATATACTTTCAGCAAGAGTTTCAGAACTGGCAAGGCCAGAGAAGTCATAAATTAATCAAATTTGATCGTTATTATAAAGTAATAACAGAAGTTTAATTCTAATCTCAGCTCTGTCACTTATTATCTTGGGCAACATTTTTCCTGATTGTCCCCATTTATATGATGAAACTAAAGAACCTTAACAGGCAGGATTGTCATGATTAAGTGAAGGAACATATTAAAGTTCCAATACAACCCTTGATTTTGACTATGAGAAAATAGAATATTTTATTCTATCAACTTGCATTTCAAATACAGGAGGTAAATTCTTTTAATTATTTTTGTATTTTTTTTTTAGAGAGAGAGGAAGGAAGAGGAAAACAGAGACAAAGAGAAACATTGATCCGTTGTTCCACTTATTTATGCATTTATTAGTTGATTCTCGTATGTGCCCTAAAAGGGATTGAACCCACAACCTTGGTGTATTGGGATGATGCTATAACCAACTGAGCTACCCGGCCAGGGCAAGGATAAATTCTTATCAAAGTAGGAATGAAGGTGTCTATAGAATATGTATGTGTCATGTCGTCTGTTTTTATAGCGCTATTAATCTACTTTTTCTTTTCTTGATGAAGTTAACTGGTTCTTCCTTAATCACACTCATTTCATTATTAATTTAGTTGTCCTTAATGTTCTCCAAGGCATCTAACTATTACTGAGAGACTAAGGGAAGAGGGGATTTATTATTTAATAAATACTGGTGATGCAACTAAAATGTTCCAGGCACTATGCTAGATGACACAGACTAGGCAAACACACAATGGAGAAAATGATGCTAAGGATTGCTCTACTTAAGACTGGTGATATCGAAGGACTGCTGGGTTTTCTGAGACCTAGAAAACCATTAGTCTCACTTAAATTTAAAATCTCAGTAATAAGTTTTTTTTGAAAAATCCAGCCAAACAATTTAAACAATTAAAGGAGTTTAATGGCTCATATGACTGAGAACTCTAAAAACTGGGCCAGCTTTAAAACACCATTTGTTCCATAATGTCAACAAAGACATTTTTCTTTTCTTTTTTTCTTTAAAAAAATATATTTTAGACTTTATCTATTCATTTTAGAAATAAGAGAGAGAGAAAGAGAAGAGGTGGAGGAGCAGGAAGCATCAGCTTCCAAATGTGCCATGACCAGGCAAGCCCAGGGTTTCAAACCAGAAACCTCAGAGTTCGAGGTTGACAATTTATCCACTGTGACATCATGGGTTAGGCAAATTTTTTTTAATTCTTAATCATTTTTTATTTTTTAATTACAGTTGACATAATGTTGTTTTTTTGTTTTATGGTTTTTTTTTAAGTGAGAGGAGGGGAGATAGTGATGCAGACTTCGGCATGTGCTCCAACCAGGATCTACCCAGCCACCACATCTGGGGCCTGATGTTCAAGTACCAAGCTATTTTCAGTGCCTGAGGTTGATGCACTTGAACCAACCAAGCTACCTTTAATGCCCAGGGCTATGCTTGAACCAATCGAGCCACTAGCTGCAAGAAATGAAGAGGGAGAGAAGGAGGATTGGGAGGAGGAGAAGCAGATGATCACTCCTCCTGTGTGCCCTGACTGGGAATCAAACCTGGGACATTCATATGCTAGGCTGACACTCTATTCACTGAGCCACCATCCAGGGCCATAATATTATATTAGTTTCAGGTGTACAACCCAGTGATTAGACATTATATAACTTACTAAGTGATCATCCTGATAAATCTCATACTATCTTACACCATAAATAGTTATTAGAATATTATTGACTATTTTCTATATACTGTACTTTACATCTATCCCCATGACTATTCTGTACAATTTGTACTTCTTAAACCCTTCACCTTTTCACCCATCTGTCAACCATCAAAATGTTGTTTGTAAGTCTGTTTCTGTTGTTTATTTATTTTGTTTCTTTTTAGCTTCAATTGTTGATAAATATGTATGTATTGCCATTTTATTGTTTATATTTTTATCTTTATTTTTTCTTCTTCTTAAAAAAGACCCTTTAACATTTCATATAATACTGGTTTGGGCCTGACCAGTGGTGGTGAAGTGGACTGAGCAATAGCCCAGAATGCTGAAAGACCCAGGTTGAAACCCCAAGGTTGCCAGCCAGAGCATGGGCTAGCCAGATTGAGCATGGGGTCATTAGCTTGAGAGCAGGATCATCAACATGATCCCAAGGTTGCTGGCTTGAACCCAAGGTCACTGGCTTGAGCAAGGGGTCACTGGCTCATCTTGATCCCCCTGGTCAAAGCACATATAAGAAGCAATCAATAAAGAATTAAAGTGAAACAAGTACAATTGATGTTTCTCATCTCTCCTCTCCACCCTGCCTTCCTTCTCTCTATCTTTATCTCTCTAAAAAAAAAAAGAAAGAAAGAAAAAGAAAAACCACATTGTTTGGTGGTAATGAACTTCTTTACCTTTTTCTTATCTGGGAGGCTCTTTATATTACCTTTGATTTTAAGTGATAGCTTTGCTGGGTAGAGTAATCTTGGCTGTAGGTCCTTGGTTTTTATCACTCTAAATATTTCTTGCCACTCCCTTCTGCTCTGCAAAGTTTCTGTTGAGAAATCAACTGAAAGTCTTATGGATATTCCTTTGTAGATAACTCATTGCTTTTCTCTTGCTACTTATAAGATTCTTTCTTTGTTATTAACATTTTACATTTTACTTATGATGTGTCTTGGTGTGGGTCTCTTTGGATTCATCTTATTTGGAAATCTCTGTGCTTCTTGGACTTTTCCTTCACCAAGTAAGAGAAGTTTTCTGTCATTATTTTTTCAAATAGGTTTTCAATTTCTTGCTCTCTCTCTTCTTCCAGCAGCCCCATGTGCAAATGTTGATGTATACCTGAAGTTGTCCTAGAGGCTCCTTACATTATCTTCATTTTTAAGAGACTTTTTTCTTTTTGCTATTATGATTAGGTGTTTTTGGCTTCTTTATATTCCAAATTGCTAATTTGATTCTCAGCTTGATTTACTCTATTATTGATTCCTTGTAACTTATTTTTCATTTCAGTTATTTTTTACTCCTGGCTGGTTCTTTTTTATTATTTCTATGGCCTTTTTTTTATGCCTATTATTTCTTGTTGAAGTTCTCACTAAGTTCCTTGAGCATCCTTATAACCAATGTTTTGACCTCTATATTTGTTAGTTTGCTTACCTTCATTTTATTTAGTTTTTTTTTTTTTTCTGGGGATTTCTGATGTTTTTTCATTTTGTTGTCTCTGTTTTTGAGCTGCTTCTTTGTGTTTGTTTCTATGTATTAGGTAGAGTTTCTATGTCTCCCAAACTTGGTAATAGCCTTGTGTAATAGGGCTGAGCGATACAACCTCCCCAGTCACCCAAACTGGGTGCTTTAGGTGTGCTAGTGTGTGAACTGTGTGCACTGTCCTGTTGTAGTTGAGCATTCTGATTGCTGTTGGCATCACTGAGAGGAATTGACCACTAGGATGATCAACTTTGAGAACTGGCTGTGACTACAGTAGAGGAGTTGTTGTGTAAGAATCAGCCCAACAGAGCAAGACTTGCTTCAGTGGGACTTTGGTGCTCACCAAGTCCACCCTTTCAGTGTTGCTCATGGAGATGATAAGATTATAATAGGCATGGTCTGAAGCTGTCCACCAGGTGTACTGGCTCTGGGACCCCCCAAGAGGTACAAGGTCAGCTACTGCCTGTGCCCTGCCTAGGGCAACCTGGCACAAGTTACAGAGTGATATGAAGATGGCTGCTACTTGTGCTGGGCTTACAGGCACCCAAGAGAGGCCCAGCTGTGAACCAAGATTGGCTGTAACTGCTGCCTGGCCTGCGGGCACTTAGCAAGAGATATAGGGAAACAGAGGTCAGATACTGCTTGTTTGAGAGATTTTAGGAAATTCGGAAGCATGAACCAAAACATATTATTTGTATGGAAAAGACACTGGAAATAGCTCAGGTTGGCCTGCAAGTTGGGTGGCATAGGTCTCAGGGAATCACCTGGGCAGGGCAAACAGTGTCAAATTGATGAATATTCAAATGTGATTCCTCCCTGTTGGATCTGTGGGAAACAATGGCCTCTGCTAGCATTTTTGGTTGGCAGAAAGCTCCCCTCACCACTCCCAGCTCTGCACATTACTCTATAACTTGTTCCAGGTGGCATCAGTCAGGGCACAAGCAGTGGTTGATGTTGCACTTCCGAGGAGGTCCCAGAACCAGTGTACCTGATGGACAGCTTCAGATAATCCAATTCCTCCCCAAATGTCCTTTGCTGATCCAGTGCTGGCAGTCAGAGGGAGTGAGTCCAAGTAAGTCTGCATGTAGACCCTTTTAAAGGAGCTGCCTAAGCCTCCCACAACAGGCTGTTTTCCTCAGCCACAATACCCGTTGGTTTTCACAGATAGAAGTTATGAGAACTTCTCTTCCTGCCTCTGGAACCCTGGGCTGGGAGGCCTGGTATGAGGCTGAGACCTTTTGCTCCTCAGGAGAAATCTCGACAGCTTAGATATACCTCCCAATTTTTTATTTTATTTATTGATTTTAGAGAGAGAAAGGAAAGAGGAACATGAAGTATCAACTCATAGTAGTTGCTTCTCAGATGTGCCTTGTCCCGGCAAGCTTAGGGTTTTGAACTGGCAACCTCCGCATTCTAGGTTGACATTTTATCCACTGTGCCTTCATGGGTCAGGCCCTCCTGATTTTAAACCACCACACATAAGTGTGGGACCAGCCTGGTCCACATCTCTGCACCTCCTACCAGCCTCAATGTGGCTTCTTATTTAAATCCCCAGGTGTAGGATTTCCATTCAGCTAGATTTAAGGCAGTCTGAATGATGGTTGTTCTGCAATTTAGTTGCAATTTTGATGTGATTGTGGGAGGATTTGAGTACCATGTATACCTATGCCGCCATGTCTATTCTGTGCCACTCTTTCAGGCTGCCTCCATATGCAAGGTTTTTACTTTGGGTTCTCTGATAAATTTGATTTACACATGGCTGGCTCTTATATTTGGATAATTCTCAAACCAGATTACTATAACTTTGCAAATTCAATTCCCATCACCCATCTATGATTCTGTGCCCTAGTCCATAATTCTCAAATGAAATCATTTAAGTGGCTTGGCCTAACCTATGGATTGACTCTCACAGTGGGTCTCTACATACTAATCCTACTTATCTATAGTGGGAGTGGTAGGGTCATCGATATACTCATGCATGACTAGGCACATCTATTCAGCAGGGTTTGTGAGTGGGAACAGGTTCTTTTGGAAGAGGATGTGGGAAGAAACACAATTATATACAACTCTTACAGAAGAAAACAATCTTTGACCTAGGTGCTGAAAAGCTTTTTGGGTTTCTTCTTTTTGCTTGGTTTTTTCAGACTATTACTTCCTCAAACTGAGTTTAAATGTTAAAAGGGCTAACAGAATACCCCAGTAGAATTTTTCCCAATAAAACCACATTTCACTCTTAAGTAAATTCCCCATTCTTACCTCCTGATTTCCAAGAGGGTGTTAGAAATTCCCATTTCCCTCTCATTCATCCCCAGACTAACTGCAGATGTGTTCAATAGAAAAAGGGAAGGTTTTCAGTTCTCAGCAGAACCTATGACTCTTAAGAGTAGCACAACCAAACTCTACTGGGGCAAAAGAGGGACAGAGAAAGCCAGAATGAGAAGTGTTTTTCTTCACTCTCTTATAATGCATTCAGGCTCACTTTGACCCAAATAACCATCTGACTGGTTACTATTTTAAATGTGAAAGAAGTAGAGAAAGGACTGTCAGTAGCCCCCATAAACCTGGAATGGATTTGGCTGAAAGCCCAAAACTTCCCCTGAAGGCATGAAAATCACACCAAATGCTTTCTCTCTCTCTTTCTTTTCTTCTCTTTTTGTTTCTTTCTTTCTTATTTATTTTCTTTCTTTCTCTTTCTTTCTTTCTTTCTTTTTTTCTTTCTTTCTTTCTTCTTTCTTTCAATATGGAACACTTCACAAAGGTGCATGTCATCCTTGCACAGGAGCCATGTTAATCTCCTCAGTATCTGCCCAATTTTAGTGTCTGTGCTGCAGAATCGAGCACTCTCCAAATATTTTCTTGGTGGTTCTAATACTGGAATCAAGAGTCTTTTGCCTAGACTAGTCTGAGACAGCAAAAATAATAAAATAAAAATAAAGTTTAGCTAAAGATAAATATAAGAAACAGAAAAAAAAAACGCTTTTCAAAATATGTCATTTGACCTGTGGCTAATTTTGATTTCAGTTAAAAAAACAAAGCTCAGTGATGGTTAAAACTGAACAATAGTTAAGAGAAAGAAGAAGTTAAGACAGAAAGGCAGGAGTTCCTAAATCAACGTTTCACGCAGCAGCTCCTGCCAGGCCTTCCCATTTCTCAATAGCTTTGATTTGTGGAAATAATGGTTATGCAATTTCCACACATTGTGCTCCAATCACAGCATGCCGGCAACAGTAAAAAGAAACAACTAAACACACTTGAAGCTGGAGATTTTGATAAGCTTTTCTTTTTCATTTCACAAAGGTTTTTAACTAGATAATCTAAGGCAACTGACGACATAGTCCTCTTGAGCTTTAAACGAGTACACGTGAGTGCAGAAAATGTCTCCTGTTTGTACATGTGTCTATAGCAGCAGCGCTGCTTAATCTAGTTGTGAAAAATTAACTAAAAAGAAACTATTGGACTATGAGAATTCCACAGTTGACAGATTGTTGGTCTTTCTCTTAAAAAAAAAAAAAAAAAAAAAAAGAACTACGCCATCTGTTTACAAAAGATGAGATAACTTGGAGAAAATTATTTCCCTTAGGGCACAATGCTAGAGCCATTCAGAGAGAGGTTGCCAGCATTCTCAGGGAGGATTTGGTATAAGGAACGAGACAGCATCAGGTCTGCACAGTCGTTGGCCAAGAAAAACAAAGATGATTTCCTCTGGTCCCTATTTTAGTTTTACTCTTTGAACTTCTTATTTATTATTGTTGTTTTTATTTTTTATGGGGCACAGATTGTTCCAGGAATAATCTTGGTTCCCTTTTTTGAAGTTCTTTTTCCTTTCTTTTTTTTTAAGACCGTTTTGTAAAGTGCTCCACTTCCACCACCTGTCACTGCTCAGGGGGCTGCGACGTGGACAACACTCCTCAGTTCTGAGTTCAGCTGCGGATCCGATGGTGAAAGGCAGCCACAGAAGGAGGGAGAGGTGCAGATTTGGAGGTAGGTGGCAATACAGTATTTCAAAATGAAATCCCAAACTGCAAATCAGTGATTAATTCTCACACACCCTACGTTCCTGGAGACAGAAAGCTAATCTATCAAATTTAACTCTCTCAGCAGGATTTTATCCTTTACATATAAAATCCTGGGAATTTCACCTCCCCACTCCATCATTTTTATATGATGAATGTGTTGGTCACTTGTCACTAGATGGCATTATGTAATGTTTACTCGACAGCAATAACTAAATTGGCAAGGTTACAGCTCGGGCCATTTTTTCAGAATTTTCTCCTTTGGTGTGCATCTAAAGAATCTAAGTCAGATGCTGGATATTCAATCTGTATTTGTTTTATAAGTTTGGCTTTGTAAAATGTGTATATTCTTTGAGATTTCATTTTCCTCAATGTATCTGATAATATTTGACCCAATAATTATTCATTTTAAATAATTAGCTCTTCCTCTAAATTTTCTTCTAGGTTACATACAGAAATATTTACTTATAAAGACTTTGCAAAAAATAAGATAAAGTTCAAAATATCCAGGTTCTTTATTCAAACACGCAGGTAGAAAGACATATTTGTATGAAAACTTATTTTGCCTAAGCATGGGCAGTTGAAATTTATTCATGGATAAGCCATGCTGATGGAATAATATAAAAAATGACCAGCTGATGCTTTCATAAGCCTTTGAAATTTTTTAAAAAATATAACAGCAAAAGGTAGTGAAAACTGATGTAAATATGAATTAATGATCAGTCTTGTACTCTCTAGGATGTACACTCTCCAGGATGTGCACTCTCCAGGATGTGCGCTCTCCAGGTGATCATGACTGTTTTTATTTGCTGTGTTCCTAAAAATTTTGTTCATTGATTTTACAAAGATGAGAGGGAGAGGGGCAGGGAACTAGAAGAATCAACCCATAGTTACCTCATTTTAGTTGTTCACTGGTTGCTTGTGGTATGTACCTTGACCAGGCAAGCCCAGGATTTCCAACCAGTGACCTCAGTGTTCCAAGTTGAAGCTCTATTCACTGCACCATTGCAGGCCACACATATTTGTTTAATTCCAATAAATGTTATGTTACTAAAGATGAATTCTAACTCTATGCTGTCAACAAAACAGTCTTTTTAAATAATAATTATGACTTAATGACCTGAAAATTTGTCAATAATAATAGATGATAAAATGTATTATATGGAGTGAGGCTAACAAGATAGATGATAGATTAAATAATAGCTAGATGAATAGCATTTAATACAGTACTTGATTTTCTCAATAGTTGTCTAAAATTTATAGTATTAGTCTTCTATTTTTGTTTACTTATTTACTATTTGAAAAAATGTTTATTTTGTGTTTTTATTTTATTTTGTTCATTCAACAAACAACTAAATATCTACTTTGGATTAGATACTACAGATGCAAAAATAAATAGAATACTAAATTTGCCCTCAGAAAGCTTTTAGTTTTCTATGTTAGTAAGCATCCATGTAGTAAGTTTCAGACTCAGTCATGGAGTAAAGGGAAGGAGGAAGGAGAGAAGGGGAGAGTTAGATAGAGAAAGAAATAGAGAAATATGGCCCTGGCTGGTTGGTTCAATGGATAGAGCATCAGCTTCAGGAGCTGAGAATAGCTTGGTAGACTTGACAATCAACCCCAGACATCACTGCCAAGTGGATCCAGGTGGGGAGACATGTAAGAGTCTGTTTCTCTATCTCCCCTTCTTTAACGTTAAAAAGAGAGAAATATATGAAGAGAGAGAGAGAGGAATAGAGAGAATGCAAAGTCTTAGACTAAAAAACAAGACACATGGTTTATGGTCATAGCTCTACTAATAACTCATGCTGTCATCCTGGACCTCCCTTATTGTATGTTCAAATAAAATAATTTTATATAATAATGCTCTGTAAACCATTACATTTTTCAAAAAAAATTTTTTTAAGTGAGAGGAGGAGAAATAGACTTCTTCATGCTCCACGACTGGGATCCACCCGGCAACCCCTGTTTTGAACCATTGCTCAGACCAAACAAGCCATCCTCAGTGCTCGGGCCAACTCTTGAACCAATTGAGCCACTTGGTTGCAAGAGGGAAAGGGGGAGAGAAGGGAGAGAGGGAAGGGAAGAGAAGCAGATGATAACTTTTCATGTGTGCCGTGACTGGGGATTGAACCTTGGGTGTCCGCATGCCGGACCAACTCTCCATCACTGAGCTAATTGGCCAGGGCAAAATATTTTTTATGTGTAAAGTTTTATAAATTTTTAAAATTTCTTTCTACAATAATCCCACAGTTGTTAAATAGAACTTTGATCTTATAATTAAGTGCTTACTTCCTTTTAAATTTTCCTACAATTCAAAAGAACAACTGCATAAATAAAACCCATTAAATTTCCAACTCAATTTGTAAAACAAAAAATGAACAGAAACACCATGAGAGAAAGGGTGGGTGAGGCTAAACTCAATGGCCCTGAGATCACATCAAACTCTGAGACACTGAGACTCTGGGATTAATTAGTCCCTTCTCTTCTTCTACTCTGCTAATTCTTGATGCTTCTCTTGATTTCTGCAAATGACAAACAGAATTTCAAGCAAATTCTGTTACAATGACATGTGTGGAATAAAGAGATCTCTTGTGGGGTCATTCTGGTTCTGTAACGTTACATCTTCAACAATTTGATGGTAGAAAAAAACTAAAGAAAAGTCTAGTTGATTACTAAATTAGGAGATTTGGTTCAGTACCATCTGTTCTTAGAGTAGTAGTTTAATAGTTTCACAAAATGCTTTTTCTGTTTCATTAAGGCTAGCATACCATATTCTATAACAGAAAACTTATTTTCCTACTGTATGCAGAAATCAAGACATAAAGAACTTTATATTCAAATGTATTTAAGACCACAATGAAAGATGCATAAAATGGTGTCCTTCGTCAAATTCTTGACTGGATTTGAGTGTGTAGAAAGTTTTACCTAAACTTTCTGGTTCATTATCTGGTAATTTGTCTTTTTATTTTGTTACTGTATTAAGCTGTATTTTTAGTAGGATAGCAGTTCGCTGGTAAAGATAAAGTTTTTTGTGTGTGTGTGACAGAGACAGAGAGAGGGACAGATAGGAACAGACAGACAGGAAGGGAGAGAGATGAGAAGCATCAATTCTTTGTTGCGGCACCTTAGTTGTTCATTAATTGCTTTCTCATATGTGCCTTGACCCGGGAACTACAGCAGACTGAGGGACCCCTTGCTCAAGCCAGTGACCTTGGGCTCAAGCTGGTGAGCTTTGCTCAAACAAGATGAGCCCATGCTCAAGCTGGCAACCTCAGGTTTTGAACCTGGGTCCTCAGTGTCCCAGTCTGACGCTCTATTCACTGTGCCACCGCCTGGTCAGACAAAGATAAACTTTTAATTAAACATTTGAGCTGCAAATATTTTCTCAATATATTAGTATATCCTTATTTGAAATAGTTTATTTTTCCCTGGCTGGTGGTACAGTGGATAAATCATTACCTGGAGTGGTGAGGTCGCCTGTTGGAGCCCTTGTCAGAGCACATATGAGAAACAATCAATGGGTTCACAACTAACCAGAACAATGTGTTGATTCTCTCTGTCTCTCTCTTTCCTCCCTCTCTTTCTCTTGCTCTCTCTTTTCCCTCTCTCTCAAAAATGAATGGAAATGAAATAGCAATAGTCTTATTTCATCAGGAAAAGAGAAAAAGTAAGTTGGATTCACTCTACCAGTAGATTTGTTTGCCATCAGACATAAACTGGGAGAAAATTTGAAATGTTGGAAATTAAACTTTAGAAACTGAGATATTTATTTACCATATTTTTTCTGTTTTTACTTTTTCTTCTCTGGCTTATAACATTTTTCTCTTTGTTTAAAATATCATATCAAGCCAACAACTGTTATAAGAATGACTTATTAGTATTTATTTGAGCACAAGGAACCTAAGAAATGGAATTCTATATCACCAGTTTTAGAGACCATAATACTTAGACCTTTCACCATCAGTATATTTGGGTAAAAAGATGGTCTTTATCACAAAAGTATATGTTATCTATATATAACCACGGACAGAATTTATGTGGAAGGAAGCAGAGATTTCTTTAAAATTATTTTGGGAAAATGTGTTGAGCCTTTTCTCTATAAAATGAAATGCTATTTCATCGGTACTGGTAATTTTTTAGCCACATGAGACAAGTGATCACAGATATCCATAAAAATCTAAAAGGAACTTTATGTTGTTCTCTTCTGAAATGGCAAATACCTTTCCTTCAACTGCATTTTAAAACAAAAACAAACTTTATCACTTTGTTTGAAAAGAATTCAGGAAGCCATATGGTCTCACCCAAAGTTCCCGCATACAAAATTTCCTCATAGGAAAGAATGTTCAAGGTGTTTTTAAGAACAAAACTTTAATGTTTCTGGCTAGTAACAATGACACTTCCTGTTTTGATCTCTGACCGTAGGAGGCTATCAAGAAAGTAAGACAATGAACTTCACCTTTTTGCACAGTGAAGAACATTTTTACTCCCTCTCATACTGTGTATAGAGTTCGAAGTGAAGATTATCACAGCTCAAGTCTCCTGAGGTCTTATATATTGATCTATAATCTCTCAACCAGGGTGGGTATTTTTGGTAATTTACTGTTACTTAACCATGGCCCTGTTCTTGAAGTCAACAGAATGTGCAATATTCCACCTTTCAAGATAAATAAAGTTCCATGTTGCCTCTAAAAGTTATATAAAAAGCCCTTAACAGATTTAAGAGTCAGTAACTCTTGTCAGTGGCCTTTTTTTTTTTTTTTTTACAGAGACAGAGAGAGTCAGAGAGAGGGATAGATAGGGACAGACAGACAGGAACGGAGAGAGATGAGAAGCATCAATCATCAGTTTTTGGTTGCCATTGCAACATCTAAGTTGTTCATTGATTGCTTTCTCACATGTGCCTTGACTGCGGGCCTTCAGCAGACTGAGCCACCCCTTGCTGGAGCCAGCGACCTTGGGTCCAAGCTGATGAGCTTTTGCTCAAACCAGATGAGCCCGTGCTCAAGCTGGCGACCTCAGGGTCTCCAACCGGGGTCCTTCTGCATCCCAGTCCCATACTCTATCCACTGCACCACCACTTGGTCAGGCAGTGGCCTTTTTTTAAATCTCCTTCTTTCAAAAAAAAAAAGTGAGAGAGAGTAGGAGAGAAAATAGGCAAGGAAAAAAAAGGAAGTAACAAAGAGTGAAAGGGAGGGAATGGGGATGGAAAGAAAGAAAGAACAATTAGAATAGATCATTTCAAAGTGAGAAAGAAACTACTTGTAAAATTCAATAATCTGAGTACCTGTTGCTTCCCAAAACCACACACAGAGAAAAATACTTTAAAGCAAATCCAATTCCACTTAGCGTATAAAAAAAATCATGTTATTTTTTATTGATTTTTAGAGGAGGAAAGAGAGAGAGAAAGGTGGAGGGGAAAACAGGAAGCATCAACTCATAGTTCCTTCTGGTATATTCTTTGACCAGAGAAGCCCAGGGTTTGGAACCAGCAACCTCAGCATTCCAAGGTCAGCGCTTTATCCACTGCATCATCACAGGCCACATGTTATTTTTAAAAAGTAGATGGAAATGAATGGAATGTTAAATATGTAGGTATAACATCAAAATAAATTTAAAAAGCATTTTAGAAGGTAATAATCTCAAAGTTTAAAAAAATAATACTACATATTGAAAGAGGACACGTTTTAAAGTAAAAATAATTCTCAGCAACTATTCTATTTTCTGTAATGGCAGTTTATTAGAAATAAGAATATGTTTTCTTAACAAAAAAAGCAAACTTTATCTTAGAGTTGGTCCTCCAATTCTTGAGGGAAGCTATATATTTCTATGTCATAGAAAAGCAATTTGTTGGCTTTTTTCCTAGGTTCCAAAAAAATCTTCTTTAACCCTTTGAGTAGTATGAACGTTCATGTACATCCTCGTGCCTCCTGATCATCCAGAGTACAATCATACAAAAAATTTTCTTTTAAAAATGTGTAAGGCAACATTAAAAAAAGGCAAATGTATGTTCTTCTTGTTTCCATAAATTGGTTATCAAACAAACATAATTTTAAGTTAATAAAACTGTAACTGGAACTAATTTTATTTTAAAAAAAAACTCACTCTCAGGGATCAGTGAGTATGAATAAAACTCTCTACTCAAAGGGTTAAATATAAATGTGTATATTATTAAATCTGTATGTATACAACTTAAATTACATGTGCAGAGATAAAAATGTTTTAGAAAACAAGATTGCTTTTTTTGTGTGTGAGAGAGAGAGATTGAGAGGAAAGAGAAAAAGACACAGAAAGTGAGAGACAGACAGGAAGGAAAGAGATGAGAAGCATCAACTCATAGTTGCAGCACCATAGTTGTTCATTGATTTCTCATATGTGCCTTGACCAAGGGGCTTCAGCTGAGCCAGTGACCCCCTTGCTCAAGCCAGCAACTTTGGGCTTCAAGCTAATGACCTTGGGCTTCAAGCCAGTGACCACCTTGCTCAAGCCAGCAACCTTGAGCTTCAAGCTAATGACCTTGGGCTTCAAGCCAGCGACCCCTGGGCTCATGTCAGCAACCATGGGGTCATGTCTATGATCCCATACTCCAGCCAGCGACCTCGGGTTTCAAACCTGGGTCCTCAGCATCCCAGGTTGACACTCTATCCACTATACTACCACCTGGTCAAGCTAAATGATTGCTTTTTAAAAATATTTTCATAATTGAGATAGAGTAAAAATAAATTTCTTTAGGTATTTGTTATTCCCATTAATAATTTCTGTATCATTCTTTTAAAAATATGAAATTATGTATTGATGCAAATTCCAAATTTTACCCACTAAGTAACACTAAAATAATAAGACATTTTCTAAAGTCAAAGATAAGCAAAACATCCTCAAAAGATGTTACTGTTGACTGTAGCTAATAACAAAGTTGTTAAGACTACTAATTCCATTTGGAAATCTGTGCAACTTGATGAGCAGATGCATGAAAGTTATTAGTGGGAGATCTGAGATAATAAAAGATATTTAGAAAAATCCGTTTTTAGCAGAATGCATTCTAAGGCAAAAATAAATTTTAGATGCAGAAGATTTTCTGGCAAAATAACTAAAGTGATTAAGCTTTCCTGACAAACTCTTTTATAAACTTACAAAACTGAAATAAAAATGGGTAGCTGTCAAAAACTAATGTTTTTTCTTTCTTTCATGAAACAACAAACACTTTGTAAAATAATTTTGCTGTTAAAATAATTACCAGTACATGTGTTCCTTAATTCTTGATTTATGTTTTTCTGTATTTTCCACGAGTAAACAATTGATAAATTATCTGATACTCTTGATTCAGTATCAATATCACTCAGGTCAGAGAATTAGATAACATAAATAAATTTTTAAAAAACCTTGTAAATAAAATATATGATGTGGCCATGATAATCCATCAAGTTCAAAGAGATAGTTGACATCTAAGATTGCTTTTATCTCTAAAAATCAATTTCACAGAAAGTCCAGTTTTAGATTGTGAGTGTTTAAGAGCAGAAACTAGGGAGTCAGATAGTCTGTATTCTAATTTATGTAATATAGTAGTACCATTCAGTATCTCTAGTAAATTAGACCATCTACCTCAGTACATTCTAGTTTTCTCCTTTTTAAATGGAGATAGTCTTTTCTTTATAGACTCGCTCAGATGATTAAATGAGATAAATCACTAGTCTGAGATACAGTAAGCATGCTATAAAATAACCAGTTGATGGTGGTGGTAATGATGATGCTTATTCTATAGGGGATTCTAAAATTCCTCCTGATATTTCTAGTTTTACCTGGGACTAAAAGATGAGCCACCCCCCGCCCCTTATGTTCTTGAGAACTCAATGGATTTACACAGAAGTGAAAGGTTATAATTCTACTTTCTTGTTCCTTACACCCTCACAGCTCCATAGCTCTTACATAAAAACCTATGTAGACTTGAAGAAGGTAAAAGCCATCCCTGAATATGTGGGAGCCACATCTGAAGAAAGAGAGCCCACAGAGCCAGCACAGTTTTTTCTGAGATTTCTTCACTTGACAGTGAAAACTACATGGCAAAGTCTTGATGATCACTTCATAGGTGTAAACCTTGAGGTTGGTTATGTCTCAAGTGTAAAATGAGAGTCCTATCCAATTTGATAAAGTGGAGTTTGGGAGTTCGGGAACATGGAATCTGTGCTAACGGAAACAGATTTAACAGGCTATAAAAATCACAAAAGCTAGAAATCTGCAGTGGATTAGGATTTGATGGGAGCCATTGTGATGCTAATCAGGTACTGCAAACCCCTCTCAAATGACCATCACTAGAATACAGTTCTTTCGACTGAGGCTGAGACCATTTTGACCTCTCACTATCTCACAGACCAACAGAAGAAAGTTTAAGGGAGAACAGAATTTCATTCTTTTTCTTTGGACTTAAAGCACCTGGAAAAGCTGTTGCCAGGGTAAGTCTCATAGCCAACCCACCCTATGGTGTGGGAAGTATATTTAGGGCCTCTCTGACGTGCTAGTCAATTTCCTTACTGTTTCAACTTTTGAACCTGATGTCCTGATAGATGGCACTAGACCAAGATTCAGAGATGACAGTGTGTTTCTGGAGGATTAGTGATATACTTTGTTGAAAACATAAACTTGCATTTCTGCATAATAGACACTGACTATTCAAGGGAAAAGTTTGCTACCCTTGATCTTGAGGTTTATTTCTTTGTTCCTTTCCTTCCTCCTACCTCTTTCTCATGTTTTTAGCAGTAACAGATGTAGGAACTACTGATTACAGTGAAAAATATAAGTGTTCAGCACATAGAAAATTAAATTATTGATATTTGTTGTATACACAAGGACTCATTCATTTGAAACTTTAAATTGTTAGAGTCATATTTTTAAAAGGAAGTCATCATAAAAAGAAGCAACACTCAGGTAACTGGTTCTTTGCCCACTCACTAAGCCATGTTAAATGTTCATCCAAAGTCTTAGGAGGCACTAGTGTGGTCCACATAATTAAAATTGTGAAGAACCTAATTAGATTAAAGGTTTGATTTGATCCTCTCAAGATTTCTTTACATTCTGAGACTCTGGATTCTGAGATGATATAAAAAGTTAGATATATAACACAATTATCAGGCAATATTATGTAATGTAATGTGCAGAAGTGTGTGTATGTGTATGTGTGTGTATTTAAACTTTGCTGCGTGTGGGAGCAAACTTCTTTACCCTCTTCGGCTGGCCTAAAAATTAAACTATTGGCATATAACAGATTAACAGGAGAAAAACATAAAAATTTACTTTTTTTTTTCATGTACATGAGAGCCTTTAGATAAAAAATGAAGGTCTGTAGAAGTCATCGGGTCCAAAATTTTATATACCTGTTTTACACAAAGAACAATAAACTGTGGGGATGTGACAAGACAAAAAGGTCCTGGGCTAAGGGCAGTAAATTGTGAGACAGTGACTAGTAATTATAGGAGAGAGAAAACTGTTGGTCAAATAAGTTTGTAAATATGATGTATATGTTTGCTCACTTATAGTTTGCATTGGGGGCTGGGCAACTCCAGATGTAGTGGTCTGTGAGGTAGCAGGTCGCCTTCCTGATTGGGAAGGGCCATTGTCTTGCTAATGTTTACTGGAAGAGAGATTCTGCCCCCACCACTGAGAGGTGCAGGAGGATTTTTTTTTCTTTCCTCACTGATCCCTAACCCATTATGAAAAAAGCAGGTTTTCTGCTTTTCTCTTGGCTTTTCTTGTGTCTTGACTGTCTTGGTGAGACACCAATAAACAGAATGGTCCCCTATTCATCGACTCTGCCATTTCTTTACTGTCTGCCTGGATTTAATGAGAACCTGCATGTGAATGACCACGATGGTGGCAGTGGACCCTGGCCTTACAGACACTAATGGAAGATAAGAGTTATTTTAGTGCAGTGGTTCTTAACCTTTTTTGAGGTACCGAACCCACCAGTTTCATATGCGCATTCACCGAACCCTTCTTTAGTGATAAATAAAATGTGATTTTTTTTTCCAAATTTAGTTTTGCCGGTGCGAGACTAGAGTTGCTCAACTTGGCATTGCATATCATGCAGATAGGACGCTGACTCCCATCCCGTTCCGTGATACATGTGAATCCATGTTGTACATATTCATCCGACCACTTTCTTTTTTTGCTTGACATATTTAGTATGGATTAAAATATTAAGAAAGAAACCACATGACGCACAACTACGACAGCCGTTGACTACTGCACGCACTAAATTCCCGCAGCACTGGTTGGCCAAGCAATGTAACGTGATCCTCTGCAGCAAGTGATGGCCAAGCGGGGCATGTCATCACTTTACACAAGTGTGTCTTTACCTCCACGGCAGAGGCATCTTGGAACCCCTGAGACCGACTCATCAAACCCCTAGGGTTCGATAGAACCCAGGTTAAGAACCACTGTTTTAGTGAGTTTGTACAGGTCCATTCCAGATGACTCCCAATCTCTGGTGATGCACAAGGAGGGCGCTTTTCTCATTGGGAATTTTATGACCCGCTTTCAGTAGAAAGAGGGAAGTCTGACAGGCCTTCCTGTATCAGCTCCTTCTCAAATGCCTTCAGCTCAAAATAATCGCCATGACAAATTGGCATATTTAGGGGTGGCATGTTCCGAATCCCTTCACCTGATAACCGTTAAAATCAGAAAAAAAAGAAACAACAAAAACATCTTTTAAATTTCTTTTTAAAATTTATTTTTGTATATTTTAATTGGATTTATTAGGGGTGACACAGGTTGATAAAACTATACAGGTGTGCAATTTTGTAATACATGAGTTGTAGATTGTATTGAGTGTTCACCACCCGAAGTCAAGTTTCCTTCCATCTCTATTTATCTTCCCTTTATCTTCTTCCACCTCCCCAACCCCCAGAGTGTGAAATAAATAACTTTGTATACCAGTTAGGGGTGCATATGTATGCTGATTGTTCATAACATGGTAATGTGCACAGCAAGCACATGGCAGTCCTGTCTACAGCCTGATAAGTAGTCTGAGGTTTGCGTGTAATTTTGTCAGAAAATAAGCAATTTAATTATCAAAGATTTTCAGGCCGATTAGAAAACTGAATTAGGAATTTTTTAAATTAGTAAGATATGTAAAATTGTAATGAAAAAGATATGTTGCTAGCGTGATTTACATGTTTGAATTGATCATTAGTTCCAAAATACTGGATGTGAGGAGGGAACAGACACAGAAAAATCAAACTGAATGCAAAAACATTTTTTCTATTCAAAACCAGTTAATTAGAAAAACTGATTTGAATTGCAAAACACTTATGCAATGAAATAGTAAGTGAATGATAAAGGGAAAGTTAGGAAGGACAGTAGACAATGAAAATAAATGCAGATAACTTTTCATATAATGAAGAGTATGCACATTAAGACATTTAAAAAGCATGTGCAGTTGCCATAATGCTGGCTTTAAAAGAGTAAGAATCAAAGATAATACAAACACAAAGACTGATGTCATTAAGTGTGATTTGTGTTTCCTGGGGAACTAATATTGAACTAAGAAGGTGTGTGACAATTTTTCAAATCCTGCCTTATGTTATACATTCTCTACTAGAATTGCTTTGTGTCCTTAAATTGTTTTTTTGATATGTTACACCTTCAGATTAGTTGTGCCAAGCATACAGTTTTAAAGAGAAAAGAAAATTACTTACAGGCCCAGACAGATCAGTAGGCATTTTGAGTCAATGTCAACTGTGAAATGGACTCCGGTTGTCCACCACTCCAGGCTATTGGAAATCCTGAAGTGTGAATTAACTCTGTTGCTGCAAACCCTCTTCTTACTTGAAACACTCAGCTGGGCATGTAGGAGGCTTGCCCCAAGTTTATTCTGTCTCAGAAAGTATGTGATTTAGAAGGTTAAAGCTTTCTTTTTTTTTTAATTTATTCATTTTAGAGAGGAGACACGAGAGAGAGATAGAGAGAGAGAGAGAGAGAGAGAGAAAAGGGGGAGGAGCTGGAAGCATCAACTCCCATATGTGCCTTGACCAGACCAGTGCAGGGTTTTGAACTGGCGACCTCAGTGTTCCCAGGTCGACGCTTTATCCACCACAGGTCAGGCGAAGGTTAAAGCTTTAAGGACAAACAGTGTTCAGAAATGGAGATCCGTGTAGCGTTTTACATACTATAGATGCCCTGGTGATTGTTTTGCTATTCCCTGAAACAAAGCAATGATGTGAGCACAATAAAGAAACCTAATACATGTGACAGACATATTAGTAAAAATGGATGTTCACAGGATTAATTTTTATTTTTGTATTTTTTCTAAGTTAGAAGTGGAGAGGCAGTCAGACAGACTCCCCGCATGCTTCTGACTGGCATCCACCGGCGGCATGCCCACTGGGTGTGGCGCGATGCTCTGCCCATCTGGGTCGTTGCTCTGTTTCCGTCAGTCATTCTAACACCCGAGGTGGAGGCCATGGAAACTATCCTCAGCACCTAGGTCAACATTGCTCCATTGGAGCCTTGGCTGCAGGAGGGGAAGAGAGAGATAGAGAGGAAAGAGAGGGAAAAGGGTGGAGAAGCAGATGGGTGCTTCTCTTGTGTGCTCTGGCTGGGAATTGAACCCAGAACTTCCACACATCAGGCCATGACGCTCTACCGCTGAGCCAACCAGCCAGGGGCTGTAAGGTTAAGTTTTTTACCGTACTTTACTACTGTATGCTCAAATTATTCAGTCTCATTTCTACAGATTCAATGAGATTCCAAATAATGTGAATCTTGAACAGTTTTCTTCTATGTATTTACATGGGTGATGGTGGCTCATTTCTGCATCTTTGGTCCTAGATCTCAATCCCCAAGCTGGTTTTCATAAGATGATTTTCTTTCACAAGAGAACAAATCCTCTTTCATTTACTTACTTTTCAAGAAGTATAAATCCTTGAGGGGTACAGCATTACATGGATTCTGTGTCCAACGACCTCAGCAGGAAGGTTGCTTCAGACTTTGGCACAAGCCATTCACTGTTTCCAGGAGCACAAGTTACCTGTCCCCAGATAACTGTGGCTTTGTTCAGTTTGCCAGCAAGAATCACTGTGTGTTCTTTGCCTTGTACACATAAGCACATCTCTTGCCTGGATAGAATTCAGTTTCTTCTCGAGCATAAGCACCTTTTATTTTAAGAAGAGTTGTGTGCTCCCTCTGGTTCCCGAGACCTCACTTAAATATCCAGCAAAGATAGTCCTGGGCCACAGCCTTCCAGACATATTTGTCAGTTTAGAAGTCCTCTTCCCAGTAGCCCTCCATGGGCACCAAGATGGTAGGAAGAGGTATCATACAATAATTTTAATAATTAAAAAATAAGTTTTGGATTATCTTTATTTAACCTACTTCATATAGCCAAGTGGATATTTCTCAATTCTCTAACCCTACTGTGATCTAAGCTTAAATTTTTTTGTTGATAACCTCGCACTACAACTCAGGCCCTTAGATTATTTCACTCAAGTCTCAATTCCTTCTTTACTCAGGACATCATGCAAATGCACCGCAAAGGCCTGGAATTTCTTCTGCCTCTTAAGCTTCCTTTCTTTTTGCTAATGTGCCATCCCCTCAACTTGGGTTTCTAGACCCAACCCTTATTTCCTTCTTTCTAAATGACCACAAACAGTACTTTTCAGTTCTCAGTGGCCGATTCTGAAATGTTCATAGTTGAGAAAGTAGTATAAAGAAATAAAGTTGGGCCTGACCTGTGGTGGCGCAGTGGATAAAGCGTCGACCTGGGAACACTGAGGTCGCCAGTTCAAAACCCTGCACTGGTCTGGTCAAGGCACATATGGGAGTTGATGCTTCCAGCACCTCCCCCATTTCTCTCTTTCTCTCTCTCTCTCTCTCTCTCTCTCTCTCTCTCTCTCTCACTCTGTGTCTCCTCTCTAAAATGAATAAAATAAAAAAAGAAATTATTAAAAAAAAAAAAGAAATAAAGTTGGTGTGTAATAGAATTTCTTATAAGGGTACCTCTGGTAGGAGAAGCTTTTCCCTGCATTAAGTAAATAGCCCACTATTGGCTGTGCATGTCCGATGGCTGAAGTTTCCAGGACTGAAGGACAGGTGTGTTAGAGGTGAACTGCAGACACAGCACTTGCTGTATGCAGGGCCTGAAGGACAGCAATGGACGGAACTGTTCAGGCCACTTGTCAGCAGGTCCTTGATGACACTGCAGTACTTTAGTGGATAAAGACGTATTCTGCACTGTTTGAATCCTACATTTCAAGCACTTCTATAGAGCTCTAATAAGATATATCTGTAGGACGTCCAGACCTTACAGTATTTAGTACTTCATTCCCAAAGTGCCAATATAGGCATTTCATTTTTTCCCCATGTAATAATAAATTAAGGGTAAACCCTGGCCCAGAGATGAACTATATCTAGCCTACCCTCTTTTTGGCAAAAAGCCTTGACAGCTTAGATGCCAGACATTTCTAGATGTGCTATCTGAAGATTTGGAGCATGGCAGGGTGGGGTGAGGTGGGGAAGGGCATCGTTTTGCTTTTGACAATAAATCTGATTGTGTGCAAATGCAAGCAAAGCACTGGTGCTGCTGCTGTACCTAGCCGGATTCCACTCTTCTCCAGGTAGAACAGCAACCTTCGGAAGGGGGTCATTGACTGCATTTTAAAGCTGTGAAGGTAGGGCACCCCATATTGTAAAAATGTCACTCTAGGTTTTTAAGCATACCCATCATGTTAAAGAAAAGGTACGAAAGGTTGGAAAGTGAAATCAAAACTACCATCCAAAGCACAATGCTGATGCCAGGATTTTGGCAAGGTTTCTTTCCTTGACTGCAATCATTTCAATGACAGGGTAGCCTCTTTCACCAACCTCATCTCTTCAAAGAAGCAAATTGAAGCAGAGGGATTAGCACTGATCTTTCTCCTGATAGGACCCAAAGGGCAGGATGGGGTTGAATAGCACAGTGATGGAGATAGGATGAAACTCTTGTTACTATTTTCCAGAAGCGAATCCAGGGTTGTCATGGTAACTCACCAGGGTATAAGTCTATTATTGTCAGCTTCAGGGTAGAATTTTGGGTTACAGCCTTAAAAGAGGGTAGCAAGTGTTTGCATTGAAAGAGGGAGAGATGAATCTTTTGGAAGTGGACTGAAACTGATTTCAGATTTTGGTTTGGCCTTTTGAGAAAAGTAGGTGTAGGGAAAAATACAGCAGAAATACATCAATCACTAAGTTTTATAAATCTGGGGGGCAAAGGGCAGGCAGAGAAGAGAGGACTCCCTAGGTAGTAGGACTAAATCTCAATGTCAAAAACAATTGATGCATTTGGTAATTTGCACATTCTCATAAAAATTGAAGCTATAAGAGAAATTGGCTATGAGCTATTAGCTTCTTTGTTTTCTTCTGGTATTACTTATGAAGGGCTCCATTTCAGTGGCTACGATACTAGTGTTTTCCTATATTTTCATTTTGAAGTCACTGCTTTTATGTATTAAGAACTTTATAGAGTTCCTGGGTTTTTTTTTACAGAAAATCATAAATGAAGCAAGTTCTCATTGCTGCAGTTTACTTTCAGAACAATTAGTCCTGGTAGAAGCCATTTAATGCCATGGGATTCTGCAACAAAATGTTTCTCTAGTTTCTAAGTTGGTATGGGTGTATCTAAGTCCACTTCTTTGATTTTTCAAATTCAAGTACCATATCTCTGGAGGAACAGGGCTCTGTACAAACCAGACTTGACTTCCTGGAGCTTTACCTTTACTGAAAATTAGGAAAAACTGATGATGAAATAGAGTGTAAAATTGACAATAGTATTTAAAACTAAACACAGAATTAGAAGGAAATTTTGTGTTTGAGGCAGGACAGTTTT
The DNA here is from genome assembly GCA_037038555.1 of Rhynchonycteris naso. Taxonomy (NCBI): domain Eukaryota; kingdom Metazoa; phylum Chordata; class Mammalia; order Chiroptera; family Emballonuridae; genus Rhynchonycteris; species Rhynchonycteris naso. The sequence continues at coordinate 38,348,518 of CM072997.1, read as the reverse complement.
GCACTGCCTATGTCTCCCAGATCTCCCCTATGATTCTCATTATTAGTACGTTTTGGAAAACTTGGAGAAACCACAATCAAATGGTCAGTCCTTTAGGGATTTCAGAGGATGAATTCAAACAATGCAGTATGCAAGAAACCCCAGATTACGTTTACAGTTGACCCCTTGAACAACAGAGGTTAGGGGCACTGACCCCACATGCAGTTGAAATCTGGTTATTAAATTTTGACTCCCTCCAAACATAGCTACTGATAGACTATTGTTGAATGGAAACCTTACCGAGGATATAAAGTTAACACATATTTTGTACGTTATATGTTTTATGGGCAGAATTATTACAATAAATAAACTAAAGAAAGGAAAATGCATTAAGATAAAAGGAAAATACATTTTACAACATTCACTGAAAAAATGTGCATATAAGGGGACCTGCACAGTTCAAACCTGAGTTGTTTAAGAATCAACTATAATTATTTACATTTGGTTTGGGGCCTCATGACTTGATTTTTTACAGCAATTACAAGGTAGAGCATGGCTTAATGTGATTACTTTCCTTTATATTTTATTGATCAATTGATTTTAGAGACAGAATGAGAGATAAACAGCTATTTGTTGTTTTGCTTACTTATGCATTCATTGGTTGATTCTCCTGTGTGCCCTGACCAGAGATCAAACCTGCAACCTTGGCCTGTTGGGAAGATGCTCTAAATAACTGAGCTACCCGTCCAGGGCTTAATGTGATTCTAAGTCAGAGGTCAACAGCTTATTCCCCGAATGCTGAAATCAGGTCCACCACATGTTTTTCTACAGCCTGCAAGATAAAAATGGTTTTGACATTTTTGAATGGTTAAAAAGAATCAAAAGAAATACTATTTCACAATATGTGAAAATAATATGAAATTTAAATTTCAGGCCTAAGTTTTATTAGAACCCAGCCACAGTCCATTTGCTTATGCACTGTCTCGGGCTGCTTTCTTGCTGCCGTAAGGGCAGAGTTGAGTAGGTGCCACAGAGACTATATGGTTCACAAAAACTAAAATATTGATCTCTGGTCCTTTACAGACAATCTTAGGCAAACTCTGATCTAAGTCATGATCCCAATGTTGCCAAGTTTTAACCTGGGTTATCTACATACAGGGTGGGGCAAAAATAGGTGTATAGTTGTTCATATGGAAAATAATAAAATGATAAATAAATAATAATACAAGAATAAACTGTTTTGTGTCCTCACAACTATAAACTTGCTTTGGCCCCACCCTAACAATCAAATTATATTAATACTTCACCAATGACAGCTGTTCTGAAAAGAGTTTATTGTCCTGCTATACGAAGCCTGAAAATGTGCAGAGACCAGATTTCTCAATGGTAGGACTGCCAAGAAGATAAGATACACAAAGAGAAAACAAGAGATACTGTAACACTTCTAAGTTATCTCTTCTAAAGTAAATGGAAAACTTTTCAGTGATATTTTCTGTTAGGTTTTCTTTTTCATATGAGAAGCCAAAATACCCTAGTTTCAACCCCATGGAAACTGGAGACACTCCCACTTCATCAGTGATTTTTTTTTTCTTTCAGAGGAATTAGTGATCAGTGTGTGCAAGGTCAAATTCTGACCTTGTTTGTCTAACTGTCTGGGATGGAATGTGCTGGGAAACTGACAAAGAAGGGAGCGTTTAGATATGTGTCTTCCGAGATCTCATTCTTCTTCTTCTTCTTTTTTTGCGACAGAGAGAGGGACATACAGGGACTGACAGACAGGAAGGGACAGAGATGAGAAACATCAACTGGTAGTTGTGGCACTTTAGTTGTTCATTGATTGCTCTTTCATGTGTACCTTGATGAGATAGAGTGGGGTCCAGCTGAGCCATTGATCCCTTGCTCAAGCCAACAACCTTGGGCTCAAACCAGCGACTATGGGGTCATGCTTATGATCCCATCCTCAAGCCAGCCACCCCATGCTCAAGACAGATGAACCCATGCTTGGGGATTCAAAACTGGGTCCTCAGCAACCCAGGTCAAGGCTCTATTCACTGAGCCACTACCTGGTCAGGCTAATTGATCTTTGATTAACTGAAGAAGCCATAAGAATAGCTTTCTGAGCAAATGACAACTGGCTTGCTTTAAACAGAGGAAAGGTGTTTTTTTTTTTAATTAAAAACTAATTGTGATTCTAATTTAGCCAACTATCTTGTTCCAGTATAAAATCTGCAGAGTGTAACAGAACACCTAGATTTACAGCTCGCATTGCCCTATCGGAGTGCTTCCTGCCTTATCGGAGTGCTTCCCAAGCTTCCTGCTGTTCACAGAAGGTGTACCCATGGTTATACAATACAGAATCTCAGGATCCACTGACTAGGCCAGAACCTCTCATTTCACACTCAGGCTTGTAGGATGCCACTGAATACAAGAAAAACAGGACTCTGCCCTTGTGTATATTTTAGGTAAATTTAAGTACATTTATGTCAATTTTAGGACTTGTGAACAACAAATTCGCTGAGATACATCGCCTGCAAACTAGTCACAACCTTTCCATTGAAAGAGGACTATGGTGTTAGCCTGAGAACACAGTTAATTTACATAGTGGAAATACTGGCTGTCCTGGCCCCTTAGCTTCTGGAGAGCATTCCTTGGGTAGCAGCCTGGGTGGCAGCAGAGGAGCTGGGCAACATCATCATGATGGCACTTCTGTAAGAAGTTCCTGGAAGCTGAGCTTTAAACAGTCTAACAGCCTCACATTTGTCTCTCCCTCCCGGCACACTTTGACCCCTTTTGAATCCATGGCCCAGCAGTTCAGTGCAGTTTCCTAGACTCAGGTACAGGTAGGTACCAGATTAACCCTCAGCTTTCTGCCTTTCAGCACAAGTTGCTGAAGATTCTCAGAGATCTTACAAACTGCTGGGGAAGAGGTTTCATTGCACCAGGATCACCTGCTTCTGTGCCTGCTCTGCAGTATTTTCGAGAATGCTCATTGCAGGCAGCATTTTCTCAGTGTGTTGAGAGTTTGCTTCCTGGCAACTGTCATCAGTTGAGCTCAAGTAAAATCATAAAAGAAAAAAAAATGATGCTTATTTTTGATGTGAAAGGTGCTCTTCCAAGGTCATACTGGCTCAGAATCTTTTGCACTTAAGCATTTAAGACAACATATTTCAGGAATGAGTTTCCATTAAATCACTATATGGGGGTAAAAATCAGGTACGTAGTGCTTTTTTGTTGTTTCTTTTTTGTGACAGAGTTAGAGAAAGGGTCAGACAGGGACAGACAGACAGGAAGGGAGAGAAATGAGATGCATCAATTCTTCATTGTGACACCTTAGTTCATTGGGGTTTCAAAACCGGGTCCTCAGCAACCCAGGTCAAGGCTCTATTCACTGAGCTACTACCTGGTCAGACTTATTGATCTTTGATTAACTGAAGAAGCCATAAGAATAGCTTTCTGAGCAAATGACAACTGGCTTGCTTTAAACAGAGTCATATGTGTGTCATATGTGCCTTGACCAGGAGGCTCCAGCCTAGCGAGTAAACCTTTGCTCAATCAAGCAATAACCTTGACCTCAAGCCAGCGACCTTTGGGCTCAAGCCAGCGAGACCATGGGTCATTTTTATGCTTCCACATTCAAGCCGGCAACCCCATGCTCAAGCTGGTGATACAGCGCTCAAGTTGGAGACCTCAAAGTTTCGAACCTGGGTCCTTCTGCATCCCAGTCCGACACTTTACCTGCCTGGTCAGGATGTAGTGTCTCCTTTTAAAAAGTTTAAGAAATAGAGGGAAAAGTTTGATACCATGTAGCTATTAAAAGAATACCTACATTTAAGGAGAAAATAAATTTCCCTAAGTCAATACACTGGCCTTTAGATTTCTTCTACCTCCTTTCATAACAGCTTGTGGCTTCCTCAGACTTCAGAGCAGAACTGATCCAGCAGATCAGCTGGGGAGTGCCATGCGGCAGTCATGTGGCACAAGGCAGGACAAGATAATTGTGCGAATCTGCAAGGAATCTTCTGTATCCAGAGAATGGCAAGTCTAATTTAATTGCCCAAAAGAGAAACACAATCCAAGTCCTGAATTGGAATACAAAAGGCCTTTGAATGTGAAAAATGTGGCTAGCTATATATTCTGCAGAAGCAAGTCAGTTCTGAACACAACACTTGTTGTAAACACTGAGATTCAAGTTCGTATCAGATCTCTACATAATACATTCATATAATATAGAACTTAGTTTATGGAAATGGCCTACACTATTTGGCAGCCACAAACCCGATACTAAGGCTGCCTACAGAGAGTCCTACTTTTCTATTTCTGCCTCCTGATTAAGAAATAAAGCTTTTCCCCCCTGATATAAACAATTATTTCTTTTTGACTTTTGAACAATATTCTTTCTCTTGGTTTACTTTTTCTTACTGTCTTTAAATACTTTCATTTTTTACTTGCTTTCCCCATTTTATTTTATTTAGTAATTGTGTTATTTAAATTTTAAGTGTTAATACGCTGTTGCTTTCAAATATCCTCTTTCAAAAAGAGTGATAGGATTTGATGGGTTCCCATAGCATGTCAGAAATTGATGTAGTACCTTGGCTGATTTAGTGCCCTGGCTGGGTTGCTCATTCAGGGCACTCCAAAGTCTCAGATTCTATCTCCAGTCTGGGCACATTCAAGAAGTAATTGATAAGTACACAACTAAGTGAAACAACTAAGTGGAACAACAAATTGATGCTTTTTTCTCTCCCTTCCTCTCTTCTCTCTCTGTCTCAAATCAATGGAAAAAAGAAAAGAAGAAGAAACTGATTTAGCAACATATTGGAAAAAAATCTTTCCTTGAACAGATTGAATTTTTTGCATCGTTTATATAGCTTCTATTGTCTTTTTTTAGCTTATTGAAGTACAATGTACACACAATAAAATTAAATACTTTTAAGTATATATTTATTTTCTGATTCACTGATTTCTGCTTTTTATCTTTTTCTTCTATTTACCATGGGTTTAATTTGGACTTCTTTATTTTTTTATTATTATTTTTTGTGATGGAAAATGTTAGAATTCATCTTTAATTCTTAATTTGGTGACTTAATGCTTAGATCAGGGGTCCCCAAACTACAGCCGGGGGGCCACATGCGGCCCCCTGAGGCCATTTATCCGGCCCCCACCGCACAGAAGGGGCACCTCTTTCATTGGTGGTCAGCAAGAGGAGCACAGGATCCATCCACACCCATAGTTCCCATTGAAATACTGGTCAGTTTGTTGATTTAAATTGACTTGTTCTTTATTTTAAATATTGTATTTGTTCCCTTTTTTTATTTTTACTTTATAATAAGATATGTGCAGTGTGCATAGGGATTTGTTCATAGTTTTTTTTATAGTCCAGCCCTCCAACAGTCTGAGGGACAGTATACTGGCCCCCAGTGTAAAATGTTTGGGGACCCCTGGCTTAGATCATTCATCTTGTATCTTTCCTTTTTGTTTACATTTCTCACCAAACATTACTTTAGCTGTATCATGTACCATTTGCTATGTTTTGTTTTTATTTCTATTCACTTCAAAGGTTTTTCTTCTTTTACCACATATTTTTTAAGATTAGTTATGTTTTCTTAATCCAAATATTTGATGATTTTCCATGTATCTAAAAATTACTGATTTCTTGTTTCGTTCCATTATGGTCAGAAGCATAGTTGGGTTTTTTTTAATCCTTTTAAATGTATTGATATTTATTTTAAACCCAAAATATGGTGTTATTTAAAATATTTTTTTTCATTGATTTGAGAGAGGAAGGGAAGGGGAAAGAAAAGAAAGAGAGAAAGAAACATCATCTCATTGTTTCACTTAGTTGTTCCATTTAGTTGTGTATTCATTTATTGCTTCTTATATGTGCCCTGACCAGGACTCAAACCTGTGACCTCTGGCACCCCAGATTGAAGTTTTATCTACTGAGCCTCCTCCTAGCCAAGGCCCTGATGAATCTTCTTGAATGTCCTATGTAGTGTGCAAAAATTGTGAATTCTGTTTCTGGATGGAGTGCTCTGACTATGTCAATTAGATCAAGTAGGCTGATAGTAACGACAGGTTTTATTTTACTATGACATTCCAAGTACCTCTCAGTTCTCTATTAACATTTGTTATATGAATAAGTAAATGAATGAATAAATACATGGTCTATACCTTGACTATTATTGTTATTCATCATTACTTAAGCTTCAAGAGATTGCTAATTATTTGTTTTTATATATAAACTGCCTTGAAATAATGTTCTGAAAGAAAATATCCAGAGGAAAAGAACTTAAATATATTTCAGGAGAGTCATCACAAATTTAATGTGATGGGATGATGGACAGCAGTGGATGGGGAGGGGAGGAAACCAGAAGGAAGAGAGACTGTGGCACTGAAACTTTTATATCATAAGTACGTTGTTTAGTGATTAAAAATTTTAATGTACTTTCCTTTTACAAAGCTTATGTTTCTTTGCATGATTATTTTAGAAGAGTCATCAGTCATATTTGTGACCCAAGAATAAAAATATTTACAACCAAGATTATCAGTCTGTTAAGAGTAGCTTCACCATTGCCCCCCAAAGTTGTATTTCATATATATTTCTTTTCAAAAATTTGGGCAAATCAACATTACTTATATTTTGAGCTTTTTACAACACTCCTTAGAATTGTAGATACATTGGCATATCAGAAAACCAGGATTTCTGGAAAGGGAATTACAACTGCTGTGTAATTGTGAAGTTTATTAACTAGAGTTATACTTGAGTAGTCTCCCAAAGTAGTGGGAGAGTTATAGTTTTTTTCCATTCATGTCTTAAAATCAACATAAAATTGGTGTACTATTAATTTCCAGCTCTGTATTTTGTTATTTCATTTCTCTAAGAGACTATTACCTTTTTCTTACTTTTCTTTTTTAACTCCCTCCAAAGAAAGCTTGATAGGAATCAAGTCTGGCCAGTTTTGTTACTTCTCGCCTAAGTATAAGTGCTATCTTTAAAATCATAGACTCCTGCTTACTAGTCTAAGGAGTTGCTAATTAGGCCAAAACATGCCTTAGCCTGAGAATTTATCTTTATAAGTTTAAGTTTTAATTTGTAAGAAAGCTGGCCAAGAGAATATGATGTGTGGATTTGGAGGGTTAAATCTACTGAAACTAATTTAATGCAATTTCTTATAAAAACTTTCCTCTGCCCCACACAACCCTCCTCTCCCCAAAGTATTTTAATTAGATACTTCTCTAAGTATGCACACATTAACTTGACATACTCTTGTCTTTAGGTCATGGTCTCCTACATTTTTCTTCTATTTTTTCTTTTATTATTCCTACAAAGGGATTCTTAGGGCATGTTCTTTAAATAGTTGGGAAGAATGATTCTGTTCAAGTTATGAAGGAGAATTATTCCAAATCTGACAAGAACTGCTCAGATTTGAAAGCCCAAGAAGGAGGCCATTAGTCACACTTTGGGGACCAACACTCCTCAACAGAGGCCCTTTTTGTGGAAACAGTGATGGGAAGAAGTGGGTTGTGTGAAGACTTAGGCAACAAGGGCCCAAGCTTCTGGTCCTCTGGCCTCTAGGTGCTTCACTCAGCTAAAAGGCCAGCACAATTCCTGAGTCCTCTGATGCTAAAAGGCTAGCACAATTCTTGAGTCCTCTGATGGAGGCAATACAGGCTTTGCCTGAGCTGTGGGATGTAAGTCGTGATGCAGACTTACAGTAATATGGGTCCTCTGTCACCTGTTCTAAGATGGCACCTAAGGTCTTTTCATTGCACTCTACTTTTGAAAAACTTTTCACTGGCTTTTGAATGTGCTTTCATTTTGAGGCTGCATGGTGCCACTTCCTAGTTCTTGTGTGAAGTAGAAAAATCACCCCTTCCTCAGAAGTAGCTGGATACAACCCTGTGCTAGGGCAATTGTAGTGTTCTTCTATAGTAACAGTCTACACAAGTGTGTATGTGGTTGCCCTTTGGTTATATCTATGACCATGACCCCAGGGTCACTCTTGGTAGGAAATAGTCCGTCTTAAATATTTCTTGGGATCACCTCTGGATTGTGATTGCCAGCAACTACAGGGAGTTCCAGGGTAGATAAGGCTGGCAGTTGTGACAGTGCTACAGAGAAAGGCCATGGGTCTGGAGAAAACTGTATCTGCTCTGTCTTAAATTTGGCTTCTTAGCTTAAATTTCTCATCCTCAGAAAGGTCTTCCCTTGTCAATCCATCTAGAGTGAAATCTCATTTGTTTTCTTTATACAAGTGACAATCATTGTATTTTGTGTTAATCTTGTTTATTACCTATTTTTTCAACTATCTTCGTGAGGAGTTTACCAATACACCCCCAACTCACAGCGGCTACTTGACAACAGAGTTGGCACTTACTAAATGTTCGTTGAATGAAGAAATGCCTTAAGCAGCTTCTGACAATAACAAAAATGAGTGGTGTGAAGACAATCTATAATAACAAGAGGATAGGGTGAACAGCAGCCCTTGATCAGAGGTATACAATTTATTTGATTTCTTATATTACATGGCTTTTCCTTGACTCTGTTACTTTTTTTACAGATAAGAGATGCCAAGTAGTTGATGTTTCATTATTGGTTTTTAGTTGACATTCACTGAGAATGACAGGCATTGTGCTAAGTGCTTTATTTATATACATTATGTCATTCAACCCGTACAAGTACTCTATGAAGTCGGTATAATTATTATTTCATCTTTTATACAAGAAAACTTGAGGTCAGGTGATGGGTATGGTGGTGGCAGTTATACAACTAACATAATAAATGACAATGCAGGACTCAAACCCAGGTCCATCTGACCTCAAATATCACACTCTTAATCATTATCTGGAAAACAATGAAATGGAGCAAGAGATGCAAAGTACAAGCACCTAATTCAGCTTCCTTAGCCTGCGCCTAATGGCCCAGTCTACATTTGGTCTTTACAGATAGTAGAGGATTTCCAGTTTTGCCTATGTCCTAATCTAGTAAATCACATCCTCCATGTCCATTTTGCTTTCCTGTTGGTGCTCGCTTTCCACACCTTGGGCAGAGAGCTATCTATTACATGGTTTCCACATTCCTGGCCAGATGCAGGCTGTTTCTGACCTTTCAAGGCATAAAGGGTCTGGTGGTAGAGCTCAACAGCAAATAGCTCTCAGTCTTTTGTGGAATTTTTTCCTCCAAAGTTTTAATAACCCCTAAAAGGGCAACATTCTTAGCCTTTCAGTTTTGAAACCGCTGTCTTGATGACCTAGAGCCCTGACAGTTTTGAAATGTCAGCCACTTCCCTCCCTCCAAAAAAATGCAAAAAACTGCTCCTTGACCTAGCGTCACAAACATTTATTAAATTTTTTGTCCCAAATAAGCAAAACATTTTCATAACCAATTTCATGTATACCTAGACTATGCATTTACTTTCTAAGTAGAACATTATGGTAATTACTTAAAATATATATATATATATATATGGCATTTCAATATATGAAAAGTATTATAACTTTTAATTCTCCATTTAAACATATGTATTAAATAAAAAATAAACATATATGTTAGAAAGTCTAGTTGACAGAAAGAAATAAAGATAAGTACGTTGATTTGTAGAGGTTACAATGTAATTATAATTATTTAAAACATGACCCAGATATAAGGGGATATTTTGATCTTCTGTTAAAAATCTTAATATCTGAAAAGACAAGTACTAAATGTTTTCACTTATATGTAGAAGCTAGTGAACAAAATAAACTAAAATCCTAATCTCTCTTTATAAACTGATCTGCCACACCACCGTCCTACCAGCAGGACATGTGCTTCTCTTTCCTCGCTCTCACTGCTGCTAGTTTGATAGCTCACACTGCATGTTTGAGCGCATGTGCACAGGATAGGGTACAAAGGAGCACTGCACCGCTATTGGTTCATGGCCTCTGTGTCTCCCTCCCCCGACTCAAAGTTTGCAGATGAAAAAATTGAGGCAACTTAGTCTGTGGCTCTATCAGATCTGAATGTGGGGAACATAGAGCCCTACAATTCAGGAATTCATCAAATTTTTATGATTCTGTGCAGTATGTAGCTATGGCTGAAGACAAGCTCAAGTGTAAGCTTCACTTTATTTTGTAAACCTGTGAAAGCTGCATTTAACATATTTTAATTGCCCTTGATTATCATCCATGCTAGCCAGAAGGTAATTAAAATCAGAAAAACATTTTGGTCTGCATCTTGAGGCCTACGCTACCAAACATTAGGAATGGTTCATTTTGAGCTCTTTTAGAAAAAAAGTATTAAAATTTTCTTAGGCTGCAATTTAAAAGTCAACCATGTTACTTTTTTTTATGTTGTTTTTGGTAACTTTACTTTAATAGGGTGAGGTAAAGATGAAGGTGTCTACATGCTAAAAAAAAGGAATCCTGAGCCACGTCAATAAATTTATTTTAATTTAGTAAATATTTATTGAAAGCCTAGGACCAGGCTACGTCCTGTGGGCAGAGTACCAAGAGTAGCAGAATCCTAATGAGGAGATGAGAAAATGTAGAAATGACTATATTATAGGATAGGACAATTCTTTAAGTGACAGAGGAGATTGCAGGTAGGGGGTGGGGAATGGGGAATATTTAAGAAGTTGGTGGATGGTGGTACATGGTATCATTTCAGTTAAGAATTCCTCCCAACAATGGCCTCCTTGCAGGTGGCACATATAGTTGAATCAAGTGGCACTGGTTTCTGTTTTGGGCATTACTTCTCTCTTCCATTCTCATTTCTCTCTCCAAAGGAAGAGAGTAATGGAAGGGAAAATGCCTTGCTTTCTCTTCAAATAAAAATTGTATTGTTTTTCTTAGGGCAGTGAGACAGGCAAACTATACTTACAAAATATACTCACTCGGGTAGGATAGGCACGCAGGCTATGAGAAAGAAATACAAACCTCTCTAGATTTCAAAGGGATCATTTACAGGAATAAAAAAGGGTGGAGGGGGAAGCAGGTAAAGAAAGGGAAAAGCCAGGATGTGTGCACTGCCAATTCATGGCGTTATAAAAAGATCAGTCCAAAAGACCGTATTTTATTTATTTATTCAAATGATCACACTCTCTCCGAAACATTTGGATGCAAGTGCAGAAATAAAGGTATTCTTGAAGTCAGACTTGCAGTTAATTGCCAGGAAGTAGTAAAGAATGCCAGTGTAATCGCCGCTACCTGTGTGAGTCCTAAGGGAAGATGAGCTCATGAATGCATATATAGATCATCACAGGCTGAATTAAAATACATTAAATATGGAAGTCAGATATAAACCCCTGAGGGTTGCACAACATAAAAAGAATAATTGAAGAACAACTTGAAGCTTTAAAACGGGGGAAACCTAAGATCCTTGCTAGCTGGTGAAAACAGTCACTGCTCACTCAAGGAAAATACTTTATAGAAAGCTTGGGAATGGAAACCCTAGCACTCCAAGTAATCTAAATGAATGTAAATTTAGAAGAAGGGACTTGCTTTATCCTTCCATGTGTGGTCTCTGCAGCCTCTGGACCTCACAGGCTTCTATAACTGTTACCTGAATTGGATTAAATTAACGAGGTTCAAGAGCCCAAATCATCTACCTTCTTTAAAGGGTAAGTGTGTGTGTGTGTGTGTGTGCGCGCGCGCGCGCGCGCGCGCGTGCCCGCGCACGCCATTAAAAAGTGGTATAGTTACTTTAAAAACCATATGTTTTGGGCTAAACGCTTGAACATGTATTTTAATATTTCATTTTGCGGTAACACTGTCTTCAATAGTAAAAGAATCAGTACAGTTAGTGACAGATATGCCTCCCCCACACACACATACAGCTGGAAGTGTCACATTTGGGGACCATGTCATGCAATAAACTTTTGATGTATTAATGAATTGGCATCACCATGGGACTTAATTGGGATCAAAAGTAAAAACTTTCAAGGCTTTAAAATAAAATAAAGTGGCTACTAATCAAAAGAAATAAATACATAAATTCATACAAAGGAATAGAAAAAAAGTGAGTTAAAATCTAGAGAATGCTGAGACTATGGAAAGCATTAAAAATAGAGAGGAAAGAATAGGAAGATTTCTTTGCAAAGACAGATTAATTTAAGAACCGTAATGTAGACAAGGGATTTTATGCAGGAGTCAGTTGGAATTTGTTCTCTAAAACAACCCAAGATGATTATCAAGAGGTATCCCCCACCCCATGAGCCAATGTGAGCATGCCTTTTGACAGATAATGACAACTCAAAAAATTGTGGAGAACCACAAAAGTAAACGGTAAGAGTAAATATTTTGGAATAATGAAGAAAACATTTATAGTACATATACATACATTGTTAGAATTTCAGGAATGTTTGTTTACTGTAATAACATGAACAGAATAAGAGAGACAAAATTTAGAAAGAAAGAAATACTGGTTTCTTTCTTCTAATCTCATAAATAGGCCTAACCAAACAAGTTTATAGTTAATGGGGATTAACTGATTACTTACAAATGGGTTTAGAATCATAAACAAACTCATCTTAGAGAATTCTGCAGCAGAATCACAGCAATCACAAACTTAAAAGCCTGGATAATTCTACCTGAAAGCCAGAGTAAGCCTCTATAAGAATTCCTTTTATTCTATGATATAACTTGAAATTCTGATTACTCAACATCCAGCAAACTGAAAATCTTACTAGTAAAAAGTAAATAACAAAGCACATCACCTTGGAATTCTGCATGTCTTTAACTGCAAAGGCTCGTGAACACTACAGCAACTAAAGACACAAGTACAATTCTTTCAGTAAAAAGCTCTGACTTAATATAAAAGTAAATAAACTAATTTCAGCATTAAGAATTTAAATCTTGCTTTTCTTTCACACAAATAAGCTAAAGTGAAATGGGGGAGAAAAGTCATAAAGAAAAAGTATTTAGTCAACTTTTGGATTCGTTGGTGTAAAGAACAGGTCATCTGAGTGTAATTTTACTCACAGTTGGATTTTAGTCTGCCCATTTAGGTTCCATCTTGTACAAGCAAAGCAGCTTGTATTTGCATGTTCTTTTCTTTGAAGTGATTCCACATTTAAGGGCAATTAAACCATGAAACAAACTATGAAAGACTCCATTCTTGGTTGTGTTCCTGATATAGCAGAAATATTAGCCATGTGCTTTTAAAGCTTAAAAGACCAGCAAATGTAATTTAGTACTCAAGTTTTTATTCTTTGGGTTATGCCATCAATTGGTATTTAACCATCCTTTTTATTGACTTTACTTTTTACTTAAAGGAGTAAATATTATTTTTCTGGGAGGTATTTGAATCCATAATGACAATAATGTAGATGCTTACACATGCTTTAAGAAAGTGTGTTGGGCCTGACCAGGTGGTGGCGCAGTGGATAGAGCGTCAGACTGGGATATGGAGGACCCAGGTTCGAGACCCTGAGGTCGCCAGCTTGAGCGTGGGCCCATCTGGCTTGAGCCAAAGCTCGCCAGTTTAGATCCAAGGTCGCTGGTTCCAGCAAGGGGTCACTCGGTCTGCTGAAGGCCCGCGGTCAAGGCACATATGAGAAAGCAATCAATGAATAACTAAGGTGTCGCAACGAAAAACTGATGATTGATGCTTCTCATCTCTCTTCGTTCCTATCTGTCTGTCCCTGTCTATCCCTCTCTCTGACTCTCTCTCTGTTCTGACTCTCTCTCTGTTCCTGTAAAAGAAAAAAAATAAAGTGTGTTGTGTAACTTAAAAAAAAAATCAACATCTATCTCATATGCACGTATTTGAAAGTATGCACCTAACACATGGAAGTGTTATTCTATGCCACACAAACAGATGAGTAATAACATCTGCCCTCAAGAAGATTGCCATCTATTTTAGCTGATTTCATTCACCATATATGTTCTTTTCATAAGATAAAGGAATAATTAAGCTCTGTGTGTGTTGAGTAAGTACCTTGCCTGAGCAGTAGTGAGATAAAATAATTTTAGAGTTAGATGGACCTGGGTTGAACCTTGGTTGTGCACATTGAGTAATTTTGTTCCTTGGCCTGAGACGTTCACTTAAAACATGCTGGTACTAATTTTTAGCTTCTACAGGTTCAAGAGAGTTAAGTGTGATAATGTATATAAAACACTTATATAAGTTCTAAATTTTTAGTTCAGTTCCTCAAAAAAGGTTAAGAACCACTGGTCTAGGAGTTTAAAATAATTTCATAAATGCAGCCAGGCTGTAGTGGCAATATTTTGGGTGGCTCAGGAGGCAGCAGTCTAGTTGTTGAACACTCAAACAACATCAGAATGCCAGCACATGAAGCTCAAAAGCCAGGCCACCATCCTTCCTTCCATTCTTCATGGGTCACAGCCTCTGCCAGAGCTGGAAAGTATCTGGAGGGATCCGAACAGGACAGAAGAATTAGTGGTATTTCTAAAAGTACGAGAGAAAAAAAAGTGAGTATGGAGGTAGGGATTTGCTTTGCCACTGTTCTATTAAAAATAAAACAAACATAAATTATATCGCAGGAATTTGACTAGAAATAAATATTGGTTTATCTTTCATTTGCTCCCAATCTACCAGATCCATCAAGTATTTTTTCACAGAGAACAAAAAGGAAAACCCAACCCCATGCACACCTTTTAGTCCTGAACAATACTTTCCCATTCTGTTGAACAATGAAGTAAACTTGAGGTCAAACTTGAACGCTCTATCTGAAACCCACATATTGATTTCCTCTTTGTATTCCTAGTACTTACTCTTTACAACAATCTTCCTCAAAAGAGATTAGGGAGATGAAAGGGGCTCCCTAACTAAGAAATTATAAAACTGAATTTCCCAAATCCTACTTGTTATGCTTAATAAGCTAAGAAATGTTAAAAAGAAAAACAAATCGGTCATTTTTCCATCCCCTGGGTGAAGGATTATTTTTCTGTATTTTTAAAGATGGGACTCTCTCTTTCAACTTTGTTGAACCTGTTGGCATTTTGGTGAAGGCTTTGTAACATGTATTTTCTTCTTCCGCTGTGAGTTTTCTTTTAATTTTATCTTTTAAAGTTTAATGTAGATAACATATATACAGGGAAGTGTACAAATTTTAAAGTGTAAAGGTCAATGACTGTTTGTATACTTGATAGACCTGCATACATCAACCAGATCAAGATCTCTTCCAGCACACAGAAGACTCCCTGGTGTCCCTTCCCAGTCAGTGACCCCTCTCTGCTAACTCTGCTGCTGGTTCTGAACTTTATATAAGTAGAATCACAAACTGTGTGCTTTCTGGTGTATGGTCTGTTTTTATTTTAAAACACGAAGTCACAGAGATTCAATTATTTTGCTCCATGTATCAATAATTTGTTCCTTTGTTATATAGTATTCCATTGACTGGATATACCACAATTTAGCCTTCCCTGTTGAGTATTTGCATTGTTTTCATGACTTGGCTATTTTAAGTAAAGCTGCCTTGATCATCCACTGTGGATTCTTAATTTTTTCTAGGCTGCCTCTCTGTGGTAAATAGAATTGTGGAGAGGGTTTACAGGCTCCCAGTTAATCTAGCTCACATTAGTTCTTCAGATTATTTTGGCACCAAAATTAAAGGACAATAAAAGTCCTGTTTTCAAATTAAAAGGAAGAAAGAAAGAGGGCGGGGTGAAGGGAAATGTACAGGCATGTTAATATAAAACCTTAAACTCATAATTCTCATTTTATAGAGGTCTCTGATCATCTTAATTTGCAATGGCTAAATAAGAAGTGCTTACATGATTACAGACGTCTTTACTTCACTTTTGGAAATACTCCATGCCCTTTGTAAATTTAAATGTCAGGTCCCTTTAAGAAGTGATAAAATCACAGTGTCAATTGCAAGTACCAGGGCCAAGTTCACTAGAAAGTTTGTTTGATTTTTAGTGTTTCTTCTACAAGGGTTTCTTTTTGTTGTTGTTTTTTCTTTAATTACATGAAAAGTCCAAACTCTTGACCAAATTTCAGGGAAACTGAGGAAAACAGTGAAGTGCATCTTTTCAGTGTTCATTATTTTGTTCACTATTACTATTATTTCCATCACTGACTCTTACCTTTTGATTCCTTATTCTACTTCCCCTAGATTTTTCTGCTTTTGTTGCCACTTAATTTGCTTCCTCAAATGTGGAAAGTCCTCAACATTCAACTTTATTCCATTGAACCCTAAAATCTACTACATTAATAAATTACGTAGACAATTACCTAAACACTGTTGCTTTCTAATTTTTATACAGATCATCCAAGAAACTGGCCAATTAAAATAATCAGTGCATGGTAATAAGCAAATTATATGTTCAGTAGTTTTCTATTATAGAAATTTTTATTTCTATCATTAAAATTAAGCATAATATTTTATTATGTGTTCATTTTGAGAATGTTAGTTTATGTGTTCATTTTGAGAATGTTAATTGTGTTATCTGTTTAGTTTTAGGGAAATATACATATTCTTTGTAACATCATTACTTATGGTTTGAAAGCATGTAGTAGTCATTTTCAGTTAGGTTTATGCCTATTATAGTTTGAGATACTTCATCATAGATTAAATTATATCAAGCCATATTCCCTCCTAAGAGTAGCTACCTCATACTGTGAAGTCCATTGTAAATGCTATGACAATAGTGACAAATGGCTATGCAAACATAGCAAGCCAAGTTCTGGACATCAACACTTTAACCAAAAAGAGTTAATCTAACTAAAAAAAAAAAAGGTCAATTTTCAGTTTTTAACAGTCACAGGTAGAAGTTTAAAATATGGTTAGAATTTCTTTAGCCTTTAGGGCTAGACGAGTTGAAGTTTCTATGATGAGTGTTACATCTCACCATTCATGTGCTGGAAGCAGTTTTATTTAAAGATAGAGTGGAAAGTACACAAGTAGGCCAAAGTTTAGAGAGAAAAGAAAAATATTTGTGTTGAAGGGCAGTGGTCAGAGAAATGTACTAGATTATTAATGTAGAAAAAGCTTGGCATTTATTATGTTTCTTGGAAGGACATTTTTGTGTCTCCTTAATTTTCTTTAAAACCACACGAGTAGTTCCATCTGGGAAAGAATTCTCTGTTCTAACCGACATTCCAAGGCCAACTCTCCGGCCTTCCTTAAAACAGGCTTTGTATTAAACTGTGGTGAAATAGCCCTTTGTTAGCTCTATATACTTCTAGGCTCAAAACGCTGAAGTGATAAAAATATAAATTGTAATTCTTTTTTTTAAAAAAATCCCACTTTTGCTAGAGCTGGTTTTAAATTCTTATGATAGCATATAACTCGTTCAAGGTTCCCATTAAGCATTTACAATTAGCTCAGTGTTAGGGAGCAGGAGGAACCTGTTGATACAGCTCCTTTAAGTGCTGTGGATTTCAAAACAACTGGACAGAGAGATAGCACACATTCCTATGGTGGGAGGCAGTGGAGAGCTGATAGCCTTTCCCATTCATTCAAAGAAGGAGAAGGGACTGAACCTACCTCCCAACAGGTGAAGTTAAACCAGTCCTGTAAGTGGATTGATTTGTTATATAAATCGAAGTTCTGTTTGTGGGGGCCATAGCAATTCTTTCTGATCTGGTACCCTTCTATTCCCCCACCCCACCCCCCGACACCCCTTAGATCACTGCTGGGAAAATATTTCTTGTTCAGAGATGTCTTTCTTCCTCCTTGCTAATAGAAAATTTTGTTTCCTTTCAGTTCAAAAGGAGATTTATTTTTCCTTTTTGTCTGGTCTGTGTGCCTTGCCTAATACATTACATTGTTTCTCTTTTGTTACCATGCTTGTGTACATCTTAAAAACAAAAATAAATGCATGCTTTATAAACACATAAAAGAATCCTACAGCTGTTCTCAGTGATTATGTTCTTTGAGCATTTAAATTTTTGAAAGTGCTTAAAAATTTCTTTAAACAAACATTTATCAAAAACTTCTTACAGAACCCCATTCTGTGAAATTTTATACTTTTGCTCTTATGGATTATTTACAAAAATGCCTAGATTGTTTCAGCAATAATTATGCATGTATTAGTGCAGTGGAGGCTCAACAGATTAAGGCTTTAGAATGATTTTTTATTTGTTATTTATCCATAGAAGTGGATTTCAGTACAGGTAGGTAAAAACGTTACTCAGGGCAACAACATAACTGAAAAAAGAATGACGTCATATAAGGGTTGTGAAAGCAAGAGAAAATGTTTGCTGATATTTATTCTTTGAAAGCCATGTGCTAGTATTGCCATTTAAAATTTTGTAACTTGTCAAAATCTTTAGTAATAGTAGGAGACCTTCTGAGGTGTGTCTTCTCCTATCCAGAACACCTCTCCCTCCCTTTCTTCAGCATCAGGTCTCAGTGGTCCTTGATAGTCAAGATAACTCCACTGCACAGCTGACAGTATCGAGTCGAAGCCATGGATTCTCTGACTCAGCCACACTTTTATCTTGTGAGGTCAATTCATTCTAGCAACAGTGACATAAACTTTCCAGGAAGCTGGCCGACTAGAAATGTCGCTTCCAAGGGATGAAGTCAAAGGACTGGGAATAACACCCATAACACAGTAGGAGCTCAGTTTTCGTTCCAACAGTCTTCAACTCTTTCTTTCTTGCCAGGTATATTTCCAACCAGATCATGAAGGAGACAGTTTTCTTTTTTTCTAGCACATTTATAACCCTGGCTTTAGAAATATTGAGGGACCTGACATTACCAAAATTAAAGAATTAAGCTTGTACTCAGCATTCCAAGCCCTCCACACCTCTATAAGCTTTATCTCCAAGATACCCTTTAAATTTTCCTTAAGGGAGTCGGGAAGGAGAGTTTTGAGCTGGTGGTAGTCCGATACTTCTACCCACCTAATTAAGAGCAGTGTTACATACTAAACTTTGCTACACAATAATGTTGGTAGGGAGCTCTAGCAGCTCAATTATTTTAAAAAATAAATACCAAAAGCCCACATTAAAAATGCCTGCCTTTAGACAAACTCCACTGAGCCACTACTCCCTCTCTAGCAAACTGGGAGGCCTCAGTCATCTTTCAATGGCTTCTGCCTGATCTCATTTATTTGAGTGATTGCCAGCAGTATAAGTGGAACAAAAAATTTTTTTAAGATTTTATTTATTCATTATTAGAGGAGAGAGAAAGAGAAGGGGGGAGGAACAGGAAGCATCAACTGCCTGGACCAGGCAAGCCCAGGTTTTTGGTTTTTTGTTGTTGTTGTTTTTTACAGAGACAGAGAGAGTCAGAGAGAGGGATAGATAGGGACAGACAGACAGGAATGGAGAGATGAGAAGCATCAATCATCAGTTTTTCGTTTTGACACCTTAGTTGTTCATTGATTGCTTTCTCACATGTGCCTTGACCGCAGGCCTTCAGCAGACCGAGCAATCCCTTGCTCGAGGCAGCGACCTTGGACTGAAGCTGGTGAGCTTTTGCTCAAACCAGATGAGCCCGTGCTCAAGCTGGCGACCTTGGGGTCTCGAACCTGGGTCTTCCGCATCCCAGTCCCACACTATATCCACTGCGCCACCGCCTGGTTAGGCAAGCCCAGGTTTTTGAACTGGCAACCTCAGCGTTCCAGAATGAATTGACTTTATCCACTACGCCACCACAGGTCAGGTGTAAGTGGAAAAATTAAAATATCTACACCTAGAGTATGTATTTTCTCAAAAAAAGAATACTGATACTACATAATGAGTGGCCACTCCCTTGGAAGAGGACAAGGTTCTCTAGAGCAGGACTTCTCAAACTTCATAGTGAATAAGAGAATCATTAAAGATAATATCACAATGCAGATTCTGATTTTGTAAGTTCAGGGTGGGGCCTGGGATTTGACATTTTTAAAAAGTCACAGGTGATGAGAATGCCGTTGGTCCATGTTGTTATTGTCTGGGCAGTTTTGTAAAAATGCAGATACCTGGTTCAGTCTCCATTCTATTTTCCTTTCC
The DNA here is from genome assembly GCA_037038555.1 of Rhynchonycteris naso. Lineage (NCBI taxonomy): Eukaryota > Metazoa > Chordata > Mammalia > Chiroptera > Emballonuridae > Rhynchonycteris > Rhynchonycteris naso. Next base: position 38,328,651 of record CM072997.1, on the reverse strand, counting down.
ACCCCCTTCACCCCATCCCAGGTTTCTGATTGAATTGGTCTGGTTACAGTCTATGCAAGGGGATTTTAAAAGTCTCTCAGGTAATATTAATAATATGCCGCCAAGTTTAAGAACCTCTACATCCTGTTTTTAATGGGTATCCACTTGGCAATTTATTCAGTTACACAGTAGTCCCCCGCATCCGCTGTTCCAGCTACCTACAGTCAGCCGTGGCCTGAAAATATTTAATGGGAAATTCCAGAAATAAAAAGTTCCTAAGTTTTAAATCGTGAAACTTTCTGAGTAGCATGATAAAATCTCATGCTGTTTTGCCTCGTCCTGCCCGTTCGAGAATCATCCCTTTGTCCAGCATGTCCGTGCGCTGTACGCCACCCACCCCACTAGTCAGTAGCTCTCTGGGTTATCAGATCAGTTATCAGAGAGAAAGATATAGGGAGGTAGAGAGAGAGGACATTCATATAGCTTTTATTATAGTATATAGTTATAATTGTTCTATTATTATTTTATTGTTCATCTCTTGCTGTGCTTAATGTGTAAATTAAACTTTATCATAGGTATGTATATATAAGAATAAACAAGTATATATAAGAATATAAGAATAAACAAGTGTATATAAGGTTCAGTACTATCCACAGTTTCAGGAATCTACTGGGGGTCTTGAGGGACGGATCATTTTTGGATAAGGAGAGACTACCGTAGCGTAATGTGCCGCTGGCTCTATAGGCATTTGATTTTCTGAATTAAATACCCTGCCCTTTCTTGGAAAAATCACATCTGTCTTTGAACACCCCTTTTCAAATACTACTGAATTTTTCAAATATCTAATACACTTTTAAGAATTCTTCTTTGCTCTAAATCCCATACAACTTTATTTGTAACTCCTAAGGGAATGAACACATTCTGCCCTGTACTTTTATATGTATGTATTTTACCTCTCTAGTTGATAAACTACCTAATGGCAACCATTGCCTCACCTCCTTTAGCTTTTTCTATGGTTTCCAAGCTAATGCACCACATAGTGCCCTGAGCATTATTTCCTCATTTTTATTTAAAAAAAATTTTTAACTGATTTTGAGAGAGAGAAGGAAAGGGGGGGGGGAGATGAGAGACCAAGCAATATCAACTCATAGTTGCTTCACTTAATTTGTTCATTGATTGTTTCTTGTACATGTTTTGACCGAGGGGCTCAAGCTGAGCCAGTAACCCCTTGCTTAAACCAGAAACCGTGGGCTCAAACCAGGGACCCCTTGCTCAAACCAGTGACCTTGGGCTCAAACCAGCAACTTTGGCCTCAAGCCAGTTACCTTGGGTTTCAAATTAGCTACCTTTGGGCTAAAGCCAGCGACCTTGGGATCATGTTTATGATCCCATGTTCAATGGGGCGACCTTGAGGTTTTGAACCTAGACCTCAGTGTTTCAGGTCAACACTCTATCCACTGCACCTCTACCTGTCAGGCTCTTTGTCCATTTTTATATTGAGTTGTTAGTAATTTTCTTGTTGATATCTAAAAGCTTTTTATGTATTAAAACTATGGTACTTAAAAAATTATTTTTCATTGATCTGAGAGAAAAAATGAAAGTGAGAGACAGAGAGAAGCATCAACTTATTGTTTTATTTAGTTGTTCCATTTAGTTGTGTATTCATTGATTGCTTCTCTTACGGGCCCTGACTGGGGATACTCTACATGCCAGTTGATACTCTACCACTGAGGCAACCAGCCAGGGCAATTCCAGGAATTTAAATTGTAGTTTGAAATTATCTTCCCTAATCCAAAACCATAATGAATTCTTCTCATGCTACATTCTAGAACAGTGGTTCTTAACCTTTTTTGAGGTACCGAACCCACCAGTTTCATATGCACATTCACCGAACCCTTCTTTAATGATAAATAAAATATGATCTTTTTTTCCAAGTTCAAGACATAGGTATATGTTTTTTTACTGGTGCACAAAATGAGCTGTGCATGAACATCACCTTGCTCAAAGAACAAAACCAACAAAGTGCATGAACTCACAACAAATTACGGTATTACTTTATTCTGGCCTCCGCGGCAGAGGCTTCTCCAAATCCCTGAGACCGACTCATCGAACCCCTAGGGTTCGATAGAACCCAGGTTCTAGAACATTCACAGCTCTGCCTTTAACATTCAAGTCTTTGATCTTTCATATATATTTGGTATGTGATATAAGGTGCAGACCTGATTGTTTTTGTTTGCCCCTACTCTGTCAAAATACCTTTTTTAAATACTTCTTAAAAAACATAACTGTGAGAGCATTGAAGAAGGGAAGCAAGACTCGTATCTAGGAGACCAGTCTAGGAATATAAAAAGTCATGGATACCAAAGCAAAGGAGAGGTTAATAAAGCTTAAATATTCAATTAGTGTAGTAAGATGTACAGCAAGTATCGTACATAGAAGTTGCTATTGCCACCACCCCTTCATGGTAGACACGACCCATCTGTCATGGTACTTCTTAAAACATACTGTTTCAAGCAGCCACTTCCAATTAATTAAAATTGACACATTTGCCATCCCTGGTGTAGGATTTGATTTGGGAGAAGTTAGGGAGAAAGAGAAGTGGCAAGGCAGGTAGATGAAAAGGAAGGTAATGTCAGAGTCTTGAATTCATACTAAGCAATATAAAATGATGTGATTTTTTTTAAGTCAAAAAATGACTTACAGATTTGGGGATGGAGAGAATAATAAAGAAAATGAATTTGGTCTTGGATTTCAGGTATCGATACTGTATTTGGACTGTTTGTATTTGCTTAGCACTGGGTTAAAACTACAATGTGTTTAGAAATAAAGATTTAGTTTGGATTCACACAAAGTAATTACTTGAGGAAAAATATTATATATGTGAAAGCTGGAGAATGCAGTGAGGCCTATGAAATCCCAGTATAAAAGATGACTGTCTTAGAAATTATGGGAAAAGATGAACTTGCAAATGGAGCATGTAATAATAAAAACAACAACAAAAGTTGATACAGGTCTACATAAATTGCGATAAGAAGCATAAAGTGATCTTATGATAATAATGCAACATCAGCCTCCACCAGCCAATCTCAACACATTATGTCCAAGCTTGGGCTTTGGAACTTTAGACATTAAAATCCTAGAAAACATTCAAAGAGCAACAAAGATAATTAAAAGGTTTGAAATAATAGCTAAATAATAGCATGAAAGTATATTCGAGTTAGTCTGGAGAAAAGAAGAACAAATGGTGACTCTATTCAAAATAGATAAAGGTGATATATAAATATGTTTCTCTCCTGACCAAGTGGTAACATAGTGGATAAACGTTGGCTTGGGACACTGAGTACCCAAGTTCGAAACCCCAAGGTCAGGTTAAGTGCAGGCTCAGCAACTTGAACCCAGGGGTCGCTAGCTTCAAGTCCAAGGTCTCTGGCTTGCTCAAGCAGATCAGCGGCTCAGCTGAAGCCACCCCCCCCCCCCAAAGGCTCATATGAGAAAACAATCAATGAACTACTGAAGTGCCTCAACTATGGGTTGATGCTTCTCATCTCTCTCTTCCTGTCCCATCTGTACCTGTCTGTCTGTCTCTCTCCTCTCACTAAAGAAAAGAAGAAAAAAAGAAATAACTATTTCTCCAGGGTTCAGAAAAAAAAAGAAAAAGGGATTAAACTATAAACTGATATGCATGAGATATGGGGCAAAACTTCCTGAGAGGAAAGTTAGATATTACACTAGAGTTAAATTTGGTAGTTCAAGTTGTCCAGAGGTTAGAATAGAAAACTTCTGTCTGTGAATCTCTTAGGCATGGAGAGCTACATAGGAAATCCTCTGCTGAGCAAGCACTCTGTACTTAAGGATACAGTTCCTGATCCCTGCCAGCAAAAATCCACCACAAACCTTGTGCCAGTTTCTGTTGTCAGATCCTCATTTTAGAAGCTCATCGCCATTGCCAATGTCCCATCAAGAGCCATGTATTCATTCATTCAATAACTATTTTTGAACGGTACGTGCGAGACATTATTTTAGGCACACAAAACAGAAGAAAGGACTGTATCCAAAGTTTGAGTGTTGCTCTATATCAGGTACTGAGCAATTAGCTAGCTGCTCAGCTCTAAAAGCCACCTTCATGAAAGCCTGTCTCTTGTACTTCCTGGATCCCTCCTTTATTGCCTCCCCAAATTCCTGCCAGTCTGGTATCTCAGAGATCAGTACAAGGCACTCGAGAATGCTTGCTCCAAAAATAAGTAAGTTCAAGAGTCTGGATTTAATATTTTTTAAATAGAACACTGATTGTTTGTGGTTTCCATTTGTATCAAAAATCATTCAAGATGTAATTTATCCATTGGGCTTCCTCATTCCTTTTGACTGTGCTGCCTGACACTAGTGAGTGTGACAGTATGATGCTCAATGACAGTGCTTACTGGATGGAGCTTTACTTTTTGAGAGTGACTCATTTTAATTGCTCAGACAGGCAAAATTAGAATACACATCATTTAGGTAGTCTGTTTATATAATACATGTAGATACACTATGTATTTTTAGATGCTTTGTAATGTAAAATACATGGAAAGAAGGTCACATTTCTAAAAAGTATACATGTTTAGAAATTAGCTGATTGTTTCTTAAAGTCATATTTAGTATTAAGAATTGATTGATATTTGGATCGTGAGTTCTTTGATTTCTTAAAGACAATACGTGTTGTAGTTCACTTTCTTGGTATTGAACTCAGCATTGAGGCAACAGTCTGTTTCCATTTTTGTGGAATTCAGCCACATTCACTGATTTAGAAGCTACTTGTAGGATAAGTAAGTAGTCCTATAACTCCTGTTATTATTATTTCCAAATGCTTTGAAGCATTCTAATATCACTTAATATAATTCTTCAGTTAGAGGATCTGGCCATAACAGAAGGTATGCTTAAGGTGCAGGGCTGGCATGATTAGAAATGACCATTTTACTGGTAAGATTTTCACCAATTCAAAGATGCACAAACTGGCCAGAATAAATGTGTAACAGTTAAAGTATGAAATGACCCAACATTGAAACAAGTTTGGCTTGGAGAGATAAATGTTAACAGGCAGATTTATTGTAACTGTTCAAGAACAGGCAGACCTTAATGACTTTGATGACTCTCAGAACAAAAGACAAAGGGGGTGGGGAGGGATGTAGAGCACCCCAAAATTAATTGTGGTTTTATAGAATAGTTACCTATTATAATGAATCCAATGACCAACTATCCTTGCTTAAAAAAATATGCTAGATGCTATAAACCTCATCCCATTAAATCTGCATAGTCTGTAATATAAGGAATAGTTTGCAGAAGAAAAATCTGAGGCCAGATAGTTTAATAATGTCCCCTACTTAGAAAATGGTGGTGATGTGATTCAAACTTGTCTATTTGATTTAAATCTGTGCTTTCATTACATCACATTGGTTCTTACTATTGAGCCTATTATTACACTTGTTTACACACTTGTTTTTCCCTTTAAGTTTTAAAAAATATATTTATTTTATTGATTTTTCTCTTTCATTTTCACTAAAGTGAACATTTTCCAAACGAAGCAATTAGTTGACAATATGAAAACTTTCACATAGTCAGCCATACCTCCTAGGCATAGGTCAAGGTAGTTTTAAAGACAGGGGGCTTAAAGAGAATTCAAGTGTTTGAAAAAAATAATAATCATGGTGAATGTGGTTTTTTATTTGTAAATAAAAAACCAAAAGAAAGTTTAGACATTGATATCTCAGTTTGAGGATCAAGCAAAAAATAAAAATAGCTGGAGATGCCAAAGAGATAATGTCACCAAGTAGTAATTATATAAACTAAGTCAGCTAAGCTGAGAAAACATAACTGAAACAGATATGAAGGAAGCCGAGGTGAAAGACTTGTATATAAATGAATGATGTCACTTTAAAGCAGAATTTGAGATCCATTTAATAAAAAGGTTCATTGTTTTCTGGGCTGTTCTGCCAAATTATACAAGGGCATGTATTTTCATGACATGATTAGTTTTGAGTGTACTATTCTATCAATAATATGATTTTCCCAAGTGTAAGCTGTAACATTTAAATATTAATATTTCTGTTTAGGCTCACTTAGAATTGCATTAGTGCCCTTATGAACTTTTATTATAAGACCACAATCTCCTCTTCCCTGCCCCTCCAACGAGATTGTTCATGTTACATTCTTGCACAAGAAGTAAATGTATTCTTTTGGGCTCAGTGTACATTTTTTTGAACAAGAAAGACCATATTAAACCTAATATTTACTATGAAGCAAAAAGCTAGTACTCTATAAGTACAGAGTCTTAAGAAGAATAATTTTGATTTGGGCTCTATAACTAAAGTTTAAGGCCACCCATTAATGGCATACTTTAGCTCTCCAACAGAAATTTGACCCATAAAAGAAAACATTTTTTGGCTTATTTCCAAATATCAAATGGGGCAGAATGGATTTACTTGTATTACTTTTATTTATATTGTCTTTTTTCTGAACAACTTGCTTTTTTATCCTTTTAAAATGAAACAGACTGAAAACATTGTGAATATACTTGTACCATTGCAAAAGTATTCCATCAAAGTAATGGTGTCTTAATCATTCTTTAAAAAAAGGAAGACTTGAGCAAAGTGTAGACCTGGAATGCTGAGGTCGCTGGTTTGAAACACTGGGCCTGCCTGGTCAAGGCATGTACAAGAAGCAACTATGAGTTAATGCTTCCTACTCCTCTCCTCCTTTTCTCTCTTACACTCTTTCTCCTCTAAAATCAATAAATGAAAATATCATTAAAAAAATAAAATAAGCAAAACTTGAGAAGCAATACATGAACAACTAAAGTGAAGCAACTACAAGTTGATGCTTCTCATTTCTCTTCTCCCTCCTTGTCTCTCTGTCTATCTCTAAAAAAATAAACACACCCAAAGCAAAACTTAAACACACACACACACACATACACACACACACACACTCAGATACTCAGATATACAGATTGGGGAAATATTAGACCAAGGATTCAAAATTTAAAACAAAGATTTGCTGATAATGTATAGTCAGGAAGAAATAAAGGAGGGGATCATTCATCAGTCAAAATCTGGCCAACCCTTCAGTTGTATCCACACATAAAAGAAGGCCCTTTGGTTCCATGTGTTAAAGATACAGATGTGATTGCCTAGTCAGGAGAAGGGAAAGATGAATGTTCTACTCATAAGCTGGCAAACTTCAACAGGCAATTTCAAAGAGTGCTGATAACATACTTTTCAGAATAGTCACAATCTTTATCTATTGAGGTATTAAAGATTAAGACTTTATTGACAACTAATCAGCCAGTTATACAGGAGTGCTTCTTCACTCTCCAGACACATCCTGAGCCATTTATGAAGTATGTACCTATATGTGTGCAGGGCATTGGGATGAGAGATAAGCAAGAAAAATGCATGTCGAAGATAAGGTCTTTGCCCATCCTGCATTACTCAATGGATACCAAAAATTGAAGTCAAGTCAGGGATACCAAAAATTTTTAAAAGCTCAGCAATGACAAACTTACCAAGTTTTTATGAGCAGAAAATACTGGGGAAAAGCTTTAATTTAAGCATGAATGTAAATTTTGCATTTTGAAATTTGTAACTTGGTGTACCGACTTTATTCCTAAGGAACTATAATCTTTTCAGAGCTCCACGCCTCAAATGGGGCCCTGTCCTCACCTTTTTTACCTTGAAGCAATGAAAAACCTTGTTATTTTCTTCTGTTCTACACTCTTCTCTTTATTTTTCCCTTGGGGATAGCTGTTGTACAATCAGAAACCCTAAAATTTGTCAAACTCTCTTTGGGTTAGGTAGGTTGTAGTGCCAGCAGCCAACGCAATCATGGCCATTCACATGCAGGTTCACATTAGATTCGGACAGACGGTAAAATGGAGCCAAAAAACGGTGGGCCGTCCCTTTATTAAAGTCTCGCGCTGACTGATGAGAAACACACAGGGAAAACAATTCCCTCTTCATTCAGAGCTCCCCAAACCCTGACACATTCTTTGGTTCCACAACCAGGAGAACCTTCTCCGGTTCCTTCTAGAATCATAGGCCCCACCAGTCTCCGCAGAGCTTGCAAAAGCTCCTCACCTCTGGTTCTCCATCTGCACATCTTCTCCCTTCTCTGCCGACATGACTTCTTCCTTAGCACTCTGCATTCCCCCTGCTCTCACTCTGTAAATACAGCTTCCTTCTTTCCCTCTTCTCCTTCTTCCCCGCTCTTTTTCTTCAAAACTTTCTGGTGAGAAAAACCTCTCCTCCAGCAAACACTAGCAAAACAATGGCCTTTCCTAAGTAGGAAGGTAATTTGCAATCGCATAGATTCACATATACCTGGCGCTGCCCAGCCCCCAATGTAAGCTATAAGTGAGCAAACATAAAAATAATATTTTACAAACTTATTTGACTAACAAAGGTCTCATTCTTTATTATTATTATTATTATTATTATTATTATTATTATTATTATTATTATTTTTAGTGAAAGGATGCGAGATAGACAGAATCTTTCATGTGCCACAACCAGGATCCACCTGGCAACCCCCATCTTGGGCCAATGCTCAGATCAACTGAGCTATCCTTAGTGCCTTAGGCCAAAGCTTGGACCAATAGAGTTACTGTCTGAGGGCAGAGAAAAAGGAAAGAATGGGCAGAGAGAGGGGGAAGGAAGCAGATGATCGTTTCTCATGTGTGCCCTGACTGGGGTTCTAACCCAGGACATCTGCACACCGGGCTGACTCTATCCACTGAGCAAACTCACCAGCACCCAGAAGGCCTTATTCTGAAGGTTCAGAGAGTGAGACCCCAATGGCAATGAATCTTATTCTACCTGATGGTCTGAGTGTGTATAGTAGGGCTACTTTCCAGTTTACCTCTGTTTACTTGATGGCTTTATTTCTGGACTTCTGAAATGAGAGTAATGAGCAAAATTTTAATTGCACATATAAAAGATAATATAATACAAGTACTCTTTTTCCTGGCCATGAAATGGGATTGCTAATCTATATAATTTCTTTAAGAAATGAAAACTCAGACAAGTCTTCTATAATTCTGTGGAAATGGAAGTATAAGAGTTTTTTTAAAAAAAACCTAACCACTTCTAGGTTTTAGGGAATCTTCTTAAAGAGCAGAGAGAGTAATTAGAAAGGGTCAGTTGGAGAGTAACTGCAAAATGCAGATAAGGATGGAGAGAATGTCAGGAAAAAAATCATCAATGGGTAATAATTTCACTGAGTAAATTCTCCCAGAAGAGAATATTTTTCTGTGTAGAGATACTCATCTGTATCTGAGACTCACAAACTGGCTGGCAAGTTTTAGTGGCAGGAAAATTGATAAATAGTGATAGCCTGGAGATACAATTTTTCTCCTTGCACATAAATGTCTTTGGATGTCCCTTGGCTATTTTTATCTCAAAGCATTAATCTATTTTTCTTGGGGAAAATAAATTCATGATGACGCATCTCTAAGTTCTCAACAGCTCAAAGATTTCCTTAAATTGTTTTTTAAAATATTACTTTTCCGTATTAAATTAAGGGTTCACTATTATCTAAGAAGTGATCTGAATTTGGAGTTTGTAATTAGGGATATATGTAAATTACCTTTGCTGTAATGACTGGATAATTTATTTCTGATCCATCTTTTAAAACAATAGTTCTAGAAATCTGCGTTTAAACAAAACAAAAGCCTTCCTCAATGACTCATGCTTATTTTAATGTTTTAAACAAAATAACTACAACTTCAATAATTGTTCGTTCTTTCATTTTAAAATAAACTATGAAGACCCTCATTTAAATAAATGCCCAGTATATGTCATTTTGTGTATCACAAGCTGGCAATGTGATCTGAGAGTAGTACCAACTTCCCACCATTACCAACACACCCTAAAGGCGATTGTGTTACCCAAATTAACAAAACCCCAAAATAATACAATTACCCGAGTCATTGAAAAATGAGGAAAAGATTTCCTAAGGACCTACCAACTCTAGCATTTCATAATTCTTAAAATGGTTTTTTTTAAATATATAATCTATAGCAAGACATTTTCTTATACAACAGGAAATAAGGCCACAAAAGAATTGGCAACAAGACAGGTAAAGATGAGAGAAGTAAACTGTGTATGTGCACATAGAATACAATGGCTGGATGTTGCATTGAGAATCTCTAGATATCAAGGGGCAACAAAGACAAAAACAAATAAAACAGAAAACCATTGGTTATCTTAGAGAAGAATAGTAATGCCAAACATGAGAGCAGATTATTGTCAACATCAAATTTTACAGACCTCACACTTCTGGTAGTGTCTGTTCTGTGTGCAACTTATTAAGTCCCTTGCAGAAGAAATCTCTTTGTGAGTTAGAACTATTAAACTTTAGAAATAAACTTCTGGTATAAGGAACATTTACAAAGATGGGAATTTTGAGTAAGATCAGCAAAATGTCTATAAAATTAATGTCATGTCCTCCTTGTTTACTAAAGAGTTATAATTTAATACAACAATTAAAGCATACATTGAAACAATAAATATTTATGGACTATTCATTGTACATAAGAGAAATTGGGGGAGATATAGATGAATAATACAGGCTGTAAACTCTGGGAGTTTATGATAAAACTTGTACCATTGATGAATTGTTTATACTTTGAACATATAAAGTTCTCCATAAACATTCATATATATCACATACTTTTCATGGACAGTGAAATCACTAACTAAAATGCTTGAATCCTTTGCTATTTATTCTTCTCTTACAAAGTTCAAGGTACTGATAACTGATTAATGTCTTAAATTGTTAAACCACTACTAAATTATCACCTTAACAGGTTAGTCTTACGTTCAGTCAGTATTAGTTTCACATCCACTTTAACTCATTAATCAATAATACTTAGGGTTTATTTTGTGCCAAGCACTGTGCTGGGCACTGGGGATACAAATTGAAACAAAGGGCCACTGCCCTTGTGAAACATACATTCTGGTGGAAAGGCAAATGCAAAATAAATAATCACAAATAATTTATTGAAAATTGTGGTAAGTATTTTGAAGAAAAGCAAAAATCAAGCAGAGATCTAAGTGTATGAGAAGTTAATCTAGTAAAAATAGGGTAGGGGACAATTCCTCAAGTTTTCCAGGCAGAGGTCCCAGACCTTCTTTACATTCTACCCAATTATGTTTGAGCAATCTTATCTAGTCCTGTGGGTTCACATATCATCTAAGCACTGACAAGTCTAAAATTTATTTCCTGACTCACACTTCTCTTTAGAGTTTGACCTGGATACTCCATTAATCTACTTGGCATCTCCACTGAGATATCTCTTAGGTATCTCAAACTTAAAATAGCTCAAACTTGCCTGACCTGTGGTGGCACAGTGGATAAAGTGTAAACAACCTGGTATGCTGAGGTCGCTGGTTCGAAAGCCCGGTTAAGAAACATACAGGAAGCAACTACTACCAGTTGCTCCCCCCCCCCATCTCTCTCTTCTCTCTAAAATCAATAAATAAAATCTTAAAAAAGAATAAAATTAGCCTGACCAGGCGGTGGCGCAGTGGATAGAGCGTAGGACTGAGATGCGGAAGACCCAGGTTCGAGACCCCGAGCTTGCCAGCTTGAGCGCGGGCCCATCTGGCTTGAGCAAAAGCTCGTCAGCTTGGACCCAAGGTCGCTGGCTCTAGCAAGGGGTTGCTCAATCTGCTGAAGGCCCGCGGTCAAGGCACGTGTGAGAAAGCAATCAATGAACAACTAAGGTGTTGTGATGGCAACGAAAGACTAATGATTGATACTTCTCACCTCTCTCCATTCCTATCTGTCTGTCCCTATCTATCCCTCTCTCTGACTCTCTCTCTGTCCCTGTAAAAAAAAAAAAAAGAATAAAATTAAAACAAAATAGTTCAAACTATTGCCTTCATCTTCCTATAGTCTTCTTTCTCTTGGTAAAAGATAGCTCCATCTATATAGTTATTCATACAAAAGTAATATAACCCACCCCTCACCACACTCTTATATTGGCTATATGGCTATATTGGGGGGGGAGGTGTCAAAGATAACACTTGGCTATAGCCAGATCTTTTCAATTCTTTAAAATACGTATATCAAATCTGTTGCTACTCCTGACGTCTACACCAGCATATTTGGCTTGGATTACTGGAATAGCACCAGTGAGTTTAATCTCAACATCCACGTCTGAATATTAAGTGAAAGAAGAAACTCACTTAATATCCTCCAGAGTGTGGTATGGTGAGTGCTTTGCACTTATATCATGCAAATGAATTAGCAAAATTCCTTTTCTGATAGCTAACAAGGCTACCAATAGCTTGAAGTTAATTTGCCTTTGTGGGACCTGACTGAAAGGGACTATTTGGAGAAGAAATGTTGCTACACTATTGATGGAAGAATTAATCTACTTATTTCACTTGATATCTATGTTTAAAATCTCAAATTAAATCTCCGATTTAAAAATTCAATCTCTAATTCAAAAAATAGCAAACAGCCTGAGCCATGGTGGCGCAGTGGATAAAGCATCGACCTGGAATGCTGAGGTCGCTGATTTGAAACCCCCAGGTGGCTAGAGGATGGGCTCCTCAGCCTCAGGCTTGAGTGAAGGATCCTCAACACAATCCTAAACATCACCAGCTTGAGCTCAAAGATTGCTAGCTTGAGCCTGAGGTCTGATACTACCCAGTTGCCAGCATCTATGAAAAGCAATCAATACACAACTAAAGTGAAAGCAACTACAAGTCGATGCTTCTCATGCTCTCTCTCCTTTCCTGTCTCTCTCTCTGAAAAAACAAACAAACAACAGCAAACATATCTTAGCCCCATGCTGTGCAGCTGCTTAAAAACAATGACATTTTAAGAGTACTCTCAAAGCATAATATCACTTCAAAGTTTAAAGAAATTTAAAAAAAAGATCAAATTGTTAAATAAAATTTTAACTTAATTCATTTAACCATAATTTACTGAAAATTCTCTGATACCTTGTTTCCTGTTGGTGCTTCAGGATGGTTAAAATCAAACAAACAAACATGTTATTGAATGGAAATAGATGAATCTTTGCTGGGTCTTTGATTTGGAGTTACTTCTGAAAAATAGCCTCTGAAAGCAATCCCAATTTGTGATTCTTTACTAGTATATAATATCTATGTCTGTTTGCAACAAGTATTGATATCATCACATGGTGAAATTGACTGCATTTTAAAGTAGAAAGCAATATAAAATTTTATGGCTATACTGATTCATGTTCATAAAATATAAAGGACAAAACAACTAGATTATATTTATGACAGGATGGAAAACTTCAGTAAATGCACAATTACTACTGTATATAAAACTAATTATTTATATCAAACTTGATTATTAAAGATTATGCAATGGCTGTGATTCTTTAATTTGGTTACTATAATGTTAATTGCTAAACTCTCTGCTTAAGGATTTTACAGATCTGCATTCCCCATATTTGTTTTCATATTGGACAAGAGGAATTTTATCATGCTTTTGATTTGAGATAAGCTATGTCCAAAGTAGCTAAATGGTTTGCTGTTCTTGTAAAAATATTTTCAGTGAAGTTGAATTTGAGTAATAATGTCAAGTGCAAAGAAAGGCCCTCAGCTCTCACTCTACTTCCTTTTAAACAATTATAGTACTTGATCTGCTCATTTGAATTAAGATTCATGGTTTTATCTAGTCTTTTGAGGAATTAGGCCCATTTATTTCTACTCACCTGGTGATTAGAGATAGCACTTCTCCATTTTGAAACCTCTGAAATAATAGATCTTGATGTGAGAACGTCTACTAATTTCAGAATTAGTCTAAATTAAAATATGTAAGTAATTTAATGGTATTTAATGTTTTACTTTAAAACATGTTTGTGTCATTTAATTATAGAATTATTACACATTAGAGGAGTCGAATATTGACTTTTACAGAGTGAGAGTTACTTTTCTGAAGCTGTTCTTTATGTAGTGGACTGGACTCTCCTTGGAGAAGGAAGAAACTCTGATCTTACAAGACACAAATAGCTGTGAACCATTTCTGCTCTTCCCACACAAAGAAGAAGCGGATAGGCAAAATAAATAATAACAATATTTTAAATCTAAAAGATCAATTTGTTACTCTTTCATTCATGTGATTTAAGTATTATTTTCCTTCCTGAACTGCACAGTGTGAGAGTAAAAAAAAAATTGAGTTAAAAATCTTTACACCCATATACTGTATGCACCTATTAAAAGATAGACCTGTAGGCCTGACCAGGCAAGAGGCACAGTGGATAAGCATTGCACTGGGATGTGGAGGACCCAGGTTTGAAACCCTGAGGTTACCAGCTTGAGCGCAGGGTCGCTGGTTTGAATGTGGGATCATGGACATGACCCCGTGGTCGCTGGCTTGAAGCCCAAGGTCGCTGGCTTGAAGCCCAAGGTCGCTGGCTTGAGCAAGGGGTCACTCACTCTGCTGTAGCCCCCAACCCCCCAGTCAGGGTAAACGAGAAAGCAATCAATGAACAACTAAGGAGACTAAGGAGCCGCAACAAAGAATTGATGCTTCTCATCTCTCCCTTCCTGCCTGTCTGTCCCTATCTGTTCATCTCCCTGTCTCTCTCTCTGTCTCTGTCACACACACACACAACAAAGATACACCTGTAGGACGTCTTCACTTTTTCTTTTAATTTTATTTTATTAATTTTAATGGGGTGACATTAATAAATCAGGGTACATATGTTCAAAGAAAACATCTCCAGGTTATCTTGTCATTCAGTTATGTTGCATACCCATCACCCAAAGTCAAATTGTCTTCTGTCACCTTCTATCTGGTTTAATTAGTGGCCCTCCCCTCCCCGCTCTCCCTCCCTCTTCTCCCTGCTCTCCCTTCCTCTCTTCCCCCCCCCCCGCAACCCCCACATTCATGTCCATATCTCTTAGTCTCTTTTTTATGTCCTACCTATGTATGGAATCATGCAGTTCTTAGTGTTTTCTGATTTACTTATTTCACTCCGTATAATGTTATCAAGATCCATCCATTTTGTTGTAAATTATCTGATATCATCATTTCTTATGGCTGAGTAGTATTCCATGGTATATATGTACCACATCTTCTTTATCTAGTCATCTATTGAAGGCCTTTTGGGTTGTTTCCATGTCTTGGCCACTGTGAACAATGCTGCTATGAACATGGGTCTGCATGTGTCTTTGACATCTTCACTTTGTTGATACACATTCCATAACTTTAAGCAAAACAAGTATAACAAAACCTATTTTACCAAAGGCTAACTGATATAAACAAGAGTTAAGTTTCTAAGGCATCTCATACATGTTATAATGAAAAGACATTGAATGAAATGACATTATTTATTTAAGACCAGCTGTATTTTATTTTGTAAAGAACTCTTTACTATAACCTGACAATTCACAAGTAAACATATTTTGCTTTTCTCTTACTTATGACCACATCTCCAACTGTGATGGTAGAATATCATGTTAAAACAGAATAATGAATACTTTTCTATTGATCAATTACATAATTTATGATTTGATTTTTCTTCTTTTTCAAGATTTTATTTTTTATTGATTTTTGTTGGGGAAATATGGAGTGAAAAGCATTGACTCATAATTGCTTCACTTTAGTAGTTCATTGCTTGCCTGTTGCTTGTCATATGTGCCTTGACCAAGCAAGCCCAGGGTTTCGACCTGGGACCTCAGTATTCCAGGTTGATGCTCTACTCCCTGCATCATCACAGCCCAAGTTGTGATTTGATTACTTTACACTTGGACACATTCCAAGGGTTTTACTTCCAAATATCAGTTGATCCTGATTATTCTAATTTAGGAATAATCTTTTAAAACTATTTTATTTATTGATTTTAGAGAAAGGCAGAGAGAAAGAGCAGGAACCATAACTCATAGCTGTTTCTCATATGTGTCTCCCCAATGAGCCTGGGGTTTTGAACTGGCAACCTCAGCATTCCAGGTTGACTCTTTATCCACTACACCACTACAGGTCAGGCAGGAATAATGTTTTTTAGCCCTGCATGTTTAGTGTTATATTCTAATCTCTTTAAGGGTTCTCATGTTCTATTAAAATTTAATATTGTCTCTTTTACTCAGTTTGCCTCCATAAGCCACCCAATCTCATTGTTCAATTTGGTGTGCCTCCTTCCAGCTATTGATAAATGATTTGTAATAATTTGTTTTGCTTGCCCATTTCAGGAAGTTTGTAATGGTGATCGGGCCCTTGGAGTCTTGAAGAGTGATTGGTTGACAGGAAGTCTAAGACTATGACTTAGACTTTTAACATTAAGGGAAAAGAAACCTGTCTAAAAGACACTTAAACAATAAGTAAGGCCCTGGCCAGTTGGCTTAGTGGTAGAGTGTTGGCCCAGTGTGTGGATGTCCTGGGTTTTATTCCTGGTCAGGGCACACAGGAGAAGCCACCATCTACTTCTCCATCCCTCTTCTCTCCCCCTTCACTCTCTCTCTCTCTCTTTCTCCTCCCCTCCCACAACCATGGCTTGATTGGCTCTAGTGAGTTGGCCCCAGGGCTCAAAATGACTCTGTGGGGTACCCTCAGGCACTAAAAATAGCTCTGTTGCTGAGCATCAGAGCAATGGTCCCAGATGGTCAAAGCATCACACCAAAGGGGGTTTGCAAGATGGATCCTGATCAGGGCACATGCGGGAGTCTCTCTGCCTCCCCTCTTCTTACTTAATAAAAATAAAGTAAGTAAAATAATTATCTCACAGAACAAGAATTCTAAAGATAAGGCAGTATTAAAGTCAAATGATTCAGTGACTTAACAATGACTGTCATTTTTGCCCAGATGTTTTCTGTTTTTCCACTTTTCCAAATTCAGTGTGTTGTTTGTCCTCTTGGGCAGGTCATTTCTAGTTTCCCAGAGAAATGACAAAGTCTAGAGGCAGGAAAGAAAAATTTTTGCTTCCATATATCTCATTAGAAGGAAGAAGAAAACTTTCCTAGAGTGTCCTTTGGCTTATTGGCCAGAATTGTCACATAGTCCAGAACTAATTGGTAAATGAAATGGAATATTGTACTGGCTTGGTTCATTGGTGTTTATGGAGCCTGGGGGAACTGAAATCCTCTCAGGAAGTTCAAAGGTTAAAATAATTTTCCCTAATAATGCTAAGATGTTATTTGTCTTTTTCACTCTGCTGATAGTGCAAAAAGCAGGCATGGTGGGTAACACTCCACTTTGTTTATCACAAATCAAGGCTGTGGCCCCAATATGAACTAGTAGTCACGGTATTCTTTACTGCAAGGCACACACAATAAAGTTTGTTGGCGTTATTGTTGCTGTTTTCCCGTCTATACTAAAATGCTTTTGTTATTTCAGTCTTATATTATGGGATTGTTTGAATTGTGAGCTGAAATGGCAGTTTTTCATGGAACACTTGAAAAATTGACTAACAAAATATGGTTATTCAGATTTGGGTACTTTGCACACAGTTTCTTGAAAGTGAACAAAGTGACTGGTATTTCATGGAAAACAACTGCCAATATTAGGTGCAAATGATAAAATTCAAGGTTTCAGGTGAAAATTAGAATGCTGGATAACTTGTATTCACCTCTGTGAGCTTGACAGCTTCCCAGTACTTACTAAATATTTTTTTCCAATTATATCGGTGGTGATATTAACGAAAGTGATTTTTTGAAATGTGTCAGCATTTGAAAGATCTGCGTAACTCAGTGAGCCAGTATTTTCCCAATGACAAATGCATGTTACAGAATCATTCATGGGTAATAGGTTCATTCAAAGACCAAAACAAACTAAAAGATATAAAGGTAACTGATTACAAATTTTCATTTCATTAATCTGTTTTCAGATTCCATATTGTAATTAACCTTTAAGGAACTACTACTTTTTCCGTTTTAGTGTAGTTAGCAAAGAAGTACTGTATGTATATCCAAAATTATCTGAAGAGTTTATTAAAATACTTCTGTTTTCAACTACTTAATTTGTATGAGACAGGATTTTTTTTTTAAAAGTGCTTAAACCAAAACAACAAATTGAATGCAAGAGCAGAGATATGGAAATCTACATTTTCTGATAAGTCAGACTTATCAAAATTCTTTTGTTTTTAAAAATATAGTTACTCTCCCATAATAATATTATATCAATATTAATAGGTTTATTGCTTTTATTTTAAAATGAATTAATAAATATATTTCATTTAAAATTTTTTTTAGTTTCTAGGATGGTAAATATTGATAGATATGATTCATATGAACAAACGTACTTTGCAGTCGTCAGTAGCTTTAAGAGTGTTAAAAGGATCCCGAAACCAAAATGTTTGAGTACCACCCGGTTTAGACCAATCAAAAATTTACCATTTTGGGGCTTAGTTTCTGCTTTCCTTGTTGTTCGGCAGATAAAATATAATATGCTCACTTTGTTAAAGATGGCGCTGCCCACATGGAAGTTCGTTGATATTAATGTGTGTTCTGGAACAGGCTGTGGGCAGGCCGGGTCGTCATAGCCTAAGGCTTAGTTTAAGAGTAAGCTCTTCCCCACACCCTTGACTGATTGGATGATGTAGGGTGGTGCACTCTCTTAAGGAATCCCATTATGCCTCAGATAGGTGGCTTTGTATCAGAGACTTTCTTGTATGTATAATTGGATTAAAGGTTTGGATTTTCTAGGCTATAAACTGGGGCAGTCTGGGAGCTTGAGCTCTCTCTCTCTCTTGGTTCCTGAGTTCCTGAGTTTGGTATTAGAGAGCAGAGCAGATTAAGGCCAATGTGGAGGAGAAGTAGCCAAGATGGCAGAGTGCTGAGGAAGAAGGCAGTTTGTTAAGAGTTTGTGCAGGAGGAGATGGGAAACAGAGGTGAATAAGTCTGGTGAGCTAGAAAGCTTTGATTCTAGGAAACTCGGATAAGTCAGTAGCTTTGTGAGCACTGAATGTGTGGGTTTTGGAGCCCAGTGTGTGTTTTTGCTTGCCCGCCGGGTGCAAGCTAGAATTAAAGCTGATGGCTCACCAGTTTGTGGCTCCTGTGTTTCATTGCCATCTGTCCGAATCCAATGCGAACCTGCGTGGGTTGGGCGGCTGTGATAATGGCCGCGACTACTGGCTTTACACTTGTGTACATGACTTTATGTTGTCTCAGTAAAATCTGAAGTTAATGGCTTGGTTAGACAGCAATAATCTGCCACAGTTAAGCTGAAGGAAAATTTCTCTGGTTATATGTGGCGATTGCAAATTGTGACTTGTCTTTGGCAAATATTAGCAAGAGGTTCTCAGGTTTCAGGGACACGAACCTCATACTGCAATGCTTCTGAAGCTACACACAGAAAATGGACAGAGGCAGTTAGTTGCTTTTTATACCCATTTTGGATCAACTTGAGTCTCTGGTCTGTGCCCCAAAAGCAATGGTGTTCTTTGATGAGGTTGTTTCTTTCCCAGTGAACACAAACGAATGACATCCCATATCACTGTCTCATACCAGGACTGGAGGAGTCAGCTGTCTCTAGACTCACCTCCAGGCTCCATAAGTAAACCAAAGCTGTTTTGATTGTATTGGTGATTGTTCAAGAAAATTAATGCTTGACAGTAAAGGGAGCAGTGTATTGCCAGTGGCTTCTGCCATGGCCATGCAGGTTCTCATTGGATTCGGGCAGACAGTAAAGGAACTGTGGAGTCAGAAGGTGGTGGGGCATTCAGTTTACTGTATTAAAGTCTCGTAATGGTGGATGAGCAAGCCAGCAGGGAAGATTGCTTCTCTCTCTATCTCAGCACTCACCAGTCTCAGGACTCCCCAGCCAAACATGGCTGGCAGAAATTTAAGAGCTTCCACGCTCCTTAGCCCTCCCTCTGTCTCCCTTGACTCTTCAGTGAGAACGGGCTGAGGGGAAAACCCCTTCTCGAGCAAACAGCCAAGAATCGTCCCTCCCCACAGCGGCAGGGCAGAAGCAATTTGCAATCTGCCACCCTGAGGGCAAACACCCGCAGCCTTCCATAGACCACACACACACACACACACGCACACACACACACACACGCACGCACGCACACACACACTCACACAGGTGTGCCAGCCCTGTCCCAATACAAGCGAGCAAACCTAAAAAAAAAAAAATACAAAACACTTATTTACCCAACAAGCAGGTAGAAATGGAATCAAATTATACTTGTATAAAATCAGAGAGGATAATCGTGATAAAGAAAATAGTCATTGATTGATCTATTCAATGATCTTTTCCATTAAATGACTGGAAAAATTATAATGCTTGTAACCATGATTAAGGACACTACAGGACTCACAGGATTAAGGTTTAAAACAAGGCTTTCTCTTTTGTTCCTACTGAGTTTAACATTTTTGAAAGTCTGTAGGTCGATATGTTCTTAGGCAGTAGGAACTATGGTCTGACCTTTTTAAAAGAGAGATTGGGCTTAAAATACAGATCTTGGAGTGTTCAAAATAAGGTTATAGTTAAATTTGTACAAATTGGTAAGATTTATTTCCCCCTGAGAGATGAAGAGATAAAGCAAGGCAGTCAAACGTAGAAATTGAGGAAATCCCTAAGGGATGGGGGAAGAGAAATCCGATACTGGAGACTGGAAAAGAATATCAGGCAGGAAGAGAACAAAAAGCAAGGTTCATTGAAGATGCTAAAGGAATAGTGTTTCCACAAGAAGATTATTCCACAGCATAGGACGAAGATGGTGAAAAGGCAGTGAGATTTGGCAAATGATGACAATTAAAAATACCCTTTATTTTTATTTATTTATATTTTTAGAGAGAGGAAGGGAGATTGATGAGAAGCTCCAACTCGTAGTTGAGGGACTTTAGTTGTTCACTGATTGCTTTCTCAAATGTGCCTTTACTGGGGGGCTCCAGCTGAGTCACTGTATGGCCAGTACCCACGGCCACCATCACAGCCGCCTGGCTCATGCAGGTTCGCATTTGATTCGGACAGATGGTAATGAAACAACAAAGCCAAGAACTGGTGGGCCATTACCTTTAATCCTAGCTCACACCCCGCGGGTGAGAAATACACACAGTGGGAAAACACTTCCCTTTCCATTCAGGGCTCCCAAAGCCACTGACTCATCTGAGTATTCCTAGAATCAAAGGTTTCTAGCTCACTAGCCTTATTCACCTCTGTTCCTCATCTCCTTCTCTGCACAAATTCTGCACAAACTGGTTGCTCCTTCAGCACTCTGCCATCTTGGCTGCTTCTCCTCTGAAATGCTAATTTTAGAAACAGAGAGAGAGAGAGCCCCCAGTCTGCCCCATTTTATAGTGTAGAAATCAAAACCTTTAAGCCAATATACAAATAAGGAAGTCTCTGATGCAAAGTTACTTATCTGAGGCATAAAAGGGATTCCTCATAAGAGTGCACCACCCCACATCACGCAACAGTCAAGGGCAGGCGTGGCCAACATACGGCCCGCGTGCCGCATCCAGCCCGCATAATAAGTTTATGCAGCCTGTGATTAAATTTTTAGTATTCTTCACTACTTTAAAATCTCAGCTACTAAGAAGTGGAAGCGTCTTTGATTATTGGAAATTGAGATATTTAAGAAGATAGTGATAACGCGGTAAAGAATTCCGCATGTGACTAATCCAGGGTTAAATTCCAATAATTGGTTGAATGGATTTGCGATACTTCTTTATTTTTTTTTTAAAAGTTCCATTATAAAGATTTACAACTTTTGTACTTGTCTGTACTCAATATGAACTGTTTGACATTTAGCGGCGATGTGAAACCCACATTCTTTTAGGAGGAGTTTGCCAGTGCGCACCCAAGGTCAAACAATTCATTATTTTTGTGGTCAAGTGCTGAATCAAGTGGCATTGTAGCATAGACAACAGCTGCAATTGATAACTGAAAACGTGTACAGGCTGTTTGTAAAACAAAATAATTGTTTTATTTGTGATATGACCCCTTCAAGCTCATTCACTTAATTAAATATTGTTTTGATTGATTGCAATAAAGTTTGGATATTTATAAAGTATGTAATTATATTTTTATTAAAATATATTTTTATTAAAATAATACTGTATATGTAAAGTCAGGGCCACCATCACAGCCGCCTGGCTCATCCAGGTTCGCATTAGATTCGGACAGTCGGTAATGAAACAACAGAGCCAAGAACTGGTGAGCCATCAGCTTTCATTCTAGCTTGCAACCGGAGGGCAAGCAAAAACACACACTGGGCTCCAAGACCCATTCACAAGCTCCCGGTCTGCCCCACTTTATAGTGTAGAAATCCAAACCTTTAATCCAATCTACAAACAAGGAAGTCTCTGATACAAAGTCATTTATCTGAGGCATAATAGGATTCTTCATGAGATTGCACCACCCCACATCATCCAATCAGTCAAGGGTGTGGGGAAAAGCTTACTCTTAAAACTTTTACATGGACAGCGCCATCTTTAACAAAGTGAGCATAATATGTTTTATCTGCCCAACAGTATATTAAAATTTTTTTTACTCACTTACATTTATTCATAAATTACATAATAAAATTTTGTTTACTTAAAGTTTTAAACGAATCGTTTTTGTATTTAACATTTTTTAATTTTAATATTTTGTTTGGCTTGTGAAAAAAGTTTTCTTTCTAATCTGGCCAGGGGGCAAAAACTGTTGGCCACGCCTGGTCAAGGGTGTGGGGGAAAGCTTAGTTTCGAAAAGATCTTAGTATTAAAAGGGCAGGAAAGGTTTAGTTTTAAAATTAAGCCTTAGGCTATAATGAGCCTGCCTGCTTATAGCCTGTCCCCCATACCCAATGCAAACTATAAGCGAGCAAACATATACCTATTTGCAAACTTATTTGACCCATAGCCACCGACCCGTTGCTCAAGCCAGCAACTTGGGGCTCAAGCCAGCAACCTCAGGGTCTTGAACCTGGGACCTCAGTGTTCCAGATAGAAGTTCTATTCACTGTGCCACCACTGGTCAGGCCAATTTTTTATAACGGTTTTAGATATACAGGAAAATCGTAGGGAGAACGGAGAGAGTCCTTACATATACCACATCCAGTTTCTCCCAAAATCATCTCACATTGGTATGATACATTGTTACAACTAATGAACTAACATCGGTACACTGTTATTAATTCAAGTCCACAGGTTTTTTCAGATTTCCTTAGTTTTTACCTATGTCCTCTTTTTGTTCCAAAATCCCATCCAGATTATCACATTTCATTTAGTCATATCTTAGTAGGTTCTTCTTGGTTTTGACAGTTTTTCAAGTTTTCCTTGTCTTAATGACCTTGACCAGGGGTCCCCAAACTTTTTACACAGGAGGCCAGTTCACTGTCCCTCAGACCGTTGGAGGGCCGGACTATAAAAAAAAACTATGAACAAATCCCTATGCATACTGCACATATCTTATTTTAAAGTAAAAAAACAAAATGGGAACAAATACAGTATTTAAAATAAAGAACAAGTCAATTTAAATCAACAAACTGACCAGTATTTCAATGGGAACTATGGGTGCGGATGCATCCTATGCTCCTCTCACTGACCACCAATGAAAGAGGTGCCCGTTCCAGAAGTGCGGTGGAAGCCAGATAAATGGCCTTAGGGGGCCGCATGCAGCCCGCGGGCCATAGTTTGGTGAGCCCTTACCTTGACAGTGTGAGGAGTATTTTGTAGGTATTTTGTACAGTGGTCCTCAAGTTTTTCTCATTAGACTGGGGTTGTGAATTTTAGAAAATAAAACCATAGAGGTAAAGTGCCATCTTAATCACATTATATCAAAGGCACCTATTATCAGCATGATTTATCACTGTTGATGTTGACTTCGATCATCTGGCTGAGAATGTTTGTTTGTCAAGTTTTACCACTGTTACTTTTTTCCCTCCACACATTTAAAGTAGAGAGTTATGGTCCTCCTCCCTGAGAACTGAGTATCTATATAAATTATTTGGAATTTGTTGGGCAGATAAAATATATTATGCTCACTTTGTTAAAGATGGCGCTGCCCACATGGAAGTTCGTTGATATTAATGTGTGTTCTGGAACAGGCTGTGGGCAGGCCGGGTCGTTATAGCCTAAGGCTTAGTTTAAGAGTAAGCTCTTCTCCACACCCTTGACTGATTGGATGATGTAGGGTGGTGATGTAGGGAGGATTCCATTATGCCTCAGATAGGTGGCTTTGTATCAGAGACTTTCTTGTATGTATAATTGGATTAAAGGTTTGGATTTTCTAGGCTATAAACTGGGGCAGTCTGGGAGCTTGATCTCTCTCTCTTGGTTCCTGAGTTCTTGAGGTTAGTATTAGAGAGGAGAGCAGATTAAGGCCACGTGGAGGAGAGAAGCAGCCAAGATGGCAGAGTACTGAGGAAGAAGGCAGTTTGTTAAGAGTTTGTGCAGGAGGAGATGGGAAACAGAGGTGAATAAGTCTGGTGAGCTAGAAAGCTTTGATTCTAGGAAACTCGGATAAGTCAGTAGCTTTGTGAGCACTGAATGTGTGGGTTTTGGAGCCCAGTGTGTGTTTTTGCTTGCCCGCCGGGTGCAAGCTAGAATTAAAGCTGATGGCTCACCAGTTTTTGGCTCCAGTGTTTCATTGCCATCTGTCCGAATCCAGTGCGAACCTACATGGGTCAGGTGGCTGTGATGGTGGCCTTGACTACTGGCTTTACAGAATTATTCTGTATTGTTGGTCAAATAAGTTTGTAAATATGATATATAGGTGTAGAGCCAGTAGCGAGGGCCACCATCACAGCCGCCTGGCCAGTTCAGGTTCGCATTGGATTCGAACAGCCGGTAATGAAACAACGGAGCCAGGAACTGATGAGCCATCAACTTTGATTCTAGCTTGCACCTGGCGGGCAAGCAAAAACACACACTGGGCTCCAAAACCCACTCATTCAGTGCTCACAAAGCTACTGACTTATCCGAGTTTCCTAAAATCAAAGGTTTCTAGCTCACCAGACTTATTCACCTCTGTTCCCATCTCCTCCAGCACAAACTCTTAACAAACTCGCTTCTCTCTCAGCACTCTACCATCTTGACTGCTTCACCTGGCCTCCACATGGCCTTAATCTGCTCTCCTCTCTTCTAATACTAACCTCAGGAACCAAGAGAGAGCAAGCTCCTGGTCAGCCCCACTTTATAGCATAGATTCAAGACCTTTAATCCCCTCTACAAACAAGAAAGTCTCTGATACAAAGTCACTCATCTGAGGCACAATAGGATTCCTCATGAGAGTGCACCACCCTACATTATCCAATCAGTCAAGGGTGTGGAGAAGAGCTTACTCTTAAAACTAAGCCTTAGGCTATAACGACCCAGCCTGCCCACAGCCTGTCCCAGAGCACACATTAATATCAACAAACTTCCATGTGGGCAGCACCATCTTTAACAAAGTGAGTATAATATATTTTATCTGCCCAACACCATCATCTTTAATTCTAGCTTGCACCCGGCAGGCAAGCAAAAACACACACTGTGCTCCAAAACCCACTCATTCAATGCTCACAAAGCTACTGACTTATCCGAGTTTCCTAGAATCAAAGGTTTCTAGCTCATCAGACTTATTCCCCTTTGTTTCCCATCTCCTTCTCTCTAATAAAAACTCTGTACATACTGGTTTCTCCATCAGAACTCTGCCATCTTGGCTGCTTCTCTTCTCCATGTGGCCTTAATCTGCTCTCCTGTCTAAATACCTGAGGAACCGAGAGAGAGCAAGCTACTGGTCTTTCCCACTTTATAGTGTAGAAATCCAAACCTTTAATCCAATCTACAAACAAAGAAGTCTCTGATACAAAGTCACTGTGAAGCCAGTAGTCGAGGCCGCCATCACAGCAGCCTGACCCGTGCAGGTTTGCATTGGATTCGAACAGTCGTTAATGAAATACAGGAGCCACGAACTGGTGAGCCATCAGCTTTAATTCTAGCTTGCACCCGGCGGGCAAGCAAAAACACATACTGGGCTCCAAAACCCACACATTCAGTGCTCACAAAGCTACTGACTTATCCGAGTTTCCTAGAATCAAAGCTTTCTAGCTCACCAGACTTATTCACCTCTGTTTCCCATCTCCTCCTGCACAAACTTAACAAACTGCCTTCTTCCTCAGCACTCTGCCATCTTGGCTGCTTCCTCTCCTCCATGTGGCCTTACTCTGCTCTCCTCTCTAATACTAACCTCAGGAACCCAGGAACCGAGAGAGAGAGAGAGATCAAGCTACTGGTCTCTACTACTTTATACCATAGAATCAAAACCTTTAATCCAATTATACAAACAAGGAAGTCTCTGTATAATGGGATTCCTCAGGAGAGTGCACCACCCTACATCATCCAATCAGTCAAGGGTGTGGGGAAGAACTTACTCTTAAACTAAGCCTTAGGCTATAATGACCAGGCCTGCGGACAGCCTGTCCCAGAACACACATTAATATCAACGAACTTCCATGTGGGCAGCGCCATCTTTAACAAAGTGAGCATAATATATTTTATCTGCCCAACAGTCACTTATCTGAGGCATAATGGGATTCCTCATGAGAATGCACCACCCTACATCATCCAATCAGTCAAGGGTGTGGGGATAAGCTTACTCTTAATATTAAGCCTTAGGCTATAATGACCCGGCCTGCTTATATTACAGCCTTTCCCCACACCCATCTCAAGCATAAGGGCAAATAATATCACCTGGGTGATAGACTTCTATGTGGGCAGCGCCATCTTTAACGAAGTGAGTATATTATATTTTATCTGCCCAACAATAGGTATGCTCGATTATAGTTTGCATTGGGTGTGGGGGACAGGCTGTAAGCAGGCAGAGTCGTTATACCTAAGGCTTAGTTTTAAGATTAAGCCTTTCCCACCCTTTTGAGGAATCCCATTATGCCTCAGATAAGTGACTTTGTATCAGAGACTTCTTTATTTGTATATTGGATTAAAGGTTTTGATTTTTACACTATAAAATGG
This sequence comes from Rhynchonycteris naso, assembly GCA_037038555.1. Classification (NCBI taxonomy): domain Eukaryota; kingdom Metazoa; phylum Chordata; class Mammalia; order Chiroptera; family Emballonuridae; genus Rhynchonycteris; species Rhynchonycteris naso. The sequence goes on along the minus strand of CM072997.1, from coordinate 38,301,778 downwards.
GGCAGAGGAGCCCATACAAGAGAAGAGAGCAGAGAAAGGCCACATGGAGGAGGCTAAGAGAAGCAAGCCAAGATGGTGAAGTGCTGAGGGAGAAGCGCAGAGTTTGTGCAGAGAGAAGGAGATGGGGAACAGAGGTGAATAAGGCTGGTGAGCTAGAAACCTTTGATTCTAGGAAACTCGGATCAGTCAGTGGCTTTGGGAGCCCTGAATGGAAAGGGAAGTGTTTTCCCAGTGTGTGTATTTCTTGCCCGCTGGATGCAAGCTAGGATTAAAGGTAATGGCCCACCAGTTCTTGGCTTCATTGTTTCATTACTGTTTGTCCGAATCAAATGCGAACCTGTATTGGCAAGGCGGCTGTGATGGTGGCCGTGGCTACTGGCTTTACATGCATGGGATATTTATTCTCCCAATTTTTAAATTTGTTTAAACATTTATTTATGTCATTGTGCACTCCTGAATATTTATTGTATACTTTGGCTTGTAATCCAAAACTGTATTAATTTTGTTGCTCTAATTGGTTGTTGGGAGCTCTTACAGTGCCTCCTGTGTCTCTTTTCAGTGACATCTTCTGAGTGAGCCATTTCACTGGGGTGGAAACACACGTAACTTTTGAGAAGTGGTGAAGCAGTGAAAGCAGAAAAACAGGTAAGTAGAGCCTCAAACCAAGATGAGGCTTGTTATTTATCTTTATAAATCCTCCAGACACTTTAATTTCATAAAAACACAAACGGATAAAAGGCCTGGCTATGTCATGAAAAGCCTCAAAGCATTAAAATAAAACCATAAAACCAAGAGTGATCGTTGTATGAACACTGAGGATTCCACTTAAAATTTATATCTGACGAGACTGAGAAAATAGTTTCTGTCTGTTCTTACTGCTTTTATATTTCCCATGCACTAATTTTTTCTTTTAACAGGGTAATGTGGTGAACGTTAATTATAATGTGAGCATGCCAGAATTTTTGATGTTCTCAGAACTTCTCTGTGAATGATAGCAGTGTAGGATTATAGAGAAAATGACTTGATTTTAATTCTCATTTAAATTCCTGCAATGAAAGACTTAATCCTTTAGAAATGCTATAAAAATGTTTGCCAATGAATAGGTCATTTTTCTCACAGTGACTATCTTCTAGCAAAATTTAAAAAATATTTAGGAGACAAAGTTGTGTTCATTTTGTTCTCTGGTGATTTCTTCATTCATATTAATTGATGAAGTTTTAAATCTTAATCGGGAGCAAAAGAAGCAAGGGAAGGTTGAGGCTATTGTTTGATAGGGTATGGACAGGATAATGATGAAGAGGCAATATTAATTTATAACTCCTCCCACACATACTATTAACAACCATGTCTTATGTTTTGGGTCCTGGGAAGTCATTTCCAGCAGTCATTCTACTAGTGTCAGCTCCATATCTACTCTGCACCAACGTGCTGGAGCTGAGGATGACTGCACTGAATAGGTCATAGTCCTGCTGACAAGCAGTCAGTGAGTATAGGAGACATAGATTGGAAGCAGACAAGTAAACTACAAGTGTAGTACACTGTAAACTATGTGCTGTATTTATAAGCATATAGGAGACTGTTGGGCAGATAAAATATATTATGCTCACTTTGTTAAAGATGGCGCTGCCCACATGCAAGTCCGTTGATATTAATGTGTTTTGGGGGACAGGCTGTGGGCAGGCCGGGTCATTATAGCCTATGCCTTAGTTTTAAGAGTAAGCTTTTCTCCACACCCTTGACTGATTGGATGACGTAGGGTGGTGCACTCTCATGAGGAATCCCATTGTGCCTCAGAATTAAAAGAGGAGATAAGAATGACTATCTCACTTCTGCTTTTTCTCTTCTCCTGGAATACAAAGAACCACTCTGAAAACTGGGAGAAACAAGAGGAAGAATGGCAGAATTAGGAGATGTGTTCTCTTTGGGACATATTAAAATAATAAAAATTGTCTGTGAAACATCAAGTATAAAATGTTCCTATTTGAAAACAGGGAAGTATCAACATATAAATAGTAACTGATGCCATGAGGTTGGATAACATTACCTAGGGTGAATGGATAGAATGGTATTTTCAATCCTGAGTTTTTAAATAAGAATTACCTGTGCGGTGACTTAAAATACAGAATTTTGGTCTTTCTTTGTAAGATGCTGGTTCATTAGGGTGAGGGCTAAAAATTGCACTTTTAAGCCACAGTGGATAAAGTGTCGACTTGGAATGCTGAGGTCGCAGGTTCAAAACCCTGGCTTTGCGGGTCAAGGCACATATGGGAGTCGATGCTTCTTGCTCATCTCCCCTTCTCTCTTTCTTTCTTTCTTTTTCTTTCTTTCTTTCTCTCTCTCTCTCCTCTCTAAATTGAATAAATAAAAGCTAAAAATAAATAAATAAAAATTTACTTAGAAGTACCCCTAGGCAGTGATGGGCAATCTTTTTTGTGCTTGGTGTATCAAAATTCGCCAAAAAAAACCGAGCAGAACTCGGGTGGTGTGTCACTTTGAGGAAAACGGCCTAACTGGAAGTCCCAGAACTAGACACTTTGTGCCGGAGTTCTGTTGTTTTGGCGTACAGACCTCCGGCACAGAATGTCTACACTACAGCAAATGTTTTATCCTCAGCTACTGCACCTGGCCGTGCAGGAGCCAAGGATGAAATGTCCTTCTCAGCATGCGGCACCATACTTCTCTGGTATGCGGCCATGTGTCATCGAAAATGGCTACACGTGTCAGTGCTGACATGCGTGTCATAGGTTCAGACTGATGCTGATGCAAGTGGTTCTTTAAAAAACACTCCTTTAAAAACACTGGTATATGAGACAACTCAGAAGAAATGGCCTACACATATGGTAGTTTATAAACCAAAGCCTTTGAAGAAGATTACAAAGCAGCTACTAGAGAGATTGATGAAAAATCAGAAGAGTGCTGTCTGCTGTGCGTGGAAGGGGAGCTGAATTCTTACCTAAGGGGAAGGGGGTGTCATGGCCAGAAGCAGGGCAGCTAGGCAGGTATCTTACTTTGATGTGCAGTAAATTTCAGAGAAAGGTCCCATTCTTTGGCTACTTCTCAAGCTGCGTGTCCTGAACATGTCTTCTTTAAAGTGCCAATAAACCCATCAAATTTCTGAATGAGGAGGAAGTGGTTAACAGCCTCAAAAGGAACAGAGAAATCAAATAGAATACCAGTTGAAAGTGACCATTGCATTTAGTAACTCAAGCCATTGGTGACAATTTGGGTGACCTGGTATGGAAGTTGAGAAAGGAGGTTTAGAATAAGTGTGCATGTGTAAAAAAAGTCTTTTAAACAATTTTAACTATGTGAGGGAAGAAAGAGGAAGTGTAGTGCATAACTATTCACTTGAGAAATGCTAAAAGAGGCGTGCCCTTCTTTTGAGTCTGCCCATTCTTATTTTATTTCTATTGTTTGAGTTTATTTAATAATGCAAAACCATAGAATCTTTGTACATGTTTCATAGAATATAAAGAAATACTGTGCTGGTACATGCAAATCAGTCAAAAACTGTAGTGATTACTGATGGTTTGAAAAAAAGTATCAACATCTAGTACATAGGTTGAGTGGGGTTGGATGAGGAACCTAGAAAAGAGAAGAAACTGGGACTTTGAACCTGAATTTCTCAGTCTTATTACCCGTCCTCTACTGGCCAGTCATGCATAATTGGCAGAACTTGCCTCCCCAGCCCCACACTGGTAAGATTCTATCATCACTTAACCAAGGTTTGTCCAAACGTCAGTTCATCTATCTCTGATAAAGAACTTAGCAGAATTTCACTGTAACAGTAATTTTGTGTTACCCGTTCCTCCCTCTTTACTCCTCAACACCACTCCCATTACCAGGTTCATCAGAACTGACTGATTACCAGCCACCAAATCTATTATTTAACAATGTTGGGTTTCAGTATAGATATTGCACAAATGTAGTAAATATTTTTAAAATGTGCTTTGCTTCCAGTTTGAATGTGGAGTGCTACAAAATATAAAAGTTCAAATAAAATAAAATACAGATCAAAGTGTTAGTTTCATGTCTAAACATAGCTGCAAGATCAATCAGAAGAACATTTTTTTTGGCAAAAACAATTCAGCCCTTAGTTCATTAAAACATTTGAAAACTTAGCAAATACATTTCCTCTCTGTGTGTCTGTCTGTCTCTGTCTCTGTCTCTCTCTCTCTCTCTCACACACAATGATAAATAGTTTAGCATTTAAGATCAAAGGCTTTGAACTTCAGTGGTGGGTTTGAACTTTAGCAGATGTCCTCAGTTGGGCATGTTTCATCACTTTTGTATAGCTGTATTCTTACCAGTAAAATGTGAATAATAAGAGTACATAGGGTTATCGTAAGAATTAAATACGATAATAATGTATGTAAGACACTTAAGAAAGTTTTGACACACAGAAAACATTAAATAAATGTACATTAGTAGTTACAGTAACAGTATTATGACAGAAAAATTTCATAACTCTGATAACCTCCCCCAAATCCCACCACTATTAATTTAGTTTACAAAATACTTCTATGTTCGATGAGTTGGTCTCAGGGGTTCAGAGAAGCCTTTGCCGCGGAGGCCAGAATAAAGTAATACCATAATTTGTTGTGAGTTCACGCACTTTGTTGGTTTTGTTCATTTAGCAAGGTGATGTTCATGCACGGCTCATTTTGTGCACCAGTAAAAAACATATACCTATGTCTTGAATTTGGAAAAAAAAATCATATATTTTATTTATCACTAAAGAAGGGTTCGGTGAATGCGCATATGAAACTGGTGGGTTTGGTACCTCAAAAAAGGTTAAGAACCACTGCTCTAAACGTAGCATCTCATTAAGTTTTATATTACATCATACGTGGTATTTTGGGTGGGTTTTTTATTATTATTATTCATTTGAGAGAGAGAGAGAGAGAGAAAAAGGAGGGAGGAGCTGGAAGCATCAACTCCCATATGTGCCTTGACCAGACCAGTGCAGGGTTTTGAACTGGCGACCTCAGTGTTCCCAGGTCGACGTTTTATCCACTGCGCCACCACAGGTCAGGCTATACGTGGTATTTCAGTCATTAAAAAAGACCCTTTGAAGGTGTTGGGCAGATAAAATATATTATGCTCACTTTGTTAAAGATGGCACTGCCCACATGGAAGTTCATTGATATTAATGTGTGTTTTGGAACAGGCTGTGGGCAGGCCGGGTTGTTGTAGCCTAAGGCTTAGTTTTAAGAGTAAGCTCTTCTCCACACCCTTGACTGATTGGATGATGTAGGGTGGTGCACTCTCCTGAGAAATCCCATTATACAGAGACTTCCTTGTTTGTATAACTGGATTAAAGGTTTTGATTCTATGGTATAAAGTGGGAGAGACCAGTAGCTTGATCTCTCTCTCTTGGTTCCTGAGGTATTAGAGAGGAGAGCAGATTAAGGCCACGTGAAGGCCAGGAGAAGCAGCCAAAATGGCACAGTGCTGAGGGAGAAGCCAGTTTGTTAAGAGTTTGTGCTGGAGATGGGGAACAGAGGTGAATAAGTCTGGTGAGCTAGAAACCTTTGATTTTAGGAAACTCGGATAAGTCAGTAGCTTTGTGAGCACTGAATGTGTGGGGTTTAGTGCCCAGTGTGTGTTTTGCTTGCCCGCCAGGTGCAAGCTAGAATTAAAGCTGATGGCTCACCAGTTTTTGGCTCCATTGTTTCATTACCGACTGTTCGAATCAAATGTGAACCTTCACTGGCCAGGCGGCTGTGATGGTAGCCTCGGCTACTGGCTTTACAGAAGGCACTATGATGGGCCCTGCATGGACCTTGTTGATAACTGCAACTCCCATGGCCCCTTGTCATTGAAGAGTCTGGTTATGGACAAAACCCCATATATACACACATAGGAAAGATTTTAAAACTAATCAGAGCTATAAAGGAAAGAAATAGAATGATAAAGAGTTAGAAAAGGGAAAGTGGACTCTCAAGATAAATAAATCCTCTCTGAAAAAGTGAAACTAAAGGATGAGAAAGTGTCAGGTAATCTAGATTATCTTTTTGTTGCAGAAATATTCCACTGTATACACACACCATCAAAATTACCTTTTGTTTTCAAGATAAATGAGTTTTTTTCTTTAGATTTTATTTACTAATTTTTAGAGAGAGAAAGAGGGGGGAGAAGCGAGAAGCATCAACTCCTAGTAGTTGCTCATTTTATGTGCCTTGACTGGGCAAGCCCAGTGTTGGGCAGATAAATATATTATGCTCACTTTGTTAAAGATGGCGCTGCCGACATGGAAGCCCATTGATATTAATGTGTGTTGGGGGCGAGTTGTGGGCAAGCAGGATCCTTGGAACCTGGGGCTTGGTTTTAGGACTGAGCCTTTCCCACCCTTTTTGATGTAGGGTGGTGCACTCTGATGAGGAATCCCATTATGCGTCAGATAAGTGACTTTGTATCAGAGATTTCCTTATTTGTATATTGGATTAAAGGTTTGGATTTCTACACTATAAAGTGGGGCAGACCAGGAGCTTGCTCTCTCTTGGTTCCTGAGATTAGCATTAAAGAGGAGAGCAGAGAAAGGCCACGTGGAGGAGGCCAGGAGAAGCAGCCAAGATGGTGGAGTGCTGAGAGATAAGCCAGTTTGTGCAGAGGGAAGGAGTTGGGGAACAGAGGTGAATAAGACTGGTGAGCTAGAAACCTCTGATTCTAGGAAACTCGGTTAAGTCAGTAGCTTTGTGAGCACTGAATGAGTGGGTTTTGGAGCCCAGTGTGTGTTTTTGCTTGCCCACTGGGTGCAAACTAGGATTAAAGATGATGGCCTACCAGTTCTTGGCTCCATTGTTTCATTACTGACTGTCCCAATCAAATGTGATCCTGCATGAGCCAGGTGGCTGTGATGGTGGCCGCAGCTACTTGCTTGAAGAGCAACAGCAATCTTGTGGTATAGGCAGTATTTTATGGAATTTCACGTAATCCATACTAACAACCTTTTGCTATGTAAATGATGATACTGATGATAATGGTAAGAGCAACTTTATTGTTGTTGTGGATTGGAATTTATTGGATGTCAGGGACTTTGCAAAGTATTTTCCCAAAAGAATCTTATTACTTGTATTAGTTCATTTAATCTTACAAGCAGCCCTGGAGTATTTCTGATTAAACATGGCAGATGGGACATGTGTGTTTATATTTGCTCCTTCATTAAAAACTCACAAAAACACTAGTTAAGGAAAAATAACATATACAGCGAGAAAAGGTAATGGGCATAAATTATAAACACTTTCGGAAGATAAGGGAATGGTGAAAATTTAGTCCCTGGGGATGGGAATGGCTGGAGAAAGAAGCCCGCCAAGCCTCTAGAACCCCAGAAACACTTGAGAATTGAAAGCGCTGGGCCCTTATGAAAGGGGGTGAAAGATGGGCCATGAAACAAAAGGATATGTATAAATCTATGACTGGAGCAGCCTGCCCAATCTACCAGGTTATGTGTGTGTTTAAGAAGTTAAATCCAGATCTTCCTTATTGAAAGTCAGTAACAGCAGATATCTAAATTGATGAAATGGCAGAATAAGCATATCGTTTTAAAACTATGGAGAAATTCCTGGAGAAAAACTAAAATAATTGAAGGTGTTGTTGTGAAGAGGTAGACACAGCAGTTGGTAATGGACTGCTTTTTCTAGTCTATGTGATTTTTAAAAAATTGTGGATAGACATAACAAAGTGTACTATTTTAGTCACTTTTTAAGATGTTAATACTCAAGCAAAGAGTTGTTTTGGCTTGTATTTATCAGTAGATGAAGCTAGATTAATTTAAAATTTTTCACTTTTTTCTTGCTGGTATTTAAGATAGCAGACAATAAAATTGAAGGTAAAATATAAAATTTACCATTTTAAGTAATTTTCAGTGTACAATTCATTGGCATTAGATATGTTCTCAATGTTGTGTAGCCATCATCACTATTCATTTCCAAATCTTTTCCTCATCCCAGATAGAAACTCTGGACCCACTAAAAATTAACTTTCCATTCTATTTCTCCCTTACTCCTTTTTTCACTCTCCCATCCTGTAGTCCCTGGTAATCTTTGTTTATTAGTATGTACTTTGTCTCCCATAAATTTGCCTATTCTAGGTGTCTCATATCAGTGGAATCATAAAATATTTGCGTTTTATATGTTTGACTTATTTTACTTAGCATAATGTCTTCAAGATTCATTCTTGTTGTAGCCTGTATTTCCATTTAAATTTCAAGCTGTTAATGTATTACCTAGAGAAAAACAAATTAAAACAAACCCTGCAAAGTATTGCTCATTCTATAGGTATTTCAAACAAAAGAATGATTAAGAAAGTTAAAAGGGTCTTTCAAGCCCATAGCTAGTAAATTAATACCATTGGGGATCCAGTTTAATTCTATCTCCTTGACATTTCTCAAGTTCAACAATTTCTGTTTATCCATCGTCATGTCATACATGGATTATTGCTATAATAGCTTCTTAACTGTAGTAGTTTTCTATGCTGCAGTAATACATTACCTCAAAGTTGGCAGTTCAAAACAATGCAAATTTATTTTCTTCCAGTTCTGTAGGTCAGAGATCTGACACAATCTCACTGGGCTAAAGTCAAGGTGTTTACAGGGCTGCTTTCCTTTTGGAAACTCCAGGGAAGAGCCCATTTCTTGCCTCTTTCAGCTGCTGGAGGCTGCCCACTATACTTTTGTGACTCTCTCTGACTATCTGCCCATAGTCACTGTTTCCTCTGACTCACCTCTTCTGCCTCTTACTTTTAGTAAGGTCACCAGATGTCCTGCTTTTGGCGAGACAGTCCCGATTTTTAACAATTTGTCCTGAGTACCGTGGCGTTTTAAAAAAGTCCCGATTTTTGGAAAGAATGCACGAAAAGCTAGGGAACTAGGGAACGGCGGGAGAACGGGAAGGGAATATACGGTTTTCAGTGGGGAGACTCCGCCTCTACCTGGAAGCACCCTCACTGCCGCAAGAACTGGCTGCCCCGCGTGGGCCCCCGAAACAAAGAACTTCTGGAGGGAGGTACCTGTTGGGGTGGCAGCTGTCAAGTCCCCTAACTACCCACAGGCCTCCACGAGGCACAAGTTGCTTGGTCTCCAGCAGCTACGGGGCTGGACGCAGGGAGGGCACCCACGGCGCTGCCCTGCCTGCTCCCACCAGCTCGTGCAGCTCCGCAGCTCCGGCATCGGTTTCCAGACTGTGTAACCCGATGTCTCTGACTCACTCAAAATTTCCCATATAGTAATATTTCCGAAAATTATCTTTTTAATGAGGTATCATTATTAAAAAATATATTGATAAGGAAAAGGTTAAATCTTGGGCATCAGCAAAAATCACAATAGAGAACAAATGGTTACAAATATTTCATCATTTTGAAACAAACCATGTTCCATACAATAATGCACTAAAAATTGTGGAATACACGCTGTCTTTACCAGGAGCTAATGCTGCCACTGAACGCGTTTTTGCTACGCTAAATAAAGTGTGGACATTAGAAAAATCACAATTAAGTGTTGAAACTTTGAAAGCCATTTTATGTGTGAAATATAATTTAACTAATTCTTGTGAAAAATTTCATGACCTTTTTAACGACAGCAATCTACTAAAAAAAATTCACTCAAATGAGAAATATGCCAAAGAATAAAATAATACTATACATAATTTCTTTTAATGTATTATATTTGTAAATTGTACTTATGTTGAAATTTAAAAAAATATATTACAATACTAGTTTTGCATTCTATGAAAATTTTTTTTTGCTCCATATAGACCAAATTTTTAATCAAGAACCCTCCCCCCGTCAATGGTGTCCTGCTTTACCAATTTTAAAATCTGGTCATCTTAACTTTTAGGGACCATTGAATCAGACTGTGAGCCCACCTTGACTAATTCAGGATAATCTCCTCATCTCAAAGTCCGTGAATGGAAGCAAACTAATCCCATCCCCAATCTCAATACCCCTTTGTCATGTACACTAACACACTCACAGTTTCCAGGAATTAGAATGTGGACATCTTTGGGGTGAGGGAGGGAGAACACAATTCTGCTTACCGTATTTACCATATAACCTACGTCCCATTTTATTTGTGGTCATGCCATTTTCTTGCTTGAAGTCCTTCAGTGCTTCTTATTGCCCTCAGGATAGCACTGAGACTCATACATGAAACATACATGGAGGGGAACTGAAACCCCACATGAGAACCACATTTTCACTCAACTCACTGCTCTGCTTGGGTTGCTCTGCCCCTTGCTCTTTGTCTGGCTTTTCTACTCTACTCACCCTTCAGGTAAGACTTTGAATGTCACTTCTTTCTGCAAGCCATATTTGGCGTTTTGTTGTCATAGCAACCCAAACCCTAACAGCATTTACCACTCTGTACTGCCCTTACCTCTTTAATTACATCCTTGACTAGATTGTAAACTACTCAAGTGCGAGAATCATTGTGTTCGTCTTCATTTCCCAGCTACTGAACAGAGTGGCTTGCACATTAGAGGAGTGCAAATATTTTGCTTGAAGATATTTTTATTCCTTACTGTTGTCTCTTTTTGCAAGGTAGACTTGCAGAGGATATAGATTCATATAAATCTAAGGACCAAAATGAACCTTTAATCCCTAAATGAATTGCATTTTAAATCTGCTGAAATATATTTGCTTGCACCTGACAAATTCTTCATTGATTAGCACATTAGTAGCTCATATTTACATAACTGAGCTAAGTCATTGACATACACCTGATTCTGCCTAATTTTTAATACAACCTTACTGGTAAAAATAAATACTTGAACAATACAGTGTGTCCGTAAAGTCATGGAACACCTTTGACCAGTCACACGATCAAAAATGCACCATGACTTTACGGACACACTATATATCAAATCACCATAAAGAGGGAAAGGCTTTCAATGAAATGCATAACCAGATCGACTAACATTCTAATTTAAGATACTGTGGAATAAGCATCTGCCTTGGAATTAATTCAAGCTAGTCAAGCTGAAAGATAAAGCAAAAAAGAACAATGTTCTCATTATAAGTATATTGAAATGTTTGTTATATTTTTTGTTCCATTTCAAATGTCCATTGAACTGCATTTATGGAGTGGGAATCAGTTGATGGTTCTACTGACTTCTTTTAAAGTCACATTTGCAGAGAAAGTAATGTAGTGAAAGTATCCTCACAAAAACTGGAATCTGCACACAGTCTTATGTAAGAGGGAAGGTACTGTAAGGGTTAAGAGCATCCATTGTCTCTCCAGCCAGACTGTCTGGACTGGGGTCCTGGCTCTGCCACATATTACAGCTTTATCTATGATATAGTTATAATATCTGCCTTGCAAGGCTGTTATGGGAATAAAATGAGTTTTTATATTTAAAGCATTTAAAATGGTGCTTAGCACATTTTAAACCATAAACCTTCAAATGTTTAGAGTGGGAAAAAAGACTGAAACATAATTGCTTAGGAAAAGCAACCTTTGGCCTTGGCTGGTTGGTTCAGTGGTAGAGCAGCGGCCTGGTGTGTGAATGTCCCTGGTTTGATTTCTAGTCAGGGCACGCAGGAGAAGTGACCATCTGCTTCTCCATCCCTCCCCTTATTCTCTCTCTCCCTCCTGCAGTCATGGCTCTATTGGTTTGGCCTCCAGGCACTGAGGATGGCTCCATGGAGCCTCCACCTCAGGTGCTAAAAATAGATCCTTTGTCAAGCATGGCCCAGATGGGCAGAGCATCGGCCCAGATGGGCAGAGCATTGGCTCCAGAAGAGGGTTGCTCAGTGAATCCCGGTTGGGGCCCATGCAGGAGTCTGTCTTTCTATCTAGCTGGGCACTGCCAGATTTGTTCCTAAAAAAAAAAAAAAAATATATATATATATATATATATATATATATATATATATATATAGCAAATTTCTAAAACTTCTGTAAAGATGAGTGCTGGTAAGAAGAGGTGGTTTATGGAATTCTATAAATAAATTAAAAGTGACTTATTTTAGGAAAAATATTTGAGCTTTACTTAGAAACAGTGCAAGAAAAATTCAGAAATTCCTACAAGTTACTCTTGTTTTGACAATTTATTTTTTGCCTTCCCTAATTTTTATAACTTTGCTCCATCATTACTGTTAAAAATTTAATAAATAAAGGTAAGCAATATTTGTTAAGATAAACCAAGTGTGTCTCAATATTAATTATCTTGGAAGCCCTAGGCAAGATTTGAAATTTGTTCTCATGTGATGGTATTTAAAAATAAATATTAAAAATGAGTTAATTTTAACAAGTTAAGCAAATAAGTTTTTAAAAATATTTACCTGGTAACTAACTTACTGCTAATTTATTTCCATGTTGATAATTTTTCTTACATGTAACCATCCACAAATACTTTTCAAATCTGCATTATTCATATGGGTATTTATGTTTCTCTTTTTTATTCCTATGGACTAGAAGTCCAACTTAACTTCTAGCCATGAGATTTAAGGCCCAAGCCTACTGTTTTCCTTTGTTTCAGTATTCTTTGAGTGAAGCAGGTTGGCTAGAAGCCAGATTGAGTTTTCCTTCTGTCCCTTTGTACCATACTACCGTTAGAAAACTAGATGATCATATTTTCTCTGTTCTTAATACCTCCTCTTCAGAAAAGACCTGAAAAAATACTCTCACAGCAGTATAAGTAAATAATAAAAGGATAGTAATTTCCCTCAGGGTCCAAATCCTTTTGGTTTCAAGGCCCAGAAGAACAGAGTTCTAAATGCAGATTTCCAGGGTTTGGTGAGCAAAATATTTTAGGTCTGTGGTGAGAAGCATTCCTGGCTCCAACGTATAAGCAAATGTGTGGTCTGCTTGTTATCCTGGCTATAGCTCTGAGCTTCTTCCTTATTTTCATTCTTCTGAGTGGGTCATTTCTATTTTTGAAAGGTTGTGCCATGGTGAATCAGAGGTTTTAAGCCTCTCTGTTACTGTCTTTCTTCCAGTAGGGATGTCTAATGATAAAGGCCTACTGTTTGTATTATGAATTGAAACTAAGTGATCTGGCTAGTGTTAGTATCATCTAAGCAAATTGCATAGAAGTTAATTTTTCTACCATGGGTGGAGGGTTGCTTGAATTGTTTCATTTCTCCAATCTATTTTTGTTTCCGCAGATAGCTTGAAACTCATTTTGTTGCTTGCTTTGTCAGTTACCATCATGTTCCTCAGAAAGGACTCCTTTAATTTGAACTTCTTCCATACAAGCTCTCAGGCCTATTTATCTTAATTTTGGAATGGCAAGTCTTTAGAGGAGATGGTGGAGCTATCCTTTTTCAAGGGATCAGAAAAAGATGGCCCCACGGGCCCCACTTTCCATCCTGACCCTGGACTTGACATGTCACATGTCACACAGTACAACAGACCTCATAGAACAGAAATGGGATTTATCTTTTACATTTTTTCTGGCTTCAGATCAGAAGCTGGGGCCTTAAATATCCAGGCTGAAAAGACAGTTTCTAAAAACCAGTACGTAGTTAATTTTGAGGGCTATGTTTAAAACATATTCCTAAGGTCTTCTTTTCCTAATCTTTTAACACCTATTTCTGGTAACTAGTACCCCCTACCTCAGATCTCTATAGCAAGATAATTTAGTTTTTTTTGCCTTTACGTATAACCTAAGGAGGTTTCTTTATCTTTAGTTATTACTAAGATTGACTTATAAAAAGAATAATTGGCTTTGAAAGATCTGATTTCTTAGAATTATTCATGGTCCTTATAAATTTAATGAAAGGTTCTTAACTTTGTTGTGAATGATGACAGTGTTCTATTCTACTAGAGGGGTAAAAAAACATTATGACATGGATTTCCTTTAGCTACAACTAAAAATTGAGGTATGAAGTGTGGTTCTTATTTTTCCCTTACTTATTGTAGTGGGTTCTTTACTAGTCCTGAGAGAGAAAAAAGGCCACTGGATTTATTATATCATGCCTAAAAAGAGTAGACTGGTCATACTCAAAATTTTAGATACATTAAATAAAATCGTGAATGAAGCAGTGTGAATAAGCATAACAAATAAAAGGTAAATCATTTACACATAATTCAATACCCTCTTCCCCCCAGGAATTGCAGACCATCTATACTGTGTTTGTAATTCAGATGGGCTTCAGGTATGACCCTTTCAGAAGTTCTAGATTCAAATATAACTGCTCTCAAAAAGTAGGGGATATTTTCAAAATGAATATGAAGTGATAAAATATCCCCTAATTTTTTTGATCAGTATATTAAAAATCCCATACCCTGACACATCTTGTGTATGAAACTGATGAAAATTAAACATAAATCATAGTAATTTTTTGCTGCACTCTCTATGGTTTAACTGAGTAGTTGATTTTGAGTAATTCTTCAAGTCACATTCTGAAATTTTTTACCAATAGAGAAAATTGCATACTAGTTTGCAGCTCAATCATTACCTAGTAATCTGTTCTAAGTCCTTCCCTAATCAGTGTGAATACACATGATCATATATGAATGCATGGGTGGGTGTATAAAGTGGTAGGGGACATGGTCTGTTTTCAAGTAGCTTACTCTACAGTTTTATGCAAGGGTAATATTTAAAATATATAATAGGAAAGCATAGGCAACAACCAATTAGAATGAATGTTTTTAATGAGTTGGGTCCTATGGGTTTCCTTTGTAGCGGGGCATTTACCCCGTAGTTCTTGTCATGTGGGCGGTCTGGGGAATCCTGAGTGAAAGAGTTGATACGGGGATGGAAATTAATGGGTACTTCAACTCCAAGCTGCAGCTGCTGGATTAACTTGTATGGAGCATTTCAATATTTGATCAATCAGTTCAGCTGTATTTGTACGATCTGAACAGTAGTCTTGTAGATACATAAGTAAAAATCAATGTGGGTGCCCTAAAATAAGACAAATATAAGTGTTATACGTATTTGATATTTAGAAGAAAGATATTGCATATATTTATGAGTGCTAATAATGTGTTCAAGAAAATAATTCCGAGCCTTAAAAATTTCAGGGTAATTTGGAAGTTTTTTATGCTTTGGGCCCAAAGGGTTACTATATTGATTTTATGAAATATACAGACTTTAGTTCTCATTTTATTAAATCTCAGGACATTAGGATACATTTAGACTAGTTCCCTTAATTTATCCATTAATCTGAGGATTATGGTCATTATCTCCCAGGTAATGCCAACAGTGAGACTTGAAACAGAGGACTCAGACTCAGTCTCTTTCCTTTACATCTCAGGTCTTCTCCCCTTGCCTAATAGCAGCTGTAGAAACCCGGGGGAATTAGGCTTTTCCAAACAAGGGGGGGAAAAGGATATGAGAAGTTTAGTATTCTGTCAGTCAGTAGGCATTTATTAAGCACCTGAAAGATGTTCTTTGTAGAGATACAAAATGAAACCAAATAACCTTCCTTCATGAAGGTGGATATCCAGAATAGCAAGAATATGAGTCATACTAACTGGGTTGGATCCGAACTTTCCTCCTTACGTGTTCTGTGATCTTAAGCAAGTTACTTCGTGTGCTTCAGTTTCCTGGGGTAGGATAATAATACCCACCTCGCTGTGTTATGAGGATAAAATGAATATATATGTAAAGCACTTAGGAAGTACCTGACACATAGTAAATCTTGCTATTACTATTGATCATGATTTTATGCACTCTGTTGGGCATCAGTAAGGCAGGCACCTCCAGAACTCTGTTAAGTAGATTTTTGCTGGATACAGAAACGGGCATCAGACAAAACAGATAAGCCTCACCACGGAGATCCAGTAAGTGCCAGGAAGCAGAGTAATGGAGCAAAGGGAAGGTGTCCAGAGCCACTTTTTAAGAAAGTATGGGCTGTAAATTGCTTTAAGAAGAGGGGAGGAGACAATTCAAGTGACAGGTATGGCGAGCAAAGGACGGAGCAAGAACGAACATTTTAGTACTTAGGAGTGCATGGGTTTTCTTGGCTGGATGGGGAGTTTTTGCCGTTGGTTGGGGCTTAAGAAGTAATAAGAGTAGGAGGTGGTGGAAAACCTTGGAAAGTTGTCTCAGGCCTCAGTTTTCCAAGGGCGTGACATGCTCCCTGGACCCAACTTACTCTTTTCGGTTTGGAAGGCCCGCAGGAAGGGTGCTTCAGAATAAATTGTGAGGCTGGGTAGGAGAACTATGCAAAAGACCTCGCACTTAGCACTAAATAAATATTAGCTATTAGCTTTTTGCCCTGAGACTGAAAGATTACTTTAACAAAAGAGAGGAGTTAAGTTAACGTATATGTTTAACTCGTGTACAGATAAACATCGTAATTTATCAATCTGAAACCTTTCCGTGAAACCTTTTGGTGAAACCGTTTGTGCTTGCAGCTTTCATTACTCATCCGCCTTCCAAGGCCGCAGCAACCGACATGCAAGGCCAGGAGAAAAGGCAAGCGGTAAAGGGCGCTCCACGCATGCGTTATAAGCCGCCCCAACTCCTCCGCGGCGTTTTTTTCTTGGAACAAAACTAGCGCGGAACCACGGACCTTCGCAGTTTGCGTAGACTCGAATTTCCTATTGCTCCCACAGTCCGATTGGAATCCGCGAGGGTTGCGTCGCCCCTACGCAAGTTGCGCTACCCGAAGCGAATGGCTGGGTGATGCTTGTACGCCCAGAGCGGAGCACCCATTAGGCGGACGGGGTGCGGCTGCGCGGGGACCTGAGTGGGCTCTGTACGCCGCTAGCGTAGTATAGCGTCTGACGCGCGGGCCTCCGCGACGCAGTTAGCGCAGGCAGCTTTGGTGAATACATGATTTGGTGCAGCCGGGGTTTGGTACCGAGCGGAGAGGAGATGCACACGGCACTCGAGTGTGAGGTAACTATAAAACCCCGATTTGTTTACATTCCCTCCCCCAGAACCGGCCCCAAGCGCGGCGGAGACTGCGAGTCCCGGGACGGCGGGGGTTAGAAAGGGAGAGGAGAACCTGGGAGTCGTGGCTCGGACCCTCGGAGATCCGGCAGCTGGAGTTCCCGCAGCTGCTGCAGGCGGCGGCGGCGGCGAGCCGGAGCGAAGCGCGAGGGGCAGCGCGTGGGGAGCCGCGGCTCGTGTGCGCTCTGAGCCGCCCCGGGGTGGGCGGCCCGGCAGCCTGCGGCCCGCGTGCGGGGTCCCGCGTCCAACTTACCCCCTGCGGAGGCTGCGGGCGGCGTGGGGAGCGAGGGAGTGACCGCTGGGCGGGCGGCGGCAGTTAGGGGGCTGCGCGCGGGCGGCTCGGGGTGGGGTGGGCATCCGCAGTCGGGTCTTTGAGGGGATCCGGGTGGGGTAGGTCGGGCGCCCTCGATCCTTTCTCCTGTGGCCCCTGTCCTGTAGTCTGGGGGGGGGGGGGAGCCCGGCGAGGGGACCCCGGGATGCAGCCCGGGCGCCGCAGTTCCGGCTCCGGGAGGCTAACGGACGGCGGTACCTACGCTGCGACCGCGGGAGGCCTGGTGGGGGTTATCTCCCCGACCTCCCGAAAAGCCGGGGCGGGGCGCTGGGGAGTTAACGTTTAGGCCCACGGGGTCCCCAAGCTGAGGGCTCGCTGGGGCTGGGTCGATTGGGGAGGTCCTGGGGGCAGGGAGGTGGCGCCGCTGCCCCCGGCTTTGTTCCTGAAAGCCGCCCGACGGAGAGCGCTGTGGGGCCCGACGGAGGGAGAATGTGGGGGAACCTTGGCCGCCACCTTCCCGGGGTCTAGGGATCTGCTCAGCTCCTACTATTTCTCCCTTGGGACCCCCGAGTGCCCTCGCTAAGGAAGGGGGGCTTCGAGGGCGCGGAAGACGTGACGTTGAAGGTCTTCCTGTGGCTTCTGTAAAGAAGTGCTCACATGGGAGCCTGCCCACGTGGGCTGTCCTTAGCTGAGCACGAGGAAGAAATGTCCCCTCAGGACCCACAGCTCCCGGTTGGAAGTTTCTCAAGTCCCTGATTTAAGTAACAAAGAGTGATTGTTAAAACACATAACTTTTTAAAAAAGTGGTGGGTTATGCTGCCCCTTTTTCTCTTTTAACTTTCATTTAATGACGTACACTGTCAAAACTCAAGTTTTACCTTGGAACTGACTCGTTCCTGATGAACCTAAACTAGCATGTGACAGGTTTACATTTTATTTATGTGTGTGTGTTTGGATTCTTAAATTCTGCATGAGAACAAGCAAGCGAGATGTTGGTAAAGCTGTAAATAGAGTGGTTAAATTTGGTAAGACAACTGAAAGCCTTCAGGACTTGTGTACTGTTTTATATTATAAATATTATTAATACGTTTTCTTTTGCTTATATTCTTAACTAAAGGAATAACTAGATTTCAGAGATTAAATAGCAGTAATATGTGTTTTTCTTCCCTATAAAGCTGAACAAACCTGAATGCTATACACAGACCCTTGGTTAAGAACCCCTGTGCAAGAATGACTGGTCCTACTTTAAAAGAGGTGGTTAGGGAAGACCTCTCTTACGAGGTGATATTGTAATATATTACATGATAACCTGTACTTGTTCTTACTGTTAATTTATATTCATTCCACTAACAGCTTAAAAGCTAATATAGTTCTTTCCCTTTTTTGAGTCCCTTTTTTGAAGTACTTAAAAGTAAAGGAGGCCTCAAGTTTAGTATGCAAATACTATTGTAGGGAGTGTTTGTTCTTTTAACTGATTTATGGAGATATAAGATATAGGTATCATAGCAAGAGAAAATAGTCAATGAGAATGATTATTTGCTTTAAAAATTTTTTTAATTTATTGATTTTAGAGAGAGAAACATCAATTTGTTGTTCCCACCCATTTATGAATTCATTGGTTGATTCTTTGTCGTGCCCTGAGATCGAACCCACAACCTTGGGATATCCGGTTCATGCTCTAATCAACTAAGCTATCCTACCAGGGCCAGATGGTTTTTGCTTTTAATTTTATTAATTTTTAGAGAGAGGGTGGGGGGAGAAGCAGGAAACATCAACTCATAGAAATTGCTTCCTGTATGTGCCTTGATCAGGCAAGCTCAGGGTTTCGAACTGGCAACTTCAGCAGTCTAGGTGGAGACTTTATTCACTGTGCCACCATATGTTAGGCTGGTCATTTGCTTTTAAAGAAAATTTACCTTGTTGCTATATTCCCTGCTCCCCACATTTACTCCCAGTATTGGCAAGAATTTATGGCTTTTGAGTAAGACTTAAATTTCAAAACACCGACCCCTTATTAACTCTGAGCAAGTTATTTTATCTTAAATTTTTTAAATCTGTGAACTTCAAGTACTGTACTGAAAAGATCCTACTTCATGGGTTTACTCTGATTATTAAATGACAGGACCCAAAGTACTACAGATACTTAATTTATTTGATTTTTTAAAAAAAATATACAAACATTGCAGTCATTTAGTGGACGAAGGACTACTTTGTTTTTTTTTCTCTAGTACTTGATCATCCCTGGAATGAGATTTAATAGTCTCAAGTGGGCCTTTGCAGTGATAGATAGTTAACCTACTTTTATTCTCTTACTTATGTAATATAACCCATAGGATTTTTTTTTTTTAACACAGGGACAGAGAAAGAGAGAGGGATAGACAGGGACAGACAGACAGGAACGGAGAGAGGTGAGAAGCATCAATAATTTTTTGTTGCCGTTGTGACACCATATTTGTTCATTGATTGCTTTCTCGCATGTGCCAGGCCGAGCAACCCTTGCTGCCTGAGCCAGTGACCTTGGGTCCAAGCTGACGAGCTTTTGCTCAAGCCAAGATGGACCCGCGCTCAAGCTGGCGACCTCGGGGTCTCGAACCTGGGTCTTCCGTATTCCAGTCCGATGCTCTATCCACTGCGCCACTGCCTAGTCAGGCCCCATAGAATTTTTTTTGCCTTCTCTAACTTATAATTATATGCACACATCTTGTTTTCCGTGCCAGACTAAATTACTTGAGGGGGAGTTTTTCCACAGCTTTTTGTCACATAATGCCCATGACACATTATTCAGCGCTTAGTTGTCTGGCTCTTTAATCGTGTTAATGTTGAGTACAACACAAATTTAGCATTAAACGAAAGAAGTACTTTGGATAAAAATGCTAGCCTTTATTTAGTGCCTGCCTTTAAGAATGGAAATACCATGGGTTTACATTGTTTTATATCAAAAAGACATCGTCACTAGTGCATTTTTAGACTGATAATCATAAGATGCAAAATAGTACACAGTAGTAAAAGGAAAAAAGTAGGTAATCAAAACAGAAAATTAGTTTTTTCCTTTACTACAAATTCTGTAATATACATAGTTATGTATCAAGTAAAATTCTCATTAAAAATATACTAACTTAAGCTTGAAGTTTTAAATTTAGAAGTGTCCTGTCTGTCCCAACAGCTTGGTGCTGCCCCCTAGTGTTTAGTTCACCTTGAAGTTTTCATAAACCTAGCTTCACCTTTTCCTAAGGCAAGCAAGATCTATGTGTTTAAAATTACAGTAAGATTCTGTAGAGGTCTGTCTATTCTACTTTGGATTTTCTCCAGCTTCTACTTAGTATTACTAATAAGATAGGCATAGTCATTTTGATTTGGTTAATTTGATTGCTTTTAGCCCCCAGTTTTCCAAGGGGCTGTGAGTGTTGGGTGGAAGTAAGACAGTATGATGCCAAATTTCCCTACAAGATTATATGGGGAATTTTTTTTTTTTCAGGGACAGAGTCAGAGAATGGGGTAGATAGGGACAGACAGACAGGAACGGAGAGAGGTGAGAAGCATCAATCATTAGTTTTTCGTTGCTGTTGTGACACCTTAGTTCATTGATTGCTTTCTCACATGTGCCTTGACTGGGCCTTCAGCAGACCGAGCTACCCCTTGCTGGAGCCAGCAACTTGGGTCCAAGCTGATGAGCTTTTGCTCAAACCAGATGGACCCGCGCTCAAACTGGTGAGCTCGTGGTCTCGAACCTGGGTCTTCCGCATCCCAGTCCGACGCTCTATCCACTGCGCTACCACCTGGTCAGGCTATATGGGGAATTTTTAAAATCAGGAAAAGGGTATATGCTATAGGTTATCTTTGAAATTAGCTTTGTATATGAATAACAGTGATATTATTGTAATATGGGCTTTGTCTTGAAGAAAGTGATATAAAAATTTGCTTTCTGTATTGTTTAGTCCCATGTAACCTTGTATTGCCTTGACTGTACTGAAAATAAAATTGAAACTGGTAAAATTGCATGATGAGTTTTTTTTTTAAGTGCAAGTTTAGTTTGAGCTATGACTTTTATAGAATGATCTTTGAGCCTCTAGGATCTCTAGGACCTTTAACAATCACAAGATTTCCTGTATTCATTGATGTAAATTAAAGTTTCAAATTATGCCAGTTATCAGTATTCCAGACTACTTTTTTTATTATTTTCTATAATAAGTTCTGTGAGTGGGTCACACAATGACTTAAGTTTTATAAAATAAGCTAATATATTCTCAAAAATTTACCACAATCAGAATATACAAAAGTGTGTTGAACAGATATGAAGGCAATTTATAAGGGAACAATAGCTTCCAAATTATTTTCAAATGCTTGAGAGACTACATTTAATATTCATTAAAACAATTTTTGTTACATCATAATACTGTCATATTTTTCTGTGATCAGAACATAAGGGTTTTGTGGGTTTTTTTGGTTGCTAGATACAAGGATTGAATATTTTAATAGGTTTTTTATGCTAAAAGATACTAGAATGGGGTATTTACAGGTATAAGGGTAAAAATTAAAATTTTTTTAAAGTGAGGAAGGGAGATAGATTCCCACATGTACCCCGACTGGGAACCCCCTGGCAACCCTGATCTGGAGCCAGTGCTCTAATCAGTCAAGCCATTGGCTGCAAGAGGGGAAGGAAAGGGAGGAAGGGCGAGAGAAGCAGATGGTTGCTTCTCATGTGCCCTGGCTGGGGATCACACCTGGGACACCCACGCCCTGGGCCACTCTATCCATTGAGCTGACTGTCCAGGGCTAAAATGGAAATATTAATGTTTCTATTCACTAAGAATGATAGATGATTTTATAATTACCTGATTTAATAATTACTTATATTTTAGGTAATTTAACTGCTGAAAGAGAGGGAAGTATCAGATAATACTTGTCCTTGCATAAAAGTTTCTAACAGCCATGTTTACCCTTAATATGTGCCCTGCTTTTGGGGACAATCCTTTCCATGCAGAAAAAAAGATTTTTGAGGATTAGAAAAGTAAATCCAAATGCTGTAGGAAGTATCTTTTTCCTATTAACATAAAAAGCTTATGTGCTGTTATAGGACCGGAAGTTTTTTTTTTTTTTTTACAGGGACAGAGAGAGGGATAGATAGGGACAGACAGACAGGAACAGAGAGATGAGAAGCGTCAATCATAAGTTTTTTGTTGCAACACCTTAGTTGTTCATTGATTCACAGATGGTTGCTTTCTCCTATGTGCCTTGACCGCGGGCCTTCAGACGGAATAACCCCTTGCTGGAGCCAGCGACCTTGGGTCCAAGCTGGTGAGCTTTTTCTTTTTGCTCAAGCCAGATGAGCCTGCGCTCAAGCTGACGACCTCAGGGTCTCAAACCTGGGTCTTCCACATCACAGTCCGACGCTCTATCCACTGTGCCACCACCCAGTCAGGCTGGAAGTATTTTTATTAGAGGAATTACTGTGAATTATGTATGAAAGTTATTTTATTCTCTAGTAATTGTCTAACACTTGACAGTGATAACTTCAGTTTTTAGATTTCATTTATATACAAAGTAGAAAATCTAAATAGCCTTCAGCTGTAGTAACAAGATAACAAAGATAAACATCCCACTGATCTATTACTTTAATATCTGTAAAAAGAAACCTTTTCAGATGTGCCCTCACATTTCTATTTTCTTTTGAATTCACTCTATATATTCGGTGACTGAGTTTTAATTTTAAGATAGTGGTTTTCCTTACAGTTGTCTACTGAATTGATTAAAAGAATAAGTTGTCAGAGATCAGCAAGCTATTGTTGCACAATCAGCCTGCTTTTGTAAATTAAATATTAGAATGCAGCCTTTACATTTGTTTGTGTTTTTGTATTGTGTAGGGCTACTTTTGTTCCATCATGGCAAGATTGAGTAGTTGCCTGAAGCACTGTACTGCCTGCAAAACCTAAAGTGTTAACTATCTGGTCCTTTTAATTCTGTCAACCCCTGGATCCGGTTCTTAATGCTCTATCGTTATTTGACATGCTGCTTTATTTAAAATAGTTATATCTTCCTAGAATCTGTATGAATAAAATGATGTAGTAGAAATATGTTTCATCAAATATAAATTCGTAAGTGATAATGTCAGTTCTTCTGTGTTCTTCACTTAAATAATGTAGAAGCCCTTCATCTTTCATCTCTTCCCAGTTCTATTTTTCTAGTATAGGATGTATAATACCTTTATTATGCTTGAAATTGGAATGGGAAGCCCTTGCCCGTCAACTTTGAGCTACCACCTAACCCTCCAACATTGTTCTACTACTTTTGTAGCATCTCTCACAGTTTACTAATTTAAAAGGTGATCGTATCTTCCTTTTAGCTCCTTCAGAGCAGAATATATTTTATATTTTTTATGCTTTTCCTGTGTCTGTCCCCATCCCCTCCTCCCCCTTTTTTTTAATAAATTGATTTTAGAGAGAGAGGAAAGTAGAGAGAGTGAGACAGTCTGTTCCTGTATGTGCCCTGTTCGGAGATCAAACCAGTATCCTCTGCACTTCAGGATAAAGCTCTAGTCAACTGAGCCATGTGGCCAGGGCTCCCTTTCTTCACCTTTTTCCTCTCTACCCACTCTTCTTATAAAGAAATTAATGATCACATGTTTACAGCCTGTGAACAAATGTTTTGGTATAATAACTTTAGTATACCTCTTCTGAAGGTGAATCATTCTGTTTATATGTGAAGAAGTACACTTCACAATTCTTGATGAAGGAGGCTATAAAAAGATCGATTTATACATAGTTAGTCTGCTCACAAAAATTAGGGGATATTTAATAGCTTCGTATTCATTTTGAAATATCCCCTAATTTTTGTGAGTAGTATAAATAGAATAATATATGATTTGATGTTACATTATAAAACAGTGAAATCACTAAAGCAATAATATTAGAGAAACATAGTTATAATGTATCATATAATTATAACTTACATATATAACAATAGAGAATAGTTACTATATGATATATATACACTGCTCACAAAAATTAGGGGATATTTTATAGCTTCATATTTGGTTTGAAATATTCTCTAATTTTTGTGAGCAGTATGTTATAAAACAACAAGATCATGTTTTCTATTCCCATAGGTCTTTTTTAGTGTAGGGTTTCAACTGACTTCATAATTTTTTAATTCTTGGAATATGCTTTTTTAAAAAAATAAATGTATTGGGATGACATTACTCAATACAGTTGTACAGGTTTCAAGTGTACAATCCTATGATCCATCAAATGTATTTTACATGATATACCTATCACCCAAAGTCAAATCTTCCGTGTCTGTGAGTTTTTGTTTGTTCATTGTTGCTTCCAGTTTTTCTTTAATTATTTTACTGATTTTAGAGAGAGGAGAGAGAAAGAGAAAGGCAAGGGGGAAGGAGGAACAGGAAGTACCAACTCTCAGTTGCTTCTTGAATGTACCGTAAACATCAAGCTCAGCATTTTAGGTTTATACTCTATCCACTGCACCACCACAAGTCAGGCTAATTTTTCAAAAAATTTATTGATTTTTAGTGACAGGATGGGTGAGAGACAGAGACAGACAGATAGGAACATTGGTGTGTTCCTGTATGTGCCCTGACCGGATCTCGAACCAGCATCCTCTGTGCTTTGGGACCATGCTCTAACCATTCGAGCCTTCTGGTCAGGGCATTGCTTCCAGATTTATACCCACACAAGTTGAATCGTAAGGTTCTTGACCTTTTCTGACTTATGTCACTTAGAATAATATTCTCAAGATCCATCCATGTTGTCACAAATGGCAGTATTTTATCTTTTTTTAGGCCTGAGTGGTATTCCATTGTATATATGTACCACCTTTTCTTTATTTAATCATATCTGTTGAAGGTCACTTTGGTTTACATCTTGGCCACCGTGAATAATGCTGCAAAGAACACAGGAATGCATATATTTGTGAATAAATGTTTTCAAAAAATTTCCAGGTAGATATCCAGAATACGGATTTCTGGGTTATATAGTAACTCTATTCTTAATTTTGGGGGAACCCCTATACTGCTTACCGCAGAGGCTGCACCATTTTGCATTTCTCTTTCTCATCTTGGCCAACACTTGTTTGTTGATTTATTGAGTCATTCCTGACAGGTGTGAGGTGGTATCTTATTGTGTGTGTGTGTGTGTGTGTGTGTGTATGTGTGTGTGTGTGTGTGTGTGTGTGTTTCTGAAGTGAGAAGTGGGGAGGCAGAGAGACAGATTCCTGCATGCGCCTGACCAGGATCCACCCGGCATGCCCACCAGGGGCGAAGCTCTGCTCATCTGGGGCATTGCTCCCTTGCAACCAGAGTCATTCTAGCACCTGAGGCAGAGGCCATGGAACCATCCTCAGCGCCTGGGCCAACTTTGCTCTAGTGATACAGAGAGGGGAAGAGAGAGATACAGATAAAGTAGAGGGGCAAGGGTAGAGAAGCAGATGGGTGTCCTGTGTGTCCTGGCTGGGAATCAAACCTGGGACTTCCACACGCCGGGCCAACTCTCTACCACTGAGCTAGCTGGCCAGGGCTCATTGTGGTTTTAATTTGCATTTTTCTGATGATAAACTTTTAACATTTTTCATATGTCAACTGGCCATCTGTATGTCCTCTTTGGAAGAGTGTCTATTCAAATCCTTTGCCCATTTTTTAACTGTTTCTTGGTGTTGAGTTGTTTGAGTTCTTTATAAATTTTGGATATTAACCCCTTATCAAATATATCAGCAAATATGTTTTCCCATTCAGCAGGTTATCTTCACTTTGTTGATGGTTTCCTGGTCTATCAGTAATAGGTTTTTTTGGCTCAGCATGTGGAACATTGGCCTGGCGTGTGGAAGTCCCAGGATCGATTCCAGGTTGGGGCACATAGGAGAAGTCACCATCTGCTTCTCCACCCTTCCCCTTCTCCTTTCTCTGTCTCTCTTTCTCTTCCCTTCCTGCAGCCATGGCTTGAGTGGTTCAAGCAAGTTGGCCCTGGGCCCTGAGGATAGCTCCATGGCCTCACTTCAGGTGCTGAAATAGAGCATCTGCTCCAGGTGGGCAGAGCATCATCCTGTAAGGGGTTTGCTGGGTGGATCGTGGTTGGGGCACATGCAGGAGTCTGTCTCTGCCTCCCCATCAACCCCACCTCTCAGTTATTAATTAAATTAAAAATATATATATATACACACATACATATTTAAAGAAGAGATATATGTTAGATATGGGGAGAAGAAACAAGTTTAGAAGTCATAGAAATTACGAAAGCAGTTTTCATAGGGCATGTACATAAAAATATCCATGGAAGGGAAAAACACTAATCAAAATTAAAAGGCACTGGGCAGAACTGAATATGTTTTTGCAGGAAATATGACCAAGCCATGTCATATAAAAGCACATATATGTTAATAAAAGTATTGAGACACCAGGAATAATTTAAAAAGTATTAATAACATGCTTTGTGGTGGCACAGTGGATAGAACATTGACTAAGGACCCTGAATTTTCTGATTTGAAACCTGAGGTCACTGTCTTGAGCACAGGGTTGCAGACCTGAACCCAAGGTCGCCAGTCATATCCCCAGTCAAGGCACGCATGGGAAGCAATCAACACACAACTAAGTGGAGCAGCATGTTGATGTGTCTCTCTCATCCTCTCTCCCAAAAAAGTATCAATAAGAATAAGGCAAGATCTATTTCAAAGTTAATACTAAGTATTAATGAGAATGCTCTGATCATACTGCTGGCAGCACTACAAACTTACTTTCTCTAGAAACCAATTTGGAGCTACTATATCGTAAGACCTTCAAATTTAAAAATTTTGTTGTCTTTCTCTACATCTTGGAATTTTCCAAGCAAGTAACCAAAATAACAACACAAATTGGAATTAAAATTATTGCTAATTGTGATTAAAACTCTACAGCCTGACCAAGCAGTGGGGCAATGGATCGAGTGTCAGCCTGGGATGCTGAGGACCCAGGTTCAAAACCCCCATGATTGCTGACTTGAGCATGGGCTTATCTGGCTTGAGTGTGGGCTCACCACCTTGAGCACGAGGTTGCCGGCTTGAGCGTGGGGTCATAGACATAACTCCATGTTCGCTGGCATAAGCCCAAGGTCACTGGCTTAAGCAAGGGGTTACTGGCTCAGCTGGAGGGTCCCTCACCCCCCCCAATCAAAGCACATGTGAGAAGCAATCAGTGAACAACTAAGGTGTTGCAACTATAAGTCGATGCTTCTCATCTCTCTCCCCTCCTGTCTATCTGTCCCTGTCTGTGTGTGTCTCACTAAAAATAAAAAAAACAAAACTACAAACACTTGTGAAAATCTTGAAACTAGTTCATCTTCTTCCACATGTGACATAATATAATTTTAACAGAAACTTTTTAAAGATTTATACTTGCTAATTTTTACTTTTAGTTTTTTCTATGGTTATACATGCATATAGTTTAAAGATTTAAATAGTTACGGGAAATTTTTAGGGAAAAGTAAAAAGTCCCCTTTTGTATTCTGCTGAGAGACAGGAACTCCTCTGGGTGATTATTTTGCTATCCACTGCCATGTTCATTGCTTTATGTTCATTTTCAATTTTAGCCGCTATCTGTTTAATGAGAGATGAGGATTTAGCATTTTTCCCAGCTCTTTATATACCATCTCATTTCCTGTACCCTAGTTTTTTAGTGTAATTATAATTTTGGTTTAGCACAGTAGTGTTATATTTTTATGACTAAGTGTTATTTATAATTGAGCCATTGTAATATTTCCTTTTCTGTACTAGTCTGTTTTCCTGTTCTTAATTTTTTTTTTTTTTTTATTTTCCTATGTGTCTATGTATTACAGAACCTACCCCAGGTCTGGTAATCTGAGTGTAGCTTTATAAGAAAAGGGAATGTGCCCTGAGAAGACTTGGTAGAAGAATTTATGTAGTTTTCTTATACAGACTGGAGCAAAAGTAGGTTTACAGTTGAGTACACAAAACAGTTTATTCAGTGATTAATTACTGTATTATTTTCCAGATGGAATACTGTAAACGTACTTTTGTACCCCACCTTGTATATTGGACATTGTTATACTTGATAATTAAAAATGGGTCAGTAATAAAATTGGTAGTTTGCTAGTAAAAATTAAGTAGCTTTGACATTTGTAAGATCCTGCTAAATGGGAGAATGGACTCATTTCACTTTGTTCAACAAGTAAGAGGATCTTGATGGTTTAAAGTAACTATAAGGACAGCTAAAATTAATCAGACAGGAAGTTTCCCAGGCAAGGAAGGAGTAGTCTACGCTGTCTGCATCAAAATATGTTAATGTCATAAAACGATTGCCCTGAACATTCTGGGATCTTTATTTATTTTATTTTTACCTCATGGAAAGGAAAGGTAATATTACCTGTCAGTACTTATGAGTGGCAGGCTGGTGCAAAATCAGTGACGAGATGCTGAAAAGGAAAGTATGTACAATGGTAAGGGTGAAGATGGATGGATTTGATGCCGTGGCAGTAGCTAGTAGCTGGTAGAATGACCGTGGTGAGTTAAAGGAACACAGCTCTGGAGGCTGAAGATGAATATTCTAGCTAGCTTTGGAGATGGTTGTTCAAGGATGGAATGCTTGAAGCAACAGCAAGTTGCTGAGGGAACCAATCTGAGGATGAGAAGAGAGCTTGGTTTTTGATCATGTAATTTCCTGGAACCATCCATTTCTCCCTAACTTTTTTATATGGAAATTTCCTCTTTTGTTTTAAAATTTCCTCCTGGTTTAGTTGATTATTATTTGTAATCAAAGCATCCTGTTAAAAGGGTAAAACAATTCAAAATACTACAGTAAAGATTCTTGAATTTGTGTGTTTCCTTTGTTTAAGTGCAAGAGTTTTTCTAGGCTAGAAAACAAAAGTGGAATTTGGGGGCTGTAGTGTGTTTATGTTTCTGTTGCTTCAGTAGGTGTCGAATTGCTTCCCAAAGTGGTTGTGCCAGTATGTATATACTCTTACCAGCTGTGTAAAGCGATTTCTATTTCCATTACATCTTTGCTTAACATTGGGTATTATCAGATATAATTTTTACCTATTAATTTTTTGATGCATTGTTGAGATTATTAGTAGTCATGTTGCTGTTCAACCAGCTGTCCTGTTCATATTTTATATAGTTGTTTATATACTATTGGAGTTTTTTGTGTACCTATATACATATAATCTATGTATTCTGGATAATGATTTTTATATGCATTGCTTATATAAACACAATGCAAATGTCTTCTAGGGTAAGGATTGTCATATGCTTTGTATATGGTGTTTTTTATTATAAGGAATCTTTAGTATAAATTTTTTCTTTAAGGTTTGTGTTTTCTGTGTCTTTCCCTATTCTAAAGTCATGCTATATTCTCCTGTATTCTAAAATTAGTCAAGAATTTTGCTTCTCAAATTTAGCTCTTAAATCCTCTTAGAATTGACTTGTGTGTGGTGTGAAGAACTATTTATTCACAATCTATTATTTTTTCTCTTTCTGAAATGTGCTCTGTTCTTCTGGTCTATTTGTCGGTTTTTGTGCCAGTTCTATGGTAATTTAATTCTTCTGAATTATCGCGATTGTCCTTGGGGTTTTGCTCTTCCATATTAACTTTTGGATAAGCTTGTGCAGTTTTTATTGAAAACGAAGAGTACCAGGATTTTGACTGGCAGCATAATTAAATTTGTACATGTATTTGGGAAGACTATATAGCTTACTCTGTTTATCCCATCCACGCAGGTGGTCACTTTAGTTTTTGCAATTCTTTATTGTCCTTCAGTAATGTCATTAATATTTCCTTTTAATGTTCTTGTTCTGTTTCTTTTTAGAAACCTTATAATTTTTGTTTATAATTATATTTTCTTATTTTTCACAGGAGGAAATTTGATTTTTAAAAAACCTTAAATTGAAATATATTATACATACACAAAGTATAAATGACAAAGTAGTACCATTATTCAAGGCAAGAAAGAGAACATTACCATACCTTTTTCTTCACAATTATTGGTCCTTACCTTTTGGTTAGAAAGTAATCAGTTATTTTGGGTAAGGTTTACCATATTTTGACTTTATAGAAATAGAATTATACAGTGTTGTTTCTTTAGTTTTGTCAATTTTTGCTCAATCTAATATTTGTAAAATTTGTTAATGTGTAAAGTTATCATTTGTATTCCTGTGTAGTAATCCATTGTATAATTAGGGTTTTATTTATTCATTCTACTATTGGTGAACATGTGGCCTTTTTTCTATTTTGAACTATGATGAAAAATTATGATGTAAACTTTCATGCTCATTGGTTTCCATGTACAGGAATTTCTGTTGATCATGTATGCAGTAGTACCATGATGGGGAACCTATGACACGCGTGTCAGCACTGACACATGTAGCCATTTTCGATGACATGTGGCCGCATACCAGAGAAGTATGGGGCCGCATGCCAAGAAGGACATTTTATCCTCGGCTCCTGCACGGCCAGGTGCAGTAGCCAAGGATAAAACATTTGCTGTAGTGTAGACACTCTGTGTTGGAGGTCTGTAGGCCAAAACAACAGAACTCCAGCACAGCGTCTAGTTCTGGGACTTCGGTTAGGCTGTTTTTCTCGAAGTGACACACCACCTTAGTTATGCTCGGTTTTTTGGCGAATTTTGACACACCAAGCTCAAAAGATTGCCCAACACTGCAGTGGTAGAATTGCTATGTGAGTGGATATGTTTATGTTCAGCTTCTGTCAGATCCTGCCACATAGTTTTCCAAAACATACCAATCCACAGTCCCATCAGCAGTGTATGTAAGTTCTAGTAGACTCCCTTCTTGTTTACATCTTTTATATTCATTCTGGTGGGCATACAGTGGTATCTCACTGTGATTTTATTTTACACATCTCTGATGACTACTGAGGTTGAGAATCTGTATATGCTTCTTAGTAATTTAACTACCTTATGAAGCGCATGTTCACATTTCATACCCATTTTCCCACCAAGTTGTCTCATAATCTTCAACTGATAGGTGGAAATATCTCATATATTCATCTCCCCCGCCAAGTGAGAAGTGTGGGGGGCAGCAGACAGACAGATTCCGACATGGGCCTGACTGGGATCCACCCAGCATGCCCACCAGGGGGCGATGCTCGGCCCATCTGGGGTGTTGCTCCACTGCAACTGGAGCCATTCTAGTACTTGAGGCAGAGGACATGGAGCCATCCTCAGCGCCGGGGCCAACTTTGCTCCCATGGAGCCATGGCTGCAGGTGGGGAAGAGAGAGATAGAGAGGAGGGGGAAAGGGTGGAGAAGCAGATGGGCACTTCTCCTGTGTGCCCTGGCTGAAAATCGAACCCTGGACTTCCACTCACCGGGCCTACGCTCTACCACTGAGCCAGCCAGCCAGGGCCTCATGTATTCTTGACTGGAAACACTGGTAATCTCCTAATTTGTGGTTTATCAGGGTTTTATTTTTATTTTTTAATTTTTATTAATAGAGAGGAAGAGTTTAGAGGCACAGACATAAGTTTGTTGTTTCACTTTATCCGTGCATTCATTGATTGACTTTTGTATGTATGTGCTCTGACTGGGGATCAAACCCGCAAATTTGGCATATCAGGACAACACGAACGAACTGAGCAACTCAGCCAGGGCAACGTGGCTTACCTTTTTAGTATCTTAATGGAAATTTCTTGATGAACAAAAATTTCTTTATGTTAATGTAGTATATTCTATCAGTGTTTTTCTTTATAATGCTTTTTATATCCCTATCTTGAGACCTTGAAGCTAGTCTCTGAAATAAATCTAGATCTTCACTTTACAGTACAGTAGCCAGGAGTAGCCCCATGTAGATACTGAGCACTTGAAATGTGGCTAATCTAAACTAAAATGTTCTATAAGTATAAAATACATAACTTCAAAGACAGTATTAAAAAAGAATCTAGACCCTGGCTGTTGAGTCCCTCAACCCAGCATGTGGATGTCCCTGGTTGATTCCCAGTCCAGGCACACAGGAGCAGTGGTAATCTGCTTCTTCTCCCCTCTCTCACCCCCAGTCCTCCCCAGCCAGTGGCTTGACTGATTGGAGGATATTGGCTCCTGGGCACTGAGGATGGCTCCTAGGCACTGAGGATGGCTCCATGGAGCCTCCACCTCAGGTACTAAAAATAGGTCAGTTGCGAGTGGCCCCAGATGGGCAGAATATTGGCCCAAGATGGGGTTGCTAGCTAGATCCCAGTTGGGGGGCATGTGGGAGTCTGTCTCTGTATTTCCCATACTCTCATTTGGATATAGTAGGTAAAATAGAGCATAAAAATTATTTTTACCAGTTTATTGTAGAAAACATTAAAATTGCATAATTGACCCACATATTTCTGTATTCTAGAAGCATGCTGTCCAATAGAACTCTTATTTTGAGAAAAAGGAACAGACAGACAGGCAGGAAGGGGGAGAGAGATGAGAAGCCTCAACTTAGAGTTGTAGCACCTTACTTGTTCATTGATTGCTTTCTCATATGTGCCTTGAAAGGGGAGGGGGTGTCTGTTCTTGTTGAGCCAGTGATCCCTTGCTCAAACAAGCGACCTTGGAATGTCAGCCAACAACAGTTTGGGCTCAAGCCAGTGACCCTTTACTCAAGCTGGTGAGCTCGCATTTGAACTGGTGACCTTGGGGTTTCGAACCTGAGTCTTCTGCATCCCAGGCTGATGCTCAATCCACTGCGCAACTGCCTGGTCAGCCTGTCCAATAGAACTTTCTGAGATGATGGACATGTTCTATGTCTCTACACTGTCCAATGTGAAAGCTATGATTTAATGTGGCTGTTGAGCATTTAGGGATGATGCTGTAACCAACAGAGCTATCCCACCAGGGCAACTCTTAAGCATTTAAAATATAGCTGAGGGTGACTAAGAAGCTGAATTTTAAATTTAATTGTAGTTTAAGTAGCCACCTGTGGTTGGTGGTAGCCATATTGCACATCACAGTTCTGGACATTTTATTGCTTTAATTTTTATAGTTTTAGATTGAGGTTTAAAATCCATTTGTAATTGATATTCATAGTATGAGGGTTGGGATCATTTTATTTATTTTTTCTTCTACATGGAAATCTGGTTGAACAACTAACTACCAAGGAAAAGAGAATCCTTTACTATTTTTATACTCTTATTTTGTTTCTTTGGTATATTTGTTCTTACACCAAATACCACACTATCTTTAGTAACTGGTAGATTAAGTACACTCCTCTTATTCTTCTAAAGTATCTTTTTAGCCAGCCCTGGCTGGGTAGCTTGTTGATAAGAGCATGCTGCCTGCAACCAAACTAGTTACCCACGTAGTCGTCGGTAAGTACGACAGTAACGGTGTAAGCTGAAACACTCACATCTCAATCTTTTAAAGTTTTTATGGGAGTGAGTGCTCAAAACATTGTATGTCAAGACTGTCATAACCTGAGGACCTCCTGTGTAGTTACCCGTTTATTTAAGTGTTTCATTATTCTCAATGATATGTGATCTTTTCTTTCCTTTTATTTTTTAAGGTCTTACACATCTTTTGTTAGATTTATTTCTAGCTATTTCCTCTTGTAAATAATAGTTTTCTAATTTTATTTTCTAATTATTGGTTGTATAGATAAATACATTTGATTTGAGGTTATTGTCCTTATATCCAATAACTTGACTAAATTAACTTATTAATTCTTAGAGGTTCTTTTGGATTTCCCACATACCTAGTTCTGCCATTCATGAATAATGCCAGTTTCATCTTTTTAAATAACTCTTACACATTTTATCACTTCTTGCCTTATTGCACTGACCAGGGCTTCAAGAGCAGGATCAGCAGGCGCTGCGCCTCCCAGGATTTCCCCTGCTCCTCCTCCACTTTTCCCCCCCAGGTGTGTTTCTGTTGCTTTCTCTTTTCCAGGGGACTTGCAACCAGGGGAGCAGTGGGCAGTGGTGGCTTGTCCTGAGCTAACCCCTGAACCTGTTTTTCTGTGCCTTTTCATTGAGCAATTGGATATAGCAGCCCCTCCTAGGCTCTCCTGTTGCTTCTTCTACCCTAGGCCCTTCCTTGTTTCACTGACCATAGCTTTATAACTATCCTCTCATAAAAACCAAACACGATTAAGTTTTCTGTAAAGGATCAGATAGGAAGGAAGCCAACAATTCCTGTATAAATGTATAGACTATTAATTGTTTTTGCTAAAAGAGAGAATGGTCTGATAGATGAGTCTTGACCAGTGTATTAATTCAAAGGGCTGTATGCTATTTTGATAAAAGGGGCCATTTTTACAGGAGATTAGAAAAGGAAAGTGATTAGTAGCCATGAAAGAAATGGGGTAAAACATTTGCTTAGTGGATTGGCAAATGCTGGAAAGTTTATGATTTTTTATTTTGAATATGACTAATATAAGCTAATGCTTGTCTCTCTTTTTAAATCTCTTTAGGAAAAATAGAAATGAAGGTACATATGCACACAAAATTTTGCCTCATTTGTTTGCTGACATTTATTTTTCATCATTGCAACCACTGCCATGGAGAACATGACCATGGTCCTGAAGAGCACCACAGACACCACCATGGAATGACAGAATCAGAGTCCAGCAAATTTTCAGTGCCAGATGCTAAGAATGAAAAAGATTATTATATTGAAAAACTTTTTGACCGTTACGGTGAGAATGGAAGATTATCCTTCTTTGGTTTGGAGAAACTTTTAACAAACTTGGGCCTTGGAGAGATAAAAGTAGTTGAGATTAATCATGAGGATCTTGGCCACGATCATGTTTCTCACTTAGATATTCTGGCAGTTCAAGAGGGAAAGCATTTCCACTCACATAACCACCAGCATTCCCATAAGCATTTAAGTTCAGAAAATCAAACTGTGACCAGCATATCAACAAAGAGATACCATAAGTGTGATCCAGAGAAAGAGACAATTGAAGTATCTGTCAAATCTGATGATAAACATATGCGTGATCGTACTCACCGCTTATGTCATCACCATTGTTTGCGCCACCACCTCGATCATAATACTACTCGCCATTTTCATAATGATTCCATTCCTCACAGTGAGCACGGAGAGCCTAGCCATGAACCTTCAGCAGAGACCAATAAAACACAGGAACAACCTGAAAGTAAGCTACCAAAAGGAAAGAGGAACAGAAAAAGGAAGAATAACGAAAATTCTGAAGTTATTACACCAGGTTTCCCCCCTAACCATGATCAGGGTGAACAATACGATCATAATCGGGTCCATAAACCTGATCGTGTGCATAACCCAAGTCATTCTCATGTACATCTTCAAGAACATAATGGTCACGATCCTGGTCACGGACACCAAGATCCTGATAATGAAGGTGAACTTCGACATACTAGAAAGCGAGAAGCACCACATGTTAAAAAAAGTACAGTTTATTCAGCTGCTAGTCACAAAGATCATAATGAAGATGACCGTCAACATGAGGTAAGTCATGATGGTTGCTCCATAATTCTCAGTTAATTGTGGAGCATTTTAGGTAAAAAGAGGAGTTAACAGAATATAGTCAAGTCATATTGAAACTTCTTTCTAGGTAATGTAAAATTTCTATGTTAAGGAATTAAAATCAGATTAAAGATTTTTCCCTACAGTTTTACTTGCATTGTTTGTTCTCAAATTTGAATTCTTAAATTCAAAATATTTAAAGGTTATTTGAAAATGTACCACTTGGCCCTGGCCAGTTGGCTCAGTGGTAGAGCGTCGGCCCAGTGTGTGGAAGTCCTGGGTTCGATTCCTGGCCAGGACACACAGGAGAAGTGCCCATCTGCTTCTCCACCCTTCCTCCCTCCTCCTCTCTCTCTCTCTCTCTCTCTCTCTCTATCTCTCTCTCTTTCCCTCTCCCAGCCAGGGCTCCATAAGAGCAAAGTTGGCCTGGGCACTGAGGATGGCTCCATGGCCTCCACCTCAGGCACTAGAATGGCTTCAGTTGCAGCGGAGCAATGCCCCAGATGGTTTGAGCATCACCCCCTGGTGGGCATGCCAGGTGGATCCCAGTCGGGCGCATGTGGGAGTCTGCTGCCCCCCACTTCTCACTTCGGAAAAATACAAAAAAGGAAATGTACCCCTTATATTCATTCTTTATTTTACTATCTTGCTAATGACTTTCTTTGACATCCCCAATAGTTTTCATGGTGTTACTTACTATTAGCTGGTTTCTAGATATTTGAAAATTGAAGGCTTTCTTGTTCAATCTTTCCTCTTTTGAAGTGACTA
Organism: Rhynchonycteris naso; assembly: GCA_037038555.1. Lineage (NCBI taxonomy): Eukaryota > Metazoa > Chordata > Mammalia > Chiroptera > Emballonuridae > Rhynchonycteris > Rhynchonycteris naso. Next base: position 38,265,467 of record CM072997.1, on the reverse strand, counting down.
GATAGTTGATTTTTCATAACTATTAACTTACTGAATTAATAATTATGGAATGGTTCCCAATCATTGATACAGCTCCAAGTCAGATATTGTACACATGTGGTAACTTTGTTTTCTCTATGTCACTTAATAATAGGACCTACTTGCTCATGTTATAGTCTTTTCTCATGATTTTGACATATTTAGGGTGAAAACAAAAAGATATAATAGGAAATTCCAATAACAGGATGGTTCTATTTTTCTTCTAGCTTTTCATAGTTGTTTTTGATACTTTCACATTTGATTAATTACTTCATAGTTTTTTTTAACTATTCACCTTAAACAAATTTATTTCTGTTTCATTAAAGGCATATTAACACCTTTGTCTATTCTAATTTTTATCACTTTTAAGTTTAGAAAAAGTTGTTGAATTTGTTGTTTAATATGTATTAAAAGCTGTATCATGTATTGTGAAATATGACTTTACCCGTTGTTAATGTCTCGAAACATGTTTTGCATTTAAGCAAATATCTTTGTGTTACTTCTGGAGAAGTCATATATTTGTTTTTTAGCAGTTATAAACACTGCTAAAATAATATATAAAGAAATATATTCACTTATTACTATGAATGATATCCTAGAGTCCTTTGTTTTTAGTAACTGAACATTATCATTAATGTTTACTCTTTGTATTAAATTTGTGGGATCTGCATCATTGGACCTGATGCATATTTGAAATTTTCTCAGGGTTTATGGAAATAATATATGTATTAGATAGGGTAATACCTTATGTTAAAACCTGAGAAGAATTTTTTCTTTTGTTTGTATCTACTGATTTTGTTTTTTGTACATAGATAAAATCATACAATGAGGTAGCAAGTCAGTAAGTAACATGCTACCTGAGTGGATATATATGAAAAAGAGGCTGTACCATCCTTTTTGCTGTAATTCTAGATACTTGGTTTCTTTATGATGGGTTCAAACTGGTTTGCTCTGTATTTTCACTCAAAGTAACATTGGATGAAGCTGTCTTTTTTTCATCTTCCAGTTTTAGCATTGGGCTAGAATCCCAAATATAACACTCTTTGGGTACTGTAGGCAGTAAAAAGTATATAATATAAAGTTATTAAAGTATTAAAATTTTATTTAACACTGGTTTACAAGTAAGAGTCTTGAGTAGTTGATAAATACATTTTGACTAGAGAAGTGGGTTTTTTTCCTCACCCCTTAAGAATCTTGGGGATATAGTTGTGAATATCAACTTAGCAATGGCAAAGATGATTATCTTTCATGTGTTAAAAGTGGAAAACATGGTTAAAACTCATGGAGTTTTGGATAAGAAGCTGAATATCTCCATAGCATAAATTGCTATCCAAAAGCTTTATTTCTAATAGATGTGTATATTAAAAAGTATTTTCAAATAATGATTAGAATATTTTCTTTATACAGTCATTTTTTTCTTCATCTTCTTATAATATTCTCTTACTTAATTTGTTTTATCAATTTCCTTGCAGTGTTTGAATGTCACTCAGTTGTTAAAATACTATGGTCATGGTGCGAACACTCCCATCTCAGCTGATCTGTTTACAGACCTTTGCCCTGCATTGTTATACCAGATTGACAGCAGACTTTGTATTGAGCATTTTGACAAACTTTTAGTTGAAGATTTAAGTAAGGATAAAAATATGGTTCCTGAAGATAAGGCAAATGTAGGGGCATCAGGTAAGAAAGACTTAAGTTTTTTTCTCCTTAAAATATACCACTTTTTAAAAATATAGTTTAATTAGAAAGTAATTTAGATATGTGTGTTTGAAAAATATTGGGGGCAGACAGGAGGTACAGTACAATTTACTTATTTCTTCTGGCCTCACAAAGGAATTTTTTGTTAGTGATCTAGATTAAAATGGATATATAGGTTTGAGATAAATGGATCTTTCTTAATGGGTAAATGTAAATAACAGGACGTCTAAAATTATTTGGTGTCTTAATAGCTTAACGTTTGGCAGGGTTTGAGGGCCTCTGGTGAAAAGCTAAGATTATTAAGTTTTTAAAGAAGTACAAAGGGAAGCCAGTGTGGTTAAACTCTACAAATGTCTCAGAAATGCCAATATTTGGCAGATGAACTTTCTCATGGGCACTTCTAGAGAGCTTCAACTAAGGTAAAAGCAAAACTATTTTAAACCTCTTTCTGGGCTCTTTTTTTCATATCTGGTTGACTAAATAACTCCACTTTGATATTAATGGGTACCTTGCACTTAGTATTTCCAAACTTTACTCCAGACACAGTTTGAATACCTTTTATTGAATCTCAAATGCCATTAAAAATGCATGCTTTTGATAATATACTGCTCACAAAAGTTAGGGGATGTTTCAAAATGAATATGAAGCGATAAAAAGAAGAAGCATTTGATTTTTTTTTTTTTTTTTTTACAGGGACAGAGAGTCAGAGAGAGGGATAGATAGGGACAGACAGACAGAAACAGAGAGAGGTGAGAAGCATCAATCATTAGTTTTTCGTTGCCGTCGCAACAACTTAGTTGTTCATTGATTGCTTTCTCACATGTGCCTTGACCACGGGCCTTCAGCAGACCGAGCAACCCCTTGCTGGAGCCAGCGACCTTGGGTCCAAACGAGCTTTTGCTCAAGCCAGATGGGTCCGCGCTCAAGCTGGCGAGCTCAGGGTCTCAAAGCTGGGTCTTCCGCATCCCAGTCCGACTCTCTATCCACTGCGCCACCGCCTGGTCAGGCACATTTGATTTCATTTATTGAACATGAACATCAGAAAAGCAAATGACAAGTCAAAGAAAGTTGTTTTATTATGCAAATGAGATGCAAAACCAACTTATTTCATTGGTGAAAATACACTATACAAAAGGCTGAAAGTACTGAAGTATTGGTATGTTCCCTGATCCCTAATTTTTGTGAGCAGTATATCTGCAAATCTGACTTTTTTTTCTCATTATGTTTTTAATTTGTTTCCTTTTTTTCCCTTATATAATCAGTTATTAAGTCCAGTTGAGTCTTCTTCTCTTAAATATTTCCTAACTCTGGTCACTATGTCATAACTTTAGTTCTGGTCCTTCTTGGTCTTTTACTGAATTGTTGAAATAACTTTATAACCTTTCCTGCCTGTAGATCATCATCTTTGGCACCTAAGCTAGATGTGTCTTTCTAAAATGCAAATGAGAATCTTACATAAATTTTTTTCTTTATAGTGATAGCTAACATTTTTATTTTATATGTTAACGACTACAAATTGCAGGCACTATTCTAAACTCAATTCATTGACTCCTCTCAACAGTCCTGTGAGGTGGACAATGTTATCCCTATAACTTTGCCCAGGTCTCAGAGCTAGTAAGAAATAATGCTAGGATTCAAGCCTAGTAAGTTTTTAACTATTTTGTTACCCATGTGCTAAGTGTTGCACATGCTTTTTTCTTTTCATTAAATTTTAACAAAAACCGCCCTGGTTGGGTAAGCTTGGTTGGTTAGAGCATCTTTCTGAAGTGCCGAGGTTTCTGGTTCGATCCTGTTTAGGGCATATAGAAGAACAGATCGAAGTTCCTGTCTCTCCCTCTTTCCCTTCCTCTCTCGTTAAAATCATTAAATTTAAAAAAAAAAAGTCTAGCAAAAATTTTAACAATAACTTATTAAATTTTTTATTTGCTCAAGCTATTACATGATTCTTAGGATAAGGAAGCGGGGGTAAGAAAAGTTTAGAAACTTTTCTAAAATTCTTGGCCTAACAAATGATAGAGCCCACCAAACCTAAAGCTTGTCTGATAAATCCTCTGGGCATTTAATTGCTATGTGTTATCTTCCAAATTTAGTTAATTCTGGTATCACTTTGGTGATTGTTGCCATATATCTTTACATTATATTTTTCATTAGGTCTCTAATAATTTTCTTTATATCTTTTTTATTGTAATCAATAATATTTGAGAAAAGGATTTGATGTGACATGTTATATTTTTAGTTATATTTTTCCTCATATATTTTAGGAAACTGCATTATGCTATATGGATTGCAGTGTTTTTCAACTGCCAGTCCTTGAAAGAGTTAACCACCTTGATGCTGTATAGAGGTTGTATAGCCTATAATCTCCATACAACATCAGGATAGTCAACTCTTTCATGGAACGGTATGAAATTTTTGGCGAACTGGCAGTTGAAAAACACTTCTATATTCAAAGTCCAGAGTCCTTTACTTGACCAATCAGGCTTTTTAAAATATAAATACTGCCTACTTACCTTCCATTTTTCTACCCCATCATTCATTTCTTTTTTCTTAGCTCCAACCATAACAAACTGCTGATATTAGATTATGTTGTTTCTTCCTCATTTTTCTCTGCCTTTTTACATTCTAAACCTCTCTCTACTTGACTGACTCTTATGATTCCTTAAAAAATTCATCTCGAGGATTAACCCCTCTGGGATAATTCCCCAATCATTCTAGGATTAATTAAGTCCCCTTTTTTTGACAGCCTCTGGATATTTTCATTATAGTATTGGGGGATCTTAATTGGATTAGCTATCTGTTTTTGTTGGACTTATTTTGCTTAAAGGAAGTGATGAATGTACTTAGGTAGATAATATTCTTTGCATGGGATCCTTATGAACTTCATCATGTGCAAAAACATGGTGAACTCAGTTCTGGTTGAAATGAGCAAGATACAGTGATGCTATTGCGTAGTCATTAATGAGACAAAATCAATATTTATAAACAAACTAAAACCAGATTTTGATTATAGACTGAAAGGACAGGATTTAAAAGTTTTTTCTTACCATAGTAATAAGGTTTAAGAATATCACATTTTAGTGTGTGAAGTTTTCCTTGCGACAGAGATATTTAAAGCTCAAAAGAGTACAGATCAAAGCAAATGCTCTCAATATAACAAAGTAAATCTTTTAAGTACTACCGATTGGTTAATTTCTTTGCAATAGAACTATTTAGAATAGATAAATTAATCACAATACCCTGTATTTATTGGAACCTTACCATGTTCTATTCTAAACACTTTTACAACTGTTATTTTCATTGTTAAACCCATGAGATAAGCACTTATTAACTTCTGTTTGCTGAGGAAAGGATGCTTTGAGAAGTTAAGTAACTTCCCTAAGGTCACTGGCCGCTGGTAGCAGAATCTAAAAAGAACTAGAGTATTCTATGTCTAAAAGCCTATGAACCATCAGAAAGAGAAATTAAGAAAACAATCCCATTTACAATTTCAGCAACAACAAAAAAGCAAGGTACCTAGAAAGAAATTTAACCGAGGAAGTAAAAGACCTGAACTCAGAAAATTATAAGATACTGAAGAAAGAAACTAAATAGGTAGAAATAAGTAGAACCATATACCATGTTCACGGATAGGAAGAATTAACATCATTAAAATGTTCAAATTACCTAAAGCAATCTATGGATTTGACACAATTACTATCAAAATACCAATGGCATATTTCATAGAACTAGAAAAATATTCTGAAAATTTATATGGAACCACAAACAATCCTAAATAGCCTCAGCAATCTTGAGAAAGAAGAACAAAGTTGGGAGGTATCATGTTATCCGATATCAAACTATACTTAAAGGACATGTTAATAAAAATAGCATGGGCCTGACCTGTGGTGGCGCAGTGGATAAAGCATCAACCTGGAACACTGAGGTTTCCAGTTCGAAACCCTGGGCTTCCTGGTCAAGGCATGTATAAGAAGCAGCTACTACTGCTTCCCACTCTTCCCCCACCTTTCTCTCTCTTTCTCTCTCTCTCTCTCTGCTCTCTGAAATCAATAAATAAAATTTTAAAAAAGAAAAAAATAGGCATTTTAAAAAAAGTAGCATGGTACTATAGATCAATGGAGCAGTATAAAGAGCGCAGAAATAAGCGACCCCTTTATGGTCAATTATAATAATATGTATCAGAGGAGGTAAGTGTATACAATGGAGTAAAGACAGTCTCATTAATAAATGGTGTTGGGAAAATTGGACAGATACATACAAAAAAAAACCTAGATCATATTATTATACCATACACGATAATGAATTCAGTTATTTAAAGATTTAATGTAAGACTTGAAACCATGCTAATCCTAGAAGAAAACATAGGCAGTAAAACTTCAGACATTTCTTGTGACAATATTTTTTCTTGTATATCTCTTTGGGCAAGTGAAACAAAAGAAAAAAACTAAATGACACTATATCAAACTACAAAATTTCTGCACAGCAAAGGAAGCTATCAACAAAATGGAAAGACAGCTTAGCTGATAAGGGGTTAATATTTAAAATTTATAAAGAGCTCAACACCTGAAAAAACAAGCAATCCAATTAAGAACTGGGCAAAGGACTTCTCCAAAGAGGACATACAGATGGCCAATAGATATGAAAAGATGCTCAATGTCACTAATCATCAGAGAAATGCAAATTAAAACCACAATAGGATTATCACTTCATACCTGTCAGAATGACTATCATCAATAAATCAACAAACAAGTGTTGGTGAGGGTGTGGAGAAAAGGGAACCCTTGTGAACTCTTGGTGGGGATGCAGATCTGTGCAGCCACTGGAAAGCAGTATGGAGTTAACTCAGAAAATTAAAATTGGAACTGTTTGATGACCCAGTGATTCTACTTGGAATATATCCGAAGAAACCCAAAACATTAATATGGAGAAATATGTGCATCTCTCTGTTCATTGCAGTATTATTTACAGTAGCCAAGATTTGGAAGCCGATCAAGTGCCCATCAGTAGATGACTGGATAAAAACACTGGTACATTTACACAGTGGAATATTACTTAGCTGTAAAAGTAGAAGAAAATCTTACTTTCATGACGTTATGGGTGGACCTGAAGAGCATTATGCTAAGTAAAATAAGCCAGTCAAAGAAAGTCAAATACCATATGATTTCACTTATATGTGAAATCTAATAAAATAAGCAAACAAACAGAATAGAAACAGACTCACTGATAGAGAATAGACTGACAGCTGTCAGAGATGTGGGTGAGGTTGCTGGTATGTGAAATAGGTGAAGGGAATAAGCTAAAAATCAAAAACCTCATTGATACAGACATCAGCATGTTGATTAGCAGAGGGGAAGATGGGTGGGGACAGGTAGAAGAGTGTAAAGAGGATAAATGGTGATGGAAGGAGAGTTTGGGTGGTGAACACAATACAATATACAGATGATATATTATAGAATTGTGTACTTGAAATCTGTACAATTTTATTAACCTATGTAACCCCAATAAATTCAATGAAACTATAATGAAAAATTTAAAAATCCTATACTTGTAACTGCTGTGTTCTTAACCTATGCTGTGTTTGACTGCTTTCTGCTAAAAAAGGTTAAGTATGATTTGCTAGAATAGGACAGGGAGATAAAGAGAGTTATATTTAGTATATACGTAGTAGTGTTTTAAGAAGTAATGCAGAGATAGAAATGAAAGTAGTATACAGGTAAATTTTGATATAAATTAGTATTGCTATGAGTATATATTAGTAAGAAAAAATACAATAGCCCTCACTGGATACCTCAGTTGGTTAAAGCATCTTCCTGAAGCTCAGAGGTTGCCGATGCGATTCCCTGGTCAAGGCACATACAGGAACAGATCGATGTTCCCGTCTCTCTCCCCTTTTCCCTCTAAAACCAATAAAATAAACAAAAATACAAGAACAGTCTTCTAGGTAGACAGGCTGGATTTAGTCTGGTATGATCAGTAAAGGAAGAGAAAGTGAGTCCACACCCTAGATCTGAACGCTGATCTTTGGAGAGATAAATTATGTTCCCTTTGCTGGTTTCCTTTCCACTGTTCTTGGTGGATGAATCAATACCTTGAGAGCTAGTCTTTCTCAAGTGCTTCTAAATTCTCGTTGTGACAGCAGAGAAGGGGAAGTTAGGCCTGAGTTTATTTAACTTAATTTTAAAAAGTCCTTTTTTCTTAACAGAAAAATGGAGATGGATGAGATAGTCACATCTAGAGTTAAAACTAATAGCTCTTTTTATTTATAAGGCTTGGAAAAAATTCTACTCTTTTGGTTTCATATAAACTGGATTCTGACAGTTTTCTATGTTGTAATATTGGCATAATCTATATATTATAAGGCAGTGATGGGCAATCTTTTGTGCTTGGTATGTCAAAATTCACCAATAAACCGGGCATAACTCGGGTGGTGTGTCACTTCGAGAAAAACGGCCTAACCGGAAGTCCCAGAACTAGATGCTCTGTGCCAGAGTTCTGTTGTTTTGGCCTACAGACCTCCGGCACAGAGTGTCTACACTACAGCAAATGTTTTATCCTCAGCTACTGCACCTGGCCGTGCAGGAGCCGAGGATGAAACGTCCTTCTCAGCATGCGGCCCCATACTTCTCTGGTATGCAGCCATGTGTCATCGAAAATGGCTATGTGTATCTGTACTGACTGACATGCGTGTCATAGATTCGCCATCACGGTTATAAGGTGTTGAGAGATGCTTGACTATAGTAATATTGAAAATTACAGTTTATTCAATCTGATAAAGCCTTAGAGGAAATTGCGCTTGCTTTGAAGACAAATACATTATTAATAGTGAATATTGATTAGTTGTTTGCAGGTGGTTATAGCATTGCTGGAAATGAAGACCAAATTAGTATGTCCTAATACAGTAGGTCCATAAAGTCATGGTGCACTTTTGACCAGTCACACGGTCAAAAGTGCACCATGACTTTACAGACACACTGTAGATGTTAATAATTGTTAGAGAAAAACCCTGCTAGAAATTATTTTTAGTGATTGCTGCACCATTAAGAAAGTTTAACTTGTTTTATATAAATATCATCATAGTAGCACAGCTACTACCTCATTAACTGTTCAAAGACTGCTGTAAACCAAATATGCTATATACTTACTGTGTATGGTATAAATTGTTTGTTTCACAAGATTGGCTCATTTAGTCTTAGAGTTGACCCTACCTTAATTACCAAGGGGGGTTGTGAATAGGTCGCTAAGCATTTTCTGCCAATTAAAATGCTGAAACAGTTTAAAAAACTGCCATCTTGCACAAGCTTTGAACCAACTTAATTAGAAAGTTTCCACAGATGAGTGCTTCTTTTTGAAAGAATGTATTTTCTCTAGATAATGAGAAAGGGAGTTGGTAAATAACTGAGCTCCAAGACCTTGAACGTTTAAAGTGACCTAATTTGTAGAATAAGTGAAGCTTGTTTCAGACATTTAGTGTTGTTTTTTTTTTATTATTGCATTTGGTATCTTGGGTACAAATAAAGAAAACATTTGCCAATTGTAGTTAATAGTTTGTATATTGTTAGTTTGGTATAAGTTTTTATAAAAGATGCCTTTATTCTTTTGTTTTTGTTTTTGCTTTACACCAAATAAATTGTGATTGAAAAAGCACAATAATTTGATTAGAAATCAGAAGAATTTTATTACCCAAATCACTTTTTTTAATGCTTGGGAAATTATGATAGTGCTTATTTAAGCTTAAATATAAATATTATTAATTCTAAAAAGTGAGGTTTGTTTTATTCATTCATTTATTTATTTATTCTTAGTAAATTATACAGAAAGCCAAATTGGAGGAAAGAGAGTTTGGGGCTGGGTGTGGAGGAGAGGTGATATCAAGGAAAATAGAACTAAATTATCCTTCACAAAAATAAATGAAGTATAATAAAGGTACCAATATTACGGCTTTTGTACGTCATATGAGTATGTTGCTATTTGGGGCTGATACAATTTCTTACACTTTGTTTCAGAAACATTTACTAAGATTACAGTATGTTAAGATACTTGACTTCCTTTAATACTCACAGGAGAGGTTTTTAATTCTTAAATAAACTGTTTTGCTGTGGCTCTGCCTTTAAAATTGGTAAAATTTTACTTATATTCTAGATATTAAGAGTGAAGCACAGCCTGAAGTCATTTTAAATCCCTATTTCTGATTAGGTGGGCCACTGAAGATACTATTAATAATTTGTTCTGAGTTTCTTATATGGTTAGTTTGTTTTGTTTTGATTTTAAACACAACAGTGTCAAAATATAAAGCCTCAAAAGTGTAGTTTAGGTGAGGTAACCTATTGTCCATGACTCATTTATCTTATGTTTATTCTTCTTGGGAGCCTTCTGGTTTTTGTTGTCATACTAATGTTGACTGTTAATTTCTTTCCTACAGCATGGATTTGTGGTATCATTTCTATCACTGTCATCAGCCTGCTTTCCTTGCTAGGCGTGATCTTGGTTCCCATCATCAACCAAGGATGCTTCAAATTTCTTCTCACATTCCTTGTTGCTCTTGCTGTGGGCACAATGAGCGGAGATGCCCTTCTTCATCTACTGCCCCATGTAAGAGATCCTTTTAAACTAAAAAATGTTAAAAAATGTTTAAGCTAACAGGGTCTTTTATCACAGTTTATGTTTGTGCTGTTTTATTTGCTTAATAAGATAAAATGTTTATTTTTCATTTGAACAGTTTTAATTAGCAGTATTTTTGAAATAAATTGAATCATTATGTTTTAAAATAGCAAAAGTACTGGTAATGTCAGTTTTATGTTCACCTGTCGCAGTGTATACATATTATGTACACTTTAAATAGTATGTCTTGCAGGGTTTTTTGTTTGTTTGTTTGTGTGTGTGTGTGTGTGACAGAGAGAGAGCAAGACAAAGAGAGGGACAGATAGGGACAGATAGACAGGAAGGGAGAAAGATGAGAAGCATCAATTCTTCAGGGCACCTTAATTGTTCGTTGATTGCTTTCTCATGTGTGCCTTGACTGGGGGGCTACAGCAGACTGAGTGACCCCTTGCTCAACCTGGTGAGCCTTGCTCAAACCAGATGAGCCGGCGCTCAAGCCAGTAACCTCGGGGTTTCAAGCCTGGGACCTCCATTTCCCAGTCTGACACTCTATTTACTGCGCCACTGGCTGGTCAGGCTATATCTTAGAGTTTTATAGGCTAGTTACACTTCACTAAAGCTAAAAAAATAAAACCTTAAAAACAAAACAGAAAAGAAACTTGCTCTATTGGAAGTTCTGAAAATAAAGACCTAAAAATCAATCGGCGATATGTCTTTATGTCTGTATGGTATATTAAGAAAGCTTTTAGAAAAATGTGTAAGGGATCTATAATGATTGTGCATGTAGCCAGTGTACCACAGGCATCTTTTTATTAGGTGAGTGGAGGGGAGATAGGCAGACTTCCACTTGTGCCCTAACCAGGATCTACCTGGCAACCCCATCAGGGGCTGATGCTTGAGTACTGAGCAATTATTATTAGGGCCTAAGACTGATGGCTTCAGTGGAGCTATCCTCAGTGCCCAGGGCCATGCTCGAACCAATCAAGCCACTGGCTGCCGGAGGGGAAGAGGCAGAGGAGGGGGAGAGGGAGGAGGCGAGAAGCAGGTGGCCACTTCTCCTGTGTGCCCTGAGTGGGATTTGACACCAGAACATCCATACACCGGGCCGACGCGCTATCCACTGGGCAACTGGCCAGGGCCACAGGCATCTTTATTTGAGCAACAATAGGTAGACCTACTCGTTTAACAATTACAGGCTTTTAGTTCTTTATACATTGGGCCATTTATCGTTTTCACCTGGCATACCACTACTTTTCTAACATTTGGGTATGCTTCTAATGATATGATCATAAGTCCACACTCCTAGTGCCTAGATTATACCTTCTAAAATCTATCTGTTACCAGTTAGAAATATTTATTTGATACAGTGTTACTGCTTTTATGTCACAATATGAAAATAGTGGGGCTTTTTTATTCCAAATACAAAATTACAGGCTTGAATTATTATATTCTTTCCACCTTCCCTCTGGGGCATTTGAGAGATAATTAATTGTATTTGTGTGTTGTATATACCTTTTCTCTCCTGGATCATTGCTTGAGAATTTCAAATCTAGTATCTAGAACAATGTATGGCATTGCCTTTTTAAGAAATTGATCAATAATAAATTAATCTTAAAATCAAATATCAATTTTCTCAAGTTCATTCATTATAAATTACTTATTTTCCCCTTTACTTTTACCCCTTGCTTGCCTTTTCTGCCAGCCATTAGGAATAGCTACAGTCTGTTTCAGAACTGGGCCTAATAAAAACAGTTGAAGTGAGAATAAAATTCATGCTGTTTAACTTTTTTTTTTTTAAGAAATGCTAATTAAATAAAGCTAATACCTTTTTGAATGGTATTATCTCATTTGAGAGGTTTAGAAACCTCTTCTGTTGACCACTAGCAAATAAGGAAAGAGTACAAAAGTTATAAGCAAGAAAAATACTTAAGAATAGTTCTCTAAGATTAATATTGTGAAACTTTTATATTTCACAATTAAAAATAATTTTATTTCCATATATATATTTACTTTTGCTATTTTTTTTAATTGAGCACATGATTCAGTATATACTTTTGTATAGTTATAAGAAAAGTTTAGATTTCAGGGAGTCACAAATGATCACCTACTGATAAATTGGTTTTGTTGTAGTTTTATTAAATATTAGGCATTTATCACGGTCATGTTCATTTAAATTTACAAAGGACACATGACTTCCTACTATATTACTGCTGATCTGGTTTTCTCACTGTAGCATGTATCTTAATCCCTAAAGGCGTTTGAGTTTGTGGAATTTGTTTTAGACTTACCATGAAATGTAGTACTCTAGGCTACTGAATATAGCAAAGTTAAATGGAAGACTACTTAATATTTATAAATAATGAGATATGTTTAGGAAGCACTTTCAAAATCAAAAAGTATTTTTTTCCTGTGTCCTCTAGGAGATTATTATCTCAGAATTTAAAATGGCTTTTAGTTACTTATTTAGCAGTTTTTCTTATTCTTAATAGTCTCAGGGTGGACATGATCACAGTCATCAGCATGCACATGGGCATGGACATTCTCATGGACATGAATCTAAGACATTTTTGGAAGAATATGATGCTGTATTGAAAGGACTTGTCGCTCTGGGAGGCATTTACTTGTTATTTATCATCGAACACTGCCTTAGAATGTTTAAGCACTATAAACAGCAAAGAGTAAGTACTTCTTCATTGTTTATTTCATTTTCGGGGATGTAAAACTCAAAAACCATCATTTTCTGGCCATATGCTTAATTATGGTGGTTGGTGTGCATTAAATATCTTTTAATAGATTATCTTCACAGGAATAAATGGCTTTGATCTTGGCCATTTTTTGTCATTACATTTATTTTGGCATTTATGGTCAAGACATAGAAAACAGTCTTAGTCTCAGATAATTTGTGTTACATCTTATCTAATTGACTTTAAATAGAATGAAAAAATCTATTGGACAACTTATGCTTATAAAAATTTAAAACTATAAATAGAAGCAAGTTTCATTAGTCTTTTAGGTAATATTTTCACATAAAAGTGGTTTTTATTGTCATACATTTTAATGAAAATGTTTTCAGGCAAACACTTCTGATAAAGCAAAAGCTTTGCTACTGGTGGAAGTATAGAGGCAACAATTATTTAGTTTTAGGGAGCTTGGTAGAAAGAAAATATAATGAAGGAAATGGTGGTAACTCTCAAGAGTGATAAAAACACTTGGGAGATGATGCTTACACTGTTGATCAAATACCCTGCTTGTCATGAACTGTCTGTTTCATGTCACATTTGTGAGAATAGCATAAATATCTAGAATTGTTGCCCCAAGAAGGTAAGTTCAGAGCTACTACCATTCACCGTGAATACACCCCTCCCTGTTCACATTAGTTTGTATGTGTATCTAAGGCTCTATCTTGAATAGATCCCACTAACATGTTTATGATACCAGTGCTGATTATTTCCGGTATACACTCCTTAAATAAGTGAATCTAGAGAACATTTTTAGGAAGCTTTTCACAAAGAAGGATTAAAAATGTCTTATATTTTGTTAGTTAACTGCAAATATTAAAAACAATTTTTTTCCTCAAGAATGTGGAATAGTTGTGATTATAATATATATAGTCTGCATTTGTGATACAACTTTTATAATATATATATATATATATATATATATATATATATATATATATATATATGTATGTATGTGTATATGTTTTGTATCTACCTCCCTGAGACAAAATAAATTGTTTGTCATAGAGTTCTGAACTGGGATTCAGGGGGAGTGATTCTAGTTTTTGCTTAGCCACAAAATAACTGAAACCATGATTCATTCCTTATAATTTCCAGTTGCTATCTAAATCTATGGGAAATAAACCCTACTTCTCATTTTTATTTTTATATCATATTTTCAGTAGTATATTTAATTTCAGTTGCCTCCAAAGGAGGCACACATCAAGATGATGTGCTTAGGGGAAAATGATCTGAGGAATGGTAAGGGAACTGGGAAGGATCAGCTTATAGAAAAGTGAAAAGGATTTTTAACAGCCTTTGGTTTTTGAAGGGTTGTGTGGAAGGTCATGTGGATGGGTGAAGAGTAGACTATGGTGGGAGGGACGTCAACATAGAGTGGCTGGAAGGAAGTGAGTCAGGGAAGGAGATTTCTACCAAATCATTGAGAAGAGAGGTGACATGGGCTTGAACTAAAGTCATGGCATAAGGAATGGGGAAGAGAAGGTGATTAAGAAAATTGTTAAAATGAAAGAGTGAGACTTGATATTTGATTAGATGTAAGAAATTCAAGAATTTAGTGTCCATCTCTGTGTGTACGTAATTTATAACACAGTTAACATATTGCATGCAGCATATGTAAAGAAGTTTTGGAATATTTTCCAGTTATATATAACACTGAAGCTGCAGATAGTATTTAATATGTATAACTTATTAGGGAATGTATAATTTACAGATTAGTGCAGAATAAATGTTTTTTCTTTTTGTAATTTAATCATGATCTCATTTCGAATCTAAATTTATCTGAAAAACATTTATTTTTGTAAAGAAAACTAATGTAGGATAACAGAATTGCAAAAATATGGCAGCTTTTTCTAAAGCTGAAATTGTGGGAAATAAAAAACTGAGGGAATACATTTGGCGAGAGGTATTGCAAATCTAATAATAAGGAATTCTTCAACTATATCAAGGAAAGTTATCTAGGCAGATAAATCAGTACATCTCCTTTATGATAACTAGGAAAACAGGTCATCCGAAATGAAAAAATATAGCATCTTTTAAAGAAAGGAGATTAGTGATATATGAATACAGCAGACATTTTATTGTTCCATAGAAGAGTCAACTGTTGGAAGGAAGCTTTCAGAGCATAAGTTAAATAATACACCAGGTAATGGCTGGTTTCAGCAGGACTGAGGCTTTCAGGGTAATGATGTGGCAAGTGTTTAGAGAAGTGGACAATTAGAACCAAAGCAATTAAAATAACAGCTGGTGTTTGCATTATCTTCTTTACTTTGACTATCCCACTCATTGACTTTTGTACTGTTTTTGGCGCCTCCTTCTTCCCCTCCCCTCACCCCCTCCTTATACTCATGATTGTTGTTTCTTTTCTTTAGGATGACTCCGTATTATTTTCTTTGAACATTTTCTATTTCCCCAGTTTCTGTTATCTATTACTCTGAAACAGTACAAGTAAAAACTTAATGGCTTATAACAGCAATTAATAATTTCTTTGAATTCCATCAGAAATTTAGGCAGGATTCAGCTGGGCATTTTTTGTTTTTGTTTTTATTTTTTATTTGTTTATTTATTTATTTTTGCTTCACTTGGTGTTTTCTAGAGTCACTCGCCACTTCATTGAAACTCAGCTGGTCTGACCAGGGCCGGGCTGAAAGTTCAAGAATGCCTCATCCATGTCTGTATGTCTACATCTTGGTACTTTCTCACACGGCCTCTTGTCAAAGTCTAGACTGAGCCTTTTCATAGCATAGTGGCTTGCTTCCCTGAGCAAAAGCAAAAGGTGCCAGGCCTCTTTCAGACTAGTCCCAGTTTTGGGGACAGCATCACTTCTGTTGGTGAAGGCAAGTCAGAAGGTCAGCCAAAATTCAGAAGCAGGGGAATAGACTTTATTTTACCTTCTTATGCGTGCAGAAGAGTGCTCAGACAGGAAGCACTCTTTTACACACTCAACTAGCCTTAACAGGCTTCTTACATAGAAGTTAGAAGACTTAAACATCTGAAACATAGTTCACAGCCTATAAGCAAAACCAACAACAACCAAGAGCTCTGCCAGTCAGTGAGCTCTCCCAGAGAATACTGCCTTTTACTTTCACACTGTTCTAACATACGTGATTATTTGTTCTTTACGTTAACATGGATGAGAAGGTAGAACTTCATGTTGGAAGAGTTACATTGATAACAGAAGAAAGCAGACTAGTAAGAGATAAGAAAATTCAAACCTAAACAATGAAATACAATAATTAAAATTAATTAGTAATTGAGGACAGATTGAATGAGAAACAAAACCTGTCTTTATTGCAAAGCTTAGGGTCAGTGACAGGTAATTTTTATACATCACCTCATTTAAATCTTCATATGTTTATCGTTTTCATTTTACAAATGAGTAGTCTTATGTTTAATGAGTTTAACATCTCATAGAAGTTAATTGCAGATTTGGTATTTTAACTCAAATTTGACTCTTCATTATATCACAGGTAGGGAATGTGAGATTGCATTAATCACAGAATAAAATTCAAAGGAGTAAGCATTAGTTTTCGGAACTTCCTCTTCTCACACACTATTAAATAAAGATAGATTACATATGTGTATTTTACACATTTCATTAGGGTTGCATATAATAATATGGTACTGTGTGTCCTATTCTTAACTGAATTAGATGAATTTGAACCTTTTAGTTGAGTATTCAAAAAAAAACCCATACAAATATAGTTGGATTTTCATCTAGTTAGACCCTTGATTAGCTTCTAACATTTTTTTCTCACTTCTTTAGTGAATAATTTATGTATAAAGTTACCACCAGTTATTCCTGTAAATGTTAATGAGTGAATATTGTTGCTACTTAGGGCTGTATATTTGATACACTAATACCAGGTTTTTTTCCAGGGGAAACAGAAATGGTTTATGAAACAGAGCACAGAAGAATCTACTATCGGAAGGAAGCTTTCTGATCATAAGATAAATAGTACAGCAGATGCCGACTGGCTTCAGCTCAAGCCCCTTGCCGGTACACAACACTCTGACTAAAGAAGAACTTTTAAAATATAAAAATTGAAATACTGCTTCTAAACTGTTTTGGGTTTTTTGGGTTTTCTCTTTTTTGAAATTTCTTGTCTTTGTAGCTTCTCTCAGTTCCTAACTTGAATTTTCTTAAATGAGCATGTGTCTTAACTGTGTTCTTGTTAATTTTGTTTTGTCCATTTTAGCCTTATTTATACTGGAATGTGGAACCAATTAATTATGTTACAGGGCAAAAAACATTGTACTTTTACTCTACAGAAAAACAAAGACCGAAACAAACAAAAAGACTTTGTAGGAGATAGATTAGTGTAAATTTTATTTCTTGACAATGCAAGATCTTGTGGCCTCCACATGTGATTAGTTTCAGGTGGAAAAAGGAGAGTCAGCCTTTGCGCTTAAATGAGAATGGTCTCTGTATTTAAGATCTCTGCTCATCCATCCATCTGTTGCTCAATAGGTGTAATTAGGTAGCTTACAGTTTTCAGGGAAACATAAACAGTTTTTTAACCTAATATTCAACCCCTTTCTTTTTGAACTTGTGTTCCCCTGAGTGTACCAATGATTTTCTGCAGAAAAGAGGCAGCCTAGACCCTAACTGTAGACTCTGCCCCAATATACAATTTGGGAAATATTAGTATTTTCGTTACATAATAAATAACTTTTGAAAACTAGGTAAGAAGCCTTAATTGAAAAGAAACCCTGTCATTTATATGAGTTTATATGTCATTTATCTATCATTTATATTAGTTTCTGAACATCATTCTAGTAATGATCTGAGTAGTATCGTCATATAGGTGGAGCATTTAAAGATGCAAGTTATTTAAATTTTGTCTTTGTTTTCTTATGTGATAAGAGAAGGTTACAGTGGGTAAACATTAAGGTTCTTTCTCTGAAAAGTTAGGGGTTCATTTAGTTACCTGTAAATGCTACAGGAGCTTTTCACCCTTCGATTCCCATCAGCTGTTCATGGTGCACTCCTTAAGTTGCCGGGTTTTCTCCTCACTTTGCCTTCTATTGCTTTCAGTTCCTGTCATCTTCTGGTGCAGCTTTTGGACCCTCAAAACCACAGTTTGTTTTGAATATGTGCCTATGCATATTTATTTAATTTGTTTTTATATACTTGATATATTTAGTGAATTTCAAAAGACATTTACTTAAGAAATGTTCATTGCGATGCGATTCTGCCTGGGTTTATGTTAGCAAATGTGCATTCATTTACTTGTTGATAAAGCATATCGTTTGCTATTAAATATAGGAACTGATGACTCGGTTGTTTCTGAAGATCGACTTAACGAAACAGAACTGACAGATTTAGAAGGCCAACCAGAATCCCCTCCTAAAAATTATCTTTGTGTAGAAGAAGAGAAAATCATGGACCGTTCCCTCAGAGATGGATTCCATACCATCGATGAGCATGATGTCCATGCTGCTACACATAACCACCACGACGAGAGTAACACTGTGCTGAGGAAACACAGTCACCAGTGGCACCACAAGCATTCTCATCACTCACACGGCCCTTGTCATTCTGGGTCAGATCTGAAAGAAACAGGAATAGCCAACATAGCGTGGATGGTAATCATGGGGGACGGCATCCACAACTTCAGTGATGGCTTAGCCATCGGTAAGTTCACTGGAAACTTGGGCTCTAATTTGTTCTTTAAGACCGTCTTCCACTACTTGAGTGCTAATCTTATGAACTATAAATAAAAGATTAAAATCTGGAGTTGAACAAATACACTATTATATATTACTCCTTTCATTTGTTTTTTCTAAAAGCTATATTAATATTCTGATTTTTACTTGGGGACATAAAGGTATAATTTCAGTGAGTTTTTCTTTGAACAAGTTATTAAATGTCTGTAATATAATAGGTTTATTCAGGACATTGTCACCGTATTTCAAAAAGCTATGTTAGCATTAAATATTCAAATACATCTACACATCCCCCAGTAAGAGCAAATTAATTTCAATTTTGGATTTAATAATTCTTTTATGTCTAAAAAGGTAAAGAAAAATTTTCTAATGTTAAAAAATCTATTGTACCAGATTAAAATGTATTATATTGGCATCTTGGTGTAGTATAAACTGAGATTGCCAGTTTGGGAGGGCATTCAATGTGATTAACTCATAATTTCTTTGAGATCTAGACTGTATTAAGTAATGACTCAGAAGTAGGCTTTGATTTCTTTCATAACAGAGAGAACATGTTTTTGAATCCCCAGTGGCTGTCAGTGTTAAAAATTTTTGCTAGTAGAAGCAGATGCGTTTGTACCTCTGATCTCAGTCTTCAGGACCACCAGACAAGTAATTCTGTGTACTATTTTGTGCTCTAGACCCAGAAACATTTGGATAAGGATATCAGCCATTTACCTATCTATAAATGAGCTTATACAAGTAAAATTGAACATCAAACTACCATTCAGAAATTGAAATACTGAAAATCATTATTATTTTCTAGCTATTAATGAGTTAAAAGACAACACAAATAGAGGGGTTTTGTTTTGTTTTAATTTAATGGGTTGACATGGTTTGCCAAACCATACAGGTTTCAAGAGTACAACTCAGTATAACTCAATAGGGAATATTTCTTTCTCTGGGTGGCTCTTTTTCTGGTTGTCAGCATCTAGTGAGTCTCCCTATATGTTCAAAAACTATAGTTTGTAAGATAAGTGAGTCACTCATATATTATGGAATTAATTTTCATAAGCAAAACAGACTGCACTTGTCATTAATGAAAATGGAAAAACAGAAGGTCAATAAACGTCACTTATTCCCCTCCGCCCTACCTCAGGAGCCGCTTTCAGTGCTGGATTGACGGGAGGAATCAGTACGTCCATAGCTGTCTTCTGTCATGAGCTGCCACATGAATTAGGTAATGTAACCTTTAAAAGTTTACCACATTTCACCAAATCTGAGACTTCTTCCATTATAAATGCACCCAAATTTTAGAGGTGTTAATGCATAAAAAGTGGTGGATGGCAAGTAGAGTGTTATTATTCTCTTACTATATAAAGTCTTGTTTTAGATTATATATTTTTAATTTATGTAAATAATAGTTATATCCCACTTTTTTTCATAACCTAGTCATTATTTTTAAATTCCATCTAGGTTACCATGAGAAATTTCATATGTAGCTTCTATCCAGTACTCAGAAGTGTTGCATATACCACATTTTACATATTTAATTTAACACCTACTATTAGACACCACATGGCCTTTAATTTCTTGCCACCCTAGATAATGGTGTGTTGAACATCTGTTGACTTGCTGCTTATAGACCCTTAAGAGACATCTGTTAGGTATGTCTCCAGGAACAGAATTGCATGCCTAAGTGCCACATCACTATCCAGATGGCCACACTAGTATAATCTTTAGTCAGCAACACCTGAGAGTTTCTGCATCCCTGTAAGCACTTGACATTAACTTCCTAAAATTTGCCAATTTAATATGTGTAAAATGAGTCTCTTTTGTTTTTTTCAATTGGTATTTATTGATCTACCAATGACTTTTTAGTTAGATATTTTGGTTTTCTTTTAGGAATTGTAAAACAGAAATAAAAGATGTGAACATGGATTCATACTGACAGTGTCTGAGATATGGAGCTGACATTAATTTGAAAGGAAAAACTAACTTTGTCTTTTGAGTATCCAAGGAATTTTTCCGTTGCTCTAATTTAATATTTTTCGTAAATTTAACTGGCTATGAAACATCAGTTGACAGCGTTTATGCTAGAGAAACACCCAGCTTCCCTTCCTCTCCACCTGCTACACCCAGTGGCTACGTCACAGTTCGGTGTGGTTTTATTGAATTGCCCTCACCCCCAAAGATTCACGCGAGCACACAATTTTCTCTCTGGTTTCTCATTTTAGGAGTGACGCACAAAGAATGATAGCCACGTATAAAACAAATTCAGTGCATTTGTTAATGGCTAGGTAAGCCCTAGAGACTAAGTGCGGAGCCCACAGCAAAGCTGGAGTAGAGAGCTCTGCTTTGGCCACGACTCCTAATGATACATTAAGACCCCAAATCTCTACCCCTTGCCCCCCACAAACCAGGGGTTCAGATGTTACTATCGCTGTGAGAGGAAACATCAGTCTATAGTATGTATAACTGAACTTTGTCAGAAAGAAAGGAGTGAAACCTGATGAAAATGTGCATTTCTCCCCAATGCCTAGTGCTAAGTTGACATAAATTGCCCCCCTGTCTAGGCTCCCAATGTTTCTCTCACTCTCTCTGTTCCTCTCTCTTTCAAATCACTTGAAATAAAAATCTACCCTCTTCCTCCTCCTGAGGTGACAGAAAAGGCTTTGGCCCTTGTGTCTGTCAAAAAGGTGGGAGGTAGTCTGCTGATCATAACTAAGAGAAGTAAAATAAAAATGATGAAGCCTAGTTTTTGCTTTCAAGCCCAGTAACAGGACACTTTGGTAAAATAGGACCAGATGGATAATTTAATTTCCACACTGATTTAATTTTTTGTTCTTACTTGGCGAGGAACAGAATAGAGAGGGGCATAGAAGCTTCTTCCTCAGTGCTTACATCAAGGTGAAAGTCAGTCCCCGAGGGGCTGAGATAGAAGCATGGCAGGTACCTCTGGACCTTACGGGATAGATGTTGGCAGTATAGCATAATATGTCACATTCCAGTGTAATTTATTTATTCAAAACCTGTTTTGCCCTAGTTAAATTTCTGATAATAAGTGCTTAAAACTATACTAAAGTCAAACCTTAAGGGGAAAGCATTTATTTAAATTAATTGCAGTGTATTGTAGACTGACCCTAACCAGTAATACAATTTTTGGTCTTCCTCTTCTAAGCAGATTTCTCTTTCTCTAATGGTGTTCTGGGTGGAGGTTTCGTTTGTGTTTAGGAATGTGAGATGATGAAAAACATGTACTTTTAAACCTTAGAACAATATACAGCTCAGCAGGTTTGCTCTAAGAGGTGTGCAGAAATGGAAACCATCTGAGGAGATAGAAAATCTATATATCTCATTTCATGTTTGCTCTGCAGTGTGGTAACAAATGAAATTGCTTGAATTATTGCCGCTCTTCTGTTTTGGTAAAACCTGTGTAGCTAAATTTCAGTAAGTTACAATATTACTCTGTTGAATCTCTTTACTTTTTTTTGATCCTTTCAATAGCTGTATAAACATTTGAAAATATTTTATAACAAACCTATGTAAAATCCTCTAAAGGGGAAATGAGGTTGGGAATTATCCAGAGTTAGATAATCCAGACTCTCTTGACATTGATTAGTGTTTTTCACCTTCAAGGAAATAATATTTTGGTAAATAAATAGAGCCATGCTCTCAGCTCAGAGAAGCTATAATGCTGTCTTCTCCCCTCCTTTTTTCCCATGTATATTCAAATTAAATAGAAATTCAAAAGTATTTTTCCATGATGTGCTAAATTGTCCAGGGAAAATAGAACATTCAGTGTATAGATTTATACCTTTGTTACATACATGAGTTATTTAAGGCAAAAATAAGGAATCTTAAAATCCAGGCTTGTTTGAAAAATTCTCAGTATTTGTTTTCAGGTGTTAACAGAACTCTAAGGAAGGCGCAGCTCATTTGTTGTTGTGATGTATTCTTTGTCAACAGTAAGGAAAGAATATTGTTTTATCAAAAGAAAAATAGGTTTGCTTATTCAGAATAAGTCCCAACTGGGTATTTCTCTGATTAAGTTTCAAATGTTTTTTACAGATTCTTATTGAGAAAACGGAGGTGGAGAAAAAGGGAGAAAACTGCATATTAAGAAAAAGATTTTAAAATAATTTTCTTGATATAAGATTATATAAAAATTTATACTGCTATATACTTAAAAAGAACAATTGGAAGTTGGAATTTTAAAAAAGAACAATTGGAAGTTGGAATTTAAAAAAATTACTGTTAAATATAAAAGCATGAAATACTTTGGTTAAATTTAACAAACTATACATAGAATCTGTATGCTAAAAACTATAAATCACCAACAGAAGAAGTCAAAAGAGACTTAAATGAAGAGATAAAATAGGTTTATGGACCAGGAGACTCAGTATTTTTTAAAATGCTGTTTCTTTCTACACATTCAGTGTTTTCCATTCAAAATCCCAGCAGGCTTTTTTTTTTTTTTTGAGATACACTTTTTCAAAAATTTTATATGGAAAGGCTAAGGAACTTAAGGAGCCAGAATAATTTTGAAAAGGGCAATAAAATTTTTAAGATTTATTTTAAAGCCACAGCAATCAGAACAATTTATATTGGTGAAAGAATAGACACACAAATCAGGTCCTCACATATACGACAGCTTACTTTTAACAAAAGTGCAATGGAAATTCCATGTAGAAAGGATAATTTTTCATCAGCTGTTGCTACAATAATTGGCTATCTGCTTGCAGAAAAAAATCTATAAAAAACAACAAAACACTTGCACCATAGACAAAATTAATTTAAAATTCACCATTGATCTAAATGAAAACAATTTTAAATATAAGACTTTTTTAAGGAAATTTTGTGTTTCTTGGATTAAGTCATTGTTCTTAGATACTACACCCAAAGAATGATCCATTAAGAGAAAAAGTAATAAGATGGACTTCATATAAATTAAAACCTGTATACAAAAGACACTTAAAATGAAAATACAAGCCACAGACTAGGAAAAAATATTTGGAAAATATATCTGATAAAAGATTTTTTTGGATATTTAAAGACCTCTCAATAATAAGAAAACTCAGTAAAAAATTGGGGAAAAGACTTGAACAGGCATTTCAGTAACAAAGTTATATAGCTAACAGATAATAAACACATGTGGTTTCTATCATGGTCTAGAAAGGATTTGGTACAGCCAGAAGAACTCTTGTAAATTGTTGGTGAGATTGTAGTTCCTTATAAGGTTAGAAGTACACTTATGGTATGACCCAGAAATCCTGTATCTGCACAAGAGAAATTAAAATTTATGTTAACACGTCTGACCATGCGGTGGCGCAGTGGATAGAGCGTCGGACTGGGATGTGGAGGACCCAGGTTCGAGACCCTGAGGTCGCCAGCTTGAGCGCCGCAGGCTCATCTGGTTTGAGCAAGGCTCACCAGCCTGAGCCCAAGGTTGCTGGCTGGTGCAAGGAGTCACTGGGTCTGTTGTAACCCCCAGTCAAAGCATATATGAGAAGGCAATCAATGAACAACTAAGGAGCCACAGTGAAAAATTGATGTGTCTCATCTCTCTCCCTTCCTGTCTCTCTGTCCCTATCTGTCCCTCTCTGATTCTCTCTCTGTCTTTGCCACAGGAAAAAAAAAGCAACTTATGTTAACACAAAAACCTGCTTATGATTGTGTACAGTGGCTTCTTCATAATTGCCAAAACTTTGAAACACCCTCAATGTCCTCTAGTTGATGAGTGGGTAAATAAATATGAAATATTACTTAACAGTAAAAAGCAGTAACTTTCTGATATAAACTGTAACATGGATGAATCATGCACACATTTTAAGTGAAAAAC
Organism: Rhynchonycteris naso; assembly: GCA_037038555.1. Taxonomy (NCBI): domain Eukaryota; kingdom Metazoa; phylum Chordata; class Mammalia; order Chiroptera; family Emballonuridae; genus Rhynchonycteris; species Rhynchonycteris naso. Next base: position 38,240,927 of record CM072997.1, on the reverse strand, counting down.
TCTAGATTCAAAAGACTGTGTACTATGTTTTCATTTATATGGTGTTCTGGAAGAGACAAAGTGCAGGAATAGAAAGCAGATCATTGGTTGTTCAGGAGTCGGGGGCCTGAGGAAATGTTTTGAGGGGGTGTGATGAAATATACTGCTCACAAAAATTAAGGGATATTTTAAAATGAATATGAAGGGATAAAATATCCCCTAATTTTGTGAGCTGTATAGTTCTAGAGTTTGTTGGTGGGTATGGTTACATAGTATGTGCTTTTGTCAAAACTCATACAACTCTATATCCAAAAAGAGTAATAATAAGGAATTGTGCATTTATATTTTAATTTTAAAAAGTATTAACTACATTAAAAATATCATACACCATAATTAAGTGGGATTTATTCCTGGTATGCTAGTTTGGTTCAATAGCTGCAAATCAATTAAAACGATGCACTGTAAACTGCATGAAAGAAAAAAATCATATGATCTTATCAGTAGATGCAGAAAAAACATTTGACAAAATCCAGCACCCATTCATTATAAAAACTCTCAGTAAAATGAAAATAGAGGGAACATACTTCCAACATAATAAAGGCCATATACGACAAACTTACAACCAACATAATACTCAACTGGGAAAAACTAAAAGCATTTATTTCCCTTAAGATCAGGTACAAGACAGGGATACCCACTTTCACTATTCTTATTGAACATAGTACTGGAAGTCCTAGCCATAGCCGTCAGACAAGAAGAAATAAAAGTCATGCAAATGGGAAAGGAAGAAGTAAAACTGGCTTTATTTGCAGATGAGATGAAATTATATAAAGAACCCAAAAGATTCCACTAAGAAGTATTAACTAAAATGAGTTCATTTTGAATAGTCATTCTGTTTGGTTGTCATTCAGGGATGAAGTAAATCATCTTGCTATCCAGTAATATCAGGGAAGGCATCCAATTTGACATAGTTTATACCCATAATACTTTTATTTTTCATTGAGCATTAAATAATGCCCCTTTTAAAACCCTATTATGAAATTATGGAAAGAAACACTGTACTTTATAACCTAAAAGATGCTTCTGTAGTCTCATTTTTATTATCTTAACACCCTGCTAAGTGCAATTACCCCATTTAGCACAGTTTGTTGGTGAATTTTTGAAAATATAGTCAGGGAATTTGTAGAGGAAGAATTTAAGGAGCTCTTTCTTTAAAGAAAGCTGAGAAAGACAGTCCAGATGTCGTATATGGCCTTTATTATGAGGAAATTAAAACTTGAGGGGACAGAGGATATTAAAGCTGGTATTGAATCCAAGTCTGACCCAGGAGAATTAAGTATTTAGTATCAGAGGAGAAAAGATGTGAGGAGATAATATTAAATGGAAACTGGGAATGGCAGTTTTGAAGCCATTGGTAATCTCTTTAAATGTATTAATTATAAATTTCCCAAATAAGGTTGTATGTAGTATGTAGTTTGTAGCAGTTTCTTGGAACATGGAAAAACAATGCCTCGCCCTAATTTCTTTGTTCACTTCATTGACAGACCATGTACTTTTAGTCATGTAAGATCCCTCCTTAAAAGAAACGAGCCCTAGAATTCTACATTGTACCTTAGATACTAAATATTCAATAATTAAATGAATGAATGTATATTTAGTAACCAAAAAAAAGTTTGTTATAATTAGTAAAACTTTTAATTTTGAGTCTTTAGATCCAAGATTATAATTTCTTACAGCATTTTTCCCTTTTGATAACATCTCTTAAGCCAATGGTTTTCATCCTTTTTCATTTCATGGCACACATAAACTAATTACTAAAGTTTGTGGCACACCAAGAAATACATCTTTTGCCAATCTGAGAAAAAGATAGGTATAATTTTGATTGATTCACACCCAATAGCTATTGTGTTGGCTGTTGTCAATTTTTTTTTTTTTTTACAATCTAAGGGAAAAGAGGTCAGTGCCCCTGATTAGTTAGGTATTGCAAGTTTGAAAAACTTTTGCACATATCAGTTGAAAATCGCTGCACTAAGCAATATGTAATCTTTATTTTCCTAGTATTCTACCTTCACACAGATGAGTGGGAAAATTCTTTGTTTTGTTTGTTTTTTATATATTTAGCATTTTCAGAATTAAGATTTAATGTTTTAGTGAGAGAAAACCCATAAACATAAATAGCATACAATATAATACTCAAAGAGTCTGTTACCTCTGTTCTTACTTAGGCCATTTTTCTTTGAAAAAAGAGCAGAAATCAAAGCACAGAGCTTTATTGCTCACATAAAAAGCAATGTTATATTTTTCTTGATTTTTTTTCTTTTTAAAAAATGTTTACATTTCATATTATATAGTAAAAGTGACCTTGCTTTTTGATGTAGGTTTTTAACATGTATTATACAGATTTGTGTAACCAGCACCATCATCAAGATGCAGAAGAATTTCATCCTCTTACAAATCCCCTCATGCACTCCATTGATAGATAGTCACACCCTTTTATCACCCCTGCTCCCTGGTGACCAGTGAATGTTCTCTATTATTATAGATTTCTTTTTTTCAGACTGTCATATAAATGGAATTGTATATAACCTATATACTGTCTTTCAGCATCATATGAGCCTTTGAGATTCATCCAAGTTTTTGTGTATATAAAGGTTTAATTTCATAAGTAAAAAATAAATTTTCATATTAAACTTTCAGTTATTAAAGTTTATCGTTTTATGTTATTCTTAATTTTGTTTTGTGCTGATGTTTTCCTAAATTTGTGTATAAAGTCTTGTGATGATTTTAAAACTCTCACATTATGTCTTAACTGCAGGTGATTTTGCGGTTCTTCTTAAAGCAGGCATGACTGTAAAGCAGGCGATTGTGTACAACCTCCTCTCTGCCATGATGGCTTACATAGGCATGCTTATTGGTACCGCTGTCGGTCAGTATGCCAATAACATCACACTCTGGATCTTCGCAATCACTGCTGGCATGTTCCTCTATGTAGCCTTGGTGGATATGGTAAGATATTTTACATTTTTGTTATTATACTATCTAAATAAAACACAGATTCCAAAAATGGAAGACATTTGAATGTGGTTTGAAATTTTTATTTTTAAAGATATGTATGTAGCCCTGTCCAGTTGGCTCAGTGGATATAGCATTGGCTTGGTGCATGGATGTCCTGGTTTGATCCCCAGTCAGGGCACACAAGAGAAGTGACCATCTGCTTCTTTCCTTCTCTCTCTCCCTCTCCCTCTCCCTCTCCCTCTCCTCTAATCTCCCTTCTCCCTTCCCTCAGCGAGTGGCTTGGTTAGAGTGTCAGCCCCAGGTGCTGAGGATACCTCAGTTGATTCCAGCATCAACCCAAGATGGTGGTTGCCAGGTGGATCCCAGTCAAGGTGCATGTGGGAGTCTGTCTCACTATTTCCCACCCTCTCACTTAAAAAAAAAAATACATATATATACACACACACACACACACACGCGCGCATATATATATATATATAATTTCAAAAACATGTTATATCCTAAATAATCTTAGGGAAAGATATTTAAATAGGAGGATCTCTTTGAAAACCAGTTGAGATGCTAAAGATTTTTGACCAAATGATATTACTATTAAAAGAATGCAGGATTGTTATAATACTTTGAAGGTTTTGTAATATGGGTGTGAAATTGTTTTATTGTTAAAATAATTCTTTGAGCTTGCATTATGACAGACAAGAAAGAAATACTATTATCTTCTAGGTAAGCCAGTCTTCAGTAGATATATTCAAAGAAATTTATGTAATTTCCCCTATTTCTAACTTTAAAGTTAATAAATCTAACATATGCTGTCACTTATATGTAGAATCTAAAACAAACAAACAAATTAACAAATAAAACGAACAGAAAAGACAGATTCACAGAAACAGAGACCTAAGGGATGGTTACCGAAAGGGAGGGCACGGGGAGATAGATGAGTGGAAAGGTGAAGGGGAATATAGTCATGAATACGGTGATAAGTTTGCACAGTGACAGAGGGTCACTAGAATTAGGGGGTAATCATATTGTACAGTTTAAAAATGTCCCATATATAATTTTTTTTCTTTTGTGAGAGTGAGAAAGAGACGCAGGAAGGAAGGAAGAGAGATGAGAAGTATCAACTGGTAGTTGTGTTACTTTAGTTGTTCATTGATTGTTTCTCATACGTGCCTTGATGGGGGGCTCAGGTTGAGCCAGTGACCCCTTGCTCAAGCCGGTGACCTTTGGGCTTCAGACAGTAACCATGGGGTCGTGTCGATGATCTCACGCTCAAGCCAGCGACCCTGAGCTTAAGCTGGTGAGCCTGCACTCAAGCCGGTGACCTAAGGGTTTCAAACCTGGGACCTCAGCATCCCAGGTTGATGCTCTATCCATTGTGCCACCACTGGTCAGGCTCAAATCACTATATTGTATACCTGAAACTAATATAATAGTGCATACCACGTACACGTAAAGCTTTAAAAAATCATTTTTTAAAAAAGTAAAATCCAACACAATGAGATTTATTTTCATTTTACTTGACTAAAATGAGTTGGGCAGTGTATTTGCAGAACTATCAATTTAGTTACCTTTTGTTTTCAACTAGATTTATGTTCAGTTTTCTTCCTGGTAGGATCTATTGGATAGTCTCATTTCAAAAAAGCATGTATCCTAAATTTTTAATCACAGAATTAGTGTCTATTATAGAAAGTTTAGCAAATATGAGCAAAAAGAAAAAATTATGTATGTTCTTATATACATAAAGGAGAGGTAGCCATTTTTCTCCTTTTTTCATAACAGTATTTTTTAAATTTTTCAATTACAGTTTACTTTTAACATTATTTTATATTGGTTTCAGTAGTACAGCATTGTGGTTAGACAGTCATGCTTTACCTACTGTCCCCCTCTCTTCTTAGACCTCTGACATTCATTTCCTGTTCCCGTGATCAATCGATCACCTTGCTCCATACTTTGTGGAGAATATGGATACTGAAATCTGCAAGACAACCTCCCCGTTAATTCCTGTTTACATATTTAGCCCAGACCTTCTCATTACCTACAGCAGGGGTCCCCAAACTTTTTACACAGGGGACCAGTTCACTGTCCCTCAGACCGTTGGAGGGCCGGACTATAAAAGAACTGAACAAATCCCTGTGCTTTTAAGATAAAAAAACAAAACGGGAACAAATACAATATTTAAAACAGTGGTTCTTAACCTTTTTTGAGGTACCGAACCCATCAGTTTCATATGCACATTCACCGAACCCTTCTTTAGTGATAAATAAAATATGATTTTTTTTCCCAAATTCAAAACATAGGTATATGCTTTTTTACTGGTGCACAAAATGAGCCGTGCATGAACATCACCTTGCTCAAAGAACAAAACCAACAAAGTGCATGAACTCACAACAAATTACAGTATTACTTTATTCTGGCCTCCGCGGCAGAAGCTTCTCCGAACCCCTGAGATGGACTCATTGAATCCCTAGGGTTCAATAGAACCCAGGTTAAGAACCACTGATTTAAAATAAAGAACAAGTCAATTTAAATCAACAAACTGACCAGTATTTCAATGGGAACTATGGGTGCGGATGCATCCTATGCTCCTCTCAACTGACCAATGAAAGAGGTGCCCCTTCAGGAAGTGCGGCGGGGCAGATAAATGGCCTCAGTGGGCCGCATGTGGTTTGGGGACCCCTGACCTACAGATTAGTCTACCCACCTGCAACCTGAATGGCATCACATTCAGTATCTTTAGAGCCCAGCTTTTAGTATTTGCCAACCCCACTCCTTGCCCTAGCACCTCCTATAAATTTTTCTAGTTGCTTAGATCAAAACCTCGTGTGTCATTCTTTGACCCCACTCTCCCTATTCTCCCCACATCTGGTTTGTCACTAACTCCTGAGGGCTCCATTTCCTGATCATCTCTGCTCTACTCCCCTCTCTCATTCAGTCCACCATCTTCTCTTTTTAGCTGTTCTTCCTACTTTTGTCCTCATCCCTTCCATCATACTCTGTATCAGCACAAAAGCTAGCGAGTGATCTTTTTTAGTGATCCTTTGACGATTAAACCACGTTGCATGTGTGCTTTAAACCCTTAAGTGCTTTTCCGCCTTATTCAGAGTAAAATCACTAAAGTTCTTGTTTTGACCTTAAAGGTTTTCCAGCCTCCTTGAGCATTTCCATTCCCTTCCTGCCTTCAGTTTTCCTCATTGGTACCTCATCTCCTCCTGCTCTGTCCCAGGAAACAGACTCTGCCTCTTGCTGGTCACTCCCTGTGGAATGTTCTCTCTGCAGACATTCTCCTCGCTAGCTCCCTCTCATCTTGTGAAGCATCCTAGATAAAATCACAGTCTCTATGACAACAGTTCACATTCTTTATCACCGCTTTCCTTTTTCTTCATCGTAATTGCATCTCAGTCTACTAATAATGCTAAACATTTTGCTTACTTACTGAGTTAATTTTGTGTCTCACTAGGTTGTCATTTCTGGAAGTGCAGGCATTTTTTGTTGTATTTTACTTACTGTTGGAGATGTAGTTCGCTATTAGTTGAATAAAAAATGAATGGGCTAATTCTTATACTAGAAAGTTAAAGATGTAGACAGGGTGAGAAAGCCGTTACGGAAAGGATTTATGGTGTAATGAAGAAGAAAAATAGCCATTATTTACGGTTCTTTTGGTACATGTTATAATAGAGTGGTTCACCGTACCTGTGGAACTGCAGAGAGAGGTTGGCTAAAGAATTGGGAAATATTAAAATTAGGGAAGTTTTTCTGGAATAAGAAGTCTAAGCTGAATCTTAAAGAATGTAGAAGAGTATATTAGAAGCAAGAGGAAAGAGCATATGAGAAAGCAGAATAATAAATAGCATCATATTTTGACCACTGAGTCTACTCCTGAAACTGTATTCTGAAGAAATAACCTAAAATGACTACTGCTAATAAACCAAGCAAGTAAGCAAACAAAAATAAAGCCATATTTTTGCAGTAGTATTTATAATGTCACATTTATATTAGAAACACCCTAAATGTCCAAGAAAAGGGGGATACACTATTCATATATATTTTAGGATTTTAAATTTTATTAATTGATTTTAGAGACATCAGTTTGTTGTTCCACTATGCATTCATTGGTTGATTCTTGTATGTACCCTGACCAGGGATCGAACCTGCAACCTTTGCATATCAGGATGATGCTCTAACCAACTGAGTTACCCAGCCAGGTCTATTTTAAGATATTGATGACACTGAAATTATATATTTTCTAATGTTAAGTAGAAAAAAATAGATTGAAAAATTATATCCATAGTCATTCAGGTAGATGTTGGCCAGATCATGACAGTCACACAACATGACATGCTGAAAACATTAGAGTTTATCTTACACGTTTTAGAGAGCCAGTAAAAGGTCTAAGCAACAATGGCATGCTTCTATTTTTGTTTTTAAAAGACCGCTTTGGCTGTGGAGAGGAAGTTTTTAATGATTTGTAATCATTTAATAAGATAGCAGCAGTACCATCAATTTAGTTGAGGTACTTTTAGTATATCCAGATGGAGATATCTGGTTTTAGGGGACTTTGGATAACAGCCATTTATTAACTTGTATGGAAGCACCATTGCACTTTGTGTGTGTGACAAAGAGAGACAGAAAGGGACAGATACAGACAGACAGATAGGAAGGGAGAGAAATAAGAAGCATCAATTCTTTGTTGCGGTTCCTTAGTTGTTCACTGACTGCTTTCTCATATGTGCCTTGACTAGGCGGCTACAGCAGACTGAGTGACCCCTGGCTCAAGCCAGCGACCTTGGGTCCAAGCTGGTGAGCCTTGCTCAAACCAGATGAGTCCACGCTCAAGCCGGCAACCTTGGGATTACAAACCTGGGTCCTCCGCGTCCCAGTCCAGCGCTTTATCCACTGCGCCACTGCCTGGTCAGGCGCAGTATTCCATTTTAACATGTATGGCCCTATCGCTATCTACTGACTGGCTGTTAGCTGTGGTTATGATGAACGATTGGGTATTGGCAGTCAGGATATTATGGAATATGGAGAAGGCATAGTCCCTGTTCTAGCTGGTATGTGCACATATCCTTGCTGTCATGTGCAGCTGGAAATGAGAATTTTAAAAGAAAAAGGTAAAGATGATACAGCTTTGAATCAGATATCCCCCAAAGGAATCTTACTTTCTCGGTGAGTTTAAGTTGCGTAAGTGAATGTGGAACTATGGTGTTCTTTTTTGAGTTTTATTAGCAATAGTTTAGTTGTCTTATACTTTAGTGTACAGTAAATGTCAGAATTGATAAGGTCAGTGGGCAGTAACTTTTTAAAAATGACTAACACAATAGTATGTACGTTTGTTAGAGTGAGGAGGGAATAGATTTAGTATTTACTTAGTATTAACCAGAGCATAAAATATTCTTCTCAGTGTTTGACTCAAATATGTTATGGTTAGCGTTGTGTTCAAGAAAATAATTTACTTTATCAGTAGCTATGCTTTAGTCATTAGTGTTCATAAGTAGGAAAATGTAAAAAAATATTTTATACAAAATTGTTTGTAAAATGTCTGTATTTTTTGTTTCTCCCAGCTTCCAGAAATGTTGCACGGTGATGGTGACAATGAAGAGCACGGCTTTTGTCCAGTGGGGCAATTCATTCTTCAGAATTTAGGGTTGCTGTGCGGGTTTGCCATCATGCTGGTGATTGCCCTCTATGAGGACAAAATTGTGTTTGACTTCCAGTTTTGACCGTTCCCGGTAATCACTGTTGATTACAAGAATGTTACCGTGCAGCTTTGCATCTTGTACTGTATGCGCATTGCTCAAGAAAAGGCAGTGGCTTGCACTACTTACAAGTTCCATAGATTTGAGCCTACCCCCAAGACTGGTGCTCAGTACTGTTCCCCCTGTGTGAAGGGGTCTTTAAAAAAATGTAAAGCTTGTGATATAAAAAGGAGAAAATGGGACTCCATGAAACAAAGTTGGTAGAGGTTTGATGAAGACTTTTAAAAAAAATAATCATATAAGACACTAAAGTAGTCTCTTTATTAGTAGAAACTTCTGTGACTATGCAGAAATAGAAACTGAACCAAAAAAATCATTTAAACTTTAAAAATATTTTAAATGGACTTTGGACAGACTTTGTGCTAAAAATGACTTGTGTCCTTTAAATTCAGCTACGTATATGCATATGGTAATAGGGATCAACTTGATGACTTTGAAATTGCTTAAAGTAGATTATAGGACCTAGAAGAAAGCTCAGGCTGCATTAGAGTGTGAATTTAGCATTGGGAAAAGCCCTATTCTTGAATCTAGAGTTACTATTTTTGTATATATTTGCATAGTGTTTAAACTTGCAGCCTAAACTACTGAAATTTGTGATTGTATGGTTGTGTGAGCTTCAGTTTAATGAAAGATTCATAATGGTTCTTTGTATTATTATACTTGGTGTTGGGGCTAAAAAATTTTTTTGTTTGTTTTGGGGTTTTTGATGGGGGTAGAAGGTTGGAGCCTGTGGTAAAATGTTGTGTATTTCTTCTTTTAATTGTAACCCTCTAGAAAATTTCAGAGAAATGAAGAACCCAGACATAGTCTAAATATTCAGTTTTCCTACTTTAACAGCACTAACTAGCTACCTGGGAAATTTAAGTTCTATAAATGGACTTATCGCTTTACCAGTTTGGCACTGGGACCATGCTGCGGTTGTCAGTAAATCCAAGCGCACCATGTCTGCAGTCTACATGGAGTGTGAAAAAGTGTGTGAGGGTAATCTGCATTGAACCCATGGCTGTCATAGTACCAAGTGACCTGGAAGATATATTTAAAAAACTCGGCTGAAATCACTTGATCATTTTGTGCCAAGATATGCTGTTGGTGCCTGGTAGGGACTAGTCTCTTCTTCTAGGTACCCTGTTCTTCTACCATAATTGTGATTGATTTGTGAGAAGTGCAAGCCATTTTTATTCTGAGTTTTGACCTAATAATTTTTGTAGTACACTCAAATGCATGTAGCTTTCTGTTTACACCTGTGCCACGTGGTCTTCATTCATGCCAGGTAAACTGTATTTAACTCTGCGGGCAGCTCTCTTTATCTGCTTGGCTACCAGTGCAGCTGCTTAAAAAAAATCTTCCTGTTCAAATACTGACGAGCCGAACTCTTTCCATTCCATCATAATGTTTTCATTTAGTCCTCTCCTTTTCCCGGTTTCTTTCCTCTTACTCCGCGACTTTAAAACAGAAACCAAAACTTTGAGGGCAGCACATGCAGCCAGGTATCAATGGAGTAGTGCAGTGTTTCTTCTTTGTGCTGGAAGCAAGGGGCGTAGGTGTTGCTTGCTTAATTTATGCCTGAATTTGAGAACTTATTTCTGGCTTTCTCCATGGTCTCCTGTAATGAGGAGGAGTTTTATACATAAATTATTTTCAGCATTGGGCACTGAATCAGGACAGTCCTCATCTCATTGCTTGGCCCTTCAAGCAACTGAGCTAAAGGTGCTGATATTTTATTTAGTACTGCCAAATTCAAGTGATTGAAGTATCTTACTTTTGGAACCAAGATATATTTATAGTTCATTTTTGGGTTTTTGTACCCAAGGTGGATTCTGGATTCCAGCGTTAATTAAATCTGCTTAATTTACAAACTTTTATGAAAAGCAACAGCTGGAGTATACTCCCAGTCTTAAATGCCTGATTTTAAGCAAATATGTTATGCTAAAGTATATAAAGTTTTATATTTTCTCAAAAATGGTATTTATCTTTATTTGCTAGATGTTTTTAACCTTTTAAGAGGGCTGTAACAGTTGCTGCTAGTATTTTGTTAGGGTTCCACCAGTATTTAGTTTTCACATCATTCTAATTTCAAGTCTTACTAGACAATCTGAATTCCACTACATTTCTGTTTGGCTCCAACATTCCATTTAGCTTACAGTACACTATAACATGTGTTTGTTGGAAGTCATTATTGTTACTTGTACAATGCTGTCACTGTGTGACATCCAGATGAAATTTGGTGTATTTCACATTGCATTCAATCAGCTGTGATTATGCTTAGAAATACTATAGTAACTAGATACAGTGTGAATCTTTTCCATTAACAATTAGTCAGTGGCTTAAATGTGATTATGGTCCTGCAAGGTGATACTTGCTAAAATAGCTCAATCTTTTTTGTTGTTGTTGTTATAACTGAATCATTTTTTTAAAATTTATAAAGCTGGAAATGATCAATTGCTGTTTTTTTTTTCATTGTCAACAGTGGTGTGTCATTTTATGTATGTTCCTAATGCTTATGGAACTATCCCAAAATAAAGTTACTCAAAAAGAGCAAATATACCAGTATGTTTTCTTTAGTCTAATCTTTATTTCAGGACATTTACTTACACTGAAGTATGAATCATTTTAAACATAAGATGCATCTATCTGCACATTAATAAATTTATAATTAAGCATAACTTTAGTCAAATGGATTTAAACTAAATTGTGTGAAAAGTAAAATATATTTTTTACTCACTCATGCAACAAGAAATAGGAACAGAGAAATGACATCTTCTAATTATGAATTAAGTTGACATAACAGTGCTACGCCCCGACCAATCCAGTGCTCCTTGGGTTGGTCAGAGGGAAGAGTCATGGCGATCACAAAATTTGTAGAGTGGCCAGTGGTGGATAATGTCCCTCTTCGCTCACTCGTCTTATACAGTGGAGCAGTATAGCTTGGTCGTTCTGGTATATCTACCCTCTTACAGGGCTTCAGCCACATCTGGAAGAAAGTGTGTAACACGTCTTTTATATTTGAACATACAGAAGATATTATTCAAGTTCTGTCTGCAAATTTCCATGGCCTACATAGTTTTTATTTTTGTCAGCAGGGCTGACACTGTTCAAAGCATTTTTAAGAGCTCTCAGTTGTCTTCAGAACCAGTTTAGGAACTAAATGATAAAAAGGATAGTCCCTTTCACCTCCTGTCAAAAAGCATATTACCTATCCACGCAGCACCTCTCCACCACATTTACGTGCGGATAACTTGGTGTTTACACACAAAAGCCAGATGTACTTTAAAAGGAGAATGTTGTCACCATTGGTACTCAAAATCATACTGCCTTATTAAAGGCCAATTTTAAAGTACTCTGAAAGGACTTTTATCCGTGATGGTAGAAGTAGGTCATCTGTTTTAAGTGAACATTTAAAGTCCCTATTGGTATTTCATGCATGTACAATGTCCCCACAGTATTTTTAGAGTCAGCAAAGATCCTAGAACAGTAAACATTGCTGAACCTAATCAATCTCAAAAATAGGATTTAGGGGCAATTTGATCTCTTGACTATAAGTAAAGAACAAACTATGATCAGAAAGATGAAATAATGTTTTGATTCAGAATTTAATTGAATTCATTTTTCTGTCATAACAACAGAAGCAATCCTTTGAGGCTTCACTATTCCAAGTTCTCTTAGACTTTTCAGGTCAAAATACAAATTGTATGATGGAGCTGATATGGAATTTAGTATCTCATGTAATTGTGGAATATGGATTATTATAAGGGTAATTCATATACAGTGTTCCAGATATAGTTAAGTATAAGGACTTAGCATTCAAGCTGGATATATTTCATTTCAACCAAGAATAGATTTTCTTACTGAGAATTTTTCTTACTAAGTGACTTACTTATTCAAGAGAATCATCCACTTATAAATTCCTCCTATCCACTGCAATTACTTAAGAATTTCCTTGTGAAAGGAAAAAAAAACTTGACACTAAGTCAACTCCTGAAATTGCACATTTGCTCTCGTGACTTTCAATTTGGGTCTCATCTTTGAAACTTTGTCTGCCCACAGTATCTTTGCATATATGGCAGGTTTCTTGCAATTGGCTGTCAGCTGGCCCCTCACTGTACCTGTTCGAGCTGCTCTGAAGGAGTTGTGCCAGTCTGAGCTGTTCCCAGTGTCCCACAAACAACTGATGTAAATCCCCAGCCTATATCTTATCAGCATCTCAGACTGCCCAACTGTGTGAAAACCTAGCCATTTTGTTATGATGCAGTAACAAATGGAAACTATTTCTACAGTCTTCCCATGCTGAACATCGGTGCCTGGAATACTTTTATGGGGGTGGATTTCATACAGTAATCTTAATCTGTAAATTTCACATTTAAAAATCAAGGTTTATGTAAGAAAAAAATATAAAACATGTATGTGTGTGGATATATATGTACAGTTCATTCTCATTACTCCGGAGTTTTGTATTTGCAAATTTGCCTAGCATCAAACTTTACTTCTAATCCTAAAGCCAATACTCCGCATTTGATGCTCATTTGCAAGCATGCTCAGACCAGCAAAAAACCCAAGTCACCAGACAAGCACGCTACCAGCTGAGGTCGAACCTGTCAAACCTCTGACATTCTATTTGCTTCATCTCTCTAAAACCAAGTTTTAAACATTTTCATGGATTTCTTTATTGTGTGTGTGTGTGTTCATGGTGCTTTCTCTTTAAAATGGTGCGCAAATGTAGTGTTGAGGAACTGTCTAGTGTTCTGAAGCCCAAGAGAGCTGTGATGTACCTTACCGAGAAAACACTGTAACTGCGTTCAGGCCTGAGTTACAGTGCTGTTGTCCACAAGTTCAATGTTAATGGATCAACACTATAATAAGTAATGTGCCTTTAAGCAGAAACAAAACAAGGTTATATACTGATCAGTTAACAAAACTGTGACCTTGCACTTCTCCTAGGAACAACAGTGCGGTATGCACTAATTTGATGTTGGCAGCGACTTTATGAAATGTGAGTAAAATAGTTCCCAGCCCCATGTATATGCCCTTAGAAAACACTTACCACAGGCACTGTATCATAAAGAATTTTGGGATGTGACTCTGCAAGTTTCTTTATCTTTCTATTCCAGGAAGCTCCATCCAGAAATAATCCTTGAATGAAAACACCTAAGTATAAAAGGAGCAGGTTAATACTACACTGTAAATATGCAAATTGAGTTCTGAATCCGAAATTTGTACAGATGAATACTACACAGGTTATACTAGATTAGCAGCCGAAGGCTTGTTCTAAAACGAAAAGCAGTGTTCTGAGTGTTTTGTCTTAATGTCCATATTTCTTTTTCTTTCTTTTTTTTTTTTCATTTTGAGAGAGGCAGGGAGAGACAGAGGAACATGGAGCTGCTCCTGTATGTGCCCTGACCAGGGAACCGAACCAGCAACCTCTGTGCTCCGAAATGCCAACCGACTGAGCTCTCTAGCCAGGGCTTAATTTCTTTTAGAAACAGAGAGGAAGGGAGAGAGAGGGGAGGAGGAAGGGTGGCGTTTCCACTCAGTTGTACACTCATTGGCTGCTTCCCGTGTGTGCCCTGACCAGGGATTGAACCTGCAACCTTGTTGTTTCTGGACAACACTCAACCGACTGAACTAACCAGCCAAGGCCTTAACATCCATATTTCAAGAATATCTATACTCTGCCTAGTCAATTCAATAGTATAATTAAACATAGAAGACAAAAGAAAGAGGAAATGAACAGTTTGTGTGAATACGTTCAGATTTATATTTTAAATTGGCAAATTATAATGTCAGAGGTCATGAAATCTGCAAGAAAAGTTCTTAATGCAATTATAGGCATCCAGTGGCTTCTAGTCAGCATGTGAACAAAGCAGATCTCTAATGTCATGGGAGTTCAATTTCTCCTCTCTCAGAATTTGTTCTCACTTCAAGAACACATAGTAAACTCCCCTTAAACAGAATGTCACACACTAACAGCTGAAAAACACAAATTAGGGAATTCAGTGAAACACAATTACTTTCTGTGGCTCCCCAAATGTGTAGAGCCTCATGACTTGAATATAGGTATCTGTACCTGCAAACATAAACTGATATTTGTAAAGATGTAAAGTAAGGCAATGTGGAACTCTGACCTAGGTTTTAGTTCCTAATTTGCTCCATGACCTTGAGCAATTCATTTAACTTTAGACTTGTTTTGTTATCTGGAGAACAGCTGGGAAACATTTCTAAAACAATAATCCTGTTTTGTACACCTTGTAGAGTTGTTAGAATCAAATCAGGCTGGCCAGGCGGTGGGCAGTGGATAGAACATCAACCAGGAAGCTGGAGACCCAGGTTTGAAACCCCGAGGTCGCTGGCTTGAGCACAGGATCACCAGCTTGGAGCGGGTTGCCAACTTGAGCTTAAGGTCATAGACATGACTCCATGGTCTCTGGCTTGAACTCAAGGTTGCTGGCTTGAGCAAGGGGTCACTGCTCAGCTGGAGCCCCTCCCATAAAGGCACATATGAGAAAGCAATCAATGAACATCTAAAGTACTATAACAATTAGTTGATGCTTCTCATCTCTCTCCCTCCTGTCTCTCGCTAAAAAAAAAAAGTAACTGGCGAAAGCACTTTGTGAAGAAGTATATAAAAATGCGTTTTGGCAGCAGGGCTGTTCAAGAGGACTTTTTGCAATGATGGAAATATTCCATATATGAGCTTTCCAATATGGTAGCCCTGGCTGATAAACACCTAAAAAATGGCTAATGTGACCAAGGGATTGAATTTTTAGTTTTGTTTAATTTCAATTTTACAGTCATGAACCACTTAAGGATGGGGATACATTCTGAGAAATGTGTGATTAGGTGATTTCTTCATTAGTTAGTTTCAGCATTGTGTGAACATCATAGAATGCACAGACGCCAACCTAGATGGTGTAGCCTACTCCACACCTAGGTTGCATGGTACAGCCTGGTGCTCTTAGGCTAGAAGGCTGAATAAAAAACACAAGGTGAAGTCAAGCACAAGAGAAAACGATGCAATCAACAGACGTGGTAAACACCAGATGTACGAGGCTGCTGCCAGCAGAGCACGGTGTACTGTCTCACAGCAAACGTGAAATATAAGAAGAAAGAGTGCACTCTACAATAGTCATAAAAAGTAAAGTAAATGCATGAGCCAGTAACATAGTCATTTATTATCACTATCAAGTATTATGTACTGCACATAACTATATGTGCTATACGTATATGACAGTGCAGGTTTATTTACACCAGCATCACACACCCACGTGTGCAACACATCATGCTAAGATGTCATGACAGCTATGATGTCACTAGGTGATAGGAATTTTTCAGCTTTGTTATAATCTTACAGACTACCACTCTATATTTTGTCCATCACTGACCTAAACATTCTCATGGGATGCATAACTAGTCATATGTGAAAAAACCATATGCAGACAGTTCAATGATGGATGTCAGGGTAGGAGAGATTTACCCTTTCTCTTCTCTGGGTTTGAACTCATGGAAAGAATAGTTGGAATAAAATGTCTGTTTTATTAATTGGCAAAAGGCTTGTTCAATAGCTTCCCAAGTATTACCCTGGTAAAGTTGAATTGCAAAATGGACCTTGAGTCTGGGGTGATGTGGAAGTGGACCTGTCCTAGGGAGAGAGAAGTCTGCAGTCACAGTGTCAGGACTGACATTCCTGGCAGGATCTAAGGCCTGCAGCCTCGTCACAGGACCAGGTGGGAAGAGGAAAAGTAGAGGAGCCTCTACAGACAGGTCCAAGAGAGCCAGTTAGTACTTTGGCCTCACTGACTTGTAAGCATAGCCGAGCAAATCCCTGGCACTAACCAGTCAGATTATCTATTCCTCATGGTAAGGAAAGCTAATATTATATAAACAGAAGAGTTTATTTCAACCCCCTAAGAGAAGAGACAGTAGGGATAAAAGTTTCCTCCAACCCAATAACAGTTTTATAGGACATGTGACAGGAATATTTAAATATGTTTTTTATTTCTAGTGGTTAATAAGGGCCTTATGGAAAACACAGGATATAAAACAACAGGTCAAAGTGTTAACTGGGTTCTAGTTCACAGCCCCTCCTACTCTGAGTCACACCTCTGCCTTCTCTGAGAAGCGGTCAGCACATAGTATCACAGCTACACTCCACAGTGTTTTTCAGCCACCCATCTGTGGGCCAGTCTGCCAGAAATTTTGTCCTGGTCTGCAAAAGAGTTAGTCACCCTGGTGTCGTATGATTATAGACCAAATGATATTAGTAGAACTTGCTTATGCTCAGGGTGATTTATGCTTGTGTGGTCCCCAAAATAATTCTCCTGTTTTCACTGGTCTCAAGTGTAAAAAGGTTGACAACCACTGGCCCACAGCTTCTCCAAGCCCCTCTCGCTCACTATTTCCTGCCTCCCTTCCTGCCGTGTGCTGCTCTCCACTGGTGATCCTGAGCCACCCAGGGGCACCCACTCCTTCAGACAGGAGGAACATTAGGCAAACACATCTAGAATATACGATACCAAGTCCAGGTCAATTGACAGTGGCACCGTGTGGCCGCTCTGAGTCACATTAGAAGTGCCCTTAGTACGGTAAGTAAGTGCCCTTGTCATCATGTTTAATTTAATCTTAGGTAAGTGAGCCCAGAACCCAGAAGCAGGCACATGGTACAGTGTGTACGGCAGACCAGTGGAGCAGTAGAAACAACAAAGACAGAAACTGTGTTTCTAGCCCGAGCTGTTCTCACAGATCTGTGCTCCTCCCAGTAGGGTCCCATGGGAAAGCTGTTTCTTGCAAAAAGGACATTGCTCTAAATTATTCCATGGAATCTTATTTTCTTTCCGGTAATTAGCTTAAGTAAGAAAGAAAAAACTGGAATGACAAAGAAGCTAAGTTGTGAATATCTGTGTGTATCAGTGAAAATGTATATGTGTGTTATTGTACAAAACAATAAAATTAATGATTTTGTGAAGATGAGCTATTACAGATCAAACCTGGGCTGATACTTTGGAATATAGTAATATGGTTTATTTAACTAGTGATTACTCTTCATTGAGCAATCTTGGAAGACTAAGTTGGCCATTACCAATCTTGAAATAAGTTGTGCTTTATACCTGCTCCACTATTTTCAAGATAATTTTGGCTTTTTTCTTTTGGCTTTTTTAAGGTTGGGTCCGACTCCAAGAATTTGTAGTGGATTCAAGCAACATGATTTTTGGGAATTTCTACAGCAGCTTTTGAGGGACTGTGTGCCAGACACTCTGGCACTAAGGGAAAAGGGATGAAGACAAACAAGGTCACCCGTCTCAGAGTTTGTACTGGAGAGAGAGAAAGATGATAAAGAAAGAAATGGAAAAGTTACCGAGTGTGACTAAGGACGTTCATAAGCAGAGTTGTTAGAGAGGATAACATAGGGAAGTAAGGGCTTTGCTGGATAAACTGTTCAAAGAGGGTCTTTCTGGTGAGCTCTAATTTAAGCTGAGACCTGAAGGCTGAGAAGTGCCCATCATGCTGCGTCTGGGCTTAGGACTAGAATGTTGAAAGATCCTGAAAAGAGCTTGCGGTGCTCTAGGAATTGTCAGAGGGTCAGTGTGACGTGTCTGTAGTGGTACCTGTTGAACTCCTAGGTAGAGACAGTGACTAGAACATGTTTGGCTTCATAGATTTTATTCTAACTACAAAGTGGAAAAATATTATTAACTTACGTAGTTATCTGAATTTTCAATGGGGGCTTAGTGGTGACACGATCTGTTTACATTTTTTTAAAACCTTCTGTGGCTCTGGTATAAATGAAGGATTTTAAGAGTATAATGACACTAGCAGGCAGACAAGATAAAACGATCGAGCAGAAGAATTGAGATAAAAATAGTGGTGACAGGTTTGTGACAACATGAAGAGACCTGGAGAATATCATGCTAAGAGAAATAAGTCAGAAAAAGCTAAGAACTGTAGGTGGGATATAAAACTGAGACACATAGAGACAAAAGGCAAGTGGTCCCCACAGGGAAGGGAGTGGAGGGGAGTGGGGTAAAGGGGGACAAATATACCCTGACGGAAAGTGTTTTGACTTGGGGAGATGGACACGCAGCACAATGAATAGGTCACGTGCTCTGGAGATGTTTTCCTGAAACATACGTGTTCCTATGGACCAGTGTCACCCCATTAAATTTAATTTATAAATAAATAAATAAGGTAATCTATGGCTCTTAAAAACATCAGTTACATAAGCATTGGCCTGTGTTTTTGGTGTTTCTTTTGCTGTGTTTTGCTTTAAGTAAAATGCCTTCTTGGAGCTACTGAGACTTTCCAAGCACAATGGCTAATCAGAAAGGTGAAAATCAAGTCGCTGGCATTTTCAACAGCTTTTATTCTCAAGACAGTGTCTCGGCTATGCTTTTATTTCCTACCCACCCCTTTTTTAATGAGAGAAGAAGAGATAGAGAGACAGACTCCTGCATGCAACCTGACTGAGAGCGGGGACAACTCTTGAACCAATTGAGCCACTGGCTGCAAGAAAGGAAGAGGGAGAGACGAGGGTGAGTAAGGAGAGAAGCAGTTGGTTGCTTTTCAAGTCCTGAGTGGGGATCGAACCAGTGATGTCCACGTGATAGACCAACACTCTATCCACTGAGTCAACCGGCCAGGGCCTCCTAACCTTTTTTTTTTTTTTTTTTGCCTCCTGACCTTTTTTATTCTCTTTTACCACATCAGAATTTACCTTCTTTCCTAGATCAAAAAATCCTTATGTGCAAGGCACTTTATAACTATGAAAAATAAACTTTACAAATAAAGTTTTCCTTATACAATAAAAAATTGATGGTATTGTTTATTTGTTAATTACCGGTACTTTCTCCCTACTTTTTATTAGAAATAATTTCAAACTGACAATATTTTCCAAGGATAAAACAGTACATCAGACATATACTCTTCTTTCTTCCCTCCCTCTCTCCCTTTCCCTCCCTTCTTTCCTTCCTTCCTTCCTTCCTTCCTTCCTTCCTTCCTTCCTTCCTTCCTTCCTCCCTCCCTCCCTCCCTCCCTCCCTCCCTTCCTTCCTTCCTTCCTCTCTCCTCCCCCCTTCCCTCCCTCCCTTCCTCCCTCCCTCCCTCCTTACCTCCCTCCCTCCTTCCCTTTCTCCCTTCCTTCTTTCTTTTTTCTTTTTTTTTTCTCTTTCTTTTTTCATTCTTTCCTCCTCCTCCTTCCCCTCCTCCTCCTCCTCTTTCTCCTCCTCCTCCTCCTCTTCCTCCCTCCCTCCCTCACTCCCTTCATTCCTCTTTCCCTCTTTCCTACTTCCCTTTTCTTTTCTTTCTTTTAAGAGACAGACAGACCGGAAGGGAGAATGATGATCAACTCTTTGTTGTGGTACTTTAGTTGTTCATTGATTGCTTCTCATATGTGCCTTGACCAGCAGGGCTTCAGCTGAGCCAGTGAGCCCTTGCTCAAGCTAGAGACCTTAGGCTCATGCCAGTGACCACGGGGTCATGTCTATGACCCCACACTTAAGCCAGCAACCCCATGCTCAAGCTGGTAAACCTGTGCTCAGGCTGGTTGAGCCCTCACTCAAGCCACCAACCTTGGGGTTTCAAACCTAGACCACAGCGTCCCAGTTCAACACTCTATCCGCTGCACCACCACTGGTCAGGGAATATATCCTCTTTATTCAGATATATTTTATCCCCGTTTGCTTTGTCATATTCTCTGTCTCCCCATCTCTCCATAAATTTTTTTTTGCAACCATGTGAGGGTTAAGTTACATACATGATGATTTGAGTAGTACTAACATTCATGTATATCCTTGTGCCTCTTGACCATCCAGAGCATGATTGTATATATGTAAGGCAACATTGAAAAAAGGCAAATGTATATTCTTTTTGTTTCCATAAATTGGTTATCAAACATGACTTTAAGTTAATACAAATGTAACTGTAATTTCATTTTTTGAAAAAAAAAACAAACTACTCATAGGGTTAAATGTATGAGCAAAGCAAGAATACTTTTTAAAGTGCTTACATATAAGTCAATTCATTCTGCACTTACCATCTTCTGGAGCAATCTTATATTCTTTGTCTTCCAGCACTTCATAGTCAAACCCAAGAAGGTCAATGGGGATGGTGTATTTCCTGGCGTAGTTCTGCTGGGCCCCAGTCAGGAAGGCTTGTGTGAAGAAGAAGCCAGAGAGCCAGAAGACTGGAGGAGGGCCGACCTCATACCATTGCTGTGGTGTCAAAGGACAAGTGTTCTAATAATAGAGCTTTTCAACTTTGAATACAACACTGTTTAATAAAATTTGCTCCCAAACCTTTCTTCTATTATCTTTTAGATAAACAAATAACAGAGATAACACTTTGAGGAATATAAAGCCATATTTTTAAGGTTGTTTTAAAATTATTTTTTACTAAATTTTTAAATTTATTCTGTTTACATGGATTCAAGTGTCCCACTCAATTTAACAACCTCACACCCAACCACATACTCCCCATTACACTCCTTTTGCCTCCCTTCCCTAACTCTCTCCCCCCTTCCCTCTGGGATTTGCTGTCCTATTATCTATATCTATGTGTTATGTATATATAATTTCACTAATCCCTTCACCTTCTCTGATCCTGTCCCCTCATCCCCCTTCCCTCTGACAGCTGTCTCTCAGCTCCTCGTGACCCTGCCTCTGCCTCTATTCTCAGTTCACCATGTTTACAATGTTCATTAGATTCCACATATAAGTGAGATCATATGATACTTGTCTTTCTCTGCCTGGCTTATTTCACTTAGCATAATAATTTCCAGGTCCATCCATGCTGTGAGTCAAATAAGTTTGCAAATATAATGTATATGTTTGTTCACTTATAGTTTGCATTGGATGTGGGAGACAGGCTGTAAGCAGGCAGGGTCCTTATAGACTAAGGCTTAGTTTTAAGACTAAGCCTTTCCCACCCTTTTAATGCTAAGATCTCCTCAACATTAAGCTTTTCCCCTCACCCTTGACTGTTGCATGATGTGGGGTGGTGCAGTCTTATGAGGAATCCCATTATGCCTCAGATAAGTGACTTGTATCAGAGACTTCATTATTTGTATATTGGCTTAAAGGCTTTAATTTCTACACTATAAAATATGGCAAACCAGGGGCTCACTCTCTCAGTTCCTGAAATTAGCATTGCAGCAGAGAGGCAGCCAAGATGGCGGAGTGCTGAAGGTGAAGCCAGTTTGTGCAGAGTTTGTGCAGAGAGAAGGAGATGGGGAACAGAGGTAAATAAGGTTGGTGAGGTACAAAACTTTGATTCTAGGAAACTCGGATAAGTCAGTGGCTTTGGGAGCCCTAAATGGAAAGGGAAGTGTTTTCCCACTGTGTGTATTTCTCGCCCCCAGAGTGTGAGCTAGTATTAAAGGTAATGGCCCACCAGTTCTTGGCTCCGTCGTTTCATTACTGTCTGTCCGAATCAAATGCAAGCCTGCATGGGCCAGGCAGCTGTGATGGTGGCTGTGACTACCGGCTTTACACATGCCATCACAAAAAGTAAGATTTCCTTCTTTATCACGGCTATGTAGTATTATTCCATTGTGTATATATATGTACCATAGCTTTTTAATCCACTCGCCCACTGATGGACACTCGGGCTTTTTTCAGATCTTGACTATTGTAAACAATGCTGCATTAAACATGGGGGGTGCATATCTTCTTTTGAATCAATGTTTGGGATTCTTAGAATATATTCCTAAAAGTGGAATAGCTGGGTCAAAAGGCAGTTACATTTTTAATATTTTGAGGAAATGCCATACTGTTTTTCCATAGTGGCTGCATAAGTTTGCATTCCCACCAGCAGTGTAAGAGGGTTCCCTTTTCTCCACTCCCTCACCAGCACTTATTGTGTGTTGATTTGTTAATGAGAGCCATTCTGACAGGTGTGAAATGGTATCTCATTGTGGTTTTAACTTGCATTTCTCTGATGATTAGTGACATTGGGCATTTTTTCATATGCCTATTGGCCATCTGTATGTCCTCTTTGGAGAAGTATCTATTCAGTGCTTTTGCCCATTTTTAAAAAATTTTTACTTAAGACAATTAACTTTAACAGGGTGACATTGATCAATAAGAGTAATAGGTTTCAGGTGAACATTTCTATAGCATTTGAACTGTTGATTATGTTGTATACCCATCACCCAATGTCAAATCATTTTCCGTCACCTTATATTTGTTTCTTCCCCCCATCCCATCCCCACTCCCCATTCACTCAAGTCTTCTTCCCCCTCCCCCATGTTCCTTTCCCCCTGGTAATCACTTTACTTTTATCTATGTCCATAGGTCTTAGTTTTATATCTCACCTATGTATGAAATCATAGAGTTCATAGCTTTTTCTAATTTACTTATTTCACTCAGTATAATGTTCTCAAGGTCCATCCATGTCATCGTAAATGTCACTACGTCATCGTTTCTTATGGCTGAGTATTTCATTGTGTATATGTACATTTTCTTTATCCAATCCTCTATCGAGGGACACTTTGGTTGTTTTCATGTTTTAGCCACTGTGAATAATGCTGCAAATGAACATGGGGGTGTATGTGTCTTTAAGTACCAATATCTTCGAGTTTTGGGGGTATATACCTAGTAGTGGGATTTCTGGATCACATGGTAGTTCTATTCTAATTTTTTTGAGGAACCACCATAATTTTTTCCATAATAGTTGTACTAATTTGCATTCCCACCAGCAGTGAATGAGGGTTCCTTTTTCTCCACAGCTTCTCAAACACTTATCATCTGTCTTGTTGATAATAGCCAATCTAACAAGTGTGAGGTGATATCTCATTGTACTTTTGATTTGCATATCTCAAATAGCTAGTGAAGATGAGCATCTTTTCATATACCTGTTGGCCATTTGTACGTCCGCTTGAGAGAAGTGTCTGTTCAGGTCCTCTCCCCATTTTTTTTTTTTTTTTTTGTATTTTTCTGAAGTGAGAAGTGGGAGTGCAGGGGGGAGACAGACAAACTTCCGTGTGCACTTGACTGGGATCCACCTGGCACGCCCACCAGGGGGCGATGCTCCGCCCATCTGGGGCTTTGCTCCACTGCAACTGGAGCCGTTCTACCACCTGAGGCAGAGGCCATGGAGCCATCCTCAGCACCTGGGTCAATTCTGCTCCAATGGAGCCCTGGTTGCGGAAGGGGAAGAGGGAGATCTATATGCCTGTTCTTATGCAAATACAAAGCTGTTTGATTACAATGGCCTTGTAGTATAACATGATATCAGAAAGTGAGATACTTCTCACTTTGTTCTTCATTTTCAAGATTGTTGAGGCTATTTGGAATTTTTGATTTCATATAAATTTTTGGAATATTTGTTCTAGATCTGTGAAGTATGCCATTGGTATTTTAATAGAAATTGCATTGAATCTATAGATTGCTTTGTGTAGTATAGACATTTAATGATGTTTATTCTTCCTATCCATGAACACGGTATATGCTTCTACTTGTTTGTATCTTCCTTGATTTCTTTTTTCAATGTCTTATAATTTCCTGAGTATAAGTCTTTTACCTCCTTGGTAAAATTTTCTCCTAGGTACTTTATTTTTGTTGTTGCAGTAGTGAAGGGGATTGTTTCCTTAATTTCCATTTCAGAGAGTTTATTGCTGGTGTATGAAAATGCAACTGATTTCTGAATATTGATTTTATATCCTGCAATCTTGCTGAATTCATTTATCAGGTTTAGAATTTTTTTGAGATTTTAGGGTTTTCTTTGAACATCCTAACTATCATTATTCTAAATTCTGCTTCTGGTAATTTGGTTATATCTGGTTCATTCAGGTCCTTCTCTGGGGATTTCTCTTGATTCATTTGGTTTGCATTCCTCTGCCTGCCCATTTTTCTGTGTATAAGCAAGTTGTGGCCACTGGAGTCCAGTAGGTGTTGCCTTTGTGTTCTCTAGGTGTGGTCTATCTGTAGGCCCCCCACCCCCTCTGCCGGTGCCTAGGGTGGTTGGGTATGAGCGTTGCCAGAGCCGGCCCTCTGTGGCTTTTGCTGTGATTTCTGCCTCTCCTCCGTGGGAGGGGCTGTCACTGAAGCCACAAGATTAGCACCAAGGGTAGAGGTGAGTACCTTTCCTCAGCTGCGGACCCAGCCTATTTCCGGACTTCCGCCCAGAACCAGCAGTCAGAGCCTGCTCGCTACCGTTCCGTGGGTTAGGCGGGGCTTTTGACGTGCTCTCAGCTGTAAGCTTTTGCCCGTCCAGAGCTTTAGCCCTGCCCTCGAGCCCAGGGCCCTTCTGCGCAGGGTTGGAAACCAAGGTTTATTGGGGCGGGCGTGTTTGCTGGCTTCCGCTCAGCTGCGTACTTCCGCTCGTCCCGGACTCTACCCCGCCCCCGCATTCGGAGCCCGCTCGTGCACGTTTGAATGCAATCCGCGGTTTCTCCGGCCGGGTGGGGATAGTAGCGTGGGCTCAGCTGCGAGCCTCCACTTGTCTCGGGGTCCACCCCGTTCCCGCGCTCGGAGCCCGCTCGCGCACGTATACTGGCCAACCGCGGTTTCTCCGGCCCGGGGGGGTGGGGAGCTGGTAGCGTCAGCTCAGCTGCGAGGCCCTGCCCGTCCCTGGTCCTAGCCCGGTCCCCGCAGTCAGGGCCGGCTTGCGCAGGGCCTGCCCGTTCCTGGCCTCCCGCTTTGTCCCCGTAAGTGGGATTAAAGGCGGGCCTGCAGCTTCTGGACCGCTCTCGCGCGTCCCCTCTGACCCTCTGGGCTAGACCTATCTCCCACCGGCTTGGCCTCTGCCCACGCCGACAGAACCGCCTTTCAGCGTCCTGCCGCCCCAAAACCTTAAGCAGCCCTCAGCAGAGTAGGAAGGGACCTAATACTCCACACTGTAGGCCTGGGAGTCCCTCACTTGTTTCACAGCTCAAAACTGTCCAAACACCTCTTCTAGGCTCTAGGACTGCAGGCTGGGGCTTGGTTCTTGGGACCCAGGTCCCTCCCTCTCCGCCAAACTCTCCTCCCGCCACACGGGTCTCTCTGGGCTGCCGTTTGCTCCGGGGAGCTGGGCAGCCCTCTTCGCGTTTTCGCTATTCCTACCAGTCTCAAAGTGGCTTCTTCTGTGTTCCTTGGTTGAAGAGTCCACTTAGTTTTGTTCAAAGTTGGTTTATCCAGGTGATGGTTCTTAAAATTGAGTTGTAATCCACTTTGGTTCTGGGAGTTGGAAGTTGGTACGTCCGCCTACTCCGTCGCCATCTTGCTCCTTCTCTTAGGGTTTTCTATGTACAGTATCAGCAAATGACTATTTTATTCCTTTTCCAATTTGGATGCCTTCTATTTCTTCTTGACTGATTGCTGTGGCTAGGACTGCCAAAACTATGTTGAATAAGAGTGATGAATGGGGGCATCCCTGTCTTGTTCCTGATCTTAAGAGGATTGCTTTTAATTTTTGTCTATTGAGAATAAGGTTGGCTGTCAATTGTCATATATGGTCTTTATTATGTTGAGGAGGTATGTTCCTTATACTCCCACTTTGCTCAGATTTTTTATCATAAATGGGTGCTAGATTTTATCAAATGCTTTTTCTGCATCTATTGATATAAGAATGTAATTTTTATCCTTCCTTTTGTTTATGTGATGAATCACATTTATTGAATTGTGAATATTATATCAGCCTTGTCTCCCAGAATAAATCCTACTTGATCATGATGCATGATCTTTATAATGTATTGCTTGATCCAGTTTGCTAATATCTTCTTGAGAATTTTAGCATCTATGTTCATCATGAATATTGGTCTATAGTTTTCTTTCTTTGTAGTGTCTTTACCTGGTTTTGGAATGAGGATAATGCTTGTCTCATAAAATGAGCTTGGAAGTCTTCCTTTCTCTTGCATTTTTTGGAATAGCTTGAGAAGAATATACAGCGTGTTCGTAAAGTCATGGTGCACTTTTGACCGGTATGTTAATTCTTCTTTGAATGTTTGGTAAAATTTGCCTGTGAAGCCATCTGGTCCAGGACTTCCATTTGCTGGGAGTTTTTTGATAACTGTTTCAATTTTATTTGTTGTAATTGGTCTGTTTAGGCTTTCTGATTCTCCCAGACTGAGTTTTGGAAGATTATATGTTCCTAGGAATTTATCCATTTCGCCTAGGTTGTCTAATTTTTTGGCACATAGATCTTCATAGCATTTTCTTATAATCCATTGTATTTCTGTGGTGTCAGTAGTGACTTCTCCACTTTCATTTCTAAATTATTTGAGTCCTCTCTCTTTTTTTCTTGATAAGTCCAGTTAAAGGTTTGTCAATCTTGTTTACCTTTTCAAAGAACCAGCTCTTGATTTCATTGATCTTTTATATAGGTTTCTTTAGCCTTTATGTCATTTATTTTCACTCTGATCTTTATTATTTCTCTCCTTCTACTTCCTCTGGAATTTGTTTCTTGTTCCTTTTCTAGTTCTTTTAGGTGTTTATTTGAGCTTTTTCTTGCTTCTTAAGGTATGCCTGTCATGCTATGAACTTCCCTCTTAGTACTGCTTTTGCTGTGTTCCATAGATTTTGGGTTGTTGTATGTTCATTTTTACCTGTTTCAAGAAAAATTTTGATTTCTTCCTTGATCTCATTGTTAACCCACTCATTATTTTTTTAAAGATTTTTATTTATCCATTTTTTA
Organism: Rhynchonycteris naso; assembly: GCA_037038555.1. Lineage (NCBI taxonomy): Eukaryota > Metazoa > Chordata > Mammalia > Chiroptera > Emballonuridae > Rhynchonycteris > Rhynchonycteris naso. Next base: position 38,213,584 of record CM072997.1, on the reverse strand, counting down.
GAGGTAGGGGAGGAGCAGGAAGCATCAACCCCATGCAAGCCCTGGTTTTCAAACTAGTGACTTCAGTTTTCCAGGTTGACGCTTTTATCCATTGTACCATCACAGGTCAGACCCCATTTGTTATTTAATAACATGTTATTTAGTCTCCAAGTATTTGAATGTTTTTTAGTTTTTCTATTGAAGTTGACTTCTAGTTTCATGCCATTGTGATCAGAGAAGATGTTCTTTATGATTTCAATCTTCTTAAGTTTATTAAGACTTGTTTTGTGTCCTAACATGTGGTCTAGCCTACAAAATGTACCATGAGCACTTGAAAATGATGTATATTCTGCTGCTTTGGGGTGAAAGGTTCTGAAGATATCAATTAAATTCAACTGATCCAGTATATCATTTAAGGCCACTGTTTCTTTGTTAATTTTCTGTCTAAAGGATCTATCCATCAATGTTTGTGGGGGTATTAAATTCTCATACTATTATAGCATTGTTGTCGATCTTGCCCTTTATGTTCATGAAAATCTGCTTTATATATTTAGGTGCTCTTATATTAGATGCATAGATATTTACAATGATTATGTCCTTCTGTTGGATTGCTCCCTTTATCATTATGTAGTGACCTTCTTTATCCCTTACTATAGTTTTTGTTTTAAAGGCTATTTTTTCAGAAATAAGTATTGCTACCTAAGCTTTTTTCCATTCCCATTTGTATGAAATACTTTTTTCCATCTCTTCACTTTCAGTCTATGTGTATCTTTTGTTCTGAGGTGGGTCTCTTATACATAGCATATATACGGGTCCTGTTTTCTTATCCATGCAACTACCTAATGTCTTTTGATTGGAGAATTTAATCCATTTACATTTAAGGTTATTATTAATATGTCCTTATTTATTGCCATTTTATTTTTTAAACCTACAATCCTCTTTCTCTTGAATTCTTTTTTTCCTTTGCTCTTTTCATAGTAGGCTCATTAATGTTTCTTGCAGTATTGGTTTGTGTTGTAATAAATTCCTTGAGTTTTTTTTGTGTGTGTGTCTAGGAAACTTTTATTTCTCCTTCAGTTTTGAATGATAGCCTTGCTGGATAAAGTAGTCTTAGTTGTAGCATCTTGTTTTGCATCACTTTGAATATTTCTTGCCAATCCCTTCTGGCTCTAGTGTTTCTGTTGAGAAGTCTGATGTCATCCTTATGGGGGCTCCTCTGTAGGTAATTAACTGCTTTTCTCTTGCAGCTTTTAGTATTCTTTCTTTGTCACCTAACTTTGGCATTTTAATTTTGATGAGTCTTGATGTAAGCCTCCTTGAGTTCATCTTTAATTGGACTCTCAGTTCTTCCTGAACTTGTGTGACTTACTCTTTCATCAATTTAGGGAAATTTTAAGCTATGAGTTCTTCAAACAGGTTTTCTATCCCTTGTTTATTTTCTTCTCCTTCAGGAAACCCTACAATGCAGATGTTTTTTCTCTTCACGTTTTTTAAGAGGTCTCTTAAATTTTCCTCAGTCTTTCTGAGCCTGTTTTCTTTTTGCTGCTCTGCTCTGTACTTATGTTTATCTTGTACTCTAAATTGATGACTTGATCCTCTGCTTCATCCAGGCTGCTGTTGATTCTTTCCAGTGCAGTCTTCATTTCTAATATTGTATTTGTTATTTCTGACTGGTTCTTTTCTTTTTTTTAAATGATTTCAATGTTCTTTTTGAAGCTTGCTCTCTCTTTGTTTAAGTTCTCATTGTGATCATCCATTGTTGCTCTAAGATCCTTGAGCATCCTAAAAATTATTTTAAACTCTGAGTCTGGTAGATTGGTTACTTCTATTTCATTTAGTTCATTTTTTCTGGGGATTTCTCTTGTTGATTTATTTAGGTCATATTACTTTGCCCATTTTGTCTATGTATTTGGTAGTGCTGTCTGACTTTGAAATTTGTTATGGTGTCTTTATGAAAAAGATGGACTCAGTGGTACAGATTCCAGGCCACCGGAGTTCCTTGCTCTAGGAATGCTTCTTGAGGGTAGAATTTAGCCTCCTGTTGTATGTGCATATTAAATGCAGTTGGTCCTTTCATGGGTGTGGTTATTCCTTCAAGCTGGCTGTCTCTAATGGTCAACCTGAATCATGCATATCAGACACTATACAGTGTCTGTCCTTTTGGGCATATTCTCCACAGTGTCTGGTGCCTACTGGTCTGCTCCTTTGGGTGTGCTGCTTGTGTAACTAACTGAGTCTAGCATTGGTGCTATCTGCCACCTACTACTGGTTGTGTTGGTTCTGGATCTTCTTGGGTTGGCATTAACTATTGTTTGTAACCTGCTATGGGCTACCTGTCTGGAGATACTGTTCTGTTTGCTGTTTGTGTTTTCTGTGCTTGGGTATTATTGGAAGGGCCAACCTTTGTATAAGGATCAACTTCCTCCTGCTTAGAGATAACAAAAACTCTGTAAAAGCCCCAAACTCCATATGATTTGCCTGTACTTTTCAGCTGCTCCACCTCCTCCTGCTTCTGCCTGGTCTTCCCACAGAGTTTTCTGTAGAAAGACTGTAGTGTGGGCTCAGACAGGCCTTACTCCACCAAACCTATTACAGGCTCCAAATTTGGTGGGTTAGGGCAGCTCAGGTTAGAAATACAACATTAGTGGGACCCTCTACTTCAGAGGTCTCTTAGTCAGGAACTCAGTATGGGGAAAGTGGCCCCTACTACAGAGCTTAATCCCTCAATGTTGAGAAAACAGCTTAGGCTTGCACTCTGGTTTACTGCTGCAAGCACTTTGCTTGATTAGTGTGTGTGCACGAGGCAGTGCCACATATGTATAGTCTATATAAGGCTATGGGTATATGTGATTAGGGTGGCAGATTGTGGATTGCTGATGGTGGATTGCCTGCCCACCACTGTGAGGTGCCTGAGAAATGGTTTTCCCTTGCCTGCTTGCTTGTCCACCCTTGCGAGACTCTGTTAAACAGAAATGGCCCAATGCTTTCTGGCTCCACAGTTTCTCTACCACCTGCCTGAATCCACTGTGGACCTGCCTGGCCCTGGCCACCAGCATTACATCTGATGTAGTGGGCAGGTATCGAATCAGATTGGTATGGAGCCACCAACACCCTTGAAGGGTGGGATAGAGTAGTGGTCATTGTTCTCTAGTGTATGATTCCCTGTGGCTGTCCTTTGGAGGCCATGAGATGAGTCTTTTTCACAGCCCTGTGAGAAGAGACTGAGTGCCAACAACAACATAAACTGGAACAAGCACTGGAGAAGGAGGTTGACTGGGTTTAAGAGCTACAGTGTGAAATGTAGGCTGAGCAACCCAACTGGAATGGTTGCTGGAGAAGGTAGTATCGTTTTGTGAGCTGCAGTTTGACCTAGAAGCTGAACATTGGCAGCAACAGTTGTTGGAGAAACAACTGCGGGTTCAAGAGCTTTAGTCTTAGCTTCAGGCCAAGAGCTGGAAGCCATAGGAACCAAAGTGGGTGCTGAAGACAGAGTTGCATCCATGCCAACTGAGTGGCTCTGAGTTGGCAAGAGCAGGCATTTCTGATTCTTCCTCTTCTGAGAAGAAGGTTCAGGCTGAAATTGCCATCCACAGACTCAGAGCCTGGCCAGTAGTTGCCCAAAAGGTAAAAACCCAGCTGCCAAGGATCCCTCAGGGGCAGGCACAACCCCCTCCACAGGTACCCTGTGGTCTGGCCCTACACCCAGGCAGAGCTGATGGAGTTGGAGGTACAATTCAGGCAGAAACCCACTGAGCCCCTGGCAGCCTGGTTACTGTGATTGTGGGACATAGGGAGGGTGTATGGCATCATGCTCTCTGGAATAGAGATGGAGAAATTGGCTGCCATTATCACACACTCCCCCTTGAGGCATTGTCTTCAGAACTGTCATGACAACCACGAAATCATATCCTATTAGAATGGGTGATGGCTGCCCTTCGTACAGTCTGGCAGAATGCTTGAGTCTTGCTGGGGACAGTGAGTCAGTAGCAGTCCTATAATGAGCTGCCCCAGGTCCTTGGGAGACTAAGAATGAAGAATGCTGCTTTCAATCCAAGGTCCTGTGTTAATGACAGGGATGAGGGACCTTATTCTCTGTAGTGCCTTGTCAGTCAGCCCTTTAGGGGCCACTATTGGCCATCTTGAGCCCCTATGTGGGGCAGCCCATCAACATAGTTAAATAGATGGTGGTACATTTGGGGGAGCTGGAGACAGCATGAGACCATAGGGCTCTGTGACCTGCTATCCATGGTGCCTCCCTAACAATAGAAATGGGCTATAAAGGTTACCCGAACACAGATGTAGGTAGATATGATTGCAGCTGGGTGGATAAAGATAAATTAGATGGTAGGTCTAATAAAATCCTGTTAGCCCTTTGGGGGCAGGTTAAGCCACAACAGAGGTTCCAGTTGCTGAAAAAGCAGGGAAAGAAAGTGGCTCTGGCAGCTGGCCAAGAAAATGGCTGGTGTTCGGGTTGTACAACTTCAGGATTACTTGTTGGAGACAGCTGTGGGTGAGGAAGACTCCCAAGACCCGTTATCCCAGTTTGAATAGGAAAAACCAAGGGACCCATATAATGGGGATGGGAGGGGGGCCAGAGGCCGCATGTGAAATTGGCAATCCACTGATCACCTTCTAATGTGCAGCAGGTGTTGGCCTTAAAAACAACAGGTGCTTTTTGCAGCAGCAGTGGTAGCAAAGAGAACTGTCAAGGCAGTTCAGGCCTTGAGGGTGTTTGACTCTGCCAGGCCCTGTGAGCTTGTGACTCTGAGGGGTTTGGGTGGGGCTCGTGGCAGTGGACAGAACACTTATGGAAAGGCACGGAGATCCATTAATAAAGAGATGTGTGGCTAGTTGCCTGTAATGGACTTCAACCTTGGGTAATTTGCACAGACACCTGGGCTGTCTATTGTGGTCTGATCATTGAGTGGTGTAACGGACTCTTGGACTACAACCAGAGGGGGGCACTGGCTCCCTTGCTTGATGGACATGTCGCTTGTGGACAGTAAGAGAGACCCTGATGGGACCATGGCCCCTATGGAGGCCCTCCTGCACCAGGAAGCTGCTCTCACCCAGCTGCAGATATGTACCAAGGACACTTTATGGCTTCAATAGACACAGCCCTGGACTGTACAGAACTTCCCACCTACTCTGGGGTAGGGGGTTAGAGATTGTCCTCCAGTTAACTCTCTGAGCAGAGTGCTCAGGGAGACATTGGGAAGGACACATTTATAATTATTGTATAACTTGTGCTATTGCTGTAGACTCAGTTTATTCAATGAACTTCCCTCCTCACACAGGGATTTGTCAGGTAGATTGTGAAGAGAGCAACCCTAACGGGGTGAAATGTTGGGAAAACAGCTGTGTTAGGCTTGCTTATTCACTGGTTTACTAGCTAGAAGCACTTTGCTTGATCAGTGCATGAGCATGTGGCAATGCCATGTGTATATAGTCTATGTAAGGCTACGGGTGTTCATGTTCAGGGTGGAGAATTGCAGATTGCAGATGGCAGATTGCCTGCCTGCCACTGTAAGGGGCCTGAGAAGCGGTTTTCCCCTGCCTATTTGCTCATTCGCCATTGTGAGACTCTATTAAACAGGAATGGCCCAATGCTTTCTGGCTCCATAGTTTCTGTACCATCTGCCTGAATCCAATGTGGACACCAGCATTACACTCAGACATGGCTGGATACTCCAATTCTATTTCTCCCTAGCAAGGTGAGCAGCAGGTTCAGATTGTATGGAGCTGACAGTCCCCTCTGCAGAAGTTCTTGCAACTGGTGAGACCCTGGTCTCAGGGAGAAAGATTGAGAGAGTCCTCCCCTGGGGCTGACTGAACCCCCCACTCCCCTGCCCAGAAAGTAGCTAAGCCCCTTGACTGGACCCACAATAGGCTTGCAAGTACCCACACTTTAAACGTCCATGCTCCAAGCCTCTCTCTCTTTCCCCTGTAGAACCTAGCCCAGTGGGGCAGGCTATCCAGCACCTGGGCCAGCAGACTGTGAAGCTCCACCCTGTCCCATGTGCATGAACTGCTGTGCCAGTGCTGATCACAGAAAGCAGAACTTGCCTCAGCTTGGCCTGGTGTGCTGAGCCCTCCCTTAGGAAATACTGCCAGCAATAACCATTAGGTACTGAACCAATGCTCTCCATATTCAGTGGATCACTGAATATGCCAGCCCTGGGCTTCCCTGGAGGAAACCCAGTGCAGTCCAGTGAGGGACACTTCCCATCATTGGCCCTCAGCAACCTTCTCGGAGCTATAAGCAATTCAGAGTTTGTGGCTGCTTTTGCTGGGTTCAGGTGCACATGCAAATACCAAGCTGTATACCTAGGTTGGTTTTTACCCACCCTGGTCCTGGGGGTCTGAAAAAGGCCAGGGTTCCCTGAGTTCTGCCTCCTGTAGCCTCTGTCTGCTGGCTGCTTGTTGTGTTCAGCCACTGAAAAAGACCTCTGGTGGAGTCTAGAACCTGGGGCAATTTAGGGATTAGGAAGGGTGGTGGGTGTGGCTCTGTCCCTAGGCCCTAGGTGTCACTCTATCCAGACATTTTTCACAGACTTCAGTAGGGTGTGTCCCCCAGGAGTTACTGAGTCTCCCGTGAGGCAGAAACACCAGTCTTAGACTCGGGAGCATGCAGGGGAAAGCTCCAGCCTCAACACGAGAAAACTGAGTCACTGATGCATCCCTTGCTTCCTGGCTTCTCAGAAAGGCCTAGTCTCCATAGGGTGGAGCAGGAAAGATTCCCAAGGGTGGGCAGTTGCTTTTCCCCAGTCTGATACAGTATGGAGGGGGCTGCTCCACCGAAGAAAGATGGCGAGTGCACTATTGGAGAAGGACTCAGAAGAGGGGTTCCAATTGCCGCCTCCCACAGTGTGTCTCTCCCTGGGCCTCCAACTTCATACTCTCATGCAACTCTAGCCCTCTCAGCCCTCCCTCCGCTGGAGCCCCAGGTAAGTGGCCGTGAACGAGATTTTCTGCTTTGGCCCTTTAAGATGGAGCCTGAATGTCAGAAACCCGGCTCTTTTCACCACCAAACGCTGTGTGGGCACCTCTTCTAGGCTTTAGGGTTCTGGGCTGGGGCACCTGGCCTGGGGCTGAGGACCTACACCTCTCAGGGTGACCCTCCCCACAGTGAGAGTCCCTCCAGACACTCAGCTGCTGCTGGCTAATGGGAGCAGGGCAGCACTTTCCGTGTCTCCGCCCCTCCTACCAGTCTCAGTGTGGCTTCTTCTGTGATCCTTGGTTATAGTTCCTCTTCATTTAGTCCAAAGCTGCTTGTTCTTAAATTAAGTTGGTCCTGAGACCAACTTAAATCCAATTTGGTCCTGGGAGGTGGCATTGGAACATCCACCTACTCTGTCGCCATCTTGGAATCCCCCCATATTCTCAAGGTTTTAAAATTAAGTAGCATATTCAGTGTTTTTTTCTAACTTCAATTTTATATGCATTACACCAGCTTGGGTATCAGAATGTGAGTGAATGCAGATGTAAATGTCTGTTTTATAGAGATTCTGATCAAGTGTGGTCAGATGGTCATGTTTCGTCACCCTTTTTCTCTCTAGTCACTAGTACCCACTACAATATTCCTTTAAAAGTTTTCCTTCCTGCTTTACAAAAATACAATGAAATCCAACATATGGAAACACAATGTTACACACAGAACTCCCAGAAGAAACAGGTAGTGAGAGCTTAAGATCTTTATAAATAAAGATACCTGGGTATTCTTTTCATCATATATTATAATAAGTTAGTTGATACTGACATTAACTAAATATTAGCTTACAGAATTCAGACTGAAGAAATAAATTTGAAGAACTTTTCCCTATTAGAGTAGAAGGTAGAGCCTTCACTTTTCAAGAAGAATCTTAATTCCTTAGTTTCAATTCTAGTACAGCAGCAGGCCGGTATTATGGAAGGGAAGTTTAGTCATTTATCCCTGCAGAAGTTTTTTCACAGGCAGTTTTTATGCATTATGTACAGTATCTAGAACATTAATTAATACTTCTAATGAATACAATTGCTAATAAGACCATAAACACTAGTATTGTGATGTAATTAGGAGGTTGACTTCAGCCTACCCAACATTTTGAGGACAGTTAGCCATTGACGTTATTACTTTGTTGGGCTGAACTGGTAATCTAGTGATATGATGACCTGGAAGAATGCTGGATAAGGAAGAAAGAGTGCTGCTTGTAACTTGGCTGGCTTTCTAAGATGTTCTGCTCTAAGGGTCTATTTTGATGCTAAATATTTAATGAAAAAATTCATCATAGCCAGTTGTTTTCTCTTCAAATGTCATTAACTTGAATGTCTAACTTCAGTGAACATGAACACCTGCTCCAAAATTAAGTTTTCTAAAATACAACTTTCAACACTGGTATTTTGCCTGTTCAGTGTAACAGTTAATTACATGCAGTATTGAGTTATGGTCATTTGTGCTTAAAATGCACAGAAAAAACTAGAGTAATATTCACCACATTAGGTATCCAAACAAAGAAAATGAGATTAGAAGAAACTTAATATATGTGCATTTGGATGAACTCACCTGCAAGAATTTTAGTCTTGTTAGGAAGTCATTCACATAGCTTCCAAGTGGTTTAAGGCTTGGGTATGATTTACCCATCCACATTCCTGGAATTTTGACATTCAAAATGCTGCTAACCACTTCTTCAAGATCTGTTGACATCACTACAAGCCCCTGAAATACATTTCATATGGTTAACATGATAATATAGATTTCAGATCCCCTCTTAAATATCTTTTTCATAATTATCCTTTGTTTACAACTGTGATTAGTTGAGGTTGAGTCATATAGCAAAAAAAGAGAAAATAGAGATATATTTTGCTCACAAGTCATGAAGTCTTTGAACTTTTCCTCAGAAAAATATTAAAACTTTCAACCTACTCAAATTTTAATGGAAACAAGTTTTTTTTTTTTCTTATCCAAATGAGAGGAGGGGAGATAGACACACAGACTCTTGCATGTGCCCGGACTGTGATCCACCTGGCAACCCCTGTCTGGGGCTGATGCTCTGCTCAACTGGGGCCATGCTCACTACTGAGCAATTTTAACTCGCCTGAGGTAGAAACTCCACAGAGCCATCCTCAGCACCCAGGCCAATGCACTTGAACCAACTGAGCCATGGCTGCGGGAGGGGAATAAAGAGAGAGAGGGGATGGGGGGAGCAGGAGGGATGGAGAAACAGATGGTCACTTCTTCTGTGTGCCCTGACCAGGAATTGAACCCAGGACATCCATACGCTGGGCCAATGCTCTACTACTTGGAAACATTTTTTATTGAGGTATAATCAACACAAAATATTATATTCACTTCAGGTGTCCAACATAATGATTCAGTATTTGTATATCTTGTGAAATGATCACCACAATAAATCTAGCTAATATCCATCATCATAGTTTTTTTCTTGTGATGAGAACTTTTGAGATTTACTCTGTTAGCAACTTTCAAATGTGCAATACGGTATCGTTAACTATAGTCACCATGCTATACATTACATCTCCATGACTTATTTATAGTCAACCTCTGAACAATGAAAGGGTTAGTGGTGGTAACCTACCACACTGTTGAAAAATCCAAGTATAAAACTTAAGTTGACCTTCCACATCTACAGATTCCCAACTATGGATCAAAAATACAGTTGACTCTTGAACAACATGTTTTAAAAAACTGTTTCAGTGGACCTGTGCAGTCAAACCTGTGTTGTTCAAGGGCTAACTGTATTTTATAACTATAAGTTTGTAGCTTTGACCTTCACACATGTTGCCCACCCTGGAAAATCTTAATCAATACTTGATTATTCACTAGCTCTTAAATCACAGCCTAACTTTGACTGAGTTACATGCCCATCAAATGGGCAATTAATATATCTCTGTCCTGCCCTGTTACAGGATAGTGATGAATAATAAAATTAGGAAAATGATATGGAATGTTTTGAAGAGTTAAAATATCTTGGATTCTAATTGTGAAGGTTAATTGATCTTATCCCATTTTAACTCACTGATGAACAGATAGATGTTCAAACTCTGAGGCCCTTGAAAAATCCCTATTTGATAGTGCAACTGGGCCAGTTGCCATCATTGTTCCTATTTTCTCCATAGTTGATAGTATTATTCCAACTATCATATGGAGAAGATTTTAGAGTAAATTTCAAAGATTAAAACTCATATTTCATTTTCCTCCTTCCCTAAACCCACTAAAACAACAATAAATGAATTTATTTTTTAAAGGCTTAAGCCCATAAGTACAGAAAAAAATAAGGAAAGGCACAATAACAACAAAATATTGGGAGCTAGAAAACATATGGACCATTGATAATTGACTTAGTGGTCAGGAGAAACTTGATCTTAAACTGGCTGAGGGCAAAGCTAAGAATCAACTAGTTACACATTGCAGAATGCCCCCCAAATACTTGGAATTGATGGCCCCAGAGGAAAGTGCCTAGAGGAGGCTGGTGCTGAATGAAAAAGATTGTGGAGATCTGATTTTAAAAAAACTGGACACCTAGGTCTTTTCCCGGAAAACTGCACATCACCTCACTTGAATAAAACCTGGAAAAAAAGTGAAAAAATCCCTGGAGTGGAGGATGCCAGCCAGGCTCTGTGTGGTCATAATTGCTGCATTGAAGCCTCTTTTTCCATATTGGCTCCCAGGATACTGGAAGCAGGAAGGAAACAGAAAGAACCAGGTCAAAGAGAAACAATACTGAATGAATGCTTCTTAGCCACAGAGCCTAGCCCAATTACACTACAGTCTACAGTCTAGTAGACTCTTTTCAATAGTAACTCATACCCAACCATTTTTTCCTCTACCTCCAATGCGGCTGCAAGAAATCAGCCCAGCTGGACTACTTCAATCACATAATTGGTCTCTGGTTAAACGCTTGTTGCCTTACAATCCTTTCTGCAGGTTTGAGTGAATGTTTAAACATGTAGAATAGGTCATTTCACTTTATTGCTTAAAATCTTCTGAGGGCTTCCCTTTACCTTTACATTTTAGAGTGAAATTAAAAATTCTAACCATGGCCAACAAGGTAATCATGAAGCTCGGCTTCCTCTCTGTTCTGCCATTTCCCCACTCAGGCCACACCAACTTTCCCTACAATGCCAAGCTTGTTTCTCTCATGGCCTTTGCACTTGAGATACTGTCTGCCCAACATCCATGGCTTATCCAGCACATCAAACATCTATCTGCTCACAGGTCAATTCTTTAGAGAAGCCCAACCCCAAACGACTGGGTTTCCCACCCATCATTCTCTATCCCTTATCCTGTTTCATTTTTTTCCTTAGAAATTAGCACTTATAAATCCTTCCTTCCTTCCTTCCTTCCTTCCTTCCTTCCTTCCTTCCTTCCTTCCTTCCTTCCTTCCTTCCTTCCTCCCTCCCTCCCTCCCTTCTCTCCCTTACTAAAATTAAGCTTTTTGTTTTTCTTACTTAACAAGTTGTGTCTTTTTTGGCGTGTATCTTATCCAGCAAACTACTGCTATCTAAAATATTTTATACTTAGTTATCTGCTTAGTAACTGTCACCCTCAGAAATCTATATACTCTTCAAGGTCAGGAGCTTTTCTCCTATCCCCAAAACTAAGAGCACTGCTTGCACAGAATCTGTGCCTAATATATAGTTGCTGAGTGAATGAATGGTGGGTAGGTTTATTTCAGTGATTTTTCTTTGGAGTATTTCCCTTACCTTGATTGCTTTCTGAATGTTAATGCATGATTCCCTTATGGTCTGCAACAACTTATTGAACCTTCCCATCTCTTGGACAAGGACAGTGTTCATGCTCTGAGTGTAAGTTGTTGGGTATCTCCTCATTGCAGCTTCAATATCAAAGTTTTGTGGAAGTTTTCCCAAAATGTCACCAGCGACCTCATTTACTACTTCATCTGATGATTTTGCACCAGCATCTGCTGAACGAGACTGAAAAAGAATCCAAAATACAAATCAAAAATCCTCCTAAAGGTATAAGAATTGCCAGATAGGAAAACTCAGGTAAACTTTAGAAGTACTACTCTGCTATTTCATCTCCAATTCTTCTCCTTGGAAGATTTATTGAAGTAATGATAAAAGGCATGGGCATGGAGTTTCAGGAGAAAACAGTTGTGAGCAAGGAGGAGGAAGAGCATGTATGTGCTCAGAGGCAAAAAAGGGTCTGGAGGAAGCAAACGAGCTGCACATTGTGCCACCAGGTGGAAGGGGGAGGAGTAGATGCTATGGAGAGAGGAAAGAAAAGCACTTACATGGGGGTGGGGGTGGCCAAGTGGTGATGGGCATTAATATCCAGGAGGAGAAAATCTGATCTTGCTTTGAGAAAGTTTAGCACACAATATATTTGCTAATAACTCTAGTGCCTACTCGTTTTCAAAAGCAGAGATATAGTTTTCTCCTTGAACCAGGAGGGCACAGAAAATAAGCTCATCTCCTCTAAGCGGTTGGAAGAGTTATGGAGAAAAGACAGATTTTAGTGATTCACACTGGAAGCAAGGACGAGAAATTTCATTTCAATTTTTATTTTTTATGTTTGTACTGGCACTGTGTAAATGAATCTATATTTTATGGAGAGACCCTTTAAATCCTCAGAATTAATGAATGTATGCATGCGTGTGTGTGTGTGTGTGTGTGTGTGTGTGTGTGTGTGTGTGTGTGTGTGTTGGAAGAGAGCAAGCACTATTAGAATATAAATGAATATCTTATATTTTTCAGTCCTAGGAAAATTATGTTTAATCTTGTTTCAGATTTCATATTGCCTGTTTTTTTACATTGGATCTATTCTATAGATATTGACTTTTACTTAAGTTTCTAGTGAGATTTTTAATGCTACCTAGCACATATCACCATAAAATTTTATGGAATCATACAATAAAAGAAAAATGTTGGTGTTAATTACATGTAAGTAAAAAAGAGATATTCAAATATTAGGATATACCAGCATTTTATTATGATACAAACGGCTAGGCTTACAACTATAAATATATAAAACAAATTAGAGAAAAAAGAAGATAATGAACATTTGGCCTAAACTAGTGAAACATTTATTTCCATTAATTTAAAGAACTATATGTTGACTTTCATCTGTATTTTGATGTGTATACAAGGTGCTATAAACTCATTAAAAATATTCTTATTTTCTTTTAAAGTTTTTATTTATTTATTTTTGGTAACAGAGCCAGAGAGAGAGAGACAGATAGGGACAGACAGAAAGAGAGGGAGATGTGAAGTACCAATTCTTTTCTGCAGCTCCTTAGTCTCCTTAGTTGTTCGTTGATTGTTTTTTCATATGTGCCTTGACCGGGGGTCTACAGCAGAGCAAGTGACCCCTTGCTCAAGCCAGTGACCTTGGGCTCAAGCTGGTGAGCTGTGCTCAAACCAGATTAACTTGCCCTCAAGATTGCGAGTTCGGGGTTTTGAATCTGGGTCCTCTGCATCCCAGTCCGACACTCTATCCACTGCGCCACCGCTTGGTCAGGCAAAATAGTTTTATTTTTTAATAAGGGCTGTGCCTCCACCAAAAGCCAACCAACAAACAAATATAATAATAATAATTAAATAAGTACCAGGCCTAGAGGCCTTTAGAAATGTAAAAAAAAAAGTGTTTTAGTATCACAGACATTTTCCTTTACGTATTTCTCACACATTAACATTAAATAATTGGGGTGATATGTTTTGAAAGTAATATTCATTTGCTTCTGAGAGAACTAAGAGCAAGACTGTGTTAGTAACTGTTTCTCTGTATCACTTTAGAGTTTTCACAAATATTGTTTGAAATCTTCTAAAGGTTATTTTCCTTTTACCAAACACCACGAAACACCAGAGTTTAACCTTTTCATTTATGGTAATGACATTTTAGCTTGGAACAATTTTCCTATTCAGAAGAGAGTCTGGCAGTTAAGCATAAGGGAAAGAGCTCTGCAAAAGTAACATTTTAATTCCACTATTTCCGCCTGTGATTTAAAAATGACATTTTTAGTTAAATACATACTGTAAAAGTCTTATAATCATTAAACTTGCTCTCCGAACTCTGTAGTTTTGTCTCTTTGCCTCTGAATTGTGGTAAGCCCAATGTGAAATCACTGAACTACTACTGCCTACCCATTACTATAATTGCACTTGCCAATCTCAGTTTCAGGACATTAGAAGAGGTTGTTTCATTACATACTGAGAAGATACTTCATGTGTATTTAAATGTATTCATTTGGTTCTGAGTAATTTTCTGTTGGAATGAGCCCACTGTTTTATATATTCTGTAATGTGGCACATCCCACCAAATTTAAGTAAAGCCAAGAGACACTATTCATGTCCCGTTGTCAGACTATTGTATATTACATGCATCTAATGTTCCAAAAGATCTATGCTCAGGCAATAACTGATTTTAGTGTGTATTATCATGTAAAATGGACATAAAAATAGTCTTTGTCCTTTTTGCCTTATTAGAAGATGTCATCTTATAGTAGATCACAGCTAGGAGTTCCTCAATGATTACACACAATTTTATCTTCCTAATTTGGTTCTTTTAGCTTTTTCTTTCTTTCCGTTTTTTATTTTTTATTTCAGCATCTCTGCTTATGTCATCTAAGTCCTATTCCATTTTTAGAATCTTGAAAGAGGGTATAGCATAGTGATTAAGAATACAGATTTCAGAGCCAAACTAGTGGGAATCAGACTGCTTGGTTTTGAGTTCTGTTTTGAAATTGTACTAGCTGACCACAGGTCAGCTACTTAATCGTTCTTGTCTCAGTTTTATACTTGTAAAATGAGAATCATGAGCTCTTACATCATGGATTCCATAAGCATATATAGATACTGAGAACAGTACTAGCACACAGTAAGTGTTACATAATATTAAGTATTATCATTATTACTCTGAGATTCTATAAAAATTAAAAAGATCAGATAGACTTCAATTCATGAAATAATTTGCTTGATTGAATAATCGTCCTTATTAACATTTCATTCAGTCACTAAGAGAATTCTTGCTATTTGGACTAATTTGCTTTCAAAAATGAAAACAAACAAACAACTGAGCACATCGAAAGAAAGAATAATACAGGAGATGATTTTAATAGACAAGCAAGATGAAATAGTTTTCATTCAAATGTATGAACTCACATCCAGGACTTTTTAATGGTATTTTGATGTGTATACAAGGTGCTATACTTCTGATACCTCGGCAGTTAACTCTCCGACAGGCCCCTACCTTGATGTTCTCACCAGTGGCGCTGCATATTTACCAAGAGTTGCTGTATTTTTCTCCGAAACCATTTTTTTCCATTTTTTTAAATTACTATTGCAATTGTATTCTTTAAATATTATATACACTGATAAAATAGTGATTCTGTGTAAACTAGATTAAACATTCTGGAACATTTGATAAAAATAAGTCATTTTAAAAGTTGCTGGTGAATTAGTAAGAGACTAGAAAATAAAATAGGCAAAATCCTAGATGGATTCCAGCATCAGACTGCTTCTCAAGTATCTCTCAGATTCTTCTTCTCAAAAGGGTCATAATATGCCATGTATTTGGGGCATGGTTTATGCAAGAAAGACAAATGGAATCTTAGCAGCAGCATGCTATCAAGGAACACTCAGAGATACTCAAAGAATGTCACTCCAAGCCTCCTCGCAGCAAAATGATACTCAAAGATTCTTTCCAAATCAACAGATTGATGAAAAACACCCATACATTCATGAACTTTGTAAAATTTGTAGCTCTGATATGTATAAAATTTTTTCTTTTCCTTTAAATGGTTATCCACCTTAATAGACAGAATTGTGCACACGGGTCTCTACTGTGCTCACACATGCTGCTGGGAGCTTCGTCTCCAGCCTCCTGAGCCAGCTCCTATACAGATCACACACCTGTGTGAGAAGAATGTTATCGAATAACAGCTGAGTTTCTGACTGGTCCTTTGTGATATCTGCATTGGCATTCATTCCAAAGATTTCTGGTGCTGGGTTCAGCGGCAGAGTCTTTGTGTATTCGATGTAGCTTTTGTGCTGTAAAGATGAATAACAAGGAGTCAGGAGGTTAGGAATCAATTATCCTGTAAAACTTTCTCACTGAAAAGAGATGATTTTCAATACTCAAGTTATTGAGTGGATAAGCCTGTGAGACCAGACACTGAATGATTTCATTTTCTTTCAACATGGGCCAAGGTTAAAAAAAAGAAGCTGTGAACACATTTAGAGAGAAAAAGTAAATGTACCATTCAATTGAAATGAATTTTAAAACACAGAGAGAAATGTCTTGGCCACTTCATTTAGAAATTTCATCCTGAGAAATTCTCTGTGCCGCATTTTGCTGATGAATGCTCTTAATTTATTGCAATAACCATAACTTTTCAGCTCTACTCCAATTTTTCTGTTTACTCTTATTGTGATAAATTAACATAATTCAGAAAAGTAAAAGTTATCTGAAAATTTATTATCCTGAGATCATCACCATTAACGCCATGTATCTTTTTATGCAGATGAGTTCACATTTTATATTTTTATTTACAGAAACTTTTTATTAAAATTCCATATATTTTTGATGGTGATATAACCCAATATAAATACTCATGCACATATATGGTGATTGGGAGGTTAGTCATTGATGGTTTTTTAATATAAGTCATGTTTTGGGTCATTTGACAATTCATCACTGGAGATCTTGTTGACTTGCTCTACCCAATCAGTGACCTAGGCTCTAGGACCATTTTTTCTCTTCATCTCATTGATATCTGTCCTCAGCTAACATGAATCCTGGTGGATGAATGGCTCAGGACTGGAGGGTTATGGTACATGCCTGCAATGGATGTGGCCATGTGTTTAACTTTCAGTATGTACCCTTTTGAATTCTGGGAATAAGATGAGAACCAAATTGTCCTGGAAGTCTACTGTGTGGCACTCTGAAGGCAAATACCACATCTTCCACTAGACAGGACTGGGGAAAAACAGCAGAAAGGGACCTTGGCCTTGTGTGGTAGGTGGTTCTATGACTCTGCCACTTTCTACTTGAGCGGCTTTGGGCAAGTCATTCGATTTCAGTGAACTTGTTTTCTCATTTGTAAAAGGGATAGAATAATAATACCAATGCTCATTTGATGCTCTAGTGAGATAATTTCATGTCACTGCTTTGTAAATAATTAACCATGACATAAATATTAATGATTATTTTAAATATTATTTTAACCCCTCTCATGTGTATTTTTATTTTAAATGGGGACCATGGCTTTTTACCCTAAGGATCGAATTCATGATAGCAGAATCTCAGGTCTCTGAGGCAGCTATTCTTGGGTTAAGAACATTTCTGGTAGTCCTCACACTACAGCCAGCAGGAAACCATTAACTCTATCTGTGCACGGGGTTTGCTCCTACTGACCCTGTAAGACTGAAGAAAGCGCACACATTGAACAAAAAACAAGGCCTCTTGAAAAATCACCATGGTCAATATCAGAGGAATTTCATGTTTTACTGCTTCGTTGAAAGGCATACTTACATCACCAGATGGGGGAACAAAATAGATGCCACTTGAGTCGAATTTATAGTTTGGATTTTCAACTAACTCGGTATTGAAGAACTTGTTTAGAATGCTGCGCAGCGTGCGCCGGTCCCAGTCGTCCGTCACCCTGCCCCCATAGTTGCATTCCCCGGTCATGTACCGCAGAGCGTCGTAAGGCAGTTCCTAAAATTGAGAGCTCAGATTGCTCAGCCAGTTAGAGTTATCGGTCACACTTTATACAAAATTGTGTTTCTTGGTTGTTCATATGATTAAACTGAAACATCTTATCAAAGATTGCCATTAACACAATTTCTCTTTATATACTTCCCTGCCAGTTGTTGCCATTTCCCCCAGGGTCCTTCTTCCTTTCTGTGGTTTGTCATTTACATACAGTCAATGTAGAAGATAGAAGTCCTCTATTAGCTTTTGAACTCATCACTCAGCCAACATTTATAGACCACCTACTATGTGCCAGATACAAAATGAAGTAGACCATAAGCCCATCCTTGAAAACCTTTCACTGCTGAGTGACACCCAGAACAAATCCAATATAATTCAGAGATAATCAGTGTTATCTTCACCACCTTTTTATATCCATATATATTTTGACAATTGGAATCACACTGTAAATACAATTTTGCATATATCTTGTCACCAAAACTCATGAAAATCCTTTATCATTTTATGAAATACTCTTTGAAAATACTATTTTAATAACTGGCTTCTAATACTGAATGTATCAGTTACTCTTAATTTTGTACTATTTTAAATTATTTTTCTTTATTTAATTAATTGTGTTTACATAGATTCTAGGGTAACCCCGAATGCATCCCCCCTCCCCCATATTCCCCTCCACATATCCCTTGCCCCCTTCCTACAGGGCCCTCCTCCCTTCCCTTAAGGTTTATCCCATCCTATCATCCCCCTGTATACATTTCTAATGATTCAATAGTATAGATTTCTGGAAAGAAAATTACTATGTCACAGAAAAGGAGTTTATAAAAAGCAATTGATTAATGTCACCAAACTGCTTTTCAGATGGGCTGTAGTAATTGTAAAAATCAGATTGAAAATACAGTGTGTCCATAAAGTCATGGTGCACTTTTGACCGGTCAAAAGTGCACCATGACTTTATGGACACACTGTATTTTCTAACTTGATAACCCAAGATAATTAATATTGTGGTAATTTGAATTTCTAGAAAACTAGTGAGGTTCATAATTTTTTCCTATGTTTAATAACATTTGTTCTTTTGTGAATTAGCCTCTTACTCATTTTTCAATTAAAATTTTAATAGTTTTACTTTATTTGTATAAGCTGTTTTATAAATTGACCTTGATTTATCAAATTTATGGATGTATTTTTACTGTTAGTTTGCCTTTTTTTTTTTTTTATTCTTTACAGGGACAGAGAGAGAGAGTCAGAGAGAGGGATAGATAAGGATAGACAAACAGGAATGGAGAGAGACGAGAAGCATCAATCATCAGTTTTTCACTGCGACACCTTAGTTGTTCATTGATTGCTTTCTCACATATGCCTTGACCACGGGCCTTCAGCAGACCGAGCAACCCCTTGCTGGAGCCAGCGACCTTGGGTCCAAGCTGGCGAGCTTTTGCTCAAGCCAAATGGGCCCGCACTCAAGCTGGTGACCTTGGGGTCTCGAACCTGGGTCCTCTGCATCCCAGTCCGATGCTCTATCCACTGTGCCACCGCCTGGTCAGGCTTAGTTTGCATTTTTATTACATTCTCTTATATACAGAATGTTTTCATGTTTAGGCAAAAGTATTAACCTTTCACATTGCAATTCTTTTATCCTAAGTGTAAGTACTTACACACCCACCAGCAGTATAAACAATTCTATTTCTTAGTGCTCCAACAAATCTAAGCATTATCATTTAGGGAAACAAATTGACAATCAATAAAATTGTTTTTAGTTGTAAAGTCTTTTTTGATATTGACATTTTTAAAAGTTTACCATTTGTGTTTTGTTAAATTATCTATTGTGTTCTTTTATGTATTTTTCTTATTTTAATAACTTTATAAAGATAGTGAATCACTTTGTCAGATAAATTTTAAATATTTTCTCCAATTTTCATTGGTCTTTTATTTTTATAATGTTTTTTTGTTGTATTTAACATAAAACATATTTTCTCATGAAACATAACAATCTTTTAGGACGTTTTGGTCATTTTTATGTTCTACATGCCCATCCTGTAGTTAGTTATCTGTTGAAAGTTTCAGTATATGAATTGTACATCCCAGTGATCCTACTTTGAGGAATCTATTCAATAGAAATAACAGCACTAGTGAAGAGTAGGGTGTATGCTTAAAGAAGGGAAATTCATTAAATTGGGAGTTGGAAATTATGAGACTTGCTATTTGGAAGAACTGGAACTGAAGGTGGTGAATTTAGGAGAACACGTGTCAATGACTGAGACCTTGTGGAGAAACAAATGGAAACAGCGAGGAGAACGCGAGCATGTTTATGGTCTTCCAACTGTAAACTGAAAGGAGTTTGATCAGATCAGATGCATGCACCACTTGGTCTTGCCTTGTCAGTGAGCCCCATCTCACCTATATGAAATGTGGTAAGAAGACTCATACACAAATTAAATAGCCAGTATATGAGGTGGAGCTGCAGGTGGAGGAGAGGTCCTGGAGAGCTTTATAAGGCATATTAAGATGAGCTTTGGAGGGGGAGAGTTTGGTTTCAATAGAAAAGATATAAACCTGCCACCATGCCCTGAGAGCTGATGGACAAAATGTTGTTTCTCTCAGCAGCTCGATCATGACCAGGACCGATCAAACTGGGGAGTGCATCCTCCCAGAGGCCCACTGGGGCTGCAGACACAGTTGCAGCTTGCTGCAGGGACCGCTTTCAACAAGGGGTATTATAAGAAGGAGGGTTGAGACCATGGGCAGGAAGACAGTGTAGATAGAAGCAGAGCTCAAAGTCAACAACTAGAATGTAAGATTACATACAAAGTTATTCACTATAACGTTTCTTATAAGCAAAAAATGACAATGAAATAAAGTCCAAGTAGTCAACATAGGAGAAATTCTGTGTAAGCAGAATCTATAGATCTGCTTGAAATAGACCTATATCTATTTCAAAAGTTGTCCAAAACATAAGAAAAGTGAAAAAACCTGAAAATAAATATGCAAATATAATAATGTTTTGATGAAAATTTTGTGTATGTATTGTGCATACGTACATGTGTGCCTATATGTGCGTAAGAAAATCTGGACGGATATGCCCTAAGCTGTGAAATTGCTGCCTTGGGGTAAAATTAGGGTGAGAGGTAGGGATGAGTTTCTTTCTTTCTCTCTGACACACACAACAAAACAAGAACAACCAAACAACCACCCATCCGCCAAGTAGATTATATATTATCTACTTGTATTTTCTTCTTTTATAGTTTTACTTTTCCTTTTTACTTTTTTAATCAAAAAGAATTGTATAGTATAAATAATCTAACTTAATTTTTCCTAATATCAAACAACCAATTATTCTATCATCACTTATTGAATCACTTCTTCCATTTCCCATTCATTTAAAATACTGAAAGTACTATATCTAATCTCTACATATAGATGTGTTCCCATTCTTGTTTTAATGGCTTAAAGATCTTTTCACTCATCATGATTGATTCACTAAACAGATACTGAGTCATTTACTATATATACTGTTTTAGGAACTGGGGATACAAGAGTAAATAAAATTACTAGTGATTCGTGATTTGACAAAATATGCTCTCTTCTAATCAAAAGTTTATAGTTTGGGTGGGTAGTAGTTCTATTACTTTGATTCAGGCAGAGAATGGAAAATAGGAAAGAGAAACAGGACTTTGTAAGATGATCATTCCTTATTTTGCTTTCTTTTCTTCTAAATTTTCCCCTATTCCTTGGTCTATTATTCATACATTACTTTATATCAGCTCCATGGACTCCCAGAACATGATTAAAAAACAGGGCTTAATGGTATTTTTTAGCCCCAACACTTACATACCAGGGACACTTTTGTGAAATCTTTGTTTCTTCAACTTCCTATTAGTGTTTGATTCCTCTAGAACAGTGGTTCTTAACCTTTTTTGAGGTACCGAAATACCAGTTTCATAAGTGCATTCACCAAACCCTTCTTTAGTGATAAATAAAATATGATTTCTTTTTCCAAATTCAAGACATAGGTATATGTTTTTTTACTGGTGCACAGAGCCGTGCATGAACATCACCTTGCTCAAAGAACAAAACCAACAAAGTGCATGAACTCACAACAAATTACGGTATTACTTTATTCTGGTCTCTGTGGCAGAGGCTTCTCCGAACCCCTGAGACCGACTCATCGAACCCCTAGGGTTCGATAGAACCCAGGTTAAGAACCACTGCTCTAGAATGTCCATGGTTTGCCCAGAGGTTGCACCTCCTTAATGGCTTGTTTTTCCTCTTTACATCTTCTTGAGGGGGGTGGGGCAAACCTACCAAATCCATATTTCCAAGGCATAAGGGTACTCACAGTAAATTAGAATTAGTTCATATAGATTTGGTCTCATTGCCAGAGCTGACCCACTGGACCTACTTAGGAGCTAGAAGAGAATGTTTTGGTACAAGTTAGGAGGTCCTGGGATTTTCATTTCTATTGTGACCATAAACCCATTCTTATCTCCAAGTTGAGGTTAGTGTACCCCTCTTTCATTTTATTTCCTCTTCCTATTTATTCTCTTGAGGGTAACCACTGTTGGAGATCTAGGTTGTGTGTGCATGTGTGTGAATTTAATTCTAATTGCTCTCTTTGTCAAAACATTGAATCATTTTATTTCAGGGAAAAACATGCTGATTGCTGAAGTAGGATTACATTAGACTTAATAATATCAAAGGGAACTGTGAATTTACATTTCTCTCTCTTTAACACTTAATGAATTACATGTGACAAATGAGGAGCAGTTTCGTCAAGTTTGCTCTATATAATTACAGTGCTGGAGGAATGAGAAGCACTGCTGAATTGTCATTTAATACAACAGATCAGTTCAGTCAGCTCAATGTGTCATTAATAGAATCTCTCCATAGCGCTCAACAGGATGGAAAATTCCTATTTCCTATTTACTCCGTGATTTCTCCTGCTTTATCCCCTGGCTGTGCACTTCCCATGCATTCTGTCCTTTCTCCTCCCATTGATGTTGGGTACTTACCAACAGAGTCTCTCTTTAGTTCCTTTCTTTTCTTAGGCCCCAGGTCTCCCTTTTAAACCTCAAATGTTGTCAGGCTTCTCCTAACACTAACAATTCACAAATCTTTGTTTTGTGCTTACGCTCTTCTCTTCTCTTGGGTTTTCTATTTATATGCCATGCACCTACTAAATAGCTTCACCTGGACATCCAGTTGTATATATGAAACAGAAGTAATTATCCACTCACCCACCCCCATTCCACTAATGCACCTGCTACATACCTATTAATTCCTGGTAACGTTCCCTGCATAGATAAATGAATGGTATTACCACAGGTCCAGAATAGAAAATTAATATTAACTGAGACTCCCCCCTTCTTTCTTTACTATTTAATATCTAAGCCATTTCAGTTCTTTTACCTAGAGAACTATCATATCTCTACCATGTTCCTCATCCTAGCTCAAATGCTTTAAACTATTAACATCTCTTGCCTAGATTAGCTTGATGGTTTTCTGTATTAGTTTCTTAGGGCTGCTGATAGGTGGTATTAAACAACAGAAATGTATTGACCAATAGCTTTGAAGGCTAGCAATGTGACATCAACATGTTGGCAGGGCCACAATCCCTCCAAAACTTCTAGGAGGGTCCTTTCTTGTCTCTACTAGCTTCTGATAGCCCTTGGGTGTTTCTTGGCTTGTGGCAGCATAACTCCAATCTCTGCCTCCTTCACATGGCTGTCTTCTATCCGTGAGTATCCAAATTTCCCTCTTCTAGTGACATCAGTCATATCCTATGAGGACCCACCCTACTTCAGTATGACTTAATCTAACTTAACCAATTATATTTGCAACAACATCATTCCCAAATAAGGTCATATTCTGAGGTACCATGGATTAGTACGTCAATATATATTTCTTTTGGAGAGGGGGACACATTTCAACTCATATCATCTAAAACTGGACTGTCATCTAAGTCTTTCCAATCTATTCTTCACTTGGTTGTTAAAGTGATCTTTCTAAAATGCACATATTCTCCTAAAAGCACACCAATAGCAATGGAATAAACTCCCAAATCAGTTAGCATGGCATTTAAGAATGTTCCAGATCACTTACAGTTAACCAAACCTTTTCACCTGTTTGCATTTTTCTAAAAATTGAAGTACAATTGATATATAACATTATATTAGTTTCTGATGTACAACATAATTGATATTTTGCATACATTATTTGCACCTTTTAACAGCCTCTTTGTTGTTACCTCTTCACACTCACTCTCTAACTGAAAATCTTCTACTTATTCAAGTCCCACATACCTTTTCGTCCATAGAACAATCATATTTCTCTAAAAATAAAGTCATGTTCCAAAACACAAGTAAATCAGTTTGTTATTTTTTTTCTCATTTTAGAGTCTGGTTAACTTATGATATTCTCAAATATTTTGAAAATAAGAACAATACAATCATTTTTCAGATTCCCATAAGTGTGTATGGATCACAATCAATGATTAAATATAAGTTCTTAATAGATAAACTGATATCCTAACTACCTACCCTAGCAGTTATCACATCCTGTTATAATAAAGTATTACTTAATAAGCTGTTGGAAACTATCCTGCTATTCATTTTATAAGGAATGAATCAGAAGTCCCTGTTACTGTACAAACACAATGTGATAAAAGATAACCTAGGTAACGTCCTTGCTGTGATTTTTATGATACCTCATACTGGTTCAGGAACATGTGGAGTTGCTGTACACTGATTCTCAGGTCAGTCTCATTGAACTCATAAGGAATATTCCACCCCAGGGGTCCAAATTTCCGTCTCTCTTGTACCAAAGCATGAAAGAAACAGAGACCATAAAGTAACTTCTTGAATTCCTCCTGTAATGAGAAGAAATGGTGCCATATCACAATTTTCCTCCTAAAATTACATTATACTGACCATATCTTCAGATCAAAGTAATTAATTCCTTTTGCTTATAAATATATCCATCCAGGTGAGAGGAATTAACAGTCACTCAGAGAGCCGAGGCCATCAGTGCAGATGGGGTGGAGCAGGAGAGCACAAAAAGGGGCCCTGAAATGGGAGGGCAGGCTATAGGCACAGCTGGTGGACTGAGGGGGACCAGCACCCCGCATCTGACAATCAGCCGCTTGGTGTGAGTCACAAGGAGCAGATGGGGAGCTGGACTAGGACTGGCAGCCAGGGTCACAGAAAGGTTTCCTGGTTGAGAGGGCGTGTGTCCCGAGTGAGGCAAGCCCGACGATTAGAGCTGGTAGGACCGGGAAGCTAGGGAACCACAGCTAAGGGAGATAAGGAGAAGCCGCTAGAGGAGAGCATAGCCAGGGTGATGCGGCCACAGGCAGAGGAATGCAGCATGGCTACCGAAGGAGAACCCATGGAAGAGCTCATAAGAGAAAACGTCAGCTTTCAACCCTAAGTGCAAGTGCCAAGTCCAGAGCCTTCTGAGCAGTAGCAGCCCAGAGCAGGAACTTCTGCTCCTTCCCACCCTGCCCCTGCACACACTTCAAGCTGAGTGGGCACACACACACAATGCCAACTCCACCCTCTTCCCACAGCGATATGAAACTCACTGACTACAGGTCCAAGGTGAGGTACTGGAGAATTGATGCCTACATGTTTAATAAAAGTTGAGGTACTGATTAATATGTTGCATTGTACTTTCTGTACTTGTTGTTATAGGCAATAACTGGAACAGCAAGAATAAGCAATGGCTACTGGGTAAGGGGCGGATATTAATGAGAAACAGGATAGTTGCATGGTCCTAGAATGTCTCCCTACAGATTTTTTTTTTTTTTTTTTTTTTTTTTTTTTTTTAAATTTCTTTTTTTTTTTTTTTTTTTTTTTTATTTTATTCATTTTAGAGAGGAGACAGAGAGTGAGTGAGAGAGAGAGAGAGAAAGAGAGAAAGGGGAGGAGCTGGAAGCATCAACTCCCATATGTGCCTTGACCAGACCAGTGCAGGGTTTTGAACTGGCGACCTCAGTGTTCCCAGGTCGTCGCTTTATCCACTGCGCCACCACAGGTCAGGCTGTCTCCCTACAGATTTTGAGTTACAAGAAACAGTTATTATACAGTGAAGAAATAAGACAACACTTTGTCCAGATGAGTAAAATTAGTATCATCAGTGAGGGATAAATTGTGTACCTTTGGGGTATGACATACCCCAAAGATACAATGTCACTTATGTCATTGCTGGCTAAGAATGCATAACCTGAATTTAGTCATGAAGAAATAGTAAGAAAGTCCAAAATGATAAATATTGTATTAAAAAGCAGAGGGGAGCCTGACCAGGCAGTGATACAGTGGATAGAGCATTGGACTAGGATGCAGAGGACCCAAGTTCAAAACCGTGAGGTCACCAGCTTGAGTATGAACTCATCTGGTTTGAGCATGGGCTCACCAGCTTGAGTGCAGGCTCACCATCTTGAGCATGGGACCATAGACATGACCCCAAGGTCACTGGCTTGAGCCAGAAGGTCACTGGCTTGAAGCTCAAGGTCACTGGCTTGAGCCCAAGGTTGCTGGCTTGAGCAAGGAGTCACTCACTCTTCTATAGCCCCTTGGTTAAGGTACAAATGAGAACGCAATCAGTGAACAACTAAGCAGCTGCAGCGAAGAATTGATGCTTCTCATCTCTCTCCCTTCCTGTCTGTCTGTTCCTCTCTCTGTCACGAAAAGGGGGAGAGGGAGATAAATTCTTCCAAAATGGCAATGTCATCAAAGACAAAGGCTGAGGAAATGTTTCAGATTAAAGAAGGCAAAGAGACATGAGCGCTAACATATGTTAACATTAGACCAATCCTATAGTGAACAGGGCCAATGCTCTAATGGACATTACTACATCAACTGACAAATTTGGAACACAAACGATAGATTAGATATAATAGTGTACCCTCGTTAAATTTACTAACCTAATAACTGTAGTGAGAAAGATAATACTTCCATTCTTTTTTAATTTTTTTTTTCCAGGGACAGAGAGAGAGTCAGAGAGCGGGATAGATAGGGACAGACAGACAGGAACGGAAAGGGGTGAGAAGCATCAATCATTAGTTTTTCGTTGCCGTTGCAACACCATAGTTGTTCATTGATTGCTTTCTCACATGTGCCTTGACCGTGGGCCTTCAGCAGACTGAGCCACCCCTTGCTGGAGCCAGCGACCTTGGGTCCAAACTGACAAGCATTTGCTCAAGCCAGATGGACCTGCGCTCAAGCTGGTGACCTCGGGGTCTTGAACCTGGGTCTTCTGCATCCCAGTCCGGCTCTCTATCCACTGCGCCACCGCCTGGTCAGGAAATACTTCCATTCTTAACAAATATACATTGATGTATTTATTTAGGAATAAAGAGCCACGACTAACTTATCCATACATGGTATATAGTAGCAGGACCTCCTGAATATGGGCACAGGGCATGGGGCATTCTTTGTGTAACCTTTATACTTGTGATTTTCCTGTAAGCTTAAAAATATTTCCAAATAAAAATTAAAACAAAAATTATGATGTGCTGCTTTGGTATTTGAGGAGATTGGAGTTTTGGTTTAGACTGTGGTTCATAAAAGCCTTGACTTTCAATATGTGTGATGAAGGGAGTAACATTTTTCAAAAGGGCTTTAGTCTAGCTATTATATGCCGAAATGCCCTCACAACCTACCTTGGAGTAACCTACTCTTTCTGGGCCTAATCAATGCAAAACTTAGTCATACAGCAGGTCTTAGAAGCTTAGGATAAGGTTTGACTTAGTTTTAAAGATAGGTTTCTTTTTTTTCAATACCCATGACTTTTATTTAATGAAAGTACTTCTTTATTTTTAATATTTTTCTTTTGATATGTGTTTAAAACATTCTGACATCAAGAGTGTAAGCTTTTCAATGGTAAAAACTTACTAAGGTTCATAACTTCTCAAAAAGAAGCTCTTCTATTTTTAATTATGGTAAAATGCTGTGAAACAATTTTAGGTCATAGACATTCACACACAGAATTCTAATCATGAAAACAGTGGGTGGTTTCCCTGCTTGCCTGGTGATGCTAAAAAAGACCCTTATGAGTCCCATCAATCAAGGAGTAAAATCATTTTGGCTCTCATTATAGTTACACGGAGAAAATATTTTTATATTTTAATTTAAAGATATGGCTCCAAATAGCAAAGGGTTCAGTTAATATCCTGAAACAAGGTTCTCCAACCTTGCAGATTTGTACTGGGAATGGCTTACAGCTGACTTTCTAAATAGAAAGCTACATTATTAATGACACCCCACAAGATCTCAGCTGAGCAGGAATGAGGCTGGGTAGTAAAATTAAAATAAAATATTAATAAAATTGACTTCAGCACAGTCAATAATCAGTAATCAAAACTAACGGCACTGCAGTGCAGGAGGCCTATTTAATTTGTAGTTTTACTCAGCACACACATCTATGAGCACCAGGGGCCACTTGAATCGCTTTGCTGGGCTGAGGTAACAAGAGTTAGCCATTACTAACCGGCTTTCGGCAGCTGCCAAAGAACTCGGGGTCAGAGATCGGATCCATGAGGTATGATCGGATGATATTAGCCCGTAAACCTTTCGGTGCTTCATTGGTCATTTTGACTCCATTCTGCAGCACGGACACAGGGAAATTTGGAGATGGGTAACTTGTCAGCCACATTCGGAAATCTGGATGTGTTGATTCTGGGCTTAACTCCTGCAGGGAAATAAAAGTCCGAGAAAAAAGCACAAATAAAATCCCTGAGAACTCTCCAGATCACACATGTCTAGAATGGGCTGGAAGTAAGAGAAAGCATTTTTACACAACAGAGCTCATAGCTGCAATTTAAGGCAAAAACCTTAAAATCTGATTCTTCCCAGAAACAATATTCTTGATATGGTTAAATCATATGACTGTGAAGTTCACAAAGGTGTTACATAATTCAGAATTGACCTCCCAAATACCAAGATATTCCCCCTCCCAAATTGTATCTTTACTGATGTTGCTGAAATATTTACAGAAATAATTCTCTGCTCCAGAGCTGGACTAAGAATATATATATTGCTGTAGCCATGTTGTAAGAATATGCAACACCCTTCAGATATGTCAATATTTAACCAAGCAAAGATAAGAAAAAAAAAAGCATTTTGAAAGTGAGAAGAACTGGTATATTTCAAAGCATGAAACATATCACGAGCAGCTATATTTGCTTAAGGGGCTCATCAGGCCTGCAGCATAGAGGATAAGGGAACACTCAGCACTGTCTAGACTGTATAGACGGGAGTACTACCAGGGTCCCTTCCTTCTCTTTCTGTTCAGTCCCACTTGCTATGGCTATCTCCCCCAATTGTCCATTCAGTGGAATCTATGTTTTTAAAACTGCATAAGTGTTATTGGTTAAAAATTTTTTTGAGCATTCATGTGAAGGGGTAGGGGAAATTAGAAAAGATGCATAATTGCCTAAATTTTTTAATAAAAGGTAAGTGTACCATTTTCTCTCCTACTAGTACGCCTAAGGCCAGTGACATAAGCAACATGACTCATGGGACTTTAAGTCAAGTTCTCCATCCATTAGAAACCATTCTTCCCTCTTAGATGACTCTCTGATGGGGATACATGATGCAATGCAACAGGTTATGAGTATGGCCAAGGACAGAGTAAACATGAGGAAACAGGTACAAACATTAAACCCCTAAAGCAGTGGTAATCAACCTGGTCCCTACTGCCCACTAGTGGGCGTTCTAGCTTTCATGGTGGGTGGTAGCGGAGCAACCAAAGTATAAATAAAAAGATAGATTTAACTATAGTAAGTTGTTTTATAAAGATTTATTCTGCCAAACTTAGCAAAAATCCGAAATAAAGTAATTATTATTATATGCTTTAACTTGCTGTAACTCTGCTTTATAAATTTTATAAATTAAAGTTACTTCCCTACTTTATAATCACCATTACTGTGGAACCAGTAGGGGGTTAGAAAATTTTACTATTAACAGAGATACAAAAGTGGGCGGTAGGTATAAAAAGGTTGACTACCCCTGCCCTAATGTAAGGAAGGATGAGTAGATATCAGTAAAACAATTAATAAAAAGAATAGTTTTTCATATAGAAATAATATCTATCATGATGGCCTATATTCTTGAGAAAGTGTGTGAAAATGAAAGTTCAAATGGATAGAGCATAAAAGATGGAAAGTGGCCAAAGATGAAATCTGAGAGGCAGATGAAGAAGGATGTTGAAAGCCGTGACGGGGTTTGAACTTTGTCGGGCATGAAGTGGGAATCCAGGGAAGGGCTTTAAGCAGTGAAGCAATATTCATTTATTAATCCAGTAAACGTTCAGTGATTATCTGCTAAGGGCCTGGGCACAATTCAAGGTGCTGGAGACAAAGCAGAGAACAAAACAAGGGCACTGTCCTCATGGTGCTTCCATTCTACGGGAGAAATAGTCAAAATAGTGACAAGTGGCATAAAGCAAAATACAACCTGTTTCAACTGAGTGTCTGGATAGTGGAAGTTATATCATTATCTTGGTCATTTAGTAGCTTGAGGTACTCTGAGTCAGGAGGAGGCTAGAGCTATGGGCTATTACAGTGGACACATTTTATCTTTATTGAAATCAAGTACCAAGTTTTCTGTTTACTCTGTTGAACTAAATGTTTTGTTTGTTTTTTTTCTGGAATTCCCACCTACAGAAACAGGAAAGTGTGGTGACCCCGTGCAAAGAGGGTGGAAGGAGTACCCTTTTGGTTTTAGACTCATCCTCTGTGGCAGGATCCCTAGCTAAGTGTGTGGGGAATGAATTAAAGAAAAGTTATGCCTTGAAACAAAAGATTTTAGTTTAGAGTGGCCACATGAATTTCACCCTGAAAAGCCTCCTACATTGTTTCTGGTCCATTGCTGTAAACCAGGGGTGCCCACATTTTTTCAGCTTGCGAGCTACTTATAAGATGACCAAGTCAAAATGATCTACCTACAATAAAAATGCAAAACATAAATTTATTTCTTCTATATTATCATTATTTAAGTTACTATTATTACTATTTAATATGTGTATTCTTCTTTCACCTTTCTCCTTCTCAGCTCTCTTTTTGGAGGAAAGTCAATGTCATAGTTTTTATGAACAGTCCGAAAAAGCCGCTCCACATTTCCCTTCTTTGGAATAGCAATGGCACACAGACACATGAGGCAAACGCACTTAGAATATGACTTAGTGAAAACCCCTCCCATTCTGTATGAAAGTGGTAGGTTTTAGGCTTCTTACTCGGACCAGCTACGGCACTCATTTTTATACCCTTTGTTGTATTTAGTTTAAATAAATTGAAGGCTACGCAGCAATGTAACTGAACAAGTTAGCACGGTTTAACGCGCATGCGTAGGGAGTCAAAAGTTCAGACGTCAGATTGGCTACCCTGTATGCCAATCAAAAGACAAATGTCTTTTTAATGTCATGCGATCTACCCACACTTCCTTTGCAATTGACCAGTAGGTCGCAATGGACTTATTGAGCACCCCTGCTGTAAACAGTATACTTTCCTGTCTACCCTGTGGTTTACCCTGCGCTCTGAGGCTGTGCCAGAGGTGAACCCTTGCTCCTATTTGGCAAGGTCTGACCATGCGCTCTTCTCCAGTCCTCTAGTTCCCAAAGCCAGCCCATCCTCCTGTCACCCAGCCACGTCACTCACCAGCAACTCTCCAGCTTAGAGGACATGGAATGGAGTTTCTTGGATAGTATATATATCACTAGTTATATTGAGGGAGTACAATGGAATAAAAGCAAACTTGCAGTTTTACCTCACAAACTTTCTCAAGGGTTGGCATCCAAGAGGTGGCAAGGTGACAGTTCTGAAGAACAACCCATGTTCCTTCCTTGACAGCTTTCTCTAACATCTTCATAGCTATGGGCCCTTGGCCTTGCCCAAG
Source organism: Rhynchonycteris naso (assembly GCA_037038555.1). NCBI lineage: Eukaryota > Metazoa > Chordata > Mammalia > Chiroptera > Emballonuridae > Rhynchonycteris > Rhynchonycteris naso. Next base: position 38,182,045 of record CM072997.1, on the reverse strand, counting down.
AGATAAAGAGCTAAGTTTTGATCCCCCATATCCCTGTGTAAAAAGAATAATAAAGATGTGAAAGAAGAAGAATATTATTATCACAGGAAATATTAATATTAGATATATCAGGATTTAATTACGTAGCGTCCTTCAAAGGTCTGAACATTTGCAGCCCTAAAGTACCCTTACCAATTAAGAATCCTATAACCACTTCAATAAAAAGCAAGTCAACTCCTGTAAGAAACAGTTATGGTAATAAATGAAAAAACCCTGTAAGGTCTTTGATTGTTGAGGTAAGAAACAGAAAAAAAAAATTAAGAAGACTTTTTAACAGGAGGAGTAGATCAAAGGGTTTGGCTGTTATACAGCAACTTCTAAAATCCAAAGCCAAAAAGAAAACTATGAAGACAGATGACCTTGTCCAAATCTTTGAATAATTACATTTTAGCTAACTTAGCTACTGCATAAAATTCAGAGAGAAAAGAACTAACCCCTAATTCCCATTTAAAATTTTATTTAAAAAATTCTGTGAGAATGTTTGCCTGGAATTCATTTCTGCTATATCCTGATTCATCTGTAGCTGCTAGACATGGTGTTTGAGACTCCCTGAGCTCTTTCTTTCTAGCTCAGGAGCCACCGTTGGAAGAGGTGCTATTTGGAAGGCCTTGAGTTACGGTAGCAGTGGAAAGTCCCATCTGCACGTTCATGGCTTATCCACACTAGCAGGAAGAAGCAGCAGAAAACAAAACAGAGCTAGATACTACCGTTTCTAGAAAAAAAGAAGCTAGCAAAAGAAGGCAATGCATCAAGCAGTCCTACACAGGGCAGAAAATAATCACATGTATAATGTGAGAAGAAGGGTGACAAGGAACTGGGAGGTCTCAAGGGGTTGAAAAGGTGTTGCTTGGAGAGGGTGAGTCCCACATGGAAGGGACTTCTAGCAATCTCCATCACTTCTACTGTAGTGCTACTCACCATTGCTCTTCCTGGTCTTTCAACAGCCCCCTTAACTAGTGCCCTTCTCCCACTTTGCACCACTCACATCAATTCTCCTCACTTCAGCTAGAATAACCTTTATAAAGTTTAGATTAGATCATGTCACTTTGTAGCTAAAAACCCTACTACATCATGCTATCTTACTCAAAGTTCTCAATGCAAACGCCCTTCTTGAGATGGTCCCTAGGCACATCTAAGACTCATCTCCTGCTCTCCTGATAGCCACTTTCCAGCCCTTCTTTAACCATTGGTAAATGCTATGTTAGATAATCAGTCCTCTGGTGTCTAAGAATTATATCCAGTACAAAGAAAACATTAGATATTGAGATATAAATTGGCCTAGTAAAGAGTATTTTAATCAATAAGCTATGTGACCTTTGAGAAGCTACTAAACCTCTCCATCCCAATCTGCAAACTAACAATGCCATTATTTACCTCAAGGGATTGCTATAAAAATTAAAATAGAAAAGGTGCATAACAGGTATAGCAAAATTAACTAGATATAAAGTACTCAACAGAAGTATTCAAAATGTTATTCTGATTAGACAAAAGGGGGAAAAATCAACTCAAAAATGCCAATCACTTGTTTATTATTGTCTTATTCTAAACTGTATGATGTAAGAAAATTTACAGTAAATCCATTTCAACATTTTTAAAGCCTAGAAACATAAATATTAGAATAAAACTGGTAAGATGACCACAATATATTATTGTTCTGAGAAGTCAAGGACGGTCCCCCTTTAGAGACTGGAAAAAGCAGCAGCATGGAGAGGGTTCGCTCCAGGGTCAGTGTTCAGACTCGAATTTATTAAATCAACCCACAGTCATACACTGGTGCAAATGATGTCACAGAATTCCCCATCTCCCCAAAATAAAGGAAAAACAAACACCTCTAAGCCTAAATTCTGATTTTATAATTTAGTTAAGGAGATGTTTTTAATATCAGTGTGGCCATTTAAATATAAATTTCTTGGGACTCTGTGAACCTCTGGACTCCCAAGTCTTTCAACAGCTAAGTGAGTGATAAATTTTTACCTAGCATTTCAAGTTTAAGCAAGTACATGTATATATATGTATATATATGTATGCATAGTAACATACACACACAGAGAAAGATAACTCAGTCTATGTTAAGGTACCTGGTCATCAGCAAATTTTAGGAGGGCAGCCATGGGGTCGGCTCCAGGAGAGAGCACGAAAATCAGCGGTGCACAGCAGTTACTGTCCGCGAATGCCTTGGACAAGTCAAAGGGCGGTGGCTCGATGAATATGCGCCCCAATTTGTTGGTTATAAATTCTTGCAGCATTGGAATAACCTAACAAGGAACAAGAATGTGTTTGAAAGAATACTGAAAAATCTGCCTAAAGCATTAAAAAGTTCAGTTTCAAGGGTATTTTAAAACAAAGGACTCTAGTTACATTTACTCAGGTATTCACTAATGTTGGTGGAGAATCAACAGCATCACTTTCTATAAATGCCTTTTAGGTAGAACATTATAAATATTAAAATAATAAAAGGTGGTGGTTAATGACACCAGAATTCATAGGCATTTTCTTCCTTTTAATGAGTATTCAACACATAGTGGCTAGAAGAATATAAGAAACCTTACCTCTTAAGTTTTCAAACACTATCTTCCAAAAGTCCAAAACTCAGGAGTAGATCTTTTAAGTGTTATTTATATAATACTATACCATCAAGAAAGAACTGATATAGCTGGCTGGGAAAAAAAATGTTTTTACAAAAAAAAAAAATTTACAGTGGAAAAAGCACACAACTAAACCATACTCTTGAGAAACAGGAAAAACTACACTGCATAAAATTTCTAATAATATGCCTGCACATTTTTTGGAAGCATGTTTGAGGAAGAGAAGAACTCTGTGGCTTGAGGTTCCCTGCCAGGCATTGACATGGGAATGGAACTGTATTAATCAGTATGTCTGAGTACAGCTTTCGATACATCACTCCTTCTCTCCGATAAAGGGTCGAAACTTCATTATTTCTGGGTGATGGCATCATATAATTATGGCTCAGGTGTAACCAGACAAATAATAAAAGTATATTTCACAAACAAGTATTCCTTGTCTAGCTTAACAAATTATGTGAATATAACCCGAGAAGAAAAATGAAGTGACAAGAAAACAAAGATTTTTTGAAGACTCCAGAATCACTCTGGCTCATATCCAAGAACGGAATTATGTGTACGTACAACATTCTCAATTAGGTTGGTAATTCCACCAGCAAATTGCAGGACTTCAAGTGAATTGTAGGAGCAATTTGCAAATGCCAAGCATCTCAAAAAGATGGGCTCCTTTGGAAAAGGTTATAAGTATTTACAAATTTTAATTGTGTGTTTCTGGGAATGTATATTTATTTACACAGGTTTTTTAAGTAAAAAACATTGATATGTCACAATGCCTTAAAACAAGTGTCATTCTGGTGTGGGTGTTTGTGAATGACTGAGGGTGTGAAGGTGAGGAGTGAACAGTGAAAGAATATCTGGGTTTAAATTAGAGTTTTTAATCCCTTCTCAGTATTTCTCTAGATCAGTGGTTCTTAACCTTTTTTGAGGTACCAAACCCACCAGTTTCATATGTGCATTCACCAAACCCTTCTTTAGTGATAAATAAAATATGATTTCTTTTTCCAAATTCAAGACATAGGTATATGTTTTTTTACTGGTGCACAAAATGAGCCGTGCATGAACATCACCTTGCTCAAAGAACAAAACCAACAAAGTGCATGAACTCACAACAAATTACAATATTACTTTATTCTGGCCTCCACGGCAGAGGCTTCTCTGAACCCCTGAGACCGACTCATCAAGCCCCTAGGGTTCGATAGAACCCAGGTTAAGAACCACTGCTCTAGATTCATTCAAATATGGAAAAGAAGCAATAAATTCATAAGTACCGCGATAAAGAACCTACCTAACAAGATAACCCACATATTGTTTGTGCACAATAAATATCTACTGAACAAATGAATGGATAAACAATTCAAGGTGCCTCCTTTCCTGAGGGTGGGATTCTTTTTATTTAGTGAGAGGAGGGGAGGCAGAGACAGACTACTGCATGCTGCATGTGCCCAGACCAGGATCCACCTGGCAAGCCCACAAGGGTAAAATGCAAGAGATTCATCTGGGGCCCTTGCTCTCTTGTAACTGGAGCCATTTGTTAGTGCCTAAGGCAGAGGCCACGGAGACATCCTCAGCGCCCTGGTCCAACTCTCTCTAATTGAGCCATGACTGCAGGAGGGGAGGAGAAGAGAGAGAGAGAGAGAAGCGAGGGGGAGTGGAGAAGCAGATGGGCATTCTGTGTGTGCCCTGACCGAGAATTGAACCTGGCACATTCACACGCCCGGCCGATGCTCTACCACTGAATCAACCAGCCGAGGCCTGAGGGTGAGATTCTAATTACAGAAATCCTAAACAAAAAAATCACAGAATAATAAACTCACCTTAAAGTTTCCTTTCTAGCTAAGTTATTTCACGTTTCAGATACTTTGATCGAGTACCAATGTCAAGCTTATTGCAGGAAACAAAATATCCTATCTGCCACAGGCTTTGTCCTTGCCTCTGCCTTTATTATTCTTTTCTTACAGCTTGTCTTTTCTCACTAGATTAAAAACAACAACTAACAAAGAAAAGAAAATGTTGTTTTCATAACCTCTTCCCACCTAAGGCTCACTTCTTCACTAAATTATAATTTTACAAACAAAATGAAAGCACCTGGCTTTTAGGTGCATAGTTTTGCATTAATACCTTGGAGTTATAAGTGGTCCCTCTTTCGTGAGTGGTTTGGGCCGGTGTCGGCCACTGCACTCATGCAAACACAGCTGGCATGAAGTGATTTTTCTGTTAGCACTAGAAGACCAAGTTAGGGGTGTTCACATAAGGGCGAACAGAGACTGATTTCAGTGTTTTCTTTTTCAATGTTAAAACTGAACAAGACTTGCTTGCTCCTGACACTGAACTGTTATCTCCTGAGGTAAATGAGGCTGTAGATCGAATTGGCTTCTGCAATCTGATTTTGCCAGCATTAGTTTTGGAAAATGAAATCTGTCAGTAACAAATATTAAGGACTAATCTAGGCAACCATCTTCCCAAAGGCAGGAAAGAAGTTTGTGGCCTTCCATTTATGTTTTTATATGTATTGCAAGTTCCTCTAAGATTTATCTGAGGTCAGAGAAACATATTAACCTATAGTTGACAAGTTTCTTATTAAAAGTTGATTAATTTGCTTTTTGTTTACAGTTCAGAAGGAAACAACTGTGGCCAGAAGCTCTTCATTTTGTAAATGGACCCAAAACATTCCACACCTCAGTATTTACCCATTTTTCTTTGCTAAATAGAACACTAACGACTATTAAATTCTAAAGAAGGTACAAGCCCATCTCATTTTTCTACTGGTGATCTAGTGGTCATCTTTTCTTTTAAAAAGAATTATTGATTGATTTTAGAGAGAGAAGAAGAAAGAGAGAGAGAAAAAGTGACTTTTTGTTGCATTTATTTGTACATTCCTTGGTTGATATTTGTACGTTCCCTGACCAAGGATTAAACCCACAATCTTGGTGTATCGGGAGACGCTCTAATTAACTGAGCTACCAGGCCAGTGCTAGTGAACATATTTTACATCTTTCCAAACAAGGGCATTACACAACCTGGCACTTGTGCTTTCTTACCTGAGTAGAGTTGGTGTTGTGTGAAAAGGAGACCAAAAAAATTTGTGCTAACAAATAAAGTATATTATAAACCAGAGCAAGCAATTGCTGATTTTCCTGGTGGATTTCATAGTATCTCATGAGTTAGATATTGTTCCACGTAGCACTCTTACTTTCTCTGGCATACTCATACCATTTTACTTTGGCAGACTACTCCTTTAAAGTATAATCAGCATATATTTTAAAATATATAGATTCCAAAAATCAACAGTTCACCACTAGAAATTGCAGTACTTAATAACAGTAAGATTGAAGGATTTGCTAATGGGCAGACTAATAATTCTTTTTATATTAAGGATTACAGATGCGATAGTACAGGTAGATGATGTATCACTTAGGGTAAACTGAGTTGTGCCATAGTAGCAAACAATTTCTAGACCTTAGTGGCTTTACAGAACAAAAGCTTATTTTTCACTTTTGCAAAATCACCTGGGTGTGCAGGCAACTAACTCTCCCTAAGCTGGCTCACGAATTCAGCTTGCTTACAGCATTTAAATATCAACACATAATTCCACAATGTTGATGACAGGAGATGTCCCAGGAAAATCTCACACTGACAGCTAAACACATTTTATTGGCCAAAGCAAGGTGTCTGACCAATCCCCCACCTCAAGTGTGTGCAGGAGAGGAAAACTGGAAGTACTTCTGAGAAGCATTAATGTCTATACATTCATACAGCTATCCAAGGAAAACTCTAGAAGAGATAGAGGGGGAAATGTTACAAGACAGGATAATAACGTGTAAGAGAAGGATGAAACCAGAAGTTTAACCTGTTACAATTAGAAAATGATTAATTACTCACTTTTAATTAAATGTAATATAAAACATGAACAGAAGGTTCTTTGTTTTTCAAATATTGAAGCAAGAAGGTCAACAGTACATTCAGAGTCATTTAGTATAACAATCTTTAACTTAGAAAACAAAGGAAAAACCTTTAAAAATTCTAATAAAAGGCTTTAAAGAAGGAAGCCATATTAGGCAAGCATTTGAAGCATTTCATATTCTTCCTCATTAATACTCGAAGTGAAAACTTCTTAGGCTTAACCCTAAAGTTTCACTGGAGATTCATTTTTTAAAAGGGCTACCAAGGGGACGTTTCATCCTCCATCATCAGTTTAATAATAATTTTTAAACAACTATAATTACTTCCTGGATCTAAGAGCAGGCAGCATTACGACTCTAATGGGCTCTAAGCACATCATGGGCATCCTTCCTTCATTAAAAAATAAATAAAAATTATACTTTACAATTGTTTTGGTATAATTACAAATATAAAACAGAGACTGGATTATAATTTCTGATCGTAAAAGAAATTAAAACATCTTCATGGACCCTTAAAAGTACCGTGGGTCCTACGCACTTTGCCTAACAGATACTTCTGTTCTGGCTAAGAACATGTACCAAGTCAAGCAAGAATTACATGTATTCATTGAACAGACTATGCTTACAGAGGGAAGAATGCTTTATTCCACGTTATCACTGATGTGTATAAAAGCATTAAAATATATTGTTTTCACCATCTAAATTCTGATTTTCTGTTGTCATTGTTAGGATAGAAGTATTGTCTTATATTCCTTAGAAACTTAAAGTAAATAAGTTTTGAAATAATTATGTCTTACTTTTACTTGAGTAGGTATAGTGGATAATTAGGATATATTTTCAATTTTTTTTCCAATATATCTGATGTCCATATTTTTTCAGAGTATATGATATCTCTGTGGACATGAGCCATTATACTTAAGTGAATAGCTCTTTTTAAGAGTATAATAAAAAAATGAAGATGTTGATGAGTACTAAAATTTACTGACATAACAGGTAAGTTGATATGTTGGTTATATAATTTATTATTTGAATAAAGTAAAACTATAATTATTGATATTTTACTTTGTAGTCAGCAATGATAAATGTCTTAAAAATAGTATTCTATTAACTTTCCAAAAGGCAACAAAGAACAATATATAAGGATAGCATTTGATGAATCAAAAATATTAGTATATTAGCTTGATGTTAATTAACATCATTGATTAATTTAATTAAAATAATAAGAATAAAAGTGAAAAGAGAATACATATGAGATTAGAGCAAGTAACAGAAGCAGACTGAGAAACTGGGAAAGCATACTTTAAAAGGAAGACTTGTGCCTGACCAGGCGGTGGCGCAATGGGTAGAGTGTTGGACTGGGATGCGGAAAGACACAGGTTCAAGACCCTGAGGTCACCAGCTTGAGCGCAGGCTCATCTGGCTTGAGCAAAAAGCTCACCAGCTTGGACCCAAGGTTGCTGGCTCCAGCAAAGGGTTACACGGTCTGCTGAAGGCCCACGGTCAAGGCACATGTGAGAAAGCAATCAATGAACAACTAAGGTGTCTCAATGGCAACGAAAAGCTGATGATTGATGCTTCTCATCTCTCTCTGTTCCTGTCTGTCTGTCCCTATCTATCCCTCTCTCTGACTCTCTCTCTAAAAAAAAAAGGAAAACTTGTAAAATAAATAAAACTATATAAAAAATATATCTGATTTAATTTGATTTTAATAAATGTACAAACCTGAAAAATAGCTGTATTAGAAAGAAGCAGGGTTATTTCCCCCAGGCTGGTCTACTTCCCCTCTGACACAGAAAGAAATACCTGTTGGCTGACTATGGAAGCTGGAACAGTTGAGCTGCTTTCAAAGCCCACACTTACCTTGTCTGGCCTCAAGCAACGAATGATAAGCATCCTTTGAAACTCATTTATTTTATTTTCCCAAACATCAGGAAAAGGCTCGTGATGTGGTTCCTAAAATTATAGTGGATAGAAGTCAACATTATTTTTGAGATTATTTCTAAAGAAAAAAAAAGAACCCGTATTTTCACTTACCAACCAATTTTTAGAGAAAACATAATGACTAGATAAAATCAAGAATGCTAATGTAAATTTTATTAGGTTGGGGCAAAGTTATAAAATAAGGAATGAAGAGGAAGTTTAAAACACCACAACTGTCCCTTGCCAGTTGGCTCAGTGATAGAGCATCAGCCTGGCGTGTGGATGTCCCAGGTTCGATTTCTGGTCAGGGCACACAGGAGAAGCACCCATCTGCTTCTCCACCCTTCCCCCTCTCCTTTCTATTTCTCTCTTTCCCTCCCGCAGCCAAGGCTCCATTGGAGCAAAGTGGGGCTGGGTGCTGAGGATGGCACCACCGCCTCTGCCTCAGGTGCTAGAATGGCTCTGGCTGTAATGGAGCAAGGCTCCAGATGGGCAGAGCATTGCCCCCTAGTGGGCATGCTGGGTGGATCCCGGTTGGGCACATGTGGGAGTCTGTCTCTGCCTCCCCACTTCTCACTTTAGAAAAATACAAAAACAAAACAAAACAAAAACACCAGAAAAGAATCAAAACTAAGACAAAACTAAGCAGGTTAATATCAATATGAATAGTAATCGATAAACAAAATGATCCTTATTATGAAAATAATAAATGTTCACATGAAGCTATATTCTCATTATTTCTTCAAAGGCATGTAAAAGAACCTACCAGCTACTCTTATCTTCTATTTATAAAAATAAACATTTATTTAAAAAAGAAAGGTATTGTGCCAAAATCTACAAGTTTATTTCTTGTTTGGAAAAATTTTTAGGTATCTTTTTTTATAGACATATTTGAGAATATGCATAGTAAAGAAGCCAAAAAAGATAAAACTATTACATATGAGAAGAGAGGAATCAAGATCCCAGGAGGGGTAACCTTGAAATAAAATGGGACATACGTACCCTTGAAACTTGGGGAAGGCTATGCAGTATTTCAGATCAGAAATCTCTATGCTTAGTACAGTGGACAAATTTCTATTTCAAATTAGAATAAAGTACTCACAAAAACATATTTACCTCTAAAAAATATATTAGTATTACTAACAAAGAGAGATCCAAAAGAGACCTGTCCAAAATATTTGATTCCACACATAGACACAATCTTTCCATCATGTATAATACAATATACTGGTACCCAAATAAAAAGTGTTCTCCACAAGTCTGCTCTTTCTCTCCTCACCCCAGCTTCCCCACACAGAGCTCTTGCAAATTAAACCCAAGGAAAGCAGAATGCCAGAGTAGAAACAAAAGAATAGAAAAAAATAACGAGGAATTGTCATAATATTATTACTTGTGCTAAAAAAATTAAGGGAGGCAACAAGTTCTATGAATTGCAGGAAACTGTCATGGTATGTATTAAGTATAATAGTCTCTAATTAGCAAGATAGGATCTCATAAAAATATTTGAGAAATAGCTTTTTCCTCCCCCAAATGACAAAAATATTTATTATCTTGTGTTCTGTATTCAGAAAATCTAAATAGCTATTTTATAAAATTTTATCTCATCTGCTATTATGATTGTCAAAGTATAACTTGATAAAAATAAAAACCTGGCATCAAAATTCACAAAGAATATTCTTAAGAACGATGCAGCTTTTTTGCATCTCCACACATTTAAAAGAATTTGAAGAGAAGTTCAAATAGAACCAGTGATTTAGAAGGTAGAGATAATATAAATCCAAACTGTGGTTTTCAATATCTGACCAGATGTTTAAAGCTTACTGGAATATTGTCTGTATTCAAAGATAAGAATATATTATTTAACATTTTCTTCATTGGAAAAGAAGAGGGTTAAAAACATACCAAACTATCATATACTTTTTTCCATCCATCCTTTAAGTGCATAAACTCCTTACGAATGGTTTTAAAGGAATGTAAATCATCTAGTCGACATAATTCATCCCAGGATTTTTGAGGAAGCCATGTACAAGGGTTGGTATGAGGATTATCCAGTCCAATGCCACCAGTGAGCAGAAATCTCCATTCAGCTTTATTAATCTTTAGGAAACAAAGTAGCATGAAGAGTCAGAAGTGAGTTCATCATATACATAGTAAATTTACAACTATTTAAAAAGAATTAACTGTTGATTTTCAAGTTTCAGGTGTTGTTCCTATAAAATTCTACAGCTACTTACATAGCTCAGTACTTATCAATATGAAACAACTAAATCTATCAATCATTTTCAGAATGGTTCCATTTAAAAAGCTACTTTTTGATTATTTTTCTCCAGAATTACTAATCTAAACATGAAAATTTGAATATCTTCTATTTGAATATATGTTTTCTAAATGACTGCTTAGAGTCCTGTTGGCTCTAAAACTTATGGAAAGACAGAAAGCCTCCAATCTGTCATGTTTTCAATTATTTTCCATAAAATGTAATCAGATACTGCTATGAAACTTTTGCAACAACTGCAAAAATAAAGCTTTTACTCCTTTAGAATTCAACCAATACATCATCATCTGAAATCAATAAATCTTAAATACAACAGTGTACAAAATAGTGAAGTTAAATGCCACCTGTCCTCCATTCTTAAAGTGTTTCCTATATTTTAAATGAATGGATTTAAAACATAGCAAAAATTTATGAAAGATGTTATTCAACACAAATGGTTAGATTTGACTAACTTGCACAAGTTCTTAAAAACAATACCATTTATACTATTACTTAGTGTAAATATATCAATATATTTAATACATTTATATGCATATTTATGTAAGACTAATAGAAACTAATTTATTTTAAATTAAAACATAGAGAGTAAAAAAAAAACATAGAGAAGTTTGAATAATAGTTGCATAATGAACACTGTGCTTTATTTTTTACCTCTAAATTCAGTCTACTTCTGTCGTCTTGTCTTAATTATAATAATATTATTGTTGTTTAATTATTTACAACTCTTTTCATATAGATATATACATATATATCCATAAAAATTAGTAAATTAATAAATCAATGTTGATATTATGGGTTTTTTTCATACAAATTAAAACAGTACTGACCTCATTCTCATGTATCAGCAGATTTACAGTTAAACAAAAGGAAAAGAGTAGCTTATCCTTTTCAAAGAGTGACCGGCAGACATTAACATAGAGGGAATAAGTAAAGTGATCCTTGAGAATTTGAAGCCTATAGGTCAACAGAAAAAAATCAATAAATAAAAATGCATTATACTTAAAAAAATGCTTTAAGAAAATTTATTATAAACAATTTAGATGTATGCTATCCCAATAAGCTTTTTGGTCAATTACCCCCCAAACAATCAAGGATCCTCATTAACTGGGTGTACTAATTTAAGAGCTACACAATATAGAAACACCAGTAGAAATGCATTTTAGTGTCCACTTTTGTTAATCTTCCTTTCATAAAAAAGTCAATTCATGGTATATTAATCTATTACATTTAAAGGTCTGTGGACTATTTTTAATAATAAAATATTTCTTGGGGTAAAATTGGACTTTTTATTGCATAAATACTTGCAAATATTTACATTATATAGTAAATGAGCAGACCAAAATACATAGTTCTTTTATTAAATTAACTTTAAGTTTAGTACTGTAATATGCTACTTCGTTCATAAATCCACAAAAGCTAGAAATAATCACAAAACTTGATAAATCACATTTTTATTTACCACAGGAAAACATGCAAATTATAGTATTTCCAACTAACTACTTCTACCATGTCATCTGTATTCATAATAATTCTTAACATGGATATAATACTCCAAGCATTGTCACTTAAGGGAAATAAACTATCATTGAAACAAATATTCTTAAAATATTTTTATTACATAGGTCATAATAATTATAATTGAAATAAATATTTGATCAAAAACAGCTGTAAAGAGCTAACGATTGACATAGATCAATAGCTCAAACTGTATAAGCAGATCAATTTATTTGAAGGAAACATTACCATAGTTTGATTATAATTACACCAAATTATATTGGTGTTTCTTAATATATCTACCAGGAAAATATTGTTCCAGTACAATCATATCTGGCTGTTTCCAGACTGATATCCTAAGCTATTGATCATCCCAGCTCTATTTTTCCTTACCTGCCTATTTCTTTAATTATATTATCCATGCCAGCATTCCACTAAAGAAGATTATAACAAATTGATGCCTTTTATTTATTTCTAGTTGAAAACTGAATAAAAGACCTGGTAGAGAGGGGCTAGCTGCTGGAACATAGTTGAATTCTCTGAGGATTTGAAATAATCATACTCTCCTTGTCCCCAGTTTTATGCTAATAGATGGTCCTTTCACACATGGTATTTAATTTGTCTTATCTGTAACAGTGCAATTAATTTAGGGTGAACACAGGTTTGCTTTTCTTTTAGAATAAAATAAGAATTTCTGCACTTTAAGACAAACACCCTTTATAGATAGGAGGATGGAGGGGCAAAGCATAAGGGTCAATCATAGTAGAAAGTGAAGTTTAGTCTCATTAATGTTAAAAAGGCATATTAAAATATGATATTTTAATAATATTTTAGGTTAACAAAAGAACAAAATTATTATTCTTAATGCTGATGCATGACACAATAATATAAGATTGTTCCAGTTCTCCTGATGGACTTGTACATCTAAATAACCTTCTAGAAAAGGAATTGATATCAGCAATCTGAACTAAGTGAATACCTTTGTCCTAATTTTGGGATTCTAGTAGAAGGAATAATCACCTGGATGTTTATATTTATTGCAGCTTTATTTATAATACAAAAGCTGAAGATTACTTACAAGTCTTACGTTAAAAAAATTATGGTGCATTCATAAAATGGTATATTGTGCAGCTACTAAAAATTATGTTTCAGAAAAGTAGTAACATAGGAAACATTATCTTGTAGAAGTGGAAGAGAAAGAAAAATTCTCACGTTTGTCTGTGTGTGTGAGATTTCAGTTTTGTCCCTGGAACAAAGTTGTATCTTAGTTATATATTTTTCCCATATTTATGTACTTTTTGCTGCGGTGATTTATTTTGTTATAATAAACTTTAATACATTAAATTTTTATTAAAACAATGATCCAAATTATAATTACTATTTTATAGTATATACTATAATAGTCATAACACATGTTTGGTTGCATAGCAAAATAATAATTATTACAAATAAAATAAAATACATGTTTATCTTTGAATAAAAGAAAATGAGAGATAATTTTAGACAATGTTAAGATTCTAAAATAATTTGGTAGTCAGATGTTTCCTATAGTCCAATAGCTAACTAAACTTCACAGCTTGTCTGATGTTTATCAATGATTGACAAATATGTGGTTTCTATAAGAATTCATTCTAATTTTAATTTCTGAATGAGAACTACCTTCTTAATTGAAAACCCTATTTTACTAAAAAAATAGAAGAAGATTAGACAAGACTGACTAAAAGATTCTCTCTTGGTGTACTGCTCTGGATCTCTGGCAGTGTTTACTAAAAGGGAACATGTATTCCCAGTGATCGTTGATCCCATTCTTGGATATAGCATGCCTACCAGAAATGCATACATACAGAAGCCACGTACAAGCATGTAGAAGATAGAAAAAGTTAAAATAGTTCCAAACTGAAAGCTATGCAAATGTCCTCAACAGTAAGTGAATCAATAACCTGTGGTATACTATAAGGATAGATAAAATTTTTTAAATGAGAAGTTTAATTTTTCTCTATTGAAAAGAAGAAAAGAGATTTTCTTCCTCTCCATTTTCTTAGAGGGCTTAGTTTTGAAAACTTCAAATTAAAAGTACTTTCTTTTCTCTTTGAAATAAATATAAATTCTTTTAAAATTTTAGGGCTTTTGTCAGCCTTATGACCCAGGAATGTCTTTCTCAAAGATCTGAGAATCATCTCTCCTATCTGTCTGACAGCTTCTGTGGGAGGGTAGGGGCCTGGCTTTGGTCAGTGCCGGGTTCCAAGTTGCAAAACTGCCTCCCATCACACAGATGTCAGACATCTGTTTTTCCTCCAGGAAAATGCGACCAGGTCACCTCCCCTCCAGTAGCAGCTAAACTTAGGATAAGATTTCTATCTTTGCAATCCCCTGCGCCTGTCTGTGATACACATCATATTTCAGTTTAATGCTCATTCAACAATAAAACTCTTTCTTTCTTACTAGGTGGAGAAAATCTGGGTTGGGTTCTGTTTTTATACTTCTGCAACAATATACTCGCACAATGGAATACTACTTTAACAATGATAGTGAATAAACAACATGAATTTAAACACAAAGTTAAGTGCAAGATTCCAGACACAAAGGAGCATACATTGTGCGATTCCATTTATGTAATGTTCTAAAACACGCCAAATTAACCTGTGGTGTGGAACTCAGGACAGTGATTACCTTGGAGGAGGGTTAGTGACCAGAAAGGGTGCAAATATGTGTTCACCCGTGTGCTAGTTTCACAGGTGTGCTCACTTATGAAAATTCACTGAGAAAATACTTCTGATTTCTTCATGTTTCTGTCATATATTAATAACCTCAATAATGTTTCAAATACATTTTTCTACTTACTTTTTGGTTCCAGATTATAATTTTAGGATACTATAATCATAAATATGATTTTTGTTGTTTCTAAATAAAAGAATTATAACGAAAAAGAATAAGGCATATTTTATTACATACATTTTATCCACATATCTCACCCGGGTAAACAGAATTCACTTTTCTATAAGTCATAAGGGGCTATACCCCAGTTATGGAGAAACAGATGTCACATTTGTGGGTGGGTTCTAATTTGTTATAAAAACAGATAATAAAGAATAATTGTTCTAATTTTTCAATCTTGTACACAAAACATATCTTTAAGTGACACAGAAGTTATTTTTCTCTAGACTCCAACAAAAACCTTGATAATTTAAATTAATTAAGATGATAACATTCTGGTGCTTATTATCTTAACTGAGGTAGAAATAAAGGACAGCAGTGAAAAGCTGAACATCATTTACTGTGTGGCTTTATGTGACGAACACTATGATAGGTTCTTGGAATATTAAAGAAAATTCTTGCATCAAAGAACTCAGATTTTAGTGTTAAAAAAAGACACACCTGTTCAATTAACTACCACAATGCCAACGGTTGAGACTGTCTCTAAGAAAGGTTACTTAAAGTTTTATATTCTGAATTTCAGTATCCTTGCTAATCTTAAATATTCAGACACTGGAAGAAATAGAGAAATAAGCTAACATTTTCAACTATCATTGAAAGGTACTCCTTCCTCCTCTCACTCTCTTATCTCATGGGCAGACATCTGAACATCTGTTTGCTAAGTGTCGGTCTTGTACCTTTATTAGTCTTACATTCAAGCTTGTAAAATGATGAAAGCTACTGACAAAAAACGTGCTCAGTTTAAGAACATTCAAAATTTAGCAAAATTCTACCATGATAAATGAAGAAATTTAATATGGATTTCAGGAGATTAGCATTGTAGATTTCTAAACAAATAATTTTTAACTGCAAGTGATAAGTATTAAACTGAGTTTCTTTTGGGCACAAACAGTCAAGAAACTGAAGTAGCTTCATATTGATTAATAAGGTTATAAAGGGCAAAGGTCACAATGAGTTATTTTCTTTATTCAAGAAGTAATTTCATTTTAGACTTTATTACAAACATGTTTGATATCAAACTAAAATTTATCTCACTGATAAAATGAAAAATTTTATCCTCTCATAGACATACTATTAAATAGGTTCTTAATTCCATTACTGATTATAATAGCCAACAGTAAACTAAGGTATGTTATATAAATAACATGAATGATCACAATGAGGGATTTTTTAAACCCTTGTTATTTGACAAAGTTTATACATGTGTATATCAAAATATGAATTAGTAACTTTTGGAATACAGCTTACAGAAAAGTCATAAATAATTTTGCAAATGATAAAATGAGGTAAATTTTCCTCTTTTTTAGAATTACATTGTAATCCTATATCTCTGTAAACAATTTCCTGGCAGACTGAATTTGGTCACTTATGTCCAATGTGTATGTTGATGGATGATTTTTGCTACGTGGCTATAATGCTTACAAGATTCTGAAACAACAATGAAAGCCACTAATTACTATTTAATTTTCATGCATTAATTAGTTAGTATTAATTAGTATTTTTTTCACATACCTTTTTAATAAAATTTCCGATTTCTCTGAATTTTCAATAGACAAGATGAAAAGGTTAATAAACCAGATCAGCGAGTATTGATACATAGGTTCAATGTTAGCTAAATCAGCAATTGAGAAAAACAGGATGGCAGAGTGGGTGGCAATCGGACGGTAGCCCATGCGGGTGGCATCAATCTTTTTCTCTGTCTCTTCGGCTACTTCCTGCTTTTGAGAAATCTCATTAGCCAAAGCCTTGGAGGAAGATAATATCTTAATAGCAGTTTCATCTTCTAATATATTGCCTTCTGAAGATGAAAGAACTTCTAAAATCTTGTCTTCTATTTCTTTTAACTGCCTGGAATAAAACACAATTTTCTCAGAAGAAAAAGGAATCATTGAAAATCACTTCACATACATATTCTTTTATAAGAAACAAATAGCTTATAACCTAAAGAAATGCATCACTTTGTGACAAATACCCATGATGGAGATATTGTATAATTCCTTATCTTGCAAAATGTCAAAAAGACAGGCTTTTCTGCTCCACTTCTCTTTCTAATGATCATTTATGTGGTAACTAGAGAGAGATATGGTAAGCCGATCCAGTCTGTGATCAAGTATCTCGGCCTCAAGAGAACAGAAAGTATCACCCCATTTATTTTCTGAAATTTTTCATGACTTATCGAGCTCTACTCTTTCTCCCTAAGATACAGATATTAAGATACAGAAAGTAGGATGTAATATACTCATTCATGGTGTGCTCCAGTGAAAACAGGTAACCTCAGTTACACAATAAATATTAAAACTTCTGTGCTAAGTGTTTTCGACTAGTTGAAAACACATTGCCTTCTGGTTCTTCCAGTGCTGAAGAACTTGTACATAAAAATATACTCTGCAATGCAATTTTCCAAACTAACGTAAAAGCACTATAATACCTTCTATTTTTCTCTTAAATCTTCCTATTCAATGCACCTCTTACATCTAACAAAATAGATCTTTAACATGTACTTTAATTTATTCTAAGTGATCTTGGGACAAGTAAAAGTAATTTTATGTTTTATAATATTTAAAACCTTTTGTTTTCAGCTCCTTGTAATAGTAAGGCTTGCTTTTCTTCTTCAAGGTCCGGCCGTTCCCGTGCCACCACGATTCCCAAAAGCTGATCCTGCATTCCCTCAGAAGTTATCATGAAGTTTAATAATGTTACCTGTAAATGAAAAATATATACAACTGAATCATTGCTTCTACTGAGAAAGTCTCTGCTTATATATAGTGTGTCCGTAAAGTCATGGTGCACTTTTGACCACTATACGGACACACTGTACTTAAAGTTCTGACCTTCAAATAGACTCTGTTTACTATAATAGTAAGATAACATGCAAGCTTGATTGTTGAGTTAAAAGCACACTGGGGAGCAAGATGGCGACGGAGTAGGCAGACGTACCAACTTCCAACTCCCAGAACCAAAGTGGATTACAACTCAATTTTAAGAACCATCACCGAGATAAACCAACTTTGAACAAAACTAAGTGGACTCTTCAACCAAGGAACACAGAAGAAGCCACATTGAGACTGGTAGGAATAGCGAAAACGCGAAGAGGGCTGCCCAGCTCCCTGGAGCAAAAGGCAGCCCGGAGAGACCCGTGTGGCGGGAGGAGAGTTTGGCGGAGAGGGAGGGACCTGGGTCCCAGGAACCAAGCCCCAGCCTCCAGTCCTAGAGCCTAGAAGAGGCGTTTGGACAGTATTGAGCTGTGAAACAAGTGAGGGAGCTCCCAGGCCTACAGTGTGGAGTATTAGGTCCCTTCCTACTCTGCTGAGGGCTGCTTAAGGTTTTGGGGCGGCAGGACGCTGAAAGGCAGTTCTGTCGGCGTGGGCAGAGGCCAAGCCGGTGGGAGATCGGTCTAGCCCAGAGGGTCAGAGGGGACTCGCGAGAGCGGTCCGGAAGCTGCGGGCCCGCCTTTAATCCCACTTACGGGGACAAAGCGGGAGGCCAGGAATGGGCAGGCCCTGCGCAAACCGGCCCTGACAGCGGGGACCGGGCTAGAACCAGGGACGGGCAGGGGCTCGTGGCTGAGCTGACGCTACCAGCCCCCCACCCCCCGGGCCGGAGAAACCGCGGTTGGCCAGTATACGTGCACTAGCGGGCTCCGAGCGCGGGAACGAGGTGGACCCCGAGACAAGTGGAGGCTCACAGCTGAGCCCACACTACTATCCCCATCCGGCCGGAGAAACCCCAGATAGCATTCATACGTGCACAAGCGGGCTCCGAACGCGGGGGCGGGGTAGAGTCCGGGACAAGCGGAAGTACGCAGCTCAGCGGAAGCCAGCAAACACGCCCGCCCCAATAAACCTTGGTTTCCGACCCTGCGCAGAAGGGCCCTGGCCTCGAGGGCGGGGCTAAAGCTCCGGACGGGCAAAAGCTTACAGCTGAGAGCACGTCAAAAGCCCCGCCTAACCCGCGGAACTGTAGCGAGCAGGTTCCGACTGCTGGTTCTGGACGGAAGTCCGGAAATAGGCTGGGTCCGCAGCTGAGGAAAGGTGCTCACCTCTACCCTTGGTGCTGATCTTGTGGCTTCAGTGACAGCCCCTCCCACGGAGGAGAGGCAGAAATCATAGCAAAAGCCACAGTGGGCCGGCGCTGGCAACGCTCATACCCAACCACCCTAGGCACCGGCAGAGGGGGTGGGGGGCCTACAGATAGACCACACCTAGAGAACACAAAGGCAACACCTACTGGACTCCAGTGGCCACAACTTGCTTATACACAGAAAAAATGGGCAGGCAGAGGAATGCAAACCAAATAAATCAAGAGAAATCCCCAGAGAAGGACCTGAATGAACCAGATATAACCAAATTACCAGAAGCAGAATTTAGAATAATGATAGTTAGGATGTTCAAAGAAATTAGAGCAACAATGGATACTCATTATGAACACCTAAATAAAGAGATAACAAGTATAAAAAAGGAAATTGAAATAATAAAAAAGAATCAGACAGAAATGACAAATACAGTATCAGAACTGAAGACCACAATGGAAGGAATTAAAAGCAGGATGGATGACGCTGAGGATCGAATAAGCGAGTTAGAGGACACAATAAACAAAGGCACAGAAGCAGAGAAGAAAAAGGAAAAGAGACTTAAAAAATGTGAGGAAACTCTAAGGGAGCTTGGTGACAACATGAAGAGAAACAACATTCGCATCATAGGGGTGCCTGAAGAAGAGGAGAGAGGACAGGAAATGGAAACTTTGTTCAATCAAATCATAGCAGAAAACTTTCCTAAATTAAGGCTGGGAAATACTCCACACATTCAAGAAGCACACAGAACTCCATTAAGGAGAAACCCAAAAAAATCTACACCAAGACACATCATAGTTAAAATACCAAAGCTAATGGATAAAGAAAAAATTTTAAAAGCTGCTAGAGAAAAAAAGACTATCACCTACAAAGGAGCCCCCATAAGGATGACATCGGACTTCTCAACAGAAACACTCGAGGCCAGAAGGGAATGGCAAGAAATAATCAAAGTAATGCAGAACAAGAACCTACAACCAAGACTACTTTATCCAGCAAGGCTAACGTTTAAAATTGAAGGAGAAATAAAGAGCTTCCCAGACAAAGAAAGCCTCAAGGAATTCATAAAAACCAAACCAATTCTGCAAGAGATACTAAGGGGCCTCTTGTGAACAGTTTAAAGGGAGGAATGAATAGAGCAAAAGAAGAATACAGCTTTAAAGAATAAAATGGCAATAAACAACTACATATCAATAATAACCTTAAATGTAAATGGATTAAATGATCCAATCAAAAGACATAGGGTAGCTCCATGGATAAAGAAACAGGACCTATACATATGCTGTCTACAAGAGACACACCTTAAAACAAAAGATGCTCATAGACTGAAGGTAAAAGGATGGAAAAAAATATTTCATGCAAATGGAAATGAAAAAAAAGCAGGGGTAGCAATACTTATATCAGACAAAATGGACTTTAAAACAAAGGCTGTAGTAAGAGATAAAGGAGACACTACATAATGATAAAGGGAACAATTCAACAGGAAGATATAACTATTGTAAATATCTATGCACCAAATATAGGAGCCCCGACATACATAAAGCAGACTTGGATGGATATAAAGGGCGAGATTAACAGCAATACTATCATAGTAGGGGATTTCAATACCCCTCTAACAACACTGGATAGATCCTCAAGAAAGAAAATTAATAAAGAAACATCAGACTTAAAGGATACACTAGATCAACTTGATTTAATAGATATCTTTAGAACTTTTCACCCTAAAGCAGTAGAATATACATTCTTCTCAAGCTCTCATGGTACGTTTTCTAGGATAGACCACATGTTAGGACACAAAAATGGTCTCAATAAATTTAAGAAGATTGAAATCATATCAAGCATTTTCTCTGATCACAATGCCATGAAACTAGAAATTAACCACAAAAGACAAAATGAAAAATACTCAAACACTTGGAAACTAAATAGCATGTTATTAAATAATGAATGGATTAACAATGAGATCAAAGAAGAAATAAAAAAGTTTCTAGAAACAAATGATAATGAGCAGACATCAACTCAAAATTTATGGGACACAGCAAAAGCAGTTCTGAGAGGGAAGTTTATTGCACTACAGGCATATCATAAGAAGCTAGAAAAAGCTCAAATAAGCAACCTGACCCTGCATCTAAAAGAACTAGAAAAACAACAACAAATAAAACCCAAGACAAGTAGAAGGAAGGAAATAATAAAGGTCAGAGCAGAAATAAATGACATAGAGGCTAAGGAAACAATACAGAGGATCAATGAAACAAGAAGCTGGTTCTTTGAAAAGGTAAACAAGATTGATGAACCTTTAACTAGACTCACCAAGAAAAAAAGAGAGAGGACTCAAATAAATAAAATTAGAAAGGACAGTGGAGAAATAACAACTGACACAACAGAAATACAAAGCATTGTAAGAAAATACTATGAAGAACTATATGCCAAAAAATTAGACAATCTTGGTGAAATGGACAAATTACTTGAATCATATAACCTTCCAAAAATCAATCTGGAAGAATCAGAACACCTAAACAGACCAATTACAACAAATGAGATCGAAACAGTTATCAAAAAACTCCCAAAAAAGAAAAGTCCTGGGCCTGATGGCTTCACAAGTGAATTCTATCAAAAATTCAAAGAAGAACTAACTCCTATTCTCCTCAAGCTATTTCAAAAAATTCAAGAGGAAGGAAGACTTCCAAACTCCTTTTATGAGGCGAGCATAATTCTGATCCCAAAACCGGGCAAAGACAACACAAAGAAAGAAAATTATAGGCCTATATCCCTGATGAATTTAGATGCTAAAATTCTCAACAAAATATTAGCCAACCGGATCCAGCAATATATGAAAAAAATCATACACCACAATCAAGTGGGATTTATTCTGGAGAGGCAAGGCTGGTTCAATATTTGCAAATCAATCAATGTGATTCACCACATAAACAAAAGGAAGGACAAAAATCACATGATAATTTCAATAGATGCAGAAAAGGCATTTGATAAAATCCAGCACCCATTCATGCTCAAAACTCTCAGTAAAGTGGGAATACAGGGATCATTCCTTAACATGATAAAGGCCATCTACGATAAACCGACAGCAAACATCATACTAAATGGACAAAGATTAAAAGCAATCCCCTTAAGATCAGGAACCAGGCAGGGTTGCCCACTTTCACCACTCTTATTCAACATAGTTCTGGAAGTCCTAGCTACAGCAATCAGACAAGAAGAAGAAATAAAAGGCATCCAAATTGGAAAAGAAGAAGTAAAACTGTCATTATTTGCAGATGATATGATATTGTATATTGAAAACCCTAAAGTCTCAGTCAAAAAACTACTGGACCTTATAAATGATTTCAGCAAGGTGGCAGGATATAAAATTAATACTCAGAAATCAGAGGCATTTCTATACACCAACAATGAAATATCAGCAAAAGAAATTAAGGAAACAATCCCCTTCACTATTGCAGCCAAAAAAATAAAGTACCTAGGAGTAAATTTAACCAAGGAGGTTAAGGACTTGTACTCGGAAAATTATTGAACATTGATAAAAGAAATCAAGGAAGATACAAACAAGTGGAAGCACATACCATGCTCATGGCTAGGAAGAATAAACATCATTAAAATGTCTATATTACCCAAAGCAATTTATAAATTCAATGCAATACCAATTAAAATACCAATGACATACTTCAAAGATATAGAACACATATTCCAAAAATTTATATGGAACTAAAAAAGAACACGAATAGCCTCAGCAATCTTAAAAAGAAAAAATAAAGCAGGAGGTATCACTCTTCCTGATATCAAGGTTTACTACAAGGCCATTATACTCAAGACAGCCTGGTACTGGCATAAGAACAGGCACATAGATCAATGGAACAGAACAGAGAACCCAGAAATAAACCCACAGCTTTATGGACAACTGGTATTTGACAAAGGAGGAAAGAACATACAATGGAGTAAAGACAGCCTCTTTAACAAATGGTGTTGGGAAAATTGGACATCTACCTGCAAAAAAATGAAACTAGACCATCAACTTACACCATTCACAAAAACAAACTCAAAATGGATAAAAGACTTAAATGTAAGCCATGAAACCATAAGCATCTTAGAAGAAAACATAGGCAGCAAGCTCTCCGACATCTGTAGCAGCGGTATATTTGCCGATTTATCTTCATGGGCAACTGAAATAAAAGGCAAGATAAACAAATGGGACTATATCAAACTAAAAAGTTTTTGCACAGCTAAAGACAATAGGAACAGAATAAAAAGACAAACCACACAATGGGAGAACATATTCGACAGCACATCTGATAAGGGGTTAATAACTAAAATTTATAAAGAACTTATAAAACGCAACACCGGGAAGACAAACAACCCAATCAAAAAATGGGCAAAAGAAATGAATAGAAATTTCTCCAAAGAGGACATACAGATGGCCAATAGGCATATGAAAAAATGCTCAACACAACTAATCATTAGAGAAATGCAAATTAAAACCACAATGAGATATCACCTCACACCAGTCAGAATGGCACTTATCAGCAAAACAACACAGAATAAGTGCTGGTGAGGATGTGGAGAAAAGGGAACCCTTCTGCACTGCTGGTGGGAATGCAGACTGGTGCAGCCACTGTGGAAAACAGTTTGGAGATTCCTCAGAAAATTAAAAATCAAACTGCCTTTTGATCCAGCTATCCCACTTTTAGGAATATACCCTAAGAACACCATAGCACTGTTCGAAAAGAAGAAATGCGCCCCCATGTTCGTGGCAGCATTGTTCACAATAGCGAAGATCTGGAACCAGCCCAAGTGTCCGTCAGAAGACAAGTGGATTAAAAAGCAATGGTACATATATACTATGGAATACTACTCAGCCATAAGAAACGATGACATCGGATCATTTATAACAAAATGGATGTACCTTGATAACATTATACGGAGTGAAATAAGTAAATCAGAAAAAAAGAAAAACTGAGAACAGCACTATTACATACATAGGTGGGACATAGAGTGAGACTATGAGACATGGACAAGAGAGTGGTGGTTATGGGATGGGGGAGGGAGGGAAGAGTGGGATAGGGAGGAGGGGAGGGACGCAGGGAAAACCAGATTGAAGGTGACAGAGGACAATTTGACTTTTGGTGATGGGTATGCAACACAATTGAATGATAGGATAACCTGGAGATGTTTTCATTGTACATATGTACCCTGATTTATTGATGACACCCCATTAGAATTAATAATAATAAAATATATATATATATAAAAAAAAGCACACTGAAGTTTCTTATAGTCATAAATGTTAATACTTTAAAGGGTTTTTTTTCTCTTTTTGGTGATTAATTTATTTTTATTTCAAAGTTGTCCAATTTCTAACAAGTTGTTAACCCCAAAATCAATTAGAACCAGGTTGCAAGCTATCTCTCATATTGGCTGGACTAGCTGATTTATATTTTAAGGATCTTAGAGGTGTGTAAACTAAAGAAAATCTTACACAGTGAGATAAGGGGGGGGGGGAATCACTGTCATTACTTATCCTGAGTAAATTATATATATTTACACTTCAATCATATTACAATAAGGAATTTACAATACGATAACCAGCCACTGTTGTGAACTAAGAAATGTAAACCTCAATGATGCCCATTGAGATGCAGTCCACTAATAGCTGCTTCAAACCTAATGGCCCTTACAAGCAGATCTCTCTGTGGCCTACATCTTAAAATTTCCCCTTTCCCGGTTCTTTCCCATAAGTGGGAAGGTAATCATCCTCAGGTCTCTCTCTTTAAAAAACAAACAACAAGCAAATAAATCATTCATTTATCCCCACAATCGCTTCCAGCTATGGAAAGATCTCTTTGTGTCTTCAAAACTATATTTATAGAATATGCTATTTATACACGCTTTCTGTCTCCACTTCATCTCATTCTTCAGCCCTCTGCAATCTTCTCTCATCCCTGCCACCCTCCAGGCACTCATCAATACACACAGCAATAAACTATACAAACTTTCTGGTTCTGGTCACCGATAAGCCCGTAAGCCAATAAACATTTAGTTGAATTTGGCTTTATTTGAACACGAGCTCTACCCAGCCCTCAACAACAATTTTAGTGCCTGCTGGCCCTCATGGCTTGCGCATAGCTTCCCTCTCCTCCCTTGCACGTGCCTTTCATTTCAGCTACGCGGAACTGATTGTGGGATCTCATACACATAAACTATAAAATGTCTGCATGTGCTTCAGCAAACCTTGTGCTGCCCCACCTTTCCTAGTAAGAGAATATATCTTCTGCAGAAACAGAGTAATTTTGTTTCTATAAGAAAATTTCCTACCTGTGTTCAGAAATTGTAAACCAGCTTCCCGCAGTACCCCTAAGAAGTGACTCCCTCCTCCATCCCAACCTGACACCTTCTGCCAGGTGCTGTCCCCATGGATTAGTCTTCTCAACTTTCCCCCCCTCACTTGCCTCATGACGTCCCTTGGATGCCATTAAGTATAGAAATTACATGAGCATAATCATAAATTTAAATGGGATAATAAGCAATTCTTGAAATTGAGCAATTTAAAAACTCATTAAATATTGTTATTCTCTACTGCTTTGGCATTCATTCATGAAAAAATTATAACTGAAGCTTTCAAGAGAGCTTCCCTGTTGGCATGAGAAAGCAAGTACACAGCTTACATTTGCTTTAATCACCAATCCATAGTCACAGTGTTTAGTGACATGCATGCTTTACAACTTTTACCTCATTATATCCAGATACAAGGAGGTATTCATTCATATTCCATTAATATTAAATTTTTAGAGATTGAGATTTGCATATCTAGCTGTTTGCTCACAAATAAACATTTAAAATCATATAAATATGCCTTCACAACATTGTTTTAATTTAGATTTGAAAGGATTATAGTAGTATTCTATCCTCCCTTGGGTACTTTTGAAAACAAAAGGTACATAAAAGATCCTAAAAATAGGATCAAGAGGAAGTATTTTAATTCGTAAATGAAAGCCAATAACTGCTTTACTATGTTTTTTAATCCCTGTTTAATCCATTCCAGCAATTAAAAATAATAAAGCAATCAGATACTATAGCAATCTTAAGGATTTCAATAGTGAATCATAAAGCAGTTTCCTTCCCACAGAAGTTTATTAATGAACTACAAGCTGTTTATATTATTTGTGATATCTTCATCGATTTTACTGAAAAGTAAAAAAAGGCTTTCCCCATTATCTTTAAAAAATTTTTGTACTACAACTTCGGGATTTTATCATTTTCTTTTATGCTTCACTCTTTCTTACTTATAATGCTAATAGTTAATGCTTAGATAATACATGCTGGGCCTCATTCTGAGCATTTTACATAGACTAATCTATGTAGTTTTTACATCGCTCTATGAGATAGACATTTATTATTCCCATTTCCTAGACAAGGGAACTGATGCACAGACAAGTTAAATAATGTGGTTAAAGTCACATAACTGGCAAGTGGCAGAGCTGGGGTTTGAACCAGGACAGTCTGGCTCCAGAAACATTGCTGTTAACTACTGCCAGGGACTGCTTCTCCTGATAGGTACAGTAATAACACATAAATTTCCAGGTGTTTAGATAACACATTTACTTTAATTAGTTAAAAACAGTGGCCAAGGATGTTCATCTTTTAACATTGTGTTTTTTAATACTAAGTTTAAGGCTCCCCCCTCCCTCCCCCCAGTCTTCCTGGCTTCCCTGAATGTCTGGTATAATGTATATCCCCAACTCTGAGCTTCTCTTGTCTTTTTAGTCATAAATACGGTCACTTTATGTACACGTTGTTTACAATGTAAACCTCCTGAAAGCAAGGACTATGTTTATTCATCTTAGAGGGAATGAATTTTGTCATCATAGTGCTTCCTCTGCCTTTGCAAAGAGATGTCTACATCTCTTTGCAGGAATTTAATATTTCCAATAAAGAATAGCTTTTGAACTCCCCGGATAAATCTTTTCTTTATATGTAACATTCAAAATCTGAATCAATATCTCTTAATGTCCTCTCCAGCCAGTTTCTGTAAATGAAAGCTATCCCACTCACACACCTTCTCTCCCCCCTCATTTGTTCATCCCGCAAATATTTATAAAGTGCCAACTGGGACTAAGAATTAAGAATAAAAAATGGAATAGCCTCCAGGAGTTCAGGTGCAGATCAATGTCTCGAGGCATTTTAATCATTGACTAAAATGTTTAACTTTTCTCTTGAAGCAACTTTTAGTATTTTTAAAGAGACAGTGATAAAAAAAAAACCATCCAGTTCTTTTAGGTAATTGCATAAAATCAGATACAGTGTGTCCGTAAAGTCATGGTGTACTTTTGACCGGTGACCGGTCAAAAGTGCACCATGACTTTACGGACACACTGTAGTGGCAACCTTATTCTGAGAAAGAAAAATGATTAAGTTCTGTTCCTGAATTATATTCCAAAGATTATCATATTATTATTTATTAAAAAGAAAGAATGTTTATATGAGTCACCTGCTTTTAACAATGAAAATCTAAGAATGACATCAATTGTAGAAAGTAGATTCTCGTGGCCTTTTCTCACTGTACACTGAAAGCTCTTTTATTACTATATGTACATACAAAAGCGACATTTGGAAATTATAGCAATTTCAGTAAGTGCCAAATAAGGACAAAAT
Organism: Rhynchonycteris naso; assembly: GCA_037038555.1. Classification (NCBI taxonomy): domain Eukaryota; kingdom Metazoa; phylum Chordata; class Mammalia; order Chiroptera; family Emballonuridae; genus Rhynchonycteris; species Rhynchonycteris naso. The sequence goes on along the minus strand of CM072997.1, from coordinate 38,154,181 downwards.
CCATTCTTCTTAGAAGACCTGTTCTTATGGGCCAGGAGGAAAATAAAGTCATGAACTGTAAACATTTGATAAAGAAATACTCATTTTAGATACTGGCCTTAACTGAAGTTTCGGGAAGATAATGAGGATTTCTTCGCTTGGTAGTGATATAGAAGCGGAAGTCTGGTGCATATTCAATGGTAGAGTCCCCCAGTCGAATACACGTGCTCCCACCCTGCTTAAAGGTCTGTTTTAGTAGAAGTGGTTCCAGGATGGGATCTAGTTCTTCTCCAACATTTTCTAGCAACACTGGAGTAAAATCAGAAGAAGATGCCATGTTACCTTAAATGCTAACTTTAAACCTGAAAGCTTCCAAATCTTTCAGCTTTCCACATTGTTGCTGTTCCTAATTACCTATACTTTTATCATACTATATATATAGATAGAAAAAGGACACAAAATTATGTTTGTATAATTATTTTTTGAATGAGTTATACTTCTCTTTTCAGTGTTTTTATTCATCCTTTTTATACACTGTTGATACTAAACAATACATCTCATTTTGCATCTTAATTATTTTGTTTGACATTATAGCCTAAATAGTTCCCCATGTTATTAAAACTTAATAAACATACTTTTTAAAAAGACCTTATTTATTCATTTTAGAGAGAGGAGAGAGATAAGGAGAGAGAAAGTAGGGGGTGGATCAATTCTTAGTTGCTTCTTGTATGTGACTTGACCGGGCAAGCCCAGGGTTTCAAACTGGCAACCTCAGCATTCCAGGTTGATGCTTTTACCCACTGTACCACAACAGGTCAGGAACTAATAAACATACTTTTAATTACTGCATGATAGTTTATCATATTAATATTCTCTCACTTTTTAACCAATGCACTTTTGTTAGTTATTCAAATTGTTTCTTGTTCTCAATATTAAATAGCACTGTATAAAGAAACTTTGCATTTCAAAATGTTTTCTTATGATAGCATATTAGAAGGGGACTCCTTAATGTAAGATCAGTGACATTGTTAAAGTTCTCAACACATCTGACAAACTGAAATCTTTCATTTAGTGTTTGTGGTGCTCTTGTAGCCAAACTTGGACCATGGTGTTTTGTGGGAGTCCCTAAAGGGACCGGATGTGCACTCTTGACAGGACAGAAGGAGCTCAGGGTTTTGGGATGACAGGCATTTGAATCGTTATTGTCATGAAAGTTTAGACACTTTCTGCTTTTTCCCACAGGCTAGTCCTGGCTGAACGAAGTTCAAAAACTGTCCTCTTGTCAATTTCTTTCACATCTGAGGTCTTACTTAACCAAAGCAAGGATGCCAGATGATTTTTATATTAATTTTTATTTTCTGCTTGAAAATGAAATAAATTTAATCATTTTTCATGGCTAAAAATATGAGTGCATCATAACGTATTAAATATGTTAGTCTTCTATTATTTAGATGGCTTCCATTTTTCCACTGTTAATGATGCTGCAGTGCACATCCTTTTGAATAAGCCCTTGTGCTCATTTCTGATTACTTAATCATGCTGGAGTATAGAAGTGCTATTAATAGTCAACAGATAGGACCACTTTAAGGCTGTTCCTATTGCCAAATTACTTTCCTACATGGCTGTAGAGATTTCAAAATTGCAACGAGCACTCATTTTTTATTTGTTTTTACACCTGTTTGCATACACCACTGTACTTAGATTAGGCATCCTACTGTCACTGTATTTCCTCATTAACCTCACAACTTGAAAAAGCATTGACTAATATTACCTGAGTTTTACAAATGAAAACAACTGAGGCATAGGCAAGTAGAAATAAATTTTTCAGATAAATCATTTAATAACTGACAAAGCAGGAATTTGAACTAGGAAGTCTGGCTACTCACAAAGCTCTCTTAAACACTGTGGTAATGTCAGCGTTAAATACAATACCCATGAGTTTTGTAATTTGATAGGTAAAAATATTGTCAGAATTTGTATTTTGGGCTTGATGTTTTAGGTGCTCTTTGACTAATTATATATTTTTTTCTTCTGGATGCTATATGTTAATATATTTGCCCATTTTCCTATCATGGGGTATATTATTTACAATTAAGTTCAGCTGCAAGTGATAAAAACATGAATAAGAAGGAATTTACAGCTCATGTAAAGGGAAGCCTGAGGCAGTCAGTTCAGGACTGAAAGGAACATGTATTGAAACTACCAGAGATCCAAGTTCCTGCCATCTTGCGTTTTCCTGCTCTTGGCATATGGCTTTGATCTATTCAGCCAAAATGGCCTTTCAGACTACATCCTCATTCCAGCCATCAGAAAGAAAGAAAAAAACAGAAAAGGAAGAAACATCTTTTATTTCCTGGAAGTCATAATTGGCACTTCCACTTACATCTTGATGGCCAGACGAAGTTACATGACCATAATGACCAAAACAGAAGTTAGTAAATTTATTTTTTACTCTGAATGCAATGTGCCCATGTAAATACAAGGGATGCTAATGGTAAGGAAAAAAGTGAGAATGGGTATCAGAACAAACGGCACTAATTGTCAATACCTGCTAGTTTTCAAAACTTTATTTGTCATTTTTAACATTATTTCATCAAATATTTCCTGTTTTTTTCTTTTAAAAATAATTTGTTTATATTTCATAAACTTTCAACTGCACATACTTGAGTAACTATCTTTGATAGGTAAAGACTTTTAAAAAAATGGCCACACCTTAAAAATGATCAATAATTCACAATTTCATCAAATATCAGGTCAAGAAATATGTTTTCTCATTGTCTTAAAATATTTTGTCTGTAGTTTGATAGCTTAAATTGTGATATGAATAAAATCCATAATTTGTGATTTCTTTTATATAATGTTACTTGGCTTAAATTATAACCTTTCATGGTCAAATCTATTCATCTTTTCCCTTTTCCAATTGTTTATTTTCTTAAAAATTCCTTTCTCATCAATTAGTTATTCCCCTATGTTTTCTTTTAGCAGTTATGTCTTATCTTTTTTTCCTTTAATATTTGATTCCTTAACTCATCTAGAGCATGTTTTGGTGTGAGGTGAGACTCTGACTTGACATTATTTTCCTAATACCATTTGCTGAATGACTAATGATTTTTCCACTGATTTATAATGCTTACCTTCTAACACTTTAAAGGCTTACATACATTAGACTTGATTCCAGAACTTAACCCAGTTAAGTACAAACTCATTCTTCTTCTGAAATTGTATTGCTTCTTTTACTGTCTTTCTTCTAGGCTAACTTCAGTATTATTTCTAAAACATTTATTACTGAAAGACTTGACATCTTTACATTTGGTTTTACTACATTAGGTTTTACTACCAGTGAAAAAGCAATGACTTTCATATTCCTCTTTTATTTTTCTGTGAAATTTTGTCATATTTGCACTATGCATTATTAAAGTCATTCTGAGTTTCTGTTTCATTTTGTTTTATATTGTTACCTATTCACTGGTTGACTGAATCACTACCTACTTATTTTATTTTTCTGTTATTGATTTTTAAATATTTTTTGAATATATTTACTCCGTTAAATTATTTTATTCTAATAGCTTTTCAGTCAATTCGTTTGGTTTTCTAGATTAAATATATTGTATACAAATATGATAATATTCTTTTCTCTTTCCAAATGTTATAGCATCCTCATTGTTTCTTGTTTTATTGAACTGAAAAAACTTTCTTAACAATGTAAAATAACAGTGATAATAGATAGCAATTTCTCATTTTTATTTTTACAGGATCACTTTTAAAAATTTATTAATTTTTTAGTTATGAACTGAAATTCTGTTTTTGCAATATTATAACATTTAAGTTTTGCTTAATTGTCTCAACATTTAGTAACATTAATATTTGCATAAAATCTAATATTTAAATTATTTTTCACTAAAAATAATATATTATACAATATCCCCTACTTCCTTTAAATTATTACTAGTTTGAAATGAAATTTAAAGTGTCTATATTAATATGTTTTTTAAAGCTTAAATATACATTATAAAAGTTAAATATTACAGCCTGACCAGGAGGTGGCGCAGTGGATAGAACATCGGACTGGGATGTGGAAGACCCAGGTTTGAGACCCCGAGGTCGCCAGCTTAAGCACGGGCCCATCTGGCTTGAGCAAAAGCTCACCAGCTTGGACCCAAGGTTGCTGGCTTGAGCAAGGAGTTACTCGATCTGCTGAAGGCCTGCAGTCAAGGCACATATGAGAAAGCAATCGGTGAACAACTAAGGTGTTGCAACAAAAAATTGATCATTGATGCTTCTCATCTCTTTCTGTTTCTATCTGTCTGTCCCTATCTATCCCTCTCTCTGACTCTGTCTGTCCCTGTAAAAAAACAAAGTTAAATATTACAGACTTGACTTTTCCTCAAAAGTGAAATTTTGTTTCTTCACTAGTAGAATCAAAGATAAGCCTGTTAAAAAAGACTTATGTAGCATCCAGATTTCAAAGAAATATGTTCTCAGCATTGAACATTTACTATAAGTCTCACTGGATAAACAAAAGTATTCTAAACTTAAAAAACAGAAAGAAAAGAGCAAAAATCCATATGTACATGAGTTACAAAGAAGACTATCCTTAATTTAACTATTTTATTTTGATTCTATAATAATTTTGAACTCTTTTAACTATTAATTAAATCAAAATATATATCATGTTAAAATATCTTGCAAATTCATGAGACTGGCTTCTTTAAATATTTCTGTCATCAAAGTTAACAATATGCCGATTTATATAAAAGCCTCCTTCCTCATTCCCAATTTCCAGTCCACCACAGTATTTGCAAAGCTGTGGGAAATCAAGATTAGCAATCCAAACACATGGCTGCTACTATCTTTGAGTAAGGCAGATTATCTCACTCAGCACAGTTATCCTTAGCAACAGAAATATAAAGAGAACCAAGTATTTTTTTTCACAGTTTTTGCACTTAAGACATTACCTGATATTATTTTTATTATGAATTATCTATATTATCCTATATGAGATTTCAAATTAATAGAAAAAATATGCATATGATGCTTAACTATGGTACACAGTACCTACTAAATGCTCTCAGAGAGCTTGGAGGTGACAAACAGTACTGTACATAATAATAAGGCCAAAGCAGACATCTATGAAAGTTTCAGTTATTACCACTTCGTTGGAAAGGTCAAGAGAGATGCCACAAAAAAGAGGTACTTGAGCTGTATCTTAAAGGATGACATTCAAAAGACTTCACTAAATGGATGTAAGAGCACAGAAGAAAGCTGAGATGAGAAACTGCACCACGTTGTTAACTGACTGTTCTCACATACCCCAAACTCTCACCTTCTTAATACTCATCTCAAGAGCAGTCTGCTCCCTCTTTAAAACCAATAAACTTTAAGAAAGCAGAGACCAAGTCTGTCTTGTTGAGGTTGTGTATTCAGTGGCACTGGTAATTGCAAAATAAATATACTGCTCACAAAAATTAGGGGATACTTTATTGCTTCATATTCATTTTGAAATATCCCCTAATTTTTTGTGAGCAGTGTATATGGCAGGTGAATGAATGAAGAACAAATAGGAAAATGAAAGAAACATGAACCCGTTAGTGGCTCTGCATCCCTGATATGTTATATGTAAGGGGGACAAAGTGCTAGGAGATACCATAAAGGTAAGAAAAATCTAAAATTTTTCTTCATATCATCGAGCGAATAGAAAGCCATTAAGAGATCCACACAAGTTAATTTCTTTAAAAATTTTTTAAACTTTATTTTTCCAATTTTATTGAAGTATGAAAAAATAGATTTATCAGTAACACGTATTTATATGATTAATTTGCTGCGCATACCTTATTCACTGGTATAGCTAATACAAATGTACCTTTATTTTCCAGAACCTTGGCTTTCAAACTTCTTTTTAAGCAGCAGGATACTTTTTATCAAAAAGGATCTTATCTTAAAACTCACTATAAACAAATATACTGCACACAAGAATTAGGGGATATTTTATAGCTTTATATTCATTTTGAAATATCCCCTAATTTTTGTGAGCTGTATCAGAGGGAGCCCTGCTCTAGTTGAAGCCGAAGCAGGTGTGTGATGAGGTAAAAGAAAACCTCTGCCTTCTGGCCCAGGCTACCTGCAAGCAATGACAGCTCAAAGCCACTGCGCTCAAACAGGCCAACACCTAAAGATAACTTCTTAAATGAAAGAATCTTCAACTGCTCATATTTTAAAACTGTAACAGTAATTGGTTCTTTTTACTTGAAGGCTAAATATAAAATATTTTAAAATCTACCATCTGTTTCTCTTTCTTCTCTTTCTTTTTTTTAAAATTATTATTAAGTAAGAGGTGAGGAGGCAGAGACAGACTCCCACATGTGCCCTGACTCAGATCCAACTGGCAAGCCCCCTACCAGACGATGCTCTGCCATCTGGGCTACTGCTCCGTTGCTCGACAACTGAGCTATTTTAGCACCTGAGACAGAGGCGATGGAGCCATCCTCAGCACCTGGGGACAACTTTGCTCGAACCATTCAAGCCATGGCTGCAGGAAGGGAAGAAAGATTGAGAGATAGGGGGAGTAAAGAGGGAAGAGGTGGAGAAACAGATGGTTGCTTCTCCTGTGTGCCCTGACTGGAAATTGTACTCAGGACTTCCAGGTTGAGCTTATCAGACACTGCTGTAAACACTCAGAGTACAGTAACTCATTTCTTCCCCACACTATATGGTCAAAGTACAGATGGGCAAACTGATCTAAGGAAAGTCACTGACCCAAGCACTGAGTAACAGGGACAACTACTCTACTGCCAGAGCCAGTGCACCTATCCATAACAGCACAGTAATTCTAATAAACATTAGTAATGTGCATCTACTTTAAATTTTTATTACAGTTAACTACAGATATTATCTTATTCTATTTAAAAAAAGCAAGATGTTTAATAGTAGAGATCATATTCTTTTTGTGACTCCTATGTCACAATACTACCCTCTAAAAACACCAGTTGGATAAATGAAATTTTGTGTGTGTATGTAGGGCACAGATTTTGTTGGTAGATTTAGATTTTTTTTATCTCATGCTTACCCTAACAGAACTTAAAATTGTGGTTAATATTTTAAAAATCAGCTAATTATTAATGTTCAAAATTAAATGCTTGTAAGGCCACCTGATAAATTTATCATAATTTTTCTATATAATACTAGCTCTAATAATACCTAGGATTTGCTAAACTTGTCCTGAGGCTAAATATGTTGTAATTTCATAATGTTTCCATTTATTTGGTTCAGTAAATAATCAAATTTGATAGGTAACATGAATTTAAGATGTGACTAATAACCTCAATTAACACCAATCATAAATATTTTGTTTTCTGGTTTTGATAGATGCGACATGTGCATAGAGCTTTACCGCAAAACCTCTGCCATGTTTCTAACCTCTCCATTGGCAATGCAGATCATAGCCTTGTAAAATGACTTACTTTGCCGTCACTTCTGTAGGATATGTCAAGAGAAGAATAAATAGATAATTGGACTAGTGTGGTGTTCAAATACTTTTGGCATACCAAGTGGCCCTTTTAATTATACAAGTGGAGTAATAGTAAGAAATAAGAATGACAAAGAACAGACAAAAATGAAGACAGCTCAATTAAGGGATGCATAGCAAATGAATCTAGAGACAAAGAAAATGTCCTAACTATAATCTCTAAAATTCTCACTTGATTAATTATCATTAAATTATAAAAGACATGAACAATGTCATTATTTAAGATGAGTCCGACACAAATGTTTCTTTAAAAAAGAAACAACCTACATTATTTTGGGTTAAGTGTACCCTCTCCAGGTGTTTGTAAACTGTATGCTTGTTAACCAACTACCTACCGGGAGTACCAAACTGGATACAATTTTCCAGAGTCCTGACATAGTCAGGATCATTTAATTTAATTACATGAAGACTATTAGCTTTTTCCATGTTCTTGATCCACTTATTAGCCTGGCCTTGAGGGTCTATCATCAGAGGCCACCTTCTCGCATTCCTGAAAGAGAAAAGAAGGGTGACGCTGGTCAAGCTATGACTTGCTCTGTGATGTTTAATCACGTACACATCACTATCTTACAGCTTATGCTTTATAGTCATGTCTTACTTTTTAATTTTTTTATGAGAGACTATGTTCTTGAAGCAGAGGCGTTTAAATAGAGCAGGCTGCTAGAATGGCAACTATAAAAGCCATCTGGCAAACTTAGCATGCATGATTTTACTTCTTTTGGAAAATGACAGTTTTCTAAATGTTAAATTACATTTTGAAAATATTTGCTGTTTTTGCTAATTAAGTCACAATGACAACCATTAACAGTAATGTTAATCCGCAAACTTGAGTTCTTAATTTGGCCCTGCTATTAATTACTCACATGATCTCAGGCAAATCACTTCACCCCTGAGCTCTTCTCTGCTATCATTTGTACAACAGAGAAAGACAAAGAACTGGGACATCATATTTCTCTCTGAACTCTGGACCATTAATTAGATATAATGGTCTAAAAATGGTTAAAAAGCACAATTTTATATTATCTACACTTCATAATAGCCATGGACCCTTAAGTGTTAACACAATCATTGACTTAGTATTTGTTTCAAACACCTGTATATTAGTGTCACATATGTAGTTTATTACATATTTGCTTAGTGATTTTTAGATTTTTATGGACAGAAATATAGGGGTAGGCAAAAGAAGGTTTACAGTTGTTTGTATGGAAAATGATATGCAGATTATAATTATTACAATAGTTTATTAACTCAAAAAAATGTCACAATGGCACAATAAACTTACTGTTGTCTGCTCCTGTCTATTCTCTGAAAGTCAGAATTTTTGCACTATTTGAGAGCTCAGACTTCTTGCTTTCTTCTAACTCACATCCTCCCTTTTAAGAACAAGAACAGTGAACCATGAAACACCCAGTTTATTGTTCAGGGCTTAGTGGGGTCACAATGGTTTCACCAGTACTTGTCCTCACCATATAGTACCAACCAAACAGCCTCCTGCATTGTGTAAAATATAATCGGCATTAAGATTACTGTTTCTTTTCTTTCTCTTAGATGTTTCAGTAAACACAAGTCATAATAGTGGCCATGTTCCTAAGAAAAGTTTTCAAAAGTGAACACAGAAAATTTACACACAACCTCAGAAGAGCAGAAGGAGATAAGGAAAAGAGATTGGGGCAAAAAGAGAAAAAGTGGGGATAGAGCAAGATAATATATTCAATTCAATTTCATTATAACAGGAATTTAGAATTTCATTGGATAACTGTCCCTTTCAAATGGAAGTAATCATATTTTTTAGCATTTAAGTTTCATCTTGATATGAAATATGTTGTTGATATGGTAAGAAGACAGTCCTGCCCTTTAGTTTCAGCATTATATAACGTACTATCCACATTGTGCTTCCATAACAAAGTACCACAGTCTGTCTTAACAACATAAGATTATTTCTCACAGTACTGGAGGCTGGAAGTCCAAGCTCAAGGTGCTGGCATGTTTGGTTATTTCAGAGCCCTCTCTCTTTGGATTTCAGATAACACAGCCCTCTGCGCATGCATCCCTGGTGTCTCTTCCCCTTCTTATAAAAACACCAGTCTTACTGGATTAGGGCTCTACCCTTACGAACTCATTTAACCTAATTACCTCATTAAAGGCCCTACTTCTAAATATAGTCACATTTGGGGTTAGAACTTCAATATAGGGATTGTTTTCTCAGTGGAGGGGCACGGGATACCAAGGATGAAAAATACTATTCATTATATATAGAAAGATATGAGACCAAGAGAGTAGTTTCATATCCTAGATATAATTAATAAAGGAAAATCATATCCATGAAAAATTAAAGGGGATAAGGAAATTAGAAAGGAATAAAACTTATAAATATGTAAAAATTTCATCGTCACATTTTAGAAATATTTTTGTTTGAAGGATTTGTGTGTTAGAATGCATTTATGCTTCCCTAAAGAAATTGAATGACTCACTCTTCTTTCTGTGTCTTCTAATTTTTTAGCCATAATACCCATGTTCTTGTTATTTTATTTCCAAAATGCACTTCCTCCCATCCTTTCATGTTTAACTCCTACTCATGTTTCAAGGTCAGTTAAAATGTATGCAGTCCACAAAGCCCATCTTGATCTCTTTTTTCTCTCAACTTCAGTAATTCACCCATATTACATTTACAGTGCTTTTATATAATGGCAATATTCTACCATGGTAATTCTATAATTTCTTAAGTGCATCACTCCACTAAATTATATATTCCTAGATCAAATAAAATTTAAATATGATAATTTAGTGAAATGGAAATAGCAAAAGCCATCTCACAAATACCACACATGCTAACTCATTCTAAAAATGGACATTTTCTAAGAGAATACTGGTCCACAGAAAAATATTTCAGAAGCAGAGGAAAGGACTTCTGGAGCTGACAGAGCTGGGCTAAGCTTATTATAACCTATCTTTCCCACTAATTAATTCTGGGTAAAATATAAAAAGCAACTACTTGCAGATTCTAAAACATATATAATAACAAGTGAATGGGAAGAAAATTAAAACCTGAGAAACAGCCAATAAGGAGATGGTGAATTTCTTGGATAAATTTTTTTCTTCTTATCTTCTGGCTTTGACCTGAGAACAGGCCCAGTAGGGGACTGTGCAGCAGGCACAGGTAGCAAAACTCTCACTAGAGGACTGAAAAAATAAACCGTGTGAGAGCCAGACAGTGCAGGGGCAAATCCATGCTTTATGTTTTCTCTCTTTGTTCTCTTCTGTACCTGCCCTCATGTCAACCCCAGCCTAGGCAGCAGCAACAATGGAGCAGTCACCTGAAACACTGAGGAAAAACTCATCTCTCTGGATAGCAGAACCAGGCAAAGGAGTGCAAGGGTGTCTTAGTCTGCTCAGGTTGCTATAACAAATGATCACAGACTTGGTGTCTTAAATAACTAACGCTTATTTTCCACAGTTCTGGAGACTGAAGATAGCCATTCTTTTTTTTAATCTTCATATAGTGAAAGGTAGAGAGCAATGGTCTCTTCTTATAAGGGCGCTAATCCCATTCAGGAGGACTCCACCCTCATGACCTAATTAACTATGAAGGGCCTACTTCTAAACGCCATCACATTCAGGATTTAGGCATCAACATATGGATTTGGAGGGCAAACATTTAGTTCAGAGTGAGGAGAATTTCAATATTTCTCTCTTTCCTCTTTGCCACTTGGCCCTAAATATGCACATGGGATAGTGTAACATTGTGGAAAGTTAAACTCTGAGAGAACATCATCATTTTGGTTAGAATAATATGGAAAAAGAGGTCCCTGAGATATGAAAAGTGTGGAGGAAGTTGTGGAGGGGATAGCCCTTAAGAAGGACTCCCTAATTCTGTGACTGAACAGATACAAGTGCTGAGCTTTTTACTTAGTAGTACATATATGGAACATATCCAAAGAAGCATACCAAAGGTCAAACTAAGATGTAAATCAATTGCTTTTCTAATACTAGCAATGAACAATTGAACACAATTTTTAAAAGTACCATTTACAACTATACACCCCCTCCAAAAAAAGTAGTGGATACAGATCTAACAAAATACTGACTTAAATTTATATTGAGAGGTAAAATCAATTTTGAAAAAAAATAACAAAGTTGGAAAACATATCATCTGAATTCAAGACAATATAAATTGAAATTAGTTAAGGCAATGTGGTATTTTCAAGACAAATTTTTCAATGGGATAGACAATTCAGAAATGAATACAAAATATTGATTTTCAACAAAGATGCAAAGCCAACAAATCGAAAAAACATTATATTCTAACAAATTGTGCTGGAACAATGGAATGTACACATATTTCTTCTCTCACTCTCTCTCTCATGTATATATACACACACATACACACACACACACACACACACACACACACACACACCTTTATATACAGAAAGACACTGTTCCATGCCTGATTAACAACTGTATTGAACTTATTTTCCGCAAATGACACCCGCAACATAACATCTTTTTGATTCTAAAATAGGACAATGTTGTGACTTCGGTTTACAATATTTGCTTTTAAAAATTAGGGCTTCCATAAAATAATATATCAGATAAATAGAATTTCAAAGGAGATATTCTTCAGGGTAGGTTGAAAAAGATGTTCTTGGCTTCTAAAATATAACAATAATTATTGTGAAGAGCTCTATGCAACACATTTTGGTTTAAATAGCTTCACTATATGAATAAATATTATTCCTGAATTTGAAATGAACAAGCACTTTATTTATTTTCTACTTCTTCTCCACTATTATATTGCATTATTTTTTGACAAGACAATGTTTTTCTCCACACTATCTTTGCTCTTCCTTCATCCAAAACATTCTTGAGTCCATAGATGCTTTAAAAACACTAGTTCCCAAATGGAAACTGAATTTTTATAGCACTCAGCTCTTCAGGTGTTGATACTATTTGTTCTTTTGCTATTGTCTAGAGAGGTTTGTTATTTGGTGATCTTTGTGTTTTTGAAAAATGCAGATTTCTAGCAGTGATAATAATGTTCACAATGGTCTGCATGGAAGGACACAGAATTTGAATATATAGCAGAGATGCAAGGATTCCAAAGATGGCAGCAATGGAAACAACCCAAGTGCTCACTGATAGACTAGTAGATAAAAAAGCTGTGGTGTAAATATATATATATATATATATATATATATATATATATATATATATATATATATATATATACATATACAGTAGAATATTACTTGGCTCTAAAAAGAATAAAATCTTACTATTTGTGATGGCATGTATGGATCTAGAGGGTATTATGCTCAGTGAAATACGAAGTCAGTAAGAGAAAGACAACTAAAATATGATTTCACTTATATGTGAAATCTAAATAACAAAATTAACAAACAAAATTGAAACAGACTCATAGATACAGAGAGAACTGGTGATTACCAGAGGGAAAAGGGTGTTGGGGCTAGGTGAAAGAGGTAAAGGGACTAAGAAGCACAAATTGGTAACTATGAAATGGTTATGGGAGGATAAGTGAAGCACAGGAAATATAGTCAATAATACTGTATATACCATGTACGGCGCTAGGTGGGTACTGGAAGTATCGAGGTTAACATTATGTCAAGTATATGATTGTCTAATTACTAAGCTGTACAGCAAATCCAAGACTTAATTTTTTTATTTATTCATTTTAGAGAGGTTAGGGGGGAGAGAGGAGGACAGAAAGAGGAAGGGAGAGAGAAGGTGGGATGGGAGGAGCAGGAAGCATCAACTCCCATATGTGCCTTGACCAGGCAAGCCCAGGGTTTTGAACTGGTGACCTCAGCATTCCAGGTTGACGCTTTATCCACTGCACCACCACAAATCAGGCCAAGACTTAATTTTTTAAAAAACCCTCTATGCAATACTATTACACATCAGATTAAAAATAATTTAAGTCTGACTGTAACATGTATGCATGCAAGTAGACTAATGGGAACTTGTGCATGGTTGGTGGGTATACATTGATATAACCATTTTTGGAAAATAAAGTATTATCTTGGCAAATAAAAAAACAGCTATTTTAGAACACACATAACAATAAATAAAACCATACAAGGAATGGTGAGTATTACCCTCAGTTATTATTGCTGCTGAAATAAACCTAATTTATCTGACTCCCATAGAAGTAAAAAAGACACTTTTAAAAAGCAGAGTTATATTAGATATAGGTCTGATCTACTTAACAAGTTGTTAAGCAATTCTAATACTTTCCCCTGAAATGTTCAGATACAATCCAATTCCATTTAATGTTATCACTAGCCCTTGAAATTCTAATTAGGCAAGGATTTAGGATTCTTCAGGTGTCAATAGTTCCAAAAGTTACTTATATTCTAACTTATCCAAATTTTATTTATTTTTTTTACAGGGACAGAGAGAGAGAGAGTCTGAGAGAGGGATAGATAGGGACAGACAGACAGGAACAGAGAGAAATGAGAAGCATCAATCATTAGTTTTTCATTGCCATTGCAACACCATAGTTGTTCATTGATTGCTTTCTCCTTGACCGCAGGCCTTCAGCAGACCGAGCCACCCCTTGCTGGAGCCAGCGACTCTGGGTCCAAGCTGGCGAGCCCCTGCTCAAGCCAGATGGGTCCGCGCTTAAGCTGGTGACCTTGGGGTCTCGAACCTGGGTCCTCCGCATCCCAGTCCGACACTCTCTTCACTGCGCCACCGCCTGGTCAGGCTAACTTATCCAAATTTTATAAGCGTTTTTCAATTTCCCTAAATAATTAGCCCCTCACTCAGCTAAAACAGTATGTAAAAAGTGCTTACCACAAAATTAGATTCTTAGTAAGTGCTCAATATTAGGTATTACCATTATCAAACAAGTATCTCTAGGAAATGGAAAAATGCACTGTGCAGTTAAATAGGATACTTACCTGATAATTAATAATAACCTTAAATATAACCACCTTAGGCCCTGGCCAGTTGGCTCAGTGGTAGAGCATCAAACTGGCATATAGAAGTCCTAAGTTTGATTTCTTGTCAGGGCACACAGAAGAAGCAACCATCTGCTTCTACGACCCTCCTTGTCTCCCCCGCCCTCTCTCTTTCTCTCCTATAGTCATGGCTCAATTGATTTGAGTGCATTGGCCCTGGGTACTGAGGATGGCTCCATAGAGCCTCTGCCTCAGGTACTAAAAATAGCTCAGTTACAAGCATCAACCCCATATGGGGGTTGCTGGGTGAATCTTGGTAGGGGCACATGTGGGAGTCTGTCTCATTATCTCCCCTCCTCTCACTTAAAAATAAAATAAAATAACCACCTTAAGTCTATTTACTGAAACTGCTCCTTATAAGATAGAACAAGAATAAAAACTGTTTCTTAGTGAAATTGCTACCATAGCTTTTTTTGCTAATATTTCAACATTTTTACTAACAAATAGCCAAAATCTAGGGGTTATGGTTACTTAACTCCATTTTCTACCTCTATCTCTTTGAGATGTGAGTTTGTTGTCTTGAAAAATAATCAGTGAAAGGTTTGGAATCTTAAAAGCAGAAATATTCAACAGTTCTGTTATTATTTGAATATGACTGGACTCAAAAGAAAAGATATATATATTTGTTAGATAATAAGAAGTAATTTAGTTTCCGATGGATATAATGGTTATAGATGTTCTGCTAGATGGAACAGAGTTATATTAATTGCAAAACAATAAAGACATAACTACCACTATGTGGGACATGACCAACTATATTCACATGAGTTCAAAATAAGCCAAATATTTTTTTCTTAGTGAGAAACAATAGCAACAACAAAACAGCAAACATCTGACTATTCTTTAGGTTGGCATGAATTGGTCTGCTGGGGCAAAACTAAAAAGCAAAATATGGACTTCTAAATTCACAAACCTCTCATATACCATGGTCTAATGCAGTGGTTCTTAACCTGGGTTCTATCGAACCCTAGGGGTTCGATGAGTCAGTCTCAGGGGTTTGGAGAAGCCTCTGCCACGGAGGCCAGAATAAAGTAATACCGTCATTTGTTGTGAGTTCATGCACTTTGTTGGTTTTATTCTTTGAGCAAGGTGATGTTCATGCACGGCTCATTTTGTGTACCAGTAAAAAAACATATACCTATGTCTTGAATTTGGAAAAAAAAATATCATATTTTATTTATCACTAAAGAAGGGTTCGGTGAATGCGCACATGAAACTGGTGGGTTTGGTACCTCAAAAAAGGTTAAGAACCACTGGTCTAATGTGTAGTCTCACATAAAATATTAACACAAATGCCTGTATGTCACCTACTTGTTAGGTAATTAAAAAACGAACTAGCAGCCATTCAATACTTGTTAAAAGGCACTTAAAAATCTGTTAAGCAGCAAACTAGTGCACATATTGATTGTCTAGATTCTGTAATTTCTCTTTTGAATTTAGATTATCAGAGCATAGTACTTGATTTAGGCTTCCAAAGAGAAGCTTGGTAATCTCCAAATCAACAAAATAATTAAATTTTAGTTCTTGAAAAGTTTATCTACGTACAATTTATTTGGTTAAAAAGTGAGAACTATGTGACATGGCTTTCCTTTTTTAGCCTTAGTTACAAGAAAGCTTTAAACTTATTTCAGGGTCCAACTGTAAGGATTAGTTTGTCTCAAATACCTAGGTGGTCTCATCAGATATTATCTTGTTTTATATTATATTCAAATTGCACATACCTCAAATATTTGTAGAACATTCCATAAGTAAATGTTAAAGAAATCCATAAGCCAAGATCATTGTTGAGCAGTAAAGAAATATATTCACCAGAGTTTTAATATGTAGAATAATATTTATACATATTACATATAAAAAATTCTAAGAATGACTAGTCTTCACACATAGTAGTTAATTCTATATAAAATTCACATGCCTCAACCATTTTAACTTTAAGTACTATTATCTCAGTTACTTTTTCAATAGTAAACTAACACCTGCATTGTTCCTAACATATAAAATCCCCGAGAAGGCTGGCCAAGTGAAAAGTGAATGGTAATATGAACTTGGAAATGACACTACTGATGATTGTCCTCACACTGTGGCAAGCTGAAGGCCTTAGCTTTTGGGAGGTAAGAGCTGGGATAAAGATGAGGCTGGATGAGCCTCCAGTATTCTCCCAACCCAGTCTCCATGAGATTTATCTACTAACAAGGAGATTCTAGGAATAGCAGCCATTGTCGTAAAAGCTTCAATCAGACCATGACCCGGAAGTGTATCCATACCATTTAAGATAGTCCCACGCCCAGTAGGGACTAATACAGAATTTGGAACACCCGAAATCATCAGCTTCAACAACATGATCCTGAACCTTCCATCAACCTGCAATAACAAGTCCCTGGGAATAAAAATTCTGGAAATTATTTACTTATGGTAGGGTTTTGTTCTATTTGCTAAAGACTGATTTATAATTAAGCAAGTAATATGGGTTCTTTGGTTTGCTTACCATGGTCTCTAATATTTAACTACTCCAATATTAAAAGAAGAAGGAAGTGATTATTCATATTAAGTTTAGCTAATTAAAAAAAATTTCAATACTATCAAACTTTATTAGTTATAATTGTTAAAAAGCTGCACAGGTAAATAAATATACTGATTAATATACTGGTAAATAAATATACTTATTTGTGAGAAAAAATATTTCTCTTACATTATAATGATTCCATTATCAATGGAAAATGAGTCAGAAGGTAACCCAGCAATATTCCAGGCTCGAATTGTCACTGCTTCTCCCAAGATAGCCATAAGGGAATAATCATCAGAGCAGGGGATACCTCTTCCTTTGCACAAATTGGTCCACTCCTTGATTTGGTTCTTTAAAACAAACAGAAAGATTTTTTTAAAAAGTTAGAGGTTACTAAATGAATATTTTGTTGACTCACTCATTGAGTCAACTAACCATTGATGAGATTCTACCTTAAAAATGATTTGTGTCTATCATATTTTTTTCCAAATAAAATTATAACTTGGAAGGTCCACTATTTATTAAATAAAAATTAATTATATCCAATGTTGAGATCAAGTTTGGATGATCAGCCTGACCAGGCAGTGGCAGAGTGGATAGAGCATCGGACTGGGATGTGGAGGACCCAGGTTCGAGACCCCAAGGTCGCCATCTTGAGCATGGGCTCATCTGGTTCGAGCAAAAGCTCACCAGCTTGGACCCAAGGTCGCTGGCTCCAGCAAGGGGTTACTCAGTCTGCTGAAGGCCCGCAGTCAAGGCACATATGAGAAGGCAATCAATGAACAACTAAGATGTCGCAACGACAACAGAAAACTGATGATTGATGCTTCTCATCTCTCTCTGTTCCTATCTGTCTGTCCCTATCTATCCCTCTCTCTGACTCTCTCTCTGTTCCTGTAAAAAAAAAAAAAAAGTTTGGATGATCAGTTAGTTAATAATGAAGCCAGAATTTTGTACCTGGAAAAAATAATTGCCAATGATTATTCTAAAGCTTCATCTGACAGAGTAGTTGGAAACCACCTTGTTTTTCTAAATATTCTCTTTAAATTACAAATAATAAACATAATACAGTATTATCATATAACAGTAAATCCAATTTGAACTGGTAGGGGACATAGAAACACTTGTTACTGGCTCTCACATGCCCTGAGGGAGGAACCATAGCAGGGTTATTAGACACCAGCAAGAATTAGAATATATACTGGGGTCTGTGATATCCTACTTGGGGTGCTCAGGAACTTATAAGGGTACTTCAATCCAAGGTTCATACTCAAAAAGTCAGAAGTCAAAAACCAGTTTGAGGTTACAGATCAAAGAATTCAGAAATAGTAAAAGACAAGACCAGGAAGAAAATAGGTTAGGAAGAGACAGTGAGAGCTGGATATAGGTGTTAATATCAGCCCAGGGGTAGAGGAGCATGCTGGGCATGTGACACAGTGCTAGCTGAGAGGGCATGGTGGGCACTACCACCCTCTTCAGGTTCCTGCTGGGTAGGTTCAACCAACATTCTCTTAGGTTTGCACAGTAAAAGCCATGACAGTTTGGATGGAGTTGATGAATTTAATGACCTCGACAAGCCAGTTTTTGTTTTGCAGAATGCCTCCTAATTGGGTCTGTGTGATGAATCTCTCATGATTCAATTCACGTTATACACCTTTGGCAAGAATATTACAGAAATGATGTTGTGTTCTTCTTATTGCATTCCATCAATGGTACATGACTTCAAATTGTTCACTTATTGATGATGTTGATTTTTATCACTTGATTAAGGTATCTGCCAGGCTTCAGTTTCATAATTATATGATCTTAGGTATGATTATAGCTTCTCTGGATGGTGGAACAAAACCCAAAGATATCTAAATAGATGAACGAATGTTTTGTTAAAGCTCCAAATGAGAGAATGTTGCCACACAGGGGGTCGCACCTGGATACAGGGTAACAACACAGTGGAACTGTATGTAGGAGGTAGCTTCTGTATGACAAGCTAGGTTTCATGGGTTTCCTGGGGATTGGGTATTTAGAAAAATTCCACAGACACAGCCAAGAGTCATCCCTGGGTGTCAGGTGCCTGGGGGCTTCTGGAAGTTAGGGCCATGGCTAGTGTGACCTTGGAGCATTAGAGTACAGTGAAGAAAGTGGTTATGGGACAGCTTAGCAAACTGCCCACAATAGGGAGTTTTTAATCAGGATTCAAAGCTGAGTCAAGACAGTGCATAGAAATATTGTATTATAGCTTCTCCACTAAGTTGCTCTTTCCTTTTTAAATTAATAAGCATTTTATGGGAAGGTATTTGGTAGCTAAGTAAATATTCTGAGTTTTGTCAGGCACTCATTTTTAAAATTTATTGAAGCACTGTGAGCCCAGTTATCATAGGAGAACTGAAGTTCTCTTTCTTTCTTTTTTTTAATGAAGGGTACCAACTCGACAAAGAGGTTGAAGAATAACTGACAACTACCTTGATTCAAGATTTCAGAGAAGAGAATCCTGCTATTTATTGAGGGTTCTTGGCATTCTGAGAATTGATGTTCAAAAAGAACCAAGATTATTATAAAGTCTTTTTTTAAAAAAAAATGATTTTACTTATTGATGAGAGAGAGAGAAGAAGGGGCAAGAAGCATCAACTCATAGTGGTTGCTTGTTATATGTGCCTTGACCAGGCAAGCCCGGGGTTTTGAACCAGCAATCTCTGCATTCCAGGTAGATGCTTTATCCACTGCACCACCACAGGTCAAGCTATTAGGTCTTTTTTTCTTAGTTAGGTTTTTCAGAAGCAGACTTTGAGATGAAGACTTATGTGAAATGATTTATTAAGGCAGGGACCCTAGAAGAAGCAGGACAAGGACTGGAAGAAGCCAGTTAAAGGTGAAGGGCCAGCCAGTTCCACAGCAGGTGCTTTCATCTTGATCCTACAGAAAGTAGAAGTTATTCTTCAGAGTTGTCCCAGTGAGAGGGAAGGGAGACAGACTCCCACATCTGTGAGTCATTCATTCAGACCTGAGCCAAAAGGCAGATAATTCCCAGGCTACTCTACCTCTCCAAACACTGGGCAAGTGGATTCTAAGAACCTATGGGAAGTGTACCGAAAAAGAGACACACGTGAAAGTGCAGGAAGCCAGGAGGGGATCCGAGCAGAACAGTGAAGTTGCCACTGTAACTGTTACACTTACAATTTATAGTGTGCTCAACAGCACATAAATTAAAATTAAAACTGAATAGGAAACTCTTGATGGCGTGTAAACTGCCAGCTACCATGACTGAAAGAAATAAAAGAGAAGATCAGGGAATAGGACTCAAAGAATGAATTCACCAAAAGGAATAGTGACGTCAGAGACTCATAAAGAAAAGTAAAAGCCTAGGTTGTTACAATGAAGCCAGGAAGGGATAAAACTTCTTGTCAGCTTTCATGCTGATGAGACGAGATGGGGTGACATGGATTTTTGAGTCTGTTGTGGGGACAGTGGATAGAAGTTCATAGAAGGAGCTATGAGCTTTGGTTGTATCTTGACTGTTGCTTTGCTTCTGTCGGTAAATTCCAATGTCTCAGTTCTGGACCTCAGTGCTCTCTTGAAGCATTTGTGTGATGGTCTGACTGGCAACCCCAGTGTGGTAGAAGCGGTGACTGTGATCGATGTCAGCAGGACGCAGTGCGTTGGAACAAGTCTTTGGGAGGAGGTGGAACGGGAGGAATGGTTCTTGCTGCTATACTGTCAGCATGGCCCTGGACCACTAAGCAAGTGCTTGAGCAGACACCCAGAGTCATGTTGGGAACCAACAAAGATGATAAGGGTGACTGCAGCTACTCCTCCTTTCCTGGTTCCAGTCGGATGTGGAAGAGGAGAGAGTGCGCAATTAGAAGTTAGGGGGCTTTAAGTCTCATTCACACTCTTGTCATTAACTCCTGTGTGGCTCTAAGCAATTTTCATATTCTTTATAAGCCCCAGACTATGAAATTGTCAAGCAAACATCTATTACTAAGTAAATAGTGTTACATTTGAACTACAACATATTAATGCCATAACCATAGACAGTCACTCAAAGATACAAATGAACAACAGAGAAGTTGTGCACCAAGACAAGGACTACCAAAACCCAAAAGACTAAAGACAGAAGCACCACCTATGTGAGGATTTTAAACTGTTTTGATTAAAAACATACAACAAACAAACAAACTGAAACAATGTCCACCAAGAATCCTGCTTAAGAGAAAGTCCTGAAATTAAGTGGGATTCCAGTTTAACTTTCCTACATTGAGCTGAAGAATATGCTGAGTTTAACTTTCCTACATCGAGCTGAAGAATATGCTGAGTTTTATTTATAAAGGGACTGAAAGCGGAAGGAAAGGAGGGGAGGAGAAACAGAGTTAGGAGTTGAGTCAAGGGGAAGACAGAGGTAGAATCCAGCAAAGGGGTAGCAATTCAAAGCAGGGAACTCTGTTTCCTGAGATAAAAAGTTCCTTATCAAATGGGTTTTAGGCAAGCTCACTGCTTCTTCGCCTAAAGTTTCAGTTTATAAAGTGATTTAGAATCGTTTATTATTGAAACTCATAGGGAATTTAGTTGATAAAATATATATACAATACTGATACCTGTTTAGAAACTAAAATTTTATCATTAAGGTCTACTATTTAACATCACATTTTAAAGTCAATCTTTTTGTTTCTAAAACAACATGATTTTGGAAAAGTATTTATAGAGCGTCTTTTGGTTAATACAGAGAATAACTTAAATACACAACTAGAAATCACTTAAACACATTTTACTTCTCACACCAAAACAAACAAACAAACAAACATCCCTAAGATTACTGTCAGCTGTCATGGGAGAGTCAGGAAGAGACCTTAGAAATTGGCTTGTATCACTCACCTGCCGATAGTTAGATGTAAAGGCTCCCAGGTAAGCCACAATTCCTGAGGAAATGAGGATGTCACCCGTCAGGTTGATATACAACAGCCCAAGCTCCAGAGATGTTTGACTCCACCGTGTTTTCTCGCCCCCAAGGCCTCCAATCAATTGCTCAGCTCGTTCTAGCTTTTTGCTGCACAAGTCAACCTCAAAAATAAATGTAAATTTTTGTCAATATCCACAAGTAGAATGAGTTTTTTTTAATTTTTTTAAATTGTTTTATTCATTTTAGAGAGGAGACACAGAGTGAGAGAGAGAGAGAGAGAGAGAGATAGAGAGAGAGAAAGGGGGGAGGAGCTTGAAGCATCAACTCCCATATGTGCCTTGAACAGACCAGTGCAGGGTTTTGAACTGGCGACCTCAGTGTTCCCAGGTCGACGCTTTATCCACTGCGCCACCACAGGTCAGGCTAGAATGAGTTTTAAAGTTCTGCAAGATTTTATCTTCAGAGATAAATGATTTTTTAATTACAAATTTCTGACTGGAATTTTTTTAAGTCTAAAAGAAAAATGTGAGACAGTTTATTATGAACACTGTGAAGTTCATGATGTTTTAGAATTTTCTTCATAATGAAGTATGTATTTTAATATAATTTTGAAATTATATAGTATTTAGTATAATAGTATTTCTCTTATAATGCAAAGATAGCTCTATTCAAGGAAACAGCCTACAATATAGTCACTAAAAGTTAAAGATGTAATGAACAACATTCTCTTGCAAATATATATGTTCTCCCTCCATTTTAATAATCTAAATAAACCTGACCAAGAGTTGGCGCAGTGGATAGAGCGTCGAACTGGGACACAGAAGACCCAGATTTGAAACACTGAGGTTGCCAGCTTGAGCACAGGATCATAGACATGACCCCATGGTTGCTGGATTGAGCCCAAAGGTCCTGGCTTGAAGCTCAAGATTGCTGGCTTGAGCCCAAGGTTGCTGCCTTGAGCAATAGGTCACTCGCTTTGCTGTAGCCCCTCCCGCCCCATCAAGGCACATATGAGAAAGCAGTTAATGAACAACTAAGGTGCTGCAACAAAAAAATGATGCTTCTCATCTCTCTCTCTTCCTGTCTGTCCTTATCTGTCCCTCTCTTTGTCACTCTCTCTCTGTCTCTGTCACACACACACACACACATTAAAATAATCTAAATGCATTTTATTTTAAGTATTTTGTGAGTGTTTTCCACTCATTTAACTATGGTTGATTTGCTCATTTTAAAGGTTAAAATGTTTAAAAGTTTTAATAATTTATGTTTACTCACAAAACACAATTTGCAAGTTGTTAAATTGTGTCAACCTATTCAGACATTTGTACTTAACCTTAAATTAGGGCATCAATCAATACTTGAGAGTCAATTTTGTGCAAAAGACTGTGCACCAAATTTGATTAAGCAATGTGATTTTAAAAATAAAAAAGGTAATTATGAAAGTAGCAAACTTGAGGAAAAGCCATTACAATCCATTCAATAGCAATATTCTAGTAGAATACCTGAATTATTTTGATGTAATTTTAAGTGATTTAACATCATTATTTTGGGAAGAGGACAAGATTAAAATTTATCTTGAAATTCAAAATTAAATAATTCACATGAAAAGAGGAACTAAATTAAAAAAAAGAAAAGAGGAACTAAATAATTGACAAAAAATAGAGACACATTGTTTTATAATAAGAATTTGGCTTACACTTTTTTTCTAGTGTTATTATATTTACATTAAATAATTGTTTTTAGGTTAAAATATAAAATCCTATGTCAGTTTATCTAAAGATAGATTTAAAAAAATACAAGGTATCTAAATAGTAATATTTTTGACACTTCTTAAATTTAAACTTTTTTGTTTTGAATTTTCCCTTTTTTAACAGTTTCTGTCTTCCTAGTTTTGTTCTTCATTCATTATTTTTCCAGTGATGTTGAAATGTTAAATCAGGTCTTAGACTATAATAAAGTTGTCATCAGAAATTAGTAAGTAAAACTATTTTAGCTAAAATTTCTTTGCCAAAAGCAGATTTTTAGTATACATATATGCATATATTCATTTTATGTTACCCTAATTTTTAATTTTATTTTGAAAAATAAATAAAAAATTCAAACATACAGCAGAGTTGAAACGTGTTTAGTTGAAACATGAGCAACAATATACTGTCAGTTATATTATTTAAAGCAAAACTGATCACTTGGAAATCATGCCTAATAATTAGTCACAATTCTAAATATTAGCACCGGGTCACATATTTGCACAAATATAGAATATGCGCACATATCCTACAGAAGGAAGCAGTCTGATACTGTGGGAAAGAGCATAGCTATTAGAGTCAGATTGCCTGGGTTCATATCTTAGCCTTATTGCTTAGAAGCTGGGTTGACCATGGACAAGTTATTCAACTTTTGGGTGCTTTAGTTTCTACAAAAAGGTACAAAAAGACTACCTCCCTCTGAAGGCTGTTGTGAGAAAATGAGATAATGCATACTGCTTTTAGAACAATAGTGTCTTCCACATAATAATCACTCAGCACATTTCGACCATTACAAAGTATTATGACTTTTTCTCTGGAACATAATTAGACTTTATAGTTAATTTTTACAAAGAGTATAACTTTTTAAGTTAGAGAAATGTTTTTAGTCTTAAAGACATTTTCAATGGAGACAATATGGTTCTGGGTATTGAGTTCTAATCTCAGCTTTACTGTTTTGCTTCTCCATTTCCTTATTTATAACATGAATAATAATTTAAATGACATAACTCAATATATTAATAATATAAAGCAGAGATGATTGCTAATTTTTTTCTTTGGGAAGAGGAAGGACCAGTAGGTAAATACTTTTTGCTCTGGGGCCCAAAAGGTAAAATCAAGAATATTATGTAAGTTCCTAACCAGGCAGTGGTGCAACGGATGGAGCTTTGGCTTTGAATGCTAAGGACCCAGGTTCAAAACCTCAAGGTCACCAGCTTGAGCACAGGGTCGCTGACTTGAGTCTGAGATCACAGACATGACCCCATGGTCTCTGGCTTGAAGCCCAAGGTCACTGGTTTGAGCAAGGGGTCACTGGCTTGGCTGGAGCCCCCCGGTCAAATTACATATGAGAAAGCAATCCATGAACAACTAAGGTGCTGCAATTGTGAGTTGATGCTTCTCATCTCTCTTCCTGTCTGTCTCTCTCTCTCACTTAAAAAAAAAAGGAGAGAATATTATGTATTAGTATATAGGTGTTTATATAACCATTTAATATGTAACCATTTAAAAATGTCAATTATAATCAAATGTCAAAATAACCTACAGAGGTTTTCTCTGAATATATGTACCCTGATTTATCAATGTCACCCCATTAAAATGAAAAATAGGTCGAAAAAATATTTTACTCACATTTATTCATAAACAAATTATATAATAAAATTTTGTTTACTTAAACAAAAAAAAATGTCAAAACTATCAGTAGCTTGTGGGCCATAAAAACAGACAATGGTAGATTTGTTCTGTAGGTCACAGTTCACCAACTCCTGACCAAAACAAGATTACTATACTGTGTTATATGCTAACACTGACATCATTTGATAATTGACAATTGACCATCTTTGTCTATATTATCCTGTACCTGGTTTTCCAAGTCAGCCTTCTTTTCTTTATTTAGTTCAAGCGTGTCCTGAAGCTTGGCCAGCTTGTCCTGAACTTCATGCAGGGCTGCCTGCTTCTTTCTAAGGCCATCCATGGCGACTTTAAACTCCCCTTCAGCTGCAGCTAGCTTTATTTTTTTAGGAGCTACAATTTTTGCCACTCTGCAAAAAGTAACATTGGAAAATGAAATATACATTTAATATTCCAGTGCACTATCACTGAATTTGCTTTTCTAATATCCTTACTATTACTCAAAACCCATCTTTATATACAACCTATACTGATTTCTATATTCTGTTTCATTTAAAAATCAGTCAAGCCTGATCCCAGCACATAAGAAATGACTACTAAAATAGATACTAAATATGCATAATGATTTCAAATAAATAATAATTTTTTTATCCAAAATAAAATACTCGATTGTTGACAGTGGAAATTTTGTGATTTTACCATAGGAGAATTGCATATTCATGTAAATATTATAGTGTTTGGGGAAAGTAGCCTGATTCATTAAGGCTTAATTCTGATAAGGAGAAGGTGACATATTTTATCTGTATCATTTTATTTCTTTCTTTTCTTTCTTTTAAAAATTTCAGAATATATCCTTAACTAAAATCCAATTTCCTTATAAATATGTATGTTGGTAATAAAAGATACTATGTAGAAAAAAAGATGAATCTAAATCATTTTTTCTATCTGGAAAAAGGAGTCAATCCTGTTATCTTTCAAAACAAATGATAGAATCGTCCATTTAAATTTATTATTAAGGTAGTATATCATCGTCCCAAACATATAAAGAATGTAACATATATATACAATAATTCAAATTATCTATGAATTTGAAGACAATTATAACAGTTGCTTTTTGAAGAAATAGGCAATAGTTTTTACTCTGTGTATACATGTTATCAATGATTCTCATACAAGCATCAAAAAAGGCTCCTTGTCTCAGAAAGAATATATATTACACTAGTGGTTTTGCAAATGTGTTCCAAGCCATGCTCCTTCCCCTTCAGGGAACCCATGAGGTCTTCCCTTGTGCACTTAAACATCTGTGTGAGGTTGTGTTTTCTTCATATACATCAATCAAAACAACATATTGCAACAGACTGAATGAAGAAGCAGATTTGAGACGCCAGCTATCTTCTATAAGAGCACACATTAAAGAAATTTGCTAAAATATAAAACAACATCACTCTTCTTATAACAGTGGTTCTTAACCTGGGTTTTATCGAAATCTAGGGGTTCGATGCGTCGGTCTCAGGGGTTCGGAGAAGCCTCTGCTGCGAAGGCCAGAATAAAGTAATACCGTAATTTGTTGTGAGTTCATGCACTTTGTTGGTTTTGTTCTTTGAGCAAGGTAATGTTCATGCACGGCTCACTTTGTGCACCAGTAAAAAAAACATATCCCTATGTCTTAAATTTGGGGGGAAAATCATATTTTATTTATCACTAAAGAAAGGTTCGGTGAATGCACATATGAAACTGGTAGGTTCGGTACCTCAAAAAAGGTTAAGAACCACTGTCAAAAATATTTTGAAAATGTGGATCTAAAAAAGTAAGCTAACGTGTCATGCTTTCACTGTTATTTTAAGATAAATTAATATTTAAACTTTTTCTCAGTTTTAATTTCTAATATTGTAGATAAACAAAAGTTTTTGGGGTCTCCAATAATTTTTAAGAGCATAAAGGGCTCCTTCCTGAGTCCAAAAAGTTTAAGTACCACTGTGTTATGCTATTTAGTTGGTATAATCTTACCTCCAGTAAATACATAAGTACATAGCAGGTATTAGGAATGATTTTTTGAGGTTACTCTCACCTGTGTAAGCTTTTAAGTTTTACATTGTCTAACTGAACAAACTTGAAATGAAAACAAATCAGTTGGGTTTTTGTCAGTACTTACTTATCATATGAATCCATTGCTATGACCCATTTGCACAGACCCTCGGCTGCTGTGGAAGCATTTCTGATCTTTTCTGGAATAAAATCTGGATTTGGTATATAATTTTTTCTTATGATATTCATGTAAGCTGGAGGAATGTTGTCTTTGTCATATTCATGAAGTGACTGTAGAAATCGGATGTCACCAAGAAGTCTCTTAGCTGGACCCCAGAAATCCTCTATTTTTTTTCCTGAACCTGTCGGGTCAGGGATTTTGTCAGCTTTGATGCCTTTCAGGATACATATGGCTTCCATAACAAGCTTGACACCAGCAGGAGGACTCTTCATAGACTTTACCACTGTAATGTCCTTGAAATAAAACATGCTAATTATTTAAAAAGAATAGTTTGTCTATGTGTTACTTGTAATTGGTTTCTATTTTCAAACTAAGCTGTAAGACATAAAATCTCATTGTTTTTTAGGAAGAAATGGTGACAATGATAGCAGCATTTTCAAGACCCATTGAGAGGTTTGCCTCCCCAGAAAGTTAAAAACTAAAAATAATAATAGAAAGATACCTTATGTAAGATTACTTATGACATAAAGTATACTTCAAAAACACTTAAAAGAGGTATTTGGTTGTTACAAGTAAGAATTTTGTAGCATCTTAAAAATAATAGAAGGTGCAAACATTAACAAATACTAATAAATTATAAATATGAAGTCTTATGACCCCATTTTATATACAGTGTGTCCATAAAGTCATGGTGCATTTTTGACCGGTCAAAAGTAAAAAGTGCACCATGACTTTACGGACACACTGTATAATTAACTATTGTAAACATTTTTGTTTGCATCCTTCTGTATCTCTTTCTATGTATATGTATATGTTACAAACCAGGTTATAGGCCATATTTTAACCAATGGAATCATAGTATACACAGCATACGGGTTGTTTTAAAAATTATTTCAATAACAACATATAGTGAACAACCTTTCTTGTTAGTAAACATTTACATCATTTTTAATGGCTGCACAATCTTTCAACATATAGATATGAACCACAATTCTAATATTGTACTTTATGTTTTTTCTTGTTTTTTTACTATTACAATTGCCCTATTGAGTTAAAGACTTTATTTATTTGTTTGTTTGTTTGTTTATTTATTTATTTTTGACAGAGAGAGGGATAGATAGGGAAAGACAGACAGGAAGGGAGAAAGATGAGAAGCATTAATTTTTTGATGTGGCTCCTTAGTTGTTTGTTGATTGATTTCTCATATGTGCCTTGACTGTGGGGCTACAGCAGACCGAGTTACCCCTTTGCTCAAGCCAGCGACCTTGGGTCCAAGCTGGAGAGCTCTGCTCAAACCAAATGGACCTGCGCTCAAGCTGGCGACTTTAGGCTTTTGAACCTGGGTCCTCTACATCCAAGTCCGAAGCTCTATCCACTGTGCCACCACCTAGTAAGGCAAATTGAAGATTTTATATTCTTTATTTTTAAAGCTTTCAACACATATTGACAAACTGCTCTTCGGAAAGTAAAAGGGTGCCTGTTTTACTACATACACCCTTAGCAACATTGCTAGGCATTCTGATAGGGAAAAGAAATCTTATTTTAATCTGTATTTCTTTAAATACAAGTGAGATAAGATGCATATTCATATGTTTGTTAATTATTTGTATTTTCTTTTTTATAAATACTCATATCTTTTTACTATCTGATCTTAGAGCTACTTTTTTTATTTAGTTGCAAGAGCTATTTACATAAAGACATATTAGTCTTTTGTTTGCTATAAAATTCAAATACTTTCCCCCAGTGTTTCTAAACTTCTATCTATCTGTACTGTTTATATCAAACAAAATGTGTTGGTTTTTTGATAGTAAAATTTATAACTTTTAGAAAAAACTTTACGATGAAAAATATAATAGTATCCAGATCCTATATATTACAAACAATATTGCTTAGTTTGTTTTCTGATTTCTCTCCTACCTAAGAAATACTAGGTTCTAGTCCACTTAGAGATTACAAATATAATTTAATTTCCTACTATATCACAGTATATAACTATTTATATTTAAATTTCCAACAGTTTGAACTATATTTGGGAGTAAGGTATGAAGAAAGGCTCTAACACTCTCTTGCTTACCCCAACCAACAGTTTAGTCAAGCCTGCCCCACACTATTTTTTAAAATTTACCTTTATCTTTCTTAATTGAAATGTTCCCCTTTCATATTATAATTTTTAATATTTAATACCATATTTTATGAACTCTAAGAGATGCTATTATAAAATATAACATAAGCCATATTATTATTTTACATATTATACACACACAAAAACCCAGTGACAAACATTGACACAATACAGTTGGCCATCCATTTCCACAGGTTATATATCTGCAGATTCAGCCAACCATGGATGTTGTCATTATTTTCTGAACAATACAATATAAGCTATGTACATAGAATTTACATTGTATTTGGTATTTAAGCAATCTAGGGATGATTTCTTTTTTAAAGGATATGGGAGCATATGCATAGGTTATATGCAAATACTATGCCATTTTATATAGGGAACTTTAGCAGTGTAGATTTTGGTATCTGAAGGGGGTCCTGGAACCAGGCCCAACTGTCCTTTATAACATCTACAGTAATGTGTATCTTAATTACAAAAGTGTCTACGAAAAAGATGCACATTAGAATCAAAATACGTATTTGGGTCTTATGCCCTTGTTCATTATTGTAGTTGTTTTGCAAAGTTCTTGAAGTAACAGTCATTTTATGTAGGTTGTAACATTTTGGAGCTTTCTATTGTTTCATAATTGTCTTAGTCAGCCCTGGCCATTTGGCTCAGTAATAGAGCACTGACCCAGCATGTGGAAGTCCCAGGTCAGATTCCCAGTCAGGGCACACAGGAAAGGTGACCATCTGCTTCTCCTCCTCCCCTTCAATCTCTCTCTCTCTCTTCTCCTCCCACAGCCATGGCTCCATTGATTTGAGTACATTGGCCCCAGGCACTGAGGATGGCTTTGTGGAGCTTCCACCTCATTAAAAATAGCTTGGTTGTGAGCATGGCCCCAGAGCTTTGGACCTAGACAGGGTTTGCCATGTGGATTTCGGTGGGGGCATATGCAGGAGTCTGTCTATCTCTTCTATTCTCACTTTTAAAAAAATCCAAAATTGTCTTAGTCACTGCACGTATTTCTTTTTTTTCCAGGTGAATTAAGAAATCCTTTGTCAACTTGAAAATCATTTTAATTGTATTAGTAGTGGAGACTAAATTGGAGAAAGAATAAGTTGGAGCGCACAATGGTATTTACTTGAGCTCTGATGACATGTTTCTTAGCAAGTGTGTGGCTGTCTCACCTGCGCGGTGAGTGTATCCAGGGCAGAGAGCGCTGACTCCAAGATGGGCAATGCCTCTGCCAGGTCAGCATCACATTCATCTTTGATGGCTTTAGCAGCCATTGCGTGTTCATTTGCTACAGTCTCATCAGCTTTCACTATTTTCTCCGTTTTGGCAACTTCTACTGATTCCCTCTCAATGATTACCATCATTTCATCAACCTGTTTGCTAGCAACTTTTAATTGAGGATGGAGAGCCTCCAACTCAGACTGCATTGTGGCTACTTGAGAGGCAGCAGAATCCAGTTTCTCCAAGCCCACTTCATACCTCTTCTTCATTTTCATTACTTCACTGAAAGCAGAGAGATAAAATGAGGTTAGTTCTCAGGCTCTGTATTCTACTTCAAGGAAACATTTTAAGTGGTCTTGAACTTCCGGGGCTTTTTCAAGGCAAAACTAAATGAGCGATCTGAAATTCTTTTCACATTTATTAACAGCTTGTCAAAAAATATGAACTCAATTAAAAGCAGATGGTATATCTTGTTCATTTTTGTATTTCCAGTATTTTATACAATATTTTGGCACATAACAGAAATTAAGAAAAAACACATTAGGTATAAAGGAAAGAGACTTCTTTTTCAAATTAATGATGTGCTTTTAAAATTAGTCAACTTGGGAAGTTTATTCCAACAACACAATTGTTCCTTAAAACCTTCTTATAATCATTTCTTTCAAACAGACTTCAATGCCCAAAATACATTACTATGAATGTTGGCAAAGGTGGCAAACTATTTTAAGATATATTCAATATCTTAAAGCAGGAGTTTTTTATTAGGGCAAAAGTGACCAATAAGATAGATAATAAAGCTCAAGATTTTCTTTTTAAGGCAAAAAAAAAATACCACTTATATGAGAGGGCACACCCCTTCTTTATTGCATGTTGATTCTCTCTGAGTTAGCAAAATATTTGACAGTAATGAGAACTGAGGATATTTGATGCAAGATACCCTATTATCAAGTTCAGTGTTAATTGAAACCTAGTGGAGCTGGCACAGGGAAGTTCTCACTCCAGCCAGAGTGAAGCAGTTTCAGCATTTCGGTTCATCCTATGTGACACTTTGCTAGCCAAACCACTGGTTTCCTGGCATATGATCACCTTGTTTCTAGGTTACAATAAAACTTGGCTATAAAGACATTTGAAGGCTTTAGCTATTAAGGGAGGAATAGCTAACAATTCTAGTGGAAGTAAAAGAGAATTAAAAACAGGACAATATCAAAATCAAATAAAAAATATATAAAAATGTCTAGAAAACTATTACTTTAAGTCTTCTTATAAGTTTGTATTTCCTTTTCATAACCTTTCTTCTGGTTAGGAGAGCCTTAAATTTGTGAGCATACAATCAAACAAAGCCATAAGTGATATCCAAAATTTAATTACAATCTCTAAGAGTTTCAGACCCCCTCTGAAGAGAAAATATGAAGTAGAAGAAAAAGAACAGCAAGATTCCATTAGGATAAACATCATAAGATTGACATGGAAAGACAATTATTTTGAGAGCTAAAGGAATAATAAAATTAAGCCAAGTCATGTAGCAGCAACGTTGGTGGGAGTTGCAGACTTCATTAGGTCAATGGAAAAAATACTAACAGTATAATTCAAATATGAGGTGTGAACCACTGTGAATAGGAAAGCTATGATATGCCAGCTGTGGAAGGCATTGCAATAGTTACCATAAGTACAGATGAGAAGTCTCCTACAAGATCCAGGTAGCATCTGACCAGTATGAGAAAAGGGGCTTCAAAATGCCTGAGATCATGAGTTAGTCACAGAAAAATGTGAAATTAACTAGAATTATAAGCAAAAGTTGAATTCACAGCATTAATAGTTTCGTGTCAAGAAATCTATGCAAATTTGGTGTTTTAAGTATATTTTTTATTATCAAAAAAATTTTGGTCTGTAGCTAATAGACTCGACTTGTAGTTGCAACATGAATCACATAATGGAATATTATTAATCAGTCATAAGAAAGGAAGATATCCCAACATTTATGACAACATAAACGGGCCTTGAGCACAGTGTGCTAAGTAAGATACCTCAAGGAAAGATAAGTACTGTATATCACAAATGTGGGACTTAAAAAAGTCAAACCTATCAAAAACAGACAGTAAGAGATTAGTTACCAGGAAACGGGATGAAGAGCATAAGAGTAATGGTGTTTAAAAGTAGAAAACTATAAATGAATATTTAAAAAGCCATAGAGCTCTAATGGACAGCAGAATGAAAATAGCTAATGAAATTATGCCATAATTATGTAATGTGATAAATATCATTACAATAGCCATCATATTACAATATTAAATGTATCAAAGTAACAAGTTTAAACTTAGACAATGTTACATGTTAAATTTATTCAATAAAAAAGGCATTGTAATATAAATTGTGTAATCAACCGATAGAGTTAGATCTGTATTTTTAAGTAAAAATTTCATGGTTTATATATAATATTCAAACTTTTAAAAGAATTTAAAGCTCATCATACATATGCATTTAATTTACTAGATTATTTATTTACATAGAAAAGTCTGATTCATTAAATAAGACCTTAAAAGCAAAATAAAATATATTTAAAATAATAAGTACAATATAAAAATTTTGTTTAAAAAAGTTGTGAATGTGAACAAACATTAGTTGAAGACCCCCCTTAAAGGTAATCACTAAAATCTCCAAACTGCTAACTTACTGACTTCATTTACAGCTTTTATATTTTTAATATACATATTGAGTATTTTTAAAACTAAATAAATTTTTGAGAAAACCTTTCTGCATGTAAAAATCCCCCTCAATAACATAAAAAGCCCCCACTGACACATTCTAAAGTACATGAGCTTATTGATATTTGTATTGATACTTTCAAATGAGAGTTTATGAGAAGAAGGAAAGCTGACTAGGTACACCGAGTGGTTGTCTCTGGGTCTCAGCTATATAGCATCTAAAGAGAAGATTTATCTATTATCAAAGAAAAATCACTCTCTAATGCCATTTACTCAATATCACTGTGAAAGGATCTTGCAGTCTTACCACAGCTTTGAGTAGCACACCTTCATTCCTTCAACAAATATGATTATGTACACTACTCATAAAAATTAGGGGATCAGGGAACGTGCAGGTACTCCAGTACTTTTAGCCTTTTGTGTAGTGCATTTTCACCAATGAAATAAAAGTTGGTTTTGCATCTCATTTGCATAAATGAACAACTTTTTTTGACTTGTTTGCTTTTTTGATGTTCTTGTTTAACAAAAAAATAATCAAATGCTGCTTCTTTTTTATCGCTTCATATTCATTTTGAAATAGCCTTCAATTTTTGTGAGCAGTAAATTTATATGTTCAGCAATGCATCCATACAAAAGAATAGATGCATTAGATCCCTATCCTAAAAAACATTTGTGAAGTAAATCATTTAAAAATTTAACAAAACTCATTATATATATATATATACACACAAAATAAATCTCTATTTCATCATAGCTGTGTCATTTTTGTCCACACAAACACTTTAAACTGCTGTAGCTTATTTAAAAATATAAAAATTCATTTTTACCTTCTTTTCTTTTCCAATAATAGTTTGAAGGTAGAGATTAATTCAAGATAAGAGGTTGGAGTCACATAATTGTATCTCTGAAGTTTAACATAGAAGGATGTTGATAAATCTATAGTAGAAGTGTGGAAGCTTTTACACATGTCGATACAGCCATCTTGTGTTTCTTCTGACATTTCAATTTCTTCAAGAAAGCGTGAGGCAACTGCCTGCAATGCATCCTCAGGCCATGACTAAATTAAATATAAATGCTTTAGTTCTCGATCAAGGTTACTAATATGAGTCTGTTAGTACTATAGTCCTTTACAATTTATAGGTGTTGGAAATAGAGGGGAAAGCATGAGGAATGGGTTGGGAGTGACACTTTTATGAGAAACTTCCCCCAAGTTCTTGCTTGCTTAGGGCAGGGAGCAAGTAGCTAATGCATTTAATACTAACTCTACCGTTTGTTTAGGGGTTAGAGAAATTGCTCATAAGCACTGAAGAGCAAGAAAGAGGAAAGGAATTAAACTTATGGAATGTCCCTTTCTGTATGCATTTTACTGGAGTTATCTCATTTAATTCTCCCAGTATTTCTCTGATGTAAATGTTATTGTCTTTTCCTCCGGAATCACATGAACAACTACTACCTCCTTCATTTCTCTTATGGGCACTTCAAATTCAACAAGTGCATAGCATGGTGTCTATCTTCCCCAAAATAGTTGTATTCTTCTTCTCCAACTTAGTAAACATCACCCCATCCACCCAGTTGCTCAAGTCAAAATTCTGGAATCCCTGGATCCATTTCCTCTTCCTCAACCCTACATCTGTCACATAAGCGAGTTCTGTAGGCACCACCCCTAAAATAGCTTCCAAACCCTTTCTCTTCTTTACAACAACCATCTCAGTTCAACTTTCTGTTTTCATCTGTTGCGAATATTTGGATGCCCGTAATGTCCTAACTGATGTCTCTTCTCCTGTGCTCCATGCAGCTGCCAGAGAGAGATCTTCAATATAAATGAGCTCATGTCACATTCCCCAACTTTCAATTCTTTGAAAACTTCCCAGTATACTTAAAATAAAATCTAAATCCAACTTGTAAATCTCTACCTGCTCTGGCCCTTCCCACCTTTCCGACCTCAACTCTGCTACTCTCCCCACCCCCAATTAGTTACACTACTCTCATCACCCTGATTTTTTCTCACTGCTCATTCCATCTAGATAGTTCTTGTTTTCACTAGTCTATTCTCTCTGCCCAGATCTTCTCAGTACTGTCACTGTTTGTATTTTGTGTTTCTCTTGAAAAAAGTCACTATTTGGAAAGCCTTTTACTCCCTATAGGTTACCCTGTATGATGGAATTTGTTTGTCTGTGGAATATAAGCTCAAGAAGAACAGAAACATTGTAAATTTTATTTTTCTCTTTATTTTCAGCTTTTAGAATAATACCCATTATGAAGCAAAGGTCCAATAAATATTTTGCATGAAATAATCTTAGCAGGAAATGGAGGAACAGAGAGGTCATGTAAATTCCCCAAGGTAAAAAATGCTTGTGTTAGATTTCACCCACAGGATATCTACCACATCTTACAAATATCCTGCCACACACCCTTGTCTGTTCTATACATCCTGATACTAAAATTTACTACAAAAAGTGTTACTCTGGCTTTTTTCTTTTTGAATTCTTTTTGGGTTTGGTTCATGAAAAAAAATTAGAGGGTG
This sequence comes from Rhynchonycteris naso, assembly GCA_037038555.1. Taxonomy (NCBI): domain Eukaryota; kingdom Metazoa; phylum Chordata; class Mammalia; order Chiroptera; family Emballonuridae; genus Rhynchonycteris; species Rhynchonycteris naso. The sequence continues at coordinate 38,118,157 of CM072997.1, read as the reverse complement.
GAAGAAGAGAAAGGTAGGGGTATGTATACCTCTGTTCCTTGCTAGCAGGAGCTAAGTTCTAGGTTTTGGGTTACTGTTCCTGTCAGGCAGCCCTTCTTCCACAGCTTTAAACTCCAGTAACACTCTTTCCTTCCTACGCCCTTTTATATCCAGCTATAATAACCACTTCCTACTATTTCACTACTGCTGGGTTTCTCCATCATCCCTTCTCTTTTCCTTTAACCCTGCCTTCACCTCCATGAAGAGTCCTTTCATTCAGCTTTCCTTAGTGATGCCTTCCACTGTGCTTTGTCTTTCCTGTCAGGACCCTCACTGATACACAAATTTATCCTAAAACTTTCTATGATATATTGAAGTTAATGACTATATACACTAGTAATAAAATGTTTTTCTATTGTGATGATTCCTTGAATTATAATTTCATGAAATACACTATTGATTACAAAATTCTGCTAAAATTACATTTTTTGGGATAAGTCTATAAAAGAAGTCATGATGATGGAGAATCAACATTTCTAGAAGTCTATCAAAAATTTACACAGCAATACCTGAAACCAATCAATGGTACAGCAGTTAACAAGAGCAGGGAACTTTCTAAGACGAATCCGAAATGCATCTCCAATGGGACTCATGGCAAGGACGACATGCAGTTGGTTGCGGCAGCGATCAATAAACATGTTGAAAAGAGCTATAGGGCTTCCGTCTGTTTGTTTAGTTTTATCCCGTTGGCGATCTAACTGACGCATCTTATCGCATATCTCTTGCTTTTCATCTAATGCAAAGAGATTTGGAACTTCCCCAGCATTGAGCAGATTGTTGACATCTTCTAAAAATGACTCTTTTTTAATCTGAGTATCTGTAAACAGGAAGACACCATGCATCTCACCTTCAGCACATTTCCTTAAGATCACTTTTAAATCTTCATGCCACTCAGAGTTACCATAGCCCTTAGAGATTTCAACCTGGAAAACTGAATAATCAGCCATGTGGGCAGCTAATCTGGTGACAGACTGTCTTCCACTCCCTCCAACACCAACCAGAAGAGCATGGCTACGAGGCTGCTTCAGGATCCTGGAAATTCTGCTGATGTGTTCTATGGCAAATCGGAATAAGACAAGGTTCATGGTCTTTTTGCTCATATTGTTATATTCTTCAAGGTGAGCTTCTACTATCACCCGAAGGTTATCTACATTTGCAACTTCTCTATAGTTGGTGTCCTCCCTCTTGAGATCATGGAAATCACAAAACATTAGGCTGCGTAAGTCATCTTCTTCCACCACACCATCCAAATCAAAATCCAAACTTTGAAAAAGCTCATGGAAATTTTCATCCATAAAAGTCTTCAAAATTTCTTGAATGTAGTTAATAAGCCAACTTCTGTCTGCATTATCCAAGAGGCGATCATAATACACTCTAAGGACCTGTATAATAATTAAAAAGCAGCTTTAGGACTAATTCATTTATTTATTTATTTTGTTTCATTTCTGTGCTAATCTCAAGTAATATAAAAAGCACTCTCAGGAAATTTGAATAGGATTTATTAAAAGCATATCCAAACAATCAGGACCAATTCATGATCATGTTTATTTTTAAATATTAATTTTGATCATATATATTTGAAATAATATACAGTTACAGGCAGTCTTCAATAAATTAAGGCAATTTGAAGCAGATTGTAGAGATGCAAAGAGTATCAAGGACTAGAAAAGGAAAACAAAACTAGATAAGGTGACTATCTTTGCTGGTCACTCAGCTATAGATAGAGCTGGGCACTGGTATCTAGGTTTTCCAACTTCTGTACAGCTTCTCATTTTTCAAGCCAGATAACATATTGAAAATTATTGACAAGTCCATAGATATTATTTTATTTTTATTGAATTGACTGGGGTGACATTAACAAAATTACAAAGGTTTCAGGGGTACAATTCTATACTACATCATCTGAATAGATCAGTGGTTCTTAACCTTTTGTGAGGTACCGAACCCACCAGTTTCATATGGGCATTCACTGAACCCTTCTTTAGTGATAAATAAAATATGATTCTTTTTCCAAATTCAAGACATAGGTATATGTTTTTTTACTGGTGCACAAAACGAGCCGTGCATGAACATCACCTTGCCCAAAGAACAAAACCAACAAAGTGCATAAACTCACAACAAATTACAGTATTACTTTATTCTGGCCTCCGCGGCAGAGGTTTCTCCGAACCCCTGAGACTGACTCATTGAACCCCTAGGGTTCGATAGAACCCAGGTTAAGAACCACTGGAATAGATATATTTTTTTAAAGAACATATTCTAGAAAAGAGAAAATGTCTTCAATAGAAAACAAGTTTGTTTTGGACATTTGTTCATCATTTTATTGCAAATCAATACAGAAAGCAATCTACTAAAATAAATTTTGGTAATAGGTACATGTTATGGGACTATAAGAAACAATTAATCAGACTTGTTAACATAAAGTAACCGTTTCCTCAAAGTGGTATGAGTGTCCCTTGATTACAGTCTATTTTGTACTGAATTGTATTCCCCCTAAATTCATATACTGCAGCTCTGACACTGTATTTGGAAAGAAGTCCTTTAAGGTGGTAATTAAGGTTAAGTGAGGTCATAAATGTGAGGCCCTAATAGGGTTGGTATCCTTAAAAAAAAAAGAAAGAAAGAAAGAAAATAAAGACACCAGAGCTCTCACTCTTTCTCTGCAGACACATGAGAAGAAAGACCATGTCAGGACCCAATGAGAAGGCAGCTATCTGCAAGTCAAAAAGAGAACTTTCACCAGAACCCTATAGTGACAGAACCTTGATCTTGGTCTCCAGAACTATGAGAAAATCAATTTCTGTTGCTTAAGGCACTCAGTCTGTGGTATTTTGTTATGGCAGCACTAGCAGACTGATACATATGTAAGTAATGCACATTTTTGTCAGCAAAATTTCTGATATTTTGGGAAAATTACTTGAACCTATCTATGTTAGTTTTAGTAGAGGCAATAGTAAGCAAAAATACAGAAGGTGCCAAATGATGTTCAGTGTTATGAAAAATAAAGCAAGATAAAGAATAAAAAGTTATGGGGGTGGGAGGGTAGGGATGGTCCAAGTTGAGCCTCTGTGGTAAGTAGGTATTTGATCAGGGAACTTAAGGAGGTAAGTGGGTAAGCCTTATCAATAGTAGGGCTAGAGTGTTCCGGGAAGAAGGAATATCAAGAGCAAAGTTCCTGAGGTGTAGAATGCTAGATGCTTCCCAGAGTAAGATGTGGCCCATGACAAAGTGCTGCCTTAGGCAATGCACTCCTTCAGTGAGTCAACGGCATCCCCCTTCTCATCTCTTTCCCTACCCACTGTTCAGCATTAGTTCTATTACCCACATGAACTACTAGGCTTACAGCCTGTGTTCATGTCCCAGAATATAGATTCCACTCAGGCAACTAAGTGACCTACAGTGGAGGGGAGCAAGAATCTGTAGATCATACTGTTCCGAAGAAGCACTTTCAGGGACCTTGCTGTTGCCAAAATTTCCTAGTGGAATGGACCTTAACTTGGACATATAATTGAGGGTGTGAGGATTTAGAAATTCAAATTGTAAATTAAAAAAAACAGAACTTCTAAAAGCCCTTTAGAAATATATGTTTCTGTAGCAATAGTTTTAACATAGCACAATCCAATTTTCTTGATTTCTTAACTAGTTATAATGAAAATAACTATTATTTATATGTTAAAATGGAAGAAAATTCTTCCTCCAACTTTCCCATGTTCTTTGCCCATTTTAAAAATATTGAACAATTATTTTTGATGTATCATTTTTTGTGTTATCTCTCTTTCACTCTCCCTCTTTCCATCCCTCTATTAACTTTTACAAGAAAGTGCTCATCCCCATTCTTCTTCCCAAAAGGAATTTCAATATATATTTACATGGTTTCTATGTTCTCCAAGCTGGTTTGCTTTACAGTTCTTTTGACCTCTTGAAAAACCACAAATAAATAATGTAAATCTAGTTGCACTTTTACAAAGACAGCTCAAGTAGTGTTCCACCTCAAAATTATTTGAAGTCACTTAAAGGAGATTGACCTCAAGTGATATTTACTCAAAATATCCTAAAAATCAACAGGAATTTTAAAAAATGAGATACAATACATTTTAAATAGCATAAAATATATTAGTGTTATTTTTTTTAAATTATCTTGATTATTGACTTTTGTAAGGCTAAATAACTGAATGCATTTCAACAATGTAAATTGCTGAATATTTCTTATTGCTCAGTTGTTGACATAATAAAATCTTTCTTTCTGCATAATCATATTTCAATAAAACAGAAATTTACCTCATGAACCCAAAGACGTTTAATCACTGCTGTACTTTCTGCTGTTTCTGGTCTTGACAGACAGATACCCTGAATGACACGGGAGAAGTCACGAAGGTTGAACAAGTAGTGAGATTTAGCTGGAGTAGGCAAGAGATTCTTCATTGCTTCTTTATACAAATTCATTGTACCATACACAATTTGTGTGGTCAAATCTAGAAAATCATCTGAAAATTTGTAACTTAAAATTTTAAATAAAAAGAAGAAAATGTTAGCCAATATAGTTATAGTTCATAACTATTTTGCATGCCTAACAAAATTTTTATTCTGATTAAATCAATCAATTTATTTTATATAAAATCACTATTTCTTATAATAATAATAATAATAATATTTTGACTTTTTTTATTTATTTTTTTGCAAGAGAGACAGAGAGAAGGACAGATAGATAGGATGGGAGGGAGATGAGAAGCATCAAGTCTTTGTTGCTGCACCTTAGTTCATTGATTGCTTTCTCATATGTGCCTTGACCAGGGGGTGAGAGGCTATAGCAAAGCGAGTGACCTCTTGCTGAAGCCAGCGGCCTTGGGCTCAAGCCAGTTACCTTTGAGATCAAGCCAGTGACCATGTGGTCATGTCTATGATCCCATGCTCTAGCCAGTGACCCTTCACTCAAGCCAGATGAGCCCATGCTCAAGCTGGCCACCTTGGGGCTTCAAACCTTGTTTCTCTGTGTCACAGGCCAACATTCTACTCTCTGTGCCACTGCCTGGTCAGACATCAAATTTTTACTTATTTTTAACTTAAATTCAATTCATTATTTTATGTTCAAAGGAACTCATGAGTAGCAGAACCAACGTAATGGACCTTGAACTACATAAATAAGTGAACAGAATAGGCAAACAAGGAACCCAGATTACATAACTTAAATCCAAGATCCACTAAACAAATAAGTCTTAACCTTTTTCACTCCCTGGCATTCTCAATTCCATATATATAGAATCCCTCAAGTACACTGGTGAAACAGGTATTTTCAAAGAAAAAGAAGAAATAAAATAAAAATATAGAAAAAGAACAAAGAAAAGAAAAAGGAGAGTTAAAGGTAAAAGAAATTGTGAGCCAGCATAAAAAGTAGTAGAGAAGGAGGCAAAGGGCATGATTGGAGTAGAACAAACACAGGGAAAAAGCATTCATTTGGAAAAACTCTCTCTCTTTAACCTCTGTTTTGAGAAGGAGTCAGCTATCCTCTATCATCACGGGGTAGGGCAAGGAATGACAACTTCCTGACATTGGACATCAGGGAGCTGACACTTGTACTGCTTAGGTCTGCTAGACTCTGCACATCTAGTGGAGAAGCACCAAGTGTCCAGAGCTAGGGAGCAAGATTTCCACAGGGCATAGGTTCCAAGCTTATACTCAAACTTGGCCATGGACACCCCTTTAGAACTGAAAGAGTTCTCTGAGACATATCAAAGTCATAGGATAAACCTGACATATCTTCCCATCATTAACTGCACTATGTGGTGAAAATTCAAAATACTGAAAATTCCAACATGAACATATTATACAGCAGAATGCAAAATTTGTATGGAGTTTTAGGCTAAACTCCAAGACTTCAGACAAAAAGAAAGGAAGGAAGAAGAAAGGATAAAAGAAAGAAGAGAGGAGTGCAGGGGGAACAATGAGCAATATTATTTATTATCTTTTCCTATTCTAAGAATACTTTTGTGAAAAAGTTTCAGAAGCACTACTCATATTGGTATATTTTCAAAACATTTTATTCCACCTTAATGATAAACAAATATATTTTAAATTACCTACCAGGTTTTAAAATGCCAAGTTAAGATTCTAGAGAAGATTGTAAACATGGATTTATCACTAAAGTCGTTGATTGTTATAATATTGAAATGTCGCGTGAATCGAGGAGTTACTGGATTTCGACCACCACCTATATATTAAAAAGGATAACTCTTAACAACATTGTTAATATATACCAGAGCATTATCTCTAATATTTTAGAGCATAAAATAATTTAAAAAATGGACAAATCAGTGGCACACTGAGAAGTTAAGAGTAATCAGTTGGTTGGATAACCCTGACCTGAAAAAAGAATTCCCCTCAAAGTCAAGGTTTGGTTTTCTAGTTGAATTATCTGAATGAATCAACTACTTAGACAAAATCTTGGTTCAGACAGATATTAGCAAAAGAAACTCAATCAGACAGAAAGAGCCATTGGCCACCTTCTCTAGGACTTAAAACCCAAATGAACATCCTCATTACGATAAAATATTAACATACAATATTATACAATATTAATATTAGGTAAACCCAAATGAACAAACTTTAGGCTCCTCCCATGCATCTGAAATGAGCACAATGTTGGCATGATTCTTTTCCCACATCTTAAGTGAATTTTCCTAAGGTTAGTCTATGTCAGTGGTTCTTAACCTGGGTTCTATCGAACCCTAGGGGTTCGATGAGTCAGTCTCAGGGGTATGGAGAAGCCTCTGCCGCGGAGGCCAGAATAAAGTAATACCGTAATTTGTTGTGAGTTCATGCACTTTGTTGGTTTTGTTCTTTGAGCAAGGTGATGTTCATGCATGGCTCATTTTGTGCACCAGTAAAAAAACATATACCTATGTCTTGAATTTGGAAAAAAAATCATATTTTATTTATCACTAAAGAAGGGTTCGGTGAATGCCCATATGAAACTGGTGGGTGCGGTACCTCAAAAAAGGTTAAGAACCACTGGTCTATGTGGTTCATGTGGCTACTTTACTGGCTGCTCACATTTTTGAAACTTTGGGGATTATCTCACTTTTGTGAAATAATGATTACATTTTTTAAAAAATATTCAAAATTTTGTTTTTTCTTTCTTTTTTTATTAATTTTAATGGGGTGACATTGATAAATCGAGGCACATATGTTCAGAGAAAACATCTCCAGGTTATTTTGACATTTGATTATGTTGCGTATCCATCACCCAAAGTCAAATTGTCTTCCGTCACCTTCTATCTGGTTTTCTTTGTGCCCCTTCCCTCCCCATCCCCTTCCCTCTTCTTCCTCCCCCCCCCCAATAGAGTCCTGACTTAGAATGTAACATACCATTTTAAAAAATTGATTGATATTATCTTTAAATATATAGACAAATTGCAATTGTGTTTTGAAGGGATTCTATCATGAAACCGTTGGTTGAAAGAAATGGTTTTAAAAGTGTATAATATCTCTAATATATATTTGCATAAAATTGTATGAGTTCATGTTTTATGTTTATTTAAAACGGTAAATCTATATTTTGTTTTTCTCTGAATTATACAGTGCTGCTTCTGAAACATAAGCCAAGTGAGACAGCACAGAACTAGTAGTCTAAAGATCAAAACAGTTGTATATGTCTATGTATTAAGAAGGTCATAACGAACAGGGATTTACCTGGGCAAGTTTAAGAAGAGGCTGAAAGGGTTGCAGAAGGAATGATGGAGATTATATCCCCAGCTTGTCTTTACCCATTTCTCCCAGAGAACATTCAGAAATGGTGGTATTTTTAGGAAAGGGGGTCCAAGAGGAAAAGATACTTCATGGATTCAGTCTAATTTTCTGTCCAGTCCCTGAAGAGGCAGGGAAAAGTGGACTCATCATAGTACAAATAACTGGCTGGCAGGGGTGGAAGAAAGACAAAATAGAACTGAAGTTTGTGATCCAGGAGCAACAGTCTTACTTATGAGAGAGAGAAAGAGAGAGAGAGAGAGAGAGAGAGAGAGAGCGCTGAGGACAATTACTGACTCAGCAAACTGTCTATGTTACGGGTCAGATAAAGGTCAGGGGTTCAGAGGTAAATGCCAGAGAGCTTTCTGGAAGAAATAGTACATTGAGAAACGGAGTTGGTTTTTTTAAAAAAAAAATAGAATACCAACGTGAGTTCAGGAAAAGGAAAAGTAAAGATGCCCAGTTAGGTGAATCAAGTCATTTCAGATATTCCAGAATAAAGATTTCTTCTACATGGAGGTTCATTTCAGTTTATTAATTTCTATAGGAAAATGAAAAGGGTCTTTCAAAACAAAGTACCCTAATGTAAAAGCAAAGGGATTTGGAGAGTTAGTGGAAGAATGGCTTCAACCAAGGCAACCCACTTTGCAGTACTGACCATTGTGGTACACTCCCTTAGGTCACAATGTGTACACACAGAAACTATATATATACACGATTCATTGTTACTAAACTCATCCAATTAGATTTTTCTTTTTCCAGTTATTTCTTTAGAGAGAACCAGAGTGATTTTCAATCTTAATAATCACAAGCAGAAAATGTACCTGGAGGTCCCATAGCACACATGATTTGAATGTCCACTAATTTAATCACAGAACAATCCTTTAGGTCGTACCAATTCCAGTGATCTAACCACTGTCTCAGTAATTCAATGGGAGGCTGAGCCCCATATACTTCCCGAGCAGGCATATTGACATCATCTACAAAGACAACCTGACAATGACAAGAGAACAGGTATTACAAAATAGTAATATTTTATTCTAGCGTCCTATTGTGTAAATAATGTTGAGGCAAAGAACTAGACCATCATCTTATAGAATATCTATATGGAATGTGATAGTTTCTTTTCAAATCAAAACTAACACCCCTTAGAATCCATGCTTCTAAAGAATAGAGAGATAGTTTTATTACTAACTTTTATAGGTTAGGAGTTTAAACTTATTAATCCTGTCATTCATTTGTTTCTCAATATGCTTTCTCTTTTTTTCTTGTACAACTTCAATACATTAAAATAAACAAGAAATTTGTCGTTTTAAAATGAGTACAACCTCTGAGTGATGAGAGTGAAGTTGGAAAGGGTGTTCTTGGGAGAGGAACACAAGTAAGTCAATTGAAAGCTGTGATATTATAGGTCTAGAAAAGCAAGCAACCAAGTCTCTGCTAAATAAAAATGTTCGTGAGAGAATTGGAAAAGTAAGTTCCCAGATGAATATTCTATTTTTAATTTAAAGGGCAACAGCTTATTTTAAATGTCAAGTTCTCTAATGAACATACAAATATGAACACACTATTAAGGATATTTTAAAATTATAATTTGTGATTAAAAAAAAAAAAGAACTGGACCAAAAGATGTCAAGTCCCAGTACACCTAGTTTCCTTGTTCTGAGTGTAGCAGTGTGCATGAATAGGACCCGTGAAGTGCCATATGTATAGAAACAGAGCTATTACCATTCTCTTGCCCAAAGGGGGACCAAAAACTCCCTTTCTTCTTTTGTCCAGTTTTGACATGATAATATTCTGAGTTTGTGCTGCTGTAGTTTGTGCTGAGAAGTTAATTAGCAGAGGCTTGTAGATATCTTTATTGAGTTGATTTAAAAGGAAGTTCTATATAATAGAAAATAATGAAAAGAATCATAGTTGGAATTATGCTTTGACATTTCAAAATAAATATCAAACACCACTGTTGACAAATTTAACCTGAAAGTGTCTTAACCGTGTAAAAGGAAATGAAATCAACAAAAATAACAGTTACTGTATCAATGTTGTGTCTCTTTGTGACCAGGCCACACACGTAGCTTCTCTGATTTCCAAAACCACCACGTAGATCACATATTTCTCCTAAACATGAAGTCATAGGGACTTAGACGTTAAGAAACTTGCTTAAGGTTCTCAGGGACAGGACAAGAATTTACACAGCCATTTGTATCTCTCCAGATGAATGTTCTTTTTAATGCAGGTTATTATCTTTCCATTTCAATACCAAGTTATCTGATGGCAAGTTAGGAAGCTTAAATAATACAATTGTACCATATTTTCAAGTTGGAATTCACTGGAAAGTTGATGGAATTACAATAATTCGTTATGAAGATGTCGTGTTCCACAAACCATTTTGTAGAAGATAACGAAATAAAAAAAATGTTTACAATATATTAGGTAGAAAAGAGTAGATTACAAAATAAAATGAAAAATAAAAGTATGTTTTCAATTTTGTGAAAAGCAATGTTGTATTTGTCTAAGCAGTTTATTGCCTGGGCTGTATTTGATGGGGATACAAATGTCAAAAGGCTTTATTTTTCTCAGTCAATCATGTCAAGTCTTCATTCCCTGACTCTTGATGATATCTTGGATAAATCTCTTAGCTTTTTGTACACTTTCAGTTGTTTCTTTTCTTTTTTTTTTTTTTCAGTCAGTGTTCATTATTTAATCACTGTTAGGCATTTATAGTTATTCATTGGAATGTTATTGTTATATATTTAAAGTCACTCAATGTCATTATTATTTGTATTGGAATGTGCTTTTCACAATAAGTTATTTAGAAGCTATTATGTGGCAGTGGCTAAGAAAGTCAGTAGGACCTTCTTTTCAGAAATGGGAAACTAGAAAGCCTGTTCACCAGGCTGTCATTGGAATCTCCTAAGATAGCCTAGTGATTGGTTCAAAGCATCTACAAAGAATGTAAAATGAAAGATCATTTGGGGCCTTGGCCAGTTGGCTCAGTATTAGAGTGTCTGCTAGGCATGTGGAAGTCCTGGTTTTGATTCCCAGTCAAGGCACACAGAAATGACTATCTGCTTCTCCACCTCTCCCTCTCCCCCCTCTCTCTCTCTTTCTCTCCTCTCTTCCTCTCCCACAACCATAGCTTGGTTTGAACGAGTTGGCCCTGGGCACTGAGGATGGCTTCATGGCTTTGCCTCAGGCACTAAATAGCTCATTCCAAAGAATAGAGCAGAGGCCTCAGATGGGCAGAGCTTGGTTGGGGCACGTTGGGGAACATGTGGGAATCTGTTTCTGGCCTCTCATTTAATAATAATAATAAAAAGATCACCTGGAATTCTCTTCAGAAGAAAAAAGTGCTGAAGATAACAGGTAACACCCCTTCTAAACAAAATCCCAACAAATAACCTACTGGTAATAAATTGATAATTATTTTAATCCATGATTTGTATATACTTAAGGTTAAAAAATGGTCTTTTAAAACTAAAAAATAAATCCTGTCCAAACCAACACTGTGATTCAAAATCTCAGTCTAAACTTCTCCCTTCCCTGGGAGGAATCGGGAAATTCCCTGATACATATGACATTTAGCTTATAATCAAGGTGTCATTTCAATCTGCTGTGAAAGTGATTATTTAATAGTGATACCAGGATAATTGTTTAACTATGTACCCCAATGTATTCCAAAAGGATTAAATGACTAAATTAAATAAAGAATGAGAAACAGGTACTGTCACAAATTAGGGAAACTTGAATTCACTGGGACCTGCGATGGGCCATGACCACTGACAGCTTTTTCCCTTTCCTTCCCTGCTTCACCTGGCTTCTTCCTGTCCCACGTTTGGGTAGGAAGCAGAGCAAAAGAGAGAGAAGCCAGGAAAAAAAAAAAAAAAACCTACGTCACTGGCTCCACTCTGGTTCTCTCTCGGTTAATGCTCTCTTGCCTGTTGTGATGAACTCCCAAATGCTTGCTTCCTGTGAGGAGCGGACATGCAGGCTCTTTAGCTACTCCAAAGGGACACCAGACTACACAGTTCTCTGACACAGGGAGCAAATGTGGTTTCCTCCCTGCTGTGGCCAGTCATCTAGAACAGAGTCTCAGGAAGACTCAAGTCCACTTATCTCTCCTGTTGTCCAGCTGAGCCTGGGGAAACTTACTTGTCATGCAAAGGCAGGATGTGTTATCTACTATTCATTCCAGCCAGCTTTCTGTTTTCAGAAACCTGAAACTAGAGACAAGAACTGGTCTTCATCAAGGTGACCCCCTAACCTCAAGGGAACACAGGTTTTGTAAAGCTGCTGAGATTTGGGGCTTTATCTGTTACAGCCGCTAGCATTTTATTAACAAACACACAATAGGTATAATTCTAGAAATCAAGAAAACTTATTGCATTACTAAATTACTGAAAAATTACTAAAAACTTTTTAGTAAAATATTACTAAATAACTTATTACTACATAGTAACCATTCAGATATTAAATAATTGAGAAAAATAAATATCAAGTATAATTAACTAAAACATCTCTTTCAAGGGATATTAAATTCCTTATTTTTATTAAAAGACCTAAAAAGGGACAGTAATTTAGTAATATTAATTGACATCATATCTTTAATTTTATAAAATAAGTAAGCAATTCCACACAAATTCTCTGTGGCTCACACAAAATACTTGAATATTTAAAAACATTAAGTCTACTATTTCAGGTGATATTAAAATAACATTCTTAGGCATACTATGCATATTTTAATATGTAGATTTCTACAATACTTACAATAATATAAGCACTCTTTCCAGTTCCTGTTGGTCCTACAAATATTGAAGGCTTTTGATGGGTGGTTAATAATTCCATTAATGCTGAGTATCGAATTGTGTCCAGAGTTGGTACAATGATTTCATTAAACATCACATCCTTAGGAATTGGAGGAGCACCTGCTAATTTCTTTATCCATGGTTCCCATTTTCCTATTCCCTGTTTATAATAAACAGCCAAATAGAGAATGCTATGTTATGAAATACTTTTCAGACCTCTGTACTTATGTCCCTTTAGAGCAGTGGTTCTTAACCTGGGTTCTATCGAACCCTAGGGGTTCGATGAGTCGGTCTCAGGGGTTCGGAGAAGCCTCTGCCACGGAGGCCAGAATAAAGTAATACCATAATTTGTTGTGAGTTCATGCACTTTATTGGTTTTGTTCTTTGAGCAAGGTGATGTTCATGCACGGCTCATTTTGTGCACCAGTAAAAAAACATATACCTATGTATTGAATTTGGGAAAAAAATCATATTTTATTTATCACTAAAGAAGGGTTCGGTGAATACACATATGAAACTGGTGGGTTCGGTACCTCAAAAAAGGTTAAGAACCACTGCTTTAGAGAAAAAATAAAAAACCAGTACCAAGAAACCCTAATATTCATACAGCTTTTTATTTTTTAAAAACTTTCACGATGGGGCCCTGGCTAGCTAGCTCAGCGGTAGAGCGCCAGCCAGGCGTGTGGAAGTCCTGGGTTCGATTCCCGGTCAAGGCACACAGGAGAAGTGCCCATCTGCTTCTCCACACTTCCCCCTCTCCTTCCTCTCTGTCTCTTTCTTCCCCTGACACAGCCAAGGCTCCATTGGAGCAAAGTTGGCCTAGGCGCTGAGGATGGCTCTGTGGCCTCCTCCCCAGGCGCTAGAATGGCTCCAGTTGCAGCGAAGTGACAGCCCAGATGAGCAGAGCATCATCCCTTGGTGGGCATGCCAGGTGAATCCTGGTCGGGCGCATATGGGAGTCTGTCTCTCTGCCTCCCCGGTTCTCACTTCAGAAAAATACAAAACAAAAAAATAAATAAAAATATTTCATGATGATTTTTTAACTTAAATTTTGTGTAAAATTAAGAAAAATAACTAGGCTTTTAAATAAATAAAAATAAAATTGCAATGCTATGATATTTTTGATTATGAAATCACTGATTATGCCAACTCATAGATCAATTTTTGTGATCAAATGTTAAAATCCTTAATGGTATTAAGAAAATGGAATTAATTAATGTATTAAAGAGCAAAGAAATTTATTCAATAAATATTAAGCAATATAAAATTCTTTCCCACCTAAAACATCATCTCCATACTGTTTTATTTTCACGTTATTTATATCAGCTTATCATTTCAGGGGGGATTTGTTTTAAATTGTGGTTAAAAAAACACCTAAAATTAACCTTTAACCATTTATAAAATTTATTTATTTATCTATTTATTTTAGAGAGAGGGGACAGAGAGAGAGAGAGAGAGAAAGAGGGGAGGAGCAGGAAGCATCAACTTCCATATGTGCCTTGACCAGACAAGCCCAGGGTTTTGAACCAGTAACCTCAGTATTCTAGGTCAACGATTTATCCACTGAGCCACCACAGGTCAGGCAAGTACTATATATTCCTAAACTTCATCCTCAATATAGTACTTATGGGAGCTATAAAAAACAAAGAAGTAAACAAACACCACCCAGGTTTTATTGTCCAATGTGTTTGAGAAGTGCTGAATTAATACTACTAAACCAGCTGTATTTGTTCCTACAGGACTTCTTAGAGCAGTGGTTCTTAACCTTTTTTGAGGTACCGAACCCATCAGTTTCATATGTGCATTCACCGAACCCTTCTTTAGTGATAAATAAAATATGATTTTTTTTTCCAAATTCAAGACATAGGTATATGTTTTTTTACTGGTGCACAAAATGAGCCGTGCATGAACATCACCTTGCTCAAAGAACAAAACCAACAAAGTGCATGAACTCACAACAAATGACGGTATTACTTTATTCTGGCCTTCGAGGCAGAGGCTTCTCCGAACCCCTGAGACCGACTCATCTAACCCCTAGGGTTCGATAAAACCCAGGTTAAGAACCCCTGTCTTAGAGCCTGTGATATGCTATCATGAACTATGGTCCTCCAGGCAGTGTCCTTGACCAGTATGCTCATAGTGCTGGAATAGATGTCATAATATTGAATTTTATTTAGTAAGTATAACTGGCCCATCAGGTATTATTATTTGTCTCATTTTATCAATGAGAAAAATGAAGTTTAGGGCAATTTAATAACTAGTCCAAGGCTATTCAGGAAGAAAGTGGTTTTACTAGGACTCAAACCCAGCTGCACCTGATTTCAAAAGTCAGCGTATCTTCTTTACTCCGTGCTGTCTCTTAAGGTAAACAAGGGTGACAAAGAGGCCACAGAGCCATTATGTGCTGTGTGTCTTGGAGAGGACTCTACCAGGTTGATAGCTGCAAATTTTGTTTCAGAACTCTTACCTCAGGGACAAACTGATAATCATAAATGGTCTTTTTTTCAGGAAATGGGACAGTTGGTTTTTTTGCAGATGTTTGTTCAGCACCGCTCAGTAATTTAAACTTATTTTGCGTTTGTTCTGAAATTGGACCTTCCATTAGTTCTCGAAGAATCTTATCAAATTTCAATCGATCATCATCTTTACAAGAAGCACCGATGGACCATATCAATGAAAACAGAAAAATGCCCTGTATTGAAGAAATGAAAATATAGAATGCATTAAAGAGTAATTTTAATCTATCCTTGAAGTTTAAATAAGATTAGCCAGATTAACATCTGTGGAAGGAAATGAATAAACTGAGATATAATATTATTATATTACCTCTAGATTTTGTAATAATTAGTTTTTTAATCAAATTGTAAGTTTTATAAACATCTTATCATCAGAGAAAATAATACAATGTGAAATATAATTTCTAGCCAGAGTGAAACCTTAGAATAATTAGACTGAAAAATCACATGATATTTTAAGTATACAGCAGGACCTTGATATTAAAAAGAACATTGAGATAACTTTTTAAAACGATAATAGAATATTTTTATAAGGAATAATCAACCACAATATACATGTTTTTAAAATTTAAGGTTTGATACAGTGGTTATTTTTAAGTAGAACAAATTCATATGTTTTTAATTACCTGTTGTAATAATTATTGAAGTATTGATTGCACAACTAGAACTGCCATCCTGCAAGATTTTTTTCTTACCAGACTCAGGCAGAGGGAACAGGGTAGATGATAAGACCAACCACTAAATGAGAAAACCTGTTTACTTGTTTTAAAATAAAATCCCCATCCCTGATGGGTTGGTTCAGTGGTAGAGCGTCGGCCAACATGTGGATGTCCTGGTTTGATTCCAGTCAGGGCATACAGAAGAAGAGACCATCTGCTTCTCTACCCCTACCGCTAACCTACTCTCTCTCTCTCTTACCTTCCTGCAGCCATGGCTCAATACATTCAAGTGCATCAGACCCAGGGTGCTGAGGATGGCTCCCTGGAGCCTTTGTCTCAGGCAAGCTGAAAGTATCTTGGTTGTGAGCATAGCCCTAGATGGGCAGCCCATGGGCCCCAGACCTGGGTTCCCGGTGGATTCCAGTTGGGGCGCATGCAGGAGTCTATCTCCCCTCCTCTCACTTGGAAAAAAAAATGAAAATCTCCTTTTTAGTGCCAGTCCTAACACAGTCTTGACTCTGCTCATAGAAGTTGGGGATTCTATTTTGACACGGATTACCTGTTCCTAGATTACTCACAGACTGTTTCTCTCTAGAAACTATATAAAATTAAATTAAAAATTAATTTATTTTATAAAATATAAGCAAGAATAGCAACATATTGATTACATTAGAAGTGTTACTATTAGGGATTACAATGTTTATTAAAGAATATTCAAGGACTGTTGATAATTTTATATCCATTTTACAAATATGTATAGATTACAAATATGTATAGATTACATATTTGTAAATATAGAAATGATTATATATTTTCTTGTTTTCCTCAATCGAAATACACACACATATATATACACACATATATCTTAAAATTTTATATCTCATGAAAAATGAAGAAAATCAAGGGGAAAGAAAACAATGAATTGTTATGATTTGGCAGTTGAAAGAGAGGTGAATCTCATTGTCAAATGGCAGTTGACATTTTAAAGACTAATAATTTCTGAGGTCGATCATATGGCCCTAATTTTAGTAGAAGATCTAAGAAATCACTGGGCTCTACCTAAACCTCATGATAAAACAATATTGCCAGTCTAGGTGTTTCCTTTACCAGTGCCTGGTATATGGGTCCTGATTTTTTCCCTCACTGTTCAGCTACCACCCATTGTCCTGCCCCTAATTCCAAAGGGGAATTGAGTTTCAATAATTATGAAGCAACGGGGAAAGCAACAGATGTCTTTCTAATGCACGATTCACAGGCAATGGACCTTACCTCAAGTAAAGAGTAAGTTTCTCGATCATTTCTCTCTTTTATTTTGGCTTCATCAGCAAAGTCACTCATAAAACAATCTATCAGATTCATTAAGGATCGAACTAAGTTTGTATCTGAAGTAGGAGATAATTCCTAAAGAAATCAGTGAAAAGTATATAAAACCAATGAATTTAAACATGGGTCTAATTAAAATAGCATCAACTATTTATCTATTGGACTCATTTAGTTCTATGAGCCATAGTATCCATACAAAGGTACTAACATTCTACTTTCATGGGCAGGAGAACTGGGCACGCATTTATTCCCTAGTCTAAAGTGTGGTGGCTGTTGATGTGACATCCATGTCGTGTTTGTCCTTTCACCACTCTTATATTGAACCTCAAATTAAAAAGAATTCACTATTACATGCTTTATTTACTCAAAGACATAGATTCCAATTTTATACACAAAAATACTAAAAATTCTTTCAAGGAAGGCAATTAATTTGCTTATCTAAAATGCTGAATGAATAAAACCCACTTTAAAACATCTTTATACACTACAGCAATATTCATCGCCAACTCATCCCTATAAAATATATTTTCATGTCTTGAAGAGCACAAAAACATTGCTGGAGTGTTATAAATTGTTCCTCATGTTATTTTTGGGAGTCTCACCATGAAAGCCTATAAAATAAGTGATATAATGTGTACAGCTCTTTGAACTACACAGCACACATAAAGTTCTGAGTGGACACCTGTCTTTTCCCCTCCAAGCTCCCCTCCAGCCTTTAGAGTCATATTGCTTCAATGGACTCTCTGAAGATGAGAAGCAGCTGACCTCATATTCAGCCACAGCCTCAGCAGAAGCAGAAATGATAACTGAGTTGCAGGCTTAAGGTGGGACTAAGTGTTACTGACACAACACCAAAGTACAAATAGTTATTACTAAAAATAAGACAGATACTTATAACTTCATAGTAAATAACAGACGTTCAGAACTTCTTCGAGAGAGGACAAAGATGCAAAGCGTATTTTAGAAAGTGTGCATTAAAAGTGGGTCTTTTTCTGTCTTGCTGTTGAAAGTATAAGTTTCTGTTATATGAAAAATTCCTTTACTTGGAATATTTATATTCTCTGACTGAATCAGAAGATAAAAGATCCTGTAGGTCATTTTATTATGACTTCAATTGATACATGTTTAATTGTTTCTGAAGTATGATGATTTCATATCTATAACATAATTCAGGTTTCTTTTTTCTTCCCTCCCTCCCTCCCTTCTTTCCTTTCTTTCTTTCTGGCTTATAGCCGAGCTTTCTGAAGGAGCAGTCTACACTCATTGTCATGCCAGTATCTTCCACATTGCTTGACCCACTGCCCTGAAGTGACATTGTCTCACCCCTGAAAGTGCTTGGGCCAGCATTCTCCCATTATCTCTTCAATTGCCAGATTTCAGGGACACGTACCAATCCTTTCCTGCCTGACCTTATAAGTAATTTCTCATAATACTAACTACTTGCTTCTTACAATGCTAATCTCTCCTCCCTCTTTCTTCTGAAATTGCATGTGCATCTGGGATTCTACCCTTTGTTCTATCTATTCTTTTTCCTCTGGGTTTTCCCTTTAGGTAATCTCCAGTAACATGGGTCTAAACTCCACTCTCCAGATTTGTACTTGGAGTTAAAGTGTTTCTGTTTTATTTCCAACAGCAGGAGAAATACCAGCCTTTTGTTCCTTTGTTTATTCTAAAGCCCAAGTACATCTTAAAGGACCAACCTCCCAAAGCAGAAACTAAGCATATGTTTCATACAACTTCAAACTGAAAAGGGTTTAAGAGCTTTGCTAGAATTCCATTAATTTTCTGAGGCAGATTTCCATTCATGCTGTCATTCCTCCACCTTCTTCTATCTTTCCCCCACCACAACCTCCCAGGGTGCACTGAATGAAAGACAAGTGGATTTGCCAATTCTAGAGCCTCGTTAAATCCCTCTACCAGGGACTGACTGACTTCTCTCCTGGAATTTGTTTTTCTAGGTATTGAATGTAATCCCTAAACAATCAGATGCATTTATGCTGCATACAGAGAATTCCTCACTCGGGATGTCCAAGCAGTAATACAAGTAATACATTTTCCTTCACCAGTACCCACTGTCCAGTTCTTTAGATGTCACAAATGAGATCACTGTTTAAAACAGTTCTTTTTTCTGATACAAAATAATATATATTTATTTAGGAACATTGTAAAATACAAAAATATATAATAGAAACTATTTAAACTGTAATCACCCATCATAAATGAAAGAAAACATTTTACGGTATTTTCACCCAGATGCGGTTAGTGGCCTTTGAGATATTTTTTTAAGAGAAAAAAAATTGGCACCCATACATTTCCTTGAAACCTAAGATGCTTCGTTTAAAATATTTTTGATGGAATAAGTATATCAGTAAAAATATTTTTATTTTAATTATCAAATAGGTTTCAGTCAAACTAGAAATAATTTTAATGTCTAGTAGTTGACAATAAAAGCAGACATTAAAATTGATACATTTAGCTAATTTGGATTTTTCACTTTTTTTAAATCTTAAAATTCCCATCCTTCTTACCTTTGTGTGCTTTCTAATAAATTCAACAGAAATAGGGACCATCCTGTCAAATAAGCTTATTATAAATTCCTTCTGAGTAAGATTGACTGTAGCAGGTAAAAGATTTATCCAAGATATCATCAGTGGTCTCCAACCTAACATGTGAGGTTCCATGTAAATCATACCACATCTGGAAACCTGGAAAACAGTTAACTATTGACCATCAGGGTAATAATGCTCATAAAAGAGATATGACTTGGTACATCTGTTTCTTACAAACTCTGATTTTACCAATGGTTGCAGACAGAGAAGAAAGAAACCCAAAAAAACCTTAACTCTTAAATTTGTATGTCAACAGATATGTATGTCTGCTTCTAGAGAATCACAGATTGCTGTCAAAATGAATTATACTAATACTTTTCATTTAAAGTCAAAGTTTTTCAGTAATAAAAGAATTTATAACATTCCATATTTATAAGCAGATGTCAAAATTGAAAACTTACAGTGGCAGGAGAAGCAACTTCCAAATCCATTGGTTCAAAAATAAGATTCATTTGTGGTGACATTTGAATAATCTCCCCACTCATCAGACATAGCTTTTTGTTGTCATCCAGCACAGTATTCATATTCTCAATCCATACTGCATCTACTGGCCCATCAAAAATTAACCATTTCCTATCTGGTGTCTGGTTTATGCATATGGAATACAGGGCAAAAATGTAATAATGAAGGAAACAGTTCAATAATATTTCAAAATTTTAAATGTAACTCTCTTAAAATTAATTTCATCATGAAAATGTAAAAGTATCTTTTGAAAAAAGTAAAAATATGAATAAAGTATCTATACATATATATAAAATAAAGAATATGTAGAATACATATAAAGTAAATACTGTATAAAGAGAGAGATAGCAAAAAACTTTATACTGGGTAGGGGAAAAGTAGGTTTATGGCAGTTTATATGGAAAATAAATTATAATACAAGAATAAACTGTGCTTTGCATACTCACAGTTGTAATTCTACTTTGGCCCCACACTATATATGCCATGAATAAGATACAATATAGCGTCTTAAGTCTCTTTTTTAATGTTTCTGAATTCAATATATAATATGTTTTAGAAAGTATTTTAAAGTAAAAACAAGTAATTGCCAAGGAAAACAAAATTTTCCTTTGGATTGTCTGACTCTACATAGTATTTTGTTCATAACATTTATTAATCTCTGTGCTAAGTAATAAAAATTTTTGGTTCTCTTGGGCTGAACTTCTTTATGGTGGTATAAGATATCAATATCAATGTAACATCCACAGCCCCACAATGATAAATATACAAATATTTACATATTATCTGGAATACGGTACATGCTCATTAAACATTAAGGCATAACAAGGTATTAGCTGGCAAGTGCAAAACAGGGTCTCCTTTCCAGATCCTTATGAATCAGCCTTTTTTATGCACAGAAATGGTACCTTGGTTTAACTTTAGTAAATGTGAATTTGAGTTGGAGTGTTGAACAATTTGAATCCATCTTAACACATTCTCAGTCCCTATGTCCAACTGCGTTAATCTACAAGACAGTGACCTGTCATGGGTTCAGACTACCACACATTCATACTCAGAGGCCAGTTCTGGCCGAGTTCTGGAAGCAAGGAAGGGTCCATACCCAGAGATTAACTTTCCCTCAGAATGTCTTCCCATGCCTGTTAATATTCACTGTGGAAAGTACTACCTTTTAATGACAGGATGTTGGGCTTTATAGTCTGAAGGACCTCACTTTTAATTTGTCTCTAATACTTAGAGCTATGTGACTCTGGGTCAGCTACTTAACATCCTTGACACTCAGTAGTTATTAAACATCGCTTCCTGGAAAATGCTATGTAAGGTATGTAAAGAGTACAAAAAGGGAGAGATCTCATGATTAATTCTGTATAAATAATGTTGACTGCATACCTTATTTAGAGAATTCATATGTTAATTTGGGTCAGAGTGCATCCATTGTAATGAGAGGACCAGAGAAGATACATCCATAGTCTCAGATCTCTGTCTGCTTACCTGTGCCTAAGGATTATTTCTACTCTCAAGATTATTAATAAAGCAAGATCTCTGCTCCAGGAGAGCCTATCCTGATGTTACTCATTGCCCACAGCCCTTCAGCCAATAAGAGCAGAGCTGAGATTTGATGTTTCCCTATTATTACACTGACTCGTGATCAGCTGGGTCTCCAAGTAGAAAAAGAGGACCAAATTTAGTATGTCATAATCAGAATAAAAGAAACATTCAACCTATTTGGTTGGTTGTTTTTATAAATGTCTCTGGTGTAGGCCCTTGTCCTTTAAGACTAACCTTAGCAGGCTGTCTCCCACATAATCACAATCCATGGATAGCCTGATAACATAGCAATCAAGTAACCACCTATTGGTCTGTAATCTCTTTTCGTAAGAGTGGGCAACAGCCACTTCGCAGAATAAGCAGAAGAAGCCAGGAGTACGTAAGTACACACTCCCATTCACAGCAGCCAGCAGCTGGCATATCCATTATGGTCTTGTGCTTTCCACAGGAAGCCCACTGTCTTCTTAACCTACTAGGACAGTGTTAAAACTTTGAGTCATCATTTTGTAATGGTCTGCAATTTCTTCTCTAAGCACTGGAGTCCACTGAACAATTAGTGGGTGTGTCAGTGCCAGCAGCCCTGCAGCAGGGCAGAGGGAGAGCATCACGGAAGGAGCAAAGGGACATGCCATTCAGAGGCTCTCCTTCCTGGATCACTTACCCTGATAAATGAAAACCATAAATTCTCCCCCCTATACCTTTTTCTCCTTCCCTCTCTTCTCTGCACACCAGGGCAGAGGCGCTTGTCAGCAGGTCTCTGGCATCTGTCGAGGCAGTGGTGGAATTTAGCCAGTTCACACCAATTTGGCAGAACCGATACCTAATTTTTTTTTGCTAAGTTTGGTGAACCAGTTAAAATGGCACTTTTCATCAGGGTTCTCTCTATGGTGGGCGCCAGGGCAGCTACCCAGTGTGGAAATCACAAATTGACACTCCTTACTCTTTCTTAACATTCATCTGCACAACAGCGTATTCTAAGTGCCCGTAGTAATGTTCATTCTGTCCATAGGTGAAAAACATTGCAAGTGAGGATGTCAAACAAGAAATATCTTAAAGAACAGTTTTACTGGGATTTATTTGTCAGGTATTATTTAACATTTTTATTGATATTTTAAAACTCTTTCTTATAACATAATCTAGTTTTGTGTACCTCTTTTATTGTCCTTATTTAAGTATTAAAGGTATGAAATAATAAACTACCTTTTGGTAAATCGGTTTTATACTTAAAATGGTCATTAGAGCCGAGAATCGGTTGTTAAATTGAGTCCCACCACTGTGTGTGTTATTGAGCTTCTTCAAGAAATTCTGACAGACTATCCAGTAATGTGTTCTAAATAAATATCTTGAGCTATAAATATGTTTGTTTGAAACAACTGAAAAGATCAGAAATTGGTGAGGAGGAAACATCACAGATTTCTAAACCTGTATGTAAAAGCATGAGACTTACCATTGAAGAAGCAAATGCTCTGAAACTGACAGCAAGGACCCCATCAGACCACTCATGTGACACTAAGTCAAATTGTCCATACAGCTGACCCATGGTGACAGACTTAGGGTTTAAAACAGTAATTTGAACCTTGTTTTCTTCCATTAACCCCTTAATGAGAGAGAAAAAAATCAATCAAACAATGCATTTATTTATATTTTGAAGAACAATGTCTTTGTTTATAGAAAACATGGCTGTGTATACAGAAAATTCTAAGAGTCTAGAAATGAACTACCAGAAGGAATGAGTGCATTTAACAATGCTCCAGCATACAAGGTCAACATGTAGAAATCAACTGTATTTTCTATGCCAATAAACAACTTAAAAATAAAAAACTTAAATTATCATTTACAATGGTATTTAAAACCTCACAAAGTACTTAGAAATAAGTCAGTAAATGTTGTACAAGATATATAAATCTAAAACTACAAAACAGGAGTTGGCAAACTTTTTTGGTAAAGGGTCAGATAGTAACTAATTACAGGCTTTGCAGGTTGCATAAGATCTGTGACATATTCTTCTGCTTTTCCTTTTTCTTTATTTTCTTCTTTTTTAAAACCTTAAAGAATGCTAATACCATTACAAAATTAGGCTTTGGGCTGAGTTTAGCCCACAGGCTATGACTGGCTGACTTCTGCTACAAAATAGCTACAAAGCAGAGAAGTATGTACCATTTTCATGGAAAAGTCAATATTGGTAAATTGTCAGTTTTAACCAAAACACTAAAAACTGGTTATGAAATTATTATAAGAGATGTTAATACCCTTGGGACATAAGCACTGTTTTTGTTTTTAATTAATAGATTTTATTTTTTAAGAGTAGTTTTAGGGTTACAGAAAATTGAGCAGAAAGTACAGAGATCCTCACATGTTCCTTACATCCTATCCCTCCTAGTTTCTCTTACTCTTAAGCCCTTGCATTAGTTTGGCACATGGTTATGACTGATGAACTAATATTGAGACATTATTATTAACTAAAATCCATGGTTTACATTAGGGTTCATTCTTTGTATTATACAGTTTTATGAGTTTTGTCAATGCATGAATTCATCTAACCACCATTTCAGTATACAGAATAGTTTCACTGACCTAAAAATCCTCTATTCT
Organism: Rhynchonycteris naso; assembly: GCA_037038555.1. NCBI lineage: Eukaryota > Metazoa > Chordata > Mammalia > Chiroptera > Emballonuridae > Rhynchonycteris > Rhynchonycteris naso. Next base: position 38,093,867 of record CM072997.1, on the reverse strand, counting down.
CTACCTATTTATAATCATTTCATGTTTATATATAACAAATAACATTCTTTTTAACATTGCTTTTCATCCAGCACACACAGAGCTTGGGATACAAACGGCCAAACTGAAGAAATGTCATCATCTTAGAACAGTGGTTCTTAACCTTTTTTGAGGTACCAAACCCACCAGTTTCATATGCGCATTCACCGAACCCTTTAGTGATAAATAAAATATGATTTTTTTCCAAATTCAAGACATAGGTATATGTTTTTTTACTGGTGCACAAAATGAGCCGTGCATGAACATCACCTTGCTCAAAGAACAAAACCAACAAAGTGCATGAACTCACAACGAATTACGGTATTACTTTATTCTGGCCTCTGTGGCAGAGGCTTCTCCGAACCCCTGAGACCGACTCATTGAACCCCTAGGGTTCGATAGAACCCAGGTTAAGAACCCCTGTCTTAGAACAAAGTTGCCACCACCAAAGCAAGGCTTTTGTCCCAAATATAGCAAAGCTGGTGTGAAGCTATAGCTTGCATGCAGTGGCTATGAAGCTTGTTCCTTAGGTCACAACAATGTCACTTTTGGAATTTCTTGACAATAAACTGTTTGGGGCTTTCTAGTTTGACTAAAATGCATACTCCTATCTTCATTTTCTTCAATGTTGAGTGGCACCACATTTTGCTCTTTTATAGTGACTCTTTTAAATAGTAAAAACAATTAGTCCACCGTAATAGAAAACCAGAAAAAATATCAACAAAAACCAAGAAAAGCCTGACCTGTGGTGGCGCAGTGGATAAAGCGTCGACCTGGGAACACTGAGGTCGCCAGTTCAAAACCCTGCACTGGTCTGGTCAAGGCACATATGGGAGTTGATGCTTCCAGCTCCTCCCCCCTTTCTCTCTTTCTCTCTCTCTCTCACTCTGTGTCTCCTCTCTAAAATGAATAAAATAAAAATAAAAAAAAATAAAAAAAAAAAACAAGAAAAGGAAGACAGGATGGCAGAAAGGCAGAAAAGGTAAAGGGAAGGGAAGGGAAGGGAGGAGAAGAAAGGAAATAGCATGTAAGTGTAAAAGCAGAGAAAACAGATGACAGAAATAAGTAGCATATTAGTTTGTGCAATAAACATAAATAAATTCATCCCTCTGTGAATAGATAAAGACCATCAAACTGGAGAAAATAAAAATCAAACCATTTACTCTCTATAAAAAGTAAATCACAGTGACAACCAGAGTTACAATTAAAGACATGGGCCGTATATACAGTGTGTCCGTAAAGTCACGGTGCACTTTTGACTGGTGACCAGTCAAAAGTGCACCGTGACTTTACGGACACACTGTATATGCAGGGAGAAAACATGGGTTGCAGTGTTGAAATTAGATGCAGGTGATCCAAAGCAATAAGGGAACAAGTAGCTAATTTTGTACTGGTGAAGGGGAGACTGCACAGTGAACATCGAATGGTCACCAGTCCCACAGAGGCTGTAAGCATAGAAATATGTACGGAAAAACTATTCAAAACACAAGTAGACAATATTAGTTGGAGAACTTAAAACAACCTTATTCTTTTAGCATAATAAAGTAGACAAAACTGTAATGTGTAGGAAAGAAATTTTGAATAATATAATACTTATTATTATATATGTGTGTATACAGATATTATAACACACACACACACACACACACACACACACATTTCAATTCAGGACTACGAACAGATGTTTGCATTACAATTATAACCACCCAGAAAACTAAAAAAAAAAAAAAAAGTCTACTAAAAGTATAAAAACAAAACCACCAGGTTTCTTCATGTTTTCAGAGTTTTTCCACATTGATCATGTGCTACCTTTATAATTAAACATTTTTAAAAACATAAATTAAAAGTTGACAGGAAAATATGTGGTATAACCTTTATGTCTGAACTTCCTACTTGCCTCATATTACTTTTCTACATTTATTTTCTTGTTGACTAGTTGTTCGATTTGAAGTTGCTGCATTAAAATATCTTTTCAAATGACCATACATTCTATCTTGCACAATCCTGACTATAAATAAGTCAATGCATTTATAACACTCTTACCTTTTCACATATATCATTTAGTGCTCCAGCCAAAACACGATACGCACTGGTTTTTCCTCCAAACGGTTCTCCAACAATCATAAAACCATGACGCACAATCATCATTTCATATATTTGGAGAATCTTCTCAGAAAAGAAATCAGTCATTTGCAAATTCATGGTGTCACAGGTGTCTTTGATAGCCATCAACAAGTCATTGTAATCTGGTTTCGGCAATTTCACACCAGGAAACAAATCTGAAGTAATCCCCTGATGAAAGACAATTTGGGCATTTATATTATATATTTATACATTCACTATATACATATATATATATATATACATATACATATACACAAATAAATGTATATATTACACACATGTATACAAACATACACACAAACATTTACGCAGATATATATACATAAACATGATACAATTTCTCTCACCTTCATATAAAATATTGATGGAAATAGAGCTGTCAATAGTATTTTAACAACTTTACAGAAGTATGATTACATACAACAAATTGTATATATTTCAAGTGTACAATTTGATAAGTGAAATAATCAAGCCAATCAAGATCTATCACTCCTAAAATCTTCCTTGTGGCCTTTGCAGACCTCCCTATCTCCCTTCCTGCCTCCCCTCTCCGTCCCTGGCTACCACTGATTTGCTTTCGGTTACTATTTTTATTAGCAGTGTTTAGAATCTAGTATAGATAAGTTATATATTATGTTTATTACTTTTTATTTTCTGGGTTTTTTCACTTGGCATAAAGATTTGTAAATTCACACGTCTCAGCATGTATCAACAGTTCACTGTATTGAAGAATCCCCTTGTACTGAAGTACCCCTATTGATTGACATTTTCATTGTTTCCAGTTTGAGGTTATTACAAATAAAGCTGCTGTGAACATTTGTATAGAAATCTTTTTATAGACAAATGCCTTCATTTCCCTTAGGTGAATACCAAAGCGTGGAGTAACTGAATAATACAATGGGTATGTGTCTAACATTTTAACAAATTACCTGCTTTCTAAAGTAGTTGTATTATTTTACATTCCTCCCCCACCCCCAGAGAGTACAAGAGTTCCAATATTTGGTATAAGCAGTCTTTTTCATTTGAGCCATACAAGTAGATATGTAGCAGTATCATATTGTGGCTTCAATTTGCATATCCTAATAATTAACATTTTGGCACGTGCTAATTTGCCATATATATATATGTATGTATCATCTTCTTAGTCAAGTTCAACTCTTTTGCCTATTTTTTTTAAATGAGAAGAGGAGAGATAGACAGACTCCTGCATGCACCCCGACAGGGATCCACCTTGCAAACCCCCCTGGGGTTGACACTTGGACCAACCAAAGCCATCTTCAGTGCCTGGAGCTGATGCTCAAACTAATCAAGCCACTGGCTGCAAGAAGGGAAACGAGGGAGAAGGGGGAGAGAGATGGCATGGGAAGAGAAGCAGATGATCACTTCTCATGAGTGCCCTCACAGGGGATTGAATCCAGGATGTTTATACACAAGGCTGACACTCTTATCTACTGAGCAAACCAGCCCAGACCCTTTTGCCTACTTTTAATTGGTTTATTTTCTTAATGGTAACTTTTGACCATTCTTTAGCTATTATGCCTACAAGTTTCCCATCATATATCTAAGTTACAAATTATTTTCCTAGCCTATAACTTGTCTTTCATTCTTTTACATTATCTTTCAAAGAAAAATTTTTAATTTTGATGAGTCTATGTTACCAATTTATCATTTTAGGCCTTGTGCTTTGGGTGTCATATTTAAGAAATTTTTGCCTTACCCACTATCAAAAGGGATTTGTCCTGTTTCCTTCTAGAAACTTTATAGTTTTACAGAATGTTTAAGGTAAAGAACTAGAGAATAAACAATATTTGATTTTAAGGTTAATTATAAAGACTGCCATATTGGTATAAAGATGGGCAAATATATCAATGAACAAACAGGGAGTCCAGAAATAGTCCAGAATGTGTGAACAACTCATTCTCAACAAAGGCACAAAGGCAATTCCATAAATAAAATATAAGATCATCTTCAATAAGTGATGCTAGGATACCTGGATTTGCCAAAACAATGAACTTCAATCCATATTTCATACCATGTAGAAAAAAGAGTTCAAAGGTATTTTAATCAGCTAGTGTCCCTTAAAATTCATGTTTACCTGGAACCTCAGAATGTGACCTTATTTAGAAAGAGGACCTTTGCAGATGAAAGTTAGACAAGGTCATACTGGGCCCCAAATCCAATGATTGTTGTCTTTTTAACAAAAGGAAGAGAAGGAATCAGACACAAAGACACCAAGGGAAGAGGCCCTGTGATGATGAAGGCTGAGATTAGAGTGGTGCCAAGCCCAGCAAGTCAATGATTGATGGTAGCCACCAGAAACTTGTAAGAGGTCAGTAAAGGATTCTTTCCTTGAGCCTTCAGAGGAAACCAACGCCTTGATATCAGACTGTGAGAGAATAGATTTGTGTTGTCTTAAGCCACCAAGTTTGTGGCCCTTTGTTATGGCGGCTTTAGGAAATTAATATAATCATATAATGTATGATTGGAAAGAATTATAATTCCATAATTAGTGTCATAAATATATAAACTTAACTGCAATATCTAAGAAATATTCTTTCATAAACTGCTAAAGTTATTTTATAAGTCCTATAGCATCCTATGTGAAAAATATGATTTTTTTTTTACTCTGAAGGTAAAAGTGAAAATTCATGAGAGCTTTATGTGCAAGTATGCAGTTGAGCAATAGTTTAGAATTTACAAATTTCAAGTTTAATTACTCCTAAATTTAATTCTTCTTAAATGTTGTTAGGTGGAAACTCATCCCAGTTCATGAAAGCAGCAAGTTTCCTTGGGGCAAAGAAGAAAAAGGTCACTGCAGTCGAGTGGTTAAGAGCACTCTACGGCCTGACTGTGGAGTTGGAGTCACCACTCCCTCGAGTACTGGCCATAAACACAAGTTACTTACATCTCTGAGCCTCAGTCATACCATCGGTTAAACTGAGACAGTGATAGCACTTGCTCCACTGGGACACTGTGAACATTCAGCAAATCACTATTTGTGTAGCTCTCAGAAGAGCATCTGGCCCATAGTAAGTGCATAGTGTTTTTGAAATAAAATTTTTTTTTTAAGTGTTCAAATTGTTTATGGTTAACCTTGAAAGGAGCAGATGGCTCCAGAACATATTTGGTATTCAGTTCCAACAAAGACCCCACCAGTAGAGTTGGAAATATATGGAGTTTTCCTTCAGTTTGTCACAATGGGAGAGGTCTATAGACACTGGAGTTGTAGGGGGAGGGCGGGTAGGGAGGGTTGAGATGCCAAGTGTTCCACAGTATAAGGGACAGTCTCTCACAACAAGGAGTTGTCCTAATGACAAACACCAATTATGCTCCATTTGTGAAATATTGCTCCATAAATGTTCACTGAATTACTATACAACTACATGAGAACACTTCTAGTGAGAACACGTTATGAAAGTAAATATAGCTTTTATTCCTTGAAATATGTACAGTATACTAGTACCAAAGAAACTAAAGGAAAACTTTCGGAAGAAAATTGTGCCTATTCCTTGTAGGTTTGTTCTACAAAATATTTGCACTTCCAGTTTTAAATACTAATGGAAGCTCCTTCCAGAATGATGCAACAGGGCTGTGAAGGATATCTAACCACAGGGCCTATGTCACTTCTTCTCTACTCCATGACAGCCATAAGGACTTCAGTCCTTACACACTGGAAGTCAATAGCCTCTCCTTCAGGGAACACAAACAAGTTCATGCAATGTCTAACATCTCTCAGGAGCCCCTGACCTCCCACCCCAATTCCTTCTACCTGAGATGGGGAAAGGAAAAGCACGAAACAAAGTTGTAATATGGAAACTTCAACCATCATTCTGTGCAAGGGAGTTGGTGCCATGTTAGACACATTACTTTACTTCATGGACTCTGCACTCCAGTGTAATTTATAAGCAAACATATTTTGGAAGTTATGTGTGTTCATTATATTCCGCAATTTTTAAAAAGTACTATTTTAAAATTTCCAGTTGTTAAAAGTCATCTGAAGAAACAAAGTTAGCTAAATTCACTTCACACGCAACGTGGAACGATCTATGTGTCTCTGTGTCATATCATTGCTTCCTATAGAGGAAATTTCTCCTAGACCTAGGGAATTGCAAACTGGGACATTTGACAAATGCATTATGATAAAAACTTTGATAAATTGTGATAATAAATGTTCTTACCTCAAAAAGTGGCAAGTCATGGGACAAAAATTTGGGCAGATTGACATCAATAATAGATCTAAGCAGCAAGATTTCTTCATTTTCATTTGGATATTTCAGCTAAAAGAAAATACAGTCATGATGATATCAGCATGTTAACTGCACCCCTGCATTTTCACACACACACACACACACACACACACACACACACACGAACAAGAGGCAATTTAATCTCATGCAAAATTATTGGGGTTTTTTTGTTTTGTTTTTCTTTTATTCATTAGAGAGAGGAGACACAGAGTGAGAGAAAGAGAGAGAGAGAGAGAGAGAGAGAGAGAAAGGGGGGAAGCAGGAACTATCAACTCCCATATGTGCCTTGAGCAGACCAGTGCAGGGTTTTGAACTGGTGACCTCAGTGTTCCCAGGTCGACACTATATCACTATATCCACCGTGCCACCACAGGTCACGCTATAGGGGTTTTTTCTTTTTTTTTCTATTTCATTTAGTTGGATTTATTGATTTTAGAAACTGACCTCTTTTTTTGTTGAATTTCTACTAGTTAATCATGAAAGCCCAGGCTGAATGGAGTCTGCACAGGTGTTCTAGGTAAGAAGCTATCAGCATGAATAATTCAGTGTGGGAGCAGTCATTGCCTCTCTGACGGGCAAAAGCTAGCTTGTACTACGCATGTAAGACCGCCAGTGCGTTCACTAAGTGGAAATAATCACTAAAAGTGGGCATTTTTATTTTACTTATTTATTTTTCTAAAGTGTTGTTACTCTTTCTTTTTATTTATTTATTTATTCATTTTAGAAAAGAGAGGGAGAGAGAGAGAGAGAAGGGTGGGAGAAGCAAAAAGTGTAAACTCCCACACATGCCTCGACCAGGCAAGCCCAGGGCTTTTTTTGTTGTTTTTTTTTAAATTTTATTTTATTATAATTAATTTTAATGGGGTGACACCAATAAATCAGGGTACATATGTAAAATGAAAACATCTTCAGGTTATCTTACCATTCAATTGTGTTGCAAACCCATCACCCAAAGTCAAATTGTTCTCTGTCACCTTCTATCTGGTTTTCCCTGTGTCCCTCCCCTTCTCCCTATCCCTCTCTTCCCTCCCTCCCCCCACCCCATAACCACCACTCTCTTGTCCATGTCTCATAGTCTCACTTTTATGTCCCACCTATGTATGAAATTATGCTGTTCTCAGTTTTTCTTTTTTTCTGATTTACTTATTTCACTCCGTATAATGTTATCAAGGTCCATCCATTTTGTTATAAATGATCCGATGTCATCATTTCTTATGGCTGAGTAGTATTCCATAGTATATATGTACCATAGCTTTTTAATCCACTCGTCTTCTGACGGACACTTGGGCTGGTTCCAGATCTTCGCTATTGTGAATAATGCTGCCACGAACATGAGCGCTTGAGAAGAATGTATATTCTACTGCTTTAGGGTGAAAAGTTTTGAAGATGTTTATTAAATCAAGTTGATCTAGTGTGTCCTTTAAGTCTGCTGTTTCTTTATTAATTTTCTTTCTTGAGGATCTATCCAGTGTTGTTAGAGGGGTATCGAAATCCCCTACTGTGATAGTATTGCTGTTAATCTCGCTCTTTATGTCCATCAAAGTCTGCTTTATGTATGTCGGGGCTCCTATATTTGGTGCATAGATATTTATAATAGTTATATCTTCCTGTTGAATTGTTCCCTTTATCATTATGTAGTGTCCTTCTTTATCTCTTACTACAGCCTTAGTTTTAAAGTCCATTTTGTCAGATATAAGTACTGCTACCCCGGCTTTTTTTTCATTTCCATTTGCATAAAATATTTTTTTCCATCCTTTTACCTTCAGTCTATGAGCATCTTTTGTTTTAAGGTGTGTCTCTTGTAGACAGCATATGTATGGGTCCTGTTTCTTTATCCATGCAGCTACCCTATGTCTTTTGATTGGATCATTTAATCCATTTATATTTAAGGTTATTAGTGATATGTAGTTGTTTATTGCCATTTTATTCTTTAAAGCTGTATTCTTCTTTTGCTCTATTCATTCCTCCCTTTAAACTGGTCATAAGAGGCCCCTTAGTATCTCTTGCAGAATTGGTTTGGTTTTTATGAATTCCTTCAGGCTTTCTTTTTCTGGGAAGCTCTTTATTTCTCCTTCAATTTTAAACGTTAGCCTTGCTGGATAAAGTAGTCTTGGTTGTAGGTTCTTGTTCTGCATTACTTTGATTATATCTTGCCATTCCCTTCTGGCCTCAAGTGTTTCTGTTGAGAAGTCCAATGTCATCCTTATGGGGGCTCCTTTGTAGGTGATAGCCTTTTTTTCCCTAGCAGCTTTTAAAATTTTTTCTTTATCCATTAGCTTTGGTATTTTAACTATGATGTGTCTTGGTGTAGATCTTTTTGGGTTTCTCTTTAATGGAGTTCTGTGTGCTTCTTGAACGTGTGGGGTGTTTCCCAGCCTTAATTTAGGGAAGTTTTCTGCTATGATTTGATTGAACAAATATTCTATTTCCTGTCCTCTCTCCTCTTCTTCAGGCACCCCTATAATGCGAATGTTGTTTCTCTTCAGGTTGTCACAGAGCTCCCTTAGAGTTTCCTCACATTTTTTAAGTTTCTTTTCCTTTTTCTTCTCTGCTTCTGTGCCTTTGTTTATTGTGTCCTCTAACTCGCTTATTCAATCCTCTGCGTGATTCATCCTGCTTTTAATTCCTTCCATTGTGGTCTTCAGTTCTGATACTGTATTTGTCAATTCTGTCTAATTCTTTTTTATTATTTCAATTTCGTTTTTTATACTTGTTATCTCTTTATTTAGGTGTTCATAATGACTATCCATTGTTGCTCTAATTTCTTTGAACATCCTAACTATCATTATTCTAAATTCTGCTTCTGGTAATTTGATTATATCTGGTTCATTCAGCTCCCTCTCTGGGGATTCCTCTTGATTCATTTGGTTTGCATTCCTCTGCCTGCCCATTTTGTCTGTGTATAAGCAAGTTGTGGCCACTGGAGTCCAGTAGGTGTTGCCTTTGTGTTCTCTAGGTGTGGTCTGTATGCAGGCCCGCCATCCCCTCTGCCGCTGCCTAGGGCGGTTGGGTATGGGCGTTGCCAGCGCCGGCCCACTGTGGCTTTTGGTGTGATTTCTGACTCTCCTCTGCGGGAGGGGCTGTCACTCAAGCCACAAGCCTGAGCACCAAGGGTAGAGGTGAGCACCTTTGCTCAGCTGTGGACCCAGCCTGTTTCCAGACTTCTGCCCAGAACCCGCAAGTCAGAGCCTGCTCGCCACAGTTTCGCGGGTTGGGCGGGGCTCTTGACGTGCTCTCAGCTGTGAGCCTTTGCCTGTCTAGACCTTTAGCCCCACCCTCGAGGCCAGGGCCCTTCTGTGCAGGGTCGCAAACCAAGGTTTATTGGGCCGGGCGTGTTTGCTGGCTTCCGCTCAGCTGCGAGCTTCCGCTTGTTGCAGACTCTACCCCGCTCCCGCATCCGGAGCCCGCTCGTGCACGTAGGATGGCAAACCGCGGTTTCCCCGCCGGGCAGTGCTGGTAGCGTGAGCTCAGCCGCGAGCCCCTGCCCGTCCCTGGTCCTAGCCCCGTCCCCGCGGTCAGGGTCAGCTTGCGCAGGGTCGCAGAGCAGATCTCTGCCCTTCCTGGCCTCCTGCTTTGTCCTTGCAGGTGGGATTACAAACGGGCCCGCAGCTTCCGGACTGCTTTCGCGCATCCCCTCCGACCCTGCTGGGCTAGACCGAGCTCACACCGGCTTGGCATCTGCCCACGACCGCGTTTCAGCGTCCTGCCACCACCATAGCCTTCAGCAACCCTCGGCAGAGTAGGAAGGGCCCCAATTCTCCACACTGTAGGCCTGGGAGCTCCCTCACTTGTTTCACAGCTCAAAACTATCCAAATGCCTCTTCTAGGTTCTGGGACTGTAGGCTGGGGCTTGGTTCCTGGGACCCAGGTCCCTCCCTCTCCGCCAAACTCTCCTCCCGCCACGCGGGTCTCTCTGGGCTGCCGTTTGCTCCGAGGAGCTGGGCAGCCCGCTTCGTGTTTTTGCTATTCCTTCCAGTCTCAATGTGGCTTCTTCTGTGTTCCTTAGTTGAAGAGTCCACTTAGTTTAGTTCAAAGTTGGTTTATCTAGATGATGGTTCTTAAAATTGAGTTATAATCCACTTTGCTTCTGGGAGTTGGAAGTTGGTACGTCTGCCTACTCCGTCACCATCTTGCTCCACCTGTTTTGTTTTGTTTTTTAAAGATTTCATTTATTTGTTTTAGGGGGGGGAGAGAGAGAGAGAGAGAGAGAAAGAGAGAGAGAGAGAGAGAGAGCGAAGGGAAGGGAAAGGAAGGGAAGGGAAGGAGCAGAAAGCATCAACTCCCATATGTGTCTTGACCAGGCAAGCCGGGGTCTAGAACTGGCAACCTCAGCATCCCAGGTCAATGCTCTATCCACTGCACCACCACAGGTCAGGCTGGGCAATCATTTTTAAAAGATGCATTTAAATATAAAACTTAAACATTCACTTTTTTGCCCATATTTTTATGCCGACACCTTTTCTTTGAGTTTAGAGCTCAGGACCAATTTTCTTGCAAAAAACACATCAATAATGCATCGTCTGCTTCATCCAGATTTGTGGCGTTCTGGCTTTGTATTTTAAAGGGAATCAAACTCTTCAGATACTTGTGAGATAATCTAAGCATAGCATCCTTATCAATGTTTAAGGGTTTTTCCCCCATCTTATCTACTTTTCTTATCCATGCCTAACTCAAATTCATTTTTTTAGCATTTCATCTTCCTGAATCTTTTTTAAACAATGAACTTAATATTCATAAAAACAAAACTCTTCTTTCCATGCTTATATATCATTGATTTCCTGGACATTTAATTAAGTGACATGATAACAGTAACATCTCTACTGGCTTCAGAAAGTTTCAGAAACAAGCAAACTCTCTGTGCTTAAGGAATACAGCTCATCTGATAGAAACTGGGCGAGGAGGGTGGGGGGAGCTGTGTGCTGGCTGGGAGCTCGGCACAAGTGTGTGTTCCTGTGTTGCAGATGGGGAGACAGCTGGTTAACATGCTGTCACTTAAGCACAGGCTGTGTCACAAAACTTACATTAAATTCCAAAGCACCTGTAGTAAATCCAAACTTTATTGGTCTGTGGGCAAGGCCCGCTGGGGGTGAGGATGACGGAGCCGCAGAGACCCGACTCTGGGGACAAGGTTCCGTGACACAAATCCACTTTATTCAGGAAGTAAACTAGCTTATATGTATGGGTTCAGCCAATAGAATGTTACAGCGTGTTCTTCAAGGCCACTGGCTAAAAAGATCAGGAAGCTGCCTGGTTGGCACTGAGTCACTTCCTTACAGCAGGCGAGCTCCCTTCCTGGGTGTTCCCAGGAGGGATTAACCTGCTGGAGTGTTCTCACAGCATAGCATCAGCCACAGGTGAATGCTCTGCGCTCTACCAACACTAGTTGAACTCTGAACTTGTGGTTTACGCCCATAAAAAGGTTCACATAATTTACAAAAATCAGAACTCCGAATTATTTGTCCCAACTTCCATACTTTACTCAACATCTCACTCTAAAGTTTCTCCTATCATCTTGCATTTCATTTTCCAGAACCCTCTTACTTTTCTGTAGAATCTTTCTACCTAACAAATTCTGTGCTCCTATTTAATTGACTTTTTAGCCTTACAAAGTCAGTGATGCCTGGCAGTCAAGTTTAGCTGTCTCTGAATTCCCCAAGCTTCCAAGGCGAAAGATAGTTCTGCTCATCTGAACTTTGTCTTCGGATCAATCTCCACACACAAATTAGAAACTGTTAAAAGTTTATTTTGTTATTTGAGAGGCTACTATTTTAAAACATATGTTTAAATTGTTTCTATATAACAGAAACAAAAACTTCAAAATATTCAAGGCAACGCTTTGGACAAAGAATGACAGGATTCACTTTCAGGATCCACCTGCTGTGTAGCTTTAATAGCTCAATTCCATAGTCAAGATGTCATGATGACATACACTAGAATATGCACAGTGGTGGGATTCAAATATTTAACAACTATTCTCTGCCCTAATGACCATTTTAAGTATATAAAATTGATATACCGAAAGATAATTTATTATTTCATGCCTTTAATACTTAAATAAGAACAAAGAGGTACACAAAACTAGATTGTTATAAGAAATAGTTTTAAAATATCAATAAAAACATTAAATAATACCTGACAAAAAACAATAAAACTGTTATCTAACATATTTCCATATTGCTTCTTGATTGGCATCCTCAATTGCAATTCTTTTTCACCTATGGATGGAATGGTCATTACTACAGATGTTTAGAATATGCTGTTCCGCGAATGAACGTTAAAAACGAGTACGGATTATAAGTTTATGATTTCCACACTGGGTGGCTGCCCAGGTGCCCACCTTAGAGAGAACCCTGATTATAACTGCCATTTTAACAACCAGTTCACCGAACTCAACAAAAAATTAGGTATCGGTACTACTGAACCGGCGTGAACTGGCTGAATCTCACCACTGGATATGCATTATCTTTCCTATTATTTGAAAATCACTTAATCATGACATGCCAGGTTAATACAAATTGTTGATTCTACTTGCATTTGTTTACTGAAAAGAAAAACCAATAGCATGTTAGACTAATGTGAAATAGAATATCACCATTATACTATATCAGAATTCTTGGTAACACTGTTACAGAAAATAAAAATGTATGGTTCCACAAAATACGACCAATAAAATGTTACCCAACTTTTAAAACATTTGAGTTTTTCATCTATACTTGTTATTCTTACCATTTTAAAATACTGTTATTGCAAATCTATTATTGCTAGTCTACAGCTAGCTGCAATTGTTTAATTATATTAAGTGATAATGTATAGGAACTTTTGCGTGTACTTATTAATTATACATTATTTCCTTTAAAGCTATATATGTTCATGTAGAATGAAAGCCTTCAAAATACTTCTCAGCAACAAAGAATTTTGTTTCTTGGTAGTACCTAGTTTTATATATTTAAAATTATGAAACAAAACTCACATCACTAAGAATTACATGTCAGGTTTTACAAATCATAAAATTTTCTTTTTCACACATGCAAATAATCCATTTTTAGTACAATAATTGAATATTTTTTAGTTGATGAAACCAACTAGTTACGTATTGAGGACACATGGTCCTGAAATTTACAAACAGGAAATTTATGAGTAAAAAACAACTTGAGTTCTCTACCTTCAAATTCCCTGCAGCGGTCAGCACTGACTTCACAGCTCTCATTCCATAGTCATAGTGATGTTGCGATGACAACTGTTCTGAACACAAGCGATAAGTAGCCACAATTTTTACTGACAATGGCCGAGCTGTGACAAACCCACAGGAGTACAGGACTATTTCAGCAATCATGGCATAGTCAGGCACCATCATCGCTACTGTCCGAAAGAGAGCCTATGGAAGTGGACAAAAACCTGCTTTAAAAGAGATCGTCCTAAAGATAACCCTGCTCTTTATTTCATAACATGGTATAATTTATTAGCTTTTCAGTAATGTTATTACATTACAATGTCCAAACTGTATAGGTAAAAACACTTTTAAAAATTTATTTCTTATTGTTGTATAACAAATGTATCAACTTTTTATATGAACATTTTTCCCTACATTATGTTTTAAGAACTTTCAAATCACTAATATATACTGCTCACAAAAATTAGGGGGCATTTCAAAATGAATACGAAGCGATAAAATATCAGTTAATTTTTGCGAGCAGCATACTTAAATCTGTGGTGAATTACTAATTCACACAAGAGTTAAAGTATCAATTATGTTCATTCTTCTGGTGAAGTGATATATTATGAAGGGAAGAGTATCAGACTCCACAGGGCTGTCCTAAAGCCAGGCTTTCATCTGGACTGGTGAGAAAGTGCCCGGTGTTGGGAGACTGGACTTTAAAAAAGTTTCTCTCGGTATTTAATTAATTGTATAATTTGGAATTAAGCAGGTAACCCCTAATAACAAGGCTAGGTTAGATAAAAGATATATTTTGAGTCTGCAGTCACCATTAACAGTCTTTCACCAAGCAAAAGCAGAAGAAAAATACTGAAAATAACACATGGCATATAATTATGAGAGATAAATTTTCCAAATTGTAAAGATGTTTTCATGATATTTTAAATATTGTGGGACAAGTAAATGTCTTATGACAAGATAATAGAAAACTGAATAGGTTTTTAAAAAATAAATATGACAACTTAAGCCCAGGACTGGTTGGCTCAGTGGTAGAGCATCAACCTGGTGTGTGGAAGTCCCAGGTTCCCTTCCTGGTCAGGGCAAAAAGGAGAAGTGACCATATGCTTCTCTGCTCTGCCCCTTTCTCTCTCTCTCTCTCTCTCTCTCTCTCTCTCTCTCTCTGCACCCCCAACCCCCTGCCTCCTGCAGCCCTGGCTGGAATGGCTCAAGCAAAGTTGACCCCAGGCACCGAGGATGGCTCCATGGCTTTGCCTCAAGTGCTGAAATAGCTCGGTTGCCAAGCAACGAAGCAGCAGGCCCATACACTCAGAGCATTGCCGCATAAGGGGCTTTCCAGGTGGATCCAGGTTTGACACATGCAGAAGTCTGTCTCTCTGCCTCCCCGCTTCTCACTTTAGAAAAAATATATATATAAATAATACATATAGCTTGAAGCCCTGGCTATTGGCTCAGTGGAGAGAGCATCTACCTGGTATATGGATGTCCTGGGTTCAATTCCTGATCAGGGCACACAGGAGAAGAGACCATCTACTTCTCCCCTCCTCCCTCTCCCTATTCTTTCCCTTTCCCTTCCCACAGCCAGTGGCTTGATTGGTCCAAGCGTGGCCCTGGGCCCTGAGGATGACTCAATACTTGAGCATCACTACAGATGAGGGTTGTGGGGTGAATCCCATGCAGGAGTCTGCCTATCTCCCATCTTCTCACCTAAAAACAAATATCTTGAAACAGAGAACTGTAAGCAATTGTTCCATCTACAACATACTTGAAGGAAAAAGAACGCATGAGAATTACTATACAAAGGATACCACTTTTAAAGGGTATGTTTTCAATACCCATTTTTTTTAAATGAAGACTGGTAACAACACTCTGGACTTCAGGAAGATATTTTTTCCCCCCCAGGAATACATAACTTTCAGGCTAAGACTTTTCTTTCAAAATTGCTAGATATTTTCATACAGGCTTAAAAACATATGTTCTGAAGCAGCTTTAACTAAGGAGACTGCATAATAGAAGGAACAACAACAACATAAACTATCAGAATCTGATATAATAGAAGCTTTGGCTTAAAGTAGAAGGAAAATACATTACTCCAAGAACCACAAGGAGAATATTTTGACACTGCTTCAACCTGCACAGTAAATAAAACCGTGGCAAAGTCTGCACTGGACGTTAAAAGACAACTAATAATGGTCCCAGCTTTTTATGATTAGCTACTCACAGGTTTTTGCTTATACAAATATTTATGTATTCAGATTAATCCTATTGAATAAAAGAAAAGCATAAGTGAGTGAATAAACGAACTGATACAAAAGAGCTTACCAAATGTAAATCACACAGAAAAGTTGCAAAATGCTTCATAGATAAAAGAGAATATTCTGGTTTTTATTCTTTAATCACATCTTCCTGCAATAAGTCAAAGTACTAAAACATCTTGTCTAACCTATAAAAGTGCATGGAATGAAAATTCAAAACCACTTGGCAGCAATTAGTTGTATCAAAAATCTTTCTGGTGGAATAGGAAAATGACAATTTTGAGAGGCTGTCAGGTTAAGCATGTGAATAGTGGAAGGAACATAGGATTAAGAGTCAGAAGACTTGGCTTTGGATCCGCAATTACAACTGTATTACTCTTCAGTATTGTTTTCTATACACAAGCCATACATATGGAATTCACCAGAAGTCTATGCAGTTGGTGATGTGTTTCATTGTTTTTATAAAAAATAATTGGTGCTGGGTATTAATGGAAGTTGCGAATTGCTGTGGGATGTAAATTGTTTTCATTTGCGTTAGAAGACAATTTAGCAACATAGCTCTTTGTCTTGTCATCTTACCTAAGGAAATATTTTAAAATAGAGAAAGGGCTTAAGTAAAAACCTCCCATTGCAATATTATTTACAATGCAGGAAAACAAAAGCAGTGTAAGTGTCCAACAGTAATCTATAGTTCAGTAAACTTATCTATAGAATTATATTTATGAAGATAGGAAAATGCTCATGTTATAATACACCCTTGGAAAAAAAAAAGTGCCCAGTATACACAACTGTCTGATTTCAGTATTTAAAATTGATATTTTATAAGGCATTTAAAATTGGGGAGTACAATATAGTAAATAGTAGAATGAGTACCTCTTTATTATTTCCTATATTTTCTATAATTATCACAATCTTTAAATATAAGTTTTAAATATTTTATCTGGTTTGCATATTTTATTTTCTAAAGATACTCATGGTTTTAAAAATTACTTCCTAAAATATAAAACCTAAAAGCAAATATTTCACATAAAATTGGAGGATAGGATGTTTTCTCTTTTTATATATTAACTTTGTAAATTACAGAAAGGAAGTGGGTGGCATATTTTCCCCTTCATACCTTTAGATTATCTGGCAGTTCTGATCGCCCAGCATACCCAGGGTTCATTGTTATAAAGACAGCACACGTGGGGTCAAGTTTTAGTTCAGTTCCTTCAAACACTAATGTATCAGCACCAGCATTAATACCTGTGGGTAATCAAGAATAAAATGACTTAGCAATTCCACATATAAATGTGACTTGAGCCATTTATTATCTTCTATATTTCTACTTTTTCACATAATGCAAAGACAAACTAGTCCATTACCTCTTTGGATAGTAAGAATTTGTTGAGCAACCACAGAAAGTACTTCCAAATCAATTCTGTTAAACTCATCAAAGCAAGCCCAGGCTCCACAAGATAACAGTCCCTGGGAGAAAACAGTAATGAAATTTTTCAATTTTATCTGATTGAATATTGCATTGAAATGCTGCATTTTCACCAGATCTTTTTAAAGATTTAATATCTATTAAGGAAATTGCTATTCACCTTTATGGTTAAAGATGGCTTTTAAAAAAATTACCAATTTCATTATTATGTATGAATATAGAGCTTGATAAACTGGAAATTTTTCCATTTGATTTTTTTTTTTTTTACTTTCTGTATATTTTTGGCATTTAGATATACACCTGTAATTTCAAAGTCTTTCTTCTTCTTTATTTACAAGTTGATTTTATTTGTTTTTTCCCTATGGACTCCATAGAAAGGGTTGTAAAATCCTTTAAATACGATGACTTCTACTGCCAATGAAACTCCTTTGTGGTCTGAAGACCTTAAAAGCCAACTAACTCAGTTTGAGGCCCAAGTTTACAATCCTAGCCCACAGCTACCTCACAAATAGGTATCATTTGGTCTTGAGGAAAAACTGGAATTTAAGCCTGAGTAGCTCAGTCCAAATTGAGATTCACGTTTTTAAAAATGTTGTTTAACAAATTTGTCAAATGTATATTCCAGGGGTCTCCAAACTGTTTTACACCGGAGGCAGTTCACTGTCCCTCAGACCACTGGAGGGCCACCACATACAGTACTCCATACACTGACCACCACTGAAAGAGGTGCCCCTTCCGGAAGTGCGGCAGGGGCCGGGTAAATGGCCTCAGAGGGCTGCAATTTGGCCCGCGGGCCGTAGTTTGGGGACCTCTGGTATATTCTATATAGATAGTACATGTATGTGTGACAAGTTGTTTATAGGTTTAGAGACTTTAGATCTTAATCGCCCTTTTGCAATCTTACAGATTTATAAGAATGGGATTATGACTCAGAATCAGAGAAAAAAGCACAACATGGATTTTTAAATTCAACAAAACACAAGAACTGGAAGGTGCCTATAAAAGTAAATAACTGAATCATAACTTGTTAATAACAAGGTCGACAGTTAAATAGGTCTTCAGATTCCCACAACCTTCACATATGTAGTAGTTCTCAAACGTTTACCTGCCCAGTGTTTTGAAGGGCCACCACTTATTCCTATCAGTAATACTGGCCCATTTTAGCACGACTGGAAACGGAGGAAGGGCTCCTTCCCAAATAAGCTTTTGTACAACCCACTTCTCTTGAGCATTATTGAGATGGTACTTTAATTTTAACTTTACTTAAACTACAATGGCTTTTACTTGCATTAAACTATGTTTCATTATAAAGAATCTTCCTCCTTGAGTAATCTGATCATATTGTAAAAAAACGAGATGTCAATTCAAACCTTAAAGAATTTTCCTAAAGCCAGATAATCCAGACCATCAGAGCAGTTGAACACAACACACTGTTTGGCTATAGCTTTTGCCAAGTCTTTGGTAGTTTCAGTCTTGCCAGTGCCGGCTGGGCCTTCAGGTGCTCCCCCGAGGTGCAGGTGAAGGGCTCCAAATAAGGTTCTGGAACATGAGAAATAAACAATCTTTGTCGAATAATACAATATTTTCATATACATTGTGAATAAGGGAAATTATAAATTGACAGCCAAATTTTCCACTTCCTCTTCAATAATTCCTCCCCACCAGGGGTCCCCAAACTTTTTACACAGAGGGCCAGTTCACTGTCCCTCAGACCATTGGAGGGCCACCACATACAGTACTCCATACACTGACCACCAATGAAAGAGGTGCCCCTTCCAGAAGTGCAGTGGGGGGACAGATAAATGGCCTCAGGGGGCCACAATTTGGCCCGTGGACAGTAGTTTGGGGACCTCTGCTCCTCACTAAACTCTGAAATTCTTTGTGCCTTACTATATTTTACTTCTGAATAGCTCCATATGTGACAAGATCTAAACAAATTCACTGTTGAAAGTCAGTGCTGACTTCTGGTAAATATGGAGAATTTGGCTCACCTAGAACCACCCAATGCCCCTACTGCAAGCTAATGCAAATGCTACATCAAAGAAAACAATACGTAAGCCTGTTTGAAAGAATGAAAAGAAAGTCACCAATGAAGAAAGAATAAAAAGCCGGAAAAACAATTAGGTGCTAAAACCATAGAGGTGCATGTTCTGCATATTATGAGTATATACACATCCACACAGAAACAGAATAAAAAACACCTCAGACCTGAGCAAAGTCAGGAGCTGAAATAGATCCACCTATATCAACCTAGAAGGCTGTGTTGTCTGTGAATGGGAAATGGGAACTAAAATTTCTCGAGCAATCTACTGAGGAGACACACAAAGAAGAGTCAACTACAGAAGAGACAAGAGCTCACCCTTCACGCAGGGCTGATGAAAAGCCTACATTATTCATGAAGGTGGAGCCCAGTGTCTATTACAGATGGGCACATGCACCCAAACTGAAAAACTGACACTAAAATTTTGTTCTGGACTAGAGAAAACCCTAGAACCTTCCTCAGACAGAAATGTGAAACTGCTCCAAATGGACACCTCCCAGCTGAGCACATGGAAGAACGAACCGGGATACGGCCCCTGTGAAAATGAGCTCACAGTGAAAACTGGAGAGAGAGAGTTCAAAGTGAAGAGTGAGACTAGCTGTGCTGACAGCACATGAGCAAATGTCTAGAGAGTATTTCTGCATCCATGGCACTCTGCCCTCTTTGGTTTCCTGGTGGTTTGCTCAATAAGGTTTTATTATTTTTTTTTATTTTCTTTTTTCCATTTTTAAAATTATTTTAATTTTTTTCAATTACAGCTTACATTCAATATTATTCTGTATTTAAGTGTACACAATAGTGGTTAGACAATCATATACTTTACTAAGTGTCCTCCCCACACCCTGATATTTCTGGTACCTGCCTGGCTCTATAAGGTTTTATATAAAAAGCAATTGACATCACAAAATTGAAAAAAAAATCCAACTTCATAAGAGAGACGACTTGAAATACATGCGATAAAAATATAATTATTAGACTTTTAAAAACTCAGTGAACAGATTAAATAGTGGAATAATATGCTCTAGGAAGTAAATAAGAAGTAGTCACCCAGGAGGATAGAGATCTGTATAAGAACAGTTAGGAGACAAAGAAGAAAGAGAATGAAGAAGAGGCAAAATTTAAAAATCAATGGCTGATACTGTGGAAAACAGTATGGAGTTTCCTCAAAAAATAAAAACTGGAACTGCCTTCTAATCCAGCAATTCCATTTCTGGGAATATTTCTGAAGAAACCCAAAACACTAATTCGAAAGAGTATATGATCAGAGGAAAGCGAGGTTAGAATGTGGTAGAAGAGGGTATGGGGTGATAAATGGTGATGAAAAGAGACTTGACTTGGAGTGGTGAACACATAATACAATATGCAGATGATGTATTAGTATACTGTACACCTGAAACATGCATACTTTTATTAACTAATGTCACCCCAGTAAATTCAATAAAAAAGTAAAAATAAAAAAGAATACATACACCCTTATGTTCATTGCAGCATTACTTACAATAGCCAAGATTTGGAAATAGGCCAAGTACCCATCAGTAGATGTGTGAATAAAAAAAGCTGTGGGACATTTACACAATGGAATACTACTCGGCCATAAAAAGAAGGAAATCATGCCTTTTAATGACAGCATGGATGGACCTAGAGAGTCATGTTAAGTGAAATAAGCCAAGCAGACAAAGACAAATATACGATTTCACTTACATGTGGAGTCTAATGAACAAAATAAACAAAACAGAAACAGGCTCATAAATACAGAGAACAGGCTGACAGCTCTCAGAGGGGAGGGGAGTAGAGAGGCTGGATGGAAATGGTGAAGGGATGAAGCAAAAAAAAAAAAAATCATAGGTACGGACAACAGTATGGTGACTACCGGAGGGGAAACAGGGTCAAGGAGGCAGAAGAGGAAAAGGGGGAGATAAATGGTGATGAAAGGAGACTCGACTTGAGTTGTCAATATGCAGATGATGTATGATAGAATTGTACACCTGAAACCTATATAATTTTATTAACCAGTGTTAACCCAATAAGTTTTTTAAAAATTAAAATGAATAAATAGGCCCTGGTGGGTGGCTCCATGGATAGAACAATGCCCCAGTGCAGCCAAAGTTAGGTTTCGATTCGCAGTCAGGGCATATATGAGGAGCAATCAATGAGTGCACAACTAAGTGGCATAACAATTTGATGTTTTTCTCTCTCTTACCCCCTTCCTTCCTCTCTCTCTCTCAAATCAATGTAAAATAATAATAAATAAATAAATAAATAAATAAATAAATAAATAAATGTCGATGGCTGAGAACTTTCCAGATTGAAGACATGAATTGAAAATGTGCCAAACAGGATAAATAAAAACTAATCCACATCTAGAAACATTACAATGAACATCAACAACAAATGGGGAAAATCTGGAAAACAATAAGAGAAAAAAAATTACTTAGAAAGGAATAATAATTAGAATAACAGACTTCTTCACAGCAGTAATAGATACCAGGAGAGTATATTTGGAGAGCTGAAGGAAAATTATTGCTTATCTACAATTCTATGCATATAGCTAATGTATCATTTAATATTTAAGACCTAAAAAAGAAAGGGAAGGTATTTTTGGATAAAGAATAGTAGCGCTCACTCCTCAAATGATTACTACAAGACGTTGCTTAATAATAAGAAAAATTAAGCCACAAATAAGGCAAAACAAGAAGTAACAAGGAATAAAGACAATGATAAAAATTTTGGTAAAACCTATAAATATTAGCTGTAGAAATATATATAACAGTATATAAATAGAGCTTTGTCTCAGAATTTTGACTAAAACCCCGAGCTGAGAGCAGCATATGCCACATCTTACAGATGGTATAACTGGTCACCTACCATCAGAGCATGTAGAAATGGCAAAGGAAGATTCTAAGTGAGAGGGCAGGCATAAGGATTTCTTTGGCAATAGCTGCTGGTGTGTTGTGTATTCCCCTCCCTCCACATGGAGGGAGAGGCAGCACTTGCCCCTCTCCCAAGCTACCTGAGGGGGCTTTAGAAAACTGCTCAGAAAGCCTGACACCCAGCCTGGCCCCTGGAGTTCATGGATCACAGGAACTGGGAGCTGATTCACAACTTAAAATATTTGAAGTGAAGAGAAGCTAGAGCACAACTGATGGCAAAGTGGGGGGAAACAGAAACAGTAGGAGATGTGCTCATACAGCTGGCAAGACAAATGCGTTTGTAATTATCTGGCCAGATCCAGATCCCACTGGAAGAGTGCCAGATTTGTCATGCCAATTGGGACCGCGTGCAGGAGGGCCACCTCGAATCAGAGAACACCCCTAAGAAAGGGTTTATGTATGACGGGACTCAGAGGCTGAAGTAAAAGTCACCAGCAGCCCCCAGGAGAAGGCATTGCTACCAGAAGGAAAAGCCAATGACTGAGGGGCTCTAAAGCACCCACATAAAAATCCCCCGACAGAGCTGGCATATCTGGGCTTGTGTCATCACCAAGGGCACTAAGCAGCCAAGAGATGTTGTCATACGAGACACATGTCACATAGAAACCTTCCTCTCCCTTTTGTCCTCCCCTCCGCCATCAACCCCCAACACCAGAGGAGCCAAAGATGAGCTACAAAGGGGTGGATGCAAAGGACAAGGATAAAAATGACAAATGATTGACCACATGTACCTTGCCAAATGCAAGCCCCGAGCTTGAGTAAACCTGAAGCTGGTAGAGAAGGGAAGTTTAAAAGTAGATGAAAGACCACACTGTACATCTGAAATTAAGATAATATCGAATGTCAATTGTAATTAAAAAAATATTTTTAAGATATAAAATAAAATTAGGTGAAACGCGGTTTGCCTTTGGGTGGCAGGCACACATGCAATACACAGATGTGTATCATAGAAAGGTACACGTGAAATCTATATGATCCTATTAACCAATGTCACCCCAACTTAATAAAAAATAAAATTATATGAAGATAATAACTTTGATATTAAAGTTAAATGGACCTTAATGTCTGAAAAAGAAAACTATTATTTATTAATATCTTTTGAGTAACTAGAAAAATTGTGGAATCTACCCTAGATTTCATCTAGTAAGAATGGGGAAATAATTTGATAGAGCAAATTTAAAGAACAATGATGAGAAGGAATGAAAGGGCTTTCTTCTTGCATCCTGAGACTGATTTAGTCAATAAACTAGTTAACTTTTTTGGAAGAAAAAGAAAAAACCCACAAAGTTTAATTTAGGATTTAACAATAATTTGGAATATGGGAGATATGAACTTGGAGTTAAAGTACCATATTTCCTCATATATAAGATGCTCGCATCTATAAGACACACTTTAATTTTGGGGCCCAAAATTTGAAAAAATATGTATTACATAAAGATACTGAACTCAAGTTTTATTCATCATAAAATTCATACAACTCATCTGCGCAAAAAAAAGCGGGAAATGCAAGTAAAAAATCTACAACCACTGTATAAGATGCTCCCAATTTTAAGACCCTAAATTTTTCAAAAAAAAAGGTGTGTCTTACACATGGGGAAATATGGTAGTTAAAGCCCTTCTGCTATTCAGAAAGATGATAGAAAAACGTAAGTGTAAAGACCTATGAGCTAGCTAATGGAGAGATCCGGCAGAAATGTGTGGTAGGGAAGTTTACAGCAGATAAGGCTGGGTACAGATCCGGGGATCTGTTAAGTCTGAGAGTGAATGAGAACACTCAGGAAACCATGAAGCACTAGACAAACCATCACATGGACACAGAATTCCATAAAAGTCTATGTTTCAGGGGAAGGAACAGGGTGTCTCAAGTGATCCAGTGAGAAGACTCAGAGAGTTTCAAGACAGGATATATGAACAAGGTGAAAAAACAACAGCAAAACCTGACAATGCTTAGAGTTCCAGAGCTGAGAAGAAGTGAGCAGACAAAGAGAAATTAAAGATCAAGCCGAGAATAGAATTAAGGGTATGGGAAAAGATAATATAGGAATACTTTGACTGAGTGGAGAATAATTTGTTTCTTTATAAGAAATAAGTGATCCAGGGATGAATGAAAGTTATTTCCAACAGATACCTTAATTAATGAGTTTACCTGTAACATCTATCAGTGAGTGGAGTAATAACCAGTCTAGGGGAATTTCCCAGGTATTCATATCCATATCGTAAACCAGCATTAATCATCTTTGTTTCTAAATGATTATCCTAGAATAAATCAGATAAAATAAAGTTAGCTTACATAGTAAAATTTTAAATAATTTGAAATCTTAAGATCTTTTATAAATAATGGCTGCAAAAATTAGGGGATCAGGGAATGTGCGGATACGCCAGTACTTTCAGCCTTTTGTATAGTGCATTTTCACCAATGAAAGTTGGTTTTGCATAACCAAACAACTTTCTTTGACTTGTCGTTTGCTTTTCTGATATTCCTGTTTAATAAAAAATAAATAAAATGCTTTTTTAATTGCTTCATATTCATTTTGAAATATCTCCTAATTTTTGTGAGCAATATATAAACAACAACTTTAAAATTCAGTTTTAAGACATCAATTAAGTCAGTAGAAGAATTCACTTTCTAATTTCCTTGGTTAAGTAATTAAGGTCACTGGCTTTAAATTCTCCTACAGAATATCTTTGGAAAATATATTTGTTCTTTTATCTCTCTTGTATTTTCTTTTTCTAAAACTTGCTAACACTTTTCATCTTATTTTTGTTGAGGTGTAATTGACATACAGCATTATAGTAGTTTCAGGTATACAACATAATGATTTGCTATTTGTGTATATTGTGAAATGATCACAACAATAAGTTTCTTTAATAACCATCACTATACATCTCTAGAGTATTTTTTGTTGTGATGAGAACTTTTAAGATCTACTTTCTTAGCAATTTACAAATATGTACATCACATCCCCATGACTAATTTATTTTATAACTAGAAATCTTTTCATTCCTTTCACTGATTTGTCCCACTTCACTCCCAGGCTCTGGCAAACACAAGTCTGTTCTCTGTATCATGACCATGATTTTGTTTTGTTTTATATGCCATATACAAGTAAGTTCATATGGTGTTTGTCTTTCTTTATCATTTATTTCACTTTGGACAATGCCCTCAATGTCCATCCATGTTGTCACAAATGACAAAATTTAATCATTTTTATGGTTGAATAATATATATATATATATATAACACATCTTCTTTACCCATTCATCTGTTAATGAACAGTTAGGTTGTTTCCATATCTTGGCTATTGTAAATAATACTGCAATAAACATGGGGAGGGGTGCTTCTATCTTTATGAGTTACTGTATTCATATTCTTCACATACTCAGAAGTAAAATTGTTGAATCATATGGTAGATCTATTTTTAGTTTTTGAGGAATCTCCATACTGTTTTCCACAGTGGCTGCACAGTTTACATTCTTACCAACAATGTGTAAGGATTCCCTTTTCTCCACATCCTTGCCAGCATTTGTTTTCTCTTGTCTTTTTTTTTTTTGTCTTTTTATTTTTTAATGTTTTTTCCTTGTTTTTTTTGTGTGTTTTTTTTTACAGAGACAGAGAGAGAGAGAGAGTCAGAGAGAGGGATAGATGGGGACAGATAGACAGGAACGGAGAGAGATGAGAAGCATCAATCATTAGTTTTCCGTTGTGACACCTTAGTTGTTTTCTCACATATGCCTTGACCACAAGCCTTCAGCAGACTGAGCAACCGCTTGCTGGAGCCAGCGACCTTGGGTCCAAGCTGACGAGCTTTTGCTCAAGCCAGATGGGCCCGCGCTACAGCTGGCGACCTTGGGGTCTCGAACCTGGGTCCTCTGCTCTATCCACTGCACCACTGCCTGGTCAGGCTCTCTTGTCTTTTCTTTTTTAATGTATTTCTTTTTTTAAAAAATTTTATTTTATTTTATTCATTTTAGAGAGAAGACACAGAGTGAGAGAAAGAGAGAAAGGGGGGAAGAGCTGGAAGCATCAACTCCCATATGTGCCTTGACCAGACCAGTGCAGGGTTTTGAACTGGCAACCTCAGTGTTCCCAGGTCGACACTTTATCCACTGTGCCACCACAGGTCAGGCTCTCTTGTCTTTTGATAATAGCCGTTCTAACAGATGTCAGGTGATATTTCATTGTGGTATTGATTGCATTTCCCTGATGATTAGCAATGTTGAGAATATTTTCATGTACCTATTGGCCATTTGTATGTCTTCTTTGGAAAAAGTCTATTCAAATCCACTGCCCATTTTTTAATCAAATTATTTGTTTTGCTATTGAGTTCTATGAAATCTTTATATATTTTGGATATTAACTATTTATCAAACATATAATTTGCAAATATTTTCTCCCATTCAGTAGGTTGCATTTTCATTTTGTTGATGGTTTCCTTTGCTGTGTAGAAGCTTTATAGTTTGTATAGTTTCATTTGTTTATATTTGCTTTGTTACCTTTGCTTTTAGTGTCAGAGTAAAAAAAAAAATTGCCAAGACCAATGCTGAGGTGATTACTGCTTAGTTATTTTCCTACAAGTTTTATGGCTTTCCATTCAAGTTATTTAATCCACCTTGAGTTAACTTTTGTGTATAGTGTAAGTTAGTGGTCCAGTTTTGTTCTTTTACATGTTGCTGTACAGTTTTGCTGACACCATTTATTGAAGAGATTGCCCTTTTCCCATTTTTATTCTTGGCTCCTTTGTTATAAATCAATTGACCTTATATACATAAGTTTATTTCTGGGCTCTCTATTTTGTTCCATTAATTTTTTCCAATACCATACCATTTTGATTATTATAGCTTTGTAATATAGTTTAATGTCAGGACACATAATACCTCTAGCTTTGTTATTCTTTCTCAGGATTACTTTGGCTATTTGGGGTCTTTTGTAGTTCTATACGATTTTTAGGATTATCTGTTCTATTTCTGAAAAATGTGCCATTGGAATTTTGATAGAAATTGCATTCAATCCATACATTACTTTAGGTAGTATGGACATTTTAACAATATTAATTTTTCTAATCTACAAACACAAAAATATCCTTCTATTTATTTTTGTCTATTTCAGTTTCTTTCATCAATGTCTTACACTTTTCAGTATACAGTTCTTTCACCTCCTTGGTTAAATTTATTTGTAGGTATTTGTTCTTTTTCATACAATTATAAATAGGATTTTTTCTTAACTTCTCTTTATGATAGTTCATTCTTGCAAATTTTCAATCATATGTTAAATTAATCTTCACTATAGAGTGGGTATTATCATTATCAACATTTTCAGATAAGGAAACTGATGCTTAAGAGAATAAGTAACTTGCATTAGTCATATATCTGGTAAGGGAAGGACCTGGCCTTTGAAATAATGATTCCACAGTCTGAACTCTTAATCACTAACATGCTGCCCCTTATATATTTTTCCAGGGTCTGGTTCTTCTATCTTTTCTGACCCTGTACCTCTCAGCCTTTCACAAAAGCTAATATACTGAGAACTTAACATCCCTATCCGAGTCATGAGCTCTGTCTTTCCACTCTCAATTGGCCCAACCTTTTCCACTGTCCTAATTCTTCCTGCTCTTCCTACCTCTGAATGATAACTGTCATCACCAGTCACCAAGATGCCCTAATAAGAACCTTTCTTCCAGATTATGATTCTAGTTCCTTCAACTGATAAATAAGAGAAAATTTTATGAATAAATCAGACTAAAACAGTCTGATTTGCACATTCTTTAGGCGTATCTATAATCTATAAATGCAACTTTAAACTGACTAATCCCAACATTTTGCAGATTCAGCAAGCATAATGACATTCAAAATGAGTAATTTTTTTATAATTACTCATAATTTGTGTGTATCTATATGTGTTTCTGTATTTCTATATAATTATACATTTGCATATGGATTTGGATATGGATATAGATACAGTTTTTATATAGATGAACAGTGATAGCTTTTGGCTGCCTTAATCTTCAATCTGGAGAATGCTTGTTTGGGTACACTCAGCCATCAGCAAAAAAATCCTATATTACTGATACTATTTCCTATGGGAGCAAGCAAACACAAATTAAAAAGCTATAAGCTGAAATTGCTATGTAATAACATTCAGTGACATCACTTACTTGCCAATAGTACCTAAGCTGACTTAACCATTCAAAGTCAGAGTCATCATTAACTTTCTTATTAACGAGTGATGCGAGGACATCCCTAGCATGAACATCCAGCACCACAAGGGCTCCCAGAGTAACACGATTCTGCTTAGACAGTTTGCCACGGACCAAGGTAACAATATCATCAATTTGTCTGTTACATTTTTCCAAGTATTGCTCAAGAGCCTGAAAGAAAATGAGGTACAATTACTCAATAGGATTAGAATCCTTTTGAACAAAAACACTTTGAACTAGCATGTATATAGAATGTTTTCCACATTCTTATCATGATTTTTTATATGGCATAATTTAAAAGCAATCAATTTTTCTTACCACAAAGGTATTAGGTGAACAAGCAAAATTAGCCAAGTACTATGGACACTTGTGGATTTTGTCTACCCAACATTCTTTTTTTCTTATCTTTCCTCCTCTATGCTCTATGGTTCTTTTCATTAGTCTGCCAATCTGAAGCTCTTCCCGACCTTTATCCCTACTGTGGAATGAAACCTGCCAGAGACTAGTAGAAACGAAAGATAGATAATGAAAGAGTACCTGCAGTGGCAAGAAAGCCCTGAGGTCCTGACCCTACTGCTCCTCCCGGGATTGCACGAGTCCTTCTTGTACTCTTGTGTAGTATTAGCGAGTAGTATATGTGCCAGTTAAAATGTAAAGATCCTACTAAACAAACAGCTTACATTTTAGCTTATAATGAACTGATGTCAATCCTAAGGGTGAAGCTTGCTTTGGGGTCTCTTTAGCAAATGTAATTAGTGAATTTAAAAAAAGAGAAGGTTAATGATAATTCAATCAAATAAATAAAACCTGTGCTTAAGGGAAGTGTTGATTCGCTCCAGCAAGCTGACGCAGTCACTGTTTCCACTACAATAATGTTTAATAAACATTATACACCATTGAGTTTATCTCCTTTAGGGCCAGGTAAGTGGCAGCAATGAATCTCAAAGTGAAGATTTCCAAAAATGAGAAAAAGTTTCAAGAGTTGGGAATGGAAAATTGTTTCTTTAAAGGATATTTTTCTCATTCCTTGACATATTTTTATCAATTTTTTATTTTAAGAAAATAATTTTTTCAAAAGTTTGATGCTTGACCACTATATCTTTTAATTGACTTACATGATTAATTGCTATTAATTTGCTTTGAAAGTAGTGAAAACACTTATATTCCCCTTGTTTAAATAACCATGTGTTTAAATTCTTGAAGCTAATTAGGGAATTTAAGTGTATTGAGTATAAAAATTAGTAAGAACTGTTTTGATCCTAAGAACAGAAGCTATTCCAGGTGATGTATCCTTGCTTACTCATCAGTAAATGCCAGGATCTCTGAAAGCCTTACCAGTTCTCACATTCTATAGCTCAACACAAGACATTAAAAAATTTTAATGTTTGGACCTGAAAGTACAAATTAATGTCCATATTACTATTTATATTAGCAGAATGTATTTTTATATACTAAAAAATTTTTAAGAATTAAAATTTAGCCTCAAACTGTGGTAATCTAAGTTCTTTAGGAACTATTTTATATAAATCAATAAGAATACGGATTAACTAGACTGAAAAAAATTATGAAATGGATAGTATTTTTGTTGCTTTTTATTACTTGTAAATCATTCTATACAATGAGCTAATAAATCTGAACTACTATCTATCTGGAATCAGATATTTTTATTATACTTGGATCCTTCTACATATACAAATATACACTGACTCAAAATCACATCAACATTTGCAAAACCCCGAACTCTGTGACAGCCATGATTCTTTCATTCATTTTATTACCCCTGTAACGCTTCATACGGACAAGTTCCACAATCCACATCCATTGAGTAAATAAAAAGAAACACAGATGGCAAGGTGAACAGATCCTCTGGAAACATGACAGTATAACACAGTGCTATTATAGCATCAAGTCCGTACAATGTGGGATGTTTGCAGAGAATGGAAGCCTCCAGTCTTTCATGAGGCTGCCAAGAGTCTCCAGCTGCTCAATCAAAGTCATCGTTTTCAAATGTGAACTACACATTAATTAAGGGGAAAAATTACCAACACACAGAATACCAAAACATATGCTACCCTCCATGTTAGAACCACAGGCAGTGACTGAAGGGCATACAAAAACAGGGTAATCACAAGCAAAGGAAAAAGAAAATAATTAATTTTTAAGGGCACATATCAAGTTTAATTTCATACCATAAAACAGCTATGAAAGCACCATAAAATGCAATGGAAGAAAGCAATCAGGCAAGGAACAGTAGCAAGAGACTGACTTGCTAAAAGCTTGCTAAGCTACTGCTTCAGAGGACCCCAAGTCCATGAAGCTGAGTCACCTATGAGGCACAGGGTCTCCGTTTGGCTTTCTCTATGAATGGCTCTTACCTGTCCCATATGATGTGAGTGGAAAAATAATGAATAGACCAACAGATGTATAAACAAATAGCTCATCTCAATATCAGCATATACTGTTGTAAACCAAAAAACTGTATCTCTGTGTAATGTAAGATGTACAGACAGAGAAGATTTGAGCAGAGGACACATTGAAAAGGTAGTGACCTAGATTACCTGTCCCTTGAGATTCAAATTATGCTTGGGAGTTACATAGATGCATGAAAGAATTATAGTTAACACTTTAATGCTTTACCTCAACTTTTACCTGTTCCAGCCTTTTTGGAGTAAGACTAGAAAAAAATAGTTTTATTCTGGTTTGATAAACACTATATTTAAACTGAAAAAATAATGAAACATACCTACAAATTTGACTGATTTGTTCACATATACTTTTTTGTTGCCTTCAAGCTATTTACCTATGGTGGTGAATAATAAAGCTGGTGGTTTGAGGGGCCAGGAAGCAAGAAGGGAAATCTTGGAGGCTATTAATTAATTATTAGTATCTAATATAATATCCAATATATTAGAATATTTAAAACTAAGCATCATTCAAAATATAATTATTTATCAAAAGCAATACATTAAAAATAAACATAAAAATAGTTGAATTTAAAGTCTGATACCTTGCCTTCACAGGGTAGTTTTACTCCAGGCGTAATAGAGAATTATCCTTTCTGAGCTTAGATGTTTCATAGTCCTATTTTCACTTTATTTTTAAAGGTACAAATATGTACATGATAACAAGATTGAGACTCAAGTACCCTTGACTTTTGGAGTACACTGTCTTTATTTATAATAACTATTGAAAAGATGCTGACAAACCTGGGGGTATAAAAGCTTACCTCTTGCCCCTCTGAAATAGCTCTTTGAACTTCTATTGTCCAAAAGATTTGGGATACACAGAGAACTGTCTGTCCAGGCCAATCCCTTACCCAGTTAATTCGTTCACATTGTACATAGGCAAAAATTGCATCTTTAATCACCTAGTTGAAAAAAAATACAAAATATGAATAGTTTCACATTTGAATATGCTATTCAATGAAGGGCTACAAGCCAATAGACTAACTCATACTGCTCAGCTTCTTACATCTGAGAATCGAAGAATTGAAGCATATGACTAAATTCAAGTTAATTCATATACTTGTGCACAAAATAAATATATTACATAGCATTTTATTTTTATGATATATGATCAATTTGTGTGAAACACATTATATCAAATATTTATTTGACCAGGTGTAGTAAAAAATATCCTAGATACATTTGGATTGAAGAGGCACAAGCAATTTTATTACAAAAGGCAAATTCAAATACTTCCAAAATGAGATCCATCAAATTAATAGATGACTAATTTCTTTGAACTCGATCAGATCCCCACTCAGCCATGTGCACATGTGTACTTGTGTTCTCAGGGAAACCACACAATTCCTCTCCAGGCCCTGCTGTGCTTGCTGATCTCATTCTCTCTCAGTCCCACAGTTTGATGCCCACAGTAATGATAACAGAGACTAATGTATTTTTCATTCATGTCCAGTTAAGAGCTGTAAAATCAGGAGGTCTAATTCATGTACTTTGCTACATATGTTTTCAGTGGACTGATATATCCAGTTTTCCTCCCAGCCATCAGTGGGCAACAGTTTCATCCGTTGTATGTATCAATCAAAAATAGTAAAAAGAGGTGATACCCACTTTAATGCTTAAATTTCAGGGGGAAAAAGTCAGAATTGGACTTTTCTAAGAAATACATAAGAATGAGCTAAACTTTTTAGATTTCTAGTCTAGCTAGTATGTCTATGGAGTTGAATAGATGTGTTGGTTATTGATATTAGAGAAAAATTTAAAGGCCAAGGAAGCCACAGAGAGGGCAGGTGAAAATGAGCAACCAAGAGATGGGAAGAACATAGGAAAGAAGGCAGAGCAGAGATATGTGGAAAGAACAGGAGGAAGCATTAAAATCTGAATCACAAACTACTATATAGGTGGATGAGGAGAAATATTACATAAAGGTCTATGATATTGCATGTAGAATATATTACTATATGTATGCCATATATACATATATATGTATATGCACATGTGCATATACATAAATTATATAGATTTTGGGGTAGCATGCTACATTAAACTCACGATAATCTGGAATGATAAAGGGGCAATGGTGCCAAGAACATGGCTTTTTTATTATTTAAATATGACATAAAATTCACTTAATTTAGGTGTGCAGTAGTCCTTTAAGTAGTAAATACATATAGCACAACGGAAGTAACATACATATTTCCTATTCCTGTTTATACTGCATTTGCCTGTTTACACAGGAACATTTGGGGAAGATATTTCCTATACAATTCTTTGCCACCCCCATATTAATGCTCTGAAGTGGCAACCGAAATATTTTCTTTAAGCTCTTTAACAAACAAAATTAAAAGAATAGTTGAAATAGTATCAGATATGTCTAAAATAACGAGTTTTTCACTGTACACTTAAATCAACCAACCATTTTAACTCAATTCAATGCTACTAAGTAGTGGTCAAAGTGGAATTCATTTACATTTCTAACAGTTACAAAACCGGAAATGTCCTTTGCCAATACTTATCAAGGCTTATGAAAGTTCTTTCTCTTTGGCCCAGTGGTCCTCCACAAGAGAAGTTATAATAAGCAAATAAATAATTCTATGAAAAAAAGTTATAAGTGTAAGGATATTCATTATAATTTAATTCATAATAGAAAGAAATGGGAAACTGACCAAAAGATTTTACATCTATTGGAAAAATATTATGTAGGCAGATATTAAAACCGTATTTTAGAAGAGAAAGAAGCATTAAGACTTGTAATATTCATTAGACATCTAGTTTCTAATTATGTTTTTCAATAACGTGTGGGAGAATCTGAAAAATTAATGAAAGCTGTTGCTGATTCAGACATAATGCCAAATTTCCTTTGCATTCTTGCCCTCATCTTCCCTTCTCTACTATGATTTTAATTCTTCATAAGGAACTTGAATGTTAAGTCTACATTCTAGTAAGAATTGAGTATAAGTGTTCAATTAATACCTATTTGTTGCCATGACTTGAAATTCTCCACTAATAAAATAATTACAAATGATTGGGTAATGTTTTATGAGGTGATGTGAAAAATATGAAGTTAGCATTAATTATAGGACATATTTATGATCTTCTAACATTTTGGCACATATTTTGTATATAAGCAGAACAAGGATTTACTACAAAAACATACATGTCAAGGAGATTGATGAGAAACTGTAGGGAGGGACTTCTAAGACAAGACTAAAGATAGAACGTATAAACCAAAGTGTGTCTAATTAATAATAAAAAGCACTAGCATATGGTGCAAGAAATAAGACAGATTCATGATTAAAACCAAAGTTTTCTCTAGTATGGAGGGTGTTTTGTCCCACTTTTCAAATGAGTCACTACAAAATCATTATTGTAGACCACGGTTTTGTCTTTAAGCTATTATAATTAAATTGGTAATTCACAATTCAATTCCTGTCTAAATAACAATATATTTATCAATGACACATTAATATTCTATCATCTTTACTAGAAATAATAATAAATTCAGCCATCTACCTTGTGTATGGATTTAATCATAATTCTTTCTAACTCA
Organism: Rhynchonycteris naso; assembly: GCA_037038555.1. Classification (NCBI taxonomy): domain Eukaryota; kingdom Metazoa; phylum Chordata; class Mammalia; order Chiroptera; family Emballonuridae; genus Rhynchonycteris; species Rhynchonycteris naso. The sequence goes on along the minus strand of CM072997.1, from coordinate 38,059,449 downwards.
ACCAACCACTTTTCCACTTGACCTCTAGCTTTGACTGTCGAAATGGTCTCGATGAGTCCCACGACCTCTCCTTCGCTGCTCTTCATATGAGTAATGTCTAAAGTTTCTGTAAACTCTACCTTTGCAATTCCTTCAAAACATTTCTTCAAGTGAGGCTGTACCCTGTCAGGGAAAAAAAATTAAATGTTTTAAGAGAATTAACCAAATTAAAGCAATTCTTTAAATATCAGTGTTCTTTGTGCACCAATCCTCATTCAAAATTTATAAATGTGCTTTATGTGTTAGCCCCTGCTAGATGCTGTTGGAGATAAAGTGCTGAGGAAAAAGAAAAAGAAAAAGACACAATCCCTGCCGGCATGGATTATACAGTCCAGCGGGAGGTCATCATTAATTCAATAACCACAAAAAGATCTGTAAAATTACAATGATAGTAACAGTTACAGAGGAGACATCCATGAGGCTTTGTTTCCAACACATGAATTGAAATATTTAAAAGTAACATAAGGAGTAAATGATTCTTGACTAACAGATACTACACTAATCTGAAAACTTCAAATGCACACAAGTAGCCATTTCAACTGGGATCTTCAGAGACTGTAAAATAGCAACTAGGTTTATGCTTTAAATACTCTACATTTTACTAAATAACTGCTCTGAAGTTTGCCCAACCTTAGTCTTTCATTGTCATATAGTTAGAACTGACTAAGCCCCTCATTTCTGGCACATTATCAACACCAACTGAATGCATCTTTCAAATGAGCAATAAAGCAGAGTATAAAACTCAGATGGAAATCTGAACCTGAACTGACATTTTTGCCTGAATTATTTGTCTCGTACTTTGAAGACACAAGACACAAAATTAATTAATTTTTTAAAACAAATATCTATTCACTATTCATTATATACTACATATTCTTCTAAGGAATTGGGGCTCAGCATTAGGGGAAAAAGCAGTCCACAATCTCTGTCATCATGGCCCTTACATTCTGCTAGAGGTAATCCAACAGTAAACAAAAGTAGGCCGAAGAAAAAATGAAGCCAAAGAGGGAATCCAGGAAAGGTGGCTAGGCAGTGCTGGATAGGGTTGCATTTTAAATAGATTTGTCAGAAAAGGCCTGCTGAGCGGCAGGTGTTTGTGCAAGTTTCCACAAACACCTGAAGGAGGTGAGAGAAGTATGGATATTTGAGTAAGGAGCATCCTAGGAAAAGAGGACAGTACACTGAAGGAGAAGGCTGCCCCTTTCATGGGGGAAATTGCAAGACCTGTAGCAGAGTGAGCAAGAAGAAAACTACTGGGAGATGAACAGGAAGAATAATGGGGAATCACTTGCATGGTCGGAAGTACTAACTTTTATTCTGTATGTGATATAGAAAGGTGATGTGTTCTGAAAATATCTGTAAGGGAATATGTGATAAAATAAGAAATGCACTCCAAGATTCATCATATTTAGAAAAATATCATTCAATGATATTATTTACGTATTAAATAATTATATTAAGTTGATTATTGGTAATATTCACAATAGTTTTTAACATAAACATAATTATTTATTTATGTTCTATCTTATTCTAAAAATTAAATTTAAGCAGAGAAATTTAGTCTTTGCTATATATGTAGATTACTTACTTAGTAGGATCTTTAGTCTCAGATAGTATCTCAAGAAGTTCATCATTAGACAAGAAAAAGAATCTGGGAAAAAACAAACGTTTCTTTTCCAAATATTCATTGAGCCCTTTAAGAATAAGTTCCAAAAGTTCATTAGATTTTTTCAGCCTTTCCAGTATTTTCTCAATAGTTACAACTGTCAGAACATGTTTATCCTAAAAATAAAAGGGGAAAAAACACTCAATTCAAAAACACTATATAATAACTTTTTACTTATATTTGGGATTACATGTCTTAATCAAACAAAGTTTATACAAAATATGAAGTAAATATCTATTTTTAAAAAGTAGTCTTGCATAGTCAATGCCTCTTTAATTATGTAAGCATATGTTGACTTGATCCTCAGTGATGTTCACAGTTTCTCATTCTAAGTTGGAAAGTGTGAGAGAGAAAAGGAGCAAGAGGGGGTGAGAGCCATGAGGGAAAGGGAGAATAGGGGAAAACAAAGTAATGTGAGATATGTTTGTTTTTTATTTTTTGAGGAAAAGTACTCTAGAAAGCTAAGTTATCATTATAATTATTATTTTGAATATTATGGATATTATTTTGAATATTATTATTACCAATAATGATAAAAAAACTGTTGTATAACAGTAGATAAAAAAAAGTAAGGGTTTGCAGGTAGAGAGCAAAGAGTTTTAGATAAAGATCTTACAGTGTAAAGAACTGTATTTGGAACTACATTATGTGCTACTTGCTGAAGAACTTAAATTCAAGTGTATTCTTGAACTCTCTGGAGACTAAGACTATACTACATTTAAGTTATGAATTTCTAAATGTCTGTCACATGAAATGTTACTGTGAGTTGTTTGATTTAAAGTTATTCAAGCATAATCAAGTTTTTTAAAAAAAAATTATTGGGGTTACATTGGTTAATAAAATAATATTGGTTTCAGGAGTAAAGTTCTATAATATATCATTGGTCTACTGTATTGTGCATTCACCCCCCAAAGTTGAGTCTCATTCCATAACCATTTATCCCTTCTTTGTACTCTTTTATCTCCACCCACTTCCCTTACTCTCTGATAACCATCATACTGTTGTCTGTATCTATGAGGTTTTGTTTTTATTGTTTTGTTTTTTTTGCTTATTCTTACACTATTTTTACCCAGCCCCTCAAACAACCTCTCCACTAACAGCTGTCAGTCTGTTTTCTGTATCTGTGAGTCTGTTTCTATTTTGTTTGTTAGTTTATTTTGTTCATTAGATTCCACATATAACTAAAACCATATGGTACTTATCTTACTGCTGACTGGCTTATTTCACCTAGCATAATACTCTCCAGGTCCACGCATGCTGTCAAAAAGGCAAGACTTTCTTCTTTTTTACGGCATAGTAGTATTCCATTATGTAAATGTACCAGAGCTTTTTAATCCACTCATCTACTGATGGATGCTTGGGCTGCTCTTTCTTTCTTCATGAGTCTGGTTAAATGTTTGTCAGACTTGTTCATCTTTACAATGAACCAGCTCTTGATTTCATTAATCTTTTGTGTTTTTTTAGACTCTATTTCACTTATTTCTGGTCTGATCTTTATTTTTTCCTTCCACTCACTTTGAGTTTGTTGGTTGTTCTTTTAATAGTCCCTTGAAGTGTACAGTTAGCTTGTTTATTTGAGAATTTTCTTGTTTCTTGAAATAGGCCTGTAATGCTATGAATTTCCTTCTTATGACAGTTTTTGCTGTCTCTCATGGATTTTGGGTTGTTGTACTCTCATTTTCATTTGTTTCAAAGTATCTTTTGATTTCTTTCTTGATCTCATTGTTAATCCACTTGTTGTTTAATAACATGTTATTTAGCCTCTATGTCTGTGTGTTTATCAGTTTTTTCTTGTGATTTCTAGTTTCATATCATTATGATCAGAGAAGATGCTTGATATGATTTCAATCTTCTTAAATTTAATGAGACTTGTTTTATGTCTTAATGTGGTTTATCCTAGAAAATGTTCCATGTGCACTTGAAGAGAATGTATATTTTGCAGCTTTGGGGTGAAATACCCTGAAGATATCAATTAAGTTAATCTGATCTAATGTGTCATTTAAGGTTGCTATTTTCTTGTTGATTTTCTGACTGGAAGCTCTATCTACTGCTATCAGTGTGGTGCTAATATCCCCTACTATGATTGTATTGCTGTTGATTTCTTCCTTTATGTCCATCAAGATTTGCTTTACTTATTTAGGTGTTCCTATGTTAAATAAAGGTTTACAAAAGTTATATCCTCTTGTTGGATTGCTTCTTTTATAATTATGTAATATTCATTGTCTCTTACTATATATAGCCTTTGATTTGATGTCTACTTTATAGATATAAGTATTGCTACCCCAGCTTTTTTTTCTTTCCACTTTCATGAGATATCTTTTTTCCATCCCTTCACTTTTATTCTGTGTGTATCTTTTGTTCTGAAGTGGGTCTCTTGTAGACAGTATATATGTAGGTCTTATTTTCTTATCCATTCAGCTATGCTGTTTTTTAATGAGGGCGTGTAAACCATTTACATCTTTTTTTTTTTTACAGGGACAGAAAGAGTCAGAGAGAGGGATAGATAGGGACAGATAGACAGGAACGGAGAGAGGTGAGAAGCATCAATCATTAGTTTTTCCATTGCCTTTGTGACACCTTAATTGTTCATTGATTGCTTTCTCACATGTGCCTTGATCGCGGGCCTTCAGCAGACCAAACAACCCCTTGCTGGAGCCAGCGACCTTGGGTCCAAGCTGACGAGCTTTTTGCTCAAGCCAGATGGGCCCACGCTCAAGCTGGTGACCTCAGGATCTCGAACCTGGGTCTTCCGCATCCCAGTCCGACGCTCTATCCACTGCACCACCGCCTGGTCAGGCTAAACCATTTACATTTAAAGTGATTATTGATAGGTCCATATTTATTGCTATCTTATTTTTTTAACTAATATCCTCCTTCTCTTCCTCTTCTTATTCCTCCCCTCCTCCACTCCCTTAGCTTTTTCTTGTCTGGGAAGTTCTTTATTTCTTCTTCAATATAAATAATAGCATTTCTGGGTAAAGCAGTCTTGGTTGTAGGTTCTTGCTTTTACTCACTGTGAATATTTGATGCTTATCCCTTCTGGCCTGAAACATTTCTGTTAAGAAATCAATTGACAGTCTTATGGGATCTCACTTGTAATTAACTAACTGCTTTTCTCTTGCTGCTTCTAAGAGTCTCTCTTTGTCTTTAACCTTTGTTATTTGAATTATGATGTGTTTTGGTGTGGGTCTCTTTGGGTTCATCTTATTTGGGACTCTCTGGGATTCCTGATGTTGTGTGTCATTTTCCTTCACCAGGTTAAGGAAGTTTTTAGTTATTATTTCTTCAAAATAGGTTCTCTCTCTCTTCTCTCTCTAGTACCTATATATTATATGGATGTCCTTATGGCTCATGTCCCAAAATCCCTTAAACTGTCTTCATTTAATTTTTTTTTCTTTTAATGCTCTGATTGGGTGTTTTCTTCTACCAGGTCTTCCAAGTAGTTGATTCAATTCCCTGTTTCATCCAACTTACTGTTTATTACTTCTATTGTATTCTTCATTTCAGATATTATAGTCTTCACTTATGATTAGTTCATTTTTATGGCTTTTATGTTCTTTTTAATACTTTCTAGCTCTTCATTGAAGCTCTCACTAAGTTCCTGCAACATCCATATATCCATGTTTTATTACCTATATCTGGTAAATTCTTTGCCTCCATTTCATTTAGCTCTTTTCTGAGATTTCTCCTGTTCTTTCATTTGGGGCATGTTTCTTTGTCTCCCTATTTTGGCTGCCTCTTTGTGTTTGTTTCTATGTATTAAGTAGATCCACTATGACTCCCTGTCTTGGTAGGGTAACCTCATGTAGCAGGTGTCCCGTGTGACACAGTAGCACACGGTGTCCTTAATTACCTGTGCTGTGTGCTCCAGAAATGTCCCTTATGTGGGTTATATGGGCCCTTCTGTTATAATTGAGTCTTAACTGCTCTTGGCCCATTCATGCATGGAGTCAACCCTTAGACTAGTTGACTATGAAAATCAATTCCCACCATACTATATGAGCTGCAGTAGAGGTGCTGGCTACACAAAGCAAGATTTACCTCAGCACAGTCTGGTGCCTGCTGTGATCTCTTTTTGAAATATGATTCTTTTGAGCTAATTGGACTGTTCTGATGTTGTTTGAAGCTAGCCACTGGGTATGTTGGATCTGGGGCCTCTCGGGAGGGACTAGGTGCGGGCCAATGTCAGTCACTGTCTGTGACTGGCCCTCGGCAATGTATGGAATTACAAGAGAACCACAGTTTGTGGCTGCCTCTGCTGGGCCTGGATGTACGTGGGAAGGACCAAGTGGTGCACTAAGGCTAGCTTTTACCAGCACTGAGCCCAGGGGCAGATTAGCAAAAGTGTTTTTTCATTAATGATTCAAACACAATTAAGTTTTGTTTTGTGTTTTAAATTTGTTTTCATGCTGTGGGATTCAAAATAAGAAATATCAGCCCTAGATGGATAGTTCAGTTGATTAGAGTGTTGTCTCAGTCAGGGCACATACAAGAATCAACCAATGAGTGCATAAATAAGTGGGACAACAAATGGATGTTTCGCTCTTTCTAAAATCAATAAATAGAATTAGAAATTATTGCACAAGCTAATATTAAGAACTGATATTTTTAAAAAGCAAATACTTTGTTGATTTCTTAAAATATCATGTAAGTAACCATTAGGTTTATTAAAGTCTTTAGAAATACATATTAAAATACAATCTGTATATAGTTGAAATAAAATTGTGTTTACTTTTTCTTTTTCTTTAACACATGATTGATGTTTTCCATATCAAGACTTGGTCTTATAACTCTAAAGTCAGTGTTCACCACTGACACTGATGACAAAGTAAAAAGTGCTATTTACTAAATAAGCAAGCTGTTAAAGAGAGGTGCTAAAATACATACTAGGCGTTAAATCACCAGGCCACATAATAAATCTCATGAGAACACAACAGTGCATTTATTAATATTAGTAATTTGGCATTTTAGAAAATTTATGTGAAATTAGATCAAGAGAATATTGTTAAAAATTAAATGCAGAATTTCTAAATTAAATTATTAAACTTATTTCTGGTACTCAGTCAAACTAAAAGAAGAATCAAAAATATCAGCTGTAAAATGTCTCATATAAAAATTTTATTTTGAAAACCAAATAAATGGTGACAAAGGACAATTTGACTTTGGGTGATGGGTATACAACATAATCAAATGTCAAAATGATCTGGAGATGTTTTCTCTAAATCTTTTTATGCTAGTTGACCAATGTCACCCCGCTAAAATTAACTGTCTAAATAAAATTAAAAAAATTTTTTATTCTATTGTAAGAATGTCTGAAGTATGTTTTTGTTTTATATTTTAAATGTGGCTGAAAAGGAAAGATATTTTTTTCTTTGTTTTGAATTACAATTATGTATCTTGGAAACACGGCAATTTAATCAAAAAACAAAATAATTGTCATTAATAACTTTTTTCTCAATAAAAGAGGTTCATCTGAGCCTGGCCAGTTGGCTCAGTGTTAGAGCATCAGCCAAGTGTGTAGATGTCCCAGGAGAAGTGACCATCTACTTTTCCACCCCTTCCCCTTCTCTCTCTCTCTTCCTCTTCACAGCCAAGGCTCGATTGGTTTGAGCAAGTTGGCCTCGGGCACTGAGGATGGCTCCATGGTCTCTCCCTCGGGCACTAAAAAAATTGTTCCATTGCTGAGCAACAGAGCAATGGCCCCAGATGGGCAAATCATCACCCCCTAGTGTGCTTGCCAGGTGGATCTGGTCAGAGCACATGCCAGAGTCTTTCTCTGCCTCCTTTCCACTTACTAAAATAGAAAAAAAAAATTTTTTTTAAAGGTTCATTTGAAATATGAAACATATGATTAAATTATCTTTAAAGAGATACAATTTCAAAAAGGCATTTTATTATATTTCCTAACAGTTTGTTTCAAATAAACATTTTTAAAAACACACAGAAAGAAGCATGACAGAGACTCAGGTCATAATTTAAATGTTCAATTCATTCAATAAAGGATTGAATAGTATTCTTGTACTCTTAAATCCAAAAACCAAAATGCTGTTCTTAGAGTGCCACCTTCTGGAAGAATGTGCTTTTCTATCCTGGGAGGAAAAAAAAAAGGCTGAATGTTGCTTGTAAATGTGAAATTTTTCTTTCACAAATTAATATTTGTTTTATTCTTAGTCAAAGAATTTATTGCAATATTGCTATTTTGGATATGATATTTGAAATCAAACAAAATTCAGTTATCTAAAACAACAGTTCATATTTCTTTCCCTAGCTATTATAGTTCCAAAAGAAATACCTCTGGAGACAAATAGCATTCAAGTAAATTTTTTAATTGAATTCCTGAAATCAAAACTATTTAACCAGATTAGCGTAATGACTCTGAGCCATATATTTTAAATACACATAAGCAATAATCTATGCACTTTTGTATATGATGAAAGTAATTATCTCATGACTGGAAACTAAGCTTCCTGTGAGAAGGTAAAAATAATAAAGACCACATCAGACCAAGGAAAGCATAGACCTGGTTCCTGACTCACTTATTATTACCTGCTTCTTATTACCTGTATCACTTTAGGTCATTTATTTAACCTGAGTCTTTGTTTTCTTATCTATAAAATGGGATAGGAGCTCTCTCTCAAAGTTGTTAAAAATTCCAAATTAGATAAAATATTTGAAGCACTTAATATGGTGCCTAGAACACACATATTTGCAACTACTCTTTTTATTTTCCTTCTTAACTGTCTCTTAGAGGGAAAGAGGGAGACAGATACTAATCTGGGGGAAAATGGGCACTTACATTATTCTATCAGTTATTATGGTGTTAAAATAAACATTTTACAATCCGCCATCCTTTAGGTAAAATATTTATCATAGTAAAATAAAGCTGGCTTTTAAGTCCCTTTAGGCATTGCCCTAGCATCCTAGTACAGAGCGGGCATTCCAGAAATGTTTGTTGAATGCGTGGGTAAATGCAGGATAAATTAAGCCTATAAAAAATACAGAGGAACTCAAGAAATGTACAACCCTTCATGCTGTGCCAGGTTGCTATTTATTAGCTGTGTTCTCAGGAGAGAACAATGGGATGTTATAATAGGAAAGCTACTAGAAAATTGAAACTATGTATATCTCCCTTGGCAATTGCCTTTCTATCCCCTGGAGGGGAAAAAAAGGAACTATTAACTGACATTGTTTTGGTTAAAGGAAGAATTATATATAAATATATATTGTGTGTCTGCTTTTACTTCACAAGTATCACTACTTTCATCAGCTCAAATGACAATCTACAGTTGATTTACATTTCTAAATCAAATGCTTGTGATATCAGGGGCCTGAAACTTTAATTTGGGGCTACACAGATGTGAGCATTCTATTACTGCTGCTGGGAAGCTTCACAGAAAGTACAGTTTCATAAACTTAACGGCCTTAAGTTCAAACCAGTTCGGTAAACTTCCAGAAGCAAAGCTTCCTAATCAGAAATCCCTGGACAACAGAAAATGTTAAACCTTTTAAGCACTGAGAAGGAAAATGTGGTTCTTTGAGTACAAACATAAGCCCCCTTACAAGTCTGAGATCTTTCACCTCACCAGGGATAAAAAAAATTCCTGACCCAAGATGTTTCCAGATTTAATTCAGATCTTAGGGCTTACCCATCTAAAATTGAATTTTTAGAGAAAGTTTTTCAGAAAAAATCTCCCTTGATAAATACTTGTTGCATGAGGATCCATCTCAATTTAATTATTCATTCACGCATGCAACAAATATTTATCAAGGGCCTGCTTCATGGCAAGCACTGTTCTTAGTACTTGGACCACAACAGTGAACAAAACAGACTAAGGTCCCAGCCTCTATGAGGAGACAGACAATAAATAATAAACATAATAATTCATAAATCATATAGTAAGTTAGAAGGTGATGGATGCTACAAATAAGAAAAAAGATTAGCAGTGCCAGGAAAGACAAAGGCAGATTTCAGTTTTAAGTACCATATTCCAATGTAAGACTCTTTATAAAGATACTATTTAAGAAAAGACTTCAAGGAAGTAAAGATATTAATTAGCTCTGCAGATATTTGCAGAGACAACATTTTAGGAAAAGGGTCCAGTAAATACAAAGGTCCTAAGACAGAGTGTGTTTGGCATGAGTCCTTAAAAACACACAAAAAAGAAGCCAGTGTGGCTAGAATAGAGTAAGTAAGGTAGCAAGGTGGAAAGTTGTAAGGACAGAGAGGTAAAAGGAAGGGTGAGCAGATCAAGAACTTCCTGGGTTTTTTTGTGTTTTTTGGGTTTTTTTTAATTTATTTTATTTTTATTTTATTCATTTTAGAGAGGAGACACAGAGTGAGAGAGAGAGAGAAAGAGAGAAAGGGGGGAGGAGCTGGAAGCATCAACTCCCATATGTGCCTTGACCGGACCAGTGCAGGTTTTGAACTGGCGACCTCAGTGTTCCCAGGTCGACACTTTATCCACTGCACCACCACAGGTCAGGCAAGAACTTCCTGTTTGATGGAACTGATATAGGTCCCCATACAGAAGCATTTCTCCCCTGGAATCTAAGATACATATTTTAACTAAAAATTGAAAAGTTGAATAGCAAAATGATGAGTGGCTTATTGGGTGAACTGGTAAAAAGTGTCATTCTTATTTTCACTGCTGAGTTCCTAGGCTCATGTATGCTGCCTATGGAAGAAGTCATATATTTGGATCTGGTTGAGAACATATGCTATGTATCCTGTAGGACTGCACCCTAAACTTACAAACTGTTGTCATCCCATTGGTACAGCACTGAGTCTTCAACATGAGACATTCCACTTTTTATAAGGTCAATGCTCACATTAAGACCTGTAAATCTCATGAATGTCAGTCAATTGCCTCATTTCCCTTGTAATGTGAGTTCCTTAGCAGAAGCAATGTTGTGTGGAAATTGTGATAATAAGTCATTCAATAAGCCAATGAATGACAGTGTTGACAGAAGCTTGGGGATGAAAAATGAAAACTCCATCTGGTACAGACAAATCACTGTCCCCTTCTATGTTGAAAGAGTTCCAATGCATTTAATTCTTTCTAAATGGTTGCCTGGTCCCTTTGGGTGTGGGTACAGCATCAGAAGCATTAATATGTTAGTTTCCGTTGTTGGCAGCCTGGGTACTTGGCAGTGTTGTAAGGGGTAGCCCATGATGACAAGTTTTTCCATAATTTCCATCTCTGCCATCATGACTTCTTTGTTTATAGCTACAGTGACCATATATCCAAGTCTGATGAAGAGAGTTCTGGTTATGCTCACTTTAAGAACTTACTTATTGCTTTAACTCTCAAAAGTTCCCCAATCAGGACAATATTATTATTCATTATTCTATTCATATTATTCAATATGATTATTCATAGCTCACTGTGCATGCACTGGCATATGCTGAGTGGCATTCACAGAATAGATCAACTGATCAACTATATAATTAAGTGCCTCCCTTTTCAGTGCTGTCTTTTATTAAATATTTACATGGAGCACAAATATATTCATACTTTAGTCTATTCTGTGATTCCCTTATACCTCTTCCCAGACCTCTTTGTTACCAAACTTTCAATTTTGTTTCTTCTAAGTCCTTGATCATGCAGCCAAACTGTCTACTACTGACCTTGACCAATGTAGATCCACACTTCTGACCATCTCCTTTTCTGAGCCAGATTAAAAAAATAATAATAATATATTCATTGAAGGTATGCTCAGTAGAAGGATCACCTGCTACTGCCCTTTTAGGCCACCCCTAACTGAAACTATCATTTCCACTTTTGTATGGTGCAAGGATATTTTGTAGAAACATATATAAACTAATCTCTGATTTATTTAAATCACATCAAGGATTCCCTGGCATTTCAACTTCTTTTAAGTAAACCATAATAGAAACCAGCTTTTGGTCAAGAAAGCAAATCAACAGAACCATTCATATCTCCTCGACTAGTTAACTTTTACAATTTTATTAATTAATGTCACCCCAATAAATTCAATTCAAAAAAAAAGATGGTAAGTTCTGCTGTACAGTATTTGTGTGCTAATTAATCGATTGCATTTTGCATGTATATGTTGGGCTCTTTATTTATCTTTGCAACTGTTCTATTTTTTAGGTCCCTACAGAGAAAATTGTTGATTGAGTGATTAGCATACTGACATGTTTCCAGCACAGCACATGTCAGGGGTGGTGCAGTCTGTCACAAGGGGCCATAGAATAGGTGAGTGCTCAGTACAAGATCTTCCCATCAGAGCACATGGTAAGAATCACAACTGGACCAAATGTCATTAAATAATGCAAATTCAATTTGGACCTCAAGAAGTAATCAGGAAAAGATCTGTATTTTGCTTTTGGTATTCCTTGTTCCTGTGAGTTTAAAATAATATCTGAAAATGGAATTTGTATGGGGAATAAACAATGGCTTTTATGAATTGTTTTAAAAAACAAAGATCATGTCATTTCAACCAAATAAGCACATTCTCTGAGATTTTTACCTACTTGTTGAACACTTTTCATTATATCTCTCCATGTCTTATCCACAGTTGTAAATCGTCTGCCTTCCTCGGGCATTTGAGACAGAATGTCTGGAGAACTGAAAATTGGTTCCAAATATAGCCACGTGGCTTGAACCTTGAGCCATTCATCCAGAATCTCCTGAAGCAGCAGGAGCTTGCCCTCCCATTCTCTGAGAAGCAAAACATAGGGGCTCTTATCAACAACGCACCACGCAATGTTTCAGATGCCTAAACGCAAACTATGACTGGACTGTTAATCTTGTATGAAATGTTGTTATTCTACTTTCCGTTCATTTGTCTTCATTCAAAGATAAATCACTAGATTTGTTCTACAAAATTTGTTTTAAAATAATAGCATCAACATTTGTGCTTATATAGATATACATGTTAAGATACACTTATCTATAAATGGGCTAGTTTCTGTATATGTCATAACAATAAGCCTTTCAGCAATCCAATTCCATGGCTGGGGGTATAAATTGAGAAGGGAGATTTTGGAGACAGTACTGGTATTCTCAATGAAGGGCACTCTGAACTTCCTAGGAAAGGTAATTATATCCAAGATTCATTTCTTTTAACATTTTCTTTTTATAAACTATTTAGGCCCATCAAGACTTTATTTTCCAAATAAAATATTTCAATTCATAAGATGTAACTGGTATTTTTTAAAAATCTATATAGTCCTAAGTACTTTAGTGTGACATCCATGAGAAGGAAGCACTTTAGAATTTATAATAGATTATCAGTTCATTTCTAAATATGGAGAACAAAAATAATAACCTGATTTCTTCAAGAACAAATATTATTATTATTATACCATAAACTAACAGTTGTACAATCACATTTCTAAAGTCTCACTGTGTATTTTCTCTATCCTCACAGATATACCAATGGAGAGACTAAGGCACATGGAAGTAAGTACCACATTCGAGTTCACCCAGCTAATAAGCGACAGAGCCAGATTTGAACCTAGGCAGCTGTAACCATTACGCTAGAAGACTGTTCGGTTAATGGCAACAGAACTTAGAAATCAGATAGCTTTATGTGTACAGTAACACATTACACATCAGCTTTAAGTGGTGGTCTGTAATTTTAGATTGTTAAAACCAGGAAATATAAATAGGAGTTTAAAAATCACCAGGCATTTTCAAGTGGCTTTCTAACACTTTCCTTCCAATGGTTATCAGTGAATATGTTTAACTTCTTTTCACAAGGAATAAATGAATGCATCTGCTTTCCTCTGGTGCTGTTCCCTCTTTCTCCATCTAACCCATGACCAATGCAGAAAAATTTCCCACTGGCTAATGATCTCATGCACAGTCCTTAAAAATAGACTCTATATAGACCACTTTCAGAGTGTTTCAAAATTTAGTGTTGATGAGCACACTGGAGGAAGCCAGATAAGAGGCAGAGCCTCTGGAAGACTGAGCCAGAGAGTATGCTCAAGTTTAGGATAACATGTCAATAACCTAAGCCCAAAACTACCAAGTAGTTAGCTTTATTTGTCAAGCAAATTAATATTAAAGATGGTAGTCTGATTTGGATTTAATCTCTTTTTAAGCTAACATATAAACTTCTTATGATAAATTATAAAAATTGAAAATATTGACAGAGGGGATAAGAGATTAATCTAATTGACTGGGTCAGTCAAATGCCTATTATACCAGATTAAATTCACAGTTTTATTCTTTTGCACTGATTTAGTAATCCTTTATGCATATGAGTGGAAATTATAGTAGACTTTTAAGGATTATCTACAATAAAATAATTAATTAATATATTTGGAAAATGACATTAATTTCAGTTTTATAGTTTATGGGTTCCATAAAATATGTTCACAGACATGAAATTATTTTTGAGAGTCGAATATGTAAAATCAGATTGTAGACAATAAAAATGAATATCTGGAGGCTTATTGTCTACTACCTTTGTTATGAATGTAGATGACAGCTAAAAGATTAGTTCTCTCCCCAAAGCAATAAAGGTTATTATTCCTTACAATGAACTATTTAAAATATTAAGTATGAAATGCAGAATCAATTTCAAAAACAACTCTACATTACATACAAGTCATGATTTTGTTAACAAAACAAGCATTGCTTTTTTGTTAACATAGTATAAACATTGTCATATAAATATCACTTTACCTCATTTGTTTTTCATAAGGCTTAATGAAAGGAGATCCTCGCATTGTTTGTGTCTTAATGATGTGGTCATCCAACAACATCTGAATGTCATCAACTGATGACAAAATAAATGTCCCAGATTCTCTATAAGAGTGAATGACAAATTCCATTGTATCCCACTCAGTGATCATCTTCTCTAAGGCCTTTTCGAGAGAATATTCTTTGCTAGCTGATTCACTAATATTTTCAAATCGCTCTAAATATGGTTCCAGATGCATGTCTAAAAAAGGGGAGACAGAGGAGTCATCTGCTGGCTGCAGGGGGTAACCAACAATGTTGGACATGGCTTCCCAGTGCCTAGGGCGCAAACCAGGATTACAGATCACTTGAATGAGAGGAATGTGCTGCTTGAACTCTTCCACCTTGGCTCTTACTTTTTTTGTCATTTCCAATGCATTTGGAGAATCATGAAAGGTTTTCTCCAGCTTGTAGAGTCCTCTCCAGTAATTTCCAACATCTGTTTCTACTTGGTCTGGATTCACCTTGTGATACGGTCCTTCTGTCCATCCTTTATATTTATTGTTAAATTCAACAGCAGATTCATAGAGACGAAGATAGGGGTTCAAAGCATCTTGGATTTTTTTACGTTGAGGATATATTGATGGTAACCAACCAAATGCCTCCTCTTCGGCATTGAACTGCTCAATCTGAAAGAACAGGTATTAAATTTATTAATCTGAAAGTGCATGATATTCTAATTTAAGTTTTAAAAAATATTTATATCAAATGTGACCCCAAAAACCTTCACTAAGCCCTAAGATTAAACTTTATTAGACCTAATCTAGAAAAACTGAGTAGTCTCTTTTTCCTATTTCTCTTTTATTACACTTTCCAGAAAGCAATGACTGGTTCTTAACATAGTAAAATAAAGTTATATTTATAAAGAAGCCTTTGCCCATCCAAATATACTGAGGATATAGCTTCATTCATTAATTAACAGGAACCTAAGTATTTTTAACATACACAGCATTGTGTTAGGTACTATAGAAAAAACTATAAAAGTATTATATTACAAGTACCAACTCCAAGGCGTTAGTAATTCAGCCGAGGAGATAGGACGTAAGTACTTGAAAGTTAAATAGCAATTATTCAATAACAATATAAGCAACAGAAGAGCCATCTTAGAGCAACAGCTGCTTCATATGAAATGAGCAGTATAGACAAAAGATGCTATCACGCTGAGACGAATGAACATGCTGAAATAGTTTGGTCACAGGTGCTTCTATAGAGAAGATACAATTGGATCTGGGTCTTGAAAATAAGTAGTATAAGAGGCAAAGAAAGCATTAATTTCTTTTTAGTTGTGAACTGTAAGAGGATCTGGCTGGTTTATCAGAGAAATCTATAAAATTAAAATGTGTGAGATCAATATATAAATTATGCCATTTCTTTAAAATTTCACTTGCTTCAGTTATAAAAACACTATAGTTTATTTCTTATTTCTCAACATGTGATTACATATTTTTGATTATTATAAACTAAGTAACTGATCTGATAAAATACTAACATCTTTCAACGAATGAAAACGAGTAGTTTAAAATATGGTTTGTTTTCATATTTCCCCTTTTTATAAAAAACACAGCTGAAAATGTCAAACATCTTATATGGTAAAGTATATGGCTTTCCTCCCCTCCAGCGTTTTCTAATGAGAGAGCACTTTCGGAAACGGCAATCTTGTGAACTAAGTAGCTTGATGGGAGCAAATAATCGGTCTAATTTAAAACACAGCCACCAAATCCATGCTGGTTTCTATGAAGGTGAGAAAACTAAACAGTAACCAGGTGCCATCACATGATGCAAATGTGTAAATGACACAAAATAAAAATTAAGAAACAGATGGAGATATAATTCATTCTTTCAAATAAAGGACAAAAGCCATTGAAATGTTATCACTACCAATAGAAAACAGCAATGTCACTTCTTGAAGTAATGTTACATCTTGAAGAAATAGAATGTATGTACAGTGTTTGTTCCATTTATATTGTAATCTAATTAAATGAGGTAAATTTATTTTATTTGAATATATTTCTTAAAGGTGAATACATAATACAAATTCAACGCTCTTTCTTTCTAACTAATTCATCCTCTTAAAAATTTAAACAATACCTTGTCTGCCGCTAAGTCCAACTTTCCGTTCAGTACTTGAGCCTTTTTCAGGTATCGATGTATATCCTGAAGATCTCCAAATGAGTAAAATTCTTCTGACTGCTTGGCATAACTCTCTAATTCCTCCATAAACCGTTCACACCGTAACTGATATAATAAAAACAATATTTGTTGTTACATTTCAAAAGTTTCTTTTTTACTATATTTTTTTATTTTAGTGACAGGAGAGGAGGCAGAGAGACAGGCTCCCACACGTGCTCCAACCGGGACCCACCCAGCAGGCCCACGAGGGGGCGATGCTTTGCCCATCTGGGGCTGTTGCAGATGGTTGCTTCTCCTGTGTGCCATGACAAGAAATCAAACCTGGGACTTTCACACACCGAGCCAACACTCTACCACGTAGCCAACCAGCCAGGGACTATAAAAACTTAATAAAATTGGGGGGGGAGGAAATAAAATTGAGACATGAATGTTTCGGCTTATACTGTTAGCTTCGTACTTACAGACTATGTGGGTGAACTAGTTTGGCTGCACGTGGTGGAAGAATACGCAGTAAAGCGACATACAAGTGAGGATATTGGAACCCACAGTACACTTACGTACACCATTTTGGACTGTTAAAAAGTGTACGTGTTCCATTTGTGTTGATTTGGTGACTTTTCAGCACTTCTCACGGCTCCTAAACCGTGGTAGGATAGGTAAGTGACTTAAGTTAGGGTGTGTTTCGACTCACACCAAAATTCGGGTTATGTCATTGTCGTAGGAATGGAACTGTGTCATAACCCGAAGAACCCCTGTACTGAAAAGTCAAAGACAAGGAGTGTGAAGAGACAGAAGATGAGGCTGGACAGGGGAAAATGACAAACCATCTCATATGTAGGACAAATAAAAGTTAGAGTAATGAAATGTTAAGAATGATGATTCCATCGCTTCTCGGCCTTTTGGCTAAGATCAAGTGAAGAATGATGATTCCAGGCATAGTACTTAGGCAAATTTGGGCAATGTTAGGGTGGAAGGCACACTTCTTCAAGGGAGCTTTGACATTAAATGGTAAAAATAAAATAGCGTAAAAGAACACTCACTATGAAGTGTATATGATAAGGATTATTTTTATTAAAGATCATAATGTAGGCAATGTAGTCAAATGTTTTCTCCCTTGAAAAAAGTAATGACACTACATCAATCTAGTGTGTATACTATCTCCTACTAAAAATTAGAGTACAAGAAAACTAAAATGTGTAACCTGTGAGATGGCTGAGTTACAATGCTACATAAGAAGTTAAAATTTAAACATTCTCAGAAAATGAAAATAATTTAAAATATCTATGATGCCAACCTTAAGACCTTCTTGATACTGTTCTGTTTTCTCTTTAACGATTTTCCGGTGTTCATCAAAAATTTCTTCCATTCTTCCATACCACTGGAAAACATTATTATTTAGCCTAATGTCTGCTGGAGAAAAGTTGGCACACTCAATAAGGAAGGCGAGACAGTTTTTAGAATCCACCAATCTCTGTCCCAGTTCAATCATATCAGTTGTCTCTACTTTCTGAATATAAGCCTGAGGGGAAACAAAAGTTACAGATGGCATTTTAATGAACAGCTCATGTCAAAAAATAGCCTGAAGACATACATTGCATAAATATGTACAGACTTTTTATAGTACTACAAACTTTTGGTTCAAGATAGGGGACTGCAGTAAAGTTTAGTCTCATCAATCCCAAATACCTCTACTAAATTAGCAGAGGAGAAATAGAACATACTAAACAATACATAAGAAACACTAGAAAACCAGAAAAGAATGCTGTACGTTTCTGGGGAAAATGAAGCAGATGCTATCTGAGTGATGCTTATTCTTTCAGACTAGCATTTTTGGGGTACTTATTATGTGTCTGACATTGGGCCAGGTGCTGGCAATTCAGTGTGACAACAAACAGACCTGCTTTGACCTCAGAGAGGTAATAGTCTAGTTGAGAGAGACAGCTATTAGTCAAACAACCACTAAACAAATGTAAAATTGCAAACTTGCAATACAATAGTGTTGCAACACTTTTCTCAGTTAGAAACCTAAAAAAAACTATGCGAAAATTTAACAAAAAAGATGGGATAAATATAGATGAGGAAAACTATATTTTATTAAAGGACATTTTTAAAGTTCTGAATAAATATAGGAATATATGTTGAGATGTAACAGTGTAATGATGTAAATTTTTCCTGCAATAAGGTTATAAAATCAATGCAATTTCAATAAAAATTATAGTTACATATCTTAAAAATATAAATGCCAAAGGAAGCTAGCTACCCCACTGAAGAATGAGAAAACTGGCCATTATTTGTAACTATCCATGGTCACCTTCCCTCTTATTCCCCACCTCACAGTCTATGAAGTCAATGTTTCTTCTGCTTTTCTGATGTTTTTAAAGCTCTGTTTAAACTCTGATCTCCATCTTTCCACCTTTCTTCATTTCTCTCTCTAATATATATACATATAAAACATGACATATATGTTTGCAAAGAGCAGAATTCACATTAAACTATAAAGGATCATTACCTTAAAGAGAGGAATTATGGAAAATGAGGAACTTTCACATTTAACTTTGTACAATCCCATATTGTTTAAATTTTTACTTTTGTAATTAAAATTAAAAAAATAAGTGACATGGCCTAGAAATCTTTCATTAATATATCATCTAAATTAGACTAAATGTTTTTATGCTGCAATTCCAAACAAATAAGATGCAAACCATGGCTGCTTCCACAAGTGACAATGTCTAATTGAAAATATAGTATTTTTGTAATTTGGTTAATCAGCTTTTTGTGTAGTCAAACAGCTGGCTTTCTATTTCTCTTTTCAGGTAATAAAAGATCAATTTCTGTACTGAATAAATTGAGAAGCTATTTTGCCTTTGCAGCAAAAAATCGTCGTAAGGTACAGAAATCTTTTATGTAACAGTTAATGTATCCCAATTGCTAATTCTGTTAACGGTTGCTATGAACAATAGAAATTCGTGTGAATAACCTTAAATTCCTAAATATCCCCAGTAATGGTTAGGACAGTAAATTAATGATACTCTTCATAGTCAATATTCATTTTTCGAAAGGAATTCAAAGTTATGAGACCCTCCAATTATGTTTATACTTACCCAGAATCAAAGCATCATTGATGTCTTACAATAACTAATCTAAAATATACAAATATTCTAAAAGAGACTATATATAGGCATGTGTGAGTATTACATACACACACATTCACATAAATTCACACACTAAGAACCTTAGTCCAACACGAATACTTTAAAAAAACAGAACTCTTAGTTAGATGCTGATATGTAATGACTTTAACAAACCTTTAAGTGACTAATTTAAAATATGCATTATCATTTGAACTCCTTTTGTAATTTTCTGCCTAAACAAAGGTGTGAATGATTTTCCCATTTTTTTCTAGGTTTGCTTTAATATTCTAAAATCTAAAAATCAAAGGGTTTTATTTTGCATCTTGGGAATGCTAAAAGAGATAAAGATCATCTAAAACCTTAATGCTATAAGAATAAAAAGGTGTTATAAAATGAAATGGTGATTAACTACTAGTTGTTTTATATTAATTTATTTACCATTAGGTAATCTTCAAGTACAGGAGCAATAAGAAAAATGTTAAAAGTAAGACATCCACTATTTTCAGTACCATAAATCCTTTGTTTAAAACATAATGTATTTCAGCAAACTATACCAGAATTTTTCTGTGTGTGTATTTTTCTGAAGTGATAAATGGGGAGGCAGAGAGACAGACTCCTGCATGTGCCAACCGGGATCCACCTGGCATGCCCACTAGGGGGCGATGCTCTGCCCAGCTGAAACCATTGCAACTGGAGCCATTTTAGGGCCTGAGGTGAGGCCATGATGCCATCCTCAGTGCCTGGGCCAACCTGCTCCAATGGAGTCACGGCTGCTGAAAGGGAAGACCAGAACTATATAAAGAGAAGGGAGAATGGGAAGGGTAGAGAAGCAAATAGTCACTTATCCTGTGTGCCCTGACCAGGAATCGAAATCAGACTTCTACACACCAAGCCGATGCTCTACCACTGAGCCAACCAGCCAGGGCTTATAACAGAAATTTTTAATACATAACAAAAGATAGCTTATAGGAAACAAAATAATATTATTTAAGAATTAAATATTTGTTGATAAAAAAAAATGAAAAGTGATCACTTATTTCAGGTTGCCCAAGATAGTCCTGATTTATGCTGTAAACATGGTAATAACTAATAATGGTGCTCTCAATAATATTCTGGTAGGTGATTACATTAATAGCTTCAATACCTCACCTCTCCCACTATCTATGCCCTGTAGCGTCCTTTCACTTTGATTCTGTGATCACGTGAGTTGCTTTGGTTAATGGGATGTTAGCTAATGTAACACGAGGAGAAACTTGAAAAGCATTTGTAAAATCGAGCTTGCTTTTGTGCCTCTATCACATCATAAACATTCCCAGATGAGCCAGCTGGAGTTTGAGACAAGAAGAACAGAGTCAAATTGCTAAATGTTGTAGTTACACTAGTTAACCCAACTAAGAACTAGCTGACCCAACTGAGTGAGTAACCCAATTGAGGCCGGAAGAACTGTACAGGAGTGCTGCCTAAATCTCCAAACTGCAGATTCAAAAGCTAAATATAAAAAAATATATATTTGAAGCCTTTGTTTTAACTTTTGGAGATATTTGTTATTGTGTTATCATGTCAATAATTATGAGTTGTGAGAAAAAGGAAAAAAGTTAATTTATACACATACAACTACAAAGATTTTGTCGACAGTACCTTCATTGCCATTAGTTCTGCTGTATTTGGAGGAGTGCTAAGAGCTTTCTCAGCTATCTTCTCAAATTCTTCACATAAACTGAAGCAAAAGACAAAAGCGATCTTGCATAATTAATTTCATCCCTTAATATGTTACCATATACTACTTAAATGTTCTATTATATGAAAAATAAAGCAAGATTATCTTATCTATATGACATCCAATGAATTTAAAGCAAATTTGTATTTATTTACTTATTCAATACACATTTAATGAGCATCTATTATATTCCCAACTACAGTATTAAGTGATATAGAAACAGATAAAATAACGATCCTCAAGAAGTTGACAATCTTTATGGAAGACAGAATCATAGCAATCATTTCTAGAGTTTTGAGGGCCCTAGCAGAGAATTAATTGAAATGGCAGGGGGGAAAAAAGTGGTACAAAGATAGGGCGTGGTTAATTTTACCTGAGGGAATGGTTAAATTGGGCCTGTGCTCAGAAACTTCTGTTAATATGCAAATATTTCCTACTGGTTTAGGTTGTGGCCAATATAAATAATGAACTTAATGTGAGGCTAAAGAAAAAAGTGTGGTGGATTCTAAGAAAGTCCAGCTAAAATGTATAGAAATTGCTTCAAGAAGATTGGATGTGAATGAAGGAGAGTAGACTAGCACACTGATAATGGCTTGAAGGAGGGGGCTGGAAGAGGTTTTTGAACATGTTTGTAAATCTCTGAGGCAGAATCACAGTGAAGGAGAGATTCTATCCAGAGAGATGATTGGCCGAGCCAGCTCCAGAGGGGTGAACACAGTGGTGTTGAGCTTACAGGTAAAGAGAACTCTGAATGCTGTAACAGACTCTTGCTCTCTGAGCGTGTGGGAAGACTGGTTAAAGGTGGGTTCATAGAGAGCTGAGTAAAGACATATAGGAACAAGAAGTTGAGGGCATTGATATCTAATGGTTCCTATAATAGTCCTGACATGTCCTCTGTACACCCACTGAGTCTAGTGAGAGGTATAACTGGGAGAAAGGGGAGAAAGTAGAACTGGTTTAGCTCAGAGGGTAATTAAAATGCAGGGAAAATAGCTGTGAAATTAAAATATGTATTTCACTCAGCATGGAAAGCCACACATAAAAGATATTTTCCCTATTCTTCTAGTCCTTTCAGAGGAAAAGGTGATTTAAGCTGAATATATGATTCTGGCATCTAGATAAGCTACCCAAAGCCAAGTGCTCTTTTACCTGGTGCCCCCCTGTTGGACAGATAAAACATATTATGCTCACTTTGTTAAAGATGGTGCTGCCCACATGGAAGCCCGTCGCCCAGATGGTAATATTAGTTGCCCTTCTTGCTTGGGATGGGCGTGATTATGTTAATATACGTTGGGGGAGGGCTTTCACACCGAAAGATTTTAAAAGGGAGATCTTGTTGTTCCAGAAAAAGAGTGATTATGTTCTAGGAGGAGCCCATGCTGTAGGAGAGCAGAGAAAGGAGAGCAAAAAAGGCCATGTGGAGGAGGCCAGGAGAAGCAGCCAAGATGGCAGAGTGCTAAGGGAGAAGCCAGTTTGTGCAGAGACAAGGAAATGGAGAACAGAGGTGAATAAGGCTGGTGAGCTAGAAACCTTTGATTCTAGGAAACTCAAATAGGTCAGTGGCTTTGGGAGCACTGAATGGAAAGGGAAGTGTTTTCCCTCTGTGTGTATTTCTTGCCCCCCACCCCGGGTGAAAGCTAGTATTAAAGTTGATGGCCCACCAGTTCTTGGCTCCATTGTTTCATTACCATCTGTCCAAATCAAATGCAAACCTGCATGGGCCAGGTGGCTGTGATGGTGGCCATGGCTACTGGCCTCCCACCCCCTCTTCAGTCTTACCCCTCACCTCTCTTCCTCCACTTTGTGTATTGATTTTACAAACTTAAAAATATGGACTTAGATAATTTCTACCTGATTTGTGCAAATGAAATGCAAAACATTCTAATACCACCTTAATTTAAAAAATTTGAAAGGCATATTTGTGGTAAAAAAAAAATACTAATAAATCATCAAATGAAGACAAATAGAAATAAGTTGGGTATTCTATTATCTTTTCTTTTGGGTCACTTACGACACTGTTCTAATGCATTTCTTTAACTGAATGACAGTTGATTCTATTTTACATCATCCAGACAAAATAAAAGTATAATCAATGTCACATAAATACCTTGTATTTAATTCTTGATGATCTTGGAACATTTTAGCTATAAGTTTTCCACAAATAGTCTCTGCTCGCTTCACCAAAGCTCTGATTAATTCCTCACAGCGTATTTCAAACATTCCTAAACGAACAGTCTACAATGTTAAGTATTAGAAGTTTAATAAAAATGAAAAACTAAAAGACTTCCAGAATTTTGCCTTTCTCATAATATTAATTTTTTTTGTGTGTGATCTAACAAGATTGAAGATATATATATATATATATATATATATATATATATATATATATATATATATATATATGATATAGACAGGTTTTCTAAATACTCATTTGTTTTTACAACTATCTTCTGGGTAAATCTCCTTGATGAGTTTGTTATCTTGGAAACCAATTCTATTTCAGAACAATAATAAATACAAAAACTTTGGAAAATTGAGTTATTGCTACATAGCATGGGGTTTAAATGTTATATTTGTCCTGCACACAAAAGTAAATGTTCATAGTAGAGTGCTTAGAAAATATTTTAAAAGACTAAAGAGGAAAATTTTAATTTACCAGTTTCCTATTAAACAGAAGTAACCATATTTTGGTGTAATTACTGTATTTTGCAAAGGATTTATAAACACTAAAAAAAAAAGTTCTTGGAATTTTTGAGGGGTCAAATTAAAGTATTTAAAAAGTTAGGTTTGTAGTAGACTTTCAGCTCTATGGACATAAGAATCATGTCTGTTTTGTCTAATTCTACGTATCCAGGGCTTATCATATACCTTGGCACATGGAAAGGCTCAATAAATATTTTCCTTTTGATAATAATGGTCTAAATCTTTCACTGTATGGTCTAAAAACGTATTCCGATAAACTTGGAAATACTTCAACAGGTACAGAGAAGAGTTGTACAAAATGGGTCGTTTACCTTTCTAGTTGTGTACTGTATATCTTCTATAAGGTTTTGGTATTTGCGAATTTCTTGTATTATTTCCTCATAATGATGGTTTTCTGTAAGGAAAGCATTAACATCTCGCTCAGCTTTTCTGGTGACCAAACACTCATACTTGTCATAGAGTCTGAGGTGCTCCATAGGTGCCACACTCTCTTTCATTATCACTTCCTTAACCTTTTTTTTGTGACCTTCGACAATTTCATTCAGAATTATAGGTGTCAAGGTTGTTGGTTTAGAGTCACTCTCCTAAACAATGGGGGAGAAAAACAATTTTAGTTATTTACAATGCCTTATATTAAGGCAACTTTACGAAAATGCTAATCTTAGGATACGGACACTTTTTGTTCACTAGATCTTTTTGATTTTCTAATCTCTATAGAAAGATACACAGATCATTGATAGCAATATTTTAAATAGTTAGGTTTCATACAACTTTTTACTATTCCTTAAGGCTACCTACCTGTTTTGTATTTCTGTGAGGATAAAGGACAGTCACTTAAAAATATACACAAAGGGAATATAAACACAGCTAAATCCACTTTTTTTTTTCCAAAGTTAGAAGTGGGGAAGCAGCCAGACAGACGCCTGTATGTGCCCAACAGGGATCCACCCGGTATGCCCACCAGGGGGGATGCTCTGCCCATCTGGGGCATTGCTCTGCTGCAGCTGGAGCCATTCTAGCACCTGAGTCAGAGGCCATGGTGCCATCCTCAGTGCCTGGGCCAACTTTGCTCCAACGGAGCCTTGGAGGCAGGAGGAGAAGAGAGAGATAGAGAGAAAGGAGAGGAGGAAGAGTGGAGAAACAGATGGGTGCTTCTCCTGTGTGCCCTGACCAGGAATTGAACCCAGGACTTCCACATACCAGGCCAATGCTCTACCTCTGAGCCCACCTGCCAGGCCTAAATCCATTTTTATTTGTGCAATTGTATATGCTAGTTTTATAAAGTAGTGCTTGCAATGTACACTATTTTTTACTTTTTTTATTTTATTTATTCATTTTTAGAAAGAGAGAGCAGAGAGAGAGAGAAGGGAGGGTCGAAGCAGGAAGCATAAACTCCCATATGTCCCTTGACCAGGCAAGCCTAGGGTTTCAAACTGTCAACCTCAGTGTTCCAAGTTGATGCTCTTTACCCACTGTGCCACCACAGGTCAGGCTGCAATGTACACTATTTTTTAAAACATAAGCCATATTAATGTCACATCATCATGCTCTTTGATAGTAGTATTTTTTCACCTAGAGGAGTAATGTATCTAAAGCAAGAAAATATCGCTTATTTATTCATTGATCTCTGATGTTTGATTCGGTGAACAGTACTAGAATAGACGAAAATCTCTAGTTGCAAATTTTGCATTCTGCTATCATTATTAGAATAATTGTGAGCAAAAATGGATCAGACATAATTTTAAATAAGCAAAGAAATCTCAACAACTTTTCTCCTTTTTTTCCTCTTTTTTAAATAAGAGGACAAGTAATTGTGCCTACATGGTTTATCAGCTTGAACCAAGTTACATTTAAAAATATATATGCTCTGTCATTCAGAAAGCACTTTTTTTTTTACAGAAACAGAGAGTCAGAGAGAGGGATAGATAGGGACAGACAGACAGGAACGGAGAGAGGTGAGAAGCATCAATCATTAGTTTTTCGTTGTTGTTGCAACACCATAGTTGTTCATTGATTGCTTTCTCACATGTGCCTTGACTGCAGGCCTTCAGCAGACTGAGCAACCCCTTGCTGGAGCCAGCGACCTTGGGTCTAAGCTGACGAGCTTTTGCTCAAGCCAGATGGGCCTGTGCTCAAGCTGGCGAGCTCGGGGTCTCGAACTTGGGTCTTCCGCATCCCAGTCCGACACTCTATCCACTGCGCCACTGCCTGGTCAGGTTCAGAAGGTATTTTTAAGTGAGACAAAAATTATTGTTGGTAGTAGATATGCTACAGCATTCAAAATGGTAATATCAAAGGATTCCTGAAGAGAATAAGTGATTTGGTCAGGCATCTAGTGTGCATTTGTCCACTATGTACCTTAGTGGGAATTTCAGAAAATACATACAGTGTGTCCGTAAAGTCATGGTGCACTTTTGACCTGTCACGGGTCAAAAGTGCACCATGACTTTACGGACACACTGTACTTTTGTTCAGAACTACTAACTAGATGCTTCATGAGAGTATTTGTGAGTCCTCCTCCCCCACCACCACCTCACCCCTTGATTCAGTAGAATAGAATGATCTATTACGTATTGTATGCAATGTAAAATTATTGGATCTAATGTGAAGCTCATAAATATTCATTACAGAATGTTTCTTAAATTTATTAACAGCCTAATTTTTAAAGGCTACATGTCTATCTTCCTAAATAAAACTGGAGACTAGTACTTCAGAACTATATTAAAAGTATTCATTTCATATGACTTCTAATCAGTTCTTATCAAGAGTTAAATGATATTTTGTATGAGACAGTTCAAGTGTTCAAAAGCATATCAAATTAGATCATGTGATGGTGATGTGCTTGGATTTAGCACCTTAGCTCCTTGTAGGGTATTTTTCCATGGGGAAAAAGTGCATTTTAATTTCCCCTTCAATTTCTATCAAAGATTGAGGTAAGAAATAGTTATACGATTCCATTTCATCAGTTTCTGCCAAAGATCATTAAGAGCATGTTCAATTCTCTTACTCAAGTCCTTTTTGAATTGTTCACATTTAGGAGTTTTTAAAAATAAAACCATCTCCACCTGACCAGGTGGTGGCACAGTAGATAGAGTGTTGAAATGAGATACTGAGGACCCAGGTTCAAAACCCCGATGTTGCCAGCTTGAGCGCGGGCTCATCTGGTTTGAGCAAGGCTCACCAGCTTGAGCACAAGGTTGCTGGCTTAAGCAAGGGGTCACTTGGTCTGCTGTGCCCCCCCAACCCCCCCTGTCAAGGCACATATGAGAAAGCAATCAGTGAATAACAAAGGAGCTGCAACAAAGAATTGATGCTTCTCATCTCTCTCCCTTCCTGTCTGTCTGTCCCTAACTGTTTCTCTCTCTGACTCTGTCATAAAAAAGTAATAATAATAATAATAAAACCATCTCCAACAAAGCAACTTTAGTAACCATCCTCTTCCATACTTTTTTCTCTTTCCTGTTCAAATAACATTTTAAAAATATTTATTGTTTAATTTTTAGAAAGAGAAAACGACAGAAAGAGAGAAACATTGATTTGTTGTTCCATTTATTTATGCATTCATTGGTTGATTCTTATAGATGCCCTGATCAAAGATTGAACTCACACCCTTGACATGTGCACAGAACACCCTAACCAACTGAGCTACTCTGCCAGAGCCTTGAATAACTTTAAATACCTTTGTTTCTCTCTGGGAACAAACTTTGGATAGAGGGACTTTCCATTTTCCTGCTTTCTCTTTCTCTTTTTGTTTACTCATACTAAAAGTACTCTTGCTAAGGACTGTCCCTCTCTCTAGTACATATGTAAGTACTATCCTTTTGCAGTCTTATCATCATTTCTTTGTTTGGTGTTTCTCTTTTCATGCATCTCGATAGTCTTTTTTATTTGTATTTTCTCAGCATGGCGCTGGTTATGGTAGTGTTTAGACTTCAGACCAATTATCTTATTTTTGCCTTCTTTGAACATTCATGAGCCTCTTGATCTTTCTTCTCCCTCTTTTTCTCATGGTGATCCAAACTAATGCCATAGGTTAGGCCTCTAGATGCAGTACCCCAGACACCAAGAAACTCTCAACTTTCAGATAAGGGCACGTCTAAAATGCAAGAGACTCCTGTTTATGGCAACATGAGGAGCAGATATCCTGAAAACAACTACCCAGTTCAAAACGCATGAATATGCTGGAGAAATGCTAACTCTAACTTTCTTAATACATAGCTAAGGGAGCCAAAAAGTCTAAGGATCCAAACCTGAGAGAAAGCATGAAGTGAGAGGTAAGTGTGTGGAAAGGAGCCGTTGCCATGGAAACTTTACCGACCCCCTCGTGGTCTACCCTCCGCTTCAATGAATCTCCAGCCAGGCGCGCACATGCCTGTGGGGAGGGGGAGAATAGCAGTCGGGAGACAAAGCCTTCCAGCGGGAGCAAGGTGGGAAAACACAATCGGAATTCCCACATAAAGCCAAGAACACGACATAGTGACAGAACTTAAAAATGAGGGTTCTGAGGACACGAAAGCTCAGAATGCTGGAAAGTAAAAGAATATTTGAGCAAGAAGGCAAAAGTAGAAGGAAACGCCCTGTTTGGGCTTTGTTTCTCAGAGAAGAAGGAAAAAGATGGTTATCTCAATAATTTGTAACCACAAGCTTGTTCACACAGAGATTAAGCATTCACACTGCCAGTGTTGTCCACAAAATTCTCAGGCAAGAATTTTGTTTAAATGGTCCTTGGTCTACAGGGGGCCTCCAGAGCACCTGTGAAGAGAATATGCATATTCTGGAGGAACCAATTTAAACCAAAACCTCAGAGACTTCCTTGCATAAAATTCTTACATGTATAAAAATAAAGGAAAAACACCCACAAATAAAAGCCACTAGGAACAGGACTCATCAACAAACACAAAAGCAAAAGAGGAATGAATATATGACTAAGTACAAGAGACTACCAGAAATGACCCAGACTATTTGAAAGAGAATTTAATAGAATTATTAGTAAATTACAATAAAATAATTTTTAAAGTTAGAAGGTATATGAAGATAGTAATATTCTCAAAACAGAGAATTGCACAATTAATGGTGAGTAAAAACAAAAAGACACTGATTAAACTAGGGAAAGAAATTTTATTTTTCATTTTCTGTTGCATGAGGTTTTAGAACTTTTCCTATATATAGCTGCATTGCTGAATCCAAATATAAAGTCCTTTTTTTGTTTTATGCTCTAGTTTTAATGCAATTTTAATTTCTTTTTGTTACAGTTAACAGCATGCATTGGTTTTTTACATTGGAGTTAAAGGGCAACGACTCTTGGATTGAACATAACCACAAGGCAATTAATGTTTTACAAACATCACTTTAACATAACTGTAGTTGTTTTTAAATGTAAAAACTTATTTTCTGATAAAAAACACCCTCTTATTTTGTTTTAAGATTGAATCATGGCTTCTTCGAGTAGGCGTAAATGTAGGAATATTCCTGACACCTTCTGTTATATATGTGGTTGTTACATAACTTCCACGTCAAAAGCGCAGTATTTCATCTTTTGTGACACGTGCATATATTGCCTATTTTCAAGTTCCCCTTGGTGATCAAGACAAGAATTGGGCTCCTCATATTGTGTGTCATAATTGTGAGGAAATGCTTCATGACTGGACAAAAGGAAAACGCAAAGGAATGCCTTTTGGTATTCCCATGGTTTGGCGTGAACCTAAGGACAACAGCAGTGATTGTTACTTCTGTCTGATCCATACAAAGGGTATCAGCAAGAAAAAATGGCATACGATCACATATCCTAATATTCCTTCAGCAATACAACCTATCCCACACTCTGAGATACTCCCGGTTCCAGTTTTCAATGCGTGGTTCCAATTGGTTATTCAACTCATCTGCGAGAAGATTATAAAAATTGTCCTCGACTTTCTGAAGTATGAGGAGCATAACTGGATCATTTGTGTGGATCTTAAAATGGTATATTTCCTGCTAGGACAACAGAGAGGTTTCCCGAAGTATCTTTGCTTTCTGTGTTTGTGGGACAGCCGGGCTCGGGAGAAACACTGGACACAGAAGCAGTGGCTGAAACGTGAAGCTCTGGAAGTAGGGATGCAAAATATTGTGAATGAACCTGTAGTTAATTGAGACAGGATCACTTTTCCCCCACTTCACATCAAACTTGGCTTAATGAAGCAGTTTGTTTAGGCTTTGAACAGAGAAAGTGAATGCTTTCAACATATTATTTCTGCTTTTCCTGCCTTGTCTTTCGAGAAGATAAAAAGCAGGTATATCCGATGGACCTCATATTCAAACCCTCATACGTGATGAAGAACTTGCCAGGAAGATGAATAAGGAGGAGAAAGCAGCATGGCAGTCTTTTGTGGAAGTTACAGAGAACTTTCTTGGCAACAAAAAAGCAGAATACTAGGAACTTCTGGTTCAAAGGATGCTGTTGACTTTCCACGGCATTGGATGTAACATTCACTTCCTGAACAGTCACCTTGATAAGTTTCCCGAAAATCTTGGAGCTGTTAGTGATGAGCAGGGAGAATGCTTTCATCAAGATCTGAAGATGATGGAAGAACGTTATCAGGGGCAATGGGACAGAAATATGTTGGCAGACTACTGCTGGAGTATCAAACGAGATTGTTCTCAACAAGTACACAAACGCAAGAACTACAAATGCAAATTTTTGATTGAATAGAATTTAAATAAGTTTTGTGCATATTTTATGATTAAAATAAGTGTTTTAATATGTTCTATTCCAAAATTGTAGACAAATTCTGATGCAATTATATCTTTTAGTGTATTAGTGTATTTACTGCATTATATAAATTATTATATATTCACACAGATGATGCCCCAGGAGACATTCTATTTCATTATGTTAAACTAAATGTTGAAATTTTTACAATAAGATGAAAACCTAAAATCTTGAATTGCAAAAAAACTGTAGCTTACAAAGAAACACTAATGTCAGATTTGAGATCAGCACACTCGAATTAGGTAAGAACAAGTGTTTTTGTGGATGCAACAAAAATTTTGTTCCCCAGTGTTATTTATAAAATGACTCCCTTTATACACAGGCATGAAAAAGCTAAACAGAAATTGTTTAAAGCTATATAAAAATGTAGTAAGTGCGTCTTAAGAAGTTCATAATAATGACTACAAAATGCAAGCTAGTGACTCTTTTGCTGAAAAGACAACTATGTGAACAGGCAGGGGCCATAAGGGGTGGGAGGATATAAAGGTATCAGTAATAGTCTGTTGTTTAAGTTAAATTGTAGGTACAGAGGAATTAACTTTATTATTACTTAAAACTGTACATGCTAGCCACCTATATTTTTTTGTATGCATAAAATTTTCATAAATTATTTTAAAGTAAATAAAGGAAAAGGAAGTTACAGATTGAATTTACAAAACTTGAAAACCTTGCAAGTTAAAGAATTTTCAGACATCCTCATTTATATACTAGACTGCAATAACTACTGCTGAAATGTCATAGTTCAGTATAACTTTTCTAATATTGGGCCAAAGTGAGAAAGGAGGTAGGATCTCTAATCTGAAAGTATGAAGACATCACTCTTAAGGAAAAAGGTAATACCCTCCTCATGGAGGGTAATCATTTGGAGGACATTATGGGAGCTGGAAAAGCAGAGGTCCATAGCATGGTATGAGTGCTCCAGCAAATATTCATGACAGCTTCAAATCTGATCACAACTTTCATGTTTCCTTTCAGAAAGTTTTCAGTTGATTTCAATGGAAGAGTGGACTAAGAAATTAGGTGTATCATACAGGAAGCTAACGGGAAATGTATTCTTTTGGAGCAAAACTTCCTTATAAATCAAAGCAGATGATACATGTTTATACCTTTTAGAATAAATATGAAGCGAATATCCTACAAATTCCAGCAATCAGAATATACTTCTTACTTACCCATTTGGAATACAGTTTTGTCTCAACCCTTGGCACAAAACTCACAGCCTTAATCATGACATCATAAATATTTACAAGGATCTCTATGTAGTCATTGAACTCAGGTTCAAAGTTAATGGTGTTGTTATTAAGAATCAGCCTCAAGATGAAACCTGGGTGTT
The DNA here is from genome assembly GCA_037038555.1 of Rhynchonycteris naso. Classification (NCBI taxonomy): domain Eukaryota; kingdom Metazoa; phylum Chordata; class Mammalia; order Chiroptera; family Emballonuridae; genus Rhynchonycteris; species Rhynchonycteris naso. Next base: position 38,027,263 of record CM072997.1, on the reverse strand, counting down.
CAAAAGCTCTAACAGAATCCTGCAAAAATTATAAACGCTTGTTTTATTATTTATTAATTATTGTATTATTTTCCATAAGAACAACTGTAAGCCTACTTTTGCCCCACCCCGTACATAGGAATTGTGATAGATTAAAAAGTGCACTGGTCCCATTTAAAATGCCTGGGAACTCCCTCTTACACCCTACACAGTTAAGCCAAAGAAGAGCTCTGCTATACAGTGCATTTTAAAGCAATTCCCAGTTAGACCTGCGAGTGTCAACTATTTACTGGGCCTAAACATTCTGGGGAAAGGAGGATGTGCATAGCAGTGGGACTCTAGACTGGCAAAAAAGAGCCCAAGAGGAGAACATTCAAATTCCCAGGAAAAAAGAAATTCCCAGGCTCCGCTCACACCATAACAGGAACTTCTTTCAGAAAGAAAAGAATTTCTTGTGAAAACTTTCCCCACCCATCATGACCCAAATTTCCCAATTATGGAAATTTTTACTCATTTCCACTAATCCTCACCAATGTGATAATACCCATATATCTTAAATATGCAGGTTGACATTGACTTTGTTTTAAACAGATTAGCAGAATAGGTCTAAGGATATACAGGGTGGGGCACAAGTAGATTTACAGTTATAAGCATGTGAAACAAAGTTAATTCTTGTATTATTATGGAATAATCATTGTATTATTTTCCATACTAACAACTGTAACACTACTTTTTGCCCCACTCTGTACTTTCTACTCTCCTACTGGTAAAGGTATTTATCATTTATTCCCTGAAAAAAATTAAAAATAAATAAATTAGTAAGTGAATATCGGTATAACCAAACATACTTACTGGAGGTTGTGCAATTAAGTCTGTAAAATCTTGCATGGAGACTAAAGTGAGTTCCTGTAGCTGTAAAGTCATGAGTGTAGCAGCACAATTGAAAAAAGATTCCAACTTGGCACTGCTGTCACCAGTTGGCAAATGCTTTTTTTTACTACCTTGGTAATAAATATTGTCTACTTCTGGAAACCACCTTGAAAGAACAAAAGACTTTTAAAAGTTACTACTTTTAGTGAATGACTCCTTCTACATTGAGTATTAACCATAACTTCTGGACAGCCAAAGGTCTTCACAGAGAGTTACCGTGCTAAGTGACATTACCCACTTTCTAAAATGTAAGTTCTAGAATATTTCACTTCTCCCAGGAAAAGAAATTTTAATCACAGCCAATAAAAAATGAATCAATAATGTGATGTTTTGAGAAAAATGTAAATCTAAATCCTGGAACTATGACTGATGCTTTCTTATATAAATATTGTAAGGTGGTAGGCAAGGGGGAAGGTCACGTGAGGAACCCAGACCCAAGGAACTTTGGCTAGAACCGCCCACAACCATGCAGACCAAAAGAAACTTCCCAGGAGTCCTTGGGAAAAGAGCAACTGTCTGCCAGCAAGTGAGATTGCACCATGTCATATTAGCTCGACCACCCTAGAGAACCCTTTAAATATCTCCCACATGTATCAACCCATGCGACTTCCCTGGCTTCTTTCCCCGGGGACAGGGAACATCGTCCAGGCAGCATGGTACTAAATAAAGCCTTTACTATTCCACACTTTGTGGCTACAGCCCCTTCCTTCTTTCTTGGCAGGGAAAAATACCTTACAAATATGACAACTAACTTTATTGAATATTACAAGATAATCCTCTCCAGTCTCCCAAATGTTCTTCAGGGAATAAATCTATTTAAGGCTAAAATGTGAGCTGAATGAACCAACATAGTGTTTATTGGGTTCAATCCAGTTGGCATTTTATACCATTCTGATTCACAATGACTTGAAAACAAGATGCAAATAAACAAAATCAAGTATATTATTTTCTTTTTCCCCTTAATGTGAAATCCTGAAAGAGTGACTAAGTTAAAACAAAGTTCCAAATGGTTATGTACTCTTATAATAAGAGGAAAACAGTAAAATTCATATATAGATACATTATGATGACAACAAGTGAAGTTTTCAGTTTACAAAACCACTGTCCAACACTACAAAATCACGGAATACTGGTATCTCTTTCACAAGAAATAATGGAATTTTTAAAAGGAAATCTTATCTTTTGCAATGGCATGGACAGACCTGGAGATTATTATGCTAAACGAAATAAACCAGGCAGAGAAAGAAAAAAAAACAGATGATCTCACTTACACGTAGAATCTAATGGACACAATAAACTGAGAAACAATATAGGAACAGAGACAGGGTCACAAGGAACAGAAGGATAACTGTCAGAGGGAAGGGGAATGAGGGGATGAGATAAAAAGTGAAGGGATTAGCCAAATTATGTATATATAACATATAGATACAGATAATAGGGCAGCAAGTCCCAGAAGGAAAGGAGGGATAGAGGTAGGGGAAGGGGGTTAAAGGGGGTGAAATGGAAAGAGACTTTGCATGGGGAATGGGGGCATGATGTGGGGGATTGAGGGTGTTATATTGAATGTGACACTTGAAACCATGTTAACACAATAAATTATTTTTTATAATAAAAATAAAAAGAAATAATGGATTTTTACAAAAGAAGAGCCAATAATCTCAGGATTTGTTTGAATGTTCAAAGAGTGGCCTACGTTTTAAATATATGCATTTATCCCCTTAACAAACATGTGTTTAGTATCTACTATGTGCTAGAAACATATCATGGGAGATATAAAAATACATGACATCATCCCTTCTCTCTTATAATAATCAAAGCAATGTGTGCCAGCACCAAAACAACTTTAAAGTCAAAGGATAAAAATATCATTTTCATTTATTAAAGAAGTGTTTTATAGTAAAGATGAAAGTTTCACTGAAAAAGAGATAAAATATATAATGAAAAGACTCTTAGAAAAAGATCTAAAGAAGAAGTAGAAAAAGTAAAATATGTGGGGTAGCCTGACCTGTGGTGGCGCAGTGGATAAAGCGTCGACCTGGGAACACTGAGGTCGCCAGTTCAAAACCCTGCACTGGTCTGGTCAAGGCACATATGGGAGTTGATGCTTCCAACTCCTCCCCCCTTTCTCTCTTTCTCTCTCTCTCTCTCTCTCTCTCTCTCTCTCTATCTCTTTCTGTGTCTCCTCTCTAAAATAAAAATAGTAATAATAAAAAAAATATGTGGGGTAGATGAAGCTAATGTATCTGATAATTTCACTATCTATAGCAGAGATAATAGACTAAAAAATAGAAATAAGTGGAAAAAAATCTCTAAAAACTTTTGCATAATTTGGGAGCCAAACATTCAAACTAGGGACAGCCTTATACTCTAAAATGAAGCCATGGTGGAAGTTTTTGCAGAACTAAAAACAGAAAAGATAGGTTAGGTCCAGGTTGCAGAAGACCTTAAGAGTCAAGTTAAGAAATACGAATTTATTTTGTTAACAAAAGGGAGGCACTGAACTAGAGATAGTTTAAGATTCATCTTGCAATGGTTTGTAAGTAATAGAAGAGGTTAAAAGGGCCTTCAAGGGGTAGTACTAATGGGAATTAAAAGAAAGGAGTACACATGGAAGATGTTTCCAAGAGAGGGTCAAGAATAGTTGTGGGTCATAAAATAAGTCTCAATAAATATAAAAGGATGGAACTCATATAAAAGTATAAATCAACATCAAAAGGACACTCTGAAAATTCACAAATATGTGGATATTAAACAACACAGTCTTAAACAGCCAATGAGTCAGAAAAGAAATCACAAGGGAAATTAAAGATGAAAATGAAAAAAAATATATCAAAGCTCATGGAATGCAAAAAAGTAGTGATCAGAGGGAACTTTATACCTGTAAACATCTACATTAAAATTTTGTAAACTAATTCAATTATCTAAACTTCCACTAACAACTAGAAAAAGAATAGCAAAATAAAATCAAAACAAGGAAAAGGGAAGAAGAAACAAACAAAATAGAGAATAAAAAACAATAAAGAAAATCAACAAAACCAAAAATTAGATTTTTGCAAGTTTTTTTGTTGTTTTTTTGGGGGGTTTTTTTTTTTTTTTACAAAGACAGAGAGAGAGAGTCAGAGAGAGGGATAGATAGGGACAGACAGACAGGAACGGAGAGAGGTGAGAAGCATCAATCATTAGTTTTTCATTGCCATTGCGACACCTTAGTTGTTCATTGATTGCTTTCTCATATGTGCCTTGACCGCAGGCCTTCAGCAGACCGAGCAACCCCTTGCTGGAGCCAGTGACCTTGGGTCCAAGCTGGCAAGCTCTTTGCTCAAGCCAGATGGGCTCGCGCTCAAGCTGGCGACCTCGGGGTCTCGAACCTGGGTCTTACGCATCCCAGTCCAACACTCTATCCACTGCGCCACCACCTGGTCAGGCCAATAATTGGTTTCTTAAAAGATCAACAAAATTAACAAACTTACATCTAAACTGGCCAAGAGAAAGACTAAAATTGTTAAAATTGAGCCTGACCTGTGGTGGCACAGTGGATAAAGTGTCGACCTGGGAACACTGAGGTTGCCAGTTCAAAACCCTACACTGGCCCGGTCAAGGCACATATGGGAGTTGATGCTTCCAGCTCCTCCCCCCTTTCTCTCTTTCTCTCTCTCTCTCTCTCACTCTGTGTTGCCTCTCTTAAATGAATAAAATAAAAAATAAATTAATAAAAAAAATTGTTAAAATTGAGAATGAAAAAGCAGACATAAATACTGACCTTACAGAAATTTAAAAAGAAAGGTTATAAGAGACCGTAATGAACAATTACATGCCAAAAATTAGAAAATCTAGCAAATTTCTAGAAAGACAACTACTAAAACTAACTTAAGAAGAAACAGAAAGTATGAATAGCTCTATAGGTAGAGGTAATAAATTTTTTAAATATAGAAAACAAATTCAAAGGAGCCAGAATGCAAGAACAGATGGCTTCACTGTATCTTCCACAAATTCTTCCAAAAAGGAATACCTCTTAATTCATTTATGAAGCCAGAATTACCATAATACCAAAACCAGGTAAAGAAATCAGAAGAAGAAAAACTACAGACCAATTTCCCTTATGAATTCAGATACAAAAATCCTCAACAAAAGACTAGCAAACTGACTCCAACAGCATACAAAAAGGATTACACTACATGACCAAGGAAGATTTATCTCAGAAACATAAGGCTGGTTCAATATATTAATCAATATAATACACCATATTGATAGAATAAAGGACAAAAACCAATTATTATCTCAATAGAAGCAGAAAAAGCAGTTGGCAAAACTTATACTACTTAATGATAAAAATGATCAAGAAACTAAGAATAAAAGGGAAATCCCTCAACACTGTGAAAGGGCAACTACACAGCTGACTCGGTGGTAAAAGACTGAAAGCTTTCCCCTAACATCAGGAACAAATAAAGATATCCACTCCTGATGCTGCTATTCAATATTGCATGGAGGGTTCTAACCTGAGCAACTAGGCAAAGAAAAAACTATGCAGGTAGAAAATGAAGAAGTTGAATTATCTCTATTTGCAGACATAGTTTAACTCAGGGGTCCCCAAACTACAGCCCGCAGGCTGCATGCGGCCCCCTGAAGCCATTTAGAAGGGGCACCTCTTTCATTGGTGGTCAGTGAGAGGAGCACAGGATGCATCCACACCCATAGTTCCCATTGAAATACTGGTCAGTTTGTTGATTTAAATTTACTTGTTCTTTATTTTAAATATTGTATTTGTTCCCATTTTGTTTCTTTACTTTAAAATATGTGCAGTGTGCATAGAGATTTGTTCATAGTTTTCTTTTATAGTCCGGCTCTCCAACGGTCTTAGGGACAGTGAACTGGCCCCCTGTGTAAAAAGTTTGGGGACCCCTGGTTTAACATATAGAAAGCTATAAAGGATACACACACACAGCAAACATTTAAGATAATAAACAAATTTAGCAAGGTTGCTGAATAGAGGGTCAATATAGAAAAAATCGCTAAATTAGACTTAATCAAAATTTAAAACATTTGTGCTTCAAAGGACACTATCAAGAAACTGAAAGAATAAACCACATAATAGGGAAATGTTTGCAAATCATATGACTGATTGAAATCTGGCATCCAGAATATATAAAGAACTCTTACAATTCAACAATAAATACACAGATTACCCAATATTAAAAAAAGCATAGTTATTTAAATAGACAGGTATCCAAACAAAATAAACAAATGGAAAATATGCTCAACATCATTAGTTACTAGGGAAATGCAAATCAAAACCACAATGAGATAGCCCTTCCCATCCACTAGGATGGTTATAATAAAAAAGACAGACAAAAAGTATTGGCCAGCATGTGGAGAAATTGGAACCTTCCTACATTGTTGGAAGGAATGTCAAATCTTACAGAACTTTTAGAAAACATTGTGGTAGCAATTCCACTGCTAACTATATATTCAAGATAACTGAAAACATATGTTTATAAAAAACAAATGCTCATAGCAGCATTGTTCATAATAACCGAAAAAATAGAAATAAACCAAATGTTCATCAATGAATTACTAGATGAACAAATGTGGTATATCCACCCAATGGAACATTATTTGCCATGAGAAGGACTAAAGTATTGATATATGCTATAACATGAATAAATCTTGAAAACATTAATACTTAGTGTAAGAAGCCAGACATAAATGGTTAGATATTGTTATCATTCCACATAGATGAAATGTCTAGAGCAGTGGTTCTTAACCTGGGTTCTATCGAACCCTAGGGGTTCGATGAGTCGGTCTCAGGGGTTCAGAGAAGCCTCTGCCGCGGAGGCCAGAATAAAGTAATACTGTAATTTGTTGTGATTTCATGCACTTTGTTGGTTTTGTTCTTTGAGCAAGGTGATGTTCATGCACGGCTCGTTTTGTGCACCAGTAAAAAAACATATACCTATTTCTTGAATTTGGAAAAAGAATCATATTTTATTTATCACTAAAGAAGGGTTCGGTGAATGTGCATATGAAACTGGTGGGTTCGGTACCTCAAAAAAGGTTAAGAACCACTGGTCTAGAGTAAATTAATCCATAGGGGCAGAAAGTATATTTGTGGTTGCCAAGAGCTTGTGAAGGGGAAATGGGGAGTGGGGAATAGCTGCTGACAGATATAAGGTTTCCTTTTGGGGTAATAAAATTAGTGGCGATTATTGTACAACCTTTTGAATATATTATAAACCACTGAATTGTACACACATTAAAGAGGTAAATTCAATGTAAGTTAATTTTGTCTAATGAAAAAAAGAATATTTAGTAACACTGTATGGCTGGGAGCAGGGTAGGGGGAGTGAGGATGTAGATGATGAGAAAAAGAGACAGAAAATGTCAGTTTTTGCCTGAGGATGATCCAGAACAGGGAGAGTAGCAGGTTATGGAGAGGCTGAGATTCAGTTGCTAACATGGAATTCAACTAGAGGCACATAGTATAAAATTAGTAATAAGGGCCTGGAGATCAGAAAACATATAAGATGGTAAGATAGCTGAGACAGATAAAATCATGAAACTTCTGAGACTATAAAGAAGAGAAATAGCAGCCAATACCTGGGCAGCCCCTACTCTTAGAACTAGTCAGAACAAGTAGAGCCAAGTAAAAGAGATAGAAACACAGGCCCAGGTACACATAAAAACAGATTTCCAGAAGGCAGGGGTGACAAACTACAGCAACTGCTAAGTATAAATAAAGCTTGAGGAATAATATAAGACATTTGAGTTTGGAATAAATGTCATCATTAGCCATTTGCTAACTGTTTCTCCACTGTGGGGAGCTGAAGTTCTGCCTTTAACTATGATGACACATCTGACTCACTAAACTATGGTCAAAGGGTTCTTCCATTAGAATCATCAGGAAGCATTAAGAGATACAGCTAATCAATCTACATCTTTCAGCAAATTATTCAATAAAGGTACTTTGACATCCAATTTACTAAAAGTTACAGTAGTAATATATTTGTGGAGTATAACCCTGAAGTTACAGATTAAGACAATTTATTCTTATTCTGTCCTTAAGAGGTCATTTTATTCTCTGTAATTAATTATGGGATTTCACTTGATATCTATTCTAACTTTGTTTATGTTAATTTAATACTAATAGTAAATAAAAGTCTAAACTTCTTTCAAGTAACACCAGACAAAGACTTTGATTCTGATATATGAAAGAAGAAATAAAGATTCCATCTTAAACTATCAAGATACACTTCTAAATAACTTTTAGAATCATGAAGTTAAGTTGGAGTTTCATGTCTTATCTTACACCTAATCTAGTTTTAATGTCTTATTTATAATAACTACATGACCCACAATAAAGACAGTTTTCCAGTATTGTTTCAGAACACATTGTCTGGAACTAGTATCAATAATTATCATATGTGGCTATTTTATTTTGAAGGGCCAATCCAGTGTTATCATTTGATAAGTCTTACCTCTAATTATATTGTAAACTCCTTTAAAGAATGAATTTCCCCCACCCAGTCATCCCTTAAACACTCTGCATCTTTCATACAAAAACAAAAATGAAAAAGGTGTAGCAATGTATTAACAGTGGATTCAAATAAATATCTGGTGAGTAACTAGGTAAGGATCATACCCCCATGGTATCCAACCCCACTCTCAGAGCTGAGGTAGAAACCAGATATTTAGAAAAAAGTAGCCATTAATCATAATCATTTTAGTCTCTGTACAATCTATGCTATGTAGAACATTTGGGTAGACATTACAGACCAAACCAGTTAACATCATATTTAGCTCTTAAACAGATATGATTATAAACTTGTTAAAATGGAATTTTTTAAAAGCAGTTATAATGCAGTGCCCCACTAATCACACTTTTAAATTTATGTTTTCCTATATGAAATGTCAAAACTTTACGTTTTAAGTAGAGTCTCTTTGGCAGTTTCCAGGTGTCTCATGACAATGGTCTGAAAATTTGACAGCTCTAATGCCTCCTGGCGATCGTGAAATTCTTCTGTATCAACTAAACGCAATTTTCTAAAAGATAGAAATGAATAGGAAGTTATGTATAAGGTGTTTTTGTATTTAATATTTTGCTATTTGATCCCTTCTCAGAAAACACAGTCTTCTTAGGTTTTATCACTAAAATTTGTGTTTCATAAAAATTAAATATTTAAGTACATGAGATATAATTTTTAAAATAATTAATATATTTTTGTATGTGTCTTTCCAATTTTCCCAGCACTATTTATTGAAGAGATTTTCTTTTCTCCATTGTATGTTTTTAGCTCCTTTGTTGAAATTTATTTGCCCATATACATGTGGGTTTATTTCTGGGCTCTCAATTCTGTCAATTGATCTGTATGTCCGTTTTTCAGCCAATCCCATGCTGTTTTGATTACTGCACTCTGTAGTATAACTGGAAGTCAGTTAGTGTGATATATCCAGCTTCGTCCATTTTCCTCAGGATTACTTTGGCTATGCAAGGTTTTTTGTGGTACAATTTGTTCCCATACACAAAATTAACTCAAATGGATCAAAGGCCTAAATATAAGACCTGAAACAACAAATTACATAGAATAAAACATAGGTACTAAACTTATGGACCTCAACTTGGAGAGGATTTTATGAATTTGACCCCCAAAAGCAAAGAAATTAAAGGCAAAAATAAATAAAAATGAATGGGACTATATCAAACTAAAAAGCTTCTGAACAGCCAAAAAAATCACCTACAAAACAAAAAGGCAACCAACTAAATGGGAAAAGATATTTGCAACAACAGCTCTGACAAGGGGTCAATATCCAAAATACATATTAAAAAGAAAAAACTCATACAACTCAACACCAAACAAACAATCCAATTTTAAAATGGGCAGAGGACCTGAACAGACCCTTCTCCCAATAAGACATAAAAATGCCTAACAAATATATGAAAAGATGCTCAACATCGCTAGCTATTAAGGAAATGCAAATCAAAACTGCAATGAGATACTATCTCACACCTGTTTGATTGGCTATTATCAACAAGACAGGTAATAAAAAGTGCTGGAGAGGCTGTGGAGAAAAAGGAACCTTCATTCACTGTTTCTGGAAATGTAAAACGCTATGTAGTCACTCTAAAAAACAGTATAGTGGTTTCTCAAAAATTAAGAATAGAATCTGACCTGCAAAGGTACAGTGGATAAAGTGTTGACCTGGAATGCTGAGGTTGCTGGTTCAAAACCCTGGGTTTGCCTGGTCAAGGCACATATGGGAGTTGATGCTTCCTGCTCCTCCCCTTCTCTCTTTCTCTCCTATCTAAAAAGAATTTTAAAAATCTAAAAAAAACCTTAAGAACAGAGTTACCATATGACCCAGAAAACCCTATTTTGGATATCTACTAGAAAAACTTAAAACAAAAGATATATGCACCCCTAATTACATTGCAGCATGCAGTGGCCAAGAACTGGAAACAACTGAAGTGTCCTTTGATAGACGTTGGATAAAGAAGATGTGGTACATATACACAATGAATGAGAAAAGACAAAATACCACCATTTGTGGCAACGTGGATGGATCCTGAGAATATCATGCTAAGTGAAATACATGCCCAGAAAGAGTCAAGAACCAGATGATTTCACTCATATGTGGGATATATAACTGAAAACAACAAATGAATAAACAAGAAAATCAAACAAATAAAAAGTCCTAGACACAGACAATAGTACGGTGGTTACGAGATGGAAGGAGGGTAGGAAAGATAGTAAAGGGGGTCAAATATATATGGTGACAAAATAAAACTTGACTTGGGCAGTGGGTACACAATACCATATACAGATGAGGGATCATAGAATTGTACACTTGACACCTATATAATTTTTTTTTATTTCTTTTTAATTTATTCATTTTAGAGAGGAGACACAGAGTGAGAGAGAGAGAGAGAGAGAGAGAGAGAGAGAGAGAGAGAGAGAGAGAAAGAGAGAAACGGGGGAGGAGCTGGAAGCATCAACTCCCATATGTGCCTTGACCAGACCAGTGCAGGGTTTTGAACTGGCGACCTCAGTGTTCCCAGGTCAACGCTTTATCCACTGCGCCACCACAGGTCAGGCAACACCTATATAATTTTATTAACTAGTGTCACCCCAATACATTTAGTTTAAAAAAATAAGGGGGTTGGGATGGGAGGTGGAGGGTATAAGGCAGATAAACAGTGATGGACCATTTGATTTGGGGAGGTGAGCACACAATACAGTGTACAGAGATTTTGTAGAATTGTACACCTGAAACCAGTATATTTTTGTTATCCAGTGTCATCACAATAAATTCAATAAAAAGCAATTAATACAACTAAATTTAACACGAACTCAGTATGGTATTATAACATGACAGTGTGAAGTAGAAGAAGGTTAGCCTTGTTTTTGCTTCCAAACTGGAATAATTAAATAGGAAAGGAGGTAGGGCTCAAAGTTTCCAGGGGCCACTGTTTCTAAAACAAAAAGTTCACCCACTCTGAAAAGAAAGCAGCCCTGGGATATTAAGGAATCATATGGTGGGAGATTTCTCACCGCTAATTAAAACCCGCATATCAAAATCTTTTAGACCTATATGGATTTTTTTTGTTTATTTGTATTTTTCTGAAGTGAGAAGCAGAGAGGCAGAGAGACAGACTCCCACATGCGCCTGAATGGGATCCATCCCGCATGTCCGTTAGGGGGCGATGCTCTGCTCATCCAGGGTGTTGTTCTATTGCAACCAGAGCCATTCTAGCACCTGAGGTGGAGGCCATGGAGCTGTCCTCAGCACCCAAGCCAACTTTGCTCCAATGGAAGGGAAGAGAGAGATAGAGAGGAAGATGAGAAGAAAGGGTGGAGAAACAGATGGGCGCTTCTCCTGTGTGCCCTGGCTGGGAATCAAACCTGGGACTTCCACACGGTGGGCTGACTCTCTAACACTGAACCAACTGGCCAGGGCTAAACCTATCTGATTTTGATATTTTTAGAAAATATAATGTTTACACCAGTCAACAGCTTCCAACACAACATCTTTTCTGACTATGATGCTGTAGATCTTTGTAATATAGTTTATCCATTTATTACCTATTAGTAACATTGCATTATTCATCTCAACTTAACTACAGATTCTTTCTCTATTTCCATGTGATTAAGTGATTTCTACATTATCAAAAAGACAGTAAACATGATTTAAAATACCTCATTTAACTTTTATTTAAGATCAATGTAAAATATTGGTTAATAAAAAAACACATCTCAAATCTATATGCTTTTTACAAGATAAAATTAATTTCTTACTTTATAATGCATTCAGTAAGTGACATAATACATTAGGCACAGAGTAGGTACAACCATTGCTAGAGCACCTTCGGTAATGTTATTCTGCACAACTGAGCAGTGTAATGTTTGAAATGAAATGTTAGCATGATCGCACATTCTAACAGGCAAAGTCTAGCCCTTTATGAATAATACTAAGCAATGGAGCCCCATCCCCTAGCCCAGGTGTTCTGTGAATGGATAAAAAATAAATAAATGTGGCGAGTGTGATAAAAGGCTCACAGACCACCTTGGAGAGCAGGATGTCATCTCCTCTGACATAAAACAGACCCCTCCAGGTTTTAACAGAACTGTTTGAAGGTTTTGTTTAAGAAAAATAATGCATATATTACTTTTGTGTAGTCTATAAAAACTTATTTTCATGGGTGCATATTGTTAGAATGCATCCCCCTACTCCTGCGATGCCCCGAAGTGGTAGTTTGAAGTAGGGGATATGATGAAGCTGGAGCTTCAAAAATGTGAGGCAAACCGTCCTCAGCCCAGGGCCAAGCTATTCAGCTCCACAGTGACCATCAGAGCACATCCACTATGCATAGTTCCCACCAGTACAATGCCTGGGAAATGATGCATGCCCCCAATCCCCGGCAACCGGGAACTTCACCTCATGCCACTCACGTGGGCAATAGTTTTTAGGTTTCTGAACCATACAGATGTTTATATCAGCTAATATTCTGTGGTATTTCAAACAAGGCTTGATAATTCAGCCTTGACTATAATTACTCCTCAAAGTATGTGTGATATCAGGTACAGAGTGGGGAAGAAAGAATTGGATAGAGATCAAGGCAGTGTTTACTTTTACTCTCTATATTTCCATACTGCTCATTTAAAACCATGATTAAATATTTACATTAAATTTGCAATATTTTTAAAATTTGCAGTTAATGTAAACAAGAAACAGTTAAGATACAATAAAATAATTTTCATCTCTTAAAAGAAAAACCCAGTAAAGCCAGGAATACTCACTTAAAAGAACTGTGCCACAAATCCAGAACAGCCAACATTGTAGGGTTTATTGCGTTTAAGTGATTCTTAATATAATTTCTTGCAGCTAAGAAAGATTTTCTCCAAGGTTTTGGGAGAATTTGCATTCTGAAAACAAGGATAAAATACTCTGTTATCTTTTTTAAAAACCAAAAGAAAATATTTTTATAGTCAATGTATTATTTTAGTATAATGGTTTAGTTTTAATTAAAAATATGATGTATCCCTCATGGTAATAACAAGTCATGATTTTATAGTTGCATATAATTTGAGGATAATAATGCATATGAAATTTGATTTGAATTTTTATCACATAAGGTAATTGATTTTTTTCTCTAAGTGATCCTATTGAGTCTAAAATAAATCATACTGATCAAACAGAAACATATTGTATTATATATACCTCTTGAAAAATATTTTTAAACACTACACAAAATGTTTAATATTTCCTTTATTTTATATAAACATTTCCTTTATTTAACACATTTTAAGGATATAGTCCATCTTACCTATAGAATTCCCCTTGAACTTCACCTCTGTTAATGGGTAAAGATGACTTACAAAATCACAGGCACTAAAATTCTTATTTAAAGACATTTATTCTGTAACTCCTGTGATTTGAATAATCATCTTTTATATATTAATGATGTGCTATCTCCATCTCTTCAAGTATATTTAAACATTTACACTTTATGCTTGTGATTCTTTACTCATTGACTTTAAATACCTAGTCTTGATTTCTTATACAGTAACTTTAATTTCATTTTTTAGTTGTGGCCGTACTACCTTTACAATTACAAAGGATGATTTTTATCTATCTCCAGGAGAAAAGCTGTTCTCTATAGATGACATGCTGGAAAGGGTACAAGACATTTTTTTCTCATTAGAGAAACAATTTGGGGCACTTTTAAGTTATATGAAAGAAACAAGTAAAACTGAATTGGTTACTTAATCATATAAATACAAATTCTATTCTTCAAACTATTTAAGAGATTTATTCCTAATGTTGACTATTTTAGGAAAAATATATAGTAAGTGGATTTTCCCATTATACGTTCCATAGTTTAATCCATGTAACAAATGAAAATATATCCTATATATTTTTCTGCAACCTTCCCAATGTGTTTTGGGGCATTCAAATTGCCATCAAGCTTTTATATATATATATATATATATATATATATATATATATATATATATATATATATATATATATATATATATATATCTCCTTATTATATCTTTAGTCTGTGCTGAAAATCATGTATATACAAAGATCTGTATGAAGTTCTTTTAGCAGGTTACTTATCTTTTAACCACCTAGTTGTCCATCTGTCCATATGTCTATCTGTCTACCCACCTATCTATCAATTTATAAAGTAACATGTTAGGGCTTAAATACATAAGTAAGTAAGATAGTAAGAACAACCAGTTGTATATATAAAGTACATAAATGGTAAACAAATATATGAGAAAATAATACCAGTGTATAAATATATACTTATACACAGAAATGCTCATATATTCTTAGAGAAACTTGGTTGCTTACTCAGCACGATGGGGTGGAAGTTCATCTGCCTTTTTATCTTCTTCTTTTTCTCTAGGATCTTTCAAAACGAAATCAACTAAAAGAAAATAGAAAAGTTCTGATCAACCACCTTATATAATTATAGTAGTTCTATATACTTATGAATACAAGGAAATAAACTTTACGAGAAAAATCTATGATGTCTGTCTTTCAGAGTATATGTTTCTTTTCAATGTGCCTGTTCTTTCATTTGAAAATGATAATAGCTTTTAATATTACATTTTCCTTTATAGGTATTCCACAAAAAGTAGTTCTTAATGAATTGAAGGTCAACAGTACAGAGTAGAATCAGTTTCCTTTCACAGAAAATTATTACACTATGAACATTTGGGGGGCAAGAGTTTGGTTCTTTATTTTTGTATTACCAGGACACTCAATAGGAGTCTTAAATGCAATGAATGCCTTCCTCCCTGAAGGGTACTCAAGACTACCCCAAAGCATTACAACATCTGCAACTTGAGCTCAACATCAGTTATACCACAATTAGGTCACAACCAATTGGAGAACCTTTTTTAAAAGTATAGATTGGAAGGTCCAGTCTCCAAAGATTTTAACTCAAACAGGTCCAATAATTAGTACTTTTAAAATAATTCTGATGATTAGTCAGTCTTAGAATCTACTGGCCTACACTACAAGTCAACACACTTTTCATGTAAAGGGCCAGACTGTAAATATTTTCAACTTTGTGAGCCATAAGGTCTCTATTACAACTACTCAACTCTGTTCTTTTGCTCAAAAGCAGTCATAGACAATACGCAAATGAATGTGTGAAGTTGTGCTCCAGAAAATTTTATTTACAAAAATAGGCAGTGGTCCAGATTGAGTCTGTGAAATACAGGTTGCCAATCCCTGGTTCATAGCAACAATTATGTAATTAATCACATTCTATTTTATGATATCAGTACTATTCATGTTAATAAAATAATTAACATTTTCTACTTTTCTTCAGTTCTGTCCTTTGTTGAAGGGATATATCCATACAGATAGAAAGATTATGTTTTTAAAATTATTTCTGCTGTACTTTATTAATTAAATTTGACTAAGATATTAAACAATGTAACAGTAATATAAGAAACAGCATGATAAATATAATAAATGAATCACTAGTATAGGTATTAACTTTCAATTAAAAATTATCTTTAATGAAGTATTGAAATTAGAAAGCAAAGAGAAATACTGGTTTACCTATGGACTTTTTTACACTAAGAAGATAATCTTCTCTCATTTCATCAGATAATGCAAGTATACTGGTAGTGAGGGTTTTCAAATGATGAGGGACTAAATCCAATACATGCTCCAGCCAAGAGTCTTCCATGGGGGCTATGTGGTCTGTATCAATTCCGTGATGAATATAATAGTAATATCTCTACATAAAGGAGAACCAAAGTGTAGATGGATTTAGTACTATTAAAGAAGAAGTGTGCTATTCAAACAGTATTATTTTAAGACAATAGTATTTTTCTAATAATAGACATCAAACTTCAACATATTTCTATTAGTTTTTAAAATATGTCACTTATTGGGAAAAATTTAAACATGAAAGTACTTTTTCACATTAGCAATGATAAAGTCTTTATATCTTTTAAAAGCTATATGAGACTCAGGCTAGCTTTAACAAAAGGAGCAGGTAAACTTGGGATTCTTTGATTGTGGTCTTAGGTGACAAGGGAAAAAATGATTTTCGGAGCAAGTTTATGGAAATTCATATTCACTCCTACTTTCACAGTTTCACAAGGAAGGAACAGAGATTAATCTCAAAAGTATGAAACTATATTCAGGTGCTTTCTTTACTTCCAATTATGCAAATGAAAGAAATAGCCGTTACCATGATGTCTTTCTCTATTGCAGAAGTGGTCGGTTTGGGAAGTGTACTTTTATCAGGAGCAGGTGAGTCTAAGACAGCATCTTGTTGCCTAAGAAAATGATAAGCACACTACTTAAGTGTCTATAAAAAACAATTTTATATCAATAGATATAAAAAAGGCTAAAACTGTCTTTTGTTAAATCATAAGAAAAAAATCAATGGTTGAATATTTTATAAAGACACACTGTAGTATGCACATTTGTTTGGTACCATATTCCTCTCAGAATACTCTCTCTTTATTCATAGAGAGACAGTTACTGTATATTGGAAATGGTTTACAAGACCTAATTCAGAGGTCACATTCTGCTTTATGGGCCTTACTCATTCTTCATCATTACTCAAAAGTCAACTCTCTTTTCTCTGAAATGTTATAGAAGCATTCTTGCACTATTCATAAATTATATATAAGTATTTATAAATTTGAGATTTGAAAGAGCACTGATGGAAAAGACTTTAAATGTAGTTTTGCAGAAGACACAGATACATTTTTCAAAAGACCATTTTCTGATTTTTAAGGAGAGTCAAGTTAACACTGAGTGACATAGAAGCTCTTGTATATGCTTTTGTATTTACTATTGACTAAGTGTTCATATAATACAATGATATTCTAGCTGTAGTTCGATTTTAAATCTATACCAGATATGAACCACAGTTTGTGACTACTTCTGGAACTTCCCTGTGTGGGAAGGCAGAGTTCACATCTTCAGGAAAAATAAGTTGTTCTGGGATAGCTTTAACCTCTTTATCATTGCTCTGGATCTGGGATGGTTACAGATTAGTGATGCTGTATCATAAAATATTTCTTCCATCTAACTGTCATGTCTACCTTAGTCAAGTTGAGAAAAAAATAATACATGCCAAAAAAAAAAAGTGGTTAATATTTTTCAATCTAACATTTTCCAGATGTTTAGGGGAAAATTATTGCACTTCTAATTCTGTAGCCAGCTTAGTCATTAATTAAAGAGTAAGAACAAAATAGAGATGTTTATAGAGTTGAAAGTCTCCAGTTTAGGCCCCACAGATCCTCATTAAAAGAGCTACTAAGAAATGAGCTTGAGGAATAAAAAAATAAACCCAGAAGTGAAGAGTGCAATGCATACGAAATTTTCTAAGTAATTAGAAGACATGTTAGTAAATCTAAGTAAATGTTAACTTAAGAAAGTATGGAGAATTTTAAAAAATAAAATAAACAATAATCACATGGAAAATGCAAAGGATAGTTCAGAGGTAGCTTAAAGCATTCCAAGGTCTGTTTGTCCTATTTGGGGCAGGCAGGAATAAAAATTAATTTTAAACTTTAAAAAATAAATTATAATGTGTGGTTTTAAATGTTAAGGAACCACTAAAATAACAGAAATATATTTGATAGCTTTTAAGTCAACAGGAATAAAGAAACAAGAAAATTCAATTCAATAGAATGTAGGGAAAAATAAGCAAACATACAAAATAAATTGGTAGAAGTTAAGCCTACATCTGTAAGAAACACCCATAACTATGCACTGTGAATGGCAATAAATATACTATCGAGGTATAAAAACTCTTAAGATTAAATTTCAGTAAGTCCATTCTAAAAGGTATACCTAAAAAATGATATAACATAGTTAAGAGGTTTCTGTTTCTTATAACACAGTAGTAAAGATTACCTGAAAAACCTCCCATTACAATTCTCTAAATATTGAGTTATGTGTCATGAAGTTCCTATACTCAGAGGAAAAAAAATGGAATGGCAAGGCAAAGCCATCAGTAAAATCCTGAGGCAACAGCTGCCCCTTGTGGGTGTGTGGTCTTGGCCTTGCTTGCTCAGGCCAGGAGATAACTGCGTGGGCCGGAGTGAAACTAGGAATTCAAACTGAGAGCCCTGTAGGAAGCTGAAACTCAAGACTGAGGGTTCTACCCTCAACCACAGTAGACCAGTACTGACAGGAGCAGTGTCAAGAAAAACCATCTGTCTTGGCCAGGACACTGGACACTGGGTAAAGGAAATGTTGCTTCTAAAAACTTTTAACCAGAGGCCTACCGCCCATGGTTCTGAGTGTTGACTGGACCCTGTTCGAGTGGCCTGAGAGTGCGTACACGAAGAACGTGACATAGGTGAGTCAAGCTGGAAATACTTTAGTGGCACCTGTCAAAAGCAAACTCCAAACTGCTCTAGTAGAGGCACATGCCCACACCCCAGCTCCACAGGATTCCCACAGAACCCCCTTTCCTTTGGAAGCACATGGTATCCACTGTCCTCCCTTCCAGTTGGCAGGCCAGCCAGCCAGCAAAGTGCCACATGGAAAACACTTAAACAGGAGACGATGGGTAAGTTACTCACTGCGCTGTCATCTAACCATTGGTTCACAGATGGCAGCGTGCACACTTTGAGAGTCCTAACAAAAGAAAGAGGGTAGGGAGCAACTTTTCGGAAGCTGTGACCGGCTACACAGATCCAGCCTTGGACCAGCCCTCCCAGGCCCTGCTTCACCCCAATTCCTTCCCTTTCCACACAAGGAGACCCACAGTGCAGAGCAATCATCACATCACCTGAGCCATGAAATGAGGGAAAAAACTGTTCCTAATCTTCTACCAGCCACCAGAGCTACAACCAGATCTCCTAGACAGCGTGTTCTCTCAGCTAACACCAACTATTCACTTTGGTACCTTTTCAGCTTATAATGTTTTTAAAAGGGACACACTTCATTGCATTAAGTCCAATTTTTCATTTTTTATTTATATCCTGACCTCATTCTAACAAAGCTATGGGGCATTCTTAGAGATGCACAGAATTCTTATGTTTTTAGACAAAATGTTTCCAGGGGTTATCTAACACATACTAGTTAGCTTACAGAACTTACAGTATGACATTAACAAGAGCGCTTCTAAAGTTTTCTCGTTCTTTATGCGGAGATATGCTCTTTGATTTGGAAGTAGATGGCCCAGCGTGACTAGTGTCAACTTGGTTTAGTAATGTGCCTTTTTTCCCAAAGCGTTCCATGTATTCAGCTAAATTTTTAAAAAGCATAAGTTAGTCATCTAAAAAGTAAGCTGCAACATTTAAGTGGTTAGAATAAAATGCTAAAGCACCTTGCAAATAAAAAACAATATGCTTCAAGTTATAAAGTTATCATAAGTATAAGTAATAGTCTTTCACTATCAGGAAGTTAAACTACTCTGTTTTGTGTCATCATACTAGAAACCACTGACTATTTAAATATTATTCATTTAATTTATTTTACATTTTGAATCATATGCTATTAAACTCACTATTTAAATTATATTTCTATCAAAAGTTCTTAAAATGAACAAGATGAAAATTATGATTAAACAGAATACAAAACTATTTCAGAAAATTTAAAGAACCATGATGAAAAAATGTTAATGGTTAACGTGATCAACCTGGTAAATCAAAATAATAAAAAATATTAAAATAACTAATTTGGAAATAATGTTTACAACTTATTAGACTTTTATAAAAAATCTTTGCTGCAGAGGCAAATTCTGACTACAATAAATCAAAGTTTTATTGTAAACATCTCGATTCCCAAAATATCAGTTTTTGTAACATTTACAACGGCTTAAAATAGCTAACATCTCGAATCAATCCATTTCTGAAAGAAAACATTTGAGATAAATTTTTCACCTTGATACAAAGTTTATTTCAGTTTTACAATTTCAGTACTCTCTTAACTAAATGTTGTATGATTATTTTCTCTATAAAATTTTTTTAATCTACATTTGAATATTAAAGTTCTTACCATATGTCTGTTCATTTTTGACAGTAAAAGGTTCTGGAATATTATCATCCTGTTTTATACTCAATTGGAATGATGGCGCTGTCTGCAGCCACTGGGGCTTTGTACTCACCTGTAATGTAAAATTTAAATAGCATTAATAAAACAAGATCACAATAAAAAAACTTTTTCATGAAATGCACGAGTATTTATAAACATATATTTTCTCCAACAAATGAGGACATCTGGAAAAGAAGCACAAGCACTCTACATCAAATCTTATTCAAGCCCAGGAATGGCCAAAGTGTGACATTTGGGAGGCATTGCCAACGGCTCTTCTGCTGATTTGATGGAGTTGGGTAACTAACACTGTGGATTTCATTCCAGAAAGTTTCCTCACCCCCAGATACTGGCAAGTGTTTTTTTAAGCTTTCCATTTTCATGAGAGGCACTCTCTGCTGATCTCCAATTCCAGCTCCAAAAGTTCTTCTTGTTCTCGTGGCTTTAAGTGTCTCTAGATTACTCTGGAAACTCACACATTTATTCCACAGATTAAGGCAGGGTTCATAAATTCTTATACTTACACCAATTCAGGCAGATTTCATAAAAGTAGGAGGAAGGCTTATGTTGACAGCTACTGGCATTCAGTTTCAGTGCTGGGAAGCAACGGCGGGTGAGGGTGATCGGGACCATGGCAGACAAGGAACACTTAAGTCTTTCAAAGGGCAAC
Organism: Rhynchonycteris naso; assembly: GCA_037038555.1. NCBI lineage: Eukaryota > Metazoa > Chordata > Mammalia > Chiroptera > Emballonuridae > Rhynchonycteris > Rhynchonycteris naso. Next base: position 38,006,151 of record CM072997.1, on the reverse strand, counting down.
AATTAACTCGAGCCAATTATAGCAACACCAGAGCACAGACTCATGGTTACTGGAATCCATGGCTCTTTAATAAACACAGATGGAGGGTTTTAAAGTAAAATGTACTAATTTTTTAATGCTGACAATTGAGTCTATGTCTTCCTTTCAGATGCAGACCAACTTGACAGCACATGCTTATACTGGATTTTCCTCCTTCCCAGTTTTACTCTCCCCAGTGCTGCACTCCTGCTTCCAGAGAAACTACCTGCAAACATGTCCTTGTTTCAGGCTCTTAACCAGGAAAATAGGCGAAGACACCTTATAGATTAATGCTTTTTCATCCATCCACCTGTCTTTCCCTTCTCTCACTCATCTTGCTCCATAAAGGATTTAAGATTTGGGGAAGTACTATGAGTGAGATGTGAAAGTCAGGTCACCAGCTCATAGAGGCTGGGTCACCTTGGTTTCAACAAGGATCAGTTCCAGAAGCATGAGGTCTGTAATGAAAATCACTCTTGGTCTTAACTACTGCCAGAAAATTTTATCCAAGTCCAAATCTTAATTTTCAAAAGAAAACAATTATTTTAAAAAGTGAATTATTTAAAAACATGTCTTAAAAATATTATTTCCCTTAAAACACATAAAACTCAGAGAATGCTGAAAGAATGTAATACATGCTCAAATATGAACATAGAACCAGGTTTAAGTCATCCAACAAATGTATTTTAGACTATTGTATGCTCCTGACAAGAAACTCAGCCATTGAATATTAAATAAGAAAGTTTAAATTAATTTTATATTTTCAAACCTCTATACTAACAAGACACAACAAACTAAAAGCAATTTTTTTTCAGTTTCAAAATGTGTTAATTTTTAAATTCTATTTATTTATTTGTTTTGTGACAGAGACAGAGAGAGAGACAGATAAGGACAGACAGGACAGGCAAGAAGGAGAGAGATGAGAAGCATCAATTCTTCATTGTGGCATCTTAGTTATTCATTGATTGCTTTCTCCTATGTGCCTTGACCAGGGGCTACAGCAGAGCGAGTGATCCCTTACTCAAGCCAGCTACCGTGGCCTCAAGCCAGCGACTTGGGCTTCAAGCCAGCGACCTTTGGGATCAAGCTAGCAACCATGGGGTCATGTCTACGATCCCATGCTCAAGCCAGCAACCCCGCACTCAAGCTGGTGAGCCCGCACCCAAGCCAGATGAGCCTGCACTCAAGCTGGTGACCTCAGGATTTCCAACCTGAGTCCTCTGCATCCCAGTCTGACACTTTATCCATTGTGCCACCAAATAGTCAGGTTATTTTTTATTTGTAATTTATTGTGTTGACATGGTTTCAAGTGTCTCACTTAATATAACACTGTTTACATAGCACATCCTGCCTCCATGCCCCATACAAGATCTCTTGACACTCCCATTTCTCTTGCTTTGCTTCTCCTCCCCCTATATCCACCATCCCCTTCCCCTTCCCTCTGGCTATTGCTACCCTGTTGTCCATATATATATATATAGATATATATATATATAATGTGCATATGTATGCTATTGCTACCCTGTTGTGTGTGTGTGTGTGTGTGTGTGTGTGTGTGTGTGTGTGTGTGTGTGTGTGTGTATTATGTGCATATGTATGTTTTGGCTATTCCCTTCCACTTCTTTGATCCTATGCTCTCTTCCCTCTTCCCTCTGACAGCTGTTCCCTGTGATCCCGACTCTGTTTCTGTTTTGTTACTCAGTTAATTGCATTCATTAGATTCCACATATAAGTGAGATCATATGATATTTTTCTTTCTCTGCCTGGCTTATTTGACTTAATATAATAAACTCCAGGTCCATTCACACAGTCACAAAAGGTAAGATTTCCTTGTTTTATGGCTGTGTAGTATTACACTGTGTAAATATATCACAGTTTTTTTATTCATTCGTCCACTGATGGACACCTGGGCTATTTCCAGATCTTGGCTACTGCAAACAATTCTGCAATGAACATGAGGGTGCATACCTTCTTTTGCATTAGTATTTTGTAATTCTTAGGAAACATACCTAGAAGTGAGACAGTTGGGTCATAAGGCAATTCCATTTTTAATTTTTTAAGAAACTACCATACTGTTTTTCACAATGGCTGCATGAGTCTGCATTCCCACCAATATTGCAAGAGGGTTCTCTTTACAACTTCACCAACACTTGTTTGTTAATTTGTTCATGAAAGTCATTCTGGTAAGTGTGAGATAATATCTCATTGTAGTTTTAATTTGCATTTGTCTGATGATTAATGATGTTGAACATTTTTTTCATATGCCTATTGGCCATCTGTATGTCCTCTTTGGAGAAGTGTTTATTCAGGTCCTTTGCACAATTGCTTGTCTTCCTGGTTTTGAATTTTCTAAGGTATTTATAAATTTTGGTTATTAACCCCTAATCAGATGTATGAGCAAACATGTTCTCTAATTGAGTGGGTTGCCTTTTTATTTTGTTAATGGTGTCTTTTGCTGTGTAAAACGTTTTAGTTTGATATAGTCCCATTTGTTTATTTTGTCCTTTATTTCACTTGCCCAAGGAGTATATCAGGTCTTGTACTTTTTGAAAATTTTTTTATTGATTTTAATTTATTGTGCTTACATAGATTCAAGTGTCCCACTGAATATATCTCTCTCCCTCCCCCCCGCCATGTTCCCCTTGATGCCTCATTTGTCCCTGTCCCCCAATATTCTCCCCCATCCCTTCAGGATTTGCTGTCCTGCTCTCTATAACGCTGTGCTATGCATATATAATTTCATTAATCTCTTTCCCTTCTCTGATCCCATCATCTTCTCCCCTTCCCTTCTGTCTGCTTCTTGTCTTTTAAACTATAAAATTTATGACAGCTTTTGCAAAACTAGGGAAAATATACTATAGCTCAGTTTTATAGAACTTGGCATGATAATCAAGTTATTAATAAAAGCATACTTTTATTAAAATGTGTATTTTGAAATGTTCCATATAATTTCATCTAAGAATATTAATTCAAGTTTCTGAGTGAAAAAATATCTTTCCTTTCAAATTATCAGGAATCTTTTTTAAACACAAAATCAATTTTATAGTTTGTTCTTAGCAGTTAAAATAAACTTTCAAAAATAATGCTTTGGTTGAACCTTGAAAACATTATGCTAAATAAAATAAGCCAGACACAAAAGAACAAATATTGTATGATTCCACATACATAAGGGAGCTAGAGTAGTCAAATACACAGAGACAGAAAGTAGAATGGTGGTTGCCATAAGCTGGGAAGAGGGGGAATGGGAGTTACTATTAACTGGATAAAGTTTCAGTTTGGGAAGATGAAAGACATATAGAAATGGATAGTGATGATGGTTGCTCAACAATTTGAATATCTTTAATGTCAATGAACTACATTTCAATTAATGGTTAAAATGGTAAAATTTTGTGTTGTGTACATTTTATCACAATTTTTTAAAAAAACACAGTGTTTGCACTGAACCTCCCCTTAAGCTCAACTTGCAGGAAGTCACAAGAGCATAACTCAGTGGCATTGAACTCAACATAATTACTAGATGATAAAATTTCTTACAGTAAAGTATATCTTAACACCTACTTATCAGCGGCAAATGTTTATTAAGTGCCTCTTCCACCAGATAATGACAATTTATAGTCATGATAATAGTAAAATAGAATGGAAACATCTGAGGAATCCTCTGTGGCACACAGTATTTCACCGGGGGAAGACGCATCTCAAAGATCATCAAATCAACTCTGCTCCTGTTCAGACTCAGAAATGGGGGCTCAGATAGCTCAGGGACCAGCTCAGATCACAGAGTCACTAGTGACAAAGCTGCAACCTGAGGCCTTATTTCTTGACTCCAACACTGATATATTTTCTGCTAGTCCATCTTAAAAATTCTTTTATTCAGAATATACAAATACTCTGAACATACCTAGGAAATTATATTTTATGGTCACTCTATTAAAATAGTTATTTTCTTAATATGTACACTTCATAGAATTTCTCTATCAGAAAATAGTCAAGTGGAGCACAAAATTCAAAATCAGAAATTTAGTTCCTTACAAGTTTGAAAACTAATAAACACTTTTAAAAGGGCAAAAAGTCACTGAGAGTGTGTAAAGTAAATTACCGTAGCCAACTGTGGTAAAGCCCTTCCTGGTGCCTTGAATGTTTCTTTGCTGGCTGGTTTATCCTGCAGGAAAAATATGAGGGAATAAAACTTAACTCTGTTAATGCTAAAATTAATTCACTCAACCAATTTTTAGCGGTCTACTATAAAGTAAAGCCCATAGAATCTAAAATATTCATAGATTTACTGTACTTACCTTTCAAAGTCTCAAAATCTGTCTTAGAATTGCTTTCTTTACAGCAAGGAAAGAACTAACAATGGTACCCAACAATAATAGTCAGAAAGCTTTAAAGTGTGTAAAGCCTTTTATCGATTATATTATCTTCTGGGAATTTGTCTGAAACTAGTCAGTATCCATCTAAACTTACTCAGATCCACTGCAAAAATACCATTTTTGTCCTATGCACAACCAGACTGCTCTACCTCCCAAGCTGACCGTGTGTTCAGGATAACACCTCCTCAGGTTGCCATAAGGAGCATTTGTACTTTTTAGCAACAACTTTCAGAGAAAAGAGCTGCTATCTCCTTTGAGTAGAAGACGATTCCATTGCAGAAATTTCCTCTAGGTGAGAGGAAGCACTGTTGAGAATGGTGCTTTGATTGATAAAACAGTTTAAATATGAGTTGTGTTTTTTGCCAGTTGTCAATTTATTGCCTCTCAATTCCAAGTCTACCTTTTATTGTCTTCCTTTGTGATTCCTGAGCAGAAGCCTATTAAACTTCTCCTTTGCCAACTAGCATTCCTATGAGAAAAGGTGCTAAAAGAACGCTGTAAGCACCGATTCCAGTGCTTTCCCTCATTTCTCCCATGATGTGGCCGCTAGCAGCCAGCATCCTGGCCCTTGGTACCTTCCTGGCCGATGGTGTGTGGCTGACCCAGTGGCAGACGCCCTCTGCAGGTTTCCGTGGCATTCCTAAGGGTAACTTTCCAGAAAGTTTCCCATACTTCACAGAGGGGGTCTTCCTCTCAAACTCTTCGGCATAGCAGCAGGTGGTTTTCTTGCAGCCCTTCCCAGACCTGCAACACCTCAGCACGTGCTTTTGCCACCCAAGTGGGCCACAGCTACTGCCTCTCCGTGAGGTCTTAATCTAAGCTTTGGGGAAGGGATAGATCTTTCAAGTTTCTTCCCTGAGTACTCTCCCTTAGACTTAGGAAGAATGGCTACTCTGTATGTCTGCTATTCGTGTACTCTTTAAAGCTACCTTACTTAAAAGAGCATCCACTTGTAATGTTACTCATCTGAAATAAAGTGTGTTTAAATGTAAAACATATATTAGATTTTTAAGACTTAGTACAAAATACAAGATATATAAATTATCTTGTCAATGCTTCTTGGTACTGATTATATTTTAGTGATTACATTATGTGCCATGTACTGTTTTAAGAAATTTACACAAATTATCTCATTTAATTTTCTTTCAAATTATGAGAGGTAAGCCACGTTGTACAACTTTTATGCTTATTGTCCACATGAGGACCTTATGTATGTTGTATTTTCTGCCCCTACAAAGTGTACAGTCCAGTTAATATTAAAAACTGCGTGCTTCCATCCAGAACAGGAGAGGGTGTGGACAGAGTACTTAAAGTTTCAAAGCGAGAAAGGATGGAAGCTAAGCCTTGAAGCATAGTTGGATCTCCAAAGAGAGCAGCAAGGAACTTACTGAAGGCAGAGGGAGCATCATGGACAACGACTCAGGAGGGATGTTGGGTTTGATGGTGAAGGGGTTTGGCCCAATTGAAGTAGAAAGCATAACGATTCTCCTATACAACAGCGATTTATTGAACACCTACCATGTGACAGGTTGTCTTTAAGGCACTAGATTTCAGTCATGGGCAGAACAAATCCCCTCTCCTGGTGGAACTTACATGCTAATGGGGGTACAAACAGCTGTTTCAGAATAAACATATCATGTCATGTCAGGAAGTAATAAGCGCAATGGAGAAAATAAAGAAGAGTAGACAGGATAGAAAGAAAGAAGGTGGAAAAGCTAGGTTAGACGGGGTAGTTTGCAAAGGTTATGTTTGAACAGGAACCTAAATCAAGGGCAAAAGGGGGCTGGGTAGGTGGGTGTTGTTAATCACAGAAGATGTCACCTCCTCTTGGGGTGACTTCAAGTTCCAGTTTACTGAGGACAATCCCAATTTATTTATACCTCTTGTTCAAGGATAATTAGTAGCAGTTTCACTCTCAGTAATATCTCAGTTTAGATGATAAATTATCCTGTTATCTTATTTATCATGCAAGGACAGACAAAAGATTATTTCATAAATGGTCCTGACAGCAGTAAACAAGATATAGAGGGAGGAAACTAGAGTCAGCAGTGAGGATAGTCTAGCAGCTTTTAAAAATAATCCAAGCAACCTGATTTAAAGAATATACTAGTAACTCAGGGTCACCTCAACCTTCCTAAGGCACAGCCCTAGTCATCCTCTCCCTTGGTCAGAAACATTAAAAACTCCATGAATATGCCCAAAGTATTTCATTTCCCAGCCTCTCTCACGGTTACTTTGTAGCCATATCACCTGAGCCAGCCAATGAAATGTAAACAGGACAAGGAGTAAGAGCCAGTGTGCTTCCTCTGTTGCACTCTCACGCCTGTGTCCAATAGCAACGAGGCCTACTGGCACAGCTATAAGGTGGAGGAGGGCTACCCGACCCACATCAGACTTCGTGTGAGCAAGGGGTAATCTTGGTTGGGTTGTCTCCAGGATTTGGGGGTCTTCCTGTTACATCAGCCAGTATCAATTATTGTGACTAACAGAACTGCTAATGTGCCCTTTAATATCTCCTTGTTAAAATCTGGTACTTTCTTCAAGATCAGTATCCAAAAAGCTTAGAATTCTTTCTTAATTACAATTGTAGATGATCTCCTCTGAATATGCACAACACTGTTTTGGTAAATCTCTTATTGTTTGAATTCTGTCTGGAATATATTTGCGTGTGTGCCTCTCCTGCTGTCTTATCCCCTCATTCCACTCCATCTCAGTCAGACTTAGAGACCTTGCAAAACTGACTTTAAAATAATTTTAACTTTATCTGAGAAAAATAGGAATTGGTTAAGCAAGCCCTTCAAAAAATTAAAAGAATCGCAGTGGGCTTCAGAAAGTACTTTCGAAAGTACCAAAGGCAGATTAGGTGAATGCTTCACACTACCCAGTGCTATACCCAAGATGGGGAGGCTTTCTACAATCCCCAGCAGACCACAGGATGTGAAAAAAAATGAGCACATTTTCAAGCTAAAAAGTGTAACAAGGGTTCTCAGGCTGAAAGGCTTCCTTCCCTGTGGGTAGAATGGAGGTATAGCAAAGGCCTGAAAGAATGCAGTTGTAGATAATAGAAGAAAAAGGTTTTGGTATATATGGTCCAAAGCCCTAGAATTTTCATATCAAGATGCAGAGGCAATTCAAATGAGGTTTATTGTATTGGAACCACAAAATGTACAAAACACCTGCTCAGCCTGTCACCTACCCCCTCCCACACACACACACACACCTGACTTCTTTGGATCTCTACACAGCCCATTCTGCACACTGAGCTCTGACCCCAGTCTCATCAGCACCCAGGGTGGAAAGAAGGGTGAAGAGGGCCTTAATGGTCCCTTCTTATATTGTAGTGCAGAATACATACTTCCTAGAATATTTTATAAATAGTAGTTCTTGGCCTTGGCTAGTTTGCTCAGTGGTACAGCATTGGCCCAGCGTGTGGAAGTCCTGGGTTTGATTCCCGGCCAGGGCACACAGGAGAAATGCCCATCTGCTTCTCCACCCTTCCTCTTCTCCTTTCTCTCTATCTATCTCTTTCCCTCCTTCAGTCAAGGCTCCACTGAAGCAAAAAGTTGACCTAGGCACTGAGAATGGCTCCATGGCCTCTGCCTCAGGCACTAGAATGTCTCTGGTTGAAACGGAGCAATACCCCAAATGGGCAGAGCATCACCCACTAGTGGGCATGCTGGGTGGATCCCGGTGGGGTGCATGCAGGAGGAGTCTGTCTCTTTGCCTCCCCGCTTCTCACTCCAGGAAAATACAAAAAAAAAAAAATTCAAAAGTAGTTTTTTGGCTAACCAAGAAGAGCAGCTACACATAAGCCAGAATACCATTTAGTAATATCTACATTTTTTAAATGCTGACAAGCAATTCTATTTTAATCTGCATTTCTTTCCCAATGATAACCTCAGGAACATGGCTTTTGCCTTCTGCTGTGGGCCTTCTCCAATGCCATGGGAAGTACCATGGGAAGCTCAGGGTAGTCCACTCAGCACACACAAAAGCGGCCAGATGTGGGCAGGAGTTATCCTCTGGAGCAGCCCCCAGCAGTGCGCGATGAGAGCTGAAGAATAAGTGTGCCCACGGATCCCCTTCAAGTGGACAATCCCAGAAAGCATGCTAGCAGCTTCTCAGAAGGTCATGGCAGGATTGCCCTGCCGCCTCAGATGACAACCAACTTGATCACACATCCTTGTTCTGGCTTCTCTTTCTTTCTAGTTTTACTCTCCCAAATCCCTTACTCCTGCTTCCTGGGGTCACCTTCCAAATAAAGTGCATTTTTAGGTACTTCTTTCACTTGAAAACAAGCTAAGACAACTTGAAAAGCAGTGATCTTCTATCTTCTGTCTGCACTTCCATTTTTCCACTCTCACCCTGCTCCATACAGGATTTAAGATTTGTTGGAGTGCAAAGAGTGAGGTATGCATGAAGGGCGAGAGTCAGGTCACCAGCTCACTGAGGCTGGCAGCCACCAGTGCTAGGTCACTTTGATTTCAATGACAGGGATCACCTTTAGAAGCACAAAAGTCTGTTGTGAAAAATCACTCTCATTCATAACTACTATAGGAAAATTTTATTCAAGTATAAACCTTAATATTCAAGTGATAAATTCTTTATTCAATGAATTATTTTTAATATTTTAAAATAGGATTTATCGTAAAAGACAGGAGGCCCAAAGGATATGGAAGGAGAATTGCAAGATATAGTTTTATGAACAAATTGTTTAAGTCAGCCAACAAAGGAATTTTAGATAATTATATAACTAAAAAAAAAGTAATCATACTCCAGAAAAAAGTATTCATCTCAGCCACTGAATATTTATTAACTTAATAAATTTAAATGTAGCTGATATTTCAACACCTATATACTAGTAACATTTAAAAAAACAGCAATTTTTTTTTAGTTTTAAACTTCATTAAGTTTTTGTGTTTATCTTTTAGACTAGAAAACTTAAAATAAATATTTGCCGAACTAATAAAAAAGATGCTATGATTTTATTTTATAAAATATAGTGTAATAATTTTGGCATTATGTATACAAACAGGTTTACAATTAAAACATGTACTTAGGAATGTTCAGGAATATTCACCTGATATTCCTGAACTTTTTCATTCAAGTTTTTTTTGAGCTGGAAGAATCTTACATTTCAAATTATTAGGAATCTTCTCTGTATGAAGCAATGCAGATTCCATTTTATAGCTCATTCTGAGCTTTTCAAGTATTTTGCAAAACAAATGATGTTTGCATTGAACTTTCACTTAAACTCAACTTCCAGGAATCATAAGAGTGTATAACTCAATGACAATAAACTCAATATAATTATTAAACAGTAAATTTTATTGCAATAAGATCTTACTTGCCACACTTTATCAACTAAAAGTGTCTATTAACTATCTCTTCCACAGGATAACAATAATTCAAAATAAAATCAATGTAAATGCTGTTGCAAAGCATTTTGGTGCTGGAAGAGACATCATCAAACCACTACATGTCCTTCTAAAACTCAGAACTAGGGCTCAGAGAGGTAAGTGACTCCCCAACAATCACAGAACCATTAATGATAAAACCGTAACACAAGTCATTTTCCAACCCCAACACTGCTTCTGCCATGTACCTTCAAAATTCACTTATTCAGAATACTCAGTCTGTACAAACTAGGATACACTATAGCTTACACTTCATTTACTAAGATAGTTATTTTTCCTAAGATCTGTACCTCATAAATATTCTCCATCAGAAAAAAATAGTAAGTGGAGCAGAAAATTGAAAGTCAAAAAATCAGTAATTTATATAGAAGTTTGAAAATCAGTAAACAACATTATTATAAAAGCAATAAAGTATGATAAAATACTGGCAAGTTACCGTAAATATCTGTGGTAAAAATCTTACTGGTATCCTGGATTTTTCTTTGTTGGCTGATTTATCCTGCATGAAAAATATAAAAAACAAAACTGTTTACTATGTTAATGATAAATTGATGAACTCAACCAAATTTTACAGAAGTCTAATATAAAGAAAAAAAAAAGCATATCCAATATATTCTAAAACATACTGTACAGATGGTATGATATGTGTATCATATTGTCTAAATTACTACAACTTCACAATAAGTTGTTTTTAATGGTTATTTTTAGATTTTATTTACTCATTTTTAGAGAGAGGAAAGAGAGAGGGGGAAAGAGAGAGAAAGAGTGGGGAGAAGCGGGAAGCATCAATTTGCAGTAGTTGCTTCCTGTATGCACCTTGACCCAGCAAGCCCAGAGTTCCAAACCCACAACCTCGGCGTTCCAGGTCGACGCTTTATCCACTGCGCCACCACTAGCTGGGCCACAATAAGTTTTGAAATCTATAGGGCAATTCTCTCATTTTACTATTCTAAAACATTATGCATTATCTTGACCTTTAGTCTACGATGTGAATTTTAGGATCCACATTGCATGAAAGTTTTTGGAATTTTAATAGAAACATATTGAATTTCTGGAATAATTAGGAGAAAACTGACATTCTAATAATACTGACTCTACTTCTTCATGAATACAATACATTCCTTTATTTATTCAGATCCAGGGAGGGTATCCTTCAAAAACATTTTGAAGTCTTCACAAGTGTCTTATACATTATTTGTTTGACTTGTTCTCAAGTATAGAGATTTGGGATGGAAAATGCATTATAGAAATCAAACAGCTGACTTAAAAGTTTTAATGCCAATGGATTTATAAATAGGGAAAGATCTCTGAACACTGCATCTACTTATAATAATTTCAAATCTCCATGTTTTTCTTCCTCCTCTGTGACTAGAAAGCTAAATTTTATGTATGGGTTCCCAGACCTCTAGCTCCTGGCAGGGATTAAGCAATGAGAGGCTCCGTGGGAGATCAGGATGAGTAAGAGTGTAGGGCATTTCTTTCCTACTGCTCCCTGTTTCTCATCTTTCTGATACAGGTATTGATCGACTTACGACCTATGCAACTTACAACCATTCGACTTTACAACCACCACTGCTAGCCACGACCACTCCGTGTCTGGCAGTGCAAACATTGCCCAGCTGGGTGTCTAATAGCGAGGACCAGTTTCTGCCAGCACTTTGCAATTGGGAAAATGTTTCCTATGGTATTTTTTACACCTGTATTTTGTATTTTTTTCCAGGGACAGAGAGAGAGTCAGAGAGAGGGATAGATAGGGACAGACAGACAGGAATGGAGAGAGGTGAGAAGCATCGATCATTAGTTTTTCATTGCCGTTGTGACACCATAGTTGTTCATTGATTGCTTTCTCACATGTGCCTTGACCGCGGGCCTTCAGCAGACTGAGCCACCCCCTGCTGGAGCCAGCGACTTTGGGTCCAAGCTGAGGAACTTTTGCTCAAGCCAGATGGGCCCGCGCTCAAGCTGGCGACCTCGGGGTCTCGAGCCTGGGTCTTCCGCATCCCAGTCCAACCCTCTATCCACTGTACCACCTCCTGGTCAGGCTGTATTTTGTATTTTTGTATGCACCTATATTTTGTAATTTGGTATGTTTTGCAAATATTAAACCAGTTGTACTGGTAATGCAGTGTTCTACTTAAACCTGATGAATGTAAAAATAAGAAACAAAATGGTGTAGAGATGATACAAATGGCATAAAATGAACAAAGAAAATTATGATATATAACAATAATGAAAGAAAATTATGATAAAATATGACTTAAAGATTTTTATAACATCATTTCACAGAACTGTACATATAGCCTACTCAACTTACGACCAAATCGTGTTACTACCGGTCTGTCGGAACCAATCGTGGTCGTAAATCGAGCACTAGCTATAGAAGCTTAATTCCTCCAGAGCTCAGCTCCTGCCAGGAAGCTGCCATTTCAAGTCTCCTGCTTTCATTCTGAGAGTACTGTTTAGTTTCTTTGACCCGTCAGTCCTAGGAGTGGTAATGGTTTCCTCTTGCTGTAAATCCTTAAATGCCTCCTCATCCCTGTTGGTTCCTCCCTTAACCTTGCCCACATCTCAGCCAATGGTCTCTTTATAAGTTTTTTTCAGTTAAATCTTTTTGAGCATGCCCTTTGTTTCCTGTTTGGATCCTGACTAGTATATTTTTACATTAGCAAAATCAAAATCACTAGAGTCTAAGTCTTCCTTAAGTAGTCTGGGGTTTTTTGTTTGGTTTTTGTTTGTTTGTTTGCTTGTTTTGCTGATTTTCAACCACTGTCTATTAGAAAGGATGTTATAAACCTCATATAATTCCAATTTAACCATTCTCATCAAATGATCAGAATCTATGAAAGTATCTTCAACTGAAACTCAAAATGCCTTATTTTATATTTTAACTAATTTTAAAAATGAAAAAAGCGGTTGTGAAAGACATATTTATTTTAAACAGCTAACTTAAGAACCCAGACTGCTATTTCTGAAAAATGCCACATCAGTCTCAACCTTCCACTAATGAGATGAATATGCTAAAATCTCCTTCAGCAAATATGAATTACCACCTGCTTACTTTTTCAAACTAAATGAATACGTAAGTAAATGTCACATAAAAATGGCATTTCCAAAGTTTAATCCATTACATTTGTTTTAGGTTAAAATATAAAAACTTTCCTCCTTTCAAAAGGAAAACTACATTTGAAATCAACATAAATGAGAGAATCAAGAGTTTTTAAACTACAGATCAACCAAAGCGGCGAAACAAGGACCTCTACTGGTTAAATAGTATGCTGAACAGGGAATAACCCTAGAGAGGCTCACGCCTGCTCTTTCAAAATCCCACTGCCTGTTCTAATATTGTAAGTTACTTCAGAGGGAGCAGGAGGAACGGTAGGTGTCATTTCTAAACATTACTTTTATTAAGATAAAGCAAAACTTAAAACTTAACTGCAAATAGGTTTATACTAGATGTTTTTCTGTTGTAAATTGGTCAATTAGGAGCTTTGCGAATTAATTCAGAAATACCACTGCAAAAATGGTAAACATGAAATGTAAATTTCAGCGACATAGACTATGATTCAAGATCGGACCAAAGACTAAAATGCCAGACCTCTAGCTCCTGGCAGGGATTAAGCAACTATGTTGCTGAATGTATATATTGATGACAGTGACAAATGTTTTTTTAATGACTGTGAGATCCAATAAGGTAGGAGAGTAGGTGGAAGTTACACTCGCCTTCTCCCAGGACCAAACTGTAATTACAACTAAAATACAGAGTAACCTGAATAACCAACTGAAGACCAGCTGAAGAGAAGTTTTATAACCAAGCATTTACAGAAGCAGCCACATAGAGACTGGTAGGAAGGGTAGAGATGCAAAGAGGGCTGACCTAGCTCCCACCGTCAGTGTCTGACATTCCGGAGGCATTTCTCAGCTGCAAAAGTTCCCCCTGAGAAGCAAGGGGTCTCAACCTCAACCCAGGCTCCCCAGCCCGGAGCACCAGCACTGGGAAGAGGCACCCATGCAACATCTGTCTGCAAAAATCATCAGGGATTCTGTCCACCAGGGAGAGATGGAAGTCTCCTAGAGACACAGGCGTCCTATTAAAGGGTGCATAAAACCTTGCTTGCAACTGATTGCCCAGGGCTGTGCGAGGGTGGAGCCAAGTAGAGTCACATGAGAAAAGACTGGGGTTTGGGCTCTGGGGAGACAGCTGAGGGTACAGCTGCCAGGATACCTGTGTTCAGTCACTCGCCCATACCACAGACGCCATCTTTCTTGGGTGGAGCACTCCCCTCCATACAGCATCAGCTGGGAAGAATGCAATGTTCTACCCTCTGGCCTCGCTGAAACCCACCCCACAGAGCTTGTGCCCTGCTGAGCAGTCAGCTGCCTTGGCCTGGTGTAGAGATCTGGGCAGATTCAAGGGTTGTCAGTTAGTGAGTTGTGTGGTTGGGGTAGACCATTCCCTGATACTTTTCCATGAATTTGACTGGCACCTCCCCTTCACAGGAGATACACCCACTCTCTGAGCTTCCAGCACCTCATCCACCTGACTGCTGGTGACTCCACCCTACCAAGGTTGGGGCAGAATCTGGGACAGACTGAGTTGTTTGGCTCTAGGGAAGAATGTACTCCCCCACCTTTCCTGAAGCCTGACTGGCACCTCTCCCTCACAGAAGACCCACTATCCCCATCCTCCCAACCACCAGTGGCCTTGCCCTGCTGAGACTGAGCTCCTGGCAGAACCTGGGACAGATTGAGTTATATGGCTCTAGCACGGGGGATATTTCCCCTCACACAACTGACCAGTGCAGGTCTGTCCTTTCACACAGACAAGATGACGTCTGTTTGGGCCTGCTAAACTCGGCTGGCCTCACCTTCATGACTCCCTGAGACCCTGCCCCAACACAAAGGTGTGGGAACACCCAGCACCCAGCGGGTGGCATCTAGACTTGGTATATCCTGGGACATTTGCTGAGTGGCCTCACACCTAGCACTGGTACAGAATTTCAAACTGGATCGATTTGGTGAACAGCACTCACTCCTACAAGGTGACTGATAACCTATCTCACACAGCTGAAGTATTGCCAGAGGCTCTTTCAGTGACAGGCAGAGGCAAGTGAAAGCAAATCTGGGGTGCCTGGGAACTTCTGTTGACCTGCCTCCAGGCTCAGGGGTGCCTGGGAACTTCTGTTGATCTGCTTCTAGGATCAGGGTGCCTGGGAACTTCTGTTGACCTGCCTCCAGGCTCAGGGGTGCCTGGGAACTTCTGTTGATCTGCTTCTAGGATCAGGGTGCCTGGGAACTTCTGTTGACCTGCCTCCAGGCTCAGGGGTGCCTGGGAACTTCTGTTGAACTGCCTCCAGGCTCAGGGGTGCTTTGGAACTTTTGTTGACCTGCCTCCAGCCTCAGAGGTGCCTGGGAACTTCTGTTGACCTGCCTCCAGGCTCAGAGGTGCTTTGGAACTTTTGTTGACCTGCCTCCAGCCTCAGAGGTGCCTGGGAACTTCTGTTGACCTGCCTCCAGGCTCAGGGGTGCTTTGGAACTTTTGTTGACCTGCCTCCAGGCTCAGGGCTGGTAAAAGCTGGCCTTGCTTGGTGCACAGCTTGGTCTTTCCTGTGTATATGAAGAACCAGCAAAGGCAGCCACAAACTCTGGATAACCTTGTAGCTCCAAACAAGGTGCCAAAGCCAGTCACAGGTAGATTTTGACATTAGTATCCACCGAAGTCCCTCCACAAAGGTCCCAGAATTAATACACCCAGTAGCCCAGCTCAGAAAACATCAGAGCACAATCCAGTGAGCTTCCCAAGTGGAAGGACACTGACTTGGGGTGAACAAACAAATACAATATACAGATGATGTATTATAGAACTGTACATCTGAAACCTACATAATTTTATTAACCAGTGTCACTCCAATAAAACCAATAAAAAATTTTTTTCCAATAAAAATTTTTTAAATACTCAAAATGAACTGTTTAAAGAAAATATAAGCTATATGTAAGTAATTATAATTTATACTTCAATTATAAATTATTTTAATGCAAAAGATTAAAAGGATTTTGCTTATAATAGCATATAGAAAAATGAAGTTTATTAATTGTTTCATATTTTAGTAAATTGTATCCCAATTTTTTTGTTGTTTGTTCAGTTGTTCTTTTACTAATTACTAATTGAATGGTAAGTGAATCTGTTTCTTAGTTCTCAATTTATTACATTTTCAATAAAATGCTGAAACCAGATTTTCTTGATCAGTTAGGCATTAACTACTTATTTGATAAATATATTTTCTGTTAGTAATCTACAACCCAAGGGATAGGGGAATAAATCAACTTTTAACATCGTGTCCATAATAATCTCTAAGTCAAAAAATATTATGAAGCATTGAAAAGAATTATAGTTTCGAGTCAAAACAAAAAAGCTAAGCAAAATTTGCAGGCTTCAAAGCAACTATTTTATATTCAGTACCAGGATGCTTAAGGGGCCTTTTGGATGTTCATCTTAGAGATTTAAAGTTGTTTTCTAGCTAGTCAGAATAATATCCAGGCTTAATGCCTTCCCGTTCTGTTATGACTTTAAAAAGTTTGACCATAGATTGCATTTCTTTTGTCTACTGTTGCTCTTCAATAAAGAGTTATGAGATATAGCTACTGCAACATTCTTCTTTTATTAGCCTGCCATCCGGAGATTTTCTTAAGAAAAAAATCTATTTACCACTTACCAAACCCTTTCAGTATAGTATGCTGTGGTATCTTATTAGAACTTCTCAACAACCTTAGAAAAGAGAAAATGTTATTCTGATTTCCCTTCTGCACAGAAGGCTTAGAAAAAAGAAATGATTTGCCCGAAGTCACACAACTAGGAAGGGGCTAAGATTCCAACCCAGGGCCCAAACCCACTGCACCGCCCCACGGAGCTCCCGCGCCCCAAACACACCCTCGTTAGCACACTGGACCGCGCGGGCTGTAGTTTAAACTGCTGGCGCACCGCTCTACTGAGAGTTGGGTTATGACACCAAGGGCCAACGGTTGATAAGGAAATACAGGAGTGTTCAGAAAAGCACTCGGGAGACCTAGATTTTAACTGGGGAGACGCAGGCTGTATCACAGGGGTCACAACTGGGGAGTCCAAAGGACCTGGTTCAATCACATTTGCAATGCGTAGGGAGCTTCTGGGCGGGGTGAGCCTGGCGAAGAGCCTCCCTCTCACCTGCTCGCTGCTCATGACTACGAGGACGCTGGCAGCACCCAGCGGCCCCTGGGTCGCTGTTGCCGGGTGCCCCTGAGACCCACTCGGACCACAAATGAGACCAGGAGAGCCGGCCTCTCGAATCCGCTCCTAGGGCAGTGGCTGTCTAGCGTCCGGGAAGGGTTGTTGCTAAGCAACGGGCCGGCACAGGTCCCATTTCCGGTCCTCTGCCAGCTCCGGCTAGAGCACCGGAAACTGAGGCGCTTTCCAGGACGCCTCAGTGCCATTCTGAACAAGGAACACGTATTTGAGACTCATTAACATATAAATTATAGTGAAATCCAAGAGAACAGATGAGAGGGCTCAGGGAGTGTGTAGAACAAGAACAAGAAAATCCGGTATTAAAATAACAATATTTAAGAATTGGATGGAAGGTGACCCCACAAAGACAACTGACAAGGAGTGGCCAGAAATAATTGGGAATTAAGAGTATAGTAAATCTTCCTTTAAAGTTGTGGATAGGTTTCTTGGAAACTGTATAATGAAATCAATTTTATCATAGGCTAATTGAAGTTTCTATAGGATATTTCTAGTCAGAAAAACACCACCAAACTTCTAAATTATGACTTAAAACATTTCTAATATTAGACATTGAAATAAACGTGAGATATACATACATTTAAGAAAGATTCATAAAAACAAGTAAGATAATTTATGAACTCACTCCAGTTCAGAGTCACAGCAGGCTGGAGCGACTTATGGGTCCAAGGGGGGAAAGGACAGGACACCCTTCCGTTGCGGAGCACAATCATATCCACACCCGCACTTACTCAGACTCGGACAATCTACACATAGGAATTTACCTTACCCGCACATCTTTGGGAGCAGGAGGACACTGGAGTACCCAGAGAAAACCCCATGCAGACATGGGAGAAACTCCACATAAGCATTGGACCTCACAGGGAATTGATATTTTGTTCATCCTCAGCATTAAAAAGAAATGATGTTGAGCTAAACAACATTATTTAAGGACCTACTGTATACACTCATAGAAATCAAGTAACACAGTATTTCAAGAAGAATATGGTCAAAAGCTTTGGAAGGTAAATAACCAAAGGATTTAAAAGTATCCACTGGGGTGAGCAACAGGATGAATGTGGCAAAGGGAGTTCAGAAGAATGAGGTAGGAAGATGTGGACCCAGATACCGAGGTTGGAGAAGGAAAGGGATGGAGACCGCCTGTGTAGACAAATCTTCAAAAAAATTGGGTTATAAATAAAAGAGATAGGGTGAGGCCTGAGAAGAGTCATAGAGACAAGGACCTTATTTTTTCAGATAAGAAAATCTTGTTTGTGTTTAAATGCAAATGGGAAGGGAAAGGATAAAATGAAGGAAAAAGTGAAAACGAGAGTTACTTCCAGATGAAAAGACACCTTATAAGAACACCTTGTACAAGGCAGGAGGAAAGAATGAATGGAGATATAGGTGATGAAAACTTTGCTGGTGTGTCGTTCGGAGAAATTCCCCAAAAGTGCGTTTCATTTTCTCCGTGTTGGGCAGATAAAATATATTACGCTCACTTTGTTAAATATGGTGCTGCCCACGTGCAAGTTTTAAGAGTAAGCTTTTCCCCACACCCTTGACTGATTGGATGATGTGGGTGGTGCACTCTCATGAGGAATCCTCCCAGTGTGTCTCAGATAAGTGACTTTGTATCAGAGACTTCGTTATTTGTAGATTGGATTAAAGGTTTGGATTTCTACACTATAAAGTGGGGTAGACCGGGAGATTGCTCTCTCTCTCTCTTGGTTCTTGAGGTTGGTATTAGAGAGGAGAGCAGATTAAGGCCACACGGAGTAGAGGAGAAGCAGCCAAGATGGCAGAGTGCTGAGGAAGAAGCCAGTTTGAACAGAGTTTGTGCTAGAGAAGGAGATGGGAAACAGAGGTGAATAAGTCTGGTGAGCTAGAAACCTTTGATTCTAGGTGTAGGGGTCAAGGACACTATCTGAGCCACCTGGACAGTGCAGGTTTGCGTTAGATTAGAACAGTCGGTAATGAAACAATGGAGCCAAGAACCGGTAAGCCATCAGCTTTAATTCTAGCTTGCACCTGGCGGGCAAGTAAAAACACACACTGGGCTCCCAAACCCACTCATTCAGTGCTCACAAAGCAACTGACTTATCTCAGTTTTCTAGAATCAAAGGTTTCTAGCTTACCAGACTTATTCACCTCTGTTCCTTGTCTCCTTCTCCTGCATAAACTTTGCACAAACTGGCTTCTTCCTCAGCACTCTGCCATCTTGGCTGCTTCTCCTGGCCTCCATGTGGCCTTGCTCTGCTCTCCTCTCTAATACTAACCTCAGGAACCAAGAGAGCAAGCTCCCGGCCTGCCCCACTTTATAGTGTAGAAATCCAAACCCTTAATCCAATCTACAAACAAGGTAGTCTCTAATACAAAGTCACTTATCTGATGCATAATGGGAGGATTCTTCATGAGAGTACACCACCCCACATCATCCAATCAGTCACGGGTGTGGGGAAAAGCTTACTCTTAAAACTTGCACATGGGCAGCGCCATCTTTAACAAAGTGAGCATAATATATTTTATCTGCCCAACACTAGGAAACTCGGATAAGTCAGTAGCTTTGTGAGCACGGAATGAGTGGGTTTTGGAGCCCAGTGTGTGTTTTTACTTGCCCGCTGGGTGCAAACTAGAATTAAAGCTGATGGCTCACCAGTTTTTGGCTCCATTGTTTCATTACCGACTGTTCAAATCGAATGCGAACCTGCATTGGCCAGACGGCTGTGATGGTGACCTTGGCCACTGGCTTTACATTTGGCGTAGTCTGTGGCAGGATTCTATACAGATTGGCATGGAGCCACCACCACCTTTGAGCAGTGGAGTAGAGGACTGGCTGCTGTTATGGTTCCCTATGGCTGTCCTTCTGGGGACTGTAGGATGGTTGACTTTTACAGCCATGTGTGAGGAAACCGAGAGCTCTGTGGAAGAGACTGCCCAGAACCTGCAAATCGAGCAGTGGAAGGAGCTGGAGGAAACATGGGAGAAACAGATGCCAACCCTGGAGTGGGAGGAAACGCTGGAGGAGGAGGCCAACCAAGTTTGCGAGATTCTCTTGGAAATGGAGCAGACGCTGGAAAAGTAATCACAGGTTCGTGAGTTGCAGATTGCCCTGGACGTTGTGGAGATTTCCGAGAGCCAGCTGCAGCAGGAGGCCAAGGCTGAGGCTGGGGCTGGGGCTATAAGGTCCATGGAGCAGAAGGCAGCGGCAGCCCGGGGCTTGAGCCTGGTGGCGGAGCTGATGTTTCTAGTTCCTCTTTGGAGGATGAGGAGAATCCAGCTGGAGTTGCAATCCGCAGTCTCCAGAAGATGAGAGCTCAGCTGAAATGGCAGGGAGTGCCTGCCAAGCTGCTGGTAGGTCTGTGATTTGGGGACATAAGGGTGGATGCCATAATGCTCTCCAGAGCAGAGATGGAAATGCTGACTGCCATTGCCACGTGCTTCTCTTTAGGACAGTGTGAGACCAGCCATGACAGCATGAATGAGTGGGGAGGCTAATACCTCATGTGTGTGGACTGATTTCCTGGACTATGACCGAGTGAGCACTGGCTCCTTTGTTGAATGGACTTATGGATTTTGGACAATGTGAAATAGCCTGATGGGGGTGGGGATGGCTTTGATGGAGGCCCTCCCCCTGCCCCGGGAAGGTTTTCAAATGGCAAGAAAGAAGGCTGAGGACAATTTGCGCTTTTGGCAAAGTGCTCAGATACTAGTGAAATGTGCCTTTGTAATTGTTGAAATTGTATGATATGTCATGTATTTGTAATTTGTGTAATGTACCTAATTTCCCTGTACAGGGATGCCGGTGGTGTAGATTGTGGGTAGTAAAGTAAGCATAGGGGTGGATTGTTGGGCAGATAAAATATATTATGCTCACTTTGTTAAAGATGGCGCTGCCCACATGCCAGTTTTAAGAGTAAGCTTTTCCCCACACCCGTGACTGATTGAATGATGTGGGGTGGTGTACTCTCATGAGGAATCCTCCCATTATGCCTCAGATGGGTGACTTTGTATTAGAGACTTCCTTGTTTGTAGATTGGATTAAAGGTTTCGATTTCTATAAAGTGGGGTAAACCGGGAGCTTGCTCTCTCTCTCGGTTCTTGAGGTTAGTATTAGAGAGGAGAGCAGATGAAGGCCACACGGAGTAGAGGAGAAGCAGCCAAGATGGCAGAGTGCTGAGGAAGAAGCCAGTTTGAGCAGAGTTTGTGCTAGAGAAGGAGATGGGAAACAGAGGTGAATAAGTCTGGTGAGCTAGAAACCTTTGATTCTAGGAAACTCACATAAGTCAGTAGTTTTGTGAGCACTGAATGAGTGGGTTTAGGAGCCCAGTATGTGTTTTTGCTTGCCCGCTGGGTGCAAGCTAGAATTAAAGCTGATGGCTCACCAGTTTTTGGCTCCGTTGTTTCATTACCGGCTGTTCGAATCAATGCGAACCTGCATTGGCCAGATGGCTGTGATGGTGGCCTTGGCCACTGGCTTTACACTCCATGATGTAGGAAGCAAAATCATTTGCTAAGACCTAGAGGGAAGGTAGGAGTCAGGTGTTAGACAAAACTTTGAGTTGAATGAGGTAGTTTTGAAATAACTACATGGCAGAAAAGGAGAAAGAAGAGAAGTGATGGAAAAATACAGGCAAGGCCCAGTTGAAGCAGAAGCCCCTGGTTAGTAGGGACAGAAATCTGTACTCCAAAGATGTTCAACAGACCAGGTTTAAGTGCAGAGAAGAGCAGGCTTTTATGACAGGAGGATAACTGTTAGCTCCCAAACTGGCCCCGTTACACGAAAAGCAGGGAAAGACATAAGAAAGGCAGATAGGCCTGACCTGTGGTGGCGCAGTGGATAAAGCGTCGACCTGGGAACACTGAGGTCACCAGTTCAAAACACTGCACTGGTCCGGTCAAGGCACATATGGGAGTTGATGCTTCCAGCTCCTCCCCCCTTTCTCTCTTTCTCTCTCTCTCTCTCTCTCTCTCTCTCTCTATGTCTCCTCTCTAAAATGAATAAAATAAAAATTAAATTAAAAATTAAAAAAAAAAAAGAAAGGCAGATAGTTCCAGACTGGTAGGTGGGAAGTTGAATAAGCAAGGGAATTTACAGGCGCTGCTTGTCTTAACTGACTGAAAGATGAGTATATCTCTGCACTCACCAGCCAGAATCTTCAAAGTTTATATATAGGCCATAATAGGGTTCAGTCATGTACATTGTCCAGATGGTCTCAACACACTGCTCTCTCAAGCCTGTGTCTTTGAGAATGGCTCCAGGTATGGGAATAGTGGGCAGAATGCACTTTCCAAGGAGAAGGAAGGGGGTAAGGACTTCCTGATTGGCCAAGTCCAGTTCCTAGGTCATAGGTCAGTCATATCCTCTCACTGATTTATTCCAACATTCCATTTCTCCTGACTCTTACAATCTTACATGCACCCCCCCCACACACACACACACAGCTTTTCAAAATGTACCCATCAGCACAGGGATCCCATTAGCAAGGGCTTTTCAGTATTAGAGAAGTGGCTCATTTGGTGGCTATCTGGCTGCATGGGAGGCAGATACCACAGCAACACCAGAAGCACATGCAAACGAAAGCACAGATTAAGATAATGATTCCCAAAAGAAGTAGTTTTTTTTTTTTTTCATCAAGAGCCCCATGATCCAAACCACTGATTTATTAAGTCCCCTAGGCTGGTGGTCCGATCGTTCAAGGCATTCATTTGTGTCCTCATGTGATTTCATAAAGATGATACATTAAAAGACTTATCAGGTAAGAACATATAACGTTCTGTCCAGATAATGGTCCAGGTGCCCCCTTGTGAGTTGGCAAAAAATGTCCAAGATCATCTCATTTTGGAGGACAACTTTTGTCATTAGAGATAATTTAATGTTCAGAAGAGATAGGCTTGGTTGGCTCTCACTTAAGGCTTGCTGGGTGAATTTAGTAAGGACTTCTATGTATGCTCTAATGTCCTCCAGGCCAATGAAAGAGACAAAAAAGGATGGCCAAATGATTGTACTAGTGGAAAACAGAACATGCCCATCTGGTCTTGAGGATGGGGAGGTTGGTAATTTTTGTTACCATGGGGCAGATACTCCCCTGTGTCCAGAGAAAAGACAAGGCACAGCAGCCCAATTATCTAGATGGAAATTA
Organism: Rhynchonycteris naso; assembly: GCA_037038555.1. Taxonomy (NCBI): domain Eukaryota; kingdom Metazoa; phylum Chordata; class Mammalia; order Chiroptera; family Emballonuridae; genus Rhynchonycteris; species Rhynchonycteris naso. The sequence goes on along the minus strand of CM072997.1, from coordinate 37,982,948 downwards.
TGGCCAATATTTGTACCACACAACCCAATCAGGGTTACCCAATCCATACCTGGGCAGTGAAACCAATCAGTGCCAAAACAGTTGCTATTTTTAAATTGAGTTTATTAAAATGACTTAGTTAACATAATTATACAGGTTTCAGGTGCCCAATTCTACAATACATCTCTGTCCACTGTATTGTATGTTCACTCCCCGCCAAGTCAAGTCTCCATCAGCATTTATGCCCCCTATACCCTCCTTTCCCTCTATTCTTGTTGGTATCTGTAACGCTGGTGGCAGAGGCCAGATGGGTTCACACTGGACTCGGGAAGATGGTAGAGAAACTGTGGAACCAGAAAGGGTTGGGTCATTCCTGTTTAATAGAGTCTCGCAAGGGCAGATGAACAAACCCACAGGGAAACCTGCTTCTTAGGCAAACGAACAGCAGAATGGCCCCTCACAGTGGCAAGCAGGCAATGTGCAATCCACAATCCTCAATCCACGCTGAGCACAAGCACCCATAGCCTTACATAGACTATACACACGTGGTGCTGCCACGTGCTCAGGCACTAATCAAGCAAAGTGCTTGCAGCCGGCAAACCAGGGAGCAAGCTTAACATAGCTGTTTTCCCAGCAGTGTCCATGAGTGTTTTCTCTTTTCTTGTTCTGTTTTGCTCAATCCCTCCACCCCTAACCCAGCCAGCCCCCCTCAACAGCTGTCAGCCTGCTCTCTGTCTCTATTTTGCTTGTTAGTTCATTTTTCCATTAGATTCTATATATGAGTGAAATCATGTGGTACTTGTTTTTCTCTGACTGGCTTATTTCACTTAGCATAATGCTAGCTACTATTTTCTAATGTGACAGAATGACTATACAGTTCCAGTAATATCAACCCATATTTTTAATATAATTGGGTTGGTTTCGCTCTGAATGAATTTTCCGTTTCTAGCTTTGCAAGATGCACACTAAGATCTTCAATTTATTACTCTGCTCTCTCACCTTGTTTTCCAGCCCCAAAGCTGGCAGAAGAGTAGAAAACCACATTCTTCTCTAACCTCAGCTCCTTTTTCAACTTTCTAACTTGAGACTCAGCCTCTAGTTGGGCACCAGTGGCCAACTACTGAATTGCCCACAGTATATGCCATGAATTGTGGGTTGTCTCAGCCTGCTCTGCCCAGTTCCTCAGACAAGCTTATCAAACCAGCCAAGGCTTTAAAGAAGTCGCAGTAATCATGTGGCAGTCCACAAGCATCTAACATATGGGCCCCCCCCCCCCACACACACACACACATAAAGATCGATGGACAATTTATGATTTTCTCTGTGGATGCCTCTTCCCTAAGACCAATTTCTTTGGTTTCCTGACTGGCTGGCCAACTGTTGGCTCGCAAACTGGCCCCTGTAAACAGAAGACAGGGAGGGACAGAAGAAAGAGGCAAATCGCTCCAGATGGGTGGAGGGGCAGTTTCGATAAACACGGGAACTTCCGTATGAGGCTTGCCTCAGGTGGCCAAAAGAGGAGTAAATTTATGCACCTGCCCATCAGAATCTTCAAACTTTATACAGAAGCTTTAATGAGGGTCAGCCATATATTCCATCCAGATGCTCTCAAAAATACACTGCTCTCTCTGTGTGTTGCATCCTTGCGAGTGGATCCCACAGTGGGAACAGTGGGCAGAATGAGCATTCTAAGGAGAGGACTGGGGGCGAGGGGCTGCCAATTGCCCAGGTCCAGCTTACAGATTAACTGGCAATTGACCTTCTCCACAACAACAATGCAAGAGAATGGAGAATCTTACAAGAGTGAAGTTAAAGAATCTAAAATCAATAGAGGAGGAAAGATCTGTTAAATGGAGTGGCCAGGGATCTCTGTAAGAGTGACATATGGGAGAAACTGTCAAAGCAGAAAGGATGAGAGTGAGGGTTTGACTCTATGATTTCAGAAGTGGAGCAGTTTCAGACATTGACAGGGTCTCCCCAGTATGGCCATGGAAGTGGATGACTCAAGTGAAAATCTCTGGCCCTGGAAGCTCAAGGAAATAATTACTAAGCTTATGGTTGCTTCCATGGAAGCTGAAGTAGGACAGTGGAGAAGAAAATTGTAAGTCAAACAGGAGACAAGGAGAAAAGATACCACAGGCTTAAAATTAGTAAGGTTTTACTGGAAAACAGAGGGTAAACACTGCAGACGCCATCTCCTGAAGTTGGAGTGTGGAACAACTGTCAGGGAGAGACCCACTCAGAGCCTGGGTGAAGATGTAGTGTTTTCATAGCCCAGGGCACACTGAAAAGATCTGAAAGCCAGTAGAGTGCTAGAAGGTTGAATCAGCCAAGCAGCTGCAAAAAAGCACTTACAAAGTCTGAGAAGCAGAAAAATAACCCCAAGGGTTTACACCACATGCAATAACCAAGAGACTTGAAGGTGTGATTGGTTAAGTGGCTGTCAATTGTGTTGCCAAAAGAACTAGTCCCAGCAGTTCCCAGGTGTTCAGAAGGGATTTGGGGTTCTTGGCCAAAATCCAACAGCAACTGAATTGCTTCACAGAGGGAATTATTCCACATGAGCAGGACATTGAGTGATAGAGGGATTCACAGAAACAAGCCAGACAGAGATGAGCCTGAAAAAGTCAGCTATGCACTGCTCACCCTTCCCCACCTTTCCTTCGGCAGTTCTTTGCTGAATCTCTAACTAAAAGAAACAAAGATCAGGGTATTCTGACTTTCTACGTAGTCTCTGCAAAACCTCCATTTTAAACTCCTCTGGGGATCAAGTTCTCATTTGCAGAATCTTGTTTCTAAATCTGTCTGCTGCTGGAGGACACATTGCCAGGATTTGGGATGTAAAATAATTTTATAAAAATTGGCAAAGGCAATTATTTTATATTAGTTATTGTGATCCTTATCAGCAAGAGAAATGTGACTCCTGGGACTAAATTCCCATAGTAATTCTCATAGCAATCAATAATGTCACCAACCAGAGTGAGGCTGAGATGGCATTCCTGCTCTTGCCATTCCGTGTAAGGTGAAGTCAAAACACTGACAAGTATCGATATGTTTATGTATGGCCAGGAGTCGCCATCGTGGCCATTCACATGCAGGTTCCCATTGGATTCAGGCTGACGGTGAAGAAATGGCAGAGTCGGAGGATGGTGGGCCATTCTGTTTATTGGTGTCTCACCAAGACAGGCAAGCCACAAGAAAAGCCAAGGGAAAAGCAGAAAACCTGCTTTTCCCATGAAGGGCAAGGGACCAGGGAGGCCCCTACAATGGTGATAGCAGGAACCAAGCAAGCGAGCCTCCAGTCTGTCCCCATTTTATAGTGTAGAAATCAAAACCTTTAATCCAATATACAAATAAGGAAGTCTCTGATACAAAGTCACTTATCTGAGGCATAAATGGGAGGATTCCTCATGAGAGTGTACCACCCCACATCATGCAACAGTTAAGGATGTGGGGAAAAGTTTAGGCTTAAAACTAAGCCATAGGCTATAATGACTTTGCCAGTTTACAGCCTGTCTCTCACACCCAAAGCGAGCAAACATATATGTCATATTTAAAAACTTATTTGACCAACAGTTTATTTTTTTAATGTTAGAAATGAATTTGAGGTCACATGTTTTAGATCACTGGATCCCTCAAATTTTAAAAAGGCACTCTTTCACTCCTGTTACTTGTCTCCTTGAAAGATTCTCTTATGCACATAGTGTTTATTTGGGTAGAGCTATCTTTATGCGTTTTGACTTGCTAATCTACAAATAAGGAAGTTCATTTTAAGAGAAGGTATCTGGGAACAGAAACTGGTTACCTCAGTTAACCAACTATGAAAGACAAATAGAGAACAGAAATTGATGTGCTGATATTTTGGTTGTCAGGGTGTCAAGTTCAGTTGTATTTATCTTGTGTTTTCTCTCGTGGTTTGGGTGTCTTTTTGCTAAAATGGTTTTATTAGACATGAACCAAACGTTTGCTTAAAGATTTTATGCCCAAATTTGTGCTGATTCCTAGGGAATCTCTTACAAGAGGATATTTTCTTTTCCTTTAACCTGTGTGAGATTATGCAGCTGCTGAGCTCTGACTTATGTTGTTATTTGTTAACACTTAATTTTTACCTCCTGCTTTTGAAACTGTAGCATGTGTGGCAGTTAGGAGTGGCTGGTGTGAGTTAAAGGGCTCTTTCTGAGGCCATGTGGCAGCTTTTTATTATTGTGCAGCAGGTTATGACTTTGAGAGAACCAAGTGTACAAGCTAAAGCAGAGTCCAGAATCTGGAATTAACGCCCATGCCTTCCCCCTTTTTGGAGATATACGCCAGAGATGAGAAAAACACGTGTCCTCATCTTCTTCATTTTGCTCAACTGACAAATATTTCTTGAATACCTGTTATGGGCAGGTGTTGTTCTCAGCATGGGAGGTAGAAGGGCAGCTCGGATCCCAGCTTCTACTCTAGCAGAGAGAAACAAAATGAGTTAGAAAACAGTAAGTACGTTAATACATTATTTATTTCAGATGGTGAAAGATGTACGAAGAAATTAAAACGGGGTAATGGGAGACATTGCAGTCAAGGGAAAGTCTCTTTGAGGAGGAGACATTTGAACTGAGACTTGAATGACAAAAGAGGAGCCAGCCTTCCAAGATGTCAGAAATGGGTTTCCCAGGAAGTGGGTGAGCTAGTGGCAAGCCCGAATATGGGCATAAGCATGAGACCTGCAAGGGCCTGACTGAAGGCAGGAACATAGTGAGGATCTTATTTTAGTAAGGTGGAGAAAATATGAATTGAAAATGGGTAACAGAGGAAGCAGAAATGTCAATTAAGAGCTTACTGGAGTAAGTCAGGAAAGTAACAACAGGGCCATGAATTTGAACTTGGGGGGAGTAATGGAGATGGAGAGAAGGGCACAGACAAATCAGAGTTATATTTTGGAGGAAAACTTGATAGGACTTGTAGATAGACTAGATGTGAGGGAGGAGAATAAGGTAAAATGACTGTTAAGGTTCATTTTTGTCTGATCTACCTGGTAGATACTAGAACTGTTAAGATGGAAAAAGCAGGGAGGGGTGGGGAGACTCATGATGAAAGGTGCAAGAAAATCTTTTTAATTATTGGTTTTCAGATGCCTAGTTTGAGGTGCCTATTAGACATCCAAGTAAGATGTTAGGGAAACAGGAAGCGATACAATTCGAGGACAGCTCCGGTAAAGGTATAGATTTACAAATTCATCCATAGATAGATGCTAACTGAAGACATGATACTAGATGAAATCAAGTGAGAGAATATAAATAAAAACAAAAAGAAAGGTGGTCAAGGATCTCATTTTCTTTTCCTGGAAACGTAAGTTAAAAATAACATTTTGTCAACATTTTAACAAAGAGTTGTGCAAGTACAAGTTAGAGTTACAGCGGATATCTTAGATACAAAAGAACCTTACTAAATGTGGTTGACAGTTCATGCATGTGGTATTTGTGAAAATACTGAGCTATATATGGACTTATTCCCATAAAAACAAATAACAGTGCTGCTTTATTTCCACACATTGACCTTCGACTAATCACAACCAGATCTGATTTTCCAAGTGATTGCACTTGGTTTCTTTGAACACTAGAGGGAGATATATTCACCTGCAAAGCAGAGAGAAAAGATCTTATTTTTCCCCTATAGAACTGTTCTTTTACCATAGAATCATAGAGTATCTTAAATTTTGATGTTTTTGCAATAATCAAGAAGTGTTTTGTGTATTAAAATTTAAATAAATCACACATGCTTGGAAAGTAACCCAATTTCTTTGTTAAACCAGGTTTTACTAAAAGGCTTTTTTGTAGCTTATGATAAGCCATATTTGCACATGATACCTTAGTCATTTTTCTTGTGCAATGGGATGCAAAAATATAAAAATCAGTTAATTTTTATTTGAAGAAATATCTAAATGAGCTGAGGAATTCTGGTAATGTACTTATTGTAAGCCAAAGTGTCAAAAGCTTTGACTCTCGACCTTATGTGTATGGACTTTAGGAATGTGCTGTACTTCGTCACATGCAGTGTTTTTCAGGTGGCTTAAAGGTCATTGGCACTGACTTCATTCTGGACTTTTTATTTGCCCAATAAAATGCTCTTCGACTTTGCTATGTAATTGCACAGATATGTAGTGTTTTCATGACTGTTTGGAGCAGCTAGGAAACTTCCTTTTTATTTACTTTGGTAATCTTTCCAAAGAACATACTATAAGGCTGTCCTTTTTTCCTGATCAAAGGTTGAATGTGAACCTTATCAAGCAATTCTTAGCCTACCAAATACATTATTTGACCTTGTAACTAATTTAATAAGTCCTCTTTTCTGTAACTTCAATACTGAAATGCTTCTGGTAATTAAAGAGGGGAAAATGTGTTTTCTATCTCTAGGGAAGAGTATAGTATTAGAAAATCGACTATTTTCTGGAATTAGAGCTGGTATGAATCCTGACTTTAGATAGATGTTAACTAAACTTGTTGTGATAACCATTTCACAATATATACATATGGCAAATCATTATGTTTTACAAGTAAAATGAATATGTTATATGTCCATTGTATTCTTTAAATCCTGACTTTGATTCTACTGGTTGGTGAAGGTAAGCAAGTTACTTTGCATCTCTGAACTACCATTTTCTTTTCTCTGAGTTAGAATCACAAACTTTTAAAATTGCTTTGAGGGCTGGTTCAGATAATGTGTGGTATCATCTAGCTTAGCTCCTAGTAAAAAGCAGGCATTCCAAGCTCACTGGGCTTTCCTCTTTCCTTCCATGTGAAATGTTTTACAAAATGACCCTATAAATCATATGTTCACAGATTATGTGCTCTTAAGTATTTGTGAAGTGCTGGTCATATGTCCAGAATGTGACTCTGCCCACAGGTGACCTGGAGTACAGCATGCAGTCAGAGCTGTATTGACCCTCGATAAAGGATTAGATAAGGAAGAAGAAGTACATATATACAATGGAACACTACTCAGACATAAGAAATGATGAAATATTTCCATTTGTAACAACATGGATTAACCTTGAGAATATTATGCTAAGCAAAATAACTAAACCAGAAAAAACTAAGAACTATAAGATTTCAGTCCTGTGTGGGATATAAAACTGAGACTCAAAGACATAGATAAAAGTGAAGGGGCCAAATACGTGGGGACAGAAAGTGGTTTGATTTGGGGTGATGGGTACACCACTCCGTGTATAGTCCACATGCTATGGAGATGTGCACCTGAAACTTGTGTTCCTAAGGACCAATGTCACCCCATTAAATTTAATTAAAAAAAATAACTTGTGCCTGACCAGGTGGTGGCACAGTGGATAGAGCATTGAACTGGGATGCAGAGGAGCCAGGTCAAAACTCCGAGGTCATCAGCTTGAGCATAGGCTCACCAACTTGAGCACGGGGCTGCTGGCTTGAGCGTGGAATCAAAGACTTGACCCCATGGTCGCTGGCTTGCAGCCCAAGGTCGCTGGCTTGAGCAAGAAGTCACTCGCTCTGCTGTAGCCCCCCTGTCCCATATTAGAAAGCAATCAATGCACAACTAAGGTGCCACAACAAAGAACTGATACTTCTCATCTGTCTCCCTTCCTGCCTGTCTGTCTCTATCTGTCCCTCTCTCTGTCTCTGTAACACACACACACACACACACACACACACACACACACACACACAACTTGCAAAACAATAAAGTGGAATCAACATAAGAAAAGAAAAACCTATTAATATAATTTACCTCATTGTGGTATAACAAAAAATATATTTGGTCTTTGTCCCATGTTCTTGGCACAGAACTCATAAAATCCTTGGAATTTCCTGAAAGATAATAATGTGTTTTATTATTCACAATGAGCCCCTTTCTACTGTACCAGAATGGGAGCTGGTCACCAGAAAGATCAAGCACAGGAATATGTTTTAAACTCTGAGCAGGAGAGGGATGAAGGTAGGGGAGGAAGAGCTGGATTTTTCAACAGCAATGGTCAGTGACTTAATAAATCGTGCCTACTTAATGAAGCCTTGATAAAACATTTTCAACAGCGAGTTTGGGGAAGTTTCCAGAGGGTGAGCCCATCAATGTGCTAGGCTGGTGGCGTGCCCAGAGAGCACGGCACTGTGTTGTACTCCTCTGCCCCCCTTTACCTTGCCCTACGCATCTCTTCCATTTGGTTGCTCTTGAGTTGTATCTTTATAGTAATGCCCTGTCAAGTTTGTTGCTTCTTCAACTTCAAGCAGACTCATCTATTTTTCTACTTTCATGTATAAATAGTGACGTTTTTACATATGCTACAATGTGAAAAAGTGCAGATTTTCAAACATACATGAAGTTCACTTAAATAGGTCTCACTTTTGTTCTACTGTCCTACCCCCCACCCCACCCACTAATAGTGGATGAAATAAATTGGTTTTATTTGAGTAGTGTCTCTATTTAAAAACTTTAAAATCTGTGACAAGTAGGAATTTGCTCTTTTTCTTCTCTCCATGCCCAGACTAATGTGATACAAGAATTATGGGTAAGAGTGTGCTTTGAAAATGTAAACTACTGGGAATTGCATGGACTCTGTGGCTCTCCTCCACCTCCTATTATCTTGCCTATGCGGCTCTTCAACTGGCTATTCCTGAGCTGTATCTTCTATAGTAAAGCTGTGATCATAATTAGAGAGATTTCCTGAATTCTATGTCATTTTATGGAATGATGGGACCTGTATGGGGGGTACAGGGGGTGTGAATCAAGGTGGAGATGGAGGTAAGAGTGCTAGTGAGATCATTAACCACTTACTCATACCCTCCAATGTCATGGTTTTCAGTAATCAAGCTGAAATTTTTTACCTCCACTGGTCTGAACGGGTTCTAGAAAAATCAGTCATAACCAATTTTTAAGCACTTATGTGGGAAAGAGCTATTTTATTTATTGATCTTTTAATACACCAATACATATAATTTCTAAATGAGCCTTTATTCTGAGTCAAAATCAATAGATTAGCCAAAATTAAAACCAGGTTCCCCAATGACTCGCAACCTTTTCCCTTCTGCAAAAGTTTTCATAAATAGCTCCTTACCTGCTCTTATTTTCTCTAAATTGGCATTGAAAATCTCCTTGAAAACTCTTTCACTGATCAAGTCTCCCCTAAGCCAGCCATTGCCTTCCTACATTCCTGCCGGGTAAGACATTGGGACCAGCGTCAGATGGGTCCACTAGAGCAAAGCTTTCTGCTCTTCCCTCTCCACTTCCAATTCCTTCTTGCTCTCTTATAGGGGTTTTCCTTTCGAAAAGGAGTCAATAACTCTGCCCCAGGAACTCAAGTCATGCTTGGTGAATTTCTAGCCTCGGTTTTTTTTTTTTTCCTATTTTTTAATCCTTGTTGGCCAAGAGCTTTTCTAGAAATCAATACATCCTGACTTTGCTCTGGCACGTGTACCTCCCAGGTGACCCTGATGTGGAACAAGCTTTGAGGTTACAGTCATTGCAGTAATGTGGACCTGAGCAAGCTAGTCTCTTCCTATTTTCTCTTTCATGTGTTTACTTAGTGACTCGCCTTTGTCAAGGGAATTTTCCATCTGCCATCTAAAAATGAGACTTTCCACTGGTCATATTTCTGCCAAGGCTTTGCCCCATCATACCTTATCACCCTGCCATTCCTCCAAAACACACACACACACACACACACACACACACACTTTATACAACTACTAGCATCCCTATAATCACCTGTTTCCACACTCACAGCTACTAGATGCCTTTATGTTAAGGGATGGTTAACATTTTCTATTGTTAAAAAAATCCATATCTCTATAGGTTGGCTCTTTGAATTTTTAGTAATAATCTTACACAGAGTGTAGCTGCAATAGGCATAGTAACCAGCCAAAGATATGCAGAAGGTTTGCTCAAAAACAATTCTTGTTGGGTCAACCTTTATTAAATCCTCCCCAGGAGCTGATATTTTGGGAACAAAATATTATTGGCAAAGAGAAGCATGTGAAGTTTCCAAAAGCAAAAGCGTATGTAACCAATGAAAGGATAAAATTTCAAGGCCTGTACAGTAAAGCAGCTGTTAAATGAGTTACAGGAAAATTTCTCCAAAACATAACAGAAGCTTCCTACTACAAAGGAAATATTTTCCTTCAAGTTCATAATATTGAAGTTCAATATGTTGTGTACTCAAAACACCTTCCTAATAAAATCTGGGATTTTCACAATAACCTCCACCTTTGGGCCTTGAATCTTGCTTCATGCTGAACAGCTTGGGCACCACTGGTGTGAGATTCATGATGTGTGTTCTAAACTCCAGAGACTCATTCCTTCTGTGCAGTTTCCAGTATCAATATCAGAGGCTAGGACTTCACTTCTCGGGCATACAAGTGACTCATGCTGAACTAGGCAAATCAGATAACCTCTCACCTTCAATTAGATAAATTATCTGAGACACCTGCCAGCAGGGCACTGTGTGATTTATAAACCCGTGAGGACGATTTTGAAGTAACACTTGCAGGGGGCAGGGTTGGGGGTGGGTGTCAGAGAAGGAGAGAAAATAGACTGTTTCCGGTACTTCTCTTGGCTTTCTACATGGGTGATCAGCCTGCAGAAGACTTTCTCACATGTCCTAGCACCTGAGCATTTCTGCCACATCCTGTGGAGACCAGTGAGAGTGACAAGAGAGTGAAGGTGACTCCAAGGTGTGCAGCATGTTGTACAAGGTGTCACAGCCCAGAGCAGTGACCTATGGGGTCACTTACATAATTGAATGGGCCAAAAAAGTCTCTTAATACTTCTCCAATTCAAAACTTCTCCCATTTCATCTCACCCTTGACTCTTGACCCATCAGACCATATATTAGGAGTTATCAGAACATCTTGAACCCTTTGTAGTGTATTTATATGTGAAACACCCTCGTCCTCAACTACAAGGAGGACCTCACCTGTACAAAGGGCACTATGAACCTTGCTGAGGAGTCATTCCTCCAGGAACTCTGATCCACACAGAAGAAGCACGAGTGGCCGTGGAGAAGAGACACGGGATGTGAGGTGCAGTCATACAAGAGGTCTTGGCCTTAACAGGTTGGCTCAGTGGTAGAGTGTGGGTCCAGCATGTGGAAGTCCCGGGTTTGATTCCCAGCCGGAGCACACAGGAGAAGTGCCCATGTGCCTCTCCACCCTTCCCTCTCTCCTTTATTTTTATTTTGCTCTTCCCCTCCTGCAGCCAAGGCTACATTGGAGCAAAGTTGGCCCAGGCACTGAGGATGTCTCCATGGCCTCCTCCTCAGTTGCTAGAATGGCTTCCATTACAGTGGAGCAATGCCCCAGATGGGCTGAGCATAGCCCCCTAGTGGGTTTGCCGGGTAAATCCCAGTCGGCTGCATGCGGGAGTCTTTGGCTCCCTGCTTCTCTCACTTCAGAAACTACAAAAGAAATTTAAAAATTTTTTAAACAAAAAAACCAGAGGCCTTCCCTGCCACTTGCCTCCTTTACTATCTTGAACAGGCCAACTAATGCCAGCCCGCCTGTCCTTCAGTGTCCCAGAGGGCCAGCTGGGCCTGCATCAGGGAAGTCCTCTTCCGCAGACAGCTCTTTGTCTAGTTCCTGATTAACAGAGAAGAGGCTGCTCTTGGCTTTGGACGTTCAGACAGAAAGGACACTTGGCTTTAATCTGCACATCTATTTCCTTAAACCTCCAGGCGACACATCCCACTTTTCTAAAGAAATGAACATGGAAATGATCCAGTGGCAACAAGAACATTGATACAGGAATGACTGGTTCAATTAGAACATATCAGTCAAATGTCCAGAGTTTGATGGAGACATGAGTGGGAGGACTGAGCAATCTGAGAGCAGGTTCTGGCTCGGTCTCCTGAGGCTGCTCAGCAGAGAAAGTTTGGGTCCTCGTGACGGTGAGTCAGCTCTGCTCTGCTCAGGAAAGATAAATTAGGTGCCACGTGCTTCACTATTGATGAAATAGGTTATTTTGGGGAAAATGAAGAAAGTAATTTCAAAATATATTCCAGTGAATATGAAAGGTCTCTATCTGAAAAGATGCATATTTGGCTCATAATAATAATTTTTTTCCTTTTCTATGAAAAATATTATCTTCAAAGTTGTGTAGAACTGTTTACTACATGGACCCTCTGTGTTGCACTGATAAGGAGGGAGTCAAACACTGCTTTCAATGATACTTGCTCAGTCTCGGGAGAGCTCTCCCCACCTTCCATGCTGTCTCCCCGCCCCCCCCACACAGCCCAAACTGAGAAGCAGTAGTGAAGTCTTTCTGGATCCAGAAGAGGCCCAGGGCTCAGTAGTCCCACAACCATAAGATACCTTGGGATCAGTTATAGAGTTGTTGTTTCAAGTGTGTGTTAGACAGCTTCCCTTCTGCACTCATATAATGAAGAACAATGTCTTCACCATACTTGTTCCCTCCACAAGTGTAGATGGGTGATCTGACTGTAACAGCATTTCTCATTCCTTTTGTCTCTAAGGTTGGTTCAGCTTCCCTGGTAGGTAGGCTCTTTACTGATCCCCTCCATCCCCAAACACGCCCATCACTAATCCTCAAAACCTGTGATTATGTTACCTTACATGGCAAAAGGGACTTTGAATCTGGAGATGGGAAGATTATCCTGGACTATCCAGAGAGGTCCAATGTCCTTATAAGAGGACAGAAGGAGATCTGAGTCAGTAGTGAAAGATGTACTAATGGAAGTGAGAGATTGTAGCATGGGATGAAGGGGCCATGAACCAAGGAATTCAGGCTGTCTTTCAAAGCTGAAGAAAGCAAGAAAACTGATTCTCTCCTAGACCTCTAAAAGGAACTTGGTCCTGCCAACAGCTTGAATTTAGACTTGTGACCTCCAGAACTGTAAGAAAATAAATGTGTGTTGTTTTAAGCCAAAGTCTGTGAAAATTTCTTACCCCAGCAATAAAAAACTACTATTTTTGGCTAATCAGGTGAGACATGTCCCCAATGTCCTTGTGTTAGTTTGGATGTTTCTGCTGCAAGTAACAGAAGCTTCATCCCAATGTGGCTTAAACTGTTAAGGGATCTATTATCTCACATATTAAAAACAGAGTAACAAAGTAAAGGTGTTATAGGTTGGTCATTTCAACAGCTAAAAGACATTAGCAGAGATGCAGGTTTTCCCAAAATTCCTGCTCTGACATTCTCAGCATGAAGGTTCAGTCAGTTCACTCACGTTCAAAAGTGACTGCTGTGGTTCTAATCACTGTATTTTTACACATTAATGTCCGAAGGTTGGAAGTGAGTCTGAAACAGTTGTGTCCAGGCATCACCTGCCAGTGTGCCCATAGAAATTGTGGCCCAGACACAACAGGAGTCTACACTAGTCTACCCAAGAAACACATCTGGAACACCTGGTCTGGTGACAAGGGTGATTCCATCACTGGGCCCCACAGGACTTTTTCTAAATAAGGCCACTTTTCAAAACCAGGAGTTATAGCCTACCTATCTAATTCCTAGAAAAAAACAGGTAAAATGAGAGAAAATAATATATTCCAAAGGAAATAAAAAACAGTACAAAACCCAAGAAAAAGAACTAAATGAAACAGATATAAATTGTCTACTAGATGAAGAGTTCAAAGCAAAAATCATAAAGATCTTGATTGAACTCCATGAACAAAGGGATAAATTCGATGAGAAACTCAAAGAGATAAAAATGATAGGAAAGGATCTATCAGAACCAGAGAATTTAACAACTGATAAGAAAAATATCCCGGAGAAAATCACTGTCTAATCAAATGACACAGAAGAATGGATTAGCAATCAGAAAGACAAGATAATACCTAGTTAGAAGATCAAGAAAAAAAATAATTTAAAATTAAGGATAACATAAGGTCTCTTTAGGACAACATCAAGCATACTAACATTTGAATAATAGGAGTCACAGAAGGAGAAGAGAAAGGAAAGGGACAGAAAACCTATTTGAAGAAATAATGGCTGAAAACTTCCCTGAACTGGTGAAAGAAACAGATATAAAAGTCCAGGAAGCAGAAAGAGTCCCAGACAAGATGAAAGAGATCTACACCAAGACATATTATAATTAAATTGTTAAAAAGTTAAAGATAAAATCTTAAAAGCAGCAAGAGAAAAACAATTAGTTACATACAAGGGAATGCCCATAAGATTATTAGCTGACTTTTTGACAGAAACTTGGCAGGCCAGAAAGAAGTGGCACAATATAGTCAGCATGATGAAAGAAAAAAACATACAAAAATACTTTGCCCAGCAAGGTTATCATTCAGAAATGAAGGAGAGACCAAGATTTTCCCAAGTAATCAAAAGCTAAAGAAGTTCATCACCAGTAAACTGACAGTACAAAAAATGTTAAAGTTAATTCTTTTGTGTATGTGTGTGTGTGTGTGACAAAGACAGAGAGAAGGACAGATAGGGACAGACAGACAGGAAGGGAGAGAGAAGAGAAGCATCATTCTTTGTTGCAGCACCTTAGTTGTTCATTGATTGCTTTCTCATATGTGCCTTGACCAAGGGGCTACCGCAGACTGAGTGACCCCTTGCTTAAGCCAGTGACCTTGGGCTCAAGCTAGTGAGCCTTGCTCAAACCAGATAAGCCCATGCTCAAGCTGGCGACCTCGGGGTTTTGAACCTGGGTCCTCCACATCCCAGTCCAATGCTTCCACTGTGTTACTGCCTGGTCAGGCTAAAGGGAATTCTTTAAGTGGAAAGAAAAGGCCAAACTAGAAATAAGAAAATATATGAAAGAAAAACAAATCTCGCTAGTAAAGGCAAACATAGTAGAGTTAGTAGACCAACCACTTATAAACCTTGTATGAGAACAATTAAAATGGCAATAAGCACATACCTATCAATAATTAATAAATGTAAATTGACTAAGTGCTCCACTGAAAAAACATAGGGTGACTGAATGGATATAAAAACAAGACCTTCACATATGCTGCCTACATGAGACTCCAGATTAAAAGACATATAGACAGAAAGTAAAGGGATGGGAAAGATATTTCATGAAAATGAAAACAAACAAATAAAAAACAGAAGCTGGGATAGCAATACTTATATCAGACAAAATAAACTTTAAAACAAAGGCAATAACAAGAGACACAGAAGGACACAGCAATTACACTTCCTGGTGTTTATCTAAAGAAAACAAAGCACTAATTCAAAAAAATATATGCACCCCTATATTCACTGCCACATTATTTACAATGGCCAAGATATGGAAGCAATCTAGGTGTTCATCAATAGATGAATAATGAAGTGGATACACACTCATACAAACACCAGAACATTACTCAGCCATGAAAAAGAATTAAACTTGCCATTTGGGACAATATGGATAGACCTAGAGCTGTGATGATGAACCTATGACACGCATGTCAGTACTGACATGCATAGCCATTTTTGATGACACGCAGCTACATGCCGAGAAGGACGTTTCATCCTTGGCTCCTGCATGGCCAGGTGCAGTAGCGAGGATAAAACATTTGCTGTAGTGTAGACACTCTGTGCCTGGGGTCTGTAGGCCAAAACAACAGAATTCCCGCATAGAGCGTCTAGTTCTGGGACTTCCGGTTAGGCCGTTTTTCTCGAAGTGACACACCATCCGAGTTATGCTCGGTTTTTTGGCGAATTTTGGCACACCAAGCTCAAAAGATTGTTCATCACTGACCTAGAGGGTACTGTGATAAGTGAAATAAGTCAAAGACAGACAAGCACTATTATTTTACTTATGTATGGAATCTAAAAAAATAAAACAAACGAACAAACAGACTCATAGA
Organism: Rhynchonycteris naso; assembly: GCA_037038555.1. Lineage (NCBI taxonomy): Eukaryota > Metazoa > Chordata > Mammalia > Chiroptera > Emballonuridae > Rhynchonycteris > Rhynchonycteris naso. Next base: position 37,967,208 of record CM072997.1, on the reverse strand, counting down.
TACAGAAAAATTGATAGCTTCTAGGGAGTCGAGTGGTTGGGTATGGGAAAATGGTGAAGGGGATTAAAAGGTACAAACTTATAGTTGTAATATAAGTCATGAAGATATAAAGTAGCACATAGGAAACAAAGTTCATATCACAATAACTTTGCATGGTGACAGACGGATAGTGGACTTTTTGTGTTGATCACTTTGTAAGGTATATAACTGAAATGTCATTATGTTGTACACTTGAAATTAATATAATGCATGTCAATGATAATTTAAAAAGAGATTACATTCCAGAATAAAAATGAGGCATGAGGCAAAGAAAAAAAAAGGGAAAAAAGAAAGAAAGAGAAGGAAAAGAGAACACTTCTAAACCAAGGAGGTCTTTTCTTTTGGTGAAGTGAGCAAATGTCTGTAACCCTCACTGGTTTTGTTCAAGATCTTCTGACCTGGAAATGCATTTATTTATTTAATATTTTTCTTTGCTTAGAATAACCCCTAAATAGATGTTTACTGAAATGAAGGTCAGTAGTTATTATTTTGTGCCTCCAATGGTAATACATTTTTTTATTGTTTGATTCTTAACATTTGGCAGGTATTTAGAAGCTGTTGGAGATTTTATTAGCACAGATATTTGTAGTAGGTTGAATAAAAATTTCTTTAAATACTAAATAATATTTTCTCTTGGCTTGTCATTACACTAAGGACTTAATATGTGACTCATTTAATCTTAGCTATATGAAGTGCTACTGTTTTTAATCCCTATTTTATACATGAAGGAATTTAGTACAGAGAGGAAATGTATCTATAAATTATTCTTTGGAAAAGGTTAAGCAATGACAAGGAGTGGTTCTCTAATGATATGTTAAAAGGAGGTAAAAACAATTTAGGAAAAATGACCTAATACATGATATAAACTACAAGAGAATTTTACACTGATATTTCAAAAAATATATTTTTTTGATGTAAAATTAAACAACATAAGCAGCATTCAAACCCAAACCAAAGGGTGGGTGAAAAAATAAGACAATATGGAAAGTGTGTCTATGGGAAAGACACCAAAGGAGAAACGTTAAACTTTCTAAACTGTGATCTAACACTTGTGAAATAGAGAAAAAAACAGATTTCAAAGTGTTGATTTGGACTCAAGATCATTTGGCTTTCCTTATCTGGAAACCTGTATTTTAATGGCTTTTCTATGTTTGTAGAATTATTTTGACCTTTCTCTGAACTAACATTTTCTTTTAAAATGGGTAAGGGTATTGTGCTATAACCAGTCTAGACAAAATAGGCTTAGGTTATGTTTTGGCTATTGGGCTTTCTAATCATTATTTATATACTTTATTGCTATTGGCTTAGATATAATGGAACCAAATGATTTCATCAACTCTTACATACAGATAGACACAGTAATAAACTTCATGTTAAATTCATTATGATTCCCTCCAAGGGAAATAATGATGTTTATAAATGTTGGCACCATCACGCTTACGTTGGTTGGCACTGCAATGCAGATTGAGATTTTTAAAATAATCTACAGTAGGGATTTCTATACCAAGGAAACTAAGATTCCCTCATCTGAATCCTATTAGATCTCACAATGGTTTCAGTGAAGTTAGGTAGTTATTTAAAAAAGAAATATTGTAGATTTCATGAGGCAAAATAAACCAAAGAACTCCTTCAAGAACACAAAATTCTTAAATACGTTAAGGGAAGTAGGAGGATAATTTATGGTAAAATGCAAAGCATGAAACACAAAAGTTCCCCAAACAAAACATTTGCACTGTGGCAGTATGTCAGTTCAATTTGGGCTTTACTTAAACAGATCAAATGTCCACAAAAGAAAAATAGAGAGTATTGGTCATCTATCCAGATAATTTCAAACAGTCATATATTTGATATGGTAGAGGTAAAATAATGATCCAAGTTTTTTTATTTGTTTGTATGTTTTAGTATTTGGTATCTAAAGTTATTCTTGTTTCAACTATTACCAAAAAAGGAGTTAATTAAAAGAGTTCATTGATGATTTTAACTATTTCACTTTTACATTTAATATTCTTAGATCAATTGTTGTTGCACAACATGTCTGGAAAAGCTATTTCCTCAGAATAGCCGGATTTCAAGTTGACATTTCTATGGCACTCTGAATCACCACTGGTGCAGTTTACATTTGTCTAATGCAGTGAACACTAATGTGACAATATATACAAGAGCTCTGCAAGGTTTGGGTATTTGACCTACTGGTCTGCTTCTGGAAATCATTTCCAGGAAATAATCAAAAATTCAGAAAACATGCATATGTTCAATAGTGTTTGTTTATATTGTAATTGTGCTGGCCAAAATGAGATACAATCTGAATGCCTAATATTAGCAAGATGGTAAAGTAAAATATGATATATTCACTGAATGTGAAGTTATCTTTTAAATTTATAACAAAGTGAGAAATTTCTTAAATATAATGAAAAGCACAGAGGCAAACAGAAGGGAAAAGCACAATTATGTTTTGCATTTGAACTAAATAACATTAAAAATGCCTTTAAAATAAATGCTAAAAATGTATGTATCTCCAAATCCCCATTAACAAGAGAAAGGATATATAAGTTGTAAAAATTTTTAAATGAATGAACTTAAGTCATATAAGCCAATATGAATGAATCTTAATAATACACCATTAAATATATCAAAACAAGTTAAACTAAATATATTATTTAGACACATCTACATGATGAAATTAAGAAAAGAAATGGAGATAAACATAAAAATTGAGCAATAGTTATCTCTGGAAGGAAGACATAGGGTCAAGAGGAATAAGGAAAAAACAAATAGATACAGGTCAGTTATTGGTAACATTCTATCTCCTGAGCAGGTCAGTGGGCCTTTTGTTATTCATTGTGTTGATGAATAAGCAAAATAAAAGATGGCCATGGATGATGAGCCAATGACAATAGTGAATCACAACCAAGAATTACGATTTATTCAATTCTCACCATTGTTAGAAGATGAGGTTAGGAGTGATTTATTTCCCCCTTTATACATTTCTACAATTTCTAATTTCTATGATTAGCATTATACTTTAAAACTTTAAAAACAATATACTGATCTAGAAAGCCAGTAGATAAAAAAATTCAAAAGACATTATATCTGAGTTAAGATGAGCCAGAATTACCAAATTTATGTCAGACAATTGAACCAAAAGCTAGCTTAATTAACACTCAGCTGAAAATGGTTAGTGGTTATATATTCTAGGCCTGATTTTATTTTCTTAGTTCTGATGATTTAGATTCTTTTCTGAGAATGTGACCACACTGGGACTTAAAAATAAAGATCTGAAAGTGCTATATTTTCTCATAGTAATAGTAATAGCTAACATTGATTATTATTATGAGCCAGATATTGTGCTAGTGCATTTCATTCATGGTTGGATTCAATTCCCACACTAAACAGATAGTAGTTACTATTATTGTTCACATTTGATAGATGGGGAAACTGAGACACAAAGAAGATAGGTGCCTTGCCTAGGATCACCGAACCAATAAATAATAGAGCTCACAATTTAAGCCTCACTGAATATGGATTTATTCTTCTCTTGAGAACAACTAAAAAAATTATTTCAAATCCTGACCTTCATAAATCCTCATTTACCAGAGTGAAGGTATAAGAACCCCAAGAGAAGAAACTAAATTTTGGTCCTTAGAACCATGTGTGAAAGCATGTTACTAAGGACAGAATTTCCCAGGGCATAGATACGGAGACAGAAGTTGGAGAAGTACAGCCTGAGGCTATTTAGAAGACAGAACACAGTTTATATCCTGACCTGAGAAAGTTACTGGAATTCTCTGTGATTTGTTTCCTATGATTGTAAAATTCAGATAATAGTAGTACTTGACTTACAGTCATTGTGTATATTAAATGTGACTTTATGTATAGCCCTTTTGTAAAGCCCTTTTGTCAAGGCTACCATCACAACAGCCTGGCCAGTGCAGGTTCGCATTAGATTCGGACAGTTGGTAATGAAACAACGGAGCCAAGAGCTGATGAGCCATCAGCTTTAATTCTAGCTTGCACCTGGTGCTCAAGCAAAAACACACACTGGGCTCCAAAACCCACACATTCAGTGCTCACAAAGCTACTGACTTATCCGAGTTTCCAATCAAAGGCTTCTAGCTCACCAGTCTTATTCACCTCTGTTTCCCATCTTCTTCTCTCTGCACAAACTAGCTTCTTCCTCAGCACTCTGACATCTTGGCTGCTTCTCCTGGCCTCCACATGGACTTAATCTGCTCTCCTCTCTAATACTAATCCCAGGAACCAAGAGAGAGCAAGCTCCAGGTCTGCCCCACTTTATAGCGTAGGTCTGCCCCTTTAATACAATCTACAAACAAGAAAGTCTCTGATACAAAGTGTAAAGCCAGTAGTCGCGGCCACTATCACAGCCGCCTGGCCAATGCAGGTTCACATTAGGTTCGAACAGTCGGTAATGAAACAATGGATCCAAGAACTGGTGAGCCATCAGCTTTAATTCTAGCTTGCACCCGGCGGGCAAGCAAAAACACACACTGGGCTCCAAAACCCACACATTCAGTGCTCACAAAGCTACTGACTTATCCAAGTTTCCTAGAATCAAAGATTTCTAGCTCACCAGACTTATTCACCTCTGTTCCCCATCTCCTCCAGCACAAACTCTTAACAAACTGGCTTCTTCATCAGCACTCTGCCATCTTGGCTGCTTCTCTCCTCCACGTGGCCTTAATCTGCTCTCCTCTCTAATACCTCAGGAACCAAGAGAGAACTAGCTACTGGTCTGCCCACTTTATAGCATAGATTCAAAATCTTTAATCCAATTATACAAACAAGAAAGTCTCTGATACAAAGCCACTTATCTGAGGCACAATGAATTCATCATGAGAGTGCACCACCCTACATCATCCAATCAGTCAAGGGTGTGGAGAGGAGCTTACTCTTAAAACTAAGCCTTAGGCTATAACGACCCGGCCTGCCCACAGCCTGTCCCAGAACACACATTAATATCAACAAACTTCCATGTGGGCAGTGCCATCTTTAACAAAGTGAGCATAATATATTTTATCTGCCCAACAATCCACCCTTATGCTCACTTTACTACCCACAATCTACACCACCGGCATTCTTATACAAGGAAATTAAGTACATTACACAAATTATACCAATAGCACAAATCATACAATTTCAACAATTACAAAGATACATTTCACCAGTCTCTGAGCACTTTGCCAAAAGCGCAAAATGTCCTCGGCCTTTTCTCTAGCCATGGGAAAAGCTTCCTGGGGCAGGAGGGCCTCCAGCAAAGCCATCCCCACCCCCATCAGGGTATTTCACATTGTCCAAAATCCGTAAGTCCATTCAACAAAGGAGCTTGTGCCCATCCGGTCATAGTCCAGGAAATCAGTCCACACACATAGGGCTTTAGCCTCCCCTCTCATTCCTGCCTTCACGGCAAGTCTCACACTGTCCTAAAGAAAAGCATGTGGCAATGGCAGTCAGCATTTCCATCTCTGCTCTGGGGAGCATGATGGCATCCACCCCTATGTCCCAAAATTGCAGACCTACCAGCAGTGTAGCTACTCCTTGCTGCTGGGCTCTCACCTTCTGGAGGCTGTGGATCACAATTCCAGACCAATTCTCCTCATCCTCCAAAGAGGAACTGAAAACATCAGTTCCTGCTGCTGGGCTCGAGTCCGGGGCTGCCATCGCCTTCTGCTCAGCAGGTCTTGCAGCTCCAGCCCTGGCCTCAACCCTGGCCCCAGCCTCAGGCCTGGCCTCATGCCACTGACGGCTCTCCACAACATCCAGAGCAATCTCCAACTCACGAACCTGTGATTCCTTCTCCAGCATCTGCTCCATTTCCAGGTGAATCTCACGAACCTGGTCAGCCTTCTCCAGTGCTTCCTCCAACTCCAGGGTTGGCATCTCTATCTCCCACGTTTCCTCCAGCTCCTTCCACTGCTCAGTTTGCAGGTCCTGGTCAGCCTCTTTCATAGAGCTCTCAGTTTTCTCATGCATGGCTGTAAAAGTCAGCCATCCAACAGTCCCCCCAAAAACAGCTATGGGAAACCATAACAGCAGCCAGTCCTCTACTCCACCATTCAAAGGTGGTGGTGGTTCCATGCCGATCTGTATCGAATCCTGCCACAGACTACGCCAAATGTAAAGCCAGTAGTCGTGGCCACTATCACAGCCGCCTGGCCAATGCAGGTTCGCATTAGGTTCGAACAGTCGGTAATGAAACAATGGAGCGAAGAACTGGTAAACCATCAGCTTTAATTCTAGCTTGTACCCGGCGGGCAAGCAAAAACACACACTGGGCTCCAAAACCCACACATTCAGTGCTCACAAAGCTACTGACTTATCCAAGTTTCCTAGAATCAAAGGTTTCTAGCTCACCAGACTTATTCACCTCTGTTCCCCATCTCCTCCAGCACAAACTCTTAACAAACTGGCTTCTTCATCAGCACTCTGCCATCTTGGCTGCTTCTCTCCTCCACGTGGCCTTAATCTGCTCTCCTCTCTAATACCTCAGGAACCAAGAGAGAACTAGCTACTGGTCTGCCCACTTTATAGCATAGATTCAAAACCTTTAATCCAAATTATACAAACAAGAAAGTCTCTGATACAAAGCCACTCATCTGAGGCACAATGGGATTCATCATGAGAGTGCACCACCCTACATCATCCAATCAGTCAAGGGTGTGGGGAAGAGCTTACTCTTAAAACTAAGCCTTAGGCTATAACGACCCGGCCTGCCGAGAGCCTGTCCCAGAACACACATTAATATCAACGAACTTCCATGTGGGCAGCTCCATCTTTAACAAAGTGAGCATAATATATTTTATCTGCCCAACACCTTAGAACAATACCTGGAACATAGAGCTCATTAAATATTAACTATGGTCATTCTAGTGTGTGGTTTCTCAGGACTTGATCTTTAGTCATTCTGTCATTCTCTGTCTCTGTCTGTCTCTCCCTCTAGTTGTACATTCATAGGTTGCTTTCAATTATTTAATAAATGAGGTAAGATTTAAGTAAATATAGACTTGAAAATAACCCTTATAATATTAATAAATCCATTTGTATGATGTTAAACAGAGACTTAAAATGTATAAGCTGGTATTCTTTTGCAGTTGAAATAAAATAATTCTAGAAACAGGAGATCTGAATTCAGGGCTTGGTTCTGTCACTAACTGTACAACATTGAGCAAGTCCAGATGGACTCTATCAGCCTCCTCTTCTCATCTGCTGGTAGAGATGATAATGCCAGGGTCTGACGTGCTTTGGCAGAATTGTTCTTTCATTCCGTGATCTAAAGTTGATGAGCTCCTGTTCTGTGCTAGACTCAGTGCAGGAGGTGAAACATACAAACTTGTTACCTTGAGAACTCCAAGCTGGAGACACTTCAATCCTACATTGGGTGCCTGCGTGCAAGTGAGCGCACAGGAGTGGAGAAGGGACTGGAAGTTCATGTTGCAATTGTAAATGACTATTTCAAAATCTGGAAAATACACGAACAGGGCAATAACAGCTGGCATTAGCTTGGCCATTCAAAAACAGGTTCTTTTCTTCTTGCCATAAAACGTATGCGCATTTCCTAGGAGTTTCGACGGATAATTGCCTTAATCTGAAATGTGCATTTTGCATTTGTTTTAGATCCTTAAAGACTCCAAAAACATTTAACTCAACTTCTCAGGACAGAATATTTGCATATGTTTGGAGGAAATTTTCTCACTGTGTGTGTTCAATTATTTGGAAACAGTGAGTTTCCTTGAAGGAAAGAACATGGGTCTCTAATTCAATTGCAGATGGAACTGAATTTGATAACCTCAGATAGCCAATAATATTTTTGTAGCCACAAATAACCTGATGACTCAGCATTTTAGTTTAGAATCAGGTAAGAAAAAGGTTTGCTTTGAGTTTTATTAGTCATTTGTGTGCACATTTCTTCAAATGTTCATTAAGTGCCTACCATGTGCACGCCTACTCAGAGCAGAACAGCCCACCATGCTGACCAAAGCCACCCTGGGCATCAAACATTAAGGTACCCTTCAATCCCAAAATTCTATAGCTGTGGATTCTAAATAAAGGAAAAGGACCCCAGAAAAAATAATCTAAAACTTTTTTGTGTTGATCTAGTACCAAGATATTTAGTATTGCTTAGCCTGGTATTTTTGGAAATCTTGCTTCTCACAAAGTAATAAAAGGAGAAATACAGATGGCTAATAAATCATGGAAAGATGAGTGGTGTCAAAGTGATAAATGAAGTGAAAAATAAAACCAAAATATTACTTGTATTCTATAAAACTGGTAATTAATTAAAAACTGATAATATTGAATGTTGGCAAGAATAGAGTAACAGGCACTCTCATTTAACTCTTAGTCCTTAAAATATTAGTGCAATTTTTCCAGAACAAAAAATAGACTAATATTTTGCATATCCTTTTACCTTGAAATTCTACTTTTAAGATATTATCTTAAGGACCTAAGTATGAATGTACACAAAGATTTGCCTTCAAGGACAATTGCTGCATTATTTTCATAGCAAATAGTTTTTTTATAATTAAATGTCCAACAATAGAAAATTGGTTAAATAAAAGATGCTATACCCATATGATGATATCATATGTAATCATTAAACAGAATGTTAAAATATTTAGTGGCAAGAATATATTTATGGTATATTAAGGAAAAGAGACATTGATATGTTATGAGGGGTGATTTGTAAGTATAGGGATCAAACTTGACTTTTAAATTTTTTTATTTTGGTATTTTTTGTATATTTTATGGTGACTGAATTTACTTTAATAAAAATTCTAAAATATATAATAATAAAAATGTATAAAATATAATATAATACTTCTTAAACTTGTATAAACTTCTAAATGCTATTAAAGCCAACAGATATTTGGCATCATTTTATAATCCCTGTGAAAGTAACTTTATTAAAAGTATTTTACTAATTTTTATCAATTTAAGTCTAAATAATATAGAATGTAATATTATTTGCAGATACTGCAAACACATAGAACTCTAGAACCTGTTAGTATAATACATGAGGTGGTTGTGCACCATTTCACTGGACAGCTGGGATTTGCAAACTTGCATTCTTGTCCCTGGGAAGCACATGAAAATAATAGGAAAAGCTGACAGATGTAGGTAGTTTTGTAGTTGAATTCAGAATAATAGGGGGAGAAATCCAACACTCATTGGTACCCAGGGTGGCCCACACTAAATGCCTGATTTTTCCTTTCATTGACCATGCCCGACACCACCCCATCAAAACAAGAATAATGGTAATATCTATCTCTTCAGTGTAATAAGGTTTAGGTGATAAAGGTAGAATTTTTGTTATACATGGCAAATAAGTACTCATAAACTTTAGCTATAATGCTATAATTCTCATCAATAGGTTCAATATGTGGTTGGTACATTCAAAGGCTTCCTGCTCAGTTCTATGTGGCCATACCTGAGGAGGGCTGTCAAATACCAAGACCAACCAACAACTGCCCACATTCCTCAGTATTCCCAAGGAAACAGAAAGTGCAATCCATGGAAAAGAATTGAACTTGAAAATGCCCTTGCATTCCTAGTGTGTGTGTGTGTGTGTGTGAGTGTGTGAGTGTGTGTGTGTGGGTGTGTGTGTGTGTGTGTGTGTTGACCTGGTCTTAATGGCATCTTTTATTTGGGCAGAAAGAAAGCAGAGGAGGTGCCATTCACCTTAGTTAATATTGCAAAATCTGGGGGAGTAATACATTCGGTGCTTTGTGACCCAGAGTCCAGCAAGGATCATGCTTTGCAGGGGTAGTCAACCTTTTGTATACCTACCACCCACTTTTGTATCTGTTAGTAGTAAAATTTTCTAACCGCCCACCGGTTCCACAGTAATGGTGATTTATAAAATAGGGAAGTGACTTTACTTTATAAAATTTATAAAGCAGAGTTATTGCAAATTAAAGTATATAATAATAATTACTTACCAAGTACTTTATGTTGGATTTTCGCTAAGTTTGGCAGAATAAATCTTTATAAAACAACTTACTATAGTTAAATCTATCTTTTTATTTATACTTTGGTTGCTCCGCTACCGCCCACCATGAAAGCTGGAACGCCCACTAGTGGGTGGTAGGGACCAGGTTGACTACCACTGCTTTAGGGAATCTTCTTTGAATTGTATGATTCTTTTTTCCCTTTAAAGTTGTTTAAATGTTACCAAACTTTTAAGTCCCTGGATGGATGAAAGTCTCTGAGCAAATTAGTAAATGTTGCTGCAGCCCAGAAATGAGTGTTCCAACACAAGGAAGAGCCTGATCTATTCATAGGATGAATATGGGGAACAATGACCACTCTATGTAGTAAAATAATCAACCTACTAAAACAATGATTACTCACAGGAGAAATGTAAGAGAAGTTTACTCAAACCGGGAAAGCATCGGTGAGTTCACTGTTGCCCTCATGTGGAACTGGTCATTGAAAACTAGCTTCATGTTTCTAAAGTAAAACCCCTCCATCCTGAGCAGGGCAGAAAAAAAGAGTTTGCTTCCTGAAAAACACAAAAGCTTACTTTTTTTCAGATCTCAAAAAGGGATATAATTTAGAAAAAGGATAATCACAAGCAACACTTTCTGCTGAGAACAAAAATCAAAGGGAAAAAATATTTATGGACATTCCCAAGAAACCACGATGGCAAATCTCATTGGACCGTTAATTCATGTGGAGTCTTTGAAACATCAGCACACAGCAGGAAATGAAAGGGCACATGAAAAATGAAGGACAGCTCCAGTTTCTCTTCTATTCATACCTCTATAAATTGCAAAAGAAAGTGTTTATTTTTAGCAAAATTGCCATCACATTTACAAACAGCAGTCCTGGACATGTGTCCACAGCTCTGTGTCATTATTACTGTATTGCTGTGGATCCAAGCCCACCAGAACATTTTGTTTTTCAAAAGCAGTTTTGCCTTAGACTATATGAATGCGGAGAGTAGAGAATGAGAGCTATTGTGGATAATGAGAGCTCAGGGCCTGAGAACAAGAGGCATCTGCTGGAGATCTCAAGGAGTATACTAGGAAGAGAAGTTCTTTTTTAGCTTCCAGTAAATTCCTAAGCAATTAGTGGTTTATCTTGAAATGATAGCAGTTGCAAGCACTGTGGGCAGAGATCCATCTAGCCTGCCTACATCATGGGAACATCCTGGGCCTCTGAGGAAAAGAAGCTGCAAGATATTGTCCCATAAAATATGTTTCTTGAAGCTTTATGGGTCTTTCTTTTAGTAATATATGAAGCAAACAAAGAAAAATAAATAAGCAAAAATAAATTGTCCTCGATCGGGATTTTGAAGATATTTCAAAGTGAAGGGGTGCATTCGGACTATCAAGTATTGTTTCTGAACAAGAAACTATGTGTTAGTATGCCAAGCTATCCTCCAAGTCGTATCTTAAACAACTGGAGAAATAAAGTTCAAGATAAATGATTGTGGGATTTTGTAAGTAATATGACTCTACCTTCTGGCATTACTCAAAAAGATATCAGTGCCATGAAAAACTACATACTTACAAAACCATCACAATCTAAAAACAGTATACTATTTTAGTTTTACATTTTGGGTAGCCACTGCTAAGTCCATTTTATTTTCTCCCCATCAAATGCTTGATTTTAAAAAGAAATACATGCCTGTTGTAGATAACTGAAAAACATGAAAAATATATCCCCTGTCATTCCGTGGCCCAGGGGCTGACATCATTAACATACTGGCATATTTTTCCTTTACTTTTTCCTATGTATTTTTTATGCCTAGTTGAGATTATAGTATGTGTGTTTGTGTTTTCACTTAATGTATCATACAAATATTTCCAAGGTCACGAGAATACTTCGTAGTTATCCTTTTGAAGACAGCATGCTGGTTTATCCCACAGATATACCATCATTTGCTTAACTGTCTCCTGCTGTAGATTTTGCACATTCTTCTGTACATTTGTACATTCTTTGAGTGTCTTGTTATTGCAAGTAACTAGGACCTTTCCTTGCTAAAACATGAAAAAACTGAACCTATGTTTCTTTTTAAGTATATGTAGATATCTCAGTTTTGGGTTCTGAAACCAGATAATTTGATTTAACTAATATTTATTTTATTTGATGTAGTTTCTAAAAAATTAAAGAGACTTGTATCTAGAATATATGAAGAAATCCTAAAAAAATACATTAAAAGATAAATAGCCTGATTTTAAAATGGGCAAAGTATTTGAATAGACATTTCTCCAAAGAAGAGATACTAATGGCTAATAAGCATATAAAAATTTTCACAATATCTTTAGTCATAAGGGAAATGTAAATCAAAACCACAAAGGGATATTACTTCATCCCCACTAGGATGGTAATAATCAAAAAGTGTAGGGGAGGATGTGAACAAATTGGAACCCTGCTGGTGGGAATGTAAAATGTTATAGCCACTTTGGAAAACATCCTGTTAGTTCCTCAGTAGTTAAACAGTTATCATATGACTCAGCAATTCCACTGGTAGGTAAACAGTCATCCCTCGCCACATCGCGGTTCACTTTTCGCGGTCTCATTGTATTGTGGATTTTTAAATTGTATATATCTAAGTTTGTGTTGCAGATTTTTTGCTATATTGCGGGATTTTGTGATATATAGGTATTTTTATATATTATTTTGATTATTTTTGCGGTAAAATAAGCATAGCAAGTGTTTATAAGAATGTGGGAAGGGTAGTAACAGTGTGGGAAAGGTTCATAAGAGTGTGGGAGGGTTTAATAAAGCCTTAACATATATATAAAAAACAAAATCAATATAAGGTCACTATTTCCTGGATTTTCACCTATTGCGGAGAGTTCTGGAACCTAACCCCCGCGATACACAAGGGACCACTGTATATTCAAGAGAAATGAGAACATATGTCTATACAAAAACTTGTCTATAGCAGCATTATTCTTAACACCAAAAAAGTAGAAATAGCTCAAATATTCATCAACCAATGAATGGGTAAACAAATATAGTATATCCATACAAAGCAATCTTAGCGAGTAAAAGGAATGCAATACTGATATATGTATGCTACAACATGGTAACCCTTGAAAACATTATGCTAAGTAAAAGAAGCCAGAAAGATTGCTCATTTTATGATTCCATGTATATAAAATGTACAGAATAGGCAAAGCTATAGAAACAGAAAGTAGTTTAGTGGTTGCCTAGGGCTGAGATGGGTGGGAGAAAATAGGGCATGACTACTAACAGGTACAGGGTTTCTTTGTGGGTAGACAGAAATGAGATAAAAGGGATGGTTATATAATTCTGTGAATATACTAAAAACTATTTACTTGTACACTTTAAATGGGTGAATTGTATGGTATGTATATTATATTTCAATAAAACATTTAAAAAGAGGACTCTTAGCACATTATAGAACCTGTTCAGACTTTGGATCATTTTCATAGTTTAAAAGGTACCAATAATGAATCCACTACAATCTTGGCAATATCGTTTTACTGGTATCAAATTTATTTCTCTGTGTTTGAGATGATCATGCAGCCACAAGAGAGTATGACTTTTCTAGTCAAGTTTCAGATGATTGACTCATAAATGCTTGCCTTTCCAAAAATGAAACTACAGAATTATTTTTGAGAGGAATCAATCCAAAACATAGACTTTTACTATATAAGTTCAAAGCAAATGTTAGCTTTCCCTATCCAGGAACTGAAAAAAAATTAATTTACACAGGAACTCAGGCATTGCAAAAATTAGACAAAAACGCTATATAAATCTCACATACAGGGAGGTTATTCCCATTTCTAACCTCTCTTGGAGTAAATGGTGACTGACCAACTTGATATAATTGGCATTTGTTTGTTTAATTTTTCACAAGCATTTTGACAGTTCATAAGTGACAGCATTTGTGCAGTCACACATATGGGGTGGGACAGGGGAGGGGTTAAGGTTGCAGAAGAATGTCAGGGATTATAAATATTTCTGTGGTTATTTTTCAGAACATATAATCTGCCACTAGGGGTACTTTTTTTTTTTTTTCACTAGGGGGTACTTTTAAAGTTTACCTTAGCCCAGTGGTTCTTAACCTTTTTTGAGGTACCGAACCCACCAGTTTTATATGCGCATTCACTGAACCCTTCTTTAGTGATAAATAAAATATTTTTTTTTTCCAAATTCAAGACATAGGTGTATGTTTTTTTACTGGTGCACAAAATGAGCCGTGCATGAACATCACCTTCCTCGAAGAACAAAACCAACAAAGTGCATGAACTCACAATAAATTACAGTATTACTTTATTCTGGCCTCCGCGGCAGAGGCTTCTCCGAATTCCTGAGACCAACTGATTGAACCCCTAGGGTTCGATAGAACTCAGGATAAGAACCACTGCCTTAGCCATTTTCACTGCTGCATCAATATATTTTAGATCCTTTCTGAGAAGACACTCTTGTAATAGGGTGAGAAGCTGAGCACAAAGCCTTAAAGTAATCGGGAGGAAGGTAAAGATAAAAGAAGGCAATAGGTGGGTTTCATCTACCACCAAGCTGCAGTGCTACCCATGAACACGGGAGTGCCCTACTCCTCCCACACGGGTTTAATTGTTCCTCTCTGTTGATAGGAATGGTGGGTATTCTATTTTGAAACATCCTGAATTTCTTCCATTCTTCACCTCTCCTCTTCTTCTCCCAAACCATGTCCTGATGAAGACGTGGCTTCAAAGCAAGTTAATACGACTCTAATATCAAAACCTGCATTGTGGAAGGCATACTAGTGCATTGTTTAATTTCACAGACCTAGTCCAACCTAGTCACCTTGCTGATTCAACTATGCAGTGACAACACCTCCATCTATACTTCCATGACTGTCCATACCTTTCAGCTCCAAATCCATCTAGAGGGGGTCCTCGGGTTACTACAGTTCCATTCCTATGACAATGTTACAACCTGAATTTTGGTGTAAATCAAAACACACCCTAGCCTAAGTCACTTACCTATCCTAACACAGTTGTAAAATCATAATCTAGAACATAAAACACAACTAAGCCACCAGGGGAAAAAAGAAGGTCATAAATATAGGAGCCATGATAAAGGTCAAAAAGTCACCAAACAAACCAACAGAAATGGAACACTTGTGCTATTAACAGTCCAAAATGGCGGAGGGAAGCGTACTGGGCAGCCAACTCCCTCATTCGTAGGCCGCATTACTGCGTATTCTTCCACCATGTGCAACAGAACTAGTTCACCCACATAGTCTGTAAGTACGATGCTAATGGCATAAGCCAAAACACTCACGTCTCAATTTTTAAAGTTTTTATGGGAGTGAGTGTCATAAACTTGAAACATCGTATGTTGAGACTGTCGTAACCTAAGGATCCCCTGTATTTAAAAACCAGCATTATAATCAACACATCAATTAGGTTGCCAAAGGAGGGGTGCCTAAGGCCTGATAACTATTTTATTTACATTTTATTTATTTATGTTTTGAAAGAAAGGAGAGAGAGAGAGAAGGGATGTGGATCAGGAAGCATCAACTCCCATATGTGCCTTGACCTGGCAAACCCAGGGTTTTGAACTAGCAACCTCAGCATTCCAGGTCAACACTTGGTCCACTGTGCCACCACAGGTCAGGCAAATATTATAGAAATTTCTTTGCATATCTGCAAATGGATGTGCTGAGTCCAGTGGTGGGATTCAGCGGGATTGCACCAGCTCAGCAGAACCAATATGTAATATTTTGTTCAGTTTGGTGAACCAGTTGTTAAAATGGCACTTGTAATCAGGGTTCTCTCTAAGGTCGGTGCCTGGGCAGCCGCCCAATGTAGAAATCACAAATTCACATCTCTTACCCTTTTATCACATTCATCTGCGCAACAGCGTATTCTAAGAGCCTGTAGTAATGTTCATTCTGTCCTTAGGTGAAAAAAATTGCAAGTGAGGATGCCAATGCAACATGGAAATATCTTAAATAACAGTTTTATTGGTTTTTGTCAGGTATTATTTAATATTTATTCATTAATAATTTAAAACTTTTTTATAACATAATCTAGTTTTGTGTACCTTTTTTATTGTTCTTATTTAAGTATAAAGTAAGAAACTACCTTTCAGCATATTATTTTTATATACTTAAAACAGTCATTAGGGCAGAAGACTGGTTGTTAAATTATTTGAATCCCACTACTGGCTGAGCCCCAAAATGTCAGCCCTTAGTCTCTGGGTACTTAAGCTTTTATAGGGTTAGTGAGCTAGGTTAGTTTTGTGGGGGAATTGGGGGTGGGGTGAGAGGATAGGTTCATGGGAGGTGGGTAAGGGGATTGCTTAGTGAGTGTAAAGTCTGTGGCCAAGGCCGCCATCACAGCAGCCTGACTCATGCAGGTTCGCATTAGATTTGAACAGTCGGTAATGAAACACAGGAGCCTCCAACTGGTGAGCCATCAGCTTTAATTCTAGCTTGCACCCAGCGGGCTCCAAAACCCACACATTCAGTGCTCACAAAGCTACTGACTTATCCGAGTTTCCTAGAATCAAAGGTTTCTAGCTCACCAGACTTATTCACCTCTGTTTCCCATCTCCTTCTCTCTACACAAACTCTGCACAAACTGGCTTCTTTCTCAGCATTCTACCATCTTGGCTGCTTCTCCTCTCCTCCATGTGGCCTACTCTGCTCTCCTCTCTATACTAATCCCAGGAACTGAGAGAGAGCAAGCTCCTGGTCTCCCCGCTTTACAGCATAGATTCAAAACCTTTAATCCAATTATACAAACAAGAAAGTCTCTGATACAAAGCCACGCATCTGAGGCTTAATGGATTCCTCAGGAGAGTGCACCACCCTACATCATCCAATCAGTTAAGCCTTAGGCCATAACGACCTGGCCTGCTTACATTACAGCCTTTCCCTCACACCCATCCCAAGCATAAGGGCAAATAGTATCACCTGGGTGACAGGCTTCCATGTGGGCAGCTCCATCTTTAACAAAGTGAGCATAATATATTTTATCTGCCCAACAGTGAGGAAGTTGTCCCAGCGGGAGGCTGGGTGGGGAGTTATGGGAACTGCCCTGGTGCCAGGTCACTTAAAGTGTAACCTGGCTAGTTGAGGTTTTGGGGTTCTTTTGTGTGTTTTCTTTCGGTTGTTGTTGTTGCTTTTTGGTAAGGGTTCCTTGACCTGAATCTAACAACATTCAAAACCAAACTCAACTTCCCCTCAAAAGTGCCCCTCCTCCAGTGTTCCCTATATTATGAAATAGACAATCATCTAAATGGTTGCTTAAAAGAACAGATTGAGAATCACCCTTTATCTACTCCCTCATCTTCTATATCCAAGTGACCAGGGAACTCCATCCGTTTTAACTCTCATGTCTCTCTTGAGTCTGTCCATTTCATCCGTCTTCCTTAGCCACCACCATCTCTTGACAGGATGACTGAAATAACCCTCCTAAGGGGGTCTCTGCCTTCATATTTCCCCCCTTTCGATACAACCTCCTCACAGTGTTTGTAAAGCCAGTAGTCAAGGCCACCATTACAGCCGCCTTGCCAGTGCAGGTTCGCATTGGATTCGAACAGTCGGTAATGAAACAACGAAGCCAAGAACTGGTGAGCCATCAGCTTTAATTCTAGCTTGCACCCGGCAGGCAAGCAAAAACGCACACTGGGCTCCAAAACTCACTCATTCAGTGCTCACAAAGCTACTGACTTATCCGAGTTTCCTAGCATCAAAGGCTTCTAGCTCACCAGACTTATTCACCACTGTTCCCCATCTCCTCCAGCACAAACACTGCACAAACTGGCTTCTCCCTCAGCACTCTGCCATCTTGGCTGCCTCTTCTCCTCCACGTGGCCTTAATCTGCTCTCCTCTCTAATACCTCAGGAACCAAGAGAGAACTAGCTACTGGTCTACCCACTTTATAGCATAGATTCAAAACCTTTAATCCAATTATACAAACAAGAAAGTCTCTGATACAAAGCCACCCATCTGAGGCATAATGGGATTCCTCAGGAGAGTGCACCACCCTACATCATCCAATCAGTCAAGGGTGTGGGGAAAAGCTTACTCTTAAAACCAAGCCTTAGGCTATAACAACCCAGCCTGCCCACAGCCTGTTCCCAAACACACATTAATATCAACGAACTTCCATGTGGGCAGCGCCATCTTTAACAAAGTGAGCATAATATATTTTATCTGCCCAACAGTGTTCAAATAATGATCTTTCTAAAACACAAAATTATCTGTGTTTTATAGGAAGCTCTCACTTATATGAATTCTATGTGATTATATGAAACTCTCACTTAAAACTCTGTAATTGTACCCCATGACCTTAACAGTAAAAATTAAACTGGTTAACATGGCCCCTGCCCACCTTGACCAGCCTCTTCACCTCTCTCGAGACCTTCCAGTTTCTTGAGTGAGCCAGGCACATCCTGCTTCAGAGCCAATTCTGCCTGGAGAAGGATTTCCTACAAAGGCTGTTTTTACGAGAGGTTTCTCAGACATAGAAGATAAAGAATTATGGAAGACTCATTTTATACCAAGTTTTGTGTCACATATTGCAAACTGAGTGTAAATACAGGTAGTTTATATAATACCTAGTTGTAGAGTACAAATGACTAATTAGAAAATGCTAGTTAGTGAATTATTCATATTTCCCTTTTCTTTTTTGCAAACACTACATTCTGTAATGCTACAAATATTGTAATTTAGATTATTCTATTCCAATAGTAATTGACTTTATGATACAATTTTAGTTTTTAATTCAACATATATAAGTTAAAATTTTTATCTAAATATTTTTTAAATGATCCAGACTCCCATCACTTTCTTCTGTTTTTTAAATTTAATTCTGTAAAATTTAATTCAAATCTGGTGAGATAAAAAGAGCAAACCTTGCATTTGAAGCCAGGTGAATTTGGGCTCAAATCCCCATGTGTGGTAATTAGGTAATGCTGAAAAATTGCTTTACCTTTCTGAGACTTGTAGTTCTCCAACCCACTGGAAACTACCAGTGTCATGTGGAAAAACTGCTCAAGACACAAACTGTTATCAAGAGAAGAGGGAGAGGCAGTCAAGAGAGACTGACCTCCCAAGTTTCCTGCTCCTAGAGCTTTTATTGCTCAGAAACAGAACAAAAGTAACAGGATTACAGAGGAGGGAGATCAACTGTTAAGGGGATTAAAAAACGCAAAGGAAGAGGCAGTCTATAAACCTTTAAACTAATTTCCTAAAGCCCGTTCACATGCATTCCTTTGTGTTTGCACAAAGGTCACTCCCACGGTTTGATGGTGTTTTCATCCAAGAAACCTATATCCTTGTGTGTGCAGCAAGGAATTACATTCCCACCACCATTCACACTCAGGGCTTTCTAACTAAAGTTCCCCAATCCAAGTTATAGAGGGTCTAAGATCAGATAGGTGATTCCTTACAGAGACTCAGTTTTCTCATCTACAAAATGAAGATAACATTTGATTTGCCAGGTTGTTGTGAAGATCAGACGAAATAACATGAATAAAAGAGCCAAATATAATTTCTAATTCATAATGGGCTTTTAGCAAACTTTATTCTTCCTAATTTAATTTATATTTTGTATATCTCTAAATACAGACATGCCCACAGGCGATATTTTTTTAGATAGACACAGACACCCATTTTATAAAGACACTGTAAAGACCTTCCAAAATTAAACTGAAACTTAGATACGATGTTGTGGGACTATTTGTGCACATTGTTTGGGCCACTGGAGCAAAGCCAAAGTAATTAAATCTCTTACAAATTTAGTTATATAAAAGACCCTAGCCATTGGCCATTGCAATGATTCTATTTCTGGGAAGAAAGGAGACAGGTTTATTTGCAGTATCCCATGCTTAATCATTAGTATTAAATGAGCTAGGACCAGAACTAATCAAAGAAGCAAACAGCTGATTACTGCTGTTCTGTAAAAGAAAGAAGTAATTGATGTTCACGCAGGTTAAAGCAGCCAAAAAGGCCCCTAAATAAATGGCCTAGCTCTTTTTCTCCCTTTATAATTTGTTTTCAATGGTCTTTAGTCTGTGATTACTTAAATATTCATTTATTTCAGAAGCTTTTTTGTGCAAGTCCCAATTAAAAAGCCAATCACGTCATTAATAAATTGGGCTAACAACTTCTTTCAGAGGAAGAAACAAATAAATCACTATGTTTCAGCTATAAAATTTAACTTTGTATGAGTATACAGGCATTTAATTCAATTATAACCAGGCAAGAACATGACGCCACATGGATTTGTTCATGATGATTGATTTATAGGGGAAGGAGGGGCTATGATGTGCCTTATATAACATGGAGAATCTGCTTTATTTGTTCAAAATTATATCATAATTTTCTTTACATACATTTTGTACTCGTTTATTTACTATTCAGTGTAGCTAGAGTGACTGTGGACTTAAAGTTGTGTCTGTAGTTGGTGACCTAGTTACATTTTACCATCTGGCCAGAAATATTGGTATAATTAGCATGTATCTTTCTTTAGGCTTTTCAAAGGGGTACTACAATCACTAAATTTAAATTCCAGTGGTGAACCACAGAGTGTGGAATTCTTTTGACTAATTATAAAATAATCCCTTTTTTTGCTTATTCTGAAATTTGACCAACCACAGCATAGGATTGGCATAGGGTCTAAACATGAGATTATTCATTTGATTCTGACCACACTTGTACCATCCTGCCCATTAGAGATTCCTGAACAGTTTTCTTGGTATTAATATATTTTAAAGGAAAGGACTTAATTGATTTCAATAGCTGGAAGATCAATTTATGTTCTATAAGTAAAAGTTTTACTTTTCTATATAATACATAGAAAATTGTGTGTGCACGTGTGTGCACGTTTGGTAGGAAACTGTATATGGAAAGTCTCATAAATTTTTTATTTTGGGGGGAAATTTTTGATAAATAAGAAAGGTGTCAGAAGATATGGAAAGGGCCTTAATGATTAATATTTTTGTATCAACTTGACAGGACTAAAAGATGGCCAGGTAGTTGATAAAACATTTCTAGGTGTGTTTGTGAGGGTGTTTCTGGAAGAGATTAGTATTTGAACTGGTAGAGTGAGTAAAGTCACCTCATTAATGCGGGTGGGCATCATCCAATCCACTGAGTGTCTGGATAGAACAAAAAAGCACAAGGGTGAATTTGCTCTCTTTGCTTGAGCTGAGACATCCATCTTCTCCTGTCCTCAACATTGGCCCTTCTGGTTTTCTGGCCTGAAGTCTTGGACTGAGATTATACCACAAGCTCTCTTGGGTTTCCAGCTTATAGTTGGCAGATTGTGGGACTTCTCAGCCTCCATAATCACACAAGCCAATTCCTATAACCGCTCTCTCTCATGTATATATGTCCTACTGGTTCTGTTTTTAGATGTAGCAATATAAAAAATAAGTTCAATTGATAGAGATGAAGAACAGTGACAATGCAGTTTGCTGGTCAGTCCCTTCTCAAATACCAGAGCTGATTCTCACAGGATAATTATATTCCTGGATAAGCAGATCTTTAGAGGTCCCTGGGCTACATTGCTCTGGAATCTAATGCAGCATTTTCCATGTAAGTGTCCACAGATACTATCCAGAGAGATGTCAGCATGGTCAGTTATAAAACACACTGCAAACTAGTTCCTCACTGGGAGATTCCCAGTGTAAATAAATTAAAGTCTCCACAGAATCCTGTAGTAAAAATGTGTGTTTCACACTGTTGAACATGACATTTCCAAATAGATTGTCTACACGTGCTTTCTTTGCCACACACCCAATAGCATTATGAGGTACGTGAGTTTGGAAAACATTAATGATTGTGTCAACTAAGATACTTTTAGCTGCAAATATAGAAAACCCAAAAGAAAGTGGCTTTAACAAGTGGAACTTTTTTTAAATTACATGCTGAAAAGTCAGGAAGATGACTGCTACCACTGCTTTGGTAGTTTCATTGAGATGATAATGTCAAGGCCAGCATCTCCAAGATTTCCTGGTCCCTTCCTTCATAGTTACAGCTCCCATCCAAGATGGTGGTGTTGTGAGAAATCAAGAGCCTTTCAGAAGCTACCCAGCAGACTTCCAGGTCATCCTAAGCTCCAAGTGAGCTTCAATAGCCTCTGTACTGGAGGCAGGGAAAGGAAAAGAGGGTTGGCTATAGGTGCTGGGTTAGCCAAACTATAGTGCCTTCTACAATGGTAAGTTTACTTTTAGACACTTTCATGGTGTTTGTGTGCTTTCAGCTTCCACCAAGACACACGGTTAGATCCAGTCACCACATTAGTCCATGTATAAGACGCTTCCATGTATAAGATAGACCTTAATTTTAGGGCCTGAAATTTGAAAAAAAAAATGTACTACATAAAGCTATTGAACTCAAGTTTTATTCATCATCAAATTCATTCAATTCCTCATCACTGTCAAACTCCCATTCATTAGCTTGTCCTCATCTGTGTCTCATGATGAATCACTGTCTTTATATTCTGCCTTGTCCTCAGTTCCATCTATGGCATTTGAAATGCCACAACCACTGTATAAGACGCAACCAGTTTGTATACCCCAAATTTTTTGAAAAAGAGTGCGCCTTATACATGGGGAAATATGTATGAACTCTATTGTGGCTTTTTTTTTTTTTTCCCAGAAAGAACATTCTGTTCATGATGATGTTGTCCAAAGTAAAAAAAAAAAAAAAAAAACAATCTAATAAGGTACATACGAGAAACTCTTCTCAGACTCAATGCTATCTTCTCCTCCAATGCCATGCTCTTTCTAGAGACAATGCTTACCTCACATAATACTTTTATTTCTACCTTAGTCCAAGAAGCCACATTCCTGGCATTGGACCATCATCTACACTGTCCAGCAATTCTCAGCATACAATGGGGAACTTTCAACATATACTGGGGAACTGAGCAAACTTCTTCTTGCTCCAAGAACTATATAGATCTGTTGGGCAGATAAAATATATTATGCTCACTTTGTT
Source organism: Rhynchonycteris naso (assembly GCA_037038555.1). Taxonomy (NCBI): domain Eukaryota; kingdom Metazoa; phylum Chordata; class Mammalia; order Chiroptera; family Emballonuridae; genus Rhynchonycteris; species Rhynchonycteris naso. The sequence goes on along the minus strand of CM072997.1, from coordinate 37,944,226 downwards.
AAAGATGGCGCTGCCCAAGTGGAAGCCTGTTACCCAGGTGATATTAGTTGCCTTTCTTGCTTGGGATGGGTATGATTATATTAATATGTGTTGGGGGTACAGGCTGTAAGCAGGCAGGATCTTTATAGCCTAAGGCTGGTTTTAAGACTAAGCCTTTCCCACCCTTTTTGATGTGGGGTGGTGCACTCTCATGAGGAATCCCATTATGCCTCAGATAAGTGACTTTGTATCAGAGACTTCCTTGTTTGTATATTGGATTAAAGGTTTTGATTTCTATACTGAGATTAGCATTAGAGAGGAGAGCAAGAAAGGCCATGTGGAGGAGGCCAGAAGAAGCAGCCAAGATGGTGGAGTGCCAAGAGAGAAGCCAGTTTGTGCAGGGAGGAGATGGGGAACAGAGGTGAATAAGTCTGGTGAGCTAGGAACCTTTGATTCTAGGAAACTCGGATAAATAAGCCAGTAGCTTTGGGAGCACTGAATGAATGGGTTTTGGAGCCCAGTGTGTGTTTTTACTTGCCCGCTGGGTGCAAGCTAGAATTAAAGCTGATGGCTCACCAGTTCTTGGTTCTGTGTTTCATTACCGTCTGTCCTAATCTAATGCACAGGCCAGGCGGCTGTGATGGTGGCTGTGGCTCCTGGCTAAACAAGATCTCTCCCTCCTTATCTTGAGATTTTTCCACTCTTTCCAACTCTGTTTTTCTCAATAGATTTAAGTATGTGCAAATAAAAGTCTCAGCGTAATTTTAAAAAATTCTTTTGAGTGCTACTATAGTTTCTGATGCAAAGCACCATTGTCTCCTGTTATGAAAGGGAAAAAAGTAGGAAGAAATTGTAAATTGGTATTTCAAGAATTATTTGGCCACACCCTTAACAAACTAAATTCTTTAATGACAAATTAAGATGTTTGGTATTTAATGTCTGTCTCTCCTGATAGATTGTAAGCTCCACTTATTTGACCAACACTGTTCAAAAATTCTTCCGTTCCTCACTTTTAGCCAAACTTTCACTCTTCAAGGCACACCCACCTCCACCCCCTTTACTTTCAGCTGATGACTACATGTAGTTGTTTCGTGAGGGGAAACTGATCAGCCCCTTACTCCACACTCCTATTGACATCCTTTTTCCTTCAATATTTCTGTCAGAAAAAAATGTTTTTCCTAATTCTAATCAATATTGACCCCTCCAATTGTACTTGTGATCTCATCACTTTCCCTGGCATTTTCTATCATTAACCATCTTGCACTCTTGTGCATTTCAATTGCTGCCTCCATGTGGATGACACCTCTTTGCCTACTAAAACATTTTTTTAAAAAAACACTCTACAAACTATTGTTCTCCTCCTCTTCCCCTAGATTTCTTAGAAGATAGATATATACCTTTGGCCTCTACTTTCTCACTATATTCTCAATTACTTAGAAACTCATGGTTATAGGGAAATCGTTATATCCAACCACCATTTCTCAGTCCACTTCTTCTTTGAAAGTCTGCTTGTTAGACAGTCCAGACAAGACTCACTGCCCTGTCTCTTTTGAGCCTCTCCTCCCATCTCAATCATGCTAGAACTAGAACCAGTTAGAATATCATTGGGATAATCTGGATCAGAGTGAACTATATGCAGCCTATTTTCTGTCTGTATAAAGTTTTATTGGCACACCCATTCATTTGCATATTGTCTATTACTGTTTTCACGCTCAAATAGCAGAATTGAGTAGTTGTGACAATATGCTGTATGGCCTGCAAAGCTTAAAATATTTAATAACTGGCCCTCTGTAGAAAAAGTTTGCTCTTTTCTAGATGACCTATATAATCTAGATCAAAATGAAAGAATGTATACTCAATTGTGTTTCCAAACTGTAAGAACCAAGAGGAAACGACTATCAGATGTAAGAAGTTATCACTGATGAAAACTAATGACTACTCAGAAGAGGTGCAGTAGGAAAACACAATTTTTAGTGACACCTAGAGGTTTCCAGTTGTGATGTGCGGGTAATAGCGCTGTGTTAACTAAGGGAGGTAACACGAAGCCAGAAAGTTTGGTGCGGAGGTGATACAGAAGGCGGAATATGATCATGATTTTACTTACAGCTATTTTATATTTGAGGGTACTTTATTATATCCAAAATAATAATAAAATAATAAAAAAATAATACATACATACCACTTCAGTGCCCAAGAGAAAGATTTGGTCTGAAGAAAAAATTTGGAAATGTTTACGTTCATAGTAAAAAGGAAAATAAGACATGGAACAGAAAATGTTCACAATTAGAAAGTACCAACACATCTCCTTCCTACAGGTTCAGTTGTGAAATTCAGCACACCATTACTTTTTCATTACTTCATACTTCTTACATGGTGATTTTCACATGTACAGCTGACCCTCAGTATTCATGGATTCCATATTTGTAAACCCAGAATCAACATGCACGGTGCTTTCATAATCATTTGCAGTGATGAATAATTTGAGTTGCCGGATACACTTGTTCCTAGCTGAGGTTGACAAGGAGATACTGTGCCTTTTTAGTTTATATTGTAAGACAAACGTCCTTTTTGAGGTCCAATTAGTGCAGGTTTTCTGCATTTTTGTCATACTGGTGATCTTACTGTTTAAAACAGCCCCGAAGTTCTATGTAGGTAGTGTTCCTACGTGCAGGGTTGTACTGTGCCTTTAACACGTACTAGATAAGCTTCATTGAGGCAGAGTTAAGAGGGTTCAGTGTTCAGGAATCAACCATGTATCAAATAAGGTGTATTTAAACAAAAACACATGTAAAACAAGCTTATTACTGATCAGTTAACAAAAATGTTAGGAAGAGCTTTCAGGAGCCTCACACAGTTCTCCTAGGTGCTGTTTGTTTCATTACCATCTGTCCTAATCTAATGAGAACCTGCACAGGCCAGGCTGCTGTGATGGTGGCTGTGGCACCATCAGGAGACAATCTATCAGGAGAGACAGACATTAAATACCAAACATCTTAATTTGTCATTAAAGAATTTAGTTTGTTAAGGGTGTGGCCAAATAATTCTTGAAATACCAATTTACAATTTCTTCCTGCTTTTTTCCCTTTTATAACAGGAGACACTGTTTATGGGCAATTTATAGACTATAACCACTGTAAATAATGGGAATTGACTGCACCTTAGTGCAAACCGTATAATAAACTTTTTAAAATTCTTTATTCATTTTTTTAAAAAGTTCAATTTATTTAAACTAAAAAAAAAAAAAAATAGCAACACCCATAAACAGCTCAACCATATCTGGCAAATCAGAATTCCTTTATGCAACATGTAGTACTGCCATTCACTGACAATTTCTTAAAAATATCTATTATTGCCAGACTTTGTTTACAAATTCATGTGACTTTTCTAACAGACAAGAGCTAATAAACATATCTGTATTCGAAAGGAAGTTTAAAGATAACGTGGGTCAAAGGCTAGAAACTCCAGGTGAGGTTTGCTTTTAAGAATAACACGTGTAGAGATACTTTAAAACAAAAGACAACCACAAATGTAAAAAAGTGCTTTATAATTTTTAACCAAAAAGATCATTGTTAATGTAACAAGTTTTTTAACTGAAGGAATCATAACAACGTCATTCAATATGCCTTAAGCAACATGATTAATGGAGGGCAGCTGTAATTTGTGTAAAATTTACAGTTAGTTCAAAGTTTTTTAAACTTTCATAAATTTATAAGCTGATTAAGTTCCTAATTTGGAAGCTGAATAATAACTTCATTTTAATACAATTTGAAAATAAAGTACAATTGTTTACACAACAGTGAATAAGGGTGTTCCCAGTATGAAAATTCAAAAATAAACAGAAGAAATGTAAACAGTTATGAAATACATTTATAAATGTTGCTTACAGCAAGTTCATTCAAAGTATGGCCCATTAACTATTTGCAACCAATTCAAAATGAGAGTGAATTCGTGCCAGATGAAAATCAGTTATGTCACCGATCAGCTAATTTTTTTATATCAAGACTTTCTTGATAAAGGAAGCAATGTGTTGATTTCTATCCTGGCACGGGTACCTTCTCTCATTACAACTGAAGAACAGGTGCTGCTTGACATCTTTAAAAGGCCATTACGATTTTACTCCTCAGATTAACTTTGTGTGGGGAAAAAATTAAAATGACAATTACATTGTCATCTATACCTCTATTTTTTAATTCCATCTATGCAGGGATCCTATCCAAAAAGCAAATTAAATTTTATAAATTCAGAATTTAACATTAATCTTCAGATGTTTGAGTGGTTCAAACATCTATTCACCTCAGAGGGGCTCTCTAGGCTCCCACTTTACTGAGACACATCCTCTGCTTTTGATGGACATGTTTTCAATCTTGGAAGAAAAAGAGTAAGAATCAAGTCATTTGTTAATAAATTCTAAGAATTGGTTTACTTCATTTTCACATTTTAATCAGCAAAAATGTTTAAATTCACCCTTATGGAAAAAAAAGTGAATTTTTATACTGTTTGCAACCACTAGTGGCTTGTTTACAATAAAAATTGTTAGACAAAAGGTCTAGAAATTTACAACTCTGTGTATTCTATTAACTAAGAAGAAGTATATAAACTATTTTAAGACTCTTAAAAGTAAATAAAGCTGGTATAAAATATTTTTTTGAGAACTAGCTTACAATTTAGAATTCCATCATTTCTTGATATTTTTAGTATGGCACAAGTCCTCTAATAAGTTTAAATATATAATATGGCCTTTTGTAAAAGTAATCATTTCCTCTTTCTCTAATGTCTAAGCTTTACCTGCATTAGTTTAATACTGAAGGCAAATAAATGGACAATGAACAATTTAGAAAAAAACCTCATCAGTTTTACATATACAAGAGCCCAGCTTAGCTTCTACAATGAATGGTTTATTGACCCAACAAAATACTTCTTGAAGAATTTAAATGTATATATAATCATACGTCATAAGACAAGAGCTCCTTTGGCACCTGAGTTGAGCATATATAGAAGAGTGAAGAATGTCTAAGAGAAACTTGTGTAAAGAATATATTTTATCTATCTATACACATATTTACATATACACATATGCACACACACACACACACACACACACACACACAAAGAAATAACTTTCCTTCAAGAAATGCTGGAGATATAAAAGAAATTAACCATTTAACCAGATAAAGTGAGTTGATGGTGATTAAAAACAGTTTTAAGTTATTTGGAGTCTTAACCAAATTTCAACAAAGTAAAAGGTTTTAGAACAATAATTCAAAGGGGGAAAACTCAAGGATTTTGGGAGGATCTAAATATAATTTCTTTTGATATAGTAACACAGTCATGAGATTACAATGATCTTAAAATGACAACAGAGTTTTAATAGGCAGCAGGTAGAAAGTCTTTCCCCCTTATTAGGACTAAATATAGTCACCAGCCACTGATCAAACATTCTGCTGTCCCTAGACTCTTACTTGCACTGATCCAAACAAAAGACTATTAATGACTACTTTCCAGATAGTTTTCTGCTGAATCTCATCAGTCACTAGGAATTTACACAAGAACTTTAGAATAGCTTGTTGATGTCATCATGTTTTATGGTCACATCCACCTTGCTGACTCTGGTGTTGTGTTAATATTTCTTTTGGTGCAGTGATTTTTTATGCGTACTTTAGAAATCTGAACGACTGGCTTGTATTTCAAGACTTAGAAGACATCTAAAATTCCGTAAGCTGCCTAAGCCTCTTAGCATTTTTCTCTACGTAACTTAATAAATATGTTTGGCTGACTAAAAATGAAGTACATTCAGTTTTACTTAAGTATCTTCTACTCTAGAAATTCTGGAGAATGAAAATCCTCTACACTTGTGCACCATTTATTCTCCACCTGTCAGGCCTATTACATCTGAAGGATATTGAGAGTGGGCAAAGGACATCTGAGTTAAAGAATGCCATGCTACTCTTTTCTCTGCTGGAAGTTGTCTAGAATATCCCTATTCAGGTTTCTAACTCCCCTTTCACTTGGTTAAAGGAACTAACTCATATAGTAGACCATATATATGGAAATTTTAGTAGTTTCAAAATATTCGTGATTGAAAAACATTTCCATATGTAAAATATCTCCTGAACATCTATAAAACAGCACTTATTCTTGCTTAAACTTGACAGTGTTATCCTAAAAGTCTTTCTCAATAGAGGCATGGTATAGGACTTACTTTAGAGAACATATTAAATTCAAATGTCTTCATTTTGTTCAGTTTACATCAACCATAATATAACTCAAGTAACTTTTTTTCCTGATATATAAAACATTTTGATAAATCCATTTGAATTTGGAATTCTTCCAATAACATATAAACGCACATATACACTTTTATTTTGGGTCATATATTTAAATATTTTCTTCTCTGTATAGGTGGTATCTCAGGACAGGAAATGAAATTATGCCAGTAACTGGTAATTTAACATTAAAATAATTCCTTAAATTCTTTTATGCAAAAGTGCATTTACAGTATAAACAAGCCATATATAAAGCTACAAACACAGTCACATACTGGAGTGGATTTCAAATTCCAAATTCACTTTAAATGAGTCAAAGAGAAAAGTGCTAACAGAGCAAATCTGAAACAAGTTCATGGGGATTGGGCAATGAGTCATCAAAGCGAAATCTTTTGGAAACCATACTGCTATCCTCTGGGATATTCTCTTTGTCTTCTCGATCACTACAGGTGCCATTACAAGAGGATTTACAAGTCTTGTCTTCAGTGGATCTTGTTGTATGATCCTGACTCTGAGAGGAACTAGAAGTTTCTTCAGGGAGAAACAAGTTTCCAAAGTCCCATTGCTGTAGCCAAGAATGAGAAAGGCAGGTTTCTGCTGTTGGTCTTTTCCTTTGAGAGAAAACACCAAGGAGAAATTGAGAACTAAAAATCAAGCTGGAAATGTCTGCAGTTCAATATATCAAGTTATTTTTTATGAAATATGAAAATAATGCATCCTCATAGTATAGAACAGAATAATAGAAAAACTTGAGTACCTAGGAATTTCATTAATTCTCTTTTTTTTAGCAAGAGAGAGATTGAAAGAGACACAGGCAGACAGACACAGAAAGGGAGAGAGATGAGAAGCATCAATTCATAGTTGCAGCACCTCAGTTGTTCATTGATTGCTTTCTCATATGTGCCTTGACAGGGGGTGGTGGGGCTCTAGCTGAGTAAGTGACCCCTTGCTCAAGTCAACAACCTTGGGCTTCAAGCCAGTGGCCTTTGGGCTCAAGCCAGCGACCATGGGGTCATGTCTATGATCCCATGCTCAAGCCAGCAACCCTGCACTCAAGCTGGTGAGTCCGAACTCAAGCCGGATGAGCCCACGCTCAAGCCAGTGACTTCAGGGTTCAAACCTGGGTCTTCAATGTCCAAGGCTAATGCTCTATCCACTGTGCTAATGTCTGGTCAGGATAAATTTCTTTAATTATGACATGTCCTGAAAATTCAACTTATCATGGAGCTTACTAATAAAACTATCTAGTCAAAAAACTTAAGAATGGTAGCCTCACAAATAAAAATTAGCAAAATTATAAAGTCTCTTGGAATTATATACCCTTTGAAGGAAAATTTATATAAGTAATTATTTTGTATTATAAGCAGTAACTGATAAATCTTAAAAAAAATACAAAAGCTACTCTTCAACGGTGTTTATCTAACATTCTGGGTTTTTAAATCTTGTTTTCTATTATGAAGTAATATAGTCAAATGTCACAATGTTTCAAAAGGGAACCCCTGTCTATACTCAGAATTCCGGCCTTCACACAACCACCAGTACTATTAAAACATGTTTCCTTAAGCTTTTGTTTCATGGTTTTTTCTAATTCTAAGAGTTAATGTGCTCATTATAGAAATTTTAGGATCTAAGTAAAAAATATTTTAAGAAAATGAAAACTGCTTATAATCAGAAAAAAATATTATTATTACTACTTCTACTAAATAACTCATGTCCAAAATATAGCCAGTAAGAGTCTGCTTGGGCATTAGCCAAGAAAATTAGCAAACCTATGAGGTTTTTTTCTTAAACAGATACAAAAACTGAGTCCTGCAGGAGACTGAGTAATTATCAGAGCTAAAAGACCTGACAAGTAACAAAACCGGGATCCCAGCCTGAGAGACTACTATAACACAGCTTCTGCATGAAGTATATATAGCCAGGCCATTTAAAAGTGAATACTGCTGACCCTGGTAAAGAAAAGGGAGGTCAGCTTTTTCTTTTCCTGCTTTGAAGTGGCCAATGATGAGGTAAGAGTCCTAAGCCATAGTTCCAAGTCCCTTCTTTAGTAGGCGGTCAAAGAGCATCTGATCCTTAAAGCTCCGAGACAGTTAATTTGTACTTGTTACATAACTATAATTAGTTAACTACAAATCATTCACAACAGTCTTATAACCAGCCATGTGTATTGTAAACCTTCTTTTTCTAACTTTTTTTAGGGATAGTAGTAGGTTGAGAGAAAACTTACTCAAATCTTCCCTTCACTCCAAAATTTCCAGTTGTGTACTTTATAGTTTCCAGTTTGAAATTAGAGATTTGTTATTCAATGATCTCTCATACTACTTCTTTCCCCACTTTACTGGAGAGCATACCTTTTAATAATTTTATACTGTTTTTGAACAACTATTTCTTAATAGTCACATATTATTTATTTTGTAATAGTATTTAAGCAAATTAATGTTATTACTTACTCTGGATTTTTTACTAAAAGACTCTGGATAAACTCTGTGGCCAGCTGTGAAACTGATGAAAAAGTTTCTTCTGAATAATCTACATTAACTTGAGAAATATTGAGGTATGTTTCTTGATTATCTTCTCCCACAAATGGGGACATATGAGCCACCAACATATAGGCTATTATCCCAATATTCCTGAAAAAAAAAAAAAAAACCCAAAAAAGGTAGAAGAGGGGAATTTTAAATGTGATAATCTTAAAACATTTGTATAAAATAAAATTGATACTCAACATACTCCTGTCCTCAACTTGTACCATTAAACTACAGACTTAAATTGCTTTCAGAGTTCCTATATTATTAAAATTAATATAATTGTGCTATCTCAAAGTCTGCTCACATATTTAAAAATGGGGTTGGGGGAATACACATCTGTTACAGAATTCTACATATCATGTATTAAATATATTTAGTTTACCTACAGTCTACCCTTTACACAGACACTTGTTACCAATCACACAAAGCTGTTCAAAGAGGCAGTGTTTCCCAAACGGTGCCCAATGACATAGCAGTGCTCTGTGAGATGTAAACAGGGTTTCACGTAAACAGTCTGCCAAGTTTGGCAAAGCACAAAGCTGGGCAGGCAGCATTTTTTTTTTTTTTTTACTGCAAACCTTTTCAGAGCCTTAAATATGTTAATAACAAGTCCTGTGCCCAGGAGCCAGAAAAAGACCATACACATAGCATGTTTCACCCACTTAGTTAGCCACAGGACCCTTTTCCTAGGCAAACCCGTTCCATCTCCTTGGAATACAGAGAGTAAGTCTAGACTCTTTTACTTGGTCTTTAGAGTCAGACCCCCACAGTGATCCAACTAAAGTGCCATTATCAATTCTAGTTCTACCCCTCTGGTCCTCTCTCTGTGCTAGCCACAAAAACTCACAATACCCTAGTGTAAGAGAGTACGTTTTTTATCATACACTCCCATAAAACTGAACTTTCACAGTGGCCTGACCTCATTTTTGTATTTGGTAAACACTAGTTCTTCTAGACCTAGAACAGATGTCTCCCATCTGGTGCTTGTCTGCTGCTTCCTCCAAGCTTATTAAATAGCATTTTATCTTTATGATAGAACATGTAGAGTAGTACTGTGAGTATTCTGCTCTTTTACTAGAGTGAGTCTTCCTCCAGAAAGGAGATTTTCCTATTTATTTCTGTACCTTTGGCTCAGAGCCAAAGTGTTACTTAAAAAGGATAGGTAAATGTTTTCTGTGGCATAATAATGACACTTATATAAAATCTTTTCAAGAAAGCCTTATTATTTACGTTCAGAATCAAAGAACCCTAGAATATACACTACCCAACTTTTAATAAAGGCATTTAGGTAACTAACAAAATCTTACCACATATCAGTTGCAGTGGTAATAGGATCATAATTCAGGATTTCTGGAGCTGAAAGTGAAAATACAATTCAAATTCAATACTGAAAGATTTAAAAACAAAAATTACATTAAATTAAAACTGGATTTAATTTAAAAGAACTACTGGTACACTCAGTGAAAATTTAACATTATATTAATTATCCTGTGACTGCACATTTAAACATACTTAATGTTAAGCAAATTATATAAACACATGATTCAAAAGCCCAACAATGTTCTTGAAGTAACTGGTAGCTATGTATTTTTTTTTAATCATTAAGGTTAATGTCAGAAATAGTAATTATACAGAAGTAAAATGTTAGAAGCTAGAATTGTCCTAAAATTTTATTTTACTACTCTGTTAGGAGTTAGTTTGGATTATTCCATTAGACTAATTTAACTTCTTCTTTTAGGGTAAATAGCATCAAATGCATTTTAAAATGACATTATGAGCAAATTATGCTTCCTGGAAGAGCTCTAGGTTTTCAAGTAGATTAACTACCATCCCTCTGAAACTATCAGAAAACTAATTTCTGAAGCAATCAATTTCCCACTGTCTACTCCCCTGCCAAAATGTTTTTAAAAGTACAAAATACATTCTCCATACTTTCTAAATATTACCAGAAATTTCAAATTAGTACAGGACAAACTCAGATTTATGCTTGAATAATATTTTTTGTTTCACAGTATGGTTTCATAATTTCTCCAAGAGAAATTGTTTCCAAAGCCTAACAATTCTTTCTGTTAATAAAGCCTCTGAGTGACAGACATTGTCAGCCGCCATTGCATAGTCACGGTCTTTCATATACTTCTGTGAGAAGTGTTATCTATAGTCACAGTCACTCAGTCTAGGCCATTATCGCCTCTATTAGCATTCAAAAGTTAGTAATTGGCTTTGTTTTTCATTTTGAGAAAGTCAGCTGCCCAGTTTGAGTAACACCTGTTCTGTTTAGTTCAATGTCTGCATGGGGCTGTTAATATAAGCAAAAACAAAAAAGTACAAAAAGATTATTAGTATAAATTTTAAAACCTTAAATTTATATGTTGTTTCACAACAAAACATAAAAATCTTCATCTTCATAATCTAATTTGTTGGTACAGTACAATATTACTATATTACCTATTCATAGATTTCTGTCATCCTTCTTCAAAATCCTTTTACAAACTAAGGCAAAACCTCACATGTTAAAGCAGAAATGACAACCAACAAGGACTCCTGCTAACAAATCCGGCAAACTACAGATATCTGTATTATCAGCAGCTGTAGAGTTGGGACCAGGACAGAAGTAGAAGTGACTTCTATCCAACACCCCAGCTTCAAAGGCAATAATGGGCCATGTGATTCTGTTTTGCTTTTTTTCCATTTTCTCCTCCCTAACCTCCCTTTTACCCAAATATTAAACTTTTGAACTTATATGTCCAACATCCTGTGAATTGTTGTGAATGTCTCAATAACCTTACATTCACTGCATTTCATTCAAGTGTGTCATAACCAAATAGCAATGCAATAAAATAGTTGAATCAAATATATCCTGGAATTACATGCTCTAAAATATACTTATGTAGAGGTGTCATTTAGTTAATACATTTTAAAATGGCATAGAAAATAAGAAGAAATTCTTACCCAAGTATTCTGGCGTTCCCATAATTTCCCGAAGTTCACATGCATTTCCTATTTTCCGAGACATTCCAAAATCTACAATTTTTATGTCCCCAAGAGGGTATATGCTGCTCAACAATATATTCTGTGGCTAATAAAGCACAACAAAAAATAATCAGTAATATACAGCAATAAGAGACTACTAGTAAATTAAGTGGAACTTAAATCAATAGGTAAATTAAGTTGCACTTATTGCTTATATATTTCATTGAGTCATTCATCAAACATTTACTAAACTACTCTTTAGAAGGTGTTATACATTCAATGATAAAGCAAAAAATATATCTAAGAGGATTCTTGGTTTGGAGGAAAAGATAGATACATAAAATGATTAATTGATTATAAGATATAGAATACCCAGTAATAAACAGTCCTTAATTCTGCCCATAAGAAAGTCTAAGAAGGTTCTGCAGTAGAGCTAATGATTAAAATGACTCCTAAAGGATAAACAGCAGTATGCCAGTTAGAAAGATGCTCTGGTAACAGCACAAAAGACAGCATGAGGGAATAAAATGCATACATTTCCAGACAGAGAAAATGGTTCGGTTCAGTACGTTAGTTCTGACCTGACAGTTTCCAGGTTTGTAGCTTATATGATACATGATAGAGCCTATGGAAGGGAGGTTTTTAAGAACCCATGATTAATGGAGCTGCCCACAAGTGCAGGCTTCTCCTCTGCTGATACAAAATTAAGTCCATGCAGCACACAGGTAAACAAAGTGCCGTCTAGACCAGCACTATCTGACTGTTGTTTGCTACCAATACCAGCCTACAACTGTGCAAACCAAGAACAGAGAAGAAAGTGAGGTGTAGCATTACTTAAAATCACGTTACATTACCTTCAAATCAAGGTGTACAATGTTATTCTGATGTAGATAATGAACTCCTTCAAGTATTTGTTTAATAAGTCTAATAATGTCACTTTCAGAGACCATTTCAGCCAGTTCAGGTAAACACAAGTTGAAAATTTCTCCACCTGCAGCACTGAAATAAAATTCAAAATATAGAAACTTGAAAAATCACTGACCTAAATGTGACACTTTTAAATAATGTATACCTGTTAAGTAAAAGACACACAGCAATCTAAACTTTAGTCTCTCTAGATACCCATTAAGAAGTAGGGGGAGGGCATGGGTTGGGATTTTTAAGAAACAAAGTAGATGACAAGAGTATTTCAAATATTCTTGTACTAATACTTAAATATTTAATAAATAAAATTAAAGTGCTTTATAATTCAATAATAATTGCCTTAACTATGCAATGAAAATAAGTCAGCACGAGGAGCTCAGCTCTGTTCTGTACCTCCTTTTTATTCATTTTTTTTTAAAGTTAAATTTTTTTATTTTATTCATTTTAGAGAGGAGACACACACACACAGAGAGAGAGAGAGAAAGAGAGAGAGAGAGAGAAAGGGGGGAGGAGCTGGAAGCATCAACTCCCATATGTGCCTTGACCAGACCAGTGCAGAATTTTGAACTGGTGACCTCAGTGTTCCCAGGTCAACGCTTTATCCACTGCGCCACCACAGGTCAGGCTTATTCTTTTTTTTTTTTTTAAAATATATTATGCTCACTTTTTTTTTTTAATTTATTTATTTACTATTTATTCATTTTACAGAGGAGAGAGAGAGTGAGAAAGGGGGAGGAGCAAGAGGTATTAACTCCCATATGCGCCTTGACCAAACAAGTCCTGGGTCTTGAACCAGCGACCTCAGTGTTCCCAGGTCGACGCTTTATCCACTGAGCCACCACTGGTCAGGCATTTTTATATAAATATAAATATCACCTCTTTTGATCCTCATGACAACCATGTGAGGTAGGTGGTTATTATTCCCATTTTACAGATTAAGAAACAGGTACAAAGAGAACAAAGCAACCTGTACAAGGTCATATAGTAAATGAAGGGACCAGAATCTGTATGTAAGACGGGAGAGAATCAATATTCTTAATCAATATCTTATTTGGCAGCTTCACAAAGAATACTTTGGGTCAGAACCCAAATCTTTTAGTTCTTAATTTTTTCTTGTTTTTAAGTATCAAAAAGCCAAAGAAAAGTGACAAAGGCATAGTGAAAAATCCCTCAGTTTAGAGTCAAATGCTCTGAATTTAAATCCTAAACCTGCTATTTATAGTAATATAACTTAGGGTCAGTTGAGCTTCCCCATCTGTAGAACAGATATCACTTAACTCAAAGAAACTGTTTGTGTTTTTTTTGAGGACTAAATCTAAATAAATAAGATAAAATGTCTCAGTCAGAACATCATGCAAAATAAATCTAGATAGTCATCAAAATGTATAAGGTACGTTTGGGAATACCTCAAGTAAAGCATATTCTTTTTTTAAAAAAATTTATTTTATTTTTATTTTATTCATTTTAGAGAGGAGACACAGAGTGAGAGAGAGAGAGACAAAGAGAGAAAGGGGGGAGGAGCTGGAAGCATCAACTCCCATATGTGCCTTGACCGAACTAGTGCAGGGTTTTGAACTGGCGACCTCAGTGTTCCCAGGTCGACGCTTTATCCACTGCGCCACCACAGGTCAGGCCAGTAAAGCATATTCTATGTGATAAAATGGAACTCAGTCATGCTAGAAAACACTATTATTTTTATTTCTTTGGTTCACTGCTATATCCACAGCACCATGTGTATGGCATGTACAAAGTGATTAGTGAATGAATGAATAAATGAACGAAGGAATGAATGATGGACTAGGCTGTCATTCCTCAGGGGAGCGAACTATGACTGAAATTCAGAAATCTCAGTGACTGCCAAGAGGAAGGAGCATGTCATTGTGTATTAGGAACCATGAAAGAAAAAAAATAATGGTTATCACAAATTTGAGTCTAATATTGAAAGTCACAGGACTGACCCTTCCCACTGCTGATGCAACTTGCAATCAAATCATCCATACAGAGCATGCCAAAGTTAGAAACCATAGAAATTTGCTTCACATTTTATTATATTCCAAAGAACACTGTGGGATAGCTGGTAAGGAACACATGTGAACGCTCTGATCATGTATACTTCATACTTAACTCCCCCATACCTCTGCATTTCCCAAAAAATTCACGAGAAACTAACTTTAATATTGTCTTAACTCTATCATGGTAAAGATAATTTGGGTATGAAACATTCAGTTTGCTTTAAAATTTCTAGTAGTGACCTCCACCCTGTACATTCCTGCAAAGACACTGCAGACAATACTAATGCAATGCTAAGCAAATGTGCCTGTTTCTTCTACTGTAACATATCGACACATAATGAAGAGTGATATAGATCCTGCTTCATTGGGCTGCTGTAAGAATTAAGTTAGATAAGTCATGTAAAGTACTGAATACAACAGATGTTATAAGGATCAAAGCAGACCACACTGTCTGATACATAGTAAATATTCATTAAATATTAGCTATTATTAGTAGTAACAAATACTAATTCTATATCTAGCCAATATCCTGCCTTTCTGAATTTGGGGCTTCTTGCTGAACTCTGATTATGAAGGCAATTTTAAAAATTCTTTGCTAAATTAAAATTCAGTTCTAGAAACACTGTATCATACGTATAGAAGTATACACAATATATTCTTAAGTGAAAAAAGAGGGCTACAACAGGCCTGACCTGTGGTGGCGCAGTGGATAAAGCGTTGACCTGGGAACATTGAGGTCGCCAGTTCAAAACCCTGCACTGGTCTGGACAAGGCACACATGGGAGTTGATGCTTCTAACTCCTCCCCCCTTTCTCTCTCTCTCTCTCTCTCTCTCACTGTGTCTCCTCTCTAAAATGAATTTTAAAAAAAACTTAAAAAAAAAAAGAGGGCTACAACAAAGTACACCCAATAGATCACAATTTGTTTCTGAAGGTGGATATGCATAGACTGAAAAATAAGAATAGTTTTAAAATACTAAAAGAATATGTCATAATAGTAAACAGTTTATACATGATTTCCATTTTGTATATATTCTAAACTTAACATAATAAGTATGTTATTACTTTTATAACCATGGGAAGTATTCTATGGGTTTTTGTTTGCTAATTTCAGTAACAAGATCAAACAAAATTATGATTGTCAGCCCATCAGATTTTCTCTTCCTTTTAGTTTGGCAAGCTGATCAACGCCTGCGGTAAGACTACCATTTTTCTCACAAAAGAGGTACAGAGGTGGAGCTACAGGAAACAGAAAATGAGCTAGAGTTAAGAGGAGGGATAAAACAGGTAACATAAGAAACAGATTACAGAAGTTGACAGAAACTGGATAAATACTTCAGCATGTAAAGAAGAAATATCAAGGCACCCACAAATTTCAAATGGTTCAGTTAATATGGCAAAATATCAACAATTGGTGAATCAAATTGAAGAGCTGAGAGTTAACGGTACTATTCTTTCAATTCTGTAGATTTAAAATTTTGCAAAATACAAAGGTTATAATATGTGTCAAAATATTTGATGCATTTTATTGCTGCTATTTAGATGAACTGAAAAAAGAGGATTTTATTACAGTAAACAATGCTCCTATGCATTTTCACCCTCCAAACCTAGAATTCCATTACTGTTTTGGAAAAATGTTAATTACTTTTCACATAGTCAAACAAGTAGATGTCATGCAAATAGATAACTTTGTAAAATAAAAGTCAGCTGAGGAATCTGACAAATGTAATCACAAAATGCATGAAAAATAAAATCATATTGGTAGTATCCTGGACTCTTCTGCAATTCTAATTTATTTTGAAGGTATTATAATATACCTTATTGAGTACATTAATTTTCTGGGAAATGTACATAGAATTCATTTTTAAATACAGGGTTTTTTTTAAATGTTTTTTTAAATTTTATTTTATTCATTTTAGAGAGGAGACACAGAGTGAGAGAGAGAGAGAGAGAAAGAGAAACAGAGAGAAAGAGGGGAGATGCTGGAAGCATCATCTCCCATATGTGCCTTGACCGAACCAGTGCAGGGTTTTGAACTGGCGACCTCAGTGTTCCCAGGTCGACGGCTTTATCCACTGCGCCACCACAGGTCAGGCTAGAATTCATTTTTAAATGAATGAACAATGTGTCAGTTTAACATTTTGCAAAATAATCATTTCCATTTACAAGCTGATTCTAGGCAATCAACTTTCCTGGTACAAAAACATTTATTTTTTTGTAAATATAGTAACATACCCTTTTATCCTTAAGATAACTGAATACTAAAATTAGGTTAATCTACTTTAAAACTCAAAAAAGCAATGATACAGATTAGCTACTAAATAGAATTACAAAGAATTATGAATTATATTTATTACGCATTTTGAAGATAAACAGTTCTCTCTTTAGTTTATTATACAGATTTGTATTATAAAAGACTCTGAGAACCTAAAGCATACTAAACATGAGTTAGGCTGATCTCCTAATTGTTGTAGAGGTTCACACACACATTTTACACCTTTGTGATCAACGTGTCAGACTGTCACGCAGTGCAGGTGCTACTTCAGCGGGACAGGTCAATATATTGGGTAACAAACCAGTTAGCTTAACCTGTTCTTACCCCCAAATATTTGGGTGTTTTCAACTTTTCACTGACTTGTGGGAAGAAACATATTTTATTTATTATTGCTATAATTTCTAACATGGTGTTCTACACATCACATATACTAAATAAGTGCATTTAACAATGCACTAGGCATACCCTCATGCAAGTTTACCTTTCTATTCTCCTTGGGTTACTCCCTAGATGTGTTTGTCAAATAGATGGACAAAATATGTCATTAATTTCAATTCTATTTGTCAGATTTTCCAAAAAAAATTCATCAAATTTCTGTGCTGTTAGCAATGAAAATATATTCATATCACCACAGTCCCCAACATTTTGATGTAATTTGTTTATTTTGTGCTATTTAATTAGTTTTCATGTCTGTGGGGCTGTACATTTAGCCTTATAAAAATATTTGAATAGAAACTATGTTCCTCTAACACTTTATCAATAAGACTGTTTAAAAGTTCTTGTCATACTTTATTCATTCTTGTTCTTGACCTTCAAGTCACCTTATCCCGATTAAACAGATACTATATTACTTAAATTTATTAAAGTGTATACTTACTATTCCAATACCAAAATGATTTCACTTGTATTTTCATAGACTTCATGAAGATTAATCACATGGGGACAAGACTTTGCCAATTCAAGTACAGCAATCTCATGTAGAATCTCTGCTCGACAATCCTGTCCTCTTCTTCTCTTTTTAAGAAATTTTGCAGCATATTCTTGGCCAGTAGATTTTGATATACATTGTCTAACCACAGCAAATTTTCCTCTGGGGGAGAGGGGGAGAAGAAGGACAATAAATTCAAAATTTTCCATAAATAACAACATTAGTATAATACAAATTCTGTTATACCTCTAACTTAAATTCAATTCTTTCAAAAAAAATCATGCCATGAAATTTATCTTTTTTCTCTTAACTGCTGCTTTATAAAGTTTACAGTACTAGCACATAAAAATGAAAAGGGCAAATGTAACAATAGGATAATACAGAATTATATCTTGTTATTTACTATTAATGTAATACATTATCATTGTAGGGGAAGACCTTATTTATATGCCAACTCTATGCCATACCTTTCATATAAATTACTGTGTTTAAGCATTACAACAATCCTATACAGTAAATTCTATTTTGTTTTTCAGGTCTCAAAGAGGATACATATCTTGGTTTATTTCCAAAGATCATAACCTTAAATAGCTTTAACTCTCTAATCAAAATAGCTTTACTTCAAATACAAAAAATTAAGGTGAACACAAAAATAGGTAGTTGACATTTAATTTTATCAGAGTAATCAATTTGCCTTTCAACACGACTTTTAACAAGCTTTAAAACTTTCTATCACAATTTGTCAGTTGTATTACCAGTAAGTCTCTTAGTATTGCTTAGTAGTCTATGAAACCTATAACAGATATCAAAGGTATACATGCCTTATGGAGAGTACCGAAAGACACTTCACCATCAACTAAGAAAATAAATGGTTATCAACAGCTATGTACAAACACACCCATTACATGACTGAAATAAGTATGTGTTTAGCTCTTGCCAATGAAGTGTTCAGCAGCTCAGCCAAAATTTAAAGACACAGGCAAATAAGTGTATTCTCAGCCTATAGTTCTCCAAACTAGCTTCCCAAAGACTTAATGCTATTTTGAGTAATACTATTTTAAGATACTAGTAAAAGTTATTCACTGCCTACCTAGAAAAATGTACACACAAATAGAAAGGTTTTGTTTTGTTTTGTTTTGAATTCACTGAGAAGAGAGGAGAGGTAGAGAGACAGACTCCCACATGCACCTCGACCTGGATCCACCTGGCAAGCCCACTAGGGGTTGATGCTCTGCCCATCTGGGGTACTGCTCCATTGTTCAGCAACCAAGCTCTTCTTAGTGCCTGAGGTGGAGACCATGGATCCATCCTCAGCACCTAAGGCCTACTTGCTCCTGCATGGCTGCAGGAGGGGAAGTGACAAATAGAAAGAGAGAGAGAGAGAGAGAGAGAGAGAAATGATGGGGGGGATGGAGAATCAGATGGGCATTTCTCCTGTGTGCCCTGAGCGGGAATTGAACCAGGGACATCCACATGCCAGACTGATGCTCTACCATTGAGCCAACCAGCGAGGGCTAAAGGTTTTCATAGAATTCCAAAGGGTTTTCAGATTCTAAAACCCATTCATAAACTTTCTAAGCCTGAGTTCAGAGAATCCAAAATTAAGAACCTCTACTGTAATGCTCAAATTACTCTCTTAATACTAACAAATCAAGTATAAATAAAGGTCTTCAGAATATAACTTACGTTCAACCACTCCTCTTGTCCAATTTTCTTTAGAATATACTTCTAACATAGCATATTAGGTGCTTCAGAAGAAAAACTTTAATACACTTTATATTTGGATTGGGGTTAAAGGACAAAATATATTGCTTGATTGTATTTTACTTAATTATTATCCTGGACCAGAATCACAACGATTTCTACTCTTTATTTTTAAAATGTCCTCCAAATTAGTTCCAATGATATATACTGGAAATCAAGCTGAAAAATTATAGCTACTAATGTCAAAAAAAGTGACCAAGCTATAATTTAACTTTTCTACATTTAACGAAGTACACATTAAGTCAATAAATCTGCACGCACAAACCTGATTCTTTGAAAGAACTTTTCATTTATTATTTGAGGATATTTAATTTTAATTGTAAGATATTTTCTTACTGTGAAAAAGGAATACAAATTGAGCACACAAAACAGTTAATCATTCCCTTAACTTTATATTCAAACCACTCGTGTTTTACAGATTTTATAGTGGATAAAATGAGTCACATTAAGATTAAATAACTCATGAAAAGTCATATATGAAATTAGAGTGCCAAGAATTAAATTGTGGAATGTGAATTCCTAGCTTTGTGTTCTAACCACTACAAAACAATCCCTCTCTTTAAGATAGTTTTTTTATTTTTTAAGAAGTCAAATTCACTCACTTCTGCCAATTCTTAGATTTACATGCAAAAATTTGTCTAAACCAGAGATGAAATTTTAAGTTTTATGAAGAAATCCACTTTGTAAAACAAAAACAAAAGGTCAAGAAAATTGTTCACATAGTTCAGGGCACCAACTGTGACAATTTAGTTCAGCTGTAATTTTATGAATGTATCTACAAGTCAGGATTTTCTCAAAAACAAGGAGCAAAATTAAATAACAATACTTTGTATCTAATTGTTTCAGGTATTCTAAGAATGCTTTCTTAAACAAGTTTTGTTCCATCAATCAAGGTAATGGTGACCAAATAATATTGATAATTTGTCAATGTTTACCACTAAGTAAAAGCCCCAGGAAGGCAGAGACCCTGTGTGCCCTAATTACTACAGTAATTATAAAACCTACACTTTACTTACTAACATATAATAGAAACTAAAATACCTGTTGAATGAATGGAAGCATTGAGCACCAACTATAATACCATATATTGTACTATTCTAAATCCTGTACTTAAAGCATTTATAGTATTTTTAAAGCTTATTTGGGATTCCAATAAAATTTTACATATATATTCATGTACATACTATTAAATAAAGTAACTATTCTTACCATAATTATCAAATAACTTAGGAATAAAACAAATATTTAATTTCTATTCTAAAATGCTAATTGTGGTTTAGAAGTATCAAAAATAAATTTCAATACATAATGTTTCTATATCAAGTTTAACAGAAACATTTAAGAAAATTTAAAACCCTTAACAAATACATATAATTCATACCCCAAAAAGGCAAATCTGACTAGCTTTCCCACCAGTGAAAAGGTCTAGTAGTTATCCTTCTGTAATCTAGAATAGACAATAAAATGTGAAAGGAGGGGGAAGGGTAAACCACAAAGGAAGCTGACGTTTATTTCTGTATCAGCCTCACCCTTCTGACCACAGAAGGTCTATGAAGCCTTGCCTCAGTTGGGGGAAGGGTAAAAAAAACTTACCCAACATATTAAAAAAAACAGGAACAATACAAAGAGTTTTGAGAATAGTCAAAAATGAACTGTTAGCTTTTATATGTTATTTTAGTTTGCTGAAGATAAATTCTAGAACACTAACGTATTAAAATTATAAAAAGCAATTCATTTAGAAATTTAACTTTGCAGCTTACCACATTCTAGAATTATATGTTTATATACTTCAAAATGTACAAGCATCAAGAGAAACTAGATCATGATCCTAATTTACATTTCATAAAAGTACTGAATATTAAAATTGGTAATATAGTATAAGAACTTAAAGGAAGTTTCTGACAGATAAAAGAACATGATTTCCAATTTATCAAGATTTACTAATTAGATATGTCAATATTGACCATGTGACTCATTAACCCCATCAATTAAAAAAAATGTTAGGCCTCTTTCATAATGATATTAGAAGATGGGATATTAGAAATCTGAATTTGTTTTAATCAGATTCTATCCAGATTTTTGCTCTAAAATGTGAAAAAGTACACCTAATTCAAGTTTTTTATTTTTATGATGTATGTCATCTTATTTGTAGAACAATTCAGAATTATTAATATTGTTCTTTGCAAAATTTAACTTCTCCAAAATCTTCTAAGAACAAAATATTTTATAGACTTTATAGCTCTCATAATATCCCTTGGTTTGTAAGCAAAGTTCATTTAATAAATGTATGTACATTTGCCCTGGCTGTGTAACTCAGCTGGTTATAGTGTCATCCCAATATACCAAGTTCAATCCCTGGTAAGTACACATACAAGAATCAATCAATGAATGCATAAATAAGTGGAACAAATTGATGTTTCTCTCTCTCTCTCTCCCTGACTCGCTCTCTAAAATCAATAAATTTTTAAAAAATTTATCAAATTAAATAATAAGTAAATGTATGTATATTTACTCATCAAAATAGTAACTTAGAAAAATAGAAAAGAATGTCCTTTATTGTGTGTTCTGTTCAAGGCATATTTAGTTACTTGCTCAAAGCAGTTTCCAAACTTTTTTGCAACAGAGGGAAAATTGGAGATATCTAGTCTACCCTCCCATCTTAAAGAAAAAGAAATCATACAACTAAATAGATCACACAACTTTAGATTCAGAATAAAAGTAATCAATGGACTCCAGCTTAATCTGCTTTTACAATACACTAAAGGATGTCATAGGATACATATTTGACATGGCTATTAAAAAAAAGAAAGAAAACTCCTAACGGAATCTTAGGTTATCTCAAATAAAGTTCTGTTCTATTGAAGATGTTAAGATATTGACAATGTTATGTCCATTCTAAGACTCCTTATTTTACAGCTGACAATGACAAATACAAAGTGGTTCAGAAGCAGGTTACTGGATCAAGAAAAGCTATCTAGAAACAAGGCCATAAGAGAACATGTAAGGATAACGGCTATGTTTAGCCATATTGAAATCTCTGAAAGATTTTCACATGAAAATCTATAAAAGGAGAACCATGTCTACTGGGTAGATGTTAACAGAGTAGAAAACAGAACTTGCTGTGCAAAGAAATGCCCACAAAATGGAACAAACACATCCTGAGGTAGTGAGTTTCCCATCACTGTAGCATTCAAATTGAGGCTGAGTAAACGGTTTGTCAGAAAAATTATAGAAAAGACTACTGCACTACATAAAAATTAGAAAACCACTGGCCACCGAAGTCCTTCCAATGCAATGATTCTATGACTAGTCCATGTGAGATATAGGTATCTACTTACACTTTCCTGTTACAATGCAAAGAGAAATAATTATAGATTTAGAACTAAACAATTAAAAAAATCCTGAAAAGTTTTTTAAATATAGCTTTTAATACACCATTATACCCATATATTTTGCACATATAATTAAATGAATATGCCAGAAATTATGAAACGTGCTTTCACTTTTAGTTCTTAGTCTGATGAGGTAAGATATCATCCTTATTTTGCAAAATAAAGATTGTGTCTAACATCTGTCAATAACATAATTACTTTTCAAGAGTCAATTTTTGTTTTCACATTGAGATTTTCAAAGATAAAAATCAATCATACTATTTTACTGTACACTTATCAATGCAAAAGACTCAGGAAACCATTTTAACATAAGCCAAAACACTGCCTCTTGAACTAAAATCAGCTGAAGACAGAAACTGATCACCATTTTCTAATCCTTTGTTAAGTGCCTTTAATTTAAAGCTCAACAAATGCTGAATACATAACTTAAATAATTGGCATAGCTTTTATAAGATCCATATATATTAAAATGGTAGTGCTAAGTGGTCTTATAATCTCAGGTCACCCCTCTGCATTAAGGAATTTACACCTTGGTTAAGTCAAAACAGATTATTATTAGTGCATACATTCTCTGTATGCTCTATAGTATAGAATTGTATAGTACAGAATTATACTATCAAATATGAGTTAATTTTTTTTTTAATTTAGGAAAGAAGAGGAGTATCTAACCATTTATTTTTTTAACCCAGCATAATAACCTAGGAATTTTTATATAACAAAACTTATAAAGCACTCTACTAAGTGCTTTACAAATATTAACTAATTTAATATAAGATAGACATAATTACAATTACCTTCATCCCCACTACTCAGATGAGGAAACTACAGTGTTAAGAGTTATAGTAATTTAATTGGGGTCACAGAGCTCATTGGCAGTTCATGATGTTAAGCAGCCTCTTCCCATGTACTATCCTCAAATAAAAGCCCTGACCTTCTATCAGGGGCTCCGAAGTTAGGTGGGATAAATTATATAACATAAAAACTCACTAACGCTCTAGTCAGTTAAGACAACCTTGTATAGTAACAGCAGAGGTGACTTTTCTAAACATTGCTAAATAATGACTGAGTTTATATAATTATAGACACATAAATCCAAAATGTGAATTTAAACAACATATACATCATAAAATGTCCTTACCTTCCTAGCTCTTTAGATGTCAGTGTATAAAAATTATTAAAGTTTTCCATTTTAATCGGAGTTTGAGGAGCTGTAGTTAGCAAGCCTGAAATACTTCGGCAATCAAATCTTCTCCTCGACATGTTAGATTACTTCCAGATATACGTCTTTAGTCACTTATTTTTACCTATTTAAAAAAAACAGAAGACAGAACACATAACTTAAATGTAACTAAGACAAAAAGATGTTATCTCAGACAGGATGTGCATTACATTATCAGCTCCAAATATAAGATACAACAAAAAAGAATATTTAAAGAACAGATTCTACCACACACATAAACTGGTTATCACCTCTATGGCACTAAGTTACTGATTTCATTCAAAATAAAACTACTGTTAAAAAACCTGTAAAATTCTTTAAAAATAATAAAAATGTAATATAACCAATAATTCAATTTCATTTTAAATTCGTCTTTAAAATGGTATCTTACTTTATCATAGCAAAGTAATAATTATTCTTTTAAAATTAATTTCACACGGCCAAACAAATTTGTAGTGAATTCACCTTTTATATAGGAACTGTATTATTGACATCTGAATGACTACAAAAAAAATAGAATTTGTTCTCCAGACTGTCATTTCAATGCTAAGCTCAGAAAACCTTCATAGGCTTTCAGAGTTCCTGCCTTTCAGCAGAACCAAGCACAGAGCCTGCCGTGTATGAGGAGCACTATCATTGTGCTGGATGAGTGGCTGACCATACAGAAAGCCTTATTCTGGAGTTCTGATTTATATCAGAAGCTCATATTTATCTCAAACTTGGAGATATTTACATGTATGTGTTCAGTTTGAACGTCAAAACTACTATTTCATATTAATGGAATTCAAATAACAGCAAATTATATATTTTAAGATACTTCTCATTTTCTGCTATGCCTGTCCAATAAAAGATCCAATATTATTCTTCTAGCATCCTTTTATAATAACCCCGTAGGCTTTTGTTTATTCTCTGCCACATTTTTCCTCTCATTTCCTACCTGACATGTTCTTACTGTTTCTTTACCTTCCTAAATCCAAATGCCAACAAAATTCAACTTAGCTAATAGGTAGTGTGATTCAGCTCAGTGTTTTTGGCTTCTGTTTTCTTGGTTTTATTCGTAAGTCAGAAAATTTTCTCTCTCTCTCTCTCAGTCTTTGGGAAAACAAAACCCTCACCAGTGGGAATCTCTTGTAGTCTTAAAAGGTAGCAGCAGAGCATTCTGAAATAACACTTGGACGGAAGGAATCACATCTGGGTTGGAATCTTATTTGCCCACATACCAGATATGAGAGTAACAAAATTATTTAGCTTTGTTACTGTCAAGGGCTGAATGGATTGCACTCCCCTCAAAATTCATATATTGAAGTCCTAACCCTTAATACCTTAGAAAGTGACTGCATTTGGTGATAGGGCCTTTAAAGAGGTAATTAAGCTAAAAATAAAATCATTAGGGTAGGCCCTAACCCAACAGGAATGGTGTCCTTATAAAAAGAGATTGGACACAGAAACACACAGAGGGAAGAACATGTGAAGACATAGGGAAAAGGCCACCTACAAACCAAAGACAAAGGTTGCAGAAGACACCGGACCCTGACAACACTGATCTCAAAACCTCTACTCTCCAGAATTAAGACAATAACTTTGTGTTGCTTAAATTACCCAATCAACAGTACTTTATTATGGCAGCCTAATCAACTAATACTTTAAAACAGCTACTTTTAAAAATAAGAAATAGCCTGACCAGGAAGTGGCACAGTGGGAAGAGTGTCAAACTGGGACGCGGAGGACGCAGGTTCAAAACCCTGAGGTCGCTGGCTTGAGCGGGGGTTCACCAGCTTGAGCACAGGGCCGTTGGTTTGAGCGTGGGATCACAGACATGACCCCATGGTCGCTGGCTTGAGCCCAAGGTTGCTGGCTTGAGCAAGGGGTCACTTGCTCTGCTGTAGCGCCTCGGTCAAGGCACATATGAGAAAGCAATCACTGAACAAATGGGGAGACACAGCAAAGAATTGATTCTTCCCATCTTTCTCCCTTCCTGTCTGTCTGTCCCTCTCTCTGACTCTCTTTCTCTGTCAGAAAAAAGAAAAAGAAAAAAGAAAAATTTCAAATATATATCATAACAAACACTTGCTTTTCAACCTTATTACTTTGTCATATTATGTTTAAAGTAAAAATGATTAAGTCATCATACAGTTGAAGTCGGTCCTTTCTTTTCATCCCCAGTTTACATTCTTACTACCACTGGGTGGGAGAGCTTACTGTTTCCTTGCCGTTTGCCCCATTTGGACTTTTAATTTTGGCTCTTCTAGTGTGATGAAGGTAAAATGAAATTTGTAATTTACTTTGTATTTTTCTGATTACTAGTCAGGAATGCTTGAATTCTGTTGCCTCTAAAGTATGAATGATAATTGAATCTATCTTGCAGAGCTCTAAAGATTAAAAATTAAAATACAATGAACTCATGTACAATGATATTGGTATAGTGCTAGTCATGAGACTATATTATGATTGTCCAAAACATACTATTGTTAATATTCTATCTAAAGATACTCTCTATGCAGTCTCTTACCATTGTATCCTGTTTCCATATATAAAAATCTCACTGTTAGCTTAAATTCAACTCTTAAAATTCTGTCTTTTTTATTGTTTTAATGAACTATTTGTGTACTTTCTTAGTTCTGGTGACACTGAGTTCCATTGGTCACATATTCCTCTCTAAAAAAAAAAAAAGGAAAGAAAAAGAAAAATCAGTACAGCCTGACCAGGTAGTTGCAGAGCGGATAGAATGTCAACCTGGTACACTGAGGACCCAGGTTCAAAACTCTGAGATTGCCGCCTTGAGCGCATACTCATCCGGTTTGAGCATGGGCTCACTAGCTTGAGCGCGGGCTCACCAGCTTGAGTGCAGGGTCACTGGTTTGAGTGTGGGATCATAGACAGGATCCCGCAGTCACTGGCTTGAAGCCCAAGGTCACTAGCTTAAGCAAGGGATCACTGGCGTAGCTGGAACCCCCTAGGTCTAGGCACTCCGAGAAGCAATCAACGAAAAACTAAAGTGCCTCAA
Source organism: Rhynchonycteris naso (assembly GCA_037038555.1). NCBI lineage: Eukaryota > Metazoa > Chordata > Mammalia > Chiroptera > Emballonuridae > Rhynchonycteris > Rhynchonycteris naso. The sequence continues at coordinate 37,916,969 of CM072997.1, read as the reverse complement.
CTACAAGCTGATGCTTATCTCTCTCCCTTCCTGTCTATCTTTGTTGGTCTGTTTCTCTCACAAAATAAATAAATATAGTTAACAAATTCTACATTCAATCTATTTTTTTCTAGCTCATTTTTGTGTTTCTATAAATTTTTTCCTAAATTTAAAGTTTATGTGGAATCTAAAGAACAAAGCAAACAAAACTGAAACAGACTCAAAGACAGAGAAAACAGACTGATGACTGCCAGAGGGGGAAGGGTTGGGGGGATGGGTGAAAGAGGGGAAAGGATGAAGAAGTACAAATTGGTAGTTACAAAATAGTCATGGGATGTAAAGTACAGCATAGGGAATATAGTTAATAATATAGTAACTATGCACTGTATCAGGTGGGTAGTGGAAGTACCAGAGGGAGCACTTTGTAAAGTATATGACTGTCTAACCATGATGCCCTATACCAGAAACTAATACAAAATACTACTGAATGTAAACTTTAATTGAAACATAAGATTAAAAAAATAAAAATAAAACTATGAATATGCATGCTTATAATCACAGTTTGTTATATATATATATATATACAGAAGAAAGAGATGTACCGGTATCACAGATAAAAATTGGGTTACATTCTCAATATTGTTCATCAATCAGGACTTGGGAAACATGCGAACAAGAACATACCAAATTCAATCAGAGATAGAATACAGGCTCCTGAGTCTAAGATGTTCACCTCATCCACATTCTAGAATTTCTTTTGTCTATCTCATGCTGCAATAATACACCAGCAACAAAGTGATCTATTCATAAGAACTGTATTTAGTAGAACTAAGATACATTTTACGCATAGATATTTTCTACTCTCAAGTTTCAAAAGAGTAAATATGGGTCTTACATGTAGTCAAAAGTTTATGTTCAGTGAAGCTTTGTAAGAGTGAAAAAAATAAAAAACTTGTGGAATGAATGAACCCCAAAGTCCAACGGTATGGAAATGCTTAAATACACCTAAATAATAGAGCATTATATACTCAAAAATTGTGCTTCCAAAGAATCCTTTTAACTCAAATTATTAAGTGAAAAAAGGAAGACAAAACTTTATTTACAATATGATAATTTTGTGGGAAAATATAAAAGCAAACAGAAGACTGGAAAACTATGGCAAAATGTTAACAGTGGTTATCTTCTGATGGTGGCATTATGGCAGTATTTATACTTTCCTGTGTTTAGGTTCTCTACATTAAACAGGTTATATTTTAATAATCAATCAAAATTAGTAAATACCTTTGGGTAGAGAAGATGGATGAAAATATATGATGGGATGCTAAATGCAGAAACCCATTTGCAACAGCAAAACATAACTCTTTATACATTAAGGGTTTACTTGGCTAGAGTACAAGAGCGATAACTAATCAGGGTTTTTTAAGGCCTCAACATTTTCTCTGCATCTACATAGAGCAGATGGTGTTCATTATCCAAATACTACATCAGTTCTTATGCAGAAACCATGTAGCATTTAGAACAAATACTAAGCAAAAATTAATACTGTATAGAAAAACCAATTTAAGAAATTGTGAGCCTGACCAGGTGGTGGCGCAGTGGATAGAACATCAAACTAGGATGTGGAAGGACCCAGGTTCGAGACCCCGAGGTCGCCAGCTTGAGCGTGGGCTCACCTGGTTTGAGCTAAAGCTCTCCAGCTTGAGTCTAAGGTCACTGGCTCGAGCGAGGGGTTGCTCCCTCTGCTGAAGGCCTGCGGTCAAGGCACATATGAGAAAGCAATCAATGAACAACTAAGGTGTCAAAACGAAAAACTGATGATTGATGCTTCTCATCTCTCTCCGTTCCTGTCTGTCTGTCCCTATCTATCCCTCTCTCTGATTCTCTGTCTCTGTAATAAAAATTAACTAATTAATTTAAAAAAGAAATTGTGAATTATTGTTACAATTATAATTCTACATAATGAACAATTTGTAACTTTAAGACATATGCTTTTATTACAACTATCACTTGTAAATATCCAGACTCATCCCGAGACCCCTCCAAAATAAACCCAAAATGTGATATACAAACATACTGTTAAATAATTAAGTTTTTAAATACTTATTTAGTTTTATTAGAAGGAAAATTAACTTTTTTAAAAATGAATGAAATGGATAATGATAACATTAATAAGGTTTTATTACTCAAGCTACTTAGTAGTATTTCCTAATACACGACGTTGGCTTTCACCCTAACAAAGTTTCCTGCCCTCACATGTACTGTTGATCATCATAATGAATGAATATACCTACAGTATTTGTATGACTATACTATATATGTAACTGAAAATAGCATTTGGCAATCAGCAATTTAAAAAATACATGTTAATACAAAAATCCTTATTTGAACTGTGATATGTTTTACTATGGCTCTGAATATGCTGGAACACAAGCCATGGCTCAGGAAAAGTAAGAAAGGAGAGCACAGTTTTGAAGACTGAATCTTAAACTTATCCTCTTATTGCTGATCTATATAGTACCACGGTCACAAACTGCTTTAGGCACCCACATAGCATCCCTTAAGTACATTTTCCTTCTCCTCACTGCACTTGAACCAGCTGCCACAGCCTATATTTTCCATTTCCTCTCCTTTAGCTAATTTTGCATACAGCTGAGCTGAATGTCACCTCTGCCCACCAAAACCGCCACAAACATCAGTTGTCTTTAATATAAGACTTAATCCTTGGGTACATGAAGGTTATCAGTAAGCTTTCTGTCTCTTTTTATTCTCTTTAACTCCAACAAATAATCCACAACTTTTCTTGTTTTCTACCACAATTCACAGACCTATAACTGATTCTAAATCACCAATATATCTCACTCCAGTTGAAATAAATTTTGTAACACTTTATTAGGCTAATAAAAATATTAAGAGACTTAGTAAATTTATGTGCATATGCATGTGTTTGTGTGTGTGCAGACACACCACACAATCAAGCACCAGAAATAGTAAAAGGGTAATAGAAGGCAAGATAAAATTAAGCTTTCAATTACACCGTCTTACTAGGAAAAATGGTATCTCAAATTTATTTTCTAAGATTTTCTCTTTCATTAACACCCATTACAATAATTAAAATAAAAATTCAGATATGGATCAGTGAAGGAAGGAACAGAAGGAAATGTTAGATGATGATTTGGGCCTTAACTTACTTGAAGGGAGAGAGCAAATGTGATGTGATCAAAATTAAGACAATCTCTATACATCTCTAAATAACTCTATTTTTTAAATATTCATCATAAAGCCCTGGCTGGTTGGCTCAGCGTTAGAGCGTCGGCCCCAGCGTGTGGAAATCCCAGGTTCGATTCCCGGTCAGGGCACACAGGAGAAGTGTCCATCTGCTTCTCCACCCTTCCTCCATCTTTCTCTTCCCCCTCCTGCAGCCAAGGCTCCACTGAAGCAAAATTGGCCCGGGTGCTGAGGACAGATCCAAGGCCTCCGCCTCAGGTGCTAGAATGGCTCTGGCAGCAATGGAGCAATGCCCCAGATGGGCAGAGCATTGCCCCCTAGTGGGTCATGCCAGGTGGATCCCCATCGGGCGCATGCAGGAGTCTGATTGCCTCCCCACTTCTAACTTTGGAAAAATACTAAATAAATAAATAAAATAAAATATTCATCATGATATTAATTTCAAACGTATCAAACAAAAATAGAATATATCATATACAATAAATGAAAACACCTGGTGAATTAAATCGTCTGCATTGATCTGTTCATTAGCTTCCCAATACCTCCAAGCTATTAAGTCCTTATAGCAGTACACGCAAAAGCCCTTGAGGCCCGGTGCATACCAGCTTCATTTCCTGCCACACTCATACCTCATAGTTTTATCTCCACATCTCTCTTATACTTTCATGTCTGAAACATCCTTTCTACCTTTCCTTAAATGGCTAACTTTTCATATGCATCCTTCATATTTCAACATAGAATGTGATATCCTCAACACCGTCCCTCCAACAGAAGCATTGACTTTTTTAAAACACACAGTTGGGTTAAATGTCTTGCTTTTATATTTCAAATAGGATCCTTGACATATCTCTTTACTTCAGTATCTAACATGTTAGATTTCAATTATGTTTAGTGTCTAAAGAGCAGCAACCATTTACTTTTCTGCCTAAACTCCCAACATGCTCTCTGGCACCTGGTAGGAATTTTTACTGAATTATAAGCAGTATGATATATAGCACACACTCATATCTCATATTTTTAGGTACATCTTATGTCATTCAGGGTTGTACAGAACTTGAGATCTATCTTGAAATTATAGTATTAAAGCTTCAAATGCAACTAGTCTGCTTAATTCAATAATTGGCTAAATAAAATAAGATATATTTTAAATTGCTATTAGAGAATTTCAAGTCTAAACGAGGATGGCCAAAAAGAGTGGAAATATAGATAAAATTACTTTACCAAATATTGTAATGTAATACCAACAGACCATTTATTTTGTTTCCAGATTAGTCACCTGTTTTTATGTGAATACCAACTGCAACTAAGAAAATCAATATATTAAGAGCTATCTCAATCAGGAAGATCAGATACTTCCCTGTCAAGAATTCATCAATCTAGATTTTCCTGAAATAAATTCAAAAGGCAATGAGAAAAGCAAAGTGAGGCTTCCTTTCCACATCAGTATTTATAGCTACCCAGTTTTCCCTAGGAAACAGGAATTGGAGATTTGTTTAGCTATCATCCATAAAAATAAAGGAGGAACCTTCTGCTAGTGTGGAAGAGAGATCCATTTTTAATTAGTCACTGATTAGAAGTACCGTATCTCCCCATGTATAAGACACACCTTAATTTTGGGGCCTGAAATATGAAAAAAAAAGTACTGCATAAAGTTATTGAACTCAAGTCTTATTCATCCTAAACTTCATACAACTCCTCAACCACATGAAAAAGTGGGAAATGCAAGTAAAAAAAATCTACAACCACTGTATAAGACGTACTCAGTTTTTAGACCCCAAATTTTTCAAAAAGGGTGCGTCTTATACATGGGGAAGTATGGTAAATGTATTGGTATAGACATAGAAATAACAATGATTTCCAATTTCAAGGAAGAGATTGTATTCCTTATATGTATTCCACTAACATATTTTGTTGCTTTTTAATTCCATAGAAAGAATAATTCAAGAATTTATTCTTTGAAAATCACAAAAGCAAGGCAGCTAACTGACTCTAGTCCAAGCAGTCTAGTACATATACTGACCAAGGCTGACATTCCAGGTAACAACCCCATGCCTGATTCTGTGCCAGGACAGTAAGGCCTGGTGACATCTCTTCTACCTTTGCAAGAAGAACCAAACCCTATAATTGTGAAACAGGACAGGAATGTGTTGCAAACAGAAATCTAGTGGGCCAACAAACACACAGGGTATGTCATTCAGATGAAATATTAAGTTTCTGTTATAAAATACAGTACTGTTTACTTACAGCATCACTAAAGTACTGTTTATTCAATACTTTTTCCAATGCAAAATGGCATGGGATCATTTGAGGATTACAGATGAAACTACCGCTTCACTATTAGTATAAAAAAATTGTAACGCTTCAAGTATAACTGTGCCCTCTTTTGGGGAACACATTGCAAAGAGTCCTGGGTGCACCAAAATATGTTGCATATAATATCAAAAGAAACTGACCAGCTGAGATGTTGAAGTTCAAGGTTAAATATACTGGGGTAAAAAATGAAAAAGAAATGAAAGAAATAAAAAAGTTGTAACAAGGTATGTCTTGAAAATTACATTATCACAGTATATTTAGATTAAAATGTTTGCAACTTAATTTATAAGTAAATTTGTTAACTAAAATATTCAAAGAAATATACTTTCATTATATAATAGTCTATCATAGAATATAAACCTCTTAAAATTAAAACACTGAATTTTGTCATCAATATTGCCGAAAACTAAAGCGACTAAAACATTTAAGGTTTTCCCAAGTGGAAAGGAAGTATTAATGACTTAATGTTTCTGACATAATCAATACCTGCAGGATGCAAAAGAATTTTTTAAAAATAAGGATCAATCAAAATCCTTTAAAAGCAGAAAAACTAAAAGCACTGTTATTAGCTGCCAATTTTACATATAGGAAATATGCTCTACAATATATGTGCAATTTAAAGACAATTATATGATTAAGTGAAAGTGTCAGTAATGGATTTCCTTGATTCCTGGGTTTTAAATTGGGACTCAAAGATTAAAACAGGAAAATTTTGATAAGAAAACTCTTATAATTATCAAACAGTTTTAAAAATATGTTTAAATGTTTACAGTAAAACATTGTCAGTGAAAGCTTAAAAATAAAATTGTTTGATTAGAAACACCCATAAAAGGCCTGTATCTTCTTCAGACTTGTTATCAATGTGCTGACAGTGATAAATTAGTCCAGTCTTAACTTTCTTTAAAAACTGATTCTATCTTAACCAAACTGCAATTTACTACTCAATGAGTCCAGGAGAAACTGCAACCATACTGTCTGCACACAAAAAGGCCTTCAAATTATTACACAAGTTTTACTTTTAAAACTCAAATATGCTGCCATGTAAATATATTTCACTTGAATTTTAAATCCATAACTTGAAAATATTATCTGAAATACATATGTATCCCCAAAATAAAGCGGCTATTAATAACAACTCCATTAAAGTGTTTTATTAAACATACATATTTTTATATTTTCATCTGCTCAGCAGAGGATGAAGGGGAAGAAGCGGGGTCTTAAACTAGAGCACTGCTTCTATGGACCCGCTTCTTCAAAAATACACAAACAAGTCTACGTGGTTTAACAGTTATAAAACAGACATTTTAGGAGTTACTGAAAACTCAAATATATCGTCATGTAAGTAAGTATATTTCACTTCTGGACAGCTCACTATGAAACGATAAAATGGTGTACCAATAAAAAAGCAGGTTTATCGTCTTTTCCTTCAATAAAATTGTGCTCCTGGTTACATATGCTGTCACTTGTCCACCACAACTCTGTCCACCACGCTGTCTCAGTGCACACATTCCCACAAACTTGAGAACTCAAAGGGGCCATCCCGTATCAAACATCACTGCAGCTTCAGCATATCATTGGTACCACGGAGATAAACATCCACGTTGGCAAAGAAATCAGTGAATGTGACCTAACACTGACATTGGACCATGTGGATGGGTTTTTTAAATGTACTTTTTTCTATATTTCCATTTGCAGATCTCTGTCGGAGTGCCTCTAAGTCTCATCACAACGCCTCCGACCCCCAACCCCTCAAACAGAGAAAGAACTAGCTGCCATAAAGTCTCTTTCAACTTCGTCTCCACTTCTCTCTGAGGGAATTCACATGGAGAGCTTTTCCCTACACTAAAACAAAGAGCTGGGTAAATGTCAAAATCGCAGCCATCATGTGGTTACACAGTTTGAGCACAGGTCATGTACACTTAAGAGGTTTACATGGCGTCAAAATAAAGTCAGATCGCTGAAAACCACCGGAACAACTGCAACTCATCTTTTCTATTCACTGACTTTAAAAACTGTTCATAAGTAGTAACTCAAATGCCCCACAAGACACGCACACACTTTCTCTAAACTAAAGGCAGCTGTGAGCAGGACGCGTCCACGAGTCCAGAGGTGAGCCCGTCCCGTGGCCACACCATAGCTGTGACCTCGGGAGGGACGTGAAGGACCACGTCCACACGACGTGGAGGGGCGCACAGCCGGTCGCGAAGGGGCCCCCACGGGACGTGACCCGGGGAGAGCCCGGGCCGGCCGGGAGCCTGCGCGCACACGCAGACACACTCGCAAAGACGCGCTCTCGGGGCTGAGAAGGGTGCTGGCGGGGGGACCACCGTCCGCCCCCCGCGCCGAACCCGAGGGACCCAGGGAGCAGGACCCCCAGGCTGAACGCGGAGACTGGCGACCCGGGGCAGGCGAGCCCCCTGAGGGGCAGCCGAGTCCGACTCCGTCTCCCCAGGCCGGGAGGTCCGAGGGTACCACAGACCCGCCCACACCGCCTGGGAACCTCCTCGGGACTCCTCCCACCTTCGGGGTCTCTGTCCCGAAGGTAAAGGGGGGCAGGATCAGGGGCATGGAGCCACCGCCCAAGCCTACCCGCCAATCCCAGCAGGAGCGCGGCCGCACGCTCGGGCCGCAGCAGGCTCTCCCGGAGTCGGCCCTCCAAGGGGGCTGTGTCCCGCCCCACGCCGGTGGCCACGGTAGGACGCGTTCCTCAGCTCTAGCCGGCAGAGGCACCGCGTAGCTCCGATCTTGGCAGGACCCACTTTTTATTCTTCCGCACAACGGCCAACAGTTGTGAGCCGGCCCCTTGTGAGGTGGTTCCCGGCGACGGCCGCGCAGACGGTGACCGGAGCTTCCAGTTGAGGTTTGAAAACTGCAGCCGCGTTGCGGGGCAGGGCTGGATGCTAGGTCCACCCGCTCGGTCCAGAGAGCCAATCCGAGCGCGCGGGGAGGGCGGGGCGGTCACGTGACAGGAGGGCGGGGTGCCGGCCGGCGGCGCGTGCTGCGGGGCGGGGCCGCAGCGGTAGAGGGTGTGTCCCGCGCCGGGCGAGCCAGTGGCTGGGCGGAGCTGAGCTCAGGTGGGGCGCTGAGGTCATTGCTACCTGGGCGGGGTGGGGCGTGTGCTGCTAGGGCCGCGTGCCGAGCTGTAATTCTGGCTGCACCACTCCCCGCCTTCAGAGTGGTCAGTCCATGAGGCATGATTCTCTGCGGACTCGGGAGAGGGAAGAAGCAACAGTAGTCTTAGCTGCTTCCCACTCATCCCCAAACTTCTGTTCCTACCAGACACCTGTTTTCTCTTTGAGTCATCTTCCTGTGACCAGAACCCACCTGCAAGTGAAGAACCCAGTTTGCTGCAACGTGGCAAGCATTAACGTCGTTTCAGCGAACTGAGTCTTTCTGAGGCATGGCTGAAGGCAGTGTAAGGAAAGTCCCAATAGGATGAATTAATGATTTTGCATATAGGATGCTAATGGGAAGGACTAAGGCCACAGTAGAAGACTCCAGGATCTGTTATCCCTTGAAGAAATGGAAAGGTTTAAAGTTTTGTGCAAGACGTGATTGAGCTTTTTGTCTTCTATATATTCTAGAATTGGTTTCAGAGTGTATTTACAGTAATTGAAGAAGACTGTTGGGAAAATACATTGGGAGGGGAATCACTCTCTTTCTAAAGACTTTAACATTAACTGAACAAAAGGGGAGCTTTTCTTGTTCTTTCCCAGTAGGCCAAGCAAATTCTCATTAAACCATCCGTTTGCTCTTCCATACTGTGTTTTCCCCTAGATAAATGCATAAAATGCCTCAGAGTCATTCAGTGAAGGCTGCTTGTTCTCATTTAGAGGATTCATCCCAGTTTAATGTGTGTATTTCCTAAGCCTTGTCACTTGTAGGATCTTGCTTCCTTCTATCTAGTTTCCTGTTGCTAACTATTAGAGCGATGAGAGAAGCCTCATCTTAGGATGGACCCCACCCCACCCCCAAAGAAAAGCCACATGCTGAAATGGATTTTTCAGTTACCATTATCTAAAAGTCCACAAACCAATGAGACTGTTCCCATCTTTTACTTTTGGAAATAGTAACCTTTAAGGATCACAGGACTGTGCTGAGGTAGTGATTTTTGTTTTGTGTGAGGTTTAACTATGGACCTCCTCAATTCCAACATTTGAGCAATCACCAGCTCTTAGCAATCTCTTCACAATCGGTCCTCCTTTCTATCATTTTCCCAGTCTCACATCATTTCATATCCCTTCATCACTGCTTTAAACCAACCCTTCTAGTGGTCACTCTAACCAGTCAGCCTTCCAGGGGGTCTTTTCATGTGCCTGCCTTTTCCTGCCTCTGCTTTAGCACCAGCTTTTCACCATCCTTCTGACCAGCACCTATTCATCAACTTCTAACTTTAAGAAGGTTCCACTCTCCAGAATCAGGAATCTTTGCCATTTTCTACTTTCCACTTCTGGTCTGGTCACCTCTTTGTCCTGTGTTCATAAGTGCAGGGCTTACATTTGTTCCAATCTATTTATGCCCCTAAACAGATTGTTAACCCTCGTACATGATGTCAGATTGGCCAGCTAGGATTTAGCACTCTATCCCAAGGACACTTGACTACACTTGCTTGGGTTCTGGCACTGTGGTTCAAGTAACAGGGAATTCCTGGTGCTAAGGAGCAGACGGTACCATCTATGGCCTTGTAGTAAGATTCAGGACTCAACATGTCCCTACATTCTACGTCGTTTACCTAAAATTATTCATACTCATATCAAAGGTACATGTTCATGGTCTCATTCTCTTGAGTGGGAAACGCCATGGTACCTAATGTGTATACTGTGGTTATTGCCTCTGACCACTCAGTTCATTAAGTGGATCCTTAAATGTCATATCCTGACCAGGGATAGTGGTTGTAATGGGCAGAATGTATCCCCAACAAGCTCATGTGTTGAAGTCCTAACACCCAGTACATACCTCAAAATGTGATTGTATTTGGAGATAGGGCATTTAAAGAAATAACGAAGATAAAATAAGTTGATAGTGGTGGGACCTTATCCAAAATGAAGAGATTGCAACACAGACAATGCAGACTGAGGGACAACCATGTGCAGACACAGTGAAAAGGCGGCCATAGGCAAGCCAAGGAGTGGCGCCTCATAACAAACAAAACCTGTTGACACCTTGCTTTGAACTTTTAGCCTCCAGAATTGTGAGAAAATAAATTTCTGTTGTTAAAGACTTCCAGTTTGTGGTATGTGTTATGGTGGCCCTAGCAAACTAATACAGTGGTCCTTGCTAATCACTTCGAGTGAATCACCATATGTGACCAGAGGTTTTTTCTGATCATGCTATGATATTCCCCACATTCTGTCCAGTGAAAGTGACCCTCCTCAATCACACCAGGTCTGTCACCACATGCTGACCACATACCAACCAGAGAAGGTGATTCTCCCTGATGGTACATTTACTCCCTGTAGATGCAGAGAAGGAGAGTGGAATTTTATATAAAGAAGAAGGCCCCATAATAAAAATTCCTGCCATTGACCCATGCTCCTTCTGAAAAAAGTCTTAACAGTTATTTTTGTGTCAAAATTCTATAGTTCAATCTATGTGGAAAGTGCAAAACAAGCACTACTACCCGTCTCCAATGGAATAAACCATACATTTGTGGCTGGGTTAAAGACAGCCAGACAGGAGGGAGTGGGGCGGGTTGCAACCTCTGAAGGGGCGTGGCTCCAACTCCTGCTGAATGGAGACAGCTAGTCCAAATGCATACCCTTTCTGGGTGTACTAAGATGGATAAGTCACAGTGCATTTACCCATGGTGCCTATAGAACATCACAATTTGGGAAGCACCGAAGACCACGGAGATTCTAGGACACCTTGTATCCCCTGGCTCTCTTAAAACAAACCCTGTTAGCAAAGGTAATTGGAGCAAGTTTTCTCTGATGAGAGTAATGATTCAGACTGGTACAGGTGTCTTCCTCAAAGAATGACACAATTCTTTTCTCCAAAGCACCCATGCTTTACTAGGATCTAGATTGCCAAACTACCCACCACAGTTCATAGAATATAAACTTCCAAAATCATCTAAAAGAAACATCATGCAAACCACATATGTCAGTCATTTTTAAATGTTCTGGTATATAGTCACATTAAAAAGGTGAATACACATTAAGTTAATTTTAATATATTTTATTTAACCCAGTGTATGCAAAATGCTGTCATTTCAATATGGAATCAGTATGAAAATTTTTAATACTTTACAATTTTTTTGTTTGCTTTTTAGTGAGAGAGTCAGAGAAAGTGACAAAGAGAGGGACAGACAGGAAGGGAGAGAGACTGAAAACATCAATTTTTTGTTGCAGTACCTTAGTTGTTCATTGATGGCTTTCTCACCTGAGTCTTGAAAGAGGGGCTGCAGCCAAGCCAGTGACCCCTTGATAAAGCTAGTGACCTTGGGCTCAAGCCAGCGACTTTTGGGCTCAAGCCAGATACAATTGGGTCGTGTCTCTGATCCCACGTTCAAGCCAGCGACCCCATGTTCAATCTGGTTAGCCTGCATTCAACCCAGTGACCTCGGGATTTCAAACCTGGGTCCTCTGCTTCCCAGGCTGATGCTCTATCCACTGCGCCACTGCCTGGTCAGGCTATTTTACAGTTTTTTTTTTTCATATTGTCTCAAATATGCTGTATTTTATATTTACAACACATCCCAATTCAGATATTAAATTTTTATTGAAAACACTTAGATTGCACAAAATTTGCCAGGGAAAAAAGAAGATTCATATCCCTACATTGTTTCAAGCATAAAAGTTTACAATAAGTGGAGTATCAATTTCTTAATTTAAATGTAACTAGAGTGAAATAAAGTTATAATTCAGTCAAGCTAGCTACATTTGAAGTGCTCCATAGCCACATGTGGCTGGTGGCCACCACGGTGTGCAGTGCAGATTCAAATGGCTACAAATTTGTTTCCTAAGTGGTTCTAAACCTCAATGTTGTTTAATGCAGAACTAGATACAATGTAGGTTCTCAATAAATCATCGCATCAGAGCAGTTTGTTGGAACTTCAAAAATCCTCAAGGATAGTAGCCCAGCTCTCTTCTTTAGAAAGGAAAACATCTAGAATAAGTTAAGGAACTTGCAAAAGATCTCACAGCTACACTAGTGAGTGCATGTCTGAACAAGAATTTAGGTCTCTTGATTCTTCATCTTAAGAACATTCCCTCTGTCAGACATATCTCAGAACAAAAAAGATTTTAAAATTTATTCGAATATCACTTGAATACTATAAGCAACGCAATATATACTTATCTCCTAATTGCATTTGCATTACCTGCTAAAGACAGAGTGTCTAGAATATTTAAGGCCTCCTTCCACCGTGGTTTGGGGTCGAGGTGATTTAATCTGTCAGTCACTGTTACCTTGGCCCGTCACTGCTTCCTCTCCTTGGAGCCAGCTCACTGCACATCCGCCCACCCAACCCCAGAACATCCGGCCACGTATTTTCGTCTGCAGCTGTCCTTACCCAGCTGTCTCCAACAGTTTGGTTAAGGTTATGCGTCAGAGAATTCTTTATATTTGCAAATCAAAGTATTCAGTAAAAACTGCAGCAAAGTTATAAAACTGATACCCTCCAGCCACAGATACACCAGCTTTGAGGTGAAAGGTGTGTGAGTGTGTGTGTGTGTGTAAGACACACACACACACACACACACAGAAGGTGTACATGAGTTACTGTATTTTCCCATCTATAAGACGCTCCCATATATAAGACACACCTTAATTTGGGGGCCTGAAACTTTCTAAAAAAACGTATTACATAAAGTTATTGAACTCATTTTATTCATCATCAAATTCATACAACTCCTCATCACTGTCAAAATTCCCATCCATTAGCTTGTCCTCATCTGTGTCTGATGACAAATCACTGTCTTCATATATTGCCTTGTCCTCAGTTCCATCTATGGCATTTGAAATGCCACAACCACTGTATAAGACACAGCCAGTTTTTAGATCCCCAATTTTTTGATAAAGGTGCATTTTATACATGGGGAAATACGGTAAGTGTGTGGCATTAAACAGATCTGCATTGATGTCCCAGCTCTGCCCATTCCTAGTTGTAAGGCTTTGGGCAATCCTCAGTTTCCTCATCTGCAAACTAAGGATAGTAATAATAGCTACTACTATAAGATGGAAGTTTAATAATGCACATGGCGCATAGAGCCCAGCAATATAAGCCCTTAGTCCACAATCTGTTGTTGTTTCCCGGTGCTCTGCAAGCTCCCTGAGGAGGACTGCATTCATCTGGCTCGCTACTGTACCTTGTGAGTAACAAGATGCTTGTGATGTAGTAGATCCTAAGTCAGTGGTTCTTAACCTGGGTTCTATCGAACCCTAGGGGTTCGATGAGTCAGTCTCAGGGGTTCGAAGAAACCTCTGCCGCGGAGGCCAGAATAAAGTAATACTGTAATTTGTTGTGAGTTCATGCACTTTGTTGGTTTTGTTCTTTGAGCAAGGTGATGTTCATGCACGGCTCATTTTGTGCACCAGTAAAAAGAAATATACCTATGTCTTGAATTTGGAAAAAAAAAATCATATTTTATTTATCACTAAAGAAGGGTTCAGTGAATGCGCATATGGAACTGGTGGGTTCGGTACCACAAAAAAGGTTAAGAACCACTATCCTAAGTGAATATTTTTTGAATGATGTTAGAAGATATTGTACTTAGCATTTCCGTCAGATTATATGATCGATGCCAGGAGAAACATGGTGACATCATTTGTAAGAAAAAGAAAGGAGATGACAGGTTTCCCTTTCAGAATCTACCTGGTGGAGGCACCCAGGTTCACAATGAAGCTATAAGGTCAACAAATGGTGACGTCCAGGGCTGTGTTACATAATGAAATTAGAGTCACTAATGTTTAAAGGGAAGCAGATTGTTGAGTGGAACAAAGATATAAATATAGGGTGTAAATTGGTCATCTATTTGCTTTTAGTTGATAGATGTCTATTAGTTCTCCCCAACAAATCTCCTCCCTTTTCACTTTCTTAAGAAACTTCGTGTACCAACAACATATTCAGTGAATCATGACCTGCTGTCACATTCTCAGAACACATGGCAGGTAAGAAAACGTGAAGCTTTCAGGAATCCTTAACTGTGTGTCTCCTTACGTCAGGCAGTAATAAGCATAGATAAGGCAGGGTTGATCTTCAACCCCTACCAACCTCCTTGTTGGGAGTGCTCTTTGCCTCAAGCAGCTTAAGGTGACAGCATGAGCTTTGAGAAGGCCAACCTACTCCACTAGCTGAGTCCTTTTGTGGCATAAAATAAGTGCTGGGAATGTGGGAAATGTTACTATTAATAATTATCACTACATTCCAGACATTGGGAATATTCAAAGTGTCCCCGAGTCTCCCTGGTAGTTAACCTTACCTTCAGATTTACAGTTGTAAAGCCAGTAGTCGCGGTCACTATCACAGCCGCCTGGCCAATGCAGGTTCGCATTTGATTCGAACAGTCAGTAATGAAACAACGGAGCCAAAAACTGGTGAGCCATCAGCTTTAATTTTAGCTTGCACCCGGCGGGCAAGCAAAAACACACACTGGGCTCCAAAACCCACACATTCAGTGCTCACAAAGCTACTGACTTATCCGAGTTCCCTAGAATCAAAGGTTTCTAGCTCACCAGACTTATTCACCTCTGTTTCCAATCTCCTCCTGCACAAACTCTTAACAAACTGGCTTCTTCCTCCAGCACTCTACCATCTTGGCTACTTCTCCTCCACATGGCCTTAATCTGCTCTCCTCTCTAATACCTCAGGAACTCAGGAACCAAGAGAGAGATCAAACTACTGGTCTCTCCCACTTTATAGCATAGACTCAAAACCTTTAATCCAATTATACAAACAAGGAAGTCTCTGTATAATGGGATTCCTCAGGAGAGTGCACCACCCTACATCATCCAATCAGTCAAGGGTGTGGGGAAGAACTTACTCTTAAACTAAGCCTTAGGCTATAACGACCCGGCCTGCCCACCGCCTGTTCCAGAACACACATTAATATCAACGAACTTCCATGTGGGCAGCGCCATCTTTAACAAAGTGAGCATAATATATTTTATCTGCCCAACAACAGTGTAGCGTTTCACAGCTTCATTTTTACAAAAAGATGTGAGAGGCTGTTCAGAAACCCTATAGAGGGCACAGATTATGAGAGAGTGAGTCTGTAAATTACTAGCATGAGACCTTGACCAGGCCTGTTTTTTCATTTTTCATTAAAATGGAAATAATAATAGATTTATCCCATAAGGCGCAAAGTAACAGCTCGTTAATACTGAGCCTGGCATTGTTCTCAATGTGCTGGTTAACTCAATCCTTGTACTTCAATGAGTAAAGTGATGTATTTTCCTTCTTTAAAGATAAGAAAACTAAGGAACATGGAAGGATTATGCTTCCCCCCAGTAACCTAAATTAGCAGTGAAGCTGTAACTAGTGAAGCCAGGATTCAAGCTCATCTTCTACCACAAGGCCTTTACTCTGCATATTTAATAATTATAGCTACTAACAATAGAGCACAGGTTCTTGGGTGTTCAATTCACCTTAGTCCCTGGTGCCCCTGCTCTTTTCAACTGTTTATTTTCTTTCTCACTTACTATTTCAGAATGTCTTCATTGTTAAAGTAACTCTACAAATACCAAATGCAAGAGGAAAAGGCTAGAATGAACCATGTGGCAATCGAATAGAGTTAGAGACATTGGTATGACCTAATGTTTAGCTCAATATAGATGCAGATGTTGTCATATAGAACTATTTATAAACATACGTGTGTACCTGGGTATAGATACACACGTATCTCCTTGCCCTGTCAGCAGAGAAAACAAAGAAGCAATGACACCCCAGGAGCAGTGAGCATTCCTACCACTCAGGTCTTAGTTTCTAATACCATTCATTCTCCCAAAAAAAGGAACCAAAACTCCTTGGGGAAATTGATGCTTCTGGAACTGTGGCAGGAAACATACAGAATGGCCTAGAACATTGTGCAGTGCCAGAAAGAAGGAAGTTGAAACAAACAAATCAACAAACTCTGTAACAGTGATGAAAGTATGTCAAAGGGTTCAGGAGCCAACTGACAGAACTCCCAATGGCAAATGCTGGGACAGTTTGAGCAACACAATAAATAAAATAGTGTTGGATTATGACCCAAGGCATAAAGTACAGCTAGTGCTCGACTTATGACCACGATTGGTTCCAACAGACCGGTAGTAACACGATTTGGTCGTAAGTTGAGTAGGCTCTATGTACAGTACTGTGAAATGATGTTATAAAAATCCTTAAGTCATATTTTATCATAATTTTCTTTCATTATTGTTATATATCATAATTTTCTTTGTTCATTTTATGCCATTTGTATCATCTCTACACCATTTTGTTTCTCATTTTTACATTTGTCAGGTTTAAGTAAAACACTGCATTACCAGTACAACTGATTTAATACCATTTTCACGTTCTCTCCTCCTTCGTACTGCTTAATTACCTTCATTTTTGTGTCGAGATCGATGGCCTTTCTTTCCTTCTTGGCAGGCTGAGGCGTAGACAAAGACAATTTCTTCTTGGTAGGAGTTTCATCTTGGGAGGAGTTTGATGAAAAATATCCAAGACACAAAACACAAATTGCTGTACCAAGTCTGGAATAATAGTTGAAATGGTGCATGCGGAGATGGAGTGCTGCCGGAAGCCAGTCCACACTGTCCTACGCCCAGCTGGGCAACGTTTGCACTGCCAGACGCTGAGCAGTCGTAGCTAGCAATTGTGGTCGTAAAGTCGAATGGCCGTAAGTTTCATAGTCGTAAGTTGATCAATACTTGTAAGTATTCATGAGTACATACTGACATAAATAAATGATTGAATAAATACATGGAAAGAATAGACAACTCTCCCATGTAGAAGAATTATGAATATGTAGATTCTCTACCCCCAAATCGGTGGATCATAACTCCCCACTCCTTAAGCATGAGCTGTGCAGAGTGACTTTTTTTTTTTTAATCTGAAATAGCACAGTATGGGAAGGGAGGAAAAAGAGCAACTTCATAGTGAAGTAACCTGACAAACGGTACCTGAAGCCAGGTGATCAAAGTTAATAGCAATAGTCGTAAGACATTTTAAAAAATTTATTTGTTGACTTTAGAGAAAGAGGAAGGGAGAAGATATAGGGAGACAGACAGACAGAAACATCAAACTGTTCCTATAGTGCCCTGACTGGGGATTGAACTGTCAACCTTTGTGTATCAGGACAATGCTCTAACCAACCAAGATATCTGGCCAGGGTCAGTCATAAGACACTTTGATCATACCCTTTATCTGATGTAATGAGAATGACACTTTGTGGTCTTCCTTCCAAAACTCTTAACTCTAGTTCAACCATTAAAAAACATCAGAAAAATACCTATTGAAGGACATACTACAAAATGCCTCACCTAAACTCCTCGAAACTGTCAAGGTCATCAAAAACAAGGGAAACTGTCACAACCAAATGGAACCCAATGGGGTGTAATGACTAAATGTAATGTGGTTTCCTGGTTGGGACCCTGGAACAAAATAAAATGACATCACACAAGAACTAAGGAAATTGGAATAAAGTATAAAATTTAGTTAACAAAAATGAATTAATATCAGTTCATTATAACCAATGTACTCTACTAATGTATAATACTAACAAGGAAACTGGCTATGGGCTTTACGTACTTTATGTACTATCTAAAATTGTTCTAAAATGAAAAAGTGATTTTAAAAAATGAATGAATCTGTCATTGTTTTAAAAAATCCAAATTCAGGGAAATATAGAATCATAAATTAGAGCTGGAAATAATATTTAAGATCAAATGAAAGGACAAAATCCATAAAATAACCAAAACACCAAACAGCCATTGCTTTTACAGTCTATTCAAAATACCATTGTATCAGTAATTTGATGCAGACTCAGTCCTGCCAAACTCTGAACAAAATTTCCAAGCCTTAGCTAAAATATATATGTGACAGGAATGCAGAAAGGGATCCAAGTATTATGTGTTTCAATATAATATCTATTATCTAATTTCAATCACAAAGTGAATCTTTCATCTAGCAATTCCCTAACTGTGTTAGGGAGACCTCAACATGTTTTTAGGGAGTCCCCAAGGTTGAAATTATTTTCATAATAATGCTAAGATGATATTTACCCTTTTCACTCTTATTTCTCACAAGTGTATGATTAAGTTTTCCAGACCACAGAATGTATGCTATTACAACAGATTAATGTAGAAGCAGTTATGGCAATCCAAATACTTTCTGTTAAGCCAAAAATTAAGAGAGATCATAAAAATGTAAAACAATAACATCCTTATCATTATTTTGTTTGGGATAATATAGCTATTTTTTTTATAAAATGTATAATTTATGTTAACATGTAATTCTTGTTATTGTTAACATGTAATTATTTTAAATGAATTAATAAATATTTAAATTTTTTTCTTTTAATTTCTAGTACAGTAAAAAAATTTTTTTTAATATTTCATTTATTCATTTTAGAGAGGGGAGAGCAACTTTGGATATTGTTCCTGGTTATCCTCTCCTGACTCAGGTTCTCCAGCCCAGATCTCTGTTTGATGAGCTACACAATATCTTTTAAATACATTCCTTTTCAGCTTCGATCATTCAAAGATGCTTAATTGCTTACAATTAATAACTTGGATCCTACCAAAAGTTGGTTTCTTAGTTTACTTCTGTAGTCATATATCTTGATCATATTTAACATCAGCTTTTCTGAAATTCCACAGATAAACCACGAGTAATTAAAGGACAGAAAAAAACAAAATAAATTTACCTCTTTCTTTATCTGCTATAAAAAAATAAATGACTACAGCTTGACCTGTGGTGGCGCAGTGGATAAAGCGTCGACCTGGGAACACTGAGGTCGCCAGTTCAAAACCCTGCACTGGTCTGGTCAAGGCACATATGGGAGTTGATGCTTCCAGCTCCTCCCCCCTATTTCTCTTTCTCTCTCTCTCTCTCTCTCTCTCTCTCTCCCTCTCTTTCTCTGTCTCTCCTCTCTAAAATGAATAAAGTAAAAAGAAATTTAAAAAAAAAATGACTACAGAAATAAATTAAAATGTCAGAGCTGATGAGGGTTGGGAGGCTGGGTGAAAAAAGTGAAGGGATTAAGCAAAGAAAATAATGCTCACAGACACAGACACCAGTATGGTGATTACCAGAGGGATGGGAGAGGTGGAAGACAGTAGAGAGAGGATAAATGGTGATGGATGGAGACTTCACTTGGGGTGGTGAACATACAATACAGTGTACAGATGATGAAGAATTGTACACCTGAAACCAATATAGTTTTATTAATCAGTGTCACCCCAAGAAATTCAATAAGAAAAGAAAAAATGTTTAGCATATTAAAATATGGAGAAAAAATGTTGGCCTTCAACTCTAACTATAAATTTTTACCTAAATTTTGGAATCGTCATCTAACTTTCAACCAGCAGCAAGTAAGATTTCCATGTGTTACTTCCCAGTTATACAATTTCTATAAAACAGGCAAGAGGCTCTGAAGGGAATGACTGATGATGCTATGCCATGTGCTTAGTTCATTATAAATCATTTCAAGTAACTCCAGCCTTTCTGAGCCAATCAAAACAGAAATGTTCTAACACATTTGAGAGTATCTTGTTTTATAGAGTGCTTACGAAAGGCATGAGAAGCCCACTCGATTTCAAATGTACCACATCATCCATAAAGGATTTTGAAGCTGATTCCTATTAAGTTACTTTTTTATTATTATTTCATGTGATATATAAAATATAATGCATTTCTGTTTGAGCTCATAGGGCCTGGAATGGTTCTGCCTTCTATAATTTTGCAAACAAATTTTACAATATTTTTATTCCAGTCACTTTCTAGCTGGACTTCAAAGATGAAAAGTATACAGGCTATTTAGGTCCTTCAGATCTTCCCATTTCACACTAACTCAGATGTTTAAGGACTTAAATTAATTTTCACCAGGAAAGACATCTTTGCCTGACCAGGCAGTGGCACAGTGGATAGAGCCTTGAAATGGAATGTGGAGAACCCAGGTTCGAGACCCCGAGGTCGCCAGCTTGAGCGTGGGCTCATCTGGTTTGAGCAAAGCTCATCAGCTTGGAACCAAGGTCGCTGGCTCGAGCAAGGGGTCACTCGGTCTGCTGAAGGTCCACGGTCAAGGTACATATGAGAAAGCAATCAATGAACAACTAAGATGTTGCAACAAAAAACTGATGATTGATGCTTCTCATCTCTCTGAATTCCTCTCTGTCTGTCCCTATATATCCCTCTCTCTGACTCTGTTTTTGTAAAAAAAAAAAAAAAGAAAGAAAGAAAGACATCTTCTAATCTTCTACAATTGAAATACTACTTCAGATTAAGGATCTGTTGAAGCAATGTCGTAAAATAATTTAAGGACAAGGTAAGAGGGAAGCGACCCATTGCTTTTTCCTCTCATGATCTTTGATTGTCCAGGTTTGAGTTTAGGGGTTCTTGGATCTGGGTTCTGATATTTCACCAGTTAACTTCTCAGAAGAAAGGTTTGTTTATAGTTGAAATCAACAGGAAAGCATAAATCAGCACATCCCACCTTGCAAATGGGTTGAAAAGTTGAAAAATAGGCACATCTAATGACCAAAACCACCCTAATTCTTACAGGCCTCAATTGGGGGGGGGGGTGTCTTTCTAAACATGAGGTTTTCGAGCCCTTTGCAGATGATTATCTTGGTGACTTGAGCGACACAGCATAAGCATAAAGTCATTTGTCTTTATTTCTTCCTGTCTCTCACCCTGGGTATTTGTCTTCTTCTATACTTGCTAAGAACAGGAAATGTCAAAAGAAAGATCTGATCAGTTTCCATTACTTCAGTGAGCCTTGCTCAGTTGAACGTAAGCCAACAGCACATTTCTATTTGCTTAAATAAATTATACAATTTATCAGGATAGGCTACTCTTGTGCAGTTTTTAATTATCTTTTCATCTTCCAGGCCAAGAGTTCTTCTCACTATTAAGCATATCTCTGAGAAGGTTGCTCTTTTCAAAGTAAAAATAGGCAATACATTTGAGACACTTTCCGTGATTCATTGACCTAAAAAAATCCCCTTCTAATAAATCTGTAATGAGCAGGTCTAAAAAGCTTTTAGGCCAGCCATGCATGCTGGTGCAGGAGGTACTAATATTAAGAGCACCTGAAGTCTGTACAGTATTTTAGAGTTAATATAATGCTTTCACATGTAGTGTTTTATCTGAGCTTCAACAACCCTGAGATTAGTGTTAGCAAGGCTAGAATTATCCCATTTTACAAACGAGAAAGGAGGCTCTAAGAGTGACTTCCCTGTCTGAGATCAGGGCTCAGCCAAGAACCGAAGATTGTAGATCCTCTGGGCTACCTACCCTTAAGAGAGAGGACTATCCAGAGCAGTTATCAAACCTGCTTTCTCTCCTCTCCAAACCCTGGCCCTTTTTCTGAAAATTTAGAGGACACCCTTTGCTAGAGCAGCCATGGACAATGGGGAAGAAAGGAGGAAGTAATTTTTCAGGAGGTCCCAAAGGCCAGATGGCGACCCAGATGGAACCCCCAAGGCCATCTCACCTACAGCTGCATGCAGCTCTAGGAGCCCTGATATCACCCAGAAGCTTAGTGTGCTCATCTCCCCAGCTGGCGGGGCCATGCTCACTTCCTGCTGCTGCCCCGGACTGCCTGAGGCTGTTGTGGGTGGGGAATTAGGCAAATCAATAATAATTTACCACCTAAAGTTTTAAGATCTGGCACAGAAATAAGAATTCCAAACCAATAGTCACAGTTATAGGAAGGTATTTAAGCAAAAGGAGTACACATATTTTTAAAAGTTGATATTTTTGTACTGAAACTACTTAAGTTCAAATGATTCTATTGCAGTGAAATGACAGGAATGTTCTAAATAAACATGGTACAACTTTTTTGTGTGTGCAAGATGCTATGTATACCTGTACATCATTTCATTTAATTCTTGAAACACAACCTTGAGGTAGTCATTATTATTCTTATTTCTCATACGAGGGAACTCATGCTTAGAGAATTCGAATGACCTGCTTGAGATCATACAGCTAAAAATGGAGACAGAATTTGAACTCCGGCAACAAATCCCATAGTTTGTTTTTTGTTTTGTTTTGTTTTTGTTTTTTGGTCAGGACACTGTACTACATCCTAAGTATTAGAGGACCTGTTCTCATTTTTTAAAATTTCCCTTTATGGTCCTATCTGCATAGCTCATTATGCAAACGAGTTTGTATTACTATGGTGGAAAGCAACTTATCTGGTGGTCTAACTTCTAAGGAACAGGAAGTGTTCAAAAAAACTTCTAAGAAGCAAAATAGGTGTTACAGCAAGTGTTCATATGTGAGAAATTCTACTTGGTAGTGATTATGTCTTTTATGTATACTCTGTAATTATTTTGGATGTTATAAGACTTCAATGATAGGATCCTGCGGGAGCTTTCCCTCTGATCTTCCAATGACTGGCTGCTCTCCCACCTTCAGTTCTCACTTTAAATGTTGCATCCTCTGAGAAGTTTTCCATCACTGCTCCCTGGTATTTACTGCACTTTTTATCATAGTTAGTAAGTATGAATTTATTTATTTACTGCCTTTCTCATGAGATTGTAAACTCCCCAAAGACAGCAACCAGGACTGCTTTATTTAGCAGTTTCCCCAGTGCCTATCATGGTGCCTGGCACAGAGTAGCGACTCAATAATGTTGACTGGATGGACGATGGATGGATGGATGGATGGATGGATGGATGGATGGATGGATGGATGGATGGAAGGATGGATGGATGGAAGGATGGATAGAAGGATGGATAGAAGGATGGATGGATAGAAGGATGGATGGATGGATGGATGGATGGATGGATGGATAGAATGATGGATGAGTGAGTCATTCTCAGAAGAATTTCCAAAGGAATCTGAGGAAATGGATCCTTTGATAATGCTACTTAGGGAAGGTGGCATTTTTGGGGGCAATGATAGGTCAGTCACCTTTTCCCTAAAACAAGCTTGAGAACTAGTGGCTTCCCAAAGACAATATTCAGGAACTATGAGGCCAGTTTGCCTGGAGAGAAGGAAAGTGAATATATGAAACAGTTACCAAATGCAAAGCAGTATACTAGATGTACTTTATCTCATTTAACAGAAATGCACTGCACTGCATGAGAGAGGAATTTTCCCGGTTTTATAAATGAAAAAAGTGAGACTCAGATGGTGAGGTTGTCCAAGGCCATGCAACAGATAAGTGGCAGAGCCAGAATATGAAGCTAAATTTGTCATATTTTAAAGACTATACATTCCTCCCTCTTTTTAAAGCAAATTCACTTTAATATTTTTCTTTTTTTATTGGCCTATAACTAACATACAAGAATTCCTCAAGTTTTACGTGCATAGCTTGATGAAATCTAAATATGTATATGTCCTCACAACGACCACCCATGTAAAGAAACAGGACATTTTTTAGCCTGCCAGATGTTCCACTGCACCTCCCCTCGGCCCTTATTCCCAAGGCTAACTATATTTTGATTTCTATCATGACAGACTTCTGTTGTCTATTTTTATTTATTTTTTGACAGAGACAGAAAGAGTCGAGAGAGGGACAGATAGGGACAGACAGACAGGAAGGGAGAGAGGTAAGAAGCATCAATTTTTCATTTCGGCACCTTAGTTGTTCATTGATTGCTTTTTCATATGTGCCTTGATGGGGCGGGGGGAGCGAATAACTCCTTGCTCAAGCCAGTGACCTTGGGCTCAAGCCAGCAACCTTGGGCTTTAAGCCAGTGACCTTTTGGCTCAAGCCAGCAACCATGGGGTCATGTCTATGATCCCACACTTGAGCCAACAACCCTGCACTCAAGCTGGTGAACCTGCGCTCAAGCCGGCAACCTCGGAGTTTTGAACCTGGATCCTCTGCATCACAGTCCAGTGCTCTATCCACTGCGCCACCGCCTGGTCAGGCCGGTTTTTTAAACTTCATATAGGTGGAATCTAGAATATTCTCTTTTTTGTGTCAGGTTTCTTTTGTTTGCAGTATCATCCCTGCTGTTGCTTGCTGCAGTAATTCTTTTTCACCACTGACTTATATTCCAATATAGTAATATAATCACAATACATATATTTATTCCAATAAGTCCTTCATGTGATTTAATCCAATTTAAAGGAAACTGCATTCAATATTGGGGCAATATTGATGGAATTTGTGTTATTTCCAGTGTTACTAATAAAGTCATAAACATTTTTCTCGTGTGTGTTTGGTTGGCATACACACTCATTTCTATGGGATATACACTCAGAAGTGAAATTGCTGGTGATAGCTATGCATATGGTTAGGTTAGCTTTATCTGCCACTTTTCCAAAGTGGTCGCATTCATTTACATTCTTAGCAGCAATGCAGAGAATTTCCATTGCTCTACCTCCTTGCCAATTGTTCCTATCATCAGTCCATTCAATCATAGTCACTCAGGTGGAGGAAGGCCATGGTTTTATACACTACATCAGGGGTCCCCAAACTTTTTACAGAGGGGGCCAGTTCACTGTGCCTCAGACCATTGGAGGGCCGGACTATAAAAAAAAAAACAACTATGAACAAATCCCTATGCACACCGCACATATTTTAAAGTAAAAAAACAAAATGGGAACAAATATAATATTTAAAATAAAAAACAAGTAAATTTAAATCAACAAACTGACCAGTATTTCAATGGGAACTATGGGTGCGGATGCATCCTGTGCTCCTCTCACCACCAATGAAAGAGGTGCCCCTTCTGGAAGTGCGGGGGAGGGGGTGGATAAATGGCCTCAGGGGGCCGTAGTTTGGGGACCCCTGCACTACAGCTTGGTGCCCTAGCGTGTGGGTCACGAGCCTCGGAATAGGAAAGACCAAGAGTTCTTTTCTGCTTCTTGCATGAAGCTGACATGATAGTATTCCCAGGTCTCTAGTATTTCAGGAAAATGAGACTCACATTTCTAAACACACAGTGGGTAAAGAACTGGAACGTCCTAAAAGGATAGAACAGACTAACAAATGGCTCAGGAATGTAAATGAGAGAAATCAACCCATTTAAAGAGAAATAGGTCATAGTAATGAAAAGAGCTTTCCCTCCTTTGATCAGAGCCACAGAAACCTCCAGTAGGGGGGAAAATAAGGCCTCATCAGAGCTAGGCCACATTTTGAACACAAGAGCAGGACTCCTAGGTAAGGGAGTGCGCACCTCCGGTAGGAGTTTAGATCACAGACAGTTGCAACCGCAGCTGGAGCACTTGCTGTGTGCCAGACCCAGTGCTTCAGGCTTTACAGAATGCAGTTGTTAGGACTGTTGGGCTGCACATAGCAGATTCATAACATAACATAAACCTGACTATTAAAAAATATTTCTTTAAAGAACAGTTCTTAGTTCTGAGATTGACCTTCTCTTCTGTGGGTATTAAAATTCATTCCTTTGTATCTAATGATGATAAGAATGAATGACAATTGCTAATTATTATTAGCAAATGCCCCTTCTAACATGTAAAGTTCATCACACTAGGATATTTGCCTGCCTCAGCCAACCAAGTTTTTCTTTTGGGTTGTGTGTGTGGCTGAATTTATTGCCACGTGACACCCAGGTGGGAGAGCCAATGCTTCACAGCATTCTTTTTTTTTTTTTTAATTTCTTTTTATTTATTCATTTTAGAGAGGAGACACACACAGAGAGAGAGAGAGAGAGAGAAAGAGAGAGAGAGAGAGAGAGAGAGAGAGAGAGAAAGGGGGGAGGAGCTGGAAACTCAACTCCCATATGTGCCTTGACCAGACCAGTGCAGGGTTTTGAACTGGTGACCTCAGTGTTCCCAGGTCGACGCTTTATCCACTGCGCCACCACAGGTCAGGCACTTAACAGCATTCTGTAAATCCTTGGTGTTGTATTCTTTTATCTGCAACTACTTTTAAAAAGTGGCATTATAGCCCCCAGGTGCTCATCAACATCCTATTTATTAAAGTAGCAAGAATGTTAAGTGAGCTTGTATGATGGTGATACATTATTATTAACTCAAGTCTATACTTGATTTAGATTTCCTTTGTATTTACCAAATGTCCCTTTTCCATTCCAAGATCTTATCCAGATATCACATTTAGTTACTGTGTCTCATTAAGCTCCTTTTGGCTGTGACTGTTCTGTTTCTCAGACTTCTTTGTTTTGATGACCTTGATAGTTTTGATGGTACAGGTCAGGTCTTTTGTAGAATGCTTGTATATTAGAATTTGTTGTTTTTATGGTTGAACTGGAGTTATAGGTTTTGGGAGGAAGACCTCAGGGATGAAGTGTCATTTTTGTTGCATCTTATCAAGAGAACATACTATCCACATGATTTACAACTGTGGGTATTGACCTTGATCACCTGGCAAGCATAGTGTTTGTCAGTTTTCTTCACTGTAAAGTTACTCTTCTCCACCTCCCCCACTCTGTGCTCTACTCTTTGGAGGGAAGTCACTGTGAGCATCTCCTACTTAAGGGTGGAGCATCTGCAGAGATTATTTGGAATTCCTCTGCACAAAAGATTTGTCCTTTTTTGTTTATTAATTATTCAACCATTTATTTATCATATGGACTTATGCATATTTATTCTATGTTTTATGTTATAATTCAATACTACTGTATTTATTTTGTGGCTCAAATTGTTCCAGCTTTGGCCATTTGGCTACTGGAGCTCTTTCAGATGGCTTCTGTATCCTGTTGTGGGGTTTTCTTTTTATTTTTTAAGTACTTTCTTTCTAGTACAATAAGATGTTCCAGGCTCATCTAGCATATTTACTAGAATCAGTCATTTCTCCAAGGAGGAGGGCTAATTTTTGAAATATGATTTTATATCTTAACTAAGGGCCTTAGCTCAGGACAGGTAAAATCAGCTAGGAAACATTAGTTTTCTAGCATGTATATGCACAATCATTGCCACACCCAAACTGTATGGCCAGTGAGAAAAGACCTGGTTATACACTCCAGCCACAAAGCTATTGGCATTCCTGCTTGGTTCCAACATTCAGACAGCCTGTTATCTTCATTCCTCCTTAAACATTGTTATGAGTGTTATAACAGACAGGTTAATTACAGACGAGAGAAAACAAACCCAAACATTTTCACTCCAAATTATCAGTAGTAGTATATGAGGAAGAGACTCTGATGATATAGACATTGCTTTTCAAACCAGTGAGTGCACACCCTAGGGTACACAGCATTGGGCCAAGGAACAGGCCAAACCACAGTGGTATCTTACTGGATCAGCAAATTTCCTTGATACTTGAAGGGGGAACCAGCTGTTGTTAAAGATTAATAGGGGAAAATTCTTATTTTCAAATTAAAATCAAGTTTGATAATATATGAAAGTGTTACTTTTTTTTTAGAAAGAAAATTCATTTTAGAGAGGAGAGACAAAGAGATAGAGAGAAGGAGGGGAGGAGTAGGAAGCATCAACTCCCATATGTGCCTTGATCAGGCAAGCCCAGGGTTTTGAACCGGCGACCTCAGTGTTCCAGGTCGATGCTGTATCCACCCTACCACCTCAGGTCAGGCTGAAAGTTTTACTTAAAATAAGTGAAACACACAAGTATTTTTGTATTGGTAGGGCTGGGTTCAAGCTATGTTTTCTTATTTGGAGGGTCCTCTATCACTTTGGTGATTTAATGAAACATTTGAGAAATGTTGACATGATTTCCTAACTGAAGCTGGAGTAGTAGTAAATTATCGCTAGTGAATGGTTCTTTAATCAACAGTTAAAATGGTTTGTTTTGTTGTTTTGTTCTGGGAAGTCGATCATTCAAGAATAGTATTATGCCTATTGGCCATCTGTATGTCCTCTTTGGAGAAATTTCTATTCATTTCTTTTGCCCATTTTTTGATTGGATTGTTTGTCTTCCTGGTGTTGAGTTTTATAAGTTCTTTATAAATTTTGGTTATTAACACCTTATCAGACGTGCTGTCGAACCATAGCACTGTTCGAAAAGAAGAAATGCACCCCCATGTTCGTGGCAGCATTGTTCACAATAGCGAAGATCTGGGAACAGCCCAAGTGTCCGTCAGAGGACGAGTGGATTAAAAAGCTTTGGTACATATATACTATCGAATACTACTCAGCCATAAGAAATGATGACATCGGATCATTTACAACAAAATGGATGGACCTTGATAACATTATACGGAGTGAAATAAGTAAATCAGAAAAAAACTGAGAACAGCATGATTTTATACATAGGTGGGACATAAAAGTGAGACTATGAGACATGGACAAGAGAGTGGTGGTTATGGGGTGGGGGGAGGGAAGAGAGGGTGGTATAGGGAGGAGGGGAGGGGCACAGGGAAAACCAGACAGAAGGTGACAGAGGACAATTTGACTTTGGGTGATGGGTATGCAACATAATTGAATGATAAGATAACCTGGAGATGTTTTCATTGTATAGATGTACCCTGATTTATTGGTGTCACCCCATTAAAATTAATAATAATAATAATAATAATAATAATAAAGAATAGTATTAACCGCCAGGAGGAATGCATAGCTCCTGTCTATTCTCCTTGCCTCCATTCCAAAAAAGAAATGCTGGTCTGGATTGGTCAGTTCAGGAACCCAGATATGAATCTTGTCCTCTTTGAAGACTTTATCACTTGAACTTTCTCTTGAATTTCCAGGCCACTAGAGGAGCTCTGCAACCTCAATCAGGTATGGCCATGTTGTATTGGGGTTCTCTCATTGCTCTGAACCCATTAGTAGTGCTGTTTCTACTTCCCTGAGAAGCCATGGAGTGGGCAGTCTGGACCAGATTTGTACATTACTTATCCAGGTTAATATGTCAACATACTCTCTTCCTTTTTATTGGCTGGATTTCTCTTCTTAGAACTTGCCTTTCCCTCCAAGTATGTTGCAAAGAATCAAGCTGTGAGTGTAGGTTTAGGGAGGACAGGTATTGGAAGTCCCTTGACCTTTTCTGGTCTCTTTATTATTTTACTTACTACAAACTTACTTCATGTGGTTTAATCCTACTCAAAAAAGATTGTTTTGGACATTGGGGCAAAAGCCTCATAGTAATAAAAAGCAAGCCTTTACTTATCGTGTGCTCAAGATTATAATTTGGGGGTAGAGGCAGGGAGAAGGATACATTGACTGTCATACAAATTTAAAAATTTGGATTTGGGGTTTATTTTTCAATGCCAATCAAATACCAACTAGATGTGTATTATTACAGTACCCAAGTATTTTGAATAGCAAGATGTAGTATTTCATAACATTATTATAAATTTTCAAATTATGCTTTAGAAAATTGTTTGCTTTTTCTTTCTAAATGAATTATTAGCTACTAAAATTTTTTTGAGAGGACCTATAATAACGGGGTGAATAGAATGTATGACATTTATTTCTATCAATGTAAACATTCTATCTTTATCATATTTTCTCATTTCAACTTATTACTGTGATTTCAAAGCTTATTTTGGTTGATAAATGTAATACTAATCAACCTAATTCCTAGTTAGAAGGAAGTATCTACTTAGAAAGAAAAAAAGGCATTCTAGGTAAACATTTTTTGATCAAGAAAAAAGAGGCGGCCCTCACCTGTTGGCTCAGCAGTAGAGCATCGGCCCAGTGTGTGGAAGACCTAGGTTCGATTCTCAGCCAGGGCACACAGGAGAAGCACCCATCTGCTTCCCCACCCTTCCCCCTCTCCTTTCTCTCTGTCTCTCTCTTCCCTTCCCACAGCTAAGGCTCCACTGGAGCAAAGTTGGCCTGGGTAGTGAGGATGACTCCATGGCCTCCACCTCAGGCACTAGAATGGCTCAGGTGCTAGAATGGCTCCGGTTGCAGCAGAGCAATGCTCCAGATGGGCCGAGCTTCACCCCCTAGTGGGCATGCCGGGTGGATCCCGGTTGGGCGCATGTGGGAGTCTCTCTGCCTTCCTGCTTCTCACTTCAGAAAAATATAAGAAAAATAATATAAAAAGAAAAAAGAGGAAGCATGATGAATAAGTATCTTCCATTCCTTGATAAAAATGTTAAACCTTTCTGTTTAAAAGGGTGAAATCACAAAACACCAAGAATAACTCCCTGGGGGACAATTACCAGAATGGTGGGAATTACTCATTGTTTATACATTCACTAACTAACTGGTTTTCAGTTTGTATTAAAAGTATATAATGAAGCCAGATAAATTTATCTTACTAGAAGCACTTTGAGGTCAGAGGTTATAGAGGAATGTTATGATACAAAACCCAGGAAATCAGTGCCAGGGATGCAATCAATGACAATGTAAAACTTTAGTCAGTTATACAGGATGAGTCTTGGCTTTTAACTGCTCTCATGTGATCTATGAAATTCATCTGTAGTCTAAAATACAAAATAAAGATTTCACCTGTTCCATAAAATCTTGACAAGAATTCTCTTAACTTATATGAATTAACACTAGTTGGTTTTCAGAAAGAGAATGGTAAGCACAGATCATTTTCAAGAATATTCCTTAGTGATTGCCTAAAATCATAGTATATACAGTGTGTCCGTAAAGTCATGGTGCACTTTTTGACCTGTGACCGGTCAGAAGTGCACCATGACTTTACAGATACACTGTATTTGCCTTTCCCCATCTTGTCCTATTAACTGCCATGTCTTAATAGCATTTTATTTATTTAGTCAATTTATTCACAGTACCAATCAAATATAAAAGATAATGTAGTAATTAATTCAGGGTTTCAAACTGGTGGACCCAGAAGGGAAATTCAACCTCTCGGTATACTTGCTTTGATCCAACCAGTATTAAAAAATCTAAAAATATCACAAAATTTTAGATGTCTGGATTTCTGTTTTAACACAGGAACTGAATTTCATGTGACTAGAATCTGCTGCAGCAAAATATTACAATGCCCCCTTAAAAGTACCACTCCCTGTTGCTTACACTCTGCCAGTTCTATTCATTAAATACCTACTTGGCCCCTATAGGATTGTGAGTATGTGACACCCGGATTAGTTTGGTGTTGGTGGTTGTGGTGATATGCGTAAGTGTTTATGAAGTAAACATTCAACCAAGATGGTTTAAGAAGTAGTCTCAATCCAAGTGAGTTAAGAGATTATGTTTATGTTAATTCATTTTTTCAACATTAACTGATAGCCTACAAAATAGAAAAATATCATTTTAGGGATTAAAAAAAATAGACTCCTAACTATAAATATCATGAAAAGAAAATTTCCTGTATCCACAAAGCTGCATACTAATTCTATGAGACCTTTATCCCTACTTTGTTTCCTTCCCTCGAGATTTTTCTTCTGCAAATGTATCACAGAAAAGTCATCATCTATTTTTTTTAAAGAAGATTTATTTTGGATTAAGTAATTTCATGATGTAACGTGGTTTTAAACAAAAATAGAGATCAGTATGAAAATAAAATAAATTGTACACATTAAAATATCTTTCCTTCAAAGCATTTCAGAATCATAAAAAAATACAACACAAAAGTCAGGGGTTCAGCTGAGGATAAGAATACAGACTTTGCAGAAAACGAACAACTAGTCTACATCTCAGAGTTCGAGGCTCCATTTAATACCACCGGTGAATCATTTCTAGGATGTCAACAATCTGCATTCTCTGCTTTGAAAAAAATAAATTTAAATATAAAGTCAAATGAGAGCTGTATAATCTTAATGCCAATAGCATATGCCTTCCATTATTATTCCCTATTAAAAGTCACATTGAATAAATATGAAGTTTAAATCAGTGCAACAAAATAGAAACATACCATGTTCCCCCATGTTTAAGACGCTTCCATGTATAAGACGCACCTTAATTTGGGGGCCCAAAATTTGAAGAAGATGTATTACATAAAGTTATTGAACTCAAGTTTTATTCATACAACTCCTCATCACTGTCAGAGCTCCCATCCATTAGCTTGTCCTCATCTGTGTCTGATGACAAATCACTCTCTTCATAGATTGTTTTGTCCTCAGTTACATCTATGGCATTTGAGATGGTACACTTCTACAACTACTGTATAAGATGCACCCAGTTTTTAGACCCCAAATTTTTTCAGAAAGTGGTTTGTCTTATACATGGGGAAATACGGTAGCTCTTAGCTGTGATTCATGGTGTGGTGGACACAATGGGTGAGGTTGATGAAAAGAAATGGAAAGGCTTTAAAAAATACACCACCTGTGCTCTACTGAAATCTTAGAAATAAATGGTTTTTACAGAGTCTTAATATTAAAAAGTAAGCATTATTATAAAATTAGATTAATACTTTCAGTAAGAGGCAAAAGAGATGCATGTATTTTTATTTATGTTGGAATGCCTGCATCCCTATTCCCTATTGTAAAAACAAGTGATCTTATGTACTTTCAACATATTAACAGCCTTAAATTTACTTACGATATCATCTAAAGAAAAAATATGTTGTAATGACATCTTTTAGAGCATCAGGGTCCTAAAAGAGCATTCAGTTCTGTGTTTTCTGGTTAATCCTTCCAAGGTGTTTCCTGGTTCAGTACTTCTTGAACAGTTATTCATCCCTTTTTACAGGAGGTGAGAGTAACCAGAAGTTTACTGGTGCTTCCTCAATGGCATCAGTAATAGCTGATTCAGTTTGAATCACACAACATACGATCGACACTCCTCTGGGTTTTAATATCTTGAAGCTATCACCCACATAAGACCACTAGATGTAAAAATCACATACATACATTTGATTTTCCCGTGTTCCCCAGAAACCACACAACTAGGGCCTTCCAATTCTGCTGAACTGTTTGATCATGAAAGCCAACTACTTTGCATATTTAGTCTAAGCATGTGTATTTTCAGTCTTGATTAACTTCCTGAAAAAATTGAAAACACTGATTATGTCTCCATTTGTAATTCAATAACCTAATTCCTAGGTTTTTGCTTTCTAGATTAACAAAGAACATTTAATTTGCCATTGGAAACCAAGAAAATATAACAGAACATCAAAGAAGGTCTGTTAAAAAAAACAAATTAGATGTAATAAACCAAGCAACACCCTTTCTTTTATTTCATAGACAAAGTCCAATAATACTAACAATAATTCTGAAGTTAAAACAATTCACATAATTTAATACTGAACTGTTGAATCTCCTGATTAAGCTATGGTTAGCTTTAATAGTTAGAGACTATATTTTGTTTTGCAATACAGAAAATGTTACCAACCTACCAAACTTATAAAATAGGTACTTCCCATTAGGAAGATTATCAAGCAATGCCCTTATTGGGTAGCATAACATACATTTTCTCAAAGTCAGAAACCAAACTGAAGTATATAGTAATGTCCTACCCCCACGAGCAAGCCCTAACATGATCCTCCAACCCTTGTTTTAACTTTCCCTCTATTACAGTCTTAGCTTTACCATTCCTGCATTCCTTCTGGCCGATGGCTATGATATGGGCAACAGTGAACACACTCATTCTATCCATTCTGCCAGCTCCTTGGAATGCAGCTACCACTCCTCAATTTTGACCGTTGGTCAATAACTAGCATTGCATTCTTGGGGGAGATGGCATAACTGCTGGGCTTCTTCTCTCTTTTGTTTTTGTTTTTATCTATCACTCAGTGGGCAGCAGTGCAGGTAGTTGGCTGTAAGCATAATTTAGGAAGTTTTACTGTCTCTGACATTCTCTTGCTTCCATGTTAGACAAACAAATCTATCTGGAAAACCCAACCAAATTAGAAAGGTAATAGATTTTGCAAAATTTGAATTTAATTGAAAGTGACAGTCTCAATTTAAACCCAGATCTTATGAAAGTAAGATGTCTGAGCTGTAGTGTTTTTCACTCACCATCTAAATCAGAAAGCAGATAAGAGAGGGCCTGAAACTCAGACTCAGGAGATTAGGCTGGCGTCTTTATTTGCATGTTTTTATTTTTATTTTTTTAAAATATCTTATTTATTCAGTTTAGAGAGGAGAGAGATAGAAAGAAGGAGGAAGGAGCAGGAAGCATCAACTCCCATATGTACCTTGACCAGGCAAGCGCAGGGTTTCAAACCAGTGACCTCAGCATTCTAGGTCGACGCCTTATCCACTGCACCACCATGGCTCTAAATGATCATGTAGCATTATTTAACCGGCCTTGGGAATTTCCTGAATAGTATTAAAATTGGAAAGATTTTTAGATTTTTCATTGTAAGATGTTTGTCTTAAAAGTGGTCACGTTGTAAATATGATTTGTGTAGAAACAAAGAAAAAAGATTAGATGACCGTGAAGACAGAGAAGGAAAGAAAACCTACAGTCGTTTCTTTATTCACATTACTGCAACTCAGCTACCAGGACTTTTCCATGTCCATCCTTACTAAAAATGAAGACATAAAATAAGGTCTCTGATTAAAGTGTTGTTTTTTTATTATTATGTTGCTTCCAAATAATATTCAAGAAAACTAGAGTACTATACTATATAAATCCACCAAAAGCTATCAAATTTTGCATTCTGTTTTTGATTTCTTATAACAAGTAGTAAAATGCAACCTTGAGCCTACGGGGAGTTTTTCCATGAATATACTAATTTCTTCATGGGCTTTTCAGGTGTCACATTTTAAGAATGTTTGAATAATGAGCCTTTGGTCAATGAAGCAGCTTGCAAAACTAACTGAAGGTGGAATATGCTGGTAGAAACATTCTCTAGAGATGAAACCTAGAATTGCAGCTATGAAGTACTGAAAATGACCTCACCAGCCATCTATGAAGACCAGCCTCAGAGCAGATGGGACTTGATATCTTCTTCCCCACAAAGTATGCAAGGATCAAGGGACCATGCACATGAAAACACTTTGAAACTCTACTGTGCTATGCAAAATGTTCTACCATTATTGTTAACCACTTGAATCCCATCTTATCATTCGGATTGTTACACAGATGAAACAGATTTTCCTTCATTTATTAAGAATTTCTACTTAAGTTCAACACAACATATGCTAGAAAATTGTAACCGCAATTCTTTGCAAAAGAAACATGTTTTGACCCCAGAGGTGGGCTGGTTCAAGGACTGGTATTTTTCACACAGAGAACTGAGGTACCTTGTAGGGCCCAAGAAAGGAAACAGGGAAACTACCCAACTCAGTTTTGGCATTTCTTTGGTTCAGCTCCCCATGTGCACACTTTAAACCCTCGTGTATCAATGTACCTTGGGCTTCAGCACCCGAAGTGTCAACAGAGTTACATGCTATTAGTTACCAACACAAAGCGTATTTATGATATTTTCTTTCTTTCCTTTCTTTTATTTAGCCACAAAGCTCTCATGTATAAAGTCTTCAATGAATTTCCCAGATGGAACAAACTATTTTCTTTTTATTCCTTGATTGTAGAACATACCAAATTTTATTTTAAATACTTTTTTTGACGTTGGTGTCTAGACCATGGACTTCTCAAGGGCACATTTAAAATTTTGTGGCTCCATCATCAAACACAGTGGTTGGCACAGACTGAATGCCATGTGTCTCTTTTCTCATCTCAGAGATGTTCTGCATACATGTTCTGTGTACACGTTCTGCGTACCCGTATGATGTATTGTGACTGTCTTTTATACCATAAGACAGTATAGTATGAGCATCACTTAAGAATTTCTTAAAGAAAACAAGACCATACAGCAAGTTATCTAGTTTGCAGTCCAGAAGAAAATATATATGGATATTTCTATTTGTAGAGTATATTAAAATCTAAATTATTCTGTGGAAATGATATTTACTATTTTATAAAGTGATCCTTGAACTTTTTGTTTCCCTAATGAAAAATCAGTCAGTTATCATGGTGTTTTGATATACTAAGTAAATCTTTGATAATCCTCAATTCTGAGAACAGTAGCAACTAGATGCTTATACTGTTATTTGAGAAGATAGATACCCTAACAAATAAATATATTTGTTAGAAATAATTGAGATACATTTTATTTCAAATTTATTTTACCTAATGTGGAATATGGTAACCAAATGTCACAAACCAAAATGAAAGCTAGCATGGTCTATGAATGTATTTTTGAAAGAAATGGAACTTTCTATATCAGCTGCTTAGAGAATGGCAGCTCTAAAATACCTTATATACCATCAAAAAATGTAATTTAAAAAGAAATAAAGTATACTGTATTATTTTTTCCTTATTATGAAAAAATGTAAACAAGTAAAAAAAGTTTGCAAAATTAAATATATTCATGATCGGTGAGTACAAACTAACATTTCCAGCTAAAGTTTTTTTTTTCTTCTCTTCCCTTCTGTTCAGGCCCAATTGTAGCACACAGGTAAATCTTCCTTTATTATTTGCATGTTTTTGCGCTCTTTATTCTGGAACATTTCCCCATACTGCAGCATCTGCCATTTGCGCAGGAATACAACATTAGCGGTGTTCTTCTTGAGAATCCCGGTCGTAAACATAGCCTAACCAACAGGAGAGCAATCAGATCTTAAAACTAACCTACAGAAACCATGCATATAACCTTTATAAAGTGTAAAATTGCCAACATCCCATAACTAGAATTCCACGGCTACTTATATTTCAAAGAAGTGTTCAGGCAATGCTTGTAAAAACCATAGGCTGGTAAAACAAATGTTAGTCCAATGCTTTTTATTATTCACAATTTAACTTCACTGTATCGAACCTCTGATTAGTTATGGCCATAAGTCAAGAAATAAACAATGATGTGGAAAACCCCCAAAGCAATAAAAATGAAGGACACCCTCTGATTAAACTAAGCAAAGCTACCATTAATGTCATGCAATTTCTGAGATATCATAGAAAAATTGTTTCTTTACATTGATAAGAAAAGTATGCATCAGTGAAAATGCAGGCTTAGAAATATAGTACTGAGAGTTTCATTTTGTGATGTCTTCACTGATGGAGGAAGTGGAATTCTTATTACTAAAGAGAGCTGATCTCTTGGGTGTTGCTGATGGCTCCCTAACTGAACTTAGTGTTTAATGATGCTGTACAAATAAAAAGCAGAGGGGGAAATACGAAATATCTTTATTAAATGCCATCCTGTAAATTATTAGATGGATGGAAGAGTCTAATGCATTTTAAATAAATGCATATCATACTATCACATATAGTGAGTCTTAAAAAATTATTACTTAGATGCACAGTCCTTGTAGTGATCGACACGGCACTGTGAAGGAAGTCTGATTTAGAAGCTATTTTCTATTATACTTGTCAAGTGATGGAGTTGCTGTTAGTCATATTGTAATGTCCCTTCAACTTTGGTACATTCAGTGCAAAATATTTTGGGGATTTTTTTTGTACCTTTATAAAAATAAAAGGCCCTTTTGTTCCCTTGAGAGTGCTTAGAAGGATAGATACT
Source organism: Rhynchonycteris naso (assembly GCA_037038555.1). NCBI lineage: Eukaryota > Metazoa > Chordata > Mammalia > Chiroptera > Emballonuridae > Rhynchonycteris > Rhynchonycteris naso. The sequence continues at coordinate 37,879,092 of CM072997.1, read as the reverse complement.
AGCATGATGCCCGAGTAAGCATGAAACATGAAAATGGAACAGGCGACACACACACGGCAGGGTAGGTAGGTTCCTATATACATCTTAACATAAATATAATGGACCTATAAAAAATAAACAGAACTCACTGTGTACTTTTTCCTGATATGCTGTGATTAATTGCTAGTTATTTTAAATTGTTTCCATGCATAATAAAGCATAAAATCTGTCATTAGTAATTCATTGTATAACAGTTTGTCTTCAGCCATAATTACATACATTTCACTTTGCATATACATTGTCATAGACCACCTTATTGCAAATCTTTAAAGTTACCTCATCTTGACTTGCTTTCATTTTCAGTCGTGTCCCATGAAAGCTGAGACCTATGGTGCACACCATGCAGGCACACATAAGCAAGAAAATGAATATTCTGTTATAACTTAGGGTTTAGATGGATGTACTTTCAGAAAATACATTTGCTTTTATTATATTAGTTAATTCACACTAATTTGGAGATTGGGTCAAGTGCTGCCAGTTTGGTTTGAACCACATTCAAAGGTACGTTTCAAGATTCTCCTGAGTCCCTGACAAATTACCATGGAGCTGATCGTGTACAGTTTCATCTTTGTCTTGGAACATAACAAATGGAAAAGTTTGGCAGTCAAGAACTGTTGATTGAAAGACTGTTGGGTTGTCCCCTGGGCACCAAGTTCACCCAAATCCTTCAGAGAAGACTCATCAGCACTATGCAGTCCCCACTTGTGGCAGAACATGTGTTCCTGGAAGACAACGGCACTCAGTTTTACTTTAATGGAAGCACACTCCTGAAACTTCCAATGTTCAGCCATTCTTCTAGAGGGCAGCCTCCGAAATCACCTGTCCATATGGCAGCCAGGCATTGTGCTTCCAGGTCACTCAAGTCCAAAGGTACTGGTCTCTTCAACGGCTGTCAAGAGTTTTTCATAAAGCATGGAGAAGGATGGGTATGGGGGGAGGTCCAGACGGTTAAAACAGGTGTGAGCTCTGCAAACAGAACAAGCGTACATAGTTTAGAATGCTCAGAGTGAAATGAGATTATTTTGTGTGTATGTGCTTCTTTTTTATGCTCAGTTTGTCCTTTTGGAGAAAACTTTAAAAACATTTTGAGTTCAACATGCAGAACTGAATTTCTCTTAGGAAAATGGGATACGTTTAAAAATATGTATTTTCTTTATAGTTTCACAAGCAATTAATAGCCATATTACATACCCATTACTATTTGTTTAGTTGTCTAAGAATTACAAATACGAGTTTGTTTAGTTGTTTCTCTTTAGATGTAACCTTTTTTATTTTAACAGACATGAAGATAAGCTCCTGCAAAGTAATTCATTTTCAGAATTGGCATTTGTGTGGATGTCTCTCAGAAAATCTGTGGTTCCAAATGTGTTTATTTTGTTGGGTAGGGAAGAGTACTACGTTTCTCCGGAGACCTGCCCCGTGGCGTAGATTCTTGGGAAAGTCCCTGGCTGGACTTTCCTGTCAAAATCAGTACACCATTGTTACTCCTTTGAATTCTGTGCTATAATCTGTTTTCTCCTAAATCACAATGCAAAATGATGGCCATTTAAATCATTACGTTAAGTATTCCTTTTTAGAAATGCCTCCCCTTTTGCCAAGATAGGGAAAAAATACGCTTTCCTGTTATTTGCACCTGAGTCACAATAAAAAAATTTTGATAGTCTTCAAATAGTACACCTTATCAGGAAGCAAATCTACACTTTTGACATGGGATAGGAAGCATTTTGTTATGAATGTACAACAGCTTGTTTGTGGAAGCTAAACTTTGACTTAAAAAATATGCTCCTGAATTAATATGGAATTTTAAAAGCTATAATTATTAATGAGCTATTTTTACAAAGTTGCATGTTTAGATTTTTGTTCTTATTAATCACATTTATACTTATGAGATAAATATAATTCTATTCCTAGATGTGGTGTAGTGTACTGGTGGGACAATCACAGGTTTGGAGTTAGACAGACTTGGGTTTAAATTCTAGCTCTACTAACCAGCTGTATTATTTGGAATGAGTTATGAAAACTCTCTGAGACTCAATTTTTTTTTCTCCAATAAAAAGAGAATAATAAAATTATATAATTTGTCTCAGAAGGATAAGAGGATTAAATGAAATGACAGAAACAGGCTTAATACAATGTTTGGCTCATAGTGTTTGACCAATTAATAAGACTTGTACTGTTAGCTACATTTTCTTATCATCAAAAAGATTTACTCTAATTGCCTTCATTAAATTGCCAAGAGATAATCATAACTCATGGAAATTATGAGATAACAAAGAGATAATAAGGCAGATGTGTGGCCACATGGCTTATTAGGAACAGGAATGTGAAGGGGCTCTGTTATATTATAAGAATACCAGTTTTAGGTTTTAATTTTTTTTCCTTGGTTACCAAAAGGCTGAGCATTTTCTCCTAAACCAACTTGCTTGTTACATCTCCTGTTTTGTGATCTATATGTTCAGCATCTTTTCATTTTGTTATTGTGATAAAATATACAGCACATACAATCTTTCATATCAACTATTTTTAAGTGCACAGTTTTGTAGCATTAAATATATTCACACTGTTCTGCAACCATCACCACCATCCATCTCTAGATCTTTCCAAACTGAAATTTTGTATTCATTGAGGATTAACTCCCATCCGCTCCTATTCTGCAATCACCATTCTATTTTCTGTCTCTGTGAATTTAGCAAATCCAGGTATTTCACGTAAGTGGAATCATACAATATTTGTCCTTTTTGACTGGCTTATTTCATTTAGCATCATGTTTTCTAGGTCCATGTTGTATCATGGGTCAGAATTTCCTTTTTAAGACTGAGTAATAGTTGATTGTATGTATATACCACAATTTGTTATTCACCCATTAATGAACATTTGGGTTGTTTCCATCTTTTGGCTATTCTAAAAAATGTTATCATAAGCACTAGAGTACTACAAATATCCATTCGAGTTCCTGATTTCAATTCTTTTGTTCATATACCCAGAAGTGAAATTGTTAGATCATATAGCAACTTTATTTTTAATATTTTAAGGAGTTGCCATACTGTTTTCCATTGTGGCTGTACCATTTTATGTTCCCACCAGCAGTGCACAAGGGTTCCAATTATTCTATATCCTGACCAACACATTATTATTTTTATTATTGTGATTATTGATAATAGCCATCCTAAAGTGTGAAGTCCATTTATCATTGAGAGCTTTAGGACTCTTTATTGATTTGTTTGAATGCTATAAAATAAAGAGGTGAACTTTATAGTATCTCCTGCTAATCTCTTCTGGCCTGTTTACTTTTTTATTCAATCATACATTTTATTTATAGAGCAATATTAATCTGGTTGCTATCCATTTCTGACACATTGTCTTTCTCTCTTTAGTGTGTTGCTATGATTAGAGTCATGTTGCAAAATGTGATCTCTATTATTTATACCTAATGTAATGTTTTTTTTTGTCTATTTTTCCCTTTTTTGTAGTGCTGGTGTGTCAAAGTGTTTGACAGGTCAACTTTTGGGAGAACTCTTATTTAAAGAGTAACTCACATATTCTTGTAATCTTGAATAGATTGTAAATTCAAGATTAAATGTAAATTCATTTTTGTGAACTGAATCATATTGGGTGAACTAGAAATAAAAGTAATTCAAAATGACGCTAATTCTAGGTAAGCAATAATCCCTAATTAATGTTTTATTTGCTTAAGACAGAACAAAACTCTAGGTGAATATATCTATCATATCCCAGTAAAGATTATGCCTTCCCTCTTGACAAGCAAATACTTTTCCTTAAAAACTAAAGGTGAATTTGAGCAAATCAAAAATTAACAAAATAGTCACATGCATGGAATAAAAATTCATTAACAGTAATGTTTGAAGTCCCCAGTTAACTTGCACATACTTAGATTGAGTGCCAAATATTAGAGTGAATGCAAATAGTAAGTCATTGAGGTAGGCAGAGTTCTAAGAAAATTCACCATGACTCATGCCTTTGTATAGTCCCCATCTCTGGCGTGTGAGAAGGACCTATAGGTCACTTGTAAGCAAGGGAATATGGCAAGGGTGAAGATATGGTGCAAATGTTATTGATGTTCATAATGTTGATTTTCAACTTAATCAAGTGTGATTATCTTGAGTGTGACGGGCCTGATTAGGTGTGACCTTTAAAAGAACATCTAGAGGTCAGAGAATCACTGTTGCTGTATTTGAAGAAGCTGCCATGAATTCTGCAGCTCCAAGACATGGATTCTGCCAACAACCCAAGCAAGTCATTCCCTAGTTGAACCTCCAGATGAGGATGCAGTCCAGCTAACATCCTGATTTCAGCCTTGTGATATACACTGAGCAAAAGGGCCAGCTAAGCCAGGCCTGGGCTTCTGGTCACAGAAACAGTGATGAAATAATTGTGTGCTGTTTTAAACTGCTAAGTTTATGGAATTTGTTATGCAGCAATAGAAAAGTCCTACCAGTCTCAAGGTACAGATTAAAGAAATGGCAGAAAGTGTCATAAATGAGATATAACAGAATCACCCCTATCAAGGGCAGGTAGGTGGGGCAAAGATGCTAGAGTAATAGCTGGCCTTCATTCTCTCAGGTTTCTGAGCACAGAACAGGAATTCTGCTCGTCTCTTTGCAGTTTCTGCATTATTTTTGTAGACACTGTAGTATGTTATCCAGTAAGTTCATAAACCTGGCTACTCTTTTCTCTAAAGATTCAGTTCTCAACACAAAGGGAAGGACTGGACAACCTTTCTTCATCTTCCTCAGTCATGACATAGTCACCCTTCCTGATCCACGACCTAATGCTGCTTCCTAATTTACGTCTGGTTGTATCACATACGGTTATCATAACTGAGCTTTCCTTCTGAATAAAATGAACAGCCCCCCCCCCCGAAAATTGTTTCATGAGGGATGGAGAAAGTACCTGTGTAAAGGGGGAAACTGCGGAAAGATTAAATGTTTTTCCCAAGGTCAGAGCTGAGTCAGTGGCCAAAGCACGAATAGGGAGGGCCTCAACCTTGGGTTCCTAGGGGAAGTCCAACATTAAAGCAAAAGCAGAGACTAACGTCCATGGCTCAGTTCTTCCACTTTTGGAAGCCTGACACTTAATTCCTTCCCTTCCCTAATGGTGGACAGCTAGTCCTCAATGTCCACCAGATCACATGCATTTTGAGGACAGGGATTAGCAAAATAAAGCTTCAAGTATTTTTTTAAATGAATGATTTGATCATAATATGCAGTAGCTCTAGGGAAAAACGGTTCAAATTGAGGCAATCCAAAAAACCCTGGGAGATACCAGGGGACTTTTAGCTGCTTAGTCCTACCTCAGGCTCCCCAGGAACAGACTGTCAAAATGGTCAGAATCACCAAGAAGCTTGTTTACAATGGAGATTTTGGGCTATACTCCCTAAGATTTTAGTTCAGAAAGTTGGGGGTGGGCCTGGGGATCTGCATTTTAATAATTACTCCAAGTTAGTCTGATGCAGGTTGTCTCAACTATGGGAGTGACATCAAGTGGGTCAGAAACAAGATATCTATGCTGGCTATCCATACCAGAAACTTGTGTGCTTGCAAATATTTCAAAACTCCTTATAAACAAGACAGCATTGCTAATAAGGAAATTGAGGAATAGTGTGGTTAGTTAAGTAAATTGCCCAATATTTACCATCGACTTGCTCTATGAGCCAAAAACAGGAAAAAAAAAAAAGCAAAACAAAACACAATCCTCTGAGGCTTTTCACACCCCCTCTCCTGCCCCATTCCATGTCCTAAGAAAACTCCAGCAGAAAATAACAGGAGGGCCCTTGGACTATGTTGACATTGGCAGCAAAAGCACATCCAGTTATTCAGTCTCCACAAAAGAACATTTTTCAAATCTCTTAGAGCCAGCCACACTATGGCTATAATGAGTTTACCTCATTTTGATCTCTGCAGCCAGAACCACTCAAGGAGGGCAAGTCTGAACGCGCCTTTGGGAAATCATGCTGGCATCAATATAAAGAAGATTTAAAAGCCCTCTAGACATCTGGTCTGACTTAATAGATCTCTTGGTCCTTTCTGGATTCTTCAAATGTTAACCAGGAGGTCACATTCTTACCCTCTCTTCTTTCCTTTAGATAGACAAGTTGATTATCCAAATCCAGTGAGCCAAAGTATCACAATTACATTCACATTTTCACACATCGATTCACTGATTAATGTATTTCTCTCTCTCTCTCTTTACTTATTTATTTAGTACTCATTTTTCCAGAAGTGATTTTCAGTAGTTTATAAGAACTCAAAATATAAGACAGCAAAAATTATAATCAGGATTTAACTTGAGAGAGAGAAAAGGAGAAAACCATGGGCCTCATTTTATCTAGTAAATACAGTTCTAGAAATAAAATGTATTTGAATTTAATCCTTTTTATTTGCATTATAATTTAGAAAGAGTTTTGTTAACACCTTTTTCCAGTTGTCAAGGGTATCAATTCTTCAGATTTCAATTTCCTTACTCCTAATCCTGCCTCTTCATCAAGTAATTAAAAGTGTTTTGGAAAATTCCTAAGGGATCTTGGATCATACTACTTTATAAGGTCAAGATTTCTTTGGAGATGTGAGGATTCCTAACCCAATTTACCTGCCTAAGTCCAAATTTTACATATCTGTTTTACCCCAGGCTTCCGCCTAAGGCCAGCATGGGTGTCTGTAGCTCAGGAGGTCAGGGGACAGGGTACACCACAGAGGAGCAGGGTCAGCCTGGAGCTGGGCTCTAATTCAGGGCCCATGAGTGTTCAGGCAGCATCCAGGACCTTTACCTATAGAAGTTCTTTTATTATTTCCCCCTGGAGGATCCCATATTTTGAAAGCTGGTCATTCCCATACAAAATGCCCTGATAAATAAAACTGAATTTCTCAATCTGCATTACATTTCATTTACTCCTCCATTCACTGAGCTCATACTGCATGCCAGGCACTGAGCAGTCCCCTGAAAGATGAGGATGGATAGTCTGGTTTCTGCCTACAGGGAGTTTTCACTCAGGCAGCAATACATACTTATTGCTGGAACTCCCTAAATGCTGGGCAGTCTGTGCTCTGTACTCGGGGATCTGGCTGCTGCGAGCAGACACTGAAAGCCAGCCTACCTTTGGCTCCACCCACCAAATCAGGAACCCCACCTAGCTCAGGGCTGCATTTCTCCAGAAGACTACTGATACCTTTGTCTAATTAACCCAAAAGATTCATATAGGCCCTGCACACAAACAATTCTAATACAGTGAGTTACAGGTCCACTCTGCAGAGTTTGCAAAGGCTTTATGGAGGACACTATGCTAAGCTTGGAAGGATCTGTAGGTGTATAGACTTTTTCTGGATCAACAACGAGGAAGAATGCCCCCGGCACACTGATCAGACGTGTGAGAAAGCATTGCATCATCAGGAAACCTGAGAAGTACAAAAGCTTGAATGACAGGAGCCAAGGCTGGACCTCAAGCCAGATGAGGAGGCAAGGCCACATCAGGAAGTGAAGTGTGTTCATGCAAAGACCTTTTGCATTTATCCCATGGTCAAAAGGGCGCTAGCGACTGGGTGTCGAGAGTGAAATGGCAGAAGTACCAGTAATCAGAACAGGAAATGGGTAGGGGTTGATGATGAATTCAGAGCTTGTAATGAGCATGAGAAATCCAAAGTTACCAATTAAGTTAATCCAGTGATTGTTTTGTTAGCCTAAGGAGATTTATTAACACAAATAAAGGTATCATTTCTGTTATGACTTTAAAAATATTCATGATTTCTCTCCTATCCTTATTAATACTTTCTTTGACCATGACATTTAGGGCAGGAATTCCTGCTAAGACTCATTCACAAATATTTGTGTAACCCATGGTGACACAAGCACACCCCTCACCCTCATCAGGTGTTCAGTAAATGTGAATCAATGAAAAGGAATTCTACAGCAGTTACTACCCCCACTAATTTCTCATTTACCATTTGGTGGCAATGTTATTGGTTAGCTGTTCCTTTAAATATCTATTACTTCCCTCTCTGTGGTCCACATGAACACAGATCAATTTATATCTCCCACAAGGATTTTGCACATAGTAAGTGCACAATGAGTATCTAAAGGCTTGTTAGAGCCTTTAATAATTCTAATTAGAATTAGTGTCTTACTTCAATGTCTCATTAGGTCACGTTGGTTAAAATGCACCTGGGTCCATAAATAAAGTGTAGAAGGTTGCCCCAGTAGGAATTCTTGCATCCAGGGATAACTAGGAGAAGAAGCCCTTCAAATTACTCATTATAAGCAGGTAACTTCTTCACCTGTTGTTGGCCCTGAAGAGTACATACCTTTTAAATGTACTCTTCAGCCAATAGAAGAAAACACAGTAAAGAACTGTTCCAGGAAGAGAACTCTTGGAAGTTCAAAGAAAACAGAAATATCCTGCATGGATATAGCATATTTCTTGCACACGTCAAGACTATGAAATAACCTGCTGGCTCTGAAGGGTCGGTATTAGGAACAATAATAATAAGAGCTGAATATATTGAACGATGTGTTAGGCATCGGTTCAAGCACTTTACATGTGTTATTTCATTTTATCTGCAAAATAATTTTGTAATATAATCAGTATCTCTCTCAACTGTTTAGATGATAAAGATTGATACAAAAGTGACTTTGGCATATCTTATCTAGAGTGTTCCAGAGTCACCTTCAGTTTAAGAATTCAATAATTTAAGAAAAACGATATTCAACGTATGCCAATTATGTGCTAGGACTCAGCAATGGGTGAAAAGCCAATGTCCAATTCAAACAAGGTCCTTGTTCTCATAGGGTTATAACCTAGAGAGGGAAACAGATCATCAACAAGTAAACCAGTAACTAAACACAATGACTGAATAGGGTTAAGTCCTATAAAGGTAATAAGGTGTGACAGAGTGACATGTGCACTTGGGGCAGAAGCCTGGAGGACCTTTCTGAACAGATCATGTCTGAGCTAACACCTTGGGGATGAGAAAGAGCCAGGCAGGTAAAGAATCAGCAGGAAAGAGTTTGAGCATCAAGTTCCAGAGTCTTGAGGCAGAACTAAGTTTGGCATGTTGCAGAATAGCAGGAAGGAAGGAGACAGGTATCTGTAGCAGGTGGAGGCAGAGTCTATGTATTGAGGTTGGAGTGCAGGCCAGACCAGGCCACCTATCAGGCAGTCTTTAGCCAGGAGTCTGGTATAAGCAGGGGAGGAAGTGAGCGTGAGATGTCAGAAGCTCACTCTGCTGTGCAGAATGACTACAGGATGTACAACGGAAGCAGAGGTTTAGCCAGCAGGTCGCTGCAGTGGTCCAGGTGAGAAGTGCTAATGTAGTGGACTAGGGGGGTGGGAAGAGATGAACCCAAACTAGTTTTTGCTCTTGAGGCCAAGGAAAGGGGGATAACCATTCCTTAAGAGCTGTCGTGTTTATCACTCACTAATATACACTTCAAAATATGACTTGTGAAATAGCTCTCAAGGACCATTAGTCATTTTGACTTGGACTATCTTTTCTGTTGCTCACAGCAATTAAAATTTCTTTCATTCCATTACATAATAACAAATTAGTTCACTAGCTCTACTTTTTTTACATTAATGACTGAAGAGTCCCCTTTTACTCACAATAAGTTCTTTTGTGATCATTTTACCCACTTCCTAAAGTAAAGACCAATCCAAATGGTACAGCACTTTAAGGATTTTTAGTAAGGTACTACTAGACATTACTGATATATTTTTGCTAGCGTATGCTGATTCAGTATTAGAATAAAGTAAAAACATAAAATACTCTTGTCAGATAGTAAGATCTGAATGAGAGGAAAGAGGAGAAAAGTCAAAAAGGACCTTATATCAGAGATTAACTATGGAGCAGGTTAAAACCAAAACTCTTCTGCCAATTTCCTCCCTGACGACCAGGCATGTCAGCCGACCAGTAGTCGGTGGTGGGGACTGGGGAGACCAAGAGGAATGCCTCAAGGCAAATATAGAAAAGACGAGGCACCAGGTGCCCATCTCTTGTTCTGAAACATTTTTTTAATTAAATAAGGTGACACTAGATTACAGGCCTCAATTATTTTTCTATTTCCTAGCTGATAGTTCACTTTGACAGTAGACAATATGCTCCCTGTACTGAGGAGGAAAAACCTGAATTATTGATGACACTGTAGAGCAATATTTAATGACATGGAAAGATGTTCATGATTAGTGATATTTGATAAACAAGAAGTGGTTACAAACAGTGTATGCTGTATGACTGTATTTTTGTTTTTAAATATGTGTATATGTGTGTGCATATAGAAATGAGTGAAAAATATACTCCAAATTATTTGAGATTACCTCAGTAGTGGATTTTTTATATATATTTTTAATTTCTTTCCCTCTTGTGGTGTACAGTTTTTTTTCCCATAAGAATAAAAAAGCAGGGTTTTTAAAATAAAAAAGATCTCTTTTATCTTTAAAATATAATTTTATCTTTTTAAGTTCTATTTCATTAGAAAATCCATTTCCTTGAGATACCCATTTTATAATTAACTCTAGCTTCTTATTTCTTAATTTGGGTCATCATTTCATTCATAACCATCTCCTAACACAGCCATTTTTAAAAATTCATGTTTCTCCCCTTTGGCAAAACCAACATGATGTTAAAAAGAACATAGTAATTGCAGCTCTCCACCTCTCCTATCATCCTACTTGGCAGGAACCTCAAAGATGAACATACAAACTACACCCCGCTGGGAGAGAGGACTTGCCCTGTATTTTCCAGGCTGGCATGTCTGCAGCCTGTTTCTCGGAATGTTTCTGAGCAACTGCCATAAGACAGACTGACTGTCTCATAGGTCCATCAGTACACCGGGACAGGAAATCTACAGACGCAGAAAACACAGAGCTGACTACCAACCCTGAAGCAGAGGAAGTGCTGTGCTGCGTTCAGGCTGCGAGCTCAGTGGAGACACCGTCTGCCTCCACCCTGACTTATCATCTGGGTCTCTACTTACTTTATTTCCACAAGAGAGAAAAAAGAGCCATGGATTTGTCTTGTACTGGCTTCAGAGACAACCACGTATATTTTTATGCTTCTTGGCCCACATGGTGAGTAGTGCTATATTCACTGCTACCGCAAAGTAGGGCTAGGAAATCTGAGAGAAGATGAGACTCACATTTGCTCGTTTGAAAGGTTGAGAGGCCCTCTGCCATCCGTGTCTAGAAAGACTATGATGCCCTCCAATTTGCGAGGGCTGCTTGCCCTCATCCTTGACAGCCACTCCCAGCTTCCCAGGGTACGGCTTCCCAGGCCAGGCCTCAGACGATGCCAGATGTCTTAGAGAATAGATTTTTTTAAGCAAGAAGGACATCCATCTATTTTGCCTCCAGTGTATACAGTGTTATGTTTTAAATAAATATCACTGCACTAATTAATCGATGAAATACATTGGGGTTGACCAGTTTGGGAGAAACCAGCTCTTCAGTTTTGCAACTTAACTGTATCAGGAAAATGCAGGAAAAATGGCTTCAGTGTATGATAGAGGAAATGGACTCAGACATATAGAACAACTCCTTAGACCAGAGCCAATATTACAGCTCTTTTACACGAAAGTAACGCCCCACAATTCATAAAAGGTGATGACGATGTGATCAGTGCAGAAGCCATTTCTGAGAAAGAGGTTCTTGTTTTTATTTTTTTCTCCAAATGTACTTTTTCTGTGGAGCACATTTTAATAGTTACAGCAGGATGGTGGTTTATAGAAGATTCAGGATAAAAGGTTAAAAAAATCAAAGAAAACCTACTATTTCTGAGGACTGTCTTACATATTATCTCACTCATTACAAATACTCTTGGAGCACAGCATTGTTATACCTACTCTTCAGAGATGGATCGAGGCTCTTGTTCAGGATCATAGAGCAGGTGCATCATAGGGCTTAAATGTGCAGTTGTGCCTGTTAACTAGGTTATATAAATAAACTAATGAGCAGTGGAATAGCCAAGTAGTTCTTTCCTCCTATCAGATCTGAAAAGTTAGGCTTGTTATAGACAGGGTATGAACACACACTGCTTTCTCGATATGCTTCATATCAACATTATTTATGCTATTTATAATCTGGGTAAAACCAAGATTCAAAATCAGCCTTGGGTCATAATAGAGGAAGAAACAACAATGCTTATTGCCCAACTGTGTATATGTAACAATAGTGAAGAACACCACCATTTCTAATGACTCAGCATATGAACTTCCTGGATCTTCTGGGGGAAGTAAGAAAGTGAATGCAGTTCAACCCCTAAGATTCTTCAACAATCTGTTGAAGTTACTTCTTGTTCAATCAAACCTAACATACCATATCTTCCCTGGCCTTTTATAGGCGAGGAAACTGAGGTTCAGAGATCAAGTGATCTAGGTCCCAGAGTTAGCTGGTGGCACAGGTGGGACTAGAAGCCAGGTCTTCTAACTCCAACCCTGGGCTTTTTCCAATATGCTACTGCCTGATATACATTACAGATGATGATGACAGAAATCATAATGGCAGCCGTTAGCCATTAACTGGATGCTTTTTCAGGGCCAGGATCAGCAGTAAATGTTTTAAACGAATGATTTCATTTAATCCTTAGAATTAATAAACTATAAGAAAGAGGAGGAAACAGAGTCTCAGAAAGATTAAGCAACTTCTCCAAGACCCCACTGGGGGTAAGAAGAGAGCTGGAATAAAACCCAGTCTCTCTGAAGCTCAAGTTTCATGTCTACCCCAAACTGCCCCTCTCTGTTCACCAGGTTTAATGGAAATTGCAGTGATTTAATGTGAACTGATCTTTCTGCTTCTTGTTACGGTTTGTTCCATTTGCTTTTACAAAAGCAATCCTTACAAAAACAGATTTTAAGAGAAAGGTGTCTGACCCTTCCCGCCTCCATGATGCTAATGTCAGGTGCTCCTCAGACAGTGTCAATGTGCTTTTGAGATACAAACATGAGTTTAAGGGGAACAAGAACACAACTTGGGCATAAATAAAATAGAATAGTTCTTTAATAATGAAGTTATTTATAGTCTGCCAACTTTGGAACATCAGGTATGCCAAGTAATGCTTAGGTGCTGAAGCACAGTGCCTCTCTGTTCCCATTTGAGGTGTACCCACGGTGACTGGGGACACTCAGGCCAGCCCTGAGCGCACTCCATTGATCACTCTTTCTGTGTTTCCAGCACTTGTTTGCTCACGTGTTTATACTTAGAATGTAATTCTCAAACACTAGTGTTCTGCAGTTGCTAAGAAGTCTTCTTAATTGGTTCCTTAAAGTTGTTTGTACTTGATTAAATCAGGATGACAGTGTGGGGTACCTAATACAACTTGGGAAGATCATCTAGGCTCTCCAGGTTGCAGTTTTATGGGTAGTAAAATGAGAGGCAATCTGAGGTCCATTTTACCTCAAAAATTCCACATTATTACTGCTGCTCGGAGAAAGGAGTTCTAAAACCCACTCTTCTCCATTCCACATTTGTTCTTCTTTTGCTCCAGCTCTGGTTATCGCCATTCAACTCCAAACACTTTTTTTATTCATAAATTTTACCTTTCCTTTAAGATAGTAAGGTAACACTCTTCCTTATATTGGTAGAAGCAGTAAAGAAAATTTTCCCAATCCGAGGAAAGGTGTCATCTCGTCATGAATGGGAATGCAATGCAGAGAGTGTTCCCACAGAATTAAGGCATGTATGATGTAAGCTAAAGCGGCAGACAGCACTGTCACGTGGTTTAATACTCTTTAGAAACCAAAATGGTCATTTTTAATGAAAGGATTCTAAATTGTTTTTAATATAAACTTAGAACTAGAAAAGATCTAACTTAGAACCACAATCATAAGAAGCCACAGTATGATGACCAACATTGCTTTGCTGAATCTGACAAGTGCTCTGGTTTTATTGCATTTTAAAATATATATATGTATGTATGTTTACTATGACCAGGAAGATATTTTTTTTCTTCATTTAGAAAAGTACACCGGCAAATGGAATAATTTTTTTCTAAAAGCTTTTCCCATTTTCCCAAACTTTTAACATAAAACAGTAATTATAGTAATACACACAGAAGTGACAGGTCATTCCTAGAATAATGTAGAGATAGTAAAAAAATACTGTTTTCCGTTTTACCTGGGAAGTGCGGTGATTTTCCCCCATTTTTCCACACAGAATCTTCTCGGGCCATTACTTCCTCGAAGAGAAGCAAATCCTTCATAGGGAATGCTGGATGTGCCTGTGACAAACTATCAACCCAAGAAAACAGAAGGACAAGGTGAAGCCAAGGGATCAGCTGCCAAGACAGGCCCGGCCTCATTCACAGGCGAGCTCCCGGGGAAGCGTGGCACGCAGCTCGCTGGTGGGAGCACTTGGAAGACAGAACTTTACAGTCGTGGAATAACCATGGCACGAGAATTCTGCCAAAGACCACAGAGCACAGTGCCTTATATAGGGAAAGGGCCTGAGAAGATAAAGTATCTGGCACAGCTGCTAGCTCAGAAGCTTAAACCAGGTATAGTTCCCATTATAGATTAATAATGTCTGTGTAGCAATTAATCTATTTAACATCAGTCTCTGATTAACCCAATTTAAAAAAAAAAAGGAATTTCTGGGTCTGCAAATTTGAGGGCCAGATCTTTGATCCAAACGACCCAGTCTACATCTAAGACTCTGTCTGAGCATGCTGAAGACTCTCCCATACCTGATATTTCTTTAGCTGCATCCAACCAGCAATTGCCCTGTGTAACTATAAACACCCCAAGAAAATGAGTTAGTTTTTCCAGTGTTCCTGAACTTCACTGTTATCTCTAATTTGTTGAAAGTTAGATGGAGGAAAAGAAAGGACTCTTTATCAAGGAACTGGGTCACTTCTTAAGGGCTTGAATGAAGATCATCTGTTACTAAGGATGCTGGCCTGCAGAATAGCCCAGGACCTCTTTTTGAAAGGGCTAACCTGCCCCGAAGGCAGATGTTGTTCCTGGGACTCTTGGACTGGAGTTGGCACTTCCTCACAACTCTAATGAAATACTTGGACTCGGCTGGGGATGTACTGATGGAGCCAAAAACATGTGCAATCCAAAGAGTCTGGAAACAGTATATCCGACACTGCATATAAACATGGGGTGTATTTATTGTGTATATTTAGTAATTATTAAAAATATGCAATTCCATCAATAATTATATTAATGCATTAAAAAGATTAACCAATGGCACCTTACCTGTAACAACCTCAGTCGCTGCTCATTGTTGAATCTTTCCACTGCAGCCCAGAACCACCGAATTACAATATGATTGTCATGATAGCCTATCAAACCAATCATGAAAGCCCGTATTACTTTTGAGTTTTCTATCTTAAGCCACCATGACACCCTGACGAAAGACCCCTCCAGATATATATCGTCACCTTGGATTCTTTAAAGGTTGTTTATAATTTAAGACTAAGGAATAACACTGTAAACATGATTGCATTAGTGTCAAATTCAAACAAAAACAACACTAAGTAAAACCAAGAGGCCTCTTTTTCTTCTCAGTGGTCACTAAATAAAGCTAGTGGAGAGATGAACAAGTGAATTATTTTAACCATATCACTTCTGAAAAATACAATTGCTGTTTAATGGAAATGCTTAACTCTTTTGATCATCCAGTTAAGAAATAATTTTTGAGTATCACTGTGTCAAGCACTGTACTATGTCTGGGGGTACAGTAGCAAAAATAAATAGACCCTCACAGGGCTTCTGGTAAAGGAGAACCACATTAATAAAATAATTATACAAATTAATACACAATTGCAAACTATTTTAATACTATATGTAATGTTCATATTTTTAAATGAAATTACTTTGTTAATAAAAAAGCAATTTTACTAATTTAATGTCTTCAACAAATAAATCCCCAATAATTATCAACCTAAATCTTACTTTTATCCTGTACTTAAGTCAAATTTAATAAATGTTAAAACTATTATCCCATGGGTGGGTTAAGGAAGTGGATTCCAAACCTTCCAATGAAGAAAACTTAAGTTCAGTGAGAAGGCCAACAGAGATTAAGGTACAATTAGTGGTTCAAACCAATTAACTGACATATTCAATGTGGACAAAGTTACTTTAATTCTGAGTTAGAAGAAGTAAGTCTAAAATGAGAGGTGGGCAGAACTATTTTAATTAAAAAATTTCTTCACATGTTTCAGTGGTTGTAGGATCTGGGGGGATCCTTCCCTACTGTTTGCCACTAGATCAGTTATGCTCAGTGACCTTGGAGAACAAAGGGATCCCAGCGAAGGATAAATAAACTAGATCGGACAGAGGGATGCACAGCCTCCAAGCCTTCCTTTTGGCAAAGACTAGCTCTGTGGTGCTGAGCAAACAGCTCCCTCATCTATAAAATAGGACATTGGCTCTTACTAGCTTTCAAGTTTTCCGACCTATGTATTGGCCCTTCTCTGAGTCTCCTTTGCTCTTTGTGCCAACCCTTTTGAAGAAGGAGGAACAGAAGTGTCTCAGTGTATCTTCTACACACAGCTGCCTCCCGGACATCTGGCAAGTGGCAGAGATCCACCTCTTCTGTCAGTGCCAACTAGCTGGGTTAGCAGCCTGGCAGCTGGGTGTCTTGCCCTTTCCTTGCCTTCCCCTCTGCCCCAGAACTCTCTTCCCGAAGATTTCATTTGACAAGATTTACAATAACCATAGGAAAAGGTACTTGATTAGTCATATACTGTGAATAAAAGTTTATACTGTGTAAAGACAAAAATGGCTGATTCGATTAATGGCATTGCTATTGGAATCACATAGAGTGGGGGAAATGCACAAATAATATTTATGGTAAGATGTAAGTTCTGTAGCATGCTGAAGAAATTGTGTTCTAGTTGAAAGTAATTTGATTAACCAAGTTGTAATAACCAAGGCAATATATGGATTATATACATTGAGCCAACTGGGAAAGACTTATTGTAGCAATTGAACTTCAGAAATAGCAGTAGAAATGGCAATTTAATACTGCCTCTCAGAGAAAATGGGTGAGCAGAGACAGCCCCCGGCAACTGCGATGAGCTGTAAGAGCCCAGCCTAGGCAGAAACAAAAGCAATTTGGCAAATGTCAAGTTCATTTTTACTCCAAACTTTAAAAAAAAAATTTTTTTTAAATATGTTTCAATTTACAGATAACTGCAGCACTGTTCAGACTCAGTTTATTCTGCTAAGTGATGAATTCAGTGACTTAAAAATTTGTCTTTTTTATTCTCCAAGTTTAGAACTATTGCTAACCTCTTACATTCAGAGTTAAAAAACCAAAACCCAAACCCAAACAAAAGCAACTGCTATGTGTCACGACTTTCCAAGAACTTTATAATACTGCAATGTCAGAAAACGTATTTTTTCTTTGCTTAGAACAGTGGTTCTTAACCTGGATTCTATTGAACCCTAGGGGTTCGATGATTCGGTCTCAGGGGTTCAGAGAAACCTCTGCCGTGGAGGCCAGAATAAAGTAATACCGTAATTTGTTGTGAGTTCATGCACTTTGTTGGTTTTGTTCTTTGAGCAAGATGATGTTCATGCACGGCTCATTTTGTGCACCAGTATAAAACATATACCTATGTCTTGAATTTGGAAAAAAATATCGTATTTTATTTATCACTAAAGAAGGGTTTGGTGAATGCGCATATGAAACTGGTGGGTTCGGTACCTAAAAAATGGTTAAGAACCACTGGCTTAGAACAAATGGATAAAACTTTAACTCTGGGTTACTATGAGGTCCCTTTCAAAATATACTGATTCAGCAATCAAATTTAAATGGCTTTGGTCCCAATTACTGAGAATTTGTACTGATCTATACAAAGGCCCCTTTTAAAGCTTCCCATTTGGTAAAGTGTCTGTCATATAATGCAGTTTTTAACTTATCTTACAGCAATTTTCAGTTGAACTTAATGCTTGAATGTAGAAGGGCTTGTTCAATAAAAAGCTTGAATTTTGAGAACCGTCCGTGACCATTCACGTGTTTTAACTGTGAATTACAACTGCTAAGTAGTTTAAATAAATGTAGAAAAACTATGTTTACTTAGTAGGAAGCACAGAGGGTGTGCCTCTCAGGTTCAGAATGAAGGAAGAAGATAGGTGGAGTTTGAGCTTCCTAGCGCTTCACTACCAACACCATAAAACAATTCATTAGTGTTCTACAGTCACATTTCTTCACCAACAATTAAGCATTATGACATCCTTCGATGGTGTCTAAACAGTCCTTCCTCCACTTGACAGCTGAGGTAACTAGGAAGAGAAGGGAATGTACCTTGCCCAAGGACTCAAGGTAGGCTGCATCAGACCTGTGATTAGAATGCAAGTGTTCTTGCTTGTCCTGGATTCGGACCAGCATGCTGAACCAGCCCCCACCCCTTTAACGTCAAACTTAAGATCCAGCAGTCTACAAATCAAATTTCACCTCCTCTATATTCTGTGTTGTTTCTCCAATCACTTAGGTCTATTTCAGCTGTGCCTGCGATGACCAGTTCTAGCTCTCTTGCATCAAAAACAGACACCAGCCTGGCATCCACCACCTATGGAATAAAAAGAACACAGGGCATGGCTTCAGAACCTGGAGAGATCTCAGCGACAATTAAGCCTCGTCAGAAAAGGAGGACACGAGCAGTCTGCGGGATACTGCAGACACACTCTGTGTCAGCACTTTAAACACTGCAAAGCTCTCTACAAACATAAGGCATTTTTAGTACAAGGTCAATGAGATTTCCCTCAAAAGAATTTTTATTATGTAAGTGAGCACTGACTAATCCAGTTCGTTTTTCTCTTTTGAAAAACATCTAGCGCCCCCACAGAAGAAGTCATGGGGATCACTTGCAACAACTATGCGGACCCTCAGATACAATCATTTTACATATCAAGCAGGAGATTTAATTATCCATATTTAAACATGAGTAATATGCGTGACTTAAATCTTATCAGTGGTCATTAAATTATCAAATACTGTTTGAATTCAGGTTGTTTTATTTCTACGATCTCTTATAACAGGGCATTAAGCTTTTCGTGTGTCCTCTTGAAATGTACAGGAAGAAAAATTGGAGTTTTTCTATTGGAAGAGCACCAGTAAATATGGCAAAAGGAAAATGAAACGATAGCTTATGTATATAAAGCATAGTCAGATGGATGGTGATACCATTGATATCAGACTATAGCCCCCCTTCCCCCCGCTGATGGTCTTTACCTCATAGAAGCCACGCACTAAGCTCTCCGTCTGTTGCACAACACCCCTCTCTATCCTCCATTTCACCATCCTCTCGATGTACTCTTTCTTGTTCTTCTCTGTGACTGGGATATTGGCACCCCCTGGTTTCAATTCTCGTTCGGTAATCTGGGATTAAAAGACAGAAGGACTGACACTAAAGCAATACCCTGGCGGTTATATAAATTCTGCTACCACGAGCAGGTGGCGAGGTGCCACATGGAGCCCAGGCACACACTGAAGTTCAGTGAAAACTAGGCATTGAGCTGTTGTCTAAAATCCTCGGTGGTTAAAATACATATATTGCAAGTGCTGAAGGTTAAGATTTTTAAACCCCGACTAAACATGTAATCTCTTATTTATATATTGCTCACAAAAATTAGGGAATTTTTCAAAATGAATACGAAGTGATAAAAAAAAAGAAGGATTTTATTTTTCTTTAATTAAAGAAAAACATCAGAAAAGCAAATGACAAGTCAAAGAAAGTTGTTTGATTATGCAAATGAGATGCAAAACCAACTTCTATTTCATTGGTGAAAATGCACTGTATAAAAGGCTGTAAGTACTGAAGTATTTGCATGTTCCCTGATCCTAATTTTTGTGAACAAGAAATTTTTAATTAAAACATTTACTGACTTTTAGAAACAGAAGGAGCAAGAAACAATGATTTGTTGTTCCACTTATTTATGCATTCATTGGTTGATTCTTGTATGTGCCCTGACCAGGGATAGAACCCAAAATGTTGGTGTACCAGGTCGATGCTCTAACCAACTGAGCTAACTGGGAATAGATACACCTTTTAAATGACAATAAATTGGCTCCAGATACTGGCCCACTGCTATTCAGATATTTGACAAAAACACATTTTTCACAAATTCCTTTAGAGTTCAGAATCAACCACATATAGAAAGTCCATATTTAAGCAAAGATCTATTTTAAGGAAACAGAATTATTTCCGTGTTAAATTAAGAACTTCTTTTCCAAAACATGAAATTCAGAATATCAGCTAAATATTAATGTCTAAATAAGAATATTACTTATGAACTCACGTATAATTTCTGAAAGAAATTTTAAGCAACCCTTCCATTAACTTTGTAAAAAAGAAATCAACATGCTTTCAAACCTTTACAAAAATATTGTTTACTCTCCCTCAGCTTCTACACAATCAATTTCAGTTCTGAAATATTAATGAAAGTTAAATACAAATGCCAATTAGGTAATTTAACATTCAACTATGAGGTAACATGGACTTTTAAAAACAGTATTTTATACAAGGCACATTCTAATATTTTATGTGGATATTTTATTTGGAAATAAAAAGAAGATTGCTTACAAAACACAAATAGTTATCACAATCTGTAAATCAGAACATCTTAATCTGCAGCTGGCATTAGAATAAGCCTTTGCAACCAAGATTATTGTAACTATACACAAACTTGGGTTTAAACCACCTAACAAGCCACAAATAACTTATCTTAGCCACTGAGTTAATTTTTCGCCAGCTAATTGCCTTCTGTTACCCCACTTAGTCACCAGTTACTCACATACACAGACCTGCCCAAAAACTTCCTCGTTCACAGTGAACGTGAGGTCCAGGATGTCATGGATGTCGTTGTCTTTCATCCACTGGAGGCTCTGGTGGAATTCTTCATCAAGGTATTCTAGGTCACTCAGGTCACACAGACTAAGATGACAAACAGATAGAAATAAATATAGGGGCCTGGCTAACAGCAAAAAGCCAGAGTCATGAGAAAAGAAACAAAAATTAAAGACAAGAACAAGCTCAACGAAATAGGCACTGATTTCTGAAATGCTCTTAGTCAAATTTAGAAACCAAATCAGTGAAGTAATTCAGAAATTGAGTATAAAATTGAAAAACCCTGGATATTGATAAAATGTCTTAGGAATCACACAGCCTGTCCTTTCTTTCAGAGATAAAGACCTGGAGGTACAAAGAGTGACAGCCATAGGCACAGTCACCCACAATTTACGCCAGAGCAGGAACTGGAACTCAGTTTGACAACTTGGGTCTAGTATTCTTTTGGTTATGTTATACTATCTTAAAATATTGTTATCCTAATTAGAAATTCTTTGTATGTTTCTATACTGTGCTTTAACTTTTTCCCCCCAAAGACTAGATGTAGCCCACGTTCACATACATACCCTTTACCTTCATGGCTCTCACTATTTCCATGACTCTGAAAACAGCAAGCCACAGAATCTCTACAATTACAATGGTTTTCTACAGTTCTCTCTGATTTTTTTTTATTTCTTTTTCCCTGAGAGAGGCTGGCTCTACATGAGGCGGAGTAACTATTTGTAAATGAAAGGTGGCAACATTTGATTTGCTTCAGTTGTTTTTGAAATTTCCTCCCATCAGGTCCATTTCAAAGGTCATATTGTTTGGTTTAGCCTAAACATTTAGTAGGCATCAAGTATGTGCCAGACATCTTAATAGCTTCTTGATAATTACTAATTGCCCTCAAGGAGATAAAGGCACACGAATTGATAAGTAAATATAAGGTGATTGCTGATAACCTAGGATGGGTAGCACTTATAATTTTTGCAATATTTTATAAGTATGTTACACTTTGATTAGAAAAACAAAGATAAGGTAGATAGAATCCTCACAACAAACATGAAGGATATTTACTTGGAACTAGAGATTCAGGCAAAGCTTTCTGATGTAGATGATACCTATATTAAAGTTTACAGGGTCTTTAAAACTTAGAGAGGTAAAGGGAAATGGATGAAACAGAAGACAAGGGGACAGGAAAAAGGAGAAGAGCAGAACAGCAGGAACAAATCACCAAGGTATGGAGTATGCAGAATACCCTGCGCATACTGGCAGGACCAGAGAGTTAACCCCTAGACAGAATGTCCAGAGAATGAGGCTGGAGGCTGGAGGCTGGAGGCTGGGAGCTGGGAGCAGGCCATTTTAGGGAGCGTGGTGATTCAGAACTACTGAAAGTAAGATAGAGAGTAACATGATCAAATATGAGATGGGACTTCAGATTGTTTCTCTGCAAGTCACAGTCTAGAGGATTACTTAAAACAAGGAAGGTGTGGTTATTATTAAAGGGTGGAGAACAATTAATACATCACCATAGTAATTTGAAAAAGATAAGGGTTTTAATTAAGGCACAGTTATTAAGGGTGGTGAGGAGAAGACGAATTAAAAAATTATTCAAGAGGCAAATGTGGAAATTAGTAAATGGGTTTATTGAGGGGTATAAAGAAAAATATCTAAAATAGGGATGGCAAATAAACTCATGTTGCAAGCCAATCTTGACTAGTTGCTAGTCTTGTGGGCTATAAGGTGAAAACATTCCTCAGGCCACAGCAAGTTCAGCAGGAAAAAGTATCGTAATTGGTTTGTGAACTGTATCACAAGAAAGGGGTGGGAGGTGGGGAGAGTAGGGATGTGTTGTGTATTTGCCATTCCTCTTTGAGGGTGACTCCCGATTTCTGACCAGAGTGACTTTAGACTACTAGGACCATGAACTATAATTGGGCACATGGGAAAAGGAACATTTTTAGGTCGGGGAATTGATGAGTTTTGTTTTAACCACTTTGATTTTGAGGAGCCTATGAGACAAGCTAATGAGATATTCAGTGAACTGTTGACCACTTGAGCCTACAGGTCAAGGGAGATCAAAACTTAGTGCAGATGAGAAAGTCCGTAGGAGAAGGAAAAGGTGAAGCAATGTCCCCATAAGAACATATAGGAAAAAAGAAGGGGACCAAGAATAGACGCTTCAGGGATACTGAAGTTTAAGGGAAAATCAGAGAAGAAGCTCACAAAGACATAAAAGCAAAGGAGAACAAGGACAGGACAGTGCTGTGGGTGCCGCGAGTATAAGACTCAAGATACATGGCTGGGATTGGGGTGGTCAACAGTTTCAAAAGCAGCAGATGGTCCCAATAAGAACAGAACTAAGAAATATTCTTTAAAAGCTTCCATAGGTTACCTGTGGAAAGAAGACAGGCACAGTATGCTGAGGGTATGTCAAAAATTGGTCTAGACTACCCTTTCAGGAAGCTTAAATGAGAAAATGAGAGATAAGGCAATGAAATTGGAAGATACAAAATGAGCCGGGAGAGGGTCACTAAATAGCCCCAGTGCCCTGCTGCCCTGAGCTTCATCTGCCCAGATACCAAGAAGGAAGATGGCACATGTCTTCCTACTGACCGTCTTAAAAGCTCACTAGAAACACCATATTTTCATTTGAGGTCCAGGCTTCCATTTTACAGAAACCAGGTACATGGCCTCACTTTAGGAATGAGCTGCCCAGAACCAAACATTCATTCTGTGCTTTTTCATTGTTAGTTTGAGCAACTACCTCCACTGACAGTTGCCTTTCCTTGTTCAACCTTGTCAGTCACTACCGACGACAGGACAGAAACTGTTTGTTTTACATTTTATAATTTCAATCTTTTTTTTTTTTTCAACAGAGACAGAGAGATGAGAAGCATCTACTCTTCATTGCTGCTCCTTAGTTGTTCATTGATTGCTTTCTAAATGTGCCTTGACCATGGGGCTACAGCAGAGTGAGTGACCCCTTGCTCAAGCCAGCATTCTTGGGCTCAAACCTGCGACCTTGGGGTTCAAGCCAGAGACCTATGGGCTCAAGCCAGCAACCATGCAGTCCTGTCCATGATCCCATGCTCAAGGCAGCGACCCTGTGCTCAAGCTGGTGAGCCCACACTCAAATGCTCAAGCCGGTGACCTTGGGGTTTCAAATCTGGGTCCTCTGTGTCCCAGTCTGACGCTCCATCCACAGCACCACCATCTATCTGGTCAGGCTCAATCCTTCATTGTGATAACAATGAAGAAAAGTTCTATGAGTGCTAGTTTTTCATTTGTTATCATAAATTACTGTTTTTGCATGTAGGGAGTTCTCAAGAAAAATATAAGACTGCCCAACTCTAACAAACAAACAAAAGACAAAAACAGAATGAAGGTAAAAATATGAACCAAGAGTTTGTAGTTGAAAGTTTGCATAAAGCAAAATATAAAGTGTATCTCATTATGGATGGGGGCTGTGCCTCGCAGAGACTAACCCACAGCCATTCTATTAATAATCAACATCAATGCCACAGGAATTCCAGCGCTGTATTTGAAGTGCAACTGTTTTTAAGAAACACGTGTTGCAGCAAATGAGAATAAATTACTTGAATACAGTAAAACTGAGACATTGGGGGTAAAACAGAACGAAAGGGTCAGAAGCAGGAAAAACAACAGTTACTATATTTGAAACAATTAGTTTCAGAACAATTAACCACTATTAAATTTAATAACAACAGATTTGAGGTAGTAAGCAGATAAATGACATTTCCCCTTTCCAGTAAAGGAAACACTGCATTCTTACATGCTAATTACATAAACAATGAAAATACTCTCACATTCTTAGAAGAGCCTTATAAAAAGGCCGGGTGAAGAATGCATCCAACAAATACTGGTGGATTAGTGCAAGACCAAGGATCCTGCCACTGAACCGGAACCTGCGAAGGAGAAGCATGAGATCACTTTCACGTCATGGAACAGTTCTACAGTTTTATTTGCTTTCTAGACCAGTGGTTCTTAACCTTTTTTGAGGTACCAAACCCACCAGTTTCATATGTGCATTCACCGAACCCTTCTTTAGTGATAAATAAAATATGATTTTTTTTTCCAAATTCAAGACATAAGTCTTTTTGCTGGTGCACAAAATGAGCCGTGCAGGAACATCACCTTGCTCAAAGAACAAAACCAGCAAAGTGCATGAACTCACAACAAATTACGGTATTACTTTATTTTGGCCTCCACGGAAGAGGCTTCTCCAAACCCCTGAGACCGACTCATCGAACTCCTAGGGTTCGATAGAACCCAGGTTAAGAACCACTGTTCTAGAATGTCTTTCAGCTCTAACCATCTAGTTTGTTCAAGATTAATTGCCCTACTAGGTCCATCAGAGTTGGTGTGTTCTGTAAGCTGTGTCTTCCTTAGGCCAAAATTCATATCTACTTGTTGAAGAAATGTGTTTCATTCTAATATTTAGAGAAACACAGCTCCATTTTCACCCAGTGTCAATTATGTCTACTATGTAGCCCCCCACATGGCCATCAGGAATACCCTGTTAGCGTGTCAGTGAAATTTCCCCAAACCACATCTAAGAGATTTTGATAGAATGAGACCGATGTTGGTGGAGAAAATGCTGTCTAACTGGTTTGCATGAATATTAGGAGGCTTTCTCTAATACAAACCCAGTAGCAATTCCCTTCTGAGAAAAATCCCAATTTCAGTGAGAAAGTTCCTAACCCTATTCTCTCTCAAATCCCATTCCTGATGATAACTGTCATCATCCAAGAACTATGCATGTGGACATTTGGGGGAGTTTCCTCATGGGACATTTTGTTCTCTAAAATTTCAAGGCTCGAGTCTATTCTGAATCACTTTGGAAACTTTATTAGATCTATCTGTCCTGACTGAATTTGCTGACATGAGACACACACTTATTTTCTCTTTCAAAAGTACTCAAGTTTCTAGCCCTTTGAAAGTCTGATGCCTTCCAAAACTGTAAGTCCACCCTTAGGTTCATCCTGTCTGTTGGTAATTTTAGTCTTAGGCAGCCATTTTAGAAGTAATGGCCAAGAGCTTTGTTTGTTTTTAAATTTCCACTTATGTTAGTATAACCACAATAACTACCCCTGGGAGGGCTCCAAATTGTAGCTAAATAGAAGTTAATTTGGAAAATAAGTCCTAAAAGTTAATGCCCTCCACCCACCAGTATTAACCTCATGACTCAAAGAAGTTTTTTTTCATGAGTCCTACTTGTGTTCTTTTTTTGTCACTATCAGTGAAAATGAGCAGAAACAAGCAGATGGGGGTTATAAAACTACATATTGAAAGTCTATATATATATGCAGGGATGTTTAAAAAGTGTAAGGACGTTTAATAAAAGTGCAATTGGGGATTTTCAAAATAATCCCCAGATATGAATCCTGTACCAGTTTTCCTTGATGATTTTGTGTAAGAAATTAGAAAAAGAGGCAATCACTGGCCACAAACTTCAAATGGCTAACAGGGTAAGTGGCCTCTGTTAAGACTCCACACTCCTGCCCTTTGCCTCAGTTGCTCCAGGTCAGTCCATCCTCTGTTCCTGCCCCAGTGTTAGCACCTCCCTGAGGTCAGGAACCCCTCCCATCCCCCTCCCCCTGCCTCTGAGCTCAGGGATGCCCGAAGGTGCAGAGAGGCATGTAGGGATCTCGCCAGGAACCGAACATCATCCAACACTCTTTCGATGGGAGAAACCTTTCCAATTCTATCTAGCTCACTTAAAATTGATCTTGTAGAACATAATCTATTCCTAGTTTGGAGACTGCTTGTATATATAATTTGACAATAAAAACAAGAGTCAAATGAGTATTTGACTGAAAATACTTTAATTGAAAATATTATTTAATTGAAAATATTATTTAATTGAAATATTTAATTGTATTATAGTATTTAATTGAAATATTTAATTGAAAATATTATTTAATTGAAATATTTAATTGAAAATAGTATTTAATTGAAAATATTATTTTCTCCAAGGAAAAAAGTGTTAGAAATGTGGATTCCTATAAAAACTAATATCACAGAAATCAATAGAAGAAAAGTATTAGGGAAAAATTACTTACCATTCATGATGATTGTCTACAAAAGCAGACATGGGACTTATTTGTACTGTGTATGTGTCGTTGGCTGAATATTCAAATAAGCCATAGTATGGGTTAAAGAGTTCTCTGGACACCAGGAAGAAAAACTCTCTGGAAGGCCCACTGTAATCCAGCCTTTAAAAAAATCCATAAAAAGAATGACCAGTTATTTTTTTCTATATACTGGGCACATTCTCCACAGAGCTCTCAACTTGCTATAGAATACTCATTACCAGTCTAAGTTCCCACATCCCAGGACTGTCTAAAACAAACTGAACAAGTTATGAATCCTCATCTCATCCAGGTCTTGACACAAAATAGCAAAATGGACATTTCACATGGAGCATATATAAAACTAGAGCCACACGTCAGACAGTGAATACAACAGGCAATATACTAATGATTTTATTGTATACATATGTATAAAAAGGTAAATATTTTAAATGTTTGGAGTGAGGTCATGAGGATGGGGAACATATGGGAATGATTTACTTGAACAGGGTAAAACCCAAGGGCCTCATGGATTTCTCAAACATTTTTAAAGCAGGAAGAAAGAAACTTCAGTGAATTGGTGAGAGGCTATTACAGATACAAGAGGCCGTAGGAAGATCAGAGGCAAAAAGAAAAAAAATGATAGGATGCAAGCAAAAACTTAAATTATAAAACAACAAGGAAAATCATACAGAATAAAGGTGAGGGTACCTACAGTTTCATAAGGAAAGAATAGGAGAAGCAGCTGAACGTCTATCATGTGGGCTACAGTGTGAATTCCACTGTAGTTAGGAGGATAGCAGGTCAAAGGAAGTATGAAAAACGACTACGTTAGATTTAAGGAGGGACGAGTGGCAAACGGTGCTGGAAGCAAAAAAATACATTAAAGAGGAATTTAAATAAAGCAATTTGATATGTTAAATTTCAAGTGAAAAGTATGAAGGACGTCTATCCTACGATAAATGTTTATGCATGGGTGCGGAGGCGGGAAGGACTGAAAGTGACAGTGGGGGGACTGAAAGTGACAGTAAGTTGGGGTGGGAGGACTTTATGAAACTTGTTTGTTCACTCAGGTTGGTTTTTTCTGTTCTCTTATGGAGCTTCCTCCATGGGCCTTACTGCATTTTTTTCTTTTAAAGGAATCATCTGCATCTTGTCTGCTGATGGGACTGTGTGATAGAGCAAAGAATCCTGTTACAGGGGGAAGATGGAATTGGGAGACGGGTAGGAAAGATAAAATAACTTATCTGTCTGAATTGAGAGTTTAATAGAATTTCCTTAGAACAGACATCGGCTATTCACAAACTACTTGCTCAATTTCTGTCATATCTGAATATATATGCACTGTTATTTACTTAATAGTTTTCATTAGATCAAGTTTTAAATTCATTTGCTTTTTCAGTGTAGCCTTGTCTTACACAATATTTACAAAATTATGTTATGCTAGCTTTATTTTCTCTAATACTCTTGGAACTGACAAAAGCGCCAGTTCAAGTAATAGCTAAAACCATCTCGTATAGCACCAGTCCCCACGGCACTTTGGGAGAAACAAGTGTGGACTGATAGGAAACGCGTGTGTGCAGAAGACGCAAACACATCAGACTCTCAGGCCCGAAGGAGCCTTAAGGTGACAGGATGAAACTGCTCTCAGGGCCAGCTGAACAGTGTGCGGCTAGTAGGTGGCCACCGGGATCGACGGGACTGTGCTCAGATTCACCCTGGAAACTCCCACAGCAGCACTCCGGCTGCCTCCCGGGTGCGAGGACCTGGGCAGCCTCCTGTGGCGTCCTCCCACTGTCCTCGTCTGATCTCTGAAGCCACCAAGAACAAGCAGAATACTTCTTCCACTTGAATGCTGTTCTCATACTTAGAGGCTTGCTTTCAACAAATATTTGAATGCCTATTAGGCTTTGGGTACTAATCTAGATACTAAAAGATATACAATTTTTTGCAAAGCCACGTTTTCCCCCTTAGGTCCCACTATTTGAACATTCTGCTTTCTCCTGTTTACTTTTTAAATTTTTTTATTGAATTTATTGGGGTGCTATTGGTTATAAAATTTGTAGGTTTTAGGTACACAGTTCTATAATACATCATCTGCATCTTGCATTGTGTGTTCCCCTCCCCCAGTCAGCTCTCCCTCGATCCCCATCCATGCCCCCTCTACCTTCCTACCCCACCCCCTTTCTGTCCTTCAGTCCCCACACTGTTGTCTGTGTTTTTAAGTATTTTTCTTTGCTTAATCCCATCACCTTTTTCACACAGCCCCAGCCCCCATCCCTTCTGACAGCTGTCAGTCTGTTTTGTTTGTTGTTTTGTTCATTAGATTCCACATGAGTGAGATCATATGGTGCTTGTCTGTCTCTGACTGGCTTGTTTCACTTAGCATCATGATCTCCAGGTCCATTCATGCTGTCACAAAGGCTAAGGTTTCTATAAGAATTCTTATGTTTAGCAATTTCCATATCTCTGGCCTCTTTCCTTTCCTGCTTCCCTCCCCACCTCTGAACATAGCCATTTCTTTCAACCTCTTCTAAAGGAAAAGTTGGGAATTCCCACTGCTCTGGACGCTCTCCAGGGTTTCAAAGTCTGACCCAAGGCGTGGTGTCCAGTACTGGTTTCAACACAGGTGTGGTCGCATCAGCACAGAGCTCCTGCCTTTTCTTCCTGGACACGTTTCTCCACTAATGCAGCTTAAAATTACCCTGCCCTGTGGGGCAGCTACTTTGTTGACTCATTCTGAGCTAGTAGTCACCAGCCCAGACCTTTCACCTGCACTACTTTAACCCAGGACTCTCCCATCCTGTCTGCATGTCACTGTATCGTTTTTAAACTTAAGCACTAGACTTTAGACTTTTTTCTATTAAATTTCATTTTGTGAGATTTAGTCTATGACTCCAGTGTACTTAGATCGCTGTGGATGCATAGCATCTCTCTGAATTCCCTACCAACGGTGAATTTCATCAGTAGATCCTGCGTCTTTCCAGAAACAGAGAATGTCGGTGGGCATGAGCGTCTCAGCAGTAATTTTGTCCAGATCCTCGTTTCACTGAGAAGACTCAGGCTGAAGGAAATCTCTGCCATGCAGCGAATGAAATCAGCAGTGGAGGATCCAGGCCTTGAAACAGGCATCCCGACCCAGGTTTAACACTCATGACTCCTCATGGCCTATCCTCACCACATCTTAACTGCTCAAGACTAAAAAATAAAAAAATGTTACTTATAGGACAGTGTTGGTAAACTATGACCTGGGGACCATATCTGGCCCATCTCTTGGCTTAAAGTTTTACTGGTGCACAGCCATGCTCATTTGTTTATGTGCTGTCTGTTTTCCTGTGTCTGCTTTTCTGCTAAGATGGTAGAGTTGAGTGTGTGGGACTGGGAATGCACGGCCTGCAAAGCCTAAAATATTTACTAGCTAGCCCAGTGGTTTTTACCCTTCTTATACTCGGGGACCGGTGAAAATAGGAGAATCATTTCAGGGACCATTAAGGCAGAAATCACTCCGAGCAGAAGCAAATTTGACTAAGATCATTGGGTCTGTAACCTTCATATAATGTCAGGGTGATTAACTCTTTTGTGGACCAGCATGAAATTTCTCGTGGATCAGTCTGTTAACTGGTGCTTGAAAAACACTGAATTTTAGCCCTTTTCAGTACAAGTTTGCCAACCCCTCTTATAGGAAAAAGTGGGAGGAAAAAATGCTACTTTCTCAAAATACCTGGCTTACTCTAAATCCACTTCTTTAGTGAAAATCCCTTCAAGAAAATATAAAATGACCGCAATTTCCTAGGGTACGAATGCAACCTCAGGAGTGGTCATAACTAAGAATGGAACATGAGTGATCAGCCTGAGCTTTGCAGGGGCCTTCAGCCACAACCCAGGCACCCGATGGTAAGGGTCACACACAGCTGAAACATGAGCCAAATACTTTGAGTCACTGTTCTTACAAAGAGACAAATGGTATAAATAAAATGGCTTTTAGCTGCTTAAAATTCAACTGTGGCACTCAGTTAGAAACAGCAGGCTTTCTTTGAGCTTTAACTCTCAGTGTTTAATTATACCACACTCTGCTTGTGTGTTGGCTTCTGCGGTACACACGTGTAGATTGTAACCATTCAGAGGAGAGGGACTCAGTCTTTCTCAGTTTTGTGTCCCAAGTACTTAATATATGTTGAATTAGTGAGTGGAGCTCTTTAAAGAAAAAGAAAATCAACATAATTCACATTATTAGTAGGTACCTAGCAGGGAGAATAACTTTGCGCAAGTTTGCCTTCAGGTGATATGTTGATTCAATGACATTAGCAGGCTATGCCAATCCCGAATTTGATCTGCAAATATTGTCATAAATCACTCAAGTGAATTAGTTATGTTTAGAGAGCCTGGTGCTTGTCATTTCCAGGTTTATCATCTAATATGGTAAAGTTTATTAAAAACAACAGAGATAGACCTCATTGATTGGTTCCTTTATTATGATAATAGCTGAATCTGGCTACCAATAATATGAATGTTCCCTAAGGAGTTAAGCTGAAAAGTGACACTTATTTTTTTCCTCCAAGAAAGAAAAAGCTAACAGTTCCTCTAAGAGAAATATGTATCTTCCTCAACTGGTCAGGTTTTTATCTGCTGTTTCTTAACTCTCACAGCACTGATGAAGTCAATCTACAGCAAGACAGTCTTTAAAGTTTGATTTGATTACAGTCCAAAACGTAAAAGTGTATCTCTGAGAGCAGGTTGTAAGTTACAAATTACATATGTCTACCTAATCCAATAAGACATGTCTCAGCAGAGCACCTCTGCATTTGCTTCCTGTACCGTCTTAGCAACCCCGTCCATATAAATAGTTAATATGACTCATATCACAGGGATCATTTGTTACATTCCTGTTTTGCCAGTTAGGTTGGTTCCACAGCTAAAGGCTTGGCACTGAAATATAGAAACTCCGGACAACGGGTGTGTAGCCACACAACAGCTGCATGTGAGGGCATTTCGGAATAAGCACACATGTCTTTAGGGTGGCAGTGCAGTTTTGAGCCCCATGAAGTGCTGACAAAGCATTTTAAACACCAGCACATTGCCAGACTGACACCGCCCGACTTGTTAGTGGCATTGCAAATTTGTTTAAATTATTAATATTATTCTCTTGCTCTTCATTTTCAACTAAGTTACTGAAGACAAAGTATCCCAATGGTAGACTATACGAGGAAAGAAGGTGATGGCATTGGGAAGTTGCACCATCATTTCCCACTAATTTTCTGGAAGACAGAAAGCTCTGCTTTCTTACAAGCCGGGTCAGGCACACACCCGCTGATTCACCCGCAAACATTTATACCAGCGAGGCATCGGTTCTTCAGCTACTTAAGAAGGCTTGGTGGGTGAGTAAGGAATTGTGGGAGCAATTAATAAGACAAGCAAAGTTTTACCTGGTGATATCAAACTTAGATACAGAAGCACCCTTCTTCAGAAAGGTTTGGGTAACTTAGGTTATTCGGCATGTGTCCCTTTTTTGGAAGAAAACAAGCAACACAATTAAGTTTAACTTGATGCTTTAAAGATTTCTGAGAAATAAATGTTAAGCTCAGAATCCCACACAGCTTTAAGTAAGGATGACACCAGTCAGATGGAAGGAGTTGTTGGTTATTTTATAAGCAAAGATGCAAGAAAACTGTTTCAGATCTGTCTCGGCAGAAAGGTCACAGAAAGAGCTCACTGTCCTTACACCGCTAAAATAAAACTGCACACATGCCTTCCCTAGTCTAAGCGGGGCTCTGCGAGACAGGTGATTGACGTCAAATAGATGGCACCTTGCATATAATGAACTCATTCTTTCTTAAAGAAAGGTGCCTTTTACAGAGTTGGCCATGGAGGAAACATAGAGGTGAGGCAAATCATAATGTAAACATCCTCTTTTTACTAAGGTTATTATTTCCTTGCTGCTTTGGGTACTGAGAATGTAATGGCTCAGGATGCCTTCCCAGAACACAATAGCCTACCTAGCTAACTTCTGACACTACATAGCTTTAGTTGCTAGGACTTTGAATTCAGAAGAAAATGACACACTGGAGACTGCAATGCTCCACTGGCCCCCTTCTAAAGGAGCAACTTCTAGGCAGACAGAAGCCCAGCAGAAAAGAAGCAACCATGGCATGCAATTTCCCACCACATTCAGTCAAGATGACTCAGTTTCCAGTCATTCTTCCACTGACATCCAACCCTCCCCACTTTGCAAGAGCAGATAACCAAATTAAGTTGCATAGAAATTTTAAAGACTAGAATAAAACCTCCAGGCCTGACCAAATTAAATCACAGTGGTTTGCTTAGAAACTACTTTTAGTAAAAAGCCA
Source organism: Rhynchonycteris naso (assembly GCA_037038555.1). NCBI lineage: Eukaryota > Metazoa > Chordata > Mammalia > Chiroptera > Emballonuridae > Rhynchonycteris > Rhynchonycteris naso. The sequence continues at coordinate 37,845,837 of CM072997.1, read as the reverse complement.
AGTATGACATGAAGCATTATTTTAGCAAGAAGCATTAATAGGCTCTTGGATATTTGTAATTTTTAATTGAATATAGGCAACACCAATATTCTGGGATTAACTTGACCTCACACGGAACTTGCAGTTAACCTGTAAATTTCTGACTATAAATTTTTCCATCATTTTTCTTGCCTCAGCTATTGCATTTCAGGAACAATCTATATATCGTGTTTCAGACCTGTGCAAAGAAACAAATTAAAGCAGATCTCAACGCTCTGTGAATGTGCTAATTCACACTTTTTTGGAGTAGAAGCAGATGCATTCTTCTTCTTTGAAAAAAAATGTTGTTGAATTTAGAGGGGTGACACTGGTTAATAAAATTATCATTTAAAACACATATTTCTATTAATTCTATAATACACTATCTATATGTTGTATTGAATGGTCACCACCCCAAGTCAAGTCTCCTTCCTTCACTATTTATCTTCCTCCTTTACCCTTTTCTACTTCCCCTCAGCCCCCTTCCACTCTGGTGACCACTATACTGTGGTCTGTGTCTCTGAGTTGTTTTTGTTTGTTTTCGTTTAATTTTGCCACCTTTTCTACTTAGATCCACAACCCATTTCCCCTCTGACAGCTGTCAGTCTGTTTTCTGTATCTATGGGTCTGTTTCAATTTTAGTACTTTATTTTGTTTATTAGATTCCACAAGGGAAATCATATTGTATTTATCTTTCTCTGACTGGCTCTTTTCACTTAGCATAATGCTCTCCAGGTCAATCCATGCTGTCATAAAAGGTAAGATTTCCTTCTTTTTTATGGCAGAATAGTGTTCCACTGTGTAAATGTACCACAGCTTTTTATATCCACTCATCTATTGACAGGCACTTCTGCGGTTTCTGGATCTTGGCTATTGTAAAAAACACTGCAGTGAACATATGGGTGCATATTTTCTTCAAATCAGTGTTTTGGGTTTCTTTGAAGATAGTCCCAGAAGTGAAATCACTGGGTCATAAGGTTGTTCCATTTTTATTTTTTGAGATAACTCCATACTGCTTTCCAAAGTGGCTGCACCGATCTGCATTCCCACCAACAGTGCATGAGGGTTCTGTTTTTTTCCACATCCTCACTGACATTTGTTGTTTGTTGATTGACTGATAATAGGCCTTCTGACCTGCATGAAGTGATATCTCACTGTGGTTTTAATTAATTGCATTTGCATTTTTCTGATAAATAGAGACATTGAGCATCTTTAATAGGTCTATTGGCCATCAGTATGTCTTCTTTGGAGAAATGTTTATTCAGTGGGTTGTCTTCTCATTTTATTATTTTCTTCTACTGTGCAAAAACTTTTTAGCTTGATATAGTCCCATTTGTTTGTCTTGTTTTTCTTGCACAAGGAAATATACCAGAAAAAACATTGCTACAAGAAATGTCTAAGATTTTACTGCCTATGTTTTCTTCTAGGAATTTTATGGTTTTGAGTCTTAAAGTCTTTAACACATTTTGAGTTTATTCTTGTGTATGGTGTAAGAAGGTTAGGGTCTAGTTTAATTTTTTTGCATGTATATGTCCAACTTTGCAAACACCATTTATTTTATAGACTATCTTTGCCCCATTGTATGTTCTTGTCTCTTTTGTCAAATATTAACTGATCATAAAGATGTAGGTTTATTTCTGGGCTCTCTGTTGTTTTTATTTTATATTTAAAAATTTTATTGATTTTCAGAGAGAGAAAGGGAGAGAAACAGAGAGATAGGCAGAGATAGAGAAACATAAACTTGTTGTTCCACTTATTCATTGATTAACTCCAATATGTGCCCCGACTGGCATCCAAACTCATAACTTCAGCAACTCAGGACAAAGCTCTAACCAACTGAACTACCCAGTCAGGGCCTGGTATTTCATCAATCTATATGTCTGTTTTAATGCCAGTACTATGTTGTTTAGATTATCATGGCTTTGTAGTATGGTTTGATATCAGAAAGGGTGATTCCTCCAACATTGTTGTTCTTTCTCAAGATTTCTAAGGTTATTCAGGATCTTTTGTGGTTTCATATAAACTTTTGGGACATTTGTTCTATTTCTGTGAAATAAGCCATTGGTATCTTGATGGGAATTGCAGTGACTCTATAGATTGCTTTGCATAGTATAGACTTTTTTTTTTTTTTTTTAACAGGGACAGAGAGAGTCAGATAGAGAGATAGATAGGGAAAGACAGACAGGAACAGAGAGAGGTGAGAAGCATCAATCATTAGTTTTTCGTTGCCACTGCAACACCTTAGTTGTTCATTGATTGCTCTCTCACATGTGCCTTGACTGTGGGCCTTCAGCAGACCGAGCAACCCCTTGCTGGAGCCAGCGACCTTGGGTCCAAGCTGACGAGCTTTTGCTCATGCCAGATGGGCCCGTGCTCAAGCTGGCGAGCTCAGGGTCTCGAACCTGGGTCTTCTGCATCCCAGTCCGACGCTCTATCTACTGTGCCACCGCCTGGTCAGGCAGTATGGACATTTTAATGATGTTATTCTTCCTATCCATGAATGTGGTACCTACCTGCTTCCTCTTATTTTTAAATTCTTCAATTTCTTTCTTCAATGTCTTATAAATTTCTGAATATAGATCTTTTAAATCCTGGTTAAATTTATTCCTCGGCTAGCTATATATACATATATAATGCTACTGTAAAAGAAATTATTTTCTTAGTTTCCTTTCTGCTAGTTTATTATTGGAGTATAAAAATGTAACTGATCTGGATATTTGTTTTGTATCCTGCTACCTTACTGAATTCATTTATTAGTTCTAGTAGTTTCTTTGCTGGACTCTTCCATATGCATTATTCTTAAAAATAAATCCCTGTCTCTATATGCCCTAGCTAATATATTATAAATAAAGATCCTGATGATGAGAAGTAGAAAATATGATCAGTGAAATGTTTTCCATAAGAGTTGCAAATATTATCTCATAAATAATAAGTTGACCTTAGTAACACAAAATACTTTATATATACCATATCCCTGTTAACTTGAACTTTCCATAGAATTAACTCTATTTACGTACTTACTACTCTACTGACCTCAAGTGCAGAAGAAGGTATACACATATCCAAAAATACCCTGGGGGCAGGCACTTATCAGAAAAAAGGAAATAAGAAAAATCATTCTTGGGGAAACATTTCCTAAATCTCTCCAAATCCAGACTATATATTTTGTTTTAATACATTTTTTAATAGTTTTTGATTTACAGGAAAGTTTCAAAGATAGCATGAAGAATTCTTGTATATCTCACACCCAGCTTCCTTCTTATTAGCATCTTGTATTAGTATAGTAGGTTTGTTACAATTAGTGAACCAATATTGATACATTATTTTTTACTAAAATCTATACTTTATTCAGATTTTCTTTGTTTTTATCTCATGTTTCATTGTCATGTTTCCTTGGGCCCCTCTTGGCTGTGACAGTTTCCCAGACTCATCTAATAGTCAATGACCTTGACAGTTTTTAAGGCATACTGGCAAGGTAATCTTTAAAACGTCCTCCAATTTAGATTTGTCTGACGTTTTTCTCACCATAAATCTGACAATATGGGTTTTTGGAAGCAAGGTCATAAAAAAGTAAACTGCTATTCTCATCGCCTCGTATCAAAGTATGTATGATTAACATGACATTGTGCTGTTTATTTTAACATTGATCTCTTGGCTGAGTGTAAGGCACCTCCCCTGCAGACTGCCTTCTCTCCCTTTCCATACTGCACTGTTTGGAAGAAAGTATGTGCAAGCCACAATTAAGAAGTAAGTAATTCTATTAAATTATTTGGAAATCTTCTGCACAAAAGGTTTGTCTATTCATCATTTATTTATTTATTTATTCAATCATGTATTTACATGAATATAGATATTTTGGACGTCAGAGTATAATCCAATACTACTTTATTTACTTATCTTGTTGTGCAAATTACTCCAGCTCTGGCCATTGGCAGCTCTCTCAGTTGGCTTTTATGTCCCTGTGACCTACCCCATCACTGCCTGTTTGACTACTTTACCTTCTGGCAGGATCCTTCAGGCCTCCTCTTGTGTATTTCCTGTCTCCATCCTAGAATCAGCTGTTTCTTCAAGGAACCCCAGTTGCTTTGATTAAAGAATAACACTAGAAACCAAGATCTGAGTACTAGTGGTGTACGCTATGCGTTTAAATAATTTTTTTATTAGAGCTAGACATTTAAAGAGTTTACAAAATGACACATTTTGAGGGCATTAAAATTAATGAAGGGAACGCGACAGAAAACTTCACACTCCCTGTTTTATAGTTTCATCGAAAAACTTAGGCAGCTTTCCATTTGGGGTATTTATTATAATCCAGAGAGAAAAGTTTCGTGTGATAGAATTACAGTTGTAACTCACCATATCGCGGTTCACTTTTTGTGGTCTCACTATATCGCGGATTTTTAAATTGTATATATCTAATTTTATATCATGGATTTTTCACTATATCGCAGGAATTTGAGGCATATAGGTATTTTTATATATTTATTATTTTAATTATTTTTGTGGTAAAATAAGTATTTTCTAGCTTAAATATTGAAAAAAAATATATAAAAATATTAATTAAAAAATATTAAAAGAACATTGAATTGAAATAAAATACGTAGTGTACAGCAGATGAATAGACAAAGACTTGCACGTATGGAAAACGCATAGGCAGTGTTTATAAGGGTGTGGGAAAGGTTAATAAGAGTGTGGGGAGGATTTATAAAGCCTTAAAATATATATAAATAATAAAATAAATATAAGGTCGCTACTTCGTGGATTTTTGCCGATTGCAGGGGGTTCTGGAACCTAACCCTTGCGATAGACGAGGGACCACTGTAATGTTTGAGAAGTTGGTAAAGGCTAAAATCACCTCTTAATGTTGTTTTGAGTTTTCCACTTTCTAGCCAGTGCCCTGTTTTAATCTTTCAAAATAGTATGTGTATTCTCAATGCCGAATAGCAAAATAAAGTCTATATCTAATAATCTATATGTATGATATTGGCATGATAAAGCCATGAGATCAGAAGTTATCTGGCCCTACTCCAGCTTCGACAGACCATATGCAGAGGGGACTGATTAAGAGACTGTTCCTGATGACTAAGGTATACTTCAAAATATCCTCACTCTTATTTTCCCGCTAGGTTAGGTAGGAGACAGGGAATAGAAACAGGAAGCATTGGAACTTTAGTGGCACTCAGCCTGGCCTTCTCCTAGAGACAGATGTCATCAGTCCACATCATAGGGAGACTACATTAGGATGATCAAACATGATAAGAATCTTTTCTATTCAAACTTAAGTGCCAAGGCCCCCAAAGACTCTTCCCTACACCTTTGAGACCTCAACAAACCGTGGTCCAACAATGAAAGAAGACAGCTGGAGTTCTGGGGGAGGAAAAGTATTCTCATTCAAAGCAGACTAATTATGTCAGGAAATATTTGCCATCCCATGCATACCTGTGATTAAGCTAAAAATAATCTGTCTTTATTTTCAACTGTGCACCTGCATCTTTCAGCCAATTAACACAAGCATCAAAAGGCTCAGGCCTGTTCAACTATGTCACAGTATATTGTTTTCCCATGTAATGTCTTATTTCAATCTGGTCGTAGCTAGGAGGCTATACAACAGTATATGTGAAAAGCAGAAGTTATCAAAATTCAGATGAACCAGAGTTCAGGAGTCTTGTCTACATCCCAAGTTTGGTCCAAGAGTACCGACTGAAAGACTAAGACCTTGTGAATGTCAGTTTTGCTATTATCTGGTTCTGGTAGCCCATGCAAGTCATTTTATACTTTGGAGTCTCCATTTCATGAGCCATGTACTGAATGGTTAAATTTGTTGGATATTAATACTATGATTCCATAATGTAACACAGTTCATTCCTGGGCATGACTCAGAGGGGCAGTCTTGAAATAATCCAAACACACTCAAGAAGACAAGCAGAGCTTAGGCAACTGTGTGGCATTTTTTTAAAGTTCAGTCTATTGATGGCTGGGTTACACAAAGGTGCTGAGACTCGACCCCTGACCTGAAATGAGGCAAGAGGAAGGGGTCTGGGAGAGATGGAAGCTGTCACCTTCTCGAGTGTGATATAACCGCTGGTATGTCTGTTCGGATGCCGTAACTGTGTGGGTGTCTTCACTCCTTCATCTCCTAACCCTTACCTATATGAGCACACTCATGGAAGAGTCACACAACGTTGGAGACCTCTGTTTATAGCAGGTAGTTATTTTGGTAACTGTGCTGCCATCCAAAAAGGAGAGAAGAACTGAGGATAGAGAAGTAAAAACCAAGACTCAAGAGTTACTGCTGTGGAGGCTTCCTCGTAGAAGAGCAGGAATCTAACTGATTCTGAAACTGAGTTTATTTAGCAGGTGAAGCTAGTTCTACTCAGCACCCCACCACAGATAACAAGATTGCAGATGCTAAAATGCAATTCCTTGTGGGTTTCTTTTCTTTTTTTCTTCAAAGCCCACTTTTCCCTTTAGGAGAGAATTTGAGAGAGAATAAACCAAACCAAGCTCTGCTCTCAAAAATGGTCCACAGTTACACGTTTTTACCAAGGAACATCTATGCCAAATGATTTAAAAACCAGAGAAAGCCTTAAAAAAAAACAAAAGAAAAAAACAACCCAGAGGTTTAAGTGTATGAGAACGGCATTTCCTGCCAAAAGGATTTCCTGTTTCAGGCAACCACAGCGAGGATGTGGTGAAACATCCGCCCTGCAGTCACAGCCTGTGCTCCCCAGGCCACTTCTCTGTTCTACTCACCCTTCTTCCCCGACGAATGTGACATACAATTTATTTCTCTGCAGATCTTTTCGGGAGTAGCCCATGATCTGATTAAAAGCATCTTCAAGTAAGTGATCTCTTCTGATAATTAACCTGTCCATAAGGAGACAATTTGAAAAATACAGATTATTTCCTAATCCTTATCTATCTAGAACTGGGTATGTGTCAGTTAATTTCCATTTACCATAAATAACTAGGCAAAAAGGAGTGACTTAATGTCATTGCTATCTGCCACAAAGGACACGTTTGTCTCTAATTCTTAACAGCATTAGCAATTGTTACATAACAGAATCGCTGGTCAAGACAGCACCCCACCTATGACCTGTGAAAACAATCTGAGAGGCCCTTCTGAATGCTCAGATCAATTTATCCGAGGAGGATATGGAACAACGCAGGCAGAACACTTTTGATTAGTAAAGGAAGAACAACCCTATGAGGTCATGTTTGCAGCCTGAATGCACCTAGACAAGGAATTTAATTACTCAGTGCCTAGAGAGATGACCGTGAGAACAAGGAGAAAAAAGAAATTTTCAGTGTCCTCCAAAGCAGAGGCATTTTTAATTGTGCTTAATTTAAATTTTAAAATAAGCAAATCTTGAAATTCCCTAAGTGAAAGGTACACATGACTGATAACTTCTGGCCAATTAACCCACTTGGCATAATGTCAGTTAAAGTCATCCTTAAGCAGATATCAATTTGCCTTTAGTGAAAATAGTAATGTAAAGGAAGATAACATGGAGGCCAAAGGATGAAAGCTTGATCATCAAGACATTTTCAAGAGATAAACGTCAGCAAGGAAAAGCTCTGAGAGGTGCAGTGTTCTGGGCAGGCTGATGTTTCCGGAGGGCGATGAAAGCGCAACCTGTGAATTTAATCAAGCAAGCCCTCCATGTGGGGCGGTGAGCTGTGGGGCTGCGGGGCTGGTCCCTGAACCTTCACTCAGGCAACCCAGCACATGACAGACTGCGATAGAGAGTCTCCCTCCTGGGTCCTCTCTTAGATGGCATAGTGATGTCCAATGGGGACATGGCACAGAGGTGGAGGTAGGGATGAAGGCAGCAGGGGGTAAGCAGAGAATGAAAATAATTCTGATCACATATTATAATGATGTTTCAATGTCACCTTTTAAATGGAGGTGGATAAAGATAGGCAGAAACAGCATTCATGACATACTCTGTTGGACAAGTAAAGTTTATTTCCCAGAATGCAATGGGGCTGAGCATGGTTCCCACACTCAGGTAAGCGCAGGAGGCAGTGATGGGCAGTATAGGTTATTGCAACAGCCCTCTCTCTAATGAATATACTCTAAGCCAACAAAGGTACTTTTCAGAAGAAAAAAATCAGCTTTTAATTCTTAACATTTTTACACGGAATGTAGTACTTTTTTACTGTTTGTTTTAAAACCTTCACCTTAATCGTGCTTAATTTCAAAACTAGATTTTATATGGTGCTGCATTTTACAGACACAAAAAATAATTATGCCCACTAAAACAAAGGTGGTCATCCCAAATCACAACCAAGTCTCTATAATCCCCGTTGCATCCCGTCCTTGCACCATCTATAGACCTTGTGGTTTATATTGTTTTTGACTTACTTTAATTTCCCTGGGCCTTGTCCATATCCTTTAGTCTCTAACTTCCTGTAAAAGTTCCTTAGTTTGGCTTCAAAGTCTCGCTTGTAAGGGGCTGGAGCCCGAGCATTGGCACGCTGAGTACCTACAGCAAACCACAAACAAGAAGAGAGTGTCAAGCTTTGCAATGTCCTGATGTTCATTGTATCATCATGAAAAACATATCCACGGGGAGTTGAGACCAGAGTTAACAAGCAAAAGGAGGCAATAGTTCTTGCCATTTTCAACTCTCCAAATGAATGACCACCACAGAGATTAACCAGGATCTTACAAGATGTCTTCTTTGTGGTATTTTGTTTGAAAAGAACAGTTTGAATAGTTATGATGGTGCCCTGTGTTACTCAAATATGTCCTCCTTTTCAGTCCAAATTAATATGAGTCAAGCAGGGTTACTCATGTCTGATGGTAACTGTTGAGGGTGGAATAGCTTTGCTTGCTGCTGAGATGATATCATAGTAACTAGACAGGAAGTTACAATGTAAAAAGTATATAGTGTATAAAGCATGAATTGTGAGTTTCCACACTTTCCTTTATGGAAAACCTATAAAAAGTTCTTTTAGATAGGAACTATAACTAAAAATGATTTTAGACATACGTTTTAGATTATAGGGTAGAATAATCCTGATATACGGATATAACTGTAGAAGGCATATGTCTCCTGGTTGCACAGAGTACATAATACTGCTATTTGTTGCATTCTTAATATGTGCCAAGTACTATAATTAGCTAAAGATTTTTTATTTTATTTTATCATAGGAAAAATATCATTGATAAAATGTAGAAGTAACAGTTCCTCTTTCCAAAGAAAAATCCAGCTTTGGGTTGCAAAGTGACTAACCAACAGTCAGGCTACAAAACTGGTGATGCATTTGGGAAGCTGACCCAGAGCCACGGTCAAAACACTGGGAATTTCCACTAAATACTTCACAACACAAAAGGAAGAAATCAGAAAACAAAAATTTTGAAGCTTACATCATGTTAAAAGCTCATTAACTATTTCTGTACTGAATGAATCAACGAAGTAGTAGTTATTCATGGCTAATACTGTGTTAGGTTCAGCAACAGATGCACAAAATGAGTAAGGCAGGGCTCCTGAAGCAGATATCTTGGCGGGGAAGACAGAAATAAAACATATAAAACAACTAGAGAATAATTAAGTCCTACACTAGATAGCATACAAACTATAAAGCAGAGATGACAAAATTATTGCCCTGGGGCTAAACCCAGGCCTATTGATCTATTTTGTTTGCCGTAAAAACATTTTTAAATATTTTAAACTAACTTTATAAACACTTAAAAATGAGATTTCAAGTAAATAAAAATCTAGGTTTCTTTTGCAAATGATCTGGGAGCTCTCGCAACAACTGGCTTGCGTTTTCCCGGGGCTGCAGCACGTCGACATTCCATCAGAGGCAGCGGGTGCTCTCCTGGTGCCCTCACTGCTCATGGGCTCGGCTGCCTGACCCTCTGCGTATCTGCACTGGAGATCAGTGTTACAGAAGAGTGAGAGTACATGAGGATAAGTAAAGATCAAAATGGAAAAGACGTCAGGGAGCAGGCTCTATCAGAGCCGGGCCTGGTGCACAGGAGAATCTAATGTTCCACACTGGGCTGGGCAGCGAGCGTTCAGTGAGCCTTGCATGTATGTTTCAGAAGACCTCGAGGAGACCCCACCTGTTAACTCGGAGCCTCGGAGCGGAGGGAGAGTGCTGGGAGTCAGTGAGGAATTGAATCAATCAGAAAGTGGGAGCCAACTTATGAGAGGAATTGAAAAAACAAGGCTGAGGAGATCAGGCATGATGCAGTGAGCAGTGGGGACCCCTTAGAGAACCCTGATCAAACCAGTAGCAGGCAAGTGTCACGATGTATGAAATGGTTTTCAGAGTGTGTTCCGTGCAGTAAGGGGGCAAGGAGAAGAGACTGGAGGATGGAGACCCGGGGAGGAGTACTTGCAGCAACGGAAGCCTGAGGCATGGATGAAGACTAGACTGTAGAGTGGCGACTCGAAGAAACATTTACAGTGTGAACTAAGAATGGGTAACAGCAGATAAGCAAAGCAGAGGAACAGGAGTGGTAACATGAAATGTCTAGAACAGTACCCATAGCTGAGATCGGTGAAGTGCGGGCTATGCATTAGGGAGCATGCCCTGCACAGAAAGGGTCCTGGGGAACCCTCACACGTATATGAAGCAGGCACTATTACTATTACCACCATCACCACTCAGTAACTAAGGAAACTGAAGTCAGATGCCAGTGCATGGGAGGTTTGGCATGTGAGCCAGGTCTACCTCACACTAAAAGACTGTGGGAGATGATGGCGCTGGACAAGGGCGTGTGAAGCTTTATGCCAATGGAGCTGGAGATGACAGCTGTTCAGGTGAACAAACTGGATAAGCACTTGAAATTACAGTCCTGGAGTTCCAGTGAGATCAGGGCCTCACGCTTGGATGAAACAAGTTAGTGCATGCATAGAGCACTCTGTGCAGTGATTCTGCATAAGAAGCCCCACATCTCTGTTAGCTCTTACTGTTATTACTTGCATAGAGGCGAGCACTAAAGACACAGGGGAACTGCACTGAGGTTTTATGAATGGATTTTAATAAAATTGGCTGTTGATCAATAATATGTCCCATGGTCTGGTCTGTTTGCGTAGTTATCTCTTACCCACAGAGCTAAAAGCTATGTCACAAAGGAAACAAATAAACTTGCCCTTAGAACTGTCTGGGATACAGAAGAGACTCCTAGGCCGTGGTCCTCAAACCATGACTGCACATTAGAATCACTCAGGAAGCTTTTAAAAGTCTCAGCGTTCAGGTCACACCCGAGACACATTACATCAGAATCTGCGGGGGTGGGGTCCAGGCGTAAGTGTTTTATACTGCTCTCCAGATAACTCGGAAGTGCAGCCAAAGTTGGAAGCCATTATTCCCTACAAGGAGGTCCAATGTACCCAAAGAAACACCTGGGCAGCGTCAGGGCCCCACAGAGGGGCAATGCTTCCTGCGTATTTAAAAGGCATCATTTGCAACATGAAGAAACATGATCTCCACAAGCACGAGTCTGCTTTCTTGGACTGCTAAGGGACAGGGCAGTGCGTCACGAGTCCACTCAGGGGTGCAGAATAAAGCTGTCGAAGCTGCAGTCTGAGGAACTGCAGACTAGTAGACTCAGAGAGCTCAGAGAGCAGCTGTATGAATCAATCTTTAAGAGCACGATCATGGACAGGGAAGAGAAAAAAGAACAAAGAACTCAATGAAAATCTTTCAGGGCTCAAACGAAACATTCTTTAAGAGTTCATTATTTAAAAAGAAAACAAAACAGCACATATTATACTACTGCTGCATAATGTGAGATGCTTAAAAGGATGTGGGAAATGCCATAAAGCATACCATCAACATCAAGACAGACACTTAATAAAAATAAGCTCTGACTCCATTTATGTTCTAGGTAAAGTGATTTAATTATGAAGACTCCGAAGACAGACATTGTTAAATGCAATTTTTTTTTGCTCATAGTTCTATTATGAAAAAGTCATTTGCACATTACTTCATGGCTTAAAAATTATAGTAAATTATGTTGTTGGCGCTTGTCAAACTTTTAATGCAAGTCAGAGGCAACTGCCAAGAAATTCCAGGGCAGAAACCATGTTACTTCCACTTAGGAAATTAAAAACGATCTTGGAAGATTAAGTTAATAGAACTGTATGGGAACCATACTCCAAGTGAAGTTCTAGGATATAACACTCCTACAGAGAGAGCAATTTTATGGTCTTTAAAAAGGAAGTCAGATACAAAAAGGTCAATGTTATATTTAGGAAGTGATCAAAGGATCGGTGACTTCATAGGATAGTCAGCTTTATGGTAATCATTTGCAGGAAAAATTTTCAGTAACAGATATTAGGTCTTTTCTTTTCCTTCACCATTACTAGGCAGACATAAAGTACTTCCTTACAGTGTCACACTATTTCTATTTACTGTTACAAAACTGCATCATCGTATATAAGCTAAAAAATTCTCCCTGAAAAAATACTTTGGGTAATACTAGAAAAATCTCTGCATCAAACTTCTAAGAAGCCAGAGTCTCTTGATTTTTCAGGAAGTGCCACTAAGAACCCAGATTGTTTTGATGACTAGCTCTCACTGTGACCTGGATGGGGATCGAGCTTACCACAACCCCACGTGGCTCCCGGCCTCCACGCTGGGATGGCTAGAAGCTCACTTATTTCCTGGTACACTTTCTAGTATATCTATGTCTATATCTATATCTATATCTATCTATCTATCTATATCTATATCTACTATCTATCTCTATATATATATCTACAACATTTAAAAAAATTCTGTTAGTGAATGAGAATAAACTAGCAAGCATTGCAATAATTTCTGGACTACTCCGTCTTCTGGAATACAGCTCAACAATGGAAAGTGAGGGGAAACACCTCTAATACAGCAGGCACTGAGCACAGGCCCGCGAGCAGTACAGGCCCTCAGGCCCCTGACTGAGCTTGCTCCTGCTTTCGTGTATGTGCTATTAATTTTAAACAACCACCTTGACAGTGTGATTTTTCAGACCATGGCAAATTAGAGGCAATTTATTAAAAAGGGAAAGTGGAAGGGCATGCCAGTGACAGGTACTCCTGATGGCATTAGGGATGGGGGACAGGGCAGACTAACAACAACAAAAACAAAAAAATTCCTCTTTATTGTTTATTGTGACAGACACAGTATTTGGCTCTCCCTTCGTTTCTAGAATCTCAGCTCACCCATTCCCACATACTCAGAGAGGATCCTTCATTTGTACCATTTGGTTCCTAGGTTGTCTCTGTGGGACTGAGAAAGAGACAGGATAGAACCATTTCTAAAAACAAGTATAGAGCTACTTCGGAAACTGTGGTGAAGATGGGGGAAGGGAGAGGGAGAAAGAAAGGAAGGAAGGGAGGAGGGAAGGGAGGAAAGAAGGAAGGGAGGGAGGGAGGGAGGGAGGAAGAGAGAAAGGAAGGAAAGAAGAAAGGAAGGAAAGGGAAGGGAAGGGAAGTAGGGGAGGAAGGGAGGGAGGGAGAGAGAAAGAAAGAAAGAGAGAGAGAGAAAGAGAGAAAGAAAGAAAGAAAGAAAGAAAGGAAGGAAGGAAGGAAGGAAGGAAGGAAGGAAGGAAGGAAGGGAGGGAGGAGAGGGGAGTGGAAAGGAGGGGAGGGGAGGGAAGGGGAGGGGAAGAAAGAGAAAAGAAAAAAGAAAAGAGAAGAAAGGAGGGAGACAGACAGATGATCTGGAAAGAACAGGAGAGAAGTTAAGCAGCACCTAAGATGCTAAGACTTTGGAAAGAGAGGAAAAGAGGACCCTTAAGGTGACATACTCTGTGTTAGAAATAATTCCCCCTTGTATCCCAACCCTCAAGATGACCTTCAGGAAAGACCGATGTGGATCTCCAGTGCTCTCTGGTCTGTTTTACTTCTGTTGAGTGTAACCGGGGGGTGCTACTGGCTTCCAGGCAGTTACAGTTCTAGTTAAGTAACAGCAGCGCTGTATGATGAAACCCCCCAAACCATGAAATAGCCTCAATGCACTCACACCCTGGTTAAATGCAAAATTCATGTGAGTCAGTGCATCTCCAACAATATTAGTTAAATTAGGTATTTACCGCATTCAAATTCCTAGAAATGTACAACTATAAAAGGTCCTTAAATCATCTTCTGAGTCCCATATTTGACATAATAAACCATATGGTGTTTGGAAAGATCTTTTCTTTCTGGCACAGCTAAGGTTGGGATTGGCATTATAATGGTCCTAGAAAAACAAACCTGCACATTCCAAAATTTTGACAAGTTTTAGGTGAGCACTCTCACAGCTGCAAAAAGCAGTGAGTCAAAGTTTCCAAAGCACCTCTCTCTCTCTCTCTCTCTTCTAGACTTGAAATGACATGCAAATGTGCTTGGAATGAGGAAAAGTGTGGAAAGTCAACCAGGTTCCTAGATGTTCTGAAAAAAGATCATTAAAATTTATTATTGGAATAATTTTCACAATGTTATTCCCACACTACTAAAAGGGAAGAAATTCTAGTCACAAGAAGAAACAGACAACTGTTTAAAATTTCTTTGAAGTGTTTTCACTAAAACTGTAGGGATACTGGTCGAAGGAGAGGCTATTTTACTCAAAGAAACAGAAGACTGCTCCACCGGGTGAACGCAGCCGGCTGGCTAGTCCTGCCCTCACGTCATGTGGAATGAGTTAGTCACTTCCACTGATATCAGGCAGTACATCCCAATTTTAAGATCAAATAAAGCCCACTGAAACAGAGTAGGCCAAAAATATGGAGATAATTCTTCTCAAAAATTAAAACCACCACAAACACTGCTAGCAATTTAGATATATTTGGGTTCTACATGTCTTTGGAAAAAAACTACATCTGCTCCCAGGGTGCCTTTTATTGCCACCAGCGGTTACTTGCGTACATTAGTGATACTAAAGGAAAAGAGTGACACTAGTTTAGGATGTTCACACTCCTCTCAGAGGACGCTCAGCCAGTGGCCGCAGCACGTGCCTTTGGGGGGCTCCAAAGGGCCAGAGTGCAGGATCTGCCTTTTTCTCAGGGAGGAAGGGCCCCAGAAAAGGCCTGGAAAGGTGAATCTTGATTGGAATCAGTAATAATCCACTCAGCTTCACCTCTTTAACCATAAAGCATCTGGTAAAGGGACAACCCATTTAAACTTCACCAGAAGTTCCAGCTAAGATAAAGACCAGTCAGAATGATTAAGTATCTAGGCATCCAGCTTTTGCAACTCAGGCAGAAATGTATTCCTGTATTCCAGTTATTAATGGTTCAAATATTGGAAAATGATACTTTTCAACATCCTAGTTCCAAAAAAAGAAGAAGAAATAAAGGAATAAATTGATATATACCGGATGCATTGTATATTGCTCTCCAGCAAGGTATTCTCCAAACAACCGTAGGAGATGATTACTATTATTTTCACTTTACAGCAAAGAAATTCAAGTTCAGGGAAGGAAGCAAATTGCCCTAAATCACACACAGTTGATGAAGACTAAGGCCCGCTGTAAATTATATCAGATTTCCCTCTACACCTTGGCATCAAACTTCTAAGTAACATTTAAACTTACCTGTAGCGTCATGTACTCATTTATGTCTTTCCAGCTTGAATCATGAAAACAGGTGTCCCTACTTTGTTCCAATGCTGAGCTTTGCTTTTGCCTCCAATGTCCTGCCTTCCCATGGGCTTGTTCTGTTGACTGTTGCTGCTTTGTCCCATTGAGGAAACAGTTTTCTTTGCACCCACATTGTTGTTGACCTCTGCGCACACACATGCTCAAATTCCCCATCCTAGAACCCCTTCCTTAACTCTTCTTCTCTTTCTAAGCACTGTCCTGTTTTTCTTTCCTTTCACAATTCATGAAAAGAATACTTCTTTCATTCTTTTCATACTTTGTGAAAGGAATATTGTACACCCCTGGCTTCTACTTGACACAATCTATCATTCTATAACTGGTCCCGTTCCACTTTGTGACCTATTCATGGAAACCGCTCTGGCAAAGGCCATATGTAATTTCATGATTTTCCAATGTAATGGCCTCTTCTCAGGCTGCATCCTCTTGGATCCTTTGAAAATGTGGCCCTGTTCACCACTCCCTCCTCCCTGTAACCCAGCTTTCCTGAAAAGACTTTTCCTAATTCTCTTCCAAAACCCACTGGCTCTCTTTCCTTCATTTGCTTCTCTATCTCAGCCCATCCCTTAAGTACTGGAGTTCCTCAGGTTACCACCCTCCATTTTCTCTTCTTTCCATGGACTTGTCTTCTGTGGTTCCTCTGATCTTTACTCTGGGCCTCACTGCCACCAGCGTCCCTGTTCTTAGCCACCAACCTCCAGGACTGTCTTTTCCAGTAGTGTTTGGATATCTCCAAAGATTTCTCAACAAAACAGGTCCCAAACCAAACTCATTTTCCCCTTCCCTCCAGTCTAATATTTTCCCTTTCTTGGTAGTGTTACCATCTGTCTAGTAATCTAAGTGGTGAGGACTTCAGCATCTACCTTACTAGGACTCAGAGTCCTGGAATCTCTAGATCTTACAGATCTTTTAAATTAATTCCCTTTTTCCCATTATTACTAGTCCAACCCACTAGCATGTCACCTGGGTTAATACAACAGCTTTCCAAATAGTTCCTCTGACTCTAGCCTCTCATCTTCTAATTCAACCTCTGTATAGCCACCAAACTTTTACAAAGGTCAAATATGCTAGTCCTCTGTTTTCAAATTTATAGTGGTTCCACATGGACTACAAAATAAGGCATCAATGACCAACTGGCCCCTATCTTTCCAATCTGAGCTTTGAGAACTTGCCTTCACTTGTATCTATTAATTTGCTCTAAACCACTTTCATCATTCGGTGGCTTAGCTTGTGCTGCTCATTTACCTAGAATGCCCATCTTTCTTTGGTCCACCTAGTATACTTCTATTCATTATTCTTCAAGGCTTCCCTTCATACCTGTTATCTTCATCTTTCCCTAAACACCCCACTGCTAGCCTTAAAGGAAGAATGGTTCCCACATCTGTGTTCCCATATATCTCTTCAATAAAGGACTAACCACAGAGCTTTACAGAGTCATTTGTTGACTCACTGGCACACTACGAATCCTTCAAAGGAAGAGAGTATATTATTCATCTTTGTAGCACCAAGGTTTAGTTCAGTGCTTGCATCAGAGATGGATGCTCAATAAATCTGTGTTAAATGAACAAATTAATCGACCTTTTCCTGTTTGTGGTATTCAGTTAGGCTGTGGCTTCATTATCATAACAGTATGTGAAAACACATGTTATAGATCAAAGAACATAGAGCAGCTTTTAGTGATACATATGGAGTTTGGATTTCTATTAAAGCAGTTTTAAATTCTGATAGCTGTGAAAGTGTGAACAATACATTGCCTATAATGAGGATAAATGCAGCAAATGTTCTGTCAACACCATGACTAATATCCTTTAAAAAATACTCATTTGCTAAGCTGCATTTTCTATCATTCATTCTCTCACTCCTCATTCATCCGTTCACTCCTTTGTTCACCACATACCTCTTTCAAAAAGAATTTGAAGTGTAAAATTTTCATTTGTTTCATCGATCACATGTTCTATCTGCCCATGTGTCTCTAATCTTCCTATCCAGTGCAGGTGGTGACCACTACAGGGAAAACTTTCCAACTCCACTAAACTGACCCATTTTAATTCTGTTCTACTTCTTGAGTGCAGAAATTTCTTTCTGTTATTCATTGATTCAGTCTCCTATCTAGAACTTTTTAAATCCAAAAAATTAACATAGTATATTGTGCCCTAATCTTTCCCAAGGTATATTAGACACTATATAATGAAAAATAAATTCTGGATCTGAGTATATCAGATTACTAACCTTTATCTTCCTATTCTGAATGTCATTATCTTCCTATCAAAATGAATCCCCATGGAAACAAGCCAGTTCTAAAATACAGAAAGTGCCACAAAATATGTCCTTGTGCTAACATGAAAAGATGTACCGAATGTGTTCCTTTGCTGTCCTTTATGAAGAACAGAACATCTGACTTTAGGGCTCACTCCTCAGAGAAGTCACTGTGAGTTGCAGGTGGACTCACCTGGCGAGTTCTGGGGAGAGGACACAGGGGAGCCACGTGGGGACTGACAGTAGCTGGGGTGGAGTAAGGCATGTGGAGGCACATAAGACATTATCTCTTCTTCAAATAGACTGGGGAAAAACAAACAAAATGTGTACTTTAGCCAAGGAGGTGGGGAAAAGTCTTGTTTCCACAATGAGCAAGGCAGTCGATCTCTCCTTCCGACCCATTCCATCCGAGGCCCAGCCCACATCCCAAAGGGAGCGCTGTCTCCTTCCTCTGCTGGTCATTCTTGGGACAGACTGGCTGGCTGTTGCAGCTTCTGTGAAGCCTGTGCTTACTCATCTGTTTTCCTAGCAACTCTGGACAACATAATTCCTGTTTTGCCACTTTAATATGTGAGTTTTAGTTTACATGTTTGTTTGAAATAGTACCTGGGTTTTTAAATTGGGGAATAAGATTCAAACACAACATTTACTGAGAACCCATAATGAATACACAAAGTATGTTCTATCTTCTCATTACCAGAAATAGACAGCCGAGTCTCAGCCTTCAAAGCTTAAGATTTTAACAGAGAGTTAAAAGCAAAAAAAAAAACCCCAAATGCCTCTTGAATCATTAGCTCCCTCAGTTACTCTGGCTTTATAATGTTTTTTTTTTTTTTTTAATTTAAGGGTTTTAATGTTAGGTTATTCAATCCAGTATCTTCTGTCACTAACAGTCTTCTAAAAGACAGTAAGCAGGTACCTGGTATCTTGGAATCCTGTAATATCATAAATATTATGATAATAAAAAGTAGTGTTGATTACACCAAGCTCAAATATACAAACACTTAAAATAGAATTAAAACAATAAAAGAATATTTTAATTAAGAGGTGAAAGTAAGTTTACTTCAAACTTGGCCAAATCTAGGAACCTGTTTTCATTCAGAAAAAGTGGCAACAGTTTAATCTTGTAGATTTCATGAAAAGACTCCCAATGGCTATAGCACTGGTTCTCAACTGAGGCAATTCTGCCTTTCCCCCACATTGTCTGAGGACATCTGGCAATGTCTGAGGACATTTTTGATTGTCATACTGGGAGAGGGGGTGTTTTTGTCTAGTGGGTAGAGGCAAGGATGCTAATTAGCATCCTGATGTGCACAGAAAGCTCCCTGCAACAAAGGCATATCCAACCCACAATGTCACTACTTCTGAGGCTGAGAACCCCGGGGTTATAGCAATGCAGTAATAACTCAGTAAATCTTTCATTCTTCATTCACATGCACATGTCTGCTAGACTGACCACTGCAGCAAAAGCATTATTCAGACATGCTGATTTTAAAAGCTATCTTTCTATTTTTAAACTATAGAAGTCAGAAGATCTGGAAACAGAGCAGTAAGTAATCATATATTTTAATATCAAATTAAGACCCAAAACAGTAATTTTTCTTTTTCAGTAAATCATTAGCCATTGAAATAAAGTAAATTTAAGATTAATTGCTAAGGAAAAGTCCCATCTGATAGTTGGCACCACAAAGATCTAGAAATTTACAGCTAAATTAATTGTAGAATAGGAATTAGGACCCTCTCGTTAAACTTCTACACCTGTATCCCAGTATTAATAAGTATTACCAATATTACTTTTACTTCAGACAAACACACATGCATACTTATAAAACAGAATATACACATATAAGTGTATACATAAACCTGCACGTGTGCAGGTATGTTCTCCTCTATCATGACTCTAACAGGTATCCTTCCTTCCATAGTTTTATATTTTGCAACATGTACACAAAGATAAAAAACATACAGTTTTGCCTAATGCATTGCTAAAAATTACAATAGCTATATGTACATAGCATTCTTGAACAGTTTTTGTTTAACATATATTTCTGATATCTATCTATGTTGATACATAAGAATATAGTTTAGGCTCTGGCCGCTGGCTCAGCGGTAGTGTCAGCCCGGCGTGTGAAATTCCTGGGTTCGATTCCCAGCCAGGGCAAACAGGAGAAGTGCCCATCTGCTTCTCCACCCTTCCCATTCTCCCTTCTCTCTCTCTCTCTCTTCCTCTCCTGCAGCCAATGCTCCACTGGAGCAAAGTTGACCAGGGTGCTGAGGATGGCTCCATGGCCTCCACCTCAGGTGCTAGAATGGCTCCCATTGCAACAGAGCAACACCCCAGATGGGCCGAGCATCGCCCTCTAGTGGGATTGCTGGGTGGATCCCGGTGGGTGCATTTAGGAGTCTGTCTCTCTGCTATCCCGCTTCTCACTTCAGAAAAAATACAAAAAAAAAAAAAAAAAAAAACCAATAAATAAAAAGAATATAGTTAACTGTTTTTATCTGCTATGAACAATATCATTTTATTTATTCTGATCTCCTTTGTCAAATATATACTTTCTCCCCACATTTGTGCTTTCATCAGTAATGAAGCAATAAACATCCTGTAAATAGCACCTTGTGTATATGTAAGAGTCTTAGTGTAAATATGGTATATATCTAAAATTAAAATTGCTCAGTCATAATCCAGATGCTTTTCAACTATATGGAATGTTGTCAAATTGTATTCTGAAGAGGTTCTAGAAATGGCAATTTCACAAAGTCCAGGCAATATGAGGGTTTTAATTTCTTATTTAGTATTACCCTATCAGGCTGTTTGATTATTTTAAAATCTAATAGTGTGAAATAGCATCACCTATTTGAAATTGCATTTTATGATTGCCAGCATCTTTCCCTAAGTTTACTGGCTACTCCAGCTTCAGTATCAGTGGAATGCCTTCTTA
Organism: Rhynchonycteris naso; assembly: GCA_037038555.1. Classification (NCBI taxonomy): domain Eukaryota; kingdom Metazoa; phylum Chordata; class Mammalia; order Chiroptera; family Emballonuridae; genus Rhynchonycteris; species Rhynchonycteris naso. The sequence goes on along the minus strand of CM072997.1, from coordinate 37,825,042 downwards.
CATCTTTTACCCATTTTTATTTTTTCTTTTGGGTTTTCTTACTTTTAAGTTGATTTAAAGGTATTCTTTACGTACTCATGTTGTCATTTTATGTTTTGTGAATACATTCTTCTGGTTTGTTACCCTTCTTTATGCCTTTACATGTGGTGTTTTTCATTATATAAATTTTAAAATTTGAATGTAGCCAAATTCATCAATAATTTTCTATATAAACTCTAATAGAAGTACCTTTTTTTACATGATTTGAATTAGTGAAAGAACACATGGATTAGAATAATCAATAACAAATGCAATAAGGTCATTTCAGAATTCTTCACTTTCATAATACCTATATTGGAAAATATCCTTACGTAAGTTTATTTTTGTTTGTTTGTTTTTTTTTACAAGGACAGAGAGAGAGTCAGAGAGAGGGATAGATAAGGACAGACAGGAATGGAGAGAGGTGAGAAGCATCAATCATTAGTTTTTCGTTGCCGTCGCAACACCTTAGTTGCTCATTGATTGCTTTCTCACATGTGCCTTGACCACAGGCTTTCAGCAGACCGAGTAACCCCTTGCTGGATCAGCAACCTTGGGTCCAAGCTGACGAGCTTTTGCTCAAGCCAGATGGGCCCGCGCTCAAGCCAGCGAGCTCAGGGTCTTGAACCTGGGTCTTCCGCATCCCAGTCCGATGCTCTATCCACTGCGTCACTGCCTGGTCAGGCCGTAAGTTTTTTTTTAATTGAATAATTTCCTAGAGCTATATCATCTCTGCAGTGGAGCTTATTTGTAATCAAATCAAGTCCTTTTGTACCAAGCGTAATTTCTTTTATTAAAAAATAAAGTATACAAATAGGTAGAAAAACAGTCTTCTCCTATGTTTGCAACAAATCCATTGCTTGAGTTTGTAGTCACCGATTCAAATGACTCAAGCTCTTAAGTGAAATAAAAAATAAAGTACTGAGGATATCCCTAAAAGTTTCAATAATCACTAAATATTACTTATTAAGCATGCAAATGTAAAACACTATGTTGCTGTGTACAATTATTAAATAATGAATACATTTCGTCATCCAAATGAAGTTAATCTAGAATTGAATAGCATCATTTCTATTGTAATACATAATTATAGAACTATTGTATATAACTGAATTTCTCCTGCTTTTTCAAAAACCCTTTTACTTCAGAAAACATGCTTATTTCCCCAAATGGGAGAAAATATAGTCTTGTTCTTATATTTGTATGTCTACATATATCAGGTTTGAAATATTTTTAAAGTTCACCACATAACAGATAAACTCATGCAAACTATGGTGTTTACCAAAGTACAAATGTTCTAAGCTGTATTGTAACTTAAAATATTTAGGACCATACCATCTAAAGATTATTTAACTAAGGGAATACAAATTATAATCATGATTTCTGTTTTGTAATTATTTTTGTTTTTTACTAATATCACAGCAGAATTCATTAGTTTATATGAAAAACCCTATATTTCTAGAAGGAAGTGAAAGAGTCATATCCTAAGCCAGAGTTTTGTAACAAAACTTACTGTTTTACTACCAACCAAACTATGGCAGAAACATCATACTCCATATTAATTGACCAATAGCCTTCCTGACCATCTTGCATACTATATCCTGTTTTCAGAACCAGCTCAGTATACCATAGTTGAGGGTTACTCCCGAGACTGAAAGGAACCCCTTCTCCCATAGGTCTTATTCAGAATCAAGTGAAACGAAGTCTTTATGGAAAGTGAATACATATGTTTGAATTATGCTCCAAATAGACAGTAAAGGAAAATAATTCTTTGGCTTTAATTTTTAAAATATGGCAGCCAGCAAGTACACAGTTAGAAATGGTTAGAATTAAGATCATGATGAACAATGTGAATGAGATTGTTAGCACTTTAGGAAAAATAAAACATTGCCTGATATGGGTCAGCATGACTTTCCCTTTAATTCTGTGGAGGTTACAGTGGTGAGGTGTCCCAACCACTGGGTAGAGCAAAGCATTATTTTACTCTGGCATCCTGCATTTGAAAGATAATATTAAAAATAAAAAAGGCTTTTGAAAACTTGCTATTTTCCCTTCTAAACTACTCTAAAAATTTAAAACCAAGGCTGATCTAAACATCAGCAAAGAAAATACAATTGGCTAATTTTATGAAGGGCTATCAAGTTGGCAGCAAATACCACTGACCAAACTTCAACTTGATCTGATTTCCCAAACCTAAGTTGTCAAAACCATAACATAAATAAATAGTATTGAATCAGTAAAAATAGACAAAGCACAATTTTGAGCAAAAAAAACTGAAAGAAAATATAAACATGACCTCATCTACTCTGAAGGGGTAAGCTGTGTAAACCCTTCTGTTCCGTTCTGTGGTAGGAGATGTGATCTGAACTAAATGACCACTAAACCAGCATCCACATTTTCAACACGAGTATTCCACAGGTATTCAAGAATAAAGAGGAGCCTGGCCAGGCGGTCCCGCAGTGGATAGAGCGTCGGACTGGGATGCAGAAGGACCCAGGTTCGAGACCCCGAGGTCGACAGCTTGAGCGTGGTCTCATCTGGTTTGAGCAAAAAAGCTCATCAGCTTGGACCCAAGGTCACTGACTCGAGCAAGGGGTTACTTGGTCTGCTGAAGGCCCGCAGTCAAGGCACATATGAGAAAGCAATCAATTAACAACTAAGGTGTCGCAATGAAAAACTGATGATTGATGCTTCTCATCTCTCTCCGTTCCTGTCTGTCTGTCCCTGTCTATCCCTCTCTCTGACTCTCTCTCTGTCCCTATAAAAAAAAAAAAAAAAAAAGAATAAAGGGGATCATTTTAGGCTACCAATATTGTTGTATTATTTTCAAAATGCTCCCTGATATCTGATAACAGGAGACTCTCTAATTTCAGAACGAGTGTTACATACCTCAGCAACATCACCAGGTCTGCATCGCTTGAGAGGCGCACCAGTCCTGGGGTTCCTTCAGTTCGGATAAATTGGATCTTCTCCCTATTCAAGGAAAGAAACAGTTCACAATATATGTAGATTTTTGGGACATAACTCAGTGCTTTTGGCATCATTGTTAAAATAATGGCCACAGCATTTTGGAGGTCCCTACTATGTGGCAACTACCGTGTGATATCCTAGGCACACATATCCAACACAGACATGGTCCTTGCCTTCAAGGATAACCTCAGGGGCATTGGCACTCCCCAGTTCTAATGCTGGGAAAAGATTCTTTTCTTGCCTTTGATTTGCACTCAAGTCCTCCTACAAGTAATAGTTTCATCCAACCAGTAAAAACTCAGTTTCCGGTTCGAGTTATAGCCTGTTGTGGGTTTGGATCTAAGGAACAGTCTCTAGATCACTCAGGTTGATTCCCTGTTATTCCAAAAAGTGAGTGTGTAGGGCAGGGGCCCCCAAACTTTTTACACAGGGGGCCAGTTCACTGTCCCTCAGACCGTTGAAGGGCCAGACTATAAAAAAAAAACTACGAACAAATCCCTATGCACACTGCACATATCTTATTTTAAAGTAAAAAAACAAAACGGGAACAAATACAATATTTAAAATAAGGAACAAGTCAATTTAAATCAACAAACTGACCAGTATTTCAATGGGAACTATGGGTGCGGATGCATCCTGTGCTCCTCTCACTGACCACCAATGAAAGAGGTGCCCCTTCTGGAAGTGCAGCGGGGAGCCGGATAAATGGCCTCAGGGGGCCGCATGTGGCACGCGCAGTTTGGGGACCCCTGGTGTAGGGACACTTATTTTCCTGAGGGTGTACCTTTAAATTGTGTGATGAATGCATTCTTATTTGGAAGTACATAGTATCTATGCATTATATACTCAATACAAAAGCATGAGGCTCCTTCAAATAACTGAAAATTTGAAACACTTTCAGTTACTATAGCCAGTGAAGGAGATAGTATGTGTAGCTGTGTAAATGTATATACACTTATACAACACAGAAAACACAACATCAGCTATTTCTACCATTATTTTATTATAGATATATGTGATAACACCAGTTATTTTTGTTTAATGAGTCATGTTACTATTCTCAATTATTTATATGCATATAATTTTAATAGAATTTTTCCTAGTTGCTTTGTGATTTACACCATGCTATTTCAGAGCATACCATATTATTTTTTATGAGATAAGGAAAAAAATAAGAACATAAATTATGGCACTTTGAAAGCATTACATTTGATAGGAACATAGGAACCAATATAAGTGTGCAATTTTACTTTAAGTACTAATAACAATGTATTTGGACTCCTGCATTCTATAAAATAGCAGGTATTTATTTAAATATTTATTTAGATATAAGAATTTATTTAGCCTGATCAGGTGGTGGCACAGAGGATAGAGCATAGACCTGGGATGCTGAGGACACAGATTTGAAACCCCAAGGTCGCTGGCTTGAGCACAGGCTCACCAGCTTGAGCACAGGATTGCTGGCTTGAGCATGGAATCATAGACATGATCTCATGATTGGTGGCTTGAGCCCAAAGGTTGCTGGCTTGAAGCTCAAGATCACTGGCTTGAGCAAGAGGTAATTGGCTCAGCTGGAGCCCCTGGTCAAGGCATGTATGTGAAAGCAATCAATAAGCAACTAAGGTGCTGCAACTATGAGCTGAAGCTTCTCATTTCTCACCCTTCCTGTTCTTTCTCTCGTTAATACTACTACTACTACTACTAATAATAATAAATTTAGATTTAGTTCTTATCTACAGAACATTTTGGTTTTTTGTTTACTATTTTCATAAAGTTCCACTGCATTTTATATATACAAATTCAAAATTCTCTTCCTGATTACTTATAGGCTTGAAAGCAATGAGGGGGAAGGCAAAGTTTAATTGTTGAGATGAAAAATTCCTTAATGCCAAATTCCAAAAAAAAAAACTAAAAAGAAAAGTGAATTGACTTTCTCTCAACTATACAGTTTGCTAAAAGTAATAAACAGAGTTCAATTCTTGGCTTCTCCTGGCTAGGACCATGTTATATAATATGTTAGCACACGAAGCAACTAATCCTTTGTACTGCCAGTTTTTTTTTCAGTCCTTCATTGCCAGTAGCTATATATATATAATGACTGATAGCCACATATGTAAAGAAAGGCCAGCCTCTCTGCTTAAAGTTATTTCAGTTTGAAGGCTAGAACCAATCAGAACACTTCCTCTCAAGTTTTAAAATCACATGTCTGAAGTACATGATGAAAAAATCAAGGCCCATTACCTGGTGAATGATTTTTTGATAGGAGATATAACAGTTGGTTTAAAAGGGTAAAGAGGGACAAATATATGGTGATGGAAAATGATTATCTTTGGAAGATGGGATGACAATGCAATCAATAGTTCAAATGCTATAGAGATGTTCACCTGAAACCTACGTACTCTTATTGATCAACGTCACCCCATTAAATTTAATTTCTAAATCAAAAAAAAAAAACTAAAAAAAAAAAAAAAAAAAGAGTTAACTAGGCCCTGGCTCAGTGGGAGAGCATCGGCCCGGCATGTGGATGTCCTGGGTTTGATTCTTGATCAGGGCACACAGGAGAAGTGACCATCTACTTCTCCACCCTTCCACCCTTCCCCCTCTCTTTTCTTTTCTCTCTCTCTCTCCCCCCTCCCACAGTCATGACTCAATTGGTTAGAGCAAGTTGGCCAGGGTCACTAAGGATGGCTCTGGTGGCCTCCACCTCAGGTGCTAAAAGTATCTCAGTTGCCAAGCAACAGAGAAACACTCCAGACGGCAGAGCATCACCCCTCAGGGCACATGCGGGAGTATATCTCTCTGCCTCCTCGGCTCTCCCTTAATTAAAAAAAAAAAAAAGATACAACTTTTCTTGGAAAATAAATAAATAATAATTTAAAGAAGTACTCTTCTAAGGGTCAGAAACATATTTTGATCTTGAAGGATCAAAATCTATCTTCAACAAATATACAGTTTATCTCCTTAGTCATCACAATGAATCAAGCAAACAGATCAAAACCAGAAAACAAACAGGTTGAGCACTCTCCTCCACTTCTTTGACTAGAGTTACACAGAGCGGGTGGAGTAATCACAGACATCTCATGCTCTGGACTGTGGCTGGTATGTTTCCTGTGAATAAGGAAAAGATCATAGCTTCCTGAGTCACAAGGATGACAGGGTGAGGAAAGCAAAGGGAGAGACACCAAAGGAAATATGCCAATTGGGAAAATTTTCATCATTTTCCAGATATTAACTATTAAGCCGTGAAGGTAATTGGTCTGATTCTTTAGGCAAAAACATATCAGAAGCAGGCTGAGATTAGTTTTCAATCAGGCCAGCTAATTTATCACAACAACAAGTTATGGGTCATATGCTTCCAAGAACAAGACACTCGAGCATGTCATCTGAGGTACCTCATACCACTAAGGACTTTCTTACACTAATAGTCATTCACTCTTTCAGCCCAGATTTTCTGAAGGCCTACTATCTGAAAGGCATAGTATCACATACTAGGAATCCAATAGATGGTAAGACACACTCAGTTTCTCAAAGACTTCATGGCACAGTGGAAGAGAAACACTCAATGGGCAATCCTAGTACAACATGAAAATATTTAAATAGTTACTTTCAGTTAACCGAAATCTTTTTAGGCCTTATACTCACTCCTATCAAGTCCTTCCTAAAGTCTTTTAATGTAGAAACAAAGAAGGCATTGGTCAAGAGAACAGCTCAAGGCTGAGTACGAGACAGAAGTGAGCAGACATACTTAGAAATGTCACCAATCTTTTCTGAGAAATGAAAAAAAAAAAAAAGGGAACTACTTTGTTATCAGATCGGGATTTCTTAAACTGGTGTCCTCCACTAGAAATCTACAGACAAAATCTTGAGTTCTGAGAGAATTCAAAAATTTTGTTTTCACTTTGATGATCAAAATGCTAATATTGAGGTAAGCATATTTTAGATAACCTGGAAGACATTTATGACTGAACACTGCCACTTGACTTTGGCTCTCCTGTTTGCATTTATAAGGAGTTGGTGCCAAGTGATCAGAGGCAAACTTCCAAGTGTCAGTGCCAGGCCCTTGTTTGGGCAGGGCCTTAATGCTAATTTGGGAGCACCAATCCTGGTCTGCTGCTCACTTACAATTCTTTTACCAATTAAAAACACGAACCTTTTCTCTGGTAGTATTAATTTGCATAATGACAATGCCTGAAGTAAGACTAAGTAACTAATATCTAAGTTGCCACAGGCTAAAGAGAAAACAAAATAAATGGGTTTGAAAAGTAAATTAGGCATTTATACTAAACACGCCATAAAAGATGTCATGATCCATTCTAAGAACAAAAGTTTTACAATAGTTTACAAATAGAAAAGTGGTGTACAAGCATCACAGGGTACATGTAATGACATATTTTCTCTTCAGCATTATATTTAGGGGTACACTACTGAATGAATTGGCTCATCAAAACAGTGAATCAGTAGACAAAAATAAGCTATTTGTTATGAAGGAAAAATGATGACCACGATAATGCCATACATGTGATGGACTATAAGATGCAAAATAAAAACAATCAAGTCAAAGACAACTAAAACAAAAAGCACAAATGTATCTTTCCACTGACAGTGGTCTCAATTTAGGTGATTAGGCCTCCAAGAAACAAAATCTTCTCACATTAATATAATTAATTCAAATGTTATTGACTTTAAGTACTTAATTTATACGTCTTTTGGTTTTATGGTTTATAAAAACTGTAAGGATAAAAAGTTTATATTTGCACACATTTATATTTCATTAAAATAAAAGTGGTTAATGTCAACACTGTGGATCTGCAATATTTCTTTTCCTTTTAGAATTGGAAATAATAGATCTGTCTCCTAACAAATTTCCATGAGTTCACTCAGTATCTAAAATAAACATAAGTTTGAGAAATACTGTTAAGAGCTATACATGACTTTTATTAGGGGGACATTTGAAAGTTATATTAATATATTGATCCAATTATATTTTATAAAGTTACTGAGTTAGAAGGATTCTGTGGCAGTCCTCTAATTTCTTTCTTCACTGCCTTCACCTTATGAAGAAATCCTATCCAACAGTAGTGGCTTATAACGAGGGTTAAGGTTACATTCAAATGTCATTTTATCATTTGAACCTCTCTGCACAGATATGCTTCTCTTATGGAGAACATTCCGGCACTTCCTCCATCTTACTTTCTTACAGGGTCACTCAGTAACAACTTAAGTTCCTACTGAAACATGAGTTCCTTGAGGGCAAAGCCCTTCCCTTCCTCCTTTACCTTTGTGTTCCCCAAGTACCTACCACTATTTTGTGCGCACAGGCATGCTCAGTAGAATATAAACCAGGCACAAGATCAGTTTAATGCCAAAGTAACAGATTTGACTCATCAATTTTCCCTGGGTCCACTCAGTGTTTGAAAGAAACTAACTATTCTGCTATCATTTTTTGCTGTGGCAGAGAAAAAGGAAAATCAGAAATTTAACATCAGATTATTAACTAAAATAGAATCCACTGAAGGAAGTGAAAAGACTGGGAAAGATGCAATCTCTTAAAAAAAAAACTCAAAACAGTTGTAAGAAGCTAAACTGTATAGTAATGACCTCAGGAAAAAGTTGCTGGCTATTACCGTCCCTCAGATGCCCGTAATATTTAGACTTTATAACCACTTCCTCCAGCACATAGAATCACCCCCAAAGATAAACCCTAAAAGATCATCTGAGGACAATAAACATAGTCTCAAGACCAGAATTCCCACAGAAAAAAAAACTCTCATCGAAACCAACCAACATTTTGTTGAAGTTAAAGAAGGGCATGTGATCAAAAACAATCAGAAGCAGCAATCCTTCTAAAACCACAAAACTCTGAATTGCAGACTGTGCACGTACATGGTTCCTGCAGATACAGTTCGCAGCACTGTTAAAAAATACATTTGTTTTTAAAAACTCCCTAAGGGCAATTTTAGGGAAACCTCTCTGGCTACTCTAATGGTGTAATGTCAAGAAAGGAAAATTGGTACTCATGATTTATCTATACTCTTAATTGCAGTCACAGGGTGTGTCTCACTTGAAGGATGGAGCCAAGCATTAAAAGGATCAAGTTCTTTCTACTTTCCATTATATAGGTTAGATTTGGAAATATTGGTCCATTGTGGTGACAGAATACTTATAGACCCAGAGAAGTGACATTAAGTAGCCATAAGTTTTGGAGTAAAAATTTGTTGTAAATGGATATAAATCAGTTCCTTGATAAGAATTTAAAGAGTTACTTAGAACTATCAGACAGGGAAACTAAGAGAACAATTTCATTTAAAAATTCCTAGAAATAGCCTGACCTGTGGTGGTGCAGTGGATAAAGCGTCGAACTGGGAACACTGAGGTCACCAGTTCAAAACCCTGCACTGCTCTGGTCAAGGCACATATGGGAGTTGATGCTTCCAGCTCCTCCCCCCTTTCTCTCTCTCTCACTCTGTGTCTCCTCTCTAAAATGAATAAAATAAAAAGAAATTAAAAAAAAATTCCTAGAAATAAATGTTACCAAGAAGAAAAAGACCTGTGCTTGAAAAATTAACAAAAATTACAGGAAGAAATTGAAGATACAAACAAATGGGAGCAAACAATATGCCCATGGATAGGAAGAATTAACATCATTAAAATGTTCATATTACCCAAAGTAATCTATACATTCAGTGCAATCCCTGTCAAAACACCAATGGCATTTTTCACAAATCTAGAACAAATAATCCAAAACGGTATATGAAACCACAAAAGACCCTGAATGGCCACAGCAATCTTGAGAAAGTAGAACAAATTTGGAAGTATCATGTTACCTGATATCAAAGTATACTACAAGGCCAATAAACAAAACAGAATGGTACTGGCATAAAAACAGATTCATAGATCATTGGAATACAATAGAGAGTCCAGAAATAAATCCACACCTATGTAGTCAATTACTATATGACAAAAGAAGCAAGAACATACAATGGGGTAAAGACAGTCTATTCCATAAGTGATGTTGGAAAAGTTGGACAGATACATGAAAAAAGAAAAAAAAAAACTAGACTATCTCTTACAACATGCACAAGAATAATTTCAAAAGGGATTAAAGACTTAAATGTAAAACCTGAAATGATAAAAATCCTAGAAGAAGCATAGACAGTAAATCCTCTGGACATTTATCTGAGCAATATATTTCCTGATACGTCTCCTTGGGCAAGGGCAACAAACAAAAAAATAAATAAACAAATCAGACCTCATCAAACAAAACATTTTTGCACAGCAAAGGAAACGGTCAACAAAATGAAAAGAAACCCACTGAATGTTAATGATACATCTGATAAGGGATTAAGATCCAAAATTTATAAAAAACTCAGACAACTCAACACCAAAAAAACCCAAACAATCCAATTAAGAAATGAGCAGACGACCTAAATAGACACTTCTCCAAAGAGGACATACAGATGGTCAATAGACATATGAAAAGATGCTCAGTGTTGAGAATCATCAGAAAAATGCAAATTAAAACAACAATGAGATATCACCTCACAGATGTCAGAATGGCTGTCATCAATAAATCAACAAATAACAAGTGTTGGTGAGGATGTGGAGAGAAGGGGACCCTCCTGTACTGTTTTGCTGGGAATGCAGAACTGTGTAGTCACTAGAGAAAACAGTATAAAGGATTCTCAAAAAATTAAATTTGAATCTTCCTTATGACCCAGTGATTCTACTTTTGGGTATATATCCGGAGAAACCCAAAACACTACTGAAAGAATATGTGCACACCTGTGTTCACTGCAATGTTATTTATTATAGTCAAGCTATGAAAACAACCCAACTGTCCATCAATAGATGAGTGGATAAAGAAGAGGTGGTACATATAAACAGTGAAATATTACTAGGCCATAAAAAATAAAATCTTACCATTTGTGACATCATGGGTGGAACTAAAGGGTATTATACTAAGTAAAGTATGTACCTTAAGTCAGTCAGAGAAAGACAAATACGTATTATATATTTTCATTTATATATGGAATCTAAAGAACAAAATTACTAACAGACAAAATAAAAACAGACTCACAGATACGGAGAGCAGACTGATGGTTTCCAGAGGGGAAGGAGGTAGGGGGCATAGGTGAAAAAATTGACCAGGACTAAGAAGTAAGATTGCTAGGTAAAGTATGGCATAGGTAATATAGTCAATAACATTCTAATGACTATATAGTGTGTCAGGTGGGTACTTGAAATTTCTGGGGGAACTCTTGTAAAGTATATGTCTATACTAAGCTGTATACCTGAAACTATACAAAATAAAATTCAATGTCAACTATAATTAAAAATAAAATTTTTTAACGCCTTGCTTGTTTCCTCAATTTGAAATAAGCATAGTTATAGCACCTGCCTCAAAGGGCTGTCAAAAAGGATTAAATTAATGAATGCAAATAAAATACTTGGCATGCCACCTATTTCATGGCTATTGTGTATATTATTAGAGAGGCCTCATAATTATTTATTCATTTTTCAATAAACAGCATGATTTATTGAAAATAGAATGAAATTAGATACCTTGTCTTTGACTCCTTTTTCTGCTATTGGCAAGTTGTTTTAATCATGCTGTTGGTTTTAGTTTTAGTTAATTCCTACAAAGATTTTATTGAGTACTTTAACAAAATATAGTAGACAAGATACTGGCCTCTTTATAAAATTGAAATAATGGTGTATCAAAGAGATCATGCATGTGAAGGTTTTACATTTCTCATAACTCAGTAGAAAGTGAAAAACTTTATTCTCAGTAAAGAAAAGCCATTTTTCACTCTAAAAAAGAGTTTAGCTATTACACACAAAAGAATCTGGTTATAAGACACTTTACCTTAGGCATTCTATTGTAAGAGCTTAAACCCTAAGTCCATCATTATTCTGAGGAACTACTATCTAGGATATATTAGGATGTATAATTAGAGAACTTAATTTTCTTATAAATTGTACTTCTTTACTGTGAGTTTAATAGCAGGTGCTTTAATCTTTGGGTTAAAACAATTCAGGAATTGAAGCTTTTATTATTTTCCTGTAGCCTTAGTTTAAAATAACTATACATATTTAAAAACAAACAAGTGAGCCTGACCAGACAGTGGTGCAGTGGATAGAGCATCGAACTGAGACACAGAGGACCCAGGTTTGAAACCCTGAGGTCGCTGGCTTGAGCACGGGCTCATCCAGCTTGAGTATGGGCTCACCAGCTTGAGCGCGGGGTCACTGGCTTGAGCATGGGATTATAGACATGAACCCATGGTCGCTGGCCTGAAGCCCAAGGTCACTGTCTTGAAGTCCAAGGTTGCTGGCTTGAGCAAGAGGTCACTCACTCTGCTGTAATCCCCCCTCCCCATATAGTCAAGGCACATAAGAGAAAGCAATCACTGAGCAACTAAGGCACCACAACGAAGAATTGATGCTTCTCATCTCTCTCCTTCCTGTCTGTCCCTAGCTGTCCCTCTCTCTGACTCTCTCTCTGTCTCTGTCAAAAACAAAGAAGTAAATGAATTGGTTAATGTGAAAAATTAGAATGGACAAGCCAGTGAGAAGCATGAAAGGAAGAGATGAGACTATGATAGTATTTTCTAAACAGTGATATAAAATGTCAAGGCAAGGAAAAAGAATCTCAAAGTACCAATTTCTGGAAAGCCGTACTATAAAAACTAGTGGTTTCCAACATTTTGGTAATCATTATTTAGAAGACTTAGAAAAAAAGTCCACCTACAACAGAAACAAAAATATAAAATACTTTGGAAAACCTAGACAAGAAACATTGAGTTCTTAAACAGGAAAATGTTACTGTAAGAAACAAAAGGGTTCAATACATGAAAAAGTGTTATAGAAGAAAAAATAGAAAACTCTTAAATTAAAAATAGAAAACTAAAATTAAATATATAAATTGTATCCAAAGTAAAAATAAAAAACAATCCCATGAAAATCTCAATGTATTTTAAAAGCTGAGGACATCATCTCAATATTCAAAATAATGCTGTCCAGTCATAATGGTGGCATAGGTAGGTGCGGTACTTGCATCCTCCCACAACCACATCAAAGGTCAACTAGACTACAGGACAATCATCAACCGCCTGAGGTATAGCTGAGTGGAAGTCCTACGTCTGAGGACATGGGCAGGCAGCCACATCGAGGCTAACAAAGACCAGGCTGGTCTCACGCCCACGTGCAGGAGATAAAAATGGGGAGGGATACCTTGGCTACAGAAGTCCCTCCTGAGGAATGAGGGATCCCAGCCCCACCCACCCTCACCCCCCAGCCCAGGGTTCCAATGCCAGGAAGAGAAGTTCCCATAACTTCTGGCTATAAAAACTGGTGGGGATTGTGGCTGAGAGAAATGGGGGGCCGCTGAAGTCCCAGGTAGTTGCTCTTGGAGGGCCCGTGCACAGACTTACTCAGACTCAAATGCTCTAAGCTCCAATGCTGGGGAAATAGGTACATAGAGGAAGGAATTGAAATGTCTGGCATCAGAGCAAGAGCTAGAGGGGCAGCTTCCTCCCAGATGGAACTGATAGCAGAGAACATTGTTCCTTTTCTGAGCTCTTCCCCCACAAGGTCAGCAGGCCATACCTAAAACTTCATCAACCTGGCTCACACTGTTTGCCTCATCCTGCTGATTTCCTGAGACCCTGCCTCACCAACTTCTGGGCCCACCCAAGCTGTTTCCAGTAGCTTTTATAAATGAATGGCCTATCTTGGCCTTAACTTCCTGAGAGCCCCCAGAGCCACTGCTCCCGGTGGACAGCTTCAGATCGTGTTGAAATACCACCCAACCACCTGCACAAGTGACACACTCAAGAGGCGGACTGAGTGGGCACCAGAGCCCTGCTGAAGTAAGTCCTGTTTTGTGGGGTGGGCCCCTGCACAGTTGATTATCTATGGTGGTTGCAGACAGTCCTTGCAGCTGATCATCAGCCTGGGAGTAAATTCCTCCCACTGATGTGTCAACAGCAATCAAACCTCAACTACAACGGAAGCCCACATGGGGAGGGGTGGGGTGCCTGAATAATTGAGGAGACTGTGCCACTGGACCCTGCAGAACTTCCCTACCAAGCCTGGATATGTGGCAGCTCTACCTAATACATAAAAGCAAACACAGGGAGCCTGCCAAAATAAGGCAAAGTAACATGTCCCAAATGAAAGAGCAGAACAAAACTCTAGAAAAAGGACTAAACAAAATGGAGACGAGCAATTTACTAGATACAGAGTTCAAAACACTGATTATTAGATCAGTGAATTTAAGGGAAGTGTAGATGAACTTAGAACTTCAACAGCATAAAAAAATCAGGTGGAAATGAATAATATAGTATCTAGAATGAGTGAAATAAATCAGAAAAGGCTAAGAACTATATGATTGAACTCATATATAAGATATAAAACTGAGACTTAATGGACATGGACAGAAGTGAAGTGGTGACCAGAGGGGGGTGGTGGAGAAAAGGGGAACAAAGGGGGCCAAATATATGGTGACGAAAAGTGATTTGACTTTGGGTGATGGGCACACAACACAATAAATATAAATAGTTCACATGCTATGGAGATGTAGACCTGGAACCTATGTGTTCCTGTGGACCAATGTCACCCTATGAAGTTTAATTCCTAAATTTAATAAATGTTTACATAAAAAATAAAAAAGAATAATTTACAGGGAATCAACAGAAGGGTTGATGAAGCCAAGAATCCAAACAGTGATTTGAAATATAAGGAAGCAACATCACCCAATTAGAACAGCAGAAAGGAAAAAAGAATCAGAAAAATAAGAATAGTATAAGGAGCCTCTGGGGCAACTTCAAGTGTACCAACATTCACGTCATGGGGGTGCCATAAAGTGAGACAGCAAGAAATTGAAAACTTCTTTAACCTGGTGAAGAAAATAGACATACAAGTCCAGGAAGTGCTGAGTCCCAAACAAGAGGAACCCAAAGAGACGCACACCAAGACACATCATAATTAAAATGCAAATAATGCATTTTGGATAGCTTATTACTCTTTCGGGTTTGGGAAAAGCATTGAGGCTCGATTTAACACTGATCTTTTTCTTTGAGCCATACAGAGTCCATCTTGATAAGCTGCTAAAGAAAGATGACATTTTACTGAACTATTTTCTTGATAAATGCCAACAGAATACTGGCAAAAATCAATAGTGGGACAGACATGCCTAAAATAAGGTTATTCCTCATGCTAGAAAATGGTTTGCAAACCCTGACTAAACTATCTGACAAGAAAATATAGTGCATTGGAGAAATGTTCAGTGGATAAACATATTTATAAATTGGGAAATCTTTCAGTTATATCAGGGAACTACATTATAGGTAAATAATTTATCAAATACTTAGGTGTGATATTTAAAAGAATCTAGAATAATTTTGGCTATGAGTGTTCTTCTTCTGTTTTTTTCCCTCTTTTTTTTAATCTTAAGTAATTGACTGTCCAGTTAATGAGATTCCATGCATGGAAACTAGACATATACATGATACTATTGAATAGATATATACATGATATGTACACACATATATACATATATGTGTGTGTCTATAATGTCAAAAGTCTATTTAAAACTATAAATTAGAATATCCATTCAAAAAAATGAGTAGCAATTATTTCTTTTGCAGAAGCCATAGAATAGATGAGAGGGTCTAAAAATCTGTGGTCTTTACAGTCCTATGGAGCAAAATCCCAAACTTCTCATTAGATTGTTGCCTGCAAAGTTGTTTTAATATACTTTTGGATGGCTTCTGAAATGTTATCTCAATGACATTGCCATGATGTCTTTTGATTCTCAGTCATTTCTGCTGATCCTTGAGGCAGAAGGCTCAGTCCTTTGTGTAGGTATAGGACAGTCAAGGCTGGTTGCAACATATACAGTGTGTCCATAAAGTCACGGTGCACTTTTGACCTGTGACCGGTAAAAAGTGCACCGTGACTTTACGGACACACTGTACATATGAAAGATTTTAGAACAGGGCTTTTTGTAGAAAACAGCATGAGTACAATTCTAGAAAGCCTTCCTATACAAAAGACAATAATGGAACTCAACAGACTCTTTCTGTATTGTAACTACATCCACAGAATCATAAGGTTCCAATTATATACATGATCAATTTCAGGGATAGTCGTTTTGAGAATCAGAGTCAATTTATAGGCAAATTTCTTTAAACTGAATCTTTGTGATGCAATAAGGAACAACAGACTACTAATGTAACATTAATTTAAATTTGTTGTATGCTTGCTGTTTATATAGTACCAAGTGCTTTAAATAAATTATCTCCTTTAATTTTCAAAATGACCCTGAAATTTAGAAATCCCTACCCCTATTTTACAGAAAAGGAAACTGTAACTACAAGGGGTTAAATGCTTCATTCAAAGTCACTTGGCATATAAATGGCTGAGCCAGAATTCAAACTAGGTCAGTCTGACCCCAAACCTGAACTCTTAGGATCTATATTCTACTACAGTATTTCCTAAGAGCCATTAAGAATTAGCTCCTGGAGGGAAGGGGGGAGTGTGTTGTGGGGAGGGGGGCAAGGAGGATGTTGAGGGGAACACGGGAGAGGGGGGTGCATTTGGGGGGGCCTAGAATCTATGCAAACACAATAAATTTAAATTAATAAAAAAGAATTAGCTCCAACTTTTAATCAGGTGGTTTAAAAGATTAAACAATTAGTTCTAACCCAGATTTTCCGTTATCTAAATCTGGTAAAACAAAGATCAAAAGTTTGTCATGTCGGTTCCAGACATCTGCATGAGCAATAAACAAATTAAGAGAAGACGAAAAGAAAGCTAAGCAGGTCTTCACAGGAAAATGCATAAGGATCAGCAGAAGTAAATTTGGGCTATTGTGACCAAGCAGGTCAGATGTTAGCTGAGATTTATACTTCCAGTGCGATATTAAATGTAGAAAAATTCATTTGCTAGAAAACTGGACAAGAAACAGGTTAGAAATTTTGAACATTTGAGTTTGTTTTATGAAAGCCAGCTTGTGGAGACTTTAATCTTTTTTATTACATAAAAATCTGTATTGTTTGAGAATTTCACAACAGCATGTGCTATTTTTAAAATGGAAAAAAATTAAGACTATCCTTGAGCCATAACAAAATTCCAGGGCTTTTAAAATAGGGTGATGGAAAGAAAGAGAAGGTGATAGTCTGTGTTTGCTAGACCCTGAAATGTGCATCCATTTGTCCGCTGTGGGTCACAAGATCTTGATTTCCAAGTTACTACATATTTTACAAACAGAGTGGCTCAATTACCAAAATGTAAAAAAAGTATCAAGAGATCACATCCTTGTGACACAGGCTTATTTAGGAAGCACTAAAGGAGGAATACCCCATGAGCCTAAAATACTTATCATGGGTGCCTGGGGAAAGCTAGACTAGCAGGGAGCAGATTTAGTGGCTGTACCTAATAACCACACAAGAGGTGAAATTCTCTACTCTTCATTCAGTATTATGACACCTAGATCCTTGTGCTGTACAAATACCAATACCAAAAAGTTTATTAAATTTCTACAATGTCACCCTGTCAATGTTAGTTGTCTAAATAAAAATATCTACTCATTGCGTTCACCTATAAAATATTGTTTAAAAGCTTGTGTTTTCTTACTATTCCATGAATGAATATGTTTGTCTCCAGATAAAATATTAGAACATTTTATTTCAGTTTTTAGGTTGTCATGCCATACAAAAAACATCTTAGTATGATTACGGTCTTTCAGTCTTTCAATGTGAACGAGGAGTAAGAAATAGGAATCCAGGGAGGATAATACCCTTTTGACGGAGATGGTACTGACTTCTGAACGTTGATTTTTCTAAGGAAATAAAGCTCTTCTGAGATTAAAAAGAGTGAGAGAGCACAACTTCTTAGCTTTCACCTTTGCATAAGAGGTAAAGTTAAAGGGAGCAGTGACTTAAATACAGCAGGTGAAAGCAAAAGCCATAGCTCTTGAGTGACAGCCACAGCCATTCCGCAGGAAAGAATAAACAAGCAGAGTTGCAGGAAGAGGAGCTATGTATGGATACAAACCAGATGAATTGCTTGTATCTTCAGGTTTACGAGGATTCATAAGCAAAACAGAAAAAATAAAGAGGTATATCTATCGATTTGAATTTCCCAAGGGCTGACAGACATGTTTCCTCATTATATTATGGAGAAAACAAAGGAGGAAGGCTATTTCTTTCAAGTGGTTGTGCCACAAATGAGGAAGAATGCACACAGAACCATGCTGGGACTGGGAACCCCGGCTCAGGCTATGGATACACGGTCCACAATTACCTTTGACACAATTACTATTACATGCATGAATCTCTTATCAAAAATATCACTGAAACACGAGATTACAGAACCCCAGCTGGTTTCCCACACTTGCGTTTGTGGGAATGCCTCTTACAATGCAGTTTTTAACGATATGAAACAGTATGTTCTTTTAGATATACAAACTTCCCCATTATGTTGCTATGATAAGCAAAATGCTTAACTACCAAAAACTTTTCAGAAAAAGAAGTGCTCTGTGATGGGCACTCTGTGTAAAGAAGAACAACATTATCTCCTTGCTTTAAGCTCCTGCTTCCTTCTCCTGTCATGGCTGCATACGCTCTGTATGGCCCAATTCTGTCAACAGTTTTAGAAAGTGTTAATAAAAATTTATTCCAAAGTTCTGGAATAAGATGGAAACTTACTTCCAAACCTATCAAATAACTTTTTAGTAATCAATTACCATGCAGGATCTACCTTAGAAGAAAGATTGTGTTTAATGGGCCCCAGGTGTCACAAAAAAATTAAAATCTTCAGTAATTTTTAGGAGACTATAGATTATTAAGACTCTAAAAAGCAGAAAAAGAATCAAAACCAAAACTGGAAGCTACCAATGGGGTCTGCAATTTTTCCCGCTGTTAGGATCTGTTAAGGTTCTACCAAGTATTAGAGAATAATGATAACGTTAGATGTCCTGTTAATCACCTGATTTCTCCAACAGTGATTTGAAGACGTTAAATTGGCATAAATAATAATGTGGAGAGCAGAGCAAAAGTGAAAAACTTCTAGAGTTTCTGCTTTCTTTTCTTTCTTTATTTTTAAGTGACAGGAGGGAAGACAGACAGATTCCCACATGCACCCTGATGGGATCCTCCCAGCCAGCTCCCTACAGGAGGATGCGTTGCCCATCTGGGAATATTGCTCAGCAACCCAACTATTTTTAGTGCCTGAGGTGGAAGCTCCATGGAGCCATCCTCAGTGCCCCCGGCCAACTTGCTTGAACCAATCAAGCTGTGGCTTCAGGAGAGGGACTGAGAGAGAGAGAGAGAAAGAGATAAGGAGAAAAGTATGAGTGGGAGGAATGGAGAAGCAGATGGTCACTTCTCCTGTGTGCCCTAACCAGGAATTGAACCCAGGGGATCCACATTCTGGGTGATGCTCTACCACTCAGCCAACCAGCCAGAGTGAGTTTCTGCTTTCTAATTCTTTTTTTGTAGGGGTTGGGGAACATTCAGAATAACAGACATTGACTAGAAAAGAGTGTGTGTGTGTTAGGATTGGAGCTGGTAGCAAGAAGAGAGAACAGTTCTCCTTATTATGCGATCAGAAAAAAGTGAGGGGTTTTGTTTGTTGCTTTTGCTTTGTGGCTCAGAATCTGTAAGATCTCCCAAGATCTCTCATTACACAACTGAGGGGTTCATTCCTGCAGTTGTATTAACTAGACCTTCTTGCACAAGCTTCTCTAGGCCACCATGAATTCTTGAGTGGATGCCATAATATACAGATGTACAAAATGATAACCTGAATAATTTTTATAACTTTTTCATGATTTAGAACAGCATTCAAGTTGGGGAAGCAGTGAGACTGGAGATAGATGTCAACTAATGTGAAACTAGGATTTCTGTATAAGCAATGACTACAGTGTCGAACTTGAACTTTAGAAGGCAATGACAACTTTAAAGATATGACAGACTGATAGAGGGCGGATGGGGTGGGTGAGATGGGTGAAACGAATCAAAAGGTACAAACTTCTAGTTATAAAATAAATAAGTCATGGGAATATAATGTATAACATGATGACTGTAGTTCAATGATTTTTAACCTTTTCCATCTCATGGCACACATAAACCAATTTCAAAAATTCTGTGGCACACCAAAAATGTATTTTATCTTTTGCCAATCTGACAAAAAAAATAGGTATAATTTTAAGTCTTTCACACTAAACAGCTATTGTGTTGACCGTTGTCATATTTTTATTTGACAATCTAAGGGAGAAGAAGTCAGTGCCTCTGACTATAGTCAGGTATTACGTTTTAAAAATTCCTGTCGCACACCAGTTGAAAATCACTGTTATAGTTAATAATACTCTGTTGTATATTTGAAAATTGCTAAGAGAGTAGATCTCAAAGCTCTCATCACAAGAAAAATATTCTATAACTATGTATGGTAATTAATGTTGACTAGACTTACTGTGATCATTTTACAGTATATGCTAATATCAAATCCTTATATTAAATACCTAAAAATAATATAATGTTGTATGTCAATTATACCTCAATGAAAAATAAAGAGAGTGAGACTGAGAACATCATAAGAAAAATTTTAATTTATTTTCAAATATATATATATATACATATATATATATGCACACTCATATATACATTCCCTATATGCAAAGTGCTACCCTCAATATTTGAGCATAAAAAGGAGAAATACTGATGACTTGAATAACATCACTATTTGTAAGGAGCTAATAATCTAATTGAAAATAAAGCATAAAGACTTAAAAATAAAGTCTAAAGCACAAAAGTCATACAATCAAAATAGTATGAAGGTCAACTTGATATATTACATAATTAATTATCAAATTAGTGTCTAGGTCAGAGCTTATTAAACCTAGCTATGTCATTGAAATTATATAGAAAGAATTTAAAAAATTAAATGTTTGTGCTCTACCTCAGACCTCCTGAATTAAATTTCTGGGCAGGGTGTGTAAGATTAGGGGGTATAAATTTGTAGAGTAAAGAGGGAAAATGAGACCTGACATTTTGTACTTCATAAAACTCCCCAGATGATCCTGATGAAAACAATTTGGCATAGCCAAGTAGAGAGGTATTTGAGAATCACTGCTGTGGGTCAGGATGGCACCAGTGGGCAAACATATTTCTACCAGTAAATGTGGCATGTAAACCAAATGGGCTATGAGTTATGGAAGATTTTCAGTATTAACTCACACATTTTCCCGCTCCACATTGAGGTTGGGAAATATTAGCCCAGATCATGGGAGGGAAAGTGCATAGTGAAGTTGAACGGCTTCATGGAGGGGCAGCTTGCATTGAGTTTTAAAGGCCAGATCTTTCTTGCCCAACACAGAAGAAGAGAAAACCTTGCCAGGGAAAAGGAACAGCATGTTTTCAGGAAAGTAAAACTGGGCTTGAAGCATGATGCCTTGAAGAGTTGTTTAGAAGAAAGGGTCATGCAGGGGAATGCTGTACTGTAGTCAGTATCAGGTTCCCTCCTTGGGTTCCACTGTGTTTTTATTATGGAAAAATGTGAATACCAAGTCTAGGATTTTATAATTCTCAATTCAAGAAACTCTCTGTTACTTTTGTTTACTCAAGCTACTCAAAAAGGTTAGTGTCTTATTATTTTCATTATAATCCACACATCTAGGCTACATTCTTGGCTGTGAATTTTTGTTTTTTTTTTTTCATATTCTTTAAAGAAGGTTCTAGGTCCTTTAGTCAATTTTATTCAATCCTTGTACTGAATAGAAAAAAAGCCAGGACTACACTGGCTTGGTGTTGGTGTTGGTGACATGAAGTGTTTTTCCACAAGATGCCTTTGTTCTGAATGCCAGAAAGAAAGAGTAAATTTCCAAGATGATATCATTGTTACTAAAGAATTAAAAGTTAGGGCATATGCAAATGGAACCAAATACCAATATTATGGTTACCTGAGTGAGTGATTCCTGGTAAGATCAGGTTGACGTTCCTGTAGAATTTCAAAGATATTGGGTTGGCGCAGAAATGCAACAATCTTGTCATTATAAGCTGAAAAATCAGAAAATATAATGACATTTTAAAAAATCTGTTATTAGTTTTGTGTATATAAATCCAAACTTTAAAAAATATTCCTGGTACTCAAAGTTTGGAGCCAATTAATCGATACTTAAGTTCCAATTGTGTCTATTCTGTATGAGTATTGGACTTAGATCTACTAGGTGTAACATACTTAAGCACTCATTAAACTCATTTGATAAGCCATATTTGTCATCAGCTTGCCAATTGAGATTACCAAGATTCTAGAAATTAATCATCTTAAGCTATTGCTTACCAAAATCAACTTCATAAGTAACTGTTAGAAATGGGAAACTATCTTCTGATTACATATCAGCCATACAGAGAGGTAAAGAGGCAAATTTAACCAAAATGCAACAGTCGCCAGCAGCCCCTACTATCAAATTGCAGAGGACAGACCATTGCCAAATTCTATGTGAAAGTAAATGCCATTAAGACAAACATAGCTACGTAACTCTTTACCAAACCAACCAAAACAACAGCTACAACACAATCAGTATTATCAACTATCTTTACATATGTTGAAAGAAAAATTTATATCTTAGTCAAAGCTGCCTAATGTCCATAGAAATTTGAAAATAGTTACTTAGAATTTGTTAAGGGCTCTTTTAATACCTCTTT
Organism: Rhynchonycteris naso; assembly: GCA_037038555.1. NCBI lineage: Eukaryota > Metazoa > Chordata > Mammalia > Chiroptera > Emballonuridae > Rhynchonycteris > Rhynchonycteris naso. The sequence goes on along the minus strand of CM072997.1, from coordinate 37,802,345 downwards.
TGTCAAGAAAACTAGTTTGTTTACTTAAGATTATTCACCTAGATTATATTTATTTATAATCAGAAATACAGATACATTTAAATCACAGAACTGAGTGTCTGAATTCTCAATCATCAGAAATCCTCATTAAGTCAACACTCTTGTGTTCATAAATATGATCAAGAAATATGTCTTACTTAAACTAACCAATTGTCAAACAACAGAAACAGAATTCTCTAGATATATGCCAGTTCAAATTTAGTTGTATGCTGCTGCCTATATGTACACATTTTAGCTAAATATAAATTAAATAAAATAAATATTATTTGCTAATATTAAATCCCACTGTCAAATTCAGTGTCCCTATTGCACATTTCAGCATATATCAAAAATGAAACCACCTTTATTTTTCCAAGTGAGAGGAGGAGAGACAGAGAGACTCCTGCATGTGCCCCAACCGGGATCCACCTGGCAATCCCCATCTGGGGCTGATGCTCTGACCATCTGGGGCTAATGCTTGCAACCAAGCTATTTTTAGCACCTAAGGAAGAGTATCTATGGAGCCATCCTCAGCACCTGGGGTCAATGTGCTCAATTGAGCCATGGCTGTGGGAGAGGAAGAGAGAGATGGAGAGAGAAGGGGGCTGGGGGGGGAGAGGAAGGGGTGGAGAAGCAGATGGTTGTTTCTCCTTTCTCCTGTGTGCCCTGACCAGGAATCAAACCCAGGACATCCATATGCTAGGCCAATGCTCTACCACTGAGCCAACCAACCAGTTCCATAAAACAGCCTTTATAACTGAAATTTATCAATTTTTTTACATTCTGTCCATGATCAGATACTAGGTAACTTTTGGAACAAAAACTTTAAAGTTCTTTAAAATTTTCTGTGCAGTATTTAGCATCCTCTTAGTAATGGCATAATATAGACTGTTTACTTTGACCCAGATTTCTTCTCTTATCCAGTGGATGTCAAACTTTTTTAGGCCATGGCCATTATATTGCATTTCATGGTAAATATTTCCTTTTTAAAAAAGTGAAAATTTTAAAGAAAAAAAAGACAAATGGAAAGCCATTCAAATTTAAGATGGAGGAGGGAGCCCATAGTCCCCCCCCCCCAATCTGTCCATTTCGCCTGCCTAAGGGACTCCAGGTTTGACAACTGATCTACTTCAACTTCATCATTTTCATAACAACTCAAGTTGTCAGGCCTATTTCCCCACTTTCGTTTATTTTTATTTTACAATTTTGCTCCAAAATCTGCTATAAAAAACCCTTAAGGTACCATCATTGCTTTTTAGTTTGTGACGCTACTGCAGGCTCACACACCATTGAGATTCTGTCCCAAGCATAACATGCATACACTAAGTATATGCTTGTCCAAATACTTAATTTGAAAGAACCACATAATACAATTGCTTTAACAACTTATTTTTCTTTAACGTCAACAATGTAATGAAATAGCTTTACTTAGAAAAGGTAAAGCACTATTTAAAAGAAAAAAACCTCATCCTTTAGGATTTCATCTTTTAAGACGACAGTAGAACAGTAGCGTAAGAGAGTAAGAGTGTTTTGAGATCCAAATCAATTTCTCAGGGACCAGGAAAGAGTTTCTAGGTACAGGAGAGAAGTGGCAGGCTCACAGCGGGGCCGTGTCAGCACAGAATGTCCAGCACATCCTGACGGGAAAGGCAGAGAGAAAGATTTCTGGAAAGTGATGACATACCCACTGGAACCATGTCCTGGTACTGTGGCCTACTGACGGTATTGAACGTACTCGATGGCCGGGGAAGAACTGGGGGCCCTGCGTGTCGAGAATCTTCTCCTACCTGCAAACACAAATATTGTTTATGTTGTGCTCTGAGACCTAGAGATCTTGATAGCAATACTGCAAGCCAAGTTTTTCAAAACACTTGACAACAGTCATTGGTAAGTACCAATCGATTAGAACAGACGCCAGCGGAGGGGCTGACCCAGGATTCTCAAAAGCTCTGCTTTAGTTGCTGAACTGGGTGGAAGGGTTAGGGCTAGGACTATTTACCATGTGATATAGAAATAGTACCATATGCTTTGAAGCTAAATAGCACACCTGTTCATCAGGCATAACTTTCTTCCTTGACTGAACACAAACCTGCAACTATAAAATCAGAGAAAAGATCCGGGTGGCACAAATACATCCCAACAGGGCTGGGATAGTCCTTCCTTTGGCCAAGGCAGGTCAGGGAATTCCCAGGCTCAGCAGAGGAGGGGTTGAAGAGCAGCACTCTTCCTGTGGGCTTCTGAGTTGGTATATTATCTCCTTAGAAACAATTTTACTAGGCTAATAGAGCACCCAGTACAACAGCTCTTTCTGGTTTGAACCTCCCACAACAGGGAGCTAATCATAGCAGGTGTGGAGGAGCTAAATAGGGTTGCCCTGACCTGAATTATTCATGGTACCTATTACAGATTTAGAAACTCATACATACTAGGAGACAAACAAAAAATATTCTTAAGAGAAAACTCTTAACATTGCTTTAGCTTCTGTTTTAGCAGCCTCCACCCCATCCCATATTACAGGAATCTTTTAAGACGACAGTAGAACAGTAGCGTAAGACAGTAAGAAAACAAAAGGCAGAATAACACACTGGATTTATACATCGGTGCTTTTAAAATAGCGCTTCTACTCCTACCCGTTCAAATCTTCAAAGCCATCTTACCGTACTGCATCAGTTAGGTATTTGGTGAGGGGTTCCCTAAAGGCCCTAAAACTGAAAATGTCATCCCCACCCTACACTGCTTGCTTATCCTTCAAGAATGCTCTCAGTCATTCAAAGTGAAGTTCAAACAGCCCCTGCTCGATGAAGCTTTCCCTTCCCTTTGAGCCGAGATTAAATGTGACCTTCTCTGAGCTCCTACCATACTTGGTGTGCATTTCTAAAGCAGCTGCTGTTACTAACAGTTTATGAAGCATTTTCCACTCGTTCTTTTCATCTGTATTACAGTTTCATGCATTCTCTCCTTAATAAGAACATAGGACAGGAACATGTGTTATTTATTTATATTACTCACAACAAACACCAAGTTGCTACACTGCAGGTGCTCGGTAAGTATTTATCCTATTGGATGGAAGAGATACCAAAATTTCTACTAGGTGGGTATTTGCCAAATGAGTAGAGGAGAGTGGCTGAAAAGACTCATCTTTGTAACTAAAAGTTTCTCACTCTGCTTCTCCTGAGTTGTGGGCTCTAAGGAATGGAGTCAGTTACTCTCTGGGGAGAATCAATCATTAACTACATCTTGTCAGTCACAGCAGTTATCATTTCAATACATCTACATGTATTTTCCTTCCTGTCAGGATGCTGCTAAGGGTCAACATTTTCCAGAACAGCCAAAGGTCTTGCCCTTGACACCCCACTTCTTCAAGCCGGTGGTCAGACAGTGGGCAAGCCCTGAGAAGTGTGTGTATCACAGCAGCGTGTGCATGCTTCCGAAAGCTGTGCCAGGAAGTGCGTCCTGCTCACAGGTTTAACCACACTGGCCCCAATGCCGTCTTTACGGGCAGCTCTGTTCCATTGCTCAGTTTCTATCAACACAAAGAGAAACTGTCATTTGAACTTTAACGTGTACCTTAGGAACCCTCTCCCACAACAGGCTACTACTAGGTCATGAAACTACTTCAAATTGTGAAGCAGAGGGTTGAAAGGAAATGGAAGTATAGCTATTAATCACATGGCTGCAGTCCTGACCAGACCAGACCAGACAGTCACCTTTGTATTGTGCAGTCAAGATTGGACAAGTGGCTAAAGTGCACTGGCCATGTGATAAAATCAGTTCGGGCCCTAATTATGCTACATGGTATGCTCAAGGTCTAAAGGTGAGAGGTCTGTTCTGCTTTTAAGATGAATGCTGTTAACACCATCCGCTTCGCCACTACTGGTTTATATGACAGCGAGGTAAAGATTTATTAGCTGCTCATAAAACAAATATTTTATGAATACCTCATCCTGCAGTAGATTCACATAGCTTTTTTATATAAGCTTCTCATGTATTCTCTTCTGTGTTTGCACCTACAACCAGCTAACGCACATAATGTATTAGAGCAAGTATGAAATGATGAGGAGAAATCCCCAGAGTCAAATTTATTTATGTATCAAATCCAGTTATTTATTGCACTCACCTTTTCTCTGATAATAGAAGCTACAGAAATATTGGACTTACAATGCAATACTAAAAATATGATAATGCACATAGATGTGAAAAGGCATGCAGGAAAAGAATCTTAATTAAATGTGTCTAAGAAAATTATTAGAAACATGTATAAGTGATGACTGTATTCAAAGCATAAGTCCGAATAGTGAGAAAAAGATTTCTTTTTTTTTTCATTTTCTTTATTTAAGCCTCCAAAAAAAAAGAAAAGCAGGAAGAAATTACTTCTTTCTCTTTTTTTAGGGTTTTTGTTGTTGTTAGGCTATTAGAGAGCCCTCCTGTGGTTACCACGGGTCACTGCAAACTAGCAAAGTAGGGCACCATAGAGCTTTTAGTGATTCTTAATCCCACCCATTTTTTTCTGGGCACTTTGTACTTAAATCAACCCTCAGATATATCCTAATTTTAAAGAATATTAGTGAGATTACCACAATCCCCATAGCCTTGGTCAATAATTTTAATCTAATTCAGCAAGCCTCACTTAAGAAACTTCCTTGCATTTGACTGAGTTTACCCCACTATGAAGTGGCTGGCCTTTAGGTGTGCACAGGGTCTCATCACCCTCTCTCAAACACTTTATTGCATTATGAGTTCTTTCTCACCATCCTCTGAATTGCAGAAAATCTCTCCTTTTTTCCATCTTTCCTCATATATCCTGCTTTTTAAATTTGTCATTTAGGCTCTATGTGTTTACAAAGAAGCCCTGTCAACATTCCAGCACTTTTCAGCCTCCCAATGATGACCTCTAAGTCGAACTAGAGAAACAAAACAATAATAAAAAGCCAGCACAACTCCAGCCAGTGCCACATCCCGGACGTCAGCTGCAGGTCACCACAGGAGGCCAGGACTCACCTCGCCTGCGCTGTGGCTGCGCTGCCGTGTCAGGTGCTGCCGGTGGACCAGCGCGCTCGTGGGTCGGCTGCTCTGCAGTGGGAGCCTGGGGTCGATGAAGGTGGTGGTACGGGAGTTGTGGTCGACGAAAAACGCCTAGGAAACAATGCCCAATAGTCAGCACCTGCCCCTGACTTGTTTTAGTTGACCAGTCATTTACACAGTCCGGAAAAGACCCACTTCCAAGTAATGAGCTTATTAGCTCCATTTCCTCCTAATTGTAAACCTTTGGGAGAATTTCTGGATCCAATGCTTAGTTTGGATCCAGAATGAAGAGCTCAGGAAGGAATATTATTCCTGGTTTTAGGAAATACTCTAAGAGATAGTCATCCAAGATATGATTGTAGAAAGAAGTCATGTGAATGGACATTCGGGCTACTCTTAACTGATGCTCTTTAAGCTCTTACTGCTATCCAAAACTATTACAAAGTTTTAATCACCTAAAAGTTCAGACACCACACTGACTTCTCTTTTCCTTCTCCTATGCAGTCAGCCAATCAATCCTCCCCATTTTCTTAATGTAGTGTCTCCTCTTTTGGTCCCATCCTAGCCTGGCAACCATCCCATTATTTCAGGGTTTTCTCTCATGCATGTTAGTATTAATAGCTTCTCGGTTGTCCTATTTCTCCACCCTTATTCATTAAACTGGTGCCTCAGTATCAGAATTATTCTTTCTGCATGCTTTGATTACAGCATCGCTCTAATCCAGGGCCTCTACTAGCTACCCATTATTCACAGGAAAAACATTCTACTCTTTTGGTCAGTTTTCAAGACTTTCAAATATCCTTCCTTCTTGCCTTCCAGTCTAGTCATCAATTACACATTCATACAAATTTTATCAGATACAATAACTCTGGGCAATCCACTTAAGTTCACTCTATAGACTTCTTACATAAACATGTCTCCTCATTCATAATAAACATTTCTCACCCATAATGTAATAAGAGGGAGGGAACCATGCCTATAGTGTTTACTGCAGAATCCTTGTGACATGAAATCGTGAATGAACATAAACCACTTCCCTCAGCATAGCAGTAAGGATCACATATACTTTAGAGAAGCTTTCTTTTTAATTCTTTTTGTTTAATTCGAAAGCTCTACACAAGGGCTCTTTGTTACTATCTTTAGTAGCCAAATGGTATTAGTTTTCAAAGTAAAATTCACTCAAGGCAATAGCGAAGTCCATGATGTCAAGGACAATAAGTTTTCCATGATCAGATAAAGTTAATTAGGTCATCAAAGATCAAAGGGACTACTGGGAGAGCAAGGAGACTCATTACCTATAAATCAAGTGTCAGGGCACATGATACAGGCCAAACAGCCTAAGCAAAAAAAAGAACTGACTTCTCAAGCCAATGAAGCTCACTTAACAAAAGTACCTTAAATGCTAGGAATGAATACATCTAAGCAAACCCCAGGTGCAGATGGTATATTTATGCCTATCCAAAAAAAAATAAAATCCCCTTCTCATTATGAAACAAAATATTACTGTATATAAATAATCAGGAAACAGGAAAAAATACAGAATTTATAGATAGCTCACAAATAGAAAAAAATTACTTCTTTGTAAAGAAATCACTTAAGCAGTAGGTGCACTAGAAGACAAAGCTGAGAAATGGACCGAATGAGAATCCCTGCCAGTCCCTTCTTTCAATATCCAATTTCCAGGTCACGAAGTCTGGAATAAATGTAAGACTTGTAGGAAAGGGTGTCACCAGCCTCACATCCCTATGTAATACTCTTTTCATAACCTGTCAGGTGGAACATCTTTCTTCTCTGGTTTTATTAAAAAAAACAACAACAACAAAAAAACACCAATGATAAACCTTATACCAGGTTGTATTGTTCCAAATGTCACTACTGGTCCCCATTTGATTTAGGTTTCTAATATACTTTTATATTATTTCTGACACTACTTAAAATATAATAAAACTGCTTTTTATTTTTATTATATTTTATTTATACAAATGGAAATTTCAAAATAATAGGTATTATAACCAACCCCATAGCTATTTTATATAAATTAAGATTAAGCTCTTATTACTAAAACAATAATATAAGCCATGTTTTTTTAAGAGAAAAATATAGGGAGCAGTAAAATAGAATTGCATATTTACTCTACCTAATTTCTTGGGAATGTTTTGAAGGGGTGGGTGGCCATTTAGAGGTAACCATGATGCACTTGTAATTACAAGGACAGATGGGTGTGTACATGTAGGTCAGCGGTGATTTACATGCATTGTCACAGTAAAATCTGATGTTAACAGGCTTGCCTAAAAGCCATTCTCTAAAGAATTACACTGCAAATGGCTTGAGGTGAGGGACTCTTACTGATTCTGTTATCACTGATAGCTTTCAGGGCCACATGGGGCTGGGGGCTGCTCAGTAAATAATACATTGCCCCAAACTCTAATATGCAGACTCCTGACCAAAATACAGAAAGATAAGTCACAACAAGCTAACCAAATATTAAAAGTTATGTTCTTTCACGTAAGCATAGAAATACTTAAAGATGTGAAAAAAAAAATAAGGGTGTGTGTATGTGTGTGTGTTGGGTGTAAAGGATAAAGAGCTAAAGGCTATAAAACCAAAAAAAGAATAGAAGGTTTTACAACATCCCATTTAGACATGAATAAATTATGAAGCTAAAATATAAGACGTGGAAAGCGAAGTAGTGATTCAATGTTTGGGATCTGGAAAAGGACAAGTCTAGTCCTGAGCTCCAGGTCCTCCATTTACAAGAGACATAACCTTGGGCAAAAGTTAACATTTTTAAACAGCAATATCTTTTCTGTTAAATGGGGATAATAACACCTACTTCAAAGGAAGATTAAATAAGATGGTTCATATAGATTTTTTAAGATATTGCTTGTGATCCCTTAAATGTAAGTTACTGTTATTATTACTAATAATCACAGTTTAGCTGCTAAACATTTTTCTAAGGGTCACAATGTTTCTTGCTATAGTTTATTTACAAGGCTCAAAAAATTGGAGAACCACTGAAACTATACTTCCCAGGCTCCTCATAGGTATGTGTGACCCAGACTAGGTTGTGGGAAATGAGATATAAACAGAGTGTCACATGGTTATTCTGGAAAAAAACAAAAAACAACAACAATAAAAAAAAACCTTACTCAAGGCAGTTTTACAAAGTCAAGCCCTGCCCCTGTTCTTCATCCATCTGTTCCCTGAAACAACAGTGAAATTGCAGCCATACTGAACCATAAAAATGCAGAATGGCTGAGCAAAAAAGCTGGAAGGAGCCAGGGCTCTCACAACTTAAGGAACCACCTTAAAAGCCCTAGACTTCCTATCTCTGAACTTATTTATGTAAGAGAATAAAATCTTGTGTATTAAACCTTGTATGAGCCCTGGCTGATTGGCTCAGTGGTAGAATGTTGGCCTGGTATGTAGATGTCCCAGGTTCAATTCCTGGTCAGGGCACAAAAGAAGCACTCATCTGCTTCTCCACCCCACCCCTTTTGCTTCTCTCTCTCTCTTTTCCCCTCCTGCAGCCATGGCTCAATTGGAGCAAGTTGGCCCCAGGCACTGAGGATGGCTCCATGACTTACGCCTCAGGTGCTAAAAAAGAGCTTGGTTGCTGAGCAATAGAGTAATGCCCCATATGGGCAGAACATCACCCTCTAGTGGGCTTGCCAGGTGGATCCCGGTCAGGCTGTGTACAGGAGTCTGTCTCTGTTTCCCTTCCTCTCACTGAATAAAAAAAAAATAAAACAAAAAAACAAAACATGGGTCTTTGTCACAAACCAAATCCTAACTAATCACTGAAGTCTCAGCACTGCAGAGGAAATGTGGTCTTTCTGAAAAGCAAAACACAGAAGACACACAAGCCAGCAATCAATATCAGTAAGGATTTTCATTATTTGACCAGTGATGATATCTCATTATGATTCACTTTTAATATAGTTCCAGATTTAAGTGACATGTACAGCTTTTGGGAACCAAAGCTGGGATTTGAACCCGCCGAATTTCTGTCTGACTCTAAAGCCCAGAGAGCAGTACCTATTTTCACTCCCTTTTCATATATCATTTTCTTTCCATTCTGCTTTCTGCCTCCCATCTTTTCCTTTTTATATTCTTTCCACTCTCCTCATTCCTCACACAGAACTTAATTTTCGAAAAGCAGTTAAGTATATTTTGAATTAGGCTGACAACAGTCACTCACAGTGCTAGGCCTTCTGGCTGTTTCAATGTTGAAAAGGTTGCTACTGATGCCAGACAGCAAACTGTCCAGACTCCGCATGATTCAGGTCGCTAACCTGTTGGAGGCATGTCTGTGGGTGGGGAGTAGGTGCGATGTGTATCCCGCAACGGGGGCTCAGGTTCAAAGTCAAATGCAATGTGTATATTGTTTACACATGCTCTTTAAGTCTGCCAAGTACTTGGGGAGAAAGGTCTCAATTCAAACCTCTATTAAAACCACATAGTAGAGCACTAACAGAATGCAACACAAAGAAGCCATCCCTGGTAAGCATTCTGGCTTTGTTTCGGCTGCTGTGTGACCTTAGACAGGTGACCATGGTGATCTGATCTGCTTTATACACATAAAGGGGACTACTCAGCTCACAGATGAGTTGTGAAAAATGTATTCTCCTTTAAAACAGAGAGGAAACCAGAGAAAAATCACTGTAAATTTTAGGCCTGCTATTTCTATTTCTGACACATAAATCAATTATGTCAGGAAAGTGGATTGCTTTCCCACAGGATACCCTAACTAGTTCAAGCCAGTAATAAAGTTGACCTAGTACTGTTTTGTTTTTTTTTAATTTGGGTCACTTTTTATGTCACCGTCCTTGAATAGCCTGACTTTATTTATGAAAGTATCTAACATGTAATAATAAATACTGTCTTGATAAATAGCATGTTGAGAATGCAGACTCTATGAAAAAAAGCAACTGCATCAAAAAAATGCATCTTTTTCATATATGCCATCAGCAAAGCAAATCTGAACAATATAAATTCTTTACTGTTAAGTTTCATTAAGGAACTTCACTCAAGCTTCATAGTGCTGGACCAGCTAAGACTAACAACACAGTTAAAAACTGAAAGGAATGCAAATACACAAACTTAAATCTCATTTTAAAAACTTCTACCCTTTCTCTACTTCAGGGCACGGTCACAGTCAGGAAATATGGGCTGGTTGGAGCCAAGTGGTATTTTAGTGAGGCCAAACAAAATACACTTCTCTCTTTACACAATCCTTTTTTTTTTTAAGTGTCTATTATTTTAGGAAAAAGAAAAAGGCCATCAGTATTTGTGAAGAAATAGCAACCTCAAGCTCAACAAATCTAAGTTACAGAAGTTTGAAATTGTTTCCAGTTAACAGTCCGCCAAACCAGAAATCCGTATTAAAAGACTTGGTAAACAGAATAAAGCAGAAAGCACTTGCAACTTCACTACAGAAAAACAGAACATCAAATCTTTGATCATTCTTTCTTTAAAGAGCTACAGAAACAATGAAAGACCAACAATTTCTGAGTTAGAAGTACTGCATAATGACTCTATTCTAACCTCTGGCTTCTCAACTCTCTAAAGTCTTAGAAATGTTAAAAAAAAAAAAAGTTAAGTGCAATCAACTTTAATTTTTATAAGGATTGTATTTACTCACATATTCTCTCTCTTCCAAAATAGAAATTTCTTTTCAGTTCCTGGATTCCTCCCTAGAATCTCCCTAAATATAAGCAATTATATGGTATTATTTTCTCTTTATTATATCCCAAATAGAACTCCATTAACAATAGTAGATGAAAAAGGTGTATTGACACAGTTTATTATGAGTAAAATAATAGTCATGCTAACATTTTCCACCACTTGGTTCATTTAAAGGAGGTAGGAGTCCCAAATATTGCATGATATCTGTATTCGTCACAAAAAAGTTAAAGAAGGTTGTTTTGTTAAACTGCTATGGACACAGATCTTGCTGGGAGAGGAAACAGGAATCATGGTCCTTAAGCTAGCATTCCAGAAACAGCTGGTTGGTTAGTAGATGTGAATAAATGCAATATCTTTCAACACTTTAGATGTAAAATTGTTAGCTAAAAGAGAGATAGTTTATGTATTGGGAGTGGAAGTATTTAGGTGTTGGAAATATAGAAGAGCCAGTGATATGCTGGGGATGGCTTGAACTGGCTTATGAGGGCTGATGAGAAATTTTAAGGTATCTTGTGTGCCCGCTGATAATGATACTGGCAGCCTGAAATTGGCAACAGTGGGAGAATTTACACCATGGAAAGTGGCAAATGCTACAAATCAGCCCTCCTTCACACCTGCCCTGGAGAACTAGCTGTTAAACATTTACCAGCACACCATTATAGAAGACTAAGAATGGAGTTCTCCAAATCAGCCCATTTTAGGTAGAGGAGAAGAATGTCTTGGCCATGAAATTTTTAAATAGCATTTATTTTTTAAAAAGAATCCACTGAAGGCCACAAAGACAAGTTTAAAAGTAAAAGGCAGAGGCCATGTCCATACTTGGGCAATTCCTTCAAGATTCCATAAATCTAGCATTTTACTCAGAAGTATATTCACAAAATCAGTATCTGCTCTATTCTCTCATTCACAATAGGAGAATGCCCAGGAAGATTCTTTACTCTTGGCTTCTATGTGTATTTTTGGGGGATGATTTTTTTATCTAACACCTTTTACTGCCTTAAAATGAACAGGAGTTGTCTAAAAACCATGTGCTATGTATAAGTTTAGAGTTTCATTACATTTCCACCCGGACTGCTGTGTAACTTGAGGTGATTAAACCAGGTAACCTCCACAAAGAGATAATAGTTGCTTGAAAGCAACAAGAGATGTGCCATAAAAATAACAAATGTGGTGGTTAAATTGACCCAAAACTAAAAGCACCTTATTTTTAAAAGTGCAGAATATACCCTGCTCAGAGACTTCTGGTATTAACTTAAGCTCTCACAATGTTAAGTTGCATTTTACTCATTGAGATGAACCTGACCCAATAAATTTTGGTCACCAGCCCTTTATGTGGGATTGAAACCACAGTTTATGTCATCACTGGGTCAACTGCTGTAGCCACACAGGCTATTAGGGTCTGGAAAAATGAGAATCCTCATGTAGGCTCAGACTGTGGTCACGTTCACAGTACAAATATTTGTTCTCTTCTAAAAGTTATCCCCATATACGCAAACCCCCAAGCTGACAAGCAAAGTCACAAACCCCCAGAGTTACAAAACTTGAATGCATAAATAGGTATCAATTTTGCTGGAAGATACTAGAGCATATGTTTTTTGTAGGGAAAATCATTAGAAATTAAGGGAAGGGATATTTCATTTTAAAATAGGATGGTTACCATTTTACATTTTTAGTAACAAAGAGAACATGAAGTTCATGATATATCATTTTTAAAGTTCACTGTTTCTTAGTATTTCAATTTAGGTCCAAGTAGAATTATCTGGGTGGTGGGGGAACCCTGTGTTAACTGTTTTGAGAATACCAAACAAAAAGGCAGGGGGAGAAATCATTATTCCATATTTACCATCTGAAAGGGAAATCGAATATAACACTTTTTCTAAAAAATAAAACCAAATGATAAACCCATTATGTGAACTTAAGTAAAAAGTCTCATTGTATTTCTCTAATTATCCATGTCATTTTGCATTAGTCTCCCAGTTATCCTTAACCCTCTGTAATGGAGCTTCCACTGACTTTAGTTCATTGATATGGGTCTGTGATGGTTAATTTAATGTGTCAACTTTACTGGGTCAAACACTATTCTGGGTGTCTGTGATATGCGGATAAAATTAGCATTTGAATCAGTAGACTGGTTAAAACAGACTTCCCTCCCTAATGTGGGCAGGCCTCATCCAACCAACTAAAGACATAAAGGCTGGGGGGGGGGGAGAGAGGGAATATGTGTGTAGCTAATACAGAGTCTCTTGAAATTTGCTCATAACTCCTTCACAGAAACCGAAATACCCACCTGATGTGTTCCTATCTCCACACCTTTAGGTTGGATGTCTCCCCATAACCCCTCTTCATCAAAATCTTACTCATCATTCAAAATTCAGTTCAAATCCTATCTTTGTTATGAAAAATTTCCAGGAATCGCATGCTAAAACTAAGTCCATCTGTACCGGCATTTGGCAGATTCTCTACCAATGCATGGAGCACATTCTTGTACGGTCCAAAGGGGAGGCCCTCAGGGGGAAGGAGTCCGAGGGAGGGTGTTTAGTGGCCTCACACAGGAAGTGCATGATGTTGTGCAAATGTGCGGATTTGATTTCAGATCCAGTTCTTGGGAAAAAGTTACTTATCTTGCTAAGGATGTTTTAAAACCCTTAGTTTTATGACCATGGTTGATTAAGACTGTCACCACTGGAGAAGGCCACTAATCTGGCAGAACAAATCTACTGAATGAGCACAATAATAGAGCACTCATGGTAGAAAAACAGAGGCCACTCTGGGTTGTCACACAGTTTGAAGGCAGAAGTAAACATCTGAAGCCAGACTGTCCTGCGGTGGTCATGAAAAATATGGACAAGACCAAGAACAACAAAAGGAACCCTACTTTGAAAAAGCCATGCTGTTGGACCACCATGGTTAAGGGTGATCAGCCATTCATGAAGAGATGGGACAGGGCACTGTTATTAATCCTACAGAACTAGAAAACCGTTACGTACTTCCAATTAGTGTAAGGATTCAGCCATTAACAACTTTTTATCATTTTTATAAAATTCTAAATTAATAAAACTCTTTAGTTAATATTCTATATAGATCCTTACTTCTGCTCAGCATTCAAATCAAAACTTTGGTGAGCTGGTTAGCACTAACCTGGTTAGCAAGCTTATCCCGGCTAAACATAAATAAAATAGTATGGTCCATTTTATTTTGCAGCTACTTTGTATACTCCGTATCTTTGCTTTCCCCAAACTAAATCATGAACCTATAGAGGTTTTTATTGTACAGCTTTTATCTTTTGCACCATAAGTCAAGTAATATTATATCAATTACTGAATAGATTGTAATAATTATTATCCTAATTGTTTTTCTTCCATTTTTAATCTATTATCTAAGCTGATGCTAACCACAGCCTCAGGAGCTGGACAGAGCAGGTTACCAACCATCTCTTTAGAGAAAACTGAGGTTCACGGAAGTCAGATCAGATAGTGATAGATCCAGAAATCCTGAGCCTGTGGTGGCATTATTTTCTCAAGTTTAATTTGATCAGATTAATAATGGCAAGCAAGAAAAAAAGAAAAAAGGAAAGAAGAAAGGAAGGAAGGAAGGGAGGGAGGGAGGGAGGGAGGGAGGGAGGGAAGGAAGGAAGGAAGGAAGGAAGGAAGGAAGGAAGGAAGGAAGGAAGGAAGGAAGGAGAAAGAAAGGGAGAGAAAGAAAGAGAAGGAAGAGAGAGAGGTGGGGAGAAAGGGAGGGAGGGAGGGAAGGAGGGAGAGAAATAAAGAGAAAGAAATAGAGTGAGAGAGAGAGAAAAAAAGACCCCCTAAGTTAAATAACATTTGATTTTTCTTATTTATGCCCACTTTTGTCTTCCAGATATAAATATTATCTTCATGAGCACATACTAATGATCAAACCCAGCCAAGAACCAGAGTATTTAAAACAAGTCACATTTTAATACTACTGATACATATTTTGCAAAAAATATAAAGCATTTATATCAACACTGTAGCCTAGATCCCAAATTACCCTTAATTTTCACACTCCTGAGAGTATACAAAAATTTAAGAATTAAGACACTAGGAAGCAACCAAATTTTTTTTTGTACTGAGCCACTTTCTTTGCTTTATATGTTTTGTTTCAAAATGAGGCAAGTCAAAATGTATCCTCTGTGTTAAGTGAAGATCCTAGGCCTTAGACCCAAAAAATACATAAATATTGAACAGTCTCATAAGGACAATTCTGCATCAAATAAAAGTTGGCAGCCCTGGCCGTTTGGCTCAGTGGTGGAGCATCAGCCTGGTGTGTAGATGTCCTGGTTTGATTCCTGGCCAGGGCATACAGGAGAAGCACCCATTTGCTTCTCCACCCCTCCCACTCTCACTTCTCTTTCTTTCTCTCTCCCTCCCCTCCTCCTGCAGCCATGGCTCAATGGACCAAGTTGGCTCTAGGCCCTGATTATGGCTTTATGGCCTCTGCCTCAGGCACTAAGAAGAGCTCGGTTGCTGAGCAATAGAGCATCACTCCCTAGTGGGCTTGCTGAGTGGATCCTGGTTGGGGCATATACAGGAGTCTGTCTCTGCCTCCCCTCCTCTCACTGAATAGAAAAATAAAATAAATATAGATAGATAAATAAGTAAATAAATAAATGTTGGCTTAATTGCCAGTCTCACCATAGGAAATCAAAATAATTAAGGAAATCAAGTAATGGAACAAAATATTGATTAAAATACACTGTGGAATTCTGAACAAGAGACTTTTCCAAATCTAATCAAAAGCCCCACCCCCCCAAAAAAAGTACATTACATATTTGATGTCAAATCTAGTTGGGAACCTTCCTTTCATACAACCTACTATTTTAAAAATAGCTTTATTGAGAGAGAATTCAGATAGTATACAATTCACCCAGTTAAAGTGTACAATCTACTGGTTTTTTAGTAAACACAGTGTTGTGCAACCATCATCATAAGTTAATTTAGAGCATCCCCTGCTTCAGAAAAGGAAACTCTGTACCCATGAGCACTCACTCCCCATCTTACCTGCAACCTAAGAAAACCAGAAATCTACTTTCTATGTCTGTAGATTTGCCTATTCTAGACATTTCATATAAATGGAATCATATAGTAGGTGATCTGTTGTAACTAGTTTTACTTAGAAAAAAAATTTAAGGTTCATCCATGCTGTGTCAGTGCTTCATTTCTTTGTATTGTAAAATAGCATTCCCTTGCCTGGCTCTTTCACATTTGTTTATGCATTTATCAGCTGATGGGCATCTGGGTTGTCTCCAACTTTTGGCTATTATGACTACCACTACTATGAACATTTGTGTACAAGCTTCTGTGTAAAAGTAAATTTTCATTTCTTTTGGGCATATACCTGGTTATGCAGTTGCTAAATCGTGTAGCAACTCTTTGTATAACATATTTTTTAAAGAACTGCCTAACTATTTTTGTTTTGTTTTGTTTTATGGCCAATCAAGTGGGTCTCATTTCTGTTTTTAATTTGCATTTTCCTATCAACTAATGATATCGGTAAGAAAGAACAGTCCTTTCAACAAGTGGTGCTGGGATAACTTGATAACTACATGCAAAAAAATTAAAAAAAGTTGAATCCCTTACTTCACACCATACAAAAGAATTAACTCAAAATGAATCTAAGATCTAAATATAAGAGCTAAAACTATAAAACTTGTAGAAGAAAATAGAGGTGTAAATCTTTGTAAACTTGAGTTAGATAATGCTTTCTTAGAAATGACATCGAAAGCAAAAGCAATAATAGAAAATACAAATAAACTTGGCTATATTAAAAGTAAAATTTAAATTTTTGTGCTATAAATACTACTATCAAGAGAGTAAGAAAACAATCTACAAAAGAAAATATTTGCAAAATATGTATCTGATAAGAGACTACTATTCAGGATATATAAATACCTCTTACAACTCAGTAAAACCAATAAATAACCCTATTAAAAATGGGCAAAGGATTAGAATACACATTTTTTTCAGTGAAGATAGACAAATGGTCGATAGGCACATGAAAAGATGATCAACTTACTCATTTGTAGAGATAAGGAAATTTATAAGACTTATGGTAGAAAATTTATATGAGACCTTATGACAGTAAATTTATATGACAGTGTTTCAAGTTAGGTGGTAAATGGCCAGTGAGATCTAGACTAACCTTGTATAGAAAAATTATGACAGGTTTTGAATACAGAAAAACATGGATTTGTATCCAAGAGTTTACTTGTATCCTTAACCTCTTTGAGTCTTGATTTTTTCATCTCCAGTAAAACCTATTTTATAGGATTATTGTAAAAATTAAAAGAGCCACCTGACCAGGTGGTGGCATAGTGGATAGAGCATCGGACTGGGATGTGGAAGACCCAGGTTCAAGACCCTGAGGTCACCAGCTTGAGCATGGGCTTATCTGGTTTGAGCAAAGCTCACCAGCTTGGACCCAAGGTCGCTGGCTCCAGCAAGGGGTTACTCGATCTAATGAAGGCCCGCAGTCAAGGCACATGTGAAAAAGCAATCGATGAACGACTAAGGTGTCGCAACAAAAAATTGATGATTGATGCTTCTCATCTCTCTCCATTCCGGTCTGTCTGTCCCTATCTATCCCTCTCTCTGACTCTCTCTCTCTCTGTAAAAAAAAAAAAAAAAAAAATTAAAAGAGCCAATATAATATCTTTAGCATAGAGCCTAGCATCTAGTATAAAGCCTGGCATTCAATGTGTCAATATACTGTAATTTTTGCTCCATAAGACGCACCTGACCATAAGACACACCTAGGGTTTTAAGAAGGAAAATAAGAAAAAAACTATTCTGAACCAAATGGTGTGTTAAAATAGTTAATAAAATATCACATTTTTTACTCCATAAGACACACAGGCGTTTTTCTCTCCACTTTTGGGGGGGGAAAAGTGATTCTTATGGAGTAAAAAATACGGTATGTGAACTCCATTCCTTTACTTTATTCTGTGTTCCCCTAGCAGATAAGAATACCACCAGGACTCTATGGTATTTAAGCATGAAGTCATGTATATGATTCTGGTGATGTGGCTTTTGCTAGAACAACTGTGATCTAATCAAGATTTTCATGTGTGACTAAGCCTTGAAGGGTACTAGTAGTCCCAGCATCTGGCCTGAAACTCTTCTTCCTTGGGCTGATAAAATATCTCTCATTTCCAGACAAACCCTCCCAGTAGATAATAACTAACTTGTAAATTGCCATGAAGTGTAAATAAGAAAATCCATAGAAAAGTACCTACTACAGTGCCTGGAACATGGTATGAATGGAATAAATGCAGGTTTTATCATCGTCGTCATCATTATCATCATCTTACCTAGCAAGGTCTGGTATTTTGTTATTATTCTGTAATTAATGGCTAATTTTAAAAGGATATTTTACTTCTTTAATGTGAGTCAAGAACATTTTTCACCCTAGAACTCCCCAAAAGAGCATACCAGATCTAGAATCCTGTGAAATCTCACCCAATTTAAACCCTTGGCCTTAAGTAATTAGAACAAAAGTCTCTTTCAAAATCAAAGACAGCTAAATTGCAGTACAAGTGTAATTATTGCCTTGTTCAAACACGTAATGTGAAAAATGCAAGACAACATATGCATTAGGAGAGGTCAAGCTGGGTGAATCTAGGACAGGGGTGCCCACACTTTTTCAGCTTGCGAGCTACTTATAAGATGACCAAGTCAAAACGATCTACCTACAATAAAAATGCAAAACATAAATTTATTTCTTCTATACTATCATTATTTAAGTTACTATTATTACTATTTAATATTGTGTATTCTTCTTTCACCTTTCTCCTTCTCAGCTCTCTTTTCGGAGGAAAGTCAATGTCATAGTTTTTATGAACAGTCCGTAAAAGCCCCTCCACATTTCCCTTCTTTGGAATAGCAATGGAACACAGACAGATGAGGCAAACACACTTAGAATATGACATAGTGAAAAAAATCCCCTCCCATTCTGTACGAAAGTGGTAAGTTTTAGGCTTCTTACTCAGACCAGCTACGGCACTCATTTTTATACCCTTTGCTGTATTTAGTTTAAATAAATTGAAAGCTAACTACGCAGCAATGTAACTGAACAAATTAGCGCGGTTTAACTCGCATGCGTAGGGTGTCAAAAGTTCAGACGTCAGATTGGTTACCCTGTATGCCAATCAAAAGATAAATGTCTTTTTAATGTCATGCGATCTACCCACACTTCCTTCGCGATCAGCAGTAGATCGCGATTCACATATTGAGCACCCCTAATCTAGGAGAAACTTCTGGTGAGAGCACAGGAGGAGGGGAGAGGAGGTTGCAGGGAGCCGGGCAACTTCTTCATTTGTCCTAAGCAGAGATTACTGAGTCACCAGGAAACTACAGGTGATGAGTTTCGTTCATCACACTTGTTTTGAGAACCTTGTATGTGACCAGCACGAGGGCAGAAAAGGAGGTACTAAAATAAATAAATAAAACAATACTTAAGAAGGGGACATCAGTTTGGGGAGATAAAACATGTTAGCAAGTATGCCATCAAACACCACGAAACAATACAAGCGAAATTACATGGGGATTCAAGACAAAACTGATTGCTTATACCTGGAACGCTAAGAGCAACTCACCCACTTAGGCTGACCTTCGATGATGGGTCTGAAAGCCCCAACTCCACCACTGCATCTTTTACTCCCTACATTATAATTGACCCCAAGCACAGACTCTGGAGTTGGACTGCCTGGGTTCAAATTCAATTTTGTCTCTTACTAATTGGGGGACCTTGGTCAATTCACTCAAGTATGCTGTGCCTCAGTTTCCTCATCTATAAAATGTGGAAAAGTATAGCAGTTATCTATATTGCTATCAGCATGAAAGGAACTAATCTAAGTGCTCACAACATCATGTAGTCAATATTGCACATCACATAATGCTACACTGTTAGCTTGTATCATTGTTATCATAGTGGCAAGTACACAGTAGGCATTCAGAAGTGTTTTGAACTACTTAATGAAAACTCGAAATGAAATGTTGCATTTGAGAAAAGATGGAGACAAATTATATAAGCCTGAAGCATTAAATTTGAGAGCATTCCTCCTAAGAATCATTTCATGTAGATGAAGATTTGGACATCCTATTCCATCTCAATTCTAGAAATCACTCATCACTGTAGGAAAATAACTTTGTAACATATTATAGCCTTGGATGTTATAGTAAAAGGAAAATAAAGTTTATTCTCTTTAAGTGTTCTGGAAGCAAAGCAATTCATTAGTAAAAGGGGAGATAAATTTTTAAGCCTGGAAGAAAACCTATTAATTGCTTGGAAGATGGAAGCATGACTTCTAATGCCCAGTCAAAAAGTAGCACAGTCAAACACAGGCATAGCATGAGCCTCTCCCATGTTCCTTTAAGTTATTTCTTAGTTCATTGGAAACCAGTCATTCGTAAAGGAAGGATAGGGAGGAATCACAGGGAGGTATATCTGCTTTAGTTAAGGTGTCCAGCTTAGTTAAAAATCTTATTAAAGCCCTAATTCAGGAAGCAGAGAGATCAGGCTAAAATAATAGGCTTTCAGGCCTGTCTGATAATCCACTTTGCTCACAAGGCAGGGGTCCTTGCATGTCTTCCATACCAAACAGCTTTCAGCTGCAAATTCACCAGCAGATTGTGAGGTCAGCTATCCACCTGCCCACACTCTGGGTTCTTTATAATGCCTACGACTTTCGATTGAAACCCCTACATGAGTCAAAGCCCTCAGGGAATAAGATGAATAGTGGTGTAACTCATGTAGCTGGGATAATGTTTACTACTGTTTAACCATCGAAACTTTTATAAAAGTTATGAGACAGAACTTGTTCTTAACACTAGATCATAACTCATCTTCAACAGTACCCTAAATGCAATTTAAACTTTTCTCAAGATCCAGTGGTTATTAATAAGTAGCTCTCTCCTGAAGCGTGTCTGACAAGTTAGGACTGGCAGAAAGGGACCTCCTTCTCCACATGTGCATGGTGAGTTCCCAATTCCCTTTAGCTAAGGATACAAAATGACTTAGCAAGTTAAGTCTGCACAGAGCAGAAAGGTATGCAGTATTATCCTAACTTTGGTTTTTCCTGGACTGGTGGTTGTCCAATGAGAATAACTCTTCACGACACCAGGAAAATGTCAGAGTTGAGAAGAGAGCTGAATTCTGGGTATGCTACTGCTCTAGAATACCCAGGTATAATAAATACCATCAGTTTTTTCAAAGTCCTTACCTGGACCGTCTATGCCCATCCATTCAGTAGAATGTTTCCCAACACTTGACTCTCAGCACCAGCAATGCAACAACTTTCTCTGGGAGGACAGAGCACAGGAAGTGGCAGATGTCCCTGCTTCCAGTGTCCTAGTGCCCTAGAAAGGCTTCCCCACCTTGCCCACCTGACTGATACAGTGCTATTTTCTCTGCAGTCCAGGGACATCATCACAAATCCCTTCTCTTCCATCTGTTATGAGTGTCATGCTTGCCACTTCTCATCCTTTCAAGGTTGGGAATTAGAGGTTTATTAGAAAGATTTATATGAATCAAAATAGTTTCAGTGAGAGCCTGAGAGCTCCTCCCACGTGTTAAAATGCATGTACTTTGTAACATCTATTTTGGCTGCTTCTAGGTTCTCAGATAAGATTGCTAGAGGCTGAGTTCCGGATAATGAGAAGGCACTGTGGGACTACTGTTAGAGGGTGCTCTGGGCAGAATGGCGTTAACCAAGTACTTGACATGCTTCCTTCACCTGAAAGGTCCTCTCCTGATATGCTTTCTTCCTCACTTTGTTCAGGTCTCTATTCACCTGCTTTACCCTTGACTGTTCCCCTGCTACATTGTATAAAAAACTCTACTTCTGTCTTTGTTTGGACCCTGACCCCTTCTTTCTTTTAAATCACAGCATTAATAGGCTGTAAGCATGGTACGTATTTATATATTTGTTTATCGCCTGTCTCTTTCCATGAGAATGGCAGGTGTATAAAGTAGTTGGTTTATCTATCTTGCATAGGTGCTCAATAAATGTTTATTTATTGGACAATTAAGCCAAACATCATGTCATTTTAATCCTCCCCACCCTAGAAGTGATATAAAGTCTTTTTACAGACAGGAAAGCTGAAGTTGGTTACTACTTAGGGAGCATTATGTGGTCAAGAGCATGGACCCTTCGATCAGACTGCTGGGGTGAGAGCACAGCTCAGTCACTGCCCATCTCTGTGACACTGGGCCAGTCACCGAACCATTCTAGACCTGAGGCTTCTTTTCTGTGACTGGCAAGAGTAATAATAGTATTGTCTATGTTGCCAGAAGCTTAAACGTATATAAAAAGCTTAAACAGTTCATGGCTCATAGTGGGTGCCAAATAAGAGTTAAATAAATTCTTAGCTGACGATCACCTTATAAAAATTACTAATTTTTTCATTCTGATTTTGTACTCATAGCCTCCTGATTATAACCCAGCTTTCGGTTCATCTGTCTACAAAGGAAGTACACGTGTGGTTACTCTGGCCCAAGTGACCCACCCACATGTTTCTCATCATGAATTAATCAGCCCTGTGTAATGTGCTAACAAAATTAGAATCCTGAACCAATAAGGCTGAGGCCTAAACCCAGACAGTGTCACAGGGACACACCTGTGTAGTTGCTTAGCAACCTCCTACCCTTCTCCAAACAATACAACTTGTATTCAATTATCCATAACACAAGCTGCTTAACTAGGGAGAAGGAAGTGTCATTGCCTGAGAAACCTTTTCTCTAATCAGCAGATGATGGTAAGAGATTACAGGTAGAAAAATGAATATCCAGGCAAAGTGAATATTTTGCAAACAAATCCCCTCACACCTGTCCATTGCATACACTACTTCAGAATAGCATAGTAACTGCTTGTCCAGGTTTCCCTAGAAACAGGAGAAGGACTGCTTCCTCTCACAAAAGGCTTCTAGCCAGCACACAAAGGGTAGAGCCAAGTGTGCAGGCCCCCAGCAGGTTACCTTGCCCTGATGATCGTGTTTCATTTCCCAGCCCCTCGGCAGCTCCAGCTGTTTGTTTGCAAACATGTTGAGGAATCCCACGAGGTCCCGGTTATGCTGGTAGCGTTCAAAGTGGTGGGTGTCCCGCCGGACTTTGGTGATCATGTGCTTCAAACACGTGTTGTTTGTAAACATGCGGTAGGCACTCTAGAGGAAAGAAGGGAGAGCCAATGTTAACCCATTTATGACACACAAAAGCAACACACACATGGGTATATCTAGTCTTCTGATGGGTATACAGGCTTCAACATATCTCTAGGCCAGTGGTTCTTAACCTTTTTTGAGGTACCAAGCCCACCAGTTTCATATGCGCATTCACTGAACCCTTCTTTAGTGATAAATATGATTTTTTTTTCCAAATTCAAGACATAGGTATATGTTTTTTTACTGGTGCACAAAATGAGCCATGCATGAACATCACCTTGCTCAAAGAACAAAACCAACAAAGTGCATGAACTCACAACAAATTACAGTATTACTTTATTCTGGTCTCCGCGGCAGAGGCTTCTCCGAACCCCTGAGACCGACTCATCGAACCCTTAGGGTTCGATAGAACCCAGGTTAAGAACCACTGCTCTAGGCCCACACGTGGAAAGAGGAGACAGAGCAACATATTTAGATCAAAATAATATAGAAAGACTACAGAAAGTAAGGTCATCTTTACTGATGATGTCTAGGCATGTACAGAGTCTCATTCTAAAGGTGATACTAGGTCCTAAAGTTGGTTTTAGGAAAAAAATAAAATGCAAAACAAAACAAAAAAAAACATACACACAGTCAAAATCACACTAAGCTGGAGACAAATATACCACCTTACAGTGAGCCCCAATAATAGCTAGTTTTCCCCCCAGCATTGGAACAGATCATTGGTCCTTTGAGTGAGTGACAGATGAAGCAGTTGGCATACATTTAGAAGTTAAGGTGGAAAGTGCTTGGCCATATATTTGCATATTAGAAGCACATGCAATGAGCTGATTTGCTTTCACAGTTGAGTTGTCTTCAATTGAGACCACAATAGATTGAGGTGTTTCATCCCACACCTTCTTAGAGGCGTAGCTCAGTGAATGGAATGGAAGACAAAAATGCCTGGACTATACACCTCCATATATATTTTTTCTCTTTTTCCTGTGTATATATACAGTTGAATTTATACGATTGAAAATGCACACTTCATAAAATTTCACTATATAACCAGTTATTTTATGAAAGAATGCTATAGTCTTCATCTCTATGATACTTAAAGAATATTCTAAAAACTGATCATAAACCATAGGTTGTCCACATAGAAGTCAGTCAACAAATATTCACTGCACAATACCATGACCAAGGAGTAGAAAAGGAATAATTGTATAGATAGAGCTATTTTCTTTAATCATCAGAAGGAACAGGACAGTCACAAAATGGCCTGGCCATGAATGCTCTACCCTGGAATTAAATTATATTCTTCTCAGAGAGACTCAAAGGGCTTTAAATTCCTCTTACCTGAATCTGGGGACCTACAGGTTGTACTTCATGGGTTCCTTTATTTATTTCAATCTAAGATGACGTAAGGCAAACCCCAAAGAAACCAGAATCCCTGGAAGTCATTTCATTTTAATAACCATTCATTGTCATCATGGTGTCCAATACTGTGCTAGTTATTGAGGATAAAAGATGAATGAGTATGAGGACCACCAACAGTACTCCTAATTTTCCAGGGTCCTTTAAGAGTGTCTTGTCCAAGTCAAAGCATGTACTTCTAGAGATTTCTGTCCTTTGGCACAGCAATTGGCAATGTTTGTGATGATGGCTGCTCCCCTAGGGCCCCTAGGTGTCTGAGTGAGTAGAGGGATCAGAGAACTCTAACAATGCAATTTGGAATATGAAACAAACCTTTGTTACCTGAAGTTACTGAGATGTGTTGTTTGCCATTATTGACATGTAACCTAAACTATAACATATAAAATAACCACTATATAGTTATTCTGTTTGATCCATCATTATATACCTTTATTTTGCATTAAAACTTTTTCTCCCTATTGAGACAGAAGGTAGAAAGAAAGGAAGGAAGGGAGGGAGGGAGGGAGGGAAGGAGGGAGGGAGGAAGGGAAGGTAGGAGAGAGGGAGGGAAGGAGGAAAGGAAGGTAGGAGAGAGGGAGGGAAGGAGGCAGGCCACATTGAATCATCCCCAAATACTAGTGTACTATATAGTTCCTTAATACACATGTATCCAATATCTGGAGCTCATATTTCATTAATCTGAGAAGGTTTTGACGGCTGCGAGGAATTGGGTTCAGAGCCCAGAGTACTGCCAAGGCAGGCAGGCATGCAGGCCTATGCAGGGGCTTTGGGCAATTAGGGAGCAGGAGAAAATAAGAAGGTGATACCATGGAAGCAGAGGAGACTAATTAAAGAAGTTGAAGGCTGTCCGAGACAAATGTTAGTTAATAGTTTAGGCTACGGCTGACCCTACTTTGGAGTTTACTGTACAATCAGCAAGGCATCTGTTTTCTGCATCTGGCTCCATGCGGCTGGTCTATTTTCACATAAGCCATTGCAAGCTTAGAGGCCTGAGGCCAATACTGACTTGGCTGGAGAGGCAGTGGTAATGAGCTTTCGAGTCATATTCCCTAATAAGTCTCTTCAGGGACAAATTTTGGTTGGATAACTCTGTCAGATAAATCATTACATTAACTGCTGTTCTAAATAGGTGTATCTCGATTCCCCTCATTCTCTCTTCCCCCATTAAAGTAACTAAATAGGCCACATCCTGATTCTTTATCTGGAGCATCAGAAATGCTCCTCACTTCGCTGAAGAAAAGAAGCAGAACATCATTAGGACAAGAAGTCGTAGTAATTAGGTGAAGGAACCCATCCCAGGCCCAGGCTTGAAGTGATTCCCTGGAGGTTGGGCAGCTCTTTAGAAAGCACAGGAGTCTTAAGGCTGGTCTTATAATTAATTATGTCCTTTCATCTTCCTCCTCTCTACTCAGTGAGATGTGTAATATAGTGCAGGTTCAACTGATCTTTGCAGAAAACATCTACCAAAGCAAATTAAGTGCAAGAGAGATTTCTCTTATTAGCAACTAGCAAACAACTTTTAGAATCATTAGTTTTTCAAGTCTATATAACACTCACATGACAATTAGGGCCTATATAAAACACGTGAGCCAACCAGAAACACCCCTCCACACTGCTACATTTTTATAAATAAACTACATATGTATTTTGTCTCTCTCTCTCTCTCTATATATATATATATATATGTTTATTCTATTTTTATTTTACATATGTTATTCAATTTATGTACTTTTTTGTATATATGTAAATATACTGCTCACAAAAATTAGGGGATATTTCAAAATGAATTTGAAGCAATAAAAAATAAACACTTTTTTTTATTAAACAAGAACATCAGAAAAGTAAACAAGTGAAAGAAAGTTGTTAAATTATGCAAATTAATGCAAACTCAAGTATCGTGACTGAGTGGCAAAAAAAATTAAATGCTTCTTTTTTTTTATTGCTTCAGATTCATTTTGAAATATCCCCTATTTTTGTGAGCAGTGTATATATAGTTCAAAAAGGATATTTATACACCAGTTAATATAGAACTACAGTGAAGGTCCTAGTCACAACCCTGTCACTCATGGACAGAGACAAAGAAAGTTATTTCATCTCTGCCTCAATTTGCTCAGCTGTAGGATGGGATAATAACAACTGCCCTGCTTGCTTTGTAAGTGTGCAGAATTCAAGTCCAATGGAACAAGCGTGTAAAAGATCTATGAAAAGGCAAAAATAATTATAAAAATACAAAGTATAAGTAAGTAAATAAATATACAAGGGATTACACCCATCACACCTATGTTATAACAGATGAAAGAGTAGTAACATTGTTTTCTACTCTGAGGTCTTTGAAGATCTTGTGGCAGAATCCCACTTTCTATTAACTGAAGAGGGGTCTCATAACTTCTCATCAGTTATGTGCTAAGCTCTGCACAAAGAAACCCCGGAATATACAGGGATGACCACGGCCTGATGACACAAAAGGATGGAGAAGGAGAATTATAGGGGGAAGTGGGGGGAAGAGGTTCACTAAAGGCAGAAAGTAGAGTGTGGAAAACCAAGGCCATGACCTGTGGTGGCGCAGTGGATAAAGTGTTGGCCTGGAACACTGACATCACCGGTTCGAAACTCTAGGCTTGCTGGGTCAAGGCACATACGGGAAGCAACTATTACCAATTGGTGCTTACCACTTCACCTCCCCCCACCTCTCTTCTCTCTTCTAAAAATCAATAAATTAAAAAGAAAATAAAAAGACATTATTAGGAAACAAAGGCCACAGTGGCAGTGACAATACTGGGACACTGACAGTTTGCACAGCTAAGAATGAGCGGAGGCCAAAGAGTCAAGAAACTCTGAACAGGTGGGATCAGATCAGAGGAGGCTCATCTTCAAGAAGCCGACAGTGACCAAGATCTGGGCTAAAAGAAAAGACGTATTTACTCTCTCGCTCTGGGGTCTAGTGAATGAGGACCCTTTTCCGTGTTTGAGCTGTTCTTTTGTTTCATTTTGGTCTTATAGAAAAAGATGCAGTAAAGAAATATAATTTTCTACCTGAAACAACAGAGTGGAGAAGGCAACTGGGACTTGATTCATAGCATAGTCTCCTGATAATGCAGAGAGACATCTCCCCTGGGAAGCTGCTGCACAGAAGAGAGGTGGGCAGTTGTTACTACTAGGCAGAGCCCCTTGGTATACTCTCTAAATGGCACAAGTTTTGTTTTCCTTTAGTGTGATTTAAAATATGCTCCCCCCCACCCTCCTGAAGTTAGAAGCTAGAAGCAAGGAGGCAGTCAGACTCCTGCATGTACCGACCGGGATCCACCCAGCATGCCCACCAGGGGGCGATGCTCTGCCCATCTGGGCTGTTGCTCTGTCTCCACTGGAGCCATTCTAGCACCTGAGGCGGAGGCCATGGAGCCATCCTCAGAGCCTGGGACAACTTTGCTCCAATGGAGCTTTGGCTGTGGGAGGGAAAGAGAGAGGTAGAGAGGAAGGAGAGGGGGAAGGCTATAGAAGCAGATGGGCGTTTCTCTGTGCCCTGACCAGGAATCAAACCTGGGACTTCCACACACCAGGCCGACGCTCTACCACTGAGCCAACCAGCCAGAACCTAAAATATGCTTTTTAGTTTTTCCTTCTCCCTTTCAAACCTCCATTACCCAACCTTACTCTTGGTTCTTGTCTCACTAGCAGAAATAAATACTTGATGGCTGAGGAAATGATCAACTGAATGATCACCTGAATTTTTTTAGTGCAAATTTGTTCAAATAACATTCCATAGAGCTCCGTGTGTTTTGTTTGGTTAAATGTTTGAGGTGTTAAAAGTGAAAAACATTGAAAGGGCCTGAGGCTGCCAGTTTAAAACCACAGGCTTGCCTGGTCAAGGCACATACAAAAAGCAACTACAAGTTGATATTTCCTGCTCCTCTCTCCCCCCTCGATTTCTGTCGCTCCTCTCTCAAATAAATAAATAAATAAAATCTTAAAAAATATATATTGAAAGGAATTAGGCCATGGCCAGCTGTCTTAGTGGGTTGAATGCTGGCCAGGCGAGCAGACATACCAGGTTTGATCCCAGGTCAGAGCCCACATGAGAAGCAAACATAAGTTTCTCTTCCGCTCCCTCTCCTCCTTCTCTCCCTCTTTCCCTCCCGCAGCCAGTGGCTCAGCTGGTTTGAGCATTGACCCCAGGTGCTGAGGATAGCTCAGGTGGTCCAAGTGTCGGCCCCAGTTGGGGGTTGCCAGGTGGATCCCAGTATAGGCACATGTGGGAATCTGTCTATCGCCCCTCCTCTTGGAAGGAAGGAAGAAAGGGAAAGAGAAAGAAATGAATTGAGGGGAATGTTACTGCCATTTGGTAGCACCATAAGAAAATTACATGTTAACATTTAGTTCTTATCAATCAATTCTTTTTGTGTCAGGCTTTTTGTTTGGTTTTTTTTTTTAGTTTTATGGTGACTATATGCCCTGCCCTGTATAACCTGACCCAGTCTTAGTTTCATCTAATTCTGTTCTGTTTAATAACAAACTTAAATACATTACTTCTAAACAAAATCTGCCTTTCATATTTCAAAAATCCATCAAGAATAGGTATTCTGAATTCATGCTTGAAAAATATCATCACTGCATCTATAGCACATGTCTTTCATATGTGGGTACAGATGTGAGCATCTGTATATATTACTCACTAAAGAAATTTACTACTATAACAAAATCAAATAACATTGTTTGCTAGGATATGGAAATAGCCTTGTCTTAAACAGTCTGCATTTATTTCTATCTTACACGGTTTGTCTGTATTTTCAATAATAGGGATTTTGCATTGTTCTTATAAGCTAAAGAGTAAAATGGAAGACAACTTTAACTTATTGGCCAAACTGTAAACTCTCACATCATCTATTTTGCAAAAGCATTAAATCTTGACTTGAAAAATGTATTTATAAATTTCGGAACAATAATTTTGTTCATTAAGTATTAAAATGTTTATACAATGGAATTAATGTATTTCTAAGCTTACTAAAAGCCAGAGTAATAGTAAGTTGGCATGTATGTTGGAAACATGATTCAGTTGCATACAATGAATATATTTATGCATGACGATTATTAGACTAACAGGCATACCATCTACAAAAAATATGACATTAATAATGAAATCTTGAGTTATAAGGAGAAATGGTTTATAACGACAATTTTGGGGAAAAACTCACCACAACCAACAGAGGGCAGTAGAATATATCTTAAAGCAACCATAATGCAAAACAGAAAAAGAAAACCAGTATTTCATTTCTCAAGTTTTCCTTTAGAGTTATGATAACAAATACATTACTGCTCCATGAAATCTATTCTTATGACTAGCTTACAATATAAACTGATATATTCAAATTGTACAAAAATGAGAATTAGTTAAGCTTTCAAATTAATACACTGCTTTTGTTATGATGAACATATTCTTTTTTAAAATTTTTTATTGATTGATTTTTAGAAAGATGGGGAAGAGAGAAAAAGAGACATTGATTTGTTGTTTCACTTACTTATGCATTCATTGGTTGATTCTTGTATGTGCCCTGACTGGGGATAGAACCTGCAACTTTGATGTATTGAGATGACATTCCATTCAACTGAGCTACCTGGCCAGGGCCTGAAAATTTTTAATAATATGAACCGGAAATTTATTGGAACAGTTGTAGATCATAAATAATTCAAAAAAAATTTAAAAGGCCAGATAATAAATCTTAAAAAAAAAAAAATTGTTTTGTTACTCATGTTTTTACACGAGTCTAGGTTCATGTAGCCTGGCTTCTATTTACAGTGTGTCCGTAAAGTCATGGTGCACTTTTGACCAGTCATAGGAAAGCAACAAAAGACAATAGAAATGTGAAATCTGCACCAAATAAAAAAAAAAAAACTCTCCCAGTTTCATACCTATTCAGTGCAGTTCGATGCGGGCTCCATTTGTTGCCCTACACACATCCAAACAATAGTGAAGTTCTTGCCACACACAGGTAAGGACATCTGGTATAACAGAGTGAATAACGTCTGTGATTCTCTGTTTTAAGTGATTAATGTCGTTGATACATTCAATGTACACATGTTGCTTCACATAACCCCAAAAGTAAAAGTCTAATAAGGGCATCAGATCCTGGGATCGTGGTGGCCATGGCTTGACAGAACCCCTGCCTATCCACCGCCAGGGGAATGTTCTATCCAGAAACTCACGAACAATGGTGGCGTAGTGTGTAGAGGAGCATCGTCCTGTTGAAAGATGACACCTTCTGTAAATTGTGGCACTGCATACAATTCCAACATGTCAAGATAGGTGTTTGCTGTCACAGACTGTTCCGCGAAAAAAAGTGGGCCTATCACCTTATCATGCATCAGGCCACACCACACGTTCACTTTAGGGGTGTTACATTCATACTCAGCGTAGGCATGAGGATGTGCAGCAGCCCATTTTCGGACGTTATGGCGATGAACATGTCCACAGATCTGGAAGGTCGCCTCATCGCTAAACACAATTTTCTGCAAAAATCTTGCATCATTGTCGATCTCATGAAGCACATCTGTAGCAAACGCACATCATGTGGGTCTATCCGCCGGTTTGATAGCATGCAACAGCCGCAATTTGTACCCCATAAAACAGACGTTTCTTTAACACCTTATGAACTGTAGTCTTGCTTAGGTGTAACTGTCGAGCACATGCGCGCACAGATGTTTTGGGGCTCCTTAGGTAGCTATCCCGTATAGCCTCTACAGACTCGTCACTGACTGATGGCCTACCAGAATGGGGTTTCTCCACCAAACTACCGGTTTCCTTCAACTGCTTATCCCACCGAGTAATGTTATTCCTATGTGGTGGCGCTTCGTTAAACGCGCTAATATTCACGTTGCACTTTGGTCACGGATTCAAATTTAGCGAGACACAGAACACACTGAACTTTCCTCTGTACCATCCACATCTCGATTGGCATGGCCGCGGGCTGCTCCGCTGTAAACACGGTGTTACATCATCATCTGCACATGCGCACATGCTGCCACATCATCCTACAGAAACTGGGAGGGTTTTCCTTTAATTTGGTGCAGATTTAACATTTCTATCGTCTTATGTTGCTTTTCTGTGACTGGTCAAAAGTGCACCATGACTTTACGGACACACTGTACTTTTCAAAGCTCAAATCTGATCTTCACTAGTGTCCTATGCTCTCAACACACCAGCAACACCAAACTGCTATAATAACAATCCAACAATTCCGTTCTTTTGTAGTAATTACCAGGACAGCCCTGCAAACTTCACGATTCTCTTGTTTTGCAACTGCTCCTTCTACTCAGGATGCTCTGGTCCTTCTCATTTCTAGGGCAAGTTCCTACAAAGCCTTTTAAATCTATCATAAATACAAATCCATCTATGGCTTCTCCTGTGAGCCCCCACCTACCCTGAGTTAATCACTCACTCCAGCAGGGTATTTATTTTCTATAGCCTTCCATTATTGACCTGAAATGTTTTCAAGTCTAGGACATCAGGACCCATAGTTGCTGTGTCATTTTCATGTCCCAAGGATTTTACACAGTGTGTGGGACATAACAGAGAATCAACAAACTGTTGCTAAATCAAACGTATGGTAATCTAATCCCACTTGCATAAATCTGAGGATGACTAGCATGCTATTCATTGTTCACCCTCCTCCCGTGTCTACTCTGTTCCAAGCTAAGCCTGTAAACCAGGATATAATGAGCAGTAAAGCCAGACAGATGCTATACTTATAAAGCAAAGTTAATGAAAGAAGGCAGACTCCATTAATGTCAATAAATAAGTACACACTAATAACCTCACCTATAATTCCTGGTGATAGGATTATGCTGACTTCTACTTTTCCCTATGGTCTTCTTTATTTTTCCTAAGGGGTGTAATCCATTTTGTTAAATTCAGTATGCTCTTCTATTCCCTTAAAAAGCCTCTCATTCCAACTATCTTCTTATTCATTAATTATGTATTCCTGTTTGTTATGTATTATTAACACACAAAGTCATCTTCTTCAGTTCCTAGTCTATGTATTCACCCCCCTCCCCCCAAATATTGCCAGTTCTCTGCCTGTGATTCCTTTCATGTTGGATCCTTCTGTTTTCTTACCTCCTAGTCCAGGTTCTTGTCAACTCATGCCGTGGTAAATGGATTATATACAGCTAGACTTCTATGGCGAGTGTTTCCCTCATTCTAAATCATACCATGTGCAGCTACGGCAGCCTTACTCTAATTACTATCTTCAGCAATGTTCAGAGACTTGTGGAGTAATCCCTGCTTGCCCACTGAGTTAGACCCAAACACCTTCCAAAAACACAAAACCTTTCTTTGGGTCTCCCTCATCCCTTAGTCAGATTTAGAGCTGTTTACACCACATTAGCACCACTTATCCAATGAGATTAAGTCCTTTGTCAAACTAAAACACTACAAATCTTTCTTATTCCTTCCCTTACAACCAATTTTTCATCAAATCTTACTGATTCTGCCTTCAAAATATCTCCTGAATCCATGCACTTCTCTGCAGCTCCATGCCAACATCAAGCACGGTTCCAGCCATCACTCTTTCCCCTGGGTCAAAGAAGAGCCTTCATTTTCATCATTTGCTTTCACTCTTGCCTTTCTACAGTTTCCAGACTGAAACACGTCACACTAAGTGCATGGTGGCTTCCCACCGATATCAGAGTAATATCCAAATTCCTTTCTATATCCCATATCCGTGATCTGGATCTCACTGACTTTCCAACCTAACATCACATCCCTCCCTCTACCACTATCCAGCAGCCCCTCTTCTCTTTCCAGAGTATTAGGGTCCCTGCACTTGCTCTCTCTGTTGCTTAAAACGAGCTTCCCCAACCCTGGCCAGTTTGCTCAGTAGTATAGCATCGGCCGGCATCTGAATGTTCTGTGTTTGATTCCCAGGTGCCACACAGATGCCACAGATCAGGGCACACAACTATCCTCCTCTCCATTCTCTCTCTCTCTTCCCCTTCTGTAGACATGTCTCAATTGGTTCAAGTGCATCAGCCCTGAGTGCTAAGGATGGCTCTTTGGAGCCTCCACCTCAGGTGCTAAAAATAGCTCAGTTGTTAGCTTGGCTCCAGATGGGCACAGCATTGGCCTCAGACGGGGGTTGCCGGGTGAAACACGGTCGGGGCACAAGCAGGAATCTATCTATGTCCCCTCTTCTCATTTGGAAAAAAGAAGAAGAAATCGAAATGAGCTTCCCCATGGTGGGTGACTTCTCATCTTTTATCTTTCAACTCAAAACTGTTTTTTTCCAGAAGCATTCTATAATCACCTTTCTAAAGTTGTCCTTTTTACTCCATCTATCCTAGGGTAAGAACTTCATCTTATTTCCTACTTTCCATAATTTCTAGCATAAGTCATTTTTCGGTAATATTCATTGAATGGATGAAATACCCATGAGGCATTCGGGACACGTTTTTCACTTCTATTTTTGCTCATGCATATTCTCTACCTAGAGACGCTACCTACTCCATTTTTACCAACCAATGTCTATTACCTATTCAATCTGCACTATCTATTCCATGCTTGGCCATGTGGTGACACAGTGGATAGAGCGTTGGCCTGGGACAGTGAGGACCCAGGTTCAAAACCCCAAGGTTGCTGGCTTGAGTGCAGGCTCACCAGCTTGAGCACGGGTTCACTGGCTTGGCTGGAGTCCGCTAGTCAAGGTACAGAAGAGAAAGCAATCAATGACAAAGTACCGCAATGAAGAAATGATGCTTCTCATCTCTCTCCCTACCTGTCTGTCTGTCTCTCTCTCACTAAAAAAAAAAAGCAAAAAACTTAAGCCTCACATCGCAAAGAAATGCTAACTTTCTCTATAATGCTCTAATTTTTTCTTCACAAATATTTTAGCAAAAGTTAGTCAACATTTTCAAAACATTCTTTTTCTTTCCTAGAAATGTTTTTGTTAACTGCCATAACTGCCCCACCGGAAACAAGCGTACAACATTTTTCACTGTCACCCATGAGCTTCCTATGCCCTAATACCTCCAGCAGATTAGCATTTCCTGAGTAAAACAACTTCCTGTTCCAGGCTATAATTTTGAAATAAATATAGGGAATAGATGGGCATGTGAGTAGAGTTAGAAAAAATTGGTTGTCATGAGAATTTAATGGGGGGAGGGTAGACAGAGGTTTCTTGGTGAAGGAACCAAGATCAAGAAGAAGAGGGTAGAATTTTGGTCAAAGGTCAGAGCTAGAGGAAAGGATAGCAAATAGTTAAAGAAGAGATTCTACATAATTTCTATTTAGAACAATGATTAAAAGGCTAAGATTTCTTACTATCTTCTGGTTAGCAAAATATTTTTTTCAGCCAACACTAACATTTTTAGGCCCCTAGTGAAATCACAGTAGTAGGCCCTCTAAAGTATGAGCACATTATGAAAGAAAGGATATTTCCATCTACTTCATCCTGACCACAATGGCATGGCTCCTCTCCTGCCAAAAAACCAACAACAAAACCCTGATCTTCTATACAAACTTCATATGTCTTTAAAATATTCCTCTTTTTATTGATTCATTTTTATGTTCTTTTTTCCTTTCAGCAAGCTTATACCACAGGCTCAAAGCCCAATTTGATCATTGTCTGTTATCAGTGCTCAGATATTTAGTTATTTTTGTACAGGCAAAATAAAGTGGTCTTTAAAAGCATGGGCTCTAGAGTCAATATCCCTAACATCTCAACCTCAATGATAATATTTAGTAGCTTAACTATACAGCCTTGGGGATAGCATTTAATCTCTCTGTGCCTCAATTTCTTCATCTGGAAAAACTTAATTGTTATCTGACTAATAACTTTGCTTGGACAACTAGGTCAAAACAGATATAGTGCTTAACACAGTGCTTGGAACACTGCTCAGTAAGCATTAACTAGTGTTACTCTTACTAGCCTTATACACGGGCGGTGATTTCCTGTGGCCAGTTGCTTTTCCACCACATACTTTCAGATCTGATACTCACGGGGTTAGAATGTAGCACGGTGAAGAACTCTGGGCTGATGAGGAACTTCACAGGGGGCGACTGTAACAGCAACGTGAGCCTGGATCTGGAGGT
Source organism: Rhynchonycteris naso (assembly GCA_037038555.1). NCBI lineage: Eukaryota > Metazoa > Chordata > Mammalia > Chiroptera > Emballonuridae > Rhynchonycteris > Rhynchonycteris naso. Next base: position 37,766,945 of record CM072997.1, on the reverse strand, counting down.
AGAGTGGGGCAGCACGTTCTCCCGGCGGAAATCTACCAGGCAGACCACAAAGGCTTTCAGGGAGAGCTTGCCACGTGACAGAAACACACCTCTTCACTTCCATCCCTGTATACCTACATCATTTGCTATATTATTTTATCCCCCCCAATACTTTTATCTTTGATGTAATTCATATATAAAACCTGACTGCTCTTAATTACACTAAAATGAAGTTGAGTATTTCTAAACACTGTTAACGTCTTAATGCATCCTTAGATGTTTTAAGTGATCAGACTTAATCTTTCTCCACTATTCCATAGATCCAGGGATTAAAGTAATTTCTATTCTATTTGGTTTTGTGATTCTTTTCTCAGTACTAATAAAAAATCAAGAATTAAGAGGTCTCTGGGGACTTCTACTTTTTGAGTTGGATTATCAGATCTTACGGGAAGATAAAAAGTTCTCTAAATAAAAGAAAAGCCTCATTTGCAAACTCTTACTTATTTGTTTTCTGCTTTTGTGAGTTTACAAAATACACCAAGCCAAAGGCTCTTACCTGCACTGGCTTGGTGAAAGTCAGCTTCATCCCCTGCCCCATCCATAGCGCTGGTATTTTCCTCAGGCCTCTCATTAGTCATGGTTCTGCGGATACTCTGGTATCTAAGAGCAGGAGTTTAGAGTCACATCAGAGCAGCGTCTACGATTTGGGACTCGACCGCTTCCCCAGAGCCCAAAAGTTTTCATGATCTTCCCAACCTCAAACATTTCCTCCCTAAAACCCTGTTCCCTGACCTAGGCCATCTGTTGTTTAAGTATATTACATTGAATTTCTTCTGTCCACTGTTTGTGGACATTTACCTAACAGATTAATAAAATTATTAATCGTGGCCCTTAACCAAAGAAAACTATATTTCCCTATTGTTAAAGAAAAAACAACAACGTTTTGTTCTGTAGCAATTAGTACTTGGAAAAGGACAGATTAAAAAGTTTAGATTGATAATAAAGATGCATAATGAACGAGTAAATATTTAGAAAGATAATTGGCTTCAAATTATAAATGAATACATTCTGCTTTACTAAAAATCAGTGCCTTGGGTTGACTAAAGGGGTCATCACTACTTATTCCCTCTCCAGTTTCCACACTATCTGTGTATGTGGTTATTATTATTTTTTTAACCAAGAGGAGTTCAATGAAACCTATGAATCAAAAGATGTAAGTAACAGTTACACCTTAATGACAGGACACACAAAGATGAAAGAGAGACAACTGTGTTTTCTACTTGGCACTACGTAAAAATTAGCCCAACCACAAAACAGAACAGTGACAGCAAAAACACCCGTCCTCACCTCCGGTTCAGCTGCTCCATCTGCTGTATGGAGTTGGACCTCTGCAGCACCTGCGGGGCGGGGGGAGCTGTTGGCCGCTGCCACGTTGTGGTTCTGTTCACGTGATCCACGTAGAAGATCCTGCCATGGCTGTCTATGCGCGCCTCCCAGTCTAAATGGTAGTAATACATCCAGAGGGATTATTAGGAGGAGTAGGCCATTAACATGAATCATTAACTTTAGCACGTGTTTTCCCTCTCTGACATGCTAGAATTTGGGGCTAATAACATATTTCATTGTGTAACCCAGCACTTCCCCTTGGTTCATACCAGAATCTGTTGTGACCAGATAGTTAACATATCCTCCAAGCCCGTGATGGCGAACCTATAACACGCGTTGTCAGCACTGACATGTGTAGCCAATTTCGAGGACATGCGGCCACAAACCAGAGAAGTATGGTGCCACATGCCAAGGACGTTTCATCCTCAGCTCCTGCACGGCCAGGTGCAGTAGCCGAGGATAAAACACTTGCTGTAGTGTAGACACTCTGTGCCGGAGGTCTGTAGGCCAAAACAACAGAACTCCAGCACAGAGCGTCTAGTTCTGGGACTTCTGGTTAGGCCGTTTTCTTGAAGTGACACACCACCCGAATTATGCTTGGTTTTTTGGCGAATTTTGACACACCAAGCTCAAAAGATTACCCATCACTGCTCTAAGCATAATGCAAACTCTTTAGAGAATCTCTGAATGTATTTTTCCAGATTGGCCAACAATACTCATCCTTCATATATGAACACCAATATTTTTAAAATGCAAATAATTGGTATTATGATACTTTAGAAATTCACATCAAAATTGGTGTTGATGTTTGTTTTTACCAAACTATGATTTTTTTTCTGAGCTTTTTTTCCAGTTTACATGAAAAACTCATAGTTAGAAACTTTCACATGCACATCTACACACAATTTTAGTAAATATAGTCTTCAGAAGAAAATAATGCAAGCCTAGTCATTAAACAGCATCATTATCTACACACTTCCATTTGCACTTTCTCAAAGATGAATACACTTCAGAGCAAGGGTAATTACTTGCCTCCAACCTCAAATAAATACAATGTGTTAGACGAGTATTTAATTTTATGTTTAAGCAATCTCATTGATTAAGTGTTAGTCTTTGTAAACAAACATATACGGGCATGTTCAGTAAAAACAGCTAGCAGACTGGCTGGTCTCAGAGCCAAATGTCCCATCTCTGTGACTCCTTAAGGATATTCCTCTATTAAAATATAGAGAGCATTAGCTAATGTTTTCAAAAGGCAAAATTTTCAAACTGACTGCAGTTGGGAAGGGTAATTTATATAGAAACATAGGAAAATAGCAGAGATCTATTCTTTAGTAAAAAGTGAAAGATTTATAAGATCTGAAGAGAAACCAGAGTATTCGTTTCTATTCTTATTGTATCAGAGATCTATTCTTTACCCAGGAAAGTTCTTATTCATTTCTATTTCAATATACCATAAGTTATTTATTTATTTATTTATTTTTACAGGGACAGAGAAAGAGTCAGAGAGAGGGATAGATACGGACAGACAGACAGGAACGGAGAGAGAGGCGAGAAGCACCAATCATTAGTTTTTCATTGCCGTCGCAACACCTTAGTTGTCCATTGATTGCTTTCTCACATGTGCCTTGACCACGGGCCTTCAGCAGACCGAGTAACCCCTTGCTAGAGCCAGTGACCTTGGGTCCAAGCTGGCGAGCTTTAGCTCAAGCCACATGGGCCTGCGCTGAAGGTGGCGACCTCGGGATCTTGAACCTGGGTCTTCTGCATCCCAGTCCGACACTCTATCCATTGCGCCACCACCTGGTCAGGCAAGTTATTTTTTGAAATTAATAAGCCCCTTTCTCCTAAGCAGCATGATGATTTCAAAATGTTCCATTTGATTACACAGCTCAACAGACACCACAGGCCTATTCCAGAGGACCAGGAGGAAGGTATGTTTGCTCCTGACCACCTACGGCACTGCCCTGGAGGTGAATGAACAAGTAGTCCAACAAAGGACTTAGGGTTGGAAAGACATGCATGCTAGGTTCCCAGCCAGCACCAAACAATCATTGAGAGCTGTCTCAGTGGGGAGTGGGAAGGTCTTTTATTTGTTGTTGATCTCAGCACGTTATAATTTATGACAAATGACAAGAGAAAGAAAAATTGGGTTGAGGAAAAGCACCACACAAACAATTCAATGTCACTCATGCTCCAAGTAACACAGACTTACAATGACCCAGCCTGCCAAATATGAGTTCTTTGGGCACGGCTATGATCCCATCAATAGGGTATTTCCCAATAATCTCATGCTCAGCCTGCCATATGCTAACAAGTAGCACCTACAGTAAAGCATTTCCAGGAACCGTTTTCCAAAATCCTTTGATCTATGCCATCGTTCTGCTTTGTTCCCTGCATCCTTTCTCATCTCAAAGTCTCTGAGAACCAAGACTTCCCATTTCATTCCTTTATCAATAGAGCTAGGAAAATTCAAGCTTACATTCTGTATCAAGTCAAATGTACATGAAAAAAAAAAGCCATTTCTTCCCCAATTTTTTTTTTAATATATAGAATAGGTCAGTTAGGGATAAAAGCAGAACAGAAACTAATTTAAAGGAAGCAGAAAGAGAGGTGTTGCCAAACTCCAAGATAAGGTTATAAACTACAATTTGGCTAAATTTTCTGGCAGCTACAGCAGAAAAGAAAACACACTGTTGCATTCTTTCCATTTTCTAACAAAATAAAGTTTAAAAAAATGATCTTAAAGATAGAACATTTTCCTTGAACAAACTAAGTAAAAATTTACCCCATGACATGTGGCCTGAATGAGAGCCACATGGGTGGCAAAAGAGGGGGAGAGAGAATAATTACATAGCATGGAATGAAGCAAGAAATAACTTAAATTAGAGCCAGTCATAAAAAAGAATGATTGTTGCATCCACTTTCCACATAGACCAGGAATAACTTTAATTTGTATTTCAATCAAGACATTTCTATGTGCAGTGGGGAGAATAAGAAAACAAGTTCCCGAACTTTGGTTTCTAAGAACATAGGATTTGTATGCACCTTAAGACTATCACCTTCAAACACCATGCCTTTACACTGAGTTGTCACGCAAGTCCTCAGAGAGAGAAATGCCATGTTGCTGGTTTCAGGTTGATACTTGGCCATTTGATCAGGAAAAACTACTATGCTGTAGACTTATTCATGAATTACACACCCACTCTTACCTAGGCGGTTAGCAGATGAAGATGGGAACACCTCCCAGTGAATGCTGAGACTGGGAAGAAGGTCAGTGACCAAGCAGAATTAACTACACATCGAGGGAAGCAAGCATTAGACTATGTGAAACCAGTGAAGTGAGGAGACTAGGCTTGAACAGGTTACAACCGGATTGAGAAAAGTTAAGTACCTGAATGTTTTGTATTTATAAATCTACTATAAAAATTATAATCGTGGTATCTTCCTCAACATGATAACGTGATGAAGTCATAATAAACTAGAGGTACTTTTAAGGGGAAAAGAAGGTTTCAAGATAGATGCTAGACAGCAGTGTTTAAAAGACTATTATTTTCTTATGTTAACACTCAAGGAAGTATGATTGCATTTGTATAAAGTACAGAAGTAAGTGGAACTTATCTATGGTTTTGGAGTCAGGGCAGCAGGTCCCTGTCCTTTTAAAACTGGGACTAATGACTGGACGGGGCATGAAGGACACGCAGGCGCCAGTGCATGGGGCTGGCTGCACAGGGGCACGCAGCTCGGGAGAATTCAGCAGGCCGAGTGTGTGCTCTTTTCTGCATGTTTATTTGAATAGAAAGTTTTAAAATATCTCAAATAGCTGTATAATTTGCACCTTAATCTAATTTTGAAGGAAGTAGCATTTTAGATGAAAAGGATCAATTCTTTCTTTAAAGCTAACTTTTAAACTCTAGAAAATAAAAGCCTTTAGCCTTAAACTTAGTACAAACTCAAAGATTGATTATATATATTTTTCGGAGTCACTGCCTATTTTTAGGCATTTGTTTCAAAGGATGATTTAAAAATGAAAGTACACAACCACAAAAAGTGAGAAATGTTCCCCTGTATTTTTCCAGAACTACCCATTTGAACCCATAAGTAATAAATACACTTGTCTTAACAACATGGCAACAATCTTGGGATCAGATAAGAGTTCACTAATCCAGACTGTTCATCCTGAATCTATTCCTATCCTTTCTTTTGGTGGTGGGTGGTGGGTGGGCATTTATTCGATGATTCCCTACGGTCTCCAGCGCAGCAATAGGTGAAGTCATAATTATGTTGGGAGCCAATAAGAGAGAAATGTTTTTCAGAAGGAACTGAGCCAGCCATTCTTTCTTCACTTATCTTAATGCTAAAAAGACCAAGATCTGTCCTGTCGATGAATCCTAGTGGATTTCAGCCCTGAACTGCGTGCAGCTACCAGTGCCATCAATCACCTCAGAATAAGACAGCAGATTCTTAAAGGACTGAGAGCATATTCAAGTTCAAGCTGCTTCCCCGGAAGGCACTCCATAGTGCCACGCTGCCCTCGAGACATGGAGCTTTCTTATTTCCTATGGATCATTGGAATGTTTCTCTACAAGTGGTTGAAGTTACACGGTCACTGCACAAGGTCTGTAGCCTAAAGCAAGAGTACGGTTTTGAGAAGCAATTGGCAGATCACTATTACAGCCGAACAGTCTTTGTACTAAGTCCAAGATCTGTTCCCTGATCCTGAAACAGGAGAAATGAGACTGAAAGAAGCAAAGAAACAAGGAAAACTGCTCCACATAAAAAGAGATCAAATAGGTGTTCAGAGACTAAGTTATAACACTGCTATGTAGACTACCACATGATCAGGTGTAAGAGTGAAACCATATAGCAAGAGACCTCACTTAACTGAATTGTAAATCTTCAGAGAGAAGCATATGTTTGCTGGGTTTTTCTCACTATAATGTCAGCACCCAAGTGTTGTATAAGGTGAACATAAGCTAAAAGAACAACAATCAGAATAAGGATGAGGAATCAAGAGTGGAGAGCATCAAAGCTTAAGGTACAAAGCTTCAGTAGCTTGTCTCATGGTCTGGACGTAGTGACCTGCACAGAGAGAAAAGGCACTTCTGAGTCTGAGAGGCTTAGAGCAGTCCATCTGAGCCATGAGATAGCTGCTCACACTCTTCCTGTGACCATTTCTCATACCCTTGAGGGCTCCCCTGGGGAATGTTCCACTTTGTGAGCCTTCTGAGTCTGACTTCAAAACACTTCAGTAATAATAAAGGTTCAGTGAAACCCCTAATATAATATAAACCATAATATAAGCCACCACTGCCACTAACCAAACTTTCAAAATTTACATTCGTCTATCCCCACAACAGTTCCTTCCCTTCTCATCTTAGATCAGAATACCCGATAGAGGATAAGCAATGTTTGAGACTCGGTTTCAACTTTTACTAGAACGGGATCCTAAACAAATGACTTTTATCCGGGCTTCCATTTCTCCATCTATAAAATGACAGACTCAGATTAGATGATTTACATCCATCGGTCTACAAATTAAAGACCTGCTTAACCTGCCTCACAAACTGTCACAAAGAATTTGAAGAAAAATAAAAAGGAAAGCATGGAAAAGTGTTTCATAAACTATAGAGCACAATACAAATTTGAGATATTATGATTCACAGTGTTAAAAGTAAAACCATTAGCCTTAAAATAATTTAGTCAAATCATTTAAGAGAGGGATCCATCTGTACATCCAACCAGACGCCTGTTAGCTGAGCCTCCCACGAGGCAGTCTGCAGTCAGAAGACACAAGACAGCAGACTGTGGAATGCTGCAGCCCTGAGTTAGTCTGGCCAGAGAGCCAGTGAGGAAAGAAGAGAGAGATCTGGTGGTGGGGGGGACAGACAACTGATTAAACAGACTATCAGAGGTATGAGAAAGACTGGAACTAGGAGGGAACAAAGCAGTATGGGGACAGAGCGGAACAGTAATCAGGTATGCTCAGACCATAACCTGTAACCTATCCAGCATAATATAATCTCCTTCCACTTCCATGTTTGCAAATTGCATAAGAGGAAACAGCTCTTAAGAATTTTCTTCCTGCCTGACCAGGCAGTGGTGCAGTGGATAGAAGTGTCAGACTGGGACGCTGTGGACCCAGGTTCGAAACCACGAGGTCACCAGCTTGAGCATGAGCTCATTGGGCTTGAGTGCGGGCTCACCAGCTTCAGCCCAAAGGTCACTGGCTTGAAGCCCAAGGTCACTGGCTTGAGCAAGGGGTCACTCGGTTTGTGGAACCCCCCTGCCCCCGGTCAAGGCACATATGAGCAAGCAATCAATGAACAACTAAGGTGCTGCAACAAAGAATTGATGCTTCTCATCTCTCTCCCTTCCTATCTGTCTGTACCTCTGTCTCTGAAAAAAAAAAAAAGAATTTTCTTCCTATTCATCATTAAATTGGATATACTATTAAATTGCTTTTTTTACTTTTGATTATATAAACTTACTAAAATAAACTACCAATTGTTTATATTTTCAAACTCCTGAGATGTACTGTGCGATGAAAATATCAGTGTTTAAACAAATGCATTGAAATATCACAAAAAGTGGTTATAATTTCAGAAGAAAATAACCTGTCTTTATAAAATACAATCTAGAGACCAAATTCATGGCTGACAAAAATCAGAGCAATTGGATGTGGCCAGGAGGATGCCATCTATCCACATATGGAGGGAATGCTATGCCTGTCCTTCAGGACCCTGTAATTCTCTTTACTTATTATTAATCCACACATGCATAAAACAAAGCTCTCTCAGAATTCTCCTCTGGTGTTCCTACTTCATTTTTTTCCAATTAAATCTAAATGTTTCTCAGGAATATATTTCTTTTAAACCTCTAATCTTTTCTCCCAGAGTAAATAATAAGAAAGTTATTTTCTCTCACTTGCTTATGATGAAACAATAATTAATCTTTTGGTTGATTTTTAAAAATTGCTTAAAATGTACATTTTCTATGAATAACCACACTTAGTGATCCAAGTACATGAACAAGGAATCTATGCACAACAGAATTTCAAAGGGATCGAGCCAATATTTTGACAAACTGTACATAGTAGTAGTACCATTATTCTGCTTCTCTGTCAGCACTCACTAAAACTAACCATGCCCTTTAAAAGCATATTCCTTCTGACCCCTTTATGTTCCACCATTTTTAACATACAAAGGCCCATGGTCACATATGAGATGGGTGAATAGAGAGAGGGTCAATAAGGAAGGAAAGCAATTAGATAGAAAGATGCATTTCTCAATATGTTCTTAAAAGCAGTAGTTACTGAGCTTTATTGTTGTTCATCAAAATGCTTTACCCTCACAAAGCAATCTTGCTTTCAGGGAGTCTAGAAACTTAAATAGTGTTAAAATTATGTCCAGCTTGTGACTGGCCAGGGGCATCACTCAGACCTCTGAAAGCAGGCTGTGTAACTATTTCCCAGCATCCCTAATCCTACACCATCTCTTCTTTAAGGGCTACATATTTCTTGTAAGTGAAGGAAATGCAATAGTTTTCAAATCCCCAGATAATTATCAAGTTCCAAATATACGGTTATTAACCTCTGGAATTAATAACACTTCTCTATATAGTAAGAAAACCAGACCTCTGTACTTAATGATTTAAAATGTTGTAACTGAATAAAAAGCAGAGTATTACACACAGAGGGAGGCTTTTTCCAGGAGACTGTACTAGTTGGTCTACTAACTGAATATTTATGCTGCCATTAGGCATAATTAAAAAAATTTTTTTATTATATACTGAATTCTAAATATCTGGTCCTAAAATATCTGAATCTATTTCCCTGATTATACTATTTACTCCACAGACATCGCAGTATTTACTTTCCCACAGCTGCCTTTCCATTCAACAGAACAGTGCCAGTTAGCAGTCACCAGCATAGCACTTTCCAGACTCTATCTGCTAAGGCAGGTGGCAGCCCCCAGCTCCCTTCATCTAGAGGACTGGGCATCCATCTTTTAGGTCCCGTGGCTCCTGTCACCCTTGCACCCTCTGATCAAGGTGAGCCCTTTAATTAACAAGTCCTCACTTGGTGGGAGAGCCTCATCCACCCTCTGGTACCGGCTGACATCCTGGCGCACTGAAGGCAGTGATCGCAGTGGCTGGTGGCCATTGGCTTGAGAACCTAGGATTAAAGAAAAAAGTTATCCAGGTATTGTTTTCCCCATCAGTGTCAAAACAATCTTTAAGAAGGAAAACAACCACAGCTAACATATACAACTGAAAACTAATAGAATATTGTATGTCAGCTACACTTTAATAAAAACTTTTTTAAAAACCTAACATAAATCACGGGGCTACACTCTTTTCTCTCTTGAGTCTCATTTCCCACATGAGGATCCAGAAACAAAAGAAAATGGGAGGTGAATTTTTTCACCTTTGCTTGGCCAGAAAATGGGTCTTCTGGCCTGACCTGCAGTGGCAGAGTGGATAAAGCATCAACCTGGAATACTGAGGTTGCCGATTTGAAACCCCGGTGTTACCTAGTCAAGGCACATATGCGAAGCAACTACTAGAAAGTTGATGCTTTCCGCTTCCCTCACCTCTTTCAATCTCTCTCTCTCTCAAATAAATAAATAACATCTTTTATAAAAGGGGCTTCTGGAGAGATGCCTGCTGTGCTCATCACTGCCCAATCCCGCTGTCCCCTACACTGGCCTCTGTCCTGGTCATGCATCAATCCTTTAGGGTCACATTATGTATAGCCACAAGTAATGAAGGAAACAAAACAACAACAGCAGAAATAAAGGAGAAAGAAAGAAAGGAAGAGGCATACTTTAGGTAGAAAAATAAATTACAGAATAAGAAAAATCATTCCTATTTCTGAGTCTATGCTACATAGGCAAATGAAATTATCCTCAGACTATCTGATTCATCTATAATTGAACATTTTAAAGGAATCTTTCTATTGAGCCACATTCACTGAGACAGAACACAATTGTTATGTGTAAATCTGCATCCTAAGACACTCAGATAGACCGTATCACTTTCTCTTTTGAAAGTTTTATGCAAGAAGGTGAGACCTTAAGGTGTTTCTGAAAAGCTCTGCAGAGTACACAAAGCTGAAGCTGCTCGCCTGTTTGCTTTTGTATCTACGGACCCAGGTCCCACCAGAGATTCATTATTCAAGTTTGTTTTTATTTTTACACTGCCCAGACAAGGGGACTTGACCCTGAGTGCCCTAAAGCCAGCTGCCACACGCATACGTGCAGTTTGTTCATGTGCACTGCCCTTAGGGCATTAATGTATTATTGATGAAGAATCTCAAGATTCATTAACTCTGAATATTTATTCGACAGGCCTCTTATCTCAGCATTGGAAGATCCACTAAAATATGTATAATAATAAAAACCATTGAACCCCAAGGTGAAGAATTCAGGTAATAGTCAACCTGTAGTATAATTCACATTAAAGGACAAAACCACGAGACTTCTCTTTGGGCAGGTATGCTTGAGCCAAGAGCCACGCTGTCTTCTACATCCTACCTCCAGTAGCGCCCTCCTCCTGGGCAGTGGCCCCTTCACAGGCCCCCTGGGCATCCCCAGCGGCACCCTCTTCTTGGGGCTGGCTCTCAGCAGCAGCTGCAGCTCCCTCTAGGCTGCCCCTCCGCTGCCAGACCTCCCCTACCTCGTCCTGGTCAGGTACCGTGGCCAACTCTGCCCCTGACCCTTCCTCCTCTCCACTGGGCACCTGCACCACAGGGAGAGAGCCAGGAGTGCATATGGAATCCTGTGACCCTTCCGCGGGGCCACTGCTGGTGGGCTCTGCTGTGCAGGCTCCGTCCTCCTCCTCCTGAGAGGAAAAGGCAGGGGTTTCAGGAAACCGTGCACTCTCCAGGGAGGAGCACCGTGTCTCCACTGAGGATAGCTGTGTGGTAACACTCTCATTGCAGGAGCTGTCAGCGCCTTCCAGGTCGCTCTCTCCCTCAGGCCTGGTGCTGGCCTCGCTCACACTCTCTGTCCTGGCAGGGTCACTGGGTTCTGTTCCCGAGGACATCTGTGAAGGCTCAGACCCCTGGTCAACGGACTCAGTCTCACTGATGGCTCTTCGGCTTCCTCCCGATGTGTCGGAGGTCCCCGTGTCTGCCCCACTTGTGGGCTGATCTACCTCTTGAGAGCCACACAATTCAGTGCCGCCAGGGTCAGCACTGGGGTGAGGCTCTGGGCCATTCTCACTCTCCTCCAGGGCGAGGCCTGAAGGCAAGTAGCCATCTGCAAGCTCCTGAAGGCCCTCTGGCTTCTCCTCGAGGGACACGGCATTGTCCGCGGGGGCTTCCTCCATCTCCAAAGGGCTGTCTTCCGGCTTGGTCTGAGATGTCAGGCTCGCATCGTCAGTTCTCGACGCCCTGCTAAACATGGTTAACCCTCCTTCCTCCTCCAAAGAGGATGGATACCCCAGGTCCTGTTGGAACTCGTGGTCTTCTTCATCTGAGTCGATATGGAGCATTGCATTGAGTCTTGTGTCGGTGGGAAAACTACTCCTTAGTTTCGGAGAGGCTCCCATAGACCTCTCCGAGCAGGTAGCTGTGTTCGATCTCGAATGGACATTGTGTTCAATAGCATCTAAATAGTCGTTGAGTGAATCCTGACGTCCTCTGGAAGATGAGGTCCTTGAAGAAATGGAGTTTAAATCTTCTGTGTCTATTTCCAGAGTAGAGCTAGTCCTGAAAGAATGCTTAGGAGTTCCATCAGCACTGTCCTCCGAAACTGGTCCATTAGAACAGACTGGGCTGTCATGGTGGCCCCCTGGCATGTCCTCCTCATCAGAAGGGCTTCCGAGATCTCCGTTCACAGAATGGACTCCTAGTATTGGGCCAACAGCCTCTGGCGAAGCATCTGAAGGACAAAACAGCACTTATAAAAACAAAGTAGTATAATAACAAATCAACTTTTAATGTCCTATTCCTTTGCCACCAATCAGTTCAAAGAATTCAGTCATCCCACTGAGGCCTCTTTAAGGCTCACTCCTCACTACTAAAAAATATATTGCTGGTCATTTTGACACAATAAGTGCGGATGTTTGCTACTGCCAGAAATTCCACAGCCCAGTTTCCAGACGCAGGTATAAACGTAAGAGGTATTTCTGATAAACAGATTTTCATAACCGCTTGAAAAACTTCAACAGGCAATCAACCTCTGGGTATCTTTTTTATTTTCAGAACTGGACACAAATTTGATTAATTTCAAATGCAAACTGACAACTAAGTAAGATTTAACAAGTTTTTTCTGCGGGGAGGTATGTATACTGATATCTCACCTTCATGCACAGAAGAGGTAACCTCCACTTTAAACTGGAGGTACCCACTCACGTGGTCAGCTGGGAGCCTTCTACCAAGGTTGTAGCTGAGCATCTGATCACTGCAAGAGGAGAAATGGTGCTTTCATCCACGGGCACTAGTGTCAGCCTTCGTCTTCTTCCCACAGGCCACCCCCTGAATCCCACATATTTCTCTTAAAACTTTCAGACTGATAAGAAAATAAAAGGCTCAAAGCCATGTTAGGGTCCAATGTAATATTATTCATTTGCACAAGTGAATACTTATAAACCCAGTGATAAAAGGACATTTTGTCAAAAAGGTTTTACTAGTAAAAGCAGAAAATGCAAGATAGTAATATTTTTCAAAGCGCATTGATTTGCTTTCTCTTTTTCTGCTATGGGTGACCAGGGAAAGGACATTTTGAGTCAGCCAGGGTCTGTGAAAGGCCTAAAATTATAAGTGTTTTTGGACTGAGGTGTAAAAGTACAGTGGGCCTAGCCCCTTAGTGTTGAGCATGATGAAAGGACACACAGACAAGAACACACATGTTGCCTCACAAAAGCCACTGCTGTGTATCTGAGAACAGGAGTTGCGAGTGAGAAGAGTCGCAGAAGAACAGGTAACACCCTGACAGTTGCTCCAGTTGTGTAAAGGGCAGGGGGCCACTGAACCTCTCCTTCCTCACCTGTAAGGCTAGGCTGGAGCTGTTGGCACTCACTGTGGGAGAGCTTGGCCATCACTGCTTCTCATGGTGGCATGTGAGTCATTCTGACGGGACAGAGAAACTAGATGTGCCCTGTGCTGGGTCTTACAGCCACGCTTGGAGGCGTGCTAGTGGGGGCCTCCCGTAGGCCTGCCCAGTTTCTGCCCCACCTTGGACCCTGGCTCAGCCTACCAGCCTCCTCAAAGATGAAGCTGTCCATCTTTTCAATTCTGGTTTATTTATCAAAGCCAAATGCAATTACATCATGTCTTTGTATGCAAGCAACTTTCATTCTGAATCTGATTTACATTTAATTAAAGAAAATAAGCGAAGGCACAGTACCAGATCTTACCATCTGTGCTCTCACACTGCCCTCTCATGGCAACTGCGGGAGGAAAACACAGAGCCTCTCTACCTAATGTTTGCACCACAGTAGAGTTAGAGCCTCTAGTCAGCTGTTTCTTATTAATCTGCACGATTTGTTTGGGCTTCTCTACCTCCTCAGTACAGTTCTAAATCGGTTATCCATTTAAAAGAACACAGGCTAATATTGATACAAGATCCAGGTCAGCTCTTATAAATTTCCTTGACTTCATAGCACGAATTTCATAAAAGAATAAGATGATATTATTTGCTTTTTTCCTTCCCTAGAGACATTGCAATAATCTTTTTTTCTTAATTGATGCTTTTAAAATGCTATGTTTCCCCAAATTGAGTGCCCACTACATGTCACCTGTACTCTGCTATGCGCTTTGCATACACCATCTCTTATAATCCTCCTAGCGACACCCTGAGGGAGGTGGTAGCCCTGTGTGCCAGGGGCAAGCGGAGGGGAAAGGAGGATAAGCAACTTGCCCAAGGCAGACAGCTGTGAAGGAACAGAACCAGGCTTAGAACGGACCCAACCTGACACAGAAGGCCTTGCTCTGCTGTCACATCCACTTCATTTGATGTGTAACCTCAATGATTCTACACTTTTAGTAACACGCATCTTAATGACACATATTTTCTCATGGTCACCTCAATGTGACTGCCATCATAATGCTTTTTCTATTTAACTCAGTATTAAATTTTTTTTTCTGTAAATGGATATGAAGACATTTGTGACTATTAGACATTACAAGTATGTTAAATGCTTCCACATCAGAGTGTTCAAATAACACTATCTAATGGCTGTGATCTGCATAATAGCAGGGATGTCTTTTTGTGTCTTACCACGGACTTCCCAGCACTACACAGGCCCTGACACACACAGGTACTCTGTCTCTGTCCACGCATGCACAGACCCGGCAGCAGATCACATGGACCTGCTCTCGACATTGTGGTTCCTCTCTCATCTCTTTGGACATGCAGTCCTGGAATAATAAAATCGTCCTTTCTTTGTTAAAACTAAATTGTACCTCCTCTCCTCTTCTTCGGCCAATGAAAATAAAGTGTTGGTGTTGATGACGAAGACAAAAAAAAAGTGATCAATTTCAGCTAGGAAATAAATATTTAGTAGGAATGGCACGGAAAGAACTGCATCCATCTGTTTTGCTCACTATCATATCCCCAATACCCAACAAACAGTGCTAAACACTTAGTAGTCACTATGTACACACCACACACATTTGTTGAATAAATAAATTAACAAATGAGACTCTACTTGGGAAAAAATAATTTTAACAGGTGTTAGTGCTGTTTATTAGCCAAACTGACAAGATACTCAATTCAAGTATTCAACCCACAAATACAGGAAATGCTCTGTATTTGGAGATTCTGAGTCAAGGGTTTCCTCCTCTGCTGAGTGTTTCTTCATTTTTACCAAGTCTCATCTGACTCACCCTGCCTCTTGCTGTGATACATTATTATGAACAATATATTATATACTATTATGATATATAATTATAAAGAACAAGTGCCAAAGGACTCTCACTATCTGACGAAAACATTTCTCACTAATGAAGCAGAGCAATTAACAAAGCATGGGAAAGTGATGCGCTCTTGGACAAAACGCAGGCCCTCTCTGGAAAGTGTCAGATTCAAACAAATGCTCTCAAAGTAGGGAATCAGTAAGGAGTTCTAGCTCACCCTGCAAAACTGCACCGTGTCCAACCTCAGCTATTTCAGTGTCAGTCCACCAAACATGTAAGGAATCAAAACCCAGCATTTTTCAAGATGTATCAATTACTACATGGAAAACAATAATCAGATCAGAAATATTATTTCGAGGATAATATATGACCTACTAATATGTAGTATGTATGGATCTTATTTAATAAAGCAAAACCCTAAGTACCTGTATCAGGCAATGCTTTGAATATACTTACTTATACAGAAATATTTCATAATTCTGCTATTCCTACTTCCCAGTGCACAGGGACTCTGTGGCTGGGTGTTCTCTTGATGTCTAGTTCTTTAAAAGACTAAATGGAAATCCAGCAAGACAACACCAGTTTTGAACACTGACAAGGTTTTATTTTCCTTAACCATTCTTACTGGCGTACATAAATTGACATGTCTACCCAGTGCTACTTTTTATTATGTAAATTATATAATTATATAAATTAAAAGGTAGCTACAGTTCCCATAGTTAATTCTCACTCTTTATAATCTTTTGCTTTCTAACATATTCTAAAAATAATTTTTAAAAACTGCCATTGACCAGCGCGGCTAGAAATTCTGGGTCTTAAGGGGGAACGGTGCAGAATCAAGAAAATAGAGTCATCGAAAAAAGAGGATGGGATCCAGAGGCCTCTTCCATGCATGACAATATCCCAGAGAGGGATAACCCCCAGTTTGCTTTATTATATAGCCATATGCAAATTAGGAGGTCTTTGATACAAAGTCACACATCTGAGACAGAAATAGGAACTCTCTTAAGGCATAAACAGGTATCCCCCCACCATGCATAACTGAAATCAACCAACATCTGAACAAACAAAGTGTGAGAGAAGGGCATGTAAATCCTTTCCAGCAACTTAAGCAAGCAAGTGAAGTGGGTGCAAATACTCAGCTTCATAGCCAATATGGAGGTGGGGCGGGAAGGGAGAGGAGAACTTAGCCTTTTGCTAAACCTCGAATTTACAAAGGCTTTTTGCCACTTGCAGTCTACCACAAAAAACTTCCCAAAATACATCACATCCACTAGAAGCAATAATTGTTATCCTTAAAAATAATTGTGATTTCCCAGCTTGTATGAGATAAACCAGGCTGCTAGAATTTCAGTATAATATTTATACTTCATGGGCTGGCTCAACCACAAATTCCATTGCCTCTGATGGCCAGAGAATTAGAATCCATTAGAACCTCTTAGTTTCAGATTTTTAAGGGGTCATAGACATGATTTGGTTTAAGTGCTTTATCTTTCAGATGAGAAAACTAATGCCCGTGCAAACTGTGAGGTGCCAACATAGTTAATCAGCTGCACAGTGAATATGGATGACCAACCTGGGTCAGCTAGAGCGATATGACATTACTGCCAGGCCTTAAGGTGTTGCAGAGAAGCCAAGATTCTAGAGCAGACTGATCTGAACTCAAATCCAGCTCCAACACTTGCTTCTTAGTCTCAAATTCCTCATCTCTGAAATGAGTATAATTACATTCTTTACCTCCCACAGTAGTTGGGAAGATTGCATGAGCTAATGAGTGTATTGTACTTAAGTCCTGAGAGAAAGCAAGTTCTCAGCATCTTTTTTGTTTACTACTGCTGCTGTGACTACAACTACTAGTATTGTTATTACTGATACTGCCACTATTACTGCTATTATTGCTGCTGAGGCTACTGCTACCACCACCATCATAATATAATGTTCTCTTACCATGAAAAAGATTCCAGAAATATGCCCCTGAGAGCTACCTCAGAGCACCAGTGTCCCTGAGTTTGCCAGTACTTACCATGTAAAAATAAACAGACAATTTATAGTAAGGGATGGAAGCATGTTATGATTTCTTAACTACTTTATTCACAACTTACAAAAGACACACAGAAAGAAAACAGACATCAAAGTAAATTTTAGTTGCCAGAATGAATGTATAGATCTAGTTCTAGTATAACACTGCTTTCAAGAGTATAGGCCTTATTTTAAATGGCCCTTAAACAAAGTGGTTTTTATTGTTCAGCAATAGCAAGTTCTCTGGATGGAATTAGGAAAAGGGAGGGGTCAACCTGACACTAGGATCCTCATCTAGGGAGAGGCATTTACAGCAAGATTTCAATATATGCAAAAACAATTGAGCACTATGATACTGGATGCTGAAATGCTAATGGTAGGTACATCTTGGAAAAGACAGTTACCAAAAAAATAAAATAAAAAGGTATATAATTGTAACACAGTACCTTTTGTCCTACATGTTTTAATGCATGTGCATTTTCATTTTTAAAAGAAATATGTTATTACTTCTTATCTGTAAGAAAAGTCCTAGGACTGAAAATGAAAGTATCATTTCAGTTGCTTCTGTACAAATAAATCTCACAAAGATCCCGCCATTGACGGCTGATTACCCAATGGCTTGTCGTTCCAGCAACCTCTGAACAGGAATGGTTAGTTTCCCCAGGAAACGCTTGATGATAGGACGGCTCTTGGCAAATTTGTCTTTAATTTCAATTTCTAAGACATCAGTAAGAAGTGCAAAGAAGGAATATTTCTGAAAAGAAAAATAGATAATATGTTGATTTAAAAAAAGACAAATATGAAATTACATCATTTATTATTCCAGAAAACAGTATCTCTTAAATCTTAATGACATACAGAGTCCACATGGCTAGAAACATTTGCAGCTATTGTCAATACTTTATTTACAGAATCATTAACATTCACAATGATTAAAAAGCAACAGTTTAGGCCTGACCAGGTGGTGGCACAGTAAATAGAGTCTTGGACTGGGGCACTGAGGACCCAGGTTAGAAACCCTGAGGTCACCAGCTGAGTGCAGGCCTCACCAGCTTGAACATGGGATCATAGACAAGATCCCATGGTTGCTGGCTTGAGCCCAAGCATTGCTGGCTTAAAGCCCAAGGATGCTGGTTTGGGCAAGGGGTCACTGATTCAGCTGGAGCCCCCCCCCCCCTTCAAGGCACATAAGAAAGCAACCAATGAACTACTAAGTTGCCGCAACTAGGAGTTGATGTTTCTTATCTCTCTCCCTTCCTATCTGTCCCTGTCTCTCTCTTTCTCTTGCAAAAAAAAAAAAAATTTAATTAATTAAAAAATAAAAATAAAGCAACAGTTAATCTGCATGGAAGCTCCTTCAGTCATCAATCCTTTCCTGGTTCAACAGTATTAAGAGATGCTATTAAATATTACATTGTGCACAATACAATTTTAATACTCCCTACATTTATTGTAGGTTAATTCTTTGAAATTTATTATCCTGTTATAGGACGGTTTAGAATTAACCAATATATTTGGTTAAAGGCAATTTTTTTTTTTTTTCACAGAGACAGAGAGAGAGTCAGAGAGAGAGGGTTAGATAGGGACAGAAAGACAGGAACGGATAGAGATGAGAAGCATCAATCATCAGTTTCTTTTGCTGTTGCGACATCTTAGTCGTTCACTGATTGCTTTCTCACATGTGCCTTGACCGCAGACCTTCAGTAGACTGAGCAAGCCCTTGCTGGAGCCAGCGACCTTGGGTCCAAGCTGGCGAGCTGTTCCTCAAGCCAGATGAGCCTCACGCTCAAGCTGGCGACCTCGGGGTCTCGAACCTCGGTCCTCCGCGTCCCAGTCCGACGTTCTATCTACTGCGCCACCGCCTGGTCAGGCTGTACCTTCATTTTATCTTTATAAAAATAAAATTTTATTTTTAATATGATGATCTCAGGAAAATAAATGATGGGACCAGGAACCTAAGCTGAATCATTTCACTTCTTCCCTGACAGTATCCTGGCAACCACAGGGATGTGAATAATGTTAGACACTGAGCCACCAGTCAATTTATTTAATCACAACAAAGTTCTCCAAAGGACCATGCAGTTTAGTAATCTGCTTAATGAAAAAAAGTAGTTGCTTAGAATAAGAAAGCTGGGTGTAAGTATGGTTTTTGTTTCTAAATAGTGCATAAACACTGTTAGTTTCAGTTTCTTAGTCATAAAATGGAGAAATGATTATCTTGTCCCTTACAGCCCTGTTATCAGGCTTACACTGGAAACGGGGTTAAGAACTTGGTAAATACTAAATGTGAGGAAAAATTCTTGTTAGTGTCATTATTATATCCACTTTGTCCCTTTTAGAACTTATATTGAGATAAATTTTATATTTTCCAGGCGTCTAATCTGTTAAATTAGGTAGCATGTCTTTAAAAGTTACTTATTATTTGGAGATAGTAAGTACTAGTTTTTTAAACCAAGAATAAAAAGAACTTGCATTTATCTACTTCAATAACCAAAAGAACTGACCAGAAGAAACATCTTGCTGAGCTGGCAAGTCTCAAATATCTTCCCCCACCCCCACCTCTCTCTCTCTCTCTTATTAATGGGAGGTGGGAAGGCAGAGAGACAGAGTCCCACATGTACCCTAAATGGGATCCACTTGGCAAGCCCCCTACTGGCAACGTTCTGCCCATCTGGGGCTGCTCCATTGCTCAGCAATTGAGCTATTTTAGCCACTAAGGAGAGGCCATGGAGCCATCCTCAGTGCCTGGAGCCAACTTGCTTGGGTCATTCGAGCCATGGCTGTGTGGCGGGGAGGTGGAGGGGAGAGAGAGAAGGGGAAATGGTGGAAAAGCAGAGATGGTCATTTCTCCTCTGTGCCCTGACTGGAAATCAAACCCAGGACTTCCACATGCCAGGCCAATGACTCTGTCACTGAGCCAACCAGCTGGGGCCTAGCTTTTCTCTAATTGGTTTTAGATTCCCTGAATTATCTCCCTCTCCAATGAAATATAAATAGTTCTACAACATTGTTAGAACATATTATTTTCATGAACCATTTAGGGAATTATTTAATTACTTGTGTGACTCTTATGCCAATAAAGGTTTGCCCAGAAACACTCTAACTAGTATTTGAAATGTGTCTTGCATCCCAAAGAAATGGAGGGAGAGCTCGTGCTTTGCTCACTCGATGAGAAACAATGTCTCTTTGTCATTCTTTGACTTTCTGTAGTTCTAATGAGAAAACCTTTTGCCTGATTTCACTGGTGTGGTGCACTACACCAACTGGCAGCATGATGTGGCTGAGGAAGTCTACAATACTGTCAACACAATTTGGCTTCACTCAAAATGACGACCCTTAACTGAATGGCTCGCTTAACTTACTGAAACCTAGAAATCCAAAAAACATGTGCAGAGAAATTTCTGAAATCTGTACTGAATATAGGCTAGCACAAAACACTAAAATTTGAAATAAAAGTTATCATTATCACTGATTTTTCCTTCTTCTTCGGGGTCCAGTGTGGTTCTGCAAGGCACTGTTACTAATCTTGCCCTTACTTCAAATTCTGATACTTTGTTCTCATAATTTATTTATTTGCTTTTTCCATTGAGTTTGACTTTTTAAAATATATATTGCTAAAGTGTTTGGTTTGATTTTTGAACCTTTGACATCCTTTAAATTGTGCACCTGAGGTGAGTGCCTTACATGCCTTATCCAGTTAAACCCAGCCCTAGCAAAAAGCGAGTATCTCATTCTCATTAGATCCTCTTAACAGATCCTCTAGGCCCACACCCATAAACAGCTCAGTGATGCACAGTCAAGAGGAGAGAGATGGAGTTAGTTCACTCCTTAATTATCAGGAATAAGATCCCTGATGATCATCTTACCTCTCGGTGCCAAATTGGATTAGTGGTATTACTGATGATAGTAGACCGTCTCTCCTGGCCATGGTGGGCACAAGTGGGGAAACTGCTCTTCTTCCCTGGCTGAATGGACATCTTAAGGTAAGGGTCCGGATTGAAGAACATTCCTTTCTTTAGCCCAACAGCTCTTAGATCTTTAAAGAAAGAATGAGAGAAGGGAAGAGAAGGGGAGAGGAAAAGGACAGAAGGACAAGCAACCCAATGACAATCTGTTCATACAGAAAGCTCTAAAGAGACCCTAATAGGTAAAACAATAACAAAAGTTATTCATACTATGATTGCTTAGATAAGTGGGGATAAATGGCTTATGACCAATCTAGCAGGGGGTGTCCTAGCAAGCTGAAACCAAACTTTTATCTCCACTTTACACACTTAAAATGACTTCCTAGGAACCATTTTGATTCTAATAAGTATGTGGTTTGGCAACAAGCAATTCAAACTATATCATGAGAAAAATCTTTAGTAAACAGTTTATTTAAAAAAAAAACACCATAGGTTCCTTTATGATAGAAAAATGAATCTTTTACTTATATAAATGAAATACACTGACATGTTTAATTAAGGATGAAACTTCAGAGCATACATTCAATTATATCACATTTAAAGTGTCATATATATTTCACAAACATAATGAATGTTAGAAAAAATTCTGAAATCTGAATGCTACCTATTATATTAAATAATTGTGATGTTACTTTTTCAATAGCCAAAGTAATTTATAAATTTGATAAATGTCCCATAACTCATCTTAGATTCACCAGTTGTTATTTCATATTATGTGGGCTGCTAAAACTTTTGGCTAATGTCTGATTAGTGAAGAAACTGACACTTTTATAAGTAATCAGGGCTTAGGGATACAAAAATGTCAGGAAATAAAGCTAGCTTCACTGAGTGCCCCACACCTTTCTGAGAATATCAGTTTTAATTAAGTCCAGCCTGAGAGCTATGTGATCTTGAAAGCTTCCAGAAGAACAGACTGCAGGTAATTTCAATACAATTATGATCAGTCTAGAGAAGTCCTGACCACTGGCTCAGATTACAATTCTGCAGATGGTCTGTAAACCTTCAAAGACCTTTGGATTACCCAGATCATCTGTGGAAGAGACCCTATAGAGTAACCCTAAATTATAGAATATTACCAGGGTCAACCCACTCAATCTTATTTCTGAAACACAAAGTCTTTCTTAGGAGGACAGAGCTGGCCGGGGGTTGCCCACAGAACACTGATCTCTAGGGATGGCTCCCTGGAAGAGGCTCCCCTCCTCATGTAAGCCAATAAGAACTAGTGGTCTAGATATCTGTGTGACGGAACCAGACCAGGACTGCCTAATGACACATAACTGGCAGTAGAGGGAGGCAGTTTAATATGTTAGCAAAGACTGAAAACTTCAACCAAGAGGACCTTCTGTTAAGAACATGGAATGAAACAGAGTAAGATCCTTGATCTGAAAACCAGTGGGAGAAGGGAAAAGACAAGTAAATAACTAGACAGGCACTTCAAGAAGCTACTGTAATCTCATTAGCCTTACAGTTCCCATTTCTGGCACTGCCTAATATGTTTGCATTTTATCATCAATTTAATAATGCTACATATTTAGCATAAAATGGCCTTGAGAGAAAAATGCAATTTACATACTTATTTTCTTACCTTTCTTGATTATGCTCACTTCAGGCTCAAAGACAGAAGAATGATATTCTTCAGATATTAAATCTACTTCTAAACAAGGGGTTTCTTTGCAGTAAATGAGGAATAACATATACAGAAATGACTGCTACAAAGTCTGGCAGAGCTAAATTATTCATGCAAAACATTCCTTTGAACACAAAGAATTCCACCAGAAGATTAAGCAAGACACTGTGATGAAAGAAGTCACTGTTAACCCTCATACCAAACTTTTCCACAAGGGACACTGCACAAATAAATCTTCATTAACAGATACAATAAATTACCAATTATGTGTAGCCTAATAATTCAGTTAGCCATCTCATTTCTGCTCTTGTTTCTCTCTGTTGTTGTTTATATATTTTATTGCTCATAAATATCCCCATCACCTAATAGACCAATGAAGGACTCAAAGTCACAAAGAGAGGACATGCTAAATATTCTGGTTTATAGTTTTATTTGGAGAAGAGGTTTAAGATATTAAACAAAACACAGTTTTTGTTTTTGCTGTGGAGTTCAACTATTTGCATCCCTACTTATCCACAGATAATCAAGAGTAGAGCATTTGCAGTCAGCCACTTCACAATGCCTAAATGCTCGTGTATAAATATTATATTCACTGTCAATATGCTACTAGATTGTTTAGAATTACAATATAAAATTGTTTTCATGTTCTATAATTTTAGCCATGTCTGTATACCATCTACAAGTATCTGATTACATAGCAAGAAATAAGACATATTTTAAGCAAGCTTCCATGTTTATTAAGGTGGGATGTTAGAAGTATTTAAAGAAAAAACATTTGGCTATGTCCCAAAGCTTATTTCCTACTTTTTAGGAATGGGTCCAGGGATTTTCATCTTCTAGATGGTCATTCTCCATAGTGAGTTAATTAAAACTGCTGTGAAGTAAAAATCAATATGTGTGTATCATATTTAGAATGATATTGATCACTTAAAAGCATAGGGCAATGCTTCTAAACTCAGAAAACCATGGTATGGTCAAACTAAATTCTCTGAGACATGCAGGTTGGATAGTTGTTCCCTACCTATAAAGAAAGGATTTCTGCATCTCCAGCCCCTCAGGACTATGAAAATCTGAAGTACAGGAAGCCAACTGAAATGTTTTCAAGAGACAGATAATGGGGCAGGGTAGTGTCATATGCAGTGATACTTCCAAGTGCCCTTCTAAAAACCTAGATACTTTTCAACCCTGAAGGTTCCAACAAAAATAACTTTATTGGCCAAATTTAAACCATAAGAAACCAGCTCACAGTCTCTAAGATTTGCCAAAAAACAAAAACATAAGAGGCTTTCATAGTAAGCAACCTCATATGGGGAAGAAAAGGAACATGCTGGAACAGACCTGGATAGTCAGAAAACCATGGGCCAGCAACAAGCTCCTTACTATGCACCCTTCTGTTATATGTAACAAGTATGCATCATTGTAATGTCTGTTTTCAATATCAGCCTTCTAACTCTCACTCTTAACAAATACCTATTTTCATTCACATTTCTTTTTGTAGCCAAGAAAGTGAGATCTAATTAAATTTCAGAAGCACTACACGGATGGAAAAAATGAAAATAAAACATCTTACAGTGACAGACATCTGTTAAATTTCATTTTGCATGTATTGTAGTACAACAGTCTATTTTAAAAGTCCATTTCAAGTACTGATTTTCTTAAGAGTATTCTTGACTTCATGATTGCCAATTTTTAAAAAATCAGTGGCTTTCAAACATTTTTGACAGTGACCCACATAAGAAGTGAAGTTTTACACTGAACCCCAGTATATACATACAGAGGTGTGTATATATTCTTGTGGGAAAATTTTCAGTTTGTATAAACAGATGTTTTATGAAAAAATATTTCCCTATTATGGTAAACTGACTTTATTCTATTTTTTTGTTACCAGTTTCAACTAAATAAATCTTATAAACTACAAATGAGTTCCAACTCACAATTAGTGCTTTCATTTTATGATAAACATGCAAGCAATGAGAATATTTGAGTAGCCAGAAAATAAAAAAAGTTGTCTTATCCACTTTCCAATTTTTATTTATTTATTTGTTTGTTTATTTATTTATTTATTTATTTTTACAGAGACAGAAAGAGTCAGAGAGAGGGATAGATAGGGACAGACAGGCAGGAACGGAGAGAGGTGAGAAGCATCAATCATTAGTTTTTCATTGCCATTATGACAGCTTAGTTGTTCATTGATTGCTTTCTCACATGTGCCTTGACCACGGGCCTTCAGCAGACCGAGCAACCCCTTACTGGAGCCAGCGACCTTGGGTCCAAGCTGGGGAGCTTTAGCTCAAGTCAGATGGGCCCACGCTCAAGCTGGCGAGCTCGGGGTCTCGAACCTGGGTCCTCCACATCCCAGTCCAACACTCTATCCACTGTGCCACCGCCTGGTCAGGCTCCACTTTCCAATTTTTATATGTAGAAATAGGAGTATCCTTTGGCTTTTCCCCCCTAATCTCCAAATTTTTCCTTTCTCTAGATTAGGTAAGCACAAATAATTTCCAATAACCAAACCCTCATATAGGGTTAACACATTACATTACAGATTTTCTTTTAAGTAGCTATACTTAGTTATAGATTTTTTACCATCAGAAAACTTGGTGGAATAAATAACTTCTGAGTTTATATCAATAATCTAATTTTATCATGGTAAAAGATATACTTGAATTTTAGAAGTATATCCTCAAAATAAATAACTAGTTCACATATCCCATATGAAGATCTGTAGAAAGAAGTGACCATTTATGCCTTTAAAATCACACATTTTCAAACTGGATATCATGCTGAATAAAGACAGCCTTACCGGACAATGTAAAGCTAACGAGTTTCCGAGAATGCTGGCTCCCTGAAACACCTCCTTCCATGCCTTCTGCCCCCATCTGCAGACAAAGAACATGCATCTGAAGTTTCACAGGCATACGATGTTACTCAGCCTTCCTGAGGAATTACAGGTGTTTGCAAGCATTTTTTGTATCAAACATGTATTTAGTATATACTTTTTCATTTGCTACAAATGTTGGAATCCGGACACAAACGCAGGTTCTCAGAGATAAGAAAAAGGACGGTACCTGAATTTAATCCTCACCCAAAATGAAACCAATATAAGCTTCTACATTCCCTGGGATATGAATCAACTTTATATCCTTCTAGTTCTTTGATACGAATACAGTTAGTATGGCCCTGGCCAGACAGCTCAGTTGGTTAGAGCATTGTACCAGTATGCAGAGGTTGCCAGTTCAATCCCCAGTCAGGGCACATAAAGAAACAGATCAAGGCTTCTGTCTTTCTCTCTCCCTAACATCAATAAATACATTTAAAAAATAGACTATAGGGGATATGTAGTAAATGTACTTATATTGCTATTACTGTATTAAAACATTCCTTAAGTTAAAAAAATCAAAGATCAAATGCCTTCAGCTTTGTTAGAAAAACTTAGAATAAATTAAACGGGTGATTTACATCAGACTCATCCATATATTTATAAAGAATTATCCTATATTGCCAAACATGTCTGAGTGGCCACGTGGATGTCAAATTGCCCTACAGGGGCTCCTATTTTATTGTCTACCTGCACATGGCACACGTTAGTATAGTTAGCTGTAATCAGAATTTACAATGCTATTGTACTGATTATTGTATTGTGAAGCTTTTCATACAAGCTTTCAAATATATTATGTCTCATTGCAACCAGTCATTTATAGACCACATAACAGATTTAGCCTTTCTCTGTTTAGGTACAATTAGTGCTCAACTTATGGCACACTAGGAAAGAACCCTAAAATAAAAACAACAACAAATAACTCCACAACATTGTAAGACACAGAATCGGAGGCAGAATATATATTTGAATAGGTGGGAAACAGAAACCACATTTTAATCCCACAATTTAGATTAAACCCTTCCACCGTTGTGGCATTCCCATATGCCTTTAAAAACCACACATTGCCAAGAAATAAAACTTTCACTAACCCAGGAGAAGCTCAAAAATTTCAAAATAAATTCCTTTAAAATTTTGAATTATAAATTTCTACTTCCTGTAATTTAGTCAAAACTATCTATGTGACACTTAACTGCTTCCTGGTTGTTTCACATGTCATTTGCAATATATTAGGATCCCATACCCAGGTATTTTTATTTCATTCCATCCATAAAACTATCTCCTTAAAGACATTGGCTCACAACAAGTATCTATGGTTTATTACATTGTGTGCTCCTCCTCTGACTCATTGTCCCCCGGTTAGCTGGAGCAGGTACAACAGCACACTGGCCAGACACATAATCGCTGTCACTATCTCATCCTGCTTTCACCACGTACAGCCCTAGACTTCAGAGTGGGGAAGAGCAAGATAATACAGACTACCACTGAGACAGACACTCAGCAATCTGTCCCTCCTGTGCACTGGGTAGAGCTAGACATCTGATTAACCAGGGCCTCTCCTCAAGTGGACCATCTGGCCCTGTGAGTTGTACCACTCCCAAAGATATGACGTCCCTTCCAGCTAAGGGATACACATGGAAAGTGAGTTAAATGAGACTGAAAATATTTATAGTCTTTTAAAAATAAACCTTAAATAGGTTTACTTAAAACCTATTTAAAATATAAAAAGATACTATATAGAAACAAGAGAAAATGCCCTTGAATTCCCATTTTTTAAATATATTTCACTGTTTGGCAAAAGGCTAATTAATGTACAACAATTTTCACAGAATTCACAGATAAGCAGTGTCCTTCAATATAACTGTGGCAAAACACTCATCTGAAATTATACTCAAAGAATTCAGTTTTACCAGTTATGAAAATAAAGCCAGGAAAGACCAAACATTACCACTGGATCTGGGGACAGCAGTGACAATAAACACATCTGCACTTGCTGTTTGGAGAGAGCTTTTTAAATAAACTCACTCCCTAGATTCATTCCAGGAAAACCCAGAGGCAACAGTGTCAACCAAGTAGTGAAACAATACATGGTAGTGAGTGATGGTAGCCTTTATCTGTCCCTGAAGCCAAAGGATTTCCTGTTCCAAGTGTCTAAGATACATATCACTGCATACTCTGATAAATGACAATGACGTCAAAATACCAATGGCAGAGAAGACAGAACACTTTTTTATCCTTGACTCATTATAAAAGGATATGAGAGAAATGAGCAGATTAGGATGGTAGCTTGTTTCCTTCCCTATAGAGTTTCTTAATTACTTCTTCCAGGATTATTCTTTGTAACTGGTCATGGAATAATCAGACATAATGGGCTCTGTGAATATCAATGTAGTTAATCAGTCTCAACAACTAAACATATGCCGTATACCTGGATGACCACCATGCTGTTATACAAATACAGCATGCCCCCTCACAATGAGATATCCACATGGCACAGCCTCTCAATTTTGGATACAGACAGATCCATCTCAAACTTGGTCAGAAATCTATTGACCACCAATTCTTTTAGTCACCCTGTGAAGCACAATATTCTATTCTGATTGCAATCGTTCTGGCAGTGAAGCTTTTAAGGAGCTCTGAAACCTGTCTGAAGCAAATTAATTATTTCCAAACTATCCACAGGATTTGACAGAATAATTGCAATGTAAAAATCAATGGAATGAGATCAGTGTTCAACAGGCTTGTAAACTCCCTCTGCCTACGATAATAGCATATCACTGAAACTGCTCAAGTAGAAAAAAAATCTGAATTCAGAAAATCATGTTCGGAAGCTATTGTCTAATTTCACACAGTTAATTTTTCAAAGGATTTTTATTACAAACAGCCCCACACTTCTGGTTTTGTCATTTTTCTTTTTAGATTATTAGTTAAAGAATGTTCCAGTGCTTACTATGTGACCTCACAGATTTTGTAGTCAGCAATTATTATTCTCCTTGTGAACTTCCAAGTCTCATATGGTAAGTATGGGTTATTCTTTTATATTCTTTACTACATCTACTGCAATGGGAACTCAAATATAATTCAAATGTGGGTAAAGGATGTAGATGCTGCAGATTTTACACATGCTGTTCCCTACACCTAAAATGACCTTCCCTATCTCTCTGCACCTAAGTAACTTCTACTCATCACTCATCCTTCAGAGTGTCGTGCCAACACACCTTCTTCTCACATCTTTCTGATCAGGATAAATCCTACCAGTATGTACTCTCAGAACCCTATTTTACTCCCCTCATAGTACTTATGATTCAACTACATACTCGAATGAAGATAATGTAGTTTAATTGATGTCTCTCCCTGCAATCAGACCAATGAGAACAGCGATTATGTTTTGCTTACCATTTCATCCCTAGTGGTGAGTGCAATGCCTGGCACTTTGATGGCACCCAATGAATATTTGTTTGAATGAATGGGTAAAAGGCAAGACTTGTTGATACTAACTTGGTGGGTCTGGACAATTATAAAATGCCATCTGCAAAGATTACTTTCTGAATTTCAGAGAGTCAATGTAGTCACTTACCTATATACAAAAATGCATGCATC
Organism: Rhynchonycteris naso; assembly: GCA_037038555.1. NCBI lineage: Eukaryota > Metazoa > Chordata > Mammalia > Chiroptera > Emballonuridae > Rhynchonycteris > Rhynchonycteris naso. Next base: position 37,737,627 of record CM072997.1, on the reverse strand, counting down.
TATAAATTTACACACACACACACACAATGTTGTGAAGACTATATTATGAGAGTCAATATTTTTCTTCTATATTTCTATGACCTGATTTTTACTATTGATTTATAAAAACTTCAATGATTTACATATCTTACACTCTCAGAATTTCCCCAAACTTTCTAAGTCCAATCATCCATGTACAATGAATGCATTTTGTGAAGCTGTTAAAGTCTAAAAAGTTAGTAGATGGAGTGAAAAATCACAACATTGTGAAAACTAATCCTTTGGAAAGTACTGTGTTGGGAATGGACATACTTTCCTTTAAAAGTCCAACAAAACCAATGTCCTCCAAAGCTAAATTAAATATCTCCTCTTCCATTGAGGACCTGGTAAAGAGGCTGGCCTATGCTGAATGGCCATGCTATACCAAAAATATGTGTGATATCTTTAGGCTCTCGACCTCAACCCAGCACGGAGAGGGACGCGGCACTGACACCTCCAGAGGCAGCAGCTCGTTCCTGATCCCATGTCACGCTCTCTCTGGGATGAAAGCTCTTTGACTGGCAGGTAGAACACACACTGTTTCAAGCATTATTGTTCTCCCTTTTACTCACTGAGCTCATGTAAATTAAATTCACACAAGATGCCATACCTGTACTCCCATTTCCTACCAACCCGCCACACAAATTAAATGTAAAAACTCTTCCACAATGGGGCACTCGCTAATTTGTTTTATGAAGAGCTGACTATATAGAATTGTTATAAATCATATCATATTTTTCCACTGATTAGTATCATAGAATCATAGATGTAGGTAAACCAGCCTGCAAGTGCTTTCCTTTACTAAAACGGAGCCCACGCTGTGCTGTTTCCTTTCCATTGTTCCCCCAAACGCTGCCAGAGCTGCACAGGCAATAACAGAAGCAAGGCCCCAGGGACCTCAGGAGGAAGCAGGCAGCAGGCAATGCCGGGCACTCACCATCACAGCGGAGTTCTTCACGGTGATGCAGGGGGTGGTGGCTCTCAGGGCTCCACTAATGCCGTGGTAGTATTTAAAACAGATTTTTATCTCCGCTGCAAATTGATTGAAGAAAAACAATAATTTAAACACAGAAACGAGTTATGTAGGAATCAGCAGAGGAAATTCACCACACCACTTCTCAGAAAATCCTACTCAAGACTCTTCGAATGAGCCCTTCTTTTCCAATTAGAGGCAACAGATTAATCATGCCATGTCTTGTTTGATTTCATATGTTTCTCTGGAATTTTATAAGAAAACTCTCCATATATTAGAAAATGATGCACAGACATGCCAAACTATAAATAGTGTAGAAATAAGAATAAGACTAGCTACCATTTCTTGAGGTACCCCACGGTATACCAGACACAGTGCTGTGTCTTTGGTCGTGTTGTTATGTAGCCCTCACATCAACTTGGGGAGGCAGAAATTCCTGTCCCCATGCTGCAGATGAAGTGTTGAGGTGTGCCCAAGGTCAAACAAACAGGAAATGGCAGAGTCAGGACTCAAACTAGTCTGTTTGATATCAAAGCCTTCACTCCTAACCTCTACAACAGTGATGGGCAACCTTTTTATAAAAACCGCCCACTTTTGCAGTGCTGGTCAGCCTGGTCCCTACTGCAGACTAGTGGGCTACCAGTTTTCATGGTGGGCCAATCACGGTGCCTTTTGGTTGCTCAGCTACTGCCCACCATGAAAGCTGGAAGGCCCAATAGTGGGCAGTAAGGACCAGGTTGACCAGCACTGCAAAAGTGGATGGTTTTTATAAAAAGGTTTCCCATCACTGCTCTACAATACATACAGACTGCAGCTGTCCATGGAAATAGAAATGAGCAGTTTAACAGGTTTGTTAAATATTATCGTATACCACATGGTGCTAGGGCCTGGGGATCCACATTATTTTAAATTTCCGAATGACTTAAATGCTGCCACTAGACAGGGATCAAATTTAGTAACCACTGGCATATATACATATATATATATATATATATATATATATATATATATATATATATATATATATATATATACTGTGATAAGGCACTAAAGAACTATAAAACTTAGTATTGGCAATGCCATTTTAAAGAGGAAAAGTCAGGCTTCTTGCCCCCTCCTTTCTTTAGAGAATGGAGAGAGAAAAATGTGGGAGCTTCCTGGCTTACAAGGACAACTGGGTCATCTAGTCACAGTTTAACTATAGTTCTCTGAAAGAATAAAGGTTATCTGAAGAACTTCCTTTCCCTTTCAATAAGAGACAATATTTACATATCCTACACTGATTTTAACTCTTCCTCCCCTCCTGGAGTCCTGAGAGTAACATATACCTCTATACAAAGAGAAGGGGATAGACAATAAAAGATTTATGAATGTCTTTGATATGTAAAATGACATTTATGCTACTGTGTTGATATGTAAAATGACATGACTATTGTGTTACCTTGTAAGTTTTAATATGTAGGAATGTTTTTATAGATCCTATAGACAAATGTTGTAAGCTTGTTAATGATTGATTATTATGTCATGTTCCTCCTCTTTTCCCCCAACCTATATGTGATCAAGTCTATATAACTGGCTTCAGGGCTAATTTGGGGGCACACGATTTGGGTTAGCTATACCCCATGTAAGTCATATGTAGCCAGCTTATTAATAAATCTCCTAAAAATTCTTCTGTTTCCCGTCTTGGTATCTCTATGTAACCCGCGGAATTAAGGTATGCTACTTATAACAATACTAGTATGTTAACAGAAATAGATACAGATGCAGGTGCAGGTATAGATACATTTGGAGATAGGTACATGTATTTTTATATATGTTTATGTATTATATCTATAATTTGAACTTGATAAAAAGCTATATAAATGCCATTTACAGATTTTGGAAAGTAACTACAATTTCAGAGACCATGAACTCAGAATGCATCAAAGATAAATCGCACAAACACTGGAATTCTTTTATATACAGAGCATCTGAGTCATTGAAGGGTCACTGCAAAATACCTTTCTCCCCAGTTGTCATTCAATTTAGACAGTGATGTTGACAGTCAGGCTTGGGGGACAGCCCCCACCGGCAGGAGTAGACTTCCTCAACTGAGTCACTTGCGTTATGAAAGTGGAGCCACTCCACGTATTTTCCCAAGAAAATTAATCTCCCACTGACTCTTCTGACTGCCCCAAATGACCTCCTACAGAGTATTTACAGTTGCCCGTAAAGTCATGGTGCACTTTTGACCATGTGACCGGTCAAAAGTGCACCGTGACTTGACGGACACACTGTAGTTCACTTGATTTAAGAGAAAAAATATGATTAAAGAAAAATCCTCTTTTAGGAATTTATATTATTGCATGTTTCCTGTCAATGATAAAATACTAAAAGATATGCGTTAATCGGTAAGTGATTCAAATTGTAGTTAGCACTGCCAAGCACAAGATTTTTACCAAGTACCCATCACAACAGGGGCCCAGCACTATACCAGACAGTGCAAGAGAAACAAAGAAAGGCTTCCGGTCTGGCAGGTGATGTACAGTGTAGCTGTTGAGATGTCAATCACAGGCCTGACAGAATACAGAAGACAATGCTAAAAAAAGAAGATTGCCGGGTAGGATAGTAGAGACCACAGAGAAGACTGGTAAGGACCCAGCAGAGTCAGGAAGGCTTGCAGAACACGGGTCAGGACTCAAACCTACAGAGGGGGAAATGGGGGAAGGGAAGGTTAGGAGTGAGGAGTGCAGACAGCAGGGGAGCAGCCCCGCATGCTCGCTCACTTTGAGGAAACGCAAGACAACCTGTGCAGAAATTCTAGCTATATCGCTACTTCACTTCCCTGGTAACATGCCGTAAGTGACTTTCCTGAGCACTAACACAGGTGTTGGGTTATTATTGGAACAGTAATAGCTGTTGAGATCTGAGCAAACCTTATTCTCCCTTTTGCTTTCTTCTGAGAACAAAGCGAAGCAGAATGCACGAGGTCTGTCAAAGCAGAAACGGGTTAGGCAAGGAGCACAAGGACGGATTGCTGCAGGCCGGAGCTCATTAGTGTCATTCTCTAAATGCAGGAGACCAGCAGGCTGGATCTGCCTGCAGATGTGCTTCAAAGGTCAAATCAATGGTTAGTGAGCGAGCAGCTCACTTTTCGATCGGGGAAGTGCATTTTTATAAGACATCTTCCCCGATCTCTGAAGTTAGGATGACATCTCCTCTGAGTAGTCCGTGAGGTAACAGACTACAAGACAGAAAAGAAAAGGAACTGCTTATTTTTATTTGTAGGCTATTGATAGCTAGGACAACTTTGCTAGCTGACAGTTGGTCAAATAAGTTTGTAAAATATGATTTTTATGTTTGCTCGCTTATAGTTTGCATTGTGGACCAGGCAGCGCCAGGTATATGTGGTCTGTGAAATTGCAAATTACCTTCCTGCTCTGGAAGGGCCATTGTTTTGCTAATGTTTGCTGGAGGAGAGATTTTTGCGCCAGAAAGTTTTGAAAAGAGAGAGAAGAAGGAAGAGAGGCAGAAAGAAGCCATGCTGGCAGAGAGAGAGCAGAGAAAATGCAGAGTGCTGAAGAAGAAGCCAGGCAGGTAAAGAGAAGGTGTGCAGATGGGGAACCAGAGCTGAGGGGCTTTGGGAGCCCTACTGAGGCTGGTGGGGCCTTTGATTCTATGAGAAACCAGAGAAGATTCTCCTGGTTGTGCAACTGGAGAATGTGTCAGTGGCTCTGGGAGCCCTAGTGAAAGGGAAGTGTTTTCCCTGCCTGTTGGCTCATCGGCGGTATAAGGAATTCCTTTAATAAAGGAATGGCGCACCATTTTTTGGCTCCACAGTTTCTTTACTGTCTGCCCGAATCCAATGAGAACCTGCATGGCCATGACAGTGGCAACCCCTGGCCTTATAGTGACCCAGTCGGGGTGTTATTATATTCCTTGCTATAACAAAACCCCATAACCCCAGTGGTAAATTAAAATCTCAGAAACTGTAAGATGAACTTACACAGAATTGCACAAAGCCAATTTTGTGGATGGCACTGATCACCTAAATACCACAGAGCTGACAGCTTAATGAGGCTTTAGGGCTAGGTGCAAAGGAGAGGTATCTACACAGACCACCCATTACAAAACCAAACACATAGGCCGGTCACCAGAGAGAAGAACACATAGCAGTTGTTTGCATCTGGACTGCAACCACCAGCTCCTTGAGCAGGACACCAGTAAAGATTTCTGCCCCCCAAATACAGTAATGTTCTATGCTGAGTGGGAGTTTTCATCTTGAGGTATTATTTAGTGGTTTTTTTTAAGTGTAGCTAAACAATATCCCCTCTGAGTGAGAGAAAGGAGCATTTTGATCAATGTTCTTAAACATTTCAGTTATGAGAAGAGGTAACTAGAAAGGTTAGTCAAAGGGGTGGAAAAGAGAAATTGGAACACATGCTTCTATTTTAGCTATACTTTTTTAAAATTTATTTTTTAATTGATTATGTTGCTATGGTTTCAAGTGTCCCACTCAATACAGTACCATCTACACAGTAATTTGTGCCCCCCACGTCCCATGCAAAGTCTCTTTCCACCCCCATTTTCTTCCTTTACCCCCACCCCCTCTACCTTCACACTCCCTTTCCCTCTGGCTATTGTTCCCCTGTTTTCTGTATATATGTTATGTATGTACGACTTTTGGCTAATTTTAACCTCTAACTGCAAGAGGAAGACAAAAAGCTAGTCCCACAAGAAACAGGTATAGAGACAGGTGAAAGCAAATGCAGGCATGACGACTGAGCACCAGAGAAGGAGAAGCCCACTGTTCACAGGGTCAGCCCTGTTCACAGGAAGGGGAGATGGACAACACACACTAAGGAGCAATGAATGACCCCATCTAGCCAAGAATGGTTTCTCCACACACAGATGGACAAATAGAAAGAATAGAGACAAGAGACAAAGCAGGTCCAAATGAATGAATGAATGAATGAATGACCACAGTCCATAAAAGATTATAGAAACAGACATTCTGGCATGCTAAGACAACTTTTGAAACCTCTTACATTTCAAAACTCAAGAATGTACACAGCACAGATGATCAATTCAGTTTCTGAGAGCATCAGCTCATTTAAGGAACATTTGACAGTCTTATGACAAATGCAGACAAAAGTGATCGTCTTCTCCGATGCCTACGAAAGTCATGTACCCCAAATTAAACCAGTGCTTGTTCTTCAACTTCAATCATGCAGGCCCTACAGTAACATAAGTCTGGTCCACCTGCCTCCTGAAGGGGTTTATCCAGACAAACCAAAGCCACCTTTACATTTAGAAATAGCTTTGTGCTCAAATCTAGGTTTGCCCATGAATTCAGGTCAATTTTCAGAGAATTTTACTTTGCCTGGACTTCTGATGAGCTACGGATAAATTTTTGGTCTGAAGATAAAAGAAAATGTTTTTATTTTTATTTTTTTAGAGAGAGGCCGGGAGAGAGAGACAGACAGGAACATTGAGCTGTTCCTGTATGTGCCATAGCCGGGGATCAAACCAGCAACCTCTGCGCCTCAGGATAACATTCCAACTAACTGAGCTACCCAGCCAGGGCTTTTTTTTTTAATTTATTGGTTTATTTTTTGAGAAACAGAGAGAGGAAGGAAGAGAGATGGAAGCGGGAAGGGAAGCATTCATTTGATGTTACACCCAGTGATATATTGTTGCTTCCTGTGTGTGCCCTGGGTGGGGATCGAACCCACAACCTTGTCATTTCAGGACGACATTCTAACCAACTGAGCTTACGGGCCAGGGCACAAATATTTTTAAATGTTGTAAGTTTTGAAGATCAGAGGTTGAAAATATAGAACCTGTCCCTTCAATTCTTTAAGTTACCAGCCATGAGCTCAGAAATCCAAGCAAAACTTCATTATGCTGTGACATCCCCCTAGGTCTGCTCTAGTTGGACATGGGTTAAAAAAAAAATGTCTAAAAGACACAGACTGTATACTTCTAAGCACTAATATAATAACCAGCTGAGGATTTGACATTAAGTGGGTATTGAAAGGATAGTAACGTATGTTGGGGGGAGACCTCATTCTGATTAATGAAGATGAACTTATTATAAAGCCAAATCTTTCTGTAATTCCTATTCACTTCCCAGGACATTAACTTAAACAACTTTTCTCATTCCTTAAAAAACACATTATTCAATATTTCCAGTTTTACAATCATACAACATAATACCCTGACTTTGTATAAGAAGAATTGAAGCAGAAATGCTAAATTACAGGAGAAAAGAAAAAAAGAATCCTTACTCTTTTCCTCATTTTCAATTTCTACCTTCAATGACAAGCCATTTCTATTAAATACTAAACTGACGGGTAAAGAAAAATCTTTGTTGGGGCAGAGATATTTACTACACCCTAATCAACCAGGATATTATAAATCTCTAACAGTTTTGAAGGGAGAGAGAAAATCAATCACGGAAAATAAGATACTCTGTAAATGGCTTTTCTTCCCCACACATACTGTTCCAAATTATAGCAGCATGTGATACTGATTTCTTCCCAGGTGTTCGCATGAGTCCCATAATATAAATCTGCACACCTTATCTAGAGACAATCATTCCTGGAGGTCTTCAGCACTTTGGAGCAAATAAGAAGGTTGTTTTACCTTTTCCCCTAAAGTTCAGTTGGCAATATTTCTCTGCTAGATCAGTCTCTTAAACTAAGGTGACCAGACGTCCCGCTTTTGGTGGGACAGTCCCGATTTTTAACAATTTGTCCTGCATCCCGCGCGGCGTTTTTACAAAGTCCCGATATTAGGAAAGAATGCACAAAAAGCTAGGGAATGGCAGGAGAACTGGAAGGGGATATACAGTTTTCAGTACTGCCGCAAGAGCTGGCTGCCCCATGCGGGGCCCCGAAACAAAGATCTTCAGATGGGACGGACCTGCTGGGGCGTGGCTGTCAAGTCCCCTAACTACCCATAGGCCCATGTCCTGGACACCAGCGTGCAGCTCGGGGCTCAGTGAGGTGCAAGCTGCTCGCTCTCCAGCGGGTGGCAGGGCTGGACACAGGGAGCGCAGCTGCCGCAAGGACAAGTCCAGGTGGGGAGTGTGCGTGACCGCTCACGTGTAAGCGCACTGGTGGCACTGCCCTGCCTGCTCCTGTCTGCTCGTGCAGCTCCGGCATAGGTCTTGGGACCATGTAACCCGATCTCTCTGACTCACTCAAAATTTCCCATATAGTATTATTTCCAAAAATGATCTTTTTAATGAGGTATAATTATTTTAAAAAAATAGATTGATAAGGAAAAGGTTAAATCTTGGGCATCAGCAAAAATCACAACAGAGAACAAATGGTTAGAAATATTTCAGCATTTTGAAACAAACCATGTTGCATACAATAATGCACTAAAAATTATGGAATACACACTGTCTTTACTAGGAACTAATGCTGCCACTGAACTCGTTTTTTCTACGGTAAATAAAGTGTGGACATCAGAAAAATCACAATTAAGTGTTGAGACTTTGAAAGCCATTCCATGTGTGTAATATAATTTAACAAATTCTTGTGAAAAATTTCATGACCTTTTAAACAATGACAGCAATCTACTAAAAAAAAAATTCACTCAAATGAGAAATATGCCAAAGAATAAAAAAATACTATACATAATTTTTAATGTATTATATTTGTAAATTGTACTTATGTTGAAATTTAAAAAATATATTACGATACTATTTTTGCATTCTATGAAAATATTTTCTGCTCCATATAGACCAAATTTTTAATCAAGACCTCCACCCCTCCCTCCGGTCAATGGTGTCCTGCTTTACCAATTTTAAAATCTGGTCACCTTATCTTAAACCCTGGGATCCTTTCAAAGGAGGAATCCCATTTAGAGTAAGCTTGGCTGTTTCCCATTTCATTTTTTCCCATATTCTTTTATTACTTATTTTTCTGATTATTTAGGGTAGTAATGCCAGTAGGGTCAATGTTGGAAAGTAAAGTAGTCATAGGCAAGAAAAAGAAATCACCCATAATCTTATCTCCCAGAAACAACCATTGTTCACATATTGGCAAACGTCCTCCCAGACTTTTTCCTATATGCTGTGATACTAGCTGGGATTATGTCGTACGTATCTGGCTTGTCCCCCCTCACTCATGCCATGAGCTTTCTCTCTTAAAAATTACATTCTATTTAAGGTTTAAAGAAAGAATCTAGCCCAAAACTTAACGAAAAAGAAGCCACTCCTTAGGGAGCAGAAATAGGATTAGAGAATGCACGTTGACCTACCCGTAAAAATGTGGAAGAAATAATCTGATGATGCCTTTAATGGCAATTCAAAATAATAGATGTCAATCTTTCAAAATAACTTTTTATATTACAGAATTTTTCTATGCTTTAATAATAACTTGCTTATATCAGGTTGCTACTTAAACCAACCTTACTCTACATTTTAAGTTGTAAAAAGTACATCCTTATACTAGCATCCACACACTCTCTTAAATCCCCTTCATATAGAAAATGTAGTTCTTTTTTTATATATATATTTTATTATTATTAATTCTAATGGGGTGACACCAATAAATCAGGGTACATATGTACAATGAAAACATCTCCAGGTTATCTTATCATTCAACCGTGTTGCACACCCGTCACCAAAAGTCAAATTGTCCTCCATCACGTATCTGGTTTTCTCTGTGTCCCTCCCCTCCTCCCTATCCCGCTCTTCCCTCCCTCCCCCCACCTCCCGTAACCACCATTCTCTTGTCCATGTCTCATATTCTCACTTTTATGTCCCACCTATGTATGAAATCATGCTGTTCTCAGTTTTTCTTTTTTTCTGATTTACATATTTCACTCCGTATAATGTTATCAAGGTACATCCATTTTGTTATAAGTGATCCGATGTCATCATTTCTTATGGCTGAGTAGTATTCCATAGTATATATGTACCATAGCTTTTTAATCCACTCGTCTTCTGACGGACACTTGGGCTGGTTCCAGATCTTCGCTATTGTGAACAATGCTGCCACAAACATGGGGGCGCATTTCTTCTTTTCGAACAGTGCTATGGTGTTTTTAGGGTATATTCCTATAAGTGGGATAGCTGGGTCAAAAGGCAGTTCGATTTTTAATTTTTTGAGGAATCTCCAAACTGTTTTCCACAGTGTCTGCACCAGTCTGCATTCCCACCAGCAGTGCAGAAGGGTTCCCTTTTCTCCACATCCTCGCCAGCACTTATTCTGTGTTGTTTTGCTGATGAGTGCCATTCTGACTGGTGTGAGGTGATATCTCATTGTGGTTTCAATTTGCATTTCTCTAATGATTAGTGATGTTGAGCATTTTTTCATATGCCTATTGACCATCTGTATGTCCTCTTTGGAGAAATTTCTATTCATTTCTTTAGCCCATTTTTTGATTGGATTGTTTGTCTTCCTGGTGTTGAGTTTTATAAGTTCTTTATAAATTTTAGTTATTAACCCCTTATCAGATGTGCTGTCGAATATGTTCTCCCATTGTGTAGTTTGTCTTTTTATTCTGTTCTTATTGTCTTTAGCTGTGCAAAAACTTTTTAGTTTGATATAGTCCCATTGTTTATCTTGCCTTTTATTTCATTTGCCAGTGGAGATAAATCGGCAAATATACTGCTGCTACAGATGTCGGAGAGTCTGCTGCCTATGTTTTCTTCTAAGATGCTTATGGTTTCACGACTTACATTTAAGTCTTTTATCCATTTTGAGTTTGTTTTTGGTAATGGTGTAAGTTGATGGTCTAGTTTCATTTTTTTGCAGGTAGATGTCCAATTTTCCCAACACCATTTGTTAAAGAGGCTGTCTTTACTCCATTGTATGTTCTTTCCTCCTTTGTCAAATATCAGTTGTCCATAAAGCTGTGGGTTTATTTCTGGGTCCTCTGTTCTGTTCCATTGATCTATGTGCCTGTTCTTATGCCAGTACCAGGCTGTCTTGAGTATAATGGCCTTATAGTAAACCTTGATATCTGGAAGAGTGATACCTCCTGCTTTATTTTTTCTTTTTAAGATTGCTGAGAATATTTGTGTTCTTTTTTGGTTCCATATAAATTTTTGGAATATGTTTTCTATATCTATGAAGTATGTCATTGGTATTGCATTGAATTTATAAATTGCTTTGGGTAATATAGACATTTTAATGATGTTTATTCTTCCTAGCCATGAGCACGGTATATGCTTCCACTTGTTTGTATCTTCCTTGGTTCCTTTTATCAATGTTTTATAAGTCTCCAAGTACAAATCCATAACCTCCTTGGTTAAATTTACACCTAGGTACTTTATTTTTTTGGCTGCAATAGTGAAGGGGATTGTTTCCTTAATGTCTTTTGCTGACAGTTCATTGTTGGTATATAGAAATGCCTCTGATTTCTGAGTATTAATTTTATATCCTGCCACCTTGCTGAATTCATTTATAAGGTCCAGTAGTTTTTTGACTGAGACTTTAGGGTTTCTATATACAATATCATATCATCTGCAAATAATGACAGTTTTACTTCTTCTTTTCCAATTTGTATGCCTTTTATTTCTTCTTCTTGTCTGATTGCTGTAGCTAGGACTTCCAGAACTATGTTGAATAAGAGTGGTGAAAGGGGGCACCCATGCCTGGTTCCTGATCTTAAGGGGATTGCTTTTAACTTTTGTCCATTTAGTATGATGTTTGCTGTGGGTTTTTCGTAGATGGCCTTTATCATGTTAAGAAATGTTCCCTGTATTCCCACTTTACTGAGAGTTTTGAGCATGAATGGGTGCTGGATTTTATCAAATGCCTTTTCTGCATCTATTGAAATTATCATGTGATTTTTGTCCTTCCTCTTGTTTATGTGATGAATCACATTGATTGATTTGCGAATATTGAACCAGCCTTGCCTCTCCAGAATAAATCCCACTTGATCATGGTGTATAGTTTTTTTCATATATTGCTGGATCCAGTTGGCTAATATTTTGTTGAGAATTTTAGCATCTAAATTCATCAGGGATATAGGCCTATAATTTTCTTTCTTTGTGTTGTCTTTGCCCAGTTTTGGGATCAGAATTATGCTCACCTCATAAAAGGAGTTTGGAAGTCTTCCTTCCTCTTGAATTTTTTGAAATAGCTTGAGGAAGACAGGAGTTAGTTCTTCTTTGAATTTTTGGTAGAATTCACTTGTGAAGCCATCCGGCCCAGGACTTTTCTTTTTTTGGGAGTTTTTTGATAACTGTTTTGATCTCATTTGTTGTAATTGGTCTGTTTAGGTGTTCTGATTCTTCCAGATTGATTTTTGGAAGGTTATATGATTCAAGAAATTTGTCCATTTCACCAAGATTGTCTAATTTTTTGGCATATAGTTCTTCATAGTATTTTCTTACAATGCTTTGTATTTCTGTTGTGTCAGTTGTTATTTCTCCACTGTCCTTTCTAATTTTATTTATTTGAGTCCTCTCTCTTTTTTTCTTGGTGAGTCTAGTTAAAGGTTCATCAATCTTGTTTACCTTTTCAAAGAACCAGCTCCTGGTTTCATTGATCCTCTGTATTGTTTCCTTAGCCTCTATGTCATTTATTTCTGCTCTAATCTTTATTATTTCCTTCCTTCTACTTGTCTTGGGTTTTATTTGTTGTTGTTTTTCTAGTTCTTTTAGATGCAGGGTCAGGTTGCTTATTTGAGCCTTTTCTAGCTTCTTATGGTATGCCTGTAGTGCAATGAACTTCCCTCTCAGAACTGCTTTTGCTGTGTCCCATAAATTTTGAGTTGATGTATGCTCAAATGATCCAATCAAAAGACATAGGGTAGCTGCATGGATAAAGAAACAGGACCCATACATATGCTGTCTACAAGAGACACACCTTAAAACAAAAGATGCACACAGACTGAAGGTAAAAGGATGGAAAAAAATATTTCATGCAAATGGAAATGAAAAAAAAGCAGGGGTAGCAATACTTATATCAGACAAAATGGACTTTAAAACAAAGGCTGTAGTAAGAGATAAAGAAGGACACTACATAATGATAAAGGGAACAATTCAACAGGAAGATATAACGATTATAAATATCTATGCACCAAATATAGGAGCCCTAACATACATAAAGCAGACTTTGATGGACATAAAGGGCGAGATTAACAGCAATACTATCATAGTAAGGGATTTCAATACCCCTCTAACAACACTGGATAGATCCTCAAGAAAGAAAATTAATAAAGAAACAGCAGACTTAAAGGAGACACTAGATCAACTTGATTTAATAGATATCTTCAGAACTTTTCACCCTAAAGCAGTAGAATATACATTCTTCTCAAGCGCTCATGGTACGTTTTCTAGGATAGACCACATGTTAGGACACAAAAATGGTCTCAATAAATTTAAGAAGATTGAAATCATATCAAACATTTTCTCTGATCACAATGCCATGAAACTAGAAATTAACCACAAAAGAAAAACTGAAAAATACTCAAACACTTGGAAACTAAATAGCATGTTATTAAATAATGAATGGATTAACAATGAGATCAAAGAAAACGTAGTTCAGCCTGACCTGTGGTGGCGCAGTGGATAAAGCGTCGACCTGGGAACACTGAGGTCGCCAGTTCAAAACCCTGCACTGATCTGGTCAAGGCACATATGGGAGTTGATGCTTCCAGCTCCTCCCCCCTTCTCTCTTTCTCTCTCTCTCTCTCTCTCTCTCTCTCTCTCTCACTCTGTGTCTCCTCTCTAAAATTAAAAAAAAAAAAAGAAAATGAACTAAAAAAAAGAAAACGTAGTTCTTATACAGAGCTAAATAACTTGAAATTTCTAAGGAGCCCATTTTTTTCTAGATTAAAGAGAAATTCTGTATATGTAAAAGGTAACCTAGACCAACCAATAAATCATTTATTTATTCATGCTTCTAGCTACTACACTAAAATGTATTTACTATGTTCCCAATAATAGCAGTGGCAAAGATAAATATTCCCCTTCATCCAAAATAAAAAGCTGTGAGATATTTCTGTGATCCATGTATTACATTAAAAAAATTATATTTGAAAATAGATACTATATCAAACAAGTAGGTAATGGTTGAATTACCGACAATTTCCTATTCCTAGTAAAGTGACCTCTTCAGCAGTTTCAGACTATCATTTTTATACTTGTGAAAACCAGGACTCAAATGCAAAAGTTATTCTGCTACTGGGAAATATAATAGTGTATTTAGCAAATAAAAATTTTAATTTAAATTCTTAAATTTAACTTAAAACTTGAATTATTCTTTCTGCTCCCTAAAATTAGTACTAATAATTAAACATTAATTGCAAATGTAGATATAAGGGTATATGAAAATGTATAAAGTATTAAAATAGCCAAACACAACTTATATATCATATATTCATACAATATACACAAACACACATTTTTTCCAAAATATGTGAACATTCCCTAATGAGTATTTTTTAAAACAACTTATTTTCCAGTTTGGGATTATATGGCATAAATATGTAAATCAAAGTTAAAAGTTTTTAAAATAAAATTCAGAAAAGACCCTCTAGATTTCTGCATCTTCATGCAATGTTCAATCACAAACTTGTATTTCACACTTAGTTACTTACGTTCCATGAAATAGGGCCCTGGCTCTATTCTCCAGACAATCTGCCCCTTTTGTGTTCCAGTCACACCCCTGTTCTTAGAATCCCAGAAGTTGGCTGGAGAATTCTCATCTGAAAAGAAAAACAAAGAAACACTTTTCAGCTTAATTATAATCTCATTGTCCTTCCTTAAGTAATACAAGTGCTAAGACAAATAGAAAAATGATAAAGGGGGAATATTAATGGACACTATTATGAATGACTACCTCCCAGCAGGCTATTGCCCTGAATCCCTGTACTTGCATTTATATGGGAGAACTGGGGAGGGTGCAGGGTGGAAAGATGATGGCCTCTCTGGGCTTGGCCTGGTTGGTCAATGTGCCAAAAGACAAAACTACAGAGAACAGAGGGTACAGCCGCTGCAGCATCAGTGATGGGCTGATATATAAGAAAGGGGCGGAGCTCCCTTTCATTTTAAGGAACAGAAAGGAAGAATAGATTGGTAGAATATAACAGAACTCAAGGTGGGGTACGAACATTAAGGAACATGAAGTTATAAAACTGAGTCAAGCCTGACCAAGTGGTGGCGCAGTGGATAGAGCTTTGGACTGGGATGCAGAAGACCCAGGTTCGAGACCCCAAGCTCACCAGCTTGGGCGCGGGCCCATCTGGCTTGAGCAAAAAGCTCACCAGCTTGGACCAAGGTCGCTGGCCCCAGCAAGGGGTTGCTCGGTCTGCTGAAGGCCCGCGGTCAAGGCACATGTGAGAAAGCAATCAATGAACAACTATGGTGTCGCAATGGCAACGAAAAACTAATGATTGATGCTTCTCGCCTCTCTGTTTCTGTCTGTCTGTCCCTATCTATCCCTCTCTCTGTCCCTGTAAAAAAAAAAAAAAGCAAAATAAAAAAACCTGAGTCAAGACACAGTCCAGGTTTGTCATAAACAGTGTCCAGGTCATCAGGTCAGCTACAAACATATTTTTAAAAATGCAAAGGCAGTAGACCTCAAGCCGATAAAAGAAAAGAAAAAAGACAGCATTTAGATTTCTGTATGGAAGGACAGAAAGGACTGATACAAAGAACAGGCCTGAAAGTTTAGCATTTTCCAAGTTGTTTTACCTCATAATATACAGAAAATGGTAATGTCTGAAGACACACTGGGTCAAATGGAAGATGACAACTTCAGATGACAGGCAGGATGCTCTGTGTGCCCAGGCTCCCCTCCACCCCCTGAAGGCTGAAGGGATTCATATTCTATATAACTGGCTCACATCTCTCTAGTCTGAAGCTCTGTCCTAGAGCCTGAGAATAGGAAATGAAACTGAAAACATGAAAAGGAGATCATTAAGAGTGTTATAGATACACAAAATGTATACAGTGACGTTGGCTCTTAAAGTCAAATGTATCTCATATTTTTGCCCTCATCCCTTTCCCCGAAGGAAAGATTAGGGAGACACTTTCACAGGAATAAAGCAGGCAGGGTAAAGTAAGAGCTATACTAAAAAAGAAAGAGAAAAAGCCTTGAGCCCAACAGAATAGTCCCAAGAGAAGAAACCTCTCTTCTTTTGAGCATAAAAGAAACAAAAAGTGAGGCCCTGACGGCCTTCTGTCTGTTGTCCTTGGGGACCACCAGTTATATTGATAAGCCAGAGAACTTTGGGGAAAATGGTCCTTTCGTGTGATTTGCATTCAGCACATTATACACCAAAGATTCTTTTTGCGAAAGTCCAAGGAGCAGCCACTGTTCTTATAGAAACGGATAGGCATAACCCATTGATGGCATTACCTCCACATCTGAACAAACCATACACACAACTCCATCCATCGCAGAAATATAACTGCAATGCTGATATTTAGAAGGCACTCGGGCAATCACCTAAAGCTGGACTTGGAAGATGTCCTGTGGCCCCTCAGAGCAGATTATGCTCACTGCCTATCCACTGAGCTTTTTCCATGCCAATTTTGTCCAAGGCAACAATGTGCCCAATTAAAAGTACTTATCCCTCCAAACCCCTTGTAGCCTAGGTCTAGACAGAGAGATGTTAAGTGGAAGTCTACTAGGTGGGACTTTTGGGAAAGCTATTATGTTCTAATTAATAAAAAGACTTAGTCATCCTTTTGCTCTTCTCCCTCCCTTCTTCTTGGATGAGAAATACATTCTAAGGATGGCAGAGCAAGAAGCTAGAAGCACCGTGATGATTTTTTGATCCCTGCATGACCTCCAGGCTTCAGACAAAAACAAACTGCTGTATGATTAAGTCCAATGGTTAGGTTTCTGTTACTTGCAACTAAACATGATTCCTGACAGATGTATCATCATCCTAAAAATCACTCAGTGATTTGATCTTATCATACCTGTATTGACTTAGAATCCTAAAGATTGCATCACTGCTCCAGGTTAGACAACAAAGGTAGTTGCTTCCCTTTTAAAGATACTTTAATGAGATTTATTTAGATGGGTAGAGGGACTCTCAAGTTTTCACAAATAAATGTGTTTTATTAGCTATTGGTCACTTGGAAGTCACAGAAATCTGGACCCTACAGGAATCCTACTTGGAAATCACAGAATGATGGACCCCAATCCAAGCAAGAGGGTAAAAATTAGGGGATGTGAGGCCAATGCAACAGAATACAGGCATGTAAGTAGACGATATCCAGCTATTCAAAATGCTTGTTTTAAACATGTAGCTATGCATGTGGGAATTTTCTGAAAATATTATTGTGACCATTTCCTCTGGAGACCTCAGGAAAGATGAGGTAGCCTCAAATGTTGTTTTAAGGAACAAGCACTAGGATCATGATTATAAAAATTAACAGTAACAAAACCGTCTTTATGAATGTGACCTCTACTGTAAGAGGGCTTGCATTTCTGGTATTACTAACTTTTTCTCCCCAAGCAATTAGTTAAACCAAACTAAATGCACACATTTCTGACCTAACAACCTTGGGAAGATGGGCAACCTAGGAGCAGAAACAGAACGAACCAGTAACAGAATAAGGAAACTTATTGTAAGAGGTCTGAGCTCCAGGAAGAAGTAATGCCTGAGGCTCAGCCCATGACTTTACCTGTTGCCTAGATGAGAATTTTGATAGCGAAGAAGACCGATTTCAATGACTCCTTCAAATTAAAACTTTTTTCTTTAAATTGGTTAACACCTTCATTTAGGCTGCAATTGATTCTAGTGCAGCCCAGGAGCTCCCTTCCAGGGACAACATCACTCTGCTTAGATCTTTTTTTCATGGATATTCGAGGGCAGGATATTTTTTTCCCAGATTGTGGGACTTGCTTTTTCCTCTATCATCTTGAACATCTACACTAAACAATTCGGTCTTTTAAAAGTACTCCTACTCCAAATAATAATAAAAAAAAACTGAGTATAATATTATATACCAAAGATAAAGTTTTAAATCCCCTACAACAGCGGTAAAGAACCTATGGCTCACGAGCCAGATGTGGCTCTTTTGATGGCTGTATCTGGCTTGCAGACAAATCTTTAATAAAAGAAATAATAACGTTAAAAATATAAACCATTCTCACGTATTACAATCCATTCATTTCCTACCGGTCATGTTCATGGTTGCGGGTGGCTGGAGCCAATCACAGCTGTCCTCGGGGACAACACCAAATTTTTATTGGATAATGCGTAAGGTACACAGGTCGTTGTGAAGTCAGGAAGTAAACTTCCCTCCTTTTAATCAAGTAGTCAGCTAGCTAATTGCAGAAACCCTTTTGACGAAGAAGATGGCTAAAAGAAAAAAAGATGAGGAGTATCGTACTTTTCAGCAGGAGTGAACAGAGGAATTCACCTTTGTGGAGAGAGCAGGTTCTGCAATGTGTCTAATATGCAATGGTAAAATTGCATCGATGAAACGGTCAAATACAAAGCGACACTTCAACACACGCCATACTACATTTGCATCGAAATATCCAAGGGGGACAGCAGGAAGAAAGCATGTCAAGAGCTACTGTGCGGAGTGCAAGCTAGTCAGTAGCAACTCGGGGTTCCAAACCTGGGTCTTCCACATCCCAGTCCTATGCTCTATCCACTGCGCCACCACCTGGTCAAGCCACGGAATTACATTTTAAAATATGTGGTGTTCATGGCTCTCTCAGCCAAAAAGGTTCCCGCCTCCTGCCCTACAAGACGATCCCTTATATATTGTAGATGTAATTATAAATCTGTTTTTTCCTTTAACTGAATAAAAATCCTGATAAACCAAAGAAATATCATCAGTTTTTAAAACCTATTACCAATTGTTCTATTTGTATTTGGTCATTTCTTGTCCCATTCCTCCTAGCTATGCAGATCTGTTGAACTGTTCTCACATTTCTACCTAATTTCTGCTATCTTACTTAGAGCAGGGTACCATCCAAACATGGAAGACATGAGGTCTCCTCTCCCAAGTTTCTTCATCTCCCTACTGCCTACCTATCTTTTCTATATTCATACCAACTTTTTGCCTTCTTGCCCCGGTTCCACCCTGTTATAATCATGTCCTTGATCCAATCCCCTCTGTCAGTCACCTTCTCTCACTTTGACCTTCTCAACCAAGAAAGATGTCAGCTGCCATGAGGCATATTTTCCCGGCTTTACCTATGCTTTTGCTCATTGACCATTACTTTCCTTTATCTCCCTTCCTGCTAGGATTAAAGTGTCTGTTTTCCAGTTATAATATAGTTTATCTTATAGGGGTGCATATCCTAGCTACTTAGGTAACTTTCTAGCTGGAACATAATTACACAGAGAAATATGAGAGATATTTAAATCATGAACCTAAATACCTTCCTTAAATCTAATTTTGTTTGGTATGGTTTATATAGAGCTTATCCATTTATGTCTCACATATGTTCTTTGTTCTCTTACAAGTCTAGTTGGCGATACATTTTCTCTAAATAAAAAAGCAAAGCACACACACATACACAAAAATCCCCTAAAATCCTTCTAATATAATTTTCATATGTATGTGTTTGTGATTAATGAGGGAACATGATCAAGAAAACTCTTGAAAATCTTTACAATTGCCTTATTTTAGTAATCCATATTTTCCAAAATAATTTCATTTGGTATTTTTAAAATTATTTAAAGTTATTCCAATTAATTCTGTCATGAATACTGAAATTACTTCTATTAAGTTTGCTTCTCCAAGGAAGGAACAAATACAGTGTTTGGACCCAGGAAATAAAGGGGAAGAGATATAAGATTACACCACACACAACTAACTCAGTTCCATTAACTATAGAATACAGTGGTTCAGATAATTTTCTCAGATCTGGTTAATTACACGAGAAACAGCCCCTTTTTTTCTTAACAAAACATTGGGGTCTTGAGCAAATTTTTATATTAATAGATTTAGCAACAGCTTCCACACATTCAGTAGGTCACAAATCACCATTGGTTGCCTTCCCCTTTAACTGACTGATCCTCTGGGGCAATGAATGCCCAGTTTCATTGCACACAATGAATATCCTGGGGCTTCTTCAAAGTACTGATTTCTGTTCTGCTCTTCCAGAGATTTTTACTCATCAGGTATGAGTCAGGATGCAGGAATCTGAATTTTAGCAAGCGCCCCCACCAGGTGATTCTAATACAGTTTCTACAAACACCACATGTGGAAAAATTCTATTTATGGTATTTCTAGGGAAACTGAACAATTATAGCAATGCTCTGAACCATGCAGATCTCTTTGACTGTTGTCCCTTTCATTTGTTAGCTTGTTCCTTCCTTCCTTCCTTCAGTTGAAAGGCATTTACTGACTGCCCACTACGAAGATCAAGAACACTCATTTCCTGCGATAAGGCATTGACAGTGCAGTGGGAAAGACTGCACATAAGATGCAATGCAGTGCAATGGGAAAAGTGCTATGACAGAGGCGTGCATACTTTATAAACTGTTCAAGGAGAACACAGAAAGAATGATTAGTGCTTCCTATGACCATGCATAATTAATCAACCTGTATCTTTGGGCAATGCATATGGAAATATCCTTTGGGAGATCTACACATTTAAACTATTCAGTAAGTTGCTCCATTCATTCCTTGGCTTCACTATTCCCTAAGACTATTATTATTATTATTATTGTTATTATTATTATTATTGGCAATAGGGAGGAGGGTTCCAAGAATGGTCATCAGAAGCAGTAAACAAGTGGCCATATTTAGAGCTGAATTCAGCGGTAAGTTTCTAGTGTTGCTTGGGCCCCCAGATATGACCCTCTTCTTCCTTGGAGAATTGAGATTAATTACAGTATAGTAAGCTATAATATATTTGTAAGTAGTTATATTTTTAAAAAAACTAAACGAATTAATTTTTAAAACCATAAAGTAATGTAAGCATGAAGTATTTTAAGTTTTTTCAAACTCCTCCTTCCCCATAATATTTCATATGTAAATATCAGTGTGGAAAAAAAAAATCTGTGAAAATTCTTTAAAAGAGTAATTTTCTCCTATATGTGATTTTTAGATCCAAGAAAATGTTTTGGAATTGGTTTTTAAGATACTAAAAGAATGTAAAGGAGACGTGACGAGATATAGCAAACACATCCAAACATAATTTGGGAATGTTTCAATGTCTATATTAATATTTCCAAAACCTCCATACAGTACCAGAGATAAAATAGACATTTAACAAAGTGTATTCAAACCCCTCACTCTTCTATCAGTCAATCCAGGGGAGTTGAGGAAAGATGAGAACTTTTATGAGAAAGATGCCATGAGACAGACTGTGCCAGAGAATAAAAAAATAATGCTCACAAATTCTCTTTTGCTTTGAAGTACTCCCTCCCGACATTTTCTTAGAAAATGGCATAAATATCAACACTGATTTTAAATAGCTTTTGGGTACAAATGGAATGTAACTATAGTATGTCCTGAGATTGGATCACAGCGAGGTCTGGCTTTACTCTGGCTACACTCTGTTGCCCTTGGCTAGGATTTGGGATTTAGAGACAAACACTAAACTACAATCTGAATCAAAATGATCATTCTCGACCTAGACAAAGTATACACCTTAATAGAGACCATTTGACTATTAAAACTTTGCAAATTTACCAGCATGTCAGGTAGGTTATGGAATCCCATTGCAATCTGAGAGGAAACCTCTGACAGTGACTTTGAGATGGTAGCTACATTGCGGGGGAGGAGGAGGTCTTTACCATGATTGTACCCAGCAGAGCACCAATTTTATTCAATGCTATGGGAATCATTGACAAACTTCCAGATGAACATAAAAATCTGGCATTACTTTCCTTTTTTAATATTTAAAAAAAAAACTTATTGATTGTTTTTAGAGAGACAGAAGGAGATAACAGAGAGAGAAGGAATCATTTATTTGTTGTTCCACTTATTTATGCATTCACTGGTTGCTTCCCACATGTGCCCTGACCAGGGACTGAACCCCACAACCTTGGCGTTTCAGGACAATACTCTAACCAACTGAGCTAACTAGCCAGGGCCTTAGTTTTTAACCCAAACTCCTTAGACATCCAACACGTACACTGCAGCCCTCTATGGATGGAAAAAGAGTATGAGTGTCAGACAAGCTTGGAGATTATAGTGATGGCACCAGCTGAGAATGTATCCACTGATGAGTATGGCTTTGGAACCACTTGAATGGCAATTTTCTTAGAGTCACCAGAAGAATTGAACATTCATAATGTGCCAGAGATGAAAGAAAAAGACACCAGCACATTACAGGGCAGAAAAAGCAACAGATGTTACCAAGAGCCAATGACAAGTCTACAAAATCTGGCTTTAGGGATATTTGTGCTTTTCCACAACTTACTGCCCCTAAAAGCCAAAACCTCTTCCTTTGTCTAGTTACTTCTCCCCAATTTTTGCCCTTTGTTAAAATAGTATATAAGCTCCTGAGGTTAACCATTTCTTTGAGTCTTCATTTTATTTCCATGAAGGTTTCCATGCACACAGAAATTAAAATTTCACATCTAATGAAATTTGTATGCCTTTTCTTCTGTTAATCTTTCATTTGTCAGTTTGATTTGCAGGCCCTATATCCAAACCTAGGAAGATAGAGGAGAAAGTAATTTCCTACTCTGCATGTCTTCAAAGGTATAGTCAGGATTCTGTTTCATGTGCCATTTGTCTGGTACTTTCCCTCATATATCTCCATGGCTCAGTCCTCTCCTTTGATGCTTTTCCTGTTTGCTTGCATGTCACCTTCTCAATGAAATCTATCCTGACTGCCCATTCAAATCTGCAACTGCTCTAGCATTCCTGGACCATCCTAGTTTGCTTAATTTCTTTTCTAACCCTCTCACCACATAACACACTATATAATCTACATATATTTCTTATATACTGTCTGGCTTTCTCTGTAGACTGTTAACTCCAAGAGGTCAAAACTTTTGTCTGTTGTGTGCTCTAATGTATCTCAAGTGACTGAAACAATATCTAGAGCATAATAGATGCTCAGATTTGGCTGAAAGAGATTCCAAAGGCTTTTTTAAAAAATTATATAACACTAACTGAATATAAGTATATTTTTTAAATATTCAAAAGAGAAAATTTACACCAAGGAACAAATGAAGCCTCTTTAAAGAGATCTCTATCTTGTTCAGAATAAAGAAAAATATGGGCAGTATTGCAAATTCCATAGTAAGCTTCATTAGACTAATTTAACCAAAGCTGTATATTAAAACTCTCAGTCTTTATACCAAGAAGTTCTAGTTATCTTAATCTATCACAATGCTGTGCTGAGTTGACATACAACTTTGTTTGTATCTTACAGTTGGTTACACAACTGCACAAAGAGATGAATAGGCTTACCTAAGATGGCATGACCAGTGTCAGGTAAGGGCTTTTGAAACATTTTAAACAAATTCTTTCCAGACAAGACTTTCAGAGCATTTATAAATTAAGATTTATTTTTCCCCAATAGAAAGTTTTTCTATGTATAATATAGGAAACAAAAAATTCTTCAATTATACCTCAAGTGGATAAATTACTGAAGGCTTACTTATATTAAATAAAAAACCTATGTTTTATTTGGCTATTGTAAAAATTGAGAATAAATATCATTATAAAAATAGAACATGCAATTTGTAATGGTTTTATTCAATTTCTATGATAAGCTATTGGTAGGAATCAGGTGCTCTTTATAAAACTTGGGACTTAAAATTTTTCAGTCTCTTTGAAGTACACATTACTATCAGTACATAATTTTCCTCATTTAGTTTGCATGGCAATTTTCCTCCAGCAATTACACTTTTATGATGAGAATATAAGCCCAAGATCTCTTAAAGGGTCAAGTACAGCCAGGACTTGGCAGCTTGGTAAACACCTTAGCAGAAGAGCCAACCTTAGTCCCAACAGTGATAGTCTATAACAATGACAGTAAAATGCTTCAATGATGTTTCGTGCCCCAAAGCTGACAGGTTAGAACAAGACTTCCTATTGCTAAAATACTTACACTGAGTGAAATAAGTAAATCAGAAAAAAAAAACTAAGGACTATATTATTCCATGCATAGGTGGGACATAAAAATGAGACTCAGATTACGGGAGGTGGGGGGAAGGGAGGAGAGGGTTGGGGTTGGGGAGAAGCACAAAGAAAACCAGATAGAAGGTGACGGAAAACAATTTGACTTTGGGTGATGGGTATGCAATATAATAAAATGTCAAAATAACCTGGAGATGTTTTCTCTGAACATATGTACCCTGATTTATCAATGTCACCCAATTTAAATTAATAAAAAATAAAAAAGAAAGCCTAAAGCAGAGGTGCCCACACTTTTTCAGCTTGCGAGCTACTTATAAGATGACCAAGTCAAAATGATCTACCTACAATAAAAATGCAAAACATAAATTTATTTCTTCTATATTATCATTATTTAAGTTACTATTATTACTATTTAATATGTGTATTCTTCTTTCACCTTTCTCCTTCTCAGCTCTCTTTTTGGAGGAAAGTCAATGTCATAGTTTTTATGAACAGTCCGAGAAAGCCACTCCACATTCCCCTTCTTTGGAATAGCAATGGCACACAGACAGATGAGGCAAATGCACTTAGAATATGACATAGTGAAAAAAAATCCCCTCCCATTCTGTATGAAAGTGGTAGGTTTTAGGCTTCTTACTCAGACCAGCTACGACACTCATTTTTATACCCTTTGTTGTATTTAGTTTAAATAAATTGAAGGCTAACTACGCAGCAATGTAACTGAGCAAGTTAGCGCGGTTTAACGCGCATGCGTAGGGTGTCAAAAGTTCAGACATCAGATTGGCTACCCTGTATGCCAATCAAAAGACAAATGTCTTTTTAATGTCATGAGATCTACCCACACTTCCTTCGCGATCGGCCAATAGATCGCTATCGACTATTGAACACCCCTGGCCTAAAGGATCTTTTTCTAAAGGTCCATAATTTGGGGCAAGGTGATGACAGGCTAACAAGAGAAGGAACGGTTTAAGCCTAAAGACAGAAAGAAAACCAATTTTAGAACTGATGGGGAAAATGAAATTTACTAAAAATTCATTCAAGCCCTGGCTGATTGGCTCAGCGGTAGAGTGTTGACCTGGCTTGTGGAAGTCCCAGATTCGATTCTCGGCCAGGGCACACAGGAGAAGTGCTCATCTGCTTTTCCACTCGTCCCCTTCTCCTTTCTCTCTGTCTCCCTGTTCCCCTCCCGCAGCCAAGGCTCTACTGGAACAAAGTTGGCCTGGGCGCTGAGGACAGCTCCTTGGCCTCTGCCTCAGGCACTAAAATGGCGTTGCAATGGAGCATTGCCCCTGGTGGGCATGCCAGGTGGGTCCTGGTCGGTGGCATGAGGGAGTCTGTCTGACTGCCTCCCTGCTTCTCACTTTGGGGGGAAAAAATTCATTCAGCAAATATTTATTGAGCATCCCCTATCTGCCAGGAAATATTCTAAGTGACAGGGATTTCAGGGGGACTAAAGACTCAAAATCCTTGTCCTTGTGCAGGTTCTGGTCCAGAGGGGAACTGGTTAATAAGCATATAAAATAAGGTATATATCAGGTAGAGATAACAGGGCTTAAAGAAAGCCAGCGACGGGAGTAGGGCGGGGGAGGTTGGTGGGAGAGTACTTACTCTTGGTTATGGAAACATTTGAACAGGGACCTGAATAAAGTGAGAGCATTTTCCTCAGGGAAACGGGTAAAAGCAAAAAACGAAAATGCAAAGACCTGAAACAGAACAAGCCACCGTATTCTGAAGAGCAACCAGTGATGCAGCCGCAGCAGAGTGAGTGAGGCAGAGAGTGGGAGAAGGTGAGACCAGAGATGGGCAGGGCCACCTTGAAGACCTTAATAACGACAGCAACACCACACAGCCTGCTATGTGCCAGGTACCGTTCTGCTGTTTTGCCGTTATTAACTCATGGAAATGCTAACAATCCTTCGAGATGATATTATCTGATTTTTAATAATGGGGACACTGAGGCACAGAGAAAAGAGGAAATTTGCACAAGGTCCTGACACTAGGGCATGCAGAGTGAACGCAGGCTGTCTGGCTCCAGAGCCCACGCCCCTCGACACTACACCACACTGTCTGCCGACCACGGAGCGAAGTTTGCATTGCTCTGATGATCACAGAAAGTCACTGAGCATGTAAAGTAGGAAAGTGATACGATCCGTTTTTTTTTCTTCTAATAATTCTTGCAGCTGCCTGCAGAGTAGACTGTACAAGGACAAGAAAGGACACCTCACAATGCTTCATGCCCAGGCCCGGCACCAATGTGGGAGCATAACCTGAACATGACCCTCTTCCCGTATCCATCTTTCCTGTGCAGACGGAGCTGCGGCAGCTATAAATATCCACCCTGAGCACAAGAGGCTGGCACTGATTCCAGACTCTCCCGGCCAATGACGCTGCGAGGTGACTCATCCACCTCCCAGCTCGGTCCAATCAAGCCACCATCCTGTAATTTCACTCTCTAGGTCACCACGCTCCTCTCCCACTCTTCAGTCAAACAACTCCTGAGAGTCCGACTTTCCCACACTCAACTGTAATCAGTCGAAATACACTGCATACAAAAATTAGGGGATAGTTCAAAGTGAATATAAAGCAATAAAATATCCCCTAATTTTTTGTGGGCAGTGTATAATGGTCCAATTTTCCATCCCTTATAATTCTATGAAACACTTAATAGAACATATTTAATACAGCACTGGCATTAGTCCATGCAGGCCCTTTATTCATCAGTAGAAGTCTGCTTTCTGTGTGAAGGCATATATCATGTATTATAGGCGCTATGAAATTAAGGCACCGCTTAGTAATGATATTGCCAGTTTGCGTCCGCTAGGCGACCATAAGATCCCAGAACTTCAAGAAACAGCAGACCTCAGTTTAAACTTTATTTCTCCAATTTATTGGATTTATAACCTTGGCGAGGTCTTAAAACAGCAGAGGCTCCATTTCTTTATTCTACAAAATGATAATAGCACCTAGCTCAGAAAGTTGCGAGGAATACGTGGTATAGTATTAAAACCAGACATATATTAACAGTTAACCATGAGGGTTTTGGAAATTTTTCAATCCATTTCATCCTCCTTTCAAAGGGAGCTATCTACATTTTTAAAATACTGTACTCAAAAGCACAATTCCTCAACTTCATTTTGCTAATTTTTACTTTGTAAATTTATTTTAAAGTAATTTATTTAATTCTAATTCTTATAAATATAGATAAATTAAAACAAAAAAAATACTTACTTACATCTTTTTGGAGACTGCTTTCTTAAGCAAAAGATGCTAAATGGGCCCTGGCTGGTTGGCTCAGTGGTAGAGCATCGGCCTGGTGTGTGTGGAAGTCCTGGGTTCAATTCCCGGCCAGGGCACACAGAAGAAGCTCCCATCTGCTTCTCCACCCTTCCCTCTCCCCTTTCTCTCTCTCTCTTCCCCTCCTGAAGCCAAGGATCCATTGGAGTAAAGTTGGCCTGGGTGCTGAGGATGGCTCCATGGCCTCTGCCTCAGGTGCTGATGGCTTCAGTTGCAATGGAGCTACAGCCCAGATGGGCAGAGCATCACTCCCTGGTGGGCATGCCGGGTGGATACCGGTCGGGCGCATGCAGGAGTCTGTCTGACTGCCTCCCCGCTTCTAACTTCAGAAAAAATACAAAAAAAAAAAAAAAAAAGATGCTAATGACCGGACAGCAAAAGTGCAGGCTTGTGTACAATAAAAGTTCGTTATGCCATTATACACGTAGCACAGCACAATCTCTCAGACACAGTATCTCAACACTGCCCTAATCTTGGATGGAAGATTACTCAACACTTAAAATTCTGTCAATGAGCTGTAAGCCTGGCTTAATAAAAACTTAAGACAGGGGTGCCCTCACCTCCTCATTCAATAAAGCTGGGACTTTGGATATAGTGTTTAACCTGAGAAACTGTCTTAGCACTGTGAGTGTAAAATGTTTCCAGGAAAGACAATGTGCTGATTACATAGCCTCCTTCCTTCCTGTAAATTATTTTTAAATATACTATGCATACACTCAGCTCTCACTCAAAGATAATCCCTTTCAATACTAAGTGAAGTTTAAAAGCAACCTCTAGACCCCTCAGAATGTTACTTTTACATTACACACAACAGCTGCAGATTCTGAGAAATGTCCAATCATTATAAAATATAATGTTTAGCACAAAAACATCCCTATGGTAGGGGTAAATTACTCCTTTGATCTTAATGAGCTCATACTATATGGTTCAAGAACTGCAATAGCTAACTTTGCTGGAGCTAATCCGATTAGGTCTGAAAATATTCATTAGAAGTAGGTAGGAGCAACCTTTCTGGAACAGTTATTGTTACTGACCCTAAAGAGTAATTTTGCAGATGTGGCTGCTCCCTATGGGTCCCTCCCCAAAACAGCTTAATCAGAATATAAACGACCTTCCCAGAGATTAGACTGCTCACCTGAATCTTTACTAAATAATAAACTTATTTTTTATTAAACTAAGCATGTATCAGTGTTGCTCAATGAGGGTGCTACTGGCATTCTAGCAGGTAATTCTTTGTGAGGGTCTGTCCAATGCATTATAGGAACGTTGGTATTCCTGGTTCTAAGGCACTATGTGCCAGTTGAATCCTATAGGACAATTTTTAAAAATTACATTCCCAACCCCCTTGAGAACCATGCATTGGTATTTTATAGCCAAAAAATAAAAATTTTCATTTGGAAAAATTATTTGTAAAGAATTAGACTTTAAAATTTGTCCTTCGTTCATTCCAGTTTTTAAATAATTAATTAAACCAGATTCAGAAGGCCTACAGAAAACTGGGCCAGTTTGCCACAGTGGCCACAAGACAATCTTTTTAAAAAGACACAGTTTTATTCTCAAGTTCAAGTTTTGTTGTAAGACTGTTGCTAAATCAACAGCATCTAGAATGTGACTATCTATGAATACTTGTTCATATAAACATTACATCACAATACATTTCTTCTAGTATCTCATTCCCTAAGAAGAGTTTTAAAATCCATCAAAAACATTTTTCTGGAGGTGAATAACCAGTCATGAAATCTATTTAGATGCAATCAAATGACATTTTCAAAAACATTCTTGTAGAATCTGTGCTTAACATCACAGTGAAGTTATTCATTTAAAAGCAGTGGGACTCTAGAAACTCACAATGAGAAGCCTGCATAATCATTTGTACAACTTTTATGTCTTTAATCCCAGAACTGATCTTCTGTGTTGAACTGTCAAGTGATTAAACGGCATAAGTGCATTGCATAGTAAGTTAATAACTGTCTCTAACCAACCTGGGAGAAGATCACATTTGAGAACACTGGAATGAGAAAGGCAAGGAGAACTGTAAATCCCAAACGGTTAGACACTGAAATCGGGTGACAGTGTAATTCATCGCACAGCACTTTCTATTATCTTACCTCGCATAATCCCAAAGAGTTTCTTTCTCCCTTTGCCAGGGTGGACTCCATCATTTCAAATCGTATTTAGGAAGCAGCACGAAGAAACATGTTTCATTCTCCTTAACATCATGTACCTGGCCTGCCCACTGCCATTTCACTGACAGGAGTGGCCAACGTGGGTTTGGAGTCCTAACGTGGCTTTGAGAGCTTGGCTGATCCACTTCACTGACGCTCCTGCTTCTCTTCCTTTTCCCCCAAAGTTCTAGAAATAAAATCCTAGGTGGGATTTGAGAAGACCTCTATCAGGAACCTCCTGTCCCGCCAAGAACAACACTGAGAGCCACTCCTGCTTTTCAGTAAGACTTATCATTGCTCAGGCATCCTAAGTGAAAAAACATAACATATCAGCGTCCCTTCAGCAGAGGCAGTTGTGGCCGCACCCCTGTAAAGGGTACAGGATGCAATCTCCCCATCCTCCCCTCAGCTTCCTTCCTGTGCTTTTCCATGGGAGAATTCCAAAGAATGAATTATGTGTACACGTACACACACACACACACACACACACACACACACACAGTGGACTGATGTCAACAAGCTGACTGTTATCACAAAGAGCAGAACTTTTAGTTTGATTACTCAGAACAGAGTGGTCACTATCAGGGAACGCTAATTTCCTGGGTCCATTAATCAGACATAATATTCATTCACTTTACCGGGATAAGCTTACAGTACCCTAACCAATCCAGAATAGAGTTTGTGGACTTGTGATTTCAAACCGTAAAAAAGGAATGAAACTCTTTCAAATACCGCTTGGCTTTAATGAGAAACCAAAATTGTGATTATCAAACCAGAAGTGATTTTTAGATCTGACTTTTAATGCATAAATAAATACAATCATCAATCTCGCTGGTGCTCTTGGCTTATGTTGGGAAGAGGTTGGGAATCCCCGGTTCAAATGAATTGTTCATTAACGGGGAAAGGGGCCACCTGACGCTGTTGACTCACCCAGGGCAGTCACTGCAACTTTTAAGTGCTGGTTGATGGGTGCATGCAATCAAAGGCTACAAGACCCTATCTTTCTAGCAAACTTCCAGGAAAGCAAGATGAGATATCATCATCTGTCACATGCTTTATCTATAGAAAGGCAGACTGGATCTAAGCTCCACACCACATTTGGTAGCTGTAATTTTCTCCCCTCAATCTCCTTAACTCAGACACAGTTTGACATGAAGCTACAAAGGATCACAAAGCTTTGGGCTGCTTCTGGAATAGACTGAGTGAACACAGCAAGCCTGGAACTCCAGAATCACCACCCTGACCAGGCCCCTTTTGGACGTGCAATCCCAACTGAGTCTTAGAACAAAATACTGCTGATCTTTGGGTGTGTCCTAGCAAATAACAATAATAGCAAGTATGTACAAAATGCCTACTAAGTACCAGGGACACATAATAGATGCTTTAATCTCTAATGAGTCTCACTGTGCAATAAGGCTGAGGTCAGTAGTGTTATTAGGCCCATATTACAGAAGAGGAAACTGAGGCTCACAGAGAGAAAGTGACAACAGTTAGGATTTAAAATTAAATCTGGCCTGACCTGTGGTGGCGCAGTGGGTAAAGCGTCAACCTGGAATGCTGAGGTCCCCAGTTCAAAACCCCGGGCTTGCCTAGTCAAGGCACATATGGGAGTTGATGCTTTCTGCTCCTCCCCTCTTCTCTCTCTGTCACTGTCTCTCTCTCTCTCTTTCTGTCTCCTCTCTCTAAAATGAATAAATAAAATAAAATAAATAAATAAAATTAGATCTGAACAACACTCAAGCCCACACTCATTTACAACAAGCTGCCTCCCTCAAATAATGCTGTGAGAATGCCAGCGACCTCACTTATTCACAGGTTGGTCCATGAGCCCACAGTGGCCTCATTCACATTAGAAGATTAGAAAAAATAAATCTAGAAAGTACAATTCATTGGCATCAAAGATGACTACAGCCTATGAAAAATAGACTTCTCAACAATCTCAACTTCTTTGTTTTCATCCTCAAAGAATGTATATAATCTGAACTCTTGCCTACTTCCTAACTATGAACTATCAGACTTTCCTTGGGGTTGTAGAGAAACTCACACTCTGGTCCCAGTGCAGCCATTACTGCCACTTACTTCAATGTCTCTGGACCCCACCTGATACCACTCCGGCCCTCCAACCCATGATTCTTTGCCTTCCAAATGTTGTAACATTTTGCAGATACACCACTTTAGCTGAACTCTAGGTCCTGGCCCACTCACATGTCACTGAGGTTTATGTATGAACAGACTATTTTCCCATGTGAAGAAAACCTGCTTCCCCACAGCATAAGCCATTGTCATAATGGAATGAGATTTCCAAGTTAATCAAGAAAGAAACTTAGAGGATGAAGCAAGGGAGGTTAGAAATATGTTGGAGCTTAGACTTAAGGCCATCATACTCACATACCCTCTTGTGGGGATGATATTTCTTAATCACAGGCCCATTCAGCCAATACCTTCTTGATCCCAGTCAACTATTGGCTTGAGAAGGTACTGCCAGAGAAGCATAGTGTCAAATCTCAAAATTTACACATGCTATTTTTCCTCTTTCCACAACCACACCCCTCTGGGAAAAAAGTCCAAAAAAGAAAAACAATGATGACAAACAATATAGGGAAGCACATTAATACTAATATTGCATTCATATAACAGCTTAGCATTTTCACTTCCTATGGTATTGGGCCCTGGGAGGTAATTGTGAACAAGACAAACATAGCCTCTACTCTTTCTTGCACAGCTTCTATTTTAGAGAGAGAGAGAGAAGAAAAAAAGCTGAAAACATATAAAATAAACTCTTTCATTACTGTTTTGATGCATGCTACAAAGAAGAAGAGAATGTTGTCAGGGAACAGCCGAACTGCTGGCATGACCCAGGTCACAGAACCAGAGAGAGCTCCCTCAGGGAATCAAGGTGTGAACTGAACTCAGAAGGTGACTGGGAGTTGAGCACGAGAGGAGGGAAGAGGAAAGGGTAATAATATTCTATACAGAAGAGCCGTGCAGAGGTCGGGTGCTGGGAGGCAGTATGGTACTTCCAAAGACTGAAGGAAGACCAGTGGGACGAGAACACAGAGGATAATGGAGAGAGAAGGCCAGTAAAGAACAGACTAGAAGTTTTAAGCTGCTGTGTATAGGGCGTGAAAAGGAGGCTTAAAATTAAGGAATGGAAAATTTCCCCATCCCCATAAGGTCTCCTCTGAAAGCCCAATTGATTATCACAGGTCTTAACATTCAAAGCTATCGATCTAGCAAGGATGCTTGGGAGTGGAACTGTGATCTGTGGGTGCCGAAAAGATTAATCATAGAAAATTAAAGAGATCACTTAACTTAAGTAGCTTATTCCCAAAGCTCACACAATACTTACTAAGAGCAAAGTAGAGAAGAACAAAGACATAATTCTTAGATTACACTACAAATGGACAGTGAAAAAAATGCAACAGTTTATGCTGGTACCAAAAAACACAAAGAAGAAAGAATCAAGGTCAGCACATGAGGAAGGAACAACCTTTTTCCTGAAAAGCGCATCATAAATTTCCTTTGTGTTCATGCATTTTGCATGCCTCCAAATCTGACATCACTCACATGCATTATTTAGGTTTTGTAGCAAGTGTCTGCTTATCTGCCCCAATTTTTATTGGCTGCTTTTTCCGCTGACATTGTGTTCATAGAGAAGCCAGATGAATGCCTGTCTCATCACCACTGTGTTTTCAGATTCCTCAAATCTTCCAACGGAAATACACATCAGTTTGTGTGTAAATTAGAAAGCGTTTTTGAAAATATGTCAAAAATGAGACAGTTGCTACAAGATCAAGGGGAGGACCTCAAATTAAAACCAAATAGACACATACACATGGAATATGTGGTTTTTAATAAAACTGGCTTAGAATGTGTAGGCAATCAAATGTAATAAAAATAATAATAGCTGTCATCTGTTACCTATTAAAAATTTACTACATTCCAGGCACTGGAAGCGTGTATTCACATCCCCTCATTTAATCCTCAGGGTAAACTTCTGGCACAGTTATTACAATCCCTGCTTCACAAATTAAGAAAGCTGAGGGACAGAAAGATTGAATAACTTGCTTGCATAAGACACCATAGCAAGGAACTAGCTGAATTTCAAATCTCTGTATGAGTTAGCTTATCCACACATTCTCCACTGCTATACAACTTCCCCCAACAATAGCCAACTACCATTCACCAAGAGCCAAGACCATGTTCAGTACTTCAGAATCACTAATGAATAGAATTCTCACAGCAATTTGGAAGGTGCTATTATTCCCAAGACAAGGAAACAGTTTAGAGAGGTCTGGTAACCTGACCACAGGCACACAGTGGCAAGGTTGAAAAGTGCAGAGGAAGTTTTTCCAGGAGTCGGCACAACTTCACAACAACAACATTTTTGTGGTTCAGTAAAAGTAAATATGGACAATTACTTTCATAGGGCTTTGCAGTTTTATCTGGGAAATTTTCATTATCCTTTGGAAGAAAGTCCCCAAAGGACTGATTATCTCATTTCCAGTGGATTAGAAAATCCTTTTATCAATGTCCATTCTAGCCAAAATATTGGGATTGTGATCCATTGATTCCACACATAAGAATAAATGACCATCACTTTGTTAAATTTATAACACACCAATACACACAAGCAGATGTAAGGTGCCAAATCTCTGCAGGGCATACATGAATAAGAATAAATGTGGTTCTTTTTCTTTCAGTAATTTCCACTACAGAATCAAAGACATAGCTCACAGCGCCTCCTTTCTTTAAATAATATGTATGTCAAAGTTCTAAAAATATAATGTTTTTCCTGATGGGTGAATTTCATAATAACATGTAAGAATACAATATTTTTCCTTATCAGTAAGTTTTATATTAACCCCATATTAATATAAAGACAAGTGCTTTACAGTGAAATATTAAGGTGGTTTATATACAATCCTACCTCCCTCATTCAATTCATAACTGTTTAATTGCATGGCTAATGGGTTCTGTAGCAATATTAAATTTTACTACAAATAAAAGTCCCTTATTGTAAAGCAGAGTGAATTTAAGAATAGATTTTAAACATGTAAACCCTGAAAATAAAATGAAATCAATAGAGGAGGATGTAAAAATCTTTTATTTGTGTGAGTGGGGTCTTTGTTTCTGTCTGTAAAATAAGAACGTTACCTTTTCCCAATAATGCATGCTGCTGAGATAGCAACGACTGTATATCCTGGAGACTCTGGTGAATGCACAGATGCAGAGACCTCAATGTTGTCACATGAGTGAACTCGTTCAGAGTCGGCATTGAGGAAACGCTCCAGTAGGGCGCGATGCATGCAGGATCAAATACACAGATTCCCAACCCTGAAGAAGTAGTGCTCAAATTCTATTGTGCATTAAAATCATGCGGGGAGACTCTTGTTTAAAATTCAGACTCCACAGAGCAAACCACAGCAACTCTGATTCTGCAGGGTCTTAAGAGTCAGCATTTTTAAACAATTACCCCAACTAATTCTGATACAGGTGGTCCTTATACCATACTTTAAGAGACACTGGCCTTCTCAAAATCTAATAGGCCACACCTTAACGTACATGTATGTGAATGTCACATTTTATTTTGCAAATTTGTTTTATTAGAGAACTCAAAAGAGAGAGAGAGAGAGAGAGACGCAGCTTTGTACCTTTGCAGTGTTCCCTCCCCTAACAATTCTCATTTCCAATCCGTTAAAAAAAAAGTCTAATAGGAAGTCAAGCAAGTACAAGGAAAATAAAGACAGGAAGGGACACTGACATGAGACAAGAGTTTTCATCTGTCTTTAAGGCTAGAATAGTGCTCCTCAAGATATGGGCCGTGGAGCAGCGCCAGGCCACGAGATGGCTGTTAATGATCTGACACAGAATGGAAATTGAGTGGAAGGCTTTAGAAACATGTTACAGACATTTGTCAAAGTAATTTTAAATGTGCTCAATCTAATGGCAAAGTGTAGGCTTATATTTTATAGATCTTGTTTTTTATTGCATTTAATTCTGGTAACATTTGGTTTTTATTTTGTTTTACAAAAGATCACTGTCTATGAAGGATTTGAATGGCAACAGGTGACTTGAGAAGCGTTGGTGGGCTTCAGCTGGAGACTCCAGCCATACCTGGTTAGTCCAGTGAGCCTCCTACCCTGGATCGGATACAAACTTGACTCACTTGATGTCATCTCAAAAGGTTAGGGAACTGAAAGGATTGACTGAATGAATGTTGAACAAATATTATTAGCTTCTCACAATAACTCAGTCTGAATCTCTCAGCAATACACCATTCTGTGTGTATGTTTGTGAGTGTGTGTGTTTGAATTAACTAACTTTTTTATAACTTGTACCACCTTTTAGAATAACATGTTAGTAAAAATTTCCTGAGTTTACTTTCAACAGCTAAAAAATAGCACTTGTTTCACTTATTATAAATGTGCATCTTTCAACTTTGAAAGAGACCCATGAGTTTTAATACACTGCTCAAAAAATTAGGGGATATTTTGTCGCTTCACATTCATTTTGAAATATCCTCTTCATTTTTGTGAGCAGTATATTTGAGAATTCAAAGATGAACTTTATCACTTTAGGATATACATCGGGCATCTATCACTTATCTGTGAATCTTTGCTGACATGTAATTCTTGTTTCAGGCTGTTCTCAAAGAACAGGCTTTTAATGGTCATCTTAAAACAAGGTCCCTATCAACTAACTGTCTAACAATTTCCATGATATTTAGCAATGACAACTGTTGGGCAGATGAAATATATTATGCTCACTTTGTTAAAGATGGCGCTGCCCACGTGCAAGTTTTAAGAGTAAGCTTTTCCCCACACCCTTGACTGATTGAATGATGTGGGGTGGTGCACTCTCATGAGGAATCCTCCCATTATGCCTCAGATAAGTGACTTTGTATCAGAGACTTCCTTGTTTGTAGATTGGATTAAAGGTTTGGATTTCTATACTGAGATTAGCATTAGAGAGGAGAGCGAGAAAGGCCATGTGGAGGAGGCCAGGAGAAGCAGCCAAGATGGCGGAGAGCTGAGGAAGAAGCCAGTTTGTGCAGGAGGAGATGGGGAACAGAGGTAAATAAGTCTGGTGAGCTAAAAACCTTTGATTCTAGGAAACTCGGATAAGTCAGTAGCTTTGTGAGCACTGAATGAGTGGTTTTGGAGCCCAGTGAGTGTTTTTACTTGCCCGCTGGGTGCTAGCTAGAATTAAACTGATGGTTCACCAGTTCTTGGCTCCATTGTTTCATTACCATCTGTCTGAATCCAATGCGAACCTGCACTGGCCAGGCAGCTGTCATGGTGGCCTTGGATACTGGCTTTACAACAACAGTCATAAGAAGCCCATGTGTCAGTAAATTATTCCAGCCATAAGTACATGGGACACAGATTTCATTTTGTAATTTTCCTGCCTCCTAGTAAACCCTAAAAATTCTCTCCCTTATTGAAGACCTGCATTCTAAATAGTATTAAATTCTAGACAGTCTTACAATTCCTGCCTCAGGTATCCCTTGGTAGGAGCTGGCAGTTGCTACTTTTGCTCTCAGTGCTGCCAAGAATAACTTTTCCCCTTCCAAGTTAAACATGGTGTTTATGAAAGGTAAGAAACAGAGAACCTGGAAGTATGAGTGTACACACAACAGGCAAGGGCACAATAATAGCAACTGCACTTCTAGTTGCCAAGATCTCTAGCCAGGATAAATGAAAAATGAGGAATTTCCCCCTCTACATTGTGTCCCTTTTTTGAAGGAGGTAAAAAGTCAAACTTTAATATCCAAGTTCATTCTATGACGCTTAAAAGTTATAAATTGTCATACACTAATTATTTTTAACATTTTAGAATCCAATTTAAGACATTTTCTCATTCATTCAGTTAATTATATGACTAAGAATTCTCTGACAACTTGTAGGCAATATAAAACAGCACTGGTTCTGCAGCTAAAATGGACAGAGAATTATTAGCTGTATGACCTTGGCCAAATGATTAACCTTATATTTCAATTCCCTCATCTCCAAAATGTGGATAACACTGCATGGGCAGCACAATTTTGAGAGGACTGTAAAGCTACATATAACAAGTAGACAGTGCCTGGCACAGTGTATCTACTGTCAGTAAACTCTCAGATGTTAGTGTTACTGTTATTCTCAAGAAGGAAGACTTAAAATCACCGAAATATCATGAGAAGTTTCCAGCATTTTATTTCTGTAGACAAATACACCAAGTAGATTAATGACAGTCCACCAGGAAGGCGAAGTTCTACCAGAAGCTGGCCAGGCAAAGTGACCCCTGGAGTCACCTGATCTAGGTTATCTGACAGGATTAAACCAGGCTTTAAATCCATACTTTTAGTAAAATTACTTGACTATCTTTGGAGAAAAAGAATTACCTTTCTTCAGCTACCTTAAGGAATTATAATTATGTTAATTCCTTCATTGTACTATCTACATTTGTTTCAGCCATCCCTTTGGGAAAGGTTAATTGAAGCAGACAAAACCAAAATCTCAAGATATCTTTGTAAGAGTAGATGGCACTCATCCAAGTGCCTTTCCTGGAACAAGCTGTGAGGACTGGATTCGCTCCCACCCTTCCCTGTCCAGCTATATTTAAGGCTCTGTAAGCATTTCCATTATAGACTACTATCATCAGGATTTGTCATTTTATCTTCTAATCTGTTTTAGAGTTTATGTATAAACAGTTCAATCAAACTTTTTTTAAAAGTTGTTTTGTTTTGTTTAAATTCAGTGGGAAGAGGGGAGACAGAGAGACAGACTCCCGCATGCACCCTAACCGGGGTCCATCTAACAAGCCCACTAGGGGGCAATGCTCTGCTCATCTGGGGGGGGGGTGTCATTCCATTGCTCGGATACTGAGAGGCAATGGAGCCATCCTCCGCACTCAGGGTGTAAGGCCAGGAGCCGCCATCGTGGCCATTCACATGCAGGTTCCCATTGGATTCGGGCTGACGGTGAAGAAATGGCAGAGTCGGAGGATGGTAGGCCATTCTGTTTATTGGTGTCTCACCAATACAGGCAAGCCACAAGAGAAGACAAGGGAGAAGCAGAAAACCAGCTTTTCCCATGGAGGTCAAGGGATCAGGGAGGCCCCTGCAATGGGGATAGCAGGAACCTAGAGAGCTCAAGCTACTGGTCTCTCCCATTTTATAGCATAGATAATCCAAACCTTTAATCCAATTATACAAACAAGGAAATCTCTGTATAATGGGATTTCTCAGGAGAGTGCACCACCCTACATTATCCAATCAGTCAAGGGTGTGGGGAAGAGCTTACTCTTAAAGCCAAGCCTTAGGTCATAACAACCTGGCCTGCTTACATTACAGCCTTTCCCCCACACCCATCCCAAGCACAAGGGCAAATAATATTACCTGGGTGACGGGCTTCCATGTGGGCAGCACCATCTTTAACAAAGTGAGCATATTATATTTTATCTGCCCAACAATCCACCCCTATGCTCACTTTACTACCCACAATCTACACTACCGGCATCCCTGTACAAGGAAATTAAGTACATTACACAAATTACAGCAGTAGCACAAATCATACAGTTTCAACAATTACAAAGGTACATTGCATAAACAGAAACAGTACCAACTACAGCAATAGGATTAACAAATCAAAAGCTATGGGTGAAATGACAGAGCTGTCAACGGCACCAAGAGAGGCAAATCTTTTCCCTCTGGCAGAATACAGGCCAGAGTTTTATCTGCAGACAGCACCGTAGCTGGTACCAGAGGCCGCCCTGAGCGGGCATACCAAACCTTATTGGCCAATACACTAGCATCTGCTGGTTCTACGTGTAGTAAAATAGGAGAACTCATTATCGGCCATAAAGAAATTACAAAGGTGCCCTTTATTATGCTGTCCCCCTGAGCACTCAAAGGATAATACACTTCTACCTTAGGCGGCCAGGTGCTGGTTGCCCAAGGAGTTAACTGGAGGTCCACCTCTAGCCCCTTTCCCCATGGTGCCAACAAGGCCACCCATCTCATATGGGGGGCCTGGACAGTCCAGGGCCAAGTCCATTGAAGCCGTTGGCCTTTAAGAAGGGCTGTTGGGGCAGGCAAGAGCACGTTGCCCTGCTGTCCAAAGCCTGGCTTGAGTAAAATGTCCTTGGTGCGTATCTGCAACTGAATGGGGGCAGCTGCCCGATGCAGGAGGGCGTCCACTGGAGCTGGGCTCCCACGTCGAGGTCTCTCATTCAAAATCCGGAGTACTGTCCATAAGCGGCGTGTCCATCCAGTAAGGGAGCTGGTGCCCCCCTCCTGTCGCAGTCCCTGCTTTAAGAGTCCATTATACCGCTCAATGATACCAGCAGCTTGGGGGTGGTAGGGAACATGATATTTCCAGTCCACCCCCAGCTCTTGAGCCCATTGCCTCACCATTGAACCAGTGAAGTGGGTACCGTTGTCACTTTCAAGGACCAGTGGTCGCCCATATGCAGCACTCAGGCGGTCCAAAGCCTGTATGACTGCCCTCTGGTCAGGATTACGGGAAGGATAAGCAGCAAGCAGACCTGTGGCAGTATCTACACAAGTGACTGCATACTGGTACCCTTCTGACTTTGGTAAGGGTCCAATGATGTCTATCTGCCATCGTGTCAGTGGAACATGACCCCTCTGGATCTGTCCAGGTGACACCAGTGGTCTCCGAGGGTGCTCCTTGGAACACACTGCACATTGCTCACAAGCTGCAAGTACCTCTGCATAGGACACAGGCAAGTTCCATGCCTTAACCGTAGCCCACATAGTTTTCTGTCCTGCATGGAGCAGGCGCCGGTGGAGCCATTGCGCCACATCACCTGCAGGTGCAGTCTCCAACCACCGCACCTTTGCCAATGTATCTGCCTCATCATTCCCAGGATGGGCTAGAGGGGCATGCCCCGTGACATGATATACTGTCACCTGCTTCTGGTGTCCTATTTCCCATAAGTCCTGCCACATGGCCTGACCCCATAGTGGGCGGTGCATTACCATCCACTGGTTAATGTGCCAAGTAGCAATCCAAAGGGTCAGTCCACGATATACAGCCCAGCTATCAGTACAGATCACCACAGGTGAAGGTTCATTGTGGGCAACTAGCCAAACAGCTCTTAATTCTGCCCATTGGCTGCTTTGGCCTGTACCTGTGTCCATCCAAATAGTCTCAGTGGCCGGATGGAAGGCTATGGCCGTCCACTTGGCAGGTTGGCCCCTGCTGGAACCATCAGTATACCAGGCATCCTCAGGGATGGGCACCCGCCCCTCCTGGTAGGGACTGACTTCAGGTTCTGCTTCCTGAGCCCCCGCTGCACCTGACTCTAAGGTTGCATAGGTGACTGGACCCAAGACTTCCTGCAGTTCTGCCCTCAACGGGCTGGTGCTAAGAGCACAGCGTTGTTGCAGGTAGGCACCCCACTTGGCCAGGGTGGACATTTGGGCCATACCACTACGTGGTTTTGTCGCCCAATCTCTCACCCATCCTGCAATAGGGTATGTTGTCTTGACTGTAACTGGTGTTGTGGTTGTAATACTCTCAGTGGCCAGGAGGGCAGCATACACAGCTGCCAGCTGCTTCTCTACTAATGAGTAACGAACTTCAGCACCTTTCCACAATTGGGACCAAAACCCAATAGGTTGCCGTAAGCGCTCTGTTCGTTGCCACAAACCCCATCCAAACCCCTCCGAGGTTACATGAACATCTAGCTCACAGGGCCTGGCAGGATCAAACACATTCAAGGCCTGTGCCACCTTGACAGCTCTCTTAGCTGCTGCAAATGAACCTTGCGCCTGCTCAGTCCAATCCCAACGAACCCCCTTCCGAATAAGGTTGTACAAGGGGCGTAGTAACTGAGCCAAATGGGGTATAAATGCTCGCCAATACCCCAACAGACCTAAGAATTCCTGTAACTGTTTTACCGTAGTGGGCACAGGGTATGCTTGGATCTTATCTATAACTGCATCAGGGATAACTTTTGTTTTACCCGACCAGACAACTCCCAAGAATTTAACAGATAACCCAGGTCCTTGCAATTTGTCCTCATTGACTGCCCAGCCTAATGCTTTCAAATGGGATAGCAGGGTAGGGACTGCTTGCTCCTGTTCTGGAAGAGAATCACTAGTTAACATAATATCATCAATATAATGATACATGCGAACTGCCTCAGGCTGTTTCCATTTAGCCAGGTCAGCAGCCACCAGCCCATGGCACAAGGTGGGGCTGTGCAAATAGCCCTGGGGTAATACTGTAAAAGTCCATTGTCTCCCTTCCCAACTGAAGGCAAATTGGTCTTGACTCTCTGCAGCTATATCAATGGAGAAGAAAGCATTGGCCAAGTCTGCCACAAAGTGGTATGTCCCCAACTCATGGCTTAGCCGATCCATCATGTTAGCTATTGAGGGAACAGCAGCGTGCAAAGGGGGAACAACTTTGTTAAGTTCTCTGTAATCTACTGTCATTCTCCAGGTTCCGTCTGGTTTGCGCACAGGCCATACCGGGGAGTTGTAAGGACTGTGTGCTGGCCGAATGATCCCCACCTTTTCTAGTTCGAGGATTGTCGCTGTGACTTCTTCATAACCACCTGGCAGGCGGTACTGCTTGGTGTTAGTCACACGCCGAGGGATGGGCAATTGCAAAGGGGAATGTGATGCATGTCCCCGCAACACTGCCTTCACAACCCTGATCCGTAGCCGGAACTCCCCAGCTGTAGTTTCCAACCATAGTCCTTGAAGGACATCTATCCCCAAAATATATTCAGGAATAGGAGATACATACACCTTATATGGCTTAGGAGGCAGTCTTCCTATCCCCAGTGGAATAGTTACTGGCTTCACTTGAACAGTTTGGCCCCCATAGCCATCAATGGCCACTGGGGTCCCAGCAAACCGCTCTGGGTTCCCATAGAGGAGGGAACATTCTGCACCTGTATCCACCAAGGCCAACACTCGTTGTACATTGGAAGGGGACCAGTGGATAGCCAGTTCCACATGTGGCCTCCGGTCCCCGCCCATCCCCGTTAGACGGGTCCCTCGGCCCTTTTCCTATTCAAACTGGTACAATGGGTCTTGGGATTTCTCCTCTCCCTCGGCTGTCTCTATCATATAATCTTGTAACCGAGCTACCCGCGCACCAAATGTTTTATTGGTAGCTGCTGGGGCCCTTCGTCTCAATGGCTGGAACTTCTGTTCTGGTTTAAGCTGCCGCCAAAGCTCCAAAAGAATTCCATTAGACTGGCCATCCAATTTCCCCTTATCTGCTCCAGCCGCAATCAAATCTACCCACATCTGTGTTCGGGTAACCTTTATAGGCCCGTTTCCCTTGTTAGTTGGGGGGGCAACATGGGCAGCAGCCCTCACTGCTTTATGATCTCTAGTGGCTTCCAACTCTCCCAAATCTGCTACCATCTGTGTAACTACATTGATGGGCTGCCCCACATAGGGGCCCAAGATAGCCACAAGTGACCCAAAAAGGGCTGACGGGGCGCTAGCAAGAATAAATTCCCTCATTTTTGCCGTAAACACTTCCTCATCTGGCCCACGGGACCCAGGGTTGAAAACAGCATTCTTCATACCTAGTTCCCGAAGGACCTTTACTAACTCGCTGTAGCACTGCCACCGACTCATTGCCCCTGGCAATTCTCCAGCATTCTGCCAGACCATACGAATGGCAGCCATCACCCATTCTAATAGGGTATGGTCTCCAGGGTTGCCATGGCAGTTCTGAAGACGCTGCCTCAAGGAGGAGTGTGTGGTAATGGCGGCCAATTTCTCCATCTCTGTTCCGGAGAGCATGATGCCATCCACCCCTATGTCCCATAATCGTAGTAACCAGGCTACCAGGGATTCAGTAGGTTTCTGCCTAAATTGTGCCCCCAACTCCATCAGCTCTGCCTGGGTATAGGGCCGGACCACAGAGTGTTCCATTACCTGGGCAGGAGGCTGTGGCTGCCCCTGAGGGACTCTAAGCTGCT
The DNA here is from genome assembly GCA_037038555.1 of Rhynchonycteris naso. NCBI lineage: Eukaryota > Metazoa > Chordata > Mammalia > Chiroptera > Emballonuridae > Rhynchonycteris > Rhynchonycteris naso. The sequence goes on along the minus strand of CM072997.1, from coordinate 37,694,234 downwards.
GGGTTTTTACCTTCTTGGCGACCACTGGTCGGGCTCTCAGTGTGCGTATGGCAGCTTCAGCCTGAGCCTTCTCATCCTCAGAAGAGGAGTTGCAAGCGCCTGCTCCCGCTGACTCAAAACCAGTCCACCGGCATGGGTGCTGCTGCTCCTTTGGCGACCGTTTAGGCTCCTGTGGCTGCTGGCTTTTGGCCAGAAGCTGAGACTCGAGCTCTTGAATCCGCAGTTGTTTCTCCAACAACTGCCGGTGGAAACGTTCAGCTTCCAGGGCAAACTGCAACTCGCGAACCCGTAATTCCTTCTCCAGTGCTCGCTCCAATTCCAGCCTTTTCTGCCGTTCGATTTGCAATTCATACTGAAGCTTTCGACCTCGAGCAGCTTCTTTCACAGAACTCTTGGTTTCCTCTTTAGTAAAAAACACGCAGCCCACAGCTCCTAAAAGGATAGCCATGGGAAGCCAGAACTGCAACCAGTCCTCTACCCCACCCCTTAGGGGTGGTGGCCCCATACCGATCTCCGAATCCTGCCGCAAACTACGCCAGTTGTAAGGCCAGGAGCCGCCATCGTGGCCATTCACATGCAGGTTCCCATTGGATTCGGGCTGACGGTGAAGAAATGGCAGAGTCGGAGGATGGTAGGCCATTCTGTTTATTGGTGTCTCACCAATACAGGCAAGCCACAAGAGAAGACAAGGGAGAAGCAGAAAACCAGCTTTTCCCATGGAGGTCAAGGGATCAGGGAGGCCCCTGCAATGGGGATAGCAGGAACCGAGAGAGCTCAAGCTACTGGTCTCTCCCATTTTATAGCATAGATAATCCAAACCTTTAATCCAATTATACAAACAAGGAAATCTCTGTATAATGGGATTTCTCAGGAGAGTGCACCACCCTACATTATCCAATCAGTCAAGGGTGTGGGGAAGAGCTTACTCTTAAAGCCAAGCCTTAGGTCATAACAACCTGGCCTGCTTACATTACAGCCTTTCCCCCACACCCATCCCAAGCACAAGGGCAAATAATATTACCTGGGTGACGGGCTTCCATGTGGGCAGCACCATCTTTAACAAAGTGAGCATATTATATTTTATCTGCCCAACACAGGGTCAACTCACTCCAATCAAGCCATGGCTGCAGGAAGTGAAGAGAGAGAGAAAGAGAACTGAGAGGGGAGGGGGAAAATGGAGAAACAGATGGGCGCTTCTGCTGTGTGCCCTGACTAGGAATTGAACCTGGGACATCCACACACTGGGCTGACACTATACCATGAGCCAACCAGCAAGGGCTAGCTGTTGTTTTTTTAATTAAAAAACTTCCTCCATCTGTTTCTTCATCCCTTCCCCTCTCACTTCTCTCTCTCTCTCTTCCCCTTGTACAGACAAAGGCTCCATTGGAGTGAGTTGGCGTGGGCGCTGAGGATGGCTCCATGGCCTCTGCCTCAGGCACTGAAATGGCTCTGGTTGCAATGGAGGAATGCCCCAGGTGGGCAGAGCATCACCCCCGAGAGGGTATGCTGGGTGGATCCCAGTAGGGTGCATGTGGGAGTCTGTGTCCTTGCCTTCCCACTTCTTACTTCAAAAAAATACAAAAAACAAAAAATCCCCACCAAAAATAATTTACTTCAGTAAAGGATAATACCACAAGGAGGCAGGAGGCAGGAGGCAGGACAGAAACACCAGAAAAGTAAGAATTATTTTACATATTAAAAAAAATTAACTGCCATGGCTTAATAAGCAATGATACATGCTTAAGAAATACATGCCACTAAAAATTATATAAATTCAGTGGTCACTGTGCCACAGTCTGTAATAATTATAAACTATATGAGTATCCAAAAATAAATGAGTGGCTAAATTATAGCACAGCCATATTACAGGATTTTATGCAGCCATCATACAACTTTCCCAAATAATTCTTTTTTCCAAATACTTTTCTTTTTCTTTCTATTTTTCTGAAGTGAGAAGTGGGGAAGCAGTCAGACAGACTCCCACATGTGCCTGACCGGGATCCACCTGGCATGTCCACCAGGGGACAATGCTCTGTCCATCTGGGGCTTTGCTCCGTTGGGGCCAGAGCCATTCAAGTACCAGAGGTGGAAGCCATGGAGCTGTCCTCAGCGCCCAGGCCAACTTTGCTCCAATGGAGCCTTGGCTGTGGGAGAAGAAGAGAGAGATAGAGAGGGAGGAGAGGGGGAATGGTGGAGAAGCAGATGGGTGCTTCTCCTGTTCCCTGGCTGGGAACTGAACCCGGGACTTCCACAAGCTGGGCTGATGCTCTACCGCTGAGCCAACCAGCCAGGGCCTCCAAATACTTTTTAATTATATGCATAATGCTCATGATATAAGTGGAAAACACATTGCAGAGCCATATGTACAAGAACTTAATTGTGTTTAATAATGCATATACTATTTATAAAAATAAAATTGTAAAAGAAATATATCAAAATAGTCATGATAATTATTGCTTGGCAGGAAGACTTAAGTGTTCCTTATATACTTTAATTTTTTCAACTTGTCTGTAATGAACTTGCATTACTTTAATAATCAGAAAAGAGAGGCTTTAAATTTGGCTTAGTGTGACAGGGAAATACAAAAATAGTAATATAGAAAAAATGAAGTTTGACAGCTCTTTTCTATCTTTTTATGCCCTCTGTGTTTCCCTTGCAAATCTATCTTTAATCATCAACTATTCTGACACTTGAAAATATTACTTATACTGTATTATGAATTTATGAAGTACTCGATTCAAAAAGAGTTTTTATTTATCAAGAGGAGTTGCTCCAAAGAGTGACCTTGTAGCTAACTACATACTGTCTCAAGCTACTAAAAAACATAAGTATCATCCATCATAATGGCACCTCTATAGAGGACAAAACAGATTTAGGATATATCTGATAAGGGTATAGAAAAAATAAAATTGGAAGCAAGAGATATCACATGAAAATCCTGGCCAGTTGGTTCTGTGGTAGAGTATCAGCCCGGCATGTGAATGTCCTGGGTTTGATTTCCAGTCAAGGCACACAAAGAGGTACCCATCTCCTTCTCCATCCCTCCCCCTCCCGCTTTTCTCTCTCTCTCTTCCCCTGATGAAGCTATAGCTCAATATGAGTGAGCTGGCCCCATGCACTGAGGATGGCTCCATGGCCTCCACCTCAGGCACTAAGAAGAGTTTGGTTGCTGAGCAACGGAGCAATGCCCCAGATGGGCAGAGCATCACCTCCTAGTGGGTTTGCTGGGTAAATCCCAGTGGGGACGCATGTGGGAGTCTGTCTCTGCCTCCCTTCCTCTCAGTTAAAAAAATAAAACTAGTTTGAATCTAAGTAGGTTTTAACTTGTATTCAAAACTTCAAGTACCAAGTCATCAAACCAAAATACACCCCGCTCCCAACGGAATTATGACGTCAATTTAAATCAAACATAAATATCAAAAGAATTCAGAGTCACAGGCTATCTCAGGGCTTCTCTAATTCCTACTGAAACACAGACACGCAGCACGCACACATATACAAATACTCAGAAGTCACAATACAAGCAACCACTGTAAACATTCATGGCCACAGATATCATTTTCAGTTTCTCTTTAAAGAAACTTAAATAAACTCTACCAGAAAAACAATTTTTACTTAAAAATAAAAAAACAACCTTGTGTATCATTATGCTTTAGCTACTATACAAAGTACCATCACATGTGATCTATGTACATCAATGTTAGAAAATGTGGTCCAGGAGGACACACTGTCATGTCCAGTTGTCTGCTGCAGTCTGCTCTTTGAGATAAGAATGGTATTTTATTAATCTTCAGACTCCTAACAAATTATCCAATGCTGGTAAACAACCAATACATATTTTTGATTAAATGAATAAGAACTCATTCTCTATTTTAGATTTTATTTCCCTTAAACTTTGTCTCAAACATAAATGTGAAGTACTTCATAACTTACTGGTCTCCAAATTTATGTACCTAGGAGCAACTGTGAAAGCAAAAATTTGAAGCAATACTAAGAATGAACAGACACATTTAAACAACATTATACTGAGAAGTAAAAAGAATCTGATAACAAAACAAAATAGTTTTTCATTCTTAGGAGGGAAAACAGAAAAGAGTTACAAACTCTGTAAAAACTACTCTTCAATAATGCTCAAATTTCATAAGCAGGCCAAGGATGTTTCAATAATTTAATCCCTTAATCAACTGGAAACCAAGTTGGTTAAAGTTCTGCCTTCGCTTTCACTTCCTACTTGCACAGAGCTTCGAGGTGCACCGGAGAAGAGAAATAAGGACCTTTTCAGGTTTTTCCTGGGCCATGCCTATGGGTGTAGCCTTCTAGAGTCCCAGGAACATATCAAAGTTTTTCATGGCCCTCTACAAACATTTTGTCCTCGTATACTTTTTTGGTCAGCCCTTTTTGTGCTCAGGCAGGTGTGATGTTAAACAACTGCCAGTGATTGTTTCTGACAAATGCCCTGGAGATAGGGTTGTGTACTGAGTGAGCCCTGAGTCAGAAGAAATGAAGGTTAGTCCTGTGAATCCGGGCAGTTTCTAACAGCTGGCAGACACATCAAGTGGAGACCATCCTCTAGGGATGAGGCTTGGGGGAGCCGACAACCTATTGTGCCCCTGTTAGTGGATGTTAGGCTGCTTGTTTTCTCAGCTGCCCTGGTCACAAGGTTGTTGGTTTTCAAAACTATTGTGGAGCTGTGGAAAAAGGTATAAAAATAAGGCAAGTTAAAACACCACAAAGCTAAAACCCATTGTTTTGAGATTCAACCTGTTTCTTGAATAAATGTTCTTCTGGTGCTTAAAATCCTTTGGTTGATTACCAGAATTCTGAAAAAGTATGAAAATGTTCTCCCCTGCACTCACTGCTGTGGGAATAACAGACTTTAAGAGATTTTTCTGTACCATTCAGAGATTCTTCTCCTCAGAGTCACCCATTAAAGATTATGTTAGGGGTTTTCCTATTGGATTTCTCAGTTCTACCAGCTGCCATTTTTAATAAGCACAATTGCTTAAAGCATGACACCCAGGAAAGTCAAAAGTCCTTTATAAACACTATTCTGCAACAACAAATTCCACTGATAGTCCCATATGTCACTGATTCTAAGTATCAGTTCAGCACAAAGTATCCTACCTATTGAAAGAGCAATTAAGTGCAAGATGCCCTAATAATCATACAGACTATGACAGGAGTTTCAATTAAGGTTTAATCTTCACATCATAATGCTTTGGCACCTTGGCTGTTAACAAGTAGTAAATCAGTATAAAAAAATAACGTCTAAGTATCCATACAAAAGTCTCTCTAAATATGAATCAATAATTGAACGTTCAAGCTGGTCTCTTGTTTTCATAGAGCAAAGGATTATAAAGAGGCAGGTTCCAGTTTATTAATAGGCAGAAAATGTTCCTGATATCTTAATAAATAAAAGCAGAGAAGTTGTGAGACTTACCTCCTACTAGGAGGGCAAGGGTTTCCCAGAAAATGGACCCAGAAGTCACTGAAAGGGTCATTAGTAAGGCAACATCTTATGTTAAGGTTCTTTCTGTGGACTGTGATTTGGAAGCTTAGTGTGATATAAAGAAGTGAGCTCCCCTAAACTGCCGGTAGTATATCATTTAATGCAGGGTGTGACTAACTGTAGGGAATCACTCATCTAACCTTGAACCCTCTGTGACTTGGATTTGGGAACTTTAGTTAAAAACCCTGAGTGAATGTCTCTTGGCTGCAAACACCAAGGCTGTAAGTGAGTGAGTGACCTTTGTGCAGACACAAGAAATGCATGTGAACGGGCTTTAGAAAATTAGCCTAGAGGTTCTAGATTACCCCTTCCTTTGCGCCTGCTAATTAGCAAAAGAAAAAAATGTACTGACCCAAATTAGCCCTTTCTTCATGTCAGTAAAATAGCCATTAGTCATTCTTTCCCCTTATCATCAGGCCTCCCTCCCATGTAACTCTGTTCCCTCTGTTCTGCTTCTGATTAATAAAAACTAAGGGTTGGAAATTCAGGAGGTCTTCTTTGCCTCCCTTAGCAGGCCTCCCCCTCTTCCTCTTGACATCAGTTTGTGTCTTGAGTAGGCTTCTTCCACATGACACTGGTAGTTCCCAGCGGGCTGGAGTACTACAGCTAACATTAGTTCTTTAGTTAAAACTGAAATAAAATTAAATATAATATTAAATAAGACAAAATAATCAAGTCCCTTAAAAGTTAAGATTGAAAAGAAGTAACTGCATATTTCCCTTTATGATTAGGAGTAATCTTGCTATGTAACCTTAAATAAGCCCTCTTAACCTTAAGTCCTTAGATTCTTAAAGATGGTTTGAGAATGCCAAACTTCATGAAATGGCAGGTAAAATTTTGTGTGTGTGTGTGTGTGTGTGTGTGATTACAGACCCAGTGATTTTAGTTGAATTCATTTATGCTCAGGGTGATGATTTCTGCCTTAGCAGTCCCTGAAATAATTATCCTATTTTCACCAGCCCTCCAGTGTAAAAAGGATGAAAACCACTATCACCACAGTAATAAAATGATGGGGGACCAAACCACATGTTCATTTCAATTGATGCAAAAAAAAACACACAAAAAACAAATATACTGACCCAAAAGAACAAAAAACCATGTGAAACAATCCAACACCCTTCTGATAAAAATACTTTACAAACTAGGAAGAGGAGCATTTATGACAAATGCACAGCTAACATCATACTGAACAGTGAAAGGCTGAAAGAAACAAGCCAGGGAGATGGTTATTCAAACATGGCAACAAATACTCTATAATAAAATAATTTTAACACAATTATTTCTAATCAAATTAAAAATTAGAGATAGAGAATCTTTCCAAGCTGACAGGGGACTGGGTCCTCAGTCCTCTGTCTGGCAGAAACAGATGCTCAACTTAGCCTTCATTATTTATAAATAATATGGCTTTAAAAATATATCTACAGTAACTGACTCAAATGGGCACCACATTTCCATCTTGCTTCAGTAGTAGGTCTTAACTAAAGTAGCTGGCATAATCACATCATATTGTTTAAATGTAATTGGCTTCAATATTAGTTAAAATTATACTGGAGATGGTAGCAGGAATACAACTAATTTTTATTTTATTCTTTTTATTTCCTGTATTGGATCTCTTATATAAAGAGAAATGAAAATTCTGACATGATTCCTAGAGCAGGTAAGTTACTTTCAGTATAATAGTAAATGTACAGATATATAACTAAATGCCAATAGTGCCAAAGTTATAAAAAAAAACATTATTTATTAAATACAAACAAAACTAGGAAACAAATAAAATTCTAATTAACAATGCTCATTTACTGTGATTGAGGATGGTATTTTGAAGGAACTATAATGAGATTAATACTGACTACTAAAGCAGAGGTTAATTTGAGTTGATCATGAAAATAATGCATGATACTGGGTGATGACTCAGTTCTTCTCATTTTTCTCTACGAAAACTACTGTGAAATCTACTGTTTGGGCCCTTAGTTGGTACAAGTGCATCATTTATGTAGTAAACCTACCTTTTATCTTTTCTCATAAGCTCAGACAATTAAAGCAGTATTACTTGCTGACAATAACATTTGTGGTAGACTGCAAGTTGCAAAAAGCCTTTGTAAATTCCAGGCTTAGCAAAAGGCTAAGTTCTCCCCACCACCACCTTCATATTGGCTATGAAGCTGAGTATTTGTACCCACTTCACTTGCTTGCTTAAGTTGCTGGAAGCAATTTACATGCCCTTCCTCTTACTCTTTGTTTGTTCAGATGTTGGTTGATTTTACTTATACATTGTGGGAGGATTCCTGTTTATGACTTAAGAGAGTCCCTGTTTTTGCCTCAGATGTGTGACTTTGTATCAAAGACCTCCTTATTTGCATATGGCTATATAATAAAGCAAACTGAGGGCTGTCTCTCTCTTGGATATTGCCGTCAGCATTGAAGAGGCATTCCGATCCCATCCTCTTTTCTCAATGAGTCTATTTTCTTAATTCCGCACCGTTCTCCCTCAAGACCCAGAATTTCTAGCTGCCCTGGTCTGCAGAAAATATTATAAGAGCAAATGCTATAAATTAATGACCCAAATGAGTCAGAACATACTTAAACACTTTGGAAGAATATCCCTAAAACAAAAACACAAAATGTAAAACTTCATGTAAAAGATACATCCTTGAGAGAATGTTTACATGCTCCCAGGGTTCAGAATATTAAGGCCCCATTTCAACCTGAAATCAGTATGTAGGGGAGAGACTACTGGGCATATGTGGTGAGTGATGTAGGTAAGAGAATAACATGCTGAATTGGAGCATTTGTCTTCCTTGCTATGACCTTGTGAATAATCATAAAGCAAAAATTTTTTTTTAAAGGCAAAGTTTAGGGGTTTATTGATTTTGTTTATTTATTTATTTATTTTAACATTTTTATTTTATTTTTTTAAAGCTTTTTATTCATTTTAGAGAGAGAAAGAAGGGGGGAGGAGCAGAAAGCAACAACTCCCATACGTGCCTTGACCAAGGCAAGCCCAGGGTTTAGAACTGGCGACCTCAGCATTCCAGGTCGATGCTTTATTCACTGTGCCACCACAGGTCAGGCATAAAGCAAAATTTTTATGTCAATGAAGAATACATAATTTTTATCAAATTCAAAGCCCTCAATGACTCATTTTTTTTTCTTTTTAGTAAGAGAGAGAGACAGAGAGAGGGATAGAAAGAAAGGGAGAAAGATGAGAAGCATCAACTCATAGTTGTGTCACCTTAGTTGTTCATTAATTGCTTTCTCAAACATGCCTTAACAAAGAGGTTCCAGCTAAGCCAGTGAACCCTTGCTCAAGCCAGTGAACTTGGACTCAAGCCAGCGATCTTGGGCTTCAAACCAGTAATCTTTTGGGCTTATGCCAGCAACCATGGAATCATGTCTATGATCACATGCTCAGGCTGGTGACCCCACGCTCAAACTGGCAACCTTGCGCTCAAGCTGGATGAGCTTGTGTTCAAGCCGGCAACTTCAGGTCAATGCTCTATCCATTGTGCAACTACCTGGTCAAGCACCTCAATCAAATTAAATAGGGCTTATAAGCATTGAATTTTTTTTTGTTTTTGGTTGAGAGGAGGGGAGATAGTGAGGCAGACTCTCACATACACCCTGACCAGGATCCACCTGGCAACCCCAACCGGGGCCATACTCCAGTACCAAGCTATTTTTAGTACCTGAGGCTAATGCACTCCAAAAGAGCTACCCTCAGTGCACGGGCCACACTTGAGCCAACTGAGCCACTGGTTGCAGGAGGGGAAGAGGGAGAGAAAGAAAGAGGGAGAGTAGGAGAAACAGGTGGCTGCTTCTCCTGTGTGCCCTAATCTGGAATCGAACCTAGGACATCCATATGCCAGGCTGATGCTCTATCCACTGAGCCACTGGCCAGGGCCTGAATTTTAAGAAACATTACTTAAAATACAATTTTGTTATTCTAATTGTATAAAAAAGGGTTATTTCTAAAGACTGATTTTTTACTTTTTCATGACTTTTGTAAAGCCAGTGGTCAAGGCCACCAACAGGGCCACCTGGCCAGTGCAAGTTTGCATTACATTAGGACAGTCAGTAATGAAACAATGGAGCCAAGAACTGGTGAACCATCAGCTTTAATTCTAGCTTGCACCCAGCGGGCAAGCAAAAACACACACTGGGCTCCAAAACCCACTCATTCAGTGCTCATAAAGCTACTGACTTATCCGAGTTTCCTAGAATCAAAGGTTTCTAGCTCACCAGACTTATTCACCTCTGTTTCCCATCTCCTTCTCCAGCACAAACTCTGCACAAACTGGCTTCTCCCTCAGCACTCCGCCATCTTGGCTGCTTCTCCTCTCCTCCACGTGGCCTTAGTCTGCTCTCCTCTCTAATGCTGACCTCAGGAACCAAGAGAGAGCAAGCTCCCAGTCTGCCCCACTTTATAATGTAGAAATCCAAACCTTTAATCTAAACTACAAACAAGGAAGTCTCTGATACCAAGTCACTTATCTGAGGCATAATGGGAGGATTCCTCATGAGAGTGCACCACCCCACATCATCCAATCAGTCAAGGGTGTGGGGAAAAGCTTACTCTTAAAACTTGCACATGGGCAGCACCATCTTTAACAAAGTGGGCGTAATATATTTTATCTGTCCAACAACTTTCATTAGCTATATAGAGTTATATGCATATTATCTGTCATACATTCTTAGTGTTTAATAAACATAATTTAATCCCAACAGCAGTCCTACAGCTTAGATGCTATTATTATGATCACCATATGATAGATGGTGAAACTGAGGTACAGAAGGATTATGTAATATGCCCACAGGCACACAGGCAGGGCCAGGATTCAATCCAGATATCTTGTTTCAAAATACATAAGCTTACAGTGAGGTCAGTTGGCAATGGGAGAAGGTCATGTGAGGAACCAGACCCAGGAACTTTGGCTGGAACCGCCCACACCCATAGGCACCAAAAGAAACTTCCCAGAAGTCTTTTGGAAAAAAGCGACCATCTGTCAGCCAATGAAATTTTGCCACATCATATTAACTCGACCACCTTAAGGACCCTATAAATTACCCTCACATGGGAAAATCCACACAACTTCTCTGGCCCTTGTCCCCCGGACCAGAGAACATCGTCCTGGAAGCACTGAATAAAGTTTTTGCTATTCCACACTTCGTGGCTATGCCCTTCCTTCTTCCTCGTTGGGGAATATTACACTTACTTACTGGGGTGATCACTTTGTTATATAAATGTCTAATCACTGTGTTGTACACATGAAATTAACATAATATTGTATGTCAACTGTAATTGAAAAATAAAAATTTAAGAAAAAACGTTTTAAGTTTAAAAAATACATAAAATAAAATGTTAAACAATGCTTTAATTTAAAAAAGAAATGTACACAAGTTTAATTACCATGCCCTGTATGCTACCCTCTTTGACTTGTGGACCTTCAACATATACCTATTTTTTTTTCCTTAATGTATTTATAGCATCTGATGATATATATGGTTTTCAATGTATAAGATTGGAAACCCAGAAAAATGAAATAAGGGATAAATTTTTCTAGGATACCAAAAGCAACATACTATGACAGTTTTGCACAAGTAAACATTTTAGGGCCTCTATGTTACTGATTTATTTCCCAGACACAAGTCACAGTCCACAGCACTGTTTTTTAATAACTGTATAAATTCAGTTCTGCTGGCAGGGAGGATTAGCACTGGTGGCGTGGCTACTGCCACTGTGAGGAGCATCCCTGTGAAAAACTGAACAGAAGTCTAAACCTCTCTACAGGATAACCTGCAGAGACAACAGGAAAACACCAGCTCCTAGAATTTGAAGCGTGGATTGATACATTATGAAGTATGATTGAAGTGCAATCTGTTGTGGATTAGCCACTTTATGGACCATTCAGGACAAATTTTTCACACATCTGAAATCCTTCTCCATATGGCACAGAGAAGAGACCTCCTGCCATTAATTGAAGGCTATTCCATGCATGAAATCAACTGTCATATTATGGAACTGTCTGTTGCAGGCAAATAAATGTGCTTATGAGAAGTGTTACAGAGAGGTATTTCTTTAGGAGTACAGCATTTTCTAAAATGCCTCTGGAGAAACCTTAGTGCTGTGAGAAGTTACTAGTAAAAGGGGCTCCTTGTCATATAAGAGTAGAATGGGATGGACATATACCCCCATGTCTTCAAGGTTCACAACATTCATTAGCAAACATAAAAGTTCCCAGAAGCCTTCTGACTTCCATGCTTTCCTAAACTGATGTGACTGAGACCCCCTATCACATGACACAAAGCGCCTGAAGAACGTTCTGTGAGAGATTGTGACTTGGTAAAATGCCCGTTTTTCCTCTTAGATCAGCAAGAGCTTTGGTCTGGTCAGACCCCTGGAATTGGTCAGAATCAAAAAGGCATAGTAAGTTGTAAAAGAAATATAACCTCGTGCAGTGTTGGATAGGAATGCAGAGTGGTACTGTTGCTGTGGAAAAGCAGCATGGAGTTTCCTCAAATAATTAAAAATGGCACTGCTTTGTGACTCAGTGACTCCATTTATGGGAATATATATATTTGAAGGAAACTGAAACAATAATTCAAAAGAATATATGCATCCCTGTGTTCACTGCATTGTTATTGACAATAGTCATGACTTGGAAACAGCTCAAGTGTCCATCAGTAGATGAGTGGATATAAAAGCAGTGTGACATTTACACAATGGAATACTGCTCGGCCATAAAAAAGAAGGAACACTTACACTTTGCAATAGCATGGATGGACTTAGCATAATGAAGAGCTTTATGCCAAATAAAAGGAACCAATCAGAGAAGGACAAGTACCATATGATTTCATTTATATATGGAATCTAATAAACAAAATAAACTAACAAACAAAATAGGAGGGGAATAAATGTAACATTGAAGGAGGCCTAATTCTTATATCATATAGCCTTCTAGAAAATGTATATAGGAAACCAAGTTATTATAAGTTCGCTGGATAACAAGAGTTCTAAAGCAGGAAGCAACTTTAGATGTTTAAAGTTCTATGGCTAATACTACTACTGAGTTATGTGCTTATGGTCCAGGGGACCTTGCAGACCTCATCCTTGGGCCAGTATATCTTTTCCCTGGGTAGAGATTAGAAGGGACATTGCCAAGAATCACACTGTTGCCTGACCAGACAGTGGCGCAGTGGATAGAGCGTCGAACTGGGATGCGGAAGACCCAGGTTTGAGACCCCAAGGTTGCCAGCTTGAGCGTGGGCCCATCTGGCTTGAGCAAAAAACCCCAAACAAACAAACAAACAAAAAAAGCTCGCCAGCTTGGACCCAAGGTCCCTGGCTCGAGCAAGGGGTTACTCAGTCTGCTGAAGGCCCGTAGTCAAGGCACATATGAGAAAGCAATCAATAAACAACTAAGGCAGGGGTCCCCAAACTTTTTACACAGGCGGCCAGTTCACTGTCCCTCAGGCTGTTGGAGGGCCGCATTATAAAAAAACTATGAACAAATCCCTATGCACACTGCACACATCTTATTTTAAAGTAATAAAACAAAACAGGAACAAATACAATATTTAAAATAAAGAACAAGTAAATTTAAATCAACAAACTGACCAGTATTTCAGTGGGAACTATGGGTGCGGATGCATCCTGTGCTCCTCTCGCTGACCACCAATGAAAGAGGTGCCCCTTCTGGAAGTGCGGTGGGGGCCGGATAAATGGCCTCAGGGGGCCGCAGGTGGCCCACAAGCCCGTAGTTTGGGGACCCCTGAACTAAGGTGTCCAAATGAAAAACTGATGATTGATGCTTCTCACCTCTCTCCATTCCTGCCTGTCCCTATCTATCCCTCTCTCTGTCCCTTTAAAAAATAAATAAATAGAAAGGAATCACACTGTTTACTCTAAGTTTCTACAGCTATCCAAGACCCTGTTTGATCAATTTTTCAAAATCTCTTTGAATATTTCAAAACCTTGGATCTGTTACAGCCTGGGCTTAGAATAATAACAGCCATTAATTCAGTACTTCCTTGATGTCAGGTATTGTATGAAGTTCATTTCATTTATTAGCTCTCACAATTTTCTCTACAACTCCATGAGGTAAACCTTATTACATTACCCATTTTATTCAGGACGTCCCTGAGGCTCAAGGAAATTAAGTAGCTTGCCCAACATCACAGAGAAAAAATGGCCATGTCAAAATTAAAATCCTGGCCACCAGTTTTTGGACTCCACACTCTTCATCAGCTACTTTCATGATTCAAAGACATGAGAATCTTGCAAGTTCTTTAAGGCTATCTGACATGATCAATATGTCAATTTTTTACATTTAATTCTCAAAGGAAATTATGAATTATCACATATCATGACTTCTCAGCGGCCACTTGATTAGTTTCCACACTGAGTGGCAAACGTCACTGCATGAAATACTAAACACACTAAAGCGACCCTGTGAAGGTTACCAGCCTTCTCTGTGCCTTGATTTTCTTATCCATAAAGCAGAAATTATATTTCCATTAATTCACCACGTGGCAGGGAAATTTCTGTGACTCTCTTTCAGCCTCGTGGGGGAAATAATGCCATCTACAACCTTGTTTTTTTATTAATATAACACTGTCATACTTAATATTTGTTGGGGCCAATGCAGTCACCGTTCTGGAAAATTGTACACATTTCCACAAAACCTGTCACCATAAGAAGTAAGATACTTGGAGATAAGTAGATTAAGACTTCACACCGGGCAAAAGCGTTGTTTTTATTTGTGATAGATGGGCTAAGTACTTAGACAAGAGGATTTTCTGATTTGAACTTTGCAAATCATTTTCCTTTTTAGAATCAGTTTTTTAAATTTGTAAAATAGATTATGTTAGGATTGGTAACAGAATAGAATAAAACTGAATAATACTGTTCTCCAACTCCTACCTATGCCAAACATTACTAACTGATCATACAATTCTCTCCAGAATAAAGCCTCAATTTTACAAAAATAGTACTCTGTGAAGCTTCTACTATTCAGCTCAGATAGGCAGGTAAGATGAAACTTATTTTTTGTGCCAGGGCTCCACAGTCTCCAAGGATCCTTCTAGTTCTTTGATATTAAGTTTTATACTCATTAATTAAAATACTCTGTACAGAAGCTTAAAGAAATGTGATATATAAAATAAAATTATTTTTTGTTAATAAATGTTCAAGTTAAGAACTCAGAAGATATTTATTTCTTAGTGTCTTGCCAACAATGTAACACTACATATTTCATCTTCTAAAACATCAAAATAATAGTTTATAAATCTCAGAAGTAGGAGAGGTATTGGAAAAACATGGCACATTCCCCTTAAAATATAAAATACAAAAATGTCAAGTGCCACTACTATGATTCAAAAGTATTTCTGGAAAACATTATAGAAATACAAAAGTAATAGAAATCAACACTGAAACAACAGTAACAAAAATATAGAAAAAGTGAAAACATCACACTATGCTCACAAACTTTTTATATACCTACAAAATTATTCCAGAAAAATATATTACAGATAATAAGAGTGAAAATAGAGTAGTATTTGTTTTCTATTTCTATGATTACATGGTATAAGATAAATCAAAGAGATGAAAGGAAATTAAATTCTAATGTATCTCGACTTTGATAATAATGCATTTCCTCCATTTCTTTGCCTCTACTTGTGGTTGGTGGTATAATTTTAGCAATTCAATCAACAATACCCCTTTAGTGGATCACAGAGTTCGGGCCATCTAGAAGTAGATACATGAGCCAGATGGGCCATCTAAAATCCTGGCTCAGATGGTCAACAGACCTACCCAGATTGGATCACCAGTAGCAGAGCTAGAGCTAAACTCATGTTTCTATGATTCTAAAACCCAATATACTAACCTCAATGCCTCTATGAAAGAAAGAAACATCAATTTACAAATACTATTTTTCAAAATGTTTGCCATTCAACAGGGAGTGGCAACCTTTCGAACAAGTATTGGGAAAGTAAAGGCTTACAGGCAAGAGAATGAAGTTGGATCTTCCCCTACATACCATATACTGTATAAAAATTAACTCAGAAAGAATCAATATGTAAATGTAAGGGCTAAAACTATACAATTTTTAGGAGAAAACACAGGACAAAATTTTATGACATTGGGTCTGGAAATAATTTCTTGGATACAACACCAAAAATATAGGTGACTAAAGAAAAAAATAGATAAGCTGAACTTCATCAAAATTTAAAAACTTTTATGCATTAAAGGGCACTATCAACAGTGAAAAAACCAACAGAACGGAAGAAAATATTTGCAAGTTGTGTATTTGTTAAAGGATTGATATCTAGGTTATATAAAGAACTCTTATAACTCAGCATCAAAAAGACAAACAACCCAGTTAATAAAGGACAAAGGATTTGAACATTTTTCTATCAAAGATACACAAATGAGCAATATGCAAATGAAAAGATGCATAACACCACTAGTCAATAGGGAAATGCCAATCAAAACCACAGTGAGGCATACTTCACACCTGTTATGATAGTTATTAGAAAATTTTTTTTTATTCACTTTAGAGAGGAGACACAGAGTGAGAGAGAGAGAGAAAGAGAGAAAGAGAGAAAGGGGGGAGGAGCTGGAAGCTCAACTCCCATATGTGCCTTGACCAAACCAGTGCAGGGTTTTGAACTGGCGACTTCAGTGTTCCCAGGTCGACGCTTTATCCACTGCACCACCACAGGTCAGGCCTAGAAATTTTTTTTTAAAAAAACCCAGCATATATGTGTTAGTGGGCATGGGAGGTACTGGAAATACTGTGCATTGCTGGTGAGAATGAGAATGAATAGAGGCATTGTGGAGAACGAGAGGGCAGGTCCTCCAAAAACTAAACATCAAACTACCACATGATTCAGCAATCTCATTTCTGTGTATGTACCCAAAAGAATTGCAAAGGGACTTGAACACCTATATTCATAGCAGCTTTATTCACAAAAGCCAAAAGGTGCAAGAAACCAAGTGTCCAGTGATGAATGACTAGATAAGCAAAATGTAGTTTATACATACAATGGAATATTATTCACCCTTAAAGGGAAGAAAATTATGATACGTACTACAAGAGGGATGAGCCTTGAGGACAAATTTAGTAATATTCCATTTATTGGACTACCTAAAGTAGTCAAATTCACAGAGACAGAAAGTAGATAGGTAGATGCCAGGGGCTGGGGGGAGGAGAGCACGAGGAGAGGAGGTTCACACATCTAAAGGCAATAAAAAATATACAAGAAAAAGCAAAAGCATAAAAGTGAGAAGTGTATAACTGATACCATAGAAATAGTTTTTAAATAAACACAGATGTGGTCAATTCCCAAGGTCTCTTTACAAAGTGATGAAAGAATATACATATAATAAATATATTATATATAACCAAACATAGTAAATTATCACATAGAGTTCAGAAATGCAGTTTTTAAAGATGCATTACATATCTAGTAAAGGAGATAAAATAAACATGTAAAAGCAAGTATTCCTATATACTTCTGGCAGCAACATATTAGATTATCTTCTGAAGAATAATTTTTAAATGTTCACCATAAGCTACGAAGTATTCCTATTGTTTCTCCTATTGCAAAATCATGCCTCAAATTAATACCTTTAGACACCTAGAGACTTGCCTAGAGGCAAATCTTTGGTGGTGGTGAAATGTTTACAGAGGTGAAGAGAGGAACAAGAATGAGTTAGGTAGACTGGTTGGAACTGGGGCAATGTCCCTGCTAATTCCCAGCAACTTGCTGTCATGTGATATAACAGGCCCAGGTTTACATATATTCCAATTCAAACAATGAAACACAAAAAATGCCTTTGTGAAGTCTTCTACATATGGAAGAATGAGAACTGTTTATACAGGTTGGCATGACAGAGAAAAGATACTGGATATGAAAAGATTCATAGCTGCACACAGTTACATATTATTAGGTGAAGAATGAGTGGTGTGGGTAGTAAGTAACATATTTAAGAGAGAAAGATTATACTTTGGACTGAAACTCACAGCTGACTTCATAGTAGTTCAGAGAAGACTTGATTAGGGGTTCAAGAATGGGTGGGATTTGATTGGCTGGCGAAGAACGCATTTTAGGGATATTTCTTCTTTTCCCTTCTCTTAGCTAAGCTTTATCTAAGTCTTAATTGCTATATCCCCTACCAGATCCCGAAACACTCAATTTATTGAAACTTATAGCAATATTTCATTTTTCTTCTTTTTATGTGACAGAAACAGAGAGAGAGAGAGACAGAGTGAGGGACAGATAGGAAGAGACAGACAGGAAGAGAGATGAGAAGCATCAATTCTTTGTTGCAGCACCTTAGTTGTTCATTGATTGCTTTCTCACATGTGCCTTGATTGGGGGGCTACAGCAGAGCATGCAACCCCTTGCTCAAGCTAGCGACCTTGGGCTCAAGCCAGTGACCTTGTGCTTCAAGCCAGTGACCTTTGGGTTAAAGCCAGCGGCCATGGGGCCGTGTCTATGATCCCATGCCCAAGTGAGCGACCCCACGCTCAAGCTGGATGATCCCACACTCAAGTCAGCGACCTCAGGGTTTTAAACCTGGGTCCTCTGGGTCCCAGACCTATGCTCTATCCACTGCACAACTGCCTGGTCAGGCTAGCAATATTTCTTGCTTTCACAAAGACCTATAGCTATTATATAATAGTTCTCCTGACTGGAAGTTGTTAAACATATTTATTTTAAACCGTCACATTTTGCTAAAAGTCTGTTTTCTCTGCAAGCATAATCAAAATATTTCCTCCACACTGATTTGGCCATACTGTCTTGTCTTTAATACCCTTGAGAATTAGTCTTCCTCATCAAAATCTGAGTCCTTCTCATCCAGCCAAGATTATTTCCAGGCCAGGGTCCTCCCTCATTCCTCACACGGACACATGCTGACACCCTGGGCCATGTTTCTCATCTTCTCTCCCCACTGCCCACCCTGCTCTTTTCCCTTTCAAGCTTCCTTCCCTCCCCTTTGCTGGCCTGAAACCACCAACCTTCTAAAAACTCTACTTCCTGCTGATGTGTCACCCCACTGAGAGTAAAAAGTTCATGGTATTCTACAGATTCAGTAACTCAGAGGAGAATTAATTTTAAAGCCAGAGGTAGAAGTATGGCTTCCAAACCAGCATATGTTTAAAATCTACTGTTATTACATGATTTTGCTTTAATTAGTGATGACGTATTGGCCAAAAATCCCATTCCTAATCTCAAAATGACAACTGTGTGGCCTAAGAGTTCCCCTCAGGCCATGGTTCTGAAGTTGAGCATGCACAGCCAGAACCCCTGTCCCAGGGGTGTCCCCGGTCTTAGGAACATGCAGCGTATCCTTTGGAGGCTAGTTTATTCCAGAAATTGAGGAAGCAGCAAGATATATTAAGTAATTTAATTAGTAACTTTTTAAAAAGCATTTCTATATGCAGGCATACATATATTACAAAGAGGTTACTATAAAATAATTCCCCCTGGTAGCAGGCTACTGTGGGCTACACTTTCAGAGACCAATGTTACTCATTCAGCTGTAGTAGGAATACTCCTGTGCAGAATTCTGGGAAGACCGATTTTACGTTTCCATAAAACTGAGATTAAAGTGCTAAATACAAGCACTGCGACTCCAGATCAAGCTCTTCCTCTAAATATGGTGCCATGCTCTTCACAAACATTCACTCACTTCTTCCTCCAGTTCCAGAGGAGTTACAGTGCTCATTTGACAAACAAAACTGTAAATTTTTGCAGTAACTTGCCCAAGTTGAAGACACTAGTAGATGACAAAGTAGACACTAGTAGACTCAAACCCATGCCTAATGAACATCAATGATGTTACTCAACCTACAGTCTCCCAAATAGGACTAACAGATGCTTGAAACTTGTAGGCCTAACTAGTTTTCAAGAGAATACTTCAAATAATAAGCAACTATTAACACATCTTTGAACAAACAGGTCAATTGCCTCTCACTGCCATATCTACTCACATTTTCTAGCAAGAGAACAGTGATTCTAGACGCTGCCAAGTTTTCAGACCAAGAAGGATCTTCTGCTTTAAATAAACTTCTGGAGATGTTCCTAATATAGGAGATTATCAACAACCATATACCATTGAATTATAAGAGTAATTAATAACTGGGAACACCCTAGATAGAATAATAAAATATGCTAGAATTGGCATTTATTTGCCTTATAAGAAATTAACTAGCTCCCTCCCTCAGGCCAGTTCTAAAGGGATTTTTTCACAAATCTAAGAACCAAATCTCCAATTTTCAACAATTTTTCTAATCACAGTGAATAGTGTTCAGTCAGTGCCTTTGTAAACTTCACTACAGGATTCTCCAGGCCTTTCCAAAAAAGATAGTCTAATTATAACTGCCAACATTGCAGAGAAATTGCATCACTCTTGTTACATATACATCAGCAAGGAAATGGGACAGACAGAGGAAGGATTCCGTATTAAGGGGAAGGAGAGCAGGGTATATGACTAATGCCTGCCTACCTCTGGAAAAGATGTAGCATTTTTGTTTGTGAGTGAAAAGATAAGCTTGTGTATTGTATTAAAATCAAGCCCTTTGACTGAAACAGGATAGCCTAGAAATAGTTCAGAAGCATGGGATACTTGAAACTTGAAAATGTATGTTCAAAGAGGTTATTTTTATAAAGCAAATATGCACAGGAAATTTTGTTATACTACTTCTATTCCACAGCCTAAAGATCTGTATTGTCCCAGCACAAAGACCTTCTTGGACTGATTCCCAGTTTCAGTTAGTTTATTTAAAAATCATGGAAACCTGACTAAATATCGTCTTGATCCTCTAAAGATGTCCTTTGTTCACCTCTGTTTCCAAGGCCAAATGGGGACTCTTTTGCCCTCTTTCTGAGCCCCTAACCTGCATTCTTGGAAAATGCAAAATACAGAGTTTAAAATGCAGTGTGTCCATAAAGTCATGGTGCACTTTTGACCGGTCACAGGAAAGCAACAAAAGACGATAGAAATATGAAATCTGCGCCAAATAAAAGGAAAACCCTCCTAGTTTCTGTAGAATGATGTGGCAGCATGTGCACATGTGCAGATGATCACGTAACACCATGTATACAGCGGAGCAGCCCACGGCCATGCCAGTGGAGATGTGGACGGTACAGAGGAAAGTTCAGTGTGTTCTTTGGCTCGCTAAATTCGAATCCGTGACCAAAGTGCAACGTGAATATGGACTGCTGAACATCCTCATGCCTACGTTGAGTATGAACGTAACACCCCTAAAGTGAACGTGTGGTGTGGCCTGATGCATGATAAGGTGATAGGCCCATTTTTTTTCGCAGAGCAGTCTGTGATGGCAAACACCTATCTTGACATGTTGGAATTGTATGCAGTGCCAAAATTTCCAGAAGGTGTCATCTTTCAACAGGATGATGCTACTCCACACTACACCACCATTGTTCATGAGTTTCTGGATAGAACATTCCCCCGGTGGTGGATAGGCAGGGGTTCTGTCAAGCCATGGCCACCACAATCCCAGGATCTGACGCCCTTAGACTTTTACTTTTGGGGTTATGTAAAGCAACATGTGTACATTGAACGTATCAACGACATTAATCACTTAAAACAGAGACATTAATCACTTAATCACAGACGTTATTCACTGTTACACCAGACATCCTTACCTGTGTGTGGCAAGAACTTCACTATCGTTTGGATGTGTGTAGAGCAACAAATGGAGCCCACATCGAACTGCACTGAACAGGTATGAAACTGGGAAAGTTTTCCTTTTATTTGGTGCAGATTTCACATTTCTATTGTCTTTTGTTGCTTTCCTGTGACCATGACTTTACGGACACACTGTAGTTTCCTATTTCATCATCAACTGATGTCTACTTAAAATATAAATTTTAAGTTTCCATGGAACCTGAAGAGGTATACCACTCCATCTCTGATGCATGCCCTAATCATTCAGCATACTTGTAACCCCTATAATTTGAGCAATTTCTAATTTAATTTTATGCTTATGGCTCTGGGCGTTTGGCTCAGTGATAGAGCATTGGCCCAGTGTATGGATGTCCTGGATTCAATTCCCAGTCAGGGCACACAGGAGAAGTGACCATCTGCTTCTGTACAGCTCTCCCTTACCGTTCTCTCTATCTCTCTTCCCCTCCCACAGCCATGGCTTGGTTACAGCAAGTTGGCCCCCGACACTAAGGATAGCTTCGTAGGTTCGCCTCAGGCACTAAGAAGAGCTTGGTTGCCAAGCAATGGAGCAATAGCCCCAGATGAGCAGATCATACCCCGGTAGGGGGCTTGCCAGGTGGATCTTGGTTGGGGCACATGTGAGAGTCTGTCTCTATGCCTCCCCACTTCTCACAAAATTTTTTTTTTAATTTCATGCCTAATAAGTTTTATTAAATTGATATAGTATTTCTGGAGGACATTTAGCAGTAGCCCTCAAATTAAATGTGCATGTTCTCTGCCTCAGCAGTTTCATGCCTAGAAATTATTTTTTCAGAAATACTGAAACAAATAAAAAAATAAAAGTGTGTAAATGTTTATTGCAACATTATCTGTTATATCAAATTTTGGCACCAACCCAAATGACTGTCAACAGGGTAATGGCTAAATAAATTATGGTACAAATATATTAGGGAATATTATAAAAAAAATTCATAGTATTATTAAAAAGTATTATGAATATTAAGATGGATGGATGTTCAAGACACATTGCAAAGTGAAAACAAAAGCAATTTACAGAATACATCTAGTGTGATACATTTTTAAAAAGTTTATCTGCACATGTATACATGCTTATGTGTTCATTATTATATACATAACCCATCATTAATATTTTTTTCCTTTGTATTGTTAAAAATTTTACAGAAAAAAATAATACTCTTGTAGCAACTTTTAAATGAAATTTTCTTTTAAAACTCTACCTCTAAAAATATGGTTCACTCCCTCCTCTTACCAAAGGATACAGATATCATGTCAGGTAATTACATACCTTTCTCAGATGTTTTTTATACACACAGATGCAAATATACATTCACAGATGTTTTAATGTGAACATTTAAAGGGCTTGCATTTGTAATTTTTGAGTTTCATTAATTGCAATACTTTCTTCACCAATATGATTTCTTCACCAATATGATTTCCAACAGAAAACAGTATTTCCCACATAAGTTACAACATTAAGTCAAGGAAAGGTTACCACTTATAAGATCATCAAATGGAGAGAATACTAGCAGCAACTAGTCTTCTTAAGGAAAGTCTTGCCATAATAGCCTTAGTTTCTAAAGGGGAAAAAAATAGCAAATAGTAGTCAGAAATTCAATAATCAAGGAACTATACAGTAGCAGGCCACTGAACAGACTTTGGATTTACTTTGCGGGGTGGAAGAAGGTTCTTGAGCAGTCAGAGAAACTTAGGATCTATTATCCAACATGAAAATCCCATGAGAAACGTTCAGCCCTGAACGCCGTACATGGCACTCCCCCCTCCCACTGTGGGCTACCTTGCTACTTTTGCTTTGGTTGCTCAGTACCCTGAGAAATATTAACCCCCATAATGTTTCTCTGTCATTCATTTAACAGCTTTTTTCCCCAGAATGAACAAGGTACTATACTGAATAACATGTTTTTTATGGTACCTACTACAAGTTACCTCGGTGTACCTCTAACAATGGCCCAGAACCACAGCCCCCCAAAAAATCTATAACAGAGCAAGCAAATTTCTATATCCTATTTAATTTGGAAAGCCAAATATGTACTTATGAAGAAAGTTTGAGTATTTGTAAACAACAACAAAAAAGTTAACTAATAGTAGATTTCTTTGCCTTGGGGTTTTTTATCTTCTGTGGCTCTCCCTGGTTGACAATCACCTCTAACTGTGTTGGGCAGAGCAGAACCTGGTTCAAAGAAAGAGCTAGTCAATACCAAAAAGCCACAGAGTGCCACAGTGACACTCCACTAAATGTTTTGATTCTTTATTTGAGAATTGATGTGATGTGCAAGAACGTGTTTAATGACTACATTTTAAGGAGCATGACCAGACTAATATAGCAACAGATCACTAAATGTTTTTGCTTTTCACATATACTTTGGTATAAATACAGACTATTAAAAAAGACTTCCAGGGAAAGACTCTGTCATTAAAAAGTCATCTCATCATATGAAAGATTCATTAAGTGCAGATCTTCAGATCTTCAAGATGCCATAATTTTAACATGTCCTTTCAAAAAGACATTTATACTATGCAGCTCATTTCTGTAAAATGTGACTGGATTACAAAGTCCTCAGCAACTTACATAATATATTTTGGGAGAATGACTCACTTCTCTAAAGTTTTACAGCTATCTTTTGAGAGTGAAAAAATTCTAAAGCTTAAAAACTGTCAAGAAATATTGTGGAAAATGCATCCTCTTCAGAGAAGATAAGATAACCATGGCTCTAAGACTAGCAGTTGTAAAAAGATTCACAGCAAAGAAGAATAACAAAATGTAAGAGGGCCTCAGATCTTTTGGAGAGATTGTTTAAAACACACAGAAACATGCCTGTCTCCTATCCTAATATATGTACCAGTTTGTAAGGCGGACATTTATTTTCAAGTTTTCATGCAGGTTGTATACGAAGCATGTGGTCCTACTTCAACAACACTGTCAACATTTCCTATCAGTTCCAGACTTTATTTTAAAATTATATTAGATAAATGTGATTTAGTCCTCACAGTTCCCTAAAATCAAAGCTTTAGGTAATGCTTCTTTCTAGATCTGTTGGTAAAAAGAAAATGATGTTCACATTTCCCAACATCCAATTAACCTGTCTGGCCAGCAGAAAGATCCAGAGGGTCTCCTAATGCTTCTCTAGTCAAAGCTTTTTTTTTAAATTTCTTTTTATTTATTCATTTTAGAGAGGAGACACAGAGTGAGAGAGAGAAAGAGAAAGAGAGAAAGGAGGGAGGAGCTAGTTGGAAGCATCAACTCCCATATGTGCCTTGACCAGACCAATGCAGGGTTTTGAACTGACAACCTCAGTGTTCCCAGGTCAACGCTTTATCCACTGCGCCACCACAGGTCAGGCTAGTCAAAGCTTTTAACTTGAGAATGTAATAACACATTTTCACTGTGTAGAAACCCTCGCATTAAATTCCAAAGAGACTTTCATTCCTGAGCTTTTCGTGTTTCCTGTCCTGGTACGCAGCAAGCCTCCCTGATCTGCCAGGGATATGCTCCAAGAACCCCAGTGGATGCTTGAAACCGCAGTAATACAAAGCCTTATATACACTGTGTTTTTCTATACCTATAAGGATGGGCAAAAAAGGTTCACAGTTGTAGTAAAAGTAAATGATACAATAATTAAAAAATAATAATATAAGAATAAATTTGTGTTTCGTGCCCTCTTAACTACACACTTACTTTTGCCCACCCTTGCATATACCTATGATAGTTTAACTTATAAATTAGGCACAGTAACAGATTAACAACAATAACTAATAAAATAGAATTTATATCAACATATCATGATGAAAGTTATGTGACGTGGCATTATTAAGTAAACTAAGGCACACTTGAACACAAGCACTGTGCTACTACAACAGCTGACTGACAGCCAGAAAGGCAGGTAGCACCCGTGAATACACAGGACAAAGGGATGATTCACGTCCCAGGCAGGACAAGGCAGGACGGCAGAAATTTCCATAATGCAGTTGACTGAAATCCCGAAAGTGAAACCATGGATAAGAAAGGACTACTATATTTCTGTGTCCAAACACCTGACTTTCCAGCTCACTAGCTCCACTGCTCTCACTCCAGAACTTCCTCCATTTCAATTCCTCCAACTTGTTTTTTCAATTACCCCCAAGCTATCAATATCCTCCTCATCCTGCTAGATTCCTCACTACATTCTTACAATCGCCCTCTAACTCCATCTTCCTTCTCCCCTTCTGCTGTACCCCATAGCAAAGCTCAACAGCAGTTAAGCTTAGTACTATACCTCGGTTTAAATAAAATAGCACAAAACCAAACACAAGGATGCTCACTGGTCTTACATTAGACTGGTGACCACAAATCCTGCATGGGACTCAATAAAGCCAGGCAACCTCATTACACCGCTCTAATATATGCACTTTCTTACTTCCCTAGGTGACTATGTCACATGGTTACCTCTCTCCACCTCCCTACCACATGAATAAGAACATATTCAAATGTGTAAAAACAGAAACGAACAGACTCATCTTTTCATCACCAGATCTGCCACTTACTTGCCTCTAAACACATCTTCCCTACATTCCCTTTGTTCTTCTGGATGAAGTGCTCTTGCTCCTGTGAAGTCTAAGCCCCTGCTTGTGCTCTAAATCCCATCTGCTGTCATCTTCTCAAGGATCTGGCTGCTATAATTATCCCTTCTCCTGCAGCATCAATGTCATCTGGACACTGTCTAGCAGATCATATCATATCATATAATGTAAAACATAGAGATGCCTTCGCTTTTTATTCTGAATACTTCTCTGGGCACTACCCCATTGCTTTATCTCCCATCACAACTAATGCCCTGGGGGACTGACCTAAAGCCAAAATAGCCATTCTCGCACTTTACATTTTCTCCCCAATTCACTTCATTCCAACTTCTATCCTCATCAATCTTGTCGATGATCCTTCTACCATGCCGCCAAGCCCAACCATCATTTCTCTGCTCTTCTAGGACTTGAACCTCAGCTGTAACTGGCACTGTTGATTACTCCTTCCCACTTGATGATAACCTACTTCCTAGACACTTGATCCACATGGTTTTCTTTCCTGATCACTCTTTCTCAGACTTCAGAGACTCCTTCTCCCCTCCTGGACCTTCTTCTCTTCTCTATGCATTCACACTCTCTCGAGGTAACCTCCTCTCCAGCTCCATCTCTCCTTCAATGGTTCCCGAACTCCAGAATCACAAACCCACCTTCCTTCTTGACATCTCTTTCAGGATCTCTCACAAGCACATCGACTTGACGTAGCCAAAAACAATTCTTAACTGTCTCTTCCCTCCCTCCCTAGCCCCTCCAATTATTCTTCACTCAGGAAATTGAACTACTATGGTAAAAAGTCAAGGAGTCATCTCTGATTCTTCACTTTCCTGTAGCATCCAATATCTGAGCTATGAGGATTCTACTGATACCATCTTCATTAATACCCTGTATACATCTACTTTTATCAACCCTCTGTGATAAGCCCATATTCTCTCTCACCTTCACCACCACAAAATTTTGACCTATAACTCATTCTGTACCAGAAGCCAAAGTGAGGTTTTAAAAAATCAAACTCTTACTCTGCTCCTTAAAACACTTAACTAGTCTCCCTTGTACTCAGAACAAAATCCAAACTACTTATTCTGGCTTAAAAGTCCTCTATGATCCAACCCATATTTATTTCTCTGACCCTCATATGTCCTATTTACTCCTTATCCATTGTACTCTAGCCACAGTGGCCCTTTCTGGTCTTGAAACCTGCCAAGCTTGTACTGTCTACTCTAAAGCTTGTGCGAGAGTTGTTCACTCTGCTTAGAAAGCTCCTACTTCTGATATTGGCATGGTTTGCTCCTCTTGCCACTCAGCTTAAAAGTCACCCTTCAGTGAGGTCATTCTTGATCCCTAAAGTGAAATTTACACAGTCATTCCTATCACACTACCTTGTGTTTATTATAATAATTGTAACTGGTTGAAATAATTTCTATATTGTATTGTTTGTGTTTATCTGTCTTTTGTCTCTAGAATACCATAAAAATACCACAAAAATGGACCCACTTTGTTTTATTCACTGCTCTATTCCAGGTTTTAGAAGGATATTTAACATTAACATCAAGTGGGTGCTCAATAAATACTTGACAATGAATGCTTATCTGGACAGCTTAGTCAAAGAATATGAGCTTTCTGGTACAAAAAAATAAAAAGATACTTGATTAATATACTTCAATTTAAATGGTAGACAGTACTTCCAAAATACTTTCACAGACATTTGTTTAACTCTCCCAATTACCTTTTAGGAGTTCATCATGATTCACCCTTTCCCCAACACGGAGAGAACAACAATATTAAGTGATTGATACCAGGTCACACAGTCAGGCAGTGCAGTGCTGGGATGAATCTAATGGCTAAACTCCTTGCTCAATGCTCTTTCTGCTAAGCCCAAGTTAACAAAGACATACATTGAATGGGACCCTTCTGCCGTCATATGCTGTGCATGTGCTGCACTTAAATTATATTGAAGCTATCTGTTCACGTCTCTTCTCTCACAGCATACATATTCCGACAAAACAGAGCTCACGTTTTATTCATTTCTGTACTTCCAGTGCCTAGCTCACTGCCTGGCAGGTTGTAAGTGTTTAAATGTTGTTGAATTTAGCTTGAATCCTCACATCAGCGGGATCTTCCTCTCAATGCAAAACAGATGGGTTATTCTCTATTTTAATACTAAAGATTTCATTCTGAATACATAAAAACCCTTTAATAAGCCTTTTGAAAAGCCCTGTTTCAGATCATCCAACACCTTCTGAGTCTTTTCACTAACAATTTATGTAGCACAGATTGTAGGCGGTTAAACGAGCCCCACCAGTCCTCCACATCCGTACTTCAATTCAATTTACACTGCTTAATATGAATAAAGGGCATGTAGGAAATCTAAGATTAGTTCAATCTCAAGTCAGAGGTTAGTGACATATACTGCATTTTTCCCCATGCTCTGCTATGGGGAAAAAAACAAATAGTCATAATGATATAATGAAGAGAAACTGAATGGGGTACCAAGATCACAGGTTATGATCCAAAATGATGACTCCCAACAGCTGTGTGGTTATATGCAGGTTTCTATCAGCCCTACCATTTCATCTGTAGTATGAGTGATCACTTCTTTAGGGTCCTTTCACCTCTAGAATTTGTTATTCTGTAAGCAGCTCTGATTATGATGACACTGTCCCCAATATTCTTCCCTTTCTAGTCTCTAAATTCAAAATAAGTAGATGGAGGCATGCCATATTAGGTTTTTAGACAGTAATAATAGTCAAATATAATGATAGATAGATAGATGATTGGTAGGTAGATAGGTAGGTAGGTAGATAGATAGGAAATTTTCTGCACCCCTCCATGGGACTTTGTTTCAAGATGCAAAATCTTTATAAACAGCAAATTCTAAATCCCACAATATGACTGTTTAAAGATGTTTTAGAACCAAAAGAAACATCATCCCTTAGCATCCAATATTTATTGTCATATGTTAACTCAAGAAGACTACAGAGTCTTGCCTGACCAGGTGGTGGCACAATGAATAGAGAATCAGACTGGGATGCAGAGAACCCAAGTTCAAAACCCTCAAGTTGCTGGCTTGAGCACAGGCTCACCAGCTTGAGCGTGGGGTCACTAATTTGAGTGTGGGATCATAAACATGACCCCAGGGTCCCTGGCTTGAGCCCAAAGTTCGCTGGCTTGAAGCCCAAGGTCGCTGGCGTGAGCAAGGGGTCACATGTGCAATAACCCTCCCCCATCAAGGCACAAATGAGAAAGCAATCAATGAACAACTAAGAAGTTTCAACGAAGAGCTGCAACAAAGAATTAATGCTTCTCATCTCCCCCTTCCTGTGTGTCTGTCCCTATCTGTCTCTCTCTCTCTGTCACACAAAAAAAAGACTACAGAGTCTTATAGAGACCAGAGTCAAGAGAGTACTAGAATCATTTTAACTGAGCTAACCAATGAAACAGACCTTTCTTTTAACCCCCCTATTTTATTTCCCATCACCACAA
The DNA here is from genome assembly GCA_037038555.1 of Rhynchonycteris naso. Classification (NCBI taxonomy): domain Eukaryota; kingdom Metazoa; phylum Chordata; class Mammalia; order Chiroptera; family Emballonuridae; genus Rhynchonycteris; species Rhynchonycteris naso. The sequence continues at coordinate 37,664,952 of CM072997.1, read as the reverse complement.
GGGGACTATCAATTTCACAAGGCATTGGTCACTGATACTGCCACCAATGATGTCAAAAAGAATTAGTCAGGAGAATACAATCAATGGTGTACTGGAGCTAACAGTTAACAGTTTCTGACCTTTTAAAAGCTGATCATTAGATAGCTAATAGCTTGAAATCGGCTATGGGGAAAGTATACCATGGAAATCTATAAACACTACAAATCAGAGGGTATTTTTTAAAAGAGAGAGCCAATTTATCAACAATCCACTGAAAGCAGTTCTTGGCAAAAAGGTCTGGGCAAAACACATAATGCAAGACCAGCAGAAAACAAAGAGAAGACCTGAATTCTAGCCCCAGACATTCCCACTAATTAACTGACCATGAAAACTGGAGTAAGTCTATGAAACTGTTTTGTTGACTAAACTCTTAAGAGAAATTGTACAGGGAAGCTCAAAGATCCCTTTCTGACTTAAAAATTAGAATTTTATGGTTCTCTGTTTGGGCCATACCTACCCTGATGCCTTAGTTCTTCTTACAAGAAATGCTCCATGAAGCCAACACTGGGTAGCACCCAGACATGAATCAATCTTCCTGGGTTGCTGGCTTGAGCCCAAAGGTCACTAGTTTGAACCCAAAGGTCACTGACTTCAGCCCAAAGTCACTGGTTTGAGCAAGGGATCACTGGCTCATCTGGAGCCCCCCAATCAAGGCAATTATGAGAATCAATGAACAACTATGATGCCACAACTACAAGTTGATGCTTTTCATCTTTCTCCCTTCAGGTCTGTCCCTGTCTATCCCGTGCTCTTTCTCTCTCCGTCTCTCTTTCTCTTGTGAGCATGTGCAAGAAAAATAAATAAATATAAATAAAGTTTCAGAAAGCCTCCGGCTGATCCATGAGTTTCCTTTAGACTTCGGCTAAATAAAGGCCACAGAGCATTCCTGGCCATATCTGTCAGCACGAGCTACTTCTGCATCCTGTTCCAGTGGTGAGGTTCCAGAAGGAGCCCTTTGGGCATGACGGCAGAAATGAAAAGTGCCCTGCTGCGAGAATAAGGTTTAGAAGAAGCACCTGCAGTAACACCAGAGTTTCTGCCTTGAACCTGAGGCAGCATCCTGAACCCTTTACACAGTATGTCCCTTAAATGTAGAAATTGCGTATTATGCACAAAACCTGGCACAAGAACCATAAAAGATTTGCTAAAGTAAATTCCCTGGTGTGGGAGAGTTTGGGGTTCATCAATCTCAGGTGGGTATATAAGCAACAAATAGCATGCAGTTAAATGTCTCTCCCAGGGAGGCAAAGGACTCCTCAGCATCACGGCTGCTGCCGAGCCAGCCCGCACTACAAGATGGCAGCGTCATTGTGCACGGCCTGGTCAAGAAAAGAGGCAAACACTCTTTTTGCTCTTCCAAGTATTCTCATTTCTGGATGCAAGGCTTTGTAAATATCATCATTCCACTGTCTTGCTCTTCAAAATAAAAATGCATAAAACATATTTAGGGGGAAGTATTTAATTGGTAAATGGCAATGGTCCACTTGGACACAACCCTAAAAATGATGAGAAGTAGACTACCATCCAGGAAGACCAATTTGTCAGAGTGCCAACTGCTAGATCTTAAAAAATTCAGTCACAGAGAGTAACATTTAAAATAGACAGAGTTTAAATTTAGGATGGATTGTAGAAAATGATCATTTATGCCCTATCTAACTCACAGAAATAGATCTTTAAGAGATCATGCAAAAAGGGGAAGCATTATTTAGATCCATGTTCTCTGCCTAACCAGAAAGACCTCAACCACTGAAAACAATTCCTAAAGTTCCCGAGGAATATAGGGCCCACAAAATCTTGTGAATCTCCAAATCAACAATGTGCTAAGTCTAAAGACTAGAAGAACGCCTCAGGTACAACATAGCCTGGAATTCAATTGTATGTCAAATACAAATACAACCTACAGAACACTGAATCTCAGTTTTCCTTTTAAAATGCTCATTGATTCAACAACTTTGTGTACAGAACACTGAATCTCAGTTTTCCTTTTAAAATGCTCATTGATTCAACAACTTTGTACTGAATTTGAATTGGGGACTAAGTACTGGGGCTCCAAACATTGTTAAGACATGCCAGTCTGTAAACTCACTGCATACCGTGGAAGAATAGAGCGCGCTGAGAGCTGTGATAACAGCCCATCCAGATAAATACAGACTCTGAGCTGCAAATGCAAGGCAACAAACAGCTCAGCTGGAGGTAGCAGCACCTTTTTTTTTTAATGACTTCATTTATTAATCTTAAAGAGAGAGAATCAGTGTCTTTTAATTAAGGGTGAGGCTCTGTGGTCAACCCAAATAGTGCTCTTTTTAATGGGTGCTACCACTTTTAAAGATAACTTTTTAAAATTTATTTTATTTATTTATTTATTTATTTAATTCAGCAAGAGGAGGGAAGGCAGGCAGGCAGACTCCTGCATGCACCCCCATCGGGATCCACCCGGCAAGCCCACTAGGGGGCAATGCTCTGGCCATCTAGGGCATAGCTCCATTGCTCAGCAACTGAGCTCTTCCAAGTACCTGAGGCAGAAGCCTTGGAGCCATACTCAGTGCCTGGGGCCAACTCACTCCAATCCAGCCATGGCTGCAGGAGGGGAAGAAAGAGAGAAGAGAGAGGGGGAGGGATGGAGAAGCAGATGGGTATTTCTCCTGTGTGCCCTGACCAGGAATCGAACCCAGAATATCCATACACTAGGCTGATGCTCTACCAATGAGCCAACTGGCCAGGGCTCCTTTTTTTAAAAAAAAAAAATTTAGTCATTAGAAGTAAGAAAAAACACACAAATATACACAAAGCAGTGAAAGCTTAAAAAAGCAATCCAGGTTACATGCTGAGGAGTCAGGGGGGCACAACCAGACATCTAGGCACAGTACATAAAACACAGTGGTGGGATTCAGCTGGTTTGCACTGTGTCAGCAGATCAAATACCTAATTTTTTTGTTGATTTTGGCAAACCGGTTGTTAAAATGGCACTTGAATTAGGGTTGTCTCTAAAGTGGGCACCTGGGCAGCTGCCCAATGTGGAAATCACAAATTTACATTCCTTACCCTTTTTTAACGTTCATCTATGCAACAGCGTATTCTAAGCATCCATAGGGGAAAATACTGAAAGAACTATGCTTATGCTTATAATATTTATTTACTGGTTTCATAAAACTCATTATACCTTTAGTGAAATACTACATTTTAATTCCCTCACGTTTGCTACTTCAGTAAACAAACATATAACGTAAAGAGGAAAAGTGCCAAACAACAAGGGGGGGTGACAATTTATGTGTTTTTTTGTCAGGTATTATTTAATATTTTTTCATTAATATTTTAAAACTTTCTTATAATATAATCTAGTTTTGTGTACCTTTTTATTGTCCTTAAGTATTAAATGTATGAAATAATAAACTACCTTTAGGTATATCATTTTTTTACACTTAAAAGGATCATTAGGGCAGAGAACTGGTTGTTAAATTATTTGAATCCCACCACTGGTGAAAAGAGACACATGGTGAGTGCCCAAGCACAGGGGATGGTGGGCTGGGTAGGGATGGGGCTTTGCTGAGGAGGGGGGAGGGGGGCAGCCTTGGAAGGCCTTAGAGCTGCTGAGGAGGCTATATAATCTTAAAACTCTTTATGAATTTGATCAAAATTAGACTGGAAGAAGATCATCTTATTCAGTTTAAGAATTCTTATTCAGTTACATTCCAGTAATTAAAGAAATACATATATTTTCATTTTCTAGGGCTACTATAACAAAGTTCCACCAACTAGGTGGTTAAAACAATAGGAAGTGATTGCCTCGCAGTTCTGGAGGGTGGAATTCTGAAACCAAGGTGTCGACGGAGTTCTTTCCTTCTGAGCACTGTGAAGAAAGGAAATGTTCGGCTCATAGGTGGCCATCTTCATGTTCGTATGGCACCCTCTCTGTATTTCATGTCTTTATTCAAATTTCCCCTTTTCACAAAAATAACAGTCATGGATTCAGGCCCAACCTAATGACCCCATTTGAACTGGATTAAATGGGGTCAGGTCACATTCTGAAGTGCTAGGTTTAGGACATCAACATGACTTTGGGAGGGGAGGGTACAGTTCATATTATATTATATAAGACATAGTCCCTGTCCACAAAGAATTTATAATCTAATTGTGAGGTCAGGACTTAGCTACATGAGACAATTCAAAGAATAATATTCAGAGGATGTAATCAAATTATAAGCTCTAAGTTTTGGGAATGTCTTTTTCTTTGTTTTGGAGATAATTCTTTACTGGTTTGTAAATATCACATATGCATTGAGTTAGGAAATTAGAAGACAGCTCTGACCAACTTCTGTCACCATCTGCCCATCCTTGCGTAAGCAACTTAACCTGTTTAGTTTCCTCACCTACTTTCCACCATTAGGTGGCATAATTAATCAGGTGCTAAAATAGTTGTTACAAGAATTACATGATCTGTTCCTGAAAAAAACTCTCTAAATGTAAAAGCACTGTAAACATATAATCATGAAAGAATTGGAAGGAAGTCCAACATCTTAAAACCTTAATTCTGCCTTCTTTTCCACTCTAATTTGGAGCTCTCCCTTCATTCTTTAAGGTTTACCACAGCTACACACACTGCCCACAGCACCCCTCATTTCTCTAAGCCTGTTGGTTCCCGCTGGTCTCTATAGGGACACGGAGGCCATTCTTAGTGACAGGTAGCCTCCTTTCAGTGCATCATACCTCACGGACAGAGACAGGACCGGCCTCAGTTTGTTAGTTGTTTGTGGTTGTTGGTGACAATCACTACCCTGCAGGTTGCCCCCGCATCCAGCTGCAGCCCACCAATGTCAAAAACACTAAAAACATGGTCTCCTGATTTTCTCTTCTTTGCTGCTTTTGAGTGAAATGTTTTGCTTTTCTGTAAATAGTTCAGAGTCCGATGCCACATCGGGCTCTGAACTATTTGTATTTCTTCAAAAGTAGTTCTCTCCAGGGGACTTCAACATAGCTGCCGGTCAGGTAGACTTAGCAGGAAGACACCAGAGAAAGGCAACACTTTCCCCGGCAGTCCCAATTTCTATCGTGCTTCGCCCAGTCACAGTCTGCTCGCTTCCCCTCAGAGTCTAAGACTAAAACCAGGCCTGGCCCCCCTTCCTGGTAACATCTCAATCTGCGACTTGAAAATCAAGCCGAATAAGTCCCAGCATATCTTTTCCGTTTCAAACTCCAAAGACAAGGTTTTGCCCCATATTTCCCTGTAAGAATTTTATAATTAGGTTCTTACTATTACATTGAGCTAGCAACACTCACAGGGTACAACTTAAAACATCATTCTTTACCCCGCTGCCTGTTCTACTCTGCTTTGTGGGACCAGTTTTCTATTCACCGTCGCATAAAATGAGAACAAGACCTTTTCTGGTCACTCGGAGATGACGTAAAGTCCTCTGGTAACAAAAATACTCACTGTTATAAAGAAAATGTCCAGTCCTGTGTCATAGTCAAAACTCCAAACTTCAGTTAAAATGAAATTTCCTCTGTCTTAGCTCACATGGCTTTCAGTCTTCACATTTAGTGCCAGAGTTTATATTTAATGCAACAAATACTTTATCCAAAAGTATGGGCTAAACTTGCAAGTAGAGCAAATAAGAAATAGAAAACTATGTTCTTTGTCTTGCTAAAATATAATTTCATCATCATTGTTGGCATCTCTTGTACATTCATTAACAAAGAGCTTGTATATTTATTAATCAAAGAACTATGCCAAGCACTTTATATATATGCAGAAAAATCCTATTGAATATTTTATTATTTACAATGAGATTGATATTGCTATTAGGGAGGGTAAGTAACTTGCCCGGTGTCACAATAGAAGTGGCAAAGCAGAGATTTAAATACAGGTCTACCCAACTCCACTGACAACTCTGGGCACACTACCATAAGGTTGTTTTAAAAATTAAATAAAGTAAGATACGTAAAGCACTTAGTTTAATGCCTAAAGAAAAATAAATTTTTATTTATTGTTTGGCAGTAATGTGGACCATGAATGGGACTATCGTGCGTGGCTTTGGTAAAGAATAGAGGTAGTGGAACCATAGTGTAACTTCTTCTAAATAACAATCCTCCATAACCATTATTGATTTCTTATCTTTTTCTTAGTAGAGATGTTGAAGTTTTGAAGTATATGACTGCAGGGGGTCCTCAGGTTATGACACAGTTCTATTCCTATGACAGTGACATAAACTGAATTTTGGTATAAGTCAAAACACACACTAGCCTAAGTCACTTACCTATCCTAACACAACTGTAAAATCATAATCTAGAACATAAAAACACAAGTAAGCCACAGAAAAAGAATACTGTGTATTCTTCTGCCATGCACAAACTATTTTGCCCGTGTAGTTCATAATTATGATGCCAATGGTATAAGTCAAAACACTCACATCTCAATTTTTTAAAGTTTTTATGGGAGTGAGTGTCATAAACTCAAAACATAGTATGTCAAGACTGTCATAACTTGAGGACCCCCTGTATTTGGAGAATAGTTACAATATTTTAGCTCATAAACACTTATGAGTATAGGTCACATCTGCCTTTAGAAAACAATAAATAACATCAGTAAGCGGTACAGAAAGATAGTAGGTTTGATATCTTATGGCAAAGGAATTTCTGTGCCCTGAACAATCATATTAGATCAGCGATTTTCATCCAGTGTGTTGCAGCACACTGGTGTGTCATAGGAATTTTTTTTTTTTTTAAGTAAGAGCAAGAGAGCAAGACAGACAGGAAAGCAGAGAGGTGAGAAGCCTCAACTTATAGTTGCAGCACTTCAGTTGTTAATTGATTGCTTTCTCATATGTGCCTTGACCAGAGGGCTCCAACCAAGCCAATGACCCCTTGCTCAAGCCAGTGACATTGGACTTCAAGCAGCAACCTTTGGACTCAAGCCAGAGACCACAGGGTCATGTCTATGATCCCACACTTAACCCAGTGATTCGGTGCTCAAGCTATGAGCTCACGCTCAAGCCAGATAAGCCCACGCTCAAGCCAATGAACCCACGCTTGAGCCAGATGAGCCCACGCTCAAGCCAGCAACATTGGGGTTTCAAACGTGGGTCCTTAACGTCTCAGACCAATGCTCTATCCACCGAGTCACCACCTGAACAGGCACCACAGGAATTTTTAATATGTGCAATACCTGATTATTTAGTCAGGGGCATTGACCTCTTTTCCCTTAGATTGTCAAATTAAAACAAAAAAGACAACAGCTGACATAACAATACCCGTCTATTGTGCATGAATTGAAACTATACCTATTTTTTGTCCAATCTGTAAAAAATATTTTTTTGGTGTGCCACGGAATTTTAATAATTAATTTATGTGTGTCATGGGAAGAAAAGGTTGAAAATTGCTGTCTTAGATCATCTCAGCCTTTCCTGTGCCCGGAATTTTAATATATACTCAGCCCAGTGGAATTATAGTCCCAAGGAATGGGGCACCGCACTAAAAAGGGAACGTAAGATATAATAGGACAAAAAGTATTTCTGTGGGTCTGATAAGAGAAGTCATCTGAAAAACTGTGATGGCTTTATAAGAAAAGACTTTTACTAAAGTGTCGCTCAGACAAAGGAACAGTAGTATTAAAGGGTTATTTTAGACAGTGCTGTAAAAAAAAAAAACAATTTTGAAAATAAATCTTTCTGAGCCTCCATTAAAGGAGCTGACTCGCCATCCACTACTAAATCTTCAGAGATGAAATGATGCTCCGTGCAGTCGCAGCCAGTGCCCATTTAACATCTGGTGCGAGCACGCAGGCTCACCCAGTATGAGAGAGACTGAGAAGGAGATCCATCTACACATAGCACGGGAACCATTCCAGTCCGAGTGCACGTCTCTAGGAAAAATGTGAAATATGCAGTTCTTTCGAGAATCCCACCGGGCTGAGTGGGATTTTAGTTTTAAATGAGAAGGGGGCTTTGTATAAAAACAGCCCCTAAACACAAGCCAACTTCTTTTTTATGGCACTCAGTCTAAGACAGCAATCTATTCCAATATTGGAAGAAAACCTGGCTCTGTTGAACTTGTTAAGTCACATTGCATTCCTATAGCAGTTCTCAAAGGCAATTTTAAATACTCTCAATAATCATCTGCAGGAATTGACATTAGCACCTAACCACCTTTAAAAAACAACTCCACTGCAGAGGAAATTCCTACTAGACACTGTATATTGTCTGGCTATTTTACTGAGCAACCATGCGCACATTACTTAAGCCATCTGGGCCCTCAGTTTCTCATGTAACCCAAGGCTCATGGAGTAAATGATCATTAATTTCCTTCCAAAATCTAACACCTCTGTGACTCTGTTTACAGTAAACGTCAACAGACAAATCATATATTTTAGTGATTCCAAATGATGAAAATACAGTACTTCCCCTTCCAACATTCTAGTTCCTTAAGTAATATGGTTTCCTTATATTTGAGTGACACTTATGTAAAATGAAGTTCCACCTATAGCATCATAGAACACAAAGATGATATTGTTGCTGTTTTCTTAGCAGTAATGCTTTTGTTAGAAAGACATTTACAAGTAAGAATAATGATTATTTGAAAGAAATTTTATTAGTTTCATAGCACTCCATTCAGGCAAATGAATCACACAATGAAGAGGAAAACTCTAAGTTACCTGACATACGCTGACCTGTAACCTTGCACAAGTCAGCAGTTAGCATGGGTCATGGGCACAGCACAGTTCACCTTGCTCACTCACCTCCTTGAAATGGCTCAGGAATGACAGGTTTGGGCGGTTAGAGCAAATAGAAAAATTAGCTGTCAAGTAGTCCAAAACAAAAAGTTTAACTTCCTCCAGATGTTCACTGAATTCTTAAGGCTTTCTTTTTCATATAAAATCTTTTATTATATTAAAAATATGCCACAGACATACACTTAAAGAAAAAGATCTATTTGGATGCTGTAAAATGATATATAATGAACATTTAGAATCCTATTAGTTTACTTAATGTAAATCCTTAGTTGGAAATTTCAAGGTTTGTCTTTTTAGGTTAATGTTTCAGTAACATGCTTGCTTCTACTAGTATAGCTTAGCGCTATAACCTTAATATCCCCCAAAAGTAGTACTTTCCCCTGTAGAATAAAAGGATTACTCCTTGATTCATCAATAATTTCATACTAGCACTTGTTTATACTACAGGTATAATAGTTACAGTATATATAAGTATATGGTTCAGAATGTCAAAAACTGAATTTTTCACATTCAACTACACACAACTTTCAGAAATACATCTATGGTGGCTTGAGCAACAAATGCATTATTCTGGAAACAAAACAACAAGAAAGGACACATAAAAGTGAGAATTTAAAGCAGTAAACATGCCAAATCCAAGAATTTAATTTATGTCTATTTAAACATACTGCAATTTCCATACTGAAGATAGAAGCCACGAGTAAGGAAACAGGAAGCAAAAGGCCAATATACTGAACAATAATTGAAGAAAAGACCCCTAGAATGATAGCTCTTTAACTATAATTTTAAATATACATGATATTTTAAAAATTCTTTCAGATGCCTAGTACATAAACAACTAATATTACTGAACAAATTAGTGAATGATACCAAAACTAATCCATGAATAAGTCATTAGGAGAAAACTACATAATACGGATTAATCTTTGATTAAAAAGTCTTTACTCTAGCCTGACCAGGCAGTGGCGCAGTAGATAGAGCATAGGACTGGGATGCAGAGGACCCAGGTTTGGGACCCTGAGGTCGCCAGCTTGAGCGCGGGGCTCTTCTGTCTTGAGCAAAAAGCCCACCAGCTTGGACCCAAGGTCGCTGGCTCCAGCAAGGGGTTACTTGGTCTGCTGAAGACCCGCAGTCAAGGCACATATGAGAAAGCAATCAATGAACAACTAAGGTGTCACAACAAAAAACTGATGATTAATGCTTCTCATCTCTCTCCGTTCCTGTCTGTCTGTCCCTATCTATCCCTCTCTCTGACTCTCTCTCTCTCTGTCCCTGTAAAATATAAAAAGTATTTACTCTTATTTTATCTGCTCTAGCCTAAAACCCACTTGCTAATGGTTTTAGACTGCACAGATAATGAAGCACAGAGCATGAGAGAAAAAAACCCTCAGGAAACATTTACAGAATAACTTGACAGAAAACAAAATCATCTCAACATATGAACAGAAGAATGCCTATTTCAAACATTGCTTGCAACCAATATGTTAGTGAATAAAATATACTAAAGCTTCTTTGGATACATTAACCTATACTATTTTTTAGACCCTACTGTCCAGGGAAGTCTTCCATACCTGTTTTAAACACATGGACTTCTCTGTGAACCAAACCTTCAAGCTCGTATATTAAAAGGAAGGTCTGTGATGATCTGTGACACCAATGCAATGCTGCAAAATCAGATTCTACTAACTGCTGTTGTGCATCCAGGTGTTCAGTATTGTCCTTGGCCCTACCCTGGGTGTGTCCTTTCATTTAAGTCTCCTGAACACCTTGCAAAGTTTCTCTCAAAATATGACACTTTATAATCCCAGCATGTATTCTTCAGTGATTACACAAGGATATCTCAGGCTCTGGAACAGACCAGTGGACGAATCATATTGTTAGCAAAACACATACATCTATTGTAGCAGAGACAGTGACTGCTCACTAAATAGCAAAGAGTGTCTCCGTTTCCCAGTCCCCTCGAAGTTAGGCAGATCACAGGAGGAATGACTAATAGTGGGCCCTGTACAGGAGTAAAATGTCACCTTAGGGCGAAAGTATTTAAGAGCTGGTGTAAGAGCCCCCAGCTCTCTCTACCCTTGACACCTGCTTCAGGAAGTTTTGTGTTCCAGATGGTGTAATGATACAATGCTTCAGCCTTTAATAATTCTATTTGGCAAAAAATCAAGAGAGTAGTGAGTCTACAACACTAAATGACAAAACAAAGCAAGACCCTGCCAGCCCATGCTGGACATAAAGCATGAGCAATAAATCACCTTTTGTTCTTTAAACCACTGAGGTTTCAGGATTAGTTTATTTCTATAGCATAAACTGACCTACCCTAACTAATCTAGGGTTGGGCAAACGTATTTTTACTGTTGTGAATATGAGAAGCACAGTTTACTCTTGTATTATTATTTACAATATTAATCATTGTGTTATTTTCCATACGAACAATTGTAAACCTACTTTTGCCTCTTCTTGTACAAGGTAACAAAAAGTGATTCAGAGTTAAGTTTCCAAAAACCATTTCACGTACAAAGCTCTTATTTTCTAAAAGTATTTTTAAACTTTAAATACACGACCTAAAACAACTATTCTTTCACAGTAATCATGTAAAAATACCGGAAGAGCTTAAGAACAGATAGCTATTTGGAAAACTAAATGTCCAGTACATAAGTTCGTTGTTCCATTTGACTGAATTTCAGATTAAACTACAGCTTTCCCATCAACTTGATAAGCATGTTGGTTTAGAACCTGCACGATACTCATGTTAAAACACTGTCTTGTTTAGCATTCATATTTTATGAGCTCTATGTGGTTCCTAGTGCTTTGTTTCATAGGAATGGGTTTTGTTTTCTGAAAGCAGAAGTAGCCACTCCGATCTGGAAATCTCTTCTTGTGGATTCTTTCTGTGGGTGAGTCTGTACTTCAATGTCAGACCACCAGGAAATGATGTTATTATTATCACTGGTAGCCAAATAATGATGAGAGTTTACAATGAGCTAGACCATTATATTCACATGATCTTACTGAATTCTCATAATATTGGTACCTTTCTTAGTCTTTTTCTCTCACGGATTAAGAAACTGAGGTTTAAAAAGAGTACATAATTTACTGAAGCTACTAAGTAGTTTGGCTTGACTAGTCTGTCTGACTATAGAGCCTGTGCTCTTAACAACTGGTAACACCAGAATTTCCAAAAGTGTGCTGCATGTGGTGATCCTGTGTGGGTCACAGACAAAAGCTGGTGTTGTTTCTGCATGTGGTGATCCTGTGTGGGTCAGAGACAAAAGCTGGTGTTGTTTCTGCATGTGGTGATCCTGTGTGGGTCACAGACAGACAAAAGCTGGTGTTGTTTCTGCATGTGGTGATCCTGTGTGGGTCAGAGACAGACAAAAGCTGGTGTTGTTTCTGCATGTGGTGATCCTGTGTGGGTCACAGACAGACAAAAGCTGGTGTTGTTTCTGCATGTGGTGATCCTGTGTGGGTCACAGACAAAAGCTGGTGTTGTTTCTGCATGTGGTGATCCTGTGTGGGTCACAGACAGACAAAAGCTGGTGTTGTTTCTGCATGTGGTGATCCTGTGTGGGTCACAGACAAAAGCTGGTGTTGTTTCTGCATGTGGTGATCCTGTGTGGGTCACAGACAGACAAAAGCTGGTGTTGTTTCTGCATGTGGTGATCCTGTGTGGGTCACAGACAAAAGCTGGTGTTGTTTCTGCATGTGGTGATCCTGTGTGGGTCAGAGACAAAAGCTGGTGTTGTTTCTGCATGTGGTGATCCTGTGTGGGTCACAGACAAAAGCTGGTGTTGTTTCTGCATGTGGTGATCCTATGTGGGTCACAGACAAAAGCTGGTGTTGTTTCTGCATGTGGTGATCCTATGTGGGTCACAGACAAAAGCTGGTGTTGTTTCTGCATGTGGTGATCCTGTGTGGGTCAGAGACAGACAAAAGCTGGTGTTGTTTCTGCATGTGGTGATCCTATGTGGGTCACAGACAAAAGCTGGTGTTGTTTCTGCATGTGGTGATCCTGTGTGGGTCAGAGACAGACAAAAGCTGGTGTTGTTTCTGCATGTGGTGATCCTATGTGGGTCACAGACAAAAGCTGGTGTTGTTTCTGCATGTGGTGATCCTGTGTGGGTCACAGGCAAAAGCTGGTGTTGTTTCTGCATGTGGTGATCGTGTGTGGGTCACAGACAAAAGCTGGTGTTGTTTCTGCATGTGGTGATCCTGTGTGGGTCACAGACAAAAGCTGGTGTTGTTTCTGCATGTGGTGATCGTGTATGGATCAGAGACAGACAAAAGCTGGTGTTGTTTCTGCATGTGGTGATCCTGTGTGGGTCAGAGACAGACAAAAGCTGGTGTTTTTTCTGCATGTGGTGATCCTGTGTGGGTCAGAGACAGACAAAAGCTGGTGTTGTTTCTGCATGTGGTGATCCTGTGTGGGTCACAGACAAAAGCTGGTGTTGTTTCTGCATGTGGTGATCCTGTGTGGGTCAGAGACAAAAGCTGGTGTTGTTTCTGCATGTGGTGATCCTGTGTGGGTCACAGACAAAAGCTGGTGTTGTTTCTGCATGTGGTGATCCTGTGTGGGTCACAGACAAAAGCTGGTGTTGTTTCTGCATGTGGTGATCCTGTGTGGGTCACAGACAAAAGCTGGTGTTGTTTCTGCATGTGGTGATCCTGTGTGGGTCACAGACAAAAGCTGATGTTGTTTTTAAACAGTTAATGCATGTTAGAAAGAAATATAATGAACACAGGTAACCTTTTCTAGACCTAATTGCTTAGAACAATGTCAGGGCAGAGAACCAACTTGTTTTGTTTTATCAGGTAGTTTAAACAAATATTATCAGCACAGATGATAATCCAGTGTAGCAAAAATCAAGAAGGTGTTGAGCAAATAACTAAAGGTTAGAAAACAATGGACTAGATTTTTCAACACAGAGGGGAAAAAATAAAGACTGGGACACAACATACAAGTTCCAGCCTTGACTGCCTACAGCTAGCTCTATGGCATCACCATTATAGACCTTTGTTTTTATCTATAAAATAGCAGCTAAAACTTTGAACTTTGGGAACTTAGAACTCTAAAATCTATGATCTTAGAAGATTCCTTTGAAATAAGAGGCACCTTCATTTTGATAGCCTTTAAAATACTCATGCTCCCCTCCATGTCTCTATTAGACTTGTAACTTTATCTAATAAAACAAAATATATGATCTTAATGTCTTGGCTAACTATTGAGACTTTACTTTATTTTACTATCCAAACGCAAAGAAATATGAAAAATGTCATAACATACAAGCCATGATATTTTTATAAGACAGTCCAAATGCAATTGTTTTATCACTCATCTTTGGAGATATACTCAACACATGGACATGACGAAGTACACTCAAAGTGTGGTCCAGACAAATGTTGGTAAGCTATACATTATTGGGTCCTAGAAAAGATAAGAAGCTTGCATCAGAATATGAAATATCTATATCAAGAAGCCCATTGTCTAGTTTAGATCATTTTTTTAAGAGCAAGATTTTTGAAATAAATGAAGCAGTTACATTGATCTACATCCTGGAGAAAATTTCTCATCTGGTAACAAACCGATGGCAGACCAGGGCTTTGAACAGAACAGGTATGCAGCACAATATATACTTCTAATTCTCATAGTGTGCATTTTCCTAGTTCTATTCACGTACCTGGAGTTGCCAGCAAATGAGAAATGGTACAGTAAGCCATTTGAAGTGTTTTTCTTTTGAATAACCAGAAAAATAAGCACAAGATCAAACATTAAGAGAAATTAGGTTGTGAGCCTGAAACAAATGTAATAGAGCTATGCCGCCTGTTTATTTTATTTTACTTTTTTTATTTATTCATTTTAGAGGAAATGGAGAGAGAGAGAGAGAGAGAAGGTGGGGAGGAGCAGGAAGCTTCAACTCCCATATGTGCCTTGACCGGGCAAGCCCAGGGGTTTGAACCAGCGACCTCAGCATTCCAGGTCGACACTTAATCCACTGCACCACCACAGGACAGGCTATGCCGCCTGTTTAAAGGGTGTCCATTGGATTTCCATGGAGAGCTGTTTGAAGAACCCTAAGTATTTTTGCACAAAATAAATATTTGACTCTTTTTATTTAGTGAGATTAGGTAGAGGCAATGAGTAGCACCAGTAAACTTGTGAGGGGTCATTCCAATTTTGGAGGCCAATGATAAATTATTAACCTAGTGATTTCTGAAAACCATTTACAAGGCATTAATTGCTATGATTTGGAGAGTCAGGACTATAGCGACATTGCAATCATGTCCGGAAGTCTCAGGGTTTATATGAGAAAATGTAATTAGCATCTTCTTTGAGAACCATGTTTACACCCAAAGTTTCCCCAGAGGGTGCCTTGATATTTTCAACTTTTTTTCTTTGTATTCCCAACAGGACCTATATACTGCCTAAAATTGCTAGAGAAAGATTTATGTTTCTGATCCAGGAGGATGTATTTTTCTTTCCAGATTAGTGTGCTGAAAGTCAGAATGAGTGAGTTATACAGTGTAAAATATTATTAACAATTAGCCATACAAAAACAAAACTCATACTTGCGGAGAGGCAGAAAAACTAAGCCAAGAGAAACACAATTGAAATGCCGAGTGTGCCAATGAGCTACACCTTGCCAGCCCGAGACTCCATCCAAAATCTTCCCCTTTGGGACTTATTCCTATAGAGATCATGTCTCTGTTCCACAAATAAAACTAGATGTTGCTAGGAAACAGCCTGGATTCTCAGGACACAACTGAAGGGGAGCAGCTGCTTCCTACCCAGAGGTATAGAAATCTGAAGCTATTCCTGATACACGCGCTACTCATATAAAACCTACATTTTCAGCACTTCTATTTCACAGAGCTCAAGAGCTTTTTTGCCGTGAAAGCCTTAAATTTATGACATAACTGGGACCCCGAAACCCTTTTCCCCATCCCAGCCTTGCATTTCTTTTTCTTTTCTTTCAGGTCTTCTCCAAATGCATCATCTCACATATCTTCATTTAATAATGCTCAAGAAAAATTTGCATACTTTCAAGTTACTAACTACTCATTTACAAAATTCTTCCCATTACATTTTAGTCCTAGTAAACTTTTGAAAATTTCCCCATGACTTGGAGTGACTGTTTTCAAACAACAAGTTTTTGTTATTTCTTTTTTAAAACAACATAATGGTTTTCACTTATGTTAAAGCTTCCCCAAGCACTCTCCCTGAAGCAGTAACTACCAAAGGAGTCCGCCCACTCTTCGTCCTGCCTTTAAAAGCAATTGGTATTCGTCCTTTCCCCTTTCCCTTCTTTCTTCATAGCCACCCAGCAACTCAGTTAGGAATACCTGCTGGTATAAGAAAGCCTCGGGAGGGATGTCTTACACAAAGAAGGGAAGACCTTCACACATACAGCAAGAACTTCGGCGTGCAGGTGCAGGCTCATCCTAACTTTCTGTTTTCTCATCCTTAGCCTTTAATTTTCTTGACTGATGCCTTATGGCTGCTACATGGATACAACTCAAGATATTATATCTTTCCACCAGAGTACCAAGCACAAGAAAAGGGGAAGTTTAAAGACTCCCTCTTCATAAGGCTCTGGCTTTTCATTGAAAAAGGAAGTTCCCCAAAGTCTTCCCCATTACATCTCATTGGCCAGAACTAGGTCACATGCCCAAACCTAGACAATTCACTAGACAGATTACCATATAGAGCGAGACCTTTCCTGAGACTGGGTAGGACCCACCCACCCTGACGTCAAGGGCTGGCTGCCAACCCCTTGACCTCACCAGGAAAACTGGATCAGGAAATGGCTGTCAGTTAAAGACCACAGTGCCCCCAACAACATTCTTCTCCAAGTGGGCTGGCAAAGTCCCCACAGAAGTGAGGCAGCTCCTAGAACAGGCTGCCCGGTCCTCAAGAGGGAAATGACCCTCTCTTATTAAAGCCAGGGCTCTTTTCACTCATGCTGAGGTCCCAGGTAAGCCAGTCTTTCTTTTAAATACAGCCATGGCCCTGTAACCATATAAATGAGCCATAGTTAATGTTCTAGATGCTGCAATTTATATCTTATAACCCCATTCATTATTGAAGACCTGTTAAAACCAACATCATGCCTGAGAACACCCTGGACCTCATTCTACCTGTGTGGTATTTTTATCCATGAATGCTAGTCTGCATTTGTCCCAGCCCCTTGAGAGTTCTGAGGATGCCAGTTCCTCACCCATCCTCCCTGCTGGTAAAGCAAAAACTATTAGCAAATACACTAAGAAGTGACAAACAGATAGGACTCAAACTATCATTTATTATTTACTCAGAGCTCCCTAGAAATGGCTAGAAGGGGAAATTTAGAATCTTATTGCCTATACTAAGTGAAAAGCAAGGGAGGAACTTCTGCTTCAGGCCACATTGAAGTCATTAGTTCCAGTCTAGTCTTCCTAATAGAAAGAACTATAAAAGGAGGAGGCAGTGGTTTTCAGACACTGCACAGCAGGTGGAATAAGACTAAAATCCTCAGGAGAAAGGAAACTTAGGTGATGCTATGACCACTCAGATCTCAGCCAGGGGATGACTTTCTGAGTGCAGTACAGGGAACTAGAGTCCATGGCAGTTCTGATGGGCGGAGGATACAGGAATCTCTAGGCAGTGCACTGGAAAGTTATGGAGGAGTGAAGGCCAAAGCCCACATGTGGATCGCCCACAGACCTTTGGTGAAGTCTGGGCTGCACATGTGCAGGGTAAGGCTACCAGGGTTTTCCAGATGGTCGCTGCTCCAGGGCTGAGAGTAAACTGAAAGTAGCAGGGTCAAGTAGTGCGAGCGGACACTGTTATCAAAGCCCAGCTGGAGTGAGACCTTTAAACATTGCAGGCATTCAGCTAAGACATCAAAACTGCTCCTACTTAGGAATTAAGTACAAAATTTAGAGTATGGACTGCTGTAGACCCAACTAACAAAGTCTCAAACCAAGCCCCAACAAAATCCAAAGGGGACACCAAACCTGGAGGCTGAATGCCACCAAGTTACAAGTGTGGGGGAACCACACTGGGCTTTCCACAGATTCACTTAACAAAGTGTGAAATCATACCCACCAAACTCAGGGAAATAAATTTGTCTATTAGACTTAAAATTAACATTAAACCAAAAATCATTTCACAGAACTCAGGGTTTATACAATATAAAAAACTTGCACATTTTCAAGTTACTAATTACTCATTTTAAAAAATGGCTAGATACGCAAAGAAAAAGAAAAACAGAACCCATAGTCAAGAGGAAAATGGACAATAAAAATTTCTCCTTAGGTAAAATCTATATTAGATTTGACAGAGAATTTAAAACAGCTGGATTCAATTTAATAGAAAAACAATATAGTCTGAATGAATTAACATATAGGGCATCTCATAAGAGAAATGTAAACTATAAAAAGGGAAATGAAAATTCTATAAATTAAAAGTCAAACAACCAAAATTCAAAAATTCATTGGATGGGATTGAAAGCAGAATAAAGATGAAAGAAGTTAGTGAACTTGAAGATAAGTAAATTATAAAATAGTAAGTGATCAAATCTGAATATCAAGGAGATTGAAACAAAATTAAACTGAGCCTCAGAGCCTTGCAGGACAACATGAAACGACGTAGCATATGTATAATTGGAGTCTCAGGGAAAAGAAGAAAGTGAAAACACAGAAAAAACATTTAAAGAAAGAATGACCCAAAATTTCCCAACTTTTATCAAAAACATTTACTTATGAAACTCAGAGAATCCCAACGAGGATAAATTAAAAGAAAATCATACCTCGGTACATTGTAGACAAACTGCTAAAAACCAGGAAAAAGAGAAAATGTTCAAAAGTAGCCAAAGGGGGGAAAAGACATTAACTACAGAAAACAAAGATACATTGTTGATATGTGAGAAAGATTCAGAAGCATCTTGAAATAAACTGAAGAAGACTTAGCGCTTTTCAAAAGAGGTTTATTTCCGCCTGACCAGGCAGTGGCGCAATGGATAGAGCGTCGGACTGGGATGAGGAAGGCCCAGGTTCGAGACCCCGAGCTCGCCAGCTTGAGCGCAAGCCCATCTGGTTGAGCAAAAGCTCTCCAGCTTGGACCCAAGGTCGCTGGCTCCAGCAAGGGGTTGCTCGGTCTGCTGAAGGCCCGCGGTCAAGGCACATGTGAGAAAGCAATCAATGAACAACTAAGGTGTTGCGACGGCAACGAAAAACTAATGATTGATGCTTGTCACCTCTCTCCATTCCTGTCTGTCTGTCCCTATCTGTCCCTCTCTCTGACGCTCTCTCTGTCCCTGTAAAAAAAAAAAAAAAAAAAAAAAAGAGGTTTATTTCCTAATTTGACTTTCCTAGCTATCTCCTTGGATTAATTCCATACTTAGAACCCTGACCTCTATTTCTGCCCCTAGAAAGTTAAACATAAGAACACAAAGATTTTGTGGCTTTGGTCACTCAAAGACAAGGTGAACGTGGCTACGAATTCCTGAGCTCATTCTCCAGTAAATCTAGATAGAGATGTATCACAAGTGGGGCTGGGAAACAAAAAAGAAAGCAGGAAATGTGTGAAGTAACAGGAGTCAATGTCTTAAATAATTCTAGCATCTTACAGATTAAGTAACTCACACAAAAAAGAAATCATCCCATATAAAAAATAAATAAAAGTGATTATGTCCCAAAGAATTATCACTTAAAAAACATTTAAAGAAAAACACAGGCTGCTATTTGTAATCTCATATTAAGCACTATGAAGTCTAAAATAAGAGAAAGAAAAAAGTATTATAAGAAAATCCAAAAGAGTGAAGTTACATCAAAATTAAAGGAATTATTTCAAAACAATAAGATATGTTGTGAACATAATAGATATCAGATATAAAAATCTAATTTTTAAGACATGTAACTTCCTCATTTTGAATACATATTTAAACCCACTTGGGGAGAATGCTGAACTCTAATACTTTTCCCCCTTTTGTTGCCATGAGAGAAAAAGAAAAAATTAATTTTTCTTGCCATTTTAGATTTCTTGCTATCCATCACGATTAAACATTATGAGATATAAAAGCAAATATAAACCAATTAATATAAAATTCCTTGTCCCAGAGACTCATAAAGTTAAATAAAAGGTTTAACATTCCAATAAAATTTCAACAAGGATATCAAGTTGCCTTAAACCAGGATTTCTTAACAGTGGCACTGTTCATATTTAGGGACAGATAATTCTTCGTTGTGAGGGGCTGTAGCATCCCTGGTCTCCATTTCCCCCACCAAGTTGTGCCAACCAAAAGTGTTCCAGATGTTGCCTTATGTCCTATATGGAGCAAAGTCACCCCTGGCTGAGAAGCACTGCCATAAAAGGTCTTTTTTCCCCTAACTTATTTATTTTTTTTAAAGAAAAATGCTTGGCTTACAATTCATATTGAAAACAACACTGTCTTTCTAAATAATTAACATTAAATTTATTTTTTAAATACCCTTCATTCAATAAACAAGTTCTCCAACTTTGGGGAATGTTAAGTTTTACTGTCAAGTTTGATTTATATATTTTTTTATGGTTGGTTAGTAAGTTTTGACCTTTGCTTTCAAATAAAGCAGACTTTATATTTTTCAGGATACATTATTTGTCATTCACTTACTTATGAATACAAATTAGCTAAAGAGAGCTGGGATACTTTTATTAAAACAAATAACCATCTATTTTTAAGTATATGTTAGAAGACAATGACACCTTCTTCACCTAAGTGATCTAGGCTACATTAAAGAATTCTGAAATAGTATTTTAGACTGCACTTTGTTCTTAATGAAATTCAACCTTCAGAAAATACAGAACATTTTTTCAGATCAGTTATCTAACTCCAGATATTTTTTTCCATCAGTTTAAAAATATTCACAAATACTAACAACCACCTCTTTCCAAAGTAGAAACTGTTGATCCACAGTAATGTGAAGTTCTAAAAAGAAAATACTGTGAAATCTGTAGGTTCTGGCATTTAATTAGGGTAAAAATGTAACCACAGAATTCATATCAGCAAAGGTATTTATAATTGTTGTCTCTCCCTCATCCAAAGAGGAAGGAAGGACTCCCAGAACCTTGCTGTTTTTATTTACATATGTTCATATTTTAGCAGGAGAAAATACAGAATAGTATAATGCCAAAGGAAAATGTATCCTCTAATTCAGAAGCAAGCCCATTGCATTTGACTCACCTATGTGATAAAGTCCAATCCAGTCACTGGGGTCCACCTCCTCTTTAATGTCCCAGAAGATAATGAGGTTCTGGGCTTGCCCCAGCGTGTACTCATACATGCTGGCAGTCAAGCTGGAGCGGCTCTCAGAAGTCACCAGGTCTGTGTCACTGTTGGCCCGCTGTAGGGTCATGTTCTCTGGCATGGAGCTCTGGGCAGCGAGGCTCTGCAGGTTCTCAGGACTCAGTGTGTACCGCATCTGGGGATTTCGACGCCGGACAAAGAGCAGGTGTTCCCGGGCTGAACTGGCCATCCTGTCTGCCTCTCTGAGGTTGGCTTCCTACAAAGCTGCAAAAGACAGACAAGCACAAACCATTAGTGCTGCAACGCGAGGAATTAGGTTTAAGCTTCCCAGACATAAAGCCTTGAGGATTGTTTATCAAAGCCTGACCATGCAATAATCTTCTACTGTCAAAATAAAACCTATTATTCTACTGCCAACTGATAATGTCAGAAACAACTAAGGTGAGATGGTGGCAAAGGCCATCACACACCTGTGACCCTCAATTTCACTCAGCACAGCTTCCTCCTTGCAAATAAGAAGAGGATTTCTGTACCATCCCTTTTAGGTCTATTCCTTCTCCTTCACAAATGGCATCCTTTTCTTCACCCCACACACATAATTATATGCTGCTGCTACTATTAAATTTTAAAATAAAGACAAAAATCTTTGACACATGCAAAAACGCAGCTGAAATATATCACTGAGGACAAGTTCATTTGCTCAATTTCTTCTGCATAGAAAGGTAACTCACTAAAGTCTTTTTCAACACCCAAGTATTCCCTATCCCCCCTTCCTTGCTCTCTTTTTCTCAATAACAATTATTATGATCTGATGTACCACACAAAGTATCTTATTTACCTGGTTATTGTATACTTTCCTCACAAGAATATAAACTTGGGGAAGGATACTGTCTTCAATCAATGGTCATGGGAAAACTGAATAGCCACGTACAAAAAAATGAAACTGGACTATTATCCTTACCATACACAAAAATCAACAGAAAAACAACCTGAAAGCTTGAACAGAGACCTGAAACCATGAAACACCTATTAGAAAACACAGGCAGTAAGCTACTTGACTTCAGTTTTGGCAATGATATTTTGGATTTGACACCAAAAGCAAAGGCAACAAATAAAAATAAACAAGTGAGACTAGTCAAATTAAAAAGCTTTTGCAGCAAAGAAAACAATTATCAAAATAAAATGGCAACCTACAGGCCCTGGTTGGTTGGCTCAGTGGTAGAGCATCAACCCTGCTTGTAGATGTCTAGAGTTCGATTCCCAGTCAGGGCACCCCATCTTCTTCTCCACCCTACTCCCTCTTGTTTCTCTCTCTGTCTTTCTCTCTCTCTCTCTCTCTTTCTCCCCCTCCTACAGCCATGACTTGATTGGAGCAAGTTGGTCCCAGGCACTGAGGATGGCTCCATGGCCTCTGCCTCAGGTGCTAAGAAGAGCTCAGTTGCTGAGCAATGGAGCAATGCCCCAGATGGACAGAACATTGCCCCTTAGTGGGCTTGCTGGTTGGATCCCAGTCAGGGTGCATGCCGGAGTCTGTCTCTCTGAATGAAAGAAAATATTTGCAAATCATTTATCTAATAAAAAGATTAATATCCAAAATATATATTTTTTAAATCATACAACTCTGGTGCCAAGTAGGTACTGGAAATATTGGGAGAAACACCTTATAAAGTATATGAGTTTCTAACCACTATGCTATACACCTTAAACTAAAATTGAATATAAACTGTAACTGAAAAATAAAATTTAAAAACATCATACAACTTAATAGCAAAAATAAATAAATTTAAAAGGACAGAGGCACTGAACAGACATTTCTCCTAAAAGATATACAAATAGCCAAGAGGCACAAGGAAAGGTGTTCAAATATCACTGATTATCAGGGAAATGCAAATCAAAACCACAATAAGATACCACTTCACACCTGTTAGTATGGCTATCATCAAGAAGACATAAGATAAGTGTTGGTGAGAATGTGGAGAAAAGGGAACCCTTGTGCCCTGTTGGTAGGAATGCAGATTGGTACAGCCACTACGAAAAACAGTATGGAGGGTCCTTAAAAAATTAAAAATAGAACTACTCAATAATCTAGCAATTCCACTTCTGGGTATTTATTCAAAGGATGTAAAAACAGTCAAAGAGCTATCTGTACCTCCATGTTCATTGCAGCATTATTCACCACAGTCATATGGAAACAACTTAAGTGTCCATCAACAATTAATTAAAGATATGATATAAATAGCATATAGATATGTATGTAAAATGAAATATTATTCAACCATAAGAAAGAAGAAAATCCTGCTGTGGCAACATGGATGGACCCTTGGGACATTATGCTAAGTGAAACAAGCCAAAGAAAGATATATGGAGTCTAAAAAAAGAAAAAGTCCAACTCTTAGAAACAGAGTAGAAGAGTGGTTACCAGGAGCGGGAGTGCGGAGGAAATGGCTAGAGGTTGGTAAAATGGTACAACATTTCAGCTATATAATGAATAAGGTCTGAGGATCTAATGTAAACATGGTGACTATAGCATGACCAGGTAGTGGCACAGTGGATAAAGCATCGGACTGGGACTCAGAGGACCCAGATTTGAAATCCCAAGGTCACCGGCTTGAGCATGGGCTCACCAGCTTGAACACAGGGTCGCTGGCTTGAGCATTGGCTCACAGACATGACCCCATGGTCGCTGGCTTGAACCTAAAGGTTGCTGGCTTGAGCAAGAGGTCACTCACTCTGCTGTAGCCACCACCCCACCCCACCCCCATCAAGGCACATCTGAGAAAGCAATCGGTGAACAACTAAGGAGCTGCAATGAAGAATTGATGCTTCTCATCTCTCTCCCTTCCTGTCTGTCCCTATCTGTCCCTCTGTCTGTCACTGTCAAAAAAACAAACAAACATGGTGACTATAGTTATTAACACTGTATTATATAATTGAAATTTGCTAAAAGAGTAGAACTTAAATGTTCTCACCAAAGAAAAACATATGATGCATATGCTCATTAACTAGACAGTGGAAATCCTTTCACAATGCATACATACCTATCACCACAATGTACACTTTAAGTATCTTACAATATTATTTATCAATTATACTTGAATAAAGCTAAAAGAAAATAGGAGTACAAGCTGCACAAAAGCAGAGATTTTCATCTGATTTGTTCACTATTTTATCCCCAGTATCTGCAACACTGCCTGGCACATAAGTATCTATTGATAAATATTTAAGTGAACAGCAAGCATCTTTCTCCTAGTTACTCAAGCTCCTAGGAGCATGACTTACACCAGAGTCTCTTTCTGGTCTGTCCGTAACCACCTCTGATTTCCTGACTGGTCAACACTATTTCTACCATCAGACCCACTATTTCCCTCAGCTCCCGCTTGGCCTCCATCTAAAGGAACAGGGCCTTTCCTGGTGTAACTTGGATAAAGTCCATGAATCTAGTGCTAAAATATCTATTTTCTTCTCCGTTGCCAGACTCTGGCAGGTTCGTTCTTCCCAAGGGCTCTGTACATTAGTACATTGGAGGCTCTCACTGCCAGTGCCTCTGCCATTCGCCATGGAGTCGGACCACCTCCCCCTTACAGGTGACCTGCTCTCCACAGGACGAGTCCGTCTGCTACACTCCCCCTATCAGAACTACATCATCCACCACTTGTTTACAGATTTAACAGTTACTCTGCATCCCTAGTATGTGCTGGCCTCTTCAATATACTTTTCTTTAAAGGGTATCCCTGAAAAGGTATGGTAGAAAATCAGTGCATAAGCTTCCATTTTTAAAAAATATATACCTAAAAAAAAAAAACCAAAAAACTAATCTTGGGTTCAATATTTACATTACAAATAATAACCTCAGATAATAAGTCTGAAGGAAGAACAAGGAAAGGTTCCCTCGTTTCTCCCGTCCCCATTCATTTCACAAATGCCTGGGTGAAGGAGACATTCTGCCATTGCAAGGGTCGTAGTACTTGCAAACGTGTATATAGTCAGCTCATTTCTGTCGTAACTCATATTTTAGCATTATCCCTTGAACTGAAATAACTCGGACTGATGGGCAAGATATTCTATGTAAAATGGACAAAAAGAAATTGAATAGTTAAACTAATATTACTCTTCATAAATTTAGCCCTTGTTTTTCTTATGTGCTATATGGTGACTCTGACATCATAATATAATGCTTAATTGTTAAACAACCTCAAATCCATGAAGCCAAAAATACAGGTCAACTTCTGACAGTTTCATGAAATTTTCATTTTAGTGGATTTTGACAGGTCATTCTTTGTTTATAAGCCCAGGGAGATTAAAGCACCACATCAGCCTCAGCAAGTACTATAAATAATTAACTCTTAACACAGTGTAGTCAAATAAAAAATGCAGGCCATACATAACTAAACTACTTCCCTGAAGGAAATAGGCCAGAACTGTTACAGCTTAAAGCTACAACAGAAGAACTAACAATTACTCTGCTTCAGAAGAAAGAGAAAAAACTTTCATGTACACCAAAACTGTTGTTTTTAGATGATCTCTATTGAATCAGAAAGATAGGTTAGCACAGTGAGTAAGAAAATAAGTTGCAAAGCCTGATTTCTGGGTTTCAGTCATGACTCTACTATTAAGTCATTCTGTAATCTTGGATGATTTATTTTAAATCGGTGCCTTCATTTTCCCCATCTATAAAATAGGGACATAAAATGACTCTCTCACAGGATTTTGGAGAGCACTAAATGAATTAGTATGGGTAAAGCATTCAGAACAGTATCTGGCGCCTAAGTGCTTGATCAAATTTAGCTATTAATATTATGTGACTACATTCTAGTTTAATTATATCAAGTAGAACACGTTTTAATATTCCCTTGATTCCCCACACTTATTGGCAGAGTAGGCTGTCAGCATCCTCAGTTATTTAAAGCACAGCCCCAAAAGCAGAAAAAGAAATCTTGCAGGCACAGGGGAGCAGCCCTAGACTTAACCACATAACCCTAGCAAGGACCATTCTCTGGTCGTCCAGTCAGAGCTAAAGGTTGAAATTTGACTTTCTCGCTATTTAATAGGTTCATTCACTTATTCGTTCATCCAACAGCTTTTTACTGAACACCTCCCATGTGAAGGGCATTAAGGATACAACAGAGCAAAAAATGAAGTCTGTCGCCTTCTGAAGCCTGCATTTTTACAAGAAGAAATACATGCTAGACAGGACAAAAAATACATATTTATAGAATTTGCTAGTTTAACTGATTCCTGCAAAACTGTATGAAGCATCTCCTAGTATAATGTCTAGGAAAAGCTACAAAGCAGAGTAAATAGTAAAAAGGGTAAGGTGTTCTTTCAAATTATCTCTTTTCTTTTCCTAAAGCATAAAATAAGGTCCTTTTCCAAACATTTTGACTCTGGTGGGGAGAAGACCAAACATTCATCTATGAAAGAATTCAACCTGGTATCAATGACACTTCATGCATATGTACAGTCTGTCCTAACAAATATGTGATGAAGATAATAAATGTCTGTGGGGCATCAGGAATTAACAGAAACATATATGTATAGTGCTTTACATTTTCCAAAGCACTTTCACATCACTACCCCAGAACATTGTGAATTAAATCTGAGAGATGCCATCATCTCTTTTTTCAGGTGAGGAAATCTAGAGTCTATGAGACAAAAGGTTGGCTGAAGTAGATGAAAACTATTTTGTGGAAGAGCAAGTTTTAAAGGACTAGAAGGAAAGAAGGGATGTACGAAGGGCATTCTAATTGGAAGCATGGATATGAAGAGGATACCAAGCAGAAGATAAAAGTGGGAAGAAAAACAAACAAACAAAACAGAGGCTCTGCAGAACTCTAGGAAGATGACTGGAATTCTGCAAAACGAACCAGAAGGAAGCCCCAGGAGGGGCTTTCTTGTCAAATCTGTTCCCTGAGAAAGGCCTTCAATGTACTGAAGAAGAAATCATCACTGAACTGGCTGCAGTAACGTGTGAATAACCAAGAATTCCTTAATTCTTCCAATGCATTTTACTGTTGTTAGTGTTGCTGTTGTTGTTGTTTTTAACTAATTGATTTTAGAGAGGTAGAGAGAGGAAGGAAGAGAAAGACATTCACTTGTTTTACTTAGTTGGTTACTTCCTATATGTGCCCTGGCCGGAGACTAAACTTGTAACTTTGGTATTTCTGGATGATGCTCTAACTGATTCAATGTCTTTTAGCAAGAAGATGCTTTTGAGCCAAATCTCTAATTTATTAAATTGTATAATCCTATTGTATGAAGACATCCAGTCTGGGCTAGAAATTTTCTGAGGATAGATTTGAGAATGGGGATGGGATGGATGTGACAATTCCCAAAAACTCTTTTGGCATCTTTTAGCTCCTTCAACTTTGAAGCTATATCATTTTGTTTTGTTTTGTTTGTTTTGTCTTAGTGAGAGAGACGACAGACAGGAACAGACAGACAGGGAGGTAGAGAGAGATAGAAGGAAGCATTAACTCATAGTTGTGGTACCTTACTTGTTCATTGATTGCTTGATCATATGTGCCTTGATGGGGGGACTCCAGCTCAAGCCAGTGACTCCTTGCTCCAGTCAGCAACCTTGGGCTCAAGCCAGCAATCACGGAGTCACGTCTATGATCCCACGCTCAAGCTGGTGACCCTATAACTCAAGCCGGTAAGCCCGCACTCAAGCTAGATGAATCTGTGCTCAAGCAAGCAACCTTGGGGTTTCAAACTTGGGTCCTCAGTGCCCCAGGTGGATGCTCTATCCACAGCACCACCTCCTGGTCAGGCAAAACTATACAGTCTTTAACAGCAGAAATTTATGTGTGTCAGGGGAAGAGATGAAATGGAAAAATAATGAAAGTTATCTGTCTACTACATTAGCAACAACTCACATGGCACTTACTCTTTCTAAGATATTTACAAATATGTACAGGTTATTTGTAAGTCTCAAGTTTATAAATCAATAATTGCATATGTTTAAATTTCACCCTGCTTCAATATATTCATTTGTTAAATGCAGGTAAATCTAATGTGCCATGCAAGACCACTGTAAGAATTAGAAAAATCCTAAGTGAGCCTGAGTAAACCTGACCAGGCAGTGACGCAGTGGATAGAGCATTGGACTGGGACACAGAGAATCCAGGTTCGAAACACTGAGGTTGCTGGCTTGAATGCGGGCTCATCTGGCTTGAGCGCTGGGTAGCTGGCTTGAGCGTGGAATCATAGACAAGACCCCATGGCAGCTGGCTTAAGTCCAAAGGTCACTGGCTTGAAGCCCAAGGTCGCTAACTTGAGACCAAGGTTGCTGGCTTGGGCAAGGGGTCACTTGCTCTGTTATAGCCCCTCAGTCAAGGCACATATGAGAAAGTAATCAGTGAACAACTAAGAAGCCACAACAAAGAATTGATGTTTCTCATCTCTCTCCCTTCCTGTCTGCCTGTCCCTATCCTTCTTTGTGTCTCTGTGTCTGTCTCTGTCACACAAAAAAAATTTTCTTTAAAGAAAAGAAAAATCATAAGTGAAAGTGTTTAATGAAAAGCAGCTGTTGATGCTGGCCAGTGTCTCAGTGGTAGATTCTCGGCCTGGTGTCTGAATGTCCAGGTTCGATTCCCAGTCAGGGCACACAAGAGAAGCAACCATCTGCTTCTCCACCCCTCCCTTTCCCCCCATCTTTCTCTTTCTCTCTCTATTTTTCCCTCCTGCAGCCACCGCTTAATTGGTTCAAGGACCTTGCCCCAGGCACTGAGGTAGGCTCCTTGGAGCTTCAGCCTCAGGTGCTAAAAATAGCTCAGCTGCAGCATGGCCTCACATAGGCAGAGCATCAGCCCCAGATGGGGGTTGCTGGGTGGATCCTGGTTAAGGTGCATGCAGGAGTCTGTCTATCGCCCCTCCTCTCACTTGGAAAAAGAAAAGAAAAAAAAGCAACTGTTTTTCATAGAGAATAGAGTCAGTCAAAAATACCATAATAATTAGGTACATGACAGATGGGTTACTAGTCTTACTGTGATAACTATGTAAGGGATATAAATGACGAATCACTATGTTACATATCTAAAACTAATATAATACTGTATGCCAACTATAATTCTTTAAAAATTAATTTAAAAAGCAACTACTGTTATTTTAACAGGAGAATACTATAATCACTGGATTAATGCCTTATTTAGTTTGGGGTAGTGTTCTATGACTAAGAGTCTGGGAAGAGAAACACCAGGATTTCAAACACAGTTAACAAATTAAATGCTAAAGACCACCTTTACACATGGAAAATCACTGTCACCGCTCTCTAGTGCTAGATGACCTTGTACTCAGATAAAAAGGAAATGAAAACAGTCCATCCTTCCCCTGCCTCCCTATTCAACATGGCTTCTAGTTCCCAGAGCTCAGAAATTGGCTACATTAGGATACACAGGCCTTTGAGTTATATAGTTCACGCAGTAGTGGGGTTCAAATAATTTAACAACCCTAATGACCATTTTAAGTATAAAAAAAGATATACTGAAAGACAGTTTATTATTTCATGTATTGAATACTTAAATAAGAACAATAAGAGGTACACAAAACTAGATTGTTATAAGTTTTAAAATATTAATAAAAATATTAAATAATACCTGACAAAAAACTATAAAACTGTTATTTAAGATACTTTCCATGACAGCTTGTCACCCCCTGGTTGTTTGGCACTTCTTCTCGTTACGTTATATGTTTGTTTACCAAAGTAACAAACATGAGAGAATTAAAATGTGGTATTTCATCAAAGGTATAATGAGTTTTATGAAATGTATAAATAAATATTACAATCATAGTTCCACCAATTTTTTTTCACCTATGGATGGTGTATAGCCAGTGGCCACAGTCACCATCACAGCTGCCTGGCCACAGGTTCGCATTAGATTCGGAGAGTCGGTAATGAAACAATGGAGCCAAGCACTGGTGAACCATCAGCTTTAATTCTAGCTTGTACCTGGCGGGCAAGTAAAAACACACAGTGGACTCCAAAACCCACTCATTCAGTGCTCACAAAGCTACTGACTTACCTGAGTTTCCTAGAATCAAAGATTTCTAGCTCACCAGACTTATTCACCTCAGTTCCACATCTCCTTCTCTCTGCACAAACTCAGCACAAACTGGCTTCTTCCTCAGCACTCCACCATCTTGGATGCTTCTCCTCTCCTCCTTGTGGCCTTAATGTGCTCTCCTCTCTAACGCTAACCTCAGGAACCGAGAGAGAGCAAGTTCCTGGTCTGCCCCACTTTATAGTGTAGAAATCCAAACCTTTAATCCAATCTACAAAGAAGGAAGTCTCTGATACAAAGTCTCTTATCTGAGGCATAATGGAAGGATTCCTCATGAGTGCACCACCTCACATCATCCAATCAGTCAAGGGTGTGGGGAAAAGCTTACTCTTAAACCTTGCATGTGGGCAGCGCCATCTTTAACAAAGTGAGCAAAATATATTTTATCTGCCCAACAGATGGAATGAACATTATTACTATAGGTGCTTAGAATACGCTATTGCACAGATGAAAATTTAAAAAGAATAAGGAATGTCAATTTGTGATTTCCACATTGGGTGGCTGCCCTGATTACAAGTGCCATTTTAACAACCAGTTCGTCGAACTCAAAGGTATTGGTTCTGCTGAATTGGTGTGAACCAGCTGAATCCCTCACTGAGATTCAGCCACAGCTCTTACATGAAAATATTATTCCTACAGTTGGGCTTGGTGTGTCAAAATTCGACAAAAAAAACCAAGCATAACTCGGGTGGTGTGTCACTTCAAGAAAAACGGCCTAACGGGAAGTCTTACAACAAGTCGCTCTGTGCCAGAGTTCTGTTGTTTTGGCCTACAGACCTCCGGCACAGAGTGTCTACACTACAGCAAATAAATATAAATAATATACAGATAAAATATATTATGCTCACTTTGTTAAAGATGGTGCTGTCCACGTGGAAGCCCGTTGCCCAGGTGATAATATTAGTTGCCCGTCTTGCTTGGGATGGGTGTGATTATATTAATGTGTCTTGGGGAGGGTTTTCGCACCAAAAAGTTTTAAAAGGAAGACAGATCATGTTGTTCTGGGGAAGAGTAATTACATTCTAGGAAGAACCCATGCTGGAGGAGAGCAGAGAGAGGCCATGTGGAGGAGAAGAGAAGCAGCCAAGATGGTGGAGCACTGAAGGAGAAGCCAGTTTGTGCAGAGAGAAGAAGATGGGGAACAGAGGTGAATAAGGCTGGCAAGGTACAAAACTTTGATTCTAGGAAACTCAGATAAGTCAGTGGTTTGGGGAGCCCTGAATGGAAACGGAAGTGTTTTCCCACTGTGGGTATTTCTCGCCTGTCAGGTGCAAGCTAGGATTAAAGCTAATGACCCACCAATTCTTGGCTCTATTGTTTTATTACTGTCTGTCTGAATCAAACCCAAACCTGCATGGGCCAGGCGGCTGTGATGGTGGCTGTGGCTACTGGCCTTATACCTACGTCCAACAACCCACTTGCAAAAGACCTTTAAGAGCTCACCATTTACAAACAGGTGACTGCACATGGTGAGATGCGAGGTTAGGGAGAGAAGAAAACAATGGAAATATCTGGAACACAGAAAATGTTAAGTAATTCAGTTGGAACTTCACCAAAACTAATGAGCATAGAGCCATTTCAGGGTCTTGTACAGAAAAACCATTATATATAAATGTAAGTATGGGAAGCTTAAGCTGAGAGCTTGGTAGGCGCATTCTCGGAGGAAGAAAACAGCGGTGGGTAAACCAGTTAGAAGTTAATTGATTGGATATGGCATCTGGCACTGAAAGCTGAAGAACAGATTTTACTTACTGATAGGTAAAATGGCTACTCAGCCACCATCTTTCTTAAGCACAATGCAGGACTGAAGGAGGAAAAAGGGCTTGCCTATCCAGTTATCCAGCTCAGACCTCCCTTATAGCTGGATGCTGATAAGGGACGACTGGATTAGGGTGCAGACAATTTTGAGGAACTGTGGCACCACTCCCAACCACTAACAGAAGAAGTGATGATCTTGCAGCTACCTTTGTCCAAGGCCCTTTGATGAATCCATATAACCCCAGCCCCACCCCTCCCTCAGGGCTGACACCCTTTGCTGGTTTCAGCCCACCTGCACCCAGGCATTTTTAAAGTAAACTTTTCTTTTGAAACACACTAGCCCCGTGATGGCGAATGTCAGCACTGACACGCATAACGATTTTCAATGACACGCGGCTGCCTGTGGCCGCATACCAGAGAAGTATGGGGCCGCAAGCGAGAAGGACGTTTCATCCTCGGCTCCTGCACGGCCAGGTGCAGTAGCCGAGGATAAAACATTTGCTGTAGTGTAGACACTCTGTGCCGGAGGTCTATAGGCCAAAACAACAGAACTCTGGCACAGAGCGACTTGTTGTAAGACTTCCTGTTAGGCCGTTTTTCTTGAAGTGACACACCACCCGAGTTATGCTCGTTTATTTTTTGTCGAATTTTGACACACCAAGCTCAAAAGATTGCCTATCACTGCACCAGCCTCATGTTTTTGGTTCGGCCCATGGTTTCTGCCTTTCAGTTACACAGGAAAATAATATATCAATCAGGAATATTTCAAAAAAAGTGTCTAAAGAATTGGCAACAAACCAAATATACGGGACAGAAGTTAAGAAGAAATTAGGACTAAATTCTGAATTTTAAATCTAAGTGACAACAGAATGCCAGAAACTTTGATAAGGCTGAGAAAACTCAATACTATTTTGAGTGAGTTTGGAGTCAAAGCAATATATCTGAGTAACTATGTCCCAAATACACAGTTGGACTTGAGCTGCTGGTTATTATGAGGCCAGGGACAAAACAAATGTAATTTATACTTAATAATAACCTTAGTATTTGTTGGGAAGATAAAATATATTATACTCACTTTGTTAAAGATGGTGCTACCCACGTGGAAACCTGTCGCCCAGGTGATAATATTAGTTGCCCT
This sequence comes from Rhynchonycteris naso, assembly GCA_037038555.1. NCBI lineage: Eukaryota > Metazoa > Chordata > Mammalia > Chiroptera > Emballonuridae > Rhynchonycteris > Rhynchonycteris naso. The sequence goes on along the minus strand of CM072997.1, from coordinate 37,631,976 downwards.
TCTTGCTTGGGATGGGTGTGATTATATTAATGTGTGTTGGGGGAGGGCTTTCGTACCAAAAGATTTTAAAAGGAAGAGAGATCATGTTGTTCAAGGGAACAGTGATTATGTTCTAGGAGGAGCCCATGGAGGGAGATCAAAGAAAGGCCACGTGGAGTAGAGGAGAGGCAGCCAAGATGGCGAAGTGTTGAAGGAGAAGCCAGTTTGTGCAGAGTTGTGCAGAGAGAAGGAGATGGAGAACAGAGGTGAATAATGTTGGTGAGCTAGAAACCTTTGATTCTAAGAAACTGGAATAAGTCAATGGCTTTGGGAGCTCTGAATGGAAAGGGAAGTGTTTTCCCACTGTGTGTATTTCTTGCTCACCAGGTGCAAGCTAGGATTAAACTAATGGCCCACCAGTTTTTGGCTCCATTGTTTCATTACCATTTGTCTGAATCAAATGCAAACCTGCATGGGCCAGGTAGCTGTGATGGTGGCCATGGCTACTGGCCTTACATTTGGCGTAGTCTGTGGCAAGATTCGATACAGTTCGGTATGGAGTCACTTCCACCTTTAAGCAGTGGAGTAGAGGACTGGTTGCTGTTATGATTCCCCATGGCTGTCCTTTTGGGGACCATAGGCTGACTGACTTTTACAGCCATGTGTGAGGAAACTGAGAGCTCTGTGGAAGAGGCTGCCTGAGACCTGCAAACAAGCAGTGGAAGGAGCTGGAGCAAACGTGAAAGACAGAGATGCCAACCCTGTAGCTGGACCAAGCACCAGAGGAGGTTGACCAGGTTCACAAGATTTGCCTGGAAATGGAGCAGCTGCTAGAGAAAAATTCACAGGTTTGTGAGTTGCAGATGGCCCTGGACATTGTGGAGAGCCAGAAGCGGCAGGAGGCCAGGGCTGAGGCCGGGCCCAGGGCTGCAAGGCCAGCAGCAGGAGCTGGTGTTTTCAGTTCCTTTTTAGAGGATGAGGAGAATAGGGCTGGAGTTGAGATCTTCACTCTCCAGAAGATGAGAGCCTAGCAGCAAGGAGTACCTACTATGCCCCGGGTAGGCCTGTGACTTTGGGACATAGGGGTGGATACCATCATGCTTTCCGGAGCAGAGATGGATATGCTGACTGCCATTGTCACGTGCTCCTCTTTGGGACAATGTAAGACCTGCCAAGACGGCAGGGATGAGGGAGGTGGCTGAGGCCCCATGTGTATGGACTGATTACTGAACTACAAACGAAGTGGGCACTGGCTCCTTTGTTGGATGGAATTACATATTTTTGACAATGTGAAATACCCTGATGGGGGTGGGGGACAGTTTTGCTGGAGAAGCCCCCGTAAGGCCAGTAGTTAGGGTCGGGCTCACAGCCGCCTGGCCTATACAGGTTCGCATTTGATTTGTACAGTCAGTAATGAAACAACGGAGCCAAGCACTGGTGAGCCATCACTTTTCATTCTAGCTTACACCCGGCAGGCAAGTAAAAACAAACACTGGGCTCCAAAACCCACTCATTCAGTGCTCATTCAGTGACTTATCCGAGTGTTCTAGAATCAAAGGTTTCTAGCTCACCAGACTTATTCACCTCTGTTTCCCATCTCCTCTTGCACAAACTCTGCACAAACTGGCTTCTTCTCAGCACTCCACCATCTTAGCTGCTTCTCCTCTCCTCCTTGTGGCCATAATCTGCTCTCCTCTCTAATGCTAACCTCAGGAACCAAGAGAGCAAGCTCCCAGTCTGCCCCACTTTATAGTGTAGAAATCCAAACCTTTAATCCAATCTACAATCTGGAAAGTCTCTGATACAAAGAGACTTATCTGAGGCATAATGGGAGGATTCTTCATGAGACTGCACCACCCCACATCATCCAATCAGTCAAGGGTGTGGGGAAAAGCTAACTCTTAAAACTAAGCCTTGGGCTATAACGACCAGGCCTGCTTACAACCCATCCCCCACACACATTAATATCAACGAACTTCCATGTGGGCAGTGCCATCTTTAAAAAAGTGAGCATAATATATTTTATTTGCCCAACACCCCCCCTCCCAGGAAGCTTTTCTCATGGCTAGAAAGAAGGCCAATGACATTTTGTGCTTTTGGCAAAGTGCTCAGAGACTGGTGAAAACTACCTTTGTAATTATTGAAATTGTATGATTTGTCATGTTTTTGTAATTTGTGTAATGTGCCTAATTTCCTTGCACAGGGATGCCGGTGGTGTATATTGTGGGTAGTAAAGTGAGCACAGGGGTGGACTTTTGGGCAGATAAAATATATTATGCTCCCTTTGTTAAAGATGGTGCTGTCCACGTGGAAGCCCTTCGCCCAGGTGATAATATTAGTTGCCCTTCTTGCTTGGGATGGGAGTGATTATGTTAATATGTGTTGGGGGAGGGCTTTTGTGCCAAAGGGTTTTAAAAGGAAGAAAGATCATGTTGTTCCAGGGAACAGTGATTATGTTCTAGGAGGAGCCCATGCTGGAGGAGAGCAGGGAAAGGCCATGTGGAGGAGAGGAGAGGCAGACAAGACGGCAGAGTGCTGAAAGAGAAGCCAGTTTGTGCAGAGAGAAGGTGTTGGGCAGATAAAATATATTATGCTCACTTTGTTAAAGATGGCGCTGCCCACATGCAAGTTTTAAGAACAAGGTTTTCCCCACACCCTTGACTGATTGGATGATGTGGGTGGTGCACTCTCATGAGGAATCCTCCTATTATGCCTCAGATAAGTGACTTTGTATCAGAGACTTCCTTGTTTGTAGAGTGGATTAAAGGTTTGGATTTCTATACTATAAAGTGGGGCAGTGTTGGGCAGATAAAATATATTATGCTCACTTTGTTAAAGATGGTGCTACCCACGTGGAAGCCTGTCACCCAGGTGATATTATTTGCCCTTATGCTTGTGATGGCTGTGGGGGAAAGGCTGTAATGTAGGCAGGCCAGGTCATTATAGCTTAAGGCTTTGTTTTAAGAGTAAGCTCTTCTCCACACCCTTGACTGATTGGATGATGTAGGGTGGTGATGTAGGGAGGAATCCCATTATGCCTCAGATGGGTGGCTTTGTATCAGAGACTTTCTTGTAGGTATAATTGGATTAAAGGTTTGGATTATCTATGCTATAAAGTGGGCGGACCGGTAGCTAGATCTCTCTCTCTTGGTTCCTGAGTTCCTGAGGTTGGTATTAGAGAGGAGAGCAGATTAAGGCCATGTGGAGGAGAAGTAGCCAAGATGGTGGAGTGCTGAGGAAGAAGCCAGTTTGTTAAGAGTTTGTGCAGGAGGAGATGGGAAACTGAGGTGAATAAGTCTGGTGAGCTAGAAGCCTTTGATTCTAGGAAACTCGGATAAGTCAGTAGCTTTGTGAGCACTGAACGTGTGGGTTTTGGAGCCCAGTGTGTGTTTTTGCTTGCCCGCTGGGTGCAAGCTAGAATTAAAGCTGATGGCTCACCAGTTTGTGGCTCCTGTGTTTCATTGCCATCTGTTCGAATCTAATGCGAACCTGCGTGGGTCAGGCTGCTGTGATGGCGGCCTGGCTACTGGCTTTACAGGCAGACAGGGAGCTTGCTCTCTCTCTCTCTCTCTCTCTCTCTCTCTCTCGATTCCTGAGGTTAGCATTAGAGAGAAGAGCAGATTAAGGTCATGTGGAGGACAGGAAAAGGGGCCAAGATGGCAGAGTGCTGAGGAAGAAGACAGTTTGTGCAAAGTTTGTGCAGAGAGAAGGAGATGGGAAACAGAGGTGAATAAGGCTGGTGATTGTAAAGCCAGTAGTCGAGGCCGCTATCACAGTCGCCTGACCCGTGCAGGTTCGCATTAGATTCGAACAGTTGGCAATGAAACACAGGAGCCACGAACTGGTGAGCCATCAACTTTAATCCTAGCTTGCACCCGGTGGGCAAGCAAAAACACACACTGGGCTCCAAAACCCACACATTCAGTGCTCACAAAGCTACTGACTTATCCGAGTTTCCTAGAATCAAAGGTTTCTAGCTCACCAGACTTATTCACCTCTGTTCCCCATCTCCTCCAGCACAAACCCTTAACAAACTGGCTTCTTCCTCAGCACTCTGCCATCTCGGCTGCTTCTCCTGGCCTTCACGTGGCCTTACTCTGCTCTCCCCTCTTCTAATACTAACCTCAGGAACTCAGGAACCAAGAGCCAAGAGAGATCAAGCTACTGGTCTCTCCCACTTTATAGCATAGACTCAAAACCTTTAATCCAATTATACAAACAAGGAAGTCTCTGATACAAAGTCACCCATCTGAGGCATAATGGGATTCCTCCCTACATCACCACCCTAATCATCCAATCAGTCAAGGGTGTGGAGAAGAGCTTACTCTTAAACTAAGCCTTAGGTTATACTGACCCGGCCTGCCCACAGCCTGTTCCAGAACACACATTAATACCAACGAACTTCCATGTGGGCAGCGCCATCTTTAACAAAGTGAGCATACTGTATTTTATCTGCCCAACAGTGATCTAGAAAGCTTTGATGCTAGGAAACTCAAATAAGTCAGTAGCTTTGTGAGCAATGAATGAGTGGGTTTTGGAGCCCAGTGTGTGTTTTTACTTGCTGGCCAGGTGCAAGCTAGAATTAAAGATGATGGCCCACCAGTTCTTGGCTCCATTTTTTCATTACCAACTGTCGGAATCTAATGCAAACCTGCATGGGCCAGGCAACCCTGATGGTGACCCTGGCTACTGGCTTTACAGAAGGAGATCGGGAACAGAGGTGAATAAGGCTAGTGAGCTAGAAACCTTTGGTTCTAGGAAATTCAGATAGGTCAGTGGCTTTGGAAGCCCTGAATGGTAAGGGAAGTGTTTTCCCACTGTGTGTATTTCTTGCCCACTGGGTACAACCTAGGATTAAACTAATGGCCCACCAGTTTTTGGCTCCATTGTTTCATTACTGTCTGTCCAAATCAAATGCAAACCTGCACAGGCCAGGCGGCTGTGATGGTGGTTGTGGCTACTGGCCATACAGTATTTATTAATTAAAATTGGCTGTGTCAATGTATCTCTAAAAGGCTTATTAACTCAGTGTTTAAAATCCTCATTCAGATGTTTTACTTCACATAACTTAGAACAATGGAAAAGAAAATCAAAATGCTTAGATAACAATGAGCTGCTATTACCAAACCTGCTTTGAAAGCTTCATTTTTTCCTTATAGTAATGTATTTTTAGAGTTTGTTTCCATAATGAATAAACTCAAACACAAAGCAAAAATGAATTTGCAAAGTTACATAAAAGTGAAAAGAAAAATACACTCTAAATTCTATAGTTAAAAATTTTAGTCTAGTGCTAAACAACAGGTGTTGGGCAGATAAAATATATTATGCTCACTTTGTTAAAGATGGCGCTGCCCACATGGAAGCCCGTCACCCAGGTGATATTATTTGCCCTTATGCTTGGGATGGCTGTGGGGGAAAAGCTGTAATGTAAGCAGGCTGGGTCATTATAGCCTAAGGCTTAGTTTAAGAGTAAACTCTTCCCCACACCCTTGATTGATTGGATGATGTAGGGTGGTGCACTCTCCTGAGGAATCCCATTATACAGAGACTTCCTTGTTTGTATAATTGGATTAAAGGGTTTGATTCTACAGTATAAAGTGGGAGAGACCAGTAGCTTGATCTCTCTCTCTTGGTTCCTGAGTTCCTGAGGTTGGTATTGGAGAGGAGAGCAGATTAAGGCCATGTAGAGGAGAAGTAGCCAAGATGGCAGAGTGCTGAGGAAGAAGCCAGTTTGTTAAGAGTTTGAGCAGGAGGAGATGGGAAACAGAGGTGAATAAGTCTGGTGAGCTGGAAAGCTTTGATTCTAGGAAACTCGGATAAGTCAGTAGCTTTGTGAGCACTGAATGTGTGGGTTTTGGAGCCCAGTGTGTGTTTTTGCTTGCCCGCCGGGTGCAAGCTAGAATTAAAGCTGATGGCTCACCAGTTTTTGGCTCCTGTGTTTCATTACCGACTGTTCGAATCTAATGCGAACCTGCATGGGTCAGGCTGCTGTGATGGTGGCCTCGACTACTGGCTTTACAACAGGGAATGGTTGCTTTTCATTTTCTCCTACTGGAATCTAAGAATTCTTGATTGGCTTCTTGGTTTCCTATCTGTGTCTTCTGCAATGAGAAAACCAAATTTTCTTCAGAATATTAACTGTGCTCTTCTGAAAAACTTAAAAGATAAAGCTGACAGTCCAGGAAACTGAGTAGCCCCCTACCATATTTATTAAACAGAAAGCAAGTTCTTAAAAGCTCCCTAGAAAATCCCTCTATGGTGAACTCCTCTGCTAATCTCTGGTCCACTCCTAAAGGACACCATTTACCATGATGTAGCACTCCTTAAAAAAAATCCTCTCTTCTAATTGTGATTAGGTCTGCACTATGCTCTCTTAGATAAAAGACATCTGCTTAAAACAACCCAAAACAAAATCACCTTTCTTCCAGAGGTCAGGAGAGATATAATTACTAAGCAAATTGCAAAACACCTTAGTATACAATTTCATTGCCAAAAGCAGCAGATTTTGTTTAGAAGATGCAGACAATAGCAGATGAAAACTATAGTAAGCAAGTGTTTTTATTTAAAATAGTTTTGCTAAAGAATTTTGAGGTGAATGTCAATTTACTAAACCTTGAAGAGGCCCTGAATAGGCACATAAAACAGAGAACAGACTTCAGTTCTCTGAGGCAAAAACTTCAGTGGCTTTACTGACAAAGGTACTGTGCTGAAGGCAGCACAATAGGAATAAAATTAGCAATTCTGATTAATCAGTAGGTGGGGACATTTGAGCTACTCCCTTGCCCTTTTATCTGTTCTAAAGAAGTTCCCCTTCCTGACTTCCTCATTCTCTTCTCTGCTTCCTGACTTCCTCATTCTTGTCCCTGCCTCTATTTGTGTGTATCAATAAATACTCCTAGGGACTGGAGGCTGGGCCATCTCAGGAAACCTGTACAGGGGATTGTGAGGCAGTCTCCCCTAGGTCCCTTAGTGCATGCCATGTGGTCTCTGAGTAGTCACTGTCTCCATGACAAAACCGCACCTGAAGGGTAAGTACTGAACACATTCACTATCAAATGATTTTTACAGATTGGAAATGTACTTGTTGGGCAGATAAAATATAATATGTTCACTTTGTTAAAGATGGCGCTGCCCACGTGGAAGCCCGTCACCCAGGTGATATTATTTGCCCTTATGCTTGAGATGGCTGTGGGGAAAAAGTTGTAAGCAGGCCGGGTCGTTACAGCTTAAGGCTTTGTTTTAAGAGTAAGCTTTTCCCCACACCCTTGCCTGGATGATGTGGGGTGGTGCACTCTCATGATGAATCCTCCCATTATGCCTCAGATAAGTGACTCTGTATCAGAGACTTTCTTGTTTGTAGATTGGATTAAGGGTTTGGATTTCTACACTATAAAGTGGGGCAGACCAGGAGCTTGCTCTCTCTCAGTTCCTGAGGTTAGCATTAGAGAGAAGAGCAGATTAAGGCCACATGGAGGAGAGGAGAAGCAGTCAAGATGGTGGAGTGCTGAGAAGAAGCCAGTTTGTGCAGAGAGAAGGAGATGGGAAACAGAGGTGAATAAGTCTGGTGAGCTAGAAGCCTTTGATGCTAGAAAACTCGGATAAATCAGTAGCTTTGTGAACACTGAAGGAGTGGGTTTTGGAGCCCAGTGTGTGTTTTTACTTGCCCACCGGGTGCAAGCTAGAATTAAAGCTGATGGCTCACCAGTTTTTGGCTCCATTGTTTCATTACCTACTGTCCAAATCTAATGCAAACCTGCCATGGCCAGGCGGCTCTGATGGTGGCCTTGACTACTGGCTTTACAGTACTCTAGGATTTTAACCAACACAGTGTGAGGTTGGTTGGGAATTGGGATAGGTCACGTGAGGAATCAGGTCAGGGACTTTGGCTGGAACCACCCATACCCATGCCCGCCAAAAGAAATGTAAAGCCAGTAGTCGAGGCCGCTATCACAGCAGTCTGACCCGTGCAGGTTCACATTAGATTCGAACAGTCGGTAATGAAACACAGGAGCCATGAACTGGTGAGCCATCAGCCTTAATTCTAGCTTGCACTGGGCGGGCAAGCAAAAACACACTCTGGGCTCTAAAACCCACACATTCAGTGCTCACAAAGCTACTGACTTATCCGAGTTTCCTAGAATCAAAGGTTTCTAGCTCACCAGAATTATTCACCATTGTTCCCCATCTCCTCTCTACAGAAACTCTGCACAAACTGGCTTCTTCCTCAGCATTCCACCATCTTGGCTGCCTCCTCTCCTCCACATGGCCTTAATCCACTCTCCTTTCTAATACTAACCTCAGGAACCGAGAGAGCAAGCTCCTGGCCTGCCCCACTTTATAATGTAGAATCCAAACCTTTAATCCAATTATACAAACAAGGAAATCAGTGATACAAAGCCACCCATCTGAGGCATAATGGGATTCCTCAGGAGAGTGCACCATCCTACATCATCCAATCAGTCAAGGGTGTGGAGAAGAGCTTACTCTTAAAACTAAGCCTTAGGCTACAACAACCCGGCCTGCCCACAGCCTGTCCCAGAACACACATTAATATCAACGAACTTCCATGTGGGCAGCGCCATCTTTAACAAAGTGAGCATAATATATTTTATCTTCCCAACAAGAAACTTCCCAGAAACACTTCGGAAAAGAATTACTGTCTGTCAGCCAATGAAATTTAGCCACGTTGTATCAACCCGACCACCTTACCAACACTATAAATTACACCACCACCCCAGCACCCCACCGCCGGGCAGGAGAATCTGCGCAACTTTTTTGGCCCATTTTGCAAACCAGAGAACCTCGTCCGGGAAGCACTCTACTAAATAAAGCTTTTGCTATTCCACACTAGGTACCTATGCCCTTCTTTCTTCCTTGGAGGGGAAATAGCTTACATTTGGTGCCAAAACTAAGGAGGAGCTTGAAGTCCGCAAGGGACCGCTTGTAAAGCCAGTAGTCACGGCCACCAACAGGGCCACCTCGCCTGTGCAGGTTCACATTAGATTTGGACAATCGGTAATGAAACAACGGAGTCAAGAACTGGTGAATCATCAGCTTTAATTCTAGCTTGCACCCGGCGGGCAAGCAAAAACACACAATGGGCTCCAAAACCCACTCATTCAGTGCTCACAAAGCTACTGACTTATCTGAGTTTCCTAGAATCAAAGGTTTCTAGCTCACCAGGCTTATTCACCTCGGTTCCCCATTTCCTTCTCCAGCACAAACTCTGCTCAAACTGGCTTCTTCCTCAGCACTCCACCATCTTGGCTGCTTCTCCTTTCCTCCACGTGGCCTCAATCTGCTCTCCTCTCTAATGGTAATCTCAGGAACCAAGAGAGAGCAAGCTCCTGGTCTGCCCCACTTTATAGTGTAGAATCAAAACCTTTAATCCAATTATACAAACAAGGAAGTCTCTGATACAAAGTCACTTATCTGACGCATAATGGGAGGATTCCTCATGACAGTGCACCACCCCACATCATTCAATCAGTCAAGGGTGTGGGGAAAAGCCTACTCTTAAAACTAAGCTTTAGGCTATAACGACCCGGCCTGCCCACAGCCTGTCCCCCAACGCACATTAATATCAACAGACTTCCATGTGGGCAGCGCCATCTTTAACAAAGTGAGCATAATATATTTTATCTGCCCAACAGTGTGGTAAGTCCCCTGTCTCCGCCCTCCCCTCAGTTCTTTCCGCCGAGACTCCCTGTCCGTAATCACAGCTGCGTCAGGGACCTTGTTGGTCAAACAAGTTTTTAAATATGATATATATGTTTGCTCACTTTGGTTGTGGGAGACAGGCTGTAAACTGGCAAAGTCATTATAGCCTAAGGCTTAGTTTTATGCCTAAACTTTTCGCCACATCCTTAACTGTTGCATGATAGGGGTGGTGCACTCTTATGAGGAATCCCATTTATCTCAACCATGGACCCCTCTCCAGTAGATTTCTACCGTATCCACTGCTAAGAGAATGTATTCAGTCATTAATCGGTGTTCATCACACATAATTATAAACCAATGCTTAGCTTATTTAGCAAGAGTGATGCTTAAATGATGAAGACCAGAAAACTCTCCTATACAACCTGCAAGTAGATGTTCCATGACTTCAGGGCATTGGACGGAAAGCCTGGGCTGACTGAAGCCACCCCCTCACTTCCCCTTCCAGTGGGAAATAGCAAAACATGCCATTTTTCCTCCAGGATGCTACCCTTTAAAACAAGCCTCTTTTCCATGCAATTTTATCAAATGATAACTTTATAATCTACCACATAAAAATAGCCTGCCTGTACATTTGGAATAGGGATGTGCACATATTTCTATTTGATATAGCACATTAGTTAAGAGGAACAGCACCTGCTCTGATAAACCGAAACAGAAAGGGACTTGACTAGAAAGGTACGGGCAGCTTAGGAAGTAAAAAGAAGAAAAAGAATGAGTCAAATATGCTCTCAGGTTACAGCAGCCTCCAGGATCAGTCCACCGACACTTCTTCTCTCTCCATCGTGTTGCTCAGGACTGAGTCCTGGGAGAAAGAACCCTGTGGCCCTATGGGGAAGAAGAAAAGACATCTAGTCCAGTGTGTCTGCTAAAACTACAGGCAGTAGGTGAGGGGGGTGGAGTCATTCCTCACAAAGAAGTGAGCTGTTCCCAGAAGAGGAGAAAATGAATGTTGGACAAAAATAAAGGAAAAAGAAAAAAAAAAAACATTAACAAAGTATCAGCACCCAAATGACACACCCTTAAATATACAATGAGAGAAGAATATAGGATCGCCAGTGTGGGAAGAGCAAAGGCGGCATTTTTACTCATTTATCTCCATAGCTGAGGACAGACTGTCACGGATGCCTTACTGGAATGATAGTCATTGGCACAGACAACAATTTTTTTAAAACACTGATCTATACTTTTTAAATGCTATTAAATTAAGAAGAGCAAGACTTCATCTCAAGAATGATTTTTAAATGCCATGTCAGATTAGGAAAATGGAAACCAAAACTTCATATATTTTCAAAACCTTTTTGAAATGCCAATCTACCATATTTCCCCATGTATAAGATGCTCCCATGTATAAGACACACCTTAATTTGGGGGCCCGAAATTTGAAAAAAAAAATGTATTACATAAAGTTATTGAACTCAAGTTTTATTCATCATCAAATTTATACAATTCCTCATCACTGTCAGAACTCCAATCCATTAGCTTGTCCTCATCTGTGTCTGATGGCGAATCACTGTCTCCAACAATGAGCGTGTTCGGCAGATAAAATATAATATGCTCACTTTGTTAAAGATGGCGCTGCCCACATGGAAGCCCGTCACCCAGGTGATATTATTTGGCCTTATGCTTGCAATGGGTGTGGGGGAAAGGCTGTAATATAAGCAGTTCGGGTCATTATAGCCTAAGGCTTAGTTTAAGAGTAAGCTCCTCCCCACACCCTTGACTGATTGAATTGATGTAGGGTGGTGATGTAGGGAGGAATCCCATTATGCCTCAGATGGGTGACTTTGTATCAGAGACTTCCTTGTTTGTATAATTGGATTAAAGGTTTTGAGTCTATGCTATAAAATGGGAGAGAGCAGTAGCTTGATCTCTCTCTCAGTTCCTGAGTTCCTGAGGTTGGTATTAGAGAGGAGAGCAGATTAAGGCCATGTGGAGGGGAAGAAGCCAAGATGGTGGAGTGCTGAGTGAGAAGCCAGTTTGTTAAGAGTTTGTGCAGGAGGAGATGGGAAACAGAGGTGAATAAGTCTGGTGATCTGGAAAGCTTTGATTCTAGGAAACTCGGATAAGTCAGTAGCTTTGTGAGCACTGAATGTGTGGGTTTTGGAGCCCAGTGTGTGTTTTTGCTTGCCCGCCGGGTGCAAGCTAGAATTAAAGCTGATGGCTCACCAGTTTGTGGCTCCAGTGTTTCATTGCCATCTGTCCGAATCCAATTCGAACCTGCGTGGGTCGGGCTGCTGTGATGGCGGCCTCGGCTACTGGCTTTACAGAGCGCAAAAACAAGCATGAAAAAGCGGGAAATGCAAGTAAAAAGATCTACAACCACTGGATAAGAAGCACCCAGTTTTTAGAACCCTATTTTTTCAAAAAAAAAAGGTGTGTCATATACATGGAGGAATACGGTATTCTTCAGTAAGCATGGATGACGTTTCATTCTCTATCCAGGTATTTTTAAAAAAGAAAACTCTTGGTTTTTATATCAAGTACTGTGGGTGGTTTGCTTGTCTATTCACACATATTGACGATATATGTGTGGGATCTGGAATCAATTCACTTTAGAGCAGTCCCTTCTGAAAGATATTAAACTTTTATTCCCTATATACCCTTAGAGCAGTGGTTCTTAACCTTTCTTGAGGTACGGAACCCACCAGTTTCATATGCACATTCACCGAACCCTTCTTTAGTGATAAATATGATTTTTTTTCCAAATTCAAGACATAGGTATATGTTTTTTTACTGGTGCACAAAATGAGCCGTGCATGAACATCCCCTTGCTCAAAGAACAAAACCAACAAAGTGCATGAACTCACAACAAATGACGGTATTACTTTATTCTGGCCTCCGTGGCAGAGGCTTCTCAGAACCCCTGAGACCAACTCATCGAACCCCTAGGGTTCGACAGAACCCAGGTTAAGAACCACTACCTTAGAGGGAACAATGTATTTTTTCTTTTGCCTGGAACACATCCCAAAACATTATCTTCAGCCGAAGCTACAGATAATTTCCAATTGTTGGAAAAAGGAATTAAGATATTTAAGAATTCTGCATTCCTCTGTGTTGGTTGAAGCACAGTTGTGGGGAAGTCTTCCTTGCAAAGAGAAACCACAAAACATAAGCTCCTAGTTACTGACTGTCAAAAGCTGCTAGAAAGGACATCCAACTATACTTAAATGCAATTGTTTATTACATAAAACACCAGAGGTTATAACTATATAAACACTAGTAATTGTAGCATGTACTCTATAAGTGGCAGGACACATTTTTTCTTTTTTGACAGAGACAGAGAATGAGTCAGAGGGAGGGTGTTGGGCAGATAAAATATATTATGCTCACTTTGTTCAAGATGGCTCTGCCCACATGGAAGCCTGTCACCCAGGTGATATTATTTGCCCTTATGCTTGGGATGGGTGTGGGGAAAAGGCTGTAATGTAAGCACGCCAGGTCGTTATGGCCTAAGGCTTGGTTTTAAGAGTAAATTCTTCTCCACACCCTTGACTGATTGGATGATGTAGGGTGGTGCACTCTCCTGAGGAATCCCATTATACAGAGACTTCCTTGTTTGTATAATTGGATTAAAGGTTTTGATTCTATGGTATAAAGTGGGAGAGACCAGTAGCTTGATCTCTCTCTCAGTTCCTGGGTTCCTGAGATTAGTATCAGAGAGGAGAGCAGATGAAGGCCACATGGAGGCCAGGAGAAGCAGCCTAGATGGCAGAGCGCTGAGGAAGAGGGCAGTTTGAGCAGAATTTGTGCAGAGAGAAGGAGATGGGGAACCGAGGTGAATAAGTCTGGTGAGCTAGAAACCTTTGATTCTAGGAAACTCGGATAAGTCGGTAGCTTTGTGAGCACTGAATGTGTGGGTTTTGGAGCCCAGTGTGTGTTTTTGTTTGCCCGCCAGGTGCAAGCTAGATTAAAGCTGATGGCTCACCAGTTCGTGGCTCCTGTGTTTCATTAACGACTGTTCGAATCTAATGTGAACCTGCACGGGTCAGGTGACTGTGATCCTGACCTCAACTACTGGCTTTACAGAGGGACAGACAAACAAGAAGAGAGAGAGATGAGAAGCATCAGTTCTTTGTTGCAGTTCCTCAGTTGTTCAGTGATTGCCTTCTCATATGTGCCTTGACCAGGGGGCTACAGCAGAGTGAGTGACACCTTGCTCAAGTCAGCGACCTTGGGCTTCAAGCCAGTCATCTTTGGGCTCAAGCCAGTGACCATGCAGTCATATCTACGATCCCACACTCAAGCTAGCAACTTCTCGCTCAAGCCGGGTGAGCCCATGCTCAAGCCAGCGACCTCGTGGTTTCGAACCTGGGTCCTCTGAGTCCCAGTCTGATGCTCTATCCACTGTACCACCACCTGGTCGAGCAGGACATGATTTTTTAATCCTTCATGCTTCTCTCCATTCCCACAGCCACAATAGCACTAAGCCAAATTCAAGTCATGTATCTGGACCATTACTTCTCAGCAGGCCTCTCTGGTCTTTGTATTTCCCTCCAGACAATCCATCTACTTCCTCCCAGCAGCACTTTTTTGACAAGGCACCCAATCAACTAAATAACATAATTAAAGGACCATGATGAAAATGAACAAAGGGGCAAGAGTGGGACCAAGTTTAAGTAGGGTGAGCAGGGCAGACCTCTCACAGGCAGTGACATTTAAATTAATTAAACTGAGGCCTGAAATCAGCAGGCCATTGTAAAGTCTAGGTCAGGTGAGGTGAGGATGGCATGGATTTAAATAGTGGCTCTAGGGGTCAGCATGGAGAGCAGAGGATGAATTTTTTTTAGTGGATTTCTTTATATTTCCTTACATAAATCTGAAGTCCCATACAAACTTTCACACATGCTTATCTACTCTACTACCCATGAAAATGCTTAGCACACCCAGCACTGTCCACACCATTCTCACCACCTTCAAGGTCTAAGGACTACTCTCCTCTTGAAAAACACCCAACCAGAGGCAACATTCTTACTACTGAATTTCAGTGGCCTTTTTTATATCATTCATATCACCTGTACTTCACAATGCCCCATCATCTAATTATGTAGATGGATGTCTTCTCTTGCTAGAGTACAAACTCTTTGAGGACAATTACTAATTCTCTTACATGTTATATCCTCCAAAAATAGTAAGTGATTAGCAACTATTTTTCTTTTTTGAGAGAGAGACAAAGAGAGGAACAGATAGGGACAGACAGGCAGGAAGGGAGAGAGATGAAAAGCATCAAGTCTTCATTGCAGCACCTTAGTTGTTCATTGATTGCTCTCATATATGTGTCTTGACCCAGGGGCTACAGAAGAGCAAGTGACCCCTTGCTCAAGCCAGCAACCCTGGGCTCAAGCCAGCGACCTTGGGCTTCAAGCCAGTGACTTTTGTTTGGGCTCAAGCCAGCAACCATGGGGTTATGTCTATGATCCCACACTCAAGCCAGTGACCCTACGCTCAAGCTAGTGAGGCCGTGCTCAAGCCGGTGACCCTGGGGTTTCTAAACAGGGTCCTCTAGTCCCAGTCCGACGCTCTATCCACTGCACCACCATCTAGTCAGACTAGCAACTATTTTTCAAATGAATGGATAGTTAACTGCTACTAATGAAAAAAGAAGAAGGTAAAAAAAAAATGAAATCAATAGTATGAATATATGTTGACTTTTTTTTAGACTTAGCTAGCCATCCAAACTATTTATTTATTGAGTCAAATGTCTACTTGTGATGAAAAGTATAAGATAAACTCATTGCTACAGTATAGGAAGAAAGAAAAATTAACCTCCATGAAATAAATTGAGAACAATCAATTGCCTTCTATACTATAAGGTGTACATGCAAAAGTCAGTAAGATCTCACTACAGAAAGTGATCAGCAGGGGCTACAGTGTTTAAAAAAAAACTAATGAGAAAAATGGAGGTGGACCTTGAAAAATATGAAGAGGCCATAGAAATATGGCATTAATTCTAAGCCAAAGAAACAATCCAATTAGAAAGTAAGGAAAGCTAGGAATTAGCTTTCACTGACCTCGCTGTGATCCAAGCCACTATCATCTGTCCCCTGGATAAATAATTGCTTTCCCTCCTTCTATCCTTGATTTCTTGCTGTCTATTCTCCACAGAGTAACCAGAGTGATTTCCTTCAAATGTCAGATCATTTTCCCTATACCCAAAACCCTCCTATGGCTACCACTTCACTCAGACTAAAAGACAAACCCTCACGTTGGTCTACAAGGTCCCACATTATCTGGCCTCTAGTACTCTCTGACCTCATCTACCACTACCACCACCCATGCTCATGCTACTCTAGTCTCACTGCTATACTAGCCACACCAATCCCAGGGCCTTTGCATCTGCTACTTTCTCTGTCACAAAAGATCTCTTCAATATCCACATGGCTTACTTTGTTATTCCTTCACATCTTTACCAAATGCGACACTATCAGTAGGACCTTCCCTGGTTACCCCATGTAACATTTCAATTACCCCAATATTGCCTATCCCCTTTCCCTGTTTTATTTTTCCTGTATAGAACTTTTTACATTCTAACATACAGTGTCTCTCTCCCCTTGAATGTGTGTTTCATGAAGAATCAGAAATGATGATTGATATTCACCTCTACGTTGGCAACCGTATTTAGATGATTTTCTTGACAGGGCATCTAGAACAATGTTCATTCAATTCAATGATCAATTATAATTTTTGAAATTACAAGTGACTTGCCACACAGTAAGATTTCTAACTGAAGTTATTTCACTGGCACAATGCAATGGTTGTAGGCAGAAGTTGCAAACATATAGGTCAAATTTCATAGTCTAAGATTACCAGCTGATGCTTACTGCTAGTTCAGAGGTCAACAAAAGTTGCATTAGAACAGAAAAAGGTATAAGAGATGAAATCAAACAATAAGGAATAATCATATTAGAAAAGGAGTCCATATAAGTCATAACACAGAGTTCTAGAGTTCTAACCATACCTGATTTTTCATACAAATAATAGTGCTCAATGCTTACTATGTGTGAGGCACTGTTCTAGACCCAGGGTAGGACAAATGAAACAGACTCCATTCTCAAGGAACTTGCAGTTTTAAAACTAGAAAAAGTATAAATAAGTCACCCAATTACAGAGATTTCAAGTGGTTTAGAGAACCACCTAGAAGAACCAAAAAATTAAATGAATGTCAATATACAAAGTGTGGGTAAGGAAACTTCTTTCAGTATCATGATCCTACTTATTGATGATACCAAGTTTAATCTCAATTCAATCAAGTATTAGGATAAAAAATGTTTGAAGCCCTGGCCGTGTAGCTAAGTTGCTTAGGGTGTCTTCCTGATATGCCAAGGTTGTGGGTTCAATCCCCCATCAAGGCACATACAAGAATCAACAAATGAAGGCATAAATAACTGGAACAAGTTGATTTTCTCTCTCTCTATTTCCTTTCCTCACTCTCTTTAAAATCAATAAATTTTTTAAAAAATATTTTAATGTTTACAAGCTTTCCCAAAAGGACTACCTACATTTCCACAACACTATAGTTTTCAAATATTTTTGACCAAGAAGAGATCCTTTTTAACTAGGTATTTATTATCTAATTCCACTCTGTTAAGGAGCTGAAGAAAGAAAAAAAAAAGTGTTGCAACACAATGAACTGAAGACTTTTAAATTAGTCCCTATTCAACCATTTCCCCCATACAGTGATAGAGTTGATCCCTGCCAGTCACATCTCTGTGTGTTAGTCAGTAACTCACTGAAATTCAGACATTCCAAGAATAAAATGATCACAAAGAGAAAACGCATGAATAAAACTTTCAAGAATTCATAAAAGTCGTAAAAGAGGTTTTGAAAAACTACTTGAATCACATGAAAAGCCACTGATTAAAAAGGGTCTGGCAAAGTCAGAGGAATAGACAACAGAAGGAGAAGAAAATTAAGAGCAATTTGAATGCCATAGGATTACAGAGAGGCCATGGGAAGGTTGACAGAACCCCAGCATAGTTTTTGTAATATGACTTTCATGATTGTGGTTAGAAAGACAGATATAACCTAGTGCTATCATACAATTTTCTTGAAAACATTACCCCCAACTCTCTAAAAATTTCAACATGTCATTTGTTCTTTTTTCTTTCTAATAATTAAGCCATATTTGTGATTATAATCCAAATTTTATTGTAAGATAAATTGATTCTCATAATTTGAACTTTTGTTTGCCAAGATCAAACCCTTTCCCTCCTATTTACTCTGAAATTTGGTTTCACAGTGTCAGGGGGTTGTCTTGAATAGGCCCGATTTTCTGGTATCTGCCCCCACCCTCACCACCACGTTATCGCTACAGCTACCCAATGCTGGAGTGCTCATTCTAGATCTGATTCCAGATGAGGGTACCAACCTAGTGGGTGACACAGCTAAGACCCACACTTAGGCCATTAAAGCCTGCTTCTCTCCCCCATGCCATCTATAACAAAGCCATATCACATGGTATCTTGGTTTACCCACAAATTGGGGGAAAAGATGAAATCATCTCTTTATAGGGTTTGAAGTCAGTGCCTTAAATGCAGGTGCCAAACAGCCTCCCATTGCCAAAGCAGAGCCCTGGCTTACCTGAATTGCCTTGCATTCTCCCCATATTCTCATTCCTATTTTTTTCAAGCAAAAGAGAAAGAAAGACAGAGATAGGAAGAAAGGGAGATGAGAAGCATCAACTCTTGGTTGAGTCCCTTTAGTTGTTCATTGCTTCTCATACGTGCCTTGACTGGGGGTTCAAGCCGTGCCTGTGACCCCTTGATCAAGCCAGTGAATATGATTCCATACTCAAGCCAGGATCCTGCACTCAAGCTGATGACCCCATGCTCAAGCCGGATGAGCCTGCTCTCAAGCCGGTGACCTTGGGTTTTCGAACCTGTGACCTCAGTGTCCCAGGTCGACATTCTATCCACTGTGCCACCACTGATCGGGCCTCATTCCTATTTTTGGTCTACCTGCTCTCAGCTTTGTAGACATACAGAGTCATCATTTACTTTGTTATGAGCCACAGATTTATGATCAGTCAACTTTACAAGCCCACAATGTTGTCAAGCAGCAGGGATTTCCCCCTTTCAAGACAGTCTCGATGCACTCTGACAACTGTCCTGAGCAGGCATAATAAAAGAGCCCGAAAGAGGCTTGGCTGATGGGAGCTCTTCCAGAGTAAGACTCAACAAAAATCACATCGTTTTTGCCTTGCTCTTCTCACCACCCATTTTTAAAGGATAATGAATATGCATTTAAAACATTCCCTGAGCAAGCCCATGAACGTTTGTACTTAGAAACCCTGCAGCAAGCCAAGAACTGAGGCTCTGCCTCCTGTGTCAATGCTTAGGCAGGTTTCCATGGTATTTGAGTATGTGTTAAAAGGAAGACTTCTTACCCAAAGATACAGGGAAGAAGAAAGGAATTGGTGACGCCGAGGCTGGGAACCCTGCTTGTCTAAAGTACCACTCCCTTTCACCCGAATGCACCAATACATACAACCAGTGCTCAGGTGCCCTAATGGCTTCCCAGCTGACCTCAGAACCGTATGTTCAAGTTCTTACACAAAGCACTGTGGACTTCTCCAGCTCTTTCCCTCCCCCCTATTTTTTTCAGGTGTCTAGTGCAGTAGCAGAGACACACTACTGAAAGGGGACCATGTGAGAACACGTGGATGAAATAAGGTTTGAGGTCTGTGAAGTGATTTTTGAGAATAGAATATCCTTACAAAATAATGATAGACTATTTTCATTACATTATATATCAGTTAAAGTTATATAACTATAAGTAGAATTGTCAATTTCTAAAGATGATGAAAAAATTTTATTTGTTGCAATGAGTTAAATTATTCTAACTTACTAAATTTATAGAAATTGGATCCCTGCTCTCAAAATATTCTCTAAGAAAAGGCATTTTGATTAACAGATTAAAATCTATTCAAATATATAAAGCCATTCATTTTATAAATTGAGTTAAATATTTTTTTCAAATGTTACATTATCAAATTTAGAAAAATACTATGGGTTTAAATAACAATTTCAAAAAGTTAAAATGCAAATAAATTATAACTAGTTATAATTAGGGAAAATCTCAAAAAACTATGCACTTATCCATTACCCCATTAATTTATTTCTTTAAAAGAAAGATCCCAGTGCAAACCAAAACCCCACTGTTTGCCACAGTAAAACCCTTCTGTCCTGATACATGAGTAACTGGGAAAAAAATAAGAAATCTGAATCATAAGTGTAAGTATTTCTCTCCTCTCTCCTCCTGGAAAAGTGTTCCCCTGCCTGCCTGCCTGCCTGCCTGCCTGCCTGCCTTCTGGAGGTCTGAGGGCCTGGGTGATCAGCCAGGTTGAGAACTAGGGAGAGGGTTATAAATGGCTCCAGGCTCAGGCCAGTGTTCCAGACATAAAGCCCACTCCTGGGATCTTCTGACATTGTTTCTCTTTTTACTTAAGCAAGTTATGTTGAGTTTCCATCAGACTTAGGGAACCCTACATAATATCCTATATACATCCCACTGTTTAGTATAAATACCTAGATGACAGGAGAAGCTGGGAGGAAAAAAACTGAAAAAATCTAAAAACTATGAATTGACCTACAAAACTTGCTTAACCAGAGAGGGGCCAAGGAATAAGGATAAGACTGTGGGAGGGTCGGGGGGGGGGGGGGGATGGGGAAATATAGATCAAAGAGTACAAACTTCTAGTTATTAGGTGAACAAGTTCTGGGGATCTAATTTGCATTGTGGCTAAAAATATTATAGTATACACTTAAAAGTTGATAAGATTAGATCTTATATGTTTTCACCACAAAAAAGAAATAATAATTATGTGATGTGACAGAGGTGTTAGCTAACATGATGGCATTTTACGATATACAAGGGTATTAAATTATCACATTGCATACCTTACATTTACAGAATGTTATATGTCAATTATACATGGGTAGGCAAAAGTAGGTTTACAGTTGTTCTTATGGAAAATAATACTATAATTAATATATAAATAAAAAGGTTTTGTGCTAGGTTTTGAATAAAAGTAGAAAGAAAACTTGAATTCTCTCCTTTCCCCTGCACCTATAGGGAAGAAAATAAACACTAAGCCAGGGGGCCGGGGGAGGATGGAAAAGGGAAGAGAGATTAAGCAAAGCCTTTCCTTTCTCTTTCTTTCTTTCTTTAAATGGGCCATTCATGGACGCTTACCCCCTGGCACCATGTAGGCTCCCCATCCCATCCTGAAGATGTATAGT
Organism: Rhynchonycteris naso; assembly: GCA_037038555.1. NCBI lineage: Eukaryota > Metazoa > Chordata > Mammalia > Chiroptera > Emballonuridae > Rhynchonycteris > Rhynchonycteris naso. Next base: position 37,611,040 of record CM072997.1, on the reverse strand, counting down.
TAATGTATATACCTCTGGTCTAGACAAAGGAATAGCAGGTAAATACTGAAAGATTTGGAAATGTCTTTTAATATGAAAAACAACATTTTTTGCTATTGTGTTACCTTGTAAGTTTTAACATATAGAAATGTTTTTTATAAATAGTATTGATGAATGTTATAAGCTTAATAATGATTATGTCATTCCCCCCCCCCATTTCCTGCCAACCTGTGTGTGATCAAAGGTATATAAACTGCCTCAGGGCTATAGTCTGGATGGCACGATTTGGGTCACCTTTGCCCCGTGTTAGTCATATGTGGCTGGCATATTAATAAACCTCCTTCTTTTAATAAAACTCCTTAAAAATTCATTTGGACTTGGTGTCTCTATGTAAACCCAGTGAAACGCTACTTTACAACACCACCTAGATGTTTTACGTTCTCTTCAGGGGAAAAAACTCAATCTTTTATACTTCAGAACTCCGCTTACCTATATACTCCAAATTTTAAACCCTACTTCCTTCTTTTCTGGGTTCATCAGTAACCAAATGAGGTAGTAGGCACAATATGAAACCAGTGAGAGCTTTGGTTAAACTGTAAATTAGTCATTATATCTTTAGAGTTCTAGCTGTAGAATGTGTCTTGTGGAATAAAAAATATGTACTTGATCAGTTGTTAACTGAATTTGTTCATAATGGTTCTGTGAGAAGGATTAACAAAATAATACCTTAGTCTTGTAAGGATGTAGTGAAATAGGCTCATTAATACATTGATAGTAAGAATATTAATTAGGAAATAGGATCTTAGCACACTCTAGATGTTTATGTTATATATGTACTTCAGCAACATCTTTTTGTAAATTGCACTTTTAAGACATTTCAGGTATAAGCAGAAATGAGGCAGTGTTAGTGAAATGTAAATCAATTATCGAATATTAATAACTAACACTTTTTTGAAAGGTAAGTTTGTGTTGGATGCTGTTTTAAGCATTTTCCATGTAATATTTATTTTCCCCAACAACCTAATGATAGATGTACTATTGTTGTTTGCCTTTTTTATTTTTCTATTTGATGAGAAAAACGAGGCACAGAGGAATCATGCAACTTGTTAAAGTGGTAGAGTCAGAATTTGAGCCCATGTTGTTTTTCCTGTGTCAGTGAAATGTATTGAGAGGTACATTGCTAGACAGACATGGTAAGGGACAGGGTCCTAAATTTGGAAAATATGGGAGGGGTTTTGGAGACAAGGATAGAATAAGGAGGATGCTGAGACCAGCTGTGGGTTTGCCAAAAGGTACTTCTCCTGTAGCAGTGTGGTAAGATACCAAAGAATTGAAAAATTAATATTGATGTTTTAGGAGAAAAAGTCAGGTATCTTGTCCTCTCCTTTCTGTGGAGAGTGAAGGGAAAGGGATATAGGAGTTTTCTGGCTTGCAGAGACATACTGTGTAGAAAAACCCCCTTTTACTAGGAAGCTTAAAAGGCATTTTATAATTTGGGCTAGGCATACAGGAGATTTTGTAAATATGATTTTTATATTTGTATGTGATTTGCACCAACTCAGGATAGACAACAACATTGTATTGTAAAGAAATTTTGTGCTGGGGAGACTTAGATTCCCCCTTCCCCCACCTCTGTGAGAAACAGGGTAAACACCTAGCCAGGTATGGGGAAAGGAAAGAGAGATTAAGCAAATCTTTTTCCTCTCCTCTTCTTCCTTCTTTAATGGGCCATTTACAAATGCTATTCCCTGGCACCATGCAGACTCCACATCCCCTCCTGAAAACGTCTAATCAATGTATATACCTCTAGACAAAGGAATGGCAAATGAACACTAGAAAATTTAGGAATATCTTTTAATATGTGAAACAACATTTTTCACTATTGTATTACCTTGTAAATTTTAATGTGTAGAAATATTTTTATAAATCCTATAGATGAATGTTATAAGCTTGCTAATGAATTGTGTCATCTCTCCCCCTCCTCTTTTTCCCGCCAACCTGTGTGTGCTCAAAGGTATATAACCAGCCTTGGGGCTATAGTCAGGGTGCATGATTTGGGTCAGCTATACCCTGTGTTAGCCATATGCAGCCGGCATATTAAATTTCCTCCTTTAAATAAAATTCCTTAAAAATTCATTTGGATTTGGTGTCTCTACATAAATCTGGAGAAACGGTACTTTACAACAGTAAAACCTGGGTTTGCCTTACTCCTGACAACAGGGGTAGTGAGTAAGTGGAAGCTACACTCACCTCCTCTTAGGAACAAACTGGAATTACAACTAAATTATAGGACACTTACCTTGAATAGCCAACTGAAGACTAGCTGAAGAGAAGTCTTATAAAAAAATATTTATGGAAGAAGGCACATTGAGACTGGTAAGATGGTGGAGACATGAAGAGGGCTGGCCCCATGAAAAGGGCTGGCCCCACAACTATAGGTGGCAGCTGAGGTTCTGGAGAGATATCTCAGCTGTGGAGGGTTCCCCCTGAGAACATGAGGTTGCAACCCCAAGACAGGGTCCCTAAATCAGAGCACCAGAGAAGGGAAGAAGTGTTCAATAAAATCTGGCTGTGAACAGCAGTGAGGTTTCTGTTCATCAGGGTGAGACGGGAGTCTGCTAGAGACACAGGCACCTGCTTAAAAGAGTTAATGCACAAAATTTCATTTGTAGTCACTCACTGCTATCTCTGGTGGAGGGAGGACAGAGAGGACTAGAGTTGTGTGAGATAAGTCTGGGCTTTGAGGTTCTGTGGAGGGCTAAGGAGACAGCTGCCAGGATCCCTGTGCTGAGTCATTTTCTCACACCGCAGATGCCATTTTTCTTGGGTGGAGCAGTCCCCACCCTACAGCATCAGCCTGGAGGAATGTAATATCCCCACCCTCTGGACTCCATCCCACCCCATCCTGTAGAGCCCTGCTGAGGAGTCAGTTGCCTTGGCCAGGGTGTAGAGGTCTGGGCAGACTTAGGTGGTGTCAGTGACTGAGTTGTGTGGCTTTGGAATGGGAGCCATGCCCCCCACTTTCCCATGAATCTGACTGACCTGGAGATCCACTAGAAGCACCCTTTGAGCTTCTGGTAGACTCACCTTCGAGCCTGACACCTGACCTTCTCAAACTATTCCAAAAAGTTCAAGAGGAATGAAGGCTCCCAGGCTCCCAAGCACACTTTAAGATGCCAGTATTAGCATAATTTCAAAACCAGATAAAGACATTGCAAAGAAAAGAACGTATAGGGTAATATCCCTGATGAACATACATGCTAAAATTCTCAACATAATATTAGCAAACTGGATCCAGCTATACATTAAAATGATCGTAAACCATGACCAAGTGGGATTTATTCCTGGGATGTAAGGTTGATACAGTATCCACAAATCAGTAAATATGACATGCCAAATAAACAAAATGAAACCACATGACCATATTAGTAGATGCAGAAAAAGCTTTTGATAAAATCTAGCATCCATTTATCACAAATACTCTCAGCAATGTGGGACCAGAGGGATCATTCCTCAATATAATAAATGCCATTTATGACAAACCCCTAGCCAGCATCATACTCAACAGGCAAAAACTAAAAGCATTTCCCTTAAAGTTGGGAACAAGATAGGGATGCCCACTTTCACCACTCTTATTCAACATAGTACTGGAAGTCCTAGCCAATGCAATCAGACAGGAAGAAAAAATAAAAGGCATCCACATGGAAAGGAAAAAGTAAAACTCTCATGATTTGGATATGATATGAAACTGTATATAGAGAACCCTAAAGATTCCATCAAAACAACTACTAGAACTGATAAATGAACTCAGTAAAGTAGTATGATACAAAATAAATATCCAGAAATCAGTTGCATTTTTATAAACCGATAATGAATAATCAGAAGGGAAAACTAAAAAATCAATCCCATTCACAGTTATTTAAAAATCCCAAAAACCTAGAAGTAACTTTAACCAAGGATATAAAAGACCTGTTTTCAGAAAATTATAAAACACCAAAGAAAGAAAGAAAATTTAAATATGTGGAAGCATATACCATGTTTATGGATAGAAAGTATTAGCTACATTAAAATATCCCTACTACGCAAAGCAATCTACAGATTTAACACAATTCCTATCAAAATATTCCAAAAATATGTATGGAACCACAGAAGATCCCAGATAGCCACAGGAATCTTAAGAAAGAAGAACAATGTTGGAGGAATCACATTACCTGATATCAAACTATACTTAAAGGCTGTATTAATCAAAACAGCAAGATACTGGAATAAAAACAGATAAGATCTATGGAACATAATAAAGAGCCCAGAAATAAACCCACACCATTATGGTCAATGAATATTTTACATGAGGCAAAACATATATAATGGGGTAAAGATACTTTTATTTAATAAATGGTGCTGGGAAAATTGGACAGATACATGCAAAAGGCCATCTTCTTACACTATATACAAGAATAAACTCAAAATGTATTAAAAGACTTAAATATTAGCTTCAAAACCATAAAAATCCTGGAAGAAAACATAGGCAGCAAAATCTTGAGCATTTCTCATAGCAGCATTTATTCTGATATATTGACTTAGGCAAGAGAAACAAAAGAAAAAAATAAGCAAATGGGACTACATCAAATTAAAAATGTTTTGGACAGCAAAGGAAACCATAAATAAAATAAAAAGTCAACCCATGAATAGGAGAATGTATTTGCCAATGATATATCTTATAAGTGGTTAATAACCAAAATTTATAAAGATTACAAAGATCTCAACACCAAAAGCAAACAAACAAACAATCCAATTAAAATATGGGCAAAGGACCAGAATAAACATTTCTCCAAAGAGGACATACAGGTGTCCAATAGACATATGAAAAGATGCTCAATGTCAGTAATCATCAGAGAAATGCAAATTAAAACCACAATGAGATATCACCTCACACCTGTCAGAATGGCTATCGTCAATAAATCAACGAGCAATAAGTATTGGTGAGGATGGGGAGAAAAGGGAACCCTCTTGTGCACTACTGATGGGAATGCAGATTAGTGCATTCATAGATCATACATAAAAATTGGAGATAGGTGGTGGAGAAAAAGAGATCAAGTTCTGATGCTATCTCCTGGATCCAGGTGTATCTGAAGATATATAATGAGAGACCCACCCTTAGAGTTTTTAGTTTTGTAAGACTCATTTATCCCTTTCCCCCTTAGCTCCCTTCTTCTCTTCTGTCTCCCCCTCCCCCCATATTTGCCACTGAAAGAGTTCTAGCAAAGAGTTCTAGCACAAGAGGTGAAGAGATTTAGGATCTGGACAGCTCCTCATTTCTTCCCAAAGTCTGAAGGAGGAACTGGTCAAGTACATCAGAGCTGGGTGAGTGGGGCCGGTGGTGGGATTCAAATAATTTAACAACCAGTTCTCTGTCCCAATGACTATTTTAAGTATAGAAAAATGATATACTGAAAGGTAGTTTATTATTTCATGCATTTAATACTTAAATAAAAACAATAAAAGAGGTACACAAAACTAGTTATAAGGGTTTTAAAATATTAATGAAAAAATATTAAATAATAACTGACAGAAAACAATAAAACTGTTATTTAAGATATGTCCATACTGCTTCTTGATTGGTGTCCTCACTTGCAATTTTTTTTCACCTATGGACAAACTAAACAATACTACAGGCACTTAGAATACGCTGTTGTGCAGATGAACATTAAAAGAGTAAGGAATGTCAATTTGAGATTTCCACACTGGGTGGCTGCCCAGGTGCCCACCTTAGAGAGAGCCCTGATTACAAATACCATTTTAACAACTGGTTCACTGAACTCAACAAGAAATTAGGTACTGGTTCTACTGAACCAGTGCGAACCTGCTGAATCCCACCACTGCCCCTATCCCATCCCAAACAGTTTGATTCTAAAGTCTACAGAGATTAGTACTAAGAGATTAATACTAAGAACATTAGTAGTGGTGGAAGTATTTCGAAGGAATTAAGAAGTTATAGGATTGGCCTGACCTGTGGCGCAGTGGATAAAGCGTCAGCCTGGAATGCTGGGGTCGCTAGTTCAAAACCCTGCACTTGTCTGGTCAAGGCACATATGGGAGTTGATGCTTCCTGCTCTTCCCCCCTTTCTTCCTTTCTCTCTCTCTCTCTCTCTCTCTCTTACTCTCACTCTCCTCTCTAAAATGAATGAATGAATAAGAAGTTATAGGATTGAATTTGAGCAAAGATTTATAGCTGTTTATTTAGACAGCCCGTGAAAGCAATTCTTTGAAGGACTATGTGCACAGCAGATATTCAATACTCGAAGGGGAGTTGAAGAAAGAGGAGTAATTTGTATATCCAGTGGAATTACTTGAGTAATATAAAACAAGAAGTTGAAAAGCATCATTTTTATTCAATGTCCTCTTGGATCAATGGTCAACCATAATGGTCAAGGATTTGCCTGGCATGCTTAGCAAACGTGTTCCAGGAACATGAATTCATTTAAGCTTAATATAAATGTAGGTATTTGTAGAGAAAGTGTACTAAACTTAATAATGAACAAAGTAAAAGATGAGGCAGGTTCCCTAGAGTAAAATAGGTATAAAACCAGTAGAAAAAATGGTGACTATAAGAGCATTCTAAAAATCACCGGACAATATCGGTTGGGTCCATATTGTCCTGGGCACATGGTTACTTTTTAGTCTTTATTTGAAAAACTAAAGTCACTGAATCCAGCATTTAAAAAATATTAATTTGAATTCCTAATGAAAGCTAACTATTGCTTCAGAGATAATCTATGTAAGAAAGTTAAAGCCTGTTGCCTTTAATAAACAGAGCTGAATTTGGAAGACTAGATTAGCCAAAATCTTATTTTATAACTTGAAATTCTAAAAAGCAATAGGAAAATCAGCCTCTTAGCATTTTCCAAAATATTTCAATCCATATGCTTAAAAAAACTCCTGCCAAATATCATAATTTGTTAGTAAGAAACAAAATACATTCTATTCAAGTTGTGCTTTGGGTCTTTCATCCTCCACTGAGGTTTAGACAGAACCACCTCTCCAGGAGGAAGTTAAGGTTATAGGCAAATGCTCTCGTCTTCTTTAAGCAGTTGTCTTATGGACATGTACTCTTATTCTGTTTGGGGTTTATCATCCTCTTCCCTAACATATGCATAAAAAAATTGTCAAGGCACTGACCTTTTGCCCTCCCTGAATTCATACAGGTTTAAACATAGCGATTGAGATAACTACAGCTGTGTCTGCCTCTTGTTTGTAAAATCCTGGGAATGGCACTTCAGGTTTTCCTTTGATGGTTTCCCTTTCTTGATAGTTTTGTAATGGAAATAGAACTGAATATCTGAGCTTAGTTACTGAAAATCTGTCATTTGCTATCTCAAAAGGAAATAGGGTCTGCTTTAGTTCTGGCAGAACCTTCATGATTAATAAAACAACAAAACAAAACACAATAAAAACACTAATGATACTTAGTCTGTGATTCTAACTCCAGCAATACTCTTTGGCCCTGAATCTACACTATATTTTTTCCCTCTTATATAATGTATGCAGTTTTTCAGATGGGGATTCTGGGGGATATTTAAAGGCCCTAAAATGAGGGTTATGATGAGGCAGTAACAGCTGGTGATAAAATGGCATCACTTGCTTTTTTAGGTTCATTTTCTTCATTGAACTATTGAAAGATCCAAAATAAAACTGAAAGCAATAGAGACGACAAGGGCCCCAAAAGAGGCAGGCAATTTTAATATATCCCTCTTCAAAAGTATTGGTAAAAGAGCTTTAAAAAAAAAAAAACTTAAAAAGCTTAAACTTTTCATAGGAGGAGGATGGGGAAGTAACTTAAAATAGTACTCTCTCAGATTCTTCCTAGGAAACTTCCAGTGCAGTTTGATTTTATTTCCTGGGTCAAAATGAGGCTCAGGCAATGAATGTTGTTGATTGGTTCGGTTGCTGCTATAGATTTTAAGGGGTAGAGATGCCCTGAACAGGCACTACTACATGGATGTAGCCATGGGAAATGTAGAAAGTCTCAGAGGGAGGAGGACTGTGGCAAAAAACATTTTGTCTGATAGAAATCAAATAACAAAGAAAACAGGTGGTTAAGTTAAATCAACTGGGAAAGTGTCTCACTTTAAGATATAAAATAGGATACTATATAAAGAAGTTTTAAACAATGATATCAGCCATATCTCTGCAACTATTACTGTTATAGTCATAATAAAACTGATGCCAATCTATATTAGTACCTAAAGAAGCCCAGCTCCACAGTTTTGAATTTTCATTTCTATTAAAATTCCACTTTTCAGTTATAATAAAAAGTCTAAAAATTTTTTCTCTTGCAGGGTTGAGTTGTGGTGGTGGTGCTGGTATGCACTGACTTGCATGACAAATCTACCTTGGATTTGTTTCAGTTCATTCCCAGACATTCCAGGCATTAAGATATTTCTCTCTCTCCCTCCCTCCCTCTCTCTCTCTCAGAAAACTCATGTCTTTTTTATTTATTTATTAGGTGAGAGGCTTCTGCATGCACCTCAACTCAGGATCCACCCAGCAACCCCCATCTGGGGCTGATGCTCAAATCAATTGAGCTATTTTTAGTGCCTGAGTCTAATGAGCTCTGACCAACCAAGCTATTCTCAATGCCAGGAGCCATGCCTGAACCAATCGAGCCATGGGCCGTGGGAGAAAAAGAGGGAGAGAAGGGGGAAAAAAGAGGGAGAGGAAAGAAGAAAGAAGCAGTTGGTCACTTCTCCTGTGTGCCCTGACTGAGAATTGAACCTGGAACATCCATACATTGGGCTGATGCTCTATTCACTGAGCCGTTGGCCAGGGCCAAGAGAATTTATCTCAAGCTCAGTAACCCATGCTAACAATTACAACTGATAGAACAAGCTCCTGTTACCATAATTACTGCCTCTTTTGTTCTATGAAAGTAAGACACCCTTTTGACACTCATATGGCTATTGGTGCTATCACTGGTGACATGATCACTAGGGAAGACAGAATTGGGTTGCTACATTTACCTGTGACTAATTGCTAGTAGCAACTACAGAACTTCTAAGTTAAATTTCTACTAGGACTCAGAAGCCCTGGCATTAGTACCACTGGGGAATTGGAGAATTTGCAGTTTCTTTCACTGTTAATATGAGTCAGGATGTATCCCTCTCTTGATTGGAAGTCTTCCTGGAACAGGGGACAATGTACAGGTGAAGGCTGCTGTCCTCTTTCTGGTGCCCTGACCCACTTGTCTCATCTGCTTAGGCCACAACCTCAAAGCTTTTCCTTTTATTTTCTAGTCTTTCCATTTTCTCAACACTGGGTCTCATTAGAGTATATATTTGTAATGTTGAAATGAAGGGCATGGTTTTGACCGGATTTATGTCCAGTAATACTAAGAATTGTTAAGTGTGATGAAAGGTAATTTCTTTTTCTTTTCTTTTTTTATTTCTTTTTTGATGGTGATGGTTAGGGGTAAAGGTAAAAGTTTATCATTTATTAAAAATTCAAAACTGCTTTATAAATAAGTGGCCTTAAAAAAAGACCTATTAATAAAAAAAAAGGAACCTGGTTTGGTTATATTTCTGGGAAGTAGTAATTATATTGTTTTGAGGTTCTATTTAGCTAAGATCTGATTAAAGCATAACCAGTAATTGGCCATCTGAAAAGCAGTACTAATGGATCCAGAAATGTCATTGCCATCTTGAATCAGATAATAGGATTTGCACTGAAGAAGAATATAGTGGGTTGAGTAGAATCCAAAGGCTTCAAAAATAGTCTGGTCTCCCTAATTCTATTCTTTTCTTTGGACCAATTTATTTTACATGTCTTTGCCAATTAAAAATAATTCTTCTATTACTTATATGCAGAATTTAACATTTAATTTTTATAATTCGGTGCTGTTTGTTGTGTTTTAATGTCTCCCCACTGGACTGTATGTAAGTTTCTAGAGAACACGAACTCTTTTTCGGTATATTCTGCAGTGTCTGACATGGTCTCTGACATCAAATAAATGTCTAATGAACACCTAGTACTTAGTCTTCTGGACATGTGGTTACTAGGTCAGTTTACATTTACATTTATAGTGTGTTTACATTTTTATTATCTTCATCATTTGATTTCATAGCTTTTCCTCCAGCACTTTTTAGAGCCTTGTATCATTTTCTTCATTCAGGACCTAGCACTGCCAAGCAACAGATTTTCATATATTGGGGGTGCAGTGGGGTGTTACAGTTAAAGTCAAATACTCTCAGCCATATAAAATTTTTCACTGTCAGAGTTGGATGCTTCAGGAAAAAATATTGTAAAACTGGTAGAGGGCATAGTAGGGGAAACAGTTCTTAGTATACTAGACCATGGTGCTTTAAAGAATTGTGGCTACCATCCCTTTTGATTCTTTGGATCAAATATCATATTTTGGCATATTTCCCAAGTATAGGCTGCTTCTGTACTTGGCCTTTTCCGGTTTTGTGGTAGTAGTGTATTTTAAAAAGTTGACTGTAAAGGCCTTCCCTAGCTGCATAGCTCAGTTGATTAGAGCCCCACCGCAATACACCAAGGTCATGTGTTCAGTTCCTGATCAAGGCACATACAAGCATCAACCAATAAGTTCATAAATAAGTGGAACAATAAATAGATGTTTCTCTCCCCCCCTCCCCAAAATTAATTTTTAAAATGTTGTTTCTTTTTTTTGAGGGAAAGGAAAACCAAAGTAGGAAACATGATTTTTCTGAGTTGTAATGAATCACAGACTTATAAATATGTAGAGCTAGGAGATGTCTTAGAGGTTATATAGTCTTATTCTTTTGTTTTTATAGGTGAGAAAATTGAAGACTGGTATGGTTTAGTGGCTTAGATAAGGTCATAGTTAATAGATGTCTGGACTAGGACAATACTGTGAGTAGGCTGGGATAATCAATTTATACTATTTCTGGATTCTCTGGCCCTGGTTGAAGAAAGTATTATTCTAGGATACGTATTTGAGAAATTCACACCTTCTTTAAAAGTGTAAAACTTAAAAAGGAAGTCTTTCAAAAGATCTTTGACCTGCAAATATATTGAACAAATCTGCAAGATGACTTCATGTGGAACACAGTTGACAGGTGTCAGTGTGAGGCACATAAATGTGAAATCCGCTCATAATTCCAAGGTCTATTCATTACAAACCGTATAACCTTGAAATAGCAATCATACAGCACTCAGTCAGTGTTGTTATTCAAAAACAAAAAAATTAGACTAGATTCTCTTTGACAGCCCTTTTATTTCTAAAATTCTGTGTTGAAATGAAGCAATGGTAAATTAAGACTTGGAACTTGACGTGATCAAAGCTTTATGAAATCAGAGTTGACTGATGTATCTATTGTCTTACCAAATGTATCAGCAGCTCAACATTTAGAATTTCATTACTTAATTCCATGGTGTATCTACTCATTAGGCTCAACTGATGCTTTCCCAGATGATTTCTACTTCTTAGGCTTTATTTGGGCATCTCCTCTCTGCTTGGAGCTTGTTGAAGGAATATGAATACTGGGAATAGTTGCATATGAACTGGAAAACTTACTATTTAGGAATCTTTTGGCTCTTCCAAATGAATAGTTCGTACATGTTGTGTATTAAAGAGTAAGGAAAACTAGGTTGTTTAAATTTAAAGCATCTTTTGTTGAAAAGCATTATAACTGCTCTATGGGGTAGTTTCGTTAAATCAGTGTATTTTGCCTAATAAACTTCCCTCATTTTACATTCTGTAGAAGACTAAATCCAGAGTTTCTTAACCATGCTCACTCTTATTCAAGGAAAGTGTCCCAGGAGTGTAAATAGGAAGGCTATCTGGTCACACTTAAGTGTCATTTTACATTGCCCTGCACTCTTGGATAAGATTACTTTTATTTGCTGATTGTCATGATTTCCAGTAATCAATCTCCCACCAGTCAAAATGCAAACTCTGCCTGCAGTGCCCACAGCTGGGAGATTTCCCCAGTCTTCTTCAGAGGACAGCTGGTCAGTCATGACTCCCAAAGAACCATTTGCAGTCTGTTTATAGGGTGCTCTGGGGAGACTCTGTGGGGCAAAGACAATATTTTCCAGCAAGGCGGCAATATTTTCCTTGTTGGGGGTAAGATAAATTGGTGATGGAAGATAATGTCTATTGTACAAACTCATAGTATAAGACCTGACATGTTTTAAGTTCTTAGTACATATTTTATTATTCTGCTTTATAATTCTTTTCTACTTTATAATTTTGCCTCTAGGTGTATAGATCTCAGGCAATTAGCAAGCAGGCTTGTGCATTTTGTGAAGACTTGGGCAAGATCCTCCAGAATGTGATTTAGTTTTAGTTCAGTGTCCTTTCTATTATTTAACTTGGAACAAAAGACGCTAACCTGTTCTATGATTAGAGTATCCCTCATTCTGTGGATTAGCAACTAAGGGCTTACTTTGTACTGAAGGCTTTATATCTAGAAATAATTCAGGCTCTTTTACAGAGTGTGGGAGTATAGGGGTGTGAATTGTAAGAAACAGAGTCTTTCTTTTGAAATTTATATGCTGTTGTAGGATGAAAACATAGAGTCAAAAATACTAAGTTAAGATGAAGCTGTGTAAAATTAAATGGCTTGATATATTTGGTTGCAAATGGTAGTTTAAAATTTTTCTGTTAGCTATATTTTCTTAATTAATTTTAGGTCATTGGAAAAACTGCATTATTGTCTTTTGAGTTTCTTTCACTAACTCACAAATTAATTTGAGTAACATAACAATATTTTATTTTATATTTCTAGTGTTAAAAATGAGGAGCGCTCCCGATACTTCTCCCCAAAATTTCAACAAGCTCTACAACCAGAGACAGAAAAGTCGATCCCTGGAGCGTCTGTAAGTCCCACACACTGAACAAAAAGGTATGAAGGGTCAAAAAACTGACTAAATTTATAAGCAACCCTGAAGGAAATAAGACAGAGAACGGAACACTCCGCCTCCGTCACTAACCTGAGCAAGGGCTGCTTTCACTTGAAACAGAGAAAGTGAGAGCTAGGAGCATGGAAGGAGCCGGGCTGCAGCACAGACATGCAAGCCAAGGAAAGAGTGTGCCCGCCTTGGCTCAGCCCACGCGAGCTTACGCCGGCGCCGCCCGGCAGAGGCGGGCAAGCGGCAGCCTCCATTACCCGATACACTGGTCGGCGAGCGCGGGCAGTGTGCACGATTCCCCTTAGGGCTCTGGGTGTGGGCGCCCGCTTTCCCAGACAGAGAGGCAGGGTCAGAGACTCCTGCGTGGACTGTGAGCAGAGGCACGGTGTAATCCCTGTTCCACCAACAACAGTGCACAGGGAGAGCACGAAAACGAACTTCCCTATACCCGGTCTTCTCTGGGCAGGCAGGGCGCCCTCGCCAGCCATTTAGGCTAGCACTGGGGGAGGGGCGTGCAGGCAGCTTGCAAACAGGCTCTGTAGCAAACCTGTGAATCCAATCGCTCAAGTTAGCTTAACTCACTGTTGGCTCACCAACCAACTGGCTTACATGGCTCTGGCTGACAAGGTTTCTCTCAGCTCGGCGATCTAAGACAAGAGACGTGATATTTTTAGTGGTTCTTGCTTTCTACGGAGGAGCGGGGGCAATTCCAGTCAGCCGATACAGGGCGAAAAACTGGTGGCTCTGATTAGCATAGCCTTCATACTCAGGGCTGTGTGCTAAAAAGAGGGACTTGGCAGCTTTTAAGACCTCCTGTTCTGTAGGCAGCAACTAGGGCATCTTCTTCTTAGACAAGACAGGATACAAAGTGCAAAAACCCTGGAGAGAGTGGTCCCACAGAGTGCTGAGACATACTGGACATGCCTGGTGGCTCATAGAAAGACATCTTGAGAGTAATTGGCTCCCAGCCCTGCCTAATTACACTGACGGCTCTGACTGACAGAGCCTTACCCAGAGCTCTGCACTGAGTGGGGGTAGAGTGGGGATTTGCCAGCTCTTTGAGCCTCTTACTATCCAGGCAGCAGCAGCGGTAACCTCATAGCTGTATCGCCAGGTTGCTAATTCAGAAAGGAGAGAGGCTCCAAGAAAACGGACTCTCCCACTGTTGGAGCTTGCAAATGCTAACAAGACCCGACTACCAACGAGACTGAGGCCTAATATATGACATCACCACAGCGACACATCAACTGCAAATCTCTACCTAAGCGTGACACAGGGGCAGAGCCTGGGGTACAGTGCCACCGACCAGGAAGAGAAAGAGGAAGGAAAAAGGAAGAAGATAACCTCTCAATATCAAGAAAAATCCAAAAACTGTATAACTTTCTCCACGTTTTTTTGTTTCTTTTAACTTCTTATCTCTATTTATTTTTCTTTCTTCCATCTTGGTCCTTTTATCCTATGCTCATCTTAATCTTTTCTCTTCATCTTGAACTACATTACCTATAAGTGTTACATATCTCATTTTTTTCTTTCCTTTTTTCTCTCTATGAGGGTTACACTCCAAAACCCTTAACTCTCTCTCTCTTTTTATTTCTTATTCTCCTTTTTCTTTTCTCTCCCTCTCTCGCATTTTCTTCTTATCTCTTTTACTTTTCCTTTCATTCGATCCTCACTCATGAACAAACTATTTTATTTTGGATTCAAATTTTTTCCTTGTGGCATTTTGTGTGCTTGTTACTTTGCTTTTTAACTCATTAGCATTCCCCCCAACCCTGGATCTCCATTCTATGTAGTTTTTGTTCCACTTAATACAATAGTTATTTTTTCTTTCTTTTTGTTTCCTTCTTAACCCTTTCACTATATCTCTCCTTCGACCATCATTTACAAGCAAATTATATTATTCTTGATCCAAATTTTTTTCTTTTTTGCATTTTGTGGGTCCCTATCTCCTTTTTTGCCCCTTTATCACTTCTCCCCAACTCAGGCCCCCTGTTATAGGTAGTTTTTGTTCCATTTAGCACAATATAATTCTCAGTTTTGCACGGCATTTTCTCAAAGTGGGAAGGAGAGAAAAAAGAAAAAAATAATAATTTTTGTTTAATTTGGTTTCCTTATTTTTTATTTATTGTCTATTCTTTTTTTATATTTTACTTTTTTTATTAATTCACATTAGTGTTATTAACAAAATCACCCTCAGATGCCATTAAGGAAAAAAAATTCGTGGATACAAAAGACAGAAAGGTAGCACAGATAGATGAGGAAAAATCTATAAAAAAAAATTTTAATAGATTGGAAACCTTGGAGTTAAGTGACAGAGAATTTAAAATAGAAATCCTAAAAATACTCAGAGATATACAAGAAAACACAGACAGGCAATTTAGGGAGCTCAGAAAACAACTTAATGAACACAAAGAATATATTTCCAAGGGAATTGAAACTATAAAAACAAATCAAACAGAGATGAAAAACTCAATTCATGAACTGAAAAACGAGGTAACAAGCTTAGCTTATAAAACAAGCCAGATAGAAGAGAGGATTAGTGACATAGAAGACAGGCAACTTGAGGCACAACAGAGAGAAGAAGAGAGAGGCTCAAGAATTTTAAAACATGAGAAAGCCCTACAGGAATTGTCTGACTCCACCAAAAAGAGTAACATAAGAATAATAGGTATATCAGAAGAAGAGAGAAAAAATGGAATGGAGAATGTATTCAAACAAATAATAGACGAGAACTTCCCAAGCCTGTGGAAAGAACTAAAGCCTCGAATTCAAGAAGCAAATAGAACACCGAGTTATCTTAACCCCAACCAACCTACTCCAAGGCACATCATAATGAAATGGGCACAAAGAAAAAATTATCAAGGCAGCCAAGGAAAAGAAGAATACAACCTATAAAGGAAGGCCTATTAAATTATTATCAGATTTCTCAGCAGAAACTCTACAAGCTAGAAGAGAGTAGACCCCAATATTTAAAGTTCCAAAAGAGAGGAACTTCCAACCAAGAATACTATGCCCATCAAAGCTAACCTTCAAATACGAAGGAGAAATAAAAACATTCACAGATACAGAAAGATGAGGGAATTTATAATCAGAAAACCCTCACTTCAGGATATACTAAAGGGGGTTTTCCAACTAGATACAAAGAACAAAACAAAACAAAACCACAAGTAAAAGCTCCGCCGGGAACACACACACACACACACACACACAAAAATTTAACTGTGACAACAAAAACAATAAAGGGGATAGGACGAAGATTAATAGTAGCAAAGGACGATGGAGTGCAGAAGCACTCATAAGATAGTGTACTACAATGAACATGGTAGGTACTCTTTTCATTACTTAATGGTAACCACCCCTGAAAAAACCACTACAGAAACACATGACTTGAAAAAGGAAGTAACAGGAAAGAATCACAGATTACAACCAAACAAAAACAGATGACAGAAAAACAAAAGAGAAGAATCAAACAAGATACAAAACTAACAAAAAGCAATATATAAAATGGCAATAGGAAACCCTCAAGTGTCAATAATTACACTAAATGTAAATGGATTGACTCACCAATAAAAAGACAAAGAGTAGCAGATTGGATTAAAAAAGAAAATCCAACTATATGCTGCCTACAAGAAACACATCTAAGCTACAAGGATAAAAACAAATTCAAAATGAAAGGCTGGAAAACAATACTCCAAGCAAATAACATCCAAAAAAAAAGCAGGTGTAGCAATATTCATATCTAACAATGCTGACTATAAGACAGCAAAAGTAATCAGAGACAAAAATGGTCATTTCATAATGATCAAGGGGACACTGAATCAAGAAAAATTAACACTTCTTAATATATATGCACCAAACCAAGGAGCACCAAAATATATGACAGCTACTGACTGACCTAAAAACAAAAACTGACAAAAATACAGTCATACTTGGAGACCTCAATACACAGCTGATGACTCTAGATCGTTCATCCAAACAGAAAATCAGTAAAGAAATACTGGCCTTAAATGAAACACTAGAGCAATTGGCTATGATAGACATCTACAGGACATTTCATCCCAAAGTGATAGGGTACACATTTTTCTCTAGTGTATATGCAACATTCTCAAGAATCAACCATATGTTGGGCCACAAAAATAACATCAGCAAATTCAGAAAAATTGAAATTGTACCAAGCATATTTTCTGATCATAAAGCCTTGAAACTAGAATTCAACTGCAAAAAAGAGGTAAACAAACCCACAAAAATGTGGAAACTAAACAACATACTTTTAAAAAGTGAGTGGTTAAAGAAGAAATAAGCGCAGAGATTAAAAGATACATACAGACAAATGAAAATGACAATATGACATATCAGAATATCTGGGATGCAGCAAAAGCAGTAATAAGAGGGAAGTTTACATCACTTCAGGCCTATATGAACAAACAAGAGAAAGCCCAAGTAAAAAACTTAACTTCACACCTTAAGGAACTAGAAAAAGAAGAACAAAGACAACCCAAAACCAGCTGAAGAAAGGAAATAATAAAAATCAGAGCAGAAATAATGTTATCAAGGTACAACCATTTTGTTGTAAATGATCCGATGTCATCTTTTCTTATGGCCGAGTAGTATTCCATAGTATATATGTACCAAAGCTTTTTAATCCACTCGTCTTCTGACGGACACTTGGGCTGGTACCAGATCTTCGCTATTGTGAACAATGCTGCCACAAACATGGGGGTGCATTTCTTCTTTTCGAACAGTGTTATGGTGTTCTTAGGGTATATTCCTAAAAGTGGGGTAGCCGGGTCAAAAGGCAGTTCGATTTTTAATTTTTTGAGGAATCTCCATACTGTTTTCCACAGTGGCTGCACCAGTCTGCATTCCCACCAGCAGTGCAGAAGGGTTCCCTTTTCTCCGCATCCTCGCCAGCACTTATTCTGTGTTGTTTTGCTGATGAGTGCCATTCTGACTGGTGTGAGGTGATACCTCATTGTGTTGTACCTTGATAACATTATACAAAGTGAAATAAGTAAATCAGAAAAAAAAACTGAGAACAGCATGAATTCATACATAGGTGGGACATAAAAGTGAGACTATGAGACATGGACAAGGGTGTGGTGGTTATGGGGTGGGGGAGGGAGGGGAGGGTAGGAAAGGGAGAAGGGTAGGGGCACAAGGAAAACCAGATAGAAGGTGACAGAGACAATTTGACTTTGGGTGATGGGTATGCAACACAATTGAATGATAGGATAACCTGGAGATGTTTTCATTGTACATAGGTACCCTGATTTATTGGTGTCAGCACATTAAAGTTAATAAAAATAAATTAATTAATTAATTTAAAAAAATTAAGTAAAAAAAAAAATCAGAGCAGAAATAAATGAAATAGAGAACAGAAAAACTATAGAAAAAACTAATGAAACAAGAAGCTGGTTCTTTAAAAAGATCAACAAAATTGACAAACCCTTGGCAAGACTTACCAAGAAAAAAAGAGAAAGGACTCATTTAAACAAAATCCAGAATGAAAGAGGAGAAATCACCACAGATATCATAGATATACAAAGAATTATTGTAGAATACTATGAAAAACTATATGCCACCAAATTCAACAATCTAGAAGAAATGGATAAATTCCTAGAACAATACAACCTTCCTAGACTGAGTCATGAAGAAGCAGAAAGCCTCAACACACCAGTAAGTAGGGTGGAAATAGAAAAAACTATTAAAAACCTCCCTAAAAATAAAAGTCCAGGCCCAGACGGCTATACTAGTGAATTCTATCAAACATTCAAAGAAGATTTGGTTCCTATTCTATTCAAAGTCTTCCAAAAAATTGAAGAAGCATTACTTCCAAACACATTTTATGAGACCAACATAACCCTCATACCGAAACCTGGCAAGGATGGCACAAAATAAATGAAAACTACAGACCAATATCTTTAATGAATACAGAAGCTAAAATACTAAACAAAATACTAGCAAATCAAATACAACAACATATTAAAAAAATAATACACCATGATCAAGTGGGATTCATCCCCAAATCTCAAGGATGGTTCAACATACGTAAAATGGTTAACAGAATACACCATATCAACAAAACAAAGAACAAAAACCACATGATCTTATCAATAGATGCAGAAAAGGCATTCGATAAAATACAACATAATTTTATGTTTAAAACACTCAACAAAATGGGTATAGAAGGAAAATATCTCAACACAATAAAGGCCATTTATGATAAACCATCAGCTAACATCATATTAAATGGCATAAAACTGAGGACATTCCCCCTTAAATCAGGAACAAGACAGGGATATCCACTCTCTCCACTCTTATTTAACTTGGTGCTAGAAGTTCTAGCCAGAGCAATCAGACAAGACAAATAAAACGCATCCATATTGGAAAAGAAGTAAAGGTTTTACTTTTTGCAGATGATATGATCCTATACATTGAAAACCCCAAAGTCTCCACAAAATGATTACTAGAAACAGTAAACCAATACAGTAAGGTCACAGAATACAAAATTAATATACAAAAGTCCATAGCATTTCTATATGTTAACAACGAAACATTAGAAAATGAACTCAAAAAAATAATCCCCTTCACAGTTGCAACAAAAAAAAATATCTAGGAATATACATAACAAAGAATGTAAAGGACCTACATAATGAAAACTATAAAGCATTGTTAAGGGAAATCGAAAAAGATACAATGAAATGGAAAAATATTCCTTGTTCTTGGATAGGAAAAATAAATATAATCAAAATGACCATATTACCCAAAGCAATATACAAGTTTAATGCAATTCCCATCAAAATTCCAATGACATTTTTTAAAGGAATGAAACAAAAAAATCATCAAATTTATATGAAACTATAAAAAACCCCGAATAGCCAAAGCTATTAATCCTAAGGAAAAAGAACGAAGCTGGGGGCATTACAATACCTGACTTCAAATTATATTATAGAGCCATGACAATCAAAACAGCATGGTATTGGAAGAAAAATAGACACTCAGACCAATGGAACAGAATAGAAAGTCCAGAAATAAAACAACATATATATGGTCAAATAATTTTTGATAAAGGAGCCAACAACACACTATGGAGAAAAGAAAGCCTTTTCAACAAATGGTGCTGGGAAAACTGGAAAGCCACATGCAAAAGAATAAAACTCAACTACAGTTTGTCCCCTTGTACTAAAATTAATTCAAAATGGATCAAAGACCTAAATATAAGACCTGAAACAATAAATTACATAGAAGAAAACATAGGTACTAAACTCATGGACCTTGGTTATAAAAAGCACTTTATGAATTTGACTCCAAAGGCAAGGGAAGTGAAGGCAAAGATAAATGAATGGGACTACATCAGACTAAGAAGCTTTTGCACAGCAAGAGAAACTGACAACAAAATAAACAGACAACCAACTAAATGGAAGATGATATTTTCAAACAACTCAGATAAGAGGCTAATCTACAAAATATACAAAGAACTCACAAAACTCAATAACAAACAATCCAATAAAAAAAGGGAAAGGACATGAACAGACACTTCTCCCAGGATGAAATACAAATGGCCAACAGATATATGAAAAGATGCTTATCTTCATTAGCTATTAGAGAAATGCAAATCAAAACTACGAGATACCACCTCACACCTGTTAGATTAGCTATTATCAACAAGACAGGTAATAACAAGTGTTGGAGAGGCTGCGGAGAAAAAGGAACCCTCATCCACTGTTGGTGGGAATGTAAAGTAGTACAACCATTATGGAAGAAAGTATGGTGGTTCCTCAAAAAACTAAAAATAGAACTACCATATGACCCAGCAATCCCTCTACTGGGTATATACCCCCAAACTCAAAAACATTGGTACGTAAAGACACATGCAGCCCCATGTTCATAACAGCATTGTTCACAGTGGCCAAGACATGGAAACAACCAAAAGCCCTTCAATAGATGACTGGATAAAGACGATGTGGTACATATATACCATGGAATACTACTCAGCCATAAGAAATTATGACATTAGATCATTTACAACAACATGGATGGATCTTGATAACATTATACGGAGTGAAATAAGTAAATCAGAAAAAACTAAGAACTGCATGATTCCATACATAGGTGGGACATAAAAAAGAAACTAAGAGACATGGACATGAGTGTGGTGGTTACGGGGGGGGGGGGGGGGAGGAGAAGGAAGAAGAGGGGCAGGGGAAGGCCACAAAGAAAACCAGGTAGAAGGTGACAGAGGACAATTTGACTTTGGGTGATGGGTATGCAACATAATTGAATGACAAGATAACGTGGAGATGTTTTCTTTGAACATATGTACCCTGATTTATTAATGTCACCCCATTAAAATTAATAAAATAAAACATAGATCTTATAAAATATTGAAGAAGACTTTTTCCCAAAAGAATGCCAGAATTTTAGAGACAATGCAGAATTTGTATTTCCAGAATACTTTGTAAGAAAAATGTATAGAAAAATTGTGTATGCCATCACATTTTATAACTTTAATTTTTCAAATACTTAAAAAATGTTTTTATTACTCTAGTCATGAATGAGATAAGGATATTTATCACCAGCAATATTATTTGACTTGGTTTTAGAAATTCTAACCAGTATAATTATTCCCCCCCCCCAAAATCAGCAAGATAGAGAAATCACCATTATTTATAAATGATATGATTGACGACTTAAAAATACAGGCAAAGGGAATAAAAATATTTGTAAAAATTAAATAAAAGAGCCTATGTATAATCACAGTAAGAATCAAATAAATGCAAATTTTAAAAAATGAGATTTGTTTTTACCTTTCAAATGGGCACTATCTGATAAAATAAGAGCAAATATTTAGTGAGTACTTACTGTGTGTCAGGTATTATACTAAGTCTTTTAATCATTAAAAATAACCCTTTGAAGTAGGTCTAAAGTAATTTCTGCTTTACAGAAATCTGCAGAAATGCTAAATAACTTACTAATGGTCATAGAGTGAGTCCATGACAGAGCTGGGATTTGAATCCAGCTACAGAATTCTAGTTCTACAACCCATTCTCTTACTCCAAAGGTTGATAACATTCAGTGTTGGTGATGGTATCTGGAAGGAAATAGCCATTTCCTCTGTACCGAAGATATGGGGAATGTTTATTGTACCTCATTGCTAAAAGGCATTGTGGTGGCACTTTTCAACACTGTACAATCCAGCAATTTCACTTCTGGGGAAGTAATCAAGCAAGTGCAATAATGAACGTGTTTACAATATGGTTAATAGCAATAATCTAAGTGACCATTTTGAGGGAATTACTTAACTAAATTATGGTACACCGTAAATGGAATGTCACTCAACTATTTAAAAAGATGACTATGTTTATTAACATGAATGTCAGTGTTAGACGTTTTGTGTGATACAGAGCAAGTTACAAAACAGTTTGTGCTTTGTGGAGTATCTCATCTGTACATCTAAATAGCTATGCGTGTATTTATAGGCCAAATGCAGTGGGCTGGCATCTCTGGGTGGTGGCATTATGTATATCTATCTTCTTTATCTTTTCTTATCTTTTTTGAAATTTTATAGTGGGCATGTGTTGTTTTTATAATTGGAAAAAGCTCTAAAAGTACTTATTTTTCTTCTTCCCTTAACACATATTTTTGTGTTAAGATTAGTTTGGCAAGTTTTACCTTGGTTTCATGCTTTCTAATGCAAGGCAGACTTTTTATATGGAGCTTTTCATGAACCTCCATGTCAGTTCTGTTTTTAAAATTCCAGCTTCCTAAGTTTTAATTGCCTACACCAGTGGTTCTCAAAGTGTGCGCCCTAGAAGATTTCCAGGTGTGCCCTACGGTATTCCAGAGAAATATGTGCCTGTTGGGGACCAAAACATCAACAGGCCTTTTGGAGTTTAGATTTTGGGGGGACAGAAGTGTAGGGAATTGGCTATAAGCTAACAGTCTGCCCAACGCCCCACCTCACTTGCCTGACTAGGTTGCAAAAGGCTGTTAAACTGTGGTGCTAGATTGTTTACACTACCCCCATGTTCCCTGGAAAGATTGGAGGCAAGTTTCTTCTATCGTTTGTTTTGTGTAAAGTTAAGATTTGCTAATGGCCTCACTTTGCTCTATAAATAAAGCAAGATGCAGTTTTTAGGCATGCTCTGTTCCTGCCAGCAACAATTATAGGGACCTCCCAACCCCGTATTTTCTTAATTCTCTGTATTTTCTTAATTCTCTGTATTTTCTTAATTCTGCACCTTTCCCACTCAAGACCTGGAATTACTATCTGTGCTGGTTCGCAGCATGTGCCCAGATATAAAAATAAATATAGTTACTCTATTATACCATTTCATCACAGAAATACCACTCTTTTTGTTAACACATCATTATATTATTTTTAGATAAATACACCCAAATAAAATGGATAGATTTCTCAAAAAGAAGCATGATATTGAAGAATCCGATTCTGGAAGTGAGCAAAAGTTAAGTGTAAATAAAATAGAACTTGAAGGCTGACAGAATTTAATTTATAGTATTTTCCATCACTTAACACTGAACAATACGATTGGGTATTCATGGAAGCTTCAAGTGATTTTGGTTTAACATTAACAGAAGAACTGACAGCTATATCCACTGATCGTGGATTGATGATTAAACATAAGAAATTGTCTCTTGAAGCCTTTTGGATTTCTATAAAAGAAGAATATGTGGCAATATCTAAAAAAGCTTTGAACATTTTACTACAATTTTCAACATCCTATTTATGTGAATTAAGATTTTCTACCCTCAACACAAGAGTAAAACGAGAGGAATTCTTCAATGTATTGATGAGGAAATGAGAGTTTGCCTTTCAAATATATGCCCAGACATTGAAGAAACAGCTAAGACACATCAGGCTTGTTTCTCATAAACACAAGAATGAAAAAACTTAACACATTTAACACATTTGCACCAGGACCTGCTGAATTTACTAAGAATGTGTGTGTGTGTGTGTGTGTGTGTGTGTGTGTGTGTGTGTGTGTGTAAAGAGCCTGACCAGGCGGTGGTGCAGTGGATGGAGCTTTGGACTGGGATGCGGAGGACTCAGGTTCGAGAACCTGAGGTCGCCAGCTTGAGCGCAGGCTCATCTGGCTTGAGCAAAAGCTCGTCATCTTGGACCCAAGGTCGCTGGCTCCAGCAAGGGGTTGCTCGGTCTGCTGAAGGCCCGCGGTCAAGGCACAGGTGAGAAAGCAATCAATGAACAACTAAGATGTCACAACAAAAAACTGATGATTAATGCTTCTCATCTCTCTCCATTCCTGTCTCTCTGTCCCTATCTATCTATCCCTGTCTCTGACTCTCTCTGTCCCTGTGTGTGTGTGTGTGTGTGTATATATATATATATATATATATATATATACACATATATATATATACATATATATATTTGTTGTTTTTATATTTTTAACCTCTTTTTTACAAATTCTAAAAAGCGTAACAAAAAATGTAACCTAAAAATGTTTTTTTAATGCCAGAATAAATTTAATTTTGTCATATTTATTTCATTTAATTACCATAAAAGCACACTTAAACTTTATATTTTTTCTTTAATATTTGACTTAATTATTATAACATATTTCTCAGAAATTTGTATAGCGGAGAAATTTGTATATAGTGCACCTACAATTATTTGTAGGATTTTAAATGTGCCCTAACTTCAAAAAGTTTGAGAACAACTGTTGCAGACATCAGGTGTGCTGTCATTAGGTGGGGCTAATGAGCTTTGGATATACTCAAACAGTACAGCCCAGCCTAGTTGGCTTGAGCTTCCTGATTTGAACATGACTTTTTTCCATAACAATTTATATAAAAATAGAACTCTGTTAAAGTAACTAAATATAAGCTATCACTGAAATTTTAAGCAGATGATATTTTAAAACTGCATTTAAAATCAACAAGTGCCAGTAATAATCAGGAATCTTCTGTTTAACAGCCTAAATTTTCTTTTATGATCATATATGCAGACCCTAATTAGAATGCTCTTTTCTTCCTAAATTATTGTTTGATGTGAAACGTCTCAAAGTGCGTGCTTTATTGCACACCACACCCTAGGTTTGGACTTGTCTGGTATTGAAGCTCTTTGAGAGTGTTGTGGGGTTTTTTTGGTTATTTTTTTCCCAAGTGAGAGGACGGGAGATAGAGAGACTCCTGCATGCGTTGTGACTGGGATCCACCTGGAACCCCCAGTCTAGGGCTGATGCTCTCTGCCCATCTAGGGCGATGCTTGCAACCAAGCAATTTTTAGCACCTGATGCGGAGCCTCCATGGAGACATCCTCAGCACTCAGGGCTGATGCACTCAAACCAATCGAGCCATATCTGCAGGAAGAAAGAAGAAGAGAGAGAGTGGAGAGAGAAAATGGAGGGGGAGGGGTGGAGAAACAGATGGTTGCTTCTCCTCTGTGTCCTTATGGGGAATCAAACCCAGGACATCCACACTCCAGGCCAATGCTCTACCACTGAGTGAACTGGCCAGGGCCTGGAGTGTTTATTTTTTACTTAGACTCTGAGTATATGTACTTAAAACTAATTTAGTTGACTATATTTTTTTCAAAGTCTTCTTTAGGACTAAATAATTGTCTGACTGACTATAGCATCAATCCAGTCAGAAACCCTAAATTTATGGTATAAAAAAAGAGTCATGACTACTTACTTTCTTACTTTTCTTACCCTAAACTCTTATTGATTAGGTTCTTTTAATCATAAAAGTCTGGCTTTTTTCAAAGAGAATTGGAGCCTAACCTCTCTTCTCTTGTGTGAGTGGATTAATTTGCTGACATGGTTTTCGTAGGTAGAATGAGTACAGTTCTCTAAACAGGTTACTGAGGACAGAACTTCTTACAAGTAAAAGTAGGTTTAGCAGGAAAACAAGCTAGTTTTCATCAGATGCCACAATTTCATCATGGATTCTCATTAGTCCTTGTGGATGGGGCTTAGTCTTAGCTGTTTTTATCTTCCCAGTCCTGAAATTGATTTGCTGAAATCATAGGATAATCTCATTGGACAGTGACCCATTGATAAGCACTGCTCAGAAATATATCAGGCTATGTTTATTGGGCCCATGCTTTTTCCTGAGAGCTTTGAGGTCAGTCACTCATTTGGCCATTCAAAGACAAGGCCTAGAATTGTTGCTGAGGAAGATCTTGCCTAGAAACGATCTCTCCATCAACCTCTATGCAGGATAAGAGTGGCCCTTTGTGTCAGCATATGTACTGGTCAGTTTCCTTCATGTTCATAAAAGGAAGTACCCTTCCCAGTGGCTTTGCCCTTAGTAACTTGTGTCATATATCCAAGGTCAGATTTCTGTTAATGGACAGTATCTTGAACTTCCTATTGTCAAATTATTATGAGAAAGTTTTTTTAAAAAAAAAAATATTCTCCAAGAATTGCTTTAAAAACATGAAGTTGGGCCATTGCTTTACCAGGGGTCCCCAGACTTTTTACACAGGGGGCCAGTTCACTGTCCCTCAGACCATTGGAGGGCCGCCACATACAGTACTCCATACAATGACCACCAATGAAAGAGGTGCCCCTTCCGGAAGTACAGCGGGGGCCGGATAAATGGCCTCAGGTGGCCGCAATTTGGCCCGCGGGCCATAGTTTGGGGACCTCTGCAAATTTAAGCTCTAAAATTTAAGTCTAAATTTTACCCTTGAATTAAGCCAAAGCATAGCTGCTAGACCACCACTATTCTAATCGATAAATAATGTGAATCAAATGTTAATTTTTTAGTAACTCATTGAAAAAGATAAAAACAAGTAAGATTAATTTTAATAATCTATCCTACTTAACCCAATATATTTAAAACACTAACATTTTAATTTGTAATCAATAGAAAACTTGAGATATTTTGCTTTTTTGTAGAAATTCTTTAAAATCTGATGTGTATTATATCCTAATAGCATATCTCATTTTGGACTGACCACATTTCAGTTGCTGAATACCTGCATGTAGCTGCTGGCTTTTGTAGTGGACAGCACATTGTAAACTATTATAGAACTAGGTAGGAATGTGCCTGCTTTGGTGCTATGTGTATTAAGCCAATGAGATGTCATGAAAATTGTAATATCATAACAGTTATACTTGATGTAGATATAAGAACGCGGGTTATATTTCATACATGGTAAAGATTAATAGAATATTCTCTCACGTCTCATCATCAGAAAACCATTTGTATTTATTTTGTGGATATGTAGACTAAGCCTGTGATTTTGTAACTCTTTGGTTGGGATGCTCGGAAGGTCAGAGACAAATGGAGGACCTGTTTCTAGTATTTGAGCAGCACTGACTGGTGAGGGTTCTGGGTACACACTTGGCTCCTGGTGTGCTTCCCTTGCTTTCCTTGACTTCTTTCAGTTTGTTGAATGCAGGCTGCAACATGCCATGAACATCTTTTCTTTTGTTGAATAAAGATGGGGATAGATAAAATCCTGTGTTATTTTACATTTTTATAAAGTTTAAATAGTTGTCACTTTAAATTTTACGGGAAAGAGAATTGAAAGTATTTTACAATGATTCAAGTCTCTCTTAAAGAACTTTTTTTTTCTTTTTTTACAGGGACAGAGAGTCGGAGAGAGGGATAGATAGGAGGAACAGACAGACAGGAACGGAGAGAGATGAGAAGCATCAATAATCAGTTTTTCGTTGCGACACTTTAGTTGTTCATTGATTGCTTTCTCACATGTGCCTTGACTGCTGGCCTTCAGCAGACCGAGTAACCCCTTGCTGGAGCCTGCCACCTTGGGTCCAAGCTGGCGAGCTTTTGCTCAAGCCAGATGGGCCTGCGCACAAGCTGGCGACCTCGGGGTCTCGAACCTGGGTCCTCCACATCCCAGTGCAACGCTCTATCCACTTTGCCACCGCCTGGTCTGGCTCTTAAAGAACTTTTGGCTCTTTTAATATTAGTTCAATAAACTTGAATATACTTCAGAAGATCCTAAGTTATTTGTTCTAACTTGGGACTATACAGGTATTAAGGGGTGATTTTTTATGTTAGCCTTCTCAAATTTCAGCATTTATTAACATCAGCTGGGGACCTGTTCAAATCTGGTGTCTTCCCCCTCCTGCATGGTGGGTAAGGGTCAGCAGACTTTGGTTTGGGACTGGAGAGCAGCAGTTTAACTAGCTCTCTTGTTTGTCACATTTCTGGTAGTTGCTCTTTCCAAACCCAATTTCCCAGAAAATAATGGTCTTCATGCCTGATGCCCAGTTTATTTCTTTTGGTCTCTCCCCCCACCCCACCTCCCATGCAGCTGTTTTGCAATATAGGGTGGGGCAAAAGTAGGTTTAGAGTTGTGAATATGTGAAACACAAGGTTTAATTTTATATCATTACATTGGGAACAATTTTTTTTTCATTACCTGTTGCATGAGGTTTTAGAACTTTTTCTATATATGTCTCCATTGCTGATTCCAAATCTGAAATCTGTTTTTCGGTGCATGCTCTAGTTTTTATGCAATTTTAATTTCTTTTTGTTACATTTAATGGCATGCACTGGTTTTTAAACTGGAGTTAAAGGGTAACGACTCTTGGATTGAACATAACCACAAGGCAATTAATGTTTTACAAACATCACTTTTACATCATTGTAGTTGTTTTTAATGTGTAAAAAGTTATTATCTGATAAAAAAACACCCTCTTATTTTGTTTTAAGATTGAATCATGGCTTCTTCAAGAAGGCATAAATGTAAGAATAGGCCTGACACCTTCTGTTCTATATGTGGCTGTTACACACTTCACCATCAAAGGCGCAATATTTCATCATTTGTGACACATGCATAGATTGCCTATTTTCAAGTTCCCCTTGGCAATCAAGACAAGAATTGGGTTCCTCATATTGTGTGTCGTAATTGTGTGGAAATGATTCGTGACTGGACAAAAGGAAAACGGAAAGGAATGCCTTTGGTATTCCCATCATTTAGCATTAACCTAAGGACCACAGCAGTGACTCTTATTTCTGTCTGATCCATACAAAGGGCATCAGTAAGAAAAAAAGGCACATAATCGCATATCCTAATATTCCTTCAGCAATACGACCTATCCCACACTCTGAGACACTCCAGGTTCCAGTTTTCAATGGTTTATTTCTTCTAAGGATGAAGAAAGTGAACATGGTGATCAAGAGTATTTTGATAAGATGCATGAGGAACTGGTTGTAGAATCTGAAGGGTCTTCTTCTGATGCCAAGCAGTCATTAACCCCTCAGCAGTTTAGTCAACCTGAATTGAATGACTTAGACAGAGATTTGGGCCTATCAAAGAAAGCAGCTGAGTTATTAGCCTCCAGGCTTCAAGAAAAGAATGTACTTCACCGGTCAGCTAAAGTATCCCATTTCAGGAAGCGTGAACAAATTTTTGTGGACTTTTTTTCCAAAGACAAACACTTTGTTTACTGTCATGACATCAGTAGTCTTCTCAGCCTACTAGGTGTTACCACTTACAGTCCAACAGAATGGCAGCTATTTCTTGACAGCTATAAACGGAGTCTGAAATGTGTTCTCCTACACAACAGTAATGTTTATGCAGCAGTTTCAATTGGTTATTCAACTCATCTGCGAGAAGATTATAATGACATAAAAATTGTCCTCGACTTACTGAAATATGAGGAGCATAACTGGATCATTTGTGTGGATCTTAAAATGGTCAATCTCCTGCTAGGACAACAGAGAGGTTTCACAAAGTATCCTTGCTTTCTGTGTTTGTGGGACAGCCGAGCTTGGGAGAAACACTGAACACAGAAGGTGTGGCCGAAATTTGAAGCTCTGAAAATAGGGATACAAAATATTGTGAATGAACCTGTAGTTAACCGAGACAGGATCATTTTTCCCCCACTTCACATCAAACTTGGCTTAATGAAACAGTTTGTTCAGACTTTGAATAGAGAAAGTGAATGCTTTCAAGATATTATTTCTGCTTTTTCTGCCTTGTCTTTTGAGAAGATAAAAGCAGGTGTATTCGATGGACCTCAAATTTGAACCCTCATACGTGATGAAGAATTTGCCAGGAAGATGAATAAGGAGGAGAAAGCAGCATGGCAGTCTTTTGTGGCAGTTACAAAGAACTTCCTTGGCAACAAAAAGTAGAAAACTATGAACTTCTGGTTCAAAGGATGCTGTTGGCTTTCCGCGACATTGGATGTAACATGAGCATTAAGATTCACTTCCTGAACAGTCACCTTGATAAGTTTCCCAAAAATCTTGGAGATGTTAATGATGAGCAAACTACTGCTGGAGCATCAAACGAGATTGTCCTCAACAAGTACACAAATGCAAGAGCTACAAACGCAAATTTTTGCCTGAATATAATTTAAATAAGTTTTGTGCAAATTTCATGATTAAAATGTTTTAATATGTTTTATTTTGAAATTGTAGACAAATTCTGATGCAATCATATCTTTTAGCATATTAGTGTATTTACTGCATTATATAAATTATTATATTATCACAAAGATGATGCCCAAGAAGACATTCTACTTCATTATGTTAAACTAAATGTTGAAAATTTTACAAGATAAAAACCTAAAATCTTGAATTGCAAAAAACCTGTAGCTTACAGAGAAAAACTAGTATCAGATTTGAGATCAGTACACTCGAATTAGGTAATAATAAGTATTTTTGTTGATGCAACAAAAATTTTAATCCCCAGCACTGTTGTCTATCCTGAGTTGGTGCAAATTAAACACAAGTATAAAAATCATATTTTAAAAATCTCTCTGTGTGCTTAGTCCAAATTATAAAATGCTTCCTAGTAAAGGGGGTTTTCTACACAGCATGTCTCTGCAAGCCAGAAAAACTTCCTCACTCTCTACAGAAAGGAGAGAGCAAAAAACCTGACTCTTTTATCTAAAATATTAATATTAATTTTTCAATTCTTTGGTACCTTACCACAGTAGAAATAATATCATTTCCTCAACTCATTAAAAGCAAAACTAATTTAATATTTTAAAGATTAGCTCATAATTAATCTATTGAAGAAAGGTGTAATGAATATTTTTACAGCAGTTGCCTAATAAGAATTTTGGTCTACTGAATTCATCAAATTACTGCCGTTTTAAAAAATCAAACTGAGCTAGATTTCCTTACTAAAGTTAAGAATTAACAGACCATTTATAGGAAATTTCTCATGCTTTTATAAAATCAAGAAAACACTTCAGCTTTCTCAGTTTTCAAGTGTTTCAGGAGGAAAAATTTAAATGGGATGCAGAATTCGTTTAAGTTCAAAATCCCTTCAAATGTTCCAGGGCAGTGGTTGGCAAACTAAGGCTGGTGAGCCACATGCTCACTCAACTCCTGCATGAATCACGTGCGCACCTCCCCTGCGCTGTTTATCCTTTGGCGCACCTCCAGGGCACCTGACAGACACCACCACCACCACCACCCCACCCCCCACCCCACGCCCCCCTACCTGCGGCCCCCACGTGGTGTTTTGTGGTAGAGCCATACTCAAGGGCCCAAAGAGCCGGAGCTGCAGTTTGCCCACCACTGCCAGGGAAAGGAGCAGAAGGTCTTTTGTGGTTCCCACTAGTCTTGAGACTGGCGAGTTCCCAACCTCTCTGGGCCTTGTTTCCCCACCAGAAAAATGAAAAAATGTGAAAGCTGAGGCTGTGATTACCTTGGAAAGGGGAGGGAGGAAGGGGAGGACCAAGGGGGGGGGGGAAGGGGAGCCAGATGCTCGCTCAACTATGCAGGAATCGCTTGGGGGGGGGGCACGCTGCTATCCTGAGGCGCCCGCACGTGGTATTTTGTGCAAGAGCCACACTCAAGGGGCCAAAGAGCCACATGTGGCTCCTCAGCCGTGGTCTACCAACCACTGTCCCAAAGGACTTCATTTTCTGCAGTGTCATGATTTAATAAAAAGTCTATGCTATTATTTTTTCAATTCTTTTCAAATGCTTGTTGTCAAAAATCTGAAGGAATGCTTCATACTTGTTTAAAATTCAATCTGAGTAAGACTGCCAGGAAGGCATGAAGCTCCCACAGGTGGCTGACAGTTTGAAGGGAGGTGGTTCTAAGGACCACCCATGTCTTGCAGTAGCTGGGCATTTAACCAAGGATACAAGTCCTATGCATGAAACAAGTCTCCAGTGAGACTGGATTGTGAGAAACAGAAACAGCAGGAAATCAAAATATCAGACTGTCCACGATGACAGGAGTGGCTCTAGGTCAAGGGGAGACCTGCCCTAGGTTCGAAAAGTAGTTATGATTTAAACAGGCAGAATGGAGAAGAGAAAACATCCCGCTACAATCCCTGTACAACTCACAACAGTTCTTGTAAAACCAAATATTTCCACAGACATGTCTCCTCGCTGCTGGTATGCAATGTCATTACTTTTCCTGCTGTTCAGTAATGTAAAAAGTAGATTTTATATTGCCTGGTATCTTGCCTATCACTGTGGTGTGACTGTATAGTTTTTAAAAGTAAGTTTGAATATTTTGCTGCTTATACCCATACTCCCTAATCAGAATGGTTTAAAAAGGTATGTAGAGGGGGTGGTAATTATTGTTGTTGTAACTAGTTATTTTAACTCAACAGTTGCTTTTTACCTAATCCCCATAAACATTTTCATAAGGAATAGTATCAGAGAAATAACGTATCAGAGGAGCTTTCAACTCGGACCAGAAGAAGCAACTCAGCCCTGCAATAGAGCACAGGGTGGTCTAAGACACTAGAAATTTATGGGAAATCCTGTATTGATTTGATTAGAAACTCATTCACAGAATCTATAAGGATGAGCAGCAGTGAAGGCTAAGGCAAAGATGGCCTCTAAATTGTGGTTTATAGAAGAGGGGTCATCTTATAACATATTGATTACTGACTTCATCCCAAGAGAAAAATGGCATCAGGCAATATCCACTAGAGCACCTGTTGGAATCCCATGCAGGGAGAAGTAACACAGTCAATTTCAGGGCCAAAGAAAATGGTATATAACTTAGTCTACAACAACTAAGAATTAGCCACAATATAGTAGAACAGAAACTCACTGCACTAAGATACCATTATTCAAGCACAAAGCCACCCCCTCCTTTTCCTATGTAATGGATAAAGCAGCAACTGTGAACACATACAAATTGGTGGCAGAATAAGAAAGGGCTTGTCATACCCGTTTGAGCTCCACCTCAGTCATATGTCTTCCCCATTTCTCTCAAAAAGAAAATTTGAGAAAATCCTGAAAGTACCTGCAGGACAATAGTTATCACTCTCTTATAGATATAAAAATAACAAGATTATATGCCTGCCGACAAGATTGCAAGCTCTTTGACTGCCACTGTCAGCCAGGAGTGCTCAACCTTCTGAACAGGAAGTGCACCTGACATCCGGGTGCTACGGCTCTTCCTTGTGCGGCGGTGTCTCAAATATTGCAATGTCCACTGAATTCCAGTAGCACAATCAGAATCAATATTGCCACAACACATTACCCAAACTGCCCCTGATTTAGGAATCATGGAGTCACTGAGCCACAGCTACTCACTGTTTTCCATTGCTTGAGTCTCCATTCAATGCTATCACGTCCCTGTGTTAACACAGCACACACTATTTCTGAGGACAAGCGCAAGATCTCTTTCCTCTTCGTCCAGCAGCTCCCTCTCCAGACTTCCTTACTTCTATAAATAAAAACCAGTCTCAAGAGCTTTACGTTATCTGAGTCTTCCTCCCACTCCCATTTTCTCTGCCTTTCCACTCCTGCTACAGCCCCCCTGCCTGAAGGACGAAGGTAGTCTCTTAACAGGTCTTCCTGCTTAAATGCAACCTGAGTGTCCTGTTAGTCCTTAATCACAGCTCTATCTGCATGTTAGCTCTGCTTAGAAATAGTTCAAGTCTGCTCTGCTGCGGAATGAATTACATGCTTTCGCCTAGCATGTGAGACCTTTACAACACAACCCCATAGGCTTTTCCCAACACACCGTTACTCCACCCACAATACTTGTTTTGCAACTTGTGTATTCTTTCCAATCCAGTGGCCATCTCATCCATATACTTTCCCCATTTCTCTCGATAACAGAGATGGCTCTACCTGAAATGTCTTCTTTTCCACAGTTCTAGCCAGTTTTGCAGTTCCCACTCACAAAGCTTTTCCAACTTCCCCAGCATGAAGTTTCTTCCTCCTTTCACACAAGCATACACACACACACTCACTACTTTGCACTTTATTATCCTAATATACTTTCTTTTGTACTCATCTACTATAGTAAAAAATAAAATTATATACTTAGGTTGTTCCATATGTGATAAAAGCCTGATTTCTGTTTGCGGACCCACTGTCCCCCCCATTCTCAGTTCATTAGAATAGGTAAGGCCTCCTTCAAGTCCCCCAGGGTGGAGCAGAGGATTGCAGACTCAGGCAGCCAGCCCAGTCCGTCGCCTCGCCACAGTGATGGGTTCTGGCTGTGTATATCACACCAGTGGGAATAACAGTGCTCAGTCAGAACTCAGCCGCGGCCTACCTTCCGGGCCTGGGAAAGCCCTGTAGACGGAGGACATAGAGCTGGATGGGCTGCAGGGCACAGAGTTGAAAGGGGGAGACCATTCTGATGCCGGCAAGGCTCCACACAAAACCCAGTCCTATCCAGGGAGTTTTTATTCACAGAAGTAAAAAATATTCTTTTCCTGCTTAAGCAAGTTTAAAGTATATCATAACCATAGGGTCCTACCTAAAACACCCTTCCCATTGTCTGTTGGCTACTTCGGTAATATGCCTGACCTTTGGTCCTGTTTCCCCTCCACACCTAGCTCCACGGGGTCACTGAACATTGTACACATTTATTAAGTACTTGCCCTGAAGAAATACTTTGACATGTATTTTAAGAATAAATACTTTAACTTGGAGGAAATAAAGAATTTAACTTTAGTCCTTTGCCGTCTCTCTAGTCATCAACTTATCACTTAGAGTCAGTAGACCCTGAAAAGCTTTTATTAGCAAGTTTCAGGGAGATTTTGCCTTCATTCTTCTGTGAAAACCTATCCCTGGTAGCATATGGTAAAGCAGGTGTTTGGCAGCAAACATTCTTTAAACGCTCTTTTGAAGACCACAAACTTGTGTCTCATGTCCAAAACTAGGTAGAATATCTCAATTTGAGCTTGGCTTCCCTGATCCTTTCAATTACATATTAATCTCACCCAATTTAGAAGCCATAGGTTGTAGTAGGTTCAGCCAAAGGGGTGCAGTTATGCTTGTTCTATTCAGGGTCTGAGTAAGCCTCACAGTTGTTACTTGTGCCCAGATCACAAATGCTTTGGGAAAATAAGCACACATGTGCCCTGCCACGTTGTGGTGTGGACTCACTCGCAGGGAAAATTAGAAGGAAGTCATCACCTAACAGACCTCACCGGGTGTTTGCTCTTTACTGGGACTAACTGACCCTCAGGTTCAAGTTCCAGCCCTCAGGCCTGCAAGCTCTAAGACCTATTTGCGGCAGCCCACCAAGCTGGATGCGTCTGCAAAAGGCAACTTGCATGAAACAAGCTTACAGACCAATAGAGAAAATCAAAATACCAAATATTTTAGTTTACAACAGGACATAACTATTTTTATTCGTTTATTAGGTATTGGAAAACTATTAGGTATTAAGTATTAGAAAATTTAAAGTTCACCAAATGAGATGACTACATTCTCTCCCATAGCTAAGCTCATGGGAGACAAATCAAAATTGTAAGATTGTTTTGGTGAACAGTGAAATCTATGAAAAAGGAATTTAAGTGCCCTTACAGAATTTACGTCAGACAAGACAGCTAAGGAGATGTTGTCCCTTTAAGAATTCAAGTAAATTGACCACGCTCGCTCCACATGGAGAGAGCTGGCTGCACAATGACCAAACTCTCAACTTTTCCATACACCTTCTAAAACTATACTTTATTCAGGATTTGTTGCATAATTTGCCCAATTCTAAATAAAAATGTGAGACTCCTTATTCAAAAAGTACCATTAAAGGTACTAAAATATATTTTTTTTCCTTTCATCCATGGTCTCTCTGTATCAACTTATATTATTTTTTATTTTCTATTTAATATCAAACAGAAATACTCTCCGGGCCAGTACAGACCTTCACAGGCACCTATGGGTCCTGTCCCATGATTTGGAATAAATGTGCAGCCCACCAAACTGGTGGGTTCCCCCTCTCACCAGCTGGTGAACTGAGAGTCTAGGCCAGAGTCAGTAAAGTCAAGCCAAGCATCTCCCCTTGCATGCTGCTCAACCCATTGTGGAAAGGCCACCTCTGCATTGGAACACACTCAATTCTGGGATTGGGAGTGGATGAGGACCACTGAGTCACCTGCTGAAAGCACTATGGTGCTGCCAACCTAGGGTAGGGATGACCACCACTATTCCTGGCACTGAGACACCATGGGGTGTGCACATTGGACCCTGACCCTCTGTGCACCCACGCTTCCATCAGTAAGATGTTGGCAGTGGTTGCTTGATGGTGGGGCCAGGGACAGGCTGTGTGGCGGGGGGGGGGGTCCCAGGGGTTGGGTAAGCAGCACCTGTCCTGGGAAGCTCCATGCTCCTGGACATGCTCCATTGTCCCACCATACTTCACTTACAAAAACACAAATTCTAAGATAAAATTATCAGTGATTTCAAAATAGCAACCACAGAACACTGAACACCAAGCACAAAGGTCTTCTAAGTGAGGCGTCCTGTGTGACTACATTAGTCACACACTCATAAAGCCAGCCTTGCTGCTTTTCTTTTCCTTTTCTAAATGTCCCTGGGTACGCCACAGCTTCAACAAACAAATACAGTGCAATTTTGCCTATAGCTACAACTTGATAGCTTACCTCAGTATAATCATAGTACCGGTTTAATTAACCAATTATTTTTTAGATTGGTACTTTACAAGCTAAGCAACTTCCACAATGTATATTGATTTCATAACTAAACTAAAAGACTATTCTTATTTACCTCATTTCCAAGCCTTACTACAGCCCCAAAGACTGACAACATAGACAACTGGTCAAGCACGGCAATGACAATGGATTGAAACCTGCCTCAAGAATGTATTTATTTTCATTAACTTATTCCTTCAATGAATTTTGAAGATCTTATGTACCTACATGTCAGGCATTATGCTAAGCTTTATGTACAAAAATCCAGAATTACATAATCCCTTGAAGAATCCCCACTGAAATCAAGAAGACAGACACTAAAATAAACCATTTGGTCAGATAAGTCCTCTGGAATCATTTGCCATGGAAGCCCAGAGGCAGGATGCCTGGCCCAGACGGCTAGGCTGGGGTGAAGGTTTTCCAGACCTTTCCATTAAGTATGGGAACATTTTCCCCAAGAAAACTAATGGCACCTTGAACTTACAAGTTTTTTTTTCCTACAAACTTTCATCATCTATCATGTGAGAACACACCACCACCTCTGCAGTATGAAGTATTCTTGCCAAAAGAAATGAAACCAAATCTGCTCAAGCCTCCAGTACCAATTTACAAGAGCAGGGAAACCTATTAATCTAAACAGAGGGGATGCATTCAGCAAAATCCAGACTGTGGGAAACACTCATAGGACAAATGACTCAATTTCTTCAAAAATTAAATTGCAAGGAAAAAATAGGTAGAGGACACTCATTAGATTAAAAGAGACTTAAAAGTCTTTTCAACCAGTTGCAACAGGTGGGCCTTGTATGGAAGTTTTTGAGTCTTTGTGAGGGTGAAGAAACCATTGTGACACTTATGAGACTGAGGTATTTTTTCTTTTTCTTTTTTTGATAGACTTTAGAGAGGAAAAGAGAGAGACAGAGAGAGAGAGAGAGAGAAGGAAGCATTCATTTGTTGTTTCACTTAGTTGTGTGTTCACTGGTCACTTCCCAGTATATACCTTAACCAGGGACTGAACCTACAACCTTGGTGTTTCAGGACGATGCTATAACTGACTGAGCTAACCTGCCAGGGCCAAGACTGAGATACTTAATGAAATTAACAAACTGTCAATGTTTTAAATGTGATAAAGGCATTGTAATTATGGTTTAAGAGGCAAGAAGCATGCATAATATTTCCTGGTTTTAAATATCTCTTCCGAGACTGGGTAACAAAACTTTAAATAAGATCCAACTTATTTGCAGGTGAATATCCTCACCTGCAAAACAGTAAATACCAATGGCAGCTGCTTCATTAAGTTGCTGGAGGATTATGACATGTAACATGGAAAGGTGCCTGGTCCACAGTAAACCTCCAATCCGTATTTATTACTGTTAAGGTGATGAGGGACTTAAAACACCTTGATACGGATGTCACTCTGGCCAGTTACTCTCATATCTGATCTAGGTTACTCCACTTACATCTTCCATACGCAGCATACTTGTTAAGTAATCAAAACTTTTTCCTTCAGAATATGTGTTCAAAATCACTTCGATCACAATCTTTCTCACATTGCTTGCACCAGCCTATTCCTTTAGGCTGCCTCGTTCACCCAACATCCACAGGACATCACCTAGAGGGAGTTCCCACTCACATCTGCAGCCCTCCCTGTGTGGGCTCTCTACCACCTATTTGCCTTCCCAGCTGCTGAATTCACAAGGCCCTGTACATTCTTTTACTGCCTTTGGACTTGAATAGTATAGTCCCAGGAATCAAGGATTGTCCTGAAAAGGGTTCTGGTCCATCTCTTCTGCTAAATCTCTCTGGGCAAAGCCTCTTTCAGTTCATACATTCATGCCCTAGTTCACGCCAGCAGGACCCAACCAGCTGCCCTTCTCAACCGTGGTATCTGCAAGTTTCTGCTTTTTCTTCTACTCCAGTTTTGCGCGCTATGTCCTCAGAGTCAACAAAGTTCAGTTCACTGCTGCTCATGGACTTCAGGCTACAGAAGCACCTGCCAAGTCTGAAAGTTCCCACCCTCTGCAGCAATCCTGACCCTCACAGGAAACTAAGGACTCACCACCCTGGTAAAGAAGAAAAAGTGTAGGCCCCTGGACCATGCAAGGGTCCACAGCAGAGAAGAGCCACTTCTAACCCTTACCTACCTAACCCTTACCTACCTGTGGACACTGGATGGGCTGGGAGTCAATTCAGAGATGGGCTATTTGATTGTATAGTCTTCTGCATACAGTGGTAATTTCCTGACATGAAGTTGTGAAGTTGGTGCAGATGGGCTGCCCCACACCTGCCTTCCACTATGAAGACCTTTGTACTAGGGTCGCAAACTCCTAATACCTGCCCATTTCATTGCTACTGAGATTTGTACATGATCACACTTTCTGCCCAATACATCTTCTGAACCAAAGTAGCCACTCTGACTCCTCCTTAGTAGGCTGGCTACCTGCTTCTGTTTTGCCTGTGTCCTCTGCCATCATCCATATTCCCTGCAGTTTGGAGCTGATGTGGTGAAGAAAGCATGGTTTTGGTGCTCAGAGAATGCCTTTGTTTTCTGCCTCCTTTGTGGTGCTCTCCTGCAGCAGAGACGTGACTACAGAAGACCTGTGTGCAGCTACCAAAGGGAATTATTGTGACATCTGTGGGAGGCTTAGTTCTCAGATGTCCTGGACCCCCCAAAAGCTACTGCAACTCCATATGAATTTTTAGTTTGCTCTGGAGTTCGTGTCATTCTAAAATCTGACAGTGTACGGGACTTCTGTTAGCATGACTAATACAGGCTTGATCTTATGTGGTTTTGATTAGTGTGGGGTTCAGGGTTTAATTTGTTACACACAATTATGTCCCTCACTTCAGAATTCTCAGTCACCCTCTAAATCGGTTTTTGGACAATTATAGCATCCAACAAACTGGCCTCTTTTTTCCAGAATTTTCTTGCCTACTTCTTATTTCTCCTTTCACCTGTGGTTCTTGTTCCTCACTGTGTACTGGGATCACCTGGGGAACTTCAGAACAAAACAAAACACTGCAGACACCAGGCCCAATCCCAGAGACTGAGTTTTAATCAGTCTGAGGAGAGAGAGCTTGGGCGCATTTGTTGCGAAAGCCCCCTAACCGATCCTTACATGCAGCCAAGGGAGAACCACTGCAGCACACACATCCTGTGCTTCATGCAACAAGAAGGAACGTCTTGTACTTCTTTGGACTCAAATACTGAACCTAGCACAGAACCTAACAAATAGCAAGTAATCACCACTTCAAAATTTGTGGATTAGTGGCCCTACCTGGTTTGCTCAGTGGTAGAGCATCAGCCTGGCATGTGGATGTCCCGGTTTTGATTCCTGGTCAGGGCACACAGGAGAAGCACCCAGCTGTTTTCTACCCTTCCCCCTCTTGCTTCTCTCTCTCTCTCTCTCTCTCCCCCTCCTGCAGCCATTACTTCATTGGAGCGAGTTGGTACTAGGCACTGAGGATTGCTCCATGACCTCCACCTCAGGTGCTAAGAAGAGCCCAGTTGCTGAGCAACAGAGCAACACCCCAGATGGGCAGAGCATCACCCCCAAGTGACTTGCGAGGTGGATTCCAATCAGGGCACATGCAGGAATCTGTCTCTCTGCCTCCCCTCCACTCACTGAGTAAAAAATAAATTAAAAAAAAATTAGATTAGTGACTAACGGTGGCTGTAAAGGAAATGCAAAAGTTCCAGGTGCTATTTAAAATTTTATAATGTGATTGGCATTCTTGCTGGCATCCCTGTGATATTTTAATCCAGAAGGTTAGTTAATAAAAATAAACTTGCATAGCAGTAATATCCATAATGCTTCATGATCATTACCCAGTTCAGGATCTGTGCTTTCCATAGACTATTAAATGCAAACAGTCTGTCTCTGCTGTTCTAATTTATAAGGAAATACTTCAATAATTAATATTAATAATAGCTACATCTATTGAGTGCTTTCTGGTATACTGCTTCAAGTATTATATGAAGCACTTTGCACTATCTCATTTAATCTCCACAAAAACCCTATGAGTTAGATACTGTTGCCTCATTTTACAGAGAAGCAGCCTGAATCCAAAGGCTTCACAACGTGTGTGCAATTTAATGTCAGACAACGGCGATAAGAAACTGTAGAATAAAAGAATATAATGGTAATGTTTTTGAAAGTTATAATTTGTATATATTCTTTGGAAAACCAGGTTATCAACAGTTCTAATATCTCATTTTTGCCTCAGAGAGAAAAACTTATCTTTTGCGGATAAAATTTGCTTAGCTTTAAAAAATTTTCTAGTCAAGTACTTTTTGCTATCAGAAAAACAATTAGTAGTATTCTGTCATTTTGCTTCCTAACAGGTACTTATGAAGGGGTTTGTAACTGGAGAGCTTTTAGTAATGAACTCTTGCTTCGCATATGAGGCCTGCTTTGTGAGGCTGAGCGTCTGACTGAATGCTCAGTGGGCATGAAACTTCATAAAATATGTAATGGATATCTGATATTTACTAAGTGACAGGCACTGTGCTTAAATACTTTGCGTGTGTTATTTCATTTAAACCTTACAAAGCCCCAAGGCTGTGGGTACAGTTATCACTATTTAGCCAGTGAGGAAATCGAGAGGCCTAGAAAGGGTGAAGGCTTTGCAGAATACTGCAGAGCTAGGACTCACTCAAAGCAGGGCTGCCAGCATATAAGAGAGGAAGAGAGAAAAAATAGTCTTGTCTGGCCTGACCAGGTGGTGGCGTAGAGCGTCGGACTGGGATGCGGAAGACCCAGGTTGGAGACCCCGAGCTCACCAGCTTGAGCGCGGCCCATCTGGCTTGAGCAAAAGCTTGCCAGCTTGGATCCAAGGTCACTGGCTCCAGCAAGGGGTGGCTCAGTCTGCGGAAGGCCCATGGTCAAGGCACATGTGAGAAAGCAATCAATGAACAACTATGGTGTCGCAACGGCAACGAAAAACTAATGATTGATGCTTCTCACCTCTCTCCGTTCCTGTCTCTCTCTCTGTCCGTGTAAAAAAAAAAAAAAAAAAAAAAGTCTTGTCTGATGTGATTTAAAGTGGTGATATCTTTTTCTGGTTGCAAGATAATTGTTAATTATAGAAAAGCACAGAGGATAGTAAGCTAACCTAGCATCCACTGCTGGTCTGGTGAACATACAGCCAGTCCTTCTTTTAGAAATACACATACACACAAACTGTAACTCACTCTCTCTCTCTCTATATATATATATATGTATATAGATATATACATATATGTATATTCTGTATGTTTGTATATATACAGAATATGCATTTTAAAGGGTATATATGTACAAGCATATATATGTATAAAATGTATATATTATGTATATAAAATGTATAATATGTATCTTATGTATATAAAACATATAATATACATATAAATATATTAGGGATATATGTGCATAACATGTATGTTTATAAAGTACATTTTTAGCAATACATACATAAAATATAAATTATATAATATATACATATGTAAGTATATATGTGTATTTATAACAATAAAATATGGATACGTAATACATAAGCTATAACTATTTTAAGAAATATATTTACATTTGTACATATTTATGTATATAAAATGTTCATTTTAAAAGAATAAATGTATAGTATATATATGTATACATATAGTGGTCATTGGGGATTAAGCCAAAGCACCCACAAAAATTCCTTTGGATTAATTATAAAGTAAAGCTAGAGATAAAATTTTTGTTGCCAGGAAAGAGCTTTTTATGAACACTAAAGCTGGAGAACCACTATGCTAGATGAAAGGAAGGACCAAAAGGAAGGTCTATGTATAACTATCTGCCTTGGTATTTGAGTCATCTAGGCATTAGAATAACTCCAAGTCAAGGTGGAGAATTCCAAAATGTTCCAGTTAACCTCCAGATTTATCCATTTCTGTTTTAATATCAAACCTATTTTTAATAGATTTATTGTATGTAATTTTATATGAAGCAAGGATTATAGTTTAAAAAGCAGGCATAAGGAAAAGGCACACCTGAAAAAAAAATGCAATAGAGTTAAAAACAGTGGGGTCATGTTGTTGTATTCTTTGGGACATTTTAAAAGTTTTAAACATCACAATAGTTTAAACGTTGACTATATTAATAAATATTTTTAATGGGTGCTTAGTATTGTCTTTTGAATGTGCCGTACTTTCTCTGATGCCTGGAGTGGTCAGGTTGTTGGAAGATTTTCATGTTATACATCATGGGATGAATATAATTTTTATGCACATCTTTTTGGAATACCTGGCCAAAGAACTGTAGGTTGAAAAACGTAACTTTTTAAGGAAAATAATTTGCCTAATAAGAATTTACTACACGTATTATTAAGCTGCCTTTCAGAATATTGTAATATTGCACTGTTTTCTTTCCCTTCCCTCCTGTCATTATATTGTAAAAGTAATTAAACTGTTGTTCTTGTGGAGTTCATTTAAGTTCTGGTCCGGTTTATTAAATAATGAATTATTCTTTCCCTTTGGCTCCTACAATTAATATAAATCATAGAGAATCAAAAGGAATAAAGAAAATCAATACTGTGGAGATGAAAGACTAGGAGGGTGAGAGCAAGCTCCC
The DNA here is from genome assembly GCA_037038555.1 of Rhynchonycteris naso. Classification (NCBI taxonomy): domain Eukaryota; kingdom Metazoa; phylum Chordata; class Mammalia; order Chiroptera; family Emballonuridae; genus Rhynchonycteris; species Rhynchonycteris naso. The sequence goes on along the minus strand of CM072997.1, from coordinate 37,567,738 downwards.
TAATATGATGCTTATGTCTGGGCAGTCTGGCAATGTGGTTTACTCGCATGACTCCCCCGGGATCCTAGAAACTTATACTTGGCAGAAGATAGTTTCAGTTTTCTGTGGTTAAGCCTACTTTATAAAGAGAAGGAAATAACACAATCTTAGAGTTTATTTCATGTATGGGAAACCTATTTGAGTTTTCTTTCAGGCAGTGGTTGGATTGACTTAAATTCTATTTGTTCAGTGCTATTCATTGGCCTTATTGCTACTGAAGCAAGTGAACTTCCAGACAGGAGACAGAACCTGTAGGCATTGTGACTGGCATGGAGACCGCCCACTCTGTGTGTACTGCGGAAGCTCTAGGATATAGCTGTGGAAAGCAGAGTTAGCTCTGTTCCTTCCCTGTACTTTTCATTTTATTTTTATTTCTCACTCTACTTTTCAATATGGCGGCATGATTTGTCAGTTCTAGTCTATGGTTCATTAGATTTGATTCTGCTAATTTTCTGTCCTTTGATTACTGCATCAAGGGTGGTGCTGAGTCCACCACGAAAACGTGTGGGAGGGTTTTGGGCAAAGTCTTTATTTAAGGAAGGGAGTGAGGTGGTCAGAATATTGAAAGATGTCAGTTTCCACCATATTACAGAGGTTGGTGTGAAAGTGAAATGAGTTGAAATAGAGACTCAGATATTTGAATGACTGACATAGATTCACAGATGTTGGATTCTTAAAGGGCCTTAGAGATTGCGTAGTCCAGTCTTCTAATTTCAGTGATAAAGAAACTGAGGCCCAAAGGAGGACACTTACTTGATCAAGTCTGAACCCCCTTTTAGTAGATGGCTGGTTCTTAAACCCAAGTATCCAGATTTCTTTCCCACTTTGCTTTCAGCAGCGTGATGCCAAGAACTTGAAGAGCAAAACTGTGATCTGATCCCCATCACTAGATGGCTACTTCAAATTGAGATTGTTTTTCCCTTTCCAGTACAGGGATTTTATAGCTATTGAGGAGGACTGATGCCATTCTGAGGCTGATTTTCTTTTGAGGCCATCCTTTTGCCTGTAATATAACTTGGGCTGATTTTTGCTGGGGCTCCTAACAAACACTTGCCTTTGTATGCCATGGCCTTTAGACTGTAACTCCTGGTAATGGGGTTTCCAGGACAGGTAAAAATGTAATCCCCAAACAGCTGACAGAATGCTAAACTGAAGTCCTGCTTATGTGCAGGCTGCAATTTTGAGTTTTATTTACAAACATTGATTTAATTCTTCTTTTTTTCCAGTTTCCTGGAAATAGTTCTTCTCTAGATATATTTTTATAGCTTTGGTTGCATTTCAAGACGGTTATCTAAGGTGGGTCAGCCTTCAACAGAAGAGGTTCGTAACTCAATTTTGTACCTAAATTTCAGAGAGCAGAGGGGGGAACAAAGCAAAGGGACTAAAGGGGTGTTTCAGTTCAGCCAAGCCAATCTCACCTTCGCACGATACAGTCTCCAAAGCCCAGACAAGCATCAGCCATGGCAGAAGTCCTACTTAAATGAGTGAATTCAGCAGCTATTGGACAGGCTGCCATGTACAAATAATAATGCTAGAATAAACTATTATATTTAGCATTTGAAAATGTGCTGGGCTGCACGCTAATAAGTTGCTAATATAAACGGTGTTGCTATGATTTCACAAGATGTTAGACTTATTCCCTATGATTCCTGGACATGCAGTTTAAGTGTCTATAAGAGAACAAATACATGTGTTATACTATTAGAATTTATAGTAGCATTGGTAGGCAATTTAGTATTCAATTTAGCAGTCACAAAGCACTTTTGGTGAATGGTTATTGTGAAAATAGTGACTGAGTACCACTGCTTTAGAAATAACATGGAAATGTGCTTCTAGGAGTTTTATCTCTTATATTTAAAGTCATACCTTTTGAGCTGGGAGAGTTTTTAGAGATACTGATCTTAACATCCTCACAGATGAACAAGCTCAGGCCTGGAGAGGTTCAAGTATTTACCTGGAATCCGGTGGAGTTAATTAGTGGTATACCTATGACAAACAGCTCTAATTCTGAGAAGTCAGGAATAATTCAATTTTTTTTTTTCTTTTGGGCTTAGGAGGAGCAGATGTCAAGAACAGTATCATCTTCTCTACACTAGTTTCCCCAAGTCAGGCTTTGTACTCTGCTTGCTCTAGACCGTGATGTGTCTCCCAGCCTTACTCTCAGCTCCTAGGCATCATGAAAATTCAGCAAGGATTTCTGTAGTACCTAAATGTGCAGAAGCAGCACATAAGCGGCCTTGGAGGAATTAGACAGGTGATGGTAGTCCCTGAGGAGCTAGCAAGAGCCCCTGCCCTTCTCTACCCTCCTCCCTGAGTATGCATGCAGAGTAGGTATGTATATTGGGGGTGAGGAAGCACTGGACATTAGGATCCTTCAGGAAGGGGGTGTTCCCAGACTTAAAGACAGGAGATGAGCCTTACTTAAAATATCTCTAGTCAATTATTACTCTAAGTTTGAAATATCTTACCTAAAGTCCCTTTCTTTCCTTTATTTTTTTTTTTTGAGAGAGAGAGAGAAAGAGAGGTGTGGCAGGGGTGGGGGGAACAGAGACAGACAGACAGGAAGGGAGAGAGATGAGAAGCATCAACTTATTGCTGTAGCACTTTAATTGTTCATTGATTGCTTTCTCATACATGCCTTGACCAAGAGGCTCCAGCTAAGCCAGTGACCCCCTTGCTCAAGCCAGCAACATTGAGCTCAAGCTACTGACCTTGGGCTTCAAGCCAGTGACCATGAGATCATGTGTATGATCCCACACTCTGGCCAGCAACCCCCCATTTAAGCAGGTGAGCCCTTGGTCAAGCCGGCAACCTCAGGGCTTTGAACCAGGGTCCTCAGCATCCCAGATCAATGCTCTATCCACTGCACCACCATCTGGTCAGGTCCCTTTCTTTTTTGCTGTGGTTAAAAAAAGCATACGTAACATAACATTTACCATCTCAGTGATTTTTCCCCATATTTAAAAAATATATTGAGGTGACACTGGTTAACAAAATTATACCAGTTTCAGGTGCACAATTCTACAAAACATTATCTATACACTGTATTGTGTTCACCACCACAAGTCAAGTCTCCGTTCATCACCATTTATGCCCCCTACCCTTTTTTCAGTATACAGTACAGTAGCGTGAACTATATGCACATTATACAATAGATCTCCAGAGCTTCTGTATCTTGCAAAACTAGGAATCTGTATTCATTGAATAGCAACTCCCCTTTTCTCAGTATTCCCAGTCTCTAGCAACCACCATTCCACTTTCTAAGAGTTTGACTAAACTATTTCAGATCTTTCATAAAAGTAGAAGAATCATGCAGTATTTATCTTTTTGTGACTGGCTTATTTCATTTAGCCTAATGACTTCAATGTCCATCTATGTTGTAGCATGTGACAGGATTTCCTCTTTTTTTAAGGTTGAATAATATTCCATTATGTGCATATATCACATTTTTTTAATCCATTCATCCACTGATGGACATTGAATTTGCATCCACCTCTTGACCACTGTGAATAACATCAAAACTAACTGCTTTTCTCTTATTGCTTTTCAGATTCTCTCTCTGTCTTTAATCTTTTGCATTTTAATTATGATGTTCGTGGTGTGGGCCTCTTTGGGTTCCTCTTGTTTGGGACTCTCTATTCTCCCTGGACCTGTATGTCTATTTCCTACACCAGGTTAGGAAAGTTTTCTATCATTATTTTTTTCAAATAGGTTTTCAATTTCTTGCTCTCTCTCCTCTCCTTCCGGCACCCTGGTGATGTGAATATTGGTATGCTTAAAGTTGTCCCAGAGGCTCCTTAGACTATCCTCCTTTTTTTTATTCTTCTTTTTCTTTTGCTGTTCTGATTGGGTATTTTCTGCTTCCTTATGCTCTAAGTCTCTACTTTGACTCTCAGCTTCCTCTACTCTACTGTAGAATCCCTGTAAATTATTCTTCATTTCAGTTGTGTATCCTTCATTTCTGACTGATTCTTTTTATGGTGTCCATGTCCTTTTTTATGCTGTTGAAGCTCTAAGTTCATCTACTCTTTCCCTAAGTTCATTGAGCATCCTTATAACCCGTGTTTTGAACTCTGCATCTAGTAGACTGCTTGTCTCCCTTTGTCTAGTTTTTCTTCTGGAATTTTATTCTGTTCTTTCATTTGGGGCATGTTTCTTTGTCTTCTCATTTTGGCAACCTCCCTGTGTTTGTTTCTTTGTATTAGGAAGAGCTGCTACTTCTCTCGGGTTTGGTGGAATGGCCTACTGTAGCAGCTGTTCCGTAGGGTCCAGTAGCACAGCTTCCCTGTTCACCCAAGCTGGGCACTCCAGGTGTACTCCACTCTCCATGTGGGCTGCGGACTCCCTCCTATTGTAGTTGAGTATTGACTGCTCTCTGCCCCCAGACTCTGGCACCATGGTTCCTGTGATAGTTGACTTCCTTTTGAGGACAAATCCAGCCTGGCTTAAATAATTGAGACTTATGATGTTTAACAGGGAGGGAAAGAGGGAGGGAAGGAAAGAGGAAAGGAGGGAGGGAGGAAAGGAGGGAGGGAGGGAGGGAGGGAGGGAAGGAAGGAAGGAAGGAAGGAAGGAAGGAAGGAAGGAAGGAAGGAAGTTGGTTGGGAGGGAGCAGGGAGAGAAGAAGGAAAGAAAAAGGAAGGAAGGGCTGACTTGACTAACAGAAGCACAAAGAGCAATTCATAAAGTAAGAAAATGCATACTCTCAAAGCCACACCACGAGACTTCACATGGGATCACATATTTCTGTATGCAAACTCAATGGCATTTTCATAGCTCTCCAGAGCCACCCTATTGAGCTGCTTACATGTTTCTCAATTTAATGCTGGTGAGTGGCACTGAGAGTTTGAGCCTCTCATTATGTTAGAGCACAGCAAGGGTGTTGACCAAGCTTTACACCATCACATGCTGCAGATGCAATCCCCCTGGGTTCAGAGAAACACTATGATTTGGAAAACCCTCAAGCCCATGCACTCTGCCAGCATTATACACAAGTGCTCCTAACAGAAAAAATAAAATCAGTGGCCACACTGAGCATCCTCTCAGGGCCCAGGGTGTTGGTGGCAGCCTTATCCTGGAAGGGACAGAAATGGAAACAAGACACATGGGATGAAGCACCCTTAATTATTACTGCATCCTCTGCCTTATTTTTAGAAAGGCTTAATGAATGGAATAATATCTAATGTGGCAACAAAGACTGGGACCCAACTTCCAGGGGAACTATTAAACAAGCATAAAAATGCTCAGTGTCCATCCCTTACCCATGTGATTCCAAATACAAGTTCAGAGAAATTTAAGCAGCTTCACCTCTACTCCTTTCATTAGGCAAGTAGGGCTAATATTAAATCCTAAAATAAAGAATTTTTAAAAACTGCTCTTATTGTCAAAGTGGTACCAGGAAGATGGGTCATTATCACTACATCACTGATGTCTGGGTGATAAGGCTCAGACAAGCTCATCTGAGAGCCCCCTGTCTATTCCTAGAAAAAAAATTTAACCCTCTCCAGACCTTGCTTACTCATGCTCCATATGCTGCTGTCAAGACCTTAGCTCTCAAGTGGAATCACATTCCACTCTCCAGAAAAATAAGTTGGTCTATTTGGTCTAAACACCTGCAGAAGGCATCTATAGATAACTGCCTGAAATTAGATGCCACACCAGGCAATGCCTTGTTGTACAACTTGACTTCAACATAGATGTCTTCTAAAACAGAAACCAAATACTGGATGAATTTAATCTTCTCAAAACGACAGTATTTACCATCAATGCATGGGTCAAATATTTTGATATTGTTATGAGAATAAAATTTTCATATAAAAACAGCAATTCTCCTAGGTCAATACATTATTAGGCAGTATTCCCAGAAATATAGTATTGATGACAACTATGCCAGAAATGCCAGCTTTAACAGGAATCCTTAGGTCTTTTAGGACACTTGTATTCTTAAATTAGCTGCCTAGGGATGAGAACAACCTTTTTTAAAAAAAAAAAAAAAAAACAATGGAGGGGAGGGGATAGTCCTAGAACTATAAAGTAACCAATAGGAAAGTTTCAAAGACCATGATGGTTTTGAAACCTCATTTACTATTTTCATTTTTAAAATGGGAAAGTGCATGTCTGTATTCTAAGATTAGAGAGTATTCAAAAACACTATCATTACCACACTGAGCAATGAATCTACATGTATGTAAGTCAGTTTGCTCATATTCTCTAAAGGGTCTCATACAATCCTATTTCTCAAAGGCGTATTATAAGGAACAGAATTGAATCCCTTCTTGCATCCAAAATAACAAAATACCCAACTCCTTTCTCACTATGAACACCAGTAAGAGTTCAAGCATGTGAGATCATAATGCTGACAAATATTTCCACCCACATGTAAACAGGTCTTTCAAAGGAGATCAAGAATAGGAAAAAGTCCACCCAGGGTGTTGGCTCAGCAGTAGAGTGCCAGCACAGCATGTGGATGTCCCGGGTTTGATTCCTAGTCAGGGCACAAAGAAGAAGTGAGCATATGCTTCTCCACCCCTCCTCCCCCTTTCACTTCTTTCTCTCTATCTCTCTCTTCCCCTCCTGCAGCCATTGCTCACTTGGAGTAAGTTGGCCCCAAGTGCTGAGGATGGCTCCATGCCCCAGATGGGCAGAGCATCACCCCATAGGGGGTTGCCAGGTAAATCCTGGTCGGGGTTTATGCAGGAGTTTGTCTCTGCCTATCTGCTTCACATTTAAGAAAAAGAAAAGAATAGGAAAGAAAGCATAGACACAAAACAGTGATTCCATTTCTTCTTTATATTTCTGAATTGACTACTAAATTGCAGTGAACTTTATTCCATTTTCAATAAACAGAGGAAATTATTTAAATAATGTTACAAATAATCTGCAATGGCATAAAGAAATGTTCATTCAACTATGCATTGTTAAAAAATTTAAAAGCGTATTACGAAACACCATACATTAAGATCCTGATTTGATCACAAATACACATGCATGCACACATATACATATACATGCCTAAAGAATACACCTGCATCCATGTAAAACTGGGGAGAAAATATTTCCCTAGGATGTTCTTTAAATGGTTGAGTCTCTGATATACTTTTTATATTTGTCTTTCATGATTTTCCTATTTCTGTACAATGACCATGACTGTTAAAGTCAAAATAGCATCTAACCTCGTGTAAGAGATTGTGGAAATTAAATGAGATAATACTTGCTTATAGGACAAGCTTGGTGCCTATACATATGTTTACTGAGTGTTTATTCAATAAACAGTTTATAAATTCAATTCATAAAAAGACATATAAAAGTAAATTAAAAAGCAAAGGGTAAAATATTACCTGCACAGATTACATTGTATTAAAAATTGTATGCTGACTGAAATAATTTAAGAGATTTTGGAGTAATGCAGAAAAAGTTAGTTTCTTTTATTCTTGTAATCTTATTTAAGTTCCTTTTTGTAAGATGTGCTTAAATAGATACATGACCTCATGAAACATGGAATTTACAAAGGCAGGAGTCTCTAGTATTGTTTTGATTTGTTAATCAGAAGGCAGTACATAATATTGCAAATTAATATGCTTATAAAAGGGTGTACTGAACATACTTTTCAAAACGGTACTTTGTTTTTATGGTTTGCTAGAAACTGTGAAAAGGTTTTTCAAGGACTCAAAGAAAGAGGTATAACCGTTCCATCATAACGAAACTATCCTCTTCCGCCACTGCTGCGCAGCAGTCCAGGATGGCCCACATAATTGGCCTCCAGCCTCGAGACATGGCCCTTGTTAGCTAGAAAATAACCCAAAGGAACGCTGGCAAGATGGCACAGCGAAAAGTAAAGAATGGAAATGTAGTGTCCCCTACTTCCTTTTGTTCACTGCATGAGACTCTAACCCTCATGATTATATCTGAAACTCCTCTGCGGAGAAGACTGCAGGTAACTAAGGGGAAGAGCCAGGTAACTAGGGGGAACGGGGCACTGAAAGGCAGGAGAGCAAAGGGGCTTGAACAAGTTTACCGCTAAGGACAGAGACACACGCATTCCACAGCCAAGGCCATCTGATTCTGCACAGGAGCTCCATCTTCCACACTGGGCATCGGATCCACTGGACCATGGCAAAGCAAGAGATGTCAGCAGCCCTGCTTCCCCACACCACACTCAGCCCACTGAGGGAGATACCAAAGAAGACAGAGGTGAGCGATTGCCAGGACAAGGCATTCACTCTCTGGGCTGGGTCCTCCTTGGAACAGATTGTATTTAACTACTGCTGATAAGCACTGAAAAACCTACAACCAAGATTAAATTAAACAAACAAAATTAAACAGTGGTTGTGCACCGACTGGAGGACACCCTCCATGTTATTTTTTCTTTCTTTCCTGTTTCATCCTTCCAGCGAAAGCGCCCACATTCCTCCATCTCTTGCCTGACAATGACAGGAGATGTGCTTGTCCATAAACTGAACTCATTCACAAATCTGCTCACATTCAACCCAAAGAATGCCTTCAAAGCACTTTTAAGAGATGCATTCCAGCCAGAAACGTATCTGCTGCTGGCAGAGATGCAGATGGTACAGCCACTTTGAAAAACAAGCATCTTCTTAAGAAGTTAAACATGCATGTAGCATACAACCCAGTAATCTCACATCTAGGTGTCTACTAAAGAGAAATGAAAGCATCTATCCACATAACAACAGGTACACAAATGTTCACAGCAGTTTTATTCATAATAGCCAAAAAGTGGAAAACAATGCCGATTTAGCCTTCTGACTGATTTATCAACTAAGAGTTTGTGTCTATAATGGAAGGAAACCAACCACAATCAAAACTTTTAAGGTGTTATCTGATAGCTGGTGTCACTTAAAATAGTAAAGGCATCATTTGCAGATGGTCTCCATTACTAACTTTTTTATATTATAATTATCTATATACTAGTTCAGTAATTAAAACGTATTTACTGCAAGTATACTTGTATACATGAGGCCTGTAAGGTAAAAATAGTAATTATAAGAAATACATGCTGTAATTTCAGATTAGCTCTTTTAAGATTTCACTGAAGATGAATATAACACTAACAAGACTGAGAAATTTTCATGAAATCTTTTTCAAATAGGTGGGGGGAAATCTCTGAATCTAAGTGAAAATTTAAAGTTTCAAGCCTAAAATAACATCCTGATTTTAAAACAGTACGCATCATCACCATTTAGCACTTAAAATCTAGTAAGAAAAACTATCTAACATAGTCAAAATGTTGCAAAACAAATAGAGAAAAGCAAATGCTTGTGTTTGAGAGTAACGCTCCTTAGATCACAGAATGTTTCAAAGACAATATTAGCACACCACAGTCAGTAAACCTGAATGTCCTTTTGCTACCCAACAACATCATATAGGCTGGAGCACCTTTCCAGACTATGGGTTCCCATTTTGCTAGGCAGAATTATAGTGACTTTCCTGTCCCTCACTAAAAACGCCCAATGTAAATCACTTCCACCAACCACTGGGGGAAATATTCAGTACCACATGGAATGGCCAAACCTGCAAGCAACTTCCTGAAGACTAAATAGAAAAATATTTATAGTCCATAAAGTGTCAGGCTTGTTGCAGACTAGATTATCAAACTGAAATTATTAAACTCATTCCCAGTCAGAGGCCAAAGGGTTGGGGTAAAAGGTAGAGAGAACCAAGATGAAATACATTTTCCTTTCTGGGGTAGTTATTCAAGAGTGCCACTGTTATTACCAAAGTATTCCCTTCCCTGAAATGTAAAAGAAAATGGGTAGAAAAAATGAACTCAAAAGAGATTACCTTCAGTAGCAACAAATACGTGTTGACACCCTTGTGCTGTCCTCATCATCTTTAATCTCGTTATTACACCTTTGAAGCTGCCAGAGAAACTATCTTTAACAAAACTTTCATAAACAAAAATGCAAGAGACTCATTTTATTGACAAAAACAAGAAAGGCTTTTCAAGTTTCTGATGTTAGAGAGTGGATAAGAAACTTCAACAAAGATCTTAACTAAAAAAATAAAATAAAACAAAAATAAACTCACAAACTCTGCTATCAAGTTATAGAGGAATACAATAGAAATGGCTGATGAAATAAGAACTTTCAGGGTATTTCCAGAAAACCTGCCTGGATATTTCTAATAAAATCAAAATTAAATAAGATAATAAACAGAAATTCAGGTATATCTTTATTTTTAATAGAAATACTTTTGTTTTTTAACCATTGATTTTCTGGGTATCTGAATTCTCTATCACATTATCTTTCAGGGTAAATTAGGGCTTTCAGTGTATTAATACTGTCCACTTCTTTTCTTAAAATATATGTTTCTTTTGTCTGTCAAAGGCCTAACTGGCCATAATCTATGGTAGACAGAAGAGAAAGACTATTTCCCGGTTGCTCTGAATGCTTTTCAAAACACAAATTTTGAACTAGACATCAGTAAGAAAATAATCGTATTTATACAACAGTTCAACAGTCGCTCCTAAACTGGAGAAAATGGTGGAGAAAGAAGCCTGTTCCCTTACTAATCAGAACTGGCTTCCTTCTATAAGCATTTACTGAGTGACTTCCGGTGGTTACATGCCCAGCACTGGATACAAAGACAAGTTGCTCGTAATCTAAGAGAGGAAGCAGTCACGTAAGCAGATATACTGCAATTCAACTCTAAGGACAAATGCAGCTGGAAGCACGGAGGAGGGCGGGGCTAAGCCCCTTCAGGGCTTCAGTGAGGTATCACAGAGGTCATGGCTTTCAGTTCAGTGTTGAAGGATGAGTAGGAATTCCCCAAGTAGAGAGAGGCATTCCAAGAAAGAGGAATCTCAAGCGCACAGGCACTAATATCTGAGAGCAGGACTTATTCAGGAAAATGGCCTGTGTTGTCAAGAGGTTTGCAGTGGGAGCCGAGGCTAGGCAGAGAATTAAACTCCGGATCATTAAGAGACACATATTCCATGATGACAACTTGGTGGTAGGGGAGGAAGGGGTTACCAAAAAGAGATTCTCAGCTGGAGAGTAAGATCATCAGAATCCCAGGTTAGAAAGCACATTCTAGTAGCAATGTGGAGAACGGACTGAGGAGAAAACTTGAAGGCAATTGTAATGACCCTAAATAACAGGGAGAATGATACAGATCCAGAGATATTTAAGAGGTAAAATTTCCAGAATTCAATATTCAGTAAGACAGGGGAGGGGAGAAGCACCATTACAGAAGGGGCAAGTTTAGGAAGATTTTTTGGACCGGCTGGAAAGATGGTACTGCCATTAACAAAAACGGAGCACATGAGGGAAGGGCATGCCAGCTGAGGAGTTGGGTAGTTGAGCCCAAGATACTTTATGATGCTCAAGATTGTCTAGTAGCAACGGAATATATGAAATCCTAAGGTTTCAGACTACCACAACTCCTCAGTGCAGTTTCTGCGTGCAGAACTCTCTAGGTAACAGTGCAGGCATTTCACGTTTACTCATGTGACAGATTTCATTGCATCCTTCCCAGGTGCCGAGCACTCCACCAGGGGTTTGATGAGGTTTCTGTATGTGGTAGAAACAGCTCTGAGTCTGAGTCAAGCCTCAGATCATAGGTGCAGAGCTTTTCACCTGCTCTGCAATCTCCAGCACTAGCCCATTCTGAGGAGGGTTAAATAACTGCTTGGAAAGGCACAGCATGATACCAGGCACGCTGTAAGTGATCGACAAAAGTTGACAGATTGTAACATCTATCATTCTTTATACTCAGAAAGATTGTGATCTGATGAAAAAGAGATGTGTAACATAAAAATACTATGATATACTGTAAAAGATGATGGAAGCCTCTAAAGAGACATAAAGAGCAATGGGTGATCAGAGGAGGAAGAAGCCACCTATAGAAAAGATTTAGGGAAGAACTTTCACATAAATGGGGCCTGCAGATAGGGTAGGATATGGACACGCAGACTTGAACCAAGGGACAGTGTAGGTGATGGGGAGGGGCAGGATAGCGTGGGCACAGGCTTACAGAACCAGGTTTACCTACGTGACATTACCTATGTGACTTTGGACAAAATCATGAAGCCAAAAGAGAATAATAGCAACTATATTTCAGTTACCATTAGGATTTTATGAGATAAAACATGTAAGAGTCTTGGCACAGGGCACAGGGCAGCTTACATGATACTTGGCAGAAATGAAGAAGCAAGAAATTGAGAGAAGGTTACTTTGGCTACAGTGTCCAGCTCATGATGTTGCAGAGTGAGCATAAACAGCCTGAAGAGTTAAAAAATGGGAGAGGATTTTGGACATTACACTGCAGGCAAGAAATGCCACTGATGCATATCCTTTATCTGTTCAAATATCAAAATTTTTATTTACCTAGATGGCACTTTAATTCCAAAGTGATCTCCTTTCCATCCTATGCTTGACTGCACCTTGGTTTTCAATGACAACATATAGAGGCTGAAAATTCTAGCCCTGCTCCAAAAAAGCAAGATGAGCATGCACTCAAGCCAGAAAGCTCAGGGTTTCAAACCTGGGTCCTCTGCATCTCAGTCCAATGCTCTATCCACTATACCACTGCCTGGTCAGGACATTAGCTTCCAAATCTTAAACCCCTTTTCATCTTTATTTGCCAATGAACTCCCAATGGAGTCAAAAGTATCAAATTTCCAGTTCAGATTTCCATAGCTCTTCTTCCAAGGAGCTTTCATTGCTATATAATTAGACTCCTCAAACTTGTGAAGTCCTTGTGAGACAGTAGGTATGAAATACTCTATAACGTCATTGGCCTGTAAAACAGAGTAAATATTCTACCTTAAGGAATGATGGCAATGGTGAGGCCATGTTTTTGTACACAACTCAAGTGTTAGCCTGTTTTTTCTCCATCCTATTATTTTGTACCACAGCAGTTGTTAACAATGAATATATCAGTAATTCATTTTTCCCAAGCATGCACTGAGAGTCTACCATTTGCTAGACTCTGTGAAATGCTGAGGGAAGTGAATTAAAAGATGAGTAAGTCTTGGCCCTGGCTGGTTGGCTCAGCAGTAGAGCTTCGGCCCAGCGTGTGGAAGTCCCAGGTTCAATTCCTGGCCAGGGCACACAGAAGAAGCGCCCATCTGCTTGTCCATCCTTCCCCTTCTCCTTCCTCTCTCTTTCTTCCCCTCCTGCAGCCAAGGCTCCATTGGAGCAAAGTTGGCCTGGGTGCTGAGGGTGGCTCCATGGCCTCTGCTTCAGGCACTAGAATGGCTCCGGTTGCAGCAGAGCAATGCCCCAGATGGGCAGAGCCTTGCCCCCTGGTGGGCATGCTGGGTGGATCCCAATTGGGCACATGCAGAAGTCTGTCTGACTGCCTCGCCGCTTCTAACTTCAGAAAAATACAAAATACAAAAAAAACCCAAAAGATGAGTAAGTCTTGGGACTAGTACTTGCCTTTTAGGAATTCTCAGTTAAGTCATGAAGATGATGATTCCCAGGTGATAACACAGACTAATACAAAACAGACTGCCTCAGAGCCCAAAGTAGAGAGAGATGTGGATGCAGCATTAAAAAGTGCATCAAACCTGACTAGGCGGTGGCACAGTGGATAGAGCATCGAACTGGGATGCGGAAGACCCAGGTTCGAGACCCCGAGCTCGCCAGCTTGAACGCGGACCCATCTGGCTTGAGCAAAAGCTCAACAGCTTGGACCCAAGGTCGCTGGCTCCAGCAGAGTGTTGCTCAGTCTGATGAAGGCCGGAGGTCAAGGGACATGTGAGAAAGCAATCAATGAACAACTAAGGTGTTGCAATGGCAACGAAAAACTAATGATTGATGCTTCTCACCTCTCTCCATTCCTGTCTCTCTGTCCCTATCTATCCCTCTCTCTGGCTCTCTCTGTCCCTGTAAAAAAAAAAAAAAAAAAAAAAAGTGCATCAAATCTTACTCCCAGTTCTAGAATCTATAGAGTCCTCCAAAATATACCTACTGAAAATGTTTAGACCAAACTACCCACTTAAGATTTCCTAAGGTAAACTGGATTTCCTGGCTTCTTTCTATGCTTTGGTTTGTCTCACCTTGATTCCTAAAGCAAATAAGGCCTTCCACCCAGGAAAAAAAATCCATGCTGTGACATTTAACAAGAATTCCACTGCTCACTATTGAGCACTTATGAGTAAATATCAAGTTTGCATTCAGAATCTGCAGATTTTAGGCTCTCCATCTTTGTATCTCAAGGCCCAGCTTAATATCTGGCAGAGTAAAGAGGAAACGAATGGTTGCAGACTTGACTGAATGAATTACAAAGCCACTCTTCTGCACTGATAATGCAGCAACTCATTATAAAGGTAAATGTATCTCAATTTCAAGAGTTACTGTCACTTTAGTTATAGGAACTTGTATAAATCCTACAATATTCTAACATAAGTGTTCTCTTTTCTCATTTGACTAAAAGCTTCATTTTAGAAGCTATATAAATATCTTATTGCATGACCCATTTATTGGAAATAGTCCAAAGGTAATTTTTTTATTTTATGAATAATATTACAGTGAACATCTTTGTGCATGAACGTTCGTATGTATTTCTAATTTCTTAGAAGAATGTTCATATGTATTTCTAATTTCTTAGAAGTTGGCTCAGTAGTGAAGCATCGGCCAAGTGTGTGGATGTCCCAGGTTCAATTCCCGGTCAGGGTACATAGGAGAAGCAACCATCTGTTTCTCCACCTCTCCCCTCCCCTCCCCTTCTCTCTCTCTCTCTCTCTCTCTCTCTCTTTCTTTTTCCTCTCCTACAGCCATAGCTTGATTGGTTCAAGTGCATCAGCCCCAGGCACTAAGGATGGCTCCATGGAGACTCCGCCTCAGGTATTAAAAATAGCTTGGTTGCGAGCATGGCCCCAGATGGGCACAGTATCGGCCCCAGAAGTTGCCAGGTGGATCCCATTCGGGGCACATGTGGGAGTCTGTCTCTCTATCTTCCCTCTTCTCACTTAGAAAAGAAGAAAAGAAAGAAGAAAAAGAAATACAGAAGTAGGATTTTGAAAAGTCACATATTTAAAGTTCAGATAGACTGACAAACTGCTTTCCAAAAAGAGCTTAAATTCACTGCATCTGCAGGATATAAAAGCACTAGTTTCATTGGACCTATGTCCAAAGGGGAAAAAATGAATTCTTAATTTTTTAATCAATGTTAGTCTGCTAACTTAAATTAAATACATTTGATAAATAAATAGAAATAATGCTCTTTGCATTTAACAGTTTCAAATTAAAGGAACCCTAAAATGATAAGACTGCATAAGAAAATAACCTATTTAGGTAGGGGCTTAACTTAGAAAATGATTCTGGGTTTATTCTTAGAATCCACAGACAGTTTCCAACATTTTTTATCTTTACTGGTAACCTTCTCAAAGACAAATTTAGAGCCCTTAACCCTGCAAATGTTCATATTACATCACATTCTGAGGTTTGCTTAGACTAAACAACATATTAAAACACATGCTTATTTCTAAAGAGACAAAAATTAAAATTTAAAAAGTAATATACATTAAACATAAATGTTGACAAAACTCTCAATATCTCCCCAAAGAGCTCAAGGATTTCCATCAGTTCTTTTCCTCATGAATTGTATTTATTTTAACTTCATTGTTCTTAGTCATTCTGAGTTAAGGATTATGTTGCATGCCCTTTTACAGAGACCTGACTTTGCTACAACAATGCTTACTGGTATATTACATTTCTACTCTTTTTCATAAGCATTTGAGAACAGTTGGAATAATGAGTCTAAGACTCCATTTTATTTCAAGCTCTATGTATTTTGTTTCAATGTTATGCATCCTCAAAAAAATGGTATTGCTCATAACTGAAATTCTCAGACAAATATTACTATCTCTAAAGAACTATAGAACTTCCTGTCTTCAAGTTTTTTGACAAAAATCCAGCACTTTGAATATCAACTTTTAGAAAAAGGAAAGACTAGCATACAACTTAATATAACTGAAGATTGGGCAAACTCAAAAAACAATTCCCCATCTCATGATCTAAAGAAAACACAGGCATTAGCAGTAGGCTGATTTCCTTTTAGCATACATACATTACATACACACAAACAAACACAAAATCTTACACTGTTAAAACATGTGAACATTTCAACTAATATTCCTAGAAACAATTCCACTGCTACAAAAAAGACCAAAAGCTAGTAACACAATTGTCGCTGCCATGAAAAGAGTGAATGGTGGACTTCAGGGTTTCACAGAATAATAAATTACATTCCAAAAACATTTTAAGGATGAACACAGTAACTAATTTTAATTTTGCCATACAAAGATATTTAAGTGAAAGGAAATCTAACACAATTAATGTCATTTTGCAACTTTACCATTTAATTCCTTAAGATCAATAATCTCAACTTTAATGAAAATTTAGTACATCATCCGTGTTTTTCAAAACCCACAAAAACATCTTAGAACAACTCTGGAAATGACTTACTTAGACTATATGAATTTAAGGAGCACCACTGTCTCCTGGACCACATTGTCATTTCTTGTCCACATTTCGCCCACTGCTGCTTCTTTTTGTCCTCACCCTTTCTCTGCTAAAAGGGCAGTCACCTTTCCAAAACTCAGCACTTCAGAAACCAAGGTCAAGGCAGGTGTGACCGAGGGACACAATTCTCACAGAGGGAGGGCAAATTTCTCACAGTAAAGATATCCTTCATTTTCCTCCTCTAATTAGCTAAGTTAAAGTCACCTTCAAAAGTAAAGATTTTTCTCTTACTAGGAAAAATTAAGAGTGCAAATAACAATGTAATGAAATCACTTACCTAAATTAATCCTTGTTCAGAAGCTGGTTCTTTTCAGAAGTTAAATCAATAAACACAGAATTTTCATGTAATAAAAAGTAATCTGCTAGTAGAAGCAGAAATATATTTTATCTGTCTTTTATGAAGACCTACAATATGAGAATAATTTTTTACTATTTTAAGTTACAAAAGGTGACTAATATTTTTTAAATGTTTTCTTTACTGAGAAACTTTCAAATTTTGCATGGTATTAAAGAGTCAGTTGGAAGAGATGTCATAATTATAGAAACTGACAAAAAAAAGGAATTTTTTAAAGAAACAAACTACCAATTCTAAAATTAGCACTTATTAGGCTGTCTTCCTTGTGTTTTACAGTTATATTCATGAGAGTACAGAGATTCTTCTGCTTTTGAGTTTTTAAATACTCTTTTAAAATGTAAAAAAGACTCAATAGCTAAGCCCAGAAGTCCCATTATAGATCAAAACATTAGGCCTGACCAGGTGGTGGTGCAGTGGATAGAGCATCAAACTGGGACACAGAGGACCCAGGTTCAAAACCCCAAGGTCGTGGGCTTGAGCACGGGCTCATCTGGCTTGAGCATGGACACACCACAGTTTTAGAGCAGGGTGGCTGGCTTGAGCAGGGGATCATAGACAAGACCCCAGGGTCGCTGGCTTGAGCCCAAAAGGTTGCTGGCTTGAAGCCCAAGGTCACTGATTTTAGCAAGGGGTCACTAGCTCAGCTGGAACCCTGGTCAAGGCACATATGAGAAAGCAATCAATGAGCAACTAAGGTGCCGCAACTATGAGTTGATGCTTCTCATCTCTCTCCCTTCCTGCCTGTCCCTGTCTAGCTCTCTCTGAAAAATAAATAAATTAATTAATAACTGGTTGTTTTAAAATATTTTTTTGGAAATACTTTCCCACAGGCCTTGCTCTGCTCTTTGTGAGCCTTCCAGGGCAAAGTCGCCAACCCAGGTGCCAGTACTGGGGGAGCATCCCCTGCTTGCATTATTCAGGAATGGCAGAGGCCATGGGATGCCTGGCTAACCAGTGGTGTCAGGACTCTGGTATACCCAATTGTCAACCATACAGATGTAGCACATACTCCCCTGGGCTCACCTGCTGGATGCTTCTATCTAATTCCTCTCCTCTGCCCTCCAACCCAAAGACATTTGGCAGAAAGGTTCTCTCTCATGGTCCTCACAGCACTGAGCTCTCCCTCTTCCTCCTCTAACTCCCCACCAGGCAAATGCTTATAGGGCCATGCTACAAACCTCTACAGGATGTCACATTCCAGCTTATGTTACATCCCCATCTATAGTACAGTTCTCCCCTGCCTACTCCACACCAGCCCGCACCCTCACAGGAATGCAAGTTTCCTCTTTTTTTGTGCTGACACCTCTCTTTTGACTTGACTTATTTGCTTATTTGTGAGTTCTTGGGAACACATAGAGTGTAAAATCAAACCCTGCACATCATGCACTCCAACACTGATGAAGGAGGTTTTAAACATTCTGTCCATATTTAGGAACTGGTGTTTTTGCATAAATTTTCTCATTTACTCTTCACAAAACTTTACAATCATTGTTACTATCCACATTTTTATCCAGAGAGCTCAGAAAGATAAGGAAGTTACTCAATTTCACAAAACTAGAAAACGTATGAACACACCAAACAGTTCTACCTGTACCTGTGAAACTCCCAAGTAACTCTGTTGTCACTGCACCACTTTCTTGCCTGATGAAATTCCGCGACATCATACCTTACATAAACAGCCTTTTAACAGCTGGCCCACAATAAGAAAAATAAAATATTATGTTAATAACCACATTTAATAGTTTAAAGAAGCTTTTAAAATAACTTAAACATCAAGATAGCAGAAACTAACCATTCATAATAACAAAAACAGTAATTAAAGAAAGAGAAAACAAAGAAACTACTTTGGTTATTAACAAACCAGAAGATGATACTTTGAAAAGACCAATAAAGCAGACAAATTACAGGCTACTCTGATTTGTAAAGAGAAGAAAGACATATAAGCAACAATAAAAACGAGAAATAGGCTATATTGCTAATTCAGCATTAACAGAATGGTATATATTTATGCTAATAAATGTGAAATCTAGGAAAATATAAATTAATTTATTCAATAAAAATATGACAGGACTTTCCATAGGCCACGCACTAGGCTTATTACAGTCAATAAAACAGATGAAGTCCCTCTCATTATAGAGCTTTTTCTTTTTGAGGGGGAGGGAGGGTTGAGGGACAGAAGTAAATAAATAAATACATAGCATGTCACATGGTGGTAAGTGCCATGAAGACAAATAAAAATGGTTAGTGGAGAGAGACAAGAAAAAGGGTTGGCCTTTCAAAGCAGTGGTCAGGGAACAACGAAACCTTCTGGGCCAAAGGGGAGGTAAAAAAAAAAATGTTGAAATACTGCCTAGACCAATAAGTATGTAAGAAATTAGAAAAGTCATTAAAAAAACAAAAAAAAACAAAAAACTACCTCTAAAATAAATGGGCCCAAATGGCTTTATAAGTAAATCCATCAAGTTTTTGAAGAACTAGTAACCCCTCTATCGAAAGCTTCTGAACATTCAGGAAGCTCAGATAATCTGGAAAACAAACCAGACAAGAATACACGGAGAGAGCTCATACAATGACAGTAGTGGTTCTCAGCCAGATGTGATTTGTAAGGGACATTTGGCAATGTCTCGGGACATTTTTGATTGTCATAACTGGAGTGACTGCTAATGGCATACAGTGGGCAGAGGCAAAGGTTGTTAAACATCCGACAATAAATGCTCAGGGTGACTGCAAAACAAATAACACGTCTAGAATGTCAGCAGTGATGAGGTTGAGAAACCCTGGCTTACGGGAGCCGCAACATCTAACACCCAAACCTGTTTACAGATCTATTTGTTACATTACACCACATCCCTATCACTGAATTAAAACGTATCTATGGGGAAAAAATGTATTTTGAATTCCAAGCAACCAACTCTAAAATTTACCTAAACATTATACTTAAGTGAAGAATCATGGCTAAGGAAGGACAGCTCACTCCCATATGAGGAGTCCTCATCCGCTAGTGGAACTGCAAGAACAGTTACCAAATTCCTTTGACCACCAGGCAATGGTCAGATGCTTTAAGAACAAAACCTCTGTCCTACTAATTTTCTCCTGGGACATGAGCATTCCTCTTTGACTCCAACAGGCCCTGGAAACCAGAGTTCATTGTTTTAAACTGTTCTGGGAAATTTTACAATTGGCTAGTGTATTTTAAATACTGTTTGCTTACACACCATTTATATAATTTATGTTTGGGGGAGGGGGTGAGGAAACGACCTATTTAAACAAGCAGATATTTTTATCCCTCCACAGCTGTCTCTAAAAGAGCACTGTTCTCTAAAAAAATGGAAGGAGACATAAATACATTGCTTTACTTTTCTTCAGTTAAGTCTTGCGACCCACTTTCTCTGACCTGTTTTCTACTCCTTTACTACAATGCAGAGGGGAGAAAAGAACAGTTAGTTAATAGCCGCCCTGTGTCCAAAGCAGAAGCTTGTGCCCATCAGTCTCTGGGTATATTCAAGACAAATGAGCTATATATTTCCAGTATTCCCACCCGTCCCTGTGGTACAGCTAAAATACAAATTATAAAACTAAACCAGTAAATAATTTCCTCCAGATCACCACTGAAGAGCACGTAAACAAAAGCTACTGGATTCTCACTGCAGCTGATGCCCATGAAGTGTTTGACTTTCAAAACTCATGGATTATAAAAGCATCACTGTGTGAGGAGGGCTATGCGGAGGATGAGTAGGTGGGGGTATAATAAGAATGAACAGTATTTTGGTTCCTTAGAAGGTTTAACTCCTTCATCGAGGACTCCCACTATTCCTGAGGATATGCAAATTACCCCAGAATGCACCACTCTACCCTTCTGCTTCTTGGCTCTCTACAACCCAAATCCCCCAAAGTTTTCTTAGTGGGGGATGAGCACTCTTGTTTCCTCATTCCTCCTCCATTCGTCCTACCTCTGAAGAGAACTCCATTATTTCCTGCAGGATTTCTTTTTTATGAATATTTTCACTTTGAGCTTTCAAATAACCACCATTATTACTTTGTAAAGAATATTTCTTCCCAAATCAAGACAAAAATAAATTATTAAATGTTTACAGAAGCTTTGGCTCAAATGTAGAGAAATAAAAATGGTTTAATAAGATTGTAAGATTTTCTTTAAATATATTTCCTTAACTGCTATACTTTATAAAGATACTGATGTATTTAAAAAGAAGGATTTTAGTAGTTATTTTCCACAAATATGTGGGTATTTTTTTCTTTTTACTTAGCCAACCTTTTTTTTTTTTGATGGTATGTATGATCATAAGCCCAAAAGAGCTATAAACAAGTGGTTCTAATTATGGTGCAGCACTGCAGTTTTAATTAGTAGCAACTTATTTAATGGGGACTCATTTTTCCCTCTCAGAATTATAATGGCAAGCAATTAGTAGTAAAAACTTCTCCCATACCCTCTTGAAAAATCTCTAAAAATTAGACTTTGTAATCTGACTGATGATAATATAGGTATATAATAAATAAATTATTTTTAGAATTATAAAATACTACATTCCTGGCCCTGGCTGGTTGGTTCAGTGGTAGAGTATCGCCCTACTTGTGGATGTAACGGGTTTCATTCCCAGTCAGGGCACACAGGAGAGTGTGTGCCATCTGTTTCTCCACCTCTTTCCCCCTCCCCTCTCTCTCTCCCTCTCTCACCCTCCTGCAGCCATGGCTCGATGGTCTTAGTGAGTTGGCCCTGGTCACTGATGATGGTTCTGTGGCCTCTGCCTCAGTTTCTAAAAATGCCTTGGTTGCCAAGCTATGAAGAAACAGCCCAGGGCAGAGCATTGCCTTTAAGGGGCTTGCCAGGTAGATTCTGGTCAGGGAGCATGTGGGAGTCTCTCTGCCTCCCTTTCTCTCACTTATTTGAAATATATATATATATATGTATATATGTATATATATATATGTATATGTATGTATATACACTACATTCCTAAATGTAAAATCACAAGCACAAAAAATGTAATTGATAAACTTATCAAAACACCAATCAATATTTCCAGTCCTTTTCTGGAATAATTAAAATAGAAATGGACTTTAAATTAGATTGATTGCTATACTACACATTGCAGAAGTGCAAATTAATTCCACAACCCACTGCATCAATATCTACATTTCATTTATCCAACGAATTATGTGAGTGCCTAATATACGCCGCACAAGAAAATTCCGTGGTAAACAAAGTAGAGATGACCCCGCACAGGGCTTACAATGTGGTAGTAAATAATAAGCACATAAATAAGATTATGATTACAAATTGTGAGAGGTAAGACTGAAGAAACAAAGAGTGCTATAAAGGAATATTCCAGAACAAGGAAGATATACAAAGGCAAAACCAGGGGTATTTTAAAGTTAGGACACACCATTTCTCT
Source organism: Rhynchonycteris naso (assembly GCA_037038555.1). Taxonomy (NCBI): domain Eukaryota; kingdom Metazoa; phylum Chordata; class Mammalia; order Chiroptera; family Emballonuridae; genus Rhynchonycteris; species Rhynchonycteris naso. The sequence continues at coordinate 37,545,443 of CM072997.1, read as the reverse complement.
GTGTCCTTAGCAACATGACCAGATCTTAGCACACAGAGGGGGCTCAACAGATGTCTGTCTCTGGACAAGAATTCATTCAATTTACAACAATTTTTTAAAAAATACATTTAATATTAATAATAGCTAGCATGTATTTAAGTGCTTTATATACATCATCTCAGTGACTATAACCTTCAGCCGTATGGGTATTTAACACTATCCCTGTGCTACAGTGAGGACCCAAGGTGGGAAGAGGCTAAGTAGCATGTCTATGTCCAATCTCAAACCCTTAGAAGGTGGTAGAATCAGGAGTGAAATTCCCTGCCTCATGTGAAACTGATTTTTCTCTGCCACCAGTTCCACTTTCATAGGTTCACCAGTATACCAGGCAGACAAAGCTCCTGTCATCAATGTCTCCCATAATTACACATCAGTAACTCAACAACTATACAAAAAAATCAAAATAAACCGGAATAAACAAAAAAGTTAAACAGAAAAGAATATGGCAACTTGATTCAGCTGGGACATCAGCACGTTTGCCTATATGATCTGAGGAACATTTGCACACTTTCTTATTTCTTGAAAACACAGAAGTGTAAAATTCCATAATAAACTCTACTTAAACAAAAATAATAATTTATGCTAGGGAGCATTCGTCTCCTTGCCACTCAGCTCTTGAGATCAGTCCAGTCCTCAGATGGCAAAAAGACAAAAGTTTCCCCGAAACACTTGGAGAAAGATGGATGCAGAGTCACAGAATACAAGTATTGCTGACATTTTTCTGGTTTCTAGGGGACACAGGGATAGTTAAATTTGAGGGGAAAATGAATAATTGAGCCAAGAAAATCAGTATGATGAGAATTACGTGAACTGGGCACATTCACTTTTTTTATGTTTTTCTATATTTTCTATGTGTCTTCCGAGTGAACAAAGGACTACTTTTTATAATTAGAGTGGAAAATGTTATAAAATTTTTTAAAGGACTGAGGATTTCTTTCATCAATAATCTGTAGCACACACTTAAACTAAACTTGAGCCTAACCCAAGTGTTATATTACCTGGAATTTACTTTAAAATATTATAGCAGGGCAATATGGAATGCATATGTGCATTAGTTTTCAGCTCTCCATTACCTGGGACTACACACTTCCAATGGTGGTCAATTGACATTGACTCAAAAGAACCATACCCCCAGAGGCCGCCATCTTTCTCTCTAATCAACACTAGTGGTTTCAGTCATAGGTGTTGTAGAGGTTATAAATAAGTTTTCATTGGCAAAATTAGCAGTGTTTAAGATGTATGAACTTATGTCTTCCATGAACTTGGTACAAAAATCTAATAACCAAATGTAATGTGTTATTTTAGGTTGGATCTAGAACTGAAAAAGAATATTAGTGGGGAAAAAGTCTGGAGTTTAGTTAATATTAATATGCTAATATGTCGATATCTTAGTTTTGAGAAATATATTATGGTAATGCAGAAGGTTAACAAAAGAGGAAATAGGGTTAGGGGTATATGAAAACTCTGTATTATCTTTACCATTATCCTGTATAGCTCAATACCAAAAAATAAAAATCTAGTGACCATATGGACTGTGACATTGTCTAGCACCTTAGGTTTGATTCCTCAAGGCCCTGTGTATAGTCTCTGTTCCAACAGACACTTGTCCACCAACCCTAGATAGTTAACAAAGTCTTCTTGCTAGAATATTGTTGCAATTGTCCCAGGAAAACCTATCACATAGGCCCCCAAAATGACAGATTGCTGGGAATTCAGAGAGCTTACAGAACAGACTACCGTATATTATGATTGTTTAGTATCTTCTTGCTGATAAACATCTTTATGTGCAATTGAATGAAACCTGCTCTCACTGTAGCCCAGTAAGAAAGTTACTCTTATTAAAATTTAGAGATGTTTATCAAAACAAATGAGCCTAGTAGTCGTGCATAACCAGAATTGCTTAGATCAGTTTATAATATAATACTCAAAACAGTTTTTCAACTGCAGTTTTTAATGGCCGTGCATCAAAGTCCCATGGTTAAGCAAAACAGTTAACTCAGAGACAGGTATGTCTCAGGAAACTCAATCTAGTTAAGACTAATGTTCAGCTCCCATAGAAGAAAATATCTGAGTAATAAATCACCATATATAAGACAAATTTTTGATAAGGACAGAAAAATTCACTATGAACAGAAGCAAGCTAAAATATGAAAAAGTATGATTTTAGGACATATAGAAGAAAGTATGTGTGTAATGCTAGGAACAGAATTTCATTCTTTGGCATTGCTCATCTCCCTACCCAAACCCAATGGCTGCATGTCACATGAACACACCGCAAAGGGTTCAGACTAGCAGAAAGCATTATTTCACATCATCTTTGCAGCAATCTAATGTAGTAGATATAACCATTCTGTTTTAAATATGAAGAATTGAAATTCCCTTGTAGGTCAACTATTAACAAATGGCCCAAGCCCACAAAGCGGGAAAGTGGTGGGACCAGAAAGAGACCCAAGGCTGCCACTTCAAAGCATTTTCTTCTATCCTGCACCATCTCCCTTTCATTTAATCACTACTGTGATGTGAAAAAACAAAAACAAAAACAAACAAACAAAAAAACCCTACCATTAGTTGCTAACTCATAACTGATTTTACACAGGAAACTTCTAACAGAGATAATTATAAAATGTTTCTTCACAATGTTACAGAAGCTTACATGTGAATATCAATAAACCATTCTGTTCCCTTCATTTTAACCCAGTATAGAAATGGCACAGAAGTGCGCTTGCCAAGCTTGGGAGCTCACACTCAGGGTGAGGCAATGCTAAAAGCACTGATACCAAGGAAAACCTTTCGGAGTGTCAAATTTTAACCGATGCTAAATAATTTAAATCAAAGTTTTTATGTTAAAATAAGAGATATAAAATAGAATATGACATCTGCATAATTGTTAAAAATAAAGCACTGCAGAGAAACTTCAAACTTGCAACAGAACACTTTGAACCCTACTTCAAGCCCCTTGGGGTTAGCAGGCCCCTCCTAGAAGGATTTTAGTGAAAATTTTTGAGAAACATTAAGTGATTTTTATGTCCTGGTTAAAGTTTTATAAGCAGCCATGTAAATTAATGCTTACAGAAATGAACGCTCGCAGACGTGAAGACTCGCAGGTTTCCGAAGTTCAGTATTTCAACATTTAAAAAGTATAATGATAAAGATCTCTTTTTTTATCATAGAGACCATAAAAGATTGAGTTGCTGTCCTCTCAAAGCTTATTTTTCTCTTCTAGAAAATGAGTCCCATTCAAGGGCTCAATAGACGGTGACTGACGGAGGGGATGGTGACTGCATGGGGGTGGGATCTCTGATTAATGTTCGCCTATATTTATTTCTGGGAGACCATTTGGGCCATTATTTAACAGGCCAAATTCTTCCCTCAATAAAAGTGCCATAGACTTTTAAATACATCTCTTCAAATGAGTCAAATGCATAAGTGTGTGATGCATTTCCCAAGCAATTAATTAAGTATCAAGTTAACATTGATGCCTACATTATTGGAAATTGACTAATTAATGGAAAACAAAGCCACACTTATTATTTTTTAATTATACATATTAAATTACATAAAAACAATATTACCACCATCCTGTTCACGACATGGAAAGTAGAACACACTCAGTCTCTCCTGTTTAAAAATAATTTGTTGCTTGAAGCAACCAAAAGTTAATAGTTTTTCCAGGTTGATGGTGAGAGTGAGAAGCAGAAGCACCAAGACTAGAACCCTGGTACCCTGGCATTATAATCCCGGGCTCCACCGACCAGAACATGATGCTCCTTCAAAGAGCAAAACAAAACAAAACAGAAAAGAAGGCTCTTCTATTGTGCACATCCAAGGCATTGTCAACGTATCACTGCTTCATTGTTCTGCTCTTCCTCATCAGACCATTCACAGTTAAAGGGTCCTGCCTGCTTCTTCTCCTAATCCTCATACAAGCCAGAGGAGAGAGAATTCTACATTCTCATAACTTTTCATTCTCCAGAACTCCAAATTCACCCTTTAAATCTTTCATTCAAAGCCTTGAGTTAAAATGAAAAATGGGTTTTCTCTGATCTGTGTTAGTGAAATGCCCCCAAGACTATCAAGTAAAATTTCCTTATCTGTGCAGGGAGTGTGGTTACTGAGAACTAAAAGAGTAATTTGACTAATGAGAGCAGTTCTGGCCATGGCATTCTCTAATAGTTTTCTCACAGACAGAAACTGAATGAGTTTGAGGGTTATAACCATATATATAAACCACACCATAAGGAATCAATGTTCCTGCACATAATTAAATTAACAGGATGAAAAGAATGTTCTCGTACTGAGAGAGCAAAACCATCCTACTTGAGTAGTTCACCCAAGTACTCAAAGAGCTTTTGTAGATTCCCATGTGATGTCAGGAGTGATCAAGAATGATACATTAGAAGGGGGCTATGAAAATCCAGGAGAAAAATAAACATTGCCATCTCCATATACACTTGGTAAATGACTGAATTTTTTTTGTAACAACCTCAAATAAGTTAGAACACATTTTAAAAGGCATTTTATAATAATAATAAAGAGGATCCAGGTAGATTCTAGTCCTGACACTAATTCTCTTTGTCAGGCAAGCCACAACCTACTTGAACCTCATTTTTCTATCTGACAAACAAGAATAATAACGTATTGTGACAGGCTCAAATGTCTAAAAGAATAAACAATTAATAGGAAAGTATGCTGGAAAAATACAAACAAATACTAACAGCTGTTATGAATATATCGCCAGGGCCTTAAGATATGAGGTATGCCTCATTCATGCTTGCTTTCCCTCTTTGTGAAGACTGGAATCCAGACCTGATGACCTAACTTAAACCATGCAGATGAACAGCACTATACTTGGGGATGGTGAAACATGAATTCGAAAGTACCTGATTAACTGTGAAGAACAATGACACCTGGACACCTGGTCCACTCACATGAGAAACAAACATCTCTATTCTTTTGGCTACTATAATATTGGATTTCTTTGTTATAGCAGCCTACCCAAATCAGCACAGTTACTGACACCTAACAAATGAGTCTGTGCAAACCAAATCCCATTCACAGACTTGTTTTGTTTGGCCCAGCCCTTACAATGCTGGGCTATACAGTACTTTCTATATCTACTTTATATTTACTTAGATGTCAACATTTAAAAATCAGATTTCATGTAATAAAATAAGATTCCTTATAAAAAGGAAAATATCAGATGATCCAGCAACAATGAATTTTTATTTACAAATGGTAACATTTGACTGGTACTGAGTAGACATGCCCCCTTCAGGGGAAGCATGTACCAGCCAGTTCCCCATACCCTCCCGCCATTACAATAGGTCTGCTTTATTGTGTTTTCCTGTTCTCAAGCCTTAGTAAATATTTGACTTTTCAAACCCTCTTTAAATAAACTTGTGGAAATTTAAAATTCTTCGGACTCATATAATGTTATAAATTTTAGGTCTGTATAACAAGAGATTAAAGAAGTTCATTTCTGCCAAACTCTTCTCCATGAAGTTCTGCCTACTAACCGCAGCGTGTCCATAAAGTCGTGGTGCGCTTTTGACCGGTGTCCGGTCAAAAGCGCACCACGACTTTACGGACACACTGTATACTATGCCTGATAGATAACTATTCCTACAGAGTCCAGACAACCATATCCTTTCTCACTTGGATTATAGCAATAGCCTAACTGGTCTCCCAGGCGGCTTCTTGCCCACATATTTATTTATGGCATTAAAACCAGAGCTACCTTTCTAAATTGCAAACTGAATTCCCTCCTTTCAATGATTTCACATTTGCCTTTGAATAAACCCTAAATTCCTTCATGTTGTTTGTGGAGCTGTCTTGTGATTTCCTATAAAATATAATGAAAGAGTGAGATATATATATACTGCTCACAAAAATTAAGGGACATTTCAAAATGAATATAAGTGATGAAAAAGCATTTGATATTTTTTATTAAACAACAACATCAAAAAAGCAAATGACAGGTCAAGGAAAGTTGTTCGATTATGCAAATAAGATGCAAAACCAACTTTTATTTCATTGGTGAAAATGCACTATACAAAAAGGCTGAAAGTACTGAAGTATTTGTACATTTCCCGACCTTGAAAGTGCATTATGAAATATCCCCTAATTTTTGTGAACAGTGTATATGACAATTATATATAGTTCAAGTGACTCAATCAGGAATTCACTCCTACTAGCATTGCACAGACCCTATTCAAATGTCCACCCTCCAGAAACTATACCAAATCCTGACTTTTCTATGGAAGGGGAGTAAACTTGTATGAGTTACTATATTTGTGCCCTCTCTGTTCTAACACCTTAAATTAAATTCCTAACACTACACTTAGTGTTTTTCAGTTTCTTAAATACACCATGTTCCCTCTTACTATGAATTCTTCAAATATGTTCTTCCCCATACCTGGAACTCTCCCACCTCCTAACCTTTATCTGGCCAACATCTATTTCAGTTGACACTTCCTCTAAGAGATCACCCCTAATCTTAACACTGACTTCTACCACCCTTGAAATATATTCCAAGCCTGACCAGGTGGCAGTGCAGTGGATAGAGCATCAGACTGGGATGTGGAGGACCCAGGTTTGGAACCCCGAGGTCACTGGCTTGAGCATGGGTTCATGTGGTTTCAGCACAGCTCACCAGCTTAAACCCAAGGTTGCTGGCTTGAGCAAAGGGTCAGTGTGCTGTAGCCCCCCCGTCAAGGCACATATGAGAAAGCAATCAATGAACAATTAAGGTGCCACAATGCAGAACTGATGCTTCTCATCTCTCTTCCTTCCTATCTGTGTCCCTGTCTGTCCCTCTCTCTGTCTCTCTCTGTCACACGCACACACACAATGTATTCCAACTTCTTTCTGATTTTCAGCCATCACCTATAAACCCAGTGGTCCATTAATTAGTATAAGGGATACTAAAAATAGTTTTCACTGATGAAATGAACAATCAAGATAAAAACAACCTAAGTTCCAGGATGACCTTTAAGAGTAGAGATGCCTGTACACCCTGGCTTGTCAACTATTCTAGACAATTTCATGGTAGGAAATAAGTTTGTCTTGTTTAAGCAGTGTATTTTGGGATGAATTTGTTACAGCATCTTAGTTAGTACCTTACCAAATGCACTTACCATATTTAATGTTTATCAGGTCTGGGAAGAGACTATGTTCTCCCTCACCTCTGAGTCTTTGTACATGCTATTTTCTATGCCTGGAATACTCTACCACTTCCTAATGTCAACCTAGCTAACAGCCTCTAGACCACAGCTTAAAGGTCATGTTGGAGAAATCCTCTCTAATCTTGATGTTCCATTACATCCAACAGGAGACCCTGAACCCATCTGATCAATATTTTCACATATTTTACTTCCTATTGTTTCAGAATAGCCTCTTTCCTTAGACACAAGATAAGTTCCCTGCAAGAATGGGGCACTTCTCACTTGTTTACTGCTGCCCTGGCAGCTTAGCACTGTGTCTGGCACCTAACATTATGGCCTAAGGCAGTGGTCAAACTCATTAGTCAACAGAGCCAAATATCAACAGTACAACAACTGAAATTTCTTTTGAGAGCCAAATTTTTTAAACTTAAACTATAGGTAGGTACATTCCTTTTCGAGGTAGCGCCCACATGTGGTGTTTTGTGGAAGAGTCACAGTCAAGGAGCCAAAGAGCCGCATGTGGCTCACGAGCCGCAGTTTGCTGACCACTGGCCTAAGTTACTTCCCTCCATCTTGGCCCACAGTGCCACCTGGAGAGATCTTGCCAAGTACCTTGCTACAATCTAGACAGAGCTTGATATTTTGGTATAGCTTAGAAAACTTTCCTGTCTAGGTTGCTCTCCAAAACACCTTAAGAAAATACATTCAAAATACATGAAGGTTGAGGAAAGTCATATAACATATGGTTCCTTTAGTTACAATTTTTTTCAGGCCCATAGCATGTAACTTATCTGGTATAGAGACAATCGGGTATTCTCTTACTATCTCTTTACCTTGATTAGAAGTTTAATGGTGATCAGATTTGTGGTTACCAGACATGAGAGTGGGGAGTACGTGAGGAAGGGGAATTGGAGAAAGGTGGCCACAAGGTCTAAACTTCCAGTTACAAGATAATTAAGTTCTACAGATACAACGTGCAGTGATGACTATAGTTAACACTGCTGTAAAATATATATATGTGAAAGGCCAGTAGTCACGGCCACCATCACAGCCGCCTGGCCAGTGCAGGTTCTCATTAGATTCGGACAGTCGGTAATGAAACAACGGAGCCAAAAGCTGGTGGGCCATCATCTTTAATTCTAGCTTGCACCCGGTGGGCAAGTAAAAACACACACTGCGCTCTAAAACCTACTCATTCAGTGCTTACAAAGCTACTGACTTAGCCGAGTTTCCTAGAATCAAAGGTTTCTAGCTCACCGGACTTATTCACCTCTGTTCCCCATCTCCTCCTGCGCAAACTCTGCACAAACTGGCTTCTTCCTCAGCACTCCGCCATCTTGGCTTCTTCTCCTGGCCTCCATGTGGCCTTACTCTGCTCTCCTCTCTAATACTAACCTCAGGAACCAAGAGAGAGCAAGCTCCCAACCTGCCCCACTTTATAGTGTAGAAATCCAAACTTTTAATCCAATCTACAAACAAGGAAGTCTCTGATACAAAGTCACTTATCTGAGGCATTAATGGGAGGATTCCTCATGAGAGTGCACCACCCTACATCATCCAATCAGTCACGGGTGTAGAAAAAAGCTTACTCTTAAAACTAAGCCTTAGGCTATACCAACCCGGTCTGCCCACAGCCTGTCCCACAAAACATATTAATATCAACGGACTTGCATGTGGGCAGCTCCATCTTTAACAAAGTGAGCATAATATATTTTATCTGCCCCACAATAGGAAAATTGTTAAGAGAGTAAATTCTAAGAGTTCTCATCACAAAGAAAAAAATGTTTTCTTTTTTTGCTTTCTCTTTTTATTATATCTGTATGAGATGATGGATGTTAATTAAACTTATTGCTGTAATTATTTCACAATATTTGTAAGTCAACCCATTACACTATACTAAACTTGTACAGTGATGTATGTTGGTTAAATCTCAATAAAACTGGAAGAAAATAAATTTCAATTGCATCTTAGCCATGTTTGTTTGAAGACCAAGACAGATACTTAGCTAGTATGCTTTAATTCTTTCTGGAAATCAGGGATTAGGCAACTGATCTTTTGGTAAGTAAATAAATTATAATGTTGTGAAAATGTTCAAACCAACGTTACTTTATCCCCTATAGAGAAATTGTAAAAAAGGTCCCTATAATTCGGGACCCTATAATCTATGTAAACACAATTAATTAAATAAAAATATAAAATCCCTATATTGGTTGGGAATTAGCAACCAATTAGAAAACAATGCTGTGTTTCTAAGACACTGATGTCTATCGTTGACATTAGACATTGTAGATCTACTTCCAATAACATAAAGCAGCCTCAACCACCACAGAGAAATCTTGCCTTTTAAATTATTTTGAATCATAGCAGCCAAGAGACAGTTCATCTTTTGTTTTTCTTACCTGTATCTTACTTTCCTTTCCACCCTCCTACTTCCTCCTTCAATTTGTAGACTGTAGAAGGGAAAAGGTCCTATCTCTTAATCTCAGCAAAATCATGTATATTCTTGCCCATGGCACCAGTAAAGAAATAGCAGATGTAATTTCATTATTGGTTTTCCATTAGCAATGTGTTTAATTAGGCAAGGAGCTCTGGTGCTGTCACCATCGACTAGGCTGCCTTTTATTTGACTCAGCTTACCCCAGTATAAAACAGTATGAGGTCAACACAAGATTCTAGAATTTAATTAACTGCCTAACATGAAAGCTTTACAATTCTATTCTTGCTTTGCATAAAGAACAAGAAACAAAATTTTGCTTGGGGCCAAACTTAAATACTAGCCTTGTGAAACATGATTACTCTAGATAATTTATAGTCTCATTGCCATAAACTATCCAACCCAAAACATCTGCTACTTTGATATTGATTATGAGCTATCAGCTGGGCTGAGGATTTAATTTGGTTTTTTCATTACAGCTCTCTGATTTACTGTTGCACACTATTCCCAGAATTCTGATTCATTTGTTTATACCGATAAGATATGTCTACCAAAACGTTCCAGCTTTGTGTCCTAAACTAAATGAGATCAGATGACTGGAAAAGTAATATGTATAAATTATAATATCCAGGTATTATTTTTAATTTTTCAATTACCAGTTGACAAACAATATTATATTAGTTTCAGGTGTACAACATAGTGATTAGGCATTTATATAACTGCAAAGTAATCACCCCAATAACTCTAGTCCCCATCTGACACCATACATAACTATTATAATATCACTGGCTATATTCTCTATGCTGTACTTTACATCCCCAGGACTGATTTTATAACTGGCAATTTGTACATCTTAATCTCATCCCCTTTTTCACCAATACCCCTAACCCCCTCCCATCTGGCAACTATCAAATGTTCTCTGTATTGTTGAGTTGTTTTCTGTTTTATTTCTCCTTTATTTTGTTTTGTTTTGTTTTAGATTCACATATAAGTGAAATCATATGGCATTTATCTTCCTCTGTCTGATTTATTTCACTTAACAAAATACCCTCTATTTCCACCCATGTTGTTGCAAATGTCAAGATTTCATTCCTTTTTATGTTTGAGTAATATTCCATTGTTTGTATATACCACATCTTCTTTACCCATACATCTTTTGATGAACATTTAGGTTGCTTCCATATCTTCTTGGCTATTGTAAATAATGCTGCAATGAACACAGGAATGCATATGTCTTTTAAAATTAAGTGTTGTGGATTTCTTCAGATAAGTTCCAAAAGCAGGGTTGCTGGGTCATATGGTATTCTATTTTTAATTCTGTAGTCCTATTTCACAGATGTATTTCCAGACCACAGTGAAGATCCAGTTTGGCTGTAAATGAGTCTTCAATATGTGTCCTGTCCTTGTACAGCAAGAAGTCTTTACTCTGCTATGTTCTTAAATTATGCAGTTCTTCCCTGCCACACACTGAACCGCTTATATGCCAGCATTAATACACAGGAATAAATTATTACTGGCAACGTGCTCTGAGATCTCAATTTGGTGAGCATGAAACATGGGAGGGGGGCGCAGATTTGTTACTTTTCTCCTATTTAAATAATACATACCTAAGGACCATGAAAGACTCTTTGCAACCTTAGAAATAAGTGGGGAGGGAAGGGGGCTTGAAATAATAGCTAAATCTTCTATTCTCTTGTGCCTCACTCCACCACCCATAAATATCAGATGAGAGGCCACATATTCTGGTGAATATAGGCCAGCTGCTATGATGCAGAAGGGAGATTTGAGGCTTTGAAATATAAATTTTTCAAAGAGCCAGAAGTAGCTCCCAAGGACCTGTTTAACACAGAGGCCTACCTCAGTCTCAGACTATTTCCACTGTCAGTCTCTACATGTGCTAAGGTCTCTACTTCCCTCCTCAGTGGCTTCACCTGGCTGGACAGGGTTAACTGGAACAGACAGAGAGCACTTTCTGTGCTTTTCTTGCCTCAGATTGTATTAGAGGCAAATTGTCTTTCTCCAGTCCTGAGATACCAAATCAAATCCTACTTCAACTGCCATACGGTTTCCTTATTTACCTAAATGGGGACATTTTTTAAATGGCAAACACTAAATTAACAAAGCAGCTAACTCCTCAACTACTCTGGTCTACTTCAGGCTATACCAATTTGCACAACAAAACAACTAAGAAGAAAACAGATTGTCAATATAACTAAAAAACACTCTTCCTTGACTGCTAAAAAATGCTAGCCCAGAAAAAGCCACAGTTAAAGCTCCATTTCTGACAGCTCTCCCTCAGGACAAACAGATTTCCCAGTTTGCGAAAAGCAGTGCCTGCTTTCCGAAAGTTGGTCAAGAGTCCAACAGAAAAAAAAAAGAAAAAGAAAACCATGAATAATATTAAAATAGATGTGGGCTGGTCCTTACCACCAATGTGAGAAAGAGAGACTGTTTACTATGCTGATGACTTGTTCTTTCTTACGTCTTGCTTCCAGCATAATGCATAGAAAAGGACAAAAGTCCAAATACATCAATGTTTAGAAATTTTTAATGTTCCCCACCTAACTTACATGGTACAGGTCGAATTTGGGTGAGTTTGGAGTAATGCCTTGCATCACGTATTAAAAGGTCAAAACGACTTCCTAAAGGTAAATTATAAGGCCATTTAATTAGAAACCTCAAACACACTGCACTGTGTCAAAATCCCTTACTGTGTACCTTGCTAGGTCGCATGTCTACAGCACCGTCACCCCTAAATGTATACTTAATAGCCTGGCTATTCTTCCTCCCCCATTTCACCTATCCCTAATCACTACAGTCATTTTGGAAATGCAGACAGTATGAGTTCAAAAATAGCAGAGGAAAAGTTAGAGAAAGCAGAAAGAGCTTAGATTAGACCTCAAGGACAAGCTGTCATAAATTCTTTCATATTACATATGTCTCTTAACTTTTATTCAGAATGTTTGAAATTGCTCGTTTTGATATGATATATTGCCTCAGATGTCATCAATTAGAGATTTAAGCTAATATTTCTTGTTTTTAAAAAAAATCCATCCACCTCCGGGAGAATCACTAGAATATGAAGAATTTAACCTGGCTGCTTTCTACTCTAACACCTATCAGAAAACAGCTACTGAGGGGGAAAAAATGGGTGATTGAGACTTAATAATTTGTGAACACTTTAGAACAATCTGGAAAGATAAAGTGGGCCCATAAGAACTACACTGCATCTTACAGTCTCAAGCTCTACTTTTCTAAATGACCACAGTTGGACATGGAGGACAAACTGAATACGTCAGGGATTAATAGATCTGGTGGAAAAGTAACCTGATATGAGACTACTCTGATACTCCTGAAAATGTATGTGGACTCTAACTTTGTCCAATTCTGCGCCATTAGTTTTCTTAGTACACTTAGGTAAGGAACTACTGTAGAGGCCACAGGACCACAATAAAGAGCTGGACTGGAAAGGTCAGAAGCGTCAGTAGGCACGTGCCTTCCGGAGTGTGCATATACAGCATACAAATCTTAAAGGCTAGCATGCTCAGCTTCGCAAAACCCCAGCTGCATCAACCTCTAGAATTTTTCTATGGGTAAGTGTCAGGGTTCAATTGGCTCCTTTAAAAATCAAATTCCCCTCACCCAACTCCCATTAGGGCAACTTCTTCAGTGAACATTCTCCCTCGCCCAGCCTCCCCTTCCCCTTAAGCAACTCCCTCATCCAGAAACGTAATGAGGGACCTGAGAGTTGGGAAAGGGAGACAGACTGTATCCAAGGCAACCTACCCCGATATGCTAACCTAAGTATGTCCAGGTGCAGACCATGCCATGCCAGCAAATGCTAAACCCCTGTATCTACCACTCTCTCCCGCAGCTTGCGGCTGCCATCCTTTTGCTGGTCTTGGCCTGCTTGTGTCTAGTATTCAGGCGCTTTTAAAATAAACTTTCCTTTGGAACACATTAGCCTCATGTTTTCAGTTTGTCCTGCAGTTTCGACTTTCAGTAAAATGAGCAATAAAAAGATAATTTCTTGATAACCTTCGTGTCTACCATTAGATGCCCAGATATCTTTATCATCTCCAGCTTGAAGGAGAAAAGGAAATGAAACATCTTGAAAAGTTAAATGATCTTCAGGAAGCACATAATCTAACTTTCTGGACCAGAGCTGAAAGCTATGGGGCCAGTTACCCCCACTATTAATCTGCCAAATGCCCACTGTGCTACCTGAATAAACTGAGCAATGATCCACCAAATCAGAAGGCCAGGGCAATTCACTGGGTCTTTGATGGCTGCCTCAGTGGTGGGGCTGTGTGCAAGGCGGCCGCCGCTGTAACTGAACAAACCCAGAGCTCCTCACACATCACCCAGCTCATAGCTTGATCACTTAATTTCATATACAGAGACCAAAATAACTAGTGAAAGGAAGGAGAAGGCAAAAAACAATTCCTTTCAGTTTCATTTTGTCTAAAGTTATTCCATCCTGGGAAATGGGAAGAAAATTATTCTCCTTCCTTCCTTCAAATAAGGGCCTCCTGCTTCTAGGAAACAAAAATTCAGTTACCATATCACACAAATCAGCCTTGGTGTTAGATCAGTGGTTCTTAACCTGGGTTCTATCGAACCCTAGGGGTTCAATGAGTCGGTCTCAGGGGTTCAGAGAAGCCTCTGCCGTGGAGGCCAGAATAAAGTAATACTGTAATTTGTTGTGAGTTCATGCATTTTGTTAGTTTTGTTCTTTGAGCAAGGTGATGTTCATGCATGGCTCATTTTGTGCACCAGTAAAAAAACATATACCTATGTCTTGAATTTGGAAAAACAATCATATTTTATTTATCACTAAAGAAGGGTTCGGTGAATGCGCATATGAAACTGGTGGGTTCGGTACCTCAAAAAAGGTTAAGAACCACTGTGTTAGATAGAACCTGAACACCCTAACACCATATCAGAATTGCCAGGAAAATGTGTTCCTAGACATAAAAACAAGAAACAGAAGAGGAGGTTGGGACACCTGTTTGGAATGGAAGCATATGCTGTGTATATAACGGACAGGCTGGGAGGTGAAAAGACTAGAAAGCTCTAGAGAGAAGGCAACAGATCCAAGAGGATCTCAAACATCCATCCTAGAGACAGCTAGCTAGATCCAAAGGTTTATAATTCAACTGAAACCGGGAATTGGGAATGAGGAGGTGGCAGAGCTCTTGGCCAGCCAAGCAGACCAGACAAAGCACAGATGATTATAATTATTAAAAGATTTCTCAAAAAAACAGGGACAGCATGAATCAGGGCAGAGATTAGGCCAGACTGAGGTGTGACTGAAGAGTGCTCAGCAGAACCACTGAGTCTAACAGAGATAGTCAAGAACTCCAATTGTTTCTTCACCTTATAGAGACCTTTCCCCTATATCCGTGATGGCAAACCCATGGCACGTGTGTCAGCACTGACATGTGAAATCATTTTCAATGACACAGGGCCACATACCAGAGAAGTGTGGGGCCGCATGCCCAGAAGGACGTTTCATCCTCAGCTCCTACACGGCCAGGTGCAGTAGCCGAGGATAAAACATTTGCTGTAGTGTAGATACTCTGTGCTGGAGGTCTGTAGGCCAAAACAACAGAACTCCGGCACAGAGCGTCTAGTTCTGGGACTTCCGGTTAGGCCGTTCTTCTCGGAGTGACACCCCCCGCCCCCAAGTATGCTTGGTTTTTTGGCGAATTTTGACACACCAAGCTCAAATGATTGCCCATCACTGCCCTATATATTCTGCTCCCTTCCACAAAGTGACTTGGCCCGAGTGCGTCCCTGCTGCTTGTGCTAAAGATAAACATGAGAGAGGAGAAAGGAGAAAGTGGTTGTCAAATTTTAAAGGATCTATGGATACTTGCGGAGACTGTTTGAAATGAAGACTCCCAGGCCCTGCCCCATGAGATGCTAATACAGCAGTTCAGGACAACACTTTGGCAAAAACTGAATGACTGTGGGGGAAATAGAAAGGATAATTTGCTAGCCATCGCACTAGCCAGAATTCATTCTAGCGACCTAAAAGGCACCCACACACTCCGTAACCCTCAGAGAAGCCACTGCCAAGGCGTTCTCCAGAACTGCCCACATTGCATTTAGGGGAGAGTATGGCTCCAACTTGGATTACTCCTCTAATAGGGCAGGCCCCTTGTAGCTCAGTCAGTCACAGACAGCCAAATGCTCCCTCCACATCCAAACATGAGCATTAAAAAAAATGACATCTTGTTGAAAACTTTGAATTTGTAAAACTATGTATGTATCATGAGCCAACAGATTGACACTTTTTTTTTTTTCTCATATAAGTTTTCCTCTCAGGTCCCTTCACTTTTATTTAAAGGAGAACCCTGGCAATATGAGGAAGGACAGAGGCCAGCTTGCAGGCTGCTCATCAAAACTTATCAGAAATAAAAGCTTAGTAACTGCCTGGGAACAAGCTTTTGCCTCTGAACCAGACCAGCCTAGTGTCATGCAGTTTCCTTGGAGCTGAAATAATTTTGAAGATGAGAAAAAAATGTCTTTAAACAAAGAAACCAAGTTCTTCCAACAGTGAGAAGTGATAGTCTGAAAATGAGTTGTCTTTCATTTTTCTTTTAGTCCTAAAAGCTAGAAAGTATTGCACAAATAGCATTAACAGTGGCATAAGTCCAGAAGTATCCTAGAGTCTTAAACTGAGACTACAGATGGATTGGTAGAGAAACTTGGAAGGCTCCCAAAATCTTGTCTAAGGAGCTTAACCACTGTAGGACCTTGGATGAATCACTTAACCTCTGAGGCAAATTTCACAAATGTGTAAAATGATAAGATTCCCTCCATCACTCTCACAGGAGAGGGTGAGGCTTGAAGGACAGAAACACTCTATAAAATGTTAGGCAATAAACATATATTTTTACCACTATGGTTATTATTCCTTTAAGCTTTTAAAAATAGAAAGAGCAAGTAGTCTTAATGATCTAGTCTTTGTTCTTTAAGTTACTATGCTAAAGAAATTGCAAAGTCAATGAAATTGATCAGTACGTAGTAACCAAATATAGACAGAATACTTGTACCTAAGGAATCTAAATTTAAAACACCATCATCTTTTATCGTACATTATTGTTAAACAAAGAATGGAGATCACTATGAGGAAGTACAATATTTTTAATCACTACACAGAATGATCACACAAGAAATGACTGGTTGTTCTATTTACATGACAGAGAATGTATCAGGAACTAATTTTTTAAAAAACACATTTGGAAATTTAGCACTGTGGCAAGAGACTGTACATAAAACTATCTTTAGCTCATCTGTATCCTTCCATCCATCAGTATATATTAAAAACTCTCTGCTTCCAGTCAAGATGGCAAGTAGGTAAACACTGTCTTCTCATCCTCCCACAATGACATCAAAATTACAACTAAACTACAAACAACCATCACTTAGAACCACCCAAATCTAGTTGAACAGAAATTCTATAACTAAGGTTCTACACAAGTAGCCACGTAAAGACTGGTAGGAGGAATGGAGATGTGGAAGGGGCTGGTCCCACACCCACATGTGGCAGTTTTAAATTGAGAGGGATATCTCAGCTGTGGAGGCACACTATGAGGCATGAGGGGTCCCAGCCCCACACCAAACCTCCAAGCCCATGGTTCCAGTGTTGGGAAGAGAAATCCCCATAACATCTTGCTGTGAAAACTAGCAGACATTGTGGCTGAGTGAGACAAAGGGCTCCTGAAGTGTCAGGCAAGTACCTCTTGAAGGGCCGCCTATGCATAGACTTAATCAGACTCACTCCCTCTGAGCTCCAGTGGTGGGGCTTGAAAAGTGACAAAGATGTACGGGGAAGAACTGAATTGTCTGGCATCAGGAAAGGAACTGGAGGGGCAGCTTTCTCCCAGACAAAAGTGCGGCAGAGGCCATTGTTCCTTCTCTGAGACACCCCCACATACACACAGAGCCAGTAGGCATGTGCCTCCATTAACCTGGCTCACATTATTTGCCCCACACTGGTGATTTCCTGAGACCCTGTCCCACCCAATCTCCAAGCCCACCCAAGCTGTTTCCATTGGCTTTTCCATATAAACAACCTGCCTTGGCTCATGCTGTGACCTTTCTTAAAATCACTCAAGGTTCAAAAACCTCAAACAAGTAGCATGTGACCCTGGTGTGTACATCTGGCTAAATGGCCACAGGCTCTGCACTAGAAGTAGCTGATCTTGGTTCACAGAATAACCTCTCCCAAGCACCTCCAAGCCCAGCACAAGTAGCAACCATCTGAAAATCACTTTGTAGCTCATGCTGGGTGGCTCCAGGGAGGGCAAAGATGACAGCTACCATATTTCCCCATGTATAAGATAGACCCTTTTTCAAAAAATTTGGGGTCTAAAAACTGGTTGCATCTTATACAGTGGTTGTGACATTTCAAATGCTATAGATGGAACTGAGGACGGGGCAATATATAAAGACAGTGATTTATCATCAGACAGAGCTGAGGACAAGCTAATGGATGGGAGTTTTGACAGTGATGAGTAGTTGTATGAATTTTATGATGAATAAAACTTGAGTTTAATAGCTTTATGTAACATTTTTTTTCAAATAGCGGGCCCCAAAATTAAGGTCTGTGTTATACATGGGATCATCTTATACATGGGGAAATGTGGTAATCTTAGCCTTCAACTCCAGGTAGGGGGAGAAGGATAGGGTTGGGGGAAGGGGGACAGAGCCAGCAAACCCAGTGGACAGCTTCAGACCACACCTAAGCACCACCTAACAACCTCTACAAGTGGCACATTCATAGGGCAGACTCACAAGGCACCAGAGCCCTGATGAAGCAAATCCTGCTTTGTGAGTTCAACCCCTGCACAGCACATCTTTCACTGTGGCCAGTTTTTGAAACCAATCAGCCTGCAGTTCAGTCTCTCCCACTGACATGCCAACAGGAATCCGCTCAACTACAACAGCAAGTCACACACAGCCCAGCAGGGGAGCACACGTGAATCATTTAGCTCAGGTGAATGAGAGACTGAGCCACTAGGCCATACAGAACACCTACCATGTATAGAAGGCCACTTGACTAAGATCAGGAGATGTGCAGCTCTACCTATTACACAGAAGCAAACACAAGGAGGCAGTCAAAATGAGGAGTCAAATAAACAGGTTCCAAATGAAAGAATATAACAAAACTCCAAAAAAAAAAAAGAATAAAGAAAAGAAACTAAACAAAATAGAGACAAGCAATCTATCAGATGCAGAGTTCAAAACACTGGTTACAAGAATGCTCAATGAACTTTGGGGAAGAGTAAATAAACTTCAACAAAAAAATTTTAAAAACATAAAAAATGAAAACAGAAAACATGAGGCATGCAATAACTGACATGAAGACTACATTACAAGGAATCAAGAGTAGAGTAGATAAAGAAGAGGATTGAATCAGTGATTTGGAATATAAGGAAGCAAAAACACCTAATCAGAACAGCAAAGAGAAAAAAGTATCCAAAAATATGAGAACAATTTAAGGTGCCTCTGGCACAACTCCAACCATACCAACATTTGCATCATGGGGTGCCAGAAGGGGAAGAAAGAGAGCAAGAAATTGAAAACCTATGTGAAAAAAATGATGAAAACTTCCCTACCTGGTGAAGAAAACAAACATATGAATCCAGGAAACAAGATGAACTCAAAAAGGTCCACACCAAGAGACATCAAAATTAAAATTCCAAAGGCTAAAGACAAAAAGAGTCTTAAAAACAGAAAGAAAAAAGCAGTTGGTTACCTACAAGGAAGCTCCCATAAGACTGTCAGCTGATTTCAACAAAAACTTTGCAGGTCAGAAAGCATTGGCATGAAATATTCAGAATGATGCAAAGCAAGGATGTACAACCAAGATTATTCTATCCAGCAAAGCTACAATTTAGTTGAAAGACAAGTAAAGAGCTTCCAAGAGAAGAAAAAGCTAAAAAAAGTTCATCACCACCAGACCAGTATTACAAGAAATGTTAGAGTCTTCCTTTAAGAAGAAAAAAGATAAAAAATGTGAATAATAAAATGGCAATAACTACACATTTGTCAATAATTACTTTAAAAGCAAATGCATTAAAAGCTCCAATCAAAAATAGAGTGGCTAAACGGATAAGAAACCAAAATCCTTACCTATACTGTCTGTAAGAGATTTACTTCAGAGCAAAAGCACACACATAAGGTAAAAGGATGGAGAAGACAGTTCATGAAAACAGGAATTTTTTTAAAAAAGAAAAGCTGGGGTAGCAATACTTAATACCAGACAAAATAGACTTTAAAACAAAGGCTATAACAACAAAGGATGACCTAGCAATTCTATTTCTGGGTATTTATCTGAGGAAACTCAAATCACTAACTGGAAAAAACATATACTGTACATCCATATGTTCATTGCAGCATTATATACAACAGCCAAGATATGGAAGCAACCTAAGTTTCATTAACAGATCAACGGGTAAAGAAGTGTGCATATATACAAAGATTAAATCTTGGCATCTGCAACAATGTGCATGGACCTAGAGCCGTAATGGCGAACCTATGACATGCGTGTCAGGACTGACATGCATAGCCATTTTCGATGACAGAGAAGTATGGGGCCACATGCCGAGAAGGACGTTTCATCCTCAGTTCCTGCACGGCCAGGTGCAGTAGCCGAGGATAAAACATTTGCTGTAGTGTAGACACTCTGTGACGGAGGTCTGTAGGCCAAAACAACAGAACTCCGGCACTGAGCATCTAGTTCTAGGACTTCCAGTTAGGCCGTTTTTCTCTAAGTAACATACCACATGAGTTATGCTCGGTTTTTTTGGCGAATTTTGACACACCAAGCTCAAAAGATTGCCTAGCACTGACCTAGAGTGTATTTTGCTGAGTCAACTAAGTCAGACAGAAAAAGACAAATTCCAGATGAATTCACTTATTAGTGAAATTCAAAAAACAAAGTAAACAAATGAGCAGACCAGACACAGACTTTTAGATACATTTTGATGGCTGCTGGGTGGGAGAGAGGTTGGAGGATGGGTTAAAAAGGTGAAGGGATTTAGAAGGACAAATTGGTAGTCACAGAATAGAGATGGGATATAAAGTACAACATAGTAGGGTATATCGTCAATAACATGGTAAAAACTGATGTCAGATGGGTATTAGATTTAGCAGGGTGATCACTTCGTAAGTTATATAAATATTTAATCACCAGGTTGTACACCTGAAACTAATACAATATTGTATATCAACTGTAATTTTTTTAAATTTTTGAAAAATAAATAAAACTTTCTTACCAACCTCCTCTAACCCAACCTTCACTTAACCTATCACCCAAATGGCCAATGTTCTTAATTCCCTCATAAAACATACTGAGTATTGCCTACTGGACTTCTGGGAGGCTGCCCTCCAGCGTGCCCATGTACCCCTGTCCCCACCCGTTGAGTTGTGTACCCCAAAAACCAATTGTGACTGTTCCCATACCTGTTTATACCCGCTCTACTTGTTATTGCACTTATATAATTTAATTAACCATTATGTAAAGCACAGAAATGTGAAAGGCAAGAGAAAGAGTGATTTCATCTATGGAAACAAAGTTAAATCCTTTTAGAATGATTTGGTAATAAAGGCCACTAACTAAAAATATTTCTGTCAAATTAAGAATGGGTAAAAAATTGGGGAAAATCTTAAAATTCTAGAAGAATTCTTCATTCACATGGCTTCTCAAGTGTCTTTAAGTATTTCTCTAGTGAAGAAATTGAAAGCACAGAAAAAATGTAATGGGTGCTGCTTAGGTTGGAAAGCCTATAAAGAAAACTCCAGCAAACAGATTCCAACTCATCAGAAGACCTTATTCTAAAATCAAAAACTGGTGAGTGTACATAAAGATATTTTTACTCATCCTTTTATGACTCTGTTTTAACTGGCACAGTAGATAAAGTGTCGACCTGGAATGCTGAGGTCGCCAGTTCGAAACCATGGGCTTGCCTGGTCAAAGCACATATGACAAGTAACCAATGAACAACTAAAGTGAAGCAACTATGAGTTGATACCTTTCACTACTCCCCCCCCCCTCTATAAAATTAATAAATACAATCTTAAAAAAAAACAAAACAAAACAACATACACCATCAATAGAATGCAAGAACTGCCTACAGGAATAACAGCACATACACACACACAAATAAAGATTTTATCTCCATGTTTTGTAAATATATAAAGAAATAGCAGGCCAAATTAAAAAAGAAATTTGAATGAAACAAAGACAAAAGCACAAATTAAAGGAATGCCAGGTAAATAAGAAAAAAACAAATGTATGGAATTAAAATCACATTAAACACAAACAAGGCAAACCCAACTCTCTGAAAACCAGAATCAGTGAAATAAAAAACAAACATGAGAATAGTAAAAGTTTGTTACCGGCTTCTCTGTTTCTTTTTAAGACAGTCCGTGCACACAAGTGTGCATGTATGTAAATAATAATGTAGCAGGAAGCATAAAATTTAGGATAGAAACAGAGATGGGATGAAGACAGAGACAGAGACAGACATAGATATATACTAGATACTAATATATCTATACCTATATAAAATAGAGCTTCAAAATTCAAAGTATGATACACACAGAGAGAAAAAAATGACAACAGGAAGTCTGTCACAAATTGGCAGTGTATCTATCACTGGAAAGGGGCATTTCTGTGATTTTTTTTCTATGTGCTTTTCCATATTTTCTAGATTCTAATAACAAAATATTGCTATAGTCAGAAAATATTTTTGACATTAATAGTTGTTAAATACACAACATACAAGTGAAGAATGTTATAGATTAAGATGTATATAATTTCTTAGAATAAATAAATTTTTGCACAGAGCACTCAAGATACAGTTTAAAGGTTAACCTAAAAGAATAAATCTGGAAATGTCAATATATTTTTTAGCGTATGTTAAATGTGCATATAAAAGATGTTTCGTAGTCAATATAAAATGTTCTACACAAATGTACACTATTAATATTATTGTTGACAGCAGAGGTGATTATAGAAATAATACTTTCATGTTGCTCTCCTCCATTTTCAATCAATCTGTGTGTGCTGTCCTTTGTCTTCTAATATTCTAAGGCACAGTTTGCAACTTTTCTCCAGAAATACAGGTAAATTGGTAATAAAATATCTAGAAAGCCTGGGACAGGCCTTATCGCAGTGATCAATTCAACTACCAAGCAGGGAGCCCCACGTTCCCAGGTTTCAGGACTCTCTCTGCTAGGCAAAGGGGATCCAAACATGGAGCAACGTGACTTCCTCAAGTAGCTTTTGAGGTAGCCACCCTACAAACTACTGCCAGCATGGAAGAAAAGAGACCACTGTCCTCAGAACTGCTGGCAAGCTCCATTCAGAGTTAGACCAGGAGTGCAGCCTGGCTCCCAACCCAAGTCCTAACACAGGCGGGCTAGCCCTGTCTCCAGCAGGATGAGTTAGTTGCCTGACTGGAACTGGCCTCCCTCCCTGAGCCTCACAGGCCCTTGAAAGGCCAGATTAAAATGGATACCATCTGGGGCAGGCAAGAGTGGTTAGTGCGGTCCCATTTGTCCCTGAGCTGAGAAAGAGGAGTCCTTTCTTTGTTAGAGGGAGAGTAAGAGGAGGAACAGGGAGGTGCTGGGCCTGAACTGCTGCCTCTCCCTCCTCTCAGGGCTCACACACCAACTCCCACTTCCTCCCTTGACCCTCTTCTCTGCCCCAACCACCCCAGGTAACAAATTCCCAGGAAGTCTCAGCCCACTGGTGCAAAATTACATCACAATTCCACAGGTACCATTTGTGGGACATGAATTCCATCCAAAGTCATATTTGCACAGCATGAAATAGGAATGAGAAAAATAATAGAGCTACTTCTCAAACAGCAAATCAAGTCAGAGGTCTCTCAAGAGTATTTATAGTAAATAGAAAGCTGGCTAGATGACAGAGGTCTCTCAAGAGTATTTATAGTAAATAGAAAGCTGGCTAGTCTGATCTGTTGTGGCAATTCACATCTTCTTGTTGCCACATGCTTTTTAAAAAACTGGCATGCCACACGCCATATGGTAATTCCTGCGGGAATTCAAAAGGGAAAGCAAGGGACAACAGCAAAGGAAAGACAACCTCCACAGGTCTCAGACCTCAGACTGTTTTTGCTCAGGTCCAGACTTTGCATCTCAACTTTGGAAGGCTTTGCAAGCCAATCAGTTGCCATTTTCAGATCAGAACCTTCTCCTGAAGGTAAATTCACCCAATCATAGCTCATAAGATCTACATGTGATTCCCTTCTTTGCTTAAGCTACTTTGAGGTAGAATTCTATCTCTTGCAAACAAAAAGAAGTCCTGTTTAATACATAACAGTTTTTACCAGAGAGAATGGAATGGAAATAAGGAGAGTTCATGATATGGTTTGAATGTTTCATCAGCATTAAAGTAACTGATAGCATCTGTATCTACACCCGGGCAGGCTAATGTTCATCCTTGGACATCTTTCCATCCTGTGACTCCTGACCAATCCCAACTGCACTGACATATTCTTATACATTCAATTCTCCAGGAAAGCCTGCAGTCAGTCTGTCTCTGCTTCATTTAACTCTGAGAAGGGAATCATATATCCACCCCTTGGTCACAAGTTCTTAAGGAGATGCATCATTGGATCACAAGTACTGAGAGTAACAAAGCCACTAAATCAGTGGTTCTTAACCTGGGTTCTATCGAACCCTAGGGGTTCGATGAGTCGGTCTCAGGGGTTTGGAGAAGCCTCTGCCGCGGAGGCCAGAATAAAGTAATACTGTAATTTGTTGGGAGTTCATGCACTTTGTTGGTTTTGTTCTTTGAGCAAGGTGATGTTCATGCACGGCTCATTTTGTGCACCAGTAAAAAAACATATACCTATGTCTTGAATTTGGAAAAAATAATAATATTTTATTTATCACTAAAGAAGGGTTCGGTGAATGCGCATATGAAACTGGTGGGTTCGGTACCTCAAAAAAAGGTTAAGAACCACTGCACTAAATAGATTATTAAATTCTAAGGCACCCAAGAGAATTCATAATTCTTCCAAACTAAATGCTATGAATTCCTTCCAGTGAATTCCAACATTAAAAAAAAAAATCACTTACTGTAGCAAAATGACATCCTCAAGAGTTTCCAACAATAGACTATATTAATATTTTCAATTAAAGTGAAAATATAGCTCCTATACCTCCATTAAGGTGGGTTCTTTAAACACAGATTGGTTTGATCACAGTTGTTTATACTCATTGCTGTAAGAAATTCATAAGCCAAGACGAAGTTAAGTGTACAACCTTCTGAATTTAGCTCTATAGTAGCTACCTTTTATGCAAATCAAGTCCGCAGTGTATTGCCTTCCTTTCTCCTCTCAGGCACAATGTGCTTAGATTCTGTGAAAACCTTCCCCCAGCTTTTTTCCCCAATGAACTCAGGCCATGGAGAGATGCAAACAGTTGTTTGCTCCTCAAGCTGCGTCATCATTTGTTTACATGCCTCTCCCACTAACCTCAGCAAGTTGGATGACTTGATGACTAGTCTAGTGCAGTGTCTGGCAGACATTCTATAAACATTAATCCATGGATTTAATTAACTCCACTTGTCAGAATGTTACCAGAATATCTGGTTTGTGACCTTTGCATCACTGTTTGGTTTCAAGCATCTTGGAAAGTACTGGAGAGGAGCCTTAGAAACTTGGTGTCTGCCCACCCTTCAAAAACAAAGGGTCCCGAAACTGTTCCTTGTGCACAAGTTTTTCAACCTCTGTAGCATTAATACTGCAGCCCTGATTACAACTATCTGCCCCAGAGGTTGGTGCTTGACTTTTTAAGTGTCAGCTCTAGACTGGACAGGAGAGAGACCATTGACCTTCAAGGTGCCCAGTCATGAGAGACCACAGGATAGATAAGTGTACCGAATAGTGATGGAGCCACTTGATAATATACTTTCTCAGGGTATTTTAATGTAGCTTGCATAGAGAAAGCCATCATATAGTGGAAAGAGAAAAAAAATAAGAAAAAGTGAAACTTTAAAGAAGCCAAGAATAACCAAAGGCTGTGAGGACTCTAGGGGAAAGGAAAAGAAAGAGAACGTGCCTGACCTGTGGTGGCGCAGCAGATAAAGTGTTGACTTGGAATGCCTGAGGTCACCGGTTTGAAACCCCAGGCTTGCCTGGTCCAGGCACATATGGCAGTTGATGTTTCCTGCTCCCCCTTTCTCTTTCTCTCTCTCTCCTATATAAAATAAATACATAAAAATCCAAACAAAACACATTTTTTTTAAAAAGAGAACGAAAGTAGAAGGAAAAGACACAGCGAGAAGTTGAAATAAATTATCAGGAAAGTACTGCAGCTATTGCTATGTGATCTGAAATTTCCTTTATAATACATTATAAAGAGTTAATTTATCCAAAGGCCACATTAAGAGACTAGTGTAAGTTTTTCAACTATCTTTACCTCTAATAAAGAACAAAGGTTGTCAACCAAATGGATATTAAATATGGGCTTGTATTGTTGAAATCTGAGATGTTCAAGACTTGTGAATTACCTACAAATACTTCAGGGGCACCCCACCACTCCATGAAGGGGTGTAATCTACCATGTTCACAAGGCTGGACTCAGGAACAGGGCCACAGGCTTGAGATTCTGTACTCAAGCACAGTTTATTTGGACTATTTTGGTAGTCCAATGCCAACTCTAGGTTGAAATGAATCCTGCCTCTATAACGTCCTATTTGCCTCAGGTGAACAGCTTAATCAAAATAAATAAATACATACATGGGCAGAGACACAGACTGTTAAACTCACAAAATAGACTATAGGTGTGTTTATATGCCCTCTTACAAATAAACACTTGTTTTCATAACTAGGCATAGGGAATTGGTGGGAAACCTACAACCCTCACCATCCTCTAATTACTGAGCTATGTTAGTTGGGCTTACAGGAAAGTAAAGTGGCTTGAACAAGAGGCATATTTATGTCTTAATATTTCATTGTCCAGTGGTAACCAGTCCAGGCAGAAAGAGCATACATTCCTACTTCCAGATGACTGTTTCAGGTTTCACCATCTCCCATTGACCAGGAAGGAGGAAAAGGAAATGGAGGGCATGCCCTCCCCTTCCCCACTGGCTAGACTTTATCAGATGATCAAGCCCAGCTTCAAGGGCAGCAAAGAAACAAATTTCTACACTAGCAGCTAAAGGGCAACTGAGTGGAATTATGCTGTCATAGATCATTTTGGGGTGTTCAGACCTCTGCAGCTCCCATCACCTGAGGGAACATGTGGGAGGCCAGTTCTGCACAATATGAATGAGCTTGACAAGAAATGCAAGTCGCTGCTTAAGTAACATTAATAAGAAATCCACTATGACATCACTACATGAAAGAAACCGGTTTATAAGAAGAGAAAGACAAAAAAATAAATAAAATAAAAGTCAGGGCTCTGAAAAATAATTAGGTAAACAAAAACAAAACAAAATAAAAACAAAAGCTAAATGACCAAGAACAAACCACATCCTTGTTTCTAGCCTTCTTCAACCAGCTTAATTAGAGCTTTCTAAATCACATGGGAAAAGAATCTGTCCCTGCTCTACTCTGAAAAACACCCAAACAGATCATTGTAATAAGTCAAGTAACTGAGTAAAGGATAAAATCTTTATGACCCTGCTAGCATTCCAAGAACACCTCAAACCAGGTGGCTTTCCTCAACAGAAACTGTCTCGCAGTGCTGGAAGCGAGGAGTCCACCATCAAGGTGTCAGCAGGGTCTGTTCCTTCCGAGGGATGTGAGGGAGGAAGGATCTGCTCCAGGCCCCTCTCCTTGGCTTGTCAGACAGCCATCTTCTCATGTTGAAATTTCCCCTTTTTATAAGACACCAGTCATAGTGGATTATATTGGATTGTTTCAACTTGATCACCTCTGTAAAGACTCTCTCTCCAAACAAACCCACATTCTGAGGTACTTAGGGTTAGGACTTCAACTTATATATTTTGGGGTGGGCACAATTCAACCCATAACACAAACTTAGAAGCCCTTTAAATCTGACACCAAAGACTGCATACTCACTGTGGTATTATATCCTTTTTAATGCTTTTTATTGGAAAACATGGCAGATACAGAAAATGCATGAGACACAAATACACAATATAACAAGTAATTATAATGTGAACACCAGTGTAACTGCCATTCGAGTGAAAAAAAAAAACAGAGTACTGTCAGTAGCCAGGAGCCCCTGTGTGCCCTTTCCAGATCACAAATCCCTCAGGAGCTACGGCCATCACTCCCATAGGGAAATGACTGCCTTCCTTTCCTTCAGTTTTACCACTTCTGGCTACATCCCAAAACTATATAGTTTGATTTTACCTGTTTTTGAACTGGATGTAAGTAGAATAGTATTGTAATATATTACTTGGGGTTTTCTATCTCTCAACATGTTGGCAAAATTTATCCGTATACTTACACTGTTTTAATGGTTACAAGACTATTTCATTAATCAAAATCTAGTTTTGCTGATAAAATCATATTTTCTCTGATATTTACTGTTCTCACTCTTTTTAAAGATTCCTGTATTCTTTAATGTCTACATCAAAAGTCACATCAGCACATAAAACTACTCTGAGTAAAACTTACTTTTACACTTTGTTTTCCTTGCAAAAAAGATATTTTGCTTAAAGTTTCTGTCCACGTAGACAAATGATAATAAAAGCAGTTTCTTCAGTGTTGCCTCCAGATATTTCCCAGAAAAACTGAACAAGAAATGGTACTCACAGCAAAGTATATTTACCAACTGACCTGATACGTTTCTAGCAATGCTATAATACTCTAGGCTGAATTGGACCCCAGACCATTTCTCACGAATTGTGTGAACCACCAGGAAAAGGCAAGAGAAGGCCAGACTCAGTGGTTTGAGGGGATGGTCATTTGTCAAAGTGTGAGTTGACCGGCTTCACTGATGAATACAAGACCTTAAAGGAAGGAGGACAATATAACGTACAGGGATATACTGATCTTGGAGGCTTGCACAATTTTTGTTGGGTTTTCAAAGCTTGGAGATTTGCTCCTTTGTCAATTCTATTTGAGATCTGTTTAACTGAACAGTCTCAGTACATTGACCTTGTCTACCTGCTTACCTTCCAGAGGTATATTTCAGCCTCCAATCTCAGGTGGAATCTAACTCTAATTTGATGAACTCATCTACTGGTTAATGCCCTGGCCATGCAGACATAGACTGATCCTATACTTTTTGATTGATATATCATAAACTTATATCCTCCTAACTTCATTTCTTATTGTTGATAATCAGTTTTATTTTCTAATTCTAACTTAAATTCAAGTCCTTACAGTGATGTGACTCTCCTACTAAATGAATCACAATTAGAAAGTTGTTTTTCTCTATTGTTCTAGAGGTATCTCTATAAAGTAGAAATGAACTAAATAAAAAGGGAAACTGAAAGACTACTACAAACCTGAAATTTTCACTTAAAGTTCTTTAAATAATAAAGTAGGGCCCTCGCTGGTTGGCTCAATGGTAGAGTGACAGCCCGGCACGTGAAAGTCCCAGGTTGGATTCCCGGTCAGGGCACACAGGAGAAGTGACCATCTGCTTCTCCACTCCTTCTCCACTCACTCAGAAATAACACTCAGAAATAGCTACTGTTAACATTTTGGCATATATCCTTCTAGGGTTTTCTATTTGTAACTGAACAGGCAAATAGACACAAAAATGAGATCATGATACAATTTATACTATTTAATGACTAGTTTTATTGCATTAAAATATATTGTAGAAATCATCTTCTGGAAATAAATTTTTCTTTAAAATTTTAATTTATTTTTTACAGGGACAGAGAGAGAGTCAGAGAGAGGGATAGATAGGGACAGACAGGAGAGGAGAGAGAGGAGAAGCATCAATCATTAGTTTTTCATTGCCGCGACACCATAGTTGTTCATTGATTGCTTTCTCACATGTGCCTTGACCTCAGGCCTTCAGCAGACCGAGCCACCCCTTGCTGGAGCCAGCGACCTTGGGTCCAAGCTGGCAAGATTTTGCTCAAGCCAGATGGGCCCGCGCTCAAGCTGGCGAGCTCGTGGTCTCGAACCTGGGTCTTTCGCATCCCAGTCCTATGCTCTATCCACTGCGCCCCCGCCTGGTCAGGCTGGAAATAAATTTTTCTTTGCAGAATTACTTTTTATTTTAAGAATGTACTACATTTATTTATCAGACATTTATTTAAATAATCTTTTCCATGAACGTGATGTCTGACCAACGAGAACATCCCATTTTTATCTGCTGCCTTGGTAATTTGTTACATATTAAAATCAAATATAGTCAACTCTAAGAAGATGCTAAATAAACCTTAGCTACACCGAAGAATAATAATGACTGAGAAGAATTTCTCATAAGATCAAAAAGGATTTTAAATCTTTCATGTCTTATTGCTGACATATAAGCAAGACAGTCCTAAACACTCAAATTTATGACTTGGATAAAACCTATGTATGTCTTTTTCCCAGTAAAAAGTCCATTGCTTCCAAAGGCAACTGGGAATTTCAACAAAATTTAAATGGTCCTGTGATCTCCGTCACAAACGACCGTGTAAACATAGCTGCTGAATGTGTTCAGAAAGAGCCAAAGAAATGCAGTAGTACCTCAGCACCAGAAAAATAAAAGTTTCACAATGAAAACAACTTAGGAGACACACCCACCTCGTTTTATTAGGAAGAAATACAGTAACTCTTATAGCAAAGGGCAGGGGCAGGAAGTTAAGTAAAAAGAAATAGATACAATTTTTCACAGACATTTGTAGGAGACCTTAGAAGACCCAAAAACTTCAAGCTGAATCACACACTCGAGGACATAGTAAGACTGGTAGTCACCACATAGCAGAAGGTGGCTTCTATTTACTGCTAAAATTCTATTCCAGATGATAATTAGGAACATACAAATGCTTGAATGTAATATGCTTCTTTGTATGTGCATAGTGTTCCCCACACTACACATCTATTCCCATTTCTGCAGTACTATTCAATTTTAAGTCCTCTAAGTATAGTATCGGATAACTTTCTTTAAATGTTAAACATAGTGATAAATTAATTACTTTTAAACTTAGAGGCACAATAATTACTCCCTCATTTGGAAGAAAATATGAATGGAAAGTTCCATGAAATTTTAAGGAAAGATAATTTTATTTAATCATGCATTCTTTTAATAAACCTCTGCAATCTGACTTGGGGGTATAAATTTTGCCTGAAGCTCTCCTCTCCACGGTTGCCAGTGACTTCCTTCATACCATATGCAATACTTCTCATTGTTAACTCTCTTTTCCTAGGATTTCTCCCTGTAGATAACATTTTTTCTTAACATTCACTATTCTATAGCTTTCATAACAATACACCATCCTGCGGCACCTCTCCCTTTTTCTTTCCTTATTTGGTTAATTCAGATATTACCCAGAACCTAATAGGAGATGAGCACAGCACTGGGTCCTATAGATAAAGGAGGCATGTCCTGTCCTTGAGGAGAAAGATGCAGGAAACTACATATTTCTGTCAGCCTCTCCCAGGCTGACAGAAGAGTACCAGGGAGAGATATTTAAGTTGTAAATCAGAATTGAGTATTTATGATCACAGAAGGCTTCTTGGAGGATGTGGTGCTGTTCAACCAGGTTTACATCAGACATATTTTATTTCCCAGAGTAGCCCTCAGGCCCTCATCTGCCCAGAAATCCTTCTAGATTCTCCCTAGGCAGCTCTCTGGTTTACTTCTATGACAACTATTTCTTCCCTTTCTCCACTGTCCTCAAAATTTCCAGACAGCCTCCATCTGTCTCACTCCCAGACAATGACCTAATTAACCTTCAACTTCAGAGCAAATAGAAATATAGTCCACTAACAGAAAAGTCTTACTATTAAAAGATGAAACCCGGAGTACAGAGGATGGTGGAAAACCGCTGTTTTATTATTCCATAACCCCCATCTCCCAACATGAATACTTTGAAAGGCGCAGGGAAGCCCTTTCTCTCCTGTTTGTCAATGATTCCTTATATCTTACTCCTTCACCAGAGCCATACACTGCACTGCGTCTCATCTTCCTCTGCTGCTGCCCAAAGTCTCCACCATTTGGTTCCACTGCATTTTCTCTCAGTGGAACAGCATGCAGGACAGAATGGCAGCGAAGGGGAAGATACCTCCTCTTCAGAGAATCAGGAGGAAGGATGTCCCATATCCAGCATGAGACTGAAGTGTCTTGGCAAAACTCTAGAACCCAGGAACATGTCCAGATCTCCATCCCACCTTACCGAAACTGCTTCCATTAACCTGGCTTGGTTCTAAGCCCCAGAAAAATTGGACATGGTGGGAATGAAGGAAAGAAAGTCCATTTCTTCCCATCAACTTTTATGTTTTCCTCTCCTGCTTTTCAGAAATCAAAATTAGATAAGCTGGAAGCTAACAATTGCTTTTGGAAAGCATAAAAAATGCATTTTATATGCAAACAATGGTTCTTCTCCAGAAACACAATTTTGTTCAAATTCTGCTTATTTGTAGAACTGCGTGGGTTACATGCAAGGAAGTCACTGGAAGAGGTTTTGGAATCAAGTTAATCGAAGTTGTGGCTTAGCAAACAAAAGTCAAAAATGTAAGTCTATAAATATAACTTCCCTATAACCTGAAGGTACTGAGACAGTCAAGTGCAGTCATTCACTCGGCAAATATGTAGTAAGCATCTATCACGGAGCAGAAAATGCACTGGGTACACAGTATAATGAAATAGATATGCCTACTGCTTAAAGACTATTGAGGAAACAGATAATAAACAAGTAAATATGTGGCATGGTACCAAAGAATCGAATAATTAATATTGATGTTTTAAAGTCAGGTTTCTGGTCCTCTCCTTTCTGTAGGGAGTGAAAGTAAAGGAACGTGAAAGTTTCCTAGCTTGCAAAGACATACTGTGTAGGAAACCCTTCTTACCAGGAAGCTTAAAAGGGCATTTTATAATTTAGGCTAGGCATACAGAGAGATCTTGTAAAAATAATTTTTATACTTATGTGATTTACACCAACTCAGGATAGACAACAGTATTATTGTGTTTTAAAAAAAAAAAAAATTGTGCTAGGGAGATTTAGATTTCCCCTTCTCCCACTTCTGTGAGAAATAAAGTAAACACCTAACCAGGTGTGGGGATGCTAGGGATAGATAAGGCAAGTCATTTTTCCTTTCCCTTTCTTCTTTAATGGGCCATTTGCTGCAGGCGCTTAATCCCCTGGCGCCATGTAAAATTCCCCTCCCCTCCTGAAAAATGTGTGATTGATGTATATACCTCTAAACCAGTGGTTCTTAACCTGGGTTCTATCGAACCCTAGGGGTTCGATGAGTCGGTCTCGGGTTCGGAGAAGCCTCTGCCGCGGAGGCCAGAATAAAGTAATAGCGTAATTTGTTGTGAGTTCATGCACTTTGTTGGTTTTGTTCTTTGAGCAAGGTGATGTTCATGCATGGCTTATTTTGTGCACCAGTAAAAAAACATATACCTATGTCTTGAATTTGGAAAAAAAAATCATATTTTATTTATCACTAAAGAAGGGTTCGGTGAATGTGCATATGAAACTGGTGGGTTCGGTACCTCAAAAAGGTTAAGAACCACTGCTCTAAACAAAGGAATGGCAAATGAACACTAGAAAATTTGGGAATATCTTTTAATATGTAGAACATTTTCGCTATAGTGTTACCTTATAAGTTTTAGTATGTATAAATGTTTTTTATAAATCCTATAGATGAGTGTTAAAAGCTTGCTAATGTATTGTGTCATCATTTCGCCCTCCCCCTTTTCCCACCAACCTGTGCGTGATCAAAGGTATATAACCTGCCTCAGCGTGCAGGATTTGGGTCAGCTTTGGCCCATGTTAGCCATATTCGGCCAGCATATTAAATTTCCTCCTTTTAATAAAACTCCTTAAAATTCATCTGGACTTGGTGTCTCTACATAAACCTGGGGAAATGGTACTTTATAACAAATAGAGCACAACAAATGGTAATAGATGTTTGTATAAGACCCTGCAATAAAATAATACTACTTCTTAGCAGGATGAAGGAGTTACCAAGAAAACATGGTAGAAAATTGCAACAAATTATTGGTCTAGTGTGGTAAAGTACCAAAGAATGGAAAAATTAATTATACTATTTTAGGAAGAAAAGTCAGGGTTTTTGCCCCCTCCTTTCTGTAGAGAATAAAGGGAGAGAATATGGGAGTTTCCTGGATATACTATGTACTGAGATAAGAAACCCCTTTTTACTAAGAGGCTTAAAAGGCATTTTTTTAATTTAGGCCAAGCATTCAGAGAGATTTTGTAAATATAATTTTTATACTTGTGTGTGATTTACACAAACTCAGGATGGACAAATAGCATTGTATTGTAAATGGAAAGGTTTTGTACTAGGTTTTGTTTGTCTGTTTGTTTTAGCTAGTAAGCGTTTATTATGTGCTAGGCATTGTGCTAAGACCTTGACATACTTATTATTTCATTTTACAGTAATCACATGTATGTATCCTTATTGTACATTGATGAAAATGAGGCCAGAGAGATTAATCAACTTGTCCAGTATCACAGAGCTAGAATTAGAATGGAGAACCCCAGGCATTGAGGATAGCCAGGTAGGTCCAAGCTTCCACCCTAGATGGGAATTGCTGGGTGGTTCTCAGTCAGGGCACATGCAGAAGTCTGTCTATCTCCTCTCTTGTAACTTAAAAAAAGAAGAAGAATGGGGCCAATTCTAAGCATATGGTGTATCCATGGCATAATACAGCCTTAGTCTCTTTCCCAATACTTCCAACTGAAGGCAGATAATGTTTCCTTCATACAGTAAAACTCATCAGCCCTAATTATAGGTAGTTGTTCTTCCTTAATTCACCTTGGTTGAATGAATCACAGAGTTCAACCACCTCCTAAACATGCCTCAAAATCACTTTTACCATCACAGCTGGCCTATCCTTGTCTTTATTATTGATTTTAATTTGTGTTTACATAGATTCTAATTTTGCCCCAATTCATTCCCCCTCCTCCATATTCCCCTCAACATCTCTTTTGCCTCCTTCCCATAGCACCCTACTCCCTTCCCTTCAGGTTTATCCCATCGTATCATCCTCTCACCACTCTTATTCAAAATAGTCCTGGAAGTCCTCGCCACAGCAATCAGACAAGAAGAAGAAATAAAACGCATCCAAATTGGAAAAGAAGAAGTAAAACTATCATTATTTGCAGACGATATGAAATTGTATATAGAAAACCCTAAAGTCTCAGTCAAAAAACTACTGGACCTGATACATGATTTCATCAAGATGGCAGGATATAAAATTAATACTACGAAGTCAGAGGCATTATTATACCCAACAATGAACTGTCAGAAAGAGAAATTAAGGAAACAATCACCTTCACTATTGCAGCCAAAAAAATAAAGTACCTACGAGTAAATTTAACCAAGAAGATTAAAGACTTGTACTCAGAAAATTATAAAATATTGATAAAAGAAATCAAGGAAGATACAAACAAGTGGAAGCATATATCGTGCTCATGGCTAGGAAGAATAAACATCAGTAAAATGTCTATATAACCCAAAGCGATTTCTAAATTCAATGCAATACCAATTAAAATACCAATGAAATACTACAAAGATACAGAACACATATTCCAAAAATTTATATGGAACCAAAAACACACAAATACCCTCAGCAATCTTGAAAAGGAAGAATAAAGTGGGAGGTATCACAATTCCTGATATCAAGTTATATTACAAGGCTGTTGTACTCAAGACAGCCTGGTACTGGCATAAGAACAGGCACATAGATCAATGGAACAGAACAGAGAACCCAGAAATAAACCCACACCTTTATGGACAACTGATATTTGACAAAGGAGGTAAGAGCATACAGTGGAGTAAAGACAGCCTCTCCAACAAATGGTGTTGGGAAAGTTGGATATCTACCTGCAAAAAAATGAAACTAGACCATCAACTTACACCATTCACAAAAACAAACTCAAAATGGATAAAGGACTTAAATGTAAGCCATGAAACCATAAGCATCTTAGAAGAAAACATAGCCAATAAGCTCTCCGACATCTCTCGCAGCAGTATATTTGCTGATTTATCTCCATGGGCCAGTGAAATAAAAGACAGGATAAGCAAATGGGACTATATCAAACTAAAAAGCTTTGGCATAGCTAAAGACAATAAGAACAGAAAAAAAAGACAAACTATACAATGGGAGAACATATTCGACAATACGTCTGATAAGGGGTTAATAACTAAAATTTATTAAGAACTTGTAAAACTCAACACCATGAAGACAAACATTCCAATCAAAAAATGGGCAAAAGAAATGAATAGAAATTTCTCCAAAGAGGACATACAGATGGCCAATAGGCAGATGAAAAAATGCTCAACATCACTAATCATTAGAGAAATGCAAATTAAAACCACAATGAGATATCACCTCACACCAGTCAGAATGGCGCTGATCAGCAAAACAACAAAGAACAAGTGCTGGCGAGGATGTGGAGAAAAGGGAAACCTTCTGCAGTGCTGGTGGGAATGCAGACTGGTGCAGCCACTGTGGAAAACAGTATGAAGATTCCTCAAAAAATTAAAAATTGAACTGCCTTTTGACCCAGCTATCCTATTTTTAGGAGTATACCCGAAGAGCACCATAGCACTGTTTCAAAAGGAAAAATGCACCCCCATATTTATGGCATCATTGTTCACAATAGCAAAGATCTGGAAACAGCCCAAGTATCCATCAGTGGACGAGTGGATTAAAAAGCAGTGGTACATATATACAATGGAATACTATGGGGCCATGAAAAAGAAGGAAATATTACCTTTTACAACAACATGGATGGACATGGAAACTATTATATTAAGTGAAATAACCCAGGTAGAAAAAGAAAAATATCATATGACCTCACTCATTTGAGAAATCCAATGAACAATGTAAACTGAGGAACAAAATTAAGACAGAGGAGAGATTACAGGGACCAGAGGAAATGTGTACTAGGTTTTGAATGAAAGCAGGAAGGAGAGTTGAATCCCCTCCCCAACTGTGAGGAAGGAGGTAAACAACTAGCCAGGTGCAGGGGAAGGGAAAAAAACTTAAGCAGCCTTTTCCTTTTTTTCCTTTTCTTTCTTCTTAATGGGAGATTCCCAAACGCTTAATCCTCTGACATCATGTAAGCCCCTCCCATCCTGAAACTGTGTGATTGATGTATGTACCTCTAGACCAGGGGTGCCCACACTTTTTCAGCTTGCGAGCTACTTATAAGATGACCAAGTCAAAATGATCTACCTACAATAAAAATGCAAAACATAAATTTATTTTTTCTATATTATCATTATTTAAGTTACTATGATTACTATTTAATATTGTGTATTCTTCTTTCACCTTCCTCCTTCTCAGCTCTCTTTTCGAATGAAAGTAGTTTTTATGAACAGTCCGAAAAAGCTCCTCCACATTCCCCTTCTTTGGAATAGCAATGGCACACAGACAGATGAAGCAAATGCACTTAAAATATGACAGTGAAAAAACTCCCCTCCCATTCTGTATGAAAATGGTAGGTTTTAGGCTTCTTACTCGGACCAGCTACGGCACTCCTTTTTATACCCTTTGTTGTTTTTAGTTTAAATAAATTGAAGGCTAACTATGCAGCAATGTAACTGAACAAGTTAGCGCGGTTTAACGCGCATGCGTAGGGTGTCAAAAGTTCAGACGTCAGATTGGCTACCCTGTATGCCAATCAAAAGACAAATGTCTTTTTAATGTCATGCGATCTACCCACACTTCCTTCCTGATTGTCCATTAGATCGCGATCGACGTATTGAGCACCTCTGCTCTAGACAAAGGGATGGCAGATAGACACTAAAAGATATAGGAATGTCTTTTAATATGTAAAACATTTTTCACTATTGTGTTACCTTATAAGTTTTAATATATAAGAATATTTTTTATAAATCCTATAGAAGAATGTTAATGATTATGTCATGCTCCCCTCCTCCTCCTTTTCCCGCCAACCTGCATGTGATCAAGTGTATATATAACTAGCCTCAGAGTTATATATACTGGGGACTGCACGATTTGGGTCAGCTATACCTTGTGTTTGTCATATGCAGCCAGCTTATTAATAAATCTCCTTTTAATAAAACTCCTTAAAAATTCATTTGGACTTAGTGTCTCTACGTAAACCCGGCAGAACAGTACTTCACAACACTAGGACAGTGGTCAGCAAATCGCAGCTGGCGAGCTACATGCTCACTCATCTCCTTAATGAATAGCACGCGGCTCCCAAGCCCCGGTTTGCCAACCACTGCCAGGGAAAGAAGCAGAAGGTATTTTGTGGTTCCCACTAGTCTTGAGACTGGCCTGTTTCCAACCTCTCTGGGCCTTGTTTTCCCCACCTGAAAAGTGAAGAATGTGAAAGCTGAGGCTGTGAAAAGTGCAGGGTGGAAGGGGAGGGGAAAACGGGAGGAGGGAAGGGAGTCGGAAAGGGGAATGAGGGGAAGGGGGAAAGGGGAGGAAGGTGAGGGTAAAGGGGAGCCACATGCTCACTCAAGTATGCATAAATTATGCGTCTCCCGTAGCTTGACCGACCAGCACCCCCGCATGTGGTATTTTGTGGAAGAGCCACACTAAAGGGGCCATAGAACAGCATGTGGCTCACAAGTCACAGTTTGCCGACCACTGGTCTAGGAGACACCTGCATTTAAACTCCAATTTGCAAAACAGCTCTGGGAAGTCTTCAGGCTGATAACTCACTAAATCAAAGTGGACTCTTACAGAGTTTTATATACAATCAAATTAATACCCCATGTACTATATGGGTTATCAGCCAAAGACACCATACTTGAGCCATAAACAAAATCCAACTCACACAAACTTCAGAGTGTCATTTCCACATAACCAATAAAGTCTCCTCGGTCAGTCACCAAACGCAAATGATTCAGTCCCAAATGACACGGAAGCCAAGAAGCCATTCAGTAGGAAGGGTATCTCCCAGATATCTCAGATAAGGGTGAAGGAATTTTTTAAAATAGGGTTTCTGAATAACAATGGCAAAATACAAGCAATTCCTTATTTCTTTCATTGGCTCACGTCTTCTCAGTGGCATTTTCACAGTACTGGAAACTCAGCAAATGGCTCAATGACCTACCAAAAAACTGGGGAAACATCTCTCATTTGAAGCCCTGAACCCTAAATGAATAAGACAGGAGAATTTCATCTAATTACCCCAAAAATGTGAGCCCCCCCACACCAGAATCCAGACTTCGCACATGAAGGGAAGCAAACTACTCCCTCGTGGTGCTTTCTAAGGCAGTGGGGAGCCCCTTATGCCAATACATCTATTACTACCAATTCCACTTTAATTCCCGCCAATTATACTTCCCAGCATGCAGTGTGGCCTTGGGACACTTTGA
The DNA here is from genome assembly GCA_037038555.1 of Rhynchonycteris naso. Taxonomy (NCBI): domain Eukaryota; kingdom Metazoa; phylum Chordata; class Mammalia; order Chiroptera; family Emballonuridae; genus Rhynchonycteris; species Rhynchonycteris naso. The sequence continues at coordinate 37,506,336 of CM072997.1, read as the reverse complement.
TCTACAAGTATGAAGTCAGTTGTTAGAGAAGTTAAGCCTAGAATAACAATAAGCAGTAGACTCTATGGTTTACAAAGCTGCTGTGTTAAAAAATTACTACTGTGTTAAAAAATTACTACTGGAACAGCAATAATGTTAGTCCATCCAGAAACAAATTCTTACCCTTAAAAAAATGAAAACAAGGACAAATCAGAAAAGCCCTCATTTGGACAACAGTTCCATAAACAATAAAGACCACAGTAAAACAGTGCACAGGACTCAGTCATCCATTTTAAAAGCTAAAAAAAAGATACTGAAACCTAAAAAGCAAACCCAGAATAAAGACACCAATAATAAATATAGCCTACATCAGGAATGAACAGATTTCCCCTCATGTAAGACTAAGAAGAAAAAACAAGCATAGGTCCTAATAAAACATTTATTGCATAAAAGACACAAGTTACATAGGAAATTTAATTAGGTCAGAGTTGACTTCAGATCAGTGGGAAAAGAAAGGATTAAATAATAAAATAAAAAGGAAGAGAAGAAAAAGAAGCAGCAGCAGCAGCAGCACAGACATATGATTAAACACTTGGAAGGAAATTTCCTAGGTCCCTAAAAAATAAACCCCAAAAAGATTAAAGAGTTAAAAATTTCTTAAAGAACAGAAATCATCATGTCATTTACTGTAAACAACCTGCTTAAAGGGCATTGGTGGTTTTCCACTGCTCTTCCAAAAAAGCTCAAAATCCACAACAGGACTATAAGGCCCTACACGTCCAGCTTCATAATTCCTCTCCGGCAATAATCTTGATGTATTCACACTTCTTCATCATCTTTGTGCATCAGCCACAACAGCCTTAAGGGGGCCTGAAATATACTCCCACTATCCCCTTACTGTGATTTAACTATAGTCTTCGTCAAGGCCTACCTTAAGGTCACTTCCTTAGGAAAGCCTCCCTGAACCTCTCCAAGTAGGTCAGTTACACTTACTAGGCATTTTTATACTACCATTTACCACTCCATCATAACATCTGCCACAGTTTTAATTTTGTTTGTGCAAACTTTAAAGAAATTAAAAATCTGTTTTCCACTAAACTGAGGCTCGAAAAGGGGAGGAATTATTGTTTGTGTCACAACTGACTTGACACTGCCACTAAGAGACATTCAGTAAATACTTCTGGAATTAAAATATGTGAATAAAGAACTGATCTAAAACATAAATGATTACATAATCTTGCATTGGAGGTAGACATCTTAAGCATAACACAAAGGCACAAACCATAAAGGAAAAAAATTTCTAAATCTGGCTACCAAAAAAAAAATCTGTAAAAAACATTATAGCCTGACCAGGTGGTGGTACAGTGGATGGAGCGTCAGACTCAGACGCAGAGGTCCCAAGTTCAAAACCCGGAGGTCTCTGGGCTTGAGCACAGGTTCATCTGGCTTGAGCATGGGCTCACCAGCTTAAGCGTGGAATCAGAGACATGACCTTCTGGTCACTGGCTTGAGCCCAAAGCTGCTGGCTAGAGAAAGGGGTCACTCGCTCAGCAGTAGCCCCCCAGTCAAGGCACATATGAGAAAGCAATCGATGAACAACTAAGGAGCTGCAACAAAGAATTGGTGCTTCTCGTCTCTCTCCCTTCCTGTCTGCCCCTGCTGTCTCTCTCTCTGACTCTGTCTCTGTAAAATAAAAACAGAAACAAAAAGACGTTATAAACAAATCTAAAAGTCAAATTGAAAACTGGGGAAAATGTTTACAATATCACTAAGAGTTGATAGTCTTAAAAAATAGCTTTTCACAAACCAATAATCCCCCCTCAAAGAAAAACATGCAAAAGACAAAGTTAAGCCGTCTCAGAATACTAGTTTCTAAACATAAAAACATTCAGTGTCATTAGAAAATAAAAAACGCTTATTCAAAAATTATATTTTTACGTAACATTTTTTTAATTAAAATGTCCAATGTTAGAAGGAGTAAACACAAAGTTTCATATATTCCAGGTAGGAATATGAATTTGTAGAACTTCAGAGGACAGTGCTGCAATATGTAGAAAAGAAAATACAGCCTTTGATCCTCTTCCAGGAAAAAAAAAATTCACTGGAAAATTACTTATAAATAATGAAAGACCACAACATTGAAATACCATGGTACACCTGTTAGAATGGCCAAAATCTCTAACTCTGACAACAGCAGACAATGTGGAGCAACAGGAAGTCTCACTCCTTGCTGATGGGACTGCAGAACGGTACAGCCACTTTGGAAGACACTTCAGTGGCTTCTTACAAAACTAAACATACAATCCAGCAATCATACTCCTTGGTATTTATCCAAAGTTGTTGAAAATTGATGTCCACACAAAAATCTGTACACAGATGTCTATAGAAGCTTTATTCATAATTGCCAAAACTTGGAAGCAATCAAGCTACCCTACATTAGGTAAATGAATAAATAACCTGTGGTACATCCAGACAATAAAACATTTATTCAGCGTTGAAAACAATGAGCTATCAGGCCATGAAAAGTCATGGAGAAATCTTAAAGATATATTACTAAGTGTAACACAGGAGGTCCAGACCCAGAAATCAGTCTGGTGGCGTTGTGGGATCCCGAAGAAACCACGAGGAGAACCAGATGGAGCAGACACAGCTTTTATTACTTACCTGCAGGGGCAGCACTGGTGGCAGCAGTTTGGTGAAAGCTCCATGCCCCAATTGAGGAGGGCCACAGTTTTCATAGCTAAGCCCTAGGCCAGGGGTCCCCAAACTTTTTACACAGGGGGCCAGTTCACTGTCTCTCAGACCATTGGAGGGCCAGACTATAAAGAAAACTATGAACAAATCCCTATGCATACTGCACATCTTATTTTAAAGTAAAAATGTATGTCCCGCATCACTGGAAGTAGTACTGCCACACAGTACTCCTCTCACTGACCACCAATGAAAGAGGTGCCCCTTCCAGAAGTGCGGCGGGAGTGGATAAATGGCCTCAGGGGGCCGCATGGGGCCCACAGGCTGGGCTGTAGTTTGGGGACCCCTGCCCTAGGCAATTGCTTAAATGAAACTCTTTGTCTACAGGCAAGCAAGCAGGTGAGTAAGCAAGCAGGGGGTAAGAGAGACAGAGAGACGATTACGTGCTGTTCTGTGCTGTTTCTCTTAGATAATATCTGGTGACTCAGTTCCTTGGTCCTTAGTAAAGCCTCAGGTGCAGTTTTATTACTCTCTCCCATAGCTCGTGGCCAGGATCCATGACCATGGTGCCAGAGGCTGAGGAGGGGGAAGGGCCATGTCCAGCATCGACACTACACTATGTGAAAGGAGCCAATCTGAAAAGGCTACATGATGTATGATTCCAATTTCGTGACATTCTGGAAAAGGCAAAACTATGGAGACAGTAGAAAGATCAGTTTTTGCCAGGAGTGAGGTTGGGGAGGAAAAAGAATAGGCAGAGCACAGATTTTAAGGGCAGTGAAAATACTCTGTATGATAAGATAATGACGGGTATATCATTATACATGTGTCCAAACCTACTGAATGAACAACACTAAGAGTAAACCTTTAGGGTAATTATGGTGTGCCAAAGCAGGCTCATCCTTGGTAAAAACAAACAAACAAACAAAAACCTACCACTCTGGTCAGTGTTGTTAATGAGGAAGGCTATGCAATTGTGGGAGCAGAGGCTATTTGGGAAATCTCTCAACCTTCCTCTCAATTTTACTATAAAATAAAACTGCTCTTAAAAAGTAAAGTCTTTTTAAAAAGACTGAAAACAACACAAACATCTAAAAATGGGGGAAATTTTTTTACAACACACAAAAATAAAATGCCAATAATATCATATGATAGATGGATATTCAATAACATAGGAAAAGTGAAAAGTGTGGGTTTAAAACCGGTATAATTTTGGTTTCCTTATGTAAAACATATGTATATGGAAAAACAGAAGGAATACTGGGAAGATATGCTAAAATGTTAACATCAGTTATTACAAGGTGGAGAATTTATGGTGATTTTTATTTGCCTTGTTTTATTTTACATTTGCCACAATGAAGGTTTCTATTCTGTAATCAGAGAAAGACTATTGCAAAATGAATAATACCTCACACTATTTTAATATGTACTTTCTGTGTGCCAAGCACTATTCTAAACATTACACATGTTGCCTCATTTATCCTATAAGGTGGGTGGTAGCCCTATGAAGTAGGTATTAATATCTCCATGTTACAGATGAATTAAATGGGACAAAACAAGAAATATTCTTTATTCAGTAATTTTCTGAAATCTGATTAAAGTTAATTTTCTAACATTTTCCAAACAACAAGCACTTAAACTTAAAATAATCAAGACACTCCATGTAGAGCTAAAATTAGAGCCTCCAAGCTCAGACTTGGCTGAAGGGCTCAGATTCGAGGTGAGGAAAGGAAAAGGGACAGGCTCTGATCAAATACCTCCAGTGAGAACACAGATAAGTTAGGGCCTTTGTACCATACCTTCCACTTGCCCGATGCAAGCTGAATTCGGCTCTAGAGCTTTACACTGAATTCTGTACCCTTTCTAAATTATAAAGAAAAATGTCCTCCCCAGGGATTAAATGAGCATGCTTTTATGAGACCAAGCACTGCATTTCATCACCTCCCTCATGGAAAAGAATTCCACACGATTAACCCACCAAAGCCCTTTTCACCACGAGTTAACGTTACTGCTTTATACATATCCTGTCTTTTTTCTGACTCTGGCTATCTGTTGGCCCATCCTCTGTGCAAAACGGAATATTCTAAACTTTCCAGACATGTAACCCCTGCTGTGACCCAAAGGATGAATCTGCCAAGTTGAAAGCACTGTGCCTTGGAAGGCCAATGTCTGCCCTGGTGGCAACAGCAGAAGACGATGCTAGCCCGGCAAAAAAATCACTTAGAAATACATTTGATGAGTAAAACTATCAGAAGCTACTTAAATCCGTACTCAATATGGCTGTGGCAGGCATGCAAACAAAAACTGGTAAGAAAAGACCATACTTTCAGAGATTATTTCTATAGTTTGTTACAAAAACTGGTAAGGAATTATTTAATATACTTAATGTACAACATAATGTGCACTGATCATTCATTAGATACCTATGCCTGCCACAGTATTAAGCATTTAATGTAGTATCTTATTAGGATCTCAGAATAACCCTGAGAGGTATAAATTAACTCTGTTTTTACAATTAAGGGAACTCAAAAATCAGAGATTAAATAACTTCTACTCGGTCACAAACTAATAAGCAGAAGAGTTGGGATTCAAAACCACATCCAGCCAATTCCTAATTCAGTGCTCTTTCTACTGCACCACACTGCTGCCCTGTGTCAGCTTAACACACCAGCAGTTCCCAACAGACCTCCCACCTGAGTGAGTCAGTAAGATGTACCAGTAGCCTGGCATTGGCTTGGTATTTGCTTTACCAGTACATGTACTAGCCTGTTGGGAGTCCCATCTGTGCTGTCCACCCCTCAGAAATATCTAGCATAGTGAGGACATCTCATATGCAGGGTGGAGACCCAACTCCTTCATCATCACTACAGATACAAGGGACACATGGAAAAAAACTAGGAAAACCTCTCTGATGGATATCCAGCTGCCTTCAACAGTATTAGGGCTAATTCTAGGATAAAGGTAGTTATTGACGTCTAATTTTAATGTTCAGCTGATTACTACCCACAAGATTAGGGAATAAATCAACCATCTGCCCCAACCATCCTGTGTCACGGAACAAAACGGGTCATCCTACTGTGCTTAGGGAGCCCCAGCAGTTAGGACACAAACAAGAGAGGCTCCCTAAAGCCTTTTTAGTAGAGCTTTCCTTACATGTTGAAGCAATGAAGCTGTGACTCTAAAATTTTAACCACCTGATGTCACAATACAGAGAATATGTAAAGCAAGAAAAGGGAGGAGGACTCCAGCCTATCACTAGAAAATCATTTAAAAAGTAACTTTTAAAATTTTTCTTGGCATTTTGGAAATATCTCTTTTAAGTCTTCTTAGAACAGTGTGGGAAGATCAGTATCTGACAATTGCATTGTGCCAAGAGATTACAATAAATATCTGGGGTGCTTTCATTCTGGATTTTCCAGAATATACTATTTAGTATCTGCAAGTACTACTTCCCAAAACGAGCCTTTATCACCCAATCAGTGTGTAAAAGAACCACCTGGAGATAGTGTCCAAATGCAGATTCTGACTCAACAAAACTAGAATGAAGCCTAAGATTCTGTATTTCTAACACACACTCGCAGGCAACTCTGACAGCAGGGACCAGTCTTCAGAAGCAAAGATCTCAGCCACTGTTTCTTCACTGAGATCCTCACATGCCGGGGCTCCCCCACTTCTTCTACTCCAGGGAACAGAAGTGCTTTATTGTGTGTTCATTATTTTTGATAAAAATATTGTTTTCTGGTTCAATGACAAGATCTCTTTTTTGCAGTAATAATTGACAGGCACTTCCAGAAAAGTAGTTTGCTTAACTCAGCTTTTCTCATAAAGGAGTCTGCGAACATCTTCTTGATGGATCCTCAAAAACAATTTTTCGTAAAAGAGGTCCATACAGTGACTTCATGCTCAGAGATTTTCCTCTCTCAGCAGCAAAGCCAACATCCAGGGGCAAAATGAAGGACGGCCACCTAGGAGTGGGCAAAAGATAGGAGGCAGGGTAGATTCAGAAAGTCACAGAGCTTCCTTCTTGCCTGCAAACCTCTGAAATGGATTACTGAAAAAGTGGCTTGTGAGAACTTTAGGGGCAATAAAAAGAGGCATTCACTAGAAAACAGAAAGGTTTCACTAAGAATAAGTTATGCCAAACACTACTTCCTTTTTAACAGGCTTATAATAATGGTGGATTATGACAATGCTTTTCGACAGCCTATCTAGATTTCAACAAGGTGTTTGAGTCTCTTAAAATAGTCTTGTGGCCAAGAAGAGAGAAATTCAGCTTAACTATCGTGCTGAATAGATCACAGGTGGTTAAACTGAGTAACAAAAGACAATGGATAAGAAACCCTTCATGGCTCTGTCCCTTCAACCCTCCAACCCCCTCCCAAGCTCCAACAAAATTAGGAACAACCACAAGTTTCTAATGGTGATTTAATGGTTAATGCTTAAAGAGAGGTTGGAAATAGAAAAAGATAAAATGGATAGCAAAGATGTAGTACAGGTTTCCCCAGTTAAAATTGAAGAACTATAATAGAAAATGAGCACCAGTAAACAGTATTCTCAAAGCATATGGGAGGAGGGAGAGGCAGTGGAGATGCATGTGAGGAGGGCTGATCCAAAGTTTTTCTTCCATCTTAAGCATCATGCTATCCTTCTTCTCTGGAACCGCAGAAAGTCCTAGGAGGCATCATTCTGTTGTTTTAATTCTGAATCATAAAGCAAAAAAGGACCAGCTTTGATAAAGACACCAAAAAGTGGCCTCCTCAAATGCTTATAATCTTTAGTAAATCAAGTTATCCTTTTTTCCTGTAGTTTATCCCTAAACTACAGGAAAAGAGGATCTTCCATTAAACAACTGATAACAGAAGGAAATTACCTTGTGTAAAAGGTCTTGGATACTTCTATTTACTTTATTATAAAATAAATATAACCTTATTTCAGTTACTTAAAAATATTAATTCCCAAAAGCAGGAAAGTGCTCAAGATTATGGGAATTGTGCGTAAAGAACACAGGCGGCCCCTGGCCAAGTAGCTCAGTTGGTTAGAGCATCATCCCAATATGCCAAGGTTGTGGGTTCAATCCTCAGGGCATATACAATAATCAACCGATGAATGCATAAATAGGTGAAACAAGAAGTCAGTATTTCTTTCTCTCAAATCAATTTTTAAAAATTGTAAGAACATAGGAGATACCAGTTTTACAATAAAAGGAGCATCTTACAGTTTATTACTGGCAATCAATTATAACAGATTTAATTTTAAAAATCCATGAATCCATATTAATGAGGAGGTTGAGGGAGGGAAGTTTTTGAAGAATGCCAACGATTAGATGAAAAAGAAATGACAAAATTAGAAAATAATCCTTTTGTAGTCTCCAGTGTAATTGATTCAGGCAAGAATCACCTATGAAGCTACAAGTACTTGGGAAAAAGGATTATTCAGAAACAGGATGTTTACATGATCACAAGCATCATCCCACAAATTACCTACGAATCATAAAAGAACAAATGCACTGGTACATGGGAAAGCTACAGTGGCCAGCACTGAATCAAGGGAGCCCACTCCATAATCACCAGTAGTAGCAGGATAATCGGACCCTCATGTGCCTCCTGGTGTAATGTGCAGGTGATGCCACCTCAGCTGTCTTCTTGTCAAAAAGGCTCAAACTCAACCTAAAAACTGAGAAACGAGCAGACAAATCCAAAAGGTAGAGTATTTTATAACTGGTTTAAATTCTTCAAAACAATCAATGTCATAACAAAAAACAGGAGAAAAAACACAGATATCAAGTACAATGCATGAAATTCTATTGTATCCTGGATTAAAGAAAAGTTATGGGATTTCAGCATGAAATATACATGACAATATTATTGAATTATGTTTATTCAATAATAATGATAACTGATAATTTGGGGTGTGGTAGAAACTGTCTTTATTCTTAGGAAACATACAAGTATTTAGAAGAGTGGTTCTTAACCTTTTTTGAGGTACCGAACCCACCAGTTTCATATGCGCATTCACCGAACCCTTCTTTAGTGATAAAGAAAATATTTTTTTTTCCAAATTCAAGACATAAGTATATGTTTTTTTTACTGGTGCACAAAATGAGCCGTGTATGAACATCACCTTGCTCAAAGAACAAAACCACAAAGTGCATGAACTCACAACAAATTACGGTATTACTTTATTCTGGCCTCCACGGCAGAGGCTTCTCCTAACCCCTGAGACCGACTCATCGAACCCCTAGGGTTCGATAGAACCCAGGTTAAGAACCACTGATTTAGAAGTATAATGTGTAATGGTGACCACAATTTATATTTTTTGTTCAGAAATATATATATACATACATATGTTCAGAGAGAATCAAATATGACAGAATGTTAATAATTGGTTGGCATAGTGGAAAATATATAACTGTTTTTTCTTTTTATTTCATCTTTTTTGCAGGTAATTTCTCAATATTAGTGATTTAAAAAGGAAGAAAAAATGTTTTTATCTTTAATATTCATTAATATTAATGTTTTATTCTCCCTTAGCCTTATTTTCCCCATAAAAGCTCATGCTTCTCAACTTCACTGCAAAAGGTTTCAGTAAAAATTTACCCTTGGCATTTGCTATAATTATAGTTATCTCTGAACTATGCATTCAATATTACAAATCTATATAGGATGTAATAAAAATGTATTTAAAAATAAAATAGAGAATCAAAAATTTCTAATGAGCATGGTAGTCCAGTATGTAGATAACACATTAAAAGCTGAGTGCTAATTTCTCTTTCTGTGTTTCAGTCTTTTCTGAAGGCAATTTCTTTCTTCAGAGATAGTTAGAGAAGCCCTTTGGTAAAAGCCCAAAGCTGTCTTTAGCCCAATGCTCACCACCAAGTTAACAAAAAAGTCCACCCTAAGTGATTACAAGGCTGGTAGCTGTACAACCCCATCCCTGTCTTACTACATGTAACCACCACCTTAAACTTACCCATAAAATAAACCAGCAGTGATTCTGGCGATCAATTCTTTAAAAGTACTAAAAGCTGCAGATTAAATCAATGAGAACTCAACCTAAATTAGGGGAATTTAATCAAAAAAACTGATGATGGCAAAACAGATATACATATCTCCTTTAGCATTTTGCCCAAGAAATAGAAAACTAAGAAAAAGTCCTTATGCAACAAATGAATACATTTTAGAGGTGCAAAATCAAAATAACAAAATACAAAAACAACATATTCTTCACTTATTTTTTATGTTCGTATCACCAAAGGAAGTTATCAATACAAAAACAGATCTGAAGGTCAGTTTTCTCACCTTTAAAATATGTTTCCAATGGAAATAGACTGTGCTTTAACCAATAACACACAACTTCACAAAATTAATGAAAACCCTGCATAACTGACTAGGCATTTTTTATCTTTATTTTTTTTGACCAAAAATGCCTCTGCTAAGAATTGCTATCAAAAATATTAATAATAAAACCCAAAATAATTATTTTTCTTTGTTCAAAATAACAACCAGTTATGAAATATTAAAGCTAATAATTTGTTATAGATTTAAATATTTCTTTCTAACTACCAAGAGCAAATAATGTATAAAAACATACTTTCAAAAGCAGGCAATTTAAAATATTGGTAAGTTTTCTTTCCTTTCATATATGTTTCAAACTATCAATAATAAAGAATTTGGGGGTTCCTTTAAGTTAGCAAGAGGTTTCATAGTTTATTACCCCCAGAAACACAACCTTTAAAATTAGAGGCATTTGAGAATTCTCACTTCTGCAGCAAATCCATATGCTAAGAATATCTTGCCAAATAAATGAACCACTTCTAGCGATGATCCATTTTAAAATAAAAATCTAACTAAAATTTTCACAAGTGAAATTAAATTACTCTAATGGACTACTTACCTCAAAACCTACTTATGTGTTATCTACATTAAAACCATTCTAAGAAAGAGTGTGAAATGTTTCATTAATAATTCTTATTTTAAAATAAGCTAAAACAAAAAATCTAGGTATTGTGATTAATTCTACAGGGTGGGGCAAAAGGAGGTTTACAGTTGTATGAAATACAGAGTTTATTCTTGTATTATTACTTATGTATTATTGCATTATTTCCCATATAAACAACTGTAAACCTCCTTTTGCCCCACCCTGATAAACGTGGTCTCCATGTATTCAGTTCAGTACCTTTTCTTTCTTCCAATGGTACAATTTTATGGAAAATAAACATTGCTTGAGTTCTCTAAGCATTAAAAAGAAATCAATAGTTACTCTTGTCATTAGAAAAATATCTTCATAATTAAAAGCTAATATTTATTAAGCATATTTTATATGCCAGAAACTGAATAAATAATTTATAAGGATTACCTTACCTAATCCTCCAGACAACCCTTTGAGACAGAAACTTTTACTACCACCGTTTTAGAGATGAGGAGAGTAAGATTCAGAAAACTAAGTAACTGGTGGACTGCCAGGCATTGCCCCCAATCTAATCTCCCCTTCTCTCCTAGCAACATTGCTTTAGTGGGCATCTGCACATGTGGCTAAAGGCTACACCTGCCAGCCCCAGCCCCAGCCCCAGCCCCAGCCCCATGCAGTTTTGGTGTGGTCACGGACTAAGTTCTCACCCATGGCTATTACTGGTGAACTAAGTCATTAAATGAGTGGAAGTGACATATGCACCTTTCATGTCCCATACCTCCTTCTCCTCAAAGTCTGGAACACAAAAGTGGGACTGAGGCAGCTTCAACCATACAGATGAGGACAGTACCCTGAGGGATGGCAGAGCAACAAAACAAAACGAAAGTGCTCAATAAGCCTATCCACCCTGGACCACATGTCTACCGGTGAAATGACAGAAAAACATACATTGCTCTCTGTTCACTGCTCCTTACACGGAGCTCCTACAACCCTTGTAATTTCCGGGGCGATGATCGGAATGGCTTTTGTTCTGGTGAGGTGACCCTGGGGGGTTCCCAGATGGCTCCTGGGTTAGGGCTGGTCACCAGAAAGAACAAGCTGTAATTAGAGGGTTGGAATTGTCAGCCTTACTCCATTCTCTTAAAAGAAGACAAGAACTAAAGTACAGTTATTGACCTATCATGCCCACTTGAAAAAGCCTTCATAAAACTCCTAATAAGAAAGAAAATAAAGAAACAGCAGACTTAAGGGATACACTAGATCAACTTGATTTAATAGATATCTTCACCCTAAAGCAGTAGAATATACATTCTTCTCAAGCGCTCATGGCACATCTTCTAGGAAGGACCACATGTTAGAACACAAAAATGGTCTCAACAAATATAAGAAGATTGAAATCATATCAAGCATTTTCTCTGATCACAATGCCATAAAACTAGAAATTAACCACAAAAGAAAAACTGAAAAATACTCAAACACTTGGAAACTAAATAGCACGTTATTAAATAATGAATGAATTAACAATGAGATCAAAGAAGAAATAAAAAAGTTTCTAGAAACGAATGAAAATGAGCATACATCAACTCAAAATTTATGGGACACAGCAAAAGCAGTACTGAGAGGGAAGTTCATTGCACTACAGGCATACCAAAAGAAGCTAGAAAAGGCTCAAATAAGCAATCTGACCCTGCATCTAAAAGAACTCTAAAAAAAACAGCAAATAAAGCCCAGGACCAGTAGAAGGAAGGAAATAATAAAGATCAGAGCAGAAATAAATGACATAGAGGCTAAGGAAACAATACAGAGGATCAATGAAACCAGGAGCTGGTTCCTTGAAAAGGTAAACAAGATTGATGAACCTTTAACTAGACTCACCAAGAAAAAAAGAGAGAGGACTCAAATAAATAAAATTAGAAATGAGAGTGGAGAAATAACAACTGACACAACAGAAATACAAGGTATTGTAAGAAAATACTATGAAGAACTCTATGCCAAAAATTAGACAACCTAGGTGAAATGGACAAATTTCTTGAATCATATAATCTTCCAAAAATCAATCTGGAAGAATCAGAACACCTAAACAGACCAATTACAACAAATGAGATCGAAACAGTTATCAAAAAACTCCCAAAAAAGAAAAGTCCTGGGCCTGATGGCTTCACAAGTGAATTCTATCAAAAATTCAAAGAAGAACTAACTCCTATCCTCCTCAAGCTATTTCAAAAAATCCAAGAGGAAGGAAGACTTCCAAACTCCTTTTATGAGGCGATCATAATTCTGATGCTGAAACCGGGCAAAGACAACACAAAGAAAGAAAATTATAGACCAGTATCCCTGATGAATTTAGACGCTAAAATTCTCAACAAAATATTAACCAGCCAGATCCAGCAATATATGAAATAATCATACACCATGATCAAGTGGGATTTATTCTGGAGAGGCAAGGCTGGTTCAATATTCGCAAATCAATCAATGTGATTCATCACATAAACAAAAGGAAGGACAAAAATCACATGATAATTTCAATAGATGCAGAAAAGGCATTTGATAAAATCCAGCACCCATTCATGCTCAAAACTCTCAGTAAAGTGGAAATACAGGGAACATTCCTTAACATTATAAAGGTCATCTATGGCAAACCCACAGCAAACATCATACTAAATGGGCAAAATTAAAAGAAATCCCCTTAAGATCAGGAACCAGGCAGGGGTGCCCCATTTGACCACTCTTATTCAACATAGTTCTGGAAGTCTTAGCTACAGCAATCAGACAAGAAGAAAATATAAAAGGCATCCAAATTGGAAAAGAAGAAGTAAAACTGTCATTATTTGCAGATGATATGATATTGTATATAGAAAACCCTAAAGTCTCAGTCAAAAAACTACTGGACCTGATAAATGAATTCAGCAAGGTTGCAGGATATAAAATTAATACTAAGAAATCAGAGGCATTTTTATATACTAACAATGAACTGTCAGCAAAAGAAATTAAAGAAACAATCCCCTTCACTATTGCAACAAAAAAAATACAGTGCCTAGGAGTAAATTTAACCAAGGAGGTTAAGGACTTGTAATCGGAAAATTATAAAACATTGATAAAAGAAATCAAGGAAGATACAAACAAGTGGAAGCATATACCGTGCTCATGGCTAGGAAGAATAAACATCATTAAAATGTCTATATTACCCAAAGCAATTTATAAATTCAATGCAATACCAATTAAAATTCCAATGACATACTTCAAAGATATAGAACACATATTCCAAAAATTTATATGGAACCAAAAAAGAACACGAATAGCCTCAGCAATCTTAAAAAGAAAAAAATAAAGCAGGAGGTATCACTCTTCCAGATATCAAGGTTTACTACAAGGCCATTATACTCAAGACAGCCTGGTACTGGCATAAGAACCGGCACATAGATCAATGGAATAGAACAGAGAACCCAGAAATAAACCCACACCTTTATGGACAACTGATATTTGACAAAGGAGGAAAGAACATACAATGGAGTAAAGACAGCCTCTATAACAAATGGTGTTGGGAAAATTGGACATCTACCTGCATAAAAATGAAACTAGACCATCAACTTACACCATTACCAAAAACAAACTCAAAATGGATAAAAGCCTTAAACGTAAGCCGTGAAACCATAAGCATCTTAGAAGAAAACATAGGCAGCAAGCTCTCCGACAATTGTAGCAGCAATATATTTGCCGATTTATCTCCACGGGCAAATGAAATAAAAGGCAGGATAAACAAATGGGACTATATCAAACTAAAAAGTTTTTGCACAGCTAAGACAATAAGAACAGAATAAAAAGACAAACCACACAATGGGAGAACATATTCCACAACACGTCTGATAAGGGGTTAATAACCAAAATTTATAAAGAACTTGTAAAACTCAACACCAGGAAGACAAACAATCCAATCAAAAAATGGGCAAAAGAAATGAATAGAAATTTCTCCAAAGAGGACATACAGATGGCCAATAGGCAGATGAAAAAATGCTCAACATCACTAATCATTAGAGAATTGCAAATTAAAACCACAATCAGATACACCTCACACCAGTCAGAATGGCGCACATCAGCAAAACAACACAGAACAAGTGCTGGCGAGGATGTGGAGAAAAGGGAACCCTCCTGCACTGCTGGTGGGAATGCAGACTGGTGCAGCCACTGTGGAAAACAGTATGGAGATTCCTCAAAAAATTAAAAATCGAACTGCCTTTTGACCCAGCTATCCCACTTTTAGGAATATACCCTAAGAACACCATAGCACTGTTCGAAAAGAAGAAATGCGCCCCCCTGTTCGTGGCAGCATTATTCACAATAGCGAAGATCTGGAAACAGCCCAAGTGTCTGTCAGAAGACGAGTGGATTAAAAAGCTATGGTACATATATACTATGGAATACTACTCAGCCATAAGAAATGATGACATCGGATCATTTACAACAAAATGAATGGACCTTGATAACATTATACGGAGTGAAATAAGTAAAACTGATAAAAACTGAGAACAGTATGATTTCATACATAGGTGGGAGATAAAAGCGATACTATGAGACATGGACAAGAGTGTGGTGGTTACGGGGTGGGGGGGGAGGAGAGGGTGGGATAGGGAGGAGGGGAGGGGCACAAAGAAAACCAGATAGAAGGTGACAGAGTACAATTTGACTTTGGGTGATGGGTATGCAACATAATTGAATGATAAGATAACCTGGAGATGTTTTCTTTGAACATATGTACCGTGATTTATTAATGTCACCCCATTATAATTAATAAAAAAAAAAATTTTTTTAAACTCCTAATAACATGGGGGTTGGAGAGCTTCCAGGTGGATGAACACATCTACATACTAAGAGGGTGACTCACCCCAGCTCCATAGGGACATAAGCTTTCGCACTCAGGATCCTCCCAGACCTCACCCTGTGTATCTTTGCTTCTGGCTGTTCACTTATCTCCTTTAAAATGTACATAAATATTTCTCTGAGTTCTGTGGGCAGCACTAGCAAATCAATGTAATCCAAAGGGAAGGAGGTCATGGGAACCACCGATTTGTCACCAAGTACGTAGAAATTGTGGGGAGCTTGGAACCTCCTCCTTTTAATTGTCATCTAAAGTGGGAGGCAGTATCCTGAGACTGAGCCCTTCACCTGTGGTATCTGATGCCATCTCCAGGTGGAGAGTGTCAGAATTGAGTTAAACTGTGGGACACCCACCTGATGTCCCCGAGGATTGCTTGGTTGGGGGAAATCTGACATTTGGTGACCAGAAGAGTCAGAAGTGAATTAATTATTCTGTAAGTAAAGGAGACTCACAGGAGGAAAGGACTGAAGTTTTTCCAAAACACTACACCTCAGGTAAAAATAAGAGAGAAATAGTAAAGAGAAAAAAACTTCTATTTTCAGGCCGTTTTGTTGTAGGAAAGTGTTTATTACACCAGCTGAGCTCATGCCTTATAAAATCACTAACAGAAAGGGGATGCCGATGCTATATAAATATCAAATATGAGGCACTGGCTTATCAATTGGGTGCTAGGTAACAAGAAAGATGCTAACAAAAAAATGTCATAAATTGGTGACCCTGACTTGCCACAGTAAAAGAGTTGACAAATCTGTCACCTGACACATGTAAAGCAGTTTGGACAAGATGTTCTAAAGACAGTAGATGAAAAGTGCAGGAATGAGATATTTCTATAACCACAATTAATTATCTAACATTGATATAGGCTATTGTCACAAAGAAATCCAAGAACTAATTGCATTCCATAGCAAAAAGTCAAAGGCTTCCCTACCTTATACAATAAAAATGTCAATGGTGATAAGCTTTATTTAATCTCTTTCTAAATTAATGCCATCCCTCCCTCTATGGGAATTAAATAGAAAACACTAAATAAAACCTTTGGAAATTGAAATATGAAATATTTTATTTCCTCTAAAATTTGTTGAAAGAAAACATTTATTTAAAGTTATGTACCACAGTTATCCAGCAAATCTTTTGTTTCACTTTAATATTCCATATCTAAAAGTAAAACAATAAGATATCATTTCAGACATACTTAAGAATGTTTTAATTAGAAATTTTGCATGGTTTGCTTCACTTATTCTCTTTCTTATCTTTTCAATTCCAAATTTAGCTAGGAACTTGTTAGAACTTCATTTAAAGTCAAGCTGCATGTTTCTTTTAAAAATCGGAGTCATTATAATCCTCAAATATATCTAAATAAAATTTTTCTACGTTATGGCAGTTATTTTTGTATTCCTATTACGTAAAACTTTAGTTCCTAAAACCATCTCAGACAGCGCTGCCAACTCAAAACACAACACTTCATTTCTCCCACCCCCACCTACTGCAAATGAAGACTAGTAGAAGTATGAATAAAGTTAAATGGAAGAAAACAAAGGGCCTAAAACAGTATTTTAGTAAAAAAGAAAAAAACTAAGAAAACTTAGAGAAATAAAACTCTGTCTCAAATGTCATCTTTTTTGGTAAGCACCAAAAAGTATCCACGAAATGCCTTCTGTCTACTTTCTACACATAATACATTTTTATCCTTCGGGTCTGTTTAGCACGTGCATATTTTTCCCTTAAAAAACCTTAATTCTTGTCATTTATCTTCATACATGACAGAAGAAATTTACATTACAAAGAGACCAGATCCAAATATCAGCTCTATTACTAAGTGATCTTATATCCCAGACTACCAAGGACTTGCCCTCATTTGTGCCTATTGTCCCAACATAATTATCACTCTCAAAGTGTCTCAGGCTGAATGAGAAATCATAATAGACACGCTACCTATTGCTAACTAGCTGAGTAAATATTAGCAAGTCACAAAACTTCTTTGGGACTCAATTTTTTCTTTTGCCAAATGAGAATAACATCTATACCATAATTTGTGATTGCGATGACCACAGGGAATGACATATAAGAAAACACATGGAAACATTCCATAAAAACATAAGTTATTGTTAATAACACAGGGGAGAGCCAGTTGTATCTTAAGAAAGAGAGCCTGGCATTGTTATCCTTTAACTTACTTTACATGGTTCCAAAAGTCTTAACAGATATGACAGTAATAACGAAGAGTCATTTAACTTTGTAGGATCTTGTTTAACTATAAAATGAAATGGATACATCAGTTGATACTTAGGGTCCTTTCCAACTAGAAATGATATTATCATAATCATTTCTTTTGCCACTTTCTCTGATTATCATAAACATATCATTTACATGGAATTTATCAAACTGGATACCTCTGAATTCATAACCTCCACTACAGTCATAAATCCAGCTTACAAACTTATTTGGTTGGGCCTGACCAGGCGGTGGCACAGTGGATAGAGCATCGGACTGGGATGCAGAAGACCCAGGTTCAAGACCCCGAGCTCACCAGCTTGAGTGCAGGCCCATCTGGCTTGAGCAAAAAGCTCACCAGCTTGGACCCAAGGTCGCTGGCTCCAGCAAGGGGTTGCTTGGTCTGCTGAAGGCCCGCGGTCAAGGCACATGTGAGAGAGCAATCAATGAACAACTAAGGTGTCGTAATGGTAATGAAAAACTAATGATTGATGCTTCTCACCTCTGTTTCTGTCTGTCTATCCCTCTCTCTGACTCTGTCCCTGTAAAAAAAAAAAAAACTTATTTGGTTGGGTAGCACAATATTTTACTTACTTTTAAAAATTATTTACCCAAATTTTAAAATAAGGAGATTGTGCACATAAAAATTTTAGTTTCTGATTTTTCTTGAAAATCTAACACATCTAGCATTTTGGAGCAATAATCTGGCAGAAGCTGGTAGCACCTTTCCCTTTAGAAAGTGTGTGTGAGGTTCAAATTCATTAATTCTCACCTAGTTTGCCGCACAGATTTATATTACCTACCTACATAGAGCAGGTATTTGAGTTTGCTGCCCAGGTGTACGAAGAATGTATAGCCACTCACAGCTACCTCAGTTACTAAACATGTCACCTTCTACCCTCAAATACAATTCCCCAAAAGCCAGCTTATTTATCTGTGAAATTTAGAATACATGCTATGTTGGTTTCTTATACATAAGAACTACAATAATTCCCATCCTACAGTTCTCTTTATATTTAGACACACAGAAAATAAACACAGTAATGAACAGTTTTAATTAGGATTCATAAGTCAGATTTCATTTAATTTTGTAATTCTCATATTTCCTAACATCTGACGTAGCTCTAGTCATTTACAACTTTTTAAACTTTACCAGCTGAAAAATGGAAGAACAAGAGGTAATATCTATATCTGGAAAGAATCAGAAAATAATTCTTAGTGTGTCTAATGAAGAATGTATTATATAGCAAAATAGGAGAAACTCATTATGTTTACTAATCTACTTTTTAAAATTAACAAGTTGGGGCCAGGCCAGGTAGCTCAGTTGATTGTTGTCCTGATACTCCAAGGTTGTGGGTTCAATCCCTGGTCAGGGCATATACAAGAATTAACCAATGAATGCATAAATGGGTAAAATAACACATCAGTGTTTCTCTATCTATCTATCTCTCCTCCCTCTGTCTTTATAAAATCAGTAATTTATTTAAAAATATATCCCTGACAAAGAAGACATACAGATGGCCAATAGACATATGAAAAGATGTTCACTTGCACTAATTATCACTGGGTAGCAAATTTTCTGTTGCATCCACAAAAACACTTGTTCTTACCTAATTCAAGTGTGCTGATCTCAAATCTGACACTAGTTTTTTCTCTGTAAGCTACAGTTTTTTTACAATTCAAGATTTTAGGTTTTCATCTTATTGTAAAATTTCAACATTCAGTTTAACATAATGAAGTAGAATGTCTTTTGGACATCATCTTTGTGAAAATATAATAATTAATATAATGCAGTAAATACACTAATACACTGAAAGATATGATTGCATCAGAATTTGTCTACAATTTCCAAATAGAACATATTAAAACACTTATTTTAATCATAAATATGTGCTAAACTTATTTAAATTCTATTCAGTCAAAAATTTGCGTTTGTATCTCTTGTGTTTGTGTACCTGTTGAGGACAATCTCGTTTGATGCTCCAGCAGTAGCCTGCCATCGTTTAAAGCTGTCCAGAAATAGCCACCATTCTGTTGGACTGTAAGTGGTAAGACCTAGCTGGCTGAGAAGACTATTGATATCATGACATTAAACAAAGTATTTGTCTTTGGGGAAAAAGTCCACAAAAATTTGTTCACGCTTCCTGAAATGGGATACTTTAGCTGACTGGTGAGGTACATTCTTTTATTGAAGCCTAGAGGCTAATAACTCAGCTGCTTTCTTTGATAGGCCCAAATCTTTTCCTAAGTCATTAAATTCGAATTGGCTAAACTGCTGAGGGGTTAATGACTGCTTGGCATTAGAAGAAGACCCTTCAGATTCTACAACCATTTCCTCATGCATCTTAACAAAGTACACTTAATCACCATGGTCACTTTTTTCATTCATAGAAGAAATAAAACCATTGAAAACTGGAACCAGGAGTGTCTCAGAGTATGGAATAGGTCATATTGCTGAAGGAATATTAGGATATGCGATCATATGCTGTTTTTTCTTGCCAATAACCTTTAGTATGGATCAGACAGAAATAACAGTCACTGCTGTGGTCCTTAGGTTCACGCCAAACCATGGGAATACCAAAGGCATTCCTTTGCATTTTCTTTTTGTCCAGTCATGAAGCATTTCCTCACAATTATGACACACAATATGAGGAGCCCAATTCTTGTCTTGATCGCCAAGGGGAACTTGAAAATAGGCAATCTATGCACATGTCACAAATGATGAAATATTGCACCTTGGACATTGAAGTGTGTAATAGCCACATATACAACAGAAGGTGTCAGAACTATTCTTATATTTACACCTACTCAAAGAAGCCATGATTCAATCTTAAAACTAAATAAGAGGGTGTTTTTATCAGATAATAACTTTTTACACATTAAAAACAACTACAATGATGTAAAAGTGATGTTTGTAAAACATTAATTGCCTTGTGGTTATGGTCGATCTAAGAGTCGTTGCCCTTTAACTCCAATTTAAAAACCAATGCATACCATTAACTGTAACAAAAAGAAATTAAAATTGCATAAAAACTAGAGCATGCACCAAAAGATGGATTTCAGATTTGGAATCAGCGATGTAGAAATATATAGAAAAAGTTCTAAAACCGCATGCAACAGAAAATGAAAAAAAATTGTTTTCTCGTGCAGAGAAATGCAAATTAAAACCACAATGAGAAATCCCCTCATACCTGTCAGAATGGCTACTGTCAAAAAAATCAACAAACACCTGTTGGCAAGGATGTGGAGAAAAGGAAACACTTACATGCTATTGGTGAGAATGCATATTAGTGCAGCCACTGTGGTAAACAGTATGGAGATTCCTCAAAATTAAAAATGGAACTGCCTTGCCTGGCCTGTGGTGGCGCAGTGGATAAAGCGTCGACCTGGGAACACTGAGGTCGCCAGTTCAAAACCCTGCACTGGTCTGGTCAAGGCACATATGGGAGTTGAGCTTCCAGCTCCTCCCTCCTTTTTCTCTCTCTCTCTCTCTCTCTCTGACTCTGTGTCTCTTCTCTAAAATGAATAAAATTTAAAAAAAAATTAAAAAAAAAAAATGGAACTGCCTTATGATCCAATGATTCCACTTCTGGGTATATAACCAAAGAAAGTTAAACCAATAATTTGAAAGAATATATGCACCCAAGATCACTGCAGCATTATTTATAATACCCGTGCTATGGAAGGAACCCAAGTGCCATCAAAAGATGAGTGGATAAAAATGCTGTGGTACATGCAGGGTTCAGCAAAAGTAAGTTTAGAGTTGTTTGTAAGGAAAATAATGCAATTATCAATAACGAATACAAGAATAAACTCTTTCATGGACTCACAACTATAAACCTACTTTTGCCCCACCCTATTTATACAATAAAATATAACTTGGCCATAAGAAAGAAAGAAATCTTATTTGCAACAGTGTATATGGACCTAGAAGGTATTATGCTAAGAGAAATAAGTCAGTCAGAGAAAAACAAATACCACGTGATTTTACTTATATTTGGAATCTAAAGCACAATATAAAGGAACAAACAAAATGAAAGTCTCACAGATACTGAAAACAAAGTGATGGTTGACAGATGAGAGGTGGCTTTGGGGACTGGGTGAAAAGGTGAAGGGATTGAGAATTACAGATTAGTAGTTACAAAATAGTCACACGGATGTCAAGTACAGCACAAGAAATACATTCAACAATACTGTAATAACTATGTATAATATCAAGTGGTCACTGGAAACATCAAGAGGAACACTTTGCAAAGTACCTGATTGTCTAACCACTATCCTATATAGCTGAAACTAATACAAAATAATATTGAATTTAATTCTTAATTTAATTTTTTAATTAAAAATTTGTTTCAATTAAAAAATTTTTTAAATTAAAAATATTGTCCCTCTGAGAAACTGAGATTTGGGGCACACTAGACAAAGATTTAAGTAAGTTATTATA
Source organism: Rhynchonycteris naso (assembly GCA_037038555.1). Lineage (NCBI taxonomy): Eukaryota > Metazoa > Chordata > Mammalia > Chiroptera > Emballonuridae > Rhynchonycteris > Rhynchonycteris naso. The sequence goes on along the minus strand of CM072997.1, from coordinate 37,484,230 downwards.
AATATGTTCAAATAACCAAAAAACATCATGTCTAAAGAATTAAAAGATAATATAAAAAACAGTGTTTTACCAGGAAATATCAATTCAGAAATAATTATTTTTAAGCATATATATACATATATATACATATATATATACTTATATATATGAATACTGGAGTTGGAAAGTATAATTCACTAACGGGATTCAATATTGAATTTAAATAGGCAGAAGAAAATATCAGTAAATTTAAAGGTTTGCCAATTGAGATTATCCATTTTGGGAACAAAATAATTATATAATGATAAAAATAATTTAACAGAGCCTCGGAGACCTGTGGGACAGCAAAAACTTTATCAATTCATGCTTACTGGTAGTCCCAGGAGAGAAAAGAAACAGAAAAAAATATTTTAAAAATATGATGGCCAAAATTTTCCCAAACTTGATGAAAACATTAATCTATACATTCAAGAAGCTCAACAAACTCAAAGCAGGACATACTAAAAAGAACTCATTACAATACACATTATACTCAAAATGTCAAAGAACACAGGGAAAAACCTGAATGCAGCCAGAAAAAAAAGTTTCATCACATACAAGAAATTTTCAGTAAGATTAACAGTTTATTTCTCATCAGATACTATAAAAACCAGAGGACAGTAGAGTAACACAGTGAAAAGTGTGTAACAAAAAGTCCACCAAGACTTCTATATCAGAAAATTACCTTTCAAAAATTAAGGAGAAATTAATACAATCTAATGCAGTGGTTCTCAAACTTTTTGAAGTCAGGGAGCATTTAAAATCCTACAAATAATTGTAGGCACATTATATACAAATTTATGAGAAATATGTTATAATAATTAAGTCAAATATTAAAGAAAAATATATAAAGTCCATGTGTGCTTTTACGGTAATTAAACAAAATAAATACGACAAAATTAAATTTATTCTGACATTAAAAAACATTGTTACATATTTTGTTATGCTTTTTAGAATTTGTAAAAAAAGGGGTTAAAAAATAAATAATGACAAAAAAGTTATCTTTTTATATATATGGATACATTCTTAGTAAGATTTAGTAAATTTGGCAGGTCCTGGAGCGAATGTGTTAAGTTTTTCATTCTTGTGTTTATGAGAAACATGAGCCTGATGTGTCCTAGTGATTTCTTCAATGTTTGGGTATATATTTGAAAGGCAAATTCTCATTTCTTCATCAACACATTGAAGAATTCCTCTCTTTTTACTCTTAATTGTGTTGAGTGCAGAAAACCTCCACCATACATATCATCTTAACTTTACACCAAACAAAGGATAAAAAAATCTTGACTCCAGTCTTCCCATGGAACATGGGGGGTAGTGTAAACAATCCCCCACCACAGCTTAACAGCTTTTTGCAACCTAATCAGGCAAGTGAGGGGTTGGGCAGACTGTCAGCTTACAGTCAATTCCCCACACCTCTGTCCCCCAAAATTTAAACTCCAAAAACCTGTTGGTTTTTTGGTCTCTAACAGGCACATATTTCTCTGGAATTCCATAGGGTGGACCTGGAAATCTTCTAGGGCACACCAGTGTGCCCTGGCACGCACTTTGAGAACCACTGGTTTAACTCAATGTAAGCAAAACCTGAGAGATTCTATCACTACTAAATCTGTCTTATAAGATATATTAAAGGGAGTCCTTGAGGCTGAAATGAAAGAACACCAAACATTAACTCAAATCCACACAATGAAATAAAAAGAATCTTTAAAGCTAACTACGTAGTTAAATGTAAAAGACTGTAAATGTATTTTTTTTTAGCCCACGTTCGAGCCAGTGACTCCACGCTCAAGCTGATAAACCCACGCTCAAACTGGCGACCTCGGGGTTTTGAACCTGGGTCCTCAGCATCCCAGGTCAATGCTCTATCCACTGCACCACTGCCTGGCTGGTTAAATGTATGTTTGTCTATAATAAATTTTAATATAAATTTAATATAAATAACATAAGTTTTTTGTTATCTGAAGACAACTGCATAAGGTTATAATTATAAAAGTGTAGTGATGGCCTTATAATGTATAAAGCAAGGAATGGAGCTACATTGAAGTAAAGTTTTTGTAGACTTTTAAAATTATGTTGAAATTCATCTGAACTACATTGTTAAGAGGTTCAGGGCAACAACTAAGAAAATAACTCAAAAAAATAGCATACTATTATCAGGAATGATAAAGTAAAGACCTATGAAAATTCTCTTCTCCTGAACAGTAACAACAAGAGAATTAAGATACACTAGGAAATATATATTTAACACAAGACAAGGCAGTAATAGAGGAATTAGTAATAAAAAAGACACAAGCCCTACAGAAAACCAATAGCAAGAAAACAAATCTATCCCATGAGATTATCAGTAATTAAATTAAATATAAACAAACCTTCCATAAAAAGGCAGAGGTTGTCAGTATACATATTTTAAATGATACAACTATTTGCTGAATAAAAGGGACACTTTAGATTCAGAGACACAAATAGGAGGAAAGTAAAAGAATATAAAGACACCCCATGCAAACAGTAACCAAAAAAAGAACTGATGTGGGAATACTAATATCAGACAAAATAGACTTTAAGACAAAAATATTACTAGAGAGAAAGAAGAATATTTTATAGCAAAAAAGGTAAATTCAAAACAAAGATTTAGGGTCAGGGTCAGGGTCAGGGTACAAAGAAAAGAGAAAAAAAAAGCGAAGATATAATGATTATAAACATGTGTACCTAACAAGGCTGCAAAAGAGATGAGTAAGAACTAAAAGCTGAAGGGAAAAACAGACAATTTAACAACAATAGTTGTAGATGTCATTATTCCACTTTCCATAATGGATAGAATAATTAGGAGATCAACAAGGATAGGTATAACACCGAAAATACAGGAATGAAAATTATGTATATAATTGAACTTCATCAAAATCACAAACTTTTGTGCTTCAGATGATACTATCAAGGAAGTGGGAAGACAATCCACAGAATAGGAAAATATTTTCAAGTCATCTATCTCATAAGGGATATATCCAGAATATAAAAAGAATTTGTTTTAACAAGAAATATAGTTAGTAAGTCTTGGGAAAGAATTATTATCCCTTCCTCTAGTTTTCACTCTCAAAATATATAAAATGCTAATGTTAACATAACAAACTATAATTAAAAACCCAATTCCAACAAACGTTAAATATTATCAGCCACCCAAATCAACAACCAGACGCTAAAGATAAGTTAACCGCAATTCTATCTCCAGTCCCACTTTATCAGAGAGCCCAGCACGAAAAGGTCCAAGCTGTGACCTAGCCTCCTGGCCCTGACTACCCTTGCAGTGTGTATATTCCTTGTTTGGCAGGGCAAACTAACTTCCATGTCTCCCTTTCCCACCATCATCCCAGCCCCATGCTTATTTCCCTTTTAGATTTCACAGGACCTAAGTTGTATGCCATTATGCATCTAACTCTTTCCTTCAAACACGGTTAGTCACTGAGGTTCTTCAGATACGTATTTTAGGTCAGGTCATCAAAGCAAATGCAGCTCTCTTACGTCTTATTTCTTTCACTTAGTAAAATCCAAAAGGGTCCCTAGGAGGACTGACACGCTTCTATCTGTGTTTGGTGCCCTGCACTAGAAAGCCAGGTAGTCATGACACCTTGCATGTTCCGTTGTTCCAGAAGAGGGGCTGCAAAACAGACGCAGGCAATATATGAATTTTGTTTGGCCTGAGCTGTTCGAGAAACATTTTCATTACCTACGTATTACACTCAAGAGATGTTTTACATACAAACTTACATATTTAGCTTCATTTGAAAAATCTAAAGATTTCGCCATGCTGGACCCAAATTCCCGTGTGGCAACAACTGGGTGAGCAAAGTGGTGACACTTCCTTGCCCCTCTGATAAAGAATGCCCCTCCGTGATTGTCACCACTCTACAAGGTTTCCACTCACAGCACATAGAGCTGGTTTCACTTGTGCCCTGCTTTGGATTCGAAATGAGTCCAAATCTGAGAGTTCGAAGTTGTTTCCAATCATAAAGGGATGACCTCCTCCCTTAACTTCGGTTTTAGGTTGCAGGGCCATGTATCTATCCCTTTGGCAAGCTCTCCTAGTTTCTCATTCCAACAACTGCTTTACTTTCTTGCAATCTCCATATCGTCTGACATCTATGTATCACCCACTTACTAAATTACTCCAGGGGACTCCTGTAGAGGCATCTTCTGGCCTGGCAACCTCCCACAAGAAGTGGCGTCATTCCAGGCCATGTGGCAGAAAGCACTGCAGACCGCATCCATAGACGGATGAAATCTTCATTTCCAGGTTATTTCTTGAACTTACTATGCATACAATACACTTGGGGATCCTGTTAAAATGCAGATTCTCACTCTGGGTCTGGCAAGGGGACCCGAAAGTCTGCATTTCTCACAAGCTCCCAGGGGATGCTGAGGCTGCTGGTGTGCGGACTACACTTTGAATAGCAAAAAGTTAGAGAACTTACAAAATAAGGAAAAGATTTCTGAGATGAGAATTATCTGAATGAATCAGACCTCCAAGACTTGACTTGCTCCCATTTTAAGACTACAAAAATGTTCATCTTTCTGCATCTGTGCCAACTTAATATCTGACTTATATAAATAATAGCCTTTCAGAATGGTCCATGAGAAACAGATGGTTCCTTCGGCATTAGGCATGGATTATTGCATATTCACTGTATGATCAATACCGGGCATTATAGAGAGGGTCGGTCAAGTTTCCATATAGTCAAAATGCTTAAAATCTAGTTGGCAAAAAGACTAACACGGAAAAGCAGCATACCACCGAAAGCAGCAGATCTTAACTGGTATTAAATAGTGATTCCCAAGTAGAGTACCCTATCAGCATCAGGGTGTGGGACGGAAGGTGTCAAATCAAACACACTTCCCTCTATCCCCCCCCCCAAATTATCTTGTTCACGTTACCCCCATCCCCCATCCTTACTATCAATCACTGACAAAGGAAGCTGCAAGTACTTTTAGGAATGCCTCATTCTGTGGAAGGGTGAGGTGGGGAAAAGATGATCGTAACTACCATTTTTCAATTGTATACCGCAGTGGTTGGCAAACCATGGCTGGCGAGCCACATGCTCCTTCAACTCCTGCAGGAATCCATAAATCGCCAGGGCCTCCCAGGTGCTGGTATCCTGCGTCCCCCCACCCCCCACCCCACCCCGGCGCATACCTGCGTGCGGGCAGGTGGTATTTTGTGGTAGAGTCACACTCAAGGGCCCAAAGAGAGGCCTGTGACTCTTGAGCCTCGGTTTGCTGACCACTCACTGCCTCAGGGAAAGAAGCAGGAGGTATTTTGTGGTTCCTACTAGTCTTGAGACTGGCTGGTTCCCAACCTCTCTGGGCCTTGTTTTCCCTCCCTGAAAAATGAAAAAATGTGAAAGCTGAGGCTGTGATTACCCTGGAAAGGGGAGAGGGGAAGGGGGAAGAGGGAGAAGGGGGGAAGGGGGAAGAGGAGGAGGAAAAGGGAAAAGGGGAGGAAGGAGGAGGGGAGAGGGGGAAGGGGAGCCACATGCTCACTCAACTCAGGAGCCTCGGTATGCTGACCACTGGTACGGTATACCAAAAGGCAATGGAGATACAGAGGCTGCTGGGCATTCTGTGTGTGAAGTGCTTCTAGGTGGAGGGATGGAAAGAAGACCTGCCTAATTAAAGTAAACAGAGTACCCTACTCACCACCCTCCCATTTTAGGTAAAGGAAACATAAAAAATCTCCTAAAAACAGAGATTTCTTCACAGGAAGGCTGAACTAGTTTGCCTCTCAGGTTCTCTCCAATTTTTCCTCAACTGCAGAACAAACTTTGAATTTTCCTCTAACACCTAATTCTAACCTGAGTCACTTGCCTTGCCTTCTGTGTACCGTGAGAATAAAGTGGAGAAATTATGGACATGTGAAAGTCCCTATAAATCTGAGAAAAAGCCTAAATCACTGCATCCAGTTAATTTGTTAATTTCTGCTGCTGCTGCTCAGCATACCTGTTCTTCAAGACCATTCTTACATATCTTATTTCCAACTCTGTCATTAATCAACTTTGTGACTCTTCTCTAAACCCTGTCCAAACTATCATCATCCCAATCATAAAGGCAAGTGACGAATTACACGAGGTCTTCCTGACCACTCTGTCTAAAGGAAGTATCAGTTACACTCCATTCTCTATCCAAGCCGCCTTCTACAGAGCATTTATCACACTTCCAACTAGTTTCTTCATTTAGGAAATATTTCAAAAATATATTCATAAGTCCATGTTGTTCAGAAGTTAATATAATAGGAGCCAATATGCCATCACCCAGATTTAACAAATGTAAACATTTCTGCCACATTTGCTTTGCAATTATATATTTCTTTATCATACTCTTGTTGCCTGTTTCCTACGAGATTCTCTGTTTGATCTGGGCAGGATCACGTCTAATTATTAGCTGCTTTTATACCTATCACTTAGCATAGAGCCTGGTACATATAAGGCTCTCAATGTTTGTTCAATGCATAATGCCTCTGTTCTAGAATTAAATAATGAGCATCACTGTGGAAAAGTTATTAGGCCAAAGACAATGACTCCATCTTTATTTAAGTTTTGAAAAAAGAAACTGATCTTTATTGGAGAATGAGGATTCAAATTTAAATATGTGTTATCTCTAGATGTCATACATTATAGTGGGTTTGCTGAGCAAGGCACAGAACTTGCCTCTTTGGATAGTCTATGTATCTGCCTAAAGACATGGAGCTATGTATAGATGAGCTCTCAAAGTCACTTCTAGTTAAAAGATGCCAACTCAATGGCTTAAAGCATGAAAGAACAGAAGAAGAAAAGGAGGAAGGGAGGAAAGAAAACAGGGAGGGCGGCCTACGGAAAGAGAATCTGAAAGCACTGGAGATCCTTTTTGTTTTCTAGGTGAGGTCAGCGGCAATACAGATCATGTCCCGAAAACATTTGAGTATCAAGTCCAATTTGTCTGAAATAAAGCCAAGCCTAAGGCAAAAGTAAAAGAAAGTCATGTCCAATTGCCAGACTTCTCCACCTCTTTCTTTGTGTACCCCTTTGCCACTCAGGTTTTTAAAGCAAAATCCTAAAAGTCCCTCCCACCATGGTTCTCCATATACTCTCAAAGATCAGGTACACATTTGGACCTTCTCTCCGTCAACATTATTGGGTCAAAGTGCCATTTCTTTGTGCTCTTATTCTTCCAGTGGGTCACTGAGAAGTAATAAGCTTATTTAAAGGATGGTCCATTACTGAAAATACTAGTGCCTCAACCATATGATTAATGTAGACCTCCAACTCTTTTAACAAAAAGTTCTTAGTGCTAAGATTGTAGCAGAACGTTTTGTTAACAATTTTTCCTTCCCTCCCTGTCCCTGACATGGCTCACTGTGGGCAGAGTATATAGTTGAGGTATGCCACTTTATATAAGAGAAATCACTTGTAATCATTGTGATGAAGAAACATTTTTATTAGGCCACAGATAAAATATTATATAAGCACAATTCCCTAAACAGCCAACATACATTTATCTGCACAGAGAAAAAGTGATATACTCCCTCCTTGTCACTGACCAGACTTACACACCCAGGGACCACAATTTGATTGTAAATAGTTTTCACTCTTCCTTTTAATATTTCCTCAAGATCAGAAGGCACTACATCTTCTCTGACAATGGAGCAGCATGTAAATTGGCTTCTAGGTACAACTTCTTTTCCCCTGAAACCATCACCTTCTTACCTGAACATGAAACTAGTCCTTTGTCAGTCCTGCCCCATGAGCAACTTTCTAGTTTCATAAGTAGTGGTTAACGCAAAGAAAAATCTCTTCCCTTATAGCTAAAGTTTTCAGTGATAAATGAAGGAAGCATCACCAAGCACTCCCCCGCCCCTGAACAAATGCCAAGAGCTGATTCATTCTCTGCATGACATTCTCTGCGTGCACAAAGTGAAATATCTGCTAGCATGTACTTGATAGTAATCAATCTTTCACACTCCTACTCCGCTGATATTATGCAACAGCCAACCATGTCATTTGACAAAGGAATTCCATCAATAACTCCTAGTTTCTCTCTAAGGATGATGTTTGTCTCTAAGGTTCCAGTTGATTTTCTAAGTCTCTCTTCAAGAACATGACTCATTTTTGTTACAAGGATCCTTTAATGATGAGACTCGAGTTTTGGTCTCTTATCTACCTTTTAGCAATATAATACACTAATTTTGTAATGGAAAGCTTTATTGTGTGCTTGCCCTGGAAAACTTCAATAGTGTAACAGAGAAGCCACTGTGCTTTGTTTGAAAATGACACCAAAACATCCATGGCTTCATGCCACTATTAGACAAAGTTTCATAACAGGCAGTGACTAGGGGTTAGGAGCAAATGCCTGGGAAACCCTATCATAAACAGTTTTGAGATAGTCATCATCATACATCCATTTGTACTTTCCATTTTCAGGTACTATATGAAAGCATCACTCCCGTGGATTCCCTTGTTTTGATGCATATTCACATTTTGTATTGGCAGTGAGATTCAGTTCTCTAAATGTGTTTATGACATTCTGGACTGTATCATTTACATTACTATTTTCATCACTATTTTCACTCTTCAATGAACCATTTTGAGCCACTGATGTATTTTTGTGACACAGAAATGTAATTTAAGATCAGCAACAACAAAAGGTATTTTAACAAACAATAAGCAAATGACATAAAAAGTATATTAACCAAGATAAAGTACACCATATGTAAGGCAAGCTATACTGACCAATGCAGTTTTCACAGCACAAACAGTTTTTAAAGTTAAGAGTTTTAAGAACACAATGAGATTTCTGCTAAAATATGATTACTTTCATATCTGCCAAGGTCCCACTGTTCTGTCCCTCTGACACCACCTTTCTGATCTCATTTCCAGTCCCCACTGGTCACCCCACCTCATTAAGCTGGTCTTCTTGCTAATCTTTGAACACATCCTGAAACAATCTCACCTGTGGGCCTTTACACTGGCCACTCCCTCTGCCTGAAACACTGCTCTCAGGTATTTACAAACATAACCTCCTTCACTTCCTTTTAAGTCTTTGTTCTCTTTCACCATGAATCCTACACGACCATATTTATCTTGTACTAATTTTGCTTTCTTCCAAAGCATTTACCTCCTTTTATCATGTTATATAATTTGCTCGTTTATTTGGTTTAATATCTGTCTCTCACTCCCACCCCTCCATCCCTAATAGAATGAAAACTTCACAAGGGCAGAGATTGTTTGTTTTATCCATGGGTATATTGCCATTACCTAGATCAGAGACTGACTACTGACTCATGGAAGGTGATCAGTAAATAGTAGTAGAATAAATGAATAAAATGCTTTAATTGTTTTTTCTTTCTAACCACCAAAATGTCTGTGGATCTTACTTTGAAAATTAAACAGAAAATGGAGAGCCATTAAAGGTTTTTAAGCAAGAGAATTATACCAACACATCAGTATTGGAACCACACAGGTGAGAAGATTAATTAAAATTTGGAAAGGTTGGATGCAGAGACTTAACTTAAAAAGTCAATCCATGAAAGAGATTATGAAAGCCATGGTTTTCCAAATGACTAGGCCTTCTTAACTGGTTAACTTCAACCCCACAATATATATATATCTATAGATATATGACCAGTGTTTGTGTAAAATAAACATAAACATATACACATGCACACGCATAAATATATATGATGAACAAATTAAAAGCTAAGGACATTTTTCTATCATATGCATATTCTTCATATAAAAGCTAATGACTTAGGTCGTAGTTAAAATAACCATACTTCATAGTTTTCCTATAGAGCCTCAGATTATGGTGCTTGATCTGGTACTATTTCCAGTTATTATCCTTCTTACTCTCAAAAATTTCCTTGTCTGGACAAGAAAAAGAAAATTATAGTCATCCTACTTATAAAGGAAATATAAAACTTTCTTCTTATTCAGGCACACTGACCAATCTTTTAAGGATTTTAATGGCATGGGTATGGAAGGAAAAGGTGACAGCCATAATTAACTGTAGCACCAATTGGGCCCAATGCAATGAAACTATTAGAAACAGGTGATTCTTTAGCAAAGGAGCACAGCAATTGTTGCAGAAATAGGTACCACAAGCTTCATATATCTAGTTTTGGAACCCAAACCTCCACCAGGTTACCTGTGCTACCTTAAACCCCTATGAAAACTTTCACATGGTGAACAGGCTCAACAAGTTCTGCTCTGCAAGCCCTCTGCATAAAAAGCTGAGACCCAAACCCAAGACGGGAGTCAGAAGAGAGGATGGAAAATAGAGGCTCTTCTTCACCCCCATGGCCCAGATAGCTAGGAAACAAGGAGAATGTGGAGGCAAGTCTTCAGAACATTTGTGTTCTGAACTCTCAGTAAACATTCAAGATTGGACCAAACACTAGACTTTGAAACTTGCGTTCATATCTGCTAGAGCCATGCATCCATCAGGTCTACAAACAGATTTTGCTGAAACTGCTCTTCCGAGTCATACGAGTTGTCTCAATTTGGGTCAGCCCCAGGTAAGTGGGCAAGTGTTCCTTTCTACTGCTCTAAATACAATAATGACACAGGCTTAGAGCCATGCTAGACAATTAACAACTTAAGGATATTTTATTTTCTACTTGTGTAAACATATGACAAGCAATCAATTACCTTACTCTTCCATCTTCCTTGATATTTTTCCCATATGTATATTTTGTTTGCTTTCTTACACTTTTTATTTTTGCATAATAATAAAAGACTGAAATAAAGCAAGACTCAAAATGTGAGGCCAGGAGAGACCGATAAAATACAAGATTCATTAATGTGTAGGATGACCCTATAATTTATCACCTAAACCAGAACACTTGCAAATGTAAAAGGGGGCGTATTTGACTGCTTGACAACATATGTCAACAGGAATAAACTGGAACTGTTGCAGGCAAACCAGGAGGTCTGGTCGCCCCATACAAAAAGGCATCCTGTGTGTAAAGAATCAACCTCTGCCTCTGTTAGGTCAACCAAAATTCAAATACAGTCCTCTCTTTTTCATGCCAGGCCTGTCTTCCCACAATGGAGTTGGAAACTCCCTATCTAACAAACCGTGCAAAACTGGTTCCATTTTTACCCAAGAAAGCAGGCAGTAACATGCTAGAATAGGGACCTAGGCCAAGTCCACAGCAAACCCCAGGCCTGGAGCTTCAGGTTTCACTTAAAGGAGTCCTTCCACAAGACAGACAGCAACCTGATAAGAGGGTACAAAGGTACCAGCCACAGATTTAACAAGTATTTTGAATGTTCGATCTTTTCATTGATGCTACAGCACAATTGAAACTGGACAGAGCCCAAAAGCCACCTCTCCTGCATAACACATTCAGAAGAAAGCCTACACAGTATCTGTCCTCAACTACAGGTAACAACCTTAGTTTCTTTGCCTTTTGCTGAGATCAGTGATGCAAAGGTTTTAAACGAGTATGAAAATATGTTTTTCTCCCAAGATCACATTGCCCAAGTTAAACAGAGCCAATGCTTGCTTTTATTGCCTACTTCCTGTTCAGAGGGGTCAAACATTGTTCATGTTCTTCATTAAATCTAGTCCTGTATTTAGTGAATATTAATTTCCTGGAATCCTTTCCCTCATATTCACAGAGAAGGAAGACCAGTTTGTAATCTAGTTGCAATCTGCAGCACATAAACAATCTACAATGGTGATAGGAACAAAAAAGCTCCAGCTGACTTATCTCAAACATTCAGAATGACTCTTGAGTTCTTCACAGGCTCCACAGTCATTCATAAAGATTCACTGCCAAGGCTGCTCAACTCTGTGATGGAGGCAATGGTAAAACTATCCATTGCGAGGGGTGGGGGTTGGGTTTGGCAAATGCTGGGGGTTAGGGAACCACCTGTCATAGAGAAGGTGGAAGAAACTCCCTTTGAATTAATGCAGTTGCATAAAAGTCCTCTCAGCTAAAAGATGCTGAGTTCAAGGAGCCCTTCAGTGAAATGAACAAGAGCTAAGAAACTCATGACTGTTTACCTTCCATAACTGGTACAATATTAAATTCAAAGACACTTTTTGTTAACGTAACTGTTTAAACTACTTCACATAACCACAAATGAGGCCAAAATGCGCCAAAGAAATAAAACAAATAGTTTACTTATAACTTTTTTAAATGTACAAAGAAAGAAGGAATTAACTGGTTAGGCTACTGGATGGTAAGGCTATAATGTCTCTTTTGAGAGATTAAAATTATGTTTTCCCCACCCTCCCAACAGTGAAGTGGGTAATTTCTGAGGAATACAATGACCCTTTATGCTGGGCTGCGCTTATGCTTGTGCGCTAGGGATACCATCTGTCTCCCACACTATATAAACAATCCCTGCAGGAATCTTCTGATGACCAAACAGATTAGCAACCTCCAGATTTTCACACCATGAATAATATCCCCATCCAAATTAGGCTTCTTGCTTCAATAACTCCACAGATAAGCCTAATAACTGATCCTTCTTTGTTTATAGGTAATGTGTCAGTTTAAAGATACCCTCTCAGAACAGCCTGTTTTTTGTGTTGTTTTTGTTTTTTTGTTTGTTTGTTGGAGGGTGGGGGGCTCTCTATAGGCAACGAAGAAATGAGCCCTTGAGGGAATAGGAGAAAGAGTGAAAAGAAAATCATACTTGTAAGTCAAACGACGAATACATTAACTATCACTAGGTCTAATAGAAGACTCTAATAATTGCATTAAAATTATTTTTCTAGAAAACTACTCCAGAAAAGACAAGTTTCCCACTTTGACAAAGGTATAGATACAATGAGCATTCAAAGTGTGCTTGACTCTAGGACAGTGTAAGCTAAAGCCTCCAGGGAAGTGTGCCTATGTCCACCGCAAACTAGGACGATCACCGATGCTGGCTTTCTCCAAGTTTAAGACCTATCGATCCCTTGTAACTCTGGGAGCTCTCTGTATTGTCTCCAAAGACTTCCAACTCTAAAAGGAATAAACGTGCCTGTGAAGATGCTCCTAAAACTGATGCTAATTATCAAGGAAAAACACTTGGGCACTGCTAACAGAGAAAAGGGCAGGCACGGAAGAGCCAGCCCTCTGCAGTTGCACGTCCTCGTAGAAGTCTACGTCTAAATCCGCAGCCCCAGTTTCCTCCAGGCCCCAAACCCCAGCAGAGGATGTTCTCGACACACTCCACATCAAAAAGGAAACGAAGCCTCCGCTCCCTCAAGTGATGCTCAAAGGACCCAAAAGTCTCAGCTCCCCAGGATAACCAGACCGTGAGACACGTCCCAGAGTCTCTCGCCCGCGTTTTAGGGCAGCAGAAGTCAAAATGTCAAATGAATGACGGCGTTGGAGCGCGAGGAAGGAAAACAAAGCCACCTCCAGCTGCCGGGTACCTGCAGCGCGTGGGTCCGGCGCGGGCCGCGTACTCACCGGGATCTGCAGGCAGGCACGGGGCCGCGGGGTGGTAGGGCTCCCCAGCAGTCGCCCGGACCCGCGGCCCCGGTGCCCTCCGGCCGGTCCGCGCCGCGCGCGCCGCGGGGAAAGCTGGCGGCGGGCGCCGCTGCGCGTCTCATGCAGCTCCCTCCCGGCTGCGGCAGCCGCTGATCGTCCCCGTCCCCGCCACCCAAGGCAGCGACGAGAGACGCGGCGCAAGAGCGGAGCGCTCCCGGCGCGCCCCTCAGCGGCTCTTCCCGCCGCACGCCGCAGCAGGCTGGCTCTGCGCTCGCCTTTGTGCTGGCATCTTCCTTCGCTCCCCGCGACACTCGGCGCTCCTCAGGCGGCTCCGCGCCGCCGCCCACCCCGGGCTGACGCCGCGCCCCCCGCGCGACCCGCCGATTGTGTCGAGTCAGCAGCGGCGGCGGGGACGCGCGAAGCCGTGTCACCCGCCCGCGCTCGGGAGAGCGCAGGGGGTCCGGGCGCTGCTAGGCTCACGGCGGAGCTCGGCGGCCCCGGCCCGGCGCGTCCCCGAGCGGCACCGCAGAGCCCGGCCCGCCGCCGCTGGCTCTCCAGGCGTCGCCCGCGAGCCGCGCACTGGCCTGTCCGCTTCTCCTCATCTCGCCGCTCCCCACCGGCTCGCGCGGCCTTCCTCCCGCCGCCACCTTCCTCCGGCCCCGCAGGCCCGCTGCCCACCGCATCCCCTGAGCCCCGGCCCTCGGAGGGCGAAGGGCCCGGGCCGCTCACCTCCAGCGGCGCTGGCGGCCCTCCCGCTAGACGTGTTGGCAGCATCTGCCCGCACCTGTCTGCGGGGCGCTCGGCGGGGGGCCTACTGCACGTCGGGGACCAGGGCAGGGAGGCGGAGAGAGGACGGTCAGGACAGCCAGACCTTGGCCAGCTGGACCTTCCTGAGGAAGGTGAGGGAGAGCGGGGCGGGTGCAGCTGAGCAGAGGACGAATCCCGAGGCTGCGGTGGATCCGGAGCTGCTCTCCTGCGACGCCGAAGGACAGAGGATTCTGAAAGGCGCCACGGAGGAGGGAGGAGATCCTCCGAGGTTATGCACCCAGGACTCTTCCTAGATCCCACCGAAAAGCTAAATGGATGGTTGGCATGCCTCGATTTTCCCAACTGCAAGGGCAAGACGGTAAAACTCATGTCACCTACACGGGGTGTGGTCACGATTAAAAATGGATTGTTGAAAGCGCTCTGAGCTACATTGCCTAAAGAGGGCACTAAAAATTTTAAATGTACTATATTAATACTGTCAGCTTTTTACATGCTTCTTCTGTAGCCTCTTCACTGATTCAGTCCCACTAATGGGAAAGGGTTAAAAACACTGAAATGTAAGGATGTTGCCCCCTATGCATGGTACCTATCCAGAGATGGGAATGGGTTACTGAATTTTACAGTTAAACAACTATAGCCAGGTGGAGGAAGCCCCAAAACATTTTCCCACAAATATCCGTAATTTGTATTTTTTTAATTGAATTTATTTTCAATTGAGGTGACAGTGGTAAGCAAAATTATACGTTTCAGGTGGACAGTTCTACAACACATCATCTGCACTGGGTGTTCACCACCCCAGATGACTATCACCATTTATCCCCTCGTATCCTTCTCTACCTTCTTCCGAAACCCATCTTATCGCCTTTCCACAATCACCATAGTGTTAGAAATTCTGGGGCTAGAAATTCTGGGTCTTGAGAGAGAATGGTGCAGAATTAAGAAAATAGACTCATCGAGAAAAGAGATGGGATTGGGAGGCCTCTTCGATGCTGATGGCAATATCAGAGAGAAGGATAGCTCCAGTTTGCTTTATTATATAGCCATATGCAAATAAGGAAGTCTTTGATACAAAGTCACACATCTAAGGCAAAACCAGGAACTCTCTTAAGGCATAAACAGGAATACCCCCACCATGCATAAGTGAAACCAACCAACATCTGAACAAACAAAGAGTGAGAGGATTGCTTCCAGCAACTTAAGCAAGCAAGTGAAGTGGGGCTATGGGATGAGTGCAAATAGCTTCATAGCCAATACTGAGGTGGGGGGGGGGAGAGAACTTAGCCTTTTGCTAAGCCTCGAATTTACAAAGGCTTTTTGCCACTTGCAGTCTACCACATCCAGAGTATTTTCTTTTTTGCTCAATCCTTCCACCCTCACCTCCCCATCACCACCACCACGCAAAGCAATCAACCTGCTCTTTGTCTATGAGTCTGCCTTTGTTTTGTTTGTTGGTTCGTTTACTCATTAGATTCACACATGAGTGAAATCCTATGGTACTTGTCATTCTCTGACTGGCTTATTTCACTTAGCATGATGCTTTCCAGATTCATTCATGCTGTTGCAAAGGGTAATATTTCCTTTTTTACAGCGGAGTAGTATTCCATTGTGTAAAATGTACCACACCTTTTTTATCCACTTATCTACTGACGGGCACTTGGCCTGCTTCCAAACTTTGGCTATTGTAAATAACACTGCAATGAACATAGGAGAGAATATATTCTTTCGAATTAGAATTTCAAGTTTCTTTGGATAAATTCCCAGAAGTGAAATCGATGGGTCATAAAGCAGTTCCATTTTTAATTTTTTGAGATAACTCCATACTGTTTTCCACAGTGACTGTACCAACCTGCATTCCTCCAACAGTACAGGAGGGTTCCCTTTTCTCCACAGCCTCAGCAGCACTTGTTGTTTGTTGATTTATTGATGATAATCATTCTGACAGATGGAATTGATATCTCATTGTGGTTTCAATTTTCATCTCTCTGATGCTTAGTGACATTGAACATCTTTTCATATGTGTTTATTGGCCATCTGTACATCCTCTTGGGAGAAATGCCTATTCAGGTCCTTTGCCCATTTTTAATTGGTTTGGTTTTTTGGGGTGGGGATTTTGAATATGTGCTCCCACTGTTCATCTCTCCCTATTCTCTAATAACAAGGATTTGTTTTCCAAAATGTCCTTCCCCCTCACCCATGAGTCTTTATGGGAAGGTAAGCTGAGGGAGAGAAGATGATGTCTTTTGGAGGCTTAAGAGGCAAATAAGACAGAAGTGAACTCTACCCTTGAAGGCAATCATTCTCCTCCTTTATTTCCTCAGGTCAGTTCAGCTGTGTTCTGTCACATGTGACAAAAGCTCTGACTCTTTTACTCCCCTGGATCTATCCATCTCAGGCATCGCTGGTAAGCTATTCCACCAAACTGATGAGCCCCACACACTCACCACAAAAAAAGTGTCTTATACAAACATGATATTCTCTTTCTACAACTTATTCTAGGCCCAGCAACTCCACACCTGCAAACCCTTAGCCTCTGTATTAACCACTGTGTTACAATCAAGCTTTAAACAAAAAACACATAAAAATAGTTAAAATGGATCATTATTGCTGTCCTTAGGTGAAAATAAAAACAGTCCTGGCCAGTTGGTTCAGTGGATAGAGCATCAGCCAGTTGTGTAGACATCCCGTGTTCAATTCCCAGTCAGGTCACAGAAAGAGGTGACCATATACTTCTCTCCTCCTCCCTCTTTCCCTTTTCTCCCTCTTCACCTTCTGCAGCCAGTGGCTCAATTGGTTCAAGCATTGGCCCTGGGCACTGAGGATAGCTCAGTTAGTCTGAGTGTCAGCCTCAGGTGCTGAGTATAGCTCTGTTGGTCCAAGCATTGGCCCCAGTCAGGATAAACAGTTTTGAGCTTAAAAGCAGCTCTCTCTTTAAAAGATTCTATACGTTGAAACATTAAACCCAGGCTAAGCTGTCAAACAAGATTAATAGTAAAGTCATACTAAAACTTCAGACTCGGAAACGTGTGTAAAGGTTAGGTTCTTATCATATTGCAATCCCCATTCCCCCATTACCGTCTCTACCTAATTTGGGTCTCCCCTTCATACAATTCATGACTGGTTCTCACCTAGCCTCTTCCTGAACCATTCCCATAAGTAAACTCAATATTTCACAAGCTGGTTAAATCTACTTTGAACTGACCAAACATTAGAAAATGATTCTTTATATTGATTCAAATACTTCTTTCACCTCATAGGATTCCAAGTACAGTGTGTCCGTAAAGTCATGGTGCATTTTTGGCTTGTGACCGGTCAAAAGTGCACCATGACTTTACGGACACACTGTACTGAAGTACAGACTTGAGAACCACTTGAACAGTCTTTTCCAAGATCTTCCCATTAATTGCTTATCATATGACAGAGTGTCCTGAGCCTTCACCAACCTGGGTTACCCTCTCTCTAGGAATGTGCTCATGTTTGTGAACATTCCTCCCGAGGTTGGAGTTCAAACCAGATTCTAGGACACTTAAACCTCAAGCACCTTTGAACACCCCAGGAGGAGTCCTAGAAGTGTGTTCACCTGGTCTTATGTTTCTGTAAAAGTTTCAAATGGCAAATATTTTCATCTCAAGAAACTACTGTCTCTTTTCACTTTAACTTTCCTTGTACAGTAATTTTCCTTGTATCTGGAAGCATTACAATGGATACAGGCATCTTGGGGATCTGGCTAAGGGGAAGTTGAGTTAGTAAAGTAGAATATATTTATGTGATTCAAGAACATTACAGTCCAAAGTTAACACTGACATCTATTATAGCTGTCGAAGGCCTACTGTCAACTGGGCCACGTGGTGTTGTGACACAAAGGTGAAGGGCTAGAGACTATATCAACAAATAGCTGCATCTATTCAGGCCCAAACACAAAAGTATACAGGTAATAAGTAGACAATTTTTGAAATGTAAGAATCCAGAACTAGAATGTGGAAAATCCTCCCATGTTATCCTTTATATGTAAAAGAAATTTGGTAGTTTTCTCAGATTTTACAACAGTCTTAAAATGGTGTACGACTCTCCCAATACTGAATTATGGACTGGAAAGACATTCTTCTAAACTAACAATATTAAAAATAAATTTCAATCAACTATGCTAGGGGAAAGACTTAACTATCTATCAACTCTATACAGCGATATGTGAAAAAATGATTTTCACATGAAGAAGAAATCAAAGACTATGAAGCCAAAATATGGCGGACAAAGTTAATTAAATTTTTAAAAAGTTACGGTATTTTTCTGGGTTTGATGTCTGATACTTGTGATTTTTTAAATATGTAATATGATATGATTCTAAATTTTTAAATAAAAGTTATTTTTTGGCCCTGGCCAGTTGGCTCAGCAGTAGAGCGTTGGCCCAGCATGTGGAAGTCCTGGGTTCGATTCCTAGTCAGGGCACACACCATTGGAGCAAAGTTGGTCTGGGTGCTGAGGATGGCTCCATGGCCTCCACCTCAGGCGCTAGAATGGCTCCAGTTGCAGCAGAGCATAGCCCCAGATGGGCCAAGCATCGCCCCCTGGTGGGCATGCCAGGTGGATCCCTGTCAGGCGCATACGAGAGTCTGTCTATCTGCCTCCCCCTGCTTCTCACTTTGGAAAAATAAAAAATAAATAAAAATTATTTTGGTACCTTCTTTGTACTTGAGTATTCTTTTCTTAAAGAAAGGTCTAAGTAGTACAATCTTCAGACTTCACAAAATGTGGATCTATCCCCTATCTGTAGTATTTGGATGTCCATCATTATATATTGGACTTCATAGAAGGCAGATGTCTTGTCCTCTGGGAAATTAGGGTGCCAAGGCACTGCATCTGAACATGCGAGAGATGACTGAACATCACCCAAAGATCCTGAATTTAGATGTGGAAAGAAATGACTAGATTGTCTTCCTTAGGGAGAAAATAAGTGTTTTAAAATACTACAAAAATACATTCGTTTTCCACTTTTGCATAACAAATTTCCATAAATATAGTGGCTTAAAACAACATATTATCTCACAGTTTCTGTGAGTCAAAAATGTGGGTATAACTTAACTGGGACCTTTGCTCAGGGTCCCACAGGGTTGCAATAAAAGTCTACTAGCAGCCATTTGCATGTGAAGGCCTGACTAGGGGAAAATCTATTTTCTCAGTTGTTGGAAGAATTCATTTTCTTATGATTCTAGAACTAATAACATCTTGTTTCCTCAAAGCTGGCAGAAGAATCTAAATTCCCGATTTCCTAAGGCAGCTTCACAACATTAGGTTGTTGGGCAATAATTTCTTAGGACACCAAAGGCACAGGTAACAAAAGAAAAAAAATTGATTAAACTTCATGAAATTTTAAATTTTTGTGCTTAAAACACCCTATCAAGCCGCACCAGGTGGTGGCACAGGGAATAGAGTGATGAAATGGGATGCAGAGGACCCAGGTTTAAAACCCCGAGGTTGCCAGCTGACATGGAGTTTCCTTCAGCTTGAGCGCAGACTCACCAGCTTGAGCATGGGCTGGCTGGCTTGAGCATGGCATCATAGACATGACCCCATGGTTGCTTCCTTGAGCCCAAAGGTCACTTGGGTTGAGCCCAAGGTTGCTGGCTTGAGCAAGGGGTCACTCACTCTGCTGTAGCCCCCCAGTCAAGGCACATATGAGAAAGTAATCAGTGAACAACTAAGATACATTTCACTTGGTTCAAAACTTCAACTAAAACATGATTCTGTTTGGGAAGAAGACTGTGGATAATGCTATAACTTTTGGCAAAAAAAAAAAAGACAGACATCTTTCCCAGAAGCTGTATCATTACTGAAACCCATGCCAGGGAGTTTATGTTACGATATAACTCACAGTCACACAGATTTAGCAGTTAACCTAAGAAAACTTAAAACCGAAGAATACAAAATACATTGTGAAATTAAAAGGGTGAAACCCTAGAAAAAGAATGTAAAATATTTGAAAAGTTTAATATAGCGCCCTTTTAAGTTCTATTATTATTGCCCTTTGTCTTGGGGCCAATATTATACCACATCCAGCTTGTCGTTTTATATGTTTTCTCTGTATGCCAACCCAACTCCTCTGGAGAACCACACTCTACCTTCCTCTGCCTGGTTTTGTATCCTGGGAGACAAACCTATATGGACATACACGGACTTCTTGACTTCTGCCCCCGGCCCCGCCCCGCCCCACCTCCAGCATTGGTGAAGATTGGAAGGTAAGAGGAGAAAGGGCGTGAAGTGTTTTCTCTCAACTCCTTCCTTCACTTGGAGATGCAATTACGGCGTGCCCCTTTCAAGCAGTCCCGTCACTACTCCAGGCCCCACTGATTCCAGAACACCAGTGCATTCCCTTTGTGCCTATGAAAATGTTGCGACTTCCCTCTCCTTCTCCCTGGGACTTCCTTGGGCTAGAAGCAAAGCCTGTGGCTGCTCCCTGGATGCCTCACCATTCCTTGTTAGTTTTAACTCTGCCCACACCTTTATGAACAGACTTTCTGTAGAACATTCCATCTCAGCATGCCTTCTGTTTACTTCTGAGCTCCTCACTGGCATTCTTTTCCAGGATATTTACACTTTCAGAAATGATAGATTTAGATGCAGATCGAAGTACATTTAAAGAGACAGTCTTTATAGTTCAGATCAAAAGAGTTCAGGTCATAGAACTTAGATAAGTTTCCATCAGGTAATTTCAAACCTAGATTCACTGGGAGTTTATAGATGTTTTAAAGGTTCAAAAATTTCAATTTTTTTAATTCACCTTAAGATGACACAACCATAGGAAATTCATTCATGCCAAAAAAAAGAAAAAACTTATGGGACACTGAGTTACATTTCCAGATTCCCATTTATTAACTGGTAGAAAGAAATCTCTGGCACTAGAAACTGGTAGGCCATCAGCTCAGAGTTCCTCTTCGTGGTGAATAATATCATTTAAAGTCTCAAATTATAGATCAGACAGTTGCATTATTGTAAGCAGAGTTAGAACTAGAGGGTTGGATATTTTTAAGAGCTTTCACATGAATTTATTTTGACATACTGAATTGCTCTTTTACACTCTGAGTGGTTCTTAACCTGGGTTCTATCAAACCCTAGGGGTTCGATGAGTCGGTCTCAGGGGTTCGGAGAAGCCTCTGCCACAGAGGCCAAAGTAAAGTAATACTGTCATTTGTTGTGAGTTCATGCACTTTGTTGGGTTTTTTTCTTTGAGCAAGGTGATGTTCATGCACAGCTCATTTTGTGCACTAGTAAAAGAACATATACCTATGTCTTGAATTTGGGGGAAAAAATCATATTTTGTTTATCACTAAAGAAGGGTTCGGTGAATGCGCTTATGAAACTGGTGGGTTCGGTACCTCAAAAAAGGTTAAGAAACACTGCTCTAAGTATATGCTTACATGAACAACAAAAACCAATCAGTACTCATGGAATATTATAAAATAGTGGGAATTAACAAGTTAAAACTAAATAGCAGTATGAGTGGATTTCACAAGTGTAATGTTGAGTAAAAAAAGAGATATACAGAAAAGTGTATATTGTATGTTTCCAGCTCTATAAGTACAAAGCAAGGAAAGCAAGTCAGTTCCATTGAGAAGTCAGGACAGTGGTGACTGGGTGTGGTGAATGGGGCAGGGGATAAGACTGGAAGAGAGCCACAAAAATGAATTCTGAGAAACTAGTATTTCCTTTATTAATCTGGGTGCTAGTTACACAAGTGGATAGTCTGTGAAAATTTAGCAAGCTATACAATTATAGTAAGAGTGCACATCTTTGTATTTGTATTATACTTCAATTTAAAAAAATTTAAATTATCAGTATCATTTCTAGAACAATTGCTCGCCCTCCTTTGGACAATACTGTAGATCCACTGACCAACTACCACCAACTCTGCTCCTCCGATGGGGTATTCGTTATCAGTACTAAAGCTTCTATTGTGATATTATCTGAAATAACATCCAACATAACAACTATTTTACATTAGCATCTCATACTCTGAATGTCTTCCAGATGAAGCAAAATGATAACACTGATCATATTCACAAAAATTCTTAGAAATAATTTCTTAGACAGGGCTATTTCTGGAGAAAGTTACACTGACTTTCTTTTAAAACTTTTTTTTTTTTTTACAGAGAGACAGACAGACAGACAGGAAGGGAGAGAGATGAGAAGCATCAATTCTTTGTTGTGGCACCTTAATTGTTCATTGACTGCTTTCTCATATGAGCCTCGACGGGAGGGGCTGGGCTACATCAGACCAAGTGACCCCTTGCTCAAGCCAGCAACCTTGGGCTTTAAGCCAGCAACCTTTGGGCTCAAGCCAGCGACCATGGGGTCATTTCTGTGATCCCACGCTCAAGCCAGCAAACCCACACTCAAGCTGGATCAGCCCATGCTCAAGCCAGCAACCTTGGGCTTTCAAACCTGGGTCCTCCATGTCCAGTCCAACACTCTATCTACCTGCCCCACTGCCTGGTCAGGCTTAAAACATTTTTATCTCATTTTTTTATGTGCTGCTTGATACATGATTTGTAATCAGTTATGTGCCTTAGTATCTCATCCCACACCTATTGAGTGCCTATATGAGTAGAGTCTCCCACTTCCTTGTCATATATACTTGAGAATGTGTCCTCGGTTTATCAAATGCACATCCCTATGTGAACTCTGAGAAAGATGACATGTACTAAGAAGGGATCCTAGTGGCTAAGCAGGCTAAAATAAAAATATTTTTTAAATGTCTATTTTTCTAACCAGAGAGGTGTCTACGCCAGTGCTAACACTTTATATTGTATCTGGATTAACAAAATAATTGTTTAATGTGTGTCTGTTCTTAAATAAAACTGCAGAGCCACTGTCCTAACAAAGGGTATGAATACCAAAAGGGGCATACAAATAAACTGTCCCCACCTTCCCAACAGATGGGACAATTGACTGACTGCTCTGAAGGTATGGGACTAACAGCTATCAGAACCAATTTTACACTTGTCCACTGAGCAATGAGAACTTGTTTAGTGCCTGACCTTTTACCATCCTGCCAATCACAGAGTCCTTCCCTTCTGAAAGTTGGACACACAGGATTGGATGCACTCCAATAAACCTGCCTCTGAAAGCCAGTAATCAACAACAGCCTCACCTGAGTAACTACACTTCTACAGGTGCTGTCAGCCCACTTAAGCCTCTGAAAGTCTTCCAATCCTTAAATCCATGCTTCCCCAAACCCTGTGTGAGAGCAGCAGCCTGCTCTAATCACAGATGACTGGCTGACCACCATAGCTCTCCCTTACCAAGTAAGCAATAAACTCAGCTTTGTGTTTTTATCTAGATATAGAATTTTGATTGGGGGGGGTCTCATCAACCTCTGCCAGTCTTCATTTGACATTCTCTTCAATTTCATAATTGCTCACTTGAAATAAGTACCAATAGTATCAGCAGTTGTTACTGTTACTTGAACATCAATTAAGCCTGGTATTATGCCATCTGTTTACATACATTCAGTCTGGATTACATAAGACCCCAGTCAATATTGGGAATAAAGAGAGCTGAAATTATGCTCCCTATAGTAAGGGAGAGTTAGGTTGGCCAGGCAGTCTCCTGGAGCAGAGCAGACAGCTGTTTGAATCATCATCTTTGCACCGAGAGCTTCCCTTGGACACTTACAATCTCTCATATGCCTTACAGAAGCACAGAGATATTAGTCTTATTAAAGGTGCACTGGTAATTACTCAGCATAGAAGGGTATATGTTTACAACACAGTGGAAGAGTTTTTAAC
Organism: Rhynchonycteris naso; assembly: GCA_037038555.1. Taxonomy (NCBI): domain Eukaryota; kingdom Metazoa; phylum Chordata; class Mammalia; order Chiroptera; family Emballonuridae; genus Rhynchonycteris; species Rhynchonycteris naso. The sequence continues at coordinate 37,460,212 of CM072997.1, read as the reverse complement.
CCTTCTCCAGGTGATCTATTTCTAAGCATTATCTACTGGATGTTAAACTGGAAGAGTTCACTGAAATAAAGTATTATACCAGTTAGTTGTCATAAAGTATCTCCCTAAACACTTTTTGAGAAATGTACTTAGAAGATAGCTAAGTATCATACAACAGCATCTGATACCATACAATAAATATACATTTATTGAGTGAAAAAGAAAGAAAAAGATGAGGTGGTTCTGTACTGATGTAAAAGTTCATAAAAGGATAAACTCAGGTCCAAAATCATCAGCTCTCTTCTAAGACCGGATGTTCTGATGACTGTGGAAACAGGCAGCCCGAGTGCCAGGCTCAGGGACTCGGGGCATTGCAGCAATCTGCCAAGGCCCTCTGTCAAGGACATCACTTTCTCTCCAGGCCAGCATGATACTTCTTGGGTACAAGTTTTAGATTCTGCTTTCTCTCCCACCTATGTAGAACAGACTGCTTGGACATGGCTTCGTGCCTTTTATCTTGATCCTGTTGGAAAGAAATTACACCCAGCCCTGTTCAAATCTAACTGCACAACTGAGGACCTATTATGTCTTTATAAATGTTTATTCATCAGGGTAGGTGGTTCTAATGTGAACAGTTTGGGAGAGGTTGCACTTTTTTGTGTGTGTTTTTCCGAAGTGAGAAGTGGGGGGCAGCAGACAGACTCCCACATGCACCAGACTGGGATCCACCCGGCATGTCCACCAGGGGGGCGATGCTCGGCCCATCTGCGGCAATGCTCAGCTGCAATCGGAGCCATTCTAACGCCTGAGGTGGAGACCATGGAGCTGTCCTCTCCGCCCAGGCCAACTTTGTTCCAATGTAGCCTTGGCTGCGGGAGGGGAAGAGAAAGAGAAAGGAGAGGGGGAAAGGTAGAGAAGCAGATGGACGCTTCTCCTGTGTGCCCTGACCGGGAATAGAACCCAGGACTTCCACAAACCAGGCTGACACTCTACTGCTGAGCCAACGGGCCAGGGCCGGAGAGGTTGTACTTTTAAGAAAAAGAATTAGGTACCTGACCTGTGGTGGCGCAGTGGATAAAGCGTCGACCTGGGAACACTGAGGTCGCCAGTTCAAAACCCTGCACTGGCCTGGTCAAGGCACATATGGGAGTTGATGCTTCCAGCTCCTCCCCCCCATTCCCCACCCCCTCTCTCTCACACACACACACTCTGTGTCTCCTCTCTAAAATGAATAAATAAATTAAAAAAAGAAATTAAGAAAAAGAATTAGTTCATTGCTTTCCTTGCAGTAGTTTAAAGAAGTCTACAGATTAGTAAAGAGAAGAGCTGGATGAAGAGAGAACTTCAGTAATTAGAAATCTAAGAATTGCTTAAGACAGCCATGTCTAAACACCCTACCTCTTCCTGCCACCTGATTTCCCAGGGAAGCTTGTGCCATCGGTTGACAGCTCAAGTTGTAGGCCATCCAACCTGCACTTAAACCAGCAGTGAGCTTCTTCCGGGTTAGCTGTTATCTGAACATATAAATGTTACTAAAAGTTACAACAGATGTTAAAATTAGTTCAAGAGGCTTTTTACCAAGGTATTAAAAGACCCAAATTCTGACTGGAAGGCCTTGCAATCTATTTGCTTAACACATATCCTATACATGAGACCGTAATTCTGAATACGAAGTTAAACAATGCATGCAGGTTGCTGCTTTTTATGCCTTTGTGAGTGTTTCCTGGATGTGAATGAGGGAAACACAGAATCCAGGAGGAAAGTAAGGTAAGACTAAAAGCACAAGATGGCACTGAAGATGAAAACAGTAGTTCAAACCACCTTTTGAATTTTATCTCCTAAGACTAAATATTTCTCCAAAGTCTCTAAATTGTAAAGGCTGATTTTTCTGTTGTGCTTTATGAAAATAATAGAATTAGTTACTAAAAAACTGAACCAGTTCACTGTAAGTTGTATTTTATTATTTCCTTTATCATAAAAATATATTTTATTCAGCTCATAAGCACACACTTCCAAACTATCTTTGTTCTACTTAAACAGTCTCTTCAACAGTCTGTCTTTGACCATGAACTGGACTCAGTATTCATTTCTTATATTTGACAAATATTTACTGAGAGCTTATACACGCCTGCACTTTTCTAAGTACTAGGGATGCTTTGATTTTTTGAAGGCTGCTTCACAAGTCCAGAACATACCCTCTAGAACAGTGATTTTCAATCAATGTGCCACAAGAATTTTTAAAACATGCAATACCTGCCTATTCAGCCAGGGCACTGACCTCTTTTCCCTTAGATTGTCAAATAAAAAAATAAAAACAGCCAACACAACAACAGCTGTCCTGTGTAGACAAAATTATATCTATTTTTTTGTTACATCAGCAAAATAATATATTTTTTGGTGTGCTGCAGAATTTTAGTAATTATTTCCCTATGTATAAGATGCACCTTAATTTTCAGGCCCAAAATTTGAAAAAACATATATTACATAAAGTTATTGAACTCAAGTTTTACTCATCATAAAATTCATACAATTCCTCATCCTCATGAAAAAGTGAGAAATGCAAGTAAAAAAACCTACAACCATTGTATAAGACGCACCCAGTTTTTAGACCCCAAATTTTTCGAAAAAGGGTGCATCTTATAATGGGAAAATACGGTAGATTGTGTGTGCCATGAGATGAAAAAGGTTGAAAATCGCTGCTCTAGAATAAAAATGACTGATTCCCCTCTCTGATTACTCATTTCATGAACATATTCTCGCTTTCTGATTCTGAAGTTGGAGAGAGTGGCGTGTGTCTCTCTTGCCTGGTAGGAGGCCAGTGCCATGGGGCAGGGCCTTGTCTGGCTTGTTCGCTCTGTGTCTCCATCACCTGGCGCTGCCATGTAAAAGGTCCTGAAGAGATGTGCCACCGTGTCCTGTCCTCTGTTAGCTAAGTGTACACAAAACAGAGTGAGATAAGAAAATTGAGCTCCCCTTGCTATCTAACCTTTAGAAAGCTACCAGGCTGTTTTCAGGTCTGTCTGTGCATCCTGATGACAGTGACACCCCACACACACACACCAAACCAAACCCCACCTTTCTCCAGCACCTTTACCAGGAGTGGAGTAAAAGATCCTGGGATGGCATTGTATACCATGTCTCCTCCTGTATGGTGAATGAGAAGGGAGCTAACATGTACTGAAACTTACTCTGAGCCATCTACCAGAACAGAGCAGTAGCTATTAACTTCCTGCTCTTCCATGGATATGCTAACTGACAAGGCCAGGAGAGTAAATGCAACTTCCTTAGGGCCACTTATTGGCCAGTAAGTGTCCCAGTTGGCATTCCAACTCAGGATTGTCACAGCCCATATTCTTTTTAATATACTATTTTGAAAGTCATTGTCATGTAATTTAATAGCTATAAAAGGGGAAAATCATGGCCAGCTAATAGCAACATCACAATAATAATTTAAGCTTAAGAATCTGTTTTCTTATCCGAACGAGGGTTGGTTGTAGTGGAAAAATGATTTCAAAGATCCTTTCTAGTTATAAAAATGCATGATTTTAAATAGCTTTTAAAAGCCAATTTATAGCCCTGCCCAGTTGGCTCAGTGGTAGAGCATCAGCCTGGCATGTGGATGTCTCGGGTTTGATTCCCAGTCAGGGCACACAGAAGAAGCAACCATCTCCTTCTCCACCCCACAGCCTCCCCTCTTACTCTCTCTCTTCCCCTCCTGCAGCCATGGCTCAACTGATTTGAGCACATATACCGCGGTGCTGAGGGTGGCTTCGTGGAGCCTCCACCTCAGGTGTTAAAAATAGCTCAGTTACAAGCATGGCCCCAGAAGGGTAGAGTATCATCCCCAGGCAGGGATGCCTAGGTGAAACCTGTTCAGGGCACATGTAGGAGTCTGTCTATCTTCCCTCCTTTCACTTGGAGAAAGAATACAAAAACAAAAAACCTGTATCTTGGGCCCTGCCTGGTTGGCTCAGTAGTAGAGCATTGGCCCGGTGTGTGGCTGTCTCAGGTTCAATTCCTGGTCGGGGCACACAGGAGAAGTGCCCATCTGCTTCTCCACCTCTCCCCCTCTCGCTTTTCTCTCTCTCCCTCTCTCTCTCTCACTCACTCTCTGTCTTCCCTCTTGCAGACATGGCTCGATTAGAGCAAGTTGGCCTCTAGGCACTGAGGATGGCTCCATGGCCTCCATCTCAGGCACTAAAAAATGGCTCTGGTTGCAGCAGAGCAAGGGCCTCAGATGGGCAGAGCACTGCCCCCTAGTGGGCTTGCCAAGTGGATCATGGTCGGGTGCATGCAGGAGTCTCTTTCTGCCTCCCTCCTCTCACTAAGAAAAGAAAAAGCCAACTGAAAATATTAGGAGAAAGCAAATTCACAAATTAATAGGGCCGACTTTACACTTCTAGTTATTGATTGAACAAAAGAGCTTCCACTCTCATTAGTTGATGTCAAACACTAATGCATTAAAACCCACACATGCCAGCCTCCCCTTCTTCTCTGTAGTGGGAGGGACTTGGACTTCAAGCTTCACCAATATTTCAGCATTCCAGTATCTCGCATCAGGATACAAAATCTTAATATAAAAATGAGTTTTCTTTATACTAGAGTCTGTACTTGGTAAGCTACTGCTTCTTACCTGTTGTACTCCTGACAACTCTGTTAGAGCAGGGTTTCACACTGACTTGCATTTCAAGGGGACTGTGCCTGAGGAAGCGTGTCTCTACGTCCACGGCTCTGGCTCACCTCTTCTGACTCCACCCTGGCTTCTTTCGGTTCATTCTCTGCTGCCTCTTTTCTTCAGGTGTCTGACAGTGTCTTCCAATTCCTGAAAACACGATACAAAGATTGATACAAAGATTTTAACAAAGTCCCAATGTACCAAGCTGTACAAAGAGATTCAATATTTGTATTAAATGAGCAACCGAATTATGACAATAGGACCTGATACATTCTAACTTCAGGTGCTACCCAAATGCAAGACAAAGGTCGTTATTTTCAGTTTAACCTACAGTATTCGTGTGTGTCTATGACTATATATTTTGATTTTGTTATGGATTCTCCTGAGAAAAAGGGATTAACATCTCTTTCCAGAATTGGAGGGACAATCTTCACAGCAGAGAATCTCCATTGAAAGACAAGAGTGGGAGGATCTGGGCGGTCCCTTCCCAGGGATACAACATTATGCTTTCCATTAAGCTGGGAATAGCCAACCACCCTGCAACAGCAACAGGTGAATCTGAGCTACAGTAAGAACCATCGGGTATAAAGTTCCTGAAAAACTATGGAATTTAGTTCAGAAATCTTAGTAACTGGTATTTTAGCTGTTCTTTAAAAAATTAGGTATCATTTTCATGACATTGAAAATGGAGCACAGGTGCCACATTTGAAGCTGCAGGTTTCTCCCTGGATACTAAGCTAAGAACTCAGTGAAGATGAACAACTTGTTCATTTGTTTCCTTCTACAGAATCTAGCAAATGTAGGTGCCCGCGGGCCGGGTGTGCTAACACAGGTTATCTGCGGATGACCTCTGAGCTGACGCAGGGCCTCCTACCCAGCACTGGAGCTCCAGCTCCAGCCATACTCGCCGCTCTGTCTCTACCCGTATCTTCTGCTGCTTGTTCCGTGCTGAGGTGTCACGCTGGCGCTTGGCCAGCAGCTGCATCTTCTCCTGTAGGTTCGTCATTTCCGATACAAAGCTCTGGATACTCAACGACTGGTAGGGCACAAAGAGGGAGACAGGTAGTGTCCAAGTTTGGGATTTTATGTGAATGGTAAACAGAGTTTGTGGAAATCATCTACCTGTTCATAGTTTTTCTTCTGGTATTGATCCTCAGTTAGCTCCATGTGCTTCAATTCTGTTTCTATTTGCTGAAAGTTAATATGGAAATAACACAGACCAGTGGAATACCTGGCTAGCTCTTTTTGCCTATAGGATGACAGAAAGAATCCCACAGAAGATCCACAGTTATCAGTCCCTACTGGGCTCTCCTTCCCATCCAGCCAACTGATCCTGAAAAAGCAAAGTCCTATACATTCCCTGTGGAAGAGACATGTGGGGAGCCAGAACATGACACTGGCAGCTAATGAGAAACCAAACACTGACACAGCAGTATCTTGGCTGGAAAAGAGCGCCTGCAAGGAATCTGCCCACTTCCCAGGGACAGCTATGGCTCTCAGAGAACACAGGGGCCGTCAATGCTCTGGGAACGTCCTCCCCATCCCCGCCTGGATCTTCATCACACACTATGGAACTGAGGGGAGACACAGGGTTGCTCATACAACCTCTCTATAGTCCGAGCATTATTCATCCTAGTTGACAACGGTAGCTTAATTTGGGCCTTTTGCCCCTTTATCTTCTCCTTGCTACTGTTCAGTAGTTTTTCGAGCTCTTTTAAGTTTCCACCACAGCTCTCAGTTGGTGCGGAATAGATACTTCCACTGATCTGAAGTTGGCTTCGTTGAGGGATTTCTTCAGCTGTGGAACACAGGGAAAATTAGGACATTTTAATCTTCCATTTAGTAAAAAAAAGCATATGGTGGTTAGCTTTGTCCCTTTATTTTGTTCTCTTTAAAACTTTCTTTAAACAGGATGCCTGATCAGGCAGTGGCACAGTGGATAGAGTGTCGACCTGAAGTGAGGCCATGGAACTATCCTCAGTGCCCAGAGCCAACTTGCTCAAACAATTAGAGCCTTGGCTATTGGAAAGGAAGAGAGAGTGAGTGAGTGAGTGAGTGAGAGAGAGAGAGAAGGGGGAAGGAGAGGGGTGGAGAAGGAGATGGGCACTTCTCCTGTGTGCCCTGATTGGAAATCAAACCCGAGACTTTCACACACTGGGCCAATGGTCTACTGCTGAGCCAACCAGCCAGGCAGAGCCTGGCACATAATAATCGCTTAGTGATCATGACCATGCTTTAAGTTTTTCTCTTTCTTTCTGTCATTTGTGACCCCATGTCTAGAGAAGTAAAAATAAATAATAGTTTATATAAATATTTGTCAGTTATTGACTATCATTGCATCAATTTTTATGACATCTCTTTGTTTTTAAAGATTTTAATAACTTGTCTAGTAGAAAAACAGCATAGTGATTACTGTTAAAAACAAGACAAAGGCCTAAAATGGAGTCACTTATGCTACATCACCAAACAAGACTTAATTACTGTTTAGACTCTCCCAGAAACAGATGCTTGAACCAGTCAATTAGAATCACCTGATCAATACTAGTTTGGTGATCTCCCCGGGAAACCCCTGCTATGCTGTGAGGGATAATCACTTTGCAATAACAACCTGCTTTTTTGCCTGGTCTAACTTCCTTGTGCCTGCTTTCTTCTAGAGCTCTTTATATAACTTTCTATCTGCTAGATTGGATGCTGCCTGATTTGAACTATTTTTTCTCAAATCAACTCTTAAAAGACCAACTAAGGGATATTAAAAATTTTAACAGTTCTAGTAACAGAAGAGGGGACCGAAAGAGAACCTGAGAGCCCCCAGGAGCGATGAGCAACCGGGCGAAGGTCCCCATCGAGCTCCCTGTTTCCTCCATGCAGCTGGAGGTCACAGGCACAGGGAAGCCCTCTCAGGTTCTAGGTCCACAGCTTTTGCATTATGAGCTTTCAGACTTTACTTGAGCATTTCTTTTTTCAGGACTGTGTCCAACTTAAGCTAGACTTGGGTTCAGTATGAGGCCTCGGATAAATAAAACTTTGTTTTAAGGCTGAACAAACAAGCAGGTTAACAAGAATTCTTTTCTTCTCTTTGTTAAAAGTACCAAGAATTCTTGGACTACTGGCCCATTCTTAGTAAGAGATTGTGAAAGATTTTGGGGACTACTCTACTAAGAAAGTAAAAATTTGTGTCATACCAAAATAATATACTGAGTTTCTCATTGTCTTTATTAGGCCTGTGAATACTTCAGAAAACCTGTCCTCTCAATAATCTAAAAGCTAAGTTTCTTTCACAACTATGTAACCTTCTGTATTGACCTTAAAATTTTTCTCCTGTTGGAGGGACATTAGCATCATGGCGGAGTGGGAAGACCCCTCATTATCTCCCCTGGAATCGACAGCCAGATGGACATCTATGACCCAACAAAGGGTTCTTTGCTCAACACACTAGTGTGTCTGAGTGATCCACCAACAGTACATCTGAGAGTGGGTGTATCAGAATGCACAGGTGAGGCAGGACAGGGAAAGAACAGGGACAGTGCCCACAGACAGGGGTCCCTGGTTGCTGCAGCTGAGCCTGTGTCCCTAGCTAATGTGGTTGTAATGAAGAAGTCAGGGTATTGGCCCCAAAACTATGACCCAGCAGAGGGTCCAAGAGTCAGAAGAAGCATCAGTGGCCTGAGAATCCAACTCCCTCCTGATTGGTATAATGATCATCTCAATAGAAACAAAACAAGCATTTGACAAGATACAATATACATTTAAGGTAAATGCAATAAATTGGGTATAAAAAGAATGTTCTTAAGTTTAATAAAGGCCACATATGACAAACCCTCAGCTAATACCATAGTCAGTGGTGAAGAACTGAAAGCTTTCCCTATAAGATCAGGAATAAGACAAGGATGCCCACTGTTGCCACGGTTATTCAATACAGCACTGGAATTCATAGCTAAGGCTATTGGGCAAAAAATAAAAGTCCTCCAAATTGGAAAGGAAGAAGAGTAAGTGGATTTGTGGATGACTTATATATAGAAAACACTAAGTACTCCATCAAAAAAACTATTAGAAAAAATAAATACATTGAAGTTACAGGATATAAAAATCAATATACAAATATCTGTCAAGTTTCTATATACTAACAACAAAATATCACATTTACAGTCACAACAGAAAGAATAAAATACTTGGGAACAAACTTAATATACACTGAAAACTATAAGATGTTGAAAAAAATTGACACAAAGAAATAGAAAGATATTCTATGTTCAGGAATTAGAAAAAATAACATATCCATATTAAAAGGAAATCTACAGATTCAATGCAATCCCTAGCAAAATTCCAATGTCATTTTACACAGAAATAGAATAAAAAATCCTCAAATCTATATGGAATCACAGAAGACCTCAAATTGCCAAAGCTATCTAAAAATTAACAAATGGGGATACCACATCTCTGATTTAAAACTATACTAAAAGCTACAGTAATCAAAACATTATGGCATTGGCAGTAAAACAGATACACAAACCCAATGGAACAAAATTGAAAGCCCAGAAAAATAAAAAACACCCCACACTTACACGGGCAACTAATTTTTGACAAAGGAGCCAAGAAAATACAATGGAGAGAGAAAAATCTCTTTAATAAATGGTTTAGAAAAAACTGGACTGCTGGATGTAAAAGAATAAAACTAGGCCATTATCTTATACCACGCACAAAAATAAACTCAAATGGATTAAAGACTTGAGTGTAAGACCTGCAACAATAAAATACATAGAAGAAAACACAAGCACTAAGCTTCTAGACATTGGTCTTGGTGGTGTTTTTGTTATTTTGACTCCAAAGGCCACAGAAACAAAAACAAATAAATGATGGGATTAAAACTAAAAAGCTTCTGTACAGCAAAAGAAATAATTAATGAAACAAAAGGGCAACCAACAAAATGAGAGGAGACATTTGCAAATGATACTTCTGATAAGGGGTTAATATCCAAAGTATACAAAGAATTTATACAACTCAACAAAACACAAACAATTGGTCAGTTGGCATATGAAAAGTAGTTCAACATCACTAAGTATTAGGGAAATGCCAATCAAAACCATATGAGATATAATCTCACACCTGTTAGAATGGCTATATAAAAAGGAAAAGAAATAACCAGTGTTGGGAAAATATGGAGAAAAGGGAACATTTGTACACTGTTGGTGAGGGCTGTAAATTAGGGCAGCACTGTGGAAAACAGTGCGGAGGGGCCTTTAAAAATTAAGAATAGAACTACCATATGATCCAGCAATTCCTCTTCTGGGTATTTACCCAAAGGAAATGAAAACACTAAATCTAAAAATATAAATACTCCTAACTTCACTGCAGCATTATTTACAATAGTCAAAATATGGCAACAATCTAAGCGTCCACAGGTGGACGAGCGGGAAGAAGATGTGGTACACACACAATGGAAAAAAATAAGAAATGCTGCCATTTGCAACAGCGCGGACAGATCTTGAGATTATTATGCCAGGTGAAATAACTCAGGTGTAATAAGAAAAAACTATGATAAAACAAAAAGTAACAAACTAAGAAAACAAACTCATGGAGACAGACTACAGAATGGTGGTAACCAGAGGGGAAGGAGGGTGAGGCAAAGGCAAATTGGGTTAAGGGGGTCAAATACATAGTAATGGAAGGAAACTAGACTTTTCATGGTCAGCATGCATGAGTTATACTGAGTTATAATGGATACCTAAAATATATAATATATTAACCAGGATTACATCAATAAAACCTATTGTCACTTTAGTTCGAGAGCCCCATCGAAGTCAATCCCGCTCTGTGGGTAGGTCTCTGCACACTGATCCTCCCTGGTGGTCAGTGGTCCATAGTTGCAGCCAGTCCCTGCAACTGACTGGCCTGCGGGATAAATCCCTCCCATTGATGTGCCAACAGCAGTCAAGGCTCAACTATAGGAGGAGGGTATACACAGCCCAGATGGGGGGAGCACCTTGAGTGCCCAGCTTGGTGGGCAGGAGGTTGTGCCATCAGATGCCACTGAACAGCTACTACATCAGGCCACTCTACCAAGCATATCTACCTAATACAAAGAAACCGTCACAGGGAGACTACCAAAATCAGTAGGCGGAGAAACAGGTTCCAAGTGAAAGAACAGAACAAAACTCCAGAAAAAATAACTAAACAAAATGGAGACAAGCAATCTACTAGATGCAGAGTTCAAAACACTGGGTTTAAGGATCCTTGGTGAACTTGGCACCTCAACGGCATAAAAAAGGATGAGTCAGAAATGAAGGGTAAACTGAAATGAAGAATAATTTACGGGGAATCATTGTAGAATAGATGAAGCCAAGAATCAAATCAGCAATCTGGAAGACAAAGAAGCAAAAAACACCCAATCACAACAGCAAAAAGAAAAAAGGAACTAAAAAAATAAAATGAGGACAGTGTAAGAAGCTTCTGGGACTTCAAGCACACCAACAGTCACATCACAGTGGTGGTAGTTTGATGCCAGAAGGAGGAGACAGAAAAATAATTGAAAACCTATTTGAAAAAGAATGACAGAAAACTTCCCTACCTTGGTAAAGGAAATGGACACACAAGTTCAGGAAGTGCAGTGAGTCCCGAACAAGATGAACCCAAAGAGGCCCACACCACAAACATCAGATTTAAAATGTAAAAGACTGAAGACAAAGAATCTTAAGAGCAGCAAAAGGAAAACAGTTAAGTTACCTACAAGGGAACTCTTATAAGACTGGCAGCTGATTTCTCAACATAACCTACAGGCCAGAAGGGATTGACAAGAGTATGAGATTTACTGGGATGATCGCTAAGTAAGTTATGGAATGTCTAATCACTGGGGTATACACCTGGAACTAATATATTGATATATGTCAATTGTGATTGAAAAAAGATTATAAAGCCCAAAGGAACTGTTTTAGTTTTCCCAAGCTACCACGTCTCCAGTTTCTCTTCTTCCTCCTACTTTCCACTGCCATCAGACCAACCTTTCTAAAACTGTGCTCATGCCATTACCTCCCCCTCCCCCCACCATGGCCTTTCTCTGCTTTTGCCTAATAGTCCACATCCAACATTCTGGTAGTCAAGGCCATCTCTGGGCCTATGTAAGCTAGCCACTCTTTCTCAGACATTTCCTAGTCTCTGCTCTGATCAAGAGACACACATATCCTTTCCATTTGCTCACATGCGCTGTTCATTTGTCACTAAGCTTTGTGTGTCCTCTTAAACCGGGCGTCAGTCGGCTCTGCCAGTCTCAATCCAGCTTCCTTCTTCTGTCACCCAACCAGCTATAACAAACAAATTTTCCCTATCTTTAAGTTCCTTCAGAATTATAAACAGCCTCTAGTTATCCAAGGAAGGTCCCCTCATGTTTTCCCTATCTGTCTCATGTAGAGCAGAGATCATAGTTAAACAAGGTTCATTTAGCATGGACCATACATATGTACCTCCTACTGCTTTTGCCTGTGCCTCTCAGGAGAAGGCAAATGCACGATGGGTGCTAATGAAGTGAACTGAGGAGACGGGTGATGTGATACGCCTCTCTGATGACAGTCTACTTATCCCTCCCTCCACTCTTATTACTCTGATGGAAAAACTCTCATGAAGGCTTCCTTCACTGGGTGGAGATTTGAATAGAAGAAACTTTTTTATCTGTCAGTTTATAAACAGCAGAGATTACTCAGCTGCATCTAACCTGCTGATGAAGGGCCATTAAAAAAGCAAAAGAATACTGGGCCCTGGCTGGTTGGCTCAGTGGTAGAGCATTGGCCCGGCGTGTGGAAGTCCCAGGTTTGATTCCTGGCCAGAGCACACAGAAGAAACGCCCATCTGCTTCTTCACCCTTCCCCCTCTCCTTTCTCTCTTTCTCTCTCTTCCCCTCCCATAGCCAAGGCTCCATTGGAGCAAAGTTGGCCTGGGCTCTGAAGATGGCTCCATAGCCTCCACCTCAGGTGCTAGAATGGCTCTGGTTGCACCGGAGCAATGCCCCAGATGGAGAGCATTGCCCCCTAGTGGGCTTTCCAGGTGGATCCCAGTCGAGCTCATGCAGGAGTCTGTCTCTCTGCCTCCCCACTTCTCACTTTAGAAAAATACAAAAAAAAAAAAAAAAAGAGCCAAAAAATACCTGCATCCAATACCTAGTTCTCCTGTTCTCCTCTTACAAGGCATTCAGCTAGAAACACTTTTGTAACTTGACTTTATACCTCAGCTATTTCCCATTGTGTCGCTTTCTTTATAGTCTCTCTGTTTGATACTGCTTTTTTAGAGCTTCTATGTGTGCAGCATACAGTTCTGCTTCCATTTTAGAATCTTCAGTCATCCGGTCTCTGTTTTGAAAAATGACCAATGATAAGTCACCTTTAGAAATCATCTTAGGAAGTAAGAACGATCTGGAGGGGAATGTACAACTTTCTAAAAGGTGAGTGACTGATAAATGAGATGCAGATCAGTCACCAGGTGACTGATTTGGAGCTCATTAAAAGAGGAAAAAAAGCATTACCTGCAGCATTTAAAAAAAAAAAAAGTCATTCAATATAAAGAGATGCAACCAAAAGAGTGAAACACATACTCTTGTTTTAACCAATAATAAAGTCTTTGCCCTAGCCAGTCAGAGTGTGTGTTGGCCCAGCATATGATTGTCCTGGATTTGATTCCCAGTCAGGGCACACAGAAGTGACCATCTGCTTCTCCATCCCTCCCTTCCTCTGCCCTTCCTGTAGCCATGGCTCAATTGGTTCAAGCAAGTTGGCCCCAGATGCTGAGAATGGCTCCATGGCCTCACCTCAGGCACTAAAATAGCTCAGTTGCCAAGCAATGGAGCAATAGCCCCAGATGAGCAGAACTTCACCCGGTAGGGGCTTGCCAGGTGGATCCTGGTCCCAGCACATGCAGAAGTCTGTCTTCCTACCTCACTGCCTCTTAAAAAAAAAAAAAGTAAGTCTTGAGCCTGCAACATTACACCAGAATATAAAATTTGCACAGATTACAAGTATACCTTCACCTGCCTCAGTCAAGACCTATGTGCACACTGCATTTCCCTTGGGTATAAATTTTCATGGAATATTACTGATTATATTTACCTAGATACAGTGTAAGACAAAACTTGAGTGGCTTGACCTGAAACCGATGGGTTTGATGTAATTAATCTCAGGTCAAAACTGAAAACAATGGTTTTGCATCTGCTGAGATGGGGTCTTCCCACTCCTGGAGGGGAATAACCAGCGAGGCTGTTATTTCTTTTCCAAATCATGCTTTTAAATGACACATGAGCATCTGATAGAAGAGGATTCGCAGAAACCAATGTTTTTTAAATTTTGGTTTAATTTTCATGTACAGAAAAAGCTTGATACTAGATGAAGGGAGAGTTGGAAGTGAGCATACCTTAGGCAGCTAGTACTGTTTGCTGCTGCTCAGCTCTGCCTGGTTCCTTAACATGGCTCTGCTGGGAGCAGCAGTTCAAAGTAGGAGAAAATGGTTTGAATGATTTATGTGAATGAGTCAAACTTACTCTCTCAGAGGCTTTTCCCTAATTTCATTGTGATATTGCCCTTACCTAAAGGTTTCCAAATTTTGTTGCTCAAGTTCTTTGCTTTCCAATTTCTCTTGGACATGGTCTAGCTTTCTTTGCAGATGAGTATTTGTCTGGAGAGCTTGCTCTAGGCCCACAGCCAGCTTCCTGTTCTGTTCTCTAGCTACATCGAGAGCTTTTTGTAGCGGCTCCATCGGAAAGAAAGAGGGCTTGTAATTCCACTGTAACAGACGCAAAAAGACACTAGCACTGGATAGTCGCTCCTCTTCCTACATTATGCTGAGCCACTGAAACAATACTTAGCTGGAATTATAACCAGAGATTTCAGATGCACGGAATATATATGTGAGAACTTCTTTATGGACACTGTTTTGGAGACTCTTAGAAGGCAAAGGGAAGGTATGTTCCATTGATCACTACAGAGTTTTGGAAAATAGAGCCAACTTAATTTATCCTAATTTGTAGATGTTTAAAGTAGTTAAATGACCGTTCCTGATCCTATGACCTTCTGGTCTCACCGTCTACAGAGATAAGAACTGGCAACTGATCCTGGTATATCTTTCCAGAAAAAGCTTTCTTATATAAAATATCCGAGTGTGTGTGTGTGTGTGTGTGTGTGTGTGTGTGTGTGTGTGTAGTATTAGGTATAAAATATCCATGTATATTTTATATAAATGCTTATAAGCACATACATATTCATGTGTGTATGCACCTGTGTGCACACACAGAGTATGTGCCTTTCTAGTAGTGCAGTCACTCTAGCTATTTCTTTTATTTTGTTTAAGAGAGAGAGACAGAGAAAGAGGAAGAGACAGGGACAGATAGACAGGAAGGGAGAGAGATGAGAAGCATCAACTCATAGTTGCGGCACCTTAGTTGTTCACTGATTTCTTTCTCATATGTGTCTTGACAGGGGGCTACAGCTGAGCAAGTGACCCCTTGCTCAAGCAAGCAACCTTGGGCTCAAGCCAGTGACCATGGGTCGTGTCTATGATCCCATGCTGAAGCCGGTGACCCTGAGCTCAAGCTAGTGAGCCCGTACTCCAGTTGGATGAGGCTGTGCTCAAACCAGAGACCTCAGGGTTTCAAATCTGGGTCCTTAGCGTCCTAGGCCGAAGTTCCATCTACTGTGCCACTGCCTGGTCAGGTTCTAGCTATGTCTAACTGAGTGTATAAGCTATTGTCCAAGCCCTTTAACTTCTGCAATCACTTATACATTAATAAGTGAAAATAATGTGAACCTTAGAGGACAAAAAGAATTAAGCATCACTGTGTCCTGGTTTCCCAAAAACTGATTTACTGTAAGATTGTAGGCCCATTTCCTATTTGTAAATATGTCAGTGTCCAAAAGTCAGATGTGAATGAAAAGGAAATTTACCTGATTGTTTTACTCCATTTTTCCAATACAACTATATCCCCCCCAAATCAGAAATTTCAATGTTATCATTTATAACAACCTGGCCTCTACCTCACTGTTGTGCTGGGCATCCACAGCAAGCATTCTGGCCCGCCACTGGTCCGCTTTTGCTTCCAGCTTCTGCACCCTCTGCTGACTCAGAGTCCTAGAAATGGAAGCACAGAAAAAGTGACTATAGAAAAGAACCTTCTAGAAATGAGACCCTTGGGAGTCACTGGGCACGCTTCATCTAAGAAGCCCAGCTAGCATACACAGTAGGCTGCAGATGCTCAGTATATCTGAAAGTTGGCAGGTGACAGTATCCCCAGCTTCACGTTAAGAACGAAGGCTGACCCTGACCGGTTGACTTAGTGGTAGAGTGTCGGCCCAGCGTGTGGAAGTCCCAGGTTCGATTCCTGGTCAGAGCACACAGGAGAAGCACCTATCTGCTTCTCCACTCCACCCTTTCTCCCTCTCTCTATCATCCCCTCCTGCAGCCATACCTATGTTGGTTTGAGCATATCGGCCATGAGTGCTGAGGATGGCTCTGTGGAGTTTCCTCCTCAGGTGCTAAAAAAAATAGCTTGGTTGCAAGCATGGCCCCAGATGTGGGTTGCTGGGTAGATCTGGTCAGGACACATGCAGGAGTCTGTCTCTCTATCTCCCGTTCTCACTTGGAAAAGAAGGGAGAAAAAAGAAATGAAGGCTCCTATAAATTAAAAATTTGTCCCATCTACGGTACTATTTTGGCTTCACATACTAAGCTATCAATACATGTCAATAAGTAACTTACAGGCTGGTAAATTTATAATATAATATATAAACTACAAATAAAATTTTTGTACTAGTGAATATATGTGTGTGAATGTACAACAATGTATCACCCCTACATAGACTGCTTGACGTTGAGTTTTCTGCTTCTAGATGCAGCAACAGCAACTTAGAATTTTATTGTGAATGGTAAACAATATTTTGAATACCACCCCCTTGAAATTTCTTTTTAAACGCAGAATACACATTCGTAATATGTAAAAAATAAAGATAAGCAAAATGAAGAATTATAAAACTCACTTGTTCTCTCATAAAAGAGAATTATGCACCACTAATATACACATTATACTATATTTTAGAGGCCTTAGTAAACTTTGATCATTTGTTTATTAACCTTAAAAGGGAAGAAGCTTTTATGTAATTTTTGAAACATTCAAAGGCGTTTACTAATAGAAAATGGCTAGAAGTAGTTCTCAGAATGATTCATCCAAAGTAATTATTAAGCCCTGGCCAGTGGGTCAGTGCATAGAGTGTCAGCCTGGCATATGGATGTCCCAGGTTTGATTCCCGGTCAAGGCACACAGGAGGAGCAACCACCTGTTTAACGCCCTCCAATTCTCTTCCTCTTCCCCTTCGCAGCTAGCGGCTCAATTGGTTTGTGTGGCCCCAGGCACTGAGGACAGCTTGTTGGAACACATCAGCTTCAGGTGCTAAAAATAACTCAGTACTCAAGTACTGGCCCCAGATGGGGTTTGCCAGGTGGACCCCATTCAGGGTGCATGAAGTAGTCTGCCCCACTATCTCCCCTCCTCACCTAAAAAAAAATATTTATAATAAATAAATAAAATAATTAATAATCTTGCCTGACCAGGAGGTGGCGCAGTGGATAGAGCGTCTGACTGGGATGCGGAAAGACCCAGGTTCAAGACCCCGAGGTCGCCAGTTTATGGGCTCATCTGGTTTGAGCAAAGGCTAGCCAGCTTGGACCCAAGGGTCTCTGGCTCGAGCAAGAGGTTACTCGGTCTGTTGAAGGCCCCGTGGTCAAGGCACATGTGAGAAAGCAATCAATGAACAACTAGGGTGTCACAACAAAAAACTGATGATTTTTTTTTATTAATTTTAATGGGGTGACATATGTTCAAATCAGGGTACATATGTTCAAAGAAAACATCTCCAGGCTATCTTGTCATTCAGTTATATTGCATACCCATCACCCAAAGTCAAATTGTCCTCTGTCACCTTCTATCTGGTTTTCCCTGTGCTCCTCCCCTTCCCCCTCCCCCTCCCTCTCCTCCTTCCCCCCACCCTGTAACCACCACACTCTTGCCCATGTCTCATAGTATCGTTTTTATGTCCCAACTATGTATAAAATCATGCAGTTCTCAGTTTTTTTGTTTTACTTATTTCACTCCATATAACAGTGGTTCTTAACCTTTTTTAAGGTATCAAACCTACCAGTTTCATATGCGCATTCACTGAACCCTTCTTAAGTGATAAATATGATTTTTTTTTCTCCAAATTCGAGACATAGGTATATGTTTTTTTTTACTGGTGCACAAAATGAACCGTGCATGAACATCACCTTGCTCAAAGAACAAAACCAACAAAGTGCATGAACTCACAACAAATTACAGTATTACTTTATTCCGGCCTCCGTGGCAGACGCTTCTCAGAACCCGAGACCGACTCATCGAACCCCTAGGGTTCAATAGAACCCAGGTTAAGAGCCACTGCTGTATAATGTTATCAAGGTCCATCCATTTTGTTGTAAATGATCCGATGTCATCATTTCTTATGGCTGAATAGTATTCCATAGTATATATGTACCAAAGCTTTTTAATCCACTTGTCCTCTGATGGACACTTGGGCTGTTTCCAGATCTTTGCTATTGTGAACAATGCTGCCACAAACATGGGGCGCATTTCTTCTTTTCGAACAGTGTTATGGTGTTCTTAGGGTATATTCCTAAAAGTGGGATAGCTGGGTCAAAAGGAAGTTTGATTTTTAAGTTTTTGAGGAATCTCCATACTGTTTTCCACAGTGGCTGCACCAGTCTGCATTCCCACCAGCAGTACAGGAGGGTTCCCTTTTCTCCACATCCTCGCCAGCACTTATTCTGTTGTTTTGCTGATGAGTGCCATTCTGACTGGTGTGAGGTGATATCTCATTGTGGTTTTAATTTGTATTTCTCTAACGATTAGTGATGTTGACCATTTTTTCATATGCCTATTGGCCATGTGTATGTCCTCTTTGGAGAAATTTCTATTCATTTATTTTGCCCATTTTTTGATTGGATTGTTTGTCTTCCTGGTGTTGAGTTTTATAAGTTCTTTATAAATTTTGGTTATTAACCCCTTATCAGACGTGTTGTGGAATATGTTCTCCCATTGTGTGGTTTGTCTTTTTATTCTGTTCCTATTGTCTTTAGCTGTGCAAAAACTTTTTAGTTTGATATAGTCCCATTTGTTTATCCTGCCTTTTATTTCATTTGCCCGTGGAGATAAATCGACAAATATATTGCTGCGACAGATGTCAGAGAGCTTACTGCCTATGTTTTCTTCTAAGATGCTTATGGTTTCACGGCTTACATTTAAGTCTTTTATCCATTTTGAGTTTGTTTTTGTGAATGGTGTAAGTTGATGGTCTAGTTTCATTTTTTTGCAGGTAGATGTCCAATTTTCCCAACACCATTTGTTAAAGAGGCTGTCTTTACTCCATTGTATGCTCTTTCCTCCTTTGTCAAATATCAGTTGTCTATAAAGGTGTGGGTTTATTTCTGGGTTCTCTGTTCTGTTCCATTGATCAATGTGCCTGTTCTTATGCCAGTACCAGGCTGTCTTGAGTATAATGGCCTTGTAGTATACCATGATATCCGGAAGAGTGATACCTCCTGCTTTATTTTTTCTTTTTAAGATTGCTGAGTCTATTCGTGTTCTTTTTGGTTCCATATAAATTTTTGGAATATGTGTTCTATATCTTTGAAGTATGTCATTGGAATTTTAATTGGTATTGCATTGAATTTATAAATTGCTTTGGGTAATATAGACATTTTAATGATGTTTATTCTTCCTAACCGTGAGCATGGTATATGCTTCCACTTGTTTGTATCTTCCTTGATTTCTTTTATCAATGAAAAAAGCTGATGATTGATGCTTCTCATCTCTCTCTGTTCCTGTCTGTCTGTCCCTATCTATCCCTCTCTCTGACTCTCTCTCTGTCTCTGCAAAAAAAAAAAATTAAAAAATGATTAATCTTTAAAGAGGACACTAATAAATGGATAGTTAATTCAAACTAAGGTAGGCACTTAGCTTCAATTGTCTTGACAATTACAATTCTGCAGACTCAAGGGCAAGTTTAAAGGTGTAGAAATCAGTAAGAGTAAACATAGTATATCACATGAATTTCTAGATTTCTAGAATGCATATTCCTTTATATCACTACAAAAATACAAGAATTTTGAATTTCTGGAAATCATGTCAATTTCTAATTCTAGATTTTTCCTAACTTTAAGTTAGTTCAAGTGTCACTACTGTGGCTCGAGCAAGAGATCACTCCCTCTGCTGTAGCCCCCTGGACAAGGCATATGTGAGAAAGCAATCAATGAACAACTAAGGTGTCACAACGAAGAACTGATGCATCTCATCTCTCTCCCTTCTTGTCTGTCCCTATCTGTCCCTCTCTCTGTCTCTGTCACAAAAAATAATAATAATCACAAAACGATATAACTTCTTTAAAATAAGTGTCACTAGTGTCTTGCAAAGGAAGTAATAGAAGACGACTTTGTTTCTTGACTTCACACGCTCCTTACTACAGCGCAGCAGAAAAGTACGAGTACAAAGACTGAAAACTAATCCCCTGTACCTTTGCTTCTGGAGGCCCGCAATCTCTGAATCCCTTCGCCCTAGCTCCATGTGTACTTTTCCCAAAGCACCTTGCATCTTGCTGTGAGAGGCCAAGATGTTCTCCAACATGTCGGTAACTATGCAGTTGTCTTCTTTAGCTTCTGCCAACTGCCGCTGACAGTTTCCCACCTAATAGAAAATGAAAACAGAACAAGATATTTCATTCTTTCCAGTTACTCTGCTGTTGCGGAGTCCCACGGCTTCTAGGAAAAAATATATGGAAACCAGGCATGGAAGAATGCTAAGAGGAATAATTAAAGCATATTTTACGTATATTCTGTTTCTTAAGTTATTGTGGCTTTGAGAAGAAGAAAACTAGACCCCAGTTCCTATGGACCCTACGGAGAACTCTGAAGTGCTCCCCAACGACTGGCCTGTCACAGCACATCCATTAACCAGAGACACTGGGATCACCGATTCTTGGGTCAAGAAGTGGTCCCAGACTGGCCTGCACTGGCCCTGGTCAGCTATCTATGATGTGAGCAGAAGAGGAGAACTCATCTGAGGCCCATCAGAATTACTGAAGATTAAAGACTATCAGAAGAAGTGGAAGCTGCTGAAAAATGATGCAATTCACAGCCCTCTTCAGTGAGGCAAAATCTAGCAACTGCTGTTAAAGAGAATGTGACCTCTTTAACATTTGGGTTTGGGATGTGACCTCTGTTTTCACTAAGTACATACACCATTTAACTAAAACCCACTTACTGGTTTAATTTAACATGAAATAACAGCAGTTAATATCACGTTAATAAAGCATACTTAATAAACAAAGGCAGTTACTACCAAGATCAGATGTGTTTCAAAATAAAATAATTAAGACTGTTTCTTTTTGACTATTTTAAGACAGTTAAAAAAAGAGAATTAAATTATGCGTTTTTAAGGAAAACATTTTAAAGTACTTCTAAAGTTTTCTTTAGAAGAAAATTTCTGCTCTGATCAATCCTCATTGTTTCTTACTAAAGGAAACAAGAAATGAAAGAACGTGGCCTGGGAAAGATTTCCTAAGCACCTGATCCTAGAAACAGACTTCCGAAAACACCGATGCCTTACCTTCTTGTTCTCCCTGTCCTCTGAAGCCTCCAGGTCCCCGTTCATCTCTTGACTGTTTCAGAGCTGCATCACGACACCTCACTGCTTGTGACAGCTCTTCTTCATTCTTTTCAAGGATGGATTTTACCTTAGTAGAAAAAAAGAAACAATAAATGACTTTTCCAAAGCACAATAAATCAGCAATGAGAATCAGAAACAGCAATTTAGACACCAAACCTAAAATGTTTAGTTAAATATGCTTGCTTACTATTATAAATAAATACAGCTTTAATAGTTGTTCCCCTCCACCCATTTTTAACCCATGAGCGAGAAAGAGAGAGAGGTAGAGAGAAACTGGGACAGACAGGGAGAGAGATAAGAAGCACCAACTCATAGTTGCAGTACCTTAGTTGTTCACTGATTGCTTTCTCATATGTGCTTTGAACGGGGGCTTCAGCTGAGCCAGTGACCCCTTGCGCAAGCCAGAGACCCCTTGCACCAGCCAGTGACCTTGGGCTCCAAGCCAGCAACATTTGGGCTCAAGCTAGCAACCATGGGTCATGTCTATGATCCCACACTCAAGCCGGCAATCTCGGGATTTCAAACCTGGGTCCTCAGTGTCCCAAGCCGGCACTCTATCCACTGCACCACCACCTGGTCAGGCCTCCCTTTAAAGAAAACTCCAAAGCAAAAATAAATGTGTGAATAAATATGAGCAAACCTAATATATGACAATTTCCATGAAAGTACAGAATAAAGGATAAGGGAGATAAGACTAGAAAGATAACCTGTAAAATGGGAGAGAAAATTATTAACATAGAACTTGAAAATGTAACAATGCACAAATTACTATAACAAAAACAAAAATAAGTACCAAATAGTGTTAAAAAAAACTGTCACAGAAGGATGAATCCTAATCAGAAATATTTTATAACCGAGACACTTTAAAAATCTACACAATCATTTCAATTGACCTTCATACTTTAAATATTACTCCTTTAAAAAATATTTTATTTTGAAATAATTATAGACTCACAGGATGTTGCAAAAATAGTGCAGAGTCCCATGTACTTGTCGCCGTGCTTCTTTCTTTAAAGATTTTATTTATTCTTTTTAGGAGAAAGAGAGAGAGAGGAAGAGTTGAGCAGGAAGCATCAACTTCCATATGTGCCTTGACCAGGCAAGCCCGGGGTTTCAGGCCGGCAACCTCAGCGTTCGTTCGTTCCAGGTCGACACTTTATCCACTGTGCCACCACAGGTCAGGCCTGTCACCCTGCTTCTAATGGTGACTTCTTACATTGCTGTAGAGTTCAGTATCAAAACCAGGGAACTGACTTTGGCACATTACTGTTAACTAGATTGACTAGACTACAGAACTTCCTCAGTATTCACCATTTTTTAAAACTATTCATCTGAGTGTGTGTGCATGCACACGTCTATGTAATTTGTTCCCATGCATTTATTTGTGACCACTGCCACCATCAAGACATAGAAGTTCTCCATTACCACAAAAAAATTCCCCCACGTTTTCTTATATTCACACCCTTGTCCAACCCATCCCGTCCCCTAAGCAACAGTAAATTCTTTTCTATCTCCATAGTTTTCATTTCAAGAATGTTATTTTAAACATTTTAATATTCACATTCTTTTTAATAGCTTTATTGAAAGTATAACTGACATACAATTTTGACACATACACTCTTGAAATAATAATGAAGGTAACAGGTAGTCCATCATCCCCAAACTTCCCTTATGCCTTTTTTGTAACTCCCCTCCCTTCTGTCTCTTCCTGTTCGGATACCGTCCCCCATAAAACCACTGACCTGTATTTTTTTGGCACAATAGTTTTTACTTTCTCAAATTTTATATAAAAGGAATCATATTGTATATACTCTTTTTCGAATAGCTTCTATTCAGCATAATCAAGATTCTTTCAATCTTCTGCATGTATCAATAGTTCATTCCTTTTTGCCGAACAGTATCCTATCAGATTACTTACCCACTCACCTACTGGACACTTGAGTTGTCTCCACCTGTAAGCTATTACAGATAGTGCTGCTGTGAAGAACTGTGTACAAACCTTTGCGTAGACATGTTTTATCTTTGGTAGACATTTAGGAATGGAATGGCTAGGTCATGTGGTAGTATGTTTCACTTTTAAAGAAACTACCAAATTATCTTCCAAAGTGTTTGCACCATTTTATACTCTTCAGCAGTGTATAAGAATTCTAGCTGCTCCACATCCTAACACTTGGTATAATCAGTTTTTTAATTTTAGACATTCTAGTAGGTGTGTTGTAGTAACTCATTGTGGTTTTAATTTGCATTTCCCTAATGACTGATGTTTAGCCTCTTTTTAAGTGCTTATATACCATCCCCGTATCCTTTTTTGGTGAACTATCTCTTCAAATACTTGGCCCATTCTTTTTATTGGGTTTTCTTCTTAGAGTTTTGAGGTTTTGTTACATTTTAGAGACAAGGCCTTTATCAGACATGTGATTTGCAAGTATTTTCTTGCAGTCCACAGTTTATCTACCCATTCTCTTAACAATGTCTTTCAAGAGTATAGGTTGTCAATTATCTTTTTTTTTTCCTTTATGGACTATGCTTTTGATATAAAAATCTAAGAAATCTTTGTGTAATACAAGATCACAAAAATTTTCACATATGTTTTCTTCTAAAAGGTTTTGCAGTTTTATGTTTTACATCTAGGGCTCTGATCCATTTTGAGTTAATTTTTATATGCAGTATGAGGTAGAGCTCAAAAGTTTTTGTTTTTAAATGTGGATATCCGATTGGTCCATCACCATTGTTAAAAAGAAAATACCACCCTTGCTCTACTTTGACTTTTGTTGAAAATGAAATTAATTGGCTAGGTAGCACATTACTTTATTCTTATGGTACAAAAGGGTAAAGTGAAATCTCCCAGCCACCCAGTTTCCCTTCTCAAAAATGATGCTTCCAATTTATTATGATTTATTTCAGAGATATTCTGTGCATCACACGTGAATACATATGTATATACAGTCAATCCTTGAACAACATGGGTTTGAACAGCAAGGGTTAAATAATTTATATATCTATTTTCAAGCAGTATTCCAAAACCATGGATACATCATGATTTACTTAGCCAGTCTCTTATTGATGTAATTTTATTTGCGTCCAGTCTTTTGCTATTAACAGACAATTCTTTAGTAAGTAACATTGTAATCACATCACATGTACAAGCTAGTGTATCTGTAGGAAAAAATGCTAGAAGTACAATTGTGAGGTAAAGTGATAAATATTGCCGAATTGCTTTCCATTTGAACTGTACTATTTTATACTCCCAAGAACAACAAAGAAGAATGTCTTTTCTTCACATCTTCCTCAGTATTACAGTTACTTAAAACTTTCACCTGTAACATTTAAAATACTTCAACTTTTTTTGTAAGGACCAAAGAAGTACAAAGAATGCCAACTTCGAGGTTCTGAAAACCTTTTGTTATAGATAATAAAGAATACAGCTGACCTCTGAACAATACAGGTTTGAAATGCATGTGTCCACTTAAATGAAAATTATTTTCAATAAGTACCTGTACTGTTTCACAGTTAGGAGTCCACGGATGCAGAGGACTTACAAAACTAATACTCATCTATGCTATTTATACAGAGAACTTGAGCATCTGTGGATTTTGCTATCTGCAGAGGATCCTGGAACCAATGCTCCATGGACACTGATGGAGAACTTAAATTTTGAGAAAGCCAAAACTTATATGCAGACTTGACTACAGAAGGGGCTTAACACCCCTAACTCCTACTACACTGTTCAAGGGCCAACTGTATAGTTTTTAGAATTTTACTAGGGTTTATAAAATATACATAGATATCGACATAGATGATATAGATATAGGTTTAAATATAGATATGAGAAGTCCACTAACAAAAATGTTTACAGAAAGGATCTAAATACGAGTCAACTTCAGAAGACAAGTTATAGTATTTTCAAAGTTATAGTACTTTCAAAGGTTAAGTATCAAGCAAAGATGGATGCTCTAAAAAGTTTTCTTTGTAAAGTATTTTCTGATGTTCAAGTTCTTAGGGCTTCTATTAATGCATTTCTATTATAAAATCAGGCTTTACCCAAACATCTTCATGCAAACATCAAGATTATGTACACATTTTGATTTTAAAAATAATCAGAATTAGATTTTAGAAAATCTCAATTTACTATCAAGTCAAATCTGGTATTTTCTATGTCCAAAAGCAAAAATTATGTGATAGCCAGAATGTTGTTTTCTATCTATATCATCAGTTTTCCCTGTTTGTGAAGAACCTAATTTCTTATTGTTACTTATACTTCCAAATATTATCTTTCTGGATTCTTACTACTATTCTCCATTGTTGTATAAATCTGAAATTTCCTTATGATTTAATTTAAACTTACCAATTCCGTTTAAGAAAATTTGATGATTCATCATTTTTAAATGGTCTTGAGGCAAGAATGTCTATTTTGCCTTCCAGTCTTCCTCCATGGTTGTAATAGCATTCAAGAATCTTTAAAGAGATTCTAGAGTCTCCTATCTCCTGAGATGATCTCACAGAAGTTAGGGTAGGTCACATGGCATGTAGCATTTGGAATAACACTGGGTAAACCAACAGATGAAGGTCTTTTCTTTCCAATGGGTCTGTGGCTTTCAGGGAATTTCGAAGACACAAAAGCCTCTCTGGAGATTTCCTTCTTCTTGGAGGCATCACCAATTGAAAATAATAAAATCAACTAAAACTAGAATTATTTTTGAAAGGGTGTCCCTCAAGTAGAACAACACAATGCTATAAATGAAGCATTAATGGAAAATATGTGAAAACGTGTTCAGTTGCTTTCAGAACGAAGAAATTACATCTTCATTCTGATGGTTGGAACCCCAACAGAATTCCATTTGTTTCTTGGTTACCAGAATTCTAGTTTCTTGGTTACCAAAGTTATACATATACAAGTGTTACAGATATAGAAGTTACACATGCTGATAGTGTGTCAAAGATATTTTTTGAAGGTATATACATGGTGAATATGTAAATCATTGAAATGAATCACTTTCTTTCACTAACACATTTCTGGATTATTTTCATCACAAAATATTTTATATATTATATACTTTATTCCTTTATTAAAATGTCACCTACAAAAAGCTTTCAATCTCAATAGTCACCATGCTGACAAGTACACACTTTACTAATACCTCTTTCAAGTAAGCAGTCTGTTGCAGGTGTAACTTGCTGCCTATAATTCAAAAACCAGATACTTGGTTCCTCATGTCTCCCAAAGGTTTTAAGCCTCAAATTAAAAAATTACTTCTCCAAGCTTCCATTGTAATGTGCTTCCCACAAATGCTCATAATATAATCTATTTTATTCCTGAAAGGTATACTTTCTATTCTATAATAGAGTCCTTTGAGCACATTTCTAAGCCTCAGATTAGAGCATAAGCAAATGAATGTCCCAATCCAGCTTTAGGCATCTTTAGGAATTCATCTGTGGCTTAGCAGAACCTTGACCTTACTGGATCCTTAAAAAATGCATCTTAAATTAAGTGAGAGAATACTTATTTTCCTGACACTGTATGGTAAGGTGGGGAAAAAGGAACCAATTTCTTTAAAACAACAGCAATCTGTAGCTATTAATCACACCTGAGTATACTTGCTTTCTAGAGCCTTATTCAACTTGTGTAGGTGGTCATTTTGTGCATTGGTTTCAGTAAAAGAATGTAGCTGTTCTTCCAGCTGCTTAACTTTTATCTAGAAAAAACAGAATAATAATAAAAATAAGACTCATTAATAAGGAAAAAATCAGAGAATCCTTAAAACTTGTAAAAAGTAATCCTAAATTTTTCTAATCATGCAAAGAATGCTATGAAATATGTAACTACTTCAACAGTTAAAAGTAAACTACATCCATTTACATATACAAAGATAATTCATTTGATTTCTATTGCTTATGGAAACTCCAAATTAGCATGACTCATGATTATAACAGTGAGACATTGTATGTAATAAATTTCTTTCTCTCTCTCTTATTTTTCTTAAAGTGAGAGGAGGGAAGATAGTAAGATAGACTCCTGCCTGCACCCTGGCTGGGATCTACCCAGCAGCCCCACCTGTGGCCAACACTGAATCAATTGAGCTATTCTTAGTGCCTAAGGCTGACACGGTTGGACCAACCCAGCTATCCTCAGCACCCAAGCCAATGCTTGAACCAACTGAGCCACTGGCTACAGGAGGGAAAGAGAGAAAAAAAGAGGGAGAGGAAGGAAGAGAGAAGCAGATGGTTGATTCTCTTGTGTGTCCTGACTGGGAATCAAACCCGGGACATCGATATGCCTGGCTGATGCTCAATCCACTAAACCAACTGACCAGGGTCATTAAGTTTCAATTTTAAAGGAATTGTGGTATTTAACAGTCAAAAAAATTTTTGAATATGAATAATTAGACTTGTCAACATGCAGAGGAGACAATCTGTTTTTACTGACAGAATCACAAAAGTTGAATAGAAATTTATGCTAAATTATATTTTTAAACTAACTCAAAAATTATTTCTCACATCTTTGACTTTTTTTTTTAAACAGGGACAGAGAGAGTGTCACAGGGATAGACAGGGACAAACGGACAGGAACGGAGAGAGATGAGAAACATCAATCATCAGTTTTTTGTTGCAACACCTTAGTTGTTCACTGATTGCTTTCTTACATGTGCCTTGACCGCGGGCCTTCAGCAAACCAAGCAGCCCCTTGCTGGAGCCAGTGACCTTGGGTCCAAGCTGGCAAGCTTTTTTTTTTTTTTTTTGCTCAAACCAGATGGGCCCGCACTCAAGCTGGCGAGCTCGGGGTCTCGAACCTGGGTCTTCCGCATCCCAGTTCGACGCTCTATCCACTGCGCCACTGCCTGGTCAGGCCAGATCTTTGACTTTTTAAAAAAATTTTCCACTGATTTGAGAAAGAGGGGGAAACAGGAGGGAGATGAGGGAGAGGCAGGAGAGAGAAAGAGAGAGAGGGAGTGGGAAAAAGAGGCTATGAAATTAGTTTTGAGAATGTTTTATTTTTTGACCTGAGTGCTAATTACATGAGCAGCTTTACTTTGTGAGAATTCATTATGCTGTGACTTATGTACTTTTCTGTATATATGTTGTAATTCAATAAAAAAATGTATTAAAACACAGTAAAACAAAACCGTTGCCTAATCTGTAAATTAAGGTCACAAATGCAGCTGCTTATACGGCCTCGGCAGCTAACATAGCATCTAATCCAGTTAGCATAAAAGTGGCAGGGCCAGTGGTAGAATAGTGAGCCTAACGCATTCAAGCTGACTATTAAAAAAAGTGTTGGAAATCTTTCCGACATATATAGTAATATCCCATGTATCCATCACTCAGCTTAAAAACATAAAATATTGCTAGCACAGTTGAAATACTCCTTGTAGCCTACTTCAACCAAATCTCCTCCCTCTATCCTAGAGTTTGGTGAATACTACTTGTATTCCATTTTAATAATTTTACTATAAATTTATCTCGACAGTATGTAGTAGTATTCTAGGTACTGTAGGTACAGAACCCAAAAGCAGAAAAAGAGTAATAGTATCACCCCATTCACTCAAGTCTGTTCTGTTGCCTCAGAGTACCAAGTTCAGGGTTCTTTCTTTTTTAGGGAGGTTGAAAAATTCAGCAAAAAAAGAGAATATAGGTTCTCTACATTCTCAGTAAATGACCATGCAGTAAACAATTATAATAAAGCTTTAGATAGTCACAGGATGGATTCTAGGTTTAAAGTTTTAGGTTTCAGCATTATAGTATAGGTACTGTGAATAGAAGTCACCTAGACTTTACTGCAGTAAAACAAACTTAGGGAGGTTCAAAGACTTGTCCAAAGTTACAGAATTAGTAAATGACAAGCTAGGTCCTCTTAAAATTTAGCAATATTTAGTTTCACAATTGACATTTAAAAAAAAGAATTAAACCACAAAAATCAGAAAATAAAATCTCATACCTGGAGTTTTCCCTTTTCATGAGCTAGTTTATTTTTACTCTCAGTAATTTTTCCGAAGACCTTTTCCACCTTCTGTTGGGCAAGCTGATAAAGCAAACACAAGTATCAGTACCTGTTAGCATAGAAGGGAACAATCATTTTCCTTTTAAAACAAGTATTCATACCCCTACCCTTTCAATACTAATGGAACCAGGATTCACATTTATTGGCTACTGCTGGCTCTTAGTCTATCCCTAGATAGCCAACCATAGTGCGAATTTACAACACAGAGGGGAACAACTAAGGAAAGTATGCATGCTTTACTAGCCACAGTTTGCTCTTCTTTGGTTATTAATTCTATTTTTGTTACATTAATTGTTTCTTTGTAGCTCCGATCAAACCCAGATGTGGGGTTATGTCAGTGGTTACAGATACACAGTTTGATATACAGTGTGAAGATTATATAGTTCCTGAAGAAAACAGGAGCTGCAAATGACCACAGCCACTCAGACAGTAGGACATGCTTCTGTTATCAGAGTAAAAGGCAGTTAAAAAATCTCTGGAAAAAAAAAAGAAACATTCATTGGAAACTCAAAACCCTATTTCAATCAAACATTAAACACAGTGTTATCTGGGATAGACATTACAAAGGCTCTATATTTAATGAAATTACATATTTTCATCATTCAAACAGCCTTTAATAATGACTTCTTCCCATGTCTTTTTCCTCGAACTTCAGAAGAAGTATAAAATAGTGTTCTTTTGATTAACGTATGGGCCTTGTTAGTACTTCAGGAACAACTTAATGAATATGAAAAACTTCACCCTCCAAAATCATTTCAGTGTTATACTTTAGTAACAGGAAATACTGACATTTGCTATATGTCAAAAGCATCTTCACAAATCAAGGGGGGTATAATATAGACACAAGCAAATGGGACGGGGAACACAATTTCTTAATCACTCAGGCCAACTAACTGCATTATGGATCATCGGCAGTGAATCTGGAGTCTAACCCTTTGAGTAGTGAGTTTTTTGTTAACCCTTTGAGTAAGGACGTACATTGAACATTTATACTACTCAAAGGATTAAAGGTATGGTAAATACTGACACAATTCACTATTTCTGGCTGATATTTGCTTAATCTATAAATAATAAAACAGGAAGCCTTTTAAGCATTTAAAGCCAAAGAACTTAGACTTTCATTTTATGTTAAACTTTGGGCAAGTTGATAAAGATGAAACCACATAATAAATTATATAGAGATAGTATTCTTCACTATCTTTGACACAGTTATAGCTATTCTTTTTTTTCCTTTTGAGAGGAGAAGAGATAGTGAGGCAGACTCCTGCATGCACCTGGCCTGGGATCCACCCAGCAACCCCATCTGGGGCTGATGCTCGAGTGTTGAGCTATTTTTAGCGCCTAGGCTGATGTGCTCAGACAAACTGAGCTATCCTCAATGCCCAGGGCCATGCTTGAACCAACTGAGCCACTGGCTATGGGAGGGAAAGGGAGAGAGAGGGGGAGAGAAAAGGGTAGAGAAGCAGATATAGACTTTTCCTATGTGCCCTGACCTGGGAATCAAGCTCAGGACATCCATATGCTGGGCTGATGCTCTACCCAGTGAGACACCAGCCAGAGCCAGTTATAGCTACTCTTGAGTCATCGTTTAACAGCGCGCTTTATTTTCAGCACTGTGAACCCAACACACTTATTTCCAATTAAAAGAAAAAACACATTCCAAACTAGATTACAATACAATAACATGTAACTCATATTTTTCTCTGTTCAAAATATTTTCATGATAGCATATGCTTTACCAGAGAGCACACTTGCCTGAATTTTGTTTTCTCTGTGGTAGTTGCCTTGCATAGTAGAATTAGAACATTTTGGACAGTCTAGACTTAATTAAACCTAGAAACCTAGGAAAAGCCATAGTCATTAGTCTTTGTATACTATCTATTCTAAAATTATACATTCAATATAAAAATATATACTGCATATTAGGTGTCAGTAGATTATCAACTATAACCATCCACGTATGTCTTACCAAACAATATTTATTTCCTGCATAATATATATATTCATATATTGTTTATCAAACTTAATTTTAAAATCTGTGTTACTAAGGCAAAGAAGAATATTTTTAAAAAAGCATTCAGAACAATAATATATTGGTTTCAAAATAATATAAGGGAAATGTAGACTGCTATCAAAAAATAAAAGACTGGCTCTGGCTAGAGTGTTGGCGCAGCATGTAGAAGTCCCAGGTTCGATTCCCAGTCGGGCACACAGAAGAAGCGACCAACTGCTTGTCCATCCCTCCTCCCTCTCTCGTCCCCTCCTGCCGCCATGGTTGAATGAGCAAGTTGACCCCAGGTACCAAGGATGGCTCCATGGCTTTGCCTCAGGCGCCGAAATAGCTCGGTTACCGATCAATGGAGCAGCGACCCCAGATGGGCAGAACATCAGCCCCAGAAGGAGGTTGCCAGGTGGATCCTGGTCTAAGCGCATGCAGCAGTCTATCTGCCTACCTGCCTCTCACTTGATAAAAAAAAAAAAACAAAAAAAAAAACCTAATAATGTATCATCATAAATTAGCAATTTTCTGTCTGTGAAAGATATATAGTCTTTATCCACAATAGTTTCTATTTTGGAAACACTGATGTAAAATCATTCCATGGATGAAACATTATAGTTTGTGATTATGTTTTGAACAAATCTTCAGTAGAAAATAAATTGCAAGAATTGCCAATAATGTTGCAAAAAGAGCTAAACCATACTGTAAAACCTTAATTATTTAAAATTCAGTTCTAAGTTCAATAAATCAACGCAGTCCCAAAGTGCTGTAAAGTATAGGAGTCGTGTACAAAAACACAAGAGCTAGAGTTAACCTAAAACTGCCAGCTAGAACCCTCAAAAATAACTTTGCCTACTTGGAATGTGAAAAGGCTTTTTATAGAGTAAATTAGATGGTCTGGGTCTCTTTTAAAAGGTGTCTAGGAATTTTTTAAATAATGGCACCTTTTTCTTCAATAAAAGTCTCTCTTTCAGGTAAAGGCATAAAAAAAATTCTACTAATATTTTAAATACACTTTAAACGTATTTTCTTTTTGCTACCAAAGAGAATGATAATGCAGTAAGTGAAAACTATCCAAGCAAAATAAAAATCTGATAATATTTGACATGCAGTCACTTATTTAAATTTACGACATAAAGAAATTATTACCAGTTGCCAAAGGAAAATAGATGTTAAGACAGTAACTTAAATTACTATTTACAAGTTCTTGTCATAGGCCCTTTTACTTAAGACAATCAGTGGAAGACCAGAAGTTAGAGAAAAACACTTAAAAATGACTGAATATCTCAAATTCTGAATTGTGGAAGGCACAACTGAAAATTAACCTTTGCTTAAGTAATCTAGGTATGAAAGGGCGGTTGCCAAGGTAATCTGCAAAACAATTTCAGAAATCCTTTAAAAAAGCTAGGTAAGCTGTAAAAGTTAGCCAAAGCTGTTAGAAGACTACATAAAACAGTAGATATTGGCATCTTGCTCAAGCTATTTTATAAAAAGACTGTAAGAAGGGTTTTATTCAAAATATTTAAAAACTAGCATGACAGGTCTCAGCAGGTGGAACCAACTTTGACATCCGCCAGGTGGTACACTGTCCTCCTGGTTTTAAGATTTAATTCTCTGTTAAACTTCAAGTTATGTAGAAAATTATATTTCTGTCTGGTGCTCCTATTTGAAATATTTAAAAATGTTTAAAACCCGTAAAGATGTAGGAAGGATAGTCATTTAACTTGAAATCAGGAATTCTTACTGGGGTTCCCTGCATGACTGCCTATGGTATGGGACTAAATTAATTATACCATCATTAAAGGCTGACATGGCAAAAGGAAGTGTGAGGAAAAAATGAGAGAATAATATTTATATAGGAAGTACTGTGTGCTAGACCCTGAGATGGGCACTTTCCATACATTTAATCCTAAGAGTCTGGCAAGACAGACATACCTTCTTTGTTCAATGTTTCTTAAATGCCTATTATGTATTAGGCATGAGGCAAGAAGTATAAAAGTTAGTAACTACTGTTCTTGCATTAAGAGAGAGTAAAGGCAGATGCATAAACAGCTCAATTTCCAATTAATGTAGCAATTATTCTGAATGGTATGCACAGTGTGCTGTGGGAACCCCAATTAGGGAATATTGTCTTGGCAATGAAGATCATAGAGGTTAAGAATCTGGCCAGATCACATAGTAAATGAAGCCAATCCTAAAATCAGGCCTGCCCGAGTTCTAATCGGAGGAGTGGGGGTGGGGTGGGGTGGGAATACACAATGTACACTCATGTGTACCTCAAAAAATCAACAAGAGTTTAAATTAAATTACATGGTAGTTTTTATTGAGAATTTCAAGTGTTAACTCTCAATGAACATAAATACACTGCCAGAACTGAATGGAAATAGGTTTTATAATATTGCTAAGATTTAAAAAAATCTGAAATCTCGACCCCATTCCTCAGACTCTTACAGAAAACTGGAACACTTCCCAGCAGGCTTGGTCAGAGAAGATTCTATGTGGAGACATACAGATCTGCAAGCTGGAGTTAAGGTATGGGTTATCACTGGCAGACTATCAAGAGATGTGGTCTGCTGGCAAGAATCAACCGTGACCCAATCACTGGCAAGATCTATCAAAGTCGATAATAAGGTAAAGCCACAGGCCTGCTCACTGAGTGGGAGCATGAAGGAATTAGGCAGACTGAGATGTGGTCTTCCAGATAGACTGAAAGGAGAGGGCGAATAAGCCCAGTTGGAACTTGGCCAACAAGAAAAGGGTATGGATGAATCTTTAATCTTAGGGGAAGGAGGGTTGGTCTAAAGTAGCACCAGGAATTAGTTAATGCCTCTTGTTACTCCAACAGGAGCTTAAAAGCTTTTCTTTTTTTGTCTTGGTTACATGTATTAATTTAGTTAATCCTCAAATGGCCCCTAATAATAATATTATTCACATTTTGATAGATTAAGAAACTGAGGCTCAGGGAGGTTAAGGATCACAACCAAGATCACAGCCAAAATGGAAACATAGGCAGTCTGGCTATATAGCCATGGAAATGTAAAGGAATGGATATTTACTCTCTGTAATTTCTCATAGTTGAAGTAATGAGCAGCTTATGACACAGTTTGAGAGAATTTAGGTCAGATTAAGACGTACTCAGATTAGGGACTTCTATGGAATTTCCAAAAATTATTTGTATATTATAGAGGCAATAACTAATTTTTTCTCCAGTATTCAAATGCACATAGAAAACTTATTAGCTGCTTCCCAGGCCAATCACATTTAAATCTTCTTTACCACTTGGAGAAGATGTTTGAAGAACTTCACCATTTATCTGTAATGCATTGAGCTTGTTAAATAGCTTTTAGAAATCAAACTTACTAATGGAGGAAACTGTCAGGAGAAAAAATATAAGTCTCTTCCTCGTTAATTCATAGAAGAGTAGATATTTTTAAGACATTAGAAATATTTGTGCTTCTCAGCATTATAAACTATCTGCATAGGCAGATGTTTCATAGTTGCCTTAAATTCTTGTTTTCTTAAATCCTCTATTGTTTGAATGTCATAGGAATTTATGCCACATTTAGCCTGAGCTATTCAAGACTTATGGTAATTATTTAAACACAAACAAATGAAAAAAACTATCTCCTGACTTCTGATCTCTCTCTTTTAACTCATTAGTCACTAATTCCTGCTTTCGACTGAGCTTTTTATACCCACCTCGTGGTAATCAGATGTGTCTTGCTCAAGTTCTAGGCAAGCCAGCTGATCTTCTAGGTGCTTATTCTTTTCCTCCAGAATCTGCAGGTTGTGGGTCAGTGTGTTTATATCTACCTGTGAAAAACAAAAGAATAGAAATCTATTTACTTTACTATCTATAAATAGATAAGTGTATCTATTTATGCCAGATCCAAAAATATTAACTTATTTTAAAAATGACACTTGTAACTGTAAAATAGAAAGCATCTTCTGAACATGTTCTCCTGCCTTTATATTTGGGGATTTTCAATCCAATAGCTCTTATGATGATTTTTAAAATGTTTTTTCTTTTACACCTTTTACAGCTTTTCTAGCTGACTTCAGCAGAACGGTTGTTACAAATTACATAGTTCACATTTAACAGAAATGGAAGTCCTTCCAGTACTTGGCATTTATGTAAATATTAATAACTACCCAAACCCATTAGATACTTAGATACAAGTTCAAAAAAATATGTCCAGTATTTGATATGCTGAAAAATGACAAAGTACTGACAAGAGAAATTTTTAAAAACTAAATAAAATAGAGAAATAATTCATATTTATGTATTCGAAGATTCAATATTGCTAAAATGTCGATTCTCTCTAATCCCAACCACCACAGTGTGGCGTAATTTACCAGCATCTACCCTTTGGCAGGGTCAGGACTGTGGGACTAGAAAAGATGCCTTATGAGAAATACTGTCGGGAATTCTTGAGGCTGAAATAAAAGGCACTAGCACATGACAAAACATGGAGTACCACTAAAGGTTATACCATAGTTACATGTAAAAGATATATAAAAATGTAATTTTTATTTGTAAGTATTTTAGTTACCCATAAATTAAAATTATATAGTAAAAGGACAAAAGAATTAAAATAGAGCATTAGAAATACCTACTTAACGCAAATAAAGGTAGTAATGGAGAAATAAAGAACAAAAAGCATATAAGATATATGTATATTTAAAAAAAAATGTGGCCTGGCCGATGGTGGCACAGGGAATAGAGTGACAACCTGGGACACTCAGGTCCCAAGTTCAAAACCCTGAGGTCACTGGCTCGAGCGTAGGTTCATCTGGCTTGAGGGCAGTCTCAACAGTTTGAGCAAGGGGGTTGCCAGCTTAAGTGTGGGATCATCTACATGATCCCATCCTCGAGAGCTTGAGCCTAAAGGTCACTGGTCTATAGCTCCATGTTGCTAGTTTGAGCAAGGGGTCACTGGCTCAGCTTGAGCACTACAGCCCATTAAGGCGTGTATGAGAAGTAATCAGTGTACAACTAAATTGACACAACTAAGAATTGATGCTTCTGATCTCTCTTCCTTCCTGTTTCTCTCTTGCTCTCATTAAAAACAAAAACAGAAAAACACCACAAGTTGTAAAGTTGCAGATGTAAATGCCACCTATCAGTAGTTATATTAAATGTAAGTGGATTAAACATTCCAAATAAATCAGAAATAGAATAAACTTTTTTAAAAGATCCAACCATATGTGTTTATAAGAGACACACTTTGGAGCCAAGGACACAAATGAGTTGAAAGTAAAAGGATGGAAAAAGATACACTGTGTAAACAGTAACCCAAAAATAAACCCACACTTTTATAGTCAGTTAGTATTTGATAAAAGAGGCAATAATATACAATGGGGCAAAGATAGTCTATTCAATAAATGGTGTTGGGAAAACTGGATAGATACATGCAAGAAAATGAAAACTGAACCACCTTCCTACACCATACAAGACTAAACTCAAAATGGATTAAAGACTTAAATGTCTTTAACCATAAAATTCTAAAAGAAAACACAGGCAGTAAAATCTCGAAAATGTAGCAATAGTTTTTCGATATATCAGCTCAGGCAAGGAAAATAAAGGAGAAAATCAACAAATGGGACTACATCAAACTAAAAAGCTTGTGCACAGCAAAGGAAACCATCAACAAAATGAAAAGGCAGCCCACTCAGTGGGAGAGTATTTGCCAATGATACATCTGATAAGGGCTTAATCTCCCAAAATTTACAAGTTTATAAAATGCAACACCAAAAAACCAATCAAATTAAGAAATGGCCAAAGGACCTGAATAATCACTTCTCCAAAGACATAGATGGCCAATAGACATATGAAAATATGCCCAACATCACTAATCACCAGAGAAAGGCAAATTAAAGCCACAGTGACATATCACCAAACACCTATCAGAATGGCACTCATCAATAAATTAACAAACAGTAAGTGGGGGTGAGGAGGTGGAGAAAAGAGAACCCTTGGGTATTCTAGGTGGGAATGCAGACTGGCGCAGCCACTGGGGAAAACAGTATGGAGTTACTCAAAAAACTTAGTAATGGAATTGCCTTCAGACCCAATGATTCTAGTTTTGGGACTATATACAAAGTAACCCAAAATACTATTTTGAAAGGGTATATGAAATCTTTTGTTCTTTGTGGTGTTATTTACAATAGCCAAGATTTGGAAGCAGCCCAAGTGCCCATCAGTAGATGGGTGGGTAAAAAAAAAGCTATGGTACATTTATACGGTGGAATATTAGTCAGTCATAAAAAGAAGGAAATCTTGCCTTTTGCAACCACATGAATGGACCTGAAAAGTATTGTGCTATGTGAAATAAGCCAGTTGAAAATAAGTACTTGAGAAAGACAAGTCCGATATGATTTCACTTAAATGTAGAATCTAATAAACAAAATAAACTAACAAACAAAAGAGAAACAGACTCGTAGAATAGAGCCGACTGGCAGCGCTCAGTGTGGAGGGGTGTTGGAGGGTTGGGTAAAAAAGGTGAAAGATTAAGCAAAGGAAAAAAACATAGATATTGGGATTACAGAAGGGAAAGGGAAGTGGGACGAGGTGGAGGAGGGTAGAAGGCAGATAGATGGTGATGGAGAGAACCTTGACTGGGGTGGTAAGCACATAATGCAAGATACAGATGATGTCTTGTAGAACTGTGCACCTGAAACCTGTACAATTTTATTAACCAATATCACCCCAAAAATTCAATAAAAATAGTTTTAAAAGAACTATTTTAAAAAATCAAGGGAAAAACAAAAAGGAAAACAAAAGGATAGAAAAAGGTATACTATGTAAATACTAACTCAAAAAGAGCTGGATTGGCTACATGAATACTAAGCAAAACAGACGTTAAGATAAATATCTGTCAGATAAAGAAGGGTATTCTATATTGAAAAAAGGGCCACTCCATCAGGAATATATAACATTTATATATATATATACCTCCACCTAACCAGAGAGCCCCTAAGTACATGAAGCAAAAACTGGAAGAATGAAAGGAGAAATAATTCAACAATAGTATTTGGAGATTTCAATATATCACTTTCAATAATGGGTAGAACAATGAGATATAAAATCAGTGAGGAAATAAATGACTTGAATGCAACCATAAAGCAATCTCACCTAACAGACAGCTATAGAACAGTCCTCCCACAATAGCAGAATAAACATTTTTCTCAAGCACTCATGCAATATTTGTCATGATATATACCATATGTTAGGCCATGAAACACTCTTAAACTTGAAAGAACTGAAATTATACCAAGTATGTTCTCTAACTACAATGCAATAAAATTAGAAAGCAATAAAAGGAAATTTTGGAAATTGACATGTATGAAAAAATTAACATTTTAAAATAACCAATGGGTCAAGACAAAATTACAAGGAAACTTAAACAATGCTTTGAGATGAATAAAATGAAACACAACATGACAAAACTTATTGTATTCAGCTAATGCAGTGCTTAGAAGGAATTTTATAGCTACAGAAACCTGTATTATTTATTTGACACCTAAATTTAAAAAGAACTATCTCAAATGAAAAGCCTAAGCATGTATTTTAAAAAACTAGAAAAAGAAGAGCAAATTAGACCTCTAACAAGCAGAAGGTAGTACATAATACATAATAGGAATCACAGCAGATATAGAAGAGAGAAGAGTAAAACAGAGAAAAATCAGTAAAACCAAGTTGGTTCTTGAAAGATCAACAAAATTGATAAAGCTTTAAATGTACTAGCTAAGAAAATTAATGTGAAGACACAAATTACTCCCTGGTCAGGGCATGTACAAGAATCAACCACTGAATGCATAAATAAGGGGAGCAACAAATCAATGTTTCTCTCTGTATCTCTCAAAATCAATCAATAAAATTTTATTTATATTTTAAATGTTTATTGTATTGATTTGAGAGAGAGAGAGAGAGAAAGAAAGATGGAGAAGACAGGAACATGAATCCGTTCCTGTATGTGCCATGACCGGGGATCGATCTGGCAACCTCTGTGCTTTGGGACGATGCTCTAACCAATTGAGTTATCTGGCTGGGCCAATAAATAAAATTTTAAAGAAAGACACAAGTTACTAACATTAGAAATGAAAGAAAGGACATTGCTTCTGAACTTACATAAATAAATATAAGGGGCTACTATGAACAACTGTATGTTAATAAATTAGATAACAGATGAAAGGAGTAAATTCATAGAAACACCCAATACTGAAACTGACTTTTTTTAAAAAAGTAGAACATCTGAATAGACCTATAACAATAAAAGAAACTGACTCAATATAACAGTTAAAAACAAGACAAAACAAAAAATTTCCCATAAAGAAATACCAGATGGCTTCACTGATGAATTCTACAAAACATTTAACGAATTATCACCAATTCTTCACAAACTCTTCCCAAAAATAGTAGAGGGAAAACTTGCAAAACCACTTTAAGAGACCAATATTAACTTGACACCAAAACCAAAGACATCACAAGAAAATTACAAAACAATATTTCTTATTGTACAGATAAAAAATGCTCAACAAAAATGAGCAAGCTAAATCTAACAACATATAAAAAAGATATGAACCTGAGCAGAGAAATTTACCCTGGGAATTAAAACTTAATTCAACATTTGAGATCAATTAATGTAATATACCATAGTAACAGAATAAAGGACAAAATCTACAATATTTTTTATGTAAATAGACAAAAAGCATTTGAAAAAATTCAACATACTGTCATGACAAAAATTCTCAATAAATTAAGAATAGAAAGTAATTTCCTCATCTTGATAAAGGGCATTTACAAAAAGCCCTCAGTTGACATCATACTTAATGGTGACAAACTGAAAACCTCCCGCCTAATCTAAGGATGTCTGTCTGCTCTAGCCACTTCAACATTATACTGAAGGTTCCAGGCAAGGAAATTACACAAGAAATAAAAGGCAGCAAAACTGGACAGAGAGAAATAAAACTATCTCTATTTGCAGATGACCCAATATTGTACAGAGAAAATGTATCAAATATTGTATTAAGATTGCAATACTCCCCACATTGACCTATAGATCCAATACAAACCCTATCAAAATTCCAGCTGCCCTTTTCTTTTATTTTGCAGGAATGGAAAATATAATCTTAAAATTCACAGAGAAATGCAAGGATCTAGAATAGCCAACATGATTTTTAAAAAAATCAAACCACAGGGGGGAGCAAGATGGCGACGGAGTAGGCGGACGTACCAACTTCCAACTCCCAGAACCAAAGTGGATTACAACTCAATTTTAAGAACCATCACCTGGATAAACCAACTTTGAACAAAACTAAGTGGACTCTTCAACCAAGGAACACAGAAGAAGCCACATTGAGACTGGTAGGAATAGCGAAAACGCGAAGAGGGCTGCCCAGCTCCCCGGAGCAAACGGCAGCCCGGAGAGACCCGTGTGGCGGGAGGAGATTTTGGCGGAGAGGGAGGGACCTGGGTCCCAGGAACCAAGCCCCAGCCTGCAGTCCCAGAGCCAAGAAGAGGCGTTTGGACAGTTTTGAGCTGTGAAACAAGTGAGGGAGCTCCCAGGCCTACAGTGTGGAGTATTAGGTCCCTTCCTACTCTGCTGAGGGCTGCTTAAGGTTTTGGGGCGGCAGGACGCTGAAAGGCGGTTCTGTCGGCGTGGGCAGAGGCCAAGCCGGTGGGAGATCGGTCTAGCCCAGAGGGTCGGAGGGTAAGCGCGAGAGCGGTCCGGAAGCTGTGGGCCCGCCTTTAATCCCACTTACGGGGACAAAGCGGGAGGCCAGGAACAGGCAGGCCCTGCGCAAGCCGGCCCTGACCGCGGGGACCGGGCTAGGACCAGGGACGGGCAGGGGCTCGTGGCTGAGCTGACGCTACCAGTCCGCCCCCCCCCCCCCCCCGCCGCCCGCCGGAGAAACCGCGGTTGGCCAGTATACGTGCGCGAGCGGGCTCCGAGCGCGGGAACGGGGTGGACCCCGAGACAGGCGGAGGCTCACAGCTGAGCCCACGGCTGCTATCCCCATCCGGCCGGAGAAACCCCGGATAGCGTTAATACGTGCACGAGCGGGCTCCGAACGCGGGGGCGGGGTAGAGTCCGGGACGAGCGGAAGTACGCAGCTCGGCGGAAGCCAGCAAACACGCCCGCCCCAATAAATCTTGGTTTCCGACCCTGCGCAAAGGGCCCTGGCCTCGAGGGCGGGGCTAAAGCTCCTGACGGGCAAAAGCTTACAGCTGAGAGCACGTCAAAAGCCCCGCCTAACCCGCGGAACTGTAGCGAGCAGGCTCCGACTGCTGGTTCTGGGCGGAAGTCCGGAAATAGGCTGGGTCCGCAGCTGAGGAAAGGTGCTCGCCTCTACCCTTGGTGCTAATCTTGTGGCTTCAGTGACAGCCCCTCCCACGGAGGAGAGGCAGAAATCACAGCAAAAGCCACAGTGGGCCGGCGCTGGCAACGCTCATATCCAACCACCCTAGGCGCCGGCAGAGGGGGTGGGGGGCCTGCAGATAGACCACACCTAGAGAACACAAAGGCAACACCTACTGGACTCCAGTGGCCACAACTTGCTTATACACAGAAAAAATGGGCAGGCAGAGGAATGCAAACCAAATGAATCAAGAGAAATCCCCAGAGAAGGACCTGAATGAACCAGATATAACCAAATTACCAGAAGCAGAATTTAGAATAATGATAGTTAG
Source organism: Rhynchonycteris naso (assembly GCA_037038555.1). Classification (NCBI taxonomy): domain Eukaryota; kingdom Metazoa; phylum Chordata; class Mammalia; order Chiroptera; family Emballonuridae; genus Rhynchonycteris; species Rhynchonycteris naso. The sequence goes on along the minus strand of CM072997.1, from coordinate 37,418,156 downwards.
GATGTTCAAAGAAATTAGAGCAACAATGGATAGTCATTATGAACACCTAAATAAAGAGATAACAAGTATAAAAAATGAAATTGAAATAATAAAAAAGAATCAGACAGAAATGACAAATACAGTATCAGAACTGAAGACCACAATGGAAGGAATTAAAAGCAGGATGGATGACGCTGAGGATCGAATAAGCGAGTTAGAGGACACAATAAACAAAGGCACAGAAGCAGAGAAGAAAAAGGAAAAGAGACTTAAAAAATGTGAGGAAACTCTAAGGGAGCTTTGTGACAACATGAAGAGAAACAACATTCGCATCATAGGGGTGCCTGAAGAAGAGGAGAGAGGACAGGAAATGGAAACTTTGTTCAATCAAATTATAGCAGAAAACTTTCCTAAATTAAGGCTGGGAAACACTCCACACATTCAAGAAGCACACACAACTCCATTAAGGAGAAACCCAAAAAAATCTACACCAAGACACATCATAGTTAAAATACCAAAGCTAATGGATAAAGAAAAAATTTTAAAAGCTGCTAGAGAAAAAAAGACTATCACCTACAAAGGAGCCCCCATAAGGATGACATCGGACTTCTCAACAGAAACACTTGAGGCCAGAAGGGAATGGCAAGAAATAATCAAAGTAATGCAGAACAAGAACCTACAACCAAGACTACTTTATCCAGCAAGGCTAACGTTTAAAATTGAAGGAGAAATAAAGAGCTTCCCAGAAAAAGAAAGCCTCAAGGAATTCATAAAAACCAAACCAATTCTGCAAGAGATACTAAGGGGCCTCTTGTGAACAGTTTAAAGGGAGGAAAGAATAGAGCAAAAGAAGAATACAGCTTTAAAGAATAAAATGGCAATAAACAACTACATATCAATAATAACCTTAAATGTAAATGGATTAAATGATCCAATCAAAAGACATAGGGTAGCTGCATGGATAAAGAAACAGGACCCATACATATGCTGTCTACAAGAGACACACCTTAAAATAAAAGATGTTCATAGACTGAAGGTAAAAGGATGGAAAAAAATATTTCATGCAAATGGAAATGAAAAAAAAGCAGGGGTAGCAATACTTATATCAGACAAAATGGACTTTAAAACAAAGGCTGTAGTAAGAGATAAAAGAGGACACTACATAATGATAAAGGGAACAATTCAACAGGAAGATATAACTATTGTAAATATCTATGCACCAAATATAGGAGCCCCGACATACATAAAGCAGACTTTGATGGATATAAAGGGCGAGATTAACAGCAATACTATCATAGTAGGGGATTTCAATACCCCTCTAACAACACTGGATAGATCCTCAAGAAAGAAAATTAATAAAGAAACAGCAGACTTAAAGGAGACACTAGATCAACTTGATTTAATAGATATCTTCAGAACTTTTCACCCTAAAGCAGTAGAATATACATTCTTCTCAAGCGCTCATGGTACGTTTTCTAGGATAGACCACATGTTAGGACACAAAAATGGTCTAAATAAATTTAAGAAGATTGAAATCATATCAAGCATTTTCTCTGATCACAATGCCATGAAACTAGAAATTAACCACAAAAGAAAAACTGAAAAATACTCAAACACTTGGAAACTAAATAGCTTGTTATTAAATAATGAATGGATTAACAATGAGATCAAAGAAGAAATAAAAAAGTTTCTAGAAACAAATGATAATGAGCATACATCAACTCAAAATTTATGGGACACAGCAAAAGCAGTTCTGAGAGGGAAGTTTATTGCACTACAGGCATATCATAAGAAGCTAGAAAAAGCTCAAATAAGCAACTTGACCCTGCATCTAAAAGAACTAGAAAAACAACAACAAATAAAACCCAAGACAAGTAGAAGAAAGAAAATAATAAAGGTCAGAGCAGAAATAAAGGTCAGAGCAGAAATAAATGACATAGAGGCTAAGGAAACAATACAGAGGATCAATGAAACAAGAAGCTGGTTCTTTGAAAAGGTAAACAGGATTGATGAACCTTTAACTAGACTCACCAAGAAAAAAAGAGAGAGGACTCAAATAAATAAATTAGAAAGGACAGTGGAGAAATAACAACTGACACAACAGAAATACAAAGCATTGTAAGAAAATACTATGAAGAACTATATGCCAAAAAATTAGACAATCTTGGTGAAATGGACAAATTTCTTGAATCATATAACCTTCCAAAAATCAATCTGGAAGAATCAGAACACCTAAACAGACCAATTACAACAAATGAGATCGAAACAGTTATCAAAAAACTCCCAAAAAAGAAAAGTCCTGGGCCTGATGGCTTCACAAGTGAATTCTATCAAAAATTTAAAGAAGAACTAACTCCTATTCTCCTGAAGCTATTTCAAAAAATTCAAGAGGAAGGAAGAATTCCAAACTCCTTTTATGAGGCGAGCATAATTCTGATCCCAAAACCGGGCAAAGACAACACAAAGAAAGAAAATTATAGGCCTATATCCCTGATGAATTTAGACGCTAAAATTCTCAACAAAATATTAGCCAACCGGATCCAGCAATATATGAAAAAAATCATACACCACGATCAAGTGGGATTTATTCTGGAGAGGCAAGGCTGGTTCAATATTCGCAAATCAATCAATGTGATTCACCACATAAACAAAAGGAATGACAAAAATCACATGATAATTTCAATAGATGCAGAAAAGGCATTTGATAAAATCCAGCACCCATTCATGCTCAAAACTCTCAGTAAAGTGGGAATACAGGGATCATTCCTTAACATAATAAAGGCCATCTATGATAAACCGACAGCAAACATCATACTAAATGGACAAAGATTAAAAGCAATCCCCTTAAGATCAGGAACCAGGCAGGGTTGCCCACTTTCACCACTCTTATTCAACATAGTTCTGGAAGTCCTAGCTACAGCAATCAGACAAGAAGAAGAAATAAAAGGCATCCAAATTGAAAAAGAAGAAGTAAAACTGTCATTATTTGCAGATGATATGATATTGTATATTGAAAACCCTAAAGTCTCAGTCAAAAAACTACTGGACCTGATAAATGAATTCAGCAATGTGGCAGGATATAAAATTAATACTCAGAAATCAGAGGCATTTCTATACACCAACAATGAAATATCAGCAAAAGAAATTAAGGAAACAATCCCCTTCACTATTGCAGCCAAAAAAATAAAGTACCTAGGAGTAAATTTAACCAAGGAGGTTAAGGACCTGTACTCAGAAAATTATAGAACATTGATAAAAGAAATCAAGGAAGATACAAACAAGTGGAAGCACATACCGTGCTCATGGCTAGGAAGAATAAACATCATTAAAATGTCTATATTACCCAAAGCAATTTATAAATTCAATGCAATACCAATTAAAATACCAATGACATACTTCAAAGATATAGAACACATATTCCAAAAATTTATACGGAACCAAAAAAGAACACGAATAGCCTCAGCAATCTTAAAAAGAAAAAATAAAGCAGGAGGTATCACTCTTCCTGATATCAAGGTTTACTACAAGGCCATTATACTCAAGACAGCCTGGTACTGGCATAAGAACAGGCACATAGATCAATGGAACAGAACAGAGAACCCAGAAATAAACCCACAGCTTTATGGACAACTGATATTTGACAAAGGAGGAAAGAACATACAATGGAGTAAAGACAGCCTCTTTAACAAATGGTGTTGGGAAAATTGGACATCTACCTGCAAAAAAATGAAACTAGACCATCAACTTACACCATTCACAAAAACAAACTCAAAATGGATAAAAGACTTAAATGTAAGCCGTGAAACCATAAACATCTTAGAAGAAAACATAGGCAGCAAGCTCTCCGACATCTGTAGCAGCGGTATATTTGCCGATTTATCTTCATGGGCAACTGAAATAAAAGGCAAGATAAACAAATGGGACTATATCAAACTAAAAAGTTTTTGCACAGCTAAAGACAATAGGAACAAAATAAAAAGACAAACCACACAATGGGAGAACATATTTGACAGCACATCTGATAAGGGGTTAATAACTAAAATTTATAAAGAACTTATAAAAAGCAACACCAGGAAGACAAACAACCCAATCAAAAAATGGGCAAAAGAAATGAATAGAAATTTCTCCAAAGAGGACGTACAGATGGCCAATAGGCATATGAAAAAATGCTCAACATCACTAATCATTAGAGAAATGCAAATTAAAACCACAATGAGATATCACCTCACACCAGTCAGAATGGCACTTATCAGCAAAACAACACAGAATAAGTGCTGGCGAGGATGTGGAGAAAAGGGAACCCTTCTGCACTGCTGGTGGGAATGCAGACTGGTGCAGCCACTGTGGAAAACAGTTTGGAGATTCCTCAAAAAATTAAAAATCGAACTGCCTTTTGACCCAGCTATCCCACTTTTAGGAATATACCCTAAGAACACCATAGCACTGTTCGAAAAGAAGAAATGCGCCCCCATGTTCGTGGCAGCATTGTTCACAATAGCGAAGATCTGGAACCAGCCCAAGTGTCCGTCAGAAGACGAGTGGATTAAAAAGCTATGGTACATATATACTATGGAATACTACTCAGCCATAAGAAACGATGACATCGGATCATTTATAACAAAATGGATGTACCTTGATAACATTATACGGAGTGAAATAAGTAAATCAGAAAAAAAGAAAAACTGAGAACAGCACGATTACATACATAGGTGGGACATGAAAGTGAGGGTATGAGACATGGACAAGAGAGTGGTGGTTATGGGATGGGGGGAGGGAGGGAAGAATGGGATAGGGAGGAGGGGAGGGACGCAGGGAAAACCAGATTGAAGGTGACAGAGGACAATTTGACTTTTGGTGATGGGTATGCAACACAATTGAATGATAAGATAACCTGGAGTTGTTTTCATTGTACATATGTACCCTGATTTATTGATGTCACCCCATTAGAATTAATAATAATAAAATAAAAAAAAAAATCAAACCACAAACCTGAAGGACTCGCACATCTTAATTTCAAACTTACCACAAAACTGCAGTGATCAAAACTGTGGTACTGCATAAGGACTGTCAGAAATCAATGCAATGGAACTGAGAGTCTAGAAATAAGTTCATACATACTGTGGTACTGCATAAGGACTGTCAGAAATCTATGCAATGGAACTGAGAGTCTAGAAATAAGTTCATACATCTACGGTTAATTGATTTTTGACAATTAAGTAATTGGTTTTTTTATTCAGTGGAAGCCTGTTCAAAAAATAGTGCTGAGACACCAGGAAATCCACAGGCAAAATAATGAAACAAACTACCTCATACGATCTATAATATTAACTCAAAAGGGACCTAAATACAATATGTATAATGATAAAATTGTTAGAATTTTATAAAAAGCAGATGTAAATCTTTGGGACCTTGGGTTACGTAACAGTTTTTTAGATGTGATACCTAAAGTACAAGCAATCATAGAAAAAATTGATAAGTGAAACTTCATAAAATCTAAAACTTTAAAAAGACAATCCATAGAATAAGAGAAAATATCTGCAAATCACATCTGATAAGAATCTACTACCCAGAATATATTCAAAGAACTCTTACAACGAAAGAATTAGAAAACAAAAAAACAATTTAAGCCTGACCAGGCGTGGCGCAGTGGATAGAGCATCGGACTGGGATGCGGAAGACCCAGGTTTGAGACCCCGAGGTCACCAGCTTGAGCTCAAGGCACATGTGAGAAAGCAATCAATGAACAACTATGCTGTCGCAACGGCAATGAAAAACTAATGATTGATGCTTCTCATCTCTCTCCATTCCTGTCTGTCTGTCCCTATCTGTCCCTCTCTCTGAAATCTCTCTCTGTCCCTGAAAAAAACAAAAAACAAAAAATAAAAAACAATTTAAAAACAGGCATAAAGATATACAAAATGGCTAATAAGCACACTTAAAAAAATGACCAACACCATCAACCTTAGGGAAATGCAAATCAAAACCACAATGAGATACCACTTTCTATCCACTAGGATGGTTATAATAAACACAGAACAAAACAAAAAATAATAGGTGCTGAAGATGTGGAAAAATTGTAATCCTCGTAAATTGTTGGTGGGACTATAAAATGGTTTAGCACCAAGGAAAACAGTCTGATGGTTCTTCAGAAAGTTAATATATATTGTATATATTAATATAATACTTCATATGACCCAATAATTCCACTCCTAGGAATATATTCTAAAGAATTTAAAGCAGGTACTCAACAAATTCATGTACACACATTTATAGCACTAATCACCACAGCTAAAAGGTGGAAACGAGGCAAACGTCCACTAACAGATGAACAGATGAACTGCGGTGTATACAGTATGTGGGAGTTAGAAGTGCCAGCCCCCCACCCCCGTACAGTTCAAAGTCCATAACTTTTGACTCCCCCAAAACTTAAGTTGTCTCTCAGTATCCACAAGGGATTGATTCTAGGACTCCTGTGGATACAAAAACCTACAGATGCTCAAGTCCTGTATATAAAAAGGCACAGATCAATGCATACAGTCAACCTTCCTCATCTGCGGACTCCCAACTACAGAGTGGAAACAGGTATTCATTGAAAATGATTCTATTTAAGGGGCCCCATGCATTTCAAACTTGGGTTGTTCAAGAGTCAACTATATACATAAACAATAAATATTACTCAGCCATTAAAAGAAATGAAGAACTGATATATATAACAGTGTGAATGAACTTAAAAAAAAGTCAAGTGAAAGAAGGGAGACACAAAAGATAACATACTGTGTTGTTGCTCTGTGTTGCTCCAGAGGCCTCTTCAATTATGGCAATATCTAAAAGCCCTATAACCCCCAGTTTGCTTTATTATATAGCCATATGCAAATAAGGAAATCTTTGATACAAAGTCACACATCTGAGGCAAAAACAGGGAACTCTCTTAAGGCATAAACAGGAATCATCCCACCATGCATAAGTGAAATCAACCAACATCTGAACAGACAAAGGGTGAGAGGAAGGGCATGTAAATTGCTTCCAGCAACTTAAGCAAGTGGACTGTACTCAGCTTCATAGCCAATAAGGAGATGTGTGTTGGGGGGAGAGAACTTAGCCTTTTGCTAAGCCTGGAATTTACAAAGCCTTTTGCCACTTGCAGTCTACCAAGCTGCGTGATTATATTTATATGAAATATAGAGAATAGGTAAATCTAGAGTCAGATGCAAGCTGGTGGTTGTCCGAGCCTGGGGAAAGGCGAGAATGAGGAATAATTGCTCGAAGGCAGTGAGGTTTCCTTCTGGGTGATGAAAATATTTTGGAACCAGACAGAAGGGGTGGTTGCACAACAGTGTGAATGTACTACTAAATGCCACTGAGTTTTTCACTTTAAAATGCTTGATTTTATGTTCCGTGAATTTCATCTCAATTTAAAAAAACCAATGAGATACTTCACACCCACTAATGTGGGTAGAATAAATATATTTTTAATATTCAAGTAAAAATTTATTAACCTTAGTAAGAATCAACAGATATTTAATACTTCTTCTAATTTATCACAGGAGTTACTTCCAGGAAATCTTAATCACTGCTGGACTGAAAGAGTTACCTGGAAAATCCAGTGATGTTGTTTATATAAGTATGCCACCTTGTAAATCTACTAGAGATCCTAAGGGATTTGCCTTTGTGGAATTTGAAACAAAAGGACAGGTAGTAGCAAAAGCTAGAGTTAGGTCCCGAATGTTTTTAGTTTCAAAGCAAGTACATCCACTTTCAAGTGTTGGGAAGCCCAGTCTTGGAATATCTTGGAATCATGAACATCTTTAACATTTTGTTGAAACAAAACCGAGCTACCAGGATAGTGAATGCTGTCTGTGTAATAATTTTTTTAAAAGCAGACAATAACAAGTGTAAGTGAGGATGTGGATACAGGAATCCTCACACAATGCTGGTGGAATTGTAAAATGGTAGTCACTTTGTAAATGTTTGGTGGTTTCTTAAAACGATAAACAGACTTATCACATGACTCAGTAGTCTCACTGCTAGATATACACCAAAGAAAATTAAAAACATATGCTCACCAAATGACTGCTGGTGGTACAGTGGATAGAGCATTTACAGGGGACACAGAGGACTCAGGTTCAAAACCCTCAGGTCACCAGCTTGAGTGTGGGCTCATCAGGCTTGAATGTGAGCTCATCAGCTGTGTGCAGGGTCGCTAGCTTGAGGGTGAGATCATTGAAAATGAACCCATGGTCACTGGTTTGAGCTCAAAGGTCACTGGCTTGAGCCCAAAGGTCACTGGCTTGAACCTGAAGGTTGCTAGCTTGGGCAATGGGTCACTGGCTCAGCTGAAGTTGCTGCCCTCCTCCCTACCCTATCCATCAAGGCATATATGAGAAACAATCAAAGAACAACTAAATTGTTGCAACTAGGAGTTGATGCTTCTGATCTCTCTCCCTTCCCCTCTCTCTTTATCTCTCTCAATTCATCTCTTTCTCACTAAACAAAAATAAAAACAAAAAAAAACAGCATATGCTCACCAAAAAATTGTGTACATTCACTGCATTAGTCTTAATAGCCAAAATATGGAAACAGCCCGAATGTCTCTCAATTGAGGAATGGATAAAAGAAGTATGGTATATTCATACAACAGAATACCACTCAGCTATAAACAGAATGAAGTATTGACATATGCTACAATCCGGATAAACCTTGAAAGCACTCTAAGTACAGAAGCCAGACTGGAAAGGCCACATACTGTTTGATTCTTTTTATATAAAATGTCCAGAATAGATATATCCAGAGACACAAAACAGCAGTTGCCAGGTGCTCTGGGTAGGGGTGAATAGGGAATGACTGCTAATTTGTACTGTTTCTTTCTGGAATGATAAAAAGGTTCAAAAATTAGATAGTGGTGATATCTGCATAATCTTGTGATTATACAAGAAACCATTGAATTGTATCTTTTAAGAAGATGAATTTCTGGTATGATTAGATTTCAATAATAAAAGGTCCTAGAACAATCAAACATCCACCTGACAATGACATGAACCTTGAATGATCCCTTGAATGATACACAAAAATTAACTTCAGTAGGATCATAGACCTCACGTAAAACCTAACACTGTAAAAGTTCTAGAAAAGAATAAGGAAGAAAAGTCTTCGTAATCTTAGGTAAAAATTTCTTAGATATGACACAAAAAGTATGATTATGAAAGTTGATAAACTGAACGTCAAAATATCAAACTTCCTCTCTTTGAATGAGCATGAAAGACAAGGCATAAAATGAAAGAAAAATATACATGATACACATACCTGATAAAAGATTTGTACATATTTAAGTAGAATATTTAATCTTTTGGGCAAGATGGCGATGGAGCAGGCGGACGTACCAACTTCCAACTCCCAGAACCAAAGTGGATTATAACTTAATTTTAAGAACCATTATCTGGATAAACCAACTTTGAACTAAACTAAGTGGACTCTTCAACCAAGGAACACTGAAGAAGCCACATTGAGAGTGGTAGGAAAAGCGAAAACACAGAGAGGGCTGCCCAGCTCCCAGAGCGAACAGTAGCCCGGAGAGACTTGCATGGCAGGAAGAGAGTTTGGTGGAGAGGGAGGGACCTGGGTCCCAGGAACAAAGCCCCAGCCTGCAGCCCCAGAGCCTAGAAGAGGCGTTTGGACAGTATTGAGCTGTGAAACATGTGAGGATACTGTTTGTGAGAAAGAGACAGCTTTCTCAGACCCAAGATTCTTCTTAAAGGGACAGCGCAGAAAATCTCTCTCACAACCATTCACCCGAGGCTCTGGGGAACGGGGACAGAGGAGAGGACCAGAGCAGCGGGAAGAGAGTGTGGACTGGAAGGCACAGGGAGAAACACTCTGAGGGAGAGCCACCCTAACCCCTGGGCTGAGTCACTTCCCTAATCAAAAACGAATATTTCCCCTGGAACTAGCAATACCAGCAAAGGGAGAGAGGACACCAGCCAAACAAGCTCTCCCGTGGCACTTAGACCAGAGCTGCTTAGAAGGAGGGAGCTTCCAAAACTACATTATGGAGTGTTAGGGTCTGAGCTGCAGTGCACCCACCCACACTGCTGAGGGCTTGCTGGAGGGACGGTGGCGGTGGGACACTGAAACACGGTTCTGTCGTCAGGGGCAGAGGCCCAGCCGGTGTGAGCTCGGTCTAGCCCATCAGGGGTGGAGGGGACGTGCGAAAGCAGTCTGGCAGCTGCGGACCCGCCTGCAACCCCACATGCGGGGGGGGAAAAGCGAGAGGCCAGGAATGGGCAGAGATCTGCTCTGTGACCCTGGACCCTGTGCAAGCCGGCCCTGACCGTGGGGGTGGGGCTAGGACCACGGACAGACGGAGGCTCGTGGCTGAGCACAGGCCAGCAGGCCCACCCGGCTGGAGAAACCGCAGTTTGCGATCCTGCACAGGCAGGCCCTGGCCTCGGGGGTGGAGCTAAAGCTCCAGACAGGCAGAGGCTCACAGGTGAGTGCACATCAGCAGCCCCGTCAACCCGAGATACGAGAAACTGTGACAAGCAGGCTCTGACTGCGGGAACTGGGCGGAAGCCCAGGAACAGGATGGGTCTGCAGATGAGCAAAGGTGCTCACCTCTACCCTTGATGCTGAGTCTTGTGGCTTCAGTGCAGTGAGCACCCTAACCTGTGTGGGCGAGGCAAAGGCTCAGGCAGGCTGAGGCTTGGAGAGCCGGGCACCATAACACAGCTCCTCCCGCGGAGGAGAGGCAAAATCACAGCAACAGCCGCAATGGGCCGGTGCAGGTAACGCCCATACCCAACGGCCCTAGGCAGCGGCAAAGGGGGTGGCGGGCCTGCAGACAGACCACACCTAGAGAACACAAAGGCAACACCCATTGGACTCCAGTAGCTACACCCTTCTTATACACAGACAAAATGGGCAGGCAGAGAAATGCAAACCAAATGAATCAAGAGAAATCCCCAGAGACGGACCTGAATGAACGGGATATAACCAAATTACCAGATGCAGAATTTAAAATAATGATAGGATGTTCAAAGAGATTAAAGCAACAATGGATAGTCATTATGAACACCTAAATAAAGAGATAACAAGTATAAAAACGAAAATTGAAATAATAAAACAGAATCAGACAGAAATGACAAATACAGTATCAGAACTGAAGACCACAATGAAAGGAATTAAAAGCATGATGGATAACGCTGAGGATTGAATCAGCAAGTTAGAGGACACAATAAACAAAGGCACAGAATCAGAGCAGAAAAAAGAAAAGAGACTCAAAAAATGTAAGGAAACTCTACGGGAGCTCTGTAACAACATGAAGAAAAATAACATCCACATCATAGGGGTTCCTGAAGAAGAGGAGAGAGAACAAGAAATAGAAACTTTGTTCAATCAAATCATAGCAGAAAACTTCCCTAAATTAAGGCTGGGAAACACTCCACACGTTCAAGAAGCACATAGAACTCCATTAAAGAGAAACCCAAAAAGATCTACACCAAGACACATCATAGTTAAAATACCAAAGCTAATGGATAAAGAAAAAAATTTAAAAGCTGCTAGAGAAAAAAAGGCTATCACTTACAAAGGAGCCCCCATAAGGATGACATCGGACTTCTCAACAGAAACACTTGAGGCCAGAAGGGAATGGCAAGATATATTCAAAGTAATGCAAAACAAGAACCTATAACCAAGACTACTCTATCCTGCAAGGCTAATGTTTAAAATTGAAGGAGAAATAAAGAGCTTCCCAGACAAAGAAAGCCTCAAGGAATTCATGAAAACCAAACCAATTCTGCAGGAGATGCTAAGGGGCCTGTTGTGAACAGTTCAAAGGAGGGAAAGAATATAGCAAAAGAAGAATACAGCTTTAAAGAATAAAATGGCAATAAACAACTACATATCAATAATAACCTTAAATGTAAATGGATTAAGTGATCCAATTAAAAGAAAAAGGGTAGCTGCATGAACAAAGAAACAGGACCCATACATATGCTGTCTACAAGAGACACACCTTAAAACAAAAGATGCACATAAACTGAAGGTAAAATGATGGGAAAAAATATTTCATGCAAATGGAAATGAAAAAAAAGCCGGGGTAGCAGTACTTATATCTGACAAAATGGACTTTTAAACAAAGGCTGTAGTAAGAGATAAAGAAGGACACTACATAATGATAAAGGGAATAATTAACAGGAAGATATAACTATTATAAATATCTACGCACCAAATATAGGAGCCCCGACATACATAAAGCAGACTTAGATCGATATAAAGGGCAAGATTAACAGCAATACTATAATAGTAGGGGATTTCAATACCCACTAACATCACTGGATAGATCCTCAAAAAAGAAAATTAATGAAGAAACAGCAGACTTAAAGGAGACACTAGATCAACTTGATTTAATAGATATCTTCAGAACTTCTCACCCTAAAGCAGTAGAATATACATTATTCTCAAGCAGTCATGGTACATTTTCTAGGATAGACCACATGTTAGGACACAAAAATGGTCTCAATAAATTTAAGAAGATTGAAATCATATCAAGCATTTTCTTTGATCACAATGCCATGAAACTAGAAATTAACCACAAAAGAAAAACTGAAAAATACTCAAACACTTGGAAATTAAATATCATATTATTAAATAATGAATGGATTAACAATGAGATCAAAGAAGAAATAAAAAAGTTTCTAGAAATGAATGAAAATGAGCATACATCAACTCAAAATTTATGGGACACAGCAAAAGCAGTACTGAGAGGGAAGTTCATTGCACTACAGGCATACCATAAGAAGCTAGAAAAAGCTCATGTAAGCAACCTGACCCTGCATCTAAAAGAACTAGGAAAACAACAGCAAATAATGCCCAGGACCAGTATAAGGAAGGAAATAATAAAAGTCAGAGCAGAAATAAATGACATAGAGGCTAAGGAAACAATACAGAGGATCAATGAAACCAGGAGCTGGTTCTTTGAAAAGGTAAACAAGATTGATGAACCTTTAATTAGACTCACCAAGAAAAAAAGAGAGAGGACCCAAATAAATAAAATTAGAAATGAGAGTGGAGAAATAACAACTGACACAACAGAAATACAAAATACTATAAGAAATACAAAATACTATAAGAAAATACTATAAAGAACTCTATGCCAAAAACTTAGACAACCTAGGTGAAATGGACAAATTTCTTGAATCATATAATCTTCCAAAAATCAATCTGGAAGATTCAGAACACCTAAACAGACCAATTACAACAAATGAGATCGAAACAGTTATCAAAAAACTCCCAAAAAAGAAAAGTCCTGGGCCTGATGGCTTCACAAGTGAATTCTACCAAAAATTCAAAGAAGAACTAACTCCTATCCTCCTCAAGCTATTTCAAAAAATTCAAGAGGTAGGAAGACTTCCAAACTCCTTTTATGAGGCGAGCATAATTCTGATCCCAAAACCGGGCAAAGACAACACAAAAAAAGAAAATTATAGGCCTATATCCCTGATGAATCTAGACGCTAAAATTCTCAACAATATATTAGCCAACCGGATCCAGCAATATATGAAATAAATCATACACCACGATCAAGTGGGATTTATTCTGGAGAGGCAAGGCTGGTTCATTATTCACAAATCAATCAATGTGATTCATCACATAAACAAAAAAAAGGAAAAATATCACATGACAATTTCAATAGATGCAGAAAAGGCATTTGATAAAATCCAGCACCCATTCATGCTCAAAACTCTCAGTAAAGTGGGAATACAGGGAACATTCCTTAACATGATAAAGGCCATCTATGACAAACCCACAGCAAACATCATACTAAATGGGCAAAAATTAAAAGCAGTCCCCTTAAGATCAGGAACCAGGCAGGGGTGCCCCCTTTCACCACTCTTATTCAACATAGTTCTGGAAGTCCTAGCTACAGCAATCAGACAAGAAGAAGAAATAAAAGGCATCCAAATTGAAAAAGAAGAAGTAAAACTGTCATTATTTGCAGATGATATGATATTGTATATAGAAAACCCTAAAGTCTCAGTCAAAAAACTACTGGACCTGGTAAATGAATTCAGCAAGGTGGCAGGATATAAAATTAATACTCAGAAATCAGAGGCATTTTTATATACCAACAATGAACTGTCAGCAAAAGAAATTAAGGAAACAATACCCTTCACTATTGCAACCAAAAAAATAAAGTACCTAGGAGTAAATTTAACCAAGGAGGTTAAGGACTTGTACTCGGAAAATAATAAAACATTGATAAAAGAAATCAAGGAAGATACAAACAAGTGGAAGCGTATACCGTCTGTGCTCATGGTTAGGAAGAATAAACATCATTAAAATGTCTATATTACCCAAAGCAATTTATAAATTCAATGCAATACCAATTAAAATACCAATGACATAATTCAAAGATATAGAACACATATTCCAAAATTAATATGGAACCAAAAAAGAACACAAATAGCCTCAGCAATCTTAAAAAGAAAAAATAAAGCAGGAGGTATTACTCTTCCGAATATCAAGGTTTACTACAAGGCCATTACGCAAGACAGCCTGGTACTGGCATAAGAACAGGGACTTAGATCAATGGAACAGAACAGAGAACCCAGAAATAAACCCACACCTTTATGGACAACTGATATTTGACAAAGGAGGAAAGAACATACAATGGAGTAAAGACAGCCTCTTTAACAAATGGTGTTGGGAAAATTGGACATCTACCTGCAAAAAAATTAAACTAGACCATCAACTTACACCATTCACAAAAACAAACTCAAAATGGATAAAAGACTTAAATGTAAGCCGTGAAACCATAAGCATCTTAGAAGAAAACATAGACAGCAAGCTATGTTTTCTTCTAAGATGAAGATGACATCTGTAGCGGCAATATATTTGCCGATTTGTCTCCACAGGCAAATGAAATAAAAGGCAAGATAAACAAATGGGACTATATCAAACTAAAAAGTTTTTGCACAGTTAAAGACAATAAGAACAGAATAAAAAAAACAAACTACACAATGAGAGAACATATTCAACAACACGTTTGATAAGGGGTTAATAACCAAAATTTATAAAGACCTTGTAAAATTCAACACCAGGAAGACAAACAACCCAATCTGAAAATGGGCAAACGAAATGAATAGAAATTTCTCCAGAGAGGACATACAGATGGCCAATAGGCATATGAAAAAATGCTCAACATCACTAATCATTAGAGAAATGCAAATTAAAACCACAATGAGATATAACCTCACACCAGTCAGAATGGCACTCATCAGCAAAACAACACAGAATAAGTGCTGGCGAGGAAGTGGAGAAAAGGGAACCCTCCTGCACTGCTGGTGGGAATGCAGACTGGTGCAGCCACTGTGGAAAACAGTATGGAGATTCCTCAAAAAATTAAAAATCGAACTGCCTTTTGACCCAGCTATCCCACTTTTAGGAATATACCCTAAGAACACCATAGCACTGTTCAAAAAGAAGAAATGCGCCCCATGTTCGTGGCAGCACTGTTCACAATAGGGAAGATCTGGAAACAGCCCAAGTGTCCGTCAGAGGACGAGTGGATTAAAAAGCTTTGGTACATATATACTATGGAATACTACTCAGCCATAAGAAATGATGACATTGGAACATTTACAGCAAAATGGATGGACCTTGATTACATTATACGGAGTGAAATAAGTAAAACAGAAAATAACGGAGAACAGCATGATTTCATACATAGGTGGGACGGGACATAAAAGTGAGACTATGAGACATGGACAAGAGAGTGGTGGTTATGGGGTGGGGAGAGGGAGGGGAAGGTGGGGGAGGGTGGAGGGGAGGGGCACAAAGAAAACCAGATAGAAGGTGACAGAGGACAATTTGACTTTGGGTGATGGGTATGCAACATAATTGAATGATAAGATAACCTGGAGATGTTTTCTTTGAACACATGTACCCTGATTTATTAATGTCACCCCATTAAAATTAATTAAAAAAAGAATATTTAATCTTTTTTTTTCTTAAGAATACAAGTCTATATTTTAAAACTCCCTGAAAAATCAATAGTAAGAAAAATCAAATTAAAAATGGTTAAAAGATTTAGAGACAATTCAAGTTGTGGATGGCAAATAAGCAAATGAAAACATGCTCCAATTAATCACTAGAGAAATATAGATTACAGCCACAATGATACACTGCTACACACCAGTTACAATGGCTGAAATGAAGAGCACTGACCATACCAAATGTTGGTGAGAATGCAGAGAAACTGCAACTCATATATTATTGGTAGGAATGCAAGATTGATACACATCCTTTGGAAGACAATTGAGTAGTCTGTTATTATGTCAAACATATTTACTGTAGGATCCCGAAATCCAATTCCTGATATTCACTCAAGAGAAATAAAAATATATGTGAATATTTATACAGGAAACCCAAATGTGTATCATTTAGCTAATAGGTAAAGAAACTGATACATCTATGTACTGGAACACAAACTGAATACTGTATTATGGATGAGTGTCAAGTGCTTTCTACTGAATAAAAGAAACCAGACTTACAATGTACCATATTGTATGATTCTGCTTATATGATATTCTGGAAAAGATAACTAAAGGGCATAAAAACAGATTAGTGGCTGCCAGGGGATGTTACCAGGCTAGGGAAAGAGGTTGACTACCAAGTGGCACAGGGAACTCTGAGAGAAATGTTCTATATTTCCGTTGTGGTGGCAGTTACATGCTTCTGTGCTTGTCAAAACTCACAGAGCCAAACGCAAAAACAGGGTGAATTTCACTGTATATAAGTTATAATTCAATAAACCTGACTTCAAAAAAAACTTGGCTTTACAAAAATACATGTTAAAAATACCAATTTAGACCACTGGCCTAATACAACCCCTCTATTAAGCAAGTATTTTTCAGTCCCGTTATCTTACACTGAGCCTACAGTAACATAATTCAAATCAGGCAAGCAAAATATTCTATATTTAAATCACAGCATTCAGCATTTGCCCAGCCGTGTAACATTCATTAACATTTTTAGCATAAAGCATAATGAACAGTAGCAACCCATTTTCCAAATTTTAAAAAACATATTTGAGGTCAAACTGACACCAGCAAACTCCTACAAGAAGTTAGTTTTATTCAATTACTTTTTACAGTGGATTACTATTTTCCATTTACTCAGTATGAATGGCTAAACCACAGGGGCACCTGCTAGCTTGGTGAATGGTATGAGCTTGGGCTAAGAAGGTAACTTTTCTCCTGTTCCCAATTCTTAAATTAAAAGCTCACATATACATGGCAATACATATGCTATTTCTTTCAGCCAGAAACCAAGGAGCAGTTGAGGCTTGATGCCTACTTTGACACCTGTTGCTGGACTTATTGGACTTAGTGTCTAGGACAGGCTAATTCTCCTGGATGCTCTAGATATATTCCCTAGATAACAATGACATATAATCGTAACTCTCTTTAACCCTTTGAGTAGTAGTATGAACGTTCGTTCATGTACAACCTCGTGCCTCCTGACCATGCAAGAGTGTGATCAATTTATTTTAAAAATGTGTAAGGCAACATTTTAAAAAGGCAAATGTAGGTTCTTCTTGTTTCCATAAATTGGTTATCAAACAAACATTTTAAGTTAATAAAACTGTAACTAGAAACTAACTTCATTTTTTGAAAACAACAAACAACTCACTCCCAGGGGTCAGCAACCATGAAAAAAACTCACTAGTCAAAGGGTTAGATTTTGAAATACAAACAGCAATGTTTTAAAGGTTGTTTTTTGTTTTACTTTAATAACAACTGCATTTATTCCTCTTGCCATTCTATCTTTTTAGAACCCAGAAAAGGGTACCTTGCAGATAAAGTGACAGGAACTAAGGAAGCCTCAGTTCATTTTTTCTTTTTTATTTTCTTAAACAGCATTGTCAGCAATCATCCCTTGGCCTCCCACATGCCCCTCTGTGAACAGAAGGACCAGGGGCAGTGATGATTCACTAGCAAACACCAATGCTCAGAGAGCAAACCTTCCCCATGAGCAGAGACTGGAGAGCTCTAAGTGGCATTCAGCTTCACCGGCTTCTCTATTCCCCCACACCTTGGTAGTCAACAAAGTAACTAACCCATTTTGTCATTAAGATAAGCTGATACAGAAGGCAGCGATACAGAAGAAAATAAAATACAGTGAAATAAATAAAATGTGGAGTACCTTGTTTTTAGCTAATTCCTTTTCAAAACAGCATTTTTCTTGGGCGATTTCTTTCTCGGTTTTACTAACCTGTCCAAGGAGGAAAAGAAAAAGAAACGAGTCAGTGTTAAAGCTGCTGACCGGCTCTACTATTGCAGACACACCCCGCTTTAATACACACGCACACAGCAGAGCAGAACAGCCTCTCAGAAAAAGGGTCACTCGGGGAAGCTTGAAGCAAAGCAGAGTTCACAAATAGCTCTGAAGTTAGAAAGACACGTCTGCACGTCAGACTGCTCGTTCTCTAACTAGGAAGACAGGGCTGCTCCCCCTTGACCTACATTACTTCACTCCTTCAGGGGAAATCAATTTTTTAAACTGACCCCTAACTATCATGAAGATGTGTGTGAACTATTAGTTAAAACTCATTAATGCTGTGCAAGGGTAAATACTATTTGGCACAGATCACTTTACATGCTGAAAGACACAGATTAGCCCTCTAAAGATTTCTTTAACGGGTAAGTCTGACAACAAACAGCATGTGGGCTGTATAGCACTTAAAATACAATTTCCAATACAATGACCAGCACAACCAGTAGCTAACATAAATCTGCCTCTACCGACCTCTCTCTGAAGTCTTTCTTTCTCTTCCAGCAGGGATGTATTCTCTTGCAATGATGCTTCCAATTCACCTCGCAATCTTGTAATAGTTGATTCTAGCAGCTCTTTCTGCACTGCCGTTCTCTTCTCAGCATCCTGGGCTTTCTGGATACACTGGTTATGCTCAAGGATTAAATGGTCCCTACAGGAAGAGACCAAGGAAATATAAAAGCTAAATGAGAGTTCTTTAATAGAAAAACTAAATGTTCTTATAAAACCTTCTCTTGCCTGGGAGTAGTTATCACCATGTTCTAACAAAACTAGTTCTTTGAGGGCAGAGTCATTTTGTGGCTGGCCCAGCAAATGCAGAATTACATGTTTTCATTAAAGATAAGAAATACAAATGCAAGAACAAAAAATACATAAGAAGTTGCTCACAATTTACTTACAAATGTGTTTGGAGTTGAGTTTTCTCATTCTGCACGTTCTGTAGCTCACTTGTGATACTGGCATTGGCTATGTCCAGGAGTAAGTTTTGTTCTTGAAATGTATGTGTCATCCTTTTCTGCTCTACCTGAGTGTTAGACGTAATAGTAAAAGCTGAGGTGCCGAAAGTCATTTGACAGGGTTACATTCATAACTGATCAAAGATACTGAACTAGCTTAAAAAGACAAATTTTATATATATACGCAAGTATACATACAGTCGTTCCTCGCCATATCACGGTTTACTTTTCACAGTCTCACTGTATCACGGATTTTTAAATTGTATATACCTAGTTTTTGTATCACAGACTTTTCACTTGATCGCAAATTTTGCAGTATATAGGTATTTTTATATATTTATTATTTTAATTATTTTGTGTCATCACTTTCATCGTCATCAGTACTACACAGCTAATTCACCATCATCTTCACATTCAAGTTGTAGTAATATTCACTGGTGAGTACCCATATACAATTTTATATGTTATTAAACTTACGTAGGTTTAAGAGTGTAGAAAGTGTTTAAGATGAGAAGTGTTTAAAAGAGTGTGGGAAAGATTTATAAGAGTGTGGGAAGAGTTTATAAAGCCTTAAAATATATATAAATAATAAAATATAAGATTGCTACTTTGTGGATTTTTGTCTATCACAGAGGTTTCTGGAACCTCATAACCACCTAGACAAGGAACCACAGTACATAAAACATCTTTTCTAAAAATTTTATTTTAATAACTTTCTTTTTCCCCACCCTGACTTGACCATAATAAGTACTATCATTTTAGCCTGAACAAGTGGTGGCACAGTGGATCGAGTATTGGACTGGGATGAAGAGGACCCAGGTTCAAAACACTGAGGTCGCCAGGTTAAGCGCAGGCTCACCAGCTTGAGCATGGGATCAGACATGACCCCATGGTCACTGGCTTGAAGGTGAAAATCACTGGCTTAATCCCAAAGGCACTGGCTTGAGAAAGGGGCCACTTGCTCTGCTGTAGCCCCACCAGTCAAGGCACATATAAGAAAGCAATCAATGAATAACTAAGGAGCTGCAACAAAGAATTGATGCTTCTCATCTCTCTCCCTTACTGTCTGTCTGTTCCTATCTGTCCCTCTCTCTGTCTCTGTCACAAAAAAAAGACAAAAAAACCCCATTTAACTTTATAGTGCTAGTTGCTGCAAAATTCATAAACCTTCTTAAATGAGCATATTTGTTGACATAAAATTTATATGAAGAGTAATTTTGGTACTTTAAAATTTCAATATGATACATACTTTATTTCAAAAGTAAAACAATATCAATTTATGTTACGTAGGAAAAACCTCCATCACTGTTGTCTCCCCCTCCCACCTATTCCAAATAATCCCACTCTCCAGGGAAAATCACATTTAATAGTTTGGTGTAAATTCTTTAGAGAATATCTGAAATTGCACTCAGATACTGTTACTATAATTGTTTTTGCACAATTTATCTTCTCTGACTCACCATTTTGGAATTATTAACATAACATTTACGTACATACCCTCTCTACATGTAATTTATAAAGCTTTTTTTGCAAATACACTACATATCAACAACTACTTTTGTAAACACATTTTAAAACACTTATTTGATTGCAAAGCAAAACTTCACACTTTCACTTGGTAAAATTGAGTCCCACTTGTGTAACATTTCAGAATTTTAAAATGTTTGTGACAGTTTTATTTACGTATGTGATATTATTGAGTCTACTAAATTGTAAGTTCCATGAAAGTAGGGATGTTGTCTTGTTCACCACTATAATCCTATCTAGACCTAGCACTGTACTGTGCGGAATAAAAAATAAATGTTTGCTGAATTAATATAAAATATTTATTGTGTACCTGTTATGTGAAAAATATACTTAGCACTGTGGGAAATAACAAAGATATTTAAGACAATGTCTCATCTATAAAACTCACAATTTTATACAGAAAAGGAGATATGTACATAAATTACTAATATGGAATGCAGAAAAGAGAAGAAGTATAGCATATGATTGAAAACACTGGCTTTGGAGTCAGACCTCGGTTAAAATCCAGCTCTCTATCCCTTATTAGCTAAATGACTTTCAGCAAGTTGGTCAACTTCTCTAAATTTCATTTTCCTCATATGTTGAAAGGAAAATAATAAATATTTCTTTATATAATGACTGCTAGAATTAAAGGAGGTAACATATGTAAAATCCTTAGCATAATGCTTGATATATGGTTAGTATACTCTAAAAAAAATAGCGTTATTATTATTATAGTCTATTTAAGGTCTCAGGAGTATAATTACAAGAAAAAACTGATCCCTTCTGGTTGATCAAGTTTCCTGATGAAAGTGAGTCTTAATGAACAGAATTTGAAGAGTTGAAGATGATATAAAGTCCATTCTCAGCAGAGGGAGTGGCAGAAGCAAATAGGAAAACACAGGTGTCTGGGGATAGGTAAGTACTTTCAGGTCAGTCATAAGTGTTCTCCATGGTTCTATAAACAATGGAGCAGCCAATTACTTTTTCATGAGGCAATGGTATCTGAGAAGAAATCATTATGAAGGCACTAAGTATAAGGCCAAATAACCTCCTCTGGAGAAAACTGAAAACCACTAATAATAATAAAAATAATTCAGTAAATTTCTTGGAATTAACTGTTAAAATATTTTATTTATCCAGTTGCCCATGTACATTTCTTGATCACTTAGCAAGGATGTTTCCTGTTGACTCAATCAGAAACTGACCACTGTTAAATGAATACCTAAAGAACGGCTTAATAGTCAGTAAAAATTTTGGCATTTTTCATTCTAATGGTCTGAAACATGCTGGTCAGCTCTGAATACTTCCTAGTCAGTTGGCCCTAAGATAACATATACAGCAAGTCAAAGGTCTCTCCAACAAATACTTATTTTTACTTATGTATCATTATTTTTGATGATTGCATCATATTTCACTAAATACATAAACCGAAGTTATTTAACCTTTTCCCAATTGATATTTCATTAGATTATAATTATAAAATACTTTCAAATATTTGGAGTCAACATCCTAAATAGATTTAAATTAAAGGAGAAACTTGTTGTCTTGGTGAAGCAACAGAAGCATTTGACGGTTTACTGATCTTCTGTTCTTTACAATTTTGAACACGGGTCAAATAGAGCAAGGCACCTAAAGAATGCAATCTATAATGTAGAAGTCTGGCCAAGATTACAGAAATCCATTCCCAGAACAGGATGACTATTCAGAATCGTTTAGCTAGTAACTCATAATATTTAAGCTCCTTCATCAGCAATTATAAATTCATAAAAAGCAAAATAACAGATGATTGTGTCATTTCACAAGATTAATCTTCCAAAATAAGACAAAAATCTTGTGTCAAACAGATTTACTACACATGTAGTTTATATTTCTTTTGTCCTTTCACTATTTTGAAATTTGTGCTCCTGTGGAAAGTATCTATCTGAATTATTAATTATTTTTGCAAAGTACATTTGGCAAATAATTATGTTTTAATGAACTAGTTCTTCAGGGATGAGGACAAATAACTGATGGATCAATAGAAAAAACACTCAAAGAAATGGTAACAAGAAAGGAACAACAAATAAAAGATTATCTGGAAAGTATCATAAGTGGTAGGGATAGTACAGTAGTTACGAACACATTCAGGAGCATTTTAAAGTTATAATCAGATGTACAAACTATTCATCAAGGAACACTTATGGATGAGAGAAAATTCTTATTCCCTGAAACAAAGAAAGCTAATTTTCTTTGAAGCCAGACTGCCCGAGCTCAAATTCCAATTTTGTCATGTATTAGTTATTATTACACCTCTCTGTCTACTAGTTTTCTTTCTTTTGTTTTTAGAAAGAGAGAGGGATAGACAGACCAGAAAGGAGAGAGATAAGAAGCATCAACTCACAGTCACAGCACCTTAGTTGTTCATTGATAGCTTTCTCATACATGACTTGACTGGGGGCTCCAGCCAAGCCAGTGACCTCTTGCTCAAGCCAGCAATCTTTGGGCTCAAGCTAGCGACCATGTGGTCATGTCCATGATCCCATGCTCAAGCCAGCGACTCCGCAAGCCGGTGAGCCCATGCCCACACTCAGGCCGGCAACCTTGGGGTTTCAAACCTGAGTCCTCAGCATCCTAGGCCAATGCTCTATCCACTGTGTCACCACCTGGTCAGGCTCAACTTTCTTATTTTTAAAATGAGAATAAAAATAGTTTCTATAATACTGCTATTGTGAGGATTACAATGTATTAGTAACATGAGGTATTTAGAATTGTGCCTGAAATGTAGAATGGGTTCAGTAAATGTTACTATGCATACAGCAACAGTGCTTATTATTTTATAAAAGAACACATTTATTTTTACTTCTCATAAAGAGAGCACAGCAACATTATAATCTAACATTAAAGTAACCAAATTGTCCTAACAAAAAGCTTGCCTGCATATTGAATGACTCTTCTCCATACACATGCATACATACAAAACATCAGTTAAAATGGGCAACTACTATTCCATAGAAAATGGTTACACACAAGTCCAAAATCCAGCAAGCATTTATTAGG
This sequence comes from Rhynchonycteris naso, assembly GCA_037038555.1. Lineage (NCBI taxonomy): Eukaryota > Metazoa > Chordata > Mammalia > Chiroptera > Emballonuridae > Rhynchonycteris > Rhynchonycteris naso. The sequence continues at coordinate 37,394,346 of CM072997.1, read as the reverse complement.
TTCCTGCTGTGCTATCTGCATTAGAAGATACGAAAAAAGTATAAGACATGGCCCTTGAAACTGAATATAACCTGATAAGAGGAAAGAAAGGCATAAATCACTTGGGAGTAAGTTAGAAAAGGAACAATGGCAAAGTGCAGACTAGCCCATGATTTAGCAGTGTATCTCATACATTTATGTGTCATAGAAATTTGGAGAAGGAAATAAGAACTGTAGTCATTTTGATACTATTTTGTAGATGAAGTAGATCTCATGAAAATTACAATTTGGATGATGGCAATGGTCTGAGTTTAATTAATCAGGATTAATCTTGGTTCCTTAATTGAACAAAGTAAATAACATGTAAAAAACTAGAGAAATGAGAAGACTTACCTGCACCTTCTCTGATGCTTCACGAAGGGATTTTATTTCAGATCTCAAATATGCATTTTTTTCATGTTCTTTGTTGAAAGACATCTGCACATTCTAAAAAAAAAATGAAATCTCTCTTTTTTCTTCACATGTAAGAGCTAATATATCCATCTCTATCAAAATACCTGTTCTGTCCCAAAAAAGAAAAACTAAATATTTTCATCACCATTAAGCCAGCTTTACAAGAAATGTTAAAGGGTCTTCTTTAAGTGGTAAAGTAAAGGCCATCACAAGAAATAAGAAAAATATAAGAAAGGAAAAACCTTACAGGTAATGCTAAATATTCAATAAATACAGGAAATCAGCCATTTAAAAAGCTACTATGAAGGTTAAAAGAAAAACCACAATAAATACTCAGGAGATACATAACACAAAGACCTAAAATATGATATCAATAAAAAAATCATGGAGGAGGGACTTAAAAGGGAGTCCTTATAGAATATATTTAAACTTAAAATACCTATCAGGTTAAAATGGACTACTATAGATAACAAAAATGGTACACATAAACCTCATGGTAAACAAGAACCAAAAGCCTATAAAATATATACAAATAACAAAGAGGAAAGAACCTTAACAAGAGCAGCAAATCACATGGAAAGATCTAAACAGGAAAGGAACAGAGGACAAGTATAAAAACAACCTAAAAGCAATTAACAAAATGCAAATAAATATGTACTTATCAATTACTCTAAATGTTAATGGACTAAGTGATCCAACAAAAAGACACAAACAAGGTAGCTGAATGGATTAAAAAAGGGACCCACCTATAGGCTGTTTACAAGAGACTCACTTCAAATGGAAAGACATATACAGACTGAAAGTGCAGAGATGGAAAAAGATATTATACAAACAAATGAAAAGAAAGCTGGAGTACAATAATTACATCAGACAAAATAGACTTTAAAACAAAAAAAATGTAAAACAAGTCAAACAAGGACATCATATAATTATAAAAGCGTCAATCCAAGAAGAGGTTATAATACTTGTAAATATCTATGCAACCAATGCAATAAGACCTAAGTATATAAAGCAATTCTTAGTGGATACAAAGGGAGAAATCTACAGTAATACAATAATACAGTAGGGGGATGTTAGTACCCCACTCACACCAATGGATAGATCATCCAGACAAAAAATAAGTAAGAAAATAATAGCCTTAATATCACATTAGATGAGATCAACCTGAACATTACCTCAAGAAACAAGAAAAATGCTAAAGAAACACTAACTCTACACCTAAATGAACTAGAAAAGGAACAAACAAACCCAAAGTAAACAGAAGGAAGGAAATAGTTAAGATTGGAACATATTCTTGTGTAACCATCACTACCAAAAGTAATTAGTATTTCTAACATTTCATAAAAAAGTTTCTTTACAACAGCTAGTTTGTATTAGGCATAAAATGCAAATAAGTTTCATTATTTTTGCCAATCTACCTTTTTGAAACAATAATAACTATATGAAATAACTTATTTCCTAACACCTGGCTGACATCAGTTCTGAATATACAATTCATTTATACATACATTCTTTTTTTCTTTTTTTACACAGGGACAGAGAGAAAGTCAGACAGAGGGATAGATAGGGACAGACAGACAGAAACGGAGAGAGGTGAGAAGCATTGATCACTAGTTTTTCATTGCCATTACAACACCTTAGTTGTTCATTGATTGCTTTCTCACATGTGCCTTGACCGCGGGCCTTCAGCAGACCGAGAAACCCCTTGCTGGAGCCAGCGACCTTGGGTCCAAGCTGGCGAGCTTTTGCTCAAGCCAGATGGGCCCACGCTCAAGCTGGCGAGCTCGGGGTCTCGAAGCTGGGTCTTCCACATCCCAGTCCAACGCTCTATCCACTGCACCACACCTGGTCAGGCTATACATACGTTCTTAAAGATTTTAGGAGAATCAGGAATATAAACCAATATGAGTGAGGAAGTATTAGTGAAGAGAGGAAAGACCACCTTGGCACTCTCCAACCTCAAAACTTACCTTATTTTCTTCAACCAACTTGAAAATGAGGTCATCTCTAGAAACTGAAAACAAGAAGTCCACATAACTATGATAACAACTCAGTACAGTTACACTGAAATCACACGGTATGTTTTTCCTGAGAAGTGCCCCCCCCCGCCGCCTTTTTTCCCCTTGTCTGTATTTTAAGGAAATAAGGAGAACACAAGTATTTTTATCACATTTTTATAGAAACTAAGTCAGGGAATTATCAAGAAACTGGTCCAAAGTATGTGCTATGGTAAATGAGGTCACATTTTACTCCATACATAGATGATGATGAATCTGAGAGATTTTAAGCCAGAGGAGTATGTACACAATCAAAAGCTTTTCGTGGCCCTGGCTGTCTGGCTCAGTGCTAGATCATCAGCCACGAGTATGGACATCCTGGGTTTGACTCCCCCGGTCAGGGCACACAGAGACAACCATCTGCTTCTCCCCTCCCTTCCTCTCCTTCTCCTCTCTTCCCCCCATCCCCCCACTCCACCCCACCCCCGCCCCAGCAGTCATGGCTCTCGACTGGTTTGAGCACATTGGCCCTGGCGCTGAGGATGGCTCTGTGGAGCCTCCAGCTCAAGGGCTAAAAATAGCTTGGTTGCAAGCATGGCCCTGATGGGCACAGCATCCGCCCCAGATAGATGGGGGTCACTGGGTGGATCCCCTGGGGGTGCATGCAGGAGTATGTCTCTCTATCTCCCCTCCTCTCACTTGGAAGAAGAAAAGAAAGCTTTTTGTTTGAGAGATCACTCTTAACAGAGTCTCAATAAAAACAGGGAGATCAGTTTCATAGCTGTGGCAATAACCAAGTGTAAAACAATGAGCGCGGGCCCTAAGGTAAGGACAGTGCGGATACAGACGAAAAACAGACTCTGAAATAACAAGTGGGGATAACTGTCAGGACTTGGCGGATATCTGGTAGCACAAAGGCGACAGATGAATCAAGGAAAATATCTAGTGTTCCGACTTGGGCACCAGGGTGGATGGTGCGCTTTTCAACCCAAAAGGGAATACAGGGCAAGGAGCAGGTTTGGGGGTAGGATGAGAAAAAAGAATTGCAATATGAAGTTTTCATCATGTGTTTTGAGATATCTGCAGGGCACCCATATATAGTATGTTCAGTTAGCAGTACCATTCCATCTGGAGCTCCAGAGGATGATTCTGTATGGAGAAAAAATGCTTAAAAATACACAGAGAGTATGTACAGTAAAAATAAAACCAAAGACAGAAACACGGGAACAGTTTGGCTTTGTACATTAGTAACCAATGAAAACTTTTCTCAGTAATGTTTTGGCTTCATAGAAAATTCATAAGAATCCAAGGAAGTTTTGTTCCATTTAAATATTCCAAAGCCAGAAAATTACAAAATACATTAAAACTAATATTTTATGTAGGATAAATACAGAAAACATACTTTTTAAATGTCTGAATCCAGGACTCGTTTCAAATAGAGTAAATTCTAATTTAAAATACGTGAGGGATTGAAAAGATAAACTATAAGACCCACTTTGAAAATTCCACTAATCAACGTAAGAATGAAAGGAGAGTGCTAATTTTACTTAGGAAAACGATTTAACCACTTTAATGGGTCGGTGGGGAGATATGTATGCTTATTGCTAATAAAACCAATAAACAATTACTTTTTTTAATTCACTGAAGCAAATATCTACAGGTATTCCTTTTATTGATCTAGTTAACGTAACTATCTACACCTTATAAGTAACAAAACTGCATGCATGTAAAGCGCCTATTATTCAATATAAAGCATATAGTTGTTATGCAGACAGGCTTCCTTTTTCTGTTTTAATTACTGTTGTTTCAATCTTCATTTTTAATGGTCTTTCATATATTCTTTACAAAATTCAAAACTAAAGCATTAATCCAATGAGAAAGTAACATTTTAAAAAATCACTTAATCAGAAGGACAACTAATATAATACAGATCTGTGTTTGAGTCTCCACTATCCCCTTGACTGACATTCCTCGGACAGAGATCTTTTGATTTTTTGTAGTGGGGTATATTTTATCTTTCTCACAAGGTCGTAAGGTTCACGTGAGATAATGTGGCAGCAGCATAAATGTAACATATTTTTGTAGCCATGAAATCATAGGAAGACAGAAAAGTACATATCTTGCTTGGGGCATTATCATTGAGAACTTCACTAAATCACTACTCAATATACTGCTTACAATATACAAAAATTAGGAGATATTTCAAAATGAATATGAAGCGATAAAATATGCCCTAATGTTTGTGAGAACTATATAAGGAAAAAGAGTACTTTCTACTAAAAGCAGTAAGTCAGAAGAACACTGAATGGATTGCTCTTTGCTCTGTTTTTTATCATTTTCATTTTCCCTTTTGGTATTCCCTACCCGTTACAGCCAGAGAGCAGAGAAGGCACACTGGCAAGAACACTGGGCTTGCAGTGAAAAGATCCAGGTTCAGGCCTTGTTTCACCATTTATTCCTTCTATGACTTTGAGAAGTGAGAAGAATATTGCATGACATGGGAGCATTCTTGTAAAAGCTCTGGGTAAACACCGAAATGTATTCACATGTGAGGTACTGCACTGTAACTCTTTGTGATTTGTATAGCCGAGACTATCTGAAAACTGCTTTACAACCACATATCAGAAACAGTAATATGAGAAGGGGCGGTGAGCTGAAAGAAGATGAGTCTGAGCAACCTGGGATCAAGTCTAGCGTCTTCCGTTTCCTATCTCGGTTACCTCTGAGGACTGTTTACACATCTGTAAAATGAGAAGATTAATCTAAACTCTAAGGAAACTTACATCCATCTCTTTCTTTTATTAAGTGAGAGGAGGGGAGATAATGAGACAGACTCCTGCATGTGCCCCGACCAGGATCCACCCGGCAACCCCCATCTGGGGTGGATACTTGAATCAACCAAGCTATCCCCAGTGCCTGAGGCTGACATGCTTAGACAAAGCGAACTATCCTCAGTGCCCAGGGCCAACACTTGAACCAATCGAGCCACTGTCTACGAGAAAAAGGGGAAAAAGAGAAGAGAGAGGGGTAGAGAAGCAGATGGTTGGTTCTCATGTGTGCCCTGACTGGGGATCAAACCCAGAATGTCTGCATGCCAGGCCAATGCTCTATCCACTGAACCAACCGGCCAGGACCGCATCCATTTCTGCAAATACAAGTTAATCAAAATAAATTGATGACTTAAGGAATGGTGAATTTGACATGATAAATGGTTAGAATCAGTAGGTTACCAGGGATTAATGGCCTTATTTCCTTATTAACATTCTATTATCCAATATTCAATTTATATTTCTTAAAAACCAAGTGCTCCCAAGTCGACAAACACTTAAATAAACCTGAAAAAATCTAAATAAAGAATAGTTTACAATCAAATGGGTCACCAACATTCTCTTTTCTCAGTGCCACAGATGGAAAGGAAATCAGCAATTTTTTTACATTCAGGCCCATGCAAAATACTGATAACACTGGCCACTTCGAGAATTTGAGATCTTAAGAGTTTTTGCACCAAATTTCAAAAAGTAACATAAGTGTAATTTCTAACACCTATTTTCATACTTAGATCAGACTTGAGCTGTGAGATAGCAGTCTCCAACTCTCCTTTCTTCTGTTGCTCCTGTACCAGTAGTTCTTGGGTGTTCTGCATAGAACTGCGTAGGGCAATGCAGTGTTGTTGCAAAATTTGCACCTGAAATTGTATAAGAAAAACTCTGTTTCTATAAAGTAAAAACTTCTAATAAACTACCTTACATCCCATGTGTGGGGCAGATTTTCCAAAATTAACATGGCTGGAGAAAGAAGGGGGGTTTACCCACACGTTACAGTTACAGGTCTCAACAGTTACAGTGTCTCACAACAGGGCACCGTCCACAGAACTTTCTGTGCACTCGGCAACACAGCAGTCCCCAGTCACAGAGACTGCTGAGGTCTTGAAATGTGGCCAGAATGAATGAGAAATTGAATTTTTAATTTTATTTTAACTAATTTAAATTTAAATAGCCACATGTGACTAGCGGCTACTACACTGGCAGTGCAAGTTATGGCAATAAAGGATCACTTACAAATTCCTTAAGGATTCTTTTTATAATTCTATTGTGAAGGACAGCCATTAAAATAATTAAGTTAAAGTAATATGTTAGGTAATAATTAGGTTATTATTAATTAAAGTAAAATTAGGTTAAAATAAAGATGATCTAATCCAATGATAAGTATTAGGATTTGGAATTACTTACTGCCTTGGGTACTTATATTCTATATTAGAATATATAAATATATTCTAAATTACAGGTAGATACTATAAATAACAACTATGATAAAGGCAAAAATTTATTAAAATAAATAATGAGAATTGAAAACAGCCATGTAAACACATCCCTGATTATTTTACTGATTGATATTCTTTTAAGTATTAGCTCAGATTAATCTTAATTTTCTATCCACATCACATAAATATAACAAGAGACCAGAGTAATGCCCTCTAAGATCAATCCCTGCAGTAGAGAGTCTATGATGTAGGGAAGGATGCAGTCCCAGGAGCTAAGCACTCAGCTCTCCAAAGCCTGGGACAAATTAACCTTTCTCCTTCAACTGAATGACATCAGATCCCTTCTTATTTTGACCTAAAATATTTAAAATAGTAACAAAAATGTTAACAGGAGATTACTAAAGTAAATAATTTAATAAATGTAGAGAAAATTATCAAAGCTACAGGCTTAAAGATAAAATTATCAGCTTTTCTCTTTTGGTTTCACTTCCCTAACATATTAAGAGGAAAAAAATACCTGTTTTCGTTCCACCTCCACTGTTGACCCCATTTCTTGCATTTTCAGTAGCATGGCTGATTCCGATTTCTCAAGACAATCCCTTAGAAGCTTTTCCAGAGATAGTTGTCTCCTTAGCTACAGAACAACATTGCAGTTAGGCAAGACCACAGGAATATCAGAGCACTTTAACAGAGATCAAAGTCACTGTGGAAAATCCACCAGACATGTCATCTCATCCACATTCTGATTAGTTTATGACAGCTCAGACATGCCTTTGTTTTTCCCTAATAGGTAACCTTCTAAGAAATACAGAGTCAAATCTGTTGCCCTTTTCTTGGAGTGTCAGTCTGTTTCCCAAGTGGCAGGTCATCATTAGGGAGTTGCAAGCAGCACTTGAAAAAGCAAAAGCAAAAAGAAAGCAAATAGAGCACACAGCAAATAAGAAACATAAGTATTGCTATGTACATGTGGACAGTGTTGCAGTGAAAACCATGCATTGTATAATGGATTATTGTTAAAAAGAACTTTGAAAAATATACTAATATACTTGATATGCGTATTTTTGGTATTTTTTTCTTGCTTTATTTTTTAAACCTTATTTTCCTGTATTTTTATTTCCTCATTTATAAACATACTGCTGAAAGCTGTTTCACTTGTTTAGAAATGCATAGGTCTAAACAAATAGTGAAGTAACTTGAATAACAGACAAACTAACATTCAAGAATTGGGGTACACTACTTATTTCTCTTAATAATGACAACAAAATAAATCAGAAATAAAAGGAAGAATCTCTTTTATCATGAAGGAAATCCTTTCCAGCTTAAAATGAGAATTGTAGAACGCTATTCCTTTTATGTAGTCATTTTAACTACAAGAAATTCTATTTTTAAGCCCCAATGAAGAGACATAGGACACTTGGACCTAAACCAGTGGTTCTTAACCTGGGTTCTATCGAACCCTAGGGGTTCGATGAGTCTGTCTCAGGGGTTCGGAGAAGCCTCTGCCGCGGAGGCCAGAATAAAGTAATAGCGTAATTTGTTGTGAGTTCATGCACTTTGTTGGTTTTGTTCTTTGAGGAAGGTGATGTTCATGCACGGCTCATTTTGTGCACCAGTAAAAAAACATATACCTATGTCTTGAATTTGGAAAAAAAATCATATTTTATTTATCACTAAAGAAGGGTTCAGTGAATGCGCATATGAAACTGGTGGGTTCGGTACCTCAAAACCAATCTGCTCTAAACCAATCTGACCAGTGTCCTGATAAGAGAAGGAAATTGGGACACTTGAAGAGACACCGGGATGTACATGCACAAAGAAAAGACCACATGAAGACCCAGGGAGAAGGCAGCCATCTGCAAGCCGAGTAGAGGTCCCAGGAGAAAACCAAACCTATTTACACCTTGATCTTGGACTTTAAGCCTCCAGAAACATGAGAAATAAGCCTGCTGTTTAAGTCATCCAGTACTACAGTACTTTGTTATGGCAGCCCTAGCAAACTAACACATGCTTTCTACTCCAATACTCTCAAGATGCCTTTTGACTAGGACAGTCCTTCTCTAGGCCCTGGACAGAGTTCAATAAAAATTCAAGATTTTATCAGAGCACTCAGAATTAAGACTTTTCCAATTAAAAAATGATAAATGGCAATCAATGACAGTCTTTTAAGCAAATGGTGCTGGAACAAACACAAAACTAGATATCTTTCAGAAAAATTAATTCAAAATGTATCACGGGCCTAAATGTAAAATGCAAAGCTATAAAACTTATTAAAAAATAACATAGGAGAAAAATTTTGGTGACGTTGGGTTTAGTGATGACTTTTCAGATATAACACCAAAAGTACACTCCCTGAAAGAAAAAATTGTTAAGTTGGACTTCATTAAAATCAGAAGTCTCTGCTCTGCAAAAGACACTGTTAAAAGAACACAAAGATAAGCTACAGACTGGAGAAAAATACCTGCAAAGCATGTATCTGATAAAGAATTGTTACCCAAAATATACAAAGAACTCTGAAAACTCAACACAAGAAAACAAACAACCCAATTACAAAACAAGCAAATGATCTAACAGACACCTCACCAAATAACATAGAGATGGCAAATAAGCATATAAAAAGTTGTTCAATATCGTATGTCCTTAGGGAATTAAAAGTTAAAATAAGGTATCACTACACACTTATTAGAATGGCATCAAATCAAAAACCTGACAACACCGAATGCGGTGAGGATATGGAGCAACAGAAACTCATTCATTGCTGGTGTAAAAGCAAAACAATACAACCATTTTGTAATTCAGGTCGGCAGCTTCTTACAAAGCTAAACCTAAGTTCACCATTTGATCCAGCAATTGTGCTCCTATGTATTTACCCAGATGCGTTGAAAACATGTCCACAAAAGAACCTACATATGAATGTTTATTAATAATGGCCGAAGCTTAGAAGCAACCAAGATGTTCTTCAGTAGGTGAGGCTAAATAAACTGTGGTCTATCCATACAAGGGAATATTGGTTAGCAATAAAATGAGTTCTCAAGCCATGAAAAGATGTGAAGGAACTCGAAGTGCATATGCTAAGTGAGATAAGCCAGTCCCAAAAGGCTACACACCACCATTTGATTATTTCAACTGTAATAAGAGTATCGAGACAGTGAAAAGAACAGTGGCTGCCAGGGGCTCAGGAGGAGATGGGCAGAGGAATGAACATATGCAGCCATTTCAGGGCAGTGAAACTATTCTGTATGATACTGCAATGAACAAAGAGTGAATATTACTATAAACTAAAGATTTTAATTATGATGTATCAATACTGGTTCACCAGATGTAACAAATGTGCCACACCAAAGCGCTATGTTAATAATTGTAGGGATGGGGAGAGAGGCTTTATGGGAACTGTTTTTATGTAATTTTTCTACAAATTTAAAACGTCTCTAAAAAAGTCCATTAAAGTATCTAAAATTTAAAATGTACTAAGCATAATACATTGCAACTATGAACAAGTATGCTTTTATCAGTAATACTGGCAAAAATAGATATGACAATTTTCCAGATAGCCAGGTTTATCACTTTAAGCACTAAAATTCATAATTTGAAATATAATTTGGCATGGGAATTTCCTAAAAAGTATATCTATTTCTCTGTGTTGTATATTAGAATATTTTAAATATAATCGGACCCTTTTGATTTGGAATAACCTCAACTGTTATTCTGTCAAGGAATATTGAGGTTTTTAGGACACTGTGAGTTAGTAATTCTTCTGACTCTCACTATTTTCAGCTGCAAATTTTTAGCCCAAAAACTTTTAGCAGCCACCTACTTTATAATTCCCAATCTGTCAGCTACCAAAACTTAGGCTGATATGAAGATTTCACAGTAACATTAGATGAGCCTTATTAAAAGCTTTTTATTTTAAATTCTTTTTTTTTTTTATTTTAAATTTTTTATTTTATTTTATTCATTTTAGAGAGGAGACAGAGTGAGAGAGAGAAAGAGAGAAGGGGGGAGGAGCTGGAAGCATCAACTCCCATATGCCTTGACCAGACTAGTGCAGGGTTTTGAACTGGCGACCTCAGTGTTGCCAGGTCGACGCTTTATCCACTGCGCCACCACAGGTCAGGCTAAAAGCTTTTTATTTTAAACACAACTTTAGTTTAAAGCAGTGGTAGGCAACCTGGTCCCTACCGCCCACTAGTGGGTGTTCCAGCTTTCATGGTGGGCGGTAGCGGAGCAACCAAAGTATAAATAAAAAGATAGATTTAACTATAGTAAGTTGTTTTATAAAGATTTATTCTGCCAAACTTAGCAAAAATCCAACATAAAATACTTGGTAATTATTATTATTTGCTATAACTCTGCTTTATAAATTTTATAAAGTACTTCCCTACTTTATAAATCACCATTACTGTGGAACTGGTGGGCAGTTAGAAAATTTTATTACTAACAGAGATACAAAAGTGGGCGGTAGTTATAAAAAGGTTGACTACCCCTGGTTTAAAAGTTATAAAGGTGCTCACTTAACTCTAGTATATGGGCAATTGCATGAATCCTTTGGTAACTATTTTCCTCCTGGCTTAGACAGCATTTTTTTTTTTTTTAATTTCTAGTTTTATGGCTGTAGTGAGGCACTTTTATGTGTCTTTTTTGTGTGTGTGTATGGCAGAGAAAGAGAGAGTCAGAGAAAGGGACACACAGGGACAGACAGGAAGAGAGAGAGATGAGAAATATCAATTCTTCATTGCAGTTCCTTAGTTGTTCATTGATTGATTTCTCATATGTGCCTTGACTGGGGGGGAGGGGATACAGCAGACTGAGTGACCCCTTGCTCAAACTAGCGACCTTGGGCTCAAGCCAGATGAGCCCACGCTCAAGCTGGTGACCTCGGAGTCTCGAACCTGGGTCCTCTACATCCCAGTCCGACACACTGTCCACTGCGCCACCACCAGGTCAGGTTCATCTGGCATATTTTTTAAACCTTCCTACTACACAATCACATATTTACTTCTTCAAAGGTTTCTTTTCATTCTACTTTCTTGACTTCCCCTCTGTGATTCCAATGTCCCCTGTACCCCCCAGCATCTTTTTCTCTTACCGCCTGAATTTTAAGGTTTGTTTTATGTTTTGGGTTCTTCAGTTCCTCTTCAGTAACAGCTGCATTCTTCTAAAAGTAGAAGGAGAAAAGGTTCTAAATAATCTGAAATCATAGGGAGCAACTCCTTATTTAGACTTTTTTTTTCCTGGCAACTTATAAATGCTATTCTATTCTACAGTTATAAATATTTCTTTTTGTGAGTCTGAAGCCATTATTACAAGGAGATATATATATTTTTCATTTTAGTGAGAGGAGAAGAGGCAGAGAGACAGACTCCTGCATGTACCCTGACGGGGATCCACCCAGCAAGCCCCCTAGGAGGCGATGCCCTGCCCAAATGGGGCCATTGCTCCGTTGCTCAGCAACCGAGCCATATTATTTTAGTGCCTGAAGTGAAGGCCATGGAGCCATCCTCAGTGCCTGGGGCCAACTCAAATCATGGGCAAAGAGAAGGGGAGATGGAGGGGTGGAGAAGCAGATGGTCGCTTCTCCCATGTGCTCTGACAGGGAATCGAACCCAGGACATCCACACACTGGGCTGATGCTCTACCACTGAGCCAACCAGCCAGGGCCACAAGGAGATATTTTAAAAGAAGTTATTTTATTACTTCAATTCATGACTTCTATCATTTTTTTTCCTTTTGGAACATAAAAAGGGATTAGTCACAATCCCCTTCTATACAAAATTCAATAATCAGAGGAGAACCTGGTAACTTGATAAAATTTTTTTTTACAGGGTATATTCCTACTTTTCAAGTACTGTGTTTCTTCTAGGCTCAACGATGATCTATTCTTAGTTGTTAAGAATGAAAATCACAGCTTTCACTATTTATTCTCTTTTGTATTTAATGACATATATATGTAAAACCTCAGAAGTCGACTGTTTTCTTTCCAACCTTCAGCCCCTACCCAGTACCTTTTCTAGCATGTCTTCACAGAACCTCTCTTTTTAAAATGCTAAACCAGACTACTAAGGCTCATGCCTCAAATACTGCAATGTATTCCTAATTCTGTCCCTGCCTCCAATCTCTTCTCCTATTGACTTCCCTCATAATCAATACTCTGCACTTCTGCCAGATTAATTTTCATTTTCATTATGTCACTGCCTTATCAAAAACTTTAACCATCTCCCATGGAATCAAGCCCAATTATTCATTCTTGATTTTGAGATCCTCTCTTTGATCCTTCGCTAATTTACAACTTATTTCCCACAAACAAATGCTCATTCCTGTCGGCTGGTTTATGCATTCTTCCCTAACTGCACCCAGTGGAAAGAGCTAGGTTCAAATCTAGCTTATGGAAAGAAGACAGGGAAATGTCATCTTGGAGAAGTGACTTCTCTCTGGAGCCCAGTACGCATGTCATTTAAACGGGGACAATAATATCTTACCTTAGGAAGTTCTACGAAGATTAAACAAGAAAACATGCTGAACATCAATATACTGCCTGGCCCATGGCCGGAAAACAAAATTGTTTCTTTTACTAGTGTTTATTCTTTGCTGCTTTTATGTGTGAAACTTGAAATCTCCTCACCTCACTACCTTGTCTTTTAAAGGTTCAGCTCCTAGCTTTTATTTATTTTATTTTATTATTTTTTTACAGGGACAGATAGAGAGTCAGAGAGAGGGATAGATAGGGACAGACAGAAAGGAACGGAGAGAGATGAGAAGCATCAATCATCAGTTTTTCGTTGTGACACCTTAGTTGTTGATTGATTGCTTTCTCACATGTGCCTTGACTGCGGGCCTTCAGCAGACCGAGCAACCCCTTGCTCGAGCCAGCAACCTTGGGTCCAAGCTGGCGAGCTTTTGCTCAAGCCAGATGAGCCCACACTCAAGCTGGCGTGCTTGGGGTCTCAAACCTGGGTCCTCCGCATCCCAGTCCGACGCTCTATCCACTGCGCCACCGCCTGGTCAGGTAGCTGCTAGCTTTTTTGAAGCCTACTCCAATCTATTCTAGATAGGATATATGAACCCTCTCAAAAGTACCCAAACACAAAACACTCCTCAGTATTCACTTGCTGTCCTATACTTGTCTGTTAACATTTTCTATTCCTTTATACTTTTTCTATTTCATTTTTTATGCTATGCTTTATTCTCCCAGTTGGCATATAAACTCTTAAAGAGCACAGACTACCTCAGATCTCTGGACCCCCATCCTTGTGTACAGGTTAAGGGCTCTAGAAATACTCAATTACTAATATCACACATCATTTAAGTTACCAATGTAGATAAATTACAAATGTCAAGAATCCTCATTCAACATCACCTATTTTTAAAAGTTAGTTTTAGCCTGATCAGGCGGTGGCACAGTAGATAGAGCATCTGACTGGGATGCGGAAGACCCAGGTTCGAGACCCCGAGGTCGCCAGCTTGAGCATGGGGTCCATCTGGCTTCAGCAAAAGCTCGCCAGCTTGCACCCAAGGTTGCTGGCTCCAGCAAAGGGTTGCTCGGTCTGCTGAAGGCCCGCGGTCAAGGCACATGTGAGAAAGCAATCAATCAACAACTAAGGTGTCGCAACGAAAAACTTATGATTGATGCTTCTCACCTCTCTCCGTTCCTGTGTGTCTGTCCCTATCTATCCCTCTCTCTGACTCTCTCTCAGTCCCTGTAAAAAATAAAGTAAAATAAAAGCTTTTTAAAAGTCAGTTTTAATGGTCCATTGCTTCCTCTATCTAACACATAATAATGAAATTGTATTTCAGAACTCTGGAATCAAACCTGCATCTCTGAGGTGAACTCCAGAGCGGCCATCAGCCCCTGCATTTCATCCTGTGCCTTGTCATCTTCCTCTTTCACATCTCTTAGTTGCTGGCGCAAACTCATCACTTCAAGGTGCAACAGCTTCAGGTCCTTAGAATGTGCCTCCTGTAGTGAATTCAGTTCCGCCTTCAGATAAGCTACCAGAGAGCAAAGAGGGTCAAAGGGCAGATGAAAGGTCAGGAAAGAAAAGAATCATAAACTCATCATAATCCATACAGGACCAACTTTCTGGTGATACTCTTCTCTCTGTACCTGTTGTCTCTGGATCGAAATCCTTCTTAGCCTGTGGACTATAGAGGGTCACCTTCAAGGCCTGGATGAGGCTTTCCAGATGGCACATTCGGTTTATCAGAAACTTACAGTTCTTCCACAAAATATCCAAAATATCTGTGTCTTCTGACCAACGTACTTCATTCCAGATAGGACTAATGATGTTCTGCTTCATGGGTGCTTTTAAAAGTTTTGGAGTTTCCAATTGGCCTCTGGACAAAGATCCCAATATAACAATATTAAGCAATGTAATGAGCACTATGGCAATCCCAATAATTGAGTGAGTGTAACATACCTACTAAGAATAAAAATTAGACTTCTTAGTTAACAAGCAACTTGTAGTCCCTCCAAATTTAAATATATAATGCACTATTAGGTTAAAAAAAAAAAAAAAAAAGACCAGTGTGGGATGGGCAAAGATCACTGAATTTTAATGGTTGTTTATATTAATCTGATTTTTCATAAACTTTTTTTGTATGCAAAAACAAGTGATGCATAAAAAATAAGTGATACATATGCTAAATTGGAATTCTATAATGGTGAACTAAGAATTAAAGTAAGCATAGAGCCAATATATTCACGTTTTTAAGAAATATTTAAACAAGGTCATAATAAACATTTCTATTTTGTTCTAACATACTCAACGTTTGGAAAACTTTATTCTTTAACTGCAAAAGAATTCTTTATTCTATGGGTGCCACAATACCAGCTATACTAATTTTAGGTCTTTGTGAGAGACAGTCAGGAAACAGAGAGGCATACCTCAGAGACATTGAAGGTTTGGCTCTAGAACACAATAAAGTGAGTACTGCAATAAAGCAAGCTGTAATCTTTTTGCTGGTGGAGGGTCTTGACAACAATTTTTTAAAAATGCAATATCTATGAAGTGCAGTAAAGGACAAAAGAACAAGGTATGCCTATATGTTATTTTAAAGAAAATCACACCAATTGATTTGACATTGCCTGTTTATGTACCCAGATTTCTTATGCCATTGATAATCCAATTTTAATGGTAATAACATCTTTTGCAACACAAGGGGGAAAATTTCTTTTCTTTTTTATTTTTTTGAGTGCCTCACTTGAAATTATTGAAGACTTAAAACTTCTTTTAATTTACTATCAATCTGGGAAAAGAAAATGAAGACCATATTAATAGCATGAATCAAGTTTAGATGTTCACCTTAACTAAAAGTCTATTTTTGATTTAAGAAATAAGAACCAAGATTTTTACTAATTACACAAAAAGTTACATGTTTGTTTTTAATCAAGTGTTGAAGGTAAATAAGATATCAAAGTTTGTGAACCTAATTAACACACTTCAGATAACTGTTTAGGGGAACAGTGGTAGTAGCTCTATCACAGGATGACAACTCTTTATCTTACAAATATTTTCTAATTAATGTTTACATAAAACATTTCTCAATTCTTTTGCAAATACCTGTTTCTTCTGGCAAACCATCCACACTGTGACTCCTTATTAATATCCAGAGAAGCAAAGTAATTCAACGTACACACTTCTAATTCATTTTTCATTGTTACCTTTTTCCACCAAGGTCCAACATTATTAGGTCATCCTTCAGAGAACTAGTCTGTTCCTCAACTAGTCTCATCTTTTGCTTAAGTGCTGTGAATGTTTCAGAAGCTGTAGCATTGATCTGGGTTGGAGGAATGACTGGTCTGGATAATGCAGTTTCCATATTCACCTGAGATTAAAGTCACAATATTAGTGCAGTAGATTCTATTATTTTTCAAAATAGCCATCGCCCCTTCCGGTGGTGGCAGTATACAGCCCTGTCCTCCTGAGCTCAGAGGTGTTTATTTGTCCTGCTTTGGCCAGTTAAATGTGAGTGGAAGCTTTTAAGAGCCAACTTGTCATTCACCATCTGTTTTCCCTCTCTGCATGAGGTAAGCAACATCCTAGATAGGGCCCGCTCTCTGCCAAGATACCAGAGTGAAGATGCCATGAAGCAGAACCATGATTCATCTACGACATCCAGTGTGACTGCTGTTGTTAAATGCCACTGAGACTTTCCAATAGTTTATTGTATCATAATCTAGTCTATCCTATCTGCAACTTTTGACATACAACAGGATCTATGATTTGGCTGAGGAAATTATTACCTCTTTCATTGCCAGACATATTCATTTTAACATACTCCCAATCCAAAAAAAAAACAAAACACCTATACTTGGATTTTTGAGCAGTAATCATAAACTAGATTTACCAACTACACTGAAGCAGTGATTTAAAAAAAATAATTTGTAAACTTAACTTCATAGCAAAGACTCTTCTATGGCTACTGACATCAAATTTCCAGACTGACTCATCCCGCAAAACCACGTGAAAGTAAATGGGAGTAGCGGGGCTCCTCTTTCAGGTATCCGTGACAGAAACAGAACTAGTTTGTAAGCAGTCCCACCATTTAAATGAATCCTGTACCCAAAGTTCAATGACAAGATTGTTGGTGGAAACTTTAAGGATATTCTCCTGCAACTCCATCCACGTTTCTGTACTCATCAGACTATTCTGATGAACCCTAGCCATCACTAGCGTCAGTGTTCCTATGGGAATGTGCGCATATAGGTCCCCCTTGGGAACTGAGTGGAATACCTTTCTCCCCCCCCCCTTGCCGTGTATTCATGTAGCTCCCTTCCCCTTACCTCCTCAGCAGTGGAAGTAGGGACTACCTTCTGTCCAAGTCACTGAAGGTGGTCCCCAGAACCCACAGTAGGAATTTTAAAAGTCTTAAAACTGATGGCAGAAGCCGGTGGGAGATCGGTCTAGCCCAGAGGGGACGCGCGAAAGCGGTCAGGAAGCTGCGGGCCCGCCTTTAATCCCACTTACCGGGACAAAGCGGGAGGCCAGGAACGGGCAGGCCCTGTGCAAGCCGGCCCTGACCGCAGGGACCGGGCTAGGACCAGGGACGGGCAGGGGCTCGGCTGAGCTGACGCTACCGTATGAACACCATAGCACTGTTCAAAAAGAAGAAATGCGCCCCCATGTTCGTGGCAGCATTGTTCACAATAGCGAAGATCAGGAACCAGCCCAAGTGTCTGTCAGAAGACAAGTGGATTTAAAAGCTATGGTACATATATACTATGGAAAACTACTCAGCCATAAGAAACGATGACATCGGATCATTTATAACAAAATGGATGTACCTTGATAACATTATATGGAGTGAAATAAGTAAATCAGAAAAAAAGAAAAACTGAGAACAGCATGATTTCATACATAGGTGGGACATAAAAGTGAGAATGAGACATGGACAAGAGAGTGGTGGTTTTGGGATAGCGGGAGGGAGGGAAGAGTGGGATAGGGAGGAGGGGCGGGACACAGGGAAAACCAGATTGAAGGTGACAGAGGACAATTTGACTTTTCGTGATGGGTATGCAACACAATTGAATGATAAGATAACCTGGAGATGTTTTCATTGTACATATGTACCCTGATTTATTGGTGTCACCCCATTAGAATTAATAATAATAAAATATATATATTGTAAAGCCAGTAGTCTGGGTCACCATCACAGCAGCCCGACCCACGCAGGTTCACATTGGATTCGAACAGATCGTAATGAAACACAGGAGCCAAGAACTGGTGAGCCATCAGCTTTAATTCCAGCTTGCACCCGGCGGGCAAGCAAAAACACACACTGGGCTCCAAAACCCATACATTCAGTGCTCACAAAGCTACTGACTTATCCGAGTTTCCTAGCATCAAAGCTTTCCAGCTCACCAGACTTATTCACCTCTGTTTCCCATCTCCTCCTGCTCAAACTCTTAACAAACTGGCTTCTTCCTCAGCACTCTGCCATCTCGGCTGCTTCTCCTAGCCTTCACGTGGCCTTACTCTGCTCTCCTCTCTAATACTAATCTCAGGAACCCAGGAACCAAGAGAGAGAGATCTAGCTACCGGTCCGCCCACTTTATAGCATAGATAATACAAACCTTTAATCCAATTATACATACAAGAAAGTCTCTGATACAAAGCCACCCATCTGAGGCATAATGGGATTATTCCCTACATCACCACCCTACATCATCCAATCAGTCAAGGATGTGGGTAATAGCTTACTCTTAAAACCAAGCCTTAGGCCATAACGACCTGGCCTGCTTACATTATAGCCTTTTCCCCACACCCATCCCAAGCATAAGGGCAAATAATATCACCTGGGTGACGGGCTTCCATGTGAGCAGCACCATCTTTAACAAAGTGAGCATAATATATTTTATCTGCCCAACAATCCACCCTTATGCTCACTTTACTACCCACAATCTACACCACCGGCATCCCTGTACAAGGAAATTAGGCACACTACACAAATTACAACAGCATGACAAATCATACAATTTCAACAAGTATAAAGGTACACACATTTCACCAGTCTCTGAGCACTTTTCCAAAAGCGCAAAATGTCCTCGGCCTTCTCTCTTGCCATTTGAAAGGCTTCCCGGGGCAGGAGGACCTCCAGCAAAGCCATCCCCACCCCCATCAGGGTATTTCACATTGTCCAAAATCCGTAAGTCCATTCAACAAAGGAGCCTGTGCCCATCCGGTCATAGTCCAGGAAATCAGTCCACACACATAGGGCTTTAGCCTCCCCCCTCATTCCTGCCATCATTGCAGGTCTCACACTGTCCCAAGAAAAAGCACATGGCAATGGCAGTCAGCATTTCCATCTCTGCTCTGGGGAGCATGATGGCATCCACTCCTATATCCCAAAATCGCAGACCTACCAGCAGCGTAGCTACTCCTTGCTGCTGGGCTCTCACCTTCTGGAGGCTGTGGATCACAATTCAAGACCAATTCTCCTCATCCTCCAAAGAGGAACTGAAAACATCAGGTCCTGCTGCTGGGCTTGATCTCCGGGCCACCACTGCCTTCTGCTCAGCAGGACTTTCAGCTCCAACCCCTGCCTCAGCCCCGGTCCTGGCCTCAACCCCGGCCCCGGCCTCAGGCCCGGCCTCATGCCGCTGCTGGCTCTCCACAACAACATCCAGGGCAATCTCCAACTCACGAACCTGTGATTCCTTCTCCAGCGTCTGCTCCATTTCCAGGTGAATCTCGCAAACCTG
This sequence comes from Rhynchonycteris naso, assembly GCA_037038555.1. Classification (NCBI taxonomy): domain Eukaryota; kingdom Metazoa; phylum Chordata; class Mammalia; order Chiroptera; family Emballonuridae; genus Rhynchonycteris; species Rhynchonycteris naso. The sequence continues at coordinate 37,374,461 of CM072997.1, read as the reverse complement.
GTCAGCCTCCTCCTCCAGCACTTCCTTCAGCTCCAGGGTCAGCATCTGGTTCTTCCACGTTTCCTCCAGCTCCTTCCACTGCTCAGTTTGCAGGTCCTGGGCAGCCTCTTTCATAGAGCTCTCAGTTTCCTCACACATGGCTGTAAAAGTCAGCCAGCCTACAGTCCCCCAAAAAACAGCTATGGGAAACCAAAACAGCAACCAGTCCTCTACTCCACCGCTCAAAGGTGGTGGTGGCTCCATGCCGAACTGTATCGAATCCTGCCAAAGACTACGCCAAAGGTAAAGCCTGTGGCCAAGGCCGCTATCACAGCAGCCTGACCCATGCAGGTTCACATTGGATTCGAACAGATCGTAATGAAACACAGGAGCCAAGAACTGGTGAGCCATCAGCTTTAATTCCAGCTTGCACCCGGCGGGCAAGCAAAAACACACACTGGGCTCCAAAACCCATACATTCAGTGCTCACAAAGCTACTGACTTATCCGAGTTTCCTAGCATCAAAGCTTTCCAGCTCACCAGACTTATTCACCTCTGTTTCCCATCTCCCCCTGCTCAAACTCTTAACAAACTGGCTTCTTCCTCAGCACTCTGCCATCTCGGCTGCTTCTCCTAGCCTTCACGTGGCCTTACTCTGCTCTCCTCTTTAATACTAATCTCAGGAACCCAGGAACCAAGAGAGAGAGATCTAGCTACCGGTCCGCCCACTTTATAGCATAGATAATACAAACCTTTAATCCAATTATACATACAAGAAAGTCTCTGATACAAAGCCACCCATTTGAGGCATAATGGGATTATTCCCTACATCACCACCCTACATCATCCAATCAATCAAGGGTGTGGGTAATAGCTTACTCTTAAAACCAAGCCTTAGGCCATAACGACCTGGCCTGCTTACATTATAGCCTTTTCCCCACACCCATCCCAAGCATAAGGGCAAATAATATCACCTGGGTGACGGGCTTCCATGTGAGCAGCACCATCTTTAACAAAGTGAGCATAATATATTTTATCTGCCCAACATATATATATAAAAAAAAAAAAAAAAACTGATGGCAGGATTACTGGGGGCAGGAACATGGGAGAGGAGCCATAATAGGGTTGGGTTTCTTGCCAAGAGAACACTGCTACAGCCGCTGAGGACATGTTTTCATTCTGACCTAGCTCTCATCACCTCCTATCTTCCCTCCACAGGTCTCAGAGAATAGCCTTCATATTTCTCTCTTTTTAAAACTTTACTGAGGAATTACTGACAAATATAACCATATATATTTAAAGCATACAACAAGATGATTCAGTATACATGTATGCACCTTGTACAATGGTTACCAAGATCAAAATAATTAACATATCCATCACCTCACACAGTTAACTCTTTTGTGTGTATGTGGTAAGAATATTTAAGATCTACTTTCAGCAACTTTCAAGTATACAATACTATATTATTAACTACAGACATCAAGCTGTACCTTAGATCCTCAGAACTTATTTTAAAAGGCAATCTACAGAATGGGAGAAAATACTTGTAAACCATATATCTGATAAAGGGTTAATATCCAAAATAATATAAAGAACTCATACAACTTAGTAGCAACAGCAAAAAATATCCGATTTAAAAATGGGCTACAGGCCCTGGCCAGTTAGCTCAGTGGTAGAGCATCAAACAGGCGTGTAGTTGTCCCAGGTACGATTCTCGGTCAGGGCACACAAGAAAAGCGACCATTTGCTTCTCTACCCCTAACCCCCTTTTTCACTCCTGCAGCCATGGCTCAATTGAAGCAAGTTGGTCATGGGCACTGAGGGTGGCTCTATGGCGTCTGCTTTAGATGCTAAGAAGAGCTCAGTTGCCAAGCAATGGAGCAATGCCCCAGATAGGCAGAGCATCGTCCCCTAGTGGGCTTGCCAGGTGAGAGTCTGTCTCTCTGCCTCCCCTCCTCTCATTAAATTAAAAAGGGGGAGGGCGGCTCAAACCTGAACAGACATTCTTTCCAAAGATACATATGAATGGCCAACAGGTATATGAAAAGGTGTTTAACATCATAAATCCAGGAAATGCAAATCAAAAACCACAATGATTAAAAAGAAAACCAGTGAGGTATCGCCTTATACCCTTTAGAATGCCTATTATCAGAAAGAGATAACAAATGTTGGTAAGGATATGGAGAAAAGGGAACCCTTATGCACTATCTTTTTTGTTGTGTTTTTGTTTGTTTTAGCGAGAGAGACAGACAGGGACAGACAGACAGGGAGAGAAATAAGAAGCATCAATTCATTGCAGCACTTTAGTTGTTCATTGATTACTTTCTCACATGAGCCTTGGCCAGGCAGCTCCAACTGAGCAAGTGACCCCTTGCTCAAGCCAGTGACCCTTGGGCTTTAAGCCAGCAACCATGGAGTCATGTCCATAATCCCACACTCAAGCCAGCAACCCCACGCTGAAACCAGATAAGCCTGCGCTCAAGCCAGTGACTTTGGGGTTTTGAACCTGGGTCCTCAGCACCCTAGGTCAACGCTCTATCCACTGTGCCACCTGTTAACAGAAAAGTAAATTGGTGCAGCCTCCATGAAAAACAGTATGTAGGTACATCAAAAAGTTAAAAATTGATCTACTATATGACTTATGTTCATGCCAGCATTATTACAATAGCCAAGATATGGGAACAACTTATATATCCCTCAAAGGATGAATGAATGAATAAAGAAGATGTAGCACATATATACAATATAATATTACCTGGTCACAAAAAAATGAAAAAAATCGGCCCATTAGCTCAGAGGTAGAATGTCAATCTGGCATGTGGAAATCCTATGTTAGATTCCTGGTCAGGACACACAGGAGAGGTGCCTGTCTGCTTCTCCTCTCATTCTTCTCTCTCTTGCTCTTCCCCCGTCCCACAGCTATGGCTCAGCTGATTCGAGTAGCTTGGCCCAGGGCACTGAAGATCGCTCCCTCAAGCCTCTGCCTCAGGAGCTAAAAATTGCTCAGTTGCAAGCAGCCCCAGGTGGACAGAGCCCAGATGGGGTTTGCCAGGTGGATCCTGGTGGGGGTGCATGGGGGAGTCTATCTCCCCTACTCTCTCAAAAAAAAGTCCTGCCATTTGTGACATGGATGAGTCTGGAGGATAAGTGAAAGAAGCCAGAAAGGGGAAGACAAATACTTTATGTGGTATCACTTACATGTGGGAGCTAAACAAACAACTTCACACAAACAAAACAGAATTGTGGTTGAGCGGCAGGGGTTAGGGGGGAACAGGGTGATGTAGACAAAGGGTACCATTTTCTTTCCACTCTTATTTTAGTACTTTTGAGCAGGATTCTCTCTTCTTTGCTCCTCTATAAAAAAGAATGCATTTCTGACATACATAATCTTTTTGAATTATTTAAGAGAGTTTCTGTTAACAATTAGCTTAAGGACATGGGGTAAAGAAACTCTCCTATTAATTCTCTTTCATGTTTCCAGCTGTTTCTGAAGGGAAAGACAAAGGCATATGTCGAGAGTGGGTCTCTGGATACACAAAGATTTGAAGTATAAATCATCTACATTTCAGTAAAAAGCCAATTTTAGAGACTCCTGCTCATGTTAACCGCCCGGGGCAGGATAGTATTCTCAGATAACAGAAGGAAGGGCCTCCCAAACAGTCCTCCAGATTAGTTCTGCAGCCTTCAAGCTAGGGCTAGACTTAGGGTTAGGGAGCCACCAACAATGTGAGTTGGGGAGAAAATGAAAGGGTAGCATTGGGCTTACCCTTCATTCCATTTTCTGTCACCTGCTAACGTAGAAATAAACCAGGCCTGTGGCTGCGAAAGAGTATTCAATGGTGTTTGTGGCAGACATTGTTAGCTCCTTTGTCTTTACTCTAAAAGATGCTGAAAAGGTCATGTCCCGAGCCTCCCTTGCAGCTAGTACACCCGTGAGACACATTATGGCTAAGGAGGCTTTAGGCAGAACTTTATAAGAAGCTTCTGGGCAGACTTTTGTTTTCCTGATTAAAAGGACAGAAATGATGGCACCTGGCCTTCCCTCCTAGATGGTCGGAGCTCTGATAGCTCTTTTTCAATCAGCCATTGAGTGCCTCACTCTCAAATGTAAACAGAGCCAGGGATCACCAGTGTCTGAGAAATTCAAAGAAAAGGCCAGAGAAGCTCAGATTAATCTGACATTTTCCTCCACACTCTGCCTATTTGAGAAAAATAAACTTTTGTGTTAGTCGTTTTCTTTCTGTTGTTTGCAACAAAAGCATTCCAAATGTACACAGCGTAGTCTCAGGCAGCAGGTGGAGAAGAAACAAGTACGAGGAGGTGAAGGAAATGAGAGGCAGTGCCGCAGGTGGGAGGGCCCGCGTTAGGCCCAGGTCGCCAATTACAGTGTAAAGACTGCCTCTATCAGAAGCCAAGCACAGAACACTAATACAAACATAGCAAACGTTCATTTTTGGAAAAAAGAAAATTCAGAAAATGGAATAAATATTTCCCACATCGTTTTAATGGGATGCAGATTGCCACCTAATTTTTTTTACATAACTGTCTAAATGTCCTATTTTTGCTGTTTCCCTAAGGTATATGTACCTATGATATGTATAAAATGCCCCCATTTATTTACAGGGTATGTGCTCATTCGGCCATCAAAACAAAATGGAAAACAACTCAAATTAAATTGCTTTATTTGCTTAAAAAAGAGAAAGTAAGGATTCTTATCTGGGTAAGAATTTGATTTTCATCACCATTCACTCACACCCACCTGAACCTGATCCACACTGGAGTTCCTTGGGCATCTAGAGAAAAACAATACTCTCAAACCAAAAGGAAGAACTTGGCCCACAGACTCTAAAGAAGAAAAGGTTTACAGAAAAGTCACCCTAAGGAAGGGGATATCACGGTACCTGGGACAGACTGATGGTGGGCAGGGAAAAAAGCTTTTGAGTAAAATGCATGGTGCTGTTCTCAAAATATCTTAGTCAATCACAGAGGAAGATATTCAGATCAACAAAGAAGATGATTCAAAGTTAAACTATCCAATCTACCTTTTCGGGATTTATTAAAAGCAGGTACCTGACCAGGCAGTCGCGCAGTGGACAGCACGTCAGCCTGGGACACTGAGGACCTAGGTCTGAAGAGGTCGCTGGCTTTAGCGCAGGCTCACCAGCTTCAGTGTGGGGTCGCTGGCTTGAGTATGGAATCATAGACATGACCCCATGGCCGCTGGCTGAAAGCCCAGGGTCACTGGCTCAAGCCCAAGGTCACTGGATTGTGCAAGGGGTCAGTGGCTTGGCTGGAGCTCCCTGGTCAAGGCACATATGAGAAAGCAATCAAATGAACAACTAAGGTGCTGCAACTATGAGCCGCTGTTTCTCATCTCCCTTCCTGTCTGTCTTGCTCTCTCACTAAAACAAACAACCAAAAACAGGTATCATGGTTAGCTAAAAACCCTCCCTCCCTCCCACTCCCTTCTGCCATAAGGGGAAAAAAAAATGTCAGGAGAGCCTTCAGAAGCCAGGGAGGAAGCAATGGTAGATGAATAACAAGAGTAGGACAGCCATAATATCCACCAGGAGAGTCCTTAAGTACCTGGGGCCTGTTAAAGGAGAATGAGGTAAAGACTTGGAATCCAGCGAATATGTTAAGGTTTAGAGTCAGGGGGATTCATTTTCATTGCAATTCCTCTTACCCCTGCCTGTCCTCCCCCACTGGGCAGGCACAAAGCAAAGCAACAGAAATGCCACCCACACACAGTCGATCGGCCACTTCGCAGATCCTCAGAAGCTATAACTCGTGTAGCTCACATACTAAGAAGTACAATCTAACAAGAAAATAAAAAAATCGAGCTTTAACTGCTAACATTCCAGCCCAGAGATTATATCTTGAACATATCTGTGCTTTGCTATTTTTGAAAAGGCACAGATATCACTGAATGCCATCTTGAACCAACATCCTGATGCTTGACAGTAACAATAAAAATACTAAAACATAAAATTTTATATTTTGAAAAGTTCATTCACTGCTATTTTTATAAATATATCATCCAATTAATACAATTCTGTCTTTATGTTTAGGAAGAATTATTTCCAAGGATCTTTCTATGTAGGCTGCCTCATTGAAAACATGGCATGAATAAGACCAATGTCAGAAAAAGAAAGAAAAAAAGACAAATGTTATAAGTAATATCTAAGAAGAAACCAAATGACTTTAAAAAGGGAATACTTGCTTCTGTAGACAAAAGCTCCATTCCTATACCTGGCAATAGTTACAACTGTATGCTGTTGGCTCCAAAATAATAGGCCAGGGACCCAATGCTGTTTATCACAATCACTGGAAAATAAGTCGGTCAGTAACATTGTCTTCATTCACTCACACATCCAACAAACATTTCCTTAATGCCTCCCGTGAGCCAGACACTGTTGTAGGCACTATGGAATATGTCACTGAACAAAACAGACAAAACTCCTTGCCATCCTGGAGCTTCCTTCTGTTCCAGCTAAGGAATATAGACATTAAATAAAATACAGTTTGTTCACTGGTGACAATATAGAGAAAAATAAAGCAGGAAAGAAGATGGGATGGAGACTGTGCTGTAGGCTTCCATTTTAAACAGAGTGGTCAAAGAAAACCTGAGGTATCTGCCCAAAGACTTGTGAAAACGGTGCAGAAGTGAGCTGTAGGGAAAACAACTGTAGTTATGCTTGCTTGCTTGCTTTCTGGTTGCAAGCACTTTGCATGATTAGTGCATGTATGTGTGTAGCCTATACAGTATAAGGCTATGGGTACTTTCCCCCGGCGGGGGCGGTTTTCCTGTTCACTCTCCCACCATTGGGAGAATTCAATAAACAGGAATGGCCCAATGCCTTGGCTCCCTGACTCTTCTGTGGTCTGCCCAAATCCAGTGCCTGGCCTTGACCATTGGCATTACGTGAGTCATATGGATATCTGGGGGACAGAGAGGTCCAGAAAGAGTGAGCAGTGAGTGCAAACAACCAACGCCTGATTGGTCCAAAAAGGAGGTCAGTCTGGCTGAAGAACAACTGAAGGAGAGAACAGTAGGAGGTGAGGTCAAAGGGTAATAATGGGAACACATCATATAGCGCCTTAAAGGCTAGTATAAAAGTTTGGCTTTAATGCTCAGTGACTCTCAGAGTCATTGGAGGATCCAGCACAGAGGAGTGCTGTGAGCTAACTTACCTTTTAACTAGACCACTCTGGTGACCCCAGAGATGGTAGAAAGACAATAGCAGAAGTAGGAAGATCAGCTGGGAGACTGATATAATAGAGGCAGGGAGCTGCCCCTGGCTAGGACCAGGGTTATAGCAATGGAATAGAAGTGGTTAGAGTTCACATATTGTTTAAAGATGGGCTTTGGTGATAGATAAGACATGAAATATAAGAGAAAGGAAGCAATTGGAAGGATGGTGTTGCCATTAATTGAAACAATGGAAGCCTATTAGGAAGAACTAATTCTAAAGGGATGACCAAGAATTGTTTTAGATATATTAAATGTATAACAGAAAAGATGCCCAATTGAACTTGTAGATCTGGATTTCTGGGAAGATGGGCAGTCTGTAAATAATAAATTATGAAGTTGTCAATATAGATATATAGGCCCTGTAAAGCCATGAGGTTGGATACAGAACAAAAAGGATTCAAGGACCTATACCTGGTGCTCCAAAAGTGATAAATCAGGGATATGAGAAATGTGTGGGTTTTCAGGCAAAATTAATGTGAGCTTCTCCAAAATGGAGTCAGATTCTTAATCCTTTTCTATCTTCAGAGCCTAACACACAGTGCATTGGAATTTATGAATGGCAAACAAACGGGATAATTCAACAAAAATTTAACAAATGTCTATACTGTTCTAGCCCAAGTGCCAGGTACTGGGGCAACAGCAATGAACGAATGTAAATTCCTAACATCTGCATTCTGATACGCAGACCAGGGAGGATAACAGGTGGCCAAAATCAAAACACCAATATGGCTTTCCCAGGAAGCTATAACCTCCAACCTAACATATAAGAAAAGGTGGTATTGGGGCTTCCCCGGAGGCCCTCCTTGATGCTACCTTCCCTCCTTCAGCTCCGGCCAGGCCAATGCAGAAAAACTTAGCTTCTAAACGGTTTCACTGGCCTCCAGTGCAAACGCGCCATCAATCAGGGCCCTGAGGCCCACAGGCGCGAATGTACTCCGCAAGGGAAGAGAGGGGGCAGTCGGGAGAGATGATGGTGGCCTTATCTGAGCCGACCCTCCCCATCGGCCTGCACCTCCGTGCAGACTCCCCCACCCAGGGCCCAGCAGCCTCACCCCACAGTCCATCTCTCCGCCTGTGGCTCTGTCCAGCGGCAGGAGGGCCACTTTTCATAGAATTAAAACAGCGTTTTAAACAAACCCGTTGCCAATGCGCTATTTCTCGTAGGCAGGCGCACAGGTGGCAGGGCATGCCGGGAACTGTAGTTTTCCCGGGCCAGGAGGGCGCTCCGCGGGAGTGGGATCCAGACCTGAATCCGGGACACGCAAGGACCGCGCTGTCCTGTGAGTGCTTGCGAGTGGGGAACGTCGGAATATGTAGTTTTGTCTCCCTCACCTCCTGGAGGACCTAGTCTCTCCACTCTTGCATGGTTACTGATCTGTCTGGTCCAGGCAAACCGTGTTGTTTGGGTAATTTGGCAAATATACCCTAGAGCAGGTGAGAGTCCAAGATTAGAAATATTTTTTTAGTTTTAGGGGCCTAAAGCAGTGATGGGATTCAAATAATTTAACAACCCGTTCTCTGTCCTAATGACCACTTTAAGTATATAAAAAGACTGAAAGGTAGTTTATTATTTCATGCCTTTAATACTTAAATAAGAACAATAAAAGAGGTACACAAAACTAGATAAGAGTTTTTTAAATAATCATGAAAAGATATTATTAAATAATACCTGACCAAAAAAACCCACAAACTGTTATTTAAGATATTTCCATATTGCTTCTTGATTGGCGTCCTCACTTGTAATTTTTTTCACCTATGGACAAATGTACATTACCATAGGCACTTAGAATACGCTGTTGTGCAGATGAACGTTAAAAGAGTAAGGAATGTCAATTTGTGATTTCCATGTTGGGCGGTTGCCCAGGCACCACCTTAGAGAGGACCCTGATTATAAGTGCCATTTTAACAACCAGTTCACCGAACTCAACAAAAAATTGGGTATCAGTTTTGCCAAACTGGTAGGAACCAGCTGAATCCCACTACTGAAGTATTAAATAACTTCTGAACAGGATATAACAAATTTAGTTAAAGAGCATAAAAATTGGTAAAAATACAGAGTTCAAACCTTCTTCTCTTCATCCTTGCCTGTGATGACCAGAGGAATCTGCTTTCTCTGGTCTTTGTTTCTTCCATATACGTAATTCGTTTCTTGCCTTTGTAAGTGAATAGCTATTTCTAAATTGACTGTAAGTAGCTAAGAAAAGAGAAAGAGTAGCCGTTTCTTAGTTATGCTGTAAAGCTGGGAATCCACACTTAACAAGAAGCCTTCTACTGTGAAAAGACAGCACGGCTTTGTGTTTAAGTAGCTGGACAGACCAGAACACCTGTTACCAGTGCCAGGATAATGGGGGGTGAGGAGGTACGCTGAGAATAACTTCAGCTCTCAACTGAATCCATCAGATGAGATGAGCCTTCATTTATTGAAGATCTGGTTATTCATATTCTTCTGATAGCTGGTCTTCCACGTGAGACTGGAGAGAATGCCCATCAAACCACAGCTGTAAGGTGTGTTCATCAAGCTGAGAGCCCATCTGGTGCAAGAGAAATGAACACCACGTACATAATTCAGAGGAAGGGACCAAATTAAGCTTTTAATATAAAAAGTGAGAGACTATTTTCAAGTGCCAAAGCAAAGAGGCAATTATTGTCTCCATTTGTACATTTTCTCTTACAATGACCTCTGAATTATGTGCAGAGATGAGGAATATGTGCAAGCACTCAACAGATAAGTCAAATACTTAATGAAAGTTTTCACCTTCTCCTTGAATCTCTATATTAAGAAGCACTGAGAGAGCCAAATTGATTAGTGTCTTTCATTTATTTTTCTCTACCATCCAAGAAACCATATAAGAACTTAAGTCAAGCAATTACAGAATTAGAGAAAAGAATCTTAAGTTTTCAATAAACCAGTTTATTCTGCTGGAGGACCAGTTTGGTTACCTGAGAATTCATTATATTAAAAGTCTGTCTTAATTTTAAGTGTCTGAATTTTTCCTGAATTCCCACTTGATTTTCAATTGAAAAATAATGTTTATACTTGATCCCATTGAAAACAACAAGATCTTTCCAGTCATGGAAATCCTAAAGATTCCATGAGGACTACATCCGTTCTCACTGTAATACCACCTGGCCTTTGAACTGGTTTTCCAATCACCCTTCCCAATGCATCCTTCATATAGCTACTAAAATGCTCTTTTAATAAGTAAATCTGATTCTCAGTCCCTTGCTTAAAACTGTTTAAATATTCCCCTTTTAAATTAGTACTTTTCCATCAAACAGGATGAAGCCCAAACTGCTGATGGCTTCAGCCTATTCACCAGCCCCATCTGCACATGGCTCCCCAAGGGAACCTTAAAGTCAAACCTACTGGCATGATTTTGTGCTTACAGACTCTGTGCCCTCTGCCAGGTATGCCCTTCCTCTTGTCTGACTGAGGAACTCAACAGAAATTTAACCTCTTCTGTGAAGTTATTCTATTCCGTATCAGAGTACTTAGTGCACTACCTTAATACTATCAGTATGTCTTATTTCCTCTCAATTAAGCTGCAGTCTATTTGAGGACTGGAGTTTTGTTCCTTTTATTTAAATCTTTTTATTACCAATACCAAACACAATGTCTAGCACACAGTAAACACTTGATAAGTCTTTGTTAAGTGGATGAATTAATGAATAAATTTTGAACACGTCTATCAACAGAAGCTGGGTCTCACTCCCTTAACTATTTATATATTCTCTTTGTAGGTCAGGAAAAGGAATCTGCTTCCTTTCAGAGTGGGCAATGGTTTGACATTGCAAATACACAAATGACAGCAAAGTTACCTACAAGCACTTCCCTTTGGAGCTGAAAAAGTATCCTGTGGATAAAGAAATGCAAACACAAAATTTAGTGTTCACATCATATTGGGAAGTGAGAAATGAGAATGGCAGATTCACTAACTGGTTTCACACCTTATGTGAATAAGCCAGACATTTTGGTAAGTATTAGCTGTGGATATAGAGATTAGAATCGAGAGGAGTCACTGACTTTAAAGAACAGGTGAATCGGCACAAGGCTGTGAAGATATATCTGTTAGTTGAATCAATCTCGAGTAATAATGTTTCTTATAAGATCTCTGGCACCTAGGTTCACCAACTAAATTTTGATGGTAAATTCCATCTCCTACCCAACAATCTTGTTCGTTGTTTACCGAACAAGAATAAGGTCAAAGTGTGGCAATGTGGTTATAGTTCTCTTTTACCTATCCTAAGATTACTCTTTTGGTCTTAATAGGATAATATGTAATCAGAAAGAAACATGAGTGTTCTCTTTGTCTCCCACAGTTCAGCTGTCTAATATTTCTGAAATTTTCTGGCTGAATAATAGTAATAGTGCATATCATCTATTGACTCTATATCAGTGTTTCTCAACTGCCGGTCTGCAGACTGGTCTGCCAGAAATTCTACATCGGTCTGCGAAGGGTTAACCACCTGATGTTTTTTGAAGATTATAGACCCAAAGACCTTAGTCAAATTTGCTTATGCTCAGGATGATTTCTGTCTTAACAGTCCCTGAAATGATTTTGTTTTCAGCATTCCCCACGTGTAAAAAGGTTGGAAGCCACTGCTCTATATATGATCCATTGCCTCACTTTGTCCCAGCAATAACCTCAGGATGTGGTAGTTATGTTCCCATTTTACTACCGAGATAACTGAGATTTGGGAAAGTTAAGTAACTTGCCTAGAGCCATATAGCCAGTAAGTGACAGAATTATTACTTCGACTTGGGTCTGTCTGTCTTCAAAGCCCATATTTTCAACTTGATTCCATCTCCTACCCATTACCCACTCCATTCTGATAACTGGATCAGGACAGAAACTTCAGCTTATAACTATGAGATGAGAAATACATGAGTTAATTCCACACATACATTTATAAAAAAGCAAATGGTATGTGGGTATTTGTGTAAATATCCTGTTTCTCCTTAAACTTTCGCCCATTAATGTTAGCTGGTTTATCTTGCCAGCAACAGTGAAACATGGTGTGTTAATGGTGACTTTCTACAATATTTTCCTCATTTATTAATTGGGATTCTTTTTGTAAAGAGAAGCTATAGGTTTTCTCCCATTTATTCATTTGTTTTTTGAATTTTGTTATACACAGGAGTGGCGATGGAAGGCAGAGAAGGTGCTATACACCTCCCATTTATTTATGTATTCATTTACTTATACTGCTATGGGCTTGTGGGTGTTTATTTTGTTCTTTGGGCTATAATTCAGTATATTATTAGTTTATTACTCAAATTGTTCTAGCTTTGGCCATTCAGAGACCACTAAGGAGCTGTTGTGCCCTTCTTTTTTTTTTTTTTTGGTAAGCACTTTGTAAAGCCAGTAGTCGAGGTCACCATCACAGCAGCCTGACCCACGCAGGTTCGCATTGGATTCGAACAGTCAGTAATGAAACACAGGAGCCACAAACTGGTGAGCCATCAGCTTTAATCCTAGCTTGCACCCGGCGGGCAAGCAAAAACACACACTGGGCTCCAAAACCCACACATTCAGTGCTCACAAAGCTACTGACTTATCCGAGTTTCCTAGAATCAAAGGTTTCTAGCTCACCAGACTTATTCACCTCTGTTTCCCATCTCCTCCTGCACAAACTCTTAACAAACTGGCTTCTTCCTCAGCACTCTGCCATCTTGGCTACTTCTCCTCCACATGGCCTTAATCTGCTCTCCTCTCTAATACCAACCTCAGGAACCCAGGAACCAAGAGAGAGATCAAGCTACTGTTCTCTCCCACTTTATAGCATAGACTCCAAACCTTTAATCCAATTATACAAACAATGAAGTCTCTGATACAAAGCCACCCATATGTATGAGGCATAATGGGATTCCTCCCTACATCACCACCCTACATCATCCAATCAGTCAAGGGTGTGGAGAAGAGCTTACTCTTAAAGCCAAGCCTTAGGCCATTACGACCTGGCCTGCTTACATTACAGCCTTTCCCCACACCCATCCCAAGCATAAGGGCAAATAATATCACCTGGGTGACGGGCTTCCATGTGGGCAGCACCATCTTTAACAAAGTGAGCATATTATATTTTATCTGCCCAACAATCCACCCTTATGCTCACTTTACTACCCACAATCTACACCACTGGCATCCCTGTACAAGGAAATGAGTACATTACACAAATTACAGCAATAGCACAAATCATACAGTTTCAACAATTACAAAGGTATACACATTTCACCAGTCTCTGAGCACTTTGCCAAAAGTGCAAAATGTTCTCAGCCTTTTTTCTAGCCATGAGAAAAGCTTCCCGGGGTAGGGGGAGGGCCTCCAGCAAAGCCACCCCCACCCCCATCAGGGTATTTCACATTGTCCAAAATCCATAAGTCCATTCAACAAAGGAGCCTGTGCCCATCCAGTCATAGTCCAGGAAATCAGTCCACACACATAGGGCTTTAGCCTCCCCCCTCATTTCTGCCATCCTGGCAGCTCGTACACTGTCCCAAAAAGGAGCACGTGGCCATAGCACTCAGAATTTCCATCTCTGCTCTGGGGATCATGACGGCGTCCACCCCTTTGTCCCCAAATCGCAGACCTACCAGGAGCATAGCTACTCCTTGCTGCTGGGCTCTCACTTTCTGGAGACTGCGGATTGCAACTCCAGCTGGATTCTCCTCATCCTCCAAAGAGGAACTGGAAACATCAGCTCCCGCTGCTGGGCTCGAGCTCTGGGCCACCGCTGCCTTCTGCTCAGCAGGCCTTGCAGCTCCAACCCCGGCCTCAGCCCCGGTCCTGGCCTCAGTTCCGGCTCCGGCCTCATGCTGCTGCTGGCTCTCCACAACATCCAGGGCAATCTCCAACTCACGAACCTGTGATTCCTTCTCCAGCGTCTGCTCCATTTCCAGGTGAATCTCGCAAACCTGGTCAGCCTCCTCCTCCAGCGCTTCCTTCAGCTCCAGGGTCAGCATCTGTTTCTCCCACGTTTCCTCCAGCTCCTTCCGCTGCTCAGCCTGCAGGTCCTGGGCAGCCTCTTCCATAGAGCTCTCGGTTTTCTCACGCATGGCTGTAAAAGTCAGCCAGCCAACAGTCCCCCAAAAAACAGCCACAGGGAACCATAACAGCAGCCAGTCCTCTACTCCACCACTAAAAGGTGGTGGTGGTTCCATGCCGATCTGTATCAAATCCTGCCACAGACTACGCCAAATGTAAAGCCAGTAGTCGAGGCCACCATCACAGCAGCCTGACCCACGCAGGTTCGCATTGGATTCGAACAGTCGGTAATGAAACACAGGAGCCACAAACTGGTGAGCCATCAGCTTTAATCCTAGCTTGCACCCGGCGGGCAAGCAAAAACACACACTGGGCTCCAAAACCCACACATTCAGTGCTCACAAAGCTACTGACTTATCCGAGTTTCCTAGAATCAAAGGTTTCTAGCTCACCAGACTTATTCACCTCTGTTTCCCATCTCCTCCTGCACAAACTCTTAACAAACTGGCTTCTTCCTCAGCACTCTGCCATCTTGGCTACTTCTCCTCCACATGGCCTTAATCTGCTCTCCTCTCTAATACCAACCTCAGGAACCCAGGAACCAAGAGAGAGATCAAGCTACTGTTCTCTCCCACTTTATAGCATAGACTCCAAACCTTTAATCCAATTATACAAACAATGAAGTCTCTGATACAAAGCCACCCATATGTATGAGGCATAATGGGATTCCTCCCTACATCACCACCCTACATCATCCAATCAGTCAAGGGTGTGGAGAAGAGCTTACTCTTAAAGCCAAGCCTTAGGCCATTACGACCTGGCCTGCTTACATTACAGCCTTTCCCCACACCCATCCCAAGCATAAGGGCAAATAATATCACCTGGGTGACGGGCTTCCATGTGGGCAGCACCATCTTTAACAAAGTGAGCATATTATATTTTATCTGCCCAACACACTTCCTTACTTTCTGTCACTGGAATATTTCTAGGCTCATCTTGTATTTTCCCTGCCCAGCCCCGGATTCAACCACTTGTCCAAGGAGCCCTGTTACTTTTTACTAAAGAATGATATTTAAAATCTTAATGTCCCTGACCAGGCAGTGGTACAGTGGTTAGAGTGTTGACCTGAGATGCTGAGGACCCAGGTTTGAAACCCCAAGGTCGCCAGCTTGAATCCAGAGACGATTAAGGTTGATTGAGGCCCTGGGCATAAAAGAAAATATTGGGCCCCTTACATTAGAAAAAAGTGTGAAGTTGGGGTTTTGCGGGGCCCTTCAGAAGTTGGGGATGAGGGCACACGCCTGGTGCGCCCGC
Organism: Rhynchonycteris naso; assembly: GCA_037038555.1. NCBI lineage: Eukaryota > Metazoa > Chordata > Mammalia > Chiroptera > Emballonuridae > Rhynchonycteris > Rhynchonycteris naso. Next base: position 37,358,927 of record CM072997.1, on the reverse strand, counting down.
CATTAAATCCTCTTCTGGCGCAGGGTCACTGGCTTGAGTGTGGGATCATAGACGTGACCCATAGTCACTGGCTTGAGCCCAACGGTCACTGGCTTGAAGCCCAAGGTTACTGGCTTGGCTAGAGACCCCGGGTCAGGCACATGTGAGAAAGCAATCAATGAACAATGAAGGTGCCTCAACGAATAATTGATGCTTCTCATCTCTCCCCCTTCCTGTCTGTCTACCCTTGACTGTCTCTCTCTAAAAAATAAATAAAATAAAATAAAACAAACAAAATAAAATCTGAATATTAAAATATCACTGCAGCTATTTCCTCTCAGAAATAGAGATAGGGAATATACCCATATATATATCAGCCCATGCATATATATTCATTTATATTTTTCTGTATGTATATTTCACATATATACATGTATGTATACATTAACAAAACATGAGTTCATACAGACACTGCAACTCAAATCCAGCACCATAGTTTATTCTAATCTATGCTCTTTCTTTGCTTTTAACTTTCTTCTTGACTGTAGGAAATCTGGCTTTCATATCTTCAGTATATCTGCATGTTTGTTCAATCTTAGTACGTTTAATATAAAGTAGTGTTATAGTATATTACTTAGACACAGTTCTTTTTGTCTTTAGCCTTATAGTACCCAGTCAAAATGCTGTTTTCTAGCGTTATTTAGGTTGCTCCTTTCTTCATTTGCTTCAGTGTGGCTATTTGGTTTATCTGTAATACAGTTAGAACCATGTGTCACAATTTGCACTCTATGTTGTATTCTGCTCACACCCTGGTTGATGTTATTTAATTCACATACAGTAAAATTCACTTTGGGGTGTACAGTTCTATGGGTTTGGACAAATTATTAGTCTATTTCTCCCACCACAGTTGAATAAAGAACAGTTTCTTCACCCTCAAAATTCCATCATGTTTCTTCTTTATAGTTAACCCAATACCCCACATTTCAGCCTGCCAACCACTGATATGTTTTCCACAGCTATAATTTTGCTTGTCCAAAATGTCATATTAATGGAGTCACACCTTTTTAGGTTTGGTCTCTTTCACTTAGCAAATGCACTTAAGATTTACCCATGTTGTTGTGTGAATCAATAATTCATTTTGTGGCTGACTGGTTCCACTGTATGGATAAATTACAGTATACTTATTCATTCACTGGTTGAAGGACATCTGGGTTGTTTGCAGTGTTTGAAAATTATTAATAAAGCTGCTATAAACAGAGATTACTCATGGATGGCGATGGAGTAGGAAGATGTACCAACTTCCACCTTCCAGAACCAAAGTGGATTACAACTTAATTTTAAGAACCATCATTTGGAAAAACCAGCTTTGGACTAAACTAAGAGGACTCTTTAACCAAGGAACACCGAAGAAGCCACACTGAGACTGGTAGGAAAAGCAGAAATGCGGAGTGCACTGCCCGGCTCCTAGGAGTGAACGGCAGCCCAGAGAGACTCATGTGGCAGGAAGAGAGTTTAGCAGAGAGGGGAGGGACCTGGGCCCTAGGTACAAAGCCCCAGCCTGCAGCACCAGTGCCTAGAAGAAGCATATGGACAGTATTTAGCTGCAAAACAAGTCAGGATACTGTTTGTGAGAAAGAGACCGATTTCTCAGACCCAGGATTCTCCTTAAAGGGACCGTGCAGAAAACCTCTTTCACAACCACTGATCCGGGGGTCCAGGGGATGAGGAGAGAGGAGAGGACAGGAGTAGCAGGAAGACAGTGTAATCTAGGAGGTAAAGGCAGAAATACTTTGAGGGACAGCCACCCTAACCCCTGGGCTGAGTCACTCCCCAAATCTGAAATGAATATCTCGCCTGGAACCAGCAATACCAACAAAGGGAAGCAGGATACCAGCCAAACAAGCTCTTCTGCGGCACTCAGAGCAGAGTCACTTAGAAGGAGGGAGCCTTAAGGAATACAGTACTGAGTGCTAGGGTCTGAGCTGCAGCAGCCCCACCCACACTACTGAGGGCTTGCCAGAGGGCGCACAGCGGCAGGACACAGAAGCACAGTCCCCTCGGCAGGGGGTAGAAGCCAGGGCGGCCACAACTGAGACCCAGCATGAGCTCAGTCTCACCTGGCAGGGGTGGAAGGTGGCACAAAAGCAGTCCAGCCGGCATGGGCCTGCCTGAAATCCCGCCCACAGGGGAAAGGCAAAAGCCTGGTGTGGGTCAAATAAGTTTGTAAATATGACATATATGTTTGCTCGCTTATAGTTTGCATTGGGTGTGGAAGACAGGCTGTAAGCAGGCATGGTTGTTATAGCCTAAGGCTTAGTTTTAAGAGTAAGCTTTTCCCCACTCCCTTGACTGTTGCACAATGTGGAGTGGTGCACTATCATGAGGAATCCCATTATGCCTCAGATAAGTGATCTTGTATCAGAGATTTCCTTGTTTGTATATTGGAGTAAAGGTTTTGATTTCTACACTATAAAATGGGGTAGAGGAGACCTTGCGGGAGGAGAGCAGAGAAAGGCCACGTGGAGGATAGAAGCAGCCAAATGGCAGAGTGCTAAAGGAGAAGCCAGTTTGTGCAGAGAGAAGGAGATGGGGAACAGAGGTGAATAAGGCTGGTGAGGTAGAAACTTTGATTCTAGGAAACTCAGATAACTCAGTGGCTTTGGGAGCCCTGAATGGAAAGGGAAGTGTTTTCCCACTGTGTGTATTTCTTGCCCACCAGGTGCAAGCTAAAATTAAAACTAATGGCCCACCAGTTCTTGGCTTTGTTATTTCATTATAGTCTGTCCAAATCAAACCTGAACCTGCATGGGCCAGGCGCCTGTGATGGTGGCTGTGGCTACTGGCTTTACACATGGGAACTGCAGAGACCCACAGCTGAGTGCGGGCACGCAGCCCTGCCAGGCCCCCAAAGCCAGGGCTTGCACCCAACTCACAAGCACAGCTCCAGCCGTGGGGGCAGGGTGAAAGCCTGGGAACAGGCGGAGACCTGTGGCTGAGCAAAGGTGCTCACCCCTACCCCCAGGACCCAGGCTTGCGGCTGGGGTCCGGCACACAGCCCCACCCATGCAGGCAGGGCGAAGGTTGAGGCTTGTAGACTCAAGCACATAAACACAGCCCCTCCCGTGGAGGAGAGGCAGAAATCCCAGCAACAGCAGCAGCCTGCCAGCACTGGCAACGCCCACACCCAAACGCCCGAGGCAGCAGCAGATGGGGTGGCTGGCCTGCAGACAGACCACACCTAGAGAACACAGAGGCAACACCCATTGGACACCAGTGGCCACACCCTTCTTATACACAAAAATGGGAAGGCAGATAAATGCAACCCAATTGAATCAAGAGAAATTCCCACAAAATAACTTGAATGAGTCAGATATAACCAAATTACCAGATGCAGTGTTTAAAATAATGATTGTTAGGATACTCAAAGATCTTAAACAACAACAGATGGTCATAATGAACAACTAAAAAAAGAGATAGCAAGTATAAAAAAGGAAACTAAAATAATAAAAAAGAATCAGTCAAAAATGACAAATATAATATCAGAAATGAAGAATGCAATGGAAAAAATTAAAAGCAGGATGGATGAAGCTGAAGATCGAATCAGCAAGTTAGAGGGCAAGATAAACGAAGGCATGGAAACAGAGCAAAAAGAAAAGAGACTCAAAAAGTCTGAGGAAACTCTAAGAGAGCTCTGTGACAACATGAAGAGAAATAATGTCCGCATCATAGGGGTTCCTGAAGAAGAAGAGCAGTAACAAGGGATAGAGACTTTGTTCAATCAAATCATAGCTGAAAACTTCCCTAAATTGATGCAGGAAAAGGTCACACAAGTTTAAGAAGCGAAGAAAAGTCCATTAAAGAGAAACCCAAAGAAATCTACACCAAGACACATCATAATGAAAATACCAAAGCTAAATGATAAAGAAAAAATATTAAAAGCTGCTAGAGATATGTAAAGCCAGTGGTCGCGGTCAGGATCACAGCCACCTGACCCATGCAGGTTCGCATTTGATTCGAACAGTCGGTAATGAAACAACGGAGCCAAAAACTGGTGAGCCATCAGCTTTAATTCTAGCTTGCACCTGGCGGGCAAGCAAAAACACACACTGGGCTCCAAAACCCACACATTCAGTGCTCACAAAGCTACTGACTTATCCGAGTTTCCTAGAACCAAAGATTTCTAGTTCACCAGACTTATTCACCTCTGTTCCCCATCTCCTCCAGCACAAACTTTTAGCAAACTGGCTTCTCCCTCAGCATTCAGCCATCTTGACTGCTTCTCCTGGCCTCCATGTGGCCTTAATCTGCTCTCCTCTCTTCTACCTCAGGAACCAAGTGAGAACTAGCTACTGGTCTGCCCCCTTTATAGCATAGACTCAAAACCTTTAATCCAATTATACAAACAAGAAAGTCTCTGATACAAAGCCACTCATCTGAGGCACAATGGGATTCATCATGAGAGTGCACCACCCTACATCATCCAATCAATCAAGGGTGTGGAGAAGAGCTTACTCTTAAAACTAAGCCTTAGGCTATAATGACCCGGCCTACCGACAGCCTGTCCCAGAACACACATTAATATCAACGAACTTCCATGTGGGCAGCGCCATCTTTAACGAAGTGAGCATAATATATTTTATCTGCCCAACAAGATAAAAAGGCTATCACCTACAAAAGAGCCCCCATAAGGATGACATCCGACTTCTCAACAGAAACACTTGAGGCCAGAAGGGAATGGCAAGAAATATTCAAAGTAATGCAGAACAACAGCCTACAACCAAGACTACATTATCCAACAAGGCTATTGTTTATAATTGAAGGAGAAATAAAAAGCTTCCCAGACAAAATAAAACTCAAGGAATTCATTAAAACCAAACCTATGCTTCAAGAAGTGTTAAGGGGTTTGTTGTAAACAGATTAAAGGGGGAAAAGAATATAGCAAAAGAGGAATACAACTTTAAAGAATAAAATGGCAATAAACAACTACATATCAATAATAACCTTAAATGTAAATGGTCCAATCAAAAGACATAGGGTAGCTGCCTGGATAAGTAAACAGGACTCATACACATGCTGTTTACAAGAGACACGCCTTAAAACAAAAAATTCACATAGACTGAAGGTTTTAAAAAAAATGTAAAGAAATATTTAATGCAAATGGAAGTGAAAAAAAAGCTGGGGTAGCAATACTTATATCAGACAAAATGGACTTTAAAACAAAGGCTATAGTAAGAGATAAAGAAGGTCACTACATAATGATAAGGGGAGCAATCTAACAGGAAGATATAACCATTGTAAATATCTACGCACCTAATATAGGAGCATTGAAATATATAAAGCAGACTTTGATGGATATAAAGGGTGAGATCAACAGCAATACTTTAATAGTAGGGGATTTCAATACCCCACTAATATCACAAGATAGATTCTCAAGAAAGAAGATTAACAAATAAACAGCAGACTTAAAGGACACACTAGATCAACCGGATTTAATAGATATCTTTAAAACCTTTTACCCTAAAGCAGCAGAATATACATTCTTTTCAAGCACTCATGGTACATTCTCTAGGATAGACCACATGTTAGGACACAAAAGCAGTCTCAACAAATTTAAGAAGATTAAAATCATATCAAGCATTTTCTCTGGTCACAGTGGCATGAAACTAAAAATCAACCACACACACAAAACTGAAAAATATTCAAACACTTGGAAACTAAATAGCATGTTATTAAATAACAAATGGGTTAACAATGAGATCAAAGAAGAAATAAATAAGTTCCTAGAAACGAATGATAATGAGAATACATCAACTCAAAATTTATGGGACACAGCAAAAGCAGTACTGAGAGGGAAGTTCATACAGGCATACCTTAAGAAGCTAGATAAAGCTCAGATAAACAACTTAACCCTGCATCTAAAAGAACAGCAAGTAAAGCCCAGAGGTAGTAAAGGGAAAGAAATAATAAAGATCAGAACAGAAATAAATGACATAGAGGCTAAAGGAACAATACAGAGGATCAATGAAACAAGGAGTTGGTTCTTTGAAAAGGTAAACAAGATTGATGAACCTTTAACCAGACTCACCAAGAAGAAAAGAGAGAGGACTCAAATAAATAAAATTAGAAATGAGAGTGGAGAAATAACAACTGACACAACAGAAATACAAAGGATTGTAAGAAAATACTATGAAGAACTGTATGCCAGAAAATTAGACAACCTTGATGAAATGGACAAATTCCTTGAAACATATAATATTTAAAATATCAGTCTGGAAGAATCAAAAAACCTATGGCTTCACAAATGAATTATACCAAATATTCAAAGAAGAACTAACTCCTATCATTCTCAAGCTATTTCAAAAAATTCAAGAGGAAGGAAGACTTCCAAGCTCCTTTTCAGAGGCAAGCATAATTCTGATTCTAAAACCAGGCATAAACAACACACAAAAAAAGAAAATTATAGGCTAATATCCCTGATGAATCTAGATGCTAAAATCCTCAACAAAATAGTAGCCAACCAGATCCAGCAATATATGAAAAAAATCATACACCATGATCAAGTGGAATTTATTCTGGGGAGGCAAGGCTGGTACAATATTTGCAAATCAATAAATGTGATTCATCACATAAACAAAAGAAAGGAGAAAAACCACATGATAATTTCAATAGATGCAGAAAAAGCATTTGATAAAATCCAGCACCACTCATGATTAAAACTCTCAGCAAAGTGGGAATACAGAGAACATACCTCAACATGATAAAGGCCATCTATGACAAACCCACAGCCAACATCATATTCAATGGGCAAAAATTAAAAGCCATCCTTTTAACATTAGGAACAAGGCAGGGGTGCCTTCTTTCACCAGTCTACAGCAATGAGACAAGAAGAAGAAATAAAAGGCATCCAAATTGGAAAGAAGAAGTAAAACTGTCATTATTTGCAGATGATATGATATTGTATACAGAAAATCCTAAAGTCTCAGTCAAAAAATTACTGGACCTGATAAATGAATTTAGCAAAGTGGCAGGATATGAAATTAATACTCAGAAATCAGAGGCATTTTTATACACCAACAATGAACTGTCAGAAAGAGAAATTAAGGAAACAACGCCTTCACTAATGCAACCAAAAAAATAAAGTACCTAGTAGTAAATTTAACCACAGAGATTAAAGACTTATACACGGAAAATAAATTATAAAACAGGGGTAGTCAACCTTTTTATACCTACCGCCCACTTTTGTATCTCTGTTAGTAGTAAAATTTTCTAACCACCCGCTGGTTCCTCAGTAATGGTGATTTATAAAGTAGGGGTGTAACTTTACTTTATAAAATTTATAAAGCAGAGTTATAGCAAGTTAAAGCATATAATAATAATTACCAAGTACTTTATGACGGATTTTTGCTACATTTGACAGAATAAATCTTTATAAAACAACTTACTATAGTTAAATCTATCTTTTTATTTATACTTTGGTTGCTCCGCAATCGTCCACCATGAAAGCTGGAACGCCCACTAGTGGGCGGTAGGGACCAGGTTGACTACCACTGTGTAAAATATTGATATAATAAATCAAGGAAGATACAAACAAGTGGAAGCATATACCATGCTCATGGTTAGGAAGAATAAACATCATTAAAATGTCAATATTACCCAAAGCAATTTATAAATTCAATGCAATACCAATTAAAATACCAATGACATACTTCAAAGATATACACAGAACACATATTCCAAAAATATATATGGAACCAAAAAAGAACACAAATAGCCTCAGCAATCTTGAAAAGGAATAATAAAGTGAAAGATATCACACTTCCTGATATCAAGTTATACTACAAGGACATTGTACTCAAGACAGCCTGGTACTGGCATAAGAACAGGCACATAGATCAATTGAACAGAACAGAGAACCCAGAAATAAACCCACAGCTTTATGGACAACTGATATTTGACAAAGGAGGTAAGAGCATACAGTGGAGTAAAGACAGCCTCTTCCACAAATGGTGTTAGAAAAACTGGACAGCTACCTACAAAAAAATGAAACTAGACCACCAACTTACACCATTCACAAAAATAAACTCAAAATGGGTAAGAGACTTAAATGTAAGCCATGAAACCATAAGCATCTTAGAAGAAAACATAGGCAGTAAGCTCTCCAACATATGTAGCAGCAATATATTTGCGGATTTAACTCCATGGGCAAGGGAAATAAAAGACAGGATAAACAAATGGGACTATATCAAACTAAAAAGCTTTTGCACAGCTAAAGACAATAAGAACAGAATAAAAAGAGAAACTACACAATGGCAGAACATATTCAACAATACGTCTGATAAGGGGTTAATACCAAAATTTATAAAGAACTTGTAAAACTCAACACCAGGAAGACAAACAATCCAATCCAAAAATGGGCAAAAGAAATGAATAAACACTTCTCCAAAGAGGACATACAGATGGCCAATAGGCAGATGAAAAACTGCTCAACATCACTAATCATTAGAGAAATGCAAATTAAAACCACAATGAGATATCACCTCACTCCAGTCAGAATGGCGCTCATCAACGAAACAACACAGAACAAGTGCTGGTGAGGATGTGAAGAAAAGGGAATCCTCTTGCACTGCTGGTGGGAATGCAGACTGGTGCAACCACTGTGGGAAACAGTATGGAGATTCCTCAAAAAATTAAAAATCAAACTGCCTTTTGACCCAGCTATCCCACTTTTAGGAATATACCCCAAGAACACCATAGCACTGTTTCAAAAGGAGAAATGCACCCCTATGTTTATGGCAGCATTGTTCACAATAGCCAAGATCTGGAAACAGCCCAAGTGTCCGTCAGTGGACGAGTGGATTAAAAAGCTTTGGTACATATACACAATGGAATACTATGGGGCCATGAAAAAGAAGGAAATCTTACCTTTTGTAACAACTTGGATGGACATGGAAACTGTTATGTTAAGTGAAATAAGCCAGGCAGAGAAAGAAAAATATCATATGACCTCATTCATTTTAGGAATCCAATGAAAAATATGAACAGAGGATCAGAATTGAGATAGAGGAAAGATCAAAGGGGCCAGAGGGAAAGAGGACAGAGGGAATGGGGATGATAGGATGGGATAAACCTGAATGGAAAAGGGGAGGGGGGAAGGGAGATGTTGAGGGGAATACAGGGGAAGGGGGGTGCATTTGGGGCAACACTAGAATCTATGTAAACACAATAAATTAAAATCAATTTCAAAAAAGCTGCTATAAACATTTGATTAGAGGTTTCTGTGTAAAAATAAATTTTTTATTCCTCTGGGATAAATGCCTAGGAGTGGGATTGTTGGAATAATTGGTCAAATTTGTAAAAAAACTGCTGAATTACTTTACAAAGTGGTTCTACCATCTTGCATATCTACCAACAATGTATGACATTTCCAGTTGATTCTCATTCCTGTCCACAATTGCTATCACCAGTATTTTTTCATTTAGCCATTCTAGTAAGTGTGTAGGGCAGGGGTCCCTAAAATATGGCCTGCGGGCCTCATGCAGCCCCCTCAGGCCATTTATCCGGCCCCTGCCGCACTTCCGGAAGGGGCACCTCTTTCATTGGTGGTCAGTGAGAGGAGCACAGGATGCATCCACACCCACAGTTCCCATTGAAATACTGGTCAGTTTGGTGATTTAAATTTACTTTTTCTTTATTTTCAATATTGTATTTGTTCCCTTTTTGTCTTTTTACTTAGAATAAGATATGTGCAGTGTGCATAGGGATTTGTTCATAGTTTTTTTTATAGTCCGGCCCTCCAACGGTGTGAGGGACAGTGAACTGGCCCCCTGTGTAAAAGTTTAGAGACCCCTGGTGTAGTGGTACCTTGTGGTTTAATTTACATCTCCTCAATGACTAAAGATGTTGAATGTATTTCATATGCTTATTTGACATGCACATATTTTTTTAAATAGAGTTCTGCTCATAACTTTTGCCCATTTTTTAAATTGGGTGGATTTTTGCATCCTAGTGAATATTTTGAGATACTGGCCCTTTTCAAAATTTGATCTGACAACATTTTCTTCCAGTCTGTGGCTTGCCTTTTCATTCTCTGAATAGTGTTGTTTTGGAGAACAAAAGTGTTTAATTTTGATAGAGTCCAACTTTTCAGGGTTTTTTTCTTTAATGGATTGTGATTTTGGCATTATACCTAAAAACTCTGCCTAATGTCCTGCGTGTTTTTTCTTCTTCTTTCTTTTAGAAGTTTTATCTTTTTGTTTACCTTCAGCTGTATGATCCACTTAGAGTTAATTTTTCAAAATAATATATGAAGTATAAGTTGTGGGTTTTGTGTTTTTGCTTATGGATCTCCAATTACTCTAGCACTATTGTTAGGAACATTATTCATCCTTTCTCCACTGAATTGCCTGTGACCTTGGTAAAAACTTAGTTGAACATATTTGTATGAATCTATTTCTGGGATCTTGGTTCTGGTTTGTTGACCTCTGAGTGTCTCTATCTCTCTTCCAATGCTACACTGTCTCTGGTTAGTACAGTTTTTACAGTTCTTGAAATGAGGAAGTGAGTCCTCCAATTTTGTTCTTATTCAAATTTATCTTGGCTATTCTAGTTCCATTGTCTTTCCCTAGAAATTTTAAAGTCAAGTTGTTGATACCTACAAGAATTCTGCTAGGATTTGGATTGGGAATATGTGGAATTTATATATCACATTAGGGAGAATTTAGTATTAACACTACTGAATCTATCAAACCGTGAACAAGATATGTCTGTCCACTTATTTAGGTCTTCTTGATTTATTTAATCACTATTTTATAATATATAGTTTGTTAAATTTATATCTGTGTTTTAATTTTTTTTGGTGGTATTGAAAATATAGTCAGACCCTGGGTTCCAAACAAGATAGGTTCTGTACGTTTGTTCTTGAGTTGAATTTGTATGTAAGTTGGAACAGGTACATTTCCTATTAAATGCAACTTAGATGGATGTTAGTCTTAAAGTGGTATTTATTTTTACCTTTCTGTGCATATAAATACTTAAACATTTTTAAACACAACCTTAAACAATCTTGAATAATGCAGAATATGATGGACTTGTTGGAGAGGGTGGGACTGGGGTTAGAGAGTCAGGATTTGATTCTGCTGCTGGAGTCAGTTTCTTGAAGTAGGCATTAAGGGAGGTTTATAAAGAGCTTTTCTTTTTCTCATCATAAATGGCCCTGTAGCATCTCAGGTCTTCAGTAACTATACGGTAAACTTTAGTGAACCCCTCTGTATCAGGATCTTGCTCCTTTAACTTTGCCAGTCCTGCTTCAGTGAAACAAAGAGCATCAGCTAACTCTTTTATAGAAAACTTTTTCAGTTCTGGAGTTTCTAGGTCTCTGTTTTCTTCTCTCAATGCTATCACCTGCTGCCCTAATTCCATAAGATCTTCAATAGTTATCTCTTTGCCATTGAAGTCCACTAACTCTATATCACTTCCACCAATGTCCATTTGCAGTTGGTTACCAACAGCTCTTATGTTGCTCCATTTGTAAGTACAAGTTGTACATAAGTCAGATTATAATTGACTTCAGTATTTTTATCTCATATCCTGTGATCTTGCTAAACTCACTTATTAGTTTTGGGAACTTTTGGGGGTATATTATTTGAGATTTTCTATAAAAACAATCCAGTCATCAGCAAATATAAGATTTTCCTCCGTTACAGTCTAAATGATTTTATTTCACTTTTTGCACTGCCATGATTGTCACTATGATGTTAAACAGGACTGGTATAAGAAAGATATCTTTGCCTTGTTCCCATTAAGCTCTATATTAGTTGTAGGTTTTTTATAATTATCCTTTATTGGGTTAAGAAGCTTCCTTCTATTTCTAATTTGCTGAGAGTTTTTATTATTGTGAAGAAATGTTGAATTTTGTCAGATGTTATTGACATAATTATACTTTTTTTCTTCGTTATTCTGGTAATCTGGGGAATTACACTGGTTTTTCAAAAGTTGAATCAATCTTTCATTTCTAGGATAAACCCTCACTTAGTCATTCTTTATTATCTTTTTATATATATTACTAGACCTACAAAATATGAGAAATCAGATTTATAAAGTGATTATTAGAATTCAGTGTCTTTGTGCAATGATATTATAACTGCAGTTAAGACCTTGGTACAGTTGACTCTGAGACTGAGCCTCATTATTAGGTATTTAGCATGTTCTTGAATTTCATGAGTCAATTAATCAGATGAATAGAATAATTTTTTTTTATTTGTGGAATGAAAAATAAAGAGTTATACTATTATTTCTTGTTCTGTTGATTTGGGAAAAATCATGTCTGTCTCTTAAAACCACATAAAAATATGCACATAATACACATCTTAAGAAATGTATTTGATAAGTTAAATGTAAGTGATGTATTTGGATAAGTATTTCTAAAAATAGTAAGAATTATCCTGGTTATTTAATCAAAGTTTAATCCAGTCCTTTACAACACAAGGCTCTGGGATAAGCTACAGGTCAGCATTACAACAACGTGTCTCCAAAATGTAGGAAATTTCAGGTGGGTGGAAAAAGTGGAAATTAAAATAACATTTCACCCAGACATTGAATTCTAAACAACCAATTTATTCTTATTTCTCAGGATCTATTCCTTTATTACTATAGCTCTATGATTTCTTTATAGATATTTCTTAATTACATTTGGACACAGATGGAAACTTGTTACAACTGTGGTAAACCCCTACACAATATAAATATATATATTCTACTAAAAACATTCAAACTGAGATTAAGGTATCACTTGGATACCCTGGTGAAACAATTATTAGATGGTAAAATGCTAAATTTTCATAAAACATTATTTAATAAGATCATATTACCAAGTAGAATTGTTTGTCTTCTGGCCCTCAACAAATAGAAAAATCCATATTCACATTGCTTTCTTTATTCTTTACTCATAACAATCAGTACAGAAGACCCACAAAGGCAGTAAATTCAATCAAACATATTGACTATAAAATTCAAGTTTCTGTATTAGCTTCAAAGTACGTATAATCTCTTGAAAGCTTTGACAGCTTGGCCAGTTTCATTTTTTACCCTCAGACACTCTCTTCCTGGAAAGCATCCTGGCTTCTTAAAATAACTGTTCATGGAAAACGTTCTCTCTAGCTATAGTGTTACCAAGATACAATTTCTTTACTTATATAAACTGAACAGCTCAATAAAATAAAAAAGACTGCTGTTTCATATGATAATGAAAAAAAATGGGTTCATATACTACAATTGCAGTATTAAAAGTTTTCTTTAAACAGAAATCTATCTTTGTCATAGAAATACAGTGTGTCCGTAAAGTCATGGTGCACTTTTGACTTTTGACTCCGGTCAAAAGTGTACCATGACTTTACGGACACACTGTATTAACCAATGTGCCTGACTCTTTATCTTTATGATCTTGGGAAAGATAGTAAACTCTCTGTGCTTTAATTTTTATACTTGTAAAGTAGAGAAGATTAAGTAAGTTAATATCACAAGGAGATAATTCTCCATAGGTCCCTCACATTGGTCTTTGTGCTGGATTTGCTTTTCAAGAATATGTACACAGGGGACAGCCTTGAAATGTCTACCTCTGGAACAAAGGGCTTGCTTACCATCATCCTAACATATTTGGATTTCCTTCGCTCAGGGATGTCCTCCTATAACACAATCCACTGCATGTGCAATTATCTGTTAAGCCAATCCGTAAGGCCCCTTGGGGGCAAGGGAACAAATGGTGTATTATGAGTAACAAAGTCCTGTCTCTGACCCAGGATTTTTATGTCTCTGTCAGCATCCATGAAACTGACAGGACAACTAGTTAGCTTGCAAGTAGGATAAAATCGCAGCCCCTTTACAGTTTGTGACACATATAAAAAACTTAAGAGTTGAAATGTAGAGAATGCTCAACAAATGTTAATGTTGATAAACCTCAACATTATCTATTTGACTGCAAAACACTGAGATTTAATTAGCAATTATGCTTTTAGGATATTAGCTGACTGAAAGTTAAGAGATATGTATAAAATGATGTATAATAAAAAATTAGAAGACACCTCAGTGATGATTTTATAAGTGCTTTCACCAGAGTGATACCAGCTAACAAAACCACTTTAAAACTCAGTGTCATAAAAGCAAGCATTAAGTCTCACACCCTTAATGTCTACAAGTAGGCTGAAATAGCTCTGTTCCATGTGTCCTCTCCAGGGCCCAGGTAAAAAGAGGTCAGTGACTATCTGGGGTATGCTATTCTTGGGAATGATAGAAGAACGAGAGGACAAGCCCAACTGCTTAATGCACATTTCAAGCCTCGGCGTGTCACATCTAATAACATTCCAATAGCCAAAGCAAGTGACACGGCCAACTCTAAGCCAAGTCTAAAGTAAAGACAGGAAATTACACCGAGACAGCCATGAAGCACAGTAAGAGTGTTGGCAGTACTAGAAGAGAGAGAAGAGTTGGAATCTACAATTTAATCTACCACAAATCATCAATAGGGAAGTGATTAAGTAATTACAATACATTCACACTAAGCAGCCATCAAAAAGAATTAGAAAATTTGTTCTAAAATGAAAAATGTTCATAACAAATACATCACCGAATGAAAAGATTAAATTGTAAGATACATATATAATTCTATATTTATTTAAAAAGAAAAACTTTTGAATACATGTTTTAAATTTCTTTTAATTTTACTAAGAATTTATTTATTTTCTTAATTGAACTAATTGGGGTGACACTGGTTAACATAACTATACAGGGTTCAGGTGCCCAATTCTATAACACATCTCTGCGTACCCTATTGTGTGTTCACCTCCCAAGTCGAGTCCTCATCCATCATCAATTATCCTCCCCATTCCATCTACTTCACCTCTCCACCCCCATCCCCATGGGCAATCACCACACTGTCTGTATCTATGAGTTTTTTGTTTCTTCTTTTTTGTCCATTTTTGCTGAATCCTCCCAACCCCCTCAAAAAGCCCCCCACCCCCTCAACAGCTATCATCCTGCTCTCTATGTATGAGTTTGTCTCTATTTTGCTTGTTAGTTCACTTTTTGTTGATTAAATTACACAGATAAGTGAAATCATATGATACTTGTTTTTATTTGCCTGGCTTATTACAGTTATCATAATGCTCTCCAGGTCCACCTATGCTGTCACAAGAGTTCCTCCTTTTTATGGCTGTGTAGTATTCCATTATATAAATGTAACACAGTTTTTTGTTTTTGTTTTGTTTTTACTGAGAGAGAAACAGGAAGGAAAAGAGATGAGAAGCATCAACTCATAGTTGTGGCACCTTAGTTGTTCATTGATTGCTTTCTCTTATGTGCCTTGACTGGGGGGGCTCCAGCTGAGCCAGTGACCTCTTGCTCAAGTCAGTGACCTTGGGCTTCAAGCCAGTGACTGTGGCATCGTGTCTGTGATCGAACCCTCAAGCTGGCAACCCCATGCTCAAGCCAGATGAGCCTGCGCTCAAGCCAGTGACCCTGGGGTCTCAAACCTGGGTCGTCCGCATCCAAGCCTGATGTTCTATCTGCTGTGCCACCACTTAGGCTGTATCAAAGCTTTTTTATCCACTCATCTACTGATGGGCACTTGGGCTGCTTCCAAATCTTGGCTACTGTAAATGCTGCTGCAATGAACATAGGGGTGCACACATTCTTTTGAATTAATGTTTTAGGTTTCTTTGGATAAATTCCCAGAAGTATAATTGCTGGGTCATAAGGCAGTTCCATTTTTAATTTTTTGAGATAACTTCATACTGCTTTTCACAGTGGCTGCACTAATCAACATTCCTGCTAACAGTGCACAAAAGTTCTCTTTTCTCCAAACCCTCGCCAACATCTGTTGCTTGTTGATTTAGTGATGATAGCCATTCTGATAAGTGTAATATCTAATTATGGTTTTAATTTGCATTTTTCTGATGATAAGTGTTGTTGAGCATCTTTTCATTGGTCTATTGGCCATCTATATGTTCATTTTAGAGAAGTGTCTAGTCAGGTCCTTTACCCGTTTTTTAATTGCATTTTTTTTGGTGTTGAGTTTTATAAGTTTCCTATAAATTTTGGATATTAAGCCTCTACCACCTGTATCGGTGAACATGTACTCACATTCAGTGGGTTGTCTTTTCATTTTGTTGATGTTTTCCTTTGCTGTGCGAAAACTTTTTACTTTGAGATAGTCCATTTTTTTTCTTGACAGAGACAGAGTCAGAGAGAGAGACAGAGACAGACAGAGAGACAGAGACAGACAGACAGGAAGGGAGAGAGATGAGAAGCATCAACTCATAGCTGCAGCACCTTAGTTGTTCATTGATTGCTTTCTTATATGTGCCTTGACCCAGGGGCTACAGCAGAGCGAGTGACCCCTTGCTCAAGTCAGCGACCTTGGGCTTCAAGCCAGTGATCTTTGGGCTCAAGCCAGCTGTCTATGATCCCATGCTGGTGAGCCTGCACTCAAGTTGGTGACCTCAGGATTTTGAACCTGGGTCCTCTGCGTCACAGTCTAATGCTCTATCTACTGTGCCACTGCCTGGTCAGGCACCCATAGAATTTTATGGTACATTTTAATCCTATTGAATACATTCATAGAGCAGAGCATTCCTAACAATATTTGAGGATTTCCTGAATTTCTTGACATCAATTTTAGAAAAACTATTTTTTTGTTTTAAAATTTCCATTTGCTTCTTTCTAAAATTAGTATTATAGTTTCTATTTCTCAGTTGAGAACTTCTATCTTTCCATTTATTTCAAGAGACATCCAGTGGGATATGTGAACCTAGAACGAAAGAGAGGTTTAGGGCTGGAACTATAAACCCAGAATCAACATTTGGAAAATAAATGGTAGCTGAACTGAAGTATACAATGTTGCCCAGGAAGAGTGTAAAGCAGGCACCTGTGGAGATAGGGATGGATTAATATGCTCTCTTCAAATGTGAAGACAGCCAAGTCATTCCTCAGCCTTCTCCTTTTCAGAGTGAAACAAATTTCAACTGCCCACTTCTGTTTTTTCCATACGTACTCCCTTTTATAGTTCTTTATTTAGTTTGTTCCCTGAACATTCGCTTGTTTCTGTACATTACACTTAAGTGAGAGAATTCAAATTAGAGGTAATACTTAAATAATGGTTCTGATTAACCAATAAAAATAACTACTTCCAGAGTATTTTATGATCTTTTTTTGTATGTCCCCATTCATATAATTTTAATCTTTTAAACATTTTTTTGTATCCTGGCCTGACCTGTGGTGGTGCAGTGGATAAAGCGTCGACCTGGGAACACTGAGGTCGCCAGTTCAAAACCCTGCACTGGTTCGGTCAAGGCACATATGGGAGTTGATGCTTCCAGCTCCTCCCCCCTTTCTCTCTTTCTCTCTCTCTCTCTCTCTCTCACTCTGTGTCTCCTCTCTAAAATGAATAAAATAAAAATAAAATTAAACATTTTTTTGTATCCTACATGGTATTTCTCTTACATAAGACAATATTGAGACAAGTCCCAAATAATTAAAATCTTGCTAAATAATTAAGAACCTCAAAGCATATCTAAGTTAATTTAAAAGAATAAGAACCAAACATGTAGTTATTGACCTGTTTGACAAATTAGTTTAGACATCTGTGTTGAAGGGTTATAAATAAGGAAAGAATGTTAATATTAACAATGCATTCAGTAGGTTACCATAATATATCTGGTTTAGTTCTTTAGAATTCATAGTCAGAATTTAGAAGACAATTGTGAATTGTGTAAGGTAGGGAATTGGATACATTAGTTAGTAATATTAATTTTTGCAGTGTTATAGCAAATGTCCAAATGATTTGGGAGTATTATGGTGATTTCTAAAGAGTGTGAAATTTTGTTTTGGGATAATGAAAACGTTCTAAAATTGGTTGTGGTGATGGATGCATATATACTCTGTGAATATACTAAACACAATTGAATTGCATACATTTAATATGTGAATGGTATGTATGTAATGATATGGTTTAATGCCTGAATTGTATGATATTGGTATTCCATCTCAGTAAAGGTGGCATTTTTTTTTTTTTTAAAGAAAAGTGGGCAATGGTGTTTATTTGCTAACTGTAGTTAGTTCAACTGCTGTATGTCTATTTTCCACTAAGGCAAGGTGAAGGGTAGAGTACCTGGCAATGTTGAAGATGGTCAGTCTCCTCCCCTTTCCCGCCAATCCGGTTCCTTTCTTCTCCCACTCTCTTTTGTTTTGGTCGCCAGATGCATACTGGTGAACACTGTAGTGTGCAGAGATAAAACTTCTAGTTTAGTAACTTGAACTTTTAACCTGTGGTTGGTTGGAAGAAAACAGTTTATACATCATTTTTAAATTGTTTATATACTTTATAATAACATTTATGTTAATTTTTAAAACGCAACACAGTTGTGTTATCTGTTTGGCTTTCTAGATCCATTTTCTCCCCTTCTCTTTCCTGTGGTTTTGTGCCACAAGAAACTTACTTTCATGGATAGCATCACACAGGCTCCCCTGGCTTCTTGTTGGCCAATGTAAGACACAGACAGGAGTTCAAAGGAGCGAGGGAAGAGAGCCAGGTATTGGTTTTCCCTAGGAGGCCTTAGTGTAGGCCACAATGGAGATCCTCTGATTCCTCTACTGAAGGTCAAAGTTCCTGTCAGACCCCTGTCCCATGCTGCAGTTCACCCCTAGTTCTAGAAACATTACTTTCTCCCTTCACCCTTTCAAGTTCAGAGATAGTAAGGGCTTCCTACTGTTACTATTCCTTGAATGTTTTACCATATCTCATTCTCTAAAACTGCCCATACCTCTGTAAAGAGTTCTGTTATCACCCCTCTCATGACCCTGGCTCTCATCAGTTTCCTGCTGGGATCCTAACATGGTTAGGATTAAACCATACTATATCTTGCATCTGGATATATACACATAGAGAAAGTATTACTAATCTCCCCCCCCCACACACACACACACATACAAAAAAAAAAGATGGAAATGATATACACCAACTTTGGAGTAGTGTTTTTTTTTGTTTTGTTTTGTTTTTTTTACAGGGACAGAGAAAGAGTCAGAGAGGGATAGACAGGGACAGACAGACAGGAATGGAGAGAGATGAGAAGCATCAATCATCAGTTTTTCGTTGCGACACCTTAGTTGTTCATTGATTGCTTTCTCATATGTGCCTTGACCGCGGGCCTTCAGCAGACTGAGCAACCCCTTGCTCAAGCCAGCAACCTTGGGTCCAAGCTGGTGAGCTTTTGCTCAAGCTAGATGGGCCTGCGCTCAAGCTGGCGACCTCGGGGTCTTGAACCTGGGTCCTCCACGTCCCAGTCCGACACTCTATCCACTGCGCCACCGCCTGATCAGGCAGTAGTGTTTATTTTTACAGAAGAAAGTGGTAATTAGGGTTTATTTAGCTATATATAAAGTGTCATAGTTTTGAAAATAGTATTGAATGAACAAAAACTTAAATATATATGGCAAATAGTTTTTTAAAAAAATCAGTCATGAACGCTTGCATGTCTCTTTTCTGTCTTTAAGAAGTGAAATAAAATTTATCTTATTTCTGATTGAACCTGTTTGTAAAAGAAGCTGCTCCACTTGATAGGTTGATATACATATGAATGTAAATTTGGGGTACAGAGACTAAGGAAACAGAAACGAAGCCTGGACTTTTAAGATGCAAGACTGGCTGAATTGTGTGCGCACACACAAATTGCTGAGTCTTTACACGTAACAACAAAGAGCCCTAGCTGGAGAGTTCGGTTAGTTAGAGCTTTATCTGGAAGTGCAGAGGTTGCTGGTTCAGATCCTGGTCAGGGCACATACAGGAATGGATCACTGTTTCTCTCTCTCTCTCTCTTCCTCTATCTCTAAAATCAACAAATAAAATAATTTAAATAACAACAAAGATAAGGTCCTATTGGTCCCTGGAGATGATGTGATGACATTACTCAACTAAGTTAGAGTTCTCATGGAAACAGGGTTCCAGGGCCATGTAATCTCTTGCAAAATGTATATGTGAATAAACTTGGAGTGGATTTAACCTTGAGGCTATGACAATGAGCACTGTCTGCCAGCTCTGTCTGTATCTGGTTTAGAGAGGAGAAGAGCACATGAACAATAGTGTAAACAGCATGAAAGACTGTGAAGAAGGCCATGGCCAGCAATTCAGTGTTTGCTTTAAATCCTCACTTCCTGAGCTAGAATCAGTTTTGCTAATTAGTCTATGGCTCAAATTACCTTTCTAGGTTCCTGGGAAAGACTCTTATGAAACTGATGGGCTGATCCACTAAGTTTTCTAGACCTCTTCTGAATTTCCATCGTCTCTCTTACATGCTTGGCACTTTACTACACCCTCCGTGGTGTTCAGCCATGTTGGTGTGCAGTTGGACTCCACTCCTATCTGTAGGGGTAGGTCCTGATTGATGTAGGCGTAAACCAAATGAAGTAATCTATCCCGGCCCCAGCCCTCACAGTGATTGACTCAGAAATATGTACATAATCTAATTAAAATCAACTGAGACCCAGGAAGATCTTGCAGGGGCTTCAGGAGAGATGTTCACTCTGCCTCTGGCCTTAGGGTAATAAGGATACAGGGAGATGGGACTATTGCAGCCATTTGCCATCGTGAGAGAAACCAGCTTGATGATGAAGTGCCAAGGGGGCCAAGGCAACCTGGGTCCTAGTGCTATAGCTAGGTCTAAAGTCAGGTTGTGCCTGGTGTCAGTCCTAACTGAGGATTTCATTATGGGAACTGACATCTATCTTCCTTCCTTCTTTTCCTTCCTTCCTTTCTCCTTCTTTCCCTTTCCCTTTCCTGTTCCCTTTTCTTCTTTCTTTTCTTTCTTTTGGCTAAATTTATTTTGAAAGCCCAACTAATACAGAGAGGCACATAGTACAATATGACTCCCAACTAATATCCTCTAATCAACTGACAAGGTTGGTTAGGTAAATTAGATAGGTTATTGATTGCTTAGGCAAGAATTGTGTTCAGATTATACTAACATAGGCACAGGCAGTGATTTATGTACCTAAGAGTTTATTCTTTTGTATAAAATAAGCCTGGAACTTGGCATTTGAGGATGGTACAGTAACCCTGATAGGCCAGGCCTATACTACATTTTTTGTTTCACTATCCTAGTCATTTCCAGTGTTATCTCAGGGTCCAATGTAGCTTCTGGACACTGGCCATCATGTCTGTTTTGAGGCAGAAGGGAGAAAGAAGAGAAAGAACAAAAGGCATATACTTTCCAGTTCAATCAACTTTCTTTAATGATTTTTCCCAGAAAGTTCACCTATTACATCTCATTGGCCAAAGTTTAATCTTTATTTTTCATGTGCTTTGTTTTTATTTTTAGTTTTTAGATTTTATTTATTGATTTTAGAGAGAAGAGAGAAAGGTAGAGGAGAGGGAGGAATGGGAAGCACGAATTTGTAGTTGCTTCTTGTATGTGCCTTGACCAGGCAAGCTAGGGGGCTTGAACTGGCAACCTCAGCATTCTAGGTCAGTGCCTTATCCACTGTGCCACCACAGGTCAGGCCAAAATATAATCTTATAATTTCATCTGGAAGAGAAGATTGTAAATATAATATTTTAGCTAGAACTATAGCCAACTCTGATAGACTAATTGATGGTATCTTTAATCCTCCAAATCTGTGAATATGTTACTTTACATGGCAAAAGGGACCTTGTTGATATGGTTACATTAAGAACCTTGAGGCCCTGGCTACTTGGCTCAGTCGTAAAGTGTTGGCCCATTTCTCTTCTCCCTCCCCCTTCTCTTTCTCTTTCTTCTTCTTCCACAGCCATGGCTCAGTTGGTTCGAGTGCATCAGCCCCAGGTGCTGAGGATGGCTCTGTGGAACCTCCGCCTCAAGCACTAAAAGTAGCTGGTTGTGAGCATGGCCCCAAGTGGGCAAAGCATCAGCCTTAGATGGGGGTTGCCAGGTGGACCCCAGTTGGGGCACGTGGAAGTCTGTCTCACTATCTCCCCTCCTCTCACTTGGAAACAAACAAAAAAAAGAATCTTGAGACAGAGGGATTATCCTGAATTTTGCAGGTGCTCCTAATGTATTTGCAAGGAGCCTTTTAGAGGGAAATAAGAGGGTTCAAGGCAGAAGAAGGAGATGGGGTGATGAAAGTAGAGGTTGCCCTGATGAACTCTGATGATAGAGAAATGTGTCACCAGCCAGGGAATACAGGTGGCCTCTGGAAGGTGGAAATAGATTCTCCCCTAGAGCCTCCAGAAGACAGGTCTGAGCATCACTAGACTTTTAGTCCAATGAAAGTGATTATAGTTTCTGACCTCCAGAAATGTGATATAATACCATTTGTGTTTTTCTAAGCCTTTAAATTTGTGAATTTGTTACAGCAGAAATAGGAGACTGATACACTCCTCTTGGTTAAGTCAATGTTCTGGTGCCACAAAAATAAGCTTTATTAGTTTCTACTGGAGTGGAAAGTATTAAACATGTGGAAGATTATGCATTCCCAAAACCTACTGCTGCTTTGGTACAGCCAGTTTACAAAATGATTAGCTTTACATTCACAAAAGTATGCCTCTTCTAAAAAGAAAATGGTCTTCATCAATGCACTTTAATTTGGAATCATAGTTGGCTGAAAAGTCTCCATTTGTCATTTTATCAGTTCGTTAGCTCATAAATGATATATTCTTTAGTGGTAATAATGGGGATGGAAGGGACTAATAGCACCACTATGTGCCACAACTTAAATTTAACAAAAGGAAAAAGAATGCAATTGCAACTGGACGTCAGAATGTGGAGTAGAGAATTTATAATTGTGTTAGAAAACTTACAACTACAAGTCTGATTGTCATGAATACAATGGTTCAAAAGGTATATTTCACTATTTTAGTCATAGTGTTATTTTTTAATGTTGTTGATACATACTAAACATTCTGGGAAATTTTGTACATTGAATATCTTCATTGAAATTGCAATACACCAAAATTCTTCCCCAAAACGTGCTTCTTACAAAGGCCATGAATATTTTTCTGTGTCTTTTGAGAATAGGTGAGTGAGACAAATCTTACTATAAACCAGTGAAATAAAAACAATCTAATGCCTAAAATAATAAACTACGATTATTATATTAGAAACAATTATATGTAGTACTCAGAGAAAAATGACTCTCCTTTAGAAGAGTCAAGGCAAAAAGTAATGAAAATCTTTATTGGAGGGTTTTTCATTATTGACTTTTCTGAACGGTGTTTAAACAAAGTCCCTCTGGCATGGCAACTGTTACCAGGTAGGGCTTTCCATCCTAAGGAGTTCAAGGAGATAAGCAGCGGCTTTTAATCAACAAGCCAGAGGAACCATATGTAGGCTGCAGGCTGAGTACACAATGCTTGTTCCCACTAGTCAACATGGAGACAAAATAAACAGAATCGAAATGGCCATGGCACAAATCTTTGTCTACATACAAGACATGCTGACCTTCAAGCCGGGAGCTGCTGGTGCCATTATACAGCACTTTAGTTTGGTTTTATGATTTTCCACCAACAGTGTGAACCCTTAGCTTATTTTGGCAAAAAAATAAGTTAAATAAGACTTCAGGAGTGTGTGTAGTAAAATATATATAAAGTTTACTATGTTAACCATTTTTGAGTGTACAGTTTAGTGCTATTAAGTGCGTTCACAATGTTGTGAAATCACCACCATTCATCTCTAGAACTTGTCATCTTCCCAAACTGAAACTCTATACCCATTAAACAGCAACTCCCTGTTCCTCCTCCCCTAGGACTGGCAACCACCATTCTACTTTCTATTTCTATGAATTGGACTACTTTAAATGCTTCATATAAATGGAATCATACAAGGTTTGTCCCTTTGTGTCTGACTTCATATAATGTCTTCAAGCTTCATTCATGTAGTAGCACGTGTCAGAATTTCATTCTTTTTAAAGGCTGAATAATATTCTTTGGCACATATAAACCTGATTTTGTTTGTCCATTCATTCATGAACAGACACTTGGGTTGTTTCCATATTTGGCTATTGTGAAGAATGCTGCTACGAATATTAGTGCACCAATATCTGTGTCTAACAGAAGAGTGGTTTTTAAATAGGTATCAGCTGATGGTTGTTGGAGCCAATTCAATGCCAGCCAATAGGAATCTCCAATTTGGGGTGCAGTGAAGAAGGAAACTAAATTCAGGATAAAACAGCTCAACTGTGATACAACACAACTGTAGAACAGCTCAGTTGTGATGTAGAGCAGCTGTCAAAAAATAGTACAGCTGTGAGGCAGCCATAGGGCTAGGTGGCCCTGAGGCTCGGGTCCCCTTTGGCTAGACAGCTCTGCTCTGCTCCTTGCCAATATGTTTGGCACTTTGCTGATCTGCCCTTCTGTGCTTTGGTCTGGTGTAGCCTGTGTAGGCCTTCTGCACTCTGCTCTGGTGTTGGGCAAACAAGTGTGTGAGGCTTGCTTGCTTGTCCTTTGCCTGATTGGTGCATGAGCACCGGGCAGTACCCTGTGGGGATAGTCTATGTAAGGCTGCAGGTGCTTGCCCTCACAGCGGCAGCCTGTAGATTGCGGATTGCCTGCTGCCTTTCAGAGGGGCCGTTTTTTTGCTATAGTTTGCTGGGGAAAGGGTTTTTCTCCTGGTTTTGTTTGCTCGTCAGCCCGAGAGAGGGAAGCGGTTTTCCCTGCCTGCTTGCTTGTCTGCCTTGTGAGACTCTAATAAATGGAATGGCCCACCATTTTCTGGCTCCAAAGTTTCTCTACGGTCTGCCCGAATCCAAGGTAAGCCTGCATGGTCACAGCCACCGGCTTTACACCTGGCAAGACATCGTCAGAGTTTCAGCTCAGCCAGGGAAAGACGGTCTTCAGTCTTGGTGAAAAGGGAAGGTGCACTCTCAGAGCCAGAGGGGAACTGGCTCACAGGACAGAAGTCCCCACCCTAGTTCCTGATTGGTCTTTCCTCATGCACTATGGGACTGCAAACCCTTGCAGTTTTATTGGTCTAAAAGTCACTGTCTTGATTGGTAGAATAGAGCTGCTCTGCTTGGTTAGGGCTGTGCAGCTCCAGTTGGATGGGGAAAGCCTCAGTCCTCTTGGGTGAACTAGGATTCCAGGGACTCCTTTATAAGGGCTGGCTCAGCTGGCAGAAACAGTGCAGGCAGACAGTTTAGTACAGGCTTCTTCCTGAAGCGCAGTTTGCATGAGGGACCCCTGTGTAGAAATGCTCTCCTTCTTTTGTTTTTTTGGGGGGTATTTTTTCGAAATGAGAAGCGAGGGATGGGGGTGGGGTGCGGAGTGAGGTGCAAGGGTGGGGTGCGGGGGAGGGTGCGGGGTGTGTGTGTGTGGGGTGCGGGGAGGTGTGGAGGATCGGGGGTGGCGGGGTGGGGATGAGGTGTGAGGGGCACCATATCAAATAAAGCGCAGATTCTCAAAACTAGCCATCTATTGCATCTCCTGGGATCTTTGAAAGTATATACTGTATACACTGTCTACTGGAAACACACCTTAGAACAAAAGACACACAGACTGAAAGTAAAGGGATGAGAAAAGATAGTCCATGCAAATGAAAACAACAAAGAACTAGACTTTAAAATAAAGGCTATAATAAGAGACAAGGAAGGACATTACATAATAATAAAGGGATCAATCCAACAAGAAGTTATAATGCTTGTGAACATAGGAGCACCTAAATATATAAAACAAATCTTGATGGACATAAAGAGAGACATCAATAGTAATACAGTCATAGTAGGGGATATTAACACCCCGTTGATATCACTGGATAGATCTCCCAGACAGAAAATCAGGCTAAAACAAACCAAGATTAGGCCACGTGGACTCCCGCATAGAAAGAGTGGAACTGGTCCCTGCCACTCTGGGTCTGCCCAGACCTCCTCAAGAACCTTCCAAGAAAGTCTGCACTGATTAAATGCAAATTCTGTCAAAATAACAATGGCATATTTTATAGGAATAAACCAAATAACCCTAAAATTTATATGGAACCACAAAAGATGCTGACTAGCTACAGCAATCTTGAGAAAGAAGATATTATGTTGCTATCAAACAATATACTACAAGGGTATATTGTAGTAATCAAAACAGTATGTACTAGCATAAAAAAAGACATAGACCAATGGAGCAGAATAGACAACCCAGAAATAAATCCACACCAATATTTTTAATCTATGAAAAGGAGGAAATAATATACAGTGAGTAAAGACATTCTTATCAATAAATGATATTGGGAAAACTGGGTTGATAAATGCAAAAGAATGAAACTGGATCACCTTTTATACCATATACAAGAACAAACTCAAAATGGCTTAAAGACTTAAATGTAAGACCGGAAGCCATAAAACTCATGGAAGAAAACATGGGCAGTAAACTCTTTGACATAGCTCTTACTAATTTCTTTGATGTGTCTGCTTGGGAAAGGGAAACAAAAAAGAAATAACAAATGGGACTACCTCAACTAAAAACCTTTTGCACAGTGAAGGAAACCATCAACCAAATGAAAAGACAACCCACTAAATGGTAGATGGATTCACCAATGATATAGCAGCTAAGAGGTTCATATCCAAAATATATAAGGAACTTATACAACTCAACACCAACCTCCCCCCCAAGATCCAATTAAAATGAGCAGAGGACCAGAATAAACACTTCTCCAAAGAGGACATACAGATGGACAACAGACATAGGTAAAGATGCTCAACATAACTAAGCATCATGGAAATGCAAATTAAAACCACAAGATACCCACTACCTGTCAGAATGGCTATTATCGATAAATCAATAAACAAGTGTTGGTGAAGATGTAGAAAAAGGGGAATCCTCATGTACTTTTGGTGGGGCTATAAATTAGTGTGGCCTCTATGGAAAACAGTATGGAGGTTCCTCTAAAAATTAAAAATAGAACTAACTACCTTATGACCCAGAAATTCCACTTCTGGGTATATATCTTAATAAAAAACACTAGTACTAAAATATATATGCATGCCTTTATTCATTGCAGCATTATTTAGAACAGCCAATATATAGAAGCAGCCTACGTTGCCCTGAATATACCAATGGACAAAGAAGACGTGGTACATCTATACTATGCAATATTACTTAATCATTAAAAGAAGAATGAAATCTTGCCATTTGCAATAATATGGATAGACCTATTATGTTAAGTGAAATAAGTCAGACAGTGAAAGACAAATACCATATAATTTCAAATTATGTAGAATTTAAAGAACAAAACAAATTCATAGACACAAAGAACAATTTGATGGGAGAGGTGGTTCGAGGAATGGGTGAAAAAGGTGAAGAAGTACAGATTGGCAGTTATACACAAAATCATGGGACACAGTACAGCATAGGGGACACAGTCAATGTTGTAATAATCATACACAGTATCAGATGTGTACTAGACTTACCAGGGTGATCACTTCATAAGTTTTATGTCTAATCACTGTTTTACACCTGAAATTAATATAATACTATATGTCAACTCTGAAAAAAAATATATATACTTCTGAGTATTTATTTGAAGAAAACTAACAAAAATATGCAACCCTATAAACACTGCAGCATTATTGACAATAACCAAGATATGGAAGCAACTTGTTTGTCCATCAATGGATGGATGGATGGATAAAGAAGTTATAAAATAAATGTCATGGGGATGTAATGTACAACATGAAAAGTATAGTTAATAACACTATACGGCATGCTTGAAAGTTGCTAAGAGTAGATCTTAAAAGATCACAAAAAGAAATTTGTGACTGTGGGGATATTAACTAGACTTATGTGATAATTATTTCTAATATATACAAATACTGAATCAATGTTGTTCACGTGAACTAATATATGTTCATTATAACTCACAAAAAATTAAAGGGGAAAAAATCACATTTATTTACATAGATTCTAAAAAGCTTTTGATAAAATTCAACACCACTGCAGATAAAAATATGCAAGAAAATAGAAAATGAGATCTTTCTAAAAACATGATTAAATATATAAATATAAATAAAAATGTTACTCATTTTATATAAAAGTTTATTCCTGACACCAAGGCAAGGATGCACACTCTTTCCATTATGATTTAACACTGTACAAATAAAAGTATTAATGCAACTGGAGAAATCAAAGGCATAAGAAAGGGTAAATAAAAAGTAAAATTATCTTTTTGCAGATGATATCATGATAGTATACCTGAAAAACTTAAGGGAATTAATAATAAAACTAAATTAAAAAATCAAGTAGCAGAATATAAATGAAATATACAAAACCCAACAGCCTTAATAGAGAAAGCACACGCACTGAGTTTTATTACATAAGGAATAAGACCTGCCCCAGTGGGGGAGAGGGTGGGGGCAGGGGAAGGTTGAGTGCCAGGGCAATCACGACCAGCCTTCCTGAAGCCCTGATGTGGTTTGCAGGGGCATCTGGAAAGTTGGGCATGTGCAGAGCCCCGGTGAGAGCACAGAGGGCAGCGGGGGAAGGAACGCCTGTGGAAAGCTGTGCCATGAGGTGGGGCGGGGGGTGGTGGTGGTGGTGGTGGTGTAGGTTTTCCTCTGGGACAGCAGAGCTGGTGAAGGCGGATGAGCTGGAGGCAGAGAAGAGCAAGGACAGAATGAAAACCACCATCATCTCTGCATTTGTCTCTGCATCTAAGCACCATGATTGTACGAGTAACGGCAGCTGCTTTACTTTCACATTCTAAAGCTCTTGCAAATTCCCCCGGGCAGCTCTAACATGAGCACAGGGGTTCTGGGAAACAGTCCCAGCTTAAGCCAACACAGTTCACACCACACAGGAGCATACCCCAAGGAAGGGGCTCAGTGGGCTGGTCATGTTCTGCTTCTTGATTTGGGTGGTGATTTCATGGTTGTGTTCACTCTGAAATAATTCACTGGCCCATACACTTAGGATTTGAGCCCCATTTCCCTAAATATATTGTACTTCCACTACACAATCATTTATAAAAGAAAATAAACATTACAAAGTCATTGAAATAATTTGGTACTCTTTATCCCCTCCACCATGAGCATCTGGGAACACCTATTTCTAACACGCTGTGCCATTAGGCACTCCATGGCATCTTGAACCGATGGCACAGTGAACAGGTCAATCTAAGTCCACTTATTCAGTGACCTGTAGTTCATACACAGCCTCGGCCTCTTGGGAACTATTACAAATGCATAAAGACTTTAAAATTCAGATACATAATACCATTAATTAAGAATTCCTTAAAATGGTCCCTCAAATCTGTATATTCCAATATGGCAACCAACTTGGCTATTTCTATTTTAATTTAAATTAATTATCATTTGAAATTCAGTTACCCAGTCACACTGGCTATATTTCAAGAGCTCAATGGCCACACATGGCTAGTGTTCACCGAATTAGCAATCACAAACGTAGAACATTGACGTCGTCACAGTTCTATTAGATAGCACTGCCTTAAATCATGGAGCTCTGAGCCCAGTCTTTTCAACATTCACTAAATGTCCGCGCTTCTGTAACTCTGTTGTTCCAGGTGGAGACAGAATGCCTTTCCTAGCCATCAACTTCCATATTAACCTCCTTTCCATTTCTAGGCTGGGTGCTGGGGAGTGCAAATCACTATCCTGTTTTTAATGCCCTGACTGGATCCATCCCTGAAGCCTGGGGAACACTGGAGGTCTCTGTTACACAAAGGGCACATAAGCACGTGTGTGTGTGTGTGTGTGTGTGTGTGTGTGTGTGATACCTTCCTCAGCCTACTGCCAACAACAGTGGGTTCAAGAAGCTGTTGCAACGAGCTCTGGATCCCTTGCACTATAGCGCCGTGTGTCTATACTGCTCTCACCCCGACAACATGCTCATCACTAGCTATCCCACCTATAAGCAACTTTTTCTTTTCAAACCACAGAGACCTTATAAGTATTAACTCATGGAATGACTAATAAAACATCATTACCTGGGACCAATAAGTCCAGGCATGGCTCTCCCTGTGACACAGCTCTTCCCCACAGCTGCAATATAGAAAAAGGCCTACAGTGGCTTTATGGCAGGGAGCCATGTGAATATCAAGGTGCATGCTGGGTATAGCCAACCCAGCTCAGTCGGTAGGGACCCCAGTTCATTTCCAGAAAGGTCCTTAGCACTTGTGAACCTCTGGACCCCGGGAGAGTGCCTTTGGGCCAGTATGTCTGCTACTAATAATAACAGTTCCTGCCAAAGCCAACTCCTTGATCTCAGACAGAAGAGGTTTGTAGATTTCCTCAGCGCCTGGAGCCAACTCGCTCCAATCAAGCCACAGATGCAGGAGAGGAGGAGGCGGAGGGAGGGAGGGGGAGAGAGAGGGAGAGAGAGAGAGAGAGAGAGAGAGAGAAGTGGATGGATGCTTCTCTTGTGTGACAGCGAATCAAACCCAGGACTTCCACACGCCAGGCTGAGCCTTGTAGGTTTCTGATTCCTATTGCCTGACACTCAACACAAGTGTTAACATCTCTTCCCCCACCTTCAAGGCCACTTCTGCCTCAACTGCTTCTGGTGTTGTACTAGCTGAAAAGAAACATAGCACCCTATGGTTTTGTTGTTGTTGTTTGGGGTTTTTTTTTTTTTTTGGCTGATTCTCTATAGTATAGCCCCATCTTTCCTTCCTTCCTTCCATCAGAATTAATAAAAAATATCAGGGTTTTGTTTCTGTTTGTTTTTTGCCTCTTGAGTTGCCTGAATTTGGTCTGCAGATGGCAGCACTAGACTTTTCCTCGTCTCCACTGCCTGTCAAGACACACAAGAAAGCTCTTGAGCTGTCATGGAGACCTCTGGCTTCACTGTGAGCCTGGAAACGAGTGTGGAGCGGAAAGCCGACGGCTCGCTGTAGAGTCCTGGCGCAGTCATGCACACAGGCCTTGTACCCTCTCCGCATTTTCCTTTTCATGACATCTCAAAGGAGGGCCTTGTAAATCAGTCAAAACCCCCTTTGCGGCTTAGTCTCTGAGAAGTCCAGCCATATTTCTAGAGATGCCTTTCCCCACCCCACTTCCTGCTTCCAGAGCAGGCTCTCCACCCAGGCTATGTCCATGGTGGGACATCTGTTCCCCACTTTGTCAGTCCCCATGGGGATGAGGTGTGTCTGCCTTCTGCTGAGATCTCCCTAAGGAATCCAGGTGATTTCCCCGGGACTTTCTTATTTTCCTAAACACAATCCATCTTCCCTTTGATGTTTCATGCTGACCATAAAAGCAGAGGGTGGGGGGATGGGGGTGGTGATGGTAATTTTGATTTATATCGAAATTCTTGTTTACAAAAGACAACATAAAGTGAAAACAAGTGCTCAAAGATGTAAGTCCAGATTAAATAAAGACTGCCTACAATTAAATAAGAAAAATAGAATGCAATTTTTAAAAAATGGGCAAAGAATACAACAAAAGCAATTCAGAAGGAAAAAACATCCAAAAGGTTTATGAACTTATAAGATAAATTTCAACCTTACTAGTATGCAGATGCAACAACTGTCGTGGTGACAATGAACTACTCAGAGACCAGATGACATGCTCTGAGGGATCGAGAGGAGGCAACAGCCCAGTCAGCAGACCGAAGGACTGAGGCCCCGTTCCCAGCCTTACTCTGATATTAGCCATACAAATTACTCAAGGAAGCAGATAGAAATTCTCGGGGTGGGGGGTGGGGGGAGTAAAGAACAAGGAATGTGCTGAATCCTAATCTCAGTTCTGAGAGCCTAAACATTTCTGTTACTGAATCTTATCCTGCTGTTTTGCTGTTTCCAGCACGCCCAGTTTTTAGTACGAGTCAGAGAGGTTCCTGGACTCTCACCCGCTCAAGGCTTTCACCCTAGAATGCCTTGCTGTCTCTGATTCTTCACAGCATATTCCTACAAACAACCATTTTCTATTTCCCAATTGGAAAAAGAACCCATCGGGTTTGGAGCGGGCATGGGAAGCAGGTATCCTCACACAGCTGGTACAGGCAGAGGGAGGGCAACCATGAAATGCGTGGAGCCTAAAATAAACTAAGTCTGACTATACACAGAAAGACACGCACAGTTCTTTTCTTTATCCCGTTAGGGCTAAATCCGTTTCTACAGGTACCATGCATCCTTGGAGGAAAAATGTAGATCTTTCCACGAGTTTCACTAAGTCAAAGAGAACTTAATGAGGTTAATATTGACTAACACAGCAGAACTTCAATGTGTCAACACGAAGGTGACCAGATTTTAAAATTGGTAAAGCGGGACACCATTGATGGTGGTGGTGGTGGGGGCTCTTGATTAAAAATTTGGTCTATATGGAGCAAAAAAAATTTTCATAGGTTGCAAAAATAGTATTGTAATATATATTTTGAAATTTCAACATAAGTACAATTTACAAATATAGTACATTAAAAAATTATGTATAGCATTATTTTATTCTTTGGCATATTTCTCATTTGAGTGAATTCTTTTTAGTAGATTGCTGTCGTTTAAAAGGTCATGAAATTTTTCATAAGAATTTGTTAAATTCTATTTCACACATAAAATGGCTTTCAAAGTCTCAACACTTGTGATTTTTCTGATGTCCACACTTTATTTACCATAGAAAAAACGCGTTCAGTCGCAGCATTAGTTCCTGGTAAAGACAGCGCGTATTCCACAATTTTTAGTGCATTATTGTATGGAACATGGTTTATTTCAAAATGATGAAATATTTCTAACCATTTTCTCTATTGTGCTTTTTGCTGATGCCCAAGATTTATCCTTTTCCTTATCAATCTATTTTTTTAATAATGATATCTCATTTAAAAGATCATTTTCAGAAATATTACTATATGGGAAATTTTGAGTGAGTCAGAGGGATCAGGTTACATGGTCCCGAAACCGATGCAGGGCAGCGCCACCAGCGTGCTCACACAGGAGCAGTTGCACACACTCCCCTCCTGAACTGGTCCTTGCGGCAGCCCGCTGGAGGAGCGGCTTGCTCCTCGCAGAGCCAGAGCCCCAGGCTGGCGCCAGGACACGGGCCTATGGGTAGTTAGGGGACTTGACAGCTGCCGCCCCAGCAGGTACGTCCAGCCTGAAGTTCTTTGTTTCGGGGCGCTTGGGGCAGCCAGCTCTTGCGGCAGTGCAGGCACTTCTAGGTCGAGGCAGGGTCTTCCAGCTGAAAACCGTATATTCCCTTCCCACTCTCCTGCCATTCCCTAGCTTTTCGTACATTCTTTCCAAAAATCAGGACTTTTTTAAAACGCCACGGGATGTGGGATAAATTGTTAAAAATTGGGACTGTCCCGCCAAAAGCAGGACGTCTGGTCACCTTAGTCAACACGGTGGGTAACCGTGTCTGCCTCTTAAGCTTATGAAAGACCCTCTTGAAAAGGAGTGGGGAAGGAAAGAAAACAAATTAAGGAGAGGGGGAAAAGTCACCTGTCATTTAACTTTCCTGAAGTTATCAGGATACTGTTAAACTTTGATATTCTCCTGGAAATACAGTTGATTTAAATTGTTTTTCACTCACTCCAAAGCTGGTTGTGTTTGAAGATGACTCGAAAGTAGTGCCTTCCAACCTTTTTCATGTGACACACAGCTAACCACATGCTATTCGTAGGGCACACAGGCA
Source organism: Rhynchonycteris naso (assembly GCA_037038555.1). NCBI lineage: Eukaryota > Metazoa > Chordata > Mammalia > Chiroptera > Emballonuridae > Rhynchonycteris > Rhynchonycteris naso. The sequence goes on along the minus strand of CM072997.1, from coordinate 37,325,375 downwards.
GTTCTGGGGATTTGCTGTCTTCCTGGAAGCTTGGTGAGGTGATACCGCTGTATCCAGTTGGAAGCTTCCGCTCCCAGAAAAATTCTGCACTTATCACGCTCCCGCTAGTGGCCAGTCACTACCTTTCTCTTCCTTTGATCAGGTAAGAGCAAGCAACACCACGCCTCACCCGCAGCACAAACCTCCTGAGCATTTGCTTCCAAACAAGACAGAATACTGTAAAGCATGTTCTTAGAAAAATACTTCTTTCAACTGTCTATAGTATTTAGGGATGCTTACATAAGAAATACCCATGTTGCTGCATCCAAACCCCACTGAAACTAGAACCTGAAATTAGGATTTACAATGCTAAGTGTAGGACAAGCAAACAGAATGGACATCCTTAGCGCTGGCTCTATCAGGATTGACTTCACCTGTTCTTTTACACGGCTGTGAGTCGCTGAGTCAGAAGTATCTGCTTATTGGCTTTCTTTTTCCTTCACTTGCTTGAACGCCCTTTTCTGAATCTAAATACCTCTCATTAACCCTTTGAGTAGTATGAAGGTTCATGTACATGATCGTGCCTCCTGATCATCCAGAGTACGATCATACAAAAATTTTTATTTCAAAAGTGTGTAAGGCAACATTAAAAAAAGGCAAATGTACATTCTTCTTGTTTCCATAAATTGGTTATCAAACAAACATGATTTTAAATTAATAAAATTGTAACTGGAACTAATTTTTTTTGAATGAAAACTCACTCTCAGGGGTCAGCGAGCATGAAAAAAACTCACTAATCAAATAATTAAAATGCCAAGTGGTCCTGCTAATTCTCACCCTCATTTTAGCTTGCTTACCACGAGTCCACAAACGGTAAATTTCAGCGATGATGCCTGGGGTGCGATTAGAAATTTTTCGTGCGTGATGTGGTATTTATGCCAACGTTGTTGGATCGGGGCCCAAAAAACAGGCAAGCACACATTAGGGTCCCGGCTGCCCTTCTTTAGATGCTGATGGAGATCAGTGCAAACGAGAGCTTTTAAGATCCTATTGCTCAAGGGTGGGAGATTTCCCAAGCAGATACTTTCCCCATCCAAATGAAAAATAGGAGACACTTGCCCTGCCTTCGGAAGCTGCAGGTGTTGTTCACATAACCCTGAGACACAGCATGTGGGGCCCGCACTGGTTACCCTTTCCTGAGCCCCATTTCTTATTGTTTTGCTTATTTTGAAAAACACCACCACCACAAAGGTGGTCAGTCATTACCTTCCCCTTCCTTTCTTGGTCAGGTAAGAGGAACACCTGGAATGGGGAAGATCAGCATCATGCCTCATCCACATTGATCCAAATAAAAAGCTAAGGACGCCCAAATTTAAGCTTTATTTTTTGCAAAATGTTAAATGCTGGCATAACTGTATTAGATGAAGTAGAACTCTTAAGTTTATATAACAGTACTGTCCTCCACTGCGTACAGAAATCATTTCAGGGGTTTGTTTCTCCACAAGTATATTTATAATCAAATACCTTGAAGTATATATGAATCTGTAAGATACAGTGCCATAAGGAACTTGTCATTTTAGTCTGTTTTGTAACCTTTCATCTTCTCATCTCTTCAAGGTTCCCTTTTTATTCTATCCCATTTCCCGCAAACCTTTCATTAAATTGATTTTGGAAGTTACTTTCATAAACCTCTTATTCTTTGAGCATTCTTTATACAATATTTTCTCATTGGGGATACTAATTGCATTTTATTTTTCTATTTCCTGCACCAGTTCTGTTCCCTGTGAGTGCCCCCACCCCCAGACTTGCTTCCATGACTGTCCTTTCAGAGGCTTTCCTCACATGGCCACGCCTGCTCCGCTCCTTTCCTTACAAGTGTTACTTGCTGACACACCTTGTGTGCTCCACACCTGATCCTGTGGACCCAGCCAGCACGCTCGCTTATATATGAAAGAGAATCTACTGCAAGGATAGTTCTCTTAGGGAATCAAATGAAGAATTCACTTGTGTCCTTCCTTCTTGTGAAAAGAGCCAAAAAGCATCATTGCTCAATAGAAAGATGGAATGATAGGGGGCTTTTTGGGGTGCAAATAGAGAAAAAGTCAAGCTAATGTAAATTTTAAGGTGGAATTACTTATAGAATTGGGATATCTTACAGGAAGAATGAAGGGTAAAAACGCAGCGCTAGGAAAGGCAGGAACAGAAAACTGCAGTCTCGGGAACCTGAGGAGTGCTCTAGCCATTTTTCAATTCTGCTTCTCTTCATGTCCAAGCTTTCTTTTTCTTTCTCAACAACTAACTACTATTTGGCCCACAGGGAAAGCAGGAAATGAAGTTCCACCCCCCACAAAAAGGCTCTATCTCAATTAAAAAATTCCCAGGGAAGGGGGGAGGAAATTCTTGATTGGCTCAGACTGGCTCAGGAGCAGCCCTGCTGACACCACTGTGGCAAGTAGAAGAGAATCTCATTGTGTGACATCAGGATCCGCTTCCACAGCGGAGGAGAGGATGACAGGCAAGGACGTGAAAACAGCCTTAAAATGACACCCCTAAAGATGTTTTTTACAGGGACTTTATGACAGGCCTTTTTCTTTCTAAAATAAACACAAATTTGGATGCTGTCCTTCTGAATAAAGCATGTCCCTCTGAAGGTACATCCCTGAGTAAAGAGGAATTTGCTAGTGACCTTGAACATGCTGTTTAATCTCAGATGTAAGATGGAGATTTAATAATCATAAAAGCATAAGAAAAAACTCACTTTAATAATAAGAAAAATCATTTAAATTATATATACATATAAACACATACACAGAAGGACAACACACTTACTATATACAAATTCTGTTTCTCAACTTCAGTTACATATACTGCATAAACAGTGGTAAGAATTCCTAAAAAGCTATTATATTTATTTGAGTCCAAGTCTCCTACTTATTCCTTTTCCACAATTAGACTGGGTCTTACAATTCCTATGCACATTTATATTCCCCTAAAAAATAAGCTAATAGTATATTTAACAAGTATTGTTACCTTAGATCCAAGAACATAAAATATTTGAAATAAGAAAAGGGATTTTATCTGTTTTTTTTAATCAATTCTTTATTCCATATATTCAATTCCCAGAATTCCTACATTCCTAGTGATCTTGAAATGGAAACCAGGTCATGTTATTGAACATGGTCCTATTTTTTTTTTTGGTCAGAAAACCATCATCAAACACAGATAACACATTTTTAATTCAGTGCAATGTTCTGAATGAAGCCCAGCCTTCCACATCTCAGTCTATGTAGCTAAGATACATACAAATGAAAAGTAAAACAATTAGCTCAATTATCTGTCTTCCTACCACATAATCATTTTAAATAATTTTTATAGCTAAATTACATAATTGTGTTGACATCAGAAATATTCCCTATTTATCTTTCCTTTAATAAGCAACTATTTTTTCTATATATCTGAAAAACTACCCATGCAATAATAGTAACTAACAAGGCACTAAAAAATGAGTGATTGACAATGATGACATATGCAGAAACATAACAAACATTTCTTTCAAATAAACATGTGCTCTAGTTCTGTATTTAAGGAGTTGTATTGAGAGATCACACCTGTCTTAGTACTGTATTCCGAACACCTATCACAGTGCCTGGTACACAGGTGTTTAACATATAGTATTAAATGCACAGATTAATAAACAGTAGAAGTGAAGACTTAACTGTATTCAACTCCAAGCTGACTGAAAGATTACTATAGTCCATTCCAGCCTTGGGGACAATTGTACTAAAAACGTGAAAGGAAAAGAATAGAACAATATACAAATTCTTGTAGAAATGATAATCTTTGCATATCTATCAAAAGATCATTTATCACATGCTAAATACAAAATACATGTTGGATATTTCTAAAATTATGATTTCCATTTTGAGGTTAATAATAAGCTTTGAAACAGAAAACACTCATCCACTCACACAGTTACCCAATACTCCTTCGCCAGCTGAGGTGCCTCATATAATACAATAGGTATACAAGAGCTTCTGAGCCATCCTAACATTCCCGCTGCTCTGATAAATGAGAGACAAGTTGTAGGCAATATCCCTTCTTAAGTCTACCTGGTCGACTTCTATACCCTAGGGGAAAAAAATGAATGAGTTACATTTCAAAGTGACAACCAGAAAAATTTTATGATACACAGTTTCTTAATTGTTAGTGTTCAAAAAGCCATTAAAATTCATAATACTAAAAAAATTAAATTATGCATCTACCTTAAGACTTAAACTTTTATCAGATGATGCTGATTCAGTTAATCATTATAGTAACTATATCATCAAATATTTTTAAAAGTCCAACCAATAAGTTTAAAGAAAAACTCTTACCCACAAGCCACTGCAAAATAAACTCAGATGAATAAAGGATTTAAGAGCTAAACAATGAGACCATAAAAGAAAAAAGAAAGGTTGAATAATAATATAATCTTGGATAAGAAAGGCCCTTCTAAGTATAATAGCAGAAGTAGAAACTATAAAGAGAAAGATTAATAGACATGACTTCATAAAACACATAAAAATTTTGCAGGTACAAAAATAAACTATAACACAAATGACCAAATGCAGGGGGAAATACCTGTACTATATAATAGAAAGGCACAGAAAGAATGGGTCTGGGAGGACATACACACCAAATTGATTGTAATACTTTTTTTTTGACAGAGACAGAAAGAGGGACAGACAGGAAAGGAGAGAGGTAAGAAGCATGAAGTCTTCATTGTGGCATCTTAGTTGTTAACTGATTGCTTTCTCATATGTGCCTTGAGTGGGGGGTTACAGCAGAGCGAGGTACCCTTTGTTCAAGCCAGAGACCCTGGGCTTCAAGCCAGCAACCCCATGCTCAAGCTGGTGACCTCGAGGTTTCAAACCTGTGTCCTCTGCATCCCAGTCCAATGCTCTATCTACTGTACCACCACCTGGTCAGGCTCTTCTTTCTTTCCTTTTATTTTTAACTTAAATCACAAAGCAATCAGGATGGCTGCAGGGTATGTAAAAGCTACACTCACCTCCTCCAAGGACCAAACTGGATTATAACTAAAATACAGACAATAACGCCAGTAGCTACGCCACCATCACAGACACTGGTCCATGTAGATTTTGGTTTGCATTTAATCTGGATCGATTGTAAAGAAACAGTGGAGCCAAAACTGGTGGACCATTTTCCTTTACACTAGACTTGTACCGGCCAATGAGTAAAATATAAATACACGGGGCACCAAAACCTACTCTTTGGTCCTCCGGTTCCACAACCAGGAGAATCTTTCCAGTTTTCCTAGAATCAAAGGCCCCCACCTCACCAGTTTTATTCACCTCTCTTTCCCATCTTCTTCTTCTGGGCAAACTGGCTTCTCCTTTCTGCATTCCGCCATTTTGGCTGCCTCCTCCATGTGGTCTCTCTGCCCTGCTACAATATGGGCTCTTCCTCTCTACAAGAACGTGGTCACTCTCTCCAAAATGGCCTCCTAGCTCCTCCTTTTAAAACTTTTCCAAAGGGACAACCCCTCCTCCAGCACACATTAGCATAACTAAGCCCCTTCACAAGCAATTAAGAGCAATTAGCTGTTATCACGTGAGCAGTGGCCATCTTTAACAATAAGAGTGAGAAAAAATAACTTATCTGCCCGACACAGAGCAGTCAACTTGCAGTACCAACTGAAAAGTAGCCAAAGAGGTCTTACAACCAAAGAGTCACAGAAGAAGCTACACCAGGGGTCAGGAACCTATGGCTCGTGAGCCAGATGTGGCTCTTTTGATGGCTGCATCTGGCTCGCAGACAAATCTTTAATAAAAAAATAATGTTAAAAATATAAAACATTCTCATGTATTACAATCCCTTCATTTCCTACCACTCATGTTCATGATTGCTGGTGGCTGGAGCCAATCACAGCTGTCCTCCGGGACAACACCAAATATTTATTGGATAAAGCGTAACGTACACGGGTTGTTGTGGGGTCAGGAAGTAAACTTCCCTCCTTTTAATCAAGTAGTCAGCTAGTTAATTGCAGAAACCCTTTTGACGAATAAGATGGCTAAAAGAAAAAAAAAAGAGTATCGTACTTTTCAGCAGGAATGGACAGAGGAATTCACCTTTGTGGAGAGAGCAGGTTCTGCAGTGTGTTTAATATGAAATGATAAAACTGCATCGATGAATCAGTCAAATATAAAGCAGCACTTCGACACATGCCATACTACATTTGCATCGAAATATCCAGCAGGGGACAGCAGGAAAAAAGCACGTCAAGAGCTACTGTGCAGAGTGCAAGCTACTCAGCAGCAACTCTGTTTGGACACAACAAGGAGACAGGAATTCAGCTAGCTTTGCTGGTGCTTTAGCAATTGTGAGAAACAGAAAGCAATTCACAGATGGGGAATATGCCAAAACATTCATGCTTGATGTTGCCAATGAACTTTTTGACGACTTTTCGGATAAAGAAAAGATAATCAAACGAATAAAAGACATGCCTCTGGCGGCAAGAACTGTCCATGATCGTACCATCATGATGGCAAATCAAATTGAGGCAACACAAGTGAAGGACATAAATACAGCACCATTCTTTTCTCTTGCTTTGGATGAGTCAACAGACGTAAGCCATTTATCCCAGTTCAGCGTGATTGCAAGGTATGCTGTTGGTGACACACTACGTGAGGAAAGTCTTCCTGTTTTGCCTATGAAAGAGACAACGAGAGGGGAGGATTTATTCAAGTCTTTCACTGAGTTCGCTAAAGAAAAAAATCTACCGATGGATAAACTTATTTCAATGTGTACAGATGGTGCTCCGTGCATGGTGGGGAAAAACAGAGGATTTGTAGCGCTTCTTCGTGAACATGAAAAGAGACCCATCCAAAGTTTTCACTGCATCCTACATCAGGAGGTAATTTATGCTCAGATGTGTGGCGAGCAGCTTGGTGAGGTGATGTCACTGGTCATTCGAGTGGTCAGCTTTATTGTTGCCCGAGCTTTAAATGATTGCCAGTTTAAAACACTGCTGGATGAAGTTGGGAATAATTATCCTGGTCTCCTTCTGCACAGCAATGTGCGTTGGTTGTCAAGAGGGAAGGTGCTCAGCTGTTTCACGGTTTGTCTGAGCGAAATCCTGACTTTTCTTGAAATGAAAAACGTCGAGCATCCGGAGTTACCTAACACTGAGTGGCTCCTGAAGTTCTACTATCTCGTGGACATGACTGAACATCTGAACCAGCTCAATGTGAAAATGCAAAGCGTTGGAAATACAGTCTTATCCCTTCAACAAGCAGTGTTTGCATTTGAAAACAAGCTGGAACTCTTCATCGCCCATCACCGACATTGAAACAGGTCCTTTACTACACTTTGAAAAACTGGGAGAGTTTAAAGATGCATGCACAGCAAGTGACCCTGCTCAACATCTTGATCTCCAGCAGCTAGCGGGCTTCACATCTAATCTGCAGTCATCCAAAGCACGCTTTGGAGAACTTCATGAGCGCACTCGTCTTTTTAAGTTCATCACCCATCCACACAAGTGTGCAGCGGACAGCGCCGACCTAAGTTACATCCCCGGTGTCTCCGTCAGAGATTTTGAGCTACAAGCTGCTGACCTGAAGGCCTTAGACATGTGATGAATAAGTTCAAGTCACTGAATGAAGATTTGGAAATATTTGCACGACAGCAAGCAGAGTTGGTGAGCAAACACTAGTGGGGAGAAATGATAAAACTTCAACCCGCGGACCAGCTAATTGTCAAAACTTGGAACATGCTCCCCGTCACATACCACACAGTGCAGCATGTGAATATTGCTGTACTGACAATGTTTGGCTCTATCTATGCATGTGAGCAGTCTTTCTCATATCTACATAATGTTAAGACCAACCTACGATCACATTTAATGGATTGAAGTCTCAACGCCTGCATGAATCTTAACCTCACCACGTATCAACCAGACTACAAAGCCATCAGCAAAACCATACAGCACCAGAAGTTGCATTAATGGTAAGAAGTACTTTATTCATTATTGGTTAACAACAGCATAACAACATTATTAAAGAGAATTCAGAGACTTATTGTACTTTAAAAGTGTTGGTTTTATATAAAATGAACACATTTACTTGTATTTAGTGTTAAACATATTGTACAGCTCTCACGGAATTACATTTTAAAATATGTGGCGTTCATGGCTCTCTCAGCCAGAAAGGTTCCCGAGCCCTGAGCTACACTGTTTGTACTGGTAGGAAGTGCAGACAAGCGGAAAGGGCTGGCCCCAGTCCTATGGATGGCGGCTGAGACTCCGGAAGGGATCTTAGCTGCAAAGGTTCCTTTTGAGTAGCATGAAGTTTCAACCCTAAACCAGGATCACCAGCCCAGAGCACGAGAGCCAGAAAGAGGCATCTGGTGACATCTGGCTATGGAAAATGGCAGTGACTCTGTCCTCCAGGAGAAACAAGAGATGGCTGGAGACACAGGTGCCCTCCTAGAGGGCCAATGCACAAAATCTTGTTCACAGCCACAAACACTGGGCTCTGATGGAGAGTGGAACAGAACAGAGTTGGCAAGGACAGTCTGGGGTGTGTGGCTTTTGGGAGAGAGCTCAGGGGACAGGTGGCGGGACGATTGTGCTATGTCACCATATCACACTGCAGATGCCATTTGCCTTGGGTGGAGCATTCCTCTCCCATTGGCATCAGCCCGAGGAAAAGCAACTGTCCCATCCTCTGGGCTCCAGAACAACAGTAAAAAAAAAAAAAAAATCCTCTGAACTGTACAGTTTGTAGAATATATATCTCAAAGTTTTTTCTACTTTATATAACTTATATAATTTAATTTATAGCCCAAACCAATAAAATTAAAACCTCTGGGAGGCGGCACCTGGGCATCTATGCATATATACTTTTAAAGGTCCCAGGAGATGCAATAGACAGCTGGTTTTGAGGATCTGCGCTTTATCTGATATGGTGCCGACAGGGTCTGATGGTGGCTTTGTTTTTGCATTTATTGCTAATCCTAACACCTACTAGCTATATAGCCTGCTTTACCTGCATTACTTCCACATCTGTTACTCCACTCCCTGGCACTCAGGATACTGTTTGACAGGGTAAGCAGTTTACCAGATACAGAGTTCAAAAGAAGGGTAATAAGAATGCTCAAGGAACTTACTGAGAACTACAACAGCATAAAAGAAAACCTAGAAACTATAAAAAAAAGTCAGAAATGAAGAATATAATATCTGAAATGAAGAATACAATTTCTAAAATAAATATTACACTAGAAGGAATATATAGTAGGTTGGATGAAGGAGAGGACTGAATCAGCAATTTGGAAGACAAGGTAAAAAAAATATACCCCAAACAGAGGAGCAAAAAGAAAAACCAATTAAAAGGCCCTGGCTGGGTAGCTCAGTTGGTTAGATCATCATCCTGATAAACTAAGGTTGTGGGTTCAATCTCGTCAAAACACATACAAGAATCAACCAATAAATAACTGGAACAAATTGATGTCTCTCTCTAAAATCAATTAAAAAAAAGAAAGGCCCTGGCAGGTTGGCTTAGTGGTAGAGCGTCGGTCCAGTGTGTGGAAGTCCCAGGTTTGATTCCTGGTCAGGGCACATAGGAGAGGCGCTTATCTGCTTTTCCACCTTTCCCCTTCCCCCTCCTTTATCTCTCTCTTCCTCTCCTGCAGCCAAGGCTCCATTGGAGCAAAGTTGGCCCCAGCTCTGAAGATGGCTCCATGGCCTCCACCTCAGGTGCTAGAATGGCTCCGGTTGCAAGAGACCAATGACACAGATGGCAGAGCATCACCCCCTAGTGGGCTTGCTGGGTGGATCCTGGTCAGGAGCATGGGGGAGTCTATCTCTCTGTCTCCCAGCTTCTCACTTCAGAAAAAAAAAGAATAAAGAAAAGAAAAAGTAACTTAAAAGAATGAGGAAAGTTTAAAGGACATAACGTGAAGTGAATCAACATCTACATCACAGGGCTACCAGAAGGAAAGGAGAGAGCAAGGGATCAAGAACCTATTTGATGAAATAATTACTGAAAACTTTCTTAACCTAGTGAAGAAAAACAACACGCAAGTCCAGTCCAGGAAGCTTAGAGTCCCAAATAAGATGAACTCAAGGAGGCTAATACCAAGACACATCATAAATAAAATGGCAAAGGTTAAAGACAAAGGAAGAATCTCTTTTTTAAAAGATTTTATTGTTGATTTTTTTTTAATCCAGTGAGAGAAGGGGAGGCAGAGAGACAGACTTCTGCAGGAGCCCCAACTGGGATCCACCCAGCAAGCCCATTAGGGTGCAATGCTCTGCCTATCTGGGGCATTGCTCAGCAACTGAGCTCTTCTTAATACCTGAGGTGGAAGCCATGAGCCATACTGAGCTCCCAGGGCCAACTTGCTCCAATCAGCCATAGCTACAGGAAAAGAGAAGAAAGAGAGAGAGAGAGACAGAGAAGTGAGAGGGAGGGGTAGAGGAGCCGATAGACACTTCTCCTGTGTGCCCTGACCGGGAATAGAACACTGGATATCCATACGCTGGACTGACACTCTACTACTGAGCTAACTGGCCAAGGCCTATTTATTGATTTTATAGAGGGCAGAGAGAGAGAAGGGGGGAAGAATGAGAAGTATCAACTGATAGTTGCTTGACTTTTAGTTTTCTTTGATCGCTTCTTGTATGTGCATTGACTGGGCTAGCCCAGGGTTTCAAACTAGCAACCTCAGGATTCCAGGTTAATGCTTTATTCACTGTGCCACCACAGGCTAGGTGAGAAAGAGAGAATCTTAAAAGCAGCAATAGAAGAGAAATCTCCCATAAGACTATCAATAGATTTCTCAACAAAAATTTGCAGGCCAGAAGTGATTGGCATGAAATATTCAAAGTAATGAAAAGCAAGGATCTACAACCAAGACGCCTTTAGCCATCAAGACTATCATTTAAAATTTAAGGAGATTCCAGACTAGATAGCTCAGTTGGTTAGAGCATCATCCTAATTGCCATTCAGGGCACATACAAGAATCAAACAACAAATGCATAAATAAGTAGTACAACAAATCAGTGTTTCTTTCTCTCCCTCCTCTCTAAAATCAATTAAAAAAAATTAAATTGAAGGAGAAATAAAAAGCATCCCACACAAGAAACGGCTAAAAGAGTTTGTTACCACCAAATTAGTAAGTATGACAAGAAATGTTGAAGGGAGAAGAAAGAAGAAGGAGGAGGAAGAGGAGGAAGAAGGAGGAGGAAAGAAGAAGAGAAAAAAGGAGGAGAAAAAGGAGGAGGTTTATCAAGACACCAATGGCATATTTACAAAAATTTATTTTGAAACCACAAAAAGACCCTGAATGGCCACAGCAGTCTTGAGAAAGAACAAAGTTGCAGGAATCATGCTACCTGATATTCAAGTTACACTACAAGGTCACAGTGATCAATACAGCATGGTACTAGAATTAAAATAGGCATACAGATGAATGGAACAGAATGGAGTCCAGAAGTAAACACACACTGTTATAATAAATTAATATTTGATAAAGGAAGCAGGAACATACAATGATGAAAAATCTCTTCCATAAATGATGTTGGGAAAATTGGACAGACACGTACAAAAAATTAAACCAGACCATTTTTTTACACCATATACAAAGAATAAATTCAAAATAGATGAAAGACTTAAATGTTAGTCTGGAAACCATAAAATTTCTAGAAGAAAACAAAGGCAGTAAAATCTTGGACATTTCATGTAGCATTTTTTCTGATATATTGCCCAAGAAAGAGCAACAAAAGAAAAATAAATAGGACTGCCATCAAAATAAAAAGACAGTATGAACATAACATATTCACTAATGGCACATCTGATAAGGGGTTAATATTAAAAATTTAAAAGAAACTTACAAAACTCAACACAAAGAAAACAATCCAATTAATAACTGGGCAAAGGGCCCTGGCCAGGTAGTTCAGTTGGTTAGAGTGTCATTCCGAAAGGCCAAGATTATGGGTTTCGTCTCCAGTCAGGGCACATACAAGAAGCAACTGATGAATGCACAACTAAGTGGAACAACAAATCAAGGCTTATCTCTCTCTAATATCAATGAATAAAACAATATTTTAAGTTAAATCAACAAACCACAAGTATTGCTAAGGGTGTGGAGGATAGGACACCATCGTGCACTATTGGTGGTAATACAGATAGACGGGTACAGCTATTGTGGAAAGCAGTACGGAGTTACATCGAAAAAACAAAAATGAAACTGTCTTATTACCCAGTGATTCTACTTCTGGGAATGTATCCGAAGAAATCCTAAACAGTGATTCAAAAGAATATATGCACTCCTTTGTTAACTACAGCGTTATCTACAGTAGCCAAGATCTAGAAGCAGCCCAAGTGTCCCTCAGTAGAAAAGTAGATAAAAAAGCTGTGGTATATTTACAAAATAGAATACTGCTCTGCAGTAAAAATGAAGGAAAGTTTACCTTTGGCGACAACATGGATGGACCTGCAGAGTATTATTAAGTGAAATAAGCTGGTCAGAGAAAGACAGTACCACACGATTTCACTTATATGTGGAATCTAATGAACAAAATAAACTAACAGACAAAATACAAAAAGATTTATAGATAAAGGGAACGGACTGACAGCTGTCATAGGAGGAGGGGGTTGGCGGATGGGTGAAAAGATGAAGGGATTAGGCAAAATAAATAAATAAATAAATAAAGCCCACACAGGCAGATAAGAGCATGGTAATTACCAGAGGTAAAGATACTGTAAGTGGTGGGAAAGAGGAGAGGGTAAATGAGGGATTAATGGTGATGGAAGGAATCTTGGGGTAGTAAACAAACAATGTAATAATATTCAGATGATGAAACATAGAACTGTATGTACCCCTGAAGCCTATAGAATTTTATTAGCCTAAGTCACCCCAATAAATTCAATTAAAAAAATAACAAAGCAATGAAATCGACGAAGCAGATTAGATCTATGTTTCTAATCTTCCCTAATAGAAAATTTTGGAGTTAACTGAAAAACTTTAACAATAAAAACTGATACTTAGAAATTCGCTTAAGAAGCAATATGTAAAGGTATTTATGTAATAAAGAACACCAAAGTGCATATATTTCATTAGTGTAACTATAAAAGTATGTATTCATTTGATTAAAAACTAAAGTTGAATAAGCATAACAGAAAATAGTTGTTAAGAAATGTAGAGACTATGACTGTAACTTAAAAGAATTAACAGCCTGACCAGGCAGTGGCGCAGTGGATAGAGTCAGACTGGGATGTGGAAGGATCCAGGTTCGAGACCCAGAGGTCGCTAGCTTGAGCGTGGGCTCATCTGGTTTGAGCAAAAGCTCACCAGCTTGGACCCAAGGTTGCTGGCTCGAGCAAGGGGTTACTCGGTCTGCTGAAGGCCCGCAGTCAAGGCACATATAAGAAAGCAATCAATGAACAACTAAGGTGTCGCAACAAAAAACTGATGATTGATGCTTCTCATCTCTCTCAATTCCTATCTGTCTGTCCCTATCTATCCCTCTGACTCTCTCTCTCTCTGTTAAAAAAAAAAAAAAAAAGGGATTAACAAAACACACACGCTGTTCTTCAGAAAATAAAAATTAGATTTTATACATAGATTATCATAGTACTGGTAACATTTTATACTATATTATCTTTATCTAAAAGAAAAACTGGTCTTTCATCTTTTTCATCTTTAGAAAGAAACATGTTAGTTACAAGTGAACTTGGAAATGAATAATGACTATAATACTCAATATTCAGGCTTCACGCCTACCAGCTGGTACCTATAAACTAAAGGGGCTATCTTAGGCTAATTAAAATGGTCAAAATCACAAGTCATATATGTCCACATGGTTGCTGATCAAAAATAAAGCCAAGAAGTCAAAGACTGACTTGTTGCTGAACATAATTATATAAATGGATTCAATAATGGAAAAATGAATTTTGATATGTAAGCTAAAATTTAACTGTCTGTACCAAAACTCTGAGCTAACTGTACTTATCTACATGTGAAATGAAGTGACTCCTCAGTTTTCAAAGTAAACCACACAATACCTCTAACACAATGGGAGGGAGCTCCAGGGCTTTCTGATAATAATGGATTGCAAGATGAGTCAACCCCAACTGGTGAAGGCCACGCCCCAAATTGTAGAATGATTCCTGGCAAGGCCCACGAAGACTGAGGTATCGATTAAGAAAGGAAAAGCCCTATAAAAAAAATAAAGACAAATAATTCAATATTTCACTCATTTGACAAGTATGAACATGACAAGTACATGTGCCAGGTGCTGAGAATACAAATGTATACACAGTTGCCCCTGAAAAGAACACGTCTATTCTATAGTGTCATATCACAGTGTGGTCAAGAATTCTCCTGAAGGTGTAAACTTGTTTTTTAAATGTAAAACCAGAAATATTCACAGAAAGCAAAGGCAAATGTTACAACCAGTTTTCAAAATCCAGTCTATAAAAACACAGAATACACTGTATATATCGATATGAAGTCTGACCTCTTATAATCATCATTTAGAAAGGCTTATCCTCAGGAGCAAACTCACTTGAGTATACCTAACTTTTCTCAGTAAATGATCCTTTTAGTATATATGCTGCCGAAAAGAGCACTTCTCAGTAAATGATCCTTTTATAAGTTACCTCTCAGGGTTATAATAAACCTCTTAACCCCCAAAACTTACTTGTTCTTTCCCCCTGAAAGCTTGACTCATTATTTCAGAGCACAGCTGTCACAATGCAGGCTCCTGCTGTGTCACAGAAGCCAAAGAGCAGCCTGTTCCTCTAGCTCCTCCCACATCCACTTTCCCCTTTAACGCAGCTGCAACCTCACCCACAGAAAGGTGCAAACTGCACAAATGCAAGTGTCCTTATAAAGTACTTAAATAAACACACTACTGCGAGTTAAGAGGAAAGTAACTACTCGATGAGGATAGAATTTAAAGTGCAATTATTCCCTGGGTGATCTGCTATACAATAAATGGTCACAAATGTTCCATCTTGTGTAAATAAGTAATAAAAAGTAATGAATTCTTTAAAATTAATGATTTTTGGGACAAAAATAGGATGAATAAACAAATCATACTTCTGCACAATAAAAGAATTCATTTGTGCATGTGAGTATGACCTCCACTCCACTGACAAACGTGATTCTGTTAAGTAACAAAAGACAAACTATTATTCTCAGAGAAATATCAAACCTTCGTATCTTAAAATGATAAATTTAAAGATAAAAGTTTAAGAAGGAACAGTAATGCAAGATGAATCATTGTAACCCAAATGAACTTGTAGGCCTTCTGCATTCTAAGAATGTTTCAACAAGTTTCGAAGGATAATCTCGTTGATAACTAACTGAAAGACTATTCAAATATTTAGTGGTTCAAAAACTAGGTAACGTGGGCATCCACTTTATTCCTTAGAAAAGAATCATTATATTAAAAAACTACAAAAAAGAATGAAAACATTGACATGGAAAAGAGAAATGAGTTCTTTTTACATTAAATGTTATACTTAACATTTTTATCGTATCAGTCACTAAAGGACACAGGTATATATTGTCTATATAATATTTAATAAAGGTAGAAGGAAACATGAAAGATTTTCTTCTTTCTTTTTTTAAGAGAGAGAGAGAGAAAAAGGGGGAGGAGCAGGAAGCATCAACTTCCATATGTGCCTTGACCAGGCAAGCCCAGGGTTCCGAACCGGCGACCTTAGCATTCCAGGTCGATGCTTTATCCACTGAGCCACCACAGGTCAGGCAAAAGACTTTATTCTTATAGTATGTATATAAAAATAGAAAAGATAATAAAAACAAATGAAATTAGTTTTTCTTCTTAAGTGGGACAAAAGAAAACTATAGTCTCATAGCATGAAGAAATAGATTCATAAGAAATCAAAAAAATTTAAGAATGGTACTATTTACACATGAAAAAAACTTGCATTAAAAAGAAACAACTTTAATGGAAACGTTTAACCTACGTAAGAGAGATTAGTACAACAAACTCCCATCTACCTTTTACCTCTTGTTTCACCGCTCTCCCTCCCATTTAAAACCTACTATTTCACTATAGAAGTGATTGGAGATTTAGCTTCCAAATTACTTTGAAAGACAATTAAGTCCTCACTTAATGTCATTGATAGGTTCTACAACTGCAAGCAAAATGACACATAACAATTCCAATTCTACCACAGGCTTAGTGATATAAACCTGAGTAAGTTCCTACAACATCATCATTACAAGGTTGAACAAAATGTTATTCAAGGGCCTGCTATACATGAATTTCTGTCCTACCAGGGCTAAAAACTACATAATTTAACTGGGTTTTTTGTTTGTTTTTAAATGAGAGACAGGAGGCAGAGACAGAGTCCTGCATGTGCCCGCCCCGACTGGGATTTACCTGGCTAGCCCCTATCAGACAATGTTCTGCTCAGTTGGGCTGTAGCTCTGTTGCTCAGCATCCAAGCTATTTTAGCATGTGAGGCCAAAGCCAGAGAGCCATTCTTGGTGCCCAGGGCCAACACTGCTCAAACCATTCAAGCAAGGGCTGCGGAAGAGAGGGAGAGGAGGAGAGAGAGAAATAGAGAGAGGGGTGGAGGGGTGGAAAAGCAGCTGGTTGCTTCTCCTGTGTGCCCTGACTGGGAATTGAGCCCAGGACTCCCACATGCTGGACTGACACTCTACCACTGAGCCAAGTGGCCAGGGCCTAATTTAACTATTTAATAAATTAATCCATAAAAATTTCTTATGAATTTTTACCTATCAACTTTCTTAGTTTCATGAGGGCAAGAAATTCTGCTTGTGTGCTCACTCACTGCTCTATTCCCAGTTCCTGGCATAATGGGTATTCACTACGTATCTGTTAATTTATAAACAATCCTGTATTACCTAATACAGCAAAAGTATCTGCTAAGAAAGAAAAAGAAGCTTAAAGTAAGATATAGACAAAATATTACAAATAAATACCCCCCACCAAAAGGAAAATTTTGTTTAACTTTTATAATTATGGAAAATCTCAAATATAAAAAAGGAAAAAGAACATTATAATGAACCTCAATATCCAGTTTTAATGACTATCATTTTAATTTAAGATTTCTTTTCATCACTTTCTTTAAAAAACAAACAAAAAATCCTTTACTAAATCCTAACTCAAGCCAACACCTTTTTCCTTCTCTAACTATGTAAATACACGTCTATATGTGCATCAAACATACACATGTAAAAAGTACAACCATAAAAACAAAAGTATTAAAGATACAGTGGTGAATAACACAGATGAGATCTCTGATCTCAGGTTCTATATTCTTATTACAGAAGATAAACCACAAAAAAGTAAAGAAAACAAAAAGGTAATCCCAAATTGCTGTAAGAAACAAGAAAACTTTAAAAGAACAGCTTGTTGGTGATGACGTAAGGAAAAGTCACACAGTCACATATTCATACTACATATATGAGTGCTGAACAGGGGAGTAGGTGTTAGGGATTACCAACACATGTACTAAGAAGGTAGTACTTTTGAAGTAGGACAGCAAATACATTATGTATATTAATGTTTAAAGAACATACAATCAAGTAAGAAGAAATCCAAATTAATTACCTGCACAATAAGAGCATGTCTCTTTAATACATACTTCTGAGATGCCATGTGAATAAAGGTTAGGCCTATGCAGAGGTTATAGAGAGGTTCATGGGGAAGGGTGCGGAAGGCTTGCACATACTGGCCTGCAAAATGAGCAGTAATATCAGATGGTGTGACAAGAACATAGTTTCTATGTCTTCAACATTTATTCTAATACACGTAAAGACTGAACACACATTACTGATAATTAACGTATACAAGGTGTACATTCTAAAATAGCAACTACATGCAAATTTCAACTTTAAAATAGTGTATAACATATATTAGGATTTACACATGATGTATCCTGACCATGAAGATTAAATATGAGTAACTAAAAGTAACATTTTTTTAGGCCACAACTAAACATTTTCACATAAGAGTAATACTACTTCTAAAATTAGCAATTTATTAACTGTGATCATAATTCTACTTTATGATCTTAAATCTATTTAAAAAGCAATAGAGGAATGTGTCTTTTGATGAATTCTTTTGTAAATTAATTGACCTCTCTTGAAAGTCAAATTGTAATAGATCATGGAGGTGATAAAAAGAAAAATAGTTGTATTTTATTTTTGGATAATGGGTGTCATTTTTCGAAATGTAATAACTATTTTGTTTTTCCTCAGAAAAACAAAATGTATCAAATAATAAGATTTTAGGTTTTTATGAATTCCATGAATTCTACATATACAATCACCTCATGTCAAAAGTGTACCGAGATGGGGGAATTTAAGCAAATTTTTCTTACAAAAGGGTGACCTATAATTTATATATAGATAGAAAAAACTTCTATTCCTTTCAGCTTCGATTCTAGAATAAATGGCACCATAAAAATCTCTTAAGCAGCAGATGGTAGACTGCATTTGGGCTTTCTAGCTGTACCCTTTGTAGTTTCTAAATATAGAAAAATAAAATTAACCTCTGTCTTATAATTTAACACTAAACTAACAATTCCAAAAAGCACACACAGTGGAAGAGAGTTTCAACATCTGATATTTAAAGGTTATTGGTTAAACAATTATAAAAACACCAGCCATACACAAAGAAACATGAAAGCATTAAAATTGCCAGATTGGTTTATTCAGAAGTATACTTGGCAATTCTAGCTTTTAGGCAGTAGGATATATATGCTTCATTTTAATTTTAAACATTTGGTTACATATTTTTCTACTTGTTTTCTTCTAATCCCTTATTACAGAATTTTTCTACATGATTAATGAATTTTCCCTGAGTTTAATTAGAATTAGTAAGCACTATGTAAATAAATCTTGATATAAAGACTTTTCTCTCAAAGGAATAAACTATCAGCAAATCTTAAATCCGTTTTTGTAATACAGCAAATTAAAATCAGGCAGATTTAAATTTAAATTAATAAATAAAATAAGTTTAAATTATTTTATAAACAAATCTAAGTAGGGAGAATGATTGACCTTTAATAAATAAGACTTCAGCCTTTTGAAACCAAAACTTCATGAGAAATATTATTTCTAACACAGCCACTTACTAAATGTGCCATTGTATTAAATACTTTCTTTTATTAACTCATTTAATTTTCACAACAATGTAGACAGGTGATTAGGTTCACTCCCAAGATAAAGAAGCAGAAGCAGAGGGAGGTGGGGTCATTTGCAGTGCTGGAACTGCTGCTGAACCCAGGCATTTCCTCCAGAGGCCAGGCTCTTAACCACCATACTGTCTGTACCTGGCGAAGTCATGTGCCAGGACACTTACCTAGGGCATGCTTAAAACTACCAGATACAAATGCATTGTGTCCGTTTAAGACACACAGGGCATGATTATCTGGGTTTTTCAGCATTAAACGGAGACAGAAGCGATGATGTCGTACATCTTGAGAGTGCATTGTAACTTGATTGAAAATGTTCCAGAGCTGGGGTCTATTGACATTTTCCATGACCATTATCCTAAAATTAAGGGAAGAAGGGAAGGGTAAAAAATAATGTAAAAAGAAAATCTTCCTTCTATCTAAGAATTAAGCCCTTAAGTGCTATCCTACCTACCAACACTGAAATGTACCATTCCCCAAAACAGAAGGGCAAATGGTTGCAATCTATTTAAGCAAAACCTTTTACACACTGAAAGATATTCCCAGAGAACGCTGCATCAGTTAGTAGTTCTATGTCTTGCTTCTGCTTTATTTAAAAAAAAATTTTTGATTGATTTTAAAGAGAGAGGAAGGGAGGGGAGTAGGGGGGATGGAGAGAGTAAGAGAGAGAAACATCGATCTGTTTCTGTATGTGCCCTGACTGGGGATTGAACCGGCAACCTTTGAAAATCAGAACAATGCACTAAACAATCAAACTATCTGGCCAGGGTTTGTTTCTGCTTTTTAACAAAACTTTTATACCAAAAGAAAAAAAGAACTAAATGTCTCAAGTTTTTATCTCCTTTCCCACTACCACTGCAGTATAGTAAACACTGAATAATAAACACTGAATAATAATAATATGTACCAGGCATTGTTAAAAGACTTCCATGTATATAACTCATTTAACCCTCATAATAATCCTATAAAGTGATAGTATTATTGTGTGTGTGTGTGTGTGTGTGTGTGTGTGTGTGTGTGTGTATTTTTCTGAAGTGAGAAGCAGGGAGGCAGAAAGACAGACTCCTGCATGCGCCCAACCAGGATCCACCCGGCAAACCCACCAGGGGTTGATGCTCTGCCCATCTGGGGGCGTTGCTCCATCGCAACCAGAGCCATTCTAGTATCTGAGGTGGAGGCCATGGAGCCATCTTCAGTGCCCAGGCCAACTTTGCTCCAATGGAGCCTTGGCTGCGGGAGGGGAAGAGATGGATAGAGAAAAAAGAGAGGGGAAAGGGTGGAGAAGCAGATGGGTGCTTCTCCTGTGTGCCCTGGCCAGGAATCGAACCGGGACTTCCACACTCTGGGCCGACACTCAACCACTGAGCCACTGGCCAGGGTTAAAATGATAGTATTACGATGTCCATTTTATGAATGGGGAGAGTGAGGCACAAGAGGTTAAGTATATGAGAGAGCTTGTTCTCATATACTGCCTCTGATTCACATGAACTGGATTAACCAACCAGTAAGGAACAGGAGAGCTAAAATAAAATGGCTTATCAATTTTTGAGCACAAGGGACTAAGTCAAAGTAAATATACATATTCTATCAAAGAATCTAGTTAAAGTAAGTTACTTCAAAGTCACCTGATATAGTTGTATGCCTTTCTGAAATTTTTGTCCAAAATTGCAGCAGAGAGACCAAAGTATTCTAGTTCTTTGCGTTTTTGTCTGCATTCATAAAATGAACAGTATTCCAATGAAGAGTCCACAAGTAACTCAGCCTCCTGAAACCGGGACAGGTCACATAGGGAGTATATGGCCTTCAACAGAAGGTTCCACCAGTCCTCTTTTGTTAGGACACTTGTGAGTACAGCAAACATTGCTAAAACGAGACCAATCAAAATCAGTGAGCACACTGTATTTCCACAAATAGCGGTAAGTGAAAACAATATTCACATGATTGACTTTAAGGTTAATTTAATAGCCACAGTCCAATGGGCCTCCCTTCTTGCCAGTCCTCTTCTGACAATGACAAGAGGGGGCATCTCCCTGTTTACAGTCCTTCAGAACTACCCCTCCTGCTTGGCCTGCCTACCACAATCTGCAATTTCCAGTAATTCTCACTTCTCCTTTGTTCTCTACAAAGTCCAGGCACCTCATTTGTGTTTCTCAGTGTGCCAAACACAATGAGTGTGCTTTCTATGACTGAGGTCAGACACGGATTCTGCACATACAAGGCATCCAAATGTTTGCTCAGCAAAGGCCTTCAAATTCATACTCTACGATTCAGATTGTCCTTGAACTTATAGTCTCAATTTTTTTTTCTATGCCTCAAAATTTCTTTTCCCTCAACAATCTTCACTCCCTTCTCTAACATGCATCCCTTTTATAACCGTTGAGAAGCGTCAAAAGCTATAAAATGTTTTTAGTCTTTGACCTAGGTAATTCTTCTGGGAATAAACAACTAGCCTAAACAACTAGTCAAAAATATAAATAAATCTATAGATATGATCAAATATCAAAATCAACGAGGGAATACGTAAACCAGGGGTCCCCAAACTATGCCCGCAGGCCGCATGCGGCCCCGAGGCCATTTATCCGGCCCCACCGCACTTCCGGAAAGGGCACCTCTTTCATTGGTAGTCCGTGAAAGTACTGTATGTGGAGTACTATATGTGGCGGGGCATCGCTCATGTACAGCACTACTTCCGGTGATGGGACGCACGTGTAAGGGCTCCGGAAGGGCGTTATATGACGCGTGTGCATATGTGCAGTGTGCACAGGGATTTGTTCATAGTTTTTTTTATAGTCCGGCCCTCCCAACGGTCTGAGGGACAGTGAACTGGCCCCCTGTGTAAAATGTTTGGGGACCCCTGACGTAAACTATGGCACTGCTATCCAAAGAATTTATAATAATTATTTAAATATAACAGCAAAGAGAATATAGCTACATTAGAAATTGCCTATGAAAAAATGGAAAGTGAAAAAAATCAGAGAACAAAGATGTATGTAACATAAAGCTCATCTTCTCTGGGTACACCAGTGTAATGTGATCCCCACCATAACAATATTAACACAGCAAAACAACAAAAACCTTATGAGCCCAAGAAAAATGAGCAATAGACCTGAAGTGAGGAAATACTGAAAAAGAAAATAGGCAGGACCAGATATAGAGAAAAATAAACTAAAGGAAACACAGTCCAAACACATGCTGCAGAGGCAGAAGCTGTGGGATGAACTAGTCAATGAACTAGAGCTGGCAGGACTGAGCTGGAGTGTCAGCCACTGAGCTCACTCCTGCCCTGACTCTCCTCCCATGCAGCACCTGGTCTGTTTTATATCCTTGTATGGTGCCACTAGAGACTCAGCTCTTCAGGGTTCTAAAACCCTGTCTGTCGCACACTGCCATGCCAGTAACTAAAATTTAATGTATGTCTGTTTAATTAATTAACAATTAAATAATTTCCTGCCAGATATCTCCAGTTTATACCCTCGGTTGTTTCAAGAGTTCCCTGAATAATAACCTCATCTAAGCATATTTGATGCCTTTTCAGCTAACAATAGATGCCTTTTAAAGTTATATTATTTAAAAATGAGTCAAAGCAACTTATTTTCAGAGTTTCTATGACTATTGCTACATCTGTCAAACATGAATTTAACACAGAACAGGATATATATAATTGAAGTGACTGGACAAATATAGTAAACTGCACTGTCATCTAATCTTTACAAATTTCTTAGAATAATGTATTTTCTTCTTAAAGTGCAAATTTAAAGTTTTATTATTTTTTTTTTACAGAAAAACTAAGCAAATGTTTTCCTTTTAATTTTTAAAAATTATTTACATATGGCCTTTTTTTTAAACACCATATAAGTTTATTATACTTAAAAGCATTTAGATTAGAAAATTTAATTTTACTTGAAAAGGTATATTTTCAATTAGATTATTATTGTCAGGTGATAATTCATGAGTCTTCCCGCTCCCCCCAAATTATTAAGTGAGAGGCAGGGAGTCAGAGAGACTCCCAAATGCACCCTGACCAGGATCCACCCGGCAAGACCCCTACACCAGGAGATTCTCTGCCCATTTGGCACTGTTGCTGTTGCTCAGCAACTGAGCTATTTTAGTGCCTAAGGCTAGGTCATGGAGCCCTCCTCATTGCTCAGGACCAACTTGCTTGAACTAATCAAGCCATTGCTGTGGGAGGCGAAGAGAGAGTGAAGGGGAAAAGGAGAGGTGGAGAAGCAGATGGTCGCTTTTTCTGTGTGCCCTGATCAGAAATCAAACCCGAGACTTCCATATGCCAGGCCGATGCTCTACCACTGAGCCAACTGGTTAGGGCATAAGTCACTCAGCCAAGTTTAATGTAATAAAGCAAATGAAAAGTAATTACCTTTTGTATCACAATTTGTTGTCTCTTGGTCATTACTGTCTGAAATTTTGTCTCTTGAAACTTTAATAAGGTATAGATGCCTCTCTCCAGATTTGGAACTGGATATCAAACAGACTTGGGCTCTAATCATTGCTACCTGAATTAAAGATAATTTGATATGCTTTTAGTCATAAATCTTTTTAATGAAAATCTATGGGCCACAAGTACCATAGATGTGCTTGAAAGATTCTCAAGGAAAAAAATGAGACCAAATTATTGTGTATATGAACACCTAAAACAGATTGAAAAGACACTTTTCTTATCAAAGGAATCTGGGTCATGCTACTCACAAAGAAGGCAATTCACATCAATGTTATAACATATATAAACACTCATATAACTACCCCCCTGCAAAAATATTAAGACTCAGAAATGATGTCATAACCTGGAAACCATTTTTGCAAAGTGAACAATTTTGACACAATGTAGTGTCTATGGGGCCAATAACTGATATACTGTGGCTCTCACTTTTCTAAATATGTACTAGCAAAGATTTTTTTTTCACTTAATCTACAGTTAAGTTTATACTTTCATGCAGATTTCAATTATATATCATCAATCTTTAAGTCTTTTGTCTCTGACTTTCACTTTTAAAAGTGAGTTTAATAGACTAAAAAAGTTATAAAATAGCTAAAGTCTTTGTTTAAATCAAATTCTAAACAATTAAAAAGTCAACAGGACTGATGTAAAGAAAGATCTTACCCACCTTTAAAAGCATGGCTAACATGGTAAGCAGGGTATCCACATAACCATACATTTTCCCTTGTGAGAACAATAGAGTTGAACGATGTAGCAACAACTTCAGTTCCTAAATAAGCACATGACAATCAGTGTGACAAGATTTCCTTTACTGTAAGTTGTTTTGTCTTAGAAACCAAAGCTTAAGAACATTTGCTTTATGATTTTCATTATAATTAAGATCCAATCTTTTAGATTCTATAATTTATAATGTATAATGAGTGGCTGAAACTTAACACTCAAAACTATTTTTCAAATACACCAAATTTAATACACTGAAATAAAACTTTTAAATAAAGCTGTAGAGACATCCTTAACTGAGGAGAAAGTTCTAAAATATCCACCAAGAAAACTTCCTTCTTTGTTCTATGGCCTACCTGCTGTGCAGCGTTGGCATCTTGTGCTAAAGTATCTGGATCATACATTGGTTCCAGAGCTTCCAGAGCTTTCTCGGGGCGGCCCAGCTGCTGCTGAAGGGTGGCAAGTGATATTCTTGCTTCCAAATGGAGGGGGGCCAGATCAACCACTTTGCTGTAGCTTTCAGCAGCACGCTCCATGTAGCCTAAGGCCTTTAAGCATTCTAAGATGTTAAAATAACATATAAAGAACTACAGATTTGTAAACTTGCCAAAATTATTTCTCCATTTTACAAAAATATTATAGCAATATCAAAAAAATTATAAGAAAAAAATGTATGAATATTTCTAGTACTTTAAACAACTGTCGGTTCCAGTTTCTACCTCTTGATTGCTCTACTGAACTCCTTAACTAGATTCAAATTGCTTAAAGAACGTAATCAGCATATACACATGTTGGGGTTCTGCTTTATTCACTTTCAACATTTTCCCATGTCTTCATCAGCACTTTGAATGAGTTTAATATTCAATTAAATAGATTATTTACTTAAACATACTGACATTTAGGTTATTTCAAAACTTTTACTCTAATAAATAACATGGTAGTGAACGTCTTCATATAAATAAGCTAGAGTGCACAAACTGGCAAACCAATTTAACCTACTGATGTGTTTTGTATGGCCACAGTGTTGTAAAAAACAATAAATTGTCTACATTTTTAAAATCAGAATATTTATCAAATCCAAGTCACTGGATTCCTTTGAGAACTCTGTACTTGGCGACAGTGGGTGCCCCATTCCCACATGGCACATGAGCACAGGCTGAAACGCAGCGGCACTCTGCAGACAGGACTCTCTAGTTCTTACTCCCCTCCCTGGGCTCTCACTTGTCTACTTGACTCACTGCCATTACCTGCCAGACCCCTGAGTTTTGTAACCTGCCATCACTCACATCACTCAGTCATTTCCTTGGGATAAGCTCTCAGAAGCGAGGTTACTGGACGTAGCCCTCAAACTTGATGACAATCAATAATTCAATTCTATCATTTAAACTTGAAAATAAATCCCAATAAGCATTTTTTTTTTCTCTAACTCAATAGCCACAACACTAATTGAGGCCATTTCCTCTTTTTTTAAGCGAAAGAGAAACACAGAGAGAGACAGAAAGAGGGACAGATAGGGACAGACAGACAGGAAGGAGATGGGAAGCATCAATACTTCGTTGTGGCACCTTCGCTGTTCATTGATTGCTTTCTCTTATGTGCCTTGACCAGGGGGGGGGGGCGGGGGAGGACATTCAACCAGTGACCCTTTGCTCAAGCCAGTGACCTTGGGCTTCAAGCCAGCGACCTTTGGGCTCAAGCCAGCGACTTCAGGGTTTTGAACCTGGGTCCTCTGGGTCCCACGCTGATGCTCTATCTACTATGCCAATGCCTGGTCAAGCAAAGCCCTTTTCATCACTTTTTCACTAAAATTATATCCTAAAATGATATTTTTGCCTCCCACTGCTTTCTTAACTCTCAAATTCTCAAATCACTCCTCTCATCTTTGGATTAAATTTTGGTAATAAAGAAAATGACTAAATATAGATGGCATTTCTCACAACTTTTCATTTTTCACATTTAAAAATATTTTGTTATTATGCATTAAATTCCTTTAATGATCTTTCTTATAATGAGCCCAGATTTCTTCATTATTTTTAGATGATTCTTAGGTTTATCTTTTACTCATCTCAAGTTACACAGAATCAGAATGGAAACATTTATCAGTATCATGATCATAATTACATAGGTTTTTGTAAAGCATCTGCAATTAGCAATAGGATCAAGTTAAATATTACAGACTTAGAAAGGCAATACATATCCCAACTCTCTGCTCATGTCTTTAAAATTCAAATACCACATATAACTTTATGATGGTACATTACATTTGTATTCATATTTACTCAGTAAATTGTTATCTTAATTATTAAGTTCTCTTTTGCTATTTCATATAGGTGATATGTCTCAAAGTATCTCAAAATGTCAACTGATGCTTTTCTAATTATAGAGAACTTTCTGCCATATGTAACGTTTAAAGAACTATTAGAACTTTCCACCATCATGCGATATTTTAAACAAGACTATTCACATTTTAACACACCTTTTATGTTGATTCAATACGAAATCCTATTAGACTATTTCCGTTTCTGGCTTTCATGTTTCTTTTCTTTGTTTTTTAAGTAAAAGGAGGGGAGATAGTGAGACAGACTCGCACACGTGCCCCAACTGGGATCTACCCAGCAACGCCTGTCTGGACCAATGATCGAAACAACTGAGCTATTTTTTAGCGCCTAAGGCTGACACTCAGACCAACCAAGCTATCCTCAGTGTCTGGCTGATGCTTGAAATAATCCAGCCACTGGCTGCCAAAGAAGAAGAGGGAGAGATGGGGGAAAGATAGAGGAAGAGAAGCAGATGGTCACGTCTTTTGTGTTCCCTGACCAGGAATTGGACCCAAGATGTCCATATACTAGGCTGATGTTCTATATACTCTGTGCCAGCTGGCCAGGGACTCATGTTTTTGTTTTTTCTTTTCTTTTTAATTTTTTCTGAAGTGAGAAGCAGGGAGGCTTCTCACTTCAGAAGCCTCCCTTATGTGCCCTACAAGGATCCACTCAGCAAGCCCACTAGGAGGTGATGCTCTGTCCATCTAGGGCATTGCTCCATTGCGACCGGAGCCATTCTAGCACCTGAGACAGAGGCCATGGAGCCACCCTCAGTGCCTGAACCAACTCTGCTCCAATGGAGCGCTGGCTGGGGGAAAGGAAGAGAGAGAAAAAGAGAAAGGAGAGGGGAGGGTGAAGAAGCAGATTGCCGCTTCTTCTGTTGCCCTGGCCGGGAATTGAAGCCAGGACTTCTACATGCTGGGCTGACGCTCTAACACTGAGCCAACCGGCCAGGGCCCAGGGTCTCATGTTTTGATTTGGTTTTATTTTCAAGCTGTTTTTTCTACTCTAAATGATTTATTTCTGATTAGTGTGGACTCAGATACAAAATTTATTTCAAATTATTACAGACTTAGAAATTACAATTAAAGCCCAATCCAGAGCATATTTTCAGCTCAAAGAACAATGAAAAATACATTAATTTTTTCCAACATAGCATATTAATAAAAAATTGTAAAAGCTCTTCAAAAACCAGATTGCATCCCAAAACTGATCACTATAAACCAGAGGCTATGATTAAGAAAGGTAAAAAACAGGTATATAAGGTATTTTTAACAGAGACATGTTAGTCCCACTTCACTCTCCCATTAAATGAATCATTCCTCCAGAGGACAGGGAGGGGGAAATCACTTAGTGACATGCCAAGACAATTTAAAATACTAACTTTCAGAAAACTGCCCTGAGCTCTGGCAGCATAGCTCGGTTGGTTAGAGTGTCCTCCTGATGCACAGAGTTTGCCAGTTTGTTCCCTGGGTAAGGCACATACAGAAACAGATTTATGTTTGTCTCTCCCCCCATCCTCTCTCTCTAAAAATAAATAAATAAATAAAAATAAAAGATTAAATTAAAAATAAATAAATAAAACTGCCCTGAAACCAGAAATACTTTCACTAAGATATTAATATTTTATAACAAGTACTACTATCTTGGGAAAGTAAGTTCATGTCTAGTTTTACAACTAAACTTCTCCCACAAAAATGTATTACCTGCATGCCGAAGCCAAACTACGGCGAGGTTGTACCTCTCAGAGCAGACTAGTGCACTAAGGAGAGGAAGTGCAGAATGATACTCGTCAACATCCAGAAATGCTTCAGCAACATCCAGGTAGAGGTCTCCCATATCTTCTGGGTTCTGTTCCACGAGGGTTGTCAAGAGAGGCTAGACCGCAAAATCAAAGCCTGACGTCAACCCTTCATTACAAATGTGCACATCTATCTATGTCTATTTCTCTTTTTAACATACACGTCAGTTAGCTGGGACAAGCCTAAAGAACAAGGCTTATAAAAACAGCTTTCAATAATCATTTTTCTATTTACTTTTGCATCCCTATTAAAAAGAACTCACACTGCCATTATTCCTTCATTCGTCACATAACTCTGAAGGCCTATAATAAGGCAGGCATGGAAGAAGCTAAGACAACTACGATCCCCTGTGCTGCTCCTCTGACTAGTCAAACACACCCATGCCTCAGGTCTCGGGGCTGTGTTTCCGGAAAGCTGTCCCCTCAGATACCAGTATGGCCTGCTTTCTTCAAGTGATCCTTCAAATGTCACCTTTCCGAGGAGGCTTTTCCTGACCACTCTGTTTAAAACTGCAATTCCTTCCATCCCCCATATTCCTTATTATTCCTCTGTTTGATTTTTCTCCAGAGCATTTACCACAAACTAGCATTCTATATTTACATATTTATTTTGTTTATTATCTACCTAATCACACTAAGACAAAAGATCCATGTTGGCAGGGATTTGTGTATTTTATTCAATATCTATTGTAAACTCTGCAAAATAAACACCCAACTTTTTTTATTTAATGAAATACTTAATCTGAAGTTGCCAAAGAGAATAGCTGTCAGAAATAACCAACTGTCTAACATGCCCTCTCAAATTCTGATATCTGGGTTGTTCCCATTTTAAAAGAAAAACAAAGTATTATAAGCCCAGCTCTAAAACACTCTAAGCTTTTATAAGACAGCTCACAAAGACACTTATGGTGATTTTCTGGTTAATAAAAAAAAATTGAAATCTAGTGTCAATTTACAATTCCTTGTCATCTAAAGAAAGCATTATGAATTTGATCTAAAGTATTGCAAGTACAGATCTAAATGTTACTTACATTAAGTGGTTCGAGGATGTTGAGATGAACAAGGCAGACCATCAACTTCACTATGATATCTATTGGCACACCATCTGGTATTGTGCAGGTAACATCCTCACCAACTGTGGATTAGACAGACAGACAAAGAGCACTTCCTATAGCCATGGCCGACTGGCTCAGTGGTAGAGCATCGGCCTGGTATGTGGAAGTCCTGGGTTCAATTCCCGATCAGGTCACACAGGAGAAGCAACCATTTGCTTCTTTACCCCTCTCTCCCCCCACTCTCTCTCTTCCCCTCCTATAGCCATGGCTCCACTGATTCAAGTACATTGGCCAGGGCACTAAGGATGGCTCCCTAGAGCCTCCACCTCAGGAGCTTGGTTGCAAGCATCCATCCCAGATGGGCAAAGCATCAGCCCAAGAAAAGGGTTGCCGGGTGGATCCTGGTCAGAGCACATGTGGGAGTCTGTCTCTCTCCCCTGCTCTCACTTAAAAAAGAAAAAGAAAAAAGAAGCACTTCTTATATGTAAGCTTAGAATGTGGGGCAAATGAAGCAAACTGTATCTTCTATGTAAGATCTCATTTGCTTAATTCAAAGCAAATGATTCCATAGCTAATTCTAAATTTGGCCAACTCTAGTACCATGTACTTAATACCTCCTTCAATCTGTCTTTTGGTAGTAAGTATCCTTCATATTGTTTTCCTAATACATTATCCAGTTATCTAAAACCTACATAAGGCCTTGGTCAGTTGGCTTAGTGGATAGAACGTTGGCCCAGAATGCAAACATCATGATTCGATCCCCAGTCCAGGCACACAAGAGAAGTAACCACCTGCTTATCAAGTCTCACTCTCTCCCCCTTTTGTTCACCCCTCTCTTGCAGCCAGTGGCTCGACTGGTTCGAGTGTCAGTCCTGGCCACTGAGGATAGCTTGGTTGATTCAAGCACCAGCCCAGACGGGGTTGCTGGCTGGATCCCAGTTGGGGCACATGCAGGAATCTGTCTCGCTATCTCCCCTCCTGTCATGTAAAATAAATAAATGAATAAATAATAAAAATAAAGCTTACATAAACTCCCATACCTATCAAAACTATAAAGAATTAAAGAGACAAAAATGACAAACAAGGTTATATGAACTCTCTTTTTTCTTCCTGAATTCAAAAGCCTCTTTCAGTCTTTACTACAAAGTAGCTGGGAAAGGAATAAAATAATACTGTGCTTTAGTCTGAAATAGAATTTTTTCAATGCTTAAATTTAAAGTAAATTGGTAGAGAATGTTTTAAGTCCTTTTTGAAAACTAAATTGCTTTGATAAACTGTTCAGTAATCCATTCTTCCTTTGAATAGCACTAAACAGACCCTGGGTCCGTAAGAAAAGCCATGTTCAAATGGATGCACTGAGAAATAAAAAGGATGGAAAACAATTTTTAAAAAAGATTACTTGTGAGTGAATCTCACAAGAAAAAGATGTGCTATCTTATGAAAAAATGCTTCTTGGGAAAACTTGTCTGAAAACAGTAACTAACAATTTCAAAATGCCACAATAGGAACAACAGAAGTTTATATCCTTTGTTATGAAGAGGAAACTACAACCTGTATTCTCTTCTGAAGCACCTTCTTCCATAATTCTTTTTTCTAACAGGATTCCAGAAAAATCTGTAATTACCTAAAAGAATTGGAAGAGAACAAATAATACAGTATGTATGTATGAAAAACATTTTCACAATGTAATGATTTATATAGTTAGTTCAAATATTCCTTACAATGTATAAATATGTCTCTTTAAAATAAGGAACCACTGTGACACATTAATGTTTTTGTATCATATTAAGTAATTCTTAACTGAAGATATGTAATTTCTCTGTATCAATCCAATCGACCTTTCCCAACAGATTAAGAACTGAATTATAAAATTAGTCTGGCTGAGTCCTACTACACTGCATTACAGACAAGTCTGGCACCTGTGATAAGGATGATAGCTTTTATTATGTGGTAACTACATTTTATATTTCATATGGAATTAGTATGGAATGTAGAAATATGTTGCCATACAGACTTTATATAACTTATTACATACCTAATATATATAACTAAAACTAGGAATTGTCAATTTGTTAGAATTTCTAGAACACAAAATGTGTTTCAAACCTAAAGAGAAAACACAAGTGTTCCTACCTCCAAAGCTTTGTCATATTGTTTGTTAGAAATGTATAGTTCAGCTGCTATGTTAACATCTTCCATGGAGACCAAGCCCTGGTGTTTTGATAAAGCTTCTTCAATTATGTTAATAGCTGAAGTAACATCATTGGCTTCATAGTAACTCCTAAAAAAGTAACAAAATGAATGAGTGCTTATTAAATTCAGACCGTAAAATTCATTTCCTTGCTTGGGCCCTCTGGCTGATTTTCTTAAAAATTGAGAAGAGAAAAACTCTTCTTTAAAATCATAATCAGAGCTCATTCAGAGAAAAATGTCCAAGGTCGGCAGAACAGTGTCAATGTCAAGTATTTTGCTCTCCCAAAGCTAAGGCATATCCTCCCAGCTCACTCCTTCTGTAAGGCAACATCAGCAACTCTCCTCCCTCAGTGGGATCTAGAAAGCATTGATCCTACACCCTTTCACTGTCTCTGCACCGTTCTGTCCTCTCCTCTTCTCCATGGCCCAACACTATAATTACTTCTCTGTGCATCTCCTCAATTCTCCTGCCTTCTCCCTCTTTATTAAAATCATCTGATAAAACTACAATCCCAGTTAATTCAAATATGCCTACCCTTCACCACCAGCTGTCCAGGTGACCGTGCTGACTGGACTCATTCTAAATTAATGACCACTACCCTAAAGTGGGCATATGGTGCTGATCAGCAATCTTACGATAGTTCCCTAGTCCAGTACTTTTCAAACTTGAATGTACATATTGATCAACTGGGGATCTCATGAAAAGGCATACTCTGATCCAGTGGTGCTGGGGTAGGGCTGGGATTCCAGATTTGTGACAGGCTCCAAGGTGACACAAACACTGCCAGTCTGTGGGGTTGCAAGTTCCTAAGGACCTACACAATGACATCTCTCCAGACCTCCAACATTCCCCTTCTCACTCTGACTTTGCTTTTTATTTTACCAGAGAATGAAATCAGACACCCTACATATTCCCAACACCCCACATCTCCATTCTCCCTTTACATAAGCTGATCCCCAACTAGTTCCTGTCCCCTCTGATCTACTCAAAGGCATCACTCCAGCAATTGCCTCTCATGAATCTTCGCTATGTCCCTCGGTTGTGCATCACTCCCACTGAACACAAATATGTTGTCATTTTTCCAACTGAGAAATTATCTCTACTGCTACAGCCCATTCCAATTACATTCCCACTTTTCTCTTCTTATAAATTTCTCCAGCCTGACCTGCGGTGGCGCAGTGGATTAAAGCAACAACCTGGCACACTGAGGTCGCTGGTTCGAAACCCTGGGCTTGCCTGGTCAAGGCACTTACAGGAGTTGATGCTTCCTGCTCCTCCCCGCCTTCTCTCTCTCTCCCTCCTTCTCTCTCTCTACTCTCTAAAATGAATTTAAAAAAATAGAATTAAAAATATTTTTCTCCAAGAGTTGCCTGTGCCCCAGGAGCCCTCACTCCATTTCCAATGTCAACACTCAGTCGTCATTATACATGCTCTACCTGCACTATTTCACACAGATGATCATCCCTTCTCCTTGAAGTACTTTCTTCAGTAAAATTCTGATAATGTTCTTTTAGTTTCCTTCTACTTCATACCCATTTCCTTAGTCTCCTTGCTATTTCCTCATCTTCCAGCCTTCTAAACATTGCAGAGCCTCAGGGTTTAATCCGCCCAACTCTTCCCTTCTCTCCTTCTCCCTTTTTCTCACGTACACATGCTACCTCACATTCATATATCAGAAAATTCTGAGAGCTCAGCCTTCAAAATACATCTAGAATTGGATTACTTCTCACCACCTTCTGCTGCTTCCACCCCGATCCAGGCTCCCATTCTCCCTTTCATGGATTACCGCAGTAAGTGCCTGTCCTGCCTGCATCTGCACTTACCTTTCCTTAATCTAGTCTCAAAAGAGCAGTCACATTTTTTTTCATTTTTGTGAGAGACAGAGAGAGGGACAGATAAGGACGGACAGACAGGAAGGGAGAGAGATGAGAAGCATCAGTTCTTCATTGCAGATCTTAGTTGTTCATTGATTGCTTTCTCATATGTGCCTTGACTGGGGGCCTACAGCAGAGTAAGTGATCCCTTGCTCAAGCCAGTGACCTTGGGCTCAAGCTGGTGAGCCTTGTTCAAACCAGATGAGCCTGTACTCAAGCCGGCGACCTCGGGGTTTCAAACCTGGATCCACTGCGTCCCAGTCCAGTGCCCTATTCACTGTGCCACCGCCTGGTCAGGCAAGAGCAGTCAGATTTGATGCATTTAAAATATGTCAAATTATGTCACTCTTCTACTCAAAACCTTCCAATGGCTTCCAGACTCATTCAGAGTAAAAGCCAAAGCCCTTGAGATGACCCACAAGGGCCCAAGATCTTTTGCTGAGACCTCTCTGGCATTAGCCCCTGCTATGCTTCCCTTAAACCTTCAGCTTCCACGTTGTCGCTGACTATTCCTCTGCACTTTCCTTTGCCAGTGATACTCTTCCCTCATATCCGCTCCCATACCCCCTTCAGTTCACTTGCAGGTCAGTATAACCACAACATAAAGAATTAAGTCCTTCTCTAACCACCCCATTTAAAGAACACACTCCCACCTGACCCGGCAGTGGCACAGTAGATAAAGCAGAGGACCCAGGTTTGAAACCCTGAGGTCGTCGGCTTGAGTGTGGTCTCACTAGCTGAGTCCAAGGTCACTGGCTTGAGCAAGGGGGTCACCTGCTCTGCTGCAGCCCCACCACAACCTCGGTCAAGGCACATATGAGAAAGCAATCAATGAACCACTAAGTGTGACAACGAAGACCTGATGCTTCTCATCTCTCTCCCTTTCTGTTTGTTCCTATCTGTCTGTCCTTCTGCCTCTCTGTCTCTGTCACAAAAATGAAAGAAAGAAAGAGAGAGAAAGAAAGAAACACACTCCCATTCCTCAACTTCCTATTCTCCTTCCCTGCTTTGTTTTTGTCTGTAGCACTTATCAACATCTGACATACTCTATAGTTAATTACTCATTTGCTTATTGCTGATCTCCCCCAACTGGAACACAAACTCTACAAGGGCAGGGAATTTTAAAACTCATTCAATATTGGATCTCCTGGTGCTTGTACAGTGCCAAAGATATAATTTATATTCAAAATATATTTCTGGAGGGACAGCAGAGACTGAGAGAAAGCCTAATCAATCAGAACTTATAGTAACAAGATTTCTGTTGGGCAAAGACCTTCACAGCAGTAGCAGAACAATTCATTACCACCCTGGCCCAATAGTAAGATTATAAAACATACAAAAGGTAAACAAATTTACTGACTAATAGTTCGTAAAGGAGAACATTACTGGGCTAACTGCTGTGATAGCTAGAGATCTGATTAAGAGCAAATAACCTGAAAAGATGCTCAACGCCCATCATATACATCAAAGATCAATTTAGGGTTGCCTTGTCTTAACTGATTTCCTAAAATGCTCTCAGTATTCCTATATAATCCACCCTTGGGAGACAGGGGGTAATTTCATAGCTAAGCCCCTTCATGACAGTGGCCATGAGATTAATAGAGTTAACCCTAAGATACCTATATTAAGATGGTTATTGCTAGACTGAAATACTATAATAGAGATCCCTAGAATAGAAAGCATACCACAAGGCATTTCTCAGCCAAAGTGTTTCCTGCTTAGTTTTGCTGTACAGCATATCAGAGAAGTAAATGTAGTTGGAAGTGAAATTTTTAGAATAAACTAAAAAGTCAGCAGCAGATACTAACTAAAAAAAATTTTTCACCTGAAGAAATTTTTAGAATAAAATAAATTCAGCAGCAGATACTAACTAAAAAAAATTTTTTCACCTTAAGACGTTATTCTACTATTAGTTCAAGATAACACAATTCAGAAGATCCCATATCACAAATATTTCATTAGCACATTTGCAATACTTTAAAATATTACTGCAAATATATATAACTTCAAATAAGTTACAGAAACCTAGGAACCTAGTCATCCTTTCAGAACGAGTTTCATTTTTAAGCTTCTGAACACTTAAAAGGGAATTGTATGTACAAATTTTTCTAAGCAATCACACAGCTGGATTGGGAATACAAAAACACAAGAAACCCAACCTACCCTCTCCATTTAAGCACAATATAAAATACAAGAAGCAAAACACTTCCTTGAACTTCAATAAAAAGTATATTCTTCTTCAAATATATGCTTTAATTTCTACAATATGATTAATAACAGCATTTATATACATTTCACTCTGAACTTACTTTGCCATATCTCTAGCCAACTGCATAAATCGTTCTCCATCAGACGGAGACAAAAGGTTCAAAATCCGCCTGTAACCATCCATGGCCATTTTATGGTCTCCCATCTGTTCATAAAGGCTCGATCGCTCCCACAGGTAGCGGACATTAGTAGGTTCATATTTAAGAGCTTAAAAAGAAAAGGTAATCACAGAAAGGAGTTCATAGTACCAGGGTGTGCCCATCTTCTCTTCAGAAAATTAATAAATTAATAAATACCCTAAACTAATTCTCCTATGAAACTAAGGGGGTTATTCAGGAATAAATCTACCTTCACAGGAACCCTCAACTAGGTTTGATCTAAGACCAGATAGAACCTGAATCATATCAATTTTCATTTTATCACTCCAGTGGGGGGATTCCTGTTTATGCCTTAAGAGAGTTCTTGTTTTTGCCCCAGATGTGTGACTTTGTATCAAAGGCTTCCTTATCTGCATATGGCTATATAATAAAGCAAACTGGGGCCAGGGCTCTCGGATATTGCCATCAGCATTGAAGAGGCCTCCCGATCCCATCCTCTTTTCTCGATGAGTCCATTTTCTTAATTCCGCACCGTTCTCCCTCAAGACCCAGAATTTCTAGCCGCGCTGGTCCGCGGCAAGGAACTGCTTAGAACCAACTTTGATCTTGGTAGAAAAATGAAGGTTCTGGTCTTCTACTAACCTGTGCTGTATTAGTTCACAATATGCACAAAGTTGATGAAAAACATAAAAACAGAGGATCCCAAAGACCTCTGGTATAACAGAATGCACAGAATAAATGTATATATTTCAGCTACCATCACCCCAAAATAATGAGTACAATGATCAAAAAACCTATTATGTAACATTTTATCAAACAAAATGAGAAAACATCTTAATTACCTTTTGTGTAGCAAAAAATAGCCTGCTTAATATTGTCTTGTTCCAGAGACATTTCTGCCAATCTAACCCACTCTTCAGTGTCACTAGGATTTAAATGCGCAGCAATCAACTCAAACTGCAGTGATTTCTCCATGTCACCTTGGTCCTCATATATCATGGCAAGAGTAGAGAATGGCTCATAAGCCAGGGGAGCTATAATGAATTAAAAAACAACAACAAAAAACAAAATGCCATTGGCTAAGGGAAGAGGTTTGAGCTGATGTCAATCTCAGGGTTCAAACTATAGATCCTTCTTCTCATATTTAAACTTTTTAAATAATTCTATTAGAATTACTAAAACTACTTAATGGAATTAAGAATAAACACTAGATTATATTTGCTGTGTTTTATTTTTATACTCTTTTGGCATTTTTAGAGTATTCTTTTCTCTTTACAAAGTGTAACTTCATGAAAATCCCTACTCTCCACCATGCCCCCGTCACAAAAATCCCCCTTTGCTAAAGCTAAACTGCAACTGTCAACAATCCCCACAGAAAACACCTTGTCTTATGATTTCCATGCACATCAAAATCGCCTCTTCATGCTCTCCTCGAGCAAAGCGAATGTTGGCTTCCCCCATGAGACCTCTCAGAGCTCTAGGAAGTTTACTCCGAGGCCTTTTCTCCTGTACAGAGAAAATATAATGTCTTAGATTTCAATTGTAATCGCACTAATGAATACAGACCATAACAAGACTGAAATTTGTCTTTAAGATTTTCAATGTACATTAAGAACTAAGGACTAAATGGCAAAATTCAATAGCAAGAAATAACTGAAATTATTCTATGGTACTCTCCAAAACAAACACCTCAGAAAATTAAAACAAAAAAGCCAACAAATTTTCAACAGTAAAAACGGTCAAAGCACAGTAAAATGTTTAAAGAACACAAAACCAGTTATCAGAAATTACTAATCAGAATAATCACAAATGTAGAAATGGATGCTGCAAAATAAATTTATATGCCAGGGGACTTATTATATGATGCAATCTACTGAAGATCCTCCTTCTCTTGAATCTATCTACTCAGAGACTTAGTTGTAAAAAATATCAATATGGACCTTTTAATAGCAAAGCTATAGTATATTTTGACATATGAAATAATTAAGGTTTTACATTTTCAAAATCTCTAAATGAAAGAAGAAACCAGTAACACAATAGTTGTCTCATAGTATGTTCTTTCTTACAGTTTTAATTTTTACTTTTCTTTTTTAATCAAGTGAGAGGTAGGGAGGCAGAGAGACAGACTCCTGCTTGCACCCCAACTGGGATCCACCTAGCAACCCCTGTCTGGGGCTCATGTTTTGCCC
The DNA here is from genome assembly GCA_037038555.1 of Rhynchonycteris naso. NCBI lineage: Eukaryota > Metazoa > Chordata > Mammalia > Chiroptera > Emballonuridae > Rhynchonycteris > Rhynchonycteris naso. The sequence continues at coordinate 37,287,221 of CM072997.1, read as the reverse complement.
ATCTGGGGCCACTGCTCCAGTGCTCAGCAACCGAGCTATTTTAGTGCCTAAGGCGAGGCCATCAAGCCATCCTCAGCACGCAGGGCCAACCTGCTAATTCAAGCCATGGCTGCAGGAGGGGAAGAAAGGGGGGAAGAGGGGGAAAAGCAGATGGGCGCTTCTCCTGTGTGCCCTGACTGGGACTTGAACCTGGGACTTCCACACATCAGGGAACGCTCTACTACTGAGCCAACTGGCCAGGGCCTGAATTCTTTTTCCAATGTCACATTTCTACATTGTTTGTATTACCATATTAAGTAATAATTTACTTTCATCATTTTCTTGGTTTCACGATTGAGAACCATCTCCAACATGAACACGTCGCCTGCAGTGGGTTGCTCAGGTGTTTCTTCCTCCTCCTCTTCCTCCTCTTCGTCTTCCTCTTCATCCTCATCATCTTCATTCTCTCCAAGCATGGAAGTAAAAACCCTGTGAACTGACTTACTAACTCCATCTGATGTTTCTCCTAAAGAGAGACACATTGAGATTAGTGGGAGGAAATGCTTTAGAACATTCAGTAGTCAAAACAAAACAAAACAACAACTTCTGCAATATAAATTTCTATCCCAGCAAACCTGAAAGTAAAAAATACAACATGAAGACTCGCCGAAACAACCCAAAAAGGAAAGCTGTCATAAAACCATGTATGTTAAGCTCTGTAGAATTGTTGACTCCTCCTTTGGGCCTCATCTAGATAAATAAGCAAAATTAAATGGTAAATTAGAAGCACAAATAATAACAGTTAAAAGCACAGAGGATCCCTGGCCAGGTAGGTCAGCTGGTTAAAGGGGTACCCCAATATGCCAAGGCTGCAGGTTTGATCCCTGGTCAGGGCACATATAAGAGTCAACAAATAAATGCATAAATAAGTCGAGCAACAAATCAATGTTTCTCTCCCCTTCCCTTTCATCTCTCTCTCTCTCTCAAATCAATAAAAATATTTTAAAAAGCATAAAAGAAAGAAAGAAAAGAATTTTAAGACATTGACCTAAGAACTAAGTTAAGTAAGTCTGGTGGAATAGAACCAGGCAGTATTGCCTAGTAGTTACAGGCAAGGCTTCTAGAGCCAAGCTATCTGGTTTCAGACTTCATTTATCACTCGATGTGAAACCTCAGACAAATAACTGATGTTCTCTGGACCTCAAAAGCGGTTAATACTGTTTGCTTTGGGGGGGTGGAGGAGAGTAGAGGGGGCATAGATGGTGATGAAGATCTTGTATTGGGGTGGTAAACACACAATGCAATATACAGATGATATATGTTAGAACTATACACCTGAAACCAGTATAATTATATTAATTAAAGTCACCCCAATAAATGTAGTAAAAAACTTAAAAAAAATTGTTTGCCTTATAGTGCTACTCTGAGGATGTTTTATTTATATGCACTTAGAATAATGTCCAGCATGTAATAAGAGCTTAACACTATTAATATCAAAACAGTATTATTTCAGAGACAAAATAACATGGCATTCTTCTTTTATATCTGAGAATATTACTACTGTACAACGATTTTTGTAAGTTCATGATGACCTTGAATAATCAAGGTTACATTTTAGAAGCCAATTTTCTATTAGAGACATATAAAATATTTTAGAAAGTTCCAACAAAATTGCTAAAATTTTAAAAATATATGTATCTTTGTTAAAAAACCTTTAAACTTATTCACTTAGGTGGAACACCTCAAACCTCAAAGATGCTAGATAAGTGAGATAATCTATATGCTTACAAAAGAACAGAGTTTTAAAATCATAATTTGAGCAACAAATTATTAAGTCATAACAATCATCAAGAATTCTAGATATCTAAAATGAATATGAATAGAAATGTATAAAACCCTACCAATCAATAAAATTTATTACAGTAACAGAAAAACAAGAGAAAAATCATATCATCTTGATTCACAGAAAAGTATTTGAGAAAAATCCAACACTCATTCCTAATAAAAATTCTTAGTCTACTAGAAATAGAAGGGAATATCTTTAATTTGATAAAGAGTATCCAAAAATTTTTCTACAAACACAGTTAATGGTGAATTATTCAGTTACTGCAAATGAAAAACGTATGCTTGCTATCACTACTCCTTTCAACACCTTACTAGTGGTCCTAGTTAATATAATAAGGAAATAGAAATAAAAGGCATCAGATGGTGGGAAGAATTAAAACTATCATTACTGATCTGACTTATGTATAGAAGATCCAAAAGAATCTACACACAATCTGTCAAAATATATGAATTTAGCAAAGGTCAATATACAAAAATTAATTGTACAGTAGTTTTTATATTGGCAACAATGAACTGAAAATGAAATTAAAAGAAGGCTCTATTTGCAGGCTGTGCAGGGAAGGTGGTCAAGAGCAAGAATATAGCAATGGCATTCAGCAATGTAGAGGAGGAAAAAGACAATAGCCATACAATCCAATTAGCAGCCTTTCCCAAAGCCTGTTCAAAACTGACCCTTCTGCTCTGAATATACCGACACTAACCACATTCTTAATAAAATTCTGGGTCAATTCCTTCTTGGAACACTGGGAGCTTTATATCTTTAGAGGACTGACGAAATTATCTGAGCTGAGGTCATCCATTTCTAGTGTACCTGACTACTCACAACGAGCTAGAATTAGATTTAATTAACCGCCTTTTTAAAGAAAGGCCTGATGGCCACCTGTCAGGGAAAGCTTTAGGCAGAGAACCGGCAGGCACCAGTAGAACCTGTTACTGCAGCGGCACCTTAAAGACGTGATAACAGGAGAACTGCTCCACCCTGAACAGATAAGGAAGGACACACAGGTTGTTAGAACAACTTCAGCCCACTTCCCCTTCCCACCTGCCTAGCAAGCTAAGAAACTGTAATCCCAACTTACTCCCCTTTTTGTCCTTTCTTCCCAACCTTTGCCAAGTAGTTAGGAATAAAGCCTGTTTGTTTTCTCTGTGTAAAGGCTTATTTGTTTAGAGCAGTTGTAGTCAACCTGGTCCCTACCACCCACTAGTGGGTGTTTCAGCTTTCATGGTGGGCGGTAGCGGAGCAACCAAAGTATAAATAAAAAGATAGATTTAACTATAGTAAGTTGTTTTATAAAGATTTATTCTGCCAAACTTAGCGAAAATCTGACATAAAGTACTTGGTAAGTAATTATTATTATATGCTTTAACTTGCTGTAACTCTGCTTTATACATTTTATAAAGTAAAGTTACTTCCCTACTTTATAAATCACCATTACTGTGGAACCGGTGGGCGGTTAGAAAATTTTACTACTAACAGAGATATAAAAGTGGGCGGTAGGTATAAAAAGGTTGACTACCCTTGGTTTAGAGAAAGGCAAACAGCCTCTACTTCTACCCTCCAGATAAGCAGGTTTAATATAGTTCTCAATCAGACCCTATATGGGAAGCTACATTCTATTGCCAGTTCAGCATCCCAGGAAACTTGATATGCGTAAATAGATATCATTAAGTATTACTAATATTCTGATCACTAGCAAGTTATATCAATCACTGGAAATCAGTAAATTTGCATACTAGTTCATCAGTTAGGTTCTAATGAGTTTAATTAGCCTGGGTGCACTAACAAAATTTACTATCTGGATATGTGGAGCTGAGGACTGGATCCTGGAATGAGGTGACATACTGAGATACCTATGCTGGGTGTGAGATCCCATCCAGACAGCCAATTGGGCTTCCACTCTGACATTTTTATCTTATCTCCTATAACTAAAGCAGTATTTCGACAGTTACTTCATAAAGAAGTATAATTCATTACAATTTTGGGGAGTATAGTCTGGAAATACTAAGTAACCAACTGAGAGAACCAACTAAAAAAAGAATGAGAAAAAGTTCCCAAACAAGTATGTCAACTTGAAACACTTTTCCACAAAAACAACTCATAAGGCTAACCTTTACCATATTCAATAACAAAACAAATACTTATTGAGCACCTGGTATATACCACACACTATGCTACTAATAACAACAGAATGACACTGCAATAAAAAAAAACATTTTCACTAAATTATTAGGTACTCTTAAGATTTAATTCAGGTAGCAAATGATCTTGACTACCTTCACTGGCATCTGTGTCCCGGGATCTGGTAGAGTCAATGCCTGATGATGATGGAACTTCGAAGTCATTTGGATTTTCTTCAGCTGAGAGCTTTCCTTTTTCCTGAAGATTCTGTAATGCAAATTTAATAAATGATTCCAAAAACGAATGCAGATTTATCTCTCTGCCGTTGAGAATAGGGCATTTCCCTCACTTTCTATTTATATAAAACTTGAGCTCTCCATACATATAGTACATGGAATCTAAATTTGAATTCTGTCAAAGCATTACAAAACACTTAGGTCTTATCCTTCGGTTAGAATCATTTATTTGTAAACATAATAAAAACAGAGCTTGAGGATTTCATTAATCGACATATCACTATTTAAATGACAAGAGACAGGGCAATATTAGTTACATGAATTAGGAAAGAACTGACCAACTAATTTTAAAATGTGCGATTTTCTTTTCCCCTGGACTTCAAGTAAGTGAGAAGATACAGAAAACTCGGTGTCTTTTTTCTTTTTTGTAACTATGTAAAATATGTATGAGTTAATATTTTGTTATCAGCCCTGACCAGTTAGCTCAGCAGGTTAAGAGTGTCATCCCGAAATGACAAGGTTGCGGTTCAATCACCGGTCGGGGCACTCATGGGAAGCAACCAAGAATGTACGATTGAGTGGAACGACAAACGAATGCTTCCCCTCTCTCTCCCTTCGTCTGTCTCTCCAAAAATAAATTAAAATACACACGCGCGCGGGCGCGTCCTGGCCGGATAGCTCAGTTGGCTGTAGCGCAATGGTTAAGGGTTCGATCCCCGATCAGGGCACATACGTAAACTGTTGTTTCTTTCTCTCCCTGCCTCTCTTTCTAAAAAAAAAAGGTATCAGACAAGAAAATTCAGTTTGATACCCATCTTACCATTGGTAGACTCCTCAAAAGTGGGGGCTCAACTCCCTCCGTTTAGAAATAGACACTGAGAACTAAGGAAGAGAGGTGAGCTGCCCACCAAAGTCACAGAGACTTAGTGGCAAGGCCAGAACAAAACCAGATACTCTGACTCCAAACTCTACTCCCCACTCCCCCGTTTAACCCACCAGTGTTAAACTACTCGCAAGTAAAAATTAGTACATTTGGCAAAAGAAAAAAAAGGTTACAACAAAGACAAAAGCGTTTTCGTGGGGGAAAATGTTTTTAAGAGGAGCTTGGCACAGGGACAAGAGGTAAGAATTGGAGTTCCCGTAAGAAAGTTCAAAGTCGCCTCAACACAGCGAACGGGGTCCCCGGGGTCCCCCACATTTCTCTACGCGGACCCCGGGGTCCCCCACATTTCTCTACGCCCACCAGGGCAACAAGGCAGTGAGAACCATTCTAGTCCAGCATCTCCTCACTTTCTTTTCGCGGGCTTTTCTCTCTTCTCTCCGCTTTTCGAATTCCTCAAATGAGATCTTCCCTTCCAGGTAGTCGATAAGCTCTGGACTGAACCCCGACATCTCTGCAGTCCAAACATACAATCCCAGGAACCCGAAGAGAGGACCGGAAAAACAACGCCTCCCGGACTCCACCCGGCGTTCTACCGGGAAATGGGCCCGGCCTGGGCCGCAGCCGCCGTGCTCGGGTTCCGCGGGAGCGCTGGGCCCGACCTCCTTCCGGATGGCTCGGGTTGGGACCCTTCCCGCGAACTTTCCTGCGCCGTGCCCTGCCTGCCACCTGACTTAGGCCTCCTACTTATTAGCAGGGGTTGAAAAAAAAAAAGTGCCTTATAGATTTTCCTTAATCTAGATCATTTCCCTCAATTCTTCATTAAGGTTCTCACCCCCATTTACTTCTCAGTCTGGATGTCTAAGTTAATTTGATCCTGGCTGTAGTGATATTTTTAATTGAACTATTTGCTCTGCCACAAACATGTTCCTTTCCAATTTTCCCGACACAAAAAAGCTAAAATCCTCCTTCAATTTACAGCCTAAATCTCATTTCCTCCAGTCAATGGTATGATCACTTTTTTCTTAATCCACAAATCTTCAAATACTTCCTTTCCTTGGCCTGACCTGTGGTGGTGCAGTGAATAAAGCACCCACCTGTAAAGCGGAAGTCGCTGGTTCAAAACCCCCGCTTTGCCTGGTGTAAAGCCAGTGGTCGGGGTCAGGATCACAGCCGCCTGACTGGTGCAGGTTCGCATTGGATTCGAACAGTCGGTAATGAAACACAGGAGCCAAGAACTGGTGAACCATCAGCTTTAATTCTAGCTTGCACCCGGCAGGCAAGCAAAAATAAACACTGGGCTCCAAAACCCACACAGTCAGTGCTCACAAAGCCACTGACTTATCTGAGTTTCCTAAAATCAAAGGTTTCTAGCTCAGACTTATTCACCTCTGTTCCTCATCTCCTCCAGCACAAACTCTTAACAAACTGGCTTCTCCCTCAGCACTCTGCCATTTTGGCTTCGACATGGCCTTCATCTGCTCTCCTCTCTAATACTAATCCCAGGAACCAAGGAACCGAGAGAGAGCAAGCTCCTGGCCTGCCCCACTTTATATAGTGTAGAATCAAAACCTCCAATCTAATTACACAAACAAGGAAGTTTCCAATACTAAGCCACCATCCGAGGCACAATGGGATTCCTCAGGAGAGTGCACCACCCTACATCATCCAATCAGTCAATGGTGTGGAGAAGAGCTTACTCTTAAAACTAAGCCTTAGGCTATAACGACCCAGCCTGCCCACAGCCTGTCCCAGAACACACATTAATAACAACGAACTTCCATGTGGGCAGCGCCATCTTTAACAAAGTGAGCATAATATATTTTATCTGCCAACACCTGGTCAAGGCACATATGGGAGTTGATGCTTCCTGCTACTCTCCCTCCTTCTCTCTTTCACCCCTCTGTAAATAAAATAAATAACAACAAAAAAGCACTCCTGACCCACGTTTTCTTCTTGAATCATTTAAATGTTGATATGATTACCTCTTACACTGTTGCCCATTTACTATAGACTGCTGTTTTATGCACAATGAACAAACACATAAAATTATTTATTTATTTTATTTTTATGAAGTGAGGAGCAGGGAGGCAGTCAGACAGACTCCCACATGCACCCGACTGGGATCCACCGGGCATGCCCACCAGGGGCGATGTTCTGCCCATCTGGGTATGCTTCGTCGCAACTGGAGCCATTCTAGCACCATGAGGCGGAAGCCACCGAGTCATCCTCAGTGCCTGGGCCAACTTTGCTTCCTGGAGCCTTGGCTGCAGGAAGAGAAGAGAGAGACAGAAAGAAAGGAGAGGGGGAAGGGTGGAAAAACAGATGGGTGCCTCTCCTGCGTGCCCTGACCAGAATCAAACCTGGGCCTTCCATGTGCCGGGCCGATGCTCTACTACTGAGCCAGCAGGCCAAGGCTGGTCAAAATAATTCTTAAAACTGGATGCTGTTATTCCTAATGCCAAAGTCCCACATCTAATCAGTGGTTGAATCAGGATTTGAATCCTGGTCTATCTGACTTCAAATGTCATACTTGGAATTAATATGACATACTATAACATACTGCCTCCCCTTGATGGAGCTATTCTTCACCTCCTACACACTCCTTTGCTTGTATTTTACCTTTAATTATAACAATTTCTGTTGTCCTACTCTAGAGACACTAGCTATCAACATCTTGGGGACAACACTATCTGATGCAGCTTTGTGATCTCCTCTATAGCTTCATAATCTGTGCTCAGAACATGTTCACAGATTAAATTGGATGGAATTGAAAGTGCCTTAGGAATGAGCAAGGGAGTTAAGGTATGAATAATGAACTTCAATATGCAATTAAGGTTAGAGACAAGTTACAGGGAGCCTATCACCTGGCCATTGGTGCCTCTTTATGGCAATTCAGATGAGGCTAAGCAAGTATGGCAAATGAGCAGCCAGGACCTGTGATATGGGGACATCCAGGTGAGAAAACAACATCTCACAGCTAAAACTCATCCTCTTTCTTATAATAAAAAACCCCGAGGAGTCTAGCTGGGTATAGAATATGCAGAACTAGCAGGGGTTAAGGTAACCCACAGAATTTTTTTTAAAGGAAGTTCTCGCCTGAATTTCTCCAGTCAGTCAGGAAACAGAATGTAAGAGAAAGTCAAAAGTCTCTAATCCTGATTGCCCTAGAAGAAAAGAAGGGAATCGAAGGAGGAAAGATGGTCAATTAGTGAGGAGAACGTTCTCTTAAAACCAAGCTGACTTAGACTAGCTTGTTTATATTGACTGCCTGTAATACTAGAATAACAGTGTGATGATAAAGAATAGGGAGCAGGGAGCAAGGGGTACAAGGATAGTTTTTCTGCTATAAAACCCCTTTATGACTTCAAAGTTCTTTTACAGGTCAGAATTTAAAAGATATAACTTGAAATTGTAATCTTTCTTTTTTCTTTTCCTTCACCTTCCTGTAAGTGATTTGACCCCAGAGAGTCAGAGGGCATCCACTTATCTTGAGATGAAGTGGTATTGTTATGACAGCAATGAAAATAGTGAGAAAAAGCTTTTTAGACTTTCAGACTCATTTTGAGAATCAAATGTAATGCTTGAAGAAAGCAAAACACTGGGTTTTTGCCATGAAAATAAAATTAAGAGTACATGGGAGGAAGTGACCCCATCCTTTCTATAAACATCCTTGAAAGATAGAGATGTTGTCTCCTTCTGAGACAGAGGGCAAATTTGTTTTCCCGCCAGTATAATAAAGATCATGTTCTCTCTGAAGCTAAGGTAGAGCTTGTTTACTAGCAATGCCCTTATAAGAGTGGGGCTTTCCTAACTTTGGGGTTTTCTCAACTGTGGCACAAACCCACTTGTGCACAGCATACACCTGGACCTATGATACTTGGGGGATAAAGGGAACCAAGGTGAATGTAAAGCTCATGCTGCCTGCTGCACCATAAGTAATCAAATTCATTGCTTCAGGCCTGGGAGTCTTATGTGTCTGCCACTATCTGTGAAACTTTAGTAGGATAGCAGGTAGCTTGCACATAAGGTAAAACCTCACATCTCTCACAGTTTTTACCTCTCTAGATCTGGTATAGGGGACAATAGGCCATGTCATGGGGAGTGGGGTGCTCATGAAAGAGGAACAAGGTCAGTGTTGAGAGACTGTCAGGGACCTATGTAGACAAGTACCCATAGACCCCTTGAGAGCTTAGATCTCCAACAGAACAATTCTTTCCATGGGAGGAGACACTATACTTCTGCTGTTTTCCTAGCAGTGGTACTCAGCCAAGAGCAAAATCACTTTCCAGTTTAGAAATATGTGTAAGGAGGTTTTGGTTGTCAAAATAATAGGGCAGTGGAGGGAAACTACTGACATACAGTGTCTGGAGACCAGCTGCGCTAAATGGTCACACACAGTGAAGACGACCTTTCCAAGTTGCCAAGAGCATCACCTTTAAGAAACTCTAGTCAGTGTGGAGAGCAGGCCATTCATCAACAGCTCCCTGCCAACTGTGAGCAATTTTCCAGAAGAATGCATGCCCCAATCCTGAAACTTAGCAAGTTCATAGGCAAAAAGTCCCATGTGAATGATTTTCTTATTCAAAGACCCTCAACCAGTAAGCATTCCCCTTGTGGAGGTCTTGATACCCAAAGCAGAGATGATGAAAAGAGAAAACCAGTCACTGGTACTTGAGTGGAACCAAAAAGGTGAAACACTCCTTACCACTCCACCATTTATCTGAATAGCCTATATATTTTCTTTTTTTGTATTTTTCTGAAATGAAAAGCAGGGAGGTAGAGAAACAGATTTCCGCATGCGCCCGACCAGGATCCACCTGGCATGCCCACTAGAAGGTGATGCTCTGCCCATCTGGGGCATTGCTCCACTGACATTCCAGCACCTGAGGCGGAGGCCATGGAGCCATCCTCAGTGCCCAGGCCAATTTTGCTTCAATGGAGCCTTGGCTGTGGGGAAGGAAGAGAGAGATAGAGAGGAAGGATAAGGGGAAGGGTGGAGAAGCAGATGGGCACTTCCGTGTGCCCTGACTGAGAATCGAGCCCAGGACTTCCACACGCTGGGCCGACACTCTACCACTGAGCCAACTTGCCAGGGCGTGTTTTGTTTGTTTGTTGTTTTTTTTAATTGAATTTATTTGGGTGACACTAGTTCACAAAACCATACAGGTACATTGGATTGTCCAGCCATCAACCCAAGCAAAGTCTCTTTTCATCCCCCATTTCCCCCTTTGCCCAGCTCCATCTACTTCTACCCCCTTTCCCTCTGGCTATCTACCCTCCCTCCTTGAGGAGGTTGTGTGCGGGAGTGCCAGAGCTGAGGCGCACCTAGGATATCTGATGCAATACAATGTCCACCTCTGAACACAGTGGTAGAGAGCATCTCCCACAGACCCCAGCAACATCTAGAATCCTGTGTTTCTTTCCTTTCTACTTCAACTTAATTGTGGCTATTTCTTACTTACCTTCCTCGGTATGAGACTCAACTGGAAGGTCTTTCAACAATGTATGCTGAACGTGTGAGTTCATCTTCTTTCTAAGAAAAAGACAAATTTTAAACCCAAATCCCTAGTACATATAATAAACTAAAGTGAAACTGAGCAACATCTCTCAAATGACAGTATTCTTTGGTAAAAAGTAATATACGTATATAAGACAAGCAGAAAGGAAACATAATTTAGAAGATAATTAATTTCTCTTGACTTTATGGTGTTTTGTAACTCTTGCAAATATATGCAGTGCTCTACATTGATATTTATGGTTATAGAGTGGAAAAAAAAACAACAAAAAAATTGCACATAAGTCGTGTGTGTCCCAAAGGTCAAGCTATTTATATGTGAATCTGGAAATATAGAATAATTACAAATCGACAAAAGTGGAGGGGGGAAAAGTTTAGCAATGATCATAATTGAATCTAATAAGAGGCTTCTACTATAGTTAAACATAGCCAGATACCTGAAAAATATAACAAAAAAAGTTCTAATAAAATAGAAAATGAAGACTGCAATTAACACAAAGACTCAATGATCAAGATATTCCACCAAAAACTCTTTTTGTTATAATTTTCTATTCAGAAATGTTAGGAAAAGAGAGCTTATAGTTATAAAATATTCTTCAAATCAGAAATTTTGCTTCTTTCATGAAGTTGAGTAATTCCAATCATGTTACAATAGCACCAACTGGGTGCTTTCTCTGCTTCCTGCCCTTAAGCAGTACCTCAGTCCACACTCACATGAAAGTATGGGTCTGATATTTTATTCTATACTTTCTGTCAGTTAGAGATTAGTATTTGCAATTTACAGATGAAGAAACTAAGGCTTACCAGAAAATTGCACACAATAATGTCTTATACTAAAGTAGGCACTGTGGTATTAATAGCTATTCTGTTTTAGTTTCTGTTAGCTTAGGGCTTAAGTGCAAGAAATAGTTAAGGGAACACTTCATGACCATATTTGTGTTTATTGTATTTTATTTTCTCATGTAGGAGAGGTTTCAGGTGCATATAGCGCACAGTAAGTTACATGTTCTGTTTAGCATAACATCATTTTAAAAAAATAATTACATTTAAAAGAACGGATAATCAAAACCCTTTCTCATGCACAATAAGATGAAATAGCAGTGTGCTTCCTCACAATGGAATTCCTACTCTTGTGGAAAAATAGTAGATTTTAATTATGATTCAGTTTCCTTTATTATTCATCTGAATAAAAAGCTAATAGACTAGAATCATAATAATGTATATTCTGAAATACACCATACCTATTTTTTTTAAATGACAGGTATTTTGTAGAAATGCTAAAGTAATATGAATAATGGAATTCAAATCTTAAACATAAATACATTTCTAACTTTTTCCCTATCTTTAATATTTTACTCTTTTTCCTCTGGGGTAGGAAGTTCAAGCTCAAATATATGCTTATTACTTTCTTCTAAAAATAACCACTTTTAATTTTACTTTCTATTTACTCCAATCCAACTGCACAATTTGACGTACATTTTTTGTTAGATTTTGAAAAAATGTATTCGGTTTTTTTTTTTTGGGGGGGGGGGAGTAGGAAGCATCAAATTGCAAGCCCAGAGTTTCAAACCTGAGATCTCAGCATTACAGGTTGACGCTTTATCCACTACACCACCACAGGTCAGGCGACATACATGATTTTTCTTTATATATAATTTCCCACACAACTTAGCTATATGACCTGGTTTAAAAAAAAGAATATAGGTAAAAGTGTGTTGTATTCTATTAAATTTAATAATCCTATTAAGATTGATAATTCTATTATTTTACTATATCTCTTCACAAAAAAACTATGCTTTAAAAATCATAATTAGATTGAACAGGAGGTGGTGCAGAGGATAGAGCATCAAACTGGAATGTGGAGGACCCAGGTTTGAAACCCCAAGGATGCTGGCTTGAGCGTGGGCTCATCTGGCTTGAACATGGGCTCACCAGCTTGAGCATGGGGGTTGCTGGCTTGAGTGTGAGATCATAGACATGACCCCATGGTCGCTGGCTTGAGTCCAATAGGTCGCTGGCTTGAGCCCAAGGTCGCTGGCTTGAGCAACAACAGGTCACCCACTCTGCTGTAGCCCCCTGGTCAAGGTACATATGGGAAAGCAATCACTGAATAACTAAGATGCCACAACAGAGAATTGATTCTTCTCATCTCTCTCCCTTCCTGTCTATCTGTCCCTCTCTCTGACTCTTTGTCTCTGTCAAAAAGAAAAAATCACAACTGTTATTTCTTTTAAAAACCAGTCATTAAATTCCTGAACCAAATCTAAATATTATCAGTGATGAGTATCTTCTAAACTAAGTACTTACTTTTATGAGGAAATAAAATCATTTTTCAAATAAATACTTTCGAATTTTCTTTATGACTCAGTTGTCATAAAGGAATACCTTTTACCTCCTCTGAGAAGAGACATTCAGCCTTTTTAAGGTCATTGGAAAGGGAGTTTTCCTGCTCTTCGTAATTGGCAAACGCAGAGGCAATAAGTTCTGATTGCAAAAAGAGAGGTCTGGGATTCTCGTCGTGGAGAAAGTATTTGGGAACCTTTCAAGATCAAGACCTCTTCCCCTAAAATATGCCTGTAGGGTTCTGAAAAACTGAAGAGAGAAAGAAAATGTTCAACTGCCATATATAAATTAAACACCTAAAATACTCAAATATGAATAATTTTTTTTCTCTCCTTTTCCCCCCTAAATTGGTCTTAGAGCTTATCTAAGAGGCAGGAGGTAGAAAACACAGAAATATAAGCTTTGGCTACTTCTCCTGCCACCTCCCATCCCCCACCCCATTGCTCTCCCTCTGCCTTCTTTCTGACATTTCAACATCAAACAAGATAATTCACCATTCTTGGTGGAAAATCAAGCGAGGAATACCAATTATTTAACAGCACCAGTCAGAGGGGTCGTAGTAACCATCTTTGAATACCAATGTCAAAGATTAAATTAAAGTCCATGATAACCAGAGCTAGGCTCGTTCTCTCTGACTGGAAAATATAACCCCAGTCATCATCTTCTAAAGTACAGTGTGTCCGTAAAGTCGTACATTTTTGACCGGTCATAGGACAAAAGTGCACCATGACTTTACGGACACACTGTAGTTTTTGTTCAGACATGGGCTTTCCAGCTTTCCCTTAGGAAATGAATAAATATTAATACAAAGAAGCTGTGCAAAGAAAGGGCTATTTAATTGTTTTAACCTTATACTATCATATTTCACATCAATGTGTATAAAAGATCATTTACAACATAATGTACTCTTTGTGCATTGGATCACTTCTAAATATAAATGTTTCTCCTTACACAAACAAATGTAATTTAGCTAGAGGAACAATACGGTGCCAGCTACTAGGCTAGCAAAATTCCGGTCTGGTACGATGGGCATCTTCTCAGCTCCGGCAGTCTGTTCTGCACTGTGCTCGAGCAGAGTGAAGTGCACACAAATCCAGAGAGGTGCCGATCACACCCATAGCCCAGTGTGTTCCTGTGTGTGTACTCACCAGGTCTCGGTTTCTGGGGTCGTTGAGTGGCTTCTATTTCTCTCTTTTTCTCCGTGTGGCTCCATGTACAGGCCCAAGTAGCCCCAGGACAACACACAGCAACAGGAATGCTTTGGGCATTATGGAGTGAAGCTGAGTGACAGGAAGAATGAGGGCAATGGCAATGATCACAGTTGAGAGAAAGAGAAGAGAGAGAGAAGGGCAGATGCAAAACAGAGAAAGAGGACACATTTTATAAGCAAGACAAGGAAGAAGAAATAATATCTTGGTTCACCTGAATTTTGCAGCCGTCTTTTTCAGATTCATTTGCAAAGAAGCCCTCCAAAATCCAGCTGACTAGCTTAAAGGAGTCCATGATAGTGAGAACATTATACAATGATAAGCAAAATCATTATGAATACAACCTACCTACCAAGTCTGAATATATCTTCTTATTTTTGAAAAAATGCATTTTATCTCCAAAGAAAGTGAAATTCTTAAACAAACAAAAAGCACCCCAAACCAATCTTAAATTACTCAGTAAGTGTTAAGACAGCAGTATCAACAGTAATATTGTAATAACGATGTATGGTGCCAGGTGGGTACTTGAATTATCAGGGGGACCACTTTGTAAAGTATATAATTGCATAACCACCTTATGCTGCACACCAAAACTAACAATACTAAATGTCAAAAAGGACAGCAGTCTCAAAGAAAAAAGAAAAAAAGAAAGAAAAAGAAAAAGACAGACAGAAAGAAAAAGGCCCCGAACTGAAAAATGCACTTTACACACCTGTCTGAGACAGACACATACCACACCAGCAGAAAGTAAAGACTGTCTCCCACCGCCAGGTGTGAAATGGAAATGAAACACATAGAAAGGGCTAATAAAGCTTACCAGGAGTTTGGCTTGGGCTGACCCTGGCTGGTTACCTGCCTACAAACCACAAGGGGATGCATGACTACTTTTAACCAGTAGGACTGGTTGCAGGTGGGAGTCATTGACAGGAGTGGGAAGAGTTAAAAAATAATGATTCCATTTTTATCGACAGCACAAATATCCTTGAGAACCACATCTTCAAGCTTCTTCAGGGATAAACAGTTTGTCTTGTAAATATTGAAACTACTGACCATTTTGTGTGGGTTTTATAAAACGCACAAGACATTGTCCAACAGCAAAGTGGCTTTGTCCTTTTTTACTTTTGAGAGAAGGTATATTATACACAGCAGCTTAATAGGATGATAATTATCCCACCTAATAGAATGCTCTTTTGGAGATAGCAGCTTTTAAAATTAACAGCAATTTTTATACAGAAAATTCTATTATAAGGGAAAAATTGCTCTTAATGACCAATACCTCATATTTCTTCTGATAATCTCAAGAATCTTTACAAGTTTTAAATAGTGGCATGATTATTCATAACACTGTCTCAAAATAGAGCTGCAAGATAGCATGTGTTTTGTGGAAAAAAGAAAAATTACTGTACCTATAGCATCCTCTTGCTGAATAAATGTAATCACAAAAACGATAGGGCCGAGAAGTTGGACTTGATGAGTTGTGAAGAACCTTTGGTTCCAATAATTCAGAACAGTCCTGGACAAGCTTTTGCTGGTAAGTCTAGTAATCTGAACTGAAAATTAGAATTCCTGGCTATGGTTTCAACCTTCTCATCTTGACCTTGGGCAAGTCTCCAGGAGTTTCATTTGTTCATCTCTTTGTTCATTCATTCAACAAACTTTTACTGAGTGCCCACTATGTGCCAGCCACTGCACAGGGCTTTGAGGATAAAAAAAAGAATGATAAATATACGTACTTCCCTCATTGAATTAGCATATTAGTGAGCAAGACAGACATTAATCAAATTATTATATAATAAAATACAGTGTGTCCGTAAAGTCATGGTGCACGGTGACCGGTCAAAAGTGCACCATGACTTTACGGACACGCTTTATGTAGATACAAACGATGGTAATTCCTATGAAGAGAAACTGGGTGCTATGAGAGTGTAGAGCAGGGAAATTTGGTTCGTCTCACGGTCCAGGAAGGCTTCTGTGAAGTAGATAGTCGGTGTTACGGAGGCAACCTAGGGCAGGCAGAGGGAGAAGAGTTTTCAGTCAAGGTAAAGAACTGTGCTGGACCCTGTGGCTGAAAGGAACATGGCACGTTAAAGCAACTGAAAGTAAGTTAGTACGCGAGGAGTAGAGGGCGCAAGGTGAGGCCTGGTTCAAGACTGGAGAGGCAGTCAGAGTATGCTCTTTGTGCTGCAGGTAGTAGTCGGTAATGTCAGTCACTGAACGGTTTTAAGCGTCCAAGCGGCTGGGTCTGACTTGCCTTCTGGTTGCAGTGCAGAGGACAAACAGGTGGCGAAGAGGCCTGAGGGGGACCAGGTAGGTGGCTACTGCTGCAGTCCAGGCCGGACAAGACGTGTAGTTGGAGCAGTCATAACTGTAGCAGTGGGCAAGTGAACTGAAGACAGAGGGGCCCTGGAGCAGAGACATGAGAACAACAAGGTGGTAGTAATGAGGAAAAGCTAAATAGCATCAGCACATCTACTTCTAGTGGCTTCTTTTTTTTTTTTAAAGAAAATTTTTTATTTTATTTTTATTTCATTCATTTTAGAGAGGAGACACAGAGTGAGAGAGAGAGATAGAGAAAGAGAGAAAGGGGGGAGGAGCTGGAAGCATCAACTCCCATATGTGCCTTGACCAGACCAGTGCAGGGTTTTGAACTGGCGACCTCAGTGTTCCCAGGTCGACGCTTTATCCACGGCACCACCACAGGTCAGGCTTTAGTGGCTTCTTGATGCCCATAAGACAAAGTCTAAACTCCTGATCACAATGTAAACAACTGTCCTCACTCTGACTCGCACGACCCAATCCTAGCATAGCACCCATTTGCCCTCTCCCGTGAACACAGCCTCTCAACCTGCTGTTGCTACAGCCTGGAATGCCTTCTCTAACCCTTGTGTGACTTCAGAAGTCCTCCCGGTTCTCCCAGGCTCACCTCAAAGGTCACTTTTGAGAAAAAGAAACCATTTAGACACTTGAACAGCTCCTACCTTCTCAAACTAGGACAACTGCATTTGCTTCCATATGTCTCATTGTTCACAAGATGAGCTCCATGAAGTAGGCACCTTATCTTTTTGTATCATTGATTTTTTCAGCATTGGCATCTTGCTTGGTATAGAGTAGGCAAGTATATCACACATGTTTATGGAGTTACTAATTATTCACGTAAAATTGGAGCTTAGATTCTGATACTGTTCTTTTGAAATTTGGGCCTTGTTGCATTTCTAGTCTGGAGGAAGGGTAGTTTGGTATTTTTTTTGAACGCATATACCTTTCTATTTAAATTGTTCCGGAATCGAGGCCACAAACCAATGAACGTGGGCAGCCTCAAGAAGCTGAAAAAGGAAAGGAATGGATTCTTCCCTAGAGTACCCAGAGGGAGGACAGCCCTGCTCACACCTTGAGTTCGGCTCTGTGATACCGATTTCAAACTTCTGACCTCCAGAACTTTGAGGTCATAACTTTCTGTTGTTTTAAGCTGCCCACATTTTGGTAATTTGTGATGTTAGCCATGGGAAACTAATACAAGGAATGTCAAAGTGCCAGGCCAGTCATGGAGGAAGAAGAACCCATAACTCACCACAACTGCTTTAGCTTCTACTGAATACACTGCACTGCATGCAGACAGACCCAGAAGCTGGCTCTAAATTCTTCATTTTCTTTTGATAAAGATGAAGCTTCTTCTGTCATTCAATTCACAACACAAAATGGATTTGGGTTGAAAGTCTCTTTATGAACCAGAGGACTCACGTTACTTGAACTATACTTTAGAATGTCTTTTTGATACAAAAGAGAGAAGAAATAGTTCTACCTTAGACTATTAAATTAGATACGACCCTACCAATAAGTCACATAATTTTATAAAGGACTACATATTTTAACCCATTAATAAAATTATTTAAATACATGAAAGAAAACACCATTTAAAAAATATTACCTAAGCCTGACCAGGCAGTGGCACAGTGAATAGAGCATTGAACTGGGACACAGAGGACCCAGCTTCAAAACCCTGAGGTTGCCGGCTTGAGCACGGGATCATAGACATGACCTCATGGTCGCTGGCTTAAACCCAAGGTCACTGGCTTAGCAAGGGGTCACTTGCTCTGCTGTAGCCCCCAGGTCAAGGCACATATGAGAAAGCAATCAATGAACAACTAAGGTGCCACAACAAATATTGATGCTTCACATCTTTCTCCCTTCCTGTATGTCCTTATCTGTCCCTCTCTCTGTTTCTGTCTCTTTCTCTCTGTCACACACACACAAAAAATTTACCTAAATTACCAGGCACATACTTTGTATGATGAAGGGAGCAGTCTCAGAGAGGAAAAAAACTGAGGACAATTTTGATGGGTACTTCTTTGGATATTTCTGGGCATAATGGGCAAATGATTCTCTTTCTTAATGCTATTCATCCATTGTGAGCTCTGAAATGGAGCCAGTGAGCTTTTAGCCTCAAAAAAAAAAATCAACAAACTTTAGGCCCCAAACCAAAAGCAACCCCCCGAAAACTGATGTTTAGTTCTTAGTATTCTGAGAGCTCTTTAGTACTCTGGGTGCATAAAATATTACCCAATTATTTTAAACAAAATAGAATAAATAGAAGACCTTTACCAGTTTTCTTAATCTGCCAACAATAATGTGCTCCCAAGTGACAGTGGGAACATTCTAGGTTTCTGCTAAAAATAATACCTGACTTCCATTTTTAAAACTCCCTCTTTTAAATATGGGGTCATGTGAGATTTACTCAACATTATGCTTTTGAGAGTCATCACCACTGTTTTATGTAGCAGCCATTCACTCTTTTTGCCTATTATGTTTCATTTTATGAATGTGCCACAATTTTTCTATTCATGCACCAGTTGACAGACATTTGGATTGCTTCCAGTTTTGGGAAAGTCATTAAAAGTTGCTATAAATATCCACATACATATAGGTTTTCATTTCTTCAGAGTAAATATATAGGAGTGATATTGCTGGCTCATACGGTAAGTGTATTTTAACTTTATAAGAAGTTGCCAAACTGTGTTCTAGTGACACACTATTTTTTATTCCCACCAGCAACGTATGGGAATTCTGGTTGTTTCCCAATTTCACCAGCACTTGGCATTGCCAGTCCTGAACATTGTTATTTTTAGCACTGTGCTTATAATTTGCATTTTTCTAATGACCATATGGAGCCTGGTTTCATGTGCTTATTTTGCCATCCACGTATCTTCTCTGGTGAGGTGTCTGCTTAAGTATATTCATTAGGTATAGTTACATATAATCCATTTTAAATTGGATTGTTTTCTTCTTGTTTGAGAGTTCTTTATGTGTTTTAGATACAAGTTCTTTATCAGATCTGTTTGGTTTTCTCACCCTTGTGAATGGTCTTTTCATTTTCTTAACATTATTTTTTGAAAAACAGAAGTTTGTATTTTTGTTGAAGTCTGATTTATCAATTTTTTATCGTTTGGGCTTTTATGATATTTTTAAATTTATGTTTTAATTTCTCCATTGGCATTTTAGCTGTACTTTTTGTACTATTTCAGTGGTTGACTTGGGGATTATAATAGGTAATCATATACATATGGATCACAACAGGAAAAATTCTATGTAAATAGCTATGGTTAAGTTAAAAATAAGTTTTTTCAATTATTTCTAAAAGTTTTTCTAAATGTATTAATCTACTTAGTAAATATACTAAGACCATAGTTAAAATCTTTCTTAGGTAAAACTCCAACATACACAAAACTAAAGAGAACAGAATAATGCAAGTCCATGTTACTCAGCTTCAATACTTACCAACACATAAACTATGCATTGCTAAGTTTGGAAACACAAAGAGGTGCTCTGTGGAAAGGACACGGTCCCTGCCTACTAAAAGCAGGCCATCTGTTTGGAGAAGCAGCATAGTGTAACACAGAAAGATTTAAAATCAAATTTAGCCACGTTCAAAACTGGGCTCTGCCATTTCCTTGGGCAAATGTTTCTCAATCTCTCTGCACCTCAATTTCCTCCTCCTAAGATATGCTCCTACTTTGTAGTTTGAGAATTAGAACAGTGGGCCTGACCTGTGGTGGCGCAGTGGGAAAAGCGTGGAGACCTGGGAACACTGAGATCGCCAGTTCAAAACCCTGCACTGGTTTGGTCAAGGCACATATGGGAGTTGATGCTTCCAGCTCCTCCCCCCTTTCTCTCTTTCTCTCTCTCACTCTGTGTTTCCTCTCTAAAATGAATAAATAAAAATAAATTTTAAAAAAAGGAAAAGAATTAGAACAGTGGTTCTTAACCTTTTTTGAGGTACCAAACCTACCAGTTTCATATGCGCATTCACCAAACCCGTCTTTAGTGATAAATAAAAATTTTTTTCCAAATTCAAGACATAGGTATATGTTTTTTTTTTTTTACTGGTGCACAAAATGAGCCGTGCATGAACATCACCTTGCTCAAAGAACAAAACCAACAAAGTGCATGAACTCACAACAAATTACGGTATTACTTTATTCTGGCCTCCGCGGCAGAGGCTTCTCCGAACCCGAGACCGACTCATCGAACCCCTAGGGTTCGATAGAACCCAGGTTAAGAACCACTGAATTAGAAATAATACATATAAAGGGCTTAGCACAGCACCTAACATGTAGATACTAAATAAATGTCACTATTGTTAAAAACTGCACATAAAGGGTACAGTGACCTACTGTGATGACCCCCAAAAAGTATGAACTATAACAGCAAGTGCTAGAAGTAGGGACAAGATCAGTCTTGACTGGAAGCTGCATGATTTCTATGGAGGAAATTTTGACAACAGAGATATGGGAGGAAGACGTTCTTGAGCAAAGGCAGAGAAGCAGCAAAAGGGAGAGAGTCAAAGGAGATACAGAAGCCCTGTGTGCTGGCGTAGCAAAGAGCTCATTGCTTCCTTTTATTTTTTTTGCTATGGACTGAATCCTCCCCCAAATTAATATGCTCAAGTTCTAACTCCCAGTCAGCTGGCACATGGCTATAGAACTTTCCAGCCCCCAGAACTGTGAGAAGTAAGTTTCTGTTGTTTAAGCCATATAGTCTGTGATATTCTGTGATAGCAGCCCAAACAGACTAATACACCTCCCTTCTTAGATGTTATTTGGGGTAGCACCATACCCAGCTTTAAAACTTTCCTTCCTGAAGTGAGGAGCGGGGAGGCAGACAGACAGATTCCCACCGACTGGGATCCACCTGGCATGCTCCTAGATGGGGTGATGCTCTGGAGATGTTGCTTGGCAACCAAGCTATTTTAGCACCTGAGGTGAGGCCATGGAGCCATCCTCAGCACCCAGGGCTAACTTGCACCGACCAAGCCATGGGTGCAGGAGAGGAAGAGAAAGAGAGAGAATAAAGAGGAGGGGTGGAAAAGCAGATCGTTGCTTCTACTGTGTGCCCTGATTGGGACTTGAACCTGGGACATCCACATGCTGGTATGATGCTCTACCACTGAGCCAACTGGCTAGTGCTCCCAGCTTTAAAACTTGTTTCTGCCCCCTTCCTTGAGAAATGCCCCCATTTCTTAGTGGCCATGTGATATTATTATTCTGGCCAGTGGGCTGTAGATAGAGGTCCATCAGGGAAAGAAGAGAGGGAGAATCTTTTCCAAACAGAACACAGACCTCCTCTGCTCTTCCCCTCCCTCCTAGGATGGAAATACCATACAGACACCACCGTGTTATGAAAACCACAGGTTACGGATAGAGAACTAATGAGATAAAAACCTTGGTTCTTGATGACTTCATTGAGTCTTAATTTGGACTTTTTCTTTTTTTTCTTTTACGTGGACAGAGAGAGAGTCAGAGAGAGGGATAGATAGGGACAAACAGGAACGGAGAGAGATGAGAAGCATCAATCATCAGTTTTTTGTTGCGACACCTTATTGATTGCTTTCTCATATATGCCTTGACCGCGGGCCTTCAGCAGACCGAGTGACCCCTTGCTCGATCCAGCAACCTTGGATCCAAGCTGGTGAGCATTTGCTCAAGCCAGATGAACCTGCGCTCAAGCTGGCAATCTTGGGATCTCGAAGCTGGGTCCTCTGCATCCCAGTCTGACGCTCTATCCACTGCACCACTGCCGGTCAGGCTTAATCTGGACTTTTTACCTTAAGAGTTGATTGTTTAAGAAACTGTTGTCTATTGCATACAAACAAATTCTAACTGAAATAGCCTGTGTCTTTGAAAAATGGTAGCAGAGAAGGTAGGAATGTATATTAGTTGAACTGTCAAGAAGTTCTAATTGTATATGTCCTATAGAACATGGAGGAAGATCAAAAGGTTTTGGATAAGAGAATAATAATACAAAATTGATGTTTAGATGCCTGACCTCTGGTGGCGCAGGGGTTAAAGCATACACCTGGGAACACTGAGGTCGCCAGTTCAAAACCTTGCACTGGTCTGGTCAAGGCACATATGGGAGTTGATGCTTCTAGCTCCTCCCCCCTTTCTCTCTCTCTCTCTCTCTCTCTCTCTCTTTCTCTTTCACTCTGTGTCTCCTCTCTAAAATAAATAAATAAAAAGAAATAATAAACACGTTCACACTTCAAAATTGATGTTTAGAAAAGATTGATGGAGAAAAATATCATTTTTGAAGATGATGTAAAATTTGGAATACTAGTAATAATGGCCTAAATGAGAGTGGGAGTCAGAAAGGAGTAAGTCAAAGTAAGGGTGCCCTTAAAGTGCTACTCTTTAGGACTTAGTAACTAATTGCACATAGTAGATAAGGGAGGAATGATCAAAATGGTGAACTTTCACCTAGTGTGAGAAGATTTAATAGACATTTGGAAACTAAAAATAGGTGCTATTTAGGAAGGAAGAGAAAATATATAATTAAATTTGAATAACGAGTTGAAACTAAGCTTGTTTAGTTTGGAGAAAACTTGAGATGAGTGAATTAGAAAGAAAGCACCTATGATTTCTCGAGCACCTATGTGTCAGGTGCATTTGGTCCACTCTCTCATTTAATCCTCAACCCCAGGTTTGTAAAATAATGTTACTAGCCATAATTTATGGATGAGGATACAATCTCAGGGAGGCTACATACTTGTCATTGACTTAGAGATACTTCGATATGCAACTGAAGGAGCACATCTGTCTGAGTTGGTGAATTATCCATCAAGACTATAACACTGAAGTCTCAGAGTTAGATAAAATTTCTTTTTGTGTGTGTGTATTTTTTTCTAAAGTGAGAAGCGGGGAGGCAGAGAGACTCCTGCATGTACCCAACCAGGATCCACCTAGCATGCCCAATAGGGGGCGATGCTCTGCTCATCTGAGGCCTTGCCCCATTGCAACTGGAGCCATTCTAGAGCATGAGGCGGAGGCCATAGAGCCATCCTCAGCGCCCAGGCCAACTTGGCTCCAATGGAGCCTTGGCTGCAGGAGGGGAAGAGAGAGAGAAAGGAGAAGGGGAAGGGTGGAGAAGCAGATGGGCGCTTCTCCTATGTGCCTTGGCCAGCCATCGAACCTGGGACTTCCACACTCTGGGCCAAAGCTCTACCACTGAGACAACAGGCCAGGGCTAATAAAAATTTTAAGGTAAAGTATAGAAAGAGGAAAAGAAAGGTTGTAGGCAGATTTTGTTTTTCAAGGAAAAAGGAATATAGTCAGAAAGGATTTTGACACAGAGAAGAAAGTAAACTAACATTATTATATATTACTGGTCTTTAGAGGAAGAATTCTATTTCTTAGACAATCTGTTTTGAATTCTACCGGAGGAAAATTGTTTAATTTCTCTGAGATTATTTTCTATCCTGTAATGTGGTGATAAAAACCTTCCCTCCAAGGGTTTTTATGGAGGACGAAATGAGAAGCTATATGTGAATATGTCTGGCATGGGTTCTGGTACAACAGGTACTCAATGAATGCCTGCAAGAGGTAACAAGGCAGTCTGTACAAACCCCTCAAGATGGTCTGAAATGCTTTTATTAAAAGAAATTGCTTATACTTTTTAGTTTTACTATGACTTGTTTCTTTTCCTTCAAAGTTGAAGCATAAGTACTGCTCACAAAAATTAGGAGATACTTCAAAATGAATATGAAGCGATTAAAAAAAAGCATTTGATTCTTTTTTTATTAAACAAGAACATCAGAAAAGCAAATGATAAGTCAAAGAAAGTTGTTTTATTATGCAAATGAGATGCAAAACCAACTTTTCTCTCATTGGTGAAAATGCACTATACAAAAGGCTGAAAGTACTGAAGTATCTGCACATTCCCTGGTGCTCTAATATTTGAGAGCAGTAATGATTCCAGTTAGTTGCATTTTGGCACCCCAAAATCTGATTGCATTATAGTCGCCCAGAACAACATACTTCTTTTTAAAAAGATAATTGAAAACTATAAGATATTGCAATAAGATGAAGAAAAAATAAGATGGAGATTCAGAAAACCCATTCTTCACTCTCTCCTTGTAGTTATGGTACCTAAAATCTTGGGAATAATGAAAATTAAGATAGGTTATTGGCGGGCAGCATCTTAAGAAATCTGAATTGTGTTCATGATATTCTCCACATCATGGGTGTCAGGCAAGGTCCCAAATAAAATCTAACGCAGAAAGAGGCTTGTCCACCATGTCCAATTAGTTGCTGAGCCCTAAAGAGTCTAGAACTTCAGGTAATCCTTACATTGGTTCATTCCTTTCTGGGCCCCACCCCAGTTTAGAGCATCATTAGTAGTATCCTAAATTTTACAGCAACTTCATCACAGGAATCTCCTTCTCTTGGTCTCACCCCACTTTACTTCTATCCCATTATATCCCCATTAATTTTTTTTAAAACACAAAAATTTTACAAACTTCAGTATTAGATAAGGTGACCAGATTTTAAAATTGGTAAAGCGGAACACCATTGACGGGGAGGGGGGGTTGATGAAAAATTTGGTCTATATGGAGCAAAATGAATTTTCATAGAATGCAAAAATAGTATTGTAATATATTTTTTGAAATTTCAACATAAGTATATAATACATTTAAAAAGTTATGTATAGTATTATTTTATTCTTTGGTATATTTCTTATTTGAGTGAATTTTTTTTTAGTAGACTGCTGTCGCTGTTTAAAAGGCCATGAAATATTTCACAAGAATTTGTTAAATTCTATTTCATACATAAAATGGCTTTCAAAGTCTCAACACTTAATTGTGATTTTTCTGATGTCTACACTTTATTTACCATAGAAAAAACGCGTTTGGTCGCAGCATTAGTTTCTGGTAAAGACAGGGCGTATTCCACAATTTTTAGTGCATTATTGTATGGAACATGGTTTGTTTCAAAATGATGAAATATTTCTAACCATTTGTTCTCTATTGTGATTTCTGCTGATGCCCAAGATTTAACCTTTTCCTTATCAATCTATTTTTTAAATAATGATACCTCATTAAAAAGATCATTTTTGGAAATATTACTATATGGGAAATTTTGAGTGAGTCAGAGGGATCAGGTTACACAGTCACGCTCCCCACGTCCAGTCCCACATCCTGCTAGAGATTGAGCGGCCTGCGCCTCACGGATCCCAGAGCCGCACCCCAGCGTCCAGGACACGGGCCTATGGGTAGTTAGGGGACTTGACAGTGGCCGCCTCAGCAGGTACATCCTGCCTGAAGTTCTTTGTTTCCGGCCCCACATGGGGCAGCCAGCTCTTGCGGCAGTGTGGGCTCTTCCAGGTCAAGGCGGGGTCTCCCCACCGAAAACTGTATATTCCCTTCCTATTCTCCCACCATTCCCTATCTTTTGGTGCATTCTTTCCAAAAATCAGGACTTTTTTAAAACACAGCAGGACGCAGGACAAATTGTTAAAAATCAGGGCTGTCCCACCAAAAGCGGTACATCTGGTCACCTTAGTATTAGAAGAACTCCTCAATTCTGGCTCCTCCAGTTTCATTCCTGCCTACTCTATCTGCTAGATCACAACTGAAGGATTGAAAGTCATGAGTTAAATTGTCCTGCTCACTTCATTTGGTCACTAAATGTTTCTACAGTAATGCCAGCAGTGCGGCATTATTTCTGTACAGGACGAAGATTATCAGGGAAACAACGCTTCATGGATATTTTCATGATTCTGCATGGGTTGGCTTCCTGAACAAAGGAAACTGACATGCTAAACAGCTGCTTTAACCCAGAAACGTTTACTTTTCACTGCTCCTCTTCCCCCTTACCTCCTGTTGGGTGGAGCCATGTTTACATTCCAAAAAGTTGGAAAACCTTTGGGAGCAAAGGTTTTTCTTCCTGTCTCAGGAGGGGAGGAGGGCAGCGTGTAGCTTATATAAACTCCCAGATCATAGTTTCAGAGTTCCTCTTCTGTGGTGCAAAACACACACACAATCACAAACCCTTTTGCACATGCAGAGTTCACCTGGCTCTCCCCACATTGTCCTCAAGGGGGATGAACAGGGCAAGGGGAACAGATGTGGTTATTACTTCACTAGTCTGTTCCTCATCCAGAAACCTCACATTTCCTTTCAAAACAATATAAAAATAAATATTAAAAACTTATCCAAGACAACCTCAAAGGATTACAAAGTTTTTCCAAAGGGGTTGTATACATTCTAAGTAGTGAGCAAGACAACATATGGGGATATGGGAGGAAAACAATTCATTTTCATGTTTTATTATTTTTTTTAATTGAATTTATTTGGGCGACACTGGTTAACATAATCATACAGGTTTCGGGGTGCCGAATTCTACAACACATCTCTGTGCACCATACTGCACGTTCACCACACCAAGTCAAGTTCATTTTCACGTTTCAGTCTTAAAAAGTTACTGTACTAACATTTTATACATGGGTTGATACCAATGCCCACTCACGTTCAGCTTTTAGCATAGCTGATCTCAGACTGTGGGATTATTCTGCGTGTGGGAATTCTGCAGCATGTAGGGCAGGAGGGAACCTCACTGGTGTGTTCATCTGCTTGTTTACTATAAGCATAATATGACACTGCAGTGTGTGTGAGCCCGTTAAAGGACTCATAGGTATTATTATGTACGCGCTGTATTATCTAGTTTTAATTAACATAAGTATCATAAAACAAATAAGTGGCATAAATATACCCCTCACAAAAAACTACTTACAACAAAAAGCTGAAAAAGAATCGGTAATGCAAGTACAAACCAACAAAAGAAAATATCAGTGCTGACACTTCCATTCTTGTCACTCAGTAGGAATTAAAAAAAATAATTTAATCAAATCTCATAAGAAGGTACTCCTCTTTTAATATTAAAAATGCTTAAGATTTTTACAACTTTTTAAAAAATTTATTATTTTATTTTATTCATTTTAGAGAGGAGACACAGAGAGAGAGAGAGAGAGAGAGAGAGAGAGAGAGAAAGGGGGGAGGAGCTGGAAGCATCAACTCCCATATGTGCCTTGACCAGACCAGTGCAGGGTTTTGAACTGGCGACCTCAGTGTTCCCAGGTCGACGCTTTATCCACTGCGCCACCACAGGTCAGGCCAAAAATGTTTAAGATTTGAAAAAATAATTTATATTCACTGTTGCTCTAAATATATTTTCTACCTGGACATATTAGCTATTATGATTAGCAAGGCATTTAAAAACATACCTCATTTTTCTACTTCTATATTAGTATATATAGCAATAGTATGTATAGGGGGAAAGCTCACACTTTGTTTAACATCAGGGTGTGCATCAAACATTTGGAGATCACTGTCCATACAACCATATCTCCCTTCACAGTCCTCCGGGAATCTGCAATTTAAAAATGTAACTAGTCTTTTAAAAAAATTCTACTTAAATATTGGTTAGAACAAAGATTTTTAAATGTAGTGAATGTTTCATATTCCTAGTTCAAAATGCAAGTATATTGCATACTTGGTGTTTCTAAACAAAGTAAGCCAAGTTCCTTTCTTAACTAAATTCAGTTTTTCTCCAGTTGGTGCCTTTTATAGAAGGGAAGCAACTCCCTCCTCTCCCCTCCACCCCAATCCTTTACCACTTCTTAAGGACAAAAACTTCTGTAATGCCCACAATATAAAAAGCTGTTATTTTCAGCAAGCCAGGGAACAAAAATAGTGAATCAAAGATTCCTCTTCAAATACTTTCTAACTAAACCTTTGCAATTTTCCAGAATAAAGAGGCCTTTATTGTTTCAATAGAATCTTATACTCAATGATGGGGGATGGCCTTTGAAGCTCTCATGCTGTGTAGTCAAGTGGCCAATATATTGGGGTGGTTTCAAAATAATTTTTTAATCTCAGACCATTCTAGCTGTTTTTCTCTTACATTTCTATAGTTCTTTCTTGATAAGAATGGCACAAATACTTAAAAGTAAAAAGCATGGTGACAGAGTCTCTTTGTTGAGCATATGCTAATATGAACATACCTTACAGCACTATTTGATACTGAAAAAATGAGCTGATTTACATATATGAATATTCCAATAAACATAGAGCTCTACAAAACCTGAAGCTTTCATTTAAGTAATATACTATGGTTTAAACTCACCTAAAAAGTCTATGTAAATTGACTTTCTCCAAACATATTTAAGAGAAAAGCAAATCATTAGAAACTTCTTTAAAAGCTCAATTTGATTTTATATAGTTTTGCTTGAGTTAGAATTCATTATTCTTGGCCTGTGCCCAATATAAAATTATATCTGTTAAGTATAGTAAAATGTTTTAACTCATTTGGCAAACTAGCCTACTTTTTCTTGAATTCAGACCAGTGGTGGAATTCAAATAATTTAACAACCGGTTCTCTGCCCTAATGACCATTTTTAAGTATAAAAAATATATATACTGAAAAGTAGTTTATTATTTCATGCATTTAATACTTAAGTAATAAAAGAGGTATACAAAACTAATGTTATAAGAAAGTTTTAAAATATTAATGAAAAAATTAATATTAAATAATACTCATAGCATCTTGGGGGAATTTTGGGCATACCACAAAGCTGAAACAAATGAGTTTGTCACCCCCTAGTTGCTTGGCACTTTTTCTCTTTACGTTATATGTTTGTTTACTGAAGTAAAAAATGCGAGGAAATTTAAATGTAGTATTTCATCAAAGGTATAATGAGTTTTATGAGATGAAATAATATTACAAACAGTGATGTCAAATTTTTTTCACCTATGGGCGGAATGAACATTACCACAGAGCTTAGAATACGCTGTTGTGCAGGTGATCGTTAAAAAATAAGAAATGCCAATTTGTGATTTCCACATTGGGCAGCTTCCCAGGCGCCCACCTTAAAGAGAATCCTGATTACAAGTGCCATTTTAACAACCAGTTTGCCGAACTCAACAAAAGATTAGGTATCAGTTCTGTCAAACTGGTGCGAACCAACTGAATCCCACCAATTCAGACCATATCCAAGTTCGGACTGTTCAAAACAAACAAGAAACAACAAAACCATTTCTAAACACATAAAAACCACACACACATGCAAAACAACCCAGGTGTGAGATGTTTTCTTCCTTAGGGTCTCTTTAAAATTCAAAGAATTTAAGGGCTTTTTGTTCACTGAAACATTTTATATGTCAGTTCTTTTAATTAAAACTATGGATAAAATGGCATTTAAGTATAGCAAATATGAAAAGGACTTTAGTTCCCTGATACACATACGTAATAGGAAGACCTCCAAAATGGTCCCTAAGATTCTCACCCCCTACTGTACACACTTTGTACCACCCATGCCCCTTCAGTGTGGGCAGGGCTTGCAAGTACAATGGGAACCCGATCATGCTACTTTACACGGCAAAAAGGATTTTACCGCTTTAAGGTTGACTCTGAGGGAATTATGCAAGTGGACCTGAGCTAGCAATATGAACACTCTAAATCTGGGCCTGAGGGTCATAAGCGGGGGTTAAAAAAGGGAGAAAAACTAGAGGGGATGGCCTTTGAGGCTCTCATGCTGTGTAGTCAAGTGGCCAATATATTGGGGGTGGTTTCAAAATAATTCTTTAAGTATTCAAGTAAAATAAAATACTACACCTTCCAGTTGTATACTTTTCATCTTTAAAATTTTACTTTTGGGGGTATATTTAAAAATATGCACAATGTTAATAAATATATATCATTTAAAAATGTTCACAGACAGAGATTCTGGTTAAAAGTTTATAAAACACTTCTAATCAACGTGTAAGAAGACACTTATTTCTTGTAAAATGCCCCACCTCGCTTCTTTGCTCCTCTCATTCATTCTGTAATAAAGTTTAGATCTATGCTAGTTTTTCAAATTACATAGTCTCTCTCTGGTAACCTGCAATCCTAAAGACAATCTTTCTATGAACCCTAGCAATTTAATTTTATTGATTAAAGCAATGTTTGAGAATTACTATTTGGGGCATTTGTTTAAACAGAATCCCAGGTCTCTTCCTTACAGATCAAATTTAGTAGTTCTAGGAAAACTTAGAAATCTGTTCACAAACTGTCTGAATCATTCTCATTCTCACATAATTTGGGAAACTGGGAACATATATCAAGTTAACTTAAGGAAAGTGGAGAGCATGTTCTCTGGGAAAAACATAGCTATGTGATTCCTTAAAACAGAATATGACCATAAAATGTTCATACAAATGCATGTGGGAAGCTACAAAATATCAAACTGGGAAATATTATAATTTACCTGTGATATATCACATTTATCACATCCATGCTTAGGTGTTCAAATTTCTGAAACATTGGACATGCTGTAAAGAAATCCTTTTTCCCCGAGATGGTATTATGGAGAATATGCTAACTGGTAAGCAATGTTCGCAACACATGTTGTTGTTCGCCAACTTTATTGTTGAACATTCAGAACACCAAATTATGACAGATTGAAAAGCACCAAAAATTGCTACACATTAATACCTGAGCAGAGAGACTGAAGGCAAATATTCATCTATTAAACCCTACACCATAATGTTGAAACACAGATAAAAACATTCACAACACTCTACAGAGTACAATAAATTGCATTTTGTAAATTACAACCAGTTAATATAATAATGTTAATTATATACCATACCAAAAATACACAGAAAAGTACACATAAGTGTATTTAGTACATCATACATTATACAAAGCACTGGGGAGAGCATGCATATTTTAATAGAAAGATCTGCAAGGTGACAATATTTTTTCAGTATATCCTAAAGGACAAATTCCTTTGTACCTAAGTACTGTTACTATGCACTGCATTTTCTGGATGAGAATAAAATGATCAATTTGTAAATAAATGATTACTGAGTCTGTCTCAGCAGAACTGTTTATCCTCTATAGACTTTTAACTACAATATAAAACTGATGCAGGCTCACAGCCATGTATTTTATTACATTCCCTTGCCCAAACAACTTCCAACTCAGTTGGACCATGCTTCAAGGAAAGACATGTCTTCTTTCTAAATACTTTTAGAGAAACCTATATTTATGTATTTGGCGGGAGGTAGTGGACATAAAATAGGAAGAAAAAAGTATGTTGAGTTTATATTCAAAATTAAAATAGAAAAATATACAATGCATTCTTAAAGTTGTGGTCATCGTGTAGCAGAGACCATGAATGTCCTATGAATAAAATAATGTAATAGAAATTAAACCCATTCTTTTAAAAAAGCACTGTAAAAATGCAAGTCTTTACATGAAAAAAAAACCTGGAGTCAGTTTTCTCAATATCTCAAAAATAATTAGGAAAAAAAGGAAAAACAAAAAAGGGGGAAATAATATTTAAAAATATACTACACAATGAGTTTATTTTAATTACTGAAAAATCATTATTGGATAAAATTATTTTACACAAAAATACAAACCTCAATAATCCGAGGAAAAATAAGTATGGGTCTTAGGGAAGAATTTGTCTTTGATAGAGTATTTATTTAAAAAGACAGAAAATTACATTTAAGATTAAGATTAATCTCTCCATGTATAAGTTCAGAAGTGCCACCTTCTTCTAAAAAATTACTTTCATATACTTTCACCAAATGTAAATTTCTATGTTTATAAAGTGTAAGTCAATTTTAATCCAAAATGAGAACTCTGAAATTAAGAGTGGCTTCTAGAGTGAAAGTCCTGCAAATACTAAGAGAAATACTGGTCAACTTTCATTTTAAACTTTTACTTCACCAACTCAAAGAAAAGGAGTTGGGGCCGATTTGAGAAGACCATCGATATAAAACATACAGTTATAAACTTGCAGGGCATTCCTTCATCATTTTAAGGCACAGTCTGTTTTATCTCAAACGACTATAAATTCAAGGTCACAGTGATAGTATGCATTCAATTTTGGTCTGGTTTCTCATGGGTACGTTGCTACATTTAGTTAGTCATAATTTTAAGAAACCATAATACAATCACTTTAAAATAATATATTTAAATCCTTTTATATTTCTAAAAATGTAAATACACAATACAATTTCCTAATTTATATACACTAAAAAATTGGAGTACTTCTTCCTCCACAGTGGAGAAGGAGGTTATTTCTACCAACATTCCAACAAATATATATTTGATTATGTAGAAAGCATGGTTATTTTAAATACAGGCATCTCCTACTTAGGATAACATTATTCAATACAAAGGACAAACTCATTCCAAAAACAATGTTCACTTAATTTTTAGGTCTTATATATCACCTTCTCACTGATATCCACAGTCCCCACCAGATTATTAGATACACTGTCAGTAAATCAAGGATAAACATTTTCATAATTGGCTTTCTCAGCTGCCTCTTTACTTGCCAAGGCTGCAAACTGAGAAACAGTAAGTGACATTAAGTCAGGGAAAATACTATAATATGAGGAACTAAAATTCCCTTAGAGAATTTGTATAAGCGAGAAATTAGTAAATTTTAACCAGATAAACATAACAGTTTTTGAGTCTACCATATTTCTACTTTCCTCTCAAGAGTACAACATTGTACCAGTGCTAACACCTTAGCATTAACAACTTGATTTTTAGTAACATTTTCCTTTAAGATATGCATTGTAAAATATTCATTTCATTGTACTATATATATTAGGTCCTAGTGGATAATTTTCTCCTGTGAAACACGTAACCGTACAAAAGGAACTGAATGGAAATACAAAGAAAACAAATTCTATAAACATGCGTGACATGAGACACCCGTACTAAAAGTGATCTGTGCAACAAAATTTTAAGTTTTGCATCACAGAATGAATCTAAAGTAAGACTCCTTCAAATGATTACTTCAATTAATCTGAGAGATCATAATTGGATAAACTTTTACCCCCCCAAATCAGAGAACATTATTCCAGAAATGGGATGAAATAGAATACAAACGCTATAAGCTTTATATATTTTTGAAGAAAATTAGGATATGGAATATAAGTTTTGAAGATTTATATAAGTTCTAAATGAAAAATACTGAAAAGATTATTTTTCCTTTAATCCCAATATGCTAAGAAAAGTTCATTGGCACAAATATCGGGAGGTATTTTACATTTTCATTTAGCTTTGGTGGCAAAGTGTGTTTTGCTAACCATATGAATACAGTTATACTTTCCAAAGTAGAGGTTTATGCTAAAAACAGTTCAAATTCATTTTTTCTTCCTAAAAAAGGGATGTAAAAAGTCCAATATGAAACAAAATAAGTGAAACATGAAATACAAAATATGCCTATCATTTAGGCTTTTGAACAGTTAATAGTTATATGCTTTGTCTATAAATCTTTTACTCATAACATAACTACCATACAAATACTAAAAACCAAGACAAGAGTAAAAAAAATAGCATAGGAACATTACAAAATGGCTGCTTTTAGACTTCCTAAACTAAGATTAGGATTCAAATAGGCAAGCAAATTTACAGTTAACTGATCAAAATACGTCAACAGTGTTTCTCGTAAGTGTTCAAAGTTACAATGTACAAGAACCAGTCTAGAATAATTCTGACTCATACATATCAAGCTCTATATAAAATTATCAGAAATTAACTGGTTACTTGGTATTTTAAAACAATCATGTTTGGAAGCATAATATGCCAAACACTTTTAGTAAGTACTGTACTTGATTTTAAAACTTTCAGCCACTGACAATATAATCAAGATATAGCTCAGAATATCATCTAACATTCAAAAGACACATGTCACCAGTTCAGGTGTACTGTCAGTAGGCAAAAGTAGGTTTACAGTTGTGAGTACATGAAACACAGAATGCATTTTTGTATTACTTTCCATACGAACCGTATACCTACCTTTGCCCACCCCTGTATTTATACTATTAATGAAATAGCAGTATATTCTCACTATTTTCAAACTTTATTCCATTGTTAAAATTAAGTTATTAATACACAAAATTCAGTCTTTTGTATTCAGAATATATGATCAAAAAAGTGGAATCTTGAGCATTTATGGTACACATATTTAGATTTGGATTACGTACCTGACTTTTCTTTCATACCATCCTTATTAACAATAAAGAACATGAGTAGCCACATAGACTTTCTATCTCCTTAGCTTGTTAATGAAAACTTATTATATAAAAGAATGCATGAGTAATATGTATAAATAAAAGTTCATTAAAGAATGTGAAATGGTCTTTGTTCAAAAAGACTGCAATAAAATTTAGCACCTGATCATCTTATTATTTTGTAAAATTATCTTCTACATTTATTTACCTTATGTGGCAACAAAGTTTTCTGCCAGGGTCTAATTTCATAATATAAAGATACTTTTGTTCTTTCCTTTACCCTGGGGAGTTCCATGCTTTCCAAATTGACTCCCTGCCCCCCAAATTTTCACAATGAATCTTGTTTCCTATGACACAGAAGTTCACAAATCTGAAACAATGAGAAAACAAAGAATGATGATGAAAAGTAACCAATAAATGCCCAGTCATAGAAGGTCCCAACACATTAAAAAAATTTTTTTCAACTGATTTTTTTTCCAACTGATTTTAATTTATTAAAATGGCAGTTGCAGCACTGTAAAGTTTTATGCTAAACCTTATAATAAAGCAGAGCATAACACTAATTTAGACCTAATTTCTAAGGTGAAAATATAGGCCAATTGTACTTACTGGCCTATATTTTCATAATTCAAGAATCAACAGCCTTAGTTTGTCTCATAATCTTTGCGGTTTCCTTATTTTTCCCTGAGCTTTCTTTCAGGAACTAAACTGAAAATTGAGTTTTACCTCCTTTTATTTCTCTTAACCATCTTCTCTAAGAAGTGTTAATGAGCAGTGAGGTGAAATATACAGTATGTGCTAAGTGGAAATTGTAAAGAACTAAGAAAAGTATAGAAACCAGATAATGAACATATCAGATAATACACGTCCTGAAAGTATGTGTGTGTGGTGAAAATGCGTACCATCTGCATGAGTGATAAGTTAATCAACAACAAACATTTTCTAGGTCTATTATAGTTCTTTCTTTTTCCTTACTGTAAAATCATGTAGATATCATAGTGTAGTTCAATCAAGAAAAGGTTTTCATTATATATATCTAAATTTACTGGACCAAAATATGAAAGAAAAGACTGATACATGATCGATATGCACTGAAGAGTCTAAACTATCAATGTTAACCAGGCACAAATGGTTTTTTTAGGACCCCTATTTTACATATTTTCATTCTGGTGACAAACAAGAAAAAAGCAGCAGAATGTGTTTAACTTCTGGCATGAAAGAGATACAGAAAAAAAGAGCTTTAGTGATTTCTATTGTGTCATCGGTTCTAAATTATAAGAGTAGTAACTCCAGAGGAGGCTTTAGAAACACTGAAAGTACGCAGGGCTCTTTGTGCCTAGTCATTATTTGATTCCGTTATCAACAATAGGATCTAACTCAACTACTGCTAAATAAAAATGTTGTACCATTAGAGCTCAGAAGTTTGTTGAATTAGATAATCCCTATCAACAATTTCATTTTTAGTAATATCACTAATAAAGCTATGCTGTTTTACCAGCTAATAATATGTAAGCATGACAGAAACAATGTGCAATTTAAACACAAAAGCATTTTCCTCTACTCAAGTGATAGAAACATCAATTTTGCTCATCTTCAGAGCCTACCTACCTTCTCATCTCTGTTAGTTATTTGGGTTAAAGTGCATCAAGACTTGGTGAAGACCCTGTCAAAATGTAAAAAATAGTATGTCTACATAGTTATGTATATAATAGCTATAGACCCCAATCTACTGCTGTTTCTAAAGTGTTTAATTAGAATCCTTTTTGAAGTTCTAAAGTGAAATATTTTGTTGGAATAAATAAAACTTTAGTATTTGATAACTGTGTACATTCACATGAAAATATTTTAGTAAGAATTAGTGTGGCTGGTCTATGGCTTAAAAAAGCCATAGACTAATTGTACTACTCACAAATGAGAAGCTTGTTACATTTTATTCATGAGCAGTACTGACTAAACAAGGAGACCACAGTTCACATAAATACAATTATTATGGTTCTCAATAGAGGATTCAAATGAGTGAATTTTCTAAAGTTATTTCTATATATAAATCTAAGTTCAAATTCAGAAATAGTGAAATGACACATGTAATCTGTAACTTGAATTACATATGTGAAAAAAATAAAAGATGCCATGTGTATAAAAGTTATTTAAGAGAATATGTATAGCTAAAAAAGCAGATGTGTTCCTATTTAAATACAGTGTCCATAAAGTCATGGTGCACTTTTGACCGGTTAAAAGTGCACCATGACTTTACGGGGACACTGTATATACGCGGTATGACAAGGGACAAGTGTATAATCTAATAAATTATCTTTCCTTCCAGGTACTGAACACATAACAAGCATTTTGTATTTTATCCCTTTTGTTACTTCTCTCAAATTAGAGCCTGGTACTCTGCCATGTCTACTATGAGGTTATCACTTCCCTTTAATGGAATTAGTGAAAATATGACTTCTAAACAATAGGCATCAAGTTTTGAAAAACAACAATGAAATCAAACAAACTTATAAGCCTCAGAAATAATAGCAACACTTTCTTCAAATGAAGCCAAAAGAGCAAAGACTTGAGGAACTGAGAAGAGAAGTGGGGTAACCCTGTATAGGCAGTAACGTATGGCTAACCCTGTATAGGCAGTAACAGCTGGGTGGCTATAATGGAATCCTGATGCAATGGCAGATAAAATGGACCTGGTACTCTAGGACATTCCTAGGTACTAAGGGTGCAAGTTCACAGATGCAACAGTGGAATTCTGAGTCTTAAGGACTTGAGAGGTTTTAGATATTTATAGCATATGCATCTACAGGAAGAGTTCTATCAGCCAGGTATACCTCAGCCTGAGTTAGTTTATTCTTAAGGCAAAGACACCTAGCTCCATTGCCTACTTCCCACTCTTGTAGCTAAAAGTGAGCTGAAATCTGAAATGAAATAGAAATATTATTTTTTATCTTTCAAATAGTAATTACCTTGGCAAATTAAGATTCCACTATTAAACCTAGTGGCTAACGCCTCCAATTTATTCAAGTATACTGTTTCTACTTATGCTACTAATGGGGTAACAGTTTGTCTGTTATTCCATTAATAATTGCATACGTCAAATGTGGTACTGCACTTGGTCATGCTGATTTTTTTCTGTAGTAATCAAAACTGTGCATATCTAGAGTTTTTCTGACCACCGGAATTTAGTTACGTTAACAATCCATCTTGACCTGAGGCACTTTTGGGAACCATGGGTCAATGTTTGAACTGGGAAATAATACAGATTGAACAACTGACCTGCTCCAATCCCAGTAAGTAAACATCTATGAGAATTTTCTTTAAATTTAATAATAGATCTCTTTAATAGTCTCCTTGTGTTCACCAAGACTAAAACTAAGATTTGTATTTGAAAAGTAACAAGAAAATTTCATTAAGTTTTGAGTATAAATTATGTTTCTACCTATCAGTGTGGCATTGGCTACTAAGAAAACATGTTTCCTTAGAAAAAGGTGTATTTTCAAAGATGTAAGAAAACAAAAGATCTACATTGTTCACTGTGGCTGCCAAAAACTGATCAAAGACTCTTTGTGGCTACTTCACTTTTGAGAAACCCAACATTTGTGTATTTCAACCTTGTAAGACTTATTCCTCAATATATGTACTGTAGTAAATACAAAGTAACCCAGTTTTCCCAAAGAAGTTTGATGAAATGAGCAGAATGCTTGAGGTGAGATCACAATAAACGCTTTACATTTACTGAGTGTTTCGGAGAAGATTCCTGGTGTGGCCAATCAGGCAGACCAGCTGATATGCAGAGGAGTCCTCCAAGACAGTGTCCACCATACCCTCTTACTAATTTTTAAACAATGACTAGTACACTGACACCACACCACAAAACACAACCATGCTTCAACTACTCTCTTCAAGCATTACAAAACTAATTTCCTATTTTCAATACTGTAAAAATAGATAGGTCTTCTCCAAAGGATCGTGTTGTCCACATTGATGGATCTGTGCAATCTCTATTAGTACTGACCCTAAAGGCAAAAATCAACCTCATCATTCCTGAAATCCAATCTTACATAAAGTTGCATAACGCATGGAGTAAAAGAGGAATGAAGACAAAGCACGGGACCCTGTATAAGTGTGAAGACCCAAAAGCAATCACACCAACAGCCAGAGGAAGTGGAAACTGTGAAGTAGTCTTCAACAATTTACTGTAAAGAGAGAGAAATATACATTACTTAAAGTACATTGTGAGCAAAAACAGAATATGTTGATGGTTTATACAGTTTTAAAAACCTGTTCTAAGTAATTTTGGATGATTTTTTCATATAATGAAATCAACTGTCCATAACTTAAAAAATGATCAATCCAAGCCATATATTGCCTGAAAAAAGAAAAGGTACTTTTTTTTCCTTCTTTTCTAAGTAAGAGACGGGGAGACTCCCGCATGTGCCCCAACCAGGACCCGCCTGGCAACCCACCTCTGGGGCCGATGCTCTGCCCATTTGGGGCCATGCTCACAACAGAGCTATTTTTTAGTGTCTGAGGTGGAGGCTCCACGGAGCCATCCTCAGTGCCCAGGGCTGATGTGCTTGAATCAATTGAGCCATGGCTGCGGGAGGAGAAGAGAGAGAGAGAGAGAAAGAAAAAGACAGAAGGGGGAGGGGTGGAGAAGCAGATGGTTGCTTCTCCTGTGTTCCTTGGCCAGAATCAAATCTGGGACATCCACATGTCAGGCTGATGTTCTACCACTGAACAAACCAACCAGTGCCAAAAAACTTTCCTATAAAGTAAATAACTAGTTTTGTTTCTTTAAAATATTTTTAACAACAGAAAATTACTAGTTGGTCTTTCATTCAGCAATTCTACCACTAGAAATATAACAAAAATAATAATGTTTACTAAGATTTAGCTACAAAGATAGTAAACCCTACTTAAAATGGCAAAAAGAAAAAAACAAAAAAAAACACCCCTCAACCAAATAAAAAAGGAATCATACTTAATTAGTAACAGGAGCATGTACATATTTTTAAAAGAAAAATACAAATAGTCCCCATTTTATGATGGTTAGACTTAGGAGTTTTTGATTTGTCGATGGTGTGAAAGGGATATGCATTCAGTAGAAATTCTAATTTGAATTTGTATTTTGATGTTTTTCTGGCTAGCACTATGTGGTAATATATCCTCTTGTGATACTGAGCAGTGGAGAGAGCCACACTCCCAGTGAGCCACGCAGTCATGAGGGTGAACAACCAGTACTCTACAGTGGTGTAGTAAGTACATTCTCGACTTACAATATTTTCAATTATAGATGGGCTGGCTTATCATGACAGGACCCTATCAAAGTCAAGAAGCATCTGTACTATCAGGAAAATTTATCACCTTTCACTTTACAAATAGAGAAAATGAGGATAAGAGGGATTAAGAAAATTGCCTAATGATATGGAGCTATTAAATAGCAGAGCCTACATTTAAACTTCAGGCCAGCCTGATTCTAGAATATCTGAGAATACCTGCCAGAATCAATGGAAAAGGCTCTGAAAACAGCCTGTCAATGAAAAGTCAAATTTTATTATGGAGATTTTTAAATACATACATAAATAGACCAACAGTATAATGAACCTCGTGTACTAGTCACCCAGCTTCAGAAATTATCAAGTAATGGCCAAACTTACTTTACTGATATTTCTATACACTTCCACTACTGTATTTTTTGAAAGAATATTTTAGACATCATACCTTTTAAGGGTTAACGTTTTAAAGAAAAAACATAATTATAAAACCCGTAATTAAGAAAAAATATAAGATACTTCCATATAAACTATATTTGCATATACACCATAATTACTATCACAGTTTTCCTTTTAGGAATAGTCAAAGTATTAGGAAGAGCATACTTCAGACTTAAAAGGAAGAGTGACAGGCCTGACCAGGTGGTGGCGCAGTGGATAGAGTGTCAGACCAGGATGCAAAGAACCCAATTTTAAGACCCCAAGGTCACTGGCTTGAGCATGGGCTCATCATGTTGAGCATGGGGTCGCTGGCTTGAATTTGGGATCACAGACATGACCCTACGGTGGCTGGCTTGAAGTCCAAAGTCCCTGGCTTGAGCTAGGGGTCACTAGCTCTGCTGTCGCCCCTAGCCCCCAGTCAAGGCACATATGAGAAAGCAATCAATGAACAACCAAGGAGCTGCAATGAAGGATTGATGCTTCTCATCTCTCTCACTTTCTCCCTTCCTATCTGTCTGTCTGTCCCTATCTGTCCCTCTCTCGGTCACCAAAAAAAAAAAAAAAAAGAAAAAAAAAGAGAGAGAGAAAGGGTGAGAAAGATCAGGAATAAATGTGAGAAAAGATAGAATAAACAACCATACCTTGATTTTATTGAAGCAGTGTAAGTATTTCCAAGAACTGCCATAGTTGGAATAAGGATAAACGCCAAAGGTTTACACGGGTCAGGATCAAGTTTAAAGTAATACCTATATCAAAGAGAAAATAACAACAGGAATCAACAAAGCACACCTGATCATTTTAAATGATAAGAATCAAATTCAAATTGCAAAATATTTCAGTAGTAGTATGCATATAAAAGAGTTCCAAACAGCTCATGAAATCTTTGATAATTTTTGCTCTAGGTGATATTTATACCAAAGTTTTATGTAAGACTTACTGTATAAACTACTATAGGAAATAAAAATATTCACTATAAGAGCACTTTTTCTTTTTTGGGTCTGTCATTTATTTTAGTCTGATACTTATTATTTCCTTCCTTCTACTTCCTCTAGGCTTTGTTGTTTCTTTTCCAGTTCTGTTTGGTGCAGGATTAGATTATTTGAGATTTTTCTTGCTTCTTGAGGTATGCTTATAACGCTCTGACCTTCACTCTCATGATTGCTTTTGCTGTGTCCTATAGATCTGGGGTTGTTGTTTGTCCATTTTCATTTGTTTTAAAGAAATGTTGGATTTCTTCCTTATCTCATTTCCAATCTATTCGTTATTTAATAACATGCTATTTAGTCTCCAAGTGTTTGAATATTTTTCAGTTTTCCTATTGTAGTTGAATTCTAGTTTCCTGCCATTGTGGTCAGAAGATGCTTGATAAGATTTCTTTTTTAACTTTTATTTACTAATTTTAGTGTGAGAGGAAGGGAGAGAGACAGGAACATTGATCTGTTCCTGTATGTGCCCTGACTGAGGATCAAACTGAGAATCTCTGTGCTTTGAAATGATGTTTTAACCAACTGAGCAACCCAGCCATGGCAAGATTCCAATCTTCTTAAACATTTTGGTATTTTCTGAAGTGAAAAGCCAGTGGGGGGGGGTGATGGGAGGGGAGGCAGATAGACTCCCACATGGATCTGACCGAGATCCATGTGGCATGCCCACCAGGGGGCGATGCTCTGCCCATCGGGGGGCATTGCTCTGCTGCAATAGGAGCCATTCTAGTGCCTGAGGTGGAGGCTGTGGAGCCATCCTCAGCGCAGGGGTCAACTTGGCTCCAATAGAGCCTTGGCTGTGGGAGGAGAAGAGAGAGATAGAGAGAAAGGAGAGGGGGAAGGGTGGAGAAGCAGATGGGCACTTCTCCTGTGTGCCCTGGCTGGGAATCGAGTCCGAGATTTCCACATGCCAGGCTGACACTCTACCACCGAGCCAACTGGCAAGGGCCTACCATGAGCGCTTGAAAAGAATGTATATTCTGCTGCTTTGGCATGAAATGTTCTGAAGATACCAATTAAATCCAGTCGATTTAGTGTGTCATTTAAGGTTTCTTTTTCTTTGTTGATTTTGTCTGGAGGATCTATCTATCAATGTTGGTGGGGTGTTACAATTCCCTATTATTACTGTATTGCTGTCAATCTCTCCCTTTGTGTCCATCAAAATCTGTCTTATATATTTAGATACTCCTATATTGGGTGCATACATATTTACAATGGTTATATCCTCTTGTTCAATTGCTCCCTTTATCATTACATAGTGATCTTTTTGTCCCTGTTTTAAAGACTATCTTGCCAGACATAAGTATTGCCACCCCAGCTTTTTTTTTCATTTCCATTTGGATGAGATATTTTTTTCCATCCCTTCACTTTCAGTCTATGTGTATCTTTTGTTCTCAGGTGGGTCTCTTGTACACAGCATATATATGGGTCACGTTTTCGTATTTATTCAGCTACACTGTGTCTTCTGGAGAATTTAATCCATTTTCATTTAAGGTTATTTGTGTTATGTACTTATTTATTGCAGTTTTACTCTTTAAACTTATAATCCTCTTTTTTTCGATTTCTTTGTTCTTTTCCTCTTCTTATAGCAGGTCCTTTAATATTTCTTGCAATACTGGTTTGGTGGTAATGAACTCCTTTAACCTCCCCCCCTGCCCGCACCTCCACCTTTGTTTTGTGTGTGTGTCTGGGAAGCTCTTTATTTTTCCTTCAATTTTGAATGAGATAGCTTTGCTGGATAGAGTAGTCTTGGCTGGAGGTTCTTGTTTTGCATCACTTTGAATATTTCTTGCCAATCCCTTCTGGCCTTAAGAGTTTCTGTTGAGAAATCAGATGTCAGCCTTATGGGGCTCCTTTGTAGGTAATTGTTTTTCTCTTGTAGCTTATAGTATTCTTTGTCTCTTACCCATGACCCTTTAATTATGATGTGCCTTGGTGTAGACCTCTTTGGATTCATCTTAAAGGAATTTTGTGCTTCTTGAACTTGTGTGATCTTTTTCCTTCATCAGGTTAGGGAAGTTTACAACTATGATGTCTTCAAACAAGTTTATTCTTTGTTCATTCTCTTCTTCTTCAGGAACACCTATGATGCAGGTGTTGTTTCACTTGATGTTGGCACAGAGGTCTCTAAAGAGCTTCTCTCTTTTCTTTTTGCTGCTCTGCTTCTGTGCTTACTTTTATCTTCGGCTTTAAATCACTGACTCAAACCTTTGCTTCCTTTAACCTGCTGTTAATTCCTTCTAGTGTAGTCTTCATTTTATATGTATTCACCATTTCTGACTGGTTCTTTTCTGTTTTTCTTTTAAATGAGAGGAGGAAAGATAGTGAGACAGTCTCCTGCATGCACCCCAACCAAGATCTACCTGGCAACTCCCATGTAGGGCTGATGCTCAAATCTGAGCTATTTTTAGAACCTGATGCTGACGCTCAGACCATCTGAGCTATCCTCAGCACCAGGGGCAACGCTTGAACCAACTGAGCCACTGGCTGCAGGAGGAGAAGATGAAGAGACCTGGAAGTCCATATGTTGGGCCAATGCTCTATCTTCTGAGCCAACTAGCCAGGGCCTCCTTTTATGATTTCAATGTCCTTTTAAAATGCTTATTATCTCTTTAAGTTCTGATTGTGATCTTTCATTTTTATTCTAAGATCCTTGAGATTCCTAAAAATCATTATTTTAAACTCTGTGTCTTATAGTTTCGTTGCTTCCATTTCATTGAATTCTTTTTCTGGAAATTTCTCTTGTTGATTCATTTGGGTTATATTCCTTTGTCTGCCCATTTTGTTTGTGTATTAGGTAGCTCTGCTCTAACTCCTACATTTTTTGTGGTGTCCTTTTTTTTTTCAAAAGTACTTCTTTTTTAGAAGTATATGCCTAAAAGCTCATATATAAATTTTATAAAACAAATTATTTAAAATATATTAAGGTTGCTCTATTTAAAAAATGAAAAAATGTTTATATAAAGTAATTGTTCCTTATCTTCTTAAAATTCAAATTCTCACCTCTTGAATTTTTTTACAGTGAAACATCTATAGCCTTTCAGAATCATAAGCTTGTGCCCTTTAAATAATTTTCTCCCTAAATCTATGAACAAAAATCTGGGTCTTCACTAAAATGAAAGACAAAGGATACTAACATTTGGTAACCTGTGATTTAAGTTATCACACTTATTTTGTTTCTGCCAATTAAAAAAAAAACAAAAATCTTCCAGTACTGAGATAACCTAAAAGCTTTATATAATTCCTGAAAATTATATTGAATAGAGGTTCAATTATTAGTTAGATAGGTAGCCTATTTTTTTGAAACAATTTATCAACAACTAATTAGTCTAGAAATATATTGGAGGGCATTTCAGACTCTTATTGGACCTAGGATACTTATCAGGTAGCAAAGCAAATGATGGCCTTCAGTAGTAAGATAGCTAATCACTTATTTTAGTTATATATATGGGACGTATTAGAAAAGTACAGACTTCTTTCATTACTCCTAATATTTTTAAATGGAAGCATTTTTTCTTCCTCCCCAATTTAAGAAAACATAAAACTGGTCATGGATAGAAAAAAACATAAAGCACTAGCATTATGCAAAC
Organism: Rhynchonycteris naso; assembly: GCA_037038555.1. Classification (NCBI taxonomy): domain Eukaryota; kingdom Metazoa; phylum Chordata; class Mammalia; order Chiroptera; family Emballonuridae; genus Rhynchonycteris; species Rhynchonycteris naso. The sequence goes on along the minus strand of CM072997.1, from coordinate 37,242,453 downwards.
CTGAAATCAATAAAATAAAGCACATTTTCACATCTGTAGATCAAAGAAAGTTAAAGGAGAAAATTCCCTCTTTTAGGGGGCATATCTGGGGGAAGTTTATTTTCTTTAAAGTTTATATTCTCATGGTAAGGAAGAAAATGTGAATGTACTGAAAATACATTTCAGGGAATATACAGCGTCCTGTTCTTGAGGAAATTTATGGATCATTAGGAATCTAGCAAGTTTCTCCTTAAAAATATTTATTGTTTGAACCACATAAATTATAACTGTATATATAAAACACACCTCAGATTCTTTAACCAGTAAATTAAAGATGGCATGCTGAGTAGCACAGTCCATGTTAACAAGTTAATCACAGTGCTGTGCATGCGAAGACTATCTTCCGCGTCACTGGCAGATAAACGAAGGTGGTGTGCTGCAGAGTCTTTATGGTGATTGGATTTTTTTTCACTTCTTCTAGAATGTTTCGGATTCTATAAAGCAATGAAGTAAGCATATCAAGACATTAAGTAAAATTTAAGTTTACTTAGAATCATATTCAATTAATAGCTAAGTAGATGCATCTTTCCATTAGAAACTGATATAAAATACTGATATTACCATGTTTTACAGCGCTCATCAGTTATAAAACTTTTATGCCTTTGACTCGCTATTGCCACTGCAGGAATATATCCTCTTAGTACTCAAAATAAACATCTGATTCATTTTATTGATTTTAGAGGGAAAAGAAGAGAAAGAGAAAGACATCGATTTGTTTTTCCACTTATCTATCCATTCATTGATTACTTTTTATATGTTACGTGTCCTGACAGGGATCAAACCCGCAACCTTGGTGCAGTGGGACAATGTCCTAAGCAACTGAGCTACTTGGCCAGGGCATCAAAATAAAATTTAAAATATAGTTGGTAATAACAAAAATGATAAATACTGATAAAGACCTAATTACTCTTGGAAAGTCTATTTGAATATTCATTATTTTCACTTTTATTAAAATTACTTAAATTCATAATACTTTTTAAACACTGTAAAATCCCAATATTTAACAGGAATTTAAAAACTTTCCCATGTTCTTTCGTGTTAAAATGATGTAGAGTTTTGAAACTAAAACTTACCACAGTTTGGCTATTTTTAGAATTTGTTAGACTGGCTTGCAGATGAACAACCTAGGAAGAAGAAATGGTATTTTAATTTTACTTTTATTTTAAAACAAAGAAACCATTTATATTAAAATTGAGAAGCACTGTAATCTAAAATTTTTTAAAAACTGGACAACTAAAGGTTTATTTGAACATTTAAAAAATATCCTTTTAACAAAGATAAATAATAACTATACATGCTTACTATCCTGGATTAAAAAACAGAAAGAAAATAATACAAACTTCCAGAGTAATTAGGGCAAGGATACACTGCTACACCTTTTCCATTCTGGAGCCTCTGTTTCAATGACGCCTTGCAATAGCAACTTAGTGTCTGTGAGCAAAAAATTTGATTCTATACAGTCTAGTGTAAAAAGTAACTATGTTTTATATATTCTAAATCTTTGAAAATCTAAACTCAATTATATACATTGGAGAAATGGTTTATAATAATCTGAGAAAGTATATAAGTTTAACTTACTAGATCTGCTTAAGTATTTGTGAAAGTTTTGCTTATTGGGTTGGTCTGAAATAAATAATTAAGAACTCAAAATATTATATTTATAAATCAAGAACTAAAGTATTATATTTATAAGTCAAAGTAGCTCTAAATAGCTTTTTTCCTGATGAAAATAGTCTACAATGTATATGTATGTGTTAAAAGCAGATGCAAATAAATCTTTTGTTTAAAAAAATATTATCCATTAAAAAAATTATCCATTCATTTTTAAATCTTTGTTTAAAAAAATATTATCCATCAACTGTGTCTACATTAAGACTAACATGGAGAGTATGAAGTGTCTGACCTATATTTTCCCAAAAAGCTATCAGCCCTCTCGCAAGTGCTTTTTACTTTCCCAGTAAAATTATCAACCTCATTATTTTTATCCTTGCCTTCTGATTCTTCAGTAACATATGTAGCACTTGATCCTACTGACTGACATAACTTTTTGGTTTGTCTATAACCCCAGTTCAAAGGAAGCTGTGAATAAAAATTGCTCTTGTAAATGTCTTTTTTAAAAGAAGTTAACATTACTTGCAAGAGCAAGACAATATGAAACATATCTTTTTCCCTCCCTTTGTTTTTTTAACAATCTCAACTCAGATTAATAATTTCAATTTTACAATTAACTATATAATTTGTGCATGTGTGTATGTATGTATGTATGTATTTTTCTGATTAAAGGACTTTATTCAATTTCCTCTTGACCACATGTTCTGCGAAGGCAGGAAAGATACTGTTTCTATAAGAAAGGCAATATTCAGAGACTCTTGATCTAATCTAATGAATGGTATTTATCAAATATGGTTGCCCCTCCCGTTTTTAATTGACTTTATTGGGGTGACACTAGTTAACAAAGTTATACACGTTTCAGGTGCACAATTCTACAATATATCTCTGTACACTGTATTGTGTATTCAAGCTCCCTTTCCAAGTCAAGTCTCTATCACCATTTATCCCCCCCTAGACTCTCTCTCCAGTCCCCAGAAATCACCACACTATTGTCTGCATCCATGATTTTTCTCTCTTTTTTGTCCTTTTTTGCTCAATCTTTTAACTAATATTTTAAATGATTAAGATGTTAAAAAAAAACACCTTTACACTTAAATCTGTTATATAACATAAGATTACTACAGTGGTAATTAAAATTTTTGTTCACACCTACAAGAAGTTCTATGCCTGCCTGATACAAAGCCAAACCATTCTGACTATATTGATCGAACATACCTTAAACACATAGTAAAGATAAGTAAGAAGTATGGCAAATGCTCCACAAGTTGCCCAACTAACTATGATCAAAACAATGGTCAAAACGGGCCAGTCTGGTGATATCACTTTGATATCTTTAGGAAGTTCAGAGGGCCTGGAGAAACAAGAATAAAGCTCTTAATACAGCAGTTATTTGTAGTCACATATAGGAAGAAAACAGTACAGTACTCTGCCAGACTTTTCTGCTTACTAATATGCAAGTTCTATAAGGTTAACAGTAAGATATTTTTTAGGGTTTTTTTTCTAAGTTGATTTTTAGAGAGAGAGGAGAGAGGTAGAGAAAGAAAGAGAGAAGGGGGGAGCAGGAAACATCAACTTCCATATGTGCCTTGACCAGGCAAGCCCGGGGTTTTGAACTGATGACCTCAGCGTTCCAGGTCGACACTTTATCCACTGCAACAGCACAGGTTAGACCGATATTTTCTTAATAAAGGGTGATATATATTTTATTGTAAATTCTATAATATTCTGTGATAGCTCCTCTTCCAATTAGATACACTATGGTTACATTTGTACTAAGGAAAAAAATTGTTGCTAAATATAATCATTAATTATAGGCCTTGTGCCATACATTTCTGATCTTTTTTTTTTTTTCAGAGACAGAGAGAGTGTCAGAGAGAGGGATAGATAGGGACAGACAGACAGGAACGAAGAGAGATGAGAAGCATCAATCATCAGTTTTTCATTGCAACACCTTAGTTGTTCATTGATTGCTTTCTCACATGTGCCTTGACCTAGGGCCTTCAGCAGACTGAGTAACCCCTTGCTGGAGCCAGCGACCTTGGGTCCAAGCTGGCGAGCGTTTGCTCAAGCCAGATGGGCCCACGCTCAAGCTGGCTACCTTGGGGTCTCGAACCTGGGTCTTCCGCGTCACAGTCTGACGCTCTATCCACTGCGCCACCGCCTGGTCAGGCCATTCCTGATCTTGATAGCTAGAGAAACAGTTTTCTGTTCCTTAAAGTCTCAGGAGCACTCACACATATGATGGTGTCAGAAGCAGCTCAGAAGGGTGGAAGAAGCAACATCATACCATAATCCCCTCTGTGACAGCAACTCACATGTTTGGAGAGGAGTGGCAAAGGAAACTAGATCAGTGGCTTATCAGATATAATAAAACCATAGGTGAAGTTTTTGGAGCTCTTATCTAATCTTATCCTAAATATACATTTTTCTTCTTTTTTTTTTTTATTGAGAGGAGGGGAGGCAGAGACAGACACTTGCAGGCGCCTCACCCAGCAAGGCCACTAGGGGGCGATGCTCTGCCCATCTGAGGCACTGCTCTGTTGCTCAGCAACTAAGTTCTTCCAAGTGCCTGAAGCCAAAGCCATGGAGCCATCCTTAGTGCCTGGGGCCAACTTACTCCAATAAAGCCATGGTTTCAGGAAGGGGAAAGAGACAGAGAGCAAGAGAGAAAGCAAGAGACAGTGAGAAAGGGAGAGAGAGAGAGAAGTACGAGGGGAAGGGGTGGAGAAGCAGATGGGTGCTTCTCCTGTGTGCCCTGACTGGGAATCAAACCTGGGACATCCACACGCCAGCCAACACTCTACCACTGAGCCAACTGGCCAGGGTACCCTAAATATCTTGGTTGGAATCTCTTGCCCTCAGGTTTGATGGAAAGTTAGCATATAAAAGTACTGCCAGAGAAACATTTCCTACTTAGAAAGATTTATAATGGTGAAAATTTAAAAATATTTGTGTACTCTGCTTTTTCTTTATTAACTCAAGCAATAAGTTCAAAATCAAATGTAGCATTTAATTTGCAATAATGACAATGACATAACTTCCAATACTAATCCATATTTTGCTAGTTATACATCTTTCCTTAGAAATTATAGTCTAGTGAGAACAAATTAATGTTAAGGTTCCTCATCAGAATATATTTTTTTCTTAATTAAGAACAATTAAGAAAGCTTTTAATCACTCATTCTTTACCTTTTCAAAGCTAGCCACAGTGAAGAAAGGAGTCTCACAGACGTAGAAGAGAGGCAGCCACCCCAGTAGGCCATACATGTTCCAAATAGAAAGAGAATCAAGGACACAAGGGGGAAACACATACTCTGACTAGTTAACACGATGACATCTAATTCTGGTAATAATAAAACATCCCATATTTCTTTAAACCACTTATACCTGTAGATAAAAGAAAATACACAATAAAAGCAAAAAAAATCAACAACTGACATTCAAAGATTTAATATTTGAGCTGTATGATCAGTCACTAGAGTCCCAAAGGTATATGACACTTAATTTGTAATTACACTAAAGAAAAAATTTCAAGTCATTTATGTTTCAGGTGTGTCTACTCATGCTCAAGGACCTGAGTCCTGACATTCAGTGCAGCTTTAGCTCTCTATTTTTATTCATAATGAAGTAAATGAGTAGTCCTTTATTTTTTTTTAAGTTAGAAAGTCAATAGCTACTTCTAATGCCAGAAGAAAAAATATCTAAGCAATGGTTCTTAAGCAAAATCTAAATTTGTATAAATTAATACAGGAATGTTAAGTAGTATAGAGAGATCAAAAATACACTTTGTATGAGAAGCAAGAAAAAGTAATCTGGGGAGCTGTCTCATCAATATTCTGTAACGGCTAAATTCATTACCTCATATATGGACTACATATAACCCTTTGCAAAAGTTAAAGTCCTGGTAACTTATAGTCTAATTGTAGATTCATATATATATATATATATATATATATATATATATATATATATATGTTCAACAATTACTTTTGAAATGATTATACCATTAAAGTAAATGTTGATATACTTATAAAGCCTTTGTCTAAGAAAAATTCCATTTAATAAAACAAGTCAATTGCTATATTTGTATGAAAACTTATATTCCGTTACGGAAGCAAACATAGTGTTTTATACACAATAAAAAATTAAAATCATATCACAGATAATAAGACTTACCCCAACAGAAACTTAATCATAATTACAAAAGGATCAACTTTGTATGGTTTGGCTTCTTTGTCCAACATAGTAGCATATTCTAAGCAATGGCCTGTTGATTTAAAAAAATTGTATATAGTAAAGATTTCACAGTAATTAAGGATGAGACATTATGTTCTGCATTGTCTGTAAAAGCAACATATTTCATGTCAGAGAAGGCAAAGGTCTTCATTACTATCACAAGACTCTCTTCAAAAGATTAAATATTACTGTAATTCAATGGCTCTCATACAAGAGTATACATTCAGTCATCTCTGAAACAAGTTCTGGAAGCCAACGCTAGAATTTCACCATCTGTACTTTCACAAAGCTCCAGAAGTGATTTTTCAAAAAACAACTTTACTAGATATAATTCTAATATCACACAATTCATCCATTTAAAGTATATGACATTCAGGTTTATAGTATATTCACACATCTCCCACATCATTTAGTCTTAGAACATTTGCCTTACTCCCAGAAGAAACTCTGTCCCCCGTAATTGTCACCTCCAATGCCTCCCCACTCCTAGACAACTACTAATCTAGATTTCTTTCTCTGTAAGCTGGCCTAGCTGAACATTCCATACAAATGGAATCATAATGCGGTCCTTTATGACTAGCTCCTTTCACTTAGCACAGAGGTCAGCCAACCGCGGCTCGCAAGCCACCTGTGGCTCTTTGGGCCCTTGAGTGTGGCTCTACCACAAAATACCATGTGCTGGCATGCAGGTACGCATGGGGGTGTCGGTCGGACAGGCGACGGGAGACTCCCCGCAGGATACGCAGCACGGGGGAGGTGTACGATTCATACAGGAGTTGAGTGAGCATGTGGCTCGCCAGCCCTGGTTTGCCAACCGCTGACTTAGCATGTTTCCAAGAGTCATCCATGTTGTACATTTTATTTATCCATTAGTCAGTTGATGGACAATTGGTTTCCACTTGTTTTGGCTGTTAGGATCAGAGTTCCTTTGAACATCTGTGTGTAAGTTGAGTGTGGATGTATGTTTTTATCTCTCGGGTACATACCTAGGAGTGGAATTGCTGAGTCCTAGTTACTCTGTTTAACTGTTTAAGAACTGCCGACTGCTTTCCAAAGCAGCTATACCACTTTACATTCCCACTAGCAGTGTATGAATGCTCCAATTTCTCCATACCCTCATTAACACTTATAATTATTTCTTTTTCTTAAATTTACAGTCATTCTAGTGAGTATGACCCACAATAAACTGTGATAAACATCCTTGTTCAGAATTACTTTAATTGGCTTGAAACATAATCCCATACTTAAATACTCCAGATTAACCAATATCCTATCTCTGGGGTCTCTATGAACTACCTAGGTATAAATTCTGCATATTAAGAATTAATTTTCAAGTCTCTTAAAACTAAGAAGAATGGGGTATCTCTTGTAAACTTTCAAAAAAATATTCATATTCAAGTATGATGAGGTCATATTGCCAAAATAATCTCTTAATTAAAAAACTGGATCTGGGCAGAGCACACTGAATGTCGCTTCTTTCTTCCTGGAATATAAATTAAATCTGGTTAAAATTAACACTACAGGCAGACTGGAAATTGTAAAAAGTCATTGGAAGGGAATGAGTAGCTGTGGAAGGACCTGGCAAAATGGAAACAGTGGAGACTTTGGGACCGCTTTTATATATTTTGGCCCCATTCTCTTTTTCTATCTCTTGCCTCCCTTGATTATTGTTCCAACACAACAAGTGTGTAAGGGCCATACAAAGCTGAGCCTCCTGGGAAACTACTCTAATTGTTCTCTATGGAGGGCTTGTCCAATGTACTATATATTCTGCATTTGCCTCTTCAAATCCATTCTTCACTTTGCTCTGAATTCGGAGAGTCTGACTTTTATGTACTGGCTTCTAGTTAGGTTCAGTGAATGACAGTCACTGCTGATAGGAGAATGGATGGAAATAAGGTTAGGGTATTTATTTCCCTGCCCTTTTCCCAGCTGAGACACAGGCTGACAGTGGCTTCAGAGTTCCTGTACGCACGGCTACAGCTGCAGTAACGCTGTCCTCCCTACAGCTCTCCAGTGTGCTCTCTCCTTTGCCCCGGTATCTACGGTATCAGATGGCTCTGCTGCTAATCTGGCACTTTTTCATTTCTTGTTACCCTACACATATCCTTGAAATAGTCTCTTCATTAAACTCTCAATTATTTCATTCAGTGTGCCAGGGCCTAATTAATACAGTTGATACAACCTCAAAATTACACTGAATGCCTACTATGTGCTTGGCACTATGTTAGGTATTGATCCCTGTCAATAAACCTCCAAATAAAGGGAAGAGAATTCAGGCACAAGGGCATAAAATGGAGGAAACAAGTAAGAAATTTTCTTGGGGATCTCTTGAAACTTAGATGATCTCAAATCCATGTAAACTTGAGAGAGATGAGTTGTAAATTATCAAGAAATTAATCCTGGCCAGTTTGCTCAGTGAATGGGGAGTTGACCAGGCATGTTGAGGTCATGGATTTGATCCCGTGAGGGCACATATGAGAAGCAACAATAATGGGTGCACAATTAAACAGAACAACTAAGTGAAACAAGTTGATGCTTCTTTCTCCCTCCTTCTTTCTTTCTTACACACTCAAATCAATAGAAAAAAGAAAAAGAAAAAAAGAAAAATAAATAACATTCTTACCTGTTGAGAAAAGAGAGTATAACTGTCCTCCATAAGCAAGAAGGATGCTAGATATAACATAAGCAGGAAGAGCTCCACCATGAAATCTAACTACCTAGAAAACAGGCAAATCAATGGACAACTTCTGAATAATCATGTTAATAAAATAAATGTATTTCCACATGAAATAAGAGTATTGCTCTTCACTTTATATCCTTCATGACATGGCCACAAAGGCATTTCCAGTAATGGGTATCAAAACTCTAAATAAAATAAATGTTAATAATTTATAGCATATCAGAAACATGGTATCTGCAACTTTTTTACAAGGCATGTTTGTTGAACATTTAATATGTTCCAGGCATGATATTAAGCATCTTATATGCATTATCTCATACTCTCCTCCCCAAAACCCTTTGAGGTAGTTCTTGTCCTTGTTTTACAGATGAAGACATGCAGGCACAGGGAGCCCGAGTAACGCGCACAATTAAAAACGTGATACACAAGCAATTCCTTACTTGTTACCTCTCCATGTCCTCATCAGTAAAATGGGCACAATAATAGTACTTACCTTATAGGTGGTTTTAAGGATTAAACATGCTCATTTGTGTAAAGCATTTAGAATATTGACTCGAATGTAACAAGCTACCAGAAAATATTATCTGCTATTATTAAACTTAAATGTCTGTTATTGTCTTTGGAAATCTGTGGAATGGGATTTAACTCAGAGCCTAAATTCACAATCATTGTTATAGTGCTCCAATTCGGTCTATCAGCTAGTCTCTGTGAAAAACAACAACATATAGCCAGAGGAGGACTTAACCCAGGGCGCACCAGGGCTCATGTCCTGGGCCCTGACTTCTGAAGCGCCCTACAAAATCCTAACTTTACACTTTTTTCTAATGTAAGGGGCTTCAACCGACCTTAATCCACCTCTGCATATACCGTATTTCCTCATAAGATGCACCTTAATTTTGGGGCCTAAAATTTGAAAAAAAAATGTATTACTTAAAGTTATTGAACTCAAGTTTTATTCATCATAAAATTCATACAACTCCTCATCACTGTCAAAACTCCTATCCATTAGCTTGTCCTCATCTCTGTCTGAGGACAAATCACTGTCTTCATATACTGCCTTGTCCTCAGTTCCATCTATAGCATTTGACATGCCACAACCACTGTATAAGACACACCCAGTTATAAAACCCAAAATTTTTTGAAAAAAGGTGTGTCTTATATATGGGGAAATACGGTAATACAAAAAGTGTTATTTTAATAATAGTTTTAAAAGGAAATTTACTTTAAAGCATGTTGTCTATTCCACAAAATTGTTTAGAAAACATATAGACTTCCCTGGCAATCGGATAAAAATTATGGAAATGCATGCTTACAAGAGGCTCAAAGTTTTCTTGAAGTTCCTCCGTGGATTCCCAGCTTAAAAGAGATTAGAAAGGCTCAAAAAACCTATAGTCCATATTGATGACTTATATATAGTTTATACGTTTAGGTGAGGGAGAGGAGAATTGAGTAAAAGAAGAAAGGTCTTTTTTCTACCTGTTACTAAATGGTACACATTGCCTGCTAATGGCAGGCTAAGAAATACATAGCACACTTAGTTGTAAGGGTGTAGAGAGAACAGAAGGAAAGTTAAGCAGCATAGCAGGTTCAGAGTCAGACTCCCGGGTTTAGATTCCAGCCTTCCCTCTCTCTAGTTCTGTGTCCTTGGGGAAGTTACATTACCCCTCTTTCTCTATATTTTTGGAAATAAATAGCAATTACCTCACAGGGAGTCTGAGGTTTAAGTGCATTCATATATGCAAAATATTTGGAATAGTAACTGGTACAGGTAGGTGATTAAAAAAATATGAGCTGTTATGATTTTTTAGAGTGAGAGATAGAGAGAGAAAAACAGAGAAGCATCAACTCATTGCTCCACTTTAGCTATACATCCATTGACTGCTTCTCATACTTGCCTTGACCAGGGATTGAACCGGTGACTTTGGAATCGAGCTGGCAACCCTGGGATCAAGCAGGTGACCTCAAGCTCAGGGCAGAGACCTTTGAATTCAAACTGGTCACCCTGGGCTCAAGCCAGTGACCTTGGTGCTTCAGGTCAGTGCTCTATCTATTGTACTACCACAGGCCAGGAAATGAGCTGTTGTTGTTATTATTATTACTATTATTATTATTGTTATTGTGACAGAGATAGAGAGACAGAGAGAGGGACAGATAGGAACAGACAGTAAGGAAGAGAGATGAGAAGCATCAATTCTTTGTTGCGGCACCTTAGTTGTTAATTGATCGGTTTCTCATATGTGCCTTGACCAGGGGGCTCCAGCAGAGTGAGTGATCTCTTGCTCAAGCCAGCAACCTTGGGCACAAGGCAGTGACCTTGGGCTTCAAGCCTTTAACTTTGGACTCAAGCCAGAGACCACGCTCAAGCCAGTGATCCCGCACTCAAGCCGGATGAACCCGTGAATGAGCTGTTATTATTAATCTTTAATGCCTTCATTGTCTTTAGAAATCTTTTCTTTTATTAAGTGAGAGGCAGGGAGGCAGAGACAGACTCCTGCATGTACTCTGACCCGGATCCAACTGGCAAGCCCCCTAACCAGGTAATGCTCTGTCTGTCTGGGCTGTTGCTCTGTTGCTCGGCAACTGAGCTATTTTAGTGTCTGTGGCTAGGCCATTGAACCATCCTTAGCATCAGGAACCAACTTGCACAAACCGGTCAAGCCATGGTTGCAGGAGGGGAAGAGAGAGAGAGAAATAGAGAGGAGGGAGAGGGTGGAGAAGCAGATGGTTGTTTCTCCTGTGTGCTCTGACACAGAATCGAACCCAGAACTTCCACACAGGACTAACACTCTAACGCTGAGCCAATCTGCCAGGCCATATTTAGAAATCTTGTGTGAGAGGACCCACACAGAGTATTCTGAACATAAAATTTCTTTTTGATGATTGTCACTGTTATGAGTGTTAAAATTATATTAGGCAACATACATAGTTGGTATAAGATCGACTAAATCAACAATAATAAACCGACCCCCATGGATCAAATTCAAATTGTAGACATGCTTCATTTGGATTCATATTTGGCACAGTATTTCTTCACATTTTTTAATTAGATTCCAACATTGAAAACTTAACAGTTTATCTCAAAATACAATTTTCTTTTGAAATCTAAGATTTGGGAACACTAGACTTTATTCCTACATAGTTTCTGTAATTTTCTTGAGCAAGAAACTTTCAATATGTTTTCCTTTTTCTGAAAAAATAATTAATTTTATAGAAAATTTTGTAATGAAATACTAAGGATTCTCCCATTAATTTATTTTTATTCCTCTTTATAGTCTTCTTGGAATGAACTGGCAACAATGAAAATATATGCTATTTTTAAAAGACAAATAAGATATATTATACAGCTTCAATTTATTCTGTACTGTTCTCAAGCTAAATTTGTAAACAAATATGAAGGAAAAGCATTTTATGTCTTCAATAATTTGAGGGCTTAACTCAATTACTACAAATTCTTTGACATTTTTTTAAAATTAATTAATTTTTATTTATTCATTTTAGAGAGAGGGGAAGACAGACAGAGAGAAGGGGGGAGGAGCAGAAAGCATCAACTCCCATATGTGCCTTGACCATGCAAGCCCTGGGTTTTGAACTGGCGACCTCAGTGTTCCCAGGTCGACGCTTTATCCACTGCGCCACCACAGGTCAGGCAAATTCTTTGACATTTTTAAAGTACCCATCTCTGATCCTGTAACACTCACATCCTCTCATTTTCTTGAAAAATTTCTATGTCTTAACAAGTATATTAGTCTGTCCTTTTTCGATGCACATGTAAACATGCTTGATTACAGAGCAGCAAGCTAGTCTTTTCTTGTCACTAATTTTAATTATGAGGCACCAGAATAATATAAGAGAGTATGTTATATCCTCAGCTCATACCATGAGGACATACTAAAAATATGATAGCATGAATCCTTCCCCTATATTCCAAGAAATAATTTTTCTTAATAATTGATCCCTTAACATTTTACTTATTATAACTCTCTACGACGCTATTTTGCAACTTGTACTAACTTTTAATCTTCTCTTTCTTATGTAGCACAAAATTTTTACACTTTAATGTATAATTTTCTAATATTCACAGATTTAATCATACAATCTAGTTCTCATTAAGTTGTGAGGATCAAATGAGATAATGCATATAAAAAGTTTCTAGTTTAATTTTAATTTGTTTTATTATAATTATAGAGTTAAATTACTTAAAAATATTCTGCTATGCCAAGATTGCAAAACACAAAAAATAAAGTGAAAGTAATAAAAGATTCAATAAAAATTTTAGAGAATTTTAAAACTATATAGTTATTCTGACTATTCAATATTATCTATGTCCTGCCGGTGCAATTCTGCACATTATAATGATGTTAAAACAATAACAGAGCAATTATACTACTTGGTAAGTTATTTTTATAACAATACTTACCTATGAATTATAGAAAGATTCTCTCCAAATAAGTTTAAACTATTTTTAAACTAGTTTATTGAATATAATTTAGTTTTACCTTTTACAAACCAAGCATGCACAAAATTAAAATTTTTTTGAAAATGTTCATTTATATAGCAGAGTTTACAGATTTTTTTAGACTATGAATTATAGTGTATGAACAACATGAAATCTTACTATGACGTCCATTTAGCCAAGAATATTAATTTGTTTGAGAATCAGGAATCAGCTCTCATTTCTAGGAAGTATCAAACATGGAAGCATCCCCTTAAAGCCAGGCTGGCCAAGTATGGCCCATGTGCCAAAAATGGTTATTTTTTATTTATTTAGTGATTTGAGAGAGAGAGAGAGAGAGAGAGAGAAATATCAATTTGCTGTTCCACTAATTTATGCATTTATTGGTTGATTCTTTTATGTGCCCTGACTAGGGATTGAACCTGCTACCTCAGCATGTTAAGATAATGACCTAACTGCCTGAGCAATCCAGCCAGGGCCAAAAATGTCTTTTTTTTTAGATTTTATTACAGTGGACGAAAGAAAAAACAGAACAAAGAAGACAGATGCAGCTGTAGTAGTGCTCGCATCCGTAAGAGACCACATGGGGTCTGGTAAAATATTTATTATCTGGCCCTTGACAGGAGAAGTTTGCAACACCTGCCTTATGGTATCTATTCACAAGGCAATAAATAATCAAACAGGAGTCTCCCTTACCTGTCCAAGTATTTCTGGAAAGGAAGTCTTAATTGTCACCTAGTTTAAAACAATCATTAAGAAAAGGTTATTTTCCCTAAAGCTGCTCTAGTTCACATTGTATTAAATCAAACATTTCATTAAATTAATTAGTAACTTCTATATAGTAATAAACCTAAAAGCACTGAAGATCTCAAAAGAATCCTCTGAACTAGAAATATTTAATTTGTATCAAGAGTAATTTTACTGTACAGTATATTTTCCATATTCTAATTCTCTGACGAATGAATGCTATGGTGTATATATAATAATCCTTTACTAACTTATTTAACATTTAATTAACCAAAATATCATATTACCATATCATACAAACTAAAGGTATTTATTAAATGACTGAATTCAAAAGCTATACACATATCTGCTGAAAAATTAAACACAAATTAATCAACCTATTATAATTAGTACTTTAAAGACTCAAGCCTACAATTTTATAGCCCTAAATAGAGTTAAACTAAACTACTTCTGAGTAAATTTTATAAAAATGCATTTCACATGATATAAAAACAGGAACAAACAGCACATTTAATGAAATTTAAGTCAAAGCAGTATTTTAAACAGATATTCATCATTAATTATGCCTAGCATAAATACACCTTTTTTGATAGTAAAAAGCCTGTGAAAGGAAATAAATCTTTCAAAGTGAGGTTATAAAATGACTATATCTAGTAAAGAAAGACTTTTTGAAAATATAAAGTATTTATAAAAACATGAACATTTTGAGAGTGTGCACTATTTGGAGCCAAATTATTAACATAACTCTTACCATTTCTGTAAAATATGAAGGTACAAGTTAAAAACCATTATAGCCCTGTAAAATCCTTCAATGTTAGAAACAAAAAGCAAGATATCAAAGTGTTAAAAAATTCCATGAAATCTACAGTAACTCATAATATTGGTCCAACTGAAAGTTGGTTTAGTAACAAATTATATTTATTTTGATTCTAGTTTACCCTAAGAAAGTTAGTTCTAATGAAGAATCCAAATATTTAAGCTTGGTTTAAAGCAGCTGAGTAGAAACAAGATATTTTACATAAACTAGAAACCTGTGATGTCACCACATATGTGTACTTCAACCACTTACAATTTAAATCTGGAATCCTTAGGACCTGGTATGTTCTAATAAAGGGAGGGACTCTTAGTTGATGAATACATAAGTTAAAATGTTACTCTCGGATTCTATTTCCCTTCCCTTAGCACAAAGAAATCTATGTGGTTGTTAACACAACGGGCACTAAACTGCACATATTAAAGACTACTAGAGACTAATGTAATTAGAGAAAAGGAAATAAAGCTTATCCAGTAGCACTAGAAACCAACATACATCATGTTGATTACTGAATTTAAGCCACAGAGCTGATCGCATGATGTTCCCTAATTTAGAAAAGAATTCTGGACTTTTGGTTTTCAAACTGAAAAGGTTAAACTATAATCTCAATGTTTTTAATTTTAATTTCTATTACTTTTTAAGACGTAAACTTTCAGTGGTCCAGCTAAGAAAATACTGAAGTGGTGCTAGTAGGTAAAATAAGAATATTTAAAGTAATATAAATGTCTATTGTAAGGAATCACCCATCTAACCTTGAATCCTCTGTGACTTGGATTTGGGAACTTCAGTTAAAAGCCCTGAGTGAATGTCTCTTGGATGCAAACACCAAGAAACTGTGTGAATGAGTGACCTTTGTGCAGACACAAAGGAATCCAAGTGAACAGGCTTTAGAATAAAAGCCTAGAGGTTCTTCCTTTGTGCTTATTAGTAAAAAAAAAAAAAAAAAAGAATGTAATGACCCGTCAGCAAAATGGCCATTAGTCATTCTTTCCCCTTATCACCTGGACTCCTTCCCCTGTAATTCTGTTACTTCTGTTCTGCTTCTGGTCAATAAAAACTGAGGGAGAAGGAGATTCAGGAGGTCTTCTTTGCCTCCCTTGGCAGGCCTCCCCCTCTTCCTCTTGACATCAGTTTGTGTCTTGAGTAGGTTTCTTCCACATGACACTGGTAGTTCCCAGCAGGCTGGAGTACTACAGTCTATTGCTTTTCTTTTATAAATATCTATTTCTAATATTTATTGCCTTTCACATCACCATATATCCGAAGCTAATATAAAAATATATTTCCAGTTTAGTCTATAGGTAAATCTTAAAAATTAAGCATATAGAGCTTACCTCATACTGACAGTCTGATGATGTGTACATTTTTAATAATGCTACATGGCTGTCATTATCTGGTTGAGCAATATGGAGTTTCAGAGAAATTTCTGTTGAAGATGGAACCCTGAAAAATAATTTAAATATCAATTCTCAAATATAAAATACTAATAAATAGCAATGGCTAAGTTAAACATCAGCACAATACAACACAATAATGTAGAGGAAGCTAGATGTCAGACACATTATAATGAATGGATAGTCATATCAGTTGTCTGAATCCTTCCTCTAGGACATAGGAATTGGGGAAGAGGGTGGAAAAGGGTTCATGTTTCAGCAACTAAGGTTTAAATTCCGTATCATTTAAATAAGAATACTCTATATTATATTATCATATGGGCACAATGCTATGTAAGATACCTGTATTTTACTAAGAGGCACTTTAATGATTTCACTGTGATTTAAGCAAAAGAGAATGTGTATTATTAATAGACAAATCTTTAAAGTAAATTCTTTCATATACTTACTGTGCAATGGTTAGTGAATCTTCATAAGACCAGGGAATATGAAGTTTATAGATGCTAGTTATTTCCTCTATTAAAACAAAGGAAAATATGTTATTACTAACCTTATGTCATACTAAATGTTATATAAGCTACTATATCTAACTAGTTACACAATTACCCATATCATAAAACTTAGTAAGAGTTATAGAATATAAGAAATTATGGAGAATTATTAATAATATTTAATAATACTTACAAAGGATATTAGAGCATATGGGAAGTATTAAGAAACTGGAAAAATATTAAAGACCTAAATCTAATACTATAATAGTATTAGCAAGATACAAAGTATTTTTAAATGTGGATATTTAAATTAAAACAGATAAAGATGCTTAATATTAAGGAAGAGTCTGTGTTAAATCTACTGGAAATATAAACAGCTTTTCTGTTATATTAAACTTTACTTCATATAAAATATACAGAAGTATAAATATTACAGAAAATTCAAGTGAAGACCTACTGATTCCTCAAATGACAATACCATTATATTATTTCAGAAAATACACTTACCTTTGACTCCTGAGCACTTGCTTACTACGTTGATTTTAAAAGCTTGGTATATCTAATAAAATTTGAGCACAAAAACAAAAACAAAAGTTTATTTGTTTGTTTAATAGTTATGTATAATCAAATCCTTGTTATAGTCAGGATAATTACCTGTCCAAAGTTCAGAAGCTCTATATTATAAAATAGGCCGCTTGTATTTAATATCACTTTCCTCGAAGATAAACCTGTTAAATTAAAAGTATTGTATTGCTTAGAATGCCAAGAATCAAAAAAGTACCAATTGCTTAAACAATATTAAAATAATGTCATCAGATTTTTAATATTAAAAAACAGTTTACAGGTTCAGTTTCTGACATGAAGGAATGAACTCCTAAAAATCCAATCCTGCTTCAGTAAAATCTGGATAAAACAAAACATTTATAATGCCTTTGAATCACATGTATGTTTTAAAAAATCAAATACATATTTTCAATTTCAAAATGGTATGCTTTCTCGGTAGATCTTATTTTATGAGCTTGCTATCTTTAATGAGCTCAAGGGTACAGCTGTTACTTCTGTATCGTTTCGAGTATTTTTCTACCAAAAAGAGGGTGGGGAAGGGTTAAAAATCTTAAACGAAGTTTTCTCTATCAAATAATATAGATTGTTTTCATGAATAGCATAAAAGGGCACAAGAGCCAAACAAAAAAGAGGTTTTAATGTCCAGACCCAGAAAAATTTAAGCAAAAAAATTTAATGATAGTATTGGATTATAACTCAATGAATAAAATAAATATACATGAGTCCATTACAGATATAAATATAATTTGAATAAATAAATCAGGAAGAAGGGACAACTTTCCCTTAGGAAGAATTCTAGTAAATACAGAATATCAGTAATAACTGCTTCAGCTTAGATGAACAAATGGATGCTAAGATAGTGGCTTATTTTAAAGAAAAACAGGATATTTACTGTCAAAGTTTCTCCGTCAAGATATTTATTAACTACAATAACTTTACAGTGGAAAAACCTGGCAGACACCACCTTAACCAAGTGACTGAGGTTAACATCAACAATAATTAAACACAGTGAGTGATATCATGTGTCCTCTGATATAAAATATTGAGAAGTACCTATCACTTCCATCGTATTCTTGCCAAAACTGCATAACCTCAATCAATGAGAAAGCATTAGACAAATCCAAATTGATGGACATTCCACAAAATAATAGACCAGTACTCTTCAGAGGTCTCAAAATTATGAAAGACAAGGAAAGTCTGAGGAACTACAAAAGATCAAAGGAGACTAAAGAGACACGACAACTAAAAGCAATGTGGGAACCTGGAGAACGGAGGTAGAAAAACCAATGAAAACCAAATAAAGCCTGTAGTTTAGTTAAAGTATTATACTAATGCTAATTTCGTAGTTTTGACTACTGTATTGTTTAAGTGGCCAACATTACAGAAAGATGAGTGATGAATATACAGGATCTCTGTACTCCTGTAAATCTAAAATTATTTCATAATAAAATTTAAAAGAATATGTAGTTATGTTTATTTTACCACATTAAAAATAATTAGGAAAAATGTATTTAGAGAAATCTTGAAACCCTCATAGGGTAGATAGAAATTTATACCTTATAATAAGTCTTCCATTAAAAGGGCCAATATTTCGTATAAATGTACACAAGAACACACAAACTTACACACACCACATACATATAATGACACAACTATCTGCAAACGTATGTGATCATGGAGAAATTTCTTCTAAAGTCCACTTCTCAGAAAATGACTGTTGGTTCTGTATTAAATAAGAATCACACAACTGATATGGTTACTGGAAGAACTACACTTGAAATACACAACAAAACTTGTTACATGGTTCTGTTTTATTGCAACAACCTGGCAAAATAAATCAGCACTGTTAAAAATAAAAGCAATTCTTAAGATTTCCAAAATCAAAATACTTACCAAAGGAAAAAAGATGAGTTACAGGAAGCTGTATGGATCTTGTCTCTCTCTTAAAGAATTCACAATCTACAACAAACTGAAACATGAAACATTGATTAGGAAAAAACAAACATTTTTTTAATTTTTATTTTTATTTTATTCATTTTAGAGAGGAGACACAGAGTGAGTGAGAGAGAGAGAGAGAGAGAGAGAAAGGGGGGAGGAGCTGGAAGCATCAACTCCCATATGTGCCTTGACCAGACCAGTGCAGGGTTTTGAACTGGCGACCTCAGTGTTCCCAGGTCGACACTTTATCCACTGCGCCACCACAGGTCAGGCGGAAGAAACAAATTTTTAGTAAAATATCTCGATGCTTGAGTGGAAAATAAAAGTTTTCAACTTTGGAGAAAGTACTGTATGTCACTCTATATTTAAATGGCAATAATTCTTCAAGTAGAGATGGCAAACAAAAAAAATTTGATAAACAAGCTTAATTTAATAAATAAATTATTACTAGGTCACTGCTATAACAACAGATCCATACAAAGTTTTCTAGTTTTAGGAGTTTTTAAAAGAGGGACATTAAAGAATGGAGCCAAACGTCAAGAGCCAAGGTTAACTCAAAATTAATTAGGGATTTAGATAATATATGCAAATACTTGCACAGTCAAAACAAAAATGTGATTGTTACTTTTTCTAAATCCCACATTTATTAAGTATATATAGTCTAATTAGACTAGAAAAAGCTTTTGGAGACTTACTGTTTGTCATTCATCTGCAGATGGCTGATGTTATTTGTATAAAATTATTTCAGGCTAAACAGTGATTATAGTAAATGAAAAAAAGGATTTACATGTATGAAAAGAAGAAAAGAAATGCTATCTTAAAAAAACTAAACCTAAAATGTGACATCTGTGTTATTACCATTTTTGTAATTATATCCCTTTTCTAATAACATTTTACAAAGGCATAAGGGACTCTGCTCTCAGCTGTCTACAGTAAGAATGGTTTCATTACCACTTTGATCTACAGGAGCTAAAGAAGAAATTAATCTGACACCTAATTGTAGCTAGCAAACAGTTTGCTGTCTACAGAAAGCAGGAAGCCAGCAGGATCTGTCCTAGGCTTTTCTAATAACTACACCTTGGACTGTGTTTAAAGCAGTGTTACTGTGGCTTCCTCTTGAGTGAATTCTTGACTGTTTTAAAAGTGAAAAGCAGATGAGGAAAAATGCTATTAGGCTGTAGTATGCATGTGAGGAAATTGAAAAAAATACATGTTAAGGGACTAAAGAACACAGATATTTTCATTATATATTAGAAGCAGCTATTAAAAGACAGAGAAATCATTTATTAAACAGTGTTATTCATGATATATATATACATGTACATACATTATTATTGTTACTTATTATTATGAGAGGCAGGGAGGCTGACAGACAAGCTCCCACATGTACCCCGACTGGATCTACCTGGCAAACCCCCTTCCAGGCAATGATCTGCCCATCTGAGGCCACTGCTCTGCTGCTTGGCAACTGAGCTATTTTAGCACCTGAGCCAAGGCCATGGAGCCATCCTCAGCATCCAGGGCCAAATTGCTCAAACCAATCAAGCCATAGCTGCAGGAGAGGAAGAGAGAAAGAGAGGGGAAGCGGTAGAGAAGCAGATGGTCCCTTCTCCTGTGTGCCTTGACAAGGAATGGAACCTGGGACTTCCATATACTGGACTGATGCTCTACCACTGGGTCAGCCAGCCAGGGCCTCATGATATATATATATATTACAGACACAGAGAGAGGGATAGATAGGGACAAACAGACAGGAACGGAGAGATGAGAAGCATCAATCATCAGTTTTTTGTTGCGACACCTTAGTTGTTCATTGATTGCTTTCTCATATGTGTCTTGACCGTGGGGCTATAGCAGACCGAGCAACCCCTTGCTCGAGCCAGCGACCTTGGGTCTAAGCTGATGAGCTTTGCTCAAACCAGATGAGCCTGCGCTCAAGCTGGCGACCTCAGGGTCTTGAACCTGGGTCCTCTGCATCCTAGCCTGACACTCTATCCACTGCGCCACCGCCCAGGCAGGCTTAAAGATTTTTAAAATTGACTTGAGTGAGAGAGAGAGAGAGGCAGGAGAGAAGCGGGAAGCATCACAGTAGTTGCTTCTCTTATATGCTTTGACCAGGCAAGCCTGGGATTGTGACCTCAGCATTCCAGATCAATGCTTAATCTATTGTGCCATCAGAGGCCAGGAGGTTATTCATTTTATTTTTAAAAGTATTTTTGAGTGAGCCATTCCCTGAGGTAAGGAAGGCATTTGACACTACTTTGTACAGGTATCTAAAATAATGCAATTTTAAAATATTTTAAATTAAATTTATAGGGGTGACATTGGTTAGTACAATTATATAGGTTTCAAGTATACAATTCTATGATTTATTATCTGTATATTGCCTTGTGTACCCACCAACCAAAGTCAAATCTTCTTTCATCACCATATATAGGGTGGGGCAAAAGTAGGTTTACAGTTGTCTGTATGCAAAACAATATAATAATAAATAATAATACAAGAATAAACTGTGTTTCGCTTATAATTGTTCACCTACTTTTGCCCCAGCCTGCATTTGACCCCCTTTACCTATTATTACTACACAACCCCCTTTGCTCTGGTAACTACCATACCATTGTCTGTGCCTGAATATTTTTCTTGTTTGTTCACTTGTTGCTTTGTTTTATTTAGAAAATTAAATTTAACGGGGCGACATTCATCAATGAGAGTATAGAGATTTCAGATAAACATCTCTATAGCATGTGAACTGTTGATTATGTTGTGTGCCCATCACCCAAAGTCAAATCATTTTCCGTCACCGTATATTTGTCCCTCTCTTGCTTTCAGGTTATATCCCACATCACGCTAGTGAAATAAGTCAGACAGAAAAAGTTAAAATACTGTAATACAATTTTTATTATTGCTTTAAAAATTTAGTCATGCTTTTTATAAAATAAACCCTTACGCAAGAAAGAAAGAAATCAGGGGTTTCTCCCTGAAACATCCACAGTATGTAAAGCTCTAATATATTTAGCTATTTTTCTTTGTCATCAAAATAATGCAGATTAATTTCACATTTGCATTTTGAAAACTGTATTTTCAGTTGACTCAAAAATTTTAAGCTGCTTATTTAAAAATATGTATCTTTACGATGAAAGGCTGTTAACAGGCACGCAGCAATTATGAAAGGCCTAAGTTGATATCCTGGTGAGAGGGTGTGTGCAACAGTAGAGCCAGCAGTGTCACTTTCCAAAAAGCATTAGCATATTACACATTTATTGAGCTGCTAAGACTTCCTATTTGTCAAAAGCTCATTTATTTCTTGGGATAACCACAGACAACCTTGCCAAGTTGGGGAAAGATGTTAAATTCATTCAAAACCAACCTAACTGACAGAAAAACCCTTAAAGAGACCTTTTAATATTGAAGATGTTGAATTACCTCTCACTTGAGCTAAGCAAAACAAAACAATGAATCCGTTATAAGCTCATTGTGAGACTTGGTCTTTGAGATGACACTCTCTCAACTACATACCCCTTTCCCTTATTTTTTTTTTTCTCCTCTTCAATTTCCAAATAAAAAGAGGGGAGATAGACAGACTCCTACATGCATCGTGACCAGGATCCACCCAGTAAACCCCATTTGGGGTCAATGATCTGCCCATCCGGGGTCATGCTCCCAACCAAGCTCTTTTCACTTTCTGAGGCAGAGGCTCCATGGAGCCATCCCCAGCACCCGGGGCTGAAGGATTCGAACCAATGAGCCATAGCTGTGGGAGGAGAGAGAGAGAGAGAGAGAGAGATAAAGAGAGAGATAGAATGGAGAGAGGGAGGTGTGGAGAAGCAGATGGTCGCCTCTCTTGTGTGCCCTGACCAGGAATCGAACTTGGGACATCCACACACCAGGACAACACTCTACCACTAAGCCAACCATCCATGGCCCATAGCCTTTTCCCCTTTAAATTTTCCTAATGATTCTGGCTAAAAATATATTCAACTTTCTCATTCAAGAAACATTATTTGAACATTTATGTGGAAATACCTAAAGGTTGAAGATGCAAAGTAAAATAAAATCTATCTGGTCCTTACTCTAAAAGAATTTATAGTATGGTGATGGCAACAAAGACATAAATAAATTATAATTCAGTGTATAAATTCCTCAATGAAGTTATAACAAAGTAGTATGAGAGTAAGTAAACAGAGCTCCTGAAGCAGTCCAGAAAAGGAAAACTGGGAACACTAGGGCTAGATCTTGAAGGATAATTTTGTTGGATGCAACGTGGAAAGGGCTACAGAAGGTCTTCTACCCCCATCTTCTTCCTTCCCCACCACTTCTCTCAAAAGTTACCAACCTTTCATTTCTACTTCCACTTCCCTAGTGGACTCTCATAAACCCTTGTGAGGTATGTCCCCTTCCTGTTTCTAATCCATCTTATACCTTAACAGATTCATCTTCCAAGATAACTCTGATCCCATTACTATGAGGAAAAATCTTTCAGATCCCTACCGGCTCCTGAATACTCTAAGTCCTGGGTTTTTCAATCAAGGTCCTCCACAATATGGCTTTTTCTTCCATTACTATTCTCATGGTGACTATTCTTTTAAAATTACTGTTCGTTTATTCAGTTTTACAAACTTACCCCGTGCTTGCTTGGTCCCCCCCATTTCTTTGTCTCCACAATGCTGCTCATTATAACTTTTTGCAAAGATGTTACTATTTAGCATCTTGAATGTACTAGTACAATCAAGAAACTGGGATTCTAGTTTTATTTCATTTCAGTTAACTTAAAATTAAATAGCCACATGTGCTAGTGACTCATATTGGATAGCAGAAGTCTAGACTGTTCATTCTACCTATAAAAATCCTAAATATCCTTTAAGGCAATTTAAAAGTTATCTCATAATCAAGCCTTTCTTTTATTTTTTAAATCTAATTTTTTATTTATTGTTTTTTTTAGACAAAAACGGGAGGGCGGGAGGGAAGTAGGGAGAGAGAATAAAAAGAGAGAGATGACCGAGAAAGAGAGAAACATTGACTTGTTCCACTTACTCATACATTCATTGGCTAATTCATGTATGTGCTCTGCCTGAGGATCTAACCTGCAACCTTGGCCTGTGGGGATGACACTCTGACTGAGCTACCTGGTTAAGGCAATAAAGCCTTTCTTGATTGCATTAGAGGTTTCACTGCTTTTTCCACTTCTCATGTATGTGATATATTCTGATTGGTATTGTGTATTTTTAAGTTGCTCTTTTATTCTCAGTCTTCTTCCTGTTTCCATACATTTCTCTTCCCTTACCCAACAGTATGCAGCTTTTATGAGACAAGGGTATGTTTCTTCCTCATTTGTGTGCCTCCTATAATTCCTGGCACAGACTCTTGCACATAAAAGGGTTTTAAAAATTAACAGATTTTGAAGGACTGATGTTCCTGCTTGGAATAAAGAGACTTGGGTTTATTCTGCTTAGTTCAAGTTATAGTAAACGATCCTACCAGCCTTAGGTGAATCATCAAACTGGCTATTGTTTTAGATAAACCCTCTGCTGAAGAATTCATAAAAAATTAATAAATATTTGGCATGAGTATCCCCAAAACATTCTGATAACAAACAATCCTTTTGTTACCTTACTTCCATGAATAGATGGTACATAAACAACAAGGTGAGACAAAGATGGATAGTCTTGAAGTCTTAACGTCAGAGCCTAAAAGAAAAAAAAAAGATCAAAGTAAAAAGCTGATTTTATTTCTTGGGTTACACAGAGCTTAAAGTATATTAAAAGAAAAATAAAGTACAAACACTATTTCTTATTTTACAAGTAATAAAAACACCCTCAAACTTTATGTTCAATACTTCATAAGGTGCTATGTTTATATCCTCAGATCAGTAACACCATTGAAAGTCAAATTCCTGCCTGAACAGGCGGTGGCGCAGTGGATAGAGCGTCGGACTGGGATGCGGAGGACCCAGGTTCGAGACCCTGAGGTCGCCAGCTTGAGCGCGGGCTCATCTGGTTTGAGCAAAAAGCTCACCAGCTTGGACTCAAGGTCACTGGCTTTAGCAAGGGGTTTACTCAGTCTGCTGTAGCCTTCCAGTCAAGGCACATATGAGAAAGCAATCAATGAACAATTAAAGTGCCACAACAAAAAACTGATGATTGATGCTTCTCATCTCTCTGTTCCTGTCTGTCTGTCCCTATCTATCCCTCTCTCTGTCTCTGTAAAAAAAAAAAAAAAAAAAAAAAAAGGCAAATTCCTAATAATTATATAAATATAAACTACCAAAAATAGCCCCTTCAACTATATCCCTTCATGTAAAACATGACACTTAGCTCTAAATTTAAATATTTTACATAATTATTATGTCTAGATTTGGTCTTTCCATTATTTGTTTCAAACAATGTTACAGCATTATTTCTCTATTTTGGTAGTATATGACAGAGGCTCAACAGTTGATGAACGGATGCTAAATATGATGGAAGAGTTGGAATTTAATCTCAAATGATTCTGATCCAGATCAAGTAGTAGAGTTGCTAGCTAATAATATATGTACATGAACATCACTCTCTGGAATTTATTCAGTAAATGACATGAAGACACAATAAAGCTAATAATGTACCTTAACAGATAAACATCTATTCTCTTCTCAAAATTAAGGCCAAATTCAACAGTCCATATTTTGAGGAATAAACAGACAGAAGACTGGCCTATTCAATGAGAATCCAAGTCACCAAATGCAATTTTTAAACCCGTCTTTTTTTCTTGGAAGTACATGTAGGAATGAGAGTATGCAGTGAAAAATCTCTGCAGTTAACTTTCTTCATGTTCTTCAGATGCATCTCTGTGGCCAGTTCAGACAGAGGCTCTAAAGCTAAAGAACTATCTGTCAGTGAGTGAGAGAGCATCTGAAAACCTGGTCAGATTTACCTGGGGGTGGCTCATTAAACACCTGGGCTTCACCTCAACTTAAACTCCACAGTTTCTGCAACAGATGTATATCCTACCATAAATGAAAGGGCCTTAAGCTGATTTTTAAAAATTTATCTAGCTCTTGCTATGACGCTGTAACATATAGATTTCATTTTAATTAGAGTATTGTTAACTTAATAGTTTTGACTCAGAAAGTTTTAAAAAAAAATCATGTTTTTCTCTACTTAAATTTCTTCATTTCTAGGGAAAATGTTTCTAAAATATAGAGAAACAAATCTCGTTTATTAAATACTTAGATAATTAAATATCATATTCTGAAATACCTACATGCTCAAGTAAGTATTTCAACTACATATTAAAATTCTAAAGCCATAATTTACCTTAATTGTTGGCAGCAGTTCAGCTCTCCATGATAAATCAACCCCTTGTCGGCTATGAAATAAATACAAAAATATAATTAAAGGACAAAAATATTAAAAAATAATAAATCATAAATAAGTTTCAGAGGAAAATGAAACCATCTACAGAGCTATCAGAAAGAATTCTAATGAAAGGAAGACTAAATCAATATATTCTATCCCCAGAGTCCCTTTGGAAACAAAAAAACTGTTTTTCCTAGCAACCAACTATTTCAATGTTTGCCAAAATTACTGGTATGTTCATTTCTTTTATTTTTTACTTTAAAATATATACTTTAATCTAGCATAGCACCAAAATGAGCTTTAAAATGTATTAAGCTATTCTGAAAGTGTAATATTCTTGAGTGTGTTTATATTGAGAAAAATGAATGGAAGGCCTTAGATTCAAAAGACTTACCACATAGAAGTGCTGTTTATACAGCCAAAAATCCAACTATTTGTGTCCTGTTGATTAATAACACAAACAGAGCACACTAAGTAATGTAGAAAATGATATGCAAAATAGGTATCTTCAATATTTTACTGTCATATGAGGGGTCGATAGGTACAATGAAAACATAAAATAGCAACTTATTATTTAGGAATGTATCTAAGATGGTCTAAAAGTCAAACAGAGGTGGGCAAAGAAGTCTAATGTCAACAAGATAGGCAAGCAAGTAACCCAGAGTAGCTGTATGAGAAAGAATAACCTGATGGGTATCTCTCCACAGCACATTACCTAAGCATTTCTAATTTTTGAACCAACACTTCCAGAGTTTGGCAATGTCCATAGTTTAATTAGTCCACTTATATAGTAAATAAACCTACATTTAAACAAAAACAGAAACATGAACAACTAACTAGAGGTTGACTTTTATACAAATGAACAACAACAAAAATCTAGAGCCAAGTAATTAAAAATAACAATTAATCTAAGGATTGCCTTTTAGTTTATCATTTGAGTTCTTATTTGATGACCAGGCAGATAATTTCTAGGCAGCTGAGAATGTGTTTGGATTGAAACACAATCCAAGACTGCAGCTAGTTAATACTTTATCAGTGCAGCATGGAAATAGTGCAGAGAGGTTGTGACAGTTTAACTATATTATGCATTTAGCTTCAGTCTTTAAGGAGAAGTATGACCTAAGATCACTCCAACTTTTAAGGAAGTAGTAAGAGTAATGCTCTAAGATCTGATGATACAACTATTGAAATGCTCCCAGGGCATAAGAGGATGAGAAACACTGCTCAGACAGTCACATAAATTCTTCTTTAGCATACACATAGGACAATAAAAAAATCAGTCCTTTCATTAAACCAATATTTATAATTTATAAAGTCCATTCCAGGACCAAGAAATTATGCTCTCAAGGAAAAGGATGAATCAGACAAACTTGGTGTTTACTCTCATGAAACTTAAACAAAATTTTAAGAGATTTTTCAAAAATACAGAAAATAAAGTTGACATGAAAAAATGAAATAAACAAAACATATGGTCTTTCTCTGCTCTCCATTGCTGGCAAAAATAAAAACCTGGGAAACTTCTGTAGCAGTTACCTATGCTTCTCAGAACAGTAAGGTAACATTATAAAGCAAGCATCAAAACAGAGAGCTGCATAGCAGAAACAAAGAAAATCAAACAGCCTCTCATGATTTACCCACTTTCACAATGGGCTTTTGCAGCTAATATGGGAGCCTATCTTCAAAGATAGCCCGTAGGAAAAGTGCCTATATTCCACTCTGCTTACTTCAGAGTATAAGGAATTCTGACTCACTCATCAATGAATTGAATAAAGGGTTATTCAAGCCCACCCTAAGACACCATTTTCGTATAACCTAGAACATGTCAAAAGAACAATTTTAGGTAATCTACAGGAACTGTTAAAAAAAAAATCTGTCTACAGCCCTCAATGGCTGCTAAAATCATTAGGTGATAGACTGATCAGAAACTTCATAATGGACAGATCATATTGATAAGTCTAAGCCCACTGATAAGTCTTTATGTCACTAGAAGTGGGACAACCAGATTATCATATACCTCCTGATATGTATTTATAAGAAATAGATATCATTTATAAAATATATTTACAAAGAATATTTACCAAACAAAATTAATCTGAATCTAATCAAGATTCTAGCTCTAACTACCAGTTTATAGAAAACATAAGGGATAGAAATACATGTTAAAACATACCATCAGAGTACAACCGGCTAAAACCCACAATGTAGGATATTTGTAGAGCCCATAACTTTCTTGAATAAATAAATGGAAAGAAAAAGGAGCTGTTATAAAAGAGACTTAAGATTCATGAATCAAATGTCACGTACATACCTTAGATTCTGATTCAAATGGGCCAACTTAAAGTGTAATTGAACAGAGGGAAATTGAACACGGACCGGATACCACATGATATTAGGAAATCAGTAAAATTTTTGGATGAAATAATAGTGTATGGTAATGTATACAATTCTTATCTGTTAGAAAAATATATGAAAGTATTTATGGGTGAAAAGATAAAAATGCCTGGAATTTACTTTTAAAAATTCTTCAATCAAGAAAGGAGGGGCAGGATAAATGAAGTTAGAATGACAGAACATTGGTAACTTAAAGCTATGTGTGATGGTTACACGAGAATTCATTATTGTTTTCTCGTTCTACTTTTGTATGTTAGAAAATTTCTATAATAAAAATTGAAAAGTGTTTTAAAAATTCACTATGTGGCTTTATGCTAATTAATACCCAATGGACCTTAATTACAGAAAAAGGATCCCCCAAAAGCCAAATAGATAATTTACATGTTGGCAAGAATTTTTCTCAATATAATACAGATATTCTTATTTGAAATTTTGTAATGAATATGGATATTTTAAGCCATCACTCTCAGGGTCAAATTCTCTTAGGATAAACTGGCCATCCAGATTTTAGGCTGAGAGATGCTAGTCTCTGTGAGAGATGTGAAACTCTGATAATCCCACTAAAAATCAGCATTTATTAGCACCTAGCCCACAATGCTTGCCAAACATCTTTTCTAAAAGTCATCGTTTTATATATCAAATGGCAGGATCTACCAACTAAGTGATATGTTAGGTCCTGGTGTATTATCAGCTACAGAAATATTTTGATGAATACTTTTCAATTAAAACTCTTTTCCAGACAATTACTTTTCAACTAATTAGATTTGATAATAGTGAATAGCTAAAGATGAGATGTACAAGGTATTACCTGAATTTGAAAAATGAACATTAGCCTTTTAAATTTACATAAAATGTTCCAATCATCTTACCAGCATAGTGCTTTGACAGTAGGCATGAGTGTAGATTTTTCTATGATTTGCAAGAGGAAATGTAAAATATATTTTATCAGATTCCTAAAAAAAGAGGAAAAACACAAAACCATTATGAGAATGGATAAGCTAAAGCTAAGGCCATTAGTAATTATTCTAATTCTATTACTCCTGGTGTTGTTGAGAATCAGTATTCTAGGAGTGGGAAGAAGAGAAAGATGTAAGATAGAGAGACTAGGTAGGTACAAAACCCTGTAGTCCTGAAATCTGTCTGAAAAGTATTGGTATAAATACACGTGTTTTCTTTTGCTTTGGTTAAGTTTGGGTTTTGGCATCATGATCAAGATAAAATACCTTCCTTAGCTTTGTCCGCTGAAAAGGCCTAGAAATGCTAACACACTAGCCACAAACATCCCCAGTGCCCAGATCTTAGGTGACGTTCCTCACAGAAAAAAGCTGATTCAAGGTGTGGAGTAGGAGATACAAAAAATGAGCTAACATATCTTCTCATACTAGGTAGTGAGAAAACTATCAAAGACAACCACAGAGCAGCTATATCAAAAGGTGGCAGAGCCTAACTTGAAATGGCTTACCTTGGTCAAAGAGAGAACAATTTTAATATCAATTTTAGTATCAAAGGTAGAACAATTTAGTATAGCTAGAAAGACAAATATACAAATAATAATAATGGCGGGGACTAAAACCTCTTATGGTCACTAATGGGGGAGATGATTTTCAGCCAACTCACCGTTCTGAAAACCAGTAAATATAAGACCCAAAGATGCCAGTAATTACCATTTTTTGCCCTTATGATTTATTCCACTTTTGATAAATTTACTAGATGAGCTTTTCCATATAAGTTCCAGTTAATAAACAACAAAGAAATAATCAAATCAGCACATCATCGCTTTTGCATCCCTCCCCTAAATGAATTAATGACACCAGGCATTATTCCTCAATAGCTGCTGACTAATATCATAGAAAGGGGAACCTAGCAAAAACTGAAAGCCGAATCTGATTGAGCATCTAGATCCAACTACTTATAAGTCACAGGAAAAGAGTAGGCAAAGAAACATGATGAATGACACTATAGGAAAGCAGTCACAAAATCAAGGCTGTGAAACTTTATAAGACAAATGAGTTGTGTTTTTTTTTTCAATAAATAAAGTGCAAGGGAAAAAAGGTGGTTAAGTAAGTATTAGAAACTAAAAGAGGAATAAGAGACAGGTCAACAAATACTATGTGGACCTTGTTCGTTTAAACAAATTGAAAAACAAAGAAACAAAAAACTTGACAGTTATAAAACTGGAAAACTGAACACCAATTAACTAGATATTTATTATTAAGAAATTATCATTAAACCGTTGTGAGAAAATGACATGTGGTTATCTTTTTTAAAGCATCTGTAACATTTAAAGAGAAATACTAAATTTTTTTATAAGTAAAAAATAATCCATTGGTGGTATACTTACATTGTAAGCCACATAGGTCCATTTTGACACTTTTACTGGAACCCACATAGATGTCCCTAAGGTAATGAGATTAATTTGTTTGGCTTGTTATTTTTCTTTCACTAAATGCTAGTGAAATACTTCTCAGTCATACAAGGAACTGAAGAAGAAGTGGTTTCCTGAACACTGGCTATCTTAAAACAGAAAATCTAGTGACATGTTCTCTATATGCTCATTACCAACTAGTAATCACATCAAACAAAGCATTTTAAATCTACTCAGTGCCTTTAACTGTAAGAAATTATCAATTGAACAGTCAGTATTTCATTTTCCAAACAACACAAGTAATTAAGTAGAGTACAACAGGTATTATATTTAAAAGCAAAACTTCCCAGCAAAAATAAGCTTGTTAATCCAAAAAAAGACTGAAGAATGACTGACACTATAAAACTAAGTTAAGAATAATGTAACATTTATTTTATGTGACTGTCAGGAGAATTGAGACATTTAACTTTATCTTTAAAATTTTTCTACTTGTCATGTTATTTTCAAGACAAAACTTTTTAACAACATCTTACAAATTGTTTTTCTACTTTCCCCTTCCTTAAAGAACCTCATAAGAAACCATCATAGAGAAATTAATAAAATATAATAGGATTATAGTACCTGAAGTATCACAGTTTCAAAGACTTTGCTAATAACAAATTTACCTAAAAATAATAATCAAAACTCTACTTATAATTAAAACACGTTCTCACCACTAACCTGTTAAGTCAGAAATTATAGCTGGATTTTCCTCAAAGTGTTTTGCTGGGTGTCTTATAAAGTGGTGATTCAAAACTGACAATTTCTTCTTAGGATTTTGAGTTATCTAGAAAGAATATTGGTACATTCAGTATCCTTTCATATTCATTGTGATAGTTCAATGAAATCTACTTCAAGTAATGATAAGAGCCAATAGCTACATATTAGGGGCTAGGCACTGTTCTAAGTGCTTAACATTTTATTAACTCATTTAATCACCACAAGAACTCTGGGAGATAATAACCTTTTTTCTCTATTTTAAATATGAAGACACTAAAGAAATAAGAAACTTGCCCAAGGTCACATTCCTATTAAGAGTTTGAACAGTATTCAAATACAGGCAGTCTGGCTCCAGAGTCCATGCTTTTAATTATTATGCAATACTGCCTGTCAAACAATAGCTGACAATAAAACATATAAACAGTACAGAATCAGAAGAGAACTTAAGTGATCCTCCAGTCTAGTGATTCCAACACACTAGTTTCAAACTCAGACCAGTGCCAATCTCACAACAAAGAATTAAATGGTCAGTAAAGAAAATACACTGATCTTCCTAGGCAATGCTTCTGCTTACTTCCTCTGTCTCAAAATATCTTTTCTCTCATAAAATGAAAATGCAAGCAGACAATATGTTTTCTGCTATCTGTTTTAAACTATCCCAGCACAAAAAATGTTATTAACTTTTATTTATATCAGTCCTTCCCTTAAAATAAAAATGTATTGGAGTATAAAATTCATTTAGAATCTACCACTATTCAATTCTCTAGCTTAAGCACAGAGGTCCTGGCAGGGAAGATTTTCTCAACAACAGAGTGGCCAGAAGATAAAGAAATGACAAGGAGGACCCAGGTCCACTAAATCTTTTCAATCCCTTAGAAGTCATCAAGTATTTGCTAACTCAGTACTTTTCAAAATACTGCATTCCAATTTTAACAACTCTTACCAAGAGAATGCCCTGCCCTACTTAAAGCAAGTATCTATTCCTTGTTGCTTTGATATAAAAGGTTGGGGGACAGCACTTAAAAAAATTAAAAATTGTTATGCCCCTCAACTATATAAAACATTTTTTCTACAGATTAAAACATTTGTGTTTTTGAAGTTGTTTAGAGCATCATCCTGGTGCGCCAAAAACAACCATTTTTCATAGAACTGCTTCAGATTCCTCTCCAGTCTGCCTGCCTTCCCTGGATAAACTCAAGTTGGTTAATGTCCCCCCCAATATATGACATAACAAAACAGAATATAGTTCTCTAGATACTGTGTGACTAGAGGGGAGGGAAGTGGAATTAACTTCATGAATGCCACCTCTATACTTCAATAAATTCAGTCTAATGCAACATTAGCTATGATTTTTTTAAAAATCAGCAACATCTGATTGCAATCAATTAAAAGTCACAGGTCTTTCAACCATAATTTTAGTTAAGTCAGACACTCCCATCCTTATTTATTCTCTAGAAAATCCATCCACTCAAAAATTTTCAGCTATGATGTTTATGCTGATAACCATCAAAAGTTACATGAAGTCTGATTCCTTGGTACCACATATTTGGGAATCATTATGATGTGAGTTAGTTTCCCTGTACATATGCTTGCTGCTTCTTAAGTGGGAATCATATCCTGACATTTTACTGTTTAACATTTAGTCCAGTCCATTATACACAGTGAGTTTGTGAAACAGAACTGTTTCATAATATTTTGATTCTTAGCAGTATTAGTTATCAAAATTTTTCTCATTTGTCCCTTAAAAGGTGTCTGTAAAATAGTTATCCTTTCAGAATTATAACTTATTATGAACTAGTGTTACAGTTTTCTCATTTTAGGATTGAATGAAAAACAAAATTTATTAAAATTATTTTTTGTACAATTTTTAAATAATATACCTGTCTGAGATACTCCTGTTCTTCCTTAGTTGAAATGGTGTTTTCCCTAAACCTGTTAAATGTTAGTCTAAATATAAAATGGTCTTGCAATTTTAATTGATTCCATTATTGTATCCAGTTTCATTCTCCCAAACAGACTAAAAATGCCTGCCATAGCAAAGGCAATTAAAACTATGTTAAAAACTGAAAAACATTTGCATTCCATAACCAGTTCACAGTGTTAACTCTATGAAAACTATTTTATTTTAATAAATATACTAGTTATATATTTAAGTATCTTATAGCTTAAAATGTGGTAGAACACAGAACAATTTGGGTATCTCTTTTATTGCATTCTTCAGGGGAGAGCTAAGTATCTATGATTCCAACGCAGTTATGCATCTTTCTAAAGGGTTAAGAAGAAACATATAGACACTGCCCAACCCCCAAGACAGAATGCTACAGGGGGAAGGTTTAAGACACAATGATAAGAAAAGCATTATCCAGACATCTACTGAGAAAGAGGCCACACACCCTAGTCTCTCAAGAAATTAAAGTCTTCAGAAAAAAGAATCCAAAAATGCACAAGGTGCAACACTTTGCCATAATAATAATAAAAACTAATAAATAATAAAAATAATTACCTAATTTGCAAGGAACTATTTCTCTAAAAGGAGAAGCCAGAGCCATAGTTCTCATAACATGTGATGTCCTGGCAAGATGATCTAAGGGGAAAAGCTGCCTAAAATGAATAATGGCAATCTGTTCCCAACTCACAGGGAAAAATAGGTAATGGAATGAATAGAATTCTCTGCATTATGCTGAAACCCTTGGTGCCCGCTACTGTTTGTCTGCTAGCAGACAAGAAAAAGATGAAAGAGCAGTATGATATTCTATAAAGAGCACTATGATTTCCAGGTGCCCCACTAACTCAATAACTTGTAAAATCATTAGTTGAGAAAGTTCATATGTAAAATCTCATTACAATAAAGATTCAACTCCTAGAAGTACATAATTTAAGTGCTGGCGAGTTTGGGTTATTCAATAAGTGTAGATATTTTGGTCCTATCAGAAAGGTAAAGATGCTTTCTAAAAAAATTAAACAAAAATGTCTAATACGATAGATCATGAAATCTATAACACATTACTAAGAAAGAAATGATAAAGCAGCTTGTCATAAGTATTTCCCTTAATTAAATAAAGCTAAAGTAATATATATATAAACTTAAAACAGTAAAGGGGAAGAACTGGGTGAAGATTTAAGGAAGCATTTCACTTTTTCATTGCATCCTTTTTTATTTTTATTGAGTTTATTGGTGTGACTGTTTAATAAAATTACTTAGGTTTCAAGTGTACAATTCTATAATACATCATCTGTATATTGTATTGTGTGTTCACCACCCCAAATCAAGTCTCCTTCCATCACCATTTATCCCTCCTTTACCGTCTTCGACATTCTCTCAACTCCCTTTCCCTCTATTGCATTCTATTAATTATTAATAGTGATCAAAGTGTTATCCGATAAAAATAAAGATGTTTCCATTTTGAAAACAATTATAGTTAACATAAGGTGTAGGCTTCTAGTTACATCAAAGTAAAACTGTATTAATTCTACCACTGCTGCAGCAAAGCTCTTACTTTACTGAAATAATTTTTAGTTTAAAAATACATACTTGTTTAGTGTCAGCATCAATAAGATCAAAGAATGCTCGAATTGTAGTCAATTGCAACTGTTTACACCTGAAGAGTAAAATGTATTACAAATTAAACTTTCTTTAAAAATATACTTTTAATACAAATACTCACAATTCTATTATTTAATCAAATATCTGAGTTTCCTTTAATGCTGTACACTCTAAAATTACTTAAGAAATCATCATTATTAAGCATATATCTTACAATTGAAACACATAAAGATACTATGGTCTACATACTTCTTGACCCATATGTAATCTATTTCTTTCCTTACAGTAAGGATAAATCTAATTTCTGATTGGTTTTCCATCTGCTACCCTAGAATAACCAATCAATGCTGCATCAATCAAGTCACTGAGTTTGGTGACTGGTCAACTGCTCAGAAAGTCCTACATGAAGTGCCCTTGATTCTGCCCAACTAAGACAAACTAAAATTTCGATATCTGACACTAGTTTTATTTGAGACTGCTGCTACTGGTTCTGAGATGATTTCATAGGTTGTCAAGGGAACCCAGGTCACACTGAGACAAGATGAAGTTTAGAGTTCTATACCTTTAAATTAATCTTTCTCGCAACTCCTTATTTATGAATACAGAGCTCAGAAAGTTAACACACCAATCAAAGCACAGATGAGAAAAGAGGCACGCCAAACATCATCAAAGTTAATTACATTAACATACCACACAATGGAGAGGTGGTCTGTTGAGACCCAGGTCTTAGGCACTGCTGAACTCTAAAAGGAAAGAAATCAAAAATCCAACTGAAGAAATGCACATTTGTTTTTCTCCAAAAGGCTTGAAATTCTTACCAGCTAATGTTCAGAAACATGTAGCATTAGTTTCACTACAGTGTGTCCGTAAAGTCATGGTGCACTTTTGACCGTGTGAGCGGACACACTGTATTTTATGATTCATTCTTCTAAAGGGTTATACAAAAATATTAAGATATTTACGGCATAAAAGAATTCTGTTGTTACTGCTTAGTCACACTTATATTACCCTTTAAAAATTATTAAAACATCCAGATCCCTTTCTGAGTTTAATGTCTAACTCTTTATTACTCTAATAAGAGGCTGAGTTTATGATTCTTAGTAAGTTGTAGTTTATGAATAAATTACAATGGATATTTTATTAATTCTAGTTCTGACTAGACTACCACTCGATAAATTCTAAGATGTTACTTCTTATTCAGGGTGTGCCTGAGAAATACCTAAGCCTGGAGACAATTCCAATATTTCCAAGAAATATGCCTGATCACAATTCCAAAATTATCAAAAGGGAGTCTTGCAAGTGGGGTTCAGGCTTACTTATTTTTTAAAAAGTCACTAGGTAACTAGTATGCATACCACTGGTTAGAAACATAAGGGCAAAGGGTCCTAAAAATGTAACTAGTTGCAGAACCCTTCTTAATAATGACATAACACCCTTTAATTCAGGTTCTCAAGTGGGAGTAATCTATAGCTCATTTATTGAATTTATAAACATTAGGTATCTTATTTAGGAATTAGTTGTCAATTTCCTTAAAAAAAGACAAAAAGAGTTCATGTGGTTCTAAGATTATATTAGATGCTCAGTAGAGCGATAGCTCACAGTAGATAGCTCTTACCATTAACCAAGAACATAAAATGGGTTTACTTTCAGTGATGCTAATGAATGCATCAGTGCTAGAGTTGAAAAAGGAAAAGGCTACACAAATAATAAAGGTTAGACTATATCTCTTGGCCTCTCTTACTATAAGGTGCGACTTATTTTTCTCTAATAGTATAAAACAGGAGTATGTGCACCATTTCCATGCTTGACTGCTCTTCTTCTTATCAAATAACCAGCTTTGAGAAGACCCCATAAGAGGTCAAATATTTTCATCAGAGATACAGAAAGCAATGCATTATCAAATGGATTAGAAAAGAGGGAAACACACACACATGCGCACACACACTCGATTGAAAAGACCCAAATTGTTTAAAAAAAAATAAAAGCTGCAGGATGGGGTATCAATACAGCATCATGCTGCAGACCAAGTCTAGAAATAAGTTATATCTAATTTTTTATCACTAAATAAAACATCTGTGTTTACTACAGAGTTGACATTTAACGTTTTGAGGACTTCCAGCAAATATCTGCCCAAAACATCTGACATCAAATAAAATTTTTACCAACAACGAAGTCTGAGAGATTTACCAATTTTGTTCCAAAGCGACTATGGTTATATTGCAACTCCAGTTATAAAAAAATGGTGGGTAACAGCAGAATAGCTTAATAATGTTTGTTCTATGTATGGCAAGCATTCATTAAACACCGGCGTAATGAACTGCAGCACTCTAAGGCAGGGCAACAAATGAGTTGAGCAAAGGAGCACCTATGAAGGGAATAGCTACAGAATAAAGCACTAGGCTCCTAAAAGCAAAAGGAACTAGGGGTATTTTTAAAAATTAAATTAAGTTGTTTTTGAAGATGATGTGTATATTGAGTTTAAAAAGTTAAGATCTTAACTGAAGACTTCAATGTTAAAAATACAAGAAATAAATATGTCCTAAAAGGACACTTGAACTCACTTTACAGAGACTATGTATCCCAGTTAAAGACCAAATACTTGATGTCCTAGCAGGGAAGAATAATTAGCAAATTAATTAATCAGGGTTCCGTTTATACTATCAAACCTATTTTTTTTTTAATTTTAGAATTAGTAAAACTTCATTCAAGTTTATCAATTAAAACTATGTGATATGTTTGATATTCCATTACTACTGTATACAACAGCATACCATTCAGATATAACAAGAAGCCCTTGGACTTCGGTCCACATTTTCTTATCCTTACAACTCTAATCAATGGAAAGGCACTTATTTTGAACAAGAAACAATTGTTTCTCATAAAAAAGAGTTATTTTCACAAAGTCTCTAGGATCCTTTTTACTTTCTATAGACGTAAGTGTCCATGCCTCTGCCTTCCCACATATTTATATTCATTCATTCATATTTTGTCTTTCTCTCTCTCTCTCTCTCTCTCTCTCTCTCTCTCACACACACACACACACACACACACACACACACACACACACACACACACCAGCCATACTGCACCAACTCAGCAGTCACGTCCAAGCAGCTATATATTATTTCTCCTTTCATACCTCACTATGTTCATCATGTTACTATTTCAGTAGATTCTTTAAAAGAAATATTACCACAACAGATAAGGCACTGGTATGATGGCTTAGTTTAGGCAGAAAAGTCAGTCCTGAACGAACTTGGTAATCCCGGAATCCTCCAGCTACAGAAAGCGTGGTTAAATTTATGTGTCTAGCATTTAGAATCCAATAGTTGTTTACAGTCATATAAAAATCTGGTAGAAAAAAAAAACACATTAAAAATTAATAGTCATTCCCTGCAACAATAGGTATCTATAATATTAATATTCTGCTTTCCCCATTAAATCAGATTACAAATACTAAGAGTTACTACAAGGCGTCAATAAAAAAATGATACCCAAATTTCTTAGCTTGACAGACTGATACGCCAACAGGTCTCTACATTCCACAAGGACGCTATTTGTTCATGAGCCACACAATACAAAAGGAAGAAAAAACCCTAAAATTCTTCCAAAGATACAAGTTTACCATACTAAAGAGTTGTGCATCTTCTTAACTGGGCAGTGTCCCTGCTTCTGAGGGCTTGGCAGCTCTCTCCTGCAGCCAGCCACCACACAAGGTACTATTTAAGTTCTTAAAAGGAGTATCTATCAGGACAATGTTCCTATTAGTCTTGGAACTACACAGCTGTAAAAAATCTGAGGGTTGAGATTCTATCCCTTTAGTGCGATAAGCAGATAGTTTTCCCACCTTTTTCTTTCAACAGTGAGAAAATTTTAGTGTCAGGATGAGGTCAGGGCGGGGGAGTTCTCATTTCCTATTCTGATTATTAAAACTCAATGCCTTTTTATTCTGGTATTTGATCCCACTAAGTGCTTCAAATATTTTGGAACAGCACACAGCTCCAGCTCCGATAAAGATCTCAGAGCATTTACTTAGATCGTGACCAAGCAAAGCCATTTCTAACATCCACAAGGCCTATGATAACAGTACTACTGGGGTACATATGCCTGCCATATGCCTAAATATAAGTCAAAATTCCACCTAACAAAATTAAATATATTTTCTTAGCATACCTTGACAAATATAGAAAGCCCCTGGGTTATGAACTAGATAGGCTCTGTAGATTTGAAGATGTTTAAGTATTTATATGCACAGAAGGGTAAAAATAAATACTATGTTAAGGAAACATCTGTCTAAGTTGCATTTAATAGGTAAATGTACCTGTTCCAACTTACATACAAATTCAACTTAAGAACAAACCTACAGAGCCTCTCATTCATAATCCAGGGACTGCCTGTATATCATCCAAATAACCTAGAAGGCCAGGTTCAAATGAAGTCTAGGACACCTCAGGGTCGGACACTGGACTGTGGCAGCACGGGATGAGCAGGTGCCTGGCCCACTGCTGTGCTGTCCATCTCTTCCCATACCAATTCCACCTTGCATCGCTAGGGCCTCACTCTATATCCGAGCTGTCTGGACCTTGGCCATAAGTCAAGCTTAGGGTTGTGTATACCTGACCTCAGACCCAGGTAAGAGGCCCCCATGACCCTGGAAGTGGGTGTGAGCATAGAGGCTTGGTCACCTGGAACACCGTCTCAGAGTAAAGGCACCGCCTTCAGTGGGGAGGCTGCTGGGGTGCACACTCTCAGCCCTGTGGGGAATGGTGGCACCAGAGCAGCCGTCTAAAGCAGGGCTTCCTCTCGCCTGTTAAGGGCAGTACTGCCACCAATTATAAACAGAATCCACTTCTGGAGGCCACATGAGTCCCCTAAAAACCTAAAATCAACCACCCTTGAACTTCTGTTTTCACATTCTCATTCTGGCTTAATGCATTAAAAAGGAAACACAGAATAAACAGGAAAGAAGCTTGCTCATCTCAGTAACAACAGCTTCACCCAAAGACTGAGTCTCTAGAAACAGGCTGTCACTATTCTTCAAAACAATAAAACCTGCCTCCCTTGAAAGTTTCCCTTAAGTAATTTTTAAAGTGTATTTTGAGTAATTCCAATTTAACTTACTTGGCTCATCTATATATAAAATGCAGTAAGAGAAAGAGTTCTCAATTATGTTGACAAGTAGTATGACTTTTCTGTGCCTTTGATTGTTTTTTATTAGACCTATATATAGGTCATTTATAATTATTAGAATTACTAAAACAGATGTAAAAAACTTCAATAACACTGCAATTTTTTATTAAGAGATTTCTATAGGGAAGGAGTTAAATGTAATGAGAAAATTAAATTTCACTGTTAAGTACTACTGAATCAGATATTCCAGCAAAGAAGTTACTCCTTGGCAATGTTAAGACAGGAGCTTTGAACAACTATTACTTTAGTTTGGAGTCATCAGGGTATATTCTCACTTATCAACAAAAGTTCCATCACAACTAAGACTATGCAAATTTTGATAGGGTAAAAAGTTGAGTAAATTTACTGATCAAAAAAAGAGTTATTTCTTTCTAAAGATTTTCTTCTATTCACACAATAGAGCAATAAACAGTGAAGATAATATTTGACTATAATAAAATGTTGGATAGGCATTTAATTCTTATTCTGTGATACTACCACTATCTGATTACATAGCAGCAATCATAAACTCCTACTGTTCATTAAAAATTCTCTGCAATATTATACCATTCTCCATAATTTTATTTCCTCTACTATAGTAATGTACTTCAATCCAGAGTTGGTATAGCATGCAAAAGTTAAGAACACAGGCCCAGGAATAAGTTTACCAGGGTCAAATACTGGCTTCACTAGTTTGCTACATAACTTTGGGCAAAAACTTTATCTTGAACTCCTTATATCCATAAACATGGGATAACAATTATACCTACTCAAAGAACCACTACGTATAAGGATTAAGTGACATAATAATACATCATGTAAAGTTCTTAACACAATACCCAAAATATAGTAAAAGCTCGATAAACATTAGCAATTCTACCTCACCGCATAAAGTGTTAGCAGACCTATTTAAAAACAAGACATTTCTACTATTTTACTGAAAAATAAGTATATGTTGAACAGAGTTCTGGAAAGTTAATAAAACATAGTAAGTTTAAACATACTTTAAGAGACAGGTGTCATCCTCAAGAACAATAAACTGAAGCCTAAGTACCTAGAAATTACAAGACATATGCCATCCATGTTACGATGCTATAGGCAGAGAAAACTAGTAGCAGTTTCAAAGGTGAGTCTGAATTGAAAGTCACAGAGATACTCAGAACTGGAGGTGATTTGAAACTGAGCTTCTTCACACATGGATGGATGTGTAGCAAAATCGTTAAAAGGAATAGCTACAAAAGTTTGTTTTATTCTTTTATTTTTTTTAATTTCTTTTTTTATTTATTCATTTTAGAGAAGAGAGACAGAGAGAGAGAGAGAAAGAGAGAAAGGGGGGAGGAGCTGGAAGCATTAACTCCCACATGTGCCCTGACCAGACTAGTGCAGGGTTTTGAACTGGCGACCTCAGTGTTTCCAGGTCAACGTTTTATCCACTGCGTCACCACAGGTCAGGCGGGTTTATTTTACTCTAAACAACAATGGGGAAGTCAGCGTTTACCTAACCGTACTCACCTGTAATGAAACGATCTAATGGCATCACAGGAGCAATGTGAGGGGTGGCTTGTGTAATAAGAAGATTTATCAGATCTTGTTTAAAATTT
Organism: Rhynchonycteris naso; assembly: GCA_037038555.1. Taxonomy (NCBI): domain Eukaryota; kingdom Metazoa; phylum Chordata; class Mammalia; order Chiroptera; family Emballonuridae; genus Rhynchonycteris; species Rhynchonycteris naso. Next base: position 37,200,323 of record CM072997.1, on the reverse strand, counting down.
TTCAGTGTAAGTAATGCTCTTGCAACAAGGCCACCCATAGAATGACCAATTATTGCCACACTTTTTGGAGCAAATTCTTGACCCTATTAAAAAAATCACCAAAGCATAATTAACACTTAATATCATAATAACAACACTAAATACTTCTCTCTAAATATGAAAAGTTTTATAGAAAAAAATTATACTATTTATCTAATCTCCTACCATAAGATATAGAAGCATATTTTCATATACTTATAATCAGTGTATACATACTATTTTGTGTTCTGCCAAACATTTTTAACAGCTATGCTTTGAATTTCTGAACCAAAATCAGAAAACTTGGGTCTAACAAATCATGTTTTACCATTTGTTTTATTGGAGGTAAAAGGTATTATTATATTAGGCGTATAGCAGAATATTAAATTTTATAGAATCATTTATTTAAAATTGAAAATACCACAGAAAAATTATGGTTGCCATAGCAATATACTACCTTATCATATTGATACATCTTGTATCAAATTATTTCCCTATTACACACCTGGGTTTAAAAATAAACCAACATTCTGTAACATTTATTCACTGACAATTACATATTTTACTTCTTAAATAAGTATTGCATTAAAAACAATCTTCTCTGTCTCCACACAGGATCCTGTTTCAATACAAAACATTTGCTCATCATCCTCCATACTGACCCTTTTCATCTATACCTTCTCTCCTGTTACTCTGAATAAACTGGACCTTGCGCAGAAAGCAATGAGCACAGTAAGCCTAAAATTGCTATTCTCAGAATGGACTGCTCTCTTAATGAGCTGCTCTGATAGGAAACACTTCACACATGTCACAATTTGTCATTGTAGGAATTAAGTGCATCCGGTGTGACTCCGCTGCAGAGGACTTTCGAAAGCTTGCACCTGCGTTTCCTCTGGCCTTCAACCCATGCACCTTTTCTCTTTGCCAATTTTGCTTGTATCCTTTCCCTCTAATAAATAATAACACAAATACAACTACATGCCAAGTCCTGTGAGTCCTCCCGGAGAATCCTAGAGCCTGGGAACGGCCTTGGTGATCCCCAACACAGGCCTAACCTTAGCAGAAGCCAAACACAACAGATGTGCTCTGAAAGATATCCCCTTTGGCCTTCTCAAGTGCATCAGTCCAGCGATTCTTCCCGTTTTCTTATTGCATCATTGTTTTTCCCTCTCTACAAGGCCATTCTCACTACTGTACAAATATGCTGTTACTCTCCCTTCAAAAATACAGCTGTCTTTTTATTCCTACTTCCCCCTTAGTGACCATACCTTTCTCTACATCTTTCCTTTTATTTATTCATTTGAGAGAGAGAGAGAGAGAGAGAGAGAGAGAGAGAGAGAAAGAAGCCAGGGAGGAGTAGGAAGCATCAACTCCCATATGTGCCTTGACCAGGCAAGCCCAGAGTTTCAAACTAGCGACCTCAGTGTTGCAGATCGACACTTTATCCACTGCGCCACCACAGGTCAGGTCTCTACATCTCTTTACGGGACCTCTGTACAGTGCTGAATAGAGGTGGTGAGAGCAGACAGAAGCTGAAAAATGGAGAAAGAACAAAACTACCCTGTATGCATTCAAGACATTTGATTACTTATTGTGAATAACACTTATGGAAATAAATCTCACTTTGTGATTGCCTCTTATTTATTTTATCCAATAAACATCTTATCGAATCATAATGGTCCTTAACTTAGAATGGCTTGTTTTCTCCCATAGTACTATGCATAATACCCCTGGGGTGAGGAAGTCTGCTTCTATTCCTACTGTGCTGAGTTTTGTGTTGTTGTTTTTTTTAAATCATGAATCGGTGCTGAATACAGTCAAATGCATTTTCATCTATGAGATAATCCTGTGATGGATAACAGGATTGAAACTTAAATATTAAATCAACTTTGTGTTCTTGGCATAGTTCCCATTTGGTCATGATGTATTAAACTTCAAAATATTGCTGAATTTGATAGCCTAATGATGGGGATTTTATATCTATGTTCATGAGGGATAGTAGATCCCTATTTTCTTTACAAAGAATGTCAGTCACAGTCAGGATTTGTTGGTTTATTAAAATAAAAGTGCTCTCTCTTCCTCTATTTTCTAAAAGAGTTTGTATAAGAAGGGTATTATTTCTTTCTTAAATGCTTGATAGAATTCAATACTGAAAATCATCTGGCCCTAGATTTTTCTTGGCAGTAAAATTTTTAATTACAAATTCAAAAATTCTAAAACAGACTTCAGGTTAGACAGAGACCCTGTTTCTTCTGGTATTTGTTTTGTAAATTATCTTTCAAGGGATCTGTGCATTTATCTGAGTTGTCAAATGTATTGGTATAAAGTTGTTCATAATATTCCTTTAATATCTTCTTAATATCTGCAGACTCTCTAGTGATGTTCCCTCTCTCATTCCTGATATTATTTTGTGTCCCTTTTTTTTTTTTACAATTAGTCTAGCTATGAGTTTATCAATTTTATAGATCTTTTTAAAAACCAGCTATTGGTATCTATTTTTCTTTAGTTTGTTTTCTATTTCATTGATTTCGATTCTCACCCGCATTGTTTCCTTATACTTACTTCTACTTAGAGTGTACCTTACTCTTCTTTCCCTAGCTTCTAAGTTGGAAGGTTAGATCACTACTTTTAAACCTTGTTCCTATCTAATATAAACACATAAGACTATTTCTTCTTACCACTATTTTAGTCTTACAAATTTCAATGTGGTGTTTTCACTTTAATTCAGTTCAAACCATTTCAAATTTCACCTATAATTTTCTTTTTATCTTCTGCATTAGCTAGAAGTAATTTCCATAATTACTGAGGATTTTTCCAGATACCATTTTGTTGTTGGTTTCTTATTTACCATATTTCCCCATGTATAAGACACACCTTAATTTTGGGGCCCAAAATTTGAAAAAAAATATATATATTACATAAAGTTATTGAACTCAAATTTTATTCATCATATAATTCATACAACTCCTCATCACTGTCAAAACTCCCATCCATTGGCTTGTCCTCATCTGTGTCTGATGACGAATCACATCTTCACATATTGCCTCATCCTCAGTTCCATCTATGGCATTTGAAATGCCACACTTCTTAAGTGCCTTGACAATTATCTCAATCTTGGTATTATCCCAGGATCTTTTCACCCAGGTACAAACTTCTATAGTTGGTTTCTTCACTCTTCCTGTTGGTGTCAAATTGTCCCCAAAGACTTCATCCATTGGTTCATTCATCTCTCATGGCAGCTTTGAAGGGTTTGTTAATGCTCACCTCAAGTGGTTGGAGCTGGAATGTCAAGCCTCCAGGTATGATGGCAAGTTTTGTTTTTTGCTCTGCAGCAATCTTCTTTATGTTTTTGTTATGTGTGCCCCGAACTGATCAAGCACCAATAGAGCAGGTTGGCGTAAGAGCATACCTGGTCTCCTTCTCCTAACTTTCTCAAACCAGATCTTCATCCCATCCTGACCCATCCAATCCTTGTCATGAACGTGGACAATCACTCCTCAAGGAATGTCCTCTTTTGGCATTGTTTTGCATTTGAAAACCAGCACAAGAGGCAGCTTGGTTCCGTCAGCACAACAAGCTATAATGGCTCTTTTCATGTCCACTTGTCTTCACAGTTACGATTTTCACCCCCTTCTTATCGATAGTTCTGTTACTAGGGACATCAAATTGAAGGGGGACTTCATGCATATTTGCAATCTGTCCCAACTCAAACTGATGTGTCTTCTGACATTGAATGACAAAACGATAAAATTGAAGGACCTTCTGCTCATAGCTTTCAGGCATCTTTTGGGCAAGTCCGGTGCAAGTACACATGCTGAGTCCATTTTGTTTCATGAACCTGAAGCACCAATTGTGTCCTCCTTTGAAATCAGTAACTTCTTTTTCATCAGCAATTCTTCTTACCTCATGCTGAACCATCTTTGTGGACACAGGAATTCCAGTTGCCCTTTGCTCTTCAATCCATATCTTCAATTCCCTCTTCTAAATCAGGCCATTTTGCTGATGAGCCTCTCATGGCCTTCTTCTACCATGGTGTTTTCAGTAGGGTTTCTTCTTCCTATAGTCAGTCTCAGATTGATTTCTCAGTTGGAAGAGGGCCACATTTACATTCAACAGCATGATTTCCATTCACTTTTGCAAACTGGACCACTTTTAACTTAAACTCAACACTGTATGAAAATGTTTTCTGAGCCACTTCTGAGCAGAACATAGCAAAACATAACCTACCGTAATATACTGGTAACAAGTGCGAAACAATGAGTGCAAAGACAACACGCATGAAAAAGAAGAAAATGCAAGTAAAAACTCTACAACCACTGTATAAGATGCACCCAGTTTTTATACCCCATTTTTTTTTGGAAAAAGGGTGCATCTTATACATGGAGAGAAGTACAGTAATTCTGCTATGATCCAAAAATAAATTGTATAATTTCAATCCCTTGAAATTTATTAAGACTTGTTTTCTGGTCTAGCACAGGGGTGCCCACACTTTTTCAGCTTGCAAGCTACTTATAAGATGACCAAGTCAAAATGACCTACCTACAATAAAAATGCAAAACATAAATTTATTTCTTCTATATTATCATTATTTAAGTTACTATTATTACTATTTAATATTGTGTATTCTTCTTTCACCTTTCTCCTCAGCTCTCTTTTCGGAGGAAAGTCAATGTCATAGTTTTTATGAACAGTCCGAAAAAGCTGCTCCACATTTCACCTCTTTGGAATAGCAATGGCACACAGACAGATGAGGCAAACGCACTTAGAATATGACATAGTGAAAAAAATCCCCACCCATTCTGTATGAAAGTGGTAGGTTTTAGGCTTCTTACTCGGACCAGCTACGGCACTCATTTTTATACCCTTTGTTGTATTTAGTTTAAATAAATTGAAGGCTAACTATGCAGCAATGTAACTGAACAAGTTAGCGCGGTTTAACACGCACGCGTAGGGTGTCAAAAGTTCAGACGTCAGATTGGCTACCCTGTATGCCAATCAAAAGACAAATGTCTTTTTAATATCATGCGATCTACCCACACTTCCTTCGCGATGGACCAGTAGGTCGCGATCGACGTATTGAGCACCCCTGGCCTAGCATATCTTAGTTCCATGTGCACTTAAAAAGAATATATACTGCTCATAAAAATTAGGGGATATTTCAAAATGAATATGAAGCTATAAAATATCCCCTAATTTTTGTAAGCAGCAGAGTTTCTGCACTTTTGTGCAGTGGTAGTGGTCTCTAAATGTCAATAGGTTAAGCTGGTGAACAGTATTCAAATCTTTCATACCTTACTGATTTCCTGTTTGTTTTTTAGTGAGAGGAGGGGAGACACAGACAGACTCCCACATGCACTTCTACCGGGATCTACCCAGCAAGCCCACTAGGGGTGATGCTCTGCCCATCTGGGGCCCTTCCTCTGTTGCAACTGGAGTCATTTTTTAGCTCCTAAGGAAGAGACTATGGAGCCATCCTCAGCACCCAGGGACAATTTGCAATCGAGCCATGCTGCAGGAGGGGAGGAGAGGGAGAAAGAGAGAGAGATAGAGAGAGAGAGAAATGGAAGGGGGCAGAGGGAGAGAAGCAGATGGGTGCTTCTCCTGTGTGCCCTGACTGGGAATTGAACCCGCCCGGGACTTCCACATGCCGGGCCGATGCTCTACCACTGAGCCAGCTGGACAGGGCCCTGATTTACCGTCTTTTTATTTTATCATATATCGAGAGGATTGTTGAAATCTTCAACTCTGTGGATTTACCTTTTCCTTTAGTTTATTTTGCATAGACTTTATTGTCCTTCTTTCCAATCTAGTCATCTGTAGTGTTCAATCTGCTTAAAGCCTATCTTCTAAATTTTTCACTTCTAATATGTATAGGGTTCGGCAAAAGTAGCTTTACAGTTGTTTGTATGGAAAATAGTATAATTAATAAATAATACAAGGACAAACTGTGCTTCGCATACTCACAATTGTAAACCTACTTTGGCCCTATCCTATATTGTTTCACTTCTAGATTTTCCTTTTTGTTCTTTTTAAAAAACTGTTTCCATGTTTCCTCGGGATTCCCCCTCTCTTCCCTTGTTATGCATCTTTTCCTTTAAATCCTTAACTTTGATATATTTTTTAACGCTTCTATTCAAGTATTGTTAAGGTGGACACTGGAGTAGCTCTTACTTTAGGATAAGAGTAGTCCTAAATAATGTCCTTCCTGGGTCTCAACTGACTGAATGCCCAGTGTGTTCAGATAGGTCTTTCCACCGTAGCTGGTCAGAACTCCTACTTCCCAGCACTATGTGGCCTCTGAAATCTCAATTCAGCTCTCATTCCCTAGTCACTGTCTTCTGCCAGGACTTGCACTGTGGCACACCAAGAGAGGGAGTGGCTCGCCCAAGTAGGCAGAGAATTTTATCTCTGACCTGTTTAGAACTGCTGGCACAGAACGATTTTTGGTCTGCTTTACTGCTTTTCTAAATTGCACCTGAGGTGGACACACCCCATCACTTCCCCTTGGTGTGCCACTGCCTTGTACTTTTTGACTTGTGCATGTACAGCACAGCATTCAGAGGCTCAGAGAAAATGTCTAGAGCTCCTATTTCTGCCTAATTTTCTTCTTTTGCACACCCAAATAAAAAATCTAGCTGATTTCAGGAACCCTAAATTCCGGTCTCTGCCTTTTTTGGCTCAGTGATATCAATGTGTTCTGTCTGAGCTCCACCTACCTGCAATGTGACCTAGAAAATGCTTCTGGGCAGAAAGCCAGAGCAATGGAGCACACCTCATATGTTACCTTTCTTTCAGAAATCATAGTCCTCTTCTACTGACTGGTTGTTGTCCTACACCTGAAAACATGTAATTCAGGTAACTTGGTTTTATAGTTGTTTACATAAGGAGTGGTCTACTCTCATACCAGTTACACAGTCATAACTAGAAACAGAAAGTCATACTAATGGTTTTTAGGAACTACATTGCACTTCTAATTTATTCATAATAGTTAAAAGAATTTTTTCCCTCAATTCACAAGAAAGGTTTCCTATAAATGCAATTTAAACTTCAAAAACCACCACCGATTTCAAAATGACTCACACACACAACCTTTGTGCCATCTTTGCTACAATTTCCATATAAACAAATAATTTAAAATATGCTGAGTTCCTTTCAAAAAGAAAGAAGCTAGCAGGCTGATCACTACTGATGTGCAAGCTCATCTCCTACCTTATAGAGTTTGAGAATTGTTTTAATGCATTCATGTACAAACTTGGTCTGCTTCTGAAGACTTCCACCATACAATGCCACCAGTTCTTCATTGAAATTCACACTAAAGAAGTCAAAGTGGTACTTGAATTCAATGTCCTCTGCTTTTCTCAGTGCGATAGAGCCAATAGAACGAACTGCAAAGGAAAAGGATAAAAGTGCACATTCAACAAAACAGTTTAAAGTTTCATCCAGTCTTGTTTCTTAACAAATAATTATCCCATACCCTGAATATAAAAACCGTATTTGAGGACATCCATTAACAGCACCAATTTAGAAGAACCAACCAATGTGGAGGGTGTATGCCTTGTATCCTAAGTATTTTTAATTAGATAAAAAGTGAACAGGTCATTCATTCTCTACCTGATTTCCCTTCAGTAATGGCAATAATAAATACAAGGGAGAGGAAGGATTCTTTGAAGAATAAGAAATAGCAATTTTGTCACACTTGAGTATTTTAAGAATGAGAAAATTTCTAGCAAAAATAAAGTCTGCCTATCACTTGGTTTAGGTACTCAGGCTTGATTTGTCTCTTACACACCCAATCTATGGGAAAATCCTATCATGATATATCTTCTAAATACATCCTCAGCTGAGTCTTTTCACTTTAGTGCTCATTGATTGTTTCTCATAGTGCCTTGACTGGGCAATCCCAGGGCTTCGAACTTTGTGACCTCAGCATTCCAGGTCGATGCTCTTATCCACTGCGCCATCACAGGCTGAGACTTCTCACTGTTTCTACCACTACCTCTCCAACCCAAGCACCATCATCTCTTACCTGAACTAGTCTAACAGTTTCCTAACAGGTGTTGTTGCCACCATTTTTGATTTAACTTTGTAACAACCCTTTCACAGAATTTATTAATTGGTTATATTAACTGGCTTTAAAAGTTGCAGTATATGGCTTAGCAAACAAAATAACACTGTTTGCTATTTAATTTTTTAACATGTACAGTTCATATACTATACAAATCATCATGTAAAGTATATAATAACTTTTCACAGTTATAAAATTATTTCTGCAATCTAAACTTAAAACATTTTTAAAATCATCCCCAAAAGAAAACTGTGTTCTCATTTCTCTTCTCCTAATTCCAGGAAAGCACTAAACTACTTTCTGTCTCTATGAATTTGCCTATTGTGGACATTTTTAGAAATGGAGTCATATAATATACGGTCTTTTATTATGTTTTCAAAGTTCATCCATACTGTAGTATGTTATTTATGTGTTAGTAATCAATTCCCTTTTGTTGCTGAATAATATTCCATTATATGGATATATCACACTTTATTCATCCATTCATTAGCTGCTAGACATCTGGGTTGTTTCTACATTTTAGCTATTAAGAACAGCACTGCTATGAACATCTGTATAGAAGTTTTGGTATCGATGTATTTTTTCATTTGTCTTGGGTAGGTATCTAGTGGCAGTATTGTTAGGTCATATTAACTCTTTGTTTTATATTCTGGGGAACTGTCAAACTGCTTTCCAAAGGGGCTGAACAATTTCACACTCCCCCCAGCAGTGTATGAAGGTTTCAATTTCTTCACATCCTCAACAGTACTTGTTATAATCTATCTTTAGATTATAGTTAGCTCAGTGGGTATAAAATGATATTTCATTGTGGTTTTGATTTGCAGTTCCCTGAAGATGAATGCTATTTAGTATCTTTCCTACTTCCACTCTTGCTCCTTCGCAACATAGTCTCTACACAGCAAAATCAGAGATATTATCTTTAAAAAAATACCACACATTTACTAGATAGGTTAAAATTTTTAAATCTGGCAATTCCAATGTTGTCAAGGATATAGACCAAAGGGAAGTATTATGTACTGTTTCTGGGAGTACAAGTTAATATAACCAGTAAAAATAAAAGAATAAACAGAAACTGTGACATGGACTTAAATTCTTATGATACGTATTTTACAGAAACATAAGATTATGTGCTCACAATAAGAAGAATGTTCATTATTGGTAAGTGCTAATAAAGGTAAACACCACAAATTCCAAAAACAGAATAAACTATGGTATAGAAATACAACAGAATAATACAGTGTGAAGAAAATGAATAATCACAGCTCATTTGACAACTAGATCGATTTTTAAAAACGATATGTGTAAGAAAGCAGACATAAAAGAATACATAATAAATACAAGTTTAAAAATAGCCCCAAATAAGTAGCTTATATTAGAAATACAAATTTAGATGCTAAACTATTTTAAAAAGTCAAGGAAATTACTACCTTAAAATTAGGATTGTAGTTACATCTAGAAAGAGGGGAGGGAGTTTAAATCAGGAAGGGGCAATTTTAAATGTGGTTTCCAAGGTGCTGGCAACCTTTGATTTCTTGACTTGGGTCTTGGTTCCATCAGTATTCATTTTATATTTTTTAACCAAATATCTGCATTCCAAGCATTTCTCTGTATATTTCAAATACAAAGATTAACAAAACAATCAGAATGTATAATTTTCTACCCAAAACCCTCCAAAAGTTTCCCATCACACTTAGATCAAAATTCAGTCTTTTCCACAGCTTAGATGATGCAGCCCGTGGCTACTTTTCCACCCTCGTCTCTTTACATTTTCTCTCGTTTTAGTAGCCCTGACTTCACCAAGCATGCTCCTGTCTCAGGGCTTTCCTCTTAACAGTCACGTATCTCAGTCCCTTGCTGCTTTTAAGTCTCTGCTCAAATGTCATTGCCTCAGAGTGGTCTTTCCTGCCTGACCCTGTTTATCCTCTCTACCCCTTACTATGGTTTATTTTTCACTCAAAATTTTAAAATTACTGACATATGTGTTTGATGTCTGTCTTCCCAACAAGAATGTAAGTTTGACCAGTAAAATGACATTATCTGGCTTGGTCAGATAATGGATCCCTAATACCTAGAATACTGCCTAACTCATGGTAGGTAACCCATAAACATAAGCTAGATAAATAAACATGTAAGTAATTTTAAAAAATGTTGAAATAGTTTTCCTCTCATTAATAACCAAAAAAGCAGATTTTAACTGAAATTACTTCTAGGTTACTAGAGTGTTATGCCAGAAATAACTGCTGTATCTCCAAACCAACATTCAATTTGAAATCTGTGCATATATATAACTTCTCTACCCCCACCTTTCTGTGTTCCCCTCAGTATTCTAGATTTCTAACTTGTTTTTCTTTTGACAGTTAATATTATATTAATTTCAGGTATACAGCATAGTGGTTAGACCAGTGGTTCTTAACCTTTTTTGAGGTACTGAACCCACCAGTTTCATATGTGCATTCACCGAACACTTCTTTAGTGATAAATAAAATAAGATTTTTTTTTCCAAATTCAAGACATAGGTATATGTTTTTTAACTGGTGCACAAAATGAGCCGTGCATGAACATCACCTTGCTCAAAGAACAAAACCAACAAAGTGCATGAACTCACAACAAATGACAGTATTATTTTATTCTGGCCTCCGCGGCAGAGGCTTCTCCGAACCCCTGAGACCGACTCATCGAACCCCTAGGGTTCGATAGAACCCAGGTTAAGAACCACTGGGTTAGACATTTAGATAACTTACAAAATAATTACTTGATAAGTCTAGTACCCTGCCCCAACCCCGTACAGTTATTATAATATTATTGACAATATTCCCTAAGCTGTACTTTATATCCCTGTAACTATTTTGTAACCGCCAGCTTGTACTTCTTAATCCCTTCCTTTTTTGTACCAGACCCCCCAAACACCTTCCCATTAGGCAAACATCAGTTTGTTATGTTCATACGAATGGTTGTTTTGTGTACTTATTTTTTTAGATTCTACATATAACTGTAATCATATGGCATTTGTCTCTGACTTTTCTCCTTAGCATAATACTCCCCTCTCTTCTCCTCTCACAGCCAGTGGCTCAACTAGTTCAGGTGTTGGCCCTGGGTGCTGACAATAGTTTGACTGGTCTGAGTGTTGGTCGCAGGCACTGAGGATAGCTCAGTTGGATTGAACATCGGCCCAGATGGGGGTTGCTGGGTGGATCCCAGTCGAGGCCCATGAGAAAGTCTGTTTTTCTACCTCCCCTCCTCTTATTTAAAAAAAAATTATTTCATTCTTTTTTTATGGCCAAGTACTCTTTTATTTTATATATATACCACAACTTCCTTATCCATTCATCTTTTGGTTGGAGCATTTAATGAATTTTCATTTAAAGCGATTGATAGATACACACACAGTTCTTGCCATTTTATGTTTTTCTAATTATTTGTAGTTCTCTATTCCTTTTTTATTCTCTTGCTCTCTTCTCTTGTATGTTGGTGACTTTTTATAGTGATGTATTTGAATTCCTTTCTCTTTATTTCTTGTCTATCTCTTGATTTGTGGTTTGTGGTTAGCATGGCATTCATATATACCAACCTGTTTTTTCAGTCTATTTTAAGTTGATGGTCACTTAAGTTCCTACACATTCTAAGATCTCTACCAATTTTACTCACCACCTCCGTGTTTATGTCTTTGTCATTATTTTTTCCTTTTTTGTGTGTGTGTTTGTGTGTATCCCTTAATTTACTGTTGTAGTTACACACGATCTTCCCACCTCTGCCTTTTAACCTTTCCATTAGTGTTGGATGATCCACTGCTTTTATTGTGTTCACTTTTGTCAGTGACAATTTTTTTCCATTGTGATATTTTCTTGTTTATTTTTCTTTTTATTAAAGAAGTCCCTTTAATATTTCTTGTAATACTGACTTGCTCCTTCTATTCTAAATGATAGTCTTGCTAGATAGAGTAATCTTGGTTGTAGGTCACTGTACTTCACCACTTTGAGTATTTCACGCCAGTCCCTTCTGCGCTGCAAAGTTTCTGTTGAGAAATCAGCTGGGAGCTCCCTTGTAGGTAACTGTTTTTCTCTTGTTGCTTTTAAGATTCTCTCCTTAGCCTGTGAAATTTTGATTATGATATGTCTTGGTGTGGGCTTCTTTGGGTTCATATCGTTTGGGACTCTCTGCACCTACTCTAATTGTATGTCTGTTTCCTTCACCAAATTGGGGAAGGTTTTGGTCATTCAAATAGCCTTCAATCCCTTGCTCTGTCACTTCTTCTGATATCCCTATGATGTAAATGTTGTTATGCTTGATGTTGTACCAAAGGTCACATAAACTATCCTCATTTTAATATTTTCTTTTTGCTATTCTGATTGTTTTCTGCTGCTTGCTTTCCAAATCATTGATTTGATCCTCTGTTTCATCTATCTGCTGTGATTCCATCTAATGTATTCTTCATTTCTGACCGGTTCTTTATGTTTTCTATCTTTTTGTGGAAGTTCTCACCAAAATTAGCTATTCTCCCTTTAAGTTCATTGAGCATTCTTATAACCATCACTTTGAACTCTGCATCTGGCAAATTGGCTTGTCTCCATTTTGGTTAGTTCTTTTTCCGGAGTTGAGTCCTCTTCTTTCATTTGGGATATGTTTACCTCCTCATTTTAGCTACTTTCTGTGTTTGTTTCTCAGTAGATCTCTTACATCTCCCAGTCTTGGCAGAGCGGCCTTACATAGCAGGTGCCCTGTTAGGCCCAGTGGAAGAGTTTCCTTGTTTACCTGAGCCAGGTGTTTCAGGGGTGTCCCTTGTGTGGGTTGTGTGTGCTTTCCTATTGTAGTTGGACCTTGACTGCTATGGTTGTGTCTGTGTGTGAATTTACTTTAGCAGGGCCTGGGTGCCTGCCAAGGTTACCCTTTGGGTGTGTCATTTGTGGAGTTAACTGGGTGGTGGTGCTTTGGTGTGGTCACCACCACTTTGGCGGTGCTTTTGTGCCAGCCACCAGGTATGTTGGTTCTGGGACCTCTGGAGAGGAGTTTCAGTGCAGACAATGGTCACCTGCTGGCTGTGTCTGGCCTAGAGCCACCTAGTAGGAGCCACAAAGTGATCTGTGTTCAGCTTGCAAGTGCATGGGAGTGATTATGTAATAAACCAAAGACAGCTGCCATGAGTGCAGGGTCTGAGACCACTTAGTGAGAGATATAGGGCACACTAAAGCTAGCGGCTGGTTCTTTGGGGTTTGTGAACGTTTGAGATTTTAGGGAAGTCTTCAGTGCCAACTCAGGTCAGCCATTTGTGTAGATTAGTCTCTGAACAAAGGTTGGGCTGGGCAAGTGAACTGGGTAGGGTAGGGCCTCAGAGAATCTCCAGGGACCATTGTTAGCCAGGTTGATGAAGACTCAGACTTGGTGCTCACCCGTACCCACAGGCTGGGTGAATGGAGAGCTCAATATAAGAAATATTGTGCCTGTCCAGGAGAGAGCTGTTTCTCTACCCCTCGCACTGAAACCAGACATTTCAGTTCTCCATGTGTTTTTGGTGCTTTCTGAGCTTCTGTTCCTTCTGTAGAGTTAAGGCGAGTGTTTATGACTCAGGGAGTCTGTGCTCAGCCCTTTAAGAGGACACCTGAGTCTATAGTAGCCTTCTGTCTCACCTGAACTGAGTCCCTGCAGATTTTCATTGCCAGCTGTTGGGGGGACTCTTCTTAATGTCACTAGTGCTCCAAGCAGGGGAGCCTGGAGTGGGACTGAGACCAGTGGTGGCATTCAAATAATTTAACAACTGGTTCTCTGCCCTAATGACTATTTTAAGTATAAAAAGAACAATATACTGAAAGGTAGTTGATTATTTCATGCATTTTAATACTTAAGTAAGAATAATAAAAGAGGTACACAAAACTAGATTGTAAGAGTTTTAAAATATTAATGAAAAAATGTTAAATAATACCTGACAAAAAAACAATAAAACTGTTATATAAGATTATTCCCATATGCCTGACTAGGTGGTGGCGCAGTGGATAGAGCATCAAGCTAGGATGCAGAAGACCCAGGTTCAAAACCCCGAAGTCGCTGGCTTGAGTATGGGCTCATCTGGCTTGAGTGCAGGCTCACCAGCTTGAGCATGGGGTCGTCAGCTTGAGCGTGGGATCACAGACATGACCCCATGGTTGCTGGCTTGAGCCCAACTGTTGCTGGCTTGAAGCCGAAGGTTGCTGGCTTGAGTCCAAGGTCGTTGGCTTGAGCAAGGGGTCACTCATTCTGCTGTAGCCCCATCCTCATCAAGGCACATATGAAAAAGCAATCAATGAACAACCAACGTGTCGCAATGAAGAATTGATGCTTTTCATCTCTCTCCCTTCCTGTCTGTCTGTCCCTATCTGTCCCTTCCTCTGTCTATCTCTGTCACTCAGAAAATAAAATTCCATATTGCTTCTTGATTGGTGTTCTCACTTGCAATTTTTTTCACCTATGGATGGAATGAATATCACTAGCTTAGAATACACTATTGCACAGATGAATGTTAAAAAAGAGTATAGAATATAAATTTCCACACTGGGCGGCTGCCTAGGCACCCACTTTAGAGAACCCTGATTACAAGTGCCATTTTAACGACCAATTTGCCAAACTCAACAAAAATTAGGCATTGGTTCTGCCGAACCGGTACAAACTGGCTGAATCCCACCACTCACTGAGCCCCCTTGTTCCTCAGTGGTGACCTCAGCAGCTAAGATTTCCCTCTCATTTATTTATTTTTTAAAGAGAGAGAGAAACAGGGACAGACACAGGAAGTGCAAGAGATGAGAAGCATCAGTTCATAGTTGCGGCATCTTAATTGTTCAACGATTGCTTTCTCATATTTGCCTTGACTGCGGGGCTCCAGCTGAGCCAGTGATCCGTTGCTCAAACCAGCAACCTTGGGCTCCAAGCTAGCTACCTTTGGAGTCATGTCTATGATCTCACTCAAGCCTGCAACCCTGTGCTCAAGAGCGTGAGCCCGCACTCAAGCTGCTGAGGCCACGCTCAAGCTGGGTGAGCCCATGCTCAGGCTGGTGACCTCGGGATTTTGAACCTGGGTCTTTAGCATCCCAGGTTGATGCTCTATCCACTGTGCCACCATTGGGTCAGGCTCAATTCTTTTTTTATTGAATTTTTAGAGAAAGAGGAAGAGGGGGAGGTGAGGGAAAGAGAGGCAGACAGAGAGGAGGGAGAGAGAGAGAAAAACATTGATTTGTTGTTCCACTTATTTTTACATTCGTTAGTTGATTCTTGTGTGTGCCCTGATGGAAGATCAAACCTGTAGCCTTGGAATATGCCCTAACCGACTGAGCTACCCAGCCAGGGTCTCCCTCCTAATTCTTAACTGCCACACATGGGTATGAGACCAGCTTGTTTTGAATTTCCACCTCTCCTACCAGTATTATTGTGGCTTCTTCTTCTTTATATCCTTATTTACAGAAGTTCTGTTCAGCCAGCCTTCAGGTGGTTCTCAAAGGCAGTGGTTCTATAATTCAGGGGTAATTTTGGTGTGCTCACGGGAGAGGGCGGGCAGAGCATGTACCTACTCTGCCATCTTGACTGGAAGTCTGGGTCTAACTTAAATAGTTTTGAAATAAAGAAACCAGTCTCCTCTCTTGTTCAGTGTAACAGAAACCACTGACTTATTTCTCTACCCAATGCTCAGGTTCGGCGCTCTGCATCCTCCATTTCCAATATAAGCTTCTTTCTTCTGCTGATTCCTGAATCCTCTATCACCTATTTATCCCACCCAGCTCCATCTTCTTTTTCTCCTTCTTACTTTTTGCAAAGTGGTCTTCAACAATCTTTTCTATGTACTTCTCACATGTATTTTTCTAGACAGAATGTCAAACATTTATGTTTCCTGTATACCTAGCATAGTACTTAACACAGAGTATGTATCTGCTGAACTCTTCAACTGAATTTTATAGATTTCAAAATTTACTTCTGAGACTTACCTTGCTTATAACTTCCGGCATTACCAGGAAGAAAAAGAACTGGAATACCCGTTAAAGGGAGAATTTTGTGTTCTTCAGCATAGGATCCTTCTCCATAGAGATATAATTCATATGCAGGATAGCGTTTTGCCAGTTTCTTTGGAAGTTCTATTTTCTACAGCAATAAAATAAAAATGCAATTTTACTTTAATAATACAATTCAGCTACATTGTACCCAATTGTGAATTATACAAATAGTGTAATATAAAAATATTACTGATGATAAAACTACACTTAATGCACAAAAGAAGTTTTGCTTTTAGTTTACTCATATGGAGAATTAGTCTTAAATTATGTGAGTTTTGAAACGTGCAGTCTTTGGGAAAGTATAAAATGGAACTATCTGAGTTTCTAATAAATATAAATTACTCAAAACAGTCACTGACAACAGAAAAACACTGGTAGATGTCAGCAACTTACATGTTAACATAACTGAAAATGCATTTAATTTAGTATCAGTTATACTTAGAAATGATAAAAGCTTTCCATTACCAAATCAATTTTTTCTGCTATTTTGAACGGTTTTGTAATGTCTCTCCTTTCACTCAGGCCCAACTAAATATTCCAGCTGTGACATCATTCAACAGAAAGCAAGTTTATTTTTTAATGCAGCTTTCTGACCTCTCAACTTAATATGCTTTGACCTACAATATGCTTAACAAATTAATCTGAATCCTAATGTCTCGGTCAAGACATGTACACTCTTCTCACCATAAACATTTCAATGACTTAGCTCTGTTTCAGTTTTCACGAACTAGGCGCATAGTTCATCAGCAAGCTTTAAACTACTCTGCAATTCATATTATTGTATATCAAATGAGCCAGTAATTCACATAAAACTTTTTTCAACAAAATATAAATTTGGTCTTAATGTCATCCCATAAAGGTAGGCATCTATAAAAGTGGTAGTAAAGTGTAAACTCTTCTCCTTTTTCCAACGAAAGAAACCATTAAAAATGAAGCCAGTTACTTTAAACAGTAGATTTTAAGTGACAACAATAGATTTAATAATCTAGCAGTGCTACACATATGCTTGATAAAAATTTCAAACACTGAATGAATTTTTTAAAGTGTAAATAGTAATGACTACTGAAAAACCTCACTGTTGTACAAACCCAGAATTCTGATTATTCAAGTACATTCCTGAATATTCATTTGAGGATATTACCATAAACAACCTGTGCCAATAATATGAAAACATCTTTAGAGAGTGTGAGCTTATTATGTAAGATACTAGCTAGCAACTTTTAATCTCATATACTCAAAATAGAGAAATACAAACCCAAATATTTGCTTTATATATATGTACATGTATTTTAACTCAAATTAGTCCCAATATTGATTATGCAATGTATATAATAAAAATGTATTATACTGTTTCTTTAGGTAGAAATTAAGCAAAAAGAAAACATGAGAGAACTCCTAATTTAGTGAATCATGTGATAAAACAGTAGCGGTGCACGCACATTAGATCATCACTCTGCGCCAGTAGTAAAATATTGAACGAGTTGAAAATTAACTCAGCAAAACAGGAAACTATCAAATGTATCAAAAAAGTAATATTTAATTCTCTGGGACAGAAAAACAAGTAAAAGAATGTATTTAATATATATCACAATATACTATTATAAAAGCAATTTTATAGTGGTAGAATGTACATTTTAAAGAATATGAATGCATATAATACAGAGCAGCAAAAAGCAGAGATAGAAATAAGGAAGTCAAGCAAAACAACAATTGGAATTGTAAGCAAATGACAAAACTGCATTTCCAGACAGAGTTCAAGTAGGGAGTGAGTGGCAGGAAGGGTACTGACCAGACTGAGGACAGAAAAGGTATAATCATACAAAAAAAGGATGCTGTTAAAAAGCAGAAGAGTCAAGGGATTTGGAAAGAAAACACTATAGCCACAGGACTCCAATATATTTTAAACTTATTATTTTATATAGAATACATTAAATGAGCATCCCTATCGCCTCAAAAGACATCTAATTAATATCAATTATCTTTACACTGATAATTGATTTCCTCCATAATCCTGCCCCTGCTGTCTGCCCTCTCTTGACTCTATCTTAGCACAGGTTCTTGTCATCTCCAACACAGACCCGCAGTACTTCAAAAGGCAAAAATTCTGACAATTTCCCAAGTGCTAGAAAAATACTGATTTAAGAGACTAAGTCTTTATTTTATTATATAGTATTTCAAATTGTGATTTAAAACTGCAAAATAAAAGTTTGAGTTCCATAATGAACTGAAAATAAAAAAGATTTTGATCAAAATGAATGCTGTTTTGAAGTTCTTATAAAGAACCAGCTCTCAGATCTTTGCGCCCCCCCCCCCCCTTAAGAATACTCTGAGGACTCCAGCTTGATAAAAACACCTAGGGACTAGTGAATCTTTCAGACCAGCCTCTCCCTGTCATAATCTCCTTGCTACAACCCATAGTCCATACTGCTGCCAAGCAACACCTTTTTAAAACATAAACCGATGTGCTTCTTCACTGCATATACAGATGATAAAGGCTTAAGAGAGAGGTCCTTAAAAATCTGGCTCTATTTATATTCTTACCTACTTTCTTATAACTTACATATGTCAGATTTTAAAATTTATCTTTAATATGTTTCAAAATTCAAGATTCAATAGGATATACAATGAATAGGCTCTCTCACACCCATGGTCCTTCAACCATCCAGTTACCTACGCAGAAGGCAACAAATGGCAGCAGTTTGTGCTTCCAGAAATATTTTACACTTGTATACAAGAATACATGTTTATAGGTTATTTTCTCTTTTTTACATAAATAGTAACATACTACACATACTGCTTATGCAATATATCCTGATGCCATCTTTACTCACAAATGCTAGTCTTCATTCCTGCAATTTTCTTGTTTCTGTACGTTATGAACTATGTACCCTCCGTGGACCAATTCACTGCCTCTTTTCTACAGCCTTTGACGACAAAGGTGAAACTGAATGCTCTCTTCTGTGAGGAGCCTTGTACATACTCTCATAGTGAAATTCAGCACATTTTAACTATTCACTATAATCTCCATTGTCTTCCTCCATTGCAGTGGTTCTTAACCTGGGTTCTATCGAACCCTAGGGGTTCGATGAGTCAGTCTCGGGTTCGGAGAAGCCTCTGCCGCGGAGGCCAGAATAAAGTAATACCGTAATTTGTTGTGAGTTCATGCACTTTGTTGGTTTTGTTCTTTGAGCAAAGTGATGTTCATGCACGGCTCATTTTGTGCACCAGTAAAAAAGCATATACCTATGTCTTGAATTTGGAAAAAAAATCATATTTTATTTATCACTAAAGAAGGGTTCGGTGGATGCGCATATTAAACTGGTGGGTTCGGCACCTCAAAAAAGATTAAGAACCACTGCTCCATTGTATTATAAAGACATAAAGGCACAAGGTCTGATTTTTTGTAATTCCCTCTCACCTATATCCAGTACTAGAATAAATACACCAGACACATTCAATAAATGATTTGCTAAATAAATATCAGATTTAATAACAAAATATGTGGCCCTCGCTGGGTAACTCGGTTGGTTAGAGCATTGTCCCTCTATGCCAAAGTTGAGGGTTGGATCCCCGGTTAGGGCACATATAAGAATCGACTGAAGAATGCATAAATAAGTAGAACAAGTGGCTGTTTCTCCCTCCCTCCCTTTCTCCCTCCCTTTTCTCTTTCTTCCTTTCTCTCTCTCCCTCTCTCTAAAATCAATAAATAAAATCTTTTTAAATTAAATATATATGTGATTTATATTTTCCAACATCAACACTTTCTTTCAAAGAGCGACTGCTAGATCACACATCTGAAGACAGGCAAATAAATTACTCTATAGGAGAAAAGAACACAGATATTTCTTCTCCAATTCTATAATTTGCCCAAAACTGTTTGCTACCACATGAAAGCTTTGCCTTGCTCTCACAAGGCAAGAAGCTTTAAAAGATAGTGTGCATTTTGTCTGGTAGGTTAGTGAGATGTTCAGGTAACTCAATAAGCAAGGTAGAGAATGAACAGAGAGAAAAGTTTTAAATTCAAAATTTCATTTTACCAAGAGTTTCAAATTCCTGTTCCCATCTTTTATTTTTTACATAAGGAATAAAATTGAGTATGTTTCAAATAATGTTCATTTCCTCTAAAATTTGGCTAAAGAATATGCAAATTGACAGTAAAATAATAAGAGAGACATCAAGAAATAAAAGAAAATCTTATGACTGGGACATCTGATATAATGGATAGCAACCCGTGAACAATTAGCTTACTATAAAATATAGTTAAAAGTAAGCAATATATAAAATAAGTTTAGAACACTTTTAGACATTAAAAACCATTGGTCTTAATAGAATTACCTTAGTTATCCAGAAATCTCACTGTATTCAAAATGACTCATTTCTATAGGCAGGCTTTAACTTACTTATAAAATAACACAACATAGTATGTACAATAAAAGGATTAAAAGGATTAAGAGTCCAATATAAATACTATAGTGAACACAGCTTTTTATATCACAAAAATAAAAACCTATCAAAAAATGTGAATCAAAACTCCTACTTCCGTTATTATTATTGTGCTACAAATTACTAACAGAATGTAAAACCTCAAAAGGGCAATTTTAATTAAAATAAGTAAATGCAGACACAACAGCATTTGTGCTGTTAGCTCTTTTTCATTGGCTACACTAATTTTCAGTG
The DNA here is from genome assembly GCA_037038555.1 of Rhynchonycteris naso. Classification (NCBI taxonomy): domain Eukaryota; kingdom Metazoa; phylum Chordata; class Mammalia; order Chiroptera; family Emballonuridae; genus Rhynchonycteris; species Rhynchonycteris naso. The sequence goes on along the minus strand of CM072997.1, from coordinate 37,179,557 downwards.
TATTTCCAGTCAATTTTATGAGGCAGGAAATGCATCTGTGAGGGCCATATGCTTTGTTTTCAACACTAAGCAATTTCTACTACTGCAGACATTAAAATAGCTTCAATAATTGTGGGAAATCTAAAAATAAATGGGAATTAGCACAATGTTTCAAAATAATTTTATTTTAACCAAACTCTTCAATGCAGTACAAAACTAAAGTGACCTACTTTAATCTATTGGTAGTTTCCTAATTACTAAACCATAGAATCAAATCAATATAAAGGCTCTATATTCAGTTTTTCAAAACCTAAACTAGAAGCCCAAATATTTAACTACACAAAGACTCTGATTAAAATAAACCAGCATGTTCGCGTAGAAGAGACAAAAGTAACGTGATAAAATCTTCTCTTTCAATACCATTTGATATCAAATACTTCCACCCCCTTATAAGCATTCATGCAAAACGAAGATAAGAACCTCATAATAAAATCTAAGCTAGAATTCTGCCCATGGTAAAGGAACCTCATCAGCATTTTAATCCTTAACCAGTTTTAAGATCTACCTAATAGCAGCATAATCAAATATGTTCCTCCATAATGACCTGTGTACAGAAGCAACCACGCTCAGCATCCTTCACCTTAAAGAAAAAATCTGTATGGTTTTAAAAGTATACTACAAATGCATTTTATCCATATGTATTATAGTATATATACAGCTCATGGGAGGGGGCCATTATAATATGTATTCGATAATTATAGGATGCGTTTAGAAATGAATCATTCGGGAGAAATTTCTTTGGACAGTTGTGAAAATTTTCACAACCTCTTTTTACAAGCTGGTCATGAATGAAATTCTAGATTCTCCTATGCCAAACTGATGAAGCAAGGATGACTGAAAATGTTCAAAATGGGCCGGGAGAGGTGAGCGGTGAGGAGATAGAAAAGGGCAAGGTCTCTTTTAAATAGCAAACACAGTGAGAAGTGAAATAACACCGTGAAATAGATTTTGAATGCAGTTGGTAAGAAGCGACGATATGCATCAACCCAGGCGTGCATGCACACACACGGACCCACAAGCTACATAACAGGAGCCTCTGCAAAAATCTCTGCAGGAGAGAACCTCAATAGTTTTTCATTTAATTACTCTTCAGGTTAGCCTTTCCAACATAGAGGTAAACCCTGGCGTCTCTAAGGCAACCCTGGGAACTATCCAGCCAATACATTCTGCAGAATCTCGGTCCCTTTCTAAAACAGCAAGAGCTGACACGTAAATCACTGGGCGAGAGGGGAAGAATTTAGGCGCGTGGGAAGCAAAGGAGGGTCCAGGGGCACCTGTTAAGGCGGGAATTCGGGGGAGGTGGGGTTTAGGTTTGGGTTTAGGGAGAGGGCTGAGGCTGCGTCTCTAGGGATGAAGGGGGTTGGGCACGACCAGTCTGAAAAGCCTGTGCATGCATGGCATTTGGGATCTGGAAGAGGGCGGGGGCAGGGGAACAATTACGAGTAGGCAGGAAGGATGTTCGGGGAACACTCAGGAAACACCTCACCGTAAAGAAAGGACACAAAGGGCAGGTGATGGGAGTAATGAGATCCTGCAGCTTTTCGGAACGGAAAAACCAGAGGGGAGGTTGGGATAAGGGGGTCGGAGGCAGAGGCAACCCACAGAAGGGCCAGGCAGGAAAGAGCCGGAGTGTCCGAGCGCCCAGGTGAGGAGAGGGCGGAACCTCACCTGATACTCCGGGTACTCAAACATGTAGCTCATACTGCACTTGTTCTCCTCGAAGCCGAAGAAGACATCCCACAGCCCTAGCGTGGCCATGAAGATCATGAAGGCATAAAACGCCAGGTTCCAGAGGTTGACAGAGTGAAGAAACATGGTGGTGGTGGTGGTGGTGCTGCTGCTGCCGCCGCCACCGCCGCCGCCGCCGCGCGGGGCCCCAAGCCGGGACAGAGCGAGCCGAAGAAGCCCGGCCGCCCGCGCCGGAGCCGAGCCCGAGCAGCGCGCGCTTGCGCGGACGCCCGCCTGCCCGCGCGCCCCCCGCCTAGTGCGCCTGCGTGCAGCGGGCCGGAGGTGCCCTCCGCCTGGCGTCTAGCTGGGAGAGTGGAGGTGGCAATTGCAGCTGGAACGCAAATCTCGGCGTAGAAGAGAAGCAGAAAGCGGGGTGGGCTGGGCTGGAGGGTGAGGGGAAGGGGGAGGAGCGGGGAGACGGAAAGGAAGAAGGGGGCTGGGAAGAGCGATGAGAGGCTGGTTGAAGGGAATGAAGGGGGAGAGAGGGGACTGGAGAGGGATGGGCGGAGCGCGGGAGCCCTGCTGGCGTGGAGGGGGAAGGGCTGGGGAGTGGGTGACGGGCGGGTTAACGTGGGGACCAAGAGGCTATTAATGATGGTGAGCTGGTTTGGCGAGGGGAGGGAGGAAATCAGAGTCGTCACGTTGAAAACACCTCCCTGCTCAGTTTAAAATTTTGAAACGCTTCGGGCCTCGCAGTTTCGGTTCTCCCAGCGGTCACAGCACGTTCACAGCCCTCAGGACCAGTTAGCTGAAGCAGGGGACAAATGGCTTTTTCTTCTCCTGGACCGCGGACGTCGGCCCAGTAGGTAACTGCGCTTAAAAGCACCGGCTCAGAAAAAAAGCTACCAGCAGGTCCATAAGGTTCTGTTCTTGGGATAAGGCGAAAGCCTGGATCACAAATACCGCCGTTAGTCTTTATAAAATGTTACCAAAATTTTCACTAGCACTGACTCCCCAACAGGTATCTGCGTAATCGGGTTCCGCTGACTGCCTTGTTCCCCAGAACCTCCCCATCTCGGGGAATTGGTTATACATTAATGTAGGGAGGCAATTTAGCTCAAGCTTCTACTCAGACTCTCAAGTGACTTAATTCATTTTGAAGAATTTCGGCTTGGTTTTGCACAAAGGAGGGGATAAGAACAGCTCAGGAACCATTTGTAATCGTGAATAGCAGCGTCAAAACATTGGAATGTTATGAGAAAAAAAAAAAAACAAAACACCACAGTATCACTCTTTAAAGCTGACCCAAGAGCAGATGGGCGGTGTGTGTGTGTGTGTGTGTGTGTGTGTGTGTGTGTGTGTGTGTGTGTAACTGCAAACTTCTCCTTAGAATTATTTTTGGTACTGCTTTTATTTCACTCGGACTGATTTTCTGGTATTTTTGTGTGTGTGCAGAGGAAGTGTGGTTATGATACATAAAATCAAAGAATTTTAAAACTAAAGGAAAGCTTGTAGTGTATCTTTTACAACATTCTGATATTCAGATGTGAGAGCACCTAGGATGTGGGGTGGGATTAGGGAGGAGTTAGTGCCAGGGATGACAAGTCATTTGGGGAAGGGTTTAAATTATACAAAAAAAAAAAAAAGAATACATTGAGCCTGGAACTTGAGAACATCACAGACAGAATGTTTGCTCCTTGTTTCTCCTAGCATATCATGACCAGCACAAATAAACCAAAAGTGGATCTGATCTGCATTCATCTTGGTGCTTCTTAAACTTAATGTGCATATGAATCACTTGGAGATTGTTTAAAAACCAGATTCTGATTCAGTAGCTCTGGAGTAGGATTCAAGATCCTGCATTTCTAACAAGCTCCTAAGTGATGCTAGCGATGCTGGTGAGTGGACTGCACTTTGAGTGACAATGATCTACCCTGCCTGAAGACTCTGCTAGGTGGAGAAAACCCGGAACTTGGCAGGTGACAGAACTTGCTCTTCTGGTAGCTTTCGTGAGTGTGGCAATCTACTGCCTGTATTGTCCACTCAGAAAGGAGCAGGATAAAGCCGGTGGCTTCTTTATGTCTGTAATCTTTGTGTTCCTACTTTTAAACTTTTTTTTTGTATACATCAGTATCCCCCTCCTGGGTTTACGTCCTTTCATATCTGAAATAATCCTACTGCACATCACTTAACCACCCTCTGCCAGTGCTGTCAACTTCCTGAACTCTGGTCTTTCAATCCCACTCTGCTTACAACCTTCCAACCTTGGGTGAATATGGTCTGGCTCTGAGCTCTGACACTAGTGTATCTAGCTGTGCTGGAGAAAATGACAAAATTATTTTAATTACTGTTCAGAAATTTATATGTTTCTGGTCAACTTTTCTCATATTCTTCAAACCACCTATTTAGCTCCCTACACTACCTCTTCTTTTTCTTTTTGCAGATTGGTACATAATTCCATCTTCCTATTCACAGAGATAATTTTGTTTTCAGGTACACATTCCCGCAACTCTTTAATTCCCAAGGTTTATTTTTTTGTAATCTCCAAGCAGTCCCAATTCAGTGAGTACATCTGAAGTGCTTAGAGCAAAGCCTGGCGCTGGTATTGTAATCTGCTGTCATTAGAGGACATCAAGAGCAACCCCCCTGGTTTTTCTTTAGTACCCATTCCTCCTTTCTCTTCAGGAAATTAGTTCTATCAAGTTAAAATCTCTGTCAGTCTTTCCCATTCCATCTTCCCTCCCCTGAAGCATATAAATAAGCTTAGGTCTTATTTAATTTAAAGACAAATGCACCCGACTACTGAAACTTGTAGCTCTTGCCTTCTCATCTCAGTCAGGGTTCCTAAAGGTATGGCTTTTTAAACTTAAATCAAATGCAACCTTTCATAAAGGGAAAGACCATATAATCATTTGACAATCACTCCTCAAAATATTTAGTAATTAACATAGTTTTTCAGAAAACTTGTTAGGTGTTTTTTAAGCTCCATTTAGTTTCTGTTTGCTTGCTTTGTTTACTGGAGGCAAAAACTGTGTTTTCCACACATAGTAACAACCCTCATATTACCTATATTCTGTATAGAGGGAGAAGGAATTGTGCTGTCTGGTGGGGGGATCTAGTTATTTTCTAAAATTAACTCTACGAAACTATACGGATCACAGTGTACTACCTTCCCACTATAGTTTTAAAAATAAATATTATTTCCTCTTTACCTTTAAATATATATATATATATATAATAGGTTGGCTGTTAGAAGCTAAAATTTATTTCAATTAATTGGCTTAAAGCCCTTTGTCTAATTTGTTGGTTTTACCACGTACTACCTTATATATAATAGGCATTCAATAAATATTTGTTTTTAATTTATTTGAAAATAAGCCAGAGTCTAAAGATTACAATCATAAAACCGTACCTTTTCTTTGGTGCTTCAAAGCTAAAACAAAACAAAACAAAAACCCATAATGCCAGCAACTCTGTGGGCTGCCAGCTCTGTTTCCAAGGAAACAGAATAGACCATTAAAAACAAAATAAGGATTTTCAAACTGATTATCCTTTTTTTTCACCAGTTCAGTCTCCATTGCTGCAAAATGAAAGGCAACATAGACTCAGCCTTGCAATTCAGATTTTTACTTGTGCTGTCTCTCATTATTAAAACCGGGCCCTTCAAATTAATCTTTTGGGTTGTGTGTTGGTTTTCTTGTAGAGAGAGTTAAACTTGTTCGCAAGAATAAAGAATACCTTTAAAGCATAAAGCACTATGTGCATTTGCTGAATAACCTAATATATTTTAACTTTCAGAACTGTCAAATGTTTAAATTATTGAATCTCAGATTTAACATTTCTTTGGAATAGTATAAGTAATGGAATATATAAGTAAAAAAAGATTTTTAGAATGAAATGTTTATTTAAAGAAATAAAGAATGTTGAGACAGAAAAAAATATAATCCTAGAACAGATAGCTTGGCTGGTTGGAGTGTTGTCTGGAAGCCTGGAAGTTGCCAGTTCAATTCCCCATTCAGAGCACATAAAGGAGCAGCTCGATGTTCCTGTCTTTCTATCTCTGCCTTCTCCCTCTGAAAAGAAGCAAGCAAGCAAACAAACAAACAACAACAACAACTGTGTGTGTGTGTGTGTGTGTGTGTGTGTGTGTGTGTGTGAGTGTGAAGGGGAAATAATAACTGGATTTCCATTCAATAGAGTAAAATACCACTATAACATAGTTCTTTACAGATTTGTTTCTACCAGGGATAAATGATCCTGAAAAATAACAGCTATAAATAACAAAAGTTAGGTATAGCATTATTATATTATCTAGTGGTGTTATGTGTTTTATAAGAGCAATATTCCTTCCAAATCACATTTTACACCTTAAACTTATACAATGATTTGTTTTAATTGATCTCAATAAAACTAGGAGAAAAAAACAGTATTCCTCAACTTAAAAACAATTTAGTTAAAGCCAGAGGATTCTCTTTGGGGTGAAATGCACAATGAATGTTTGTTTTAATGAAAATACAGTTTAAGAGGCTTTAGACAGCATATTAGTATTTTTAGACAATGAATTCTGAAATTCAGATCATTATAATGAGAAAGAACCATTAATATAATTATTGCTTGAGATTGTCCTTATCAGTTTTCTGCTTATATATCTATTTCCCTCAAAGGATTCTAGCTCTTTAATTGCATGGACTATTGTTTGGTCATTTTTAATACCAAATGCAGCACAGGCCCTTGTACTTAAAGGTATTTTATAAGTGTTTTTGAATAAATATTTTTATCAAAGTAATATGCTGTATTTTAATTAAAGGTTTTAGCTACACTTGTGCCTTTTACTATTAAATGCAAATTTTTTGATATTCAAATACATTTGTAAACAGTAATAGCCAAGGTAGACTACTTATTGTAAAATAACTCTTGATTGAAAAAGACTTGGAAAATAAAATATTAATTCAGAAAATTAGCTTCTGCACAGCAAAAGACATGATCTACAAAACTAAAAGGCGACCAACCAAAAGAAAAAAGTTTTTTGAAAATGATATCTCCAGTAAGGGGCTAATATCAAAAAAATATAAAGAACTCATACAACTCAACAACTAAAAGTATAAACAATACAATTAAAAATTGGGCAGAGGACCTGAATAGAAATTTTCCAGGGAAGACCTACAAATGGCCATCAGATATATAAAAAATGCTCAGCATCACTAGTTATAAGGGAAATGCAAATCAAACCACATCAAGATACTATACACACCTGTTGGAATGGCTGTTATTAATAAGACAAGGAATAGTATTAAAGAGTACCCTCACACACTACTGGAGGGAATGTAAATCAATGCAGCCACTATAGAAAATAGTATGAAGGTTCCTCAAAATATTAAGAATAGAGCTACAGCCTGACCAGGCAGTGGCGCAGTGGATAGAGCGTCGGACTGGGATGCGGAAAACCCAGGTTCGAGACTCCGAGCTTGCCAGCTTGAGCCCGGGCCCATCTGGCTTGAGCAAGGGCTCATCAGCTTGGACCCAAGGTCGCTGGCTCCAGCAAGGGGTTGCTTGGTCTGCTGAAGGCCCGCGGACAAGGCACATGTGAGAAAGCAATCAATGAACAACTAAGGTGTTGCGACGGCAACGAAAAACTAATGATTGATGCTTCTCACCTCTCTCTGTTCCTGTCTGTCTGTCCCTATCTATCCCTCTCTCTGACTCTCTTTCTATCCCTGTAAAAAAAAAAAAAAAAAGAATAGAGCTACCATATGATTGAGCAATCCTTCTCTTGGGTATGTGCCCAAAATATTTTTAAACACTTGTAAAGATAAATGTATCCCTATGTTCATTGTAGCACTATTCATAATAGCTAAGACATGGAAACAACCTGAATGTGCTTTGATGACTGTTGGATAAAGATATATTACATATATACAATGGAATACTACTCATTCATAAAAAGATAAAACACTGCTATTTGTAACAACATGAGTGGATCTTGAAAGTATCATGCTAAATGAAATAAGTTAGAAAAAGACCATCTATGATTTCACTTCTGTGGGATATGAAACAAAAAACAACAAATGAACAAACAAGCTCATAGACCCAGACAACAGAATAATGGTTACCAGAAGGGAAGAGAGGTGGGGAAAGGACAAAGAGGGTAAAAGGGGTTAAATATATGATGATGGAGAGAGACTAGATTTTGGATGGTGAGCACATCATGGAGAATACAGATGTTGTATTATAAATTAGTACACCTGAAATGTATACAATCTTATTAACCCATGTAACCCCAACGAATTTAATTTTTAAAAATTAGCTAACATAAAAGACTTTGTTAAAAGAGAATACAACATGTGAAACAACATGTACTTGTTGAGAATGGTAAGGTACACAGGAAAATATGATGAGTTCTGGCTAAAGCACATATTCATATATTTAAGCAAAGTATGGAACATGATAAGTAAGACTTATGGAAATATTGGCAAAGGATCTAGAACTATGTTCTCATCTATACATTGAGGAGGCTGAACTAAATCAGGAGTCAGCAAACTTTCTGTAAGAGGCCAGATAATGAACATATTCAGTCTTGTGGGCCATAAGGTCTCTATCACAACTACTCAACTCTGTTGTCGTAAGGAAATATAGACAAAAGATTAAAAAAAAAAAAGTGTGGCTCTGCAAGCTCTCCGACATCTGTAGCAGCAGTATATTTGCCGATTTATCTCCACGGGCAAATGAAATAAAAGGCAAGATAAACAAATGGGACTATATCAAATTAAAAAGTTTTTGCACAGCTAAAGACAATAAGAACAGAATAAAAAGACAAACCACACAATGGGAGAACATATTTGACAGCACATCTGATAAGGGGTTAATAACTAAAATTTATAAAGAATTTATAAAACTCAACACCAGGAAGACAAACAACCCAATCAAAAAATGGGCAAAAGAAATGAATAGAAATTTCTCCAAAGAGGACATACAGATGGCCAATAGGCATATGAAAAAATGCTCAACATCACTAATCATTAGAGAAATGCACATTAAAACCACAATGAGATATCACCTCACACCAGTCAGAATGGCACTCATCAGCAAAACAACACAGAATAAGTGCTGGCGAGGATGTGGAGAAAAGGGAACCCTTCTGCACTGCTGGTGGGAATGCAGACTGGTGCAGCCACTGTGGAAAACAATTTGGAGATTCCTCAGAAAATTAAAAATCGAACTGCCTTTTGACCCAGGTATCCCACTTTTAGGAATATACCCTAAGAACACCATAACACTGTTCGAAAAGAAGAAATGCGCCCCCATGTTCGTGGCAGCATTGTTCACAATAGCGAAGATCTGATACCAGCCCAAGTGTCCGTCAGAAGACGAGTGGATTAAAAAGCTATGGTACATATATACTATGGAATACTACTCAGCCATAAGAAACGATGACATCGAATCATTTATAACAAAATGGATGTACCTCAAAATGGATGTACCTTGATAACATTATACGGAGTGAAATAAGTAAATCAGAAAAAAAGAAAAACTGAGAACAGCATGATTTCATACATAGGTGGGACATAAAAGTGAGAATATGAGACATGGACAAGAGAGTGGTGGTTATGGGATGGGGGAGGGAGGGAAGAGTGGGAAAGGGAGGAGGGGAGGGACACAGGGAAAACCAGATAGAAGGTGACAGAGGACAATTTGACTTTTGGTGACGGGTATGCAACACAATTGAATGATAAGATAACCTGGAGATGTTTTCATTGTACATATGTACCCTGACTTATTGGTGTCACCCCATTAGAATTAATAATAATAAAATATATATATTTTTAAAAAAAGTGTGGCTCTGTTCTAATAAAATATTTACAAAAACATAGCAGGTCTGATTTGGCTTGTTGGCAATAGTTAACTCTTTAACTAGAAGATCTCTAATTCAGTATTCCAGGTTCAATATTCTATGCCTGTGGATGTTAACATTAGCTGACATGGATTTTTCTGATATTCAAACTCATTAGATATTGGTCAAGAGATTGTGTTGTTAATGGTGAAATAGAAAAATGTAGGCTTTAAGTATAACTCAACTTTAGCATGTGTATCAATTTAACCATAGTAACGCCGAGTAATATATGTGAAATATTGTGACATTGCTTGATGTATTATTATGACTAAGTTTATTATAGATCCATTTAAATACCTAATACTTTCATGAAGCATGAAACATATATGAATATATGAAATCTCTGTAAGGAATTTTAAGGCTAAATAAAGACTATTAATTTTTGCAAATTTTAAGTTTCCTCTTAGAGGGCTAGGGAACAAAGCAATAGACACTAGTAAGTTAGGATGTTTATAGAGCTATAACAGAAGCTAAGCCCGCACAAAGTTCTACAGTTGCTCCTCTTGCTATATGAATGTCTAACCTACAAAATTCTAAATGTATACCTTCCCTGGTACTGGTGGTAGGCCACTGAGGGAAAAAATCAAGTTTAAAAAGTGTTAGGTTAAAAACAGAGTTAGCAGAGGGTTTCTATTGTACTCAAGGGACAAATGCCTATTTAAAACACAATCTCAGTAAAAAGACGATGATGGTAGAAGCAAATTGGCATTTCTAGGAAGAATTTTTGTGATTATCTTTTTTCATTGATTAAGTTAGTTTTTTGATGCTAAATTACTTATGACTTGGTAAGAAGCAGTGGGTGTTTCCAAGGAGTTCAAACTCCAAAATGAACTTTTCTCAACTATCAGCATAAAGTAAGGAGGCCTGTTTTAGTTTTTACTTCTGTTTTTATGATTTAGAAAATTAACTTCTTTTAGCCTCAGTTTCTTCATCTTCAAAATAAGAATAATTCTACCCTGGGAATTGCTTGGGAAGATTACAAATAACTGTTTAAAGTGCCTCATATGTAATTAGGCACTCAAAAAAGGTAGTTATTATTACTATGAGCTTCATAGCATTTTGGTTATTTAGAAAAACTAGTACTTGGCACAGCAAAAGACTTTCCAAAAGGAAGAGAAAAAAAGAAAGACAAACAATTAATTAAACATAAGGACCATCATCTTTCTATCTGTCAGAGGCTAACATGCTGTATGGCACAAAACTGACATTCAGAAATACTGACATATTAAAGAAGGTAGGAAGCCCTTAAAGGTGGGATAAGTACACTTTACTTACAGGCAGCAGAATGATAAAGTGGTATTTTGTTTGATGTTTGCTTGTTTTTTAAGGGCGAGGGAGTCACTCCAAGGGAAGCACATTTCAGTGAAGACACGTAGTTGCTGTGGACCATAGTTTCTGTGGACAGTTGATTTTGAACCCGTCATACCTGTGGTCTGAGGCAGCGATCCAGCACGTTTTTGTTTTTCTGTTTAGTGGCTCTCCATAAAGCTTGGTGAACCTCTCTTTCTCTGTTACTGCAAGGCCTACTGCAAACCTCCAGCTGCCGTTGTGTTTCTTAAGGCCTTTCTGAGGGGCAGTTACCTGCTGCTAAAGCACTGTTTTCAAAGCCCCCAAGATACGAAGCACATGAGGAGTTGCAGGCTCACTTGCTGGATGTTACAAGGCCAATCAGTGCCAACGTGGATACACAGAAGGGTCCCTGGTTCTACTGTTCGCAAAAACCTCAATTCAATGAGTCACATTATAAAGGCTGTAGGAACTCCCTCTGAGAGGTTCTGTATGAATAATACGCATTTGATTTTTTTTGAGCAGACACAGAGCCAGAAGAGTCTGTTTAGAGGAGTTAGCTTGATTTTCAAGTTATTTCTTTTCCATGTCTTGTGGGTGGGTCCATGCTATGGGCTTTAGGCAGAGAGGTGTGTGCTGGTGCTCATGTCTGCTCAGTCTAGCCCAACAGCTCCTACTTACTGTTCTTGAATTACCCTGACACCCAGATGGAGGATGATGGATCTTCCTTTTTTCTCGTACTTGGTGCTGAAATGGGCCCCTTCAAGCAATCAGTGAAAAATATTTTCAAAAACTAGAGGTCAGAAACTGAGCTGAACTCATCCAAGTTCAGTCAATCAAAGCAGAGTGAGGAGCAGATCAAAGTCAGGAACCAAGACAAGAACCACAGACTCCATGTCTGGACAAAAGAAAAGGAGAGAACCAGAATCACAATAGCAGAATGATGGTTGCTTGGTGGGTGCTAGCAGATAGGCAAGAACAAGAAAACGGAAAATATAAAGTTGGCTCTAGAGCATTCCATTATAGTCAGATGCCAGAATGTCCTGGAGACATTAGATATGTTCCTATGGGCCTTGCCGGTTATCCTTCCTCATCCATATCTACCTCTTCATCCTAAATACAGGGAGCACTCGTGGGTTAATAGTGCTGCTATGATGTGTAAAAGTAGGCGATGGTCCTCAAACAGGTATTTGTACACCCATGTTCATAGCACCATTATTCACAGTGGTCAAAAGCAGAAGCAACCCAAGTGTCCATAACAGATGAATGGATAAACAAAATGTTAGTGTGTGTGTGTATGTATACACACACACATATATCTACATACAGTACAATATCATTTAGCCTTAAAAAGGAAGAAAATTCTGACATATGCTACAATCTAGAGCAGTGGTTCTTAACCTGGGTTCTATCGAACCCTAGGGGTTCGATGAGTCGGTCTCCGGGGTTTGGATAAGCCTCTGCCACGGAGGCCAGAATAAAGTAATACCGTAATTTGTTGTGAGTTCATGCACTTTGTTGGTTTTGTTCTTTGAGCAAAGTGATGTTCATGCATGGCTCATTTTGTGCACCAGTAAAAAAACATATACCTATGTCTTGAATTTGGAAAAAAAATTATATTTTATTTATCACTAAAGAACGGTTCAGTGAATGCGCATATGAAACTGGTGGGTTCGGTACCTCAGAAAAGGTTAAGAACCACAGATCTAGATTAACCTTGAGGACATTATGTAAAGTGAAATAAGCTAGTCGCTAAAAGATAAATACAGCATGGTTCCACTTAGATGAAGTACCTAGAACAGTCAGATTCATAAAGACAGACAGTAGAATGGTGGTTGCCAAGGGCTGGAGGGGGGTTGTAGGGGTGTGTGAAGGTGTGAGGCTGTTAATGAATGAGTCCAGAGTTTCAGTTTTGCAGGATGAAGAGAGTTCTGGAGATGACTAGTGATGGCTGCACAACAATGTGGATATAAATGCCACTGAACTGTGCACTATAAATGGCTAAGAATGTAGAATTTAGGTGTCTATTACCACAATTTTTAAAGGAGGTGATTGCCTTGCAGTATTACCACTTTTCATAGCAGTGGGTAATGGGTGTGAATTATAAGTTTATGAGTTTTGTCCACAAAGCATTTTCAGTTTAGTGAGAAATCCAATGACTCTTGTTCTCAGGAAAGAGAAAGTATAGAAAGATATTCTTAAGACTAGTAGGAATTACTTGCAAGTTGAAGTCTCTTCCTTTCAGCACTACGAAGAACCCAGTCTTTTTCTGCTGAAATGATAACTTCCTGAGAAGTTATTAACAGGCCGTCCTATGAGAGCAGGAGAGGAAAAGGAGGGAGATTAACACAGTGTGCTATGAAGAGCACAGTGTGCTCAGGAAAAACCTGGGAAAAAAGTAAAAGAAAAAAGGGGGAGGTGGAAATAAATCAAAAGAAGAAAACAACACAAACTCGGAGGGAGAGAAATGTGGTAGCACTCTACTGAAATCTGTGAACCCGCAGCAGCAAGCATAGCAACAAGGACTGTGAAACTTCAAGGCACATTAATCTGTCAGCAGAAGAGCTCAGCAGGTAAGACACTGCAGAACAAGACAGGACTGGAGAGGAAAACTGGCCATGGACCTCAGCCACCTGTGAGCTGCTGTAATCCTGTATAGGGGTGAGGAGGCCTGAACAACATCTACATACTCCTTCTAGAATAGTGCTCCTGAAATTTCTGCGTGTGTCAGAAATACCTGAAAGATTTGTTAAAATAAAGGTAGTTGTGCTGACAGGCAGAGATTCTCCCTGAGTAGATCTTGGTTGGGGACTGAAAGTATTTGCATTTTTAGTAAGTTTTTAGGTGATGCTATTTGGGGACCATACTTTGAGAACCATGGCTCTAGATTTGAAAAGATACAAGATATCTAATTGGTTGTGTAAGCTTTTTTTTTTTCATGCTTAAACAGAAAAACCTAAATCAAAACTTATAGTAAGGACTTACACTGAAAATATTTAAATCCAAGTAGACTGTCTACCATTTGGTCTTTCAATGCAATGATTAAGAGTATAAACACTTGCCTGACCATGCGGTGGCGCAGAGGATAGAACATCAGACTGGGATGCAGAGGAGCCAGGCTCGAAACCCCAAAGTTACCAGCCTGAGCACAGGCTCGCCAGCTTGAGCACGGGGTCACTGGCTTGAGTATGGGGGTCATAGACATGACCCCATGGTCACTGGCTTGAGCCCAAAGGCCGCTGGCTTGAGCAAGGGGTCACTGGCTCTGCTGGAGTCCCCCAGTCAAGGCATATATGAGAAAGCAATCAATGAACAACTAAGGAGGCGCAACGAAGAATTGATGCTTCTCATCTCTCTGTCCTTCTCTCTGTCTCCCTGTCTGTGTGTCTCTGTCACACACACAAAAAAACTAAACACTTGAGACAGACTTGGACGGTGACACTTTCTAGCAGTAGACCTTTGGGCAATTTTCTTAACCTATATCCTATTTCTTTCATTTTAAAAGAATTATTAGGAAAATTAATTTAACAGGGTGACATTGATCAATAAGAGTACATAGGTTTCAGGAAAACATTTCTATAGCATTTGAACTGTTGACCCAAAGTCAAATCATTTTCTGCCACTGTATATTTATCCCTCTTTACATCTTTCTCCTGTCCTCTACCCCACCTTCCCTTCTCCCTGGTAACCACTTCACTTTTATCTATGTCTATGAGTCTCAGTTTTATATCCCACCTGTGTGTGAAGTCATACAGTTCTTAGCTTTTTCTGACTTACTTATTTCACTCTGTATAATGTTCTCAAGATCCATCCATGTTGTCATAAATGTCACTATGTCAGTCATCATTTCTTATGGCTGAGTAGTATTCCATTGTGTATATGTACCACATCTTTTTTTATCCAATCCTCTATTGAGGGACATTTTGGTTGTTTCCATGTCTTGGCCACTGTGAATAATGCTGCAATGAACATGGGGGTATATGTGTCTTTATGTACCAGTGTTTTTGAGTTTTGGGGGTATATACCCAGTAGAGGAATTGCTGGGTCATATAGTTTTATTCTCAATTTTTTTAGGAACCACCATACTTTCTTCCATAATGGTTGTATTAAGTTACAATCCCACCAGCAGTGAATGAGGGTTCCTTTTTCTCCACATCTTTCCAACACTTATTATTACCTGTCTTGTTGATAATATCCAATCTAACAGGTATGAAATGGCGTCTCATTGTATTCTGATCTGCATTTCTTGAATAGCTAGTGAAGATGAGCATCTTTTCATATATCTGTTGGCCATTTGAATGTCTTCAGAGGAGTGTCTGTTCAGGTCCTCTCCCCATTTTTAATTGGATTATTTGCTTGTTTATTACTGAGCTTTGTAGGTCCTTTATATATTTTGGATATGTAACCCCTTATCGGAGCTGTTGTTTGCAAATATCATCTCCCATTTAGTTGGCTGCCTATTTGTTCTTTTGTCAGTATCATTTGCTGGGCAGAAGCATTATCATTTGCTATAGTACTATTTATTTTTGTTGCTTTTACTTCACTTGCCTTTGGCTTCAAATTCATAAATTGTTCTCCATGGCCAAGGCTCATGAGTTTAGTATCTGTGTTTTCTTCTATGTAATTTATTGATTCAGATCTTATATTTAGGTCTTTGATCCATTTTGAATTAATTTCTGTGCAGGGGGACAAACTGTAGTCAAATTTCATTCTTTTGCATGTGGCTTTCCAATTTCCCCAGCACCATTTAATGAAGAGGCTTTCTTTTCTCCATTGTGTGTTTTGGCTCCTTTGTTTATTATTTGCCCATATATATGTGGTTTTATTTCTGGGATCTCAATTCTGTTCCATTGGTCTGTCTAGCTGTTTTTCCGCCAATACCATGCTGTTTTGATTATTGTGGCTCAATAGTATAATTTGATATGTCGTTTTGTCATTTTCATTTGTATACAGTGTGTCCGTAAAGTCATGGTGCACTTTTGACCGTGTGACCGGTCAAAAGTGCACCATGACTTTACGGACACACTGTATATCTTGTGATCTCTGCTTTTATTTCTTCTTTGACCCATTTATTTTTTAGAAGTATGTTAATTTCCACATTTTGTAAACTTAGGATAATATTGCACCAACTGAACAGGGCTGTGGAAAGATTAAGTGATTGATACATGGACAAAAATTTAGCGCAGGACCATAGCACACAGTAAATGTAGCAGGCATTTGTTTTTGGTAACCCAGAATCCAGCATCAATCTTGGCCACTTCTGTACCAGTCCAAATTACCTCTCCATTAATGTGGATAGCCTTTTGAAATCTGAACCTCAGGAGCAAAGCCAAGATAATAACCTGCCACACTGAACCTCCCAGCTTACCATGAAAACCACTTCATCCTGGGGCAGGTAATTTTTAATCTCAAGTATAAAGATATATATTGCCTTTATGAACATATTTAATCTCTGAGTATTTCATCCAATGTTACTCAAGAGGAAGAAGATAGCTTCAGAGTTTTCTTGAGTGAATTAGTTTGCAATTGCAGTATTATTCAGTATCTTGTATTTATAGCACTGCATTAAAAGTGTTGCAAGGGAAGTAAAGAGTTTCTGTTCTTTAATTTGTGATGAAAAGTTGAAACTAGCTGATAGGCTGGAATGCAATGTTTTATTATTTGTAATACAATAAAGACTACTACCTGACCAGGCGGTGGTGCAGTGGACAGATAGGTCTGGGAGGCTAAGGACCCAGGTTGAAATGTAGAGGTCAGCGGCTTGAGTGCCAGCTCATTGTCTTGATTGTGGGGTTGCTGTCTTGAGCAGGGGATTATAGACATGACCCGATGGCCACTGGCTGGAGCCCAGAGGTCTCTGGATTGAGCCCAAGGTCGCTGGTTTGAGCATGGGGTTACTAGTTTGGCTAGAGTCCCCTGGTCAAGGCATGTTTAAGACACAATCAATGAACAACTAAGGTGCCACAACTATGAGTTAATGCTTCTCATTTGTCTCCCTTACTGTCTATCTGTCTCTCTCTCTGTCACTAAAAATAAAGGGGGGGGACTATTAATCTAATAATTTGCATTGAGAATATTTTTAATTTCAGTAAAACAAATAAGTGACCAATTTCAGTATTCTTCTGTTAAAGGATGTATTTATAGTAGTTGGGAAATGATTGAGTTAATAATTTCTCTCAAAAATATCACAAGGAAACACTCTAGGCCATGGCTTCAAAACTAGTTTATATACTACAACCTCTTAAGGTGGTTTGCCCCGTGCACCTGCCCATTAGTCTTTTAAGAAGACAAGCCCTGTCATGATTTCATTACTTAAGTGTACTCCTCAGAAACACCTAAGTGTGCTGAGTGCTCTAAAGGATGGAGTTTGTTGTTGTTTTTAATGCCTCCTCTTTTTATTGTGTCTTTTGGGTGGCTCATAGAGCAGACAACTTTAGTTGCTACCCATAATTGTTTCCTTCTTTGCTTGGGAGCTGTCCTCTCTTTTCCCATAGCCATATGCTTCAGGGAGACCAGTCTCAGTTCCAGCTGTGTGAAGGAAGGGGTGAGGGTGGTATTTCTTACCCTAGATTGGGATGTGACAAGGACTTGTGAAACAATTATGGCTCTGATGAAATGAGAAGTCTAGGGGAGACATGGGAAATTTTTCCATAGTCTTAAAAGAAGAAGACAAGAAGAAGGTGAGCTCTTCTATTGGGCTTGTTTATGTCTGCATCTGAAGAGGAATAAGGGGCAGCCGCCTTGTAATTAGGAAAAAAGGCTAGCCTAAAAGAGGGAAGGAGAGAAGGGTATAAAAATTCTAAGATGTGGTGATATCATTGCACTGCTGAATTCAGTGTCCCTTCCTTGGGACATTTTGTTAAATAAGATAGTAAAATTTCCCTATTGTTAGACCTATTTTAAGTGAGATTTTTCTGTTATTTGCAGACATTATTCTAACAGTCATCTGTATAATACCAACCCTTGACTAGGTGAAGTATTCACAGAGGCCGGTGTTCTGAAACCCAGTATATGGTCACCTTTGCTCCAGTCAGCATTATACCCAAGCAAAGTATGTTGAAAGCTCTTCTTGGGAACAATGTGGACTTCAACATCAAGAGCATGTCTGTCAAAGATGTTCACTGTGGTAATGTGTCTGGTGACAGGGGAAATGACCCACCAATGAAAGCAGCTGGCTTCATGGCTCAGGTGATTATTCTGAACCATCCAGGCCAAATGAGTGTTGGGTAAGCACCTGTGCTGGACGTCATGCAGCTCACAGTGCTCACAAGTTTGCTGAGTCAAAGGAGATTGATCATTGTTCTGGGGGAAAGCTTGAAAATGGCCCCAAATTTGTAAAGTCTGGTGATACGTCCATCATTGATGTGGGTCCCAGCAAGCCCATGTGTGTTGAGAGCTTCTCTCTCTTCTTCTGAGTTGTTTGTTCACACCATGAGACAGATGGTAACTGTGGGTGTCATCAGAGTAGTGGACATGAAGGTGGCTAGAGCTGGCAAGATAACTGGAGCTGGCAAGATAACTTCATCTGCCCAGAAAGCTCCGAAGGCTAAGTGAATATCATCCCTAATACCGGTGACCTGGGTCTTAATCAGTGGTAGAGGAATGATCTCAGAACTGTTTCAATCGGCCATTTAAGTTTAATAGTGAAAGATGGGTTAATGATAATAATGTATGTAAATCCTTCAGAAGGAAAGGAGAATGACACAGAGGCACTGCGTCTCCTGCCATTTTTATAGCCAGTATAAAAATCTCCTTATCTTTTTCATTTCCTCTCTGAGATTTTCTTGACTCAAGAATTTTTATTAAAAAACTAAAAGTGAAACGAAATTATGCTCACAAAGCGTTATTTTCTGCTGCTAAAATAATTCCTGGGCAGAGAATGCCCTTCAGGGTCCCCAGCCCCAGCCTTGCCTCACCTTCTCCCTGACTGGACGGATGCGGCAGTCCTTCCCAGCACCACACGCCCTTCTCTGCGTCCCTCACCGTCAGGGCGCCATCAGGGCGCACTTACCCCACCCCATCACTCCTGGGCATCTGCACTGACACGAAAGCAGCACTTTCCCACGCTATTATAACTGTTGGTTTCCTCTTCTGTCTTTTTCTCTAGGGTTAGATTGTGACCTCCTTGAAGGCAGAGACTGTATTTCATTCCTATACCCACAAGGATTAGCACTGTACCCAGAATTTAGCAGACTTAAAGTGAATACATGAATGCAAGTAGGAACTAATACATGGTTTCATGCACACATGAGAGAATAAATGAGTAAATGAGTGTTTTAAGAAGACATGGGGAATTTATATGTTCATCTCTAGGATCTGAAAGGTACCATCTTCCTGCCTTGAGGTGTCTACTTGAACAGTTTCTCTGTAAAGTGTAGATAGATGCTTATAAGATAAGTACTCACAATTTGGAGGATGCCTGTATGAATGAGGAACATCCTGAAACCCAAATAAGCATACTTCTTCTTTCCTCTCTTAGGAATAAGCCTCAGTTATGAAAAGCAAAGAGAAAATAAAGGAAAATAAAGAGTATAGAGCAAGCCTTAATCACTTTTTGAAGGGAGAGACATAGTCTCTAACTAGTCAATGCCTGGACGCACAGCGTGGGGAACAGGTTGGGAAGGGCCACTCTTAGTTGTCATTCATAGAAATGGAAATTGGTGCAAACATTTTAGAAGTAATTTTGGGAATATTTATCAAAATTTGAAATGCATATACTATCTGACCAAGCAATTCCAAATTTTCCATTCTCCTAGAATGCTTGCATAAGGGCAGAGATATGAATGTATAAAGATGTTAACTGCAGCACTATCTGTAATAATCAAAACTGGAAAAAAGCCAAATGTCCATCAGTAGGGGCCGGATAAATAAATAATGTTACATCAATATAGTGGAATATGACACAGGAATTTTTTAAGAGGATATAGCCTTTATTTACTGACATGCAAATATATCCAATTTAAATTATTTAGAGATGAAAGCCAAACTGTAGACCACTTTACAGAATGGTATGGTTCCATATTCTAGAAACAAGATGTATATCCTTAGGAGAAAGACAAGAAGATTCTGTCAATTTAATAGTGGCTACCTCTGTGGGGCAGGGGTTGGGTAAGACACCCTGCCTTTTATTTTGTGTATTTACTTTTGTATTTTAAAAAGTTATTCTTAGCAAATGTTTCCTTCTAAATAAACATTGCCTGACCTGGTAGAGTGGATAGAGGGTCTGACTGTGACGCAGAGGACCCAGGTTCAAAACCCCAAGGTCTCTGGCTTGAGCATGGGCTCATCGGGTTTGAACGCAGGGTCTCTGGCTTGAGGGTGGGATCATAATCTCCATGGTCATGGCCACTGGCTTGAGCCCAAAGGTCACTGGCTTGAAGCCCAAGGTCACTGACTTGAGCAAGAGTTCACTCGCTCTGCTGTCCCCCCCCCCCCAGTCAAGGCATATATGAGAAAGCAATCAATGAACAACTAAGGTGCCGCAACAAAGAATTGATGCTTCTCATTTCTCTCCCTTCCTGTCTATATGTTCCTAACTCTGTCTCTCTCTGTCTGTCACAAAAAAAATAAAATATATATTTTTGGACTGTCATCCAAACAACCAAGCTATCTGTCAGCGCTTAATTTTTTTTTCCAGAGAGACAGAGAGAGGAAGAGAGAGGGGAAGAGGGGAGGGAAGCGTTCATTTGTTGTTCCACTCACTCGTGCATTCTTTGTTTGCTTCCTCTGTGTGTCCTGACCTGGGATCCAACCTGCAAACTTGTTGTTTCGAGATGATAATGTTTTTTTTTGTTGTTGTTTGTTTAAAAAAAAAGATTTATTTTGCCTGACCTGTGGTAGCACAGTGGGTAAAGCGTCGACCTGGAATGCTGAGGTTGCCGGTTCGAAACCCTGGGCTTGCCTGGTCAAGGCACATATGGAAGTTGATGCTTCCTGCTCCTCCCCCCTTCTCTCTCTCTCTCTCTCTCCTCTCTAAAATGAATAAATAAAAATATATTAAAAAAAAGATTTATTTTTTTAATTTTTATTTATTTACTTTTTTACAGGAACAGATAGAGTCAGAGAGAGGGATAGATAGGGACAGACAGACAGGAACAGAGAGAGATGAGAAGTATCAATCATTAGTTTTCGTTGCCCTTGCGACACCTTAGTTGTTCATTGATTGCTTTCTCACATGTGCCTTGACCGCGGGCCTTCAGCAGACCGAGCAACGCCTTGCTGGAGCCAGCGACCTTGGGTCTAAGCTGGTGAGCTTTTTGCTCAAGCCAGATGGGCCTGCACTCAAGCTGGCGAGCTTGGGGTCTCGAACCTGGGTCTTCTGCATCCCAATCCGACGCTCTATCCACTGCACCACTGCCTAGTCAGGCGATAATGTTTTTTTTAAAAAATCCCTGGTTTCCAGAGTATTCTGATGAATGAGCTAAAATGTAAGACCTTAGCATATAAATCCTGGGTGATCTGGAGCCCCAGACTCCCCTCTAGCCACCTCCCCTCCCACATCCCCCTTTATGCCAGCCTAGCCCCACCTCACTGCAGTTCTCTAGCACAGCAGGTGATTTCACAGCCCTGTGCCTTTGCTCTGTGCATGACATGCTCTTTGCAGGGCAAACTTAGAAGAGGCACTCTCCTTTTAAGTGTCCGCTGTCACTGCAGCCTCTCTTGAGTGTCCTTTCTTCAGCCCCCACCCCCAGCTTCAGATAGAATTTACTGCTTTCTTCTTTGTTTCACTCTGTGATTCTTGCTCATTTCTGTGTCTGCTTCATCCCATGAGACTGTCTGACTTCTCTCTAAGCATATTCGTTGCCCTAACGCGTCTGGTCAATAAATTGAGTGAGAAAGAAAAGAAAATGTTTTGGCTTAATTAGTTGATGGTTGGTTTCTAAAGTAAGAGATTGTATATATACCTACTCTGGTTTTCTAGCCAAAATATTTGTCATATATCATGATGGTAAGTAGGTTTTGAGATATACTATAAAAGAAATATACTTCTTTGAAGTAAAATAAAATAAAAATATGACCAAAAAGTACTTCCTTTTCAAGCTGTATCCATTAAAACTAAGAGGTAGGAGAGGTATCATTTGTATAGAACTACACAGATGGTCAACTTTTCAATTGTCTCTGTAAGTTAAAAATACTAATGTGCCCAACAGCTATTGCCGCCTCTGACCCTGTACTACAGAACAAAGTTACGGTTTGTGGGACCCATGAATGCTGTGTCCTCCAGTGCCTAGGGTGTTATCAGTGCTACTGTGGTCCAACTGCCCAACCCCCAATTGGCAGCTAGTTTTCATGCTGTATGTTGTTAACCTCCTGGAAGTTCCACCACTACCCTATTCACCTCCATAAACACTCTTTTAAAAAGATTTTATTTATTGATTTTACAGAGAGAAAAGGGTGGGGAGGATCAAGAAGTATCAACTCAAAGTTGCTTTACTTTAGTTGTTCATTGATTGCTTCTTATATGTGCCCTGACCTGGCAAACCCAGGGTTTTGAACCAGCAACCTCAGCACTCCAGGTTAACACTTTATCCCAGTGGTTCTTAACCTAAGTTCTATCGAACCGTAGGGGTTCGATGAGTTGGTCTCGGGTTCGGAGAAGCCTCTGCCGCGGAGGCCAGAATAAAGTAATACCGTAATTTGTTGTGAGTTCATGCACTTTGTTGGTTTTGTTCTTTGAGCAAGGTGATGTTCATGCACAGCTCATTTTGTGCACCAGTAAAAAAACATATACCTATGTCTTGAATTTGAAAAGAAAAATCATATTTTATTTATCACTAAAGAAGGGTTCGGTGAATGCACATATGAAACTGGTGGGTTCGGTACCTCAAAAAAGGTTAAGAACCACTGCTTTATCCACTGTGCCACCACAGGTCAGGCTATAAACACATTTTTTTTTGTCCCCTCTTCCTTGAATGTTCTGATGTAGAGATTGCAGAAGAAGCAGGATGTTCTTGCTAGGATTTTGAAGTAGGGTAAAATGGTAGAGAAGTAGACACGTTTCTCATAATCTTCATTAAAACTTAAATTATATTTAGCATAGAAAACATGGAATTAAATGTACTAGGTTTGATACTATTATTTGTACTACATTTGAGGTATAATTGAAAGTTAGTGAGCCTGTTTAAGAAACCAGAAACAGAAATTTACCTTGTAGTCTGAATTCCGAAGGACTTGAAAGCAAATTGTGTTCCAAAGCACAAGGTTCATTTGAAAACTGAGGACTTTGTACTCAAGTGAAGAGGAAAGCCCTGACCAGTGGTTGCACAGTGGATAGAGCATCAACCCAGAGTGCTGAGGTTATTGACTCAAGCCTAGATCTCCAGTTTGATCCCCGATCAAGACACAATCGATGGATGACAACTACGTGGAACGAGTTGATGCTTCTCTATCTCTCTCTATCTTCATCTCTCTCCCTCTATATTAAAAAAAATCAAGACAAAGGGAAAAATAAGATAAAGAACATCTCTGATGATACATAATTTAGAAACAGCTTACAAGTAATTGCCATGGTAGAAATACGCACTTTTCACTGTATTTTATACCTTTTCAATTTTGTACCATGTGCAGGTGATAATTATTTCTCTAGTAAGATTAGTTCTATTTTAAAACTGTGAAAAGTTAAAAACAACTTAAAAGTTACTGACAAATTATATATTTAGAACATTTCTCTAGAATACAAGTGAACATATACTTTTTAAATTCTGGCGTCTTTCTCTGTCCTGTTGTTGAACTTGAACCTGCTTAGTTATGGTGCTAATAAACCTCAAATAATCTAACATTGTTGTAAAAATTACTCTACATGCTGGCTACCCTTCCTGGTAAAAATAACTATGCCATGTGAGGATAACTTGTTTTACCTTAAGTATAAAATAGCTATCTTTAGTGGGAATATTGATTCTCCAGTTTTGGTGTTTTGTCCTCATTGAAAAGATGCCAATTAGCATAATCTTTCAGACCCCTCTCTTTCCCTGCACTGTACCCTAAGAAGGAGAAGTGACCTACCTTACCATGAACGTGGATGCGGGAACCAAGCAGTCAGAGCCTGACTCTCCCTCCTTACTTCTGCTTGGGAACCAACTGCCCAGAGGAAGCACTCCTGTCTCTAATCCACAGTGTTATAAGGACTAGACCCCATATAGGAGGCCAGTGGTGGTCCACATCTGAGTGGGTCAGTCTAACTCTGGGTTTCAGTATTGCTTACAGACATAAGCCACATTTGTCAGTATGGTAGAGGTTTACTGCTGTTTTATTGCTGGTGATTTTATTTTATATTTCCCAGATCACTAAAAAGCTGAGTATTTTTAGATATGTTTGCATTTTCTTTGTGTTCTTGCTTCTTATGATATTTAGTTTTTTAGTCCATGAGCATCAGATGTTAATCAATTCATTTTTATTTAAATGTTATTTAAAGTCTTTCAATGAAATTTTTTAAATTTTCCTGTAAAAGACTTGCACATCTTTTATCAAGATTTCTTTCCAGATATTTTGTTTGGTTGCTGTTGTAAACTACTTTTTTTTTTTTAAGTGAGAGGAGGGAATATACAGAGACAGACTCCCACATGCTCCCTGACTGCAACATAGCCAGAAACCCCTGTCTAGGGCCAATGCTCTGCCCACCTGGGGCCTCAACAAGCTATTCTTAGCGCCTGAGGTGAAGGCTCAGAGAGCCATCCTCAGCAACCTGGGCCAACATGCTCAAATCAGTCAAGCCATGGCTGCAGGAGGGGAAGAAAGAGACAGAAAGAGAAGGAGGACGGAGAAGGGACGACCAGTAGATGGTCGCTTCTCCTGTGTGCCCTGACCAGGAACCAAACCCAGGACTTTCACACACCAGGTTGATGCTCTACCACTGAGCCAACCAGCCAGGGCCTAAATAGTACTTTTTTTCTTTTTAGTTAGAGGAAAGGAGGCAGAGACAGACTCTTGTATGCACTCTGACCAGGATCCACCAGGAAAACCCACTAGGGGCCGATGCTCTGCCCATCTATGGCCCTTGTTTGGTTGCAGCCAGAGCCATTTTTTAGCACCTGAGGTAGAGGCCATGGAGCCATCCTCAGTGCCTGGAGCCAACTCTCTCCAATCCAGTCATGGCTACAGGAGAGGAGGAAAAGAGAGAGAGGGAGAGAGAGAGAATTGAGAGGGGTAGGGGTAGGGAAGCAGATAGGTGCTTCTCCTATGTGCCCTGTCTGGGATCAAACCCGGGATGTCCACACACTGGGCTGACACTCTACCACTGAGCTAGCCGGCCAGGGCCTAAACAGTACTTTTAAAATTACTTTCTCTAACTTGTTTTTGTTATTTAGAAATGCAATCACTTTACATATTGATTTTTTAATCCAGAAGCTTTATTACATTCATTAAATTTAATAGTTTATCTGGAAATCTCTTGAGTTATTCCATATAGGAAATTATATTATCTACAAATGAAAGTTTTGATTTTTCTTTCTTGATTCTTATTCCATTTCTTTTTCTTAATCTTAACACACTGGCTAAAATCTCTGGTTCAATATTGAATAGTCATGATAGTGAATGTCCTTGTTACAAAATAGAAAATTAATAAATGTCATAGTAGTGGATAGCCTATTTTTTTTCTTTTGGGAATTTCTATTCAAACTGCATTGGATTAATAGATTAATTTGACATATTTTCAATTTGGATTTTTCCTAAAATAAGAACATGACATATTGCCTGACCAAGTGGTGGCACAGTGGACAGAGCGCTGGACTGGAACATGAAGGACCCAGGCTTGAGACCCCAAGGCCGCCAGCCTGAGCGTGGGCTCATCTGCTTTGAGCAAGGTTCACCAACTTGAGCCTGGAGTCGCTGGCCTGAGCACAGTGTCACCCGGTCTGCTGTAGCTCCCCCAACACCCCCGCCAAGGCACATATGAGAAAGCAATCAATGAACAACCCAGGCGCTACAACAAAGAATCGATGCTTCCCATCTCTCTCCCCTCCTATCCGTCCGTCCCCATCTGTCCCTCCCTCCATCTCTCCCTGTCTGTGTCACTCACACACACACACACACACACACACACACACACAACATGACATATTGCTCTATTTTTTTTTCAGATTTAACTTTGTAACTTTTAATAATATTTTATTGCCCTGGCTGGTAGCTCACTTGGTTTAGAACATGACTGTCATGTCAACATGACAAGGTTATGGACTTGAGCCCTGGTCAGGGCACATATAAGAATCAACCAATGACAGAATGAATGAATGAATGAATGAATGGGACAGCAAATCGATGCCTCTCTTTCTCTCTCTCCGTCTCTCTCTCTTCCTTTCTAAAAGTCAATAAATAAAATTGTTTATATTTTTTAAAAATAATATTTTATCATTTCTCTGTAAAGCTCTTGTATGTTTGGCTAGTTTTTTAAAAAGGTAATTCATAATTTTTATTGCTATTGTAAATTATATCTCGTTATTTATTTATTTATTTTTGGTAAATTATATCCTTTTAAATTTTATTTCTATTTAGCTATTTCTGATATATGGGACAATTATTAATTTTTGTAGTTTGATCTTATAGCCAGCAATACGGCTGTATTTTGTTTTATAAATACTATTAATTTTTTGCTAGATATTCTTGAATTTTCTTGTTTAAAAATCTTTTTAAAAAATGTATTGAAGCCCTGGGCAGTTGGCTCAGTGGTAGAGCATCGGCTTGGTGTGCGGGATATCCCATTCTTATTTCTGATTTTACAGGGAATTCTCTCAACATTTTGGCATTAAATATAGCATATGTATGGATCTCTAAACAATATGTCATTACATATAAACATGTTAAATCAATCTTTCATTTCTAAAAAAGGTAATAACATCTTTTTATGTATGAATATTTGCTGTTTTTTAGGATTTTTGTATCTATGCTCATGAGTGAGAGTAATCTGTAGTTTTTCCTTTTTTTGTACTAGATTTCATATGAAGATATTTTAATGTCATAAAAGAAATCTGAGGAGTCTTTATTTCTATCTGAAAATATTGTATAAGAATTGAAATTATTCTGTTTAAGTCACCTTTATCCTTAATATTTTTGTTTTATCTATCAATTATTGAGATATATTCTTCCACTAAGGTTGATTTTTTTTCTTTTAATTGTTGAGGTTAGTGTGTTTTATGTATACAGTGAGTACTGAACACGTGGCTTTATTTTTAGTTTATTATACTGTGCTTTTTATTTATTCACTTGAATATTTGCTAAAATATGCCTGTGAATGTTTTCTGGATACAATGATCTTTTTGGAACAGTTTTTTTTTTTAATTTTTAATTTTTGAAAAACCTTTAATAGAAAGATCAAAATATAGGAGGTTGAAAGAGAGCTGCCTCCACTACTAGCCCTGAAAGGGCAAGGGGAATAAGTGGCCCCTGGAGCTCAGAGTACTATAGCTGCAGGGGGTTGCTGCCTAACAAGGATGCTGCATTTTGGGAGAGAATTTCAGCCACTACCAAACCTTGGTCTTTTAGAGCGAAAGCCAGGGAATCTATACCTGGGTTTTTCCCCTTACCCTTCCTCTCCTCTCAGTGCCTTAAATGGAAGTCACAAGGGAGGAAGGGCCAGGATGATGTGTGATCTTTTTTTTAAAAATTAATTTAATTAATTGTTTTAACATAGATTCTAGGGTGACCCCGACTGCATTCGCCCTCCCCCATATTCCCCTCAACATCTCCCTTACCCCCCTCCCTACATTGCCCTCCCCCCTTCCCTTCAGGCTTATCCCACCCTATCATGCCCTTTCCCTCTGACCTCTTTTCCTCTGGTCCCTTTGATCCCTCCTCTGTCTCAATTCCTTGGAACAGTTTTTAATTTCTGCTTTAATTTTTTAAATTTCTTTCAGTTTTGTAAGTTATATTTTTCTAAAACTTTATTTCATGTTTTCAAATTTATTGTCGCAAACTGTTCATATGAATAAATATTTGTTGAGGGAATATGATGTATTATGTATTGTATATTTGTGCTCTCAACTCCATTTTTCTTTCTTTTTTTTTTTTCACAGATTTTAAACATCTCTTTTGAGATGGAGTTGATAGACAATAAGCTGTACATATTAAAGTGTACAATTTGATAACTTTTGATATATGCAAACCATTACTGTCTATAATCAAGATAGTGAATGTATCCATCACCGCCAAAAATTTTCTCATGTTTCTCTGTAAGTCTCTTTAGAGTACTCCATCAGTGCCCATGAATCATGGAATTTTTCTAGACTGGCTGGTGGTAGAAAGCGCTATTTCTGGCTTTTTGTAAACTCCAGGTACTCTCTTCTTAAATACCTTCGGATGTTCCTTTCTCTGGCCTAACATAGTTTCTTGTGCATGTGCAGATGTCCCAGGTCCTGTCTCTGAGAAACTCTTTCAAGTCTAGTACTCTGTCCTGAAAACTCTAGCTTTCCTGGTCTCCCTGAACTCCCAGCTCTGTATTCTTGGGGAATCAACTCAGCAACTCAGAGATCTGCTGGGCTTCACCTAGATTCCCCCTCCCCTCCATTGTTGCCTGGAAACTCTCAAAACAGTACGTTCCAATTATAGGGCTCTCCTTGTTTGTTTTCTATTTTTCAGGAATCACTGTTTTTTGTTCTTTGATGTCCAGTGTCTTAAAAATCATTGTTGCACATATTTTGTTTGTTTTCTTGTTGTTTTAGGCAGGATGATAAATCTGGGTCCCGTTACTCTACTGGCCAGAGTGGACAATAATATACTTTTCTGTTTTTAATGTTTACAGCATCTTGTTTTCTTTTTCAATTTGTTTATTCTTCCTCTTTTTTCCCTTGAATAAACTTGCCAGAGGTTTGTCTAGTCATTTTAAGTAAACAACTTTTGTTTGCTGATCTGTCCTCTTATATATATTTAATGTAATTAATTTCAGCTCTTATTTTTATTTCCTTCCATTTATGCATTACTTACTCATTTTCTCTAACTTAGAAAAATAATATCAAGTCCTTCTTATTTTCTTGTGGAAGTATTTAAGATAAGTGTATCTCTGAGCAACTCATTAGCTGCATCTAATAGGGTTTGTTTCATACTATTTTTGTGGCTCAATTTTAAAGAATTTCTAAATTTTATGATTTTTTTTCTTTGACTCGTGAATTTTTAGAAGTGTTTTACAAGTTCTGTGTGGATTTTTCCTTGTTTTCTTTTATTATTAATTTCTAACTTAATTGCATTATAATCAGAGAGAGTTATCCTTGAGCTAGAGTTGACAGACAATAAACCGCACATATTTAAAGTGTATAATTTGATAAGTTGCAGCCTATGTAACACCCATGACCCCATCAACACAATCTAGATAAGTTAGTCATCACTCAAAAGATTCCTCATGCTCCTTTGTAATCTTGATGGGGTCTCAAATAGATAGGACTGAAATATAGAATTTTTTTTATTATTAAACTTTAATGGGTCCCAAAATTCTGTGACAGATTTTTGGCAAGTTGTTTCCTTTTAAAAGTATTGATTTTAAAATCTAATAACTTAAAATTGCCCCCCCAACATGATATAGACTGAACATTCAGAAATAATCAGAAAAGTAATCGGCATTGGAATATATAGTGAGAGGGATATTCCAGTTGAAAACTAGCAAAGGAATGGCATCTAATATATTTTTATATCGCTTTAATTTAGTTATATTCCTTTACTTCCAAAGAGGTACACCAATTGCTCATAACAAAACCTCATATTCAGTGAATAAAATAAAAACATGGGGGAAAAGCAGAACAGCATTTTTCAAAGTGTATTTCATAGAATGAGAATAGGTGGTGTGTGAAATATAAAGTTCTGTGACCAAATGTGTGTGCAATATAAAGACCAAATGAGCTTGAGAAATACTTAAAATGAAACAGTATTTTGTTTTCAGAACTTTGCAGAGCCTTTAGGTGCTAATGGATATGGTGAATGAACAAGAGTGTATGCACACTTTCCTGCTCCAGCACCCTTTCTGCTGGGATGGGAACGCAGCTCTTCAGCTGGCAGCAGGAACAACTGGTGCTGAATGAAACCAGCATGCCTCAGTAACAGCACAAGTGCTTTGTACCTACTTTCCCCTCTTCAAGGACTGAGGATTTATAAAATTGGTAATCTTTTGCCTGACCAGGCCATGGTGCAGTGGATAGAGTGTTGACCTGGGACACTGAAGACCCAGGTTCAAAACCCTGAAGTTGGCTTGAGTGTGGGATCATAGACATGATCCCATCGTTGCTGGCTTGAGCCCAAAGGTGACTGGCTAGAGCCCAAAAGTTGTTAGCTGGAGCCTAAGGTCGCTGGCTTGAGCAAGGGGTCGCTGGCTCAGCTGGAGTCCCTCAGTCAAGGCACATAAGAGAAAGCAGTCAATGAACAACTAAGATGCCACGACAAAGAATTGATACTTCTCATCTCTCTCCCTTCCTATCTGTCTATCCCTGTCTGACCCCCCTTGATTAAAAAAACTGGTAATATTTACTGCATCTCTTTTTTTGATTGATAGAGAAGGAGAGTGAGGGAGAAAGGAATTGAGATAGAGAGACCGAGAGGGGAAGAGAGAAAGAGAGAGAAAAAGAAGAATCAACTAGTTGTTCCATCTAGTTGCACACTCATTGATTGCTTCCTGTTTGTGCCCTGAGTGGGGAATGAACCTGTAACCTCAGTGCACTGGGATGATGCTTTATCGCTTCATACACTGAGCCACATCATTTAAAAATTTTTTTTTACTACAAGATGTGACAGTTAAATACAGTGACAGCCAATACAGTTTCAGTGACTGACATTCATGCTAAGGCATCAGCAAGCAGTTTTAGCCACTATCAGTAAAAAAGGCAGTCTGTCTTAGCACCCCTTGAAAGGGCTGCTTGGATGACAAGGATCAGCAGATCACATTTTTGAAAAAGTCTGAAATAGAAAAGAGAAAGGGGGTGGTGGCAGGATTGGCTAGGAGGTGTTAAGATCCAGGAATGTGGGGCTTTAACTGAAACTGATGAGAAAATTGAGGAGTGTGCAAACTGTTTAATACACACTTAAGTTAGGGAGATATGGGGATGTCTAAACAAAATACATCTTTGGAAGCAGGAAGTTGTAGCAAATAAAAAGGGAAATATTCCCACAATGTGACTGTCATTAGTTATTCATGTAAGAACAATTTAGTAGTATAAATTAGTTAACATGGGTTCCCAGAGCTGACTCTTTACAGATGACATACACTAGATAATGAAAAGAGGGCAGGACAGAACATCCCTTTCCTTAGCATTGGTCTACAAAGGGTGGGACTTTAATGCTCTACAGCCCAAAGACCATTTCAAAATATAATCAAATTTTCCACATTCATTCTTGATATTCCAATTCCTGACTTCCTCCTTGTCTTATAATTCAGGACAGGATTTATTTTTCTGATGAAGCCCACCTTAGTGGACTGTAAAGCCAGTAGCCACGGCCACCATCACAGCCACCTGGCCCATGCAGACTCACATTAGATTCGGACAGACGGTATTGAAACAACAGAGCCAAAAACTGGTGAGCCATCACCTTTAACCCTAGCTTGATCGAGGCGGGCTAGAAATACACAAAGTGGGAAAACACTTCCCTTTCTATTCAGAGCTCCCAAAGCCACTGACTAAACCGAGTTTCCTAGAATCAAAGGTATCTACCTCATCATCCTTATTCACCTCTGTTTCCTATCTCCTTCTCCCTGCACAAACTCTGTACAAACTGGCTTCTCCCTCAGCACTTCACCATCTTGGCTGCTTCTCCTGGCCTCCTCCACATGGCCTTTCTCTGCTCTCCTCCGTAATGCTAATCTCAGGAACTGAGAGAGAGAGAGAGAGAAAGCAAGCTCCCAGTCTGCACCACTTTGTAGTGTAGATCAGGGGTAGGGAATGTTTTTGGCTCTGAGCCATGAATGCCACATGTTTTAAAATGTAATTCTATGAGAGCTATACAATATGTTTAAAACTAAATATAAGTAAATGTGTGCATTTTATGTAAGATCAACACTTTTAAAGTACAATAAGTCTCTGAATTCTTTTTAATAATGTTGTAATGCTGTTGCTAACCAATGATGAATAAAGTACTTCTTACCATTAATGCGATTTCTGGTGCTGCATGGTTTTGCTGATGGCTTTGTAGTCTGGTTGATACGTGGTGAGGTTAAACTTCATGCAGGCGTTGAGACTTCCATCCGTTAAACGTGATCGTAGGTTGTTCTTAACGTTCTTTAGATGTGAGAAAGACTGCTCACATGCATATGTAGAGCCAAACATTGTCAGTACAGCAATACTCACACGCCGCAGTGTGTGCTATGTGACCGGGAGTGCGTTCCAAGTTTTGACAATCAGCTGGTCCGCGGGTTAAAGTTGTTACATTTCCCCCCACTATCGTGCAAGTCTTTCCAAATCTTCATTCAGTGACTTGAACTTATTCACCCTCATGTCTGATGCCTTCAGGTCAGCAGCTTGTAGCTCCAAATCTCTGATGAGAAACCAGGGATGTAACTCAGGTCGGTGCTGTCCACTGCACACATGTGTGGATGGGTGATGAACTTAAAAAGATAAGTGCGCTCACGAAATTCTCCAAAGCACGCTTTAAATGACTGCAGGAGATTAGATGTGAAGCCCGCTAGCTGCTGGAGATCAAGATGTTGAGCAGGGTCACTTGCTGTGCATGCACCTTTAAACTCTCCCAGTTTTTCAAAGTGTAGTAAACAACCTGTTTCAATGTCGGCATTGAAGAGTTCCAGCTTGTTTTCAAATGCAAACACTGCTTGTTCAAGGGATAAGACTATTTCTAACGCCTTACATTTTCACATTGAGCTGGTTCAGATGTTCAGTCATGTCCACGAGATAGTAGAACTTCAGGAGCCACTCAGTGTTAGCTAACTCAGGATGCTCGACATTTCTCATTTCAAGAAAAGTCAGAATTTCTCTCAGACAAGTCACGACACAGCTGAGCATCTTCCCTCTTGACAACCAACGCACATTGCTGTGCAGAAGCAGACCAGGATAATTATTCCCAACTTCATCCAGCAGTGTTTTAAACTGGCAATCATTTAAAGCTCAGGCAACAATAAAGTTGACCACCCTAATGACCAGTAACATCACCTCACCAAGCTGGTTGCCACACATCTGAGCACAAAGCACGTCCTGATGTAGGATGCAGTGAAAATTTAAGATAGGTTTATTTTCCTGTCCATGAAGAAGCACTACGAATACTCTGTTTTTCCCCACCATGCACGGAGCACCATCAGTACACACCGAAATAAGTTTATCCATGGGTAGATTTTTTTCTTTAGCGAACTCAGTGAAAGACTTGAATAAATCCTCCCCTCTTGTTATCTTTTTCATAGGCAAAACAGCAAGACTTTCCTCACGTAGTGTGTCACTGACAGCATACCTTGCAATCACGCTGAACTGGGATAAATAGCTTACGTCTGTTGACTCATCCAAAGCGAGAGAAAAGAATGGTGCTGCATTTATGTCCTTCTCTTGTGTTGCCTCAATTTGATTTGCCATCATGATGGTATTATCATGAACAGTTCTTGCTGACAGAGGCATGTCTTTTATTCATTTGATTATTTTGTCTTTATCTGAAAAGTCGTCAAAAGTTCACTGGCAACATTAAGCATGAATGTTTTGGCATACTCCCCATCTGTGAATGGCTTTCTATTTCTCACAATTGCTAAAGCACCAGGAAAGCGTTGCTAGTAGAATTCCAGTCACCTTGTTGGGTCCAAACACGGAGTTGCTGCTAAGTAGCTTGCACTCTGCACGGTAGCTCTTGACATGCTTTCTTCCTGCTGTCCTCTGCTAGATATTTTGATGCAAATGCAGTATTGGCGTGCCTCAAAGTGCCGCTTTATATTTGACCGTTTCATCAATGCAATTTTATTGTTGCATATTAGACACACTACAGAACCTGCTCTCTCCACAAAGGCAAATTCCTCTGTCCATTCCTGCTTAAAAGTATGATACTCCACATCTTTTTTTCTTTTAGCAATCTTCTTCAAAAGGATTTCTGCAATTAACTAGCTGACTACTTGATTAAAAGGAGGGAAGTTTACTTTCTGACCTCACAGTGACCCATGTACGTTACACATTATCCAATAAAAGTTTAGTGTTGTCTTGGAAGACAGCTGTGATTGGCTCCAGCCACCCGCAACCATGAACATGAGTGGTAGGAAATGAATGGATTGTAATACATGAGAATGTTTTATATATATATTTTTTTTAATATATATTTTATTATTATTAATTCTAATGGGGTGACATCAATAAATCAGGGTACATATGTACAATGAAAACATCTCCAGGTTAGAGAATGTTTTATATTTTTAACGTTATTATTTTTTTTATTAAAGATTTGTCTGCGAGCCAGATGCAGCCATCAAAAGAGCCACATCTGGCTCTCGAGCCATAGGTTCCTGACCCCTGGTGTAGATTTAAAACCTTTAATCCAATATACAAACAAGGAAGTCTCTGATACAAAGTCACTTATCTGAAGCATAATGGGATTCCTCATGAGAATGTACCACCCCATGTCAAAAAGGGTGGGAAAGGCTTAGTCCTAAAACCAAGCCCCAAGCTACAAGGATCCAGCCTGCCCACAGCCTCTACCCCTAACACAGATTAACATAATCACGCCCATCCCAAGCAAGAAGGGCAACTAATATCCCCTGGGCGATGGGCTTCCACGTGGGCAGCGCCATCTTTAACAAAGTGAGCATAATATATTTTATCTGCCTAACATGGGCTTCATTTCTATCAAGCACATCTCTGTCTCTACATCACACTAAATTTCTCCCTGTCTTGCCATGGGAGCTTTGGGACTTACATTTTGAATTATTTCTCCTCCCTTTCCATTTACCCTCCTCCCTCTCCCTTTAGTCCAGCACATGGTATACCTAATATGTGATGGGACATGGTCGTGGTGGTGGTGGGGGGTATTTTAATAAGAGGCTGATTTTGCATGTCTTTGATTCTGCTTTCACTACATAGCAACGTTCTCGGTTACTTAGTGATTTATAGCATTGAGATCTTTTAATAAAAAAGGCTTGGTTTGGAGAATTAGTGATGATAGAAACATAACTTAACAATAAAAGAAATAATTTGTATGCTTAGAATGCTTTCCCAGAAAGAATTCCAAAGTATTCTAAAAATATGACCCACTTTGCTCAAATCCCCGCAGCAAGGGCCTGTCTTCTGTTTTATAAGTGGAAGGGGAATTTCCAGTATCTTGCTCCCAGGAGGAAGATAAAAGGATGAGTGTTCCTAAAAAGGCTGGGTAAGGGAAACCTCTCCTCTCCTCAGGCAACTTCTGTCCCTAGGTGTAGAGCATAACCCTTGGCCTTTTGTGACTGGAATAAAGCACATTCTGATCCATAAGTAGTCCCTCAGGGCTCCTGTTATGCAGCTGAACCATGTTCTGGGATCCTGAACTATTACTAGCCTGGGTTGCTGTTTAAAAAAAGAAAAGGAAAAAGGAAATGTGTCCCTGGCCAGGTGACTCAATGGATAGCATCAGCCTGCTGTACTGAGTTTGTGGGTTAAATCCCTGAGCGGGGCACACAGAAGAAGCAACCAATGATTATACAACTAAATGAAACAACCAAGTGGAACAATGATGCTCTTCTCTTTCTTTTTCTTTTCTTCTCTCTCTCTCAAATCAATGGAAAAAATAAATAATAATAAAAAAGAAAATATGCAATTATGTTAATTTTTTCAAGTGAGGGATGGGGCGTGCTCAAGTAAGGAAAATATTTGCAGAAACATGATATCAGTGCCTGATTTAATTTGGTAGAAGCTAGATCTTTAAAAAAAACTAACTACACAAATGATTATATGCAATAAACAACACAGGACTCCATTTCATATGGCAACTAAAGCTGATCTTATATTAGAATAAAATCCCAAGTCAACAGCAATTTAAAAAACATATCCCAAAAGGAAAAGTAACTACAGAATAACAGAAAAGACCAAATGTGGAAATGGGGAAGGTTGACTGAGAACATTTGATTTCTTCAAGGGTGTTGGACAGATGAAATATATTATGCTCACTTTGTTAAAGATGGCGCTGCCCACGTGTAAGTTTTTAGAGTAAACTTTTCCCCATGCCCTTGACTGATTGGATGATGTAGGGTGGTGCACTCTCATGAGGAATCCTCCCAGTATGTCTCAGATAAGTGAATTTGTGTCAGAGAATTCCTTGTTTGTAGATTGGATTAAAGGTTTTGAATCTACACTATAAAGTGGGGCAGGCCGGGAGCTTAGGTTCCTGAGGTTAGTATTAGAAAGGAGAGCAGATTAAGGTCACACGGAGGACAGGAGAAGCAGCCAAGATGGTGGAGTACTGAGGGAGAATCCAGTTTGTGCAGAGAGAAGGAGATGGGGAACAGAGTGAATAAGTCTGGTGAGCTGGAAACCTTTGATTCTAAGAAACTCGGATAAGTCAGTAGCTTTGTGAGCACTGAATGAGTGAGTTTTGGAGACCAGTGTGTGTTTTTGCTTGCCCACCGGGTACAAGCTAGAATTAATGCTGATGGCTCACCAGTTCTTGGCTCCGTTGTTTCATTACCAACTGTCTGAATCTAATGCGAACCTGCACTGGCCAGACTGCTGTGATCCTGACCCTGACTACTGGCTTTACAAAGGGTCTTATTAAAACTGGTTCCAGGAACTTGTTTCACAAAGGGCTACAGGCTAGAAAAGTGACAAACCTGATGATCAAATAATTACAATAGGAAGTGATATGATCAACATGGCTATCAGTATAGTCAGGGTGCCTTGGAAACACAGAGGAAGAGGCTATTATTTCTACTTATGGAATTTATGGAAAGTTTAAGAAATACTTAAGAAGAGGTAACATTTGACCTGGATCTGAAAACCAGTTCAACAGGTATACAGGAGAGGAGTATTCTAGGTAGAAAGAATAACACAAATAAAGGCAGAAATATATGAAAGAGGAAGATATCAGTCTCCAAATGTCTCTAGTTTAGGGCTGGTGAGCGGTGCAAATAACGAGACATGAAGATACAGAGATGGGGCAATCACGCTTTTGGGGCTAAAGAGCTTACACTTAAAGTCATGTATATAGTTTTGGCAGAAATTTTGGAAAAAAGAAAGATTGGAGAAAGGCAAGACTGCAAGCAAAGAGGTTAGTTAGGATGCAGTCAAGGTAATGTAGGTATGCTATTGTGAGGGTCTGAAATAGGAGTAGTGAATTAAGGAAATGAGGTCATTGTTCCCAAAGTAATTCAGAAGGCACAAAAGGCACAGGACTTCATGACCAGTTGGATACGGATAGCAAAGGAGAGGGAGGAGTTGAGGGAGTCTGTCCGGTCTTCAGCTTGGAAAAAGGATTAATGTTGATGTCACTGAATATGAAAGCTCCTATAGATTGTTCCAGGAAGAGAGGGACTGTGTTCGAGTATCTATGGTGGAGAGAGTTTTGTATATGGTGCCTGAACAAGTTTGAGTTGGGGAGCACACTGGCCCTCTGACATTTCTCTAACGCCAACTTGGAGTGATGAGTTAACATCCTTAATTCTGAAAGTCTCCAGGAAAGGGACTTTACAATGAGTCTTGTATTAACCATCTTTATATTAACTACACATTTTTTCAAATACCTTTTCATGATCTTTAATTTGTTTCCTTGCTCAGAGGAGCAAAGGGACATCTCCTTAATCCAGGGATCGGGAACCTATGGCTCGCGAGCCATATATGGCTCTTTTGATGGTTGCATCTGGCTCACAGACAAATCTTTAATAAAAAAAGTAATAACGTTAAAAATATAAAACATTCTCATGTATTACAATCCCTTCATTTCCTACTGCTCATGTTCATGGTTGCGGGTGGCTGGAGCCAATCACAGCTGTCCTCCAGGACAACACCAAATTTTTATTGGATAATGCATAATGTACACGGGTCATTGTGAGGTTAGGAAGTAAACTTCCATCCTTTTAATCAAGTAGTCAGCTAGCTAATTGCAGACCCTTTTGAAGAAGAAGATGGCTAAAAGAAAAAAAGATGAGGAGTATTGTACTTTTCAGCAGGAATGAACAGAGGAATTCGCCATGTGGAGAGAGCAGGTTCTGCAGTGTGTGTAATATGCAATGATAAAATTGCATCGATGAAACGGTCAAATATAAAGTGGCATTCGACACACACCATACTACATTTGCATAGAAATATCCAGCGGGGGACAGCAGGAAGAAAGCATGTCAAAAGCTACTGTGCAGAGCGCAAGCTAGTCAGCAGCAACTCCATGTTTGGACCCAAAAAGGTGACTGGAATTAGGCTAACATTGCTGGTGCTTTAGCAATCGTGAGAAATGCAAAGCCTTTCACAGATGGGGAGTATGCCAAAACATTCATGCTTGATGTTGGCAATGAACTTTTTGATGACTTTTCGGATAAAGACAAGATAATCAAACAAATAAAAGACATGCCTCTGTCAGCAAGAACTGTTCATGATAATACCATCATGATGGCAAATCAAATTGAGGCAACACAAGTGAAGGACATAAATACAGCATCATTCTTTTCTCTCGCTTTGGATGAGTCAACAGACGTAGCCGTTTATCCCAGTTCAGTGTGATTGCAAGGTATGCTGTCAGTGACACACTACGTGAGGAAAGTCTTGCTGTTTTGCCTATGAAAGAGACAAGAGGGGAGGATTTATTCAAGTCTTTCACTGAGTTCGCTAAAGAAAAAAATCTACCCATGGATAAACTTATTTCGGTGTGTACTGATGGTGCTCCATGCATGGTGGGGAAAAACAGGATTCGTAGCTCTTCTTCGTGAACATGAAAAGAAACCTATCCTAAGTTTTAATGCATCCTACATCAGGAGGCGCTTTGTGCTCAGATCTGTGGCGAGCAGCTTGGTGAGGTGATATTGCTGGTCATTAGGTCAACTTTATTGTTGCCCGAGCTTTAAATGATCGCCAGTTTAAAACACTGCTGGATGAAGTTGGGAATAATTATTCTGGTCTGCTTCTGCACAGCAATGTGCGTTGGTTGTCAAGAGGGAAGATGCTCAGCTGTGTCGTGACTTGTCTGAGAGAAATTCTGACTTTTCTTGAAATGAAAAATGTCGAGCATCCTGAGTTAGCTAACACTGAGTGGCTCCTGAAGTTCTACTATCTCGTGCACATGACTGAACATCTGAACCAGCTCAACGTGAAAATGCAAGGCATTGGAAATAAGTCTTATCTCTTTAACAAGCAGTGTTTACATTTGAAAACAAGCTGGAACTCTTCAATGCCAACATTGAAACAAGACGTTTACTACACTTTGAAAAACTTGCCTGACCAGGCGGTGGCAAGTGTCGGACTGGGATGCCGAAGACCCAGGTTCGAGACCCTGAGGTCACCAGCTTCAGCGCGGGCTCATCTGGCTTGAGCAAAAGCTCGCCAGCTTGGACCCAAGGTCGCTGGCTCCAGCAAGGGGTTGCTTGGTCTGCTGAAGGCCTACGATCAAGGCACATGTGAGAAAGCAATCAATGAACAACTAAGGTGTTGCAACGGCAACGAAAAACTAATGATTGATGCTTCTCGTCTCTCTCCGTTCCTGTCTGTCTGTCCCTATCTATCCCTCTCTTTTACCCTCTCTCTGTTCCTGTATAAAAAAAAAAAAAAGAAGAAAAACTGGGAGAGTTTAAAAATGCATCCACAGCAAGTGACCCTGCTCAACATCTTGATCTCCAGCAGCTAGTGGGCTTCATATCTAATCAGCAGTCATTCATAGTGCGCTTTGGAGAATTTCATGAGCTCACTTGTCTTTTTAAGTTCATCACCCATCCACACAAGTGTGCAGTGGACAGCACCGACCTGAGTTACATCCCTGGTTTCTCGTCAGAGATTTTGAGCTACAAGCTGCTGACCTGAAGGCCTCAGACATGAGGGTAAATAAGTTCAAGTCACTGAATAAAGATTTGGAAAGACTTGCCCGACAGCAAGCAGAGTTGGCGAACAAACACTAGTGGGGAGAAATGAAACAACTTCAACCCATGGACCAGCTGATTGTCAAAACTTTGAACGCGCTTCCCATCACATACCACACACTGCAGCGTGTGAGTATTGCTGTACTGACAATGTTTGGCTCTACATATGCATGTGAGCAGTCTTTCTCACATCTAAAGAACGTTAAGAGCAACCTACGATCACATTTAATGGATGGAAGTCTCAACGCCTGCATGACGCTTAACCTCACCACGTATCAACCAGACTACAAAGCCATCAGCAAAACCATGCAGCACCAGAAGTCGCATTAATGGTAAGAAGTACTTTATTCATCATTGGTTAGCAACAGCATAACAACATTATTTAAAAGAATTCAGAGACTTATTGTACTTTAAAAGTGTTGATCTTACATAAAATGCACACATTTACTTGTATTTAGTGTTAAACATATTGTATGGCTCTCATGGAATTACATTTTAAAATATGTGGCGTTCATGGCTTTCTCAGCGAAAAATGATCCGGACCCCTGCCTTAATCCCTTCTGTCCAGAAGGAATTCTTCTGGTGGAAGACCTAATGGTGCATTAGCCTTCCAAGAGGCTTATTCCCAGTGTCTGATATCCCTAGCTCTCTGCTTTAGATGGTGTAGGTCAGTGGTCGGCAAACTGCGGCTTGCGAGCCACCTGTGGCTCTCCTGCTCCTTGAGTGTGGCTCTTCCACAAAACACCACGTACGGGCACGCAGGTGTGCACAGGGGTGTAGGTCGGTCAGGTGACAGGAGGTACGGGGAGGATACACAGCGCGGCGGAGGCACGCGTGATTCATGCACAAGGTGAGTGAGCATATGGCTCCCCTTTCCTCTCCCCCTTTCTCCTTTTCCTTTCACCCTTCCCCTTTCCCCCTTTTCCCCTCTCGCTTCCCCCTCCCCTTTCCAAGGTAATCACAGCCTCAGCTTTCACCTTCATTTTTCAGGTGGAGAAAACAAGGCCCAGAGAGGTTGGGAACCACAAAATACCTTCTGCTTCTTTCCCTGCAGTGGTTGGCAAACCTCGGTTTGCGAGCCACATGCGGCTCTTTGGGCCCTTGACTATGGCTGTACCTCAAAGCACCACGTGCGGGCATGCAGGTACACGCAGGGGTGTCAGTAGGTCAGGCGATGGAGACGTGGGGGCGGGGCAAAGGGTGGGTGGGGGGCGTGGCATTCACGCAGGAGTTGAGTGAGCATGTGGCTCGCCAGTCGCAGTTTGCGGACCACTGGTGTATGTGGTTGGTAGTTACTCTGTTGACTAACAGATCTAGTCTAAGAATACTAAAATGTCAGAGCTGGGAGAATATGAGAAAGTCCTGACTCAAATTTCTGTATTTTACAGTTGAATGAATCTTTAAGTTGTTTAAGTTCAGTTCCTTTCACCCTTCCTAAAAGCAAGTATTCTTCAATTTTTAATATATCTGTGGGTTTTTAAAACCGTACTTAATATTTCTTAACCACATTTATTATTTTCAATAGCTTCACATTCCATAGCATGGGTATAACAGAATGACATTCAAATGGTCTCCAGTTTCTGGGGTTGTTTTGCTACTTCTAAAAATTACAATAAAGGATTTGGCCTATATGTCTCTGCTTTTTTGAAGGACTGATATGCTACTTGTAGATACGATAAAAGTGTATTGGCTAGCAGTGATACCCATAGACCTGAGCCCTTCTAGAAGGCAAGAGCTCCGGCCCTCCTCCAGTTGTGTGCCTCCTCATGGGGCAAGGAGTGTGTGGGCCAAAGGAGATGTGCCCAGTTGGAACCTGTGACCCTCTATGTTTACTTCCAAGACACTGACACTCCCTATTTGAAGGTCCTGCGTTCACTAAACTAAAACCAGCTGTCTTCTTCCTAGGTCTATCCTCATGAGGATAGTTTATGCCACCATTGTAAACATCCCTAGATTTAGGGGTTAGCCAAGGGGTGCTGACAGAGTTGGTCAGGCAGGCTAGGGTGTTTATGTGTGTGTGAAAGACTCTTCTACAGAATGATGGTAGGCATACAAAGAGAATGGGGTGGGTATTGAGCCACAGGTTAAGGTAGATTTTACCTTCCGTATTCTACCATGGTCTGGCTTAAATGCTGGGGAGGGCAATAATTTTAAATCTTAAACAGCTCTTCTGGGTTGTATTGACAGTATATTTGTAAAGGTATGGTAATAAAACATTTTATTTAACCGTTTTTTAGCTTAATTTTTAAAAATATTTAAGTATTTAAAACTCTGATATGGCCTGACCAGGCAGTGGCACAATGGATAGAGTGTCGGCCTGGGACATTGAGGACTCAGGTTCGAAACCCCAAGGTCGCTGGCTTGAGTGTGGGCTCATCCAGCTTGAGTGTTGGCTCACCAGCTTGAGTGTGGAGTTGCCAGTTTAAGCGTGGGATCATGGACATGACTCCATGGTTAGTGGCTTGAGCCCAAAGGTCAGTGGCCTGAAGCCCAAGGTACCAGGCTTGAGCCCAAGGTCACTGGCTTAGCTGGAGCCCTCTGGTCAAGGCACATATGAGGAAGCAATCAATGAACAACTAAGGTGCCTCAACAAAGACTTGATGCTTCTCATCTCTCTCCCTTCCTGTCTGTCTGTCCCCTCTCTCTCATACACTAAACCAAATATCAAAACCTCTAATATAAAAACTTACATTTGTTTTCATGCCTGGGATCTGAGAACGTTAGGAGAAGGCCTATTAGTTGGTGTCTGTTTTCAGTAGTATGTGTTCTGATTGATAGGTATCTGTGCTATACTAGTCACTAAATATTTTAAATATCACCCTTGCTGACCTGTATTTCTATTTCTGCAGCATAGAATCCCCATGTGGGATTGCTTAGTGAAAGGATATGTGTAATTCTAATTTTAATTAATATTGACCAATTACCATGTTTTATCATTCACATTTAATGTCCCTAAAATTGAGATACATCTTATAATCAAGGAGAACAAGGTATTGTGTCAAAATATAATTGGCAGGTTTTTATAATCAAGCAAAACAAGGTATTGTGTCAAACTATAATTGACAAATTTTTTCTCTTAGATAAAATAACAGTACATCTTTGCTGTAGACTGAATGTATCCCTCCAAAATTTATATATTGAAACTTAATCCCCAATGTGATAGTATTTGAAGATGGGACGTTTGGGAAAGTGATTAGGTTATGACGATGAAGCCCTTATGAGTGACTTTGGTATCCTTATAAAAGAGAACCCAGAGAGCTACCTCATCCCTTACACTAAGTGAGTATACAACAAGGAAACATCATTGTTTTTTTAAGCTATGACACCAAAAGTGTAACTTTTCTGCCTCAAAGGACATTATAAAGAAAGTAAAAAAAACAACCCATGGAATGGGAGGAAATATTCGTAAATTTAATATCTGATAAGGGACATATCCAGGGTACATAAAGAATTTTTCCATAATAACAATAAAATAACCCAATTTAAAAATAGGTAAAGAATTGAAGAGAAGATTTACAGATGGTCAATAAGCACAGGAAACCATGCTCAACATCATTAGTCATGAACCAGAAATGAAAATCAAAACCACAGTAGATACCACTTCACACCCACTAGCATGGCCTTAATAGAAATAAGCTGGAATAAGAAATGTTGGCAATGACATGGAGACATTAAACTCTTCTTACATTGCTAACGAAATGCTCGGCAGTTGCTGTGGACTGGTTTGACAGTTCCTTAAAATGATAAACAGAGCTATCATATGACCCAGAAATTCTACTCCCATGCATATACACAAAAAAATTGAAACATACTTTCATATAAAAAATCTGTACATAAATGTTCATAGCAGCATTATTTATAATAGCTCAAATGTAGAAACAGCTCAACTATCCATCAATTGATGAATGGATAAACACATGTGGTATATCCATACAACTAACCACCATCTGTCTATAAAAAGAAGCAAAGTACTGTTACATGCTAATCATGAATGAACCTTGAAAACATTGAGCTAAGAAGCCAGTCACAAAGTCTATATATTGTATTATTTCATTTGTATGAAATGTCCAGAATAGGCACATTCATAGAGATAGGGTGTAGATAAGTAAAACGAGAAGGGCAATGGGTATGGGTTTCTTTTTGGGGTGATGAGAGGTTTCTGAAATTAGAGAGTGATGATGGTTACATAATTTTTCGGAATCACTGAAAACCATTGAATTATATACATACGTTAAAAGGGTGAATTTTATGGTATGTCAATTATACCTCAATAAAGCTGTTACTTTAAAACAGTGGCTATTGGTTTTGGTCCCTGGGTCATAGCTTACCAACCTTCTGTTTTAGACAAATATTTATGGTCATGAAAGAAAGGCCACACAAAACTGTTAATAAAAAATAAGTGGTGGACTACAAAAAAGAAAGAAAAATTGACACCAAGCAGTTTGTTTTCCTCCCGATATATATAGCATAGTAGTTAAGGTTATGAATTTGGAACCACCTGATGAAGTTTGAATCCCAGATCTGCCACTAGCTGCCTTTGTGATCTTGGGAATAATAATAGTATCTGCCTTCTAGGGCTGTGGGAAGAATGACATGAGTTAATGTACATAGAGCACTCAGAGCAGCGCTGGCACATAATTAGCCCCCAGTGAGTGTTGGCTCTTTTATTATTCACTTTAATTCGAAAAGCAGCCTGAGTAATTTAGTAAGGTGATTTTTATTTGGTCTCACAACCAATCATCTAATAAGAATGTCCTCTGTTTGCACTATCAGGTCACCATCAGATCATGTAGCTAACAGCAAAGAAAATGAGGATGGGCCATCATTATGCACTGAAAATATGTTCTTATCTCTAGGAAATACTGTTAGTACCCTGAAAGGTGTTTCTTTTTCAATATCTGAAATATACTGTGGGAAGTTAATTAGCTCTCTCACTCTAATTCCTAATGTCAGCTGTGACATCACAAAGCAAGCTTCCAGATGGCACCAGCTGAGACCTTGACCAGGTTTCTTTGAGCACTGGTGCCAAAACACAAAGGACCCAGCAGTCTAATCACAATTTGCATGCTAATGGGTAGAC
Organism: Rhynchonycteris naso; assembly: GCA_037038555.1. Classification (NCBI taxonomy): domain Eukaryota; kingdom Metazoa; phylum Chordata; class Mammalia; order Chiroptera; family Emballonuridae; genus Rhynchonycteris; species Rhynchonycteris naso. The sequence continues at coordinate 37,134,695 of CM072997.1, read as the reverse complement.
CCTTGCAAATGAGGTTAAGTAGAAAATCAGTAAAAAAAAAAAAAAAAAATCAGACAAAATTTTATAGATTTTAAGTAATAGTAAAATAGCAAGTAGTAAATCTCAGGCCTGAAAAGAAATGCAAAATAAAAACAGGGCATGGACTTAGAAATGGAGAAGTCATTTCTGAAAAAAGAAATTCAAAAGGGAATTACCGTATAAACCCAAATTAGCTTTTTGTTGTTGCTAAAAATGGAGATTCATTGAAAGTGAATGTTTTAAAGTAAATCTAATTTTTACTTAAAAAGCAACACAGAATTTTTAAGTCTTTTGTCTTCTGTGGTAGGCCCACTGGGAAGTATTCAATTTTTCATTGTTATCACTAAGACATTTGATCCACACACTCCTTTTGTTCTTTGCCATCTGTCATGTTTTCTGGACAGCCTAATAACACATTCAGGTTAAACCATATGGCCATAAAACCTGTCATTGTATTATATAGTTAAGGTCTGGTGGTTTTTTGTTTTCTTTTTAAACAGAAATGCAATGGACCATTTTTAGTTCTTTAAGAGCTTCATCCTAATCCTGTGACCAAACTTCAGTTCGATGACAAATCATCTTTGAGTGTGTGTCTACTTAAAAGTATCTGAATGATAGATGTTTTCAAGTGGCCCAATTTTCTCATCAATTTTGCTCTAATTCTATCTAAATGGCTTTTGAGCCATTTGTTATGTTGTCAGTTTTTTATTCTTTCACCTCCAAAGCTTTTTCCTTCAATCATCCTCAACCACCCATACCCGTGGTTATTTCCTTGGCTTTATCATCATAAAAACTGTACCACTCAGAAATCTTTATTTCAACACCCCATGTTTAGCTCACCAACTCTGGTGCTATGACTCAGCAATTCATCCATCTTACCAGGATGTTCAATGCAGTGATTACACCACTTTCCCACTATCCATCACGTCACTCATGTCTTCATTTTCCTCCTTAACCAGCTTTGTATCCATGATATAAATAAGCAAGTCTATTGAAAGTACTGTAGTTCCATAGCTCCCCTTGTACTTATCTGGCAAAGCTCTACCCCTGTTTAAGTTCCACTATCTTCTCACTCTATGCTTGTATCCAAATGTCTGATGAAAAAACCCATCAGGATGACCGGCATCATTTTAAAATCATGGTCATAAATCTCAAATGTACTAAGCTCTACCCAGCAATTCTCCTCTGATGCTCTAAAATGTTCTTTACAAAATGACTCTCCCATCCCTCCTCAGACCTTCTTTCTGCTGTCTCCCAGACATCCTCTCAGCATCAATATGCTACCGCATCTCCTATTAAAAACAAATACCCTGCCGGGTGTCCACCTCGTCCTTGGCTACTGCCTCATTTTTCTTTTCCCTTTCACCTTCTCCTTTTTTTCTTAACCCATCCTTTTTGTATTGTTGTCCCAACCAATCTGATGCATCTGTTTTTGCAAAGGTCACCAGTAGACTCTGTTGCCAAATCCAGTGGTCTCTATCTGTCATATCTTATTTGACTTCCCAGAAGCAAGTCAGACATTAGATACAACTGAAACTTCTTCTATCAACTTCTTTATTTTCCATGTCTTTGCAGATATCTTGGTCTCTTGCCTTCCCTCCTGCCTCACTGACCATTCCTTCTTGGTCTTCTCTGCTAGATCTTCCAGGAGCTAGATACATGAATGGGCCTGCCTTCATGAGGTTGCAAGCAATCCACCTTTGTGCCCCAGACCCAGGATATCCACAAGCAAGATGGTGTCTAAGCCTCAGTGCTCCAAGGACTGAGCTTCCACTGACAAGGATGCAGATAAAAAATTACTGGTCAGCAAATAAAGAAATACTAGAAGAATCCCTGGACTGTAACTTTGTCTAATTAAATTTTCCCTAAATTTCATCCCCTTTACCTACCCCTTTCTTCCTATTATAGAAAAGGTTGGCTGAGACAAGTGTTAAGATGGCTTTTTTTTGGGGGGGTACATAACCCCCATCTTCTCAGACTGCCAGCCATCTGAATAAAACACCCATCAAGATTCAATCTGTGTCTCTACTTATTTGACTGAGTGGTGACAGGCAGCATGAATGCTGATATTTCTGGTTTCAAAAATAATTTAAAAATATGACTGGCTTCAGGCCATGGTCGGTTAGCTCAGTTGGTTAGGAGCGTCATCTGGAAAAGACAAAGTTGCGGATTTGATCGCTGGTCAGGGCACACATGGGAAACAACCAAATAATACATAACCAAGTGGAACAACAAATGAATGCTTCCCCTTCCCCTTCCCCTCTCTCTCCCTTCCTTTCTTTGTCTTTCTAAAAAAGAAAAGAAAAAGAAATGATTAAGCCCTGGTTGGAAAACTTGGTTGGTTAGAGAATCATTCCAGAGCATGGAGGTTGCTGGTTTGATCTCCTGGTCAGGGCATATTCAGGAGTAGCTCAATATCCCTGTCTCTCCCTCTTTCAAAAAAAAAAAAAAAAGTGTGTGTGTGTGTGTGTGTGTGTGTGTGTGTGTGTGTGTGTGTGTATATATATATATCAATGACTGGCTTTACCAATAATACATTGATGAAGAATGATTCAGAAACAAGAGGAGAGGAAGTTGATGAACAGTGAGTTGAGGGAGCCCTGGTACTGAGGGTGGCTTAGTCATACCCTGGGTTGTGTGGGCCGAGTAAATGCCAGTAGCAACCCTTCCCATCCTGTCATTGCACTAGCCACAAACGCCCACACATTTCCAATCATTCCCCGAGTGCTTGAAAATTAATGAACAGCACAGCCATTATCTTTGCTGCTTTCTGCTTTACAGAAATGCACCTTCAGGATGCAATTTGCTAAAGAGACAATTCATACAGCATTTTTATTCCCAATATTTTTATGTTATGTTAATAGCCTTTTAGCTTAATGCCTTTGTGCCTTGCAAGCTACTTTTGGAGCACATTAAGTGTGTTAAGTGAGGGACAGACGTTCAGGATTCTACATTTACTGAGTGAAATTAGGGAGAGGGCTCCTTTAACAAGCAATTTGGAGACGAAGTGTCACAGCAATGCTCAACATTATAATTACTGCAGTAGAGGCCACTACCCTTTTTCTGCTTGCTTATAAGGAAATGAAATTAGGGAATCCTCATGTTTCTTGAAAGAGTAAATTTAGGAAGTCAAGTCAATAATTTCCTTAACAATGGCTGGGAAGAAGTTACTGTAGTGTTATTATACTTTAGAATAATAGTGTGATAAAAAGCTTCTGAAATGACCATCCAGTGATTCCTGCCTCCTAAGATCACATTTTTGGTAATCTCCTTTCCTTATGTGTGTGTTGAACTTAGTGACTGACTTCTAATGACAGAATGGCACTTTAAGATATAGTTAAAAAGCTGTGACTTCTTGTGGATGGCCCAGGTTCAATTCCCAATCAGGGTACACAGGAGAAGCGCCCATCTATTTCTCCACCACTCCCTTTCTCGCTTCTCTCTCTCTCTTCCCCTCCTGCACCCATGGTTCCATTGGAGTTGGCCCTGTATGCCCCAAATGGCTCCAAGGCCTCCACCTCAGGCACTAAGAAGAGCTCGGTTGCTGAGCAATGGAGCAACACTCCAGATGGGCAGAGCATCGCCCCCTAGTGGACTTGCTGGGTGTATCCCAGTCAAACACATGCAGGAGTTTGTCTCTGCCTCCCCTCCTCTCACTGAATAAAACAAACAAAAGAAAACCAAAACCTGTGACTTCTGTCTTGCTCTTTCTCTCTCTGGCCTTTCTCAGCTTGCTCTCATCTATGTGGGGAGTGGCTGTGTTGCGAGCTCTTCTTTAGAAAGGCCCATTTGGCAAGGAACCAAGAGTAGCCAACAGCAATTAGATCTGAAACCCTCAATCCACTCACCAATGAAGAATCCTGCCAAAAACCATATGAGCAAACTTTGAAATAAATCTTTCTCAGGTCAACACAGAAATAACAGCCTGTGAGAGACTTTGTGGCAAAAGACCCAACTAAACTATGCCTGTACTCCTGACTCACAGACACTGTGAGATAATAGGCATTTGTTGTTTTAAGTCGCTAAGATTTGGCCGAATTTGTTACACAGCTTTAGGTAACTAATATATCCCAGCTTGCTCTAAACTACAGAAAGTACTCACCTGTGGTCTGATTTATACCTTATAATCTTCAAAAATGAAAAGCACTTAGATTTAATATTTGAATAAAGATATGGCAGAGTTCAACGTCTCCGAACATTTCTAGCAATAATAATAAGAATTAAAACCACCACAAAACATTATTTTTGGTAGGATGGCACAGAAGAGAGAACATTTATAGGCACAAGTTGTACATTCTGCTCACTGAATATTTGTATACACAAGTTTGAGCAAAGTATATAACTTCTCTGGGGTTCAGAGTTTTCATGAAAAAGATGGTGCTGGGATTGGGCTAGATGCTATGAACTGCTAACATTCTATGACAACTGTGATTTGAGGAACTCAGGAAGGCCCCACTCAAATCTTTTTCTCATCAGCTGGAAACTCCATCATTAGGAATTTGTTTTTTAGTGCTTCTAGGTACTCTCCCTGAAATTACTACTCAAGGGGAGAAATTCTGATGGTGACATAGAAAGAAAATTCTATATACTGTATACCTTTAAGAATAGTGAAGAGAGGTCAGGTCTTGTGTTGCTACAAAGCAATTGAAGGGTAGTGGGGGCAAGATAAGCATGGTGAATTCACAATTTTGAGGACCCCATAGGCTTTCTCCTTTCTGTTATATGAGGTCAAGACAATTAGAAGTTACAATTCTCCTCTTACCTTGAACACAAGGAAGCTTAGAGCACATTCAAGTTCAGTCATAGCCATTGTGTTAAATTTTAAAGTTCCCATATTTGTTTGCAGTCTTTTCCCCCCTCTTAATATTTCTACTTCTGGTATTCCATGTCTTTTGTTATAGTCAGCTCAAATATTTTATGACAAAAGTCAGAAGCACAAATAAATATTATTAACACAAAAATTCATTATTTGAACCTTTTTCCTCTAATTGTAATGGTATAAACAGAAGTAGCGAATCTGGAGGAATACTTCTTTCTTAATTATTTGTTTTCAAAATTTAAGGTTAATTTGGCAGGGGAATAAAGATTTAAATTAACAGAATAATTGGTAAAATTAGCATAAATTGGAGGAATTCAAGACAACAGAAATTGCAACAATATTTGTACCGTTTTTATTTGTAAAAATAACCATCTGAATGCATTTCCATAGTATATTACAATTAAGTACTTCATTACATTATTAGCATTCAGTAGTTGAAAAAGTATTAAACTGTGCTTGAGAAGATTCAGATTGGTTAAAAGTCATTCACGGAACTAAGTCGTTTTCCTCATTTTTACAGTCATGACATTTGTCAGAGTCATTCAACTCCAATTTACATAAGAGAACATTACTGACAAAATCCCACTGAAATCATCAACAATATTTTATGCTGTTACAAATATGTTATGCAAAATATAACACTGGCACCAGATTTGTATCATCGTGCTTTGCAAAGATATATTGCACATGCTAAAGCATAAAATATGTAGACAAACTACCAAACAAAAGATATTTGCATTGAGTTTTTAGATCACTGCATAAGAAACGTATAGAATTATATTTTGCATACACACTCAGATTGTCACTATTTTAGAACGCTTTTCCCCTATAACACTGACCTATGGTTTACAGTTTTCTAAGAAGAAAGCATTTCAGCACTGCAAAATCAAACATAACTCCTAGAGAAAACTTCAGCATTTTCATTTCAAAGCAGGTAAAAGGGGAAATAGGAAAAAAAGACACTTTATACATTCAAAGAAAAGCTGAAATGAAAACTCACTGGTATTATATTGCTCTGATAACACTCAAATGAAAAAAATACAAAACATTTCACAGAACATTTTCAGAATATACAAATATAAAAAGGCACTCTAACTTCATATTACAAGACAACAAAAGGGGTGAGTTCTTCAACCAATACAACAGATAAGCAAACCAAGTTGCTCGACAGTACAAAGAACAACTAGTGCAGCAAATCCATTTGATGTTCTTGTTCTAGTTTAATAATAAAATAATAAATCAAGCAGCTGTTTACTGCCTAAAGTACCAAAACATACGATGGTGCCCTTTTAGTAGTGATAAATAGAAATCCCCTGAGCTATTTACTGAAGAATCATAGCAGATTTTAGGCAATTTGGAGATAGTAATGAATTTACCAAGGATAGGCAGACACTGGCAAAATAGGTTAAGTGCAATAAAACATGATCCCTGTGGCTGTGGTTAAAATACAGTCTAAAAATAACACATTTCGGTAAAAGCACTAAACAACTAAGACTCAATGAAAAGCACAATGTTTTCTGGTTTCTTTTATTTTTCTTACAATGCTATGTTGCAAATCTAATATTATTTCTAAGAGATGTACTTGAAGAACACAGAACTCAAGAGATTTTAGTCATTTCATACAGGAAAAGATTTTGGTCTTGGGGGAGGGAGAAAGAAGAGAGACTGATTCAATGAACAGTTCATAGTAAGCATGATTTTATTTTACTCATCTGTCCTCCTCCTTTCTCTCAGTAAGAGGGAGGAGAGTCAGAACACAGCTCCATGGAGATAATGTCGCAGGGCCCTCGCTGCTCTCCTTGTTCTCTGTGAGACCCTGCAGACTGCCTCACCATTAAAGCAGGCATTTCCTTTTCTGCTTTAAATGACAATTGAGCAAGATTTCTGTTCACTTCTAGAAAAAGCCACCGCAGTATTTTGTATTTCTCAGCGTTGGATCCCTTCTATTTTGAGTGTTTTGGTAATGACAGGGTCATTGTTGCTCATTAGCAATTTATCTGCTTTAAAAAACTCATCTTCTCTAAACAAACAAAAAGGACAGGGGAAGGAGGGAAAATCAAAATACCATGTTGGTGGTACTGAAAATTTTCAGTAAAATTAGTATCAATTCTATGAGTCCTCTGAATAAGTTCTCATTTGTGAAGAACCCAACGTGAGTTTTTAATTAAATGCAAGATATTAAAAGAGTAAGATTAAAGTCTTTTACAATTAGATGAAAAATATAATACAGTATCTGTATTTGATCCAGACATGATAGAACAAACACTGTTTTAAAAATATCTCACATACACTATGAAACAGAAAATGAAACTGATTATAAAATGGTCGAAGAGTGCAGCCCTCATGCAATACATTTCCTTCCTGTCTCTTCCAGAAGTAGAAAACAGCACTTCGCTGGTGATTTTTATTTCTCCTGTTGGTACATGTACCCACACACTGACAGAATTCCCGTTAGGTTACTGGGGCCATGTGAGATCTCAATGCATTTAGGATAATTTCTATATCTTTCTTTTGGCCACCTTTGTACATATGAATCCACTAGGCACTTCCGTTTTCATCTGGCAGAAGAGTATAAGGACTCCAATGTCTTTTGAGCTCTAAGTACACCACAGAATGGGGCTCAGCAATGGATGTTGCACCCCTGTGCAATCAATGTGGGCGATACTGAGGATCGGCTGGAAACCTTAGCACTGGAAATGCTTGCTGGGCTTGGCCCCAGGACTGCTGGCTAGCCCACAGAGGGCTCTGTATGTTTTCTGTTGTTGTTGTTTTGTCATTGTTGTTATTCCAAATAAGACATAGAGCAATGAAAAGAGAGAACAAACAAAGGACGTTTCCTCGGCATTTGTTTCATTTCAAATAAATATAAACACATTTACATCAAAAGTATAAGAACATTTTCTCTAGTCTGGCAAAAAAATAAGCCGTGGTCAACACATTATCAAATACAAATGTTAAGCCATCAACTAGAAACCTCTGTCATAAGAAATATAAAACAAAGAGTTACACAAAAAGATTACATTTTAACTCCATAGAAAAGCTACTTCAGTTCTCACTTTCACTTTGAAGAAAAACAATTTAAATCTTCCACTTTAGACTGAAGAATTTTGGTCCTCATGTATAGCTGGTTGATGAAATACAGACATATATATATATATATTATATACACATATATGTGCGCATGTGTATGTGCATAATTTTTAAAGAGTCTCATTCTTCTTTTTGTACAGCTATTCCAGGTGCAGAACGGGGTCCGTTTGACCTAGAAGCTTTGGCAGAGGGAGCAGACACAGTATTCACTATGTTAACTTCATTATCAAACAACTATCAATTGGCTTCAATTTCCACATCAACCATTTCTACTGCCTGTTTTTACTCTCCTTTGTTCCCTTTTGCAGTCACACTCACTCACTTGGCATGACCTTGACGAGAAGCTCATTGAACATTTTACTATTGATGAACAATGCTGATGGTCCTGATGGTTTTTCAAAAGTTACTATTTTGATTTAAGAATGAATCAGTAATGGGTAAGTTCATATTAAACTTGCATATGTGTCAAAGTTTTGGTGCAATATAATTATCACTGGAAAGGTTATTAGACAGATTTGGATTCAATCACTCGGGTAAAAATAAGTCACAGGCTTGTTATGGGGAGCCGTGGGTGCCATATTTGTGTTAAATAAAAAAAGCATGTTCAATTTTCAGTGAATTTTTCCCCTTCACCTGGCAACTTTAACATACATCCTCAGAAAGAAGTTCTGGATATTTCAGTACTTGGTAAGAGAGGACATAAATAATTGGACTCCCTTAAAAAGATTATTATAGGCATGATATCTGAAGATAAACACTTTTACCTTTGGCTTCTAGTGAGGACGTAAACATCAAAGTGAGAAGAGGTTTGAGGCATTTCCTATCTCCCCTTCTTTCCCCTCCCTGGGGACATGAATGTCACATTGATATAATTCTGAGAACTCACTGCCAAGTGAGTACATGAAAAAAAACCCCACTTTATAGGGAATAGTATTTCCCTTCTCAGTGCACTATCCCCAAAGAAAAACAATTACATGTATTTTTTTATTCCTTACTTAAAATGAGAGGTAGACTTTTACAGAAGTATCTTAGATCTAAGGAAAACATGAAACAAATAAAAATCAGAGCCCGTGTGTGTGAGTGCTTTGTCCTACCACCTAGCTGCCCTCTCTCAGTTTGATTAATTCCTTCTCTACTGGCTTCTGGAAGCTCGGGCCCATCATAATACTTGAACACAACACATATCTGAAAATCAAGTTTCTTTCCCCTTCTCCAACATGGTGATCAAGGAAATACTTCTACAGTCCGAGTCAAAATGTTTCCGAATCAGAATCATTTTCATTGTACCCATCCTCTGAGCCTACATTGTTACTGCACAGGCTAACCATGCTACCGAGATTGGAGAGGGTCGTCCTGTTCAAATTGTCTTTTTTAAAACAAACGAAGTTGACAGCCGTCATTGTACTGGAAGGAGAAAAAGGCATCATGGTAGCCAAAATGAGGGCCAGGCAGTCAGCCACGTCTTTGTTAGGAGCGCAAGCCAGGGCCGGGGTATGACCTGGGCGTAAATGCAGACAAGGCAGTGGTTAGTCCGGGAAGTCCAGAGGCGCGTGAGCATTCCACAGTACATCTCGTACGGCCTCACACGTGGAGATGTATGTTGAGTTAGAAATCATGCCAGGCAAAAGGAGGAGTTACTTCCCACAGGTCATGCTAGGGATGAGGCTAGAGGGGACTGGAAGGGGAGACATTTTATGGAGGGTTTTGGATTGTTTTTTTCTTTCAGCTTACACAACAACAACAACAAGCACTATATTATCCAAAGTTAGGCAGAACTCCAGTCTTCATCTAGTGAACAGAAACACGAGGGGCTGGGGGTGGGACACAATTCTACAAAGAAACAGCAACAGGACAATTAGGAAGGTGTTTCTGCTGGTGAGCACACACACACACACACACACCATGCGCCTCAGGCTCGGGCCAGAGCACTCTCATTCTGAGAACAATGACTTTCCATCGTAGGTCATCGTGTGTCAGATTAGAAAAGGTACTAAAAACCGGATGTCTGTAAAAGTGAGTCACACAGCTATGTCACTTTATAGATATACTTTATAGAAAGTATACAGCAATTAGCTGGTTCCAGAAAAATGGGATCTTTTAAGTAGATCATACACAGAAAGGCACTGGTTGTTTGTAATTAAAAATGTACTATCATTTCAAACAACAGAATTTTTAAAAATAGCAACACTGCCAACCAAAGTCCCAAATCCTAAATGTTGCAAATGTGGGGAAATAGCTATGGTTGACATAGACTTGTGTCATTCTCTACAATTTAGGCTTGACAGGTGCGGTCCAAAGGGGACAATTAACTCAATGCATGAAATGGGTGCGTGGGGAAATAGATACCTTCGTACACGTAATTATTTCTACCCTTTTCCACCTTGATTCTGTTGGCCTAAAAGCATCACCCTGTCCTGATGCCCACTTCTTACTACTATTAACTCATTTATTCAGAGAGACTGGCTCAACAAAACTTAATCTTTTGCTATTTTGTGCAATACAACCTGACCTCATTTTTGTCCCCCCTCCCCCTTGCTCCCCTCAGTAGCTTATTCTTTCTCTGGCATAAAAACAAACAGAATGGACTGCTATCCTAACATCCTACCCCACCAGGTCTGTGATGAGGAAAGGAAGGATGATGGTAGTGCTGTACTAAACTGCCCCACGTGTCCCCAGGCCTTTGGGATATAGCTAGACCCCGAGGCCAGCCACAGTTTCTCTTGCCCAAGGTCATTATCAGCTGGAGGACAGTCAGCTGTATCAGCCACATGCCAGAGAAGTGAAGCTAATGTATGTGGTCTGTCTGGTCATTTTCCAGAAACACTGTGGGCCTTTGTACGCCAACTGTAAAGTATATAATGGTGATTAGACAGGGAGGGAAGGGAAGGCAGGAAAACCAAAGGGGCGGGGTAATAGAGAAATCCGTGCCTCCTAGACGAGTCAGGTTGGGAACAGAGCAGGGAACATGCTAGGGTAAACAGGGCCGCAAAACCAAAACTAACAGGAGTTAACTAATGATATCACATGGCTGCTTACTTCTGAGAAATAGGCATGAGCTGCTAATTCCAATACCTGTAACAAGCAGTTAATTGAGTTATATTAATACATTTTATTATAATACTTTAATTAAATGCTACAATTAATGCCACCTTTAAAAAATTTGCTTGCTTTGTAAATATCCAGAAGTCCCTCTTTTGGTCTCCATGGTTAATAAGCATTGTGCTTAAAATGGCAGTTTAATCCAACTCTAGGGTTCATTAGTTTTCAAAATTTCTTAGGAAGCAGAGTAGAAAGCTTCTGCTAAGAGTTAGCTCACTTAGAAAAGGAACGTCATATAGATCAAGAGAAGTTTTAAGCCTAGACATTAAATTAAAATTTTTATTCATGTTCCCCAAATATCCATACTGGGAATATGAGGTCTGATCTGTTCTTTAAAAAAGAAAAAAAAAAAAAGGTTTGATCTCAGAATGAACTGAAATACAGAGACCTGGCTTTTATGTGAGCCCTTGAGCATGCACTAATGATGTGTGATCCCTACCTCTTCAGCGTATGTGGTCAGAATTGTGAATGCCAAGTTGAAAGCTTTTTAGTGTGTCTAAAATATTTTAACCACCACGCTGAGAAGTTAGAGACCAGCTGCTGACATTACATGCAAAATGGAAGGCAGCGGTGGGCTACAGGTAGACTGTGTTTTACAAAGACAGACAGGACAAATTAACCTCGTTTGATTTTTCACACACAGGGAACTTCCAAGGGGGAGAGAATTCTTACTGCCCTTTTAACTAGCTCCTATATTTCTCATATCCTCTGGCTTCACAGCACAAGGAAGGTGCCTGCACTAACTGTTTACTTTTTCCACTTACCGTTTTCATCAACAGCGAGGACACAGGCCCCTTTGGCCAGCAGCTCTTCAACTACGACCTTCAAGCCATTGCGTGCAGCGACATGGAGGGGTCTGAGAAAAAGAACGTCGAACATCAACTATGGTACATGTTTGTAAGAATGTCGAACATTAGCTGTGGTACATATTTGTGTGAGAATCTGTCATTTGGGTAGACTGCATTGTTAAAAGGAAAAAAGTACTTAAGAATTCATAAATAGTATATGAACGTTTTTACTCAAGAAAAAGAGAGAGAGAGAAAGATTTGTTGACCAGATCTTTTCTGGGCACTTACTATCCAACAGTTCTTCCATGTTGGCTCAATTTCGCTATAGATATTACATATACTGTGCATTTCAAACAACCTCAATGACAGTAACTAGGAAGCCAGAAGAACTCAAGCTATAATGTGTTTTCTAGAAGGTTCCTTACCCTTCGATTTCTCCTCTAGCATTTGAATCACTTTTTCACACAGTTCACCAATATGACTTTAATATTACCCACATATATAATCTCAAACTTCTCTTTTATTGCTAAATGATATTTTGCTGAATTTAGAATACCTTAAAGAATGTTAAACCTGGCCCAGACTGGTTAGTCCAGTCGGTTAGAGAATCACCCTGAAACATCAAGGTTGCAGGTTCAATCCTGGTCAGGGAGGGCACATACAGGAAATGACCAAAGGACACACAACTAAATAGAACAACAAATGAATGCTTCTCTCTCCTCTCTCTCTCTCTCTCTCCCTTCCTCTATCTAAAATCAACCAATTAAAAAAAAGAATATCAAACTCAGTATATTCTACTATATATTCCTTAAGAATATTAATGAAAAACAAATATGTGTAATTCCCAAACTAGAAACAAATATGTAATTTCCCAAACTAGAAAATAAATCAGCTTTCAGATCTTTCAAACTGATGATGACAATGAATTGCATTAAAATATAATTGAGACAAACAGCTTAGAAACGCTTCAAATATATTCTGGGGACCTGATTTATAAAACCTTTATTTTCCAGTAAGAATACATAATGCTAATAATTTTTTATTTGTATTTTACTGAAGTGAGAAGCAGGAGGCAGAGAAATAGACTCCTGTATGTGCCCAACCGAGATCCACCCTGTAAGCCCACTATGGGGTGATGCTCTGCCCAAGTTGCAACCGGAGCCATTCTAGCACCTGAGGCAGAGGCCATGGAGCCATCCTCAGTGCCTGGGCCAACTTTACTCCAATGGAGCCTTGGCTGCAGGACAGGAAGAGAGAAACAGAGAGGAAGGAGAGGCAGAAGGGTGGAGAAGCAGATGGGTGCTTCTCCTGTGTGCCCTGGCCAGGAATCGAACCTGGGACTTATACATGCTGGGCCGATGCTCTACTGCTGAGCCAACTGGGCAGGGCCAATGCTAATACATTTATAAAAGTATTTCCCCAAGTATGTCAGCCCATATGATTTTCTAACCACCCACTACATTTATATTATTACCATAGAAATATCAGCAAAGAAATACGCAGACCTCACCAATTTCTATGAAGGCATACTAACATAAAGATTCTAACTAAAAATGTCTAGCTTAGTCTGCATTTGTAGGTATGTGACTGAACTTCATGAAGGAGAAGCCAGGTCTATTTTTCACCACTGTGTTCTCCAGCACTAGCCTGGCACGAACCAAGCTCTTAACATTTGTTGAATAAATGACTATGAATTGGGTTTGAGTCAAACTTTAGTCGTCATACTTACGTCTGCAGTGCATTATTTTTTGCATTAATAAGGCTCTCGTCTTGTATCTTGTCAAGTATCAACAAGGCACATTTTTCATGACCCTAATAAATAAAAAGAAATAAGAAACACAGAACAGAGACATTGAGAAATTCTAGAACAATCACTTCATTATGCTTTCAGTTTAAAATGTATGTCCTCTGCCTATATGTACTTTATAAAGCTATTGTCTGAGTATTTTTTCTTTTAAAAAGCAAAGTTAAAGGGCCCTAGATTCCCCAAGATTCTGAGACCCATTGGAACTTGGTTAATATAAATTTGATCAGAAATATTAATATTTCTAGAATAACTTTTAGAATTAATGTTTGGAGAGCTGAAACAGATACTTGCCAGCTGGTAAACGGAAAGCAGAATGAGAAGTATCCTTCAGCATTACTTTTTAAACATAAGTCAAGTCCTAACTCCTTTCTCAAGTCTTCAATTACCAACCACTTCAGTGGTCCATCTATTGTTGGAATTCCCATTTTGCCTCTTATCTGTATCACTCATCATTTACTGCCTTATATTGTAAGAGGATTCTTTATCAAGAAAGCTTTTTCATTTCTTCCTCAGCCAGGAAAAGTCATCTCTGCATCTTATGACAATAGACAGTTGATAGTTTTAAAAATTAATTGATCGGTCTGAGATCCTTTTACACTTTCAGGCCTACACTTCACTAAGGAGCCATGGCTTCCTAAGCCGTTGTGACCGGCCTCATCAGCATCACCTGGGACTTAGAACTGTTGAATCTCAGCCCCCACTCCAGACCTACTACCAAATCAGAATCTCAATCTTAATATCCTCCTGTGATTCAATGGCACAACAATGCTTGAGAAACACCACGCTTACATTCATGAAAACTACACCTTGAAACAAATTTTATGAAACTGTGGTTTCCATAGGCTTCCCAGAACATAAAGTGAGAAAAGGTATCCAATGAAAGGTACAGCTGAGACTTCTGGTACCAGGGAGTACAGACAACACCTTTAATACTATAACTACATTGAAATAAACTGTTGTCACCAGTGTCAACTGGCATCATACTAGACTGCCTTATAAGGGAGACCCTTACGTATAATTTCAGAAATGTCTACGGAGGTTTCATTCTTATATACTACTGGTAAGATTGTAAATTGCTGTGACTTCATTACAGGGTAATTTGGTCCTTAAAATGTGCATGGCCTCAGGCTCAATAATTTCACATTTAGGAATTTATTTTAAAAGAACAAGGATTCCTAAAAAACATTCTCCATAATTAATATTATTTGTAATAGCATATATTTGAAAACAAGCAAATGTCTAACAGTAGGGGAAAGGTTGAATAAAGGATGACATATTCCTAAAGTAGAATACCACATATCTTCTAAAACATTATAAAATATCTAAAAAGAGATATTCATAACACATGATTCATTAACAAAAGCAGGTTTAAACCGTATAACCCGCTTTTGTACAATCATATATTTATATGTACCATTTACATTTTACTGCAGCAGGGACTGTGAACTACATGTAAACACATGCAATTAAAAAACAAACAAATGCATTCTATGCATTGAATAATGCACCAGAAAGAAAGGAAGAGGGTAGAAATGCACATGAACACATTTATTTGCCTCACAGGAGAGTATTTTTTGGCTGTGTTATTAAAATGCCTTCAAATGAAACAAAATGAAAACAAGTGGAACGGCTTATATTTTAGAAGCCATATACCTAAGGTCCTAACTTGTGTTTAAACCCAAAATTTGGTACCACAACCATGGAGACAGATACAGGGGCAGCATCAAGACAGACTGCAGCAAGAATGCAAGTGGCAAACGCCAGGAAAAGCATCTCCTTATCAACCCTGTGTGGGTCCGCCTCTGCTTTTACTCCTTCCATTCCTCTTAGAGGTGACAACATCCTGGGGAAATGCACGTGGTAATTACGAGCTATGGTACACAATTAGAGATAGAATTTAAGAGGTATTATTATTTATATTATTATTATTGCCCTAAATAACAGTGTTACAAATTCAGTTACATACTTTACTACAAGCCAAATGTAAGGGTGTATTCAAGTCCTTATCCTTTACAGACAGATCAGCCTGGGCACTATTCACCAGAATATCTATAGGGAAAAACAGAAGAAAGTCACTTAGACTACATGCTAATTACATGCATTTTGAAGAAGTTACTACAGAAACACTAACATATTTAAATTAGGAAGGCTCACATAATCATATTTAATGTTTTTAACAAAAAAGAAACAACTTATTGCTATATTCCTATCTGAATCCAAGGCCTATAAGCATTAATTTCAATTGTCTTCACAGTTTTGTTTCCAGGTAAAACGATTCTGTTGTTACATTTGGTTTCTAAATGTCAAGAGATTTCACTGCAGAAAGGTTGCAAGCAGAGTCAGGTAGCTTACATAAAACATTGGTCCTTTTGTACGTATATACTAAGAAAGTTACTGATTTCTTGATTTTACAGTACTCTGATTTGGAGAGGCATAAATGTGAAGTTGCACGTGGAGCACATACCCACAGCGCCTGCCTGCCCGTTCTTGGCCGCCATCATCAGTGCTGTTCTCCCTGAATTGTCTGCGGCGTTCACTTGAGCATTGTGTCTCAGAAGGAGCTGCAGGCACTGCACGTGATCAGCAAAGGCTGCTGCGTGAAGCGGTGTCCTAACAATTCAAAGCAAGATATCATTTTAGTTTCCTTTAAACTTAACACACTCTCTTTCTGCAGAGAGAAACACGGGCAGGGTTTTGTCTTTGGGATTTAAAACTTCTCAGTTTACAAAGATAATGACCAGGCCCCTTTCAAAGGACATTCAGGGTGGACAATGAAGTGTCACCTATGTGGGGGGTATAGGTGGTAGCCCTGATAATAATAAAATTAGCATCTTTATTGACTGCTTCAGTCTTGAGTTCCAGTGACTTTTCTCTCCTCTTTGCTAAAGATATTTTCTAAATTCCACTTTAAATTTGTAGATAATTGGCTATTTTTTTAAAAAAATGCCCACATCACCTAATGTGGATGATTGATTTTTTTTGGGGGGGGACAACTTGGCATTATTTGTCAGAATTAAATACTATTGACCTTTTAACCACATAATTCCACTTCTAGGATTTTATCTCTTAGATACACTTGGGTAATGTGAATAGACACACATGAACTGCACTACTCTTTGAAATAGCAAAATACTGGAAACAACTTAAATATTCTTCGACAGAGGACAGGCTGATTAAATTATAATATATTCAGTCAAATTAATATGCAGTTTTAAAAAGAATGTGGTAAATCTGAATGCTGCAGTATGGGAAGGTCTCTAAGATATACTAAAAGCAGAACATTGCAATAGAGTGCTCCATTTGCACATGGAGTATATAAGCACATATATTTTTATTCATATTTGTAGCTATGTATAGGAAATAGAGAGAATATAAAAATTTCGAAAGAACAATTTAAAGTGGCTTCCACAGGGGAAGAGGACGGGGTTTCTGGGCTAAAAGGAAAATTTATTTTAATTGTATACCCTTTATAAAATTGAATTTTCAAAAACCATGTTTATATATTACTTTTTCAATTAAAAAAATTAAGATGTTTGGCCACTCTGCAGCCACACAGCAGAGACTCAGAGTCAGCAAGAAAAGAGGCCTGCCACCTGAGCATCACTTACCTGCCCTTGTCATCTCTACAGTTGACAATACTGGAATCTATGGCCCCAAGTAGCAACGATGCACAATTCTCGTGATCGTTTATTCTAAAATGAAAATGGATTTAAATGTAAAAAATCTCACTACTTAAGAAATTATATATCCTCTCCTCCATCTTCCTATGCAATGTATATTTAACAATCTGATATCTTTTTAAAAAACTGATGCAAGTGTGTGTGGTCTCTGTTTCGTTAAAATGGTTAAAGAAGACAATTTAAGTGATACCAAGAAACTTGAATACTTCCTGAAACAGGCAATCTCCACTCTCAAGATTTTAATGATTCTGACAGTTTTGTGATAAGGCCGGGAGCTGAAGCTGACCCTGAAGGTCTGTGGGGTGAGAGGCACCAGAAAAGCAGCACCCCTTGAGGTCTGAGGTCACTGAGGGCCGTGGGTAAGTCACTCTTGAATTTGAGCTCCACTCCCTGTGTACAGCTCTCAGATCCAAACAAATTTTATCCAAAAATTTAAATAAAAATGTTTTTGTTTGCTTGTTTGTTTGTTTTTTTAAAGTTCCTAGAAAGGTGCTAGGATGGTGGGAAGGTCCTGGGACAGTTATTCTGGGACTGTGCGGTGGGTGGCAGCGCCAACAGACTAACAGGGACTTCCAGAAATAAAATGAAAAATTTGTGACCAGCAGCACATCAAAATCTAAGTGGGCACAAATGGGACCATTAAAAGCCATTAGGGTGTCTGCCACTATAAAGAAATCTTCTTGTGAAAGGAGTAACAGATTTGTTGTTAATGGGAATTTTGGAAGCCAACGCTGAATAAAATTGTGGGCAAGGGCCAAGCACTTAAAAGCTGTTAAGAGTGCTTGCCACCTAAATCTAAGACTCCTCTGCTAGCCTAAATTGGTCACGGCACAGCTTAGATCAATACTAGGTCACCCGCCAACCTCAAGATAATGTCCAACTAATGAGGTACACTTAAAACACCATAAAATCTCCAACACAGTGGCACATTCCTCTCAGGTATATATTTGGCTCCAAGACGCTCGAGGCTTAGCTTAGAAATGGTATTCTCAAGTTTCAAAGAATTGAGATTTCCACCTTCCAGCACACCTGCTTATTTTATATCTAAGAACTTTGGTCCCAGAAACTATAGGTATCTATATTAAAAAAGGCAAAATCTTACTAAGACAACCTAGCATGACAATGGCCACTTTGGGGAATGTTCCAATTAGATATGAGTGTTCATTTAAGATGAGAGTTGAAATCAAGGGTTCCCAAATTAACAAACAAAATGGAATACCTATTTTATTAGCATGCAGAAGCCTCCAAAAGGTTTCAAGATTCCAAAATAGCTTCATAGAAAAATTCACTACAAATAGGTAATAAAAAATTAAACATGCAAAAGGTGCCCAAAACAAAAGACTGTAAGACTGGTGTTACTACTCGTACTACTCGGCCTCTATCTTTTTACCTAAACACTCACAGTCCACTAATTCTTTATCTGAATTGCCTTTCCTCTCTGAAGCGGCTATAAGACCATAAATAAAAGTCTTCTCAAAGTTAGTGGCCTTACAGCTGCTATAGCTCTAAGCCCCCAGAAACCTAAATCAATACCTGGGTCTCCCCTGTTGTACACTCCTAGGGGGTCCATCATCAAGACACTGGCCCAGAAATCACTGTCTCACTTGCAATCAGCCAGGACACTAGAAAAAAGACTGTCCTTGCCTGACCAAGTGGTGGCACAGTGAATAGAGTGTGAACTCGGACTCAGAGGACCTAGGTTCGAAACCCCGAGGCCACCGGCTTGAGCATGAGGTCATCTGGCTTGAGCAAGGGCTCACCAGCTTGAGTGTGGGGTTGCTGGCTTGAGCGTAGGATCATAGACATGACCCCAAGGTTGCTAGCTTGACCCCAAGGTTGCTGGCCTGAGCAAGGCATCACTTGCTCTGCTGTAGACCCCCTCCCCCAATCAAGGCACATATGAGAAAGCAATCAATGAACAACTATGGTGTCACAATGGCAATGAAAAACTAATGATTGATGCTTCTCATCTCTCTCTGTTCCTATCTGTCTGTCCCTATCTATCCTTCTCTCTGACTCTCTCTCGCTGTCCGTATAAAAAACAAATAACAAAACACTATATCTGAGATATAGTTATATTAGGTGTACAAAATAATTCAATATTTGTATATATTACAAAATAATCATTACATGAAGTGTAGTTAACACCCATCACCACATTTAGTTACAAATCTTTTTCTTGTCTTGAGGACTTCTTAAATTTACTCTTAGCAACTTAAAAATCACAATAGAGTATTGTTAACTATAAGTCACTAGGCTGCATATTAGCTGTTGCTTGTTTGTCCTAGTCCTTTCTTCCGGTTCTGTTTGGTAGTGGCTCTGGATCTTGGGAGGGTAGTGTTTCTTGCCCCTCTTTGGGGACAGCTCTGGCTTCCACGGGATTGTTCAATATTGCTAGCATATTTACTGTTTGTCTCTGCTTAAAAGTTGTTAAGATATTTGAAAGGATTTTTATACATAGCTTTATGGTCAGAGGTTGGCCAAACTGGAAGCTGATATTCAGAGCCTGATAGGAACATCTTTTATGATTTCTCCCCTAAGCTAAACTGAAAATATGTATCCATGGGAAGGGGCGAGAAAGTAGAAATTCCAGATAAACAATTCAAAATTTAGAAAATAGAAAAATTTTTATTTCTGTAGTAGTTAAAGATCTTCCTAATAAAAAGAAGTAAATTGAAGTTAATGTCATTGGATGATAGCCCCTTGATATCACAAGGGTTGCAACCCAATTCTTTGAGGAATTAAAAACTAAAACTGTCCTTGTCTTACAAATCAAGACTGTATGAGAAGAGAAAAAAAGCCCACCTCTCCTTTTTACCTATCCCCAAATGTCCACTATTTATATTAAAAGTCTGTATGCATAAAAAAATTCTGTATTTAGGAAACAGAAGTCCTTCCTGGAAGAACATGCATTCCTTTCTCATGCCTTTGAGATATAAATGTTCTCTAGGAATAAAATGCTCTTCGAAATGCAAACTTCAGGGAGATAATTCTTATTAGAAGGAAGAAAATAAAATAAAAAAGAAAGACTATTTGGAACAGAAGAATGAAAAATCTTAGAAGTCTTTTACCTCAGCATTAGTAAAAAGTATAACCATCTGAGTAGATAACCTTAACTTATTCCACCTGCCAGAAACACAATCTGGATCCAACTGTTCTTTTATAAACTAAGGAGTTTTGCCTTATCTAGCCTGTCTCATGGCTAAAATTTTGAAACAAAAGCTCTAAGATCTCTGTTTGTGTCTGTCCATATATTTTTGTATGCCTATGTATCAGTCATTCTTATGTTATAGATACGTGACTTTTTCTGCCTCTGGAGAGTAACGCCTAAATTATTTTGTAAAGACCTCCATTTCATTGGCTTAAAGAAAATTAGACACTTTTATAAATCAAGTATACTCTCAAAAATGTAGAAACTAAACCAAAAGTTTTTCATGTTTCACATGATCTAGGCTAATCTTCAGGTACAGATTATCAATATAAGTGTTCTAGAAATTGTATAATATTCCTAAAATTCTGATATGTCCTGATATAAAGTTATCAGTCATAATTCTAGTTATCATCTTATAATGTTGTGTACCACAGAAATAACTAAATTTCCTTGTCAATCCCACTATACTGAGCTCTCAGCAGATCTTTAACCAGGACATTGTTAAGTCTTCTGTTATTTACAGTTACTATTTTACTCTGATGCTTTTGCAAAAGTGATATTCCTGGAAAGCTCCCTAGAGTACTCTTGACCACTGACACTCCTGTCACATTACAAGTCTGAAGAATCCTGGTTACATATTTCACAATGAAGGCAGCTCCACTTGATGTCTGGTCCTGTGCAGACACTGGAGACCTCAGAATCCAACTGACTAGGGACACAAGGGGTTGACATTTCTTTTTATTCTTCCTTCCCTCACTGTTCATGCTTTTTTTTATTTTTTTGTCTACTTTGTGCCTTGCTCTGGCCTGGAAAGATAATATCATTGTTCACATATCTCACGCCATTACAAAGGAAGGTGAACCTTCAAATGACTGTTGGATTTACTACAAGCTGGTGATCCTGTAGTTTTGCCTATCACAAACTTTTCTCTGATTTCTAATGCCTCAGTTTCTCAGGAACCAGCTTACTGGATAAATACCCTGGGGGTATAGAGACACTGTGACATGAAATACATGAACAGGTCAACCGGCTTAAAGAAGTAGCTCCTTTTAGGATCATTTCTAGACTTATTTGATGCCATTTGGTTTAGTTCATGAGAACCCTGGCTCAGGAGCATCCTGAAAACCTTAGGAATTTTTTTTATTATTAATAAGTATTATCTCCTTGGTCTATTGTGTGTTCGCTCAAGAGTTTTAGTCATCAACCGACCAACAAACAGTCTCCCTCCAAGTGGAATGCTGAACTTGACACCCTATCCTGTGAATACATACTGAGACCCAAAGAGGAAATGGTAACTGAGAATAACTTGCAACACCAGTTTTGACCAAATCTCTTGTTTGACCAAAGGTTGATCAAGGTGGAAGGGTGGGGGGGATTGTCAATTGATCTTACTTTAACCCTTCCTTGGTAGGTATAGGCCAGGCGTCACTGATCCTGGGAAACTATGTTAGCAAACAAAAACTTAACCTTTAGGTATCATGATTTTGTAAATGCTCCACATGCCCCCAAATTAGACCATTTAGTAACCAATATGTATGTGATCACCCAGTTACCTGGGTGACTGCCCTGTTCTTTTTTTTATTATTATTATTTTTTCCAGGGACAGAGAGAGAGTCAGAGAGAGGGACAGATAGGGACAGACAGACAGGAACGGAGAGAGGTGAAAAGCATCAACCATTAGTTTTTCGTTGCCGTTGTGATACCCCAGTTGTTCATTGATTGCCCTCCCTGTTCTTATGATAACTCAAATAAGGCCAGATATGTAACCCCAGCCAATCATCTATTCTTATTCCTTCTCTTCCTCATTTTCTACTCCTTATTCTGTAAAAGCTTCCTGCCTTCCGCCTCACTTTGCAGGTCTCTGATCTCTTGAGAATGGATACTGCCTGCTTCATAACGTGTTAAAGTTTGTTTATACCACCTGTCTTCTTTACCATTTTAACAGTTCTAATGGCACACACTCATTTCTTCAGGACTTTTACATCCAGGAACGAGTTTACTGCATACCATTTATATAAGGAAGGCATCGTGTAAGGTGCATTGGGGATACCAAAGTGAAAAAGACATGGCTCCTTTAGATTTAAAATGATTTCTACCCTTTATCCCACATCCCTTCTTTATAGACCCACTCTATGCCTCCAATATCTTTGCCGTCAGATGGTCAGCTTCATATGAAGCCCAGAGACAAGGCAAAGACAAAGCACTCCCAAGTCTCAGTCCCCGCCCCACCATGGTTGCCTAGGTGACATGGTCTCCCAGGTGACCATGGCCCATCAGGCTGACCATGGAAGTCTGACTTAAAGTCAATGCATGATCTGAACAATGTTTCACACCATGAAAGTGGAGCAAAAACTACATCTACCAAAAAAAAAAATATATATATATATATATATATATATATATAAAACACATATGAAGAATAGAGAATGACAATATATGAAAAATATTCCTGGTATAAAATGTCTTTCTAATTAATAGGCATATTGTCACTAACCCCAACTTATTTTTAGAATTTGGCTGACAAATGTGAAGTACATATGAAGAGCTCTTCACATGGTGTGTCCTGTGCCTGTCCGTCTACCAAGTCATGTACTTTCCCTCGGGTGGTAGGTGGGCCACCTTGGCAGGGCAGCAGTCCACAAAAGTCTCCTGGGAAATCTTAACCTTAGGGATCACACCTTGCCATCAGATCTATTTGCCTTTAGCAGCCAAATGGAACACAAGGGTCTTATCTGTGATGTGAAAGCTCTTTCATTCCATAAAAGGCAATGGCCCTCTGCCTAGTTAAAAGAATCAAAGCAACACACGTTAACTTCAGCAGTTCTACTTACATTGCACAGTGCAGTGGAGTAAAGGGATTGCCGACAAATTTGCGAAAACATTTTTGCTCCAAAAGTACCTCTATACAGTTTTCATTACCTGCAAGGAAGCAAAAGAATTTAGGGAGTTTCCACAAAAGAAATTTTGTTCAAAACACAATCAGTTTCTTTTTTGTGTGTGTGATTAAGTATTAAATTCTAGCTTATGAATTTTCCTACATTGGCTGAATGTTCATTCTCCATGGAATAAAATTCACAAAATGTCAAAACGTTATTAACTGTGTTCACAGGTGTTCCAAGACATAATGAAGAAACAAAACAATGAGAAGGTCATATGCATATGGTCTGGTGGAAAGAGAGAGACAAGAGACCACGTTTGCAAGCAGAACAGATTCTATATTATGCTCAGCTCTTGCGAGACAGACACCTAACATACCTCAGTTTGCCCATATTTACAACAGAAATTTCCCTTTCGCCATATAAATAGGTTCACTTATAATTATGTCCTCCTGTGAAGGGGAGAAGATGTGGTTGACAGGAAAAGGTATCTGAGATAATGGGTGAAACACGTATACACTGTCTATGTGTTTAAAATGGCACCAAGACCAGTTCCTGGCAAATATGTGCCCAATAAGTACTTTTCAAAAATAAGTAGAGGAATGAATATGAGAAATTATTTTCAATAAAATGACAAGTAGTTTTCAAATCAACTGAGTTTAAGTTAACTAAGGCCCTAGCTCTGCTCGTTTACTTGTTATGTGATCTAAGGCACCTCTCTTGGAATCTGAAGCCTCAATTTCTCATATATAAAAAAATCAGACTAGAAAGACTTTGCCTTAGTGATGTCACAGGATGATGGGAGCTTTACTTGATAAAGGACCTGAATGTGGTTTGTGAAATGATGAACAATTATTAAGACAAAAACGCAAAGCTATTTGGCTTTAGAATATAAAGTGTTGATCTGGAACCTCTTCTTGACTGAATTCAGTGCTAAATTAGTTAGAGTTCTCTTATGATCTACCTTAGAATAATGCAGATCAGACAATTTTAAGGATTTACCCTTTGAGTAGTAAGTTTTTTGTTAACCCTTTTGAGTAAGAACGTACATGAACATTCGTACTACTCAAAGGGTTAAAACATAAATCAAACCTTTCGCCTATAAAAAGAAAAAGTGAAACTGCTTTTAGGAGGATTAAGAAACATGAAGTAATGAATCAAAAAATCCCCTAGCACCTGACCTGTGATAGCGCAGTGGATAAAGCACCAATCTGGAATGCTAAGGTCACCGGTTCGAAACCCTGGGCTTGCCTGGTCAAGGCACATAGTGGAGTTAATACTTCCTGCTCCTCCTCCTCTCTCTAAAATGAATTTTTTTAAAAATCCCCTACCTATGCTTAGCTTTCCAACTATATCCAACACTCATTTAAATACTTCTAATCCTCTATGAGTTTGAATGCCCTCAGAGGAGTTTAGGGAAGCGTCAACACACAACATTCCTTGGAGGCCCTATGAATCCCAATTTAAGGGTCTGTGTAGATAGGACTGGGATCCTTGAGAAACTTAGAGTATTTCCAAGTACTCACTGAAGGGGATTCTGGGAAGATGGGAGTTTGAACCTTGGTCCTGGAAGAAGGCTGCACTGGGATTGTTTAGGAGAGGACTGCTCTTCCCTTACTAGCACCTGGAAAGGCCTCAGAACAGACTGCCATCAACCCTGTCTCCCCTCCCCCACTTCAAGGGAGAGGATGTTGTCTGGAGCGTGTGCCACCTGCCATTATAACCAACACTCCTTCTTACTCCTCTTCCTCCTCCTGTCAGAGAGGTCTCAGAGCTCGACCTAGATGGCGGTTAGGGAGCCCTCATCCATTAGCAGGTAAAAAGTCACGACTCTCCAGCCGCAGAGACAGAACAAAACCAAGCTGAGCATGTAGAAAATTGGGCTCTTACTGAGATCACAGCCAATAAAAACAGAGGCTGTAATGAAAATGAAATGAAATGTTTTAGAGCACTCAAACAACCTTTCTGGACCTAGTCATAGTATAATACAAGATTGAAAATGGAAAGTAAAATTACAGAAACAGAATAGGTAATATATGGCAGAATAGCCATATAAACTTAGGGGCAGAAGACCTTAATAAAGACTGGAAACCTAGATCCTATAGAATAAAAATGTGACAGATTCAACTACACAAAAGCTCACAATTTTGCATGGAAAAAGACATCATAAACAAGGCACAAAGATAAATGACGAACTAAGAGAAGATATCTATAATACACATAACACAGAGGATTAACAGCTCTAGGACAAGGTGCTCCAACAAACATATGAGAAAAGATAAAAGTCAATAGAAAAAATAAGCAATAGATGGAAAAAATTTCCAGAGGAGAAAATACAAATAAATAAATAGACTATTAAATAATGAGATAACCTTTTTGCTCTTCAAATTTACAAAAGTGAAGAAGATATCATCCTGGGCTAGCAAAGGCTTGGGGAAATAGTAAGTTTTATACACATGTTTGGTGGATTAATAAAATACATCCTTTTTGCAAAGTAAGATAGTATAATTTATTAAAATTAAAAAATATACATGTCCTCTTATCAATAATTTCACTTCTGGAAACTTATCTGACAGAATTTAAGGTACATAATATGAATATACATACTGCAGCATTGTTTATGAGAGGAGGAAACCTAAAAACAATCTGAATGTCCTTCAATAGGGACTCAGTTGAATAAATAATAGATTCTGATATACACATACATCTATATTTATCTGCTATGAAACATACCACTATTAAGAAGATCAGTCAGCAATTCCTCTACTAGGTATATAGCCCCAAAACTCAAATACATTGGTACGTAAAGACACATGCAGCCCTATGTTCACTGCAGCCTTGTTCAGTGGCCAAGACATGGCAACAACCAAAAAGCCCTTCAATAGATGATTGGATAAAGCTTTGGTACATATATACTATGGAATACTACTCAGCCATAAGAAATGATGACATCAGATCATTTACAACAACATGGATGGACCTTGATATCATTATATGGAATGAAATAAGTAAATCAGAAAAAACTAAGAACTATATGATTCCATACATAGGTGGGACATAAAAATGAGACTCAGGGACATGGACAAGAATGTGGTGGTTACTGGGAGGGGGGGAGGTAGAGGGGGTGGATGATAGGGAGGGATGAGGGGCACAAAGAAAACCAGATAGAAGGGGATGGAAGACAATTTGACTTTGGGTGATGGGTATACAACATAATCAAATGTTAAAATAACCTGGAGATGTTTTCTCTGAACCTATGTATTCCGATTGATTAATGTCACCCCATTAAAATTAAAAAAGAAAGAAAGAAAAAAAAAGAGGTCAGTCAATACTGATACAAGGTTATTGATCGACTTACGACCTATGCAACTTACGATCATTTGACTTTATGACCACAATCGCTAGCCATGACTGCTTCGCATCTGGAGCAGTTTGTGTATGCACCTGTATTTTGTGATTTTGTATGTTTTGCAAATATTAAACCAGTTGTAATGGCAATGCAGTGATTTACTTAAACCTGATGAATGTAAAAATAAAAAACAAAATGGTGTAGAGATGATACAAATGGCATAAAATGAATAAAGAAAATTATGATATATAACAATAATGAAAGAAAATTATGATAAAATATGATTTCAAGATTTTTATAACATCATTTCACAGTACTGAACATATAGCCTACTCAACTTACGACCAAATCATGTTACTACCCGTCTGTCGGAACCAATCGTGGTCGTAAGTCGAGCTCTAGCTGTACATAATAACTAGTAAGGATTTCTGCAGTAAAATGTATACAGAAGTATATGTGAACAAAACTAAATCCATCTTTGTGTCCTGGATTTCTTTTATGCTGTGACCTTTGATCAACCTCACCGTCCTTAGGTTAGCATATCAAAGCCTCTAGTTGATGATTATCTCTGTTCCATAAAATGTACCATAAATACTTTTGTTAGTAACAGCGAGAATGACCCCTGGTACATACTGCATTCTTTGTTGCTTAGTCTTGTCTATCATTAGCACCTGAGTTTTACCATAAATAGAAGTACCTTACCAGGGGTCTTAGTGGAGACTAATCTGCACAGAGTTCTGGGTCATCTGTCTGCTCTGACCCTACATCCCTATAAGAAAATTATCCTATAATAATTTATCATATTCTATGGAATTGCCTGCATCATTCTTCTCTCTGAAGATACCTCTTTGTTATGGTGGCCATTATACCTTTGCCCCACCATGTGTTAAGTAAACAATAGCTAAAAAGAAAGTTATAGAATACTTGTTATATGATTCTAGTTTTAAAAAAGATGCACATATATTTTTATTTGTTTATATTCTCAAAAAAAAAGTATAAAGGTACATACCAAATTGCATCAGAAAGTGAGTTTGGAAACAGACTTAATTTTACTTTAGATATGTCAGTATTTTTGAAATGTTATGATTAACATGTATTTTGTTTTTACTCACATAAGTGAAATAAAAAAATATTTTAAATATTTTGAATTGGAAGTACAACAAAATAAACAGGGGAAGTGAGATATAAAAAAGAAATGCCAAAAGACAAATCACTTACCTGGTAGTCTGACTAGTAGGCAACTGTGACAGATTATTACATCAGATATAGTTTTGGTGTTAGCTATATTATTTAAATTCATTGTAGGATCACTGGTTATATCATGTAGATCAGAAACCCTGATTAAACCTGGTTATTCAGTTCATCAGAAGTTCTGATTAGGAGTTATATGTTATAATTCACATAAAGGGAGAAAGTGTATTTTTATTTCATTAGGGTACTGTGGTAGACATGAAGAAAAAAGTACTGGGAAATAAAATGTATTTTGGATGCAGAAAGCCTGTGTATCCCAGTTATGCAGCATTATGCTACCTTCTCACCTCCACTGAGATCACAGTGGTGCTGGGTTCACAGGATGCTTACTGGAATCGGTCAAATGACAATCAACTCACCGTTATAACAAGCCCAGTGCAGCGGCGTGTAGCCTTGGTTATCTTTGAAAGAACAGTCTTCCTCAGAAAGTGCCATCTGGAGCAGCTCGCTCAGCCACGTGGCGTGGCCACGAGCAGCTGCATAATGCAAAGGTGTCCTCCCTCTGGAGTCTTTACAGAGGATCGACACTTCTTGTTCCAGCAGCATTTGCACACACTCCTCATGTCCCGTCATAATCTGATACATTGCAGTTATAAACAGAAAACACATTTCAGAAAGGCAGAAGGCTCCGTTAAGTGAGGCTGGGTTCTGAGTAAGAGGACATAGACTCCTGGGCCTGAAGGCAAGTGAAGTCTGCCCTGACTCAGAAGAGAGAGACAGGGCAACCTGGCAAGATTCACATCAGAAGCATCTGGGTGAGCATCAGCATTTTGGAAACATCTCTGGACTCTCCAAACATAAGCATGAAAGGTATCATGATATAGTGGAAAACATCAGTTCTAGAATCAGGAAGGTTTGAGTTAAATTCCGGCTTCCTCTGATAAAACTTGGACAAATCAATTTACCTCTCTGTGTCTCATTTCATTTACTTTCAATGGGAATAGTACTAATGACCCCACAGGTTGTTGGGAGGACTATTAAGATATGTAAAGGCCCATAGCCTATTGCATGGTTCAGAGGAAGTGCTCAAGAAATGAGAACTGTGATTACGCCTTTAGAGTTCCTCTTCTCTTCATTAACCATGGTGTTCAGCACCAGCCCCAAATAACACTTTTATTTCTGCTTTTGTTCGAGTTAGTTTCCTTGACATGCTTTAAAAAACAATTTAGCAGATGTGTCCAAAGAATTGTCCACAAGATACGTATTTCAGCAGGATACGTCTTTCAGGTATAGAATGGGTCAACATTATTAATAAAGAACAATTAGAAATAGCATGACTGCTCAAAACTAAGTAATCACTGAAATAAATTATGACATCTGCACACAATGGACCATTAAAAATGATGCAGCAGGAAAAAATTTCCTGATATTCTAAAAGGAAAAAAAGGTAGGTTAAGTAGTATCTTCAGTATTCTCTATTTAAAAGAAATTTAAAGTAAATCTATATTCAAAAAAAAAAAAAAAAACAAGATTGGGTATATAAACCAAAAGAATGGTTTATCTCCAGGAGGTAGGATTAGTGGTGATTGTGATTTTCTTCTCTGTGCTTTAAAAGAATATATTTTGCAAAATTTCGATGATGTGCACGTATTTTGTAATAATAAAGCAGAACCAATTCTACCAACAGTAGGAGTTCACATATTATCTATTATCGCAATTTAACACAAAATCTCAAGGGTAGGACCTAAGAATACATGCCATTATTTTACTTTTGCAAAAGATCTTGTAATTTCTTTCAGAATGACTGAGATTAATTGGTTACCCTAGGAAACACTCTTTTTACTGAACGTTCATATGAGGAAGCAGAGCAGAACCACGCTCGCTGTGATTTGCTTGCCCCAAGCTGGGGGACAGGTACATACCCCTCTGTGTAAAGCTGTGCATCCCATGAGGTCAACAGCATCAACATTGGCTTCCTTTTCAAGTAATAACGAAACAGCATCGATGTGTCCATATGCTACCGCGAGCATCAGTGGGGTTCTAGGCAGAGAGGTAAATTGGGCCTTTTAGAAGAAGGTTAAAAAAAATACTCATCACTTCAAGTGGGAGGACCACCTTCTCTTTGTCTCTCTGTCACTTTGTCGCTCTTTCCTCTTGACAGTGGCTTGATATTTTTAAGTGCCCCCAATTTGCTGTATGCTACTTGGAACAAGCTATCTGCCTCTTTTTAAAAGTACACAGCATTGACTAAATCTCAACTGAGTAGGGAGTGTGTGTGTGTGTGTGTGTGTGTGTGTGTGTGTGTGCATGTGTGAGACCCTCTTGCTTCTATCAGAGTAGTTCCACTTCCCTGGTTTTCTATATTGGTGTTTTTCAATATTTCATCTGAACAAAGCTTCACTGCCTTAAAGAAAAGTCAAACAAATCTAGAGAAAAGAACAGAGTGCTGGAGTCCGGAAGGGGAGGTGCTAATTCTGACTGCTCATGTATCTGGCACCAACTCATATATGTGGTGCGAGGCACCAGTGCTTTTCGCTCTGCATTTCCTATTTGCAAGAGAAGACTGGGTGTAGAAATTGGCTAACAGATGGGAAAGGTTTTGGAAAAAGAAACCTGAGAAAGATTAAAAATATAAAAGATTTTTATGATCGAGATAACTCTTGAGGTCACTGCCATTATTAATTTTAATATGGGAATGTAGTAGCTTCAAAAGAGGGTAAAATGTTGAGAAATAAGAAACAAAAGAGGACTATTTTTAAAAGGACAGGATCCATGGCCACAGACATAAAAAGTTGGCTCTTTTTCATCAAGACACATATACAACACACATACTTTTCTCGGATATACAGATATATATTCTCTAGCACAAAGCCACTTCATTATTCTAGCGTTCTCATCCATGAATTTCACCTAAACATATACCCCTAAAACTAAAATTCAGCAGTCAGCCCTCCTAGCTGCTTAACAAATTAACCAATTACCTGTCATGATGGAAAAGTCAACCCCACCCCAGCTGGAGGAACACTTACTGTCCTTTGGCATCTTTCACATCAACCACTCCCGGGTTGTCTGCAATTTCCAGTAACAGCCGCAAACATAGTGTGTGACCATTAATGACTGAAAAAAAGAAAATAATGACATTCTTTTGAGAGAGCAACACTATTATATATATCCATCCAAAGTGAAATTTATTTGGACTTGAAATCATTGGTTTTCCATTGTTGCCGAGAGATACCCCCAGGTTTCCAGTTGCTGCTGGGCACAGTGTGTTCAATGTTTATTTTACTAATCCATCCTCCCCTTTCTTCCTATCAGGACGCTTTGGTCCTTACCTAACTTTTCCCTGGTTCATATACTGGGGGTTATTTTTCCTTAAACACAATGTCCTTTTTTAAAAAAAAAAAAAATCACCTTAAATGAGACTGGTCATTTCTCCCCACTTTCTAGTTATTCTTTTTGTTCTTTGAGAGAGTCACCCAACACTACATAATCCTGTGACTGGCCTGCCTCTAAAAAGAAGAAAGGAGGGGCGGGAGGAAGGAGAGGGGGGGAGCAGGGAGCAGGAATAGGATGGACAGAGGAGGTAGAAGAGCAGGGGAAACCGAGGGAGGGGAGGAGAGGAGAGGAGAGGAATAGAGAGGAAAAGGGACAGAAAAGGTGAGGAAGAGAGCAAACAGGTCCTGCTTCTTTTTCCCTCTCAGCCATTGTACATTCAAGTAACAGTTCTGATTGGTTAGCAGTGACTTAAAGCCGGAAAGATGTACAGAAGCCATCAACTCCTTGATCACTGACTGACCAGACTGGCTGCCTGCGGCTGCACCTCTGTTCCAGAGTTCCTCAGACCACAGCCGGTTGTTTCTCTGCCTGACAGTCTCTCAAGCATGCTGTGGGGAGGAGGCAGGGCGAGGGGGCTCTCCATTGGCCTCATACCCGAGTCCCCTCCATTCCTGCTCTTCCCTCTCTTCTCCTGCCGAGCTCTGACTCCAGAGCTTCCCGGGCACAGCAGATCCTCGCTCCCAATCACCCAGTAGATGTAGTAGGGGCTGGCAATGGCTGGGAGATGCAGCCAGAACACTCTGTTGCCCGTGACCAGCTAGAGCGCAGTACAAGGGCGCACCCTTGTGTGCAGGAGGCATGATGCTTCTTTTCAGGAATGGGTGCTTTGGGGCACTGGGAAGTAAACCTCCTAGGATGACTATCCCTGGGGTAAAGTGGTGTGTGTGTGTGTGTGTGTGTGTGTGTGTGTGTGTGTGATAAACTACTTTCTCCAGCTTGTTCAATGCAACCCACAGCCTTACAATAGACATGGTTTTACACTCAAGGAGTAGGATGAGAACAAGTAATGTTTAAATTTCAAGACATGACCTTCTTTCCTCTCTGAACAATGAAAACACTATAATATATGTTGCATTTACCTTGCTATGGATGTGGAGAGAGAAGGGAACAGATGCAGCTATTTGGGTCAATGCACCTCTCTGGCCTGGTCTGCTGCTGGCCAGACTCTCTTTGCTGGCTACACAGACAACCTGGTCTGAGTGTGGCAGGTGACCAACGGTACCCGCTAGAAATATATGGCAGAGCGTTAGAAATAAACTGGTTTCCTGGCTTGTAAAAAGAAAAAAGAAAAAAAAATAGCTGTGTTTTATGTTCCTTCGTATTGCATGCCAGTCATGAGAGAATGATAATTTAATAATGACTTATTTTTCAGGAACAATACATATTAAATTAGCTATTTATTGATACCACTCAAATTAACTATAGGAATAATGTTCACATTTTGTAGACCGTTGCATTCAGCTCATTCTCAGTAACATCCTATTTATGTACCATATTTCCCCATGTATAAGATGCTCCCAGATATAAGACGCACATTAATTTTGGGGCTGGAGATTTGAAAAAAAAAGTATTGCATAAAGTTATTGAACTCAAGTTTTAGTCATCACAAAATTTGTATAGATCCTCATCGTTGTCAAAAAAGTGGGAAATGCAACTAAAAAACTACAACCACTGTATAAGACGCACCTAGTTTTTAGACCCCAAATTTTTCAAAAAAGGGTGTGTCTTATACATGAGGAAATACATATGTCAGGAGGAAGTTTTGGGGAATGAATATAGGCAATGTATTCTTGTTGCTGTTGGGGTTTTGTTTGTTTTAAATAGTCCATTAAATCTGTTACCACTGGTTACTACTATATGCAAGTAGTTTAATGTATGCTTAAAAGGAAATGATTAACAGAGGGCTGACAGCTAAATACCACAGGTAATGGGTTCATGAAGTGGAGGGAGGTACAGGAGAGTTTGATTGATGCCTCTTTCTGTATCAGTCTGACGTTCTTTACATGCTCATAATCATAACAGTTTCAAGGATATTTGATTTTTGGCTAAACAGTGATAGGGACTCATGAAAAATAAAATCATGCGTCCCTTTCACTGTCCTAGTGTGTTGGAGAGCAAACCAATTTCTACAGCTGTGCTTTTTCTGGGGGGGAGGGGGGGAGGGCAGTGAACAGCAGCTTTCTCATCTGAGCTAATAGCCTTCTGATAAATATAAGTCCCCCTTATTGTAAAAGTGTAACTAAACTAGAATTTTTGTTGGCTTCCCACATACTATATTTTCCCCAATTGCTTTCCAGCAAAAAGATGCTAATATCTCCTTAGCTGTGCCTTGCCAGGTCCAGCTTTATCTTAGACTAGCTCAGCCTCTCCCTCACTATGAGTGACAGCCATTTTTCATGCTGCTCAAAGACCACAACTATCACTGCGATTAGCTGTGCCAAAACCTCTAATATCCATCCTGGTTCCTGCTTCTTACAGCATTCCCAGCATATAAAACAACAAATAAAGTTGGCCTTTAAAACGAGTTGTAAAATATTCTAGATAAGCAAATTCTCAAAGCACATGCTAAAGCTTCCACATAGCGGACATTTTGTGGCGTAGAATCAAATGACAGCCTGTGTTATTAAATAAATGACTTGAGGGAAAACCAAATGGACTGAGTCTTCTTGACCACTAGGGGGCTCTATTAGACCACAACCTATGCAATGGCAAATAAGTGATGATTATTTTTCATTGTTTACTTGTTTACAAGAACAATTTCCCACAATGAAATTAAGCCCGCCCTTTGTAATTGTCAGGAAGTACCTGATAACTAAAGCAGGATGCTTGCCGTGATGATAGGTAAGTAAATACTTACAAAGAACTAAATTTGAACTTGATAAAAATACCAAGGATATCTAGAATATGAAAGTTTATAATACTTTATAATAATAATAATACCAAAAAGACTAAGTGTGACAGGAAGTAAGAATTTCTAATTTAAACATAAAAACTACCACTGACCTCCTGACTAAAGATTTTTCCAGGAATAACTGTTTCCAGGTAGATAGGCAACAGACATGTTTTTTTTTCTATCTCCGTATTGTTTTTCTTCAGTGGTTTATAAATTCAGGGATGTGGATGGAAATACTTATACAAAGCCTAACATTCTGAGAAAAATATCCCAAGTAACAAGAGCATTAAGTCTTCTGAAAACTATCTTCACTTTTCTTCCTCAACACACTCATTTAATGGCCTACGACAGTTACTTCTCCTTCTAAGACAACACTTATTATCCTGATCAAAGGCGGATATCATTGAATTCCTGACCCCGAAGAAATTTATGCCTAAGCAAGCTAGGGGCTCTCCACATTACCTTCACATCTGTGCATATCTCGAGCAGTGTTCTGACACAGTTTCATTTTATGTATGTTAGAGAAAAAAGCCCAAAAAGGCATTTTACGATATACTTTTTTATATATACATGCAGTTTTTAAGAGTCTCTATTTTTACACTTGATACATCAAGAATCAGAGCAAATACTAAGAAGCATCATTTAGGCTGGCAGAGTGAGGTACTGATTAGATTGTTGTCTGATGACTCTTTTTATGAAATAGCCCTGAATCAAAATATCATGAACTTTATGCTTTAAAATGCTGTGTGATTTTGTTCAATGTAAGTTATCTGAAGATTACATTATATCTTGTCCCTTTCTTCAGAAAGTTCTGTGATAGCTATTGGCCAGAGGTTCTGAGCTTCCTTTTGGGTTAAGAAGACCAGATGGAACACAGAAGATATTTAGAGCTGGATTTATAGTACTGTATGCTGCACAATACTATAATAATGTACACGTTATTTTACATTTGTTCAAATTCATAGACTGTACAACACCAAGAGTGAACCCTAATGTAAACTGTGGGCTTGGGCTGATTATGAGCATCCATGTCAGTTTCACCAACTGTAACATATGTAGCACTCCAGTGGGGACGCGGAGGACAAGAGAGGCTGCGCATGTGGTGGGGCGGGGGTACATGGGAAATCCCTATACTTTCTTCGCAATTTTGCTGTGAACCTTAAACTGCTCTAAAAAAAAATAAAGTCTTTAAAAGAAAATGGGGAGACCCCATAGTATTCCATTGTGTATATGTACCATAGCTTTTTAATCCACTCATCTTCTGATGGACACTTGGGCTGTTTCCAGCTCTTCGCTATTGTGAACAATGCTGCCATAAACATGGGGGTGCATTTCTTTTTTTTAGTCGGTGACATGGTGTCCTTGGGATATATTCCTATAAGTGGAATGGCTGGGTCAAAGGGAAGTTCCATTTCTAATTTTTTGAGGAATCTCCATACTGTTTTCCACAGTGGCTGCACCAGTCTGCATTCCCACCAGCAGTGCAGGAGGGTTCCCTTTTCTCCACATCCTCGCCAGCACTTGTTCTGTGTTGTTTTGTTGATGAGTGCCATTCTGAGGAAATCTTACCTTTTGTGACAACACAGATGGACCTGGAAACTAATATGCTAAGTGAATAAGCCAGGCAGAAAGAGAAAAATATCATATGACCTCACTCATTTGAGGAATCCAAGGAACAATGAGAACTGAGGAACAGAATTGAGACAGAGGAGAGATCAAAGGGCCCAGAGGAAAAGAGGACAGAGGGAAAGGCGATGATAGGATGGGATAAACCTGAAGGGAAGTGGGGAGGGTGCTATGGGGAGGGCGGAAGGGAGATGTTACGAGGAATACGGGGGGGGGGATGCATTCAGGGTGACACTAGAATCTATGTAAACACAATAAATTAAAATCAATAAAGAAAATGGGGAGAGCCCATCTGGCCAGAGAACACCAATCATCACAAAGTGGACAGTAAGCCAAGCATTTTGGAAGAGTGCAGGCATATCTGATGTAGAAAGGAAATATTTTAAAATATAGGATTAAATAAGACGCTGTCATCCTTTTATTCAAACTTAAAAGTGGGCCACAACACTAGGGTAACCAGCCTCGACAAGACCTACCTGAGGCATGAAGTGGGGTTCTTTTGGTTACATTGTCTTTCACAAAGATGGATGCGCCCTGATTGATAAGTGCTTCCACACATTCTGTGTGTCCCTTAAAGGCAGCCAGATCCAAAGCAGTGCGGCCTTTCTCGTCCCTGATGTCCAGGTCCACCAGTGACTGCAGAAGGACTTCCAAGGCTTGATGGTGCCCATTGTAAGCCTGAAAAGAGGAAACCAATGACACAAATGCTCTCTCGCCTCAAATCACATAACTTTCCAAATGAGGGGCTAAGCCTCTAAGTTTATAGATAGAGAGCACCCCAAAAAGCACATCAGAAAGACACTGGGCTAATTATGAAAACACAGGGAAACCCAAGAGTTAGAATGAAAAATCATAATGCATGAAAATCAGTTATATATGAATTCCTTCAAGTACTTTTCTTTTGTCAAATAATTTGCCCCAAAGACACTAAATGTATTAATGTATTCTCGTTTTGTATCTATTGATCTATTAATCTAATGCAGACTAGTAGCTGAGAACTTAATATATTCTTTTACCTGTCAGTTCAGTCCTAAACATATTGACATGATGAGAATATTTTTTTCAGGAGGCATTTTTGTTAAATCTGGAGAAAAAATTACTACTAAAATCTTTCATACAGACCTTGTTACAGTTCAACATTTTAATTTCTAATCATGTGACCCTGGGTGAGTTTCTTAATTTCCCTTAGTTTCCTCACCTATAAAACGAGAGCAATAACAGGTGCCTCCCAGGAAAGATGAACAGAGATAAAATTGCACATGTTTTGTATAATATCTTGTATGCAGTTGATGCTTCCTCCTCTCTCCTTTACTTCTTCCATGGATTATAATGAAAACATTGAAAACAGTATGAAAATATGTTCTATGTTCTAATGCCAAGGTCAGATTTAGTCTGAGGTCCTGTGCTATGTTAAGGTTCAAAGCCTTCATACGACTAAAGAACAAAATCAAAAGTCTGATAGATGATTTTTATTAAATCTATAAGGTAAACAATATATATGTACACACAAGGCAAAGGACAGTGAAATAAAGACGAGAAAAGATTAGAAGAATATAGGGAGCAGGAGGACAAAGGCAGGAATAAGGGAGGGACAAGAGAAGTAAAGGAACTAGAGGCAATGCCTGCTCCCCGGTGTCTTCAGCAGTCAAAGTTCTCTCTCGTCTTCTGCACTTTTTATTTTTCTACTGCAATGACTACTCAAGGCACAATTTATTTGAAAAAAGGCTTAGCACAGAAAAAAATACTAATTTCTTTAATATATAAAGTGCTCTTACAAACTATTTTAAAAAACTAGAAATATGTGCCCTGGCCAGATAGCTCAGCTGGTTAGAGCATTGTCCCGAAGCACAGCGGTTGTCGGTTCAAGTCCTGCTCAGGGCACATAGAGGAACAGATGGATGTTCCTGTCTCTCTCTTTCCCCCTTCTTCTCTAAAATCCATAAAATAAACATTTTTTTAAAAACTAGAAAACTGTGCAAAGGGCGTAAAAAGGCAGCTCACATAAAAAGATATATAAAACGCCAATAAATATAGGAAAAATATGTATATTTTATGGTACTATATTTTAACTACCAGATTGGCAATGATTGAGTTTGGTCATATCTGATATTAGTTAAGAACAGTGAAAAAAAGCAATTTTATGCTCTGTTGGTGGGAATATAGATTGGTGAGACATCTGTGGAGAACCCTGACAAAAATCTATCAAAATAAAAAACTAAGTTGCAAACAGCACATACAGCATGACCTCATTTATACAAAAAGAAAATATATCCAGATATACACATATCTGTATATATGTACACTTCTATATTTGTAGCAAATTTTAGAAGACTACAAGAGAAACTAGTAACCTCTAGAAATGAGAGGTATAGTAATGAATTTGGACATTTTTCACTTTATCTTTTTAAAAATCATTTGAGTTTTTTCCTCAATTATATGTTAACAGCAACAATGCAAAGATCAGAGAAATTAAGAGTACTGATAGTTGTTTTAAAACTTTCTCATTACATTATCGTTGTGAATGATTATGGTCATTATGTTATTCATTAACACACACACACACACACACACACACACACACACACACACACACACACACACACACACACACACACACACACACACACACACACACACACACACACCCTACCAAACATGAACTCATGCTGATGAATCCAAAATTTATATCCCAGTTCCAACTTCTCCTTTTGCTCCTGGACTTGTATATTCAACTGCTTATTGATAGTTCCACTTGAATGTCTAACATGCATCCTAAGACTAACAAGTTCCAGACCACATTCTTAATCTTGCTCCCTAAACTGGCTCCATCTGCAGCCTTCCCCATCTCAGTAAATGGCAACCTTATTCTTCTTGTTGCCCAGGCCCAAAACTCTGGTGTCATCTTTATCTTTCCTCTTACTCCCAGGGTTATAGTCTTACACCAGGACTCTGGGACATTAAGGCAAATGAGTGCTGAACAGTAGCTTCTCTCCACACTGTCACTCCTCCTCCCCAACCGTGCCATGCCCTGGTATAGGAACAGGCCTTCTGGGAGGAAGGGACACCTTTTGCTAACCACACAGAAGTGTCATTAGGTTCTCAAGCAGCTGGCAGGAAGCATCTACCATATCCCTTTTCTAATTCACATACAGGTGTTAGGTGACTAGTAGTAGCTCTCAAGGCCATGACCATCTATCTCTACTTGCAAGCCATGATTCGTCTCCCTTCTTTCTTTAAAATATATCCAGAATCGATCCAGTTCTCCCTACACCACTATCCCTTTTTATTCAGGATGATGCAAAAGCTTTCCTTTTCATCCTTGCCCCCCTGCAATACATTATAGACACAGCCATCAGATGAAATCTTCTAACACCCAAGTTGGACATATTACTCCGTGATAAAAACTAGCATATGGCTTCTTCTCTCAATGATAAAAAATTTCAAAACTTTCCATGACAATTCCAACCCTTTGGATTTGGCCTCCCTCCATCCTGGTCATTAGCACATCTCCTTGCTTACTCGGTTCTAGCCACATGATCCTCCACTATGGTTAAATACATGCATTTCCTCCTCTGGGCTATTGTATCTATACTGGTTTCCTCTGTTTGGAAGGCTCTTCCCCACAGAACACATGGTTTTTCTGGTTCTCTTGCTTCAAATAATACCTTATCTGGAGGATTCCCGGCCTCTTTACAACAGCCCTCTACCCTCCACCTCAGAACACCCCTAGACACTCTTTACCACACTGATCCTGCTTTATTTTATCTTCATAGCACTTTAGAAAAAATGTTAAATACACTATATTAAAAATAAAGGCACTAAAAATTTCTCATTACAAGAAAAAAAAAATTTGGACCTCTCTGGTTGTTTCAGTGGATAGAGCGAGAGCCTGGCGTGCAGCTGCCCGGGGTTTGATCCCTGGTCAGAGCACAGAGGAAAAGTGACCATCTGCTTCTCTCCCCCTCTTTCCCCTTTCTCTCCCTCTTTCCCTCTCTGCTTGACTGGTTTGAGCGTCATCCCGAGGCACTAAGGATAGCTTGGTTGATTCAAGCATTGGCCCAAGATGGGGATTGCCAGGTGGATCCCGGCTGGAGTACATGCAGGAGGAGTATGTCTCTTTATCTCCCCTCCTCCAACTTAAAAAAAAAAAGAAAAAATATTGTAATTATGTGTGGTGATGAATTTTAACAGACTCTGTGGTGATCATTTTGCAATAT
The DNA here is from genome assembly GCA_037038555.1 of Rhynchonycteris naso. Taxonomy (NCBI): domain Eukaryota; kingdom Metazoa; phylum Chordata; class Mammalia; order Chiroptera; family Emballonuridae; genus Rhynchonycteris; species Rhynchonycteris naso. The sequence goes on along the minus strand of CM072997.1, from coordinate 37,094,755 downwards.
ATATATATAAATATTGAATCACCATGCTGCACACCTGAAACTAACACAATACTGTATGTCAATTAAAATTCAATAAAAAGCAAAACACACACACACACACACACACACACACACACACACACAACCGGTAGCCAATACTCAAAACTTATTGCTTCCTAATTATTTTATTAGACTTTATAATTATCTATGCACTTGAGGTTGTTTATATCTCGTGTCTATTTTGTGGAAACATCCTATTATAATGTGCTATTACACATCAGTTCATAGCACTTATTACCACTTGCTATCTGTTATATATCTATTGATTTGTTAACTATTTATGACAGAAGAGCAGAGACATTACCCAGCCCTTCCATGGTCACACAGCCTTACATGGTGGAGCTGAGATCCAGGCCACTCAGACCCCAAAACCTGAGCTGTGGCCTTTTCATGAGCTTCTGTGGAAATGGTGCAATAAAGCCGAAAGGTATATGTTTCTTTAGCTTTTATTTTCTTTCCATAGAGTAATCCTAATAATGACAGACAGTGCTATTGACAGCAATCTACTGAAAATGGCGACTGTCATATGCAACAAAATAGTCAGTAGGACAATATGAGAGTAATTTGAGATTATTATGTTTAAATATCTGAAAAATAAAGGAAGGATTCAATTTCTGAGATGAAAATACAGATTGTTTTATAAAAGAGCATGAGTTAGAAATGTGGGAGATGAAACACCCAATAGAATAAACACATGAAAACCATTCATCCCACTGAGGATGAGACAAAGCTGAAGGACCAATTATGAAAGTGGAGACCAATGCTGAGGAAATTCTCAGAAGGCAGTGTAGAGAGACCAGAAGTGGGGATTTAAAAAACTTAGGAGCAAATGGAACAGAGATAGAGGCTGGGTCACAGGGAGCAGAAGGACAGCAGTCAGAGGGAAGGGGGTTGAGGGGATGGGATCATAGAAGGTGAAGGGATTAGTGAAATTATATATACATAACACAGAGATACAGATAACAGGACAGCAAATCCTAGGAGGAAGGGGGAGAGGGATTTCAGGAGAGGGGAACAAACGAGGTATAATGAGGGGTATATGGTTGGGGTGAGGGTATTGTTATATTGAGTGGGACATTTGAATCCATGTTAACAGGAAAAAATAAAAATATGGAAAAAAAATTAAAAAATAATTTATGTTTTAAAAGAATTTATTCATTTTTATAAAGAAGAGAGAGGAAGGGAGGGAGAGGGAAAGAGAAAGAAAGAAGGGGGGGAGAAGCAGGAAGCATCAACTCCATTTGTGCCTTGACGGGGCAAGACCAGGGTTTTGAACTAGTGACCTCAGCATTCCAGGTCAACATTTTATCCACTGTGCAACCTCAGGTCAAGAAAAGAAAAAAAGAAACTTAGGAATGAGAATGAGGTGGTGAGGAGGGCCGGCATTATATCTGTGGTGTGAGAATTAAAGAAGTGAGAATGCCATCTAGTAAAAGCTAAAGAGACCAATAATGAACATTTTAGAGGTGAGGAAAGAACAACTAAGTGATAGGGTGAATGTATTCAAACAAAGCTGAAAGGTGTGTGTGTGTGTGTGTGTGTGTGTGTGTGTGTCTTTAGCTTTTTATAATAAGGAAATTTCCAACTTATACAAAGAAGATAGGATAATGTAATAAATACCTATGCATCTATCATCTATTCTCAGCCACTATCAACTCAGTCCATGGGTGATTTTAAGCCAACTCAAGAGCACCTATAGTTTCTAAAGGGCTGTGGTAACAGGAGCATCTACCTCCAGGTGTAAATCTGTCTATCTCAACTGTGTTTGAATCTGTGGCTTACTTGAAAATTGACTTTGCATAACACCTGCTCTCATATTAAATTGTAATGGTAGTAACCATGGCAGCTTGTTTAGAAACCCTGACTTCCTACCAAAGGGAAATGGCTCTGCACAGATAACAGCAGATTCTAGACACTATTTGCAAATCGTAGTTCCTTCAGTGCCAGTTATTATTATGATAAAAATAGTAAACATTTACATTTCTGTCAACATGACAGCCTAGGAAAATACAATCAGCAGCTTATAAATTGCATGCAAACCTACAAACCCTGATAGCTAACATATTTAGATTTAATGAAGAGAAGACTCCTGGGGGAAAGAGAAACGTACTCAGGAAAGAAGCTGGTGTGGAGGCATCGGCGCTGTTCAGAACAGCAGTCACATCAGGGCACTTGAGTTAGGTGCTGACTTCAGAACTTACCTCCTCTAAAAAACCCCTGCACTTTCTCCTTTAAAGCTCACGACAAGAGCACTGGCCGGCTAGCTCAGCGGTAGAGTGTCGGCCCAGCGTGTGGAAGTCCTGGGTTTGATTCCCAGCCAGGGCACACAGGAGAAGCACCCTTCTGCTCTCCACCCTTCCCCTCTCCTTCCTCTCTGTCTCTCTCTTCCCCTCCCGCAGCCAAGGCTCCACTGGAGCAAAGTTGGCCCGGGTGCTGAGGATGGCTCCATGGCCTCCACCTCAGGTGCTAAAATGGCTCCGGTTGCAGCGGAGCTACGCCCCAGATGGGCAGAGCATCACCCCCACCCAGTGGGCATGCCTGGTGGATCCCTGTTGGGTGCATATGGGAGTTAGTCCCTCTGCCTCCCTAATTATCACTTCAGAAAAATACCAAAAAAAAATACCCAAAACCTCATGACAAAAAATAAATTTACTAGAATGCACTAAAGAGGCTTAATATTAAAATAAAATGAAGTGAACCCTGCTGATAATTAGAAAAGCTTCAGAAATACAATCCATACTTTCTTCTATACCAGGTGCTTGAAAATTCTCTTAAAGATAGAATATTTGAAAGTCCAGATTTACCTATAGAATCCTTTAGTAGTTTATAGCTCTTGAATTTTAATATGCATTTGCATTACAATACAGAATTGAAGACATACAACTAAGTACTAAACTTCAAGGGCAATATAATGGAATAATAAAGGTAACTAATTATACAAGACTATAATTGCCTTCATACTTCATAGCTTAACCTATTTTTTTTAAAAAAACTACCATATAACACAATTCTATTTAATGGTTAAATGCATGATTCTGTCTTTGGGAAGTTATATGATTCTTGGAGTATAATAATAAAAAAAAAAGCATACAATAAAGTTTTAAACTCTCCAAAAGAGACTCAAGTAGCCAGGAAAGGAGACTTTTTCATGTCAGCAGTACATGACGAAAATTATCTTACTGTTCTTTCTAGTGCCACCTTAAACCAGGTGGTTAGTAGGTAATTCCACAAACAATTTCTGAAGCAACTAGAGGACAAAGTAACAAACAAAAAAGCACATATGCTGGTTGAAAAAGGATGTAGCATTTTGGCTTTCAACAGACAGCGCAGTTTAAGCCTCAGCTAGATGGAGCAAATATTTTAAATTTGTTCTACAAAATTATAATGTGATTAATCTCTTTAAACTTTTTAGAATGGAACTGAGGGCAACGAGGAGAAAGAATGTGGACTCTCCACAAAATCCCTGAAACAATGGGTCCATCTGGAAATCTCGACAGCTGGAGATGTGTAGCCCTATTTCTTGATCTAGTTTTTTCAAGTGGTTAAAAATGTTTATGAAGTTCGCTGGACTGGTAACCCTAGGGACTTGAATCATTCAGCCAGAAAATAGTAACTCAGGGCAGGGCAGGTATCCTATGGCAGTCAAGGCTTGAGGGCATCTGGTTCCATTTCATTGCTAGGTAGAAAGCTTCTACCTAAGAAATAATGTGCCTTGGGTTTTTATCAAGTTAATTGTTATAGAGGCCCCCAGAAAGGGTGATGGGCATATTTGTGCAGTTCATGAAACAAATAATATTTTTCTAACGGGTTAGCATTGAGAGGGCAAGAATAAAATAGTTTTAGAATTAACCCACTGTTTTATCTCCCCGGTCAAAGTCATCATCATCATTGCTTGCCTGGTTGTCTTTCTTCTGCTTTTACTCTTTTACAACTTAAACTCAACACGCTTTTAAACAGAGGTCATGTCATATCACCTGTCTTCTTAAATTTCTTCAAATGGTCTCCTATTTTGCTCAGAGTAAAAGTCAAAGTTCTTACAGTGGAGTACAGGGTCCTCTGGGACCTGCTGGAGCCGCACGTGGCTCCTGCCCCTTCATGACAGGTCTGACTCACCCTCTACCCCGTGTCCTCTCCACTCTCCCCCAGCCACAGTGCTTCTCTTGCTCTTCTGGTAACATGCCAAGCATGCTATCACCTCTGCAATTCTTCCTGGCACACTCTTCTGTCAGTTCTCAGCCTGGGTAGCTCTAAGGCATCCATTCATGGGCTCCGCTGTGTAAAACACGCCGTGCGCCACCTCAATGCTCGCTCTCACACTGACCCCACTGTAGCAGACGCAGCGCCTATTTTCATCTGTCCTGCTATATATTTACTTGGCTATTGTCTCTCCTAGATTGGAAACTCTACCAGAACAGAGGCTGGGTTTTGTTTATTACAACATCTCCAGCTCCAGAAACAGTGCTTAGAACATACACAGTCAGTATATGTCAAATGAAAGAATGATATTCTTGTTAATAATAGTGAGGATGAAGCTAGCTGATTGCATAGATGTGCCAGGTACTGTCCTAACTGCTTCCCATGTGATAACTCATGCCATTCCCCCAGTGGCCCTATGACAGCAGTACTGCTATCCTCCCCATCTTGTGGGTGGAAAAACTGAGACACGAGAGGTTAGGTACTTAGTCAAGATAATACAACAAACAAATAAATTAACAAACTGGAAAGGGTTGGGGATCCTTTGCTAACTCACTCTTCTTAATTTACAGGTGGGGAAACCATGTCCCAGTGAGTTACTAATGAGAATGTTGGTGGCTGGGATTTCCTCTCTGTATGTACTTCTAGGCCCAGCCAGCAGCAGACCTATCAAAGACCAACTGTTCCCAATGACATCATGACCCATCTTTATATGACTGGAAACCCGCAGTGCTTAGCAGAGCACCTGGCATACAATAAGCTCTAAACAATAATTTTATAAAAAAATGAATGAGAGGATAGAATTTTTAGAAGGTAAGGCAGTCTCTTCTCAGATTATGATAGGCTTGGCGATGCAATCAACCCCACTTTCAAGAGGCATCAGGATTCTGTCTGAGATCATCTTTCAAATGGCCTCTCTAGGAGCAGCTAGTGCTGTCTGTGACCCTCAGTTTTGGGGTGACTTCCCAGGAAGTTGGGCAGAGATATTAAGAAGCAAACTTTAGAGTAGGGGTAGTCAACCTTTTTATACCTACCGCCTACTTTTGTATCTCTGTTAGTAGTAAAATTTTCTAACCGCCCACTGGTTCCACAGTAATGGTGATTTATAAAGTAGGGAAATAACTATAAAATTTATAAAGCAGAGTTACAGCAAGTTAAAGCATATAATAATAATTACTTACCAAGTACTTTATGTTGGATTTTCGCTAAGTTTGGCAGAATGAATCTTTATAAAACAACTTACTATAGTTAAATCTATCTTTTTATTTATACTTTGGTTGCTCCGCTACCACCCACCATGAAAGCTGGAACACTCACTAGTGGGCGGTAGGGACCAGGTTGACTACCAGTGCTTTAGAGGAACCAATACTGAAAACCAACTGGTATGAATATATTTTACATATAAGTATCCCACTATCCATCCACCTTTTCCATCCAAATTCCATCTCTAGAAACAAAGATTTATGCACATTTTGGCCTGACTTCACTAGACCCAAAGTGTGTGTGTGTGTGTGTGTGTGTGTGTGTGTGTGTGCGCGCGCAGTGGATGTATTGGTGGGAGTGACAGAGGGTGGTGAGTGGAGTACCAGCAGATGTGCTGGTGAGTACCGGGGGGGGGACAGTAGTGGAGGGAGGGCTACCAGTGCAGTATGACACGGTCACCCTAACCCTTGTGGGCTGGCCTCGTCCCCTCTCACCTTGCCTGAATGTCTGTGTATGCCCATTAAGTAAATACTCCTCTGTGCGCTCCAAAATGTCCATCTCAAGTTTTCATCAGAATGACACTGGGGAGGTGCTTACGTATGCATGATATCAAGGGGAATGCTGTAACAGTTCAACAGAGACCCAGCCCTCTTGACCCTTCCCAGTGTCAGCCGCTGGGTGCATGCAAACATCTTTGTGGCCGTGGACGGAGGGCTTTCGATTCCGCAGCACCTTGGGCAACTGAGTGGCTGTGTGGGTGTGGCTGCCAGTGAGAGAGGCCCCGAGGGAACCGCTGCTGACTGCCAGCTGTTAGCATGGCACTGAGGCCGGGTGGTGGCAGAGGTCGGGCTTAGTCACCCCCACGGAGAGTTTGGGGATTGTCACTCTGAGCACTTCTCTTCAATTACTGGGATATAGAGGGGAAGCTTTACTGGTGTCAAAATAACTCTTCACCCCCTCCTTCCCAAACCTCACCCAGCCTGAGACCTGGGAGACCAGGGTGTCAGTCATGCAGAGAGCTGGTGCAGCTACGGACGTGCTCACCTTACTCTCTCAAGTCCGTGCTGAAATAGCTCTCAAGTTGTTAACTGTGGTATTAAAAATGTGGTATTTAATCACCTGTTGGTTGAATACTTGTGGATTTTTTATAATCAAGTCTCTTAAACTGAAATATTTTCTTTGAACTTCCTCAGTGTATTGTTAAACATTGTTAAAATTTATACCTTCCATTTATTAAGTACACTGTGGTAAAGGTTTTGTGCACATTATTTCTTTTCCTTTGCCTTTGTTCTGCAGATGGGGATACTGAGGCTCAGACAGGGTGAGTAATGTGTAAGGTCACCAGTAGGTGCAGCTGGGATTGGAACTTGAAGCCGTCTTTCTCTTCACAGCCTTTGCCTTTACCCACATAACTGCCTTCATCACAAGTGATTTCGGCAGTACTATGCGCTCATTTTAAGAGCAGCCCAGTTTTAGGGGTGCTCGGGTTCTTTTTGTAACAAGCAGAGTTTCCCACAGCATCTCACTTACAGCTAAGTGAAGCGGACTCTTTGTAGCACTGGACTCTGAGTCTTCAAAGCCACTGTTGGTTCTTTCCAAAAGCTGCGGAGATGAAAAGAAAACAACAGTATGTAAGTGCAATTTGCAAAAGGGGTCAGTCCTATGTTATGGATACTAGTGTCAGCACAACTGAAAAAGGAGCAGTTTCCTGGCTTCCACAATTCAAAAGATGCCCACCTTCACCAATCTGGAAAAATAATTCCTATCAGGTCCACATGTTACCCACCAGATGGTCATAATAAAAAAATTACAATGCCTTGTTTATTCTATGACCAAACGCACATTTACTCACAATCGTGTTAGAAAAGACATAGGAAGCTCCCTCTCTCATGGAGCGTACATTGTAGAGAGGGAAAGCAGATGAATAAATAAACACATAAATAAAAAATCTCTGGTATTGATGTATGCTATAATGAAAATAAAACAGTGATTGGTATAGAGTGACTGGGAGGTTACTTCACAGCTGAGGGTCAGGGAAGGCCTCTCCAAGGAGGTCACATTAAAGTGAGACCTGAATAAAAAGAAGGATGACACCAAGTAAAGGCGTGGCAGGAGAGTACGCTGGGAGGAAGGAGTAGTCAGTGCAAATGCATCAGGTGGGGACGAACATGGAAAGCTCAAGGGACAGAAAGGTTAGTGTGGCCAGGACATGATGTTAGCGAGGATATCAGGAAAAAGACATTTGCAGGGAGTCTCAGTGGAAAAACAAATTGTTAAGACATTTCTGGACAATTTGTGCTTACTTTTGACCATAGCAGTTAATTTCTAGTAAATAATTACACAGAGCATAATGATGCATGTATAAAGAAACTTATTCATTCAACAAACATTTGATAAATCATCAGTGTGATCACCAATGTGCTCAAATGCTGTTCCATGCACTGAGGATTCAATAATAAAACCATTTTTCCCATAGAAGGTGGACAGACAATAAAAGAAAGAAGTTGTGTAGTTAGTTAGAAAGTGGTAGGTGCAATGGACAAAAATAAAACAGAGAAGGAGAGTTTGGAGGGCTAGGGGGAGGTTTGCAACTTTAAGTAGAGAGACCAGAGAAGGTCCTACTGAGGAGGTGATGGCCTAGCAAAGTCTTGAGGACAATGGGAGAGCCTCATGGATACCTGGGAGAAGAGCATTCTGGGCACAGGGGCCAGCAATCATCAAGTCCCCTTGGGACAGGTGTGCTTAAGACCATGAAGGGGACTGAGGCAAAGTGAGCAAGAATGAGAATGACAGGAAAGGAAATCAGAGAGATGGTGGTGGTGCAGGTGCTGGTGTTGTAAAAAGCCTTCTAGGTGCTTGAAATGATTTTGATTTTTATCTTGAGTGGGATAGAATGTCACTGGGGTGTTTTGAGCAGACGGGTGACACGTTCTAACTTTTAGGGAGGGCACAGAGACCACTGGTGAGCTGGGGCCATCATCCTGGAATGAATGAAAAGTGCCTTGGACCAGTGGGCAGCAGGAAAGGTATAGAGAAGCAGCTGGGTGCTGGAGATTTCGGAGATGGAATAAACAGGATTTTTTGAGGAACTGAATGTGAATGGAGGAGAAATAAAGACAAACCAGGAATGATCCCTGGGATTTTGTCCTAAGCACATGGAAGGATGGAGGTTCTATGAACTCAGGACTGTGAATGGGAAATTTTTAGTGGGAAAGAGCAGAAGTCCAGTTCTGGAAATGCTAAGTTTGAGATGTTTTTAAAGCATCCGAAGGTACATGTTAACCCGGCAGCTGTTGGACACATGGGTGTGGAGTTCTGGGTACTGAAACCTACAGGACTGGATGAGAGGAGCAAGGGAGTAAAGTAGACAGAGAAGACTGAGTCCTGGGGCAGCCAACAGGAAGAGCTGGAGAGAGGAGGAGCCAGCAGGAGACAGACTGAGCAGGTGAACTAGAAGGAATGCCAGGAAGGCATGAAGTTCTAGAAACCAAGGAAGGGGGCATAGCAGTGAGAGAATGAGCAGCCATGTCAAAGTCCTGATAGGTCATGTGAAATGAGGCCTGAGAATTGACCACTGCATTTAACAACATGGAGGCTACTAGTGACTCCGTTAGGAGCAATTTATCAAAATACTATTTATTAAAAAAAAAAAGTAAATAGCAACAGGGATGAATTAAGTAAATTATAGTGCTATATGTCACCTCTTATGATACGTTTTGCCTTGTTATGTTGCCTTTAAGTTCTTTGCATGATGATGCAGCCTAAAGGACTGAGAATCCAACACCCACCGAAAGCGCCGATGTGCATGAACATGGTCATGCTCACATCCAAGCCAGCCTCTGACTGGCGGGCGTGGGCTGCCCTGTGTGGCCCTACACTGCAGAGGCTGAAAACTTCTACTTTCTAGACTCCTTAGAGCTAGGGTTCCAGATATGATTTAGGTTCTTCCCAACAGATCCACTAATCTGAAATTTTAAAGACAGACGTGAGCAGAGGACATCTCTGGGATTTCTATGGCAAGTGCCATCAGGAAGACTTGTGTGCTTGTCTTTAGCTTCCTGTGTACAGGCTACTGGCTCAGTGAGAGCAGAGAGCAAGGCACAGGGATGGAGAACACCCGCTTCTGCCAGTGTGGATCAGGCAGACGCGGTGTGGCTCTCGGGCTGATAGTTGCGGTAGTGACAAGCCTGTCCCTGTACACCAGCTAGACTGATGTGTCTATGGAGCAGCCATGCCGGTAGCTGCTTTCTGATTCCCCGTCTCCCTGAGCACTGGGAAGGGGAAGCTACCCTGACAGTTCAAGTTCATCATTTCAGACTTACTTCTGGGGGAACAGTCTAGAGAACCCTCGTTTAGACCTTCCAACAATCCTGTAAACACCTATTTTTAAAAAGTAAATCTTTTTCAAAATAGCTAGTATGGTTTCTGTTTCCTTCAAATGAATACTGTCTGACTCAAAGAGTAATACAGGTTATTATAGAAGTTTTCTTAATGGGGGTGGTTAAGGGAAATTAGACCACTCAATACCCTGGTCTAATTTCCACTTGACTCATTTTTCTCCCTGAAAATCTCAAAGTTGTCAAGGGGAAAACACATTTTAAAGCCACATCTGTAGAATGATAGCATTTTCAACTAAAATATATTGGACCAGCATGACTATATATGTAGAAAAGAAGCCTAGAAATACTGTATTTTTCTCTCCATAAGACGCACTTCCCCCCGCCCCCCCAAAGATAGAAGGGAAAATGCCCATGTGTCTTATGGAGCAAAAAATATGGTATTTTATTAAATATTTTAACACACCATTTGGTTCAGAATATTTTATTTCTTATTTTTCTCCTTAAAACCCTAGGTGTGTCTTATGGAGCGAAAAATATGGTACATCCCTTAAAATATTTAACAAAATGACCTTAAAGTGAGATTATGGATGAGTTTTATTTTTTTTATCTTTTTTGATTCTTTTCCAGTGACTGTGTAATTTTCATAATCAGAAAAACACTAAAGCTCTTTCTATTTGGAAAAAAACTATTAACCTTTCTTTTTTTTTCTTTTCAGATTTTATTTATTGACTTTTAGAGAAAGGAGGGAGAGAGAGCGAGGTGGGGGGAGAATCAGGAAACATCAACTCCCACATGTGCCTTGACCAGGCAGCAAGCCCAGGGATTCCAACCGGTGACCTCAGCATTCCAGGTCGACACTTTATCCACCGTGCCACCACAGGTCAGGCCCTTTTATTTTAAAAATTGATGTTCACAGACCCCTGGGTAGGTCCAGAACTCTTTTCTAGTCAATGCATGGGGAACAAAATGTTTGGATTCTTTGGTAGATCAAATAACAGTGTAAAACTTACCATCTAGGTCCTGGCTGGTTAGCTCAATGGTAGAGCATTGGCCTGGTGTGTGGATGTCCTGGGTTTGATTCCTGGTCAGGGCACACAGGAGAAGCGCCCATCTGCTTCTCCATCCCTCCCCCTCTTGCATTTCTTTCTGTCTCTCTCTCTTCTCCTCCCCTCCCGCAGGCATGGCTCTATTAGAGCGAGTTGGCCCCAGGTACTAAGGACGGCTCCATGGCCTCCGCCTCAGGTGCTAAAAAATGGCTCCAGTTGCAACCAAGCAAGGACCCCAGATGGGCAGAGCATCATCCCCTAGTGGGCTTGCTGGGTGGATCCTGGTCGGGACACACGCGGGAGTCTATCTCTGCCTCCCCTCCTATCACTAAAAAAAAAAAGAAACAACCAAAAAGTAAAAACAAACGAAAAACACCTTAGCATCTAAAAGCACATAATTTCAAGTTTACAAATAATACAAATAATTGTATCAAAAGTGTGAGATATTTTATGTTTGTTTTCATTAGTGTGAGACTAGAATATGGAATTTAAACAATCCAGGTATGCTGGAATAATGAGAATTTAATTTTAACTTCAAAGAAAATAACTTTAAAACCAATCTGCCTTACACAGTTGAAATAAAAGTAGCTTTAACTGCTGAGAAGGCTAGAAAACAGCTGTTCATTGGTTTGTTTTGCAACATTATCACCTGCAAGACTTCCTGGAATTGACAGTGTGTACCAACTCCAAATCCGGTCCTGGAATGAACTTTTAATCAAAGGAACACAGAATCATTTCCACCATTATCACAAACACGATGAACAGAGGCAAGAAGACAATATACTGTTTACAGCCACAAATTAGGCATGTTCCCAGAAGATTAGTTATGGAATATCATTTTCCCCACACGTACTTTGATCATACAAATAGCAGGTGACATTTTATTTCAATCACTTGACAAATATTTGTTGAGAATTCCTGTGCAAGACTCTGGGTTAGATATCAGGATTCAACTGTGCACCAAACATACATTGTCACTGACCCAACAGAAGAACTTAAAAAGCTAGTGGAGAACCCAAAGAAGTTAACAGGTCATAAAAATAGTAAGGCAGGAGCTAGAATAAAAGATGCTACAGGAATACAAACAGATACCTGACATAACCTTGGGGGTCAGAGAAGACTGATCTATAAAGGAAGGTCTAGCCAGACTGGGGCGGTAGGAGTCAGTGAGGCAAGGGGTCAAGGGAAATTTCAGGTAAAAGGAAGAGAATGTGGCAGCAGTGAGTACTATGAGGCTGGAAATGTAAGCAGAAGACAGATTAGGTACAGGGTGATCGTATTATTATTGTGTAATTAGGGACATTTTTGAGAATGATAATTGTACTGGGATAGCAGTTTGTAGACCTGGGCATTAAATCAGGATAATCATTCAAGTCAGTGAAGTGATTTCAGCAGGGAAGAAGCATAATCATGATCAGATTCATTGGGGTTCATAAAAATCACTGTAGTTGCAGTGTGGGAAATGAACCACAGTGGTGCTGGGGGTGGAGGCTGCCACCCTAGAAGCAGGGAGATTAGTTAGGATACTTCAACTATGGGATTTCTAGATTGTGAATTATTAAGTTGCTGAGAACTGATGGTGGCCTGACCTTCAAAAGAGGCAGTGGAAATAAAAGGTAGTAGGTGTATTCAAAGTTTCCTTCACTCATTCATCCAATAATTATTTATTGAGCACTGTGCTAGGCGCTGACAGTTTCAGTTTTAAAGTGGTCCCTAACTACATGAAACTTAATAGTCTAGAGGGTGTAATGGACACCTTCACTGGTTAACTGTGGAGGAAGGGGAAAGGGTCGAGTAAAGGATGACATCCTGTTTTCTAGCTTTGGTAACAGGGTGAATGGTGATGCCTTCAATAAGATTAGAAACAAAGAGAAGACACGTGTTCAGGGGAAAGAAAAATGTGTTGAATTCTGTGGAACATTCAAGAGGAGATGTCCAGTGGTTAGATGGATATAATGTTCAAAGCTTAGAAGAGAGAACCGGCTATTCATGGATTTGAGGAGCATCAGCAGTGCTGATGCATGAAGCCCCTACTGTGGATGAGACTGTCCAGGAGAATGTGTAATGAGAGAAGGGAAGAGGGTGCAGGGCATAAGCCTCAGGGACCCTAGTACTATAAAGGTTTGGAAGAGGGAAACATCTGCAAAAGAGACCATGTGCAGGGCATAGAGAGGTAGGAGGAAAACCAGGAGAGTAAAATGATGATGATGATGATGATGATGATGATGATGATGGTGGTGGTGGTGGTGGTGGAGGTAGCGGGGGCAACAACGATTACCATGATATGAAGGTTGATGGTGACCAGTGATGATGATGAAGATTCTCATTGAGAAGGGCCCAAAGTGGTTAAGCATATATATACCAAGAGCCAAGCACTCGAGGAAGGACCTTACATGGATCACCTCAATCTATTCTCAAGTGATTCATTCATTAAGCGATTTGCTCAAGTTCACACACCCTATAAAGGACAGATCATGGAACTGAACCCAGGTCTAACCCCAAACTCATTTCCCCCACATAACAGTGCCTTCCTATCAACTAACAGGCTAACGCTGTTCCCTGATATTATATATATATATAAAAGCAGCCAAGATGAGAGTAGAAAACAAGATCTTTGGGGGTTTGTTTTTTAAATATGTGTGTCTTTTTATGTCTCTAATTTCAACAATTTAATCTTTCAGATTTCCTTCTTCATTTCCCAAGGAATGGGGAAAGCTCATCTTAGTTATGCAGCAACCACAGGGGATGCTCACTGGAACCTAGTTCCTCGGAGTATTCCTCTTCCTTCCGTGATCCTTGGTTAGTTAAGAAGACAGTGTGGGGCCTGACCAGGCGGTGGCGCAGTGGATAGAGCATCGGACTGGGATGCGCAAGACCCAGGTTCGAGACCCCGAGCTCGCCAGCTTGAGAGCGGGGCCATCTGGCTTGAGCAAAAGCTCACCAGCTTGGATCCAACGTCCCTGGCTCCAGCAAGGGTTTGCTCAGTCTGCTGAAGGCCCGCGGTCAAGGCACATGTGGGAAAGCAATCAATGAACAACTAAGGTGTCGTAATGGCAATGAAAAACTAATAATTGATGCTTCTCACCTCTCTCCGTTCCTGTCTGTCCCTATCTATCCCTCTCTCTGTCCCTGTAAAAAAAAAAAAAAGAAGACAGTGTGGGGAAGTGGTGAGAAAAAGCAATGTGCAAATCATTCAAAACTGGCACTTCCATTTAGACTTAACCTTTTCTTCTAATTTAAAATTTTGTTCTAAACTTATCAAGTCGACAGGATGAAGCAGGCATGCAGCACTGCTCAGAGTCTGCTCTGCGTAAACATCTCACAGAGGACTACGGGGCTGGAGAGTCGGGGAACTCATATCATGACTCGTTGTACAAACTCATAATTCAGCTTGTGGTCTGCAACAGTACTATCCAGAGATCAACTTCGACCTACCTTGTCAAAATGAGAAATGGAATGGCTCTTTTGAAACACAGTTATACCTTAGCATACATGCCAAGAAGCAGCACTGTAAAAAGCAATGAGCTGTATATACAAAACTTGTGGTTATAAATGAAAATAATACAATTTTATATGTATAATCTAATGCAAACCAACTATAACTTTCTCTCTTGTAGAACTACTTCTGGTTAATATATCCTTGGGTTTACCAGCACCATGTACGTAATCCATGCATTCACACGCTATTTTTCAGTGTTTTACACTCACAAACCTAATGTACACCATCTGGTTTGTCATCATAGGCTTCTAGTGGCACAGTAAAAAGAAATCTGCACTCATTCCAAGGGCTGACTTGGTCCTCTGCCTAAACAATCTGTTAAAATGGCGCTTAAATAAAGTCTTTATCTGGACTCCTTAATCTTACTCCTTGTCATCTCCCAAATCCCAGAATTGCTTCTCTCAACTGACCAATCATTTACGAAGCTTATACAAGCTTATACGGGGAGCGCAGCGCTGCTTGACCCCACTTCCTCCTCACAACCTCCTCCTACAACCTTGCATTTACCAAGGCCTTCTTGAGTAAAAAACAAGAAGGTTTGGGATTAAAGTCATTTCCAACCTCCACTGACAAGTAAAGTTGGGCGCGTGAAGTGGCAATCGAGAGAAAGAAGCGAGGATGACAGCAAGCGGGCTTGTCTTATTTGTGAGGCATGAACTCCTGGGGGGCAGGACTCTATAATTCTGGGGACCTGTGAAAATGATTCTTTTGAGATGATAACAATGGATAGGACATTTTCTGAATCTGGAGGGTTCAGGATTAGTGGGCTCACACAAAGAACATTTCAAGGTCTTAGATTTAAAAGCAGCAAAGGTAACAACAGAAGGTTTTCTCTACAAAGTGAATCTGTGATAACAAAATCAGGGATAAATATAAACTCAGTGGTAATTCAACTGACCGCTGGGTTAAAAAAAATCAGTAAGCTTATCCAAAATAGTGAGGAAACATAAATAGTACACTTGAACTAGAAACCTGACCTTTACAAATAGTATTGATTATGACTAACTGTTTGAAAATATAGCGAGAAAAAATTCAGGGATCCCCAGACACTTAAAGCTGAACTAAACTAGTTTTTAAATGTGCTATTTAAGAAGGCAGAATGCAAGTATGGCTCAGACTGTAAAAACAGAAACATGTAGCCAGCGGGTCGGGGAAGTAACCTCTCTCTTGCTGGTTATGGTTAGACTCTGACTACACAACTGTTTCCACAAGTTAGGAGGGAGAGTAGCAACTAGAAAACCATCCAGAAAATACCCACAGGGACCATGTAAATGAGGCGCTCTGAGAAAAGGTTTAAAAATGGGTTTATTTATCTTTTAGCACTGAGGACTAAGAGGACATTTATAAGTCTTAAGTCTGTGAAGGTTTGGAAGCAAGCCAACACCCCTGAAAAGTTGGCACCCCTGTAAGAAATTCTGTTTCGCATTCCACTTGTCTGTGCTTGAGAATAACATGCTATCTGGGCAACCTCAAAGCCACTCCTGAGTCAACTGTGCTGAGACCTGGCTCTGGCACAGTCCAGCAGGAAGTGCTGGGTCTACAGAAGTTTCAGACCACCCAGCCTGTGTCAGTATGTTCCGTTCAGAGGATCCCAGGGGTCTGGGATGGAGCTCAGAGGATCCCACAGGACTTTCGGTCTCAGAATTGCTAGGATGTTCCAGCTACACTAGACCTCAATGGACCCCAGGCCTTTGGGCCTGGCCCAGAGTCAACCAGCTCCTCCCTGACGGCACATCAGTCCAGCAGTGCCTGTCCTTGCTCGTGATTCTGCTCACATCCCTTCATGGCTATTAGAAAAAGCTGTCTTGCTTGAAATTGTTATTAACAACAATTATCAGAAAGTCAGTGGTTTCTAGAAATGTATGAACCTAATCTAATTTCTGCCTCCCCCTTTAATTTCATAAGTAAGGAACCATTAACTTTCTACACTTGTGTAAATCAAGGCCTATGCAACCTCAAAAGGAGATAACACAAATGAAGGAGGGTGTTGCTAGGAGCTAGCTAGATTAAGTTTCCATTGCTTCCTGGGAGCTGATTTTGATTGCTGTGCTTATCTCCTCCCTCCAGTGTGTGTGCAGTTCCTGGTAATTTCCTTGCCAATTAAAAGGCAGAAGAGCCTATAGGATGTGCAATGAAGGCTAATGAAACCTGCCGTGATGATAAAGCCAAATGCGAGATAGAAAATGCATAGTGTTCAAAACTATCTTGCAAGAGCCTTAAAAACATTCAGATATGTTGATCCATAAACCTACTTCAGAGACTTTATCCTGAGAAAGTTTTAAGCCCAAAGCCACTTAATAGTAAAATAGTGTAAACAACCTAACCAGTTGTAGAATCTCTAAGCTATGGTTGCTCCAATAATTGACCATTATTTAAATTAAAATATGTTTACCAAGAGTTCTTAATTTCCATAATATTTTATGGAAAAAAATCCATGTAAAATTGCATAATTTAATATTATATATATGATAAACACAGTATGTGAGGAGCATGGAAAGAGACACACCAAAGGCTAAAAACGATAACTTCGGTGTGGTTGGCTTTGGGGTCTGATTTCCTGTTTCTACTTTTTTACATATTCTAAACTTTCTACAACAAATATAGATTATTTTAGTAAAGAATAAGATAAATTTCTGTTTAAAAGTGAAAGGGTTGAGCCAGATGACTTCCAAGGTCCCTTAAGCTATATTCTACGTGGTATTCAGCCAAAATTTAATGGGTTGATGTTTCAAGACCATGACTAATATTACTTATTTATTGGTTGATTAGAGAGAGGGAGACAGTAATTTGTTGTTCTACATATTTATGCATTCATTGGTTGATTCTTGTATGTGCCCTGACCAGGGATCGAACCCACAACCTTAGTGTATCAGGACAATGTTCTAACCATTTGAACTACCCAGCCAAGGCTAGTACTGTATACCTTTATTAAAGCAATATTACCTCTCTGGCCAGTACTACTGTTGGTTGAGTGTATTTTTTAATGGCCATTAAACTGCGATTTTCTTAGGGTCAGGTACTACCTATACCATATATTATGTGTTCAATAAATGTTTGTTGAATTTAATTTAAATCTAATAATAAGGTGACCAACTTTTTTACAATGAAAAGGAGGACAAAAATAAATTGAAGAAAACAATATCATAAATAAAAGAAACATTTTATTCATTGCAACAATAATACACTATAATATGATACATGCATAACAAAAACATTTGTAATATTTTATATTGTAATTATGCTTACATGCCTATTAATTTTTAATAATAATTGTAAGAAAAAAGTACTCATTTAGATACAAATACGCCACATCACACGCAATGGATCGGCTCTACATCAATAGAATATGGACATTTACAGATTGGTCTTCCAATATCAAAAAGGAGGACATGTAGGAGGACATTTTTTGAGGGAGGCGGAACTTACAAAAGAAGGACTGTCCTTCCTAAAGGAGGACGATTGATTACTAATAAGTGAGAGAGCATTAGTTAAATTAATTACCGAATATTAACACATTTGCTTAGCTGCTTTGACAGTGCAGAACTATAAAAAACATTACTAGTATCTTATATTTTTGATGGATTTTTCCCTTTACAACAATCTAACAACATATCCGTTGCTGCGTTTTAAAAATCAACCAATCAGTCAACCAACTAACCAGCAAAACAAATAAACAAACCTGACCTTTCACAGAACATGGTCTTGTAACTAAAAAATATTCTAGGATAAATGTCTTTCTAAACCACGTCAGTTTATTGTTATGAGTCATATAACCTCACGAGGTCACCCTCTGTTCCCCTGACAGAAGGTACTAAAGAAGACAAACAGCAAATTACACTTGGGTACAATCGATGGACTGATACTACAAAGAAGGCGAGATAAGAGTAAAAGAATTCCAAACCCATTTGCTGGTTATAAATACCTAAATCAGTCCAGAAAAAGCCAGGCTTTATGTTTCTGAAATAACAAAATAGTATGATTCTTTTCATTTTGCCACAGGCATTCCAGATAAGGAAGAGTATTGAGATTAACCCAGAAGAAATAAGTCACTATCTTTAGGGTTAAGGCACAATGGTTACTGAAAACACAAGGACTGATCAAGGCTAGAGGAAGCCAAAACTGATTACAGGACATTGAATTTCATGTCACTCTCTTGTGTGGGTGGTGAGCCAGAAGAGGAAAGGAATGTTTATGTCTTGGAGACAGGATAAAAAAGAGATAGCTGAAAAGGGTCCCTATGAAAATCTCTGAGGGAACACAAACAGGCTGCAGCCATCAGCAAATTCCAGATACAAAGCGTGTGCCATGGTTGCTGATACCAACAAAGTATACCTTGGGGATCATCAATACATCTACTAGGGATGTGATTATCGGTGCCGCAGATCCTCTTGGATCTGGCAACAACTGTCGCAAGGAAATTTTAGTACAACAACAACACACATTGTCTATTCCCTTGATATTCATAGTAAAGGAATTAGCCTTGACCATACCTATTTACCTCCTGAATTTTGCAGAGTAATTCAAGAGTTAAGTTCTCCCCTCAATACCAGCAGTGAGTTCAACATCTTGGTGTATTCCATTAGTATGTGTGTTTGTTATGATCGTGGGGTGTGTGTGTGTGTGTATTATGATCGTGGGGTGTGTGTGTGTGTGTGTGTGTGTGTGTGTGCGCACGTGTGTGTGTGTGTGTGTGTGTGAAGGGGCAAGGAAGAAGAAGACAAAAGCAAAGGTCTATGCTAAGCATTATCATACATGGGTAATATAAGCTTAGGTAAAAGAGTGAGAGGGGTAAATATCAAGAGGTATATGATATTTATCAATTCCCATTATTGAGAAAAATGATCCCCAAAACTTGTAAATAAGGCAACAAGGATAATTCTATGTCTTTTTAAAATCATACTGAGGCATTGTTTTAATAGCTCCACCCAAGAATTATTTAGTATAATGTTAATTAAGGACTCAGTCTCTGAATTTACATGTTAACTTGCAGATTTGTTTCCAACAGAGATACACATTCATTCTGCCTGGTACAGAAGATAAGGCCAGAGGACAGAGCTTACTACCCTTTAGGATGTTAACCAGTTTTGTATCTATGTTAGCAATCTTATTTGAATATTACTTTATTAAAGTGCCTATAAATGCTCTGTTCTTCATATGTTCTTTGAATAAAGTTTAGCATATTATGAATTCCATCATTACTTAAAGCAATCTTTAACACATGTTCCTCCTCTCTTTGTGTAACAGTCTTGTTTAAAGTTTTTGAAAAGTATATGCTTTTATATCACCCATCAGTTCCAATTAACACAAGCCCTCAAAAGTCTGGATATCCTTTGGAAAAGGTCTGTAACAGTCTCTTCCCCTCACTATTGTTGCACAATTGACTTTTGACTTTTTTTTTGAGAGACAGACAGACAGACAAAGAGGGGCAGAAAGGGAGAGAGATGAGAAGCATCAGCTCATAGCTATGGCACCTTAGTTGTTCACTGACTGCTTTCTCAGATGAGCTTTGACCAGGAGATGACTCCAGCCGAGGCAGTGACCCCTAGCTCAAGCCAGTGACGTTGGGCTTCAAGACAGTGACTTTGGGTTTCAAGCCAGCAACCTTTGGGCTCAAGCCAGAGACCATGAGGTTGTGTCTATGATCCCACGCTCAAGGCAGCAACCTCAGGGTTTCAAATCTGGTCCTCAGCATCCCAGGCCAATGCTCTATCCACTGCGCCACCACCTGGTCAGGTCATAATTGACTGTCTTTATGGGAACATTGAAAGAACTTGAGAAGTGCCTTCCTCTCTTTCCAAAGGGACTTGTGCAGAGTTCGTGCACAGAACTGTGCTTTCCCAAGCTTAGAAAATCAATGCCACTGGATTTCTAGTGAACTCTTCCAATGTTCTAAGACTGAAGAATCACGGGCTCCCCTCCTTTCTTCAAGTGTCTACTTTATGCAGGACTCATGGTAATGGCCAAGAACTTTTCATATGACCACTTGTTCATTTTTCTCCCCGGAACCAACAGGAGCTGCCAGATACCAACATTACCTCTCTCCTTGCCTCCATTCTAAGCAGGAGGTTTCTCTGAGTATTAAGTTCATTCTCACACTGCAGGGGAATCTCAGTATACCAGCTCTTCTTCCTTTCTGGCCTCCTTTCCTATTTAGACTCTCTAGCTTAACTGAAGGGAACCTTACCTCAGCCAGACCCCATAGGACTTAAACGTCAGATCACCTACAGCCCGAGAGGCAGGCCCTTCTCAACCTCCCTCATCTCACCTTCAAAAATAAATCTCACTACAGAAGAAAATGAAAAACACAATAAAGCATAGACCATTGATGATCAAAAGCAAGAGCACACTAATTTCATTCAAGCTAAATAAGATAATTCAAAGAATTGTCTTTCTCAAAGCTCATAAAATTTCATATCATTAAGTCATGTTTTCATTAAGATAACTGTTACGCCACAGTTATTTTATTGATACAGAAAACAGGAAAATATTTAAAAAATGTTTTCAGGTTTGAAAAAGAAAAACAAATACAAAATAACGCAAGCCAATTATGATACTCCAAAGCCTCTTTTTGTGTGTGTGTGTGAACTTAATAAATGGTTTCTTCTGGGTCTTTCCATTGTGGCGCCATGTTAGCCACACTCTACCCTGATAATCAGGAGCCAGTTTGCAGGCAGCGTTTTGGCAAATCTGGCCCAACAGGATTCACTTTCTATGAGGTGTGAGGCCATCCCCCCACCCCAGGCAGATTCCTGTTATCTTGTCCTTTTACTGTTAGTGAGCAGGGAATATCAACCCCTTCCTTTCAGAGCAGCTAGCCCTCTTGGGCAAGAAGGAAGGATACTGTCTACAGGTCTTAATTCTTGTTTCTTCCAATGTCATCCTCCCATTCCACAGCTTCCCCTTCCACTTCCAAAACAAACAAACAACAAATAAATAAAATTGTGAACAAAAAAAAGCACTTTCCAGCCTCCAGGGCACATTTGTAAATAACTTCTAGTCTCCTGGGAAAGCACACACACCCTGTTTCTCATCCCCCACAATACCAAATACACATTGTTTCCACAAGCCCAGGGAGCCCATACATAACTCGTGAATTTTAACTAGTTTGAAAATCCAGTTCTGTGGTGGCACAGTGGACATAGTGTTGACCTGGAACACTGAGTTTTCTGGTTCAAAACCCTGGGCTTGCCTGGTCAAGGCACATATGACAAGCAAATACTACAAGTTGATGCTTCTAATAGCATATTGTAGTTTTAATTAAAGTCTGGCCCATAATGAATGTTCTCCTTAGGAGAGTGCTTTGCCTTTATTTATGATGATCAATTTTAAATCTGTGCCTGAAAAATGACATTGTCCTGATAAATGCTCAACATCCCAAACACAGACTGAGATCTCACCTGGTTCAAAAACATTAAAGTAAGCAATCAATTTGGAAGTACTTTACACAAATTCCTCACTATGTCATAAAAAGGAAGTTTTATGCCTAAGCAAAAACAAATTTAAATATAGCCTAATTCCCACATAGATTTACAGAAACAGCTTTGAAAAAAGTTTCCAAGTTCATGCTCAGGGAGAGTGCTAGATTGGAAAGACTAACTTGAAATTATTAAACTTAATTATTAATGGTAGATTTCATTAAAATGCCAAAAGAATGATCAAAGGTCCTATAATTTCACAAATAGTTGCACCGATTAAGTCACAACTTGTACATTTTTCTGTTTTCTTCTCCTTTTCTATTTTCCCACTTAGGCGAGAGGAAGGCACACAGCAACTTTGTCAGGGGAGTTAGACCAGCTTCTCTGTGTTGTTCTCACAGCCACCTTCTCTTTGCCCTGCTAAACAGATGGTCTATTTTGTTTATCCTTTCCACGTGCTGAAAATTCTGTCTTCATTCTACCTTCCTTCCTCAAGTGTGGGAAAGAAGTTGTACTGTTGTGCTTTCTCTGCTGTAAGGTCAGGTTACCGAAATCTGAATCCCATTCTGTAATTCTGTAAGCGCACCTGCAGCAGTGTGTACTGTAGTCCCACCTTTGTGCTCACTGTCCCAGGCAAGTGGCCTGGAAGCATCGCAGAAAGAAGGAGGGAGAAAGAGGTGGAAGTCCAGCTGCCTGTTATTCCTCCTCCGTCTAAAGACAGCTTGGAAGCTCACTCTTCTGAACACTACTGGTCACAATGATGAGCTTCATTTTTCTTTAAAATGAACTTTTACGTTTTGACAACTCTTTGCCCCTTGACTTTTAAAATATAACTTCTAAATAAGATACATTCAGAAATGCATGCATTATTTAACATAATGCCTGATTAAAACTGTATCTGGCCCAGAGAAGTTATTCAATAAATTTGTTTTAATGAAGTAATTAAAAAAATAAGTGTAAATTACTCTTTAAAATACAGGCAACAGTTCAATTGTGACAGAAATGTTTACCTGAAACTTATATATTCTTATTGATTAATGTCATCCCTTTAAATGTAATTTTTTAAGTAAAATTAAAAAAAATAAAATACACGCAAAGGAGAAAAGGAAGGAAGGAAGGAAGGAAGGAAGGGAAAGAAAAGAGAGAGGAAGAAAGGAAGGGAGGGAGGGAAGGAGAATAAGAGGGAGGGAAGAAAAATAACATGGACCCTAATTCATAATGAGGACTGCCCGAGATAACCAGCTAACATTCTAGAATGTGTCCTCCTAGGTAAATAGCCTATAAACACACATTAATTGTGATGTATGTATTATAACTTTTCTTTTTATGCCTAATATGTAGTGAATATTTTTGCATACATTAAATATTCTTTTGCAGTGTCACTTTAATGATTATACAGCATTCCAATAAATCGGTGCAATAATGTCTCAATAATTTAACTTTCTCCACTATTTTTCAACTTTTAGATTATCCCCTTCCAGGTATTAGTATTGCTATTAACAGTTAAGAATGTTTGTGAGGCTGAATCTTTATGAATATTCATCATGGCATCCTGATGATAAACTGCAAAAAGTAGAATATTAAGGCTTTTTATTTATAATTGGCAAAATCTTTTTGGTAATTAAAATGAATTTTGGGGGTAACTTGAGGTATGGTGCCTGAGGATACCCTTTGCTGTGTCTTAGTTCATCATTTCCAACACTATTCAACCCTACCTCTAATTTTATATTTGCAAGGTCATCAAAGCAGTTATTTTCCAAGGAGCTGGTTACTGAACCCTCAAAGGGAGAAGAAAGCTTGTCTCTTCTGCACTAAAAATAGATCCATGAGTATTTCCAGCTGTTCTTTCATGCCCAGCTGCAGTGTCTATGCCTTTAAATTCTTTTACTAGTAAGATGCATATTTTTTTAAGTGAATCACGTACTGTTACAACTTTGCAAAGCTTTACTGTGCTCATTCTTAATAAGTAAAATATAAATTGACCCATGTTTAAATTAAAACAAACAAACAAACAAAACCTGATCCTTACCACTAGTTTAATAAGAACAAATTTCAACTTGCAAGAAAGAAATGAATAAAAAGTTAGCCTTTCTTTAAAAAGAAAGTATTCATAGCTGTCTACAAATAACTGTCTCTAGAAGACTACTAAAATATTCTTTAAACATTTATCTCCAGTTGGTAACGTATCTATATTGCTATTTTAAGATGTTAACTAAAATGCAATTCTCTATAAATGTGAGTGAACACAAAATACTACAGCATTTAACAGTCTACTGAGATTTTAAAGTTTAGCTTTAACTGTTCTTGGAAAATATACACACTGGGCTCAGAGTGATCACTTGAGTAGTTAAATGGTCTGCTTATTTAATAATAACCACTACAAATTAATGAAGAAAGAATTTCTCATCTTATAAGACTAGTGCTACACTGTTTATTGTAATGAGAGATGCTCAGCATGCTTTACAGGAACTTAGCAGGGAAGGATCTTTTCCAAAAGGGCCTCTGAGGGTAGGGTAAGATAGTAAGAGGATAAGAGGTAAGAATTATTTTATTTTAGTGAGGAAAGAGAGAAAGAAAGAGAGAAAGAAAGAGAGAGAGAGAGAGAGAAGAGGGAGGAGCAGGAAGCATCAACTCTCATATGTGCCTTGACCAGACAAGCCTGGGGTTTTGAACCGGTGACCTCAGCATTCCAAGTCGACTTGAGGTAAGAATTTAGGAGTGACTTTAAAAATAAAAAAATTCTTTTTTTCAATTACAGTTGATATTCAATAAGTGAATTTTTAAAATGCCTATAACATATAACGTCTGGGATAAAAAAACATCTGATTCTCAGAGAAATAAACCCACACATTCACAATTTCTTTGTTGAAATAGTTTTTGCCATCCTATAAGAACTTAGACCTTACTTTTAGCTATGTGAATGTTTTTTAAAATTTTCTGACAATTGTGAAATAATCTATTCTTTATATTGTGCTTTTCTAAATAGACCTATTTTCATGTATCTAATCATTAAAGAATTGTCATCTTCTAATAATTTATGTGCAAAGTATTTTTCCATAACCTTTACAAGTTCATGCAACATCACTATGGAGGATACCTGGGAATTTCTAAACATGTGCAGGGTATCAAGAATATCTTGTTTTACCCTCCATAACATCCACACAACCAGACTCTAATATTTATGTTCTATGCAGCTAAGGAAACATTTCATCACTTACTTAACTTTAATATTTTTATGTCAATATGCCTTAAATTTTCCATGCCTTCTACATGTCTTAGGAGAAGCACATGCTTCTCTGACTTCTTATCTCAATAGTCTGACCTTAGCAATGATTTTAAAGAGGATTGCTGTAGTACTACTATTTGAATATACTACTCTTCCTTCTAAACTAATCCTGTGGCCTATCTTGGCCAGGACACTCCTTGACCCCCAATACAAAGCATTTTACTTCTCCCTCATCCCACATGTGCAATATGCTGTTTTGCAATTAAAACCTTTCTCTCTAAATAATTATAGTTACTTTGGGTTAATTAAATTTGAGTTTCCTTCTGTTGGCAAGCCATCAGGTTATTTTTTGAAAATTCTTGCCTAATAAAAGTTGTATAAATCAACCACGGTTATTCCTAGCTGTGCACTCTCAGAAGCAGAACTGAACCCCTGGGTTGAATAACTCTATGTGTGATATTACTCATATGTCTCCTGTTCTTACCTTTAAAGTGATGATGACTCACAAACAGTGAGACCCAACCTTTTCAAAACTAGTAGCTTCTATCAGATCCAGCTACTAGGAGGTATCAATCAGCTTGCTTAAATTAGTATGTGTTCAAGCAAGTGCTCTCTACTTGTGCTTTCTGAATTTCTTTATAGTAACTTTGTGGAAGAGATGAACAAACAGTACTAGCTTGGAACCTCAGTTACATCTCACCAATAAATACATGTTATTATACTGTCACGACTAAGATGTGAATGCTATTCTGTAGGCCAGATGTTCTCAACAAGGGTGATTATTACCTCCATGGGACATATGGCAATGTCTGGAGAAATTCTGATTGTCAATATTTGGGGTAGGGGGTGCTGGCTGGGTGGCTCGGTCGATAAAGTGTTGACCCAGCACACAGGTTCAATCCCTGGTCAGGGTAGGAGAAGCAATCAATGAGTGCCCAACTAAATGGAACAACTAAGTAGAACAATGAGTTGATGCTTCTTGCTCTTTCTCACTTCCCCTCTCTGTCTCTCTCCTTTGTCTCCTTATCTCTCTCTAAAATGTGGGAAAAAATTAAAACGATAAATTAAGAAACCTGCAGAGGGGGATTGGTTGCTACCAGCGCTGGGTGGATAGAGATCAGCAATGCTACCTAGCATCGTACAATGCACCAGACAGTCCCCCACAACAAAAAATCATCTTGTTTAAATGTCAATAGTGTCAAGGTTTTAAATTCCTTAAAGGAAATAAAACAAAAGCAGATAACTAAAAAAAAAAAAAGAAAGAAAGTGTTGCCTTTGAACCTTTGGAAAGAGTTATCACACAGGCAGCACAAGCTCTGACTTCGACTTTCACAATAGTCAGACAACCTACAAAGGAGAAGCCCTATGACAGAAATGTCCCAGTATATTCTTATAAACGAGTTTAGTAAACACGATTCCATCAATATATAGACCAAATTTCAGAGAAAAGTGTAATCACCAACTTGATAGTATTCACAGCTGGTGAGAAACCCATCTTTCACATTTAATTTGATGACACAGAAAATTTGTGAGTTGAACATAGAATACATTAGAAAACAGATGTTAACCAAACCATCTAAATGACTATAGGTATATATATTTTTGACCCATTTTAAATCTGTTCTTGTTTGGGAAGTGCTGGACTTGGGGGATGGGGTAGATATATATATCTTCAGTGCTGTGACACATGAAAAAACCTCCAGCCATTTTAAGATCTGAATCATCTTACCACATTATAGACATAGGCTGTTTGGCAGATACTCAGAGGAAGGAGCCTTATCGATCTTCAGCATCTAATTACTTATCTTAGAGAAAATTAGGCAAGATTCCAAACCTACAGAAGACTCATGTTCTGTCAGGAGTTATTAATTATAAGCTGACTTAAGAAGCATTAATTTGTTTTAGAAATCATGCCAGGGTATGTTCAGCTCTGCCAAACAGCACGGGAAGTGAGGACTGCAGAAACGGTGAGGTGCTCGGCTCAGCTGGTAAAGGGGGGTTAATACCAGATGACCCCAATTTCTCTCTTTAGCCAAATTCTAAATAAAATAGTCTTTGTGATGAAGTTTAAGGTTAACTGATTCTTCACTGCACCACTCCTGAGTAAGACTATTCATTCCTTTTTTAAAAACGATGTCCTGCTTTGTTATTATTGTTTTGAAGACCTTCAGATAGTTAAAAACTTACTTTGACACACAAACACACACCCATGCATGCATCTGCACACACATGGGGAAAAAAAAAGACTTAAAGGAAATAGATCAAAATGCCAACAGGGGCCATCTGTGAATGGCGACGTTATAGGGGATTTCAATTATCTTTGTATATTTCTATGATGTTTCCAAAATTTCTACAATTCAGCACATTTTTACTATCAGAAAAAGCCTGATATGGTAGTTAGTTATAACCCATCTAGAATGCTTTCTATTTTATTCCCTAATTATAAACCAGTTCTAACTTTACTGTTATCCCTTAAATGCTGACATCGAGTACTTATACTGGACAAGTATAAATAACTGGTCACAGATACTAATCGGATCAAAATCTTACCCCATATTCCCTACTTACAAAGCTGGCTTTATGGCATATTGCTAATGGGTAACATGCCATTCAAGGACTAGTTGATCAAAAGATGTTTCAAGTTCTATTTTGTATAGTATATATATCTTTACATTCTGGCAATGTAAAGTTAGAAGGAAAGGTCAATGGTGGAGAACAGATATCAGGTCACAACCAGGCCAGTTATAGGAAATATTAAGATATAAGGCTCACCCCTTGAAAAGAATGTGAAATATAATATGTTTAAGGTCAACATCTAAAGTTACACACAATGTATACATTCAATGAAATTCTCTGACAGGTTAATGACCAAAGGTAACTGACATTGGCCTAAGTGAAGCACAACTTTCCTACAACATATGAGGTTAGATACATATAATTACCTAAATTTTATGGTGAACAAAGAATTGAGAGAATGTTTGGTTTTGCTAAGATCCTAAGAAAACTCAAATGACTGAACTTACACATATCAAAGCAAGAAATGACAACTCGACCTCAAAAAAAGTCAGCAACTATTTCAGGTTCAAAGGCAAAGCCGCATGAAACATTAATCGGTATTACCATCAAAAAGAACACATCCTCTTAAAATTAAAGTCTACACAGTTAAGCAAAAGATAATGAAATTTCTGTGTGAGGGCAAAATGAAGAAAATCCCTGCTTCTGCCAGTCAGTCATAATGAGGCTGTCTTGATATAAGTCAACAGTAAGAAATAAATTATGTGAGCAGGGATCCTGGCAGCAGGTAACTGACCTTGTCCACTAGCTACTTCCAGTCCCACATTGTTAACACTGGGAAATTCCTGTTTGATTTATGACACAGTTTGCTGATGAGTACAGAGTTCTTTAAAAACAATGGTCCCAATAACTCTGTTTAAAGCACCTCTTACAGAATACTTTCTTGATGGATATTATAGTGATAGATGTTTTGAGACCACAGAATACGAATATGATATGGTCCCAGTAGCATCACCTGAGGCAGACAGACCTGGAAAATGGTAGTTCTTTGGATCAGTAGTTTCTCCTGTACTTAGTGCTCTAATGCTGGCCTTTGGTTGCTCAAGTCTCCCACATAGAACAAAATATACCTGTCTAATTTCTCATTCTCTTTCTGAGCTAAGATATCAGTGGGTAGTCATATATTTGTTCCTTTCTAGGAAATGAGTTTCAGCTTACCTGAAACACAGTACCTTGATCCAGAGGAATCACTCCAGTAGAAAGAATTCTATGTAAACAGCACACAGACCAAGAAACACATCACTAACAATCGAGAAGTCCTTCTCAGACCCCACAGTAAGCACAGCATCAAGAAACAAGCAACAACAATGAGCTGCTGAGAAGGAAGCAAGAGCACAAAAAGGACCACTTCTGTGGAATAGGCTTGCAGGGACTGCCTCACCCTCTGGAAGGTAAGAGTGGGGCTGGCACACTGAGAAAATAATTTTGGCACCTCAGCTTCAACTTTCAGCTGAAGGTACCAGCAGTCCATTCCAGAGAAGTTTGAAGCCTCTGGTGTACTGAATGAAGATAGTTATAGCAACAACAAAACTCACATGGGTTCAGCTCCTCATTAGACTGATAGATGCCCACACTGAGAATGATATTATTTACCTCAGTCTCTACTATTCTTCCACACTCAACAACAATCATTAATTCAAAAATTATGAAAGACACAAAAAAGCAAGAAAAAACCCAATTTATGTTCAAGACATTAAAACAATACAAAATGATTCAAAGAAGGAGGATCCATATGGTGGAAGTATCAGGTATGGCCTTCAAAATATCTAAGATTGACATGTTAAAGAATTCAGTGGAAAAGGTATAAAATATGTACAGACAAGTGGGGAATTTCAGCAGAGAGAACTACAAAGAGTTAAATAGAAATACTAGAAAAAAATCATGATATCAGAGATAAAGAACTCCTTCAAAAGATTCATCTGCAGACTGAAAACTATGGAAAAAAGAATTGGTGAATTTAAAGACAGGTCAATAGAAAAGAACCAAATGGAAAAACAGAAAAAAGGAGTTAAAGAAAAACATAACAAAAAATTAAGAGCTATGGGGCTAACATCAAACAGTATTGCGTATATGTAACTGGAGTCCTAAAAGATGAAGAGAGAATGAGCCAGCAAAATATTTGAAGAATTTTCCAAAATTAAAAAAAAAAAGGATTCAGAAACTTCAAGGGAACATCAGGCAGAATAAATACCAAAGTGAGGCAGGAGAAGTCAACACACCTACATACATGCTAGCTAAACTACTGTTTTCCAACAGATAAAGAGAAAATTTTGAAGACAACCAGAGAAATAAAGAAACACTACATTCAGAGGAACAAAGAATTTACAGCAGATTTCTCATCAGAAATTATGCAAGCCAGAAGACCACTGAGTGACATTATTAAAGTACTAAAGTCAAAAGGTTGTCAATACAGCATTCTATAAACAGTGAAAATCTCTTTCAAAATGAAGCTTTTTTAAAAAGCAAAATGTTATTACTCTCAAGCAGCCATGTATGAGCATTATACTTATTTCACATCCGTACCAACACTTATTTTCTTTTTTATTGGCGATTTTGGTGGGTGTAAAGTTGTAGCATGTTGTGGTAGACACAATAATGGTCCCCCAAAGATGTCCATATTATAATTTCTAGAACCTTTGAATATATTATCTTACATGACAAAAGGGAATTTACAGATGGATTAAAGTTATGGACCTTAAGAATGGGAAATTATCCTGGATTATCTGGATAAACCTAATCTAATATGTATACTTAAAAGTAGAGAAACTTTCCCATTGATGGTCACAGACAGATGTGTTGATGGAAAAAGGGTCAGAAGGATACAACATTGCTGGCTTTGAAAATGCAGGGCAGGGGGCAAAACCAAGGAATGAGGGCAGGCCCTAGTAACTGAAAAGGGAGGAAAATGTATTCTTCTCTGGAGCCTTCACAAAAAGAATGCAGTGTCATTAAGCCTTGATTTTAGGGCAGTGAGACCTCTATTGAACTTCTAACCTACAGAACTGTAAAATAATACATTTGTGTTGTTTTAAACCACTAAATTTGTGGCCATTTGTTATTATAGCAATAGAAGGCTAACAAATACATTGTAGTTCTAATTTGTATTTTTCTGATGACTAATGAAGTTGTGCAACTTTTTCTATTTTTTGGATATTCTTTCTAGTGAAGTGCCTGTTCAAATTCTTTTCCCATTTTTATGTTGGGTTGCCTATCGTTTTCTTACTGATTTTTAAGATTTATTTTATATTCTGTAGGGATTCTTTATAAATTCTGAATACAAGACCCCTTTCTTATTGATGTATTACACTCTTAAAATTGCCTTTGTACTCTCTTTTAATTTTTTTATGTACTGATTTGAGAGGGAGAGAGAGATTAATTTGTTGTCCTACTTATTTATGCATTCACTGGTTGATTCTTTTTTTTTTTAATTTTTAAATTTTATTTTATTCATTTTAGAGAGGAGACACAGAGTGAGAGAGAGAGAGAAAGAGAGAAAGGGGGGAGGAGCTGGAAGCATCAACTCCCATATGTGCCTTGACCAGGTCAGTACAGGGTTTTGAACTGGCGACCTCAGTGTTCCCAGGTCGACGCTTTATCCACTGCCCCACCACAGGTCAGGCAGGTTGATTCTTGTATGTGCCTTGACCAGGGATGAAACCCACACCTTGGCATATCTGGGCTACTCTCTAACCAACTGAGCTTCCCAGCCAGGGCTGCCTTTGCACTCTCTTAATGGTGTTTTTAATGAAGAAAATTTTTTAATGTTAATATATTTCAATATATCAAATTTTTATTTTTGGTTTATTATTTGTTTACATCTTAATTAAGAAATCTTTTCTTCTGAGTCATGATGATGTTCCCCTATGCTTTCTTTTAAAAGCTTTATTGTTTTAACTTTCACATGTAGATTTGCAATCTATCCTGAATTAAGCTTTATATATGGCAAAAGAAAAGATTCATTATTCCAATATGAATATTCAATTAACTATAAATTCTGTCCCATTGGTTTATCAATGTTTGCTCTAATACCATACTATTTTCATTACTATAGCTTTATAATAGATTTTGATACCTGAAAGTGTAAGATCCCAAGTTTTTCTTTTTAAAGATTGTCATATAATCTTTGCTTTACGCATTTCCATATAAAATTTAAAATCAGACTTTTTCTTTTTTAAGCAAGAGAGACAGACCTACAGGAAGGGAGAGAGATGAGAAGCATCGATTCTTTGTTGCGGCACCTTAGTTGCTCATTGATTGCTTTCTCATATGTGCCTTGACCTGGGAGCTCCAGCTGAGCCAGTGACCACTTGCTCAAGCCAGCGACCTTGGGCTTCAAGCCAGCAACCATGGGGTCATGTCTATGATCCCACACTCAAGCCAGAGACCCCGTGCTCAGGCTGGTGAGCCTGCACTCAGCCTGAGTGCAAAAGCTGGTGATGTCAGGGTTTTTGAACCTGAGTCCTCAGCATCCCAGGCCAACACTCTATCCACTGTGCCACCACTTAGTCAGGCTTAATTTTAACATCAGCTTTTTAATTTACACACATATCAAAACCCTACAGGGACTCTGATAAGTCCATGTCAGTTTAGGGAGAGTTGTTATTTTTAAAATATTGAGTCTTTTAAAAATACTTAGTCTTATAATATCTTTCTTCATTAATTGAAACAGTTAATTTTTCACAAAATATATTGTAGTTTTATGGTAGAGGCATTTAATTTTTTTATGTTATTGAATATTGTAATTTTTGGTAAGTGGTATCTTTTTTAAATTTCATTTTTAAATGTTCTACCTTGGGCAATATGAGAACTGTAGATAACACTGGAAAAAGTAGATAATTATCTTCACTTCATAAACTTAAACTTGTTCACACTGATCCAACCACATAACAGTTCTTTTTGCTTTTATCTAAAATTTTTTGTTATTTCTATGTCTAAAGTGAAACATGTCTGGGGGTTGGGTTAAGACAAAGAGTCTTTAACAGAGCAGTGCATTCATTTATTTCCTACTTTTCTGTAAATCCGTCAAGATAGAACTGGGCCTCCTTTACAGTGAGTAATGTCTGGTACATTGTATGTTCTTTTTTTTTTTTTTTTTTTTTACAGGGAGAGAGAGTCAGAGAGAGGGATAGATGGGGACAGACAGACAGGAACAAAGAGAGGTGAGAAGCATCAATCATTAGTTTTTCGTTGCCGTTGCGACACCTTAGTTGTTCATTGATTGCTTTCTCACATGTGCCTTGACCGCGGGCCTTCAGCAGACCAAGCCATCCCTTGCTGGAGCCAGCGACCTTGGGTCCAAGCTGGCGAGCTTTTTGCTCAAGCCAGATGGGCCCGCGCTCAAGCTAGGAAGCTCGGGGTCTCGAACCTGGGTCTTCCACATCCCAGTCCGACGCTCTATTCACTGCGGCACTGCCTGGTCAGGCTATCTGTTCTTAATAAATAAAAATTAAATCACCAGGTGGTGCCAGTATAGGTAATAGTCTAGTTTTATATTCTAACAATAAAAAATGTTTTCTTTATAAGTACTATCTGAAAAAATAATATTTTGGGATTGTAGTTGCTGCACATACTGATAATTATCTATTCCTTTATCCCACCAGTGGCAAAGTCACCAAATATTTAAGTGAATATATCTTAAAGTTATCAGAAAAAAGTGGTCGAGTGAAACTGGGAGATTCAGAGAGGTGTTCTTTCTACATTTAGAATGAGAATCTTTTCAGGATTTTTTTCTAGCATTGAATTATTAGTTGCTCTTAGCTATGCAAACTAAGGTCCTTTTAAACAAAAAAGGAATTCCATACAAGATAAGACAAAATAATAAATAATCTTAACGAAAAATTTAAAAGTCTAGATTTTAAGTTAGCTGGCTTAATTTTTCACTTCGAAGGGCTTTATTAGTTTATTTATAATATCTTCAAAGACTTTGATTATATTAAAGAGTCTTTCTATAACTGTGGGGCGTAATCACTATAAACTGGCATCTACGACAAAAAAAAAAAACAACAAAAAAAACCCCAAACAGCAGGTCTCCTAGTCTCCTACATTTCACACTATTTAACATGTATTCGGTCCCCTATCCCTTATCCACATATCTATCAACAGAAGTACTCATCTGAAAGCTCATTCAGTTGAAGTTCTGCACTGTAAAACACTTGATTGCATTAAGTGACAGGCATATTGAAATGGTGACAGGTAGTCAACCCTGTAAAATATTCAGGGTCATAGGTGTTACATTTCATCAATCCCCCTTGCTTAGCATATAAAGTTCTTTGTGTATAGTATGATGGGAAACAGTAATACTGGCCTCATGTTTCCATGGTGACTTCTGAGAGCTATTCTTAAATTTAAGAATTACCCCTTTTAATCAGCTATAATTTTCATAGATATGATATTCTCAAATTACCCTGAATTACACTATCATCATGCTAAATTACTTTTTTGCCTCAGAACAAGGTAAATTTTATTTGCCTAGGGCAAGAGATGTTTTATTTAGGGCTAGGTTGGAGAGCAATGTAGAAACTGAGGTTCACAGCAATATAATTTTAAAAAAGCAGAAAAATAGAACAAAGGATATAATATATTTGAATACAAAGAGTGATTAAGTTTTCAGTAATTAAAGACATTTTGCTTATCTGCTTTTAGTCCTACAAAAACTGTTCAGCCCAACATAAAAGTCTTTTCAGATACCATTTATAATGTTAAATTACAGTATAAATATTCTGCTCTAAACATCAATAACATTTTAGCGATTCTAGCCCAGAAAATAAAATAATGCAGCTATAATTTTTTTCTATTGGTTCAATTAAAAGTAGTCTTTGAGGGATTCGGAAACTCTTATTAAGTACTGAAGACTACTTCTGGCCAATGAACATTAAAAGAATCAGCACAGATTCAAGTAAGTGGGTAAAGAAAGCTGTTATTATTTTAAGCAAGATTAAAACAGATGGGAAAGACTGACATACATGTATTCAGCCTGCCTCACATTTAATCTTTTCTGAATGGCTGATCCCAGATGGTGACAGGATTCAGGAGCACAATTTGAAATACAGCATCCAATGTACCATGTCAGTTACAACTTTTCTGTTTAGTGGATGATACAAATATCATCAAAGGAAGGAGCCCATCATGAAAACAAGTTCTCTGATATACTGAAAACGAGATATTGGTCAATTTATCAAACTAAGTCCAAACATCCACGTACATTCTCCATCATTCAATTCATTTCAGGTTGGTCTACTACTCCACATTCACACAAATGGTGAGGTGATGAAACAGAAACGCTAAAGAGACAAACAGCGAACACATCATGCTGATGAGCGCCAGTAAATCTCATTAGCCACTGAACCCAGAACGGGACGTTCTGTCCCCTTAACTCCCACAGCACATCACCTCTATCTCTCTTCTGGGACATCACATGTTATCCTGAAAAATGAATGATAAAAATAAGAGAAATTTGGAATTCTAACAGAGCAACTGTAGTCCTTTATTATAGTTATTTATCTAGATGCTGACTCCCAATATTGGAAAGTAAGCTCCCAGACACAGAAAATTCATCTTTTTAGACCTGGCATATAGCACAGAGCCCAGGAGGTAGGGTGACTTGATTAAGATACATTAAATAAATGCATCACAATACCTTGTACCTGTACCTATCATATGTCAAACACCATGCTAGACACTTTACTTATATTATTTCATTTAATCCTCAGAACAACTTAATCCCTACTTGACAGATTAGGCAAGATACAGAGGTTTATAGAAGTGAAGTAAAATGCTTAAAAACCTTGCAGGTAGGAGATGGCAGAGCTGGCATTCCAATCCAGACCTGTGTGATGTGGGTTCTGAAACTTTCAACCATACCACATGGTGTGGAGTCTAAGGATGGTTGGCGGCACTGTGGAAGGTGGTTGAGTGCAGACTCCACAAGTTGGGCACAGCCGTTGGCAGCCTCTGCACTGCCACTAGGGGGCAGTAATGGGAGCTGCATCTTTACTAGACATCTGTGATCTCACAGCTTTTGGATGTTAACAATCAGAGATACAACCACAGCAAGCAAGAACAGGAGTAGAGGAAAGTAGTGAGCATGCTGTCTACTGGTAGCTAAGAGAACTACATACAGTGCATGGGAAACATGAGAAAACCTCCTCAAAAGGAACTAAAAACAAAATTTTACAGAACAATTAAAAACAATTATTTCTAGAGAAATAATTTGGAGATGGTTATTATAATCCAGTGGTTCTTAACCTGGGTTCTATCGAACCCTAGGGGTTCGATGAGTCTGTCTCAGGGGTTCGGAGAAGCCCCTGCCGCAGAGGCCAGAATGAAGTAATACCGTAATTTGTTGTGAGTTCATGCACTTTGTTGGTTTTGTTCTTTGAGCAAGGTGATGTTCATGCATGGCTCATTTTGTGCACCAGTAAAAAAACATATACCTATGTCTTGAATTTGGAAAAAGAAATCATATTTTATTTATCACTAAAGAAGGGTTTGGTGAATGTGTATATGAAACTGGTGGGCTCGGTACCTCAAAAAAGGTTAAGAACCACTGTTATAATCCTATTATTATCCTATAGAGAACTAGAAAATATGAGTGACATTTTGAGCCAATATTTATATAGCATGTGTTTTACTTCCCATGCTAGATGACAATCTTCTTTCAAGTAATATCCATGTCTAATATATCTCTATGTTAGCCATGGTTCCTCGTACGTTGCCCTATAATTTACTCTGTAGGTCCAGAAAGTAGCCATCCTAAAGGTAGCTAATGTAAAAGAAGTCACATCATAGAAATTGTCCCAGTGGACTACCAGGTTGGTTTCCATGGGCTCAAAGAAAAATAGCACCAGTGCTAAGGGTAATTCACTTTCCCCTGTGAAGAGGAAAGAACTCCTGGACAGGTTCCCAAGGGTACTGTGATTAACAAGGCACTAGATCTTGAGTAGAAGAGGATACACTAGGTCACTAGAGCTTGAGTTCACTGACTTTTATACAATTATTATTTTTTTTTACAGAGACAGAGAGAGTCAGAGAGAAGGACAGATAGGGACAGACAGACAGGGAAAGAGATGAGAAGCCTCAATTCTTCATTACAGCTCCTTAGTTATTCATTGATTGCTTTTTCATATGTGCCTTGACCGGGGGGCTACTGCAGAGCAAGTGACCCCTTGCTTAAACCAGCAACCTTGGGCTCAAGCCAGAGACGTTAGGCTTCAAATCAGGGACCTTTAGGCTCAAGCCAGTGACCATGGGTCATGTCTATTATTCCATGCTCAAGCCAGTGACCCTGCGCTCAAGCTGGTGAGCCCACGCTCAAGCCAGCGATCTGAGGGTTTTGAACCTGGGTCTTCTCGTCCCAGTCTGATGCTCTATCCACTGCACTATTGCCTGGTCAGGCCAACTTCCTTTATTTTAATCCTATATTCAGGAATAAAACTTCAGATCTTCATTCAATTTATAAAACTGAAGGGATTGTGGCTGTAGCAAATGACATGAAACTTCTCATCCTCTTAATAGACTTTTCACTGTAAATTCACAAAGGATGCTCTTCCTTATACAACACATATGACTAGTAAAAAGGACTAATAAAGTTAGTTTGTGAACTTATAAAATCTGGTATGCTGATCCTGATTTCCAGCCTCACCAACTGCTAGTACCAGTAGAGCCTTTAAGAGACCAGTAAACAGGAAACACCAAGTATCATCTTGATGGTGATAACTCCTTTCACTTTTTAAAAATATAATTTTAAGAGAGAATGACACCAAAAACATATTGCTTGTCTGAATTAATTGCTTTGGGTTATTTCTTTATTTATATATTTTTTTAATTCACTCTTTTAAGTTTTATTTTAGATTTTATTTATTCATTTTTAGAGAGAAAGGGGAGAGAGTGAGAGGGAAAGAGAGAGAAGGGGGGAGGAGTAGGAAGCATAAACTCCCATATGCACCTTGACCAGGCAAGCCCAGAGCTTTGAACTGGCAACCTCAGCATTCCAGATCGATGTTTTATCCACTGCGCCACCACAGGTCAGGCCGCTTTGGGTTATTTCTTACTACAGTTTGTCTAATATCAGCATGAGGTATTTGAGACTCAAAGATGGTTGCTGCAAACTATAAAATCTTTATATAATTAAAAATATAAATTTGTATGTATGTAAAATAAGACATGTTTTTTGGAATCTCTAAATTTTTCCCTGGGGGAAAAATGCTATAAAGTTGTCACTCTCTATTAAATTGCCTTCCCAGTGACCAACTATATTTTATTGTTTAATATTAACAAAATTACTTTTCCGAGTGCTGAAGGGCTCACAGAATTTAAATGTGGGATGTTACCACTTAGGTGATAGGGATCTGCTCATACAGGAAAATAAATATCAGTTATCGCTGAGCGATTTAGGTTTTCCACATAGCCCTTTCAGCTGTTACAGAGGGTTGAGCCTCTACCCTCCTTTGGAATCTTAGAAAGGCTCTTTGTTCTTTGTATCACAACCCCATGACCTGAAGGCACAGGTGTGTATGTGAGCTCTCGTTCTGACTAAAAATTATCAAGCCTCTGCAGTTCCCGTTACTGAATGAGGATCAGGAAGGGAAGTGATGGTCTCAGGCACCAGGTCTAGACTTCACAAGTAAAGCGTCCTTGGCAGCTGCTAAAGATAAAGTATCTTTGCAGAAACAATCTTGCTGGAAAGTCACTCCTCCTCCCAACACTGCTCTCCTCACACCCTTCCCAGGCTGGAAGTGGCCATCTTTGGCAGCTGTTACCCTAAAGAGAGTAAGGCCACACTGGCAGCAGCTGTTAGAAAGATACTGAACAGAGATTCCAGGAGAAAGGCTGGGTTCAGAAGAGTGCTTTTATAAAAATGTGCTGAAGTCCAGGGGTTAGTGCTACAGATCCAAACAATGGGATATACTTGAGAGCTGTACGTGGGCTATTTTACCTCCCCCCACACTGGGTGGGTTCTGCTCTCCTGACAGAAAAAGAAAATGCAGACTGCCAGTCAAGACAAGACTTTTTTAAGCAGAGGTCCCCAACTACGGCCCATGGGCCAAATTGTGGCCACCTGAGGTCATTTATCCGGCCCCCGCCGCACTTCCGGAAGGGGCACCTCTTTCATTGGTGGTCAGTGTATGGAGTACTGTATGTGGCGGCCCTCCAATGGTTTGAGGGACAGTGAACTGGCCCCCTGTGTAAAAAGTTTGGGGACCACTGTTTTAAAGAAATAGATGACACAGACATAACTGTCATTGGCATTGTCTAAGGTTCTCCTGCTTCTTTTTGACAAAGCCTAAAGACTGTTCATCTCAGTGATATCTTGTTTGGATGTAGTGGTGAGATTCAGCTGTTTGTCACTGATTCGGCAGAACTGATACCTAATTTTTGGTTGAGTTCGGCAAACCAGTGGTTAAAACGGTACTTGTAATCAGGGTTCTCTCTAAGGTGGGCGCCTGGGCAGCCACCCAATGTGGAAATTACAAATTGACATTCCTAACTTTTTTTTAATGTTCATCTGTGCAACAGCGTATTCTAAGTGCCCATAGTCATATTCCTTCCATCCATAGGTGAAAAAATTTGATGGAACAATGCTTATAATATTTATTTATTCATTTCATGAAACTCACTATACCTTTGGTGAAATACTACATTTTCATTCCCTCACATTTGTTACTCCAGTAAACAAACATAATGTAAAGAGAAAAAGTACCAAACCATTAGAGGGTTTCATTATTTCTGTTCCCATCTCTATTTCCTTTTTCTTATTATTTTGGTTTTATTTTGCTCTTCTTTTTCTAAATTCTTGAGATGAAAACATAGATTATAACTTGAGGTTTTTCCTTTTTTCTGATGTAAGAATTTAGTGCTATAAAATTTTTGGCACTAATCTCACTATTTCCCATATTTGTTGTATTTTCATTTTCATTCAGTTCAATGTATTTGGGGGAGTTTCCCTTGAGATGTTTTCTTTGACTCATGGATTATTTAGATGTCCATTATCTAGTTTCCAAGTATTGGAGGTTTCCCTGGTATCTTTCTGGTATCAATTTCTAGTTTTATTCCATTGTGGTGAGACAATACAATATTTATGATTTCAAAATTTTTAATGTTTCTTTTGTGGTTCAGGATATCTTAATGAATGTTCCGTGAGCACTAGAAAACAATACATATTCTGTTGTTGGGTGAAGTATCCTATATATGTTGATTAGATCCTTTTGGTTGATGATAATAAGTTTTTCTATATGCTTGATAATTTTCTGTCTAGTCGTTCTATCAATTGTTGAGAAAGAGCTCTAAAGTCTCCAACTATAATTATGAATTTCTCTATTTACCCTTTTAGTTCTACCAGTTTTTGCTTCATATATATATATATATATATATACACACACACACACACACACACACACACACACACACACACACACATTGCAATGCTATCATTTGGTACATATAGATTTAGGACACTCTCCTTGAATAGGTTCTAATATTTATTGGGCTGACTTCCTGACATCCTCCTCCTTGGACTTCAGCCCCTTCCTGCCCTACTCAGAACTGTGTAAGGGAAGAAAGAAGGAGATAGAAGGAAAGGAAAGAAGAAGAAGGCCAGATTAACTTTTTATTGGCTTTTATTTATTTATTTGATTGATTGATTTTAGAGCTAGAGAAAGGGAAGAAAGAGAGAGACAGGAATATCGATCTGTTCTGTATGTGTCCTGACCGGGGATTGAATTGGCAACCTTTGTGCTATCTACGTAGGGCGGGTATTGACTAACTTGTAAACTACATTTTAAGAAATCTTTGTTTTTCCTACATCACTGAGTTCTCAGGAGCTCCTATTCAGGAGCAATATTTCCTCTTCTTTAAATCCCAAGTGCTCACTATCCAGTTGAAAGAAATTACAGATGTGAGTGCGTATGCAATTTTAACTTTGTGCTGTCTTCATACCAGTTTAAGACATTGGCATGGGTTTTTTATATCTTGAAAAATAAAAACAAATGGAGGGAAGATTGCAATAAAATAAGTTTGCACTGGGAAGTAATCAAATCTAAAGAAAAAACCAAGCCACAAAAGTTTAAATTTTTATTTCCTCTCTCGCCTGTGTCTTCTAAAAAATACCTTCCTAACAAACAGGACTGTTAATATGACTTATTTTTATAACATAGCAGTTATGTTTTATCACTAAGTCAAATATAATCATTCACAAATATATTTCATTTGTTCAACAATTTTTGGCATCTGAAAAGTGCTTAGCATTACTAGGACCTTATTTATATCCTATTTGCATAAAACCTTATTATGCATAAAGTTGATATTTAAATTGACATATATTTAAGAGATTATAGTTTATTTTCCTTTAGAACTGGGCATTTATCATTCCTAAAACAATGACTCTGAGTGTGTGACTTCATTTTGAACTAGTGAGTCATGGGGTACAATCAAACAATAACTTTATTCTCCTTTTCCCGATAAGAGGTCCAGTCTTCTTTATGAGGCTACTTCTGTTCCTGCCACCTCAGATATAATTTCCAACAAATAATAAAAAGTTCTCTGGGCACTTTAGTTATCATGTCAGTAACTAGCACGTCTATTCCACCGTAGTAATCACAAACTCTGTTTAACACTGAAGCTTCTCTCTGCTACCCCCAAAGGCTTCAGGGGAAAAGGAGAAAGCCTGACCCCCTGGTTCCCCAGCCTAGGGCTTTTTCTCTTCTTTCCCCCTCATTGGCTCCCTCTGCTTCCTCCAGGACTGAAGGGGAGAGGGAAAAGGTCACAGGAGAGGACAGAAATAATCGTCCACCTGGCACTCTTCTGCCAGTGACATTCTCTGACCAGGTCAGATGTTTACAAAACCGTCTCTAGGATGCTTCTTTAGGTTCTCCAGCAACCCCCCATCATTGGGGCCTCTGGCTTGCTGTTCCCTTTGTCTGGGCAAGTCACTCCTGCCCGCTTACACTCCGCTCTTCCCAGTAGACGTCCTGAGTCTCCCTAACTCTTCTAGGCAGCCCTCTTGAGTAGGAGCCAGAAGAATTCCCGAACAGATCTGTCTCTGAGATTACATCTGGACATTGGGAAATATACACTTCTGACCCTTCGCTGGTAAGGGTAGAGTATTTCTCAAACACGGACCTTTTTTGATTAAACTTCTGGCAAGCAAGCTCTAGACAGAACCATCCACAGTCTTCAGAATTACCACAAGCCAGTACACTCGACTCCCAAAATTGCATGAGACACAAATCAGATATCCAAGCAATCTCCTTGAAGCTTCTGTCACTGGGCTTGGGGATCGGGAGAAAGCACCCTTTCCCCACCTGCCCCCTGCACTGGGAGGAGGCAGTGGTGGTGGGATTCACAGCAGAGCTGTCTTCAAAGAAATGTACCCTCTGATATCAACTTCCTAAATAGGTAAGGGGGACATGGGTTGAAACACTAGCATCTCACCTTGAAAAGTAGGGGCAATGGCTCCACTGTCCTGGCCCTGCAACTAAAGGTAAAACTGAAATTGTTTAATATGATCCATTAATGGTTCTTTCACCAGTGGCCAAATTCATTCATGGTAAATCCAAAAACATTTTTTATCTGCTATGTTACAAGGAAATAATGGGAACATTTTATCATAAAATACTGTCTACTCCATCATTCTGAACAGAGACACACATACCAATTCTGATTCAAAACTGTGGGCTTATATTTACATTCACAGTAGTGAATAGTCTGCCAACAGCATCCAAATATCTGTGCTCCTCCTCCTTCCCTTGAAAGAGTTTCCTTTAAGATTTTATGTTTCAACTGAATTAAATAGAAGAAAGAAACAAGACCAGCATTGTTGAGGTTTCCACAGCTCATTGGAAGTCTGCCTGCTGGGAGGTCATGGACACCAAGGCTTCTCTTAGCAGTACCTCTGGGGACAGGAAAAAGCCATCAAAGACTTGTTTTAAGTTAGGATTCAAGTTTGCTGGGTTTTCATCTTCTTGTCAGCAGATAACTACTTAGTAACTCTTCTTTTTTTAAACTCTTTTATACTCCGCTTTCTTAGCCTTGAAACATGGAGACATTGCTCACATAAGTCCATCTGATACAGAGCCAGGTGGCAATAATGTCTTAGAAGTAATGGGATAAACACAAGAAACAACCCAAAATGTTGAGTAGTTTACTTGAAAGAGCGTAATTTCAGTGTTCAGTTGCCCAAAATTTAGTTGTCTTCAGTCTCTCTTCAGAGAATCTCCAAATCTCCCAGAATCGACATGCAGGGTTGCCACCCCCACTGACTCTCACAGCTGAAGTTCAAGTTAGCTCATGGGAGGGGTGAGGGTGGGGAGAAGCCCTGAGTGAAGCAGCCAAATTCCAAGTGCTTTGGCATGGCAAGATCTTGGACTGAATTTAATCAGAAGCCTCGAGTTTTCAAACAATCTCTCTAAATTTCTGTGGGCAATTGATGTAATTATATTGGCACATGCATTTTCCCATTTCAATAACAAAGCCACAAAAAATCTCTGTGTTCCCAGACAAATCAGTAATATTGATAAAGAAATATAGTATGCACATATAAACACACATTCCAAATAGAGGCATAATTCTCTAATTGTTCTCTTTGGAGCCAGTAAGAGTGCATTCTACATCAAGGAAAAGGGAGGCACAGAGCTCCTCTTTGCCAGCTCCCTTCCTCCACTGAAACATAAGTTTTACTCAGACAAGATGCTGTATTAGCCAAGTCTCCTCTGTTCTGCTTTGATATTTTGAGCCCAGTTGCATATAACTGATCACAGCTCTCAGCATACATTTGTGGGCAGATTTCTGCTTGCATACACAGTGCATACATCCTTGATCAAGTCCAGCTGAGAACACTGGCCTCAGTAGGCAGACTTGGCAGAATTCTGAATCTTGGCTCTTCTCTCAAGGCCAAGGGGTTCAGACTACCTTCTAGAAATGTTGTGCTTATGGAACAAATTCAATATTAGTTTATATTAGGAAAATAGAGTGAAAACAACTAAAATAATTTCTGTTCCTTTCTGATTATAGCAAAACAGGCTGAACTCAAAGCATAGTTTATAAATTCTAAGCTCATGATCACAGACAGAACCCATAAGTAAACACACACCAAGTTAAATGTCAGAGTCAAATAGAATATGCATCAAAATGAATGATACGTATTTAATGATATGCATCATCACAGTAATGGCTCCACTAAATGGGAAGAGAGGCAAAAAACAAGTTTTTATCAACCTCACAAATCAGCTGGCTCTGATGGCCAACCATCCTGTTCAATCTTACTCTGCCTCCCAACAGATAAAGGCCCTAGTCTGTCAGGAAAGGCTCAGAAGCCACAAATACTCATTTATCCTCTATATTCCTTCGAAAGGCCAGAAACACAGGCGAGGGAGCAAAACATAAAGAAAAGTCTCCAGGTGTAATTCCTGCTCAGAGGCTCAGATAAGCTATCCAGAGTACCAGAGACATGTCTTTCATTGGCATTATTCTGGTACCTAACACGGGGTCAGGACCAACTTGTTAAAAGTATGCGCTCTGGGAGGACCAGGTGTTTGTGTGGTAAGGTAAGGGAGAGGACTGGCACGGCAGTGAGGAGTCGTAGGAATATACCTTCTACTGCATATTGGTTTATTGGTTTGCTCTCCTCAAGTCTAAGACCCAAAGAAATGGCAG
Source organism: Rhynchonycteris naso (assembly GCA_037038555.1). NCBI lineage: Eukaryota > Metazoa > Chordata > Mammalia > Chiroptera > Emballonuridae > Rhynchonycteris > Rhynchonycteris naso. The sequence continues at coordinate 37,050,572 of CM072997.1, read as the reverse complement.
TTTTAAAGAATATGATGGTATTGTAGTCCTAGAGAGAGTAAGTAAAATAAAAAATGATACCCCTGCAAAAAACCTACTTCTTGTATCAAAAACAGGCCTTATTCTTCTCACAAGGGAAATAAATTATTTTTTTCTTTTTGTGTCTCTGTAAGGTAATGAATGCTAACTAAATCTATTGTGGCAATCATTTCACAATACATGTAAGTCAACTCATTATGCTGTACACTTTTAACTTATACAGTGCTGTATTTTCAATAAAACCGAGAGGAAAAAATAATTAAATGATATAACGTATGCAAAATTCCTGGCACAGGATGAACATATAATAAATGCCACTGGTGGTGGTCCCTCCCCGTCCCAGTCCCAAATCCATTCACAGTTGGGTGAGCCTCTAGCGGGGATGAGATACCTACAATGGTCTGGCTCTATGATGTCATTCTCAGGGGAGAGCCCAGGATCATGTCTTATTTGAACTGGAGGGAGCAGGGTACAAGAATGTTTATAGCCTGCTCAGGATCTTTGCTTAATTGAACTATATACCCAAGAGGAATTTTAAGATGCATTTCAAAATGGAAATACTTGTCATATAACTAAATAATAATTCAGGAAAATGAGGGAGACGTTCCATCCGCCCCTATTATAAATGACCCACCAGGGTTCTTTTCTGAAAGCAAACAAGGGTGACATTTCTACCAATTTATATTGATAATCTGGTCCTATTCAGCTGACATTGCAAATTAAGATCAATTAATACCTAACCCCTCTCCCCACCCAACATCTGATTTAGGATGTCTTGTAATTGCTAAGAATAATCATCTCTTTGTAAATCACACAGGGTAAGTGTTGATCTAATCAAAGGAGTAATTTCATTATCGAACAGAATTAGTGAAACCTCGTAGACAGAAAACCTTTCACTTTTAGGGCTAACAGACATAAGGCCCTAAAATGGTTTTCCTGAAAAATAAAAATAATGTGCAATATATTATTTACATAGAAAGAAGGTGGTACAGAATAATTACTCTCATAGTTACTATAGTATGGGATTAAAGATAACTGATCAGTGTACTTTAAAACAGCGCAAGTTATCAAGACTCTAATAACAAACTTTGTAATAAAAGTTCGTATGTCCAATGATGACATGGTTTTTGTAGAGAAAAATAATTAAAAGCAGCTGTGTCTTAAGTACATCTTGGGATGCAGGCTCATAATGGGTAGTTACAGGTGCTCTGCCAGGGTTACCACACACACACACATACACACACACATTTTGTGAGGAGCATTTCTTATGCGAAATCTAATAGGTCTAGATCAACTTTCATAGCAATGTTGATGGTAGAAGGTGAAGTAATATTGTCTTGTATCTTAACCAATTCCTACAAGCTTTTGCTCTATGTTGAAAACCCCTGTTGGGTGGTGGAGCTTTAATCTGCAATGGAAGGCAGCATGGTGTGGTAAACAGTTTTTTAAAAATTAGGCATCCTGATTCAGTGTCCTGCTTCTTCCGCTGACCAGTGCTATGACTTTGGACAAACCAGTTAATGCCCCCGTGGTTTTGGTTTGTCATCTATAAGATTAGGGATTGTCCCATTGCCACTTGTAATTCTATATAAAAATCCAATTTATGGAAGTGTGAAATCACTGGCTTTCTACCTCTTCCTATGAAACTGGTGCTTTTAAAGTACATCCACAAATCCAACACTTTGAAAGGCGGAGTCTGCGTCATCTCTCTGGGTTTTGTGATTGCCTCAACGGATGTCTGCAGCAGAAGTGACCTTGTGAGAACTTCAAGGCTAGATTGATCATTATAAGTGATACAGTCTCTTTATCTCATTCTTCATCTCACTCTCACTCTCTTTCCTGGGACAGATGCCTTTGTATTCCTGAGCCACCATGTAGGATATCCAGCTACTCTGAAATCACCAAACTAAAGAAAACCAACTAAAGAAATCACATAGAGAGAGACAGGGAGAGGAGAGACCCAAGGAATACCACTGCTTGACTCTTCCAACCCAGGTGACTGACACATGAGTGAGAAAGCCTTTGAGATTGTCGCAGCCCTGCCACTGTCTGAGTATAATCTCATAGGACACCTTTAACTGGAACTACTCAGCTACGCCACTCTGACTTCCTGATCAACAGAAACAGTGAGAGCTAATAAACGATTGTCGTTTTAAGCCACTAACTTTTGGGATTATTTGTTATGTGGCCACAGTAACTGGAAGAAGAACTGTGATGGAATCAAAACTAGAGGGGAAAAAATGCCATCCCCAAGGTCAAACAAGAAAATTGTCAGCATCCACAAGAACCACAGGAAAGAAGACCTTGAAGTATTCAAGAATGATGAAGGTAGGTATGATTCACCAATAAGCCCTACCAAAAATTCCATCAGAATAATCACCTTTTTATTTCCAAACTGGGTGACCTTTATGAACATTCATAGTTAAATGGAACACAGTAAGAATTGCCCTAATTGGAACGATCTGAAAGTAACAGCAAAGCCAAAGGGAAAGGATAAGCCGGGGCATCATTTAGTCTTTGTGTTGACGCTGACATCACTGCGCGCTGGCTTTCTGCCCCATGCTTTTCTCAATAGACTACCCCAAACACACCTCCAAATAACTCTGAAAAACAGGACTTGTTTTTAAAGGATAAGGGAAAGAACCAGAGTCCAGTCAGCAAAGGTGGCGCCTATCATTGGGCCAGCGATAGTGAGGTCTAGATAACCCACGATCTGGGGAAGCTGAAGCACGGGCGATGCTCAGGAGATGGCAGATGGTGGCCAGCAAACGGAATTTAGCCACAAATCCACATTTTTTCTTCCTAGCCCACCCAGGGTTTTCAAAACAGGGGATTTCACATAAAAAGTCTACAGTTCTACCTTCTCTCCTACTCTTAAAACACTGGAAGTCTAGCAATGCCAGGTATGCATGCATTCCCACCTCATCTCAGTCAGCTGGAGCTGACTAGCTGTTTCTCCCTTTAGACGGAACCTGTGCTCTCTGTTTGCCACAGTCCCCACGACTCCCTATTCTATACCTGGGTTTACTTCACTCCTTTACTTTACATTTCTGGTCCCTGTGGGCATTTGAGTTTGAGTCTCTTGACCCATACCAACAGAGGTTTCAGACCCCAAACCGCAAAGTGTTCCTTGATCACTATTGGTTTGAATTTTTTGGTGGTTTGGAAATTCCAGTAAATTTTGATTTTGTACCCTTTCCAATTTTTGTCCCTAAACTACAAATCTAGGACCACAGCAAATCTGGGACCACAGCAAATCCATCCCCCTCATGATTATGTAAGTCATCTTAAAACACTGTTACTGCATACTGGGGTGCTAAGTGTACACACTGAGCTTACTTGATGCAGCCAGATGCATCCAGACGATCTTTGAAACACAAACTGTCCACACACAAGTCTCACATTCTCAGCCCAAAGTAATGTGGGAAAACGTTCGCCATCAGTCATTTCTAAGGTTAAGATGGATAGAGTAGGAACAAAGAGACCTACATAACATAAAGTTAATTTAATCACTTACCACAGAATATCTTCAAGGTGACTTCCTGGGGGAACTTAACTAGGTAGTGAGGTCATTTGCTGAGAGATTAAGACCAGCATTTTCAGGTTTGGGTACATGCGTGTGTTAGAGAAAACAAAATAAGACAAAACAACTCACCAGTTCCAGACACTGTCTGTGGCCATAGGCAGCAGCATAATGTATGCTATTGTAACCTTCCTTGTCCCTGATGGATGGATTTGCATCATTTTGAAGCAGAAACTCTAGACAACTGTAAGTGTAAAGATGAGGTTATTTTAGAAAATATCCCTGGACCAAAAGAGATAATGAATGTAAATTTCCTCCTATCATGAATGCTTCATAAAATACTTTGTGAGTCTGTTTCTTTGAAAATCCTACAGCAATGAGCTTTTATGTACTAGAAGTTGTGTGTCTGTGTGTGTGTGTGGGGGGGGGGGGGGTATCATGTTTTCTGTAGCTTCTTTTATTTCAGCTTAAAATAGCCATTCTAGAATTCATGAAAGGCTTTAGCAACAAAAGGTTAATTAAGTTCCTTTTCCTTCTCATCCTAAAGTAGAGAATCTCTGTCATCAAGATCACCAAGAACAGTAAGTGCTAGAGTTCCATGTTCAATTATAATAAAGAAATGGTCATGCCATTGTAAGAGGGCAAACCTCAGAGAGGGGGTTTATTTTTAACCTTGCTATTTGGAGACTAATATCAAAAGGTTGAAAAATGAAAGTTAAAAAGTATAACAAAACAATAAAAACCCAAGAAGAGCCTAAACAATAAAAAGATGAAAGGAATGAATATTTAAAAAAACATTTCACATATGAATAAAAGGCTGAAATTGCACCATTAGGGATAATAGACTGAAACAAATAATAAATAATACACTCTGAAAGCCTTTTATGACAAAGTTGCCATTTTTCTGAAAAAGCCACAATCTTTGGAATAAGTTGGAGAAAGGCTTGCATCCCCCTCTCCCGCAGAGCCCTAACTCCAGAAGCAGGCACTCAGGCATGCAATAAGTCTGGGAAAATGGGGGGTGGGGTGGGGGGGTGTACTGCTGCAGGTACCATCCTGCTGGGAGGGAGGGGGGTGACCTGGCAACACTGCTCCCTAATTTCAATTTGATTTTTGTGGTAGTGGGACAAACAATTCTTTTACAAAACCAAGCTAATTCAAACTCAAACTCAAATCAAAATTCTAAGACTCTAAATATAAGCCTGTACTTTAAATAAGAACTTCCAATAAAGAATTTCTATAGTATACACAAAAAATGTTTTAAATGGCATTAACCCATCTTTTGGCAAAAGGAGAAAATAAATCACATATAGAGACAGTTTAAAATGATATTTTAGTTTCTAGAAAAACTGATGAAAGACAAATTTTTTAAACCAAATGTCTCCATGTCACATGATGTATCCATAAAATACTCCGTAAAAAATCAAACTATTATTGGAGTACCAACTTCATACTGTCTCCAGTGATTTGTGCCTTAGAAGGAAGTCCTTTTTTATTTTGGTAATTGAATGTCCATGGACAAGATTCCAGATGCGACTCATTTTAAACTGAATTTGGCTCTTTACATAAAATCATTCAATAGGAATAGCATTTTAGTGCATACTCAAATCCCAGCTCTGAAAGGATTACATTCTGAAAATCTGTTGATAAACTGAATGTGTAATTTGTAAAGAACTTGGAATTGTCTCCAAAGAGTTATTTAATCTAGAATATACCCTCCCCCCCAATACTATCAACAGTGGTGTTAGAAATAACAACAGTAGTACAGAATTTGGATATTCTCTACAATGGCTTTTTGAGGAACAGTGAATAAGAACTTTTAACTGGAAATGCTTATCTTTTCTCCTCCCAGGACCCTGACTAGAGATTTTGGCACTTAAACTGTAACATCAAGAGATGCACATTAGGTCAGTGTGGTAGACTGCAAGTAGCAAAAAGCCTTTGTAAATTCGAGGCTTAGCAAAAGGCTAAGTTCTCCCCCCCCCACCACGTCCATTTTGGCTATGAAGCTGAGTATTTACACCCACTTCACTTGCTTGCTTAAGTTGCTGGAAGCAATTTACATGCCCTTCTCTCAGACTTTGTTTGTTCAGATGTTGGTTGATTTCACTTATGCAAGGTGGGAGGATTGTTTATGCCTTAAGAGAGTTTCTGTTTCTGCCTCAGATGTGTGACTTTGTATCAAAGACTTCCTTATTTGCATATGGCTATGTAATAAAGCAAACAGGGGGCCATGGGGCTCTCAGATATTGCCATCAGTATTGAAGAGGTTTTCCTGTCCCATCATCTTTTCTTGCTGAGTCTATTTTCTTAATTCTACACTGTTCTCCCTCAAGACCCAGAATTTCTAGCCCATGCTAGTCCGCAGCGGGTCAGGAGTGTGTTTGGAAAGGGGGAGTAGCCTCTCTGCATGAAAGAGTTCCCAGGCAGGCTGTCAGCCTTCCCTCCCTCCTGGTCCTGCCCTGCCAGGCCTGGCCCATCCTGGCCCATTAGCTGGAAGAGGATTGCTCTTGCCCAGGACAAGCCTGCATTTCACTGGGAAGAGAGCATTTGCTGAGGTGGCTTAAAATTACAGTTTTTAATATGATTATTCTAATTTTGGAATATTAGAGTAAAACCTTAGCCATTCTGCTTTACATACAGCTGTGTTTCCTGTCCCCACTCCAGTAACAGAGTCATGTGTCACAATCAGCACCAGAGGCACACTTTCTAAATATATCCTTTTAATTTCCATATACACCTTCTAACCTGTAACTATATTCCATGGTTTGGACACCAGAGGAGAGCCCAGTGGGTGGAAGGAAGATCCTGGCATGGACACAAGCATTCAGGTCACAGAGAAACTAGTTCCTCTGACAGTGCAAAATCTCGGGGCACTACACCCACTGTGTCCCCAGACACAAAGTGTGGGCACATGTATTTATTATGTAGTGTCCACAGACACTTATTGAACACCATCTACATGCTGGTCACTGCACTGGGCTGCACAAGCTTGTCACTGTGGCTTGTCATGCAGGAAGGACTCCCAGAGGATGAAGTGTTAGGGCTGCCCGTGTATCAGCACGGTCCCCATCACAACAATAGCTGAGTCTCCGTCAGGAGTCACAGAGCAGCAGGTGGGGTGAGGTGGGACACAACAGCTGGCTGCAGGGGAGGGGGGCTGTTTGTAAGATGACATGTGTGTTAGGGACAAAGAGGAGAGTACAATTAGTGCACTTCATATTGAAATTGCAACACATTTATTTATAGAATCTACTAAATAGTTATCTACAAGTCATAAAAGGAGAGCCTAAGACCCTAAGAGGAATTTCAATATGTTGCCTGAGGCACATGATGGACAGCAGTCAGAACTGATAATTAAGACACACCTGGTTCCCAAAACCGCTGACCAATCACAGCGATGGGCATGTCAAAGCTTACAATTTTAGAAATAGTACCCGGGTGAAGACAGTGTAACTGAAGGATTACTGAAAGAACAGTTTCTTCTTCATTAGAGACAAGCCCACTTTCTCAAGATCCCAGGTGAAAGCCCCCAATAGTAAGGCTGCCCGCGTGGCAAGTTGGAGAAGCAGACGAAGCACCGGGAGCGGCACCTTGCGCTGAAGCTGAGAAGTCACTTACACTGCAGCGTCCTTTTCCTTATGCTCTCTGGCTCTTTCAAGTTCTTCTGAATGTTCATGGGCACTTCCTAAGGTAGTCTTACTTCTCAGCATACGGAAAAGAAGAAAATCGAAATTAATTTTTTAATAGCGAAGTTACTAATGATTTTGGTGCAATTTAAATCTTAACAATTTCCCCCTCAACCTAAAAGAAACAAGCACTATTGAGTTTTCACTGAGGATGTATATTATATATGGTTCTCTCGAAAGCTCTCTGGTAAATCCATTCTCTCCCAAGGAATCCAACTGAGATGTCACTTTCCTAAATCTTCCACCCAGGTATCAGCAATTAAGACACCAATTAAGCTGTCCACCCTTTCGTAACCTTCCATAAATATCCTAAATGCCCCAAGTAAAAACGAAGTGATTTAGCTTAAACTTCTCTGACCCCTACCACATTTTTTGCTGCCTCCTCGCCAATTCATGTCACTTATCCAGGAGTGGGGTTGCTAGTCACCCTTCATCATTCAGGATTCCTTTTCCAGCTCTTAACAGAAGAAGTACACTTGTCCCCTGACTCTGTTCCAAGTGTAGAGCCTGGCACAGAGTAGATACTCAACAAATGTTTGCTGAATTAATAACATGCAGGGCTATGGATCCTGGGTGCTACATCTGACTTGCCGATATTAGAAATATATGAAGGGGAAAACAAGCAGTGTTTCCTAAACACGAAAACATGGATCATAATCCATTACTGAATTATAAAGTCAACCTGGTGGGTTGCAATCAGCAATTTTAAATAAAATATAAGAGAACACAGAATGCATTAGGCATAGTAAAAGTAAATATGATTATGAAATTTTTTCCATTATACATACATACATAATGTACATATACAACGTACGTTATGTGACTGTGTACTGGGTCATGACATAAAATGTACTTCTTACTGTGAGTGACTGTTTGAAAACCATTGCTCTACAATAGCAATTTTCAAACAGTGTGCTGCAAGAATTTTAAAAATATCCAGTACTTGATATTTAGTCAGGGGCAATGACCTCTTTCCCTTAAACTGTCAAATAACAGCCCACACAACAATAGCCATCTGGCGTGAATGATTCAAAATTATACCTATTTCTCTTTTTGTCAGTTCAGCAAAAAACATAGTTTTGGTGAGCTGGAGAATTTCAGTAATTAGTTACTGTACACTATGAGATGAAAAAGGCTGACAACCCCTGCTCTACAAGAAAGGAGTTAGCCCTGACCACCAGGGTAACTAACCAGCTACTCCTGTAAAGCGGGCCCTGGCTCTTAAGTCTTTGAGAACAATCTCATCAACTGTGAGCCCCTCTCCTACCTTTCCCCCCAATTCCCCCTGACCTGGTTCACTTAACTCTGGCTTCCATTCCTACCCCCCACCCCACCCCCTCCAGGATGCAAACAAGCCCAGGACAATCAACTAACTTCCTTCCCCACCCAGAGAGGGCACTCACACCCAGGTCTGGAACAGCAGTGACAATCGGACACACACTGACATTGCCTTTGAAGGCTGCTGGGATTCGGCACAGATGGGTATTTTTAACACATGACATTTATATTAGCAAATGTAAGTTTCACAGCAAATGAAGCATTTAAGTGGTGATAGTGAAAACTGCAGTGTATGACAAAATAAATTACAACTGAAAACCTGGGCTCGACAGCTTCACTTGGCATTCAACCCAAAAAACAGAAATAATTGTGCAGTGACATGTCATCATCACACATAAAGAGAACAGAATGGGAAAAGTGGGGACATGGATGGAACATTTCCTACTCCCGTGGATCCGGGTGAGAGAGAATCCTCAGTCACAGTTCCCTTGCAGCAGAATGAAGAAAACCAGCAAACCCTCCCCACCCCAGCCCTACTCCCAGAGGAAACAGGAACAAGGCTGTTTTTACTTTCTATCCATGTCTGAAGCAGCAGCGTAGTGCAAAGCTGTCCGTCCCCAGTCATCTGTTTCATTGACATTGGCCCCTGTGGTCACTAATGTCTCAATACAATGGAAATGACAATTTGCAGCTGCATAGTGCAAAGGGGTCCTGGAAAACAAACAGCAATTTATTCATTCAGCCTGAAAAACAGATCAACATCGGCACTAACACCGACAGCTGTATTCCTATGGGTGCGGAACACTCTTTGTCTTTTAGAGTGTGGAAACCAAGGGATAATGCCTTCCTTTGACTTTGTAAACTGGAACTGAGGCTACAATAGCAGTGCCTTCAGACTAGGCCCGCGGTCAGCAAACTCAGTAGTCATCAGAGCCAAATATCAACAGTGCGATTGAAATTTCTTATGAGAGCCAAATTTTTTAAACTTAAACTATATAGGTAGGTCCATTGTTATTAACTTAATTAGGGTACTCCTAAGCTGGCCACACTCAAGGGGCCAAAGAGCCGCGGGTTGCCGACCACTGGCTAGGCCATCTACTGGTTAATCTAGCCTTTCTTACCATTCCACATGCCTGTTCTGGTTCAGGTTGACATTACTGTTCCTTTGGAATATTGCAATAACATCCCTATTAGCTTCCTTATCTCTAATCAAACTTCCATTGAATTTCTAGTTGTTATGAAGGAAGAACCAGGCTTTCTAAGGTCCAATTCCCACATATGACAATCCTGTCCTAAAAGCTTTGGTCCTCTCCCCTGAACAAAGCCTTGATTCCTTAGTCTGAAATGGAAGACTTCCCCAAGCTGGTCCCAGTCTACCTTCACGGAGTATCTCTCCCCTAGATGACCTATTATTGATTCCAAACTAAATGACCTGAGGTTTTCCTATCATGTCCACACTTGTCTCTAATTTGCCCATGTTTTCTTCCCCAAGTGTCCCTTCTTGAACCACTTCCACCCGTCAAAACTCCACTCATCCTTTAAGTCCAGAAGTTCTTTCTCTTTTGTCTGAGATTATTCAGCTCCTGTCTTGGCCTCTTTTGAGCTCCCATCTAATAATGGGAATGTCCCATCTAATAGCCTTGATGTTAGTAGCCACTGGTGTAGTTTCATCTTCTCCACTGAACTATGTAAGGTTAACAGGGAAGAACAATACACAAGGAATCAGAAGCTCTGGGTTCCAGGCCAAACAGATCTGAAAGATGGGCCCGACCCCATCCTCTTTCCAGGCCTGGGCTTTGTGCTTATGTCTGTAAGGACTTTTAAGCGGCTGTCCCCTAAAGTCCACTCTAGGTCTGAAATTCCATGCACATGTATAACTTGTTTAGTTTCTCTGGGTTCAGTTTTCTCATTAATTGAAAAGGATAATAAGCATCTCCATATACCTCACAGAGTTACTATGAGACACCAAGTGAGTAATATTGAGAAAACACAGCACCTTGTAAAGTGTAAGGCAGTGCAGAAATATAAAGTAATGTTTTATATTATTTACTAAACATTATTATTATTGTTGTATTAATTATTAAACAGTTATATGGTGTTCCCTGATAATTTTCAGGGAATAAGAAGCAAACGGAACACTAGAAATGGAGTAACTTTATTTTAAGTGCTATTTATCAATTTTCAAGTACAATCATTTTATATTTTGTAGTCAATTTATGGGCTCTTTGACTAAGTTGATTTACTCTTTTTTAATCCAAAAACGAGGAAATTATAAGTATTTTGCATATGGGATCGCTTGTGTTATTAATTGAAATTGTTAGGTTTATCAACTATGTGGCAAAGCCTGGGGATAAAGAGAAAATGAGGCCCAATCCTTGTCCTCAGGAGCCCAGAGTCAGGTGAGGAGAGAGGCAGGGGAGCAGAGTCCACTGGATCAGTGTTAACTATGCCATACTCATGGGAATGTGGGGTGTGAGGGGCACAGGGGAGGCACCTGTCAGAGTGGTAGGGAGGTGTCACACATAAATCTGGAAGGATGAGTAGGCGTTGTCCTATGTAGATTAGTTAGTAAGAGAAGAAATTTGTAGCAGCTCTAAGAACCAGGGTGCATGTCATGAGGATGAGTGGAGAGAGATTATGGAAAAAACAAATTAAAATGTAATTTAATTTAGAAATTTATAGCCATGTATTGATACATGATAGTACTATGGCATGATTTAGCTATGCAAAGGACCAGTAAGGTAAGAATAATTTTTATGACCCATTACTGCTGGTGGTAGTGATGGGTGTGTGCTTAATGTTTTAAACATGTCTAAAGATTTATCCCAAGATGAAATGTCCAATAAATATAAAAACATGCTCCAGATCTTGTGACCACATTCTGGCTTAGGGGGGCTAAAATGTTCTGCTGTGCTGACAACAGAAGTTTCTAAACTATTATATATCCACGCAGAGGATTAAAAAGAATTGGAAGAAGACAGACAGAAGCGGTGAGATGCTGTCCTCATGGCCGTGCCTGCCTTGCTGGCGTTACACTTCGAGAAGGGAATTCCCTGTGAGGATGGACTGTCCCCAGCTAGCTTCCCTGTTTACCATTTCAACATGATTTCCAGTTGGACTGCTCCCTGTGTCTTTTATTTAGACACTTGAAGCAAAATTCCCTGTTTACGTACCTCCCACAATTGTCCTTTTTATGGAAATCCGCTCCACTGCTCTGCAAGAGTTTTATACATTCCACATTACTAGAAAGACAGGGAAAAAACATCATTAAGGTGGCAGAGGTGAACTGCGGGGCTATCTTCAGACGGAGCTGTGTTCCGCAGAATGCAGGTAGAAATGAAACAATAGTTCCAGCTTTAAATTCGGCTAACACAAAAATAACCTGAGCGTATGAAAGTAATGCCATATTAAGGACCTAAAGTTCCTAAAATTATTTTTTCAAAGCTAATAAAATCAATACATGAAAAAGCTTGATCAAACATTTTCAATTCCATGCCTAAGGAATTTAATGGTTATTATATTATAGGATTAAACCTTTCAGTGATAGTTTTGCTGTTTATCCTAAAATACTCTTTCAAAAACCATCAACAGTTTATGAAATAACCCTTTAAACCTATAATAATTTCATGTCACCTTTAAACAATGAGCCCGAGTGGATAAGCATTACCTTTTATCACGGAAGAATGAATTCACCGTGATAACCATTTTTGGCCCAGACTCTCCTTAATGGAAAATAAAACAGCTTGCATTTCCCTGTCTTTGTAATCTAGGTAAATGCATATGCAGAAACAGGGCCGAAAATGACGTAATGGAGCATAGAGATCTTCCAAAGCTTCTTTGTCATTCGCAGAAGCAATAAATCATGCTTAGTAGAGAGCAAAGGAACCACTGAAGTGAATTTTCTATTGAAGGGAATGTAACTAAATATTAATTCTAATAGGAGTTTCAGACATGAATTCAGAATGATCTGTCATCACTTCCTGTACAGGTTCAATATACTTTTTAAAATGTGCACATCAACAAAGACTATCATCCATCATCGTTCTAAACTTAGAATGCTAAGAAGTGGCCCAGGATTTACTGTTTTATTATCATTTAATAAAAAAAAATGACCTCATTAATGATAAACCTGAGCAGGGCTCTCCCCACCCCACATCCACCCTGGATAGCGACCTTTCTCAGAGAACTAGCTCTTTCAGCCATAAAACACAAGAACTTTCTGAGACTATTATGTGTCGGTGGAGCATGCCAGTTGATATAAAGCACCTGTCCTTACTGAATGAAGCCAAAGGATCAAAGGCATAGATAGATCCCAGTGGTAGCTCATGAAGCTCACATGATTTGAGAAAATGAGGAGAGGAGAAGGAGGTTTTTAAAAAAATCATACAAAATTATGAATATAAAACTAGATATAAGTCTTGGGAAGGGAACCATGAAAATAAGGGACCCTAACGCTTCACAGTTAATCCCCTTCTGATATACAAATAAATAGAAAACTTAATTGTTGCTTTTCCTCAAGAACTAGGAAACTGATTAGCAACCAACATCTTTTTTTTATTGCTGCTGCATTGTTTTATTTTATTTTATTTTTTTATTGATTTTAATTTATTGTGTTTACATAGATTCTACTGTCGCCCCAAATGCATCCCCCCTTCCCTGTATTCCCCTCAAAATCCCCCTTGCCCCCCTCTCCATAGCACCCTGGATGAGTGGATTAAAAGGCAACCAACATCTTACCCAAACAAAGCCACCTGAGAAAGGCCATGTTTGGTGAATATATGTATCAGAGCCTTAATAATCACTGATATGAAAAAGAGTGTCTGATGAACAATTCTCTTTACAACTTTAAAAAAAAGGTAAGAATTAAATCACTTCTTTCTTATCCTTTGGGTTTTCTTAACCATTGTTCACATGTAACCACTATAAAGACTTAAAAATCAATTTTGAAATAAGGACAAAATGACTGGTAATGCACATGGATTAACTCAATCTTGGATTCCCTTGATCATCAATCCACCTACCAGCAACAAAAAGAAAAATCTTTAAAAAAAAAAAGCTCAAATTATTTTCTTTTGGTGTAGGGAGCACCCAGCAGATACATACTCCACGGGGTGAAAATGTACAATTAAAAACACAGAAAGAGGCCCTGGCCTGTTGGCTAAGTGGTAGAATGTCCACCCGGCGTATGGATGTCCAGGGTTCAATTCTGCATCAGGGCACACAGAGAAGTCACCACCTGTTTCTCCACACCCCCCCCTTCTTTCTCTCTTCTCCTCCTATAGCCATGGGTAGATTGGTTCCAGCAAGTTGGCCTCGGGCCTGAGGATGGCTTCCAAGCCTCTACCTCAAGGTGCTAAAATAATGGCTCTGTTGCTGAGCAACAGAGCAACAGCCCCAGATGGACAGAACATCGTTCCCTAGTGGGTTTGCCATGTGAATTCTGGTCCCCGCGCATCAGGGAATCTGTCTGTCTGTTTCCCCTCCTCTCACGGAATAAAAAAAAAAAAATGAAAAAAAAAGGAAGTAAAGAAAGAGAGAACAAATCAAAAGAAAAACTATATTCTATATGAGATGGGCTAAAAAATTTTTTTAGAAGAACAGAAATGGAAGTAAACCTGGAAATGTAAAACAGTGACATTTGGTGTTGGTAGAAATGACTCTTACCCATTTTTACTATGAAATTACCTTTGAATCATAGACAACTTAAGTCAATTAAGGTGAGTTAATAATTAAGTCAAGAACATAATAACTAAAATTGCTCACTACTTACCCTCCTGCAGCAGCAGCATGAAGGCACGTTCTTCCAAATTTATCTGGGGTGTCTATTTCAAAGCCTGCAGACAGCACGTGCTCATTACTAAACAAGGATACTATGCTATACTTTTGTCCTAGTTAAACCACAAAAAACATTGCAGAGACAGAAAAATCAGTTAGTAGAAAAACCAGAACGCAAGCAACTATAGTCAGAAAGAGGTTGTCATGGAAACGAATGGTAACTGCTCAAGCTTGGCGATTTTATAGGAAAAACGGTGAAGACAAGAAGAATTTATTCTCACACTCAGCTCTGGGTAAACCACAGCCCTATAATTCAATCCCAGGATAGGAATTTATGAAACCAATTTGAAATAAGGAGGGCAATAGACAGAACACACCGAGAAAACACGGAGGGTAAAGGATACCCTTAGCATGCTGGGATGAAGATTTTCTTAATGTATTATTAGCTTTCAGCTGGTTTAAGATTTGGGAAACGTGCTTTCATGCAGGGATTATTTTTAAACATGCCAAAAGCAATGAAAGCAGAATCAACCTTAGGTAAAGAATTTAAAAGGGAATAAACGCCTCTGGAATATCTGTTGAATTAATTGATAAACAATCTTTGCCTTGCAGATCTCTATCACCTTTAAAAGCCAGGAACGTCTTAATACATGGAGGTTGGCAGAAGCAGTGATAAGAAAGATTTAGCAAAGCTCCAAACCAGAAGGAATTTCTTTGTTCCAAACAGGCCCGCATTAAAAAAATAAAAATTAAACCTAGTTTGAGGGGATCAACCATAGTGTTTTTCCAGAGCCCACAGAGTGGGAAGGTAACATGACGTTTTCTACTGTTGAAATGTGGGGTATTTGGCTTCTTCCCTTTGTTGAAAAAAAAAAATTAAATGCTAAGCCACCATTTTAAGCTTCAAAGATGTTTCCTTCATTTGTGACAATATTTTTCTATAAACTGTGGCCTTTCCTGCCTGTCTCTAACTCTGGATCATCCCAAGCTTTAACTTGATAAACAGACAAGACTGCCATTCATGGGCAGGTACACTGACTTTCCAACACCAACAACTGCTGGGAGCTGTCCCCAGAACATGTAATGAATGACATGAAGCACAGGCAGCCACTCACTCTGACCAGACACCTGAAGCCACGTGGCTCACTTACAGGACACATTAAGCCTCATCTGTGGGGATGGAGTTACTTACCCGATGATAACAACTTTCTGCAGCAGTCAGAGTGAGCATTTAGGGCAGCTAAATGTAAGGGGAACATGCTATGGACTCCACACCTGAGGAGGAAAAAAACAGAGCAGCTCACGGTAACAGACCTTAAGACACATGCAGAAGGACAAATACCTCCCTGGAAGTTCTCTGATGAAACTTAATTCCCCAACACCTTGCTTAGGGACTCCTGGCTGAAATAATTTTGTAATTCTTACACTCAAAAAATAATTATGCAATCATTTTCTACCTTAAAATAATAAAGTCCTGGACCTAAACCAGAATTAAAAGCTCGTAACTGTAGGGGTGGATATTTTAAAGAAAATATTTCACATACACATTATGTGACTTTTCACATTTAAAATTATTTTTCTTTTCTTCTTTCAGGTGAAAAGTTAGATGTCTCACTTACTCATTTGTCAACATTTTCTAAGTATCAGATACTATACTAATTGCTAGGATAACAAGACAAACTCTCAGCTTTGAAAAGCAACCTGCTTTATTACTTGAATAAATAAATATTGATGATTGACCTGTTATGTGCCAAGCACTTTGCTAAAAGTTAATAATGGCTGTGTTATTGAAAATAAAATTTTCGATGAGAATAAAAACTGTTTACCTTTCATGGGTAAAACTTCATCTTCCTAAAAGACTTTTATATTGCACATTAACCCACATCAGGATACCAGTCACAAAAACATAGTTGGGAGTAATACACATTATCTTGCGTATTTTTCCTAACAGTATTACAGGAAGCATCTAGAAAAGCACTTTTTAGATGGATCCCCCACCATCACACAGTCCTTAGGATGATTTTTAAGGGACAGGAAGCCTTCTGAAGGCAGTGCCTTTTGCCTTCAGAATTACATTCTCCTCTTGCCCCTCACCTCTCTTCGAACAAGGACCCAAAGCCGTGTGCTGAACTGTAGTGCATTATAAACAGCATCATCGGGAGATTCCTGTGTACTTATAAGCATTTATAATGTTAGCATTTCTCACAACATCTCATCATAGTCAAAGAATATATTTCAGATTCTGCACAACACAAGCATGTCTCTTTATACCTGCAGAATAAATTACCTAAGTCTCTTCTCTGGCACGAAGTGGCTGTTTTCAGGTTCCATGCTTCATCAAAACCACATATGATTTGAATTTGTTAAGTGTAGAATACATTACCTTTATTTCCTAGCTCAAAAGTTATTAAGATGTGTGTGTGAAAGTATACACACATTCACAGATATCTTATGGTATTCAGCGTTCTGCAAAATCTGAGTCTGCCAGCAACTAAACACCTCTCTTTCCATGAAAATTTCTATTTATTGGTATTTTTGTTTAGTCTTCCCTCTGTTCCTTTCTTTCCCCTATGTGGAGATTTCCAACCCAGTGTATATAATAGCTGGCATTTATCAAGGGATGTGATTTGCCCGTCTTCCAGGCAGTGTCATGTGCAGAACTGCTTGTAATTGCCTCTCATCATTTACAAAAAAAAAAAAAAAAAAAATCTGAAAAGCAATTGCATCAGTGACAACCTTGATGCTCATGAAGAGGAAGAATGTGTTGGAGGATGGGGGAGAGGCTTTTCCATTTGTGCTGCTATTTATACTCTTCCTTCTTGATGCTGGTGAAATGTAGTAATTTCTTTTAATGTATAACATCTTTTAAAAGCTTCTCACTAAATGGAAATTTAAGCTAATGAGATTTTTAGCTAACCATTTTATTTATTTGGGGTTGTTGAGGCAAAAATAAATGATTAAATATCTCTGGACATCTGTGAGAGGAAAACGGATAAAGTATTTCTAGGATGGTTTTGAGTTCCTGAGAAAATATGGACTGGACTGCTCAAGATTTCTTTGAGCCTTCCTCATTCTTTATATAAATAAAGTCTTAAAATACAAATATGTTAAAATTTTATGTTATATATTTATATATACATAAACACAAAGATGTATGCACAATATATAATATATAGGGTACATTTTATAAAGCTATATAAAATATATATTTATAGAAAATAATACAGGCAAATGAATTAGAGAAAATAGCAGCAAACTCTATAAGAAACAAATTAGGAAACATAAAAAGTACAAGTGATAATACAGCAGCAACAGTATTGTAAGATATTCCATAATCTTCATTATTAATACTTCTAATCAACCTTACCACTTAACACAGTGGTTCTTAACCTGAGTTCTATCGAATCCTAGGGGTTGGATGAGTCAGTCTCAGGGGTTCGGAGAAGCCTCTGCCGCGGAGGCCAGAATAAAGTAATACTGTAATTTGTTGTGAGTTCATGCACTTTGTTGGTTTTGTTCTTTGAGCAAGGTGATGTTGATGCACGGCTCATTTTGTGCACCAGTAGAAAAACATATATCTATGTCTTGAATTTGGGGGAAAAAATCATATTTTATTTATCACTAAAGAAGGGTTCGGTGAAGGTGCATATGTAACTGGTGGGTTCGGTACCTCAAAAAAGGTTAAGAACCACTGACTTAACACCATTAGGTAATTCATCACACTCTATGTTAGCTAATTATGGATTTTGTTGTTGTTGTTTTGATGTTACTTATACTTATATACCTGAGAAGATAAGGGAGGGGGGACTACTCTAAAAGGTCTGACAAAAATTCTGTTTGATATATCTTTTTTTATTCCAGTTAATAAAAAGTTACTACCCCACTATAGGTTTTGAAAACATTAGACCCAACTGCTACTGGCATTTGAACTTGAATATACTGCTATGGTTCAAATAGGAAAACTAAATATAAGGCCAAGATTAGAAAGAACATAAAAGCAAAATTCAGAATCTCTGAATCACTTCAGAAAGGATTCATACATTTCAAAATAAAATTACTCATTTATTATTATAGAATAAGACTGCTTATAAAGGAAAAGACCATAAAACCTTTAGCGTAAAAATTAGGGTTTGATTGTCTTATAAGTCAGGTAAGGAGGATCAGTCTTACCTCATCAGATATACATCCAGGAAGATAGAGAAATAAAGATGTCAGATAACACTAAACTTAACAATGCATAAGTTACAGGAAAGAGGAAACCAATTCCAGTTAAATTGCTACATTTATTTGACCAGTCATAAAATTAATGGAACACATTTGTATTAGCTATTTCTAATTTAGCTATTAGCTGGCATCTCCTACCCAGTTATTTCAGAATAAATGAGGTCAGAATAATTTGTAGATAGCTATCAGAGGTGAGGAAAGGGTTTTTGCACCATTTGAATATCAGTTCTTTTTTTTCTTTTTTTTTTTTTTAATTTTAATATATATTTTATTATTATTAATTCTAATAAGGTGACACCAATAAATCAGGGTACATATGTACAATGAAAACATCTCCAGGTTATCTTATTCAATTGTGTTGCATACCCATCACCAAAAGTCAAATTGTCCTCTGTCACCTTCAATCTGGTTTTCTCTGTGTCCCTCCCCTCCTCCCTATCCCACTTTTCCCTCCCTCCCCCCATCCCATAACCAACACTCTCTTGTCCATGTCTCATACCCTCACTTTCATGTCCCACCTATGTATGTAATCGTGCTGTTCTCAGTTTTTCTTTTTTTCTGATTTACTTATTTCACTCCGTATAATGTTATCAAGGTACATCCATTTTGTTATAAATGATCCGATGTCATCGTTTCTTATGGCTGAGTAGTATTCCATAGTATATATGTACCATAGCTTTTTAATCCACTCGTCTTCTGACGGACACTTGGGCTGTTTCCAAATCTTCGCTATTGTGAACAATGCTGCCACGAACATGGGGGCGCATTTCTTCTTTTCGAACAGTGCTATGGTGTTCTTAGGGTATATTCCTAAAAGTGGGATAGCTGGGTCAAAAGGCAGTTCAATTTTTAATTTTCTGAGGAATCTCCAAACTGTTTTCCACAGTGGCTGCACCAGTCTGCATTCCCACCAGCAGTGCAGAAGGGTTCCCTTTTCTCCACATCCTCGCCAGCACTTATTCTGTGTTGTTTTGCTGATAAGTGCCATTCTGACTGGTGTGAGGTGATATCTCATTGTGGTTTTAATTTGCATTTCTCTAATGATTAGTGATGTTGAGCATTTTTTCATATGCCTATTGGCCATCTGTATGTCCTCTTTGGAGAAATTTCTATTCATTTCTTTTGCCCATTTTTTGATTGGGTTGTTTGTCTTCCTGGTGTTGCGTTTTATAAGTTCTTTATAAATTTTAGTTATTAACCCCTTATCAGATGTGCTGTCGAATATGTTCTCCCATTGTGTGGTTTGTCTTTTTATTCTGTTCCTATTGTCTTTAGCTGTGCAAAAACTTTTTAGTTTGATATAGTCCCGTTTGTTTATCTTGCCTTTTATTTCAGTTGCCCATGAAGATAAATCGGCAAATATACCGCTGCTACAGATGTCGGAGAGCTTGCTGCCTATGTTTTCTTCTAAGATGCTTATGGTTTCACGGCTTACATTTAAGTCTTTTATCCATTTTGAGTTTGTTTTTGTGAATGGTGTAAGTTGATGGTCTAGTTTCATTTTTTTGCAGGTAGATGTCCAATTTTCCCAGCACCATTTGTTAAAGAGGCTGTCTTTACTCCATTGTATGTTCTTTCCTCCTTTGTCAAATATCAGTTGTCCATAAAGCTGTGGGTTTATTTCTGGGTTCTCTGTTCTGTTCCATTGATCTATGTGCCTGTTCTTATGCCAGTACCAGACTGTCTTGAGTATAATGGCCTTATAGTAAACCTTGATATCAGGAAGCGTGATACCTCCTGCTTTATTTTTTCTTTTTAAGATTGCTGAGGCTATTCGTGTTCTTTTTTGGTTCCATATAAATTTTTGGAATATGTGTTCTATATCTTTGAAGTATGTCATTGGTATTTTAATTGGTATTGCATTGAATTTATAAATTGCTTTAGGTAATATAGACATTTTAATGATGTTTATTCTTCCTAGCCATGAGCACGGTATATGCTTCCACTTGTTTGTATCTTCCTTGATTTCTTTTATCAATGTTCTATAATTTTCCGAGTACAAGTCCTTAACCTCCTTGGTTAAATTTACTCCTAGGTATTTTATTTTTTTGGCTGCAATAGTGAAGGGGATTGTTTCCTTAATTTCTTTTGCTGATATTTCATTGTTGGTGTATAGAAATGCCTCTGATTTCTGAGTATTAATTTTATATCCTGCCACCTTGCTGAAATCATTTATAAGGTCCAGTAGTCTTTTGACTGAGACTTTAGGGTTTTCAATATACAATATCATATCATCTGCAAATAATGACAGTTTTACTTCTTCTTTTCCAATTTGTATGCCTTTTATTTCTTCTTCTTGTCTGATTGCTGTAGCTAGGACTTCCAGAACTATGTTGAATAAGAGTGGGGAAAGTGGGCAACCCTGCCTGGTTCCTGATCTTAAGGGGATTGCTTTTAATCTTTGTCCATTTAGTATGATGTTTGCTGTCGGTTTATCGTAGATGGCCTTTATCATGTTAAGGAATGATCCCTGTATTCCCACTTTACTGAGAGTTTTGAGCATGAATGGGTGCTGGATTTTATCAAATGCCTTTTCTGCATCTATTGAAATTATCATGTGATTTTTGTCCTTCCTTTTGTTTATATGGTGAATCACATTGATTGATTTGCGAATATTGAACCAGCCTTGCCTCTCCAGAATAAATCCCACTTGATCGTGGTGTATGATTTTTTTCATATATTGCTGGATCCGGTTGGCTAATATTTTGTTGAGAATTTTAGCGTCTAAATTCATCAGGGATATAGGCCTATAATTTTCTTTCTTTGTGTTGTCTTTGCCCGGTTTTGGGATCAGAATTATGCTCGCCTCATAAAAGGAGTTTGGAAGTCTTCCTTCCTCTTGAATTTTTTGAAATAGCTTGAGGAGAATAGGAGTTAGTTCTTCTTTGAATTTTTGATAGAATTCACTTGTGAAGCCATCAGGCCCAGGACTTTTCTTTTTTGGGAGTTTTTTGATAACTGTTTCTATCTCATTTGTTGTAATTGGTCTGTTTAGGTGTTCTGATTCTTCCAAATTGATTTTTGGAAGGTTATATGATTCAAGAAATTTGTCCATTTCACCAAGATTGTCTAATTTTTTGGCATATAGTTCTTCATAGTATTTTCTTACAATGCTTTGTATTTCTGTTGTGTCAGTTGTTATTTCTCCACTGTCCTTTCTAATTTTATTTATTTGAGTCCTCTCTCTTTTTTTCTTGGTGAGTCTAGTTAAAGGTTCATCAATCTTGTTTACCTTTTCAAAGAACCAGCTTCTTGTTTCATTGATCCTCTGTATTGTTTCCTTAGCCTCTATGTCATTTATTTCTGCTCTGACCTTTATTATTTCCTTCCTTCTACTTGTCTTGGGTTTTATTTGTTGTTGTTTTTCTAGTTCTTTTAGATGCAGGGTTAGGTTGCTTATTTGAGCTTTTTCTAGCTTCTTATGATATGCCTGTAGTGCAATAAACTTCCCTCTCAGAACTGCTTTTGCTGTGTCCCATAAATTTTGAGTTGATGTATGCTCATTATCATTTGTTTCTAGAAACTTTTTTATTTCTTCTTTGATCTCATTGTTAATCCATTCATTATTTAATAACATGCTATTTAGTTTCCAAGTGTTTGAGTATTTTTCATTTTTTCTTTTGTGGTTAATTTCTAGTTTCATGGCATTGTGATCAGAGAAAATGCTTGATATGATTTCAATCTTCTTAAATTTATTGAGACCATTTTTGTGTCCTAACATGTGGTCTATCCTAGAAAACGTACCATGAGCGCTTGAGAAGAATGTATATTCTACTGCTTTAGGGTGAAAAGTTCTGAAGATATCTATTAAATCAAGTTGATCTAGTGTATCCTTTAAGTCTGCTGTGTCTTTATTAATTTTCTTTCTTGAGGATCTATCCAGTGTTGTTAGAGGGGTATTGAAATCCCCTACTATGATAGTATTGCTGTTAATCTCGCCCTTTATATCCATCAAAGTTTGCTTTATGTATGTCGGGGCTCCTATATTTGGTGCATAGATATTTACAATATTTATATCTTCCTGTTGAATTGTTCCCTTTATCATTATGTAGTGTCCTCCTTTATCTCTTACTACAGCCTTTGTTTTAAAGTCCATTTTGTCTGATATAAGTATTGCTACCCCTGCTTTTTTTTCATTTCCATTTGCATGAAATATTTTTTTCCATCCTTTTACCTTCAGTCTATGTGCATCTTTTGTTTTAAGGTGTGTCTCTTGTAGACAGCATATGTATGGGTCCTGTTTCTTTATCCATGCAGCTACCCTATGTCTTTTGATTGGATCATTTAATCCATTTACATTTAAGGTTATTATTGATATGTAGTTGTTTATTGCCATTTTATTCTTTAAAGCTGTATTCTTCTTTTGCTCTATTCATTCCTCCCTTTAAACTGTTCACAAGAGGCCCCTTAGTATCTCTTGCAGAATTGGTTTGGTTTTTATGAATTCCTTCAGGCTTTCTTTTTCTGGGAAGCTCTTTATTTCTCCTTCAATTTTAAACGTTAGCCTTGCTGGATAAAGTAGTCTTGGTTGTAGGTTCTTGTTCTGCATTACTTTGATTATTTCTTGCCATTCCCTTCTGGCCTCAAGTGTTTCTGTTGAGAAGTCTGATGTCATCCTTATGGGGGCTCCTTTGTAGGTGATAGCCTTTTTTTCTCTAGCAGCTTTTAAAATTTTTTCTTTATCCATTAGCTTTGGTATTTTAACTATGATGTGTCTTGGTGTAGATCTTTTTGGGTTTCTCTTTAATGGAGTTCTGTGTGCTTCTTGAATGTGTGGAGTGTTTCCCAGCCTTAATTTAGGAAAGTTTTCTGCTATGATTTGATTGAACAAAGTTTCCATTTCCTGTCCTCTCTCCTCTTCTTCAGGCACCCCTATGATGCGAATGTTGTTTCTCTTCATGTTGTCACAAAGCTCCCTTAGAATTTCCTCACATTTTTTAAGTCTCTTTTCCTTTTTCTTCTCTGCTTCTGTGCCTTTGTTTATTGTGTCCTCTAACTCGCTTATTCGATCCTCAGCGTCATCCATCCTGCTTTTAATTCCTTCCATTGTGGTCTTCAGTTCTGATACTGTATTTGTCATTTCTGTCTGATTCTTTTTTATTATTTCAATTTCATTTTTTATACTTGTTATCTCTTTATTTAGGTGTTCATAATGACTATCCATTGGTGCTCTAATTTCTTTGAACATCCTAACTATCATTATTCTAAATTCTGCTTCCGGTAATTTGGTTATATCTGGTTCATTCAGGTCCTTCTCTGGGGATTTCTCTTGATTCATTTGGTTTGCATTCCTCTGCCTGCCCATTTTTTCTGTGTATAAGCAAGTTGTGGCCACTGGAGTCCAGTAGGTGTTGCCTTTGTGTTCTCTAGGTGTGGTCTATCTGCAGGCCCCCCACCCCCTCTGCCGGTGCCTAGGGTGGTTGGGTATGAGCGTTGCCAGCGCGGGCCCACTGTGGCTTTTGCTGTGATTTCTGCCTCTCCTCCGTGGGAGAGGCTGTCACTGAAGCCACAAGATCAGCACCAAGGGTAGAGGTGAGCACCTTTCCTCAGCTGCGGACCCAGCCTATTTCCGGACTTCTGCCCAGAACCAGCAGTCGGAGCCGACTCGCTACAGTTCCGCGGGTTAGGCGGGGCTTTTGACGTGCTCTCAGCTGTAAGCCTTTGCCCGTCCGGAGCTTTAGCCCCGCCCTCGAGGCCAGGGCCCTTTGCGCAGGGTCGGAAACCAAGGTTTATTGGGGCGGGCGTGTTTGCTGGCTTCCGCCGAGCTGCGTACTTCCGCTCGTCCCGGACTCTACCCCGCCCCCGCGTTCGGAGCCCGCTCGTGCACGTATGAATGCTATTCGCGTTTTCTCCGGCCGGATGGGGATAATAGCGTGGGCTCAGCTGCGAGCCTCCACCCGTCTCGGGGTCCACCCCGTTCTCGTGCTCGGAGCCCGCTCGCGCACGTATACTGGCCAACCGCGGTTTCTCCGGCCAGGGGCGAGGGGACTGGTAGTGTCAGCTCAGCCGCGAGCCCCTGCCCGTCCCTGGTCCTAGCCCAGTCCCCACGGTCAGGGTCGGCTTGCGCAGGGCCTGCCTGTTCCTGGCCTCCCGCTTTGTCCCCGTAAGTGGGATTAAAGGCGGGCCCGCAGCTTCCGGACCGCTCTCGCGCTTCCCCTCCTACCCTCTGGGCTAGACCGATCTCCCACCGGCTTGGCCTCCGCCCACGCCGACAGAACCGCGTTTCAGCGTCCTGCCGCCCCAAAACCTTAAGCAGCCCTCAGCAGAGTAGGAAGGGACCTAATACTCCACACTGTAGGCCTGGGAGCTCCCTCACTTGTTTCACATCTCAAATCTGTCCAAACGCCTCTTCTAGGCTCTGGGACTGCAGGCTGGGGCTTGGTTCCTGGGACCCAGGTCCCTCCCTCTCCGCCAAACTCTCCTCCCGCCACACGGGTCTCTCCGGGCTGCCGTTTGCTCCGGGGAGCTGGGCAGCCCTTTTCGCGTTTTCGCTATTCCTACCAGTCTCAATGTGGCTTCTTCTGTGTTCCTTGGTTGAAGAGTTCACTTAGTTTTGTTCATAGTTGGTTTATCCAGGTGATGGTTCTTAAAATTGCGTTGTAATCCACTTTGGTTCTGGGAGTTGGAAGTTGGTACGTCCGCCTACTCCGTCGCCATCTTGCTCCCCCTTGAATATCAGTTCTTTTAAGCATTGGCCTTAGCACCAGAGAGATATGGCTGTCCTTTCCCACAGCTGGCCTTTTCTAGAACCTTCCCTTAGGTGATGTTGTAAAGAACACTGTGGCTAAGGTGATAGGGCCAGAAACTTTAAGTTTGAGTTCTAGTTTTGCTACTTGCTAGCTATTTGATCTTTAGCAAGCACATAATAGTTCTTTCATCCGGAAAATAAAGATAACAGAGTCATCTGTATAGAGCAATTATAAGGATTAGTTGAGATAATGTACACAAAGTGCCACATAGAGGATCTGGCTCTTCTAAGCCTTTACCAACCGTATTAGTATTATTATTAGCTTAGTTGAATAATCAGCAGTTTGTGAGTTTTGAAGTTGTAATCAGGTTGTACTTCCTTAAAACTAGGTATGTGCGTCCTTAAAAGCTAAGAATGAATTGTGATCAGCTAGCATTTCTGTTGTCTTTCCGTGTCTCAAGGTCCTTTACTATACTTATCTCACAACTCTCCTAGGGTAGGTGGAATTGGTTTTATTTTACCCACTGACTGGGAAAGACAAAAACATTTGATGATTTTTGATCATCCTATGATTTTGATTCTTACTCTATTGATCAACCCAAATAAAAACATCAATTTCTTATTAATTTTCTTTATGTCATTTAAGTATTTATCACGCACCCCTAAGTTATGGCATTTGGGTATAACCGACAGCAATGAAGCCTGGTCCTCACTGTCTGCAACCTACAGTCACTTTCAGCGGTTCCTGACTAAAGTCCAAACACTAATGTGGCTTACAAGGCCCCTTCTGGATCTGGCTGTTGCTTACCCTATGTGTATTCTAGAACCTCAGTGAACTTGTGTCCATTTTTCCTGGAAGTTTTGTCCTGCCCCCAACTTCTGCACCTGCAGGTCTCTGCACCTGCAACTCTCTTATCTTTCTCCCCTACTTCTCGTAGCCCTTCTCAAACTAATCAGGGAATCACTGAGGGTCACTGAAAAAAATCGTTGGGCTTTCAAGAGTTCTCTGTGAAATATTTTAAACTGTCTTTGCATTTTTATGGTAATCTAAAGCAATGAGCACAAAAGCCTATTTTGTTTCATCTGAATGACCACCTCTACACTACAGACCTCTGCAAAGCCAGGGACCATGTTTGTATTCAGGATCCCATTGGTGTGGTGGAGTACCACTTTAATTGGCAGGGGACAATAAGAAAAAAATAAAGGTGGACTTGGCTGATAAATGGTTTCTGAACCTAGGGCAGACCAATGAAAATGCAGTCCAGTGAGCTTTCCGTATGCACAAAATTTGGCAATAGTTTGTGCTGTGTGACGAGTCCACTTGTCCCTCCACTTTGTTTGAGCCCCTGCAAAACCTCCACTCCTGCGGCATGTACTAAACTTGAAAAAGTCAGCACCAAAGCTGCCAGGACCATAATACCATACAAATGGTAATTTAATTTTGGTAAAATGTGGACTATCACATCATTCATTACTTGCAGAGAAAGCAAACCCCATGCTTAGGAGCTGAGGCTCCGGATCCAAAAATCCAAGGATGGAGTCCCATTTCTACCTCTCATGGCTCTGTGACCTTGGGTAAGTGACGGCACCTCTCAGCGCCTCATTTATTTCACCTGTAAGATGGTGACATAACACTTAACCCATATTGTTCCTATGACAGTTACAGTATCAAAGTAGTGCCAAGCACTTATGAATGTTTGCTGCTATTGATTGCTAATCTGTGTAATTCAAGTCAGTGTTGTTAGCATGTGTTTTGTAATTTTTATTGATATATTAGAGCAAAAAGCCTAAGGAGTTTCTATCTAGTCTTATATTTATACAAATTCAAGTAGCATTAGAATAAAAATAATTTAAGTTTATAGTTGGAATCTGCAAGACTCCCGACACCATGACCTAACTAATTGCCACTCACCCCGCAGTCTCCATCACCCACTGCTCCTCCCGGAAGCCCTCCCCAGCCCTGCTGCGTCCCAGATACGTCCCCCGCGTATCCCAGTGACACTGGCAATTAATTGGTCTGGCATCACACTTAGCACGCATGACTGTAACTGCCTGTTTAATTTTTACCTCTGTAAACCCAGAACCTGACACTGTGGCTGACACTTAACAGGCCTTCCACAACAATGTAGTGAATAAATGAATGTCAGAACAGCTCCCTGCATAACTGATATCCCTGATTCTGCTGCAGTTGAGGCAGAAAAAGAAGTGAGAGCATAACTGGTCAGCTGGAAGAGAAATGAAAACCCTGGAGACAAGTGTCCCAAACCTAAAGAAGTTGACGAAGAAAAACCAAAGGGCTTTTGATATTACACACATTTACGTGAGCAGAGTCACGCTGCAAAAAAGTGCTCTGACTTAAGAGTTCAGAGATGCAAAAGAAATAACAAAGAACATTCAATCAAGGCCTAAGAATAAAATTCAAATGAGTTCATAAGAAAGTAATGACCACAAAACTTGTCACAGAGATCTTTTGAAATACACTTGGTGATATTTGTTATGAATGAAAATGGGTTATTTTCATAAATGCTGTGGTTGTTCCCATATATACAGAAGAAAAGGCCTGCTTTTTCCCGTTAGTAAGCAACCCTACATAGATCTATAAGGAGCCCAGAGAACAGTGATTTTCTGGAGAGGCCTTTAGTAAAGTTGATTTTCTCCAACTCTCCTTCCCCTCGTTTTGATATTTTCCCCATAGGTCCTTCAAGATGGGGCTCTTCCTGCCTTTCCCCACCTCCACACACATCAGACAATCCAGCCTCAGGAATCTGCTTTCAACACACTCTTACGTTTGTGCCTTTGTAAATACTGTTCCCTCTTTTGGAACATCCTTCCTTGCTCTTCCCTCTATCTTTATTGTCCTCACCCAATTCTGTCCACCTGGCAAACTCCTGTTTATCCTTCCTTTTGCTGAAATGTCCCCTCTTTTGCAGAATCCAGAGAATCACTATTCCCTTGGCCTGATCCCAACCTCCATCATAATAAACCTCACAGAACTGCAGTCATTCACTCATGATGTTCACCACCACACTGGCTGCCCAGGAGGTCACTGAGACCAACCACACCTTCCTGGACCACTTCCATTTCGGCTCATTCTCAAGCAAGATTCTGTTGCACAAAATTTCCAAGTAAAATAAAATTCCTCATAATACACTGCCCTCATTGCCCTTCACCTGAATTTGTTCCCCACAGTCTCTGCGATCAAGACTAAACTCTTTATTTAGACATCTAAGTCCCTCTTTAATTTGGTTTCACTACATATTATTTAAGCAATAAGATAATAGTTAACATTTATTGATAGCTTATTTTGTGCTGGGCAATGTTCAAGAAGCTCTAACGTGGATTGTCTTATTTAATAACGTTAACAGATGTATTTATATAATTCATACAGATCTTAACCTATGTCAGAGCACTTCACTAGTAATTAAGTCCTTTAATTCTCATAACAAGCCTATGGTTAACTGATATTATTACTCCCATTTTTCAAATGAGGAAACCAAAGCACAGAGATATTGAGCAATGGGCTCGAGGTCACACAGCTCATAAGCAGAGCAGCTTGGACTGGAGCCTGGCTAGTGGCCATGAAAGCTGGCCCCACCCGTGACGTGATACTGCCATGGTACCATGGGCAGGGCAGGGCAAGGCACGGCTTTGTCAGGCACTCTGTCAGGCCCCACTCTGCCTGGAATTGCACTGTTTACATCTTTTGTTCCTGCTTCCCACACTGGTTGGGGTGTCTGCCACCCTCCTCTCTACTCAAATAATTCTCATCCTTCAAAGCCTACCTAGAACTCACCTTCTCCTTGAAGGCTTTTCTAAAACTCTGGCCACCTTAGAGTTCTCCCTTTTTGTCCATACTCTACGGCACATTACGTACACCAACATCTTTGTTCTTAAGTCCTGTTTCATTCAGAACTTTATTATATACTATCTTGCATGGTTCTTTGTCTTAGGTAGGCCTTGGCCCTGCAACACAATTTATGACCTGCTTGAAGGAGCCGACTAGTAACTTACTTCTGAAATTCCCCACAGCACCTGGCATGTGACAGACTGGTACATGTGCTTTATACATTCTTGTTGAATTGAAGTGCAAAATGAAGTCTGGTCGCCTGTCTCTGCGTAGAATATATACTCAAATATGCCCTACAACTGTATAGTTAAAATTAAACAAGCATCCTGACTAAATTCTGAATATGCTCATTTATGTTTTATTTTTCCTGCTCCACTGTCATCAAATATGAGAAAGAACAGAAAAATATTACAAAGCCGAGTTAGGAATAGAGCTCAATCTCCTTAATTAAAACCACTGAAATAGGCCTCTTTTTGATGTGGCTGAAAAATAAATTTGGTTCTTCCTTGCATCTGTCATTAAATGTCACTTCATTTAGTTCAAATTTAATTTGTCGTTAGCATAATGGAACAGATCCACCCTAACCGGGATAAATGGGCACTATCCACTGCATGCCACAATCCCTCTGGCAGTATTCCCACATGTAGCAATTATTACACCGTATTTTTGCAGTAACCTACTTGGCTGTGTCAGCTCCGCTGGTTATTAGGGTGTTAATCAAAAGCTCATGACCGTATCTTGCAGCCACATGGAGAGGAGTGTTGCCATCCTTATCCACGCAGTCAATTTCACCTCCTGGAAGAGATTTTTAAATACAGTATAATATAAGAATTCAGACTGATTCAGACACTACATACTAGACCAGTCACTCACGTCGATCAAATGTTGATTTCCTTTCTACTCTGTGTACATCTCTACTCTGAAGTACAGGAATGCTTTTCAAGGGGACAAGTCACCATCTGAAGTAGTAGTATTAAATCTGCATAAAGGGATGTCTATTAGAAATGCTTTTGAAAAATCTTTCCATATTGTCTTATTTAAGGATCTAAAGTCTTACAGTTAGGTTCCTGCTCTGAAGGAGCAGTACAATCAAATTCCATCAAATGTAATCCTGAAGACATATTCCATTTTAATTTTACCTGCTGAATTAAAGACCTGTGTAAACCTTATACTAAAGCATAAGAAAGAGAATAGAGACTTCAGGATAGTCTTTTATGTAGTTTGATCAATTTAGAGTAAAATGAGTAAGAGTGTAAACTATGAACTGAAAATATTTATATTTATGAAAACTAGCACACTAATCTACAATATTATAGTATTTTCATATTTTGTTTTACTTTTCTTTTTCCCCAACTTTTTATTTTAGCAAATTTCTTCCTCTCCTTTTTATATATATGTAAATATAATTAGTCTATTTATTCATGTATTTAAAGAACCACTTAAAAAGGTTAGACATATGACATTTCATCCTTAAGAACAAAGACACTCTCCTGCATAACCATAATTCCATTATACCCCAGAAATTTAACATTAATACAATAATTTTATTAAATAAACAGTGCATCTTCCAATTTCTCCAGTTGTACTAAAAGTGCATAAGAGCTATTTTAAAAGAATCCAGAATCCAATGAAAAATTCTGATAGCATTTGGTTGTTGTGTCTCTTTAGTTTTCTTTAATCTAAAACAATCTTCTTGCCTTCTATATATATTTTAGTCTCTCGTGCCATTGATATTTTGGGGGGCCAAGCTAGGTAGAATGTTCTGCATTCTGAAATTTCTTGATTATTTCCTTATTACTAGATTCAGGCTAAACATTTTGGCAAGAATACGCCAGAGTTGATGTGCACTTCCCACTCCACCTGTTCAGCAGACACATAAGGCCAAGTCATTGCGTTATTGGATGATACACATTTAGATTACTTGCAATGGCTATAGAGTTCCAGTCTGTGGATATGAAAATTTTCTAGGTCAAAGAGTAAATAAATAGGTGGTTTTGTTAGATTTTGCCAAATTCCCCTCTTTAAACCCTATGCAATTTTGTAATTACAGCAGCAATGTATGAGTAAGCCTTTCCCCCACAGCCTTGTCAAGCTTATGAGTATCTGTCATGAGATGGCTGAAAATTGGCATCTCAGTGTAGTGTTCACTTGAATTACTCTTACTAAGAAAGTTAAGCTTCTTTCATATAGTGAAGAATAATTTACCTGTTTTCTATGAACTATCTGTCATTGACTTTTACCCATTTTTTCTAAGTGTATATGTGTATTTGTGTGTGGGTGTCCTTTATTTCTTGATTTTCAAGAAAGTTTTGAGAAGTAGAACTACTGGATAAAAAGTATGAATATTTTTAAGGCCTTTGATAAACACTGACAAACTGCTTTTGAGAAAGGCTATGCCCATTTGACTCCCAGCAGCATATATTTGAGCATCATACACACAAAAAAGCTGTTGAGAGTCTTCTCAGATCTGGGGGAAGGTGACATTGGTCCAAAGGAACACACAAGTTTGAAGTATACATCTCCATAGCATGTGAACTATTCATTGTGTTGTGTGCCCATCACCCAAAGTCAAACCATTGTCCATCACCATATATTTGGCCCCCTTTACTTCCCTCACCCCACAGTCTCCCTCTGGTCACTATCTCACTTTTATCTATGTTCATTATAAGAGGACCATTATAAAATCTTTCCAGTAATATCTGTTGTATGAGCCTTCATTCTAATGAATCCTATTATTGGTAATTATTGTCTTCAGTTCCCTAAGATTTATTTTCAGCAAACAACATTTTTTTCTAGTCAGGTATATTAGTAAAACATAGATTTTAGTGAATAAGAATGTTTTCTACAAAGTGAAATAATTACAAAATATGTGTGAACTTTGTAGAGAGGACAAATGCTTCAAAAACTATTAGCACATACATTTACATAAGATTTAAGATGCTTTACTCCACAGTCAAAACTTCTGCATGTACAGTTTACTTGAAAATCAATCTACTGCTAATGTATTTACACATGAGGGTTTGCAACTTAATAGTTGTTTATAATCTCTTTTTTTAACTTTGATTGTGACAGAGAAATATAAAAGACAACTTGAATACAAATGCTGGTCTTTCCTCAAATCTTTCTGTGGTAGTTATTTTTAAAAATCAGTTGTTTATATAAATAGACTATCATTTCTGTAAAAGTAATAATTACATATCTTTACATTATGTATATATACATTCTTAAATACATGGAAAAATATGGAAGTTTTCCCAAATTGTCAACAGAAATTCTTGGGATGGAGTTGGGGTGGCATTGGTGAATATAATGGGAAATCTCTTTAAGGATTTAATTTTATTTGACAGTGAGCATGTACTAATTTTATAACCAGGTAAACTAATAAAATTTGTTATGATCTTCTAGGGACTCCATAGTTTGGTTACTATTATCTGAATTCAGATAATAGTAATTCCATGGAGATCTCAGAGCAATCCCAAGTGCTTATACCTGTCTCAGAACTGCCCACAGTGGCGCCAGCGGTGATCAGCCTGAAACGTCCATTCAGGGAACCAATCCAGGGAGACAGACCCCCAGACTTCAGAGAAGGTTTGCCTTGAATGCACACTAAATCACTCAAGGTCCTTCACAGGCGAAAGCCACCAAATGCTAGGGCCGCCATGTTTACCAACCTCAAACATGTCAAAAATTAGGTAGAGAAAAAGAAGAATGAAAAATACTGAAAAGGGTGGAAAAGAGGTTGAGTTGGTAAAGTTTCTTCTTCTTGTGCTATCATTTAATAACTCAATTAAAAACTCTAAAAATACAGATAACTTCCACATATGCTTTTATGGTCATTTAAAACACATTTCAAGAAAACATCATGGCTTAGAGGAAAAGTAAAAGACAAAATGTGTATTTGTTATTCAGAAATATGTTTTACATTAAAATAGGACCTCTAGATGAATGGATCTCCATTTTACAGTTACCCAAACATTTCCATTTTTACCTGAAAACCATTAAGGTTTTCTAGGAATGCAAATTAAATATTCATGTAAAGGTTGTAAGTTAAATATTGGTAATCTGCCACTGATCATTAGGGAAAAAAAAATATTTATGAGTTTAGAAGAATGCAGAGCATGTCAGAGGGATAGTTCATGCAGCACTGTCTAAGCATTCATCAGCTTTGAGTTTTTCATTGTGTAAGCAAGAGTGTTCATCCCACTAAGCGGCCTCAGGAGAACTGTGAGCCAAAAGGTCAAAATTCCCACAGTGAGTCAACCTATCACTTGACTCTTCCTTTTCAAACTCTATTTATTATAATGCTTCTTGAAGAAAACATCATTTCTGAACTTGTGTAACCTACTGAACAGCATCTGAGAAGCTGCCTAGTGCAGATGGCTGGACCGAACGCCTCCGGATCCCATGTTGTGCTTCCGTTCAGCTCTTTCCCTCTGGCTGTGCCAACACAGCTTCAGACAACAAACAATGTGACTGAACAGCCGAGGCAGCCTTTGCTAACTAACTAAAAAAATTAAAGAGGTTTTTTTTTTTAATGATTGCCTTATGAAAAGATGAATAATTCTGAAAAAACAAAGTTATTATGAAGAACTAAAAACCCTGACTGGAGAGCAGTCAGAGAAGTGGAGAAAAGCCACACGAAGTCCAAACAACAGAGTGACTTAGCAAAACAAATAAATAAACACAAAGAATGTTCCCCAGTAGCATGTTCACTTGGTTTAGAGAGCCGACTGCTGTCCCCATGTGGGACCAGCATTCCAGGTGCTGTTGTGCAGTAACCCACTCTGGACACCAGACCCTGCGGGGTGAGCCTCCGTAGTTTTCCCAGAAGGAAGCCAACAAAGAAGAGGAAAGAAAAGAGCTTCCTCTCTTCTCCCTAAGGGCAGTTTTTAAAATGTCAAGTGGAAGAACTCACAGTGCTCCCATGTGTGATGAATGCAAAGAACTCTCAGATGAGAGAAAAGAATGAGAGATCATCCTCTTACAGGGACAACTCTATTCCAAATATAAGTGACTCTTAGAATAAATAGCATTCAAGTTTAAAAATATATGTTTAAATATGTCATTGTTTATTAAGAAAAAACATAAGTACAGTGGCTAAAATATCTGTCTCTGATGTTTGACCGATTGAGTTCCAATCTCTGTGCTTCAGCATACCTGCCATACATCCCAATAAAAGTCCTAACTCTCTGCTTCAATTTCCCCTTCTTTGAAATGGAGATGTAACAGTACCTCTTTCTTACGGGGTGGTTGAAAGGATTTATGTGTGGTGCTTAGCCAAGTGCCTGGCACAGTATGAACACTCAAACAATATCAGCTCTGTAATTACATTTAATGGGCTATATATTATAGCTACTATAGTCCCATCAATTGAGACCCCTGGATCCCATCCAACCAACAGCAAGATGCCAGGCCAGCCAAGAACAAGACAGGCTCTGAAACACAGTTACCTGATCCTAAAGGACAAGAGATGGAGTCACTTTCAGGTCTCATCCCAACTCAAAAGTTTAGAAAGAATATCCAGAGAGGGCAAGGAAGTTCAGGCCCACAAGGATGGCTTTTGGAAAGGTCAAAGCAGCCAGAAAACCTGCGTCCCCCAATCAGGGTGCGGGGCAACTTGTAAGTACACTAGCACAACAGAGGGGAGATGGGTCATGGCTATAATTCAAAAGAAAGGGCCAGTATGGTCTGGTCCACAAGATGGACCTGTAGGAAAGCAGTGCTTACATGGTGAAAAATTGCTCTCACTCTGGTCTGGTCACTGGTGCTTGAAATTGCTTTTGCAGGGAACAAAGCTTTTTATGCCACAGAACTAAGACCCAATGATTAAATTAGCATTAAATTTTAAAAAAATAAATGATTACTAAATATCTCCTTAGTTTTGTTTATTTTTAAGGCAGGGGACATTGTTTCTGAAAAATACAGAAAGAAATACAGTGGGGAAGGGAAACTGAGCAAAAGTGAAACACGAGGGTCACTACCACCTCCTTCATGTCCAGTATAACAGAACAGTTAACATGGCCCTGTCAACAAAGTGAATGTCAAAGACAAATCACATATCTCAGTTTAGAAAGAATGAGTGTTACACAGTGAATTTCCATTTTACCTTCCTTGGCTCACTGGCCACTTGTTAAGATTTCCTTTCCCCTATAGTTTCACCGAAATGCTTATAAATTTTTTTTGCTTTGCTGCAGATATTTTGCTTTCTAAGCATAATTTCACCAGCTGGTCTTCTATCCAAATGTCAAATGACTGTTTGGTTTTCTGATCTGAATGCCTATGACATAACTCGGTACCACTAATTCAAGTGTATGTCATCTAAAATTCTTACAGGTGAGAGAAAAGTAGGTCCAAGAAAATTGACTGATGCCAGAATTCTGAGAAATAGGAATCTGGGTCACCAAGAGATAGGTTAGGGACTGCTGCATTCACCTGGAATGTCAGCATACAATCAGAGCTAAAATCAGTTTGGTTTGTTTGGTTTTCCAATTGTCTCTAAGATTTGTTAAGATAACAGACTTGCCCTGTCAAGGTCAATTCACTCACAGGTGCCAGTCATGACCAATGACATGAAATGACACTCCCCAGTCTGGCTGCAGAGACACCCTATTGGTTCAAGTACCCTGCTATAAACCTGGAAAATTACTTTATGTGACTTTCCAAGGTCTCTAACAAGTGTGATTTTTATGATTCTTCGTATCACATACTTTACCAGCTTTTCTTCTGAGTCACCTTATTTTTCCTACCTTCGCCCAAGCAGCTCAGTGAGCTTAACTTAGGGAACTATGATGAATTCTAAAAGTTAAAAATATGTGGTGAAGCGTAAAGATGATGTATTATGGAATGGCACACTTGAAACCTATGTAATTTTATGAACCAATGTCACCCCAATAAATTCAATGTATAAATAAATAATAAAATTTTAAAATAATTCCGATTTCCTACTAGGAAATGTACAGTACTTACTTTTATTAGTTCCTGAGTGAAAAGTGCAGGGTCTTGAACCTATATAGGTATATATATTATCTCTAGTTTCAAAACTCATGTTTTTGACTGGACATTGACTGTGAAACTTAGCTAGCGGTTTTATATTGTCATTTCTGAGCTGGATGGCGATGATAGGATTAATTAAGAGCTTTTAGCAAAGTACGTAAAAGGAAGCTGTAAGTCCGAGCTTAATAAATTCTAAAACAGAGCATCATCTTTCACATTCAGATGACTGACAAACTCGACCAGAAAACTGTTCAAATAATGACATTGCGGAAGAATCTCTCTTACCATTCTGAATGAGGGTTTGTGACCGTGTGAACCTCCCATGGACAGCTGTCATGTGCAGTGGACTTTTGCCATCTTTACTCTAAAAAATAAGAAAGAGAGAAACAATGGACCAGTATGGATACCGCTGGCAATGCCCTGAAAACAGCAATTAAATGATTTTAAGTATGATAAAATAAAAATTACAAGGGGCAAAAGATAATTTTGAAAGCAAAAGATAAAGTATATATTATATCTCAAGTTACTACATAATATCACATTATAAAGGAACCTAAAGAAGTGAATATTTTAGGGAAAATACAAATTTTCTAGTTATACTCACAATTTTTAAACTACCATGTTTCAAACTGAAGAAATCATCTAAATGTGGTTTTTTTAAAAATTTTAGACAGATAGAGAGAGGAAGAGATAGAAAAAGAGAAGCATCATCTGCTGTTCCACTTAGTTGTACATTCATTGGTCCCTTCCTATATGTGCCCTGACCAGGAACTAACCTACAACCCTGGTGTATAAGGATGGCACTCTAACCACCTGAGCTAACCTGCCAAGGGGCCAAAATGTAGTTTCATCTCCAGTAATCTACTGATGGGGAAAATTTCCTTCAAGGTATTTTTTTCAACTTCTGTCTCTAGAACGTGAAAAAAAGCAAATTATGTGTTTATTTGCTTGGCTCTGTTTGCCCTGAAGTTGACCAAACTGCTATAAATCAATGGGACTCTCAAAACTAACCTAGAATCCTCCACCATTCCCTAAACCCTAATTCCACAGGAAACCAACACGTTTGATTGTTGAAAAAGAGAAACGCTACTTCACTCAACTCACTAGAAATCACAGGATTATTAAGGAATGCAACTATTTAGCAAATTGCCATTTTAATGATCATCTGGAAATGTGTGCTGAATGTATACATCTCTTTATTATTCAAGATATAAGCAATGGACCTTCCTGACATAGATTAAGCCAAAACTTTAAAGAAGCGTATAGAATTTATATACTGATCATCACTATACCAAATACCAAAGTCCTACCTATACATTTAATTAAAAAATAGTCATTTACAGAATTTCTTCCTAAAATAGTATACTCCCTCAAAAATATTACTGTTATTTTAGACCAAAGGTATCCTCAATAGAGAGAATATATTCTTTCATTCAAGTAGTATTATATTAAAAAAAACAACTATGTACCGTAATTGTTATTTTTCTAAGTCTCGGGAGAAGTCTTTTTCTTAAATCTGAGGTTAAAATATGTGGTTCTAAAATGCAGGTTCATTTTGGTGATGAACGCCATATATTTGTGCTTTAAAATATCTCTTCGTTTAAAAAATTCCACAGTGGAAAACAAATATTTAAAGAAGTGTTTCTCAGAGTGAACCAATGACTACGTGCATCTAAATCACCAGGGATCTTGTTACTGATGTGAGTTCTGTGTCCAGAACAGGCTTACTGAACCAGAATGGGGGTAAAGGGAGCCCCAGTTGCAACTTGCACAGCATACTGCTTTAGACTGTGGGCTGGAATAGTTTATAAAACCACAAAGTTCTAACAGAGAAATTGTATTATGTAAGTCTATTCCTTAGAAAGGAGGAAAGGAGTTGTGCATAGTCTGTGCACCAGGGAGAGTGAATGAGAGCAGCAACTGAATCTTGGTTGAAAAAAACTATCTTTGTAGTGAAAGGCTCTCAGGTAGATAGCAAAAAAGAAAAAAATAATGGGATCTTTTCTCCATCTTATATGATGATACCAAATCAGAAGCGATTGAGAAAGACAAAAGTACACTTGAAGGTTTACTGAAATGATATTTTTAGAAGCAGCAGCAATCAAGATAAGAAAGCTAAGATGCCCCCATTGACCATGAGATCACAGTGGCGGAGAGCACCTAGCAGCCATCGGTTCCAGAGCCTGCGCCCGGCTGTCAGAAGTGCAGACAGTTTCAAGGATTGAAACCTTGGGAACTACCTGGGAATAAGGATTTAAAACATACCCCCTCCAATAAAAAATTGATGGCCGTGCAAGACTCTTAAGGGGAGAGAGAAAACAGGAATTGCGGAGTTGGCATTAACTTGTCCCTAGGTGGTGCTATTTCTTTAAATTTTGCTCCAATATTTTCTCTTAAATTTAATATGAAAACATAACTAATTAACATTTTGTTAAATATATAAACCCATAAATATTTCAGTGGTTAGACAATATCTTTGTAAATATTTAACTCAGCACTTTTCCATGCCTAGTAAATAGCTTAAAGGCTTTCCCAAGGAGTAACCACCCAGCTGGTAGGCACTAACTAAACTGCAGCCAGCGAGCCAAAGCAGAAGTAATGGGTTTCTATAGTGTGTAGTGTACAAAGTTGGTCCCAGTTCAAGGATAGCAAGCGCCACATCTTGGAGTGTTCGTGCCTTTGGTAAAGGGACAAGTAAGTAGGATGACACAATTAGCTAAAAGTCAAAGGACTAGTTTATGGTCAGTGGTGGTGCTTATTTCGGGTTTATCCTTACAGATCTTTGCCTGGGTTTATCTATCATTGAACCCAGGCTGTTGCTGAAAGGTTTTTTTTTTTGTTTTGTTTTTTCCCTCATAGAGACATGGGTGGCAGGAGTGGGAGCATGTGGGGACAGGAAGCATTACTAGTATCGTGGCAGCCATTGGAGGGCAGTTTTGTTTATATGATATGAATGTAAAAGGAACTTGTTATTTCAAAAAGCCATTGAACAACAGTAAAGGTCAAAAGGATAATACTTTTTATTTAGCCTTTACAACATAGAACTCAGCATGTTCAGGCTGAGACGAGGGATCCTAATATGGTTCGCATTCGCCTGAGAAATTTTTCACAGCGGTGGACTTGCTGTCGCTGCTGCTGTTCTGAGAACTTCAGAGATAATGTAGTCCTTACATTCTCAAAGGAAAGGATACGGTCGGTTCTTCTAGTTAATCAAAACTTTGCTTTTATAAAGTTTATTCTTAATTTCTAGTCTCCTGCTAATTTCTAGATGCGTTTTCCCATCAGATGCAGGGCTTGGAAAAATTTTTATTTTTTTGAGGATTTATTTAATTAGCAAAAAAACTCTTTTACCGATTCATAGTTCAGTCATAAGTCATAAAGAAAAACTAATGAGGATTAAGAATATTTTATTAGAAATACTAGTACTTTTTCAAGGCAGAATTCAGTATCATCCAAGGGAGATTAATCCCTGGCCTAAAGGAGTCCTTCAACTTTTTGACCACCATTTTCCTCAGAAATCTGTTCATTCTTTTCTTCCTCTCCTAATGCCTTTCTTCCTCATCCTCTAACATCTCACAAAACCTTCCCTCAACTTACAGACATTCTTACAACCCAGGACTATGGTATGCCTCCTAGAGTCACATAGCTCAGTGACCCTACTAAAGGACAATAAAGCCTCCATATTATAACACTAAGGTCAGCTGGGGCGGGGGGTCCAGATATAGTCAAAAACCCAAAAGAGCTTCCTAATACAATGGAACAGCAATATAAAACCTTGGTTTGCAAAAAGGCCATATGTAGGTCAATATTTTTTTAGGCGAGAGGAGGGAAGATAAAGAGATTCCCACATGCACCCCAACTGGAAATCATCCAGCAACCCCATCTGCATCTGGGGCCAATGCTTGAGTAATGAGCTATTTTTAGCTCCTGAAGCAGATGTGCTCCAACGAAGCTATCCTCAGCACCTGGGGCCATGCTCAAACCAATTGAGCTGCTGGCTGCAGGAGGGAAAGAGGGAGAGGAGGGGGAGTGAAGGGAGGGGGAGCAGATGGTCACTTTTCCTCTGTGCCCTGACAGGTAATCAAACCCTAGATGTCCATTGTTGGGCCAATGCTTTATTCCCTGAGCCACTGGCCAGGCCTAGTTCAATATTTTTTATACTGGTTCAGTAGGCTGGAAATGATATGTAGTTGGCTCAAACATTCCCTCGTCTCCTTTCCCCACGTGCTCTCCAAAGTTCCAGGTGTGATGTCCCTATCACTGCCTACTCCAGTTTCACCTGCAACCTCTGCAAAACAACTCCAGTTCTATAATTTGGTCCTGGTACAGATAGAAAAGGGAGCAGGTCCACTTCAGGAGACATGTGATAGCCTTCAAATCCAGTCTCTCCTTCTCTCCTAGTGCTGAATGATTATAAGGGCCCACAAACAGAAAAGAATTGAGACCATGGTTAGCCTGAATGTCAGTGACTAGAAGGTAGGCAACCTGGCAATGGTAATTTCTGAATCTAGCTGAGTCATAGCTGACATGGCTATGTGTTTAGTGCCTTCTTTAACACTTAATTTTGAATGCTTCCAAAAACAGCCCTGAGATGGTCTTTTTGAAAATTACAATGCGGTTTATAATGGAGGAAAACATTATTTTATGTTTTCTCATGCTCTTCCTACTTGCAAATTACAAGTAAACCTTCAATGGATTATTGTGTAAAGTATTATGTCTTTATTATTTCATCACAAGAAAACTAATATTACAAGATCAAAGCCACAGTCAATTTAAGCAAACTGAGAGGCTGAAAAATGCACGCAGTATACATATCTTTCTCCTCTTTCAGTGATCTTGTCATTGCTCATGAAGATGTTGCTTTTAGTGTTATGTGAGGATAAAGGTAAACAAAGTGAACATGTGGGTAGGTACTGGCTACATTTCAGTATGCGATTTCCCTCAAAATTTAGAAAATCTAAACAAATATGAAGTGTCTCACAATCTGCGAACACTTCCAAAATCCAAGGAGCAATGTGGTAGAGAGAGATAACTTTAATTAGAAAGCTACCTCCCAAGTCAGACAGAGTGGCTCTACGGAAAGGTCCGATGAGCCATGTAGCCAGAGGCCATCTGGAATAATGAAGGAGGATTCTAGAGAATTAGGAAATCAGAGGATGCAGACAGAGTGGATGTAGGGAGACTGAGGGAGAAGGCTAGATTTGATTCAAAATCCCACTTACATAGATTAGTAGTGAACATATAAACCCAAGTCTCAGGTTTTAAAAAAGCTACTTATTATATTCTACTGATGATTAACAGTCCACAAGAAAAGTTAAATACTAAAACCAAGTAACTATGCCTTCCAGGTCAATTTTATGGGGAAGAGAAGGCTGCCATCAATCCATGCATCAGATATAACTGAAGCCCCAAATCCAGTCTGGACTGACCACTAGTCGGTTAACTGAGGGAACTAGGTAGGTGTGTAAGAAAGGGGCCTCTCGCCTTGGATGAAGCACATTGAGAGCATTAGTCGGTATATTTTACACAAGTAACAGAAAACCCTGAGAATTGATTACATGGAGGTAGGTGAAGAGGGTTATTTTGTTTAACTTCAATTATTTTTCTTCCTTTGGAGACTTCAACGATGTCATTCAGACACCAAGATGGCAATGTCTACAAGTTAGGGACATTGAAAGTTTTGGCCACTGTTAGCCTCCTGCCTCTTCCCACCATCTTCTCCAACTTCAGTCCCCCACAATGACTCTTTCTTTACCTTGGGCTAC
Source organism: Rhynchonycteris naso (assembly GCA_037038555.1). NCBI lineage: Eukaryota > Metazoa > Chordata > Mammalia > Chiroptera > Emballonuridae > Rhynchonycteris > Rhynchonycteris naso. The sequence goes on along the minus strand of CM072997.1, from coordinate 37,008,772 downwards.
ATACAGTTCCTTAATCTCTTCAATGCCCCCAGACCTTCATCTTACCTCCACTTAGGACCTTGGTAGGTCTCTATTTACAAGATCTAGAACTGCCATTTTCTTCATCTGCTCTACTTTTTTGTTATTACCTACTTTTTACCTTCATTAAGACACTATACCCCCCTCCACTTCCTTCCTTTCTTCTCTAACTCTTCTTTCATCATCCCATTCTCTGGCTATTCCTTCTCTTCCTGATCCTAAGAATAAAGGTTACTGGAGTCCTCCATTCCTTATCTAATCATGCTACGATGGATCCTCTCTTGGGTAATTGCCTCCTTTTCTCCCATTTTCAATTATTACCTCTATGTGAATGAGGCAACCTAAATTTTTTCTTCTACGCTATTCTCTAAAACTACCCACACCAAGTTATCACATTTTCCATATTGGTTTTCCCATACTGGCTGTACCAAAAGCTCAAAATCAGCTTCTTAAAAACTCAACTCAACAGTTTTACCTTCTAGCCCAATCTTTCTCCTGACATCCCTCTTAATACCAAAAATCATTTACTGATTGCTTACTTACCACGTGACAAATACTGTTCTAAGTAATTTATGTGAGAGGACTTATTTAATGCTCAAATAGTTCCATGAAAAAGATACCACTGTTTCCCTAATTTTACAGACAAACCAACTGAGACATACAGAGAGGTTGTTTATTATATAATTACTGAAAGTCAAGGCCAGGACTGGAATCTAGCAAGTCTGCTCTAGAACTGAATGCTCAACCACCATACTGTATTGCCTCTCTTAGGCAGTTTTCAATTTTTACACTCATCTTCAAGTCCTCCGTCTCTCATTTAACCAAACCCTGCTGACTTTCTGCAGAGCCTCTCCCTTTTTTCAGCTGTCCCCATTCCCCTGTCCTCATTACCTCCTATTGAGTATACACTAGTTTTTTAGTTCCAGTCATCCTCTAGATGTCCTGTCTCTAGGCACTCTCTACCTGAACTTTCTTTTTATAATAACAAAAGGAGCCTTTCTTTCTTATGGATATAAAACACATGTTCATTACATCACAATCATAAGATTAAAACAAACATGTAAAAAACCTGAGAAGCCCAAATAATAATTTTGTCTCTCTGCATAACTGTTATTAGTATATTGGTATATATTCCAGATATTGTTCTTTTTCTGTGCACATACATAGACACATAACTTTTTTTTTTTTCCTGAAGTGCGAAGTGGGGAGGCAGAGAGACAGACTCCTGCATGCGCCTGACCGAGATTCACCCGGCATGCCCACCAGAGGGTGATGCTCTGCCCATCTGGGCCATTGCTCCATTGCAACGGGAGCCATTCTAGCGCCTAAGGCAGAGACTATGGAGTCATCCTCAGCACCCAGGCCAACTTTGCTCCAATAGAACCTTTGCTGCAGAAGGGGAAGAGAGAGAGACAGAGAGAAAGTAGAGGGGGGATGGGGGAGAAGCAAATGGGTGCTTCTCCTGTGTGCCCTGGCTGGGAATCAAACCCAGGACTTCGACACACTGAGCCAATGCTCTACTACTCAGCTAGCCGGCCAGGGCCAGACATATAACTTTTTTTTAAAGTAAGAAGAGAGAATCTAGTGAGGCAGACTCCCGCATGCACCCCAACCAAGATCCACCCAGCACCCCCCATCTGGGCCGATGCTCAAACCAACCAAGCTATCCTCAGAGCCTGAGGCAAACTGGCTGAGACCAACCGAGCTACCCTCAGCACCCGGGGGGCCAGGCTAGAACCAATCAAGTCACTGGCTGTGGGAGGGGAAGAGGGAGAGAGAAGGGGGCTGAGGGAGAGGGGAAGAAACAGATGGTTGCTTCTCTTGTGTGCCCTGACTGGAGATTGAAGCCAAGACGTCATATTCCAGGCAGATGCTCAATCCACTGAGCCACTGCCTTGGGCCTAGACACAACTTTTTAAAATAAAAAAATGATCTGGTTGGTTAGGTGGTAGAGCCTTGCCCAGCGTGTGGGTGTTCCAGTTTGATTCCCAGTCAGGGCACACGGAATAAGCAACCATCTGCTTCTCCACCCTTCCCCTTCCTTCTTCTTCTCTCTCTCTCTCTCTCTCTCTCTCTCTCTGCCCCTTCCTGCAGCCATGGCTTGATTGATTCAAGTGAATTGGCCCTGGGAGCTGAAAATGGCTCATGGACTCCATCTCAGGTGCTAAAAATATCTCAGTTGCAAGCATGGCCCTAGATGGGCAGAGCATCACCCCATAGGGGACTTGCCGAGTAGATCCCAGTCAAGGCACATGAGGGAATCTGTCTCTCTGCCTCCCCTTCTCTCACTTAAAATACATACATACATATATACATAATTTAAAATTTATTTTTAAATAAAAAAGTATGCGGCCCTGGCCTGTTTGCTCAGTGGTAGAGCATTGGCCCAGCGTGTAGATGTTCTGAGCTCAATTTCTGGTCAAGGTACACAGAAGAAGTGACCATCTGCTTCTCCACCCTTCCTCTTCCTGCTTCTCTCTCTTCCCCTCCCACAACCATGGCTTAATTGGTTTGAGTCCATGGGCCTGGGAACTGAGGATGGCTCTGTGGCACCTTTCCCACAGATGCTAAGAATAGCTCAGTTGCAAGCATGGCCCCAGGTGAGCAGAACATCAGCCCCAAATGGGGCTTGCTGGGTGGATCCTGGTCAGGGCGCATGTGGGAGTCTGTCTCTCTACCTCCCCTCCTCTCACTTGAAAAAGAAAAAAGAAATCATATTTATTTATTGCATTTTAATTTTTTCATTGTTATCACTGGCTATTATTAGTCCTTTTGATAGTTTCCAATCTTAAGGGAAAATATATTTGTGTATTAGTTTGTATTTTACTAATTACTAATGATATTAAATATTTTTACAGGTTTATTAATTGTTAAGACCTCTTAATATGTTAAGCATATTAACTCTTTGCTTATCATGTACATTGCAGAAAAACTTCCCTGAGTTATTCCTTTTTTTTTCTTTTTTTTTAAATTTTATTTTATTATTATTAATTTTAATGGGGTGACACCAATAAATCAGGGTACATATGTATAATGAAAACATCTCCAGGTTATCTTATCATTCAATTGTGTTGCATACCCGTCACCAAAAGTCAAATTGTCCTCTGTCACCTTCTATCTGGTTTTCCCTGTGTCCCTCCCCTCCTCCCTATCCCACCCTTCCCTCCCTCCCCCCATCCCGTAACCACCACTCTCTTGTCCATGTCTCATATTCTCACTTTTATGTCCCACCTATGTATGAAATCATGCTGTTCTCAGTTTTTCTTTTTTTCTGATTTACTTATTTCACTCCGTATAATGTTATCAAGGTACATCCATTTTGTTATAAATGATCCGATGTCATCATTTCTTATGGCTGAGTAGTATTCCATAGTATATATGTACCATAGCTTTTTAATCCACTTGTCTTCTGATGGACACTTGAGTTATTCCTTTTTTAATTGTATGTTAGGGTTTTTTGTGTTTTTCTTCTTTCTTTTTTTATCATATAAACATTTAAAATATTGTGTGGCCTACATATAACTTTTTTCTTTTACATTTTCTATCTCTGGTGTTCTATGGTTAGATTACTGTTTCTAATGCTCAGTTCTTATCACGTCATTCTATAATGATTGGTGGCCCTCACAAGTCCTTAGCCAACAGATAAGCCCTCTTCATTATTAGGTCACATTTCAGCTGGTTCTTGGCTTTTTTTTTTTCACATGGTTTATACTGTAGTCAAGCAATACAAATTGCTATTCTGATAATTTGCCCTATATGTCCACTATTAAAATTGATTTAAAAAAAAAAACATAAAAAGATTTTAATAGTGCCCGATCAGGCAGTGGTGCAGAGAATAGAATGTTGGCCTGGGATGTTGAGGAGCCGGGTTCAAAATCCCGAGGTCACTGGCTTGAGCGTAGGCTCATTCAGCTTGAACGTGGGCTCATCAGCTTGAGTGCAGGATCACCAGATTGAGCATGGGATCATAGACATGACCCCATGGTTGCTGGCTTGAGCCCAAGGTTGGTGGCTTGAGCAAGGGGTCACTGGCTTGGCTGGAGTACCCTGGTCAAGGCACATATGAGAAAGCAATCAATGAGAAACTAAGGTGCAACAACCAAGAATTGATGCTTCTCATCTCTCTTCTGTTTGTCTGTCCCTGTCTGTCTGTCTTGTCTGTCTGTCTTGTCTGTCTACTCCTGTCTGTCTCTCTTGCTGAAGAAATAAAAATATTTTAAAAGTAAATAGAGAAGGCCATAAAAATAGATTAATCCAATATTCTTAAAATAAAATTTTAAAAATTATTTTTCAAAAGCAGCAGCAGAATACATTGGGACCTTGCTTCAGGATTGCTGTGCGCTTGGGAGAAGGGAAGCTGGTCACTTGGTGCAGGCGAAGATGTTCTACTATAACCTAAGTGCATACAAGCAATGTAACCAGGATCATGAAGACTGCCATATATGTTTCTCTTGGTTATCTGTAACAGGGAGCTAACTAGTTACCTCTAAAGTTTACCCAGAGATTTTCTTATCCAGTACTCCCAGCACCTTGCCATGCTATTCTACCTAGAATACCCCCTCTCAAATTCTCTCTATGCCTCCTCACCTCAAATTAAGCAATTATCATTTTTGATGCCCAAGCAAGAAGCAAATCAATACTTGTTTCTTACAGTTTACAATGCTTTAGTACTTTCTCATGCCACTCATCACATTCTCTCTTGCCTCTTAATTATCTGAGTGTGTTATCTCCTTACCATATTGTAAATTCCTTGAGGGCAAAGACCACATCTTATCTTGGAATATTCTCTTATACCAAACAGAGCACACTAAATAGTCCTCAGTAAGTCTGCTGAATAAAGGACTCACCATTAGGACCGGGTCAATGTGAGTTAAATCACTGAAGCCACTATCAGGGGTTTACTATAAGAAGGCATTTGAGAAATACCTTCGAGGGCCATCCAGGGCTGGGAACAGACCCTAAATCATGCCTTCCTTCTGATTCTCATTATCTCTGCCCTATCAGCTCAACAGTCACCTCAATATTAGAATCTAGACCAAATCAATAGTTCTGAGATCCTGTACTTCCTCTGGAATATTCACTGGTCTACCCTGGACATGTGGTTAGAACCTCAGTTCATTCCAGCTGGTACCACCACTCCTGCAGAAACAGTGCAGCTAAGTACCTAGGGGCGATGGGGTCAAGGTCCTCAGAGCTACAAATCATTCAAACCTGGCCTAATTTACAGCAGTTGATTTTGCTCAGTCTCAACGCAAAGCTTTTTAACACTGAGAGAGACCTGACCTGGCCTATGATAGTGCAGTGGATGGAGCATTGACCTGGAACACTAAGGTTGCTGGTTGCCCGGTCAAAGCACATACAAGTACTCTGCGACGCCCCCCCCCCAAGTCAATAAATAAAATCTTAAAAAATGAAAAAGAGTGTCATACCTGGATGTTAACATCCGCCCCATTGTTTACTAACAGCTCAAGACACAAAGCACCATGGGTGGAGGCAGCAGCGAAATGCAGAGGGGTGAACCCACTGTTGTTGGGCTGGTTCACATTAGCACCGTAGTCGGTCAGCTCGTTGACTACAGAATCCTGCCCGTTGTAGCAGGCCAGGTGGAGAGCCGTGTTGCCATAGACGTTGATTTCATCAATCTGCGAATGAGTCCAAAACAGGGTGATTAAAATCGCCGCAACCAATTCACCGCATTTTCTGCAGAAAAGCCTAATAGCTGTGCCAGAGAGGAAATGTCCGGCTGTCAACACAATGATTCAGAGCCTGCTCTTGCCCACTGTGGTCATCCTAGAAATGCTTGTCACTGGAAGTAAAAATCAGCAAAAAGGTAAATGTGACAAAAAGTAAACTGCAGAAGAGGAGTGAGTTAGAGGTTTCAACTTGTACAGAGATTGTTTTGGGCTCTGGAAGGGATTAAAAAGTGAAAGGCAAAGCTGTCTGGAAATGCCAGAGGAGAACTGAATCAGGAGAGTGAGAAAAAAGCCTGAAACTCAACCATGAACCTGGAGAGAAAGAGGCGACAGAGGCGCAAGGAGGGGCTGTGAGCCTCAGCTCAGAAGCTGGGCTCAGCAGCCACTTTGGGTTTGGCTCTGCTGTCTGACAACTCACAAGGCCACATGCCAGAGCAGGACCATGAAGCTGTCCTGGATATTTAGGTCAGGGCTCTTTCTTGCTGCCCCTACTGCTGGATTTCAACAGCATGGTCTCAGTCCTGCAACTTGTCCTTTCCTCCAGGGACAGGGATGTTCCAAAGCCTCACCACTGCTCCTGTTCTGCGCTTGAAAGGGTTGGGAAGATTTTTCCAGCTCAGCACTGGACACTTCTGTTGTTTGTCCCTGTCATTCATTCGCTCACTTCTGCTGGTAAGCCACAACTTAGAAGGCTAGATTCTGAAAGTGGGATGTGGAATCATAGCCAGTCTTTTAAAAATGACTGGTTAATGTGTGTGTGTGTGTATTTATCTCATATATATATATATATATGTATATATGTATGTATTTATCTCATATATATATATCTATAGCTATTGCTTATTTTTCTATCGTTATATAGAAAGTTAGCCTTATCAGATCCTATTAGCCTTCATCAGTTGCCCACAGAAATTCAAAGATAGAGTAATAGAAAGAACAGGGTTTTTTTTCCTTGTGAATTAAAATGCAAACAGAGTTTAATTTCTGAACAAAAGAAAACCCACAAATACATAGGATTTTACTTCAGAACAACAGGAAGCCCACTAATATACCATGGGTTGATGCATGGAATCATAGCTCACCTCCACCCCCAGATTCAGGAGATGTTTGACAACACTGGTCTGTCCATTGGAGGCTGCGGCGTGCAGGGGCGTGTAACCTTTCTTATCTTTACACGTCACTTCTGCGCCATGGTTAATGAGCAACGCCACAACGTCCAGGTGGCCTTTATAAAGAAAGCAGCAGAAAACATCATTAACCTTTATAGGACAATTTGATGATTCACTCCACCAAAATTATCACTATTAGCTTTTGATGCCACGAGCATATTGCTGAGCTATTTATAAAAAGCTGGTTCATGGAAGTATTCAACAAATATTTAGTGAGTACCTACTATGTGTCAGACTTCATGTAAATACTGTAGGATAAAAAATAGATGATTCCTATGTGAGCCTTCTCTTCAAGATCTAGAAAAAGAGATGCCTGTTCACATAAATAACAACAGACCCTGGCCGGTTGGCTTAGTGGTAGAGCATCAGCCTGGTATGTGGAAATCCTGGGTTTGATTCCAAGTCAGGGCACACAGAAGTGACCATCTGCTTCCCCACCCCTCCCCCTTCTCTCTTTTACTCTCTCTCTTTTTCCCTTCTACAGCCATGGCTCAAATGGTTCAAGCAAGTTGACCCCAGGCACTAAGGACTGCACCATGGCCTCACCTCAGGTACTGAAATAGCTCGGTTGCCAAACAGTGGAACAGCGGCCCCAGATGGGCACAGAATTGCCCCAGTAGAGGGCTTGTCAGGTGGATCCTGGTCGGGGCCCACACGAGAGTTTGTCTCTCTGCCTCCCTGCCTCTCACGTAACAAAAATAAATAAATAAATAAATAGATAGATAGCAACGAGGTGCTGTAATATGTTAGCAACACTGCCTTAAAATAAGTTCTGTGAAAATGAAAGCAATGCTTTTGAAACCAATTGCCCTTCCTCACTGAAAAGCCCAACACTGGCAGTTGGTTTGGAAAAACTTATGGAAGAAAAACATCAATTAATCAGAGTGGCTCCGGATCAATTTTTAAATTATATGAAATTGATGCTGTTTGACTGTTGGTTGGTTTGTTTTTGGCCCACAGAAATGGCAATTTTTATGAAATAAAAGGCCTGTGTGCTTGTTAGAAAGGATTCAGAAGAAGCCAAAAGGTATTAAAAGGAAACCAAAATCATCCACAATCACCAATCCCTGGAAATAATCGGTTAACATTTCAGTGTGTAATATATCCCAGGTTGTTTTCATTGCATAGATTTTTTCAAATGGGGTTCATATTATTCATACTGTGTTATAATCTGTTTTCACTTAACATATCCCAGAATCTTCCTACGTTAATAAATACTAATGACATCACCATAGTTACTGCACAGTGCCCCATGTGTAGATCTTCCCACAATCTCCTGCGGATGGCCATTCAAGCTGTTTATAACTTGGTGCTGATAGATTCTTGTCTGCTTTTCTAATTGCAGGATGTTCTCCAATTAGAAACACAAAAGAAGGATCTTCATTTACCACAGGATTACACCGGGAATAAACTCTATAAGGTCCATCATTTGTCAGTGGTATTTGTGCCAACCAAAGTGAAAAGAAAAAATATAGAAATGTGATTTCTTCCTTCCTCTCCCGCAGCTGAGCTGGTGGAGGCAAGGACCGCAGGCCCCAGCTCTGCTGGAAGTAGAGAAGCCAGAAAATCCACAGTGACTCTGGTCACCGCAACTGACACAGCCGCCAGGGGGCTGTCCATACTTCCTTCCCTTTTGTTTCTTTCAAAAATGTTTATAAATAAAAATAAATACAAGCAGAATTTATGTCCTTGTTTTGCTAGCCAGTCCTTCTTTTTAAACATCTTATCTTGCTTCCGTAACAAGTTAAAATAAGCACAATTTGTGCAGCTTTCCAATCCAGATTGAAACATATTCAGTGAGGTCCATCCAGATCATAATTCATCCTTCCTCCTTTGTGTAGGAAAAATAAATCTATGGCAAAGCAACTGCCCAACTTGAGTGTTTGACACATGCCAATAAAACAGACCAAATCTTCATTCAATTGAACCCAAGTTTGAAAAGAAGTCAGACTTACCCCCCAGAAATACCTATATGGTCAATGAGAGACCCATGGCTTCTTTAATTAAGATTATATGCATTTTGCTTTCCATTTATGGCATCCTTACCCATATAAGCTGCCCAGTGCAGAGCACGCCGGTCCTTCTTGTCAAATGCATTGATGTTTGCCCCTTTGGCCAAAAGTAAATTGACCATCTGAAAAATAACCAATAATGAAATCAAGTATACACTGTGAATTGGTGAGGGATCCTCAACACCTGCAGCTGGTGTGAGCCAAATTAATGTTAGGGCAGGTCAGAGATCTGGGGTTCAAACAAAGTAGGCAGATGACATCATAGCCAACCCTGTGGCATGTGTACCAGGAGAAAAAGACTGAGGTGACAGCTACCTTTTCAATTCACTGTGACTCTGAATTTAAAAAGAGATACACATGCTTATGGTTTCATGTACAAAAACTATCACCACACTCTGTAAAGGTCTCAGAAGTTAGGTTTCACTTGGGGCTAAGAGAGTCTGTAGGAAGGATTCTCTTCCCAATGATGTGGACACCCACCTCCACATGGCCATTCAGAGCAGCATGGTGCAGGGCTGTGCGGCCTCCTCTATCAGAGACATTGACGCTGCTCAGCAGGGGAATGATCACTTCTGCACACTTGATAGCTTTATTGGCTGCTGCTACGTGGAGGGGGGTCTGCCAGTTCTTGTCCCTCGCATTGACATCAGCCGAGTGCTTAATCAATACTTGCACTGCTTCCTAAAACAAAAGCAGAGTTTTCAAGGGTCACAAACAAATGCTCAATCAGTATTTACTGGGTGTAAGATGTTTCACCAGACCCTGGAACTACTGAAAGGGAAGGCTCCCTGCCCTCACAGGCTGGCTTGAGATGGATGTTCTTCTGTGATAAGCAAAGTAGTATGTGATAAAGATCAAGAGTGGCAAAGATTAAAATAGATTCACTGCACATTTCTTTGCTAGGCCAAGAGCCCTGGCATATCTCCAAAACCTTCTAAGTTTAAGGTTTCCTTATAAGGTATCAGGTATATTTGGGCAAATGAGAACACTCACGTGCACTCATTGGGGTGAAATATCCATCAGCCAAAAAGCCTCCCAAAGCTCATGTGAGGTTAGAGGCGTTTGTCAATAAGTCTCCCTCTTCCAAAGCCAAAGGCCACAAAGCCCTTCATAAATTGGAACAATTTGTAAATCTTTAGTTCTCTCAGCCGACATCTTCACTGTCTCTCTGTGATTAATAAGCAGTCAAGGAAAGAGGATGCCTGTTACTTCCTCTACTTAAAGCTACAAAATGGTTGCTTTTTCAACCTTTTCCATGTTACAAAGGGGTAGTTTCTACTCCTGAGCTCCTTCATCTTTACCGAGCCTTCAACCTTTTATCCCCTTCTCTTGTCCTAGCCAGCATATCAGCCGCTTGAACTATACCTCTACCTTGGTTGTGCAATGAAATTACCTGGGGAGCCTTTAAAAATATAGATACCTCATCCCACCCCAGAGAATCTGATTGGCTTCAGAATTTCTATAAAGCTTCCTGAGGACTTGGTTACACAGCCAGGATTGAAGAGACTCTTCTGTTCAGTCAAGTGAATGATATAGCTTCTCTAGAAAAGGGAGTGGCTATTGGTTATTTCTCTTTATTTCCAGGGATATCCTTGGGAGCAGTAAATGAAGCTTCTTTATGGACATCTTATCAATGTGTCATCAATGAACCAATAAAAGGCATCAGTACCACACTCCTGCCACCCACCCTTCATGGTCCAAAAACTCACCTTTGTCCACCCAAAGCCCCACCGGCCTGACTGTCCAGTCTACTTTATCATACAGGTTTATAAAAGTGCCCCCAGAAAGTAGATCATTTGAACTCTCAAAATTAATACTTTCATCAGAGACATAAATGAGGAAATAAATAGAATGTTCCATGAATCAGGAGTAGCAACATGTTGAGATGAATGGCTAACTTAGACAGCAGAAGGAGAGCAAAAAGAAATTAACTTTGCAAATTAGAGAATATAGCTTAAATAAAAAGCGTGACTCCATTCAGGCGCTATCAACAAAGGGTAATGAGCTGATAGGTCCCAAGCAAACATTTTAAGATTACCAGAAATGGGGGGAAAATATATATGCCACTCATCCTCAGCAAGATGAAGAATAAAGTAATACTAACTATTCCCTGTCCCTTTCATTTCAGAGCAAAACATGTGTTTGCCATGCTCACCTACAGTGCAAAACACGGCTACAACTAGGGAAGATTAAGAGAAACTATACCCAGGTTCCATCCTGAAAACTAGCCAGGTGCACAAAATAAATAAAGAAACAAACAAGGCTAAATCACAATAAAGAATTAAAATTTATATTAGAAAATAATAGTTTTATCAACTTTGGTCTCATAAATATGAAGACAACACATTGTGACGTGGGAAGAAAATATTGGAACCTTCATTTATATTTATTTTTTTAAAAAAGGAAAGCAGTTTAGCTGGTATTTAACTTCAGGGTTGCGCTGGGCCCTCACAGTATTGGAGATGCCCTCAGGGAAGAGAGGGGCTTCCACCCAGCTGAGGGGTGGGGCTTGCCCAGGCTCCATTTATTTGCCTTCAGTGCACGAAAGGTGCAGTGATGAACCTGTCAAGTCGATTTACAGATTGTAATATGTACTCTCAAACTAAAAGTGTTCTAAAATAAGCAAGATTTATGCAAGGAACCCACATAAATAATGTGCAAGCCACAGAGCTGACTCCTCTACTCATAGTAAACACTTTCTATCACCTACATTACAGGGTAAAAGTAATGACAGATTTAATCAGATCTGACAACAGCTTGGACAAAACAGAGGAAAGTCCTCAGAAGTCTGTTGTCTACCTTGGTTGTGTAAGACTATGATAAATGAAAAGCCTCACCTAAAACATTAGCTAACGGTAGTAGTTCCAGTATATAATTTATAAATAAATGAGATATATATTTTGAATATGCATGCTGAAAGTTTTGCAGATATATGGCCAAAAAAAAAATGAAGATAATCATTTCAAAGTAATACTGTAAAAAAAATGGTACAGTATCCTTTTTATACATTCACAACAAAATAACAATACATACTGTACTTTTTAATACTTTAATGCCTTTGCCTTGTGTGTTATTGCACCTGTATAAATTCTTGCTTTGCATTAAGCATTATGTAAATTAAGAATAGATTAACAAAGATTAACAAAACAAACCACACAAGAACATTTCACAAATTTATACTTTTTGGAGATAAGACCAATGAAATCATTATAAACTTGTTTTTTAAAAGTAAAAAATGTGATTACTTTTAGAGTAATTCAGAATAAAGGAATGGATATTACCTTTGAGAGGTTATTTTTTGTTTGTTTGTTTTTTAGTGAGAGGAGGAAAGGCAGAGAGACAGACTCCCGCATGCACCCTAATTGGGAACCACCTGGCAAACCCACTAGGGGGCGATGCTCTGCCTATCCAGGGCCGTTGCTCCATTGCTCAGGAACGGAGCCATTTTTTAGTGCCTGAGGTATAGGCCACAGAGCCATCCTCAGTGCCTGGGCCACCTCTGCTTGAGCCAATTGAGCCATGGCTGCTGGAGGGGAAGAGAGGAGAGAGGGAGAGAGAGGGCTGGAGAAACAGATGGTGGCTTCTCCTGTGCGCCCTGACCCGGAATCAAACCTGGGACATCCACACGCTGAGCTGACACTCTACCACTGAGCAAACTAGCCAGGGCAAGAGGTACTACTTTTAAATGAATATTTAGAAATTATTTGTGTTTCATACAAAGCAACAGGTTAAGCAAAGAAAAAATACATTTACATGACAGGTATATAGCTTATATTTAAACAAGCACTTTCAGAGTTTGGGGATGGGAGGAACCTGTATTCTCAAATAGGCAATATACTTCTAAATATATTTTAATCACAGAGGATTTTGGTCTCTTTTTGTTAGTAAAGTCTTAGTGAAACACGGCCTCACTCATTTGTTTACACGTTCTCTATGGCTGTTTTTTTTAATATAACAGCAGAGTTGAATATCTGTGACAGAGACCATATGCAGTCATTGAAGCTAAGAATATTTACTATCTGGCCCTTTACAAAAAAAGTCTGCAGACTCCCTGGTCCAGCTCCTTGTTTAAATTACCACAAATTGTGAATATCAAGCCTAGCTAAAATAAAATTTTGTGATTTACCAGCATGAAAAAATACAGTTTTAAGTCCAAATAGTCATCTCAGGAGGATAGGTCCTATTGAGTCAGAAGCCTCTGTGTTCGGCCGCTGCTAGGCAGTGCTGGGTCGACAGTGAATCTGGGCTGGCAGAGCGACATTGCTCTGTAGAGTAGGGTGAGAGGCCGTCAGAGCTGGGAGGGAAGGAAGGGTGAGGACGAAAAGACAGAGAGAGGACATGGGCCCAGCACCCCAGAACAGAGGTATACACCTAGCTGGGAACAGTCGGAAGGCCAAGAGGGAAGAGGGGAAAGCTGACACGTAAACCAAATGAGAGTAGCAGGAACAAGGTTCTGGAGCCAGCCAATGAAAAACGCAAATCTCTAGGAATTCTTCGGAATTGCTGGGAAAATATTAGCCTTTGCATGTAGATTCCAGCCAGTCCTATCTGTTTAGAAAGCAAGGTGCCCCTGACCAACATCTGCATTAAACTTAAAATATTAGAAAGGGAAAAGTTTCAAGTTCATGATTAGATGGAGTAAAAGTAAGTGCATAGGGTCTCTACTGAATCCCTTTTCATGTGAATTTTAGGCAATTCCTATGTGGTGCCAATTTCACCACATTGGTCTTCATGCCAGTGGCTACTTTTAAAGCTCAAGGACGTCTGGAATAAGTGTCACTTTTATTTCTCTACTTTTACAAAACATTTTAAAATTTCCATTCTTCTTTTTCATTTCTATTTTTGCTTATGTAATGAATTGCCTAGTTTTCATCATACTTGACAAGAAAGGATTCTATCAAGAAATACTTAGTATGCAAAGGAGAAATTCTTACTTAAAATCTAAAAATTAACTTTAAAATGAAAATATAAGTAGGCTAAAATGATTACAGAATTAAATTCACAGGCATATGGAAGTGGTCTGACCCCTTCATTTGATTGGTAGCTTCATTTAAAGACAAGATGTCTACAGTCCAGGGCAAAGATCAAGCCTGGCTTACATAAGGGCTCATGCATTTCTGTTTGGTCTCAGCTAACTCAGTAGACAGTATCAGCCAAGCATGCTGACATAAATAATTTTAAATGTTAATTATCTTTAGTTATTTACATTGTTAAGCTCTGAAATTTTAGCCTGCCAAACTGGCTTAATACACTTAACAGAAATATATTTTGGCAAAATAAAGCTTGAATTTAAAAAGACAACAACTTTCTCTTTTAAAACCACTTCTCTTTCAAATATTTTAATCTTGAAAACACTTTAACTTGGTTTGGAGAGGTCATAATTTTATGGCCATTTAGGGAATTAATGATTTCTGTAATAAAAAAAAAAGTCTCTCCTCCTGTATTACACACGGGCTAAAAATGAATATCCAGGAGTTGGCTCTGACAGAAATTTACAAGGTAAAACAGAAAGTAATTTGGTGGAAGGAAAGTGAATACTTTCTGAATCGAGAAAAGTTACTTACATGCTACTTCTCAAACTATCAGTGGTGAAGGACTAGTGTTTTAAAAAAATTATGTCATTCCAAATACATCATGAGCCAATACTTTTGTAAAATACAATAAAAAGTAACCAGAATAATAAAATAAAAAAAGATAAATTATAGATTCAATTATTTAATTATTAAATTCAGAAAGCACAAAATTACGCTATCAGCTTGCTCTATAAGTTTCTGAATGCTTCACTCGTATCATAGCAAGTAAGACAAAAGCAGTTAATGACCCGGCATGTGTGAAGAGTCTGTTTAACATTAGGTGTTAGGACTATGGGCCTGTTGGGTTCCACTCCATAGTAGCTGTGCTATCTATATAAGGCACAGAAATAACAGAGAGAGGAACTGTCATGGGATGTCAAATGGGAAGGAACTGGAGATGGCATTTATAGTTACTTTATTCCTACTTTATATGACCTTCTCTTTTTATAAAAGGCCACTCCAACCCTCTAATAAGAAGTAGAAACATACACTACGACACATGGAAAAAGATGAGAAGAAATAGGAAGCACGTGTCCTCAAAAGTGTCGCCCCTAATATTTGTCTTTTCCTCTCAAATGTGCACTGCATTTAAGCGGCCATAAATTACTCATGGAAAAATAATTGTTTATGACTTCAGAGTCCTTGCAGGCTTAAGCAATGTCAAATTTTATAAACTGCAAGTTGCTTTAAATCAGGGTCTGAGCCTTAAATTTTCTGTGTTCTTTACAAAGCCTGGCAGATGCCTTGCACACAGTGTATATTCAATAAATTTGGGTAGAATAAACATATTAGTATAATCATTAGCAAACTCTCTAAGTAATAATACGCAAGCATTAACAAGGTATTTACTGTGGACTGCCATCCCTGAGGCTGCACGCATGTCCTGAAGACATTTACTCTATTATGAAATCACTGGGGCTTTCAGCCCCTTCTATTTATAGCAATTCCCTATTCTGTAAGAATTCTATAAATTGCTGCCCAGCTAATTTGTTCAATTAATCAGATGATTCCTCTAAAAGTATTCATTATTAAACTAAACTCACCCTTTATTGATATAATTATTATTGAGGACAATTATTCAAAGAACACATAGTATAAAGGGGATTCACTGGAAACTTAAGAGATATGAAAGAATTCAAAAGAAACTATTCAAGAAGTACTATCCTCAAACATTGGGAAGGCCAGATACTAACATGTTCCCAGTCTTCGAGCTCAGGTCTTCAAGAGTGGTATGTAGACTACATGCATCAGAATCTTCTTTTCAAAATGCACACTTCTAGGCACAACCACCAGCTTCATCACTGGGGTGAGGTGCTAGAACAGGCACTTTTAACAAGCACCCAGCTGACTTGAATGCACACTAAATCTGAGTACGACCCATCTAAATTAATAGGATATAAAACGCTTACTTCCTTTTCATTCCAGGTATGATCTATACTGCTCACAGAAATTAGGGGATATTTCAAAAATTAATATGAAGCAATAAAATATCCCCTAATTCTTGTGAGCAGTATATGTTCTCTACATGATCTTTTTATAATCATAAAGCTAATTTAAGGAAAGCAATAATATTCTAGTCTCTTATATAATTTTTCCAATTCTGTCTAGTAGGATATAGCATATAATAATGACCATATTTTTAGAGGAAAGGAAAACACATGAGTTTTTAAAATTCACGCTATAAAATAAAATGTTCTCTTACTCAACTCTGGGAACCATCTTTATACCCACTGGGACTTCTGTCTGCACAGACATAAGAATAGACTCATTTTATTAGTTGGAACAGTATCAAGGGGGCTCATATAATTGAAGGGAAGCAGCAGGACATAGTGGTTAAGAGAGCCAGTTCTCTAGTTATAAACTCCTCCACTTACTGGCTGCGGCATCTTGGGCTCTTCTCTGAGATCCTGTTTCCTAAATTAGCCTTAATAACAATTTAGCCTTAATAACAATATCAATCTCAAAGAGAGTGTTGGAAGGAAAATGAAACCACACAGCAAGTGCTCAATAAATATTTATCATGACAATGCATATTTACAAACAACAGCCTCAATGTTCCATTCCAAAGAGAGGATACAACCAGTCTTTTTTCTTTTTCCTTCTTTTCCAAGTGAGAGAAGGGGAGATAGAAAGAGACTCCCGCATGCGCTCTGACTGGGATCCACCAAGCAAACCTCATCTGGGGCCAATGCTCTGTCCATTTGGGCCATGTTCACAACCAAACTATTTTTAGTGCCTGAGGCAGAGGTTCCATGGAGTCATCCTCAGCACCTGGACCAATGCATTCAAACCAAACAAGCCAGGGAAAGAAAAAGAGAGAGAGAGAAGGGGGAGGGGAAGCAGTTGGTCGCTTCTCCTTTATGCCCTGACTGCGAATCAAACCTGGGACATCCAAATGCTGGGCTGACGCTCTACCACTGAGCCAACCGGCCAGGGCCAAAAGAGAGGATACAACCAGTTTTAATTTTCTATCTAAAAGACTGCCTCTAGTACAGGGAAGTGAAAAGTCCATCAGCTTTCCTTGGTGCTACTATCAGTTCATTATAGAAGAAAAGGCACGTGTGAAAGGCCAGCTGCATTTGGACGCAGGCCATGGTCGGCTGTGTGGCTGGCTGTCAGCCCTAAACACTCTGTCCAAGCAGCCTCTGGTTGTGCCCACTCCAGGACCCTAAGCACACTTAACAGTTCCTTCCCACGAGTGGGCTTCAATAAACATGTGTTAAACCCTCCACGCCTGTAAGCATTTACTTCCTTTCCCCTACAGCTGCCCTTTTCCAAGAAAAAAATAAAAAACAAAAAAGCAACAAGAACAAGCTAAACAGAGGAAACAATATGAAATAACTTACAATAGTTCAGAAAATTCTCCCTGGCAGCCCCAAATCTTGCTTATCTACATTATCTAGAGGAGCAAAATATGTTTCCCTAATATTTTGGTAAAAGAGTATTCATTTCTTCACAGCAGTGAAAGTAGTTAGAGAAAGAGGGGGAAAGAGAGTCGAGTGAAGCCCTTAGGGAGTCAGTAGGAGACAATGGCTGTTTGGCTCTGATTTTCTGTTTGGCTTCTTCCTTCCCGGGAATTCCAGATGTGGGAAGGGTGTGGGGGATGGGCCTAGACGAGAGCACACAATATTGCCTGGTCAGTACCGAATAACCCTGGAAGGTTTATCTCTGGAACCCAACTATGTAACATGATTTTAAGAGATATTGCCATGGCTTGATCTACAATACTTCCTTGTCTGCACAGAAGCTTTCATAATATCAGGCAGGGGTGGACGTCGAAGCAATATTATGATCTGATACCCCTATTGTTATAACAGGCTCAGGAAATGAATTTAGCAATGAATATCATTTTTCCAGGCATAGAAATCTGAACCTAAAATTTGCCCAGATGGAAAGAATGCTCAGAAATTTTTATTCGTTCTGACTCGTATCTTGGATTTACTCTGATATAATTTGAAACTCATCTAGACTTTGCAGGGTCTAGTGGCTTAGTTTGTCTCCAGTTTCTCACTCCAAGCTTCAAGTCAGTTTACCTTGCATTTATGAAAGATGATTATCACCAGTGTTCCCTGTGGAGTACAGTAGTTCCATAAAGTAGCTGTACAGAAAACCATGTCACATAGCTGAAGTTAACTTGAATGAAACACTCCAAATTAACTGTTTACTGCCTGACTTGTGGTGGCTCGGTGGAAAGAATGTCAACCTGATGTGCCAAGGTCACTGGTTCAAGACCTGGGGTTGCTGGGTAGGGGCTGAGATTGTCAGCTCCTCCATCCTGAGGTTGCCAGCTTGAGCCCTGGGTTGTCAGCTCAATACTGAGCTTACCAGTGGATCCCTGGTTAAGGCACATATGAGAAGCCATCAATGGATGCACAATTATATACATGATGCTCCTCTCTCTCTCTCTCCCTTCCTCTATATAAATAAATATAAATGTTTACAGAGCAAGTTAGTAACTGGAAATACAATGACAAGCAATATATGTGGCACTCACTTCAAGGAGCTTACTGTCTAGATGATCTTTTTAATTAAAATAAAATAACATTTCAATGGTAGTTTTATATTGAGTCAAGTTAGCCAAATTGAAGTACATTTCCCAGAATTCCCTCCCTGTATGGCTCCATTTAGGGTTGGCCAAGGAAGTAATCTGCATGAGCTTTGGAAAGCAGACAGGAAACTACAGCCTAACTGCTGTGTTGGCTGCTGGGTACTGTCGTAGTTTGCTGACCAGCTGGGTTACTGTGTTGGCACAGGGCAGTACCGGGCTGATGCTTCTTCAGATGCTGCTGCATCTTCTTCAGGCTTTTCCAGTCTCAGGCCAGGGGCATGAGAGTTCAGAGGTGCAACACGCAGCTCCTTCCACAAGTCACCCACGCCCTTGATGTTGAGGCAGTTTTAGAGACAGACGGGGGTTCCAGTTTGTCCCTGTTCTCCCCCATTTCATGTCCAGCTTTTTTTTATCAACTGCAGACCTTGTTGGCCGACAGTGACTTCAGGACCACACAAAACAAGGTGACAGCCTGACATAAACTTCAGCAGTTCACGCAATTGTGTATAGTCCATTTCCTATACTAAATATCATATTCTCTATTTTTCATGGTGGTGCAGCTTCCCTGATTGAACACTGAAGCCTGAGAAATCAATTACCTATGTTTTAGAAGCACAGGGGCTTTGAGGACAGTATAGAGTTTAAAAGACGTTCAATGAAGCAATGAGAGTTGATACATATTTGTGTAAGAAACAGCACTGCTTGCCAATCTAAGCAGCAGACAGGTGTGCCGGCTCTCATACTGAACACACACACACTCCCTCTGGCAAGTGCTAACAGCCAAATCAGCAGTCCAACCCTTCTCTGTTCTTTCCCTCTAAGGCCTGCTTCCCTTTCCCCAGCTATTATTAGGGGAGTCATGAAAAAATAGTTATATGATAGAATTTTTTTAAAAAAATGGAAATCTGAATTTCTTACATCTAGACTTCCTAAATTCTGAGTGATGTGCTTTGGAGGTAGGAGGGCCACAGTCAGTTCTAAAAATGGTTACAGACACTCCAATTTTTATAAGAAACATTTCAACTTGCTGTGACAGATATTAATATGAAGACATCTTCTATTGCAAGCTTATAGATGGCTCTGATTATTTACAACTCAGGGTCTGTTTGCATTTTAATACCTTCCTGGCAAGAGGCACCTGGCAAGGGATATTTTCCCCCAGAAAACCTACAGAGGGAATTGGTTCCTTAGAGAACAGCAATGCCTTTTCAGGTATAAAGATTGATTCATCATTGGGTTGACTGATTTCAAACATACCGAAGATATGTTTAAAAAAGTAAGCTGATGGTTGAGGGAAAACAGATGTTCTGAGGCATGAAGCCTTTGCAGCTAGTTGAGCCAACAAAGATGGCGATTCCATAGTATAAAAATCATCTGTGTTTGTGTCTTTCCGTCCCACTAGACCACATGCTTCCCAAGCACAGGAGCCACGTGTCTTATTTTTCATTGTAGCTCCATCAGCAAGCACAGTGCCTGGCAGATAGGAAGTGCTTAGTAATTGATTTTCTGTACTAAAAAGACATGGTAACTTGTTCAGAGGAAACAAAGCCATATCTTTCAAAAGATACTTAATTTTTATTTTAAAAGAAAATTAACTAAAGATCAAATGGTTTACAAAGAGCAGGAAAAACTCCTCTGTGAAGAAGCTGGTTTCATGAAGCTGGTGGTACGAACTCAAGCAGCCCACTGCACCTGCTTTCCCAGGTACAACAGAAATGAAATGTGGGACCAGAAGAAGATTCTGAATTCCCCAGAGTCTGAGTCAGGCAATTTACGATCATAAGCATCACTCATTCCATGGCTATTTGGAAAGCAAATACACCCAACATCTTATAAAAACAACAAAATCACACAACACAGCAAGAAAGAGTGTGAGCACCAAGCCCACTGTCATCTACCAAATACACTGTGCAGTTTCCAGACAGTTGCCAGTTGTCAGCCATCAACACCTGCAACATCAGTATGTGTGTTCTTGGCAACACCCCTAGCTCTTAGGTGTACCTGAGGAACATCATCTTCTCCAGTGGCAGAGGGGAAGCTTCACTGGGTAAAACCAGCTACAAAGACTAGTCATTCAATGCCAAGTTCCTCCAAGGTTAGAGCCTCTTGTCTCCATGGATGGTGGGCATCCCCTCTGACCAGACTACATTCACCGGGGTTCCCTGCCACCCCTCCCCAAATTGGTCTTCTCTTCTCAACCCTTAAAACTTCCCATGGCCCAGCTGATCCGTTTGTTATAGTTTTAATTATCATCCTTTCCGTTCCTAAGCTCTAGACCTGTATAAATAAAGGTAATTGGTTAGCCATCTTTACTTCAGTTTCCACCATTCATATATATCTTTTCTTGAGTATCTGCAGTGTATCAGGCTTGGGATACATCAGGGAACATATAACAGATCTCTGCACTCATGGGGTTTACAGTCAAATGCCATGGTTGCCAAACTTGGCTTGTTCAAACAGAACTGGTTAGCTACCCAGCCCCTGCTCCTCTGCCCCTGCCTTCTCAGTTATCAGAATCACCATTCACCCACTGGCTTCCTTACCAACTCACCTCACAAGGTTCCAAATCCTGTCATGTCCACACTCATCTCTGCTATGACCACCCCTCGCTGGTCAAAGGACACCTGCCATTTACCCCAGCCTCTGCTATCAGACTTACCTACCTCTACATCCCATGTTCCAGCCACACCCAACTGAACCTGCCATTCATTCACTTGTGGGCCTCTTGTCCACTAGCATCTTTACCCTCCTACTCAGCCCTTCCTCCTTCTCCTGGCCTGGTAAGTCCCTACTCATCCTCTAAAGACTGGCTTAGTTGGCCTCTCTTCTTGGAAGACTTCCTCTAGTTGAAAAGACATTGATTTGCTTCCTCCTCTGATTCAGTTCTAATATTTTACTGGTCTGCTTACCTGTTTGCCTCTCTCTCAGAAGTCAGGAACCATGCTTCTCATCCTGGACTACTCCAGTCACTGCCCCCCAGCACTGTCCCCAGCATGCTGGACGCACTCAACTAATCAGTTGTTCAACCTTGGCACCCCTCTTGGATTAGAAGTAAAAGCCTTTGCTCACCCGTGAGAATCCCTAATTCATCAGGAAGAATGTTTCTTCCTAGGGACTGAAGGTACGAGATTAAATAAGATAATCACTCACTTCACTTCTGGAGGCGACAGCCCGGTGCAGTGGGGTCAGCCACATGTTGTCCTTGGCATTGACACGAGCTCCTGGAACCAAACAGCACAGGTTAGAGATGTGATGCAGTCAGGGAAGTTCTGCTGATGTTATAGCAAATGCTGCATCTTACACCCGCCTTCTCCTAGCACAACCACTGTGCTTCATTTTGTTTTTTCTTCGTATCACTCATGTGCTTTCTATAAACTAGACAGGAGGAAACACCCAGTAGAGTAGAAGGAGAAAGATCAGGAACAGAGAATGTCACGAGAAATGGGTAAAAACTAGATAAAAAATACAGCATCTCCTTGGATAGGAGATACAGTGGTGAGAAGACTGAGATTTTTCCGGGACTATGGAAATGTATGTTCTGAAGAATAAAGAACTTTTCAAGTGTATGTGTGCATGTGTGTTTATTCCTCTCTCTGTCTCTCTGTCTCTCTCTCTTTATATATATATATGTCCTCAATAATATATATGTAATTCCTCAATAATATATATATTCCTTAATAATATATATATATAATTCCTCAAATATATATATACATATATATAATCAGATATGTTCTTTTAGTAAGTATATTTATCTCACAGGACACACAATACTCTTCTCGGCAAACCGTCAGCAATGAACAGCCTTCCAATGAATGTATACTAGAGGCCAGTTAAGTTTCAAACAAATCTTGTAAAGTTGAGTTCTGAGGAGATTTCACCTGGGCTGAGAGGATTAGCAGAAATCTGTTTTATTTAGAAACCCCAATTCTTTCGCTGAGACTAGCCAGATATTTCAGTAGGAATAAGCCAGCTTCCATGGAGCTTTTGGACAGACACAACATAAAGCCTCAGTAGGCTGCTCATGGCTCCCTCACACCACAGGGTGGGCAGAAAGGCTTGCACGTGAGCCAGAGCCAGCTCACACTCACGAATGTGCCTAACGTTCATCTCTCTGGGGCCATCTCCATCATGGAGCAGCTGCTCTGTATGAACGGACTCAAGGAAAGTAGGCTGTGCCCTCCTTCCATGACACCCTCACAATTCTCCATGAGTGCAAGCCCTCCAAGTCTACACCCAATCTGAGCTTCCTTTGGGGAGGGTTCAGGGTTTTGGTCAGTCTTCTGATCAGAGATGGAAAGTTTTATAAAAGGACTACATTAGAGGAGAAAACATAGATATCTTTGTTGATACAATAAGATGGGACTATTTTAGCCCTAGGACAACAAGGAAGGAAGCCTGTGAGGAAGAAGAGTGGAGGGATGAATCAAAGAGACTAGAAAGCAGGGCAGAGGAGGGGAAGTGCGGAGGAGGCACGTCTGGGACAGGGGCTGTGAGAGTGAGTCAAGTGGAAGCAGGGCCCGACTAGTCTCTGGGAGGCCCAGGCCATCTGACAGCTTAAAAAATAGAAACCTTGGTTTTTGTTTTTGTTTTTTTTTTAAAGATACTGGAAGGCTTTCATGGATAAAGGTGAGCTAGAAATTTAGTTTAAGATACCAGCTAAAAGAAAATAACAAATCACAGAACTTACACAATTTTTTCCTCTTTAACTGAAGAACATACCATCAATAATATTAATTATTAAAAAAAACAAGAATATAATAATTCCTAAAACAAAGAGACAGAATGCCTCCTCTCTATCCCCACCCCATTCTGATTTCATTGGTTTGAGCTGGGGCCAGACCCAAGTATACTTTAAAAGCTCCGCAGGACCTAAGGTTATTACAATATTCTGTCAAGGTTGAGAGCCACAGATAAACTGTTGCTGAGTTTATTAAGCTTAAAATTATTTAAATCCTAATTCTACTAGTTCCATCCAGGCAATTTATCTGAGAGAGATCAAGCCCCTTACGTCAATAAGGACCAAATAAAATCAGTTTGAGCATGTGAGAATCAAAGGCATCAGACATCTCCCTACCCAGCACAAGAAGTCTTGGGCTAAATATTCTGGAGGGAAATGAATGAGCCCTTGAAAGGACAGGGGGATTCATGGGCAAAGACCCAGGTTTGAGTTCTGATTTCAACACTTACTGGCCCAGTGACCAACGGCCAATAATCTGTAAAATGAGCTAACAAGAACACAATAATATAGTCCTCTACCCACTTCACTGGGTGGTTGGGAGAATCCAGTGAAATTGAAGGTGCTGGGTAAATTGCAGAGCACTAGAGAAATATTAGTAGTTCTTGTTTCCAAATCCCCTCCAATGTCTTATTCACCTCTAGATCTATGACACAAGGGAGTGAGAGGTTATAATAATATAAAACAAAAATATGTATCTTATTATTCATAATCCTTGACAGAGTAAATTTTGTGTTGCCTGTGTGTAAACTTAAAAAGCTAATATAAGAAGAAGAAACCCAAATGGCAACACATATAAAAAGATAGTCTCAAACTTCACTGGGGGTTTGGGCTGGGTGAAAAAGGTGAAGAAATTAAGTAGTACTTAAAACTAATATAATATTGTACATCAATCATAATTAAAAATAAAAAATATTAAAAAGGAAAAAAAGTACAAATTGGTAATCACAAAATAGTCACTGGGATGTAAAAAGTACATTGACTAAATATAGTCAATAATGTTGTAATAACTCTGTACTGAGCCAGGTGGGTACTTTAAATGTCATGGAGACCACTCTGTAAAGTATATCATTGTGTAACCACTGTGCTGTACACCTGAAACTAATACAAAATAATATGAATGTAAACTGTAACTTAAGTAATCTGACTGTCTTAAATGATAAAATTTACTAGTTCAAAAATAAAATAATTCAGCAAGTTTAAAAAAGTCATTAGGGAGAGGCAAATGAAAGTAATATTAGTATACCATTTCATACTCATCAAATTAGTGAAAATTACAAAGTATGGCAATAGTGAGAAATAGTAAGAATATGAAGCAACAGGAAGACGGAAGTACAGATGGTGGGAGCTTGAATTGGTATAAGCCACTTCAGGGAGCCATTTGGTTCTACCTAGTAAAGTTGACAATGTGAGTGCCCTACCACCCAGCAATTTTACCCCAATCATGGAAACCCTCACACGTGTACAAGAATGCTTTCTGCAACATGTTTGTGACAGCAAAAATTGGAATCTGAAATGTTACCAAGAGGAAAATGGACAAATAGACTGTGCACAGTTGCACAACGGAATGCAACACTGTCACAGAAACGAACAGCTGAACCTCTCTATATAAACAGATGCACTTCAATATATAATATTGAATGAACAAATGAAGTTGCAGAGTAATACCTATGGCATAAGATCTGTTATATAAAGTTTCTTAATTTACAAAAACAATTCTATATATTGTTTATAGATACACAGGCATGAAATAAAAGTAACAAATATGGCTAAAGAAAACAGACACCAGCTCTGGAGTGTGGTTGTGTCTGGGGAGGGAGGGTTTCAGGAAAGGGATGAACAAGTACAAACAGTGGGCTGCAACTGTGTCTTTGAGGGAAAAGAAAGAGAAAAAACTCATGGACACAGACAGTGTGGTGACTGCAAAGGAGAGAGTGGGGGTGGGGGGTGGAGGATGCTATAGGTACAATAAATAGCGATGGAAGGCAACCTGAGTTGGGGTGGTGAATACACAATAATACAGTCCACACAAGACGAGTTATAGGATTGTGCACCTGAAATTTGTATAATTTTGTTAACCAGTGTCACCTCAATAAATTCAATAAAAAGGAAAAAAAATTAAAAATTTAAAAAGAAATAATACAGATATGGGAACTTTGATTTCATAAAGCTTGGTATATATGGGTATTAATTATATTTTTCCACACTTTTCTGTATATTTGAAATATTTACTAACACAATATTTTTAAGAGACCTAGCACATTTGAAGTTTTACATTTCTTAATAAAAATGTGGGGGAGTGGATTAAGTCGTTTTTACACTATTTTGTTTTCTAGATTAGTGTCCATTGATATAAAAATGATACTTTCACTCTTTCCAGATAAAGTAGTACAACCATACAGTACCTTCCAGAATTTCCCTAAGGTTTATTCCAGGGGAATAAGAGAATTATAGCAAGATACTGTTGATTGCACAGTTCAATTTGAAAAGAAACTTTCCAGTCAAGGATGTGTTACATGCCAATGTTTTAAATTTTTCTCACGTTCCTCTCTATATAATCGCTACAGCTGGTCCTGAAGGCAGACTCCCCAGCTGTAGAACAGAGGAAAGGTAAGCTCATTCAGGAACGGCAGGACCAAGGAAGCCCGTGTCCATCCATAGGTGGCAGAGCTCCAGAATCTTAGGGAATCTTCTGCTGTCTCTACAAATGCTATTTTGTGATCAGCACTTTTTGAATCTAAGCATCTCATCCCAATAGCTCCCTCACCAGCCAGCTTACCAGGCTGCCAAGGCCACATGTGTAGTACATGTCCAGACCTGTGTCAACCTGCTTTTGCCACTGCATGTCAGAATTTTACTTTCTATCTCCCTCTCTTTCTTCTCCCTCTCCCTTTCTCCCCTTTCCCTCCCTCTCTTCCCACCTCCTTAGATACACCTCTGTCTTTGTGTGTGTGCATTACAATGTTCTAAAGGAAATAACTACAAGTGAATATTAACACTAATCTCAAGGATGATTTATGAAAGGTTGGCTAAAAGTAAAATACCAGAAACAACTTTGGTGTCAGAGGCAGAAGAGCATAGCTGTGATGCTTTATACAAATAAGGTAATAAGGTGGAGAGACGTTCACATGCTATTGTTACGTAAAAAAGGTACTAAAACATTATATATGGAATGAGCCCATTTCTGTAAAAACATTGAACAGTCTAGAAGGATCTACCACAAAAGCCTGAGATCACTTCCAGGCATACGGGAAGCACTATATAATTGCTTGCTAACTATAACTGGAGCAGAGTCAGGAACTAAAGATTAGAGTCTGGAGGCATCTGCCATTGGCACAGTTCTAAACCCAAGCCAGACCTAAATTAAGAGCTGCCATGTGAAGGATGATTTCCAGTTAAAAGAGAGATTCAGGAGCCTGGCCTTCATGGCGTGGTAGATAGACCATCAACCTGGAATGCTGAGGTCGCTGGTTCGAAACCTTGGGCTTGCCTGGTCAAGGTACATACACAAGCAAGCAATGAACAAGTAAAACGAGGCAACTATGAGCTAATTCTTCTTGCTACCCATCTCCATCTCGGTAAAATCAATAAATAAAATAGTTTTTTAAAAAGAAAGAGATTCAGCCTGATCAGGCATTGATGCAGTGGATAGAGCGTCGGACTGGGATGCGGAAGACCCAGGTTCGAGACCCCGAGCTCGCCAGCTTGAGCGCGGGCCCATCGGGCTTGAGCAAAAGCTCGCCAGCTTGAACCCAACGTCGCTGGCTCCAGCAAGGGGTTGCTCGGTCTGCTGAAGGCCCGTGGTCAAGGCACATGCAAGAAAGCAATCAATGAACAACTATGGTGTTGCAATGGCAACAAAAAACTAATGATTGATGCTTCTCACCTTTCTCCGTTCCTGTCTGTCTGTCCCTATCTATCCCTTTCTCTGACTCTCTCTCAGTCCCTGTAAAAAAAAAAAAAAAAAAAAAAAAGAGAGAGAGAGAGAGAGATTCAGCAATATCTCTTCAACTTTCAACTAAATTGACCTGAACTGGAGCTTTGAAAATTTGCCTATCATACTAAACAGCAATAGACTGATCCTACTCCATGTTTTGATTATACAAGTGATACATGAATAAATTCTTCTTTTTAAAAAAATGGATTGTTACAGATTTAGGTAAAGTCCCCTTGAGCAACACCCTCAGTGCCGCACTCTCCCCACTCCCTGAAGAAAACCCCTGCCCGTATGTAGTTTGGTGCACAAGCTTCCAGTTTCTCTAATGCCTTCAGATACAATTATGTGTATCCATAAGAAATGGAGAAAATTTAGCGACTGGTCAGCCTAATATTCTTTTTGTATATTTAGTCTGTTACAGGGTAATTTTAAAAAATCTATAGTATCATTTCGTAAGTATGCTTTATATATATTGTATCATATTATATTAACTCTCTGAATCTTCTTGTTTCACTCAAAAATATATTTTTCATATGTATCTATGTTGATACTTAGAGAATTAGTCCATTCTTTTAATTGCCATATGTAATCCAATATTTTTAAGACATTCTCTCTATTGATGGGTAGTTCAGTTGTTTCACTATTCAAACAATGCTGCTATAAACATCTGCAAAATGATTTTTATGCAAATGTGCAGGTATTTGTATAGGATAGATCATTGAAAATGGACTTTCTGTGTCATAACTCATGCACACTTTTGGATTTAATAGATAGTCTCAACCTTCCAAAGTGTGCCAGTTTACTCAGACACAGTTGAACAAGACTGCTTAGTTTTCCCACACCCTCATCAACACTTGGTATCACCAGTCAGTTAAAATATTGCAAATCTGACTAGAAGAAAGTGATATCTTATTTTTGTTCCTTCCTGTTTAATAGTGGGGTTGGGTGTCCTCTAATATGTTTGTTTTCTGATCATTTATAATTCATTCTCTGAGAACTGCTTGTTCAGAATCTTTGCCTATTTCCCTTATTTTCCTGTTATTGTTTTTTCTTATACTCTATAATGAGACATTTATCTTGTATAGTTATTGGTATTATTATTTATGTATTCTGAAAACTTTCAGTTTTATGTAGATCCAAATGTGGCTTTTAATATTAAAATTCTTTCAAAGAGAAAAATGACCTTGAGCTTGCTGAGCATCATAAAGCAACACCCCCGCCCCGAGTGTGTAACAAAGAAGATCAGCATTGTTTCTGAGCAGCTTGAGGTATCAAAATATAATTAGAAACCTAGGAAGTGGCTTTTCTCAGGTCACTGTTTCAGTCCTTCGCCCCTCCACTCATCCTCCAGAAGACTGGATAGGCAGCTGCTAGGAAAACCTCCTCTCCCTGAACAACAGAATTATTATGACAAAGGGGACCGAGCAGTATTTCATCAGTGTGATCCCCTGCCACTGGGCTTCCTCGTCCTCTTTCCCGAACACATCCCAGAGTCTTATTTACGTGTCAGAGGCAGACATCAGATGGTTCTGGCTCTGACTTGAATATTTATAACTGATTTTTCTAAAGAAGCTTCACGTAATTTACCTGCCTGTCAGGGGCCATTGTGCACTAAAGGACACAGAGTCTGCCTGCCTAATGATTTAAAGGCAAATGCTTTTTACTCAAAGACATTTTAAAAGCTTAAACATTAAAAAAAAAGAAAAAGAAAAAGAAAAAATAGTGCTAGGCTATATTGATTCTTCAGAAACAAAGACCCAACAAAAAGTTGCAAAGCATAAATCTTGATTACAAGTTAAGGATGTTTTTCGTCTCATCCCTATTAACACTTGATTTTATTTTCACAAAGATCAAGAGTAACGGAACTCAGAGCGTCTTTTCTGGAGGCAATACTTCTGCTCTCTTAGCCCTGTCATCTAGGAAAAAGTGGAACGTAGACAAAAGGGAGACTAAGTAAGTGGTAAATCTCACAGGTCAAAGAGAATAATTGATTCTTAAGGTGGATTTATTCAAACTTTGGCTTTTAATTGCAGAACTAAATATAAACAAAAGATCATATAAAATATGATTCTAATATAATGAGATTACCTTGCTATTTTATTTATTTATTTATTATGACAGAGACAGAGAGAAGGACAGATAGGGACAGACAGACAGGAAGGGAGAGAGATGAGAAGCATCAATTCTTCATTGCAGTACCTTAGTTGTTCATTGATTGCTTTCTCATATGTGCCTTGACGGGGGTAGGGGGGTGGGGGAACAGGGCTACACCAGACTGAGTGACGTTGGGCTCAAGCTGGTGAGCCTTGCTCAAACCAGATGAGCCCATGTTCAAACTGGCGACCTCAGAGTTTTGAACCTGGGTCCTCCGTGTCCCAGTCTGACACTATCCACTATGCCACTTCCTGGTCAGGCTGATTTTATTTTTTTTAACAAACAGGCCAAATCTTATTATAGTCCAACAGCAGTGTCCTTCCAAGCAATGACCTTGGAAGTGTGTATGATATGTGGCAATTGCTCAGAACATATTTAGAATTCCACTTGGACTTGCCTTTGCAGCCAGTTTACACACCCACCGGATAATGGCTCATCAGTTTATAATCACAACATACTGGGGGCCAAAATCAGCACAGTGATTGAATCGCCCCCCTTCACTCCTGAGGGGAAAAAACAAAAATAAAAATAAATAGAGCCTTAAAAGCGAAAGATTCATATGATCTGAAGAGAAACCAGAGCATAATAGAGCCTTAAAGGATGAATATTTGTTATGTGTAAGAGAATCAAAATAATGACCTGCCATGATTCTGGAGGCGATATATGTTCAGAGTTGAAATCACATTTTGAAAAAATCACAGGAAATAATTTGACAGGAATACCACTTGTTTGGGGGCCTACATTTAAAATTTTTCTTATTTTTAATCAGTCCTTACATGTCACAAGCACTTCCATATAGAGGTGGGTAACTCCCATGTTCTTCCTCCAGCCCAGCACGTGGACCCTATGATCCCCAGTGCTTCTCCACAAGCTGTTGTCACTGTGGTCATGTTTCTGTGTGCTCTGCTTCCTATTATATCAGCCCTTGCCTCTTAACTCTTATCCACTAACTAGCTCACGCTGATCTCATTTATACTTCTCTGGGCAAATAATTTAGCAAGCTCTTGACCTTCTCTCTGACTTAAGCCTGACAAGGCTAGTTCCCAAACAGAAGCTAGAGTCAGGTGTGGAAAAATAAAGCCGGAATCTGGCCTGGCAGTTATAAGAAGAGGAACTTTGCAAGGCCTTTATTCCTCTTTGTCTGCTCAGAGGCATTTGGGGCTCCATCTGCCTGGCTCATAGGAGATAATGTCAGTAGGATTTAAGAGGGCTTGGGTTACATGAGGCTCTGTAAGTTAATGCAACAATAGAGAACACAGCTGTAATGGGCTATTTTGGCAAGGCCAAATTATTTGTCCAACATGGGAATCATTAACACCTCATTCATTATTAAGTTGGAAAACCATTTGGTTGGATTCCCTAAAAGGTCAGCTGCCAGATGTAAGCTCAGAGATGAAATCATCATGCTCTTACAATGATATTTCTTTAGGAACACAATCTATGGATTGAACATAGGACCTCTAAGGGACAATTAAAGCCATGTGAACTCCAAGCATTTACCTAAACTTCCACAGGTGAGTGAAATTTCTAAAGAACTTTCCCAATGCTTTCTCATACCCTACATCTTTCTCATTTGATTGCGGGAGGAGGAAAAAATTCCTTGGCATGTGCCACCCAAAATTATACTAGAGAGGTTAACAGCTCAGTAATTCTAAAGAACAAAGAGGTGTACAGATCAAGATGTACAGAACAGCCTCTCCTGACTCTGATGAATGAGCCACATGTTAGAGAGGCTGGTGGACTCCATGCCCATGTGAAGGTGACGTGAAACCATGTTCCTCAATCACCAACTCTCAGATACCTGAGGAAAATAGATGTCTCAACTTCACGCTACAGAACTAAAACCTTCCCTTTCAGATATGGAAAAACAAACAAAAACCAAAGTTGGGGGTCTAAGACGAAGTTTTGAATTTGCACGTTCATGAATCTAACTCCTCTGATACTCTGAGATGTCTCTTAATGCAACATTTGGATTGTGAGTATAGCTAGTTGGGATCACGAAATTCTTTTACAACCCCACTGATCTCTGTTCACAATTTTCCATGAGCCCAATTTCTGCTGAGACAATGGGTCAGGAGCATGGTGGCCCTTAGCCATAGTCTATGCCAGTACCAAACAACACATGTTTGAAATACAGCCCTGAAATAGCTTTAGAATGTCAGAAGGAAGGTTTCTTCTCAAGAACATAAGGAATGCCACACAAAATCTAACCTAAGCTCCATGTAACTGTCAGGAGCACAGGACTTACGTGCTGTCAGGTTCAGATAGCTGTTTCCCAGGAAAACCCACCTCAAGAAGATGAACACAACAAAATCAGGAAAACGCAAATCTTCCTTGTGTATCAAAGCACAATTCTTGTTTCTTTTCCACTGTGTTCTCCACATCAGTTTAAACACGTGTATCTGCTCCGATCTTTGCATAACTTATCTTGGGGTTCTACAGCTTCCTTTACTACTGCAAACAAAGGTCAAACCCTAGGAGAGCCTTTTGCATAGTCTATGGGCAGAGGCATTTCTTCCAGATTTTAATCTTCCCAAATAAAAAGAAGGAGGAAGAAAGCCACCCAGTCTGCATACAATCCACCCTAAGACATGCGCCCATGCTTGGATTTATTCTGGGAATAAGTCTGGCACATATTCAGGGGAGAAAGGCCATATGGGTCTAAAAACCTGTTTGATGAGATATACTAAGCATATAGGTTTCCAAAAATGAAAGAAAGCATTGGTATTTTAAAATCAGGTAAAATATTTAAAACCCATAGAAAAATAAAGACAATAATATCACAAAGACCAGTGTACACACAAATCAAATTTATCATACATTTGCTTCCAATTTTTAGGAAATGAAAAAATTTTACAGAATTGTAGTCCCTATTATACCTTCCCCTGAAAACATCTCTCACTCAACCTGCCTCCTCAGAGTAACCACTATCCTTAAACTGATGTTTCCCTTTCTTCAATGTTTTTATATTTTTATTACACCGTCAGAGTCACATATCCATAAACTAAACAAAGCACTGTTTTACAACACATGTATGTAAATTCACATATATGTAAATATACACATTTGTGCCTGTTCATATAGACTGTAAGGAACAGTTTCTTATTTGTTCTTTTATTGTTTTCCTACAATGGAAAAAAAAATTAAAAGATACCCAAATATCCTGAATGCACCTACAAGACTAGGCCTGATTAGATAGTCAGAAATCAGATTTTCAAAGCAGTGTAAGTTTTACTGGAGATGCTTTTTTTCTTTTTTTTAAATTAAGTGGGAGGCAGAGAGGCAGAGAGACAAACTACCACATGCACCCCAATCAGGATCTACCTGGCAAGCCTCCAACAGGGTGAGGCTCAGCCCATCTGGGGCTGCTACTCCGTTGCTAAGCAACTGAGCTGTTTCAGCAACTGAGGTGAGGCCATGGAGCCATCCTCAGCACCCAGGACCAACTTTCTCAAACCATTTGAGCCATGGATGCGAAAGGAGAAGGGGAGCAGGGGTGGAGAAGCAGAGGGTTGCTTTCCCTGTGCACCCTGACCAGGAATCGAACCTGGGACTTCCACATACCGGGCCAACGCTCTACCACTGAGCCAACCAGCCAGGTCCAGAGACACCTTTTCTCAATAAGAACGTCTTGCGCTGTCTTATACCTACTGATAAAATCGCTAATCAAATAAACTTCCATAAGCACAATAAAAAAATTTGTGGGGGGTTATTACAGTAATCAATCTAGTAAATTGATCATTTAAATTATTATCTGTAGGTGGCTTAAATACAGCTGGTATTTACCTGAAAGAATCAGGAGTTCAATGATCTCTGCGTCTCCCAGAAATGCGGCCACATGAAGCGGAGTTCGTTTCTCAGAATCCTGAAACAATGGCAAAAACAAACAAGTCAGTTGTAGCTGGAGGTGCCTTTTGTAGACAATGTAATAAGACAAGTCATCTACTCTGAGGTCAATGCTTCTAGGAGAGAGTGAAGGCCAAACACTTTCTCAGGTGAGCTCTGGTTATACATTTCTCTTAGCATCTCCCACAATCACATGGGAAAAAAATCCCATTTTCTGTGTCTGTGTGTCATGCTGGCCTCCCTGCTCCTTTTATGGAAGGCCAGCTCAGGTCAAGGATGGACCATCACGGACTGGAAGATGAAACTAACTTTATTTTCAAACCTTAAGGAATGGCTAAAAATCAAATTTGAACCTTTACCAACTTTAACAACAGAGCTTAAAGCTTTCAACAATTTATTTTCTTTATGGAATTGTTCATAAGGACATGAAACATAAGTAGGGTTATCTTCTCCTTTCTACCTTACCTTCATTAACGATCCCCCTAGGCCCTTGGCGGCTCTTTGAGCCCTTGAGTGTGGCTCTTTCCCAAAATACCACGTGCGGGCACTACCTCGATAAGGAAATGTACCTACCTATATAGTTTAAGTTTAAAAAATTTGGCTCTCAAAAGGAATTTCAATTGTTGTACTGTAGATATTTGGCTCTGCTGACTAATGAGTTTGCCGAGCACTGGCCATTTCCCATTCATTTATAATACTTCTTGAATGCATACTATGTGCCAGGATCCAGTTCCTGGGGACAGAAGAGTGATGATGAAAGGCCCAGTCCCTGCTTTCATGAAACTTACATTCAAGTGGGTAGGACAATAGTCATGTAAACAAATGACACATCAGATCACTTCAGATGGGGGTAAAAGCCATACCAAAATTAAAACAGCAATGGGATCAAGTAACTGGGAAGATGGGAATAAAATTCCCTAGAGCAGTCAAGTGAGGCCTTTCTGAGGATGCTGCTGATGAAGCTGAGAGCTGAGGCAGACATTACTATTTCTGTTTCATGGAGGAGAAACTGAGGCCCAAATAAATTAAGAAATTTCCTCAAGACCCCATAAGTTTATAGCAGAGTCAAGCTTAGATCTTCACCAGTCAGACTCCAGTCCAAGTCCTTGGCTAGGCATTTAACATTTGTGCTAAGTTGCAATATAATAATATGCAGAGGAAAAAATATTGCTTCCCTATCTGTACATGGTTGTAGATAATAGCATCTACCTTAGAGAAATGATAAGAGAATTCAGGATATTGTAAGCGAACAAAGCCCTAGGCAGCATGAGGTGTGACCCATGCAGCAGGCGCTCCATGCAGAGCCATTATTGCCATCAGCATAGACAGTTCTGTGATATCTTCCTTCCAAGACTGAGAACTCTCACGGAGTAAAGCTTATATTCCTGTTTATCCGCATCATAGCAATAAGCTAGTCAGATTTCTTCAAACTTGTTATAAAAACGGCCCACTTTTGCAGTGCTGGTCTACCTGGTCCCTACTGCCCACTAGTGGGCGTTCCAGCTTTCATGGTGGGCCAATCGCGGTGCCATTTGGTTGCTCCACTACTGCCCATCATGAAAGCTGGAACGCCTACTAGTGGGAGGTACGGACCAGGTTGACCAGCACTGCAAAAGTGGGCCGTTTTTATAAAAAGTTTGAAGACATCTGATAGATGTTCAGCAGAAATTGGCCAATTGAAACTGGTCTGCATGCATGGTCTCCTTCACAAACTTCCATTGATTGCCCCTTAACAATGGTAACCAAAGCCTGTATGCTGTCTTTGAGATTTCCCCTAAAACTAGCTCGCATTTTAGTTTCCAGAGATTCATGGATTCACTACCAATTTTAATCATCCTTCCTGTTATAACTTGATTATACAATCCACCTAACAACCCTTGATTAGCCCAAGGATATTATTCCATTTTTTGACCATTCAAGCCCTCTGCTCTTGCTTAGTCTTTTTCAGACTACTGCTTTTAGGCATTTCGTGACTCACTAATAAATAAAACAGATGGCAGGCAGGGGACATGACAAGAGCTGATCTTCAAACCAGTCTATTTGTTAAGAGGTCTGGTAAATAGGTTTAATGAAGGGACGAACTAACTTTTAAGTGGATAAAAAGAGGAGTCTGCATTAGCTGGGAACTTATGTTGTCAATGTATACTGCAGGTAATTACTACAGAAAAGTGGAAATCGGACAGTCACATAACTATTCCATATAAAATAATGGTATGCCTTGGAAAATTCAGTAAGATATATAACCATGGTTCACCTTCTTATAGATAGCTATAGCACCCCTTCTGTGAAAATATTCAATCTTTGAAAACACATTTGCTTATTTGAGAATCCAATGTATCAAACTTGTGCAATGAATTATACAAGTAACTGAGATCAAGCTCCCACAAATGCTTTCTATTTCTGTTTCTCTGTTAAGATCTCTACAAGCACTTTGCATTTTAACCTCATATTCTGTTCTAATTCCCACTCTCATTACTAAAAAATTTTCTCCTTAGTCTTGGGATAAAAGTCATATAATTATACATTCTCCTGTGAATTGAACTGGTTCCAGGGTTTGGTTCAACAAATTAAATCTTACCTAAATAATTTCATCAAGGACTAACCTAACCCAAATGATAACTTCATTTGACCTGAAGCAAAGTCAGTGCTCTGAGAATCGGGCCTCAAAGAAAGCCAAGAAAACCCTAATATTGAAATTTGTTGGCCTGTTATTTTATAAGTGGCCTTGCTGATTTTGTGGCCCCTTTTATGACATGGTTTGTTCAAACAGAAGTTTTTATAGTATAAAATGGGTGTGTTACATGAGATCATATTGCAAAAATCTGTGATTGTAAATCCCAGTGTCCCTGTTAATATACATTTAAAAGTATGCTGTAGCCCTGGCCAGTTAGTTCAGTGGTACAGCATCAGCCCAGCATGTGGCAGTCCTGAGTTCGATTCCCGACCAGGGCACACAGGAGAAGCGCCCATCTGCTTCTCCACCCTTCCCCCTCTCCTTTCTCTCTGTCTCTCTCTTCCCTTCCCGTAGCCAAGGCTCCATAAGGTTCCTTTGGGGCAAAGTTGGCCAGAGCGCTGAGGATGGCTGCATGGCCTCCGCCTCAGGTGCTAGAATGGCTTCGATTGCAGCAGAGCAATGCCCCAGATAGTGAGCATCGCCTCCTGGTGGGCACGCCAGGTGAATCCCAGTCGGGCATATGCAGGAGTCTGTTTGTCTGCCTCCCCCTGCTTCTCACTTTGGAAAAATACAAAAAGTATGCTGTAGCTTCCAGGACATCTATGCAATTGATCGTCTCCATCAATGGCATGCCAAAGAAAGGTAACTGCAGAGAAGATCTGTATTCAGGCAGCAGTCCTATGTCTCTCTGAAGCAGCAGAACCATTTAAACAATTTCATGTCCTCTTAAGACCTTAACCAAAATAACAATTCATTTCCATTATTGACCAAAGGTTGCTAACACCTGCTCTCTAGCAGGAACCTGAGTGATGTACAGGGTCATGAGTCAAGGGGTAAATAACAGCCACAACCATCACGTGAAATCACCCAGGAGTCTGCAGTTCACCCTCTTCCTAGGTTTAAGGCAACTCTACTCTGTCCTAAGCTGGACCAATGGAGGAGATGCAAGGGTAGAAGAAGTGGAAAAGAGAATATTAGTACTAATACTAGTAAAAATAGTTTCTAGGCCAGTGATACCCCTAAATGTCTAGAAGAAGAAACAAAACCTATCTGGTAATTACAGAGAGCTTTTAATTTCTTTTTTCAAAAACTACTTCAGTCACATAACATCCCTAGCAGGGGAGACACACCTGCCATAACTGTGTTGTGAGGTCTCATTATCACCCCTTAGAGGAGAGGAAATCTGAGCCCTTGAATGGGAAGTATGACTTGCCCAACACAGCAAACATGTCAAAGAATTAGGTGTTCTGCCTTCCAATTTGTATCTTAAGACTGACTTCAAAGTAGTTTCTGGATCAAAATTAGAATATAGGACCAGGCCAGGACTCAAGTAGCACTCAGGCAGGGTGGATGAGCTAAGTGTTCTGTGCCATTTGCACATACTGCCACCTGTTGCCCAAGGGGACTGTGTGATAACCAGCAGCTATGAATGGCCATGCAGGGCCCTCACATCTTTCTCGAACACAACAGGAGAAAACAATCAACAGCAAGGGCAGTGAGATCAACACACACTGGCAACGGTTCGCTGGAACAGTCTTTAACGGATTGCTCAAGTACCTACAATTCTAAATAGTCCTTTGCGAACAGATTCAGTTTCTCCATGAAAAGACCCAGGTTTCTTGAGAAAGGAGGAAGGTAAGCCTTCCCTTTCTATGAATAGCTAAAGACACACACAGTCCCGTCGGCGTCTGAGCTAAATTTGCAGTATGTCATAGAGTAATCAGGCAGAGGAAGTTCCTGCTGTCTGTTTACCAAAGAGGCAGATGAAAGAAAATAGGGAACTTGAAGTATACACATATAAAGTGTGCTTGACATGGGCAGAGAGTTTATTCTGGCAGCTAAAAATACCATGGAGACTGGGGGTAGGTTGGGGGGGAGCACCCAAGCCTTTGTTTCAAAAATTGAGAGTTGTTTATTACATGCTTTGGAAACTCTCAGAAGTACATGATCTAATCTTCATTGTAAGTATCTGCCCCACGCTAAAACAAACATCCCTCCTTACATATAAATATCTTATATACCAAGACAGACAGATGGACCACTATTAAGAAAACAAACCCGGCAAAGTCTTCCTGTCATGAAATACATAAGTTTTAATCGTCAAACCAAACTCCCACTAATATCAAAGAAGCAGGGAAATAACAGACAGCCTAGGCCCAACAAGCTTAACGGAGTAACAAACAGAGATCACTGGAAGCAAGGAGGTGTCTAAGGAAACTGAACACAAAATAGGTACCTTAGAGATACTTCAAATCCTGTGTGGAAAAGAGCAGAAGGATCTAATAGATTTAAGTCAAACAAGAGGCAAATAAGAAAAACACTTGGTTTTAAGGTGGGGAATTAAAAGAAGTTTGTAAAGAAGATAATAAAACAGAGGAGAAGAACAAATATGTTTCTTTTTAAAACGTTCATGTTTACTTTCAAGTTTTAACATCTCACAAATATAAACAAGTATAGAAAATGACAGACCAGTATATTCCTACCAGAAAATTCAAACATGTTAACATTTTTCTATATCCGCTATTTAAAAAAATTAAAGCTTTAGGTATAAAGCACCATGAGTACTGTGACTTACTTGCAGTGGTTCAGAAAATAGGAGAGAGAGTGTGTGTGTGTATGTGCGTGTGAGAGAGAGAATAAAGTAGGTTAGGCTGTTTTTGATTGCTCACCATTACAAATGGTATTGCAATGTACACTTTTCTACCTATCTCCCTAGGTACATGTATGAGAATATCTCTAGAGCAAACAC
Organism: Rhynchonycteris naso; assembly: GCA_037038555.1. Lineage (NCBI taxonomy): Eukaryota > Metazoa > Chordata > Mammalia > Chiroptera > Emballonuridae > Rhynchonycteris > Rhynchonycteris naso. The sequence continues at coordinate 36,970,161 of CM072997.1, read as the reverse complement.
CAAAAAAAGGAAGTGTTCGATCTTAGGGTACATTCATATTCAACTTTAACAGGTATTGTCAAGTAACTTTCAAAATTAGTTTTACCAATTTGCACTCCCACCAGCCACATCCTTTCCCTCACATCCTTGCTAATATTTGATGTCATCAACTTTATTACTCAATCATACCTAATATGATATTCCTGAAATGGCATTTCACTAAGTACAAGTGAGGTTAAGATTCTTTCCATAAATTTATTAAAAGTTCTGGCTTCTTCAATGGCAAACTGCCTGTACAAATTCTTTACCCATTTCTACATTCAATTATTAGACTTTTTCTTACAATATGTGGAGTTTTAAATTATTATTTAATAAAACTTTCAAATTACACCTTCACCTAAATACAGCAAAAATGGATCAAGGTCTACTCCAAGTCACCATATGAGAAAATGTTAGATTGACAATCGTTATTAATCTTTCGTGCCTTATACATTATCCCATGGAGCTGGATTTTCCTTGCTGGAATTGTCTATGTCTCAAAGGTGATAGCAAATCTCTGCCCCTGTCCACCCCTACTATCAAACAACTTTATTCAACCATCATTCTATTGGTATTTTAACCCATCCACTTGAATGTAACACAAATATTGCAGAAACACTGGTATATTTTGCTATACTTAATGATCAAATAATAAATTCAAACCTCAAAACTACATCTAATACTTGAAACTAAATAAGAATAACTCAAAAGACTTTTAAATGAAAATTAAAAAAAATAAGAGAAATGAAAATGACAAAGACATTATTATATCTGCCTTAGGTAACAAAATACTGATCTTTTTATTGCACTAATTTTTTTAAACTAAAATATATAGTGAGCAAAAATTTTATCAGAGATTTGATATTTTCTAATATGATCCTTACAACAATACTGTGAAGTAAATATTATCACCCTCATTTTGTAGTTGAGGAGCCTGAGAGTTTGAGATGATAAAGAACTTGACCAGAGTCACATAGACAGTAAGTGGTAGAACCAGGATGCAGAACCAGACCTGAAGCCATTGCTCATGCCCTTGCTGACTTTGAGTACTTACAAGCGTTGATAAACAAAAGTTATTGTCCATAACAATTAGTACTCTTGAGCTAATACTCTAGACCAAGCACAAAATCCTCATAAGTAAAATGTACAAGCAAGTAAGAAGAATAAAACTGGGGAACTAAGACTACCTGATTGTAGGATATCCTACAGTAATCAAGACAATTTGGTATTGGTACAAATATATATATATGGACCATATATGTATATGATTTTCAAAAAAGAGACAAAGGTAATTTGTGTGTGAAAAAAAATTTGACCTCATTAACAAATAGCATTGAAACAATTAGATATCCATAAGCAAAAAACAAACACTTTGATCTACTCCTTACGCCTCAAGGAATATCAGATCAAGATGGATCATAAAACTAAATGTAAAACTTAAAATTGTACAATGTATAATGAAAATGCAGGAGAAATCTCTTGTGACTTTGGGTTAAACAAAAATTTCTTAGATATAACAGCAAAGCATTAACTATAAAGAACAAATACATAAACTGTATTTCATCAAAATTAATAATTTCTGCTCTTCAAAACACACTGCTAAGAGAGTAAAAGGAAAATGGGCCATAGACTGAAAGAAAATATGTTAAAACATATATTAGATAATAGATTTCTATCTAGAATATACAAAAGACTCTCTAATGTAAAAGCAAATGATTCAATTAAAAAATAGGCAGCCCTAGCCGGATGACTCAGATGGTTAGAGCATCATCCCAGTTGGTTAAAGCACAGAGGTTGAGGGCTTGATCCCTGGTTCAGGGCACAGACAAGAACATTAACTGTTCCTGTTTCTTTAGCTTTCTCTTTCCATTCCTCTCTTACTAAACTCAATAAATAAATAAACAATTTAAAAGTAGGCAGAGGTTTAAACAGACATTTCACCAAAGAAGATACATCGAGAGCAAACAAGCACATAAAATAATGATCAACACCATTAATCATTAGGGAAATGCAAATCAAAATCACATTAGATACGTATGTGGAAAGGACTAAGGATATCAAGTGTTGGTGAGGATGTAGAGAAACTGGAATATTCATACACAGCTAGTGGGAATGCAAAATGGTACATCCACTTCAGAAAGAAGTTTAGCAATCTTTTCTGAAAATTTGTGAACACAAAAAAGCATGTGTCCACAAAGAGACTTTCCCATAAATGTTCATAACAGCCTTATTCGAAACAATCCAATTTTCGATCAACAGGTAAGTGGAAAAACAAACTGGTATCCATCTGATGAAACATGACTCAGCAATTAAAATGAATGAACTATTGTTATATGTCACAATATGGATGAATCAAAATCATTACATTGAGTGAAAGAAGCCAGGCCAAATTAAAAAAGAAAAGAAAAAAAAGTATGCACTATATGAAGCCATTTACACAAAATTCTGGGAAATGCAAGACAACATACAGGGACAGAAAGCAGGTCAGGGGTTGTGTGAGGAGGCTGGGGGAGAGGTCAGAAGGCGTAAGAGAAAGAAATTACCAAGGGGCAAAAAGAAGCTCTGAGAGGGAGGCAATGGATATAACCATTATCTTGATCATGGTGATGGTTCCACAAATGGAACGATGTCAAGACTTCGTTAATTGCACACGCTCAGTATGTCTAGTTTATTATATGTCCATTACATCTCAATGAAGCTGTTTTTAAAATACAAGGGCAGCAAGTAAAATATACTCTCTGTGTACATGAAGAAGGTATACTTAAGAGTTAAAAAAAAACAAAAAACCTGACCTGTGATGGCCCAGTGGGTAAAGCTTTGACCTGGAACGCTGAAGTCGCCGGTTCAAAACCCTGGACTTGCCTGGTCAAGGCACATATAGGAGTTGATGCTTTCTGCTCCTCCCCCCTTCTCTCTCTCTGCCTCTCTCTCTTTCTCTCTCTCTCTCTCTGTCCCCTCTCTCTAAAATAAATAAATAAAATCTAAAAACAAATAAATAAATTAAATTTAAAAAATACACCTAGGCAACACAACAAATTCAGTTAAGAGGAGAAAAGAAATGGCAAACTCATGAAAAGAAACGAGGTAACTCATATTTTGTCCTAGTCATGTATGAACATTAAAGTGAAGATCTTGTAAAAGCATGGGGTGTTGGATTAAAGTCCAAGATTTCTCTTCAGAATCCACTAGAACCCTGGTCGGCAAACTGTGGCTCGCAAGCCACATGCGGCTCTTTGGCCCCTTGAATATGGCTCTTCCACAAAATACCACGTGCGGGCGCTACCTCAATAAGGAATGTACCTACCTCTATAGTTTAAGTTTTAAAAATCTGGCTCTCAAAAGAAATTTCTATCATTGTACTGTTGATATTTGGCTCTGTTGACTAATGAGTTTGCTGACCACTGCCCTAGAACATTTACATTTTCTAACTGAAGCCTTTGATAAATGTGTATCAAGTAAGGATGCAGATAACAAATCCAGAAAGTGGGAAGGTTTATGCCTAACCTGCTGGTGGCACGTCAGCAGTGGATTACCAGAGAACCCTTGGGATCTTACCACACTGCTCAGAAATTCCCAAGTGACAGAAGCCCTTTGAGAGCCGTCTCCACCTGGGAAAGCTGCTGGAATGTGTCCGGTTGCCCTGTTATCACTTGACCAGGAACATTCTTGAGAGTCAGTGGAAACAGAAAATGGAAAAGAGACTAGTACTCTGGTCCTACAGAATGGAAAACTGGCCAAGATGCTTGGGCTTTGTTGCCAGTGGAGCAGTAATATGCATATATCCACTGCAAAGACAGTCGTCAAGAGCTTGTGATGAAATGCAAAGATCATCAGAGCATCACTTCCTCCTGCATCCTCAAAAGTTAATACAGTTCACAGGTGTTCTGTGCAGCATCCCAAGTTTATAAAAAGAAAAAAGAAGTAGTGCCTTTAAACGTAAAGCATTTGTTGAATAGTTTTTCATAAAGAAACCATAATTCTTGTTTACAGAAAATATGTGTCTTGGTTCCAATGAGCTAATCAGTGAAGTGGCATGTCTACTTTCAGTTAGGGTCCCGCCTCAGGCTCACTCTCTTTTTTAATTAGTACATTAAACTATCTATTCAATAAACAGACGTCTAATAGGACAGGTAACTAAGAAAACAGTCAGTTGGAAAATTATCTCCTGCTGATGAAAGGGTGAAGAGAAGGCAGCTGCTAGTTTTTCATAAGGATATACCAGTGGTGAAAAACTATCACCAGCTAAGTGACCACACAGTTACAAACTATATGACCTGGAAAGATACTAGAGACATCCAGAGAGTGTAACTAATTGGCCCAAAGTCACACAGCTGCTATTGGCGGTGGTGGAAATTTCCATTCTTACCAAGGACACAATATTTACTGGGGCTACTAAGTGCCAGACACCGTACTCAGTCCTGGGAGGTAGCAGCATTTAAGAGGCAGTCCCAGCCCTCATAGGATCGCAGAGTCCTGCTCTCTTGACTCCAGTGGGCTATTTACTCCAATAGACTGATATTTAATTAATCACACCAGTCAGCAAAGAGCAGAGACACACTGTTAGAAAATGCCAAATGGAGAGAGTGCAGCATGAGAGGAGACATCTACTCCAAATACCACAATAACTCTCAATTGTCGGGTCTGTTTCTCTCTCTCTCTCTCTCTTTCTCACTCTTTTATGGGGGCAATTAAAAGCAAAAGCTTATAATAACAATTTCAGTACTCCACAGAAAATCCTCTTAACTGAAATGATTAGTATCTCTTTACTAAGCTTTTTGTTAAGCCTCTAAGTGGATATTTTAAAAGCAGAATTTACATGTAACACTGATAATAAAAATTACCAATACAGTTATCTAGACCTAAGATATCAGATCGACTCAGTACACCAAGAAGTTAGGAATGATTATTCTTGACCCTGGCTGGGTTGCTTAGTGGATGGAGCATCATCCCAACACACTGAGGTCATAGGTTCCATCCTCAGTCAGGGCACATATGGGAAGCAATCAATTAGGGCACACTAAATGGACTAAGTGGAACATCAAGTTGATGCATCTCTCTCTCCCTCACTCTTTCCCTCCTCATCCCCTCTCTCTCCTTCCTCTCTCTTTCTCTCTCTCAAATCAATGGAAAAATTAAAAAATGATTACCCTCTGGGTGAATAATTTTATGAATGTCCTTCACTTTCTTCTTTCTCTGCTTGTATTTCAAGATATATAGGTAATAGAGCTTAGAAACAAGAAAACAAAATTCCTTTGTAAATAAGAAAAGAATTTCCCATTTAAAAAAATAGATCTGTTCTAACAAGAGCTAGTTTTAAATATATATATAAATAGTAAAGCACTAGACATTATTCCCTGCCCAACCCCTTAATTATATTGTAGTAGGTTTTAAATAATTGATATGTGAAAAAATAAAATAAAAACATTATACTGAGTGAAATAAGTAAATCAGAAAAAGCTAAGAACTATATAATTTTACACACAGGTGGTATATAAAAAGCTGAGACTCATGGACATAGATGAAAGTGAAGTGGTTACCAGGGGAAAATGGGTAGGGGGAAGGGCGAGGACACTAAAGAGGGACAAATATAAGGTGACAGAAAATGATTTGACATTGGTGATGGGTATACAACATAATCAACAATTTGAATGCTATAGAAATGTTTACCTAAAACCTAAACTTGAATTGATCAATGTCACCCCATTCAATTAAATTTTCTAAATTTTAAAAAGCGAAAAATGAAAAACAAAACAATAAAAAGATATGTGAATGTATTTTTTTTTGCAAATGACAGAACCTTATGTTTGTGACTAAACACTGTAACTTGTGTAATGCTCCAGAGAGTTGCCAAAACAGTGCCTTACCCAATGCATCATCTGAGTCTTAAAAAACCCAGGGAGACTGATGTAGTAGGGATTGTTATGCCAATTTTACAGGACAGAAATCAAGGCTGACTCAGAGAGCTAAACAACTTGCCTAAAGTCACACACCAATATTTGGTGACTCTGGGACTCCACATTCTCTGTGTCCTCTCATAATAGTACATAGGGCCATACCGAACCGGTCAGAATTCCTCTCTAGGTAAGAGCCTGCTTCCGTTCTCCTCACAGGGACCTTCAGGGGACACACACACACACACACACACACACACACACACACACACACACACACACACTTTTATTAGAAGCATGCTCTTGTAGCCAAAAGATCAGAATGACCTGACATTGAATCCTTCCTTGTTACCTGTGAGCTGTGAGGACCCAGCCTCTCTGAGACTCATTCTCCTTTTCTGTAAAATGAAAATACGATCAAACTAGATGTCCAATAAATATTAGTCATCCTATTATTATTATTAATTATTATTGACATCTGTGTGGCTTATCCTAATTTTTTTTCAGTTTGTCTTGATGATTAGACAAAATATGGAGATTCAGAATAGTTTCTGGAGAAACAATTTTATTGTGAAGAAATATTTACCAGTAGGAGGGCCGGAGCTGCCTACTCAAAGCTGGCCAATAGCAGAGCTTTGCCCACCTGCTCTCCTACAAAAAGCAGTCAACCTCCATGGGCTTGGCCATTGCATCCTGTCTACCACGACCAAAAGTCAGCTGGAAGGAAGCCTCCCAGACTCCAGAGCTGGGCCTGGCTTGATTCATCCTTTACGTCATGGGAACAGCAGTGGTTCTATCCCATAGAATTACCTAACACACCTACATCTTAGCAGCTGCAAACCCTTGCTCAGAACAGTTGCATCTGGTTGCAACCTGGACATATGGGAGCTGCCCTGGGAATTAGATGCTATGTCCTTTCTCTCCTCCCCCAAAGCTGAAAATGTTCTAAACATCTCTAAGCTAGAATGCCCTCACCAAGCCTTTCTGATCCTGAACAAGAGGGTTTAGCCACCCAAGACACCTATGCTATCAATAAAAGTTCCCTTTATTAGCTTATTAGAAGCTACCACAGACATTAAAGGTCTCAAGAAGACAACTAGGAAGCCACTTCTACATTGACAAGCAAGGAAGCATTCACCTATGACCTTTCTAAAGTGAACTAATGGCACAGTGCATCAGAGTGAGCATTCTGCTGAGCAAGATAAGACTGCAAAACGGCAGGCTTCCCAAGTCCCTTAATGACAGACAATATGAGCAGTCCTAGAGATTGGGAATGGTTACATAGCACCACTTCTTAGTAACAGAGCCATGAAGATGCATTGCTCCGCCTCCAGCATGATCCCAAATAAATCTATTATACTTCTGTAAACAACCATCAAAGAAAATAGTCTCTGGGGATGTTTGTGGCCTTCATAAATGTAGACTGTAAGGGATATTTTTACCCAACCCAACATTAAATTGCTTTGTATTTCCAGACTAACTAGGACCTTTTCGCTAGAGCCTGTTAGGATCCTCTCTCGACAATTAGACTTCAAGAGCATAGAAGAGGCAGGATGAGGTCTTCTGGAAGACGTGAAATATCCATGTACTCAACAGCAGTGAGCACATGACGACAGCATTCCACTGGCAGATCAAACACTAATGTGACCAAATGGTTCGCCTGCTTGCAAGTGTTATCTCTTCTCTATTGAGCTTGTGTATTCATAAGACGGAATACTTTTTAATTTAACTCTTTGAGTAGCTTTTTTTTCATGCTTGCTGACCCCCGGAGGTGAGTTTTTTTAAAAAAGATGAAATTAGTTCCAGTTACAGTTTTATTAACTTAAAATCATGTTTGTTTGATAACCAATTCATGCAAACAAGAACATACATTTACCTTTTTTGATTGCTGCCTTACAGATTTTTAAAATGTGTCCTCTGGATGGTCAAGAGGCACAAAGACATACATGAACGTTCATACTACTCAAAGGGTTCGTGTATACCATAGGTATTGCTGAAAGTTGTCTGCACATCAAATTGTTTATATTTGATTTTCCCACTGAATTATAAAATAATGACTAGAAAACATGAGAGGACACAGAGTTTGATCAGATAAGGTCCAGGGGCATCACCTCTTGGCTGCTCTAGACTTGAGGTCTTTGTGTCTCTCTCTGAGCAATCTGACCATGAGATGACACAGACCCAGACATGTCTCATTAACACATCAACCTCTTATTTCATATAGATAGGCAAGTTTATCAGCTCATACCCGTCAAGAGCTCATGGCTTAGAGGAGCTGCTCCTCCATCACCTCCTATGACAGTCTTCCATCATGGCACCGTCATATCCAACTGTCTGCCCTTGACTTTCCTGCCTCATACTATCCAGGTTGTGGGCTCAGAGTAGGGATAATCTTATTAATTGCTGGATCAACCTAGCACCAAGCCTGGCATACAGTAAGTGCTCAATATATGTGTCTTGCAGGAATCAAAAATGAGTATTTTCTTGATTTAATCTTAGATGCTATCAAAACCTACATCCCAATAAAAAGGGGGAAAAAAGACCTGTGTGAGGGTGACCTGTAGGTTTCTGTGGTGAGACAGAGAATTTGTTGTCTGAGAGATTGCAGATGCCAAAGTGTTTGGATGGAGTGGGCATGTGGTTGTCCATGGCTTTTTTTCACCTTGAACCTTGACTGCTCTCTTGACTAAAGAGAGCAACCCCCTCAGTTCACCACTGGTAGGACCTGGCCTTGTCTCAGAGCCTTATAACCAGCCCAGAACCCTTCAGACTTCCTATTAATTCTGCTGTTCTCAGTTGGGGTCTTGGTTTTGTACCTGACTTGCCCAGTGGGTGAGAAGGTGGTTCCAAGAAGTGATAAGGCTCAGCTAGCATTCCTATTACTAAAGCTCACCTGTGCTCCCTGCAATGAGGGCTTCCCACCATAGCATTCTGGTTTCTGTGAGACCTCACTAACAGCAAGACCTAGAGCAGGGGTCAGGAACCTTTTTGGCTGAGAGAGCGATGAACGCCACATATTTTAAAATGTAATTCCGTAAGAGCCATATAATATGTTTTAACACTAAATACAAGTAAATGTGTGCATTTTATGTAAGATCAACACTTTTAAAGTATAATAAGTCTCTCAATTCTTTTTAATAATGTTGTTATGCTGTTGCTAACCAATGATGAATAAAGTACTTCATACCATTAATGCAACTGCTGGTGATGCATGGTTTTGCTGATGGCTTTGTAGTCTGGTTGATATGTGGTGAGGTTAAGCTTCGTGCAGGTGTTGAGACTTCCATCCATTAAACGTGATCGTAGGTTGGTCTTAACATTCTTAAGATGTGAGAAAGACTGCTCACATGCATACGTAGAGCCAAACATTGTCAGTACAGCAATACTCACATGCTGCAGTGTGTGGTATGTGACGGGAAGCACGTTCCAAGTTTTGACAATCAGCTGGTCTGCGGGTTGAAGTTTTTTCATTTCTCTACACTTGTGTTTGCTCACCAACTCTGCTTGCTGTCGGGCAAGTCTTTCCAAATCTTCACTCAGTGACTTAAACTTATTCACCCACATGTCTGAGGCCTTAAGGTCAGCAGCTTATAGTTAAAAATCTCTGACGGAGACACCGGGAATGTAATTCAGATGGGCGCTGTCCACTGCACACTCATGAGGATGGGTGATGAACTTGAAAAGACAAGTGCGCTCACAAAATTCTCCAAAGCGCTCTTTGAATGACTGCAAGAGATTAGATGTGAAGCCCACTCACTGCTGGAGATCAAGATGCTGAGCAGTCACTTGCTGTACATGCATCTTTAAACTCTCCCAGTTTTTCAAAGTGTAGTAAATGACCTGTTTCAATGTCAGTGATGAAGAGTTCCAGCTTGTTTTCAAATGCAAACACTGCTTGTTGAAGGGATAAGACTGTATTTCCAATGCCTTGCATTTTCACATTGAGTTGGTTCAGATGTTCAGTCATGTCCACGAGATAGAAGAACTTCAGGAGTCACTCAGTGTTAGCTAACTCAGGATGCTCAACATTTTTCAAGAAAAGTCTGGATTTTGCTCAGACAAGCCGCAAAACGGCTAAGCACCTTCCCTCTTGACAACCAATGCACAGTGCTGTGCAGAAGCAGACCAGGATAGTTATTCCCAACTTCATCCAGCAGTGTTTTAAACTGGCAATCATTTAAAGCTCGGACAACAATAAAGTTGACCACCCGAATGACCAGCGACATCACCTCACCAAGCTGGTTGCCACACATCTGAGCACAAAGCACCTCCGATGTAGGATGCAGTGAAAACTTAGGATGGGTCTCTTTTCATGTTCATGAAGAAGCGCTATGAATTCTCTGTTTTTCCCTACCATGCACGGAGCACCATCAGTACACACCGAAATAAGTTTATCCATGGGCAGATTTATTTTTTTTAGCGAACTCAGTAAAAGACTTGAATAAATCCTCCTCTCTTGTTGTCTCTTTCATAGGCAAAACAGCAAGACTTTCCTCATGTAGTGTGTCACCAACAGCATACCTTGCAATCACACGGAACTGGGATAAATGACTTACGTCTGTTGACTCATCCAAAGCGAGAGAAAAGAATGGTGCTGCATTTATGTCTTTCACTTGTGTTACCTCAATTTGATTTGCCATCATAATGGTACGATTGTGAACAGTTCTTGCCGACAGAGGCATGTCTTTTATTCGTTTGATTATCTTGTCTTTATCTGAAAAGTCGTCAAAAAGTTCATTGGCAATATCAAGCATGAATGTTTTGGCATACTCCCCATCTGTGAATGGCTTTCCGTTTCTCACAATTGCTAAAGCACCAGCAAAGCTAGCTGAATTCCAGTCACCTTGTTGGGTCCAAACACGGAGTTGCTGCTGACTAGCTTGCACTCTGCACAGTAGCTCTTGACATCCTTTCTTCCTGCTGTCCCCTGCTGGATATTTCGATGCAAATGTAGTATGGCGTGTGTCCAAGTGGTGCTTTATATTTGACTGTTTCATCAATGCAATTTTATCATTGTATATTAGACACACTGAAAAACCTGCTCTCTTCACAAAGGCAAATTTCTCTGTCCATTCCTGCTGAAAAGTACGATACTCCTCATCTTTTTTTCTTTTAGCCATCTTCTTCATCAAAGGGGTTTCTGCAATTAGCTAGCTGACTACTTGATTAAAAGGAGGAAAGTTTACTTCCTGACCTCACAACGACCCATGTACATTATGCATTATCCAATAAAAATTTGGTGTTGTCCCGGAGGACAGCTGTGATTGGCTCGAGCCACCTGCAACCATAAACATGGTAGGAAGTGAATGGATTGTAATACATGAGAATGTTTTATATTTTTAATGTTATTATATTTTTTATTAAAGAGTTGTCTACAAGCCAGATGCAGCCATCAAAAGAGCCACATCTGGCTCACGAGCCATAGGTTCCTGACCCCTGACCTAGAGGGTCATAAATTATGGACCATGACCAGTCTACAAATACCAGTTCCTGGAAACTCAGTGGCTTGTAGAACTAGGGAACTAACATTGAATTTTTTTAATGTAGAACATTTATTTCCTTTTTTCTAACTAGCCCAAACCTGTGTATGAAATGATTAGAGGCTCCTATTTCTGCTGGTGTGGAATAGTTAAAAAAAAAAAAAAAACAACCCAACAATAATTAGGTGTTGGAACAGAGTTACAGAAAGTAGAAGGTACTGGGGAAGGAGAAGACGAACACGATTTTTTTTTTCTTTAATAATATTTTAATTTCTAATTACAGTTGATGTATAATATTATATTGGTTTCAGGTGTACAACCTAGGGGTTAGACATTTATATAACTTACTAAGTAATCACCCAATTAAATCTAGTACCCACCTGACCCATACAGAGCTATTACATTATAATGGTCTATATTCCCTATGCCATATTTTATATCCCCCCAATTATTGTATAACTACCAATTTGTAGTTCTTAATCCCTTCATCTTTTTCACTCATTCCCCCAGCACCCTCCCATCTGGCAACTGTCAAAATGTTCTCTTTATCTATGAGTCTGTTTCTGGTCTGCTTGTTTATTTTATTTTTTAAAGTCCACATATAAGTGATATTATATGGCATTTGTCTTTCTCTGTCTGACTCATTTTACTTGGCACAATACCCTCTATATTTATTCATTTTGTTGCAGATAGCAAGATTTCATTCTTTTTTTATAGCTGAGTTATATTCGATTGTATATATGTACCACTTCTTTATCCATTCATCTACTGATGGGCACTTGGGCTGCTTGCATATCTTGGCTATTGTAAATAATGCTGCTGTGAACACAAGGATGCCTATCTCTTTTCAATTCAGTGTTTTGGAAGACTAACACTGTTTCTTAAATGGAAGAGGTTGACAAGATTGCTGTGGCGGAGCGGTTCCATCCAAATGCTTCATAAAGGACAAGAAAAGGAAGCAGGGTCACTGGTGGTATCTAACTTTTCTCAGTCCCTCAAGAATTTCCCAGAATGATGAATTTCTCAAAAATGTGCTGGAGGACCCACATCCAAATCAGACAGGTCACTTGGCTAGGACCAAGAGTTCCTGGGGTAATCTTTATTTAGAGGGTTAAGAAAGGACTTCGTTTCCAGTTTGACTAAGTGAGGATTTTCTACAGACCCCAGGTCACTGGAGGTCTGGCCTCCAAAGCCACCAGCTGTGTCTGGGTAGCAGGACCCCTTTCTGGCATCGCAGGGTCAAGGGCCCCGAGTAGGAGAGGGTTGAAGTGGGGGAGGGGGAGCACAGCTGTTGTGTCCCTGGAGTTCCCAGGCAGGCCTGCCCCAAGAAGCCTTTCCCTCTGTTCTGCAGGTCACACTGGGTTAGGCAGGCCATGCACTTCCCCAGCGGAAGAGCAGCTCTCTGGAGAGCCCTTCCCCAGAGCCCTGTCTCTCTAGTAAAAGAAAGAAAGGAAGGCTTTGTCTCCATGCTGCTGAGCATGTGTGGTGGTGAATCCCCTCCCCTGGCTGGGAGACCTCAGTCCACTTAATCAGGGAGGAAGGTCTTCCTGCAACAGAATTCTTGCACCTCCCACTGCTCCCTCTCCTGCAGCTCTCCTTTCCATCTCCCCACACCTGTCAATCCCATCTCCTGCCCTCTTTAATGCATTTTGAGTTTATTCTTGTGTATGGTATAAGAAGGTGATCTAGTTTCATTTTTTTGCATATATCTGTCCAATTTCCCCAACATCACTTACTGAGTAGACTGTCTTTACCCAATTCTATGTTTTTGCATTCATTGTCAAATATTAATTGACTATAAAGGTGTGGGCTTATTTCTAGGCTCTCCGTTCTGTTCCCTTGATCCATGTGTCTGTTTTTATGTTAGTATCATGCTGTTTAGATTACTGTGGCCTTGTAGTATAGCTGAATATCAGGTCGTGTGATTCCTCCCAGTTTATCTTTCGATTTCAAGTTCATTATGCCAATTCTTTTCTGCTATTTTGTATCCTGAGAGAAATGAGTTCGTCCAAGTATAAAAGCATAACATATAAATGATAGGTCTGGTTCCCAAGTTATTGAGAAGAAATAAATAAGTATGACATTTTAGTTTATAAATCAGTCTCTTCTGACCTTAACTAGTGTGAACCAATTCCCCAAATTTTAATCTTTTTGGCATTAAGCTGAGAAAAATGAAGTTTCCCTGGGTGATTAATACACATCATAAAGTTTGAAAAGCATTAGTTACAAGGTATAAATGTGATAAGACATGACTTCAAGCAGGGCCCCGTCACCAAAAAAAACTTTTTGAGCACAAAATTATTTATTTAACTAGTCATTCGTAAATTTTATATGCTCACTACTTTGTTATCATATTTAACATTCATAAGATGCACACAAAAATATACATTAAAATGCTTTTAAAACATAGAAGTAGGTAATCCATTGCCTCCAATGGATCATCTGGCAAATTTCCTGGGATGCCTATGTTCTCTTTTTTGTGATCTATGGCCTTAGATCAAAGATCTTATCTTAGGGCTGGACCATCCAACTCAGACTGGCATCTTCCAATCATCAATGCCTATCCAAGCCTGACCAGGAGGTGGCTCAGTGGATAGAGCATCGGACTGGGACGCAGAGGATCCAGGTTCAAAACCCCGAGGTCGCCAACTTGAGCACAGGTTCATCTAGTTTGAACAAGGCTCACCAGGTTGAGCCCAAGGTCACTGGCTTGAGCAAGGGGTCACCTAGTCTGCTGTAAGCACCCCAATCAAGGCATATATGATAAAGTAATCAATGAACAACTAAGGTGCTGCAACAAAAAATTGATGCTTCTCATCTCTCTCCCTTCCTGTCTGTCTGTCTGTCCCTCTCTGTTCCTCTCTCTGTCTCTGTCACAAATAAAAAAGCTTATCCAAAATTAACATCAAAAATAATTTCTGTAAGAACCACAATTTCACTCATATATAGGGTATAAAACTGAAAGCAACAAATGAACAAATAAGGAAAACAGAAACTCATAGACACAGACAACAGTATGGTGGTTACTGAAGGAAAGGGAATAAAGGGTAGGAAACATAAAGGGGGTCAAATATATGGTGACAAAAGATGATCTGACTTTGGGTGGTGAGCACAGAATGCATTAGGAAGATCTTGTGTCATAGAAATATACACTTGAAGCCTGTATAGCCTGACCAGGCGGTGGCGCAGTGGATAGAGCGTCGGACTGGGACACGGAGGACCCAGGTTCGAGACCCCAAGGTGGCCAGCTTGAACGCGGGCTCATCTGGTGTGAGCAAGGCTCACCAGCTTGAGCTCAAGTTTGCTGGCTCGAGCAAAGGGTCACTTGGTCTACTATAGCCCCCTGGTCAAGGCACATATGAGAAAGTAATCAACAAATGACTAAGGTGCCGCAACGAAGAATTGATGCTTCTCATTTCTCTCCCTTCCTGTCTGTCCCTCTCTCTGACTCTCTCTATCACAAAATAAATAAATAAAATGAAAAAAAAAAGCCTGTATAATCTTATTAACCAATGTCACCCCAACAAATTTAATAAAAAGAAAAAAAGAATAGTTCTACACTTAAAGGAAGCCCTGTGCATTGCTACTTCATGATAAAATCCATCAGAACAAATGTAAGACTAGAGATCTTGGAAACTCTATGTCCAGGTAATGTTTTTTAAAATAATTCAAACCTGTCCTTATATGTTCTAGCTTAAAAACATCCTCATATTATCCCATAAGCATGAACTGTATGTTCAGTTGCTTCACTTCTCAGGGTTGGGCAAGTGAAAGAGACTCGAAAAATGCATGTTTACCACATGGCTGGCGCACAGTCAAAGTGAGAATTTCCTTGTCATTTGGTTTAATGCAAAACAGCAAGCTCTTTGCCTTTACAGGGCTCTTCCTCCCTGCAAGTCAAATTATCCCTAAGGCAGCCTGCTGAGCACAGCAATCTCTTTCTTATCTGGCATTCTATTAAGCAGAACATGAATTTAGCTACCTATCTCGTGTAATTTAGAGATTCAAGATCTTTGCGTTGATGACTCACCTTTGGAGCCCTGAATTGCCATGGCAAGTTCAACTACTCTGCAGGTGCCCTGTGTGAGGAACCCCAGGCCAAGGGTAATGGGGAAAGGCCCTGTGTAGGTGCTCAGGCCAACAACCAGCATCAACCACCAGACATGTGAGTGAAGACATCTCCAGGGGATTCCAGCCCCCATCTGTCACGTCCCGTCAGCTGACAATCTTCCCAGTTGAGCCCAAACATCATGGAATAGCAAAGTTATCCCACTCTGCCCGGTCTGAATCCCTACCCATAGAATCTATGAGCATAATAAAATGGCTGTTTTATACCACTAAATTGTGGGGTGGCTTGTTACACAGCAATACTAACAGTCTCTGTGAGATTCTGAAGTGCTCTTTGAATTATTGGAGAAAGACAACATTTTGTTTAATGTTAAATGGCCTATTTGTTTACTAATTCAGGGCAACCAGGCAGTCACTGACATACAATGTATAGGGTAACTCTCTAATAGGAGCATTTATTAAACCTTAACAGCATTTTTTTGTGTACCAGCAAACAGCCAATTACTCTATTTGCAGGATAATGGTGGCTATGGTGACTTCACTGTTTCTGGAACTGTAACTCTTCAGTTCTGTCCCCTCTCTCAGAAATGAATTTTCTCCCCCTCTTCCTCTTCCTACACCTCTTCCCCTTCTCTACTGCTCAAGCCAGGAGCCCAGGAGTCATTTCTGGCACCTCCCTCTCCTTACCCCTCCAATTTAATCCCTCAGCAAATCCTGTGTGATCTATCTCCATGATATACCTGGAAGCAATCCAAGTCTTTCCATCTCCAGGGGCTACAAGTAAGTGGCACCCCCTAGAGCTCATGAGTGCACAGCATCCCTGACCACAGCGACCACCCAACTCCTGGCAATCATTTCCACCCCAACTCTAGGTCTGGTCTTCCAGCTGGTCTCACAGCTTCTGTTCTTCCCCTTAACACCCCTTCCTCACACAACACCCAGAGTGATTTTTTAAAACATTCATAAGAACCTTTTGCATTTAGGTTAAACGTGAACTCTTCACTCAGCTCTAATGACCTGGCCCTTTCTCATCTCTCCTCTAACCTCCCTTTCTTCCCCTTTCTCTCTCTCACTCACAGTCCTCTAGCTACACTGGCCTTCTTTCAATTCCTGAAACTTGTCACTCTCTTTGCCAACCCCTCAGGACCTTCGCTCATGTCTATCTAGACCAGGGGTAGTCAATCTTTTTATAAAAACCGCCTAGTCTAGACTGACACATGAACCCCATCTTCTTCTAGCCCCCAGTTTCTCTTGGCCAATATCAGCTTAAATGTTGCCACCACCCCAGAGAGATCAGTCCTGACCACCTTTTGCTCAGTATCACGGAACACTGTTGTCTTCCTTCGCAGCAGTCTTCTCAACTTATATGGGCCTATTGCCTCATTTCCTTTCCGTATTTACAGTGTTTGCTCCTGAAGGAAAAGATTAGGCTGAGCGCAGCCCCTACTACACCAGGTTCAGTCAGTATGTGCTGAATGAGTATGTTAATTTGCACACTGTATAGCAGTGTACCTGTACTACCATCCCCAGCCTACTCCGCAAAACTTTCATTTTCCTTCCAGTTTGACCATGGACTCATGGTTCTCAAAATATGGTCCCTGGCCAGCAGGACCGGCATCACCAGGGAACATATGAGAAATGCAAGTTCTCAGGCCCCACCCCGAGCTCCCAAAACAGAAACTGTGGGGTGAGGCCCAGCAACCTGTATTGTGACCATATCCCAGATTTCAATGCACACTCAAGTTCAAGCACTACTGCCAGAGGCCATTCTGGAGATTCTCATTCTACAACAGTATGTCCCAAAATGTAAGTAAATTCCACTGGTTTTGAGGAACAGAACTAGGTATTAAGTTAAATTTAAAAAAAAATAAAGTAGGCATTCAAAACCAAATGGCTTCGGAAAACACTGTGTTCAAAGAAGTTAAAAACATTTTCTTATAAAAGAAAATATCAGAATCATTATTATGGCAATATGCATTGTAAATTATTAAAACAGAGGGAAATTGGAAGAACTATTTCCCAATTTAATTAGACACAAAACCCGTTTTTGTCCTCTCTTAAAACTTGTCAGATTTGTTCTGGGCTCTGAGAAACACACTTTGGAAAATGTCATAATGTACTCTCTCCCAGAGAAAATCTTTCTAATGCCATTCCAGTCCGTTGTGCCTACAGTGATATTAATGTCTAAGTCACTAGCAGTAACTGCCTTAAGCTCTACATCTTTATCTCTTTTACTCTTTCCTGGATTTGAAGACAAAAGCTTAATATTAAGCACATCTTCATAGTCTTTTAATATCAGTAAAAATAAATCTGATCTTTGTTAAAGCTGGAAATGCTTATAAAGGCAAGTATGGAAGGATAGAAAATGGCGGCGATTTCCGGTTGAATTAGGAGAAGCAGGGTTCAGTCTCTCATCCTATGCTGGAAAAGGCTGCAACGGGGTCCCCTGTGTAAAATGTGAGGGGAAAGTGCTCTAATGAGCACCAGAGAGCCAGCCTCACATCAGAGGCTGTGGGAGAGCCCTGCTTTCCTTCCCCCGCTGAACAGATGATGGAGTGGAAAACTGCACAGGTGACTGAAAAATTATTGGTCCCAAATGACAACCAGTAACCTTGAGAAGGCTGAGCCAGCTTGGAAATAGGGAGCTAAAATATTCATGCCAAACATCCAGCGTTTACTTAATCAGGGCTAATGATTAGCTTCTTAATGAAATTTTACAAGCTCAGTTGAACACAGAAGACATTTGCTTCTCGAAAGGCACACAGGTCTGTGTGTTCTGTAATCGGGCACCTGGAGCATACATTCAACCCTTGGAAGTACAGGGGCGGTTCTGCTCGCGGACTTCCAATCTCTCTGTTGGTCAAGTGTGATGGGAGAGGGACGGCGGTGACAAACAAGTAGGTTGTGAGCACATCTATCACATTCATTGGTTTTAAAACTGCAGAATTTAATGCCATGGATGCTTGGTATTTGTGCTAAACACAGTGGCTCTCACATAGAGGCACAGGGGACCAAAGGAGTTAACACAGTCCGCAGCAATTCCAGAATGTGTTTGGGACAGCGTTGGCGTGGCAGTCTGGCTGGAGCTGCTTCTGCGGGTCTGGCAAATCGTTCTTACTTAGGTCGTATATGAACCTCAGTAAAACAGAAGCGGGTGAGATGAACAGACAGAGCACAGAGGATTTGTAAGGCAATGAAACTATTCTGTTTGATATTACAATGGCGGATACGTGACATTATACATTTGTCAAAACCTTTAGATTATACAACACCAAGAGTTACTCCTATTATAAACTATGAACTTTAGGTAAAAATGATGTGTTGGCTTGGGTTCACAGACTGGAACAAAACCTCTTAGCGGGGGTATGTGGATAATAATAGCAAGGCGATGCCTGAGGGTTGGAAGGAGTATATGGGAAATTTCTTCCTCTCAATTTTGCTGTGAACCTAAAACTGTTGGAAAAAAATAAAAGTCTATGTTTTAAAAGTTCAATAAAATAAAAAATTTCTAAAGATCTTTTTAGTCATACCTTATGTAAGATTGAGAAAACATCAATTACCCAAATAAAAAAATACTTGTATTAATCATTACCATTAGTAGTAGTTAGTAGTAGTAGTAGTAGAAGCTTGGAGAAGAAGGTTGATAAGGGTAAGGGGCGGGTTTAAAACCCCTCCCTCCATCCCCATCCCCATCCATACCCACGTACTTCCTGACACTGCTGCTGAGGGTAGTGGGCTATTGCTCTAAGAGTCCTGGCCACACTAAGAGTGCAAAGACAGACATTTCTGTTTCCATTGTAGCACTGACCATTTCCTTTGATAATCTGATTAAAATATCTGTCTCAGCCACCTGATTATCTGATCCAGGAAGACGAGAACCCTGTCATCTTCAACTTAATCATCCCAGCCTCTGGCACAATGCCAGGAACATGGTAGAGGCTCAATAAACGTCTGCTGATTGAATAGGAGAAGTGAAACAGGGACAGAGAGAGAGTCAGAGAGAGGGATAGATAGGTTCAGACAGACAGGAACGGAGAGAGGTGAGAAGCATCAATCATTAGTTTTTCATTGCCATCGCAACACCTTAGTTGTTCATTAACTGCTTTCTCACATGTGCCTTGACCGCAGGCCTTCAGCAGACCGAGCAACCCCTTGCTGGAGCCAGCGACCTTGGGTCCAAGCTGGCGAGCTTTTGCTCAAGCCAGATGGGTCCGCGCTCAAGCTGGCGACCTCAGGGTCTCGAACCTGGGTCTTCCGCATCCCAGTCCGATGCTCTATCCACTGCGCCACCGCCTGGTCAGGCAGGACCGTGTGTTTTTATTGGGGGAAAGTTCTTGATCTATAAAATGTTTTTAAGTAAATATAGCAAAGTGTTAACAGGTGTTTCATCTCAGTGGTAGGCTCTCAGTTGATCTCTGAATATTTTCATAAAACAAGAAGATTTTTACAAAGAAAGCCCACTAATATCAATTCCTGAAAGACTGGCTGGAAGGATATCAGACGCCTCTGGGTTTCTTCCAAATAGAATATCTTGAGCCTGTGACTGTAGATCCATTTCCTTAGGGATCCTGCATACCGGGGCACCCTGAAAAATAGTCAGTTGTAGACAATGCTGCCTAACCATTAGGTTACGCATGCTTGCTTGGTTATCTATCTGGAAATAGAGAGCCAGTCCAGCATGTGTTGTAAATATGGGATAAGGCATATATACAGAGCAAGTGAGGACACAAGAGGTAGAGATCAACAAGAAGCACTGATGATAGTAGACAGGACCTGTGTGAGCTGGAGGGCTAGAGAGCTGCCATTCATTACATGCTCCAGTGTCACCCTTTTCTCTCCCTCCTCCCTAGAAAGGGATATAGTATCTCAGTGATGTTCTCTTCCCACATGTTCAGCAAGGGGTGGGGGAATCACAGCTATCTGAATCCCTCAGACTAAGAAAATGTATGATGGAGTATATGGGGCATCAGCAAGTATTTAATGAACATTTGGTGAACGAATGAATGTGCATGAGGTTGCCTCATAGCTATATTACAGAAATATATTTTTTTGTGTTCAGAGGTCTCAAAAGTCTTTCACATACCATGTCAGAGACTGCCAGTTTGCCCCAATACCTCTCTTTCATTCATAATAAACACATATTTTTTAGCTCAATACATGGCCATCTGATGTAAGCATCCCATTCTTAGTGGAAGTGTCCTTAAAGAGACAGGGTGTACCCTTCTTCCACCTTCCTCCTCCTTGTGAGCTGGAATTCAGATGTGATGGCTGGAGCACAGGTGGTCATTTGGGGAAGTGAAATGGAAGCCACCTGCCAAGGACATTAGCACAAAAGGAGACAGTGACTGGCTCCTCCCACCAGGGAGTACCATGCTAGCCATAGACAGACTATTTCTGGACTTGTTGTACAAGGGAAATAAATAAACTTTTATTTTACTCAAAACTGCTGAATTTTAGTAAAATAAATTTCTGTTCTACTAAAAGCCACGATTGTACTGTTATAAATTTCTCTACACAATGCAGTCAAATATGATGCTAACAGATACACGTATACTATGTCCTTTCCCTAACTATAATCTTATAAAAATCTGTTATCATGCCCATTTTATAGGCAGTGAAGTGAGGTCCTTGGCTGACTCAAGGAAACAAAGAGACCAAGGCTTCGACGTCTGAGGTAAGTTCAGTGCTCTGTTCCTTACTCTGTGGTTGCACTGTGGTGTGACTGGTGGATTGTATACAAACAAATAAAATATATCAAGCAGGGACAGACAAGGTTTGGTGGGGAAGGAGTTCTATCAGAAACTGTGTATGTGCATGTGGGAGTAGGTGAAGCCAGGAAGGAGTGAAAAAGGGGAACCAAAGAAGAAGGAGAAGATGGCCTGGGTTACATGCAGGATGGCTTCAGAAAGTACACAGCAAGAAATATACATTTCAGCTCTTTGCATTCCTTTTCTTTTTAAGTCACTTTTAATAATACTATATCTATAAAACTACAGTTGTGCCTGACCAGGCGGTGGCGCAGTGGAGCGTCGGACTGGGATGCAGAAGACCCAGGTTCGAGACCCCGAGATCACCAGCTTGAGCGCGGCCCATCTGGCTTGAGCAAAAAGCTCGCCAGCTTAGACCCAAGGTCACTGGCTCCAGCAAGGGGTGGTTCAGTCTGCTGAAGGCCCGTGGTCAAGGCACATGTGAGAAAGCAATCAATGAATAACTAAGATGTTGCAACGGCAATGAAAAACTAATGATTGATGTTTCTCATCTCTCTCAGTTCCTGTCTATCCCTATCTATCCCTCTCTCTCTGTCCCTGTAAAAAAACAAAAACAAAAAAAACTACAGTTGTGAAGTTCTCTATCATAATTATATAGTTTTATTAACATTTGAAACCAAAAATTATATAGCCTTGGTAAAAATCAGGGCCTGCACAGCTAATTGATCTAAAATTTACCTTATACCCTTTTTATTTAAACATGTCTTTTAAGAATAATCTGGGTACTTGGTTGTCTCTGCCTAATTCATTTTTAAAATATGAGTCATCTTTTATCCACAAAGCTTTTTAAAAATTTTCTGATTATAAGTATACTTTGATTGTAAAAGAAATTAGAAAATAAAGAAAACCTAAAAGTAGAAAAATTTTCTGGAAGGTTTTATTTGATTTTCATTCTAATGGAAACTAACAATCAAAAATTATTTTTTTGAGCCTGACCAGGCGGTGGCGCAGTGGATAAAGCGTTGGACTGAGATGTGGAGGACCCAGGTTTGAGACCCCGAGGTCGCCAGCTTGAGCGCGGGCCCATCTGGCTTGAGCAAAAGCTCGCCAGCTTGGACCCTAGGTCGCTGGCTCCAGCAAGGGGTGGCTCGGTCCGCTGAAGGCCCGCGGTCAAGGCACATGTGAGAAAGCAATCAATGAAGAACTAAGGTGTCGTAACAGCAAGGAAAAACTAATGATTGATGCTTCTCACCTCTCTCCGTTCCTGTCTGTCTGAACCTATCTATCCCTCTCTCTGACTCTCTCTCTGTCCCTGTAAAAAAAAAGAAAAAACTTTAAAAAAATTATTTTTTTGACTTTGAATAGCCAAAGCAATCCTGGGAAAAAGGACCAAAGCTGAAAGCATCTCATTCCCTGATTTCAAATTATATTACAAAACCATAGTAATCAAAACAGTATGATATTGGCATAAAATAGACATAGGTCAATAAAACAAAAGGGCCTGAAATAAATCCACACACATATGCTCAATTAATTTATGAGACAGAAGCCAACAATATACAATGAGGAAAGGACACCTCTTCAGTAAATGGTGTGGGAAAACTGGATAGCAGCATGCAAGAGAATGAAATGAACCACTATTTTATAACATATCGTTTTTATATATCAAAGGTAGTCACCTTTTCCATTAGGGTTATTATCTTTGCTATTATGTTTAGAAAGTCCTTCCCCACACCAAGATTGCAAAAATACACCCCTTCTGTAATACTATACTACTTTCATTTTTTTATTTTCAACCTCTAGGACTTATCTTGATATAAGAAACTGGGTAAAGGTTCAGCTTTATACTTTTACCAGAAGTTGTCTCTCATCACCACTTTTAAAATAATCCATCTTACCCCTGTTATTTCAAATGATTCCTTTATTTTATACCAAATATTTACATACACTTGTGTCTAATTCAGGGCTCTCTAACCTTTTCCATAAATTTGATTGTTTACTCCTGTGCCAGTAACATACTGTTTTAATTGCATATAGTTTTGCAATTTGTTTTAATATTGCAAAACTCTTTTCTTCATTGATTTTCAAGAATGTCCTTAGTCTCACATGTTTAATCCCTCTAGATTATTTATTCCTCTACATTAAGTTTCGAATGGTCTTGTCAGATTTCCCCAAGTCCTACCAGCCAATTCAATTGCACTAAATTTCTATGTTAATTTCAAACAATTAGGTCTTCTTCTCATCTAAGAAGCTCATTTATTCACATTTACAGCACCCCCCCAATTTAATATTTAATATGAAAAAAGGGCAACACATCTTTTATCCTAAAGATGTCTCTTTGTGCTATCAAAAAGGCCTAACACTGCAAAATAGTAGCAATGTCTTTATATTTGGAATGTTTCCATAGCTCCAAAACACTCATCTCTATTATCTAGAGCAGTGGTTCTTAACCTTTTTTGAGGTACCGAACCCACCAGTTTCATATGCACATTCACCGAACCCTTCTTTAGTGATAAATAAAATATGATTTTTTTTTCAAATTCAAGACATACGTATATGGTTTTTTGCTGGTGCACAAAACGAGCCGTGCATGAACATCACCTTGCTCAAAGAACAAAACCAACAAAGTGCATGAACTCACAACAAATTACGGTATTACTTTATTCTGGCCTCCGTGGTAGAGGCTTCTCCGAACCACTGAGACCAACTCATCGAACCCCTAGGGTTCGATAGAACCCAGGTTAAGAACCACTGATCTAGAGGGTGTAAATTGTATACCGTCGTAAGATTACTCCTTCAAACTCCAAGGCCAGTGCTAGAGAAAGAAGGCCTCAAACTGCTGAGCGTAGCCGAAGTGTAACTAGGAATGACGCTAACCAGACCTCCCCTCACACATTTTAACTGGCCGCGAAGCCACACCGCTGCTGCAGCCTGCTCGATGCCATCTGGAGTTCATGAATCATTATCTACAGGACACAAGTTATGCTTTCCAAACCACAGCCCCATATCCTGGGCAGTGGTCCAACAAGGAGCAGGGGATGTGACAGTGTGCCTGGCACGTGCTGAGAGAACAGGCACCTACCTTCAGGATAAGAAGTGCCCCTTCCAAGGGCAGCGAAGGGACCACCAACCAGGCCCCAGGGCCAGGGAGAACGAAGTGCAGTCCACACTTGACCCACACAGGCGACTGCACCCTCTGGAAAGCAGGGAGTAGGCTTCGGGACCACAAGTTAGATTTCCAGGCGCGGGTGGCCAGAGAAACTGTAAGCCTTTGCTGAGCTCATGCACGGTATGCAAAACAGTGGCCTGCAGGCCAGGTTTGGCCCACAGATGTGTTTTCCTTGGCCTGAACAAGGTTGGACCATTTTTTTTTTTTGGAACCCACATTTAACAATTTAGAGATTTCCTGTATTTTCTCTTTAAAACTTAAAAAGTCTGGCCACACTTTGCCTGCATTCCGGTCCGGCGACACATGGTGAGAGCTTAGCAGGTCATCACACCCACCGACTGGCTGGTGTAGAGGGTGTCCAGGTCCCTCCACTAACAAAACATCGCCAGTCTTTATTCCCCTATCAAAGTATTTATTAAAAAAGAAAAAGACAGAGTAAACTGTACGTAGGGGAGGGAAGATACACAAAAAATAATCTAGAAGCTTAAAATGCTGTCCTTGATAGTTTGTATTTCTAACAGTCTGGGAATTTGACGTGGCAAAAGAAAGCTGAGAAAAATTTAGAGACAATATTCAATTTATCACTTGAAGTTCTTTAAGGTAAAGTCATACGGCACCCTTTTGGGTGGATTCAAAAAATATATTTTATTTTTAAAAGAAATAGGGAAAAATTCTCATTATAAAATAGATGTCATGGAGATACAATATACAGAATGGTGACTACAGTTAATAATACTGTATTGAGTATTTGAAAGTTACTAAGAGAGTAGATCTTTAAAGTTCTCATTACAAGAAAACAATTTGTATGTAACTATGTGTGGTGATGGATGTTTCCTCCTCTCATTGTGATGATCATTTTGAGACAAGTTTCCAATGGATAAATTGTAAAGTCCCCTCATCAGTTTCTTTTCAGTCACCTGGATCATCGGAGGTCACTGCCATCTGAATTAACACCCAGAGTCCAGTACTGCAGCTTTCATTTTTTCCCCTTTTTCCATTAAGTTCTTTGCCAACATAAGCTTAGCTTTCAAGTTTCATTCTATTATATTCACATATCATCCCTTCCCACCCTGAAATTGGGAAAAGTAAGAAAAATGCACCAATATACTTGAGCCAAATCCTACTGTTATATAATGAACATTAACAGTGTGACAAAATAGATGGATTAAAATAATCAATTTAGGTACGAACTAAGTATAAAAAGACATTTTTGAGACTATTAGAATAAAATAAAACAGAACATACACTGGGTATTACATGATACTGAGGAGTTATTGTTCATTTTATTTGGTATGATAATGGTGGTGGTGGTGGTGGTGGTGGTGTGTGTGTGTGTGTTCCTATCTGTGATACTTCAAAAAAGAAGTAAACACCATGGGTTTGCAATCACGTGGGATATCACAAGATTTACAGTCTTTCACAGTTCTAACAGACTTTAAACATCACCTCGTCCAGACATGGGGAAAACATTTCCATTTGCAGGCCAACTCCAATTTAATAATGCTGTGCTGAGAAGAAACTTTGGTCTTTATGAGTCAAAGAAAAATAAAAGTGGCGATCCATTAACAATGCTGGCCAAGGGCACAAGTCAGGAGAGCGGGCCATATGTACAACTATCAGTCACCTTGAGAACCTCCAGTCTAGTGGGCTTTGGGGGAGCTTATTACTTGTCAAGTCAACTCATTATTTCTTTAGACAACTCTGTTCATTAAGTTACCTTTTATATTTTAAGCTGAAATCTTGTTTTCTGTAGCTTACAACCACATGACATAATGATTAAGTTTAGTTCCATTTTAACACGACAGTGTTTGAACTGTTTGGGAACACTCTCTCGTCCTTTCCAAGTCTAAAACATCACCCGTTTCTTCACTCCTCACATGGCACGGTCCCCCACCCCCATCCTCACCACTCGCCACTAAAAGGCACCAATTTGTCTCTGACCCTATTCCAACAGTCTGTTGATGTCATGTTGTCAAAACATAAATCCCCAAAAATGCCTTTACTGAGTTCAAATTTTGGTTTTCTCTGCTTTCATTTTTAATTCAGATGTTCTATCTTGAGCTCAATTTGGTTAGTCTGTTGAAGCCTTCTAAAATCTTTCTAGTTATCTGCCACATCTGGGTTGATTTAAATGGATTTCTCAGAGTATACCATCTTCCCATGTTTCTAGGTCCTGGCATGCTCCTAGCCAGAGAGACTACTAAAAAAGACTCAGAGGGGGATGTGGTGGGAAACACAGGGGAGAAGGTATTCAGGGGGACACTAGAATCTATGTACACCCAATAAATTAAAATAAAATTTTTAAAAAAGACTCAAAGTACCCTTTCTGATCCTTTAGTGCCTTCTCAAATCCATCTACAGACTTTGTTTTTTAATCTTAATTTATTTTATTAGTGAATTTATTGGGATGACACTGGTTCACAAAGCCATACGGATTCAAGTGTACAACTCAACAAAACATCTGCATACTGCATCGTGCACCCATCGCCCAAAGTGAAGTCTCTTTCTGTTTCCACTTGTCCCCTCTTTGTCCGCCTCCACCAACCTCCCACCCCCTTTCCCTCTGGCTATTGCCACGCTGTTGTCTGTGTCTCTGTGTTAAGTATATGTTTTGTTGGCTAATCCCTTCACCTTCTTTCATCCAGTCCCCTCGCTGCTCTCCCCTCTGGCAGCTGTGAGTCTGTTCCATGTATCCTTGCCTTTGTTTCTATTTGTCAGTTTATTTTGTTCGTTGGTTAACGCGTAGTACTTACACATCTATAGACTTTTTTTTTCCCCCACAGAGACAGAGAGAGAGTCAGAGAGAGGGATAGATAGGGACAGACAGACAGGAACAGAGAGAGATGAGAAGCATCAATCATCAGTTTCTTTCGCTGTTGCGATATCTTAGTTGTTCGTTGATTGCTTTCTCATGTGTGCTTTGACTGCGGGCCTTCAGCAGACTGAGCAACCCCTTGCTGGAGCCAGCGACCTTGGGTCCAAGCTGGTGAACCTTCGCTCAAGCCAGATGAGTCCACGCTCAAGCTGGCGACCTCGGGGTCTCGAACCTGGGTCCATCCACATCCCAGTCCGACGCTTTATCCACTGTGCCACCACCTGGTCAGGCTACATCTATAGACTTTCATTCTTACAACTGAGACTTGAGGGACAATAAGCCACACACTATGAGACAACTTGTCCTCATTGGCAGAAATGAAATATAGGCCACCACAAATTGGCTCAACATAAGTACCAAAGGAGGATTTAGTCATTTACTCAACATGTGTTGCAAGGATCGACTGGGCAATTGAGAAAATGAGAATGAATGACATTGTAACCTTGTCAACAAGTACATAGTAACTCAAAAGTTAAATATACAAATAAGGCAAGTGAAGTGATCAGTGAAATACAAAGAGCTATGGGAGTTGAGAGAAGGGGTGAGTTTTCTTTGGTTGAGTTGAGGAGGTGGCAGAGAAGGCAGCAGAAAGGAAGTGAAATTAGAACAACTTAACAGGAAGCAAGGGCACATGGGACTGGAAGAGTGGAGAAGTGAGAAAAGAATAAATACCAACGGGTTGAGTCATTTCATCTGGTTGAAGCATAGGGCTCATGAATCAAGTTTGGAAAAACACAAAGAGGCAAAGCTGAATGAGACTGCATTCTATATCAAAGCGTATTTACACCAAATACCATGCAACCCATCACAAGACTCCAAGTGGTGTAAAAGAAAAAAGAGCCCCCCCCAAAAAAACAAAACTTAGGCAAGAGAAGAAAAAAAGAAATAAGTAAATAAACAGGGATAAAGAGAGAAAAGTAAAGGCTGAGAAGGAACGAGGGTAAATATTGTGTTCCACTAACAGGAGGCTCCTCCACTATTAATTTCCCTTTCTTTTTATTTTTTTTTCTTCTTTTCCACTTGAAAGGAGGGGAGATAAGACTCCCACATGTGCCCCGATCGGATCCACCTGGTACCCCCTGTCTGGGGCTGATGCTCTGTCCATCTGGGGACATGCTTGCAACTGAGCTACTTTTAGTATCTGAGGCAAAGGCTCATGGCGTCATCCTCAGCACCCTGGGGCTGATGTGCTGGAACCAGTGGAGCCATAGCTGCGGGCGGGAGAAGAAGAGAGACAGAAAAAGAGAATGGGGAGGGGAAAAGGTGAAGAAACAGATGGACACCTCTCCTGTGTGCCCTGACCGGGAATTGAACCCAGGAAACAAACACACCAGGCTGACACTCTACCACTGAGCCAACCAGCCAGGACCAATTTCCCTTTCCTGACATTGAAATGAACTGGTTTGCAGCTTCTCTCCACTCCTGAGATGAATCTTCAGCCTGAGGTTCCTAATCCTTGTCTTCCATCTCCCTGTGTCCTTTGTCAAATGCCACTTCCACCCTCAGCAAGAGTCCCTATGACTGATCCCTAAGGAATGTTGGCAGAAGTAAAGCATGATGTTCAGAGAACAGTTCAATGTCTATAACATACCTCGTAACAAAGGGAGAATCAAATTATCTTCTTTCTACTCACCTGAGGGAAGGGAAAGGGGGATGTGAAGAGGGAGCCTAGAGAAATATGTGTGGAGATGTAAACCACAGAACAGGGAATACAGTCAATAATATCGTAGTAACTGTGTATGGGCCAGGTGGGTACTTGAAACACTGGGGGACCACTCTGTAAAGCACATGATCGTCCAACCACTATGCTGTACACCTGAAACTAATACAGAATAATACCGAATATAAACTGCAATTGAAAAATTAAAAGAAAAAAAGGTATGAGTATAGGGAGGGACTGTGAACCCTGGAGAGCCACACAATTAACCTAAGGGACTCAGGCCTTCCTGTTCATTCACTCATTCAACTACTCATTCATTCACTTATCCCTCACCCTCCCTGCCTCCCTCCCTCCCCTGCTGCCACACATCCAGTGCCACATAAATACAAAGCAAACTCCAACATTGTACTCCTGAGGTCTCAGTTTACACGTCACCTCATCCTTGTGATTAACCTAGGCCCACACATGGCATCCTGGAATTTCCCTTTCAAAACACACCGCAGTGGGCCCTGGCTGGTTGGCTCAGCGGTAGAGCATCAGCCCGGTGTGTGGAAGTCCTAGGGATTCCCAGCCAGGACACACAGGAGAAGCGCCCATCTGCTTCTCCACCCTTCCCCCTCCCCTTTCTCTATATTTCTCTTCCCCTCCCACAGCCAAGGCTCCATTGGAGCAAAGTTGGCCTGGGCGCTGAGGATGGCTCCATGGCTTCTGCCTCAGGTGCTAGAATGGCTCCAGTTGCAATGGAGCAACGCCCCCTGGTGGGCATGCCAGGTAGATCCCAGTCCGGCGAATGTGGGAATCTGTCTGTCTGACCCACCCCACCACCACCACCACCCGCCCTTCTCACTTCGGAAAAATAAAAGAAAAAAAACATCACAATGTGACTTCTCATTCATTAACTCCTCTGCCAGGTTGCCAGCTCCAGCCTCTTACTCCTGTATCCCTAGGCCCTAGCACAGGATAAACACCTCAGTAAATAACTATTTAATGAATAAAGAACACACCGCACAGAAACGTGGTCTCACTTGAATTCCTTAGAATTTTGTAAGATATAGCCAAGGTTGCTAACTATTCACCAAAGTTCATTTTCTCCAAGTCTTTTTTGGGACACAGCTACATCCTTTTCTAACCTCCCTTGTAGGCAGGTGCACACACACCTGAGTTCTGGTCAATGTAATGTGAGTGGAAGTGACGGGGTCACTTCCAAGCTGACCCATAAACACCCTCCCCTGCTTTGCTCCCAAGCACCTTTCTTCTTCTGGCTGGCTGGACTGGAGATGAACCCCTCAGGTAATCTCAGAAGTCACATGTCAATACCTGGGGTCCTGTGTGGAAAAGAGTGACCCTGCTTATCTACCCATAAGGAACTAAACATTTCTTATATTTACATTTAGGAGTCTGTATGTTACAATCATCTAACTAATTAAGGAGTAAAGTACAACTAAAATTAAGCTCTCCTAACCTCTATCAGCCAGCAACTGTCACGTCCCTAAAGAGATACAGAGGCCATTCAGAGGTCAGTACGTATGATTGAACAAAAGTTTTGTTTGCTCGTGAACATCAGGAAAAAATAGTAACTTTGCCTTGGGCTTGCCTGGGCTGGGGCCCCAGCCACAACAGAGCGTGGGTGAACCCCACTGATGTCAGAACTCTGCTGGCCTCGCCTCCTCTCCAAAGTACAGGGCACGCCCCACCGATCTTGGACAAATGCCCAACAGCCTTCTGGAGTAGTCTGGCCCTGGCCTCATCTGTGCTTACTTTGCAAAAATGCCACAAAACACTGCCTTGTTGTTTGTAAGGAAGAAGCTGCCAAAAGCATTTTCAAAAAGCCACAACAACCTGCACTGCCACAGAACAACGCGTCACTAAACAGCTCGCCTTCTGAATAGAGGATAGAGGTACAACCTCAGGCACAAGTCATACCCCATGGCAAAGCTCTTCTTACACTGCAGGCGTCTGGCTCTTTCTGTTGTCTCTACTGAACATGAGAGACCTCAGAGAGAACGCCTCTCCTTGATGGACTGAAACATTTAGGTAATTAAATTACTTAAGAGAATTAGTAGCACGTACTCCCTATAATTGCTTGTTCGACCCAGGTCTAGGAAACTATTAAAAGGGTAAATTATTGACTAACTCATTCTTCAGTGCAGGTTTGTTTGAGATCTTCTCAATATAGTGGTTCTTACCTTTTAGGGATCACATACCCTTTTAATAATTTGGTGAGATATCTTGACCCTTTCACAAAAAAACTATATATCTGCAAGTGCACACGCATATCACACACATTTTCAGGCACATACAGGATGCTCAGCTCATCCATGAGCCCCAGTTCATGGACACACCAAGGCAGAGGTCAGCCACCTTTTCCTCTAAAGGACCAGACAGTGAATATTTTTTACTATTTGGACCTCATACAATCTCTGTCACAATTACTTGACTCTTGAGTTGTAGTGCAAAAGTTGGCATGGCTATGTTCCAACAAAAGTTTATTTATAGACACTGAAATCTGAGTTTCATATAATTTTCACATCACTAACTATTATCCTTCATTTATTTTCAGCCATTTAAAAAAATGAAAACATTCTTAGTTGGTAGTTTGTCCAAAAAAAAAGGTGACAGACCATAGCTGGTCAACCCCTGCTATAGAGCTTGGGTTCTAGATATAAAACATACACACTTGCTCTTTATTTTTACCTACTTCTAGTAGAAATTTCACATCTCCTTCCAGTATGGGTGTAGGCTGCAACTGCAGTAGTGTCAACAGTGACTGTGACTTGGCTACCCGCAAAAATCCCAGGGACGTTCACACCACATCAGTTTCAAACAACACAGACTACTGATCATGCTCATTGCTATTTTTAAATGATGGCCATTATCAGATCTTCTCTTGTATCTTGATTTTTAAATATGTTGCCAAAGAAGCACATATATTATTAGATCACAAACTTGATTTTTAATATTTTGATGATTGTATTTCCATATCACAGATTGCCTAACCCAATACATTTTATTTTATGGGTTTAATAAACAGAACTCTGAGAAGCAGTCCTGGAGCTTTCACTAGATACCAGCGGGGTCCACGGGACAGAAAAGGTTAAGGGGACTGAGCGTCGCCTACCAGAGCGTTCACATCTTCCGTTTTGTGGATGAGCATTCGTATCTCCTCTGGATCACCGCTGAAGATGGCCTGGACCAGTGGTGGCTGTAAACACAGGAGAATCTGAATTACAACTACAACTAAATACATATGATTGCATTCAGAAGCAGGTGCTTAGAAAATTTGCTCCCAAAAGGTTAATTCAACAATTATCAGTTGGCAGACAAAGATGAATATGGCTCAGACCCACCCTCACTAGAAGTCTAGTGGGGGAGATTTTTGCATAAAGAAGTATCTATAATACAATCTGAAAGCCATGACACAGTCGCATCTAACCTGGGGCTATGAGTATAACATGAAAATCACTGATATTTGAAAACTGTCCTTGACAAGCCCTTAAATTCACCATTAAGGAAACTACCAAACCCATGGTTTTGTACATAGTGTCCCTCAATTGTCCCCACCTTCATTAGACAATGCTCCCTGGCACCCGCGAACAAATCCATTTCTAGAGGATGTCAATGGCCACGTTTCTAGCCTCCTAAATACTTCTTTGCCAATGTTTGGAAAACCTTTGAATTCATTCCCGAACACCTCCCATAGCTTTAGCCAACAAGCACTGAGTATTCTAAACCTGATTACAACGCACTGCCTGTTCAAAGTCTGCAGCATAAAGGTGGGTGAGGAGGGGGAAAGAGGGGCATTACTGAGCGCTTACTATGGAACACGCCTACGTTAAACAACACCCAACACATAGCAGAAGGATTAACCAAGTGTGATGCAAACACAAGTAGCTGAATGAGAAACTAGCTCTTCTTGGGTGGCAGGTAGAGTGAGGGGAGAAGGGTACCCAGAAGAGCGTCATGGAAGGCACCTTAATGACTATGAGTTTGCAAACAGGGAAGGAGGGGCATTTCGCGCAGAGATGCGGGGGGTATGCAAAGGTGTGAGCAGACAAAGAACCAGCTATGTTAGAAACGCTGCCATCAACCTGGTGAGCAGGCTGTGGGGTAAAAGAAGAAAAGTGGTGGGCTCTGGGTTTGGTGCTGGGCTTCCCCAGGTGGTGAAGAGCCCTGTCAAAGCCAGCTCCACCGCCTGCCACCTCCACGCGGAGCTCGTGTGTGATGGGCTGACCATGCTCTCTGCTGCCCAACCCCTTACAGGATTGTGACTAGAAACAAATCAGACAAGGAATGGGCGGACCCTCTGTAGCCATATAACCCCATACAAATAACATGTTTTCATTAAGAAAAGGTTTAACAATGCAAATATGGAATATTTGATCATTTCTTTCAAACCTTAAACACCTTGGCAAATAGACACACACACTTTCGCTCTTTCACTCACTTTTGTTAATACTTTGGTCCTAGCAGGCAATTAGATGACAGCAGTTTCCCACACTTGCCTGATCATAAGAATCACCCGAGATGCTTGTTAAAACAGTAGTCCCAGACCCCTTCTCTGCAGATTCTGGTTAAGTAGAGCTGGGGTGTGGGCCTGTGAATTTAGATTATTAATAAATGCCCACTTAATTCATAGGAACTGGGGAGCACCGCCCTAAGGCAATATCATTGACATCACCTGCCTCAACCTCTTCCTGTGCTATCTGAGAATCCAAGTCCTCATTTTTCCTATAAATTGTCTTTCCTCCCTTTTTTTTTTTTTTTTTACCACTCAGTTGCCTTTCTTACAGGTTTTAATGGTGTTCCTTGTTAATTGGGAGGACCAAGATAAGTATTGCCAGTGGGATATAGTAAGATTCCTTGAGCAAACACTATACAAAAAATATTAAATTGCAGATAAATATTTCAATATGCCAGGAACTTGTCTGCAGTTTTCTCCTCTGCCATAAAAGTTTCCAGGAACTGAACAGATTTTTTTTTCCAAAAATATTCTCTCAAGTCTACCTTCCTGCCAAGGTGCATGATTCAAAGATATGTTCTCAATTTGCCAACAATTCAGTTGCAGGAAAGAAGTCTTGAAAAGAATCCAAGTTTTTTACTAGCTCAGTGTCAGCTGGTTGCTCTACCTAGACAAAGAGAGCCTTCCACTGCTTGCTGACTATCTCCTAACCAAGGCCCTGGGTCATCTGCCCCGTGGCCAGACTACATTTCACATAAAACACAGAGTCTGACACAAACTCAGGATTTCAGCAAAAATGCTGAATCTTGTTCAGCTGCTTCATCATTCTCCATCTGCTGTGCTCCTGGCCAAATGCTTGCATGCACTTTTCTGCCTTTATGAATCCTAAGAGGAAACAAATTACAAACCCCAATAACCATAGGATGACAAGCAGAGGCAGAGTCCAACAAGAGTCTAGTGTTAAATCAACAGTAATCAATCAACAGTTGAGAAGTGAAGATGCTGAGGAACAAGCCCAGCCCAGCAGTCAACACCCCGCTGACCGGTCACTTTAAGGAAACACAGCTAGGTAAGAAAAGCCTCTCATCATTCATAAGTGTAAGGAATGTGTACAGACATTCTATTGCATTCAGTCCTCACACTTCTCAAGAAAGACAAGGGTTCCAAGCCATGGCTGGAATGTTCCCAAGGAAAGCCACCCTGACAAAGCTGCCAGACAAGGACACCAGCACAGTCCTTTAGAAGGGAGTGGTGTAGAGAGCTTCCCAAACACTTCTTGGCACAGTCCATGAGGCTGGTTTGAAGGGTATCATCAATGCAAAGAGGTTGGTGTGCACACTTGTCCAACACCTCTGGGTCCAGCTCTGTAAAAGCTGCTTTGGAACGTACTATCAATGCATAGAATTTCCAGCACCCACTGGGAAGTAGACATTGAGCTATTGTAACTCTTCCAATTCTGCAGTCACAGAATATACATAGATATACCCACATGTACATGCCTACATTTGCACGGGCATCTACAATCATGTGTGTACACCCAGAGGTATATGTTGATTCATATACAAATTCACTCTGTGCAGAATAGAAAAGTGCCTGTTTCTTAAAGTCTTGCTCAATGGACATCTCTAGCCCCAGCTAGGCCATGTGGCCACTGTGACGTCATTGTCTTCACAATTGTGCATCCAAGCATCATGGGATTCCAAATTAGAACTATGAGACACATGTTTTGCTTGAAACGGAAGCTGTGTGTTTGCATGGACGTAATTCTTAAGCTAAATTACTATGACTCTTGAGCAAATTAGTATTTTTTAAAAAAACATTATGGGTGTTTCTTTTTTTCTCCACACTCCCAAATAAAACATGTCCAGAAAGCACTTTGGCATTCCCTTTATGGGATTTTTATCAATTCTGCTGTTTTATTTTTCCCTAAGTATGAACACTTTACTCTGAGAATAAATATTTGGAAGAAGATATATCTAACTACTGTCTTAAGTACATAATTTTAAGAAAGAAGAACTATTCTAATTACAATATTCTTGCTTATAAGTACAAAGTACTTATACTGTATTAATGACTAATTGGCAACAAATGTATCTTTTGGGCTTTTGCTGTGACCTTAATAAGGTTCAGAAGCAAAGTCTTACTTGAAAAAGAGCAGAGGTCTAAGCCTTTCTTTTTGATGTTTTTATGAGTCCTTCTTTTTTATGTTCCCCACATTCACCACTAGCACATACAAAATAGGAGTGCCTTGTGTGCACCAGGGTACAAAGTTGATAAATACAGTCATAATAAGGGTCAAAGTTATGAAAAGTGAATAGTGGCAGAAAAAGAGAAAGATTCTAATGCCATGAAAACTTTGATTATCATTCCCTAAAGAAATTTAAACTCAAGAGAGGTATGCAATAATTTCAGCTTCAATTACTAGAATTTTAAAGCATGCTTAGGAGCTGTAAACTGGAAATGATTGCCATGTGCTATGGATATTGTCACAGTCCCGCAGGTAGGTTCAGAGTTATAGGAATACTTCCTGGGCCTACTCTACCAATGACAGAAGTGGGATTCAATATTCAGATAGGACCTGTCCTATTTCAACATAACCAACTACCCGTCAGGAGTATTGACAGCTGTCTTCTAGAGGTGACAGTCTGTATTTGACCCTCCTAAGATGGAGAAGTGCAGAGCAGAGAGACCACTTGAATTTGGCAGCCATTACAAACTATGTAGCTAACCTTACTAACATTAGGAACTGAAAATTTATCAGCAAAATGTTAGTTTCTTTATGCACATCTCCTATAAGCCCACACAATACATTTTTCTATTTTATCCTCAGTCTTTGAAAACAAGTATGTAGAGAAAATACCTAACTTCCACAAATAAGATACTAAAACCCATACTGATCCAGTCTTCTCAAATTTTGCAGTAGAGTTACAATTCCACTAGGGGGAGCAAGATGGCAATTTGTTACCTGTAAATAAGAGTAAATGCTCAGGTTCTGTAATTAAGAAAAGTTAGGATTTGTCTTTTTATTCTGTTCATATTGTCTTTAGCTGTGCAAAAGCATTTTAGTTTGATATAGTCCCATTTGTTTATCCTGTCTTTTATTTCATTTGCCTGTGGAGATAAATCAGCAAATGTATTGCTTCGATGGATGTCGGAGAGTTTACTGCCTATGTTTTCTTCTAGAATGCTTATGGTTTCACGGCTTACATTTAAGTCCTTTATCCATTTTGGGTTTGTTTTTGTGCGTGGTGTAATTTGGTGGTCTAGTTTCATTATTTTGCAGGTAGCTGTCCAGTTTTCCCAACACCATTTGTTAAAGAGACTGTCTTTACTCCACTGTATGCTCTTACCTCCTTTGTCAAATATCAATTGTCCAGAGAGATGTGGGTTTATTTCTGGGTTCTCTGTTCTGTTCCATTAATCTATGTGCCTGTTCTTATGCCAGTCCCAAGCTGTTTTGAGTACAACAGCCTTGTAGTATAACTTGATATCAGGAAGTGTAATACCTCCCACTTTATTCTCCTTTTTCAAGATTGCTGAGGCTATTCGTGTTCTTTTTTGGTTCTATATAAATTTTTGGAATATTTGTTCTATATCTTTGAAGTATGTCATTGGTATTTTAATTGGTATTGCATTGAATTTGTAAATTGCTTTGGGTAATATAGACATTTTAATGATGTTTATATTTCCTAACCATGAACATGGTATATGCTTCCACTTGTTTGTGTCTTTCTTAATTTCTTTTATCAATGTTTTTTTTATTAACTTTAATGGGGTGACACCAATAAATCAGGGTACATATGTACAATGAAAACATCTCCAGATTATCTTATCATTCAATTGTGTTGCATACCCATCACCCAAAGTCAAATTGTCCTCTGTCACCTTCTATCTGGTTTTCCCTGTGCCCCTCCCCTTCTCCCTATCCCACCCTCCACCCCGTAACCCCCACACTCTTGTCCATGTCTCATAGTCTCACTTTTATGCCCCACCTATGTATGAAATCATGCTGTTCTCAGTTTTTTTTTTCTGATTTACTTATTTCACTCCGTATAATGTTATCAAGGTACATCCATTTTGTTGTAAATGATCCGATGTCATCATTTCTTATGGCTGAGTAGTATTCCATAGTATATATGTACCATAGCTTTTTAATCCACTCGTCTTCTGACGGACACTTGGGCTATTTCCAGATCTTCGCTATTGTGAACAATGCTGCCACGAACATGGGGGCACATTTCTTCTTTTCAAACAGTGTTATGGTGTTCTTAGGTATATTCCTAAAAGTGGGATAGCTGGGTCAAAAGGCAGTTCGACTTTTAATTTTTTGAGGAATCTCCAAACTGTTTTCCACAGTGGCTGCACCAGTCTGCATTCCCACCAGCAGTGCAGAAGGGTTCCCTTTTCGCCGCATCCTCACCAGCACTTATTCTGTGTTGTTTTGCTGATGAGTGCCATTCTGACTGGTGTGAGGTGATATCTCATTGTGCTTTTAATTTACATTTCTCTAATGATTAGTGATGTTGAGCATTTTTTCATATGTCTTTTGGCCATCTGTATGTCTTCTTTGGAGAAATTTCTATTCATTTCTTTTGCCCATTTTTTGATTGGATTGTTTGTCTTCCTGGTGTTGAGTTTTATAAGTTCTTTATAAATTTTAGTTATTAACCCCTTATCAGATGTGCTGTCGAATATGTTCTCCCATTGTGTGGTTTGTCTTTTTATTCTGTTCTTATTGTCTTTAGCTGTGCAAAAACTTTTTAGTTTGATATAGTCCCATTTGTTTATCTTGCCTTTTATTTCATTTGCCCGTGGAGATAAATCGGCAAATATATTGCTGCTACAGATGTCGGAAAGCTTGCTGCCTATGTTTTCTTCTAAGATGCTTATAGTTTCACGGCTTATGTTTAAGTCTTTTATCCATTTTGAATTTGTTTTTGTGAATGGTGTAAGTTGATGGTGTAGTTTCAGTTTTTTGTAGGTAGATGTCCAATTTTCCCAGCACCATTTGTTAAAGAGGCTGTCTTTACTCCATTGTATGTTCTTTCCTCCTTTGTCAAATATCAGTTGTCCATAAAGATGTGGGTTTATTTCTGGGTTCTCTGTTCTGTTCCATTCATCTATAGGCCTGTACTTATGCCAGTACAAAGCTGTTTTGAGTACAATAGCCTTGTAGTATAACTTGATATCAGGAAGTGTGATGCCTCCCACTTTATATTTCCTTTTCAAGATTGCTGAGAATATTTGTGTTCTATTTTGGTTTCATATAAATTGTTGGAATATGTGTTCTATATCTTTGAAGTATGTCATTGGTATTTTAATGGGTATTGCATTGAATTTATAAATTGCTTTGGGTAATACAGACATTTTAATACCTATATAGATAATTGATATTTGACAAAGGAGGAAAGAACATACAATGGAGTAAAGACAGCCTCTTTAACAAATGGTGCTGGGAAAATTGGACATCTTTTATCAATATTTTATAATTTTCTGAGTACAAGTCTTTAACCTCCTTGGTTAAATTTACTCCTAGGTACTTTATTTTTTTGTTGTTGCAATAGTGAAGGGGATTGTATCCTTAATTTCTCTTTCTGACATTTCATTGTTCGTGTATAGAAATGCCTGTGATTTCTGTGTGTTAATTTCATATCCTGCCACTTGCTGAATTTGTTTATAAGGTCCAGTAGTTTTTTGACTGACCCATTAGGGTTTTCTATATACAGTATCATATCATCTGCAAATAATGATAGTTTTACTTCTTCTTTTCCAATTTGGATGCATTTTATTTCTTCTTCTTGCCTGACTGCTGTAGCTAGGACTTCCAGTACTATGTTGAATAAGAGTGGTGAAAGGGGACACCCCTGCCTTGTTCCTGATTTTAGTGGGAGAACATATTCGACAATACATCTGATAAAGGGTTAATAACCAAAATTTATAATGAACTTGTAAAACTCAACACCAGGAAGACAAACAATCCAATCAAAAAATGGGCACAAGAAATGAATAGAAATTTCTCCAAAGAAGACATACAGATGGCCAATAGGCATATGAAAAAATGCTCAACATCACTAATCATTAGAGAAATGCAAATTAAAACCACAATGAGATATCACCTCACACCAGTCAGAATGGTGCTCATTAACAAAACAACACATTATATGGCGAGGCTTTGGAGAAAAGGGAACCCTCCTGCACTGCTGGTGGGAATGCAGACTGGTGCAGCCACTGTGGAAAACAGTATGGAGATTCCTCAAAAAATTAGAAATGGAACTTCCCTTTGACCCAGCCATTCCACTTATAGGAATATATCCCAAGGACACCATATCACCGACTGAAAAAAAGAAATGCACCCCCATGTTTATGGCAGCATTGTTCACAATAGCGAAGAGCTGGAAACAGCCCAAGTGTCCATCAGTGGATGAGTGGATTAAAAAGCTGTGGTAAATATATACAATGAAATACTATGGCGCCATGAAAAAGAAGGAAATATTACCTTTTGCAACAATATGGAGGGACCTGGAAACTATTATTTTGAGTGAAATAAGCTAGGCAGAAAAAGAAAAATATTATATGACCTCACTCATTTGAGGAATCCAAGGAACATTGAATTGAGAACTTAGGTAAGGAATTGAGACAGAGGAGGGATCAAAGGGACCAGAGGAAAAGAGGACAGAGGGAAAGGGGATGATAGGATGGGATAAACCTGAAGGGAAGGGGAGAGGGCATTATAGGGAAGGGGGTAAGGGAGATGTTTAGGGGAATATGGGGGAGGGAGGATACAGTTGGGGTTACTCTAGAATCTATGTAAATTCAATTAATTAAATAAATTTTTTATAAAAAGTAAGGAAGCTGGAGGATGCACTTTATTCAAGACATAAAAGAACTCTGAGAAAAGTTCTTAATAATAAGTAAACATGCATGCTATTTATATACCAAAAGAAAAGACAAAAAAATCTTTCTTACTGATTCCTGAGGGTCCAGTTTGTTAGAAAAAACTACCATTTTAAAGCATCCATTTCATCATTGCAAAACCCAATTCAATTATTTCCTCAATTCCAGATTTTAAAAAGTACATCCGACAGTTTAAGAGTAAAGCCCA
The DNA here is from genome assembly GCA_037038555.1 of Rhynchonycteris naso. Classification (NCBI taxonomy): domain Eukaryota; kingdom Metazoa; phylum Chordata; class Mammalia; order Chiroptera; family Emballonuridae; genus Rhynchonycteris; species Rhynchonycteris naso. The sequence goes on along the minus strand of CM072997.1, from coordinate 36,929,731 downwards.
TCATGGATTCTACGGAGAGAGCAGAGCCAGCTAGTGTAGAGTGTCCACTCCACCCTGCAAATAGATCATGGGTCCCTCCTCCAAAGTCCCATAATGAAACTACCAATTTGATTTTGCTAAAACATGTATGGTGCACTTCCCATTCCCTTTGTTAGAGCTGCATGTTCTCTGCTGATCAGTTGTCTTTGGAAGATAAGCACAGAGACAGAGGCTGTCACTGAGCATCTGTATCTACAGTCAATGGTACAAAGTCCAAGAAGATGCTCCAGCCATTTGTTTCAAATTCCTGGTGTGTTGCTTGTCTTTTTCTGATTTGATTGGGTAATTAAAGACTCCAAGTATCAAAGAAAACATCTTGTATTCAAATCAGGAGTGGGTGTTGGGAATCAATCAATAGCCAAGAGGAAAAAACTGATATTCTAAAACATCTGTCCATACTTGAGTATTCTGAGTACAGTATGTCATTAAAGCGAGCTGGGAGCATGTTATTATTAGTAGCTAATAGCTGATGCTGCAATAATCTGGCTATATGAAACCATCAACTTATATGAACATGCTGAAACACTTCATTAAATAACAACTGGTTTTAGTATGAGGTAGTGCTTGCATTTTTACAAAAGGATAATAATAATTTGTTCAAGTCACTAAATTTAATGGACAAAACTTGTTAGCTCTATTCATGTGGGTCCTGCTGTGTGATCTGCTGAAAGCATGCCATTAAGTGCTTCCTGAATGTAGATCACTCTTTACTTGGGGAGAAGTTCACTCCATCACAGAAAGATAATGATGATCATAAAGTCAAAATCTGTTTCCCTTAAGAACTGTACAAAATATACTGAATCCTCATAAACATTTTTAATGCAGGACTACATATCTGAAAATGTCTCCTACAAACTATGCTGCAGAGCAAATGTCTGTAACATTTCCAATTATTATTAATAAAGAAAAACCATAAAAATCCACAGATCAGTAATATCCTCTCTATATATAACTATTCATTAACTCTTTAAACATTATAAAAAAAACTAGTCAGAAAATGAAAAAACTAATATTTTTATATTTTAGAAAGAGAGAAAGACAGAGAGAGGGACAAATAGGGACAGACAGACAGGAAGGGAGAGAGATGAGAAGCATCAATTCTTCACTATGGCACCTTGGTTGTTCATTGATTGCTTTCTCATATGTGCCTTGACCAGCAGACTCCAGCTGAGCCAGTAACCCAGTTGGTCAAGCCAGCGACCTCAGGCTCAAGCCAGCGACTTTAGGGTTCAAGCCAATGACCACGGAGTCATGTCTATGATCCCATGCTTAGGCTGGCAACCCTGTGCTCAAGCTGGTGAGCCCGTGCTTAAGCTGGATGAATCTGTGCTCAAGCCAGCGACCTTGGGGTTTCGAACCTGGGCCATCTGCATCCCAGGCTGACACTCTATTAACTGTGCCACTGCCTGGTCAGGCAGAAAAACTAATTTATTGTCTAACCATTCCCAAAATGAAAATAGCACATAGGTATTGACTGTAGTTATTTAAGGACCAAGTACCCAGTTTTGGAACATGAATATCCTTTGTTGTACCTTCTTTCCTGAGATTCTCCTAGGCTATTTCTCTGCTCTTTAACATAGTACTATTCATTCCCATTCTCACCAGAAGATAGCTAACCCAAGGGAAAATGGAACCCAGGTACTCAGGAAAGGTTAGGTAAAAGAAAACAGTGAAACAACAGTACTGGTTAAGTTAAAATCTGGAGGCAACAATGATTTCACAGGCCTGAGATCTTTCTCTTTTTCTACCACAGTAGGAGATTGATACATGTTTTCAGAATGACCTGAGATTAACTCCTAGCCATAGTTTCCTCATCTGTAAAATGGGGTTATCATAGCTATTTTATAAGAGGTATTTAAGAATTACGTTATATATGTAGCACCCCTTGTACAGGGCCAGATGCCTAACGCACACTCAAAATAAATAGTGATTAGTGTTGACTTTGAGTTAAGAAGCTTAAAAACTTTAGCAGTCAAGTGAAATCTGTTATGTCTATCCATCTTACAACAGGAAAAATAAGTGGCCTAGGGAGATTTTTCTAAAAAATTACAGAACAAATAAATCAAGTTAGGATTATAACCCACTCAACACCACCTGTAAAGCAGAGGGGGCCATCATTCTGGGAGAGAAGCTTTTATACACAGGGGGAAAAATCAAACTGAGCCTTACTTGGCCTTTATTATACTGGGAAAACTCAAAAATGTCACACAACCTTTCTGTACTTGGGGACCTAATTTATAAAATCAAAATCATAGCAATTCAAACATAACATCATTTTTCTTTTTGATTAATCAAAGTATGCTACACATTCATGTCCACTGGTTTAGATGTGAAATCATAATTTTACTATTGAAGGTACTCATAAACGTGTATAGTTATACTGTTCCTTTATGCTCTGCTGGTGGTCATAAAGGAGATTAATTCCATGTTTGGTGTTATGAAGGCATCGAAGCAGTTGAAACTAGAAATCAGTTTTCTTTCTTTTCCTTTTTTCTTTAAGTGAGAGGAGGGGAGACAGTGAGACAGACTCCTGCATGCACCCCAACTGGGATCCACCCAGCAACCCCATCTTGGGCCCATGTTCAAGTCAACTGAGCTATTTTTAGCACCTAAGGCCAATGCTCAGATCAACTGAGCTATCCTCAAAGCCCAAGGCTGAGGTTTGAACCAATTGTGCCACTGGCTATGGGAGGGAAAGAGTTCATGAAAAGGGGAAGAAAGAGGGGAAGAGAAGCAGATGGTTAGTTCTCCTGTATGTCCTGACTGGGAATCAAACCCAGGACATCCACACACCAGGCAACGCTCTATCCACTGAGCCAGCTGGTCAGGGCTAGAACTTAGTTTTCTTGCTTCCTGAAGTTTTAGTACTATCTCTCATAGGTCATGTTAATACAATGCAATGAATATAGAATAAGTATATTATATAATTCATGGTCATGAATTCAGCTTCAGTTTCGATATTTTCTATAAAAAATATTATACACCATATGACCAAGAAAAATGTCATTATATATATATATATATACATATATATATACATATATATATATACGTATATATATATGCCACATAGTGACTATATATCTGTACATATTTCTATATGTACAGATATAGTCTGAACAAAATAACTAACAATAAAACAATCTTGCCACAAGTTCAGAAACAAACAGCTACAATATTTCAAAGTAGGGGATCTCAGTGTGGGTTTGAGTTACCAAAAAGATGAAGAAGGTAGGTGTTAAACTGAATTTTGAAGAATGTAACTGGAAGAAATCCTTCCCATTGGAGAACAGAAAATGAAGAGGTTAGAAAAGTAAACAACTGAGAGAGGGGAACACTAAGCCAGGAGAAGGGATTTTAACTTCATTGTGTGAACAAACAGGAACTGATGTCTTGAGCAAGAGTTTATGCAAACATTGAATCTGTCCGCGGTGCGCAGTGAACATCTGAAGGAGTTGAAAATGGAGGTAGAGAACCCATATAGTAAAAGAGCATTGCCATAATCCAAGGCATCACAGGAAAGAACTTTCTAATCTTCCTTTATCTCTAGCTCCCCGATCTCTACTTACAAGGATACATGTAGTGGAAACAAAAGATACTGTTTGCAGTTCTTTGATGTTGCTCTATTCCTGGATGCAAGTTTGGCTCAGCATCTTGGCCACTTTCCTCTACTCTTTATTTGCAGTCCAAATCTCCTGCCCCTGAGACACTAATGTTTCCAGGTGAAATTGAGGTTACTTCCTTTTGTTTCTGGAACACTTCCATTTTTCCCCTAAAGAACCTCTGCAGAAGTGAGCTCTGTTTTGTCAGACTTGTCACTTGATCACTGAATTTTAAACCAAAGCATTTCAAAAATAAGTCACATCCATAAAGAGAAAAGCAAAGCAAAACAAGGCAGACATACGTTGCCAAATGCCATATTTTGAGTGGGCTCTGCTGCCAACTCTCCACATCTTTTTTCACTCTATTGAGTTTCAAATTGTTTGCGATAAAATCTGAACTTTATCTAAGTTAATTAAATACCATTCAGGAGTTAACTTTTAAAGAAAGTTCATTTAAGTAAGAGCACAATGGATCCAAGAGGTAAATTCCTATCAAATATTTAAATCTGTGTAATTTTAGTAAAACAAAAACAACAATATACTTCTACAAGTTTCCCGTTTTGAAAAACTGTTCTAGAGGTTTTATTTCCTATCTTCATTTGCTTACATTTTTTGTATAACTGTATCTTATAGCGTATTGAATTCATGTGGTTTCAAATATGAAATGTGATTTAATAATGTTAATCAATATGTCAGTCTAGTAATCTTGGTGGGAAAAAAAACACACAACCAAAAGATTTTCAGGATAGTAAATGTATTCAGAGTAATATTTTTTTCTGTTCAGATATAGTAAGTGGTTCTCAGTTTTAAGATATATTGTATTGTACAAACACAAGTTTTTATTAATGCTGATATGTGCATCCCTTATCTTAATCAGGGCAAAAATAAAACAGTGTTCCTAAAGAAAATATATAATAGCCTGACCAGGCAGTGGGGCAGTGGATAGAGCATCAGCCTGGAATGCTGAGGACCCAAGTTCAAAATTTCAAGGTCACTGGCTTGAGCACAGGCTCATCTGGCTTGAGTCTTACCAGCTTGAGTGTGGGGTCATTGGCTTGAGCATGGGATCATACACATGACCCCATGGTTGCTGGCTTAAACATAAATGTCACTGGCTTAAAACCAAAGTTGCTGGCTTGAGCAAAGGGTCACTGGCTCAGCCCCCAGTCAAGGCACATATGAGAAAGCAATAAACAGCTAAGGAGAAGAATTGGTGCTTCTCATCTCTCTCCCTTCCTGTCTGTCCCTGTCTCTCTCATGCTCGCTAAAAAAAAAAAAAAAATCTTTTAGTTAAAAAAATATATATATATATATAGTAGAAAATGACCTGTAACTACAGTAATGTTCTCTTGTAGTTAACAGTAATTATAATTTTTGAGAATCCTAAATATTGGAAGCAAAGTAAAGCCATTCCAGAGTCCTTTAAAAACAACAAAATAAGTGTGCAGAAATAAAAGGCATGCATCAGGAAGGTGGCAGTCTCATGCTCTACAGTCGTTCCTCGCCAGATCACAGTTCACTTTTTGCAGTCTCACTGGTATCACAGATTTTTAAATTGTATATATCTAATTTTGTATCGCAGATTTTTTTGCTATATCGCGGGATTTTGTGGCATATCGGTATTTTTATATATTTATTATTTTAATTACTTTGTGGTAAAATAAGCAAAGTAAGTGTGTGAAAGGTTAATAACAGTGTGGGAAAGGTTTATAAGAGTGTGAGGAGGGTTTATAAAGCCTTAAAATATATATAAATAATAAAATAAATATAAGTTTGCTACTTCACAGATTTTCGCCTATCACAAGAGGCTGTTCTGGACCCTAACCCCCGCAATAGGTGAGAAACCACTGTATTTCAAGAGGATGGACTGGTTACATATGAGATATATGGACTCACTCAATCACATGAAGGCATTCATGAGTTAGGCAAACTCCAGATTGGGTGTGTCTGAAATTTGTTGGAACCTGAATTTTTTCAAAACACCAGAAAGCCACTTTTGCCCAAGTCTTTCCAAAGACAGTACAGTGATCGTCTGCTTTTAAACCTCCTCCTTCCTCTCTGTAGTTCTTTTTCTTGAACTCCGTATGTATATTCCTTGGAAAAGTAGACAGCAGATAAACTCTCACCACCTCTCTATGGCAAGCCAGGTGAGGGAATAGGAAGATGCACAAAACTGAGTCACCTGCCTGGCTCTGGCTGGTCAAATCTCTCTCCAGTCTAAGGTGCTGGGTTGACCAGGACCACAATTAGTCTCCCTGCCTGAGAGACCCGGAAGGTGCCCTGCCACCCACAAAACCAACAACGTCACAGGAAAGCAAATATATCAGGGATTCTCTTGGTGTAGTCTTCCAGGAAGAATCTTCTCAGTGTCCCCACCCAATGTCATGGCAAGGGCAACCAGTGACAGATGTCAAAAGGAAACACGATAAGGCAGCAGGAAAAGAGGAGCCCAAGAGACTGAAAAACATTAGATGATATAAAATGGAAAATTTGCAAAAAAGAATATCACATCGTATTTCCTTGCAGAGACACCAACTCAGTTCATATTTCCTTTTTCTCTGCCAGCAATCCCCTCCCAACAAGAGATGAAAAATGTCTTTTTAAAAAATTAATCTGGTCGATTTCAGATAACCTTATTTAATACAAGCCAACAAAGACAGATTAAATGTAAGAAATGTACGAAGCGTAAGAAATTCAGACACTGAGGAGTTGCAGTTGGTCGCTCCCCGACAGAGGCACTGGGTGTGAGATGAAGTCTATGAGTATACACAAGTTGAGTACAAGGTAAATACCACAGGAAAAGTACATGGAGAAGGAAGGGAAATCACATGTGCCCTCCCGAAGGAAGCTGCCTTTGATGTGAATACTTAAGAGTGGAGAGAATTTAGGTAGGTAGAGACAGACGAAATGAGGAGGGAGTGCTCCTACCTCAGAAGAATATGAGCAAGGGCTGGAAAGACTGAACGTGCACAGGGAACAATTTCATTGGGCTGGAGCATGAGAGAAGCGCAGTAAAGCTGAAAAGTAGCCAGGGATCATATGATAGAAGGCTTTGAATGCCAGGCTAAGAAATTTGGACTCTCTACGGAACTTGGGAGCCATGCAAGGTTTTTGAGCAGGGGAGTGACTCAGGAGTAGTACTTTAGAATGATCACTCTGGAAATGGACTGTCTGATGAACTGGAAGAAAAGACCAGAGCGATACAAGTTAGGAGGCTGCAGTAACAGTCTGGGCGAGAAGTGGTCCTGGAGATGGAGTGTCCATCAGTTTTGAGGAAGCACATTCCTCTGGTGGCCAAGACATGGATCTAAAAGGTAAATGAACTATATTCACCATTATGCGACAAGAGCTAGCCCACTCAGGCACGCTGTCTATATCGGAGAGACTCTCACCAACTTCCTCTGCGGGATGCACGGCCCCCTGAAGCAAAGCCACCCCAGCCATGGGCCACGGGCCATTGGCGGAGGAGCACCGGAAGTTCTGCAGTGTTTGCTTTCTTTACTTTTCCACTTAAGCAAGGCCTTTCAGTTGCACTCTGTTCTGTGCAGCTCTGGGACAGGAAGTGACTAGGGCTCTTAAGTCAATTAGCATCCTGCATCTGTACAACCTGCTACTTCTCTACCCACGCCCCCACAGAAACCAGAGCACCAAGGCTTTCGGTTTGGGTGCCACCTTCATAGTTTAGGATTTGATAAAAAGAAAACGTATCTTCATGTCACGAGCTGAAACAAACAAACAAAAACCCTAACCCAAGTATAACATTATCTTACGTTATCTTTATTTCCTAACTCTAAAATTAAATCAAAGGGCTAACTCATTTTTTAAAATCACACAAAGTTTGAACACTAGAAAGAAGTATTACAGGAAAGGAACTCTCTAATGCGTGAAGACCTCTATGTGTTTTCCCTTTTCTCTTGCTGGTTTTTCATCTTTCCCCGTTACAACAAAACAGAGACAAGGCTAAGAAAAAACTTAATACCCTTTCCCACACTGTTAACTGGCTAATGTGTATCCTTCTCCATCTTTCCCCATGTTCTTGCTGATATATAGAAATATAAGTACAGGTATAGGAAGTGACACTCGTATCACCAAAGTAGGGTTTCACTATTTTCCTTTCCTGTAATTTGCAAGAACAATAAAAATAATATTGAGGACATCCCCCAGTTCAGTAGCTATAGGATTAACTTATTTCTCTTAATAGCTATATAATGCTCCATAATATGAAAACATCACAATTTATTGAATTATTCTCCTTTGAATGAGTATTCAGGCTGTTTCTAGTTTGTGCTGAAAAAAATAAGCCTCCATTGTTATCTACTGGCCAGAGCACAGAAAGTGCTACTAGAGCTGCAAGCATTTTCTGAGTACCTACTACATGCTATTTTTATGAAATATACAAAAGAAACGTGTGACATAGTCCCTTCCTCAGAGACAGCCAAATATAGCTGGAAAATAAGCCTAACCCACACAAAACAATTAAACTGTGAGACAGGACTGAACCATGTTCCACAGGCTTCACGCAAATGGATGCCAAGTTTTCCTTTGACACAATGACAGATTGGAGAGATAGCTCAGAGGTCCTTTTAGCCCTAACCTGTTAGGGGTCTTTCTTCTCTGATTCAGAAAACGGGGAAGCAAGAGGGGCAGGATTTGAAAAAGGCCTGGGAATAGATTAGATCGAAAGGTGGGGGCAGGGAGGATTCTACTTCGGAATGATGAATGAGCCAGGGAACAGGAGTGACTTTAGACATGTACAAGCTCAGGAGCAACAATAAGCAGCCCCTTCTCCAAGACACTGCATTTCTAACAGACCCTCTCCTATTCTCCCACCCCTCCTCTGCCTCTGCCTAAAGACATAAAAGAATCCTAAGCTTAGCTACCACAGACCATGATAGTAACACTGATTTAAAAATGCACTGCTTTCAAAAAGTCATGGGAATGTCATGTACATACAGGACGGATAATATACAGTGTGTCCGTAAAGTCATGGTGCACTTTTGACCAGTCATAGGAAAGCAACAAAAGACGATAGAAATGTGAAATCTGCACCAAATAAAAAGAAAACCCTCCTAGTTTCTGTAGGATGAGGTGGCAGCATGTGCGCATGCGCAGGTGATGACGTAACACCATGTACACAGCAGAGTAGCCACGGCCATGCCAGTTGAGATGTCGACGGTACAGAGGAAAGTTCAGTGTGTTCTGTGGCTCGCTAAGTTTGAATCTGTGACCAAAATGCAATGTGAATATCGGCACGTTTATAATGAAGCGCAACCACATAGGAATAACATTACTCAGTGGGATAAGCAGTTGAAGGAGAAACCCCGTTCTGATAGGCCATCAGTCAGGGACAAGTCTGTATGGTAGAGGCTATACGGGATAGCTACCTAAGGAGCCCTAAAAAATCTGTGCGTGCGTGTGCTCGACAATTACACCTAAGCAAGACTACAGTTCATAAGGTGTTAGAGAAACGTCTCTGTTTTACAGGGTACAAATTGCGGCTGTTGCACGCTATCAAACCGGCGGATAGACCCACAAGATGTGCGTTTGCTACAGATATGCTTCATGAGATCGACAATGATGCAAGATTTTTGCAGAAGATTGTGTTTAGCAATGAGGCGACCTTCCATATCTGTGGACATGTTCATTGCCATAATGTCCGAATATGGGCTGCTGAACATCCTCATGCCTACGTTGAGTACGAACGTAACACCCCTTAAGTGAACGTGTGGTGTGGCCTGATGCATGATAAGGTGAGAGGCCCATTTTTTTCACAGAGCAGTCTGTGACAGCAAACACCTATCTTGACATGTTGGAATTGTGTGCAGTGCCACAATTTCCAGAAGGTGTCATCTTTCAACAGGACGACGCTCCTCCACACTTTGCCACCATTGTTCGTGAGTTTCTGGATAGAACATTCCCCCGGCGGTGGATAGGCAGGGGTTCTGTCAAGCCATGGCCACCATGATCCCCAGATCTGATGCACTTAGACTTTTACTTTTGGGGTTATGTGAAGCAACATGTGTACATTGAACATATCAATGACATTAATCACTTAAAGCAGAGAATCACAGATGTTATTCACTCTGTTACACCAGACATTCTTACCCGTGTGTGGCAAGAACTTCACTATCGTTTAGATGTGTGTAGGGGAACAAATGGAGCCCACATCGAACTGCACTGAATAGGTATGAAACTGGGAGAGTTTTCCTTTTATTTGGTGCAGATTTCACATTTCTATCGTCTTTTGTTGCTTTCCTGTGACGGGTCAAAAGTGCCATGACTTTGCAGACACACTGTAGTCAATAATATCATAATGACTTTGTAGTGTGATGGACGGTAATTAGATTTATTGTGATGTTCACTTTGTAAGAAATATCAATGTTGGACCACTATGCTGTCACCTGTGGTAACACAGTGGATAAAGTGTCAACCTGGAATGCTGAGGTCACTAGTTCGAATCCCTGAGATTGCCTGGTCAAGGCACATACAGGAAGCAACTACTACGAGTAGATACTTCCAGTCCCTCCTCCCTCTTTCACTCTCTCCCCTCTCTCTGAAAATCAATAAACAAAATCTAAAAAAAACACAAAAAGAATCACTATGCTGCATACCTGAACCCAATATAATGTTGTACGTTAACTGTGCTCTAATTAAAAATAATAATAATAAAATAAAATGCATTACTTCCAGCCAGCATAAGCTTGAAAATACTCCCCAAATCTTCTCCTTCCCTATCTTTTCCATGCCTCACACCCCCTGCCAACACACACACACACTACCTCATTCTGTGCCCATTAAACAATAGCAGTCTTTCAAACTGTTCCTGACCATCTGGAAAATTACATGAATAACATGGAAGAAAGTAATAATGCAGTTTAAATTATTATAATTTAAAGAAAAAAAAAACACCTGAGTTGAGAATCAGAACCTCTTAAAAAGGTTGTTATTTGTAAATTAGCCATTATAGTGTCAGTCTTTCACTCTATGTTACAATGCTGTGTTTGCAACTTACCAAGTCCATTTAAATATAAAATATATTTAGTAAAATGTCTTAAACTTTATCATCTTGGTGCATAAGATTTGAGAGCTCAGTGGGTATGCCAAATGCAGATTATGTCTTGATACTGAATACTGATGACTATAAGAAAGCTCTGAAAATAAATTAGGCCTAAGTAAACTAACGTGCCTTTTATCTCAAAAATGTGAGATTTAAAAGGTTGCATGTAATTTTTAACTGAAGTGGCGCCACAGAGAAGTCTGTGATTCTCACTTTTTTTTTCATTACCCTTCCCAGTCTAAAATTAGTTTTCAACATACTTTTTAAACTTTAGGAAAACAAGATTTAGGAGAATGTGAATTTGAATGCCAAGTTGAAAGATATAATCTTGACAGTCATTTTGCAGAAAATATGAACTTTTAATAAGGACAGGAAATTATTGAGTTTAAATAAAACCTAATTTGCTGTGTGTTTCTATTTAGCAGTGTGTGTGTGGGGGGGGGGGGTAGCCCTTGACCTCCAGTGCACCAGCCCAACCACAAAGGCAACTAAGGTGTGAGACAGGGTGTTAGCGAGGCAGCTGGGGTCCTGAGGTCTCTCCTTTGCCTCACTGACCATAACTGAGAGGGCTCCTTTCTCAGAAGCTCCATACCCCCTCTCCTCACCAACCTCGCCCTGAATCAGCTCTACATGGTGTGGAGACCTCATCAGTATCTTCGCAAGTTAAACGTAGATTTGAGAATCTACATCATACTTCTAACATCAAAACCCTTAGCAACTGTTACCCAGTCAATACACAGCATTCCAGGAGCCTAAACTTCACAATAGGATCATGGCTCCTTAGAGATCATGGTCCCGTTGTCCCAACTAAGGGGACTTTTGTTTGCCCTTCCTCCTCCCAGGGATAGAACGGGGCTTGGCCAAAGGCAATAAAACTAAGGTCTCGTGTGACGGCAAAGGCCTGCCCAGACCTGCTGAGGCCTGTTCTCTCTTTAGAGCACTCCAAGTACATTTGGCATGTGTGACTACATTTCCCCTCCTGAATCATGACCAATAAAAATGTCAAAACAAGGGTACTGAGGGAAGTGGAAAGAAATTATCTGGGGAACCAGGAGACCTAGGTTTGCTCCAGCCTTAGTGAGGAGGTGTTATATAACTTCAACAAGTCACAAAGCTAGCAGAAACCTGTTTCCTCACCAGAAAAGATAGGTTCAAAACAAGCAGCTTCCCAAGAACAAGAAGGGGAAGATCAGATTTCATGTGGGCAAAACCCACTAAGGGGTCCAGGTGATGACAAGCTCACTCTGTGAGAACAGCAGGGCCACCAAGCATGTTGCCCACAGCTAGAGAAAGAGAAGAACCAATCTGCTCAGAACTAGTCAGAGTATTGGGACATTCAATGATGCCCTTTTTTTCTTTCTTTGGAAGACCTACATGGCTGCAGAGGAAATTTGGCTAATGGTTCATAGCTGCATTGCATATCAGACTCTCCCAGGAAACTGGGTCCACTCCAACGAGCCTCGTGCAGTAAGTCGGAGATAGAAATCCTAGCACAGGTGCTTGAAAAGGCTTCCCAAGTAACTTATCTATACTCCTCATATAAAATCCTTAGAAATATTATACCTCTGACTCACACAACCCCACTTCAAGGAAGCTATTCTACAGAATTAACTAGACATTCAGACAATTTTTATATAGAGATATTCATAACAATATTCATGATAGCAAAAATTAGAAAGTAACCAAAGTCAAAGCTGGGGAAACTATTGAATACTATAATATATAAATCCCAATAAGATATACAAATAGACAACAGGCACATGAAAAGACTCTCAATAATGTTAGTCATTAGAGAAACACAAAGCAAAACCACAATGAGGTACCACTTCAGACAGTCTAGGACAGCTAACACAAAAATATATATATGTGTTGGTGAGAATGTGAAGAAATTGGAATATTGCTCACAGGAGTATCAAATGGTACAACTACTATGGAAAACAGTTTGTAGTTCTCAATAAGTTAAACACAGAATTACTATATAACCCAGAAATTCCACTCCTAGGTACATATTCAAAAGAATTAAAAATGGATGTTCAAACAAAAACTTGTACACAAACGTTCATAGCAGCACTATTGCAACAGTCAAAAGGTAGAAACAACCTAAATGTCCATCAACTGATGCACAGGTAATAAAATGTGGCATGGCCATATAATGAAGTATTATTCAGCCATAAAAAGGAGTACCATATAGTGATAGATGCTACAACACAGATGAACCTTTGAAAACATGCTAAGTGAAAGAAGCCACAGAATTTATGAAAAGGCCACATGTATGATTCCACTTATATGAAATATCCAGATTAAGTAAACTTATTGAGACAGTAAACAGATAAAGGTTCCCAGGGATTTGGAGGAGAAGGGTACAGGAAGTGACTGCTTTATGGAAATGGGCTCACAAAATGTTCTGGAACTAGACTGTGGTGCTAGCTGCACAACATTGTAAATATATTAACTGCCACTGAACTTTAAAGTGATTAAAACACTTTAAAATTATTAAAACAATAAATTTCATATTATGTATATTTTACCATAATAAAAATGTTGTAATACACAAAACAGAATAGTTATTAAAATTGATCTTTCAAAGGAGATGTGAAAAGTGTAGAAAAAGCAGTCTATGAAACTACTGACAGTGTGATCCCAGTTTCATAATATGTAAATATGCACAGAAAAACAAGGATTAGATGGAAATTCATAAAAATGTTAAACAGGGTTATTGACAGATACATTTCTGTTATATTGTTCTGTAATTTCTCCAGAAATATTTTTATTGTTAAATATTTTTTATAAGCATATATATAACTTTTTTTTAAATTCAGTGAAAGGATGGGGAGGCAGAAACAGACTCCTTCATGCACCCCGACTGGGATCCACCTAGCAAGCCCACTAGGGGCGATGCTCTGCCCATCTGGGACCCTTGCTCCATTGCAACTGGAGCCATTTTTAGCCCCTGAGGTAGAGGCCAGGGAGCCATCCTTAGCACCCGGAGCCAACTTTCTCCAAGCAAGCCATGGCTGCAGGAGGGGAAGAGAGAGAGATTGAGGAGAGAGAAAGAGGCAAGAGGGGGAGTGTTGGAGAAGCAGATGGACACTTTTCCTGTGTGCCCTGACCGGGAATCAAACCCAGGACATCCACACGCTGGGCCAATGCTCTATCTACCACTAAGCCAACCAGCCAGGCCCAAAAATAACTTTTTAAAATCATGAGATTACTTGACACTTCAGAGTACAGATAGGAAAAGAATAATAAAAGCTGAAAAAAAATCACGTGACATAATCACTTAAGTGATGGAGGCTAGACAATATAACAGAGTGGTTATGTCAACAATAGCAAATTTGTTAACAATCTGGAGAATATTTGTTTTGTCAAAAACTGGAAATGTGAATCTATATCTGATTTTCAAGAGACGTCAGAACTCCAGACTTTTCAGTGAAATGTCATAATTTTAAACTTTGGCAACTTAGTCAATATTTTCCAAAAACCACGGGCCAAACAAAACATGTCTGTGGACCGGATATAGCCCACAGGCGCCAGTTAACACACTCTATAGGAACAGGAATGTTTAGCCTGGAAAAGAAAAACCTTTGAAGAGACAGTCACTTTGAGTACCTATGGCTATGTGCAAGATGGTAAGGACTGAATCCATGTCTCTAGAACAGTGGTTCTTAACCTTTTTTGAGGTACTGAACCCACCAGTTTCATATGCATATCACCGAACCCTTCTTTAGTGATAAATAAAATACGATTTATTTTCCAAATTCAAGACATAGGTATATGTTTTTTACTGGTGCACAAAATGAGCCGTGCATGAACATCACCTTGCTCAAAGAACAAAACCAACAAAGTGCATGAACTCACAACAAATTACGGTATTACTTTATTCTGGCCTCCGCGGCAGAGGCTTCTCCGAACCCCTGAGACCGACTCATCGAACCCCTAGGGTTCGATAGAACCCAGGTTAAGAACCACTGCTCTAGAAGGTAGAACCTGAACGAAAGACTGGCATTGTCAAAAAGCAGAACTGTGTCCAGTAGATAAGGAGAGTTTCTAAATATCAGAGCAGCTGCCCAACAATAAACAGGGGTCTTCAAAATGCAGTGAGCTGCCTGGTCCCTGAAATGTTCCAGAAAAGGCTACCTAAGCAGGATTCCTGCTTTGGTCAGAAACTGGACTAGATCAAAGTCTCCCAATCATGGCTGAGCATCAAAGACTTGAAAAAAATACAGATTTCTGGACCCATGCTGGAACCACAGGGTGAGGCCCAGGATGTGTATGTTTAAAAAGTGTCTCAGCTGCCTGGCACACGATTTAGACTACTGCCCTGAACCTCTAATTCTAAGGCCAGAATTCTATTGGGTTTTTTGGGGGGGTTGTTTTTTTAGAGGGAGACGACAGCCATGGACATTCAGGAAGGGAGAGAGGTGAGAAGCATCAACCCATAGCTGTGGCACTTTAGTTGTTCACTGACTGCTTTCATATGTGCCTTGATGGGCGGCGGGGGGGGGGGGGTACTCCAGCCAAGCCAGCAACCCCTTGCTTGAGCCAGTAACCTTTGGGCTCAAGCCAGTGACCATGGAGTCACGTCTATGATCCCACACTCAAGATGGCGACCCTGTACTCAAGCCACGCTCAAGCCAGATGAGCCTGCACTCAAGCCAGGGACCTCAGGTTTCAAACTTTGGTCCTCAGCATTCCAGGTCCACATTATCCATGTGCCACCATCTGGTTAGGCCAGAGGTCTACTGTTCTAATCTATGGTGTGATCTAGCTGGCAGGAAGGGGAGACTGAAGAGAGGAAGAACAATTTACTGGGAGTTCATTTTGAAGCAAGCCCTGTGATAAATGCTCTCCTTATGTCATCTCACTGAATTTTCCCAAAAATTGCATGAGGTCAAAAGCGACCCCCCCATCCCACTTCCCAGGAGAGAGACGCTAAGGTTTGGGGAGTTAGCATATGGCCCAAGGTTACAGCAAGTCACTGTGATACTCCTGGCTCCCAATCACATGCTAGTTCAACTACCCTACAATGCCTTCTTCTCACTCGTTCAACAAACATTTCTCAAGTACCCTAGATGAGCCAGGCAATGCACTACGTAGATTCTGCAATGATTCAGACACAGTCCCCAGGACCTGGCCAGTTGGCTCATTAGTAGAGTGTCAGCCTGGCATGTGGAAGTCCCAGGTTCAATTCCTGGTCAGGGCACACAGGAGAAGCAACCATCTGCCTCCCCCCCACCCCATGTCTCTTTCTCTCTCTTCCCGTCCACAGCCATGGCTTGGGTGGTCCCAGCACTGAAGATGGCTCCATGGCCTTGCCTCAGGCATTAAAATAGCTTGGATGCTGAGCAATGGAGCAGCAGCCCACACAGGCAGAACATCGCCTGGTAGGAGGCTTGTCAGTTGGATCCCGGTCAGGGAGCATGCAGGAGTTCGTCTCTGCCTCCCCACCTCTCACTTAATTAAAAAAAAAAAAAAAAAAAAAAAAAGACACAGTCTCCAGCCTCAAGAACCTCTGGAATCTAGTGGAAAGCAGAAAAGTAACAATTACATCACAGTGAAAACTTGGGGGGCGGGTGATACAGAAGGGGCCCCCAACCCAGCCTTGGTTGGCAGGGAAGGTTTCTGGGAGGAGATAATAACATTGATGCTAAGCCCTAAGGGTAAAAGGACTCCAGGCTGGGGTGAAGGAGGGAACCGGCATAGGTGAGGAAACGGGACAGTTCCGGGTGGCTGGAGAGTGGCCTGCAAGGAGAGGAGTGGCCGGATGGCCAAACATGGGCTGGCAAGCTGGACTAAAGGGCTGCCATTTATCCTCAGGGAAACAGGAAGCAGTTGGAACTTCACACAGGAGGTGGTGTACTCAGAATCATATGTTACAAAGATCACACTGGCTATCGTGTGGAAACGGACTGGCAGGGCAGGATCAACTGAAGGTAGGGAGGCCATGTGGAAAGCTGGGGCAGCAATTTCAACTAATTTCAGGTGAGGACCGCCCACATGACAGTAGTGGCGGGGCAGAGGCTGTGAAGCATTCAAGATGATACTCCCCCCTCCCCCCTCCCGTCTCCCTTCCAGTCAGTAATACTATAAGGTCCTGGCTATGTACTAGCCCCTCTACTAGGACTAGGCGCACAAGTGTGGGCAAAAGCAAGCACAGTCCTTGCTGTCGTGGAGATCGCCCTCTGCCAGGCAATAAATGTTTTTGGAAGTACTTTCAAAGTCTTGAATGAGCCTGACCTGTGGTGGTGCAGTGGGAAAGCATCCACCTAGAATGCTGAGGTTGATGGTTCAAAACCCCAGGCTTGCCTGATCAAGGAACATATGAGAAATAACTAGGAGCTGATGCTTCTCACTCCTCCTCCCACTTCTCTTTCACTCTCATCTCTCTAAAATGAATAAATAAACTCTTTAAAATATATATCAATAACAATAAATATATAAATAATTATTACATATATAAATTTTAAAAATAAAAATATATAAAAATAATATATATAAATCATAAATTTTTAGATATCTTGAATTATATATAAAAATGAAAGACCATTAAGCATAAGAGCCCTGCCATATAAACCGAGAAAGGCATAACCTAATAAGGCCAGAACTCCTCGGCATTACATTCCTAATATTCCTATGTGAGAATGTAAATCAGACCTGTGCTACATGTATGTCATTAATGGGAAGTAAGATGATTTTACCCACATTTTAATTAATCATTTCCCAAACAGAAATGATTGATTTAAAAAACGGGGATGGATATTAAATTAATAAATTAGAGGAATTACTAAAAACTTAGCAAACATGGCTAAATTAACTAAAAACTCTGCTCGGTGTATTCAGGACAGTCCCAGGTGCGTTGGTAACAAGTCTGGATTACTAAAAATTGACCATAGAATAAGCAACCAGAGAATCACAACTCTGGAGTGTGGGCAGCAGTGTCTGAAGGGTCTCACTGCTCAGCTGGAGGGGCTCCCCATGCTCTGACCCACTGCCCGCAGAAGTCTGTACCACTCCATTTCTGGAATAACTCCATTCAGGTCTCAGTCCTGAGGCTGGGACATTCTTACCAAAGCTCTTGTAGTTGGAGTCACATTCTTCTCATTCCTTTACTTGATTCCCATGTAAGAATCCCTTAATTAAACAACTGTGCCTGTGGGTAGCACATTAAACAGTTTCTCTTTTATAGATTTTATTTTGCATGACCTCTCAGATGACTCCTCTCTTTTATCATTCTAGCATCTCCATGGCCAGCAAGAAATAAAAATGGGCCCTGGCCAGTTGGCTCAGCAGTGGAGCATCAATCCAGCATGTGGGTTCGATTCCGGGTCAGGGCACACAGAAGCGACGATCTGCTTCTCCACCACTCTTCCTTCTCTATCTCCTTCTTTCTCTCTCTTCCCCTCCTGTAGCCATGGCTAGAATGGTTCAAGTAAGTTCACCTCAGGCACTGAGGATGGCTCTATGGCCTCGCCTCAGTCACTAAAATAGCTCAGTTGCCAAGCAACAGAGCAAACACCCCAGATGGACAGACAGCATCATCGGTTTGGGGCTTGCCGGATAGATCTCAGTCAGGGCACATGCGGGAGCCTGTCTGTCTGCCTCCTGCCTCTCATTTAAGAAAAAAAAAAAAGAAATAAAAATGGCTATTAGAAAGTGAAATTGTTCCCTCCCCTTTCTGTCTTGCACTTGACACATGGCTCTTACAACACCAACTTGGGTCATTACCACTGAAAAGTTACAGAGAAAAACCCTCTTCTAGTTTCTTCCATTGCCATGGTACTCTTTCACTTGTGTGTGATACCCCTTTCCCTGGCCCAGCAGCAAAGGGGAGTGTACCGATCAAAATCTGCATGCCCAAAAATGGTACAGAAGGAAGGAAATCCTGTCCCACAGGACTGAATAATCCTAACCCTCACATTTGGCAAATTAGAGAAAAAAGATATGAGGAAGAGGCATACATACCCAGGGTACTTATGAGTCAGCCTCCAAACAAGATCAGCTTATAAAAATAATGTATCAGACTCCTAAACGTAAAAATATAAAATCTCCCTCCTCCTTTTATAACTTTCACAGCAAGGAAGGAAAGGAGAGGAGAGGCCAAATGGTGATGGAGACTTTTGTTGCTATTATTGAGTTATGGTTTTAGTAGCCTTGCATAGTATTGATAAATTTATAAAAATTTTGTATTTTATATTTTGTAAAATATATATTTAGAAAGTATATCTTTTACTCTAAATTCTCAAAGAGATGCTCAAGATTTGTTATGTATTTTGGATATTTTCCTTCTAAGTAACTCCACAGCAGACTCTTCAAAACCAAGTTGTGACCTAAACCTGCCCACGTGGAGAACACCGTGCAAATAACAACCCACACACACGCCAACGGTGCCAGAACCAATGGAGGGCTGGGAGCAGGGCTGAGACACTTCTCCTCTGTTCACAGAAAAAAACTTGTCTGATTATCCACCCCACCTCTTCCCCCACCAGGGGGTAAGCAGAGAGAATAGAGAATAAACAAAACCTCCTGAAAAAGCCGTTAGCCTGTCTACT
Source organism: Rhynchonycteris naso (assembly GCA_037038555.1). Lineage (NCBI taxonomy): Eukaryota > Metazoa > Chordata > Mammalia > Chiroptera > Emballonuridae > Rhynchonycteris > Rhynchonycteris naso. Next base: position 36,910,484 of record CM072997.1, on the reverse strand, counting down.
TCCAATATCCAAAGACAAGTTCAATTTCCCTCTAGGAAAGCTGAGTAGGCAAAGCTAAGCCATGCCACACACCAGGTGTCTATTTTTCAAGAAGAGCTTTCCTTTTAATGCTCTCAGATGGGTTCTAATGTAACCTTGGAAAAGAGTAGCCTGAAACTGCACGTTAAGTGACCTATTTTCTCCGAGCTGTTGGTCTGCCTCTCTCAGCACATACTGTGATTCATCCATTAGGTTATCTAAAAAACTGGCATATTAGTATAAAGGCAAAGTGGGTACAACAGCCAATACTCTTAGAGGCAGCTCTTTGCTTTGCTTTGTGCGGCTCAAGTGATTCATGAATGCAACTTATCTCTGTGCCTGTGGTTCACATGCACATGGACCTTCAGAGAAAAAGACACGATAGAATGTTCTGGGTAGTTTCTTTGAATGGTCCAAACTCTGATGCCATTTATAGGGATCCAAAACCCTAACCCCATAACAACTCTTGATTATTCATGTCAATGGACATGAAAAATAGGATAAAAATTAAATCTATAGAAAACTTTTAATTGTTGTCATGCTTCAGCCCTGCTAAATCATTTACCAGAGTGAACCTCGCTGGAAAACACCTCGGATTCCCCGCCTGTTCTCAAGTGGAAGAGCAAATGAAGAGAGAATGATGGAATGACTAGTGGCTGGAGAGCTGGAGAAAGTCATGACAAATATGTGGTCACGAGCTGTCACTTCCCTCCCTATGCCTCTAGCAGACATCACTAATCAAGCACCACACTCTTTTCCATCTCGCATAGACACACCCTCAGAATCTTTGTCAATGCTCAAGTACTCCGGGTGACAATTTACAAATCAATAATAGTTGGCCTATTTGTTACTCTACTATAAGAGAAACCTCGATGATCCATCAGTTACATACAAAGATTAAAATATTGATCTTTTTTAATTCTATTTTCCTCTAAGAACTGAGATAGTTTATGGAAATCGCCATGAAAAGCTAGAAAGGGTTAAGGGCTAAAACAGTTGCTTCTGATTTCTGTGAGCTGGCCAGATAAATATGCTGCCCCAGCACAGTGCAAGCCCAGGTTGCCTTATGAATCAGAACAAAGAACCGGGCGAGGGTGGCCTCCAAGAGGGAGTGAACACGGGACTGGGGTTAGCAGGTCGGGGCTGCCCAGAGAGACACACTTTCGGGCCTCACTTGGGGAAACATGGGCAAAGCATGAACCTTCTCCGAAACTGTGGGAACCCACTTCTACTACCCGAAAGCCTTCTCTTAGAAACATAAATTCCCTTGAGTTAAAGCTGCCCCTTTAGGCTGAGATCACTGCTGAGCAAGGTAGATGACTATATCATTCAGTCACATCTTACTGAGACTTCCTTTATATAGGCGCTTGATGTTTGTTTGCTTCTCCTGGCTACTAAGAAAAGATTAGCGGAAGGGGTGGGGTGGGGGCTGGGGGTTATGTGTTTCAAACAGAGACAAAGAAAGAAAACAATGTGATTTAGAAGAAGGGCCACCCTGCATCCAACACTGGGCTTGGGACACACAGTATAGCAACCGGGAGGAGCAGTTACTGAGTTGCTATGACATGCCAGGCACTTTCCATACATCCCCTTGCTTCTTCCTCACCACTAGCAGTGAGTTAGTATTAACAACATCCTTTTATAGATCAGGAAAATGAGGCTCAATAATGTAAATAACCCAAGCCAAGTTAGAAAGCTAGTGAGGGACTGAAGTCAGTCCCAATGAAGATCTGGTTCCAAAGCGTGTGGGCAGGCTCCCTTGGGAATGCATCAAAGACACACTTGGCACTCTGGAAATTTTTCCTTAAGGCTGATGCCAATCTTACTCCACCACCTCCTTCCAGAGATGGGAAAGGAAGCACACTCTCCCCTTGCAAGACATGCCTGAAGAATAAAGGATCACCACACCTGTTGGAACATCTTGTCTTGGAGAGATTAGGGGGCCAGAGCCACAGACTAGAATGGCATGCGTCAGCTCCCCTCAGCTCAGATGTCATTCCTCCCTCATGGAGAGAAGCAGCTTCAAAGGCAGTCAGAAACCGACGCTGAACACAGCCTCAGCCCCATGCAGTGGACAGAGAATGGCTAGAGGGACAAATGTCCCCCTGCAGCCTTTGACAGAGCCTTTAGTGGAACAGAAAGTGTCCAGGGCAGAATCTACTCTGGTCAGTGCTGTAGCTAGCGAATCCTGTCCTGCTTCACTGGTAAGGTGTACTAGGACTACAGACACTCTCTCATGGTACATAGACTCCACTGTGTACCCATGTGCCAGGAAAGAGTAACAGGCCAGGTGGACCCCATGCCCGTTCTCTAAGCACTGGCTTCCCACTCTGACACCATAAAGCCAGGCTGCAGTCATGCTCTGTGCTCTCCTTAGTCCTGTGATATTCACCACAATATTCTGAGGGACCACAGCATCTGCCCTTCGAGCAGGGAGCAATGTCAGCAGCATTTGTGGTACAGGGAGGCATGCAGGAGGGTTGGCACACGGAGCACAGCACCTTCAGTGAGACATAACCAGGGGATAACTGGGGGGCGGGGCTGGGGAGAACAGCAAAGTTAGGTGGCCAGTATGCACTTTGCACTTCTCATAGTGTCAAATAATAACTAAGGAGCAAGGATTCCAAGAGCCTAGTTTAACCTCTTCTTCCAAAGTATTTATAACAGAAGACAAGAATGAACGTATTTCCCTGGGTATCTGCCTCAAAAATAATATTTTAACTTAAAATTCATGTAAATTTTGCAGTCTATGCCTTAAGATATGCCATGTTTGTTTCCATGTAAAAATAATGCATTTCACTGACTGACAAAAACATTAACAGTCTAAAAAGATAAATCATGTTAATCCTATAAATTACACAGACACCGGCATACTTCGGGTGTGCCATCTTGAGGAGCAAAGAAAATCTTGGACAAAGTCAGAGTCATAATGTCCTGCGGCCCCACCCCAACATGAAATTTTCTCTCTCACACACACACTCTCTTTTTAACCAAATTTGGAGGTTCTAAGTGTTCATTAAGAAAGGCAGCAAGTTGCCTGACCAGGCGGTGGCACAGTGGATAGAGCATCGGACTGGGATGCGGAAGATCCAGGTTCGAGACCCCGAGCTTGCCAGCTTGAGCGCGGGCCCATCTGGCTTGAGCAAAAGCTCATCAGCTTGGACCCAAGGTCGCTGGCTCCAGCAAGGCATTGCTCGGTCTGCTGAAGGCCCACGGTCAAGGCACATGTGAGAAAGCAATCAATGAACAACTAAGGTGTCGCAACGGCAACGAAAAACTAATGATTGATGCTTCTCACCTCTCTCCGTTCCTGTCTGTCTATCCCTATCTATCCCTCTCTCTGACTCTCTTTCTCTCTCTGTCCCTGTAAAAAACAACAACAACAACAAAGAAAGACAGCAAGTTATAAAGCACACCTCAGATAAGAGGAATAGTGAGAGATAACAAGCAGGAAAGGACACGACACAAGTAAGCCCCATGGAAGTCAACAGACCAAGACCCAAAGGGCAAAGGGACATATGCACCTGGGAACCCAAGCACTACCCTCTTCTCTTCTTCGGGTTCGTGACCAATGTTAGTGAGGAAGGGTGAGTAATCTAAGGTAAACTCTCATGTGCAGGGATTTATTTCATTTACTCTCTCTCTCTCTTTCTCTCTCTCTCTCTCTCTCTCTCTCTCTCACACACACACACACACACACACACACACACACACATACCCTACCACCACTACTTGGAGGAAGGGGAGGAGATCCTGCAGGCATGCAGATCCTAAGAATGAGGAATTGGAGCAAGGAGGTGCAGGTGCTGACAGATACAGAAGCTGTCAGAGATCAGGCAGCACAAGAGCCCAAGATCTGAAACCAGGTAGATAGTGATATGCTGATATCAGATAGGAAGGTCAACTGACCTTTGAGGCTGGATTTTGCAGGCCAGCAGGTGTGTGAGCTTAGATATTAAATAGCTCTCAAAGAAGACATTTTCATTATACAGTTTCAAATCAAGAACCAAAAATAAGCATTTCTTGCACCAAATATTTGGTCTCCTACAGATCTGGTCTCCTATAGATCTAGTCATTCTCTTGTTGCCTAGACAAAGGCAAATTCTCAGGGACCTACCAGTCCAGAAGGCGCAGAAAGGGAGGAATTGGGTCTACGGTGGTTACCGCTGTGTCCCTAACTCCTTGCATGTAGTAGGCCCTCAAGAAATCCATGCTCATTGAATGTAGGGAAGGGAACATTATATTATTATAAGATAATTTCAAAATGACCCACTCATTTGTCCGGCCTCTCTGCTCTACTTTTATGGTATGTGTTGTTAGCCAATAAGGTCACTGGAGGCTCTCACAGGAGAACTTCTACATGGGTAAAAATTCCACATCACAGCACCTGTGGTGGTGTCACATCACAGATGCCTTCGCTCAGAAGAATTCAGTAACACCCACTAGAGAGGGGAGGGAGGCAGAGACGCCCACGCACTCCTGCACGCACACCAGCCATCCCACTCAATGACCCCACACCCCAGGATGAGAGAAAGAAGGAAACATGACTCCCTAGCTCCTGCAGTCTCATTCCAGCAAGTGTGAGCAGACCATAAAGCTGAGGGGGATTCTCGTGTTTAAAGAAACATATTTTACATACAAGCTCAACCCTAAACACAAGCCAACTGCATATCTGATGCTCAGAGAAACAGCAATCCGTTCCAGCTCTGTAGGCAAGACTGGCTGTGTTGGCCTCAGTGACAAAGGGTAGGCCTCTGACATGGAGCCTTTCACAGGGATTCTGAAGGGTAACTAACTCTGAGTCTACACAACTGCTGCCTCATAGACAGATTTTAAAATGGCCACTCAGTGAGCCGCTCCCCCTGGAGCAGAGTCCGATATGTCACCCAAAACAAGATTAGGTTGAACGAGGAGTACCTTCCAAAGGAGAGAATTGTACATCTACTTACATAAGTGATCTATAACAGAAGTGGTTGTAATACACACAATGTTATTTTTGGCATGGATTAGGATTCAGTATATCTTCTCCCAACCAGTTTTCTGGGTTTAAGATGAACCAAAATAATCTGTATGGTGATTATTCCACAGAAAGCCAGCTTGGAATATTTCTGCATTTCTTCTAATTGATTTCGGCACATATTATTTCAAGACCTCTATCAAATATATTAAACACATTTAACCTTAGCTAAAATAAATCCAGCTAATTAAATGATATAAATTACAGTTCATTAGCAGAGCAATGGTAAATATTTCTCTATCTCAACTAAGTAAGGCTTATTATACACTTGAGCACTGTGTGGCCTTATCACGCCACAATCAGCCTTTCGTGCTAAGCATAAGCTAACACAGCTATTGAGCAAGTAATGGAATTGGGCCTGTACATTGCAAAGCTCTTGGCAACTGATTCATATAATCTTTAAACAGCCAATTTAAAACAACTACAAGTTTTCATATTCAAGACAATTCTAACACTTTTAATGACCTGGTTTATTAGACTTTTTGCATAAACAAGCTTAGAACTCTTTGTTCCTTGTTAGAAAGATTCATATCTTAACCACAACCACGTTAAGAGATTAAATATTTGTATCTTTGGGAGTATAGAATCTTTTCTAAAATATATTTTATATTTCTTTAATGCTGTGTGAATTTTAGGATCACTTTAAGGTAATCAGGTCACTTTAGGCAACAAGGAATCAAAGAATAAGATGAAGTTTGCAGTTGAAAGATGTATTCATCTTATAACTATGATATACCTATCTTCACATTCTTCATCCCCATAACTCTTGTGGGAAATTACCCTAAGGGAGCAATTAGGGGTGAGCACAAAGATTTATGTTCAAGATATTTACTGGGGTGTTATTTATTATCAAAAATACTTGGAAGCTTCTTAACTATCCAATCTTGGGGATATCATTAAAATAGAAGATTACATAACCAAATGGTAGAATATTATACATCTATTAAAAATGACATTTCAAAGTATTTTTAAAGACTTGGGAGAAATATTTGCTATACTATAGAAATGTTTACTTCAGTTCGTTGAAGCTATTTGAACCATCAAAAATTAGGGAAATTTTCCCTTAAACATGGTTTGAGGGACAGATTAAGTTGGAAACTACAGGTTCACTGCTTTACACTTTTCCATTTTACTGTTACACTGAGATATTAGTACCGGCTGACCCCGGCACCGAGAAAACCTCCTGCTGCCAAATCCTTGGGTTTCTGTAGTCCAGCCAATGACACACAAAATACTCCTTTCTCTGCCACAAGCAAGAAAAAGCTTCAGTTCGAAAATGGGGACTGGCTGGCTATTTATTTTTCAATGTTTTTCAGTAAACAGAGTAAAATAAACTAGCCCATTTTTGCTTAGATTTAATATATCACCCTAGCATAGGAAATTCAGATGAGCTATACACTTGTTTTTTAAATACAGCTATTGGTTCATCCAATCCCTGAATTTTGGTTTGGCCTAACTCTGTGCATCCATCCGGTAGAAGCATCCATGACCTTCTGGTCCAGTGCTTTGCTTCTGCCATAGCTATTGATATTATCGGGCTTCTGTGTTCTAGCTACTCTTAAAAATTCCATTTTAAATGCAAATTTATTTACACAGATGTTTTTGCAGTTAGTTTTTATCATGTTTCTTTCCTCTCCCAACTATTATGCGGTGATGAATATTAACTGCAAAATTTGGAATATACATATGAGAAAAAAAGAGAAAATAGCTTATCTGTAACCTAACAACTAAGAGATAAATACTGTTGACATGTTGATATTTTTCCTCTTGCTCTTCTCTTCATGCTTACTTATTTATGTATGTGTATATGTACTTAAAATATAGACTTGCTATCTGTTGTATGTATTACTTAATGCAACAAAATTCCTTTTTGCATGTCTGCTGTGTGCCAGGCCTTGGGTATGTTTTCTTTTGTTTTTACTTTTTTTCTCCCACCCAATATTATACAGGGGTTGGCAAAGGTAGGTTTATAGCTGTGAGTATGCAAACCACGTAGTTTATTCTTGTTTTATTTTTTTATTGTATTATTTTCCATATGAACCACTGTAAACCTACTTTTGCCCACCCTGTATATTAAACTCTATTATTACGCTACCATTTAATTGAATATGTGTCTCAACACAAATCCTGCAGGCACACGGGCATGCAGTTTTAGAAACTGACCTACAGTTAAGACTTTGGGCCTAATTATGTCACAAGAAACTGAGAGATCCTAAGAGCTATGACGTACTATGAAGGGTCTTTCAAAGCCTTAAACTTCTGTGTCAAGATTTATGATGTTCTTTCCTCCACATTTTCTTCTCAATTTTTATTGAAATTCACAACCTTGATTAACAGCAGCATCTGCCAGGTCTGTCCCAAGCAAAGGTACACAGAAAGCCTCACAGACCAGGGTTCAACGATTTATTCTGACCCTTGCCAGCTCTAAAACCTCACCCCTCAGTCCCTGTCATCTTACCCATAAAACCAAGAAGAAATTGCCTACCTCTTCTGCCTGCTGTGATGATTCAAAGGAGCTACCCATGCAGAGGTACAGAGTACAAAATCATCACTTCAACTATAGTTGTGTCTGATGGAGTTTCAAACACTCTTTTCCTACTCTGGAAATAATATACAAGGGCAGTATTTCTATTCAAAGGGGAAAATGAGTTGATATTTCACCCTAAATGTCTCTCACATAAAGCCGAAATTTCCTCCATGGTTCATGCTAACAGTGATCCAACAAATTTCTGTTGAGTGACCCAACATGAAGTAACCAATGCGCTCCAAAGAACCAGTGTTGCTCTGGGGGAAAATAGGACATTTTCGTCTGTCCTATCTCCCCCCACTTTAGGTACCATTCTTCCTAAATCCTGTGATTCGGGTGGAACTGTTAAGACATTTCTCTCAGCTATCCTCGCCACTGGGGCAGGCACAGGACCCAGCCTGGCCAGCCAGAGTTCATTTTCAGGAATTAATTTCCATCTTGACCTCTCTCCATGAAACTGGGTAAAGACTCAGTTCACCGACTCCTTCTTCCCCTTCTGTGACTGGAGAGAGAGTAAACTTTCCACTCTGCACCAACATCAACCCACACAGAACCACCTTTTGTGGCCTTTTTCCAGCAGAAAAACATTTCTACCCTCTCAAGAATCAATGTCTAGAAAACACTACCTTCCGCCCTGAAATACCATGGAACCTAAAGCAGCCAGTAGCTAGCTTGTAAGCAAGCATAGTGATAGAAATAAAATCAGAATCACTCCTTTGACATCCCCAAAATATAAAAGGAGCTAAAAGACTCAACCACCATCACAAATAAAAAGGCAGAGCTGGCTGATCTCTAACGGCTCCCAAACAAATCACCAGCCCTTCAGAGGAGCATGAAGACGAAGGGGGAGTTTTGACTATTTTCTCGTCACTGTTTGCCAAGTGAGCCTGATATTTCTGAGGAGTTGAGATCCTTTTATTTACTCTCCACTTTTTTCATGGGTCAATTACCTTCCAAACTACTAGGTTATCTAAACAATAACAATTATCTCCTAGTTCTCACTGATTCACCTTTTTTTTCCTAGTCAGTCCAAACCCATAAAGAAGCAAAGAAGGATCTCAGGTGTCAGCTAGGATGCAAACACCACCAGGTCTTCATTCAAAGAATCTGAAACCAGCTCCCAGAATGGATATGATGGGGTATATATTAGTGTTCTTTAATATATAAAAAATGTGGGTGTCATCACAGCCCACCAAAAAGAATATCATTTGCTTAGATGACATAACAGACTCTCCTGGACGGAGGCAGCAAAAATAGCACATTCTACTCTATCTGAAACACACTTAAAATTTTTGTTGTGTAAAACAACTGAGAAATAAAGCAACAGGAACATGGCTAGATAACAACTCCAGAAGAGGTTATTTTCCACTTTGGGGCAGAGCAATAATGGTTCGGAATAACTCATTCAGTCATCCTCGAAGGCATCCTGGAGATTTCTATCCTTCAGGTAATAAAAGATTGAGTTTTGAACAACTGTGGGGTCCACTTTTCTCATCTATATGATGAGCTGCGGGATGGCATGTTTTATTGTTGTGGGTGTTTTTTAGGTCCTTTCTAGATCTAAAATAAGTCTACAATTTGGCTCTGAATCCACAATTCCCACAATTTCCAGGAAAACATTTGAGTAATTGGCCCCAGAGGAATGGATATTCGGCAACAAAGCCCTTCACTCTTGGATGAAAATGTTCCCTTGGCTTCCAATTAATAAACAGAATAAGACTGTCAATAGCATGAGGGCTAAGGCCATTAAGAAGAAAAGTTATAGGCATAGGTAAAATACTAGAACGAGACAGCAGGGAAGAATAATTCTTGTAGTCAGGACACCAGACAGGATGACTTATTTGCTTGAGGTACTTTAGGAGAGGTTCTGCAAGATGGCGGAGAAATGGGAAGACTATTCTGTAAGTGGAAGGATAAAAAGGTATTTGAATTTAAAACAAGGAAAAGAGAGACATGTGAACAGAAGGAATGAAGATGTTTACTGGGATGACTGCTCTCCAGCACTCCTTCGCCTTCAGATTCCCAGAGCAGTGGTGCTGCCTCTGTCTGCAGAGCCACTAACCTTACCCTTCCTCGTTCTCCAGGAATGTCTAAAATACAAACAGGACATTCTATTCCAGCCATCCTCCTTGAGCTTAGTTCTACTACCTACCTTCCTTTTGTACACACTGTACAGGGCAGTCCAGAGCCAAACTGAACTGTTTACCCCGGTTTTCCCATCTTCACACCATTGCTGGAGTGTCTAAAATACAAACAGGACATTCTATTCCAGCCATCCTCCTTGAGCTTAGTTCTACTACCTACCTTCCTTTTGTACACACTGTACAGGGCAGTCCAGAGCCAAACTGAACTGTTTACCCCAGTTTTCCCATCTTCACACCATTGCTGGAGCTGATCGCTTCATTTTGAGAACTCTTCTTTTAACTGTTCCCAAGCCAATGACCACAGATCAATAACCAACTTCTCCATGAAACCATCTGTGACTTATCCCCTAGTCTACTCCCCGCCTCCCTCAGCTCTCTGTCACATACTGAAGGCAACTTGTACTTCTGGAGCTTTAGAAAGGAATGATAAGTTAAATATTGGATATCCAAGAGGTAGAGGAAAAAAAATAAAAGTTTCTTGAAGCACCATTAGAATACCCAGAATGTAGTGTGTGTGTGTGTGTGTGTGTGTGTGTGTGTGTGTGTGTGTGTGTATGTGTGGCAGGGGTTGCATAAGTCACTTTTTAAAAATGTACAGTTCTACAGCATTAAGAACATCCACACTTGTAAAACCATCACCACCATCTACCTCCACAATATAACATCATTTTTGGTTACACTAGTGTGAGTGGGATTTCAGTCACTGCATCTAACAAAATCCTGCATAAGTATATAGTATAGATGGATAAATATAAAAAAATTCATAAAGGATATGAGGGCTGTCTTAAAACCAGTGTAAAAAGCAAAATTTTGTGACACTGTGACAGTAAATGGGCTCCTGACTGAGGTTCTGGGAAATTGGTGTCTGGGGAGACCAGAGATAATTAACCATGTGGATCATGGTGAGTAAATCATGGAAAAGGTTTCTTCACCCTCATATTGTGAGAGGAGAAAACACAAAGACACAAAGAAAGCTCACATCTCATCCCCTAAGGGAAGACGACATTCTACAGAAGAAATTAGAATCAGGCCAACGAGACAACTCTCTTAAGGCAGGAAGATGCCTTAGAGAAGAAGGGAGGAAGTAACAAAGGGCATGAAAGCTTGGCAGCAAGGCATCCCTTCACTTTCATAAGCTCTGGGAAGGTGCTCTCCACATCATCATTGCATATAGAAATGTCGCGGCGACAATGGACTAATCGGAAACCAGACGACATGCTCCGAAGGGCTGAAGGGAGGCAACAACCCCACTCAACAGACGGAATGACTGAAGCCCCATCTCCAGCCTTACTCAGATATTTATTAGCCAGTACAAATAACTCAAGGAAGCAGACAGAAGTTTTCAGAGGGTGAATGAAGTAAGGGACTAGGAATATGTTGACTCCTAATCTCTGTTCTGAGAGCCTAAATATTTGTTACTGAATCTTACCCTGTTCTTTTGCTGTTGCCAGCACACACTGTTTCCAGTATGGGTCAGAGAGGTCCCTGGACTCTTCTCTGCTCAGGGTTTTCACCCTAGGGTGCCTCGCTGTCCCTGATTGCTTACCCTAACTCTGCAAGTCTTCATAGCATATTCCTAAATAGAAATAATTGATTCAAAGTGTACAATCCAGAAAACTTGCATAAGAATGAAAGTATACAATATTTTTAAATGTAGGAAAAAAGTAGTCACAATATACTCCTTTTTTATAGTAGACCTAATTCTCTTGTAGCTTTTATTTCTTCTCCTTTACCATATATTTAAATTTGAATGACACTGTATTTCCATTTTCTCCAAGAATAAATCTCTGTCACTAAGATGCCTAAATATGTGATTCTATATCCGATGGTGTTAAGATTCAACAAGGAATTAGATTAGTTACTATTATGTTCTTGGTATCATGTTTGTTACCTAGGAAATGGGTTCTCTATACAATGGTTTTTCTTATTCCACTGTCTTTTTTCCACTCTTCTAAGTATTACCAATGTATATTTTGAGACAAAGAATCTGCCCTCAGGAAAGAAATGTATGGAGAGCTGTTATAGGTAGACCCTGGCAATTTGTTTGGTGGCCATACTCAATTACAAATACCCTGCACTTTGGCCAGGAGGCTCTATAGCCAGAAGATGGATGATTTAATTAATTGCTGAATCAGGCTGATTATATTTCCAGGGAAAAAGATAAAATGGATTACAAGCACAGCTCCCAGCTAAAGTATTTAGTTTGCCCAGAACAATCAGTCTCAGAAAAATCTTGCCTTTGAAATTTACTTATTAATATAAATCAACATTAAAACCTCTGAGACATTTAACAGCCTTTATTAAATGGGCAGTGAGGAGCCCACGTTATTTGGACTCACAGGTAGACTTAGAACTGATCATTTGCACTTGAGATCTAATATGTGATGTGAAAGGTATTCTCTTTTAAAAAAGCACATGGGAGAACACATTCTTCTCCTAAATTTACATAATTTGAATTATTGTAAAATATAACTGCTAGATATGGAAACCTTTTTTTAACATAACAGTTTGGTTATTCTTTGACTAGCAGGCCTGACTCAAAAGTCATTGCTAATGAGGAAAGCATAACTGCCAGCCTCAACCTCTCCTCTCCTCTCCTCCAGGGAAAACCCCCCTAAGGACACAAAGCAGCAGAGTGGGGGGCTCGGGAGAAATGCATTTATCCTCCCCACCCTCAGTACTATCTTCTCTATCGTTTCTTAATTTCAGGTTTTAATTCTTGTAAATCCAATGTTTATATCTACTTGTTTTGTGCTTTCACCTATTCCTTATACAATAGAAGTTTTTAAAGGCCAAAATGTTTTTAAAGAAAAAAGTGTCACAAATGAATGAATACATGAGTCTACAAATGTGTAAGTAATCCCCAAAAAGTGGTAGGTGTACTTCCATTTGTAAAAAAGACTTTTCTGTTTGTATTTATGAAACATGGGCTACTCAGGTGCTAATTTCAACTTAAAAAAAGATCTTGGTTCCCAAAACTGTTCTCTGAGGACACATTCTAGAGGCAAATCAAGTCCTAGGCTTCATCAGACAAGGCCCAAAAAGCATCATCGCCACTATGATCATTCTTCTGATGAAAGTGACTCTCCGTGGCTTATTGTAACTATAGTTTGAAGATACTTAGAAAAAAAATAATAAAACAAATAAAAAAGAAAGGAAAAACTGTATCCATAATTGGCATTTTCCTCCTTGTAAACATAATAGTTTTAATCTGACACAGCATGTAAAATTTCATAATTTTTCAGAAAATCAAATCTGCTTTTCTGAGATGATCCCCAAAGGTAGGCCTAAATAAAAAGTAGAAGGATGTGTCCTTCAAAAACCTAGGATACTTTTCTGTTGTCAAAGCAGTCTAGTTACTTAGCAAGAGTAGTTCTAACTTGCCACAATTTAAGTCCCACACATTCTGTGATAAGCAGCATAAAGGGTTTATGATCAGGGCCTTGGAAGCCAAGCTGTCTGCCTTCAAATCCCAGCTCTCTTGCCTATAAACCATGACCTTGGGCAAATTACTTAGCATCTTTTCTCATCTTTAAAGTGAGGATAATAATAATACCTACATTATAATAGTTGTTGGAGAATTAGAAGTTAGGAAGTGACACATAACAAGTGGCCAAAATATTAATTATTACACCTTAGCCTCATTTTTGAAATAAGAAAATACAGTTCTCTATTTAAAGTAGATATCTAGGGAGTAGTTTTGCCCTTTTCAGACATTAGAGTTTCTAATGCTTATAAGATTACCTATGTGATGAATTTGGGGTTATTTCACTTTCTTCATTATGCTTTTCTGTACTTAAAAATCTAACACCTAACATTTTTTAAAAAAACCTTATAGGATTATTAATTAAAAACTCGATTTTCTTTCTCTTTTTAGGAAAAAGAGCCAAAGGTTAGTAATGAGTGTCCACATTGATTGTTTTAAAAGCACCTCTTATCTAATTATACCTGCTCCTACTTGATGCAGCGTCAGGTCAATCACTCTTCACTTTCCTCATATAGAATTGTTATAGATCACAGTTCTAAATTTTACAAAATGTGGAGTTTATCCTGAATATAGTTGGTAACTTCCTGTTCGGAGGAAACAACAGGTCTCGGAATCTTGCCTAGATTCTTCAGACACAAAAGAGGATTACATAGCCAAAGCTTTTTAAGTGCGATGTGGGAAGGGAGAGAGGGAAGGGGAGGGAGGTGACCTTGGACTTGGATTTACTATGACCTGCTTAAGTGTTGGATGATGGCAGACTCTGGGGATCTGAGGGACCAGATTTTAACCAAAGTACTTGTGAGGAAACCTCTGGTATCAAATTTATGCCATCCATATGAAATTTTCCTTTGACATTCATGTATAAACTATAAAATAATTCAGCATAATTTTTGTAAGGTTACTCATTTGAAATTAAGTAAATAAAAAGAATATTAAATTTTTGTTTTTCAGTGCATTACATTTAAAAATAAAACTAGTTCAGGGAAATTTGAGTCCCAAGGAAGGGTAGTTTTCTTTAGCAAGGACTGGAAATTTGACCCCCAAAACAGACCTAATAATTAAGCATTTATAAAAATATGGTTTTCTCTGTTTGGGCTTGGAAAGGTAGTGTGGGTTAGAAATTACTGCATAAGAGACAAAGGGGTGAGGGTGAGGGAGGTATATTGAGTGGGATACTTGAATTCATGTTAACACAATACATTAAAATTAATAAAATAAAATAGTTTGCAACCCAAACACTCTCTTCTAGGACTATGAGAATATCTCCCAGCATAAACTTCTTAGGAAAAACACTTTCATTTACCAAAAAACTACCAATTCCTCCTTTCTGGCTATATTAAACTAACTTTCTGCCATCTTCAATATCTAATAAAAGGAAACTTTTGTGGCTTCCCTGGAGAATTATTTTACAAACCAATGGCATAGCTTCAATAATTCTTCAATAATTTTTCTATGTTTTCCCAAGACAAAAATGATCAGTGTCCTTCATTACAGTAAACCCATTTACAAGCTGCTGTGTCGTTTATAAATCCCTTGGTAAGAGACCAACTATGTGTATTTTAAAATAGACTCAGAGATAGAGGAAATTTTAGAGTCTATCTAACCGAGCTACACATCTGAATCTCCTGAAGAGTCTTTAAAAATACTGATGTCGGGTCATGCCACACCAATTAAATCAGAACTTCTACAGATGGGGCCCAGCCATCTGTATTTTTTTAGAAAGTCGCCTGCTGATTTGACTCATAGTGAGGGTCAGATATGCCTGCTCTGGTCCAATGACCTTATTCTACAAGTAAGGAAGCCAAGGCCCAGAGCTGTTAAGTGACATTTCTAAAGTCAGGTAGATAATTAGTCCCATAGCTGGGGTGAGAGCCCACATCTCAGATTCTTTCTTCTCTATTACATTACCTTCTTTCATAGCTCCATTCCTCCTTACGAAATTAGATGTCAAAATCTGATTCCAAAAAGGGACCACAATTTGGATCCAATTCCCTGAAAGCAACCAGAGACCAGCTCTACCACAGTCTCACTGCTGCCTTTGTGCCCAGCAGCTTGCTGCTGTAATGGCCACTCCATCATCCTGTGAGAGGGAAACACCCCTCCTGCCATCTTCACCAGAAAACAGCAGCCTAATTCTCAATTTATATTAATGGTTTTCTTTATTGCTTCCACCAAACCCTGTCCTCTAATACTTCTCTTTAAATAAAATAATAACAGTCTCTTTTTAAAACTTCATTCAGTGGTAAATTGAATTTCTAGCGTGGAGATGAACTAAAAGCTTTCATATAAAGAAATGGCTTCAGGGCAACTTCTTCAAAAGAAACAAATCATTTGCTGACGGGTGGTCTGAAGCTATGCTTTCAGGGACAGCTGTACAGGGCTGCAGAAACAGTGTGAGGAGCTGGAAATGAGCCAACCTCCTCAAGTATGGGGTGTCATGTTGCACTGCTGGTCCCTTTCCGAGGTTCTGGAAGGGGACAAACACAGTGAATCCACCTGGGGTTTAGGGAACACCTCCTGATACACACAATGTAAGGTGTGAAAACTCCTGGAAGGCCTGGTCCTTCCTCTGAATGCCCTGCCTGACCCCACATGTATGTCCCAATCCTGCTAAATTATTAAAAATAACCAAGAAAATGTTTTTGTTTTTAATACAAAGTAATTCTCTGGGGCAGGAAGAAAAAGATGGACAACCTGTGAGAAAGATGTGTCAAAAACACAGCAGAGCATGACCAGGTGGTGGCACAGTGGATAGAGTGTCGGACTGGGACACAGAGGACCCAGGTTCGAAACCCTGAGGTCTCTGGTTTGAGCAAGGCTCAACAGCTTGAGCCCAAGGTCGCTGGCTTGAGCAAGGGGTCAGTTGGTTTGCTGTAGCCCCCCAGTCAAAGCACATATGAGAAAGCAATTGATGAGCAACTAAGGTGCCGCAACGAAGAATTGATGCTCCTTGTCGCTCTCCTTTCCTGTCTGTCTGTCCGTGTGTGTGTGTGTGTGTGTGTGTGTGTCACAAAAAAGGAAAAAAAGCAAAACAACAGTGTTGAATAACAACTGGACCAGGAGTCCAAATACATCATTCCAGCCCAGTTGCTGACATTTACTTGACACATATGTTGGGGCAAGTCCATTTCTCAGGGCTCCATTTTCCTCAGAGGAAAAGCTGGGATAATGCCTGTCGTGACTGGCCCCTTGGTTGTGCAAACCAAACACATAGATAATGTACATTAAAAAAACCTTATAAAACTGTACAGAAATGTATGCATTACTAGAAAGAACAAAAGAGATTAAAAGAAACTTATATCTCCAGATAAAAAGTTAAGATGGTCAGGTACTAAACTCCTAAAAATAATAATAATAAAGACTTGAGTTTAGAATGACTCAGCATAAAATGTCATGTTGAACGAGCATGACTGTGGAGTCAGGCAGAGCCGCAGTCAAATCTGCACTCTATCAAGTTACCTCTCAGAGCCTCAGTGTCCTCACCCACACAGTGAGGATCATGATGGCATGTCCTCTTGGACCTTTGACCAAGTTGACATGATGATCATGAAAAGAGTTTAGTTCACTGGCTGGCACAAGGTAAGTGCTCAAAAACAGTGCTAGTTGTTGGTTCCTATTGTGATAATTATTACTTTCATACTTCCCCTGTGCACAGAGTTGAGGTGAATACTAGGGATCAGATGGGTCAAGTGATGGCACAAAGGAAGTTTTTTTGTAATAGATGGTCACCATTTACACTACTTGAGTTTCCAGCTCTCCCTTTTGACAACCACATTGCAAATTCTACACTTTCTCACCCAAAGATTTCTTTTTGACCTGGTCCAACTCTTCATAGGCATTGAGTGATATCAGGTAGGCTGTTAAAGTTCTAGATAACCACCCTCACATTTCAGTCACAGATGTATCACCATATTCCAGGGGTCCCAGATGATAAGCATGTTTTCAAGGTAAAAGCAGGAAGCATCCCCATAGTATTAGGTCCATGTTCTACAACTATTGGATCATGTAGCTAAGTCATGGTGTCTGGCACGAATCCAGCCTATTCCCAGAATTATCAGATATAGTAGGCAAACAAACAAAAGAATAAAAGCTACTTGAAGACAAGTTACATGAGATGTGCATCTATGTTCTAGAATTTTCTGTAATGGGTCATGTGTGTCACTGATCTTACCAACACTTTCATTCAAATAAAAAAAAAAAACGGGGGTGGGGGAGTCACAAAAAGTTAATGCAAAAAGCATTCACTTGATGTGAAACTTCATATGATATGTGAAACCCATATTCACATGTAAAACAGCACAAATAACATTCTTTTGGGAAATGTCAAAAATAACTAGTTGAGCTCCTTACTTTCTAGAAATGCAAATAAAATTTTAAATGAATTAAGATCATCACTGTCTGGCTGGTGGTGGTACAGTGGCTAGAGCATCAACCCAGATGCTGAGGTCCCTGGTTCAAAACCCCGAGGTCACTGGCTTGAGTGCGGTCTCATGGACATGATTCCAAGATCCCTGGTTTGAAGCCCAACCTCACTGGAATGAGCCCAAGCTTGCTGACTTGAGTCCAAGGACACTGGCTTGAACAGGGGGTCACTGGCTGGGCTTGAACTTCCTGGTCAAGGCACGTGTGAGAAGCAATCAATGAACAACTAAAGTGAAGCAATTACGAGTTGATGTTTCTCATCTCTCCCTATTTTTCTCTCCCTCTCTCTCTCTCTAATCAATAATAAAAAAAGATCATCCCTATTCAAACCTCCCAGAGATGATGCTATTAACATTTCAGTATATAATCTTTCATACTTTCCTGTCCAGGTATATGTAAAAATAAAATAATTTCCCAAAATGAGAGAATAACTCTAGCTAAATAAGTCCTTTTAAAACACAGAGGCATTTTAAAGACCTAATGAATTAAATAATGATAACTAATTTCTCCTTTCGATTACCATGTAACTAAAATATGTGAAAACAAACAGCTTTGTATTTAGTAATACTGATAAATATTTATAAAGCATTTATATTGTACCAGGCACACACCTAATGTCCACATATAAATTAACCCTTTCGTTCTCACAATGGCTCTGTGAAGTGGGTACAATTATTGTTTCTGAAAACAAAGCACAGTGAAGTTAAGTAAGGTGCACCAAGGTCACACAATTTAAAAAAAAAGTGCTAAACTGGGATTAGAACTCAGGTAGCAGGGCTCCAGAGTCCATGCTCTTAATCACTTTGCTATGCTGCCTCTCAAATATCACTGTGGAATCAGAAAAGAGAAACCTCTTTATGCTTATCCATAACTTGGCAGCAAATGATATATAGTGGTTGCTGAGCTAGTCATAAAACTGTCTAACGTGCTGAAAATCACAACACACCCAGATAATCTAGTAAGCAAATGCTGATTAAAATATACAAACAGAACTTGCATTTCCTAAGCAAAGATGGAAGGACAATCTTGGAAGGTGGGATATCGGCAGCACAAGCTTTCTTCAAGAATGTGCTGTCTGTGTTTAGGTTTATGACTTAGGTTAGACTGCCAAGAATTTTTCACAACGTTGATACATCTGTGGCTGCATTTCCCCAGAGCACCATAACCTGCAGTCTTGCCAAAGTTAAATAAAAGGATTGACTGTCCTTTCTCTTCCTCTGCCTTAGGGATGCCACTATTTGAACTGTGTAGGGAATAAAGCTACTATGAACTCAGCATTCAGGAAGACTTTTCTTCTTGGATTGTAACCAGAATTCTTTATTCCATGACCTGGTCCAAGTCATTTCAAAGGGCAGCTAAAGACAGATCCAACTACTCATCCTTTCCAAGGAAGATTTTGAAAAGCAAAATCACGTGAGCTAGAAAGGTATATAATTAATTGTATTATAGGGACAGCTAATATAGGGGCATATTCTAGCTTTTGACAAGTGCAGGTCACCAGATCAACAAAGAGAAGTAACATTAAGGAGTATTTTTATGACATGAGAGGTAACCAATAAGAGAGAGGGAGCAGGAGAGAGTATATGGATCAGGAAAGCTAACTACTATGCAAAAACTGCCCCTAAATCTTGGTAATATGGCAGAGTAAGAGTTTTTTTCTTTCTTATGTTAAAGTGCAGTACAGATCAGAAGAGGGTTGGGCTCCATGTGGGCATTCAGGGTCTCTTAGGCTTCTTTCTCCAGTGGCTCCATCATTTCCCAGGGCCTCGGGGTCCTTTCTGGATCCTGTACTTACAGTCAACAAACCAGGAGAGGCAAAGTAAAGGATCACTTGGGAAGTTCTATAGGGATAAGGAGAGAAAGTGGCCACATTCCGTGGGCCAGAACTCAGTCACCTGTCTCCACCCAATTGAAAGAAAGGCTGGAAAATAAGTCCAGAAAAAAATATAAGGTTTGATGAAATAGAGCATTATTATCTCTGCCATGAAGAGGAGAAAGAAAATGAGCTCAAATTTAACAAATAGAGACCTATATATGCCTTTACCTAAGTCACTGTCAGCAGCCATACTTCTTGAAGCTAAATTGAGCTGAGCCTGAATTACCCATTAAGAACTACCCCACCTGACCTGTGGTGGCACAGTGGATAAAGCATTGACCTGGAATGCTGGGGTCACAGATTTGAAACCCCCAGGCTCGCATGGTCAAGGCACATATGAGAAGCAAGTACTATGAGTTGATGTTTTCTATTCCTTCATCCCTCCTTCTCTCTCTCTCTCCTCTCTCTAAAATCAATAATTAAAGTCTTAAAAAAAAAAAAAAAAAGAATGTCCTACCTGCACACCCTTCCTTAACCCTGACAAACATGAAAATCCCAGGTTCTTCTAGGCCAGTGGCTCTCAACCAAGAAAATTTTTGCCCTGTTAAGGGAGATTTGACATCTGGAGACATTTTTGATGATGACAGCTGGGTGAGCGCTACCACAGACATCTTCTAGGTAGAGACCGGGATACTGCTAACATCCTAGTATATACAAGATAGTCCCCCACATCAGAGGATTATCAGGCCCAAAATGTCAATAGCACTGTGGCCTTGAATCTAGGGCATTGTTTATACATCTATTCTAACTAACACTCCCACTCATGAGCCTCTGCGTAGTCACTAGGTGCCCGGTGCTTCGCTTAACACATTGTAGTAAAACAGCTCTTTCTGTGTTTCTATTTCCCCTTTCCCAACAGACTATGAGCTAGGAGGCAAGAATAGGATTGGCCTCTGCATCCATAACCACACTCCAGTGTCCACTATTATCAGGTACTGAATGAGTGGATAGATAGATAACTTTTTCCCTGAACCACTGTGTACCACAGTCTGACCTTTTAAATAAATCAAGGTATTTGGTTCTCAAGATTGCCCATTCTGAAAACCTAACAAAATAGCAACAAGGAGGTGATCATCCAATCTGTCTTTAAGAAACCCAATGCTCAAAGGAACACATGACCTTAGAGGCTGAAAATGAAATACGAAGCCTCACCTTTACAAGTCAGGTCTTCATAAAACCTCATCCAGATCCAAAGATATAGGAAGTGGTAGCCATATGGCAGCAGCACAGTGAACTTCATCTCTTCTGAGCCTCTATGAATACACCTACTATCCCAGATCCCATAACACGGCACTTGGGGATGGGCACAATTCCAAAAACATTTGTCATTCAAAATCTGTCCACACAAGAGAGGAGGAGCCCCTTTACGGCTGAAATAGGGCCCATTTCTTCCTAGAAAGAAGTTTCTTTTAATGGCAGTGAGCCCATTGGATCCAAATGGAAGTCAGTTCATGAAATCATTTTCCTGGCTTTCTTCCCATCTCACCTCTCCTCTTCCACTACACGGGCTTTCCACTCTAAACAAGAGCAGTGCTCTCAGGCACGCCTCACCAACATGCCAAGAACAGACTCAATGCCAACAATGACCAAAACACCACCTCACATTTGTAAATGGTTTTCAAGAAAGTTCTTTCATATTTTTTATTTTATTTGACCCTCATCTTCTTCTTTCAGTACTAATATTCCCTCACAATATCTTTCAATGGTTTGAGGCTTTATCAGTGCAAACATGGTCCATGGTCCCAGTACTTTCTACGCTGGGCAGCCCTGCTGTAGTACACACCCTTATGCTGCGTAGAAAGAGAACAAATTGAAAAACAAAGAGACTTGGCTCCATCTGATTTCTGACCCTGTGACTTATTAGCTCTGTGACTTAATTTATGTCACACATTTTCTCCCGGACCATTTCCTCCCATGTTGAGCAGAACCAATGCTGCCTGACCTCCTCCACCCATTGCTCTTAAAAGGATTCTATGGGATAAAATGTGCAAAAGTACTGTGTGAGGTGGAATCGTAGCTCTTCCCGGAAATGATCAAAATGCCTCTGAGACACTGAATATATCTAACTAAAGTAAAACTACTAGAAAATATAGATATGAATACATAAATGATATCATTAAACCAATCAAGTGCTGCACTTTTTCCTTCAACCAATATCTGATGACTTCTAAATTGACTTAACAAAGGGAATAAGCAGCAGCATCTCCTATTTTATTTCATGTTTCTGCTTCTCACAGTTTAACAATAACTCAAGTTTAACCACTCATCTTTGGCCAAGAACAATAGTGCAATTAAACGATTCAAAACTACACCCTGCTCAGTTGTTCTTGCCATTTTCTTTCATAAGACATCACCAAGCTGTAATGACAGGGAATGTCTGTACACCATTGACTCTATTTAACCAAATAATATAGAAATGTATTCTCAAGCCTGACCTGTGGTGGCACAGTGGATAAAGCATTGATCTGGGAACACTGAGGTCGCCAGTTCAAAACCCTGCACTGGTCTGGTCAAGGCACATATGGGAGTTGATGCTTCCAGCTCCTCTCCCCTTTCTCTCTCTCTCTCTCTCTCTCTCTCTCTCTTTCTGTCTCCTCTCTAAAATGAATAAATAAAAAAAGAAATTTAAGAAATGTATTCTTAATTTTAAAAAATACAGAGTAAACCAGAAAATCCCACCTGTCTTCGCTTCCCAGAGGTAATCAACTGTCCATCTGTCTGGTGTGTATCCTGCCAGATTTCTTTCTATGAATTGACTGTATGTGCATATATACAGAAGTCTCTTATTTTGCTTTGTTTTGTTATATACAAAGGGTCCTTGCGTTATGACAGTCTCAATATACAACATTTCGAGTTTATGACGCTCACTGTCATAAAAACAAAAAAATTGAGGTGTGTTTCATACTTATGGACTGTGTGGGTAAACTAGCTTGGTGACACAGTGGAAGAACACATAGTAACATGACATATGAGTGAGGGAGTTGGCATCCCCCAGTATACTTACCTACGCCATTTTGGACTAATAAAAGTACAGTGTTTGTGTTGCTTTGTTTGACAATTTTTGGCTCTTATCATGACTCCTAAACCAAAGTCAGAGTCTTCAGATGGTAGTTCTTCAAAGAAGATGAAAGCCATGTGATGGAAGTAAAATTAGAATTGTAAAGAGATCAGAAAAAGGAGAATCAGCGAGGAACATCAGCCACAGGCTAGGCCTTAGCCGCTCTATTGTAGCAACAATTACCAAGGATGAAGACTGCATCCTAGAGCGTGTAAAGGGATCAGCCCCTATGAAAGCAACTGTGATTACTAAACAGTGAACTGGCATAATGATTGAGATGGAAACATTGCGCAAGTTTTGTGGCTGGAAGACAGCATCAGCGGCATATAGCGTTAGTCTAATGCTGATTCAGGAGAAGCTAAACGATTGTTTGAGGCAATAAAAAGTGAAGAAAGGGAAGGGAGTGAAGAGTGTGTGGCTAGTAGGGGTTGGTTCATGCGTTTTAGAGCTCGTGCCAACTTGCATAACCTTGAGGTGCAGGGTGAAGCTGCTAGTGGGGATGAGAAAGCAGCAAGCAAATTTCCTGATAGGAAGAGCCAATTAATTTAATTAATTGGCTGGATTAATTAGAGGGGGGGCTACAGTGCTGAACAAGTGTTTAATGTTGACGAGAGAGGCCTTTTTCAGGAGCATATGCCTAACAGGACCTACATCACCAAGGAGGAGAAGACAGCACCAGGACATAAAACTGGCAAGGAGAGACTGACTTTGCTTCTTGGGGGAAATGCTGCAGGTGACTTCAAACTCAAGCCTCTGTTGGTGAACCAGGCAGAGAATCCAAGGGCACTAAAGGGCACTTGGAAGGATCAACTGCCTATCATCTGGAGGTCTAACAAGAAGGCTTGGGTGATGCTTCAAATTTTTGCAGAGTGGTTTTCCAGCCGTTTTGTTCCAGCAGTGAAGGACTACTGGGTTAGCAAGAGGCTACCTTTTAAGGGGTTGCAAGTGCTGGACAATGCCCTGGTCACCCTGGCCACTGGAGTGACTTCGACCCTAATGTCAAGGTGGTTTACCTTCCACCTAATACCACTGCCCTTTTACAGCCCATGGACCAAGGTGCCATTGCCTCTTTCAAGGCCTACTACCTCTGGAGGACATTTGCTATGACCCTTAATGCAACTGAGAAAGACAAGAACCTTACACTCAAATACTTTTGGAAGTCTTCTAATATTCCCAATGCTGTACAAAACATTGTTTTTGTCTGGGATGAAGTGAGGCGAACAAACTTAAATAGTGTGTGGAAAACACTGTGTCCCCAGTTTGTGTATGACATCCATGGCTTTGAGGAGTCAGTGAAGGCTGTAACACAGAAGGTTGTTACCATGGGTAAACAGCTTACTTTGGAGGTGGAGGCTGAAGATGTCACAGAGCTACTGGCATTCCATGGACAGGAGCTGTCCGCTGAGAACCTCTTTCAGCTGGAGAAGCAGCTGGTTGAAGAAGAAGAGATAAAAACCCCAGAACCCAAGAGATTTACTACCAAGTATTTGGCAGCAGGTTTTTCTATGGTAGAAGAGGGGTTGGCAAAATTTCAGGCTGAGGACCCCAGCGATGACAGATTCAGTAAGGTCTACAGAGCTGTTATGGATGCCTTGCAATGCTATAGGCAGACTTTGGAAGAAAAGAAGTCATCAACCTTCCAGACTAGCCTGGAACAATCCTTTAAGAAGGTAAAGAAGCCTGCAACAGATTCTGTACCCTCTATGTCAGCTGCTCCTTGAGATGAAACACCTGTAGTACAGGTAGAATCATCTCCAGCATCTTCTGCATGTCCTTAGGCAATCCTGACTCACCTGACCCAGTATCTACAGCTCCTTCTGCAGGTTCTCCTGCCTCTCCAGCTTCCTCCTCCCAATAGCTCACTCTCTCCCACCTTGCAATGCCCTTTCCAATGTGCAAGCCAACCACAGGAATAAAGGTAAGGAATTATTTTACACTCATTTTTTGTCATTTTTTCTGTTACTACTGCACAGTGTACATACAGTACAGTATATTTATGTCCTTTTCCATTTTCTGTGGCTTAATTTTGTTTTTATTTTCTAGATTATGATTTTACAACTGTGTTAGGATAGGTAAGTGACTTAGACTAGGGTGTGTTTCGACTTACACCAAAATTCAGGTTACATCACTATTGTAGGAACAAAATTGTGTCATAACCTGAGGACACCCTGTATTGGGGATTATATTTCAAGATATGTTCTACAACTTGCTCTTCGGACTTTCTGTAGATTTTCTCATGTCATGCATGCCTATCCATCTCATTCTTTTTAATAGCATGTGTTTTCTCTTAGGAAAATACTCCAAGCTTTACTTAACCTGTTGATAGAACCTTGGTGGCTGCCAATTTTCAAAACTACAAAGCTGTGCTACACTTTTAAAGTTAAGTCGCTAATGGACTCCATTTGATTGCCTCTCTCCCAAGTTCACCTGAAACCCACTTCCAATAAAGTCCTTTCTAATATCACCTACGTCCCAGTGATAAGAAGCAGAGATTCTTTTTTTGAAAATAGTGTGAACTCAATAGAGCCTTTTTAAGAAGAGGCTAAAGAGAGGGTTAGCGCTCTAGACTTGCCGATACATGGTGGATTTTTCTGTTTGTGTGTTTGTTTTTTAATTTTAAAGAGATAGAGAAGGACAGACAGACATCAAAGGAGAGAGATGAGAAACATCAACTCATAGTTGTGGCACCTTAGTTATTTATTGATTGCTTTCTCATATGTGCCTGGGGAGCTTCAGCCAAGCCAGTGATCCTTTGCTCAAGCCAGCGACCTTGGGCTCAAGCCCGTAACCTTGAGTTTCAAGCCAGCGACTATGGGGTCATATCTATGATCCCATGCCCAAGCAGGCAACCCTGTGCTCAAGCTGGTGAGCCTATGCTCAAGCTGGAGGAGCCCACAGTCAAGCTGGCAACCTCAGGGTTTCGAACCTGGATCCTCAGCATCCCAGGTCAATGCTCTATCCACAGAGCCACTGCTTGGTCAAGCTCACTGCTAAATCTTTCAAACTGCTTCCTTATCCATTGTTAATAGCATTTTTCCCATCAGTGCAATCTTTTACCTGCAAAATGGGTCTCTACCTGCGGGCTTCCTGTGCTAAATGAAGCATTACAAACTTCAGCCTCCACATACACATGCTTGCACGCACACCCCCAAGAAAGACGGTACGCCTACCAAAAATTCCAGCGCACTATAAGAAATTGTTTACCCTGTTAAGTATGGTCTTGGATTCTAGTAAATAATAATAAATAAATAAATAAATAAATAATGCTGTTAGGCTCGTCTACAAGACAAAAACTATCTTCACTTGGAACTTCCAAATTCAAATATTTGTTGATTGCCTACTATGTACTGTGAGAGGCTCAAAAGTAGTATAAGATTCAACCTTTCTTCTAGAGCTATAAAACAGAGGAATGAGGTTTATATGAATAAAACAATTAACTAACAATGCAAAGTAGTCCATGATTAAGTAAGTAAATAAACGACAGGGGCAAAAAACAAGTCATTCTGAATAGGGCCCTCAGCACTGTAGTGAGGGCTTCAAACGAGGAGTTAGTTGATGAGGGCTAGTTATTATGTGACCATAAAACAGTAATTCTGATGGTAAGAGACACCTGGATAAATGAATCTAAGTATAATTGTACACTTGGTAGAAATAGGACCAGAGGAAATAGTGCTATTGCAAAATCCCTTGCGCAAGCCAAACAGGTTGCAAAGCACTTCACTACAAAGCCTTCTGGGAGGGATCAGAACTGAAATGTAAGGCACTTTTTTCTCCTGAAAGATGCTTGTGTGTAAATACATTCAAAAACCATCACTAAGCATCTGCTGTGCCCAGTAAAGAACAGATTAAGACATACGGTCCCTACCTTGAAAGCATTAACACGTGGGTGTCCAACCCACTCCAACTGAAGGGTGTCCTGAACCCACCTCCCTACCTAGTTAATGGTAAACCTGAACTCATGAAAAATTTTTTAATAAAAATAAATTTAAAAATTGAGTGACAGGAGAACATATAAAGTATATTTATGTGGACCAATAAAAAGGAGGACATTATTTAAAGATTTCTTGTTTTGACTTATTTCTATGATGTTGAGGCTTGGTTTGGTCTATAGGGCCTAGTAGTTTCTCTCAACTCTATGGCTAGAAGTATTGCCTATATATCCTTATGAGGGAACCTTTAGATAAGCTTCAATTTTCTTTCTCCATTTATCAGAAAGTCTCAATTCAAGCCCCAAACTCTCTTTTCCCCATAATAAATAGCGGAAGGAAGGAAGGAAAGAAGGAAGGGAGGGAGGGAGGGAGAGGAAAGAGGGAGGGAGGGAAAGAGAAAGGGAAAAGAGAAAGAAAGAAATTTCCCAGTAACTACTGAGAAACTCTGTACCAGGCCAGTCCCCAGTTCCGTCTGTTTACAGTACACAGTGAGGGGGATGTCCTGAACACTCTTGCCTTTGGTAGAGAAGCAGCAAAGGCAAATCAGCATTCAGAAACATTACAGGGAAAATGGGAGAAGCAAGACATTGCTGTATGTCTCTCACTAGAAGTCAAGAAAATAGACAAAACAGTGTCCCCTCATGCCCTGACAGTGACAGAGATGGCAATGGCCTAGCACGGAGCTGGTGAGAGGCCGCACAGACTCATTTCAGAGCATGCACGGTTCCTTTAAGTCACTTGCCATCAATTGTGGGTCTCACATAATAGCTGACTGTATTAATATTTTTTCTAAGAACAGACCTCTGTTCTCATATAGTACTGCTCCCTGTACTGGTAACTATGCTTAAAAGAAAGGCACAAAATACTGTATTTGTTCAAAACAAAGAAGGAATCGATTATTAAATCATCCTTTCTAAGAACTCACCAATCTATAAATAAAACATGTTTGGAAAATAAATATTTTCCTGTCTCTGCTGTTTTTACTTCCAGTAGCATTAATTTGAAAGGTACCATTTCAGCAATATCTTTTTCAAAAAAATGAGATGCACTGACTCACTGGCTAACCTCCTTTTTTTTTTTTTTAAGGAAAGGGGATCTACTCAAGAGAACATGCACTCATTAAAAATATTTCATAGCATTAATGTTCTCACCAGAAGCTTCAAGTTGTGTGATGTTTTTAATGTTGGCTCCATTTGTGCCCACTGTCCACCTGTACAAATATCTAAGGGACAGCTGATGTACAATATGTAAATCACTGCAAAAGAGAATTGCACAAAAAAACCTGGAGTTCAATTACATGTCCTACGGTATCACTCCCCAAAATACCAATGCTCTGATTGCTTTATCTATTTCATGAAAGATTTGGAATTTAATTGTCCGATTCCCTAAAGTGGTTTTGGACTAAAAGATAATGCTTAGTTCCTTACAGAAGTGGCATCCGTACCACGTACACCTAATTCCCATTGCTTCCCTTGCTTACCGTGCACCTGCAATGCATAGTCATGCTGTGGCTGTTGTGCACTCTTGAAATGCACCAGTTGTTCTCCTCACAGCTTATACAAAGACAATTCCCTCTGTGGACAGCATCCTCTACCCTTCCTCACCTAGTTAGATCCAACTCACCTTTCAGATCTCAATTCAAAAGCCCCTATCCAGCCTTGCCTACTACCCCTCTCACCCCCGAGGTCTGGATGAGACTCCCACATTGCATAGGTTCTTATAAGTTTCTGCACTTTTCCCTAGAGCTCTTATCACAATTTGTAGAGTAATAATAGGACTTTGTGGCTCTTTGATTAATATCTATCTTCTGCACCAGACTGTAAGCCCGTCAGGACAGAGAGACTGTGGCTGTTTTTTTTCTCACTGGGTTCTCTGAACCTAACACAATATCTAGCACATAGTAGGCACTTAGTTTTTTGCCTACTATATGCTAGATATTGTGTGAATTAATAAGCAAGCCCTATCATGTTCTGATACCCTGCCACAGTATGTGGGCAGATCAAATAAGGAAGCCATGAAGAGGATAAGGAGTCTGTTCTGAAAACTGCCTAGTCAACTGGCTTAGCATAGTGCTTCTGAGTTGATTTCTTCTTGGTGAATTTGGTTTATACTGGTCTGTACTAGGATCATGACCCTTACAAAGAACTGGCTCTCAGGTTAGCATAATATGATAGAAGGATTACCAGCAGCATAGTACAGAAAACCCCAAAGAGCAACAGCTTAAACAAGAGAGATGCATATTTCTTCCTCATTGTAAACAAGGTCTAAATAGGAAGTTACCCAGGACTGGTATGGTGTGCTAGTGATAAGGACCCAGGTTTTATCTATCTTGCTGCAAAACTCACCTCAGCATCTACTTCATGCTTCTACTTCATAATCCACAATGGCTGCTCAAATCCAGCCATCCCATCCAATTCCAGGCATCAGGAAAAAAACGGGGGGAAATGAAGGGTGATGTTCCCCTTTCTGAAAATTTCACACTTAAGTCCCTTAGTCAGAACATAGTCACACAGCTATACCTAGTGACAAAGGAGGCTAGAAAATAGAGTCTTTATTCCAGAAGAAGCTTATATTACTTATAAAGAAAGGAAGGCTGAAATCTGGGTGGCGATCAGCAGTTTCTGCTACGATTGCAAAAATATTGGAGGGGCCTGGTTTGCTGTACATGGTAACCGCAGATCTCTCCTCAAGTGGATGTTATCTAAGCAAGTAAGACAGCAAGTAGGAGGAGAAAACCTGCATAATCAAAAAGGAAAAGTAATTTGAGCACTGACATGAACAAACTAATTAGTATCTATGCAGGATAACCAAGTGTCATCAGCATGTGAGTTCTGAAATGTGCTTTAGTTTTGCTTTGAGTTTATTTTGTATATTCACAAAATTTTTGTAGCATTTACACTGACTCAGAGTCAACTTAAAGTTTCACATTGCATGTTCCTGCCAGTTCTATTGCTTTAGTAACCAGTCTTTGGGAGTTGGAATCTCTTGATGGGTTTCAGACCCCCTCAAACAAGAGATAAAAATGAGACCAGATGAACACTTACATAAAAATCAAATGCAACCAATCTGATTCTTCTCAAATGTCTTCAGTGTGGGTTTTCAGTCCAATAAAGGGTTTCTCATTTTTCTGAGAATCTCTCCAACACACTCCCGTATGTACATTTGGGTCATATCATTTCTACATTTCATAAAATACCAATGGTTGAATTGTTGGTTACAGAAGAAAATTGACATAGAAATACCTATTCAGGAAGTAAGTCAAACCAGATTGATATCTTCTTAAAAAAAAAAAAAAAAAAAAAAAGAGTTGTTCAGACTTCAACAGTTAATCTGCCAGCATTTCAGAAATTAAAAGAGCCAGGCAAGAAGCAGGATGGGAATCCCTAAAGCTGTTCTAAAAACAGCAATGCAGTGACAGAAGTGACAGTTGCTAGAAGCATAAAGGAAACCTCCACAAAATTGCTGGAGGTGCTACCTCACTTGTTTCCAGCACGTCTTCCCCTGAGGGTGACAAAGCTTTGTGCCCCATTTAGATTCAGTGTGGCTACAGCAGTCTTAAAGCAAGGTTTTTTGATTAACCACAGAAGTATGTGGTAATGTTTTACTGTGGATAAAAGTCATCTCAGAAGGACAGATCGGAGGACAGGGTACACTACATAATAACCAAATTCACAATTTTATGGCCTGTTCTCCTCCTCCACCACCACCCCCACCACCCCAACACATACCTATCCTCTCTTAAAAGAAAATGTCTGCTCTTTGCAGTCAGGAAATTCTACAAACCAGCCTGTGATCAAAGCCTCTCCATAAGCTTTCCCCAAATATATAATCCACAGCTGGCAAAGACTTAGAAGCGTTGACCATGAATAAATTTGATTTTTGGACTAAAGGTATGAATGGCTTGTTATGCAACCCACAGGGATCACACATTTGAAGATAATTCCTCCTTTCCAAGGCAAATTTTCTCTTTCTGAATCTTGATCCTCTTTATGAAATATACCAAGAGATCAAGCCTGAAAAATTAAAGGGAAATTTTCCATGGCCAGGGCAGACTTTCAGAAAATATAATGTCCTAAAAGGAGAAAAGGAATATACATAGAATTAAATTTATCTTAGTGTGAGAATGTTAAAAGGCATTGCACGCGCGCACACACACAAGAGGCTTGGTAGTCAAATAAGTTCGGACAACACTGATTAAAATATGAAAAGCTTACTTCCTTATAGACCTTCTCAGAGCCTTTAATACTGCCAATATGTTTATGGATGTCCAAGAGGGGCACAGCAGACAGATTTTCTACTTGAACTCGTGTTCACCAAGCATTACACATGACACATGCCCTGTAATCCATACATGGCAAAATGCCGCACTGTCATCTCTGGGTACTGAAGATTGTGGGTAACTTTAATTCTACTTCCATATTCATCCTAATGATTTTATATTTTATTTATAATCTAAAAAATGTTATAAATGCTTTAAGAAAAAATAGTATTTGAATCTATATTATTTTATTATTTTTAAAAATCACAAGTATCTGAAAGTGAGATGGTCCTTTCTTATAAGAAATAGAGGGGCTTATTGTTCTTTAAGCTTGTGTGCCTCCACTATACCAGTTTCTAAAATAATATAATTAATAAAACAAATATTTATTTTGATGATTTACTACATGCTGCTGGTGGCCAAAAAGAGAAAAAGAAACTCTTTAAAGATTTTTTTCAACTACTAATAAACTAAAGCCTACAAACATAATAAACATACTTGTACAATATTAATCTTAAAAAAATACATATTCACACTATTGTGCTTTTTTCCCCTGATCATTAAAAGGTCTACTTTTAGGTTTAACTTCTTGACTTATTTTTTAATAGTACCCTATATATATAAAATCTTACTAGGTGCTTTGTAAATAAAATTTTATCAATAGACAAACTCTATCATTCATTCTTTTATCAATTTATTGTATGCCTATTATGTGCCTTGGAATGTGCTCATTAGTCTCGGAGAATTCAAAGATCCTTCTTCATGACTGGTTGTTTTAGTAGCTAATTATCTAAATAAATTAAATATTTTTATACAATAATAAAAAATTTAGCATAGAAAATCTAAAGTTATAACAGATCTATATAGCAAATATTTTATGATGTAATGTATGTCTCTGTCTTACTTCATTTCAGTTTCATAATCATAGTAACTTGAACTATCCAGAAAAGTAAAATCAAATTCTAATTTCAGGGCCCTGGCCAGTTGGCTCAGTGGTAGAGCATTGGCATGGCGTGTGAATGTTCTGTGTTCGATTTCTGGCCAGGGCACACAGGAGAAGCACCCATCTGCTTTTCTACCCTTCCCCCTCTCTTTTCTCTCTATCTCTCTCTTCCCCTCCCACAGCCAAGGCTCCAGGGGAGCAAAGTTGGCCCAGGCACTGAGGACGGCTCCATGGCTTCTATCTCAGGCAGTAGAATGGCTCCGGTTGCAATGGAGCAACACCCCAGATGAGTAAAGCATCACCCCCTAGTGGGCATGCCAGGTGGATCCTGGTCAGATGCATGTGGGAGCCTGTCTGTCTGCCTCCCTGCTTCTCACTTCAGAAAATTAAAAAAAATAATAATAATAATTTCAGCCAAAGGGTAAAATGTTCAATATGTTTGATAGTAAGATTTTCTACCTTTCCAGTTATACTAGGTTTCTTAAAAGATATAGGAAAAGCCAGACATCAAAGTCCATCTTTAGCAAGTCTTTCTTGCTAAAGCCACTTTCTTGCTGAGGCATTCTGTCCCCTATTATAACCACAGTGACTAGATTAACTGGCAGGGCCACCAATCCATTCACCATGAACAAGGGAACCTGACTTCTAGTTCCACCAGGATGCTCTCCCCACAAAGCAAGCTCAGACAGTTCTGGGAATGGCCCCCTTCCTTTCAGGTGGGAGAAAGGTCTAATGGTCAACAGGACACTAGTCTGGGCAAAGGCTGGGACTTGATTCACCTGGCAAGAGAGGCAAAGGTCGTGCTTTTATTTACCTCAATACCCAAGACAAAAATAGTCTCTCTACAACTCAAAGGGGAGAAGCCCAGGAAATTAAGTCAACTGGAAGCCCCAGCACCAGACTTCTCAGTCACTAAGGCTATTTAAGGCCAGGTGCAAAGGCCACATGCAGGTACAAATTCCTTTGCTTCCAGGCTTGAAAAAAGAGGCCTTGGTTTTGTGACTAGTCAAATAAGTACAATCTTATTTGTTTAAGGAAATTATATTGTCCTGCTCTAATTACACTCTGCTGGGACTATGTTTCTAGAAAGTTTTAAGATTTCCTCCAGTCTCACTGAGCAAGGGTTCTACTTTTAAAATAATAATAATAATAATTAATAATAAAAGAGTTCTCTTGACTAAAGTGGACCCATAAAACTAAATTAAAAAAGCTCTTTAGAGAAATTTCCACAAATCATAGCAAAAAAATAAACTAAGTCTTGTAGCTTTTTAGTATTTACTGTACACATGTTTACCAATATGTAATATATGTCTAGCTCACACTACTTGTCTTAATATGTCATTATTCCAACCAATAGCAGCAAGGAAGACTTTAAGACTAGCATAAACCAACTCTTAGAGAGCCTAAGAAACAAGGACTCCAGTGCCTGACAGAGCACAGCTTTATGCTAAGACCAAAACTATTGTAAAAATAAGAGAAAGTTGGGCCTGAACACTAAATGTTGTCTTAATTGAATCAGTGTTCAAGTTAGACGGGCCCTCCTAAAATTAACATATTTAAACACAAGTAAGCCTGACCAGGTGGTGGCGCAGTGAATAGAACATTGACCTAGGATGCTGAGGACCAGGGTTTGAAACCCCGAGGTTGCCAGCTTGAGCACAGGCTCACTAGTTTCAGTACAGGCTCATTCAGCTTGAGTATGGAATCATCAACATGACCCCATGGTCACTGGCTTGAACATGGGGTCATAGACATGACATCATACTTGCTGGCCTGAGCCCAAAGGCCGCTGGATTGAAGCCCAAGGTGGCTAGGTTGAGCCCCAGGTTGCTGGTTTAAGCAAGGGGTCACTGGCTCAGCTGAAGCCCCCCCCCACAACAAGGCATGTATGAGAAGCAATCAATGAACAACTAAAGTGGTGCAACTATGAGTTGATAATTCTCTCCTCTCTCCTTTCCTGTCTGTCTGTCTCTCTCACAAAAACAAAAAATAACAACAATAACAAAAAATATATAAAAAGGACATAGTAAATATTTGTGAGCCCCAAACAAATGAATTAAGAAATAAAATAAGGCCTGACCTGTGGTGGCGCAGTGGATAAAGCGTCGACCTGGGAACACTGAGGTCGCCAGTTCAAAACCCTGTACTGGTCTGGTCAAGGCACATATGGGAGTTGAGCTTCCAGCTCCTCCCCCCTTTCTCTCTTTCTCTCTTTCTCTCTCTCTCTCTCTCACTCTGTGTCTCCTCTCTAAAAAAAAAAAAAAAAAATGAATAAAATAAAATAAAATAAAGAAATAAAATAGGCCCTAGTCAGTTGGCTCAGTGGTAGAGTGTCGGCGTGATGTGTGATGTCCCAGGTTCGATTACTGGTCAGGGCACACAGGAGAGTCTACCATCTGCTTCTCCATCGCTTCTTTCCCCAACCTTCCCCTCCCACAACCATGGCTCGACTGGTTTGAGTACATGGGACTGGGGAGTTGAGGATGGTTCTGTGGAGCCTCCGCTTCAGGCACTAAAAAATAGCTCCGTGTGAGCATGGCCCCAGATGGGCAGAGCATTGGCCTCTGACAGGAGTCACTGAGTAGATCCCAGTCGGAGTACATGTGGGACTCTATCTCCCCTCCTCTCACTTAGAAAAAAAAAGAAAAAAGAAAAACAAAACAGCATTACTAATAAACATAGTACTATTGTTATGTTACCCACAAACACAGACACAAGATGACATATGTATAAAAGTTAGCAAGCAGTCATTACTATCATATTCCAAAATAAAAACCTCCAAATAACCAAATATTCCTCATATATTGGGAGCCATACCTCAAAAGCACAGAGAAATTCAAACTAACTTACGTGGCAATAAATGACATAACACTCATGTTAAAAGTTTTGATTAGCTTATTATTTCACGCCAGCAGCAACACAAAAAGTACAGTAATTTTTTAAATGCTTGGACAAGACTCTCTTAAGCAACTACCCATGGTATAATGAAAAAAAAAAAGTGAGATAAATTTACACAACACAAAATGCAATGACAAAGAAAAATCAATCCCTACTGTTAATTATTTGGTAAGAAAAATGTATCAATCTCCAGACTGGTCAGTATATAAGCAGCGGGCAGTAATTTTTGTTTACTCCCCTTTCTGAAGGATCATTCAATTATAATGTTTCTCTTATTATCTGCTAATAATTATTTCTATTTGTTGTCACCAAGCATATGTCAGGATAGAGTTGGATCAGAACACCACATATGCTTCACATGTCAGTTGAAATTATTGCTGTAGAAATAGGAAAATGGAAGAAGGGGAAAATGACATTTATTCTTCACTTTCTCCTTTTTCTAAAAAATTTTATTTAGAAAATTAAATTTAACGGGATGACATTGACCAATAAGAGTACATAGGTTTCAGGTAAACATTTCTATAGCATTTGAACTTGATTATGTTGTATACCGGTGGTCAGCAAACCGTGGCTCACGAGCCACATGTGGCTCTTTGGCCCCTAGAGTGTGGCTCTTCCATAAAATACCACGTGCGGGCGCAAAGACCAGCTTAGGAGTACCCTAAGCTGTTATTAATTAAGTTAATAACAATGTACCTACCTATATAGTTTAAGTTTTAAAAATTTGGCTCTCAAAAGAAATTTCAATCCTTGTACTGTTGATATTTGGCTCTGTTGACTAATGAGTTTGCCGACCACTGTTGTATACCCATCACCCAAATCAAATCATTTTCCATCACTGTATATTTGTCCCTCTTTACTCCTTTCCCCCTACTCCCTCACCCAAATCCCCCTCCCCCGGACTATGGCCATGAGTCTGTTTATATCCCACCTATGTCTGAAATCATATAGTTCTTAGCTTTTCCTGATTTATTTATTTCACTTAATATAATGTTCTCAAGGTCTACCCATGTTGTAAATGTCACTATGCCATTGTTTCTTATGGCTGAGTAGTATTCCATTGTATATATGTACAACATAGTCTTTATCCAGTCATCTATAGAAGGACACTTTGGTTGTTTCCATGTCTTGGCCACTGAATTATGCTGCGGTGAACATGGGGGTGTATGTGCCTTTACGTACCAATGATTTTGAGTTTGGGTGGTATATATCCAATAGAGGAATTGCTGGGTTAAATGGTCTATTCTTAACTTGAAAATGACATTTACAAAGACAATTTACTAGTCACCTTCTACCCTGAACACATCTAACCAATGCCAAGTTTTGGTCTGGCCATTTCTTTACACTCTACACCTCAAGCAGTAATGCTAATTGTCTCATTAGCTATCCCCTTGCTCAAGATGATCAATCACTCCACTCCAGTAAAACACATGGTTAAGTGGGTGACTTTAGAAGCAGCCAATCTTGAAGGTTATACATGTTACTTGTTTAAGAAAATAGGTAAAAAGTTTAATTCACCAAATAGATAAACTCAAGGATGCTCATTTACCTTACAAAACAAAAGTTCTTTTTAGTTTTCATCAGGTACAGGGGCAGGGGGAGACTGGAGAGTGAAGCTGTATGGGGGCTGATTTTTCCTCACAGTGGTAGAAACCATTGGGCCGTCACATGAGAATCACCATGAGGGCCCAACTCCTTAGCTCTAGGTCAGTAGCACCTGCAGTCACAACTGTCTGTGACCCCTCAGGATACTGAAAGATCTTTACATTTAGGTAAAATAACAATGCCAAGAAAGTGAATGAAGGCTGATCAAATCAAAGTTGTACCTAAATTCTTCCAGAAACATTTTTAAAGCTAAGAGGGCAAGGGAAATAAAATAGATTCCCTGATATAGTGCTCAGATAGCATGCAACCTCCTTTATCTGATTGAAGTGAAAGTAGAAAACTGATAGAAATAAAGTGTGAAAAGGGAGGAGTACTTTGGATTCTCTCTCAATGCTCCATTTCTAATGTTCTATTCTGTCCCCAAACCAGAAAATGACATCAGGAATGTGAACACAATATGGTCACATGAGCCCTGATAAAAACCAGGGTTTGATGAAGGAGATGGAAGAAAGAAATGAGGCCAAAGATGAGAATCAGGTTATGATCCCTGAATAACTCTGCCCTGATGTAAATGATCCCTACATTCTGCAATTATTCTGCCCAGCCATCCCCGTCCAGGGGACTTGAATTCCTGGGCCC
This sequence comes from Rhynchonycteris naso, assembly GCA_037038555.1. NCBI lineage: Eukaryota > Metazoa > Chordata > Mammalia > Chiroptera > Emballonuridae > Rhynchonycteris > Rhynchonycteris naso. The sequence continues at coordinate 36,873,663 of CM072997.1, read as the reverse complement.
CCGGTTCTGCCAAGTATCCTGCTTACACTGCAACACTCTCCGCAAAAACCACCCCTTCAGCCTTTCCCCGCTGTAGCCACCTTGCCCTCATCTTGCTGCCAGATTTACGTCCCGACACATTTTCTACAGCTCAAACACCTACTGCACAGTTCCCCAGGGTCAGTAGCTATTCTGGCTTTATGGCATTCTCTATTTCATCCTCACTATAACACTATGAAATATGTGCAATATTATTGTTCTTTCCATTTCATAGATGAGGAAACTGAGCCACAGAACGGTTTAGTAATTTACTCAAGATTACACAGCTACAAAGTAGCAGAAACAGCATTGGAACTCAGGTGGTCCAACTCTAAGCCCCATGTGCACAATGTCCATGTTTTAACATCAACAGAATAAACTCCAAACTCCCCAGCCTAGCAATCAAATATCTCTGTATCTTTCCAGTCTCTTTCCCTCTCTTCCCCTTTGTTCCTTCCTTACTATATGGTATAACGCCATTCACAATGCAGTCCCCACCATAAATATGTGCTGACTGAATGAATGTCTAAGCTAATGAATGAATGGTCAGTTCTAATTTCATTCAGCATCGTCCTTACTTTCAATGTTACAAAGGAAAAATGTTTCAGCATCTGCCCAGGAAGTCTAACATGATACCAGGCAGCAAAGAAATCAGGCAAGAATTTGTTAGGTTAATTGTTCATCTCCTCACTGTCAGCCAGGGGCTTCCAAGCAAGCCAGCACTAACAGATCTGCATCCTACATATGCTACAAATCACACTGAAGGTGGGAGCAGAAGTGAGTAGCTGGGCATAGGTTGTTGAAATATGGCTCCCCAGTCCAGAAAACAAATGCCTTGCAATTATACCCTTTTGTTCCTTGAAAAAAAAATTGGCAAATCTATCATAGGGCAATCATATTGGCAGAAGTCCTGGGTACCTAGAGCAAAATCAATTGCTTTATATAAATTAGATTTTGTCTGGTGGCAGCAAGTGGAATAGAGTAAAAACCTAACCTTCATTCATTGTAGTGCTTTACGGATGTAAATCACTTACACATAACCTCAGACACAATGCCCACAGCAAAAAGATGAGGACTTCCTGTTATCTCTATTTGATGAGAAAACTGATGTGCAAAGATAAGTAACGTACCCAAAACCACACAACAAAGTGAAGACAGGAACCCAAGCCTCCTCTTTCCAAGTCCAGCTCAACTCAGACCAAGAGTCCGAACTGAGCAATGGAGACACCCAAGCAGAACTGGGAAATGGCTGTCAACGGGGCCCTAGGTCAAGGTTTCTGTGGGCTTAAGGCATTCACTCTGTCAACTTTGCACAATAAGTAATGGTTCCAGACAGGGCCTCTTCCTCCTCATCATCATCCTTCTCTTTAACACCTAAATGAATAAACTTTATGTAAAGCAGACTGCCCTCCATAATGTGTGGGTAGGCCTCACCCAATCAGATGAAGGCCTGAATAGGACAAAAAAGACCAGGCTTCCTGAGCAAGGGGGAACTCCCCAGCAGACTGCCTTGGGGCTGGAACTGTACCCAGCCCAGTGAGGGCTCCATCAGCTCTCCTGGGTCTCTAGCATGCCACCCATACTGCAGATTTTGGACTTCCCAGTTTCCCCAATCACATGGACCAATTCCCTATATATAGACATATATATTCTATTGGCTCTGTTCTGCAGAACCGTAACTAATACAGGGACCAACTTGCAATGACGGATACTGGGGGAACAGACCTTCGCTACAGGTGAAGAAGGCTCTCTGGAGGTTGAGGAGGAACTGAAAACAGGAGCCCATGTGGAGGGAAACACTGGTATATGTATTTTGAGCAATGATGGGGGGGTTGCTTGACTTAAGTGGAAAATTTTGTTTAGGAAGAACTAACACTTTTAGCTATACAGGGAGAAAGAGTATTATTCTTGAAAATTCTATAATATGTAATAAAAATGTAGTATAAAGCTCACTTTGGTTATGAAAATCCCACTAGAAAATACATTTGACAAGTAATTATTATCAATTTAACCTTAAAATAGGGAAAGATTCATATCATGAAAAAGAAAGAACTTCCCAATTTTGCCATAGCTGTGAAAGAATCTGGTGGCCACCAGCAGACTTTCATTCAAATGGTACACCAGGGAGTAAAAAGTTTTTATGACAGCACAAAGGAAAATACAACATCTTATTTATTTAAGATATATAATTTCAGCAGAAACATCCATTAAAACATACAATCTTTTCATCAGCTGCACTAAAGTTTATTTTTAAACAGATAGTCAAAATATTTAAGCAATAATCCTATCAGGGCTGTGGCTGGCTCAGCCATTGTAGAGTTACAGGTTTACAATCACTCTCACCAAATGTCTACATCATTACAGTATTTATTTTGAGACTATTTTTCATGTTGATAATGGAAAGCATATAAATCCATTTACATTTCACATTTATTATCAAAGTAGCTTTCAAATAAGTTTCTAGGTTCAGCCCTGGCTGGTTGGCTCAGTGCTAGAGCTCAACCAGGATGTGGAAGTCCCAGGTTCAATTCCCAGTCAGGGCACACAGAAGCGACCATATGCTCCTCCACCCCTCCCCCTGCCCCTTCTCTTTCTCTCTCTCTCTCTCTCTCTCTCTCTCTCTCTCTTCTCCTCCTGCAGCCATGGCTTGATCAATTCAAACCCAGGCACTGAGGATGGCTCCATGGAGCCTACTCCTTGGGCACTATTAGCTCAGTTGTGAGTATGCCCCATATGGGCAGTGCATCAGCCCCAGATGGGGTTAGCTGGGTGGATCCCGGTTGGGACAGATGCAGGAGTCTATCTCCACTCCTCTCACTTAAATAAATTTAAAAAAATTTTTTTAAAGGTTCTACGTTCAAAATATACAAGACAGTTATTAAAGAAGGTTAAATTTTAAAAGCATTACTTCTATGATAAAAATCTTACATCTATAATGACAGACTAATAGAAGAATGCTTAGTTATTCCATAAATTTTAATCTACTTAGGAAAAACCATTTACTGTAGTGGCATAATTTTTAAATTACCACCAGCAACAATAACAATTAAATTTTTACCTTAGCCTGACCAGGTGGTGGCGCAGTGAATAGGGCATTGGACTGGGATGCGGAAGACCCAGGTTCGAGACCCCGAGGTCGCCAGCTTGAGAGCAGGCTCATCTGGCTTGAGCAAAAGCTCTCCAGCTTGGACCCAAGGTCCCTGGCTCGAGCAAGGGGTCACTCGGTCTGCTGAAGGCCCGCGGTCAAGGCACATATGAGAAAGCAATCAATGAACAACTAATGTATCGCAACAAAAAACTGATGATTGATGCTTCTCATCTCTCTCTGTTTCTGTCTGTCTGTCCCTGTCTATCCCTTTCTCTGACTCTCTCTCTGTCCCTGTAAAAAAAGAAAAAAAAAATTTACCTTAGCTATCACTCAGGATGCTTTCAGCTACAAATAAGAAAATTGACACCTAAAATGAGCTTAAGCAATTTGGACATTTATCTCTCTTAACAAAATCTCTTGAGGCAGGTGGTTCTAGGCTGAGCTGCCCTGTGCTCAGTGATTTTATCTCAGAGCCAGGCTCTTCCATCTTCTAGCTCTGCCATCCTTAGTTGTTGGCCACCATCCCCTTATAATTGCAAAGGGCTGCAAGAGCTCCAAACAACACATCACACAAGGAGGTCCAAAGCAGGCAAACAGGAGGTAGGCAGAAGTGAACAGTATCTCCTATATCTCTCTCTTTTTCCAAAGGGAAGTATTATCTCTCCTAGAAGTCCCCAAATGACTTTCCATTACATCTATCTCATGGACTAGAACAAAGTCACATGCCCATTCTAAACCAACTTGCACCAAATGGGAATAGGACTGCCTTGATTAACTGAGATGTCCCCCCACCCTACCCTACCATTGGTTGGGCATATTGCAGCCAGGTGCCTGAACAAAACTGGGTAGCTTTCACCAAGGAAGAAAGTGGGATGGGCGGCCCTGGCTGGTTTGCTCAGTGGTAAGCATTGGCCTGGCGTGTGGATGTGTCAGGTTCAATTCCCAGTCAGGAGATACAGAAGAAGCACCCATCTGCTTCTCCACCCCTGCTCTTCTTGCTTTTCTCTCTCTCCCTCTCTTGCAGCCATAGCTTGATTGGAGCAAGTTGGTCCCAGGCTCTAAGGATGGCTCCATGGCCTCCATCTCAGGTGCTGAGAAGAGCTCAGTTGCTGAGCAATGGGGCAATGTCCCAGATGGGCAGAGCATCGCCCCCTAGTGGGATTTCCAGGTGGATGCTGGTCAGGGGCATATGTGGGAGTCTGTTTCTGTGCCTCCCTTCCCCTCACTGAATTTTTTTTTAAAAATAGGGTGGGCAATCAAAATTGCCTCCAAAATATGGGTACAGAATAATAGCTTTAATTGTTGAGTACCTTTAGTACTAGGTACCTTATTGTATAGTTTATATGCATTATATCATTTACTTATCACAGTTAGAGTATTATCTCTATTTTCCAGATGAGGAAACGAAGGCACAGAGAGTTTCTCCAGAGTCTACACCTGGTAAGTGGTAGAAATAAGAGTTTAAATCTAGACATCTGACCCCACAGCCCACAAAGATTTGGCTTGAAAGGCTTCAAAAATTGTAAAGCAGAAAAGACAACTGAAGTAGCTAGAAATGTCATTTTGGGAGCTAATATAGTGAAAGTAGAAAAGTTGTAAAGTCCTTCAGATTTCAAATGAAAAATATTTTCTTTCGCCCATCTTTACTGCATTATGCTGAGATGGAAGAGAAATTACTCCAGGTATAGAAAACTTTATACTTCTCCCTTTTAAATATCTTTCATTATTGCTAAATTTTTAAATTTTTTTAAATTCACATATATTGCCAGCACCATAGTAAAAATATTTCTTGATAATCTTTTTACATATTCATTATAATATATGTATATATGGTACATTTTACTATACTCTATTCCAAAACATTTTTCTTTATTTTTAGTCTTCCTGAGGATCACTTGGGAGAACAAGAAATAGTCTAATTTTATTTATCCATTGTTGGCCATCTACATTTTTTCTAATTTTTGCCATCAGTAATAACAATAAAATACCGTATTTCCCACCTTCATTTTGGGGCCCAGAATTTGGGGGTGTAAATGTATTACATAAAGTTATTGAACTCAAGTTTTATTCATCATGAAATTAATACAACTCCTCGTCACTGTCAGAACTCCCATCCATTAGCTTGTCCTCATCTGTGTCTGATGACGAATCACTGTCTACAACAATAAGCACAAAAACAAGTGTAAAAAAGTGGGAAATTTAAGTAAATAAAAACTACAACCACTGTAAAAGGTGCATCCATTTTTTTAGACCCCAAATTTTTCAGAAAAAGATATGTTTTATACATGGGGAAATACAGTAAATGTCTTTTTTTTTTCTTATAGCTTTCTTCTTCTTTAAGAGTTTTTCTTTAGAATAAATTCCAAGGACTGGGATGACTGGGAGAAAGGGCCTGACTATCTGTATAACATTTTACAAACATTGTCATTGTAATTTTCAGAAGAACTGGGCGCTAAACAGTGTTGCCAGAAAAGTAAGAATTTACTCATTTTGCCCTGGCTGGGTAGTTAAGTTGGTTAGTGTCGTCCTGATACACCAAGGTTGTGGATTTGAAACCCAATCAGGGCACATAAAAGAATCAACCAATGAATGCATAAATATGTGAAACAACAAATTGACATCTCTCTCTCTTTTTCCCTTTCCTCTTCAAAAGAAGAATTTACTCATTTTCTGAAGTCACATCAGCTTTGTAAATTTTATGTCTCTCTTAATTTAATAGCCATAAATTTTTTTCTCTCTCTCTTTTTTTTTACTTCTATTCCTTTGATTTGGAGTAGAACATTTCTCTATAGGCATGTTTGCAAGTATTTCATCCTATCAAAAATCAGTTCCTATTCTTTGCCAGTTAATCTTTTGGGTTCTTATTGCTGTTGTGATTCACATATTTCAAAACAAAGTTGACTTGATTTCATTTCTGCAAACCGTATGTAAACTAAATGACTGTTTCATTTAGATTTACACTTGGGTGGACCCAAATTCCAGCTCATTTCCCAAACCTCCTGAGCATCAACAACTGAAGCATAAATGTCAATCTTAGCTATAAAACTATGAACATGAATGTTTCCACAGCTTAATTTTTTCCCAAAATAAATATTAAGATAACTATACTCAAAAATTCTAAGAGTAATACTAACATTTATATGTCAGTCTTTGTTTTCACAGTTGATCACACTCTGCAGATAAAAGATTATTCTTTCACTATAGGATAATAGTCATCATTCCTTTTGTGTTTTTATCCTGAAATTGCTATGTAGGTGCAAAATCAGAGATGAAAAACAATATCTTCAGATTTCTTATTTTGCTTTAATAGGAAAAATTTCCTCAAAACAACATAAATAATAAAACAACCTCTTTAATCTTTTAGCGAAAAAGGAAAGGCATGAGATACTGTTTATACACTTTTTTCTTTAGGCTCCACAACCCTGCTTCTTATCACCTTCTGTTACCTAAATATTCCTAAACCAAAATTCCTAAACCAAAAACCAATATTCCTAAACCAAAATCCCGGATACATGTTTTAAAAACATGTATCCGGGCCCCAGGTCTCACAAATCAAAATCTTTGGGATTGCGACCTGATAATCTATTACATACTTTTAAAATACTGTATTCTCCAATTTTTCAAACATTTTATCTATAAAATTCTCATTTTAAACTAAATCTTAACAAGAACTCTGAGGCTAATATTTATACTCATTTTTAAATCTTGCTGAGTAGCCTGACCAGGTGGTGGCACAATGAATAGAGAGCTTCAGACTGGGACGCAGAGGACCCAAGTTTGAAATCCTGAGGTCGCTGGCTTGAGCGTGGAATCATAGATATGACCCCATGGTCACTGGCTTGAGCCCAAAGGTCTCTGGCTTGAGCCCAAGGTCGCTGGCTTGAACAAAGGGCCGCTTGCTCCGCTGGAGCTCCCTGGTCAACGTACATATGAGAAAACAATCAATGAACAGCTAAGGAGCTACAATGAAGAATTGATGCTTTTCAACTCTCTCCCTTTCTGTCTGTCTGTCCCTATCTGTCCCTCTCTGTCTCTCTCTGTCTCTGTCACGCAAAAAAAAAAAAAAATCTTGCTGAGCAAAAGATCTGTATTTACTCTGTTATTATGTTGAAAGGAGCTCTTAAAAGACAACTTACACTTTTAATCTTTTGACTAATAAAGAGCAAAGTGTATAGACAAGTATTTTTTACTTTTAGCTCTTTGCCACAGTAAAGTATGGAACATGTGGCACTGAGAATCAACATCTGACTTACCCTCAGGGTGCTCCCCAAAGAAAAGTATTCACAAATCCTCAGTCCTATTACAAATTGGTTGTTGTCGTCGTTGTTGTTTGTTTGCTTACAAATGACTAATAGCTCTTGTATGAAGGTGGTGCAACCATGAGTAATTTTATTTTTTCAAACGTCTCCTTAATGTTTTGGGGAAGTTATTTTTATCCTTCAGGTAAAATTGAAAGGGGATTAAAAAACCCAGGTGGCATTCCCAATTTATCTCCTGGTTGTTTATGAATTCTTGTCAGTGTCTGGCATTATTAGAATCTTAGTCTAAGATATCAGTAAGTACAGTGGATAGTTTATTAATATATCCAATAATGTCAATATACACATTATTCTATTACTGTATATTACCTACACGCACACACACACGCACACATACCGTAAATCCTCACTCAATGTCATAGATGGGTTATTGGAGCTGAGGTGAAATGACATATAAAAAATGAATTTTACCATAGACTAATTGATATAAACAAGAGTTATGTTCCATCTCATCATTATAAATAAACAGCATTGAACAAAATGTTGAATAACATACGTTGAATTCATACCTGATGTATTCCATGTATGTCAATAGTAAGAAGTTTAATATCTCAATAAAGTTTATTTCTGCATTATTCTATTAATATGAGCTATTCTAGATACATATATGTGGAATAAATATATAAAAAAGATGTTTGGATGAACTGGACTGCCAGAAGATATTAATTTATGGAGGTCTAAGCCTCTGTTCCTTACTAACTGTCTAAAGAATTTCCATGTAAGTGCTTAAATCACAGAAAAGCACCTCAGCTGTGGCCTCAGCTGGGTAGAGAAAAGTCACAGTGGTTAGAATTTGATCTTCTTTTTGTAGCCCAGGAAAAGAAAGTACGCTGTGTGAAATGTGAGCATCTCTGTGTGGTGGGTCCTGCCATCAACAAGTAAGTTAACTATTTAAAACACTGTGGCCTCCAGAACTGCCTAAGTCTAGAAGCAACATTAATCAATCCAGAGTTTCCTGAAAGATTACATGAATGTTTCTTTGCTCCACCAGTGGGAGTTTCCCATACCCAGTTCTGTAAGACACAGGCAGCAAGTCTTTTGGCCTCATCGAACTAAAACAGCAAAAGCACTCAGTAACTTACTACAAGGTTTCTTGGTAAATTTCCAACTTCAGTCTGTAATTGGCCAGAAATTCAGTGCTTCCTGAACTATCCAACCAGCAATAGAGGAGCATATCCCAAATTCAAAATTCAATTACCTTCCACAGTGCTTATCTTACAAATTCTTGCATATGTTCTACATGAGTACCTATTGTATGAATGCATTTGTTTTAATATCAAAATTAATGATTCTTCTAAAACTATAGGGAAAATAGATACTCCAGGAGGCAGTAGTAGGCGTATTATAGCACTTCATATACCCTGTAGGGTGCACACCTACTGACTGTGGCCTTATCCAAAAGGCTCCCCTTTCTGGCTGCTAAACACACCCACAAAGCAAGTTCCTAGGGCCAGGTGTGCAACGTGCTGTGCTGTCCCCAGGTCCTCACCATGGTCAACTTAGCCCTCGCTGGTGATCTCCTGTTCGGGGAATGTGAGGAGATGAAGAGAGAATGAGACGTAGTCTCTCTCTCTCTGGCTGGCCCTTTGGTAGCCAAGTGTTCTACTATGTGTTTGAGGAGTCAGGAAAGGTGGTCTTCAGAGAGAGGAGGTGTGCAGAGGCTCAGAGGCACAGCAGAGGGGAGAAGTGGAATGAAACGCTGCCAGGTTGCTGCAGGAGACTGGCCTGGGGCTGTCGTTCCTGGGCTGGGCTCCACCCGTCTGCAAGCTCAGCCCTGTGAGCAGGTCACCCAGCACACCACAGAGCTCCAGTCTAAGACACGTGAGCTAAGTGACGAAAAGGCACAGTGCAGCAGCCCAGGGCCCCGTGCACCATAAGGTCAATCACTTCTGCTATGGCCCAACAGCCCTGAGATAAAAAATAGAAAATAAAGAAGCAACGGCAGCACTACCGAATTAACAATCGTGCAGGCTCTGACTTGGATACGAACTAGGTATGTATTCTTTCTTGCCCAGCAGGACAGAACCAAACTAACCCACCTTACCTTAACTGTCTATGCTTTGAAATTGAGAACCTGTGAATTATAAATTATGTATCTAAAAGAAAAGATAAAAAGGAAGAAGAACCACAGGACTGTCTTTAGGAGTCTAGTGAACTTCCCTTTCTCCAGCTTGTTACATGCTTTGCTGTTCTAACCGCTACCCATATGGCAACCCCCGCCCCTCAGCGGGGCTGCCCCACAGCAGCTGACACATCCACTGGGGACAAGAAGACTAGAGAAAGTAAAGCTGATAGGCTCACAAGGAGTAACAACACATCTCTAGTCACACAATGACAACCAGAGCAGGACACCACGCTAAACATAAGGACTGCAGGCAAATAAAGAAATGCTTAATCATATTCTTTTGCTGTACATTTCAGAAGACCTTATAAAAGGATAATTACTAAGGGCCATTTAAGAATAATAAGGAATCTTTATCTGGTCTAAATCTAGAAACATGATTGGAGGAGATTCTTATAATACTCTGAATTTATGTGTACTTTTTAATGCGGACTTTCTTTTGTATATGTAGATTCACAGAAAATGTATAAATGACCTATAATTTGAGCACATTTTCAAAGCTAAGATACTGTGCCCAATTCACACCATTTTCACTTATTTCTCTAGTTGGCAGAAGACAAATAAGAACAAAACTTTAAAAAGAGAAAGATTTTAGTCTGACCACGTGGTGGCACAGGCTGATCAGCCTTGGATGCAGAAGACCCAGATTCAAAACCCCAAGGTAACCAGCTTAAGCGTGGGCTTATCTGGCTTGGTAGGATTCACAGACTTGACTCCATGGTCGCTGGTTTGAGCCCAAAATTACTGGCCTGAGCAAAGTGTCACTGTCTCAGTTGGAGACCCTGGTCAAGGCACATATGAGAAAGCAATTAATGAACTAACGTGCCGCAACAAAGAACTGATGCTTCTCATTTCTCTCCCTTCCTGTCTGTCTGTCCCTGTTTCTCTCTCTAAGTCTCTCTCACTAAGGAAAAAAAAGAGAGAAAAAGATTTCAGAGGAAGAAAAGGATCAGTTTCTAGCAAATGCCCAACAGGGTGGTTTCTAAATCACTAGATATGTAAAATTAATGTCAGGGTCATTAGTAGGAAAAAATTCCTGACTTTCTATTATGTGTCTTTGGTTATGTATCTTTAAAAGACATTGTATCATAAAGGCTCCAAAATTTAGATATTCTCCATATACTGACAGCTTTACAAAGGGTAACATATAGGCACAGCAGAGCAAAAAGATAAGACAATTTGAACACAAGTATACACATCAATGTAACAAAACCAAAGTGTATACAGTCATTACATCAATAAATCAGCCTGGGGAAGATGGAAGATGAGGGGGGAAATGATAGATGATAGATGATTAGATAGGTAGATATAGATAGATGATAGATAGATGACAGATAATCATGAACCTTAAGTTAAGCATATACTTTCAGGCTCAAAAATTTTAAAAAATACACTTTAAGATTCATTGTGAAGAAAAAATTGTGTACATACAAATACATTAATCTCACATAGAATAAATTTAAAACAAAGGTCTAGGTGTTTCAGAAAATGGCATAGGAAAAGAAGGCAGTGCAAGAGTCTGTGCATAAACAGAAGTAAAGAAGCTCATATTTGAAGCCAATTACTTCCGGTGAAATCTGAGCCAGCCATATGACCCTCATCCAAGACTTCCATGTAGTCCCAGTAAATGGTAAACCACACTGAGAGGGGCTTCCATCTTCTCAAGAGATCACAGAGAACAAACAAAGTCTAAACAATGGGAGGAAGGAGGAAAAACTGGATTCCTGCTGTGGGGACCTCTGGAGGTGCAGAAAATAAAGTCAGTAGATATCTCTAAACCTCTAAAAGCAATCCAGTCTTCAGAAAAACAGGTAAAAAACATAATCCAACCCCTAAGAAGAACGTGCATTGCTTGCACAGGTTTAGAGTTTAAAATGCAGGTGCCTGAGCTTGAGCAGATTGTTTGGAGGAGGCTGGCATAACCACGTGGATTTTTTTCAAGTCAAGGTGATGAACTCTCTTTTAGGTCATTCTGCAAAAGAAATCAGTTGGTCGAATGTGACTACCGTGTAGGCCCACCTAGCAAAGCTGGATGTTTGTCAGTTCAATAAGATTTGACAATAGTTTTCAGAGGTCTACTTTTAAAACCAAAGGCACACAGAGAAGTTTTTGTACTTGATAAAACCAAGAGAACCAACACAATAGTAGTAGTCAGCATTTCATTAATTATTAGAAATCTTGAGCCTGACCAGGCGGTGGCGCAATGGATAGAGCGTTGGACTGGGATATGGAAGACCCAGGTTCGAGACCCCCGAGGTCTCCAGCTTGAGCGCGAGCCCATCTGGCTTGAGCAAAAAGCTCACCAGCTTGGACCCAAGGTCTCTGGCTCCAGCAAGGGGTGTCTCGGTCTGCTGAAGGCCCGCAGTCAAGGCACATGTGAGAAAGCAATCAATGAACAACTAAGGTGTCGCAACAAAAAACTGTTTTCCCTCAAGATTCTCATCTCTCTTTGTTCCTGTCTGTCTGTCCCTATCTATCCCTCTCTCTGACTCTCTCTCTGTCTCTGTAAAAAATAAAAATGAATGTTAAAAAAAAAAGAAATCTTGAGGGAAAACAGTCATGACTTTCTTCAGTTCCATTTACTTTTTCTTTTGTTTTTAGTATCTGAGAACTATTTCTTCTTTTTACACAAATCTTTTTACTGTGGCAAAATATACATTACGTAAAATTTACCATTTTAACCATTTTTAAGTGTAAAATTCAAGGGCATTAAATACATTCACATTGTTATGCAACTATCACTAATATCTCCAGAACTTTTTCAGCACCCGATGTGGAAACTCTTTGCCAACTGACCACTAAGTCCCCTGTTCTCCTCCCCTTAACTCCTGGTTACCACTATTCTACTTTCTGTTTCTATGAATTTGACTATTCTAGGAACTGTATATAACTGAGACCAAACAATATTTGGCCTTTTTTGTCTGGTTTATTTCACTTAGCATAATGTTTTCAAGATTCATTCATGTTGTAGCATCTATCAGAGCTTCATTCTTTTTTTAAGGCCAAATAATATTCCATTGTATGGCTACGCCAAATTTCGTTTATCCATTCATCTGTTGATAGACATCTGAGTTGTTTTCATCTTTTGGCTATTGTGATAATGCTGCTATGATCTGGAGTACAACTATTAGTTCAAGTATCTGCTTTCAATTTTGGGGGTACATACTCAGAAGTAGAACTGTTGGATCAAATGGTAGGTAATTCTACGTTCAATTTTTTGAAGGAACCACCATAGTGTTTTCCACAGCAGCTACACCATTTTACATTCCCACCAACAATGCAGAGGGCTCCAATATCTCCATCTCCTCACTAATAATTACTGCTTTCTGTTTCTCAGATAATAGCCATCCTAATGGGTATGAAGTGATATCCCACTGTAGTTTTGTTTTACATTTTCCTAATGGTTAGTGATTGTTCCACTTTCTTTTAAATGGTGTTTCAAAATATGTCTTCTTGTTTTGTTTCATTATTCCTTTTGATAAGATAGAAATGTAATAATTGCTCTTAAGAACTTCCAAAACATTTAAACTAAGAAGCCAGACTTCCCATTATCTAGAGCTCAACCTGGCACCAAACCCTTGAGACCTGGACACAAGAGATATTTCTACAAGTTTCCTTCCAGTTCTTAAAGACTAAGGTAAAGCAGCCTTCAACACAGTCCTCCTATAAAGTCAACAATGTGTTTATTGTCCAAGGAGTTAAACTAGATTAACGAGTGAGTGAAAAGAAGGATGGTCCCAGGGCTCTGGAGATATGAGACTGTCCACTGAGTTAGGCATCCTTCCTACCTGAGGCCTTAGGTGATCAGCTCCTGCTCACACATTTACACACATGTGCTCACATGTGCACACCTGCCATTTCTGGCACCCTCCCAGAGCTACACAATGAGAACACACACAGCAACAGAGCCAACGTTCTCATTATAAAAATAAATTCATACACCTAAGAAGTAAGGACAAACAGAGGCACTTAAAAGATCTGGGAATTAAAAGCCCAGTTTGAAACAGCTCGAGGCTCCTCTTTTCTAGCCCACCATAATTTTCCAGCTCCTACAAATAATTTCTAGACCTTCTCCATCTAAGGTCATCCAACCTTCCTTAGGTTACCTGAGAAAATTTATCTTGCAAATCTTCTTTCTTCCTTTTTCATTATTAAACTCTTCTTTAATTCATAGTCATTAATTCAACAGGCAACAAACATATGCTGCAGACCCCTGTATCCCAGGGGCTGAGTCTGGCGCTGGAGACACCACATGCCAGCAGGGGGGACTCAGCACGGTGGCAGTCTGCCTTCTCTAATTCTTACTTTGTCTAAAATCCCTAAATATCCCCCAGGGCTTACAGCTACCCTTCGCTCCTCTATAAACAGAGTCACTTGCTGTAACTCACTAAAAGTAATGTGGTGCAATGGAGAGCGAAGCCGTCCTGCCTTATATGACCTTGAACAACATCACTCATTTCAGTGGCCTCCCCTGAAAAATGGTAAAGCAGAGACCTGAACTGAACAATCTTTTTAAAGGGAAATTAATTCAAGTCCTTCTTGCTAACCAAAAAAAAAAAAAGACAATCTCTTCTAAAATGTTTGCCCTAAGTCTTTATGCCAAAGATGAAGCTTCGGTGACAGCTGATACCCTAACTCTTCCGCAGTGGTGTCATTACTGATGAGTATCCTGAACAATGTTTAAAGTACAGTGACAACTTGTAGATGGCCAGAAGACAGAACCTGTCTTCTTCTCCTTTATGAGGAAAGTCTACTTCTCCCTTATGAGAAAAACAGAATCTGAAAAGGATCAGCTGTCAAAAATCTCTTTGCTGTTTGTGATGGAATATGAGAAAAACTAAGGGCAACACACACACACACACACATACACACACACACACACACACAGAAATCTAGAAACCTCAACTAAAAATCTATAATGTATGTTGTGTGCTAGGCTTTCCAACAAGAATTTAACTGTCAGCGACAGCTCACTTCCTATCAAGCAGAACAAAATATTCACTTAAAAGATCACTTTTACACACACCTTCCTGGCCTCGCAGTAGTTCCCTCTGATAGAGCACTCCGGGCAGAGAACAGTAAACAAAATCCAGACAGGAAGCAGCTGAAGAGGAATGAATGGCAGAGCTTTCTGGCACTATCTCCTTGTAGAGAAACAAGAGACATCACTCTATTTTAATTAGATTATTTTAGAACCCAGACCCTAAAATTACTTATTAATATGGTTACTTACAGAGGGTAGGGAAAGTTATAAATGAGTTTGTAATGTTCTGGCTCCCTTCCTAGAATCGACATCATAAAGACAACCCTAATGACCAACCACTGACAACTTCAGAACCAAATTCCCATCCAGAATAAAATATTTTGACCCGCTCCCTGGAGGCTTCCCTTTCTGAAGCCTTGTCTCATTTTGATGCATATGAATTTGTGCTAACAGAAATTCTGTGTGAAAATTCCAATTTTCCAAAATGAGTCTGTTCTTCCCACAAGAAAACATGTGTAAAGAAAGTACAATTGCCTGCCTGACCTGTGGTGGCGCAGTAAATAGAGTGTTGACCTGGAATGCTGAGGTTGCCGGTTCAAAACCCTGCACTTGTCTGGTCAAGGCATATATGGGAGTTGATGCTTCCTGCTCCTCCCCCTTTTCTCTCTCTCTCCTCTTTAAAATGAATAAATAAAAATTTTTTTAAAAGAAAGTACAATTGCCTGACCAGGAGGTGGCACAGTGGATAGAGCACCAAACTGAAACACAAAGGACCCAGATTTGAAACCCAAGGTTGCTGGCTTGAGCACAGATGATCTGGTTTGAGCACAGGTTCACCAGCTTGAGTGCGGGGTCACTGGCTTGAGTGTGGGATCATAGACATGACCCCATGATCGCTAGCTTGAGCCCAAAGGTCACTTTAAAGCCCAAAGTCAGTGGCTTGACTCCAAGGTCACTGGCTTGAGCCCAAGGTCGCTGGCATTAGCAAGGAGTCACTCCCTCTGCTGTACCCACCCCCCAGTCAAGGTATATATGAGAAAGCAATCAATGAACAACTAAGGTGCTGCAACAAAGAATTGATGCTTCTCATCTCTCTCCCTTCCTGTCTGTCTGTTCCTATCTGTCACTCTCTCAAAAAAAAAAAAAAAAAGAGTACAATCACTTTGAACTCAATGACAATACAGTCAAAATTTACTTTCCTAAAATCAGCATCTAAGCAATACAGTATGCAAGATGTAAACAGTGTATGATATGTTCTGGAGTTGTTTGTAAATAATAATTATGCCTCTTTAAAAGGTGTAGTGTCAAGTCTGAATTTGCATAGAATCCACAGGAAGTAACAGCAACACTGAAAAATAGATGCTACTATTCCTGTGTGACAGAGGCTCCTCGTTGTCTCCCCAGTACCCATTTTCTAATTCCTGTATAGAAATAGAAGGCTTAGTTGGACACATGGCTGCCTAGCTAAAATGTACATTTCCTATCCCCCTGCAGGTAAGTAGTCATGTGACTGGGTGTGGGCAATAGTTATGAGCTCCATGATGTTTTGTGGGGGTTTTTTTGTCTGTTTGTTCTGTGTTATTAAGTGAGGAGTGGGAAGGCAGAGACAGACTCTTGCATGTGCCCCAATCAGGATCCACCTGGCAAACCCCCAACTTGGTGATGCTCATTGCTTAGCAACTGATCTATTTTAGCACCTGAGGCAAAGCCATGGAGCCTTCCTCAGCACCCAGAGCCAACTTTGCTCGAACCCTTTGAGCCACGGCTGTGGAGAAGAGAGAGAGAGAGAGAGAAGGAGTAGGGGGAGGGGTGGAGAAGCAGATAATGGCTTCTCCTGTGTGCCCTGACTGGGAATCGAACCCGGGACTTCCACACACCAGGCCAATCAATACTCTATCACTGAGCCAGCCAGCCAGGGCCACCACATGATGTTTTAAGGAGGCTACCCTCTCCTTTCTTATTCCCTTTTGCCATATGAGAGAAACTGGGGCAACCATCTTAGCTGGAAGATGGGCGATACGTGATAGAGATGACATAGTAATAAGAGAGAAATTACCTTTATCCCCAACATCATGAAGTAATCATCTCAAATTTGATCTGCTCAGGCTCAGACCAGCATAAATGAGACTAAAACAAACTTCTGTGTTGTTATTTTTACCAAACCAGCATCCTAACAAATGCATCTCTTGAAGCATTTTTAATTCTACAAGTATCTTTTTTGTTTTGATATCTGTTCTTTAAAAAGAAAGTACCCTAAGTTTCTTAAAAGAAAATTTTCACCGTATTTTTAGCACCCATTGTCAGTGGTTGATGTTAGTTTGATAATGTTAATCTTTTTGTGTTGTTAGTATCAACTTTCACTGAAATCAAGATCTATAATAAGTAATCCATAACAAGAAATGCCTTTCCTGCCCTTTGCTCAGGGCATCCTTACAGAAAGAGAAGGTCTTTTCTTCTGTCCTAGCATCCATCTCATCCATCTAACAAAGATCCCATCTGGTCCTCATCATTCCTACATCAAGAAAGGTAGGAGGACAAGCTGGGCACTGGAGTCCTTCACAACATGTATGAAATGGAAATCTATCTTCTCCCAGACCCCTGAGGGTGAAGAGAAAAATCACATTTTTATAGTTTCAGGAATTCAAAACCCATGACTCCAGATAACAGGACAAAATACTTAGGATAAAATTACCAGGTCAAATTTAATAGTTTTTCTTTTTCTTAAAACAAAATTACAATGTAATGTATTGATATAGATTTACCAATTGTAACAAACATACCACTTGGTGGGAAGGGCTGTTAGTGAGGGAGGCGTGTGCGGGACAGGAGGTGTGTGGGAAATCTCTACACCTTTCTCTCAGTTTCGCTGTGACCCTAAAACTGCTCTATAAACAAAGTCTTCCTTCTTAAAAAAAGGACACAGGATCTACTTTAAAGACACTAAACTCTCTCAAATTTTTTTAATAGTCACTACCACTTACTTGGCTGGATGACAAGAATGGTGAAGTCTGCCAAAAACACAGAAAACCCAATCAGCCTCCTGCAGAATCAAGTCCTAGAACTACTCTGTCCAATACCAACCCCGATTCTCATCCTAGCCAAAAATCCAAACAAGAGAAAATACATCTTTAACCCATTCCACATACTGATAGTTTCTTTCTTATTTTAATCATAGAAACATTTTCTTAAGCAACAGCTTTTTTAAAAATGAAAGCTTGGGCTGTCTCTCTTTTTCTTTTTTTTACTGCTTCTGCCTTGTCTAATAAAAATGACTGAGTGTTTTGTTTTGTGATTCCTTAACTCCTAAGTGTAGGATTTCTCATATGCAGAGAGTATTATAATTGAGACCATTTATGAAGAGAGCATATTAAATGTTGCCAAGAGACTACCGCAAACCAATGGGTATCACTTTCCTTAAACATTTGAAAGAGCACATAATTCCATGATATTAAAAAGAAAGACAAAAGAAGGATTTTTTTAAATCATATTTCAACCCTTTGGCTTTATTAGCAATATAACATACCACCTATGTTTTCACAAAGTGAACTCTAGTAGTAAACGTATTTTATCACATCCTCCAAGGGATAAAATGTAAAGCCTACATATTTGGTTTGAGGTAATTAAAAATCAGCCTAGAATGCAAAGCATATGACATATCCCTATATTAAAATGACCTTGAGTAACAAATAATAAATCAAACGTTCCCTCTCCAAGCAGAAAATCAGAAACTGGATGCAGGCAAGGAGAAAGGTGTACACGAAGTCTTTGTGTTTTAATAGCTAAGTCACTGTCCAGGCAAGTGGAACCTATCTGAGGGTGGTAGCTGCATACCCAAGCTCAACCCGCAGTTCTTCTGTGGACCAATCAGAAGTGACCATCTACAGAATTCTTCACTGAACACCATCAATTTCAGTCCTTTCTGATTAAGGGCTAAAATAAAAACTGTAGTAGCTATTTCATTTTGATAGTTTAGAAAGCCTCAAATAACAGCTAAGGGCTTTCTATAAGCCTGCCAGAAGAAAAGGAGTTGGGGAAAGGAAAATTACAGTTGAAATTATATCCTTAAGAGAGTCAGTTAAGACACTACTATACCAGCAAGTCTTAAGTCTGCTATCTGAGCCAGAAAGCCATGGATGAGGAATTCATTTTAGACCTGATTACACAAACATTAAATCACTCTACTTTTTATACCTTTTGTATTTAAAATTTGGACTTTTTCAAAAAAGAAAGCAAGAAAGTAAAAGAGAGAGAGAGAGAGAGACTTGGACTTTTTTCCCCCTTTTTCATCATACAAACTGAGTAATTGTCCCAGCCTCAGGACTTGAACTTGGAAGCAGGAAATCTTCCAGTATGGGCAAAGAAGAATGTCAGACTGTAAAACCTCAGGCAAGTCATTACACCCCTGCATTCTGCCATTTCCCACCTGCAAAAAACAAAACACACTTCCTACTTCCTGTTATGATGAAAAATGAAATAACCAGAGTAAGCTCCAGAGACTTTCAACTTGGCATTGTACACTCATACAGCTAGTTTATTTTAATATTTATTAAATATGTTTCATTTTCTTTTTTAATTTTTTAGTTTATTGATTTTAGAGAGAGGAAAGAGAAAAAGAAGGGAGTGGGAGGAGTGGGAAGCATCAACTCGTAGTTGTTGCTTCTCATATGTGCCTAGACCGGGCAAGTCCACGGATTCAAACCTGCAACATCAGCATTCCAGGTCGATGCTTTATCCACTGTGTCCTACAGGTCAGGCTCATACAGCTAGTTTTAAAAATCTTTTTTCTTTTAATTAAATTTGAAAGTCTTACAAAAACATTTCTTCCTATTTAATCTATGTACAACACAGAAAAACTTTCTATTTACTCTATTTAAAAAATCTTTAAGTTTGACCCTCTCAGGTCATGGAGAATTAGTTGCTGTAGATAGCCTACTTTTCTAGATTGATCTTTAGGAAGGCAGGGATTTCATCTGTTTTGCTTTTTAATGTATCTTCAGCATCTGGAACAATGCCTGGCAAATAATAAATAAAATGTTAATATTAAATAAATTATTTTAATTTATTTTATTAACTTATAAATAAGTTATTTAATATTAACATTAAATAAATTAAAGGATAAAAGTTTGGCACTTATAAATCTGGAAATGATTTTTATGTTAGCCATTTCAGGTGAAATTTTTCTTAAAATGTATAGCACCCTTTCTTACCTTCTAGAGAAGACTGGAGGGGCTGTAGTATAATTGCACACCTTGCCAATGGTGAAGGGTCACCATCGTGACAGTCTATATTTCACAGATGTGCTCAGCATGTCTTAAAATACTAAATCACTAAAGAATTTTTCATGTAATTTTTCAGCTCTTTTATGCTTTTATCATTTTTCCCACCCTTCCTCTTCTGTTAAGATTGTCTTATCTCCCCATTAAAATTGGCTGTTTCTAATCTATTGTGCATTTAGCCAATCAACCAAAACTTATCAGCAGTGTGTCTAAAGTAAGAGTACAAGGCTCTCAGTGAGGGCCTGAGGACTTCCCCTTGGAATAAAGAATACGATCCTTAGACGTTGTAAGACATCTAGGTTTGACTGATCACAACAAGTTCTGTTTTTCAGACTGTTTCCTGATTCCCCCTCTTGTTCTGGTCAGGTTAAGAGGCCAGATAGCCAAGTTCCAAACAGGGTATGCTAATGCTCTTTCAGCGTGACATTTCCACGGTGCTAAGAGCAATCGTTCTATTAGACAGGGTATCTGGAAATTATGGGCCCAGGCTATCTAGGGAAGCAGCTAGTCTAGAGCTAGAGTAGGAGTATCCAAAACAAAACACCAGGAGTGCGGGGAAGTCAGTCCGTAGGGAATGGAAACCCCATCTTCGGCTCTGGGGTTCCAAGGGAGGAAGTCATTCCAAAGGAGCTAGGGATGAGCAAGTCACCAAGAGAGGAGCTCGAAAGAGAATCATCATAATCAGGTGCAAGGTTGAAATTACAACTTGGGAACAAAACCAAAGCCCAATTTTCCAACATGAAATACAAAAGCAGAGCTAGACTTGACCTGAATGAAGAGCATCCCAGAGTTAACACTGGAGCTCCTTAAATCCTCTAAATCACATGGGACAGGATCTCCAGATAGGGGTCAAACGTCTCGAGTTGTGGCAAGGTTGAAGAACCCAGCAGATTAGGACAGGAATAGAGGGGCCAAAGAGCTACCAACTATTGCCTTCTCCACAGCCCAAGGGTATCACCTTCTCCAGGGCCCCAGGGCAAAGTAGTGTTTGAAATGCCCAAATGACCAACCACTGTCACTGGGTGAACACAGAGGCAAGAAAACCCAAGGCACACCAAAGAGACAATTGGTTAGCCTGGTGGAGGCTACAAATGTTTCTCAAATGCCTCAGTTTGTCTCAAGCACTTCTCTACATGCATTACAGTATGATCAACACATTGACTCCCTGAAATAACTCTGTTCTTGACATGGCAGTGATAAGCCAAAGGCTCTGGAGCCAGTCTGTGAAGTTCGTCTTTGCCAGACTTTAGCAAACATGACACTAAAAGCTATCAATCTTTTTGAGATGAAAATAGTAAAGGTAGAAGTAGTGGATCAGGAAGAAATATCTGAAGAAATAAGCATTGACGATAAATTGGGAGAGGGGAAGGAGGAGGCAAAGATATCACATAGGTGACAACAGTTATCCAGGAATACTGTGATGAAGGCTCTGACCAGTTTCACCTTTGGGTAATAAAAGAGAGGAAACTGCCTGACCAGGTGTTAGCACAGTGGATGGAGCATTGGCCTGGGATGCAGAGGACCCAGGTTTGAAACCCTGAGGTCACTGGCTAAAGCGTGAGCTCACTAGCTTGAGAATGAGGTCACTGGCTTGAGGGTGGGATCATGGACATGATCCCATGGTCTCTAGCTTGAGCAAGGGGGTTACTGGTTTGGCTGGAGCCCCCCAGGCAAGGCACACATGAGGGAGCAATCAAAGAATAGCTAGGGTGCCGCAATGAAGAAGGAATGCTTCTCATCTCTCTCTCTTTCTATCTGTCCGTTTCTTTGCCTCCCATTGGAAAAAATAATTTTTCTTTTTAAATAAAAGAGAGAAAACTAAAGTGAGTTGGGGGCTGGGTGAGATTCAGAAAAAAAGAAAAATATATAAAAATAAAACACCTCATAGATGGACAACAGTATGGTGACCACCAGAGAGAAGGAGGGACAGTAGAAGAGGGAAATAAATAGTTAATGGTAATGGAAGAAGACTTGATTTAGGGTAATGAACACTACAGTACAATCTATAGATTATATATTATAGAACTGTACATCTGAAACCCATATAATTTTATTAACCAATGTCACCTCAATAAATTCAATAGAAGATAATAATAATGAGAGAAAACTATCTGTCCTGGCTGGTTAGCTCAGTCAATTAGAGCATTAGCATTATCCCAAAACGGGTTTGATCCCCGGTCAGTACACACATGGGAAGCAACCAATGAATGCACAACTAAGTGAGACAACAAATAATGGTTCTCTCTCTCTAATCAATCAATGGGGAGAAGAAAGAAAGAAAGAAAGAAAGAAAGAAAGAAAGAAAGAAAGAAAGAAAGAAAGAAAGAAAGAAAGAAAGAAAGAAAGGAGGGAGGGAGGGAGGGAGGGAGGGAGGGGGAGGGAGAGAGAGAGAGGAGGGAGGGAAGGAGAGGAAGGGAGGGAAGGCGAGAAATGGAGGGAGGGAAAAAGGGAGGGAAAAAGGGAGGGAAGAAGGGAGGGAAGGAGAGAAAATTATCATTTATTGTGACTTTCTGTGAACCAAGCACAATGCTAGTATTTTTCACATACATTGCTTCATTTATTCCTTACTTTATGTCTGCAAAAGGAGTATATAATTTCCACTTTACAGATGAGGAAACTGAGACCAAGAGAAGTGAAGGAAATTGTCTATAGTCACACAACATGGATGACAGGTGGGATTCACTCAGAAGAAATCTGATTCTAAAAACCTTCTTCCACAAACAGATACACAAGAGCTGTGACAGAGAAAGAGAGAGAGAGAGAGACTGGATAGAGAGATTAGCAAAAAATAGAGTGAGGAGAGGGGTCTGTATGCATCAGTTTCTGATGGGCTTGAGGAATCAGCCTGGACTGAGGCCCTACCAGTCTGTGCTGTTTTCAAACAAGAGTCCATCTGCCTGGAGCAGCTGGTCCATGGGGACCCCCTAGTACTCGGGTGTTAGCAATTTTAAATGGTTATTTCAAATAGGAAGGATCTAAAGCTCCCTCTCTAACCTGTGGACTGTTTTCCCAGGGGTCAATCAGGCCCCATCTCCCAGGATCCTAGATTAAAGTTTGTTTAGAAAAGAAATGGGATTCTTAGATAAAATAAGAAATTCACATTAGAAAAAAATATCCAATGGTTCCACAAAAAATCATTAAGCCCTGGGTGCTCTTTATTTAATCTGGGTGCTACTTATACAGGTATACTGGTGGAGATATATATAGTACTTATTATACATGCTCTCTTCTGTATATATAGTATGCTTCAATAAAACATTTTAAAACTGCGAGAGCAGAGTAATAGTTTATTCTGCCCTATTCTAATGTAAACTGGCCTTTTATAAGCAATAAAGCAGGGGAACTTTGAATATGGAGAGAGGAGCCATAGGACACCTTTTTCCTAATGGAGATGCACTAAGAGAAGCACTCTATTCTAACCGGAAGGCTGTTGCCTTGGAAACAGGAGCTGTAACTACTGCAATCACACCTCGGGAGCAAAGATGGCCAAGATCTATTTCAATTCTTAGATGCCTCGAGGAACCACAGATGACTATAACTAGGGAAGATAGCCAATCTGTAGTAATGAAGAAACGCATGCCAGAGTTAGAAAGGCTGCAACTGAGAAAGGAAAAAAGAGAGACAGAGAGAGAAAAAGACAGGTAAGGAAGGAAAAGACAAAATTCAAGTGCGACAAGTAAAGCTTGATCCAAGAACTGCACAGATGAAAGGCTATGGATTCATTTCATTCCGCCATTCCATCCACTTTGCCTTATTGTGTACCCACTACCTGCCAGGACTATGCCAGGTGCAGGGACTACAAAACTGAACGAGAGCAGCCCTTCTGCAGAAAGGCGCACTCAAAGCAGTGCTCCGCAGGAGGTACAGGCAGCCTGGAACAAAGCGGGGAACCGATTACCTTTGGTGTAAAAGGAGCACAGGAGACTTCAAAGGGAAAGGAGCATTTTTAAAGTGGAATTCAAAGAACATGTTGGAGTTCTCCAGGCAGGAGGGGCATCCTGAGGCCAAGGGAATGGCAGGTACAAAGGACAGAGGCATGAAACTGCACCATTGTGTTTCTCAACAGGGTGGCTACCTGCAATCCTGGGTGGTCCTGGTGGAGAGACTGTCCCACACACCTCAGGATACTCACTATCTCTGACCCCACTTAGTCACTGCTGACAGCAATGCCCAGTCATTGTGATAACTAGAGTTATGCCTCCCTCTTCCAAATGGCCCCAGGCCAGGGGCTGGGGGAAGGAGGTGCTATCTATGGCTTGCAGTTGAGAAGCCCAGGAATTGAGGAGAAGAGATGCGTGCTGGAGCAGGGCTGGCAGAGGTAGGGAAGGAATAGAGGATGAGAATGCAGGTGGGGACTGGAGTGAAGGGCCCATCTGCCAGACTTGGAGAGAACACACTCAAAGCACTTACATGGGAGGCCACGCCAACAATACTTGGCAGCTCATGGAATATGAGGAGGTGGAGAGGAAGGAAGAGTGGGAGAATAAAGAATAACCCCCACAGTTTTAAACTTGGACAACTGAGTAAATAGTGGTGGCACTAACCAAAGTGATGAATCCAGGAATAAGGGCAGGTTTATAAGGGATAGAAAGATGACGTGAAAAATGAGTGTGAAGCACACAGGGGACCTCCAGGTGGAATTAGTCATAGAGTAATGCCGAGGAGAGAGATCTGGGTTGTAAATAAGAGAAACCTTAGCATTTCACTGCAAGCACTGTCCAAGCTATTCCTCAAGGGGCTCGTGGCAGGGGAGACTGGCTAAACAAGCCCGGGAGAAGGCCAGCTGGAGCTGAGACGCTAGAGCTGGCATAACCCCCGGGGAACAGGCACGCAGAAATGGGCAGAGTGCGGCTGGCAGGCAAGGTGGAGGTCAGCAGACCAGAGCAGGAATGGCTGAATACATATGGTTCAGGACGAGTCATCCCATGCTGGATGTCCACAGCCACCCTTCCATGTGACGCTTGGAACACACTGGAATGTGACTTTGAAACTTACTTGCCTGTGACCCATAGTAAGAAAACTATTTTACATCTCAGCCCAGGTCAGACACTCAAACGCACAAGGGCCGGTGTCATGGGGAAGCCGAACAGCTGCGTAAGGCCCCATGTGCAGGGGTCGCTGCTCTCCGTTAAGTTCTCTGATGTTACCATCTTGAAGTTCCCACTAATTTTTTTAACAAGGGTCCCACATTTTCATTCTGCACTGACTGGACCCTGCAAAATATGATGCCAGTCCTGACACACACAAATATAGAACTTTAACAAAAGTTCCATGAAAAAATATCTACCTTAACTACATGTAATATAAAATTATATTTTCTGGGGTTTTTTGTTTGTTTGATTCTAACATAGTCACTAACCATTACATTCACAACCCACTAAAGGGTTGTGGAATCAGTCTTAAAATACTCTCTTAGGTTAAGTCAAGATTGTTTTGTTTGTGGTGGTGGGAAGGGTATGCGGAGTCTTTTGAAAATTTATATTTTTTCCTCTACAGAGGGTTCCAGGCAGTACATGCAAATAGTGAGGGTAGTTGAGACAAAGGCATTGCCAAAATTAGCCAAGGGAAGAAGAGAGCCAGGGAAGGACTGACTGGTGAAGAACCAACACTGAATTGGGAGACAGGAAACTGAGGAAAACAGGTCAGAAAGGTAGAAGGAACACTAAGAGAAAATGAGGAGAGCAAAGAGCTTCCAGAAGAGAATGGTCAACGTCCCCAAAGAATCCCAGGCTAACGTGAGAGCTGGATCAGGAAGCCATCAGAGATGGCTGGCTCAGGCCAGGGCACAGTGGGAACAGTGGTCAGTGCAGACGTCTAAGTGACCTGGAGGCAGAAAAGCCGAGAAATCCAAGCCAGAGCACAGAAAAGGAGAGATCAAGGAACTTGAAAAAGACACAGAATGAGGAAAATGTTTTCTTTTAAAGAATTCTGGGAGATTCAAGGGTGGCTTAAAATCTTCCCGGGCCACCAACCATCCTTTCATTGCGAAGCCTTGCCCAGTACCATATTAAAAACATACCCACCTCCCACACTAAATATATATTACTTTTATTTGAGTTATCAGGAACTATATATTGAGTTGGGTTGTAAATGATTAGTTGACAAAGTTATGTTTTATAGGCATTTGATGTACATTGCCTTTGATTTTACAGTTTTCTTTTAGTATTCAAGAAGCCAATAAAAACTTTTTTTTCTGGATTCCAGACATGCTTTTAAGCCTTCAAAAAGCTCATAGACCCAAGGCCCAAGGTTCATAATGCTGAAGGGTTAGCAAGGGCTGCTTCTCCCAGGGGCTGAAGGAAAGGGGTGGCAGTGGTGGAGGGACTGAAGAAAGGTGAGGAGTAAGTAAGCCAGGATGTATAAGCAGCAAGAGACTCTGAAGGGGAAAACCAGATAGAAGGTGACAGAGGACAATTTGACTTTGGATGATGGGTATGCAACATAATTGAATGATAAGATAACCTGGAGAGGTTTTCTTTGAACATATGTATCCTGATTTATTGGTGCCACCCCATTAAAATTAATTTTAAAAAATGGTCTGAAGAAGCCAGATAATGCAATTTTTAAAAACAATTTTCCATTGATCGAAAGAGAGAAGTGTCAATTTGTTGTTCCACTTAGTTGTTCCATTTGTTGTGTGCCATTGATTGCTTCTCATATGTGCCCTGACCCAGGATCAAATCTGCGAGCTCAGTGTGCCGGGATGACACTATCCACTGAGCCACCCAGACAGGGCCCAGATAACCTTTTTTTTTTTAATGACAAAGTCAATATTCAAATATGAGAAATGTGAAAAGGTCATAAACACATAAAAAACTGTCTAATCTCATTAGCACTCAGGGAAGTACCCATTTTTTACACATTAGATTGGGAAAATTTGGAAGGACTAGTGACACTTAAAGCTGAGGAGGGCGTGAGGAAACGGCATCTGAGACAGTGAAATGTGAATCGCTACCACTTTTGCAAAAGGTTATCTGGCAGACACCATTAATATAAGTGACCCTCGAACAAGAACCTGACCTCCAGCTCCCGGACCACTGTCACTGCAGGTGCCCAAAGGGCTATCTCCCTAGTCCTGGGGTCTCAGCTTAACCTTACCTCCTAAAAGGGATCTTTCCTCTAATACAGCATCTTGCTTTATCTTTCACAGATCCCTTATCTCTAGCTGCTAGTTCCTACTTTATGGAATGCTTTCCCTGTTTATACACAGCCCCGCCCCGCCTCCGCACCCCACTACATTGTGAACTTCTAGAAAGCCGGGAGCATCTCCCTCTTGCTCCCCTCATTTGAAGCACAAGTGGGACAAATGATGTTCATAGCAGCACTGTTTTAATAACAAGACCTGGAAAAGAGCCAAATGTCTATCAATAGGGGAAATGGTGGAATAAATCATGATACAGCCACACTATGGAATATTATAAAGCTATATATTGACCTGGGGGAGTGCAGAACACATGGTTTTGTGGATAAAGTAGTTTATAAAATATTTAGGATCATATTTTAATAAAAAAGGAAAAATACAGGTGACTATATAAGGATATGTTTGAATAAACACACAACTATTAATATTAATGACCTGAAGGGAATGACAGCACTTAAGGGGAGAGGAGATTTCACTGTTACAGTGAGCATATATTTTGTAATTTTTTTAAATTAAACTATTTAGGCCCTGGTCAGTTTGCTCAGTGATAGAACGTCAGCCTGGTGTTTAAAAGTCCTTCTCTTTCTCTCTCTCTCTCTTTCTCTTTCCCTCTTGCAGCCATGGCTCGGTTGTAGCAAGTTGGCCCTGCGTGCTAAGGATGGCTCCATGGCCTTGCTTCAGACACTAAAATAGCTCGGTTGCTGAGCAATGGAGCAGCGGCTCCATATAGGCAGAGCATTGCCCCGCAGGGGGCTTGCCAGGTGGATCCCAGTCAGGGCACATGCAGGAGTCTATCACTCTGACTCCCTGAAAAAAAAAAAAATTTTAATTTAAACTATTTAAAAATAATTCTGGCCTCAAAAATATTAAATAATCACATTAAGAACTGTGTGTCTGTTGTGTTTATTTCATCTTTTGGAGTTAACAAGGTTCACAATTCTAAGGGTTCACTGAACTTGCCTATGGCCAACTTCATAGCCTAGTAGTCATTTTTCATTTGATTTGATAAACAGCCAAAATTATTCCAACACACAGTAGCAAAAAAAAATGCCTTTGATTAAAGACAGTAGTTTCCCCTGGGGGACCTGGAAATGACTTGAAAGCCTTTTCACTGGGCCACTTAGAGCCCAAACTGAAGCCACTCATCAAACAGAGAGGAAGAGGGCATGGGGCCAGGGAACCAGGCCGGTATGCCCAGCAGGGACGTGCTTCCTGGTGTGCATGTCAGATTCCAGAGGCTGCTGCCAGCCAGCAGGTTCACCCACAAACTCCAGTTGGCTGGAGCCTGGGAATTGATATCTTGAAGGCCCAAGGTGCTCTTTCAGGAAGCCCTAAATGAAATGTCCTTGTCTATGCCAGAAACAATCTATAAGGAAAATCTTATCACAAAACGAGCAGCAATTGGGCATGTATAGGATTTTTCAAATTAATTCCTTAAGCTGATCCAGTGATAAAAGCTGGGAATTTAAAAGGACTCAGATATTTCTACCTCACTGCTAATCTACCTGTAAGCAACTCAACCAACCACAAAGAAAACAGTATAAATGAGCCGAATTTTAGCAGCTCAGTTGTCCACAGCACTTCACACTAAGCAAATGAGTCGGAATGAATGAGAACAGTCAAGCCCGTGCGGACATCACTGAGGGGACCAGACATTTGGAAGGCCTGGAATCCAGTCCTTCACTGAGACACTAGTTAGGTACTTAACCCAGGTTAGTTAGCGAAAATGCTCTAAACCTCAGTTTCATTATCTATGAAATGGGAACAATAACTGTGCCTATCTACTAGGATTTCTGTGAGGCACAAGTGAGGATATTCACAAAAGCCTGTGGTAGACCAGAGGTGAGCTAGCCAGAGCCTCCTTTGGGGAAGGACAAGCCCAGCTGCTGGGCAGTGTTTGCTTCAGCTGCAGAGAGCAGCCTCCTTGAGATGAGACCTGCCCCACAGGTCCTCCAACAACAAACATCTGCTGACTGAGGCCTAGCAGTTTCAGTGCAGAGCAAAACACCGTGACTGTAAATACAGTGTGTCCGTAAAGTCATGGTGCACTTTTGACCAGTCACCGGTCAAAAGTGCACCATGACTTTACGGACACACTGTACTTATTCCAGGGCTTCCCACCAGGTTGGCTGAGGCCTTTTCAACCTCTTCCTCTGCCCAATCCTGCTTCCTTCCTTTTCCAGCTGTTGGTCCCTAATAAGCATCGCCCCAAACTCCCACATGGGCACCTACTTCCAGAGAGCCCAGCATGCAATAAAGCCGTTTCATAGTGGTAAGTACTCTGGGGTTTTTGCATTGTGACAAAGAGCAGAGGCCAATTCTGGTTTAGAAAAAAAAAAATCATGCTTATGAACTTTGCATATGTGCCATTTATTTCAAATATACAGGTCTGATCATTCATTCCAATTCACCAATGACATACAGAACTCCATGTCCTGGGGCAGCTGCTGGGGGCCACAGGGCTCTGTGCTGATTATAGCTTAGAGCTGATGTCTTTTTATCTCCCTGGTTCTCAGTGGATTGGCACTGCCCTAGAAGTTTTGGAACTGGGTAAGTGGATTTTGGTTGTTAACAATGATTGCAGGACTCTGCTGGCAGCTGGGGAGCAAAGAGCAGGAATGCTAGAGCCCTGTAACACTCCAGAAGGTCCCTCCTGACAAAGGACTGTCCTGTGTCCCACGCAACTTTCATAAACGAGAAAAAGCAAAGTTTACATAATTACCTCAGTCTCCATCTTAACTCTGCGTATTATGAACACATTTTGTTCAGTCTTAAATACACTGAGTTTTCTAGTAATTTGATTACCCTATAAATTGAGAGGAAGGTGTACTTTATTCTACTCAGAACTTGACTAAGAATTTTTTACCATATCCAAAAATCCTGACAGTTTCAGGAATGTCACTCATGATTAATGAGTCCTCTCTATAACACCTGTATTGGTCTACTTTATAGTTGTCTTATTCTTAGTGATATACACAAAAAGACTTATTTAGTCTTTATTTATAAGATCTTATATATAATTATTGATAATATTCTGCGGAATACTTCTTAATTCTAAACTAATTTATTCTAAGAGTGAATACCTATTTCATTGTCTTCTAATGTAACTGTGTACATATTGAAATATAAGCTATTTTATTATAAATTATTTTCATGTTATTTCTCCTTTATATTACAATTAAGAGCTTTATGTTTGTTTTTTTAATGTGTGTAAGGTCTATTCTCTATGAGTTTCATAGGAGGTAAACAGGGTGTTACAAAATATATAAGGAGCCTGACCAGGTGGTGGCGCAGTGGATAGAGCGTCGGACTGGGATGCGGAAAACCCAGGTTCGACCCCGAGCTCACCAGCTTGAGCGCGGGCCCATCTGGCTTGAGCAAAAGCTTGCCAGCTTGGATCCAAGGTCACTGGCTCCAGCAAGGGGTTGCTCGGTCTGCTGAAGACCCACGGTCAAGGCACATGTGAAAAATCAATCAATGAACAACTATGGTGTCGCAAGGGCAAAGAAAAACTGATGATTGATGCTTCTCACCTCTCTCCATTCCTGTCTGTTTGTCCCTGTCTATCCCTCTCTCTGACTCTCTCTCTGTCCCTGTAAAAAAAGATATATATATAATATATATAAGGAGATGCTGGATTTGATAGAATTGATTCTAAAAATGGGGTCTGGGGCAACATCCGTGACATTCATGAAAAATCTAGGTTCCTAGGTCCCAGACTCTTCACAATGTTCTCTGGGGCTAGAACCCAGAAAGCTGTAGTTTTTCAAAGCTCCTACAAGATCCTGATGCTTATCCAGGCTTGGTGGCCACAGCGAGGAAGGAGAGAGGGTGCTCCGAGCCATCCCCTAACCTGGAGATGCTCACAGTCTAAAAGGGGAGGGTAAAACTGTGAGACACATAATTGCCAAATGCCAGAAAGCAATCCCAAAAAAAGTGCTTCGGGAAGAGGGTGCACTGGAGTAGGGATCTGAAAAACAGGGAGAGCAGGAGTTTCATCTCTGGGGAGGGTGACTGCAGAAGCCTTTACATACACATCACCTCCGGCAGAACTCATGGCTACCCGCTGAGGTAAATACCATTCCTGCCTGGTCTTCCAGAAGATTACTGAGGCCTAGACAAGCCAGTAAATTATGGTTTTAAACTCAGTCTTGCAGCCCCACAGACAGAGCTTAACCATCCAGCTAATGCTCAGGGCCAGGGCCAGTGGAGAGGGGGTGGGCCAATCCAAAATCCAAAATCTGTACTTCCATCTTACTCTTCATCTTGTCGCCAACATGCAGGACAACAGGAAACCATCATTAAGAGGGATTCTGAGCATATATCAAGCACACATGGCATGGATGAGAGCAGGCATTCAGGACTCACTGATGCTAATGAGCCAGAATCGAACAAAAGTAACTTAACTGAGGTAACAGCAAAACGAAGGAAGCTTGGAACCAGGAACTCTCCTGTTACCTACACTGATCCAGCAATAGCAGAAAGCAGCTTCTGCTTAATCAGTTCCCACCTAATCAGAAAAACCCTTCAACACTGTCTCCCAGAGCAGCAAATTAGCCTAATAGTGAGTGGCTGCAGCAATCAGCAATCCGGAGGGACTAGTGGGGAAGGGGGATGGAAAAAGGCCTGGAGGAAAAGCAATTGGCTAGAGCTAAGGGGTTAAGTGGTGTTAACTAGTTGTTAAATTGCAAAGCACTGAGCGTCCCCATTTTAACACAGAAATTGTCAGCAATGACTAGAAATGAAAATGAAATGCATCAGATTCTGTTTTGATTCTGTGTCCTGGATGTGCATCCAGGTAGATAACAAAATTTCTATTTATCACTATAAAGGGAAAGATCAAGACTCTTCATAAGCCATCTGTTGTGTTACAAGTGTTTTCTCAAATCCAGACGCCCAGACTTTAGCAGGCATCAGAATCACCTGGGGGGCTTGTTAAAACAGCCTCTGGGCCCACACCCCAAGTTTCCAACTCAGTTCATCCTGGGCAGGGCCCTCAAATTTACTATTTTAATAGTTTGGGGAAGGGGTGCTGGTTCTGCTGACCTGGGGAGCACACTTCAAGAACCACTGCTCAGCCTGACCAGGCGGTGGCGCAGTGGATAGAGCGTCGGACTGGGATGCAGAGGACCCAGGTTCGAGACCCCGAGGTTGCCAAGTTGAGCGCGGGCTCATCTGGCTTGAGCAAAAAGCTCACCAGTTTGGACCCAAGGTAGCTGGCTCGAGCAATGGGTTACTCGGTCTGCTGAAGGCCAGCGGTCAAGGCGCATATGAAAAAGCAATCAATGAACAACTAAGGTGTCGCAACGAAAAACTGATGATTGATGCTTCTCATCTCTCTCCGTTCCTGTCTGTCTGTCCCTATCTATCCCTCTCTCTGACACTCTCTGTCCCTGTAAAATAATATAAATAAATAAATAAATAAATAAATAAATAAATAAATAAATAAATAAATAAATAAATAGAACCACTGCTCAGAATATCTCAAGAGCAATGCGAAAGGAGGTGGGAGGGAGGGGAGATGAAGGAGCGGAGAGGGTCGGGGGATGAGGCAATCTCAGCAAGGGTCCCCATAATAACACAGGGAGGCTTCTGTGTGTTTTTTAAACCAGTGATTTGCCATATCACGTGAGAACAAAGAGATTATAACTATAAGCAATCATGTAATGGCTGCCACATGTGTGTGGACAATGGGAATGAAATGACAAGGAAAGCAGAGGAGACCTCCCCTCTGTAGACGTATGTTCTCACCATGACTGTTAACCCCAGGTCCACAGTTGAAAGAGGAACAGGATTCTGCAATGAAAGGAATCTTGCTTTGCCCACCCTCATTCAGCCCCCATCAGTAACTGGTCAAATCCAACTTCAGGTTTCTT
Source organism: Rhynchonycteris naso (assembly GCA_037038555.1). Lineage (NCBI taxonomy): Eukaryota > Metazoa > Chordata > Mammalia > Chiroptera > Emballonuridae > Rhynchonycteris > Rhynchonycteris naso. Next base: position 36,840,839 of record CM072997.1, on the reverse strand, counting down.
TGGACCAGCCTTAGGCTGACCTGGCAAAGAGGATGCAGTAGGTAGGACCACTTATTCCATGCATTAGTGTGGGCAAACAATTTCTTCTGCTAAGTGGGAGCAAGACTAACACCAGCGTATAACACCCCATTCCACATACCAGATCCCAGGTGCACTGCCGGGAGACCAGAGGTGTCCGGAAGATTTCCAGTGAGAGCACTGCTTCTGCTTTGTGGCCCAGCTTTTATTAACCAAAAAGACCCACCCTCTCTTTGCCTCCCTCCTTTTCCCATCCCTTGGGGACCACATGTGGGTCAACAGCAAGTAAGTGCCTCCAATCTCCCAGGCCTTTGACCTTGGAAATACTTGGAGCAGAAATAGGTGGTGTGGTCTGGAGAAACATTCAAGATTGGGGGGTTAAAAAACACTAGAAACTCTTGGAGAAGAATCCCTCCACATGGAATTCTCATTTACATTTCGTACAGTCAGCGGTTCTCCAGCTTTTCCACACCCCTTCAAAGGTTAGGCTCGCATATCATGTGTTGTGAGTAGGTTAGACTAAAGGGTTTTTTTTTTTTCCTTATGGTTTCAGGCTGGATAATATTTCATAACCACATGATTGCAGGGCTGGGCTTGGCAGTGCTGTATTTAGGAGTCGATTGCATATCCATCATACAGCCTGCATTTCAAAGGCTGATAAAATATCGCCCCAGTGGGTTTAAGAGAAGTTGGTGGTAATAACACATTGCGCTCTGCTAACAAGACTGCCAGGGTCAGCTCCTAACACAACGCCAGCGGGCCCACCTGTGCAATACAGAACTGCATTTCTAACAGGGGGATGGCTTGCAAAACAGTGTCATCCAGTCCAGGCAGTAAGTAAGACACTGGCTCTCATGGTTAGACTATTTGTCCTTCGTGCCCATCACAAGTCCTGATCAAAAGTCTCCCAGGACTTCTCATGGCACCCAGACGCCTCAGCGGTTTCCTTAGTGAGGTGAGGGGCTCCACTCACCGGGCTGCCCAGTTTCTCCCATCACCCCACAGCTGCCTGTGTAAAACGTCCCCTCATTGTCCCTGGAAACCCTGTGCAGAGCTTCCGCTGTCCCTCTTGCTTTGCTGACCTCTGCCTCAAACACCTCCCTCTTTCTGTTCTTCCCAGTTTGTGGAACTCCTACCGCTAGGCATTTAAAAACCAGCTCAAATCACATATCCTCAACAAAGCCGCTTTTCAGGAAACTTCCTGCCCTGGATGCGCGCCCTCCCCTGGGTTGCCACGATAGGGATCTCTGGCACTGTAAATGCACAGCCCTGCACTGGGCGCATTTCTTTCCATGCGCCCCACCCACCCCAGGTGAGCTGTGGAGCTCCTGCGCACCATGTCTCGCACTGGCTTCCCCAGTGTCTCACCTGCCCCCTCGCACAGTGGACGCTCACAAAAGGTCTGTCGGCACCATTCTTCAGCCATCGCCACTATAAGACTGTGGTCCTCCCCAGGATTTATGGTTTGTGAGCTACTTCTGTCTTTAAACCATCTATTTCTCTCCTTCCTGTCCAAATACTGCCCTCTCTAGTAGCCGGTGACAGGACTGCCAATTCACTCTGTCCCTAAGACTGCCCAATAGCTTAATGAGTGTTCAGCAGAAGAATCATAGAGGCAATTGCTAGGTCCAAAATCACCCTGGGTCCCACGGGGCCACGTGCAGTCTACAGACTGGAAACAGGGAACAGGAGAACGAGATTAACAAAAGAAAGGAGGGCTCCAGCTCCTCCCCACCTAGGTCAGCAATCCCTGTAAGAAACAAAAAAGAAAGCATCTGGATAGAACGTGGGCAGATATTGCTGAGACCGGAAAACTGTGCTTGTAACAAAAGCACAAAGGGTTTGCAAAAGGCAGATTTTGCTCCCCACCCCCAAATCACCAAAAACTCAACAAGAAAACTTGCAGTTTTCACTCAGCACATCTGTTTTCAGTTACCTGTGCCTGAACCACAAACTGAGAGAAACGGGGAGACTTCGAGCTGACGCCGTGGTTTAAGAAAGCCTTGAGCGGCTGCTGCACAATATTCACGGGCTTGGTGGACCCTGCTGATGAGATTCTGGTGCGCCACGAATTGTGCTATTGACCTGATTGCTAAAAAGTAAAAGCTGGCAACAGGTATCATCACTTAATAAACACAGCTACCCATTATACCAAATTATTTATTTGATAATTATTGTCACCCGGGTATTCAATTTGTTGCACTTCACTTTCAACAGTTGGGTTCTAATTAAGAATACAATTATTTTATAGGGAAACATTAAATATTTACTATAATTATAAAGACATATGCTAGCAATTGTTTCTCTATTAATTTTGTTACTTAAATTGCTTTATATGGAAACATGGAGCTTAATACTGAAGTTTCAGTAGAACAGGTATTGAAAGGTATATCCAAAGGCTCTGCCTAGAGACTGGCATAAAATTTTACAGGATTCAATAAATATTTATTAGTAGAAAAACAAATCATATTCTATTTTGTTTGTTCCTCGGGGAATTCATCATAATGAGCTTCATTTTAATGAGCTTCTTTAACTTAATAGGCATCACTGTAAAAAAATTTTAACTAGTACAGTTTGATGTCACGTGGGCCATTTGGGAGCAGGGCAATCGATTTGTGAGACAGATTGTCAACTTCTCTCACCAGTCTCTACGTGCGAGCAACAGAAATTAACCTCTCCTGTGGGCAGAAGATAATTTAAGTGAAGCTTAACCTATGTATGAAATCATATCGTTCTTAGCTTTTTCTGATTTACTTATTTCATTTAGCATAATGTTCTCAAGGTCCATCCTTGTTGTTGTGAATGGCAATATTTCATCTTTGCTAGTGACTGAGTAATATTCCATAGTATATCTGTACCACATCTTCTTTACCCAACCCTCTATTGAGAAACACTTTGGTTGTTTCCATGTCTTAGCCATTGTGAATAATGCTGCGATGAACATGGGGGTGTATGTGCCTTTGCATACCAATGTTTTCAAGTTTTTTAGGTAGATATGAAATAGAGGGATTGCTGGGTCATATGGAAACTCTATGTTTAATATTTTGAAGAACCACTATACTGTCTTCCATAGTGGCTGTACCAGTTTACATTCCCACCAGCAGTGAATGAGTGTTCCTTTTTCTACACAATCTCTCCAACACTTGGTAGGGTATAAAAATGAGACTCATGGACACAGACAAAAGTGAAGTGGTTACCAAAGGGAGGGAGTTGAGGGGGACAAATACACGGTGACTAAAAATGATTTGACTTTGGGTGATGGGCGCACAACACAATCAACAGTCCAAATACTATACAGATGTTTACCTGAAATCTATGTACTCTTATTGATTAATGTCACCCCATTAAATTTCATTTCTAAATAAAATATTTTAGAAAAAAAAACTTACACAAAAATACTTCTATAAAAGTATTCCTATGATATTTCCTTCTCTAAAATAAATCTATTAGGAATACGTCTAAAAGAATTATAAAAGTTTTTAAAGACATATAGAATGCCACTAGTTAACTTGCAAAGTAATAATCAGGAAGGGGCTATATTTTTAATTCATAAAAGCAGAGCTCCATAGTGTGGTTTCTATCTACAAAAGTAGGTGAACCTTTCACTAATCATCACTCTGGCTTCTCTCACCTGAAGAACCCCCTATTTCCATGGTTTTATCCACCATCTATATCAACCATTGTTCATTATTTTCAAGTATTTCATATTTTTGCCTCCCTACATGTCAAAAAGGTAAAAAGCTGGGCTCAACCCTTTTTCTTCCAACCTCCTAGAATTCCAAAAATCATACCACCTCTCTGTTTTACCTCCCAGCATCCCAGGGTGGCCCCCAGATCCGCCATCCACTCCCGGGGACTTATCATGCCACACCAAAACCGCTTCAACAACTCCAGCTGGAACTCTTTAAACTAAACTACGTATATACTAATGCCAGATTCATTCGCAAACTCTTAACGGCCGCACACCTCATACCAGCCTATTATTATAAACTGCTAAGTTTAACATTTAAGACACATACCATCAGCAACTACCCCTCACTCACCAAGCCTCCTCTGCCTTCTTTCTCTAATCCCTTTAGATAAAAAATTTCATTGAAAAACACACTAGGCGCTGTAGTTTCCATATTTGTATCAGAATAATTTCACATGTGTTTAGACAGAACACTGATTGAGAATTCCAACAAGTCTCATAACATATAAAGTTTACTATGGATTTAAACAAGATTTAAACTTCCCTTCCACTGCCGCAAAGAAAATGAGGGAAAGTTATAAGCAAGCCAGTAGCAGTTTCAAATTTCCAGGAGGCTTTTTAGAGTATTATACAGTGTGTCCGTAAAGTCATGGTGCACTTTTGACTGGTTATAGGAAAGCAACAAAAGACGATAGAAATGTGAAATCTGCACCAAATAAAAGGAAAACTCTCCCAGTTTCATACCTATTCAGTGCAATTCGATGTTGGCTCAATTTGTTGCCCTACACACATCCAAACAATAATGAAGTTCTTGTCACACACGGGTAAGGACGTCTGGTGTAACAGAGTGAATAACATCTGTGATTCTCTGTTTTAAGTGATTAACGTCATTGATACGTCCAATGTACACATGTTGCTTCACATAACCCCAAAAGTAAAAGTCTAAGGGCATCAGATCCGGGGATCATGGTGGCCATGGCTTGACAGAACCCCTGCCTATCCACTGCTGGGGGAATGTTCTATCCAGAAACTCACGAACAATGGTGGCAAAGTGTGGAGGAGCGTCGTCCTGTTGAAAGATGACACCTTCTGGAAATTGTGGCACTGCATACAATTCCAACATGTCAAGATAGGTGTTTGCCGTCACAGACTACTCCGTGAAAAGAAAATAGGCCTATCACCTTATCATGCATCAGGCCACACCACACGTTCACTTTAGGGGTGTTACGTTCGTACTCAACGTAGGCATGAGGATGTTCAGCAGCCCATTTTCGGACATTATGGCAATGAACATGTCCACAGATATGGAAGGTCGCCTCATTGCTAAACACAATCTTCTGCAAAAATCTTGCATCATTGTCGATCTCATGAAGCATATCTATAGCAAACGCGCATCGTGTGGGTCTATCCGCTGGTTTGATAGCGTGCAACAGCCGCAATTTGTACCCCGTAAAACAGAGACGTTTCCTTAACACCTTATGAACTGTAGTCTTGCTTAGGTGTAATTGTCGAGCACACGCATGCACAGATTTTTAGGGCTCCTTAGGTAGCTATCCCGTATAGCCTCTTCAGACTCGTCACTGACTGATGGCCTACCAGAACAGGGTTTCTCCACCAAACTGCCGGTTTCCTTCAACTGCTTATCCATCCCACCGAGTAATGTTATTCCTATGTGGTGGCGCTTCATTATAAATGTGCCGATATTCACATTGCACTTTGGTCACGGATTCAAATTTAGCGAGCCACAGAACGCACTGGACTTTCCTCTGTACCGTCCACATCTCGACTGGTATGGCCGTGGGCTGCTCCGCTGTATACATGGTGTTACATCATCATCTGTGCATGCACACATGCTGCCACATCATCCTACAGAAACTGGGAGGGTTTTCCTTTTATTTGGTACAGATTGCACATTTCTATCGTCTTTTGTTGCTTTCCTGTAACCGGTCAAAAGTGCACCATGACTTTACGGACACACTGTATACGTTTTAATTCCAGAACAAAATTTGCCTATATTCCTTGAATAGAGGAAATACCAGAAAACTATACCCGGTTACATCATCCCTCGAAACATAGTTAGCAAGTTAGCAACATCATTTTCTCATTTGCCAAACACATCTACTGCTTGGTTCATCAAAGAAGGTGTTTACCTCCTATTGTTGGTTTTTGGAAATTACCAGCCTCAAAAGAAATTTGATGTGAATTACCTAGGCGTTGGTGCCTTACAGAAGGGCTGACCACGGTTTTTCAGTTTTAATTAATAAAGGTAACTCCCATTTCACCAAAAGGAAGGAAATAGAAAGTTGGACAACCATCTCCTAAAAAAGGTCCAGGACTTTATCTCTTTGATGGATTGAGGGGTACAGGGAAAATAAAACTGAAATGATTTTTTTTTAATATTTTTAGTTTAGAGCCAGAGGTAGGAAGAGAGAGAGAGAAACATCGATTTGTTCCACTTATTTATGCATTCATTGGCTGATTCTTGTGTGTGCCCTGACCAGGAGTTGACCCTGCAATGTTGACATATCTGGATGATGCTCTAACCAACTGAGCTACCCAGTCAGGGCAAAACTAAAATGCTTTAACAGAATTTACAATATTGAAATATCTACTTTTTTTTTCTGGAAAAAAATAAAGCACCAGGCTTCATATGAACAAGAATATAACATGTTCATTTGGTATAAATTCTCCCAAAGTACCTCCAAAGATGGACAAACATCTTTATCTAGGGACACTCAGAGACGGAGCTTGCTTAGGGAAATTCACTTGCGGACATCAAAGAGCTTGCACAAGGAGAATGAACGAGGCTCCTTCCGGTCTCTGGCAGGCCAGCAGGGTTTCTCTGAGTTTTCCCTGCATTTTGGTTTAGAGCTCTCCAACTATTTTCCCTCAGAGCATTCATGTTCTACAACCAGGTCCAGGTTGCCTCCTCATGAAAATCAAAACAATGGATAAGTCCTTTTCCCAGTTCTTAGGAGGAAAAATAATAAATATACTGTATATATAAATTTAGTCTTCTGAAAATTTCCCATTAATTTCTCTAAAACCTAGTGACCTACTACCACATGATCCAACAAGAAATAAAGGCAACCTGTAGTCAAAAACTACATGCACATGTTTACAGAAAATTCTAGAAAAATGACTTCTTAAAACAATTTTAAATTTTAAGATATAAAGATGTGTGCTACTTACAATAGAAACCTATTTCCTGCTAGTTAAGCAGGGCATCTTCCATATGGCAGAGGTAGTGATATTCCAATTCTGTTGCACTCCAAGTAATGTGTCTGGAGCTACCCAGGAGCTGTCCCCCTGAGCAGGTCTGAGTATCACCCACTAGTCTCTATGAATCCTACAACACATGCTGAAAAAAGTGAGGAAAAGTTAGAGTCTGAGTTACACAAGGCCTGTGGCCCCTGGTGAGTCACATTGCAAAATCAACGAGCTCCACAAACCCTCCTGCTGCAGGAATGTGGCTGGGACCATGGTGGCCAAAAGTTAGTTGATGGACCATGAAGAATGCCATAAAAGGCTACCTGTGCTCCCACCTGTTCCTCTTTCAGGTTGTGATCCATACACAGCAGCTTGTCTGTGATGAGGCAACTGGAAGAACACAGGTTCAAGTGTGGGAAGCCATGGGTTAAAGCAACTTGCCAAGCTTTGGAAAGTATTTTAGTTGAATGTTGGCGTTTTAATGCTTGGCTCTCCAATGGGGTAATGACTCTCACTTCTTTCTCATAAACATGCTAAGTAGATTTTTACTTTCTCAAGAAGCTAAATCCTTCTGTGGATTTATGACTTATTTCCATAACCAAGAGCTTCTTAAGCTATTAACAGACTAGTGTCACAGCCCTTAAGACATGGCCTGTTTGTCAGTCTCCAGCACTTACCCATCACAAATTCCTGCAAAATAAACCCTGATTTTCCCTGGCCAGGTAGCTCAGTTGGTTAGAGCATTGTCTCTGTACAACAAAGTTGCAAGTTTGATCTCTGGTCAGGGCACATTCAAGAATCAACCAATGAATGCATAAATAAGTGGAAAACAAATAAATCTCTCTCTCTTTCTCTCTTCCCCCTCCCTATCTAAAATCTAGTTCAAAAAATAAAAACTGAGTTGTAAGTCTTTAAAACAAACAAACAAACCCTAGTTAAACAGATTACAAAAAAGGAAAACAAAAAAGCTCATGTGTGGCTGACACAGACCCATACAGGGCTTAAAGAAATCAATAAAATGATATTGTATCAGATTCTTAAAAGAAAAGATTTGAGCACGGTCACTTCTGGGAACCCTCTGACAAAATCAAGGCCGTCCTTTTCTCACCAAGCACTAGTAGAAGTAATTCCGTCATTTCATCTCCCACACAAAATGCCTGAGCCTCAGAGCTCCCTCGGGGTGAGTCTGCCAGCACTGCCCCCCCCGCCCCCCCTGGCCCAGTGCCTACCCGCTCCCGCCCCGCCTCTCCTGCCAAAGCATACAGCAAAGGAGTCTGGCACATGGAAGAGAGCACTTCCATTTGTCTATTACAGCTGGTTGGCTGACATAGTCACTTGCTGCTCCTCAAGAGTTCTCCAAGATACTACTAACACATATTATCCTTTCCAAATGTTTTTGCCTCAATTGATTCCAGTTCTACGCTGCAATAAAATTGGGCATATTTTCGTTTAATACTAGTTCTCTCAATTTGAAAGCAATCTCTTTTTATTTAATCCAAAGATCTCCCTAACCACTATCAAAATGGCAACCAAAGTTGGCTCAAGAATTCTCTAAGGAGTTCCTAAGGACAAAAAGAATTTCTTCCTACTTCCTCCCATTTAATTTTTTTTAAATACTGTCCTTTATTTCTCCCAGAAATATTTAACTTAATTGTAAACAATGCAAAGTCCTGGCCCTTGGCAACGGTCAGCTCAGTAGTTAGAGCATCATCCTAAAACCACAAGGTTGCAGGTTCGATCTCGGCCAGGGCACACAAAGGAAGCAACCAATGAGTGCACAACTAAGTGGAATGACAAATCAATGCTTCCCTTCCCCCTCCCCTCTCTCTCCCTTCCTCACTCTCTCTCTAAATTAAGGTCTGGCTGGATAGCTCGGTTGGTTGGAGCATCCTCCGAAGCGCAGAGGTTGCCAATTTGATCCCTGTCAGGGCACATACAGGAGCAGGTAGATGTTCCTGTCTGTTTATCTAAAAAATAGATAAAAAAGAAAAAAAATGCAAAGTCCTCTGTTCTTGTGGGACTGAACAAGTTTAGTAAGCATGAAAAGGCCATAGACTTTTCTCTAAAATCCCCTAAAGTTCCAAAAGTCCTTAATCTGATTACATCCCTTTTAAAAAGAATCTATCCAACTATATGGCATTCTGGATAGATTCTGGAAAAGGCAAAACTATGGTGACAATAAAAAAATCAGTAGTTGCAAGAGGCTGGGGGAGGGAGGGATGAACAGGCAGAGCTCAGAGGACATTTAAGGGGGTGAAACTATTCTGTATGAGGCTATCCTGGTGAATATAGGTCATTAAATGTTTGTCATACCTCAGAGAATGTACAACATCAAGAGTGAACACTATTGTAAACTATGGACTTTGAATGACAATTATGAGTCAGTGTAGGTTCATGGATTGTAACAATGTATCACTCAGGTTCCAAATGTCAACATTGGGGGAGGCTTGGGTCCAGGGCAAGGAGTATAAGGGAATTCTACTTTCTTCTCAATTCTGTTGTGAACCTAAAACTCCTCTAAAAAAATAAAATCTATTTTTCAACAAAGAATTTATACTACTAAATATCCTAAGTAATATAGAAGTATATATCCTCCAACTGAAAAAAATAGAAAAGATAAAATAGTTGAGGAAGAGGTTAAACCTCCCGCAGCCAGAAAAGGAAAAGTGTAAGAAAAAGCCACTGTGCTGTAGGGCCTGCCTTGGGACGTCACAGAGTACTTGGCAGAAAGGATGTGTGTTTCTGTTTGGTCTAGACAGGAGCGAGAGAGGAACCAGCAACACTAGTCATCAGACACCAGCATTCTCTTTGAAGAACCATTTTTGAAACTGTTGAAACACTACACAGCAAAGCCAGACAAATCCATTCAACATATACATACAAATGTACATTATTTTGGATTTTATACCTAGAGATCGCACCTCATTTATTTTGTATGTACCCAAATATAATATCTACTTTCAATTTAGGAAATCGGGGGACTTGTTAGCTAACTCAGGATTTGACAAAGAAACCAGAGCAGCCTGACCAGGCGGTGGCGCAGTGGATAGAGCATCGGACTGGGATGCAGAAGACCCAGGTTCGAGACCTCGATCTCGCCAGCTTGAGTGCCGGCCCATCTGGCTTGAGAAAAAAGCTCACCAGCTTGGACCCAAGGTCGCTGGCTCCAGCAAGGGGTTGCTCAGTCTGCTGAAGGCCTGCGGTCAAGGCTCATGTGAGAAAAGCCATCAATGAACAACTAAGGTGTTGCGACGGCAACGAAAAACTAATAACTGATGCTTCTCATCTCTCTCCACTCCTGTCTGTCTGTCCCTATCTATCCCTCTCTCTGACTCTCTCTCTGTCCCTGTAAAAAAAAGAAAAGAAACCAGAATAGTAGTCAGATGGACTCCTTCAAACCAGTGGATTGCAAAACATCAGCTATAAAAGCAGGATCCGGGTCTTTAAATATAAGAAATTAGCTTTCAAATAACACTGAATTCTAATTAAAATTTAAAATCAAATGAGAGCTTACAGCCTGCTATTATTCGACCAGTTGCAGAGTGGTAGATCAGCATATCTGAGAGGATGTTTTCTGGGCATCAAGTAAGGTTTCAAATGCTAGAGAAAGAAGTCGTGCAAACCACACACTCACAAGACCAACTTTTCTTTTCATCAAGTATCTACTTACTAGAATTGTCATACAGAAAGAAACATGCTGAAAGAAATTTAGGTCAATCAATTTAAAAATGTTAAATAAGAATACATGTAAAGACATTATATATCCCTCTACTTCAAAAGTAAAAGTTTTATAAAATAGAAACAAATACATAAATACAGAGAACAGACTGACAGTGGTGGGAGGTAGTGTTGGGGGATGGGTGAAAAAGATGAAGAGACTAAACAAAGAAAAACTTATAGACACAGACAACTGTGTGGGGATTGCAAGAGGGAAAGGGGTGAGGGAGGTGGGGGGCAGTGGGGGAGGTAGAGGACTGTGGGGGGGTGGAGGAGGGTGAGGGTGTGGGAGGAGGGTACGGGAGGAGGGTGGGGGAGAGGTGGTGATGGAGGGAGACTTGACTTGGGGTGGTAAACACACAACACAATATATACAAATGATGTGTTATAGAATGGTACACTCGAAAACTGTATAATTTTATTGAGCAATATCACCCCAATAAATTCAATAAAAAGTTCTTCAAAAAACAGAAACAGACACATGAATACAGAGAACAGACTGCCAGCTGTCAGAGGGGAGAGCGTTAAGAGCTGGGTGAAAAGGTGAAGGGATTAAGCAAAGAAAAAGACCTCATACACACAGACAACAGTGTGGTGATTACTAGGGGGCAAGCGGGGTAGGGGAGTAGAAAAGAGTAAAGGGAGGATAAATGGTGATGGAAGGAGACTTGAGTTTGGTGGTGAACACACACTATAACGTATTTCCCCATGTGTAAGACACTCCCATGTATAAGACGTACCTTTAGTTGGGGCCTGAATTTTGGGGGAAAAACTGTATTACATAAATTTATTGAACTCAAGTTTTAATCATCATGAAATTCATACAACTCCCCATCACTGTCAAAATTCCCATCCATTAGCTTGTCCTCATCTGTATCTGATGACAAATCAGTGTCTTCAACAACAAGCGCAAAAAAGCAGGAAACACAAATAAAAATTATACAACCACTATATAAAACGCACCCAGTTTTTAGACCCCATTTTTTCAAAAAAGGGTGCATCTTATACGTGGGGAAATACGGTAATATACAGATGATGTATTACACTAGGGAACAAAATATTTGTTGCATCCACAAAAACACTTGTTCTTACCTAATTTGAGTGTGCTGATCTCAAATCTGACAATAGTTTTTCTCTGTAAGCAACAGTTTTATTGCAATTCAAGATTTTAGGTTTTCATCTTATTGTAAAATTTTCAACATTTAGTTTAACATAATGAAGTAGAATGTCTTCTTGGGCATCATCTTTGTGAAAATATAATAATTTATATAATGCAGTAAACACACTAATACATTAAAAGATATGATTGAATCAGAATTTGTCTACAATTTCAAAATAGAAGATATTAAAACACTTATTTTAATCATAAAATTTGCACAAAACTTAAATTCTATTCAGGCAAAAATTTGAGTTTGTAGCTCTTGTGCTTCTGTACTTGTTGAGGACAATTTCATCTGATGCTCCAGCAGTAGTCTGCTCATCACTAAAAGCTCCAAGATTTTCAGGAAACTTATCAACATGACTGTTCAGGAAGTGAATCTTAACACTCGTGTTACATCCAATGTCGTGGAAAGCCAACAGCATCCTTTGAACCAGAAGTTCATCGTTTTCTGCTTTTGTGTTGCCAAGGAAGTTCTTTGTAACTGCCACAAAAGACTGCCATGCTGCTTTCTCCTCCTTATTCATCTTCCTGTCAAATTCTTCATCACGTATGAGGATTCGAATTTGAGGTCCATCGAATACACCTGCTTTTATCTTCTCAAAAGACAAGGCAGGAAAAGCAGAAATAATATGTTGAAAGCATTCACTTTCTCTACTCAAAGCCTGAACAAACTGCTTCATTAAGCCAAGTTTGATGTAAAGTGGGGGAAAAATGATCCTGTCTCAATTAACTACAGGTTCATTCACAATATTTTGCATCCTTACTTCCAGAGCTTCACATTTCGGCTACTCCTTCTGTGTCCAGTGTTTCTCCCGAGCTTGGCTGTCCCACAAACACAGAAAGCAAGGATACTTTGTGAAACCTCTCTGTTGTCCTAGCAGAAAATTTACCATTTTAAGATTCACACAAATGACCCAGTTATGCTCCTCATACTTCAGAAAGTCGAGGACAATTTTTATGTCATTCTTACTAAGTCATTCGATTCGGGTTGCCTAAACTGCTGAGAGGTTAATGACTGGTTGGCATCAGAAGAAGACCCTTCAGATTCTACAACCATTTCCTCATGCATCTTATCAAAATACACTTGATCACCATGTTCACTTTCTTCATCCTTAGAAGAAATAAAATCATTGAAAACTTGAACTGGGAGTGTCTCAGAGCTTGGGACAGTTCGTATTGCTGAAGGAATATTAGGATATGTGATCATATGCCGTTTTTTCTTGCCGATGCCCTTTGCATGGATCTGACAGAAATAACAGTCTCTGCTGTGGTCCTTAGGTTCATGCCAAACCATGGGAATACCAAAAGGCATTCCTTTTGTCCAGTCATGAAGCATTTCCTCACAATGATGACACACAATATGAGGAGCCCAATTCTTGTCCTGATTGTCAAAGGGAACTTGAAAGTAGGCAATATATGCACGTGTCACAAATGATGAAATATTGCGCCTTTGACACTGAAGTGTGTAATAGCCACATATAGAACAGAAGGTGTCAGGACTATTCTTACATTTACGCCTACTCGAAGAAGCCATAATACAATCTCAAAATAAAATAAGAGGACATTTTTATCAGATAATATTTTTTTACATTTAAAAACAACTGCAATTATGTAAAAGTGATGTTTGTAAAACATTAATTGCCTTGTGGTTATGTTCAATCTAAGAGTCGTTGCCCTTTAATTCCAATTTAAAAACCAATGCATGCCATTAACTGTAACAAAAATAAATTAAAATTGCATAAAAACTAGAGCATGCACCAAAAAACAGATTTCAGATTTGGAATCAGCAATGGAGACATATATAGAAAAAGTTCTAAAACCTCATGCAACAGAAAATGAAAAAAAAATTGTTCCCCAGTGTTATAGAATTGTACCCTTGAAACCTATATAATTTTATTAACCAATGTCACCCCAATAAATTGAATAATTTTTTATTCTATTTTTAAAAAATTAAAGTTTTAACACATATTAGCCTGATTTTTTATAATTGCAAGCATAGGCTTTCAAAGGCCTCTGAGAGTTGACTAATGTGTCTGTCATTCACACTTGAGGTGGCCGGTGACCCATACTTGGGCAAATGATGGGACTACGGAGAGTACAGGAATTCAGGCTGTCCCCATGATGACATCAACTCTTTCAGGTTTGCCTCCCTAGAGTGGTAAGCTTCACACTGGGGTCCTCAAACCCCTGAAGCACATGAAGACTCTGCAAGAGGTTTGTAGGCATGGATTGTTTCATGGGGACCATGTTGAGATCCTCAGCTTCTAAATGTACACATTCCTAGAGACTTTTGTCTGTGAGTAAGGAATCATGCTGCTGCTTTTTCCACACTTCCCCCTTCACGATCTTCCTTCTTTCACTTGACAAAAGGTAAATATACCTCTCATCATTCTGACTTTGACCGAGGAAAACATCCAGGTGTCAAAGGAAGGACAGATTCAAAATACTGTGGGTCAGGAGAACTTCCTTTACTTAACTCCCTCCATCATCCTAGCAAGTTCTTTCCTCCATAAATACATGAAGTAATGTAAAACAAGAAAGCCTCATCGAGAGATCAAAATAACACATTTCAAGTAAGAATGTTTTACTTTACATATATCTTTATTAATAACTTATCAAACTTTATAATATTTATATTTTGATAAGTTAATAATTGTTATAAAGATAAACTTAGCACCTCAGGATCACATTTTTTGCAAACTATCATAGGATATTCAGGGTGGTTTGTTTTTTATTAATGTGTCACATTTAGATAAAATTCTGCATGAGGAATTTGAATGAAAGTATAAGTTCAGGAGAAAAAGAAACAACATAAAATTTCTGACTTTTAAAGAAGTCCTTGTTCTGTACTTTTTAAGTGATGATGGGGCACATCAAATCACCTTAGTGTTTAAATTCCATTCCACACATTTTAAACAGTGATATAACTTCCTTATTTTAAAAATCAATATTTACATTATGCCTGGAATTATTACATCCTTTGTATCTTTCTAACTTTGTAATAAAAAATACTTCAGATGTCAACCTAAAAAAAATGTGTAAGGGGATACATAGTTGTAAAAATCCTCTAGAAGTGGAAGTTGTGGGTAAAAATGTTGCAAAGCTACTGTGAGCACCATGCCACGGATAGGATTGGCCTTCCCTGAATTCAGTCCACCCAGGATTGGTGGTAGAAGCATATTAGGCTTTTGGGACTAAGCTAATACTTTTAACCAAGAACCCGTATTAACAGTGATTTCCTGTGTAAGTATTTAAAGAGCTGTCCCAGTAAAAGCTTGCCTAAAATCGCACAAATATGGGGGTGGAGGTGGGGGGAGGAGATAACCAAACATTTCCTTTTGTACGATTTCCTTGACTAGGGGTGGAGGGTGGTAGGGCTGCCTCAGACCTATTCATGTCATAACACACTGAGCTATCAGTCACATAATTCTTGATTATACATATTTAACAAGATACAAGAAAAAAATCCACCAAAAACCTTGGCAATATTTTCCACCACTAATCCTTTTTTAAAATTGATTTTAGAGAGATGGGAAGGGAAAAAGAGAAAGGGACAAAAACTTCCATCTGTTCCTGTATGTACCGACTGGGGAGTGAACCCACAACCCTTTGTGTAATGGAATGATGTTCTAACCACCAAGCTATCCAGCCAGGGCACCACCACCAATCCTTTTAACTAGGGCTATTTATGTAACAAAAAATTAAATCACGTCCTGTCCTTTCTGTCTTCAAAGATTACAGAAGGAGGAAAGAAGGTAAATAGTAAGAAAATGGGAAGGACGGAGAGAAAGGAGAAAGCATAGTGGCAGAAACTGGCACTAGATCATTCATTCATCCCACAGTTACTACTAACCTACCTTCAGGTTAACCGGAGCCCTGCATATTAAAAAGTGGGGGTGCAAACATTTTTTTCCTTGAAGTGAAGAGCAAATAAATGGCTTAGCTCCAACTTTCCCAAGTCACACACTAATCAAAGGGCTAAAAATGGAATAAAACCAGAAGTGAGAGGCTGAACAAAACAGCTCGCCCCCTTCCATGTCAGAAGGAAAATGAAAGTGCTCGTTAAATGCACCTACATTTAGACATGTCTAATGATTAGGCAGTTCTATGACAAACATTCTCTTCCGATGGTAATTCCAAATACTTCTCATGAAATTCTAAAAAAAAAGAGAACAAAGCACATTGTGGAGGTATTTTGGGGGCGAGGGCGTGGTAAAGCCTCAGTATTTCAGCACTATTACCAGTTACGAGTGTTTCAAATAAAAATGAAGCTGCACAGCCTTCTCTACATGTATCACAGAGTTCTTCACCCAAAGGGGAACCATGAGGCAACATCCTCTGACCCCTTGCACAATGGGCTCCCTCTTCTACACCAACTTAGAACTGGGTGATACAGTCTGATCTAAATAATACAGATGACATGATCCTAGAACTACATAATAATTACCTAGGCGGCAGACCAGGGTGCCTATAAGGTGTTTCAAGCTGTATACTAAATATAACAACAGAAATAACTCGTGATTCTACAAGTGCTGTTTAAGAACAGGACAGGCAAATGAAATGCACCTCAGACCAAGCCAGGAAAAACAAGAACTCTGCCCCCACTAAGAGTCAACAAGCCAGGTAACAGCTAGCCTCAGTTTTCCCCTCTGTAAAATGGGTGCTTAAGTGTTTCCCTCCTGTCTCCCCCAGACTTTTCGTGATACTGTTCAGAAAATGTTGATGGTTTTTAGAGAGTTTTAAGTACCAAGTCACTGTCAATGTTTTCTAAAGTTATACACTACATAAACTTCTTTATAAATCTTCTTTATCAACAAATATCTTCAGTCTTTCGGGAAGATCAGAAGAGAAAAATGAAGCTAACTTTTAGATGAAAAATGACATGTGTTGATTGACCTCTCTGCTGCCCCTCACTAACCAGTTCAAGATGTCCATCTTCTTCTAAGATCAAAAGGAACTCCAGGCCTAGAAGGAGTTTTAGGATAGCTCAGATGACTGTGGAAGAACAAGAGGGGAAGGCTGGTTCTCTTTATATTACAATGATGTGAATACTGGAAACCACACACACACAAATTAACTCTCTTTTTCCCAAATGTATAACTCACACAGAAATTACCAGACATGGTTTCTGAATTTTCTAGAATAAGGAGAAACATTAGATAAGTAGATCCTATTGATATTTATTTTTGACGTTTTCATTTCTATTTGGAATAATAAATGTATCTTTAAAATGTATTTGTTAAAATTGGCTCTCCTTAAAATTGAAGTCATTTTCATCACCATAAAAATCTAGAGTCTCTACTTTAAAAAAAAACAAAAACTAAAAGTAGTATTTTTAGCACACAATGGGAAATATTAAGACCTCTGCTTCACTCTCAAATATAAGAGGTAAAGATCTCCTCCCCCATTTTGACTCTTTGAAAGCATCTAAAGTACATTTTAATTGTTTTGGAGTCCACATCTGGAGTTTAAAAATCCAGTTTAAAAGGCAAATGATTTAAAATATAAACATATGGCTTCCTTCTCTACAGTGATTCCTAGAAGGAAAAAAAAAATCTGAATACAAACAAACTATTGTTTTAAAGAAGATTTTTTTTTTTTTTAATTAAAAGCATACCAAGAAAGCTAACTAAGCTTCTACTTTCTCCTGGAGAAAATAATAAAAGCAAAAATTCCCATCTTAATCTAATTAAATCTAGATCAAAGTACAGCTTAGGTCCATGATGGCGAACCTATGACATGCATAGCCATTTTCGATGACACGTGGCCGCATGCGGCTGCATACCAGAGAAGTATGGGGCCACATGCCGAGAAAGACATTTCATCCTCAGTTCCTGCACGGCCAGGTGCAGTAGCCGAGGATAAAACACTTGCTGTAGTATAGACACTCTGTGCCAGAGGTCTATAGGCCAAAACATTTTTGTTATTTAAACTATAAATATCGCGAAATTATGGTTTTTTTCTTGAAGTGACACACCACCCGAGTTATGCTCGTTTTTTGGCGAATTTTGACACACCAAGCTCAAAAGATTGCCCGGCACTGGCTTAGGTGTACTAAGACTGTAAGAGTGTAACTCAATTTCTGAGGCGTATGGTCCCCAGTCTGTGCTGGGGTTAGAGCAGAGGCTAGCAAGCTTTGTTTCTGAAAAGGGCCAGAGAGTCAGTATTTTCAGCTTTGCAGGCCATATAGGAAAGCAGCTACCACCATGACATAAACAAACAAAGGAAGCTGTATACTGATACAATTTTATTTATGGACACCAAAATTTGAATTTCATATAATTTTCATCAGTCTCAAAAAGTATTCTTCTTTTGATTTTTTTCAACCATTTAAAAATGTAAAAACTATTTTTAGCTCACAGGTCATAGAAGACCACCAGGCAACGGGCTAGATATCCTGTGAACAGTGGTCAGCCATCCTCTGAGTTAGAGCCATAGAAAGCTCTAATAGCTACGAGCCCAATGTCCTCATCTCTTAGAGGAAACTGAGGCCCAGAAAGGTGTAATGAAAGCCAGGGTCTTACAAACAGCTCACGGCAGAAATGGAGGTAAGAATTAGGTCTCTGGAAAGGCAAATTGAAAAAGTAATAAAGCGGTGATGACAAATGTCCTTCTTGAGTTCAACTCACCAGGACAGGCAGTGGGTATTTAAAATCTGAGATGTCCCAGGAAACTAGTTACCAGGCTAGGAAACTAGTTACTGGAAGCCTCCAACCCCTGCCTTCCCCCTGTGGGAAACAACTGATGCTCTGACAGCTACTACTGTACATTGATTCTGAAGGTTCTGTATCAGCATGAGGACCCAAAGGAGGCACCAGATAACCTGATTCTTTCCAGCTTTCTGGTCATTGCCTTTGCAGCTTAAGGACAACTTCCACTCTGGTTCTTCCAATCCTAGAACGTCAAGAAATAAGTGTCAGTGTGGCTGAGGAGCAGTTCTTTAAAAATTATTTGAAAGAACAGAGTCGAGTACGGAATACCAATTCAGCTTCAAGTTCAAGAGCATCTCTAGCACTCACCTCAGAAAGTAACATGGTCATCCTCCCTCCTATTCATTGTTCCTTCCCTCTTTTAAAAAAAAACAAAACATGTTTCTCTCCTGTTTCTCTTTCTTTATTCTACTCTGGTTTTCCATTTTCATTTTCCTGTGACCTTTTTTCTTTTGTCCTACATTTTAACTGGGTATAACCTTAAACCGAAATACATTTTAGAATTACAATACACACACATACCCAGTAATGTTTAACTTAGCCCCTTTTTCAACAGCATTCTATTGTTTGAAAATTTAAAAAAAACTCCAAATTAAAATGACTTTTTACAAAGGATCCTTCATCTGACTTTTTGAATCACATTTTTTCAAAGAAATTTACGATTTTCTGTATTCATTATATACTCACTCAAGGCTTGAAATTTTATACCAATGTTTTTCAGAAATTCTGCCATGATAAGTTTTTTGTGAAGACTGCTCTATCAACTATTTTGTTCTTATACACTTCCTCAAAAAGACATGATTTTATACTTCTGTGAAGAGGAAGTGGCATTCTCATAAATAATTTACAGTTCTTTTTGACAACTTCAATCAAGGATGACTACAAACTCCTCAGAATATTTTCAACACACATTTATTCTTTAGTCAAATAAACTAAGCCAATTAATTTGTTGAAACTGAAATGAAAGAGAAATGCAACTCCTTCAAAATGCTGCAATTCAAACCAAAATATGGAGATTCCACACAAAAATAAAACCAACAGGAACACCTTCTACCAATGTTGTCTAAGAAAGAAAGACCAGATAAAAGGGCATAAATTTAAAACAAAAGTAAACAGATAAAATCATATCTTCATAAAGCTAAAATTGACCCTAGAGAACTAGCCTCTTTAATTTGACAATTTAAGAACCAACTCACAGAGGTCCCCAAACCACGGCCCACGGGCCAACTGCGGCCACCTGAGGCCATTTATCCAGCCCCCGCTGCACTTCCAGAAGGGGCACCTCTTTCATTGGTGGTCAGGGTATGGAGTATTGTATGTGGAGCTCTCCAACTGCCTGAGGGACAGTGAACTGGTCCCCTGTGTAAAAAGTTTGGGGACCCCTGAACTAGAGAGTCAAGGGCTATTTATTGAGTGCCTACCATAGGCCACTTGCTGTACAAAGATTTTTCTTTTTCCCACTTGATTGTCACAACTTCCCTATAAAGCCATTATTATTATCCCCATTTTACAGTTAAGGAAATTTGTGTCTAAGGAAGACTGACACAGCTATTTAGAGCAGAGAAGTGATTATGGTCCAGATTTTTTGAACTATAGTCCAAACATCAACTTCAGTATTCTCTTATCTATACCACTCGCATGTTGTATTTTGGGAAATTGTTCAGTAAGATGCCACAACGCTTTAAAATATTATTTATGCAGTAATAGAATACCCTGGAACTTTGATAGAAGACTCCTTGCTAAAAAAAAAAGCACAGCTCCTCAAAAAAAGATTATTTCCTCCTGGCTGCTAAGAAAAGGAACATTAGTAACTAAAAGTTACCCTTGCCTCAAGGACCCTAAGAAATACAGTATATATACTGTCTCCAAAGTACCGAAAATCCCTTTCACTGGCTTCTACATTACTCATGACAGTATCATTTACTCAAGTTGCAGTTGGCCATTTCTCAAGCTTACAATCTACTAGTAAATCTGACCTCCATTAAAAAGGATATGGAAGGATTTTCACACTTGTAGGAATAAATGAAGGTATTTCAGCATGCCTAATACAACACGGAAATCTGTGAGGGCAGCAACCAACACCCACTTCCTGTTCAGGTTAAAAGAGGGGTGTGGCAGCAAGGGTCATGAAAACTGATGCCTTATAACTGCTTGCTGTCTTTAAAAATGACCCACTTTAAATAGAAACATGATTAAAAAGTTAATGTAACAAAGTGATCTTTGGCAACTCCCCTGGAAATACCTTACAGTGAAATTGATTGCAAGGACAGTCAGAGCTAGGTATACAAGCTGTGATTTTAAGGCAGATATTCAAATAATCTGATGGGTAATGAGAGCTACTTCAACTAAATCAACACATGGATGAATCTTATAACTAAGCAATCAATGAACAAGCAATCAACGAACAACTAAGATGCCACAACAAAGAATTGATGCTTCTTATTTCTCTCCCTTCCTGTTGCCTAAACATCTTTTAGGCAACAAAACGAGCAGAATTGCATGCTTTTCTGACAAAAAGGACTCTAACAACTCTAATAAAGATACTCTATCAAGAAAGTGGAGTGTCGGAAGGGCCACAAAGACAGCATGAAGAAGTAAAAAGAAAGACAAATAGCTTCCCCCAAAAATGAGCCACTAAAGTATATATTTAGGTGCCCTAGGAAAATGCTAACATTTCGTGGTTTTGTTTTTGTTGTTTTATTTTGTTTTGTTCCTAATAATTATTGATTTGAGGGGGGAAGGGAGGAGTAGGAAGCATCAACTCCCATATGTACCTTGACTGGGAAAACTCAAGAGTATTGAACCAGTGAGCTCAGCATTCCAGGTTGACGCTTAGCCACTGCGCCACCACACGTCAGGCTGTGGTTTTATTTTTTTGTTTGTTTGTTTGTAAGATAAGAACTCTTTTCAAACATAATCACAATACCATATTCATCAAATATCCAGTCCATATTCACATATCTCTGATTATCTCATAGAAGTATGTTAAGTTTGTTGGAATCAGAATCCAAATCTATTCGCTGCAATTAATTTATGTCTTACTTCTCATTTAATCTATATATTTCTCTCCCATCTTATTTTTTTTTCTTGTGATTATTTTTAAAGAAATAGGATCAGCCTGACCAGGCAGTGGCACAGTGAATAGAACATCGAACTGGGACATGGAGGACTCAGGTTCAAAACGCCAAGGTTGCCAGCTTGAGCGCAGGCTCATTTGGGTTCAGCGCAGGCTCACCAGCTTGAGCACAGGGTCACTGGCTTGAGCGTAGGATCATAGACATGACCCCAAAATCGCTGGCTTGAGCAAGGGGTCACTCACTCAGCTATAGTGCCCACCCCCATCAAGGCACATAAAAGAAAGCAATCAATGAACAAGCAATCAATGAACAACTAAGATACCACAACAAAGAATTGATGCTTCTCATCTCTCTCCCTTCCTGTCTGTCTGTCCCTATCTGTCCCTCTCTCTGACTCTCTTTGTCTCTGTCAAAAAAATAAAGAAAGAAATGGGGTCATTGTTCCTGTAGATTTGCCATAGTCTGGATTTTATTTCTATTTAAATTTAATTGAGAGGAGGGGAGACAGAGAGACAGACTACCGCATGCACCCCAACCGGGCCTGGCAACCCTCATCTGGGGCCAATGTTCTGCTCATCTGGGGCAATGCTTGCAACTGAGCTATTTTTAGCACATGAGGTGAAGGCTCCATGGAGCCATCCTCAGTGTCCAGGGCCAGCACAATCAAATCAATCGAGTCATGGCTGTGTGAGGCCAATGTTCTGCTCATCTGGGGCCAATGTTCTGCTCATCTGGGGCAATGCTTGCAACTGAGCTATTTTTAGCACCTGAGGTGAAGGCTCCATGGAGCCATCCTCAGTGTCCAGGGCCAGCACATCAAATCAATCGAGTCATGGCTGTGAGAGAGGAAGAGAGAGTGAAGTGGGAGCGGGGGAGTGAGGAGAGAAGGAGAAGCAGATGGTCACTTCTGCTGTGTGCCCTGACCAGGAATCGAACCCGGGACTTCCACACACTGGGTCAATGCTCTATCACTGAGCCAACCGGACAGGGCCAGTTAGGATTTTTTTAAATAATTGTTTATTTTAAAAACTTTATAAGGTTAAAACAGGTCATCTCCAGTTCAACTACATTATGCCATCAACTTCTTGCACCATGAAGACCATCCAGCCCCTTTCAGCCTGTGCTACTGCAGGATACATGCTTGTCCACAAACTGTTGCATGAAAAATAAAGCCGGCAACATTGTATTCAAGCAGGCTACCATGGACACAAAATTACCCACAGGTGATACCTTACTTTATGCTTCAATGCTTTTTGGAACAAGGTGGGATACAAATTAATTTTGAAAAGATTGTGCCTATGTAACAAATGGAAACAATGAGTTTTGTCCAGACAAAAACTCATTAACTTCTGTCTCAGGAAGATTTGCACTACCTAGCAGAAAAACTGAAGTGAGCAAGATTTGTTAATATACAAACACCTCTCCTGCCAAGTTTGCATGTTGAATATTTCTTTCCCTTTCCTTTCCTTTCCTGCCTCCTAACACAAAATGTACGCTTCAGTAAACTCACAATCCTCAGGTTATGTGACAGGTACATGGCATGTCACTCAGCCGGTAGGTCTCCCACACCCATCTGCTGTCTAAATCATTCCCTTCCTTAAGGATCAGCTGGAATCCCACCAGATCTCTGAAGACTTTCTTAATAATTCTGCCCATCTCTGGACTCCTTTAGTCTCTATTCAGTATCCCAAGTGTCATCTAAATCTGCACTCTACTTGGTATAGGAGCCATTTCATGTCACATGTATTCAGTAAAGATTCAATGAGGGCCTTCCACGCACAGAGCATTCAATATCATCTCTAACAAGACCATAAATTCCATGAGGAAAAGGACCTCCTGTGATACTCTCAGGAGGCCAGAAGCACAACAGCTGAGAATGTGCACCTCTGAGTCAAACTTGCCCAGAGGTGCATCCGAGTCATGTGACCTGAACAGATTACTTAATCTCTCAATTCTCATTTTCCTCTAAATGAAGTAATAGCCACTTTCTCACAGAGACGTTGTTAGGATTAAATCACATAAAGCATGAGTATTGCCTTGTCTCCTCATTCCCAATTCTCTGTCTGGTTTCTAACTAATTTATTGTAACTGTTCTTACCTATTCTTACCTGTTCTTATCCTATTTGGAAAAGGGGGAAGCAGAGGACTATAACTCTATCTCCATGGAGAGAGAGTTCATAAATATTCCTTGAATACTTGAGTACATAGGACTTCCCCCTTGCCATGGGGTGAGTATCCCTTCTCATAATACTTAGGATTAACATCTTCCTTTCCCTCGTGTCACCCTAACACTTCCTCCTGTAAAGAAATGGAACTTGCTCAGAACTAACTGCAGTGGTAACCCATCCCCACCACCAAAAGCTCAATTTAAAAAGAGGGGGAACATAACCAGAAAAGAAGACAAAGTGTGACCTTTATCTATGATGGGGCAGAAAATTTTCTCTGAATTTTTCTCAAATAAAAATCCAATATCACAATATACAGATGAAAGTTCTGTTTATAGAAGTTTCCAATTGTTTTAGTTTGAGCATCTCATGAGTAAAAACATTAGAACATGTACGCATACACACAAACTTAAGTCACTTAACAAATATATATTGAGCATTTACTATGTGCCTTCCATGGTTCCAAGTGCTGAAGATACAGTGGTGATTCAACCAACCCAACAACAACAATAAAGATCTTTGCCCTGTTATTTGTATTTCTCCTGCACATAAAATTTTATTTCTAAAATCTTTTTTTATTAATTTATTGACTTTAGTGAGAGAAGGGTGAGAGAGAGACAAGAACACTCTGCCGTTCCTGCATGTGTCCTGGCCAGGGATCAAACAAGCAACCTCTGTGCTTAGGGTCAACACTCTAACCAACTGAGCTACCAGGCTAGGGCATAAGTTTTTATTTATTTTTTTTATTTTTTTAACTTTTTATTTTATTTTATTCATTTTAGAGAGGAGATACAGAGTGAGAGAGAGAAAGAGAGAAAAGGGGGAGGAGCTGGAAGCATCAACTCCCATACGTGCCTTGACCGAACCAGTGCAGGGTTTTGAACTGGCGACCTCAGTGTTCCCAGGTCGACGCTTTATCCACTCTGCCACCACAGGTCAGGCACATAAGTTTTTATTTAATATATATATATATATATATATATATTTAAATATGGTACAAGGAATATGTACTATGGAGAAAAAAATAAAGGAAACAGAAAATGTAGAGTGGGCATTTTAAATAGAGTGGTCAGAAAAGTACTCACTGAGAAGGTAACACTCGAGTAAAGATCTAAGAGAGGTGAGAGCGGATGGTGTGCTTATTCGGGAAGAAGCCTCACAGGTAGCAGGAACAGCAAGGGGCCAGATGCGAGTACACCTAGCACGTTCACTGAATAGCGAGGAGGCCCGTGTGCTGAAGCCAAGGAGCCAGGGAGAGAGAGGAGGAGACAGAGCTGGACAGATAAGCGGGAAGGCTGAGTGGAAGGAGCCTGGTGGGCCACTCTATGACTTCAGCTTTTCCTCTGTGTGAGATTGGAGGGTTTGGAATCAATAAGTGGCATGATCTGAGATCCATCACTCTGAGTGGACGGGCCAAGCCTGGATGGGGAGGACTAGTCAGCAGACCACTGCAATAATCCAGGTAGTGGTTTGGCCCAGTGGTAAAAAATGGGAAGTAGAGCTCAGAGAATTTTATAGTAGTAGTATGTAGTATATATTTTAAAAATAAACAATTAAAAGGGATTTTAAAAAGAAACATAAATCCTACATTTTTTTCCCCAAACTCAATAAGCCATCTTGCTCACCCCTCGGATAAAGGCAACCCCCTCTTTTGGAGACCACTGTTTAACAATAATTTGTCTCAGCAGACCTGAATTTCTGCCTGGCTTTTTGTCTTGACACTTCTGTGTTCACTTCCTCTTTCTCTTCCAGTTTTAGATACCAAAACAAGTTTCCTGCACAGACTGAGCATATCTACCCCTACAGAGGCTGTTGATTGCATGGAGGAATTCCCTCCTTGAGAAAGTTTGTGGTCACTGTGTCAACTGCACCCAACCCCTGAGGCCAACAGTTGGGAAATAGACGTGTTAGACCCAGATGTTACTGTGGAGTTCCATAAAACAGGATGATGGGGAGAACCCAGGCCATTCGCTGAAGCAGCACTTCTGTGGGCTCCAGCTCAACACAGATCCAAGCAGACAAACATGAGGTCTGCGAGGTTTGCTCCCCTTGCTCTGAAAGAGGCTCAGGGGATTCTAAAAGGGCCGCACTGAGAAAAGCCAAAGGGGTTCTGTGTCCTGAAAACATAGCTCCTGGAGATTCTAGAAGATGACACCCTTGGGGAAAGTATCCTTAACCCTTAGACAGAAGTCAAGTTATGTTTCTCAGACCTGGTGAACTCTCCTCTCAAGCTACTATCACCACACAGTGAGGGAAGTCAGAGTTCATGGAAGGTAGATACATTTTGAAATCAGATTCCATGGGTTGAGAAGAGATTGGCACTGGGATACCTGGGCGCTCTCAGAATGTTAGATCTTGGAAGAATTTAGAGGATTCTCTACCCACCCACTCCCATTTTACAGACAAAGAAACTAAGGCCAGGACTTACCCAGCATACATACGAGTATTAGAAAAAGAACCATGAGTAGAATCCAGATCTTCTTATTCCCACTGTAGTCTTATTTTAAAATAAACTCAAGCAATTTAACACTAAAACCTTTAGATACAGGTTAAAAGTGTAATTAAATTTTGCACATCAAGGCCTCAGATGTTCCTACCAATTTCTCTAATTTTACTAGGAACTCTGCATTTCCCTTAAGGAAAAATAGTCTCCTGATATTAAAGATATCTTAGAATGTTACACTGTGATTCTTTTTTTAAAAAAACATTTTTTTAAATTTCTTTTTATTTTATTCATTTTAGAGAGGAGACACAGAGAGAGAGAGAGAGAGAAAGGGGGGAGGAGCTGGAAGCATCAACTCCCATATGTGCCCTGACCAGACCAGTGCAGGGTTTTGAACTGGCGACCTCAGTGTTCCCAGGTCGACGCTTTATCCACTGCGCCACCACAGGTCAGGCTACACTGTGATTCTTATGACTCATGAAAGTAGAAGAGAGGGAATTATGAAAATCAAAAAATTCATGAAAGCGTTGGTTTAGTAAAGCCTGAAACAGCCCAGTAATGGTGTACATACATCTTATTTGCTTGGTCCAATTAACAGAATACAAGACACATTTTCCATTTCCTTTTCTTTTTTTTAAGTGAGAGGCAAGGAGACAGTAAAATAGACTCCCGCATGCACCCCAACCAGGATTCACCCAACAACCCCCACCCATCTGGGGCCATTGCTCAAATCAACCAAGCTATGTTTAGTGCCTGGGGCCAACACTTGGACCAACCATGCTATCCTCAGCACCTAAGGTCAACACTCAAACCAATGAAGCCACTGGCTGCGAGAGGGGATGAGAAAGAGAAGTGGAGAGGGAGGGAAAGAGAAGCAGATGGGCCTGACCAGACAGTGGCGCAGTGGATAGAGCATCAGACTGGGACATGAAGGACCCACATTTGAAACCCTGAGGTCACCGGCTTGAGCACAGGCTCATCTAGCTTGAGCATGGGCTCACCAGCTTGAGTGTGGGGTCACTGGCTTGAGTGTGGGATCATAGACGTGACACCATGATCACTAGCTTGAAGCCCAAGGTCGCTGGCTTGAGCCCAAGGTTGCTGGCTAAAGCAAGGGGTGACTCGCTCAGTTGTATCCCCCCAGTCAAGGCACATATGAGAAAGCAATCAATGAACAACTAAGGTGCCGTAATGAAAAATTGATGTTTTTCATCTCTCTCCCTTTCAGTCTGTCTGTCCCTCTCTCTGACTCTGTCTCTGTCAAAAAAATAAAAGAGAAGCAGATGGTCACTTTTCATGTGTTCCGTAACCAGGGATTGAACTCAGGAGATCCACATGCCAGTCCAACACTCTATCCACTGAGCAAACCAGCCAGGACCAAATTTTCAGTTTTCAAAGGGGAAGACAAGTAAAAGGAACCTTAAAAATTATGAATGTCATAATTTCAAAAACTAGTCATAAATCATTAATTTCCACCTCTTGGGCTACCAACTTTTTTACAAACAAGAACACTGATAAGAGACCATACCCACTCTCCCAACCTCTGATGACAGGCAGAGGCAAATATGATGTTGGTTAAAAAGCAGTAAGTAAGGGAGTAATCAATACACCTTGACTTAGAGTGGTGGACACACAATGCAATATACAGATCATGTATCAGAAATATACACTTGAAACTTATATCATCTTATTAACCAATGTGACCCCAATAAATTTAATTTAAAATAATAAAAGAGCCCTGGCAAGATAGCTCAGTTGGTTAGAGTATCACCCTGATACAACAAATCAATGTTTCTCTCTCTCTCTCTCAAATCAATTTTTGAAAAAATTTAATAATAGCCTGGCCTGTGGTAGGGCAGTGGTTGTAACACTGACCCAGAATGCTGAGGTCACCAGTTTGAAACCCTGGGTTTGCCTGGTACATGTGAAAAGCAATCAATCAATGAACAACAAAGGTATAAGTTGATACTTCTCGATCCCTGTCCCTCTCTCTTCTCTCTGTAAAGTCAAGAAATAAAATCTTTAAAAATTGTTTTAATTAATAATAATTAGATTTAAAATAAACATTTATCATAAGATTATATAACATCATTACATAAATTTTGTTATATAAAACTAATCTATAAAATAAAAAATCTTTGATTATCTATAAAATGAAGGGATATTATCATTCATGGCAGGCATCAGTTCCTAAATCATTGACATTGGTTCAAACCCTTTTCTGGAACCTGAAGTTAACTGATTGACTTGTTACCTAGAGAGTCAAGTTATGGCTCATCTACAGATGCACCCTTGATGGCCACATTTGTGTGGAAGACTACATGTGAAGAGCACACCCCTCCACCAGAGGCTGAGTTGCAGAGAGAGAGGGTGGAGCCAAGGCACCCAAAGCATCCAGTCCAACCTCTTCATTTTACAAAGAGGAACCTGAGGCCCACAGAGGTTAATTGGACTTGCTAAGGGTTGCCTAATAATGCACAGTATATGCCGCCTCTGCCTTATCTTCTACCCACAGCAAAGACTGATAACCAGTCATTACACTTCTCCCCATCCTTGGCTGCAAGAGCCAAGTTGCTTCTGACACATTGCTCCTGCAAGCCCTCCACTGACTGGCAGAACTGCTGTGTGAAATGGAAGTCATTTTCCAACTCTGGACTTGCACGTGGTCAAAAAACAATTTCTATAATACCTGCTCTGGTATAAACCCGACTCAAAAGATGAGTGGCTAGTCTACCAGTCAAACTAGTTCACTGCTACTGTCAAGCCTGAGGTGAGCAAACATAAACGTATAAAGTGTGACCATGTATCCAGGTGTACCTGGGACAGTCCTGGTTCACACCTGTCTCCCCAGCTTTTTCCCATCATTGTCAAAAGTTGTCCCAGTTTGGATTCAAATGATTTGGTTGTCCAAATTCTATGTAACTCTAAATCATCTACAAACACTTATAAATGTTTGTTTTTTGTTGTTTTTAGAGTACCTGATGTGTCAGGGGGGAAAATACCACTGAACCAGTCACCAGAAATTTTCTCATACAAAGAGACTTTCAAATAATATTAACACCAGAAGACCTGTGAAAGGCCTTTGGGACCACTACTCCTGCTGAGCTCTTTTATATATTGAGATTCAATATGGGATTTTCTTAGGGGAAGACAAAAAGGGAGAGCCAGAGCTTGCACAAGTTTGAAACTACAGGATCATCGGATCGCTGTAGTTCCTGCCTATATTTAAGTTATTTCACATTATACTTTAGCCCATAGAAACTCCCATTATATTGTTGAAAGTGAAATCTTTGTAAAGAATGTTTGGTCCTGCTTCTGGCACAAACAACTGCGCCTTTTTGAGTTTACATTTACTCTCTGTTTTGAGGAAAAGAGGAAGTCGAAGTAGAATTGATTTTAAAGTTTCAATCAATCCAGGGCTAAATCTTGCTGCTGTTGGATTTACACTCAAGCAGCCAATCATTTCTTTCAGAGAAGCATAGGTTCAGCTTATCTTGAAAAGTCATCTAGACAGCACAGATATCAGCTCTGTGCTCAAGAGAAAGATACTGACATTATCACGCAGAAAGTTTAAAATTTCTACCTGGCTACCTAGACTGAAGACTAGAAGAAAATATACCAAGATGTCAAGAGTAGTTCTGAGTACAGAGACTTCAGACTGTTTGAACTGTTTTTCTTTTTGCTTATTTAGCTTTCTGATTTTTCTATAATGATTCTAGTTCATATGTTCATGACCAATAAAAAAATAACCATCACCAAGTTACCAACCAACAAATCATCCACCGGGGTGGGGAGGTGGAAAGGCTATTGGAAATGCCAGAAATGAGTCTGGTAGGAACAGAAGTCTCAAGGAAGCTCCTAAATCTCACAGACTGGGTCTGGCCCAAGAGCTGGGAGCAGTGCAGCCCTCCAGCTCACCCTGGGGCTTCCGTGTGTAAGAACAGGCACCACACATCCTATGGCAGCACTGCCCTTTCAACTATTAAAAGGATAGCCTTGTGGTTAGAGCCCTGCCTATGCAATCGAGACTGCCAGGGTAGGTGGACACCTTGCTAGATCACTTACTGGGCGTGTAACCTTGAACAAGTCAATTAGCCTCTCTACTCCTGTTTTCTCGTCTATAAAACAGGAATCACACTGCGAGCACTATGAGGATTAAAAGAGATGATTCACAGCAGGGGCCCAGTGTACAATAGATCAAGATAAATGTAAGTCATTATTAGGTCTCTGCCATGAAACACCAGCCCTCCAGTGCACTCTCCAAACCATGTGACTGGATCCCAAAACAACTCGAGAACAGTCCAAAGAATAAAGCTTTTCTTCCCCCTTCTTTGCTGCTGAAGGCAGGACTGCAGTGTAAGTCTTTGCTATAAACCCAGTGCTCTAGGGAGCCACGGAAGATGAGGGCAGCCAGTAAAACACACCAGCAGGTCCTAAGGCTTCACACTATGGGCTAGAAATACTGTTCTCAAAGTTACAGGATTTCTAGTTTCTTGCCACTACCACAGCTGCCAGCCACCGCCTTTGGCATGGAGTTGGGTGACTCAAGTGTGAACTAGGACTTGGCAATGGGACACCAAACCAGAAGGCCTCCAGGCAGGAAGCTCCAGAAAGGGCCACCTGCTGAAACAGTGTATCTACAGGCAGCCCTGGAGGAGGAGGCAGCATTCTGCTATCATTAGCAAATTCAGGTAAGACGCAGCGAGCACTTCAAAGGTCCAAGTGACTTCGTAACTTTTAAACAGTTTTAGGGGGACCAAGCTGAAGATATGACCTCACACTTAAAATTACTGGAGCACCTTAACTATGTGACATAGAGAACAGCCTCTAAAAGTTCAACAGCAAATTAAATTGCAGTTTTATGGCTATCTTATGCCAAAATGCATTACATTTGTAGGTAAAAGAATTTTCTTTTCCACACTGAAAAATACCTCACATCGTCAAAGATATAAATAAACCTAATGTTCATTTGAAGAAAATAATGACGTTACCATATTAATTGCATAGGTGAGTGTGTTCTATTCTACGTCAGGTGACAACTCATCCTGGTTTACTTGAGCACCAAAAGTCCCATGTCCTAGGAAAACCCTGTCATGGGCAAACCAGGATCATTGGTCCCTCTATCGCCACCAGAAAAACGATGTTGTGTGAAGAGGAAGACAGAAGTGTCACAGTTACTAATGCAGAAGTGCTAAATGCCAAGTTTGTTTGTTTGTAGCAATAGCTCCCAGTGCCTTCTCATCGTATAAAAAAAAAAAATGAAAACCACACTTGCATCGCCCTTCCCCCTCGCTTTTTACTCTTCCAAAACAGTTAGAAAAGGCGTTTTCCTCCTCTTGTATGAGCAGGACTGACAATTGAGGTGCTGACTGCCATAGTCCAACAAGCTCCTGGCCCCAGCCTCAGCAGGACAGGAAATGGCATTTTCTTTCTACTACTGAGTTGATGGTTCCCGCTCTTCCCTCTGCCCTTCTCTCTCTCTCTCTCTCTCTCTCTCTCTCTCTCTCTTTTAAAATCAATAAATGAAAAAATCTTTACCAGAAAAATTTTTTAAACCAAGATGATTGTGATTTGGGTTATCAAGAGCAAGAATGTGTCCTCAAGCTAAAAGTCCAAGAGCTTTGGCAAAAACCAACATTCACCACGCAAATGGGGCATTAAACAGATGAGGGAGGAGTTAAGAAACATTATTTTACAAATAGCTGAATGGAGAGCTAGGTCCTCTTCTGTAAACTGTAAGGCAGGGATTCCAAACAGGGGGCTCCCTAGTTACAATGATGGGGCAAAACTCATGTAGCAGGGGCTTAAGCAAAGGGTTTTTAAGCCCCTGGTGAGGTTCAGAACCTGCTTCTAAGAAATTAGAGTCTCAAACTGAAAGGTACTATATAAGACAAGAAAGACCACACACTTCCTGGACCTAGAACCACACAGAAACCCTAGTTACCCAGTACCCCACCTCACCCCAGCCAGAACACCTCCACACCCAGCCTTTCTCTGGCTTTGCCCCAAAATAGGCTGGAAAGTTATTGGTGCTCAAGTCTTAGAATTCCAGTTCCTTTTATGCATCCGGCAAGGGAATCAAATGAAGGTTTTACAACCCTTTTCCTCTGCAGTAACCCTACTTTGTTGGGGTGGGGCGCTATATATTCAGAAATATTTTAAAAGATAAATCTTCTTGAAAGTCCTACTCTGATAAGCCCTGAAGAATAAATAACTTTCTTTCCTGTAAGACCAAGTAATATACTTTTCACTAATGTTGATATTGATTTAGAAGAAGATGCCTTCCTTTTCAACACATCCAATGACTGGGTAGAGAGTCTTAACCTATGGCAGAAAGCACAAGAGCCTGGAAGGCAGGAGACAGAAGCCAATAATACCACCCAATAGGCCAACAGTTGTGGTCCTTGAGGAAGATAAGCTTCACTTCTCTACATCTGTTTCTTCATTTACAAAATAAAGGATCTGAGCTAAGATGGTCTTTAGAGTCCCTTACAACTCTAAAATTCTATGTGAAATTACTCTGTGCGTTTGATAAGCAAAAAAGCACCTATTAGAAGTACTTTTTGGTACTTTGAAGATTTAGGAATAACAAACAAGTACAGTAACATGTACTGGCAAAGATGACAAGACTAAGTCAGACTAAAACTGGAAGATTTAAAACAAGCAAATGTCCAACAGTTGTTGAAGTATATGACCAAAGGTGGGGGAAACCTAGTATCAACTTACAAACACATTTTAATGCACTGGAACCAACAGGAACAAGTAGTCTTCACAATTACCAGCTGCTCCTTCTGCTAAATTTAATGATAATATGAATTTTAATTCAGTGAACCCTTCCCTACAAAGGGAAAACAATTCAAAGCTTTGACTCTAAAAGGCAGCAGAGCAAATCACTATGGTGAATGACTTCATTTAAGTTGCTGGATGTTCGGGCTGGATACTAACTGGGGACAGCAAGGCACCAGATGCAACCTACTCAGGAAGTATGAGATGTTTAAAACGGAGGACCGGCATGTTTGACCGTGTTTGTCAGTCAAGATTGCCTCTGAGGGTATCGGGACCCCAAGACAATGTTCATTACACTATCCACAAATAAACGGGGGAGAGGGGGAGCAAGTTGTTTCTTTTTTTCTTTTTTCCCCTGGATGGGGCTGCAAAGAGTTTTGTCATGCAACTTTGGTTGGATGCCTTTAAATGTCAGTCCTAAAAGCAGCAGAGTCCACACAGGTGAAGTGTTTCCATTCCACAGATCTACAGAAGGGTTGACAAGCATTCAGCATATCACTCCACCTCTCCAAACCAGGACTTCAAAGCTGCCCTGTGTGGTGTCTCATCAAGGAAAGCAACAAAGCTGATGCATTCAGCATAAGCTAGGTTCACCTCCTGGGAGGGGAGCCCCTGATTGGACTTCTCCTCAGAGAGATCCGCCAGAACCCAGAGCATCGTCTCTAGGGTCCCCACCGCGCACCAAACATATACAGCCTCTGGGCTGCTAAGGAGGAAGTCAGGATGTCATGTCAAACCGATAAAGACAGCGGACCACACAAGAGCCGCGAGCTGGACCGGTCTTTAGCTTGGCCTAGGGAAGGTCCCAGGCAGCGATCCTTTCTCCCTCTCCATCCAACGTCCTTTTCCCAGCTGCGCGGACAAGCCTCCCCTCGGCCAGCAACGGGCTGGTGGAGCCCACGCTGCGCGGCTCGTTAGGGGCTGGGGAAGCACCTCGAGCCTCCCATCCCCCTGCCCAGCCCGGGCCCGGGGACAACACACACCCGTGCACACCCGCACTCCAGCTCCCCGGCTGCGCCTGGCGCCCCCATCCCCTTCCCACCCCAGGGCGCAGTTCCGACGGCCCAGGGTGGGGACAGCGCAGGGAAAAGAGCCGCAATCGCCGGCTTTCGGAGGAGCGGGAGCCGCACACACTCCTCCCCTTCGCCGCGAGTAAACAGCTCGCGGGCGCGCTCCGCGCCGCGCCCCCATCCCCCCGCCGGGGCTCCGCGCCGCCCCGCGCCCGCGCGTCCCGCCCGCCGGCGCCGCCGCCCCCTACCTGGTCGGTGAGTTTGAGCACTGCCATTCTTCCGCTCCTTCGCGCTCACACACATACAGGTCCCCGGTCCGCAGATGTCACGCCAGGAGCCGGGGAAGCGGAAGGGCTTGCCAAGGGAAGGGGAAAAAATCTGGCTCCCGAATTTGACAGCCCTCCCCCTGCTCCTCCTCCGCCGCCGCCTCCTCCCGCCGAGAGGCTGACACTGGCTAGTGGGGCTTGCAGTCGAGCCCGCCCGCCTTTATACAGGAAGTACCGGCTGCTGCCAGCCGGGCCGCCACTGACATCACCGCGCGCGGCTCGCTCACGGCGCGCCGCCCGGGCCGACGCTGCCTCCTGCCGCCCGCAGCCGCGCCTCGCAGCCCGCGGCCCCTGCGCTTCTCCGCACCCGCACCCGGCGCACCGCGGTGGGGCCAGGCTGCAGGCTGCTTTTCGCACCTGCTCACCGCGGCGCCGGGCCAGCCCCACGCGGGCTCCAGGGCGGCCCGCTGCCCTCCCGCCCCAGAGGGTGTCCGGTTAGAGGCGCCCCTCGAGGCTGATCGTGATCCTACCTTGCCCCCTTTCACACGGACACATACATCCTCAGACACACCTGATGAGCAAACCCGTGCGGACACACTACTAGGGGGGCAAAAGAGGCTGACACTTGCATGCCACCAACTTTAACCTGGGAGACTGGGTCACACTCCTCCCCTTCCATCTCTCCCTCATAATCTGAAATCAAATTGCCTAACACTGCAAATTATACACCAGGGTCAAAGACCATAATTCTGATGCTCTCTTTGTTTAATAGAGGGAGGCCCTGGACACATGGTAATTGTTTAGCAAGCATTTGTCAAACACTTGAGGGATGGGCGATGGGGACCCTGGCCCTTTCTTTCATCTTGGTCTCCAGCTACCTCCCAGCTAGACACACACAGACTCCATCGTTAATTCATCTCTGGGTTTTGTTTTAGGAAAGGTGGAGGTGTGGCAGAGTTACTGGAGAAGAAAAGAGATCCTGACTTAATGGAGTTTTTTAGTGTTTCCACCGGTCCTGACTCACCCATTGGTACAAAATCCAGTTAATGTGCTCTTCAACAGATAGGAGACTCAGCTGTCAAACAGCATGGGGTACAAATACAATGGCGCTATTCACAATCACAGTAGGTGTTGATTCTTCTGGAATTTGGAGCAAACATTTATTCTTTCACCGACTATGTACTCAGTTGCCTACTTTGTATCCAATACTGGGATGAGAGTGGGGAGCATAGCAGGCAGGATAGCTAGTTTTAGGAGGTATCTAACCACTAATGATCGGAATCACAAACTGAGATAACGGATCACAGGTGAAAAACACTGCTGAAGGAACACATGACAAAGGAATCAGGCAGAACTGGTGGGTGAGGGCAGGCTTCCCTGAAAAAAATGTCCAGAGTAGAGGTCCTGGAGAATGCCACAAACTCAGGAGAAAAGAGGATGGGATCAGGAGACCTCTTCAATGCTGATGGCATTATCTCAAAGAGGGATAGCTCCCAGTTTGCTTTATTATATAGCCATATGCAAATAAGGAAGTCTTTGATATAAAGTTACACATCTGAGGAAACAGGAATACCCCCACCAGGCATAAGTGAAATCAACCAACATCTGAACAAACAAAGGGTGAGAGGAAGGGCATGTAAATTGCTTCCAGCAACTTAAGCAAGCAAGTGAAGTGGGGCTATGGGATGAGTGCAAATACTCAGCTCATAGCCAATATGGAGGTAGGGGGCAGGGAGAATTTAGCCTTTTACTAAGCCTCGAATTTACAAAGGCTTTTTGCCACTTGTAGTCTACTACAGGAGGAGGAAAAGTTAAGTAACAAGTGGATGGGGAACTGCTCCCAGGCAGCCCCATGTGCCCCAAGAAGGCCATAGCGCAAACCTGCAGAACCGTGGCATTGAACAGCAAACCAGAGATAGAGTTTCTGGGTCAAGACCAAACATCTACCTTCATTCACAAACCAAATGTGGACTCCTCCTTTCAGAGTCTCCCCAAAGAGTCCAAGTGCAAAAGAAGAGAAGAGAGTGGTAACATTCGCCCTTTTTTCATCTAACCATGAAATTGTTATTCAGATCAGGCAAACAAAGGGAAGGAAGAAAGCAAGCTCCTGGCTTCCACCCTCCATCCTCATTGATGCAGAGATAATTTCCTCTCCAAGGCCTTCTTCAAGCACAAAGGAGGTTGCTTTTGTTGCATCTATGATAGTTTTTCACTTCTGTTGTTGATATGGTCTATTTATTAATATTATCCTGCATGGCTTTGTAAGTAAACTGAATAGGACTCTGAATTTTCTAGTTAAATATAGCCACATTTTGTGCCTGACCTGTGATGGCACAGTGGATAAAGCATCTACATAGAATCCTGAGGTCACCAGTTCAAAACTCTGGACTTGCCTGGTCAAGGTACATATGGGAATTGATCCTTCCTGTCCTCCCCCCTTTCTCTCTCTATCTCCTCTCTAAAATACATGAATAAAATCTTTTTTAAAAAATATAGCCGCCTTTCAGAAGAGTGATAACAAATTATTTAATTTGGTGGATGCACTCAGGATTCACTTTGGTTCGCTACAAGAATGTCTATACAGATATGACTGGGACCTGATTCAAAAGGAGGAGGGAGCCTGACCAGGCGGTGGCGCAGTGGATGGAGCGTTCGACTGGGATGGGACTAGAATGCGGAAGACCAAGGTTCAAGACCCCGAGCTCGCCAGCTTGAGCGCGGGCCCATCTGGCTTGAGCAAGAGCTCGCTAGCTTGGACCCAAGGTCGCTGGTTCCAGCAAGGGGTTGCTCGGTCTGCTGAAGGCCCGTGGTCAAGGCAGATGTGAGAAAGAGGTCAATAAACAACTATGGTGTCGCAACGGCAACGAAAGACTGATGATTGATGCTTCTCAACTCTCTCCGTTCCTGTCTGTCTGTCCCTATCTGTCCCTCTCTCTGACTCTCTCTCTGTCCCTGTAAAATAAATAAATAAATAAATAAATAAATAAATAAATAAAGGAGGAGGGAGCCATTCTCAACACTCTCAGGCCCATCATCCCCTTTTATAACTAGTATTTTAAACACTCCCCTTACTATTCTGAAATGAAATTCATAGGTAATATTACCTACCTATGCAAATATTTTTTAAAAATCAATACAACATTGTGGAGAAAAGAGCTGTGTTAGGCTTGCTCGCAGGTTTACAGGCTGCAAGCCCTTTGTGCAATTAGTGCAGGAGCACGTGACAGCGCTATTGTAAGGATATAAGTGCTTCCCCTCGGAACCATGAGGTCAGATCGTGTACCCGGCCACTGAGAGGTGTGGTTTGTTTCTTGATCCCTTGCCCTCCACTGCAAAAAGCAGGTTTTCCTTTTCCTTTGTTATTTTTCTTTTCTGTCTTCTTTTGGTTTGCCTGTCTTTGCGAGCCTCCAGTAAATTGGTATCACCGTTTTTCGTCTCCACAATTCCTTTACTGTCTGTCCAAATTCAATGCGAATCTGCATGACCACGGCCACCAGCCTTACAAATGTCTTAATTGTATAATAAAGAAGAAATAAAAGGAATTCATATTTAATGTATCTTTCAATAAGTAAATACTACAGCACAACTCTATTAAAAGACCAAATAAATAGTAAGATACTTGCACCTGTATGTAGAACCATTGTGAATGGGAGAACTACAAATGCAGACCAATATGAATGTGATGTATATTAGCAACTCAGATATCAACATTGGTATTGTCATAGGTGACATGACTTTGTGAAAGGCTGAAAGGTTCTTGGTCAAGTACCAAATAAAATAAAGGGGAAAGGATTGGGCTAAATTAACTGATATGGGTGCATTTCCCAGAAAGTCTGGATTTACTGTGTTAACTCAAGCATTAAAAGTGATTCCAATAGTTTTCTTCATTGGTTAAATGAAACTCTGACTCAGTGGTGGTCTACATTCAGTGAGATCAAGATGACAGAATGTCTGCTTGACCAGGGATGGCACAGTGGATAGAGCATTGAAGTCCCAGGTTCAAAACACAGAGGTTGCCAGCTTGAGTGCAGGCTTACCAGCTGAGTGCCAGAGTCATTGGCTTGAGCATGAATAAAATCATAAACATATCTCATGGTCACTAGCTTGAGCCCAGGGTCCTTGGCTTGAGTAAAGGATCACTGGCCTGCATGGGGCTCTCCCCCCTGCCCCATCAAAGCACATATGAGAAGCAATCAATGAACTACTAAGGTGCCACAAGTATGAGTTGATGCTTCTCATCTCTCTCCCTCTCATGCGCACATGCAATAAAAATTAAAGTTAAAATTAATAAATAAATGAAAGATAACAGAATGCCCCTGGTATGATTCAGAGAAAGAAATCGAAAAGTTTATGGATATGGGAAGGTTGGAGTTATCATGTGCAATTTCTATACCCAAACCCAAACTATATACCCCTAGAGGCCCAGATGTCGGCCTCACACTAAAGCATTGAAACATACATTAGAAAGGGGAAAAACAGAAAAGCTCTTTGATAGCTGGATATGATGGTAGGAGATGCTTCCATTGAGATGACTCCCTGATTTCTATGATAATGGGGTTTTGGGATGGCAACAGCTAAATGACAGTGTTTAATTAACAGGGACAAGGTAAACACGTTTACTACAATGGGCAGCACAAAATAGTACTCAAAGGTCTTGACCTGCAGGGATATGTCATAATGTTTAAGTGGCCCTGGGGAATGAAACAAAGGGGCAGACTTCTAAAATATCCCTCAGTCTTTATCTAAAACTGTAGTTCTGCTTCCAGGGATTTGATTTGGGCCATGAAAGTGAAAAGTCCTTTTTCTCATCCAGTTTCCATACCTCAGCCAGTTAGTTCACAGATACAGCCCCTTCATTTAGAGATAGGCTGGTCCCCTTGAGGAATAACCTGGCAGCATTGCCATAAATATGTGCTACAAATCTTCATCCAAGCCCTTCCCAAAGTAAATGATGTTATTTACTAGGATGATGATGCACAGGAAAATGGGAAATGCTCTGATATTTCAGGGATTACTAGACACTGCTTCTGAACTAATGCTAATTCCCAAGGATCCAAAATATCACTGGGTCCACAAATCAAAGTGGAGACTTACCGTAGTCAGGTCATAAATGGTGCTTTCACCCAAGTATAAATCACCTTGGATACGGTAGGTTTGCAGACCCACTCTGTGGTTATCACCTCAGTTCTTGAATGTGTAATTAGAGTAGACATACTCTATAACTGGCAGAATCTCCATTACTTCTCTGACCCACAGAGGAAAGGCTAGTGTAATGGGAAGCGCCAAGTAGAAGATGCTAGGCATTCCTCTTGCTACCAAGACAGAAAACCAAATGATATAGCACATCCCTGGAGAGATGTAGATGTTTGTACCACCATACAAGATGTTTTTGATGCAGGAGTGGTGATACTGTCACTTCCCCCATTTAACTCACCTACTTTGCTTCTACAGAGGCAGATGGAGCTTAGGGAACAACTATGAATTGCTGTAAACTTAATCAGATGGTAGAGCCAGTTGCAACTGCAGTTCTGTATGTGCTAACATTACTGCAGCAATATTGCCAGGCCAGTAGTCCACCTTGATAGTCTTCTCTAGGGGATGTAAATTCTCTTGTTCTCTACCATAATCTAATCTGCAAAGATCTTGATCACTATATTAAAAACACTAAGTTGACTGGAATTAATAAACAGGAAGGAAATACTCTACAGTATTTATTAAGATGCATGTGACCTAGGGGGTGCGATATAAAACCCCAAGAAAATTCACCACCTTGGTGAAGTTTCTGGAGGTCCATTGATCCAGAAGACACATGTAAAGCACTTATAATAGGACTTGGTACAAAGTCAGTGCAAGATGAATGGTAGCTATTACATCTATTGTATTAAAACGTGAAAAGATGACATCTTAGAATTGAAAAAATATGGTAGGTGTTTCTCAAATAAATATTATAAAGTTATTTTAGTGTTGATTTGCTGAAGGTTATGCTCTTTAGAACACAGAATGCTTTTCTTGGCTTTTGATTTTTACTGTCCTTGACCTTCTAACATATGTATTATCAGTAGCATTCAGTTAAGTACTTCATTGTTTATTTGCTATTATTTATCTATTTTATTTAATTATTTTATGAGTATCAGTCTTCTATAATTTCTTAAATTTTGTTTTGTATATGTGTTTTATCCCTCATTATACTAGAAACTTCTAGTGAGCACTAGCCATGTCTTACACTTCTTTGGTGTCCCTATAGTGCTGGCCACTAAGTACAAATTCAGTAAATAAGGGCAACTATCTGATTTTTAAAATCATGCAACTAGCCTGACCAGGCAGTGGCACAGTGGATAGAGCATTGGACTGGGATGCGGAAGGACCCAGGTTCGAGATCCCAAGGTCACCAGCTTGAGCGAGGGCTCATCTGGTTTGGGCAAAGCTCACCAGCTTGGACCCAAGGTCGCTGGCTCCAGCAAAGGGTTGCTCAGTCTGCAGAAGGCCCATGATCAAGGCACATATAAGAAAGCAATCAATGAACAACTAAGGTGTCACAATGAAAAACTGATGATTGATGCTTCTCATCTCTCTCCATTCCTGTCTGTCTGTCCCTATCTATCCTTCTCTCTGACTCTCTCTCTGTCTCTGTAAAAAAAATAATAATTTTAAAAAATCATGCAAGTAAAGGAAACATTAGCTGGGAATGTAGTAATTCTACTCAATGCATACTAGAACTTTTTTCTTCTAGTGCTTACTCAATATACCACTCTTCTACCTAAAATATAAAATTCAGCAACACAAAAAATTTTTTCAGAATAGAACAAGTAGAAAGAGCTAACTT
Organism: Rhynchonycteris naso; assembly: GCA_037038555.1. NCBI lineage: Eukaryota > Metazoa > Chordata > Mammalia > Chiroptera > Emballonuridae > Rhynchonycteris > Rhynchonycteris naso. The sequence goes on along the minus strand of CM072997.1, from coordinate 36,799,761 downwards.
GTTACCATGATTTAGAAATAAAGTATTTAAAGTTTTCCTGTGAGGGATTCTAAAATGAATATTGCATTTACTCTGGGTTGTTTGCTACAGTTTTTAAAATTTTATCCCATTTATATTCAACTCTTTTAGACAGCTGTCTTGGAAAAGCAAGTCAAAAATAGTAGAGGCTGAGAAAATAAGATTCATCTTAGAATACAAAGGGACAGAGTATAAAGAAGAGAAGAGAAGCCACTGTAAGAGTTCAGAACAAGTCACCAAAGAGGTGTCTCTGTGGTACATGGATTATTTTGAGTTAAAGGCAACCAAGTCCCTGCAGGCTCGAGAGAAACATCTGCACCCCCCCATCCCCAAGCACCTAGAAGAATTTAAAATAGGGGCCTTGTTGCCTGGTCTGTGGTGGCATAGTGGACAGAACACTGATCTAGATCACTGACATTGCTGATTATAAACCCTGGGCTTGCCCAGTCAAGACACAAACGAGAAGCAACCAGTGAACTGCCAGAGTGAAGCAATTACTTCTCGTCTCGTCCCACCTCCATAAAATCAATAAATAAAATCTTTCATTAATTAATTAATTAATTAAATCACTAGGGACCTTGCTCATAATGAAAGTCATCACCAGAAACAATTTTTTGACCTATCTGCAAGTCAGGGCAAACTACTAATAACTGAACTTCTCTTTGCTTTTCTTATCGCCCTGCAGGAACCTTCCTCCCCGTTGACGCTCCAATATACCGTACCTCACTCACCTCACTCATAGCTCAGAATGCCATATATACACTGCTCCCAAAATGATGGAATATTTCAAAATGAGTATGAAACTATAAAATATCCTCTAATTTTTGTGAGCAGTATACTTCATTTCTGTCCCTAAACCTCTCATGGGGTTTCCAAAGGTGCATGTGTGATTAAATTTGGTTATTCTCTTGCTAACCTGCCCTATGTAGATTTTTTTTATTTTTAAGTGTCTGATATCTTTATTACTACGGGGAATAGGGTATGCTCAGGTGCGTGCGCGCTTGGTGGAACGGCCCGCTTTCTCTTCATCGTGGGCTTCTGGCTGCGCAGGATGGTGCTGGCCTGCAGATGGCGGCCATGCGCAGATACGGGCGGTACTTGTCCCTGCGGTTGTGTGGTGGATGCTGTTCATGGTGGCCCAGTCATTCTTGTTGATGGTGGGCCGCACATAGGAAGTGGCTGTTTTCAAAGACCCGATCTCTGCTTCATGACGACTACAACTTTGCCGTCACCCACCGGCTCCACACCCACCATCGTGTGGTGAATCAGTCCACTGTAGCGAAAGGAGTTGTGGGCCTTCAGATTATTGGGTTCGGTGATGTAGATCCGCTTGTTCCTCTTCATCAGGAAGCTGGAGCAGTTCCCTACACTATTCATCGCAGATGGGTAGACACGGCGGCACCTCCAGTCAAAAAGGGCCCTTTTCTTCATGTAGATTTTATTATTAGACCAGCTGAAAGAACCTTGGAGGTAGAGGAAAGTGTCTTCCTCTCCCACATCACTAAGAAAAGCCAAAGAGGTGAAGTTGGTGAAAGCGTCAAGCTCTATTAGAAGGAAAAAAACTCTGATGGGCCACTCTAAGGTACAATGGTGGTCCTTTGCCCTAACTGGAGCACTGAAGAATCTAAAGCACTATTCTCAATCTTCCTCCAGAAGAATAATCACACAAATTCATAATATTTGTAACCACTCTCCTTCACAGCCAAACTTTTCAAAAGAGTTGTCTCCTTATTTTTATTTCTTCTCTCCATTTCCACAACTCCTCCACCCTCCCAGCTCTCCTGGGCCACTCTCCCAAAAACACAGTATCTCTGACCAGCTCCACTGGACACACACTCTGACAACTCTTTTTCTTTGGTCCAAAATGCATTTCTGTGTCTTAGGCCAACCATATGTCTCCTCATCTCCAGACCATCCAACTGCTGACTTCTCTCTTGGATGTCTCAAAATCAACTGTGAAAATTAATAAACAGAAGCCACATTTAAAATGGAGATGAGAGACTAGAAGACTTTCAAACACCTATCACTCAACACATTATTGATTCCCACAGGAAGAGACGTACCTTGCATCTTCCCTGGGAAGTGTCATCCACATTACTACGTCAGCAGGAGGAAGAAAAGATTCCTCCTTGCCCAGTCGCAGCTCAATAACTGAGAGACTGCCATAACTCAGCCAATGAAAAGTCACCATACTTCAAACTTTCCGTTTCCTCCAATGGATGCTTCCTTTGCAATAGTCCGTTCAAGTCCATAAAAGAATGTTCTTCTCCTTTGTTTCTCTGGACTGGTGAGTGGTTTGCCCTTAGATCACATGTTCCAAATTGCAATTCTTTATTGTTCCCAAGTATTCGCCATTTTGCTGAAGAAATAGCAGGCTATTTATTTGTTAAAGGTCAACATCTCACACTCAGCATGTGAAAAAGTGACTTAGTAATCTTCCCCTAAACTGACTCCCCCTATGCTCCCCGAACCAGTCAATGACACTATCCTGGGCCAAGTTTGGTCTAAGAACAAAACCTGAAGCTCTTCTAAGTCTGACCAAATCTTTTTCGTTCTATATTTTAAATCTATTATTTATTCTAATCCTAATTTCAAGGACCTCCCTTCAGACCAGTCAACCTACCCTATTGGACAGCGTCCTACCTGGTTTTCCTGGCTCCACTCTCCGCCCTACAGGCAGCACAATCTTTTTAAACTTCAAGTCTGGTCAAGTCACTTTCCTTCAATGGCTTACAAATGCCATTAGACTGCAAGCGACTTAGCTTGCTTGGGTTTCAAGGTCTTCCACTTTCCCCACCCAACATTCTTCTCGCAGGAAAGCCAAATTGCTCACCTCTGACATTCACCATTCCCGTCCTCGTCTGTGTGAGCACTCCCTGCTGGTGTAGTGCGGTCCACAGCCTGTGAGACTGAACGCGCAGTCTGGCTGCACTCTCACGCTCTGTACGGAAAGCAGCTTTCCCCATGCCTGTTTGCTCTCACTCGGAGCCTCTGAATATTGCTCTTTCTTGTCTGTTATTGCATCTGTGCCTATGTCATCTTCATCTAGTTAATCCTACTTGTCCTTCAAATCTCAGTTTAGGTATCACTTTGCCCATGAAGCTCTTTTTCACTCACACTACGTCCCAAATTTGGATTAGGAGTTTTCTCTAAGGTTTATGTTTAGTGCCCTCTGTTTAATTCCTGTCATTACACTCATTCCTTGAATTGCATTTTGTACATTTTCATGAAAAACACTTTGAAGCCCTGTTTGGTTGGCTCAGCAGTAAAGCATCAGGCCAGCATGTGGATGTCCCAGATTCGATTCCCAGTCAGGGCACACAGGAGAAGCAACCATCCGCTTCTGCACCCTTACCCCCTTCCTTCTCTCTCTCTCTTTTCCCCTCCCACAGCCATGGCTTAGCTGGAGCAAGTTGGCCCCAGGCAGAGGATGGCTCCATGGCCTCACCTCAGTTGCTGAAATAACTTGGTTACTGAGCAGCAGAGCAGTGACCCCAGATGGGCAGAGTATCACCCTGTCGGGGGCCTGCCTGGTGGATCCTGGTCGGGGCACATGTGGGAGTCTATCTCTCTGCCTCCCTGCATCTCACTTAAAAAAAAAAAAAAAAAAGGAAATAAAATGCTTTGAAAAATGGAGAGAAAGAAGTAGATGAGAGAGAGATCAATTGGCGTGGCATTATCATAAAGAGAAAGTGACAAGAAAATATGTGAGAGATGCTTTTCCAGTCTTTTATGTATAAGACCTGCTTGCCCATGCTGCGGAAGCAAGCACAGATGCTGTGTCACATCTTGAACTAGGCTAAGCATCTGGAATGCTTCAAAAGATTAGAAAATGAGGACTATCATAATAAATCAGGATATAAATTCATTAACAGGTAATACAATCTGTGAAATCTATATTATTATTTCTTTTCTTAAGACAAAGTTGTTCAAGCCTGATCAGGTGGTGGTTCAGTGGATAGAGCGTCAGCCTGGTATACATAAGATCCAAGTTCAAATCCACAAGGTCACTGGCTTGAGAGCAGGCTCATCCAGGTTGAGCGGGATCACTGGCTTAAGCATGGGATCATAAACATGACCCCATGGTCACTGGCTTGAAGCCCAACATCACTGGCTTGAGTAAAGGGCCACTCACTTGGCTGGAGCCCCCTGGTTAGGCACATACAAGAAAGCAATCACTTAACAACTAAGGTGCTGCAATGAAGAATCAATGCTTCTCATCTATCTCCATTTCTGTCTGTCCCTATCTGTCTGTCTGTCTCACTTGATTTTTTTTAAAAATGGTGTGTCAAGGGCTCAGGTAGTCATAAAATAAACACATCTCTTCTTCCTGGACCATCAATTTGACATGGTGGTCCAGGGAATTAAATCATTTAACTTGGTAAGTAACCTGAAGCAGTATTTTCATATTTAAATAAACAAATGGATATCTTATAGCTTGGACTGTAGCAGTTGCATATGTCTTTTAAATAAGCTTGAGACTAAACATTTTGTGTTTGCAGTAGAATACTCCACGTGTCTCCAGACCTTCATGCTCCCAAACCTGAGGAAGAAGTCTCTACCCACCTATGCTCTTGAGATGGTTAAGGAAAGTTTAACAAGTGCTGCTTTTAGAAGTTTGGTAGGCTTCCATGCTGCTGAAATAGAAAAAAGACAGAAGAACCTTCAGCAAATGTGGCTGGTATATTCACATCAGGGCCAAGTTTATAGTTGAGCATTCATTTGTAGATCTGTTTTCTGGTCCTAGCTTGCCCATTACTAACCTGTCACTCCACAAAGACAGAATTCTAAATCCATATCCCCTTGATATTTGGCAAGTGGCATCATAGTCTTTGCATATAAAGATCGACACATTATATCTAAAGAAAGGGGAGAAAGGAACTAGCATTTATTGAGCCTCTACTATGTGCCAAGGACAGCGCCAAGTGCTGTACACTCCCTCACTCTCCTCTCTTGCCACTCCGGACACACTCAATCCTGCTCTCCTTTGTACGGAACTTATACTTCATGTAAGTTCTTACTACTGGATATAGCACTCTAAATATCGATGATTTGTTTGTCAGCCTAATGTGAATTCCTTGAGGCAAGGCCCATTTCAAATTCATCTTTGTATTTAAAGCACATTCAGTTCCTGGTCACATAAGATGACTTTGGTCAAATATTTATTAACTGATCTAAAAATTGTCTCTTCTAATGTGTAGGACATTGTTAGGAAGTTATTGCCTTCATACACCAAAAATAACAACAACAACAATCTTTCTCTAAATCATTTTATACAGTTTCATCATCCATTAAAGAAATATGAAGCATAACAGTTATGTCAGTTTTCTTGCTATGTTTTTAGTTCCAAGTCTCCCTCCTGATCCCCACCTCCAAAAAAAAAGACAGGATTAGTCTATAACATACACCATACACACTTTTTAATTGTCTTTGCACTTTTCTCAATACTACGTTAAGTAGTCTATAAAATATATCTTTAAAAATGAACCACTACATGTAAGTGTCCCCCATTTCAGTGGTTTTAACGAGTGACAAAGAGCAGGACCAGAATCACTCCCCACAAAGGATTAAATATGCATCCCGAACTTCCAAGTCTGTAGCCTCAGGATTGTTTATCTTTCCTCCCCAAACCAAATATAATCAAAACACAGAAATTTCTTCTTCTCATCACTGCACTTGAGGGTGCATACAAAGTAGGTACTGTATAAACACACATACACATGCACACACCCATGCAGAGAAGAGGAAGAGTAATTAGAAATTCCAAATTAGATTTAGAATCTGCTCAGACTTATGAATTCAAAACTTTTGAGCCTAATCCAACGACTTTCAAGTTCAAGTTCACTTAACTTTTGGTATATTGTGACTTCCTGTTTTTGTAGAAGAGCAGTTTCAAAAATGGTTCAATAAGCTTTTTTGGACATTGTTTAATTCCTGCAATGCAGATTTGGAACATTTAATGATGAATGAATAAGGAACATATACTGTACATTTCTTAAGATCTACATGTTTTCCAAAACTCAGGGGAAAGTCCTTGACCAAGTCTTTTTGTGGTTTCACTGAATACTTGAAAATTGACTAATGACATTCAAAGACACAAAGATACAACGGGGTAGTGCAGTTGGGTAGAGTGCTGTCCTGATATGCCAAGGTTGCAGGTTCAATATCCGGTCAGGGCACATACAGGCATCAATCATTGAATGCATAAATAGAACAACAAATTAATGTTTCTCTCTCTTTCTCTGTCTCTCTCTTGCCTTCCTCTTTCTCTAAAATAAAAAATAAAAAGACACACCTGGGTTTTCCCACCCAGTCTGCAGAACACATAGCTAGAAACCAGTGATAATAGAATCCATAGGAAAGTACTCTCAATTTTTGTAGAAACAGGAAAGAATTAAAATTTCTGTCTAGTGTTTGCATCATGGAAAAGAAAATCAAGAACAAAGGCAACAAATCTAAAGATTGGCTTGTATGTTTTACATTTACTATTTCTCTACTGTGTAATTGCCAGCACACAGCCCATGGTGAAAAATATGTTGGTACACATCAAGTCCACCAAAGAGCCACAGGCAAGTTGTTAGGATTCTTCAAGAAGGTCTAGCCTGACCAGGTGGTGGCACAATGGATAGAGCGTCGAACTGGGATGCCGAAGACCCAGATTCGAAACCCCGAGCTCGCCAGCTTGAGCGTGGGCTCATCTGGCTTGAGTAAAAGCTCGCCAGCTTGGATCCAAGGTCGCTGACTCCAGCAAGGGGTTACTCGGTCTGCTGAAGGCCCGCGGTCAAGGCACATGTGAGAAAGCAATCAATGAACAATTAAGGTGTCGCAACCAAAAACTAATGATTGATGCTTCTCATCTCTCTCCGTTCCTGTCTGTCTATCCCTATCTATCCCTCTCTCTGACCCTCTCTCTGTCCCTGTAAAAAAAAAAGAAAGGTATACAATAGCTCTTATTGTCATATAAAAGCTTTTATTCAAGTAAACAAGTACTTGGGATGCTGCAAGTAGAGTTACAAAGCCTCAATTTCTCAAGCTCCAACAGCTTCAGGTTACATTAGCATTTAAGCCCAAATATATCCCTAACTAGTAGTGCCCCCTACCTCCATTCCAGACCCTAAGTGACTGGAAAATCACAAGGATGTCTCACAAGTGTTCAGGAACAAATCAACATACACGATCTGGTTCCTCTCTCTCTCTCTCTCTCTCTCTCTCTCTCTCTCTCTCTCTCTTTCTCTTTCTCTCTCTCTCAACTCTGTTGTGTTTCCAGAGTCTGCTGAGCTTCTGCCATCTACTGCCTGCCCCATGGCTTTGCCAATGTTCTGCAGAAACAGAGAAGATATCCTGCCCATAACGTAGTCTTCTGTGCTCCCAAACCGGTATGCTCTAAGTATCATCACCCACTTTTTCAGGTCATACTGTGCCAACACCATGCTGTATTCCATGCAGAAATGTAAATACCTTACCTCTCTCTGGGGAGTCCACATCTACTGCAGGGGCCTGGGGGGATGGAGGCCCAGCAGTGGGATGTCCTCCCACAAACCCTCCCCTCTGGTTGCTGGCTCTAGGAAACCACTTGAAGAACTTCCAGTGGTGGAATGTGAATTGACACCACTTAACCAATCTCAGCTCAGATACAGCCAGAAGCATCCACTATAGTTATTGCCAAGGAGGTTCATTGTAATTTGGTAATGTTGAGTGGCTGAATAGCATTGAGGTCTCATTGCCAAAGGATGGAAGAAAAAGGAAATTACAAAATAAAAGAAAAATACAAATAAAATGCTTTGTATTTGTTCTAATGATTCCTTATACTGTAATAAACAATTGGCAAAGAATCACAAGAAAGCACATAGTCAATAGGTACTCAACACATATAGGAAAAGCATTTGATAAAGTCAGCATCCATTGATGATTACAAAACAACCCTTACAGCACAATAGAAAAGTAGAAGAAAATTTCCTTAATATGATCTTTGGCATTTACCAAAAAACTGAAAACAAACCTGTTAATTAATGGTGAAAGGTCAAAAGCATTTTGTTTAAAGTCAGGAACAAAGCCAGAAGGCCAGTTATTACTGCTTGTATTTAACATGTTTCAAAAGAATTCAGCTAACCTGACCAGGCAGTGGCGCAGTGGATAGAGCGTGGGACTGGGATGCGGAGGACCCAGGTTCGAGACCGCGAGCTTGCCAGCTTGAGCGCAGGCCTATCTGGCTTGAGCAAAAAAGCTTGTCAGCTTGGACCCAGGGTCGCTGGCTCCAGCAAGGGGTGGCTCAGTCTGCTGAAAGCCCGCGGTCAAGGCACATGTGAGAAAGCAATCAATGCACAACTAAGATGTTGCTACGGCAACGAAAAACTAATGATTGATGCTTCTCACCTCTCTCTGTTCCTGTCTGTCTGTCCCTATCTATCCCTCTCTCTGACTCTGTCCCTGTATAAAAAAAAATTTAAAAAAAAGAACTCAGCTAAAGGAAAAAGAATACAATATTATAATTAATCATGGATAATATGATACTCTACAAAAACAATCTAAAAGAATTAACACAAAAATCATTAAAACTAATGAGTTCAGCTACATTTCTAGATATAAAATATATATACAAAAATTAAGTGTCTTATACATTAAAGCTCAGCAAGTTTTTTTTTACAAATAACCAAATAGTAAATATTTTAAATTTTGAAGGCTTTATGGTCTCTAACCTAACTCATTATGTCTGCCATTATAGTGCAAAAGCAGTCATAGCCAATATGTAATCAAATGAACACAGCTATGTTCTTCATAGAAGGAGGTTATAGGCTGGATTTGGTCCATTGGCCTTAGTTTGCAACTTGCCATATACCATTGGTGAAAAATTAGCAGACATTATTTAAAAAGAAAACATACCATTTATTATACCAAACAGAACTAAAGGGTACTTATGAATAAATCTAACAAATTTTGTATAAAACATATTTGAGAAAATTATAAAACTTTATTGAAAGACATTAAAGAAGAGCTGAATGAACAAAGAGGCATACCATCTTAATGGATGAGAAAAGTCAGTGTTCTAAACATTTCAATATTCCCAAGTTAATGTATTCTTTTAAAATAAATGCAACCCAAATACCAATGAGTTTTTGATAAAACGTGTCAACCTGCTACCAAAATTTATGTAGAAGGACAAAAAGCTAAGAATAACCAAGACAGTTATGAAGAAGAAGAACAAGGCAGGGAGACATATCTTAATAGTTGTCAAGATTTATTATAAAATAATAGCAACTAAAGCAATATAATATGGGTAAGTAGATAAGTGAATCAGCAGGATAAAATAGGGACCCCAGAAACAGACCCACTCATATGTGGAGCATGATATTTGACACAGATGGTGATGCAGATCAGTGGGTAGCAATTGATTATTTAGTAAGTGGCACTGGAATAACTGGTTATTGTACGGCAAAAATCTGAAGTTCTATCTACCTCACACATACACAAAAATCAACCCTAGGTTTGTTTATTAAATATCTAAGTAGGAAATGAAAGCTTTAAACAAACTAGAAAGAACTATAGGAGAATATCTTTAAGACTGTGAAAAAAGGAAAGATTTCTAAACAAAACACAAATGCCCAAAACATAAAACAAATTAAAATACTTAACTATATTAAAATAGACAATTTTAGGCCTGACCTGTGGTTGCGCAGTGGATAAAATGTCAACCTGGAAGGGTTTCAAACTGGTCGCTGGTGCAATACCCCGGGCTTGCCGGGTCAAGGCACATATGGGAGTTGATACTTTCTGCTCCTTCTCCTCCTCTCTCTCTCTCCTTCTCTCCCCTCTCCTTCTTAAAATGCATAAATTGAAAAACAGACAATTTTAGTACATCAAAATGTGACTACTGTTAAAAGATAAGCTACACTAGTAAAGGTATTTGCAAAGCATATAACTTTAAAAGACTTAGTATCCAAAATAAAATACAAAAATAAGAAAATCAATCCATGTCTTGTCCATGTCTCATAGTCTCACTTTTATGTCCCGCCTATGTATGAAATCATGCTGTTCTCAGTTTTTTTCTGTTTATGGGGTGGGGGGAGGGAGGAGAGGGTGGGATATGGGGGAGGGGAGGGGCACAAAGAAAACCAGATAGAAGGTGACAGAGGACAGTTTAACTTTGGGTGATGGGTATGCAACATAATTGAATGATAAGATAACCTGGAGATGTTTTCTTTGAACATATGTACCCTGATTTATTAATGTCACCCCATTAAAATTAATAAAAGAAAAAATAAGAAGAAGAATAAAAAAAAAGAAAAACAACTCAATAAAATAATGTTTTTAAAACCGTAGTTGACCCATTAGTAGATCCTGAAATTGATTTCATGGGTTGTGGACTAGTATTTAATAATATAAAACAGATTAGAATAGAAAACATCTGAGTATATACCACATATTAAATATTACTTTGTAAAGTTTTTGTTTTAGTTATTTCTATATGTGTGTATGCATGTGAACATACTGAATCACAGTACAAAATGAAGTTCTTATAGTGGGTAACAGTTTTAAACACACTAAAATAGAGAATAAATAAATTATTTAGGTTGTACAAAAGTGCAAATATACTTAATGCCACTGAACTGTACACTGAACAATGGTTTAAATAGTAACATTTTATGTATACTTTACCACAATAAGTATATATATATGTAATTAACAAATAAAACCTTAAATGATCAATAAACACATAAAACAAGATGCTTGATATCAGTAGTCACTAGAAAATGCAATTTAAAATCTTAATGAGTTACTCTTCATACTCATCAGATAAATAAATACTTTAAAAGTCTTAAAATGCCACCTGACCAGGTGGTGGCACAGTGGATGGAGGGTCAGACTGGGATGCTGAAGACCCAGGTTCGAGACCCCAAGCTCGCCAGCTTGAGCGCGGGCCCATCTGGCTTGAGCAAAAGCTCATCAGCTTGGACCCAAGGTCGCTGGCTCCAGCAAGGGGTTGCTCGGTCTGCTGAAGGCCCGCAGTCAAGGCACATGTGAGAAAGCAATCAGTGAACAACTAAGGTGTCGTAAGGGCAATGAAAAACTAATGATTGATGCTTCTCACCTCTATCCGTTCCTGTCTGTCTGTACCTATCTATCCCTCTCTCTGACTCTCTCTCTGTCCCTGTAAAAAAAAAAAGAAAAAAAAAGTCTTAAAATGCCAAATGTCTCCAAGAATGTGAGGCAACAAGAACTGTCCTACGAACTGTCCTACTTATACCTGGGATTATAAACACTTATTACTTAATAATGTCTAGTAAAGTCACCCAGCAATTTCTCTCCCACGTGTGTATGAGAAAAAATGCGCATTGCACCACAGTTTACAATAGTAAAAAAAAAAAAAGGATACAACCTAGATCTTCATTGACAAGAGAATGAATAAATAACAATCAAATACTGTACAACAGTGATAATGAATTAACTAGCCTTATTCATTGACATGGATAAATTCCCAAAACATTATGCCAACACAGCTATAAAAGTGCATACCATTATGATTTTTTTTTAAGTGAGTGAGAGAAGGGGGGGTAGACAAACAGAGACAGACAACCAGGAAGAAAAGCATCAATTCTTCGTTGTGGCGCCTTATGTGTTCATTGATTGCTTTCTCATATGTGCCTGGGTCTGGGGGCTCCAGCTGAGCCACTGACCCCTTGCTCAAGCCAGTGACCTCGGGGTTTCAAACCTGGGTCCTCTGCATCCCAGGCCAACACTCTATCTACTGTGCCACTGCCTGATCAGGCAGTATGATATATTTTATACAAAGTTTGAAACACTCAAAAGACTACTCCATAATATTAAATATATTAATATATTCATGGGAATGATAAATATAAAGTTGAAGGCAAGGATTGCCTTTGGGAAAAGAGGACTCAAGATGGGATCATGGAAGGTACTCATTAATTTTATCTTTAAAATTTTACTTCCTGAGCTGAGTGATAGGTACATTATTATTTATGTTTCTTCAATGATTTTATTCTTACATTCTTGAAATGTTTCATTAATAAAAAAGAAAAATCAGTTAACAGGAGAGCCTTTATAGTTACTTCTATGCCTTGCACTGTGCTAAGCAATGAGACATATAACTACAGGTTAATAGAATGCCCAATGACAGGTACTCAATAAACAGTTCAGCCATGAAATGAACAGCAATAAGAAAAGACACAGTCAATTCCTAATTGTAAAAGCTCGAATAATAGACATGAGCCAAATAGAGAAACACACGTGATTCTCAGCAGTCATTGAGAGAGTGGTTCAGGAAAAGGGATAGAGGTGTGGGGATGCAGATGATGAGATCAGTGGAGTCCGAGGTGCCTTTGAGGCATCCCAGTTGAGAAATATGTAGATAGAGCTGGATATATAGGAGGAGACTCACATTTGAGATTTATCAACATATGGTTAATAATGAAAGCCATGGGAGCAAATGAGATAATAAAGGAAACAGGAAAAGAATAAAAATAAAGGAGGCCCTGAGGAAAACTAACAGTTAAGCATGAAGAACAAGCTGGAAACAAAGAGACTCATTCCACTATTCCAACTCCTTGAAAAATAATAAGAAGGTGAAACTCATTGAAAATGCTGCCCAAGGACAGAAACAATATTTTAAACTTTCTTTGTTATAGTCCATTTTAAACAACTACTAAAATAAAACAGCAAGGGACTATACCAAACTAAAAACATCTTCACAGCAAGAAAAACTGACAACAAAACAAATAGGCAGCCAACTAAATGGGAGATAATATTTGCAAACAACAAATCTGATAAGGGGTTAATATATATAAAGAACTCAAAATATATAAAGAACTCATAAAGCTCAGCAACAAACAAGCAAACAATCCAGTTAAAAAATGGGGCTAGGACTGGAACAGACACTTCTCCCAAGTGGCCAACAGATATATGAAAAGATACTCATCTCACTAGCTATTTGAGGAATGCAAATCAAAACTACAATGAGATACCACCTCACATCTGTTCGATTGGCTGTTATCAATAAGACAAGTAATAACAAGTATTGGAGAAGCTGTGGAGAAAAAGGAACCCTCATTCAATGCTGGTGGGAATTTAAAGTAGTACAACCATTATGAAAGAAAATAGGGTGGTTCCTCAAAAAATTAAGAATAGAACTACCATATGACCCAGCAATCCCTCTATAGGGTATCTACCAAAAGAACTCAAAACCATTGGTACATAAAGACACATGCACCCCCATGTTCTTCACAGCATTATTCACAGTGGCCAAGACATGGAAATAACCAGTGTTCCTCAATAGAGGACTGGATAAAAAAGACATGGTACATATATACAATGGAATACTACTCAGCCATAAGAAATGATGACATAGTGACTTTTATGACGACATGAATAGATCTTGAGAACATTATACTGAGTGAAATAAGTAAATCAGAAAAAGCTAAGAACTATATGATTTCACACATAGGTAGGTTATAAAACTGAGACTCATGGACATAGATAAAAGTGAAATGGTCGCCAAGAAGAGGGGGTATGGGGGAGGGGTTGGGGGAAAGGTGTAAAAAGGGACAAAAATATGATGACAGAAAATGATTTAACTTTGGGTGATGGATATACAACATAATCAACAGTTCAAATACTATAAAAATGTTTATCTGAAACCTATGTACTCTTATTGATCAGTGTCACCCTGTTAAATTTAATTTTCTAAATAAATTTTAGAAAAGAAAATAAATAAAATAAAATTGAGCAGTACAATGAATTCTCACTTACCCCATCACTTGGATTCAATAGTTATCATCAACTCAGAGATCATTTTATTTTTTTCAGGACCACTTATTTTTCTGAAGCAATTCCAGAAATCCTATTATTCCATCCACAAATGTTTCAATATGGCTCCCTAAAAGATAATGACTCTCTTTTCTAAACATAACCATAATACTATTGTCTTATCTGTAAAAAATCAACGGTAGTTCTTTAGTATCATCGAATTTTCAATAGTTGTTAAATTTTCCAGTCATTTCACAAGGATCATACATATTAACAATTTGTTTGATTAAGGTCTACATTGGGTGATAATGTCATTCAAACCTGCAAGTTCCTCCCTCCCCACCCCATCATCTCTCCTTTTCCTTTTTTCAATTACAGTTGACATTCAATATTATTTTATAGTTTCAAGTGTACAGCATAGTGGTTAGACATTTATATAATTTATGAAATGGTCCTTCTGATAAGTCTAGTACCATATGTAGTTATTACAATATTATTAACTATAGTCCCTATGCTGTACTTCATATCCCTATCATCTCTTCTTTTTTTTCCTTTGCAATATTAAACTACAATTGTAAAGTCCAGTAGAAATAGAGCAGGTCAATAACAGGTTATTCAAGCATTTCCTAGAGAGCTCTTTTGAGAAGATGCTTGGGTGGAGTGGCCAAGCTCATTTTTGAACTGAAATTGGAACTCAGGTTGGTTCAGACTGTGGTTGCATAAAGCACCATCTTGCACTAAGTCCAAACCTTAATTTTGTTGCACTATCTTTAAAAACCCAGAAGTGCTGTGGCATTACTTCTATCACTACAGTTATTTTTTTCTGACATAAGGACCAAATCATTAAGCACCTTAAAGAACAAAAGCCATTGGCATTTGATGTGTGCTTTTCATACTGACAGATTTCCTGAGGATTCATGTTCCATAGAAGAAGCAACTAGGGGCCCTGGCTGGTTAGCTCAGTGGTAGAGTGTCACCTGGGATGTGGAAGTTCCAGGTTCGATTCCAGCCAGGGTACACAGCAGAAGCGCACATCTGTTTCTTTACCCTTTCCCCTCTCCTTCCTCTCTGTCTTTCTTTTCCCTCTCACAGCTAAGTCTCCATTGGAACAAAAGTTGGCCCAGACACCCAGGATGGCTCCATGGTCTCCGCCTCAGGCGCTAGAATTGCTCCAGTTGCAACAGAGCAATGGCCCAGATGAGCAGAGCATCGCCCCATAGTGGGCATGCAGGGTCCCATTCAGGCGCATGCGGGAGTCTTATCTCTCTGCCTCCTGCTTCTCACTTCAGAAAAATACAAAAAACAAACAAAAATGGTGACCGCGAATCTATTTGACTTTAATGTAGACAGTTCTCCGTAAAAGCCATTAACCTAACATCAAATTGAGTCTTTTTTAATTACTTACTGAAATTGTGGACAGAAATCCAGTTCCATGTAGTAGTGCTTAACACACATTTGATATTTTTGGCTTTTGAGGCAACGATGACATTTTACTTTCAGCATTTTGTACATTTTTAAAAAGAATGCTTAAACATTGTTTTTATTTAATAGAAAGATAATAATAGCATCTCATCCGTAGAAAACAATTTGATCTGTCTGGCCATTTCTGTGCTGGACACTTCCAGCTGGAGGATGAGTAGTGACCAGCACAAACCCAAATCCCTGCCCCATCCTTCCACCTATCCACCTACCAAACTACTCATATGCACTAATGATGTAGGATTTTGTTTGATTTGGTTTTTTTTGTTGTATTTCTCTGAACTGCTCATTGTTAACTAATAACTGCCATTTGTGTCCTCCAGGAAGCAGACATCAAAATGAAGCTAAAGGTGCTAGAGATTTGTTGGTGGGTGATGCCTGTGAAAAATAAAGGGGAGATGGAGCAGAAGAACCTCAGTGTCAGCCTGGTAGCTATGAAAGAAGAGAAGTAAGGGTGGGAGATGGGAGAGAAAGAGCTCCAGACTGCAGTGTGGCCCTGAGCAGTTTTCACAGAATCCAACAGGGTGTTCCCACACACAGATCGCTGATCGTGGAGGCCTGTGTTGGCAGAAACCACTAGGCCCAGTCCCCCTGCTGTGCTCAGTTATTAGCAGGGAGCTGCCTGGGAAAAGAGAGATCCAGACTCAGGGTGCTGCAGCTACAGAGAGCCCTCTGGGCTCCCAAATGGGCGGTAAACTCCTCCAGAAGTGAGGTCCGAGGAGGCCCCCATGGCTGCCACATGACTAGGAAAGATTTCTACTTTTAAAAGTCATTTCTTTTGTGCGGGGTCGAATTTTCCTTAGAACCGAATTATCCCTAGTGGAATGAAAAATAAATCTGTATATAAAGTTTTTAAAAAGTAATTTTAAAAAAATGTTTCATAATCAAAAAATAGGTCTGATTTATTTTCTACCAAATTTAAGAACTACGAAAGAAAACACAAATTGAACTATATAACATTTTATAATTTTTGTGTCCCTCAAAGAACAATAAACACAATTGAGAGCAAGCAACCAAGGTGGAGGAAACATTTGAAATAAAATATGACAGGCAAGTTAACGGTCTTTGAGCTGGAAAAAATTCATACAAATTGATTTTAAAGATAATAGATAAAAGATATAATTAGACAAGTCTCAAAAAATCTATATAAAACAAATAAATTGGAATATTTTAACTTCACCAGTCATTAAAAATAAGTAATTTCAAACAAGATTTTTTCTTAAGAAATTAACAGAAAACTTAAAAATTCTATTACTCAATACTAGTAAGAGTATGGTGAAATAAGTTATTTTCATACATTTCTGGAGATGGTGTAAATTGGTAATAATTATGGAGCTCTTATTTTCCCTTAAAAGAATATATGCTAAGGAAATAATTTAAAGTAGAAAAAAGACTTTACACACAAAAATGCTATTTTAGTCAGGACTCTTTTTTTTTTTTTTTTTAACAGGGACAGAGAGAGAGTCAGAGAGAGGGATAGATAGGGACAGACTGACAGGAGCGGAGAGAGGTGAGAAGCATCAATCATTAGTTTTTCGTTGCCGTTGCAACACCTTAGTTGTTCATTGATTGCTTTCTCACATGTGCCCTGACCAAGGGCCCTCAGCAGACCGAGCAACCCCTTGCTGGAACCAGCGAGCTTGGGTCCAAGCTGACGAGCTTTTGCTCAAGCCAGATAGGCCTGCGCTCAAGCTGGCGAGCTCGGGGTCTCGAACCTGGGTCTTCCACATCCCATTTCAAGGCTCTATCCACTGCACCACCGCCTGGTCAGGCAGTCAGGACTCTTGATTGTGAGAAACTCTGCTCAAGCTGCTTAAGCCAGAAAGGGAAAATTACACGTTTGTGTATAAACAGACCATCAAACCACAGAGAGCAGGGTTCAGAGCAGCCTCAGGGTAGACTGGATGCAAGAGCATGACAGCATCACTCATTCTCTCTCTCTCTCTCTCTCTCTCACACACACACACACACACACACACACACACACACACACACACACACACACACCATACCTCTCAGTATCTAATATGTGTTAGCCTCATTCTTGTAGCTCCAGGAGAAAAACAGAATAAGAACAATAGCATACACATTCATTCTTAAGTATTGAAAGATTGTTTATTCCAACAATAATCAAAGTTTTTTAAAAGGAGCTCGCATACAGTTTCTCCGCATGGTAGAGAACAAGGCAGCAACTGTCTTTGGGGTCACATCCTTATAGATTGTGATCCAAAGGGAATCTGCTCTACACAGCCTGAGTCATAAACCAATCACAGAACCAGCTCATGGCCAGCCTTTCCCAGTTCCATCTCTCTTTCTGTAATCCCCCACCTGTGGTTATTTCAGATCCTCCTGGTCTCTCACTTAGACAGTCTGTATTGGCTCTTAACAGGTCTCACAATTTCCATGACAACCCAACCCGCACCCCACCTGCACATGCCACACACACCCATTAAGATATCATGCACACTGTCACCAGTGTTACTAGCTTACTTTTTCTTTTCCTTTCTTTAGGGGGTGAGGGGGGGGGCAGACAGGGACAGAGAGACAGGAAGGAAGAGAGATGAGAAGCATCAGCTCAGAGTTGTGGCACCTTAGTTGCTCATTGATTACTTTCTCATATGTGCCTTGACTGGGGGGCTCCAGCTGAGCCAGTGACCTTGGGCTTAAGCCAGTGACCATGGAGTCGTGTTTATGATCCCACGCACAAGCTGGTGACCCCACGCTCAAGCCAACAACCTTGGGGTTTCAAACCTAGGTCCTCAGCATCCTTGGCAGATGCTCTATCCACTGTGCCACTGCCTGGTCAGGCACTAGCTTATTTCTTCTAAAACACAAACCTGATTGGTCACTCTTGCAACAAGTTTTTACATTGTTTGCTTTCAAGATGAAGTCTATATTCTTTGGCTCAGCCCATAAAACTGCATAATCTCATTCCTCCCGTTGCCCAGGTGATAACATTAGTTGCCCTGCCCTTCCTGCTTGGGATGGGCGTGATTGTATTAATGTGTGTTGGGGGAGGGCTCTCACACCAAAAGGTTTTAAAAGAAAGAGAGATCACGTTGTTCGAGAGAAGAGTGATTGCGTTCTAGGAGGAGTTCATGCTGTAGGAGAGCAGATAAAGGCAACGTAGAGGCCAGGAGAAGCAGCCAAGATGACAGAGTGCTGAGGAAGAAGCCAATTTGTGTAGAGAAGGAGATGGGGAACAGAGGTGAATAAGTCTGGTGAGCTAGAAGCCTTTGATTCTAGGAAACTTGAATAAGTCAGTAGCTTTGTGAGCACTGAATGTGTGGGTTTTGGAACGCAGTGTGTGTTTTTACTTGCCCGCTGGGTGCAAGCTAGGATTAAAGCTAATGAACCACCAGTTCTTGGCTCCATTGTTTTATTACTGACTGTCTGAATCTAATGTGAACCTGCATGGACCAGGCTGCTGTGATGGTGGCCGTGGCTACTGGCTTTACAAAAGCCAAGAACTGGTGGGCCATTACTTTTAATCCTAGCTCGCACCCGGCAGACAAGAAATACACAGAGTGGGAAAACACTTCCCTTTCCATTCAGGGCTTCAAAAGCCCCTGACTTACCAGAGTATTCCTAGAATCAAAGGTTTCTACCTCACCAGCCTTATTCACCTCTATTTCCAATCTCCGTCTCTCTGCACAAACTGGCTTCTTCAGCACTCCACCATCTTGGCTGCTTCTCCTCTGTAATGCTAATAGCAGGAACTGAGAGAGAGCCCCCGCCCCCACTGCCGCCCTGTCTGCCCCATTTTATAGTGTAGAAATTAAAGCCTTTAAGCCAATATACAAATAAGGAAGTCTCTGATACAAAGTCACTTATCTGAGGCATAATGGGATTCCTCATGAGAGTGCACCACCCCACATCATGCAACAGTCAAGGGTGTGGGGAAAAGCTTAGTTTTGAAAAGATGATAGTATTAAAAGGGCGGGAAAGGCTTAGTCTTAAAACTAAGCCTTACGCTTTAATGACTTTGCCAGCTTACAGTCTGTCTCCTACACCCAATGCAAACTATAAGTGAGCAAACATATCATATTTACAAACTTATTTGACTGACACCAGGCTTGCCCGGTCAAGGCACAAGCAAGAAACATCTACTACGTTGATGCTTCCCATTCCTTCCTTCCCCCTTCCTTACTCTCTCTCTAAAATGAATAAATATAATCAGTAAGGGAGGGGAGAGGAGGGAAAGGAAGGGAAGACAGCCTGATTCTCTGGGGCACAGAGAACCTGACAGAGCAGGCTCAGGATGAGGCCAATTGAAGGAGATCGTGAATAACTGGAGTTGGTTTTTGTTTTGTTTGTTGTTGGGCAGATAAAATATATTATGCTCACTTTGTTAAAGATGGCGCTGCCCACATGGAAGTTCGTTGATATTAATGTGTGTTCTGGGACAGGCTGTGGGCAGGCTGGGTCGTTATAGCCTAAGGCTTAGTTTTAAGAGTAAGCTTTTCTCCACACCCTTGACTGATTGGATGATGTGGGGTGGTGCGCTCCTGAGGAATCCCATTATACCTCAGATGGGTGACTTTGTATCAGAGACTTTCTTGTTTGTAGATTGGATTAAGGGTTTGGATTTCTACAGTATAGAGTGGGGCAGGCCGGGAGCTTGCTCTCTCTCGGTTCCTGAGGTTAGTATTAGAAAAAGAGCAAATTAAGGCCACGTGGAGTAGAGGAGAAGCAGCCAAGTTGGCAGAATGCTGAGGAAGAAGCCAGTTTGAGCAGAGTATGTGCGAGAGGAGGAGATGGGAAACAGAGGTGAATAAGTCTGGTGAGCTAGAAGCCTTTGATTCTAGGACACTCGGATAAGTCAGTAGCTTCGTGAGTACTGAATGAGTGGGTTTTGGAGCCCAGTGTGTGTTTTTGCTTGCCCGCTGGGTACAAGCTAGAATTAAAGCTGATGGCTCACCAGTTTTTCTCTCCATTGTTTCATTACCGACTATCCGAATCTAATGCAAACCTGCACAGGCCAGGCTGCTGTGATGGTGGCCCAGACTACTGGCTTTACATTTGTGAAGTAAGGTTATCTCACTTGTCCACACACCTCATCTTCAAGCCCTACCCAGCATACCCCTCTCCCACCATATCCACATTCTAATCGTTTCTTAGAGCTCAACCCGAGCCTGGGTTTTCCAGAATAAATCAAGCTAATCACAGGACTATCTCACTGGGCTTCAGATTTTGAACAGCAATCAAACTGAGAAGAAACACACAATTGGGAAAAAGTTTTCTCCAAAGGAGTGTGGGGAAAACAGCTGTGTTAGGCTTGCTTGCAAGTTAACAGCTGCAAGCCCTTTGTACAATCAGTGCAGCAGGCAGCACCTCCTGGTATAGTCCGTGGAAGGCTGGGGGTGCTTGCCCTCAGGGCTGCGGATTGTAAATTGCAGATTGCCTGCCTTCTTAGGAGGGGCCAGTTTGCTATTGTTTGCAGGATAAGGGGTTTTTCCGCCAGTCTGTTTTTGCTTGGCAGTCCTGCAGGAGAAAGAGAGGAGCAGTTTGCCCTGCCTGCTTGCTCATTCACTGTTGAGAGACTGTAATAAATGGAATGGCCCACTGTTGGGCAGATAAAATATATTGTGCTCACTTTGTTAAAGATGGTGCTGTCCACATGCAAGTTTTAAGAGTAAGCTTTTCCCCACACCCTTGACTGATTGGATGATGTGGGATGGTGCACTCTCATGAGGAATCCTCCCATTTATGCCTCAGATAAGTGACTTTGTATCAGAGGTTTCCTTGCTTGTAGATTGGATTAAAGGTTTGGATTTCTACACTATAAAGTGGGGCAGACCAGGAGCTTGCTCTCGCTCAGTTCCTGAGGTTAGCAGTAGAGAGGAGAGCAGATTAAGGCCATGTGGAGGAGAGGAGGCAGCCAAGATGGTAAAGTGCTGAGGGAGAAGCCAGTTTGAGCAGAGTTTGTGCTGGAGAAGGAGATGGGGAACTGAGGTGAATAAGGCTGGTGAGCTAGAAACCTTTGATTCTAGGAAACCCGAATAAGTCAGTAGCTTTGTGAGCATTGAATGAGTAGGTTTTGGAGCCCAGTGTGTGTTTTTTCTTGCCCACCGGGTACAAGCTAGGATTAAAGCTGATGGTTTACCAGTTCTTGGCTCCATTGTTTTATTACTGACTGTCCAAATCTAATGCGAACCTGCACGGGCCAGGCGGCTGTGATGGTGGCCCCAACTACTGGCTTTACATTTGGCATAGTCTGTGGCACGATTTGATACAGATTGGTATGGAGCCGGCAACCTTGAGGTGCATGGTAGAGGACTGGCTGCTGTTATGGTTCCCTATGGCTGTCCTGGGGACTGTAGGCTGGCTGACTTTTATAGCCATGTGTGAGGAAACCGAGAGCTCTATGAAAGAGGCTGCCTGGGACCTGCAAACCGAGGAGTGGAAGGAGCTGGAGGAAATGTGGGAGAAAGAGATGCCAACCCTGGAGCTGGAGGAGGACGCTGACCAGGTTTGTGAGATTCGCCTGGAAATAGAGCAGACACTGGAGAAGGAATCACAGGTTCATGAGTTGGAGATTACCCTGAATGTTGTGGAGAGCCAGCAGCGGCATGAGGCCGGGCCTGAGGCCAGGGCCGGAGCTAAGGCCAGGGCTGGGGCTGAGGCCAGGTTTGGAGCTGCAAGGCCTGCTGAACAGAAGGCAGCGGTGGCCCGGAGCTCGAGCCCAACAGCAGGAGCTGCTGTTTTCAGTTCCTCTTTGGAGGATAAGGAGAACCAAGCTGGAGTTGCAATCCGCAGTCTCCAGAAGGTGAGAGCCCAGCAGCAAGAAGCTTCTACTACACCGCTGGTAGGTCTGCGATTTTGGGACATAGGGGTGGATGCCATCATGCTCCCCAGAGCAGAGATGGAAATGCTGACTGCCATTACTACATGCTTCTCTTTAGGACAGTGTGAGACCTGCCATGATGGCAGGAATGGAGGGGGAGGCTAACACCCCATGTGCATGGACTGATTTCCTGGACTATGAACGGATGGGCACAGGCTCCTTTGTTGAATGGATTTATGGATTTTGGACAATGTGAAATACCCTGATGGGGGTGAGAGGCAGCTTTGCTGGAGGCCCTCCACCTGCCCCAGGAAACCTTTCAAATGGCAAGAAAGAAGGCCGAGGACATTTTGCGCTTTTGGCAAAGTCCTCAGAGACTGGTGAAATGTACCTTTGTAATTGTTGAAATTGTATGACTTGTCATGTTGTTGTAATTTGTGTAATGTACCTAATTTCCTTGTACAGGGATGCCGGTGGTGTAGATTGTGGGTAGTAAAGTGAGCATAGGGGTGCTTTGTTGGGCAGATAAAATATATTTGCTCACTTTGTTAAAGATGGTGCTGTCCACGTGCAAGTTTTAAGAGTAAGCTTTTCCCCACACCCTTGACTGATTGGATGATGTGGGATGGTGCACTCTCCTGAGGAATCCTCCCATTTATGCCTCAGATAAGTGACTTTGTATCAGAGGCTTCCTTGCTTGTAGATTGGATTAAAGGTTTGGATTTCTACACTATAAAGTGGGGCAGATCAGGAGCTTGCTCTCGCTCAGTTCCTGAGATTAGCAGTAAAGAGGAGAGCAGATTAAGGCCACGTGGAGGAGAGGAGGCAGCCAAGATGGCGGAGTGCTGAGGGAGAAGCCAGTTTGAGCAGAGTTTGTGCTGGAGAAGAAGATGGGGAACTGAGGTGAATAAGGCTGGTGAGCTAGAAGCCTTTGATTCTAGGACACTCGGATAAGTCAGTAGCTTGTGAGCACTGAATGACTGGGTTTTGGAGCCCAGTGTGTTTTTGCTTGCCCACCGGGTACAAGCTAGGATTAAAGCTGATGGCTTACCAGTTCTTGGCTCCGTTGTTTCATTACCGACTGTCTGAATCTAATGCGAACCTGCATGGGCCAGGCAGCTGTGATAATGGTCTTGACCACTGGATTTACACCCACCATCTGCCCGCTCCACAGTTCCTTTACCATCTACCAGAATCCAGTGCAAATCTGCATGGCCACCGGCCTTACAAGAAGAATTCAAGCAGAAATATTAAAATGAGTTTAGAGAAGTGGACAGAAAATAAGGAAATACACCCACACAGGAAATTTTTTTAAGTTTTTCCAGAACAGGGAATTTTTCATTCATTCAGAGCAACAGCTTTGAGATACTAGGGGAGTTTTCACATACAAATACTGCAGTGCATGCCAAGGGATGTGGTGTAAAGATGAGTTATAAAGAATCTAAAGTAGACAAACTTAAGTCAAAATCTGGCTCTTTTAGAAGACTTGAAAAAAATTAGACAAAACCCTGACAAATTGGTAAAGAAATAAAAAGAGAGAGCATAAATAGACAGTATAAGTAAAAAGGGAGCATTAATATAAATACAACAAAGATTTTTAAAAATAAGAGAATACTAATGCTACTGGAAAGGCTCTTAGCAGGTCTGCCTAGGGCTGGCCAGTAGTGTGTGGGTTCCCCACTTTGTGCATGCAAGATTTCACAACACAAGTCCAGGTGATTTTGAGAGTGCAATTATTAAAGCTGAGGACAGTGAAACAAAGAAGGGCCTAGAATAGAAGAAGCAACAGGAGAGTGCGGGCAGGCCTACTTTGGCTCACTGGAAAGTCAGAGAACAGGGGTCCTAGAAACAGGTTCAGGAAGTTAGCCTGGGATGAGCCCTGGTTGCTCTCCTGGTTGCAAGTCTTGTGGAGACCCTCACAGTTTAGGCAATGCAGCCTGTGGGAAATATAGAACTCATCAAAATTAATTCAATACAGAAATCAGTAAGTTGGAGAATATATCATTGGAATTAGGCAAAGAAAGAAGACTAATCCTCAGGGCAAATGACAGAAAATGTATTCGGGAATTCCCTTAGCAGCAAAATAGATCTTTCTCCCCTGCTTCTATCAATTGCCTATTCGTAATGTACAAAAAGACTTAATAAATGGGGTTATCAATGACTGAGGCAGATTTTTTTCCACAATAATACCTTGTTGGCCAGCAAGTTTTCCAGAAATTTCCACCAATAACATTAAGCAGGGTTTGCACCTACAGCATTGTGCAGGCAGTTCTGAATCCTTTTGGTCTGTAGGACATTTTTGAATATCAGTGGTATACTTGAAAGAAACCTTCAGACAATTCTCTCTCTCTCTCTTTTTTTTTTTTTTTTTTTTTTTGAGTGAGAGGAGAGATTGAGACAGACTCCCACATATGCCCCAACTGGGATCTACCTGGCAACCCCTGTCTAGAGCCAATGCTTGAATCAACTGAACTATTTTTAGTGCTTGAGGTTGATGCTTGGACCAACTAAGCTATTTTCAACACCCACAGCCATGCTGAACCAATTGAGTCACTGGCTGTGGGAGGGGAAGAGAGGGAGAAAGGCAAGGAGCAGGTGAGAAGCAGATGGACACTTCTCCTGTGTGCCCTGACAGGGAGTCAAACCCAGCATGTCCATATGCCCAGCCAATGCTCAATCCACTGAGCAACCAGTCAGGGCCAAAATCACCAAACAATTCTAAACAAATGAAGAACAATTATACTCATACTACAGAGTAACGATGTCACTGTGACTGTCAAAGCACCCACAGTTCTGTCTGTCACCCTTCAGCACCATGTTACTATTTGGATAGATCATTTTACTGCCTAACCATGGTCTGTTATAGATTTTTAAGGCAAAAACCTTTCTCTGGCACTGACTTAAACTTTTTCTTACGCCTCTTATGTCTTACCCACAGCAAGTTCTATGCCATTGTGCTTTGTCGCACAACCTCCTCAGCCTATTCCAGTTGACAGACATCATATAAATATATGTATACTGAATTCCAAGAAAAATTACAGTTACACATTAGTAGAATTTGACAACATTGTCCACCCCTTTGTGAAGGGTTCACCTTATACCCTCTACACCAGCTCAGAACTACCAAGAACTATAAGCAAGCCAACAAGCAACAGAAATTCCTTTTTCAAAGTGTGAACATATGTCTCATTGGGTATCAATGCAATGATTGTAGACAGAACTTCTCCCATTTTAATAGTTACACATGTATGTTTTTTTGTTTGTTTGTTTGTTTTAATAAGTCAGGGTACATATGTACAATGAAAACATCTCCAGGTTATCTTATCATTCAATTGTGTTGCATACCCATCACCCAAAGTCAAATTGTCCTCGTGTCACCTTCTATCTGGTTTTCCCTGTGTCCCTCCCCTCCTCCCTATCCCACCCTGCCCTCCCTCCCCCCACCCCGTAACCACCACTCTCTTGTCCATGTCTCCTAGTCTCACTTTTATGCCCCACCTATGTATGAAATCATGCTGTTCTCAGTTTTTCTTTTTTTCTGATTTACTTATTTCACTCCGTATAATGTTATCAAGGTCCATCCATTTTGTTATAAATGATCCGATGTCATCATTTCTTATGGCTGAGTAGTATTCCATAGTATATATGTATCAAAGCTTTTTAATCCACTCATCTTCTGACGGACACTTGGGCTGTTTCCAGATCTTCACTATTGTGGACAATGCTGCCACGGACATGGGGGCGCATTTCTTCTTTTTGAACAGGGCTATGGGGTTCTTAGGGTATATTCCTATAAGTGGGATAGCTGGGTCAAAAGGCAGTTCGATTTTTAATTTTTTGAGGAATCTCCAAACTGTTTTCCACAGTGGCTGCACCAGTCTGCAATCCCACCAGCAGTGCAGAAGGGTTCCCTTTTCTCCACATCCTCTCCAGCACTTATTCTGTGTTGTTTTGCTGATGAGTGCCATTCTGACTGGTGTGAGGTGATATCTCATTGTGGTTTTAATTTGCATTTCTCTAATGATTAGTGATGTTGAGCATTTTTTCATATGCCTATTGGCCATCTGTATGTCCTCTTTGGAGAAATTTCTATTCATTTCTTTTGCCCATTTTTTGATTGGATTGTTTGTCTTCCTGGTGTTGAGTTTTATAAGTTCTTTATAAATTTTAGTTATTAACCCCTTATCAGATGTGCTGTCGAATATGTTCTCCCATTGTGTGGTTTGTCTTTTTATTCTGTTCTTATTGTCTTTAGCTGTGCAAAACCTTTTTAGTTTGATATAGTCCCATTTGTTTATCTTGCCTTTTATTTCATTTGCCCGTGGAGGTAAATCGGCAAATATACTGCTGCTACAGATGTCGGAGAGCTTGCTGCCTATGTTTTCTTCTAAGATGCTTATGGTTTCACGGCTTACATTTAAGTCTTTTATCCATTTTGAGTTTGTTTTTGTGAATGGTGTAAGTTAATGGTCTAGTTTCATTTTTTTGCAGGTAGATGTCCAATTTTCCCAACACCATTTGTTAAAGAGGCTGTCTTTACTCCATTGTATGTTCTTTCCTCCTTTGTCAAATATCAGTTGTCCATAAAGCTGTGGGTTTATTTCTGGGTCCTCTGTTCTGTTCCATTGATCTATGTGCCTGTTCTTATGCCAGTACAAGGCTGTCTTGAGTATAATGGCCTTATAGTAAACCTTGATATCTGGAAGAGTGATACCTCCTGCTTTATTTTTTCTTTTTAAGATTGCTGAGGCTATTCGTGTTCTTTTTTGGTTCCATATAAATTTTTGGAATATGTGTTCTATATCTTTGAAGTATGTCATTGGTATTTTAATTGGTATTGCATTGAATTTATAAATTGCTTTGGGTAGTATAGACATTTTAATGATGTTTATTCTTCCTAGACATGAGCATGGTATATGCTTCCACTTGTTTGTATCTTCCTTGATTTCTTTTATCAATGTTTTATAATTTTCCGAGTACAAGTCCTTAACCTCCTTGGTTAAATTTACTCCTAGGAACTTTATTTTTTTGGCTGCAATAGTGAAGGGGATTGTTTCCTTAATTTCTTTTGCTGACAGTTCATTATTGGTATATAGAAATGCCTCTGATTTCTGAGTATTAATTTTATATCCTGCCACCTTGCTGAATTCATTTATAAGGTCCAGCAGTTTCTTGACTGAAACTTTAGGGTTTTCTATATACAATATCATATCATCTGCAAATAGTGACAGTTTTACTTCTTCTTTTCCAATTTGGATGGCTTTTATTTCTTCTTCTTGTCTGATTGCTGTAGCTAGGACTTCCAGAACTATGTTGAATAAGAGTGGTGAAAGGGGGCACCCATGCCTGGTTCCTGATCTTAAGGGGATTGCTTTTAATTTTTGTCCATTTAGTATGATGTTTGCTGTGGGCTTGTTGTAAATGGCCTTTATCATGTTAAGGAATGTTCCCTGTATTCCCACTTTACTGAGAGTTTTGAGCATGAATGGGTGCTGGATTTTATCAAATGCCTTTTCTGCATCTATTGAAATTATCATGTGATTTTTGTCCTTCCTTTTGTTTATGTGATGAATCACATTGATTGATTTGCGAATATTAAACCAGCCTTGCCTCTCCAGAATAAATCCCACTTGATCATGATGTATGATTTTTTTCATATATTGCTGGATCTGGTTGGCTAATATTTTGTTGAGAATTTTAGCGTACACATGTATGTTTAATATGTAATAGGAAGAAATATAACTAGCATCTCTATTGTCACAGGCATTATTGTTTAAAATAATTTGTATTAAGTATATAATTGACTAACAATTTATATGTTTAAATTTACTTAGTCAATTTGGGTGCAAAAAATTAATTAAAGAAGAGCTTCAAGGAGAAAGCAGTAAAAGAGTCGGGAAGCAGGCCAGGAAAGGGAAAGGGAAGAAACCAGAAGCCAGGCTGGTGAAGTTCCAGCCTCTCCTGGTCTGGAAGGAAAATTCTGGAAGGTCAGTTACACCAAAGAACCCATCCTGCTTCAAGGCAAAGGATCTGGGCTTCATTTGCCAGTTTGCCTGTCAGCTGCCCTGAAGGCATAAAAACTACCCCTGTACTTTCAGCCCTGGGGTGTATCCAGGTCAAGGTGCTTCAGTAGCCCTAGGGCAGTTCACTGAAGAAGAATGCAGATTTGAGCTATTAAGAGTGAAGCCCCCAGGGCCTGACCTGTGGTGGTGCAGTGGATCAAAGGTCGACATGGAATGCTGAGGTTGTCAATTCAAAACCCTGGGCTTGCCTGGTCAAGGCACATATGGGAGTTGATGCTTCCTTCTCTCTCTCTCTCTCTCTCTCTTTCTCTCTCCTCTAAAATGAATAAATAATTTTAATAAAAAGAGTGAAGCCCCCAGAAACTGTGGATGGGAAGTTCTGGAAGCCCCCAGAACTGATTCCTGAGAGGACAAGATGAGACATCGATAGTGTCCTGTATATCTATATATGATAGATGTTTCTCCCCATTTGGATAATCAACTTACATGGGAAGAAGCATGGGTTTGGGAGTCAGACCTGGATTTGAATTCCAGCTCCATCAATTACAAGGTCTGAGGCTTTGAATGGCTTAACTGCTCTGAGTCTTAGTGTTTACATCTGCAAAGTTCAATTGATTTACCTCAAATAAACAAAGTACACTTTAATCAGTTCTAAGATGCACATATTTTCAAATTTAAAATCAGGATATATCTTATAATCACTGTTGGCCAGGCAGTAGTAATCCCATTAGAGCTGTTCCTGCCTGTGCTTGCATGACCTTGGTCCTAGCTGCTCTCACATTATTGTCACTTTAATTGAGTTATATGCACTGTTGAGAGTTTACATGTTTTAATCACCATTTAAAATGCCTTCAGAATGTATTACATTATGATTCAACATTGATATGAAACGTTTCAATACAAACAGAACAGCAGAAAATGGAAACAACAGTAGAATATGACTTAGGTATGAAAGATGCAAATGTTTCATTTAGGAAAAATGACCATATTTACATATTTTTAGCATAGCAATAAACCAGGCACAGCCTTTGTAGAATCTAAGAAAGGAAGTTACTTACCCATAAGCACAAATCTGCATCACGTTTCATCAAGGGGCGATGTGCAGGATTGCCTGTCATGGCAACTGAATGCAGAGAGACTACCAAATCCTCCAGAACAGATGAAAGGAATTTTGTTTTAGAGACAGGTGTGACTGATTCATAATGGCACAGCACTATCTTGTGTCATCATTTAGTAAAAAGGGTTCTTCTTTCTTGCTGGTACTTAAAATAACAGTGAGCCTCACAGTCAATGATGTCTTAGATTTATTTTTTTTATTTATTTTTATTTATTTATTTTAGAGAGGAGACACAGAGTGAGAGAGAGAGAGAGATAGAGAGAGAGAGAGAGAGAAAGGGGGGAGGAGCTAGAAGCATCAACTCCCATATGTGCCTTGACCAGACCAGTGCAGGGTTTTTTATTTATTTATTTATTTATTTTTAATTAATTTTTTTATTTTATTTATTTTAGAGAGGAGACACAGAGTGAGAGAGAGAGAGAGAAAGAGAGAAAGGGGGGAGGAGCTGGAAGCATCAACTCCCATATGTGCCTTGACCAGACCAGTGCAGGGTTTTGAACTGGCGACCTCAGTGTTCCCAGGTCGACGCTTTATCCACTGCGCCACCACAGGTCAGGCAATGATGTCTTAGATTTGAAGAAATTCCCCCAAATTCCAAATGCCACAGTCACATGTGGCTGGTGCCCTGGAGCTCACAGTGTTGTTAGAGATGGAATTAAGCAAGACTCATGGAGACAAAATACCTCGGCAAGGCAACTTTAATAACTTCTGCAGAAAGGCGTGCTGCCGCTATTGAAAGCCAGCCAGCAAGCGCGCGGGCAGAGGGCAGATTCTGTTTTTATCCCTAACGCAGGCCCTAGGATGCTGGTCTTGCTCCACTGGCTGGAGTGTTGACCGTACAATCTTATTTTTTCTCAACTGGCTAGTTTAAATGGCCGCACCAAGGTGGAAGGGACAGATGGGGATATTATTAACTAGGTAAGGGGGTTGAGGAATTAGTTGAAGAGAAGAACATGAGTTAAACATTTCCTTTGTTGTCAAGCAGGATGTGAGGAAAAGGAGCCACCAGGAAAAAGAGGCAGGACTGAGAGGCCAGACCTCATGTCTGGGCCCTGGGTGGCAGCGAAGAGCAAACATGAGATCAACCTATGACTAAAGTGATGGGAAACCTTAATGTATTCAATAATGTAGCTAGAGAGGGGACATGACAAGCAAAACTGTCAGTCCTGGTGCTGGCTGCTCTGTCTCGGCCCTTTGCTCACAGGATTTCCTCTCCTGTAGGGGACATGCAGAGCTGTGACAATCCCCACACTGCCCGAACAGAAGGCCCTGGAGTGATCCTGAGGGCCCTGCTGGACCAAGTGTAACCCCTCTACTTGCTGCATGGGAGTCCAGGGGGCCTGGAGGAGGGCAGGGGGAAAGCACTGGGGGGCAGGGGCTAGAGGGAGGCTAAGGACAGCAGCTGGTTACCAGTGTGTGGAAGTATTGAGAAAATCATTGCAGCTACATTAGTGTTGACCAATTGAATATTAGCCCTGCTACAACCCTTCCTTCCTTCTCTCTCTCATTCCCTGAACAATGCGGAGAGACTGCACCATGTGGAAAGAGCCAGGCTGTGGTCGGCCATGGGCCTGAATCCCTGCTGGATGACCTGAAGTAAGCCATTCACTTCTCACAGTCTCAGCTTTTTCACTTATGGAGTGGAGAAAACACTTGCCAGCGCTGTAGGTTTCTTAGGATCAAATGAGATAAGGTGGCTAGAGTGCCTAAGCGTAGGGCCCAGCACATCGCAAGTTCTCTACAAACTGAAGCCACCTGTAAGGTATAGATGCCTGTTGCTCGTGCACAGAGGAACCAGGTGCTTTGTCCTAGGCCCTGCTGAAAATGTGGGCTTTACAATTTGACTGCCAATAGCCATTAAAACACAACCATGCCTGACCTGGGGTGGTGCGGTGAATAAAGCCTCGACCTGGAACAATGAGGTCGCTGGTTCAAAACCCTGGGCTTGCCTGGTCAAGGCACATATGGGAGTTGATGTTTCCTGTTCCTCCACCCCTTCTCCCTCTCTCTCCCTCCTCTCCAAAATAAATAAATAAAATCTGAGAGAAATAATAAATAAAGGGTGAGATGCTACTCAGCTTAAAAAAAAAAAAGCAACCACAATGAGAACATCTGGTTTCCATTGCAATTCTAGTCCCTGTAGTCTTTGAATCTGTTTAGAGTTTCTTTTTTTTCTCCCCTCCAAAACAATCGAAAGCTTTAAACAAAACTTATCATTTCTAAGTGGGCTGAAATGTTCGTTATTTAAAAGCAAACAGGCCCCAGAACAGCATGGAAGAGAGCTCTCTATTTTAGCAAGCTGCCTTTACATTAAATGCTTATTTCATAGCCAACTCGCATTGGTAACGCAGCTGAGACATTTCTCACTGACTTTTCTGGCCCCAATTATCTAATGCTGAGCAAGGCTTTTATGGAAAACATCGCCACAATTTACAATTAATGAGTGAGCTGAGCACTGTCTGTGTCTTTAAAATATGACTCCTCGTCCTATTAATGCTCACTTAGTACTATTTCTCACTTTTATGCATACTATTACAGTAAACAGGCTTATAGTTACATCTCTGTGCCTTTGTCTAATTATTTCCTTAGTAATTCTTAGAAATAGGATGCCCAGGATAAGTAGCATACATATTTTTTAATTGAACACATATCGCCCTCTGAAAAGTTTTTACCAATCTATATTTTTAGCAATAGTGTATGAAAGTATCTTTCGGAGATACCCTCATCAACATTTGAATCTTAACTAGCTTGGTAGGAGGAAATGTCATTCGGTTGTTTTATTTGCATTTCTTCATTTCTGAATTACTTAAGCTTTCTTATGTTTGCTTATTGACCACATGAATCACTTTGTTTGAATCGTTTGCTGATTTTTCTTTAGACTGCTGGCATTTTTACTGAATTATAAGCAGTCTTTAAAATATATATAACATAGCCTGACCAGGCGGTAGTACATTGGATAGAGCATCAGACTGGGATGCAGAGGACCCAGGTTCGAAACCTAAAAGTCACCGGCTTGAGCACAGGCTCACCCATCTTGAGTGCATGCTCACCAGCTTGAGTGTGGGGTCACTGACTCGAACTTGGGATCATAAACATGACCCTAGGATCACTGGCTTGAGCAAGGGTTCACTCACTCTGCTGTAGCCACCCCCCCTGCTTTGACCCATATGGGAAAGCAATCAATAAACACCTTGAACAACTAAGAGCTGCAACAAAGAATTAATGCTTCTCATCTCTCTCCCTTCTTGTCTATCTGTGTCCCTCTCTCTGACTCTCTCTCTGTCTCTGTCACCAAAAATATATATATATATATAAAACATATAAAAATACAAATGAAGAACTCATACAATTATACAGAGAGGGTATTTTAAGGTTTCAGCTATTATTATTATGTCTGGTAGAAAGAAGTTAGAGTCGCCTGACTGGTGGTGGTGCTGTGGATAGAGTGATGACCTGGGATGCCGAGGACCCAGGTTTGAAATGTAGTATCGGAACAGTGAGAAACAAATGTCTTGTCACCCAATCAATCAACTAGCCAAATTAAGAAATTAGAAGTCTTTAATTAGCCAGCTACACAGACCGCATGGAAACCTAAGTCATTCAAATCAATGCATCTCTGAACAGTTTGGGGCTGGCTTTTATAGGAAAAACTACATACCGACTCAGGAATGGGGAGGGGAGAAAGCACAGCAGTAAAACAAAGCAGTGAAACAAGTTTTCGTACAATGTTTATCTATATATCTGCAACTTTGCAAAGCTAGCCCAAGGCCACAGTCTGAGACACCAGCCTCAAGGCTAGGAATAATAAGTTCTGCTAAAAGTCTTTTGTTTTAGAGAAAGTAAGTTTCGGGGGGTTTTTTGCCAAAAATTATTTATGTTAAGAACCTTTCTTTTCCACACTTCAAAACCTCAAGGTCGCTTGACCAGGCGGTGGCGCAGTGGATAGAGCGTCGGACTGGGATGCCGAAGACCCAGGTTCAAGACCGCCAGCTTGAGCCCGGGCCCATCTGGCTTGAGCAAAAGTTCGCCAGCTTGGGCCCAAGGTCGCTGGCTCCAGCAAGGGGTGGCTCGGTCTGCTGAAGGCCCGCGGTCAAGGCACATGTGAGAAAGCAATCAATGAACAACTAAGGTGTTGCGACGGCAAAGAAAAACTAATGATTGATGCTTCTCACCTCTCTCCGTTCCTGTCTATCCCTATCTGTCCCTCTCTCTGACTCTCTCTCTGTCCCTGTAAACAAAACAAACAAACAAACAAAAAACCCTCAAGGTCGCTGACTTGGACAAAGGGTCACTTTAGCTGGAGCCCCCCAGTCAAGGCACATATGAGAACATAATGAAAAACTAAAGTGACAAACTACAAGTTGATGCTTTTTATTTCTCTACCTTCCTCTCTTTCTTTCTCCCCTCCCCCCTTTCTTCCTCTCTTTCTCTTTCTCTCTCAAAAAAAAATAAAAATGAGAAGTTAAAGTCATTTGTGTGTTTTAGTTTCAAATATATTGTTTGGAGTAAATTCAAGATAATTTTGTACTAGTCAACAAGACCTGGCCACAATATTGTGGTTACTACTTCAGGAATAAATTAGGATAAGGCAATGATTTATTAGTTATTAATCTTTGCTCCTCTGGGCAAGTTTAGGAATAAATAAGCAGGCCCTGCCCTTGCTGTAACAACCTTGGGGAAGGGAGTAGGGAAAGACTTTGCTGGTACTTCTCTGCTCTGAATTGATGAGGCCATATAACTAGGGACTGTTATTTCATGGCATGAGCTCCTCCAGTACTGGGCAATGGGAGGCATGGCAGCACTCATCCACCTGGCATTGTCCTGTGTGAGGCTGAGGAGGCGAGGTTGGCAGGAGAGATCAGCAGGCAAGATTCTCCTCAGGGAGATAGGAGGTTGAGAGCAGGATAAGCAGTGAAGGGAGGAAAGCTAATGTGAGCCCCTACACATCTGGCCAGCTTCCTCCAGCTGTGTGCTGGGGCAGTTCACCTATGGGATACAGAACCTCAGAGCTGAGGGAAGGCTGGTGAGGCCTCTGCGGTAGTGACAGAAAATGTGTCCCTTTCTCTGTTAATTAAGTCACCATAGGGGTAAATCTGTACAGGTGCTTAAGTCATGGATTCCTCTCTTTTGTTTCTATGGAGTTACGGAATGTATGACTTTATTTTTCTTTTTATTTCTCATAATTTTCTCAAAAATGAATTGAGATATAATTGGCATATAATGTTATATTAGTTTCAGGTCTATAATATAATGATTCAATATTTGTATATATTGTACAATAATCACTACAATAAGTCTAGTTGACATTCATTACCACACAGTTACACATTTTCTTCTTGTAATAACTTTTTAAAATTATTCTCTCTCTCTTTTTTTTAGAGAGACAGACAGACAGACAGGAAGGAAGAGAGATGAGAAGCATCAGTTCTTCATTGCAGCATCTTAGTTGTTCATTGATTGCTTCCTCATATGTACCTTGACCAGAGGGCTCCAGCTGAGCCAGTGACCCCGTGCTCAAGCCAGCCACCTTTGGGTTCAAGCCAGTGACCATGAGGTCATGTCTATGATCGCACGCTCAAGCTGGCAACTTCAGGGTTTCAAACCTGGGTCCTCAGCATCCCAGGCCGACGCTCTATCCACTGTTCCACACTGCCTGGTCAAACTGCAATAACTTTTAAGATCTACTCTCTTAGCAACTTTTAAAAACACAATAGTGTTCTTAGCTGTACTCATCATGGTGTACATTATACCTCATGACATTTATTTTATAACTGGAAGTTTGCTGTTAATTATTATTCATCATTTAATACATAAAACTTTGTTCCTTTCAACTGGATTATAAAATCCTTCAAGGTAAAATTTCTTTGTAAAATCCTTTATGTTTAGCAGTTTTAAGTTTTATGTACATGTCACACAACTTACTAATATATAATGGAATTTTAAAGAGCAAATAATATTATATAAATTAAATATTTTATTGCTTAACAATCATTTAGTTTCCAGATCTGACCTGACCAGGCAGTGGCGCAGTGGATGGAGCGTCGGACTGGGATGCAGACGACCCAGGTTCGAGATCCTGAGGTCACCAGCTTGAGTGCGGGCCCATCTGGCTTGAGCAAAAGCTCGCCAGTTTGGACCCAAGGTCACTGGCTCCAGCAAGGGATGGCTTGGTCTGCTGTAGCCCCCTGGTCAAGGCACATATGAGAAAGCAATCAATGAACAACTATGGTGTCGCAACGGCAATGAAAAACTAATGATTGATACTTCTCATCTCTCTCCATTCCTATCTGTCTGTCCCTATCTATCCCTCTTCTATCCCTCTCTCTGACTCTCTCTCTGTCCCTGTAAAAAAATAATAAAATAAAAAGAACGCTAGTTTCCAGATCTGTATAATGGGAAGGAAGAAGAGAGAACACATAGGAAGCCAAATGGAAATAAGGTATTCTTCTTAGGTCTTAGACATTACACCAACCCCCTCCTGGAGTAGGGCCAGCCAAACCCGCCCCTCTTCTGGACTGTGTGCAGCCTGTGCTCTCTCTCAGGGCATATTACTTGGAATTATAATGCTGTTTCCTTGAACTTCTCACCCACTGGGTTGTAAATCCTTGAGAATCCTGGGATCCTCAGCAACTTGTGCATGCCTCATACAAAGTAAAGTGCTCAAATGACTATTTAGTGAATGAACGTGAAACTGGTCTTTTAAATTTCTCACATCGTTTCATTCTTTGGCTCCCTACTGCACTGAATGCAAACATCCCTGCCTGGCTTTCAGTGTCACAGTGGGTCCATCCAATAACTCTGTCCCCTTCACTCCTGGCACATACACCCCCTCAACTGGACAATCTGAGAGTCATCCCTGATGCCCACCCTCCTCATTCCTACCTCTTAAACTGCTCTCCAGCCTGGGCTGTCCTCCTCATAGCCAACATTCAAGGACAAATTCAAGATATTCCTCCTACATGAAGTTGTCTATTATGACTCTTTCCAATTTGTTTGTTTGGCAATTATACAGGCCTTGTTTTTCAAAAATAGTCTGATTTCAAGTGTACTTGGTTGGTAATCTTTGATTTGTGTTCTGATATTGTGTTTGTAATCCATGCTCACTAAATTCAGCTGCCGTCATTACTCTTATTGAGTTTTACTCACAATTAGCACACGGCTATTTTCTAATTTTACTTTATTTTGTAAATATATAAGATACAAATAAATAGAATTTTTTGTTCACTTACTGCTGCCTGTGTTTATCAGGTCTTCCCATACAGCCCTGTCTGCCCCAGGGAAATGTATTTTCCTTCTACTCTGTTACTGTGCCATAAGACTCCTAGAATTGTGTTATACTCATAATCAACAATATATTGTCTTAATTAGTTTTCAGTAGTTAAAACATTTTAAAATGATTTCGAGAACAGTTATTAAATAATAATAATAATTGATACTATACTATAAAACATTATATATACATGTATAGTATAGTATAGGCCCTGTCCAGTTGACTCAGTGGTAGAGCGTCAGCCCAGCGTGTGGATGTCCTGGGTTCGATTCCCAGTTAGGGCACATAGGAGAAGCAACTATCTGCTTCTCCACTCTTTCCCCTCTCCCTTCTTGCTCTCTCTCTCTTACCCTCCTGCAGCCAAGGCTCCATTGTAGAAAAGTTGCCTGGGGCACTGAGGATGGCACCATGGCTTCCGCCTCAGGCGCTAAAAATGGCTCTGGTTGCAATGGAGCAATAGCCCCAGATGGACAGAGCATCATCCCCTAGTGGGCTTACTGGGTAGATCCCAGTCGGGCACATGCGGGAGTCTGTCTCTCTGCCTCTCCACTTCTCACTT
The DNA here is from genome assembly GCA_037038555.1 of Rhynchonycteris naso. Lineage (NCBI taxonomy): Eukaryota > Metazoa > Chordata > Mammalia > Chiroptera > Emballonuridae > Rhynchonycteris > Rhynchonycteris naso. The sequence goes on along the minus strand of CM072997.1, from coordinate 36,762,747 downwards.
AAGAAAAAAAAACAAAAACAAAAAAAAGAAAAAGAAAAAAAGGTTATAAAGGAAAAATTGATCTTACCCCACTAACAGGATTTGTATTCATTCTTAATCAATGAAGGCCAAAATAATGGGATTTCATTTTGTTTCAGAATCAGAGGGTCCTACAATAGGAAGGGAACTTCAGAGCTATTTACTCCAACACCCTGAGTCAATAGCCAAATCCCCACCTGCAGCTGCACCACAGAGTGTTGCAGCAAAACAGTGACAGGGAAGAGCCCCTCCTCTGAAGGCAACTCAGTTAGAAAGTGCTTCCTTATGCTGATACAAAATCAGTTTCCCTGCAACTCCCCCTTACTCATCCTAGTACTACCCATTGGGACCAAACAGAACAAGTCTAATTCTTCCATATGGCAGCACTTCTAGTATTTGGAGACAGTTATGATGGCCTCTCCCATCCTTCCCCTGCCCCACCTTCTGTAGACTATCTCTCCAAATTCCTCATATGGTGGTCATTTGTCATCTGTGTTTGGGTGGGTTTTTTTGGGTGTTTTTTTTGTTGTTGTTCCTGTTCAAGAATGTTTATTCATTGTCTGCAATAGCAAAAAGGTGGAAGCAACACAAATTTTCCTCAACAGGGAACTAGTCAAATAAATTGCATAGTCATAAATAAAACTCAATGCTGTGTTGTTTTTTCCTGAATATGATGTTTTTCCACATTCCTCAAAGGGTGGGCCTACAATACTCTTGATTAGGGGTTGCATATTCAGATACTTCCCCAGACCAGCCCCTAACTAAAGGTAAGTGTGTGTCAACAGACTAGTGTAAACACATAAGGAGTGGTAGAGGCTAAACTTAAGTGCTGACTAAAGGCTTTCATATTAACAACTTTCAACCTACAAGGTCCTGGTCGGGTAAATCAACTGGTTAGAGCATCGTCCCGATCCATCAAGCTTATAGGTTTGATACCCGGTCAGGGCACATACAAGAATCAGCAAACAAATTCATAAACAAGTGGAACAACAAAGTGCTGTTTCTCTCTTCCTCTCTCTCTCTTTCTTTCTCTCTCTCTCTCCCCCTTTTGCTCTAAAAGAAATAAATAAAAATTTAGAAAGAAAAACTTTCAAACTACAAGTGCTGGCCAAATAACATTGGGTCATGTGTGTCATATTTGTCCTTCTAAGCCACCAGTTATCTAAGGTAAAGCTAACTGTCACCTCCCTCAAACTAAAGAGGCAGCTGACATTACTGTATATTACACTAGTTATTATATGTGTTTGTGTATGTATAATGTTATACATAATATTTTGCCATATATATGTTCTACATAATATATAAATTTATAACTAGCTTTATATTACAATATAATTATAACTTTTATGTATGTATTATGTAATTTATATATTATATAAATGTTGAATTTTACCTGAGCCCTATGATCTTGAAAAAACAATGAAGTTTAAGAAACCTCCCCTCTTGATATACAGATGGTCAATGGACATATGGAAAGATGCTCAAAGTCACTAAGTATCAGTGAAATGCAAATTAAAACCACAATGAGATATCACTTCACACCTGTCAGAATGGCTATCAGCAAACAGCAAGTGCTGGTGAGGATGTGGAGAAAAGGGAACCCTCGTTTACTGTATAGGTGGGAATGCAGATTGGTGCAGCCACAGTGGAAAGTAGTATGGAGTTACCTCACAAATTTAAAAATGAAAATGCTTTATGATCCAGTGATTCCACTTCTAGGACTATATCTAAAAAACCTGACACAATTATTTGTTTGTTTGTCTGTTTGTCTGATGGTTTTAAGCTAGAGAGAGAGACAGACAGAGAGACAAAGAGAGGGACAGACAGAAACAGACAGATAGGAAGGGAGAGAGATGGGAAGCATCAGTTCTTCATTGTGGCACCTGAGTTGTTCATTGATTGCTTTCTCATCAGGGGGCTCCAACTGAACCAGTGAGCCCTTGCTCAAGCCAGCAACCTCGGGCTCAAGCCAGCAACCATGGGGCCTTGTCTATGATCCCATGCTCGAGCTGGCAACCCCACACTCAAGTTGGTGAGCCTGTATTCAAGCCGGTGACCTTGGGGTTTCAAACCTGGGTCTCTGCATTTCAGGCCAATGCTCTATCCACTGTGCCACCACCTGGTCAGGCAAACTTGAAAGAATACATGCACCCCTATGCTCTTTGCAGTTTATTTACAATAGCCAAGATCTGGAAACAGCCCAAGTAGTCATCAGTAGGTGAATGGATAATGTGGTACATTTACACAATGAAATATTGCATGGTCATAAAGAAGAAGGAAATCTTACCTTTTGTAACAGCATGGATGGACATGAAGAGCATTATGCTAAGTGAAATAAGCCAGCCAGAGAAAAACAAATACCATATGATTTCACTTATTTGTGGAATCAAATGAACAAAATAATTTAACAGACAAAATAGAAACAGAAGCATAGATACATAGAATAGACTGACAGCCATCAGAAGGGAAGGGGTTGGGGGACTGGGTAAAAGAATTGTAAAGGGATTAAGAAAACAAAAACAAACAAACAAACTATATATATATATCAGACACAGACAACAGTGTGGTGATAGCCAAAGGGAAGGGCGGGGGGGGGTAGAAGTGGACAAAGGGGGGATAAATGGAATGAAAAGAGACTCTACTTTGGTCAATGGGTACATGGTACAGTGTGCAGATGAGGTTTTACTGAGCTGTACACTTCAAACCTGTAGGGTTTTGTTAACTCATGTCACCCCAATAAATTCCATTTAAAAAAAAGAAAGAAAAATAAACCTCCCCTTTTTATGTTCTGGAGAACAGTTTACTGCAAAGAACCACTTTTGCTCTTATGACTTCGATAAGACTCACAGATGCACCCATTATTTACAAGGCGTAACAAAATGTGAGAGACAGGCAGGGCCCAGGTCATATAGGTCCTAAAAAGCCACTGCAAAGAATGAGTCGAAGCCACTGGAGGACTGAGAACAGAAGCATGACACGGTCTACATTTTATTTTGTAGGGTCACTCCGGTTGTTGCTGTGAACAAACTGAATATAGTGAGAGGAACCAAAGATGTCCTTCTTCTGTGTGCCTTTGTTGTGTCTCTTTTACAACTCAGATAAGAACCTTTTAAAAGTTCTTAAATATTTCAGCACCAATGAAATGGATGGGATTAGTCAAATATCCAATCAAAGATGCATGAGCTTTAGAATAGTTGCTTCAAAAGTTAATGTAAAGTTCACCCACCCATGAAATGTGAAATGCTAGGTTGAAAATTACTTCCAGCTGTTCATGAAGATATATGTACCAGAAAACGAATGCAGTTCTGCGCATGTCAGAACCCTGGAGGCAAGCAGCCGGGGTTAGTCTTAACAATGCTTCCTTTAACAAAAAAAGCTTCTTTTAAGAAAGAGGTGCCAATGACCATTTCAAAGAAAACTATATGGAAATCAAAAGGCTAGTACACAAGTAAAGAAGCAAGGGTAAATAATATAGTAAAAATGTCTGCATTTTAGGTATGCTTTATGTGCTATTAACAGTAAAAATTATACTTATAAATATATCAAGTCGATACTCTGTTGTATGATACACTGCTAGTGACAGCACACAATACACCACGTTCTGCCTTACTGACAGAACACTGGTTTGGTTCAGACAAGCAATGTACCCAGTCTCAGGTGGATCAAAACTGGTCTAAACAAATCATAATAATCCTTCCTTGCTTTTCCACCTTTCTACACAAGTGACGGTGGCCATGAGGCCAATGAGGCAAAAGCAGACATTTGCTTGGGAGTATGGTCTGAGAAAGCTTCAGCTTTCCTGGTAAAAAGGGTTGGACACACCTGGCCTCCCTTGTACCCCCTCATTCCTGCTCTGTATTTGGCATGTTGGGTACTATTTGAAGTACCCGCAACTATGAGGGAAAGGCCGAGTTTACTAGCATGCTGGCCAACTCTTTAACCACCAACCCAACATCATCAGATGTTTATTTCAGACTTCTTGTTAACTAAGAAATTGAAACCCATGTGTTAAAGTCTCTGGAAACTGTGTTTTCTATTACTTGTGATCAAATACATTTTTAATCAAGACCCTTTAAAACACCAATACTCTATCTAGGGAAATAAAATATACATCATTATCACTTATAATCTAAAGTAACAAAACAGACCTGTGGTGGCGCAGTGGATAAAGCATCGATCTGGAATGCTAAGGTCACTGGTTCGAAACCCCTGGCTTGCCCCGGTCAAGGCACATATGAAAAGCAACTACTCCTCCTGCCACTGCTGAAATCAATAAATAAAACCTTAAATAAATAAATAAAGTGAACAAAATATGCTTGTCCATGTTCAGGAATAACTGGGAAAGCTGCCCTGACCCGATAGCTCAGTTGGTTGGAGCATTGTCCCTAAGTGCAGAGGTTGCCGGTTCGGTCCCTGATTGGGGCACATGGAGGAACAGATGTTCCTGTCTCTCTCCTGTTCTCTCCATCTTCTCTTTAAAATCAATAAAAAATAAACATTTTAAAAATAATAAGCCCGACCAGGCAGTGGTACAGTAGGTAGGGCATCGGACTGGGACATGGAGGACCCAGGTTTGAAACCCCAACGTCGCCAGTTTGAGCGCAGTTTCATCTGGTTTGAGCACGGGCTCACCAGTTTGAACGTGGGATCATAGACATGACCCCGTTGTTGCTGGCTTGAGTCCAAAGGTCGCTGGCTTGAGCAAGGGGTCACTCACTCTATTATAGCCCCACCCCCCAAGTCCACGCACATATGAGAAAGCAATCAATGAACAACTAAGGAGCCGCAACAAAGAATTGATGCTTCTTATTTCTCTCCCTTCCTGCCTGTCCCTATCTGTCCTCCTCTGTTTCTGTCACAAAAATAATAATAATAATTGGGAAAGCTCACTTGTACTAACTAATCCATTCAGAATATCATCATGGAGCATCTACCCTGGTCTCTAGACTTCTCTCAGATTTGTTCTGGCTTAATTGTTTTAAGTGTCTATTGGGAAACTAACTAACTAAACTATCGTGGAAGTGTACTGCCAGGCTGAATAGGGAGAAAGTACCTGGTGTAGAGATTGACAAACCTAAGAATGAACTTTGAGCTGCATTGACTAGGTTGGCAAGTTTAAGTACTAGTACTTTGACAGCAACCAGCCACATACCAGCCCCTCTCTATGCTTGGAATTCCAAGTCTGATTCTAGATTTGTGAAGAAAGGACCTCCGGGACAAGAACATTCACTTTGATTAGCTCAGAACTAGAATGAAGAAGTGCAGAAAATTTCTGAATATAAAACACACGTCACATATATGCTACTGTCTCTTGTGCCAAGTGAAAAATACTCAGAAGGATATTAGTGGACCTATTACATATTAGCATTTGGTTTCTTTTACCTGATTGGTATGGAAGGTAAAAAGGTACACCTTGGTTCAAGGCTGCCTTTTCTTCCTCCCTCCCTCCCTCCCTCCCTCCCTCCCTTCCTTCCTTCCTTTCCTCCTTCCCTCCCTCCCTCCCTTCCTCCCTCCTTCCCTCCCTTCCTCCCTTTCTTCTTTCTTCCCTCCCTCTTTCTCCCTCCTTCTCTCACAGGATCTGTAAAGTGTTTGGTTTTCTAACTGTCGATCACACAGTGCTCTCATGGCTCATGTTACTGCCTTCCAACTTCCAACCCCTCTTCCCACCTCTACTTTTAAATGAAAAATAAAGCAAAATTTAAAAAGGAACCCATTTGGAATTTATTTTCCTCTCTCTGTAGCAGGTGTTAAATTCAAACTTTTAAAATAAGGAAATATTAAAATAGCTTCTCTTTATCCCAGAGCAACTACCCCTGCATTCAAAATCCTAATCTCAGGAGAAAACATCACTGTTTTTTTTATTATTATTATTCAGAGCACAGACAAAAGACTGTGTGGCTCAGTGCTGACTCAGTCATTTCCCATTGTGGCCTTCGGCGGGCAAAGTTGACTCTCTCGACAGACTGGGCTGTGTGGCTCTAGGACAGAAGCCAATCTCCCTTGCGCACGTGATAACAGCAGATCCGCCCTTTACACAGCCCAGTCTTGGTCTGTTTGGACCCCATAAACTCTGCTGGCCTCACCCGGACAATTCCCTGAGGCCCTGCTCCATCACAAAGGTGTCCAAGCACCCATCAGGTGACAGCTAGACTTGGTACACCCAGGGACATTTGCTGAGTGGCCTCAGACCCAGCACTGGCACTGAGTTTAAACCTGTATTAATCTGGTGAACAATATTTGCCCTTTCCTGGTGACTCACTGAGAACCTACCTCAAAGGTTCTTTCAGTGACTGAGTCTCACAGGCAGCCGGCAGACAGAGGCAAGTGGAGGCAGATCTCGGGGTGACTTGGGACTCTTGCTGATCTGCCCCTGGGATGAAAGTCAGGGCTAGTGCACAGCTTGGTCCTTCCCATGCACACCCAGGCACAACAGAGGCAGCCACCAACTGTGGGTCTCTTTCTTTTTTCTTTTAAAGACTTTTTTTAAATTTTTTATTTTATTTATTTTAGAGAGGACACACTGAGAGAGAGAGAGAGAGAGAGAGAGAGAGAGAGAAAGGGGGGAGGAGCTGGAAGCATCAACTCCCATATGTGCCTTGACCAGACCAGTGCAGGGTTTTGAACTGGCAACCTCAGTGCTCCCAGGTCGACGCCTTATCCACTGCACCACCACAGGTCAGGCTGTGGGTCTCTTGTAATACCAAACATGTTGTCCAGGGGCAATCACAGGCAGTGTCTGACACTGTCCTACACCAGAGTCGCTCCCAAGAGTCCCAGAACAAATACACCCAGTGGCCAGCTTTAGACAACATCAGAGCACAATCCAATAAACTTCACAAGTGGCATATCCAAAGGGACATCTCAGCAGGCACCAGACCCTGCTGAGTCAAATTCCACTTTGTGTGGTCAGTGTTGGGCAGATAAAATATATTATACTCACTTTGTTAAAGATGGTGCTGCCCACATGGAAGTTCGTTGATATTAATGTGTGCTCTGGGACAGGCTGTGGGCAGGCCGGGTCGTTGTAGCCTAAGGCTTAGTTTTAAGAGTAAGCTCTTCCCCACACCCTTGATTGATTGGATGATGTAGGGTGGTGCACTCTCATGAGGAATCCTCCCATTATGCCTCAGATGGGTGACTTTGTATCAGAGATTTTCTTGTTTGTAAATTGGATTAAGGGTTTGGATTTTTACAATATAAAGTGGGACGGACCAGTAGCTTGCTCTCTCTCAGTTCCTTGGATTAGAGAGGATAGCAGAGTAAGGCCACATGGAGGCCACGTGGAGAGGAGAAGCAGCCAAGATGGCAGGATGCTGAGGAAGAAGCCAGTCTGTTAAGAGTTTGAGCTGGAGGAGATGGGGAACAGAAGTGAATAAGTCTGGTGAGCTAGAAACCTTTGATTTTAGGAAACTCGGATAACTCTGTAGCTTTGTGAGCACTGAATGTGTGGGTTTTGGAGCCCAGTGTGTGTTTTTGCTTGCCCGCCGGGTGCAAGCTAGAATTAAAGCTGATGACTCACCAGTTTTTGGCTCCTGTGTTTCATTACCGACTGTTCGAATCTAATGCGAACCTGCACGGGTCAGGTGGCTGTGACCCTGACTGCGGCTACTGGCTTTACAGTCAGCACCTGCACAGCAGCTCAAACACTGTGAATGAGATTGATCCTCATATTCAGATAGTTTAAGGGTCAACCCCATGCATGAATAGGCCAATAGCAATCAATACTCAATTACAACAGAAGGGCCCTGTTGGGCAGATAAAATATATTATGCTCACTATGTTAAAGATGGCGCTGCCCACATGGAAGTTCATTGATATTAATGTGTGTTCTAGAACAGGCTGTGGGCAGCCTGGGTCGTTATAGCCTAAGGCTTAGTTTTAAGAGTAAGCTCTTCCCCACACACTTGACTGATTGGATGATGTAGGGTGGTGCACTCTCCTGAAGAATCCCATTATACAGAGACTTCCTTGTTTATATAATTGGATTAAAGGTTTTGATTCTACGGTATAAAGTGGGAGAGACCAGTAGCTTGATCTCTCTCTCTTGGTGCTTGGTTCCTGAGGTATTAGAGAGGAGAGCAGATTAAGGCCATGTGGAGAAGTAGCCAAGATGGCAGAGTGCTGAGGAAGAAGCCAGTTTGTTAAGAGTTTGTGCTGGAGGAGATGGGGAACAGAGGTGAATAAGTCTGGTGAGCTAGAAACCTTTGATTCTAGGAAACTCGGATAAGTCAGTAGCTTTGTGAGCACTGAATGTGTGGGTTTTGGAGCCCAGTGTGTGTTTTTGCTTGCCCGCTGGGTGCAAGCTAGAATTAAAGCTGATGGCTCACCAGTTCTTGGCTCCTGTGTTTCATTACCGACTGTTCAAATCTAACGTGAACCTGCGTGGGTCGGGCTGCTGTGATAGTGGCTGCGACTACTGGCCTTATATTTGGCATAGTCTGTGGCAGGATTCGATACAGATCGGCATGGAACCACTACCACCTTTGAGTGGTGGAGTAGAGGACTGGCTGCTGTTATGGTTTCCCATAGCTGTTTTTTGGGGGACTGTAGGCTGGCTGACTTTTACAGCCATGTGTGAGGAAACTGAGAACTCTATGAAAGAGGCTGCCCAGGACCTGCAAACTGAGCAGTGGAAGGAGCTGGAGGAAACGTGGGAGAAAGAGATGCCGACCCTGGAGTTGGAGGAAGCACGGGAGGAGGCTGACCAGGTTCGTGAGATTCACCTGGAAATGGAGCAGATGCTGGAGAAGGAATCACAGGTTTGTGAAATGGAGATTGCTCTGGATGTTGTGGAGAGCCACCAATGGCATGAGACCAGGCCTGAGGCCGGGGCTGGAGCTGCAAGACCTGCTGAGCAGAAGGCGATGGTAGCCCGGGACTCGAGCCCAGCAGCAGGAGCTGATGTTTTCAGTTCCTCTTTGGAGGATGAGGAGAATTGGTCTGGAATTGTGATCCGCAGCCTCCAGAAGGTGAGAGCCCAGCAGCAAGGAGTAGCTACACTGCTGGTAGGTCTGCGATTTTGGGACATAGGGGTGTATGCCATCATGCTCCCCAGAGCAGAGATGGAAATGCTGACTGCCATTGCCACATGCTTTTCTTTAGGACAGTGTGAGACTTGCCATGATGGCAGGAATGAGGGGGGAGGCTAAAGCCCTATGTGTGTGGACTGATTTCCTGGACTATGACCGGATGGGCACAAACTCCTTTGTTGAATGGATTTACGGATTTTGGACAATGTGAAATACCCTGATGGGGGTCGGGGGTGGCTTTGCTGGAGGCCCTCCTGCCCCGGGAAGCTTTTCCCATGGCTAGAGAAAAGGCTGAGGACATTTCGCGCTTTTGGCAAAGTGCTCAGAGACTGGTGAAATGTATTTGTAATTGTTGAATTTGTATGATTTGTGCTATTACTGTAATTTGTGTAATGTACTTAATTTCCTTGTATAAGAATGCCGGTGGTGTAGATTGTGGGTAGTAAAGTGAGCATAAGGGTGGATTGTTGGGCAGATAAAATATATTATGCTCACTTTGTTAAAGATGGCGCTGCCCACATGGAAGTTCATTGATATTAATGTGTGTTCTAGAACAGGCTGTGGGCAGCCTGGGTCGTTATAGCCTAAGGCTTAGTTTTAAGAGTAAGCTCTTCCCCACACACTTGACTGATTGGATGATGTAGGGTGGTGCACTCTCCTGAAGAATCCCATTATACAGAGACTTCCTTGTTTATATAATTGGATTAAAGGTTTTGATTCTAAGGTATAAAGTGGGAGAGACCAGTAGCTTGATCTCTCTCTCTTGGTGCTTGGTCGCTGAGGTATTAGAGAGGAGAGCAGATTAAGGCCATGTGGAGGAGAAGTAGCCAAGATGGCAGAGTGCTGAGGAAGAAGCCAGTTTGTTAAGAGTTTGTGCTGGAGGAGATGGGGAACAGAGGTGAATAAGTCTGGTGAGCTAGAAACCTTTGATTCTAGGAAACTCGGATAAGTCAGTAGCTTTGTGAGCACTGAATGTGTGGGTTTTGGAGCCCAGTGTGTGTTTTTGCTTGCCTGCCGGGTGCAAGCTAGAATTAAAGCTGATGGCTCACCAGTTCATGGCTCCATTGTTTTATTACCGACTGTTCGAATCTAATGCGAACCTGCGTGGGTCGGGTGGCTGTGATCCCGGCCCTGACTACATGGCCCTTTACAGGCCCATATAACCCACACAAGGGACATACTTGAGCACCCAGCTCAGGTGAGAATGGAGACAGCACCATTGGACCCCATAGGACACCTATTACATAAGACCACCCTACCATGACTGGGAGTCATAGGAGAGCTATCTAATACACAGAAAAAATACAAACAAATTCTGTAAAGCCAGTAGTCGAGGCCATTCACATGTAGGTTCGCATGAGATTCAGACAGTCGGTAATGAAACAACGGAGCCAAGAACTGGTGAGCCATCAGCTTCAATTCTAGCTTGCACCCGGCGGGCAAGCAAAAACACACACTGGGCTCCGAAACCCACTCAATTCAGTGCTCACAAAGCTACTGACTTATCCGAGTTTCCTAGAATCAAAGGCTTCTAGTTCACCAGTCTTATTCACCTCTGTTCCCCATCTCCTCTCTGCACAAACTCTGCACTAACTGGCTTCGTCCTCAGCACTCCGCCATCTTGGCTGCTTCTCCTGGCCTTCATGTGGCCTTAATATACTCTCCTCTCTAATACTAATCTCAGGAACCGAGAGAGAGCAAGCTCCCGGTCTGCCCCACTTTATAGTGCAGAAATCCAAACCTTCAATCCAATCTACAAACAAGGAAGTCTCTGATACAAAGTCACTTATCTGAGGCATAATGGGATTCCTCAGGAGAGTGCACCACCCACATCATCTAATCAGTCAAGCGTGTGGGGGAAAGCTTACTCTTAAAACTAAGCCTTAGGCTATAACGACCTAGCCTGTTTACAGCCTGTCCCCCACACCCATCCCAAGCATAAGGGCAACTAATATCACCTGGGTGATGGGCTTCCATGTGGGCAGCACCATCTTTAACAAAGTGAGTATAATATATTTTATCTGCCCAACAGATTCATAGATAAGGAACAGGTTGACAACTGTTAGAAGGGAGAGGAGTTGAAGGGCTGGGTTAAAAGAAGAAGGAATAAAAAGGTATGGTGACTACCAGAGGGAAGGGGGTGAGGGTAGAAGAGGGTAAAGGAGGGACAAATGGTGATGGAGAGAGATTGATTTGGGGTGGTGAATACACAATACAATATGCAGATGATGTATCATAGAATTGTACACCTGAAACCTGTATAATTTTACTAACCAATGTCACCCTGTTGGTCAAATAAATTTGTAAATATGATATATATGTTTGCTCGCTTATAATTTGCTTTGGGTGTGGGGAACAGGCTGTAAGCAGGCAGGGTCATTATAGCCTAAGGCTTAGTTTTAAGACTAAGCTTTTCCCCACACCCTTGACTATTGCATAATAGGGGGTGGTGCACTATCATGAGGAATCCCATTATGGCTCAGATAAGTGGCTTTGTATCAGAGATTTCCTTGTTTGTATATTGGCTTAAAGGTTTTGATTTCTACACTATAAAATGGGGCAGACTAGGAGCTTGCTCTCTCTCGGTTCCTGAGATTAGCATTAGAGAGGAGAGCAGAGAAAGGCCACATGGAGGGGAGAAGCAGCCAAGATGGTGGAGTGCTGAAGGAAAAGCCAGTTTGTGCAGAGTTTGTACAGAGAGAAGGAGATGGGAACCAGAGGTGAATAAGGCTAGTGAGCTAGAAACTTTTGATTCTAGGAAACTCGGATAAGTCAGTGGCTTTGGGAGCCCTGAATGGAAAGGGAAGTGTTTTCCCACTGTGTGTATTTCTTGCCTGCTGGGTGCAAGCTAGGATTAAAGCTAATGTCCCACCAGTTCTTGGCTCCATTGTTTCATTACCGTCTGTCCGAATCAAATGCGAACTTGCATGGGCCAGGCGGCTGTGATGGTGGTCCTAGCTACTGGCTTTACACACCGCAATAAATTCAATTAAAACAAAAAATCTCTCTGAGTCTCAGTTTACTCATCTGAGGGTTTTAAATGAAAGAATCCTAAAGAGTCAACAAACTGCCTCAAAAATTCAAATTTAAAACCATTGACCATTTTATGAGAAAAGTCACTTTCCCTCATTTTTTCCGTTTCTTTTCTCAGTAACCAGGGGTTAGTTTATTAATTTGGTTTTATGATGAGTTTGTTGCTAATCTCAGACAGTTGGGACAAAAGTTCTCTTGTTAAAGACATGTTTGAGAAGTGGCCCCTTTTAATTTGGCTATGTGGAGAGCTTCACATGACAGATATGTATTAGTACTTCTGCACATTCTCTCCCCTGCCCCATCTTTTTTGCTCTCTCTCTCCGTCCCATACACACCCACACATGTATGATCCTTTTAGCTAATTCAGTTTTCCAAACTGAGATCAGTTTAGACTCTCTTTTGTTCTTTAAGTGAGAGGAGGGGAGATAGAGAGATAGACTCCTGCGTGCACCCTGACCGGGATCTACCTGGCAACCCCTGTCTGGGGTTGATGCTTGAATTGACCGAGATATACTCAGCACCTGAGGCTGATGCTTGGCTGAGAGAGGGGAAGAGAGAGAAAAGGAGGAGAGGGAGAAGAAGAGAAGCAAATGATTGCTTTTCCTGTGTGCTCTGACCAGGGATCGAACTTGGGACATCTGCATACCGGGCCAATGCTCTATTCACTGAGCCAACTGGCTGGGCTAGTTTGGATTTCTGTCTTGCCTAGCAGCTCCCTCTGATTCACTCACGTCCACCTTGTTTCTTTATTCACACTCTCTGATAGATGACATTACTTCGCAGCCCTCAGGCTGCAGATCCCTATGGATGGAATGTCTTGAGTTCCAAGCAGGTGTCTTTCTAGACAACCTAACTAGAGCCTTCCTACAACAAACAGTGGAGGATTGGGAGAGAAAATGAAGGATTAAAGAGGACTTTCTTAGCTCTTTCTCCTTAAAGACTAGAGTTGTAAACAAGAGTCCTTTCCCACTTAGTCATGGCCACCAGAGTGGAGGACGAGAAAAAGTGAGATCCAAGTCCACACAACGCCTTTTTAACTCCAGAGAATGTCTGAGGCCATTTACGTAAAACTTATTTAAATTTTACAGCTCATTTTTACAGCATTCTGAGCCTCTGATTCTCCTCGATTTTGTCATATTTCAACAAATGACAGGTGATTCTGTTGTTAAGCTGCCTAGAGAACAGAAACATTTGCTCAAGAGGACAAGAAGCCAGGGAACATAGGATTGGTTCTGTTTCTCATCATTATCTTCTCAAAACATCTAGCACTTCTTTTTTCTTCTTCTGTGTGGGGAAGCTTGAAGCTTTAAAGAGCCACATGGTTTTCATTTCCTGGCCTCCTCCCTTGCACCCCAAGCACACCCCCCCCACACACACACCCCACACCTCCCCACACCCCCCACACACGCACCCCCCCCCACACACACACAGACACACAAGGGCCCCATTCGCTGTTTGCAGACTCAAGACACTGTCACTTGTACATTTTTCACTGAAGCAAATGAGGCATAAAAAGTCAATACTCTGCATTGCATATCAGCTCAAATAATAACCCGCTGCCTGCAGGGCCCATGTGTTCCCTGGGTTTGTACTAACCTTTACATTTGTTCAGATCTTCACAGCTTACAAAGCACTTTCACATACAAATCTGGAATCTTGGAATCCTCACCCTAGGCTGAAAAGAGGACACACCCTTCTCTTCACCTTACAGACAGGCAAGTGGCTGTGTGAAGAGGTGAGGTGACTTGCCAAGGTCACATAAGTCACTGGCAGACCCAGGATTCCAACTCCAGCCTCTGACTCCAGGTCCAGAGTTCATTTTTTCCCCCACAGCTACAACCTGTGAAGGTTCTCTTGTTAGATTGGAGATGTAAGGCCAGTAGCCATGGCCACCATCACAGCAGCCTGGCCAATGCAGGTTCACATTAGATCCGAACAGATGGTAATGAAACAACGGAGCCAAGAACTGGTGGGCCATCATCTTTAATCCTAGCTTGCACCTGGCAGGCAAGTAAAAACACACACTGGGTTCCAAAACCCACGCATTCAGTGCTCACAAAGCTACTGACTTATCCGAGTTTCCTAGCATCAAAGGTTTCTAGCTCACCAACCTTATTCACCTCTGTTCCCATCTCCTTCTCTCTGCACAAACTGGCTTCTCCCTCAGCACTCCATCTTGGCTGCTTCTCCTGGCCTCCTCCAAGTGGCCTTTCTCTGCTCTCCTCTCTCTGGGCTCTTCCTAAAATGTAATCACTCTTCCCCTGGAACAACGTGATTTCTCCCTTTAAAACCTTTTGGCGCAAAAGCCCTCCCCCAATACATATTAACATAATCACGCCCATCCCAAGCAAGAAGGGCAACTAATATCATCAACTGGGTGACGGGCTTCCACGTGGGCAGCACTATCTTTAACGAAGTGAGCATAATATATTTTATCTGCCCAACAGGAGACATGCATGAATCGGTCTGACTGGGCAATGCTGGCTCCAGAAAAGGTTTTTTTGGGGCATGCACCATGAAGGGTGCTAAGAACCAGGCTGAGGAGCCAGGCAGCTTATATGTGAACCTGGGCTCTGCCTCCTAATAGCTGTGTAATACTGCAAAATTACTGGGGGTTCCTCTCACATGTGCTTCATGTGAATCATACCCCTGCGTGAATGTTGTCCTAGAGGTATTCAGTGTGGCTATCCTGGGAATTACCTGACCTTCTTGTGACTCAGTAGTCCCATCTGAGAATTGGGCACAATGACACCTACTTCCAAGGCTGTTGTGACAACTGAAGCACATAAAGACCATATAAATCCTGGTCAAGTAGCAGACCTCAAACTGCTCTGTCCCTTTTGAAGATTGTTCCCCTCATCCCCACCTCCTTGGTTATGTCTCCATTCACTTCCCATTCTGTGGTAATGTTTGCCTCTAATGAAAATCTTCCCCTCATATCTTCCACAATATCTGTGACTCCCAAGACACCCCATAATCCCCATTATGGCAGTCTGCCATTAACAATGTAGGGGACAAACAGGCCTAAGACATCCCCTCTCTGAGTCTCATCTAATTCATCTGCAAGGAGAGGTTTCTTAACATCTGTTTTGTCAATTAAGAAAATTGCTATCTCTACCAATAGAATAAATAATGTTAAGCTGCTATGCAAAAAAAAAAAAAGGTGAAGTCAATGTAAGAGGCCCTGAGTTATTATTGAAAGAAATGGCCAGACTCTTATTAATTGCCAAGAACCCAGTTTTAAAATCTGCCTCTGAACAAACAGAACCTATCAGACAGAAACGGGGGATAGAGGTCTACCCACCTGCACAGCTGGAAAGTGCTGTGTAATGAAGGCACTGCAGCAATGCTGGCATCAGGAACAAGAGGGAACTGGGCTGAACCACCCTGGGGTTTCAAAAGTAAGAGGGAGAAGGACATCAGAGAACCTTAGGATTCCCTGCTGACTCCTTTTGTATTCCTGGTTTCACACTGACCTTGTAAGCTGAAACCAGACCCAGCCCACCAGTATGTCTCTTACCTATGCAAACTACCAGGCAATCACACAAATCTTTCTTTTTTTAAAAGAGAGAGAGAGAAGAAGGGAGAAAAATTAGAAGCATCAACTCAAGTTATTGCACTTTAGTTGTTCATTGATTGCTTTCTCATGTGTGCCTTGACTGGAGGAGTTCCAGCCGAGCCAGTGATCACTTGCTCAAGCCAGTGACATTGGGCTCCAAGCCAGTGAGCTTGGGCTTCAAGCCAGAAACCTTTGGACTCAAGCCAGCAACCATGGGATCATGATCCCATGCTCAAGCTGGCAATGTCAGGGTCTTGAACCTGGGTCCTCAGCATCCCAGGCTGACGCTCTGTCCACTGTGCCGTCAGCTGGTCAGGTGGTACAATTTTAAATAATGGAATATGAACAGAGTCCCTAAAGTTAGGTGTGGTATGGCATATGCCCAGCCTGATCATGTTTCCGAGGACAAATGCCTCACTTGTGTGTATTTACAAGTGAATGTAATACACAACTTGGAAAGCCCTCTGGAGAACTTCCATGTGATCAGGACAGAGATAGGTGTTCATTCAATTTCAAACACACTTACTGGCCAGCTGCCTGCCATGAGCCAGGCCCTGCACTGGGCACTAGAGTTAAAAAGCTATGTGGGGCCTGACCTGTGGTGGCGCAGTGGATAAAGTGTCGACCTGGGAACACTGAGGTCGCCAGTTCAAAACCCTGCACTGGTCTGGTCAAGGCACATATGGGAGTTGATGCTTCCAGCTCCTCCCCCCTTTCTCTCTTTTTCTCTCTCACTCTGTGTCTCCTCTCTAAAATGAATAAAAAAATAAAATAAAATAAAAAGCTATGTGGGGCATGAGACTGGCCCACAAGGACTTGTGCCATGATGGGTGGGGGAGTGACGATTTAGGCTCTGGCTATTTGCTTTCATTATTATCTCACTTGCTTTCTTTTTTATTTCCCCTTATTCATTTTGTCTTCTTTTTCCTCAAGGTGGGTGAGTGGAAGATAGATCCAGCATCTGGTAGCAATTTGTGCGTGTGTGTGCGTGTGTGTGTGTAATTTTTAATTTGTATACCTTGACACTCTCCCGAATATCAGCTGGAAATATCTCATACCCTAGCATCATTTTACAAGTTGTTGGTAAAAAATAAGTGTCCACCTCTTTAAGACTTTGTAATTGTGAAATAATAGAAATATATACATTAACCTCTACCCTCAGTTCCTGGCAGAGCTCCTAAGTTCCTTGAAATTTTCTGGCTGATTAGAGCATCTTTTGTTCTTATGAGACAATGCTTGGTGGGTCCCTGGAGGGGCGCTGGTTCAGAAAGAACAAGCCAGGATGGGGGGCTTGGGACTTCCAGGCCCACCGCCTATCCTCCAGGAAAGGGAGAGGGGATGTAAGTGGAGGTAATGATCGATCAGACCCCTGTGATGAAGCCTCTGTATAAGTGCCAAATGTATGGGGCTTGGGGATCTTCCGGGTGGTGACACAGGGAGGTGCCGAGTGCACCCGGAGAGAGCATGGGAGCTCCGTGTCCCTCCCCACACACCGCACCCTCTGTACCTCTTCCACCGTTTAGATGTTCGTCTATGTCCTTTATCATATCCTTTCACAATAAATTGGTGTGTTTCCTTGAGTTCTGTGAGCTATTCTAGCAAATTCTCAAACTTATGGAGGGAGTCATGGGAATCCCAATATACAGCCAGTGGTCAAAAGTACTGACAACAACATGGGGCTTGAATTATAAGAATGCAGCTGGTGTCACAGAGAACTGTCTGGTGGGGGAGCTACCCACATATTTGGTGACCTGAAGTGTCACAAGTGATGTGTTCTGTGTGAACAGTAAAGGAGAAACACTGAGAGGAAAAGCGAGTTTTTCCTACTGAGTAATATAGTGAGGGAGATAGATATTTGCATCAAAAAATGTTTTTTGTGATGTCTTCAGAGAATATTAATAAAAGTCAGCCTTTACCTTAAAGTCTATTCCACAATGAGGTTTGTCAGACATCAAGGGCAAGTCCCTGCCAAAAATTGCTAAAGGTCTGGATCCCACTGCCCGCAAGCCACCAGTAAAGGGCCAGCCTTTGTTTGCACGGGCTCTGCTGCCCCCTGTCAGAAGTGAAAAATGTTACAGGAAATAGAATTTTCTTGAACAAAGGCTTTTTTACAGAACAGTGGTTTCTATGATTTCCTCAATCACATGATGAAATAGTATACTCTCACACCTTCTGAATTAAGATCAAAGAATTACTTGCTTTAAAATGTGCCTGCTTGCTTTGCTGCCTATACATTCTTGCACAACAGTAATAATAATCACAGCGGTAATAATCTGTGTGTCTGAAATAATTCAGGGTGGCTGCCACCCACTGAGTCCCTTAGCCCTGAGCAGCAGACACATGCTGGCCCAGTCCTAGGCTGATGCCTTTCACAGACCACTGGGGAAAACATTGAGGAAAGGGGGTGACGTCAGCATGAAACAGGCGAGGCATGTGGGTACCAGGCACTGGGCGAGCACACCAATGCCAGGCCTTAGCCAGCAGGCTCCAGATGAAGCCAAAGAAGCTCATTCCTGAAGACAGCAGGAGCCAGCCAAGTGAAGAAGGAAGCAAGGACTTTTCAGTTCCTGGCGACTGTCTGTGCCAGGGCAGGGAATCCAGAAGAGGGTGGTGTTGGGCAAATGAGTTTGTAAAATTTGTATTTTTTTAGTTTGCTCACTTTGAGTGTTAAGAAATGAAATTGGATAGTGCCAGGTATGTGATCTGTGAAGTTGCAAATTACCTTCCTGCTTGGGAAGGGCTATTGTCTTGCTAATGTTTTGCTGGAAGAGAGATGCTGCCCCCACCAGTGGGAGGTGCAGTAGGATTTCTTTTTCCTTCTTGATCCCTTACCCTCCCTTGGCTTCTCTTGTGGCTGTCTGTCATGGTGAGACACCAATAAACAGAATGGCCCACTATCCTCTGACTCCGCTGTTTCTCTACTGTCTGCACGAATTCAATGAGAACCTGCATGTACATGGACTTGATGGCCGTGGCCCCTGGCCTTATAGGTGGCAAGTTCAGACCACAGCAAGAGAGGAACTGAATTGTGTGGTGGGCTTACTCCTAGCAGATCAGCTGCCACCCTGCCCGGCGACTGCTGGTCCAGGGCCACTCCATAGCATTGCCTCAGAGTATGGCCAGGTCAGAGGTCAAAACAAAGGAAACAAAAGGGATTCCCCTAGTGCTAGTTAAGCAGAAAATCCAGCCTGCAGTTGTCCTGTCATGCCATTTCCATCCACAAGAGGTGAAATCTTTTGTTAACCAACTGTGGACACTACTTTGAGTTGAATTAGGAAAGGAGCCATTAAATAGCTATTAATTTTTGCATATAATCAGAGCTACTGTTCATGAGAAAACAGAAGAAAACATCAAGGGTAAAAAAAAAAGCAAAACCCAGTGATCACCTACAAAATTTGAAAACTTGACCTATGGGAGGAAGATACTTAAAACTTAGTGCTCACTTTCTCTGTTTCTCCTCAGTGCTGTGCACATTGCTTCACGCCGTGAAAGCAAGTTTTATCTTTCTCAGAATATACACGCACCATGGCATTAATCATTTACAGTTTCCATTATTTATCTCACTTTCATTAGTGCAGTATCTTTCAATGAGTCATACATTTTCCGTTTGAACAGGCTTTTGGTAAAAATTATCCATTATTTTTTTTCTTTCCCTTTAGTTCACTCTGTGTCAAACATTAAACATACATTTAGCCTGACCAGGTGGCGCAGAGGATAGAGTGTCAGACTGGGATGCGGAGGACCCAGGTTCGAGACCCCAAGGTCGCCAGCTTGAGTGTGGGCTCATCTGGTTTGAGCAAGGCTCACCAGTCTGAGCCCCAGGTTGCTGGCTCAAGCAAGGGGTCACTCGCTCTGCTGTAGCCCCCAGATCAAGGCACATATGAGAAATCAATCAATGAACAACTAAGGAGCCACAATGAAGAATTGATGTTTCTCATCTCTCTTCCTTCTTGTCTGTCTGTCCCTGTCTGCCCCTCTCTCTGTCTCTATCACACACACACACACACACACACACACACACACACACACACACACACTCTTCTATATTTTATAATAAGATTTTCTCTTTTCCTTGTCTCCTGGTAACTTCTTTGACTTTATTGGTCCTAAAAGATTCTGATAAGAAAATGACACCCATCCAAATATAATTATAATATATTTTGCATTAGTCCAGAATAACAGGGGCAATAACTAATTTCAAAAGTTAAGATAGTTAAAAAATAACACTGGATACACAGAGCAGTGAAAAGAACATCAGCTTAGAGCCAGACCAGTCATGGTTCAAATAATGGCACCGCCACTCACCTCTCTGAGCCTTAATTTTCTCCTCTATACAATGGGCATAATAAACATCTACTTTATAAGGTTGTTGTGAGGAACAAATCTAAAGCATTTGGAAAATATTACACACTAATCAAATTAAGGCATGTTGTTAACTTGCTTATTGAATGACTATAGGGTTTCATAATTTTTTTTTTTTGAACATCAAGGTTCTAATCACTGTAACAGTCTTTGTTCCCCCATGTCTTCACTGTTTCAGGATCCTAATAAAATCAGGAATGATTCTCTTCTCTCTCCTAGGCCCTGCTTAATTATGTGATTCTTGTTAAAAGTAGCAAGACAAATATTTCAGCCCACAAGAAAACAGCAATTGCATTCAAATAGGATTTTCCTTCAGGTCCTTTTTCTTAAACATAAAATAATAATTAGCTATCATCCATCCCTTTTAAGGCCACTTTTCTCCCACAGAAGTCCACATCATTTATGACCCTTGATGATGGAGAAAGAATTCAGTTTGGCCATGGTAAACCTTGATGGACTGCACTTATAATTGCATGAAAGGGAACGAGGTAGTTTGATCCCTTTACATTTCTTGGACAGAGATGACTGAAAACATTAACATCTAAAATGACAAGCTTCGCCTGACCAGTGGTGGCGCAGCGGATAGTGTTGACCTGGGATACAGAGGACCTAGCTTTGAAACCCCGAGGTCACTAGCTTGAGCGTGGGCTCACCAGCTGACTGTGGGACCATCGGCTAGAGCATTGGAATCATAGACATGACCCCATCATCACTAGCTTGAAGCAGCACAAGGTCACTGGCTTGAGCAAGGGGTCACTGACTCAGCTGGAGCCCCTTGGTTAAGGCACATATTAGAAGTAATCAATGAACTAAAAGTGCTCCAACTACAAGTTGATGCTTTTAATCTCTCCTTTCTTGTCTGTCTTTGTCTTTCCCACTAAAATAAAATAAAATGACAAGCTTCTTTTTCTTATTAAAGCAAGAAGAGGCTGTCTCTTTCCTCTAAGAAAACCACTGAAAAGCAGGGACCATGTATAATTTTGAGTGGAGACAGAGAAAAGCATTAAGACTTGCAGAGCACTGACTGTTCTTGCTTCCTTACCATGTAGTGACATGCATACGTGATCTCCTGGGGCAGCTGGCCAGAGCTCCAGGAAATAACTGACAGCTCATCCATCCCAATTCTCTGTGTGAAAAACGTCTACAAGTCAAATGAGCCTGGTCTTTCAGAAAGTTCACTATTACCCATTCACTCCTGAGAAATACAAATATTCTAGATCCCATGGTCATATGAAAAATTATTTTTCTAACATCTTCCAGACCTCTAAAGATTAGACTTTAAGGAAAGAAGCAAATAAACAAATAATTGGGAGAACATGAAACCACCTTGATACCAATTCCTTCCACGCCTGGCCCACGTTCTGGTTCTGCAGTGGTTGGCTGGCACTGGGGGTCGTGACTGGCATGACCACAGCGTCCCAGTTAAGGAGACGGGAGAATGATGTTGAGTGGGAGCCCTGATTTAGTCAGTGTGTGTCTGCTCTGAACTAATTCTGTTCTGAGAACTTGCTGGGTAAACTCGAGAAATCTATGCTCTGGATCAAGGAAATGAACTAGGGGTATTGATCTCCCTGCAGCACAGTTCAATTCCTGCCATTTCCCTACTTTAAATCCTTTAATAAATATTTTTTGCCTATTGACTAGTCAGTGGTTACCTATGAAGTTTTAAAAATGGGTTTAGGCTTTCCATAAACTGAAGCCAAAGTACATCTCTTTTACGCATTTGTTCAATCAGTATGTATTGGGTACCTAGTAAGGAAGGCATTGGACCTGCTGCTAGAGGTTCGGGTTTGAACAGATATATCAGGTACTGGCCCTAACTTCTTGGAGCTACATCTGATCTTTTACTATTTCTTACCACTAGGGCTGCACACCCGCTCACGCTTTCTTAGACACAACCCAAGCTTCCGCTTTGTCAAAGCCCTTGTCTTTCCCTTACAACTCCATTATGTGCAAGTCTAAGTTTTCCTCACAAGTTAAGCTCTCGAGTGCCCTCCTCTTCAAGCTCCCTCCTAATCACACCTTATTCCCGCTGCCCTACATGAAGGTAGCTCTGTCCTCTGAACTGAGAACATGACCTGCAGCTTTATTTTGGCATTATATCCTATATTACTGTTGCTTTGATATTTTCTCCATCTTTCAGGGAAGGACCATTTTAACTACGCTTGGAGCAACTGGCCTTGTAATAGTTGGCATTTAGTGAATATTTGTTGAATGAATGAATAAATGCTGTTCTCATGCTTTAAATTATACTTTGTTTACACCCTTAAGAACACATTTTACAAATCTCCTTTTGACTTCATAAACTCAAAAGCCAAATAGGTCGTTTACTCAAGATTATTCAATGCCACGAAAATGTAAAAGGCCCACCAGAAAATGAAAATGTATTAGACCACATCTCTCAATAGTTAAGTGTTTAAGACAGAATCATATCAGAAATAAAATTTGAGGAGTAAGCTTCTAACCACTGAATCCAGTTCCTTCTAAAATGATTGAAGATTTAGACAGCAAATCTATACTTTCACGTCTTCAACTGCACTAACACCAAAGTCCTAACCCTCCCATTCCTTTTGCTGTGTTGCTGATCAGTCCGATCAAACACCTTCTCCAGCCACACAAGCAAAACCACAGACTACTCTGCAATCCCGTGGGACTACGGAGCAATCCTAACTGTCCCTAATGAATACCTTCTCTTATTACCTCAACTGTTATTTCAAGTGCTTCTCGTCAAGACTCCTACTAAAACTCCATCTCCTTGTCAGCAGTGACAATGAAGGTCTTTTCCCTCATAATAATAAAAACAATAAGCTATAGCAACAGCAACAGCTGTTACATTTATTAGGCACTGTGCTTAGACATTTTATAAGCATTATCTCAGTTAATCTTCACAAGGACCACCACTTATTAAAGGAGGTATTATTTTTATCCAAATTCTATAAATTTGGAAACTAAAGCAGAGGTCAAACAACTTGCTCAAGGTCATAAAGCCACTAAGTGGCATATCCAGATTATAAATCCAGGACTTGAATTTATAATCAACCTGATTGAGACAAACTCCAGAGCCAAATGGTAACCCCATACTATATTGACTCCCTATTCTCTTCTATTGGGTCATAGTAAAATCAAGGAAAGGATTCTCAACAGGCTATCTGCCTCCAGCCTCCAGCCTGTATCTAACTGGCCTTAAGAGAGTGAGCCTCTGTCTCTTCAGTTCAAGATTCTCCTACAATCAATGTCAGTTAAGTAGGAGAAGCAATATGGATATACACCTGAGTTTTATTAACTACATTGACTTAACCAGTCTCTTTAGTTCAGGCTGCCTTAACAGAATACCATAGAATGTGTGACATAAACATTTATTACTCATAGTTCCAGAGGCTGGGAAGTCCAAGATCAAAGTGCCAGAAAGATCCATTGTCTGATGAGGGCCTGCCTGCTTCCTGGTTTAAAGATGGCCATCTTCTCATTTGTGTCCTGACAAGGCAGAAAGCAGAGAGACCAGCTTTCACATTCCTTCTTTATAAGGGCACTAATCTCATTCATGAAGTCTGCACCCTCATCTCCTAATATCCATCACATTAGGGATTAGGGTTTCAACATTTGAATTTTGGAGGACACAAACATTCAGTCCATTCCATAGTCTAATTGAAATCAATTGAAAATAAAAAAGAAACCAATTGATTTAATGCAACAAAAATCTCTCCCCTTGTCCCCCTCCCCTTTTGATTTCACTCAGGTTTCATCAATGTACCATCCTAGGGGGGTTCTGACCCCCTCTTGGCTATCTGTATCTGTAGGTCAACTTGTCAATAAGTATTTCCGTAACTTTTATTACCGTATCATTACCACACTGGAATGCATGGCATTTCACCCTAGACTATCACTTCTCAAACTTTAATGTACATATAAATAATCTGAGGATTTATTGAAATGCAGATCCTTATTCAGTAGGTCTGGGGTGTTGCCTAAGAGTCTTATTTCTATAAAGCTCCCAGTGACATTGATGCCACACTTTGAGTAGCAACGACCTAGACACTGGAACGTGATCCTAGGGGATCATGCTGGTGCTAGGAGGTTTTCTTCCCAAATGTGTAAATTATATTCTGAGCTTTGTGACAGAATTATACAAAGCATCTAGTTGCATATTACACATTACACATATTATACACTACACACTAGTTCTTACACTTTACCAGGTCTTCACCTTTTTGTTTGAATTTTCTGTACAAGTCCAATTTTTCTTAGGTCTTCTAGTGTCTCAAGTAGTAGTAAACTTGTTTTTGTAATCTAAAGCCTCTGACATATTCAGACAAATTTTTCATGCTTACAACCCACATTATCTTCCTTACGGACTCAGGAAAGGATGTTTCTCTTCCTGTCCAAAAATATCACTCCATATACAGCCTGACTTCCATCTCTTTCAACCTCATCAAAAATTCATTCAAGCAATTCTCTTTTGCTCACCATTCTTTTTTTGTCCCAAATCCCTCTACAGTACTAATGATAAATTGTTTCATTAAATTACACTATTTTAAAAACAGCAAATGGAACCAAACTGTAGAATGTTCGGGGAAAGTTAGATGTGAAAACAATGAACAGGCCCTGGCAAGTTGGCTCAGTGGTAGAGCGTCAGCCTGGCGTGTGGAAGTTCAGGGTTTGATTCCTGGTTAGGACACACAGGAGAAGCACCCATGTGCTTCTCCACCCTTACCCCTCTCCTTTCTCTTTATCTCTCTCTTCTCCTCCTGCAGCCAAGGCTCCATTGGAGCAAAGTTGACCTGGGCACTGAGGATGGTTCCACGGCCTCCGCCTCAGGCGCTAGAATGACTTGGCAGCAACAGAACAACGCCCCAGGTGGGCAGAGCATCGCCCCATGATGGGCATGCCGGGTGGATCCCGGTTAGGGCGCATGCAGGAGTCTGTCTGACTGCCTCTCCACTTCTAACCCCCAGTGGGTGGGCTGAGGTGGGGGAAACAACCCAAAAACAAACAAACGAAAAAAACAATGAACAATTTACCCTATTTTTCTCCTAGCACAGATATTTCAATATAACACTTCAGACTAAACCCCTACCAAAGCATCACTAGCATGTTAAGAATCTCCAAAAAGACACATACACACCCGCTCCACACCAGCACCATGAGCAACCTGAAGCCTGACGACAAGCACAGCACCAGCACCGGCACCGGCACCGGCAGCAACCTGTAGGAGGAGTTTACACGTTCACATACGCCATCTCTGGTGATCCTCATACAAGCCCTATGAGATAAGTAAGAAAGCTATCCACTTTTTGTAGCTATAGAAACCAAAGTTAAAAAGGTGCGTGGAGGAACGGCAAGATGGCGATGGAGTAGGCGGACATACCAACTTCCAACTCCCAGAACCAAAGTGGATTATAACTTAATTTTAAGAACCATCATCTGGATAAACCAACTTTGAACTAAACTAAGTGGACTCTTCAACCAAGGAACACAGAAGAAGCCACATTGAGACTGGTAGGAAAAGTGAAAATGCGAAGAGGGCTGCCCAGCTCCCCGGAGCAAACGGCAGCCCGGAGAGACCTGCGTGGCGGGAGGAGAGTTTGGCGGAGAGGGAGGGACCTGGGCCCCAGGAACCCAGCCCCAGCCTGCAGTCCCAAAGCCTAGAAGAGGCGTTTGGACAGTATTGAACTGTGAAACAAGTGAGGATAATGTTTGGGAGAAAGAGACAGTGTTCTCAGACCCAAGATTCTTCTTAAAGGGACAGTGCAGAAAACCTCTCTTACAACCACTCAACTGGGGCTCCGGGGAATGGGGACAGAGGAGAGGACCAGAGCAGCGGGAAGAGAGTTTGGACTGAAGGCACAGGGACAAACACTCCGAGGGACAGCCACCCTAACCCCTGGGCTGAGTCACTTCCCTAATAAAAAATGAAAATTTCCCCTGGAACTAGCAATACCAGCAAAGGGAGACAGGACACCAGCCAAACAAGCTCTCCCGTGGCGCTTAGAGCAGAGCTACTTAGACGGAGGGAGCTTCCAGGACTACAGTGTGGAGTATTAGGGTCTGAGCTGCAATGCACCAACCCACACTGCTGAGGGCTTGCTGGAGTGACGGTGGCGGCAGGACGCTGAAACACGGTTCTGTCGGCGGGGGCGGAGGCCCAGCCGGTGTGAGCTCAGTCTAGCCCAGCAGGGGCGGAGGGGATGCACAAAAGTGGTCTGGCAGCTGCGGCCCGCCTGTAGCCCCACCTGCGGGGGAAAACCAGGAGGCCAGGAACAGGCAGAGAGCTGCTCTGCGACCCTGGACCCTGCACAAGCCGCGGGGGCGCGGTGATAACAAGGGACAGGTGGAGGCTCACAGCTGAGTGCATGCCAGCAGCCCCGGCTGGCCAAGAAACCTCGGTTTGCTGACCTGCGTGTGTGAGTTGGCTCTGAATGCGGGGGTGGGGTTAGAGCCCCAGATGAGCAGAAGCTCACAGCTGAGCGCACGCCAGAAGCCCCGCTTAGCCCAATAAACCGTGGTGTGCAATCCTGCGCAGGTGGGCCCTGGCTTCAGGGGCAGGGCTAAAGCTCCAGAAGGGCGGAGGCTCACAGCTGAGTGCACGTCAGCAACACCGTCCAACCCGAGAAACAGTGGCGAGCAGGCTGTGACCGCAGAGGCTGTGTGGAAGCCCGGGAACAGGCTGAGTCCGCAGCTGAGCAAAGGAGCTCACCTCTACTCTTGGTACTGAGGCTTGTGGCTTGAGTGCAGTACGCAACCCAACCTGTGGGGGTGAGGCGAAGGCCCAGGCAGGCTGAGGCTTATAGAGCAGGACACCAGAACACAGCCCCTCCCGCGGAGGAGAGGCAGAAATCACAGCAACAGCTGCAGTGGGCCGGCACTGGCAATGCCCATACCCGCCCTAGGCAGCAGCAGAGGGGGTGGCGGGCCTGCAGACAGACCACACCTAGAGAACACAAAGGCAACACATACTGGACTCCAGTGGCCACAACTTGCTTATACACAGACAAAATGGGCAGGCAGAGGAATGCAAACCAAATGAATCAAGAGAAATCCCCAGAGAAGGACCTGAATGAACCAGATTACCAGAGGCAGAATTTAGAATAATGATAGTTAGGATGTTCAAAGAAATTAGAGCAACAATGGATAGTCATTATGAACACCTAAATAAAGAGATAACAAGTATATAAAAAAAAATTGAAATAATAAAAAAAGAATCAGACAGAAATGACAAATATAGTATCAGAACTGAAGACCACAATGGAAGGAATTAAAAGCAGGATGGATGAGGCTGAGGGTCGAATCAGCGAGTTAGAGGACACAATAAACAAAGGCACGGAAGGAAAGCAGAAAAAAGTAAAGAGACTCAAAAAATGTGAGGAAACTCTAAGGGAACTCTGTGACAACATGAAGAGAAATAACATCCGCATCATAGGGGTTCCTGAAGAAGAGGAGAGAGAACAAGAAATAGAAACTTTGTTCAATCAAATCATTGCAGAAAACTTCCCTAAATTAAGGTTGGAAAACATTTCACACATTCAAGAAGCACACAGAACTCCATTAAAGAGAAACCCAAAGAAATCTACACCAAGACACATCATAGTTAAAATACCAAAGCTAAGGGATAAAGAGAAAATTTTAAAAGCTGCTAGAGAAAAAAAGGCTATCACCTACAAAGAAGCCCCCATAAAGATGACATCCGACTTCTCAACAGAAACACTTGAGGCCAGAAGGGAATGGCAAGATATATTCATAGTAATGCAGAAGAAGAACCTACAACCAAGACTACTCTATCCAGCAAGGCTAACATTTAAAATTGAAGGAGAAATAAAGAGCTTCCCAGACAAAAAAGACCTCAAGGAATTCATTAAAACCAAACCAATTCTGCAAGAGATACTAAGGGGCCTGTTGTGAACAGTTCAAAGGGAGGAAAGAATATAGCAAAAGAAGAATACAGCTTTAAAGAATAAAATGGCAATAAACACTACATATCAATAATAACCTTAAATGTAAATGGATTAAATGATCCAATCAAAAGACATAGGGTAGCTGCATGGATAAAGAAACAGGACCCATACATATGCTGTCTACAAGAGACACACCTTAAAACAAAAGATGCACATAGACTGAAGGTAAAAGGATGGAAAAAAATATTTCATGCAAATGGAAATGAAAGAAAACTAGTGTAGCAATACTTATATCTGACAAAATGGACTTTAAAACAAAGTAAGAGATAAAGAAGGACACTACATAATGATAAAGGGAACAATTCAACCAGAAGATATAACTATTATAAATATCTATGCACCAAATATAGGAGCCCCGACACACATAAAGCAGACTCTGGTGGATATAAAGGGCGAGATTAACAGCAATACTATCATAGTAGGGGATTTCAATACCCCACTAACATCACTGGATAGATCCTCAAGAAAGAAAATTATTAAAGAAACAGCGGACTTAAAGGATACACTAGATCAACTCGATTTAATAGATATCTTCAGAACTTTTCACCCTAAAGCAGTAGAATATACATTCTTCTCAAGCACTCATGGTACATTTTCTAGGATAGACCACATGTTAGGACACAAAAATGGTCTCAACAAATTTAAGAAGATTGAAATCATATCGAGCATTTTCTCTGATTACAATGCCATGAAACTAAAATTAAGCACAAAAAAAACTGAAAAATACTCAAACACTTGGAAACTAAATAGCATGTTATTAAATAATGAATGGATTAACAATGAGATCAAAGAAGAAATAAAAAAGTTTCTAGAAACCAATGATAATGAGCATACATCAACTCAAAATTTATGGGACACAGTAAAAGCAGTAAGTACTGAGAGGGAAGTTCATTGCACTACAGGCATATCATAAGAAGCTAGAAAAAGCTCAAATAAGCAACTTGACCCTGCATCTAAAAGAACTAGAAAAACAACAGCAAATAAAGCCCAGGACCAGTAGAAGGAAGGAAATAATAAAGAGCAGAGCAGAAATAAATGACATAGAGGCTAAGGAAACAATACAGAGGATCAATGAAACCAGGAGCTGGTTCTTTGAAAAGGTAAACAAGATTGATGAACCTTTAACTAGACTCACCAAGAAAAAAAGAGAGAGGACTCAAATAAATAAAATTAGAAATGAGAGTGGAGAAATAACAACTGACACAACAGACATACAAAGTATTGTAAGAAAATACTATGAAGCTGCATGCCAAAAAAACTCTATGCCAAAAAATTAGACAACCTAGGTGAAATGGACAAATTTCTTGAATCATATGATCTTGCAAAAATCAATCTAGAAGAATCAGCACACCTAAACAGACCAATTACAACAAATGAGATCGAAACAGTTATCAAAAATCTCCCAAAAAAGAAAAGTCCTGGGCCTGATGGCTTCACAAGTGAATTCTACCAAAAATTCAAAGAAGAACTAACTCCTATCCTCCTCAAGCTATTTCAAAAAATTCAAGAGGAAGGAAGACTTCCAAACTCCTTTTATGAAGCGAGCATAATTCTGATCCCAAAACCGGGCAAAGACAACACAAAGAAAGAAAATTATAGGGCAATATCCCTGATGAATTTAGATGCTAAAATTCTCAACAAAATATTAGCCAACCGGATCCAGCAATATATGAAAAAAATCATACACCATGATCAAGTGGGATTTATAAAGAACTTATAAAACTCAACACCAGGAAGACAAACAATCCAATCAAAAAATGGGCGAACGAAATGAATAGAAATTTCTCCAGAGAGGACATACAGATGGCCAATAGGCATATGAAAAAATGCTCAACATCACTAATCATTAGAGAAATGCAAATTAAAACCACAATGAGATATCACCTCACATCAGTCAGAATGGCGCTCATCATCAAAACAACACAGAATAAGTGCTGGTGAGGATGTGGAGAAAAGGGAACCCTTCTGCACTGCTGATGGGAATGCAGACTGATGCAGCCACTGTGGAAAACAGTATGAAAATTCCTCAAAAAATTAAAAATCAAACTGCCTTTTGACCCAGCTATCCCACTTATAGGAATATACCCTAAGAACACCATAGCACTGTTCGAAAAGAAGAAATGTGCCCCCATGTTCGTGGCAGCATTGTTCACAATAGCGAAGATCTGGAACCAGCCCAAGTGTCCGTTAGAAGACGAGTGGATTAAAAAGCTATGGTACATATATACTATGGAATACTACTCAGCCATAAGAAATGATGACATTGGATCATTTACAACAAAATGGATGGACCTTGATAACATTATACGGAGTGAAATAAGTAAAACAGAAAAAAAAAACTGAGAACAGCTATGATTTCATACATAGGTGGGACATAAAAGTGAGACTATGAGACATGGACAAGAGTGTGGGGGTTACGGGGTGAGGGAAGGGAAGAGAGGGTGGGAGAAGGGGGAGGGGAGGGGCACAAAGAAAACCAGATAGAAGGTGACAGAGGACAATTTAACTTTGGGTGATGGGTATGCAACATAATTGAATGATAAGATAACCTGGAGATGTTTTCTTTGAACATATGTACCCTGATTTATTAATGTCACCCCATTAAAATTAATAAAAGAAAAAAAAAGAATCTCCAAAATATTTTATTAGGCCATAAACAAGTCTATCTGTCCTTAGGATATGCAAGCATGTCCTTTTATCTTTTTAGATTGTAAAATAACGAGAATTTTTAAAGCATTTTTTGCAGCATTAACACTAGAAATGTCACTGATCTACCCTCAAATTTACTGACACCTAGTACTTTCTTCTGTCTACAAATCTTAACTGCCTTGCACATCTAATTTTTTTTTTTTTTTTGTATTTTTCCGAGGTTAGAAGCAGGGAAGCAGTCAGACAGACTCCCACATGTGCCCAACTGGGATACACCCGGCGTGCCCACCAGGGGGCAATACTCTGCCCATTTGGGGCATTGCTCCACTACAATCTAAGCCATTCTAACCCTGAGGCAGAAGCCACGAAACCATCCTCAGTGCTCCAGCCAACTTTGCTCCAATGGAGCGTTGGCTGTGGGAGGGGAAGAGAGAGAAAGGATAGGGGAAGCGTGGAGAAGCAGATGGGCGCTTCTCTTGTGTGCCCTGACTGGGAACTGAACCTGGGACCTCCACATGCCAGGCTGACGCTCTACCATTGAGCCAACCAGCCAGGGCCTCTAAAATTCTATCAAGTCACTTTATATTCTATAGCAGGAGTGTCCACACTTTTTCAGTTTGCAAGCTACTTATAAGATGACCAAGTCAAAATGATCTACCTACAATAAAAATGCAAAACATAAATTTATTTCTTCTATGTTATCATTATTTAAGTTACTATTATTACTATTTAATACTGTGTATTCTTCTTTCACCTTTCTCCTTCTCAGCTCTCTTTTCAGAGGAAAGTCAATGTCATAGTTTTTATGAACAGTCCGAAAAAGCCGCTCCACATTTTCCCTCTTTGGAATAGCAATGGCACACAGACAGATGAGGCAAACGCACTTAGAATATGACTTAGTGAAAAAACTCCCCTCCCATTCTGTATGAAAGTGGTAGGTTTTAGGCTTCTTACCTGGGCCAGCTACAGCACTCATTTTTATACTCTTTGTTGTATTTAGTTTAAATAAATTGAAGGCTAACTACGCAGCAATGTAACTGAACAAGTTAGCACGGTTTAACGCACATGCGTAGGGTGTTAAAAGTTCAGACGTCAGATTGGCTACCCTGTATGCCAATCAAAAGACAAATGTCTTTTTAATGTCATGCGATCTACCCACACTTCCTTCGCGATCTACCAGTAGATCGCGATCGACCTATTGAGCACCCCTGTTCTATAGCTTCCTAGTTTTCATTTTTTATTTTGAGAAAAGGGCTTCCCTGCCCTGCTTGGCCTCCTCCAGGCATACCATACTCCCTCACCAGTGACAACTGGGGCCTAAACTGCATTCCAGTGGAGCTCAGCCATGGGTGCTGCTGCCCCCAAAGGCTCTGGGGACCAGTAGTTAACAACTTACACGGTTTAAGCTTGCTTTCCCCGGGCTGAGGCAGGGCTTTACCCAACGTGGGTGTTTTAAGTATCTCTGAACTAGTTTTACTAGTTATTTCCTAGGCAATAACTGCCTAGATCAGGGGTGGGGAACCTTTTTGGCTGAGAGCTATGAACTCTACATATTTTAAAATGTAATTCCCTGAGAGGCATACAGTATGTTTAACACTAAATACAAGTAAATGTGTGCATTTTATGTACAACCAACACTTTTAAAGTACAATAAGTCTCTGAATTCTTTTTAATAACGTTGTTATGCTGTTGCTAACCAATGATGAATAAAGTACTTCTTACCATTAATGTGACTTCTGGTGCTGCATGATTTTGTTGATGGCTTTGTAGTCTGGCTGATATGTGGTGAGGTTAAGCTGCATGCAGGCGTTGAGACTTCCATCCATTAAACGTGATCATAGGTTGGTCTTAACGTTCTTTAGATGTGAAAAAGACTGCTCACATGCATATGTAGAGCCAAACATTGTCAGCTCAGCAATATTCACATGCTGCAGTGTGTGGTATGTGACAGGAAGCGCATTCCCAGTTTTGACAATCAGCTGGTTGGCAGAAGTTTATTCATTTCTTCCTACTTGTGTTTGCTCGCCAACTCTGCTTGCTGTCGTGCAAGTCTTTCCAAATCTTCATTCAGTGACTTGAACTTATTCACCCACATGTCTGAGGCCTTCAGGTCAGCAGCTTGTAGCTCCAAATCTTTGATGGAGACACAGGGGATGTAACTCAGGTAGGCACTGGCCACTGCACACTCGTATGGATGGGTGATGAACTTAAAAACATGAGTGCACTCATGAAATTCTTCAAAGCATGCTTTGAATAACTGTAGATTAGATGTGAAGCCCGCTAGTTGCTGGAGATCAAGATATTGAGCAGGGTCGCTTGCTGTGCATGCACCTTTAAACTCTCAGTTTTTCAGTGTGGTTAACGACCTGTTTCAACGTCGGCATTGAAACAGCTTGTTTTCGAATGCAAACACTGCTTGTTGAAGGGATAAGACTGTATTTCCAACGCCTTGCATTTTCATTGATCTGGTTCAGATGTTCTTCAAGAAAGGCCTGGATTTCACTCAGACAAACCGCAAAACGGCTGAGCACCTTCCCTCTTGACAACCAACACACATTGCTGTGCAGAAGCAGACCAGAATAATTATTCCCAACTTCATCCAGCAGTGTTTTAAACTGGCGATCATTTAAAGCTCGGGCAACAATAAAGTTGACCACCTGAATGACCAGCGACACCACCTCACCAAGCTCCTCGCCACACATCTGAGCACAAAGTGCCTCCTGATGTAGGACACATTGAAAACTTAGGATGGGTCTCTTTTCATGTTCACGAAGTGCTACGAATCCTGTTTTTCCCCACCATGCACCAAACACCATCAGTACACACCGAAATGTTTATCCATTGGTAGATTTTTGGGTGTTTTTTTTTCCTTTACAGAGACAGAGTCAGAGAGAGGGATAGATAGGGACAGACAGACAGGAACGAAGAGAGAAGTATCAATCACCAGTTTTTTGTTGCGACACCTTAGTTGTTCATTGATTGCCCTCTCATATGTGCCCTGACCGCAGGCCCTCAGCAGACCGAGTAACCCCTTGCTCGAGCCAGCGACCCTGGGTCCAAGTTGGTGAGCTTTATGCTCAAATCAGATGAGTCCGTGCTCAAGTTGGCGACCTCGGGGTCTCGAACCCAGGTCCTCCACATCCCAGTGCAACGCACTGTCCACTGCACCACCACCCAGTCAGGTGGTAGATTTTTTCTTTAGCAAACTCAGTGAGATTTGAATAAATCCTCCCCTCTTGTCTCTTTCATAGGCAAAACAGCAAGACTTTCCTCACGTAGTGTGTCACCGACAGCATACCTTGCAATCACACTGAACTGGGGATAAATGGCTTATGTCTGTTGACTCATCCAAAGCAAGAGAAAAGAATGGTGCGGAATTTATGTCCTTCATTTGTGTTGCCTCAATTTGATTTGCCATCATGATATGATTGTGAACAGTTCTTGCCAACAGAGGTATGTCTTTTATTTATCTTGTCTTTATCTGAAAAGTCATCAAAAAGTTCATTGACAACATCAAGCTTGAATGTTTTGGCATACTTCCCATCTGTGAATAGCTTTCCGTTTCTCACAATTGCTAAAGCACCAGCAAAGCTAGCCGAATTCCTGTCACCTTGTTGGGTCCAAACACAGAGTTGCTGCTGACTAGCTTGCACTCTGCACAGTAGCTCTTGACATGCTTTCTTCCTTCTGTCCCCCGCTGAATATTTCGATACAAGTGTAGTATGGCATGTGTCAAAGTGCTGCTTTATATTGGACCGTTTCATCGATGCAATTTTATCATTGCGTATTAGACACACTGCAGAACCTGCTCTCTCCACAAAGGCAAATTCCTGTCCATTCCTGCTGAAAAGTACAATACTCATCTTTTAGCCATCTTCTTCGTTAAAAGGGTTTCTGCAATTAGCTAGCTGACTACTTGATTTAGAGGGAAGTTTACTTCCTGACCTCACAATGACCTGTGTACATTACACATTATCCAATAAAAACTTGGTGTTGTCCCGGAGGACAGCTGATTGGCTCCAGTCACCCACAACCATGAACATGAGCAGTAGGAAATGAATGGATTGTAATACATGAGAATGTTTTATATTTTTAACGTTATTATTTTTTTTATTAAAGATTTGTTTGCAAGGCAGATGCAGCCATCAAAAGAGCCACATTTGGCTTGCAAGCCATAGGTTCCCGACCTTTGGCCAAGATGAAATGCCTTGTTTTATCATTTAATTTTATCAGATCTATGTGAGTCATGCTTAAATAAGACTATTAGAGATTTTGCCCTCCAGACAACAGATATTTTTGCTTGTCACAACTGGGGTGGGGATGACACCGTCACCTAGCAGGTTTAGAACAATGACGCTGCTCAACATCCTACAATGCCCATGGCAGCACCCCCACACTGTGGATCTGGCCCAAAATGTCAATAATGCCACAGTTGAAAATCCCTGGGATAACAGCTACTGCTCCTTTTACCTTTTGGGATTTAAGGGCATCAGAAATTAATGAACCAAACAATTGAATCAATGAGGCTGTAATGTTCTTCAGTTTCTTACTTGAAGTTTTTCAGTATTTCAACATTAAGTTCCCTTGTTTGGATAACAACACAGAGGTTTATTATTAAAGTGGCACAACCACAACACAGTGTAGGGTGATAGCAAGAGTCAACTAAGATTAAAAACTGGTCTAAAGACTTGAGATATAATAAGTTTTATTCATTTGGTGGTACTTGATGCTCACATGGCACCATACAACAGATTTTAAAAATACAATATGAAAAAAACTGAACAGCCAAAGAGATCAATTCCATTAGAGGGCCCACAGAAAAACCAACAAAAGCCCACAGAAAAACCCACCCACTCTCCCCTTAAGAACATTAATTTCTTCCTGCTTACGTTTGGCTTTAAGAAACACCAAAAGAAAGTGCAAAAGAAAAAAATCTTTGAAAGATAGCTAAAACTTTACATAGCGTCTTTCATATATCACAAAATGCTTTCCTTATTCAATAGGCATATAAAATAATCAAAGTATCTGTGAGCTTCAATTTGGTCCCAACTATTAGAGCATAGCCTTATTTGCTTCATCTTTCTGTCCTCCAACCACGTGCACCAGTAAAATCACTTAAGGTGACTTAACAGTCCCTTTTGTTCCCACATTGCCTCGGCAAAAGATTTGTTTTCCATAAACAGGATGAGCACAAGCAAATTGAAGTTATGTAAGTACTTAAAGTGAACATTAAAGTTTTCTCAGGACTGGTTTAAAATCAAATTTTGCCTTTGAAATCTCGTTGTTCTTCAATTTTCATGATTAGTAATTACTGACGGTCACCTGATAGCAACTACAGGGAATAGCAAGATTTAAAGTTGCATGGGGGCCTTACTGTTAAAAAAACTTAGAAAAATGATTTTGGAAACTGTGTTTTAGTACATACTGATCTGTTGTCACAAAGTTATGTTACACAAGGAACAATAAGGAGTTACAAATTCTTCCTGAGAGTCAACTAATGCTCAATGTCAATTTTATAAATCACCCAATTACAAACTATTTCTCACATAAGCCTCCAAAACAGGGGGCCCTAAGTATTAGCAGTTCAAGACACAAACTTCCTAGTCCCAGTAAATGAGCTTACTTACAGGAGCAGTCATCCATCCTATGCATGTGCTGCTGCAGAACTTACTTCCCATTAGCGTTCACAGAAGGACTGTCATAGGGAGACAAAACCAAACAGCCATGGGTAGTACAAGGACTAAAACAAAGGAAGTCTCAGCAGGAAAATTACAAAAAGCTAAAAATGTATACTTAAAATATTTGCCAAAAAGTACTAATTACTGCCTAAATGCTTGGTGTCTCTAAAATTTAATGGCATTAGTTGATGCTTGACACCTGTACATCTATTTATCTAATTACTAGATGCAAAATCAAGCAGACATTTTAGCTGCTACAATTGTGTATCACAGTACATAATATGTACATAGATGTATCTACCCTCTGCCATTATACTGCTTTTTTTAAGGGCACAGGGCAGGTCAAAGGCACCTTTGCATCCTCTACATTAAGCACAGTGGCTGGTACACAGTAGGTGCTCGACAGGTAGTTACTGAACACTCAATTGAGTGGCTTATGACTTGGAAAAGAGCCCAGACTGTCTTATTCTATTAGCATTACTTAGGTAGCCTCACTCCCAATAGGTAGAAAGCAGTTTTGAAATAAAGATACCATCCCCACTTTCTAAGCAGACTTAAACAAGAGTTGGACATGACTTGAATCTCTTCCCTTAAACATGTTCATAAAGCATTTTGAGAAATCAAGAGATGAAAGGCGCTATGTAAGTGCAAAATAATATCAAGACAGTTCTGCAAAGGCAATAGATGTATTTTCTATGGTGATGGAACGGCTGTGCTAGTTTGAGATGAACACCCCCAAAGCTACTCTTCTCATTGTCACTTTCAACAGAACAATGAAATTTTGACAAAGACGTCATCACTTCATATAGTTTGGATTCTGCTACTTTCTATAAACCAGATGACAGAAAAAGAAATTAAGCCACTTATTCGACATAAACCTATACTTTATCAAAGTTCCGCATTTTACAAGTCATGTTCAAAAAACACACACAAGTTAGCATTTTGTACACAAATGTTTATTTCTCAATTAAACATTCCCTTTAAACACAAGGAATGAATTCTAAATCTTCATAAAGATGAATTAAAAATGAAATCCCTCCAGTATAGTGTATGTAATCACTGTGTTCTTGGTCACTACTGGCATTTACTGTTTAACATCAAAAACAAGGACGGGTTATTTAAAAATCATGCTACTGGATTTCTAGCTCTTTCTCTATGACCAGTTCTACACTGATCTGCAATGTTTAAAAGTTTACATCACCAAATTGAAGCAAGTTTAAGTTGTGAAATAGCTGTGCATTAAACACAAACGATAATGTTATAAGATATAGTCAAGTTCATAACGAATATAGGTGTTCTTATCATCATTGTAGATTCTTGGGTAATGTGCTATGAGAGCATCCTGTGAACCAATGTAGATGGAGTTGTAAATTTTCCAATACACATCTCTGACCTTCCGGGCTGGGTGAAACAAACCCTAGAATAATTAAAAGATTACATTATTTCAATTTTCAAAGAACATACATAACCTTAACACAACTAACAAAGCATAAATATAATTCCAAACATTTCCCTTTAAGACAAATAAAATCTGACAATTACACAGAACTGCAATGATGAAAGACAAAATCTAATTCTCCCTCCCCCCAACTATTTTCCCTTAGAGCACAATTGAAAATTAGTAATAGTAACTTAATTCAACTAAATTATTTATCTGAGTAACCTTTTAAAAATCTTTAACCTACCTGTAAACAATACTGCAACATTCTACATGGTCCAATAGCAACCCTCAAGCCCTCCAGGGCTCCCATAACTGCCTGAATTACATGGGGAGACGTCTCAAACACATTGGGCCATACATAGTTCAACAAGTGATTCAGAGAATCTTCACAACCAAATCCATAAACCCCAAGTGACATGTGTTGCACCACCGCACTAGCCGTCTGTCTGTGTACAAGGTCCCTGCAATGGAAATAAAAGCTTTGTAAAGATACAATCTTAATTTTACAGAAAATACCTGTCAGCCCATTAGAAAGTAAATTGCAAATTCAGTGCATGAGAGTCATCCTCACACCTGGTATCTGATACAGAATGCCTTTAGAATGACTGAGTCTATTTGAGAAATTTTAATGACTCAAACTTCACTACAGCTCAAAAGTAATCCATATTTTCAAATAAATCTTTGAAAGGAATATGATCAAGAGAGCCCTGTGCAGAGTACATTTTAGTATACTACTATAGAGAGGTTACATGACTTTTATGTATGAATAAATAACAGTAAAAACCTCATTTTAAAATATAAATTTAAAACTTATAGTGTAAAATCTCATTTTACACTATAAGTTGAAAACTTTTAAAAGTAATTCAATACTAGTATACAATAGATAACTAAATTAAAATTAAATCCCTGACCTCATATATTTTAAGTTTCATTCAAGAACATCATTTGGGGCCTGACCAGGTGGTGGCGCAATGAATAGAGCATCAACCTAGAATTCTGAGCACCGAGCTTTGAAACCTTGAGGTTGCTGGCTTGAGTGCGGGGTTGCCAGCTTCAGCGTGGATCATAGACATGATCCCATGGATGCTGGCTTGAGCAAGGGGTCAATGGCTCAGATGGATCCTCCCATCAAAGCGTGTATGAGAAAATCTCAATGAACAACTAGAGTGATGCAACTATGGACTGATGTTCCTCATCTCTCCCTCTCAGTAAAACAAACAAACAAACAAAACATAATTTGGGGAGAGGAAGAAAAGGACTAATCATTTCTTTCAAACATACAGAAAAAAAACCTCATTTCCTATATTAATTTACATTCGTGACAAATCATTGAATTATTCATTTCATAATTACTTAACTGAGTAGAAACATTGAATAATGGGTTTTGTGAAGGATACAAAATTAGTTCACACTCTCTGCCCTCAAACGTAGTAAGAGTACCTTAAAGGTACAAGAAAGAAAAATACCTGAACTTAGTAGTATCCTTATTTTTTTAATTTAGAAAATTAATTTTAACAGGGTGACATTGATCAATGTGTACACAGATTTTAGGCAAACATCACTCCATCATTTAAATAGTCAATTATGTTGCATACCCATCACCCAAAGCCAAATAATTTCCTGTCACCTTTTATGTGTCTCCCTTATGCCCTTCCCCCAACCCTCCCTCCCTCTCCCTTACAACTCCCCCTCCCCCTGGTAACCACTTCACTTTATCTCCATGAGTCTCAGTTTTATATCCCACATATGTGTGAAACTATATACAGTTTTTAGCTTTTTCTGATTTTCTTATTTCACTAATATCCTTATTAATAAGTTTCCCAACTAAAGTATTTTCTTTTCATTTAATAATTTTCAATGGCTTTATCACCCTCAACTAATTAATTAGTGCAAAGAATTTTTAACAGCAGGTCACCTATATCAATGACTGTACTATGATGGTGCAGACACATCTCGCAGAAGAATATGAAGTATGATTTTTTCCTACTTTACTGGGCTCCAGTTGGGCAGGCTTTTATGGAGTATAATTCTTACTCTGTCCTCATGCCTTACAAGTTACTACTTGTGGTATCTTGTTCAGTCCTGATAAATCTCCCTTTTGGAGATCATTAACAGTAACTTTAATCTGTAAACAAAAGTAACCGAATGGTCTCTAACGTAATAACTTATTTTTCCCAAAAAAACAGGAAAAATGAAACAGTCCTTTTCCCTTACTACTTGGACCTTGACTTTCCATTACATTTTCTTTAGTTACTTTTGTGTTTAAAAGTTACATTAGTCTACATGGTTCAAGGTATCAGAAATCCACTGTCAAATAACTCGAGCAGCAGTAAATCAATGGTCACCATCTGAATAATCTGGGACACACAGTGCCAACAGTGTGTCTCTCTGACAGGCTCAGTTAAAGGCCTAATGAAAATCTTTGCTTCATCTGCAGTAACAAAAGCTAGAAAGAGAAGGTCTCACTGCCATACCAAAAGCTCATGCTCAGCATTTTCTCTAATTATTATTTGACTTTATGTAATGTTTTAAAAGTTGTTAATGGTTTTCAAAATGTATTCAGTCTAACAGATATGAAGAATTAAAAAGGGGATTAGGAAACTTGCAGCATCTATATTACTTGAAGAAAATGATGGTCATAGTTAAGTTCCCTAAAAATTCATGCTAGCATTTGCCTTCTTTACATGGTACAACAGGTCATGGAATGATTACTTCCATAAATTCTAAAATAAAGCAAGAATTTTAACTATTTTCTTGCACTTC
Organism: Rhynchonycteris naso; assembly: GCA_037038555.1. Taxonomy (NCBI): domain Eukaryota; kingdom Metazoa; phylum Chordata; class Mammalia; order Chiroptera; family Emballonuridae; genus Rhynchonycteris; species Rhynchonycteris naso. Next base: position 36,722,266 of record CM072997.1, on the reverse strand, counting down.
ATTCAAGTCACTTACCTATCCATTAAAGCATCTTCAAGTAATGGTGTTACAGCATAAATGTAGTCCTTTCCCATTTCGCCAATATATTCGAACAAGAAGGAAAGGGATTTTAACACTCCATTCTGAACATTCAGCTCAGGGACTCTGTATTCATTCATTAAGGCAGGTAGTACTGTGAATGGTGAACACGTTTCAGCGACAATAGCTATTGCCACAGTAGTACAAACTCTGTTCTGCCTTTCCTGAACTTTGAGGTTGTTTAAAAGTGTGGCCAACACATCATGAGGGCTGAAAAAAATAAATGTCAGCAAACTGTTAGATTACAAGTAAAAACTTTATTCAGAGGGAAAAGAAAAAAATGCACAGGAATGAAATTTTATGGTAGAACCTGGCTGGTTAGAGCATTGTCCCAAAACACCAAGGTTGCCAGGTTCAATCCCCAGTCAGAACACATACAGGAAACAATCAATGAATGAACAACTAAGTAGAACAACAAATGAATGCTTCTTTCTCTCCGTTTCCATTCCTCTATCTCTCTAAAATCAATCAATTAAAAAAAACTTCACAGTAAGTAATCACTGGGAACTTAATAATTTTATGATAAAATATAATACTTTCAGTCACTAGCATTATTTTTTCTACTTCAGAACTTCATTTAGCCTGACCAGGTAGTGGCACAGTGGACAGAGCATCAGACTGGGACACAGAGGACCCAGGTTCGAAAATCCAAGGTCACCCGGCTTGAGCGTGGGCTCATCAGCTTGAGCAAGGGGTCGCTCGCTCTGCTGTATCCCCCGGTCAAGGCACATATGAGCAAGCAATCAATGAACAACTAAGGTGCTGCAACAAAGAACTGATGCTTCTCACCTCTCTCCCTTCCTGTCTGTCCCTATCTGTCTCTATCACAAAGAAAAAACCAAAATAAAATAAAATATATTTAGTGTCCATTTCAATGAAAAAAAATATGAATTCACTTTCAAATGTAATAGAGTCTTTAGCAAATTTCCTGAAACATAAAGTTAAATGTTTAGATTATTTGAGCATTAAAACCATAGCCACCAGAGTGAAGCAACCTTATCAAAGTATACAAACTGACATCTCACATGCCACAACTTACAGAATCTATTTTCTTTTTCTTATCTTCCCTCTCACACACCTTTACTACAGCTATTCTCCATTAAACATCAGCACAACAGCTATTCATTGAGAATTTATATTAATGCTAAATAAATATCACTGCTACCAAAAAGGGAATGGTGGAAATACTTCATCTAATGAATCTGATTTTAGTTGTTTTATTGCTTAAAAACATTTTGTTACTAATATATACATAGTTCAATTCTGACAGAATAGAAGCAAATACCATGGATGTATTAATAAAATAGCTATAATTCACTTGTCTGTGGGTTTTTTTTAATTTATTGATTTTAGAGAGAGAGGGAGGGGGACAGAAATACTGGTCTGTTCCTGCATGTGCCCTGACCAGGGATTGAACGAGCAACCTCAGTGCTCCAGAGCAACACTCGAACCAACTGAGCCATCTGGCCAGGGCTGTGGGTTAATTCTTAAAAGAAAAAACTTTAAAATACTAACGTAAGCCTTGAATTCTGCTGATTTTTAAATTTAGAACTGGCCCTGACATTTCAAGTAATATCCTAAAGAGGGCCAACAAAATCTTTAAATTATTCTGAGAATGGTAACTTCTAACTCTGAAAATATTCGATCTGATTAAATAAAATTTAAAAACCTTCCATTTATTTTAATTTGATTTAAAATTTAAAAGATTTCCATAACTGAAGGTCAGCAGTTAAATGAAGAGTCTTCACAATTGCTTTATTTCACACGTTAAAAGAAATGGAAGTATTTTTCAACACCACAATGGGTTTACTACAAAGTAAAAAAATATATGTATACAAGTAAACAGTACTCACCCAATGGCCTTTGCAATATAACCAAATGTATTGACTGTAGCTCTACGAATAGCTTTTTTGTGAGCTTTTAAGAGCTCCAAAAGCTCAAAGCAAATCCTCATCCACTCCCTTGCTGACACATATTCAGCTCCCCTAATTAAAAAAAAAGTTAATTTTTTTGTGAATGTAAGTTTTAAAAGGTCAATTTGCAAATTTCAGTTCTGAAAACACGATTACCAACTCACTTTAAGCATTAAATAAAATTATTATTATTCAAAGGGACAGTTTGTCTTAAAACTACCATATTTCCCTATGTATAAGATGCACCTTCCCCCCCAAAAAATTGAGGTCTAAAAACTGAAAACGTCTTATTACAGTAGTTGTAGAAGTGTGGCATGTCAAATGCCATAGATGAAACTGAGGACGAGGTAATGTATGAAGACAGTGATCCGTCATCACACACCGATGAAGACAAGCTAATGGATGGGAGTTTTTGACAGTGATGAGGAGTCATATGAATTTTACAATGAATAAAACTTGAGCTCAATAACTTTATGTAAAATTTTTCCCCAAATTTTGGGCCCTAAAATTAAGGTGCATCTTATACACGGGAAAATATGGTATATTGCCACCCTTCCCATTACTATACAAATTGAAATTTCACTAAAATATTAATACTGAATAGCCCGACTATATATCCTTACATTAGCCAAATCTGCAAAGTAAATAAAAAGTGGTTAAATATGAAAACCAATAATGCTTATAAAAATGTTTAATCTGCTTACCTGTCAGCAATACGTCCAACAAGATCAATACAATTCTCTTGTACTTTTTCATGCCTGTTCTTTAAGATGGGAGTGAGTCTAGGCAGTAGGTCTTTAATAGGTGGAGTCATCTTATGCATACCTATTTAATAGAGTCAACACACTACCAATTAACATTTGAAAGGCAACCTCTGTTCATTTTACCTTTTACTTAGCAATGTAATATACATGACTAGGCATAAACTTATAGCTGCCTATGGAAAGAAAAAGCTCCAGATTCTGACCAGACTTAGAACTGTCGTTAACTCTTTATTAACAACTTCTGATTATGCATAGAAATGAAAGAAATTAGTGAAGTGATTTAAAGAATGATGGATATTCAACATCAAAAATAGTTTTATTTGGTTCTGAAATGTATTTGTACACTGACATTTAAATATGTGGACAGCTTATGCTCTGGCCATATACAACAATATAAGCCAGAGGTAGACATGTAAATTAAAGCAAAATTTTCCAGAAAGGGCCCCCTTACCCTTTAACTGCAAAACAAACAGATCTCCAGTCTCCCTGCAATGCAGGGCATACTTGGATGGTATTTACACCTATGAAGAGAGAAAAAAGGAGGCAGCTGGCAGGGGCTCTTGCTCTAACTAGAACTGCTTGCTCTGATTCTCTCTCCATTTCTTTTCCCATGTTTCCCTAACCAACAACATGGTTTATATTACCTGCATACTAGAGCCCCACAAGTGGCCAAGTAATTGATTTTTGGCCAAGTAGCTATCTTTAAGTATAAAGAACAAGACTCAACTGGGGATTATATGTGAATGCAACAGTTAAGGTCTCTGATATTACCATAAAAGGAAACAGTGGCTATCACAGTCAGCATATTATTATGACCTCCTGCTAGGTTATTTCCACCCCTCTAGCCCTTGCAGGAGTTACTCTCACTATAGTCATATTCAATTACAATGAAAGATTAAACACATGAGACCACCTGTTTGTTTCATCATGACGTTAAGGAATAAAAGTTTGCTCTTCACATCCAAGAGCATTTGTAATACACTAATTTTTATTTTGGATTAGAAAACTGAATAGTTTTAAAGAACTGGATAAAAATAAACACACCAGAACTTTAGCAATTCACTTTTCTCCGATTATGTTCCTAAAACTTACAGGAGAAAAAACTGCATAATCACTTATTAATTCAAAGTTGAATAAATATATATTTTGTCCTTAAAATGTCGGAGTTGTCCCCCTGCCCATGAATGTATTTCAGGAGAGACACTTTTTGCATTGACTACTCCCAACTCTTGCGGGTCCCAAACTTGCCCTTTTTTCTCTTTTAAAGTAAAATATAAACGGGTTTTGGGAGATAAGATTATTATGGCATTTCCTGACTTAATTATAATTTCGAAGTATGCAAAAAATGTATCAGAAATCATGACTCAACTTCTAAATATGACTCTGTATTTTACTTTATATATAAAAAAAATTAAACACCAAAGCAAAAATATTCTCACATGACCAGCAAATTCCATACCTATTACATTTACAATGGCCTTCAGTGCTCCAAGAATGCTGCCCAATACTTCAGGGTACTCTTCACCCAAATACTCATACAAAACAACACCTAAGTGCCCCATCAATTTTTCCTGTAGTAAAAAAAACAATGTTAAAAGGTTACTTTTCACATTAAACTGTTTCATTAAGAAATAAGAATCTGACATAAAGGTTTACCTCTTGACAAGTTTTCATGACAACAGCAGTTCGAGAGATCAAGTCAGCTGCCTGTTGCCTAACTTTCGCTGATTTATTATTTAAACGCCACAAAACTGTACCACAGATCTGAGGCAAGTAAGGTTTAACCCGTTTGCCCAGAGCATTGACCACTGTGCCAAATCCATTCAACATGACTGAGTCCTGAAAAGAGAAAAATAAAGTTAAATTAAAAAAGAAACATTCATTGGGACTATAATTCAGTTTATGAATGAAAGGCTGGCATATACTGACACTCAGTTTTTTAACAATGGAATTTAAAAACGAGATAGAAGAATATCTCCTCATAGCTAACTGAAAATGAACATGAGCATTTAAAAAATTATTTCAAATTCAATTACTTTTTAGTGATACTTGCTTGAAAAGTAACATGATTTTTTACAATATGAAAGCCAGTGCCGAGGCCCTGGCCGGTTTGCTCAGTGGTAGAGCATCAACCTGGTTGGTGTGTGGATATCCCAGGTTCAATTCCCAGTCAGGGCACACAGGAGAAGCAACCATCTGCTTCTCCACCCCTCACCCTCCCTTTTTCTTTTTTTCTTTTTCTTTCTTCCCCTCCCAAAGCCATGACTCAACTGGTTCCAGCGCATTAGCAGAGGCAGTGAGGCTCCATGGAGCCTATGCCTCAGGTACTAAAAATAGCTTAATTGTACACAGGGCCCACTGTAGGCAGAACATTGGCCCCAGACAATGGATGCCAGGTGAATCCCAATCCGGGTGCTGTGTAAATCTATCTCTCCACCTCTCACTTGGGTAAAAACATAAAAAAAAGGTAAATCAATGGCAGCTTGTACTAATTAGTATCATTACCTCTGTAGTCTGTTCTTGGAAAGCATAAAGAATACCATCAATCAGTTGTTCTTCAAGTTTATGATCAATATCAGCTGCTCCCAAGTTGCCCATAATTTTCTCAATTGTTTCCATCACCATTTTTCTGTACTGTTCAGCTTCGTCTTTCAGATCATCCACAATCCTGGATATAATTTCTGCTGCACCTACTTTGTTTGCCAACTCCACAGTAGTATCAACTAACTAAAAAGAGGGGGAATAAAACCACTGAATTTATTGCTCTTAAAAGGAAATAAAAATATATAATGAAAAGCAAAAATTCTAAAGATAAAATTTCTAGTAAACATGAGAACATTTAACTCCTATTTTTAAAATTTTGAGAGAGCTACCCGAAAACACTTAAATTTGAATCAAGGTGATTTAAGAGGTAAGATTATATTCATGTTTCACCTAGTCAGATCAAGCATTTTTAATTACTAGACAAAAACATCAATACATAATAGGGTACGTCTTCTAAAATGCAAAATCAAAGTGGAAGCTAGCTGACTGATTAAAACTTTTCCTTTCACAATCAAGCACATACAAATCATGAGGTTAACCAGGGCAAAAAATAATGTGTAAGATGCATTCCAACTGACCAAAGATTAGTTATAAGAATTTTTGAAAAATATTTTTTTACAAAAGCTTACCTGTCGGTAATTTCTTCTATCCAAAGCCATTCTGTGTTGCCAGAAGTGTTTAAAAAAAGGAGGAAGAATCTCTGTTTTAATGTAGTTTGCTTCTACACCATCTGTTCCACAACACTGTTTTACCACCTAAAAGGTTAAAAAAGTAATAATCATGAACACAGTCCTGGTTTAACATACATTTTTTTTTATGCTTTAAAAATTCTCTCTGAACCATAAGACACACCCAATTTAGATGAACAAATAAATCTAAAACAACAATAATTTGGGACAATTACCTTAAGCACAATTTTCTTCATTTCTTCATCAGGAGATTGAAATTCTCGAATAAGAATTAACATCACTTCTCTAGTATAGTAGTTGGCATATTCCGCATCCATGAGAGGAATAAGATACCCAATAGCCTTTAAGAAGGCTGCCAGACCCTATTTTAAAATAAACATATATATACTTAGGACATTGAATTGAAGTTGCCTTAGCTTTAATGAGTAGGGAAAAAATCCAATTGGTGATCTACCTTTCCTCTGTGTTGGCGAATACCCTTCCATAGAGGCTTTAACACAGAATCAAAAGATTCGATACCATAAGGAGTTGCTGCTTCAGCCAAGGCAGCAATGGCCAAAGCGCTAATGGTCCGAACTTTCTGCTGCTCATCCACAAGACCTATAAATCCAAATACAGGCTTTTAACTAAACAAAAAAATATTACCTAATTTCCAGATCATCCAGAGTCCAGCAACATAATCTAACTGCAGAATCTGTTCACATTAGACAAAATTAGGCAAAAGCCATAATAAACCACAGCCTATCAGCAGATAATATCACAGATCCCATTATGAACTATATGGTGCTTATGTAGCTAAAGCCCTTCTATATCTCCCAAATCAGTAGCCCAGATTTCAGGGCACCTGTCTTATAAAATATAGACAAAGTTACATAACTTACCATGTTCAATGATTTCAACTAAACTTCTCAAATGTGGCAAGATGGCACAGCCCATAAGAATAGCTATTTGCTGTACAATCTTAATACCAGTGTGTCTTGCTTGCCAGGACTTCTTGCTTTTGCACACAGCTTTTAAGAAGGGCAATAATGAAGGAATGCCCAGGGCAGAAGCTACAACAGCAAAAGCTCTAGCTGTTGTGTTACGAACATATTCATCCATGTTATCTATATCAGGTCTCATGGTAGAGATCATAGTAGCCAGGCCAGCAGCCTAAAAGGTCAAGAAGAAAGTCATAAATTAGTAAAATTAACCCTCAACCATTTCCTTGAATAATCAAGTAATCCATCAACAGATATAAAACTTTCTTCCACCTGACCAGGCAGTGGCGCAGTGATAGAGTGTCAGACTGGGATGCAGAAGACCCAGGTTCAAGACCCCGAGCTCGCCAGCTTGAGCAAGGGCCCTTCTGGCTTGAGCAAAAAGCTCACCAGCTTGGACCCAAGGTCGCTGGCTCCAGCAAGGGGTTGCTTGGTCTGCTGAAGGCCCGCGGTCAAGGCACATGTGAGAAAGCAATCAGTGAACAACTATGGTGTCACAATGGCAACGAGAAACTAATGACTGATGCTTCTCACCTCTCTCTGTTCCTGTCTGTCTGTCCCTATCTATCCCTTTCTTTGACTCTCTCTCTCTGTCCCTGTAAAAAAACAAACAAACAACTTTCTTCCTTAGAAACAGAATAAAAATACCTTTGCCAAATTAGAAATAATCTCTCGGCCTTCCACTCTAGCATAGTAATCTTCATCAATCAACAATGGTTCAATGACCACAAGAATCTGAAAAAGAGAATAAGCTGAATTTTCACACCAATTACTGATGCCATACTCATGTAACAGAATTAAATACATACAGGAAAAATTTTTTTATTATAGCATGTCCTTTATGTAATCTAAAAACACAAATATACAAACTCATTTTATTAGAAAGTTTATAATTATCAGGTTATTCTTAATCAAGGAACAAATTAAGAATTTTAATTGTACAATTTCAAATCCCATATAAAGACGAAAATTTGGAACTGTTAACTACACAGACTAATAGTTAATATTTTTTAAAAAACAAACTTATACATCTATATCTGCACTTTGTAATTCCAATCCATAATTGCCACTAGCAAAAAAAAAAAAAAGCGTTCTTAATACTAAAGAGCGTGCTATATAAAAGAACATAAATTTTCTCTTCCTATTCTCCTATCAATAAAGCAAATGAGCCCTGGCCAGTTAGTTCAGTCAGTTGAGTATCATCCCGGAGCACAGTGGTTGCCAGTTCAATTCCCTGATCACTGCACATACAGGAACAGCTCAATGTTCCTGGTTCCTATCTCTCTCTCCCTGCCTCTCTCAAAAAAGAAAAGAAAATAACAAACCTTATGCACATATGGTCGAACTAAGTCATCAAGTTTGTATAATATTCTATCAATAACTTTAACAAGTAAATGCCGTTCTTGATCCTCAAGTGTAGGAGACATCAGTAGAGGAAGAATCTGATTAAACAAGGGACCAGCTCCAAACTCACGAGCTTTATCAGTAATCTGACGCAATGCGGCCTAGGGAAAATAAGAGTAAAATATTTGTTTCATTGTAATTAAGCATTTTGAAAAAGCAATTTACTCCATGATTTTCTGTAATCAATCTTTCAGTGTAAACTTTACAGGGTAGCTTAAGTTCACTTCAATCAAAATTACTCTGAAGTTTGAATTCCTATGAGAGAAATTCAATGTTTCAGTTAATAAAAGATAACAAAATAGACCCACTAAGGTTATAAAACTATTTCCCTAAAGGATTACCCATCTTCAAGCCATGTATGATACGATTTCAAGCCCTCACATAATTCCAATTACCTTAGGAGTGAGTCTTTAGCATGTTTTTAAAGGCCTTGAGGACAAAAAAGGAATCTCATTTTTCAACATCTCTATTAGCATAAAATCCTTAATTATAAAGCTAAGTTCTTCATGTTACACATCTTTTTTTCCCTTAGGTAAAGCCGAAGAGGTTAATTATAGGTTTCTAAACATAAAATTACAATGAATATAATGATTTAATGAGTTGGTACTTACCTTTCTCATTGGAGGTGTTCCATTCTTAATTTTTAAAAGCAACTTCATTATTTTTCTCTCTTTTTGCTCTTCTGGACTAAGTGTTGATTCATCAACATCAACCTAATAGAGTAAAAAGAAATTAATTTAAAGGTGGGCTAAGACATTGTACTTTTGAATCCTAAATAATAAATATTTTATTTCTGTTACTATCACTTACCAAAAGCTTGTCAAAGTACTGAATATCATCAGGTTTTAAAAATGGAAGATTTCCAGATGGCTGGTCATTAACACTTTTCATAGTTCTATCTTCAGTTTGCATGTGGAAACCAGTCATCCCACCCAAAGGTGTTGGAGTTGCTGTCAGTTTTCGAGCTGGAGTTCGAATGGGAACATAACCAGCTGGAGGAGGAAGTACCTAATACAGTTGAAAAAACAGATTAGGGTTTTTCTGATTTGATAAACTAAGGAATAACATAATAAATAATACTTGCACTTAAAGTATTTTACAGCTTATCAGCTAGAAAGATTTTTGCTTGGAGACAGAAATTATTTGCGATCCCATTTTAAAACCTTGATTATAACTTTAAAATATGTATGACAAATATTTGTTATTTCTCGTCTGCCAATAAAATTTAAATATATTAGGAGTATAGGAAAACGAAGTAAGTTATAAAATTCTGATCACTTTCAAACAATCTATATAAACATGTTGATAAGCCAACATGTCATATAAATGGAACTACGCTCACAAAAGTACACAAATAATGTATAAAAGGTTATATTTTAACAATAAAATAATCACATAAATTTCTGCTAAAAGCAATTCCTAGTATTTGTCACTTTATCTGGGGAGGGGGGCAAGGGAGATATTGATGGGAATACGGGGGAGGGAGGATGCATTCGGGGCAACACTAGAATCTATGTAAACATAATAAATTAAAATCAATAAAAAAAATTGTTACTTAACAAATATCAGTTAAATGGATACAAACTAAAACCACAATATATCTACCAAAGCCCTGTAAATAAACACTATTTGAATAAGTAAAAAAAAAAATTCACTTATGATTCACTGAGGATTCTTCCCTCCTATTGATATTAAAGAAATCAATGAATGTAATTAAGGTGGCATTCAGGGCCTGACCAGGTGGTGGCACAGTGGATAGAGCATTGGACTGGGACGCTGAGGACCCAGGTTCGAAATACCGAGGTCACCAGTTTGAGCACAGGCTCATCTAGTTTGAGCAAGGCACACCAGCTTGAACCCAAGATCACTGGTTTGAGCAAGGGGTCACTCAGTCTGCTGTAGTCCCAGTCAAGGCACAAATGAGAAAGCAATCACTGAGAAACTAAGGTGCCGCAACAAAGGAATTGATGCTTCTCATCTCTCTCCCCTCCAACCTGTCTGTTCCTCTGTCTCTGGCACAAAAAAGAAAAAAGGATGCACTCAGGGACCTGGCATATGGATGTTCCGGGTTCGATTCCCAGTCAGGGCACAAAGAAGTACCCATCTGCTTCTCCACTCTACCCCTCTCACTTCTCTCTTCCTACTCCTGCAGCCATGGCTCGAATGGAGCGAGTTGGCCCTGGGTGCTGAGGATGGCTCCATGGCCTCAGCCTCAGACGCTAGGAAGAGATCGACTGCTCAGTGACCAAGCTACACCCTAGATGGGCAGAACATTGCCCCTTAGTGGGCTTGCTGGGTGGATTCAAGTCGGGGTGCATGCAGGAGTCTGTCTCTGTCTCCCCTACTCTCACTGAATGGAAGAAAAAAGGATAAACTCGGGCAGTCAATAGTAGTCACACAGTATTATCTACACTGACAGCTTTTAAGCAGATGCTACAGAAAGTTATAAACCAGAAATTCATGAATACTTGAAACAAATACGTTAATATAAACCTAATAAGGGGAAAAAATACACAAACTGTAAAAAGGCAATAGGAATTGGCAGAAAAGGCTCTCTGTAAAGATCATCAGATGACTTAGGTCTAACACTGGTTATGATGTCATTTATATGCCCACAGACTAGCAAATGGTCCTTGATTCCCAGGTACCACCAAAATTTTATAGTTCAAAAACATCTCAAGTTGCTAAAAGAGAATATTCTTTCTGTTTACTGGAAATCTATGAACTTACCAAACACACAAAACCTTGTGAGACACAAAGTTAAATAACCATAACCTAACATGAGCTTAATCTTGGACCTACTTCTAAACTGAAACAAGCAGCTAGCTACTTCATACCCACAAGGCAGCATTTCTCAAAGCATATGATCCTAACAAGTCCTTGAGATTTCTCACCTTCCGAAAGTAATAAAAAGCTGCATGTCATTCATTTCTCTTCACTCCTATACTCTTTAGAACTGAAATATATTTGGAAATAGCTTAAAAGAATGAAATGGAAGTAGTAAATTTGGGCAAAGCCAGTGCAAAAATGACTTATAAATTTTTTGAAAGAATAATTATAATAAAATTCACATCCTAAAAACCATCACATTCACATTCCATGTTATTACCTTATATCCTTCTGGGAACATAGCATCTAATTCTTCATCAGAAAGTGGGCGATTTCTCTCATCAATTTCTCTCTCCCACCGCCAAGCCTGAAGCTGTTCAGGAGTCATACTCATTATGTGACCTAACAAAGAGCGGAAATTTTTAACATTAACAATCTACACTGCAAATACTTATCATAACACAGACCCTCAGGATACAAGACAGTTAAGAGTTTCTACCTGGAGTAGGGGTGGCCATGTTCATGGCTGGTGTGCCAATTGGTGTTTTTCCAGGGGTTAGAACAGGAGTGCTTCCACCCATCTGACTAGCTGGTGTTTCATCCCAACGTGACTTTCTTTTACTGGCTCCAGGAGTGGGTGTTTCACCAATTGAATCTCCACCTCGATCTGTTCGAGGTGTCTCAGCCCATCCACTTCCATGGCCAGGAGTATCTGTAAAGAAAAAAAGTGTGTAAGTCTGACATTTTAACCAGTATCAAAAATTTTTATTCTTCAATACATATCATTCCCAAACTGATCAAGTTAAAAAACAGGATATTCCTAATATAAAGGCCCATTTGAGGTGCAAATATTTCATATTTATCTTGCCCTTCATTATTTCTTTCTTTCCCACTGATTAGAATCAATACACAGCAAACATTAGGGAATAGGAAGACTGTTTTTTAAACACTCATATAACATCACAACCCACAGACAGCCACTGTATGTATCTTGAGCCACTTTTCATTTCTCTCTACAGCTGAAATTGCTCTGCAAGTACAGTTCTATACTGCCTATTACATTCATTACATGTTAAGTACTCTCCCACATTAAAAATTCTTCATAAAATTTTAATATAGCAGATATATTATTAAATCTTAACTTCCCACAGCTAATCTCAGGAACAGTTAATGAAATAGTTTACACAAAAGATCAAACTTAGGCAAATTTACACAAACAGAAAATAGGTAAGAGTTTACCAGGGGCTGGGAGGAGACAAAAATTGGGAGTTACTTTTCAATGGGTATAGAGTTTCTGTTTGGGATGATGAAAAAGTTCTACAAATGAATAGTGGTACAGCACTAAATGTACCTAGTGGTACAGCACTAAATGTACCTAATGCCATGAACTATACACTTAAAATGGTAAAGTGGTAAGTTTCATGTTATGTACATATTACCACAATAAAACACAAGAGGTTATGATCTAAAAACTTTACTTCTTTCTCAAGTTTTTCCTAAAATAAATGTTAAAACTCTTCAAGAAGGGAAATGAATTGGCCATATGATCTGCTCAGTTCTTTGTGTGTAAAGCAGTTGGTAATTTGCCCATCTAGCTAGAACTAGAAAGAACAGATTTTGGCTGAAACATACCACTTGTCAACAATTCACCCAAACACATGCCCAGACTCCACTAGAAGTACCTCTTTCTGTTTTGGGGGTCTCGTCCCATCTGTTTTTACGAGCACTGGAAGTTGCACCTCCATGGCCTGGTGTCGCGTGGCCTGGCGTATCGCCTCGTCCAGGAGTAGCAGCTCCCGCTGGCGTGTGACTAGGTGTAGGATCCCATATTTTTGAGCCTGGGGTTGCTCCAGGCGTCTCACTTCCCTTTGCACGACCTGGTGTCTCATCCCATCTTAAGGAAGGAGTATGTCCAGGAGTCTTAACAGAGCAAAATATTTTATTTCACACACCTAAACATCCACATAAAAATAACTAGAAAGTATCGGTCAAAAAATTTAAAATATTATTTCACTTACATACAAAATCTATAAACAACACAAAATTGAAACTGACTCATAAACAGAGAACAGACTGACAGCTGTCAGAGGAAAGAAGAGTTGGGGAGCTGGATGAAAACAATCAAGAAATTAAGTAAAAAATAAAAAGTTTCACAGACACAGACACAGTATAGTGATTACTAGAGAGAAAGGGGGTGGGGGCTGGTAAAAGAGGGTCAAGGAGAGATAAATGGTGATGGAGATTTGATCTATACGTTTTGTAGACTTGATCTGTATTGTGAATACACAACACAATATATAGATGACTGTATTTTAGAACTGTATGCGTAAAAGCTGTTTTATTAACTGATGTCACCCCAATAAATTCAATAAAAACAAAAAAAATTAAGCAAATAAATTCTTTGGTTCTGTTCTCTATAATTAAGAGTTGAGTAGATTATCCTTGTTTAGAAATGCCTACTTTCTAGGAAATGTTTGCAACTATAAACAATTCAAGTTTTAATTTGGAGCAGTGAAAACCCTTAGTGTAAAAACACTGTATTCTGAGTATGAATCTTAGTTTTGCCGTATTAGCTCTGTGACTTTGGGAAAGTCACTAAGGTTTCTCTGTCTTGGTCTGCTATCAAATAATTTCAGCTTTAGGGTAGGTGGCAGAAGAAGAGGGTACGGGTGATACTGATGGAAGGAGATTTCACTTAGGGTGGTGAACATATAACCCAATATACAGGTGATGTATGTAATAGAACAGTACACCTGTAACCTATATAATTTTATTAACCAATGTCACTGCAATGAATTCAATTAAAAAATTTTCAGCTTGCCTGACCAGGCGGTGGCGCAGTAGATAGAGCATTGGACTGGGACGCAGAGGACCCAGGTTCAATACCCCAAGGTCGCCAGCCAGCTTGAGTGTGGGCTCATATGGCTTGAGCAAGGGTTCATCAGCTTGAGCCCAAGATCTCTGGCTCGAGCAAGGAGTCACTTGGTCTGCTGTAGCGCCCGGTCAAGGCACATAAGAGAAATCAATCAATGAACAACTAAGGAGCCGCAATGAAGAACTGATGTTTCTCATCTCTCTCCCTTCATGTCTGTCTGTCCCTCTCTCTGACTCTGTCTCTGCCACACACACAAAAAAAAAAATTTCAGCTTTAGTTATGTAAGTAGTTCTGAAACTGGGGTTTTAAAACACATACCCATTGAGTTATAAGAAATATTGTTTTTGTGTTTTCATTCAATTCTTTGTGTATTTTTTTTTTTTTTTTTGACAGAGACAGAGTCAGAGAGAGGGAGACAGATTGGGACAGACAGTAAGGGAAATGAGAAGCATCAATTCTTTGTTGCGGCACCATAGTTATTCATTGATTGCTTTCTCTTATGTGCCTTGACTGGGGGGCTACAACAGACCAAGTGACCCCCTTGTTCGAGCCAATGACCTTGGGCTCAAGTTGGTGACCTTAAGGTTTCAAATCTGGGTCCTCCACATCCCAGTCCGACGCTCTATCCACCAGGCAACTGTCTGGTCAGGCTGTATGTTAGATTAATATAAGCATGTTTTGGATGACCTCAGTAATTACAACTAAGTATTACCATGATTTCAATCTGTAAGATAAATTTATATTTACAATCACTTTTGTAATGTTACTCTAACTGATGCTGCCAAGATCAGTGGAAAAAGATTAGAGGCCCTGGCAAGCTGGCTCAGCAACAGAGCGTCGGCCTGGTGTGTAGAAGTCCCAGGTTCAATTTCCAGGGTACCCATCTGCTTCTCCACCCTCTCCTTTCTATTTCTCTCTTCCCCTCCCACAGCTAGGGTTCCATTGGAGCAAAGTTGGTTGGGGTACTGAGGATGGCTCCATGGCCTCAGGTGCTAGAATGGCTCCGGCCATAACAAAACAATGCTGAAATGGGCAGAACATCACCGCCTAGTGGGCATGCCGGGTGGATCCTGGTCAGGCGTATGCGAGAATCTGTGCGCCTGCCTCCCTGCTTCTCACTTCAGAAAAATACAAAAAAGATTATAAGTGGGATCTAAATAATCACAGGTTCCATGGCAATTGGAATAGAGACTAAGTGGTGGGTGATATCGAACATCAGATAAGCACATGATAGCAAAAAATCTGCACAGTTCAGACAATATGGTATCAGAACAGTAGGTGACTTGGTGTAAAAAAAACAAAATTTGTATCTAAATAATGACTCATAAGTATTCTATAAGTATCCATTTGGAAATTGGATGCTCCATCCCAGTGGTTGGCAAACTTATTAGTCAACAGAGCCAAATATAAATCAACAGTACAACGATTAAAATATCTTTTTGAGAGCCAGATTTTTTAAACTTAAACTATATAGGTAGGTACATTCCCGATTGAGGTAGCGCCACATGTGGTATTTTGTGGAAGAGCCACACTCAAGGGGCCAAAGAGCTGTATGTGGCTCACGAGCCGCAGTTTGCCAGCCAGGGTTCTACCCAATATGGGTTCTAGTTCGCTGTTTGCAAACTTGCATAATTACAATAGATTTAAGGCTATTTTTTTTTTTTTTTAAAAAAGGGTTATATATATTACTTAAGAGTTGGAAAATGTTCCAGTAGGTGAGTAAAGCATATCTATTGTTCAAAAATCTCAATTTTCAGTTGGCACCTTGATCTTGGTCTTAGAGATGCCAGACTGTAAGAAAATAAGTATTTGTTGTTTAAGCCACCCAGTCTGTGATATCCTGTTATGGTATTAGAGCAGACTAATATATTTCATATGAGAGAAAAAACTAATAATAATAATATGACAAAATAAAATAAAATTACCTCTGCTTGATCCCAACTTGATAGCTTTTTGGGGGTGGCACCAGGAGTCTGATCAGCTGTTTGATCCCAACGCCGTTTTCGTTTTGAGGGAGGCTGGGATGCTGCTGCTCCATTGACGACTTTTAGTTCTCCAGCTTTAGCTTTTTCTGCTAGCTGTTGCCTAATTTCTCTCTGAAAATATTTGAATAAATAGTATCTTTAAGACATTTTCAGTATACTTTTTAATCATTAGTAAAATCATATATATTTCATGTCACTTTATTCTTCAATCTCCTTTCAATGCAGCTGGTAGTCCCTGCCCCTTATTGTCCCTCTCTTCTCTGTATTTCCAGCTTGATACAATGTCTTTCTATAAAACAGATAAAGTACAGAATATTACACAGCACCTGACTTTACACACTTAGTGATGTAAATCTTCAATCAATGGTGGAGAACCAAAATGCTTTCATTAAAAAATAGCTTTATTGAAAAGTCACATAAATATTTCAGACTATGTGACAACATAGGAAGTGGTAAAAAAGGAAAAACTTTAAAGTATAACTGTAAAAATAAAATATATAGCATCCTAACAAAAGCATTTAATTTATCCTATGATTCTCGAGTGGGGTTCCATCATGCCACCTAATCCATAGAACAAATTTATTATATATTCCTAATAAAGTTATGGAGGCAATCAAAACAAAATGAAGCAATCTCTGTAGGCCAGCAGAAATTCTTCAGAATTGTTCATCCATATTCATGGGAGAATTAGAGGTTTTTCAAGGGATGATTTAACTATTTGGGTTTTCCCTTACACACTGGCTTCAGACATACTGTGTCAATCCTCCCCACAGATGCGTTCAATAGAAGATACGTATGTATACATATAGCCAAGAGGCTAGGGACTAGAAAAAGATATAGAATAATGAAAATTTAATTTGGGAGGTGGTAGAATTTTGGGTAAGGTTCTTTTTCAGCTTTTATTAATACTACTGAATTGCTTGTACAGCAAATAAAAAGGAAATATCTTAACTTTCCTTATGTTCTTTCACAACCATTAAAATAAAGGCAGGTTCAGTCCTGGCTGGATAGCTTGGGTGGTTAGAACATCATCCTGATACACAAAGATTGTGGGTTTAATCACTGGTCAGGATACATATGGGAATAGAGCAGTGTTCCTATTTCTTTATCTCCATTTTTTTTAAAAAGCAGGTTCTTACCTCTTCTTTAGTCAAATGCTGTTCCCGCATTACATCCATGTAAGTCCTGGCATTCATTTTAGGATCAGGGGTCTTCCCTCCTGCAGAAAAGAACAGCAACAGGACAAGAGTACAATAAATAAAAGATAATTAGGTTCAACTGATTTATCTGCCCTGATCTAATATTATGTTATTCCATAATCATTTAATTTATTTTTGATGGAAAACTTTAATAATTATACATCTTACTTTTTATTGAGTTTGCTGATCAATTTAACCTGTTTGAACACAAACATATCTACAGCAGTTTAAAACAAATATTTTAATGCATATAAAAGCAAAATGACAGCACAGATTTAGTCTTCAGAAGTGATGGGTTCCTGGGTTGCTAATCCGGAATACGTACACTTTCGTGCCTTTGTCTCCATCAGCAGTTCTGACTTCAAGCAGCAGAATAGAAGCCTAGAAAATTATCTCTTTACCATTAGTAACACTTTGGAAAGATATTTATATTCAAAACATTACCTGTTGCAAGCTGTTAAAATCCTGACTACAAATAACTATAACTAGCTAAATTCTTCATACAATGTGCTAAAACAGTTAAGTTTAGAAAATCTGATTTTTAAAAATATACCTATTACTCACATGTCATGTTATTAAAAGGGCTTCAGCTTTTTGAAATTGTTGACCCAGAAACATTTTTATTTTCTTACAAAGTATAAATTGTAACTGAAAACATATTACTTGAATATATTACTTCCTACCAGTTATCATGATGCACAGAGAAATGGTATACAAAGAGATGTGTCAGTCTCTTGGTTCAAGTTTTAATATTTGCTTTTCAAACTTCAAAATATCTTAAAGAAGCCCAAACAGTACACAACAAGATTCACAGAGGCATACTACATTTTAGAAATGTGATAATTAGCTATACAGTAGTATAGCATCACAATTTAGGAAAAAAATAATAAAATTCTAAGACATTTCCTATGCTGAAGATCATGCCCAATTGGTAGTGTCATTCTTTCTGACACTAGCTCTGATAAGACTTCCTTTGGAATACTTTTTCACCATAATCTAGAGAGGATGTGTTGAACTGCACCCTTAAGAATGCAGACAGGACTGGCATATAGCAGTACTGCTGTAGGAAAGAAATTAAGGACAGTTAGTATGGGCCTGTGAATTCTGACATACATGTTTAAATCAATTACAATTATGCAAGTAAAAAAAGAATATCCCTAATAATTCATGCAGGCTGAAAGTCTAATTTGTAAACCTGCAGCAGAATCTCATTTTAAAAACAGGCACCTAATTTTGATTTCGAAACTCACCCGAGGAAAACTTCCATCAGGCTCACTATGCCCCTTGTGCTGACCTGCACACTAAAATTAGCAAAACAGACTCCAACTATTAAAAATATCAAAGTCTTTGTATACATACTTTTGTTTTATTTTTTTTTCTGTTGTTTTAATTTTAAGTATGCTTAAAGCAAAGTAGGTGCACTTACTAAACTATATTCAGAGCAATATGGAGGGAGCTCTAATGTGAGAAAGTTTCTCAAAAGTAACAATCCTAAACTCTAGGATTTGTAATGAAAACTTTCAATAATTTGAAAGTATTCTGAGCAGAAAAACATTTGTTCAAAGTATAGAAAGCATACCCAAAACAAAAGTAAAAGAAAAACCTTTAACCCTTTGCGTTTCTATGGCATTGGCTCATTATTTTCTTGTCCTTCTACCTGGAAAGAAAACTTGCATTACAAAGATGAAGAATATGGCATCTGTGACTTCAACCAAATCTATACACATCTATAATAAGGGGGATTTTAAAAAAGAAAAGCAAATTCATAAGCATGCCAAAAAAAATCAAAGGGCTAAAGACAATACAAACAAATTTTTGAATACTTAGAAAAGTGGGAAAGAATTACCATCTGCAAAGGGATCAAGACGCTCTGGGGAAATTATCATGGTCCGCCTGTGCTTTTTGTACTCATCTTCCCGGTCTGCAATCTTCGGAGGTCGGTGTTCAGCAAATGGATCATACTGAAAACAGGCAAGTCTCACTTAATACCCACTTTATTAAATAACCAGAGTATCATAAACAAAAAACCAGAACATTATAAAACATGTAAAATGTTTAATAAATGCCTAAGAAATATACTGTATCATTTTGGGGTTGTTAATATGAAAAAAGTAATAGAGAAATGAGACAATACCCATGTCTGTATTTTCATAGTTGAATTCTTCATGACTATGTTTATAAAATTAACTAAGTATTACTTCTGACTCTCCTAAATTAACCGTCCTCAAAACATTTTAACAACTTGACTCCTACAATATGCAGGCTTCCCTGGGAATTGAGAGTTTTCCTTAGTAGAATAAACTTTGGTTTTAACAAAAAAGAAAATTACCTGTTCTGTTGACTGTGGTATATCATTAAGCAGTGCCACAGGCGCATGATATCCTGGCTTCTTCTGACCGAGCAAACTTGTAGATGATGAGTAGTCATCGTCATCCTGCAATCAAATGCCCCCAAAAGGATATAAACAAAACATTAGAACTTAAAATTAAGAAAAAATACACTGTTTCAATATGAAATCAAAAGACTTTTAACATTATAATGTCTAAAGCCTTGTTCATAGAAGTTATAAACACAAGGCCCTGGCCCTGGCATGGTAGCTCAGTGGACAGAGCATCATCCCAGCACACTGAGGTCACATGTTTGATCCGTCAGGGCACAGATGAGAAACAACCAATGAATACACAACTAAATGGAACTAAGTGGAACAAGAAGGTCATGCTTCTCATTCTCTCTCCCTCCCTCCCTCCCATCCCTCTCAAACCAATGGAAAAATGTAAAAAACACAAATAAACTTGTAAACATAAAGAGTTTTCGCCTGACCAGGCGGTGGTACAGTGGATAGAGCATCAGACTGGGATGCGGAAGACCCAGGTTCAAGACCCCAAGGTCGCCAGCTTGAGCGCGGGCTCATCTGGCTTGAGCAAAAGCTCACCAGCTTGGATCCAAAGTCACTGGCTCCAGCTAGGGGTGGCTCGGTCGGCTGAAGGCCCGCAGTCAAGGCACATGTGAGAAAGCAATTAATGAACAACTATGGTGTCGCAACGGCAACGAAAAACTCATGATTGATGCTTCTCATCTCTCTCCGTTCCTGTCTATCTGTCCCTATCTATCCCTTTCTCTGACTCTGTCTGTCCCTGTAATTAAAAAAAAAAAGTTTTCAACTCAAAAAAGCCTATTAAAAATTATACCTAGTTTTTATTTTTTAAAAAATATTTAACAAAGGCTCTGGCAGGGTAGCTCAGTTGATTAAAGAGGTGGTTTTCAACTTTTTTATACTTGGGGACCACTGAAAATAGAATGATCTCAGGTACCATTAGGGCAGAAATCACCCTGAGCATAAGTGAATTTGCCTAAGATCAGTGGGTTTATAACATTTATACATCAGGATGGCTAACTCTTTCATGGACTAGCAACAATTTCTGGCAGACCAGTCTGCAGACCGGCACTTACAGAGTATCATCCTGATACAGGTATAATCCCTGGTCAGAGCACATATAAGAATCAATGAATGCATGGGTAAGTAAAACAGCAAATCAATGTTTCTCTCTCTCTCAAATCAATCAGTCAGTAAAATTTTAAAATAAATAAAAATATTAAACACAATGCTTTCTGTGGAAGCCTATAATAGTTAAGTAGATATGGACTAGAAAAACCCGAACATTTTGTTTTCTCATAAAAGGCATAATGAAACTTGTTTTTCAAATTTGGACATTATAGTTTATTTAAAACTTTCTAGTCCCCTCCCAGCTTTCTAAAACTTGCTCATTTTAGAAGGGGGGAGAGAGAGAAAAAGTAGGGGGGAAAAGTAGAAAACATTAACTCCCATATGTGCCTAAAACTGGGCAAACCTGGGGTTTCGAACCAGAGACCTGAGCATTCCAGGTCAATGATTTATCCACTGCGCCACCACAAGTCAGGCCTTCTTTTTTTAAAACTGATTTTTTTAAAAAAAACATGATTTAAGGACAGAAATAAGTAAAATATAGTCAATTTTAAATGTATTTGTTTCCCTAGTAGTATGTTTAAAAAGAAAAATGATAATTATTTTCTAGGGTAAGAAGTAAAACAGTAGGCAGCTCTTAAGCTCTCAATGCTCATTTAAAAATGAAACAAATTTCCCCCTCAGGTTCTGGAACATATAGCCATCACTATCTCCTACCAGAATGCGTAAATGGCTTCTAGTCATTTTACCTTTGGCACATTTTAATTTACCTTAAAAAAGTGCCAACTACAAAATAAAATATAGCCTGGATGTCATAAAAACAGTATGTTTGTTTGACTACCTATATAGAAAATGCTTGCCTGTTGCTGAATCACAAAAATGATAGCTATTTCAGCCAATGTGCATTATTTGAGATCTGACAAAATGTAAGCTATATGGAATATACAAAAACACTTTAAGAGATGTATGTCAAAATGAGGTGGTCATCCCCCAGAATAACTGAAACAGGCATGAAAAGCCCATTAATATCAGTAACAAGAAACAGTTCATTCATATTAAGATGCCAAGGGGGGAGAAACAAAAAGCACCAAGCACAAGTCGGAAATCAGGTCACCAGGACAGATGGCTGTTTACTATGAAATCACTTCTCACATGAGTTACTCTAGCTAGAGCTCAATAGGTAACAATAGGGATTTACTTTACAATTAATGATCTGCAGGAGCTTTGATAGATGAACAAACTAGTTCTAACAAAGATTCAGAATTGAGTACTTCCAAAAGTTTCTAAACTTTAGAGAGAACGGATACTTTCAACAGTTTTATCCTCCAAATAAAAGATCTCTCAATCTCCAAAATGTCTCCCCAGATTAAACTATTAATATTGTAGATGACTCAACTAGAAAATTTCCATATAGCTTTTTCCATAAAAAAACAAAAATGCTTGACTCTTATATACTTTGTACTTACATCTTCAAGTTCAGTTGCAGCAATTGATGTCACGTATCCAGCAAATCTGCTGTCACTTCCACCATATATTTCCTGGTCATAATAACCTGTAGAATCAAGGCCCACTCCTTGAGCTTCATCAAGCGCTGCCTTCTTGCCTTGAATTTCTCGAATCTGTGCTTCGATATCTGTAATAAAGTTAACACAGACTTGAATTTCATTTTCCAAAGACTACTAAACACAATACTAGATATTACCAAAACACTTCTAAATACAGAAACTTAATGCTTACAATTTCACTAACTACAAATTCCTGTTAAGATGGTTACCAAAGTTTATCACTGTTGAATTCTAAACCTTTCCCCAACTTAAAATATAATACTGTGGATGTTAATTAGGAACAAGAACAACATTCAAGGTTATTTAAACTTAACGCTACCACAAATGTAAAAATAGTACTATGGAGAGTGGTTCTCAAACTTGAATGTGCAAACTACTGTCTACAGATTTTGTTAAAATGCAGTTTCTGCCTGACCAGGCGGTGGGGCAGTGGATAGAGCGTCGGACCGGGATGTGAAGGACACAGGTTTGAGACCCCAAGCTCGCCAGCTTAGACCCAGTGTCGCTGGCTCCAGTGGGGCGGGTTGGTTAGCTCAGACCTCTGAAGGCCCATGGTCAAGGCACATGTGAGAAAGCAATCAATGAACAACTAAGGTGTCACAACAGCAACGAAAAACTAATGATTGATGCTTCTCACCTCTCTCCGTTCCTGTCTGTCTGTCCCTGTCTATCCCTCTCTCTGTCCGTTAGAAAAAAAAAAAAGCAAAAGCAAAAACAAAAAACAAAAAAAACACACACAAAAAAATGCAGTTTCTGCATTCCTAAGACTCCCTGGTAGGTCCTAACAGCAAGAACCACACTCTGAATAGTAAAACAATAAAGGATAAAGTCTAAATTATTATTATTTTTTTTTTTACAGAGATGGAGAGAGTCAGAGAGAGGGACAGATAGGGACAGACTGGAATGGAGAGAGATGAGAAGCATCAATCATCAGTTTTTCTTTGCGATACCTTAGTTCATTGATTGCTTTCTCACATGTGCCTTGACCGCGGGCCTTCAGCAGACCGAGCAACCCCTTGCTAGAGCCAGCGACCTTGGGTCCAAGCTGGCGAGCTTTTGCTCAAGCCAGATGGGCCCGCGCTCAAGCTGGTGACCTCAGGGTCTCGAACCTGGGTCCTTCCACATCCCAGCCCGACGCTCTATCCACTGTGCCACCGCCTGGTCAGGCTAAAGTCAAAATTCTTAACCATGGAATTCAAGAGTTTTCCACAATTTTGGTGCAACCCCTTCTAACACTTACGAGTTTTATGTTTAAGGGTCTGAGATCTGTAATCAAAATATCTGCCTTCAAAGAAAGTTTTTCTTCTCTAATTAAAATATTATTTAAATTTCTGTGTCTCAGTTTCCTAAATCATAAAAGTTTCTTTTTTAAAGAATTCAATGGCCCAAACTTTAAGGATTAAATGTCAACCGTGGGTCTGACATTTAAAAGATGCACATTTGCTGAATGAAGTATCAACCCTTCTGAGCTGCTTCCCAAACTTCTCAAGTTTTAATTTTGTAAAAATTAGAAATCACTAAAACAATACAATGAACACCCACATACTTTTCATCTGTATTCATCAACTGTCTGTGTATATGAGATAAATCAAAATATGTGTGTACCTGTAACTTTTTAAAACCATTTAAAACTCCTAATAATTCAGCCTGATCAGGTGGTGGTGCAGTGGATAGAGTGCCGGCCTGGGATGCTGAGGACCCAGGTTCGAAACCCCAAGGTCACTGGCTTGAGCATGGAATCTGACATGATCCCAAGGTCGCTGGCTCGGCTGGAGCCTCCTGGTCAAAGCCCATGAGAAGCAGTCAAAGAATTAAAGTGACATAACTATGAGTTAATGCTCATCTCTCTCCCTTCCTATCTCTGTCTCTCTCTCTAAAAAAAAACACAAAGACTCCTTATATTTCAGCATGTATTTCCAGATCTAGGAGATTCTCCTATATAAATAACCACAACTAATTTAACATTCTCAAGAAATTAAACCTTAATAATGTTATCATCTAATATATAATCTAGCTTCAAATCTCTCCAACTGTGTTAGTAATCCTTTTCTAGATGTTCTCTTCTTTGATCCACAATGCAAGAACCAGTTGAATTTAGTTATCATGTCCTTAGTCTCCTTCACATATACTCTTCCAACAGTTTTTAGTCTTTCCAGACACCAGGTAACTTGAAACTACAAATCAGTTTCATTTTCATTACCTGAATAATACATAGCTGTGGAAAGAAACAAAGTCTCTATTGACAGTGATTTCCCTAGCCTAACAGAAAGATGTTTCCATTTTTGCTAGCTCATTACCTTCAACTGAATTTAAAAAGCTTATTTACTAGTTTGCAAGCACTCAAAACGAAAAAGATTCAAATGACCACCCACAGCCCCAGCTAAAGGGAGCAAAAAGCTCTGTAGTTCCTTAGACACATAGTTTAAAAGCAGAAAATGTAGTAACAGTACCTAGCCCAAGGCACAGCTGGGTAGCCCTTCCCTATAAGAGCAGGAGCAAGTCTCAGAAACTCAAAATAATGGATTAGGTTTATTACTTGAGCTTGTAGTCCCAGTTTGTAATCAGATTCTTAAAGTGTGTCAGAGAACCACCATCTCCAAGTTACTACTTTTCCCTGTATTATCTCCCCTCAAAACTGTTACAGAACCCCAGGCAGCCAGGGGCCTCTGCCATATTACAAATACAAATATCCTCATTTGAGCTGGGTGGTTCATTTTACTACTCTACTTTCTCTGTTCAAAGCTATTTTTTTCTCTAGTTTTAAATCCATATTTGCTTCCCTCCCCCACCCCCCACCCGCACGTACACTTTTTCTCCTGAAGACAGATCTTAGCAAAATTGGCTAAAAGGTGAGTAGAGATTTACTCTTTATTTTGTCCTTTATGAACATTTCCATTTCTGAAATGTTCGAGGCTTGGTTTATCCACCACAAGGTGTGTATATCACTTTAAAGTAAACAGATTCTTTTAAAGGACAAATGCTACTGCCATCAGGATCCAGGCAGTAAACACAAATTGGTGAATTAGGCCAGCCAACTAGTCTGCAATCTCCTTTCTACAGCATCCACCACCTATATCAAAATCATTTGAGGCACCTGTTATAAGAACAGAGCCCAAGGCCTCATATACAGTAGGTTAGAATCTCCAACATAAGAGCAAGTTTCTGTATTAATAACACCCCCAAAACTCATACTTGGCCCTCCGATACTCCATTTCCAGCCCCAGTCCACCCTTACCAAATTTCCAACTTCAAACTTCATTTTACACTTTTTTCCCCTAGCTCACATACTAAGTAAAAAACAGGAAAGAAATACTGTTTCACAAAAAGTGTGTCATACTATATACATTCTCACCATGCAGCTTGCCCCCCCCCCATACATCAGACAGCTTATTTTCCTTCTAAAGAATTTCCCCTAAGTTTCCAGCAGCTAGTCCTTTATTTGGGTAACACATTTATTCAAGAATTACCATCATCTACTAAATTTTACGTACTGATTTTATGCACTTACTGATTAGCAAATCTAATTATAAAAATATACAAACTATTGAATTAGTGTTTGTATAAAGTCTAGGTATATCATGGGTGGATTCTTATTAAACCAAAATTTAGCAAGCTAGCTCAGTGTCCTCTGGGGCTAGACAGCTGTTTGTAGTTAATTTTGAGGGGACTTCATTATTACATTTATACAGGATATATAGAGTTCTATGTTCCAATGGAAACCACGTATACTGTTTCTGTATCTGCTTGAGACTATGGATTAAAAAGTGGGTTTTGGCCTGACCAGGCAGTGGCGCAGTGGATAGAGTGTCGGACTGGGATGCGGAAGACCCAGGTTTGAGACCCCGAGCTTGCCAGCTTGGACCCAAGGTCGCTCGCTCCAGCAAGGGGTGGCTCGGTCTGCTGAAGGTCCACGGTCAAGGCATGTGTGAGAGAGCAATCAATGAACAACTATGGTGTCACAATGGCAATGAGAAACTAATGATTGATGCTTCTCATTTCTCTCTGTTCCTGTCTGTCTTCCCTATCTATCCCTCTCTCTCTGACTCTCTCTCTGTCCCTGTAAAAAAATAAATAAAAAGTGGGTTTTGTTTATGTATTGTAAATTACAGCACATTTACAAACATGTTATCCACAAAATTCAGACAACAGATCTCACAAAACTTAGCAGTTATGCAAATGAGATTTAAAAATAGAACATTCAGATTTAACAAAATATGTGCCAAAATACTAAATATATTCAATACTTATGAACAAAGGTATCATTAATTCATAAATAAGGTACTGTGTGGCTAACATGTTTCATTTCAAAAATGAATAAAATTTGTGAAGACAAATATGGCAAATATTAAAACTGGAAGAGCTGGGCAATGATTACATTTTGTTACATCTTTTTCCTACACTTTTCTGCATGTTACACTATTTCTTAATAAAAAGGTACTCCAGACCTGTAGAAGTCACTGAAATTAATTTCCCAAAATTTTCTCACCTATTCATTACAGCAATAGTTTAAAAAAATTCCACAGCTTCTTTTTTTTTTTAAACAAGGACAAGAGAGAGTCAGAAAGAAAGAGAGATAGGGACAGACAGAAACTGAGAGAGATGAGAAGCATCAATCATCAGTTTTTCGTTGTGACACCTTAGTTGTTCATTGATTGCTTTCTCACATGTGCCTTGACTGAGGGCCTTCAGCAGACCGAGCAACCCCTTGCTTGAGCCAGAGACCTTGGGTCCAAGATAGTGAGCTTTCTTCTTGCTCAAGACAGATGAGCCCATGCTCAAGCTGGCGACCTCGGGGATCTCGAACCTGGATCCTAGGCATCCCAGTCCAACGCTCTATCCACTGTGCCACCTCCTGGTCAGGCCACAGCTTCAAATTTTATAAACATTTTACGTCTCTGGGAAAGACAAAAAAGTTATCTTCTAAATCTAACACTAAATTATAGCTGCTGGTTGGTATGCAGGTATTTCTCTTTTTTTCTTATTTTTATTTATTTATTTTTTTTACAGGAACAGAGAGTCAGAGAGAGGGATAGATAGGGACAGACAGACAGGAACGGAGATAGGTGAGAAGCATCAATCATCAGTTTTTCATTGCCGTTGCAACACCTTAGTTGTTCAATGATTGCTTTCTCACATGTGCCTTGACCGCGGGCCTTCAGCAGACCAAGCCACCCCTTGCTGGAGCCAACGACCTTGGGTCCAAGCTGACGAGCTTTTGCTCAAGCCAGATGGGCCTGCGCTCAAGCTGGGGAGCTTGGGGTCTCGAACCTGGGTCTTTTGCATCCCAGTCCGACGCTCTATCCACTGCGCCACCGTCTGGTCAGGCAGTATGCAGGTATTTCTGTACGTTCTTAAACAAGGACTAAAATTGAGCAAATAAATATGTAATTGTTGATAACAAATGATCAATGCATAAGATTTGTTGGCAAGTATGAAAAAGAAATGAGGCCCTGGCCAGTTAACTCAGTTGGTAAAAAGGGCCTTCCACAAACAAGACGGTTGCAGGTTCAATCCCAGATGAGGGCACACAAGGGAAGCAACCAAAAAATGCACAACTGAGTGGAAAAAACAAATGCTTCAATTCTCCCCTCCTGCCTCTCCTTTTCTCTCTCTGTCTTTCTAAAAATCAGTAAAAATTAAGCCCTGGCCGTATGCTCAGTTGGTTGGAGTGCTGCCCTGGAACATGGAGGTTGTCAGTTTGATTCCCCAAACAGGGCACATAAAGGAGCAGCTCAATGTTCTGGTCTCTCTCCCTGCCTCTTAAAAAAAGAAAAAAGGCAGCATTGTTCACAATAGCGAAGATCTGGAAACAGCCCAAGTGTCTGTCAGAGGATGAGTGGATTAAAAAGCTTTGGTACATATATACTATGGAATACTACTCGGCCATAAGAAATGATGACATCGGATCATTTACAACAAAATGGATGGACCTTGATAACATTATACGGAGTGAAATAAGTAAATCAGAAAAAAAAACTGAGAACAGCATGATTTCATACATAGGTGGGACATAAAAGTGAGACTATGAGACATGGACAAGAGTGTGGTGATTATGGGGTGGGGGGAGGGAAGAGTGGGAGGGAAAGGAGGGAGGGGAGGGGCACAAAGAAAAGCAGATAGAAGGTGACAGAGGACAATTTGACTTTGGGTGATGGGTATGCAACATAATTGAATGATAAGATAACCTGGAGATGTTTTCTTTGAACATATGTACCCTGATTTATTGTCACCCCATTAAAATTAATAAAAAGCAAAAAATGCAAGAAAACATACCAAAAAGCAAAAAATAACAACAGAGGCCCAAAATATTAAATAAAAGACATTAGGAGGCACAGAAAGGAAATGTTTTTGCTAATTTATCCCTACTTCAGTTATGATTAACAATCTTCTCTTACCACCTAATAAATTTAGACTTCCTATAGTTGAGACATTCAGATGGAAAGATAAAGAAAAATGGATACTGTTTGCTAGTGACTGACTACACAAGAGATTTTTTTTCAGCCTTTACATTACAGAGGTGAGGTACACATTGAAAAGGGTGCAGATAAAATGATACATCTGGGATTTGCCTCAAAGTAACAGAAAGGGTGGAAGGGACCAGAATACAGACTAAACAAAAAGGTTTGTAACTGATGAAGCTAGGTGATGGGTGCAACATTTGTTTATGTCTTTTCAGTGCTCAATAGAAAGTTCAAAAAAAATTAAGCATGGTTTTCTTAAGCATCACCCTTTTTTCTCATTCTTGGTTTTTGTAGCTGCTCTATACCAAGGGCCTCTGATCTCAACACAAAAGAAAATGAAAGTTCTCTCTTTGAAATGGAGTCCTCTGCTACATATAAACAAAACACTTTAGCTCTTGTGAACTATCTTTAACCTCTAAAGTTCCAACTCTTCTGAATCTGTCTTTTTTTTTTTCTTTTGTTTTCTTTCTTTCTTTTTTTACAGAGACAGAGAGTCAGAGAAAGAGATAGACAGGGACAAACAGACAGGAATAGAGAGAGATGAGAAGCATCAATCATCAGTTTTTCATTGTGACACTTTAGTTGGTCATTGATTGCTTTCTCATACATGCCTTGACCAAGGGCCTTCAGCAGACCGACTAACCCTTTGCTGGAGCCAGCGACCTTGGGTCCAAGCTGGTGAGCTTTTGCTCAAACCAGATGAGCCCGCAATCAAGCTGGCGACCTCGGGGTCTCGAACCTAGGGGTCTTTCGCATCCCAGTCCGACATTCTATCCACTGCCCACTGTGCCACCGCCAGGTCAGGCTTTTCTGGTTTTACTAATTTTGTTAATTAGGTAGTGTAAAATCTTCTAAATGTTAAGATATAAACGTAAGTTCTAAAAATTAAATTTGCTCCAATGATCTAGAAGGGGAAAAATCATTATTCAACTAAAACTCCCCCTTTTTTGGAGGACAATTTTGATCTTAGGAATATTTTCAACTATCAGAAAAATAAACCTTTCCTTAGAAGACAGATGTTAATTAAGTGTGAAATAATAAATCTGTGAGCAAGCCCATTTGAAATCTTTTTTTGTTGTGTTCTTTAAATGTTTATTAATTTTAGAGAAAGAAGGGAGAGAGAGAAACAGGAACATCATCAATTTGTTCCTGTATGCGCCCTGACCAGGGGGGATGGAACCAGCAACCTCTGTGCTTTGGGACAATGCTCTAACCAACCGAGCTATCTGGCCAGGGCCAAAATCTTGATTCATTCAAAAAACGATTTCCATTTTTATTTACTTAAAAATCACTACATTACTTTTAAGTCAGAAAAATGTGATGTTAACATTACAATTTTCTAACAGATACATCAAATGTTTTATCTGGGACTTGAGTTGGCCATTATAAGCTAGAACTGGGGAGGGGAGTCTCTGAAAAGATGGATAAAATTTACCTGTCTGCATTTATAAACTAGGCCTAAATAAACTGAGATTAATCATGACTGGTCACACCTTATTCAACCAAATTCTGTGCCTTTTATTTCAATGCCTTGGATATCACTAAGTCTAGCTTGTAGCATATCCTCCTCCTTGATGTGCGTTTATTCCACATTTTAAATTTGAATTATTTGCAATCTTTTCATCACTGTTCATTACATGTTACAGAGTCACTGCCTCTGAATGCTAATCACTCACTGCCACCTTTTAGTCTGGTCCATAAATGTCATCTATTCTTCACCAGCTAGAAGCAAGTGGTGAGCAAGGATTTCTCAAATATGTAACTTCTAAAAGACACCCAGAAAAATATCCCAAATCTCAACCGTTTCCTTAAACAAAACCCCAATAGAACTAACTATAATAGTAAATTATTTTACTAACTACAAATATCAATTTCTAAATGAACTCCTGATTAATATTCATTAAATAAAATCCTAAATAATTCTAAAGGAAAAATCCTTTTCAAAAATTTTAAGCAACTTTTCCTTTTCACTTTTACTAGCAACATTTATACTACAAGTCTACAGAAGTCTACAAAGCAATAACTAAACACAGGAAAATAAAAATCTCAGAAGATGCAGAAAAATAAAATAACTATTTCAGCCATTCCGCAAGCAAATTAGGCGGGGGGAACCAGCAACATTATTTAGTATAAGATTTGATGATGGACAAGCCTACATTAAAAATTAAACATGGCCTGACCAGGCGGTGGCGCAGTGGATAGAGCGTCGGACTGGGATGCGAAGGACCCAGGTTCGAGACCCCAAGGTTGCCAGCTTGAGCGCGGGCTCCTCTGGCTTAAGCAAAAAGAAAAGCCCACCAGCTTGGACCCAAGGTTGCTGGCTCGAGCAAGGGAGCAAGGGGTTACTCGGTCTGCTGAAGGCCCGTGGTCAAGGCACATATGAGAAAGCAATCAATGAACAACTAAGGTGTTGCAACAAAAAACTGATGTTGCTGCTTCTCATCTTTCTCTGTTCCCATCTGTCTGTCCCTATCTATCCCTCTCTTCAACTCTCTCTCTGTCCCTGTAAAAAATAAATAAAATAAAATAAACATGTAGGCCCTGGCCGGTTGGCTCAGCAGTACAGCCTTAGCCCAGCATGTGGAAGTCCTGGGTTTGATTCCCAGTCAGGGAACACAGGAAAAGCACCCATCTGCTTCCCCTCCCTTCCTCCTCTCATTTATTTCTGTTTCTCTCTTCCCCTCCCACAGCCAAGGCTCCATTGGAGCAAAGTTGGCCCAGGTGCTGAGGATGGCTCAGTGGCATCCACCTCAGGTGCTAGAATGACTCTGTTGCAAGGGAGCAACAGCCCAGATGGGCAGAGCATCACCCCGTGATGGGCATGTCAAATGGATCCCGGTTGGTGCATACGGGAGTCTTGTCTCTCTGCCTCCCTGCTTCTCACTTCAGAAAAATACAAAAAATAAAAAATATTTAAAAAGTGGCCCCAGTGGGGTCCACATTGAAGTCCTTCTCAAACGCTTAAGGAAGAATGGTTGCTCTGACTCCCTTTAAATCATCCTGGCCACTACAATCAATGTCCTTCCTAAAACACAGAAATAACTTGTAACCTAAGAGGAGTCATTTCCATAGTCATTGGAAAGCCAAAGTCAACCTACCTCAGCATTCAAAGCCTTCCCTTATTTGATGCTAACATTTCTTCATCTCAGCTCAGGTTTCCAATATACAAATATGTGTTACTTCCCACTTATCTCAGCCAAACAGGTGTATTCAAGCCCAGTTCATTGTTCAAATGTCAGTTTAAGTCCTCCTTTCTGTAAAACTTTTAATACTTCCAGTACAAATTAATCTCCAAACAAATGTTGATAAAATATTCAGCACCCATTATGCACCAGATATTGGGGATACAAAGGTATAGAGTTCCAGCTCCTGCACATAACAATCTCAAAATGGAAGAGAAAACCTCAACACAATAGAATATTCTAAGTAATATATATAAAGACTTATAGTGCTGTTATAACTAGCATTAAAAAAAACAACAAAACTAACTCTGCTCCAGATTATCAGAGATGGCTTAAAAAGTGAAAAGAGCTGGGCCATGAAGGACTAATTTTTCCAGGAAAATTATAGTAAGGGAGCAAGAAACTCTAAATACTATGTGTACTTCTACTAAACATTTACCACTCTCAATCATACTCCATTGAGGTAAAGTGTCTTATACATGGTGCTCAGATGTTAAACTAAATGTTCCTAATACTTTCTTTACAGCATCAGTTAATTTACATTGGTAAAGCATAACCCTAAATAAAATATCAATTTTGGCCAATGAATTTAAATCTTCTAAAACCCAAATATTTTAACTGGGTTTCTAAAAGGCAGTAAAACTGATGAGAACTTGGATTTCCTCTCCATAAGTACCTTATGATGAAGATACCAATAAACAAGTAATCAAAACCATAAACTGCCCCAAATGAATAATCTCTGGAGTTAACAAAAATAGCAACATCTTTAAATTTCCTAATTATTTTGCAAAAGGTATTGTTGAGATAGTTTAATGATGGAAAAGTATGTGCCTATACACATTTTTGGGTTAAAATATAAATATATTTAAATATAAAATACTTAACAGTAAGAATATTCAAGTCACCGTCAACTCATTAGCATGTTTCATACACAGAAACATGGATTTCAATGTTTCTGCAGAAAGCTGGATTTCAATTCCTATGGGTAACACAACTATTCAATGTCATTCAAATTTAGTCCTAATCAATCTTTCCAGATTCATCAATATTTTTCCTGCCACAACCCACTAGTATACCTATACCTACCTTTCACGAGACCCTACCTGGTTACAAGACATTCTCTCCGATTCAAATATCCTCCCCTAATTTAAAACGGATGATCCTGTTAGACCAGGGGAAAGTCATCTTCTCTATGAAATAGCTCTACACGTAAATTAATCACCGTTACCCAGGTTCCCAGTACATATTTTGCTTATCTCTATTTAAGCATTCATTTGCCTAATAAAAAAACGAAAATGTATACACGTTTCCCCATTAGACTGTAAAACTTTTGATGGCCTCTCAGTCTTCAGTGCCCCTCACAGAATAAAACCCAGCCAGGCACCCAGAAACGACATGTGAAATAAAAGTGACTCTCTTGGAAGCCTCGTCTTTGATGGAAAATTCATATTCCAAGTCAGAAAGCTCCAAATTCTCATATCCCATCTTTTCTGAAAGTGACTCGTTTCCTGTCATTTATAGGTGCTCCCTTAGCGATTTCAGCCTATTCCCAACATTTTCCTAATTTTGTATACTCCGTATTCCATAGAACGATCAACAACCTCGAAAGCACTGTCCATTAACAAAATTAAGGTGTCTTTCTCCCTTCCAATAAACAATCTCCAAGGAAAAAGATTACACGAAAAGTAATCAAGGAAGGAGAAAACATCTGATTTTATTACCAAATCATCTCATACATAAAAACCCACAAGTTACCTTATTCTCCTAAGAACATAAATTAGCCAAGGTTAAGAGTAACGGGCCTCGGTGTGATTAAACTCGACGCAGGGCTGCCCGAAAAGTGGCTGCGGTATTTCAGTGTTTTTCTGACTCTCCCATGCACAAACTGTATCAACGACAGTTCCCCAGAGACGAGACTTGGCTCTCACAGCCTTTTCCCGGTCACCTGCCCTAAAATTCTCCTTAGCGAGCCGTTTACACAAGGCCGTCTGGTCAGAGAAGATAAGCAACCCAGAAGTAGCAGCACCCAAACACGGAACAAAGCGCCTGTCGGGAGTGTAAAAGTAGGACGCCATTACGTGGGGCAGTGGCCTGCGCCGCTGGCGCTGAGGAGGCTACCGGGCCCTTCAGCGCGGGCTCGACCCCCACAAAAGAAACCACATGAAGAGGCAGAAACCGATTAAGACAGAATTTTAGCAGGCACGGCAGCGAAAAAGACACTTAACTAGTGCAAGACCGCTTACCTTCATGAGTTTTGGCAATCTTCGCCATTTTGTCCACTCGAACACAGACGGAACTGGCGCTCCCCCGAATTTCCGCTCGTCGCCGCTGCCACGGAGAAAAATAGCTGTGGGCAGCTTTCTGCGCATGTGCCGAGCGGGAGCGCGCTCCGTCGGGTGACACGTGACAAAGCAGCTACCTAAGGGAATAGAGAGGTGCATTGTGGGTCGGAGGAGGAGCCAGGATTGTGCCGGGAGTCGGTTTTCGTGGGGATCCAAGAAAGGACTGGTTTAAAGCATAATGCGTTTAAGTGAGTAACTGTGAAGTAGAGGAAAGTAGATTACACAAGGACCGTTAACAACGGTCACTGTAAGGAACAACGCTTTCAGGGCTGGAAGAGACCTCAGACCTTCTATTCCTTCTCCAAATTCACGGAAAGGGGTCTGGGGATCAGACAAAAGCTTTCCTTAGCATGTTTCAGCTGTTGGAATGCTTAGTTATGGAAAAAGTCTCCTCCGCGCATTAATTCAAGGTCATTTTTGTTTTAAATAATTACTGACCATTTGGGTAGGAGTTTTGTTTACAACATATTCCCACTTTTGAAC
Source organism: Rhynchonycteris naso (assembly GCA_037038555.1). NCBI lineage: Eukaryota > Metazoa > Chordata > Mammalia > Chiroptera > Emballonuridae > Rhynchonycteris > Rhynchonycteris naso. The sequence goes on along the minus strand of CM072997.1, from coordinate 36,687,531 downwards.
CTCACAAATATGCCAGTGAAGTGGGCAGATTGTTGCTAATCCCATTTTTAAATGAGAGAAAAACAAGCCAGGGGGGTATATATAAAATTTGCAAGGTCACAGTTATTAGGCAGGAACTTCGCCACCCTTTTGAAGCCTTTTAATTTTATAGGTTCTCAGAAAACCACTGGTCGTCAGTATTAACACTGATAAAATGTCTCTCAATCCTAAACATCATTCCTACACCAGGAATAGGGCGGTCTTTTCCCCCCTATACCTCAATTATACCATCATAACTTTGTACTGTCACTCTGGCATTGGACCTTGGAGTTGAAAAAGAACAAAAGTTTCAGAAGGCAATTTAGTACAGGAAGTAGCCTAGGATAACAGGGATCGAGGTTAGAGCCATAACAGAGAAAGTGTACCTAGCTGTGTGCTGGACTCCCAACACAAATAGAGATTTAGTAACTAAAAAGTGGGATTTTTATTAGCATCAATGAAAATTTGATGGGTTAAAATGGTTTGATTTATTTTAATTTAGATTTAAACAATAGTTGGAAGAGAAGTGGCTGTTGGCATTCAGGGATGCCAAGAGAAGAACTGTAGATAAAAATTGTTGATAAATTCTACTTCTTGGGTTGGCAGAGGGTCCATATATAATTCTTATACAGAATGGTTTATAACCTACACATAGATTACATAATACTCATATACACAAAATAGCATATTTTAAAACGATAAGGAAAATGAATGACACATCCATCAATATTCAATAAATTAAAAGAATTTGTCCATGTTGATAAAAAGAATGACAAAGACATTGCATTTCTTGATTCATGTTAAAAAAAATGATTTCATATGTACCAGATGATCAGTCATATAAAAATAGATCCGCCTGACCTGTGGTGGCGCAGTGGATAAAGCGTTGACCTGGGAACACTGAGGTCGCCAGTTCAAAACCCTGAACTGGTCTGGTCAAGGCACATATGGGAGTTGATGCTTCCAGCTCCTCCCCCCTTTCTCTCTTTCTCTCTCTCTCACTCTGTGTCTCTTCTCTAAAATAAATATAAAGAATTTAAAAAATAGATGCAAAGGAAATTCATCAAAATGTTAATAGGGGATGTTTATGAATAATGGAATTTATGACTTTTCTTCATAATTTTTAGTATTTTCCATGTACTCTGCTATAAGCATGTATTATTTTTGTAAACAGGAAATATAATAGAGAAATGAAAAATATCTGGGGCTTGCCCTGTGGCGGCGCAGTGGATAAAGCGTCGACCTGGGAACACTGAGGTTGCCAGTTAAAAACCCTGCACTGGTCTGGTCAAGGAACATATGGGAGTTGATACTTCCAGCTCCTCCCCCCTTTCTCTCTTTCTCTCACTCTGTGTCTCCTCTCTAAAATGAATAAAATAAAAAGAAATTTTAAAAAAATTAACAATAAAAAAAAAAGAAAAACATCTGTAAGTGGGTATCACATGTCCTTTGTTCTTCCAAGACAGAAGCTGCACTGGCTGGCCACTTTGTATTATGTGCATATTTCTCTCGGCTCCTAGGTACTGAGTTACTTTTATAGGTCAACGGCATATATAGGATAATGAGATAGAAGAGATGTTACCTAAGGTCGGGAGAGACTCCCTTTTCTTAGACTTCTTCTAAAGACAAATTTGCCTTTAATAAATCAGTGATTTGGATATTCAGACAGAAAAAACAGGGTATTTCAATAAGTACCTTTCTATTTTCATATCAATAAATAATAATCAACTAACTAATACTTAATTAAGCTTTCTACCCTTTTCTGTTGAGTGTTTCAAAAGTAAGAAGGGTGATCTGCTTCCCTTTTTTTAACCTAAACAATTGACGGATGACATCCAATTAAAAGGAAAATTCAATCCTTTTTTTAAATCAGGGGCACTTGGCCTGACCAGGTGGGGTGGTGCAGTGGATAGAGTGTCGGACTGGGATGCGGAGGACCCAGGTTCGAGGCCCCCGAGGGCGCCAGCTTGAGCATGTGCTCATCTGGTTTGAGCAAAAGCTCACCAGCTTGGACCCAAGGTCGCTGGCTCAAGCAAGGGGTTGCTTGGTCTGCTGAAGGCCCATGGTCAAGGCATATATGAGAAAGCAATCAATGAACAACTAAGGTGTTGCAACGAAAAACTGATGATTGATGCTTCTCATCTCTTTCTTTCCCTATTTATCCCTCTCTCTCTGTCCCTGTAAATAAAGGGGGGGGCACTATATGAGGGATGCATACAACTTAACACCAAAAAGATATCCAATTTAAAAACTGGGCAGATGACAAAGAATATACAAATGGCCGGCATACATATAAAAAGACGCTCAACATCACTAACCAGGAAAATGCAAATTAAAAGCACAATAAGATATCTCAAACCTGTCAGAACAACTATTTTAAAAAAATACAAATAACAAGTGCTGGCAAAGAAAATAGAGCTTTTGTGCACTGGGGACTGTAAATTGGTGCAGCTACTATGGAAAACAGTATGGAGCTTCCTCAAAAATATAAAAATAGAACTGTCATACGGATCCAGCAATAACATTTCTAGGTATTTAATCAAAGGGGAAAAAACACTGATTTGAAAAGATATATGCATCCCTATGTTCATGGCAGCATTATTTACAACAGCCAAGATAGAGAAGCAACCTAGGTGTCCATTGATAGATGAACGAATAAAGATGTGATGTGATACATACACACACACACATATATATATGATGGAATATTATTCAACAATAAGAAAGAATACTTAGGTGGGAAGGAGCTTGGGATGTTCCAAGAATGGCAAGGTTGGTGTATCTGAGTGGAATAAGGGGTGGGGGGATAGCATGAGATGAGGCCCGGTACCCGTGATACTTGGCAGCACTACATTGTTGAATGAGTGACTGTTAAATGAAGTTTTCCAAACTTCCCTGTTCTGTACTGCCTGTTTGCTGATACAAAGACCTGCCACATAATTTTTGTTACTGCATTTTTAATGACAGATGTACAACTCAAGAGCTGAAAATACTGCCACTAATGGTTCAGCTTAAGCTGGCTGTTTTCTCTAGATGAACTAAGAAATTGGTAGGAGGTAGAGGAAGATGGGTATTTATTAGGACCAGAGAAATAGTAGGAATTGTGATAAGTAAGGATGTTGGGCATATAAAAGCCCTTGGGTAAGTGACAGGTACTCTGTTGTAGGCAGGTATTAGAATCAACCTATATAAGTTGACAATAATCACAATAGCAACAATACAAAGCCAGCAGTTTTTGATACTACTCAGAACCAAGAGACCTACAAGGGATAGTACTTCCTTCATAGTGGTGGAGGTATAAGAAAACTATTGCAATAATTTATCCTTTACTTTGGAAATGTCCAGGCATGCCCCAAGGCCACTATGACCTTAAAAGAGTGATTCTCAACTGGAAGTGATTTTGTCTCTCAGAGATACTTGGCAATGTCTAGACTCCATCTTCTTTTTCTGAAGGGTCCTACTTTCTATCTATCTCCTTAACTCTTTTCAACTCCTGTTTCCTCAACTCTCATGAGGTTGACTCCTCATTTTATAAGACCGAGCCTGTGTCACCCCACCCAGGAAACTCACCCTATGAGATATAGAGATAGCATGCTTTGATATTTCTGTGTGGTGCTTCTAAAACACCACAAACATGTCTAACTACTCTGACCACTTTGTATTAAAATAGTTTCTACATGACTTCTCCCTGAACTAGACTGTAACACTTAGAGCGATTTAGATAGATTACTGGCATCCAAAGGCCAATAATACTGCTCAACATCCTATGTGGCACACAGAAACTCCGTAACAAAAAATTTCCTGGTCCATAATGTCAGTAATGCCAGCACTGGGAAATCCTGCCCTAAAAATGTCACTAGTGGAGGAGACCCTTAATATTTGTTCAGTTTATCTCCCACCCTCTGGAGGATATGTGTCTTTCCAAGGCCTCCAATGTATTTACCACTTATTGGTCATCTAATCTAATTAACATGACTAATACAATGCCATCAATACAGTGGACTAATAAGGTGTTTTGCTGTATGTGCAGATGCCTAGGTCCCTTAAGACTATAAGAGTTGAACTGATAAGACTATATTATGGGAGAATTAATATAACCCAATGGTAAAACTTTAAATGTATACAGTTGTGCAATCCAAGAAAATGCCCAATTTTAAATCCTCCTTATTGTTAGGAGATTTAATCAGAACAAAACCTGCTTACCATGTACTTTAGGTCATGTTAATCTGCTTAGATACCACAGTCTGGCACAGCAACTGCAATTGAAGATTCTACTTGATTGAATGTGATAGTTCACTGTCATCCTCCAGCATCTGTGTAGCCTTTGAAAGGGCTAGACTTCAGTAGAGGTATTATGGGGACCACCATCTTTGTATTTTTAAGGCCTTTAAGGCACCCATCTCTGCCAAAGTTCCTAGGATATAATATTTTGCAGAGAAGGTTTTCAGTAGCCTTCCCCATATGTTCTTATTCCACAAGCCAAGGGACTAACATGGGAGTTTGGCCAACTTCTAAATATGTTAATTCCAATTATACATTTGGGAATTTGGGAAATGACATTTGGCACTATGAACTAAACCCAGGCCAGGACTCCATTTATGACCTTATACAACCCACTCTAGGAAGCCACTATGACAGTGGATATCAATGTCAATTTGGTTACTGTATCCATAATCCTTAAAATATTTGGTTATTCTACTTTTCCCAGTGTATAGTTACCAGAGCAAATGATAGGTAGCTTTGGAGAAATACTACAGGATTAATTAATAATATTTACCATGGTATTATATCATTCTTTGTCCTGGGGAGCTAACTTTCAATCAAATAGTTCTGGGTCTGAAAACTAGTTCAAGTTTGGAAACTAAAGAACCACTTTTTTTTTTTAACTAGAATAGCTGCCTTCAGCCTCCAGAACATCCATCCTTGATTTCTCTTGGGTTGTATAGGTTGAGCAACATCCTAGTAGGCTGCCCATCAATCTTGCCTCTAAGGACAGACACCCTGTTGCATTGACCATCTCCATATCTTTCCATAGGTGAGGATGCCCAGGCAGCCATTCTGGCCTTGTGCTAATTATAATTATGCCGACCTTCCTTCTGACAATTAAGCATCAACACTTGGCCTCTATTTTGGGATTCTCCACTCCATTCATTACCCCCACCCTTTAATTCCCCCTCCCCATCACTATAATGAAGCTCAGCTCTGTCACTTTATCTGCTACTATTAACCTGAGGCCTGTAAAGGGCAGCCACCATGAGCAACAGCACTGTGCTGAGCCATACTGGAGACTATATGGAAAACTGGGTAATACTGATCCTGTCTTTATTTAAAATTTGACATCTTTTTCATCATGAATTTTTCTGCATTAATTTTGATTTTTTAAGATGTCATAGTGAAATACTATTTATCTTGGTTACTGAGTTTTTTGGCACCCACTTAATTTTGCATCTGAGGCAAGTACCTCACTCATTTCACCCAGTCTGGGTCTTGTTCAGTGATGCTGCTGCTGCTCTTATATTCCTTACTGCTTTAGGGATCAAAGTGTTTTCTGAGCCATACCATGGAGCATAGATATAAGGTTGGTTTTCTGGCCTTAGCATGAAATACCAACTATAGCATATCCACTTCTCTGAGCCCTTTGATCCCTTCTACCATCTTCCACAGTAGTTCTGCCATTCTGCACCACTAAATGTGGGCCATTGCTTTCTCTGAGTTTCTAAAACCCATCGTAGTAGATAAGAGTGTTAACACTGTCTCCCAGATCCTTGTCAGGGTATTCCATATCATGGAGTAGTGCTCCCATATTGAGAAACACTCCCTGTCCACCATTATGTTCTGCTACCCACCCCTGTGCCTTGATTAGGGCCCTCAATTTAGTTCCTTATGTCACCTTCCAACTCCTAATTGTACATGTTGGCTAGGTCCGGTGGCTCCCATGAGGTGTCCTTTTCCTCCTTAGCAGACTCAGCATTTCCTGAAGGCCAGGCGATACGTGACTGAACCCCGGTTATTGGTTGGGTGTGCAGGAGGAAAACTGAGGAAAGTTCCTGAGTGGAGCACCTGTTGTTTTGTAAGTCAGCATTCTCTGTATATTCTTCAAGCAAAGAGGGAGCACTTGCTTGACGACAGGATTAGGCCACTTCTGAAGGCCCAGAGAATTCAGGGGAATCTTTTATTTATTATTATTATTTAAATTATTAAGTGATAGGCAAGGAGGCAGAGAGACAGACTCCTGCATGCTCCCGACCGGGATCCATCCAGAATCCACCCTATGGGGGGATTCTCGGGGGCCATTGCTCTGTTGCTCAGCAATTGAGCTATTTCAGCTCCTGAGGTGAGGCCATGGCGCCATCATCAGCACCCAGGGCCAACTTGCTCGAATGATCCATGGCTGCAGGACCGACTTGCTCAAATGATCCATGCCTATGGGGCCACCTTGCCTGAATGCTCTATGGCTGCAGGGCCACCTTGTTTGATGATCCATGGCTGCAGGGCCAACTTGCTTGAATGATCCATGGCTGTGGGGGTGGGGAGAAAGATAAAGGAGAGAGGGTGGACAGAGGGATGGTAAAGCAGATGGTTACTTTTCCTGTGTGCCCTGACTAGGAATCGAACCCACTTCCACATGTTGGGCTGATGCTCTACTGCTGAGCCAACCAACCAGGGCGATTCGGGGGAATCTAAGATTTCAAGTTTCTTGAGCACACTAACCCAGATGTCCTAGTCCTATTTCTTGGGATTGCTAACCTTCCCAATCAGGCACTCACTTTTTTTTTTTTTAGATTTTTTAATTCATTTTTATAGAGAGAAAAAGAGCGAGAGAGTGGAGTGGGGAGGAGCAGGAAGCATCAACTCCCACATGTGCCTTGACCAGGCAAGCCCGGGGTTTTGAACCGGTGTGACCTCAGCATTCCAGGTCAACGCTTCATCCACTGTGCCAGCACAGGTCAGACAGGGCACGTACTTTGTAAGAGACATGCTGAGGCTGACAATTTTATCCACCTTTGGAGCTCTGCTACTCTTAATGTTGAGTCTGGTAATTGACCAACAGCTTTTTTTCTTCTCTGGCTGCAGAAAATAAGACTCTCTCTATATACTACCAATAATACCCTCCAGTTTTTATACTTCACCTTTAATAGTGATTAATCACTCTCATCCTTCCAGTGTCTTTCTCCCACTATTTCAATAAGTTCTATTAGCTCTTCACCTACCACCAGTAAGAGGGTCCTCATTGGCAGCCAGGCTACCAGTGATCTAGATATAAAACTCCCACTTTAGCCTGACCAGGCAGTGACGCAGTGCATAGAGCATCGGACTGGGATGCAGAGGGGCCCAGGTTCGAGACCCTGAGGTCACCAGCTTGAGTGCGGGCTCATCTGGTTTGAGCAAAAGCTCACCAGCTTGAGTCCAAGGTCGCTGACTCGAGCAAGGGGCTACTCGGTCTGCTGAAGGCCCACGGTCAAGGAACATATGAGAAAGCAATCAATGAACAACTAAGGTGTCGCAACGAAAAACTGATGATTGATGCTTCTCATCTCTCTGTTCCTGTCTGTCTGTCCTTATCTATCCCTCTCTCTGACTCTCTCTCTGTCTCTGAAAAAAAAAAAAGAAAATTCCCATTTTAGCCCTGGCTGGTTAGCTCAGTTGGTTAGAGCATTGGCCTGACATTCCAAGGTTGCAGGTTTCATCCCTGGTCAGGGTACACAGAAGAATCAAAGAATGAATGCATAAATAAGTGGAACAATAAATCTATGTTTCTCTCCCTCAAAAAATGAATGAAAGTATATATTGTTAAATCCCATTTTAGAGTTCGCTTCCTTGGATTATAGTTTGGGTTCCCTAAGAAGTAGACTCTGAGATGAATATTTGCATGCAAGAAGTTTTCAGGGTATCCTCGCAGGATCTATACATCTGGGAGATAGTAGTAATCAAATGTGGGCACAGGAAGTGTTGAACTGCCAATCTACCAAACTGCCACCCAGTTGCAACAAAGACCTCAACCTATTCTAGGGGAACCCTGGAGATGGGATGGTCCTTCAGAGTTGTCCTAAACTGGGGGCAAGGGAGTTGGGCTTTTATACTCCCATAACAAGATTTTGCATGTGAACTTCCCCAGGAAGAGAGCATGACAATGGGAGAGACAGGTCTCTTTAACTACAAGCAATACCCAGGGAGGGATGCATCAGAGAGCTGTCACTGACAGAACACCCAGCAGGAGTACGGGGAGAAAGGAAGGAACCTGGGCATACTGGGCTTGAAGGGAGAGCAGTTGGGGAAGTTGTTGCTTAATGGTTATAGTTTCTGCTTAGGGTGATAAAAAGTTTGAATACAGATATTTGTGAGAGTTGCACAACAATTTGAATGTACTTAATGCCACTTAACTGGATAAAAAAATGATTAAAACGGCACATTTTATGTTGTGTAGGCATACCTTGGAGATATTGTGGGCTTGGTTACAGGCCATCAGAATAACAGAATAAAGTGACTTGTAATCTTTTTGCTGATGGAGGGTCTTACCTTCAGTTTGTAAAAAAAAAAGGCAATACCCACGAAGCAAAATAAAATGACTGTATATACTTACAAAAAAAAAAAAAAAAAAAAAGAAAGAAAGAAAAAGAAAAAGGATGGCAGCAAAATATGGCCCGTGGGCTAGAGTTTCCTATCTTTGGGTATAGGAAATTTTGGCCTAGGTGTCTACTTAACCCTGCTTTCTCCACCCACCTGCGGATTCCTGGGACCATTTATGTTGACAATCAAATAGCAGGATACCCCTGCTTGTTATATTTGCTCACTTTCTAAAAATCCCTCTAAAAATTACCTTTGACTTTATCCTTATTCTTCTATAGCTCAGTGCTTCATCTCCCTTGATTTTCCTTTTTTTTTCTTTTTTTTATTTTATTCATTTTTAGAGAGTAGACACAGAGAGAGAGAGAGAGAGAGAGAGAGAGAGAGAGAGAAAGCGGGGAGGAGCTGGAAGCATCAACTCCCATATGTGCCTTGACCAGACCAGTGCAGGGTTTTGAACTGGCGACCTCAGTGTTCCCAGGTCGACGCTTTATCCACTGTGCCACCACAGGTCAAGCTTTTTTTTCTTTTTTTTTTAAAATTTTTTTATTTTTATTTTATTCATTTTAGAGAGGAGACACAGAGTGAGAGAAAGAGAGAAAGGGGGGAGGAGCTGGAAGCTCAACTCCCATATGTGCCTTAACCAGACCAGTGCAGGGTTTTGAACTGGCGACCTCAGTGTTCCCAGGTCGACGCTTTATCCACTGCACCACCACAGGTCAGGCCAAGCTTTTTTTTCTTTTTAAGGTGAGAGGAGAAGAGGTAGTGAGGCAGACTCTCCCGCATGCACCTGGACCAGGATCCACCCGGACCACCTCATATGGGGCCAATGCTCCAGTACCAAGCTATTTTTAGTGCCTGAGGCTGATGCACTCTAAAGGAGTGCCCTGGGCCCATGCTTGAACCAATCATGTCACTAGCTGCAGGACTGAAAGAGGAAGAGAAGGGAGAAAGGGAGGGGGAGAAAATCAGATGGTCACTTTTCCTGTGTATCCTGACTGGGAATTGGACCAGGGACATCCATATGCTGGGCTGATGCTCTATCCACTGACCCACCAGCCAGGGCCTGATTTTCCCTCTTAAGTCTTTCCATAGTGTGTTCTGGAACATCTAATTTGTGGTTCAAAACTTCTCTATTCCTCAATCCATTTTTATTTATTTATTTATTTATTTATTTATTTTTGTGGCAGAGACAGAGTCAGAGAGAGGGACAGATAGGGACAGACAGACAGGGAGAGAGATGAGAAACATCAGTTCTTCACTGCAGCTCCTTAGTTGTTCATTGATTGATTTCTCATATGTGCCTTGACCAGGGGTCTACAGCAGATCAAGTGACCCCTTGTTCAAGCCAGCGACCTTGGGCTCAAGCTGGTGAGCCTTGCTCAAACCAGATGAGCCCAAGCTCAAGCTGGCTGGCAACCTGGGGGTCTCGAACCTGGGTCCTCCACATCCCAGTCTGACACTCTATCCACTGCGCCACCGCCTGGTCAGGCAACCCATTTTTTATTGTAAACATTTTTGCTTTCATTTCTTTTATATGTCTTTTAGGATATTATATTGATATTTTTCAAAATATCTGTTATCAGGTCATAGTCTCTAAGATTTTTATTTCAGCAGAGGACAGAGGGAGTTGCAGTCTATGGGGCCGAGAACAATTGCCTTGGCTGAATCATGGCTCCCTTGTGAAGCTCCCCTATGCTGCCAATTCTTCCTTACCCCTGAGCACATTTTATCTAAAAGTGGGGGTGGGTGATGGTGTGACAGATCGCATATACTTTGCATACATTTATTTCCTCTTCTGACCACGGAATACTGGAGGTCTGCTTGCCTTCTCCAAAACTCAGCTAATGATGAGAAATGAAGTGTTTTGGTTTTTTGTAAGTGAAAGAGAGACAGACAGGAAGGGAGAGCAATAAGCATCAACTCATAGTTGCATCACTTTAGTTGTTCATTGATTGCTTCTCATATGTGCCTTGATGGGGGGTAAGCTCTAGCTAAGCCAGTAACCCCTTGCTCAAGCCAGCGACCTTGGGCTTCAAGCCAGCAACCACGGGATCATGTTGATGATTCTGCGCTCAAGCCAGTGACCTTGGGGTATTAAACCTGGGTCCTCAGTGTCCCAGGTTGATACTCTATCCATTGATCATAAAAATATATTTTTAATGGTCTCTGCTCCCAGTTCCTAGCACAGGGCTCCTAAAACTTGTCAATCCCTCAGTGATAAGGGCAACAGGAGCATCTCTTGTTCTCTATCCATTGCACCACCACCAGCCAGGCACTTTTTAAAAAGATTTTGTTTTAGATTTTATTTATTCATTTTTAGAGAGAGAGGAGAGAGAGAGAAGGGGGTGAGGAGCAGAAAGCATCAACTCCCATATGTGCCTTAATCAGGGAAGCCCGGGGTTTTGAGCCAGTGACCTCAGCATTCCAGGTCAAAAACTTATCCACTGAGCCACCACAGGTCAGGCAAGATTTTATTTATTGATTTTAGAGAAGGGAGAGAGAAAAGAGTGGGGAGAAACAGGAAGCCCCTAATAATGTCTAACCTTTCTGTCTCTGAATTTGCCTTTTCAAAAACACTTCATATATATGAACTCATACAGTATTTGTCCTTTGTATCTGGCTTATTTCACTTAGCATAATATTTTCAAGGTTCTTCCATGCTGTAGTATATGTCAGAAGAACTTCATTCCCTTTCAAGGCTGAATGATATTGTATGTATATACACTTTTTAGATCCGTTCTTCTATTGGTGGACATTTGGATTACTTCTACCTTTAGGCTATCCTGTTAACACTGGTGTACAAATATCTCTGAGTCTTTGTTTTCAATTCTTTTGCACATATATACCTAGGAGTTGAATTGCTGACTCATAGAATTCCATGTTTGACTCTTTGAGGAGTGACCAAACTGTTTTCCACAACAGCACCAACACTTTACATTCCCACAACCAATGTACAAAAATTTCAGTTCTCCACATCCTCACCAACACTTATATTGTTTTTTTTTAAATGGCTATTCTAGTAGCTATGAAATGGCATTTCACTATATAGTTTTTATTTACATTTCCATATTGGCCAAGAATATAGACCATCTTTTCAAGTGCTTATTGGCCATTTGTGTATCTTCTCTGGAGAAATGTCTATTCAAGTCTTTTGTCCATTCTTTTATTGAGTTGGGTTTTTTGTTAAGTTGTAGCAGTTCTTATATATTTTGGATATTTAATCCCTATCAGATATATGATTTATAAATTGTTTTTCCCATTCTATGTGTGAGATCATAAAAAATTATTTTTATTGGTCTCTGCTCCCAGTTCCTAGCACAGGGCCCCTAAAACTCTTGTCAATCCCTCAGTGATAAGGGCAACAAGAGCATCTCTTGTTCTAATATTTGTCTTTGACTCTGCCCGACACAAGACTAAAAACACCTTGTGGTCTGACCCGGCGGTGGCACAGTGGATAGAGCATTGGACTGGAATGCAGAGGACCCAGGTTCGAAACCCCAAGGTCGCTGGCTTGAGCGTGAGCTCATCTGGCTTGAGTGTGGGCTCACCAGCTTGAGCATGGGGTCGTTGGCTTGAGCGTGGGACCAAAGACATAACCCCAAGGTCGCGCTGGCTTGAGTAAACGGTCATTTGCTCTGCTGGAGCCCCTTGGTCAAGGCACATATCAGAAAGCACTCAATGAACAACTAAGGCACCACAATGAAGAATTGATGCTTCTCATCTCTCTCCCTTCCTGTCTGTCCCTCTCTCTGTCTCTGTCAAAAAACCCCACAAAAACCCAGTATGAATAAGAAGCTTCCTGATAAAAATCAGACTTTAATAAAAAGGATAAAAGATGAAAGAAGGCCTGCATAAGAAAAATCTGCGTTGGCAACCATGTAGAAATTGGGAAGAGCGGCGCATTCAGAGAATATGGAAGCCCCAGGCCCCTTCCTACATACCATACCATGCCCTACACATTTCTTCTGTCAGGCTGTCACTGAGTTACATCCTTTTATAGTAAACTGATAATTTAAGGACATACTGAATAAAGATGCTAGGGAATGTGCAATATGCCTTGAACTGCAGAAGGGAGATACTACTACATGACTGTCTTGTCTATATATAAAGATTGCATTGATAAATAGTTTGAAGTAAATAGATCTTGCTATGAGCACCTTTCAAATTAAGTATCAGATTTCTGTTTCTTAGGTTTTCTTTATCTTTTGAAGATGCTTGAAAAACTGAAAGGGTATGAGGATCTATCTGTGGAAAAACAAACAAAAATGAAGGCATGCTCAGTCAGAAATAGAATTCTCTGAGAGTCAGTAATATAGAGATGGGAAATCATATGGGAAAAAAAATATCCTGCTGACGAAAGGGCAATTACCACAAAACTCAGTGCACCAAACATACACAGAAAGGGCACACAGCGATTTTGAAAATTTTGCACATCCCTTAATAGTAGTTACCTACATAGGTAACACTGATAAATATTTTGTACTCAGACACAAAAGTTGACAGACGTAAAAGCTGATTTACTATTAAGTTTTCTAAAGCTGTAAAACTAGTTGTGTTTTGATTTTTTACTTTAGGCTCTCTTTATTTTGCTCAGCATGATGTTTCTGCATTCATCCGTTGTTAAATTGAAGACCACAAAATTTACTTTTTATAAATTAAAATTTTTTTTAAAATTTCTTTTTATTTTATTCATTTTAGAGAGGAGACACAGAGTGAGAGAGAGAAGGAGAGAGAGAGAGAAGGGGGGAGGAGCTGGAAGCATCAACTCCCATATATGCCTTGACCAGACCAGTGCAGGGTTTTGAACTGGCGACCTCAGTGTTCCCAGGTCGACGCTTTATCCACTGCGCCACCACAGGTCAGGCTATAAATTAAAATTTTAAATGTGAAACCAAGAAATGTTAACAGGCTGTAAAACATTCTTTGAATGTAGACCACATTCTTTTATTTTCTCTGCTAGGGTAGAAAATAGACTTCTATATAAGAAAGCTAAAGTATGTTAATATTTTTAAATGAAAAGTTTAACAATATCAGAATGTAGCCCAAAAAGTAAAGTAAGTTACATAATCACATTTAATTAATCAAATCTAGGTTAGTCTACTGAATTACAATTTATTAAATATATTGTTTCCTCTTAAATAAAACTGCTTTAGAGTTCGACAGCGATAAATAATCTTGTAGCTATGCAACCTTTTCTTTTTTTTGTATTTTTCCAAAGTGAGAAGGTGAGGGGACAGACTTCCACATGTGCCCTACTGGATCCACTGGCATGCCCACCAGGGGGCGATGATCCGTTGCAACCAGAGTCATTCTAGCGCTGGAGGATGAGGCCATGGAGCCATCCTCAGTGCCGGCGCCAACTTTGCTTCAATGGAGCCTTGGCTGCGGGAGAGGAAGAGAGAGACAGAGAAAAAGGAGAGGGGGAAAGGTGGAGAAACAGATGGGCGCTCCTCCCGTGTGCCCTGGCCGGGAATCGAACCTGGGACTTCCACACGTCGGGCCAATGCTCTACCACTGAGCCAATTGGACAGGGCCAACCTTTTTTTTTTAAGCTATGCAACTTAAAAATAAAATACAAATTACCAACTATAAATACTGCCAGCTAAAATAACTGTTTTCATGGCTATTTTTGTTTGTTTGTTTTCAAGTAATTATTTTACTGTGCTTTGCATCTCCAGGCAGTTTTCCCACATTTGGGTAAAATGTTTAGCATGTTATAAACTTAAGAACTTAGGAAGAGTAAAATAAAATTTTGTTTTAAAAATAAATTTTTGTTTCTTGATTTTAGAGAGAAGAGAGAGGAGAGCGAAAGAAAGGGAGGTAGGAGTAGGAAGTATCAACTCCTAGTGGTTGCTTTCCGTATGTGCCTTGACCAGGCAAGCCCAGAGTTTGGAATCAGTGACCTCAGTATTCCAGGTCAACACGTTATCCACTGCGCCACCACAGGTAAGGCTGAAATTTTCTTGAGTAGAAAAAGAAAATTTAAAAGTGGCAGAAATCTAATAGAATAGTGTAAGAAAGGCTAAACTCTCAATGAGCTAAGACTAATGATAAAATACTAAGAAAAATAAAAAGGCTTTCGGCCTGACCTGTGGTGGCGCAGTGGATAAAGCGTCGACCTGGGAACACTGAGATCACCAGTTCAAAACCCTGCACTGGTCTGGTCAAGGCACATATGGGAGTTGATGCTTCCAGCTCCTCCCCCCTTTTTCTCTCTCTCACTCTGTCTCCTCTCTAAAAAGAAAATGAATAAAATAAAAAATAAATAAAAAGAAGTTAAAAAAAAAATCATTTGGTATAGCCTGACCAGGCGGTGGCATAGTGGATAGAGTGTCGGACTGGGATGCGCAAAAGCTCACCAGCTTGGACTCAAGGTCGCTGGCTCCAGCAAGGGGTTGCCCACAGTCAAGGCACCTGTGAGAAAGCAATCAATGAACAACTAAGGTGTCGCAACGGCAATGAAAAACTAATGATTGATGCTTCTCACCTCTCTCCGTTCCTGTCTGTCTGTCCCTATCTTTCCCTCTCGCTGACTTTCTCTCTGTCCCTGTAAAAAAATAAAAAAAACCTTAAAAAAATCATTTGGTATAGGCCTGACCTGTGGTGGCGCAGTGGATAAAGCGTCGACCTGGGAACACTGAGGTCGCCGGTTCAAAACCCTGCACTGGTCTGGTCAAGGCACACATGGGAGTTGATGCTTCCTGCTCCTCCCCCCTTTCTCTCTCTCTCTCTCTCTCTGTCTCCTCTCTAAAATAAATAAAATTAAAATTAAAAATCTCAAAAAAAATTTTAAAAAAAATCATTTGGTATAAAAGCATTCTGAAGACAGAAAACCAGGGTGTACTTACTGGCTATGCTGCTCTCTGGATATGTAAGTACTTCACATTTCTAAACCTGTTTCCTGGGGTCTTAGTAAATGTGGTAAAGGAGTGAATCAAAAAGGCCTCATCGCACTACCTCAGATGAACGAGTATCAATCATTGCTTGTTCCTCAGACATCTTGAGTCCTAGCTCCGTGGGGTTTGGGCGTACAAGGGTGCGTCTCCTCCACCCTTCTCAGGCACTAGCACCAGCCAAGCAGTGCTCCTCTCCTTCACCCCCCCACCCCCGAGGGTTAGGTTCCAGCATTTTGGGACCCCTCCACCAAGTTTGTAAGTTTTAATAACTCCAACTTCTTGTTTCTCCAGTGCTAGGGGAGTGTGCAGAAAAGTCAGGCCTAGATGCTAACCTTTGAAAAACCTGCTTACAAGGCTGGCTCTTGGCTGGCATTCGGGAACTTGGATGCAGGAGAGTCCTCATCATCCCCAGAACCAATTAAGGCTGCCTCAGTGTGCCCAAAGTGTGCAAGCGATATGGTTTATACTGAACATCAGCTTTCCTTGTGGAGTCTGACATTTGGGTACGTACCAGGTAGAGGGTGCCTATGTCGTCAGCCCCAAGTGAAAAGCCTGAGCATAGACTCGAAAGCCAGCAAGTCTGGTTGGCAACATTTTACATGTCAGAATGTGTCAGAATAATTAAGCCTGCCCTGTGTGATTCTGGGACTTCACTGAGAAGGGCTCCTTAAAATTTGCACCTGGTTCCCCCCAGACATCCTATATGTTCCTCATTTTAAATGTTTATTTTATTGATATTTAGAGAGACGAAGGGAGAGAGAGGGAGACAGGAACATCAATCTGTTCCTGTATGTGCCCTGACGAGGGACTGAACCAGCAACCTCTAATGCTCTAACCAACTGAGCTATCTGGCCAGGGCCCCTATGTTCCTTTTCCCTTTACTAATTTTGCTTTGTATCCTCTCACTGTAAAAAATCACAGCTGAGTACGTAAAACTATATGCTGAGTCCTTTAAGTCCTCTTAGCAAATCGTTGAACCTTCCGGTGATCTTAAAAACATGAGGTGCTATTGCCTGACCCGTGGTGGCGAAGTGGATCAAGCCAGCGTCCACCTGGAAATGCCGAGGTCACCAGTTCAAAACCCTGGGCTGCCTGGTCAAGGCACATATGGGAGTTGATGCTTCCTGCTCCTCCCCCCTTCTCTCCCCGTCTCTCTCTCTCTCCTCTTTAATATGAATAAATAAAAAAAAATAAAAAATAAAAGAAAACAAACACGAGGTGCTACCGACTTCTTGTAGTTACTATTACTTTCATATCTCAGTACCCTCTTTTTGTCGCCATACTTCTCCAGTCCCTGTTTA
The DNA here is from genome assembly GCA_037038555.1 of Rhynchonycteris naso. Lineage (NCBI taxonomy): Eukaryota > Metazoa > Chordata > Mammalia > Chiroptera > Emballonuridae > Rhynchonycteris > Rhynchonycteris naso. Next base: position 36,670,748 of record CM072997.1, on the reverse strand, counting down.
ACAATATTCTTTTATTAATTCTTCTTTTAAAATAACAGTAATTTTAGCCTGACCTGTGCTGGTGCAGCAGATAAAGCGTCAACCTGGAAGGCTCAGGTTGTCAGTTCAAAACCCTGGGCTTGCCTGGTCAAGGCACATATGGGAGTTGATGCTTCCTGTTTCTCCCCTTCTCTCTCTCTCTGTCTCTCTATTTTATTTTTTAAATATATCTTTTATTTGTTCATTTCTCTCTCTCTGTTTCTCTCTCTCTCTAAAAATGAATAAAAGATATATTTAAAAAATAAAATAACAAAAAATAAATAAATAAAATAAAATAACAGTAATTTTTTACCTGACCAGGCAGCGGCACAGTGGATAGAGCATTGGACTGGGATGCAGAGGACCCCGGTTCGAAACCTCAAAGTAGCCAGCTTGAGAGCGGGTTCATCCGGCTTGAGCATGGGCTCACCAGCTTGAGCATGGGGTCATTGATTGGCTTGAGCATGAAATCATAGACATAACCCCATGGTCGCTGGCTTGAGCCCAGAGGTCGTTGGCTTGAGCAAGGGGTCACTCGCTCTGCTGTAGCCTCCCAGTCAAGGTACATATAAGAAAGCAATCAATGAAGAACTAAGGAGCACAATGAAGAATTGATGCTTCTCTTTTCCCCCTCTTCCTGTCTTTCTGTCCCTATCTGTCCCTCTCTGTCTGTCTCTCACAACAAATAAAAAATAAAAAAATAACAGTAATTTTCCTGACTGAAAAAGCCAGTCAGTAAGGGCAAACTGTCTAGGTAATCTGCTTCGATAGTCTAGTTTTTATCAGAAACTAACATCCATAACGTTAGTAATCTCTTGTAACTCAGTTACAGATCAGTCAAGGAGAGTGTTCTTTCATCCAAACATTTCATGAAGATAATCCCTGTATAAAATCACTGAGCATACTACAAAGACTATTCTATTGACCTAAAAAGTGAAAGAAAAAATATATATGTATATTGTTTTTATTATGGAGAATTTCAAACATCCATAAAAATTAGATATACTATTATAAACTCTCCATCATCCAGTGCAATAACTACCAACAAATGATTGATGTTGTTCCATTTACTTTATTCCTCTACCCATACTAGATTACTTTAAAGCAAACTGCAGACATATTTCACCTGTAAAATCTTCAATATGACTCTCTACTAAAGTAGAAAATTCAGAGCCCTGGCCGGTGGCTTAGAGGATAGAGCTCTGGCCTGGCTTATGGATGTCCTGGGTTCCATCCCTAGTCCAGGCACCCAGGCGAAGTGACCATCTGCTTCTCTCCTCATCCCTCTCTCCCTTTTCTCCCTCTTTCCTTCCCGCAGCCAGTGGCTCAATTGAGTGTGGCCCCAAGCACTGAGGATAGCTCGGTTGGTCCAAATACATCAGCCTCAGGTGCTAAAAAATAGCTCGGTACTTGAGCACCATCCCAAGAGGGGTTTGCCAAGTGGATCCTGGTTAGGGTGCATGTGGGAGTCTGCCTCACTATCTCCCCTCCTCTCACCTAAAAAAAAATAAAAAGAAATTTCAGTCAAATTTCCCAGTCCAGTGTATGTCTTTTTATAGTTTTGTTCAAAACAAAATCCAAATAATGCCCCTTAAATCCTTAAAAACTACAACAGTACCCCCATTCTCATTCTTTACTTGGTATTTATTTGAAGTTAAATAATTTGTCTTACAGAATTTCCCATAGTCTGTATTTAGAAGATTGTATCCCCCTGGTGTCAGTTAACATGTTTTTCTATTCTCTATGGAAATTAGTATATCTAAAATCTTGACCAGCCTGACCAGGCTGTGGCGCAGTGGATGGAGCGTTGGACTGGGATGTGGAAGACCCAGGTTCAAGACTCCCAGCTCGCCAGCTAGAGCACGGGCCCATCTGCCTTGAGCAAAAGCTCGTCAGCTTGGACCCAAGGTCGCTGGCTCCAGCAAGGGGTGGCTCGGTTTGCTGAAGGCCCGCGGTCAAGGCACATGTGAGAAAGCAATCAATGAACAACTAAGATGTTGCAACGGCAAGAAAAACTAATGATTGATGCTTCTCACCTCTCTCCGTTCCTGTCTGTCTGTCCCTATCTATCCCTCTCTCTGACTCTCTCTCTCTTTAAAAACTTGACCAGTTTAGATTCAATTCTTTTGGCAAGAATATTTAATATGTGGTGTTGTGTCAAATATATTTCTGACAGCATAGTTGGTTTAAACTCTCAGATGCTGCTTCCCACAGATCTGGGTTGTTCAATTTACTACCATTCTTTCCATATTGTATAGACCTTTAAACACCCAGTTTATGGAAGTACTGTCATCTACTGAAAATGAACCAGAGTTTATTATCACCTTTAGGCTTATGACATATTTATTGTTCTCTCCTGTGCTGAGAAGTCAAATGAGGACCATACACTATCATCTGTTATAAAGATTCCTTTAGCCCTGGCTGGGTAGCTCAGTTGGTTAAAGTCTTGTCCTAATGCGCCAAGGTTGTGAGTTTACCCCACCTCCTGAGGTCAGGGCACACACAAGAATCAATCAATGATTGATGTGGAACAACAAATCGATGTTTCTCTCTTTCTCCCTTCCTTTCTAAAAATCAAATTAAAAATAAAGACCCCAACCTGTGGTGGCACAGTGGATAAATAGGTGACCTAGAATGCTGAGGTCTCTGGTGTGAAGCCCTGGGCTTGCCTGGTCAAGGCGCATATGGGAAGCAACTACTATGAGTTGATGTTTCTGGCTCCTCCCCCACTTCTCTTTTTCCTCTCTCTAAAATCAATAAATAAAATCTTTAAAAATAAATAAATAAAGAGTTATTTGCCTTTTAAATTTTTTAAAATTTGGGAACCTATTCAATTGGGTGGACCAATTCAGTAGGTATTTTCACATGTCTGGGAAGAGGTGAGTAAGAAAATGTTCCATGAACTTAATAAAAGGAGGCCTTATATTAAGTATGTATAAGGTACATCATGTACTAAAAATATGTTTAACAGACCTAGTTATCAATGTCAATAGTCTGAAACAGATTTAGTAGAAGGTGGCAGTGTAATGCCTATATTTTGTAAGCACTGGTAACCACTGTGGTTTTGAGCAGGTTAAGTTATATAATAAAAATGTGTTTTAAAGGAAGACATTGCTGGAAATATTTAGGACTTAAGGCAAAAAAAAAGCAGGGATTATGAATTTCAAGGTAATCTGATATAGAATTAATTGTTTGGATAGAGCTATAGGACCACCTAAATCAACAAGTTCATCCTGTTATATTTAAAAGTGTTTGACAAACTTTGTTGCTTGGGGTTTCAACTCCACAAAGCATCCAGTAAGGAAAAGCTGCAATGCACAAAGCAAGAGCAAAATATAACAGTCATACATATTCACAGCAGCTAATATTTCTGTGTCTGTAAATAAGATCATGTCACTGTTCTACCCTCAAACTCAAATGACTTCCCCTCACACATGATGCCACATCTCCCACGCACTCTGATAAAGCCCTCACCACCTCTGATCACATTTGCTACCACTCTCTTCACTCACTGTGATACAAGGCACTTGTCGTCATAAAACAGCAAGGCTGTTGCTGCCTGAGCCCTTTGCACTTGCTTTTTGCCTCCACCTTAAGTAACTGTCCCCCACCCCCAAACATTCACATAATTCACTTCCTCACTACATTTGGCCTTTGTTCAGTATCACCTCCTCAGAGGCCCACCTGACCACCGCATGTATAAATTGAACCTTAACCCTCCATCATCTCCTTACCCTTTACTTTTTCTACAGCACATGATTATATGGCATTGCATTACATACTAATTAATGCATTTCCCCCTCTAAAATTAAGTTCTGACGGTAAAGACTTTTGTTCATTTATCCAGCACCTAAAGCGGTAAAAGAGTAAGCGGCCCCAAATTTGTTAAAAACACATTTATGTAGTAGGTAGTATTGCCATCCTCGGTTTACAGGAAACTAGGATGTAGAAAGGTAAAATAAGGACCTGGGATCAAAAGGAGGGGAAAAAAATGTCAGGACTTGATGACTGATTCTTGAAATGGGTGAATCAAAGCAAACTTGTCTGGTTTGTATGGAGTAAGGGAAACCCAAACCACACACAAACACCGATTAAAATGTCCACGCAGGAAGAACGCACTTAGAACGTAGGTCTCTTCCCTAAGGACGTGAACTTAAGTTGCCCTCGCGACAACCCCGCACGGTAAGCACGCCAGGTATTGTTATTACAATCATTAACAACAAGACTGCCGGCCAGACTTGGCAGCCCGCAGCGATGGCGGGTCCGGCTCAGCACTCACCGGTTTGGACAGTTACATAATTAACACTGAGAACTTCCGCTTCCTCCAGTCTTTGGGATGAGCTCTCGTGCTGGGCCTCGCGAACAAAAGCAGTGCGGGAGAGAACCGCGGCGGTTCGCGAATCCCGGAAAGAGTTCCAGCGCGGGAGGTGTGGTAAACGGTCACCCAGTCTCACGTGAGGCGCCGGAGCGCGCGGCGTGAACCAGAGGCCGGCCAGCCGAGGCGGATCTGTCCAGCGGGCCGGCGTTCCCTCTGATTGGTCGCCTAGATGACGAGCACATTTACACGCGGCCGTGAGGTGATGGGAGCGTGCGTCAGCTTTGTGCAATCCGAAAGGAAGAAGGGGCGGGCCTGGTGGCTTAAGAGGGCTGCCGATTGGCTGAAAGGCGCCGCAACCAGGAGATTTGGCCCGGCAGAGATGGGCGGTGCCTTAAATTTGGTCCCCGAGGTGGTTACCGGCTTCAGAGAGACGATCATGGCAGCTCGGGCCGGGCAGAAGACCCTGAGGAAAGTGGTCTCCGTCTCGGGATGTCGTCCAAAGTCGGCTGCGGGGGCTGGAGCCCCGATCTCGACGCAGGGGCTTGCGCGGAACGTCAGGTAATACACAACAGGGGCGCCGCGCCCGCGGTAGTGTTCAGCCGGGGCCTGCTGAGTTGGGAGGACCGGGATTATAGTAAGTGAGGCGGCACTAGACCAGGAGAGAAAGGGTTTCCTACGTTCTGCATTTGAGGTATTGGGACGCCGTGTTCATCACCCGGGGCGGGAGGCTGGCTAGCCTGTCCCGGCCGCCCGTCTGTGTTTGTGTTACGCTGCCCTCGCGAGAGGCGGTGAATCTTCAGCGAAGCAACTTCCGAAGCAGCTGATAAAGCAACTCAGCCTCCGATGCCTTTGAGCTTTTCCGGTTACCTTCCCCATGGCTGCTGCTGCTGTTGGAAAGTTTTAACTGCGTACGAGGGTTGGGGCCGCTGGGTTTGCGGGAGTTTGTGTCTGGCAGTGAACTCCCTTCGCCTGTTCCTCCTACGTGCCAGATGACCAGGCGTGCTTTCCCAGTTTCTGGTCGAGGTCTTTGCCCCCGCCCTTTGGTTCTTGCAAAACTAAATGTAGCCGACGTAGGAGACTTGGATTTTTTTTCCACTCCACTGTAACTTACAGGTCGTGTAACCTTGACCCAGAGTCTGCCTTCGATTTTCCTGCTTGATTTCGTTGTGGTGGGTGAGGGTGGAGAAGGACATGTAACAGGAAAAATCCCATACTTCCACTACTTAGTGTACTAATGATACTGCAATTAATTCGGCTCAAAAAAGTTATTTAAAATGAAATCAGTTGTAAAACAGTACAGGCCACTGAGCAAACCAGCCAGGGACCTGTTTTGTTTCCTTTATTTTAGTGAGAAGAGAGTGAATGGGTGGGGGGAGCAGGAAGCATCAACTCCCATATGTGCCTTGACCTGAATTCCAGGTAGCTGCTTTATCCACTGCACCACTGCAGGTTAGGCCTGGTCCAGTTTTAATTTTATGGTTTAACCATATATGTGACAGAATAGCTCCTCATTTTGCCGTTGAAGACACATTACACTGGGGAACAAAATTTTTGTTGCATCCACAAAAACACTTCTTCTTACCTAATTCGGGTGTGCTGATCTCAAATCTGATATTAGTTTTTCTTTGTAAGCTACAGTTATTTTGCAATTCAAGATTTTAGGTTATCATATTATTGTAAAATTTTCAACATTTAGTTTAACATAATGAAGTAGAATGTCTTCTTGGGCATCATCTTTGTGAAAATATAATAATTTATACAATGCAGTAAATACACTAATACACTAAAAGATATGATTGCATCAGAATTTGTCTACAATTTTGAAATAGAACATATTAAAACACTTATTTTAATCATAAAATTTGCATAAAACTTATTTAAATTCTATTCAGTCAGGCAAAAATATGGATTTGTAGCTCTTACGTTTGTGTACTTGTTGAGGACAATCTCGTTTGATACTCCAGCAGTAGTCTGCTCCAAGATTTTCGGGAAACTTATCAAGGTGACTGTTCAGGAAGTGAATCTTAACGCTCATGCTACATCCAATGTCATGGAAAGCCAACAGCATCCTTTGAACCAGAAGTTCATAGTTTTCTGCTTTTGTATTGCGAAGGAAGTTCTTTGTAACTGCCACAAAAGACTGCCATGCTGCTTTCTCCTTATTCATCTTCCTGGCAAATTCTTCATCACGTATGAGGATTCGAATTTGAGGTTCATCGAATACACCTGCTTTTATCTTCTATAAAGACAAGGCAGGAAAAGCAGAAATAATATGTTGAAAGCATTCACTTTCTCTATTCAAAGCCTGAACAAACTGCTTCATTAAGCCAAGTTTGATGTGAAGTGGGGAAAATGATTCTGTCTCAATTAACTACAGGTTCATTCACAATATTTTGCACCCCTACTTCCAGAGCTTCACGTTTCGGCCACTCCTTCTGTGTCCAGTGTTTCTCCCGAGCTTGGCTGTCCCACAAAGACAGAAAGCAAGGATACTTTGTGAAACCTCTCTGTTGTCCTAGCAGGAAATTTACCATTTTAAGATCCACACAAATGATCCAGTTATGCTCCTCATACTTCAGAAAGTCGAGGACAATTTTTATGTTATTCTAATCTCGCAGATGAGTTGAATAACCAATTGAAACCTCTGCATAAACATTACCATTGTGCAGGAGAACGCATTTCAGACTTCGTTTAGAGCTGTCAAGATATAGCTGCCATTCTGTTGAACTGTAAGTGGTAACACTTAGCTGGCTGAGAAGACTACTGATATCATGACAGTAAACACAGTGTTTGTCTTCGGAAAGAAAGTCCACAAAAATTTGTTCACACTTCCTGAAATGGGATACTTTAGCTGATCAGTGAAGTACATTCTTTTCTTGAAGCCTGGAGGCTAATAACTCAACTGCTTTCTTTGATAGGCCCAAATCTCTTACTAAGTCATTCAATTCAGGTTGGCTAAACTGCTGAGGGGTTAATGACTGCTTGGCATCAGAAGAAGACCCTTCAGATTCTACAACCAGTTCCTCATGCATCTTATCAAAATACACTTGATCACCATGTTCACTTTCTTCATCCTTAGAATAAATAAAACCATTAAAAACTGGAACCGGGAATGTCACAGAGTGTGGAATAGGTTGTATTGCTGAAGGAATATTAGGATATGTGATCATATGCTGTTTTTTCTTGCCGATGCCCTTTGTATGGATCAGACAGAAATAACAGTCACTGCTGTGGTCCTTACGTTCACCCCAAACCGTGGGAATACCAAAAGGCATTCCTTTGCGTTTTCCTTTTGTCCAATTCCGAAGCATTTCCTCACAATTATGACACACAATATGAGGAGCCCGATTCTTGTCTTGATCGTCAAAGGGAACTTAAAAATAGGTAATATATGCACGTCGCAAATTATGAAATATTGCGCCTTTGATGTTCAAGTGTGTAATAGCCACATATATAACAGAAGGTGTCAGGACTATTCTTACATTTATGCCTACTCGAAGAAGTCATGATTCAAAATTAAAACAAAATAAGAGGGTGTTTTTTATCAGATAATAATTTTTTACATTTAAAAACAACTACAATTATGTAAAAATGATGTTTGTAAAACATTAATTGCCTTGTGGCTATGTTCAATTTAAGAGTCGTTGCCCTTTAACTCCAATTTAAAAACCAATGCATGCCATTAACTGTAACAAAAAAAATTAAAATTGCATAAAACTAGAGCATGCACCAAAAATCGGATTTCTTTCTCATATGTGACTTGACCGCAGGCTTTCAGCAGACGGAGTATCCCCTTGCTTGAGCTGGCATCCTTGAGTTCAAGCTGGTGAGATTTTTGCTCAAGCCAGATGAGCCCATGCTCAAGCTGGCAATCTCGGAGTCTCGAACCTGGGTCCTCCACATCCCAGTCCGAGGCTCTATCCATTGCGCCACCGCCTGGTCAGGCAAGGCCATCAACTTTTATTTTATTGATTTTAGAGAGTGAGGCAGGGAGAGAGAGACAGGAATATCTAGCTGTTCCAGTATGTGCCCTGGCTGGGGGTCAAACCGGCAACCTCTGTGCTTCAGGATGATGCTCCAACCAAGAGCTATCGTGCTAGGACTTAATATTTTTTTTTAGCTGATTCTTTTTCTTCTTTTTTGGAGAGAGAGAAAGAAGAGAAGGTAGGGGGAAGAGAAGCATTCATTCGTTGTTCCACTTAGTTGTGTATTTGTTGGTGTCTTCTTGTGTGTGCCCTGACTAGGGATCAAACCTGCAACATTGTTGTTTTGAGATGATGCTCTAACTGAGGGACCTAACCGGCCAGAGCCTAAACCCATTCAATTTTTAAAAACAGTTTCAATTTGCGGAGCCCAAATTGTCTCCCTCTTATTGGGCTTTTGTGTTACATTTTGGAGCCATATTTTCAGATATCACCCCTTATATTCCCAATTTCTTCAACCATTTTCTGTTTAACTTGATTTTCTGTCCCTCCCCAGCCAAACTATAGGATGTCATTGTCCTTAAAGAAATTTTATTTATATGTAAATCATTTTATAGAAATCAAATTTTATATTTGATAACATAAGGAGATTTCACCAGGTCACCTGTTCCCTTTTTTAAAATAATTTGAAGGCTTGATTTAATGAAATAGCAAGCATTTTATTACTTAGACCTCTTTAACAGATTCTCATTAAGAATAAATACCAAATTGCTTTATTCCGGCCAATAATTTCCAGCATGATCTAGCTTCATCTTGTCTTTCTAACATTATTTCATGGTACTCTCCCTTTGGCTTGCTATACTGCTGCTACACTATTAGTCTTTTTTAGTTTCTGGACTTCCTGCTGCCTGGAATGCCCCTATCTATATATCTCTCCTCTTCGTTCGTGTAAGTATTGTATTGTATTGTATGTGTTTACGTATAGGTGTACACATTTGTTACATGTATTGTACGTGTTTACGTATAGGTGTACACATTTGTTACACATATTGTATTGTACGTGTTTACGTATAGGTGTACACATTTGTTACACATATTGTATTGTACGTGTTTACGTATAGGTGTACACATTTGTTACACATATTGTATTGTACGTGTTTACGTATAGGTGTACACATTTGTTACACGTATTGTACGTGTTTATATATAGGTGTACACATTTGTTACACATATTGTATTGTATGTGTTTATGTATAGGTGTACACATTTGTATACCTTTTTCTCTTCTTGTATGGTTAATGCCTTCTTATCTATTATGTCTCAGCTGAAATTTAACCTCAGAAGGCTTCCCAGAGCACTGTATCTAAACAAGATCCTAATTATATGTCCCCACCACCATTTCATTTTTGTAGTCCTCACTAGAATGTAATCTTTATAAAATTCATGTTTGTTTGTTTTTAATTTTATTTAGAATATTACATTTGGCCCTGGTCAGTTGGCTCAGTGGTAGAGCATTGACCTGGTGTGTGGATGTCCCAGGTTCAATTCCTGGGCAGAGCATACAGGAAAAGCGACTATCTGCTTCTTCACCGCTCCCCTCTCCCTTTTCTCCCTCTCCCTCTCCCTCTTTACCTTCCTCAGCCATGGCTCAATTGGAGTAAGTTGGCACTGGGTGCAGAGGATGACTCCGTGGCCTCAGCCTCAGGCGCTAAGAATAGCTTGGTCGCATGGAGCAATACCCCAGATGGACAGAGCATCACCACATAGGGGCTTGCTGGGTGGATCCCAGTGGGGGCGCTAGTGGGAGTCCATCTCTGCCTTCCCTCCTCTCACTTACATAAAAATATATAAAACGTAATGGGAGACACTAATCAAGAAGAGTACATAGGTTTCAAGTAAATATTTCTATATCATTGAACTGTTTGTATTGTGTGCCCATCATGCAAAGTCAAATCACTTTCCATCATCGTATATTTGTCCCTCTTTAGTCTCCTCTCCCTGACACCCCTCCACATCATGTTGTTGTATTCACCATTATATCCCTAGTGCCTAGCACAGAAGAGGAGATTGATAAATATGTAAACTAATGCATGAATAGTAATGTAAAATAGTAATTATCTTATTAAGGAAAGGCTAAAAATATTTAGGCAGACAAGACTATATCAGACACCTGTTAGAACAATTAACATTTGCCTGACCTGTGGGTGGCACAGTGGATAAAGCATTGACCTGGAACGCGGGGGGCACCAGGGTCGGGGGCACTGGTTCAAAACCTCTGACTTGCCTGGTCAAAGTACATGTGGGAGTTGATGCTTCCCACTCTTCCTTCTCTCTCTCTTCCCCCCCCCATCTCTAAAATGTATAAATTTAAAAATTTAGAATAATTAACATTCTAATTACCTTGGCATATGTTTTTATACATGTGTGTGAAATGCAGATCAGAAGGTAGAAGGATGACAGAGTAACAGTTCTGACAGGGTCACCAGATCTCTCTCAGAGCGAACCTAATTTCAACTCTTTTAATTTATTTTTTTATTTTATTCATTTTCTTTTTAGAGAGTAGACAGAGTGAGAGAGAGAGAAAGAGAGAAAGAGAGAAAGAGGGGAGGAGCTGGAAGCATCAACTCCCATATGTGCCTTGACCAGACCAGTGCAGGGTTTTGAACTGGCGACCTCAGTGTTCCCAGGTCGACACTTTATCCACTGCGCCACCACAGGTCAGGCTAATTTCAACTCTTAATAGAGTAGATCAAGAATTAAGGAACCTCTGTGGATCCAGCTGGGAAAACAACCTGGGTAGATAAGATGAGATGAAAATATATGATGAATATTCTAACAAGTGTATGGCAAGATTATGTTGTCACACATGACTACAGACTGGAAACCAACATTTTGGGAGAGATCCCTTTTGTGCCAGAAGCTTCTAACCCTAACTATAAGCTGTTATTTTAGTTTCTTTAAAGGTGCTTAAGAAGTTATTTGTGTATATGTATGCGTTTCAGGAATATTGTCCAGTTGCAGAGCCTTCTGAATGAAGTGTGATAATTACAATCTCTAAAATTTGTGTTTCCTTTTAATTATTTTCCTTTTAATTTTTAATCTCATTCTAAATCACATAATTTTTGTCTTTTTAGATATTTAGATTCCTGTGGTATACTGATGAGCAGAACTCTTCCACTACATAATTCAATTTTGCCTAAGGAGATATATGGAAGAACTTTCTTCAAAATTGCTGCACCACTAATAAACAAAAGAAAAGAATATTCAGAGAGGAGAATTATAGGGTTTGTATATAATAATATATAGTTCTACTAAAAGAACACACTCACAATTTTCTGTAGAGTATCATGTCTCCTTTTTTGGATTCTCTGCTTACAGACTAAGTTCTGGTTTTTCTGGGTTGGCCTTTCCATAGTCCTTGCTTTTTATAAATATTTGTTGTGTGGATATAATTATGTAGTTACTTTATAGGATATACTGAAACCTTAACATGTAAAGGAAATAATTGAGCTGTTCATGACCTACATTTTTTTTTTTTTTACAGGGACAGAGAGAGAGTCAGAGAGAGGGATAGACAGGGACAGACAGACAGGAACGGAGAGAGGCGAGAAGCATCAATCATTAGCTTTTCGTTGCCGTTGCGACACCTTAGTTGTTCACTGATTGCTTTCTCACACGTGCCTTGACCGCAGGCCTTCAGCAGACTGAGCAACCCCTTGCTGGAGCCAGCGACCTTGGGACCAAGCTGGTGAGCTTTTGCTCAAGCCAGGTGGGCCCACGCTCAAGCTGGCGAGCTCGGGGTCTCGAACCTGGGTCTTCCGCATCCCAGTCCGACGCTCTATCCACTGTGCCACCGCCTGGTCAGGCCATGACCTACATTTTTGTATACTGTTCTTTTCTATAGTGGCAACATTACTAATATAGAGGCCCAAATACGTTTATATTGCTTCCTCACATACATACATAGATGAGTACATAGAGACATACTAAGAGGCTCCTACTATAGAGGCTGTATAAGGGGCCAGGTAGTAAATGTGTTAGGTTTTCTTGAACCATACTGTCTCTATTGCAACCACTCAACTCACTGTAGCCAAAAGTAGCCATAGAAAATACGTAATAAATGAAAGGGCATGACTATGTTCCGATAAAACTTTATTTACAGAAACAGGCAGTGGGCCAGGTTTGGCCACTGATCTAGGGGTATGTGTAGCATAGGACAGAGACTCGGCAGTTCTGGCAGACTAGAAATACAGCATCCCTTCATATGGGAACTTTTATAAACGAGTCTTAATTCCCTACAGGAAATGAAATTAATATGTGAATTCTTGTAAAAGTGTATTTTATTCATTTTATTGAGGGTTTTTTTCTGTAATAAAGGACTTTCTGCTAACTCAACTTTGTCACTAAATTACATTTATTACTGGCTAGTCTCTGTAATAGTTACACAATGACTACTGGCTATACAGATAAAACCCAGAAGTTTATTTCCTATGTAAAGTTCAAGTGGGTGTTCCCAGTCCATGGGTAGCAATCCTTTAAATAGTGATTCAGAAACCCAGACTCTATCCAACTTGTACTTTTATGATTCCTTAATCAGCAGTCTTTTTCTTTATTTTTAATTTTATTTTTCAATTATAGTTTGCATTCAGTATTATTTTCTATTAGTTTCAGGTCAACAGCATAATGGTTACACAATTATATACATACTTCACAAGGTGGTACCCCCAATATTTCAAGTACCTATCTGGCACCATACATAGTTGCTACAATGTTATTGACTATATTTCCAATGCTGGACTTTGCATCCCTGTTACAGTTTTTGTTTGTTGGGTTTTTGTTGTTGTATTTATTTTGTTTTTTCTTTTTGTGACAGAGACAGACAGACAGACAGGAAGGGAGAGAGATGAGAAACATCAGTTCTTCAATTGTTCATTGATTGATTTCTCATATGTGCCTTGACTGGGGCGCAGCTACAGCAGACCGAGTGCTCCTTGCTCGAGCCAGCGACCCTGGACTCAAGCTGGTGAGCCTTGTTCAAACCAGATGAGCCTGCGCTGAAACTGGCAACCTCGGGGTCTCAAACCTGGGTCCTCCACATCCCAGTTCGACGCTCTATCCACTGCGCCACTGCCTGGTCAGGCCCTGTCACAGTTTTGTGACTAACAATTTATACGGTTCTTTAATTTTTTTATTAATGTTTATTTTATCGATCTTAGAGAGAGAGAGAAAGACAAGAACATTAATGTGTTCCTGTATCTGCGCTGACCGGGGATCAAACCAGCAGTAACCTCTGCTCTTCTGGACAATGCTCTAACCACCGACCTATTTGGCCAGGGCCCAATTTGTAGTTCTTAATTCATTCACCTTTTTCACCCAGCCCTACAATCCCCTGCTCTTCTGGCAACCATCACTCTGATCTCTGTATCTATGAGTCCATTTTTATTTTGTTTGTACTTTGTTTATTTTGTTCTTTAGATTCGTTGTATGTGAAATAGTTTACGGTATTCTTGTATTATTTGTTAATTATTATATTATTTTCCATATGAACAACTGTAAACCTACTTTGCCCCACCCTGCATATCCCACAACTATTTTATCCTCTTGTCTCTCTTAAAAAGATATACCTGCTTCTTAATCACATTGGTCTGGAAATAATGGTGCTTCCTCCTACATAATAGTTAGAAGAGCTAGTCATGTGTGTGACCTTATCTAAATGCAATGGTGGAGAAACTGGGAATTGTAATCCCTGATGGGCAACATTTTCACATCAACACCACCGAAAGGAAGTGCAGGTCTTTAGATGGCTAGATATCTTTGCCACAACTGCTATCTGTTACAAAGAGAAATGATATGCCTGACCAGGCAGTGGCGCAGTGGATAGAGCATTGGACTGGGACAGGAGAACCCAGGTTCGAAACCCTGAGGTTGTCAGCCTGAGCATGGGCTCATCCAGCTTGAGTGTGGGGTTGCTGGCTTGAGCATGGGATCATAGACAGGACCCTACGGTCCTGACTTGAAGCCCAAGGTCGCTGGCTTGAGCCCGAGGTCACTGGCTTGAGCAAAGGGTCACTCACTCTGTTATAGCCCCTGGGTCAAGGCACATATGAGAAATTAATCAATGAACAACTAAGGTGCTACAATGAAGAATTGATGCTTCTCATCTCTCCCCCTTCCTGTTTGTCTGTCTCTATGGGTCCCTCTCTCTGACTCTGTCAAAAAGAAAAATAATGCCTAACCAGGCGTTGGCGCAGTGGATGGAGCATTGGACTGGGATGTGGAGGACCCAGGTTCGAGACCCCGAAGTCGCCAGCTTGAGTGTGAGCTCATCTGGCTTGAGCAAAAAACCCAAGGTCACTGGCTCGAGCAAGGGGTTACTCAATCTGCTGAAGGCCCACGGTCAAGGCACATATGAGAAAGCAATCAATGAACAACTAAGGTGTCGCAAGGAAAAACTGATAATTGATGCTTCTCATCTCTTTCTGTTCCTGTCTGCCTGTCCCTATCTATCCCTCTCTCTCTCTCTCTGTCCCTGTGGGGGGAAATAAAAAGATAAAAAGGAGAGAGAAATGAGAATAAAATGGTAAGAATTAGTGAATTATGTAGTCTGCTTTACTTTATTTTTTTAAGTCTGCTTTACTGTCAAATCACTAATATCTTCCTTTCATTGTATACTTGTCATTTGACAGGCATTGCTGAGTGCTTTATATTTACTGCTTCATTTAATTCTCACAATAGGCATGTGAACCAGGTGTTGTTATTCCCATTTTAGAGATAAGGAAACTAAAGCTCAAAAAAATAATGTACATTGTGTCATGATTTCCCACCATATTTTATTTACTCTCACTTGCTTTATTTTTTCTCTTACTAAAATTTTTTTAAATATTTTTTTCTTTTAGATTTTACTTACTGGTTTTTAGAGAGAGGGAGAAGAAGAAAGAGGAGAAAGAAATGGGAAGCATCTACTCATAGTAGTTGCTTCCTTGTATATGCCTTCATCAGGCAAGCCCAGGGATTCGAACTGGCGACCTCAGCATTCCAGGTCGACGCTTTATCCACTGTGCCACCACAGGCCCAGCATCTCATACTAAAATTTAAAATTCTTTTATTATGAATTGATCTTATCCAATGATCATTTTTTATTCCCCATAATTGCCATAAACATGATATAGCTTCAATTTATTAAGTGCTTATTAAGCATTTTAAACTATGCCAAAACTATATCATTTAACCTTCAAAAGAACACTCCTGACCTGTGGTGGCACAGTGGATAAAGCGTCGACCTGGGAATACTGTGGTCGCCAGTTCAAAACCCTGCACTGGTTTGGTCAAGGCACATATGGGAGTTGATGCTTCCAGCTCCTCCTCCCTTTCTCTCTTTCTCTCTCTCTCACTCTGTGTCTCCTCTCTAAAATGAATAAAATAAAAAAAGTTAAAAAAAAAAAACCCTGGGGCTTGCCTGGTTAAGGTACATGGGAGTTAATGCTTCCTTCTCCTCCCCCTTAATAAGTGAAATCTTTAAAAAAAAAGAAAGAAAACACAGTAGGGATATTTTTCAGTTATGGATGAAGAAAGTGAATTTGAGAAGTTAATCGACCCAGGGTCACATGGCTTACTTTGTTTTAGAGTGGATATTTGAAAACAGTCTTTTCTGACTGCTGCAAAGTTCATCCCCTTGGCCACTATGCTGTACCACTTTTTTAATCTTTGTAGACTACCATTTATGGCAGTTAGCTTCCACGTTACAAAGTGTCAAACTTCTTCTTGGGACTTTTTTTGGCATTTCTTTCAAAATGAAAACCTGGTGAAGGTAGGTTTTTCTTCCCGCCATTCTTCTGTGGGCCAAATTTCATAATTATAAAAATTGATTTACACGTATGTAAAGATCTAGTCTGTCATATTCAGAAATACCCTTTTGTAATTTAGATCGTGATGGTTTAAATTACTTTATCATTCTGAGATGAATTATGTTTTGATAATGTTAAATCAGCCTGACCAGGTGGTGGTGCTGATTGAGCATCGGACTGGGATGCAGAGGACCCAGGTTCGAAACCCTGAAGTCGCTGGCTTGAGCGCGGGATCATGGACGTGATCTCATCATCGCTGGTTTTGAGCCCAGGGTCCCTGTCTCAAGCCCAGAGGTCTCTGGCTTGAGCAAGGTGTCACTGGCTTGATTTGAGCCTCCCAGTCAAGGCACTTAGGAGAAGTAATCAATGAACAACTCAAGTGTCACATCTATTTGATGCTTCTCATCTCTCTCCCTTCCTGTCTCTGTCTCTCAGTCTCTGTTAAAATATATATATATATATTTAGACTGACCAGCTGGTGGCGCAATGGATAGAGCGTTGGACTGGGAGGCAGAGGACCGTGGTTCGAGATCCCGGGGTCACTAGCTTGAGCGCAGGTTCATCTGGTTTGAGCAAAGCTCACCAGCTTGCACTCACTGTCACTGGCTTGGGCAAGGGGTACTTGGTCTGCTGTAGCCCCCTAGTCAAGGCACATATGAGAAAAGCAATTAATGAACAACTAAAGTGTCACAATGAAAAATTGATGCTTCTCATCTCTCTCCCTTGTCTGTCTATCCCTATCTATCCCTCTCTCTGACTCTTTTTCTGTCTGTAAAAAAAAAATATATATATACACACACACACACACACACACACACACATTGCAAACCTCTTTGCTCTAAAGTATAAAGTTGATCTTTTGAATAACTGATACAGAGTTCCACAGTGTAGGTGTACCAGAATTTAATGCCTACTAACTGGTAAACATTTAGGTGTTTTCTCTCGAACTTGCAAATTTTAAATGCTGGTCACTAATTAAAATCGTAAATGCTACGTCCACAAGCCACATTCACATGTGGTCTGCCAGATTATGACCTCTGCTATATATGTATTTAGCTCCCTTTTATTTTGTGTTGCTTTGAAGTCATTCATTTCAGAGTATGTATGATTCAACATAGTCCCAAATGATTTATTGCCATATCGGCAATAAGTTTTTTCATTTATATTCAGTATATCAGATAATGGCATATATTTTGCAGCATGAAATAAAATAATTTTAAGTACATTTTTTTAAAAAGTGTATTTATACCCTATAACTAAATGCTGTTAACAGTTCTTTTTTTCTTTTCTTTTAAAGTTACTCTATGCAGGAAATGTATGATGTTGTATCAGGAATGGAGGATTACAAGCATTTTGTTCCTTGGTGCAAAAAATCGGACATAATATCAAAGAGATCCGGATACTGCAAAACACGTTTAGAAATTGGGTTTCCACCTGTGTTGGAGCGCTATACATCAGTAGTAACCATGGTGAAACCACATTTGGTAAAGGTAATAATTTTTTTTTTAATATTCCCCAAGTATTGATTATATAAATGGGTTAAAGTGTAATCACTTAAAAAAAGATTTTCCTAGCCTGACCTGTGGTGGCGCAGTGGATAAAGCATCGACCTGGGAACACTGAGGTCGCCAGTTCAAAACCCTGCACTGGTCTGGTCAAGGCACATATGGGAGTTGATGCTTCCAGCTCCTCCCCCTTTCTCTCTTTCTCTCTTTCTCCCTCTCACTCTGTGTCTCCTCTCTAAAATGAATAAAATAAAAAGAAATAAAAAAAAAAAAAGATTTTCCTAACCTAATAGAAGAGGAAGGGGGGAAAGAAACCATACTAGTATTATTTCCTGTTTTATACAATATTAGCATTATTCTTTCCAAATAAAAATTTGACTAGAATATGGAAATGAGATACTTTGTTTTCCCCTTATGTTGAAGACTACTGACCCACAGGAAATATTGGACCACTCAAGTGAGAAATATTTTTAAGTTAAGCTTTGCACTGTTTTATTAAGTGAAGGAAGGGAGAGTTGTTACAGGATGAAGAAAGCTAGAAAAGATAAATATGGAGAGTATAAACATTGTTGTCGTTGTCCTGCCATTTTACCAGGTTCTGAAATGCCAGGTGCTGTTACATACATTGTATTAACCATCTTACCCTAGTCAGCAGAGGGTACCCATATAGAAAAGGTTCCCAGACTTCAGAACATAAAAGCAGGATTTCATAGAGTAGAACTCATTACTTTTGAATTACTAGAGAGTGGTGACTGAAGACCATTTTTTAAATTTTTATTTATTGATTTTTAGAGAGGAGAGAGAGAAAGGGGGGAGAAGTGGGAAGCATCAATGCATAGTATTTGCTTCCTGTAGGTGTCTTAACCAGGCAAGCAGCCTCAGCATTCCAGGCTGACGCTTTATCCACTGTTCCTCCACAGGTCAGGTGACTGAAGACTTTTAAAGCTGAGTTATGTTTTGTTCCCACAGGATTTAGTGGTGATATCATTTCTTGATAATTGGCCAGAGCTAAATGTCTTTGTCAGTTGTCAGGCATTGAATGAATTATAACTCTTACAGTAGAAAGAGTGTATTTGTCCAGTGATGCTAAGAATTTCAAGTCCAGGCTCTGGCCAGTTAGCTTAGTGGGCATATGGATGCCCAGAGTTCAATTTCTGGTCAGGACACACAGGAAAGCCCCCATCTGCTTCTCCACCCTGTCCTGTCTCCTTTCTCTCTATCTCTCTCTTCCCCTCCCACAGCCAAGGCTCCATTGGAGTATAAAATTGACCCGGGCACTGAGGATGGCTACATGACCTCCGCCTCAAGTGCTAGAATGGCTCCAGTTCCAATAGAGCAATGCCCCAGAAGGGCAGAGCATTGCCCCCTAGTGGCATGCTGGGTGGATTCCTGTTGGGCGCATGCAGGAGTCTGTCTCTCTGCCTCCCTGCTTCTCACTTCAGAAAAATGCAAAAAAAAGAAGAAGACTTTCAAGTCCATCCTAGTCTCATTCTCAAAACTTGAACTCCATTTAAAAGACTGTGTTCAATTCTGGGACATTGCCATTATTACGAATGTTTTCACTGTTTGCCTCATAGTTTTGGTTTTACCTACTATATAGAATTACTTCTCTTCTAATAGCTATAATTTGATATTAGATCACTTACCCAAAATTAGTTATACAGCCAAGACTCTAGCTCAGTCTTTCTGATGGCAGTGAATGAATATCTCCATAATATTATTTTTCTATTCCCTAACCTCAATCTCTTACCATTTAAACTTTGGTATAACTTTTAACTTAATATGTTATGAAAAGAACTCTGAAAAAATATCTCATTTTCTCCCCGACTTTCTTTTTTTTCTGGGTTCTTAATACAAACAAGATTAAGTTAATCATTTTATCATTGCTCATGGGCCTATCTACACCCCCATGCCGCTTCCCCCACACACAGACATGCACCCACACTACATTTAATGTTCGGGCAGTACCATACATCTTAAAGTTCCATGAATGTACCATACAGTGCTTATTCGATGGCTCTGTGCCTTTGCATAGTCACTCTCTTCTACCTGTAATGAACTTAGTTCCTTGGAATTAATCTGTCAAATTCCAGCTCTCTGATGTTGTTTTCTCCCTTTACTTTCATATAGATAATCAGTTCTACCTCTGATTCCTCTATACTTTTTACATGCTTTGTCTTTTACCATTCTGTAATATAATTTCTTTTTTTTTTTTTTTTTTTTTTTACAGGGACAGAGAGAGAGTCAGAGAGAGGGATAGATAGGGACAGACAGACAGGAACGGAGAGAGATGAGAAGCATCAATCATTAGTTTTTCGTTGCCGTTGGGACACCATAGTTGTTCATTGATTGCTTTCTCACATGTGCCTTGACCGTGGGCCTTCAGCAGACCGAGCCACCCCTTGCTGGAGCCAGCGAGCTTGGGTCCAAGCTGGCGAGCTTTTGCTCAAGCCAGATGGGCCCGCGCTCAAGCTGGCGAGCTCAGGGTCTCCAACCGGGGTCATCCACATCCCAGTCCGACGCTCTATCCACTGCGCCACCGCCTGGTCAGGCTATAATTTTTTTCTTTTTTTTTTCTAATTTATTTCTTAATATAGATTTCTGCTTGACAAGATTGAGCTATGTGAGGGAAGGGAAATCCTCTTTTTCATCTCTATATCCTCATTACCAATACTACAATGATGAGAGTAATAAGAGAGGGCTCCTTTCTTATGAAGATCTCATTACTATGTTCTTGGGTTATTGCAGATCTAGAGATGCTCATAAAGTCTTGGAAACTTTCAACACTGTTGAGGAGGGAGGGAACTATATTAGAAAAAAAAATCATAATAACATGTATTAGATGACTGTTGCTAGTTTAATTTTATGAAGCTATAAGAAATTAAGAGCCTTAAACAAATTTACACTGTGTGTCTGATTCCAAAACTATTTTTCTGTTTAAATAAGCCACCTCACTTAATGTGCTATTTTATTTTTTTTTAATATACTTAAGAATAACACAACTATATATGCTCAGTTTTCAATTATCCCTTGGTTCAGGTTTTGGATTTTAATCACTAATACATATATGTAACATACAATAAAAATAATAACCAAGGGAGGAGCAGAAGCCATATGACATTTTCTGTGAATTATTAGCTTCCCCAAATGTGCTTTGACTTAATTTGTCAGTTATGAAATGTTAGTCTGCATGAATCTGTAATGACCAAAAGCCCTTGAAAGTTTTGTGCAGATTTAATAGATACAACAGTTCAGTGAATCTTACTGCCTAGTTCACAGCATATACATTTTTTCTTTTTCTTTTTCTTTTTTTTTTTACAGGGACAGAGAGAGGGATAGATAGGGACAGACAGACAAGAACGGAGAGAAATGAAAAGCATCATCAGTTTTTCGTCGTGACACCTTAGGTGTTCATTGATTGCTTTCTCATATGTGCCTTGACTGCGCCTTCCGCAGACCAAGTAACCCCTTGCTCAAGCCAGCGACCTTGGGTCCAAGCTAGTGAGCTTTTTTTTGCTCAAGCCAGATGAGGCCGTGCTCAAACTGGTGACCTCGAGGTCTCGAACCTGGGTCCTCCACATCCCAGTCCGATGCTCTAGCCTAGAGGTCCCCAAACTACGGCCCGTGGGCCAAATTGTGGCCACCTGAGGCCACTTATCCGACCCCCGCCGCACTTCCAGAAGGGGCACCTCTTTCATTGGTGGTCAGTGTATGGAGTACTGTATGTGGCAGCCCTCAAATGGTCTGAGGGACAGTGAACTGGCCCCCTGTGTAAAAAGTTTGGGGACCTCTATCTACTGCGCCACCGCCTGGTCAGGCTTCTTTTTTTCTTGAGGGAGAGAGATAGGAAGGGAGAGACATAAGAAGCATCAACTCGTAGTTGTGTGATTTTAGTTATTTGTTCACTGATTGCTTCTTATAGTGCCTTTACTGAGGGGGGAGGTGTCAAGACACATCAGTGATCCCTTGCCCAAACCAGCGATCTTTGAGCTTCAACCAGCAACCTTGGGATCATGTTGATCTTGTTGTGCTTAAGCCGGATGAGCCCGCGCTCAAGCCAGCAACCTTGGGAGTTTTGAACCAGGGTCCTCAGCTTCCCAGGTCGGAGCTTTATCCACTGTGCCACTGGTTAGGCCACAACATAAACATTTTATATGGCAGCATAGTTTCTGTGGTTGGGTCAGTTCAGTCAGAACAACCAGTTGGAGGTCATCATAGCACTCCTACTGTGTTCAGTATCCCTGCTGTTGGGAAGGAGGTCTTCGGCAGTAGCGTCCCTACCAAAACATACTAGTAAAGCCTGACTCAGTGGATAGAGCATTGATTTGGGATGCTGAGGACCAGGTTCAAGACCCCGAGGTCGCCAGCTTGAGTATGGGCTCACCAGCTTGAGCGCAGGGTTGCCGGCTTGATTATGGGGTCATGGACATGATCTTGTCGCTGGCTTTGAGCCCAAAGTCGCTGGCTTGAGCAAGGGATCACTGGCTTGGCCTGAGTCCCCACCCCAGTGGCCCTTTTCTCCATCCCCATGAAGGGATGTATGAAAAGCTATCAGTAAACAACTAAGGTGCCACAACTACAAGTTGATGCTTTTCCTCTTTCTTTCTCTGTCTCTCGTTTTCTTTCATGCACACGTGCGTGCATGTAAAAAATAACAACAAATATATATATATATACATACCAGTAAAAATCTGTGGGTCCTGAGGCTAGATGATCAGTGTAAGTACAACACTGCCACGTTTTGTGAAAAAGTAATCAGAGAAAGGAGCTATATTGAGTATTAGCAGCAGCTATTTCTCCTACTTTGTTAAATTTCCTATAAGCTTCTTGTGCGATTATAAGAAAGGTAGAATTATTATCTTAAAATTGGTTAACTGAAATAGTAAGATTTTAATACAGACTTTTGATGCTCTTAAAAATTAGCTGCCCAGCCTGACCAGGTGATGGTCCAGTGGATAGAGTGTCAACCTGAGATGCTGAAGATCTAGGTTTGAAACCCTGAGGTGGCTGGCTTATTCGCCTTGTGTGTGGTGTCACTGGCTTGAGCCCAAAGGTCTCTGGCTTGAAGATCAAGGTTGCTGGCTTGAGCCCAAAGTCACTGGCTTGAATAAGGGGTCACTGGTTCAGCTGAAGCCTCCCCCCATCAAGGCACATATGAGAAAGCAATTCGTAAACAACTAAAACTAATAAGCTGCCCATTATTGAACTATATATTTAAGTCAAACCTTTTGAAGAAAATTTTCACTTGTCCCCAGTAACTTAACATAATGTGATAAATTCAGCTATTAAAGTAGTATTTTAATGAGTGCTCTTTTACAGTGTCTAAATAAATTTTAAGACATTCAGCCTGACCAGGCGGTGGCGCAGTGGATAGAGCATCAGACTGGGATGCGGAAGACCCAGGTTCAAGACCCTGAGCTCACCAGCTTGAGCGCAGGCCCATCTGGCTTGAGCGAAAGCTCGCCAGCTTGGACCCAAGGTCACTGGCCCCAGCAAGGGGTGGCTCGGTCTGCTGAAGGCCCGTGGTCAAGGCACATGTGAGAAAGCAATCAATAAACAACTATGGTGTCCCAACGGCAACGAAAAACTAAAGATTGATGCTTCTCATCTCTCTCCGTTCCTGTCTGTCTGTCCCTATCTATCCCTCTCTCTCTGACTCTCTCTCTGTGTCCCTGTAAAAAAAATAAAAAATAAATAAATAAAAAAAGACATTCACTGGTTTCCACATTTAAAATTAATATTTTTATAAACATGTAAATAGAGCATTTCTTCTTTCTTAGATTTTATTTGTTGATTTTTAGAAAGAGAGAGAAAGGGGGGTAGGGAGTAATGGGAAGCATCAACTCCTTTTAGTTGCTTCTCATATGTGCCTTAACTGGGCAAGCCTGGTTGAATGCTTTTCCCACTGCGCCACTACAGGTCAGGCTGAACATTTCTCTATAAATAATTATTGGTATATTATTCAACAATTATAATTGTTGGTATGAATGTAGTTGATCTATGTAATGAGTCTACCATGTTCCCATCTGATAATTGATTCAAAAGTGTTTAGATGAAGAGGAAGTGAGTAATAAACTGCAAATAGCTTTTTTTAACTCTTTGGCTCTCAGTTTGAACTATCTGTGGAGAGATACAGATATAGTCAGAAAAAAATCTGTGTTTAGAGAGGCTGTAACTAGGAAAGAAAAAGTGACTGTGTACTTTGAGGGAAATGAATTTATGCAAATCCTTATTTTGCTAATCTGTAATGCATAGCATCCGGGAGGAAAAGTGTAATTTTTTTTTAATTGATTTGAGAGAGAGAGAAACCTCAATTTGTTGTTCTACTTATTTATTCATTCATTGGTTGATTCTTGCATGTGCCCTGACCAGGGATCAGTCCTGCAACCTTGGCATATTGGAACAATGCCCCAGCAGCCAACTGGACTACCCGGCCAGGGCTCAGTGTAAACTCTTAAGGGAATGAGTTATCAAAGAGAAAGGGGAATTAAATCATTTATTGGCTCCAGTATATGCCAAAAGAGTTGAAAATTTAAGATTTAATTGAGGGGGGGGATATAGACTTTGAAACAGGATTTTCAAAATCGTCTGCTGATGAGGGAAAGT
The DNA here is from genome assembly GCA_037038555.1 of Rhynchonycteris naso. Classification (NCBI taxonomy): domain Eukaryota; kingdom Metazoa; phylum Chordata; class Mammalia; order Chiroptera; family Emballonuridae; genus Rhynchonycteris; species Rhynchonycteris naso. The sequence continues at coordinate 36,646,534 of CM072997.1, read as the reverse complement.
GATATATATTCTTGATGTCAATTGTCTACTAGATATAGACTTTGAAACAGGATTTTCAAAATCGTCTGCTGATGAGGGAAAGTGATATATATTCTTGATGTCAATTGTCTACTAGATATAGACTTTGAAACAGGATTTTCAAAATCGTCTGCTGATGAGGGAAAGTGATATATATTCTTGATGTCAATTGTCTACTAGCATAAGGCCCAGATAGTGTTTTAGGATAGTAAATAAAAAAGCTGACCTCCATTCAAGGTTTTCACACTGCAGAAGGCAATTCTTTGGTGGGTCTCAGTCAGCATTTTTTTAGTGATATAGAATGGAAAATAAAATATTCTACACATGTTATCAGTAAGTATTGTATATCAGTGTGGACACACACATATAAAGTAAACCTAAGCACTGAAGAGATTAGCGGTCAGAAAGCAGTGGATCAGGCACAGGAGTCATGGCCAGGTTTCCACGAAAACTGGAGCCATAAAGACCTCTAGAAATAAAGAATAATGAGGGGGCCTGACCAGGTGGTGGCACAGTGGATAGAATGACCACCTGGAACACTGGGGACCCAGGTTCAAAACCATGAGGTCTGGGGCTTGAGCATGGGATTGTAGACATGACCCCATAGTCACTGGCTTGAGCCCAAAGGTCGCCAGCTTGAGCAAGGGGTTACTTGCTTTGCTGTAGCCCCTTAGTCAAGGCACATATGAAAAAGCAATCAATGAACAACTAAGTGCTGCAATGAAGAATAGATGCTTCTCATCTCTCTCCCTTCCTGTCTGTTGGTCCCTATCTGTCCTGCTCTCTGTCTCTCACAAACACACACAAAAAAGGAAGCAATTAGTGAACAACTCAAGTGCCTGAAGTACGAGTTGATGCTTCTCACCCGCTCCCTTTCTGTGTGTGTCTCTCTCTCACTAAACAAAAGAAGGAATAATGAGTTAAGGAAATGTGATTGAAAAGAGATTTGGGTAAGAAAGAAGAAACAATTGTCATAGAGGTCTGTGCCAGATACCTTATAAATATTTTAGCCATCTCATAGTAGTGCATAAAATTGATATTATACTCATTTTTACAGATTAAGGAAATATGATACAGGGAATTAACTTGTTGAGGATCACTTATGTATGACAGAGCTGGAAATAAACTTGCATAAAATCACTCCCTGTTTTGCTGGTGGAGGAGAGAACTCAAGTAGCACAGTGGATGATAGCAGTGGAAGAGAACTGGCAATCTTGAAGGTCCCAGAGGAAAAGAAATGGCTTATATTGGAAAGAGGTCACTTCCTTGTACCAAGCTAAAAATGGGACATTTTTTATCACCTCTGTTCTGACTGTAAAAATATTTTCTTTTCAAAGAAGTCATTGTCAATTATAAATTCTGGACAATCTGAATGGTATTTTATTGCAGTTTAATATTTTCATTTTGTTCTAGGCATCCTGTACAGACGGGAAGCTTTTCAATCATTTGGAGACTGTTTGGCGTTTTAGCCCAGGTCTTCCTGGCTACCCAAGAACTTGTACCTTGGATTTTTCAGTAAGTCTCTTGTAAATCCCTTGATTTATTCCAAAAATCAGGTAAAATTGATAAATGAGGAATAATTTATTTATTAGAACCCAGATGCCATAATTAATAATTATCGTATTCATATAGCAGTTACTAAAAGAAACCTTTTTTAAGTCTCCAATTTTTGAGTATTAAATACCTTTTTCTAGCCTGACCAGGCAGTAGCGCAGTGGATAGAGCATTGGACTGGGATGCGGAAGACCCAGGTTCGAGACCTCGAGCTCGCCCGCTTTAGCGCGGGCCCATCTGGCTTGAGCAAAGCTCGCCAGCTTGGACCCAAGGTCGCTGGCTCCAGCAAGGGGTTGCTCAGTCTGCTGAAGGCCGGCGGTCAAGGCACATGTGAGAAAGCAATCAATGAACAACTATGGTGTTGCAATGGGAATGAAAAACTAATGATTGATGCTTCTCATCTCTCTCCGTTCCTGTCTATCCCTATCTATCCCTCTCTCTGACTCTTTCTCTCTGTCCCTGAAAAAGAAAAAAAAGATAAAAAAATAAACCTTTTTCTATATTAACTTGATAAAAAAGAATACTAATGAATCTTTCTATTCTATTTCTTGAGTCCTTGAATAATCATTCCTTTTCTCTTTTCCAGTTTATACTAGTCCATAGATTATAAGACACATGCTATGACTTTACTGCCAGTTTAATAATGATTTATTCACACCACATGAAATTTACACATTGATCTGTATCTTATGATGCAAATATGTTCTTAGTATCTTGGGACTAAGGTATTTTCTTATTCACATTACCTTAGCTATAGAAAATTTAAAGCCACTTTTGGCTTTTTCTTTGCCAAGAAAATATATGTGTTCTCTATATTTGTAACTTAGGCATTACATTTTAAGAAATGATCATAATTTTGATTAAATTCCTTTATGTTATTTCCAGTCTTGAATTGCTTTCATTAAAATATTAGTGGACATTAATGGGACAGTTGAGATTTGTGTAGATTAGATAATAGCATTACTATCTAGTAGTATTAACTCCCTCTGTTAATTTCCTGGTTTTAATAATGGCACTGTGGTTATAGAACACATTAAAACATGGAAATCTGGGTGGCAGGCATATGAGAAATCTTTGTACTATTTTTGCAACTTTTTATAAACAATAAGTTATTTCAAAATAATAAAACTGTTTTAAAGCTTGGTTGGGGGAGGGGAGTAAAGAACAAATATAAGGTGATGGAAAATGATTTGAGTTTGGGTGATGGGCACACAACACAATCAACAGTTCAAATGCTATAGAAATGTTTACCTGAAATCTTTGTATTCTTATTGATCAGTGTCACTCCATTAAATTTTCTAAATAAAAATTTAAAACAAGAAATGAGCACTGTAAGTCTAGCAAAAAATAGTAACTTAGTGGATATTGGTCCTTAAAATGCTACTTCTCAAACCTTGCATTGAACTCTATCTTGAGGGGATATGAAGTTCTAGATCACTGTCTACTTTAATATTGAGCCACCTGCCCCATCTGTTTTGTGAATAGTCTCATCTTCTTACTGCTACTTCTCTTGGGACTAACCTATCAGAAGGATCACTTCCCTTTGTTATTTTCTATTGGGATGTAGGATGGATCTAAAAGGGACCCATTAGTAAGAAGCCAGAGTAAAAAAATAGTATTCACCAAAGCCTTTTTCCATTTTTTAAACTCAATAAAAGCAGGCTCTGCCTTGAATAGAGTCATTGGTCTTGTTAAGTTTATTATGCCAACAGTTGTGCTTATGGCAGTAAATATGACTCACTTTTCTGAGATGTATTTAAAATCTCATCAAGATAGACCCAAAAAGCTCTGCCTTAGACACTGGACCAAGTAGTCCACTTCACATTGTGAACACCACTGCCCTAAGTAGAGATTTAGTAAAACAATGGTCTTCCTAGATTAATTATCAACGTTTTCCTACAGATTTCTTTTGAGTTTCGCTCACTTCTACACTCTCAGCTTGCCACTTTGTTTTTTGATGAAGTTGTAAAGCAGATGGTAGCTGCCTTTGAAAGAAGAGCATGTAAGCTATATGGTCCAGAAACAAATATACCTCGGGAATTAATGCTTCATGAAGTTCATCAGACGTAAAGGGAAAAGAACTGGAACTGGTCACCCATTTGTAACTTTAGCTTATTCACTTTTAGAACCTGCTTTTATCATTTGCTTTCAGAAGTCAGAAAGCATTTGTTCAACCAAGCTTTGATTATAAACCTGCACCATTGAAAATTTGCACTTGGAATGGAACCACGTGTACATAGATTTCAATCAAGTATAATTCAAAGTAATGTGTACATTAGCATATTTACAATAATGGATGTCATCACTACTGCTAGAGTACTGATACCACTCTTCTAAGCAGAAATCGAAATTTTAACTTTAGTTATCACTTCACCTGAAAGAGGTTAGTTGATATACTCATGTATTAACCATATCACGTTTAAGTTATTAAATTCAAACTATTTATAACTTACTGTCATAGCACCTGCCTCATGGGTAATATTTGAGTAATCATCATACTTAACAGTAAAAACTTTTGACTTAAAAGTACTGTTAATGAAGGTTCCCTGGCACTTTTATTTTTAAATTGTTCATATGGGTAGTAGGAGATAATTCAATGGCGGTTTAGTGAATTTAGCTCCCTGATAAACAGTGAATTTTTGGTGAGTGGTCCAGAGCTTTTTTATATAGTTTGCAACCCTCTCACAGGTATTTTGAGTGCTCTTTCAATAATGCTGACTGTGCATCAAATTGGGTCTACAGCAGTGAGCAATAGGTGAAGATAAGTTGGTTGATATATCTCCAGCACCATGCACCATATTTTCTATTTATTGTGTGTACTCACTTTCAATAATGTATTTCAAACTGATATTTTTGTAAACAAATCAATGTAAGGATTAAAGTGGTAACTTAATAAAGTTAATTTGTTTATTTTTTGTACAGTTATTTTGGTTATTGAATCTTCCTGTCTTATTAGAACAGTGGTTCTTAACCTTTTTTGAGGTACCGAACCCACCAGTTTCATATGCACATTCACCGAACTCTTTAGTGATAAATAAAATATGATTTTTTTTCCAAATTCAAGACATAGGTATGTTTTTTTACTGATGCACAAAATGAGCCGTGCATGAACATCATCTTGCTCAAAGAACAAAACCAACGAAGTGCATGAACTCACAACAAATTACGGTATTATTTTATTCTGGCCTCCGCGGCAGAGGCTTCTCCGAACCTCTGAGACCGACTCATTGAACCCCTAGGGTTCGATAGAACCCAGGTTAAGAACCACTGTGTTAGAATGTATATTTACATAGACATAGTAAAGTCTAATTATAGCACTTATGTCTTAAAAATACTTCCACAGAAACAAATTTGGACAAAATTCAGTCTTCTTTTAATCAGTGTTGATCTTCCCTCCTTTCACTCCATACCCAAAACCCCTCTTGCATTACCTTCCAATTATTGTGCTATTAACTTTGTTTCCTTAGATCAGTAAGGGGTTTCAATAATGACTTCCCTACCAGCCCTGGCTGGGTAACTCAGTTGGTTAGTAACCCATTGACCTGATATAACGAAATTGCGGGTTCAAGTCAAAGTTTTTTTTAGGCCCTGGTCAGCTGGCTCAGTGGATAGGGCAACAGCCTGGTCAGGACACACAGAAGCATCCATCTGCTTCTCTCCCTCTTCCTCAACTGCAGCCAGTAGCTCGATGGGTTCAAGCATCAGCCCCAGGCACTAAGGATGGCTCCGGTTGTTCAGAGCAAGTCAGCCTCAGGAGCTAATAGCTCTGGGGTTGTCTGGTGGATCCCAGTGGGACACACGTGGGAGTATCTTATCTCCCTTCCTCTCACTTAAAAAAGTTTTCTTTGGAGTGGCCAAGTTAAGACCCAGATCCTTTTTTAACCCGTGTAGTACTTCTCTTTTTGATGGAAATAACCCGTACTTAACACTTAACCACTACTCTTCAAAATGCCATAGGTCAGTGCTTACGTTCAGAATCTTAGTGGTCGGGGTATAACTGGGTTATTATGGTAGCATGTAAATGGTATTTTGGCGAGGAAAGCCAGGAACGCCCAAATATTGCCTTGATCTAGCCATCCTTTTGACCCATGAGGTCCCCCAAGTATGTTCAGGACCTAGATCATAGTAAGCGGTAGAGAAAGGATATAAACCCAAGCGTTCTGGCTCCAATACCTATGCTCTTGGGCTTGCTTTTTCTAGTACAACAGTCCAGGGGCCATGCGCGACCTGTATTATCTAGTAAAAACCAAGCGCAGCCCGACCTATGGTGGTGCGGCGAATAAAGTGTTGACCTAGAACAGTGAGGTTGCCAGTTCAACTCCCTGGGCTTGCCCAATCAAGGCACATACAGGAAGCAACTACTGTAAGTAGAGGCTTCCTGCTTTTCCCCTTTCTCACCCTCTCCCCTCTCCCCCCAACCAATTAATAAAATCTAAAAAACCCGAAGTGCATTGAACCATAAACTTAGTTCCTTACCAAGTTATGGATGCCCTGCTGGCCCCACTACCCTATGCTTGAATGACACTCCTCTCCTTTCCCCTGAAAGTACACCCTGCCCTCTTAAGAGGAGCGCTTGGTATGCTGAGGCTTTGGAGCAATAATCATAACTGCCACAAGAGACGTTAAGTTGCCCTCTTTATGACCAAGATGGCAACACATACAAAATGGTTTCCAAGATTCAGAGCTCTCACCTTTAAAATTTCCCCCTTTTGTGCTCACTTCGGCAGCACATACACTAAAATTGGAACAATACAGAGATTAGCATGGCCCCTGCACAAGGATAACAAATTCATGAAGCGTTCCTTGTTAAAAAAATTTTTTTAATTTTCCCATTATCAACATAATAATATAATTCAGTCTGCAACAGGGATAAACATGAGAATACTGTTCACTTTTTAGATAGGAAGGAGAGAAGCACCACTGATTGCTTCTCATATGTGCCTTAACCAGCAGGCTCAAGCCAGCAACCTTGGTGTCATATAGATGATCCTGTGCTTAAGCCAGCGACCTCAGGACTTTGAACCTGAGACCTCCACATCCCAGATCAGCACTATGCACTGCACACCACCAGTCAGGCTATTTTATACATTTGTACCAAACCCTACTTCTCCTCTTCAATTAGCTTTCATTTCTTCTAGGATTATGGAAAGGCTAACACAATTAATTTGAAACAAATTTTTATTACACAAAGGTCACATAATTGGATATTTCTCTACTTTGTACACAATTATTCTTACTCTCCACAGAAAGGCTGCTTCTTAAACTTCTCATCTGGTGATGGCAAGCACTAAAATCCTGATTTTAACAGAATAGTAGTAAATACGCCTCAGTGATTTAAGTTGAAAGCAGTACATTGGTACATGGCTCTTGCACTTGGTTTTCAGGAATGTACAAATGTATTTTTATTCAAAAATACAAAATAAATTATTTGTAGGCATGGACAATGACAGCAGTAAACCATTGTATGTTGTCAACGGAAACCAGTAACTGATGGTTGTTAGTGATTTTCTTACATCAGCCAGCCTTTTCTTCAGTCATTTCCTTCACTGACTTCTCTGAAGTTATAGGTGAGGAGTACTGCCTCGAGCTTCCTCTCACAGTTCTCATTAATAATGATAAAGCACTATTCTGGGGTTAGAACATGCCGCCTCCCATGCCACCTCCCATTCCACCCATCCCGCCCATTGCAGGCTCTTTCTCCTCCTTAGGGATTTCTGTGACTACACATTCTGCTGTTGTTAACAGTGAGGCCACTCCAGCAGCATCCAATAAAGCAGTTCTTACAACCTAAGGAAAAAGTTTGATACAGTATTATCTTTTACTTAGTAAAAAGTAAGACTTACTAAAGAGTTATTGAATTTTATAAAATGGTCAACTATTTACCTTAGTTGGATCAATGATTCCTTTTTCCACCATATTCACAAAATCTCCAAGCATAGCATCATAGCCAACTTCTGAGGAACTCTGCATAATTTTCTCAACTATCAATGATCCCTCAACACCTGCATTCTTTGCAATAGTCATTGCAGGAATTTTGAGTGCTTTTTTAATAATTTCTATACCTATAAAAAGAAAAAACTTTGATCACTTTAATCCTTTTATAAATGTTACAATACAATTCTACTTGTGAGAGTAACAACATAGAAAAATTCCAATTGGGAAATAGCATAACTCAATCATTTCTCCTGAAAGTTATGATGCAGCCTTCATTTCTCTGTGATATCAGTGCTATTGTACTTTTGTTATTCTGGAAATTGTGAATTGTTCCATTTAGTGGGCAACAATATTATTCTAACAGAAAAATTAATCAGGCTGCAAATAAACTCATTTGTAAGATAACTTTTTACCAATTTTTTGATCTTCATTAGTTGGAGTTAATGAATCCAAGGCTGGAATGCACCGAAGCAGAGCACAACCCCCTCCCAAAACAATGCCTTCCTCAACAGCAGCTCTTGTAGCATTGAGGGCATCTGTTACTCTGTCTTTCTTTTCATTGACTTCAACATCGCTTGTCCCACCAACCTAAAGATTAAAAAAATCCCAATTATTATGACTTCTCCAATTCAAGATGCTAACAGCCAACAGCCATAAGCACTTAGTTTACTTAAAATTTTATACAATATTTTCGTAAGAAAGTTAATTCCCTGAACAACAGAACCCAAGAAGGCCACAATAAATCATACCTTCAGCACAGCTACTCCATCTGAGAGTTTTGCCAGACGCTCATTTAGTTTTTCCTTTTCGTATTCACTAGTTGTGATATCTAACTGCTCAATGATTTCTTGAATACGTTTTTCAATTTGAGCCTTGTCACCTTTTCCTTTCAGAAGCATGGCATCATCTTTGGTCACAATGACCTCTCCAACTTTTCCTAAGTCATGAGGCTGAACATCTTCAAGATTTAGAGTCAATCCTTCTTCTCCAAACACCTACAAAAACATTAAAAAACGAACAAGTTTCAGTTATGGTTTTTTAATTACACCAAAAGTTTATTTATAATACATCAATACAGGTGTTTTGATGAAGGAAACATCCTGCAATACAGCTATTTGAAATGTGAGACTTCAAGAACACTGAATTTAGTCTTCCATTCCATTTCCAACTTCTCACTTAACATTCCATTAACATTAGCTTTATTTGAAAAAAGTATAAATTCAGGAAACTCATACAAGGTAACACTTTAGGCGGAACCAGAACTAAATCCTAGACCTACACTCTTAAGTACTAGGCCTTTCCTTTTTTTTTTTTTTTTTTTAAGATTTATTGATTTTGGAGAGAAGGGGTTAGGGGACAGGAAGCATCAACTGGTGGTAGGTAGTTCCTTCTTGTCTGTGCCTTGACCAGGCAAGCCCAGGGTTTCAAACTGGTGACCTCTGCATTCCGGGTCTATGCTTTATCTACTGCTCCACCACAGGCCAGGCCTATGTCTTTTTACTATATCCTTAAAAAGAGATTAGTCAGTAAGACCACTGCAAGGTGGAGAAAGGACTGTAGCACTATTTAACCCAACTTCCACCTCCCAGACATCCAATAGAAACTAAGATTAAGTAAACAGTTCAGATGATAGTATCTGATTGTGAAAAATGTAAACTCTACATATTAATTTTAGACCTGGAAGTATAAATAACATTCAGTAAAGAAATATCATTTATTTTACTTACTGCACCACCAGTAGCAATAGCCATGTCTTTAAGCTGGTTCTTTCTATTGTCACCAAAACCTGGAGCTTTGACCGCTACAACCTGAAGACCAACTTTTAGCCTGTTAAAAACAGTAATTAATAACATCTTGTGTAAAACAGTAAGTATTTCACAGATTGTGCACTCTATAATGTATATATTTCATTTGTGCATTTCATCACAACAAAATTGGAAAAATCTTGATATTCCTCAATTTTAACATTAGGGAGTATATCCAGTAATGACCTAAGATTCTGTCCACAGCATTAATATTACCTGTCTTATAGTCAAAAGTAATGCATTAAACTAGATTTTTAGAAGTGAATAGACCTCGCTTTATTTTAGCTTGAGTGCCAATTTCTGTTGGGCTGTTCACTAAAATTTTCTTCTTAACAGTTTATGTAAAATACTGACGGCTAAATATATTTAGAGATGAAGTTTTTAGTGTGGTAGTTTACTTTTCTTTTCCCACACATAATTATTGTGAAAATATTTTTTCTAGAAAAAAATTTAAAAATAAAAAACCCTAAACCAAAACAAAACGAAAACTCAATTTACCTCACAACAACTAACTGTAAAATACTTATAAAAAAGGATTATGGGGCTGCATTCAAAGGCAAAGTCATTGAAATAGAACCAAGGGTTCACGAAGCACGCCTATATTATACACCAACTCTGGATACAAACACAAGTTGGTAGAGGCACACAACGAAGATTTCTAACAAAATTATTCATCTAGATACAAATTCATCTAGATAAACCAAATTCACTGCCTATTACCTATTCAAAACAAGTGTACTTAGAGCTTCTCCATCAACATCTTCAGCAATTATGACCAAGGGCTTACGGTGAGCATTGGCAATTTCAAGAGCAGGTACAATGGACTGAACACTAGAAATTTTCTTTTCACTTAATAGAACATAGGCATCTTGGAATTCACATTTTTGACCTGCAAAAAACAAAGAACATTCTAATCCAACTTTAGAACAATACTATTCTGAAAATGACTGAAATTTCTGCAACTGAAAAAGCTATAAACCAAAGTTCCAGTACATTTAAAAAGTCACTGACAAAAAAAAAAAAAAGTCACTGACAAGTTTGTGTTTTTCCTCTTTATTGTTCATATACAATTTAACTTTTAGAATATATGAATTTATATTGTCAGAGGTTATGACAAGCCAACAGCGTTGACACATAGCAAATATTTTTAAGTATTTCAGTTATTAACTTAGTCTTACCTTTTGCAGTATTAATAAAGTATGGAGAAATATAACCTCGATCAAACTTCATGCCCTCAATAATTTCTAATTCATCATTCAGTGTTTTTCCATCCTATGAAAAAAAAATTAGTTGTATGAATTCCATTGAAGAAACACAAAACTGTAACTACAGAACACAGTGACAATTCGACTCCGCTTGGGGATCCAGGTAGGAGTATATAAATGCTCCAGTATGTAAAAACTCTACTTCTACAAAAATTCCAGGAACGCATATTTGAACTTTTACAGCTAAAAGACAGTATCATTTAAGTCAGGATCACTTCATTCCTGACAGCAAAAGCTAGTAACTCACACAAAACACAGTTAATTACTGTACTCTATATAACTACTGATAGAACACCCAGAAGAATAAAATAGAATATGCTTTTTGAAACATACAGCCCTGGCCAGATAGCGCAGTTGGTTAGAGCATTGTCCCAATATGCAAATGTTGTCAGTTTGATCCCATTCAGAGCACATACAGAAACAGATCACTGTTTCTGTCTCTTTCTCCCTTTTTCTAAGACCAATAAAATAAATTTATTCATTTTAGAGAGGAGACACAGAGTGGGGGGGGGGGGGGGGAGGAGCTGGAAGCATCAACTCCCAGACCAGTGCAGGGTTTTGAACTGGCGACCTCAGTGTTCCCAGGTCGACGCTTTTATCCACTGCGCCACCACAGGTCAGGCCCAATAAAATAAATTTAAAAAGAAAAAAAATAAGCACAGATGGAATTTTTGTATTTGGAAAGCTCAGCTTTGATCATCAGACATCTCTCACTTTTAGCTATCGTGAAAAATACACTTGCCTTTACTGTAATGACGCCCTTCCTTCCAACCTTTTTCATCGCATCAGAAATGATGTTGCCAATTTCTTTGTCTCCATTTGCAGAAATTGTAGCAACCTGAAATAAGTTACCTTTCCAAATTATTTTAAGCAAATACAGTAGATAATAAAGGCTGACCCCCACCCATTATTTTGTTTCCTCTTGGCAAACATGGTAGTATTAAAACATAACAATGGCTGAAGAACATTTTGTATACACACAAATAAGTTTTACTCAGAGTGCAGAAATAAAATGGCTGTGCATTAAGACTCATATCATGATCCCTGAATTATTTTTAAATGTTTTAGCAACCATTTAGTAAGAAATGTTTCCAGTGTTAGTGATTGACTAGTACTGTGATTCTGACACTGGTGTATGATTTCCATGGAGTAAAAGTGTTACTAAATTTTACCATAAAATATGAAAAAATCCCTACCTGAGCTATTTCTTCAGGGGTTGTCACAGGCTTAGACTGCTTCTTAAGTTCAGATATTACAGCATCAACAGCTAACATCACACCTGGGTCAAAAATAAATGTAATTACAATACTCATTCTCTCATGACCACAATGCACAGGAAAAATTTTGATTTACATAAATGTTTTCATGCCTAACAGCCTACTATGCTAGTACTTTTCCAAATCACATCAACTGGGATGGCATGCACTGAAACAGGAACTTTAATAAAGTTCCACAACGGTGAAATATTTTTAAAGTTAGACTAAAAAAATTAAGATGTACAACTGCAAGAATCTCTTTTATTTAAGTCATTCCTAATCCAATCATGTTGCGTGTTTTCAATAGGGTTACCCAACACTTTTCCCCTCAACTGAATGACACAAAAAAGGACCAGCAGATTCCAGTTCCTTAAGTTTCTTACTTAATAATTATGAACCTACAAACTACTTTTAACACTAAATAACATCATAATATGGGTTTATGAGAACATTTTGTTCAATAGGGATTAGCACTAGCACTTTCCCACTTTGTGGAGCGTTACTTATAAAGAAAATAATTCAAAGCAAGGTGTGTAGTAGGAAAGACCCTCTTAGGGAAATAATCTCAATAACCTCAATAATTGTGAGTGATACAAACTACTTTTACTGCAATATATTTGCATGTTTGGACCTCAGACACCTAGATAGATGAGATACATCAGTATACTTGGGATGGCAATTCTGACAAAATTTACAGGATCATTCTTTACTGTAAGTCTCCTAGTTTTGTTACCATGACCCTGAAGATACAAGGCAATTGCATTTTCAAATATGAAAACCAAGTTTTAGTATATAGCCAAAACAATGACAGGACTTAAATCTCAATCATAGGAAGCTCATGCTGGGGAGCAGATATTTAAAATGTGGTCTAGCTTCCCAAAACAAGCAATAATAAACAAAATGCAAACCAATAACATAGTTGTGCTGTTAAAAGAAAAAAAACTGCTTTAAAAAACCCTGTGCCTGACCAGGCGGTGGCGCAGTGGATAGAGCGTCGGACTGGGATGCAGAGGACCCAGGTTCGAGACCCCAAGGTCGCCAGCTTGAGCACGGGCCCATCTGGCCTGAGCAAAAGCTCGCCAGCTTGGACCCAAGGTCGCTGGCGCCAGCAAGTTGTGGCTCGGTCTACTGAAGGCCCACGGTCAAGGCACATGTGAGAAAGCAATCAATGAACGACTACGGTGTCGCAACAGCAACGAAAAACTAATGATTGATGCTTCTCATTTCTCTCAGTTCCTATCTGTCTGTCCCTATTTATCTCTCTCTCTCTGTCCCTGTAAAAAATAAATACAATAAAATAAAATAAAAAAACAAAGAAACCCTGTGATATCCTGGGTGACTGAGATGTTTGTTAAGGCCATACTTACTAAAGTTAAAACATCAAAACTGTATAATCTCTCCATGCTCTACTACTCATAAGTTTACTATTTTCCAGGTTCACAGTAGATGCTGTATCTTTCAATAAAACGGAGAGGGTGCCTGGCCTGCGGTGGCGCAGTGGGTAAAAGCATCAACCTGGAACACTGAGGTCACTGGTTCAAAACCCCGGGCTTCCCTGGTCAAGGCACATATGGGAGTTGATGCTTACTGCTCCTCCCTCCCTTCTCTCCCTGTCTGTCTCTCTCTAAAAATGAATAAATAAAATGTAAAAAAAAAAAAAAAAAAAAGATTCTCAAGATTTAAAAAAAAAAAAAAAAAACAAAAAACCGAGAGGGGAGGCTGAATTAAGTGTGTGGGGGGGAGATACTACCGTTAGACTATCAACAGGAAATATTTTAGTCACATTTTTCTCCTAACATCTAGTACAGTGCCCACTACACATAGCCAGGAATTCACTATTTGCTAATGAACACTCAGAATAAAAATTTTTAGGAGAAAGGAAGAATAAAAATCAACTTTCTAATACAATTTTAAAGACAGTTCCAAACAATGTGGTGACAATGAAGATGCAATCCTACCTCTTCTGATTTCCACTGGATTAGCACCTTTACTGATCTTCTCAAAGCCCTCCTTAGCAATAGAGCGCGCCAGTACAGTAGCAGTGGTGGTACCATCCCCAGCCTCTTCATTTGTATTATTGGCAACATCTTGCACAAGTTTAGCGCCAATATTTTTATATTTATCTTTTAAGTCAATGGACTTTGCAACGGTTACACCATCTTTTGTTACTTTGGGACTTCCCCAGCTCTGTTCAATAATCACTGTTCTTCCCTATAATTTCAAAAAGAAAAAATGTTACAAAATCATACACTCGGAGAACTATTTACCTTAAATTAAAACAATGAACAGTCTTTCAAATGAGGTAATTACTTGAAAGCCCCGAAATTTTTATCATATCTGCAGCATGAATCTCAAGGGCAAGTTCATTGATGTTCTTCAGTTACAGACAAAATCACCTCTTTGTTGCCAGTACATAACTCTGGATAAGGTATTATGGGAATATCCTAGGAACTAAAAAATGTTATAAAACAACAAGAGATAAACCAATACCAATTCGGTAAATTATAATGAAATTCTTCATATAATTTATACTTAAGATTTTCCCAGTGCCTACTATCTTTGAAAATAATGTGAAAACTTACTTTTAAACTTGCTTTAAAATTTAGTTACTGAAATGCTAACTACAAGGCAAGAAAAGTATACTCTTCCAGGATTGTTCAACAGTAAATCTCAAAAATGGTCCAGAGTATTAATGGGAAGCATGTCAACGCTGTATTTCTACAGTTTGGATCACTTTGATTTAAACTGTTTTTAAAAATGAAACATCACTATACTGTATACAACCTTCAAAGGCCTCTTCAGTTTAGTACTCCTCATTCACCAATCTCTTCATGGTAAATGCAACTTAAACACCTGACCAGGTGGTGGCGCAGTGGATAGAGCATTGGACTGGGATGTGGAGGACCCAGTTTTGAGACCACGAGGTTGACAGCTTGAGCACGGGCTCATCTGCCTTGAGCAAAAAGTTCACCAGCTTGAACCCAAGGTCGCTGGCTCGAACAAGGGGTAACTCAGTCTGCTGTAGCCCCCAAGTCAAGGCACATATGAGAAATCAATGAACTAAGGTGTTGCAATGAAAAACTGATGATTGGTGCTTCTCAGCTCTCTCCGTCCTGTCTGTCTGTCCCTACCTATCCCTCTCTCTGACTCTCTCTCTGTTCCTGTAAAAAAAAAAAAACAAAATTCTAAAGTGCACTCAGGGCATACAGGAGAAACACCCATCTGCTTCTCCACACCTCTTGCTTCTATCTCTTTTCCTCCCCTACTGCAGCCATGGCTCCATTGGAGTGCATTGGCCTTGGGGGGCTGAGGACGGCTCGGTGGCCTCTGGCTGAGGCTAAAAAGCAGCTCCCGATGCAATGGAGCAAAGGCCCCAGATGGGCAGAGCATTACCCAGTAGTAGGCTTGCCGGGTGAATCCCTGTGGGGGCGCATGTGCCTCCTCTCCTCTCACTAAAAAAAAAAAAAATCTAAATGTGCTTTGGAACAGAAGAGCTATCCTTCCTTCTATGCTTGGTACAACTACTGGGAAATAATCCAAAATTTAACAAAAGCAGGCAAGCAAGATTAACTCTATCTTGAGTTTAAAACTCCACCCTGAGCTATGAGTTACCAGTTGATTACATCATCACACACTGTACAGAAGTTTCACAATTATGGGAGAAGCAGTTTAAGTTTTAAGACTGTTATACATGGATAGCCCTGTACTTCAGCATGACTATTAGCCATCAATAAAATATTACTCCTTAATTAACAGTACTATAAATTACAATAAAATAAAAATACCAATACCTTTGGCCCCATAGTAACGGCCACAGCATCAGCTAAAAGATCTACACCTTGAAGCATTAAGGCTCGGGCATCTGCACCAAATTTTACATCTTTGGCATAAGCCCGAGTGAGGTGAGGAGCCAGTGCCCTGGACACTGGCCTGATCTGGCGAAGAATTCTCTGTAATCGAAGCATTTCTGGGGAGGGAAAGAAACAAGAGTATCATCAGTACATCAATAGTAGCAATACCCGAAGTGCGTTAAAACACAAACGTGACACCTGTGCAAGACAACAAATGTTAGATGTGGGCTGGGCCGACCTCTGCCAGCCACTGCACCAGGGCCCCTGAAGGCGCCGCAGCTTCAGAACCGATACTAGCTCAAGTTTGAAGAAAGGGCCACCCCCACGCCTGACCTATAGCACTAGCACAAAGCACACCCATCTCCCCATAGCCACCTACCTACCCCTGCCGTAAAAAACGAGTTAATCTTTCACTGCTAAAATGGCCTTCAAAGCCAATCCCCTCCAAACATGCCCATGAGAAACCAACTTAGTCTGCAGTAAAGGGGCAGGTTCTAAAACTGGTGACCAGAGGAGTAAAAATATTCCTGACACTGCAAAAATCTGCTTAGTAAGTTGTGCCTTCAAAGCAGCGGGCTAGGCTGCGAAACTAGCGGCTGCGGCCAGGCCCACTACCCCAAGCCCCACGTGTCTTTCCATCCCGGCGCCCCGAGCAAGGTCAAAGTGGAGGCGCCGTATCCCGCAGAGTGCGCGGGGGCAAAGGCGGTGCCCACGCGGCTGCGACCACCCTCCCCGAAGCCCTGCAGTCGTCCAGGAGCATGTTATATCGGGGGGCCCACGTGAATCCACTCCCTCGATTTCACTCTCTACGGGACAGGCCCTCCCACCTACGCCCAGCCCGGCGAGCGATCCACGTCGCACGTGATGGGCAGCAGCCTGGCCCAGCGAGGCCTGGGCTAGCGGGTCTCGGCCTGGAGCGCTGGGAGGAAAGCCAGGCTCTCTCCGGCCCGGCGCACTCGGGACGACCGCAGCGGGGAGGGGACGGCGCCGGGGGCCGAGCGCCTGGGTGGGACAGCGCGGGCCGCCGTACCTGCGGGGCAGCGGCTGGGCGTGCGAGTGGCGAGGAAGGCCGACGGCAGCGAGTGAGGGACAGAACGCAGGGCGCACACGGCAATGAGCTCGTGTCCCCTCCCTCCGGCGCTCCCCCGCCCCGCCGCCCCGCGTGCGCGAGCGCCTCCCGCCCCCTTCCCGTCGGCCGGGCCCGGCAATCTGCACGCGCCGCGCGCCAGCCCCGCCCCGCCTTGCCCGCGCCCAGCCAGGCCAGCGGCATAGCCCTCTCCGGCCGGCTTAGGCTAGTTCCCGGGCTGCACTCGGTTCTAGAACTTTCCGGGAAGGGCCGCGCTTTCTGCGAGTCAAGGGTCAAGTTGCGTCACTTCCGGAAGGGAGCGAAGAGATAGTACTTTCACCTGAGCAGGCGACCTAGAAAAGCCTAGAAAGAGCTCCTCTTTTCTTCCGCCTCCCGGTCGTCGCGTCAATCGCCGGCGCAGAGCCCTCGGGACGAATCGCGGCGGCGCTGCAGCCGCCCTCTCTCGCGGGGAGGGGCGCGTGGCGGGGGCGAGCGCGCCTGCGCGCTGGGCGGCCTTTTTCCAAGTTCACGTGTCCAGCGAGCCGGACTGTAGTTGTCTCCTTGCAGCCGCAGCGCGAGAGCAGACTACGAGCGGCCGGCGTCATGGTGAGTCCCGTGTGGGCTGGCGGCCCGCGGCCTCCGGTAGGCCTGAGGCGGACGGTTCTCGCTTAGAGAGAGAGGGGTAGGGGTCACTCGGGGACCCGCACCTGCACGAAATCTGGAGAAGCCAGGGTCCTCCTGACCTTTTTCTCGGCCGAGGGCCCTCGGCAGGCGCCTGTGGTCGAGGGGGCGGAACCCGGTCGCACGCGCGGCTGCCGACGCGCTTTTCCCTGCAGGGTCTTTGTAGGTGTGTAATGTCGTAAAGAAAGCATGGTCTTGGGCGGAGTGTTTGCTGAAAAGGTCCTGGAAAAGCTAAGGAACGAGAATATTTGACCTTGGGGTAAAATAGGGTTGCCTTTAAAGATCGTTTGGTTGCTGATCAGAGGCGCAAAAACGACCCCCGGCGTGCATGGGGAAGGGGGAGCTAACTCGGAATATAGGGCAGAACGTTCTAAGGGGTTTTCTGAACGAATAATCCGAGTTGGGTGTTAACTTCGAAACCACACGTGGTGTTTGCTATGTAACGTTTACGGTGGTATTGCCTGTGTAGAATATAATCACATACCGCTTTTTTGTTTCATGTCAAACATTCCTCTTCCTACAGGCAGGACAGGCGTTTAGAAAGTTTCTTCCCCTCTTTGACCGAGTATTAGTTGAAAGGAGTGCTGCGGAAACTGTTACCAAAGGAGGCATTATGCTTCCAGAAAAATCTCAAGGAAAAGTGTTGCAAGCAACAGTAGTAGCTGTTGGAGCGGGCTCCAAAGGAAAGGTAAATGAGAGCTAGAATGCAACTATTTGTTTTATGTGAAGTGGAGGGAGAAAAGAAATTATTGGTTATTAAAAGTAGTCTTTTAAATAGCTTGTATTATTTTCAGATCATTCCTCTGGTTCAATCATGTGTATATCTGACTCTTTTACGAAAAGGATTGTAAAAGTTGCTCATTTTATTTGATGGAGACTCCGAGAATATTAAACCAATAGCCATTTGGTAGTCTAGTATGACCATTGTTTTCTTCAAATTCTGATTTTTTTGATAAAACAAAAAATTATGCTTGCGGGTAATAGGTGAGGGCTTTTGAGAATTAGTATAATCTGTCAACTATTTTTTTATCTTACTTGGCATACCTATGAAAAGAAAAGGTTGGACTATCAATTAACTGGTTGGACCTCAAACTCTACTAAAAGTGTCAGCCAGAAGACGCAGTTAATGCCCTCAGAGGCCAAAATGTTGATTGCATTGTTGCAGCTGCCTCTAAGAAGTTCTAGCAGGAAGCCAGGAGTTAGGGAGCCTTCCATTTTTGTAGTTAATTAAACATGACTATATACATGATTTTAAAAACTGGTTTATTTCACATAGTCCATAGGTTATGTTAATATTTAACCGTTTAAAAATTAGCTAAAGTTAGCTTTTCCTGTGTAACTTCTTGAACTTTTACACTGAAACCAGGTTTTTCTAACAGTTGATCTGAGTGAGCACATTTGATTAACAGAAGCTAGGTGTAAATATTTGGTGAGCTCGATATCTTTGCTAATAAATATCCCTATTTCCTTCAGGGGGGAGAGATTCAACCAGTTAGTGTGAAAGTTGGAGATAAAGTTCTTCTTCCAGAATATGGAGGCACCAAAGTGGTTCTAGACGACAAGGTGTGTGAGCTTAATGTATTTCTTTTAAACTTAAAAATTATAAAAGATGAGTGTTTGCTATATTTTTCTTAACTAATGGCTTTTCTGTTTGCAGGATTATTTCTTATTTAGAGATGGTGATATTCTTGGAAAGTATGTAGACTGAAATAAATCACTGTTGAAATGGCATCATGTGAAGCTGCCCATTCCATTGAAGCTCTGAAATCGTTCATCATGTAAATAATTTCTGTGTCACTTTTATAATAAACTAATGATACCCAAACTGTGATGACATCCAGTGTCTCTTAAAATTTAGTTTCACTGTACTGATATAAACATTTCCAAATAAAAATATATGAGTAAATGGTCAATTTTTTATTTTATTTTTTTAAGTGAGATGTGGGAAGGCTGAGACAGCGTGCACCCTGACTAGTATCCACCCAGCAAGCCCCCTACCAGGTGATGCTCTGCCTGTCTGGGCCCCGGCTCCATTGCTTGACAGCCGAGCTATTTTTATTTTAGCACATGAGGCAAAGCCGTAGAGTCATCCTCAGGGCTTAGGCCAACTTTGCTCCAACCATTCAAGCTGTGGCTGTGGGAGTGAGGTAGTGGGAGGGGTGGAGAAGCAGATAGTTGCCATCTGTGTGCCCTGACCAGGAATTGAACCCAGGACTTCCACACACTAGATTGACGCTTTACTGCTAAGCCAACCAGCCAGGGCTGGTCAATTTTTGTTTAATGGTTTAAGTCGGTTTTAGGGTTCTTTAGTTGATTCTTTTATTCTTCAGAGAATAAAAGCACTGAATTTAGCTTTACTACATAATTGGTGCTGATACAAAGCCATGGGTGAATTTACACTTTTTAAGATTTTATTTACTTATTTTAGAGAGGTGGGAGGGAGAGGACAGGAAGATCAGGAAGCATCAACTACCCATATGTGCCTTGACCAGGCAAGCCCAGGGTTTCAAACTGGCGACCTCAGTGTCCCAGGTCTACACTTCATCTTACTGCACCACCACAGGTCAGGCAAGTTGTGTTAATCTTAGGTGAACGGAAACAGACTTGCTTGAGTCAAAGATGAAACTTGCTATTATATGCTGGGGGTGTGACTACCCAATCTGACCTGCCCAGTTAAGAATTTATGATCAGTTTACCTTATAGTTTCTTTACATAGAACCTCATATTTTCATCTACAAAGTTGTACGCAGACGCCCGCAGAAATCTAAGTAGTGTTCCAATTAGGTGAAAGCAAGTGGTATTTATGAGAAACAGTAGGCAAATGAGTACATTAACAGAAGGAAGGAATTTCTATAGGAGCAGATAAGCTAACAGTGATGCTGTTTCTAAGCTAATTGGAGGCCCTGGCCTGGTAGCTCAGTTGGTTAGTATTGTCCTGACATGCCAAGTTTGCAGGTTCGATTACTTGTCAAGGCACATAAGAGAATCGAATGTTTAAATAAGTGGAACAACAAATTGAACTCCCTAAAAGTTAATTTTTAAATGATACTTAAATGGGCATTTAAAAAGTAAAAGAATGTTAATCAGTGGGTAGTCTTATCTGCTTTCTAGTTCGCTTTCCAAACATTTTGAAACACAAGGCTGCTTTAGGCCTTGCACAAAGGTTAATTTGCTGACTTCACATTCCAGAGGTTTGAGGAGTAAGACTTGCAAGGTATCTTCACTGGGACGACAGCTCCAACTTCAAAAAGTAGCTGCATTTATATTATTTTTCACAATGTTATAGTCACTGGACTGCAGGTTGGTGGGGAGGACACCACTGCACACAATAATTTTGGGGCCCAGACTCCCATCTGTGGCTCTACTGTCCTCTAGGTGCTTGAAGCACTTCATATATGAGATGTTATAGCCCAGGTCTAGAAAAGGAGTATTTCAAACCTCACTAGCGTTGATCAGGAAATTCCTACTGATTGGTTTAAAATTCGTCTCCTGGCCTGACCTGTGGTGGCGCAGTAGATAAGCGTCAACCTGGAACTCAGAGGTTGCCAGTTTTAACCCCCATGCTTTCCTGGTTAAAGCACATGGGAGTTGATGCTTCCTGCTTCTCACCCTTCTCTCTCTCTCTGCTCTCTAAAATGAGTAAATAAAATTTTTTTTATTATTAAAATAAAAATAATAAAATTTGCCTCTGGAAGAGGCTGAACCATGAAAATATCTCAAAAGCATTTTTTTTCCTAAACAACTTCTTTAGTGAGAGGAAGGAAAGAAGCGTCAACTCATAGTTGGGGCACTTTAGTTTATTGATTGCTTATGCTTGCCTTGATGGGGGGAGGGCGTAGGCCAAGACTGTCCCCTTGCCCGAGCCAGCAACGTTGGGCTCAAGCCAGTAACCTCAGGGCTTGAAACCAGGGACCTCCACATCAGCATCCCAGGTCTTCGCTCATTCTGTGCCACCACAGGCTTCCAAAAACACTTTTTTTTTTTTTTTTTTTACAGGGGCAGAGAGAGGGATAGATAGGGACAGACAGGAACGGAGAGAGATAAGAAGCATCAATCATCAGTTTTTCGTTGCCGTCAACACCTTAGTTGTTCATTGATTGCTTTCTTACTTGTGCCTTGACCACGGGCCTTCAGCAGACCGAGCAACACCTTGCTGGAGCCAGCGACCTTGGGTCCAACCAAGCTGGAGAGCTTTTTTTGCTTAAGCCAGATGGGCCCGCGCTCAAGCTGGGGAGCTCGGGGTCTTGAACCTGGGTCTTCCGCATCCCAGTCCAGCGCTCTATCCACTGCGCCACCGCCTGGTCAGGCAACACTTTTAACCCTTTGAGTAGTTTTTGTTCTTTTTTCCAAAAAATGAAATTAGGTCCAGTTGCAGTTTTATTAACAAAATCATGTTTGTTTGATAACCAATTTAGGGAAACAAGGACATACATACATTTGCCTTTTTTTAATGTTACCTTACACATTTTTTAAATAACTCAGTCGTACTTTGGATGGTCAGGAGGCATGAAGACATACATGAACGTTCGTACTACTCAATAAGTAAAATCATGTAGCAACATTCTAATTTAATGTAAAGTAAGCTATATTGAACTATATAGTTCATTTATACAATCTAGTGTCATATATCTTATACATAGAGTTTTGTATTTTAGAATTTTTGTGTGTGGATATGTGTATTCTGAAGTGTGAAGGCAGGAGGCAGAGAGACAGACTCCCACATGTGCCCAACCAGGATCCACCCAGCATGCCTACCAAGGGGCAATTGCTCCGCTGCAACCGGAGCCATTCTAGCACCTGAGACAGAGGCCATGGAGCCATCCTCAGCACCTGGGCCAACTTTGCTCCAATGGAGCCTTGGCTGTGGGAGGGGAAAAGAGAGATAGAAAGAAAGGAGAGGGGAAAGGGTGGAGAAGCAGATGGGCACTTCTCCTGTGTGCCCTGTCGGGGAATCAAACCTGGGACTTCCACACGCCAGGCCGATGCTCTACTGCTGAGCCAACCGGCCAGGGGCTTGTATTTAAAATTTTTTAACGAACATTTTCAGTTTTTAAAACTGAACACTAGAGCCTGCCT
The DNA here is from genome assembly GCA_037038555.1 of Rhynchonycteris naso. NCBI lineage: Eukaryota > Metazoa > Chordata > Mammalia > Chiroptera > Emballonuridae > Rhynchonycteris > Rhynchonycteris naso. The sequence goes on along the minus strand of CM072997.1, from coordinate 36,624,028 downwards.
GTGGTGGTGCAGTGGATAAAGCATCGACCTGGGAACACTGAGGTCGCCAGTTCAAAACCCTGCACTGGTCTGATCAAGGCACATATGGGAGTTGATGCTTCCAGCTCCTCCCCCTTTCATCTCTCTCTCTCTCTCTCTCTCTCTCTCTCTTTCTCTCTCTCTCTCTCACTCTGTATCTCCTCTCTAAAATGAATAAATAAAAATAAATTAAAATTGAACACTAGAGCCCTGGCCAGAGAGCTCAGCTGGTTAGAGGATTGTCCCAATGTGCCAAGGTTGCAGGTTCAATCCCCAGTCAGGGCACACATTTACCAATGAATACATACATAAGTGGAACCACAAATTAATGTTTCTTTCTAAAATCAATAGGGTTTTTTTTAATTAAAATAAAAAGCACCACCACATAGATTACTTGGCAAAACAAAAAAGTCTAAGGCAAGGTATATAATAGGAAACATTGGCTGAGTGCCTTTATGCCAGTGTAGGCACTATGTGGTAAAAATTCAGTTAATATTTAAGGGACATTTTCTAGGTACTGGCTACTGTTGTAGGTACTTTGCATGTATCAATTAGTTTAATCTTTAAACAACCCTATGAGCTATATAACGGTCACTTCAGCTTGCTGATAAGGAAAGTGAGGCATAAAGGGTTTAAGAAATAACCAAGATCATTAGTAGGAAGGGGCAAAGCCAGGATTTGGATTTAGGTAGTTCACTGCTACATAAACTTCACTCTTTATGGCCTCTGCTACTTTGTCAGCTAATTCTAAGCACTTCGTACACATTTCAATCCTGGTGTTAACTACTACCATTGGGGGGTATGTATGTGTATGTCTGGCAATTAGTAGCTATCTAGCATATAGTTTGTTGAATTTAACAAATATTAAACTTCATCACAGAACTACATAAATAGCGTGATTTAGCTATAACAGCTAGGGGGAATTAAGATTTGAACCCAGACAGTCCTACTCCAGAGTTGATTACTAATCTTTAAAATCAACTGTGAGCTATTTCTTCTTGTGGTCAAATTCAGTTAACTTCCTGGGTTTTCGTTTTTGTTTTTGTTTTTGAAAGAGACAGAAAAAAAGAGAGGGACAGATAGGGATAGACATACAGGAAGGGAGAGAGATGAGAAGCATCAATTCTTCTACCTTAGTTGTTCAGTGATTGCTTTCTTTTTTTAATTTCATTATTTTTTTATTTTTCTTAAGACTTTATTCAATTTCCATAGAAGAGAAAGAGAGAGAGAGGAGGAAAGAGGGAGAGAGAGAGAGAGAGTAGTGGGGGGAGGAGCAGGAAGCATCAACTCCCATATGTACCTTGACCAGGCAAGCCCGGGGTTTTGAACTGGCGACCTCAGTGTTCCAGGTCAATGCTTTATCCCACTGCGTCACCGCAGGTCAGGCCCAGTGATTGCTTTCTCATATGTGCCTTGACCAGGAGTCTACAGCAGAGCAAATGATCCCTTACTCAAGCCAGCGACCTTGGGCTTGAAGCCAGTGACCTTTGGGCTCAAGCCAGCGACCACGGGGTCATGTCTATGACCCCATGCTCAAGCCAGTGACCCCACACTCAAGCAGGTGAGCCTGAGCTTAAGCTAGGGACCTCAGGGATTTTGAAACGGGGTCCTCTGTACCCCAGTCCGACACTCTATCCATTGTGCCACTGCCTGATCAGGCCAAAATAAGCCGTTGATCTTGTGTTGCTTACATGCTAGTTTTGCTACATTTGACAAATTACCTAACCCTTTTTAATTTAAGAATTAACTGTATAAAGGAGGGCACTAACTATCCCTTACCATTTTGAATCAAGCCTGTTATTATTTTTTTAAATTAAATTAAATTTATTTTTAAGAGAGGAGGGGAGATAGACTTCCATATGTTCCCTGACTGGGATCCACCCGGCAACCCCAGTCTTGGGCCGATGCTCTGCCCATCTGAGGTCAATACTCGCAACTGAGCTATTTTTAGTGCCTGAGATAGAGGCTCCAATGGAGTCATCCTATGCACCTGGGGCCACGCTCGAACCAATTAAGCCACTAGCTGTGGGAGGAAAAGAGAGGGAGAAGGGGGAGAGGGAGGGGGGTGTAGAGGGATGGAAAAGCAGATGGTCGCTTATCCTGTGTGCCCTGACCAGGAATTCAACCTGGGACATTCACACACCAGATCGATGTTCTACCACTGAGTCAAATGGCCAGGGCAAATTTTAGTTTTAGAATTTAAAAATAGATCATGTGTTCATGTCATTTAAAATTCCAAAGGATGACTTGACCAGGTGTTGGTTCAGTGGATATAGCATTGGACTGGGACACAGAGGAAACCTGAGGTCACCGGCTTGAGCATGGGCCATCTGCTTTGAGCAAGGTTCACCAGCTTGAGCCCAAGGTCGCTGGCTTTAGCAAGGGGTAACACTCTCTGCTGTAGACTCCTCATCAAGGCACATATGCGAAAGCAATCAATGAACAACTAAGGTATAGCAGCAAGGAATTGGTGCTTCTCATTTATCTCCCTTCCTGTCTGTCTGTCTGTCTGTCTCTCTCTGTCATACACACACACAAAAATTCCAATATGTACATTGAAAAGATTTAAATATATATATATATATTGGGCCCTGGATGGTTGGCTCAGTTTTAGAGTGTCAGCCCAGCTTGTGGAGGGTTTGATTCCCAGTCAGGGCACACAAGAGAAGTGACCATCTACTTCTCCACCTCTCCCACTTCTCTCTTTATCTCTCTTCCCCTCCCACAGCCATGGCTCAAAAGGTTTGAACAAGTTGGTCCTGGGTGCTGAGGATGGCTCCATGGCCTCTGCCTCAGGTGCTAGAATGGCTCAGTTGCTGAGCAATGGAGCAGCAGCCTCAGATGAGCAGATCATTGCCCTTTAGTGGGTTTGCTGAGTGGATTCCAGTTGGGGTGCAAGCAGAAGTCTGTCTCTGACTCCCTGCTTCTTACATAATAATAAAAAAATAAAGAATAATATTTTTTTTATTTTTTTTATTTTATTCATTTTAGAGAGGAGACAGAGTGAGAGAGAGAGAGAGAGAAAGAGAGAAAGGGGGGAGGAGCTGGAAGCATCAACTCCCATATATGCCCTGACCAGACCAGTGCAGGGTTTTGAACTGGCGACCTCAGTGTTCCCAGGTCGTCACTTTATCCACTGCGCCACCACAGGTCAGGCAAGAATAATAACACTTTATATACACCATTTGGCACCTTGCTTTTTTGTATGAAGAATTTGTCTCTGAAATTAATTTTTAAAGTACATAGAGAGCTTTTCATTCTCTTTATAGCTGTATAATATTCCATGATATGGATGAACTATAATCTATGCATTCCCCATTTATGAATATTAAGTTCTAATCTTATGCTATTAGCAACACTTCTGCAATGAATAAAATTTTACATAAATTATTTTGCACATGTGAACAAGTATATCTGTAAGGCAAATTCTTAGACATGTAAATGCTATCCCGAAGAATATATGGATTTTAATCATAGATACACCAACACATATATTTCCAAGTTGCCCTTCATAAAAGTACTATCATTTAAACATCCTACCAGTAACGTATGAAACTGCTGATTTATTCCCACCCTTAATAATATAGGAAGTTACAGGCTTTTTAAAATTTATTATTATTTTTTTATTTTGCTTTTTATTTTATTCACTTTAGAGAGGAGACACAGAGTGAGAGAGAGAGAGAGAAAGAGGGGAGGAGCTGGAAGCATCAACTCCCATATGTGCCTTGACCAGACCAGTGCAGGGTTTTGAACTGGCGACCTCAGTGTTCCTAGGTCAACGCTTTATCAACTGCGCCACCACAGGTCAGGCAGGAAGTTACAGTTTTTATTTTGTCAATCGGATTTTACTTTTAACTTGTCATTATGAATGAGGGTGAGCTTCTCATATGATTAAAAGCCATCTCTATTTCTTCTACCGTTAACTGTTCCTATTGACTGTCAATATCTTTTGCCATTTTCCTACTGGGTGATTGGCCTTTTATGATTTGTGTGATATCTTTATTTATTAGGAAAATTGGTTCTTTGTAATAAGATTATTTTTCCCTTTGTCATTTTGGCTTTAGTTTCGTTTATGTTTTGAACTTGTAAGAAGTCATTTTTGTGTAGTTGAATTAATAACTGCTTTCTATTATGGTTCTGGGTATTATGTTAAACTCTGAAAAGTCTTCACCAATATAGGCAATTCTTGGAAAAATGAGGGTTGCGTTCCAGACCACCACAATAAAGTATTATCATACAGCTGTTCTTGAAAAGAAATGTTTTTGCTGGTAGAGGTTCTTGCTTTCAATTTGTAAAAAAAAGGCAACATTGGCTGGCCTGTGGTGTCGCAGCAGAAAGAGCATTGACTTGGAAGACTGAGGTTATTTGTTCAAAATCCTGGGGTTGCCTGGTCAAGGCACATACAACAAGCAAGAAGCAAGTAATGAACAAAGTGAAGCAACTACGATTTGATACTTCTCGCTTGTACCCCGCTTTGTAAAATCAATCAATAAATCATTTTTGTTTTTTAAAGGCAACGTCTGTGAAGCGCAATAAAGCAAGGCACAACAAGCTGAGGAACGCTTGTACTTAAAGTTTCAACCATGGTTTCTTTAGGTATTTTTACTGTTCTTTAAAAATATTTTCAGAAACTAAGATTATATAAAATATTTCAATCTTGGCTTTATCTGGAGATTTTCCTTTTTTTTTTTTTTTTGGAGATTTTCTTTTTATAAGAGATAAGGAATGGTCCCCCCTTACAGATTAATCCTAGTGCTTTAGCTGAAATCTTGCAAAACTCTCTCTTAGTGTCATTTAGCCTAGAGATTTAACTTGGAAAATTTATCAATGGGTACTTGCTTGGCTTGAGTATCAGTTCTAAAGGCCAGTTTGTTATAGTATTTTATTTTTTATTTGTGTGCAATGGTGGATCTTGAGCCTATGTGGAGCAAGCTGGTCCCAGACTTCTCCAAGTCCACATTTCTTTCTTTTTCTTTTTTTTATTAATGAGAGGTGGGGAGGCAGAGAGACAGACTCCTGCATGCGCCTCAACTAAGATCCACCCAGCAAGCTACCTACAGGGGTGATGCTCTCTCTGCCCATCTTGGGCCGCTTCTCTATTTGCTCAGCAGCTGAGCCATCAATCCTCAGTGCCTGGGGCCAACTCATTCAAATCATTTGAGCCATGGCTGTGGGAGAAGAGAGAGAGAGAGAGAGAGAGAAGGAGGAGGAGGAGGGGTGGAGAAACAGATGGTTGCGCTTCTCCTGTGTGCCCTGACTGGGAATCAAACCTGGGACTTCCACATGTCTGGCCAATGCTCTACCACTGAGCCAACTGGCCAGGGCCCAACTTCACATTTCTTTCATTTTTCCCAGGGACAGAGAGAGAGTCAGAGAGAGGAATAGATAGGGACAGACAGACAGGAACGGAGAGAGGTGAGAAGCATCAATCTTTAGTTTTTCGTTGCTGTTGCAACACAATAGTTGTTCATTGATTGCTTTCTCACATGTGCCTTGACCGCGTGCCTTCAGCAGACCGAGCAACCCCTTGCTGGAGCCAGCGACCTTGGGTCCAAACTGGTGAGCTTTTGCTCAAGCCAGATGGGCCTGCGCTCAAGCTGGTGAGCTGGGGATCTCGAACCTGGGTCTTCCGCATCCCAGTCCGACGCTCTATCCACTGCGCCACTGCCTGGTCAGGCTCCACATTTCTTTACCTCCAATTCTTACATGTCCAAAGACAAGGAACCATAGACATGCCTTTGTAGGAGGGTAATTATTATAGTACTTTTAAGTCATTCATTTTTTATTATTTTTTTTTTACAGGGACAGAGAGAGAGTCAGAGAGAGGGATAGACAGACAGGAATGGAGAGAGGTAAGAAGCATCAATCAGTTTTTCATTGCCGTTGCAACACCTTAGTTGTTCATTGATTGCTTTCTCACATGTGCCTTGACTGCGGGCCTTCAACAGACCCAGCAATCCCTTGCTGGAGCCAGCGACCTTGGGTCTAAGCTGACGAGTTTTTGCTAAAGCCAGATGGGCCTGCGCTCAAGCTGGCGAGCTTGGGGTCTCGAACCTGGGTCTTCCGCATCCCAGTCCGACGCTCCATCTACTGCGCCACCGCCTAGTCAGGCAAGTCATTCATTTTTTTTTAACGTGTCAAGCCCTGTTCTAGGCACTGGGGATACAGGAATGAATAAGATAGAAGGAAATAGAAGTAAACAAACTAAATTAATAGCATAATTTTGGTAGACACTAGTGTCAATAAAATATAGAAAACATTGCTAGTTTTATGAAAAACATTAGGTGCCCTACTGAAAAGAGAAAATGATAATAGTTTATTATAAATTCTTTCCTGATCACACCTTTCCTTCTTGAAAGTTCAGGAACTATTGAATTAGTTATATAGTGCTGCATAATAAACGATCCCAAACTTAGTGTCTTAGCATAATGATAAACATTTCAGAGTATCCATAGGTTGGAAATTTAGAAGCAGCTTATTTGGTTAGTCCTAGATTGGGAGTTTCTCATAAGGCTGCCATCATCTGAAGGCTTGACTGGGGCCAGTAGTCAAGATGGTTCACTGATATGCTGGCAAGTTGATGCTAGCTTTTGCCGGGAACCTCAGTTCCTCAACACCTATACCCCTCATAAGGTTGCCTGAGTGTTCTCACACATGGCAGCTTTCTCATCCAGAACAGATAAGCTAAGAGAGCAAGGCAGAAGCCACAATGTCTTTTATGACCTAAGTAACATCGGAAGTCACACATCATTTTCACTGTATTGTATTGGTTATCCAGATCAGCTCAGTTTGGTGTGGGAGAGAATCACTCAAGGTGTAAATACTACCAGAAGATAATTATCATTGAGGGCCATCTTGCTGGCTGGCTACCGTATCAACAATCGGTCAAATATTCTAGAATTTTAGAGAGAGAAATGAAGTGCCATGGGAGTTTAATATTGCAGTCGTCTGTAGTTTAAGTTGTCTAAGCTTGAACTCTTTCTAAATCCAAATAATTTTATTTATAATAACTTTCATAAACAAAATAATTTTCAGATATGTTGAAAATGTATAAAACCATACATAGGCACTAATTTGTCCAACTATGAACATACATCCCATGCTTCCCTGTTGCTTCAGCTTTGCTTGGTCTGGCATGTAATCTCCTGCATCCCCACATATAAGTGCTACCCCTACTTTACAGCACGTTTCACCTACTTCATGAATCATTCACAGTGTGTCCACTTTTCTCTTAAGCTGGCTTCCTTCAAGCCAAGATGGTCGAAGAAGTCCTAGACTTGGCAATATTCAGTGGCAGAGAAAGGGGACCACCTTTTTTGGTATTTCCTCAAGAGCAAGCAAACCTTTCCCCAAAGTGCTTTACCAGTTATTCTTCCATATCTCTTTAGGCTTAATTGGAGTCACATGTTTATATTCTTAAACAAAATATTAGCTTCTTAGACCAATAGGGATTTATACTTCAGCTAGAGATGGGTTTCGTATCCCCAGCTACATAGGGAAAGATGGATTCTGAGCAATATCAAAGTCTATTTGGAAAGAACGCATATAAGGAGAAGGATAGCAAATAGGCAACTTTTTGCTTTGTAGTATAGTAGTTTACATATTCCCCTTTCCCATTCATTTTTAAGCTGTTTGAGGAAAAGGAGTCCACACTTCTTACTCATGTTTCTCAGCACCTGCTCAGTGCCTTACTACACATAATAGGCATTCACTATTTTATTTGGATTAAAAAATTCCCCATGGAGAATTTCACGTTAGATATTTTTGTTGCAACACCTTAGTTGTTCATTGATTGCTTTCTCACATGTGCCTTGACCGCGGGCTTTCAGCAGACCGAGCAACCCCTTGCTGGAGCCAGCGACCTTGGGTCCAAGCTGATGAGCTTTTGCTCAAGCCAGATGGGCCCGCGCTCAAGCTGGCGAGCTCGGGGTCTCAAACCTGGGTCTTCCGCATCCCAGTCCTACCGACGCTCTATCCACTGCACCACATTAGATATTTTTGAAATTACTTATGGTACTTTGGATTTATAAAACAGTTTCATCTAAAAGTTTGAGAATTCCAGGAATATTTAATAATTTTATATTTGTGTTCATACTCTATGAAAGAGGGTAAGAACTACAGTGAATAATTTCATTATAAATAAACTTTTCTTTGATAGCTTGTTGAAAGTCTTACAGTCAATAATAGGCAAGAGAATCTAGATTTTCTGAATCCTAGCCCAGAGTTACGGTATTTCCATTTATCTATATTGCCTTTGAAAGACTACTTATTCTTTAACCAAAATATTGCAGTGACCCACAATTACAATGTGACTATTATTACTGATCATGCCCCCTTTTCTTTCTCCCCCCTCAAAATTAACCGTGGTTATAAAATTATTTTTGTTTAAAGGTCACAATCAGCAGACTGAGAGAGGAATTAAAATGTGAAGGTTATGAGCTAGAAACATTTCAACCCTAAAGAACAAGGTTCTTCCTCTGAACAAGGCCAGAATTGACATCCCAATGCAACTTTATTGGACTTTTCAAAGAGATTAATATGTACTTTGTTCCTGAATTTAAAACCTACTAATTCCCTTTTTCTCTTGTTCTTTTCAGATGCACTGAAATAGTATGAGAAATCTGAACTTAAGAAAATATTAAGGTGAGCCCCTTCAACAATAGGTAACTAATATTTACAGCTCAGGGGCACACAATAGGGGAAATTTTAACATGATCCTGGGAGGTGAGGTTGTCCACAGACTGACAGACCTACTTAGGACTCTGCTAGCCACATCTATCCCCATCTCTCTTAAGGAGGCAATATTTGGGTGCCACTTCTTACATTTTCATTGTATTTAGTAAGAGAATTGGTGATTTGCAGGTTTCCATTGCTAGACACAAAACAGTTATGGTTAAAGACAGGACCTTTTCATTCTTCTACTTAAGTGCTGAACACATAGTGCGGCTTGATAAATATTTGTTAAATGAATAAACTTTTGGCATCTAGAAGATAGTGATGAAATGGAGACCTAAGTCTTTGCTCTTGAAAAGTTACAAGTCTAGACATATTCCAGAAAGAAGGAATCTTACTTAAGGTAGACCAACTTCCTATTGTCAAACCCCTTTGAGCTAAATTCCAAGTATCTGATAATTACTCAGTTTTGCACCCACTCAATTTAACCAGTCTCTCCTCTCTAATCCTCACATAATTCTCCTTTCAGCGTTCTCAATACACGTTTAGGTGTATTTGAGGGATATCTTATGTTTTATTCTCTTGGAAATCACCCTACTGTATGCACTCTTTATGCTCTGAACTGTCTTCCCATTTAGTATCTAAGTCCTCTCTCATCCCAGATCAAAGATTTAAGCAGGAAACAAACAGAAAAAGGTTTGCCCAAACTGCCACGATCTCATGACTAAAGGGAACACTTAAAACTTGCAACAAAGAAAATTTGAAATCCTGTATGTACAACTCCCACCATCTGTCAAGGGGCATTCATTTTCTCCTCCTGCTTTCTGACTTTCAAAATATACGAGCTAATTTTGTCTGTCTAGCGCACAATACCAGATGTCCACTTTATCTCGGATAATTGGCATCTGAGTCTTTTATCTACGCAAACAAACTTGTCATTGAAAAGGTCCTTGGCTTTGAAGTCAGTGGATGGTGAAATTATTTGACATGCTAAGTAAGCCCCAGTCTGATTTGAGATTGGGTTGATTTCATGCCAAGTCTTTGGAATTTTCTTAGCCTGTTGGTCCTAGGTGGCTTTCGGGACAGAATTATGCTTCTCCGGGTATGCGTATGAGCAAGAGTTTTACTGTAACGGCGGCCACTGTGCAAGCCCGGTCCTCCCAGCGTAACTAAGGAAATACACGCAGAGCCCGCATAGTTCCGCAGCGGCCCTGTGCGCCCACCTGCGAACTCCCTCCTACCCGCTATCGGCCCCCGCCATCCAGCTTAGACCGCTGCCTGAAATTCGCCGGCTGCTCCTTTTCTCCCTTCGGCCAATTGGCTCATTCCGGGACTCCTCCTGGTCTTCCCGTCCTGCCCTGCGCGGACTATGGCTGTTCCGCCAGGCGCTGCCCCCCCCCCCCAGCGCCCGAACTAAGAGCGCCGCTCTGCCCCGCCCCCCGTGCAGGCAGCCGTCCTCTACATCCGGGTACCGACTCCAGCCGCCTAGACTCTGGCACTATGGTCATGGCGGAGGGTACGGCAGTGCTGAGGCGAAACAGGCCGGGCACCAAAGCACAGGTACCATCTTTTCACCTTGTCTGCGGGAGGACTGTCGGAGTCGGAACCGAGTTGCGCCGCTCCTGGCAGTTGGCCGCCCCTGCGAGGAGGTTGGGCCGGGGCGGCAGGCGGGCGGGCGGGGGCACTGGTGCCCGGCCTGCTCTTCCGGAGCCGCAGCCCCTCGGGCTGGCCGAGGCTTAGGCGGCGGCGCCGGCCTCTACCGGTGAGGTCTGCGGAGCCCCGACGGGAGGGTGGGCGTGAGTGGCGGATGGGGGCCGCGGGCGGTGATCGCCGAGGCCGGGGGCTGGGACACTGTCAGCAGGCTCTGCTTCTCTCCTCTCCCCTGAACCCCAGTTGACCCGGGTCGGAGGAGCTCAGCCCGCCGGGTGGAGACCCCGCGGGTCGGGCTGCCGTGGTGGGAGGGCGTCTAAACACAGCCTACCACCTCGTCTTGGCTTCTTTTTCCTAACTAGCTTGTGACGTACCTGCCCGGCTTCTCCCATGCACCTGGTCTAGCCGGATCCGGGTGGCGATCCTTTACTATTCACTACTCTTGCTGCTTGCCTTTGGCCACTTCTCGCTGCAGCTGTGCTCTGGTCCAACAAGTTTTCATCGTCAGGTTGCGACTTGATAGATATCATTCCTTGTGAATTTCCTTGTTATTAGGTGTGAAGCGCAGTTAGGGAATGGCCTGATTATAATTTTATTAGCTTTCAGGATAATAATCGGGTGGGTTGGTGCTTTTAGGTATTCGTTCTTAGAATTTACAAAAGAGGGATGCCTCACGTTCTTTAAAAAATCAGTAGGCATTTAGACTTGATCGGATCAATCTGCCAGCTGAAATGGCTTGCTATTGAGTGAGTATATGATCTAAAATTAGAAGAGGTGTCTTAAAATGTAGTTTTAAAGAAACAGGGATATAAGCGAATAATAATAATAAAAACAGAAGACAATCATGGAGCTATGACCATATTCCAGAGAATAGCTTTTTATATCTTGCACAGAATTTTGAAAAGGGAGCCCTTTCAAAGGGAACTTTTAGATCCAGACACCTTCCCTGATCCATGTTACAGATAAGAAAACCATAGCCCAGAAAATCCACTGTATTTGTTCAAGGTTATATAGATTTGCATTAGTTCAGCGGTGACCTTTTTTCTTTAACAGCTTGCTTTTAATACTGAATTTTAGAGAATTGAGTTTGAAAAGCCTTATTATAGTCACATTATGCTGTAAGTTGCTCTAGCAGTTTCATGGTCATACTACTGGGAATTTCTTCTTTAGGTTTTCTTTTTATCTTTTACAAACTTTCTGTAGTATAAATGCTCTCTTGGATACCTTTACTTCTTTTTTTTTTTTTTTTTTTTTGTGGCAGAGACAGAGAGTCAGAGAGAGGGACAGATAGGGACAGACAGGCAGGAATGGAGAGAGATGAGAAACATCAATTCCTCATTGCAGCTCCTTAGTTCATTGATTGATTTCTCTTATGTGCCTTGACCGGGTGGATACAGCAGACTGAATGACCCCTTGCTCCAGCCAGTGACCTTGGGCTCAAGCTGGTGAGCCTTGCTCAAACCAAATGAGCCTGCACCCAAGCTGGCGACCTCGGGGTCTTGAACCTGGGTCCTCCACATCACAATCCAATGCTCTACACTGTGCCACCGTCTGGTCAGGTAGATAGATACATTTACTTCTTATTCTGTAGAGACATTGTTTCTTTTTATTTTATTATATTATCAACTTTTATATTTTTATGTTGAGAAGTGGACTTTTCTACTCACATTTTGAGAATCGTTATCCATTTTTTAAATTCTTTTTTTTTTCCAAGTGAGAAGAGGGGAGATAGACAGACTTCTGCTTGTGCCCCCACCAGGATCCACTGCCAACCCCTGTCTGGGGCCAATGCTTTGCCCATCTGGGGCCATGCTTGCAACAGAGCTATTTTCAGCACCTGAGGCTGAGGCTCCTTGGAGTCATCCTCAGCGCCTGGGGCTGATGCACTTGAACCAATTGAGCCATGGTTGTGACAGTAGGAGAGAGAGAGAGAGAGAAGTGGGAGAGGTGGGGAAGCAGATGGTTGCTTCTCCTGTGTGCCCTGACTGGGAATCAAACCTGGGACGTCCACATGCCAGGTTGATGTTCTACCACTGAGCCAACCAGCCAGGGCCTAAAATTGTTTTTCTAAAGATTTTATTTATTGATTTTACAGAGAGAGAAAGGAGGAACGAGAAGTAGCCACATATAGTTGCACCACTCTAGGTGCACATTGCTTGCTTGTTGCATGTGCCCTGACCCAGGGAACCCAAGGTTCAGAACCAGTGACCTCAGCCTTCCAGGTCAGCACTCTATCCACTGTGCCACCAGGGGCCAGGCAGTTACCCATTTTTATTTACTCAAAAGTTCTGAAGTTTGAAAGGAAAGAAAATCTATTTTAACTTAATATTGTAACACTTCTATCTGCTATGTTGTTATGAGTAAGACACATATAAGAAAGCCCCCTAGCCTGACCAGGTGGTGGCGCAGTGGATAGAGCGTTGGACTGGGGACTGGGATGCGGAAGACCCAGGTTCGAGACCCTGAGCTCGCTAGCTTGAGCGCGGGCCCATTTGGCTTAAGCAAAAGCTCACCAGCTTGGACCCAAGGTCGCTGGCTCCAGCAAGGGGTGGCTCGGTCTGCTGAAGGCCCGTGGTCAAGGCACATGTGAGAAAGCAATCAATGAACAACTATGGTGTCGCAATGGCAACAAAAAACTGATGATTGATGCTTCTCATCTCTCTCCGTTTCTGTCTGTCTGTCCCTCTCTATTTAGAACTATAATAGAGTAGGTGGAGTATTTTTCTACTTTTTTTAAATTGGTTATATTGGGATATTGGCACATAGTTGGTGTTCAATAAATATTTATTGACTGAATTAGATGGGAACATTTATTAAGCCAATTTTTTATTTCCTCTTTTTTAAAAATGTATTTTATTTTTATTTATTCATTTTAGAGAGTAGAGACAGAGGGAAAGAAGAAGAGAGAGAAGGGGGGAGGAGCAGGAAGCATCAAAGCTCACATGCGCTTTGACTAGGCAAGGTCAGGGTTTTGAACCAGAGACCTCAGCGTTTCCAGGTTGACGCTTTATCCACTGTGCCACCACAGGTCAGGCCATGGTTCTTCCTTTTAATGTTAAAGTATATCACAGTTATGATGAGGCAGAATATTTAATTCTCAGTTAACATATTTTACATCTTTTCTGTATATTACTATGTGTTTTCTAATATTTTAATAATATGCTACAAACTAAAAATTTTAAAGGCAAGCTATGCCAAGTGTATTGATAGAAACATTTTTAAGTATAAATCATATAAGAAGAATTTAAAAATTACTCTTTAATATTTTTTAAAAATTAGTAATATTTAGCCTGACCAGGTGGTGGCCCAGTGGATAGAGCATTCACCTGGGATGCTGAGGACCCAGGGTTTGAAACCCTGAGGTTGCCTGCTTGAGCATTGGCTCATCGGGCTTGAGCGCGGGTTTACCAGCTTGAGGGTAGGGTCGCTGGCTTGAGCCCAAAGGTCACTTGCTCTTCTGTAGCCCCTGGTCAAGGCACATGAGAAAGCAATCAATAAACAAGCAATCAATGAACAACTAAGGAGCCGCAATGAAGAATTGATGTTTCTCATCTCTCTGTCTTCCTGTCTGCCTGTCCATATGTGTCCTTCTCTGTGACTCTCTGTGTCTCTGTCAAAAAAAAAAAAAAAGATTAAAACAGTTCGCCCTGGCTTGGTAGCTCCAGTGTCCTCCCCACAGGGCAAGGTTGTGGGTTAAATCCAGGTCAGAGTACATGCAGGAAACAACCAATGAATGCATGGATGGGTGGAGCAATGGACCGGACCCATGTTTTTTTCTCTCTCTCAAATCAATAAATAAAAAAAAATTTTAAAAAGGAAGTTTAAGACACCTTAAAAGGTATATCCATCACCTACCCTCAGAGTTAAAATACTAATAACATAGTTGAATTCCTCTGTATTACATTTTTCTGTCTTTTACCCACTCCTCTGAACCAATAACTGATCATTTCTTTCTTTTTACTTTTCCTATATATGTATTCTATCCATAAATGTGCTTTGGACTTTCTTAAACTTTTATTTTTGTGGTATCATACTGTATTCTTCAGTTAGCTCCAGTTTTTGCTTAAGGTGTTTAGATTCTTATTTATGTTGATCAATAAAGGATTATAGATCATGGGTTTACAGTTTCTGTCCCCCATCCCCCTTTTACCTCAGAGACATTTATTGAGTACCTACTATGTGCCAGGCATTGTGCTACCTACAGAAGATACATAGGTAAACTTGGCTGAAAAATCAAATGGAAAGGTTCTTAATCACTTAGTCTTAGGGAAATGTCTATGAACTGGATTATCTATAGAGGAATTCAGAACCAATGCAAGATGATTCATGAAAATATCCCCCTTACAAAAAGGCTGTTGTATAGTATTTGGTGGCTATTTTGTTTTTGATGGAGCTCATATTTTGATTTAGGAATTTAAAATACTACTTGAAATTGGAATAATAATTTATAAAGTCTGTCTAAAATCACATTTTGTGGAGCCCTAATTACTATGAGTTGTACTACTACTAACACTAGCTATTATTCTGTAGGTAAAAAATGGATTTAGTTTTATGACACCCAAAGATTTCTAAATGTAACTTTTTGAGATGATATTTAACCTCCATAAACAAAAAAGTAACAGACTTATCTACTCAAGTGAGTGATACATGAAAGGCCTGTGGGAGCCACATTGAGGGAGGAATTTGTGGTTTTAAAATGTAACTAGTTCAGGTAAATAAAATCTTGGTGTTCATTTAAAATATAAAGGCTTTTCTAGTATAACTGTGGATTTTTATTAAGAATTGAAGTTAATCATAATGGCATTGCTTTAACCATAAATTTTTTTTATAGGATTTCTATAATTGGCCTGATGAATCCTTTGATGAAATGGACAGTACACTAGCTGTTCAGCAGGTAATAACAATAGTTTCTTTTGCAACTTCAATAACCTAAGCATTTGCCCTCCCTTGGATTAGTTAAGTATTCCTATATCTTTTAGCACAAACCAGAATCCATGAAATTAATGGAATACCCATTTAAAACTTTTTATCAACCTTCATTTTGTTTTAAGATGGCATATTAAACTATAATCAAGCTTAATTATATTTTAATATTTTAAAACTGTGTTGTTAATCTGTACCATATTAGTATACCAGATTTGATTTACAGTGAATTTAAAATTAATTGAATACCAAATTAGAATAACAGTTAAATAGAAATACCATACTGATTTGGTGACTGAACACCTGAGAACATGTACCTAAGCCTTACAGTTTTATTTTAATTCCCATCACTTCTTTACTTTGGTCCCCCTCCAATACATTTAAGGGCTAAGATGCCTCCCCTTAGGTTGTCACTATCAAGTAGCTCACCAAGTCAGTGCTTATCAAGAAGGTGGGCTTCTGTAGCATGTTTGCTTTTGAAAGGCCCTGTTGTATATTCTTTTTATTTTAATTTTATTTTTTTATAGGGACAGAGAGAGAGAGTCAGAGAGAGGGATAGACAGAGAAAGACAGACAGGAACGGAGAGAGATGAGAAGCATCAATCATCAGTTTTTCGTTGGGGATACCTTAGCTGTTCATTGATTGCTTTCTCATATGTGCCTTGACCGCGGGCCTTCAGCAGACTGAGTAACCCTTTGCTTGAGCTGGTGACCTTGGGTCCAAGCTGGTGAGCTTTTTGCTCAAGCCAGATGAGCCCATGCTCAAGCTGGCGACCTCGGGGTCTAGAACCTGGGTCCTCCGCATCCCAGTCCGACGCTCCATCCACTGCGTCACCGCCTGGTCAGGCCCCTTTGGATATTCTTTTTTTTTTTACAGGGACAGAGAGAGAGAGAGAGGGATAGATAGGGACAGACAGACAGGAACGGAGAGAGGTGAGAAGCATCAATCATTAGTTTTTTGTTGCCGTTGCAACACCTTAGTTGTTCATTGATTGCTTTCTCACATGTGCCTTGACCACAGGCCTTCAGCAGACCCAGCCACCCCTTGCTGGAGCCAGCGACCTAGGGTCCAAGCTGGGGAGCTTTTTGCTCAAGCCAGATGGGCCCGCGCTCAAGCTGGTGAGCTCGGGGTCTCAAACCTGGGTCCACCGCATCCCAGTCCGACGCTCTATCCACTGCGCCACTGCCTGGTCAGACCCAGTTGACTCTTTTTATTTTTTATTTTATTTTATTATTATTTTTTTAAATCTTTTTTAAAGACTTTTTTATTTATTTTCTACAAGGACAGAGAGAGTCAGTGAGAGGGACAGACAGACAGGAACAGAGAGAGGTGAGAAGCATCAATCATCAGTTTCTCATTGCCGTTTCGACACCATAGTTGTTCATTGATTGCTTTCTCACATGTGCCTTGACCGTGGGCCTGCAGCAGACCGAGCCACCCCCTACTGGAGCCAGCGAACCTGGGTCCAAGCTGTCGAGCTTCTGCTCAAGCCAGATGGGCCCGCTCTTAAGCTGGCGACCTCGGACTCTCGAACCTGGGTCTTCCGCATCCCAGTCTGACGCTCCATCCACTGCACCACCGCCTGGTCAGGCCCAGTTGACTCTTTTTAAAAAAAATTTTTTCATTGATTTGAGAGAGAGAGCAAACCCGTGAGTAACCTCAGCATGCCAGGACAATGCTCTATTCACTGAGCAACCTGGTCAAGTCATAACTCTAAATAAAATTTTAGATTGAATTTAGAGAGAGAGGAAAGTGGGGGGTGAGGGAAACAATGATTTGTCATTCAATTGATCCATGCATTCATTGGTTAATTCTTGTATGTGCCCTGACCTGGGTTCAAATTTGCGACCTTGGCCTATAAGGACAGTTCTCACCAACTGAACTACTCAGCCAGGGCCTAACTTGGAATCTTTTAGCCATAATTTCTTTGTATATTCTTTTTTTTATTTAAAAATTTTTATTTATTGATTTTTAGAGAAAGAGGAGGAGAGAGAGAGGAACATTGATTTGTTGTTCCACTTATTTTTGCATCCATTGGTTGATTCTTTTTTTTTTTTTTTTTTTACAGGGACAGAGAGAGAGTCAGAGAGAGGGATAGGTAGGGACAGACAGACAGGAACGAAGAGAGGTGAGAAGCATCAACCATTAGTTTTTCGTTGCCGTCACAACACCTTAGTTGTTCATTGATTGCTTTCTCACATGTGCCTTGACCGCGGGCCTTCAGCAGACCGAGCCACCCCTTGCTGGTGCCAGCAACCTTGGGTCCAAGCTGGCGAGCTTTTTGCTCAAGCCAGATGGGCCCGCGCTCAAGCTGGCGAGCTCGGGGTCTCGAACCTGGGTCTTCCGCATCCCAGTCCGACGCTCTATCCACTGCGCCACTGCCTGGTCAGGCCATTGGTTGATTCTTATATGTGCCCAGACCGGAGAGTGAATCTACAACTTTGGCATATGGAGACAACACTGACCAGCTGAACTACTGGGCCAGGGCTCTTGTTCTTCTTTTGATGGGACTCTGGTGACATAATTTAAATTTTGTTGTCTCATAAGATCCTGAGGCTCTGTTTATTATTGTTGTTATTAGATATTTTGATAGGATGATTGATGTTTTCATTTATTCTTTGTATGCCAAGTAATTCTGGGTTATATCCTGGACATTTTGAATATTATGTTGAGACTCTGGTCTAATTTAATGCAATGGAGAATGTGATATTTTTGTTATAGCAGGCATTTGACCTGGTTAGATAAAGGCTGCAAGTTCCAATTGAACTGAGATTCCAATGTTAGTTTATTTTTCAAAACCATTGCACTGACTCCTTGAATCTGTTGTCTGTGTGCATCTACCTGTGTTCAGCCTTGGTGGTGGTATTCATTAGCTCGTTCTCAGTCTGTCGGTTGATAATTAGGATCAGATCATGCATGTGCTCATGCACAGATCAGGGTTGAGCCCAGGAGTTCATAAAACAGCATTATTGGATTACTTTTTTGAGCTCCTTTCTGATACCTCTCATATTTTAGGCCCCATTTTATTGGTCCTGTCACCTAAAACCACTTACTGGAATTATACTGCGGGTGTGGAAAGGCAAAGAGAGAAAAAGAATTAGGGTTAGATCACAGCAGTAAATGAAGAGGGAGTATTCTCTTAATCAGAATTTCATCTTGCATTATTCTGTTGCCAGCTGCTTTTGGCTGCTGGGTGGAATTGTCTCAGACCTGGGCAATGGAGAAAAAGGAGGGATAGACAAAAACGGAGAGAGATGAGAAGCATCAGTCATTAGTTTTTTGTTGCCGTTGCGACACCTTAGTCGTTCATTGATTGCTTTCTCACATTTGCCTTGACCGCGGGCCTTCAGCAGACTGAGCAACCCCTTGCTGGAGCCAACGACCGTGGGTCCAAGCTGGTGAGCTTTTGCTCAAGCCAGATGGGCCCGCGCTCAAGCTGGCGAGCTCGGGGTCTCGAACCTGGGTCTTCCACATCCCATTCCGACGCTCTATCCACTGTGCCATCGCCTGGTCAGGCTAGTTTTAAGTTTTGATCACAGTTCTACTCCTGGTAAATATCATATGAATTTTTATAGTAAATCCTATTCAGGCCCTGGCTGGTTGGCTCAGTGGTAGAGCGTTGGCCCGGCAGGTGGAAATCCTGGGTTCGATTCCTGGTCAGGGCACACAGGAGAGATGACCATCTGCTTTTTAACCCCTTCCCCTTCTCTCTGTTTCTCTTCTCCTCCCACAGCATGGCTCAAGCAGTCTGAGTGAGTTCACCCTGGGTGCTGAGGATGGCACCATGGCCTCTCCCTCAGGCGCTAAAATGGGTTTTGAGCAATGGAGCAATGTCCCAAATAGGCAAAGCATCACCCTCTAGTTGGCTTGCCGGGTGGATCTTAATTGGGGCACATGCGGGAGTCTGTCTCTGCCTCCCTGCCTCTCACATTAAAAAGAAAAGAAATTCTATCCCAAAAAGTTGAATTGGAGAATAGGTATGGGTTACCTCCTTTCTTCTGAATTACATTAAGTTCTCACCTAGCACTGTTGATAGGTTCTTGGAACTATGCTGAAACGACATAAGGAAACCAGTTTTACCATAGACTAACTTGTATAAACAAGAGATAAGTTCCTGTGGTATCTCATCCACATTATAATGAAATGATGTTGGCTTGGCTGGATAACTCCGTTGATTAGAGCATCATCCCAAATTGGAGAGGTTGCCAATTCAATCCCCCATTCAGGGCACATGCAGAAACAGATCAGTGTTCCTCTCTCTTGCCTGTCTTTTCTATAATCAGTAATAATTAAAAAAGATAATATATCCATCACGCCC
The DNA here is from genome assembly GCA_037038555.1 of Rhynchonycteris naso. Taxonomy (NCBI): domain Eukaryota; kingdom Metazoa; phylum Chordata; class Mammalia; order Chiroptera; family Emballonuridae; genus Rhynchonycteris; species Rhynchonycteris naso. The sequence continues at coordinate 36,604,445 of CM072997.1, read as the reverse complement.
GAGTTGCCTTGTTCCCCTTTAAAGAAAAAGATGTTATTCAAGGATCTGCTGTACGGATTATGATTCTGTATGTGGTTTCCTATCTCTTAATAAGCCAAAAGTTGAACCACAAGATCAGTTATATATTAAAAAATTATATATATTTAACATAAGATTTACTATGTAGTGTAGTATTTTAATTAACTATAAGAATTTCTTTGTTTATAGTATATTCAACAGAACATAAGAGCAGATTGTTCCAATATTGACAAAATTCTTGAGCCACCTGAAGGTCAAGATGAAGGTGTATGGAAATATGAACATTTAAGGTAGGTCTTTATGATGTATCAAAATAGTAATAGTACTATTAGTAAAAATATTCTTTAATATTAATTATTATGAATTATAAATCATTATGTAACTACTGATCAAAAGCAAATTCTAAAGCTTTTATATTTTCAGTGTTATAAGGTTTTCAACTTTGTTATTTACTGATTGTTTTCTTCATTTATGGATTTGGGTCTTATTATCTTTTTAAGAAATTTTTCCTTAACATAACTCAGCCACAAAGATATTATTTATTTATTTATTTATTTTGTATTTTTCCAAAGTGAGAAGCAGGGAGGCAGGCAGACAGACTCCTGCATGTGCCCGATTGGGATCCACCTGGCATGCCCACCAGAGGGTGATAGTGATGCTCGGCCCATCTGGGGTATTGTTCCACTGCAACCAGAGCCATTCTAGGGCCTGAGGCGGAGGTCTTGGAGCCATCATCAGGGCCTGGGCCAACTTTGTTCCCATGGAGTCTTAGCTGCGGGAGGGGAAAAGAGAGATAGAGAGAAAGGAGAGAGGGAAGGGTGGAGAAGCAGATGGGCACTTCTGTGTGCCCTGGCCGGGAATCGAACCTGGGACATCCACACGCCGGGCCGATGCTCTACTGATGAGCCAAACAGCCAGGGCCTCACAAATACATTATTTCTATGAATAACTTTCTCTATGGAGGATCATATCAAGTTTCTGGTATAAGCTTGAGAGCTGGTGAGTTACCTGTTAACTACTGTGAACTTTTAGTCATCCCTTTGGTAAACAGAGATGAATTGTAATCCTGAAGTAAGGAGTTTTCTATAATATTCTTTGAATGAGAAAATTGTTGACAAGTGAGTTAACTTTAGAAGCAGCTGTATCCTGAAGTGACTAGGTTGTTTCTTGAAGTTAAAAACTTCTAGTATAGCCTGACCTGTGGTGGCGCAGTGGATAAAGCGTCGACCTGGGAACACTGAGGTCGCCAGTTCAAAACCCTGCACTGGTCCAGTCAAGGCACATATGGGAGTTGATGCTTCCAGCTCCTCCCCCCTTTCTCTCTTTCTCTCTCTCTCTCTCTCTCTCTCTCACACACACACACACACACACTCTGTGTCTCCTCTCTAAAATGAATAAAATAAAAATAAAATAAATTTAAAAAATCAATAAATAAAATCTTTAAAAAAAAAAAAACTTCTAGTATATATGAGAACTGGGATGAGTTGATAGGTTAGATACAGGGGATGCAGTATGGATATATGTTCATTAAGGCTTGTTACTTTTGAGTTGATTTTTTAAAAATTTATTTTATTTTATTCATTTTAGAGAGGAGACACAGAGTGAGAGACAGAAAGAGAGAAAGGGGGGAGGAGCTGGAAGCATCAACTCCCATATGTGCCTTGACCAGACCAGTGCAGTGTTTTGAACTGGCGACCTCAGTGTTCCCAGGTCGACGCTTTATCCACTGCGCCACCACAGGTCAGGCTTGAGTTGATTTTAAAATAATAAAAAATAATAAGTATAGTGGACATAGGATTTTTTCCCAATATATTAGACCACATTTCCTTTGATGAGTGCCTCAACTTGTAAATAGGTACTTTTTATTTTTATGTTGCGGGCATGTTGTCTAGTTATTGCAACAACATAATGTCTTGTCATAATAGTTCAGCGATTTCAAGTTGCCAAGTCTTCTGGCCGCTGGCTCAGTGGTAGAGCATCGGCTTGGCATGTGGAAGTCCGGGGTTCGATTTCCAGCCAGAACACACAGGAAAAGCGCCCATCTGCTTCTCTATTCTTTTCCTTCTCCTCTCTATCTCTCTCTTCCCTTTCCACAGCCAAGGCTCCACTGGAGCAAAGTTGGCCTGGGTGCTGAGGATGGCTCCATGGCCTCCTCCTCAGGCGGTAGAATGGCTTCTATTGCAAGGAAGCAATGGCCCAAATGGGCAGAGCATCACCTCTGTTGGGCATGCTGGGTGGATCCCAGTGGGGCGCATGCGGGAGTCTGTCTCTCTGCCTCCTGGCTTCTCAGTTCAGGGAAAAAAAAAAAAGGATGCCAAGACTTCTTTGTACTCTTACCAGTTTCTTGGACAAATCACTTGACTACTTGTTCTAGTTTTTTAAAAATACATATGAATGCATAATTGAACATATGAATATGTAGATATTTTCCCATTCTTACTAATCAAGATAGAAAATGCTTTAGTATATATTCTCTGCCTGATTTTAATCAACTTTGAAAATAACTGACTAGTAGGGTTAATAAAGAAAGTAAGTGAAGTGTTTAGTGTTTTTTTTGTAGCATAATTCCTAACAAGTGAAAGGTGATTTTAGTTTACAAGGTTTTTATTTTAGAGCTAAGAAAACTCTATGTGCAGACCACCATGAATGTGCCCAATCTTGTCTGATCTCTGAATATCTAAGAAAACCTTTTCCTCCCTATTTAACCTAAACTATGAAATAATGCATTCCACAAAACTTATAAACTTTTCAATGCATATTTTATTTGTCCTGGTGCTATTGTTTTTACTTTTGTTATCTTTTTCCTGAATATTAACCACATTTTTGGTTTTGTCTTTATGCACCATACATTGCATGTATTGTATATTGTTTGCCTCTTTATCATGTTGTATACATCAAGGCCTGGCCAATTGGCTCAGTGGAAGAACGTCAGCCCAGCATATGTTTGTCCCAGGTTTGATTCCCAGTCAGGGCACAAAGGGGAAGCGACCATCTATTTCTGCACCCTTCTCCCTTCTCTTTTTCTCTCTCTCTTCCTTCCCTTTCTGCAGCCATGGCTCTGTTGGCTAGAGTGAGTTCACCTGGGGCACTGAAGATGGCTCCATGGCTTCCACCTCAGGTGCTAAAAAATTGGCTAGTGTTGAAACAGAACAGTGGCCCCAGATGGGCAGAACATCGCCCCCTAGTGGGCTTACCGCCTGGATCTCCTTCCGAGCGCATGCCAGGAGTCTGTCTCTCCACCTCCCCTCCTCTCATTAAAAAATGAAAAAAAAATGTAGAGCATGTGCTTGATGTTTTAATTTGAGGTTTAATATATTATTGGTTAATGCATTTGATTATATTACGATGTTAATGGAATTGGGTCAGGCGAGATTCATTCAACTCTCCCAGCAGCCCCTACTGAATCTGTGATTAGGGAAAGATGCCCCTTCATTTGAGTGGATGCACTCTCATGCCAGGATGCATGGCTTAGTGACCAGAGTCACTTAATGACTGGATTTTAGCTCTTGCTTGTGCTTTTAGCCATTCAATTTTATGTGTTAGCGCTGTATTGAATTAACTTGAATTTGTTTGGTTTGCATGGTGCCCATAAACATTACCAAATTAGTTAGCTTAATTTTGCTATTGGCTATAAGTAGGTTGAACTAGATGAGAAACTTGTTTATTACCATCCATCTTTATTACCACTTAGTAGAAAGCAACTCAAAAACACGTAACCTGCAGTCTACAAATCCGGGCCAGTAGAGGGTGATGTGGTGATTCAGAAATAATGTTATTTTTGTAATCTAAGAACAGAATTATTATTGGACACCTGTAAAGGAAATACAGACAGCTGAAAATTTGACCCTTTTTGTTTTCCTCTATTATAATGTACTTTATTTTTAAAAATTTTATTTATTGATTTTAGCAAGAGAAGGGGGAGAGAGAGAGAGAGAGAGACAGAAACAGGAATATCAATCTGTTGCTGTAGGTGCCCTGCCCAGAGATCGAACCAGCAACTACCTCTGTACTTCAGATGTTGCTGTAACCAACTGAGCTACCTGGACAGGGCTATAATGTACTTTAAATAAGTAAATAAATGAATATAGTTTTTCTTTTATATATGTGCATTTTTCTTTCCATTTGAGAGTCTTATCTACCAATTATGTAGGTTTTAGCTTTGCATATTTAAAAACTTAAGAGTTCTCGTTTGATGGGGAAACAGTAGTGATGAACTGATTTGATAGGATTTTTAGAGGGAACACATTCAATATTTGACAGTTATAAAGTAAGTCATCTTTGTTACATAGATATATCATATCATACCATATCATATCATGTATCATATCATATCATATATCAAGTAACAAGTCTGTTTAAAAAGGATTGTCTTGCCCTGGCCAGATAGCTCGGTTGGTTGGAGCATTGTCTGAAAGCATAGAGGTTGCTGGTTCGATTCCTGGTTGAGGCACATATGGTAACAGATTGATGTTCCTGTCTCTCTCTATTCTCTCTGCCTAACTCTCTCGCTGAAATCAATTTAAAAAATTTATTTTAAATTATTGTCTCGATGTCATGTAATTTCCTCCATTATTCATGTATTCAAAAGTATTTTTTGCCTGACCTGTGGTGGTGCAGTGGATAAAGTGTCTACCTGGAACACTGAGGTCCCCGGTTCAAAACCCTGGGCTTGTCTGATCAAGACACATATGGGAGTTGATGCTTCCTGTTCCTACTCCTCTTCTCTCTCTCCCTCTCTCTCTCTCTAAAATATTCATTCAATAAAAAAATCTTAAAAAGTATTTTTTGAGCACTGACTATATTTCAAGCATTGTTCTAGGCTTTATAATTCTCAGTTTGGAAATTACAGAAGAAAAGTATGTCATGAAAAAATACCCATGATCTGCCTGACCAGGCAGTGGCGCAGTGGATAGAGCGTCGGACTGGGATGCGGAAGACCCAGTTTCGAGACCCCAGCTTGCCAGCTTTAGCTCGACCCAAGGTCGCTGGCTCCAGCAAGGCGTTGCTTGGTCTGCTGAAGGCCCGCTGTCAAGGCACATGTGAGAAAGCAGTCAATGAACAACTATGGTGTCGCAATGGCAACGAGAAACTAATGATTGATGCTTCTCACCTCTCTCCTTTCCTGTCTGCCTGTTCCTATGTATCCCTCTGTCTGACTCTCTCTCTGTCCCTGTAAAAAAAAAAAAAAAAAAAAAAATACCCATGATCTGTTAAGTGACAAAAAAGCAAGGTACAAAATTATGTATAATATGATCCCAGTATATATTAATCCATGGATACAAAGTGAAGTTTGTTGTAAACAATAGTTATCTTTTGATACATAGAATATAAAAAGTTTTTCTGTATATATAGATATATACAGACATAATTTTTTTATAACTGGAATCTTACTGTGAATATAAACATATATCCTTTGTATATTCTTGGCAAACATTCTACTATTCAGTTGTCCAGTTGCTAATCATTTAGAATGTTTTAAAAAAATTGTTTTACGTTTAGATAGTTTCTCCAAACATCTTTGTTCATATATGTCTGCATGCAGTTCTGATTATTTAATTTGAATTGGTTCTTAGGAGAATGACTTAGTCAAAAAAATATATACTTCTTAAGTGTCTTGTTAAATATTTCCAAAATACTTCTCAGAAAAATGGTACCAGTTTCCAGTGTTAAGAGTGATCAGCTCACTGAACTCTGATGAACATTTTTAGAGTTGTTGGTTTTGAGTTTTGTTTATTAAACTATCTTTGTAGTAAATGGGCCATGTTAATTCAGATGGTGTTGATAATGGGGATAAGGGAGGATGAATGGTACTGATGAGGTTCTGTTTTTACAATTAATATTCTAAGTATACTGTGGAAAATAGATACGACTTTTCATTTATGTATTTGCATTTTTAGGCAATTCTGTCTTGAGCTCAATGGACTTGCTGTCAAACTCCAGGTAATATTTTCAAGTTAAAGCTATAATTAAAAGTTCTGATTTTTTTTCTTGTTTTTATAACTTACTGTGCTCACAAAGACCAAAATTTTCTAATTATTCCAGAATTTTACATGGAAATGTAGTAACTCAAATGATAAACTTTTCTATGATTTTACATATTAAGAAATGAAACTATTTTTAACAGAACGAATGCCATCCAGATACATGTACTCAGATGACAGCAACTGAGCAATGGATTTTCCTTTGTGCAGCTCATAAAACTCCAAAAGAGGTGAGAAATTATAAAATAAAATGACTAATAAACTTATCAGAACCTAAAGTTTTCTAAGACAGTGGTAGACAAGTTTTTAGGGTTTTTAGTTTCCTATTTATTTTGCCATTTGATTTAGTGTTCTTCGCTTCAGTTTATTGCCACATGTATTTTAAGATTTTATATGATATAATTTTTTATAATTGGGCAATTACATGGGCTAGAATTTACTTTATGATTCATTGGCTATCAGAGAATAAGATCTATCACATTGTGCTGGTACCTAATGTTTAATGGATTAGGTATACCTATTTAGATTTTTAGTTGGACCACTGTTGGTGATTGGCTAGTTGATGTTTATTCTATTAAGTAGAAATGTACTTCTGAGATTTTTAACTCTGTAGGTCAATATTATTTCTCTAAATTTCATTAATGTTTCTTACTATTAACTTGAAACCCATAATAATGATTTTTCTCTTCATATTTGGTTCTACATTGAAAAAGTTATTCATTTTTTTCTTCTCAGTTATTGTCAAGGTTTAGAAGATAGGAAGTAAAAATCATTTAAAGAATGTTTTTGTTTTGTTTTTTTTTATAAAAACCATTTTATTATTTTAGAGAGGAGAGAGAGAGAGAGGGAAGGGGGGGAGAAGCAGGAAGCATCAACTCCCATATGTGCTTTACCAGGCAAGCTCCGGGTTTTGAACCAGCGACCTCTGTTCCAGGTCGACGCTTTATCCACTGTGCCACCACAGGCCAGGCTAAAGAATGTTTTTTGAAGTAATTCCTTTATATGATATCCTAGTACAGACTCAGTTTTCCTTAGTTATCTCAAAAATGTCCTTTACATATAATTTTTTGTTATTTTAGAGAGAGAGGAACAGACATACAGGAAGGGAGAGAGATGAGAAACATCAGTTCTTTGTTGTGGCACCTTAGTTTTTCATTGATTGCTTTCTCATATGTGCCTTGACCAGGGGCTCCAGCTGAGCCAGTGTCCCCTTTATCAAGCCAGTGACCTTTGGGCTCAAGTTCGTGACCATGGGATCATGTCGATCCCACGCTCAAGCCAGATGAGCCCATGCCCAAGCTGGCGACCTTGGGGTTTGGAACCTGGGACCTCAGCATTCTAGGTTGATGCTCTAAACCAGGGTCGGGAATCTTGGCTGAGAGAGCAATGAATGCCACATATTTTAAAATGTAATTCTGTGCAAGCTATACAATATGTATAGCTAAATACAAGTAAATGTGTGCATTTTATGTAAAACCAACACTTTTAAAGTACAATAGGTCTCTGAATTATTTAATAATGTTGTTATGCTATTGCTAACCAATGATGAATAAATTACTTCTTACCATTAATGCGACTTCTGGTGCTGCATAGTTTTGCTGATGGCTTTGTAGTTTGGTTGATATGTGGTGAGGTTAAGTTTCATGCAGGCGTTGAGACTTCCATCCGTTAAACGCGATTGTAGGTTGGTCTTAACGTTCTTTAGATGTGAGAAAGACTGCTCACATGTATACGTAGAGCCAAACATTGTCAGTACAGCAATACTCACACGCCGCAGTGTGTGGGATGGGATGGGAAGCGCATTACAAGTTTTGACAATCAGTTGGTCCGTGGGTTGAAGTTTTTTCATTTCTCCTCACTTGTGTTTGCTCGCCAACTCTGCTTGCTGTCTTGCAAGTCTTTCCAAATCTTCATTCAGTGACTTGAACTTATTTACCCACATGTCTGAGGCCTTCAGGTCAGCAGCTTGTAGCTCAAAATCTCTGATGGAGACACCGGGGATGTAACTCAGGTAAGCGCTGTCCACTGCACACTTGTGAGGATGGGTAATGAACTTAAAAAGATGAGTGTTCTCACGAAATTCTCCAAAGCACACTTTGAATGACTGCAGGAGATTAGATGTGAAGCCTGCTAGCTGCCGGAGATCAAGATGTTGAACAGGGTCACTTGCTGTGCATGCATCTTTAAACTCTCCCAGTTTTTCAAAGTGTAGTAAACGACCTGTTTCAATGTCGGCGATGAAGAGTTTCAGCTTGTTTTCAAATGCGAACACTGCTTGTTGAAGGGATAAGACTGTATTTCCAATGCCTTGCATTTTCACATTGAACTGGTTCAGATGTTCAGTCATGTCCACGAGATAGTAGAATTTCAGGAGCCACTCAGTGTTAGCTAACTCAGGATGCTCACGTTTTTCTTTTCAAGAAAAGTCTGGATTTCGCTCAGACAAGCCACAAAACAGCTGAGCACCTTCCCTCTTGACAACCAACGCACATTGCTGTGCAGAAGCAGACCAGGATAATTATTCCCAACTTCATCCAGCAGTGTTTTAAACTGGCGATCATTTAAAGCTCGGGCAACAATAAAGTTGACCACCCGGATGACCAGCGACATCACCTCACCAAGCTGGTTGCCACACATCTGAGCACAAAGCGCCTCCTGATGTAGGATGCAGTGAAAACTTAGGATGGGTCTCTTTTCATGTTCATGAAAAAGCGCTATGAATCCTCTGTTTTTCCCCACCATGCACGGAGCACCATCAGTACACACCAAAATAAGTTTATCCGTCGGTAGATTCTTTTTTTTTTAGCAAACTCAGTGAAAGACTTGAATAAATCCTTCCCTCTTGTTGTCTCTTTCATAGGCAAAACAGCAAGACTTGCCTCACATAGTGTGTCACCGACATCATACCTTGCAATCACGCTGAACTGGGATAAATGGCTTATGTCTGTTGACTCATCCAAAGCGAGTGAAAGGAATGGTGCTGCATTTATGTCCTTCACTTGTGTTGCCTCAATTTGATTTGCCATCATGATGGTACGATCGTGAACAGTTCTTGCCAACAGAGGCATGTCTTTTATAGTTTGATTATCTTGTCTTTATCCAAGAAGTCATCAAAAAGTTCATTGGCAACATCAAGCATGAATGTTTTGGCGTAATCCCCATCTGTGAATGGCTTTCCGTTTCTCACAATTGCTAAAGCACCAGCAAAGCTAGCCGAATTCCAGTCACCTTGTTGTGTTCAAACACAGAGTTGCTGCTGACTAGCTTGAACTTTGCACTGTAATTCTTGACATGCTTTTTTCCTGCTGTCCCCCACTGGATATTTCAATGCAAATGTAGTATAGCGTGTGTCGAAGTGCCGCTTTATATTTGGCCATTTCATTGATGCAATTTTATCATTGCATATTAGACACACTGCAGAACATGCTCTCTCCACAAAGGCGAATTCCTCTGTCCATTCCTGCTGAAAAGTACGATACTCCTCTCATCTTTTTTCTTCTAGCCATCTTCATCAAAAGGATGTCTGCAATTAGCTAGCTGACTACTTCATTAAAAGGAGGGAAGTTTACTTCCTAACCTCACATGACCCGTGTACCTTACGCATTATCCAATAAAAATTTGGTGTTGTCCTGGAGGACAGCTGATTGGCTCCAGCCACCCGCAACCATGAACATGAGTGGTTTGGAAATGAATGGATTGTAATACAAGGGAATGTTTTATATTTTTAACATTACTTTTTTTATTAAAGATTTGTCTGCGAGCCAGATGCAGCCATCAAAAGAGCCACATCTGGCTTCCCGACCCCTGCTCTAATCCAATGTGCCATTGCCTAGTTAGGCTCTTTTTTTAAAAAATTGATTTTAGTGAAACACAGAGACAAACCGGGGTGGGGAGAGAGAGAGAGAGAAAACATTCATTTGTTGTTCTACTTAGTTGTGCATTCATTGGTTGCTTCCCACATGTTCCCTGACTGGGGATCAAACCTGCAACTTTGGCATTTCAGGACAACATTCTGACAGAGCTAACCGGCAGGGCCAAGATCAGCTCCTTTGAATTGTTATGTGTCAAGGGAGAATGATAGTAGAATTTGTAAGTGGTAGTTATATGGAATAGATTACTATAAAAATACAAACTAAAGAAAATTATGAAAGGACACTTTTGGACTCTTTTGGAGTAATAGGAAATAATAGTAACTGACAGATTAGTAGCGGAGGAAGTTACTCTTATGAATTAAAAGCACTGGGAAGATTGTGAAGTAGAACAGACAGGGTACTCAGCACCAGTCGAAAGTGCTTTGTGTCCTTGAGAATTAAAGACATTGAGAGGCATGTCCTTGAGAAGCATTGCAGCAGATAGTTAATTGTACAAATAATGATTGTAAGTGACAAAGGTTATAACTTGTTATTATCTACTAGCCCTTTTTGTTAAAGCATTTTAATTTTATTTATTTTGTCACAGAGACAGAGAGAGGGACAGACAGGAAGGGAGAGAGATGAGAAGCATCAATTCTTCGTTGCAGCACCTGTTCGTTGATTGCTTTCTCATATGTCCTTTATTGGGGGGCTACAGCAGACTGAGTAACCCCTTGCTGGAGCCAGCAATCTTGGGCTCAAGCTGGTGAGCCTTGCTCAAACCAGATGAGCTCGCACTCAAGCTGGTGACCTTGGTGTCTTGAACCTTGGTCCTCTGCATCCCAGTCTGATGCTCTATCCACTGTGCCACCGCCCAATCAGGCTATCTGCTAGCCCTTTTAATCACATGTATATTGTGATCACTTGCAGTAGCGTTATGAAAATATATTTAGAAAAATACCATTTAAAAATGTTTGTGAACACAGTACTTTCTATTTTGTAACCTGCTATACTTTGTGGAGGGAAACCACTAAGATGAGGCAAAACTCTTCTCCAACTCCAAAAAAAAATTCAGAAATTAATTAAAGATCTAAAGTTATGCTGTCTGATACAGCGTGCACCACTTGTGACTGGAGTACCTGATTATGGGTACCCCCAAATACTGTATGCTCTAAGTATAAAGTACATATTGATTTCAAAGACTTAGTTAAAAAGACAATGTAAAATAGCTTATTAAGAGAAAAGTGGACCTAGCCTGACCTGTGGTGGCGCAGTGGATAAAGCTTTGACCTGGAATGCTGAGGTCGCCAGTTCAAAACCCTGGGCTTGACAGGTCAAGGCACATATGGGAGTTGATGCTTCCTGTTCCTCCCCCTTCTTTCTCTCTCTCTCTCTCTCTGTCTCCTCTAAAATGAATACATAATTAAGAAAACAGTAAATGTTTAAAAGAAAAAGAGATAAGTGGACCTAGACATACAAAAGAATAAGTTAGACCCTAACCTCATATCACACATCAAAATTAGCTCAGAATGGATTAAAGACCTAAATGTAACAGCATATAATGATAAAACTCTGCGGGGAAAACATAAGTATAGATCTTCATGACCTTGATCTAGGCAATAATTTCTTAAATATGATACCAAAAACACAAGCAATGGAAGAAGGTAACCACATTCAAAAAAAGAAAGACATATCCCGCAATGGCATACACTTCACCCACTAACATGACTAAAATATAAAAGATAACAAGTGTTGGTCAGGATGTGGAGGAAAGTAGAACTTTTGTACATTGCTGATGGGTTTGCAATATACTGTAGCTCTTTGGAAAACAGCTTGGAAGTTCCTCAAAATGATAAGCATAGAGTTATCATATGACATGGTGATTCCAATCATAGGTATGTTCCCATAAGAAATGAAAACGTGTCCACAGATTTTTACGCTAATGGAAACAGCCAAATTTCCATCAGTTGATGAATAGTAAAGAAACAAATGTGGTACATGTATGCAATGGAATATTATTCAGCCATAAAAAGGAGTGAAACCTATGGAGGGAGAAAAAAAGTCTAAAAACAAGGTTTTGAATTTAAAAGGTTACAAAGTACTGATTCATGCTGCACTACGGATGAGCCTTGAAAACATGTTAAGTGACACAAAAGGCCACATTCTCATTTTAAGGAAATACCAGAATAGGCAAAACCAGAGATGTAATAAAGTAGATTAGTTGTTGGTTCAGGTTAGGAGGAGAGAATGAGGAGTGAATGCTGGTTGTTGGTACTGGGTTTCTTTCTGGGGTGATGAGAATGTTCTGGAATATAGTTGATAATGGCTGTACAATTTTTTGAATATACTAAAAACTACTGAATTGTGTACTTTTTTTTTTCCCCAGGGACAGAGAGAGGGATAGATAGGGACAGACAGACAGGAACGAAGAGCAGTGAGAAGCATCAGTCACTAGTTTTTCATTGCCGTCCCGACACCCTAGTTGCTCATTGATTGCTTTCTCACATCGGACTGGAATGCGGAAGACCCAGGTTCGAGACCCTGAGCTTGCCAGTTTGAGCGCAGGCCCATCTGGCTTGAGCAAAAAGCTCGCCAGCTTGGACCCAAGGTCGCTGGCTCCAGCAAGGGGTTGCTCGGTCTGCTGAAGGCCCCCGGTCAAGGCACGTGTGAAAAAGCAATCAATGAACAACTAGGGTGTCGTGACGGCAACGAAAAACTAGTGATTGATGCTTCTCACTGCTTGCTCTCCATTCCTGTCTGTCTCTCCCTATTTATCCCTCTTTCTGACTCTCTCTCTGACTCTCTGTCCCTGGGGAAAAAAAATAAAATAAAACCTTTTAAAAAGAAAGAAAGAAAATAGAAAATGAAATGTATGGCTTGTATTATATTTCCATTGGGCAGTGCTGATTTAAAGGTTGTAAAACTGTCCCAAGTGACCAATATGAGAAACATAGCAACTTAGGGTATTTGTTTTTAACAAATCACCTGTAATCATATATATATGGAGAAAGATAATGTTTTCAGTAAATATTGTTCATAGTACTGTTTAAGGCTGCGAGTCCACAAACCATAAATTCCTGTGGATAGATAGAGAAATGCTTTTTTGTGTCTAGATAATCTTTATGTATTTGCCGTTGGCACTATAATAAGACACAGAAAGTAGTTATGAACTTATATTTCTAAATACTAGCTTCACTTGACAAGTATTCTAGTTACTGGGTAGAGTTAAAATCATTGTTATTCTTTAATTCAGTTTAATTTTTCCTTCAAGTAGCTCCCTGGTTCATTCTCACTGCTCCTTTCCTTGATTCATTTCTCTATCTACCCTCAAAAGAACTGAGTGTGAAGATAACTTTGCAGTTTTATTTTTCCTTTAAGAGGTCTACTGATTTGCCATGAGTCAGTAGGTTTCATTGTTTCTGATAAATGGAATAGGATAAGAGAGGTTTATTAAAACACAAAGCTATATACATTTTATGTTAAATTTCAAAGAAGGCCTGACCTGTGGTGGCGCAGTGGATAAAGTGTCGACCTGGGAACACTGAGGTCGCCAGTTCAAAACCCTGCACTGGTCTGGTCAAGGCACATATGGGAGTTGATGCTTCCAGCTCCTCCCCCCTTTCTCTCTTTCTCTCTCTCTCTCTCTCTCACTCTGTGTCTCCTCTCTAAAATGAATAAAATAAAAATAAAATAAATTAAATTTCAAAGAAGGTTCAAGAAGAAAATTAAATTTTATATATTTCTTTATATTATTTATTTATTTATTTTAGATTTTTATCTATTCGTTTTTAGAGAGAGAGAGAGAGAGAAAAGGGGGGGGAGGAGCAGGAAGCATCAATTCCCGTATGTGCCTTGCCCAGTTGCAAGCCTAGGGCTTTGAACCAGCGACCTCAGTGTTCCAGGTCAACGCTTTATTCATGTACCACCACAGGTCAGGGAAAGAAAATTCTTCAGAGTTGCTAGGATAACAGGGTGCCTCTAGAACAGGGGTCCCCAAACTTTTTACACAGGGGCCAGTTCACTGTCCCTCAGACTGTTGGAGGGCTGGACTATAAAAAAAAACCATGAACAAATCCCTATGCACACTGCACATTCTTATTTTAAAGTAAAAAAACAAAACGGGAACAAATACAATATTTAAAATAAAGAACAAGTAAATTTAAGTCACCAAATTGACCAGTATTTCAATGGGAACTATGGGTGCAGATGCATCCTGTGCTCCTCTCACTGACCACCAGTGAAAGAGGTGCCTCTTCCGGAAGTGCTGCAGGGCCAGTAAATGGCCTCAGGGGGCCACATGTGGCCCGCAGGCCGTAGTTTGGGGACCCCTGCTCTAGAATGTTAGGAGGCAGTTGTCCCTCAAGGTATTTGTGAAGAGAGGGAGAATTCTGGACCTCTTGGTAAAGTATAAATTAGTGGACCAGGAGTCAGTATATTCCTAGTATTAATAGGTTTTTGAGTCCTTCCTAACTGTATGATCATTCTTAAGTCATTGGCCATCAGTTGACGATAGTCCCTGCTGCTGCGTGTCATTCTCCAGGGCACTCCCTCTTAGGTTTTAGAGTTGGGATACTTACATGCTTGCTTACTTGAATCCCTGTGATCTTTTTCTTTTTTTCTAAGCTGGACTGTTTGTTTTGAAAGATCCTTGTCCTTGCCTACAGATAATTATAAGACTTGGAAGAAGCCTGTGCGTGCTCTGCAAACTGACCAGTCTGTTTCCTCATTTCTAAAGTCAGAAGGTTCGATTAGATAATCAGGTGTTCTGTCCAGCCCTAAGTGTTGTTTTCTTCTAGGTACAGTGTTGGGAGTGAGAAATTAGGAGACTGATGCATGTATCTTCTAGAGGTCTAATATTGTTCACAGGGATAATAAAGTCTTATTTATTGATGTAACATTGAATTTTACAGTCATTCTGATATTGTAAGGCAATTTTTTTCTTAGAATGTATTCAGGTTTTTGGAATAAGACACATACATAAAAATACACCTAACCTAAGAGAGCTCTTTGTTGATGAATTTTTCTGTCCTTTCCTTTATAGTGTCCTGCTATAGATTATACTAGACACACACTTGATGGTGCTGCATGTCTTCTGAATAGCAATAAGTATTTTCCCAGCAGGTAAACTAAACTTTTAAACATGGTATTAAACTTTTTGGATGTAATTGAAAGATTGTTGTTTTTAAAACTAAAACTAAGTTTCTGGTTAATGTATTATATTCTTTAATTTTTTTTTTATTATTTCAAGATTTGAAATTAGGGTTATGGCTAAACTAAAAGTAGCAGGACATAGCTCCCAAAGCTCACAGGCCAGTTCAGTCAAGGGTAGTCCCTGCTGCTGTGTATCACACTGTCCAGGGCTTTCTCTTTGATGCTTAAAAAGGGATATTTACACATTTGCTTACTTGAATCACTATTATAGAGTCAGTCTCCTCTTAAACTAAAGAGCAAACTTTCCTTAGTTGAACTGATTGTTAAGGATTCCATAGCCTTGCCTAGTACAATCCTCATCAAATAAAATCTGGGAAGAAGCTTGTGTATACTCTAATATATTATTGATGAGGTTTGTGATTGGTCTTTTATTCTTTACCAGGTAGATTTTATTCTTTACCAGGTAGATTGATTTGGAAATTTTATTTCTCTCCAAATAGTATTAACTCCAAAGAGCTCATATAAAATAGGTAAAAAAATATTGGATTTTGCCTCAGTATCCTATATAAATTTTTTAAAAAGTATCAGGAATATGGAAGCAATTTACACTTTTCAAAAATAGAAAAAGAACAAGTTGTATAGAATAAAACAGTAAGTCTTCTTAGTAGTTTGTTTTTTTAGCGAGGGAGAGAGAAAATGGAACAGATAGGAAGGAAGAGACATGAGAAGCATCAATTCTTCATTGTGGCACCTTAGTTGTTCATTGATAGTTTTCTCATAGAGCCATTGACCCCTTGCTCAAACCAGCAACCTTGGGCTTCAAGCCATCAACTATGGGGTTATATCTATGATTCTATGCTCAAACCAGCAACCCTGCGCTCACGCCGAGTGAGCCCGCGCTCAGGCTGGTTACCTCGGGGTTTTGACCTGGGGTCCTTAGCATCCCAGGCGGAAGCTCTATCCACTGTGCCACCGCCTGATCAGGCTTCTTTTAGTAGTTTTAATCATCTCTAGAGAACAAAGAATTAATGCCATGTGTGTATGTTTTAGTAAGCTTTGATTTTTCAGAGATTTGTTTTAATTTCATTAAACTTCAAGGTTTTAAAAACTGTGATACTGAATTTCTTAGGCACTGTAGTTACATAGAAAGAGCCTTGGCCCATGAGTGAACAGGGATTATAGTCCTGTTCTTGCCACGTACTAGCACTTTGACCTTGCACTGGGAACTTACTTCCCTAGGTGTCTGTTTCCACACTTGTGAACTGAGAAGATTGGAATATATTGTTCCTAAGATCTGTCCAGCTCTATGAATCTGTGATTTCTGTTTCCAGGGTTAGCATAAAGGAATCATCTGTAGCAAAACTAGGATCAGTATGCCGTAGGATTTACAGAATATTTTCACATGCTTATTTTCATCATCGGCAGATATTTGATGAATATGAAGTAAGTATATTTTACTAATTAACCTGATGTATCCTTATCAGAATGACAGTAATGTATGCTGATACGCTGATATTATATCTTTTTTGGGTTTGGGTAGTAAATTAAAATAACACGTTTCTTTCTTCTTTACAGAATGAAACATTTTTGTGTCATCGGTTTACTAAATTTGTGATGAAATATAATTTGATGTCCAAGGATAACCTGATTGTACCAATTTTAGAAGAGGAAGTTCAGAATTCAGTTTCTGGGGAAAGTGAAGCATGAAGGGAATCATATAGAAAAAATTTACTGATCACATAATTAACATTAATTATGTACTGTATATGTATCATTTTAGACACATCAATCATGTATCCATATTATAGCCTCTTTGTTTAGTATAGGTTTTTGTATGCTGAGTGTTGCTTTTTAAAATGGGAAATACTTTTTAAGTTATTCATGGGCTGTATATTCACTGGTGTGGCACTCATGGTTTTTAAATAAGATTAGTACTATCTGTTTATAATGCCTGTTAATAAAAGAATTTACAGTTTGGTAAAATTGCTGCTAAACAATCATTGGATCACAATCCTCATCAGATAAACCCATCTATAAAAAGATGAGTGAGCTTGAGGTTTCACACACACCATTTAGTAAAGAAATAGTAATGTTTTCCTTTAGTTTTACCCCTGAGTTTAGATAGTCTAGAAATTAATTCTGTAGTACATAGTTTTTAGTCTTTAGTACATAGTTTAGTCTTTACTATTCACTTTTAACAAATGAGATAGAAGTGTTTTAAATTTATGTTTATAGTTTTTGATACACATATATGATTCTGTGTATATCCAAATACAAATCAAATAAAGCATTAGTAATACTGAAATAATCTTAATGCTACATAAAGTATATTCTAGACCAGTGGTTCTTAACCTTTTTTGAGGTACCGAACCCACCAGTTTCATATGTGCATTCACCGAACCCTTCTTTAGTGATAAATAAAATATTTTTTTTCCAAATTTAGTTTTGCCGGTGCGAGACTAGAGTTGCTCAACTTGGCATTGCATATCATGCAGATAGGACGCTGACTCCCATCCTGTTCCGTGATACATGTGAATCCATGTTGTACATATTCGCTTTACCACTTTCTGTTTTTGCTCGACATATTTAGTATGAATTAAAATATTAAGAAAGAAACCACACGACGCACAACTACGACAGCCGTTGACTACTGCACGCACTAAATTCCCCGCAGCACTGGTTGGCCAAGCAATGTAACGTGATCCTCTGCAGCAAGTGATGGCCAAGCGGGGCGTGTCATCACAACTTTACACAAGTGTGTCTTTACCTCCACAGCAGAGGCTTCTCCGAACCCCTGAGACCGACTCATCGAACCCCTAGAGTTTGATAGAACCCTGGTTAAGAACCACTGTTCTAGACCCACATACTTGGAAAGGGTTTACCTTTTTGCAACAGTGGGCTGTTATATACAAGCTGGTGATAATGTTAAGGTGCATACAGAATGTTCCCTCTGGAAACCTACCTGTCCTTCCCTTCATTCCCCTTAATTCCCTCCCCAATCTACATTAGCTGAGAAGCTTTTCACCAGACTGTGATAAGTGGTGGTTTATACCTACTTATATTGTATTAACTGCTTACAGATTATACCTCATATTAGCAATTACACTACAGGAAAAATGTTTTGGCATAGGCTTTTGCTTATCTTTGTTCTGCAATATTGTTTAACTACTTGGAAAACAGTTTCTTAAACAGTTTGACTCTCTGTTAGTAACACTAATCTTTTCATCTAACCATCAGGCGTCATTTAAATTGAGTTGGAAAAATACCGGAGTATGTATTTTATGACGCCTCCCTGCAAAGTTTATGTTTGAATTATATGCATATGCGATACTTTTATGCAATAATTTACAGGTTCCAAGGATGTTGGTGCATGCCATACATTTTTTGAACTTTGTTATAGTTCATTAACTAACAAGGATTCAGCTGCAGATTTTACAATCTTATAACTTACTGAATGAAGTTTTTAATAGTACACTGGAGGTCTGATTGCTGAACTGGCTGTAATGAGGCACTAAGGGTGAAACATTGTACATGTAGTGAAGAAAATGTATTAATCCATCTCTTGAACAGAGGTACACACAGAATTTATTTAAAGTTGTTATTTTGAAATGAAGATGAAAATGTGTCTTACTTGATTGGTTTTTTAAATTTGTGGAAATATTTTATATAATGAAACAAATTAGTACAGCAGAAATGTGGGAAAGAGTAGCATACTGAGAGTGTATGTACCATGCCTTTCCAAGCCTGACAGTATATGTAATTTTGGAAGAATGCTCTACTAGCAGCCAGTCATTACTTAACCCCAAACCCCAACTATCTTTTAAGAGGTTTTATGGTCATAGTGAAGGGAATGTTGACTTTGAAATTATACATTTATATTAATATCACTATAAACCAATGGGAGTATTAATTTTACATAAACTTGCTAACTATTGAGAGACTAAACTACTAAGTTAATATATGTAGCAATGTAGCTGTTCTTTCTAGGTGGTGCCTCAGTGGGTTTCCGTTGCAGTGGCTGGGTTAGCAATCTGGCGAAGTATTTTGAAGCACATTTTGAATAACATGGCTTAGTGTAATGGGGAAATAAAATATGTGTTGTTTTTTTTTAATTTTTTTATTACCCATTCCATCCTCCCTGTACTGTGTTGGAATTAATCATAAAACACAAACAAAATGTACCCTGAGAAAATATCAGTTTGTATTTTGCTTTTGTATTCATACTGACATCTCTTTTATACTCATTGCATGTGAAATTGACTCACTATACTAGGTAGACCTAAATGGAACAGTTACTCTTTTTCCTTAATACTGTTTACAGACTTTTGAAAAGATACATGTATTTAAGTGGTATTGAAAAAATTAATGACTCTGGCAAACCATTGATTTATAAAAGTAAGTGTTCTAAGAAGAGAGGAATAGAAAACTCACAGTTCTGTATAACAAGGAAGTTAAGCTACACTTTTTGTTTAGATTATCCAGTATAGATCCAAAAGTTAAAGTTTTCTTTCATGAAATTATTTTGTCTATGTTATCAATTCACTCTTTTTCTATCATATATGAAAAAATAGCTGACTTAATTTATGTTCCCATAAGTATCTAAGAACTTTTGTGTGTGTACATTTTCTTTTCTCTTAACTTGAGGTCACATTTGCAATTCTAGAAGTTTCTCAAATTCGTAATAAGGTAACAGATTTTATTATCAGAATAACATTAAAAACCTATGATTATGTTGTTAGCAAGGACTGTGTTCTGTTTTAAATACATTTGCTGACTAATGCCAAATTTATTGTAAATAGAATTAATTATTCACTGTATACTTTCTCCTACTCACTATAGGATGGCACCTTTTTACCTGAAGGCTTCCTATAATTTTATTTGCACAGTTAAATTCTACGTTTTATTATATACATTGTTTTGCATACTTGGATGTGCTGAAGGTTTCTTGGTGTAATTCTCCCATGCTATGTAGTTCTTCCATGCTATGTTTTAGTAAAAGTAGTTCTTTTTCATTTCTTTAAAATCCTTTTTTATTGATTTGAGAGAGAAAGTAAGGGACAGGGGAGGGAAGGGGGAAACATTCATTTGTTGCTCCCCTTAGTTGTGTGTTCATTGTGCCCTGGCCAGAATTGAACCTGCAACCTTGGTGTTTCAAGATGACCCTCTAACTGACTGAGCTAACCAGCCCGAGCAGTTTTGGTTTCTTGAATGCAGCTAATTGTTAACTAAGCAGACACTACAGATGTTATTAGTACAACACATTTAATAGCTCATTTGAGATGATCAAAACATCTAAATGTTTTTCTGAAAAAATACGCATTATTAGTGGAGTACACTATAAAACCGGATGATATCAAGTGAATTTGCTTGAGCAGCAATTTTCAACCAGTGTGCTGCAAGAATTTTTAAAATACTGCAATACCTGGCTATTTATTAAGGGACACTGACCTCTTTTCCTTTCTTACATTGTCAAATAAGAAAAGGACAACAGCCAATGCCACACTGACCATCTGGTGTGAATTAATCAAAATCACACTTTTTTTTTTTTTTGGCAGATTGGCAAAAATTATATTTTGGTGTGCCGCAGAATTTTAATAATTAGTTTATAGCATGGGATGAAAACGTTTGAAAATCGCTAGATGTAGTGGGTTATATAACTCATCTAAAAGATTCAGGTAGGGGAATCATTTTTAATATTTGGTATGCATATTTTAAAAGTTATTTTATGTGGGCTGGGAACCTAATGTAATTAAGCAAATACTAAATTTTCATAATAACCTAAATTTCTAAAAGAAATGCAATTGACATCCTGAATTTCAGTCTATGAAGTTAGTATGTCAAGTGTCTGATATTGATTCTAGGGTGAATTATAGATAGCATCAGCATTCAAAATTAGTAAGATACTAATTTTTTTCAATGAAGACATTTTATCCTAATCTGATTTCTGCTATGAACCTTGGTAAAAGCAGTCTATAATTCCATTAACAGTATATTTACCACTTTATTTTGGGTGGGCATCATGAGAGCCATCTTTAACTTGTACAACAATTAGAAATTTTCACCTACATTAACATTTGCTGATTTTAATATTTTGGGTTTTTTTAGTATGTTAATTTCTTTTTTAAAAAACACTTTGTACTTTGTTCTAAAAATAAGAGGTTGAATCAACTAGAAACAGAAGAATTCTGTCCTCATATTTCCCACTGTTTCCTTCAGAGATAAGATTGAGGGGAGTCAGATGGAACCCAGAGAGGAGGTGGGTATTGTCCTTATTGCACTGGGAAGCGAGACGCCCCCTTTCACCTCTTTCCAGTGGTTAATTCTTTTGATTTTTGTGGGTCAATTCCTACTTAACTGCCCTAAAAAATGACATTGTGTTTTAAAAACCAGGTGTATATAGAGAGATTATGCTTGCCACGATATGGCTGGTATTTAAACCGCATTAAATATTTGGTGCTTTTGGTTTTTTAAACATTTTTCAAAATGCAGATCTTGGACTCATTATTGAAAGACCATATTAGTGACTATTTGTTTTGTTTCCAGTGTCTGATAGAGTAAATTACCACAAACTTAGTGGTTTAAAACAATGTAATTTTATTCTCTTACGAACTTGAAATCAGTTTTAATGGGCTAAAGTTAGGTTCCTGGTTCTTTCCAGAGTCTCCAGGGAAGAATCTGTTCCTTGCCTCTTGCTGCTGGTGGCTGCTGGCAGCTGCTGGCATTCTTTGGTTTGTGGCTGCATCATTCCAGTCTATACCTCCATGATCACATTGCCTATCTCTTTCTGTTGAATTGGGCTTTTAAAAGCTTTTCATCAGTTTTGGAAACTACTGGGAAATGTAGGTGATGAGGTAAAAGGTACATTTTTTTCAAATGAGTAGTAATTGTAGCCAGCATTTTCTCAAGGCAAGGTAAATCTGGCAATGGCAAAAACATTGTGCTCTAAGGTAAGTTCCCAGGAGAAGGAGTGCGTTGGGGCCTATCATCTACTTCTCCCAGGGTTGCTGATGCCGGCAAAGGCTACCTAGTGCAAAATGGGGAAGGAGGGTGCTCAGCTGACCCTCTGCCTCTAATCAACCAGCTTTGTTGCCAGAGTTTTTTGTTTTAATGTGGGGGCCTATTTTAGACATGTTGAATCCCACAGTTTGATGGAATTCAAAAACCTTGGGTTTTTTTGTTTTTGTTTTTTACAGGGACAGAGAGAGTCAGAGAGAGGGATAGATAGGGACAGACAGACAGGAACAGAGAGTTGAGAAGCATCAATCATTAGTTTTTCATTGCCGTTGCGACACCATAGTTCATTGATTGCTTTCTCACATGTGCCTTGACCGCAGGCCTTCAGCAGACCAAGCAACCCTTGCTGGAGCCAGCGACCTTGGGTCCAAGCTGGTGAGCTTTTGCTCAAGCCAGATGGGCCCGCGCTCAAGACCTTGGGGTCTTGAACCGGGGTCTTCTGCATCCCAGTCCGACGCTCTATCCACTGCGCCACCGCCTGGTCAGGCAAAAGCCTTGTTTTATGAGACTTTGTGAGGACATTTAACCGTGGCGTTGAAGATAACCCTTTAGTAGTTTGGTTTGATTTGATTGAAGGAAATCAGGTAAATTCTAATAGGTTTGTAATGTTTTGCTTTCTTACAGAGTGAGGCTGATGGCTTTGCAGATTTTACAAGTGCATCTTCAGATGGGTATGGGTGGAAATTGCTATTTAGATTTTCTTTTCTGAAAACATGAGTATGCCCCATTACCAGCAGGTCTGGAATCTTTAAGGCACTTAGTAGGGAGAGTAATTTTTTTGCAAGCAGGTTTTTTCATCCATGTATATATACAGTGTGTCCGTAAAGTCAGGGTGCATGTCAGTCCTGTGACCAGTCAAAAGTGCACCATGACTTTATGGACACACTGTATATATATGTGTGTGTGAATATATATATATATATTCTAGACTGAGGAGCATATTTATTTGGGTACAATATAGATATTAAATGCAGCCTTTATATCACCACTTGAATTACTTGGGTTTGCTTTATTTGGGGAACTGAATCTGAAGAGTTGGCAACTTCTTAGTACAATGAAAAGAGCTCCATTGTGCTGGTATTTAGCAAATCCCAAGGAAAAAATAAGAAAAATATATTCCACACTAGGAAAGAAATCTTAGGGATCGTTGAGTTAAGCCCCCCTTTTCTGTCTTCCTGTTTTACAGATTTAAAAACAAAATAAAAACTCCAACAAACCAAGGCCATAGAGGTGAAATGATTGTTCAGAATTCCCCTAGATAATGCAGAACTGGGGCCTCACCTCCCTGCATAGTTTGGAAGTTAAAGTAGAAGAGGTGAAAAAAGAAAAGTTCATCTGAGGGGGCCTAGGAAACCTCTTCCCCTCCCGTATGACTTCTCAGTAGTACCAGTACTATAAAGATGCATGTACCATCAGGTAATCTCCATTCTTTAAACACTCAAGTTAACGTGTGTTAGAATTATGTGTTTAAGCCTAGAAGCGTATCTTGTGGGCCAGAGCTTAACATTGCAGTCATCTGAGTCTCTGGGAGTAGGTTAGAGATTAGGAGTTGTGTGAAGTCTATTCATCTAACAAGAGTATTCCGTATATCAATGTGTAAAACGCTAGTAAGGATGTTCGGGGACTTCCAAAATCCCTGACTTATTTTCAGGAGTATCTTAATCACTTCTGTGATTTTGGCTGATTATAAATAGTTCATTGTCCTGCTAAGTTTAAAAATAGGCCAGTCATCATCTGGCTAAATTCCCACTTGCCTTTAGCTTTCATTAACTAATTTACAAGTATGCCAGAAGTTTCACAATGTATTCATTCTTCCCTGAGGCCTCCTATACAACCAAGTACTAACTTGGTGGATTTCTCAAGTTGGACCCAGATGTGCTGCTTTGCGTCAGAATTGCACCTTGCATTTGTCACCCGGCCCTCACCTCTTTTTATGCATCATGTGATCTATTTAAAATAAAAAATTTAGTTCATGATAATCTAGATCCAATTGAGTGAATAAATGGAAGAATTGTTAGCTGTTAATGCAGATGACATGTATCATAGATGGTTTCTCTTAGAAGTCTTTCTGATAATATATTCTTATCCTGTCTAGTTAAATCATTTTAAAGACTAATTATGATCTTGGAAGTAAATTAGAAACTATAGTTTACATCTGTGTAAACAGTACAGCTTTCTGGAAGCTAGAAATGAGACAAAGAATAAAGAAAATGTGATGTTGTGACCTTAAAAGGAGAAGAATAAATTGTGGAAAAGTACCTTTTCTTTTTTTTTTTAAATTATTTATTTTACAAGGACAGAGAGAGAGTCAGAGAGAGGGATAGATAGGGACAGACAGACAGGAACAGAGAGAGTTGAGAAGCATCAATCATTAGTTTTTCGTTGCCATTGCGACACCATAGTTGTTCATTGATTGCTTTCTCACATGTGCCTTGACCGCGGGCCTTCAGCAGACCTAGCCACCACTTGCTGGAGCCAGCGACCTTGGATCCAAGCTGGCGAGCTTTTGCTCAAGCCAGATGGGCCCGCGCTCAAGCTGGCAAGCTCGGGGTCTCGAACCTGGGTCTTCCGCATCCCAGTCCGAGGCTCTATCCAATGCGCCACTGCCTGGTCAGGCGAAAAAGTATCTTTTTTATTACAGGTTTTTAATTTCTCCCTAAGTAAATTTGGAATATCTTACAATTTATAGTTTTTAAATTCTATGATGTTAAAAAGTACCTTCTGTCTAGTTAAAGAGTCTGTAAGTTTTGGCAACAGCCTCTACCAAAACATACTTTGTTCTTATTCACATTAATAAGTATTTTCTAAGTTATATTCACAACTTGTCCATTTAGCAATCAATGAAGATTTCCCTTTGGTGCTGTATTTATCTGTAGTTACTGTGAACACCTGATCTTAGTTAAATGTATATTAATACAACAAGATTTAAAATAACTGGTGATGATTTGCGGGAATTGGGAAGAGAAGAACTTTTCAAGCATTGCTTGGAGCAGGGGAAATGTAGAATGATGAATACAAAATGAGCTTTTTAGTTATTGGTCAGAGGATTATGGATGAAATAAATGGGGTTCTTTATTTCTGAATAAGATGCCAACTTTTAGAGCAAGGGTAGAGACTAAGTCCTTGTTATTTTGATTAAATACCAGTTCCCAGATATAGTGCAATCACTGTGGGAAGGACCCATCAATTGAGACTGGAAAGCTCAGATCTAACAGGATATTATCAAGTAGAATATGACCATATTGATTGGTGTCACATTTGTGAGGCTTTAGGAGAAGCCACAGTCTGTGAAGTGAGATGTAAAGTATCAGAAGGAGGTGCCTTTTGGGTGTGCCTTTCTGGCTGTCAAGACCCTCCAAATCTAAGGTGTCATATCCTCCACCACACCGCAGACTCCACTCATTTGCAAGACTCTAGGGCTCACCAGTACTGTAGAGCTCATTATATACTCATTCAAAAATAAAGATCATCTCTTAGAAAAAAAGGATAATGTGAAAAGGCCAATATGGTGGCCTGGCAGAAGGAGTCCCACATGGAGGGCAACAGACAGGCATATATTTCTCTTAATGCAATGCTTTCTTGATCTACAGGAGGAAAAATTTTCACCTTGTGAGTTCTCTATTACTTATTCTCTTCCAGTGCCTGTGATATCCTGTACCTACTGATAAGGCCCCATCTGTCCCCCTAATCTCAGACCCTGGCTCAACCTTCTGCTCCTCTGCACTGAGATTGTCTGGTCTGATGTCCCAAGTTTGTATACTTTTAAGATCTTTGTAGATACCAGATTCTACCCACATAAGACTAAATACATTAAAATGTAGCCCCATTTTGCAGTAAATATAATTTTTTTTTTGAAAGGGTTTTTCTTTTTTTAATTTATTTTTATTTTATTCATTTTAGAGAGGAGACACAGAGTGAGAGAGAGAGAGAGAGAGAGAAAGAGAGGAGGGAGGAGCTGGAAGCATCAACTCCCATATGTGCCTTGACCAGACCAATACAGGGTTTTGAACTGGCGACCTCAGTGTTCCCAGGCCGACGCTTTATCCACTGCGCCACCACAGGTCAGGCAGTAAATATAATTTTTATACTTAAATTTGAATAGCTTTTTATAATTGATCTTCAACAATTGGGCTCTCGTTTGGTTATTTAGTTGACTATGGTTTCTTGTCAGTCATCACATACTCTTTGGAATTCTTTTGAATTGAGAAAAGCTAATTTACAAATTATTTTTAACAAGTGACATTTTTATGATTATGAATTGTACAGATTTTTATAGATATTTAATTATTTCAGTTTTGCAGTTTTCACATTTTAGAGCCAACATATTGTTTAACAGTTCTCAAATTTTTGGGACCACTGAAAAGTTCAAAGGTCCTCATGTTTAGAATGATCTGCTTATAATTTTATAACATAAGCACATACTTTTATTAGAAATTGTAAAGCCAGTAGCCAGGGTCAGGATCACAGCCGCCTGACCCGTGCAGGTTCACATTGGATTCGGACAGTCGGTAATGAAACAATGGAGCCAAGAACTGGCGAGCCATCAGCTTTAATCCTAGTTTGCACCCGGCGGGCAAGTAAAAACACACACTGGGCTCCAAAATCCACTCATTCACTGCTCACAAAGCTACTGACTTATCCGAGTTTCCTAGAATCAAAGGTTTCTAGCTCACCAGACTTATTCACGTCTGTTTCCCATCTCCTCCTGCACAAACTCTTAACAAACTGGCTTCTTCCTCAGCACTCTGCCATCTTGGTTACTTCTCCTCCACATGGCCTTAATCTGCTCTCCTCTCTAATACTAACCTCAGGAACTCAGGAACCAAGAGAGAGAGATCAAGCTACTGGTCTCTCCCAGTTTATAGCATAGAAAATCCAAACCTTTAATCCAATTATACATACAAGAAAGTCTCTGATACAAAGCCATCCATCTGAGGCATAATGGGATTCCTCAGGAGAGTGCACCACCCTACATCATCCAATCAGTCAAGGGTGTCGGGAAGAGCTTACTCTTAAACTAAGCCTTAGGCTACAACGACCCGGCCTGCCCACAGCCTGTTCCAGAACACACATTAATATCAACGAACTTCCATGTGGGCAGCGCCATCTTTAACAAAGTGAGCATAATATATTTTATCTGCTGAACACCTAGTGATTCCATAAATGCAAGACTGTCAGTTTACTCTCTAGTCCCTGGAATGGCATCTAAGAGTCAATAAATACTTGTTAAATTACTGAACCGAGAGTGAACCTGCATCCTCTCATAGGGATTCTGTTTTAGGAGGAGGGCTTCATTGTTGTCAAGAGCCTGAGCATTGAAAATTGAGAAGTATTCTTTTTTGTGTGTGACAGAGAAAGATAGAGGGACAGATAGGGACTTGAAGGGAGAGAGATAAGCTTAAATTCTTCATTGCGGCACCTTAGTTCAATGATTGCTTTCTCATATGTACCTTGATGGGGTTGGGAGGCTACGGCAGAGTGAGTGATGCCTTGCTCAAGCCAATGACCTTGGGCTCAAGCCAGTGATCTTGGGCTTCAAGCCAGCAACCTTTGGGCTCAAGCCAGAGACTGTGGGGTCAAGTAGGATGAGCCCGTGCTTAAGCAGCGACCTCGGGGTTTTGGACCTGTGTCCTTTGTGTTCCAGATAGAGGGGACACAGGTTCCCTCTATCTGCTGTGCCACCACCTGGTCAGGCTGAGAATCATTCTTAATAAATGTATCTTCCCTCCATCTTTTGTTAAGACTATCGCCCTTAAGTGTCTGTGCCTGTAGTGATGGCAGCATGATCTTTGGCAGACACAATTTGTCCTTGGCTGCTTAGCATCTGGTTTTGGTTCTTTGGCTCTTCTGGAGATCTGTGAACTACCTAATATCCTTAGCAA
Organism: Rhynchonycteris naso; assembly: GCA_037038555.1. Taxonomy (NCBI): domain Eukaryota; kingdom Metazoa; phylum Chordata; class Mammalia; order Chiroptera; family Emballonuridae; genus Rhynchonycteris; species Rhynchonycteris naso. Next base: position 36,576,548 of record CM072997.1, on the reverse strand, counting down.
AGTGCTGATGAATCTTTATTAACCACATGTAAATATATTTAAATGTTTGTAAATATTATGTTCAAGTTTTAAAGATGCCCTGTATTTATTCTAGCATGTCCCCAGGCATAATCTTGTTTACCACTCTACAGAGAATTTTGCAAACTTAAAACTGGACCTTTAAAAAAGTAAGGGTTTCTATTTATTGAGCACCCAACTAGGTGTCGCAAACTGCGTTAAGTACAGTCCCACCATATCCTACTTAACCGTCATCCAATTTAACTTGTGTCTGCAGGAACAAGTAGCAGTCAGGCTCTGAATTCAGTCCAGGCTCCAAAGATTGGGCATTTCTGAGCATTGCTGCAACTCATCCTTGGAAAACCCCTTTCATTTTCTTATCAGTAGGCAGCGTGTGTTGGAATGGAGTGGCTTCACCAAATAAGGTTTTGCTTTTTGTAACAAGACCAGAGCCAGCAATCCTGGGTTAGTGCAGCAGTTCCAGGGTCCTTCATTGGTACTTCTGACTTCCCATTCTCAAGGCCAGCTATCTCATGGTTACAAGAAGGCTGCTCCCCTCCAGGCTCAACACACTGGCCAACATTAGTATTATCAATCTTTTATTAAATTGCTAATTTAATGAGAGAAAAATAAAGGCTTTTTTTCTTTCAGTTTTTAGTGCATTGAAATTTTGTGTTTATTGATTTTTTAAAATTACCTATTTGTGTCATTTGCAGTATTTCTACTTGGCTGTATTCTCTGTAGACATCTCTGTGTACTTAGGGTATTAGCCCTTTGTCATTGGATTGTTTCCTGATTTCAGTTTCTGTTTACCTTTTGAGGTTGTTTATAGAGTGTGTTTTTGGGTAACTGTTGGGCTGATAAAATATATTATGGTCACTTTGTTAAAGATGGCGCTGCCCACATGGAAGTTCGTTGATATTAATGTGTGTTCTGGAATAGGCTGTGAGCAGGCCCGGTCATTATAACCTAAGGCTTCGTTTTAAGAGTAAGCTCTTCTCCACACCCTTGACTGATTGGATGATGTAGGGTGGTGCACTCTCCTGAGGAATCCCATTGTGCCTCGGATGGGTGGCTTTGTATTGGAGACTTCCTTGTTTGTGTAATTGGATTAGAGGTTTTGATTTTACACTATAAAGTGGGGCAGGCCAGGAACTTGCCCTCTCTCTCTCGGTTCCTGGGTTCCTGAGGTTAGTATTAGAGAGGAGAGCAGAGTAAGGCCACATGGAGGAGAGGAAGCAGCCAAGATGGCAGAGTGCTGAGGAAGAGTTTGTGCAGGAGGAGATGGGAAACAGAGGTGAATAAGTCTGGTGAGCTAGAAACCTTTGATTCTAGGAAACTCGGATAAGTCAGTAGCTTTGTGAGCACTGAATGTGAGGGTTTTGGAGCCCAGTTTGTGTTTTTGCTTGCCCGCCGGGTGCAAGCTAGAATTAAAGCTGATGGCTCACCAGTTTTTGGCTCCTGTGTTTTATTACCGACTGTTCGAATCTAATGTGAACCTGCACTGGCCGGGCAGCTGTGATCCTGACCCTGGCTACTGGCTTTACAGTAACAGTTTAAAATTTTTAGTTTTAGTATTTAGGTAGTGTTTATGGCTTCTGGGTTTTGAATTATGTAAGTATTTGCTCATATATTCACTATTTTATAATTTTTTTCTTTACATTTAAGTTTTTATTTCATCTGGACAGTATTTTGGAATAAGGAATGAATCTCATTCTGTTTAACCTGGGTTGTGGCAGTTGTCTTCACAAGAAGACGTGGGAAGAAAACATGTGAGACTGCAACCTTCAGAAAGCTGGAAGGTTTATAAACTGGAATTCTAACTAATGCTTTTGGATGGGGTTACAAAAGGAAAAGAATCTTGAGGCACATGGTTTCCCAGAAGAACATTCAAAGGAATGACATGTGGTTAAGGAACTAATGTTTACAGAAAAAATGTTGAAATGTTAAAACCCACTTTTTGTGTGTGAGGTATAAACTATAATGCCAGTAGTCTGGGAAAGAAAAAGGAGATGTAAATAAAATATCCAAATTTGGTGTGTTTCAGTTTTATATAAATCATTGACATTAAAGACATGCCCTTCTCATGCTGTAAGGAATAAAAAGTCATTTTCATTAGCACATCTATTACAGTGATGTGAGTGGTTCTCTTTTTGAAACTTTAATGTGTTGAAAACAACTTTGTCTGTGAGGATTAGTGTGTCCATTAGGACACAAAGAAGATTAAATGTGTGTGTGTAGTATTTTATTTTATTTTTTTGCATAACCAACAAAAGAAATTCTTACTTTAGACTTCAGATTTCCCAGATGTCCATTTGGGTGGTTCTTGGCCAGCCCAAGCCGGGGAGCCGGTACTCCTACTGGCTCGGGCAGCGGTGGTTAGGAGGGCACAGTGAACACTCCCGCAGAAACTTGTATGGTGGATTCAAGCTTCCTTTTCATGCAGGCACGTGTTCTAATTCCTCTGTTTTATTTAGTGAGTCTCTTTTGATGAGAAAATAATAACTTGATTTTCATTCCTTAATGTTTTGCTTCATTAACCTTTTATGTCTTAGTGCACCCTTTGGAACTTTTTTTATTTTAAGCAATTAATGTTTTGCAGGGAAATGACTCAATCGGTTGGTTGGCTCAGTGGTAGAGCTTTGGCCCAGTGTGTGGGTGTCCAGGTTTGATTCCTCATCAGCGCATATAGGAGAAGCAACCACCTGCTTCTCTACCTCTCCGGCTCCCCACTCCCCCTCCTCTTTCCTCTCTCTCTCTCTCTATTTTTCTCTCTCCCCCCCCCCCCCCACACACACAGCCATGGCTTGGTTGGTTTGAGCGCATTGGCCCAGGATGTATCCTCTCACTTGAAAAAGAAGAAAAAATTGATCAATTTACTTAAACTTTCCAGGTCTCTGTTTTCTCATCTGTGAACTGGAATAAACCCACATTTAGGTGATTTTTGTGGGAATGAAACAGCATATTTGAAAGCACCTGCTCTAATGTCTGGTAAATACTAGCTGCTCAATAGTTCTAGTCTCCTTTTTTCCTTTAGGACTTGTCATCTTTTGTATTTTATAGCATTTTAAATATCTTCAAGTGTCCTTTTAACATGCTCTAAGGATCCCAGGTAGAATAAGCAGGATCTTTAGCTAAATTGGTGGAGAGGATAAGCTTTATCTAGCCATGATACCGGGTGTCAGTCCCTAAATGAAACCCAGGACCTTTATAGCAAACCTGATAGACAGACACTGCTATTTGTAGTAAACGTGTCATGTTTTCTGGCTAACTGGTACCTTCTTTTTTTTTAAAAAGCTTTTTATTTGATACAATTTCGAATTTAGAGATTGCAAGAGAGTAAAAATAACTCTCCTATACCCTTTATCCAGATTCACCAACTGTTTACATTTTGGCCCATTTGCTTTCTCAAATTCTCTGTGTCCCTTTCACACATGGACGTGCGCACACACACACTTTTCTGAATTATTTGAGAGTAGCAGGCATTAGTCACCTTAACCCCTAAGTATTTTTGTGTATATTTCATAAGAATGTTTTTTCATAGCACAGTACAGTAATCTAAATCAAGAAATTTAACATTGCCTAACCAGGCAATGGCACAGTGGATAGAGTGTCAGCCTGGGACACAGAGGACCTGGGTTTGAAACCCTGAGGTCACCAGCTTGAGTGCGTGCTCATCCAGCTTGAGCACGGGGTTGCTGGTTTGAGCATAGGATCATAGATATGACCCCGTGGTCACTAGCTTGAGCCCAGAGGTTGCTGGGTTGAAGCCCAAGGTTGCTGGCTTGAACCCAACTTTACTGGCTTGAGTAAGGGGTCACTGGCTTGGCTATAGTCCTCGGTCAAGGCACATGAAAGAAAGCAATTGCAACTAAGGAGCCACAACAAAGAATGGATGCTTCTCATCTCTCTCCTTCCTGTCTGTCTGTCCCTGTCTGTCCCTCTCGCTTGAAAAAGAAAAAGGGAAATTTAACATTGATACAGCATAAAACAACATTATTGTCAATGGGTCCATAGTTCTGGTTATGTCGTGTTTGTATTACACATCAGCCACGCCATCCCTCCATCTAGGATCCAATCTGGGCTCAAGTGTCACAATTAGTTATCATATCTTCTTTGTGTTGTTTTGGTTTGTTTTTTTAAGATTTATTGATTTTACAGAGAGGAGAGAGGTGGGGAAGCGAGAAGTATCAATTCATAGTTGCTTCACTTTAGTTGTTCATTGATTGCTTCATGTATGCACTTCAAACCAGGCGAGCCCAGGGTTTTGAACTGGTGACCTTAGCATTCCAGGTTGACGCTCTCTCTACCACAGGCCAGGATCTTAGTGTTCCTTAATGTGAAATAGTTTCTTTGTTGTTCATGACCTTGACATTTTTGAAGCTATATAGGCCAGTTGTTTTATAGAATGTCCCTCAATTTGGGTTTGTCTAATGCTTCCTAATAATAACATTCAGGTTGTGTGTTTTATGCCAGGAATACCACAGAAGTGATGTGTCCTCAGCATATCTCAAGAGTCACAGGATGTCGGCTTGTTCCATTGTCAATGATGTTAACTTTGATCACTTGGTTAAGGCCCAATCAAAATTTGACTTGGTGATATAAACAAACATGTGTGCTATGTTTGAGGAATCTTGAGCCTAATGAGTTCTGCCTGCCTGGAATATGTTTTTTATATCCTGCAGGACCCAGAACACTCTTTCCCAATTAGAGCACAAGCTGTCCCATGTGAGATGGACTCAAAAGTAGGTCATGAGAGGAGGAAAGCAGAGCACAGGGCACCTGTCTTGCTTAAAGGGTGGCAGCAGAAGCATTTGGGTTGTGGAGGGTGCGAGGTCCTGCAAGAAGCCACAGGGGTGCCTTAGAAAGGTGGATTCCTGGTGGCCGGGCTTGGTGCCCACCACAGTGGGCTTGTGCTCTCAGGTGGGTTTGCACCTTGTTTCTTCCAGCTTAGCATTGAGCTTGGTTCTCCCACCAATTCTGTGAATTCTCCAATAAATATTTCTTCTATTATAATACAATTTATATATAGTAAGATGAACCTATCTTAATTGTACAGTTCAATTAATTTTGATTTTGTGTTGTTTTTTACCAAATAAAGACACAGAAGGTTTCTACCACTCCAGAAATTTCCCCATGCATCTCTATAGTTGCTCTATGTACTGCTCACAAAACTTAGGGGATATTTCAAGATGACTGTGAAGTGATTAAATATCCCCTAATATTTGTGAGCGGTGTACTAAAGGTGTCCCTTCAAAGTTCCTGAGTTGAAATCCTAATTCCCAATTTGAGGGTGTTCGGAGGCGAGACCTTTGGTAGGTTTTTAGGTCCTGAGGGTGGAGGCCTCATGAATGTGATCATGCCCATATAAAAGACTCCTAAGAGCTCCCTTGTCCCTTCTCTCATGTGAAGTGATGTTGAGAAGACGGCCGTCTGTGAGCCAGGGAGGAGGCTCCCACCAAAGACTGGATCTGCTCATGCCGTGATCTGGGACTTGCAGCCTCAGAGCTGGAGAGACAGATTTCCATTGTTTATGGGCCACCCAGTCTGGTGCTCTGTCAAGAGTGGTCCAGCGGGTCAGAGGGCCCCTGCCTGCCTCGCCCCACTCCCATAGGCAGCTGCTACTTAGATTTCCATCACTATAGATTAGTTTTATCTTCTTGAATCTGTAAATTTATGTCTCTTACCAAATTTGTAAAGTTTTCAGCTATTATTTTTTTAAATACTTTTTCAGTCCCATTCTCTCTCTCCATTGTTTCCACCATAACACGGATCACATAAATATATACTTTTGTTATTCTGTTATAGTCTAATGTCCTGAGGTTCTTTTTTGTTTGTTTTTAGTCTATTCTCTTTCTGGTCAGATTGGGTAATTTCTACTGCCTCCTGCTTGTGTGGCTGTCTGAAGACTCCTGAGAGCCCTAGAGTCTCTTAAGGACAGTGACCGTGCATTTCTCTCATAAAGAGAACTGTAGTGACATTGGTAGAGCTGGTCCTTAGCTCAGTGTTGATTTCTCTGATGATTAGGTGTTAAATTCCATTTGGATTAAAATGTCCATGAAAGATAACGGGGACATTTTAATCCAAATGGAATGGAACTAGCAAGGAGTTCCTGAAACCTAAGACAGAAGAGCCTTAGCTACCTACGTACTGAGGGGAATGGCAAAACTTCACACCCACATCTATGATCTTGAGTCTTTTTCATCCTAACTTATAGGTATTATAAAGTCATATGGCAGGACCCCTAAGGAATTAATAGTATTATGAAAAGTGAATGTACAACTGGCAGATAATGATAAGGTTAGTCATATTTGACTCCTTAGGCATACAGAGTCCAAGTTTTGTTACTTTAAAAAAAAACATACTAAAATTTACATATATTTATTTATTTATAAAGTATTTAGAGTACTCTAAAACCACTCGGTCATTACTTATTCACTATAAAACAAATTTGCCATGGAACTTGAGGATGATTATTGGAATAAATGCTTATGAATAGGTTTGGAGGATGTAACTGGTAGTTTAATAAAAAGTTTTTAAATAAAAAATAACAGATTAAAAGCAAACTAAAAAGAAAGTAAGCTGACACAAATTTTTAAAAATTAAAAGTGATTGATATAGTCTTCGGTTTTCCTGTAGTCAAATATAAGCCTTGAATGCTTCAGCCCCCTCTGTGCTGACAGAGTGGCACGGGCTCCCTGCTTTCAGTGGCACAGGAAAAGGCTGTCTGGTTTTCCTGAGTGCCTTTTCTGTGTTTCGTAACCCACGCATTTAGTGAGCTCTAGAACTAATGCTTGTTTCTCCGAAAAATTCACCAACTCTTCAATATGGAACTTAGGGTCATCTAAAAATCAAAACTAAAGAAAAACATTTCTGCAAATGTTGTTAGCTATTTCCACAGAATAATTCTGAGCAGAATATTCTTAAGTTCCTTTATACTCATAAGGGTAACACTTCATTCAGCATGGTAGAAGTGGAAGAATACCGTGTTAACCTTATCCACAATTCATGGAGATTGGCCTAGTTAAATTACACTAGATATCCGATAACACATAATACATAAGTGTATAAAACATTATGAACCTTTATGTTCAGTAAAACAATAGCCCAATAACAAATGACATTTTATTATTCAAATGACCTTATAATGTCAACACCAATGCTAATAAAAATATGTAATATGTTGAGTTCATCAATGGCAAAGTCAGTTGTAATTCACTTGAAGGTTCCCACATTTCAAAGTAAGTGTTTCATAGATAAATGAAAATTCTCTATTTTGTAGAATTTTAATCTTTACCTGTTAAACTCTGAACAAGGCAAAGGCATCCCTATTAGCAGAGCACAAAAAGTAGATGGGACAACTAGGTTACTAGACCCATCACATGTGGTAGGAGCACATTTCTACTGCAGGATAGAAAATTCTGGGTTTCCACCTTCCTCATGATTTAGCCATCAAAATAGAAGCATAGTTCAACTCTAGACAGATGTAAAGGCTTCAGTTTCCATTCACAGTTGAGGTTTTCCCTTTTCATACTATTTGCAATATAAAAGAAAATTCTGTCTACTAAGATTTTTGAATGTTGAGCTTGGGTTCTTTCTGTACTGAATGGTAAGGGATGCTGCTTTGCTCTATTCTAGGCTATTAGAAACAACAATGTTAAAGCTCAATGAATCAGTACAGGATTGGTAACATGGTGACCCTTTAAAAGCAAAGACATAAAGAAAAGGCTTTTTTTCCCAAGAATATTTTAACAAATAGGGGTTTGCTTTGTATGTACACACCATGGTTAAAGACAAAAGTTGGATTCATTGTTATATTCAGGAAATAGGTATTTCATTAATTAGCCCTGTGTGTGTGTATACGTGCGCGTGCCAGAGAGAGAGAGAGAGAAAGAGAGAGAAAGGGAGGCATTATTTTTTCAGTTTATATAAGACTAACTTCCTGAGAACTTTCTAACTAGGTATAATACTGGTTGAGCTATTTAGTCTTCTTATCAGGGATCATAAGAAAAGTATACCTTGTACATTCATGAGAAAATGAAGTAGATTATCAGTTAAAACCTAAGGAGACATCTGTTTAAACAGAGATTTTCATTTGAGAGAAGTGTAAACATGATTCTAAATGTACAAGTATGTTGGTTATTCTTCCTTGCCTGGGAGGTTGAGCCAAAGTTTATGGAGATTAGAAGAAAGCCTGAGCCAGGAAAAAATTCCTATTACATAAATGCAGATAAAGTAATACAATAACGTCAGGGGCAGTTGTTTTAATAATTGTGTACAGGCCGTCTGTTGCTTTACTTCATTGCTCACATACAGGTGACCTGAGTCACTCCATCTTCTTGGTCAAACTGTCCGTCGTCTAATTCCCGCAGGACGCTGTCGCTGCTGCTGAACCCCGAGAAGCTGCTGTAATGGGTCGGCCTCTTCTCCTTCACCCAGCACTCCCTAGAAGGAGAGAGGAGGCCCTCCTCATGTGGGTCTCTGTTCTCAGGAGGTTGTGACATGGCTGTGTCCAATCCGATGCTCCTACTGGTGACTTTGTTCCTGTCTTCACCTTTGATATGCCGGCTGGCTTTCCTCTGAAACACACAAATTGACAACCAGGAGTTAAAAAGACAGCTGCTTTCCTGTCCCTCTGATCTAGCACATGCTGTTCTCTGCCCAGAATATCCTCTCCCTGCTTCTCTCTTTTTTTAAAAAAATTTATTTTTATTTTATTCATTTTAGAGAGGAGACACAGAGTGAGAGAGAGAGAGAGAGAGAAAGAAAGAAAGGGGGGAGAAGCTGGAAGCATCAACTCCCATATGTGCCTTGACCAGACCAGTGCAGGGTTTTGAACTGGTGACCTCAGTGTTCCCAGGTCGACACTTTATTCACTGCGCCACCACAGGTCAGGCATCCCTGCTTCTCTTCAAAGTCCTGTTCATCTCAAGGACTAGCTCAGACCCCCTTCACTTTCCACCCCCCGCCAATGGAAATGAGGCTCCTCTCTCTGTTTTATAACCCTTTGTAGCCTCCTGACACATTATTGTCTTAACTGGCAGGTTGGCTGTGTACATGTCTAGGCCCTCAATGGCACCTCTGAGGAGAGAAATGTGTTGCGGAACAAAGTGGGCTAGAAATACATTAAGGTTTCCATTTATTTTCTTGGTGTTAATTTGGATCTAACAGAAAAGGTGTTCCAGTGGCCACCACACACCCATTTCATGTAAGAATAGGCTGCACAGAAAAGTCACAGATAATTCAGACCGAGTTTATACCTGGAGCTTCTTGCTAGGTCAAGTGGATGCCTCCCTTTGCCCTGTCACAAACTGCTTCTGTGTGACATGGGTTGAGGCCGTGCTCAGCTCATTCTGCAGACTGTCTGATAAGCTGTGGATGCTTTTGCTATGAAATATTTACTGAGGGCTGACAGTGTTCTTGGTGCAGTTCAGATTAAAGAGAAGGACAAGGTCTCTGCCAACGAGACGCAAGTCAGAGTAAGATCTCTACATTAATAAAAGGAAAGCCCAGGGTGATAACTAGCTGCTCAGAATGTGGGTGTCAGACTCCTGAGCTGACTTCCTTACAAAGGCACCTTTAACACTGGTAATATGACATATATTAGAATGTGATCATATATTCTTAGGCAAACAAGCAAACAAACAAAACACCCAGGTAAATAAAAAAAGATAAAATTTAAAAGGATAAAAGTGGTAAGTTTTAAAAATCACAGTAATTTCCAGTTTACAAAGAATTGTTTGCAGAAAGTTCATTTATATGTTATTTGGGAACTAGAATTACATTTTTCTAAATGTAGGAGCTAAAATTATAAAATTCTTTGGGAAAAACCCTCCATTGAAATCAGATGCCCAGGCTAGTCTTACAAAAGTTTGCTAGCCCAATGATTTGTTGAACTGTAGTGTATAAAATACAAAAGTATTTTCTACTGGGTTTCAAGACAAATATATAAAGCACACTGCTTTATTAAATTGGATTCTGTGAGCTCTGTGGGATGGAACCACTGTTTCTACCATGGTTTGTCCAGGAAGATGCAGCCGTCAGCAGGCTACAGTCACAGGAGTATGTTGGCAGCTCATCCTTTTCTTGGTGAGTTATTCAAGTCGCTGGGCAACTTTAAGGCAACAAGTCTATAGTGGATCCTGCTTCAACAAAGGCTCAGCTTCGTGGACCCCAAATCAGATGTAGCTTGGTGGTGACATTTTCCATCAGCCGGTGCATTCAACAAATGAAAAGATCAGATCTCAAATCCTTTTCCTTTTTATTCTTATTCACCAAATGTATTGGATCTAATAGAAGGAGTGGAACGTGGCAGATTTACTCCTACACGGGACACAGGGTTTGAGAATGGCATGTTCTCCTGGCATTGGGACGCTGGCCGGGAGGACTGGGTCTTTGGGCTGTAGGCAGCGCTGATGGGTCCTGCCAGACTGGGCTCCTTTCCCTAGCCTGGTTGCTGGCTCCCTTCCCCACATGCATAAAGAATGCATTCGCTCTTGAATGACCTCTCAGTGCTGACTGAATGGAAATGGGAGGGCAGAGTGCCTGGGAGCACTGGGCTGCCAGGGTCTTTCCTCCCTCACCGGCACCAGGGCCAAAGGTAAACTGTGCAATACCTTCCTTATTGTAGACTAACCAACAGAGGCCCGCTCTCACGTACTCAATGAGAATTCCCTTAGATAAAACTGGGTATTATTGTATTATTCAGAATAAGATATTCATAATAATTCACTTTTAAAAAAATAGTTTTAAATTTATTGATATCAGTAAGAAGGGAAGAGAGAGAGAGAGAGACAAGAAAATCTAGCCATTCTTGTATGCGCCCTGACTGGAGATCGAACTGGCAACCTCTGTGCTTTAGGATGATGCTCTAACCAACTGAGCTATCCGGCTAGGGAAATAATCCACTTCTAGATAAGCATTTTTAAATTTATTTGTTGAATTTATTATGGCGACATTGGTTAATAAAATTATGTAGGTTTCAGGTGTACAATTCTATCATACATCATCTGCATATTGTATTGTGTGTACATCCCCCGAGTCAAGTCTACCCAATTTCACCACTATTTATTGCCTCTTAACTCCCTTCTACTGCGCCACCACTTTTCCCTCTGGTAAGCACCATACTGCCGTCTGCGTCTGAGTTCTTTTGTGTTGTTTTTTGCTTAATCCTTTCACCTTTTCACCCAGTCCCAATCCTCCCCGCTGCCAGCTGCCAGTCTTTGTTCTGTACCTGTTTATATTTTGTTAATTTATTTTGTTCATAGACAAGTATTAAGCAAACAGCCACCAAATGTAAATGTCAAAAATTAGAAGATGATATATATCTAACATGGTAACTTAAAAAAAAAAGATTTCAGAACACTTCTTTTTGCCATATGATTCTTAATAAATACATCTTCAGCAATGATAATGCCTCCCCTACTCCACCCTCACTCCACATGAAATAATAGCTTTTCCAACAAATCAAAGTGCAGTGTTCTTATAACGTAGGGTGCCGGAGTCTGAAGCCTGACCAGTTTTTGGAGATTGTCTGCTTCTCTGCTCGTTCTACAGAAGTAGGGCCCAGGCCCAGAGAGAAGATGGGAAAGGCTGACCTGGAACTGGAGTCTGAGTGTCTCAGTTTATTCTTTTCAATTTTATATTACCTACATCTGCAAAACATATGGGTAGATTTGTGGTCAAAGAGGTGTGTGTTCCCAAATGAAAATTTCCTTCAATTACAAAATACAAGCTCAGTGTAGAAAACCTGGCAAAAACAAAGAAAAAGCAAAATCCACCCACAGTCCCGTTTTGCAGAGACACTACTGTTACAATTTGGTATATTTTAGTGTTTTCTTCTCTAAATATCTGTGCACTTCCATAGATGTGTGTAGCTCACTTTTCCACTTCGCAATATATTTTGAATATTTTTTTATGTCAATAGAGATTTTCCATGCTACATTGCCAGGCTTGTTCTTATAGCTTCTTACTTTTTTTTAGCTAGAGAGATAGAAAGAGAGAGAGAGACAGGAATAGACAGGAAGGGAGAGAGATGAGATGCAACAGCTCAGCACCTTAGTTGTTAATCGATTGCATTCTCATACATGCCTTGATCAGGGGGCTCAAGCAGAGCCAGGGACCCTTTGCTCAAGCCAGCAACCTTGGGTTCAAGCCAGCAACCTATGGGTGACCTGTTTTAAATACATGAGACTCAGTGACAAGTCAGTTAAATCCTACCATTCTGCCTTTCATTTGTTGCTGTCAGTGTCTTTAAAACATAAACAGGAGAATAGAGTCAGAATTATACCAGTGATATAAGACATTGCATTGTCTTGGACAGTGCTAGGGTGTACACAGGGAAAGAGTAGCTAAAAATATATGCTTTATGGGACTCAGCAAGAATCATCTGTGTGTCAGAAGAAGCCAGTTCCGCACCCTGTTCTGTCCATGTCTAAAACATTCAGGAGGTGCTCTCTGTCGTGAAAATTGTTACAACTTTTCTGGAGGCACACTAGGATAATAAAATAATAGTGTAGTAGCTAAAAAAAAATAATACGATTTATAAAACAATAGAAAAATGGAGTAGCTATTCAAGATTTCTCTTCCCCATGTGTCTCAGGCTTGCGGGAGATTAGGAAGCAGCTGCAGACCTAGGAGGCTCTATCTAGCACCACATGGAAGTCAGAGGTTTCACAATCTACAGAGACAGACAATGTTCTTGGGTCAGCCCAGCTTCGTGATATCAGAATCATTCTAGCCTGGGAGAGGAGAAGGTGTGCACAATTTCAGCGAGCTTTCCTATCTACCTTCTTCTCTGCTGCAGTGTGGGCACGTGACCTAAGCAGATCCCACCAGAATCCTTCCCTGGGATGGCATGCTGACTAGGGCATAAAGAAGTGCTTGCTTTTTGATGAGAGGGCCCTCTGCACACACACACATAAATGAGAAAAATGAGCAGTAGCATCCTGGCAATAGCGAATCTCTGCTCTTGCTTCCTGAGGTTTTGGTCCTTGGAGCTTTTTTCCTTTTTTTTTTTTTTTTGGTTGATGTATCAGCTATGCCAGTGTCCTTTCTACATAAAAGCCAGCATACCCTTATGTACACAGGCTAATTTGTACAGAATTTCTTACACCCCAAGGCATACCAGTATACAGTATGGAAACAAACATGGGTAGCCTGCAGTTTGCCCTGTGGCGGCAGTGACCACTCTTCGTCGTATGCCCACACCAGGAAAAAGCCTCGTTGCTTTGAGTGGGAGGTATTCTCTAGATGAAGGACTTTGTTAATGAGAAAAGCAAAATGCTTTCCTCTTTATTTTTACATGCTGCTTTTTGAGACCTGACATCCTCGATCTACACCGGCACTTGATTTAACCTCACCTGGACTTCACTCTAGGATACTAACAGCTAATGAAGGAAACGTGACCCTGGTGATTTTCAAATGATTTCAAATGAACTTCAAGTGACTAAAAAAGTAATAATGGAGTTTGATAAATAACTGTCTTACTGTAAGGTAAGGAAAGAAGTTAATGTATATATAAATATTTTTTAGTGTTCATATAATATTGTTATAGTCACCCTGGAAAAGATGTAATTCAGAACATTTCTCTGGCTGGTGCTCCTTCACTTCCAGCTTTGCAGTAGAGAAAGAATTCAACAGGTGTATCCAAAAACTCTTTACCTCTTGAACTCATTCGTTTTGAGATACATTTTAAAGACAAAATCATTTGAATGCAAAACTAAAGAAGAAAAATTGAAACCACATTAAAATTAAACCATAATCTCCCAGCATCTATGCTTTCTAATTCTTCTTTTAATAACAGAGAAATCCTCCCACCCCCAACACCTTGCAATTTTTAGCTGGGCAAGTGGTATTTCACTGCAGTACCAGCTCACGGTCGGCCAGATTGCATTTCCTTTCCCAGCCTCCCTTGCACATGCTTGTGGTGATTTAAATAAGCCTAGACCAATGGGATATGAGAAGAAATATGTCTGTGACTTGGGTCAGAGCTATAGAAGCATGCCTGGAATTCCTCATGACTACTTCTTGCTGGCTGGACATGGTGACAACTGTGGTAGCAACTGTGGGCCCAGAGGCAGAAGCCAAATGTCGAGGGTGGCAGAGCTGGCCAGACATGACACAGAGCCATGCTCTACGCTCGCATGCCTGCCCATCTTTAGACTATTACGGGAGAGAGAACCTCGTGTCGTATTTAAATCATTCTATATGGGTCTTTTGGTATAGCATCTTAGTAACTAGTGACCAATTCATAACTAACTGAAAGAAGTTGTTGGTGACTAACACTTTTCAGCTTAATTTCCCCCAACTTTCTAATTATGAAAAAATTTTTTTAAGCAAGAGAGAGACAGACAGTCAGGGACATACAGACAGGAAGGGAGAGAGATGAGAAGCATCAGCTCATAGTGCGGCACCTTAGTTGTTCATTGATTGCTTTCTCATATATGCCTTGACCAGGGGATCCAACTGAGCCAGTGACCCCTTGCTCAAGCCAGCAACCTTGGGCTTCAAGCCAGTGACCATGGAGTCATGTCTATGATCCTACACTCAAGCTGGTGACCTCGGGTTTCGAACCTCGGTCCTCAGCATCCCAGGCCATCACTCCATCCACTGTGCCACCTCCTGGTCAGACTTCAATTATGAAACTCTTTAAGTATAAAGAATTTAAAGGATAGTACAATGACTACCAATATACCTACCACCTAATTCAATACTTGTTAGTAGCTTGCCATATTTGCTTTATATATATATGTATATGTGCATTTTTTTGAACATCATAAAACATTAATATATACTACATTCTTACATTCTAACTGAAGGTAATTTTTAGCTGGAGAAAATAGAGGATTATTAGGAGTTTCTAGATTTTTCTTCAGTTTCTCTATAGAGTTAATTGTGTTTAATCACTTAGTATTGAAAGAAAAATATTCCTAAGTAAGCAAAAGCAACATATGAAGAGGCTTTGTGCTGAGCCCTCTACATGTTTTCTAACTGAATGCTCCTTACAACCCGTGGTCGGTAATGTCTATATTTTACAGACGAGGACACGGAGCCTTGGAGACTGTGGCAGACACAGCACACGCATGCTGTGTGTGTGTGTGCGCACACACACACACACACACACTGGAAACCTTACTCCAAGTTAGTCGAAACTAAATACTTTTAAATGGCCTTTTGATTCAAAGGGCAATAGGCTGAAGAACTGAACTGAAATGGAGTCCTTTAGGTAATAAAAAAATCCAATGAATTTTATTTGAGTCTTCAAAAGAAATAAAGTTAAGAAAGGAGATCTTGGAAGAAAAACTGTGAAGAACATTTAACAGATGGAGGGAAAATCAGGGTCAGAGTCTCTTACCCTACTCAGCAAAGCTCTCACTTGAATCCATGTAGAGACCTCTCTCCAAAGTAAAGGAAAATAGATAAAAGAAATAGAAAAATAAAAAGAACTTTTCTTTTTGTTTATGTTAGAACTTTTCTTTATTACACTACACAGCCTCATGTAGAGGAAAGGGAGGTTAACAACCTCATCACACTTCATAAGAATTTTATTCCTCAAGGACAGTATTTATTGAAGAACAAAGACAAAAAAATTTCATTTATAAAGCAAACAGTCTTTCAAATTGAATCTTTAAATTACCATAAGTACATTAGCACATGCGTACAGATTTGTGTAATCACAACCAGGATACAGAACAGCTCCATTTCCCCCCTCAAACCTTCCCCAAACGCTCAATCCCTGGTAACCACTAATCTGTTCTCCACACTACAGTCCTGTCTTTTTAAGACTGTCCTAGAAATGGAAGAGTGCAGTCTGTAACATTTTAACACTTACTTCTTTTGATCAGGATGCCTTTGAAATTAATCCAAGTTATTGTATGGATCAGCAGTCCCATTGCTTTTCCTGAGTAGTATTTTATTGTATGGATATAGCACAGCTGTTTATTCATTCACCTATGGAAGACATCTGGATTCTCCCTGGTTCTTGGAGATTATGAAGGGACTTACTGTAAACATTTTTATGTATAGGTTTTTTGGATCAACACAATTTTTATTCTTCTTAGCACCCAAGAGTGGAGTTGCTGGACCACATGGTAAGTGTATGTTTAATATTGTAAGAAGCTACCAAACTTTTCCAGAGTGGCTGTACCACTTTGCATTCCTACCAGCAGTGTATGAGAGTTCCAGTTGGTCCTCATCCTTGTCAGTGCTTGCTATTGTCTGTATTTTCTAGTCATTCTAACAGGTGTACGGTAGTGTCTCATCATAGTTTTCATTTGCGTTTCCCTGATAGCTAATGATTTATGTGTCTTTTTATGTGTTTCTTTCTTTCTTTCTTTTTTAAAAGAGTAGACCAAGTCCTCTAAGGACAACTTGACATTTTTTTAAAAAATTTCTTTCTATTTATTTATTTAGAGAGTAGACAGAGAGAAAGAGAGAGAGAGAGAGAGAGAGAAAGGGGGGCAGAGCTAGAAGCATCAACTCCCATATGTGCCTTGACCAGACCAGTGCAGGGTTTTGAACTGGCGACCTCAGTGTTTCCAGGTCGACGCTTTATCCACTGCGCCACCACAGGTCAGGCATGTGTTTATTTCTTATATACATATCCTCATTGATGAGGCGCCCAAGTCTTAACATTTTTTAAAATATTTTTTATTTATTTATTTATTTTTACAGGGACACAGAGAGTCAGAGAGAGGGATAGATAGGGACAGACAGACAGGAACAGAGAGAGGTGAGAAGCATCAATCATTAGTTTTTCATTGCTGTGGCAATACCTTAGTTGCTCATTGATTGCTTTCTCACATGTGCCTTGACCGTGGGCCTTCAGCAGACCAAGCAACCCCTTGCTGGAGCCAGCGACCTTGGGTCCAAGCTGGCGAGCTTTTGCTCAAGCCAGATGGGCCCGCGCTCAAGCTGGTGACCTCGGGGTCTTGAACCTGGGTCTTCCGCATCCCAGTCCGACGCTCTATCCACTGCGCCACCGCCGGGTCAGGCCCAAGTCTTAACATTTAAAAACATGTTTTTATTTATTGATTTTTCAGAGAGAGGAGGAGGGTTACGAGAAGAGTTTCTTCACTCTAGATGTCCATTTGTTGCTTTTTGTATGTACATTGACCGGGGGAAGCCCAGATTTTTGAACCAACGATCTCAGTGTTCCAGGTCACTGTTCTATCCACTGCGCCACCACAGGCCAGGCATTTTTTTAAACAGTTTTTGACTGGATTGCTTGTTTTCTTATTGTTGAGTTTTGAGAGTACTTGATTCAGTCTGGATAGAAGTCCTTTGTCATACATGTGATTTTCAAGTTTTTTCTTCAAGTCTGTAGCTTGTCTTTTCATATTCTTAGTGTTGTAGCAGAACAAAACTTGCTAATTTTGATAAAAATCTAACTTATCAAATTTTTTATAATTATGCTTTTGGTTTCACGTGTCTAAAAACTCATTGCCTAGCCCCACTTCAGGAATATTTTTCTCCTGTTTTCTTTTCTAAAATTTTTCTAGGTTTACTAAAACAAACTATCTTTCAATACTTTATGGAAAATTTAGAAGTGTTAGCATAAATATTCTGAATTGACATTCTCCATATTTAAAATATTCTCAAGCCACCTAGAATACTGCATATAACATATCTATGAAATAGAAAACAAATTCCAAAAGCAAAGGTCTTGATAACGTCAGAGGGAAAATATTCCAACAATATACTTTCTTCATTATGAAATTCTCAATTCCCTCTCCAAAACAAAAGCATGAAATGGATTTGTTTAATATGAAAGTGCTGTTCTATGTTGAGTGCAACTGAATATGGAAAGCCTTATACATAAAGACATTAGCTCAGTAGAAAGAAACTTTTTTTCCAAGGGTCAAACTCTAGATCAATTTCTACCAGCCCATGACATGTATCACTTTCATGAAAACTTATTGAAAATCCTAGAACAATACTTGCAATGTCTCAAATTTCCACCAACTGTTTTTATAACTATACACCTTAAAAATTTTTTTTTGAAAAACTTGACAAATTAAGCAATTTCCCCACCAACCTCTCTCAAACAACAACTGATTTCAAGGTACAAGCAAAGAATAGTGCCATTAGGGACCTATACCTACATAATTTTTGTTCAAGGATTATCATAAATATAACTTTCATTAAATACATATGAGATAGCTAAATTAATTCTATGTGATATTAATAGTCTACTTTTTGGGGGGCGGGGGGACAGACAGGAAGGGAGAGAAATGAGAAGCATCAGCTCATAATTGTGGTACCTTAGTTGTTTATTGATTTCTTTCTCAGATATGCTTTGACTGGGGGGCTCCAGCTGAACCAGTGACCCCTTGCTCAAGTCAACAACCTTGGGCTCAAGCCAGTGACCATAGCGTCATGTCTATGATCCCACGCTCAAGCCAGTGATCCCGCGCTCAAGCTGGTGAGCCCGCACTCTAGCTGGATGAATCCTCTCGCGAGCCAGCGGCCTTGGGGTTTTTAACCTGGGTCCTCTGCATCCCAGTTCTATCCACTGTGCCACTGCCTGGTCAGGCTGGGAAGCTCTTTATATGACCTTTAAATCTACATGATAGCTTTCCTGAGTAATTTTGGTTGTAGGTCCTTTCTTTTCATCACTGAATATTTCTTGCCACTCCTTCTGGCCTGCAGTTTCTCTTAAGAAATCATCTCACAGTCTTATGGGAGCTCCCTTTCAGGTAACTAACTGCTTTTCTCTAGCTGCATTTTAATTATGATGTATCTTAGTGTGGACCTCTTTGGGATCATCTTGTTTGGGATTCTCTGTACTTCCTGGTCTTATATGTCTATTTCCTTCATCAGGTTAGGTAAGTTTTCTGTCATTATTTTTTCAAATAGGTTTTCAATATCTTGCTTTCTCTTTTCTTCTTCCAGCAGCCCCGTGCTGCAAATGCTAGTATGCTTGAGTTTGTCTCAGAGGTTCCTTACACTATCCTTATATTTTTGGATTCTTTTTGCTGTTCTGATTGGGTGTTTTTGCTTCCGTATATTCCAAATTGCTGATTTGATTCTCAGCTTCATGTACTCTACTGTTGATTCCTTGTAATTATCCTTCATTTCAGTTAATATATCCTTCATTTTTCATAGTTTCTCTGTCCTCACTAAATTCCTTGAGCATCCTCATAACCATTGTTTTGGACTCTGTATCTGATAGTTTGCTTGCCTCCATTTCATTTAGTTCTTTTCCTGGAGACTTCTCTTCTTCTTTCATTTGGGCACATTTTGGCTGCTTCTCTCTGTTTGTTTCCATGTATTAGGTAGAGCTGCTATGGCTCCTGAACTTGGTAGAGTGTCTGAGTGTAGTGGGTGTCCTGTGGGGCCCAGTGTCACAGCTCTCTTAGTCACCTCAGCTGGGTGCGCCAGTGTGGCCCTGTGTGGGCTGTGAGCACTGTTCTGTTGTAGTTCAGCTTTGATTACTGTTGATATCACTGGAAGGGATTGACACCCCCCCCCCCCGTAGGCCAATCAGCTGCAAGGACCACCTGTGATTAGAGTGGAGGAGTTGCTACGCAGGTGTCAACCCGACAGAGCAAGTCTTGAGGTTTGGTGCTCACTGAGTCTGCCCTGCTGGGGCCACGTGGAATGAGCTACAAAGCAATCTGCAGGTATGTAGCTGCTACTTGTGCTGGGCTTAGCGGTGCCCAGGAGGGGCCAAGCTATGAACGAAGGCCTGGGGCCACTTACAAAGAGGTACAGGGTATGCAGAGGCCAGATGCTGCTTGTTTGGGAGATTTGAGGAAAGTGCGAAGCATGAGGCAAGAGAGGCCACGTGTATGGAAAAAACACTGGAAACAACTTGGTGGGCCTGCAAGCTGTGTGGTGCGGGGCCTCAGGGAATCAGGTTGATGGAAACAGATATGATGCCACCCTGCTGGCTCTGTATTTTTTTTTGGGGGGGAGGGCATTTCAGAAAAGGAACAATGGCCTCTGACAGCACTTTTAACTGGCAGAAAGCTGCCCTCCAAGTTCTTGCCCTGATACCAGAAAATCCAGTTCCTCTATGTTTGTCCCTGGTTCCTTTCATGCTGCTGTCCCAGTACTGGATCTCAGAGGAAGTGAGTCGGGGTAAGTCCATGCACAGGGCCTCAAACAGGAGCTGCCTGGGACTCCTACAGCTCTTTGTCTCACTCAGCCACAATCCCCACTGGCTTTTACAGCCAGAAGTTATAGAGACGTTTCTTCCTGGCTCTGGAACCCTGGGCTGGGAGGCCTGGTGTGGGGCTGGGACCCTTGCTTCTCAGGAAGGAAACTGCATAGGCAAGATATCCTTCCCGAATTTAAACTGTCACATAGGGCCCTGGCCAGTTTGCTCAGTGGTAGAGCGTCGGCCCAGTGTGTGGAAGTCCTGGGTTCGATTCCTGGTCAGGGCACAGAGGAGAAGTCCCCATCTGCTTCTCCACCATTCCCCCTCTTCTTTCTCTCTGTCTCTCTCTTCCCCTCCTGCAGCCAAGGCTCCAGGGGAGCAAAGTTGGTCCGGATGCTGAGGATGGCTCCATGGCCTCCTCCTCAGGTGCTAGAATGGCTCCGGCCACAACGAAGCAATGCCCCAGATGGGCAGAGCATCGCCCCCTAGAGGGCTTGCAGGGTGGATCCCGGTCAGGTGCATGCGGGAGTCTGTCTCTCTGCCTCCCCACTTCTCACTTCAGAAAAATACAAAAATTAAAAAATAAAATAAATAAAAATAAATGTCACATAGGTGTGGGACCAGCCCATTCCACATCACCACCCCTCCTACCAGTCTTGATGTGGCTTTTTTTTTCTTTGAAGACTTTATTTATTCATTTTTGGAGAGGGGAGAGAGAGAGAGAGAGAGAGGAGGAAGCATAACTTCCATAAGTGCCTTGACCAGGCAAACCCAGGGTTTCAAACTGGTGACCCCAGTGTTCCAGGTCAACACTTTATCCACTGCGCCACCACAGGTCAGGCTTGATGTGGCTTCTTTTTAAATTCTCTAGTTGTAGGACTTCCATTCAGCTAGATTTCAGTAGTTCTGAATGTTGGTTCTTCCATAGTTTAGTTGTAATTTTGATGTGGTTGTAAGAGGATTTTTAAGTGCTGTGTTTACCCAGGCCACCATCTTGACCAGAAGTCAATATTTTTAATATTGTGGACAAAAAAAGGGGTCACATACTAAAGCTGACAAGCTAAGGGATGCCTCCATGGGGTGGAGGGCACTTACAGACTCAGAGAGCTAAAGTAACCACACAGGATGGTCTGAGATAAAAACTTCCTAACTAAAAGCAAGTCATGGCCCTTGCCGTAGGCTCAGTGTGTGGAAGTCCCTGGTTTGATTCCTGGCCAGGGCATACAGGAGAAGCGCCCATCTGCTTCTCCACCCTTCTCCCTCTCCTTTGTCTCTCTCTTCCCCTCCTGTAGCCAAGGCTCCATTGGAGCAAAGTTGGCCCAGGTGCTAAGGATGGCTCCATGGCCTCCGCCTCAGGTGCTAGAATGGCTCCAGTTGCAATGGAGCAACGCTCCAGATGGGCAGAGCATTGCCCCCTAGTGGGCATGCTGGGTGGATCTATGTCGGGCGCATGTAGGAGTCTGTCTCCCTGCTTCCCCACTTCTTACTTCAAAAAAAAAAAATAGTGAGTCATGGCAGGTAGTCATGTTCTCTGCCAGTATCGTCCCTGACAAAGGTTAATATTTATGCTAATGTAGCCTGTCTACTGTCTTTTTGCATCTAAGATAACATACCTTTGGGATGCCTGAGTAAGCCTCCCTTTCTTTCAGACCCCTCAGGGCACAGTCTCCCACCAGAGCATGAGACCACAGAACCCCTCGTTGTTACCTTGTTGCCCAAATACCATCTTTATGCATTGTAAATGTTGTTAATTGTTCCACCAATGCAAAAGAATTACGTGTCTCTCCATTTTATTCTTTATCCAATCTCAAGAGATTTCCTGCTTTGCTTTCTTGGGCCTCTACAATCTACCACCAATGAGTTTCACGTAACCCTCCTTACACTTCCTCTGATTGTAATGTATAAAATAAACTGCAAAACTGCCATTCTCCAGAGCATTTTCTCAATCTCTTGAGATTCTGCTTCCCAGCAATTGTCAGTTTGGCTCAAATAAACTCATAAAAATTATCTACAGGTTTGTATGTTTCTTACATTGTCAATACAGGGGGTCCTCAGGTTATAACAGTCTCGACATACGATGTTTTAAGTTTATGACGCTCATTCCCATAAAAACTTTGAAAAATTGAGATGTGTTTTAGCTTACACTGTTAGCACCCTACTCACGGACTGTGGGTGAACTAGTTTGGTTGAGCGCGGTGGAAGAATACGCAGTAACATGGCATATGAGTGAGGGAGTACACTAGTATGCTTTCCCTCGCCATTTTGGACTGTTAAAAGTCCAAGTGTTCCATTTGGGTTGCTTTGTTTGGCAACTTTTGGCCCTTATCATGGCTCCTAAATAAAAGTCAGAGCTACTGGCATCACTTGGAGCTATCTGCTGAGGACCTCATTCAGCTGGAGAAGAAGCTGACTGAAGAGGAAGAGATAGAAACCCCAGAACCCAAGAGATTTACTACCAAGGCTTTGGCAGGAGGTTTTTCTATGGTAGAGGATGGGTTGGCAAAATTTCAGGCTGAGGACCCCAGCGATGACAGATTCAGTAAGGTCTACAGAGCTGTTACAGATGCCTTGCAATGCTATAGGCAGATTTTGTAAGAGAAAAAGTCATCGACCTTCCAGGCTAGCCTGGGATAATTCTTTAAGAAGGTAGAGAGGCCAGCAACAGATCCTGTACCCTCTACATCAGCTGCTTCTCCAGAGCAGGTAGAATCCGGTAGTACAGGTAGAATCACCTCCATCATCTTCTGCATGTCCTTAGGCAATCCTGACTCACCTGACCCAGTATCTCCAGCACCTTCTGCAGGTTCTCCTGCCTCTCCAGCTTCCTCCTCCCAACAGGCCCCTCTCTCCCACCTTGCAATGCCCCTTCCAGTGTGCAAGCCAACCACAGGAATGAGGTAAGGAATTTTTTTTACACTCATTTTTTGTCTTTTTTTCCCTGTTATTACAGTACAGTGTACAGTACAATATATTTATGTCCTTTTCTTTTTTCTGTGGCTTAGTTGTGTCTTTATGTTTTAGATTATGATTTTACAACTGTATCAGGATGGGTAAGTGACTTAGGCTAGGGTGTGTTTCGACTTACACCAAAATTCAGGTTACATCGAGGACCCCCTGTATTTAGAAAAAGAAAATGTACCGGTCTGAAAAATATGAACCTAAGGAGATTGTATAAAAGTACTGACGGTGGTCAAGATAGACACGTCTGCACAGGTCTGCGGCAATAGTAGGCGCATGCACTTACAAGATGTAGGACTGCAAGGGGGACTTTTCCTCTACCCTTTTAGGTTTAGTGGCTGGGTCTACAAATTAAACTGACAGAAAACAGGTGAGCAGAATAAAAGGCTTATTTTGGATGCACGCGGGGGCTTCACAGAGAGGACGTGAAAACCCAAAGGGGCAGTTAGACCAGGAGCTTATATATGTATATATCACTTTAACAAAAGGTGATAAATTGTCGAGGAGTGTCTAGATAAGGGAAAGGGGTTTGAGCTTCTAGGGGCACAAAACCGTGGAAGGTAAGTACGTGGGGAAACTGATGGAAGACAAGGGTTGTTTTGGTAAGGTGCTTATGCAAACTCAAGTCAGTGCTGTCCCCACTGACAGAGTAATTTCTGGTGATTGGTTTTTCCTCTTCTGATACAGGAGGGGGGGCAACTTTACAAATGAAAATTTATGTCACCTTTATAAAGGAAACTTTATGCCCTGTTTTTTGTCAGAAAGGAAGAGGGTAGAGCTGTCCTCCTGTGTCTGCTGTTTCTTAATTGCCTTTAGCTCAAAAATAATCCTTATGCTAAAATGGTGTATTCTGAATGGGGTATCTTCTGATTCCCTTCAGAGCTGTATCATGTTGCGTGGTTGCCTACACATTTCCCTGGTACTATGTTAGTTCAGAAGACATATCAAAACCACACTTCCCCACTGTATTCAAGATTTAGAAGTACAATGAGAGTTTAAGGATTAAATGCTTCACTGTAACATTCAGTTCATAAAGCAGCAGTATTACTCACTTCTGGTGTTTGAACAGCTGAATTCCATATAACTGGTCTCTGAAGAAATACCACCTGCTTTGTAGCCAAATTCCCTTCGCTGTGAATGAAAACAACAGTATTAGTATTTGTGCATTAGTAATTCTCTAGATTTCACACTTGGCTAAAATGTTTCTTTGTAAAATAATCTCCTGATCGAAAAATAATTAAGACATAATTTTATATAAGTTGCAGCTAGAAAAACAAAGGGATAAATTCCTAAAAAACTAAATATGGTCATTACGAACGAATATTTTAATGTTTAAAAGTTGTAACCTCACCATGCTAACATGATTATTTTCATCTCTTTGTTCCCTTCTAGTCTTTATCAACATAATGTATTTCTGCATGTCTGTGTTCTGGGCTTTTCACCTAACACTCTTTCCTTGTTTGTACACCATGGTCATATTCTCTGGTTTTTTTTTTTTTTCTTTGGACAGAGACAGAGTCAGAGAGAGGGACAGATAGACAGGAAGGGAGAGAGATGAGAAGCATCAATTCTTTGTTGCAGCTCCTTAGTTTTTCAGTGATTGCTTTCTCATATGTGCCTTGACTGGGGGTAGGAGGGTGGGGTGATGGGCTACAGTAGAGTGAAGGACCCCTTGCTCAAACCAGGGGACCTTAGGCCTCAAGCCAGAGACAATGGGGTCATGTCTATGATACCATGCTCAAGCCAACGACCCCTCGCTCAAGCTGGTGAGCCCATAAGCCAGATAAGCCCACGCTCAAGCCAGAGACCTCAGGGCTTCGAACCCGGGTCCTCCATGTCCCAGTCTGATACTTTATCCACTGTGTCACCACCTGGTCAGGCCATGGTCTATTCTTATTAGGTGCATAGCATCTCAAAAACTTAAGATACCAAAATGTTCTAATTCTTTCCTTTATTATTGAAAAATGAGGTGGTTTTCAGTTTTCTGCTAATTATAAATAAAGCTACTATAGAAATATGTATAGTTTTCTTATTTCTATTACTCAAGAAACATGTATATAGTCTTCCTATTCTTATGACTCAAGGAAATGTTGAGATAAATTCTTAGGAATGGTGGGATTATTAAGTCAAAAGTGTATAATTTAAACTTTTTGTATACATTGTCAAATTTGCCTTTGAAAAAGAAGAGACTAATTTGGGCTGCCACATGTGAGAATGTTTTATGTAGATTTTCAGCTGAGGGAATTGAGCCACAGTTAGTTTTCTTTTCAGATGCTCCTTTGTGGGCAGCTACTCAGTATTCTCCTTATTTAACTACCATCATGGCAAATTACCCTTTGCCAAAGGCTCCTTGGGGTTTGGATTTCTCTGAAATGTTTTTCACAGAGTCTCCATGGATTTTTGGGGACGAGTGTCTGTATCTAATGTTGCTCAGTTACGACTTTTATTATGCAAAAATCCCAAACAAAACCACACTATTAGCTGCATTTTATGCTGAGCTCTTTTTCTGGAAAACACTGTGACATTGAAACTCTGTCTCTTAGAGATATATGTCACCTCCACACATTTGAGCATCCCAAACTTACTGATACTGTTGAATTTTGAGAAGCAAGCAAATCTTCCAAGGTAGTCATGGGAGACGGCTTCTTTTTCATTTTTATTTATCTATTAAATCTTTTTCGACTTCATTATTATTTTATTTAAATTTTTTTAAAGTTATTGATTGATTTTAGTGAGAAAGGAAGAGAGAGAGGGAGAGAGAGAGACAGGAACACCAATCTGTTCCTTTATGCGCTCTGACCAGGGATGGAACCAGCAATCTCTGCACTTTAAGATGATGCTCTAACCAATGAGCTATGCAACCAGGGCTCATTTATTTTTTTAAACGATTGATTTTAATCTAATCTCATTTTAGTTTTACCTTAGAAGAAAAGACAGTATAAAAATATATCGTAATTTTGGAACAACTGAAATCATCAGGAGACCTCAGTTATGCTGTTGGCATACAGGGAAGGGACTAGCAGCATACAGAATGGCCTGGTCTGAGTTTGGAAGGCCCAAGTAAACTCGGAAAGGAACCAGAAGTTGCTTTGGAACTGGAAGTTTCTGGGTTCAAATCTTGACTCTACCATAGCACTTACTAGCTGATGCCTCTAGCAAAGTCCTTTAATTTTTTGACTTTCCTTTGCATCAGGGACCTTGTGAAGGATAAATAAGTCCACGTCCATGAAGACCCTCCACTGTGTCAGCCACTGGAAGGAGCACAACAGACATAATTTCATTCCTCTTCCTCCATTCACTCAATGAGAGGCGGGGTGGAGTTAACAGGGAAGGAATAGTCTCAGAAGCAAGAATGGAAAAGCTGAGGGGAAGGTTACATGAGAATAGAGAAGAGGTTTCTGGGTAACATTCTAGGTGTGTGATCCACTCTGAGAATCACATGGGGGAACAAAGGCCTAGAACTATCCAAACATGAGAAGGAAAGATCATGTTTGAATGTAAGAATTCTTCTTCTTGACTAAAAAGCAGGAGAATGTCAGGGTCAGGACTGTGGGGGAGGCTGGTGGGATTACCGGATGGGGCGAGTCTGAGTACACTACATCCTAGTTTGCTCTAGAGCAGGCTTCTCTAACTTTACTAACAGGGCAGACAGTGAATGTAGGGACAATCTCTTAGAGGCAGACTATCCTAGGACAGACTCCAGATGCCCAGATAAGACTCTGAAGGTCAGCAGCTTCCCATCTCTTGGGAGGTCCTCACAGCCAGATCTTCAATTTGAAATATGTCTGAGACCTCTGTGTCCCTGGTGTTCTGAGGGCCATTCTGATTTAAAATAGGTCTGAAGCCTTGCAGAGTGACAACTGTTTGTCAGGGCAAGTGAGTCAGTCCCTCACAGTCTCCGAGGCTCCTGAGGTCATTGTATGTACTGAGCTGAGATAGAATAAGGGGTGGGGAGTGGCAAAAGCACATTTACAATTGTAAGTATGCAAAACAGAGTTTATTCTTGCATTATTATTTATTAATTATTGTCTTGTTTTCCATATGAACAGCTGTAAACCTATCTTGGCCTCACCCTGTATTTTCCCGGTAGCACAAACTTCTGAAAGAGTTTGGTGAAGTCATTATGGGACCAGAGAGTGCTTCGAATGCCCTGGATGCCCTCAGAGGTCAGGGCCTGTATTACCTTTCCTACAGAAATTATCCAAGAAGTGCTAGATGTGGGAGGAAAAACAGTTCGACCAGTTCAACAGCTTCCCGCTACAAATGTCAGGACACATCACGTTCCCGTGATGCACTTGTCAGAGAGGCAGTCGGCTGTGAGGGAAACGGCATATATGGCTTCAGAGGCAGACAGACTATTCTGGGTTTGTATCCCAGCTCTGCTGTTTACTAGCTGTGTGACACAGAGCTAGTCACCCCATCTTTCTGAGCCTCCTGTTTCTTTTCTGTAAAGGAGATGATTGTACTGATATTGGTGAGTCGGTAGATGCAGTTTTTTGCACACACCCTGAGCATAGTAGATACTCAAAAAAATGTTTCCTCCTCCCTGCCTTCTCTTCTATGTGTTTCATAAGGAAACAAAAAGAAGTCACTTAAGGAAGAGGGTTTTGCAGTGGTATTAATAGACTACCAAGTAAAAGCCTGGCTTCCCAATAACAGGAGATCTCATGGACTAAACTAAGAAAAGTACTTTATCTTGCGTAGTACTTTTGGTGTACTGTGTACTTTCCATGTAAGTGAGCACATTTGTTTCTCATGATAGTCCTTTAAGGTGTGCAGAGAAGACATTTTTTTCACATTTTGTGGATAAGGAAATTGATACCCAGAGTTTTTAAGAGTTTTGTCTTGGTCACCTCTAGTTCTCACCCCTTTCTACAACACCTCACTGTCTCGATAGCGAGTCAGTAAAGCCCTGACTATGGAGAAGAGTGGTCTAGTTTAAGTCCATTCTGATTAGAAGACTTTATAATAAATGGATGTGTAGACTCTTTTGCAAAGTCCAGATTATTTATTTATTAATATTTTATTGTTGAATTTTAATTTATTAATACATTTTACTTATTTATTAATACTTTATTTGTTATTAAACTTTATAATAAATGGACGTGTAGACTATTTTGCAAAGTCCAGATTATTTATTTATTAGTAAATAAAGCATATAGCAAATTTAGCATTTCCGTTTATGGGTTGTAGAGTAGAAAAATGAAAATAAAAACAAGTGTTCATTTTTTCTGGGCCAATTCGACTATTTAAATAAACTGTACAGGTCATGGTGTTGGTATGGCCAAAGGAAGGAGTTCATGACCTGTGGCATTCAAGTTCCATGTAAAAGATGAATCACTGAAAGTTTCACACACAACCTTCACAGACCTGTTCTCCTCACTGATGTCCTCTGCCATATTTACCTGCCTCACACTCAGCTCTTTTTTCATTGATTCCTCAAGGAGACTTTTTAGATATTTCCCCCTCATTTCTCTTCCCTTCCCCTTAAATTTTAATACCTAAGATATGCTGTGTATCTGTTTATGTACTATGTTGGAGGACCACAACCATTTTATTATTTATTTATTTATTTATTTATTTTAGGTGAGGAGAGGGGAAATAGTGAGGCAGACTCCTGCATGAGCCTCAACCAGGATCCACCTGCAACCCCATCTGAGGCTGATGCTCAAGTACTGAGCTATTTTTAGTGCCTGAAGCTGATGAGCTTCAATGGAGCTATCCTCAGCACCTGGGCTGTGCTCAAATCAATTGAGCCACTGGCTGGCTTCAGGAGGGGAAAAGGGAGAGAAGGAGGGGTGGGGGGAAGCAGATGGTTGCTTCTCCTGTGTGCCCTGATTGGGAATCAAACCATACGCTGGGCCAACACTCTATCCACTGAGCCACGAGCCAGGTCCCACAAACCATTTTAATATCTAAGATTTTTCTCAGCCCAGCGTAACTAATTTTTGCCCCCTGGGGTAATAATATTCCCCTTATTGAGAACACATGCTCTAGACCTCCACTGCAGGGCTCATGGTCTGTTCTGCATTAGTTATTTGTGACTGTTTTCTCTCCAAGCAGATTATGAATTCTTGGAAACCTAAGTCTGTCCCAAGAGTGGGTAATATATTACCTGTACATACCAGGCCCTCAATAAATATTTGAGTTGAACTAAAGGAATATTCTGTTTAAAATAAAATGCAAGAGTATAATCAGGTTGAATACAACTGAGCTGTTTCAAATGAGTGATTTATCTGAAACTGCTTGGTCACTTTTGAAATAAAAATATTCCTTTAAAAAGTGTTCAGTTATGGTTCAAAATCCACTGGACTAGAACTAGAGGAAACAGAATCGTTATGTTAATTTGTATTTTATAATGATTTTTGCTTCATCTTGTATCTTAATTAATTGCTATGATTTAATGAGTATAACTTGGAAATTAAATATGAAATAAAAATTAACTTTTTAAAAGAAAAATTATAAAATTAAATTTTAGCTCGCAGCTTTGTAGCCAGCTATGTGTTTCTTCACCTACCTATGACCCTAATTTATTTCTCAGGAACTAGTATGTGTGTGAAAGACACAAAAGGGCACTACCACAATTTAACTCCTCCCAACCCTTCTCCCTGACAAAATGTGAAAAATTTAAGGTCACATGAGGAAGAATGATTACTGGAAGTATATGTAACAGACAAATTGACGTTTTTCTTTTTTTAAAGTGGCCTTTTCAAAATGCTGCTCACTGCAAAATTACTGTGTGTAGAGGTCACAGTGGAATTGCACAATGCTGTTTGCATAGAAGAAGTTCAATCAGAAAGGGAAGAGAAGCGCATGAAAAGGGCCAAACATGAAATCCTAACCTCTCCCCCGTCTGTGTAAATATGCAACTTCTGCTCTGGCTGTCACTTGAGGGTTGAGAGGAAATGATTGATCCACTTAAGTGTCTCAAATAACCACAGGGACTTCTGGCGCTTCTGGGCTGTGGGGACCACAGGGCGGTGGAGCATTTTTTGTCAGGGCTGCAAAAAATGGAAGAGGGGAGTGGGTGTGACATCAATGAGAAGATCATTTTCTCTCTCTGTTATTCATACCTTGTCCTTAAGGACCAGACTTCATATTCTCAGTGAAGTATCACTTGATTTTAACATTCTTTCTCTCCTTTTCTGTCCTAATGTAGGTTATAATTCAGTGGTTGTGAAAGTGCATTAGAATCACCTTGGATTCTTGTTAAAATGCACATTCCTGCCCCCCCATTATTATTTGGAGTGAGCGGGGTGATGCAGTCTTGAGGTAGTCAAACAGAGGGAACTTGGGCTCCCACTTCCATTTTCTCCCCGTGACTAGTTTAAGGTCAGCAATATTAGCTGCTAGCGCAGGTGATTTGATCCTCCACCAGATTTGTCCTATAGAGATTGTCAATATTCACCTTAATTTATTTATATAATTATATAGTGATAATGATTAAGAAGGGATTCTGACAAGTTTTCAGGGCTAACAACAATAATCTTGGAATAATGTAGTGATATCAGATTACCACATTGTGACATTTCCATGGTAACTTTAAACTTTGGTGGTGTGATATTGCCTAGGGGGTTATAAAGCAACAACCTTGACTAGAAACACACTGAGAAAATACCTTACTGCTATCTGATGACAGGATATATTTGAGTAATGAAAGCAATACAAGGAAAATACCTTATGAATAGACCATTGAAGTTATGGCTTAGGTAACAGAAGAAAAAAGTTGAAATTATTTAAGACCTGATTGTACATGAGACAAAACTACTTAAGGAAGAAAGTTTTCACGGTAGTGGTGCTAAGCTATGGTTTCAGATGTGCGGGCTCCAAAAGAAAGAGCATGACAGATACTCGTTTTTCTGGGTGTGAGCATACATGTAAGGATATATCTTTATAGGGTGGTTATTTATTTCTGTTTTTTCTGGCTTGTAATTCTCAGTGCTGATTTTGGATGGAGTGAACTACACTATTCACATTTTCTGAAATATCATGATTTAGGACAGGTCGAGTTATCCTTCCCAGTTGGTTTCAACTTCTGAGGGACTTTGGCTCTGCTAAAGGATTAGGTCCCATATAATATCTCTGATTTATTAGCCTCATATGCATAGGCCCTGCATAGATACTTTACATATATTATCTCATTTAATATATTATCATGACAGTCCAGTAGAGTAGATATTTATTGTACCATTTTACCAGATGAGAAAACTGAGACCTAAAGAGGTTAGGTGACTTCCCAAAATTATACAGCTAGTTAATGGTGAAACTAATTAAAATGAAATTTGTGTAACTCTAAGCCTGGACCATTATTCTAGTTTCAGAGACGAAAAAGTTTCAGGTTCTATTGCCCACCTGGATCAAGATGAATTGTATGTAATATTTTTCTTTATATAAAGATGACATGGCTGACAGTACTGTCTTTGTGTGCACTGAAGCAGCTAAGACTGGCATGTGACAGTCACAGGGACAGCATATTTGATTAAGACTCAAAAGACAGAGTATGAACAGGTTTAACCAACAATATTTGTTACCACATCACAATATACCTTTACCATAATCCTATATTGTCTACCTTGCAGGCACTTGGAAGGACCCAGTGTACAAAAGGTAAAGGAACAAAGTAAACATCAATATTGCAAAATGTTCCTGGTATATGAAAGAAAAGCAGACACTCTGTGTTCTAGTGTACCTTGTTGCATAAGGGCAATTACTGTTAAAATACATTTTTCTACTACCTTCTCTCCGGGGTCAGCGGCACTTTTCCTAAATGGGCTCTGCTCAATAGTGATGCTGCTTCTAAGTCTCATCACTGCTTGAAGGTTCCATCTAACTTTGACAGTCCATATTCTCTTATTTTTAATAGTCCGATGGAACCTACAGACTAAAGTACTTCCTAGCCCTTGATTGGTTACTAATTATACTACACAACACAGAAACTTGACCTGCCTCAACCTGAATGCAGGCCCTTGGCTAGGTATTGAATGTAAGTTTAGCCAACCGTGAGCTCCTTCAGGGCAGATACTCTGTAGAGCTTCCACATCATTTTATCAACTGATTGATTCTTTGATTTTTAACACAGATTATTATTATTTTTTTAAATCACAGAATAAACATATTTCTTATAAAAAGTCAAATCATAGGAAACATATAAAGACCAGGTAAAAATCCCCTTTCCTCTCCATAATCCCAAGAGCTAGCCACTTACTAGAATTTGCTATGTAGCCTTTCAGAGTTTTGCTAGATATGTTCAAAATGTATAAACTTAAAAAAATTGGGATTGTGCTATATTAATGCCCCCAAACCATTTTTTTTAAAAAAACAGCAATTATCAACAGAGAATTCTATGAATTACATTCTCATTTTTTTAAAAAATCAGCTTCATTTTATTCAATTTTATGGAAAGTCCATAATTCATTTAAATAGTTTCTATTGATCGACACTTATACCATGTCCAGTGTTTCACTGCTCCAGTCAGAAGTTTAATGAGCAGCCCAGCACAAGCTCCTTTGCTATTTTAATTATACACAAAGATGTGCCTGGTGTGTCCATAGAACCTTGCTGGAGGAGAGGGGCGCAGGGAACTAGTGTGCTGGGGGGCAGTGGTGCCATCTCGGCACCAACAACTATAAACAGCCACTCCCCATTCAAGTGGAGTGCCTTACCCCTGGGGACAGCCTGTGACCTTACACAGTCTGTCATGCAGGACCAGGTGGTAAGCCATGTGTGGCTCCAGGCCCCTCCACCTTCCCCCTTTACATGTGAGACCTCTTCTTTCCCACCAATGGTCTTTGTCCTGTCCTCATTCCCAAACCAGCAGGAAGCAGGTGATGCAGACAGAGTTCAGGGCACGGTTCCTGGCTTCGCATGAGCTTGCCCTCCAAACTAGTGCCCGACCAGTCACCCACATCTCCACACCCCTTCAGGAAAGAGTTAGACTCATGAGTATATATTAGCATGTGAGAGAGACAGAGACAGAAGGAGGGACAGAGATGAGAAGCATCAGCTCATAGTTGCGGCACCTTAGTTGTTCATTAGTTGCTTCTCATAGGTGCCTTGAACAGGGGGCTCCAGCCCAGGCAGTGACTCCTTGCTCAAGCAAGCCAGAAACCTTGGGCTCAAACCAGTAACATTTAGGCTCAAGCCAGTGATCTTAGGGCTCATGCCAGTGACCATGGGGTCATGTCTAAGATTCCACTCTCAAGCCAGCAACCTTGGGTTTTGAACCTGGGTCTTCAGCATCCCAGGTTGATGCTCTATCCACTGTGCCACTGCCTGGTCAGGCGGTTAATATGTTTTTTATTGGGGATATAGGGGCACGAAACCCTCAGAACACAGTGAGCACTTTTAGGAAGGGTTAACTGTAACGAGCCAATTGACACTCTAAATCAGTGGTTCTTAACCTTTTTGAGGTACCGAACCCACCAGTTTCATATGCGCATTCACCGAACCCTTCTTTAGTGATAAATAAAATATGATTTTTTTTCCCAAATTCAAGACATAGGTATATGTTATTTTACTGGTGCACAAAATGAGCCGTGCATAAACATCACCTTGCTCAAACAACAAAACCAACAAAGTGCATAAACTCACAACAAATTACGGTATTATTTTATTCTGGCCTCCGCGGCAGCGGCTTCTCCGAACCGCTGAGACCGACTCATCGAACCCCTTGGGTTCGATAGAACCCAGGTTAAGAACCACTGCTTTAAATTATACACCTACAAGAGTCTCCAAAAAGTGGTTAGAAGGCCAAATGTATACATTCTGAGGAAGTCTGGGCAGTGGGCTAGCTAGACTGCGCAGGGGACTAGTGTGCTGGGGGGCAGTAGTGCCATCTGGGCATCAACAACTATAAACAGCCACTCCCCATTTAAGTGGAGTGCCTTACCCCTGGGGACATTCTGAGGAAGTCTGGGCAGTGGGCTAGCTAGACCAATGGCTTGGCAGATGGACAGTGAGGGGTAGTAGAAAAGGTGGGAACAGATGTTCCTTTCTCACTCCTGAAAAGTTCATCAGATGCTAATAAGCTTCAGGAGCTTGTGAGATAGACCCATAGGTTCCGCCCTCAAGGCTTCTGAGCATCCCGTGGGGTGGGCTCCCAGGTGATTCATATTGCTAGCTCTGAAGACAAAGTCCTGAGAATTACTGCTGTACTGTGATCTGACAGGTATGTCACAGGTTTTAGAAAAATAGGAAATACCGCTTCGGGGAGTGGTCACTCACAGTCTGAGAGGTTACCAATGGCCCTCTGAGAAGAAAAGCAGATGGATGGCTTTGCTTACTTCTAAGCCCTCCTTTTAAAACTTGGGCATGTTTACTCTGCACCCACCTGGACCTCTCTCCCCACCTGAAGAAGGTGTGGCTTCATTATAAAGCCATGTCAATCAAATGTTTTTAAAGGTTGTGGGGACCTTGGGACACTGGTAAATTGCTAAGCTGGGTGAACCAGAGAAGGCGAGGAGGGCAGAGGAGGCTTCCTTAGCTACATGTGACAGTTGTACAGAATGTTAAGCCACCATTGATCCTGCTAGAAGGGAAGGCCCAGGTGGCACTGTGCTGTCCTCTGCAGGAAGTCACTGGCCCAGACAGGGCAGCCCTGCAGGCAAATCATTTTCCCGATGCCAACTAGGGCAGAGGGACATCTCTGAGTCCAAGGGATAGGAAAGCACTTTATATGGACGACTTAATTGGTCTCTCTCTCTAAAAAAGAAAAGTAGTACAATTAAATTTTCCTTCCCAGGAAAGGAAATAGGGAAAATCAGTAAAAGGAGGAAAGAAAAGTTGGCATTAGTGAAGTGTTGGCATTTTGGTTCTAAGACAGGCATTTGTTTTAGTGGAAACAGCTAACACGTCCGTGCTCCCGGGAAAACAAAGCCAGCACACTGCAGGGGGTGAATGGAGGCAGAGATGCCGCCCTCCTCCGCCCTGGCCGCTCAGGACCCCGTGCGGCTCTGACTCAGGCTGTGTGCTGTGTGAGGACAGCTTTGCACGTGCGGAACATAGAAGCAGGAGAATGAGGCTCTATCTACAGCAATATAAACCCCCCTGTTCACAGATCAATACTGACTCAATCTCCACTCTGGGGAAGAACCAGCATTCTGAGTTAGAAAAAAGGAATGCGATCTTCCAGGGGACGAGCGCTGCAGTTGGGAGGCAGTCTCCCGTGTCCCTGCTCTGGCTCTGCCATCGTGACCTTGTATACCCTTGGGAAGGACATGTAATAGCTTGTACATACATAACGCGAGGGAATTAGATTTGCTGATCTCCAAGGTCCATGAAATCAGATTAGGAGTTCAGTGAAGTGCTTTTTTTTTTTTCTTATATGAATTTATTAGGGTGACTCTAGTTAACATAATTATGCAGGTTTCAGGTGCTCAAGTGTACAACATGTTATCTGTACACTGTATTGTGTTCATCCCCAAGTCTTTGTCCATCACTATTTATGCCTCCCTGCCCTCTGAGATGCTTTCTGCAGGCACTAAATAGGCATGTGAAACTGAATTACCTAACAAATGAACTCTATTTTAGAATGAAAAGAGCATATGTAAGGCCACTTTGGCGTTACCTGTCGTGTCTCAGGATAGGTGTAGGCAACACGCTTGTCAGGAGCCACCCAAACTCGGCCAGAGTGTGCAGCAGAGGGCCGTAGTCCGTCTTGATTTCGCAGCCCTGCGTGAATAAGCATGGAAGCTCACAGGCTAATGGCAAGGACAGCCAGCTACACAGTGATCAGAATAAAGGGAGGTGGGCATGCTGAGGAGGGGAGTTTACACTCCATTAAGTACATTTTCACTTCAACGCAGTCCTCCTGGCCTGCATTTCCTGCTACCTGCTGCCTTCTAACCCCTGAGCCAAGTTAGAAACTCTGGGGATCAGAGTAGAGCGAGCTTTCCCATCTGTTCTCCAAAATTTGGGCTTTGTTGCCTTGGTCTTGTTCTGGCATCAAACACTGATAGGGGGTGGGGAGGTGGGAATCTGCTTCCTAGGTGGTTTGGATCCAAGTGGTTTACAGACCACACTTTCAGAAACACCTGTGTCTAAGGACTGGGAGCTGAGGACAAGAGTGGAGAGTGCGAACTGGGGACAGACAGGTAAGAGGAGTTTAGAATTGGTTTTGATTTTTTTTGAACTTAGAACTGGAATTGATTTTTACTTGGAGCTATACCTTTTCCCCCAGTCCTGTTTATTCCTCTCAATGGGAGTCCTGGTTTCTTTGAACAATGGGCTATGTCTCAAACCTTTGTAAGACCAGAAAGGCAAGAGTGCCCATGAAGGAGCATGTCAGTGCGGGCCTGGTACGCACACCGCAATGTACCTGCCCTAGGTCTGGACCCACGGTGCCAGCTTCTGAATTCAGAGGGCACAGCAGCAGCAGCGTCATCTCTCATTGCAAGGACAATGCTGTGTGTGCACGTTTGGCCTGAGACAGAGAACACTTTTTGGATATTTTTGCCTTTGATAGTTCACAAGGTAAGAAGTCAGTCCCATTGGTTGCTTGGAGATAAAATACTACTTATTGACTGAATTTTTTTTACTTTCACATAGTTGTCATGCCATTGTGCAAAGAGAAGCTCAGTGCCAGGGGCTTTGTTTAGGATTAGAACACTGATCTTTGGGAATACATTGCTATTTATGTATAGATGATTATTTTTGCTCTCTCGTAACAAAGTTGACATTGGGTAATGCAGTGTTCACAAACCTGGAAGAGCTTTGTTCATGCAGCACAAACTGTTAGAAGGACTTCACTGAGTTAGACAGGGAAGGTCTTTAACATGCAAAACTAAGCGAAAGTAAAGCTCAATTGTCAGAAAACTGCAGTTTACCTCGATAACAGTCCATTGTTCTACGACAATGGCATCATTTCCTTTCCTACCGGAACCTGGAAGGCCCGAGCCTTCTTCTTCATAGATGAAGAATCCTTCCAGAGATTTAGGCAAATGGTCCCCTGTGAGGAAAAGGATACAATTAAGAAGAGTTGTAAATACTAAGTGTTTCTTAAGATCATCTAAATCCTTAAATAACCCTTGTAGGAAGTAGAAAGAAAAACATATCCATTAATAAACACTTGTTATGGCTCAATCAATAACATCCTCTTTCTCTTTGAAGGTTATTTTTTTTTGCAAAGGTCAAGACAGTTTTATATTTCACTGAATAAACATCAAACTGTAAACATGAAAACTACAATAACAAAAACAAGATAAAATAATATGATATAGTGAGAGGCATGTAGATTTTCTAAGCCTGAAAAGCATCTGGGAATAACTTCACTTTGAATTTTGGTTTCTGATCTATACAGGGTGGGGCAAACGTAGGTTTACCATTGTTTGTACAAAAAATAATACAATAAATAACAACACAAGAATAAATTCTGTTTTACATACAACAGTAAACCTACTTTTGCCTCACCCTGTATGTTGTATGCATGTTAATTATACTATTAAGAGAACATCAAAAATGTTAATCCTTGAGATTTACAGATGTGATATTAAAACTAATATGAGGTAAGATTACTTCAAAAAAATATAAACACAGAACAATTCATTACTTCTATGATGCTTAAAAAAAATAGAATGGTAACCGGAAGATTCTAAACAGAAGTCATTGTCAAGAGAATTCCTGCTGGGAAGGAAGTTTTAAGGGAGGCCTCTCTGACATTTTCTTGAACAGCTGACAATAACCATCTGGCCAAAACTAAACTGATTTTATGGAAGTTCTTTTGTCTCCAATTTTGCAATAGGAGACAATTTTCCCATGGTCATATGTGGGTTAAACATTTTGGTTTTTATACGGCACAGTGTCACATCAAAGTTTCCCTGCTGGACAATTATCTAAATAACAAAGGCCTACAAAGTTTTCAAATGATCTACTATAATTAAATATAAAAAAGACAAAAATTATTTCAATATAATTTTTAGTTTTAATTTTTATTAACAGGCAAGCAAGTTTAGGAGAAAAATCATTATATCATTTTACCATCACTTACAGTTAAGGCAGAATATCATGAAGAATTTATGTAGTTCAGAGTAGTTTCCAAGAACCAGAAGAGTTTGATTCATTAGTTGGAAATGGTTTTCTAATTACAGTATATGCTCTATTCCCTTTAAATATACTGGTAACCATGACCAGAGGAATCAAATCTGTTCCTGATGCTCATTCGTGGCATCACTAAATCATCTTTAAAAATGTATATGACCTAAGTTCTTTTTTAGAATGGGGGCATGAATTTTAAAAATAATTATGTACTTTGAATACAATGTAGTTATTTATAATCTGTTTACTTTGGAATTATACAGTGTGAGAACCATAGGTTTTGTGTTTCTGTATCTGTTTTGTTGGTCTCAGAATTGAGTTTCCCTCGTACTTCCAAACTTCTTTTAGTTTGAAAGAAAGTATAGTAGACTCATATAATGCAATTATGAGAATGAAAAAGTAAAACTCACTGCTATGCAGCAACATGGATGCATTTCAGAGATAGTAAGTTGAGCAAAAGAAGCCAGATATAAAAGAGATAAAAGACTACATACTTATATTTCAACCTATGTGAAGTTCAAGAACAGGTAAAAATAATACTTACCTGAATAATGCTATCTCTGGGTGGGAGGATACTGACTGGGAAGGGTCACGAGGAGGCCCTTCCGGGATTTTGAAAATGTTTTATACTTTCTGCATTTTTTATTTTTGTTTTTGCATTTTGTTTCTTTTTCTTTCTCATTTACAGGGACAGAGATAGAGTCAGAGAGAGGGATAGATAGGGACAGACAGACAGGAACGAAGAGAGCTGAGAAGCATCAATGATCAGTTTTTCGTTGCCTTCGCAACACCTTAGTTGTTCATTGATTGCTCTCCCTCATGTGCCTTGACCGCGGGCCTTCAGCAGACCGAGCAACCCCTTGCTGGAGCCAGCGACCTTGTGTCCAAGCTGGCGAGCTTTCGCTCAAGCCAGGTGGATCCGCGCTCAAGTTGGCGACCTCGGGGTCTCGAACCTGGGTCTTCCGCATCCCAGTCCGACGCTCTATCCACTGCGCCACCGCCTGGTCAGGCTCTTTAGAGTCAGAGAGAGGGATAGATAGGGACAGACAGGAACGGAAAGAGATGAAAAGCATCAATTATTAGTTTTTCACGGCCGACGCAACACCTTAGTTGTTCATTGATTGCTTTCTCACATGTGCCTTGACAGCGGGCCTTCAGCAGACTGAGCAGCCCCTTGCTAGAGCCAGTGCGAGCTTTTGCTCAAGCCAGATGGCCCCGTACTCAAGCTGGCAAGCTCAGGGTCTCGAACCAGGGTCTTCCGCATCCCAGTCCGACGCTCTATCCACTGTGCCACGGCCTGGTCAGGCAGGCTCTTTTTTTTTTTAAAGAGAGAGAGAGAAAGACAGAGCGACAGAGACAGAGACAGAAACAGACAGGAAGAGAGAGATATGAGAAGCTTAGTTCATAGTTGTGACACTTTAGTTGTTCATTGATTGCTTCTCATATGTTTCTTGATTGGGAAGCTCCAGCTGAACCAGTGACCCCTTGCTCAAGCCAGTGACCTTGGGCCTCTAGCCAGCTACCTTTGGGCTAGAGCCAATGATCCCACACTCAAGTCAGTGACCCTGTGCTCAAGGTGGTAAGCCCATGTTCAAGCCAGAGGAACCCATGCTCAAGTGACCTCGGGGTTTTGAATCTGGATCCTCATTGTCTCAGGATGACATTGATGTATCTGGAAATGTTCTGTGTATTGAACAGCTGTACACATAAGATTAAAGCACTGTTTATATGTATGTCATACTTAAGTTAAAAAAACCAAGTCTATCCTTTTCACTTGACAGCTCCCCAGGACCCCTGGCTTAGGGCTCACGCCAGTCCCCAGAGCCAGACTCAGAGCCACAGAAGACACTAACTGGAGGGCGTACTTCTATCTTTTGAGAAATTCTCCTTAACAGAAGAGCAGCTAGGGAGGGTAGTAGGGAAGGTCTCGTGGGAGCAGTGACCATGTATGTGGGTGTTTAGTATGATGAATCTTCCAGGTAATGAGGTGAGGTGATAATTCTGAACAATTACTTAATAGCTGTCCCCGAACTGACTCACCTCTAACGCTACTTAGCCAAGAACTTCCCACCCAGTGTGCCTTGACTCATTTGTGTGCTAAGAACTGGATAGGGGTGTGCCAAGATACAGGGTGCCCCCTCCTGCCCAGAGCAGCTTTGTCCACTTAGACTGTGTGCCCCACAATACTACCATTTTCTATGTGTGCCTAATACAAAGAAGTTACAAAGCACTGACCCACTGCTTCTCAAAAATGTACCAATAGCAAAGGAAAGTACTCTTGTATCAATGAAGGATGGTCTCAAGTGATTCGTGGAAAGCATAAAGTTTCCTTAAAGTCTAATGTTGTATCTTAAAAATCCACACAAACTTTGCATTCTTTTC
This sequence comes from Rhynchonycteris naso, assembly GCA_037038555.1. Taxonomy (NCBI): domain Eukaryota; kingdom Metazoa; phylum Chordata; class Mammalia; order Chiroptera; family Emballonuridae; genus Rhynchonycteris; species Rhynchonycteris naso. Next base: position 36,536,077 of record CM072997.1, on the reverse strand, counting down.
AAATATATTCATATTGTGTAAAGAAGTAATGTTCTCCCCTCTGCCCTATTAAAGAAATATTAACCATCTAGGACGAGGTTTATTCTGTCAACTCCCGGGTACAAGACTGCATGTCCCAAGGGTACTGAGGCCCTGGTTTGAGAAGCACAAGCTTAAAGAGTTCCCAGGGAGTAGTTTATTTGGCCGGACATGCGATCTTCCACATTCATTTCAGCTAGCTACGATGCCGACTTTCCTGTAGATGTGAGGAGGGCACTATTCCATCTAGTAGTTTTGGTCCACCTGTCATTTCTGGCATGAAACTGCTCAGCGGTGGGCCCAGCACCCTCTCTGAGAAGCGGAGGGCAAGCACATATGGGAACTCTTATTCTGTGCTTCCTTCCTGAGTGTTGTGTCTCCCAAACGAATCTCAGCCTGTCTGCTTCTCCCACCTCCACCATCATGTCTGTGAGGACCACTGCAGCAGCCTCCCATGTCCACTCTTGCCTCTGTGATCCATTTCCCAAAATGAGGCCAAAGAGATTCTTTTAAAAATGCAGATCAGGTCATAACTCCTTCTTTAAATTTGTTTTCTTTTCAGTGAGAGAAACAGAGAGAGGGACAGATAGGGACAGACAGACAGGAACAGAGAGAGATGAGAAGCATCAACCATTAGTTTTTCATTGCCGTTGTGACACCTTAGTTGTTCATTGATTGCTCTCTCACATGTGCCTTGTCCGCGGGCCTTCAGCAGACCGAGCCACCCCTTGCTGGAGCCAGCGACCTTGGACTCAAGCTAGTGACCATGGGGTCATGTCTAGGATCCCACGCTTAAGCCGGCAACCTCGGGGTTTCGAACCTGGGTCCTCTGTGTCCCAGGCCAATGCTGTATCCACTGTACCACTGCCTGGTTATGCTCCTTCTTTAAATTTTTAAACAAATGATTTGAAATAAAAGTTCTGTTAGAATGGCAAATTGCTTAAGAGCACACACTCCACCCGGGTGCCCCCCCCTTCTAGTTGTGTGAACAGGGGCACAGTATTTAATAGCTCTGTGCCTCAGTTTCCTCATCTGTAAAAGGAGAATAATCATGCCTACCTCACAGCGTTGCTGTGGGAATTAAATGAATTAATAAATGTAAAGTGCTTAGAGCAATGTGGGCCCAGATACAAATACATGTTAACCCGTGTTGCATTACTTATATTGTAAGACTGCATGGAGGGGCTGCCGCTTACTTCTGCCACCTTGTCTGGAGCCATTCTCTCTCCAGCGACAGAGACCTCTTCCCAGGCTCTCTTTCCTGCCCCAGAGGCTTTGGACGTGTAGGGTCAATTCCTCTGACTAGAACTGTCCACCTCTGTCTACCTCTGGCTGGCTCCTTTCCAGCCTTGGTCTCAGTGAGATTGTTATCCTGTTAGATGGGGCGTCCTGAGCATCCTCTGAGTGGATGCTTCCTTGTTACTCTCATTACAATATCCTGTTGGGTAACATCCCAACACTTTTCTCAATTTTTAAGTTAAATATGTACGTTTTGATACCTGTTAGTGCCTGATGCCACATGTCTAGATCCTCGAGAGCAGAGAAGATGACCATTTTGCTCATTATTGTAAGCTCAGGGCCTGGCATATACATCTATGTGAAGTGAATAAACACATTTCAGTGTTATTACTCTACCCGCTCCCCATGCTGATACAGCCCCGCCAGATCCACACGAGCATTTTTACAGTGCTGAAGAGACTGAACTGAATATCAAGTGACGTCTGAAAAGAATTCATAAAGAACTAAAATGTAGCCTTAAGATGTGGGTATATACTGAAGCTGGGATGAAAAAGACTGTGCTCTGAGGATGATGGGGCTGGTGTGTGTGTGTGTGTGTGTGTGTGTATGTTTTGTACCAGTGGTTAGAGCTGCCCATCTCATTCCATGTTGGCTGCCCACTGAATCTCTCCTTGTTCTAGTCGGATCAAGTGTTTTGTCTTTGTTGGCTCAGCTGGGTTGGCTCTCCTGGGTCCACTGGAGGTTTGATCCCACTGTGCACGTTCTGGGTGACTGTGCAGTGCATCCAGCTGGGGGAGGCCCAGAAACGGAGAGGGCAGGCCCAGGGGCCAGGCCGTGAGAACCCTCAGGCTGTGGAACAGCAAGAGGGCTGCTTCCCAAGCAGAAAGCCTTTGTGGGCGGTGCAACAGGGAACTTCACTGACCTGACAATTTTCCACCATGACCCTGCCAAAGGAGGAAATGTCTTAAAAGTTCTTTTTCCTTTTCTGTTTCTGGAGGGAGGTATTTAATAAAATGAGACTTGTGGAGTAACATTCAAATTTCCGTGCAATGTCTGGTTTTGGACTTCTATTCCTTGTGTTGCACTGACTTCTGACAATATTATGGAAGAGGATGGCAGCAAGACAAAACAAAATATGCATTGTCCCCATGTTCTTTAGATGTCAGGCATCAACTATCCCAGAACAAAGCGACCAATTCAGCCCTGCTTCCTCTTGACTTGCCTCTAACAGTGACATAGGCATTGGTCACAATTTCCCCTCTGCAGCTTTCCTGTATACTCCCAGGAAAGTCCTGAGTGACACGCCCAGTTGCCAGACCCCACAGACAGAGGTTGCTTCTTAGGGGCTTGGCTGGGCCTGCAGCAGTGTAAAATGTCTAGGGACACATTCCAGGGCCACTGAGGAGAGGCTCTCCCTCTGGGCTCTCTAAATAGCTTCTGAGGCTTTAAGAACAAAAGCCCTACAGAGCCTCTTACTGCCAACTGCTGTGGCTAATTTTATTTTCATCGGGCAAATGCCTGAAAGAGATTGTGAAAGGAGTATTTTTCGTTTTTCCTTCAGCAGTTAGTCACAAACCAGAATTTGAAACGGCTCCAACTTAGACCCTTTGGAAGGAAAGATGTGGAGGTGGGGAGAGGAGGGAGAGAAATATGAGGCAGGAACAATCTCCAAATGGAAGATCCATACCAAAAGCACTGTCACTGTACATAATGAAAGAAAAGGAAAGAAGATTAACCCCAGAAAACAAACTCTGACAGTGGGTGGGCACTGTGGGAGCACTTGGCTCGTACTATAGAGCTTATGAAGTTCTCACAACAGTAAAGTAGGAGTATTTAAAAAAAATTTTAATTTAAGTATAGTTGATATACAATCTTATATAAGTTATATTAATTTCAGGTGTACAATATAGAGATTGAACATTTTTAACCTTACAACGTAATCACCCCACTAATTCTAGTGACAAACTTATCACAGTATAATTGACCATATCCCCCTTCGTCTTTTTCAACCCACCCCCTTCCTTCTGGTAACCATTCCTTTTGGTCTTTGTTTCTATGAGTTCAAGTAGTAGTGTTTTTATCCCCCTCTGCTAAAACTGGGGATCAGTGAGCTCAACTAACTTCTTCAGATCACACAGCTAATAAGTAGAAAATGTAGGATTTAAACCTGGGTCTCTCTGATCTTAAAGCCGATAGCTCTTCCGATCAGACCAACTTAGAAGTTTCCAACAACCAAAAAATACTAAAAAATATTTATTGAGCACCTGTTATGTGCCAAGCACTATTCAAGGGGCTGTATTTCTGGGTGCTTCAGTGGGCTTGACCTTTAATCTTGGTTCTAGTCAGAAGGATCTACCAGAATATGACTCTTGATGATTGAAAATATTCACCCAAAGTGTTTAGTTGTATTAGTGAAGTTATCACTAGACTGATTTAATGATAATAAACTTTATTGAGCTCTCATCTTATTTACTGTTTCTTTCTTTTCTCTATCCTCATTGAGTCAGGGTCCCAAATTATTGTGGTTTTCATCATCTCCATTCTTCCATGTTTCTTTTCAGTCTCCTTACTTTCTATTTTTCTTTTCTTTTAGCACTAATCTTTTTTTAAAAACACTTTCTATAGAAAGTCACTTTTGGAAAGTTTTGTTTGTTTGTCTTTTGCTTTTGTGGTATAGATGAGTGATTACAGATTCCATTGTAACTAAAAGAGAAAGGCTAGAGACAGATGAAAGAGAGGGGGAAGGCAGAAATAAATATGGAATCAACATCATTTTCTGAACCAAAAATTATTTTCCTAGACACAATATAGAAAGCGTCAGGTAGGTAGGCATCCAAAATTGGAATACTGTAACAAATTTGGATAGTAATTATCAAATGCTATTGTAAGCCTCCCGATTGGGTTGTAGTACATTATATTTCAAAAGTCCTACTTGTCAATCAAACAATGGTTTGTCAAGTCCTGACACAATCCAACAGCAAGCATTCCATTCAACAGGCTGGTTAAGCTTTTAAATTAAAGCTACATAGCTGTTGAAGAATTTGAATCTATTTCCTCGGGAATATATCTGACCTTTTAGCCACTGAACATGAGAGGCAAAAACATTTTTACCAACTCTAAGAAGGTCAAATTTTTCAGATATCAGTATATCATAACTTAAAACTTACCTTTAGATGTTTCCCAGCATACAAAAGAATCAATTAAAGACAAGCCTTGCTTATAATAAAATGTAGTTAATTCCAGCCAATCGGCATCAAGTGTACTAATGACAGAGCCTTTTCTTGTTATTTTCACTGACAGGATGCCTTCCTGATAGGTCCAGCAGGTTGATTCATCATCAAAAACATTGAAGACTATATACAACTTGTTATCTGAGGATGGGCATTCAGAAGGAAGAAAAAAAGAGAAAAACTCATTTCATTGAAAAGATTCTGAAATTATTTTTTATTAATCAAAAGCAATTTCAAACATACAAACAAGCAAAGAGAATAATAAAATTACCTACCACTCAGCTTTATAAAATATTAATACTATGCTATGTTTACTTCAAACTTTTATCAAGAAATTGAGAAACAGAGATATAGTTGAGACTTACTATGTAATCTTCCCTTATCTTAATTCTCCGGAAATAGGTACTATTATAACACTGGGGAACAAAATTTTTGTTGCATCCACAAAAACACTTGTTCTTACCTAATTCGAGTGTGCTGATCTCAAATCTGACATTAGTTTTTCTCTGTAAGCTACAGTTTTTTTTGCAACTCAAGATTTTAGGTTTTCATCTTATTGTAGAATTTTCACCATTTAGTTTAACTTAATAAAGTAGAATGTCTTCTTGGGCATCATCTTTGTGAAAATATAATAATTTATATAATGCAGTTAATACACTAAAAGATATAATTGCATCAGAATTTGTCTACACTTTCGAAATAGAACATATTAAAACACTTATTTTAATCATAAAATTTGCACAAAACTTATTTAAATTCTATTCCAGCAAAAATTTGCATTTGTAGCTCTTGCATTTGTGTACTTGTTGAGGACAATCTCATTTGATGCTCTAACAGAAGTGTGCTCATCACTAACAGCTCCAAGATTTTTGGGAAACTTATCAAGGTGACTGTTTGGGAAGTGAATTTTAATGCTCATGTTACATCCAATGTCATGGAAAGCCAACAGCATCCTTTGAATCAGAAGTTCATAATTTTCTGCTTTTTTGTTGCCAAGGAAGTCCTATGTAACTGCTATGCTGCTTTCTCCTCCTTATTCATCTTCCTGGCGAATTCTTCATCACATATGAGGGTTCGAATTTGAGGTCCATCAAATACACCTGCTTTTATCTTCTCAAAAGACAAGGCAGGAAAAGCAGAAATAATATGTTGAAAGCATTCACTTTCTCTATTCAAAGCCTGAACAAACTGCTTCATTAAGCCAAGTGTGATGTGAAGTGGGGGAAAAATGATCCTGTCTCAATTAACTACAGGTTCATTCATAATATTTTGCATCTCTACTTCCAGAGCTTCGCGTTTCGGCCACTCCTTCTGTGTCCAGTGTTTCTCTCAAGCTCAGCTGTCGCACAAACACAGAAAGCAAGGATACTTCGTGAAACCTCTCTGTTGTCCTAGCAGGAAATTTACCATTTTAAGATCAACACAAATGATCCAGTTATGCTCCTCATACTTCAGAAAGTTGAGGACAATTTTTATGTCATTATAATCTTCTCGCAGATGAGTTGAAGAACCAATTGGAACCGCTGCATAAATGTTACTGTTGTGTAAGAGAACACATTTCAGACTCCGTTTAGAGCTGTGAAGAAATAGCCACCATTCTGTTGGACTGTAAGTGGTAACACCTAGCTGGCTGAGAAGACCACTGATATCATAACATTAAACAAAGTGTTTGTTTTCGGAAAAAAAGGTAATATATGCACATGTCACAAATGATGAAGTATTGCGCCTTTGATGTTGATGTGTGTAACAGCCACATATATAACAGAAGGTGTCAGGACTATTCTTACATTTACACCTACTCAAGGAAGCCATGATTCAATCTTAAAACAAAATAAGAGGGTCTTTTTATCAGATAATAATTTTTCACATTTAACAACAACAACAATTATGTAAAAGTGATGTTTGTAAAACTTTAATTGCCTTGTGGTTCTGTTCAATCCAAGAGTTGTTGTCCTTTAACTCCAATTTAAAAACCAATGCATGCCATTAACTGTAACAAAAAGAAATTAAAATTGCATAAGAATTAGAGCATGCACCAAAAAGTGAATTTCAGATTTGGAATCAGCAATGCAGAAATATATAGAAAAAGTTATAAAATCTCATGCAACAGAAAATGAAAAAAAAAGAATTTTTTCCCAGTGTAATGAATTTGTTTTTTATCACTTTCACGTAAGCTTTTATTCTTTCAAAAGATATTTATATACCCACAATTTATATACCATGTTTTGCAGCTTAAAAAACTTCTGGCCCTGGTCAGTTGGCTCAGTGGTAGAGTGTCAGTCTGGTGTGTGGAAGTTCTGGGTTTGATTTCTGGTCAGGGCACACAGGAGAAGTGACCATCTGCTTCTCCACCTCTCTCCCTTACCCTTATCTCCCTCTCTCTCTCTCTTTGCCTTCCATAGCCATGGCTTGATTTGTTTAAGCACATCAGCCCTGGGCACTGAGGATGCCTCTGTGGAGCCTCTGCCTCAAGTGCTAAAAATAGTTTGGTTGTAAGCATGGCCCAGATGAGCAAAGCATCAGCCCCAGATGGGATTTGTCAGATGCATCCAAGTTGGGGTACATGCAGGAGTCCATCTATCTCCCCTCCTCTCACTTGGAAAAAGAAGAAAAACAACAATAACAAAAAACTTTTTTCTTTTATTAAGTGAGAGGAGGTGATGCAGAGACAGACTCCTGCATATGCCCTGATCGGGATCCACCCCTCTCGCCCCATAAGGGGTGATGCTCTGCCTATCTGGGGCATTGCTCCATTGCTCAGCAACTGAGCTATTCATAGTGCCTGAGGCAGAGGTCACAGGGAGTCATCCTCAGTGCCCAGGGACAACTTGCACCAATTGAGCCATGGTTGTGGGAGGAGAAAAGAGAGAGGGAGAGAGAATCAAGTGGGGGAAGGGTAAAGAAGCAGATGGTTGCCTTTCCTGTGTGCCCTGACCGGGAATTGAACCCAGGATATCCACATGCCAGGCCAATGTTCTACCACTGAGCCCACAGGCCAGGGTCACAGAAAACTTCTAAAAAATTGTATCATACTATATAAGTCAATCTATAAATTTTCTTGTTCAATATTTTGCTTTTGAAGTATAAATAATACTAGCATTTCATTTTACTGTTCTCTACTGATGAACATATACACTGCTTCCAATTTTTTGTTATTATAAATATTATTCATGTCTCCTTGTACACATGTGTAAGAATGACTCTAGAATACATACTTAGTCATGAAATTGTTGGGTCATATCTTATACTTTACAGCAAGTTGTAAAATTCTTAATTTTGGGGGGCTACGGACCCATATCTATGATCATATTTTAGAAATTCTAATACTACTTGCATTACAAACAAAAGAACTTGGGTATGTATATTATGTGCATTTCTCTGTGTTGAATTCCATCAGATTCTCTAAGAGGTCTTTTGTATGTGTCTGTTCTCCCAACTCCTCTTAGTGGTTCTAAGAACCACTGCCATAGAAAAGTTATTAAGAAGTATATAATTTAAAAATATACTACTTGGAAAGTGGAATCTAAAGATTGATACTTAAATTGAATAGGTAGTATACTGGGTTTAGAACTTAAAAAACTACACACCTGATCTAATCAATATAGGATAGGAACCAATCAGTTTAAAGGCAGCAATGGGTAAAAGATAGTGAATAGCACTCTGATCACAGCTCCAACCCTTGTTCACTCTTACAGTCCTAATTTTTTTACACTGCAGAAAAGTCAGCATGGTGGTTAGCTAGGAATTGGTGGAAAAGGGGATGGTGGTGGTAGAGGGGTGGGCGAGATGATGAATTGGGAAATGCTCCCGGATTTTTAAAAGATGGTGCTAGTCTTGATCAAACGGTCTTTGTCATGGACAGGACGTTAAGCACGTCTCAGATACAACCCGGAAAGCTCATGTCACCAGTTTGTGCAGCTGTGGCACCAACACTGATTAAAGGATCATTGATACTAGCTAACTTAATACAGAGTTTATTCTGTGCCAGGCACTGTGCCAGGCACTTTATAGACATCTCTTGTCTACTTCTCCCAACAACCCCCTTTCTATAAAGAAGTTGAGGCAGTCTTGTTCTTATTCCAGAAGTTAAGTGTATTCTTAATTCTAAGGTAGACAGCCTTTCTCTAATAGTGCTCTTTAAGGCGTGCCTGTTACGGTATCAGAAAACTTTGAACAGTCCAAATACATGAGTAAAATACTCTCAGTTTCTTCAAAAGACTTACTAGTTGGCTCAGAACAATAAAACTATTCTTTAAAGACATTTTAGGATGAAGGCACTATTGTTACTTTAATTGCTTCACCATGATGTGCCATTTTCATATTCTAATTGATGATCAAAGAAAGCCAATTAACTTCAAGGGTAAAAACCATCCTCGAAATGGGAAAAGCTAAAACTAAAATTCTCACATACTGTTAAGGACAAACATAAATTAGCACACCCTTCTTTATAGAGTCACTTTTTTTGATATACATGTACAGCCTCGATTTTTATAGGGGAGCTGGTGAATGACTAAATGGAAAGCAATTTTCTTTTATTTATTTATTTATTTATTTATTTTGTGTGTGTGTGTGTGTGACAGAGACAGACAGAGAGAGGGACAGACAGACAGGAAGGGAGAGAGATGAGAAGCATCAATTCTTTGTGGCGGCACCTTAGTTGTTTATTGATTGCTTTCTCATATGTGCCTTGACCAGGGGCTCCAGCAGAGCGAGTGACCACTTACTCAAGGCCACAACCTTTGTCTTAAACCAGCGACCTTGGGCTTTAAGCCAGTGACCATGGGATCATGTCTATGATCCCATGCTTAAGCCAGAGACCCCTAGCTCCAGCTGGTGAACCTGTGCTCAAGCCAGCAACCTTGAGGTTTCGAACCTGCATTCTCTGTGTCCTTGTCCGATGCTCTATCCACTGCACCACTGCCTGGTCAGACAAAAAGCAATTTTCAACACAAAGTTATGTGGGTGGTGGTCTATGACCTCACCAGAGACAACTATTTGAAATTGTCCTACCTTAGTCTGGCTATAATAATTTTAAATAATCAAAATAAGTTTCTATTAGTTTATTTAGTTATTATAACCTTTAGAATTTTACTTTGCCTCATATTCTAAAACACTTATTTTGCTAAATTTAATGTAATATATGTTCTGTTTCTACCCTTCTTGTCTGTTACCTTCTCCCTTTTTTGATTTAGAGGAACTGGGGCTGCCATCTCGTTCCATTTGACACTGCCGACTTTCATGATGAAATTCTTCCTCAATTCCACTTTCCAGTGATTGTCCACTTAATGTTCCTTCACTCCAACTTTTACAGTTTTCATCTGACGTGTGTCTCACACACAGTGCTGATTCTGTATCTCTGTCATGACTGGTTCCATTGCAGCATGGTGGATAATGCTGTGATATGAACCCAACAAATCTCATTCCACTTTTAGAAGCTTCATTAATCTGAAGTTTAAAAAGAGATGGTAGAACATAATATAAATTTTATTTGAATTGATCACTTCATTAATTAACCTTTAGGCTTATTAAGAAAATTTATGAGAAGGAGTAAAACTGCCAGTAACTAAAGAGCCATTCCTAAACAAATTAACAACCTCTAATAGAGCACTACTCCTAAGACTAGGCCAAACTATTAACATGATTTCTTCAGACAGAACTAGTACACTTCAGAAATTATAAAAGCAGAAATTATATTTTTCTTTAAAAGCTTACTATTTGGAAAAAACTAAGAATTCTACAATATAATTCTTGCAGACCTGTTAACACTTGGTCTTTCCTGTTGAGGCAAAATTAAAAACTATGTCAAGTAATCCTTAAAAATAACCTTAACATCTTTTTTTTTTTTTTTTTTTTACAGAAATAGAGAGGGACAGATAGGGACAGACAGAAAGGGAGAGAGAGGAGAAGCATCATCAATTCTTTGTTGTGGCACCTTAGTTGTTCATTGATTGCTTTCTCATATGTGCCTTGACTGGGGGGGGGCTATAGCAGAGTGAGTGACCCCTTTGCTCAAGCCAGTGACCTTGGGCTTCAAGCCAGTGAACTTTGGGCTCAAGCCAGCGACCATGGGGTCATGTCTATGATCCCACACTCAAGCCAGCGGCCCACACTCAAGCCGGTGAGCCCATGCTCAAGCCGGCAACCTTGGGGTTTCAAACCTGCGTCCTCTGTGTCCCAGTCCTATGCTCTATCTACTGTGCCACTGCCTGGTCAGGCCTTACTAAACATCTTAATAAAAAGAAAGAGAGGTTAACTTAAAAGCAAAAAGAAATACAGTTGGCTCAAAAATATTTGGCAGTTCATTGTTTATTTGATGTAGGTAAAGAAAAATGTTAAAAGATGAATTCTTGACAAATGTGTATATATAATGCATAAACCCAATTCATACTACATTTCTTAGAAAACTTTCTGTATCTTGATGCTGTTGTCGCCTATCTGGCCAGACAAACATGATTAGATTTAATCCTAGCAGTTGAAGAATAGGATTTAGAAGCATATGGCATAGAAATTGCAGTGAAACAATTTCAGACATTAAGAGTGGTTATTTTCACACACAGCATTTTTTCTTTTCTCTGCTTTTGCTTCATTTCTTTGTTCTTTTTGTGTCGATGTCTTCCCTCCCCCCCCACTGTGTTAAATGGCAATTATTTTGAGGGCAGGACTGTGTCTTATTCATCTTTGTATTGCAATGTTTTGTACTTATCGGTGTCCTAGAAGTACTTTTTAAATAAATTTAAATGGAGTGGAGTCTTTTACATGGTTGCTGTTTTAAGCATTTACATTAAATAGTCTTTATTAAAGGCTACTTACTTATTTATTTTTAGAGAGACCAAAGAGAGTGAAAGAGAGAGGAGGGCGAGGAGCAGAAAGTATCACTCCCATATGTGCCTTGACCAGGCAAGCCCAGGGTTTCGAATGGGCAACCTCAGTGTTCCAGGTCAATGCTTTAAATGTTTTTATCCACTGCACCACCACAGGTCAGGCATTAAATGTTTTAAATGTTAGCTGGGAGGGGAAGAAGGACATGATGAAGGTTGCAAATGTAAACACCTATAGTCAGAAAGAAAATGGAATGAAAAGGCTAGGAAGAAGTGGGGCAAAGCCAGAGAACAATGTCCAGTCAAAGGTGGTGACTGTAATTTTGCTTCTGCTGCTGAAGTGAAGACTTCTGAGAAGGATGGAGAGTGGGTGTGTGAGGTAGGACAAAGGCTGTGCTGATACTATATCATTTATTTATTCGTTTAAGTTAACATACTGACATTGTAACATGCACTAGGCCTTAAAAATAATCATCAATTGTCCTTTCCGTCAGGTGTCCCGTGAAGAGAGGGAGGTGGTAAGAAAGTGTCCTCAACCTGGCATTCTGCAGAAGATTTTTTCTATTGCTGGAAAGTTTTATCTGGAAAAGTCTGGTGACAAACAGACTATATTAATTAGTTTTTTCCATTTTTTTAAGTTGGAGGATTGATATTTTCCAATGTTATTTTTACTTGAAAATCCTGGGGAAAACACTTGGAAACCTAATTTTAAAAATAGAGCAAGCACTGATATAACATTGAAGTGACTTAAAATTAGCTGCTCAACAGTCAACTCTTTATACAAGGCAGCTGTTCAAGAATAACACTGGGCATTCATCTATTGCTCTTGTTTGTACACGGGACAATGTTCAAATATCTCATGTGCTATGTTTCCTGAAGCTTTTCTCTTTATGAAATAACCCCATTACTCTAATTGCTGAAATAACAGCACTTTCCTGTTTAAATAGATTTCCAGGAAATCAAATGCAAAACAAGAGCTCTGATGGTGATCTATTAAGACTAAATTAGTAGTTACTTTTTTGTTTTCAAAAGAAATTTTTTGTTGTGGACTTATTCCCAGAAAAAAATGGAAATTTCCCAGAATAGTAGTAGTAAACAGAATGTGTAACTTATTTATAAAAATCTAGTCTCAAAGAGTGTTCCTAAAAAACCTTACTGAATGGTGACTTTATACCAAACTGGGAAGTATCATTAGGAGCTGTAACTAGCTATATGCAAACCACAGGCGATCTTACACACACAGTCGTTTAAGGCAATTTAGGAACAAAACAGACAGTGAACAAGGTCCACAGTTTCTTACTGGAAAGGAAATGCCTTAGGTTTTCCACTGTATTCATTTAAATAAAATCTAAAACCTTACAAATATGTTAATGCAACTAAAAAGAAAACTTTCACTACAAAAATCTCGTTTGTCTAGGAAACCGATAAATGTATATTTTTTTTCTTGATTTTCATCAATAAATATATAGTGTTTGTCATTTAAGTTTCAACTAGGTTTTATGACAGTCAATATAGTTCTCATGTTTAACAACCATAAAATATCCCATTGTATTATTATACCACTGCTTCCTTCTCAGTTTTCCAATTACTGAGAATTTGGCCCCTTTTTCACTATTGATTATAATGTATTTGTATGGAAATGACTTTTTTCCTTCTTCATTAGTTTCTTAGAACATATTTCTGGAGAGAAAATTACAGAGTCACAGAGTAAAATGGGATTTATAATTTTTATTACCAAATTGATATGCAGGCACACTGTACTAATTATTTTTACAATGTCAGTTGCAATATGTGAATTTTTCTTAAAGCTCTTCCAACACTAGATTTAATACTTTCAATTTAATTTCTCATTTAATTCTAGTGAGGTATTAATTCTCAGTTTTTATTTTTACATTAAAAATTATCAGTTACGTTGAACTTTTGCCAAATATCTCCGTATTATTTGTGTTTTCTTTTGCATTCACTGTTTATGGATTCTGTCTGTCCGTTCAAGACTGAACCTCACTTTGATGCATTTGTATTCATTTCATATAGAGTCTGAAGCCAAGTTGCCATAGGATACTTTTGTTATAGATTTCCCCCAGATTCTTTTTTTAAAGCTTCATTTTCTTAGTGTATGTTGTATTTATATACTAAACTCAAATTCCTCAATCTATTTATAATTGAATTTGTCTACTTTTAATTTTATTTCATATTTTTTATACTTAAAAGTTATTTAAAATTTTTTTTTGTGTGTGACAGAGACAGAGAAAGAGACAGAGAGGGATAGAGGACAGACAGGAAGGAGAGAGATGAGAAGCATCAATTCTCTGTTGTGGCACCTTAGTTGTTCATTGATTGCTTTCTCATATGTGCCTTGACTGGGATGGGGGGGCTGCAGCACAGCGACTGACCCCTTGCTCAAGCCAGTAACCTTGGGCTTCAAGCCAGTGACCTTTGGGCTCAAGCCTGTGACCATGGGATCATGTCTATGATCCCATGCTCAAGCCAGCAACCTCAGGGTTTTGAACCTGGGTTGTCTGCGTCTCAGTCCGATGCTCTATCCACTGTGCCACTGCCTGGTCAGGCTTAAAAATGATCTCTTAAGTGACCATCTGCTTTTCTCCCCCATCTTCTCTTCTTTCTCTCCCTCTTCCCCTCCCACAGTCAGTGGCTCAAATGATTCGAGCATTGGCCCAAGTGTGGAGGATAGCTTGGTTGGTTCTACCACATCAGCCTCAGGCACTAAATATAGTTCAGTTGATTGAGCATCAGTCCCAGAAGGGGGTTGCTGGGTAGATTCTGGTTGAGATGCATGTGGGAGTGTCTCTTACTATCTCCCCTCTTCTCATTTAAAATATATATCTTTTTAAAAATTTTTAATTTATTCACTTTAGAGAGGAGAGAGAGAGAGAGAGAGAGAGAGAGAGAGAGAGAGAGAAAGGGGGAGGAGCAGGAAGCATCAACTCCCATATGTGCCTTGACCAGACCAGTGCAGGGTTTTGAACTGGTGACCTCAGTGTTCCAGGTCAATGCTTTATCCACTGCGCCACCACAGGTCAGGCTAAAATATATATCTTTATCTCATTTGAAATGTGTGGCATGTATCTCCTACAGAAATACTGCCCACTATCCCAGGAGCACTTAAGTAATGGTTGTTCCCCTCTTTTATTTCATAAGGTTTATTTAAAAACTTCTATGTGTATAAAATTATTTCTGAGATTCCCATTTTGTTTCACTGGCCTGTATTTCTGTTTTTAATTATTTGTTTAATTATTATTATTATTTTTTTAGTGAGAAAGAGACATAAAGGGAGAAGGATGAGGAGCGTCAACTTGTAGTTGCGGCACCTTAGTTGTTCATTGATTGCTTTCTCATATATGCCTTACCCAGGGGCTCGAGCTGAGTCAGTGACCCCTTGTTCAAACCAGTGACCTTGGGATCATCTCAGTGATGCTGTGCTCCAGATGGTGAGCCTGCACTCAAGCCAGATGAGCCAGCGTTCAAGTTGGTGACTTCAGGTTTTGAACCTGGGACTTTAGTGTCCTAGGTTGATGCTCTATCCACTGAGCCACCACCAGTCAGGTCTGTGTTTCTGTTTCTAACTCTGTACAATTTAGTATACATGCTTCAATCTGTTTTAAATTCTGGTAGAACAAGCAACCTATTATTTCCTTGTTCTTTTCAAAAGCAAGAAAGGAAATTAATGAAGAAATACCAAATATTTCTCAATAGCCAATGAAAAAATGTATACATTTAGTACCTTTTCTATCAGTTCTTTTGCTATGTCATTTGTTTGTGTCTCATAAGTTAGAGGACATTCCTCAATCACAAGTCGTGGCCGTCTTTGTCCACTGGGTGCTGCTGGATGCTTCGGGCTGTAAAAGAGAATATATTTAGGGTTGGAAGCCAATTGCCAATTTTAAGCTAATATGCTCATTTGAAAATGAGTGAGCAACTGGCAAGTAAGGTCGAGGCAATCATTTCTTTGTTGTTATTATTTCAAACCCAATGGTTGTCTTCTTATGCAAAAATATCAGGAACTTTTATTAATTTAAATTTTCTTAATTTAAATCTCAATTAATTTCTAATTTAATATGAAAGGAAATTTTCATATCTGTTATTTTAACAAAAGTTATAGAAATGATTTTAGATTACTGTTATACCTCATTATTGAACAAAAGCACAAGCAAAAATCTTATTCTAATGCAGATGAATACTGTCCTGTATTTTTTCCTTTTCCTTCTTTCCTGCTCTTTAACACTTACTTATTCTTAGCCTTGTCTATTTTAAGTAATGCCAACAGAGAAAAAACAGTGTATACATGGTTTATAAAGCAGTAATTAAGAAATAAGTGTTACTACTGTGTGAGAAAAAGGCATGCTTGTTTAGGAATAATTAGACTAGCAAACATCTGATGGGGCACACATCGCAGTGAAGGCTGAAGCCTGTGTACAGCCCCTGGGACACAAACAAGTGGGCCCAACACAGTAGTAGATAGTATCCCTTACAAGCACACCTACATTTTTTTAAAAACCTTCTTTTCTTCAAAATTTCTGTTTCCTCTCTTTTCTTAATTCATTTTCTCTTCTCTGCTTAGCCCTTTCATGGTTAAAGTGGTTGACTCTTATTAGTCCATTACTATAAAGAGAAAACACAGTTTTTACCCTGGTCTTTTAAGTGGTTTTGATACAGATGGAGAGTCGTTTTAAAAAAAATTGTAATGTATTAGTCAAAGAAAATTGGTCTTGTTATTTTCATTCTTCATTGGAAGGAGAAACAGTATTTGAAAACTATCAAACTTATAAGCTAGGCTGGCAAAAATGGTTGTGGTATTGTTTGGGAAAGTAGCTTTTTTGTTTGTTTGTTTTACAGGGACAGAGAGAGAGTCAGAGAGAGGGATAGATAGGGACAGACAGACAGGAACAGAAAGAGATAAGATATTAAAAGCATTAATCATCAGTTTTTTGTTGCGACACCTTAGTTGTTCATTGATTGCTTTCTCACATGTGCCTTGACCCCGGGCCTTCAGCAGACTGAGTAACCCCTTGCTGGAGCCAGCGACCTTGGGTCCAAGCTGGTGAGCTTTTGCTCAAGGCGGATGGGCCCGCGCTCAAGCTGGCGACCTCAGGAAAGGTCGAACCTGGGTCCTTCGCATCCCAGTCCTACGCTCTATCCACTGCGCCACTGCCTGTTCAGGCGGAAAGTAGCTATTTTTAAATTTATTTATTTATTTATTTATTTTATTCATTTTAGAGAGGAGACACAGAGTGAGAGAGAGAGAGAGAAAGAGAGAAAGGGGGGAGGAGCTGGAAGCATCAACTCCCATATGTGCCTTGACCAGACCAGTGCAGGGTTTTGAACTGGCGACCTCAGTGTTCCCAGGTCGATGCTTTATCCACTGCACCACCACAGGTCAGGCTAAAGTAGCTATTTTTAAATGTTAAAAAACAAACAAACAAACAAATAAACAAACAAACCCTAAAATGGACGGCTTTTACATCCTATTTTTCAGAAAAGCCTGGTAAGAGGTTTATCCAATTTGTGAGAACTTAGCATGCAAGCCTTCTGAAGTAAATGTTTTAGAAGCCAAGGATGGTTTCTGTTGTCCCTATTAATAAAATAATATAGGACAGTTCAAAGAAATGCTCAGAGAAAGTGGATTTCATCAGTTCAGCCAGCTCCGCTGGCCCAGAGGTAGGACTTTTCCCTAACTGCTACCCCCCAGGTGCTGAGGATGCGGCAGGAGCTTCTCGGTGCTGCTCCGGTCTGTTTCCCTTTTCCTCTGTTCACTAATGCCATCACCTAGCACCTGTCTGTCTGCAAGGGGCTAAAATCAGTGAGGAGTTGTAGGGAAGAAAACGTAAGTTTCTGTCCCCAGTCTGGTTCAACTGCTGTAAAACATGCCTTAAACCCAAAGCCCTACTTATCTATCCTTTATTTCTATTCCATTGTTCAAACTTTCTGTTCTTTTGGCCAAAGAAAACTGCTGTTCTCAGCAGCTTCTTCAGCTGACTGTTTCTGAGCAGCAGGCTTACCTTAATTTTAAGCGTGACAGCACCACCCTGTATAGATAACTCGCAGGTAGGTGTTTTCGCTGCCGCATGGGTTGTATGACAGGATGAATAGCCCCAACAATATATCCTTTAAGATAGTAATCTTCCACTTTTGTTACTATGTCAGGAATTGAATTTATCCTGATGACTTCTGGGTTTGGTGAAGCTGAAATATCAAATACAAAGAGAAATTTGCACATTCATAAAATTGAATAATATATTATTTCTACTTACATGTGATAATACTAATGAGTAAGAAACATAGCCATATGATTTAATCTCAACTCAATTTATACTATCATGTATTATATATTTTCTAAATTAATTTCAGAAAAAGATCAATAACCTTATGGACTGGTAGATATTATATAATATTACCAATATGTCTTAAAGTAAAAATATATCGTATTTTTTGCTCCATAAGACGCACCTAGGGTTTAAAGGAGGAAAATAAGAAAAAAATATTCTGAACCAAAAGGCGTGTTAAAATATTTAATAAAATATACCACAATAATATTTCAACAATGTAAACTCAACAGCAGTATCAACACCATTAGCACTGTTATTAACAAATGAGAAGAGACTTTAATGTTCAAATACTCTTCTAGTTGTCCGGAACCCTAAGCAACTAAAAAAAATGAACATTCACTCCATAAGAAGCACGGGCATTTTCCCCTCCACTTTTGGGGAAAAAAAATGTGTCTTGTAGAGCGAAAAATATGCTACTGCCTTATATGTTTACTTTTTTTCAATTAAGAAAGCTTTATTTCTTAGGATTTCATTTGACAATATTTCCATTAATAGTGAAGACATACATAAGAGAAACAATATTAAGTTGAAGAGCCAGTTGCCTTTATGATTTTGAACAAGATGAGATGTATAATTTCTTAAAAATTTATATAAATCTAAAAATTAAAAATGGGAGAAATGGTATTTGTTAAGTAAGAATTGTCATTTCCAACTACACTTCTAAACCATCATGTTTTAAGTTTTTCTGGGAAGCTAAAAATAAGATTTTGTTTAATTTATTGATTTTTAGAGAGAGAAGAAGGGAAAAGAGAGAAACATTAATTTGTTGTTCCATCAATTTGTTGTTGCCTTCATTGGTTGACTCATATATATGCCCTGACTGGGGATCAAACCTGCAACCTTGGAGCATCAGGACAATACTCCAACTGATTGAGCTACCTGGCCAGGGCCAAAAATATGATGTCTTATGGCACTTATATAAATGTAAAAAAATGTTAAGTTGAAAAAGTAATAGTATTTAGAAGTTCTTTTTAATAAGTAGGAATTCTAAATGTATAGGAAATTTAAATGTACCAGTATACTTGATATGCAACTCAACCATCCCTTTGAAGCAGAGTAAATCTGTAGAAACTATACAATAGTACAATCAGTACAGTTTTTAGTAAAAGAAATAGGGTGTGTTACTTGGGAAAATGTTTTTAGTGTTCCAGCAGTATTAATTTAAAAAATAGCTTGCTGTAATTTCTTATTTTTTGGAAGACAAACAAGAATTAATATCTAGAAAAAGGCCTGCAGTTTGAATACCTTTTGACTAACAAAACATATGAAATTAACTCCAGGTATGGGCAGTGCTGGCTGTTGGCCCTATGTCGGTGTGGACAGTGACATCCAGCACAGAACTGCTGCTACCAGACTGAGAACAGGAAAGAGGTTAGGAAGCAGACAGGGAAGAAGGGTCAGAGGAAATCCCCTCCTCGCACACTCATATCCACGTGACAGACTGAAATCAGCCATCCGTGGGTATTCCTGCTAACTTCTCCAACAAAAGTATAGCACTCAATGGAAAAGTTATATGTACCAAGATGAATCCATTTCCTCAACTTTTATCCTCTTTTGGATTTAAATTAATCTATTTATAATCTATTTTCTTCATCATTATAAATAGGAATGAAAAACACAGAGAATGATCCTGGACTTTGAAGACACAGCTGGGTTTCATTGCAGAACAACCCAGTTCTGCCCAGTATGTGGCAATTACTCTGTGAGTCATTGGATTGTTTTTTTTGTTGTTGTTGTTTTTTAGCGAGAGGGATAGAGAGAGATAGAGAGGGACAGTCAGAGATAGATAGACAGGAATGGAGAGAGCTGAGATGCATCAACTCATAGTTGCAGCACTTTAGTTGTTCATTGATTGCTTTTTCATATGTGCCTTGCTTGGGGGGAGGGGTTGTCCAGCCAAGCCAGTGACCTTTGGGCTCAAACCAGTGACCCAGTGACCATAGATAGGGTCAAGTTGGTGTGCTCAAGCTGGTGAGCCCATGCTCAAGCCGGTGACGTCAGGGTTCAAACTTGGGTACCAGTGTCCCAGGCTAATGCTCCATTCACTACGCCATCACCTGGTCAGGTAGAGTTTCACCATTTTTCAGTATTTTAACTACCAACCCTGGTTTCCAAATAAAGGTACTGGAAAACTATTAAAGCAAAGGCTATAGTAACAAATAAAGAAGGTTACTACATAATGATAAAGAGAGCAATCCATAAGGAGGATGTAACCACTGTAAATATTTATGTGCCTAATATACGAGCACCTAAATATATGAAGCAGATTCTGATGGACATAAAGGGCAAGATCGACAGCAATACTATAATAGTAGGGGATTTTAAAAAATTATTATTTTTTGTATTTTCCCAAAGTTAGAAGCAGGGAGGCAGTCAGACAGACTCCCTCATGGACCCAACCGCAATCCACCAGCAAGCCCACTATGGGGCGATGCTCAGCCCTTCTGGGCTGTTGCTCCTTTGCAACAGAAGCCATTCTAGTACCTGAGGCAGAGGCCATGGAACTGTCCTCAGT
Organism: Rhynchonycteris naso; assembly: GCA_037038555.1. Lineage (NCBI taxonomy): Eukaryota > Metazoa > Chordata > Mammalia > Chiroptera > Emballonuridae > Rhynchonycteris > Rhynchonycteris naso. The sequence goes on along the minus strand of CM072997.1, from coordinate 36,515,913 downwards.
GCCTGGGCCAACTTTGCTTCAACGGAGCCTTGGCTGTGGGAGGGGAAGAGAGAGAGAGGAAGGAGAGGGCGAAGGGGGAAGAAGCAGATGGGTGCTGCTCCTGTGTGCCCTGGCCTGGAATCGAACCCAGGATTTCCACACACTGGACTGACTCTCAACTGCTGAGCTAACTGGTCAGGGCCATAGTAGAGGATTTTAATACCCCACTAACATCAATGGATAGATCCTCCAGATAGAAAATTAACAAAGAAGCAGCGGCCTTAAATGATACACTAGATCAACTGGATTTAATTGATATCTTCAGAACCTTTACCCCAAAGCAGCAGAATATACATTCTTTTCAAGTACTCATGGTACATTCTCTAGGATAGACCACATGTTAGGACACAAAACAAGTCTCAATAAATTTAAGAAGACTGAAATCATATCAAGCATCTTTTCTGATCACAATGGCATGAAACTAGAAATCAACTACAATAGAAAAATCAAGAAACATTCAAACACTTGGAGGCTGCATAACATGTTATTAAACAATGAATGGATTAACAATGAGATTAAGGAAAAAATAAAATATTTTCTTGAAACAAATGAAAATGAACATACAACTCAAAATTTATGGGACACAGCAAAAGCAGTCCTGAGAGGGAAGTTCATAGCATTACAGGCACACTTTAAGAAGCAAGAAAAAGCTCAAATAAACAACTTAACCCTGTATCTAAAAGAACTAGAAAAAGAACAACAAATAAAGCCCAGAGAAAGTAGAAGGAAGGAAATAATAAAGATCAGAGTGGAAATAAATGACACAGAGGCTAAAAAAAAAAAACAGAATATTAATGAAACCAAAAGCTGGTTCTTTGAAAAGGTAAACAAGATTGACAAACCTTTAACCAGACTCATCAAGAAAAAAAGAGAGGATTCAATAAAATTAGAAATGAAAGTGGAGAAGTAACAACTGACACTGCAGAAATACAAAGGATTGTAAGAAAATATTATGAAGATCTGTATGCCAAAAAATTTGGACAACCTAGGCCTCTGGTTGGCAAACTGCAGCTCGTGAGCTATATGCAGTTCTTTGGCCCCCTGAGTGTTGCTCTTCAACAAAATACCACGTGCAGGCGCTACCTCGATAAGGAATGTACCTATTTATATAGTTTAAGTTTTAAAAATGTGGCTCTCAATAGGAAGTTCAATTGTAGTACTGTTGACTAATGAGTGCCGACCACTGACTTAGGCAAAATGGATAAATTCCTAGAAACACATAATTTTCCAAATCTCAATCTCGAAGAATCGGAAAACCTAAACAAACCAATTACAACAAATGAAATCAAAACAGTTATCAAAAAACTCTCAGCAAACAAAAATCCTGGACCAGATGCTTTCACAGGAGAATTTTACTAAATATTCAAAGAAGAACTGACACCTATCCTTTTTAAGCTATTTCAAAAAATTCAAGAGGAGGAAAGACTTCCAAGCTCCTTTTATGAGGCAAGCATGATCCTCATTCCAAAACCAGGTAAAGACACTATGAAGAAAGAAAGCTATAGGCCAATATTTCTGATGAACTTAGATGCTAAAATTCTCAACAAAATATTAGCAAGCCAGATCCAGCAATACATGAAAAAAATCATACATCATGATCAAGTGAGATTTATTCTGGGGAGGCAAGACTGGTACAATATTTTCAAATCAATCAATGTGATTCATCACATAAACAAAAGGAAGGATAAAAATCACCTGATAATATCAATAGATGCAGAAAAAGCATTTGATAAAATGCAGCATCCATTTACGATCGAAACTCTGAGCAAATTGGGAATACAGGAAACATACCTCAACATGATAAAGGCCATCTATGACAAACCCACAGCCAACATCATAAAAAATGAGCAAAAATTAAAAGCAACCTCCTTAAGATCAGGAACAAGGCAGGGGTGCCCCCTTCCACCACTCTTATTCAACATAGTTCTGGAAGTCCTAGCTACAGCAATCAGACGAGAAGAAGAAATAAAAGGCATCGAAATTGGAAAAGAAGAAGTAAAACTACCATTATTTGCTGATGACATGATATTGTACACAAAAAACCCTAAAGTCTCAGTCAAAAAAGTACTAGACATGATAAATGAATTCAGCAAGATGGCAGCATATAAAATTAATATTCAGAAATCAGTGGCATTTTCCTACACCAACAATAAACTATCTGAAAGAGAAATTAAGGAAACAATCCCCTTCACTATTGCAACAAAAGAATTAAGTACCTAGGTGTAAATTTAACCAAGTAGGTAAAAGACTTGTACTCAGAAAATTATAAGACATTGTAAAAAGAAGTCAAGGAAGATATAAGTGGAAGCATATACCATACTCATGGATAAGAAGACTAAACATCATTAAAATGTCTATATTACCCAAAGCAATCTATAAATTCAATGCAATTTGTATTAAAATACCAATGGCATACTTCAAAGATATAGAACAAATATTCCAAAAATTTATATGGAACCAAAAAAGAACACGAATAGCCTCAGCAATCTTAAAAAGAAAAAATAAAGCAGGAGGTATCACTCTTCCGGATATCAAGGTATACTACAAGGCCACTGTACTCAAGACAGCCTGGTACTGGCATAAGAACAGGCACATAGATCAGTGGAACATAACAGAGAACTCAGAAATAAACCCACACCTTTATGGACAACTAATATTTGACAAAGGAGAAAAGAACATATAATGGAGTAAAGACAGCCTCTTTAACAAATGGTGTTGGGAAAATTGGACATCTACCTGCAAAAAAATGAAACCAGACCATCAACTTACACCATTCAAAAAAACAAACTCAAAATCGATAAAAGACTTAAACGTAAGCCGTGAAACCGTAAGCAAGCATCTTAGAAGAAAACATAGGCAGTAAGCTCTCTGACATCTGTTGCAGCAATATATTTGCTGATTTATCTCCATGGGCAAATGAAATAAAAAGCAGGATAAACAAATGCGACTATATCAAACTAAAAAGTTTTTGCACAGCTAAAGACAATAAGAACAGAATAAAAAGACAAACTACACAATGGGAGAACATATTCGATAATACATCTGATAAGGGGTTAATAACCAAAATTTATAAAGAACTTATAAAACTCAACACCAGGAAGACAAACAATCCAATCAAAAAATGGGCAAAAGAAATGAATAGAAATTTCTCCAAAGAGAACATACAGATGGCCAATAGGCGTATGAAAAAATGCTCAACATCACTAATCATTAGAGAAATGCAGATAAAAACCACAATGAGATATCACCTCACACCAGTCAGAATGGCACTCATCAGCAAAACTACACAGAGTAAGTGCTGGCGAGGATGTGGAGAAAAGGGAACCCTCTTGCACTGCTGGTGGGAATGCAGACTGGTGCAGCCACTGTGGAAAACAGTATGGAGATTTCTCAAAAAATTAAAAATTAAACTGCCCTTTTTTTTGGTTGGATTCTTAGTTTTTTTTATTTTTTATTTTATTTTATTAATTTTAATGGGGTGACATTAATAAATCAGGGTACATATGTTCAAAGAAAACATCTCCAGGTTATCTTATCATTCAATTATGTTGCATACCCATCACCCAAAGTCAAATTGTCCTCTGTCACCTTCTATCTGGTTTTCTTTGTGCCCCTCCTCTCCCCCCTCTCCCACCTTCTCTTTCCTCCCTTCACCCCGTAACCACCACTCTTGTCCATGTCTCATAGTCTCACTTTTATGTCCCACCTATGTATGAAATCATGCTGTTCTCAGTTTTTTTCTATTTTACTTATTTCACTCCGTATAATGTTATCAAGGTCCATCAATTTTGTTGTAAATGATCCGACGTCATCATTTCTTATGGCTGAGTAGTATTCCATAGTATATATGTACCAAAGCTTTTTAATCCACTCGTCCTCTGACGGACACTTGGGCTGTTTCCAGATCTTTGCTATTGTGAACAATGCTGCCATGAACATGGGGGCGCATTTCTTCTTTTCGAACAGTGCTATGGTGTTCTTAGGGTATATTCCTAAAAGTGGGATAGCTGGGTCAAAAGGTAGTTTGATTTTTAATTTTTTGAGGAATCTCCATACTGTTTTCCACAGAGGCTGCACCAGTCTGCATTCCCACCAGCAGTGCAGGAGGGTTCCCTTTTCTCCACATCCTCGCCAGCACTTGTTCTTTGTCAAACTGCCTTTTGACCAAGCTATCCTACTTTTAGGAATATACCCCAAGAACAACATAGTACTGTTGAATTTATAGAGTGGCTTTGCTAGTAACTATAAAACATGAGCCCAGTGCCTGGCACAGAGGAAACACACAGACATCAGAGATGGTTCTGTCTGTTGGTGGCCCAACTCTGAGGAAGATTGTTTCAAATGAAGTTTTTCTCAGAGACAAGTCATTGCTCATTTAAAAAATCTCCAGGAAGAAGTTCATTGTAGAGATTTAGATTTATTTCAAAAACATAGCCTGGCTCCCAAATTGTAAAAATCTAATCAAGACCCCTAACTCACACTCTAGATCAGAGGTCCCTGACTCGTGCTCTGAATCTCAGGTCCCAAATGCACACTGTAGAGTAGGGGTCCCTAACTCACTGATCTACCAAACTAAGTCATGGACTCAAAGGCCCATTGGTACCAGGCTGATAAAGAAAGGAGCCATGGCCAGATACTCAAAAACCTCATTCCAAGAGAGCAGCAGCCCTGCTGAGAGCTGCCTTATGGGCATGTGGGTCCAGTGTTAATGGATCTTATAATTTCCACAAAACCCCCAAACTCTTATGTAATAATTATGTGTAATATTTTTCAATTTTTAAGAGTGACAGTGAATTCAAGTATTTTAACCCTGTACACACCAAGTGAGACGTGTTTCATGGCTAAAATACGACCCATGTCTCATTGGTTTGTGACTTATGCTCTGGGTCACCTCCAGGACTCCGCAGACCAGAGCCTTCCCACGTCTCAGCTATGCCACCTAGACCATCTTAGACAGTGCTCAGCATCCTAGGACACAGAAGAAGGGACTCATTAGTGGGGAGAGGATGGTGAGGGTAATAGGAGGACTGTAGTTCGCTCCAGTAACTAATCGTCCTCCTTATCCTACAGCAAGACTTGGCTTTCAACATGCCAGCATCAATCAAGAAAGTTAAACCGAGGTGCAAAAAGAGGAAGAAGAAATTGGGAATTTTGTGGAGAACTTTCCTCCATGTAATTCCCTTGATTCTTAACAATGCTTTGCACTGTGCTGAAATGAGGCAGGAAGGCGGATTCAGCTTAGAGATCTGAGGAAGGAGAGAGCCATGCACACAGACTGAGGCGTGCCCACGGATCTCCATCATAGGTGCAGTGTTGGAGGCCAAGCCTTTAATTTGATATCCTTACACCGGGGCATTATATCAGAGGGTCTATTACTTTTTAAACACAGGAAACTATGGGGGAGGTGGCGGTTGTTTTGGCTAGAATTTAAATAGTACTGGCGGTTAGCAGCAGCTGCAAACCATATTGCTCTGAGCTCCCCACCATTCGTTCTTTCTCAGTTCTTTGGGAGAAGGAACAAATGGTGTTGTTCATAGCATTAATGCGTCTGGTTGGTTACTGTTAAAGAGATGCTACATGATTTGTAAAAGCTTTACTATACCTTACAAGGCTATTGTGAAGGACTGATGAAAGAAGGCATTTTGTAATTTGCTTTGAAAGCTATACAAGTGCAAAGTGGATATTTATGATTAAAATCAAAACATGGTGAAGGTTAAGCAGCAATCATTTATCCTTATAGTTTCTAAAGCAAAGTGATCAACGACTTTTAAATTCTCCTTTCCTCAAAGTCTTCATAAAGATCAACTTTTAAAAACAGAAAATCACATCGCCAGTACAAAGCGAAGAACTTATTCAATGCCAAAAGCGTTGCCCTGATGATGTAACTACGGAAACAGTCCAAGATATATATATGTCCTTTCCACCAGTTTACTTCTGAACATTAGTGTATATTTTTGAAATATTTATGAAACTGTTTTCTCAGATAATAATGCAATGCGCACACTGGCAAGTAATTTTACCATATTTTCAAAAGGAAACAGACTGTCAATCTCCATATTCTATCTAGCAATTATAGTAAAAAATAATAAGGAACATATACCAAGTGCATATTTTGTGCCAGACACGCAAAATGCTTTATATGCCTAACCTCTTTCTTTTTTATTGCAATTTTCAAAAGTTTATTACTGATTCTGCAATACAATGGATATGGCTATACACTTCTAATCTTAACTAATCCTTACACACTCCATAAGGTAGATATTATCGTTATTTTCAGACGAGAAAACTCAGGATGCGAGACAGTAGGTAAATTGTCCAAATTGCTACTAAGTGGTAAGAATAATTGGACCAGACAGAGGGACTCCAGAGCCAGTGCCTGCCCTAAGGACACTCGATTACATATAGGACAGTAACCTCCATTGATTTGGATTATTTTAATTCATAATTTGTGAAAATTCAGACATGAGCTGGGCTAAAGCTTTTGTACTACAATAAATTATTAAGTACTATAATACTTAATGTATGGGCTTTAAAAGGATTATCTGGTTTACTTATTAAAATATTTTAAATTACTTAGACATATAAACTACGATATAAACAACGTCCAAATGAGTAATCTTTTATGTTTTTAATGAAAGCTGCCATTTTTGTAGTTACTCATTAATATTTTCAACTGAAGTAATATAATTGAAGTTTTATTTTATGTATTTAAAAATTTTTATTTATTGATTTTAGAGAGAGTGGAAGGGAGAGAGATAAAGAGAGAGACAGAGAGACATCATTTTGTTGTTCCACTTATTTATGCATTCATTGGTTGATTTTTGTATGTGTCCTGACCGGGGATGGAATCCTCAACCTTGGCGTGTCAGGACGATGTTCTAACCAATAGGGCTACCTGGCCAGGGCAATAACTAGTTTTAAAATACACTCAAGCTCTATTGAACCATGTAGTTCATTGTTCTAGGCAGACAGAAGAAGGATCAAATTGTGACCATTTCAAGCTTCTGCAGCCCTGTGTTTCACTGCGGCCTCCACTGTGTGCTGCACCCGCTCCATTCTGTTTTATTCGGAGTTCTGAGTCTGTACATCTTGTCTTTCAGCCTTGTTTGCCTTTCTCCCACTTCTTAGTCTTTTTTTGTTAACCTTTAAAAAATGTTTGGGTGGGAGTAGAAACGGAACATACAAAAGAATGCACAAACATATTTAGAATAGCCAACACTTGGGCAGCCCCCCTCCATTCACAAATCAGAAAACAGTGAGCATTCTAGAAGTTTCCTCTTCCACCTTTTCCAATCACATCTCCTCTCCCTCTCTGTACTACTGAATGCTTATGGTCATCACTTCCTTGCTCTTCTTTTCAGCTTGCTACCCACGTGTGCAGTCTTAAATACTATAGTTGAGTTTTGCTAATTTTTTGAGCTTTATATAAATGGAATTATACAGTATGTACTTTGGTGTCTGTCTTATTTCACTCAACATTATGTTTTTGAGATTTGTCTGGTGTGGCTTGTGAGGTTGTAGTTCGTTCATTTAAATTGCAGCATAGCAGAGGTTGGCAAAGTGCCACCTGTGGCCTGTTTGGTTACAAATGGTATGTTGGCACAACAACGGCAGAGCTAAGCAGTTGTGACAAAGGCCAAATGGCTTGCAAAGCCTAAAGAACTTACTATTTGGCTCTCTACAGAAAGTTTGCTGACGTCTGTAGGACAGTGTTACACTATGTGACTATACCACAGTTTATCTTTCCTGTCTCTTACTCTTGAATTTCTGAGTTGTTCTCACTTTTGGGTTATTACAAATGACACTTCCATGACCATTCTTTCATGTGCCTCCTAGTGCACATGTGCCCACATTTCTGTTGACTATATGTCCACAAACTACATAATGTCAAAGCATTTATTCAACCTGATCACACTAATTTACCAACACCTATTATTAGCAGTATTTTTACATTTCAGCTATTTTGAATGATTTGTAGTGGTATCTCACTATAGTTTCAACATGCATCTTTCTGATTATTAGCAAGGTCAAGCACATTTTCATACATCTATTGACCATTTGGATTTCCTATTTTTGAATTGCCTGTCCAAGGTTCTTGTCCATTTTTCTATTGCAGGGTTTGGGAACCGTTTTGGCTGAGAGAGCTGTGAACGCCACATATTTTAAAATGTAATTCCATGAGAGCCATACAATATGTTTAACACTAAATACAAGTAAATGTGTGCATTTTATGTAAAACCAACACTTTTAAAGTACAATAAGTCTCTGATTTCTTTTTAATAACGTTGTATACTGTTGCTAACAAATGATGAATAAAGTACTTCTTGCCATTCATGCGACTTCTGGTGCTGCATGGTTTTGCTAATGGCTTTGCAGTCTGGTTAATATGTGGTGAGGTTAAGCTTCATGCAGGCATTGAGACTTCCATCCGTTAAATGTGATCATAGGTTGGTCTTAATGTTCTTTAGATGTGAGAAAGACTGCTCACATTGGTAGAGCCAAACATTGTCAGTACAGCAATACTCACACACTGCAGTGTGTGGTATGTGACGGGAAGTGCATTCCAAGTTTCAACAATCAGCTGGTCCGCAGGTTGAAGTTTTTTCATTTCTCCCCACTTGTGTTTGCTCGCCAACTCTGCTTGCTGTCGTGCAAGTCTTTCCAAATCTTCAATTAGTGACTTGAACTTATTCACCCACATGTCTGAGGCCTTCAGGTCAGCAACTTGTAGCTCCAAATCTCTGACGGAGACACTGGGGATAAAACTCAGGTCGGCGCTGTCCACTGCACACTCGTGTGGATGGGTGATGAACTTAAAAAGACGAGTGCACTTACGAAATTCTCCAAAGCGCTCTTTGAATGACTGCAGGAGATTAGATGTGAAGCCCACTAGCTGCTGGAGATCAAGATGTTGAGCAGGATCATTGCTGTGCATGCACCTTTAAACTCTCCCAGTTTTTCAAAGTGTAGTAAACGGCCTGTTTCAATGTTGGTGATGAAGAATTCCAGCTTGTTTTCAAATGCAAACACTTGATTGTTGAAGGGATAAGACTGTATTTCCAATGCCTTGCATTTTCACATTGAGTTGGTTCAGATGTTCAGTGATGTCCACGAGATAGTAGAATTTCAGGAGCCATTCTGTGTTAGCTAACTCAGGATGCTCGACGTTTTTCATTTCAAAAAAAGTCTGAATTTTGCTCAGACAAGCCGTGAAACGGCTGAGCACCTTCCCTCTTGACAACCAATGCACAGTGCTGTGCAGAAGCAGACCAGGATAATTATTCCCAAATTCATCCAGCAGTGTATTAAACTGGCAATCATTTAAAGTTCGGGCAACAATAAGGTTGACTACCCAAATGACCAGCGACATCACCTCACCTAGCTGGTCACCACACATCTGAGCACAAAGTGCCTCCTGATGTAGGATGCAGTGAAAACTTAGGATGGGTCTCTTTTCATGTTCATGAAGAAGTGCTACAAATTCTCTGTTTTTCCCCAACATGCACGGAGCACCATCAGTACACACCAAAATAAGTTTATCCATTGGTAGATTTTTTTCTTTAGCAAACTCAGTGAAAGACTTGAATAAATCCTTCCCTCTTGTTGTCTCTTTTATAGGCAAAACAGCAAGACTTTCCTCACGTAGTGTGTCACCGAAGCATACTTTGCAATCACGCTGAACTGGGATAAATGGCTTACCTCTGTTGACTCATCCAAAGCGAGAGACAAGAATGGTGCTGCATTTATGTCCTTCACTTGTGTTGCCTCAATTTGATTTGCCATCATGATGGTACGATCGTGAACAGTTCTTGACAACAGAGGCATGTCTGTTATTCGTTTGATTATCTTGTCTTTATCCGAAAAGTCATAAAAAGTTCATTGGCAACATCAAGCGTGAATGTTTTGGCATACTCCTCATCTGTGAATGGCTTTCTGTTTCTCACAATTGCTAAAGCACTAGCAAAGCTAGCCGAATTCCAGTCACCTTGTTGTGTTCAAACACGAAGTTGCTGCTGACTAGCTTGCGCTCTGCACAGTAGCTCTTGACATGCTTTCTTCCTGCTTTCCCCCGCTGGATATTTCGATGCAAATGTAGTATGGCATGTGTCAAAGTGCCACTTTATATTTGACCGTTTCATTGATGCAATTTTTTCATTGCATATTAGACACACTGCAGAACCTGCTTTCTCCACAAAGGTGAATTCCTCTGTCCATTCCTGCTGAAAAGTACGATACTCCTCATCTTTTTTTCTTTTAGCCATCTTCTTCATCAAACGGGTTTCTGAAATTAGCTAGCTGACTACTTGATTAAAAGGAGGGAAGTTTACTTCCTGACCTCACAACGACCCGTGTACGTTATGCATTATCCAATAAAAATTTGGTGTTGTCCCCGAGGACAGCTGTGATTGGTTCCAGCTACCCGCAACCATGAACATGAGTGGTAGGAAATGGGTTGTAATACATGAGAATCTTTTATATTTTTAACATTTTTTTTTTTTATTAAAGATTTGTCTGTGAGACAGATAATAAAAGAGCTGCATCTGGCTCGTGAGCCATATGTTCCTGACCCCTGTTCTATTGGGTTGTCTTTTCCTTACTTATTATTTGCAGTTATATTTTATGTATTCTGGATACAAATATTTGTCTAAGTCCCACTCATTCTATTTTTTAAAATTATTTTTATTCATTATTTTTTAGAGGAGAGAGAGAGAAAGAGAAAAGAGGGGGATGAGCAGGAAGCATCAACTCCCATATGTGCCTTGACTGGGCAAGCCCAGGGTTTTGAACCAGCAACCTTAGCGTTCCAGGCTGATGCTTGATCCACTGTACCACCAAAGGTCGGGCCCTACTCATTCTTTAGATCTCAGATAAGATGGCATTCTTTAAAGGAGTCTTTGTGGGTCCTACCAATCAGGTTGGGGTGCTCTTCTTTCAGCATCTAGAACCTTTACATCTCTAGCATAGCCTGTACCACAGAGTGTAGTGTACATGTTATAACTGCATGCTCCTTTTATTGGTGCTCTCAGTAGGATGCTCAGGATGCAAGTTCATAGAGCACAGGCATTAGGCTCAAACAGTAAATACATGGCCTAACCAGGAAGTGGCACAGTGGATTCAAACTCAGGTTTGAATCCCTGAGGTTGCAGGCTTGAGCGCGGGATTGCCAGCTTGCACGTGGGCTGCTGGCTTGAGCGTGGGATTACAGACATGACCTCATTGGCCACTGGCTTGAAGCTCAAGGTCGCTGGCTTGAGCAAGGGGTCACTTGCTCTTCTGTAGCCCTTGGTCAAAGCACAAATGAGAAAGCAGTCAATGAACAACTAAGGTGCTGCAATGAAGAACTGATGCTTCTTATTTCTCTCCCTTCCTGCCTGCTTTGTCCCTATTTGTCCCTCTCTCTGTCTCTCTGTCTGTCTCTCTCTCGCAAAAATAAATAAATAAGTAAATAAACAAATAAATACAAACAACAACAACGAATACATGTCTAACCAGAGAGAAGAAGGATATATAGGAAAAAAATCCCAATATAATGTAGGTTGCTGATAGAAATGTATATGCATTTTCTCCCAACATCAGTATTTACTTGAGTCAACTCCATGCTATTATCAAAGATTTTCTCTTCCCCCAGTTCAGAATAAGCTCTTTCTCTTCCACAATAGTCAGAATTTGTGAGGTTTTATTGTTTTCCTAAACTAAAATATCTCGCCATGTCAAACAAAATGGAACTTCTTTTTTTTTTTGTGTGTGTGTGTCTTTTACTCATTTTTTAAAAAAAAATTTATTTTATTCATTTCAGAGAGGAGAGAGAGAGAGAGAGAGAGAGAGAGAGAGAGAGAGAGAGAGAAAGAGAGAAAGAGAGAAAGGGGCGAGGAGCTGGAAGCATCAACTCCCATATGTGCCTTGACCAGACCAGTGCAGGGTTTTGAACTGGCGACCTCAGTGTTCCCAGGTCGACGCTTTATCCACTGTGCCACCACAGGTCAGGCCAAAATGGAACTTCTTACAGTTTTTTCACCTGGTAGGGATTTAGGCTAGGCACCATGATAAAGATTATGTTGCCATTTGAGCAAATATACTTTTTATTATTAATTTCTTTTTATGTAGCACTTTACATTTAATTTTTGTGTGTGTGTGTGTGTGTGTGTGTGTGTGTGTGTGTGAGAGAGAGAGAGAGAGAGAGAGAGAGAGAGAAAGAGAGAAAATGGATAGGGACAGACAGACAGGAAGGAAGAGAGATGAGAAGCATCAGTTCTTTGTTTTGGCTCCTTAGTTGTTCATTGACTACTTTCTCATATATGCCTTGGTGGTGGGAGGAGGGCTGCAGCTAAGCAAGTGACCCCTTGCTCAAGCCAGCGACCTTGGGGTCATGTCTATGATCCTATGCTCAAGCCAGTGACCCCGTGCTCAAGCTGGTGAGTCTGCACTGAAGCCACATTAGCCTGCACTCAAGCCAGCAACCTTGGGATTTCGAACCTGAGTCCTCCATGTCCCAGTCCAATGGTCTATCCACTGCGCCACAACCTGGTCCAGCTTGAAAATCTTTTGACTGCTTGAGGAAATGCCCAAGAATTTAACAGATTCAGAAAGAAATAGAAAATTTACCTGGATCCATTCCTTCCTTCCTTCTCTCTGTCCCTCCTTCCCTTCTTTATTTTCTGATTTGTTATTCATCACTTGTTGATTTTTAAAATGCATTCTCTTCAGTGCTGCATCTTCATTCTTCTGGAAAGTTCTCTAGTATATAAAGTTGCTGACCACTTTTTGTCGCTGAAACCCTCCCTTTCCTTGTGTACTCTGGTGCTATCCTATCATTTTCTGCTATTTTTTTGAGTTGTCCTCAATGTGGCTAAATATGCCTGACAACTCAGCCCAAGACACTTGTGCTCTGCTTATATTCCTTCTTTTCAAGCCTTTATCTATTTCAAATCCTCTTGGAAATTATTTCCAGCCTTGCATCTATAACTGTTTCTATCAGTATATTTCTTGGCCATCTCAAATACAACATGCCTGCAATGGAACTGCTGTTTCAGCGCATGCAGGCTCTTTTTGGAACACCCCTCCTACTGTAAGAGGCATCATTATTCCCAGTTACTCAGGCTCAGAACAGGGAAGTCACCCTGGATTCCTCATTCCTTCTGTCCCTTCATTTCCAGCCAGTCACAGACTAAGTTCCTCCTTCACGATGTCTGTTATAATGACCCCTTGCATTCCAGACTTATTTCTGCCCCTCATGTGAGGCTCCTCCTTGATTAGCCTTGACTACCACAGCTGTCTTCTAACTTTTTTCTTCCCTCCCATCTCTCCAGAGGATCCGTATCTATCCACTGTTTTTTCAAAACCTTCATTTACAGCTATTTATTTCTCGTAGAATCAAGAAATCACTCCTTAGCCAAATCAGAGCATTCTATACTCCATTTATTTGCAATCTTATTTTCTGTTTCTCTCTAAAAAACCTCTCTTAGCTCATTGCTCTGTACAATAGCCCTTGAATGAGCCTCAAACTCTTAGTCTTTTTTTGATTATCAAAGCCCTATTTTTTCTTCAGGGTCAGTTAAAATCCTAATTTGGGTTCTAACTAATCATATTCAGAATGAACTTTCTTTTTCTTGACACCTCTTGTGTCTTGTATTGCAATGTTTCATTTGTTAATTCAACATAACTTATTAACCATTGGTTTTGTGTCAAACACTGTGCTAGAACACAGGGGATACAAAGGTGGTTAAGATACAGTTCCTGACCTTGCGGAGTTCATGGTTTTGGCCCGTTTGACCAAACGCGCCATTCATAATATAGAATACTTGAGGGCAGAAATTATGTCTTAATTCTTCTTTGCATTTCCAGTACTTATTGGCATCTTCTACAGAATACATATATTGTATATATTTATTGCTGTTAACAGTGATGATAAAAGACAATGAGAGTTTCTTGTTCTAATAATAAGTAAGCTAGAGGTCAGCAAAATTTTACTTAATATTTTTTTTTTAATTTTAATTTTTATTTATTCATTTTAGAGAGGAGACACACACAGAGAGAGAGAGAGAGAGAGAGAGAGAGAGAGAGAGAGAGAGAGAAAGAGAAAGGGGGGAGGAGCTAGAAGCATCAACTCCCATATGCGCCTTGACCAGACCAGTGCAGGGTTTTGAACTGGTGACCTCAGTGTTCCCAGGTCGACGCTTTATCCACTGCGCCACCACAGGTCAGGCTACTTAATATATTTTACATAATTCTACTAGAAATTAAAATAAAGAACCTACCAGCTGTCCTTGTTTTGGGTTTTAGTATTGTAGAAACTCATTTTAGTCATAAAGCTATATATGCTCTAAAAATCCGTAAGGCTATTATTATTTAGATTGTTTACTGGGATTGTACAGGGAGGTGAACTAACCCTTTTGGATAATTTGCAGAGTTAGTTTAACTATTCATTAATAAGTTATATTTAAGATACTCATATATATACTCACACACTCTGATAAATGAACATATATAATTATACAATAAACCAGAAAATTTATTACCAAAAATGTATTGAAATCTCACTAGTGCATTTGGTAGACCTGACATAAAGTCAGGAGGTATAGTAATAGTTAACTTTGTATTAGGTACTTACTAAAGTACCAGGTACCTTTTCAAGTAGATTATTTTGTATTATCTCCTTTAATCCGTAGACTAACTCTATTCTGTAAGCTCCATTGAACTCTCATTTACAGATGAGAAAACTGAGGTATAGCCAAGTTTACAAACTTGCCACAGTTAGTGAGTGAAAGAGCCCAGATTCAGAACCTTTTGACTCTAGAGGCTCATGCTTAATGATCATGCTATTATCTCTCCCACAGAGATGTAAATAATGGCTCAAATAATGCCCCCCCCCAAAAAAAAACAAGTGTAGGGGAAGGCAGAGAGAGAGATTATAACATGTAACTTAGTGGAAAATAATTAAGTTGTTCAAGATAATTATAGCCCCCATAACAGGAAATTTCGAAGAGTCTCCTCCTTTTGCCCCATTGAGACTACTCTATCTCATGTTCTGTGTTTGGAAGACAAGTTAAGAGACAGGCTCATCATGAGCACACACAGCTGTCACCAGACCATTTTGTTTCCTGAAAGGGTGCTCATTACACAGTGGCCTCTGAGAGGCAGGAGTGTAATGAGCACCACTATTTCGTCCTCCTTACAGGAATCCCAGGACAGAACTGCCAGTGCCAAATGCAAGGCGGGCGTGTTTTAATTTCCCCTGACTCACTCCTCCGTATGCTGGAGTGGCTGGTGGCGGTCAGGGATGAGACAGGATGGTGGTTTGTGGATTGGGTTGATGCAGAGCCTTTGCTTCTGAGGCAAAGACAAAACCAAATCAAACCAAAATAAAAACGTGAAATAATTGGTTAGAAAGGGACATCAGGAGATAAGGTGTCTGGACCAAATAGGAACCAAATGCAATTTAAAATATATGCCTGCTTTGTGTGTTAACATTTACAAACTAGAATATAATAATCTGTTACCTCCTCCAAACACCTAGTGCGGAAGGTAGAAATTGTATTTCTTTCACAGAGAGAAGAACTTCTGATAATAATAAAATCAAAATGACATAAAAAATGCTGTAGAGCTTTCTGATTTAATGATGACTGCATTTACACAGATTTGCTTGACATTTTTAACATAGTTGGGAGGAAATAAAACAGAAGATATTTCAAGTTACTGTAAGCTCTTGATCCCATGTGAAACTGTGCAGCAAATCTTAAAGTGCAGATCAAAATGGCCCTGGCCTGAAGTTGATTACTAGACAAGGTTTTAAGTTTAAGGAGAGTGACTCTTTGTGTCCTATGGATTTACAGAAATCAGTCCTAAAAAATAATAGACATGGACAATCAATGGAGGAAACATTGCACTACCTCACAAAAATTTTCTCAAATAATGGTTTTTAAAAAAGTATAGAGAAAATTCCTATGATTGGCTATTTCTTTGATTGCCGTGAACTTAATTGACTTTTAATTTTCATAATTAAAAAGAAAATTAAGAACACTGACCTTTTTTTCATTGGTAGCTTTATCCTTAGATAAAAGTAAAAATGTGAGTATGTTAAAAGTATATATACAGATTTTGTGTATGGCCCTGGAAGGGAGTTTGCTGGCTGGCTAGCTCAGTTTCTGACAAAGAAAAATGGGCTGTTGCTGTTTCAAGCACAAAGATGCACTGTTCACAGAGCAAACCAAAACATGGGGAATTCGTGTGTAAGTTGAAAAGAAATTAAGATGCTATCCAACATGATACTATGCTTAGTATAAACTTTCCATTCAGCGATAACAAGTGTGGCTTTTTCAAATTAAAAGTATATAACTTAGTAATAAGAACTTAAATACTGGTATCTGGAAATTCTAATGGCAGGCTCTAAATTCCATTTTTAATATCCCATTATTAAAGATACAGTTCTGCTTTGTAAAAACTCAGTTTTATCTGTGAGGTTGGAAACTCCTAAGTTTCCCAAAGAAGTGAGTTAAAGTATTTGTGAAGTTGAGCTGCCTCTGCTCCTTCCACAGGGCTGCCATCTGGCTTGTTTATTTGCGTTTCCAACTTTCTGGAACAGGGAGTTTCTGTTAGGGACAGGGCACCAAGCAAAGGAAGTGTCTGACAGGAGGCTGTGTTTTCTTTTTTTTACTGTATGTTGAAGCTTTAAGTGTAGTTTGGTCAAAAATATCAAATAACGAGCGCCATTACAAAATTGAACGTAGCTGGAAACCTCAGAACTGTCTTAGCAAATACTCTTTCACACGATGCAAGTAGTATTTCCTACATGTTACCTTCTTGTGCCTTTCAGATCTTTTTCAAAACACAAACTGTCATTAAGGCATTAGCTATTCGACCTTGAAATCAAGCATTTTTCCATCTACACTTCTACAAATAAGCACTTGATTTAAAAATGAGAGAAATATTTCTAAGCAGTTTTTCTCATGTTATAAAGTACGTATGAATCATGTCACAAAATAACGAAGCAAACAAAATAAAATCCTTAATATATAATTAAGAGACAAAGCATTAGTGTCAGATTAATTATACAATCTGATTATAAAGACCAATTTGAAAATTCACAAACCAACACTTAGAAAAATTAGTAGTCCTTTATCTTTGAAACATTTCATTTAACAAATAAAACAGAAGAAAAAAGTACCTTGTAAAGTAAAATCCAGCAATACATATTCGTAAGCAAATTCTGTCTTTGTTTCCACTTGCGGTCTCTTCAGGGTAGAAAATATTTTTCCAGGGCTGCTATCATCAGGGTCTTCTAGCTTTCTAAGTCCGCACCCCATGGCAAAATCTGTAATGAATTAAGTTGCAGGACAGAGGAGGGAGAGCAGCAAACTGTGTTGTTTAAGCTGCAAAAAGAAAGTTATAGACCTAACTGCTTTGATTTTTTCAGCTAAACCATAGATACTCAAAAAGAAAACATTTGAGTCCAAAGAAAGAATCTGAAGACTTTTTCTATCCATTTTTTTGTACAGTTGTTGTACTGGTCATGATTAAGCTACAGCTCCGGGAGGCTGGGCTTGATCTTCGGAGAAACATGCAAGCTGCCACAACTTAGCGGAGAATTTCCATGCCACGTCAATTTACAGCCAGCCCCCTACCAGAGTTCTGTCGCTCAGGGCACCAACTGTGCTTTGTCTATTCCAGTTGGCTGAATGATAAAAGAGGTGTCCAAAACGGAAATAAAAAGGCAAAAGTGCAACTCAGATGGAAGTATGTACAAGTAGAGGGTATATTCAGACTTCAGTGGCGTGTGATTCTTTTTCTTTTTTTCTCTTTTCCCCTCTTTCCTGTGCCCACCCCCTCCTTCCTCCCGGCTACTACCAAGAAAGCAAAAGGAGAGAGAGAGAGGGAGAGAGAGTGAGAGACGGAGAGAGAGAAGGGATGAAAGAAATGGATTTTCAACATGGTTGGGAACAAAAATCATTTCTAGAACGGAAGTCAGCTCTGTGAGGAAAGTGTGGAGTCTAAAAGGAGAAAGGTTGTTTTTCTTTTTTAAACAAACACTTTTGTCTTTAGGTAGTACTTTTGAGGATTTCTTTCCACATGAAGGTTCTTTTTGCTGGAAAAATTATACACTAATTACAACTGCCAAATGGAAAAAATACATTAAAATGTTTTTTTAAAAATGTTTTTATTTTATTTTATTCATTTTAGAGAGGAGACACAGAGTGAGAGAGAGAGAGAAAGAGAGAAAGAGAGAAAGGGGGGAGGAGCTGGAAGCATCAACTCCCTTATGTGCCTTGACGGAACCAGGGCAGGGTTTTGAACTGGCGACCTCAGTGTTCCCAGGTTGACGGCTTTATCCACTGCGCCACCACAGGTCAGGCACATTAAAATGTTTTAATAAAAAGATTTTATTTAATTGCAAAGGAGAGACAGATAAGTGGATAGTTTCCCCCAACATCCTTAAAGTTTGAAATACTCTACTATTAGAAGGCTAATAATAGTAACTAATAATACTCTACAGGTCCTAAACGATCCATATAAATAAACAATAATACTGACAACTTGATTTATTCAGTCTTATAAATTGCCCTTTACCTGAAATCAAGAACAGTTTATGACAGGCCAATTGTAGTGACTGTTTACTGCATTTTACCGTTTACAGGTCAGGTGCTATGATGCATTCATCAAAACCATGAGCCCCAGAGTCAGACAGCTTGGGTTCAAGCCTGCTTCTAGTGCCTACTAGAAATGTGATCTTTGGCAAGTTACTTGACTTCTTCAAGTTTCAGTTTCCTCCCTGATAAAATGAAGTTAATAATAGTACTTACTTATAGATTTGTTATGAAGGTTGAATGAGATAACCTTATCTCATATTCTAACATTATGCCTGCCTAGTAGCACAAAATAAATTTATTATATTCTAAAACAGGGTTGAGAAGAGTAATAGGAAGTGATTCTGCCACCACTCCCATTGTTTACAAAGTAAACCCTGATCACATTTCAGATTCTAGAGAACATAAGCCTGAAAAGATTTTTTTTTCAATCACACTAAAAGTACACATGAATTCTTTCAGAGAGGGGATGGATTAATTAATTTGTAGATTACTATGACCTCTTGTCTCTTCCTTCTGTTTACTTGTCTTTAAATAGTTTACTTCTCAGAAGTGTTTTTAACAAAGGAAAATTCCATAGTCCTTCATTCTGAAAGATGATCATGGTTGGTGGTAAGCAATTTCTGGGTAAACTTGGCTAAAAAGACAGCAGACTCTGACCCAGTGTGACTCGTTTGACTCATTCACAGTGCTTTCATACCTGTCATTTTTCTTTTTTTTACAGGGACAGAGAGAGAGAGTCAGAGGGAGGGATAGATAGGGACAGACAGACAGGAACGGAGAGAGGTGAAAAGCATCAATCATTAGTTTTTCATTGCCATTGCGACACCATAGTTGTTCATTGATTGCTTTCTCACATATGCCTTGACTGCGGGCCTTCAGCAGACCAAGCCACCCCTTGCTGGAGCCAGCGACCTTGGGTCCAAGCTGGCGAGCTTTTGCTAAAGCCAGATGGGCCCGCGATCAAGTTGGCGACCTCGGGGTCTCGAACCTGGGTCTTCCACATCCCAGTCCGATGCTCTATCCACTGCGCCACCGCCTGGTCAGGCGATACCTGTCATTTTTCATGGTCTCTTTTGTGTGATGGGCTCCTGGATGGTAGAAAATGGAATATTTGAAGTTCACTAGTTTTTAATGCAGTGCTTAAAGATTATTTATTAAGTACTCACTATATTTATTAAGTGCCTGCTATCTTCCAGATGTAGGCTGGATACACAAGATGACTAAATGTGGCTTCTGCTCTAAAGAAACGTATATACATGGGGAAGGCAGACTTCTAAACAGATAATTTCAATATGATTTGGTAGCTGCTGAGATAAAGCATGCATAAGATGCTGTAGAACCCAAGAAGAGGCCTCCAACACAGCCTGGATGATGATACATAAACTGTCTTGGAGTATGAATAGGAATAAGATAGAGAAAGGTGGAAGCGTGTGTTAGGAGAAAGAGAAAAGTATGAGCAATATCAAAGAATCATGGAACAGTATGGCATACACTTGAAGGAACATGAAACAAATTACTAGAACATAAAATTTTAAAGAAGACTAAACTGTAAGGGAGGGAAGGGCTAAGTTGTAATGGGCCACATGCCATACAAAGGGTATTTGGACTTTATACTGTAGGCAACAAAGGAGAATCAAATAATCAAATGAAAATTATCAAAAGAGGAGTTTGAAGTAGGCAAGTCACATCAGTTTGTATTTGTGATGAGTCACCAAGACTGTTTCGGGGAAGACAGTTTAGTTTGCATGGGAACAAGAATGGGGAGAGACAAGTCAGTCAGGGGAGTATTGCAGAAGTCTGGTTGATAGCTGATGACTGAACAAATGAATTAATGAATATGAGGCATCCTTATGTCCCTAAAGAATTCCTTTTATTTTTAGTAGAAAGTACTACAGTTCCTTTAGTTCACATTTGAGACCGCATGTAATCATTTTTGTCTCCAAAGTTCAACAAAATTAAATTTTATCTTAATATTTCAATAACACAATATTAATAGTAAATTTTATCTTAATATTTCCAGGTATTCCAATACAGTAAGGTAGCAGGATACAAAATTAATATACAAAAGTCCACTGCCTTCCTATATGCCAACAATGAAACATCAGAAAATGAACTAAAAAAAATAACCTCTTCATGGTTGCAACAACAAAAAATAAAATACCTAGGAATAAACATAATAAAGAATGTAAAGGACCTATATAATGAAAACTACAAAGTTTTGTTAAGGGAAATCCAAAAAGATACAATGAAATGGAAAAATATTCCTTGTTCTTGGATAGGAAGAATAAATATAGTCAAAATGACTATATTACCCAAAACAATATACAAATATAATGCAATTCCCATCAAAATTCCAATGGCATTTTTTAAAGAAGTGAAACAAAAAATTATCAGATTTATATGGAACTATAAAAAACCCCAAATAGCCAAAGCAATCTTAAGGAAAAAGAGCGAAGCTGGGTGCATTACAATATCCAACTCCAAATTATATTATAGAGCCACGACAATCAAAACAGCATGGTATTGGCAAAAAAATAGACACTCAGACCAATGGAACAGAATAGGAAACCCAGAAATAAAACCACATATATATGATCAAATAGTTTTGGATAAAGGGACCAATAGCACACAATGGAGAAAAGAAAGCCTCTTCAACAAATGGTGCTGGGAAAACTGGAAAGCCACATGCAAAAGAATGAAACTCGACTACAGTTTGTCCCCTTGTACTAAAATTAATTCAAAAATGGATCAAAGACCTAAATATAAGACCTGAAACAATAAAGTACATAGAAGAAAACATAGGTACTAAACTTATGGACCTTGGTTATAAAGAGCACTTTATGGCCTGACAAGGCGGTGGCACAGTGGATAGAGCGTCAGAATGGGATGTGGAAAACCCTGGTTCAAGATCCTGAGGTCGCCAGCTTGAGTGCGGGCCCGTCTGGCTTGAGCAAAAGCTTGTCAGCTTGGACCCAAGGTTGCTGGCTCCAGCAGGGGGGGTTGCTTGATCTGCTGAAGGCCCGCGGTCAAGGCACATATGAGAGGGCAATCAATGAACAACTAAGGTGTTGCAATGGCAATGAAAAACTAATGATTGATGCTTCTCACCTCTCTCTCCATTCTTGTCTGTCTGTCCCTATCTATCCCTCTCTCTGTCCCTGGAAAAAAAAAGAGCACTTTATGAATCTGACTCCAAAGGCAAGGGAAGTGAAGGCAAAGATAAATGAATGGGACTACATCAGACTAAGAAGCTTTTGCACAGCAAGAGAAACTGACAACAATACAGACAGCCAACTAAATGGGAGATGATATTTTCAAACAACAGCTCAGATAAGGGCCTAATATCCAAAATATACAAAGAACTCATAAAACTCAACAAGAAACAAACAACCCAATAAAAAAATGGGAAGAGGACATGAACAGACACTTCTCCCAGGAAGAAATACAAATGGCCAACAGTTTTATAAAAAAGATGCTCATCTTCACTAGCTATTAGAGAAATGTAAATCAAAAACTACAATGAGATACCACCTCATGCCTGTCAGATTAGCTATTATCAACAAGACAGGTAATAACAAGCGTTGGAAAGGCTGTGGAGAAAAAGGAACCCTCATTCACTGATGGTGGGAATGTAAAGTAGTACAAGCATTATGGAAGAAAGTATGGTGGTTCCTCAAAAAACTAAAAATAGAGCTACCATATGACCCAGCAATCCCTCTACTGGGTATATACTCCCAAAACTCAAAAACATTGGTACGTAAAGACACATGCAGCCCCATGTTCATTGCAGCATTGTTCACAGTGGCCAAGACATGGAAACAACCTAAACGCCCTTTAATAGATGACTGGATAAAGAAGATGTGGTACATATATACCATGGAATACTACTCAGCCATAAGAAATGATGACATCGGATCATTTACAACAACATGGATGGACCTTGATAATATTATACAGAGTGAAATAAATAAATCAGAAAAAAACAAGAACTGTATGATTCCATACTTAGAAAGAACATAAAAATGAGACTAAGAGACATTTATAAGAATGTAGTGGTTGAGGGAGGAGGGGGGGAAGAGAGAAGGGATGGGGATAGGGGAGGGGCACAAAGAAAACCAGATAGAAGGTGATGGAAGACAATCTGACTTAGGGTGATGGGTATGCAACATAATTAAATGTTGGGATAACCTGGAGATCTTTTCTCTGAACATATGTACCCTGATTTATTAATGTCACCCCATTAAAATAAAAAAAAATACAAACATGTTTGGGGGAAAAATTTTTCCAGGTATTAATATGGCACACATTCTTGCTATATTAACAATTATGTGGGATTTCATTGTATCAGTTAGTACAATGATTGTTAGTAACATTTTGGTGTTTTTAAATTTTTTATAGTGAAGATATTTGTAAAGGTTATTTTTTCCCACTTTAGTATTTTCTAGATTCTTAGATTGTATTTCATAAATGGTCAGATAAAATAGTTTAGATACAAGAAAATCAATTAGAAAGTATTAAGCCAGGGGTGCCCACACTTTTTCAGCTTGCAAACTACTTATAAGATGACCAAGTCAAAATGATCTACCTACAATAAAAATGCAAAACATAATTTTTCTTCTATATTATCATTATTTAAGTTACTATTATTACTATTTAATATTGTGTATTCTTCTTTCACCTTTCTCCTTCTCAGCTCTCTTTTTGGAGGAAAGTCAATGTCATAGTTTTTATGAACAGTCCGAAAAAGCCGCTCCACACTTCCCTTCTTTGGAATAGCAATGGCACACAGACAGATGAGGCAAACGCACTTAGAATATGACTTAGTGAAAACCCCTTCCATTCTGTATGAAAGTGGTAGGTTTTAGGCTTCTTACTCGGACCAGCTACGGCACTCATTTTTATACCCTTTGTTGTATTTAGTTTAAATAAATTGAAGGAAAAAAAACAAACAAAAACAAAAATAAACAGGAATATGTGGTTGGCCATAAAACTATTTAAGGCATTACTCTTACTTTAAAACTGCATTTTGAATAGTAAGCTTTTGTTGGTTATCACATATATTTGTTGCATACCTCTTTACTGCCTCTACATTTTACTTTATTTAAATTTTAATTATTTTGTTTTTGCCTCTTCATTTTTAAACAAATACTTTCAGTCAAAAAAAATTTCTGCCTCTCCATTTTGTCCTTAAGAAAAATGTACATTTGACTGAGTGGTGGTGGTGCAGTGTTGACCTGGGATGCTAAAGACTCAGGCTCAAAACCCCAAGGTTGCTAGCTTCAGTGTGGGGTCACTGGCTTGAACAAGGGGTCATTGGCTTGTCTTGAGACCCCAGTCAAGGCATATATGAGAAGCAATCAATGAACAACTAAAGTAATGCAGCTATGAGTTGATGCTTTTCATCTCTCTTCCTTTCTCTCTCTCAAGAAAAAAAGAATGTACATTTCTTTGATGGTATATTTCTCATTTTTAAACAAATGTTCTGATTTTTAAAAAAAGATTTTTATTTATTGATTTTACAAAGAGGGGGCAGGGGATGAGAAGTAGTTTTTTCACTCTAGCTGTTCATTGGTTGCTTGTCATATGTTCCTTGACTGGACAAGCCCAGGGCTTCAAACTGGCAATGTTGGCATTCCAGGTCAGTGCTTTATCCATTGTGCCACCACAGTCAAGGCTATGATTTCTTTTTTTAATAAATAAACTTGATATTTTAGAGCAATGTTAGGTTCACAGCAAAATTAAGCAGAAAGTAAGGAGAGTTCCCTCTCCCAATATATTCATAACCTTCCACTAACATCAAATACCAGAGTGGCACATTAGTTATCAACGAATTTGCATTGACATATCATTATCACCATAGTCCATAGTTTCCATTAGGGGTCACACTTGGTGGTGCACATTTTATAGATTTTGACAAATGTATGACATGTATCCACCATTACAGTATCATACAGAGTACTACCACTGTCCTATCTGTGCTCCACCTATTCACCCAACCCTTACTTCCTGTTTTATTCGGATGCATCTGGCAATTATAATATAAAGGGTAAGATATGGATCTAATTCTGTTCTCTTCCACCCTAATTTCCAACTGTCATAACCATACTTATTTTCATAGACAATCTTTTACCAACCATGTTTCCCAGGCTTGTCATATATTTAGTACTTATAATAATTAAAATAAATTTTTGGAATGTTTTCTAACATTGGTTATTTTTTTCTGTATCGAGTTATATTTGTTTGTTGCCAATTTTAGGTTTTGGGGACAGCTTTCAGTTCTGTATTTTCTTTTAAATTGGGTTTCCCCAAGGGCAGGCAGGCTTTTATGAGGCTGAGTATGATGCAGACTCATGATCAATTCTTGTCTATGTTCTAGTGTGGGCTCACTTAGTCCTTTAATGAATGAATGAACCTTATGAAAATATTCTTCACAATTGGTAGCTTATTATTCTTAGTTACTACTCAAATTTAGATCACTTGAATTTAGATTACTTGAGTTCACCAGGCTTAAGGCTTCTAAGTGTTAATTAGGTATCATCCACCCTGTTTCCTCCAAAGAAAAGTTCTTGCATAATAGTAACATTTTTTCTGTTTTAAATTTATTGATTTTAGACATAAAGAGACAGAAACATTGATCTCTTTCTGTATGTGCCCTGACCGGGGATCAAACCGGCAACCTTCGTGCTTCAGGATGATGCTCTAACCAACTGAGCTACCTGGCCAGGGCATAACAGCAACTTTTAAATCCAATCTATTTTATGAGGCCCTGCTCTAAAGATGTAAATTTAACAATAATTCAACAAATTTTTATGGAGCATCTATTATACATGTAAGGCACTATGTGGACACACAAAGATGAGAAAGCCAGTTTATGCTCTCCAGAATTCACAAGCTAGCAGACTAATATTAAGTTTTAACTCTTTAATGTAGTGTTAGTTTCATAATGTAGTCATATTTCCTCATTAAAGACTTATTGAAAGCAATACTTATTGAAAAACACAACTTTTTTTTTTGACAGAGACAGAGAGAGGGACAGAGAGGGACAGACAGACAAGGAAGGTAGAGTGATAGGAAGCATCAATTCTTCATTGCGGCACCTTAGTTGTTCATTGATTGCTTTCTCATATTTGCCTTGACTGGGGGTGGGGTGGGGCAAAGGGGGATATAGCAGACCAAGTGACCCCTTGCTCAAGCTAAAAACCTCCAGGTTTCAAACCTGGGTCATCTGCGTCCCAGTCCGACGCTCTATCCACTGCGCCACCGCCTGGTCAGGCAAAAAACACTTTTTAAAAATGATTATAATTGCCATATTCATCACTTAGTTAATAGTTATATAGACTAAGATTTGTATTTTGCCTTTTTATTTTGTTTAATATAGTCTGAATTCTCAACATAACATATTTTAAATTATTAATGGCTTTATAATCTTTCATCAGTTCAAGATACACACACACACACACACACACACACACACACACACACACACATTTAATGTTTACTTATTGATTTTAGCAAGAGAGGAAGGGGGTGAGACAGAAACATCGATCTGTTCCTGTATGTGCCCTGACTGGGGATTGAACTGGCAACCTCTGCATTTTGGCACAATGCTCTAACCAACTGAGCTATCTGGTCAGGGAAGTCCACAATATTATTACTCCTAAATTTTTTTTTTTAGTATTCTTAGCCGTTTATTCTTATAGATCAGAAGTTTTCAAACTACCATGGCAGAGACCTCTGGTTCCAAAGAGATGCCTGTTTCGTGAAAAGGTGGGCCTTTGACCACGAAAGGAGACTGAGCAGGTATGGCTGTGGTCCCCCCACCATTCTTTCTTCAAACAGAATTCAGTAGCTTAGATTTTTACCAGTTTCATATACCTGAGTAATAGTTAAAATAATTATAATTTTTAGAAAAGTACACTATTACATTACCGATAAACTAAGTAGTTTTTCTCTAGTAATTAATCTCTCAGAATATGAGCCGGACTTGTATGTAGAAAGTTATGAAACATTACTTGAATGATAGGAAAGGAAACCTAAGCAAATAGCGAGATACACATAATATTTTAAAGAACACTTGGTATTGTAACTATATCTCCCCAGCCCTTGACACCTGTCATTAAGCTATAGATTTAATGCAATGGTGACATTAACCCCAACAGGCATTTTTTGAATGGAATTTGTCAAGTTGAATTTAATATTTATGTGGAAGATAAATAGTCAAGAATGAGATATTTCTGAGGAATAAAAAGGAGAGATTGGTTCTCTCTATATTAAGATTTACTATAAAGCTATAGTAATTAAATGTTTTTAGCAAGACATCACAGTACTAAATTAAAAATAAATTTTCTAACAGTATTTTTAAAAATATTTTTTTTATTTTTCAATTACAGTTGACATGCAACATTATATTATTTCAGGTGAATAACTCAGTGATCAAACATTATATAACTTACTAAGTGATCATGATAAATCTCGTACTCCTCTGACATCATACGCAGGTATTATATTATTGACTATATTCCCTATGCTATAATTTATATCATACCCTGTGACTATTCTGTAACTACCAATATGTAGTTTTTAATCCTTTCACCTTTTCACCCATCCCCCTAATTCCCCTTCCATCTTTCATCCAGTCCCTAACCTCCCCCCCTTCCTGGAAACCACCAGTTTTCTGTTTCTATAGGTCTGTTTCAGGTTTATTCTGTTCTTTAGATTTCACATATCAGTGAAGTCATATGGTATTTGTCTTTCTATGACTGATTTATTTCACTGAACATAATACCTTTTAGGTCCATCCATGCTGTCGCACCTAGGAGTATTTTTAAGGCAAAATGATAGTCATAAAATAACCATAAATGATTAAACAATTGTAAGATAATTATTTCTGCAAGCCTCCAACAAATGGGTATGGCCCGATGCTTTAAGCCTCTTTAATGTGAAGACTACATACTAATTGGTAGATGATTTGCAAAATATCAACCAGTAAAGAAACAGTACCAAGAAAATATAAAGCACTCCTGCAAATAATTAAATAAAAAGACAAGCCAATAAAAGGTAGACACAAAATATAAATAGGCACTTCATAGGCAAAAAAACATAGTTTAATAAATACACAGAGATGGCTCAACTTCACTTCTATTTAAGGAAATGCAAATCAAGACCACAGTGAGATAACGTTTTATTGTCATAAAACACACATTAAACATTTATCATTATAACCATTTTAAAGCGTACAATTCAGGCAATATTGTACAATGATCACCACTATCTAGCTTCAGAACTTTTTTGTCACCTTAAGAGGCAAACTCATATCCTTTAAGCATTCACTCTCCATTCCAACTTCTTCCCACGTCACAGCAATCACTAATTTCCTATCTGCCTCTAGTCATTTGTGTATTCTGGATATTTCATACAAATGGTATCTATGGTATGTGATCTTCTGTGTCTGGTTTCTTTCATTTAGCATAACGTTGAGAGGTTTATCTATTTGTTGGTAGGTATCCATACCCCTTTCCTTTTTATGGCCGAATGAGAGTCCACTGTATGGTTATATAACATTTGGTTATCTATTCATCAGATGAAATACTTGGATTGTTTCCACCTTTTGGCTATTGTAAATATTGCTTCTATGCACCTTAGTGAGGTAGCATTTTATTGTTTGGCAAAAAATTAAGAAATTAAGAAGTAGATAAATCTAAGTATTGGAGAGACCTCTTTAAGGGTGTGAGGCTGATGGGGATGTAAATTTGTTCAACCATGTTGAAAAACAACTTAGCATTATCTCTCAAAATTGCACATCCACATCCTCTATGATCCAGCAATCTCACTCCTAGAAATATATATCCAAGAGAAACTTTAGCATGTAAGTATCAGGAAATAGATGAGAAAGTTAGTTGCAGTAGTGTTCCTAAGAGAAAAACAAATCAATCAACTGTGCATCAACAGCTGTTTGTTTCAAGGAGTTCTGCTATTATAAAGGGAAGGAAAGAAATGGAGCAACAGTAGGGATTGAGAATTTTTTTTTAAAGTAGAAAAAAATAGCATGTTTAAATGCTGAAGAATAGATTCCATGGAGAAGTGCGGGGGGCAGGGGAAGAACTGTTGGAGAAACTGATTTCTCTGACCCGTAGGCTGGATTTGTGTACATCCCCTCCAGATTTTAGTACATCCCCACCTATCCTTCACTGCCCTTCTTAAAACTGCTAGATCAAGTAGAGCACGTCAGCTAAATACCCACAGGATATTTGTTGTCCTTAATGTAACTCTTACAGAGAATTTGGTCCACTTTCCATATCACCACAAAAATCAGATCCAACTTACTCTATGCCACTGTTCATAAATTCTTATAACGTAGTCAATGGCTCAACCAGTTACAAGCAAAAGCATGAATGAATCTTAGAAACAAAATGTTGAATGAAAAAGGCAAGCTGCAGACTACATGTAGTATGATATGCTTTAAAAAATGTCTAAATAGCCTGACCAGGCAGTGGTGCAGTGGATAGAGTGTCGGACTGGGATGCGGAGGACCCAGGTTCGAGACCCCGAGGTCACCAGCTCGAGTGTGGGCTCATCTGGTTTGAGCAAAAGTTCACCAGCTTGGACCCAAGGTCGCTGGCTCCAGCCGGGGGTTACTCAGGGTTACTCGGTCTGCTTAAGGTGCTGTCAAGGCACATATGAGAAAGCAATCAATGGACAACAAAGGTGTTGCAACAGTAACAAAAACTGATGATTGATGCTTTTCATCTCTCTCCGTTCCTGTCTGTCCCTATCTATCCCTCTGACTCTCTCTGTCCCTGTAAAAAAAAAAGTCTAAATACAAGCAAAATGGAAGAATATGTTGCTTAGATATTAACATGAATGCAAAAGTACAAAATCTGACAATGATTACCTCTGGGAGAACAGGAAGAGAAGGAGAAAAGAAACACATCTAAATATATAGTTGTTATCTGTTAATTGCTATTAATATAGTTCAGTGGTTCTCAAACTTTGCTGTGCATCAGAATCACCTGGAGACCTCATTAAAACCTAGATTGCTAACTCCCACCCCCAGAGTTTGATTCAGAAGGTGGGGCCTAAGAATATGCATTTCTAATAAGGTCCCAGGTGTTGCTAATGCTGCTCTTCTGGGACATTTAAGAGAACCAGTTCTAGTTCTTAGGTTGAGTTGTGGGTTCACAGGTTACTCCGTCTCATTTTATTATTAATGCCTCTAGTATTAAGCATCGACCTGGAACGCTGAGGTCGATGGTTCAAGACCCTGGGTTTGTTCTGTCAAGGCACATATAGGAGTTGATGCCTCCTGTTCCTCCCTCCTTCTATCTCTGTCTCTCTTCTCTAAAAAATAAATAAAAATAATTAAAAAGATATTAAAAAATGTCTCTAGTATAAAAAATGGCTAGTTGGCTAGTCATAGATCAGTGACAGGCAATCTTTTGAGCTTGGTGTGTCAAAATTTGCCAAAAAACCAAGCATAACTCAGGTAGTGTGTCACTTGTCGCTCTGTGCGGGAGTTCTGTTGTTTTGGCCTACAGACCTCCCGCAGTGTCTACACTACAGCAAATGTCCTCTGCATGCGACCCCATACTTCTCTGGTATGCGCCGTGTCATCAAAAATGGCCATGCGTGTCAGCCGACACGCGTCATAGGTTTGCCATCATGGTCATAGATAAAAGATGAGAGCATGTCATGAAGCAAGGATTAATATTAATCCAATTCTGGGCTCCAGAAGTATCTCCTCCAATAGAGCTAGAGTTCCACTAATAAAAACAAACACGAAACAAAACAAAACAAACACTACTCTAAGAGGAATGCTAAAACCATTTAAAAAGAAAATTACTAATAACTGCTTTGTGAAATAAATGGGAAATTGACTGCTTCTTATTTGCATAGTGATAACACATTACATTCCACCTCCCTGGAGCTAAATAATCTTTGGCAAAGACCTGGCATGTTAAAAATCTATTTTTTTGGTTGAGTCTACAAGTACTGAGCATGTTTAAAGATTTTCTTTTTCAGTTCTTATTCTTTCCTCAGGTGCTCTAGGTAACTATTTTTCTTCCTTCCTTTTTCCTCCCCCGTTCCCAGATTGTGCCCACTAGGTTCTCGGATAAAATTTAGGTATTTCAGAGCCCTACGATGTCCAGGGCCGGTGCAAACGGCCTGCACCGATTAAGGTTTGACAAATGTCGGAATACAGAATTCTTGCCCACAAATAGCTCAGCCTTGGAAAACAGATCCGTAAATATAACATTACAACCCAAAGCAGCACATACAGGAAGTTATATAGAAAACCAAGGATTTACTCGCTTTCATAGCTTCCCGCTAGCCTAGTTCCTAAATTTTAGACCCATGTCGCGCTGTGGCAACTCGCAGCCGCAAAGTCCCAGATCCGAGACCCGCGGAGGGGAGGGGCGGGCGGGACGGCGGCGATTCGACCGTCTCCATTGGCTTTCCAGCCGGAAGCGACGGGAGATCCGCTGCGCATGCGCTCCTCACACGTGCTGCCAGAACGCCCCCTCCGCGGGTTGGGCCAGGTCAGCATCATGCTGCGCGTTTCTGCCTTGCGGCTGATAGGACGCGCACTGGCGGGTAGGCTCTCACTTCTGGGGTTCTCTAGCTCACGCTGCTACAGCTCGGGCCCCCTCGGTGCGAGCGACGACGCTCACGATGCGCGCGCCTACTTCACGACACCCATTTTCTATGTGAACGCGGCGCCGCACATTGGGCACCTGTACTCGGCGCTACTGGCGGACGCTCTGTGCCGCCACCGTCGCCTCCGAGTTCCCAGCACCGCCACCACGCGATTCTCCACTGGTACAGATGAGCACGGCCTGAAGATTCAGCAGGCAGCGACCGCTGCGGGCCTGGCTCCGACTGAGCTGTGCGACCGAGTCTCGGCCCAGTTCCAGCAGCTTTTCCGGGACGCTGGCATCTCCTCCACCGACTTCATTCGCACCACCGAGGTCCGGCACAGGGTGGCAGTGCAGCACTTCTGGGGAATGCTGAAGGCTCGGGGTCTGCTCTACAAGGGGCTCTATGAAGGTTGGTATTGCGCCTCTGACGAATGTTTCCTGCCAGAGACCAAAGTCAGCTGGCAGCCGGACCCGTTGGGAGATTCGTGTCCTGTATCTCTCGAGAGCGGGCATCCCGTCTCCTGGACCAAGGAAGAAAACTACATTTTCAGACTTTCCCAGTTCCGGGAGCCGCTACAGCGCTGGCTGCGGGACAATCCTCAGGTGATCACCCCTGAGCCATTCTATCACATAGTTCTTCAGTGGCTGGAGGAGGAACTGCCGGACCTGTCAATCTCTCGCAGGAGTAGCCACTTGCACTGGGGCATTCCGGTGCCCGGGGACGATTCACAGACCATCTATGTATGGCTGGATGCCTTGGTCAACTATCTTACTGTAATAGGCTACCCAGATGCTGAGTTCAAGTCATGGTGGTCGACCACCTCTCATATCATAGGCAAGGACATTCTCAAATTCCATGCTATCTATTGGCCTGCCCTCCTCTTAGGGGCCGGAATGAGTCCACCATACCGCATTTATGTCCACTCCCACTGGACAGTCTGTGGCCAAAAGATGTCCAAGAGCTTGGGCAACGTGGTGGATCCCAGAACTTGCCTTGACCGCTATACTGTGGATGGCTTCCGCTACTTTCTTCTTCGTCAGGGCGTCCCCAACTGGGACTGTGATTACTATGATGAAAAGGTGGTTAAATTGCTTGACTCTGAGCTGGCAGATGCTTTGGGAGGTCTTTTGAACCGATGCACTGCCAGTAGAATAAATCCTTCTGGGACCTACCCAGCCTTCTGCACTACCTGCTTTCCCAGTGAGCCAGGGTTGGCGGGGCCGTCAGTTCGTGCTCAGGCAGAGGACTATGCTCTGGTGAGCGCAGTGGCCACTTTGCCCAAAGAAGTAGCAGACCACTATGCTAACTTTCAGATCTATAAGGCTCTGGAGGCAGTGTCTAGCTGTGTCCGGCAAACTAATGGCTTTGTCCAAAGGCATGCACCATGGAAATTGAACTGGGAGAGCCCAGTGGATGCTCCCTGGCTGGGTACTGTACTTCATGTGGCCTTGGAATGTTTGCGAGTCTTTGGAACTTTGCTCCAACCTGTCACTCCAAGCCTAGCTGACAAGCTGCTCTCCAGATTGGGGGTCTCTGCCTCAGAGAGGGGCCTTGGAGAGCTCTATTTCTTACCTCGATTCTATGGACATCCTTGCCCTTTTGAAGGGAGGAGGT
Organism: Rhynchonycteris naso; assembly: GCA_037038555.1. NCBI lineage: Eukaryota > Metazoa > Chordata > Mammalia > Chiroptera > Emballonuridae > Rhynchonycteris > Rhynchonycteris naso. Next base: position 36,483,043 of record CM072997.1, on the reverse strand, counting down.
TGGGACCTGAAACTGGGCTCTTGTTTCCACGACTGGACCAGTCCAGGGCCTGGCTGGTGAAAGCCCATAGGACCTAGAAACTCAGTTGTGGTTTATGGCTTGTGGTAAAAAAAAAGCAAATGTGTTATTTTCTTATTTTGCATTTTCAGGAAAGGTATATTAATGTTTTCTATAGTGTTGCATCAAATGACCACATAAGTGATGTCCCTGTGAGAAGTTTGTAACCTTTCAGGTTCTGACCTCTGACTCTTCAGTTCTCTGTGCACATTAACCACTGTCCTTTGCATACCAGTGTCTCTAAGCTGTCTCTAGGGAAAAGATGGGTAAGAGACAACTTCGCTGATACTACTCCTTCCAAACCACGGTTAGGTTACATGTCCAGACTACCTCGTATGGCTTGTTTTCCATTGGCATGGCCTCTGTTGGGCAAATTAGAGTGGGGATTGGAGGCTCCCTACCTCAATTTTTAGCCCTACTTTGGGTTTCCTGATAAAAGATTCTTTTATTAAACCTTTAAAAATCAGTGTCCTCAACCATTGATTTCTGTTCATGTTTATGTTTCCAGTTCTTACGACGACTACCTATACTTTGTTAGTTACTATTCATAGGCCAGTGGTTGTGCTTTGTGACGTTATACTTCAGCCAGTTAGTTGATGGCTCTAGTCTCACATATAGAATTACTCAACATTGAGGTTTCTGAATCTTTAGAATAAATTATTTTGCTTTCTAATTTTGCAGAATTTAAAGAAAAATTTCACTGTTTTTCTTAAAATGAGGGAACTGCAACCACTGATATTTTATAGATAGCAATAAAAAAAGGATCAGAATCCTCAGTTTTCTTCAGACTACTGAAAAAGGATATTTATTCTACTTAAATGTTCAGTAAGCAAGTAAGTAAATTTATCAAGTTTGAACTATCTACGATAAACTATTAAGCTCCTGTAAGGTACATGATATATAAAACATTAAAAAATTTAATAACAGATTTAGAGATACGATTTAAAAATCAGAAAAATGTTCCAAAAGGCAGTATTTTCTTTATATTTCTTAGTCTTAATTTCGTTATTCACATAATTTACCTTACATGATTTCTTTTAGTTAATCAGTATCTATAATACAATACGGAAATTGTAGAATAGTTATTATAAATGTTAATACATTTACTTTAAAGTAGTTTTTACTGATCGTTTATTTTGCTCTTTTAAGACTTAAGTTATTAAAATTTAAAAGTTTGTAGGTACCTTATTCAGGTATGTACTGTTGCATTTGTTGAAGGTGATGGTGAAGGGAGGAAATGATCAATGCTCCAAGAATCTCAAACTGGATTTAGGGATCTCCCCAGGCTTCATAAGAGAACATCACAGAGAAGATGTTAAGGTATCAATTTATATAATGACTATAACACAGTAAGGCAGCATTGTATCTTATAAGTGATTGACTGCACAGGTAGGCCAAAATTTAAATGAGAACTTGCCTTGAAATATCCATTCTAAGCATTGTAGCAAGCAGAGAGGGCTCTTTGAAAAGTACACTATTAGGCTGCTAGTCTCCCAGATTTATTTCATCTGCTACCATTTAGCTCATTTCTGTTGTTGAGAGATTTCTTTTTGCTAGTAAACACTGCTTCAAAAAGAATACTTGAAGACATTCTAAAGGTTCAAGGATTACTTATACAAATGTTTTTTCAGATCCTCCTTATTCTTCATAGTGGAATCCTTGGCTTTCCATATGACATATTTTAGTTACCTGCTGGAATTTTTAGGGCCGATTACTGAGCCCTAGGATGGAATATATGTTTCTTAGAATGGGATAGAGCAGAGTGGTGATAGACATGGGATGTGTTCACATGGATGAAAGAAAAATGACTTGGAAAACTAGTGGAATGACAACCTCTGCGTTTGAAGTGCCCTTTAGGTAGTCTTACAGTTTCTGTCATGAATGGAGAGATAGGGTCTTCTATTGATTGAACTTTTCCTATGGCCTAGTGCTGGTCAATTCACTGGACCTTGACTTGCTGGGTGTTAATGGAGTTCCTTTTATGCAATCTTGTCATTTATGTAGACATTTAACTGGCTACCAGAATGCTTTTGTACTGTAGGGCACAAGAAAGAGGGGACTCAAAGAGGAGAGGGCATAATTATTACAGAAGACAAGATTTTGAGTGAAGAGGTATGGGAAGTTAGATCTGACCTATTCTGTGTGATACGCAAGGTGAACCAATTTGATTCTCTGTAGGATGTACAATGTATTCAGTTTGATTGGCAAGTGGAAGATAGGTAAAACTTAAAACTGGAGGGCATGCACTTCCAAGAGACAGCAACCTAACCACTTTTTGGAGATGATGATAAACTTGTAGACATCTAAGTATTCCCTCTATTCCAGAACTAACACCTCCTACGGCATTTCTGTATCCCTTGACCAGAAGGGGTTTCTCCCAAATACTACTACTACCCTTGAGGCTCTCAAGTTTTCATTATAGGTTATTCTTAGAGGCAGTGTTGCAGGAGGTAATGAAAGAGTATTAATCAGGTGTTCACAGGATGTCACGTTATAGTAATAAGCTGTCAGTAGACTACAGTCCTGTCTATGAAGTCACACAAGAAATTGTGGCAATGTATAATTTGTTAAGTGGCATCATTCTAGAGGGCTATTCCACAAGTGAACTTACAGAGCAGGCACTTCTGAAGCTGGAAGACCTTTGGCTATATGGAGATCAAGAATAGGCAGGAATAAGATCTCTGATTGCACTGAAAACTCAGTTACTCTGGAGGTTGGCCTCTTCTTTTTCATTATGGACCTGTGTGACTGTAGGGGCCAAGAAGAGCCTATAAATTGACTATTAAGTTGATGCAAAAGTACTCAACAAGGCCTGGGCGAAAAAGTGGGCCCTGAGGCATAGGTCATTTTTTGGGGGGAAGGGATTTGTACCTGTTGAGTGGGACATAGCTTTATAGATTTGGGAAGTTCTAAAACTTTAGTAAAGCCAGTAGTTGGTCAGGTTGTGGGGCTCCAACTAGGAGGACATAATCATAAAGTGACTTGGGCAGTATGTGGCTGTACCAAGCATTCAGGCATTCAATAGGCATTCCTCCTTGCCTTTAAGGATAACTTCCTGGATCTCTTTGACTTCCTGACCCCTAGAGTTGGCCTGCATTTGAGTTAGGGGGGAGGCCATGCCTCTTGACCAAGACTTGGTCCATAAAGCTGCTGTATGATTACCTATAATTGCGTCCTGGAGGTAATGCCTACAGAGTTCCACCAGATATAGAACTGTTGGTGGTGAGGTCTGGGGGGCTGTAATGTAAACCTTAGTGGGTATGGACATATTGATAGCCATGTGTCTATTTTAGGGGGAGCAGTTCTAGAAGAAAGCTTTTGAGTGCCTTGGAAAACAAAGATAGTATCAAATATATCATTTCAGTACAACACAGCTAGACCTGCCCCTTCCTCTTGTAGGAGCTTGGTATAGGATTGGTTAACTTTTATGACCAAATTTTGAGGTTAATATTGCTGGAAGGGCCAGAATAATAACAACCAAGTTAACTGAAGTTAATTAGTGGGGATTTTAACTTTTCAAGGAGAGTGTCTTATTCTTTTCTGAGACAAAGGATAAAAGAAGCTCAGCCTGCCTGACCAGGCAGTGGCGCAGTGGATGGAGCATTGAACTGGGGCACGGAGGGCTCAGGTTCGAAGCCCTGAGGTTGCCAGCTTGAGTGTGGGCTCACCAAGCTTGATCACAGGGTCACTGGCTTGAGCGTGGAATTATAGACATGACCTCATGGTCGCTGGCTTGAGCCCAGGGCTGCTGGCTTGAGCAAGGGGTCACTCACTCCTCTGTAGACCCTGGGATTAAGGATCAAGGCACATATGAGAAAGCAATCAATGAACAACTAAGGTGCCGCAACGAAGAATTGATTCTTCTCATCTCCCCCCTCCTGTTGGTCACTCACTCTGCCGTAGACCCTGGGATCAAGGCACATATGAGAATGCAATCAATGAACAACTAAGATGCCACAACGAAGAACTGATTCTTCACATCTCTCCGTTCCTGTCTTTCCCGCTCTCTGACTCTGTCTCTGTCAAAAATAAATGAATGAATGAATGAATGTCTGGCCTAAACTGGCTTTCTTTATGGGAGTAATTTATTTGAAGGAACAATTGACTCTTCCTTTGTGTTTAGGTTGTCCTGGATTATCCTGTATAGAGCCTCTGAATCAATGAAACCATCTAATAGAATCACTGACCATATTTAAAATACTTTGATTATGATTATATCAGTTTCTACTTATATTTTCATGATGAGGAAAGGGAATTGGGAAGAGCTACCCACCAAGAAGAGCTTCTAATGCATTGACAACTAGAAATAATATAGTACTCTCTGCTGTCTCTCTCCCCATGAATAGCTATTGCTTAGCCATACTTGAATCTTCATCAAAGTAAGGCAAGGCTATAGTATAGAAGTTGCCTACTTGGCTATGAACTGAATTTAACCCCCATTTAATTTATGACAATTTAACTCACCATGGATTTTAAAGTCCACGATACCTCCTCACTTAAGAGTAAGATGGTATGAGAGATCAGGGAACCAAGTGTGGCATCTGTAAGAAAAAAATTATAGCTCCAAGGAGAGATAAGTCCTGCTTTCAAGCCATTAAGGATTTTACGGTGAAATTTCTGCTGAAGGCTTGGAAAACTCACTGGGTAAACTGGAGTGACACCTCTAGGAATAACTGGAAGTGGACGATGCCACCTTTCTTAGCATATGTTATAGTGAAATGGTACTAACCTTATCCTATACCAGTCCCAAGTCTATCTCTGTGCACGTAACCCTCATTAGTTGACAATCACTGGTTTGTGGGATTTAACATGAAGATGAACCTTCAAAAACTAATTTATGATTGTTACAGATTGGAATCATTGTTCTATCCTCTTAATTCAACACACTGAATAAAAATATGAGCAATTACACATTTTTTCCTGATATATATATATGTGTATATATGTGTGTGTGTGTGTGTGTGTTGTGACACAGAGAGGGACAGACAGGAACAGAGAGAGATGAGAAGCATCAGTTCTTCGCTGCGGCACCTTAATTGTTCATTGACTGCTTTCTCATATGTGCCTTGACTGGGGCGAGTGACCCCTTGCTCAAGCCAGCGACCTTGGGCTCAAGGTGGTGAGCCTTGATCAAACCAGATGAGCCTGCACTCAAGCTGGTGACCTCGGGGTTTCAAACCTGGGCCCTCCGCATGCCAGTCCTACATTCTATCCACTGCACCACTGCCTGGTCAGGCCTGATCACAATATTTTTAAAAGGGTAATATTGTTTATTTTGGAACACATTAAATAAGATAGTAATTTAGCTTCCTTTGAACTAGTCTAGAAGCGTCTATTGGGTTAAAAGCTATAAACATTAAAAATATAAAGTTAAACGTTACACATTTTAGGTTAATAATTAAAATAGAAATAGATATTTCTTTCACACCATATGAAAAGAAATGTTAAAGAAAACTCAATTCAACAGAATACAGGAGAAAGAAGGCAAAGAAAAATATAAACCTGATAAAACCTATAATAAGATGACACAAATAAATACAAATGTATCAGTAGTTGAAACATCTCAGCATGTCAGAAGACAGCAATGTTCAAGCTTAAATTAAAAAAGTTGCTATATGTAGTTAAAAGGTATAAACTTAAACATAACAGAAAATACAAGGTGAAGAAACACTAAAAATAGGCCCTGGATAGTTTGCTCAGTGCATAGCATCAGCCCCGTGTGCGGATGTCCTGGGTTCAATCATCAGTCAGCACACACACAAGAAGTGACCATCTGCTTCTCTCTACCTCCCTCTTCCCCTTCTCTCTCTCTCTCTCTCTTCCACTCCTGCAGCCAGTGGCACGACTAGTTCAAGCGTCAGCTTCAGGTGCTGAGATAGTTTGGCTGATTTTAGCATCGGCCCCAGATGGGGGTTGCTGGGTGGATCCTGGTTGGGGTGCATGCAGGAGTCTATCTCCCCTCCTCTTAAAAAAAACAAAAGAAAACACTATATATATTAACCAAAAGAGCTTGTATAATATTAATAGTAGACAATTTATTTTGAAGAGAAAATCATTACTAAAGACGATATAAAAATAATAATGCAAAAAAGCTTTAATTATGAACTTATATGATCTAATAATAGTCTTAACACATAAAAACCTAAAGCTAGAACTGAAAATGACAAATGTTCAAGTCTGCAAAAAAAAAAAAAAGCCTCATGAGTTCAGAGATACTGTGTAATGAGAAAGTAAAAATATAACATACACTAGATATTAGCAGTTCACTGCTCATTACCAAGTGTCCTAGCATTGCTAAGTGTGAAAAAAATTTTATAGCAGGCAAGATTTTGTGACTAAAACTCTCTTTCCATGTCTACTTCTCTGAAAATAATAGCTTGCTTTTTGAATAGAAATGTCAGTGAATATACTACATCTTCAGTAAATCCTCTCTATGGATTTAAAAGGGAGAATCTGATGACCATATTTTTGCTAAATGTTCTAATTGTTATTCAGTAATAAGCGAAGGGAGAGAATCAGGAGTTCTATGTTCCTTATATGTGTTCTTTCATTTATTTTTCTGTGAAGTATTATTCTTTCTTTTTAACTGATGAAAAAGTGAGGCATAGAGAGATTAAGTAACTTGGCTAAGGTTATACAGCTTGTAAAACAGGAGAGTCTAGACTCAAACTTGTCTCAATGCCAGAGCTTCAGCACCACCCTTAGCACCAACACCACTATCAGTGAGTATATGTAGTGAGGACACTGTAGTATTGTGGGGACAAGAAAGTTGAATAATCAGACCTAAAGACCTGAAGATGAAAAGCCTAAGAAACCTTAATTGAAATATGAGTGTTTCAAGATGCAACATTGGGTCTTGATCACTAGATTATGAAACAGATGACTGCCAAAATAGAAGATTAGAAAAAAGTTTTACCTTTATCATGAAATATATTTCTCTTTTGCTTTCAGTAGTTTCCTTTATTATCCTAATCCTACTTGTTTGTAGATGTAAAATTTAAAAAATTTTAATAACTCTCTAGTCTCAATTTTTCCTTAAGATTATTGTTTCTTATTTTCAGAACAGTGTTCCAAATTCTTGGCTACAACAGTTCTTTTCTAAGTTAAAGTATTTTATCATATTCATGAAACTAAGTATTTTGAAATAACATTGTACTAACTGATACTTAAAATACGTTTATTCTCCATACATAAATACATATCAGTATTCAAAAGTTTTATTTGAATTAACTATCATAATAACACTGCCAGAGAATTTTATTAGTTTACAAAGACTGAAACTTTTCATTTCGTACATACAGTTTTAATACAAATGAACTTATAAAAACACTCATCTATTTACTAACAATTTAAATTCTATGAATTTACTGAACATTTATTACTGTATTCTTATGACATCTTTCATAACAAGCCTGCAGAAACCAGAATAAACACATTTTGACACCAGTTATTACCAAAGCAAATACCAACCCATTAGCGAAAATGCAATATACTGGATAATTCCTGGTAAAATATCTTAAATATGACACTCAATACATGTTCTAATTTCCTGAAATTAGAAACTTTATTATGAAGTGCATAAAAATAGTCATATTTTATGTTTTATAAAATGTAGCTATTACATTAGACATAAGCTATACCTTGGAAAAGTGTGATAAAACCTAGGTTTATATAAAACTCTTAGCTATCATCTAAATTGTATTTTTTAAAATGTTTCAAAAGGTATTAGAGTCCCTGCTAATTTGGAAGGTCAAGAACACCTATATCTTAATTTCATGTTTTAAATAATTTCACCACAACTCTTTAAATTGAAGCTATCCAGTCCCATAGTTAACAAGGCATGATGGGCTCTTACTTTAGTATTTTTTGCATGGCAGATTATGACTCACTAGTAGAATCACACTGATGTATGTATTATAAATATGACATTTTTTGATTACCTTTAAAAATCACTAAAGGAATTTATAAAGGCTTTCTCAAAGTAAAGAATCTTCAATTTTGGTAAAATGAAATTACTGCATTAACTGAATTTCTGCAAGACTTATTTTGTGGAAAATCCCTACATTTTTAGAAAGCAAAACTTTTTAGTTACGAGTTTAGTTTCATTTATAACTTATTACTGAAACACATTTAAATAAATCAAGTTATAACATAAAAAGCCTATATCAGTATTATAGGAGAAAACTGTATTAAAATAAAATGAATTATTGAAAATATGTATGGTTAACTGCATGAAAGCTTATGGTTGAGTTTTCACACCATTTTTGGATTTGGAAGGAGTATTTTTTATTAAATATAAAGGAAATATTTTTAATATTCATTATGACATTGTATTAGTATAAAAATATTAGTTAATAATTGATCTTCAGGGTAGAAAGTTTTGTCTTGTTAAAATGTACACGTTAAGTCAGTCATTAAAAGGTAGATAATTCTAACAAGTTTTAAATAAATTTTGGATGTAACAGATGTATTTAAAGTTTTCTAGCCTAAGGAAAATATATTAGGACCTCTTCCTTTTTCCATAATCCACAGAGACCATCTAAAAGTAAAGTTACAAGTTCTGGGGCACAAAAACTAGTATAAATGCATAACTATGTCCACCTAATAAGCATAAAAATTAGAAAGTCAACCTTATCTCAGACAGAAAAACAAAGGAAAAATGGTGAAAACTTATTGCTTAACATTGAGAGTAGTAAGACCCAGGGCACTAGCCAAGTTCAACCAAGTCATCAAAATTCACCATTGATAACGTTTGTAGAGGTAGATGTTTTAAATATTCATTATGTTAAGTTAGGTAAGTCTGAAATCAAGAGTTTTAAACAAGTCGTTCTCTAATGATAGACACGTAGCTAGGGCACAGGCATCAACATCTATTTGGTTAAAGCAGGATTGTTGCCGAGTTTATTTTCCTTTGGCATAGACATATTTAGGATACTAAGTGTGTTATTTTAATTGAAAGCTGTTCTCACAGGCAGCTGGATACAGTCTGAATAAAATAATCTTACAAACAGACCTGAATGGAAAATAAAAGGGAATATTGACAGTGTCACTGTGTTAAAGGGAGGAATATATGTTGAATCCAACATAATATATACAGTAAATGCCTATACTTGTTAATATGCTATAAGAACCCTTATACTTATATGGATGACTAGAGAGGACTTGAAATAGATATGGAGATAACTTTAAGTATATTTAAGAATAGTGTCAACTTTGCCCATAGTAACTGGTATAAAATAAATGGTGATAATATGACAGATTTCCATAGATATACAAATTATTTTTATATATAGTAATGGCTGTCAAAATTTCTAATGTAAACCTAGAATTTGAAATGTTTTATCAAAAATATTTAATATAGGTAAAATATACATAAACCTAAACACAGCGAAACCAAAATAATGTAGAAGCTAGACTCGTCTACATATTATCTCCTCAATACGATAAAGTGTTTTTAAAATTTTTTCATATTACCAGAAATGGCCTGTTGCTATGTATATTCTGTATATGCCATGGCTATGTTTACATGTTTTTGACATCTTGTTGATAAGACAGCCAGATGATGACCAAATTTTTATCAAGTATTATATATACCCTTCGTTCTGTTTGTTATAGATTACAAGTCTATGTTATTTAAGTGTGTGTGAATAAAGGAAACCATGATTTTATCCTGAACCTCCAGTGTTTTGCCTGCTAAGATTTCTTTAATTCCCTCAAAAAAAGCAAAAACATTTACCCTTAAGCACATCCAAACCCTCATATTTGTTACCAGATCACACATGGGGCTAGTTGTTTTCTATTATTGGATAAACTAGTTATCCAAGACTATTTAACAGAATCAGTAGAAGAACTGTAGTCATGACCGAGTAAAGATGATGGACTGGAATCAGTAGGGAAAGGATTGAGTAAGAACTGAATCCTCTGCTCTGAAATCTTTTCTAGAATGACAGTGTGTGCTTCAAGACTATGAGGCTTCAAACCTACAGATGAAAGCTGAGAAAAGCTTCTTCTCATAGAATGTAACCTTGGTTCCTATTAAGAGATTTAAAGAAAATTAGGGTTTTAAAACATTTTAAATGGCTCTAATTTTATAATTACTTAAGGGAAAGATTTTAAGAACAATATTAACTGGGCAAGGTGTGCTTTAGAAATTCCCATTAGGAAGAGTAGGTACCTTATAACCTGCTGCTGGATAGGGAGGAATTCTAGGGCTATAAAAAGACTCACTGAAAAGGATCTGAGAATAGCTATATCTAATGGTATTTCTAAATATACTTCCTCTGTGCTATCCCTGAACTTTGGTCAAGATTTGTTAAAAAGAAGATTTTATGTACTTACTGATATACAAAATTAGAGTTAGATCCTATGGTTGAGAAAGCAACTACCCAGAGAAAATCAGGGACTTATTAATAAAATTTCATGTTAACAGAGTAGTATTTTATCCTATTGTTAAGTAAAACATCCAATGAACAGACTCTGTTCCAACAAATGATTTTTATTTGATCCACTGCTGAACCTATAGATTGCTGGACATACTGCTTTGCTCAAGACACTCGAAAAAGAAAATTTCCCCTTAGGCATCTACACTGCTCACAAAAATTAGGGGATATTTTATAACTTCATATTCATTTTGAAGTATCCCCTAATTTTTGTGAGCAGTATATAATGACTAAATGCTTACTTTAGAGCATCAATGTTTAACCAAATCCTTTTGCCTGAAAATCTCATCATTTGCTCTGTCTGCTTTAAGTGATTTTGAGTTTGAACGTGGTGATTCAAGAACACAAGCATCATAGAGCCTGAGTTTACTTCATAAAGTTTAACAGAACTTTGGAAGAAGTATGTAGGCCAAATCAATTGTCCAACCTGAATCTGACAACAGAAATTTAATATCAAGTGTTCTAGTTCTAAAAATTAGCAACCTACATTTAATTAAGAAAAATGAACTAAAATGTCCAAGATAAAATTGTTTGAAGAGGAATATTTGATAATATACCATTGTATTTTCTATGATTTGTGTACATATGACACTATTGCTCTGCCAAGACTCTGAGCATGTCCACAAACAATGAAACAACTTGCCAATGCTAGAATAGGTAACTATCAGGAGTAATTGATAAAAATAATGGGTAATTTTTTATGGACTATCAGACTTAGATGTTTCTAGGGCTAAAAATGTTTTAAATAGTGCAATTGCACAGTTTATTCATATCACTTCAGGATACTCTGGGAAGTTACAAAATCTTCTAACCAGAAAAGAAACATTTACGAATTATTGTAAAATAAAGATAATTATCAAAATCAATGTTGTGAGAAAACTCACTCCACTGACATTAGGACTGTCTTTAACCTTAGGCACTGTTGCAATTTTTGAGCTAAGGAGACTTCAGAAGGCAATTCTATTAATGATCCACTTATCTTAAAACCACATTCATTTTGTCAGTATAAAAAGTGGCACGAGTTTGGTACTTGTCATTGGGATGTAAAAACAACAACTACCTTACAATAACCCTTTCCCAAAATAGCAAACACCACATGGAGGGTTTATACAAAGACTGGTAAGTGCCTATATTGCAATTATTAGCAGGAAAAATGTCTAGAAAGAAAAGCAACTAAAAGTCCATTTGTGTTTTTTTTTTTGGTGGACTTTATGCTTTCAAAAAATTTGGAAATATGCCATGTTCCTCAAATATAAAGAATAGATGGCACCACCTATAGCTTTCTTTTGCTATCAGAGGGATTAATGTTTTTCTGGATAATTTAGAAGGCCTTTCTTACTTTGTCTTCCTTCTTATATTTATTTCCCAGAATGCTGAGTGTACAATAGTTTTAAAAAAAATTTTGATTAACAATCTAAATTCTAGAATATTCTGTTTGTACTATTTTGGTTAGGAAACTGTTCATACTTAGGTTATTTGATAACAGCATGATTTAATAATTTCATGTTTATCACAATTTGCTTATTTTAGAATGGAAATAATTTCTGATCCAAATTCCCAGACGCTTAAGTGATTAGACTAGACATTTTATTTGTCATTTAGTTATCATCTTGGGCAACTGTCTTTCTTTTCTGTACATATATACATTTATATAGTTTCTCCCACAAGAGAGTCTATACAAAGAGCAGCACTGCTGAAGCTTAAGTGTTGAGTGGCAAAGCCACCATGTAATAATTCAAGGTATTCATCAGATATAAAAGGGCTGAATTCAGCATACAAAGTACAGTTTAGAAATAGTTATAATTAGAATTATCATTGGGCAATTACCTTTTCTAAGTTTCATTTCTCTTACAAAGAGTTGCCTGATTATCTCACAAAAATATTAAGTGGATAAAATGAGATAATGTATCTGAAGTGCTTATAAATTAAAAGGTGCTATATAAAGTGTTATTCTTGCCTTTGAATAATATAGTAAGCAAAAGTGTGATATTCACAGTATGATTTTATAACAGATTTTCATCAGCATCAAAAAGTTAATAAAATTTTTATAAAGAATATTAACATGGACTTTAAACAAACTTCAGTAAGTTAACCAAAGCTTTTCTTCAGCACCACCTAGTAATTATAGAGCGAATTTACCTACATAGGGTTGTCAATATTTTAAGACTAATATCTTAATATTATTTCATAGTTGTAGACTCTATAGTGCTTAAGTTATATGATTCTATGATTTTACATTTCTAACATAAAGAAACAGGCTTATACCTAAACATAACTCTATTTATATAGCTGTATCAGTAGTTAAACCAGAAAGCATAAAGTTTTAAGGGTTAAAATGATACAAGAATTCAGGGCTGTCTCTTACGGCTAATCCCTTTCAGACTATACCTTTTGATCCCAGTATAATGTTATATTAATTTTGTAATATATTAAAAGGGTAACCTACATTCCAATTTCCCTGGGATGCTGTAGGTTTCTGCCTATTTTATTATTAGTTTCACTCGTGAAAAATAGTCTTTGAATAGAATGATTTTATAGGTTTATTATTAATGTGATAAACTTCTTTGTTGGTCAATAGCATATATTTCAAAATTTATTTTAATTATTTTTGGTGTCCTCTTTCACTCTCAAGTGTCCTAATTTGAATGATAAATATATAATTTCTACATATAATATTAATTTGGAGCAGAGATCAAGAAAGTAAAGAACTTTCTGATTATTACAAGAAGTAAAAGCAGAACTTGCTATGACTGATAAAAACCAAAGGAATTTGTTTATAGGTAAGTAGTTTTGATTTCTATAAAATTCATATCGTCTGTCTGCATAAATCCAGGAAAAACACTCCTACATATGGAAGCTATATAAAAATACTGTACTGCTATTATTGGCAGACATTTATAAAGCAATGTTATAAACTAAATCATAATTCTTTTTCTAAGCTATTTTTCTGAAATCAGCTTACAGAGGAAGTTAGTTTTAATATTCAAAGATCTTTTATATTTTGATATGCTACCATCTTTCTATTCCTGACTGTATTGGTGATTGGAATCAGGTTGCAAAATTATTACCTAACACAGAATGAATTTCAGATGTCTTCAGGTTGGCCTTTCAAAATGGGTACTAAGTAAGTAAAAACTTACTTTTCAAATTTATTTAGAACATATACAACTGAAAAGAAAAAAAAACAAGCTTTACTTAGTATATGTAAGGAGAATTTTCATCCATCCAATCTGTCTGTTTTTAAAAGTAACATGTTTGGGCTATCAAGCTATGCCACAAAGAATTGTGAAGATGTTCTCCATGTGTTAAGATTGATGATTCCAGTTAGCTTTTTGAAGTAAAACTAAATTCTAAGAAATTGTATATGTATATATATTATATGGTTTATACATACAATCTATACAACTTAGTGGAAGAAACACATTTGGGTATCAATTATTATCAAAGTTCCCTATTTAATAATACATCATTAATTTTTATTAATAGTCCAAGATTTGTTTAGCATCATGTTTAATATTTTGAAAATAAAAACATTAACTTTTTTGCTTTCTGGATAGTGCTACTAAAAGATCTCTGACACCAGTGGCTAATAATTATTACTTAACAAAACAAAAACTTGTGAAATTTCATTTTGGAACTTATTAGTCTATTTACAGTTTTCAAACCTGAGAATAATTAGTGTATATGGGATCCTTGTATTCTAGCATATATTCATGTGGTCTACTGGTCACATGAAAATTTGACTGGTAAACATATTCATTATGGTTTTAAAAGAAATAAATACCCTCTTTGACTGACCCGGAAAAACTCGGAGGGGCGAAGCTATGTTCTGTTATTCCTAGTGCTGTTGCACATAGAAGACATTTGGGCATAGACTAGGAGAATGAAGAGGTAGATTTATTTAGGTAATGGCAATATTTATGGCTTTCCCCTTCTGTTCTCAAATTAGGAAGCCATTGAAAGAACTGCAAGTGAATGTAAGGAGGATTGTTTTATAGTACTACAGAATTTTTAGTGATAACACTTATGATTTGGTATGTAACTTTTGAACAATGGTTTTTCTTCCCTATTTTCCAATTTTTATAGTAAGACTTGGTTTTATAATCAAAATTTAAAGTTTTCCTTTGGTGTAAGAAGTAGTTTTGCTTTTTATAAAACCAATTAATTGTCTTTTTTATAACCAATAATATATGTAATTGAATAAATTGGTAACATATAACAAGAAGAGGTAAAAAGATTAAAGCATTCAAAGAACACTGAAATACAATGGAATATCAGTCAATGTTAAGGGATCTGGACAGAGGTGAGCCCTTTTTCTTTCAAAACAATATATTTGATGATCCATATTACATAAAATTTGATACCAAAGGTTTATGTTATAGAAAGGCTGCAGCATTATCTCAAATGTTAGAGAAAAATTTTAATACAGTCATAATAATCACAAGAAAAGGCAAGAATATTGATCATCTGAATGGTACTAATATTTGGAAAATGTTATAAAAAGTATAAATGTTATTCAAATTTTGAAAACCATGGCAGAAGCTAAATTAAATAAAAAGTACCAGTAACAAAAGAAAATTTAAAATTCACACAAAGCATATTAAATGACAAAATAGCAAAGCAGTAGAACTGAATTATTAAGATTAAATATATTATATGCTAAAAGGCATGAAAGTATTAAAAATTCTATTAGAATTAGAAATGACTCTTATCATAAATATTAAAATAGATAGCAATAGATATGAAACAAAACTTCTAAAAGGTTGAGAAGAAATAATACAAAGAAAATAAGAGACACCTCACTATTTTCATTGTGGTTATTATTTATGGAATGGATAAAACATGTAGAAAATGTCAATACAGTTAGATTAACACATTAAAAAATCAACATACCACATCTACCTAAGTAATTTTTTAGAACAGCTGAAAAAGCAAATTTAATCAAATTTAGACAGTATATAGTGGAATAAATAAGTATGGTGAGTTATTAACTAACCCTAAGTTTCACAATGGGCAGCTTCTAGCTGGTTCGTTGAAGCTGGATCTCCGCCACACAAGGATCATTGGACAAGAAATCAGCTGAGCTGGACTAGAGCTACCCAATTGTCTTAATAATGAATGCTCCACACTGTCTGTTAAGTAAAGAGAAAAAAATATATAGATTAGAAAGACTGAATGGGAAACAGTAAGTATAAGTTAGAGCAGATGAGTGTAGAACATCAATGAACATTTAGTAAATACTTGCAGAACATATGACACTAATTATATTGGTGTGTTATGAATTGAGAGGCTAGAGATTGGGGGGGGGCAGAACTCAGGAAAGGCTTGCTCACTGCTCTCTGAGAGCTTACAATCTATTTTAGACAATCTCTTTTCCAGTGTTACACTATAAATGTTTAGTGTATAAAACGAGGAACAGGTCAACACAAAAATAAGTTGTTATAAAATTTCTTCTATTTTTAAAGACATCATTAGGTGGGTTTTAAAAGGGGAGTATAATTTGGCAGAAGGCTATTTAGAAATTGTCCAAAACCCCAAATGTACCCTTCATGTTGGCATTGGTAAGACAGGCATATAGGTACCTATACCATATAATATAGAGTAAGTCCATGTATCTGTATCATCCTGAGATTATTTTGGTATTTTAAGATTAGTTTGAGTCAAAGAAACTAGCTTTTTGGGATTTTGGGCATAGGCCATGTCCTAATTTTGGGAACCAATCTGTTCTATGACACATTTTAAATTTCAGATAGGCTCAAAATTTCCCACATTTGTTCCAGGATCTCTAGAGCAGTACTGTTTGATAGCATTTTCTATGGGGATGGGAAGTACTATTATCTATACTATCAAATATGGTAGTCAGTAGCCACATGACACTATTTAGGACTTGAAATGTGGCTAGATGCAATTGGGAAACTGAATTTTAACTCTCATTTAATTTTAATTAATCTAAAATTAAAATTAACTAGTCTCATGTGGCTTATGGTTACCATATTGGGGACAGCATGGCTCTACAGGTTTGAACTTGTCCAGTTGGCTAAACTTTATAGACTGGCTAAGGATTTCTCCAGCCTGTTCAATATTGTCCAATATCACTTAATGTTGTTCACTGCTGTATTCTCAGTGTCTAGAATACTGGCTACTATACAGTACAGTAGGTACTCAATAAATATTTGGTAAAAGAATAAAATGTGCAGTGATGATATACAGCTATTCATGCCAAGTCAACTACTCATGGCTTATTGGTAATATGTTTTAGTCCTCTCATGAAAAATAGAGAAGTGAAATCAAACTGTATTATGTATGTGGAATTGCTTAATGGAAGGCTCAATGTGCCTAGAGAGAATAGGAGTGCTAGCTTCATTATAACTCAAAGAAAAGAAATACAAAGTTGTAGCATATGAATAACTTAGGTTGCTAAGTCTGGGAAAAATGGAAATAATATATTTAGGCTGTTAAGCATGGGAAAATGAAAGAAGAATGGAATAGTTAATGGTAAGAAATTTGGTAAGGATGGAGATAAGAGTTGATAAGACTGGTAAGAGGAAAAAAAACTAACTTCAGGTAAAAAATTAAATTCAGATTTTATGCATGAATAAAGGATGGAAACTGAAGATAGAGAAGTCATGATGAAGTATATAGTAATATGGCAATAAGGGATTTGGCAGTGAAAAGAATATATTATTCTAAAAAAAAAAAAAAAAAAAAAGAATATATTATTCTGAGCAAGTAGTGAGCTAAAGAATTGCTAGAACAGTATCAACAGACCATGAAGCATTAAGGGGTCAGAAAAATCAATGGTATTGTTTTGATTTTTGAGGAGAAGGAAGATGGACCAACTAAGTTATAAAAGGAGGATCCTGAAAATAAAAGGTAAGAAATCGTGTGTTCATGATTTTCAGTTTAAGGAGGTTGTGACCAGGTTTAGGGTTAAATCAGGAAGAGAATCAAAGCACTAGGGTCAGATTCACTATTAAACACTTATTAAAATGCAGAAGAAAACTGGAAAACTCCTTTAGAAGATAATCCAGAGGACAAAGAATCATGACATGACTAATCAGGAAGAAGTAGTTCCGCAAGAGACAATGAAAGATCAAACTGAATGCAAAAAAAGAGAGGCACATCTGACAGTTAATAAAATTTGAGCACAGGGTAATTGACAGCATTGAATTAAAGAGAAAAAGAACTAGGACAAAATTCTTGGGATTTGGCTAATAAGAAGTCATCAGATCTTGGCAGTAAATCTTAGTTGAGTAGTTTGAATAGATTTCAATTACGAGGAAACATTAATTTAATATGGAATGAAAAAGATACCCCTATCCTTAATGGCTTTCCAAAACATAACTTTATATTCAGTAAAGCATGGAAAACAAAATCCTACTGCTTGTTGTCATGTGTTCTCGGAGTCGGTGAAGGTGTTATCAAAGTTTATGAAACAATTTCGAAAGGGATTAAGATTTGATGAATTGAATCTTACGTTGTAAAAAGGAGGATGCTTATCCAAGAATTCTGGGATTAAAGGGAAAAGAAAAAAGGTGGATAAAAGGAGATAAAAAGTTCATTTAAAGGGAATAACAGACTCAGAATATAAGAAAAAGTTAGCCTGACCAGGCGGTGGCACAGTGGATAGAGTGTCGAACTGGGACGTGGAGGACCCAGGTTTGAGACCCCGAGGTCGCCTGAAGCCCCCCGGTCAAGGCACATATTAGAAATCAATCAATGAACAACTAAGAAGCCGCAACAAAGAATTGATGTTTCTCATCTCTCTCCCTTCCTGTCTGCCCCTCTCTCTGACTCTCTCTGTCTCTGCCACACACACACACACACACACATAGAGTTAGTGCTCAAAGACTGAAAACATGTAACCGGATATGCAAATAAAATGTACCCCATGTGATGAGATAGATTCCCCTCCCCCATAAAAGAAGTATAAAAATTAGGCTATTATATCAACTAATACCTATCCTTATACAGTAATTAATAAATATCTCAAATTATTTTTATCCATACTTTCACCAAATAAATTAGTATTTTGGCTGGAAAGAACTGATGGCAAATGTAAATATTAAGGCAATCCAGAGGCTAAGGATATGGTTTAAATATTAGGTTAAAAAAAGAGGGCACATGAACCTGACCATGGGTTAACCCAAGGTTAGTCAAACTGTGGCCTACAGGCCAAATCTGGCCCATCACCTGTTTTTGTAAATAAAATTTTATTAAAACACAATTACACTCATTTTTTATATTTTATCATTGTTTTCCATTGCAGTAGTAATATTGAATAGTTGAGATAGAGACTGTGAGGCCTGCAAAGCTTAACATATTTACTATATACTATAGGGTATTTTACAGAAAGTTTGTTAACTCCTGGTTTAATTTATTTAGGCTAAAAAGAAATTTTCAGGCTGAGAACTTCTGAAATTCTATGAAAGAAAACCTTAATAAAATGTGTTAAATTCAATATAGTATATATATACTCTATATTGTGGAAATACTACTAGCTCAAATATATTGAATTTATCTTGATTAAATAAAAGTAAAAATCAGAAATTACAGGTTTAATTAGAAATCTTGAGAGAAACTAGGAAGTTGATACTAATGCTTCAAGACTATGAAAAACAGAATTAACTAGGTACAGTAAGACCTCACTTAAAAAGGGGTTCTTGGAAACTGTGTCTTTAAGTGAAACAGCATATAAAATAGAAATATTAGCATAGGCTGATATAAACAAGAGTAAAATTCCTAAGGCATAGTCTGGTCATAAAAAATAACAAAATATATAGTCACAAAACTTCTAAATAAAGACTCAAAACACTTCTAATATTAAATATTGACATGAGTGTAAGCTGTATATATATTTAAGAAAGATTCATATAAACAAGATAATGATTTTCCAATCCTCTCATTCCAGTTAAGAATCACAGGTTAGCCAGAGTGTCTCAGGGTGTAAGGTGGGAGCCTACCCTGGACAGGACGACTTTCCATTGCAGGATGCACTCACACCCACACTCACTCAGACTGGAACAACATAGACATGCCAGTTCACCTCATATGCACATCTTTGGGATGTGGGAGTTAACCAGAATACCCAGAGAAAAGCCATGTAGACATGGGGAGCACGTGCAAACTCCACACAGACAGTGGCCCTGGCCAGGATTCGCCCCCCTCATTATTATAATGAAATGATGTTGAACATATGACACTACTTGAGGACTTGCTGTATATGTTTAAATATATAAGAAGTATTTGTGCACTAGTTATAATATTTAAGTTAAATCTATACTTATTCTCTTACTGTCAAAAGTTGAGTTTCTAAATCTTTATAGAAGTACAAGAACTCTTCTGTAATACTGAAAAGTTTGTTTTTAAATAGTTCTGCCATGGTTCTGATTTTTTTAAAATTAGTGATGTTTTAATAGAAAATTACATCTGTTATAATATTTGGTTCAGAAAGTTGTGTATATTTAATGTGAATTGTATTTGCAATATCTGGTTGGTATTAACATTTTTCCTGTGTCACTGCTTATCTAGTTTGAATAACCTTAACCAGAAGGGAAAACCTAAAGCTCTCTTAGAATTAGAAACATGTAGCTAAAGACATTCTTCCTTGTATTTATACTACAAGTAAAATAAAGTGACTGTAACATAGAAGTTAATTTAAAAAAATATTTAGCTTTTTCTATGTATTTATTAAAGGTACAACAGAAGTCTTCATAAATAGTTTTAAGAGGTTAACTATTTTTATTGACGTGTAACACAAGCTCCTTTGGCAGCCTACTGAAGCCTATGGATTCCTTCTCAGACTCATGTTTTAAAATATATAAAATAAAATATACAGGCTTATAAGAGAAAGTTGTATCATTATATAGTTACAGCCACAGACACTTTAAGAGGAGGTCTTTGGACTAGATTAACTTTAAAATTTAATGTAGAATTTTGGTATCTTTTTTTCCTTGAACTCAAAGATTTAAGTGTAAATGACTGGCCATCATATAGACCCCATCTTGCATACTACCGTCAATTATAAAAAGTTACATATATTCAGTTTGGCTATATTAAAGCAATTTTAGATTTAATTTTGTCATTTTAGGAAAACCAAAGGTAATACAATTCAGGTATATACTATTTTCTTAAGAGCAGCAACTAAATTCTGAACTTAGTTAAAAATGCAATTATTCCCTAATTCTTTTAGAAAAACTGAGTGAGCTAGAATCTAAACTATTTAATGTTTTGGGAAGATAAAAATAAAAATGTGTTGATATGATTACCATTTATGGGAAAACAAAACTTTTCAACAATTATAAAAAAACATATAAATATATAATGTATATTATACATGTACAGTATATATTATATATTTAGTGATATAGGAAATTATATTACTTTACTAAGATGTTAGGAGTATAAAGAAAACACTCATAATTACAAGAGCTGTGATGAACAATTATTCATACTATTTCAATGTTTTCTTTTCAATATGGGGCACATCCACAATTAATTTTATTATACTACTAAACCAGTGGTTCTTAACCTGGGTTCTATTGAACCCTAGGGGATCGATGAGTCGGTCTCACGGGTTCGGGTTCGGGTTCAGAGAAGCCTCTGCCGTGGAGGCCAGAATAAAGTAATACCGTAATTTGTTGTGAGTTCACGCACTTCGTTGGTTTTTTTCTTTGAGCAAGGTGATGTTCATGCATGGCTCATTTTGTGCACCAGTAAAAAAACATATACCTATGTCTTGAATTTGGGAAAAAAATTCATATTTTATTTATCACTAAAGAAGGGTTTGGTGAATGCGCATATGAAACTGGTGGGTTCGGTAACTCAAAAAAGGTTAAGAACCACTGTACTAAACATAATAAATTGATGAAGGTTCTGAGTTGAAACCCGGGAACCTTAATAACTAAAAGAAAAAAAATGACCTTATTTTTTACAGCATCCTTAGGTTAATAGCAAAAATTGGGCAGAAAGTAGAGTTCCCATGGACTCTAGCCTCAGACATACATAATCTCTTCCACTATCTGGCCCTAAAAGGTGCATTTATTACAAGTGATGAACCTATATTAACACATCATTATCACCCAAAGTCCATAAGTTATATTAGGGTTCACACTTAGGGTTATATATTCTATGGGTTTTGACAAATATGTAACATGTACCCATCATTATACTATCATACAGAATAGTTTCACTGACCTAAAAGCCCTCTGCTCTCCCTATTCACTGCTCCCTCCCCAAGCCCCTTAGGGTTACTGTCTCCATAGATTTTCCTTTTCCAAAATGTTATATAGTTCGAATCAAACAGTATGTAGTGTATTTACATTGGCTTCTTTTACTTAGTAATATGAATTTAAGGTTTCTCCATGCCTTTTCATGGCTTGATAGCTCATTTCTTTTTAGCATAAACTTACATTCTGTGGTCTGGATATACCACAGTTATTCATTCACCTATTATAGGACATCCTGGTTGCTTCCAAGTTTGGCAGTTATGAATAAGACTGTTAAAAGCATCTGTGCACAAGGTTTTGTGTGAACAAAAGTTTTCAGCTTATTTAGATAAATACCTGAATGCATAGTTACTAGATTCTATGGTTAATTTTGTAAGAAACTGTCAAGTTATCTTCCAAGATTGTTGAGCCATTTTGCATTCCTACCAGCAATGAATGAGTGTTTCTGTTGCTCCACATCACTGACAGCATTTGATACTGTCAGTGTTTTGGATTTTAGCCATTCTAATAAGTGTGTAGTGTGGTATTTCATTGCTATTTTAATTTGCAATTCCCTAATGACATATGACACTAAGCATCTTTTCATATGTTTATTTGCTATATGCATCATATCTTCTTTGGTGAGGTGTTTTATTGAGGCCTTTGCCCCATTTTTCTAAATTGCATTGCTAATTTTCTTATTGTTGAGTTTTAAGAATTCTTTATATATTTTGGATAACATTCTTTATCAGATCTGCATTTTGCAAATACTCTCTCTTAGTCTTTGGCTTGTTTTCTCATTCTCTCCTCTCTTTTTAGATTTTATTGATCTTACAGAGAGGAGAGAGTGGGGGGAGTGAGAAGTATCAATGCATAGTTGATTCATTTTAGTTGTCGCTTGCTTGTTGTATGTGCCTTAACTGGGCAAGCCCAGGGTTTCGAACTGGTGACCTCAGCATTCCAAGTCGATGCTTTATCCACTGTACCACCACAGGTCAGGCTGTTATCTCAGTCTCCTGACACTTTCTCAGAACAGAATTTTTTAATTTTAATGAAGCCCAGTTAATAAATTATTTTTCTCATGGACTGTGCCTTTAGTTTGTAGCTATACTTGATCTTAAGCCAAAATGCCGAGAAGCAATTTTGGTGTTGTATCTAAAAAGCCATCACAAACTCAAGGTCACCTAGGTTTTCTCCCACATTTTCTAGTTTTACATTTAGGTCTGTAACAAATTTTGAGTTAATTTTTGTGAGGGGGTAATAATTGTGTCTAGATTTATTTATTTTGCATGTGGATATCCAGTTGTTCCAGCATTATTTGTTAAAAAGTCTATCTTGGCTCTATTGTATTATTGCATTTGCCTCTCTGTCAAAGATTATTGACCATATTTATATGGGTCAACTTCTGGGTTCTCTGTTCTGTTCAATTGATCTGTTTGTCTATTCTTTGCCAATACCAGACTACCTTGATTACTGTACTTTTATCACGTCTTATAGTTGTGTAGTGTCAATACTCCAACTTGATTTTTTTCCTCTAGCATTGTGTTGGCTATTCTAGGTGCTTTGTACTTCCATGTAAACTTTAGAATAAACTGTTGATATCCACAAAATAACTTGCTAGGATTTTAACTGGGATTGTGTTGAACCTGTAGATCAAGTTGGGAAGAACTGACATCTTGAAAAGTGGAGAGTTTCTATCTATGAAAATGGAATATCTCTCCATTATTTAGTTCTTTGCTTTCTTTCATCTGTTTTGATAGTTTTCCTCATCTAGATCTTGTACATATTTTGTTAGGCATAAACCTAAGTATTTCATTTTTTATTCATTGTTGGTAAATAGGAAAGCAATTGAATTCTGCATATTAACCTTGTATCCTGAAAACATTCTGTAATTGTTTATTAGTTCCAGGAATTTCTCAATTCTTTTAGCTTTTCTACATTGATGGTCATGTGAACTGTGAATAAGGACAGTTTTATTTCTTCCTTCCCAATCTGTAGAACTTTAATTCCTTTTCTTGTCTTAGTGTATTAGCTAGGACTCCTAGTACAATGTTGAAAAAGAGGAGCGAGAGGGGACATACTTACCTTGTTCTTGATTAATAATTTCTTATTACATTTTCAAATACAGAAGTGGTATCTTTGAGTCCGCTATATGTTCACATAAGAAAAGAATTTTAATGTAAAATTACAAGAGATATATAATTTATCCTGATATTCTAGAAAAGATCCATTAACATCTTCCTCATTTATTCTTTTTACTTTTTTCTAAAACAGAACAAACAAAATCAATTTAAATCAGATCTTGCTAGTTTCAATAAAAACTACATGTCAATACTGAATTTTACCATACTTAAAGGAAGTAGCTATGAACAATTCTAAAGCAACAGTTAAAATTAGAAGAAAATTATGAACTCAGGAGATGAACAGAGCTGTCTGTAATCTCAAAGGTGAAGTCTTATTAATTGTATCTATAGCACATCAAATATTATTTTTCAAATGTGATGTTAAATAAATGTTTGATGAGTTGAACTAATGAGAATTAGTTGTTACTTAAGGTTTGTCCTACAGTAGAATCTATATGATATGTCTATGTAAGTACAACTTATTTATGTAACTTATTAATGGTCAGTATTTCATTTAGATTCTGCCAGACTTGACAGTACATAGTAATATGTGGCAGAAATATCAATGAATTTAAACACATATAATTAAAAATTTTATTTTAGCTATAGTTTTTTTCTTTTTTAATACAGAGACAGAGAAAGAGAGAGTCAGAGAGAGGGATAGATAGGGATAGACAGACGGGAACGGAGAGAGATGAGAAGCATCAACCATCAGTTTTTCGTTGTGACACCTTAGTTGTTCATTGATTGCTTTCTCATATGTGCCTTGACCGCGGGCCTTCAGCAGACCGAGCAACCCCTTGCTCGAGCCAGTGACCTTGGGTCCAAGCGGGTGAGCTTTTGCTTAAATCAGATGAGCTCACGCTCAACCTGGTGACCTCGGGGTCTCAAACCTGGGTCTTCTGCATCCAAGTCCGATGCTCTATCCACTGCACCAGTGCCTGGTCAGGCTATTTTAGCTATAGTTCTAATTGCATCCTTTAATTAAAAATATTTTTGTAAGATTAGAAGGATAAACAAACTGATTTTAAAAACTCTTTTAGTGAGAGAGAGAGAGAGAGAGAGAGAGAGAGAGAGAGAGAGAGAGAGAGAGAGAAAGATGCATCAACTTGTAGTGTGGCACTTTAGTTTTCCATTGACTGCTTCTCATAAGTGCCTTGACTGGGGGCTCAAGCCAGCAACCTTGGGCTTCAAGCCAGCAAACTCTGGGCTCAAGCACCATGGGATCACGTTGATGATTCCATGCTCAAGCTGGTGACCCCAGCTCAAGCCAGTGAGACTTCACTCAAGCCGGTAACACTGAGGTTCTGAACCTGGGACCTGAGTGTCCCAGGTCAATGCTCTACCCACTGTGCCGCCACGAGTCAGGGAAAACTAGTTTTATTTTGACGCCTTTTCCTTATTTTAAAGAAATGTTTTTAAAGAGCATTCAAAAAGGAAAAAAATTACCAAAAGGCAAGTTAGGATGTGGAGTTATATCAGATGGTATAACCGATATATGAAAAAGATGAAACTGATAGTAAGAAACAGAAAATGTAGAGAACAGACTGACACCTATCAAAAGGGAGGTTAGGTGAAAAAGGTGAAGTGGATTAGCAAGGAAAAATAACTTTTAGACATAGACAATAGGGGGTTGCAGGAGGGAAAGGGGTTGTGGGAGGTGGAGGTGTGTAGGGGGGTATAGATGGTAATGGAGGGAGACTGCCTCGGTTGGGGTGGTGAATACACAGAGCAATATATAGATGACATATTGTGTTGTGCACCTGAAACCTGTATAATTTTATTAACCAATGCCACCCAATAAATTCAATAAAAAAGAAATAACCTCCCCCAAAAGAAAATATATCCTATGAATATTTTTCAAGTAAAAATTATTTGACCAAGTTTTAAAGTTAAGAGAAGAGGCCTTTAAATAATACTTTTAAAGTTTCCAGAATGACATAACTCTCCTTAAAGGTTTACAAGATGAAATAAAAAGGCTTTTTCCTCCACCTTGCTATCAAGAGCTAATACAGTTTAGGTTGAGAATATTTCATTGTACAAAGAATAAAGGAAGATAAAGTGTTTTTGCAATTTACAAACATTTAAAATCTGTCACTGTGATACATTTATATAATAAAATACTACTTAGCCATAGAAAAGGGAAATGCTATCTTTTGGGACAGCATGGATTGACCTGGAGAGCATTATGCTAAGTAAAATAAGCCAGTCAGAGAAAAATGAGTACCATATGATTTCACATATATGTGAAATCTAATGAACAAAATGAACTAACAACTAAAATAGAGACAGACTCATAGAGAGTAAGCTGACAGCTGTCCGGGGTGGGAGTCAGGAAAGAGGTGGAGGGATTGAGCAAAAAAAGGGAAAACACATGGACCTGGACAACAGTATAGTGACTGCTGGGGGAAAAGGGATGGCAGGAGTTGGAGGAGGGTCTAGGAGAGATAAAATGTGATGGAAGGAGACTTGGCTTGGGGTGGTGAACTCACAATACAGTGTACAGATGATGCGTGGAGAATTTCAGATACAGACAACAGTGTGGTGATTACAAGAGGGAAAGGCGAAGGTAGGAGATGGTAGAAGAGGATAAAGGAGGAATAAATGGTTATGGAAAGAGACTTGACTTGGGATGGTGAACACGTAATACAATGTATAGATGATGTATAACAGAATTGTAATTGTACACCTGAAACTTATATCATTTTATTAACCAATGTTACCCCAATAAATCCTATTAAAATATTTTAAAAATTGTGCACCTGAAGCCTGTATAATTTTGTTAATCAGTGTCACCCCAATAAATTCAATAAAAAGTTACTAATGTGTTCAATCTCAAGTTTTAAAGAAAAGCAACACGTGCAACACTCTTAAACAACACTTTCATAAAGTATACCGGTATAACTAAAGTCTAAATTACTGAAGAAAGAAAGGCCAAGATGATGTACAGAAAACTTTAAAATTTTTTCATATGAGTTAGAATTCTATCTTAATTACCTGAGTAATGAAAACGTAAGCAGAAAATTACTGTTTTGGTAATACAAACATGTATAAGACATTTCCAAGTGAACCACTGTTATTGAGTATGGTGATGATAATAATACTGTATTTTATTTTTAAAAATTTCTAAGAGAATAGATATTAAATGTTCCAATTACAAGAAAAAAAACTGTAACCATGTGAGGTTTTGGATGCTAACCAGACTTACTGTGGTAATTATTAAATCATTATGTTGTACACCTAAAACTAATATAATGTTATATGTCACTTATAAAAAATGCACATTTGTTGAAAGAAAAAAAGTTGACCACTGAGTATATATGTAATTAAATCCAGGTTACTTAAGTTTGAAGTAAAAGTTATCTGTAAACTTTACTCTGTGTGTGTGTGTGTGTGTGACAGAGACAGAGAGAGGGATAAATAGGAACAGACAGACTGGGAGGGAGAGAGATGAGAAGCATCAATTCTTTGTTGCGGCACCTTAGTTGTTCCCTGATTGCTTTCTCATATGTGCCTTAACCCTGGGGGCTACAACAGAGTGAGTACCCCTTGCTCAAACCAGTGACCTTGGGCTCAAGCCAGAGACTTTGGGTTTCAAGCCAGTGACCATGAGGTCATGTCTATGATCCGACGCTCGAGCCAGTGACCCCACACTCAAGCTGGCAAGTCACTGCTCAAGCCAGAGACCTTGGAGTTTCGAACCTGGGTCCTCTGTATCACAGTCTGACACTCCACCTACTGTGCCACCTCCTGGTCAGGCTGTAAACTTTACTTTCAAAAATGGGTAAGATCAAGAGAAAGGAAAAATTAAGCGTGAGTGTGAAGTCTGGAGATCAATTCTCTCAAGATGCATGAAGCTGATGGTTTTATTATTTTAAAATTTGCTTATTCAAGCAATATATGTGAGGAATTCTGGCTAATATCAGAATTCTTTCTTTTCCCCTTTTATTTTGGTAACTTATTGTGTTCTCAAAAGTTTTGTGATTATTGCAAGACAATTTTCTCCTAAGTGTTATCAGCTAAGATGGCTTGTAGAGGGCAATGGAAAAAAATAAGAGGGTGGGCAGTGGGCCA
The DNA here is from genome assembly GCA_037038555.1 of Rhynchonycteris naso. NCBI lineage: Eukaryota > Metazoa > Chordata > Mammalia > Chiroptera > Emballonuridae > Rhynchonycteris > Rhynchonycteris naso. Next base: position 36,455,143 of record CM072997.1, on the reverse strand, counting down.
AATCAGGCCCTAAGCTTATGCAGTGGTTTGAGAAGGAGTCGGGGTTGTCATGCCCATGACAGAATCCTTGGCACTCTCATCTAGGCTATATCAACCCATCTGTTGCCATTTCACTAGGCAACCCTGCCTGCCAGAGTCAGTCTCTCAATACTTCTTCTGCCTTGCACAATACTCTTCTCTTTGACTATATGTAATAGTCATTATAGTCAGAGCACATGGCCAGTAAAATATACTGAATTTATAGATTTACTTTGTGACTATAATATTAACTTCTGGAAATGTCTAGATGCTAGAAAAGAAACAGCTTTCTCATTGCAAGGTACAAAATTCAATATGTATTATTCATGTATACTATTTTTTAGGTCTTATTTATTAAAATCTAAGTTATAATCATGATATTAAAGTCTCCCAGTTGTGTTTCTTTCTCCTGGTATTTCTAATAGCTTTTAACTTTAAGTATTATATTTATTTATTAGGGACATCTTCCACAAGTACATTATTAGATATGGTTATTCACTATAGATTTAACCTTTTATCACAATAAGCTGGACTTCTGTCTTGTTTAATGTACTTTTACTTTGAAATTTATTTTCTTATGTAATTTTTTCTTTCTCCACAGTTGTTCACATTTGCCTGATACATATTAGGTTGAAACAGCTCAATCTAGCATTCTTTGCACTTTTGAAGCTAATTTTTATTAAAGAAATGTACAGTTTAAAAGTCAAGTAGAGGTTAAAGGGCAAGGGAAAAAGGTCTCCAACATGACCCTCCCTCACTACCCCACTCCTGTCCCACTTCACTTCTTTCTAAGTGGCGACATTCACTTGAGTTGTTTCTTCTACTACCTACTTCACAGTTCAAATCTCTAGTAATCGAACAATTTCATTCATGATTCTTACATGGTAGATGAGGATTAAACTCTTTTATCTCATTTTTCTCACCCATCCTAAATATGAGTTGCTTAAATTTATGTTACTTTCGTTATCATGCTTAATACTGTTCACTAATGAGCCAAATGGTGTTATATTTTTATTGAACAACTTTTTGTTTTTCACTAATTGCTTCATTTTCCCCCATTAGTCTTCTTTGAACTTATGGCTAAGTCTCTCCGTAGCAGCTCTGTGAAATACCTAATACAATTTCCTACACAAAAATTATTTCCCACCTCTTCTGCAGAGAATCATCCTGGGGCTGGTTGCTCTCTAAATCTGCTAAACTGTCATTTAGTGAATCTCATCCAAGCAGCAACTTGCACCCACACAACATTAATAAGTTGCTGACAGCCCTGAATGAGTGCACTGCATGGGGCCAGATTTTCTTCCTGGAGGGCCTGTCCAATTACAACCCTAAAAATGACGGGGAAGCTCAGAGCATCTGTGAGCAGTCACTCCCCGGTTATCTCACGCCAACTCGGCAGTTGTGCTTTCAGCAGTAAAAGTCCTAATGAGACTTCTAGAGTTGTTACTGGAGGACTCTGACTACTACAATATGCTGCCGAAGAAGTTCGTGTCTCCATTTGTCACTCTGCTGTCTGGGGAGTGAGAGGGGCAGTATGTCTCCCTGAGGACCATCATTGCCCAGAAAAGGCCTGAAATCTTGAAGCAGGAAATCAAAGTCTTTGTGAAGTATAAAGATCCTGTCTATTTTAAACTAAGAAGCTGAATACCATAATTTGTTTACTATCCCAAGCCAGTATTGCTCAGTTCTAGCAGAACTGAAGGAATATGCCAAAGAGGTGAATGCTGACTTTGTTTGCAAAGCAGTGTGGGCCGTTAGGTGGTGTGCCATCCAGGTGGAGCTATCTGCAAAATGTTGTGTAAGCACACTGCTTGATCTCATTCAGACCGAAGTTAATTATGTGGCCCAAGAGGCAATGTCATTAGGGACATCTTCCGCAAACACCCCAACATTTATGAAAGTATTACTGCTGCTCTGTGAGAACTTAAGACTTGCTGGGTGAGCCAGATGTTCCAGCAGCTATGACTTGGATTGTGGGTGAATATGCTGAAAGAATTGACAATGTAAATGAGTTACTAGAGAGCTTCCTGGAGGGTTTTTTTTTATGATGAAAACACCCAGGTATACAGTTCACTCTGTTTACTACCATAGTGAAGCTGTTTCTCAAGAAACCATCAGAAATACAGGAGCTGGTACAGCAGGTCCTTAGTTTGGTAACACAGGATTCTGATAATCCTGACCTTTGAGATAGGGCTACAAATATTGGAAGGTTCTTTCAATGGACCCTGTCACAGCCAAAGAAACAGTCTAGTCTGAGAAGCCACCTATCTGTGAGGAGTAATGATGTAAGAGTTTCACTATGAAACTCGGTCATACTGGAATAAGCATATTTCCCTGCTATATAGACAGTTGAAATCTATATAGCATCTAACTAGATTATGACTCTTTGGCTTGAATCTGATATATGCTACATGAGCACAATTCCCAAATTGGAAGAGTTTAACTGTTCATCTACCCATGAATTTTATTTTATTACTTTAAAATTTTTTACTGAATTCATTGCGGTGACATTGGTTAAGAAAATTACATAGGTTTCAGGTGTACAGTTCTATAATACATCATCTGTATATTGCACTGTGTTCACCAACCAAAGTCAAATTCCCTTCTGTCACCATTTATCCCCTTCTACCTCCTCCCATCTTCCTTCCCTTCTGGTAATTACCATACTGATTTTTGTGTCTGAGTTTTTTTTTTTTTTTTTGCTTAACTCTTCACTTTTTTCACCCAGACCCTCAACCGCTTGCCCCTCTGACAAGTCTGTTTTTCTTTATCTATGAGTCAGTTTTTATTTTGTTTATTTTGTTCATTAGATCCCACATGTACGTGAAATCATATGGTATTTGTCTTTCTCTGCTTGGCATATTTCATTTAGCATAATACTCTCCAAGTCCATTCACACTGTTGCAAAAGGTAAGATTTCCTTCTTTTTTATGGCTGAAATATATCACAGCTTTTTTATCCACTCATCTATTGATGGGTACTTGGGCTGCTTCCAAACCCTGGTTATTGTAAATAGCACTGCAATAAATATAGGGGTGCATATGTTCTTTCAAATTAGTGTTTTGGCATTCTTCAGTGTAGTCCCAAAAATGGAATGGTTGGGTCATAAGGCAGTTACATTTTTAATTTTTTGAGGTAACCTCACACTGATTTCTATGGTGGCTGCACTAATCTGCATACCCACCAGCAGTGCATGAGGGTTCCCTTTTTTCTACATCCTCATCAACACTTGTTGTTTGTGACTTACTGATGATGGCCATACTGACAGTTGTGAGGTGATTCTCTTATTCTTTCTGATTCAGTTTTGGAAGATTGTATGCTTCCAGGAATTTATCCATTTCATCCAGATTATCCAATATTATGGCATATAGTTGTTGGTAATGTCTTCTTCTAATCCTCTGTATTTCTTTGGTGTCTGTTGTTACTTCTCCTTCTTCATTTTTTATTTTATTTATTTGGGTTATCTCTTTTTCTTGATGAGCCTGTTTAAAGTTTGTCAATCTTGTTTATTTTTTTCAAAGAACCAGCTCATTTCCTTGATTTTTTGTATTTTTTATTAGACTATTTTGTTTATTTCTGCTCTGTAGTATATTATTTCCTTTCTTCTCACTTTGGGTTTTGTTTGTTGTTCTTTTCCTAGTTCCTTTAATTGTAAAGTTAGTGAGATTTTTCTTATTTTTAAAATTATTTTTTATTTAGTTTTTAGGTAACAGGAGGGGAGGTAGTGAGGCAGACTTTACATATGCCCTCACTAGGATCCACCAGCAACCCCATCTGCGGCTGATGCTCAAGTACTAAGCTATTTTTAGTGCTTGAGGTTGTCCTACTCCAATGGAGCTATCTTCTGCACCTAGGGTCACGCTCAAACCAATAAAGCCACTGGCTGTCGGAGGGGAAGAGGGAGATAAGAAAGGAGGAGGAGAAAAAAATAGTTGCTTCTCCTGTGTTCCCTGACTGGAAATTGAACCTGGGGTGTACATACACAAGGCCAATGCTCTTACCATTGAGCCACCAGCCAGGGCCAATTTTTCTTATTTCTTGAGGTAGGCCTGTAATGGTACTATTTCCCTCTTAGAACTGCTTTCTCTGTGTCTCATAGATTTTGGGTTGCTGCATTCTCATTTTCATTTGTTTCAAAGTGTCTTTTGATTTCTTCCTTGATCTCATTGTTAACCCACTCCTTGTTTAGTAACATGCTTTTTTAGCCTCCATATTTTTATGTATTTTTCAGTTTCTTTTTCTTGTAATTGATTTCTAATTTCATACCATTATGATAAGAGAAGATGCTTGATATGACTTTGATCTTCTTAAATTTATTGAGACTTGTTTTGTGTCCTAAAATGTGGTCTATCCTAGAAAATATTCCATGTACACTTGAAATGAATTTATATTCTGCTTCTTAGGCACAAACACTCAAATCCATCTGACCTAGTGTGTTATTTAAGGTCACTGTTTCCTTCTTGATTTTCAGTCTGGAAGATCTTTCTATCCATTGATGTCAACAGGATGTTAAAATTCACTACTATGACATTACTACTGGTCACTCCCTTCATGTCCATAAGATTAGCTTTATATATTTAGGTGTTCTTATGTTGGGTGCATAAATGTTTACAAGAGTTATATCCTCCTGTTAAGATTGAATCCTTTAGCATTATGTAATATCCTTCTTTGTTCTACTGCCTTTTTTATTTTATTTAAAACATTTTTTTTTTTACAGGGACAGAGAGAGAGTCAGAGAGAGGGAGAGATAGGGACAGATAGAAACGGAGAGTGGTGAGAAACATCAATTATTAGTTTTTCGTTGCCGTCGCAACACCTTAGTTGCTCATTGATTGCTTTCTCACATGTGTCTTGACCACAGGCCTTCAGCAGACTGAGCAACCCCTTGTTGGAGCCAGCGACCTTGGGTCCAAGCTGACGAGCTTTTTCTCAAGCCAGATGGGCCCGTGCTCAAGCTGGCGAGCTTGAGGTCTTGAACCTGGGTTTTCCGCATACCAGTCCGACGCTCTATCCACTGTGCCACTGCCTGGTCAGGCACCTACTGCCTTTTTTTAAAATTCACTTTGAGAAAGGGGAAGAGGGGGGAGGAGCAGGAAGCATCAACTCCCACCTATGCCTTGACCAGGCAAGCCAGGCGTTTTGAACTGGCAACCTCAGTGTTCCAAGTTGATACTTTATCCACTGTGCCACCAAAGGTCAGGCCCAATAGCCTTTGTTTTGAAGTCTATTTTGTCAGATGTAAGTATTGTTACTCCAGGTTTTTTTCATTTCCATGCATGAAACATCTTTTCTCTTTATTTTTAGTTTGTGTAAATCTTTCTTTTTGTGATGGGTCTCTTTTTGTAGAAAGAATATATAAGCGTCTTGTTTCTTATCCATTTCACTACCCTATATCTTTTGATTGGAACACTTAAGCCATTTACATTTAAAGTGATAGGTATGTATTTATTGCCATTTTATTCTTTATAAATATGTTTGTTCGTTTTTTTATTTTCCTTCTCTTTTGACTGAAAACCCTTTAACATTTCTTGTAATACTGGTTTGGTGGTAATAAACTCCATTAGCCTTTTCTTGTGTGGGAAGTTCTCTGACTTTTCTTTTAATTTTAAATGATAGCCTTGCTGGGTAAAGTAGTCTTTGTTGTAGGTCTTTGCTTTTTATCACTTTGAATATTTCATGCCTATGTCTTCTGGCCTGAAATGTTTCTGTTGAGAAATCAGCTGACAGTCTTATGGGAACACCCTTGTAGATATCTGTTTCTTGTGGCCAAAATTCCCCCTTTGTCTTTGACCTTTGCCATTTTAATTATGATGTGTCTTAGTGTGGTCCTCCTTAGGTTCATCTTGTTTGGGACTCTCTGCACCTCCTGGACTTCTGTGTCTTTTTTGTTCACCAGGAAAGGGAAGTTTTCAGTCATCATTTCTTCAAAGGTTCTCAATTCCTTGCTCTTTCTCTTCTCCTTCTGGTACCCCTATGATGTGGATACTCTCACACTTCATGTCCCAAAGTCCCTTAAACTATCCTTATTAAAAAAAAAATTGTTTTCATTTTGCTGCTCTGATTGGGTGGGTCTTTTCTGCTACTTTGTCTTCCAAATCACTGATTCGATCCTCTGCTTCGTACAACCCACTGATTATTCCTTCTAGTATATTCTTCATTTCAGACATCATATTTTTTATTTCTGACTGATCCTTTTGATGGTTCCTATGTTTGTTTTCATGCTATTAGAGTTCTCACTAAGTTTCTTGATTACTCTTATAACCATTTTTTTGAACTCTGTATCTGGTAAATTGCTTGCCTCTATTTCATTTAGCTCTTTTTCTTTCATTTGGGGCATTTTTTTTTTTTTGACAGAAAGAGAAAGAGAGTCAGAAAGAGGAACAGATAGGGAAAGACAGACAGGGAGGGAGATGAGAAGCATTAGTTCTTTGTTGTGACACCTTAGTTGTTCAGTGATTGCTTTCTCATATGTGTCTTGACTGGGGGGCTCTAGCAGAGTGACCCCTAGCTAAAACCAGCAACCTTGGGCTCAAACCAGTGACCTTGGGTTTCAAGCCAACCACCTTTGGGCTCAAATCAGCGACCATGGGGTCATGTCTATGATCCCACACTCAAGCCAGCAACCCCACGCTCAAGCTGATGAGCCCATGCTCAAGCCAGAAGAGCCTGTGCTCAAGCTGGCAACTTCGGGGTTTTGAACCTGGCTCTTCTGTGTCCCAGTCCGATGCTTCACCTACTGTGCTACTGCCTGGTCAGATGGTGCACTTCTTTTTTTTTTTTGTCTATTTTGTCTGCCTCTTTGTGTTTGTTTCTATGCATTATGTAGATCTGTTATAACTACAAGTCTTGGTTGGGTGGCCTTGTAGTAGATGTCTAGTGGGACCCAGTGGTGCAGTCTCCTTGATTACCTGAGCTGATTGATTCAGGAATGCCCCTTGTGTAGGCTATGTGGGCCTCCCTGTTGTAATTGAGCCTTAATTTGGCTCATTTGTGCATGGGACTGGCCCTCAGGATGGCTGATTGTGAGGATCAACCTCGACCACAGTGTATAAGCTGCTGTGGAGGTGATGACTACATGAAGTAGAATTCACCACAGCACGTTCTGGTACCTGCCAAGATCTCCCTTTGAATATACCACTTGTAAAGCTAATTGGATCCTGCTCTGATGTTTGAAGTTGGCCACTGGGTGCTGGTTCTGGGTTCTCTTGGGAGGGACTTGGTACAGGCAAATGTCAGATGCTACCTGTGACTGGCCCTAGGCAACCTGTTTGGAGCTAGTAAGAGACCCACAGTTCGTGGCTGCCTCCATTGGACCTGGGTGTATGTGGGAAGGACCAAGCTGCAAACCAAGGCTGGCTTTTACCAGCATCTGGGCCTGAGGCAGGTCAGCAAAAGTCCTAAAGCATCCCAAAACCTGCCTCCATCTGCTGCTGCCTGTTAGGCCCAGTAGCTGAAAGATTCTCTGGCTGTTTTTGAGTTGCATGAAGTAGGTTCTCAGCGAGCCACCAGGTAGGGGCAAATGGTGTTCACCAGATTGATACAGGTTCAAACTCAGTACCAGTGCTGGGTCAGAGGCCATTCAGCAAATGTCCCTGGGTATACCAAAGCTAGCTGCCACCTGTCATTGCTCACAGACCTTTGTGGTGGGAAGGGGCTCAGGGAGATGTCAAATTGAAAACAGTAGAGTTTATCAGGCCCAAACTGACCAATATTTAGCTGTGTGAAAGAAGGGCTCTGCACCAGTTAGATGTGTGAGGGAAAACGTCCCCTGTGCTAGGGCCACACACTCAATATGTTCTAGATTCTGCACAGCCCTCAGCAGTGTGGGTCTACTAGGAGTTGGAAGAGTGGGGCTGCTGGGGTCCTGGAGGGTGGGGCTGTTGGCTCTCCCATTAGGGCTGGGTTCCAGTCAGATTCATAGGAAAAGGTGGGGATGGCCCCCTGCCCCAAAGCCATAACACTGAGTCACTGATACTATGTTTTTGTCCAGACCTCTAAACCCTAGCCCAGGTATCTGACTCCTCAGCAGGGTGTGAGCTCTGCAGGCTGGAGTGACAGGAAGTCCAGAGAGTGGGGCTATTGCATTCTCCCAGACTGATGCCATAAAAAGTGGGATGTTCTACCCCAAAAGTATGGTGTCTGCAGTATGAGAGAGGGACTCAGCACAGAGGGCCTGGCGGCTGTCCCTTCAGCTATCTCCAGAGTCACAATCTCCAGCCTCTACTCACAGAACTCTAGTCCACTCTGCCCTCCCTCCTCTTGAGCCCAGAGTGACTGGCTGTGAATGAGATTTTGTGTGTTGGTGCTTTAAGAGGACACCTGTATCTCTAGCCAACTCCCGTCTCTTTCTGAGAGACAGAAATTTGGCTGCCTTTCATAGTCAGATGTTATGTGGGCAGTTCTTCCTGGCTCTAGTGCTCTGGGCTTGGAAGCCAGATGTGGGGTTGAGACCCTAAACTCTTCAGGGAGAAACTTTGCAGCTGAGATATCACTCTGGAATCTCAGCCCCTGCACGTGAAAGTGGGGTCAGTCCTTTGTACCTTTCTGCCCTTCCTACCAGTCTCTATGTGGCTTCTTCAATAAATCCTTGGTTATAAGACTTCTATTTAGCTAGTCTTCAGTTGATTATTTGGGCTGATTGTTTTATTTTTTAGTTGTAATTCCAGTTTGGTCCTGGGAAGAGGTGAGTGTACCTTTCACCTACTCTGCTGCCACCTTGGGTCTTCCCTCCTTAAATTTTATATGCAATTAAAATAGATAATAAAAATGAGTATATGAAATACCTAGGAAAAGTCATAAAAGTAGATTAGAGGTTACCAGGTACTAAGGTGGGGGATGGGAAGTTACCACTTGATGTGTATAGAGCTTCCATTGGGATTATGAAAAAGTTTGGAAAGAGATAATTTGATGTTTACACAGCATTATAAATATAGTAATTACCACTTAATTGTCCACTTAAAATGGAACATGCAAAGTTACATATATTTTACCATAGTAAATAAATTTTTTTGGCCACGTGTGGTTTATTACTTGTTCAAAAGTAATAGAAATTATAGTTAATTTGGGATTCTATTTCCTTCACATGCAAGAGTTCACTAATTCTATCCTCTGATCACAAATATAATATAAATATCTAAAGTTCCTTTCACAGAAGAGAAATTTGGAAAACTTAAAATATGACCAAACAAACAAACAAACAAACAAACCCAGAAATAAGTATTTAAAACAAACTTCTTACTTTAATTGGTTCAGGCTGCATCACAGGTGCAGGCATAGCAATAGCACTTGAAGCATAAACCTGGTGATATGTTGCTTGAACTCCATGATCAGAATAAGGCTATTATAAAAAAGAAAAGAAATGTATAGCCTTCATTTTTTAATTCAAAATATTTATCAGCATTACAATGTACTAGGCATTTTTCTATACAACAGAGAAACACAGATAAAAAACGCATTCCCTATCTTTAGCTTATAGACTGATCAGGGACAGACAAGTAGTCAGAATTACCCTAAGTCCTAGGAGACATCGACATGTATAGAAAAGAAACTCCTTGATTTAGCTTAAGAAAGCTGGGGAGGTGTTCAGGGACAGTTTTCTAGTACAGCTGATGCTTGAATTTGAAGAATTAGGGAAATAAGATGGAATAGTGTGTACAAAGGCGTAGAGACAACCAAGAAACCATCTCATTTGGAAGATCTGTACAAGTTGTCTGGTATGGCTGGAAAGAAGAATATACCCTAAAAGAGCAAAAGGTAAGGAACAGATGGCGTAAAAGCAGATTTCTGGCTTGTCCAACAGACAGTGGAACCATTTATTGAGATATGAAATATAAGAAAAGCAAGTTTGATGTTTATGTATAATTGTGTGTAATGGGTTTGGAGAGAAGAAGTTAGGCTCATAATAAATAAAATTTGAGGTATTTGTAGTACTTCTGTTAAAGGTATCATGTTGATAGAAAGCTAAATGGCTCTATCTACAATGACATATCACCTCATACCTGTCAGAATAGCTATCATCAATAAATAAACAAACAAGCGTTGGCAAGGATATAGAGAAAAGGGAATCCCTGGGCACTGCTGAAGGGAATGTAGATTGGTGTAGCCACCATAGAAAGCAATATGGAGTTACCTCAAAAAATTAAAAGTAGAGGGGGAGGAGCAAGATGGCGACGGAGTAGGCGGACGTACCAAATTCCAACTCCCAGAACCTAAGTGGATTATAACTCAATTTTAAGAACCATCATCTGGATAAACTAACTTTGAACTAAACTAAGTGGACTCTTCAACCAAGGAACACAGAAGAAGCCACATTGAGACTGGTAGGAATACCGAAAACGCGAAGAGGGCTGCCTAGCTCCCCGGAGCAAATGGCAGCCCGGAGAGACCCGCGTGGCGGGAGGAGAGTTTGGCGGAGAGGGAGGGACCTGGGTCTCAGGAACCAAGCCCCAGCCTGCAGTCCCAGAGCCTAGAAGAGGCGTTTGGACAGTTTTGAGCTTTGAAACAAGTGAGGGAGCTCCCAGTCCTACAGTGTGGAGTATTAGGTCGCTTCCTACTCTGCTGAGGGTTGCTGAAGGGTATGGTGGTGGCAGGATGCTGAAACGCGGTTCTGTCGGTGTGGGTGGAGGCCAAGATGGTGTGAGCTCAGTCTAGCCCAGCAGGGGCGGAGGGGACACACGAAAGCGGTCCGGAAGGTGCGGGCCCGCCTGTAATCCCACCTACGGGGACAAAGCAGGAGGCCAGAAATGGGCAGAAATCTGCTCTGCGACATTGCGCAAGCCGGCCCTGACCGCGGGGACTGGGCTAGGACCAGGGACAGGTATGAGGCTTGCGGCTGAGCTCACGCTACCAGCCCCGCCTGGCTAGAGAAACAGCGGTTTGCCATTCTACCTGCGCAAGCGGGCTCCGAACACGGGGACCACGAGGACAGGGTAGACCCCGAGACAAGTGGAAGCTCCCAGCTGAGCCCACACTACTATCCCCGACCGGCCAGAGAAACCGCGATTTGCCATCCTACGTGCACGAGCGGGCTCCGAACGCGGGGGTGGGGTAGAGTCCGGGACGAGTGGAAGTCCGCAGCTGAGCGGAAGCCAGCAAACACGCCCGGCCCAATAAACCTTGGTTTGCGACCCTGCGCAGAAGGGCCCTGGCCTCGAGGGCGGGGCTAAAGCTTCGGACGGGCAAAGGCTCACAGCTGAGAGCACGACAAAAGCCCCGCCCAACACGCGAAACTGTGGTGAGCAGGCAGTGACTGCAGGTTCTGGGCGGAAGTCCAGAAACAGGCTGGGTCCGCAGCTGAGCAAAGGTGCTCACCTCTACCCTTGGTGCTGAGCTTGTGGCTTGAGTGACAGCCCCTCCTGCGGAGGGGAGGCAGAAATCACAGCAAAAGCCACAGTGGGCCGGCTCTGGCAATGCCCATACCCAACCACCCTAGGCAGCGGCAGAGGGGTGGGGGGCCTGCAGACAGACCACACCTAGAGAACACAAAGGGAACACCTACTGGACTCCAGTGGCCACAACTTGCTTATACACAGACAAAATGGGCAGGCAGAGGAATGCAAACCAAATGACTCAAGAGAAATCCCTAGAGAAGGACCTGAATGATCCAGATATAACCAAATTACCAGAAGCAGAATTGAGAATAATGATAGTTAGGATGTTCAAAGAAATTAGAGCAACAATAGATATTCACTATGAACACTTAAATAAAGAAATAACAAGTATAAAAAACAAAATTAAAATAATAAAAAAGAATCAGACAGAAATGACAAATAGAGTATCAGAACTGAAGACCACAATGGAAGGAATTAAAAGCAGGAAGAATCACGCCGAGGATCAAATCAGCAAGTTAGAGGACACAATAAACAAAGGCACAGAAGCAGAGAAGAAAAAGGAAAAGAGACTCAAAAAATGAGAGGAAACTCTAAGGGAGCTCTGTGACAACCTGAAGAGAAACAACATTCGCATCATAGGGGTACCTAAAGAAGAGGAGAGAGGACAGGAAATGGAAACTTTGTTCAATCAAATCATAGCAGAAAACTTCCCTAAATTAAGGCTGGGAAACACTCCACACGTTCAAGAAGCACACAGAACTCCATTAAAGAGAAACCCAAAGAGATCTACACCAAGACACATCATAGTTAAAATACCAAAGCTAATGGATAAAGAAAAAATTTTAAAAGCTGCTAGGGAAAAAAAGGCTATCACCTACAAAGGAGCCCCCATAAGGATGACATCGAATTTCTCAACAGTAACACTTGAGGCCAGAAAGAAATGGCAAGGTATAACCAAAGTAATGCAGAACAAGAACGTACAACCAAGACTACTTTATCTAGCAAGGCTAACGTTTAAAATTGAAGAAGAAATAAAGAGCTTCCCAGACAAAGAAAGCCTCAAGGAATTCATTAAAACCAAACCAATTCTGCAAGAGATACTAAGGGGCCTGTTGTGAACAGTTTAAAAGGAGGAAAGAAGAGAGCAAAAGAAGAATACAGCTTTAAAGAACAAAATGGCAATAAACAACTACATATCAATAATAACCTTAAATGTAAATGGATTAAATGTCCCAATCAAAAGATATAGGGTAGCTGTGTGGATAAAGAAACAGGACCCATACATATGCTGTCTACAAGAGACACACCTTAAAACAAAAGATGCACATAGACTGAAGGTAAAAGGATGGAAAAAAATATTTCATGCAAATGGAAATGAAAAAAAAAGCCAGGGTAGCAGTACTTATATCTGACAAAATGGACTTTAAAACAAAGGCTGTAATAAGAGATAAAGAAGGACACTCCATAATGATAAAGGGAACAATTCAACAGGAAGATATAACTAATATAAATATCTATGCACCAAACATACATAAAGCAGACTTTGATGGATATAAAGGGCGAGATTAACAGCAATACTATAATAGTAGGGGATTTCAATACCCCTCTATCAACACTGGATAGATCCTCAAGAAAGAAAATTAATAAAGAAACAGCAGACTTAAAGGAGACACTAGATCAACTTGATTTCATAGATATCTTCAGAACTTTTCACCCTAAAGCAGTAGAATATACATTCTTCTCAAGCGCTCATGGTATGTTTTCTAGGATAGACCACATGTAAGGACACAAAAATGGTCTCAATAAATTTAAGAAGATTGAAATCATATCAAGCATTTTCTCTGATCACAATGCCATGAAACTAGAAATTAACCACAAAAGAAAAACTGAAAAATACTCAAACACTTGGAAACTAAATAGCATGTTATTAAATAATGAATGGATTAACAATGAGATCAAAGAAGAAATAAAAAAGTTTCTAGAAACAAATGATAATGAGCATACATGAACTCAAAATTTATGGGACACAGCAAAAGCAGTTCTGAGAGGGAAGTTCATTGCACTACAGGCATATCATAAGAAGCTAGAAAAAGCTCAAATAAGCAACCTGACCCTGCATCTAAAAGAACTAGAAAAACAACAGCAAATAAAACGCAAGACAAGTAGAAGGAAGGAAATAATAAAGATCAGAGCAGAAATAAATGACATAGAGGCTAAGGAAACTATACAAAGGATCAATGAAACCAGAAGCTGGTTCTTTGAAAAGGTAAACAAGATTGATGAACCTTTAACTAGACTCACCAAGAAAAAGAGAGAGAATACTCAAATAAATAAAATTAGAAAGGACAGTGGAGAAATAATAACTGACACAACAGAAATACAAAGCAATGTAAGAAAATACTATGAAGAACTATATGCCAAAAAATTAGACATTTTTGGTGAAATGTACAAATTTCTGAAATCATATAACCTTCCAAAAATCAATCTGGAAGAATCAGAACACCTAAACAGACCAATTACAACAAATGAGATAGAAACAGTTATCTAAAAACTCCCAAAAAAGAAAACACCTGGGCCTGATGGCTTCACAAGTGAATTCTATCAAAAATTCAAAGAAGAACTAACTCCTATCCTCCTCAAGCTATTTCAAAAAATTCAAGAGGGAGGAAGACTTCCAGACTCCTTTTATGAGGCGAGCATAATTCTGATCCCAAAACCAGGCAAAGACAACACAAAGAAAGAAAATTATAGGCCAATATCCCTGATAAATTTAGACGCTAAAATTCTAAACAAAATATTAGCCAACCGGATCCAGCAATATATGAAAAATAATCATACACCACGAACAAGTGGGATTTATTCTGGAGAGGCAAGGCTGGTTCAATATTCGCAAATCAATCAATGTGATTCATCACATAAACAAAAGGAAGGACAAAAATCACATGATAATTTCAATAGATGCAGAAAAGGCATTTGATAAAATCCAGCACCCATTCATGCTCAAAACTCTCAGTAAAGTGGGAATACAGGAGCATTCCTTAACATGATAAAGGCCATCTACGACAAACCCACAGCAAACATCATACTAAATGGACAAAAATTAAAAGCAATCCCCTTAAGATCAGGAACCAGGCAGGGGTGCCCCCTTTCACCACTCTTATTCAACCTAGTTCTGGAAGTCCTAGCTACAGCAATCAGACAAGAAGAAGAAATAAAAGGCATACAAATTGGAAAAGAAGAAGTAAAACTGTCACTATTTGCAGATATGATATTGTATATTGAAAACCCTAAAGTCTCAGTCAAAAAACTACTGGACCTTATAAATGAATTCAGCAAGGTGGCAGGATATAAAATTAATACTCAGAAATCAGAGGCATTTCTATATACCAACAATATACTGTCAGCAAAAGAAATTAAGGAAACAATCCCCTTCACTATTGCAGCCAAAAAAATAAAGTACCTAGGAGTAAATTTATCCAAGGAGGTTAAGGACTTGTACTTGGAAAATTATAAAACATTGATAAAAGAAATCAAGGAAGATACAAACAAGTGGAAGCATATACCGTGCTCATGGCTAGGAAGAATAAACATCATTAAAATGTCTATATTACCCAAAGCAATTTATAAATTCAATGCTATACCAATTAAAATACCAATGACATACTTCAAAGATATAGAACACATATTCCAAAAATTTATATGGAACCAAAAAAGAACACGAATAGCCTCAGCAATCTTAAAAAGAAAAAATAAAGCAGGAGGTATCACTCTTCCAGATATCAAGGTTTACTATAAGGCCATTATACTCAAGACAGCCTGGTACTGGCATAAGAACAGGCACATAGATCAATGGAACAGAACAGAGGACCCAGAAATAAACCCACAGCTTTATGGACAACTGATATTTGACAAAGGAGGAAAGAACATACAATGGAGTAAAGACAGCCTCTTTAACAAATGGTGTTGGGAAAATTGGACATCTACCTGCAAAAAAATGAAACTAGACCATCAACTTACACCATTCACAAAAACAAACTCAAAATGGATAAAAGACTTAAACATAAGCCGTGAAACCATAAGCATCTTAGAAGAAAACATAGGCAGCAAGCTCTCCAACATCTGTAGCAGCAATATATTTCCCGATTTATCTCCATGGGCAAATGAAATAAAAGGCAAGATAAACAAATGGGACTATATCAAACTGAAAAGTTTTTGCACAGCTAAAGACAATAAGAACAGAATAAAAAGACAAACCACACAATGGGAGAATATATTCGACAACACGTCTAATAAGGGGTTCATAACAAAAATTTATAAAGAACTTATAAAACTCAACAACAGGAAGACAATCCAATCAAAAAATGAGCAAAAGAAATGAATAGAAGTTTCTCCAAAGAGGACATACAGATAGCCAATAGGCATATGAAAAAATGCTCAACATCACTAATCATTAGAGAAATGCAAATTAAAACCACAATGAGATATCACCTCACACCAGTCAGAATGGCGCTCATCAGCAAAACAACAGAATAAGTGCTGGTGAGGATGTGGAGGAAAGGGAACCCTTCTGCCCTGATGGTGGGAATGCAGACTGGTGCAGCCAGTATGGAAAACAGTTTGGAGATTCCTCAATAAATTAAAAATCAAACTGCCTTTTGACCCAGCTATCCCACTTATAGGAATATACCCTAAGAACACCATAGCACTGTTCGAAAAGAAGAAATGTGCCTCCAGGTTTGTGGCAGCATTGTTCACAATAGCAAAGATCTGGAAACAGCCCAAGTGTCCGCCAGAAGACGAGTGGATTAAAAAGCTTTGGTACATATATACTATGGAATACTACTCAGCCATAAGAAATTATGACATCGGATCATTTACAACATAATGGATGGACCTTGATAACATTATACGGAGTGAAATAAATCAGAAAAAAAGAAAAACTGAGAACAGCATGATTTCATACATAGGTGGGACATAAAAGTGAGACTATGAGACATGGACAAGAGAGTGGTGGTTACGGGGTGGGGGGAGGGAGGGAAGGGTGGGATAGAGAGGAGGGGAGGGACATAGGGAAAACCAGATAGAAGGTGACAGAGGACAATTTGACTTTGGGTGACGGGTATGCAACACAATTGAATGATAAGACAACCTGGAGATGTTTTCATTGTACTAATGTACCCTGATTTATTATTGTCACCCCATTAAAATTAATAATAATAAAAAAAATAGAAAAAAAAAAGAAAAAATAAATAAATTAATTAAAAGTAGAACTGCCTTATGACACAGTGATCCTACTTCTGGGAATTTATCTGGAAAAACTCGAAACACTAATGTGAAAGAATATATGCACCCCTAAGTTCACTTGGCTATTATATACAATAGCCAAGATCTGGAAGCTGCCCAAGTGTCCACGAGTGGACGAGTGGATAAAAAGCTGTGGTACATTTACACAATGGAATACTACTCAGTCATAAAAAGAAGGCTATCTTACTGTTTGTGACAGCATGGATGAACCTAGAGAGCATTATGCTAAATTATGTTAAGAAAGACAAGTACCATATGATTTCACTCATATGTGGAATATAATTCACAAGCAAAACAGAGACAGACTCACAGATAAAGAGCAGACTGACAGGTATTGGGGGTGGGCTGAGTAAAGGGGGTTGGAGGGATTGAGCAAATAAAGGGGGAAGAAAGAGAAAAAACTTATGGACATGGACAACTGTGTGGTCATTGCTGGGGCCATTCTTAGATGTAAAAAAGGGGAGGATATATGAATAAATAAAAGAGTCTTGAACAAATATTTTTAGAAAAACACCCAAATGTAAGGTGAGGTAGTAAAGATAAATTACTTTGAGACTACTACATACCTCTGTAATTGAAGTTTCCATCAGAGACAGTGGAGGAGGAACACATCCTCCATCTTGTGCAATTTCCATTGGTTGATAAAAAACCTCAGATGGTTGTAGGTATAGGAACTGAGCAGAAGAGGCAGGAGACTGAAACACAAAACCATAGTTCTAATTAAAAAATTATTAGTTATTTTAACTAAACCAAATGACTTACCCAATATATGAGAGACATATTTGTTTCATATTTTCCTAAAGTTATTTTTCAGGGATAGCATAGAGGTTTCTCAGCAACAAATTAGGAACTCTGGATTGTTATAGACTCCAATTGTATAGATGTCACTAAAGAACCGGATCAACAGTAAGTACTATAAGTTCTTATTACTTCAGAACCTCATATATAAATTCAGATAATTATATTAACCTATGCTATTTAAATTGGCATAAATATCTATTCTCAACTTTGTAACTTCCCATGGAAGTGGGAAATGTCAAAAAAGATTAAATAACTTTTTTGGTGGTAAACTATTTTTTACCAAATTTGAGAGATGGGATATTTATTTGGAAGCATAAAGTCAAACAAAATCTGAAGGCTAGAAAAATGTTAAAATTTCCAATAATACTAACAGAAAAGAAGTATGTAACACTCATTTATAACTTTCACTTACATGATCTCATTTGATTTTCACAAAATCATATGAAGAAAATTACAAAGGTAGAGTAGTACCATTACTTCTACTTTCCAAATAAGGAAGCTGAGAAATCTAGTGATTAAATAAACTGCCAAAGGTATCACAGTTAATAAATAAAAGAGAAAGATCTCTAGTTCTCCTGACTTTAATATTCATGCAGTCTTCACAAAAGCACAGTGAAAAAAAGTGAATATTTACCTGAGAAACACCCCACTGCCACTGACCTGGTATACACTGTGCAGGAGCCTAAAATGAAAGAAAAAGACTCCGAGAATTATAAACAAAGGTTAAAACTGGACATCTACATGCCAAAGAATGGAGTTGTATCCCTATACCTCAAACCATATAAAAAATTAACTCAAAATGGATTCAAGACCGAAATTAAGAGCTAGAACTATAAAATTATTAAAAGAAAACTTAGGTGCAAATCTTTGTGACTGACTCAGGCAAATTGTAAAAATTATGACATCAAAAGAACAAGCAACAACTGGACTTCATCAAAATTAAAATCAATGATATGTTGGTAAGGATGTGAAGATATTAGAATGTTATTCAGCCATAACAAGGAATGAAATACTGATAAATACCACCACACAGATAAATGGTGAAACATATTATGTTAGGTGGAAGAATCTAGTCACAAAAGACCATATATTTTATTTCATTTAATATATTTTTGGGGGGGGGGTTCAAATAATATTTTTATCTTGAATGCTGATGTTTGACTAAAATTGTTTTAATTAAAAGAGTAAGAAAAGGTAGACAAATTTTGGGAGGGGCATTTTCCAACATTTTTTCCTTTGTAGAGTTTAATATTAATAAAGAATGACTTCCAAATTGACAATTCTAAGAACAGAAAATATTCTCTTTGACCAGTAATTAAGAAAAATATCCAAATAAAGGGAAAATCAGTAATAACTAAGAGGTACTAAAAATGTTATTAATGATACCTTCCTGTGATGAAAAGACCATATATTTTAGATTCCACTTATGAGAAATGTCCAGAATAGGTAAATATATTAAAATAGAAAGTAGATTCCAGGTAGCCAAGAGCTGGGAACAGATAGAAAGAGGAGGGACTGCTAATGAACAATATTTTTTTGTGTGTGTTTGTGATAAAAATGTTCTAAAATTGCAGCATGGTTGCATAACTCTGAATTTAGTAAAAAAAACCCCCACTATTGTATACTTTAAATCAGTGAATTGTATAGTATGTGAATAATATCTAATTGAAGCTGTTATAAAAAAAAGGAAACCTTATTTAAAGTACTTACCGTAAGATAACATAAAAGACTTTTCCTTAAATTAGTTGTATTATTTCTTAATGTTTCATTCTTTACTTACTTTCAATTTTTAATAAAGTCCTTTTTTTATTACTAAAGAAAAAAAAAGAGTAAGAACACCGCATGGATCTACTATCTAAATCAAATCAGTTAGTTTACTGCTGACCATTTCAACTGCTAATGGCTGACATCTCTGTATTATAATGATGACCAAGATAACGTAAAGTTTATATTCTGTATACTATCTTCAGAAGGGCAGGATAATGTATAATTTCTTAAAAAAATATTTTTCTTTTTTTATTAATTTTAATGGGGTGACAATAATAAATCAGGGTACATATGTTAAAAGAAAACAACTCCATGTTATCTTTACATTCAATTATATTGCATACCCATCACCCAAAGTCAAACTGTCCTCTGTTACCTTCTATCTGGTTTTCTTTGTGCCCCTCCCTTCCCCACTCTCCCTCCCTGTCCTCCCTCGCCCCACCCCGTAACCACCACACTCTTGTCCATGTCTCATAGTATCGCTTTTATGATCCACCTATGTATGAAATCATGCTGTTCTCAGTTTTCTTCTGTTTTACTTATTTCACTCCGTATAATGTTATCAAGGTCCATCCATTTTGTTGTAAATGATCTGATGTCATCATTTCTTATGGCTGAGTAGTATTCCATAGTATATATGTACCAAAGCTTTTTAATCCACTCGTCCTCTGATGGAAACTTGGGCTGTTTCCAATTCTTCGCTATTGTGAACAATGCTGCCACAAACCTGGAGGCGCATTTCTTCTTTTCAAACAGTGCTATGGTGTTCTTAGGGTATATTCCTAAAAGTGGGATAGCTGGGTCAAAAGGCAGTTTGATTTTTAATTTTTTCAGGAATCTCCATACTGTTTTCCACAGTAGCTGCACCAGTCTGCATTCCCACCAGCAGTGCAAAAGGGATCCCTTTTCTCCACATCCTCGCCAGCACTTATTCTGTTGTTTTGCTGATGAGCGCCATTCTGACTGGTGTGAGGTGATATCTCATTGTGGTTTTAATTTGCATTTCTCTAATGATTAGTGATGTTGAGCATTTTTTCATATGCCTATTGGCCATCTGTATGTCCTCTTTGGAGAAATTTCTATTCATTTCTTTTGCTCATTTTTTGATTGGATTGTCTTCCTGTTGTTGAGTTTTATAAGTTCTTTATAAATTTTTGTTATGAACCCCTTATTAGACGTGTTGTCGAATATGTTCTCCCATTGTGTGGTTTGTCTTTTTATTCTGTTCTTATTGTCTTTAGCTGTGCAAAAACTTTTTAGTTTGATATAGTCCCATTTGTTTATCTTGCCTTTTATTTCATTTGCCCATGGAGATAAATCGGGAAATATATTGCTGCTACAGATGTTGGAGAGCTTGCTGCCTATGTTTTCTTCTAAGATGCTTATGGTTTCATGGTTTACATTTAAGTCTTTTATCCATTTTGAGTTTGTTTTTGTGAATGGTGTAAGTTGATGATCTAGTTTCATTTTTTGCAGATAGATGTCCAATTTTCCCAACACCATTTGTTAAAGAGGCTGTCTTTACTCCATTGTATGTTCTTTCCTCCTTTGTCAAATATCAGTTGTCCATAAAGCTGTGGGTTTATTTCTGGGTTCTCTGTTCTGTTCCACTGATCTATATGCCTGTTCTTATAGCCAGTACCAGGCTGTCTTGAGTACAATGGCCTTGTAGTATACCTGGATATCCGGAGGAGTGATACCTCCTGCTTTATTTTTTCTTTTTAAGATTGCTGAGGCTATTTGTGTTCTTTTTTGGTTCCATATGAATTTTTGGAATACGTGTTCTATATCTATGAAGTATGTCATTGGTATTTTAATTGGAATTGCATTGAATTTATAAATTGCTTTGGGTAAGATATACATTTTAATGATGTTCATTCTTCCTAACCATGAGCACGGTATATGCTTCCACTTGTTTGTATCTTCCTTGATTTCTTTTATCAATGTTTTATAATTTTCCGAGTACAAGTCCTTAACCTCCTTGGTTAAATTTACTCCTAGGTACTTTATTCTTTTGGTTGTAATAGTGAAGGGGATTGTTTCCTTAATTTCTTTTGCTTACAGTTCATTGTTGGTATATAAAAATGCCTCTGATTTCTGAGTATTAATTTTATATCCTGCCACCTTGCTGAATTCATTTATAAGGTCCAGTAGTTTTTTGACTGAGACTTTATGGTTTTCAATATACAATATCATATCATCTGCAAATAGTGACAGTTTTACTTCTTCTTTTCCAATTTGGATGCCTTTTATTTCTTCTTCTTGTCTTATTGCTGTAGCTAGGACTTCCAGAACTATGTTGAATAAGAGTGGTGAAAGGGGGCACCCCTGCTTGGTTCCTGATCTTAAGGGGATTGCTTTTAACTTTTGCCCATTTAGTATGAAGTTTGCTGTGGGTTTGTCATAGATGGCCTTTATCATGATAAGGAAAGTTCCCTGTTTTCCCACTTTACTAAGAGTTTTGATCATGAATGGGTGCTGGATTTTATCAAATGCTTTTTCTGCATCTATTGAAATTATCATGTGATTTTGTCCTTCCCTTTGTTTATGTGATGAATCACATTGATTGATTTGTGAATATTGAACAAACCTTTCCTCTCCAGAATAAATTCCACTTGATCATGGTGTATGATTTTTTTCATATATTGCTCAATCCGGTTGACTAATATTTTGAGAATTTTAGCATCTAAATTCATCAAGGATATTGCCTATAATTTTCTTTCTTTGTGTAGTCTTTGCCCGGTTTTGGGATCAGAATTATGCTTGCATCATAAAAGGAGTTTGGAAGTCTTCCTTCCTCTGGAATGTTTTGAAATTGGTTGAGAAGGATAGGAGTTAGTTCTTCTTTGAATTTTTGGTAGAATTCACTTGCGAAGCCATTAGGCCCAGCACTTTTCTTTTTTGGGAGTTTTTTGATAACTGTTTCTATCTCATTTGTTGTTATTGGTCTGTTTAGGTGTTCTGATTCTTCCAGATTGATTTTTGGAAGATTATATGATTCAAGAAATTTGTCCATTTCACCTAGGTTTACTAATATTTTGGCATAGAGTTCTTCATAGTATTTTCTTACAATACTTTGTATTTCTGTTGTGTCAGTTGTTATTTCTCCACTCTCATTTCTAATTTTATTTGAGTCCTCTCTCTTTTTTTCTTTGTGAGTCTAGTTAAAGGTTCATCAATTTTGTTTACCTTTTCAAAGAACCAGCTCCTGGTTTCATTGATCCTCTGTATTGTTTCCTTAGCCTCTATGTCATTTATTTCTGCTCTGATCTTTATTATTTCCTTTCTTCTACTAGTCCTATGCTTTATTTGCTGTTGTTTTTCTAGTTCTTTTAGATGCGGGGTCAGGTTGCTTATTTGAGCTTTTTCTAGCTTCTTTTGGTATGCCTCTAGTACTATGAACTTTCCTCTCAGTACTACTTTTGCTGTTTCCCATAAATTTTGAGTTGATGTATGTTATTATTCGTTTCTAGAAACTTTTTTATTTCTTCTTTGATCTCATTGCTAATCCATTCATTATTTAATAACATGCTATTTAGTTTCCACGTGTTTGAGTATTTTTTTTTCTTTTGTGGTTAATTTCTAGTTTCATGGCATTGTGAGCAGAGAAAATGCTTGATATGATTTCAATCTTCTTAAATTTGTTGAGACCACTTTTGTGTCCTAACATGTCGTCTATCCCAGAGAATGTAACATGAGTGCTTGGAAAGAATGTATATTCTACTGCTTTAGGGAAGAAAAGTTCTGAAGATATCTATTAAATCAAATTGATCTAGTGTATCCTTTAAGTCTGCTGTTTCTTTATTAATTTTCTTTCTTGAGGATCTCTCCAGTGATGTTAGTGGGGTATTGAAATCCCCTACTATTATAGTATTGGTGTTGATCTAGCCCTTTATATTCATCAAAGTCTGCTTTATATGTGTCGGGGCACCTATGTTTGGTGCGTAGATATTTATAATGGTTATATCTTCCTGTTGAATTGTTCCCTTTATCATTATGGAGTGTCCTTCTTTATCTCTTACTACAGCTTTTGTTTTAAAGTCCATTTTGTCAGATATAAGTTTGCTACCCTGGCTTTTGTTTCATTTCCATTTGCATGAAATATTTTTTTCCATCCTTTTACCTTCAGTCTATGTGCATCTTTTGTTTTAAGGTGTGTCTCGTGTAGACAGCATATGTTTGGGTCCTGTTTCTTTATCCGCACAGCTACACTATGTCTTTTGATTGGATCATTTAATCCATTTACATTTAAGGTTATTATTGATATGTAGTTGTTTATTGCCATTTTATTCTTTAAAGCTGTATTCTTCTTTTGCTATATTCTTTCCCCCATTTGAACTGTTCACAATAGGCCCCTTATTATCTTTTGCTGAATTGGTTTGGTTTTAATGAATTCCTTGAAGCTTTTTTTGTCTGGGAAGCTCTTTATTTCTCCTTCAATTTTAAACATTAGTCTTGCTGGATAGAGTAGTCTTGGTTGTTGGTTCTTGTTCTGCATTACCTTGATTATATCTTGCCATTCCCTTCTGGCCTCAAGTGTTTCTGTTGAGAAGTCAGATGTCATCCTTATGGGGGCTCCTTTGTAGGTGATAGCCTTATTTTCCCTAGCATCTTTTAAAATTTTCTCTTTATCCCTTAGCTTTGGTATTTTAACTATGACGTGTCTTGGTGCAGATTTCTTTGGGTTTCTCTTAATG
The DNA here is from genome assembly GCA_037038555.1 of Rhynchonycteris naso. Taxonomy (NCBI): domain Eukaryota; kingdom Metazoa; phylum Chordata; class Mammalia; order Chiroptera; family Emballonuridae; genus Rhynchonycteris; species Rhynchonycteris naso. The sequence goes on along the minus strand of CM072997.1, from coordinate 36,431,226 downwards.
GAGTTCTCTGTGCTTCTTGATCGTGTGAAATGTTTTCCAGCCTTAATTTAGGGAAGTTTTCATCTATGATTTGATTGAACAAAGTTTCTACTCTTGTTCTCTGTCCTCTTCTTCAGGAACCCCTATGATGTGGATGTTATTTCTCTTCATGTTGTCACAGAGCTCCCTTAGAGTTTCCTCACATTTTTTGAGTCTCTTTTCTTTTTTCTGCTCTGCTTTTGTGCCTTTGTTTATTGTGTCCTCTAACTTGCTGATTTGATCCTCAGCGTCATCCATCCTGCTTTTAATTCCTTCCACTGTGGTCTTTATTTCTGAAACTGTATTTGTCATTACTGTCTGATTCTTTTTTATTATTTCAATTTCCTTTTTTATACTTGTTATCTCTTTATTTAGGTGTTTGTAATGACTATCCATTGTTGCTCTAAGTAAGTGCTTTGAACATCCTATCATTTTAAACCCTGCATCCTGTAATTTGGTTATATCTGATTCATTCAGGTCCTTCTCTGGGGATTTCTCTTGATTTTTTTGGGCTGCATTTCTCTGCCTTCCCATTTTGTCCGTGTATAAGAAGGGTGAGGCCACTGGAGTCCAATGAGTGTTGCCTCTGTGTTCCCTAGGTATGGTCTGTCTGCAGGCCTACCACCCCCTCTACCGCTGCCTAGTGGGGTTGGGATGGGTGTGGCCGGTGCCGGTTCACTGTGGCTGTTGCTGTGATTTCCACCTCTCCTCCAGGGGAGGGGCTGTGTTCTGGTTCCCGGCTCTACAAGCCTCAGCGTGTCTGGGCCTTCGCCTCACCCCTACAGATGGGGTTGCGCACTGCACTCAAGCCTTGGCACCAAGGGTAGGGGTGAACACCTTTGCTCAGCTGTGGACCCTGCCTGTTCCTGGGCTTCCGCCCAGCCCCCATGGTCAGAGCCAGCTTGCGCACGGAAAATAGCAAACCGCAGTTTATCAGGCTGGGCAGGGCTGCTGGCATGCGCTCAGCTGTGAGCCTCCCCTGTCCTGGGCTTTAGCCCCGGCCCCGCAGTCAGGGCCGGCTCATGCAAGATCGCAAACCTTGGAAGCCAGGTGATGCTGCATGCCCACAGGTCCCCGCTCAGCAGCAGATCTGCCCATTTCTGGCCTCCTGCTTTTCCCCCGCAGATGGGACTGCAGGCAGGTCTGCAGCTGCTGGACAGCTTTCACGTGTCCCCATTGCCCCTGCTGGGCTAGATAAAGCTCACACTGGCTGTGCCTCGCTCTGGCCGACAGAACCGCGTTTCTGCGTCCTGCCACCACCGTCCTTCCGGAAAGCCCTCAGCAGTGTGGGTAGGGGCACTGCAGCTCAGACCCGAACACTCCATACTGTAGTCCTGGAAGCTCCCTCCGTTTAAGCAGCTCTGCTCTTAGTGCCACTGGAGAGCTTGTTTGGCTGGTGTCCTGTCTCCCTTTGCTGGTATTGCTAGTTCCAGGGGAAATATTTGTTTTCAATTTGGGAAGTGACTCAGTCCAGGGGTTAGGGTGGCTGTCCCTCAGAGTGTTTCTCCCTGTGCCTTCCAGTCCACACACTCTTCCCATTGCTCTGCTCCTCTCCTCTGTCCTTGTTCCCGGGAGCCCTGGATAAGTGGTTTTAAGAGAGGTTTTCTGCGCTGTCCCTTTAAAAAGAATCCTGGGTCTGAGAAAACTGTATCTTTCTCACCAACAGTATCCTGACTTGTTTCACAGCTCAATACTGTCCAAACGCCTCTTCTAGGCTCTGGGGCTACAGGCTGGGGCTTTATTCCCGGGACCCAGGTCCCTCCCTCTCCGCTAAACTCTCTTCCCGCCATATGAGTCTGCCGTTCGCTCCAGGGAGCTGGGCAGCCCTTTCCACATTTTCGCTTTTCCTACCAGTCTCAATGTGGCTTCTTCCTTGGTTGAAGAGTCCAGTTAGTTTAGTTCAAAGTTGGTTTATCCAGATGATGGTTCTTAAAATTAAGTTATAATCCACTTTGGTTCCAGGAGTTGGAAGTTGGTACGTCCGCCTACTCCATCGCCATCTTGCCATCTCAAGAAAATATTTTAACAAAAACATCTGGCCTGACCAGGTGGTAGCGCAGTGGATAGAGAATCAGACTGGGATGAGGAGGACCCTAGTTTGAAACTCCGAGGTCGCCAACTTGAGCACGGGCTCATAGGGTTTGAGCAAGGCTCTTCAGCTTACACCCAAGATCACTGGCTCAAGCAAGGGGTCACTCGGTCTGCTGTAGCCCCCTGGTCAAGGTACATATGAAAAATCAATCAATGGACAACTAAGGAACCGCAACAAAGAATTGATGTTTTTCATCTCTCTCCCTTCCTGTATGTCTGTCCCTCTCTCTGACTCTGTCTCTGCCACAAAAAAAACCCAAAAAAACATCTGAAATAAAATTACTGATATGTAGATTTGATAAATGAAATCACTATCTACTTATGAAGTGAAAAATAAAGGAGATACTGATTAAACCATGAATTATCTGATGTGAATCAAAAACTAATTATGCTATCAATCTTAGAATTTGTAAAAAGACCAAGGAACTATTCTTATCAAAGTGGGAATTTTAAGGGCAAATGATGATGAATATATAACTGAAAAGAAATATGTAAAGTGAAATTATTTCTTATAAAATGTTACAAATTGGTACCAAAATCTTTCCTGAGTCTATCTAGGTAACATACTTCTAATTTTATAGTGTGTATCATGTGGAAAAACAAAGTATAAAATTAACCCATTGAGGAGTACAAGTGTCCTCGTGCCTCCTGACCACCCAGAGTAGATCGATTTATTTTAAAAAGTGTGAGGCAACATTAAAAAAAGGCAACTGTATATTCTGTTTCCATAAATTGATTATCAAACAAACATGACTTTAAGTTAATAAAACAGTAACTGGAACTAATTTCATTTTTTGAAAAAACAATCACTCCCGGGAGTCAGCGAGCATGAAAAAAAACTCATTACTTAAAGGGTTAAGCTATTAGAAAATTTCCAGAATACATCTGCTATGTCAGGTGAACTACAGCTGTATGTAATGAATCAATAAGAGAGGAAATGGATCTCAATAGGGTGAAAGCAGAAAACAATTTTACTCTTTTCCATGCTGCCATTTCAAAAACACTGTGTTGTGCTATTCTTCCTTGCTCTTGGATAAAAATGAGGACAGGTCACTTTTTGGGGTGTGGTAGATTCCAAATGCTGACTCTTTAAGTTAGGTACTTTAACTAGATTCTTTTTTTTTTTTTACAGGGACAGAGAGAGTCAGAGAGAGAGATAGATAGGGACAGACAGACAGACAGGAACGGAGAGAGATGAGAAGCATCAATCATCAGTTTTTTCATTGCTGTTGCAACACCTTAGTTGTTCATTGATTGCTTTCTCGTATATACCTTGACCGTGGGCCTTCAGCAGGCCGAGGAACCCCTTGCTCGAGTCAGCGACCTTGGGTCCAAGCTGGTGAGCTTGGGGTCTCGAACCTGGGTCCTCTGCATCCCAGTCCGACGCTCTATCCACTGCACCACCGCCTGGTCAGGCAACTTTACTAGATTCTTTGTTGATCTTCCTGAGAACTTCCGAGTAAAATTCTAGCTCTTGATTCTAGAAGTTTACTTTACACAGATTATTTCCCCTCTGGGGTCACCTTAAAGTTTCTTTGAAATTTTCCTTCTGTGAAGTTCACACCTTGCTCTGTCTTGGGAAACATAAATCTTTGCTTGCTGGGAGTAGCTTCTTTATTTAAATTGTTGGTTGTCATATATTAAAGTCCTAATACCTTCTTTTCAATGTTCTATTCTTTACACTTTTTAAAAAATTTTAATTTATTGTGTTTACATAGATTCTAGTGTCCCCCCAAATGCATGCCCCCTCCTCCGTGTTCCCCACAACATTCCCTTTCCCCCCTCCCCGTAATGCCCTCTTCCTTCCCCTCCAGGATTAGTTTTTCCGTTCTTTATAACATTGTGTTATGTGTGTATAATTTCACCAATCTCTTTCCCTTTTCTTTTTTTTTTAAATTTATTTTTTATTTATTTTAGAGAGGAGACACAGAGTGAGAGAGAGAGAGAGAGAAAGAGAGAAAGGAGGGAGGAGCTGGAAGCATCAACTCCCATATGTGCCTTGACCAGACAAGTGCAGGGTTTTGAACTGGCGACCTCAGTGTTCCCAGGTCGACACTTTATCCACTGCGCCACCACAGGTCAGGCCTCTTTCCCTTTTCTGACCCCTTCCTATTATCCCCTTTCTCTCTGGACCCACTGATCCCACCTCTGTCTCTATTCCAATCCTCAGTTCATACTGTTTACTGGATTCCTCAAATGAGTGAGGGCATATGATATTTTTCTTTCTCTGCCTGGCTTATTTCACTTAATATAATAATTTCCAGGTCCATCCATGTTGTCGCAAAAAATAAAGATTATTTTCTTTTTCATGGCCCCGTAGCCCTGGTCAGCAAACTGTGGTTCACGGACCACATGTGGCTCTTTGGCCCCTTGAGTGTGGCTCTTCCACAAAATACCACATGCGGGCGCTACCTTGATAAGGAATGTACCTACCTATATAGTAGTTTAAGTTTAAAAACTTTGGCTCTCAAAAGAAATTTCAATTGTACTGTTAATATTTGGCTCTGCTGACTAATGATTTTGCCAACCATTGCCCCAAAGTATTCCATTGTGTATATGTATCATTGCTTTTTAATCCACTTGTCCACTGATGGACACTTGGGCTGTTTCTAGATCTTGCTATTGTAAACAAAGCTGCCATAAACATGGGGGTGCATTTCTCCTTTTCAGTCATTGATGTGGTGTTCTTGGGATATATTCCTAAAAGTGAGATGGCTGGGTCAAAAGGCAGTTCCATTTTTAATTTTTTGAGGAAGCTCCATACTGTTTCCCACAGTGGCTGCACCAGTCTGCATTCACACCAGCAGTGCAGGAGGGTTCCCTTTTCTCCACATCCTTGCCAGCACTTATTCTGTGTTGTTTTGTTGATGAGCGCCATTCTGATATCTCATTGTGGTTTTAATTTGCATTTCTCTAATGATTAGTGATGTTGAGCATTTTTTCATCAGCCTACTGGCCATCTGTATGTCCTCTTTGGAGAAGTGTCTATTCATTTCTTTTGCCCATTTTTTTTTTTTTTTTTTTTTACAGGGACAGAGAGAGAGTCAGAGAGAGTGATAGGGACAGACAGACAGGAACGGAGAGAGGTGAGAAGCATCAATCATCAGTTTTTCGTTGCCGTTGCGACACCATAGTTATTCATTGATTGCTTTCTCACATGTGCCTTGACCGCGGGCCTTCAGCAGACCGAGCCACCCCTTGCTGGAGCCAGCGACCTTGGGTCCAAGCTGATGAGCTTTTGCTCAAGCCAGATGGGCCCGCGCTCATGCTGGCGACCTCGGGGTTTCGAACCAGGGTCTTCCACATCCCAGTCCAACGCTCTATCCACTGCGCCACCGCCTGGTCAGGCTTGCCCATTTTTTGATTGGATTGTTTATCTTCCTGGTGTTGAGTTGTACAAGTTCTTTATAAATTTTGATTATTAACCCCTTATCAGACATGTTGTTGAATATGTTCTCCCACTGTGTGGTTTGTGTTTTTATTTTGTTCATATTGTCTTTAGCTGTGCGAAAGATTTTCTATATAATCCCACTTGTTCATCCCATCCTTTATCTCACTTGCTCGTGGAGTTAAATCAGCAAAAATATTGCTATGAAATATCAGAGAGTTTACTGCCTATGTTTTCTTCCAAGATGTTTATGGTTTTATGACTTACATTTAACTCTTTTATCCATTTTGAGTTTATTATTTTTATTTTTGTGAATGGTGTTAAGTTGGTGGTCTAGTTTCATTTTTCTGCAGGCAGTTGTCCAATTTTCCCAACACCATTTGTTAAAGAGACTGTCTTTACTCCATTGTATGCTCTTACCTCCTTTGTCAAATATCAATTGTCCATAAAGGTGTGGGTTTATTCCTGGGTTTTCTGTTTTGTTCCATTGATCTTTATGCCTGTACTTATGCCAGTACCAAGGTGTTTTGAGCACGATGGCCTTATAGTATCACTTAATATCAGGAAGTTGGATACCCCCACGTTATTCTTTTTCAGAATTGCTGAGGCTATTTGTGTTCTTTATTGGCTCCACATAAATTTTTGGAATATTTGTTCTATATCTTTGAAGTATGTCATTGGTATTTTAATTGATATTGCATTGAATTTATAGATTGCTTTGGGTAATATAGACATTTTAATGATGTTTATCTTCCTATCCATGAACACAGTATATGCTTTCATTTGTTTGTATCTTCCTTGATTTCCTTTAACAATGTTTTAGAATTTCTGAGTACAAGTCTTTAAACTCTTTGGTTATATTTACTCCTAGGTACTTAATTTTTTTTGTTCCAATAGTGAAGTGGATTGTTTTCTTAATTTCTCTATCAGACAGTTCATTATTGGTGTATAAAAATGCCACTGATTTCTGAATATTGATTTTATATCCTGCCACCATGCTGAATTCATTTATCAAGTCCAGTAGTTTTTAAAATTAATTTAAATGGGGTGACATTGATAAATCAGAGTACATATGTTCAGAGAAAACATCTCCAAAGTTATTTTGACATTTGATTATGTTACATGCCCATCACTCAAAGTCAAATTGTTTTCCATCACCTTCTATCTGGTTTTCTTTGTGCCCTTACCATTACCCTCTCCCTACCCTTCCCTCCACCCCCAGTAACTACCACACTCTTGTCCATGTCTCTGAGTCTCATTTTTATGTCCCACCTATGTATGGAATCATATAGTTCTTAGATTTTTCTGATTTACTTATTTCACTCCGTATAATGTTATCAAGGTCCATCCATGTTGTAAATGACCCGATGTTATAATTTCTTATGGCTGAGTAGTATTCCATAGTATATATGTACCACATCTTCTTTATCCAGTCTTCTATTGAAGGGCTTTTTGGTTGTTTCCATGTCTTGGCCACTGTGAACAATGCTGCAATGAACATACGGCTGCTTGTGTCTTTACGTACCAATGTTTTTGAATTTGGGGGGTGTGAGATGGTATCTCATTGTAGTTTTGATGTGCATTTCTCTAATAGCTAATGAAAATAAGCATCTTTTCATATAATTGTTTTTCTTCCTGGGAGAAGTGTCTGTTCATGTCCTCTTCCCATTTTTTTTACTGGATTGTTTATTTGTTTGTTGTTGAGTTTTATGAGTTCTTTGTATATTTTGGATATTAGGCCCTTATCTGAGCTGTTGTTTGAAAATATCATCTCCTATTTAGTTGGCTGTCTGTTTGTTTTGCTGTCAGTTTCTCTTGCTATACAGAAGCTTCTTATTCTGATGTAGTCCCATTCATTTATCTTTGCTGTCACTTCCCTTGCCTTTGGAGTCAAATTCATAAAGTGCTCTTTATAACCAAGGTCCATGAGTTTAGTACCTATGTTTTCTTCTATGTACTTTATTCTTTCAGGTCTTAGATTTAGATCTTTGATCCGTTCTGAATTAATTTTAGTACAAGGGGCAAACTGTAGTCGAGTTTCATTCTTTTGCATGTGGCTTTCCAGTTTTCCCAGCACTATTTGTTGAAGAGACTTTCTTTTCTCCATTGTACGTTGTTGGCCCCTTTATCGAGAATTATTTGACCATATATATATATAGTTTTATTTCTGGGCTCTCTATTCTGTTCCATTGGTCTGAGTGTCTATTTTTCTGCCAACACCATGATGCTTTAATTGTCGTGGCTCTATAATATAATTTGAAGTCAGGTATTGTAATGCCCCCAGCTTCATTCTTTTTCCTTAGGATTGCTTTGACTATTCGGGTTTTTTATGGTTCCATATAAATCAGATGATATTTTGTTCCATTTCTTTAAAAAAGACATTGGAATTTTGATGGGAATTGCATTAAATTTGTATATCGCTTTGGGTAATATAGTCATTTTGACTATATTTATTCTTCCTATCCAAGAACAAGGAATATTTTTCCATTTCATTGTATCTTTTTAGATTTCCCTTAACAATTCTTTGTAGTTTTCATTATATAGGTCCTTTATATTCTTTGTTATGTTTATTCCTAGGTACTTCATTTTTTTTGTTGCAACCATGAAGGGAATTATTTTTTTGAGTTTGTTTTCTGATGTTTCATTGTTGGCATATAGGAAGGCAATGGACTTTTGTTTATTAATTTTGTATCCTGTGACCTTACTGTATTGGTTTATTGTTTCTAGTAGCCTTTTTGTGGAGTCTTTGGGGTTTTCGATGTATAGGATTATATCATCTGCAAATAGTGACACCTTTACTTCACCTTTTCCAATATATATGCCTTTTTTTTTTACAGGGACAGAGAGAGAGTCAGAGAGAGGGAGAGATAGGGACAGATAGACAGAAACAGAGAGAGGTGAGAAGCATCAATCATTAGTTTTTCGTTGCCGTCACAACACTTTAGTTGTTCATTCATTTATTGCTTTTTCACATGTGCCTTGACCACGGCCGGTCCTTCAGCAGACTGAGCAACACCTTGCTGGAGCCAGCAACCTTGGGTCCGAGCTTTTTGCTCAAGCCAAATGAGCCTGTGCTCAAGCTGGCGACCTTGGGGTCTCAAACCTGGGTCTTCCGCATCCCCATCCAACGCTCTATCCACTGCGCCACCGCCTGGTCAGGCTATATATGCCTTTTATTTCTTTTTCTTGTCTGATTACTCTGGCTAGAACTTCCTGCACTGTGTTGAATAAGAGTGAAGAGAGTGGACAACCTTGTCTTGTTCCTGATTTTGGGGGGAAAGTCTTCAGTTTTATATCATTTAATATGATGTTAGCTGATGGTTTATCATAAATGGGACTTTATGTTGAGATATTTTCCTTCTATAGCCATTTTGTTGAGTGTTTTAAACATAAAATTGTGTTGTATTTTATTGAATGTTTTTGCATCTATTGATAGAATCATATGGTTTTTGTCCTTTGTTTTGTTGATACGGTGTATTATGTTAACCGTTTTACGTAACCATCCTTGTAATTCTGGGATGAATCCCACTTGATCATGATGCATTACTTTTTTATTGTGTTATTGTATTTGATTTGCTAGTATTTTGTTTAGTATTTTAGCATCTGTATCCGTTAGTAATATTGGTCTGTAGTTTTATTTTTTTGTGTTGTCCTTGCCAGGTTTCGTTATGAGAGTTATGTTGACCTCATAAAATGTGTTTGGAAGTATTGCTTCCTCTTCAATTTTTTGAAAGATTTTGTGTAGAATAGGAACCAAGTCTTCTTTGAATGTTTGATAGAATTCAGTAGTATAGCTGTTTGGCCCTGGACTTTTATTTTTGGGGAGGTTTTTGATAGTTGTTTCTATTTCCTCCCTGCTTATGGGTCTGTTTAGGCTTACTGCTTCATCATGATTTAATTTAGGAAGATTGTATTGTTCTAGGAATTTACCCATTTCTTCTAGATTGTTGGTGGCATATAGTTTTCCATAGTATTCTACAATAGTTCTTTGTATATCTGTGATGTCTGTGGTGATTTTTCTTCTTTCATTTGAATTTTGTTTATCTGAGTCTTTTCTCTTTTTTCCTTAGTGAGTCTTGCCAAGGGCTTGTCAATTTTGTTGATCTTTTCAAAGAACCAGCTCTTTGTTTTATTATTTTTTTCTATAGTTTTTCTGTTTTCTATTTCATTTATTTCTGCTCTGATTATTATGATTTCCTTTCTTCTGCTGGTTTCAGGTTGCCTTTGTTTTTCTTTTTCTCGGTTCCTTAAGATGTGAAGTTAAGTAGTTTACTTGGGTTCTCTCTTATTTGTTCATATAGGCCTGTACTGATATAAATTTCCCTCTTTTTACTGCTTTTGCTGCATCCCAAAGATTCTGATGTCGTATTGTTATTTTCGTTTGTCTGTATGAAACTTTTGATTTCTGCTTTTATTTCTTCTTTGACCCATTCATTTTTTAGTGTGTTGCTTAGTTTCCACATTTTTGTGGGTTTGTTTACCTCTTTTTTGCAACTGAGTTCTAGTTTCAAGGCTTTATGATAGGAGAATATGCTTGGTATGATATCAATCTTTCTGAATTTGTTGATGTTATTTTTGTGGTCTAACATATGATCAATTCTTGAGAATGTTCCATGTACACTAGAGAAAAAATGTATACTCTGGCACTTTGGGATGAAATGTCCTGTAGATGTCTATCATATTTCATTGTTCTAGTGTTTCATTAAAAGTCAATATTTCTTTAATTTTCTGTTTGGATGAACGATCGTTCATCCGTCAGCGGTGTATTGACGTCTCCAAGCATAATTGTATTTTTGTCATTTTTTTGTTTTTAGGTCAGTCAGTAGCTATCTTATGTATTTTGGTGCTCCTTGGTTTGGTGCATATATATTAAGAAGCGTTATATCTTCTTGATTCAATGTCTCCTTAATCATTATGAAATGACTGTTTTTGTCTCTGATTACCTTTGTTGTCTTATAGCCAGCATTGTTAAATATGAGTATTGCTATACCTGCTTTTTTTGGATGTTATCTGCTTGAAGTATTGTTTTCCAGCCTTTCACTTTGAATTTGTTTTTATTGTTGTAGCTTAGACATGTTTCTTGTAGACAGCATACAGTTGGATTTTCTTTTTTAATCCATTCTGCTACTGTGTCTTTTTATTGGTTAGTTCAATCCATTTACATTTAGTGTAATTATTGACACTTGAGAGCTCCTTATTGCCATTTTATATATTGCTTTCTGATAGTTTTGTATCTTGTTTGATTCTTCTCTTTTGTTTCTGTATCATTTGTTTTTGTTTGGTTGTAATCCATACTTCTTTCCTCTATTTCTTCTTTTTTCAGTCCATGTGCTTCTCTGGTGGTATTTTCAGGGGTGGTTACCATTAAGTAATGGAAAGGGTATCTATCACGTTCATTGTAGTACATTATCTCAGGAGTGCTTCTGCACTCCATCCTCCTTTGCTTGTTAATCTTTGAACTCTCCCCTTTTTTGTTCTTGTCGTCACAGAGTAAGTTTGTTTTTATTGTTTTCTTCATAGAGCTTTTACTTGTGGTTTTGTTTTGTTCTTTGTATCTGGTTGGAAAATCCCCTTTAGTATTTCCTGAAGTGGGGGTTTTCTGGTGATAAATTCCCTCATCTTTTCTGTATCTGTGAATGTTTTTATTTCTCCTTCATATTTGAAGGATAGCTTTGATGGGTATCGTATTCTTGGCTGGAAGTTCCTCTCTTTCAGAACTTTAAATATTGGGGTCCACTCTCTTCTAGCTTGTAGTTTCTGCTGAGAAATCTGATGATAATCGAATGGGCTTTCCTTTATATGTTATATTCTTCTTTTCCCTGGCTGCCTTGAGAATTTTTTCTTTGTCATTGATTTGTGCCAGTTTCATTATGATGTGCCTTGGAGTAGGTTTGTTAGAGTTAATTTAACTCGGTGTTCTGTTTGCTTCTTGAATTCAAGGCTTTAGTTCTTTCCACAGGATTAGAAAGTTCTCATCTATTATTTGAGTATGTTCTCCCTTCCATTTTTTTCTCTCTTCTCCTTCTGATATACCCATTATTCTTATGTTGTTCTTTTTGTTGGAGTCAGACAGTTCTTGTAGGGCTTTCTCATTTTTTTAAATTTGTGAATCTCTCTCCTCTTCTCTCTGTAGTGCCTCTAGTTGCCTGTCTTCTATGTTACTAATTCTCTCCTTTATCTGGCTTGTTCTAATAACTAAGCTTGTCATCTCATTTTTCAGTTCATGAATTGAGTTTTTCAGCTATGTTTGATTCATTTTCAGTTTCAATTTCCTTGGTGATATATTCTTTATGTTTATTGAATTGTTTTTTGAGCTCCATAAATTGCCTTTCTGTGCTTTCTTGTATATCCTGGAGTATTTTTAGGATTTCAATTTTAAAATCTCTGTCATTTAACTCCAAGGTTTCCAAGCTATTGAACTTATTTTCTATAGATTTTTTTTCCTCATCTATCTGAGCTACATCTCTGTCTTTTGTATCAATGATATTAGATTTCTTTTTCCTTAATGGCATTTGAGAGTGGTATTGTTAATGTCCCTAATAAGAGTTGGTAAAGAATAAAAATATAAAAATTAAAAAAAAAGAAAAACAATTATTTTTTTGAGAAAATACAGTGAAAAACTGAAAATTATATTGTGCTAAATGGAACAAACATTACATAGAACAGTGGGCCTGAGTTGTGGAGAGGTTAACAAAGAGGCAGACAACGCAGTGAGAACCCACAAAATGCTACAAGAAAAATATTTGAATCAAGAGTAAAATAACTTTTTTTGTAGATGACGGTCGAATGTGAGATATAGTGAAAGAGAAAAGAGGAGGAAAAAAAGAAAAGAAAAAAACTCAGTGAAAAATGCAAATTCTATTGTATTATGTGGAACATAAATTACATAGAATGGAGGGCCAGAGTTTAGGGAAATACTAATGAGATAAACAGCGAAATAAAAAGCACACAAAGTGCCCCAAAGAAAAAATTTGAATCCAAAATAAAATAATTTGTGAGTGAGGCTGAATGAGAGGAAAAGTGAGAGAGCAAAGAAGAAACCAAAAGAGAGGGAGAAAGAGAAAATAATAATAAAAAAGGAAAAGAATGGAAAATGTAATACCTATGGGTAATGAACTTCAAAATGAAAAGAGTAAAACAGAAAGAGGATAAAAGGACCAAAGTGGAAGAAAAAGAGATACAAAAATGAAAAGAAAAAAAAATGTTAAAAAAACTGGATTTTTTCTGGTTTTGAGAGGTTATCTTCTTCTCTTTTCTTCTTTCTCTTTTGGCCGGTGGCACTGTACCTTAGGTTCTTCTCCTGTGGCCCTCTTAAGTAGAGGATTGCAATTGATGTGTCGCTAGGGCGATGTCATAAACTAGATCTCAGTTCTGATGGTAGGCAGGGCTTGTCAGCGTTTGCAGGCTCTGACAATAGGAGAGTCTATTTTTTCCTGGAGCTTCTTCCCCGGTCTCCTTCCTGAACCATCAGCCTGGGGGACCCCACAGTGAAGTTGCCGCTGCCCCTGCCTGGAGAGCAAGAGGCTCTAAGAGCTGCCAAAACCCTCCTCTGTCACTACTCAATGCACGGTTCTGGGTAAAGCCTTGCCAGCCTGAGCCACCAACGTAATCAGCGCTGGGAGCCTGTCACTCCTTAGGAGTCTTTCTGAGCCTCCAGGTATGTCTAGTATGCCTGAGCGCTTCATGGGATTAGTCTCCCTAGGCTTTTTGCCCTTTGTAACCTGTATCGGCTGGCAGAAAGATGTCCCAGTCACTGTCTGCAGAACAAGAGGTCTTAAAAGCTTCCAAGTTTCTCCTCCAGGACCTTTTAAGGCACAGCTCTGGGTATAAAGGCTCTGTTGACCAGGGCTATCAGCTTAAGCAGGCAGAGGGGCAAGCTGAAGTCTGATCTGGCTCCTTATTAAGGTTCTCTGGGTATGTCTAGTTAAATTTACTCTTCACAGACTTCTCCCTTAATTGGAAAGCCTTACAGCCAGCCCGCCAGCTTCTGCAGTGTTCTCTGAGGTCTCTTCCATAGGAATGTGTTTTTTACCCTGTATTGGCTGACAGGAGGTTGCCCCAGCCACTGTCTGTTGAGCGAGAGGCCCTAAGAACTATTAAGTCCCTCCTCCAGGTTATCTTAGTTCATAAACCTGGGAAAGAAGACCTTGTCAGCCAGAGCCGCTGCCAGTGTGAGCCAGCCGGGCAGTGAGCAATCTGCGGGTTTGGCTCTTTTCAGAGATCCACAAGCCTGTTTCCCATAGGCTGTTTGCAAGATGCCTTCGTGCCCCTCTCCCCGGGAACTTGCCCCACTAGCCTGTATGGCCAGCGGTGGCACCCGGCCTAGAGAGGTCTGGGTGTAGGGAAGTCAACTTTCCGGCACTCCCCACATGCTGTTTGTTCCGGGAGCAGGAGCCACACAGAGACCCTGGTTTCAGCCCAGGCAGAAGGCCACTGCTGACAGTCCTTCCATCTGGGAACGCGGGTGCCCACGCCCAAGGTGCCAGATGGAACCACTCATACACTGCCCGCGCTCATGGATCGCAGATCCAGAGACCAGGGGTAAACAATGCCCAGTCCTAGGCAGGCTACTCACCCACCTCTGCCAGGGTTTGCTGCTGGTGGTGGTGGCGCCCCGCCTGGAGAGGTCTGGGCTTAGGGAAGTCAACTCTACCACACTCCCCATGCGCTGTTTGTTCAGGGAGCAGGAACCACACAGAGACCCTGGCTTCAACCCAGGCAGAAGGCCACCACTGACAGTCTCCGATCCAGTCCCTCTGTCCAAGAATGTGGGCGCCCACGCCCAAGGTGCCAGATGGAACCACTCGTACACTGCCCACGCTCGCGGATCCAGAGACTGGGGTATGTTAGCTCCATGTGGGTTGAGCCGCGGGCACACTCTCTCCTCAGCTTGAATGCCTCCGCCCTAGCCCTTCCTTTCTCTCAGTTCCAAGGGGTGGGGGGGAGTTTCCTCGGGTCAATGAGGGAAGCAGAATACTCCGTTCTCCATCCTATTTCCTTCAAGGTGTTCTATATATTCAGTCACTTTTTTTGCCCAATTTTACCTTTATTTGATGTATGTGTATTTCAGATGCTCCTGGGATTGTTTTTCTGTCTCTAGTTGTTGGACTTGTTGAAATTTCAGGGAGAGGTATCGGAAGCTTCTTTCATGGCGTCATATCTCTGACGTCCTCCAGTAGTTTTTTTGACTGTAACTTTAGAGTTTTCTATGTACAGTATCATATGATCAGCAAATAATGATAGTTTTACTACTTCTTTTCCAATTTGGATGCCTTTTATCCCTTCCTTCTTGTCTGATTGCTGTGGCTAGAACTTCCAGAACTATGTTGAATAAGAGTGGTAAAAGGGGGCATCCCTGCCTTGTTACTGATCTTAAGGGGATTTCTTTTAATTTTTGCCCCTTGATTATGATGTTGGCTTTGGGATTGTCATAGATGGCCTTTATCATGTTGAGGTATGATCTCTGTATTCCCACTTGTTGAGAGTTTTGATCATAAATAGGTGCTGGATTTTATCCAATGCTTTTTCTGCACCTACTGATATTATCATGTGATTTTTATCCTTTCTTTTGTTTATGTGTTAAATCACATTGATTGATTTGAGGATATTGTACCAGCCTTATCTCCCTAGAATAAATCCCACCTGATCATGACGTATGATTTCTTTCATGTATTTCTGGATCCGGCTGGTAATAAATTTGTTGCGAATTTAGCATCTAAGTTCATCAGGATATTGGTCTATAGTTTTCTTTCTTTGTAGTGTCTTTGACTGGTTTTGGAATCAGTATTATGCTTGCCTCGCACCCACGAATTTAACTGAGGAACAACAACAATATTTACAATTTGTGGTTGGAAATCCAAGGATGTAAAGGGTTCACTGTACTCATTGTTCTATACCATTTTATATAAGGAACTTAAGCACCCAAGGATTCTGGTATTCACTGGGGTGGGAGTTGGAGATCCTGGAACCAATCCCCAGAACTCAAACGGTATAGTCGGGTATGTGCAATGGTGAGACTTAGCCAGTTCGCGCCAGTTTGGCAGAACTGATACCTAATTTTTTGTTAAGTTCCGCAAACTGGTTGTTGAAATGTCACTTGTAATCAGGGTTCTTTCTAAGGTGGGCACCTGGGCAGCTTCCTGATGAGGAAATTACAAATTTATATTTCTTACTTTTTTTTAATGTTCATCTGTGCAACAGCGTATTCTAAGCACCTGTTGTAATGTTTATTCCATCCACTGGTGAAAAATTAGATGAAACTATGCTTGTAATATTTATTTATTCGTTTCATAAAACTCATTATACCTTTGATGTAATACTGCATTTTAATTCCGTTTGTTATTCAGTAAACAAACATGTAACGGAAAAAGTGCCAAACCAGGGGGTGACAAGCTGACATTGGAAATATCTTAAATAACAGTTTTACTGTTTATTTTTGTCAGGTATTTCTAAATATTTCTTAATATTTTAATTTTATTTTTTTGTGACAGAGATAGAGAGAGGCAGAGAGAGGAACAGATAAAAACAGACAGATAGGAAGGGAGATGAGAAGCATCAATTCTTGGTTGAGGCTCCTTAGTTTGTTCATTGATTGCTTTCTCATATGTGCCTTGTCCAGGGGGCTATAGCAGAGTGAGTGACCCCCTGCTCAAGTCAGTGACCTTGGGCTTCAAGCCAGCAACCTTTGGGCTTAAAGCAGTGACCATGGGGTCATGTCTATGATCCCGTGCTTAAGCCAGAGACCCCGTGCTCAAGCCTGATGAGCCTGCATGCAAGCCAGTGACCTCGGGGGTTCAAACCTGGGTCTACTGCATCCCAGTCTAATGCTCTATCCACTGTGCTACCACTTGGTCAGGCTCATTAATATTTTAAAACTTTTTTTATAACATAATCTAGTTTTTGTACCTCTTTTATTATTCTTAAATATTAAATGCATGAAATAATAAACTACCTTTCAGTATATCAATTTTTTTATAGTTAAAATGGTCATTAGGGCAGAGAACCAACTGTTAAATTATTTGAATCCCATCACTGGATATTTGAATGTGTGGTAGAGGTCAGTGCCCCTAATCTCAGTGTTCAAGGGTCACTTGTATATTAAATATAATAATAAGACAGCGATATAATATTAACAGTAACATTAGAAAACCAGTCTGTGGTCCCCAGTATTTGTATCTTACTTTGGGAATTATTTCTAAAGACTTTTTTAGATTAAATGTTAGCCAGGAGAGCAAAACTGACCTCATTACATTTCATAAAAAGAAGCAAACAGTACATCTTCTTGTTTAACATTGTTTAGTTGTCTCATAAAAATCCCCAAACCAAAAAAAAAAAAACAACCCATTGCTACCAAGGCTTAGCTTTCTCTTTGATTTTCAGAGTATTTGCAGGATAAAGAATAAAATGAAGATTACCTAAAGAGCACTAAAATTATCGAGGAGAATTTTCACTATAATTGAATGTTTACCTGATAGTGATATGCAGACTGCTGATAAACAGGCTGAGTTACCATCACAGGGGAACTAGATATAGAACGTGACTGTAAGAGGAAAGAAAATGAAAAAATCATATTAGGCAAAATTCTTTAAAATAGTTCGTAATAAAATTTATCTCAAGTTGTTACCTAAACCTAGTCAATTTATGGTTTATGATTGGAAATGTAATTTTTCCACCTCTTATTGAAACTACAAACTCCACTTACGTCTATTAAAACAATCACAGTTTCCTACTTCCACATGGTTTCATTTCCATAATAATGCTAAAACCACCACCTGAAAAGTTTTGGGTTTTTTTTGGCAGAGACAGAGAGGGACAGACAGACAGTAAGGGAGAGAGAGATGAGAAACATAAATTCTTTGTTGCGGTTCCTTAGTTGTCCATTGATTGCTATCTCGTATGTGCCTTGACTGGGGGCAGGGGGGGATACAGCAGACCGAGTGACCCCTTGCTCAAGCCAACAACCTTGGCCTCAAGCTGGTGAGCCTTGCTCAAACCCAATGAGCCCGCGCTCAAGCTGGCAACCTTAGGGTTTCGAACCCGGGTCCTCCGCGTCCTAGTCCAACGCTCTATCCACTGCACCACTGCCTGTTCAGGCTGGAAAGTTGTTTTTAATCCACAGATTATGAAAATATAGTTCGAAGAGAATATTCAGAGGAAAATGGCAGCTGGACTTAAGGTGTAGTTACAGTGTAGTTAAGTTTAATGTTTACATAGCATTTAGAACTGACTGAACAGTCATAGCTTATTTTGCCACTGACTAATATTTACATATAATCAATACCTATTTCCTTGTTATACATTTAGGTAAAGCAAATACATCATTTTATTGAAGTATTTGTCAAATTCTATTGTATTAATTTGACACTTAAATGATTTAATCATCCAATAACTTATAAGTGATTTTTCTTTTTGAAGAAATAATTTGTCTAACACAAATTATTCAAAGTAATAGAGTAAACCCCCAAATTTAGACCAGATCATTAATAAAACAGGCAAGTTGTATGACAAGATAGGTAAAATAGGCTTTAATGATAGCAATTAAAATTCACTATCTGGCCCTGGCCATTTGGCTCAGTGGTAGAGTGTTGGCCCAGCATGTGGATATCCTGGGTTCGATTCCTGGTCAGGGGACACAGGAGAGGTGCCCATCTGCTTCTCCACTCCTCCCCCTCTTGCTTCTCTCTCTCTCTCCTCCTCCCCTTCTGAAGTCATGGCTCAATTGTAGCAAGTTGGCCCGGGGTACTGAGGATGGCTCCATGGCTTCTGCTCAGGTGCTAAAAAAATGGCTCTGGTTGCAACAGAGCAAGGGCCTCAGATGGGCAAAGCATCACCCCCTAGTGGGCTTGCTGGGTGGATCCCAGTTGGGTACATGCAGGAGTCTGTCTCTGCCTCCCCTCCTCTCACTAAAAAATAAAAATAATTAAATAAAAAAAAATTATTTTTTAACATGAAATCTAATTCACATAATTTTAATGTTTGCCCCCCAAAACTAAGGAAAAATATCACAGGTTTGCATAATTTGCAGACTATATATGCTACTGAACTTGTACCACAGATTAACATTAGAAAACAAAAATTTATTAATAAAGGTAAAAACATGACAATCTTAGCCAATATACAAACAAATCTGTTAAATTCAATAGCCTTTCATGATAAAAACCATTAGCAAACAGAACAGAAATTAACTTCCTTAAATGACTTAGGCATTAATTATTAACCAGGTATGACTTTGTCCTGTGAGGGAACATTTGGCAATATTTTTGGTTTTCATAAATGTAGGGAGGCTAGGAGATTGATAAACATCCTACAACATACAGGACAACCTCCCACAACAAAGAATTATTTAGGCCAAAATGTCAATAGTGCTGAAACTGAAAAACCCTGGTTAAAATGAAGAGTATCTTTAAAAACACACAGTGTGTGTGTATAAAGTATGTGTGTATAAATATAATATTAACAGTAAATCACTGAATTCATTTTCTCTTTTAAGAACAAGGTCATTGTGTCATTGCATAAATATTGTAGCAACTGCCAGTACAATAACTCAACGAAAAAAAAATGAGAAAAGAACAGAAGGAAATAGAGATATACTGTGTCATAAATGATTGTCTCTCAGTTTGGCAGTTTAAATATCAACATTTAAAAATCAGAAAGCATTACTAAATACTAGCCACAATTTATTAGAAAATGTGATTTAAAAATATATACCACTCATAAAAAGCAACAAAAACTGAGAGGAGCAAGATGGCGACGGAGTAGGCGGACGTACCAACTTCCAACTCCCAGAACCAAAGTGGATTACAACTCAATTTTAAGAACCACCACCTGGATAAACCAACTTTGAACAAAACTAAGTGGACTCTTCAACCAAGGAACACAGAAGAAGCCACATTGAGACTGGTAGGAATAGCGAAAACGCGAAGAGGGCTGCCCAGCTCCCCGGAGCAAACGGCAGCCCGGAGAGACCCGCGGGGCGGGAGGAAAGTTTGGCGGAGAGGGAGGGACCTGGGTCCCAGAAACCAAGCCCCAGCCTCCAGTCCTAGAGCCTAGAAGAGGCGTTTGGACAGTATTGAGCTGTGAAACAAGTGAGGGAGCTCCCAGGCCTACAGTGTGAAGTATTAGGTCCCTTCCTACTCTGCTGAGGGCTGCTTGGGGTTTTGGGGCGGCAGGACACTGAAAGGCGGTTCTGTCGGCGTGGGCAGAAGCCAAGCCGGTGGGAGATCGGTCTAGCCCAGAGGGTCAGAGGGGACCGCGAAAGCGGTCCGGAAGCTGCTGGCCCGCCTTTAATCCCACTAACGGGGTCAAAGCGGGAGGCCAGGAACGGGCAGGCCCTGCGCAAGCCGGCCCTGACCGCGGGGACCGGGCTAGGACCAGGGACGGGCAGGGGCTGTGGCTGAGCTGATGCTACCAGTCCCCCACTCCCCCACCCCAACCCCCCCGGGCCGGAGAAACCGCGGTTGGCCAGTATACGTGCGCGAGCTGGCTCCGAGCGCGGGAACGGGGTGGACCCCGAGACAAGTGGAGGCTCGCAGCTGAGCCCACGCTACTATCCGCGCCCGGACGGAGAAACCCCGGATAGCATTCATACGTGCACGAGCGGGCTCCGAACGCGGGGGCGGGGTAGAGTCCGGGACGAGCGGAAGTAGCAGCTCAGCGGAAGCCAGCAAACACGCCGCCCCAATAAACCTTGGTTTCCGACCCTGCGCAGAAGGGCCCTGGCCTAGAGGGCGGGGCTAAAGCTCCGGACGGGCAAAAGCTTACAGCTGAGAGCACGTCAAAAGCCCCGCCTAACCCGCGGAACTCTAGCGAGCAGGCTCCGACAGCTGGTTCTGGGCGGAAGTCCGGAAATAGGATGGGTCCGCAGCTGAGGAAAGGTGCTCACCTCTACTCTTGGTGCTAATCTTGTGGCTTCAGTCACAGCCCCTCCCACGGAGGAGAGGCAGAAATCATAGCAAAAGCCACAGTGGGCCGGCGCTGGCAACGCTCATACCCAACCACCCTAGGCACCGGCAGAGGGGGTGGGGGACCTGCAGATAGACCACACCTAGAGAACACAAAGGCAACACCTACTGGACTCCAGTGGCCACAACTTGCTTATACACAGACAAAATGGGCAGGCAGAGGAATGCAACCCAAATGAATCAAGAGAAATCCCCAGAGAAGGACCTGAATGAACCAGATATAACCAAATTACCAGAAGCAGAATTTAGAATAATGATAGTTAGGATGTTCAAAGAAATTAGAGCAACAATGGATAGTCATTATGAACACCTAAATAAAGAGATAACAAGTATAAAAAATGAAATTGAAATAATAAAAAAGAATCAGACAGAAATGACAAATACAGTATCAGAACTGAAGACCAAATGGAAGGAATTAAAAGCAGGATGGATGACGCTGAGGATCGAATAAGCGAGTTAGAGGACACAATAAACAAAGGCACAGAAGCAGAGAAGAAAAAGGAAAAGAGACTTAAAAAATGTGAGGAAACTCTAAGGGAGCTTTGTGACAACATGAAGAGAAACAACATTCGCATCATAGGGGTGCCTGAAGAAGAGGAAAGAGGACAGGAAATGGAAACTTTGTTCAATCAAATCATAGCAGAAAACTTTCCTAAATTAAGGCTGGGAAACACTCCACACATTCAAGAAGCACACAGAACTCCATTAAAGAGAAACCCAAAAAAATCTACACCAAGACACATCATAGTTAAAATACCAAAGCTAATGGATAAAGAAAAAATATTAAAAGCTGCTAGAGAAAAAAAAACTATCACCTACAAAGGAGCCCCCATAAGAATGACATCGGACTTCTCAACAGAAACACTTGAGGCCAGAAGGGAATGGCAAGAAATAATCAAAGTAATGCAGAACAAGAACCTACAACCAAGACTACTTTATCCAGCAAGGCTAACATTCAAAATTGAAGGAGAAATAAAGAGCTTCCCAGAAAAAGAAAGCCTGAAGGAATTCATAAAAACCGAACCAATTCTGCAAGAGATACTAAGGGGCCTCTTGTGAACAGTTTAAAGGGAGGAATGAATAGAGCAAAAGAAGAATACAGCTTTAAAGAATAAAATGGCAATAAACAACTACATATCAATAATAACCTTAAATATAAATGGATTAAATGATCCAATCAAAAGACATAGGGTAGCTGCATGGATAAAGAAACAGGACCCATACATATGCTGTCTACAAGAGACACACATTAAAACAAAAGATGCTCATAGACTGAAGGTAAAAGGATGGAAAAAAATATTTCATGCAAATGGAAAGGAAAAAAAAGCAGGGGTAGCAATACTTATATCAGACAAAATGGACTTTAAAACAAAGGCTGTAGTAAGAGATAAAGGAGGGCACTACATAATGATAAAGAGAACAATTCAACAGGAAGATATAACTATTGTAAATATCTATGCACCAAATATAGGAGCCCTGACATACATAAAGCAGACTTTGATGGATATAAAGGGCGAGATTAACAGCAATACTATCATAGTAGGGGATTTCAATACCCCTCTAACAACACTGGATAGATCCTCAAGAAAGAAAATTAATAAAGAAACAGCAGACTTAAAGGACACACTATATCAACTTGATTTAATAGATATCTTCAGAACTTTTCACCCTAAAGCAGTAGAATATACATTCTTCTCAAGCGCTCATGGTACATTTTCTAGGATAGACCACATGTTAGGACACAAAAATGGTCTCAATAAATTTAAGAAGATTGAAATCATATCAAGCATTTTCTCTGATCACAATGCCATGAAACTAGAAATTAACCACAAAAGAAAAACTGAAAAATACTCAAACACTTGGAAACTAAATAGCATGTTATTAAATAATGAATGGATTAACAATGAGATCAAAGAAGAAATAAAAAAGTTTCTAGAAACAAATGATAATGAGCATACATCAACTCAAAATTTATGGGACACAGCAAAAGCAGTTCTGAGAGGGAAGTTTATTGCACTACAGGCATATCATAAGAAGCTAGAAAAAGCTCAAATAAGCAACCTCACCCTGCATCTAAAAGAACTAGAACAACAACAACAAATAAAACCCAAGACAAGTAGAAGGAAGGAAATAATAAAAGTCAGAGCAGAAATAAATGACATAGAGGCTAAGGAAACAATACCGAGGATCAATGAAACAAGAAGCTGGTTCTTTGAAAAGGTAAACAAGATTGATGAACCTTTAACTAGACTCACCAAGAAAAAAAGAGAGAGGACTCAAATAAATAAAATTAGAAAGGACAGTGGAGAAATAACAACTGACACAACAGAAATACAAAGCATTGTAAGAAAATACTATGAAGAACTATATGCCAAAAAATTAGACAATCTAGATGAAATGGACAAATTTCTTGAATCATATAACCTTCCAAAAATCAATCTGGAAGAATCAGAACACCTAAACAGACCAATTACAGCAAATGAGATCGAAACAGTTATCAAAAAACTCCCCAAAAAGAAAAGTCCCGGGCCTGATGGCTTCACAAGTGAATTCTATCAAAAATTCAAAGAAGAACTAACTACTATTCTCCTCAAGCTATTTCACAATATTCAAGAGGAAGGAAGACTTCCAAACTCCTTTTATGAGGCGAGCATAATTCTGATCCCCAAACCGGGCAAAGACAACACAAAGAAAGAAAATTATAGGCCTATATCGCTGATGAATTTAGACGCTAAAATTCTCAACAAAATATTAGCCAACCGGATCCAGCAATATATGAAAAAAATCATACACCACGATCAAGTGGGATTTATTCTGGAGAGGCAAGGCTGGTTCAATATTCGCAAATCAATCAATGTGATTCACCACATAAACAAAAGGAAGGACAAAAATCACATGATAATTTCAATAGATGCAGAAAAGGCATTTGATAAAATCCAGCACCCATTCATGCTCAAAACTCTCAGTAAAGTGGGAATACAGGGATCATTCCTTAACATGATAAAGGCCATCTACGATAAACCGACAGCAAACATCATACTAAATGGACAAAGATTAAAAGCAATCCCCTTAAGATCAGGAACCAGGCAGGGTTGCCCACTTTCACCACTCTTATTCAACATAGTTCTGGAAGTCCTAGCTACAGCAATCAGACAAGAAGAAGAAATAAAAGGCATACAAATTAGAAAAGAAGAAGTAAAACTGTCATTATTTGCAGATGATATGATATTGTATATTGAAAACCCTAAAGTCTCAGTCAAAAAACTACTGGACCTTATAAATGAATTCAGCAAGGTGGCAGGATATAAAATTAATACTCAGAAATCAGAGGCATTTCTATATACCAACAATGAAATATCAGCAAAAGAAATTAAGGAAACAATCCCCTTCACTATTGCAGCCAAAAAAATAAAGTACCTAGGAGTAAATTTAACCAAGGAGGTTAAGGACTTGTACTCGGAAAATTATAGAACATTGATAAAAGAAATCAAGGAAGATACAAACAAGTGGAAGCATATACCGTGCTCATGGTTAGGAAGAATAAACATCATTAAAATGTCTATATTACCCAAAGCAATTTATAAATTCAATGCAATACCAATTAAAATACTAATGACATACTTCAAAGATATAGAACACATATTCCAAAAATTTATATGGAACCAAAAAAGAACACGAATAGCCTCAGCAATCTTAAAAAGAAAAAATAAAGCAGGAGGTATCACTCTTCCTGATATCAAGGTTTACTACAAGGCCATTATACTCAAGACAGCCTGGTACTGGCATAAGAACAGGCACATAGATCAATGGAACAGAACAGAGAACCCAGAAATAAACCCACAGCTTTATGGACAACTGATATTTGACAAAGGAGGAAAGAACATACAATGGAGTAAAGACAGCCTCTTTAACAAATGGTGTTGGGAAAATTGGACATCTACCTGCAAAAAAATGAAACTAGACCATCAACTTACACCATTCACAAAAACAAACTCAAAATGGATAAAAGACTTAAATGTAAGCCGTGAAACCATAAGTATCTTAGAAGAAAACATAGGCAGCAAGCTCTCCGACATCTGTAGCAGCGGTATATTTGCCGATTTATCTTCATGGGCAACTGAAATAAAAGGCAAGATAAACAAATGGGACTATATCAAACTAAAAAGTTTTTGCACAGCTAAAGACAATAGGAACAGAATAAAAAGACAGACCACACAATGGGAGAACATATTCGACAGCACATCTGATAAGGGGTTAATAACTAAAATTTATAAAGAACTTATAAAACTCAACACCAGGAAGACAAACAACCCAATCAAAAAATGGGCAAAAGAAATGAATAGAAATTTTTCCAAAGAGGACATACAGATGGCCAATAGGCATATGAAAAAATGCTCAACATCACTAATCATTAGAGAAATGCAAATTAAAACCACAATGAGATATCACATCACACCAGTCAGAATGGCACTTATCAGCAAAACAACACAGAATAAGTGCTGGCGAGGATGTGGAGAAAAGGGAACCCTTCTGCACTGCTGGTGGGAATGCAGACTGGTGCAGCCACTGTGGAAAACAGTTTGGAGATTCCTCAGAAAATTAAAAATTGAACTGTCTTTTGACCCAGCTATCCCACTTTTAGGAATATACCCTAAGAACACCATAGCACTGTTCGAAAAGAAGAAATGCGCCCCCATGTTCGTGGCAGCATTGTTCACAATAGGGAAGATCTGGAAACAGCACAAGTGTCCGTCAGAAGACGAGTGGATTAAAAAGCTTTGGTACATATATACTATGGAATACTACTCTGCCATAAGAAACGATGACATCGGATCATTTATAACAAAATGGATGTACCTTGATAACATTATACGGAGTGAAATAAGTAAATAGAAAAAAAGAAAAACTGAGAACAGCACGATTACATATATAGGTGGGACATGAAAGTGAGGGTATGAGACATGGACAAGAGAGTGGTGGTTATGGGATGGGGGGAGGGAGGGAAGAGTGGGATAGGGAGGAGGGGAGGGACGCAGGGAAAACCAGATTGAAGGTGACAGAGCACAATTTGACTTTTGGTGATGGGTATGCAACACAATTGAATGATAAGATAACCTGGAGATGTTTTCATTGTACATATGTACCCTGATTTATTGATGTCACCCCATTAGAATTAATAATAATAAAATATATATATATATAAAAGAAAAGCAACAAAAACTCTAGAGTACCTCAAAATAAACCCAACAAAAAAATGTATCAGAGTTTTTACGGAGAAAGAAAATTTGATGACCTAAATAAGAGTCACTAATGGAAAAAAGTTTAAATACCCAAATATCCCAAATTAATCTATGTATTTAATTAAATTCTACTAAAAACCCAACAAAGGCTTTTCACAGAACTGAACAAGCTGAATTATAAACTTTATATTTATAAAGGCAAAGACTTAAAGACAGATGAGAGACTCCTAAAGAACAAAGTGAGAGAACTGTCCTAGCAGATTTTATGACTCAGTATAAAGCAATAGGAATTTTAAAAAAATGGGCAGGGTAGACAAATACACCAGAAAGAGACTACTTGCACATAGAAACGTGGCATTTGAAAGAGGGTTCATTTCAAAACAGTGAAAGAGAACCTGACTAGGTGGTGGCGCAGTGGATAGAGCGTCGGACTGGGATGCATAGGACCGGGGTTCGAGACCAAGAGGTCGCTAGCTTGAGCGGGGGCCCATTTGGCTTGAGCAAAAGCTCGCAAGCTTGGACCCAAGGTCACTGGCTCCAGCAAGGGGTGGCTCAGTTTGCTGAAGGCCACGGTCAAGGCACATGTGAGAAAGCAATCAATGAACAACTAAGGTGTCGCAACGGCAACAAAAAACTGATGATTGATGCTTCTCATCTCTCTCTGTTCCTATCTGTCTCTATCTGTCCCTCTCTCTGGCTCTCTCTCTGTCCCTGTAAAACAAAAACAAAAACAAAAAAAATCCCTCACGAAAAACAAACAAACAAAAAACAGTGAAAGAGAACAGATTAGTCAATACATAAACTCCAGATTTAAGATCTAGATGTGAAAAACAGCAACATCACAGTATTTTTTTAAAATAAAATATACAATATCTGTATTCTTTAAATAAAGACAAAAGACACTAAAAGCTGAAACCATAAAAGAAAACATTAATACATTTATTTGTCTACATTAAAACAAAATACTTATGTATGATAAAGAAATCATAAAGTTAATGGACAAGCCACAAATTAGAAGATAGTTATAAAATTCATATAATAAACTAAAAAATAAGACAAATAAGCCCAGTTAAAAATTGGACAAAGGATATGAAGAGGCAGTTCACAGAAGAAACTGAAATTGCCAATAAATATAAGAAAATATGTTCAGTCTTACCAGTGCCTAGACAAATGAAAAGTAAAACAAGATACCATTTCATAATAATGACAAAAATATAAAAATCTAGTAAACTAAAGGACTGGCACATTATAGAGGAATTGAAGGTCTCAAACTGTTAACTAAAGTGTAACTATTTGGCAACATCTGCTCAGAGATGTGAATACTTATGTATGTGAAATTCTATTTCTATGTGCACACCACAGCATAGATCCAGGTAGGGGAACACAAAAATTTCCCAGTGGTACATGTGCATGAATTGGTTTAACAGTATTAACTTTCAAATGTTAAATTTCATAAGTACTGCCTGATTTGATCTGTGAATGTGCCGGTGTATGATGAATTCTTCTCTTCAAACTCTCCTTTTGCTTCATTAAGGCACCCTTTCTAGCCCTTTCTGGATCTTGCTATACTGCTTTCTGGAATGTAAACACCAAAGGGCATCAAACAAATAGACAATTCAAGAAAGCAGTGCTGCCTGACGAGGTGGTGGCACAGTAGATAAAGTATCGGCCTGGGATTCTGAGGACCCCAGTTTGAAACCCTGAGGTAGCTGGCTTGAGTGAGGGCTCATCCGGCCTGAGCCTGGGCTCACCAGCTTGAGCACGGGGTTGCTGGCTTGAGCATGGGATCACAGACGTAACCCCATGGTCGCTGGCTTGAAGCTCAAGGTCATTGGCCTGAGCAAGGAAGGGCTCACTGGCTCAGCTAGAGCCCTTGTCCCCTTTCAAGGCACACATAAGGCGGCAATCAATCAACAATTCAAAAGTGCTGCAACTATAAGTTGATGCTTCTCATTCCCCCCTCCTGTCTGTCTCTCTTTTGCTTAAAAAAAATAAAAAGGCAATGCCTTTGAGAAAAAGGAAAGAACAAAGCAAAATGATCTTGGATAAGGTATACTAAAGGAGAAATACCTTTTTATATCCAGTGAGAAAAATAAATTACGTGATGGTCAAAGGGATATATCAGTGGTTCTTAACCTTTTTTGAGGTACCAAACCTACCAGTTTCATCTGCGCATTCACTGAACCCTTCTTTAGTGATAAATAAAATATGATTTTTTTTTCCAAATTCAAGACATAGGTATATGGTTTTTTACTGGTGCACAAAATGAGCCGTGCATGAACATCACCTTGCTCAAAGAACAAAACCAACAAAGTGCATGAACTCACAACAAATTACGGTATTACTTTATTCTGGCCTCCACGGCAGAGGCTTCTCCGAACCCCTGAGACCAACTCATCGAACCCCTAGGGTTCGATAGAACCCAGGTTAAGAACCACTGGGATATACAGTAACTCATTTATTTGAACTTAAAGATAAAGTCAGAATTTTAAAACAGAACCTAAATTTTATTTGATTTTCCAGTATTGTTATGTTGACTAGTTTTGTTAACTGAGTTACAAAAACATTTTCCGTACTTCCTTTTCCTTTTTTAGAAAAGAGATATAACTGACATAAAACATTGTATTTGTTTTAGGTGTATACCATTAAAATTTGATACATGTATATATTTGAAAGGATCACCACAGTAAGTCTAGTTAACATCTATTACTACACATAGCACATGTCCCATTCTTAAAACCCATAGCTAAAAAATTTTATAGAATTATATGTAAAGCAAACCTGTAGAATATAATATCCTTCAATTTAAATTATAATAAATTTCAGATACCAACTTAAAAATGAGAGCATTCTAATATTTTTTCAAAAACATTTAAGACATATAAGCAAAAAACCTTAAAGACTACTGTCTTAGACAAACACACAAGATTTGGATGTTCATTTTAGTCTTGTTTATAGGAAAAAGTTAAAATGTCCCTCAATTAGGGAATATACACTCATACAATGGAATATTATAAAGTTTTAAATAGATATATTAGAATCAATATGGTTTAATCTCAAAAAGTTATTTATATAGTGTTTAAAAACCACCCAAAGTAATACTATATATTTTTTAAGTATACCTACATTTGTAGTAAAAATATATAAAATAAATAGGAAAGGTATTCTCGTTACCTCTGAGGAGGAAAAGAGGGTAAGAGAATGAAGGCAATAAAACTTTACCTGAATTTATTATATTTTATTCTCTCCATTAAAAATACTTAAGTTAAATATGGCAAAATGTTAACATATAGTAAACTTGAATGGTAGCTACATGGCTATTATATTATTATGTGTACTTGTCTGTGGTTGACATATTTCAAAAATAAAATAAAATAGTAATAGATGAAAACTCTTGTAAAATGAAGTTACTTACAGGCCAAGGTGGTGAGACAGAAGTTACCTCTGGAGTATGAAAATAAGCGACACCATTATGGTAAGTGTAAGGATATCCAGTTGAAGTTGTTAGATACATTGTTCCAGCTGCAGGCATTAAACTGGAACCTAAAATAAAGATTAATAATAATTGAAATGTTAAATTTAACTTTAAAAAATGTAATTTCTGAACACAGGAAAATGTTTATCTTAACATCTAAATAGCTGTAGTAAAAATGAAAAGTTATTTTTTAATTTTTGTTGTTATTCTTTGCAGTATACATATGTATTTTCAAACTCATTACCTTTGAGCTTTTATTCGTTTAAGGTGAATAAAAAATAAACAAGTTTAGTAAAAAATACTAAAATAAAATACAAAGTTTAATTCAGATTATCAGCAAAGTCACTATTTTTACAAATATAACATATATAATTTTTATTATTATTATTTTTGTGACAGAGAGAGAATCAGAGAGAGGGAAAGATAGGGACAGACAGACAGGAAGGGAGAGAGATGAGAATCATCAATCAAATCAATTCTTCATTACAGCCCCTTAGCTGTTCACTGATTGTTTTCTCATGTGCTTTGATGGGGGTAGGGGATGCGTGGGGGGGGGCTACAGCAGGGTAAGTGATCCCTTGCTCAAGCCAGTGACCTTGGGCTCAAGCCAGCAACCTCGGGCTTCAAGCCAGAGACCTTTTGGGCTCAAGCCAGTGACCGTGGGGTCATGTCTATGATCCCACACTCAAGCCAGCAACCCTATGCTCAAGCTGGTGAGCCCACGCTCAAGCCAGCAACCTCAGGGTTTTGAACCTGGGTCCTCTGCATCCCAGTCTAACATTCTATCCCCTGCGCCACCACCTGGTCAAGCTAAATTATATATAATTTCTTTTACTATACAGACACTGTAGTGAAGTTCCTAGGGCTTCAGAAAGATCTTTTATTTGAAAAAGACTAAAGATGAGGGAGGCAGTGAGGTTGGAAGAGATTCTACTTTCTTGAAGACATTTTGATTCCACTCTACAAATTCTTGCATCTACTGATAGGCAAGCGTTCATTCATGTTATGACTTTCTTTTATGCTCCAGTCTTCTTTTGCTACAACTGATGCTGTTGTAAACATCACCACAAATTTTCATGTGGCTAGTCTTGGGTCCCCATCTCTTTTCCCAGGCCAAGTTATGTAAACTTCTTCCCCAAAATTAGAAAAAAAAATTTCTTTTTAGTCAGGAGGAAACAAAATATTTAGATGAGCCAAGTTAGACTAAGAACTTGACCAGCAAGTTTGTGTAAATTACGTGTACTGCTGAGTTTCATGGATTTTGCTCCCCTCCAAAGATGATCATGAAACCATAGTTTTATCTATTAAATAAGTAAATAAAATTCGGTGAGTACTATTACCAGGCATTGAACTAGGCCTTGGTGATACAGTCAGAAAAGAAAAAAATGGGACAACCTTTATCTTCATAGAGGTTCTGGTGGGGATAGTCACTAGCTAATTACATAATTAATTACAATAAATACAATTTTGATAAATATACAAAGAGGTAGTAGAGGGTATTTTACTGGCTAGTAAAGGGTGCTTGGCTGAACATTTGCGCTGGCTTTAAAAAATGAATGAAGCCCTAGCCAGTTTGCCCAGTGGTAGGGTGTTGGCCTATCGTGTGGATGTCCCGGGTTGAATTTCCAGTCAGGGCACACAGGAGAGGCAACCATCTGCTTTTCCAACCCTCCCCCTTCTCTCTCTCTCCCCTTCTTATAGCCACAAATTGGCCGCAGGCAAGAAGGATGGCTTTTGAAGCCTTCGCCTCAGGCACTAAAAATAGCTAGGTTGCTGAGCAACCAGCAAGGGTGGGTGGGGTAGGGGAATGGGGGAGTAGATGGGCAGAGCACCCCCAGAGGGGCTTGCCAGGTGCATCCTGGTTGAAACAATGTGGGAGTCTGTCTCTCTGTCACCCCTCCTCTCACTTAAAAAAATTGAATGGGACTGACAGCTGTCCGAGGGGAGGGGGTTTGGGGGACTGGATGAAAGAAGGTGAAGAGATGAAGCAAAAAAAAAAAAAAATCTATCTATATATATATCACACACACATATAACACACAGACACAGACAAGCGTGGTGATAGCTGGGGTAGGTGGAGGTAGGCAAAGGGGAAAATGGGGATGGAAAAAGACTATGCGCTTAAGGCAATGGACGCATGATACAGTGTGCAGATGATGTTTTAATGAGCTGTACACTTGAAAACTGTACCTCAATAAATTCAATAAAAAAATAAAAAAACAAATGGGATGGGAATGAGATAGCAAAGAGCATTCTAGGTAAAGGAAACAGTACAGTATTTCAGGAGTATGGTATGTTCTAAAACTGAGAGGAGGATAGATGGCTAAAGCATGGAA
This sequence comes from Rhynchonycteris naso, assembly GCA_037038555.1. Taxonomy (NCBI): domain Eukaryota; kingdom Metazoa; phylum Chordata; class Mammalia; order Chiroptera; family Emballonuridae; genus Rhynchonycteris; species Rhynchonycteris naso. The sequence continues at coordinate 36,399,718 of CM072997.1, read as the reverse complement.
AGAAAAGGAGAGAATAGCTCAAAATAAGCAGAGAATAACACAACAGAATATGCACTTTTGAAAGATCACTCTGGCTGCCTTGTGTATGATGGGCTAGAGGGTAGAAAGATTAGATTCAGAAAGCCCAGTTAGGAGGCTTTTCCAGTGATCAAGGTAAGCAAAGTGGATATTTGGTACTAGAATGCTGGTAATGGGGATGGAAAAAAAGTGACAGATTTGAGAAAAGTTTGAGGTAAGAATACCTTTTATTTTATAGTACTTTTAATACTCATTATGTCTTTTTTAAAAAGGAGAAATCTGGAGTTTAGCAGGACTGGGTTTGAAGGCTAAGGCTATTAAGTTATTTAACCCTACTTTTCTCAAATTTGGGCGCGGGATGGTATGTCAAGAAATACAGAAAGGCACAGCAGAATAAACAAGATGATCTTCCTACAGAATCCGTTTTTTTTCAAATAATTATTTCTAGGAAACATTTTAATATAAAAATAAACAATACAATATTATAGAACAGAATGCAAATTGTGTGTGATACTTTACATAGAACATGAGACTTTAAAGAAAAAATTTTAATTCTGGTTTGCTTCATTGGTTTAATATCCATAACATGACAAGATTAACCCTTCTCTAATAAGAGTATTTCAGCAGAAATATTTCTAAGACAATGACTTTACCTTTTTAAGACTGAATTTTCTATATATAAAATAGAGCTAATAATACCTCATGGGTTGTTATAAAGATTAAATGAAATAAATGAAAACCTGTAACACTGACCCTTGCACCAAATAGTTCTTTATTGTCTTCATTTGTTTGGAAGTATTTACCATAGTTCTGATTTATGTTTTATTTTTAACAACTTGTGGGTCATAACATGAACATTACTACTACCTGTGCATACTCCTGGTAATAACAGATTTCTAAAAAACCATTAATACATGGTACAGCTTAACTCTTGCAACTAACTACAGTAGTCTAAAAACATTCAGTATTCTGCCATATTTAGTGCTTTCCATTTTGAAGTATCAACCTACTAATGAACACAATCTATTAATTTCTTTAACAGATGTATAATAACTACCTAATGTTTTAAACATTCCAGTAGTCAGTATGACAGAGATGAAAAATAAGAAAATTTAATTACTAATTTTATGTGACGTTGCTCCTTCTAGCTGAATACTGTTAGAGATTTTAATAAATATTATAGGTAAAAACAATCAAGATACCTAATTTAATAAATGGGAAGAATAAGGGAAAAAAAGAAGAGTTGAAAGCATAACAGAAATTGAGGAAGGCACATAACTTGGCCAATTCTTACAGCTTCAGGGACTGTTCTGTTTGATAATTATGACACGCAGTTGGGTTACAGTACATAAGATGCAACCAGAGTTTCTGATATTGGGTCTATATTTTAACCTTTAGTACTTCTACTTTAATTTTAAATTAAAATTTTAATTAGAAAATTTTTAATTAGTAATTTCAAATTAATTTTGCAATTTTAAATTATATTCTATCAGGTTTTTCTTTAAAGATGTAACTATATGAAATATAGTTAAGCATCATTATTCATGCAAATTGTCCCCTAGGCCCCCCTAATCTATTTTAATTTGTGATGAGAAATATTCATTTGACCAGCAACTTTGCCAAAGTAATTTTATTAAATGAAAGAAACCTGATATTTTAATGAGGCTCTATAGAAAGTCTAATATTTTTTAAAAGAACCATGTAAAAATACTGAAAAATACATTAGTTGTCAATACATACGAGGGATCCCTATTTGTTGTTTTCTTATTGCTGGACCAATGTTTAGTTTCTTATCCTTATAATTAAGTTTTTCAGCCTAAAATAAGAAAAAATAGATTATTTTATTATTTTAGTACTATTGTTTATAAAACCAATAAGGATTATTAGTGAAAAACAATTTTTAAGATTCAGACTATAACATTCTTTGATAGCAGCAAGTACAGTGGAAAGGGCAAAGTCTTTAAACAGCTCTGGGTATGAATCTTGGTTCCAATGCTCTGATCCTAATTCCTTATCTGAAATAGTCAATCCTCTATTCATGGAACATTGGAAATTAACTTACTCATTAAAATTTATCTGTAATCCTAAAATCAATACTCATGGCAATTTAGTGGTTATTAGCCGATAAGAGCAGAGGAAAAATTTAAGTTGCCTGATACACATGGTCCTAGCTGGGGTGAAAGAAGGTGACACTGTCTTGTTTCTGCTTTTATACTGCAAACAAGTGTCCTTTCTTGTGTTCTAGACAGTGCCATGCATTTTGCATTTTTGTCATGTTGGTGATTCTGCTACTTAAAATGGTCTCTGAGTTTATTGCTTAAGTTCTGGTTAGTGTTGTCAAGTTTAAGACTGTCACTACCCTTATGGAGAAAATAAGTGTTAGATGGGCTTAATTTAGGCATGAGTTACAGTGCTGCTGGTCATGAGTTCAATATTAATGAATCAACAGTATAAATTAATATGTATTTAAATAGAAACACATATAAAACAAATTTGTGTATTGATTGGTTGATGAAAATATTGTGACCAGAAGCTTGTGAGAACCTAGAACCGTATTTCTTCTAGAAACAGCAGGTCAATGAATATTTGCTAGGTTTCAGTGTTTGTGGTGACTTTAGAAAATAAGGAGAATCAAGAGCATATGATTTAATAACATCCAATTCAAAATCTATCTTTTCTAAAAAACTGTTACATTTTCCAAATTACACTGAGCTGTAGGCTTCAGATTTTTTTTCAGTGTATTTTCTTTGTTTAAAAATTTTCATAGCAGGGAAATAATCTCAGATAACCTCATTGTAGTAATCCATATTTGTAGATTTTAGGAATTCAAAGTGCTATTAATATTTCAGAAAAGATAAGAGTCCCAAGTTCTTAGTCTAAGAAAATAAAGTGAAAAATTATACTATATTCATGTAATGATTTAAAAGTTGTTTTTCTGCAGGTAAAGTTTCACTTTAATTTTTAAAAATTAATTCAATTTTTTGGGTGACCAGTGTCAATCTTAAAATGAAAATAAGTTAAATTTTTTTAGCAACTGATCATTGCTCTGGAACCCTACTATTAAAATAAATACCTAAAGGATTATTTTCAATAAAATAAGTTCCAAAAATAAAATTAAACACATAAGAAGATCTTACCTCTTGTAAAATTTTTTGTGCATCTTCTTGTGATTCAAAAGTGATGAAACCATACCTAAATAAATAAATTATTTTCTTAGAACATTACTTAAGAGTTATATTAAGATTATTATTACTTTTTTTAAAGAATGGGATGGAGTAGGAATGAGCATTTTTCGATGGTGCATCTGTATGCAAACCTTAGGAGATTTATTTAAAACTTAACACTGTCACCTCACTTAGGGTCAAGAAACTAAAAAAACCCCCAAAACCTCAGGATCTTGAAACAGTTTAGACCTAAACTTCAGTGTGTCCATAAAGTCATGGTGCACTTTTGACCAGTTGACTGTTCTAAAGTGGACCATGACTTTACGGACACACTGTATATAAGGCAGAAATGCAGGAGAGATTCATGTGCTGGCTTACAAATTAGGACACAGTAAATTTCAGTCCAGAGTAATAATGTCTAAAACAGTAAAAGTTTGGCTTAAATAGAAATCAAAGTAAAAAAAAAATTACAGATTTTTTATTTATTCATTTTAGAGAGAGGAGAGAGAAATGAAGAAAGGAGCAGGAGCATTAACTCATAGTTGCTTTGCATATGTGCCTTGACCAGGCAAGCCTGGGGTTTTGAACCAGCGACATCAGTATTCCAGGTCAACACTCTACTGTGCCACCACAGTTCAGGCTAAAATTCTTTTAATTAAAAAATTTCTTCATGAAGCCTGGTTTGGCAAACCATGTGAAACCAATCAATTAAAAAAAAATTAGTATATTAGTATATTTATCAACAAATTCAATTAAAATATGTACAACTCAGGCTTTATGTCCACTTTTCATATATAATTGTTATCTTCAGAGTGTATTTTATATAATGTTCAAGATACAAATACATGTTTGAAAAAGCTAAAATAGGTAGACAAAAAGAAACAAAAGAGATAAAAAGCATATCCCCCCAAACATAATTTCTATTTAGATAACTTAAGGAAACTCTTTTGAGTAATGCTAAATATCTTATTTTCTTAAATTCATAATTACTGTACTATATATAAAGTTCTTTTTCTAACAAAGGAATTTCTCTTTTTCTGTTTGCCCAAACATTAAATAAGGGTTAAAGAAATAATTATTACACTATTTTTTTGGTAGAACACATACACCACCCAGTGGAAAAGGCGTAAAATACAGTTTATATGTATTTCTATATAATTTTCAATAATAAAAAATGAAAATTTCCAAAACACTGCAAATTTTATCAGCCAAACAAAAGAAGTACAATCTCCCCTGACCAGGTAGAGTGTTGGCCTGGGATGCTGAGGACCCAGGTTCAAAACCCCGAGGTCGCTGGCTTGAGTATGGGCTCACCAGCTTGAGTGTGGGGTTGCTGGTTTGAGCATGGGATCATAGACATGCCTCCCTGGTCACTGGCTTGATCCCAAAGGTCACTGGCTTGAGACCAAGGTCTCTGGCTTGAGTAAGGAGTCACTAGCTCGGATAGGGCCCCCCAGTCAAGGCACATATGAGAAAGCAATAAATGATCAAGTAAGGTGCCGCAACAAAAGAATTAATGCTTCTCATCTCTCTCCCTTCCTGTCTGTCCCTATTCGCACCCCCCTGGAGCCCCCGCTAAAAAAAAAAAAAAGTACAATCTCACTTTATCTTTATATTGTTTATTAGTCTGAGAAAGTATCATTTGTTTGGAAATAACCTCTCTGCAGAGTCCCATGTTTTCCAAAGTACCCATTTGTCATATGTCTTTTCCCACTAATATATTCTATTCTCCTCATTGATCCCTTCTTTTATCCCTATAAATATGTATGTTTTGCCTCTCCTTCAAGAAAACAATCTTTTGCTGATCTTACTGCCTTAACCATTTCTCTAACTTTGTAGTCAAACTTCTTTTAAAAAAATTTTTAGTGAGTCAAGGGGAGGCAGAAAGACAAACTCCCGAATGCACCCCAACCAGTATTCACCCAGCATGCCCACTAGGGGGCGATTCTCTTTCCATCTGGGGCACTGCCCTGTTGCAACTGGGCCATTTTTTACTGCCTGAGGCAGAGGCCATGGAGCCATTCTCAGTGCCTGAGCCAATCAAGGTATGGCTGTGGGAGAGGGAGGGAGAGAGAGAGGGGATGGGGTGCAGAGGAGTGGTGGAGAAGCAGATGGTAGCCTCTCCTGTGTGCCCTGACCAGGAATCCAATCCGGACATCTACACGCCAGGCTGATGCTCTACCACTGAGCCAACCAGCTAGCGCCACAGTCAAACTTCTTAAGTGAATATATTATGTAAACTATCTTCTTCTTCTTGGACATTTGGCTTTTGCATATCCCAATCCACTGAAACAGCTCTGTGGTCATTAGATATTTCCAAATAAATCCTACTACTTTCTTTGCAATTTTCAATCTCCTTGATTAAGAGAATAAATGTAAATTTTTCTCAAGTTATATTTCTCAGGTATCTCTTAATTAGATCTCTGAGGCATAACCTACAGACATACCATTTTGTCAGCTTTTTTCAGAGAAAGCTCTCTTTAGTCTAAAGCAGGTATTTAGCTGCAAAAGTATCTGATTCCTTTAACTTCGGATTCCTTAGCTATTGGACGTTACCTACTTAAGTGTGTGCTACGTAACAGTGAATGGTCCTTTAGCCCACCCAAGAATAACTTCACAAAAAAGCAAGCAATATTAATCTGTGTCCCCCTCCCTCCAACACACACACGCGCGCGCGCATACACACACACACACACACACACACAATCAAAAGGTAGAAGGAAGAGGGCACAAAATTCTCTTTTTACAACAAAAAGGAACCAAAGTTATCAACACAAAATCTAGTAAAACAATAAAAGTACAATTGTTAACTCTGTGTACTATCAATAGTGATACTAACCCTTTAGACACTCCAGCTCTGTCATTTACAATCTTCACTTCTTTTACAGACCCATATTGGGAAAAAAATTTTCTTAAATCATTTTCATTTGTCTAATGGCATAAAAAGAAAACACAATAAACATTTTTTAACTGGTAAAAGACGAAAAAACTCTTATGCTTGTTTGGAAACACAAAGGTTTATAAGCAAAGAATAATATGAATATAAGAATACCTCTCATTAAAAAGTGCATAAAGTTACTAGGTTATTAAAATCAATATATGTAAATACTTTGTTTTATGGAGTAACATAGTTAAAAGGGTTTAACAATAAGAAGTTTTAAGCTGAATTGTTTATAAAACTGCAAAGAAAGCTCAGTATTCAAAGGAATTCTTATTCTGTAGAACAGGGGTGCCCAAACTTTTTCAGCTTGCGAGGTACTTATAAGATGACCAAGTCAAAATGATCTACCTACAATAAAAATGCAAAACATAAATTTATTTCTTCTATATTATCATTTAAGTTACTATTATTACTATTTAATATTGTGTATTCTTCTTTTACCTTTCTCCTTCTCAGCTCTCTTTTCGGAGGAAAGTCAATGTCATAGTTTTTATGAACAGTCCGAAAAAGCCACTCCACATTTACCTTCTTTGGAATAGCAATGGCACACACACAGATGAGGCAAATGCACTTAGAATATGACATAGTGAAAAAAATCGCCTCCCATTCTGTATGAAAGTGGTAGGTTTTAGGCTTCTTACTCAGACCAGCTACGGCACTCATTTTTATACCCTTTGTTGTATTTCGTTTAAATAAATTGAAGGCTAACTACGCAGCAATGTAACTGAACAAGTTAGCGTGGTTTAACGCGCATGCGTAGGGTGTCAAAAGTTCAGACGCCAGATTGGCTACCCTGTATGCCAATCAAAAGACAAATGTCTTTTTAATGTCATGTGATCTACCCACACTTCCTTTGTAGATTGTGATTGACTATTGAGCACCCCTGGTCTAGAATGACACTGCTAAGCTCCTCCCCCTGAACTGCACTCAGCAGCTCAGAGTCAAGCTGCCATAGCTTTGAACTGTGTCTGTGGGCATATGTGTTTTATCTTGATTTAGTCTGTGCATGACTCAGCAAGATGTATCTTAAGGTATCAGAAAAGCCTAAGAGAGTTTATAAGTATATTATGCTTAGCATAAAACTGGACATAATTAAACATATTTTGTATGGTTTGGTAGGTTATTCTTTTAGGGGTCCAGGAAACACTCAAAACTTTTCCATATGTAAATGCTTCCTTGCTTTACATTTCATTTTACAAAAGGTTTCACAGGAATGCTCTACTTTCAGAAAGCAGAGGAAAACTGTGTGACTAGAGGGGTCCACAGTTAAGATAGTGTAACTAAGTTATGCTGGCCTACACCAGTCACTATTTTAATTAGCAGAGTATCCAGGAAGAACAAGGTCTTAGGAAAGGAATATATTCCCTAAAGTATGTGAACTCAATTTGTGTTAACCATGAAGTAACTACAAGATTTAAAGTTTTTAGATGCTTAATCATACTCAATGTACATTTCGGCTAAATACAGGTATTATGATGCTTTAAAAAGAAAAAAATTGAGTCATAGACTATAATATACAAAATGTCTACGAAGATGGTTTTGGCATATCTGGTTTTAATTAATCTCATGACTCATATCCTTCCTATAGTATTTGTACTAAATTTATTGCAATTTCATTTTCTGGTTCAGCTATAACCGTTTGCCCCCAAGAGGAGCTTTAAATATTCCTAGGAAAAAAGTTTTTGTATAACATAGGAAAACACATGCCTAAGAGCTACCTCACTACTATTGATAGCCACTATTGGTTTAGTAACCTAAAGCCTGCTACACTGGATGATGATAAACACTGAGTTATCTGAGGATAAATGAATGACTTTTATTTCAATAAATACAAAATGGAATCAACACCCAGAATGATACTTATTAGAGATTTGAAACAAATTAAAGCTATTTTCTGGTAGAAAAAAATCACTAGCTCAACTTTGCAACTCGACTTCATTGAAAAGTTAAGGAGACAAAGTTAAAATGATTAAATATTAAAGAGAGGTGGGCTACAGGCTTCTAAAAAGAAGAGTATTTTAAAAGTTTGTGACTATCTTCTGCTATGCTATAGTAATTTGTTTCACTGCAGATGTTTATCTATGATTTTGAAAAAAGTATAAGGGAAGGAACTCTAATGATTACCTCTAAAGCTATGATTATACCGAAACAATGACCTCCAAAAGTAATTTTGTAGTTGTAGATTTCAGTAAGTTAGCATAACCTAGCCATACAAATGTTTACATTTATTTATGATTTATTTAAAAAAATGCTAAGCTGTTGTAATATAAATTCTGACCAAGAATAACCAACTTGAATATTTATGGTCTGCCATCAATATTTTCCATGGAAACAAAATCTTTTTAAAAATTAGCATTTCATAAGAAATACTTTTTATTTTTAGTAAACCAATCATATATTTGCTTAAGATTCATTATTTTGACAAATACATTACATGTAACATTTCTCTTGGGCAGGAAAAAATAATTCTATCTAAATTGTGACAGACTGATTATAGGGAAACAGTGAGTTATAACTGTCAAATATCATACCCTAATATTGGGATTTTCTTTTATTAAGGCAACTCTCCCTGAGATTTTCAATACATAATATGGCAGTTTGGAAATCCTTCCATATATCTACTTAGAACTAAGCGTATATTCCACTTTATCCCTGCATGACTCTCTTGCAGGTGTTTACTACTACCTCCCATATGGGGATACTGAAAAGTCTCTCACAAAGCATGCCTTTTTTGAACGGCTGCCTACATTATTTAAATATAGTAATGTTAAGATGTTTTATTCTGACAAGAACACAGGCCTGTTTGGGAAGCAAATTTTAAATTTGGTGATAAAAAGCAATTTTCAAAAGATGGAAGTCTAGGAGGTTACTCAGGAAATCTGAAATAAAGTTGCAATAAAGAAATGGGATTTTATAGGAGTAAATTTTTTTGAATTTTCTTGCAAATTATAATTACTTTTTATTTGAAATATTGGAGTATTATGCAAGAAGGTATAATTAGTGTGTATGGTGAAACAAAGACTATGAAGCTATGAGTCAGAAAACTAGGATTTTAGTCCTTATTCTGTCACTAAGTAGCCAGAGGTCTACACACAGGTCAATAAGCCTCAATTTCCTTGTACAGTATATGAAATCGGACAATTATATATGCTCTATTTAATCTCCATTGTCTTTGGAAATATTCTTTATATTAAGACAATTTGAAACCTATTAATCATTGTACAAATAGCAAACATGTTACTTTAATAGTTGCCCAAGGAAACAATTTCTGATAAATAAAATAACTTGAAATGAAAAAAATACACGATAGTGTATGAATAAATAGGTACCTTAAAGTCAATTCCTCCTACAAAGATGCGATTAGGGATCACTGTTCCATATCTTGGGGCACTTGTTGGGTTATTCAAAGGCACAGGCGACACAGGATTAGGGGATGAAGATAATGAATCTGTTTGCGTCTGATTTGATGTTTGCTGTAAGAGAAAACTCTTTTAAACTTTTAGCACCGGATTTTGATGCCAGCTGAAAACATGTACCGTATTTTTCAAAAAGATGAGTTTTTAAATATTACATTTAAATAAAAAGTAATATTTTATACTTTAATTTTATTCTAATTTATAAGATTATAATTAAAGCTAATAACTTTACTTAAATATGTTTAAGTACATTACCTAAACATACTTATCTTAATTATTATTAGGTATACTACTTAAGTATTACAAATGTTAAGGAAAAATATTAAACTCAAAAAGAAGTTTGAGAAAGAGAAAAGCAGGTCTTGGCCAGTTGGCTCAGCAGCAGAGCATTGGCCTGGTGTGTGGAAGTTCCGGGTTCTATTCCTGGTCAGGGCACACACAAGAGAAACAACCATCTGCTTCTCCACCCCTCCTCTCACAACCATGGCTCAAATGAGCAAGTTTGCCTCAGGCGCTGAGGATGACTCCGTGGCCTTGCCTCAGGTGCTAAAACAGCCAAGCAACAGAGCAGTGGCCCCAGATGGGAAGAGCATCAGCCCTAGACAGGACTTGCTGGGTGGATCCTAGTATGGGTGCATGTTGGAGTCTCTTTGCTTCCCTGCCTCTCATTTAATTTAAAAATAAAAAAATTTAAAAAAAAGGAGAGAGAGGAAGAGAAAAGCAGCCCTGGAAAGCTAGGAGGCAGTCTGGCATAAGCAGCTAGGTCCTGGTGGTATGTTAGGAGTTGGCCTAGAACTCACAGCTAGGCTGTGGCATTTTTTTGTTAACAGAACACCAACATCAGGAAAGGCTATTCTGTGATTGTGATGGATCAAGATAAAAATAAGACCATTCCATAATCATGTCTGAACACTGGCAGAAACAAAAGCATTGTCCAAACCACAAAGAGTGACCAAACATCTCTCTATTCTGGCTTAAATGAGTGACTGCCCCTTCTTTATGAATCACAGCTTTAGCCTTGATCTATTTGTCTTACCTACAAGATAAGAATTAACACAGCAATCATAAATACACTCCCACATCCTGACAACATCCATTTTAGAGTAAAACGTTTTTTCCCCCTTAAACCCTCTCTAAAAATGCTTAACACAAGCTTAAATCCTAAGCTCTAACATCATCTTAAATTCTATTACTGTCTTACTGAGATGTCCCCTGGTGTATGCTTTTCCAAGTTGCAACATTTCAATAGACCCTATTAAACTTCAGGTCTGTTCCTCTTAGTCTTTGGCTAAAGAATATTGACAAGTTAGTAACCACTAACATTAAAATTCACTGTTTATCAGCTCTAAAATCAAAATTTTAAATGCACTTGTCAGTTTGAAGATTTGACAGAGTTCATAAAAAATTATATACCGTCTGACCTGTGGTAGCACAGTGGATAAAAATGTTGACCTGGAACACAGAGGTTACCGGTTCCAATCCCTGGGTTTGCCTGGTTAAGGCACATACAGGAAGCAACTACACTGAGTAAATGCTTCTTGCTTTTCCCCCTTCTTTGTCATTCCTTCCCTCTGTCCCCTTCCCCTTTATCCTAAAATCACTAAATAAAATTTAAAAAATTATATATCTATAACTCATAAGCATACATTTTTATACCAAAGAATTGAGCTCAGCATATATTCATAATTGCAATTCTCTGAAACAAATACATGAAAATGAATTTTCAACTTAGATAATGACATTGTTCTTTTTCACTATTATTCTATTTCAATTCATTAGCCAATAAAACCATCATCGCTAAATTAATCTCTGCAAGATGTATAAAGAATGAGGCCAGTAGTAACTAAGAGGTTACAGGCTGAACCTTATAGGCTCTATTATCCACCTAGTCTTAAGGGGGAGGGGACAGGCTCTCTAATAAGGGAGTTCATAAAAACATCTATTAAAACACAGAAAAGTCATCACATTTAATAACTGCTATGGTTGTTTCCAGTTAAAGAAATTGGGAATCCAATCTTAACAGCATCCTCTTTGGGCATCTGGAGGTTATTTGTAACTTTAGTGACTTAACTTGCAGGACAATGCCCAGAATAGATGATTCTGGGATGCTTAGTATTATTTTACAACTACAGATTGTTTGGTCAGAAATAATAGTAGATATAATTTTGTTTCTATACCTATTTGCAAATTTTAAAAAATCAGTCTTCATGAAATTATTATTATTTTTTAATTGAGAATAGATAGTGAGACAGACTCCTGCATGTGCCCAGAGTGGATCCATCTGGCAACATTCCATCTGGGGCACCCATGCTGGAATCAACCAAGCTATTTTTAGCATCTGAGGCTAACACTCTCACCAATGAGACACTGGCTGCAGAATAGGAGAGAGACAAAAGGGGGATAGGGAGGGGGGAGAGAAGCAGATGGTCATTTCTCTTGTGTGCCCTGAGGGGGGATGGAACCTGGGATGTCCATACTCCCAGCAATGCTCTATCCACTTAGCCAGCTCACCAGGGCCTCAAATCCTTTTTAAAAACAAACTGAGTTCAATAGATGAGCTCATTTGTTCTCAAATTTGTTTAAATAAACTTCAACTTCATTTTTTTTTTTTCACTGAGAGAAGGCTAACATGAACAGAAGTGAACAGGGTGCTTTATTTCCAATCTTGAGGTTTTCCTCTTTACCATTTATCACTTTCCAACATAATATAGGATTTACTTATTATGTGTATTGTCTGTCTTTGTAATTACATTACACTGTAATGTAATGTTCAAGAGGAAAGGAGGTTTGCCTGATTTGTTCACTGCAGCATCTACAGTAGTGATGGCACATAGCAGGGATTCAGTACATATTTGTTGAACAAATGAATCATTTCTTTTTGCTCATGGTATACCAACCAGTAGCCAGCAGGCTTTAGAACAAAGTACGAATAATCGCCTAGGAAATATTTTAACTTTAGAATTAAGAAAGGTCAGCTAGAGGCAACACCTAAGCTCCTTCGAGAAGGACAGCAATACACTGAATTAACCACTGAAGCCTCCAATTTCGCTGGCAATAATTTTGCAAACGTATGAAGACCGTCTAGATAGATGCTGTTATCGGGTTAGAAGGGTTCTTAATTTGATCAACTTCCAGTATTAGAGAGTTTATTTAAAACTTCCTCCAACGTAATGTGCCTTCACCACCTCCACCCTTTGAGAATGAACCTCGAAATCGATCATCTATATACTCGCCAACGAAGACAACAGGAAGAGGGAAGGCTAACCGTCGCAGTCACGGCCTCGAAGCTCCTTCCCCTCCGAGGCCAGCAAGTTGAGGCGCCGGAGGAAATGGCCGTGGAGACAACTTCCTCGGGTTCTCTCGGGTCATCGTGAATTTGGGCATTGACACGAGGATCCACCCCCTCCCCACCAAAGTGCGGGAGGGAAAAAAAGGCTAACCAGCGAGAAATTTTGCCCCACAAACCCGCCAGCAGCTGTGGCGGGAACCCTCAACGGCACTGACCCGACGTCGGCCTCGTGCGTAGCTAACCCCGAGGCCCTCGCGTGGGGCGCGCTGATTGGCTGCTGGCAGGGCACGTCTGCGTCGCCATGGCCCCCTCAGGCCTGTTCGGTCTCCTGCCCCTCCCCCTGCTGGGCCCGAAACCAACTCTGGCGTGCACTCGGTGTTCGAGAGTCCGGGTCTGGCCTGGGCTACGGGTGTCCTTCTCCCCGGTCGCTCAAGCCTTCGGGTCCCCACTTGGTCTGGGAGAGGAGGAGTCGGCCGCCCTGACAACTCCTCGTGGAGGTGGCTGGGCTGAGTCCCGGTGGAGCGAGCGTCAAGGACGCAGCCGAGCCCAGTTTGGGCGGGAAAGCTGTTTCTCTCGCCCGGACCTGGTCTGGTACACCGGGCCCGGCCTCCCGAAACCTCCCAGCCGTGTCTGAGATCCCCCGGCCCACTGTACCGTGTTCAGGCCCACTGGCCGCACCTTACGACCCCACGACACAACGGCCCAATCCGGGGAGGCTTGCCCCGGGGTGCCGCTCTTGGCCGTGGACGATGAGGCACCCTGTCCACGTTTCTTTCCAACAAAATAAAGGGCGTCTGGGCCCCAGACCTCGCCCCTCTGGTCCCCCAGGGACGGAGTCCACGCTGCTCCTTCTCCCTGCTACCCTGGGGCCCAGGGCCCGACCCCTGTACTCACCGCTCCAGACTCGCTCTCCATCTTCCTCTACTGCTCTTCAGACTCCCGGGGGAAGGAACGGAAACCTACAGTCTGAAGCACCTTCGCACCGTGGCGACAGCACGTTTCCCGACGGAAACTCGCTCCCCCTGCCGGCGGCGGCGGCGATGGCAGCTGCAGGAGCGCAGGCTTGGACCCGGGGCCTGACCCTGCACCGGGGTGCTGGGGTTGGGGGAGGGGCCCGCGACAGCCACGCGGGCGGGTTCCCGCGGTGGCTCGTGGTCGCCGAGCTGGGCCGTCTCAGGGGCAAAGCGTGCCGCACGTCGGGACGCGCGTGGGGTGGGCGGATCGAGGGCTCGGTTCTGGGGCCACTCTTGCCGGCTTTCGGACGGCTGGGAAGGAGAGGGCGAACGGTTATGTAAAACTCCATGCACCGCACGTTTTCCCCTCTTCTCCCCTTTGGAGAAAAGTCAGCCTCTGGGACTTGGGTTTCCAGAGGTTGAGGTGACCTCAGGCTTTATTAAGGTGCAAGAAGCCGGTTGAGGGGCAACGTCGGAAGGCTGGTGCGAGGCGAGGAGGAGAGTTTCCAGAGTCAAACTCTGCCCCACGAGGCTTGACGAGCCAAACTCCGGGGTTCCGGAGCCTCGGACACCGCACTGCACCTGTTGTCGCCGTCACTCATGGGGCCGAGCGGGCGGGGCCCCCAGGCCGGCGCCCGAGGGGCTTCGCGGGCCGACTGGACTAAGCACCGCCTGGCCGCCGCACAACCTCGGGAACCGCTGGCGACCAAGCCACCCGCGCGCCGGGGAGAGTGAGGACTGCGCGACTTGGCTAGAGTGGCCAGTAGACTTAGGATCTCCTTTGAAAGGAGACTGCCTTGTAAAAAATATTTCTAAGAAGTAGCTGAGGATATGTTATATTGGCTGTATATAATGTAAGGCATAACCAAGCTGTAAATAATTACAACTAGATAAATTCATGTAATAATGGTGGTTATTACTTTAGCTACCACTTATCAAGACTTCGCTTTGTGCTAAGCACAGTGCTTTGTAATCAGTATATTTAATCATTTCATTCTCACAGCAATCTTTCAAGTAGATACTCCTATTATCTTCATATTGCAGGCGAGGAAATGGAGATGTGGAGGGTAATTTGGTCAAGGTCTAAAGCTATAGGAAATTTAGTTGATGGGAGTCTCTTTGACAACAGTTCATGGTCTTACCTAACCGTATTTTGCCAATATTTTAAAAGAATCAGCAGCAATAATTGTTCAGAGTTACATCAGTAGTAACTTTTGTTCTCTCTATTGTAAGAGTTTGACTTTAGGTTATTTTACTTTCAAGATAAAGAGTTAAAATAAGCAGTGTGACTATATTTTAATCTGTTCAAAGATTAGCTCTTAATATTAGTTACCAAAAATAAAGCAGGAAACAATTTTTGTGAATTGAATACAGTTCAGCTAAAGCTTCCTGAAAGTCATTATACATTTCTGTATGCAATATACGCTCATTTTCTCAAGTTTTTGTGTCTGTGCTAATAGATAATACAAACCAATTCAAGCTAAAACATACTCTAGAGCAGAGTAAATTTGCTGTTCAATACCATTGATCTTTGGACATTTTTTTCCTAGTAGTAATGGTGGATTAAATATTACTATCCTCTTTTTTTTTCTCGTATTTCTATTTAAGAATACTTATTTTTGAAGACTACTATATTCGCCACAGTAAGGTGTTCACAAGTTGATCAACAAAATTTAGGAAACACTGACTTTACTTCAATGGGTGCTGAGGGGTAGTATACTGTATATAGAATATGGTAATTTTCTGTTCTGCTTCTAACTTTTAATTCTTACATCAAAAGTAGTTTTTTTAAATTTTAAAGTTTAGATACATTATGTAAAACTATATGATTCAAATTACTAGACATGTGTAGAGTTCCTATTATGTGTAGTAGAAAATGTTATATGCTGTGGGAAATAAGAATGAATAAGATCACATCTCTGTCCTTGCGGTGTTTTCAATCTGGAAAAGGAGAAAAGACTAATTTCTCTAATTATCTCTAAAGATGCTGAAAATAATATACAAAACAAAATAGGATAGGTGGTATGTGAACTTTGATCAGATGTGTGTGGGAGCACAGAGGACAGCATGGGAGCACAGTGTTCTGAGCTGGGTCAGGGCACCCTCGAGGCTGGAATGCTGGTCTGAGGGAAAGTTGGGAGGAAATATATCTAGCCCTTGTCATGTACCCAGCACTGGGCTAGGCACATCCATTTTTTAATCTTCTGAGTTCTCATTCTCTCTCTCTCTGTCTGGAAATCTAAGCCTTAGGGAGGTAAAAGTGACTCATGTAGTCACATGCTGTTAAGTGGTAGGTGCAGTTTTCAAAACTTAGTTCTCTTTGACTCCATTGCCCATGCACAGTG
Organism: Rhynchonycteris naso; assembly: GCA_037038555.1. NCBI lineage: Eukaryota > Metazoa > Chordata > Mammalia > Chiroptera > Emballonuridae > Rhynchonycteris > Rhynchonycteris naso. The sequence goes on along the minus strand of CM072997.1, from coordinate 36,383,592 downwards.
CACTCTGCCATGTTATTTATGCTATGGAATAAGCAATTAGAATAAGGATTTAGGTGACTGTTTTAAATAGAAGAAGCACATTAAAAGTTATTGAATTAGGAAGTTACATACTCAGAGCCAAAATTTTGGAAGATATCATAGTCCAGAGAACAGTTTTTAAGGGACTGGCAACAATTAAATTAGAAGGATACAACTCTAGTGCAAAGTACTGGGTACCTAAACAAAAGCGGCCCAAATGAGAATAAAATACTGGGAGAGGGTTAAGGAAAACTGGAGAAGGACTGGGACTGTTGGGCATGAGTGATGATGGAGAGGGATCATGAGGATCATTCAGAAGGAAGTTTCAGGTACTGGAAATAGAAAATTACAAGAAATTGCAAACCTAAATATCCCATTTTCTTATGTTTTGTGCTAGCATCCGATAGTCTCATTTCTCATTTGCTTTCTTCACACCATCTGTTCAAAACATAGTTACTGTTTTAGGGTTTTACCTAAGCCTGCCCTCCCTCTTGCTTGCTACCCTTACTGGCAGTTATCTTGTTCCTGCTTCTTGAGTTTTCTAGCCACAGATTCCAACTTTTAATATATATTTCAAGCAATCTTTTTCTTGATAACCCTTGGGATTCATTGTTTTTTCAACTGCCGATCTGTGGGCCAGTCTGGTAGAAATTTCCTGCCCTCCGCAAAAGAGTTAACCACCCTGATGTTGTAGGAAGATTATAGACCCAATCAATGATCTTAGTAGAATTTGTGCATGCTAAGGGTGATTCCTGCCTTAGCAGTTTCTGAAATAATTTTCCTAATTTCACTGGTCCCCAAATGTAAAAAGCTTGAAAACCATTGCTCTGACTTACAAAACTAGCATACCTCCTATGGACAAGCGTTTACTCTAAGGCAGGGGATATGGCAATAATTGACCTGCCTCTTGTTCTCCAGCAGCCTGTGGTCTAGTGGGAGAAGGAGCTAGCTATCTTGAAAGTTTATACACTCAGGGTGCTAAGTGCAGATATGGAAAAGTTGCCAGGTACAGAGATAGCCCAGACCAGGGATTGACTTAGTAGGCAAAACATGAGAAGGTAAATGTTTAGAAGATGCCTCGGCTTCCGTTTTCTTTCTTTCTTGTTTTTAGGTCTATTGACCTATTCTTGTTTTTTGAAGGATTAAGAGGTGCTTTCTTTTTCTCTAATGACGGTTGGATATTTGAAATAGGAGAGGTGAGGGACAAGATTAAAAAAAATCTGCTATAAGGAAGCAGGGTTCAGTTCAGATCTTTTCCTCTGCAGGGAACACAACACTTACACTTAGAGAGGATGTTACAGAGATGGTATAGACTAGAGCAATATATGACTTATTGGAAGATGCCTTGTAAAAAATTATCTTATTTGATTATGTTTTTTACTTTGAGCAACTACTTAGACATAATATATAGTATAGAGCCTACTACACAGCATAAGGTAGGAAGTCAATAAATATTTGTAGAATGAGACTAAAAAACAGATGAGCCTCACCCACCCTCAAATGAGTTTCTCTGGTACTCATTTCTGAACTGATAAGAGTCTTCAGTAAAAGGAGAATTTATATAGTGCCTGTAGGCAGAAAAGGGGGAGCTTTTACTGCTTCTTAATTGCCTTAAACTCAAAATAGTATGTCAAAGAGGCATATTTTGGGGTGACATATTCTGGCTTTCTTCAGATATATGAGGTGTTGTCACATTCACTATCAGTATACCTCTTACATATTTCTTTTTTTAAAATTTTATTTTATTATTATTAATTTTAATGGAGTGACACCAATAAATCAGGCTACATATGTACAATGAAAACACCTCCCGGTTGTCTTATCATTCAATTGTGTTGCATACCCGTCACCCAAAGTCAAATTGTCCTCTGTCACCTTCTATCTGGTTTTCCCTGTGCCCCTCCCCTCCTCCCTATCCCACTCTTCCCTCCCTCCCCCCATCCCATAACCACCACTCTCTTGTCCATGTCTCATAGTCTCACTTTTATGTCCCACCTATGTATGAAATCATGCTGTTCTCAGTTTTTCTTTTTTTCTGATTTACTTATTTCACTCCGTATAATGTTATCAAGGTCCATCCATTTTGTTATAAATGATCGATGTCATCATTTCTTATGGCTGAGTAGTATACCATAGTAAATATGTACCAAAGCTTTTTAAACCACTCGTCTTCTGACGGACACTTAGGCTGTTTCCAGATCTTCGCTATTGTGAACAATGCTGCCACGAACATGGGGGCGCATTTCTTCTTTTCAAACAGTGCTATGGTGTTCTTAGGGTATATTCCTATAAGTGGGATAGCTGGGTCAAAAGGCAGTTCGATTTTTAATTTATTGAGGAATCTCCAAACTGTTTTCCACAGTGGCTGCACCAGTCCGTGTTCCCACCAGGAGTGCAGAAGGCTTCCCTTTTCTCCACATCCTCGCCAGCACTTATTCTGTGTTGTTTTGCTGATGAGTGCCATTCTGACTGGTGTGAGGTGATATCTCATTGTGGTTTTAATTTGCATTTCTCTAATGATTAGCGATGTTGAGCATTTCTTCATATGCCTATTGGCCATCTGTATGTCCTCTTTGGAGAAATTTCTATTCATTTCTTTTGCCCATTTTTTGATTGGGTTGTTTGTCTTCCTGGTGTTGAATTTTATAAGTTCTTTATAAATTTTAGTTATTAACCCCTTATCAGATACGCTGTCGAATATGTTCTCTCATTGTGTGGTTTGTCTTTATATTCTGTTCTTATTGTCCTTAGCTGTGCAAAAACTTTTTAGTTTGATATAGTCCCATTTGTTTATCTTGCCTTCTATTTCATTTACCCGTGGAGATAAATCGGCAAATATATTGCTACTACAGATGTGAGAGACCTTGCTGCCTATGTTTTCTTCTAAGATGCTTATGGTTTCACGGCTTACGTTTAAGTCTTTTATCCATTTTGCGTTTGTTTTTGTGAATGGTGTAAGTTGATGGTCTAGTTTCATTTTTTTTGCCGGTAGATGTCCAATTTTCCCAACACCATTTGTTAAAGAGGTGTCTTTACTCCATTGTATGTTCCTTCCACCTTTGTCAAATATCAGTTGTCCATAAAGCTGTGGGTTTATTTCTGGGTCCTCTGTTCTGTTCCATTGATCTATGTGCCTGTTCTTATGCCAGTACCAGGCTGTCTTGAGTATGATGGCCTTGTAGTAAACCTTGATATCTGGAAGAGTGATACCTCCTGCTTTATTTTTTCCTTTTAAGATTGCTGAGGCTATTCGTGTTCTTTTTCGGTTCCATATAAATTTTTGGAATATGTGTTCTATATCTTTGAAGTATGTCATTGGTATTTTAATTGGTATTGCATTGAATTTATAAATTGCTTTGGGTAATATAGACATTTTAATGATGTTTATCCTTCCTAACCATGAGCACGGTATATGCTTCCACTTGTTTGTATCTTCCTTGATTTCTTTTATCAATGTTCTATAATTTTCCGAGTACAAGTCCTTAACCTCCTTGGTTAAATTTACTCCTAGGTACTTTATTTTTTTGGCTGCAATAGTGAAGGGGATTGTTTCCTTAATTTCTTTTGCTGACAGTTCATTGTTGGTATATAGAAATGCCTCTGATTTCTGAGTATTAATTTTATATCCTGCCACCTTGCTGAATTCATTTATAAGGTCCAGTAGTTTTTTGACTGAGACATTAGGGTTTTCTATATACAATATCATATCATCTGCAAATAATGACAGTTTTACTTCTTCTTTTCCAATTTGGATGCCATTTATTTCTTCTTCTTGTCTGATTGCTATAGCTAGGACTTCCAGAACTATGTTGAATAAGAGTGGTGAAAGGGGACACCCCTGCCTGGTTCTTGATCTTAAGGGGATTGCTTTTAATTTTTGTCCATTTAGTATGATGTTTGCTGTGGGTTTGTCGTAGATGGCCTTTATCATGTTAAGGAATGTTCCCTGTATTCCCACTTTACTGAGAGTTTTGAGTATGAATGGGTGCTGGATTTTATCAAATGCCTTTTCTGCATCTATTGAAATTATCATGTGATTTTTGTCCGTCCTTTTGTTTATGTGATGAATCACATTAATTGATTTGTGAATATTGAACCAGCCTTGCCTCTCCAGAATAAATCCCACTTGATCATGGTGTATGATTTTTTTCATATATTGCTGGATCCGGTTGGCTAATATTTTGTTGAGAATTTTAGCATCTAAATTCATCAGCGATATAGGCCTATAATTTTCTTTCTTTGTGTTGTCTTTGCCCGGTTTTGGGATCAGAATTATGCTTGCCTCATAAAAGGAGTTTGGAAGTCTTCCTTCCTCTTGAATTTTTTGAAATAGCTTGAGGAGGATAGGAGTTAGTTCTTCTTTGAATTTTTGATAGAATTCATTTGTGAAGCCATCAGGCCCAGAAGTTTTCTTTTTTGGGAGGTTTTTGATAACTGTTTCTATCTCATTTGTTGTAATTGGTCTGTTTAGGTGTTCTGCTTCTTCCAGACTGATTTATGGAAGGTTATATGATTCAAGAAATTTGTCCATTTCACCGAGATTGTCTAATTTTTTGGCATATTGTTCTTCATAGTATTTTCTTACAATGCTTTGTTTTCTGCTGTGTCAGTTGTTATTTCTCCACTGTCCTTTCTAATTTTATTTATTTGAGTCCTCTCTCTTTTTTTCTTGGTGAGTCTAGTTAAAGGTTCATCAATCTTGTTTACCTTTTCAAAGAACCAGCTTCTGGTTTCGTTGATCCTCTGCATGTTTCCTTAGCCTCTATGTCATTTATTTTTGCTCTGATCTTTATTATTTCCTTTCTTCTACTTGTCTTGGGTTTTATTTGTTGTTGTTTTTCTAGTTCTTTTAGATGCAGGGTCAGGTTGCTTATTTGAGCTTTTTCTAGCTTCTTATGTTATGCCTGTAGTGCAATGAACTTCCCTCTCAGAACTGCTTTTGCTGTGTCCCATAAATTTTGAGTTGATGTTTGAGCTTTTTCTAGCTTCTTATGTTATGCCTGTAGTGCAATGAACTTCCCTCTCAGAACTGCTTTTGCTGTGTCCCATAAATTTTGAGTTGATGTTTGAGCTTTTTCTAGCTTCTTATGTTATGCCTGTAGTGCAATGAACTTCCCTCTCAGAACTGCTTTTGCTGTGTTCCATAAATTTTGAGTTGATGTATGCTCATTAACATTTGTTTCTAGAAACTTTTTAATTTCTTCTTTGATCTCATTGTTAATCCATTCATTATTTAATATCATGCTATTTAGTTTCCAAGTGTTTGGGTATTTTTCAGTTTTTCTTTTGTGGTTAATTTCTAGTTTCATGGCATTGTGATCAGAGAAAATGATTGATATGATTTCAATCTTCTAAAATATATTGAAACCATTTTTGTGTCCTAACTTGTGGTCTATCCTAGAAAACGTACCATGAGTACTTGAGAAGAATGTATATTCTACTGCTTTAGGGTGAAAAGTTCTGAAGATATCTATTAAATCCAGTTGATCTAGTGTATCCTTTAAGTCTGCTGTTTCTTTATTATTTTTCTTTCTTGAGGATCTATCCAGTGATGTTAGAGGGGTATTGAAATCCCCTACTATGATAGTATTGCTGTTAATCTCGCCCTTTATATCCATCAAAGTCTGCTTTATGTATGTCGGGGCTCCTATATTTGGTGCATAGATATTTATAATAGTTATATCTTCCTGTTGAATTGTTCCCTTTATCATTATTTAGTGTCCTTCTTTAACTCTTACTACAGCCTTTGTTTTAAAGTCCATTTTGTCAGATATAAGTACTGCTACCCCGGCTTTTTTTTCCTTTCCATTTGCATGAAATATTTTTTTCCATCCTTTTACCTTCAGTCTATGTGCATCTTTTGTTTTAAGGTGTGTCTCTTGTAGACAGCATATGTATGAGTCCTGTTTCTTTATCCATGCAGCTACCCTATGTCTTTTGATTGGATCATTTAATCCATTTACATTTAAGGTTATTATTGATATGTAGTTGTTTATTGCCATTTTATTCTTTAAAGCTGTATTCTTCTTTTGCTATATTCTTTCCCCCATTTGAACTGTTCACAACAGGCTCCTTAGTATCTCTTGCAGAATTGGTTTGGTTTTAATGAATTCCTTGAGGCTTTCTTTGTCTGGGAAGCTCTTTATTTCTCCTTCAATTTTAAAGGTTAGCCTTGCTGGATAGAGTAGTCTTGATTGTAGGTTCTTGTTCTGCATTACTTTGATTATATCTTGCCATTCCCTTCTGGCCTCATTTGTTTCTGTTGAGAAGTCGGATGTCAGCCTTATGGGAGCTCCTTTGTAGGTGATAGCCTTTTTTTCCCTAGCATCATTTAAAATTTTTTCTTTATCCATTAGCTTTGGTATTTTAACTATGATGTGTATTGGTGTAGATCTTTTGGGGTTTTTCTTTAATGGAGTTCTGTGTGCTTCTTGAACGTGTGGAGTGTTTCTCTTCCTTAATTTAGGGAAGTTTTCTGCTATGAATTGATTGAACAACGTTTCCATTTCCTGTCCTCTCTCCTCTTATTCAGGCAACCCTATGATGTGAATGTTGTTTCTCTTCAGGCTGTCACAGAGCTCCCTTAGAGTTTCCTCACATTTTTAGACTCTCTTTTCCTTTTTCTTCTCTGCTTCTGTGCCTGTTTATTGTGTCCTCTAACTCACTTATTCGATCCTCAGTGTGATTCATCCTGCTTTTAATTCCTTCCATTGTGGTCTTCAGTTCTGATACTGTATTTGTCATTTCTGTCTGATTCTTTTTTATTATTTCAATTTTGTTTTTTATACTTGTTATCTCTTTATTTAGGTGTTCATAATGACTATCCATTGTTGCTCTAATCTCTTTGAACATCCTAACTATCATTATTCTAAATTCTGCTTCTGGTAATTTGGTTATATCTGGTTCATTCAGGTCCTTCTCTGGGGATTTCTATTGATTTATTTGGTTTGCATTCCTCTGCCTGCCCATTTTGTCTGTGTATAAGCAAGTTGTGGCCACTGGAGTCCAGTAGGTGTTCCCTTTGTGTTCTCTAGGTGTGGTCTGTCTGCTGGCTCGCCACTCCCTCTGCCGCTGCCTAGGGTGGTTGGGTATGGGGTTGCCAGCGCCGGCCCACTGCGGCTGTTGCTGTGTTTTCCACCTCTCCTCCACGGCAGGGGCTGTTACTCAAGCCACAAGCCTCAGCACCAAGGGTAGAGGTGAGCACCTTTACTCAGCTGCGGACCCAGCCTGTTTCCGGACTTCTGCCCAGCACCTGCAGTCAGAACCTGCTCACCACAGTTTTGCGGTTTGGGCGGGGCTTTTGACATGCTCTCAGCTGTGAGCCTTTGTCCGTCCAGAATTTAGCCCCGCTCTCAAGGCCAGGGCCCTCCTGCACAGGGTCGCAAACCAAGGTTTATTGGGCCAGGCGTGTTTGCTGGCTTCCCCTCAGCTGCGAGCTTCCGCTCGTCCCGGACTCTACCCTGCCCCGTGTTCGGAGCCTGCTCGTGCATGCAGGATGGCAAATCGCGGTTTCTCCAGCCGGCCGGGGCTGGTAGCGTGGGCTCAGCTGTGAGCTTCTGCTCGTCTCAAGGTCTACCCCTACCCTGCGCTTGGATCCCGCTCGTGCACGTAGGATGGCAAAACGTGGTTTCTCCGGCCGGGCGGGGCTGGTAGCATGAGCTCAGCCGCGAGCCCCGCCCCCCCCGCCCCGTTCTTGGTCCTAGCCCCGTCCCCGTGGTCAGGGCCGGCCTGCACAGGGTTGCAAAGCAGATCTCTGCTCGTTCCTGGTCTCCTGCTTTGTCCCCACAGGTGGGATTATAGGCGGGAACGCAGCTGGCGGACCGCTTTCGCACGTCCCCTCCGCCCCTGCTGGGCTAGACTAAGCTCACACTGGCTTGGCGTATGCCCACGCCAACAGAACCGCGTTTCAGCGTCCTGCCGCCACCATACCCTTCAGCAACCCTCGGCAGAGTAGGAAGGGACCTAATACTCCACACTGTAGGCCTGGAAGCTCCCTTACTTGTTTCACAGCTCAAAACTGTACAAACGCCTCTTCCAGGCTCTGGGACTGCAGGCTGGGGCTTGGTTCCTGGGACCCAGGTCCCTCCCTCTCCGCCAAACTCTCCTCCCGCCACGCGGGTCTCTCCGGGCTGCCGTTTGCTACGGGGAGCTGGGCAGCCCTCTTTGTGTTTTTGCTATTCCTACCAGTCTCAATGTGGCTTCTTCTGTGTTCCTTGGTTGAAGAGTCCACTTAGTTTAGTTCAAAGTTGGTTTATCCAGATGATGGTTCTTAAAATTGAGTTATAATCCACTTTGGTTCTGGGAGTTGGAAGTTGATACGTCCGCCTACTCTGTCACCATCTTGCTCTGCCCTTACATATTTCTTATACTCTTCGGTATCTTGGCAATATTACAAGTCCCCAATGTCCTTCTATCCATGAAGTTTCAAACATCTGTGTGTAAACATTTATTGAATTGTCACTTGTCCACTGTCCTCCAGCAACTACATTGTTTTTTGAGTAATACGCAATTGTTCCCTTCATGCACTCTGTTCTTTTATACTTAAGACAGGCCACCCAGGGACATCAGATGCATAAGAGTGTCTGCCAAAAGAGAGAGTAGGCTAAAATCCCTGCTGCTCAACACACATACTCATGTAGCCTTAGTATTCTATCCAATCAATAGGAGTGCCTTTTCTAATTCATAAAAAGGTATTGAGTGGGTCAGCAGCAGCACTGCCCAAATATAGCTTCTGCATTGTAAGATGGTATCAGGAAACATTGGCTTATTTAAGTTCATTATGTTATATTATCACATTATCAAATATCAATAACTGCTTAACATTTGGAAAAAGTTTTGGTGAGTGTTGCAAGTTGGGTTCTCAGGAAACAGACTGTGAGATTTGCATTGATAATGGAGAAAATAAAGTGAAATAAGCATTGCTAAGAGTGTCACTTAAAATGAACTTGAGAAGCCATTGAGGAAGTTGGCTTATGTTATGTCATATCATGTCCCAGAAGTATAGTTAAGTTATTGACCTGTTGCTAGACTCAGCTCAAGGAAGAACAACAATTAAGAACAACATCCTGGATCAGTAATTGTTACAGGGATCTTTATGGAATTTACTTTCTCCTCATCATGGTGACCAGACCTTCTGCAGTCTTCACCTTGAAAGGAATCAATTCATTTAGACAATCAACATTCTTCATTTACATAATGAACCTAACCAATCTCAACTGACCCAGCCAACATCCTTTATTGACATAGAGGACCTTGATGAGAATAATTGTTATGGTTTTTCCCTTTATAAATCTTGACTTTGTTCCCTCCAGAGCACAACTTACGTTGCTATCTGAATCTCTGCCCTAAATTACAACCCCTTCTTTACTCAAATAAATGCTTTTTATTTATTACAGCCTAAACTATTTTGTTAACATCATACATGAGTTTTTTGGGGGGACTTAAGCTTGGAAACAGCACCTAAGAGAAGTTGAGGGAAGCAGGACTGAGCAGGAGAACTTGAATTGTGATATTGTAGCATAGTTCTCAGAAATACTAGCTTGACCTTCAGCGTTGTCTCCAGAAACCAGAGTCATCCTCCTCCCTCCCTCCTCCCCCCAATACAACCTTACTATCTCCACTTATTCCTCTACAGTCATTGTAGGCTGCTCCCAGAGAGGAGACCTGACTTTGGACAAGATGGTTTTCTTTGAGGGCCATTTTTGAACAGGACGCAGCTGAGAACAAGCCACACTTCCAGTCTCTGGTGGTACACCACAGCACATGCTAATGTGACTTTGTAATCATTGATTTTTTACCCTCCACAGTGGGTTACTACTGCTTGCTTTTAGTTGAAGGGAAACATGATAGATACAGAATAATGCCTGGAAAAATTAAAAAATATTTTTCTTAGTGAAAGCACCTCAGAGATTCCAGGTGGGATGAATACCAGGAGCATGGATTTGGTAACCTAAAATTTTGACAATGGAAGTTCAGATTGCACATTGTATTTAATGACCACAGGCTTGAAAACATCTTTTTAAGAGTTTGTCCTCTGTTGGTTCCATGCTCAAGAAAGTATGCATATTGATTATCATTGGTGAAATTAAAAATGACAACAAAATCTCCTAACCCAGAAGACTTCTCCACAAAGATAATAGAGGCAGAAAACAATTTTATTATTGAATAAGCAGGAAACCTGTGGTTCACATACATCACAGGCAATCCACTAAGAGATTGCAAAGACACAAAGGAATCACCACCCCCTTATATGGGCAAGCAGATACAACCCATTACATCACACAGAGTTCATCTCAACTTCACCTGGTAATTAGGGTGAGCATCTTACTGGCTTTATCCAGGGGGAGAAAACACACAAACTTTACATATCTTTATAATAGGAGTTAGTTTTGCAAATTGGAGCAAGGTAAACACCAAAGCTAGGCTCTTATCTTTTTCTGAATTGCAGATAGCGGAGCTATCTCCCATTATGTTTGCATTTCAGATAGATGCATTCAAAAAGGTGGTTCTTGAGACAACATTACTGAGTTGTGAAACTGGCAGTTTTATTTAGCAGTTATAAAGATTCACACATATTTGTAAAGGACAAAGAAAAATTCTGAAAAGAAGGAGTAGGGGAGGAGTCTATTATTTTCAAGGTAGAATTCCTTTATTTTTCACTTGTATTTGTCCTTACATTACATATCTGGATATGTTAAAAAGGTTGGGTCTCCTTGAAGCACTGAAAAATTTTGGAAGCAACCAAAATTCAAGCCATTATTTAAATGTCTGGAGTAGCTTCATTGACCATCATCTGTGGGTAAGTTTGAATGATGTCGAGTTTGGAGAGTTAGTATTATCATACAGTGATCTAGTAGGGTGATGATGGAGCATAGGCTTTTGACTCTGCTTTGTGCCCATGTAATCTCTGCTTTCCATCCCTAAAATAAGGATAATAGTATCTATTACTACAAGCTATTGTGAGGACTGATATAATGCATGTAAAAGTCCTAGCACAAAACCCACATTCAGTCTGTACGCATTGATTGATTTTTCCTGAGATGTTTCCTCAGAAGAATAGTAAAAAATTGATAAACTTAAGTACTTTGTTTATATTACAAATAAAGTCTCACAAAAACCTCAGTTTAATTTAGGCTTTTTTATGGTTCTAGTTATTTTGACTCACAGAATTTATTAACCTGGTTTGGGTATAGCTTATTTGATTATGAACTCAACATCTTTTTTTTTTAATATATATATTATTATTATTAATTTTAATGGGGTGACACCAATAAATCAAGCTACATATGTACAATGAAAACATCTCCAGGTTATCTTATCATTCAATTGTGTTGCATACCCATCACCAAAAGTCAAATTGTCCTCTGTCACCTTCAATCTGGTTTTCCCTGTGTCCCTCCCCTCCTGCCTATCCCACTCTTCCCTTCCTCCCCCCATCCCATAACCACCACTCTCTTGTCCATGTCTCATACCCTCACTTTCATGTCCCACCTATGTATGTAATCGTGCTGTTCTCAGTTTTTCTTTTTTTCTGATTTACTTATTTCACTCCGTATAATGTTATCAAGGTACATCCATTTTGTTATAAATGATCCGATGTCATCGTTTCTTATGGCTGAGTAGTATTCCATAGTATATATGTACCATAGCTTTTTAATCCACTCGTCTTCTGACGGACACTTGGGTTGGTTCCAGATCTTCGCTATTGTGAACAATGCTGCCACGAACATGGGGGCGCATTTCTTCTTTTCGAACAGTGCTATGGTGTTCTTAGGGTATATTCCTAAAAGTGGGATAGCTGGGTCAAAAGGCAGTTCGATTTTTAATTTTCTGAGGAATCTCCAAACTGTTTTCCACAGTGGCTGCACCAGTCTGCATTCCCACCAGCAGTGCAGAAGGGTTCCCTTTTCTCCACATCCTCGCCAGCACTTATTCTGTGTTGTTTTGCTGCTAAGTGCCATTCTGACTGGTGTGATGTGATATCTCATTGTGGTTTTAATTTGCATTTCTCTAATGATTAGCGATGTTGAGCATTTTTTCATATGCATATTGGCCATCTGTATGTCCTCTTTGGAGAAATTTCTATTCATTTCTTTTGCCCATTTTTTGATTGGGTTGTTTGTCTTCCTGGTGTTGAGTTTTATAAGTTCTTTATAAATTTTAGTTATTAACCCCTTATCAGATGTGCTGTCGAATATGTTCTCCCATTGTGTGGTTTGTCTTTTTATTCTGTTCCTATTGTCTTTAGCTGTGCAAAAACTTTTTAGTTTGATATAGTCCCATTTGTTTATCTTGCCTTTTATTTCAGTTGCCCGTGGAGATAAATCGGCAAATATACCGCTGCTACAGATGTCGGAGAGCTTGCTGCCTATGTTTTCTTCTAAGATGCTTATGGTTTCATGGCTTACATTTAAGTCTTTTATCCATTTTGAGTTTGTTTTTTTTGAATGGTGTAAGTTGATGGTCTAGTTTCATTTTCTTGCAGGTAGATGTCCAATTTTCCCAACACCGTTTGTTAAAGAGGCTGTCTTTACTCCATTGTATGTTCTTTCCTCCTTTGTCAAATATCAGTTGTCCATAAAGCTGTGGGTTTATTTCTGGGTTCTCTGTTCTGTTCCATTGATCTATGTGCCTGTTCTTATGCCAGTACCAGGCTGTCTTGAGTATAATGGCCTTATAGTAAACCTTGATATCAGGAAGAGTGATACCTCCTGCTTTATTTTTTCTTTTTAAGATTGCTGAGGCTATTCGTGTTCTTTTTTGGTTCCATATAAATTTTTGGAATATGTGTTCTATATCTTTGAAGTATGTCATTGGTATTTTAATTGGTATTGCATTGAATTTATAAATTGCTTTGGGTAATATAGACATTTTAATGATGTTTATTCTTCCTAGCAATGAGCACGGTATATGCTTTCACTTGTTTGTATCTTCCTTGATTTCTTTTATCAATGTTCTATAATTTTCCGACTATAAGTCCTTAACCTCCTTGGTTAAATTTACTCCTAGGTACTTTATTTTTTTGGCTGCAATAGTGAAGGGGATTGTTTCCTTAATTTCTTTTGCTGATATTTCATTGTTGGTGTATAGAAATGCCTCTGATTTCTGAGTATTAATTTTATATCCTGCCACCTTGCTGAATTCATTTATAAGGTCCAGTAGTTTTTTGACTGAGACTTTAGGGTTTTCAGTATACAATATCATATCATCTGCAAATAATGACAGTTTTACTTCTTCTTTTCCAATTTGTATGCCTTTTATTTCTTCTTCTTGTCTGATTGCTGTAGCTAGGACTTCCAGAACTATGTTGAATAAAAGTGGTGAAAGTGGGCAACCCTGCCTGGTTCCTGATCTTAAGGGGATTGCTTTTAATCTTTGTCCATTTAGTATGATGTTTGCTGTCGGTTTATCGTAGATGGCCTTTATCATGTTAAGGAATGATCCCTGTATTCCCACTTTACTGAGAGTTTTGAGCATGAATGGGTGCTGGATTTTATCAAATGCCTTTTCTGCATCTATTGAAATTATCATGTGATTTTTGTCCTTCCTTTTGTTTATGTGATGAATCACATTGATTGATTTGCGAATATTGAACCAGCCTTGCCTCTCCAGAATAAATCCCACTAGATCGTGGTGTATGATTTTTTTTATATATTGCTGGATCCGGTTGGTTAATATTTTGTTGAGAATTTTAGCGTCTAAATTTATCAGGGATATTGGCCTATAATTTTCTTTCTTTGTGTTGTCTTTGCCCGGTTTTGGGATCAGAATTATGCTCGCCTCATAAAAGGAGTTTGGAAGTCTTCCTTCCTCTTGAATTTTTTGAAATAGCTTGAGGAGGATAGGAGTTAGTTCTTCTTTGAATTTTTGATAGAATTCACTTGTGAAGCCATCAGGCCCAGGACTTTTCTTTGTTGGGAGTTTTTTGATAACTGTTTTGATCTCATTTGCTGTAATTGGTCTGTTTAGGTGTTCTGATTCTTCCAGATTGATTTTTGGAATGTTATATGATTCAAGAAATTTGTCCATTCCACCAAGATTGTCTAATTTTTTGGCATATAGTTCTTCATAGTATTTTCTTACAATGCTTTGTATTTCTGTTGTGTCAGTTGTTATTTCTCCACTGTCCTTTCTAATTTTATTTATTTGAGTCCTCTCTCTTTTTTTCTTGGTGAGTCTAGTTAAAGGTTCATCAATCTTGTTTACCTTTTCAAAGAACCAGCTTCTTGTTTCATTGATCCTCTGTATTGTTTCCTTAGCCTCTATGTCATTTATTTCAGCTCTGACCTTTATTATTTCCTTCCTTCTACTTGTCTTGGGTTTTATTTGCTGTTGTTTTTCTAGTTCTTTTAGATGCAGGGTTAGGTTGCTTATTCGAGCTTTTTCTAGCTTCTTATGATATTCCTGTAGTGCAATAAACTTCCCTCTCAGAACTGCTTTTGTTGTGTCCCATAAATTTTGAGTTGATGTATGCTCATTATCATTCGTTTCTAGAAACTTTTTTATTTTCTTTGATCTCATTGTTAATCCATTCATTATTTAATAACATGCTATTTAGTTTCCAAGTGTTTGAGTATTTTTCAGTTTTTGTTTTGTGGTTAATTTCTAGTTTCATGGCATTGTGATCAGAGAAAATGCTTGATATGATTTCAATCTTCTTAAATTTATTGAGACCAATTTTGTGTCCTAACATGTGGTCTATCCTAGAAAACGTACCATGAGTGCTTGAGAAGAATGTATATTCTACTGCTTTAGGGTGAAAAGTTCTGAAGATATCTATTAAATCCAGTTGATCTAGTGTATCCTTTAAGTCTGCTGTTCCTTTAGTAATTTTCTTTCTTGAGGATCTATCCAGTGTTGGTAGAGGGGTATTGAAATTCCCTACTATGATAGTATTGCTGTTAATCTCGCCCTTTATATCCATCAAAGTCTGTTTATGTATGTTGGGGCTCCTATATTTGGTGCATAGATATTTATAATAGTTATATCTTCCTGTTGAATTGTTCCCTTTATCATTATGTAGTGTCCTCCTTTATCTCTTACTACAGCCTTTGTTTTAAAGTCCATTTTGTCTGATATAAGTATTGCTACCCCTGCTATTTTTTCATTTCCATTTGCATGAAATATTTTTTTTCATCCTTTTACCTTCAGTCTATGAGCATCTTTTGTTTTAAGGTGTGTCTCTTGTAGACAGCATATGTATGGGTCCTGTTTCTTTATCCATGCAGCTACCCTATGTCTTTTGATTGGATCATTTAATCTATTTACATTTAAGGTTATTATTGATATGTAGTTGTTTATTGCCATTTTATTCTTTAAAGCTGTATTCTTCTTTTGCTCTATTATTCCTCCCTTTAAGCTGTTCACAAGAGGCCCCTTAGTATCTCTTGCAGAATTGGTTTGGTTTTTATGAATTCCTTGAGGCTTTCTTTTTCTGAGAAGCTCTTTATTTCTCCTTCAATTTTAAAGGTTAGCCTTGCTGGATAGAGTAGTCTTGGTTGTAGGTTCTTGTTCTGCATTACTTTGATTATATCTTGCCATTCCCTTCTGGCCTCAAGTGTTTCTGTTGAGAAGTCCGATGTCATCCTTATGGGGGCTCCTTTGTAGGTGATAGTCTTTTTTTCTCTAGCAGCTTTTAAAATTTTTTCTTTATCCATTAGCTTTGGTATTTTAACTATGATGTGTCTTGGTGTAGATCTTTTTGGGTTTCTCTTTAATGGAGTTCTGTGTGCTTCTTGAATGTGTGGAGTTTTCCCCATCCTTAATTTAGGGAAGTTTTCTGCTATGATTTGATTGAACAAAGTTTCCATTTCCTGTCCTCTCTCCTCTTCTTCAGGCACCCCTATGATGCGAATGTTGTTTCTCTTCATGTTGTCACAAAGCTCCCTTAGAGTTTCCTCACATTTTTAAAGTCTCTTTCCTTTTTCTTCTCTGCTTCTGTGCCTTTGTTTATTGTGTCCTCTAACTCGCTTATTCGATCCTCAGCATCATCCATCCTGCTTTTAATTTCTTCCATTGTGGTCTTCAGTTCTGATACTGTATTTGTCATTTCTGTCTGATTCTTTTTTATTATTTCAATTTCATTTTTTATACTTGTTATCTCTTTATTTAGGTGTTCATAATGACTATCCATTGTTGCTCTAATTTCTTTGAACATCCTAACTATCATTATTCTAAATTCTGCTTCTGGTAATTTGGTTATATCTGGTTCATTCAGGTCCTTCTCTGGGGATTTCTCTTGATTCATTTGGTTTGCATTCCTCTGCCTGCCCATTTTTTCTGTGTATAAGCAAGTTGTGGCCACTGGAGTCCAGTAGGTGTTGCCTTTGTGTTCTCTAGGTGTGGTCTATCTGCCGGCCCCCCACCCCCTCTGCCGCTGCCTAGGGTGGTTGGGTATGAGCGTTGCCAGCACCGGCCCACTGTGGCTTTTGCTGTGATTTCTGCCTCTCCTCCGTGGGAGGGGCTGTCACTGAAGCCACAAGATTAACACCAAGGGTAGAGGTGAGCACCTTTCCTCAGCTGCAGACCCAGCCTATTTCCAGACTTCCGCCCAGAACCAGCAGTCGGAGCCTGCTCGCCACAGTTCCGCGGGTTAGGCGGGGCTTTTGACGTGCTCTCAGCTGTAAGCTTTTGCCCTTCCGGAGCTTTAGCTCCACCCTCGAGGCCAGGGCCCTTCTGCACAGGGTCGGAAACCAAGGTTTATTGGGGCGGACGTGTTTGCTGGCTTCTGCTCAGCTGCGTACTTCTGCTCGTCCAGGACTCTACCCCGCCCCCTTTTTCGGAGCCCGCTCATGCACGTATGAATGCTACCCGGGGTTTCTCCGGCCGGATGGGGATAGTTGCGTGGGCTCAGCTGTGATCCTCCACTTGTCTCGGGGTCCACCCCGTTCCCCCGCTCGGAGCCCGCTCGCGCACGTATACTGGCCAACCACGGTTTCTCCGGCCCGGGGTGGGGGGGTGGGGGGCTGGTAGCGTCAGCTCAGCCGCGAGCCCCTGCCCGTCCCTGGTCCTAGCCCGGTCCCCGCGGTCAGGGCCGGCTTGCACAGGGCCTGCCCATTCCTGGCCTCCCGCTTTGTCCCCGTAAGTGGGATTAAAGGCAGGCCCGCAGCTTCCGGACCGCTCTTGCGCGTCCCCTCCGACCCTCTGGGCTAGACCGATCTCCCACCGGCTTGGCCTCTGCCTACGCCGACAGAACCGCCTTTCAGCGTCCTGCCGCCCCAAAACCTTAAGCAGCCCTCAGCAGAGTAGGAAGGGACCTAATACTCCACACTGTAGGCCTGGGAGCTCCCTCACTTGTTTCACAGCTCAAAACTGTCCAAATGCCTCTTCTAGGCTCTAGGACTGCAGGCTGGGGCTTGGTTCCTGGGACCCAGGTCCCTCCCTCTCCGCCAAACTCTCCTCCCGCCACATGGGTCTCTCCGGGCTGCCGTTTGCTCCGGGGAGCTGGGCAGCC
This sequence comes from Rhynchonycteris naso, assembly GCA_037038555.1. NCBI lineage: Eukaryota > Metazoa > Chordata > Mammalia > Chiroptera > Emballonuridae > Rhynchonycteris > Rhynchonycteris naso. The sequence continues at coordinate 36,366,122 of CM072997.1, read as the reverse complement.
CTCTTCGCGTTTTCGCTATTCCTACCAGTCTCAATGTGGCTTCTTCTGTGTTCCTTGGTTGAAGAGTCCACTTAGTTTAGTTCAAAGTTGGTTTATCCAGGTGATGGTTCTTAAAATTGAGTTGTAATCCACTTTGGTTCTGGGAGTTGGAAGTTGGTACGTCAGCCTACTCCGTCGCCATCTTGTTCCCGTCTGAACTCAACATCTTTAACTTGATTTCCTTTAACTGGTTTTTTTATCCCTGGGAGAAAATGGACACAAGCAATGGCTGCCCATTGTATGTGAATGCCTTGGGAAAACCTTGACAAATCTGAATATTCTAATGGCTTGAATACCTTGACTATTGTGCTGATTGTTTCTGTTTACTGTTCTAGATTCTTCTTTATGCTTCCTTTGCCATGATTCTTTGTTTCACTCTTAAGTCCCCTTCTATGCTTTCCCCATAGTTTAATTCATTGTAAAGATGAATTAATGTGTTTGAGGAACATTTTCATCCTCATTGTGTTTGATGAATACTTTCTCCACTTTCTTGACCTAATGAAATATAAGGAGACTCTGAAGACCTCACTCTTTTGCAGGAGTCTTCACATTTTTTTTTTTATATACTCTTACTTTATTTTATTTATATTATTATTTTTTTACAGGAACAGAGAGAGAATCAGAGAGAGGGATAGTTAGGGACAGACAGGAATGGAGAGAGGTGAAAAGCATCAATTATTAGTTTTTTGTTGCCGTTGCAACACCTTAGTTGTTCATTGATTGCTTTCTTACATGTGCCTTGACTGTGGGCCTTCAGCAGACCGAGCCACCCCTTGCTGGAGCCAGCGACCTTGGGTCCAAGCTGATGAGCTTTTGCTCAAGCCAGATGGGCCCGTGCTCAAGCTGGCGAGCTCGGGGTCTCGATCCTGGGTCTTCCGCATCCCAGTCCAATGCTCTATCCACTGCGCCACTGCCTGGTCAGGCTGTATACTCTTATTTTTTGAGGACACACATAATTTTAATTCATTTACTATTTATCTATTATATCTATGTTTCTGCTAGTACTTGTGCCCATTATAAAACATAAACAGAAGAATTTTTAAAAGATAATGCAAACATTGCTTTAAAATGTTTTGTTAATGGTCATTGCTTCATACTACCATTGGCTAATATCTTAAGACACTATCCATTTTGCATCTTCTGTATTTTCAGAAGTGGAGCTACTTTCAGAAGTGGGTATACATCCACATATCAAAAAGTCAACATTTTGTTGTGGATTTATTGTCAAATCTCTCAGTGAAAGAATGTCCAGCCTAAAAAAGAAAAATAAAGTAAGAGTTTATTAAATGCCTGATCAGGCAGTGGTGCAGTGGATAGAGTGTCGGCCTGGGATGCTGAGAACCCAGGTTTGAAACCTCGAGGTTGCTGGCTTGAGCATGGGATCATAGTGGTGACCCCATGGTTGCTGGCTTGAGTTCAATAAAGGTCTCCGGCTTGAAGCCCAAGGTCTCTGGCTTGAGCCCAAGGTTGCTGGCTTGAGCAAGGGGTCACTGATTCAGCTGGAGCCCCCCAGTCAAGGCAAAGTCAATCAACAACTGAGGCGATGCAATGAAGAATTGATGCTTCTCATCTCTCTTTCTCTCTGTTCATCTGTCCTTTTCTCTCTCACACACACACACAAAGTTTAATTAAGACAATTGATGAAAATTGCTGGGAAGCAAAATCTCAATGGACTGAGAAAATGCTCTCTGGAAAATAGCAGTTTTAAAGCATATTTTATACATTAGAATCAAAGGGAATGTAAAGAGGGTTACAAATTCATTGGTGGTAGATTAAGGGAGGTGGGAGAATCTCAGCAGGGTAATCTCTGAGATTGGATAAAAATAAAATCAGAGAGAGAGATACTTCTTTTACATTGGTGGATACAGGATAGTTAACATTTATAGCACCTAGAGATGGTATATGGGCAACAAGGTAATAATGTGATCTCATGCTCTGGTGCCAGGGGTTGTGCCTTACTCTGACATATCGAAGGCATGTTATCTTATATGCACAAAGACAATAGACAAATTGAAAATTAAAGATTGACCTTTGGCAATGAAGTTATAGGCCTAGGTTGTGATTACCAACTATGACTTGCTTTTAGGTAGAAATTTTTATGTTTAGACCACCTTGTGTGGTTACTCTGGTCTCTGCGTTAATAAGACCTGCCAGGCGGGTCTCCCCCTGAACTTGTCAGATTTAGTATGTGGCCCCTTCTTTGTCCGTGATTGTGGCCAGAGATGTTGTCGTTGTATGGGAACAGGAGAAGGGTCAGCCCTGCCATTTTTGAAATATCTGCTAGAATTATCTTTAATTCATGTTTTTTTCCCCAGGAATATTTTAAGGCATCCATCTATGTTGGGTTAATTCGGTTTAAACTGCCCAATATAATTTTAAAACTTATTTAATGGGGTTTATGTATCAGGCCATGAGTTAGTGCTGTCAACTTCTCCATGTTCAGGAATTCCCAATCTTCCCTTAAATACCTCTTTTACCCACATAAGATCCAAGTGATGGTATCAGTGAAATTTGCATATTAAAAAAAGAAAAAATGGACAAAGCTTAATTTATTTTTATTAAATATAAATAAATGTAAATATAAGTCCCAATATTTTCTTTCTATGCCCCCAGAGGACCACTGCTCTAGTTCAATAGTTTAAAACATTTAAAAAAAAAAATTTTTTTTAACACATTCTTTCTTTTTTTTTTTTTTAATTTAAATTTTTTATTTTATTCATTTTAGAGAGGAGACACACACACACACACACAGAGAGAGAGAGAGAGAGAGAGAGAGAGAGAGAGAAAGGGGGGAGGAGCTGGAAGCATCAACTCCCATATGTGCCTTGACCAGACCAGTGCAGGGTTTTGAACTGGCAACCTCAGTGTTCCCAGGTCGACGCTTGATCCACTGCGCCACCACAGGTCAGGCTAAAACATTTTTATTGCATGTCTGTTTTATATCATCACAGGTTAAGTACAAAAACAAGTAAGATCTGAATTTGATAGTCTATAAAGCAGAGGTCAGACACACTTGAGATGTATCCATATAGTCTAGTCAGTACAAGTGTTAATGGAGGGGAGCAACTTGTAACTTATGGGTTTGGAAATGCTTCCTGAAAAAGGTGATGTCTGAATGGAATTTTGAAGACAGAATAATGGTTAGTCTAGTGAAGAGAGGTGGGGAGATATTTCATGTAACCAAAATGTGACAGTATGAAATAGCATGTGGTATTCGGTAGGTTTCATGTAGCCTAATATTCCTAGAGTGAAAAGGAAAAGAAATAAAGCCAGGGATGTAGATAGATGCCATGGTCACATGTGCCAGAGAGACTGGACCCTATCCAGCTGGCAATGGGAAGCCAATAAATCTCCATAGTGAAGAGTCAGATTTGTAATATAGGTAAATTCCTCTAGCTACAATGGGAAAGGACTATGCATATCAGAACAGACCACATAGTCACTAAACTCAAATTAATGTGGTATTAGATGGGAATCCGAACAGAAGTAGATTTAAGTACATCTGAGAATTTAATATATGCCAGGAGAATAATTCAATTTTGTGAGAAAAGAATAAGCTATTTAATGAAAAAAGAATATAGACTACTGTCTCTTTTTAAAATTTATTTAACATTTGTACACACTTAGTATATATAAACACATACACACATACAAACTAAATTAAAAATAATTTATAAGAACAAATACTTAAATGTTTAAAAAAAAACAATAAAAATCTTGCAAGAAAACGTAGATTACATGTAAAATCTAGAGTTAAGAATTAACCGGACGGCAAGATGTCGATGGAGTAGGCAGACGTACCAACTTCCAACTCCCAGAACCAAAGTGGATTATAACTTAATTTTAAAAACCATCATCTGGATAAACCAACTTTGAACTAAACTAAGTGGACTTTTCAACCAAGGAACACTGAAGAAGCCACATGGAGGCTGGTAGGAAAAGCGAAAATGGGGAGAGGGCTGCCCAGCTCCTGGAGCGAAGGGCAGCCCAGAGAGACCCACATGGCGGGAGGAGAGTTTGGCGGAGAGGGAGGGACCTAGGTCCCAGGAACAAAGCCCCAGCCTGTAGCCCCAGAGCGTAAAAGAGGCATTTGGACAGTATTGAGCTGTGAAACAGGTCAGGATACTGTTTGTGAGAAAGAGACAGTTTTCTCAGACCCAAGATTCTTCTTAAAGGGGAAGCGCAGAAAACCTCTCTCACAACCACTCACCCGGGGCTCCGGGGAATGGGGACAGAGGAGAGGACCAGAGTAGCGGGAAGAGAGTGTAAACTGGAAGCCACAGGGAGAAACACTCTGAGGGACAGCCACCCTAACCCCTGGGCTGAGTCACTTTCCTAATCAAAAACGAATATTTCCCCTGGAACTAGCAATACCAGCAAATGGAGACAGGACACCAGCCAAACAAGCTCTCCCGCGGCACTTAGAGTAGAGTTGCTTAGATGGAGGGAGCTTCTAGGACTACAGTATAGAGTGTTAGGGTCTGAGCTGCAGTGCCTCTACCCACACTGCTGAGGGCTAGCTGGAGGGATGGTGGCGGCGGGACACTGAAACGTGGTTCTGTCGGTGGGGGCGGAGGCTCAGTCGGTGTGAGCTCGGTCTAGCCTAGCAGGGGTGGAGGGGACGCGCGAAAGCGGTCCGGCAGCTGCGGGCCCGCCCGCAGCCCCACCTGCGGGGGAAAAGCAGGAGGCCAGGAAGGAGCAGAGATTCACTCTGCGACCCTGCGCAAGCTGGCCTTGACTGCGGGGGTGGGGCTAGGACTAGGGACAGGTGGAGGCTCGTGACTGATTGCATGCCAACCGCCCTGCCTGGCCCGAGAAACCACAGTTTGCCATCCTGCGCAGGCAGGCCTCGGCCTAGAGACGGGGCTAAAGTTCCAGACAGGCGGAGGCTCACAACTGAGTGCACATCAGCAGCCCCATACAACCCGAGAAACTGTGGCAAGCAGGCTCTGACCGCGGGGGCTGGGCGGAAGTCCGGGAACAGGCTAGGTCCGCAGCTGAGCAAAGGTGCTCACCTCTACCCTTGGTGCTGAGGCTTGTGGCTTGAGTGCAGTGCGCAAACCAACCTGTGGGGGCGACGTGAAGGCCCAGGCAGGCTGAGGCTTGTAGAGCAGGGCAAGAGAACACAGCCCCTCTCATGGAGGAGAGGCAGATATCACAGCAACAGCCGCAGTGGGCCGGCGCTGGCAACACCCATAGCCAACCGCCCTAGGCAGCGGCAGAGGGGGTGGCGGGCCTGCAGACAGACCACACCTAGAGAACACAAATGCAACACCCATTCGACTCCAGTGGCCACACCCTTCTTATACACAGACAAAATGAGCAGACAGAGAAATGCAACCCAAATGAATTAAGAGAAATCCACAGAGAAGGACCTGAATGAACCAGATATAACCAAATTACCAGATGCAGAATTTAAAATAATAATAGTTAGGATGTTCAAAAAAATTAGAGCAACAATGGATAGTCATTATGAACACCTAAATAAAGAGAAAACAAGTATAAAAAACAAAATTGAAATAATAAAAAAGAATCAGACAGAAATGACAAATACAGTATCAGAACTGAAGACCACAATGGAAGAAATTAAAAGCAGGATGAATGACGCTGAGAATCGAATCAGTGAGTTGGAGGACACCATAAACAAAGGCACAGAAGCAGAAAAGAAAAAGGAAAAGAGACTCAAAAAATGTGAGGAAACTCTAAGGGAGCTCTGTGACAACATGAAGGGAAATAACATCCGCATCATAGGGGTTTCTGAAGAAGAGGAGAGAGAACAAGAAATAGAAACTTTGTTCAATCAAATCATAGCAGAAAACTTCCCTAAATTAAAGCTGGAAAACATTTCATAAGTTCAGGAAGCACACAGAACTCCATTAAAGAGAAACCCAAAAAAATCGGCACCAAGACACATCATAGTTAAAATACCAAAGCTAATGGATAAAGAGAAAATTTTAAAAGATGCTAGAGAAAAACGGCTATCACCTACAAAGGAACCCCGATAAGGATGACATCGGACTTCTCAACAGAAACACTTGAGGCCAGAAGGGAATGGCAAGATATATTCAAAGTAATGCAGAACAAGAACCTACAACCAAGACTACTTTATCCAGCAAGGCTAACATTTAAAATTGAAGGAGAAATAAAGAGCTTCCCAGACAAAAAAAGCCTCAAGGAATTCATTAAAACCAAACCAATTCTGCAAGAGATACTAAGGGGCCTGTTGTGAACAGTTCAAAAGGAGGAAAGAATATAGCAAAAGAAGAATACAGCTTTAAAGAATAAAATGGCAATAAACAACTACATATCAATAATAACCTTAAATGTAAATGGATTAAATGATCCAATCAAAAGACATAGGGTAGCTGCGTGGATAAAGAAACAGGACTCATACATATGCTGTCTACAAGAGACACATCTTAAAACAAAAGATGCACATAGACTGAAGGTAAAAGGATGGAAAAAAGCATTTCATGCAAATGAAAATGAAAAAAAAGAGCCAGGGTAGCAATACTTATATCTGACAAAATGGACTTTAAAACAAAGGCTGTAGTAAGAGATAATAAAGGACACTCCATAATGATAAAGGGAACAATTCAACAGGAAGATATAACATTATAAATATCTATGCACCAAATATAGGAGCCCCAACATACAAAAGCAGACTTTGATGGATATAAAGGGTGAGATTAACACCAATACTATAATAGTAGGGGATTTCAATACCCCACTAACATCACTGGATAGATCCTCAAGAAAGAAAATTACTAAAGGAACAGCAGACTTAAAGGATACACTAGATCAACTGGATTTAATAGATATCTTCAGAACTTTTCACCCTAAAGCAGTAGAATATACATTCTTCTCAAGCGCTCATGGTACATTTTCTAGGATAGACCACATGTTAGGACACAAAAATGGTCTCAGTAAATTTAAGAAGATTGAAATCATATCAAGCATTTTCTCTGATCACAATGCCATGAAACTAGAAATAAACCACAAAAGAAAAACTGAAAAATACTCAAACACTTGGAAACTAAATAGCATGTTATTAAATAATGAATGGATTAACAATGAGATCAAAGAAGAAATAAAAAAGTTTCTAGAAACAAATGATAATGAGCATACATCAACTCAAAATTTATGGGACACAGCAAAAGCAGTTCTGAGAGGGAAGTTCATTGCACTACAGGCATATCATAAGAAGCTAGAAAAAGCTCAAATAAGCAACCTCACCCTGCATCTAAAAGAACTAGAAAAACAACAACAAATAAAACCCAAGACAAGTAGAAGGAAGGAAATAATAAAGGTCAGAGCAGAAATAAATGACATAGAGGCTAAGGAAACAATACAGAGGATCAATGAAACAAGAAGCTGGTTCTTTGAAAAGGTAAACAAGATTGATGAACCTTTAACTAGACTCACCAAGAAAAAAAGAGAGAGGACTCAAATAAATAAAATTAGAAAGGACAGTGGAGAAATAACAACTGACACAACAGAAATACAAAGCATTGTAAGAAAATACTATGAAGAACTCTATGCCAAAAAATTAGACAACCTAGGTGAAATGGACAATTTTCTTGAATCATATAAACTTCCTAAAATCAATCTGGAAGAATAGAACACCTAAACAGACCAATTACAGCAAATGAGATTGAAACAATTATCAAAAAACTCCCAAAAAAGAAAAGTCCTGGGCCTGATGGCTTCACAAGTGAATTCTACCAAAAATTCGAAGAAGAACTAACTCCTAACTTCCTCAAGCTATTTCAAAAAATACAAGAGGGAGGAAGACTTTCAAACTCCTTTTATGAGGCGAGCATAATTCTGATCTCGATACCGGGCAAAGACAACTCAAAGAAAGAAAATTATAGGCCAATATCCCTGATGAATTTAGACGCTAAAATTCTCAACAAAATATTAGCCAACCGGATCCAGCAATATATGAAAAAAATCATACACCATTATCAAGTGGGATTTATTCTGGAGAGGCAAGGCTGGTTCAATATTCGCAAATCAATCAATGTGATTCATCACATAAACAAAAGGAAGGACAAAAATCACATGATATTTCAATAGATGCAGAAAAGGCATTTGATAAAATTCAGCACCCATTCATGCTCAAAACTCTCAGTAAAGTGGGAATACAAGGAACATTCCTTAACATGATAAAGGCCATCTACGACAAACCCACAGCAAACATCATACTAAATGAACAAAAATTAAAAGCAATCCCCTTAAGATCAGGAACCAGGCAGGGTTGCCCACTTTCACCACTTTTATTCAACATAGTTCTGGAAGTCCTAGCTACAGCAATCAGACAAGAAGAAGAAATAAAAGGCATCCAAATTAGAAAAGAAGAAGTAAACATTGGCAGCAAGCTCTCTGACATCAGTAGCAGCATTATATTTGCCGATTTATCTCCACGGGCAAATGAAATAAAAGGCAAGATAAACAAATGGGACTCTATCAAACTAAAAAGCTTTTGCACAGCTAAAGACAATAAGAACAGAATAAAAAGGCAAACCACACAATGGGAGAACATATTCGACAGCATGTCTGATAAGGGGTTAATAACCAAAATAACTGTCATTATTTGCAGATGATATGATATGTGTATAGAAAACCCTAAAGTCTCAGTCAAAAAACTACTGGACCTGCTAAATGAATTTAGCAAGGTGGCAGGATATAAAATTAACACTCAGAAATCAGAGGCATTTTATATACCAACAATGAACTGTCAGCAAAAGAAATTAAGGAAACAATCCCTTTCCCTATTGCAATCAAAAAAATAAAGTACCTAGGAGTAAGTTTACTTAAAAATTATAAAACATTGATAAAAGACATCAAGGAAGATACAAACAAGTGGAAGCATATACTGTGCTCATGGTTAGGAAGAATAAACATCATTAAAATGTCTATATTACCCAAAGCAATTTATATATTCAATTCAATATCATTTAAAATTCTAATGACATACTTCAAAGATATAGAACACATATTCCAAAAATTTATATGGAATCAAAAATGAACACGAATAGCCTCAGCAATCTTAAAAAGAAAAAATAAAGCAGGATGTATCACTCTTCCGCATATCAAGGTTTACTACAAGCCATTGTACTCAAGACAGCCTGGTACTGGCATAAGAACAGGCACATAGATCAATGGAACAGAATAGAGAACTCAGAAATAAACCCACAGCTTTATGGACAAATGATATTTGACAAAGGAAGAAAGAACATACAATGGAGTAAAGACAGCCTCTGTAACAAATGGTGTTGGGAAAATTGAACATCCTCCTGCAAAAGTGAAACTAGACCATCAACTTACACCATTCACAATAACAAACTCAAAATGGATAAAAGACTTAAATGTAAGCTGTGAAACCATAAGCATCTTAGAAGAAAACATTGGCAGCAAGCTCTCTGACATCAGTAGCAGCATTATATTTGCCGATTTATCTCCACGGGCAAATGAAATAAAAGGCAAGATAAACAAATGGGACTCTATCAAACTAAAAAGCTTTTGCACAGCTAAAGACAATAAGAACAGAATAAAAAGGCAAACCACACAATGGGAGAACATATTCGACAGCATGTCTGATAAGGGGTTAATAACCAAAATTTATAAAGAACTTATAAAACTCAACACCAGGAAGACAAACAATCCAATCAAAAAATGGGCAAAAGAAATGAATAGAAATTTCTCCAAAGAGGACATACAGATGGCCAGTAGGCATAAGAAAAAGTGCTCAACATCACTAATCATTAGAGAAATGCAAATTAAAACCACAATGAGATATCACCTCACACCAATCAGAATGGTGCTCATCAGCAAAACAACACAGAATAAGTGCTGGCGAGGATGTGGAGGAAAGGGAACCCTCCTGCATTGCTGGTGGGAATGCAGACTGGTGCAGCCACTATGGAATACAGTATGGAGATTCTTCAAAAAATTACCAATCGAACTGCCTTTTGACCCAGCTATCCCACTTTTAGGAATATACCCTAAGAACACCATAGCACTGTTCGAAAAGAAGAAATGCGCTCCCATGTTCTTGGCAGCATTGTTCACAATAGCGAAGATCTGGAAACAGCCCAAGTGTCCATCAGAGGACGAGTGGATTAAAAAGCCTTGGTACATATATACTATGGAATACTACTCAGCCATAAGAAATGATGACATCGGAACATTTACAACAAAATGGATTGACCTTAATAACATTATACAGTGTGAAATAAGTAAAACAGAAAAAAACTGAGAACAGCATGATTTCATACATAGGTGGGTCATAAAAGTGAGACTATGAGACATGGACAAGAGAGTGGTGGTTACGGTGTGGGGGGAGGGAGGATAGGGTGGGAGAGTGGGTAGTAGAGGGGCACAAAGAAAACCAGATAGAAGGTGACAGAGGATAATTTGACTTTGGGTGATGGGTATGCAACATAATTGAATAAGATAACCTGGAGATATTTTTTTTGAACATATGTACTCTGATTTATTAATGTCACCCCATTAAAATTAATGCAAAAGACACCATAAACAAAGCCAATAAGCAAGAGTTCTGGAAAAAAATATTAAAGCATATGACTTAATAAGGATAATATTTATATAATGTGCCGGTTGTGTTTCCTGAGAAGCATGTGAAGTTAGAAGGTTAAAAATTTTATTGGAGAACCCCTAAAACAGTAATTCAAAAGAAGATATGCACCCCCATGTTTATTGCAACATTGTTTACAATAGTCAAGACCTAGAAATAGCCCAAGTGTCCATTAGCGGACAAGTGGATAAAAAAGCTGTGATACATATACACAATGGAATACTATGTGGCCATGAAAAAGAAGGAAACCTTACCTTTTGCGATGGCATAGCTAGACCTGGAGATTACTATGCTATGTGAAATAAGCCAGGTAGAGAAAGACAAATATCATATGATCTCACTTATTTGTGGAATCTAATGAACACAGTGAACTGAGGAACAGAATAGAGGCAGAGGTGGTGACATGGGGAGTAGAGGGACAGCTGTCAGAGGGAAGGGGGATAAGAAGATAGGATCAGAGAAGGTGAAGGTTTTAGCCAAATTATATATACATAACACATAGATACAGATAACAGGACAGCAAATCCTAGAAGGAAGGGGAAAGAGGAAGGTAAGGGTAAGGGGAGATGGGCAAAGGAGGTCTAATGGGGGGCACGTTGTTGGGAGTGGAGGTGGTTATAATGAGTGAGACACTTGAATCCATGTCAATCCAGTAAATTAAAAAATTGAATAAAAAATTTTATTGGAAAGTAACACATGTAGAGAGAAAAGGGAGGAATAGAATTGAGCAAGAGCCCAGGTACAGACCTGACAAAGTTTCAACCAGCCCAAGAGGAAACTTTGGAACAATAACTGCCTATTGGAAAAGTCCTGCCATGGGGGAAATGGCTAGAGTCCATTGTCTGGAGATTGCCCAGGGAAGAGAAAAGCAGCTATCAATGCCTCACTCATTCATTGGCAAGGGGCTATCTCCAAAAGAACATGATCTAATTTCAAAAGCTGATGTAGACCCTGAGCAATCAAATAGCTGAGGGCTGTCAATGAATCAATCATGTGCCTCGCAGCTGGAGAGTGTGCCCTTTATTGAAGTGAGATCTGAGTATGAGATCACAGAACTCTTACAAAATGCGAAGAAAAAGGCATTCAATTCAATGAAAACTTAGGCAAAACACATAGACAGATTATTGAAGATTAAGTCCAAATGGCCAAGAAACAATTGAAAGAATGTTTAGTAACCTAGGAAGTGAAAATTAAAATAATAATGGAATATAGTTTTATATCTATAATATAATCAAAAATTATAATATCTGTTACGGTGGAATATAAAGTGTGATTCTTTGGGAACTCCATCTTGCATTATCTAATAAAATTAAAAAATATATATCTTTAGACCCCAAAATTCTACGCCTGGAGGTCTTTCTGATGGAAATTAAACAACTGGTTTATAAAGACGTGTATGAAAATGATTATTACAACATTGTTTGTAGTGGTGAAAAACTGCAGAAATAAGTTGAATTCCCCAAATAGGGCAATGCCCCAATAAATTGTTATAGTCATATATAGAATATTATGCATTTATTTAAAATATTGAATTAGTAGATAGTGTAGATAGATGGTGGAATTCATACCAAGTATTGTTGAGTGAGAAAAGGAAGCTTATGTATAAAAATATTTCTGGCCCTGGCCAGTTGGCTCAGTGGCAGAGCATAGACCTGGTGTGTGAATGTCCTAGGTTCAATCCCTCGTGAGGGCACATACACGAGAAGCAATCATCTGCTTCTCTTTCCCTCTCTCTCCCCCTTCTCTCTTGTGCCCACATCTCTCGTGCCATGGCTCAGTGGGTTTGAGCATTGGCTCTGGCAAATGAGGATAGCTTGGTTGGTTAAAGTATTATCCTCATGTGCTGAGGGTAGCTTGGTTGATTTGTATCCGCCTCAGATGGGGGTTGCTGGGTGGATCCCAGTTGGGGCACATGTGGGACTCTGTCTCCCTATCTCTATTCCTCTCACTTAAGAATATTTCTGCTCCCCTCGCTTTTTTGGTAAATCAATCACAAAAACACGTTTAATTTATATGTGTATATATATATATATATATATATATATGTATATATTAATGTAGACCAAAGCTGAAAAGGTGCATCCTAAGTTACCTTCATCCTAGTTAACTTGAGTTACCTTGCAAGAAGTGCAAGGGTAAATGAGGGTGGAGGAGAGAAATGTGCAAGGTATGTAAAAGAAGATTAAAAAAAGTGTACCCCAAAAGCATGCATATAATTACATTTATGCTCTCATTTCTAAACCTAATGAGAAAGGCAGTGTCAGGGCCTTACACAGCTTGCAGGAAAGAAAAATGAAAAAAAATATGTCACAGAAATAAAAATGACTGTACATGATTTTATAGGATATACAAATTTTTTTATAGTTTACTAGTTTAGCAAATGTTTATTTGCTATACAAATCAAACAGTATTTGACTATATGAATCAATTGCACGGTTGTGAAAAGCATGGGGCTCTTAGTAAGTTTATGTACCTACACCAGTTAAAAGAGTCTAGATTATACTACAGTAGCAAATGACCCCCAAATTTTAGGGGCTTGCTGGAAAGTTTGCTTTATTGCTCATGTTACACATCCATTGTAGATTGGTTTGATCTCTACTCCATGCTGTTTTAATTCAGGATCCAGCCTCTGTCTGGTGACTCATTAATCTTGTGGCAGAGAAAAGTGACGTCATGGTTAAGCATATGCTGGTTCTTAAAGCTTCTGTTTAGAAGGGGCTCTTCCACTCATCTTTCACTGTTCAAAGCATGTCACGAGGCTGAGCCTGCTGTCAATGGGATAAGGATGTATAACCTTCCCACAGGGAGGATCAGTAAACATCTCCCTAAGTCGGAAGATCGGCTTCAGCACAAAGGGTGTTAATGAAGTGTTTCCATGTAATCATATTAGTGAATGTTGTCCATGCTTGGGCAGGGAGGACAATTAGATAAGAAATAAGAGAAAATGTTTTTATAATTAAATAAGTGCTATTTTTTTCATCCATTGGGTATACAGATAAGAGCTGCTCCTTTGACTTTAGTTTCAATCACAGATCACAAATCATCCTTTACATTTTCAGAAAAGAAACAAACTAAACCCCTTTTAATTCATATTTTGAAACTAGGAAAAATTAAGGTAGATAGAAGGAGTAAGATTAAATTATACCCACATATTTTAATTTTTTGAAGTTAGACTTTACAGCAGGATTTATGCAATGAGAAGCATAACATTTATCAAAAATCAGAAAAATATTCCTTCCCTTAGAAATGATGTCTAAAAATAATAGTATTTGGTGCTAGTTAAAGAATCTTCCATATCAAGGATATCTGTAGCTATTAGTTTAGTTATTAAAATCTCATTTTGGTTAGGGGAAAATTTGAAGAAAGCTCTCTAACCTCTCATTTACATTATTTGTAGTATTGTACCATGGTTTTTGCTTATTATCCCACTTCACAGTTTAGTTAAATTTGCTGTTGCGTAATAATACAGATGACTCCTACAACATGATCTATTTCCCTAATCTTTCAAAAACAATTGTGACATTATCTTAAAAGTTTCACCAGTACATTTTATATAGAACAGAGAATGGCAGAAGTCCCAAGTGCAGTTCAACAGCTGTTGGGTTAAGTAAGGGTAGAGGCAGTTGTATTCATGGTGACCTAAATGAGTCAGTGAAGGTGAGAATTGTGGCATTTTCACAGGGATTAATGACAGAATGAATGCTAGCAATTTAGCTTTCACTAGACATTTGGCACCAAGTGGATATTTTTGTAAGAAAGAACTAATTTTTTATAGCTCCTCATTTTGTAAAGCAGATAAACTTATATTGCACTTAACAAAAAGGCTGTACACCTGAAAACTTACTAGGTATGAGTCATATGACCTAAGGAAAGGAATGCATTAAAACAAAAATTACTATATTTTTTTCTAATCAGTCCCATAATGCTGAAAAGCATTAATAAACTCTATGTCTTGGCAAAAATTGGAGGAAAACTCCCACACATGCAGATGAGTTAGATTTTGGGTATGAACCTGGGATCAGGGAGAGGAGAAAAAACGTATCTCATATTAACTCTTAAGTTGATTTGAAGAGATTTCTATTATAACTTTGTACCTGGAAGAGATCCAAGTTGTCAAATAAAAAAGAGAAAGAAGGGAAATGAGTTTCTTGGGGGCTTCATTGTGCTGTTCCAGTGGCGCTTTTTATAAGTGCCTCTTTGGTTTATGTATTGGTGGAGAACATAACCTTGATATGAGCTTCAACTCCAGGATCCATGTCAAAGTAAGTTAATACACAAAAAATAAATCAACATGGACTGTCTATTTTTAAGAGACATTTGCTCTGCGCACACAAATTGTTCCCAGACGATTGGCCAGGGAATTCTGATAGTGTATCTTAGCCTCAAGGTCTCTACATGGGTTGTATCCAGAGGGGGCAGTGTTAATGGACCCTGGCATTTTGTTCTCCTGTAGGTGGTAGAGGTTTCCCAATACCTGAAAGAAGCAGCAGCCATCAGAAACTGAAGAATATTGGCTGTGATTAGAGATTTCTTATATTTATTGCTTTTCAGTATTTTAAAGATTGATTAAACTGGAGAATCTATATTTAGACTATTTGTAACTTGTCGGAGGAAAGTCAAAGCACCGAGTGACTTTTTGTTTCCACCTCGAGGAAGTGAAGGTTGAAACCAAGCATACACGACTGAAAGCAGTCGCATCCTGGGAAGGCCCAAGGACGTGGGTGCTTGGCCCAACTGAAGCTTTCTGCAGGTCAGGAATCAGACAGCAGATGGTGTGGTGTTATGTATCAGAAAGGGCAAGAGAAATCTAATCAGTTTTGCAAAACTAAATAATAAAATTGTACACTGTGTTCTGTTTGTTAGTTTCTTACACATGATGTCATATTTCTGCTTAATAAATTGGATAGCTGATCTCTCTAAGGCACCTCAATCTTGGAGAAATTGGGGTCCTCCACTTGCAGTATTGTTGCTGCCTCATTCCTTTGCAGCTCCTCTTCATGAAACCCTGAATATTAACAACAGTAACGTTTTATTTTTATAGGCCTGTTATCAGTGAGTAGAGTTTACCTGAACTTTGAAGTAGAATTACTTGACTTTTATGTTTGGTTACTAAAGTTTTCAACCTAAAGGGACAGAACAATATGTTTCAAGAAAAAAAAACTTTGAACTTTAAGAGGGCATATTTAAGTTTTGCTTATCTTTTATTGGCTTTGTATATATTTACTCTACTATAGAATTTATGCTACAAATTATTTTGCAATTTTTTTTCCTGGAACTACAAATTGAACTGATTATAATGTGTATTGGGGAGTGTTATAACGGAATATGAAGATACATGTGACTCAATTGAAAATGCCGTACTCATGTTCAGTGCATCTTTGAAGTTATCAGAACTGGCTCTAAACATACAAATGTTCTTTCTTACACCTATGTGGATGAAAGGATAAGTGCATTTTCTGACACACTGATAAATAAGCTCATACTCCTATCATGATGATTTAGAGGTAATGGCTGATGTTAAGATAAGAGATTGTTGTGCCTAATGTGAGTGGTCCTAATTCTGAAGTAGTTCTTCTGATAGTTGAAGTTTCCAGGACTGTCACTGGATTTGCAACCAATGAAAGCCTTGTGTAGCAGGAAGAGAGAAAGCTTTGAAGTTAGTGGCTGGGACTTAAATCCTGGTTTCATCATTTGCTGTTGGCTCTGACTTTGAGTAAGCTAATTGACCCTTTTGATCTTCAGTGTCCTTATCTGTAAAGTGGAGATCAGAATACTTCATAGAGGATTATCTGGTACATAGAAAGTATTTATCAGAATGGCAGTTCTCTTCCCCAACTGTGATTTCCTGGTCATGTATGGGAAATCTTAATACTCTCACTGGATTTTTCTTAGGCCCAGGGTTCTGGAGTGACTTCCCTGTGCTGGAAAGTACATTTACATAGCTGGTCTTTAATTCTGGGATAGGTGTTTTCTGGTTACCTAGACCTGGTCAGGTTCCTATCACTTGTCTTTTAGTCTAGTTCCAGATTTCAAATTGCTTCAATATGTAATTGTCTAATTTTTACTACTGATTGCTTTGGGTCTGTTCAGATTTCTGTTCTGAGATGAAATTTTAGGATCTTTGAATGTGAGAAGTCCTATTGTCTGGGCAGTGAGAGAACCATTTTTCTTTAATATAAGTGGTTGTATTATTCAGTCAGAAGACTGTAAATGTGAAGATTCTGTCCACAAATACTTATTAAGCACTTACTCTGTGCCAGGCATGATCTGAGAACTGCAGATATAGCAACTAACAAAATAGATAGGGTCTTTATGCACGAGATTCCATGCTCCATTTCAGTGGGGCAGAGTTAGGAAGTCAGTATGATAGAATATATAAGCAAACAATTCCATAGACAAGAAAGTTTATTCACAGTAATAAAATCCTATGAGAAAACCAAACAACTATATGAATAACATGGTATGTGTGTAGGGTTGAAGGGGCAACTCAAGATTTGTGGTCCGAGAAGACCTCTTTGAGGTGGTGATATCTGAATTGCCAAACTGTTACTCTTATTCACATCCTTTCCCCCCTGCCCTTCTTATTGACCCCCAACTTCTAATTTGCCAATCAAGAGAGGTGGTGATATCTGAATTGCCAAACTGTTTCTCTTATTCACATCCCTTCCCCCCTGCCCTTATTGACCCCCAACTTCTAATTTGCCAATCAAGAGATTGTAACGTATTACTTGGTGAAAGGTTGGGAGACATTAATTATGGGTGATAGCAATTTGGAAAGAAGAGTTGTTAATGGAGGGGTAGGAATGTGTCCATGGGGGCTGACTTAACCAAATCTGGCTAAACCTTTCTCTCAATCTTGGGAATGGGGCCTTGAATAGAAGCAGTTTCAGTGGAGGGTTATTTTTGTAAACTGCAAACATGAGTTATCAGGGGATGTTTTCTGAGGTTATGCTAGAAGACAATAGTATGAAAGATTTGTTAGATCAGCGTCCAACTATTTTGTCAAAGTGGAATGAATTAGACAACAGCCTTTATGAACAGATCCTCAGAGTGGGGTGTGTGTGTGCGCGTGCACATTCATGTTTACCTTCATATGAGGCTGAGAAGGAAGGCTGATAAGGTAGGGGAGATAAGAGAGGAATCCAAGTGGATATCATTTAGTTGAAACAACATTAAGAGCCCAGAAATAAAACCACATGTATATCGGCAAATAATTTTTTTTTTAACAGGGACAGAGAGGGAGTCAGAGAGAGGGACAGATAGGGACAGACAGACAGGAACGGAGAGAGGTGAGAAGCATCAATCATTAGTTTTTCATTGCCATTGCGATACCTTAGTTGTTCATTGATTGCTTTCTCACATGTGCCTTGACCACGGGCCTTCCGTGGACCAACCAACCTCTTGCTGGAGTCAGCGACCTTGGGTCCAAGCTGGCGAGCTTTTGCTCAAGCCAGATGGGCCTGCACTCAAGCTGGCGAGCTCGGGGTCTTGAACCTGGGTCCTCCACATCCCAGTCTGATGCTCTATCCACTGAGCCACAGCCTGGTCAGGCTTGGCAAATATTTTTTGGTTAAGGTGCCTAACACATATGATGGAGAAAAGAAAGTCTCTTCAATACATGGTGCTAGGAAAATTGGAAAACCACATGCAAAAGAATGAAACTAGACTATAGTTTGCCCCCATGTAGAAAAATCAACTCAAAATGAATCAAAGACCTAAATATAAGATCTGAAGCAAAAAGTTACATGGAAGAAAACATAGGTACAAACTTATGGATCTTTGTCTTAGAGCTAAGATTTTAAGAATTTGATCCCAAAGGGAAGGGAAGTGAAGGCAAAAATAGATAATTGGGACTATATCAGACAAAAAGCTTCTGCACAGCAAAAGAAACTGCCAACAAAACATCAAGACAGCCAACTAAATGGAAGATATGTGCAAACAATAGCTTCAACAAGGGATTAATAGCCAAAGTATATAAAGAATTCATACAACTTAATACCAAACAAACAATCCCAGACCTGAAGAGACACTTCTCCCAAGAAGACATACAAATAGCCAACAGATATATAAAAAAGATGCTCAACTTCTCTAGTTATTAGGGAAATGCAAATCAAAACTACAGTGAGATACTACTGCACAACTCTTAGATTGGTAGCTGTCAACAAGTAATAATAGCAACTGTTGGAGAGGTTGTGGAGAAAAAGAACTTTCATTCACTGCTGGTGGAAAACAGTATGGTGGTTCCTGAAAAATTAAAAAATACAGTTACCATATGACCTAGCAATCCCTCTTCTGGATATCTGCCTGAAAAACTTGAAAACATTTATTTGCAAAGATATGTGCACCCCTATGTTCATTCCAGCATTATTCATGGCAGCCAAGACATGGAAACAACCAGTGTCCTTTGATAGATAACTGGATAAAGAAGATGTGGTACATATTTACAGTGGAATACTACTCAGCCACAAGAAAAGATGAAATACTGCCATGTACAACAACAGGGACGGACCTTCAGAATATTATACTAACTGAAATAAGTCAGCCAGAAAAAGCTAAGAGCCATATGATTTCACTTATATGTGGGATATAAAACTGAAACATATAGACCCAGACAACAGTGTGGTAGTTACCAGAGGGGAGGGAGGTAAGGGGTTAAAAGGGAAGAGAGCTGAATATATGGTGATGGAAGATAACTTGACTTTGGGTGGTGGGCACACAATGATACATACAGATCACATATAGAAATGTACACTTGAAACCTATATGACCCTGTTGACCAGTGTCACCCCAATAAAGTTAATAAAAAAGATCACTAACATTAAGTGTCAGTAGGGTGACTGTGATCTTAATAGTTCAAAAAGCAAATTATTATCCGAATAATATACAAACCTATAGATTAGTAAATCCTTGTAATGATATTATCATCATAGAATGAAATAATAAGTGAGCTAACTGCAGTTTCCCAGAGGGTAACCCAAGTAAGTAATTTTGATAAGATTAACAAAGAAAAATGAAGTACTGAAAGCAACTGTAGAAACCAGAAGTAAACCACAGTAATAATAATTGAATATCAAAGAAAAAATGATAACCTAAAATCTGTTACATTTGTGAGGATAGCAAGTGAAAATATTTCCTGTACAAGATAGATTAGAATTCCCTGAACTGATGGAGATGAAGGCATGTACGGTTGTTTTAAGCTTGCATGCCCTTTCACTTCCTTCCTAGTCTATGGGTTATAAAGGCAGCTAGCTGAAAAGGAAACTTTGAGTTTCCCCTCCAGTCTACAAATCAGAAAGAAAAAGCATTTGCCATACCGGTTGCAGTTCTCAGAATCTCACTAGAGGGTAGTGTTGCTTTTAAAACCAGAGGTTGCTAATCTACAGTACATTTATTACTAGTCTACATTCGTATTTTAAAAGAAAAGGTAAACTCAATCCTTCCTAGTCTTCCCTAAGAGTTGGTAAATGACAAGTCTGAAAATTCCCAAGGGTTCTGGTTGCAGCCCTAGAGGAGCTAGATAACGTTATGAAGAGATTACTAGAGGGGTTGGATGGTAGCTTCTAATTTCAGCTCCTGCACTAACTAGTGGACAAGAAACTAAGTCTCTCACCAAGGCCTTCGTCTCATCTCTTTGCATCTCTTAAAATTCTGGTATTCTAACAAACTCTGGATCTAAGAGGCTGAATAATTTCTCATGTTCTTGGCCAGACAAAGGAACAAGCAACATCTCAAAGCATTAAATTATTAATAATTAAAATATAACTTAATGTTATAAGTGAGTTTTAATATGGATTTTAATATTAAAGAGCCTTTAAGTTAAAATCCCAAGTCTTCTGTTCTACCAGGGAAACCTCAGGGCCATCGCTTACATCTCTCTGGGCATGCCGTGGTTAATTTCAGTGACAATGCATCATCCAACGATATCTCTGGTTGCTAGCTTGCTGGAAATGAGCAAAATATGTTTACATAGGATTATCCAGAGATTGATAATGGTTGAGCCATTATCAAACGGATGTTTTAGGATAGAAACTAAGTCCCCCCACCTCACCTTGTACTTAGCCAACATCCCCCATATCTGTGCTTTGTTAAAAGTCAGTCTCCACAGGGATTTTGTGAGTTCAGGTTCCTATGACCTCCATCTCTTCTGATTACCTTTCCTTTGCCATATTTATTCACATTGCAGAGTGAACTGAAAACCTCTTCATAAAAGCTTAAGCAAATTATTCAACTCCAGGGCCCCAGTAAACCCTAGTTTATCTCAGCATGGACTTAACCTCTAAGGGTTGGCATAAGAACCTGCAGTGAACCCCTTGATGTGTGAAGCTACACCCCGTCACACTAAACGTTTTGACATTAGTACTCAACGCTCCCTTTCCTCAAAATTGCTTTGCTTAAGAAAGATTTTCTCCTGAGTCCCCGTTCTTTTTTTATCCCGCAGTTTTATTGCATTTTCAAGTTCATTTCGAAGACCTAAACTTCCTAAAATATACTCGGAGCGCCGGCGGGTGCGCACACGCGCTCGCACCCTCGCTGGAGTGCGGGAGCCCGCTGGGCCGGCTCGGGTCCCAGCACACATTCCATTCTTCGCGCTCGGGCACACCCCTCCGCAGTGGGGATTGGTCGGACCGACCCCGCTCGGCGAGGCGAGACTCCTAAGAGGCTCAGACGCCTGCCAATCCCCACGGCTGTCAAAACAAGTCTACGCTGCCTGTCACAACAGAGCGGAGTGGAGGCCGCCGCCGCCGCCGCCGCACTTCCTGAGGTCGCTGCGCCGCTGTCCGCGGGCAGGTGGCGGGCGCGCGGGCTGCAGTGGCCGGGCTCCAGCCCCTCTCAGGCTGTGGGCGTCTTGCCTCGGAGGCCGCCAAGCCAGACGCCTGGTGCCTTTTGTCTGGCGCAGAGCGGGCGTTTGCATCACATTTCGGACACCTCCTTCTCCTTTTCGTCTTTCCTTCTCCCTTCCGTCCACTCTTCGCCCCACACCCGCCGCCGTCCCCAGCGGACTGCCGGCCTCCTGGACTAACGCCCGCGGACGTCTCTACCCGAGCGATGCCTCCTCTCCAGAAAGTTGCAGCCGCCGCGGCCGGCGGGCGGTGAAACAAAGTCTGGCGGGGCCGCCGCTCGGTGCAGGAGCGCATCGGTGCCCAGCGGCTGGACTCCGCTGCCGGCGTGCCGTCTCCCACCCGAGAGCCCGAAACGCGCCCCGCCATGGCCGAGGGCGCGGCTGGTAGGGAGGGTCCCCCGCTGCCCGACGCAGCCGGGGGCGAGGACGACCCCCGAGTGGGCCTGGACGGCGCCTCCGGGGACGGCTTGGCGGTGGCTCCTGGGGGCCGGTCGAGGGACCGTCGCAGCGGCGTGGTGCTGCCGGTCGCTGCAGGGGCCCCGGCGGACAGCGAGGCTAACCTCCTGGAGGCGGCGCGGGCGACTCCCCGGCGCAGCAGCATCATCAAGGTAAGCGAGGCCACGCCGCCCAGGAGCGGGGTGTAGGTGGTGGGTGCGCCCGGAACCCAGGCAACAGTGCACGCTGTCCGGAGGCATCGCAGGTTCAGCATTGTCTCCCACATCCTTCATTACCAAGCCTTCTTTCCTCCTCTGGAGGTTCCCAGACTCAGCTCTCGCCCTTGAGAAACAGAAGTGACTTTTTATTTTTGATTTCCTGATAGCGGGGGGGGGGGGGCGGGGGGGGGGGAGTTCCGCTCTATGTCTTTGCGATTTGATGGATGCTTTTCCTCATTTTCTCCGAAAGCTTCACTAAACCGTTGACGGAAGAAGGGGAGGACTTAGTGTAAACGAAGACCCACGGGATGGTAGTGCTCTGCTCTCCAGCGAAAGGCTAACTTTCCCCCACAGTCAAGGAAATGCAGTTTACTCTCGAGTGAAAATAAAAATTCTCTAGATTCAAACGGTCCCGAAATCCTAAACAGCGTGAACTTTTCAGGTAGGCAGGAAGATTTTTTCAGTGGACCTTACGGCAAAGTAGACCGCGATGGTGGAGCAGCCCAGAGTTTCTGCGCTGCAGAAAGCGTGACCGGAAAGCAATCAATGCCCTAAGCATCTTCCTGGGTCCTTGCGGTTACTACCACATCCAGTGAAAATGCTTCCCGACTCCTCAACAATCACACGGGGTTTCTCTTAATCCATTTCGCAAGATTTTTGTAAGCTTCACCCCTCCCTTATCTCTTTCTGTCTTCCACCTTGGGCTTGTTTCCTGTATGAGATTTCATCTTTTGGATGCATGACATCAGGGTAAGGTCTCCTGGAAGTCAGAACCCTCTTACAGGCTTTGGAAAAGGGCCTCTTAGCATAAATGCATGGGAGTAATCATGTGCATGTGAGGGAGTAATCATGTGCATGTGAGAATAAATTCGATTTTGGTAAGACCGTCAGTATGAAACCTTATCTATAAATGCCAAAGATGATAGTGAAAGATGGACTGGGAACCAACTCTTTAATGTCCATGATGTGCTAATACATTTAAAACACTTGTTCAGGTTTTAGCTGTCTAAACTCCACATATTGCTTGTCTCTTTTCAAAGCTCTAAAGTGGGGCTCCCAGCGCCAGTGTGGGTAGGCTGCACCCACAGTACATCTACTTAGCTCCAAGTATGGTCTAGGCTTTTCCCCAACACTGACACATGGATGCTTAAAACCAACAGGGAGATTTCTATAATAAAAGAAGAGTGGGGTGGTAGTTACAAATGTCTTGTAATAGTTTCTCTTATTTGATGACTTGTAGATTGTGAAAAGGGAGTGTTCTTTTCTGGGTGTGAATTTCGATAAAAAATAAATCATTTTTTTCTTTTAATCTACAGATCAGAAAGCATGTTGTTTTGAAGCTCAAAACATATCACAGTTAGGAAACATACATTTTGTTCACGTTCTTTAAAATTTTTTACTGAGGTGTAATTGACATACAATATTATATTAGTTTCAGGTGTACAATGTGATTTGATATTTGTATATATTGTGAAATGATCACTGTGATAAGTCTACTTAATGTTTGTTACCATACATAGTGATGAGAGCTTTTAAGATTTACACTCTTAGCAGTTTTCAAGTATGCTATGTAATATTATTAACTATAGTTACCATGCTGCATATTAGATCTTCATGACTTGTTTATTTTATAACTGGAAGTTTGTGACTTTTGATTCTCTTCAACCCTTTGCCCACTTCCGCACCCCACTAGTAACCACTTAATCTGTTCTCTGTATCTTTTTTTTCCATTGGATTCTACATAAGTGCGATCATACAGTATTTGAAGAGATACACCGTTTGGATTTTAAGATACTGATACTAAATGTGGTCCTGTAGTGTGAAAACAAGAACCATAAAACAGCTTAAAATATACTACTGTAAAAAACAGTGGGCTCCATACTGCTATAAAAAAATACAAGGAACAGAGTGTAAAAAAAATACAAATTCTTGCAACTAAATTTGCAGTTTTTAAATTGTACCATGTGCTGGTTTATTATTTTCCCAAAAGGATCTTTGCTGGGCAATGATACCTCTTTCATTTTGAAGTTTCCTTTCAGACAAGAAAAGAGGAAGGCAACAGAGTAGCAACTTGATCTTTCCTCTATTTAATAGTAAAATAAACACTTAATAAATGGCCTTTAAAGTGAAAGATACTAGAAAATGAAGTGAATTATTATTTAAATTTAGGCCTTATTAAAAAAGTAATATATACACATGATAAAAAAATCAAATCTTGTAAAAGAGTATGAAGAGAAAATTCTTAGCCACTCCACACTCTCACTTACATAGTCCATCCCTGCAGCTGTTAACACTTTCCTTGTATCCTTCCAGAAATATTCTATGCATATATAAGCACATGTATCTATACCAGTGGTTCTTAACCTTTTCTGAGGTACCGAACCCACCAGTTTCATATGCGCATTCACCAAACCCTTCTTTAGTGATAAATAAAATATGATTTTTTTTCCAAATTCAAGACATAGGTATATGTTTTTTTACTGGTGCACAAAATGAGCCGTGCATGAACGTCACCTTGCTCAAAGAACAAAACCAAAGAAGTGCATGAACTCACAACAAATTACGGTATTACTTTATTCTGGCCTCCGCGGCAGAGGCCTCTCTGAACCCCTGAGACCGACTCATCGAACTCCTAGGGTTCGATAGAACACAGGTTAAGAACCACTGATCTATACATATCTGTGGTGAACCACTGATACTTCTCATTTATGTAATAAAATTTGGTTAGAGTTTTACAGGCTTTATATTTTCAGATTTTTTCCAAATATTTTTGATGCCTAGAGGATTGCCTGGTCATTGAGATTGGTCAGTTAATCTTCAGGTAGAGCCTGGTAGGTCATAGGTGGTGGTACATTGGGGTCTGTCCCAAGGGGCCTTTATTCCCTTCTAGTGGGGAAAGAGTCAGGTGATAGGCTCTGTTCCACTCTCTCTGATAATTAGGGACTTTTCTGTTGATATCTTGAATCTGCTGCCCATGGTTTGTTTACTTTAATGTAGTAAAAATAAAAGTTTCTTAAAAAAGGTCTAGATCATGTAAGAAATATATAGCACATGGTCGCCTGACCAGGTGGTGGCGCATTGGATAGAGCGTCAGACTGGGATGTAGAGGACCCAGGTTCGAGACCCTTAGGTCGCCAGCTTGAGCACGGGCCCATCTGATTTGAGCAAGACTCACCAGCTTGAACCCAAGGTCAATGGCTCGAACAAGGGGTCACTCGGTCTGCTGTAGCCCCCCCGGTCAAGACACATATGAGAAATCAATCAATGAACATCTAATGAGCCGCAATGAAGAATTGATGTTTCTCATTTCTCTCTGTTCCTGTCTGTCTGTCCCTCTCTCTGACTTTCTCTGTCTCTGACACACAGACACACAGACACAGACACACACACACACACACACACACACACACAGGAATATATAGCACATGGTCTGTATTGACAGAAAAAACATTCTTCACAGCTTTGCCAAGAGTTATTTTTATTTGTCATTGAAACATACACAAAAAAAGACTTTTGTACATTTTATAGTAATTAAATTATTAAATGTGGTTCCAAATAACCTTAGTACAGTGATAATTAGTATTCATGATAATTTCTGAACCACTGAAAGATTGTGAATCACTAAATATTAAATTCTTTTCATCTCAATTAAGGCATTGCTTCTATTCTAATTATTTGAATACAAATTCTCTATTAACTTGAATATTAGATGAATCAGAATAGTGCATTTCCCTATCATGCTAGAAAACAAACTGCCTTGCATATTAATATGAGGAATGTTTTTAGCAAATTTTTGCTCCATAATTTATGAAAACATATGTTTTGTTGAGAAAACAATTTCCTTCTTAGCTGATGAAAACAATAACATTTATCCTTACACATATTCAGAAAGTCTTCTTTCTACTATAACTGTGTTTCTTCATTTATATGCCCAGTACTAAATTTTAAAAAATTTAACATGAGAATTAAATGAGGCTTTAAAAAAAAACCAGTCCATTCTCCTGGCATTTTTTGTGTGATTATTTTTGACAGCATTGATATAGATAAATGTGGCATGTTTTTTGGTAAGTGCATTGTTGTATACCACAATATTATAACAGATTCCATCTTAATTGCTTCTTGATGACTTGTGGTTTAAAATGACAAGTTACTTTCATGCAAAATTGATAATATCTAACACTATGCACTATTCTGAATTTAAACACATTTCTACTTAAGAAATTAGACCATTGGTCTATCTGGTACTTGGTATCAAACTTATATGTTTAAAATATTTGACATTTTGGCTTAGAGTTTCTATCTCCTGTAACTCTGTTATGTTCTGGAAATCGAAAGTAATGTAGCTTATTCCATATACTAGAGGGTGGGAAGTAATGCATGTTTTAAAATAAGTTGATTTTTCTTCTATTATATGGAACATATTGAGGGGTTCTACCTTTTCTATTTCTTTTTGATTCTTCTTAAGTATGAATCCTTTAGAAGAGATTTTCACTTGTATTTCATGGACATAGGTTATGTGACATAATGAGTTGGAATGAGGTGTTCAGAACTGCAGACCTGTGCTGAAACAGCTAGTAATGGCTTCAGTGTTGTTTATGTCTCATTATTTTATATCATGGCCATTCTCATTTTGTCATGTTCATTGTGAGGCTGGTGTAGTGGGTTTCTGAGCTGCAGATGTGACTTGGTTATCTGTTGACCTGTATCAAAATTATGACTCTCCTCAGAGGGGCAAGGGAAATTTCACTCATACTTATTAAATGCTATGAGTCAAGTACTCAACTAGGAGCTTTCATATAATATATCACTTTATCCCCACAGTAAACCCTCTAATGTGGAGAAGGGAGGCACAGAGAGCTACTGATACAACGTGCAGTTATGATTCATATATGCATCTGCTTAACTGGAGAATGTGAGCTGTTATGCTGATTCTCCACAATCCATAAATACCTTTAGGTTAGAACCAATTTGAACATATGAGAGAGTGGCAGAAGAGTCTGAATCTTGGGTCCCAAAGTTTGTTGGGTAAATTATCCTTTCTCTGTGCCATCGCCCTCCCCTGCCTCCAATCAGAACACATGGAGATGGATAACTCCAGAAAGGATTGCAAACTTTCCTATCTTTGGTCATTCTGTTAGGCCTGCACTGTATGTTAAAAGCAGAACAATTTGGCAGGTGTTCTACTTGTTATCAGTATATAATGCACATATGTTGTTTTATACCAGGCCCACTTCTCCCATGCTCCTGCAGACAGCTGAGTTTGGGCAGGCTTATATTCTCTTTTTTACAGCGGGAACAAATACCTGGGGCATAAGAATATGTATTATTCTATGGAATAATGAAATATGGAATCTTAAATTGGAGCTCTGAAAGCATTTTTTTTTTTTTTTAGAGAGAGAGAGACAGACAGACAGACAGGGACAGGCTGGTAGGAAGGGTGAGAGAAAGGGAGAGCGATGAGAAGCATCAACTCAAAGTTGTGGTACCTTAGATGTTCATTGACTGCTTTCTCATATGTGCCTTGACCCGGGGCTCAAACTGAGCCAGTGACCCCTTGCTCAAGCCAGTGACTAGGGGCTCAGGCCAGTGACCTTGGGCTTCAAGTTAGTGATTGAACTAAGCCAGTGACCATGGCATCATGTCTGTAATCCCATGCTCAAGCCAGTGACCCTGTCTCAAGCTGGTGAGCATGCACTCAAGTTGGATGAGCCTCCGTTCACGCCTGTGACCTCGGGGTTTCAAACCTGGGTCTTCAGTGTCCCAGGCCAATGACCTACTCACTGCTCCACTGCCTGGTCAGGCTGAAAGCATTTTTAAAATGGAAACAGTTATTAAGGGAAGTTAAGTGTGACTGAAAAATTATATAAAAATTTTAGATACATGTACAGTGTAAGTTGAATAGGCTTTTATAGATTGACCTGGGAATTAATCAGCATTTATAGATTTTTTTTTGGTTGTAGAAATATGTATTAAAAGTTCTAAATAATCAACTTATGGGTGAATTTTAGGAAGCAACCTGATTGTTCAATGGGGTTGGCTAGCCTTGACTCTAAGGGGTACCATAAGCATGCCCTGGTGGCTTTGGTTGAGGGTGCTTCTTCTGAGGTGTGATTCAGCTGTATAAATAGCATTGAACTTCTTGAGGTGGATTTGTTTTATAATCTCAATAACTTTGGTCAGAGTGTTTACTTTCTCTGAAATTTCCATAGAAACGTGGTCACATTTAACCTTAGAAATGATCACTCTCATTGTGGTGCCTTGCCGATGTGATTTCTTATAGCACCTCTTCAAGAGAATAAGGAAGGAAATTTAGATTATCAGCCTTGTCATATCTTGATGAAAGATTTTAAAAGTGCTTGTTGATTAGTTTTTGCTACTACTATGTATGAGAGTTTATACTATTTGTTTTCCTTGGAAAATGTATTAAGGTTGAAAAGCATAGTTAATTACATAGCCTTTGAGGGATTAACCAAACGTATATTGCAATTAAGACTGAATAGTTGTTTTCCTAACCTTTTCCATTTTACTGAAGAGAAAACAGGTAATGAAAGTTTGTACAGTAAAATGTCAGTTGAACACATATTGCCAGATAGCACCTCAGGTACAGTAAGGTGTTATGAAAAGACATCAGGGGACAGCTGACAGTACCTTCAGTACTACCAAACAATCCATTAATGCTTCTAGGTAATACTGGGGTGACTGGGCAGGCAGTAGGTTAAAGAAGGAATTGTGGCAGTGTTCCCTGCTTCTGGAGGGACTTCTGTTGAGCTTTGATAAATGTGAACATAATGTGTAGTTCCATTTTCAGGAGCAATGTCTGAACTAAGACATGTATAAGATAAAAAAAAATTATCCAGTCTAAAAGGACTAAACAGAAGTAAGAGGCAAGAGTAAAATTTATGTTTCGAGTTTCCCATTAGGATCTTAGTATCAGTAAATGAACCATTGATTATTAGGTAGGGAGAGAGAATAATTTGATTGCACTTACAATGTAAATCTAAGGTAGTATGAGTAAACCTTATTGTAGTAAAACCTGTCAGTTTTACAAAATCTCATATTTTGACACATTTTAATAATGTAAGCAAGGTTTATTTGTAGTTTTATTTATCTTATTTATCTTAATTATCTCTCCATCTTCTGTATCCCAGCTGCTATAATGGGATATAATTGTTATTATCTAAAGGGATAAATAACAGTTAGGACCAAGTTATCAAGTTCTAGAACAACAGTATTCTGTTTTCTTTTACATTTTAGACAGTGCATTCTGTATTTTAGCTAACAAAATCTTAGTGTGACAAAGCATTGGAATAGTCCCTTGGATTTAAAATGCGATTTGATTTGTAGCTTTATTAGTAACATCTTATATGGATGTGTTTAAGAAGGATGTAATCTAATTTATTTTCAAAGTACCATTTTCACTCATTTCACTAATAATTAGTCTAACATTACTTTGAGAAAAGTAGGATTGTACATGGTGAGTAGAAAACAATTATTATTTATATTAACAGTATCACTCCAGGAAGAAGAAAGTTAATTTTGAAAACAATACAACCTATCCAAAAAACAGAAGAACATTACAACTAAACTATTTCAGTAAATCTTTCCAAAGATTTCTTAATTTGTATTTATATATTTATAGAAGTGTGTAGCTATTATAAGAAAGAATATTGCTTTTATTTAATAATAAAACAATACAACATTGTATTTAAAAGTTTAAAATTGATATCCTTTTAAAAAAAAGAATATCTGCTTTATGAATTCTTTTGTGTTGACCTGTTCAAGGGGTTTTAAAAAGATGTTGTAGTAGGCTAAGCCCAAGGCAATATGTAAAGTAGGGAAACGTATTGCTGTGTGATAAATTAATGGTTAGAAATGACGGTAACATTGTATTCAGAACACCTTCCCTGTGAGTGTGGAGGGAAATAAATGCACAAGGAAGACAATGAGAGACTAAAGGACACTTTACCATTAGCTGGGACCAGGATTGCAAGGTAGAACTCTAGAAAGCTGGATCTGATTACATTTTGGTGCTTTTCCCTAAAGCCCAAATGATTTCAAACCCAAGCAGTCCAAATAGCTTGTGTGGCTTAAAGCCCGTACTCCACATCAGAGATCTGACAGCTGCAGATGAAGGTGGGCTAGTCTGGAGCACCCCCCCCCCCCACCAAGGCCAGAGAGTATGGTGTCAACAGGGGGAGACTATCTTTCCCTTCTTCATGGTTCAAGCTGGTTTAGGGTCTGACTCAAGAAAAGGGTAACTGCATCTGAAAAGTCAGTGCATACTGTCCTGCCCTGCTCCAGGTCAGCCTGTTGTTGGGTTGAGGAGAGAGGAGACCATGTGGTGTGCATTCTGCCTTCATCTTCTTTGAAAGCTTCAACATCCATAAAACAGCCCATTGCCCTGGCCGGTTGGCTCAGCGGTAGAGTATCGACCCGGCATATGGAAGTCCCAGTTTGATTCCCAGCCAGGGCACACAGGAGAAGCACCCATCTTCTTTTCCACCCTTCCTTCACCCTTCCCCCTCTTCTTTCTCTCTACCTCTCTTCTCCTCCCACATCCAAGGCTCCATTGGAGCAAAGTTGGTCTGGGCACTGAGGATGGCTCCATGGACTCTGCCTCAGGCACTAGAAGGGCTCTGATTGCAGCATTGCAATGCCCCAGAGGGGCTGAGTATTGCCCACTCATGGGCATGCTGGTGGATCCCGGTCAGGCGCATGCAGGAGTGTGTCTGCCCCGCCCACCCTCTCACTTCAGAAAAATAGAAATAACAACAGCAACACCAACAAAATACCATAGCCCATCAATATCCCTGAACTTGCACTTTCTTAATCATTTATCATGACTAATTTGGGAGGAGGGAGTAGCCATGAGGGTGGGGGAAGAAGTCTGTGCTCCCCCTTGAGGCTGATATACAAGATGCAAAACATCTTCAGCATTTGATGAACTGCATTTTGACATATTTTAGAATTATTGATTCTGTACTATAATTAAACATTATATTTAGAAATGATATTAATAATTAAATAGCTCTCTTTTTAATGTTTTATCTAGTAGAAAAAACACACAGTAACACCTTGAAGAGATTTTTTTATTGAGAAATTTTCTTTATAATAGTAGCAAATGCTTATATAATTTGTATTATGGGTCTGGCATTATTCTAAGCATGTTATGTGTATTAACTCAATAAATCCTTACACTACCCATATGTGGTGAATATTTTTATTATTACCTTCATTTTTACAGGTGGATGAATAAGTGACTTGCCCAATGTCACATAGAAAGTAAATGTTAGAGCCAGGAGAAAACCCAAATTGTCTAGTTCCAGAGGTTGTTTTTAATCTTTATGCTATACATTCTCTTTCTCTCTCTCTCTCTTTTTTTTTTTTGCTTGCATGAATGGAGGGGGAAAGGAACAAAAGATGAGAAGCATCAACTCACAGTTGTGTCACTTTAGTCATTCATTGATTGCTTCTCATACATGCTCAGGCTAAACCAGTGACCCCTTGCTCAAGCCAGTGACCTTGGATTTCAAACCAGTGACTTTTGGGCTCACGCTGGCCACCCCACTCAAACTGATGAGTCTGCACTTAAGCTGGCAACCTCAGAATTTCGAACCTGAGACTTAAGCCTGCCAAGCTGATGTTCTATCTACCGTGCCACCACTGGTTAGGCTATATATACTCTTAAATAATATTAATTTAAACATTAGCTATTGTGGATTAAATAGCAGATATATTATGGTTACCTTTAAAATTAAATTTTTGAGATTCCAAGATGGCAGCAGAGTAGGCAGATGCACAGACTCCCAGCTCACACCAGCAAACTGGATTACAAATTAATTTAGTGAAAAACCAACTTTGGACTATAAGAACAGGTCTCAAAAACCAAGGAGCAAAGAAGAATCCACACTGATCCTGGTAGGGAGTGCAGGGGTACAGTGGGGGCTCCCCTGCTTCCAGGAGTGAGGGGAGACTGAGACTGAGAGTTCAGAAGGGCTCTCATTACAAGGAGAGAGACCCTGAGAGACAGTGGCCCTCAGTCTCAAAACCGGAGACCCAGCCTAGAAATCCAGGGACTGGAGGAGACAGACAGAAAGCATTGAGAGGGGAGAAGAGCAAAGTTCTGTGTGTGGGAAGCTCAGGGTTTACTTAAAGGGACAGAGCAGAAAATATCACTCACGGCCACTTGCCTGGAGCCCCGGGGGCAAAGAGGGCTGAGAGGACTGGCTTGTCTTCTACATGGAAAGTGGGGAGAGTGAAACAGACAGTGATGGGCAGAGGAATGACTGGGATGGCTTGAGAAGCTGACTCATCCAGTGCAGAGGTGGCCATAGCTGGGTGAGGGGTGGATCCCCCCACACAGCACAAGCATAAAGTGGTTCTGGGTACCCACCTCCAGAAAGCTCTCAAGCTCCAATCAGCACAAAAGACACAGCTGAAAGCAGGAAGTGGGGTGGAGGGGCAGTAACTCAGATCTCCAGGGAGAGGAGATCTGAGATACACTTCTCCCTACTGAAGCTAAGAATGAGACCTGTCCCCAGAAAGCAGCTGGAAGAACCGGCCTTCAGATTCTCAGAGGTCATACCCACTGTGTTCCTGGATAGTTTCAAATAAGCCCCCTGCTGAGATCAGTAAACAAGCCTACAACTGAGTTAAGTAAACTGAAAACAAACAAATCAAGACTTCAAAGCAGCTCTACTAGGTAAGGAGACCACAACTGGAACAAGCCTGCAAGCCACACACAGAAACAATGGGAAGACAGAGAAACTTAAGTCACATGAATCAACAAGACAAATCCCCAGAAAAAGATCTGGATGAAATGGAGGAAATCAAATTACCAGAGGCAGAGCATAAAATAATAATTGTTAGGATACTTAAGGATCTCAAAGCAACAATGGATGAACTTATTGAACACCTAAATAAAGAAATTGTAGGCATCAAAAAACACATGGAAATCATAAAGAAGAACCAAACAGAAACGACAAACACAATATCAGAAATGAAGACTACACTAGAAAGAATTAAAAGCCGATTGGATGAAACAGAGGATCGAATCAGTGACTTAGAGGACAAGATAAGCGAAAGCACAGAAGCAGAGCAGCAAAAAGAAAAAAGGATCAAAAGTCTGAGGAAACTCTGAGAGAGCTCTGTGACAACATGAAGAGAAACAATATCCACATAATAGGGGTTCCTGAAGGAGAAGAGAAAGAACAAGGGATAGAGAACCTGATTAAAGAAATTTTAGCTAAAATTTTTCCTAAATTGATGCAGGAAATAGTCAGACAGGTTCAAGAAGCAGAGAGAACCTCATTAAAAAAGAACCCAAAGAAACCCACACAAAGACACATCATAATGAAAATACCAAAGCTAATAGATAAAGAAAGAATACTAAAACTGTAAAAGAAAAACAGTTAATCACCTATAAAGGAACCCCCATAAGGATGACATCCAACTTTTTGACAGAAACACTTGAGGCCAGAAGGGAATGGCAAGAAATAGTCAAAGTAATGCAGAACAAGAACCTACAACCAAGATTTCTTTATCTAGCAAGGCTATCGTTTAAAATTGAAGAAGAAATAAAAAGCTTCACAGACAAAAAAAAAACTAAAGAAATTCATTACAACCAAACCAATGCTGCAAGAAATATTAAGAGACCTGCTGTAAACAGAATAAAGCAGTGGAAAAATTAATCTAGTAAAAGAGGAATGTAGATTTAAAGAAATAAATGGCAATAAATAACTACATATTAATAATAACCTTAAATGTAAACGGATTAAATGCTCCAATCTAAAGACATAGGGTAGCTTAATGAATAAGAAAACAGGACCTGTACATAAGCTGTCTACAAGAGACCCACCTCAAAACAGAAGATACACAATGACTGAAAGTAAAAGGATGGAAAGAAATATTTCATGAAAATGGAAATTAAAAAAAGCTGGGGTAGCAATACTTACATTTGACAAAATAGACTTTAAAACAAAGACTATAGTAAGGGATAAAGAAGTTCACTACATAATGATAAAAGGAGCAATCCAACAGGAAGAGATAACCATTATAAATATCCAGGCACCTAATATAGGAGCACCTAAATATATAAAGCAGACTTTGATGGACATAAAGGACTAGATCAATAGCAATACTATAATAGTAGGGGATTTCATTCACTAACATCAATGGATAGATCCTCAAGAAAGAAAATTAACAAAGAAACAACAGAATTAAGGGACACACTAGATCAACTGGATTTAATAGATATCATCCGAACCTTTCACCCTAAAGCAGCAGAATATACATTTTTCTCTAATGTGCATGATACATTCTCTAGGATTGACCACATATTAGGGCATAAAACGAATCTCAACAAATTTAAGAAGATTGAAATTATATCAAGCATCTTCTCTGATCACAATGGCATGGAACTAGAAATCAACTACAATAGAGAAACTGAAAAACACTCAAACACTTGGAGACTAAACAGCATGTTATTAAATAATGAATGGGTCAACAATGAGATCAAGGAAGACAAAAATGTCCTTGAAACAAATGAAAATGAACATACAACTCAAAATCTGTGGGACACAGCAAAAGCAGTCCTGAGAGGGAAGTTTATAACATTACAGGCATACATTAAGAAGTTAGAAAAAGCTCAAATAAACAACTTAATCCTGCAACTAAAAGAACTAGAAAAAGAACAGCAAGTAAAGCCTAGAGGAATTAGAAGGAAGGAAATAATAAAGATCAGAGCGGAAATAAATGACATAGAGACTAAAAAACAATGCAGAAGATCAATGAAACCAAGAACTGGTTCTTTGAAAAGGTAAACAAGATCAATGAACCTTTAACCAGACTCACCAAGAAAAAAAGAGAGAGGGCTCAAATAAATAAAATTAGAAATGAAAGTGGAGAAGTAACAACAGACACAGCAGAAATACAAAGGATTGTAAGAAAATACTGTGAAGAACTGTATGCCAAAAAATTAGACAACCTAAATGAAATGGACAAATTTCTTGAAAAATATAGTCTTTCAAAAATCAATCTAGCCTGACCAGGCGGTGGCGCAGTGGATAGAGCATCAGACTGGGATGTGGAAGACCCAGGTTCGAGACCCAGAGCACGCCAGCTTGAGCGCGGGACCATCTGGCTTGAGCAAAAAGCTCGCCAGCTTGGATCCAAGGTCACTGGCTCCAGCAAGGGGTTGCTAGGTCTTCTGAAGGCCCATGGTCAAGGCACATGTGAGAAAGCAATCAATGAACAACTATGGTGTTGCAACGGCAACGAAAAACTAATGATTGATGCTTCTCACCTTTCTTCGTTCCTGTCTGTCTGTCCCTATCTATCCCTCTCTCTGACTCTCTCTCTGTCCCTGTAAGAAGAAAAACAAACAAACAAACAAACAAAAATCAATCTGGAAGAATCACAAAATCTAAACCGATTATAACAAATGAGATCAAAACAGTTATGAAAATACTCCCAACAAACAACAGCCCTGGGCCAGATGGCCTCACAGGCGAATTCTACCAAACATTCAAAGAAGAACTAACTCCTAACCTTCTCAAGCTATTTAAAAAAATTCAAGAGGAAGGAAAACTTCCAAGCTCCTTTTATGAGGCAAACTTAATTCTGATTTCAAAACCAGCCAAAGACAATACAAAGAAAGAAAACAATAGGCCAGTATTTCTGATGAATTTAGATGCTCAAATTCTCAACAGAAACCGGATCCAGCAAAACATGAGAAAAATCATACATCATAATCAAGTGGGATTCTAGGGAGTCAAGGCTGGTACAATATTTGCAAGTCAATCAATGTGATTCATCACATAAACAAACGGAAGGAGAAAAACCACATGATAATCTCAATAGATGCAGAAATAGCATTTGATAAAATCCAGCACCCATTTATGATAAAAACTCTGAGCAAATTGGGAATATAGGGAACATACCTCAACATGATAAAGGCCATCTATGACAGACCCACAGCCAACATCATACTCAATGGGCAAAAGTTAAAAGCAATCCCCTTAAGATCAGGAACAAGGCAGGGGTGCCCTTTTTCACCACTGTTATTCAATGTAGTTCTGGAAGTCTTAGCCACAGCAATCAGTCAAGAAGAAGAAATAAAAGACATCCAAATTGGAAAAGAAGAAGTAAAACTGTCATTATTTGCTGATGATATGATACTGCATATAGAAAAGCCTAGTGTCGCATTTAAAACACTACTGGACCTGATAAATGAATTCAGCAAGGTGGCAGGATATAAAGTTAATACTCAGAAATCAGAGGCATTTTTATACACCAACAATGAACTGTCAGAAAGAGAAATTAAGGAAACAATCCCCTTCACTATTGCAACCAAAAAAATAAAGTACCTAGGATTAAATTTAACCAAGGAGGTTAAGGACTTGTACTCGGAAAATTATAAAACATTGATAAAAGAAATCAAGGAAGATACAAACAAGTGGAAGCATATACCATGTTCATGGATAGGAAGAATAAACATGATTAAAATGTCTATATTACCCAAAGCAATTTATAAATTGAATGCAATACCAATTAAAATACCAATGACGTACTTCAAAGATATAGAGCACATATTCCAAAAATTTATATGGAACCAAAAAAGAACACGAATAGCCTCAGCAATCTTGAAAAAGAAAAATAAAGTGGGAGGTATCACATTTCCTGATATCAAGTTATACTACCAGGCCACCGTACTCAAAACAGCTTGATACTGGCATAAGAACAGGCATATAGATCAATGGAACAGAACAGAGAACCCGGAAATAAACCCACAACTTTATGGAGAATTGATATTTAACAAAGGAGGTAATAGCATACAATGGAGTAAAGACAGCCTCTTTAACAAATGGTGTTTGGAAAATTGAACAGGTACCTGCAAAAAAATGAAACTAGACCACCAACTTACACCATTCACAAAAATAAACTAAAAATGGATAAAAGATTTAAATGTAAGTTGTGAAACCAGAAACATCTTAGAAGAAAACATAGGTAGTAAGCTCTCCGAAATAAGTCGCAGCAATATATTTGCTGATTTATCTTCATGGGAAAGTGCAATAAAAGACAGGATAAACAAATGGGACTGTATCAAACTAAAAAGCTTTTGCACAGCTAAAGACAAAATGAACAAAATAAGAACACAAACCACACAATGAGAGAACATATTTGACAATACGTCTGGTAAGGGGTTAATAACCAAAATATATAAAGAACTTGTAAAAGTCAACACCAGGAAGACAAACTATCCAATCAGAAAATGGGCAAAGGAAATGAATAGACATTTCTCCAAAGAGGACATACAGATGGCCAATAGGTAGATGAAAAAATTCTCAACATCACTAATCATTAAAGAAATGCAAATAAAAACCACAATGAGATATCACCTCACACCAGTCAGAATGGCACTCATCAGCAAAACAACACAGAATAAGTGCTGGCGAGGATGTGGAGAAAAGGGAACCCTCCTGCACTGCTGGTGGGAATGCAGAATGGTGCAACCATTGTGGAAAACAGTATGGAGATTCCTCAAAAAATTACAAATCGAACTGCCTTTTGACCCAGCCATTCTACTTTTAGGAATATATCCCAAGCACACCACATCAATAATTCAAAAGGAGAAATGCACCCCCATGTTTATGGCAGCATTATTTACAATAGCCAAGATCTGGAAACAGCTCAAGTATCCCTCAGTGAACAAGTAGATTAAAAAGCAATGGTACGTATACATATTAGAATACTATAGAGCCATGAAAAAGAAGAAAATATTACTTTTTGCGACAAAATGGATGGACCTGGAAACTATTATGCTAAGTGAAATAAGCCAGGCAGAGAAAGAAAAATATCATATGACCTCACTAATTTGAGGAATCCAATGAACAATGTGAACTGAGGAACAGAATAGAGACAGAGGAAAGATCAAAAGATTCAGAGGGAAAGCGGACAGAGGAAAAGGGGATGATAGGATGGGATGAGAGTAGAAAAGCAAATCCTGGAGGGAAGGGAGGAGGGCATTACAGGGAGGGCGACAGGGGGGATGTACTGGGGAACATGGGGGAGAGGAGGATGTATTCGGGGGGGACACTTGAATCTATGTAAACACAATAAATTAAAATAAAAAACAAACAAACAAACAAAAAACTAAGTTAGCCGACAGAAAAATTTTAAAAGCAATTTTAGGAAATTTTCTTAAGCATTATTTAAATGCATATTTTTCTTAGTTTTATAACCTTTTATATAATATACCCATGACTTTACATTAATATTGTATCCCACTTTCCCTTGAGAGGAGTGGAACTCCTGTTAGTATATTTTTACTCTTTGAATAGAGAATTAGCATCTTTATCATGAAGCAAGAATTTATCATTCAACTTTGGTATCATTTATACAAGCTGAGGATGGACAGTTACTTAATCACTAAACCCTGATGTGGTTTATTTTAAAGTTGGATAGTTTTGTCTTCCTGCATCATTAAATCAGTAAAGAATAGCTGAATTTCTAATCCAAGGAAGTTACAACTTTGTTAAATGGTAGTGGACGTGTTGCTTTATGTTTGAGATTTTCTCCTAGTTACATTTGAGGTAGGTATAGTTCTGCATACAGAGCGGGAGTTTGGTAAATATTTGTGTAATTTCATTAAACTGAAAGTCTGTTTAGTCATTTGATTCCTTTTTTCTTGGTAGAAAATTCAAAGTCAATATTTGGGAAATTCAAATATATGATAAGCTATGAAATTACTGTGCTTGTGTCTGCTTCATTATGTTGAAGGTAATGAATCCATTCTGCTGGGCAGAGATACAGTACCTTGGCCAAATGGTACCCAGAGGTTTGTTCTCATGACTTGGAGACTGGCCAGGTGTTTAAGGCACAATTAGTTCTCTTGTTGAAAACACTTGTAAGTCACCTTTAATTATCTATCTGTGGTTATGTTAAATTATGGAAAGGAACTTCAGCCTTTTCTTTCTCTCCTCCCTCCTTCACCCCTTTCCCCATTGCAGCACCTGTACAATAAGGTATTTGGTCATATTCTCTCCCTCTCTCTTTTTAAATAAGGCTTTTCTTAAACATCTGAAATTTAAAAGAAATATTTTTTCTAATATGTTTTCATGCTTCATATGGGATCAAGCTGAGTTTGTGATAAAGGCACGTGTGTGTGTGTGTGTGTGTGTGTGTGTGTGTGCGCGCGCGCGCACGCTGATACTAGGCGTATTGGAACCAGATTCCTCAACAGCAGGTTACCATTTGATCTTCACTTTTCTGCTCTACTGCTGGGATGGTGGTCTTTACCCAAAGACATGTTCATCATGAAAGTAACTGCGTAAGCCCTGAGAAATCACACTTAGAAGCGTTAGCAGTTACGGTTGACTACAAGTTGAAATTTCTGGGCCTTGGGGAGAAGAGAAAGAAAAAGATCAAGGTGTGTTAAGAGGGGAATGGAATCAGATGGGACCCTATTTATAAATGGGTAAGGTAAATGGCTCAATAAATGCTTCTTTACTTGGATCATTCTGTCAGAAGTTGTACATTTGGGAATTCAATTTTTAAAAGAGGTTTGATTACTTTTGGTTCTTCTGGAGAGCCTTTTAACTAATGAATGCCTCACACCTTAGCACACCCACCAGTAATTGCTGTGCAGAAAGTCTTTTGAGCCTGGAGATTTCTGGGATCCAGAAAGGATTAGCCTGGCTTGTCGGTGAGAATGCTGGGTATTAAAACGTAAGTAAGTTTTTTCTATTTTGTTGTTTTTCTAACCTTAGCCCTAGGAAAGTCTGAGGGAATTCTTCATAGTTTCATCCATAGCATGATAAGGTTCACCAACAGGGAGAAGTGGCTTCTGACAAACAGGCCATCATAGAAGTTGGGGTAACAGGATGAAAGTAGTTATGAGTACTGGAATTAGCCATCATAGGTTAAAACAAAGGTTCTAACATTTCACAGATTTAAGGGACCATGAACTGTTGTGTTCAGCCATCACCTGCTGTGTTATGGAGGGGTTGCCTTTACTGCTGCTCTTACTCACCCCACTTGCCCAGCCAAATAAGGGGAGAACTGGGAGTGAAGACGTAGCTTTGGAAAGGGGTTATGGTTCCTGAAGAGAGCCTGTTTCTCTTACTTTTCTCTTTGTGGGGGCAAGAGCTCACAGCTTTTTTCTGAGGTTGAGAGATAAAGGGCTCACAAGAATCATGTGTAATGATTGGGCAGGTACTGGTGGTAGTAGCATCCAGTAGTCACCTCCCTGTGAAGTTTCCCTGTGAGTTGGGACTGATGCTCATCTCGTCTCTGGAAGGTACTGAGTTACTGGACCATCAGAGCCCCTGATGCCATCCTAAGTGTGGCTAAAGGGGACTCTATAGAAGATGGCCAGTCATCTTGCTGATGACCCATCCAAAGAGGCCATTTGAGCAGAGAGACTTTAGTAACAAAGGGCTGGGGCAGAGGCTGGGTAAAGAATGGGAGGAAGAGGTCAGTGTCCAAGTTGGAAATCTAACACTGATATGACACATGTGCAGGAGAAAGGGCACTGTGCAGAGCTCCACAGAGTCAGTATTTGAATGTCTGACTCACGGAGAGATCCAGTGGTCAGTTTGGTGTTAGCTTGAGGAGCACAGAAAACCACCTGAGAGAGGCAGGCAACATCCCTACTGGGCCACCTATAGGGAGACGTTGGCTTCTCCTATCCCCCTTTTAGCCCAACCTTAAAAGGGAAGTGCAGGAGGAAGGAAAAAGGGAGAAGTTGGTTGAGTAGGACCAGCCCTAACTCCAACCACTACAACCACCATCCTAGCTTGTCTTCGGGGATATAGGGTAGAAAGAGGACCTTGAGTTGAATGTAAAATTAAAGTTATAAAGAGAATAGGACTGAGTCTTTAAGGACTTGAAAGATCCCTTCCAATAACTGAAAGATACTAAAACATTATGGAATATGAGTGATCTATTGGTAATAATTGGAGTATCTAGGGGTCAAGGGGATCCGAGGTGGAATAGATGGGAGGGAGATGTTATGGGAAAAGTACAACTCAAATGTTTATACTTCAACAGCTTGAGACTGCTTAATTATATTATTGTAGAATTGAAGAACTTAGAGATCAATTTCTAATTCTACACCTTCATTCACTAAGCATGGCTGTTCAGCGTCTCCCCTATTCTTCCAGGGTGCCATTAGAGAGATTGTTTATGATACCATGGATAAATAATAGAGGGTTTTTTTTTTAAGATTTCATGATATAGAATAGAACATGGTCAAGATCCTACAGCTTGAAAAGACATAGCTATTATTATCATTATAACCTTACAGATGAGAAAGCCAGGGCTCTGAGAGGTATGGAAACTTGTTCCAGGTCTCACAGCTATTAAGTATGTATGTGGATGGTAGGGTGGTAGTGGGAGTGGGTGTGGGGAGGACAGAATTTTTTCTTCCTGTTTTATTTATCCCCCCAAACTGCAGCCCCCAGTATCCCAAATTTCCAAAACACAAACAATGACTTAAAAATATATTAAGCTGCCTGATCAGATGGTTGCACAGTGGATAGAGCATTGGACTGGGACATAGAGGACCCGAGTTCAAAGCTAGAGGTCACAGGCTTGAGTGCTTGCTCATCCGGATTCAGTACAGGCTCACCAGCTTGACTTGGGGTTCACTGGCTTAAGTGTAGGACCATAGACATGACCCCATGGTTGCTTGCTGGAGCCCAAAGTTTACTGGCTTGAGTCCCAAGGTCTCTAGCTTGAACAAGAGGTCACTCACTCTGCTGTAGCTTCCTCCACCCACCAAAGTGCTTATGAGATAGAAATCAATGAACAACTAAGGTGCTGCAATGAAGAATTGATGCTTCTTATCTCTCTCCCTTCCTGTCTGTCCCTCTTTCTGACTCTCTCTCTGTTTCTGTCAAAAAAAAAAAAATTAATCTGGTTGGAATGGAGCCAGGTAGAAAACAAAGTTAAGGTCATTCAACCTTGCATTGTTCAAGAATAAAAGCAACAACCATTTATTGAGTTAGGTGCCCATACATAATTTTCTTTAAGTTGGAAGTTGGAGGGATCTCAGACACAACAATAGATCTGAGGTGATTGTGTTGGTACACCTCCTAGATTGGAGGTTTAGGTTTCATACTCTTTGAAATCTGCATGTTAGAAATCTTAAATGTTAGTTTCCTATTGCTGCTATAACAAATTACCACAAACTTAATGTCTTCAGACAAATTTTTTTATCTCATGGTTCCAGAGGTCTGAAGTCTAAAATGTATCTCACTGAGCTAATGTCGAGCTATTTGCAGGGCTATGTACCTTTTTAAAAGTTCTAGGGGAAAATCTATTTTCTTGCCCTTTTAGCTTCTAGAATCTGCCTGCACTAATCATGGCCCCTTCATGTTCAGAATCAGCAATTGCTGATGGAGTCTTTCACATCACACCACCTTAACTTTTATTTTTCTATTCTGTACCATTCTAACTCACCTATCTTCCTCTTCCATGTTTTAAGGGTCCTTGTGATTTTATTGGGCTCACCTAAGTAATCCATGTAATCTCTCTATTTTAAAATCAGTTGACTAGCAATCTTAATTCCATCTGTAATCTTAATTCCCTTTGCCACAGAACCTAATATATTCATAGTTCTGGGTAATAGGACATACAAATCTTTGAGGGTCATTATTTTATCACATCCTAGTTTTAGATTTAGGTTATTTTATAGTGATTAGTTATTTTCCAATTACAGATGAATTTTAATTTATTCTTTAAATGAAAATATAATTTGTGAACAAATATAAAAAGTCTACTTAGTTATGATTTAGTATTTTGATAGTAGTTTTAAAGAAGAACAATTAATTAATGGATTTTAGGAACATACTATTTCTAGCTGCATCTGCAATCCTTACATGATATAATTTTTATACTTTAATGCAGGGGTCCCAAACTACGGCCCACAGGCCGCATGCGGCCCCCTGAGGCCATTTATCTGGCTTCCGCGGCACTTCCCGAAGGAGTACCTCTTTCATTGGTGGTCAGTGAGAGGAGCACAGGATACATCCGCACCCATAGTTCCCATTAAAATACTGGTCAGTTTGTTGATTTAAATTTACTTGTTTTTTATTTTAAATACTATATATGTTCCCGTTTTGGTTTTTTACTTTAAAATAAGATTTGTTCATAGTTTTTTTATAGTTCGGCCCTCCAACGGTCTGAGGGACAGTGAACTGGCCCCCTGTGTAAAAGTTTGGGGACCCCTGCTTTAATGTATAGAACTTTAAAAGATAATTGAACTGAAGGGATCTTCATAGTTTACCTCATAATAGTTGAGTCCACCTCTTTATAGATTTGAAAACTGAGACTTAGAGAGGTTATTGGCTTTCTCAAATCATAAAGCAAATTGGTGGAGAACTGGTACAAATATCTTCCAACTTTTTATGACCTTATAAAATTTAAAAATAAGGGATTCAGATGTCTGTATTTCATTCTTAATATACCCTTCACAAGAATGGAAGGACAATTTTCAGGTTCTTACAACATTCTTGTGTGTTTGATTTGCCTCTGAGTAGAGTATACTTCTGAAAACTGGGAAAATTGAGTCAACTCTATATTTGGGCAGATATTCACTTCTAGCCTCACTGTTAAAAGCATAAGACTTCATAAATCATAATTGGAAAAGAGGGATGATGTTCCAGACAGGGGAAGATTGTCTATGGTTAAAAGTGTGGGTAGTTTTGTTTGGAATGAGTCTTAATTTTATTTTATTTTTCCTTAAGAGGTATTTTGATGAATCCTGGTAACTAGTGTGTAAACTTAACTTTTGTTTTACCCCTTTTCAACTTTATTGAATGTCTCATTAGGAGAGTCATATTGTAGAAGCTACACATAAAACCCATCCATACACAAAACACACACTTACCTGGGCCTCAGGTCCTTATTGTGTTCCTCTATGTATTGTCAGTGTAAGGTATTTTCCAGCCTGTAATGCAATGTGGGATGTTAAAA
Source organism: Rhynchonycteris naso (assembly GCA_037038555.1). Classification (NCBI taxonomy): domain Eukaryota; kingdom Metazoa; phylum Chordata; class Mammalia; order Chiroptera; family Emballonuridae; genus Rhynchonycteris; species Rhynchonycteris naso. The sequence goes on along the minus strand of CM072997.1, from coordinate 36,322,012 downwards.
TAAGAATAAAGCCATTAGTTTCCTCAATGCTTTGTATATTAAAGAGTAATTTCCATGCAAACACACATCAGAGAGAACCAACTTCTATCTGGTTTCATGGATATTAAGACCAGAAATACAATGTTTTCCATTGAATGAAGCCTGTAAAAAGCCAAAGGAGAAAGACAAGTACTTTTTCCACTGACACTGGGATCAGCTAAGGATGTAGTGGGTTTAGTGGCATTAAATATGACTTAAGTCTTTCTCAACTCTTATTCCTGGTTTAATTTTTGTTTTTTAGTTTTTACAGTTGAAAATGCCTTGAACATTTTAAAGACCAAGTAGATGACTAAGGTAGATTATTTGTCTTATTTCTATAAGGATCTTGGAGCTTTTGACCCTCAAGGGAGACTGTCTTTGTAGTTTTCTTCAAGTACTGTTTTTCTTCTGTTATTTGGTTTTTTTCCTTCATAAATTATTCTGTTTCCAACTTTCAAAAGTGTACTTTTTTTCCTTTTCTCAGGATTGATTTGGCTCTTTGGGGTCTTTTGTAGAGGTTGTGGAGAAAAAGGAACCCTCATTCATTGCTGGTGTGAATGTAAACTGGTACAGCCACTACCTCTCTTCTGGGTATCTACCCCCCAAATTTAAAAACATTTATTTGCAAAGATATATGCATCTCTGTGTCCATTTCAGCATTATTCACAGAGTCCAAGACGTGGAAACAACTGAAGTGTCCTTCGATAGTTGTTGGATAAAGAAGATGTGGGACATATATATGATAGAATACTACTCAGCCATAAGAAAAGATGATATACTGCCATTTGTGATACCATGGGTGGATCTTGAGAATATCATGCTAAGCAAAATAAGTCAGATAGAAAAAAGTGAGAACCATATGGTTTCATCACATGTGGGATACAAAACTTAAAGCAATAAATGAACAAACAGGACAAACAACAAAAAACCCCATCACAGATGCAGACAGTAATCTGGTGGTTACGAGAAATAAAAGGAGGCGGAAAGGTAGTGAAGGGTAAAGGAGGCTAAGTTTATGGTGACCGAAGGAAATTTGATTTTGGGTGGTCATAGGATTATACACTTGAAACCTATATAACTTTATTAATCAATGTCACCCCAACAAATTTGATAAAAATAATTTTAAAAAGGAAAAAATAAATGTAAAAATTTTTAATGGAAATATTTTTACATTTTTAAAATTAAATATTCAAAATTATCTATTAAAATTAAAAGCAAATACAAATTATATTTCATTATTATTAAACTTTTAAATAAAATTTAAGCAAAGCTAAAAAAGAAAAAGTGTACTACTGGTGTTATTACCCAGCATTGAAAGTATTGTTTGCTTAGATGGTTGTCTTGATTTACCTCAGAGTTTAAAATTTTACCACAAGATCTTTATTAAAGGTGAAATTTAGGACAATATTTATAAATGAATCTCTGAGGTTTTGAAGTGAGGAAGTGTGCTTTTAATATTTAAAAATGCTTGCATTTTTAAAGAAGCTAAGTTGCTCTAACAAAGACATCCCAACATATGTCACTTAAGGTAGAAATTTATTTCTCTAATAAGTCACTTTCCACCAGTAGGCAGGTAATTCCAAGTCAGATAAGTGGCTCTGCTCCATAAAGTAATTCAGGGATCTAGGTTTCTTTTGTCTTCTTTTTGGGCCACTCTTGGTTTGTCCCTTTGATTAAACTGGCCAACTATGTCCATATCCCCCATCTAGGCCATAGGAAGGGGGGTCACTTATATTCTATTGGCCCATTATTAATATGGCCATACTCACCTGTAAAAGGCTGGGAAATATAGTCTCTGCCTAGGTGGCCATGTGCTCAGCTTGAAGTTTAGGAGATTCTCACTAGTAAAATGAAGAAGAGGAGACTAAATTTCTTAAGGTTAAAAGAATTAGTCATGACTGTTCTTGGAGAAAGAATCAAAGTGTTTTGTGATATGAGGGGGTCAAACATAACTCTAATATGTTTTGGGGCTCACTTTGTTTGATCTAGTTAGGGCAGCTGACAAGAACATGACTCATGTGCTATTGAACATGTTCCTAGATGAAACAACTCCTATTTCAATACATGTTTGAACTTCAAAATTACGCTTCACAGACATGGGCAGCACTTTTTATCCTGATTCACAAATGAATACCATATGTGAATTATTAAGAAACCTCAAACAAGAACAATACAGCATGTCTTGAGTAACTGTTGTATGCCACACACTTAAAGAATCTGTGAGACTATCTTAGGTGAGCCTTTGATGGTTGTTGGGTGCAGTTTACCTTACTAAGAGCCCAAGTAGATGTGTGGAAATTGACCTCCAGTCAGCAGGGAGCTCCCTCTTTCTTACAAGGGAGCCAATCCATTTTCAGGTTGCTTTTGTTGTATGGAAACATCCTTATACTGAACCGAAATAAAATTTTCTCTAATGCATCCCCTAGTCAGTCTGATTTCTACCTCGGAGCTAGAAAGAGTAAGTTTATGTAGTCATGTGACAACTCTTGACATATTTGAAGGAAGTTTATATGGATGTCTTTACCCATTATCCTACCTCAATAATAACTTCTGGGATTTATTCAGTGCTTACTGTTTTCCAGACACTGTTCTGAGCACTTTACATGTATTGACTCATATATAATTTTTACTAGGCTTAAGAAGTAGGGACTCCCAACCCCATTTCATAGATGAGGAAACTGAGGCACAAACAGGTTATATAACTTGCCCAAATTCACACAATAAGTGGGATGTTCTGATTTGTCAGTGTTTACTTAAAATGTTGTTCCTAGACCACAACACTGGTTGCTATGCTAGTTGCACTGGGATCCATCGTAGTGGACTACCTCCCTTTCCTGGATGCTATATTTCTATGAATAGAATCATCAAGGGAATTTTATTTCTGGGGGAAAAAACATGTTCCATTGACAGCAGCTCACCTAGATGTCTTTGTATTCCAGAGGCTGTGCTCCTGAATTTAAGAGGATTTGATGGGTTGACTAAAGGCAGACTTGATGTGGCAGCTGCATCCAATTTAATATGATATCAAAGCTGTTTCACCTTGCTTTTACTTTATTAAACATTTTTAATTAAAAATTTCAATTTATTGTGTTAATGTGTGGCACTTTTTTATCTTTTTAAAATTTTGTTTAGAAAGTTAAATTTAACAGGGTGACATTGATCAATAAGAGTACATAGGTTTCAGGTAAACATTTCTATGGTACCCATCACCCAAAGTCAAATCATTTTCCATCACCTTACATTTGTCTTTCTTTACACCCTTCTCCTGACCCCCTTCCCCTGTCCTTTCCCCTATAACTCCTCCCCTGGTAACCACTTTTATTTGTGTCCATGAGTCTCAGTTTTATATCCCACCTATGTGTGAAATCATACAGTTTTTAGCTTTTTCTGACTTACTTATTTCACCCAGTATAATATTCTTAAGGACTATCCATGTTGTTGTAATGTCACTATGTCATCATTTCTTATGGCTGAGTAGTATTCTATTGAATATATGTACCACATCTTCTTTATCCAGTCATCTATTGAAGGGCTTTTTGGTTGTTTCCATGTCTTGTCCACAGTGAACAATGCTGCAATAAACATGGGGCTGTGTGTGTCTTTATGTACCAATGTTTTTGACTTTTGGGGGTAGATACCCAGTAGAGGGCTTACTGAGTCGTGTGGTAGCTCTATTTGTAATTGTTTGAGGAATCACCATACTTTCTTTCATAATGGCTGTATTAATTTTCATGTCCTTTTTTTAAATAGGAAAGTAATTGGTAAAAACAAAACAAAACAAACAAACAAACAAAACAAACAAAGCAAAACAATTGTGCCTGGCTTTGAGTGGCACAGTGGATGGAGCCTTGATCTGAGTGCTGGGTTGTCAGTTCAAAACCCTGAGTTTGCCTGGTCAGTGCACATATGACAAGCACCATTGAACTACTAGGGCAGTGGTTCTTAACCTGAGTTCTATCGAACCTTAGGGGTTCGATGAGTCGGTCTCAGGGATTCGGAGAAGCTTCTGCTGTGGAGGCCAGAATAAAGTAATACCGTAATTTGTTGTGAGTTCATGCACTTTGTTGGTTTTGTTCTTTGAGCAAGGTGATGTTCATGCATGGCTCATTTTGTGCACCAGTTAAAAAAACATATACCTATGTCTTGAATTTGGAAAAAAAATCATATTTTATTTATCACTAAAGAAGGGTTCGGTGAATGCGCATATAAAACTGGTGGGTTCGGTAACTCAAAAAAGGTTAAGAACCACTGTACTAGGGTGAAGCAACTGTGAGTTGAAACTTCTTGTTCCCCCTGCCCCTCTCTCTCCTCTCTCTGTAAAATCAATAAATAAACACTCCAAACAAACCAGCAGTTAAAAAAATATCTTAATGGCTATTTGAGACAATGGAGAAAAGTTAAGGATTAAAGAATGGCTAGAAGTTTTTAGAAGTAGGTACAAAGTCCAGGAAGTAATGTAATACTGCCATTAAAGGGTTGGGCCTTAGAATTTGAATCCTGATTCTGTTTATTAGCTATGTGACATCAGGCAGGTTACTTAGTCTTTTGACCTTCAGCTTCATTCTTCATTGTAGTAGCACAACCATTCATAGGATGGTTAGGAGGATTAGATGAGAGAATTCCTGTAGAATGCTTAGCTAAGTAATTGGCACATAGTAGATAGCCAATAATGTTAGTTATTATATTTGGAAATGAAAACAATATTGTTTGAGACTAGTGTTTAAGTCAGAATTACCAGGACTTTTTAGACACATAAAGGAATCTGTAAATAAAAATAATTCTTAAGATTTTGATCCTGGAGTTCTTTGAATAGAGTGGTATCTTTGAGTCCTGGAGTAAAACCTGTGTATAACCTTATTGGGAGCGGGGAGGTCCCCTTTCTAAAGCAATGGGGACTCCAGTGTCTCTGCTCACAGTCCTTGGAGTTTTAGAGATTGCTAATTACTGTGTTTTTTTTGTCTGGCTTCTTGCAGCATTACAAAGAAGAATGCACAGAAATCTTGATTTTAGCTGATATTGTCAGTAGTTATTACAGAAATATAAAGCTCCCCATCCGTCCCTATAAAAGATCTGTAAACTAATCAGCAGTATTTGTAATTGTCCTCTTTGTTGCTTCTTGATAAATAATTGTACAGGATTTGCTAGAGGGTCAAGTTTGTGCAAAGACGGTTTTCAACTTCTTCAAATTCTAGAGTAAAATAATGAGCTATGTAAATTTTAGCCTAGCTCCATTTAGTTTAGCAAGTGATTTCTAAGTAACTGCATTTGACACAGTACTATGTACTTGGTTTTGATTGTTCTCTTGTTTAAAATCTCATTTTAATGAAAGTGTATAATAAGACTCTTTTTTTTCTGCTTCAAGTTGGTTAAAATTTTAGAAAAAGCCCCCATAACACCCACTTTGACACTAACTCAGTCTTAGGGATACCTAGGACTTGGTAAAGGCATTTATTAGAAATAGCTTCCTCATTAGTGTAGCTGAACTGATTTCACCTTACAATTAAACTAAATCTTTTTTTTTTTTAATCAAACAAAAGCTCTCTCATAGCTAATTACTTAAGACTCCTTACTTTCCTCCTGAAATCAGGTTCATTGTGGGAAACATTGTGACTATATACAAAAGATGAATGAAAAATTCACTATTTAAAAAGCCAGTCTGATTCAGACTCAGGATTTCTGTGTTTAGGTTTCTGTTTTCCTATTAGATTATAACTTCCTTAAAAAGCAAGAATTCTTTCAAATTGTTTGGTTTGTGGGACCACAGAAGGAGAGAGTATAATGCTTTGTAAGGATAGGGGCCTTAAATACTTAATGACCGATCTTTAAAAAAAATTTTTTTTTATTTAATTAATTGTGTTTACATAGATCTAGGGTCACCCCAAATGCATCCCCCCTTCCCCCATATTCCCCTCAACATCTCCTTTGTCCTCCTCCCTACAGCGCCCTCCCCCCTTCCCTTCAGGTTTATCCCATCCTATCATCCCCTTTCCCTCTGTCCTCTTTTCTTCTGGTCCCTTTGATCCCCCCTCTGTCTCAATTCCATTCATCAGTTCTCATTGTTCCTTGGATTTCTCAAATGAGTGAGGTCATATGATATTTTTCTTTCTCTGCCTGGCTTACTTCACTCAACATAATAGTTTCGAGATCCCTCCGTATTGTTGCAAAAGGTAATATTTCCTTCTTTTTTATAGCCCCATAGTATTCCATTGTATATATGTACCACTGCTTTTTAATCCACTCATCTACTGACGGACACTTGGGCTGTTTCCAGATCTTCGCTATTGTGAACAATGCTACCATAAACATAAGGGTGCATTTCTTTTTTTCAGTCGGTGATATGGTGTCCTTGGGATATATTCCTATAAGTGGGATGGCTGGGTCAAAGGGCAGTTCCATTTCTAATTTTTTAAGGAATCTCCATACTGTTTTCCTCAGTGGCTGCACCAGTCTGCATTCCCACCAGCAGTGCAGGAGGGTTCCCTTTTCTCCACATCCTCACCAGCACCTATTGTGTGTTGTTTTGTTAATGAGTGCCAATCTGACTGGTGTGAGGTGGTATCTCATTGTGGTTTTAATTTGCATTTCTCTAATGATTAGTGATGTTGAACATTTTTTCATCTGTCTATTGGCCATCTGTATGTCCTCTTTGGAGAAGTCTCTATTCATCTTAATGACCAATCTTAAAATAAATCCTTGAAATTAAAGAAAGAAGAGAACCATAAAATTGGCAAGTATTACTCAATTTATTATGAGTTAGTATGGTTAAAGGGCAATGCTGTGTATTTTGTTTGCATCCTTTTTGACCAAGGCTGCTGAGACTCTGAGGAGCCTCCTCTGGTCTTCTGTCTTAGAAGGGTCTTATGGGTAAAGTGAAAGCTGGTGGATGGAAAAGGATGTAATATTTTCTGTCTCGTTCTAAGGGAAATCATATTAGATTTAAACATAGCTTTCTTTACTATTATTATTATTATTTTTGGTATGTTTTTTAAATTGAGATATAGCTGACACAAAACATTCTATTGATCAGGTATACAGTATAATGATTCAATATTTGTATATATTGCAAACTAATCACCATAGAAAGTGACACATAGTTTGAATTTTATCACCACACACAATTACAAGTTTTTTTATAGCTTGTGAGAACTTTTGAAATACACTCTTTTAGCAACTTTGACATATACACGACAGTATTTTTAACTATGATCACCATGCTGTATGTTAAATCCTCAGGACTCACTCACTTATTTTATAACTGCGAATTTGCACCTTTTGACAACTTACACCTGTTTTGCCTACTTAACAGTGATGTGTAATCTTTTGAGCTTGGTGTGTCAAAATTCGCCAAAAAACTGAGTGTAACTCGGGTGGTGTGTCACTTAGAGAAAAACGGCCTAACCGGAAGTCCCAGAACTAGACGCTCTGTGCTGGAGTTCTGTTGTTTTGGCCTACAGACCTCTGGCACAGAGTGTCTACACTACAGCAAATGTTTTATCCTCGGCTACTGCACCTGGCCGTGCAGGAGCTGAGGATGAAATGTCCTTCTCGGCATGTGGCCCCATACTTCTCTGGTATGCGGCCGGGTGTCTTCGAAAATGGCTACTGACATGCGTGTCATAGGCTTGCCATCACGGGCTTACTACATACCCCTGCCTCTGGCAACTATCAATTAAAAAAAATTTTTTTTAGATTCCACATATAAGTGAGATCATATAGTATATATCTTTCTTTGTCTGACTTATCTCATTTAGCATAATGTCCTTTAGGTCCCTTCATCTTGTTGTGACACATACTTTATTCTTGTATACTTTTAAAAAATGAATTATTGTATTATTTTCCATATGAAATAACTGTAAACCTACTTCTGCCCCACTCTGTGTGTATTTATAACATTTTCTTTATTCCCTCATTTACCCATGGACACTCAGGTTGTTTTCATATCTTGGCTACAATAAACAATCATGCAATGGACATAGGGGTGAAGATGTTTTTTGAGTTAGTGGTCTTGTTTCCTTTGGATAAATACTCAGAAGTGAAATTGCTGGATCCACAGCTTCCTTTATTAAGACAACCTAAAAGAATTGCAATTTTGGCTATAATACTTGTTAAAAAGCAATCATGCATTTAACCTGAAGGGTTGTACTAAGAACTGGAGATAATATATTACTCCTGAACGACAATGACAATGGGCCTAATCCACCCTCCCTCCTTTCCCCAGTAAACTTAGGTGAGGAGCCAATGTTCCTGGACGTTTAAAGACTGTAGGCCTTTTTAATAGAACATATAGATAATTTTCTAAGCTTATCAGCTGTAACCTTGATTTCAATAAGGAACTGTGGTATACAGTGCTCTTTGTTTATTCTTTATTAGTCGCATCTCACAAACTCTAAAGAGAGGGAACACATTTTAACCGTTTTGTGTCCTCTATAGTTCCTACTAAGTGTTAGGCATGTACTTGACTTACTTCTCTCCCCAAAGTAAATCAGGATGGCTTTTCTCTTCCATATTCCTGAAAGGACCTTTGACCTGAGTTAATGCGATCTACCATTGCTAGTTTCACTTTAGTTAACAGGAACTTAAATTTGGCTAGGGAAGAAGACACAGACTTGAGAATTAGATCTGGGATTCTAGAATCTCAGCTTTGCTACTTACTAACTCGGTGGTTCTTAACCTTTTTTGAGGTACCGAACCCACCAGTTTCATATGCGCATTCACCGAACCCTTCTTTAGTGATAAATAAAATATGATTTTTTTTCCAAGTCTAAGACATAGGTATATGTTTTTTTACTGGTGCACAAAATGAGCCGTGCATGAACGTCACCTTGCTCAAAGAACAAAACCAACAAAGTGTATGAACTCACAACAAATTACAGTATTACTTTATTCTGGCCTCTGTGGCAGAGGCTTCTCTGAACCCCTGAGACCGACTCATCAAACTCCTAGGGTTAGATAGAACCCAAGTTAAGAACCACTGCTTTAGGGAGAAGCTGACTAAAAAGATCTGAACTATAGTAGCAATAGTGGAGATGATGATAGCATTCTAAAAAGGCAGGTTGTAAACCCCTCACTAGAAAACTCATTCAGACCTCTGAGGATAGAGGTCCAGGAATGTGGATCTGTGTAATTGGGGACTGGAGACAGTCTAAGTCAGTGGTTCTTAACCTTTTTTGAGGTACCAAACCCACCAGTTTCATATGCGCATTCACCGAACCCTTCTTTAGTGATAAATAAAATATGATATTTTTTTTCCAAATTCAAGACATAGGTATATGTTTTTTTACTGGTGCACACAAAATGAACCGTGCATGAACATCACCTTGCTCAAAGAACAAAACCAACAAAGTGCATGAACTCACAACAAATTATGGTATTACTTTATTCTGGCCTCTGTGGCAGAGGCTTCTCCGAACCCCTGAGACCGACTCATCGAACCCCTAGCATTCGATAGAACCCAGGTTAAGAACCACTGTAATAACTGTATGATCATGAGCAAGTTTTTAAATTTTTCTGAGCCAGAGTTTCTTCATTGGAATTATGATGCCTGTCCTGCAAGTTTGCCATAGATGTGGAGGTGAGGAATACAATATATCCATGTAGATATTTTAAAGATATACTATATTTTAGGCTGTGTACCTAAAAAAGAGAGGATACGACAACCCATTGAAGTAGCAACTCCTCCAATAAAAGTATTGGGTAGTAATGGCAAATATATAATTCTACAAAAATTTTTATGATACAGTTGTTATATTTTCTTAGCAGCTATGGTCAATATTTTTCTTCTGGTGGCTTTTAACTCAACCTCAAAACTGTATAATAATGTTAAAAGAAGCGGTTCTATCATCTGCCACCATCTCTTAAACCATTTATGACATTCAGTCAGATTATCCTTCTGTTATTTTAAATTGCCTTGCCCACAATCACTAATATTAATGTGTGTGAATATGGGCCATATCTGGCATCTGAGCCCTGTCATCTATGTACACCTCATTCTGTGAGATCCAACTAACATAAAAACAATGTTAATTCTTTAGATAATTATATATAAAGGAATTTCTTAGTTATGACAGATTTTGACTCAAATATTAAAAATTGAGTTGATATATAATAATATATATGTCAGAGTGAGGAAGAACATGGGTCTTGTGTCTCATTATTTAATGTTTCATATTATTAAATCTTTAAATATATTCTTAATATCTGCTGTGGAGCCAAAGCCATTGAAATTTGACTCTACTAACAGCCTTTTTGGAAATGCTGTTCAAGTTTTTTTCATGCTATATAGTACATTTGGCAAAGTTACTTTTAAATGTTTTTATTTTATTTTATTTTATTCATTTTAGAGAGGAGACACAGAGTGAGAGAGAGAGAGAGAGAGAGAGAGAGAGAGAGAGAAAGAGAAAAAGGGGGGAGGAGCTGGAAGCATCAACTCCCATATGTGCCTTGACCGAACCAGTGCAGGGTTTTGAACTGGCGACCCCAGTGTTCCCAGGTCGATGGCTTTATCCACTGCGCCACCACAGGTCAGGTGGCAAAGTTACTTTTAATGAATGATTGATTCATTTGTTTATTCATTGATGTTTCTATTATTTGTGACAAGATTATATATTGTCATATAGAAATCCAAAGGTGAGGATGACATACTTTATACCTAGTGTATTAAAACTATAATCACAGACAGAAAAGAATTACTGTAATAGAGATACAGATCTGAGCTTCAAGCTAAGGGCTTAAAAAGACTCACTGAATGAATAAGTGTATTCAGGTGTGTATCTCTTTGCTGAATATTTTCACACCCCCCAGATTTACCCTTCTCTGTGTTCCCCATCTCATGAATAGCAATATCATGCCCCCTTCCCTTAGGACCGTTACTAGTGATCTTATATCATCTTTGGCTCCTTCTTCTTACTCCCATCACATTCAGTTTATCGGCATATTCTCTTGGTTCTACCTTCAGAATAGCTCTTACTGCTACTCAAGTTCAGGATAATTCCATGCTTGGCTTTTATTGGCATAATATCTTTTTAGCTGGCTTTCTGCCTCCAATCACCTTCTTTTTCCTAATCCATTCTCCAGAATATTAGCTAAAGTCTTATTTCTAAAAGGCAAATCTAATTGTGTTATTTTCCTGCTTAATACTCTTTGATGACTTTCCACTGCCCAAGGAATGAAGTGCAGATCCCTTCACATGGTTCAGGGGACCCAGCACAATATGAAGCCTACTTATCTTTCCAGTTCTATCTCCTACCACTGCCTTTCACATTCCATTCTATGAGATGACACTGTGTATGAAGCACAGTGCCCTGCCCATAAAGGCTCAATGTATGTTAAGGCTTTCTTATTCTCAATGTGTCTTCCCTGAAAGTGGGACAGTTAGAAAAAAAATTTTTTAGGAGCACTAAATAAGTGGAAGGGAGAAAAGTTGAGAGTTCACAAGAGGATATGATAAAATAATTTAGATGTTGGTAACAAAATGGATAATGGATGCTGTGATGGTGATTAAGAAATTATTAAACCCATTAAATTTTTGAAAAATGTTTTTTGGAGGATGATTTTGAAAAATTGTTCGGTGTAGCATATTAAAAAAAGGACTCTGCTGAATGTTAAGTTTAATGTTTCCTGAGATTATGATCTAGTTTAGAAAAGTCTCCATATATACACTCTTTAAGACTCACATTGTTTTTCAAAGTGCCCCAAACGGTCATGGCACTGTTCCTAAGTGTTTACTTGGCTTCAGAATTTCCTTAAATTGTGATTTGTAGTCAATGGAATATGATGACTCACAGGGAATGTAGCTGTTTTAGTTTACTGATCTTTATCTTTATGTGGTCAAGTCTGTTTCTGTTACTCTCACATTGTCAAATGTGTTTGTGTATAAAGGAGGAAATAAAATTTAATTTAGCTAATATTTTGTGTCTAACATGACAAATAGTTTATCAGCTGGAGGTTGAATCATTTAATCAAAGTTTTCATGCTTTTGAAATGAATAGAGAAAAGTTTGTCTCCACTCTTACAATTTAGATGGAAGATCCAGTTTCATTAGTTTAGAATTAATAGATCTTTTGAAAATATCAGTATCTCAATGATGTTGCTTTATTTAATAAAACCTTTTGAGAGATTAGTTAATCTTATAATTGTTGTCAAGTACCTTTGTAATAATATAAATACTGCATAAATTATTTTCTTATATTTATGTTTTTTTTTTATTATTAAGTGAGAGGTGGGGAGGCAGAAAGGCAGACTCCCACATGTGCCCTGACCTAGATCTAGATCTACCTGGCAAGTCCCCTACCAGGCAATGTTGTGCCCATCTGGGGCCACTGCTCCATTGCTCAGCAACCAAGCTATTTCAGCACCTGAGGTGAGGCCATGGAACCATCCTCAGCATCCAGGGCAACTTGCTTGAACCAGTCGAGTCATGGCTGAGGGAGGGAGGGAGAGAGAGAGAAAGGGGAGGGAGAGGGGCGAAGAAGCAGATGGTTGCTTTTCCTGTGTGCCCTGACTGGGAATTGAATCTGGGACTTCCCCATGCCAGGCCAATGTTCTACCACTGAGCCAACTGGCCAGGGCAATAAGATGTGTTGATGATAAGAATTACACTTGAGTTCAAGCTTAGGAAAACTCATAGTAAATAAAAACAAAACCCAAAACATTTTACTTAGTGCCTCTGAATTTTTAAATTGGTATCAAAGTTTTATTTATTTTTTGTTATTTCAATATATACATCTGATTAGATAAAATTTTCTAGCATAGGATTTAAAAATTCTTATGCTTGGATGATTATGGTTTAAAATCAAGTATGGATTTTGGGAAAACATTCAGTAATGGTAATTTGGAAGGTTAGATCAAATTTGTTAAAATTTCTCATAGCTTTGCCATGTCAAGGGAACCTTTGTAAAAGTATCCACACAGTGATGTGAAATGCACTTGTATGGGCAAAATTTGATTGTTATGATCATCTTTATAATTATGTATATATATCCATAATTGAATATTTTAATCACAGTTATTTAGGTAAAAGCAAATACTGAAAGCTGTTATGCTTCTCCTGAAGAAGCATATTGAGAACAGATGAAAACACAGCCCTGGCTGGTTGACTGAGTGATAGAGCATCGACCTGACCTGTGGATGTCCCAGATTTGATTCTTGATCAGGGCACACAGGAGAGGCACCCATTTACTTCTCCACCCCTACCCCTCTTGCTTCTATCTCTCTTTCCCTTCCTCTCTTCCTCCCTCCGTCCTTCTGTCTCTCTCCTACATCCATGGCTCAATTGGAGCAAGTTGGTCCTGGGTGCTGAGGATAGCTCCATGACCTCTGCCTCAGGTGCTAAGAAGAGATTGGTTGCTGAGCAACAGAGCACCCCATATGGGCAGAGCATTGTCCCCAGTGGGCTTGCTGGGTGGATCCTGGTTGGGGTGCATGTAGCAGTCTGTCTCTCTGCCTCCCATCACTGAATTAAAAACATCCCCCGCCCCCAAAAAAGAACAGATGAAAACAGTGTCTTTAAGTGTCCTAAAACTATTCTATAAATGGTTACCACTTTGAAAAGTTAGGAATACTATTGGATCTCTTCGTTCTTTTCATGAGCTGCCAGTTGATTGTGTAATTGCATGCCATTTGGCACAAAACATGATTTATGATGCGATTACCACAGGGTGCTTAGTAAATAGATGAATGAAAAATGGAAAGTATAGTTAATAGAGGAAGTACTGTAGGGTTGTCAGACAAAATACAGGATGCCCAGTTAAACTTTCATTTCAGATAAACAACACATAATTTTTTTAGTATAAGTATGTCCTATACAAAAACTATTGATTATTTATCTGAAATGTAAATTTAACTGGGCATCTTGTATTTTTATTTGTTGAAAGTGGCAACCCTGATTTTAAGTGATTGGGTAAAATATAGGTAAGTAAAGGAACAGATTTTACTAATGTAACAGAATTTTTTTCTTAAAATTGCTCCAAAATCAAATAAAGAAAATCTTGGTCACACATCAAATACAGGTATTAATCGACTTACGACCTATGCAACTTATGACCATTCGATTTTACGACCACAATCGCTAGTCACGAATGCTCCGCGTCTGGAGCAGTTATTTATTTATTTATTTATATTTTTATTTTATTCATTTTAGAGAGGAGACACAGAGTGAGTGAGAGAGAGAGAGACAAAGAGAGAAAGGGGGGAGGAGCTGGAAGCATCAACTCTCATATGTGCCTTGACCAGACCAGTGCAGGGTTTTGAACTGGCGACCTCAGTGTTCCCAGGTCGACACTTTATCCACTGCGCCACCACAGGTCAGGCTGGAGCAGTTTTTGTATGCACCTGTATTTTGTAATTTTGTATGTTTTGCAAATATTAAACCAGTTGTACTGGTAATGCAGTGTTTTACTTAAACCTGATGAATGTAAAAATAAGAAACAAAATGGTGTAGAGATGATACAAATGGCATAAAATGAACAAAGAAAATTATGATATATAACAATAATGAAAGAAAATTATGATAAAACATGACAAAGATTTATAATATCATTTCACAGTATTGTACATATAGCCTACTCAATTTAATGACCAAATCGTGTTATGACCGGTCTGTCGAAACCAATCATGGTCGTAAGTCGAGCACTAGCTGTAAGTCAATCAGGAGCTTTGGTTTAAACTCAGGGAGTTAGCCTCCGAAGTCATGATCTGTTACTACCTCTCACATACTGATGTTTGTGTTAGTGAAATTAAAAGTAGTTTTGATATTCCATGTTATTTCATACTGTATTATAGTAATGTTTTGCATTATTAAAGTCATTAAAATACATCTTTTATTTTACATTAATAAATTGACTTAGTTAATAGATTTTTTTCCCTAAAGTTAGTTTTTTTTTGTTTTATTTTTACTTCAGAAGTTTCAAAAATAATGTAGATTTTTGCTGTTTTATTTTAAGTGGTGGTCATTTGTTTAACCAAATGTTTTTGTTTGCTGCATGATTAATGGTGCTTTGCTTTTAATTTTCTTGTTCAGACCGAATTACTGTGTTTGCACCCTGTCACTGGGAAGCAGCCGTGATTTGGAGCTGCACAGTGCTCTGCTTGTTTCTTTAGCTTGGCTGGCCTCTGACTCTTCTGGTGTAGCCATCAATCATCCGTGCTCTTTCATGCTATAAGCCACATTTTTTTCTCTCATGAGTGACAGTGGTTACCTTTTATGACTTAGCTCTCATTAATAATTAGGCAGGTACCACATATGAGATCCTGTAATAATTCATGATCTGCATTTATTCATTTATGAATATGAATGCATAAAATCTAACAGTCATGAAAGACTCGAAACTAAAACCTCTTAAATACAAAAATGAAAATGTAAGCTATGGTAGTTAAAAATAAACTCTTGAGAATGGTAGAAATGACAGCATAAATTTTATCTTTAAATATCTTTTCTGTGCTAATGAAACCTTTCCTTATTGGGGCACCAAATAGTAATGATCAATTTAGAATATTGAAGAGTAAAGAAGGACACGTTGATTAAATAATAGAAAAACGAACTAGGGACTATTTAGAAAAGTGATAGGGCTTATTTACTAATTAATTAATTTAAACATACTGATATTTTACTATAGCAGTAAATGAACTAATAATATCTTTAAGTGTTTTTCTTAGTTTACATTTTATATTAAAAAAAGAAACCCTGTGAAAGCATCTAATGAGATTCTAAGGAGTGGTATAAAAAGTATCACTCATAGTGACACAGTATTTGTACTTAAAAATGTTTATCATTATTTCAGTCTGCAGCTTCAGAATACCTTGAAATTTTCCAGTATAAAAATCATATAACTGAAACATCTTTGATTTTAAAGTCTTCTGAGCTCTATAGGGGTGAGCAATAGTAGATTTACGGTTGTTTCTATACTATGAATATTATACTAAAATAATACATTAATTAATAAGTAATAATACAAAAGTAAACTCTGTGTATCACATACAACTATAAATCTACTTTTGCCCATTTCTATACATAAAAAGTGATAGAATTTACAGGAAAACAATAAAATGAATATGATGTTGAATGATATTTTTTTATTGTGATATAATAAACATAACAAATTTTCCATCTTAACCACTTTAAAATGTACAGTTTGGCACATTCCCATTATTGTAAAATCATCACCACTATTCATCTCCAGAACTTTTTCATCATCCTAAACTGAAACTCTTTACCCATTAAACAATAATTTCCTCTTTCTTTTCTCCAACCCCTGGCAACCACCATTCTACTTTTTGTCTCTGTAAATTTGTGAAGACCATTTTTAACAGTGCTAAATATTGATACCCACTATTAATAGGAACAACACAAGAAGATGAGAAAAATCTGGTACTGGACTCAAACCCTTCCTGCCATTTTCTAGTTTGTAATCTGGACTAAATTGTCTAACTTTTCTGTGTGTATCAGTTTCCTCACCTCTCAAATGGTTTTAGCAATTTATTGTGCTATTTGAGGGTAAAATAACATATGTAAAGCATCTGGCTCATAATAGGCACTCAAATACTATTATATACAGAATGTTTTCAAAATATTAACACATTTTTTTCAGTTAGACATTTTTTTAAACAACTTCTGCACAGCCAGTAAAAAATAGTTAATATTAGTCTGACTGGTAGTGGCACATTGGGTAAATGTTCAACCTGGGATGCTGAGGTCCTAGGTTCAAGCCCCAAGGTTGAAGGCTTGAACGTGAGCTCATCCAGATTGGATGCAGGTTTACTAGCCTAAGTGGGGGGTCACTGGCTTGAGCGTGGGATAATAGACATGAACTGATGGTTGCTGGCTTGAGCAAGGGGTCACTGGTTCGGCTGGAGCTCCCTGGTCAAGGAATGTATGAGAAGCAATCAATGAACAACTAAAGTGCTGCAACTACTAGTTGATGCTTCTCAGCCCTCTTCCTTCCTGTCTCTCTGCCTCTCTGTCTCTGTCTCTCTTGCTAAAGAAAAAAAATTAATAGGGAATTATGGATTCAAAGCTATGTTAATTCTCAGATGTTTTACAATATGTTACAAATGACATTTTTTTAAACTTTGGAAAGTGAAAATAGCAAATTATTGCATTTTACAAACCAAAGTTTAAAACAGTGTTTTGATATACTTGCATACATAAAACTATTATCTATTGCCAGTAGAAAAGTAAATAGTGATTTAATTCATGGATTTCATTTTTGGTCAGTTTTTAAAAAATCATTAGCTATTTTTTCTGTTAAAATGATCTTGTTTGTCAATAGTCCATGTTCTTTTGCCCAGTGCACTGTCACCTCCATCTTAGATCCACATAGAGGGGGAAAAAGGAGGTTTAAGGTAAGTTGACCAAAATTTTAGCCATGGTTAGGATTTATAAAACAGGTGTTCTGTGTTACAGGAATCAGGTGATATATATATTTTTAAACACCTATATAATCTGGTTGTGCAAATTTTGTCAAATTCCTATGTTGTTAAGTTATATATTTAACTATTTTTGACATCCATTACCAAATGTATACTGAGCATTTTCTTCCTGTAAGGTTTTAGGGTTTTTAAGAAGTCTAAATTATGGTGTCTTCCCTCAGAGTTTACAATCCCTTTATAAAGGGAGAGCACCTATGTGTTGAAGTTTAAGGTGCAGTTCAGTAGGTTCAGGGGCTTGAATTTTGAGAGAAATAAAGACAGTTTAAGCTGTAGCTATGTTGTATTTGAGATGAAGATGGGATTTCTAATTTAAATGAGACTGGGCCTCAGGACAAAGATGGTAGGTAGAATTAGCTATATACAGGGTCTTATACACATTTAATGAAAAAAGGAGAATGTTGGCACGTGTAAATCTTCTGAAACAGTAAATATATTTGGAATGTTCGACAAAATGGTCAAGTTTAATAATAGTTTTTAGTTACATCTATTTGTGGTCTTCACTTGCTTATGGGTTTTCTCAAAATCATTGGCTTCTTAATGATAGAAGAATTTGTTTGTAGGATGTTGGGAATATTTTCGGGTTGCACCTCAAGTTCAGTTCACTTCAGGCCACACATCTTTGCTACTTCCTCCACAGAGATGGATACCCAAAATCCAATTTAGTTGCATTAAGTGTGGGAATTGAAGGGCAGAAGATAGAGAACAGGTATTGAGTAGGGTGACGGAAAGGCTTCCAGTTATGTCCAGAGGATGAATTATGGAATCAACCAAGTCAGTGAACAGTTTCAATACACAAAGTTAGAGGACAACATTAACCACAAAAATTAGATTCCTGGAAAAATTTTTAGGACTTTATTCCAAAAGCTGTCAATCCTTAATTATCATAGGAATCATTGGGTCCATACTGAAATGGAAGAAAACATGTGTCCTAATTTGATATTATTCAAGTTAGCATCACCTGAAAAGCAAAACTGTAGCAATATTTGTGTGAAATTGAGGGCTTATTCTTCCAATTGCAGTTTTCAAAGATTGTTGTAATCTGTGTTTCTTTGTTTTTTTTTTGTTTTGTTTTGTTTTTAAGCAATAGAGAGAAAGAGAGAGACAGTGGGACAGGCAGAGATAACCAAACAGGAAGGTGGAGAGATAGGAAGCATCAACTTGTTGCAGCACTTTAGTCATTCATTGATTGCTTTTTGATACCTGCCTTGATGGGGTGGGGGTGCTTCAGCTGAGCTAGTGTCCCCTTGCTCAAGCCAGAGACCTTGGGCTCGAGCCAGTGACCTTTGGGCTAAAGCCAGTGACCATGGGATCATGTCTATGAGCTCACATTCAACCTGGCGACCCTGCACTCAAGCTGGGTGAACCTGTGCTCAAACTGATGACCTCAGGAATTCAAACCCGGGTTCTAGCATCCCAAGCCAATGCTTTATTCACTGCATGACTGCTAGGTCAGGCTGTGTTTATTATTATTATTATTTTTTGAACAACAAAAAGTAAATTGAATTCAGCTATGTGTTTAATAATTCTGATATTCTCAAATTTTTATGTGATGTATAAAGTTTCCTTTCTCAATAGTTGAAATTGGCAGGTAGAGTTAAAGATAAAAATACCTAGCATGGCCACTGGTCTTGAAGGAGGTAGCTTGTTTCTGAAGAAGCCCACCCCAGGGGCTGTGGGTTTATTTGAGTTCTGTTTCTCCTCATGATGTTGGCCAATTATCTTTCATGGTTTAAGTTTCTCCTTGGCTTTCTCTTTGAAGAGGTCAAATTTGATAAACTGGTGTTTTCTTACCTCAGAGGGGAGGGCCCAGGTGAAGAGTTTTAATTTTTCCAAAGAAAAGTACTTAATCAACTAATGAATCATCAGAGTTTTAATGCTTTTTATTGTTAATATTTAAATTTTATTCTGTGTTGGCAAAAATATCTAGATAGTGGTTATTTCCTCAATTTTAATGTTAGAAAATGATAAAGCTGAGATTTTTTAGGATATGAATAATTTTCTAACTTGAGAAGTATTGGAACACAAGAGCATGAGAATGCTTTCAGTTTCTTTTAGAAAAAAGATTTGTCAATTGAGAAAGTCTTAAAAAAGGCTTCTTTCATGCTAAGTATTTCTATACCATTAGGACCTAAGTCTGGGGACAGTGTTGAAAGGGAGTTTAAATGTGTACATTACAGAATGGTTGATATTTGACTCAATGGGGTTGCAGCAGTGGTGCTTCTGTTGGGTAGCCTTACTGTTTTAGAGGGGAAGATAGAGTTGGCAGTACAGGAACCAACTTGGTTGTACGTGGATATGTCAATACCATGGACCAGCATTGCCCAGATCCTGACCCACAGTAAAACCAGTGGTTCAATTATAATTGACCTGTGAATGGTTTTCTTCCTGAATCATCTAATGAGACCACTATGAGAATTCTCTTAGGAACCTACTTTGTCTTGGAAATATGACAACTAGTGAAACTGTAAAGATGAACAAGCCACTGTTTTAGTGTATATGCATGTAAGTGGAACACTTTTCAATGGAAAAAGTATTACCTTATTATACTCTATACAATTTTTGAATACCTAATGCTATTATCAACTTATATAAAAGAAAAATTTAATACCGTATTATTTCTTCTTATATCTAATTTAGAAAAGTAGTTGTTCTCAACATCATCCTAAATACTTAAAAATAACAGTATTGCACAATGCAAGATTTATTATTTATAGGGTAGTTTTATAAAAAACTTCAAGAATAAACTTTAGAAATAGTCCAGTCTCATAGTTTCTGTCAAACAAACTTGTACTCTAAATAATAATTCTAACAAGTTGTCTTAATATGAAATGCAAAAATACAATGCATTATGGGGTAAAATGTTGTTTAAAGAAACAAGTTTTATATTCATATCTCCAGGGAGTACTTTAAGCCAGTTAGACTATTCAGAAAAATTATCCATATATTATTTTCTTAAAAATTGCATTAGTATGTTCCAAAGCTGCATTTTCATTTATTTTGTGGTTTTAACCTTTGGAGAGCACAGCTAGAAATACTTATTAGAGATGAATTCTAGGAAAATAAATGTAAACAGAAACTCAATCTGAACTTAATTTTCTTCTCTGCAAGAACTGCTTAAACATGGCAGTAGAAGACTGCTCTCTTGTCTACAGCGTATTATAGTAGAAAATGTGAGGACATGTCTAAATTCAAAAGATTCTGGATTTCTAAGGTAAGAATGTATCTTAAGAAGGGTGAATGAAATATTTGACTGGTGGGGAAGGAAAATTTTCTTACTTTACCCCTAAACTTGGCAGTATTTCTGAAACAGAGCTTGATATTTTGGGACAAATTATAGATTATTCGGTTCACCTTCTCTGGAAGCAGGTTTGCACCCAGTCTACATTGCTTAAGTCAGTTTTGCAAGGGACTTTATCTTCAGCGATTTTGCAAAAATTCACTGGTTGATAAGGTAAGATGCAAATAGCAACCTTTTGGTGAGAAAATAATTTTAGATCTGTCTGTTTTGCAGGTTTGTTTACATATACCATGGGTGAGATAAAATATATTTTCAAATCTGAGTTTTTATGTTGACATGTTCATTAACTTCAGTTTGCCTACTGAAATCCACTCTTTCCAGCTCCTTTGCTTTGTATATTCTTAGGAGACTTTGAGTGGGTAAGTAAGAGATTTGGAAACAGTGAAAGCTACTTAATTTTATTTCAAACAAGTCCTAATAAAAAGGGGGAGTCTCACTCTCAGCACTATCTTCTATAGAAATAGGATGAATAAACTCTAAATTGTACATAAAAAAGGAAGGATAGGATAGAGGTTCAGGTCTCTGGATCCAGAGAATATTGGTGTATCTCCAGATTATTTTATCTTATCATATTTTATCTTATCTTATTTTATCTTAATCCATCTATCTAGATCTAGATGGAGAAATATCTCGTATCTGGTTCTGCTCAGGTCAGACAAGTGGGTGAGTGTTTTGTTGCTGTGTATATAAACTACAGTAGATTAACAAGCTATTCAATCTTACTGTTGTGTTTTCAAGTTTAAATCACATAATATTCATAGAACTTCCATAAGATAAAAGATCAACATGTAAGGGAAAGAAATGAGTCAGGATCTCTGAATTCTTGCCTTTTAGGAATAGCATATAATTTTGTCAGGAGAATGACGAATATGAATGAGATGAAGTTCCCTAGACTTTAAGAAGTGGACAGTTAAATCCAGTAAAGAACGTAAGATAATTGGGATGAAAGATGAAATATTTTGTGATGTGTAAAATTTACAAAATAATTATTTCTTAACTTGACATAGGTAAGAAAGAAGTAGTGCAAATATGTAGGGTAAGAAAGAAAAGTGCAAATATAATGATCTGATAGTAAATGTTGGTGAGGCAGAGCCATGTATGGATGATAGACCCTCAAAGATGTTGTATGAGTTTAATATATTGATGATGAAAAATAGATTCTCTTGTTTCGGGAAGGATCTGCTGTGTGGTACATTTGTACTGCTGGTCTCAGACTTATGGCTTCTTGTCCACATTTTATAACTATGAAGTAGTGGGCTTGGTCTCAGATCCAATTTGTATGTGTTCCTTGGTTTGCATGAATGGTATGTACTGTGAATTCTCAAAATAGAATTCCAGTTTATTTTCTCAGTAGTCCCAGTGAGAAAAGCTATATTTCTTAATATGGTCGGAAGGCACTGGGGGAGGAGTGTTTGCTGTAGGAACCTATGATTGTCTTCAGGCACCAGCATGAATATGTTTCCATTCTGGAGCTCAGGGGGATAATATCATTATTATACTTCTGCAACATTTAAGTCAATTTATTTCTTAATGCTTGTTTTAATATTGTAAAAGCAGCAAGTGAACATGAAAAAGAATTAAACAATGTAATAGAGTATGGTATGTCATGAATAGTAAGCCTTAGGTTCCCAGCACCCCCTGGAGGCAACCACTGTTAACGATTTCTAGGGGTCTTTTGCACAATGGATGTTTTATTTTACTTTATTTTTTAATTTTTAAATTTATTGTGTGGATGTTTTGTTTTTATAGTGAGAGTAGTTTTTATTTTATCTCCGGAAGGTGTAAATGTGACTGTAGTTCCCCAGCAATGCAGTCAGCAAATGATCTTTAACTTCTCTTTCCAAAGCCACTTTGAAACATGAGTTTTAAGGAGCTGAATTAAGCACTCTGACCTAAAAGACATAGATATTTAGATATCTGTGAAGACATATCCTTAATAATACTGACACTTGGAAGAATTGAAATTAATAGCTTTTATGCTCATGCTAAAACATGGGAGATTAATGCTTTGGCTATAATTATGCATTTATGTTATATTCTGAATGATGCCAGAGAAAATATTAAAGAACTTTAGACCATGAAAACACTTTTTCTCACTCTCAAGGCTGTCTCCCATTGTATTTTTGCTGAAATAACAGCTGCGTATAAGACAGTGGAAAAGTCGGTAGCATCTCTTTTAGAATAAGCTTTCATTCACAGCTTCAAACACCTTTGTGGTTTAGGATGTATTTTGACAGTTGCTAAGTAGCTTGACTCAGAGTACAGCTGTTTAATTTAAGATGATTTTTCCTACCCCAGTCTCTAAAGAGAGCTAAATGAAATAAAACTCTAATTAGACTTTTAAAGTGTTAAATTTGACCAAACTACTTAGAACTCATACACTAGAATGAAATGGATGAAAGACTACTAAGTCATATACATACAGAAGTACATGTAGCAATGAGTTTGAGTCAGATGAAGCCAGGCAGGCTCGGTGTGATGAGACGAACTAAAATTTCAGAACTGTTTCATTGGAAGGAAAACACTGGGTTTGGGAGTACGGAGACCTCTTGGCACAGATGGGTGTTTGGCACTGAAGCACTAAATTCCACACGAGCGTGCTTTTTATAATAATGAACCAGTGAGACTAATATTTCTGAAAAGGAAGAGTAGAAGAAAATGTAGAAATTCAACTTACCTGGTCAACTGGGAATACTTCAGGATTTGAAACTTAGACATAGATTCTTGTAAGAGGAGAAATAAAGATGGCTTATGAAAGGTTCCCTATCCTGAGAGTTTTTTTTGTTGATTTTCCTGGAAATAAGGACTAGAGTGAAATATGTTTGATGTAAATGAGGATACCATTTGATAAGGACTACTAGAGACTGCTATAGAAGAATACTGTTAAAGAAAACAGAAAAGGAAAATAAGCAAAAAACTTTGTGAAAAGTTATCCAAGACAGATCTTAGAGAAGATAAACTAGAATAAATGGCTATGGAAACAGATGAGGTCAGGATTTTTCTGGGCAAGTGGGATCATCAACCCAGTTAGAGGTATTGTGCTGCTGCCTGGAAATTGGTTTGAGCTTGGATCCAGACCTTTACCTGGAGAAATAGTGCCATGGGAGTGGGAGAAAAAATACTGCCTGTCCTGAGGATAGAGGAAGAAATGAAGAGAAGGAAAATTCCTTTTTTAATTACAAGGTATGGTCCCTACAGCCAACCCATGCACTTGCAGATCTGGTCTGTCTTATGCTCTAGGTGCTTGACTGAATTAAGGTTGAGGATTTGATATCGAGGGAATGAGAGAGCAGAGGTTGTTCCATTGCCAAAGCTACAGCCCACATGCAATATAACCCTCTTCCCTGTCTTTTTAAATTCCCTGGATGATGATAGCAGATAAAGGAATAACAAATGCAGGGAGCAGTAGGTTTGCAGGACCAATGACATTCTGCCCTATGTATAATTTAAAAATCACAACATAATAATAGTAGGAAATAAAATAGGCTTTTTGGGGGAGATGGGTGTTTCTTAAAATGTTTCTTGAATAAAGGAACATTTACCTATATATATGATAAACTAATTATGAGATGTTTATTGATACAGAGTAATGGATTGTTAAAAATATATTAGTATTGCTTTTTCTTTTCCTCTCTAATTACTAAAGTAATAAAGGCTCAAAGCAAGAACTTTGGAGAAGCATAAAAGTAGAAGAGTGATATTTTAAAATAAAATATTCTTCTTAAAAAATATTAAATGGTTGGGTGGGTGGGTGAGGAAAGGAACCTCACAGAGCTTCAGGGAGCCAAGAGGGCTCAGAGTGTAATAAAGGAGAATTGGACACATCTCCCTTAAGGTATGTGGAATTGGCCTGAAATCAATTTGGTTGAATATAGAAGTATCTGCCAAAGAAGGATCTCTCTGGGGAGATCATTAAAATGAGAATAGATTATCATTTGAGAGACTGATTCAAGTTCACTGAGGTGCTCCTGAAGTACACCTAACTGTTGAAGCATGAATCTGAAATTACCTTCTTGCCCAAATTTCCTGTGTTTCCATTAAACACAAATGTAAACACACATGGTTGGCAGCCAGGAAACCCGAGCCAGTCACCAGGTAGTGGCATGCCCTGGGGCAAGTAACTTAATCTCTCTGAGGTTTAGCAGTTCCCTCATTAGCAGCATGACAGAATAGAATCATATTTTCTCCAAGGTTCAGTTCAGCTCTAACCCTTGTTGTAAGACATGGCTTTCACACTCTCTTTTTCTGTCTCACCCTCCATTTTATCTTGCCTCCAAGGTAATTAAACTATTCCCAGTTCAGACAGTGAGCCAAGTGCTTTTCTGAACAAACGAACTCAAGAAATAAGGAGTGATTAGAGAAACTGTAACTTCTTCCTGGAATCCAGAATGTGTGATTACTAAATTGTTTTTAGCAACTATGAGTGTATTTTTGTGGGAAAAAGAGAACCACATGGAGGAGATGGAAACAAACGAGCAGGCTTGCACTTTTTAGTAATATCGGGAATGTAAAGAATTAGGATTGTGCAGAACTTGTTAAGAATATGGGATCATGAATGGAGTAAACCTGCAGGCTGCATGTACTTCTGAAGAGTT
The DNA here is from genome assembly GCA_037038555.1 of Rhynchonycteris naso. Classification (NCBI taxonomy): domain Eukaryota; kingdom Metazoa; phylum Chordata; class Mammalia; order Chiroptera; family Emballonuridae; genus Rhynchonycteris; species Rhynchonycteris naso. The sequence continues at coordinate 36,296,677 of CM072997.1, read as the reverse complement.
ACTTTATTGCTTATACTTTCCTCTTCCCATGTTGAAGAAGACAGATCATACTGTCTATACAACAACTACACCTAGCTACTCAAGGTCTTCATTTTCTGTTGTATGTGAATGCAATTGTTTTTATATGGAGATAAGATTTCTGCAAACTTCAGACTTTGTGAACAGTTCTCTATATAGAATATAGTACAAATAAAACAAAAACTTAGTACAGATTGTTTGGTAATGATGTGGTTTATGCATATCAAGCAGCAACCAGCCTAGAATCAGAGAATGTTTTCAGCTGCACAGTGATGGAAGTATGGATTAGCTGGTCGCAAAAGAAATCAGTGTTATGTTTGGCTGCTGGGGTCTTTATCTGAATAAGCATATGAAATAATTGGTGTTTGAGAGAAGGCGTGGTATCTAGACCAACATGATTAATGTTATTGCTCTTGGAAATATTGCCCGTCATCCAAGTAATAACAAGAAAGGCTTTCTGAATGATAACCTAAAACCCAAGTACAAGTGAGAGGAGTGAGAAGGGACAAGAACTGAAGAGGGTGGTGAAAAGCAGCAGGGAAAGTGGGGGATGAAAGACAGTGGCCCCAGGGGGAATGATGGCACTTCTCTGTGCCCTCACCTAGAGGACCTTGTGCATAACAAGGCATGGCAAAGGAGGAGACCAGGAGGGTAGGAGGGAACAGCTTTGAGCAAAGTTCAGGGGGCCTTTAAATCCACACAAGGTGACAAAGGAGAACTGTCACCTGTTTCTCTCTCCCCTAGCACTAATGATTATGTATTATGATGGAGTTTTTGCATTAGTGTGAGGCCACATGAAAAATTGCTCATGGCCTGGCATTTGGATTTGCCATTAGTAGTGAAAGGTGAATATAGAACGATTTTCAAGTGATGCTTTTTATGTATAAATAAGGATGGTTGACATTTGATTTTTCTGTGTATTTTAAAACTGCAGCAAATGGGGAGACTTAATTCAACAATGGGCTTTGGCCATGTGTTTGATGTACTTGGTGGTGATAGTTGGAGGTAGGGGGGATATTACAGCATGCAGAATCAAGGCAACAATGTCATGTGCTTCTCAATTCCTGGCAACCCTGCTGCACAGCTGCAATGTGGCAGGGTGGGGGAGGGAGCAGGGTGGATGACAAGGAGATGGCACCACTGTGTGCTGCAGCCTTCTCTGGCTGCTGAGCTCTGACTATTCAGCTGGAGAAAACCAATCTAGGCTCTAGATCATCATCTGATTACATATTATTTCACCACCTTTGTAACTGTTATGTGTTTACTATGCCTTTTGAATAAATCTTCATGTAGTGATTAAAAAGTTAAGCAGCATTTAATGTGCTCATTTATCTGCATTTATAGTAGATTAAAAAGAGGCAATAAAAGTCTGTAAATATCTTTGTAAATTATGTTGCTTTTGGAATTAATGCATCAGATGGCTTCTTTTCATTAACAAAAATTCTATTTCTGCATGGACTGATTTTTCTTTAATATTGAGATACATACAGACATGTTGATGAGTGCCAGTCAAATATTAGGATTCTAAGGTGGTAGGGTTATTGGTAGCTATGGCCAGAGTTCTTTCTTTAAGCCTCTCCTATTTTGACCCATAGGATGAAGCCAGTTGGTCTCTCTAGGAAACAGAGCTGGGCTTGAATCCCAGTGCAGTCATTAGGACAAGTATTAAAAAAGAAAACAACAAAATGTAAGGAAATTGCAGTATATATACATAACACATTTTACCATTTTTAAATGTACAGTTTTGTGGCATTAAGTACATTCACATTGTGGTGTAACCATCGCCACCATTCACCTTCAGAACCGTTCATCTTCTTCAACCGAACTTCTATACCCATTGAACAGTGACTTCCCCTCCCTCCCTTCCCCAACCTCTAGCAACCACTATTCCACTTTCTGTCTCTATGTGTGTGACTAGTCTAGATACATCACATAAGTGGAATTACACAATATTTGTCCTTTACTGACTGGCTCATTGGGTTCATCGATGTTGTAGCATATGTCAGAATTTTCGTCTTTCTTAAGGGTGAATAATATTCCATATTGTATCACATTTTGTTTATCCATTCATCTGTTGTTGGACACTTATGTTATTTCCATCTTTTGGCTACTGTGAATAATGCTATGAATGTGGGTGTACAAATACCTGTTCAAGTCTCTGCTTTCAATTCTTTTGAGTGTGTATATATTCATAAGTGGAATTGCTAGGTCATATGGTATTTCTATGTTTGAGGAGCTGTCTTAGTAAGTTTGAGATACTATAGCACGGCCCTAACTGGGTAGCTCAGCGGTAGAGCATTGCCTCCCTCCCCCCCACCCAGTGTGGAAGTTTCGGCTTTAATATCCCAGCACACAGGAATAGCACCCATCTGCTTCTCCACCCTTCCCCCTCTCCTTTCTCTCTATTTCTCTCTTCCCCTCCTGCAGCCAAGGCTCCTTTGAAGCAAAGTTGGCCTAGGTGCTGAAGATGGTTCCATGGCCTCCGCCTCAGGCGCTAGAATGGCTCCGGTTGCAGTGGAGCAACAAACAGCCCAGAGGGGCAAAGCATTGCCCTCTAGTGGGCTTTCCAGATGGATCTCGGTCAGGCACATCCAGATTCTGTCTCTCTGCTTCCCTGCTTCTTACTTCAGGAAAAAAAAAAAAAAAAGAGAGATGCTGTAACAATACAATAGACTGGGTGGCTTGTAAACAACAGAAAATTATTTCTCACTATGCTACATGCTGGAAGTCTGAGATTAGGTACCAGCATGGCTGTGTTCTGGTGAGGCTCCTCTTCTTGGTTGCAGATTTGCCATCTTCCTATTGTGTCCTCACATGTTGGAAAGGGTGAAAGAGCTCTCTGGGTTCTCATTTTATAGCATCACTGCTCATGAAGGCTTCACCCTCATGACCCAATCATCTCCCAAAAGCCCACTTCCTAATACCATCACCTTGGGGGTTAGGATTTCAACATATGAATTTTGGAGTGGGCACAATCTTCAGTTCATAACACTGCTAAACTATTTCCTGGGACAAATTTTAATTTCTCTAAGCCCACTGTCCTCATTTGTACAATAAGAATAATAATACTCTGAAGTGGGTTGTGAGGGTTAGAGATAATATAGGTGAAGCTCCAAAATCATTTCAAGAGATTGTAGTAACAAAATCGGTCATTTGTGCCCAAATCTTGCTATTTCTTACCTTTGCTTTTGCTGCCTGTCTGTAGTGCCCTCTCTTGCCAGGCTCCCTCCTACATGTCCTATAAGACTTGCCCAGGGGCTGCTTTCCTCAGGAAGCTGTCCCTGAATCTTCCCAAGCTATATTACATGCCTTTCTGACACCTCTAGTATTATACCTTACCATATTATGTCTCTTCAGTCCTCTATGTCCAGTTTGTAGATTCATTTAATACTTACTGGAATATTTACTATGTACTCATGGCTGGGGATTCAGTGGCAGCATAGATACATATAGAATCTATCTGTAGTGAGCTCCATCTGGACCAGTTTCTCAGGGTGTGGTCTTTTATACCTGTACCCCAATCACTTGGAAGCATTGGAGACCCACTCTGGACCTGGGCACCTGAATTTTAAACATTCATCTTGGATGACTCTTGTGCACACTGGCCTGTGAGTTAGGGGATTCCATGAGGGTGGGCTCTGTGTGAGTTCAGCACCTCATCCTTAGCCTTGAGCACCATTCCTAGCACAACAGGTATGCAGAAAATACTGCAGAAGTATGCTATTCAGAACTGCAGTGAGGGTGGAACAACCTCCTTATGGATTCTGCAGTAGGCGTGGCCAGCACTAGTGTAGGGTGGGGATTATCTTTGCCTTTTCCCAACAACTGAAATGCCAAGTCAGTCCAGGGGTTCTACACATTTGTTGACTCCTTGCTTCTCTGTCTCAACCTTGTCTATAAATTTCCTAAAGAAAAGAGATGGACCATTTTTACCTTAAATCACCTCAGATTCATGCCAGTCCTTTCAATATTAGTGCTTCTTGAGTTTCTGGGGAAAATAATTTCAAACTAGCTTTTATTAAGAATTACAATGTTTGAAAAGGTATATCACACAAGAATTTGAAATTAAGTTTTCTGGATGACATAATTTATATGTGCAGAAACTGTTTATATACACATAATGTAAAAATTCATATACTAAGATGACATTTGTATACCAGGGCTTGTATACTACACATTCTTTGCTGAAGTGTGGGAGAGATAAGTTTATTTTTGAGCATTAGTGTGAAGGATAAAAGGAGGGCAGATATGAATTATTTTGAATTATGTAAGGGCCTGAAATTACTAACAGTTAGGATCTACTTGACTTAATTATAATTATGGAGTGGCTCAATTAGATGACTTGCTACATATTTTGGTATTAATCAAGTGCTGTGCTTTCTTCATTTTTGGCTTATTGGTTTAGAGCTTAGGATAAATATCATTTTGAAAATTTTATCTAAGATAATTTAGAGTTTTTGTAGCCAGACTTATGGCCATTGTGAATATTCTTTTGGCTAACCAAATTGGTTAGGCACTGTGACAAATATCTTTCAGCTAATATCCTGAAAGCAAATAAGTTAATAAAGCTCATAACTATTCAGATCAATATACTGATTTTCTCATTTAGTTCATGGAAAATGAAGAAGGAATTTTGGTAAACTGAGCTTTGAACCAAGAGGATCAGATTTTTTTGCATCTACGCTTGTGGTTGGTACCTGGCATTGGTTTTCTTCTCATCTGAAATGCTGGCCTTTTCCTCTCCATCTAAATAAATCCCATTCTTCATTTTTGCTTTGTCTTCTTTCCTCACATTGCTATTTTTTCAGAGCTGGAGCCATTTAATCCTCACATATGCCCCGTTTTAGATTTTGGTACCAATCCTGTTCTTCAGGTCTTAGTTTGATCATTCATATCAAATCAACCTTTGTTTGTTTTTGCAATGCCCTTGCTTGCTTCTGATAATAGATGTGTTTTTATGTTTGTTCCTTATGACCAAACTTATCCTTCATTGCCATTCTTCCACCCTGTCTGGTAGCACAGTTATTCTGGGCCTGGGCTTCTACTTGGTTTCTATAATCTTCTTTGGAACAGCCCGGTTGACTGGGTTTTAATTTACCCACTGCCACATCTTTTTAATGCAAGAGCTTGGTTACTCTGACCTCTGTCTAACTCTACTAGTTACCTAACATAGGTTTACCCATTTAATGTCCTTCATTTGTCCCAAAATACCTTCTTACTTGGGTGAGTCTAATAAGTCTCTGTGTCCAAGTCTTCCTTAGTATAGCTCATCCTGCTTCAGCAGAATCCTGATTTGGAGAACCAAAGACCAAGTCACCGGCTAAATTATCAAGTTTTGTACTTTTGATCACTAAAAGATAAGTGTCCTTTTTAACCTCTATGTCTCAGCCAGTCATTCAGATGTGCCACGTGAGCACAATATATTATTTTGGAATGTTACTGAGCAAGGGCGTCTGTTTTAGCTTGGTTGCCCTTTATTGACCTAAAATGGAATTCAACCTTATCTAAGCAAAGGTCACTACTGCTTTTCTCCCATTGCATTAACTTGGCCTTCTAAGGTGATTCTGAGCTGGCTTTTAAGAGCACAGCAGGCAATTTTGATTTGCTTGTTTAGTTGTGATTTTTATTGTATCGATCCTAGAAAAATCACACATATGAGCAACACTTAGTGTTATAATTTCAGTTCACAGACCTCTTAGAAGTTAAGAGCCTCTCAGCTCAATAGACCACAGTGACACTGTGGTGGAACTTTTACCTTCTTCTCATGATTGTCTTGTACTATAGTAAATCTTATAATCTATAACTGATGGAAGTTGAAATAAGTTAGAAGAAAATGATGCTAAAATTTCTTAAGTATTATACATTCTTGAATTTTTGCTGTTTGCTTGCTGTTATTAGAGTGATAGTTTTATAAATGTTATTTTTTAAAAACAATCTATCAAAAACTACATGTGCATAGAATGAATGTGAAAAAATAAGAAAAACATTTATTTTGAACAGAATGTTATTGTCAAAGCATTTTTAATTTATTGCATGTATACAGTTACAAATAACACAAAAGCAAATTTGGCTAGCAACCAAATATCATATTTTATTTGAATTTTATTAACATTCAAATCTGGAATATTTTAATTGGGAGGTGAAGAATTACAGCTAAAACAGTGGTTTATATAATACATAAGATATGAAAATCACTTTAAAGAATATTTCACTGCTGGCCCTGGCTAGTTGGCTCAGTGGTAGAGTGTCAGCCCGGCATGTGGATGTCCTGAGTTTGATTTTTGGTCAGGGCACACAGCAGAAGTGCCCATCTGCTTCTCTACCCTTCCCCCTCTTGCTTCTCTCTCTCTCTCTCTTTCTCTCTCTTCCCCTCTTGCAGCCAAGATTCAATTAGAGCAAGCGGGCACTGAGGATGGCTTCATGGCCTCCGTCTCAGGCACTAAACAATGGCTCTGGTTGCAACAAAGCAAGGGTCTTAGATGGGCAAATAATCACTTCCTAGTGGGCTTAATGGGTGGATCCTAGTCCGGGGGCATGCCGGAGTCTGTCTCTGCCTCTCCTCCTCTCACTAAAATAAAATAAAATAAAAATAAAAATAATAATATTTCACTGCTTTATTGCCACATTTCTGTAACCAATGTACAGATAAAGTTGAAATGAGCCATTATTTTGCCGTAATTTGTAATATTTGTGACTTAGCATTTATTATCTACATTATTCTCTATTATCTTTATTCTGTTGTTTCAACTACTTTTTAAAATACATTCAGATGAAATACATTTGTCCAACTTCAAGAAGATTGTTTATATTTAGAATTTTCATACTTTAAAAATATTTACTGAGAATTGGGCACTTTATAGAAAGATGCCTTTGATAAAGATAAAGGAAAAAGTCAGTAGGTTTAAAGAATTTTACAGCTGAAGGGGCCAAAAAAGTCACCCAGGCCAACTGTCTGAGATGGAGGCTCAGAGACAGCATGCAGTTAGTTGAGGTCTCTGATTTCTGCCTTTATTTATTCAATATACCCAGGCTGCCTGGCATGCTTTTAAATCACCACTACCTCTGCAGAGAGCTTTAGCTACTTAAATTTTCTCCTAAGGTTAATTCTTACACTGAAAGTTTATTCTTCGATAGGAATAGGTATGTTTACTAAACTGGCAGTATCGCTGATCAGGACTTCTGACCTTGAATCCGAGCTGCAAAATAAATGGTCAGCTGATTGGATCAGCTTAGTGAGGTGAAAAGCTAGGGATTCCTTGTCAACAAACAGCCTATGTAAATGTTAAATGAGAAGAAATCTGGTTTCCGTGTAGTAACGATTCACTGGTTTTCTAGTGGAGGTCATTTGAAAGGAAAGGGAGCAGGGATAGATACAGCTGAACACAGACTATTAAAATCTGACTTCACTTTTGGCTCATTCTGCACAGGCAAGTTTAGATGTTCACTTGTAGGAACTTGATATAAATAGAGAAGGCAGAAAGAGGACACACCAGAGAATGAAAAGTGCAATGGCAAGGATATATAACAGGTAAGAGAGCAAGACAGTTATATTGGATTGTTTTTCTTTTTGAGATAGAGAGGTAAAGAAATAAAGACAGGAAGGGAGAGAGATGAGAAGCATCAATTTGTAGTTGCATCACTTTAATTCTTCATTGATTGCTTTCTCATATGTCCCCTTGCTCAAACCAGCGACCTTGGGCTCAAGTCACTGGCCTTGGGATCATGTTGATGTGCCCATGCTCAAATCGGTGACCTCAGTGTTTCTAACCTGAGACCTCAGCATCCCAGGTGGATGCTCTATGCACTGTGCCACCACAGGCTAGGCTATACTCAATGTTTTGTCATTATACAACCTTGTTTATAAGGAAGTTGACATATGGTAAAAGGGATCCTGAAATAAAGGAAACTGAAAGGGTCCCTTATTTAGGGCACTCACCCTGAAGTCTTCATCTAATCAGAGAAATGAGTAGGAAGCCAGGTCCTCTTGCCCCTGCTGAGTGTATCTCATGGGATAAGAAATGCTTAGATGGGTTCTTTCAGTGCAATTCCATTTCTATGGGGATATATTTGGGCATATTGAAGTAGAGGTGTTTTCAGCTTATATAAAACTTGGTATGAAGGAGATCACAAGGTAAAAATGAAAACATAAGAGTAGCACAAAGAACACGTTTTGGAAACAAAGGAACCTGAGCTCAACTCCTCGCACATCAGCTCACTATCCATGTGCCCGAAAACAAGTGACAGCCATGCAAGGTTGTAGCTCCTCCCTTTAAAATGGAACAGACACGTTAACTGTTAAAATGAACTTCCTGTGAAGTTTGAGAAGCTTCGTTAACGAAGCCCCCTGGGAAGGGCCCGCGCCATGTGTTCCCACGCCATATGTTTTCATTAAGCCTCTTCACATTCTGATTTCTCCTCTGTCACACTTCCCCTTGTGTGACCATGGGCATTTTGGGGTTTAATATTGTATATTTATGTCCTCTGTATTTTAAGTTCTATTATTTTCTTGGTTTTGTATATGTGTGCTAGTTTTCTGAAAGAGAATTTCCCATATAATACCTGGGTTGGTCTTGGTTCACCTCATAAGATTCTTGCTCAGATGCAATGAAATAACTGTGTAAAACACTGTTATCTGCTATTTATTGCTAAATAGCAACCCATCCCCCAAATTTAGTGGCTTAAAACAACAGCCATTTTATTTGTGATTCTGTTGATTGGCACTTTGGCCCAGGCTTAGCTTGGAGGTTCTTCTGCTGGTCTCCCCTGGGCTCAGTCCTGTGGTAGAAGTCAGGTGGTGGCTTGGCAGGGGCTGGATGATCCAAGAGGGCCTCACAGAAATGTCTGGCAGTTGTCAGGCTGCCAGTTGGATGACCTTGTTTCTCTTCCTTAGGGCCTTTCCAATGGGCTAACTCAGAGAAGGTCACAGGGCGCAGCATTTCAAGAGGGTGAGAATGCAAGCTGCAAAGATTGTGGCTCCCACAGTGCCACTTGTCCTTCATTCTGTTTGTGAAAGCAGGTCACATGATCAGTCCAGATTTAAGGGGTGGAGAAATAGACTCCTAGAATGAGTGGCCATTTTTAATCAATCTCAAAGTCTGTACCTGATGTTAGCTTTCTTCTTCCTCTTTCCATCTTGTTTCCTTCCTTTCTTCCTTTTTTTTTTTGAAAGAGAGAAACAGACAGGAATAGACAGACAGGAAGGGAGAGAGATGATAAGTATCTATTCACAGTTGTAGCACCTTAGTTGTTCACCGAATGCTCCAGCCGAGCTAGTGACCCCTTGCTCAAGTCAGTGACCTTGGGATCAAGCCAGCAGCCATAGAGTCATGTCTATGATCCCATGCTCAAGTATGCAACATCACGCTCAAGCTGGTGAGCCTGTGCTCAAGCCAGATGAGCCTGTGCTCAAGCCAATGGGTCGTCAGTATTTCAGGTCGATGCTCTATCCACTGTGCCACTGTCTGGTCAGGCTCACCTTGCTTCTCAAATGGTTAAGTTAAATAAAGTTTATTTCTGCTGAAGTGAAAGAAACAAATTGAAGAGAGACTTCAACAGAAGACAAAAAAGAAAAATAAATATGGCTTCCACTGATGTGTCTGATATTTAATTTTGTAAATTCTCCCCCATCCCTGGTTTTTTTATGATATAATTGACATATAGCACTGTATAAGTTGAGAGTATAGCATAATGATTTGACTTACTTCGTTGTGCAATGATTACTACAGTAAGTTTAGTTACTGCATTTTTCTCTCCATAAGATGCACTCCCCCCCAAAAAAAAGTGGAGGGGAAAAATGCCCGTGCATCTTATGGAGTGAAAAATATGGTATTTTATTAAATATTTTAACATAACATTTGGTTCAGAATATTTTTTTCTTATTTTCCTCCTTAAAACCCTAGGTGTGTCTTATGGTCAGGTGTGTCTTATGGAGCAAAAAATACAGTAATATCCATCATCTCATATAGTTTAATATGTATACAGTATTGTTGTAATAAGATCTCAAGATTTACTTTCTTGGTATCTTTCACATATATCTTGCAGCAGTTTTAACTGTAGTTATGTTGTATATTACACCGCCGTATTTACATGTCTTATAACTGGAAGTTTGTCCTTTTTGACTACTTTACTTTAATTTCCTCAACCTGTAAATTCTTAATCTTTCATTTCAATTAAATTGGATTTTCGATCCATTCATACCTTTTAAAAAATAAAATGTTTATAATTTTAATATTTTAATAAAATATTTATATGTAAGACATTAAAGTTTTAACTTTTATGCAGTTTATCTCAAATAAGGAATTTGCTAAAGAAAGTTTAGTTTTGGAATAAAAGTGAATTAATAATTTAAATTATTTTAAATTATAAAATAAGGATATGTTTAGCAATTTATCAATAATCATGGCACTCTTTTAGTTTAGTAGCACTGTATACATGGCAGTAAGAATTCAATAAAGCAAATTCCTAGGATTTTCTCCTTTAAGTGATAGTTAATTGCTTGTTGAGTAATTAATCAGTCTAATAATAGATGAGTTACATGCTGTGTGTAATGACTTAGATAGCATCTACAAGGCTTAAAAGCCTGTTAAATGGTTTTGAGAATCAACCAGGTCCTCCTGGTGATGCTAGGATCCATAATAACCAGCATCACAACTAACAATAATCATTTGGAGAATTAGTTTTTAACACTTGCTTTTTATATGGTAGAGACAGTAATAAATATTTTTATTATGAATAGTACTGACTTTATGACTGACTACTGAAGAGATAATAATGAATAAAAAGATATAAAAAGGAAAGGAAACACAAGCTGGTACTTATTTTTAGTTTCTTTAGTTGCAAAGGACAGAAAACAAAAAAAATGGGAGATTTCTGCTGGCTGATACAAAGGGAGGGGCCAGAGGAAGACATGTAGGGATAGCTGGTTGCAGGATCCTAGTGGGAAATCAGGACCCAGTTTTTCTCTCTCTGCGATTTGTGTTTCCTTCTTCTGTGTAGATACCAGTCTCCGATTGGATATGGGAACAATTTGGCTGTAGTAGTTTAAATTTCTGTATCCTCTTAGGTACAGTGGAAAATAGTGGTTGTTTAGGAAAAAACCCTGAGATTACCTCTGATTAGTCATGCTGGGTTTGGTGTGAGTCATGTGTCTGTTCATCCCCAAACTGATATGATGAGGAGCATGAAACACATTAATTGTCTCAACCCTCTCTGCGTTTCATGTGCTCTTGTTCTGGAGTGGGGATGGGGACCCTCACCCAACCTCATAGACTGAGGTTGGGAAAGAGTGGATCAGAAACAACAGTGGGGAGCTGAAGCTAGACATAGGGTGAAGATATGATGGCAAGCCAAACACAGTTAAGGTCTATTATAAATGTAACAGGCTTATCCCTGGCATATAATAGAAAATTAATAATATGTCCTTAATTAGAGATGGTTGCAGGCAAAAGATAGTTTGGGTAATTTTTTTTGTACAGTTGTTTTGTACTCAGAATTCTGCAGAATAGATCGAGATAAGAATTTGCACTTTCTGGTCCTTTGTCAAAGTACTTGTTAATGATTATCTTCCTTCTGACTAGTTTTTTTTTTTTTTTTTTAGCAAAGATTGTTCCCATTTTATAGATGGAAGACATTATAAATGATGAAGAGTCCTGATGGAATGTTGGATGTACTTTTAAAAGAAAATATTTTCTCCATTAGGAAATTTTGTAAATTCTGCTTAAAAAGTACTTAAACTAAATAGTCATAAACAACCTTTAAAAATGGATTGGAGCCTGACCTGTGGTGGCGCAGTGGATAAAGCGTCGATCTGGGAACACTGAGGTCGCCAGTTCAAAACCCTGCACTGGTCTGGTCCAGACACATATGGGAGTTGATGCTTCTAGCTCCTCCCCCCTTTCTTTCTCTCTCTCACTCTGTGTCTCCTCTCTAAAATAAATAAATAAAAAGAAATAATAAAAAAAAAGTTTCTAAAAACAGATTGGAGAAAGTATAACAAATATAGCTGTTAGTCTTATAACAGATAGATATATGTGATGTATTATTGCATATCTTTGTGTAGTTTGTCATATGATACTTTTTGTAGAAATTTTGGACACAAATGATGTTTTACTTTGAAAACCAGAATAGATATTCTAATTTATTTTACTTGTTGGTAAAATTCAAGTCAGACACGATTTAGCTCCTTCCAGCTTAACTTATTTGAGAAGTTTAGAGGCTATATACAGTAAAGTATGTGAAGTTACCTTTTATTGTCACAGACTACTGTATAAATAGGTGATCATACAACCAGTTGTTCAAACCAGGACATTGTTGTGAATGTAAGGGGAAATTTATACTGGGAAATCAAGTGTAATCTAGACAAACCAATCACCCTATGCATAAATAACATAACTTTTACTAGCTGTAAACTTAATATTAAATTCTTTCTATGTGGAACTGTGTCAGAGTATGTTTTATTCTGTAAAGCACTCTGATAAATGAGCTGTTAGTCATGTGACATTTTTGGTGTGGATTGTTTGTCTTTAAGAGATAACAATATTTTAAATATTTACAGATTGTGATAATTTTGGAAAGTCCCACTGCTTCTTTCTGCATTTTTATGGTAGAATATTTAGTAATAGGAAGAATTGATTTTTTTGAGGGACAGATTTAACTCTACAAACATGTTCCTACTAACCAATTAGATTAGTTTAGACTACACAAGGTAAACTATAAGACTAATGCCTGATAAAGATATGTATCTCGATGGCATAATTGATCTCCATTAGGCAATGAAGGTTGGGAGAACACTGAAAACTCTGGTTCTGTTTTCTACCTTGGTCCTGCCAATTTCAGTTTATCACCATGAAGTTATCTTTCTCATAGCCTTATCTCTCGGGTGGCATTTAAGATTTTAGTATTATAGGGCCATAAAATGAAGGCAACAAATGCCATATTAACTCTTTTTTTGTTGTTGTTGCTCTATTTCTGTTGTTTATTTTATTTACTATAGTCATTTAATAAATATTTAATGGTGTGAAGTCATACGTCAATAGCATTTTCAAAAGCCACAAAAACATGTCAAAACTTAGCAGTTACAGAAATAGTTGGGAGTTTTTCTTGTGAAAGTACAGTGCACATAGTACTCATCTTCCAAGTTATTTGCGTGCTCTTAATACTAATTGCCTGAGCCACATTACATTAAGCAATCTTATTTAAAGTTAGTTGGATGTTGAGCCCACTGTACTGAGACCCTTTTATTCTATATCATGACTTGTACATCAGTGCTCAATTAGTGCTAGAATCAAAGTAATAAGCAGCACTTATCTTTTTATAATTAAAGAATCTAAAGTAGAGTAGGTGATTTACCAAAGGGACAGAGAGTTGAGAATAAAATCCATCGTGTGGTTGCCGGTTCATTGCTCTGCTGGGAGGTCTTCCTCAGTCCTGCTGGCATCCAGTGAAATTGGGGATGCTAGCAGGGGAGGCAGATGAGCCAGTTTATAAAGGTGAATTCCAGGCTGTATGCAATTAAGGGCATTTCTCGGTGCTGGAGAAATCACACTAGATTCTTATTTTCCTTTTTGAACTATTAAAAACAAAACAGGACTAGTTTTTAAAAAAATAGAAATTGAACTTTACTTCTTGTTAAAAGTTTGAAAAATATTGAGAAGTAAAAAAATAAAAACCTTCATAACCCACTGCCCAGAGATATCACCAGTTCATGTTTTGATATGATTCTGTCTATTTATTTATTTATTCCTTCATTTATTTATTTATGGCTGAGTTCATGCCCTTAAACATTACAAAACAGTGATCACAGCATAACTAGTTTTGCAACCTAATTTTTATTTTTATTTTAAATTTACATTTATTTATATATATATATATATATATATTTTATTATTATTAATTCTAATGGGGTGACACCAATAAATCAGGGTACATATGTACAATGAAAACATCTCCAGGTTATCTTATCATTCAATTGTGTTGCATACCCATCACCAAAAGTCAAATTGTCTTCTGTCACCTTCAATCTGGTTTTCCCTGTGTCCCTCCCCTCCTCCCTATCCCACTCTTCCTTCCCTCCCCCCATCCCATAACCACCACTCTCTTGTCCATGTCTCATATTCTCACTTTTATGTCCCACCTATGTATGAAATCATGCTGTTCTCAGTTTTTCTTTTTTTCTGATTTACTTATTTCACTCCGTATAATGTTATCAAGGTACATCCATTTTGTTATAAATGATCCGATGTCATCGTTTCTTATGGCTGAGTAGTTTTCCATAGTATATATGTACCATAGCTTTTTAATCAACTCATCTTCTGATGGACACTTGGGCTGGTTCCAGATCTTCGCTATTGTGAACAATGCTGCCACGAACATGGGGGCGCATTTCTTCTTTTCGAACAGTGCTATGGTGTTCATAGGGTATATTCCTAAAAGTGGGATAGCTGGGTCAAAAGGCAGTTCGATTTTTAATTTTCTGAGGAATCTCCAAACTGTTTTCCATAGTGGCTGCACCAGTCTGCATTCCCACCAGCAGTGCAGAAGGGTTCCCTTTTCTCCACATCCTCGCCAGCACTTATTCTGTGTTGTTTTGCTGATTAAGTGCCATTCTGACTGGTGTGAGGTGATATCTCATTGTGGTTTTAATTTGCAATTCTCTAATGATTAGTGATGTTGAGCATTTTTTCATATGCCTATTGGCCATCTGTATGTCCTCTTTGGAGAAATTTCTATTCATTTCTTTTGCCCATTTTTTGATTGGGTTGTTTGTCTTCCTGGTGTTGAGTTTTATAAGTTCTTTATAAATTTTAGTTATTAACCCCTTATCAGATGTGCTGTCGAATATGTTCTCCCATTGTGTGGTTTGTCTTTTTATTCTGTTCTTATTGTCTTTAGCTGTGCAAAAACTTTTTAGTTTGATATAGTCCCATTTGTTTATCTTGCCTTTTATTTCAGTTGCCCGTGGAGATAAATCGGCAAATATACTGCTGCTACAGATGTCAGAGAGCTTGCTGCCTATGTTTTCTTCTAAGATGCTTATGGTTTCACGGCTTACATTTAAGTCTTTTATCCATTTTGAGTTTGTTTTTGTGAATGGTGTAAGTTGATGGTCTAGTTTCATTTTTTTGCAGGTAGATGTCCAATTTTCCCAACACCATTTGTTAAAGAGGCTGTCTTTACTCCATTGTATGTTCTTTCCTCCTTTGTCAAATATCAGTTGTCCATAAAGCTGTGGGTTTATTTCTGGGTCCTCTGTTCTGTTCCATTGATCTATGTGCCTGTTCTTATGCCAGTACCAGGCTGTCTTGAGTATAATGGCCTTATAGTAAACCTTGATATCCAGAAGAGTGATACCTCCGGCTTTATTTTTTCTTTTTAAGATTGCTGAGGCTATTCGTGTTCTTTTTTGGTTCCATATAAATTTTTGGAATATGTGTTCTATATCTTTGAAGTATGTCATTGGTATTTTAATTGGTATTGCATTGAATTTATAAATTGCTTTGGGTAATATAGACATTTTAATGATGTTTATTCTTCCTAGCCATGAGCACGGTATATGCTTCCACTTGTTTGTATGTTCCTTGATTTCTTTTATCAATGTTCTATAATTTTCCGAGTACAAGTCCTTAACCTCCTTGGTTAAATTTACTCCTAGGTACTTTATTTTTTTGGCTGCAATAGTGAAGGGGATTGTTTCCTTAATTTCTTTTGCTGATATTTCGTTGTTGGTGTATAGAAATGCCTCTGATTTCTGAGTATTAATTTTATATCCTGCCACCTTGCTGAATTCATTTATAAGATCCAGTAGTTTTTTGACTGAGACTTTAGGGTTTTCAATATACAATATCATATCATCTGCAAATAGTGACAGTTTTACTTCTTCTTTTCCAATTTGGATGCCTTTTATTTCTTCTTCTTGTCTGATTGCTGTAGCAAGGACTTCCAGAACTATGTTGAATAAGAGTGGTGAAAGTGGGCAACCCTGCCTGGTTCCTGATCTTAAGGGGATTGCTTTTAATCTTTGTCCATTTAGTATGATGTTTGCTGTCTGTTTATCGTAGATAGCCTTTATCATGTTAAGGAATGATCCCTGTATTCCCACTTTACTGAGAGTTTTGAGCATGAATGGGTGCTGGATTTTATCAAATGCCTTTTCTGCATCTATTGAAGTTATCATGTGATTGTTGTCCTTCCTTTTGTTTATGTGATGAATCACATTGATTGATTTGCGAATATTGAACCAGCCTTGCCTCTCCAGAATAAATCCCACTTGATCGTGGTGTATGATTTTTTTCATATATTGCTGGATCCGGTTGGCTAATATTTTGTTGAGAATTTTAGCGTCTAAATTCATCAGGGATATAGGCCTATAATTTTCTTTCTTTGTGTTGTCTTTGCCCGGTTTTGGGATCAGAATTATGCTCGCCTCATAAAAGGAGTTTGGAAGTCTTCCTTCCTCTTGAATTTTTTGAAATAGCTTGAGAAGGATAGGAGTTAGTTCTTCTTTGAATTTTTGATAGAATTCACTTGTGAAACCATCAG
Source organism: Rhynchonycteris naso (assembly GCA_037038555.1). Taxonomy (NCBI): domain Eukaryota; kingdom Metazoa; phylum Chordata; class Mammalia; order Chiroptera; family Emballonuridae; genus Rhynchonycteris; species Rhynchonycteris naso. Next base: position 36,280,123 of record CM072997.1, on the reverse strand, counting down.
GCCCAGGACTTTTCTTTTTTGGGAGTTTTTTGATAACTGTTTCGATCTCATTTGTTGTAATTGGTCTGTTTAGGTGTTCTGATTCTTCCAGATTGATTTGTGGAAGGTTATATGATTCAAGAAATTTGTCCATTTCACCAAGATTGTTTAATTTTTTGGCATATAGTTCTTCATAGTATTTTCTTACAATGCTTTGTATTTCTGTTGTGTCCGTTGTTATTTCTCCACTGTCCTTTCTAATTTTATTTATTTGAGTCCTCTCTCTTTTTTTCTTGGTGAGTCTAGTTAAAGGTTCATCAATCTTGTTTACCTTTTCAAAGAACCAGCTTCTTGTTTCATTGATTCTCTGTATTGTTTCCTTAGCCTCTATGTCATTTATTTCTGCTCTGACCTTTATTATTTCCTTCCTTCTACTTGTCTTGGGTTTTATTTGTTGTTGTTTTTCTAGTTCTTTTAGATGCAGGGTCAGGTTGCTTATTTGAGCTTTTTCTAGCTTCTTATGATATGCCTGTAGTGCAATAAACTTCCCTCTCAGAACTGCTTTTGCTGTGTCCCATAAATTTTGAGTTGATGTATGCTCATTATCATTTGTTTCTAGAAACTTTTTTATTTCTTCTTTGATCTCATTGTTAATCCATTCATTATTTAATAACATGCTATTTAGTTTCCAAGTGTTTGAGTATTTTTCAGTTTTTCTTTTGTGGTTTATTTCTAGTTTCATGGCATTGTGATCAGAGAAAATGCTTGATATGATTTCAATCTTCTTAAATTTATTGAGACCATTTTTGTGTCCTAACATGTGGTCTATCCTAGAAAATGTACCATGAGCGCTTGAGAAGAATGTATATTCTACTGCTTTAGGGTGAAAAGTTCTGAAGATATCTATTAAATCAAGTTGATCTAGTGTCTCCTTTAAGTCTTCTGTTTCTTTATTAATTTTCTTTCTTGAGGATCTATCCAGTGTTGTTAGAGGGGTATTGAAATCCCCTACTATGATAGTATTGCTGTTAATCTCGCCCTTTATATCCATCAAAGTCTGCTTTAGGTATGTCGGGGCTCCTATATTTGGTGCATAGATATTTATAATAGTTATATCTTCCTGTTGAATTGTTCCCTTTATCATTATGTAGTGTCCTTCTTTATCTCTTACTACAGCCTTTGTTTTAAAGTCCATTTTGTCTGATATAAGTATTGCTACCCCTGCTTTTTTTTCATTTCCATTTGCATGAAATATTTTTTTCCATCCTTTTACCTTCAGTCTATATGCATCTTTTGTTTTAAGGTGTGTCTCTTGTAGACAGCATATGTATGGGTCCTGTTTCTTTATCCATGCAGCTATCCTATGTCTTTTGATTGGATCATTTAATCCATTTACATTTAAGGTTATTATTGATATGTAGTTGTTTATTGCCATTTTATTCTTTAAAGCTGTATTCTTCTTTTGCTCTATTCATTCCTCCCTTTAAACTGTTCACAAGAGGCCCCTTAGTATCTCTTGCAGAGTTGGTTTGGTTTTTATGAATTCCTTGTGGCTTTCTTTTTCTGAGAAGCTCTTTATTTCTCCTTCCATTTTAAACGTTAGCCTTGCTGGATAAAGTAGTCTTGGTTGTAGGTTCTTGTTCTGCATTACTTTGATTATACCTTGCCATTCCCTTCTGGCCTCAAGTGTTTCTGTTGAGAAGTCCGAAGTCAACCTTATGGGGGCTCTTTTGTAGGTGATAGCCTTTTTTTCTCTAGCAGCTTTTAAAATTTTTTCTTTATCCAATAGCTTTGGTATTTTAACTATGATGTGTCTTGGTGTAGATCTTTTTGGGTTTCTCTTTAATGGAGTTCTGCGTGCTTCTTGAATGTGTGGAGTGTTTCCCAGCCTTAATTTAGGAAAGTTTTCTGCTATGATTTGATTGAACAAAGTTTACATTTCCTGTCCTCTCTCCTCTTCTTCAGGCACCCGTATGATGCGAATGTTGTTTCTCTTCATGGTGTCATAAAGCTCCCTTAGAGTTTCCTCACATTTTTTAAGTCTCTTTTCCTTTTTCTTCTCTGCTTCTGTGCCTTTGTTTATTGTGTCCTCTAACTCGCTTATTCGATCCTCAGCGTCATCCATCCTGCTTTTAATTCCTTCCATTGTGGTCTTCAGTTCTGGTACTGTATTTGTCATTTCTGTCTGATTCTTTTTTATTATTTCAATTTCATTTTTTATATTGTTATCTCTTTATTTAGGTTTTCATAATGACTATCCATTGTTGCTCTAATTTCTTTGAACATCCTAACTATCATTATTCTAAATTCTGCTTCTGGTAATTTGGTTATATCTGGTTCATTCAGGTCCTTCTCTGGGGATTTCTCTTGATTCATTTGGTTTGCATTCCTCTGCCTGCCCATTTTTTCTGTGTATAAGCAAGTTGTGGCCACTGGAGTCCAGTAGGTGTTGCCTTTGTGTTCTCTAGGTGTGGTCTGTTGCAGGCCCCCCACCCCCTCTGCCGGTGCCTATGGTGTTTGGGTATGAGCGTTGCCAGAGCCGGCCCACTGTGGCTTTTGCTGTGATTTCTGCCTCTCCTCCGTGGGAGGGGCTGTCATTGAAGCCACAAGACTTAGTACCAAGGGTAGAGGTGAGCACCTTTGCTCAGCTGCGGACCCAGCCTATTTCCGGACTTCCGCCCAGAACCAGCAGTCGGAACCTGCTCGCTACAGTTCCGCGGGTTAGGCGGGGCTTTTGACGTGCTCTCAGCTGTAAGCTTTTGCCCGTCTGGAGATTTAGCCCCGCCCTCGAGGCCAGGGCCCTTCTGCGCAGGGTCGGAAACCAAGGTTTATTGGGGTGGGCGTGTTTGCTGGCTTCCGCTCAGCTGCGTACTTCCGCTCTTCCCGGACTCTTCCCTGCCCCCGCGTTCGGAGCCCGCTCGTGCACGTATGAATGCAATCCGTGGTTTCTCCGGCCGGGCGGGGATAGTAGCGTGAACTCAGCTGCGAGCTTTCACTTGTCTCGCAGTCTACCCCGTTTCTGCGCTGGGAGCCCGCTCGTACACGTATACTGTCCAACCGTGGTTTCTCCGGCCCGGGGGGTGGGGGGCTGGTTGCGTCAGCTCAGCCGCGAGCCCTTGCCTGTCCCTGGTCCTAGCCCGGTCCCTGCGGTCAGGGCCGGCTTGCGCAGGGCCTGCCCGTTCCTGGCCTCCCGCTTTGTCCCCGTAAGTGGGATTAAAGGCGGGCCCGCAGCTTCCGGACCGCTTTTGCGCGTCCCATCTGACCCTCTGGGCTAGACCGATCTCCCACCGGCTTGGCCTCTGCCCACGCCGACAGAACCGCGCCTCAGCGTCCTGCCGCCCACCATGCCCTTAAGCAGCCCTCAGCAGAGTAGGATGGGACCTAATACTCCACACTGTAGGCCTGGGAGCTCCCTCACTTGTTTCACAGCCCAAAACTGTCCAAACGCCTCTTCTAGGCTCTAGGACTGCAGGCTGGGGCTTGGTTCCTGGGACCCAGGTCCCTCCCTCTCCGCCAAACTTTCCTCCCGTCCCGCGGGTCTCTCTGGGCTGCCGTTTGCTCCGGGGAGCTGGGCAGCCCTCTTCGCGTTTTCGCTATTCCTACCAGTCTCAATGTGGATTCTTCTGTTTTCCTTGGTTGAAGAGTTCACTTAGTTTAGTTCATAGTTGGTTTATCCAGATGATGGTTCTTTAAATTGAGTTATAATCCACTTTGGTTCTGGGAGTTGGAAGTTGGTACGTCCGCCTACTCCGTCGCCATCTTGCTTCCTCCAAATTTACATTTATTTTTAAACTTTATGAATTTATTGGAGTGACATTGGTTAATAAAATTACATAGGTTTCAAGTGTACAGTTCTATAATAGATTACCTGTATGTTGTAGTGTATTCACCACCCAGGGTCAGTCTTTTTCCATCACTATTTATCTCCCTTTATCCTCTTCTACCTCCCCTATACCTCCTTTCCCTCTGGTAATCAGCATACTGTTGTGTGTGTCTATGAGGGGTTATTATTATTATTATTTATACTTTGCTTAATTCCTTCACATTCTTCAGTTTACTCAGCCAATCAACGCCCCGCCCTTCTGACAGCTGTCAGTCTGTTTTCTGTATCTATGAATCTGATTCTATTTTGTTTGTTATTTTGTTCATTAGATTCCACATGTAAGAGGAATTATATGGTACCCGTCTTTCTCTGACTGGCTTATTTCACTTAGCATAATACTCTCCAGGTCCATCCATGATGTCAAATTGTAAGCTTTCCTTTTTTTATGGTTGAGTAGTATTCCATTGTGTAAATACAGCATAGTTTTTTTATCTACTCATCTAATGATAGGTACCTGGGCTGCTTCTAAATCTTGGCTATTGTAAATAACACTGCAGTGAACATGGAGCGCATATATTCTTTTGAATCAGTGTTTCAGGTTTCTTCGATATACTCAGTGTGGTGGGATTCAGCTGGTTTGCACCGGTTCAGCAGAACCGATACCTAATTTTTTGTTGAATTCGGCAAACTGGTTGTTAAAATGGCACTTGTAATCAGGGATCTCTCTAAGGTGGGTGCCTGGGCAGCTGCCCAATGTGGAAATTACAAATTTGCATTTCTTACTCTTTTTTAATGTTCATCTGAACAACAGTGTATTCTAAGCACCCCTAGTAATGTTCATTCCATCTACAGGTGAAAAAAGTTTGATGAAATTATGCTTTTAATATTTATTTATTCATTTCATAAAACTCATTATACCTTTGATGAAATATTACATTTTAATTATCTCTCATTTGTTACTTCAGTAAACAAACATATAACATCAAGAGAAAAAGTACCAAACAACAAGGGGGTGACAACTTGTATTGTTTTTTGTCGAGTACTATTTAAATTTTTTCTGTAATATTTTAAAACTCTTTCTTATAACATAATCTAGTTTTGTGTACCTCTTTTACTGTTCTTTTTTATTTTTTATTTAGTGAGAGGAGGCGAGATAGAGAGACTCCCATGTGAGCTCTGACCAGAATCACCCAGCAAGCCCACTAGGGGGCGATCCTCTGCCCATCTGAGGTATTGCTCTGTTGCTTAGAAACTGAGCTATTCTCAGTGCCTGAGGCGGAGGCCATGGAGCCATCCTCAGTGCTTGTGCCCAAGTTGCTTCAATTGAGCTATGGCTGCAAGAGGGGAAGACAGAGAGAGAGAAAGAGAGAAGCGAGGGCAGAGTGGAGAAGCAGATGGGCACTTCTCATATGTGCCTTGATCGGGGATCAAACCTGGGACATCTACACGCCGGGCCAACACTCTACCACTGAGCCAATCAGCCAAGGCCTTACTGTTCTTATTGAAGTATTAAATGTCCGAAATAATAAACTACCTTTCATTATATCATTTTTTAATACTTAAAATGGTCATTAGGACAGAAAACTGGTTGTTATTTGAAGCCCATCACTGGATATACTCTCAGAAGCAGAATCACTGGATCATAAGGCAGTTTATTTTTAATTTTTGAGGTGACTTCATACTGCTTTCCACAGTGGCTGTACCTGTCTGCATACCCACCAATAGTGGGCAAGGATTTTCTTTTCACCATACCCTTGCCAGCACTTGTTGTTTGTTCATTTATTGATGACAGTCATTCTGATAGGTGTGAGATGATATCTCATTGTGGTTTTAACTTGCATTTCTCTGATGATTAGTGATATTGATAATCTTTTCATATGTCTATTGGCCATCTGTATGTCCTCTTTGGAGAAGTGTCTTCTCAGGTCTTCCCATTTTTTAACTGAATTTTTTCTTTTTAATGTGTGTGTGTATGTATTGAGTTGTTTAGATTCTTCACAAATTTCGGATATTAAGCCTTCATCAGATTTATCACTGGTGAATTATGTTCTTCCATTCAGAGGGCTGTCTTTTCATTTTGTTGATGGTTTCTTTTGCTGTGCAGAAACTTCTCAGTTTGATGTAGTCCCATTTGTTTATTTTTTTCTTTTGTTTCCCTTGTCCAAGGAGATAGATCAGAAAAAAATATTGCTGGGTGCGATGTCTGAGGTTTTACTGTGTATATTTTCTTCTGGTATTTTTATGGTTCCAAGTTTGACCTTTAATTCTTTAATCTATTTGAGTTTACCTTTTATTTTCTTAGTGCACAAGAGAGGAGAGAGAGAGAAAGGCAGGAACAGATAGACAGGAAGGGAGAGAGATGAGAAGCATCAACTTGTTGCTGCACTTTAGTTATTCATTGATTGCTTCATATGTACCTTGACAGGGGGTGGGGCTTCAGCTGAGCTAGTGCTCCCTTGCTCAAGTCAGCAACCTTGAGCTCAACCTTGGGCTTCACGCTAGTGAACTTTGGACTCAAGCTAGTGACCATGGGGTCATGTCTATGATTCTACCCTCAAGTTGATGATCCCATGCTCAAGGCAGATGAGCCCACACTCAAGCCAGATGAGCCCATGATCAAGTTGACGACCTCAAGTTTTGAACCTAGGTTCTCAGTATCCCAGGTCGATGCTCTATCCACTGTGTCACTACGTGGTCAGGACTGAGTTTATTCTTGTGTCTGATGTTAGAAGGTGGGCTAGTTTCATATTTTTGCACATATCTGTTCAATTTTTCAAACACCATTTATCGAATAAACTGTCTTGACCACATGGTATGTTTGTGTGTCCTTTGTCAAATATTAATTGACCATAAAATGTGGGTTAATATATAGGCTCTCCATTTAGTTTCTATGTCTGTTTTTATTCCATGCCATGCTGTTTTGATTACTATGGCCTTATAGTATAGTTTGATATCTGAAATCTGATTAAAAAATTTTAATACACTGTGAGCCTGTTTTGATAACATTCTTAAATTATTACACACATACACACACATCTTGCATATAATTTTGATGTGGAAATACTACAATTTGTTTAAATATTCTTTCTTTTTTTCTTTTTAAAACTTGTAAACACTGTATAATTCTATGATGATGTATAGTATACATTTCTTGACAAAAATGTAATTTTTGACTGACTGGTGGTGGCACAGTGAATAGAGCATTGACCTGGGACACTGAATCTCCAGATTCGAAACCCTGTGGTTGCTGGCTTGAGTGCAGGCTCACCAGCTTGAACGTGGGGTAGCCAGCCAGAGTGCAGGATCATCAACATGATTCCAAGGTTGCTGGCTTGAGCCCAAACTCGCTGGCTTGATCAGGAGGTCAGTGGCTTGGCTTGAGCCCTTCAGTCAAGGCATATTTGAGAAGCAATTAATGAACAACTAAAATGACACAACCATGAATTGATGCTTCTCATTATTCTTTCTCTCTCTCTCAAAAATAAAAAAAAGGTATTTTTTTTTTTTTTAATTTAGTGAGAGGAGGGGATGCAGAGACAGACTTCTGCTTTCGCCTTGACTGAAATCCACCTGGCAAGCCCACTAGGGAGCCAATGCTCTGCCCACCTGGGGCTCTCGTGCTGTTACAACCGGATCCATTTTTTTTAGCTCCTGAGGTGGAGGCCATGGAGCCATCTCATTGACTGGAGCCAACTTGCTCCATCAAGCCATGGCTGCAGGAAGGGAGGAGAAGAGTGAGACAGACAGAGAGAGAGAGAGAGAGAGAGAGAGAGAGAGAGAGAGAGAGAGAGAGAAGTGAGAGGGGGAGGGTTGGAGAAGCAGATGGGCCCTTTTTCTGTGTGCCATGGTCGGGAATTAAACCTGGGACATTCACATGCTGGGCCAATGCTCTACCAGCGAGCCAACCTGCCAGGGCCAAAAAAAGTAATTTTTTAAGGCTTTGAATGGGTATTGCCAAATTGCCCTCTAAAAATGTTCTTCTAAGACATTCCCAGAAGCAGTGTATGAGAGCACTAATATTCCTGTATCTTCCACAATAATAAGTATTCTTTTAAAAATTATTTCCAAGTTTGTGAGGTGAAAGTGGTATTTTATTGTTTAAATTTGTATTTATTTGATTTTTAGCAAAGTTAAGTGTTTTCTAATGTTTAGTGCCAACTTGTTATTTTTCTTTTGTGAATTCCTTGTATAGAACCTTTGCACTTTGGGGTTTATGTCTTTCCTTACTGATCTGTAATGATTATTAATGTATTGAGAAAAAGAACTTTTTTAAAATCCTATGTGGGCAAATATTTCCCTCCATTTAACATTTGGCTTTAATTTTAGAGTATCTTTAAAAAATAATGAACAGTTGTTTTAAATTTTTATGTGGTTAAATCTATCAATCTTTTTCATATGATGAATTCTGCCTTTACATATTGTTGAAAAAAGCCTTTATATTAAAAACAATCAGATACATACCTAATTCTATTTTTTTCTAACTTTAAAACACACACACACACACACACACACATTTATTTCTTGAATCCATTTGTAATTTTGTTGGTAGTATAATAGGAGTTAGTCATAGAAATTAATCTATTCTTAAATACTTAAATGTTAAGCACAGGCTATATAATGAAAATTCATTCTTATGAATTTTCAAATCCTATTGATTTGAAAAGCAAACATCATTTGTTAGTTTCACATGTCTAGTAAATGTACTAATGCTTGTTGTTGGCTTTCCATTAAGTCCCATTTATTTTTCCACCTTTTATTATCTGAAAATTATCTAATTATCCCAGTTTTGAAAAGGATGTCTTGTTTTGCAACATGCTTAGGGGGAAGAATGAGGGCTTTGACGTGAGACCCAAGGTTCCCCATCTGTAGAATGGGAATAGTAGGTGTCTGTCTACCTTGCAGGATTGCTTGAAAATTATGGATATTTTTGGTTTGCAGGTATTATTCTTGTACCATTTCTAAGGCATGACTCAGCCATTTATAATAGTTTCTTTTTCCCTTCTATGTATGGCTTACAAGGCCCTATTAATATGGCCCTCATCCAGTCTTGTGACTGTTTCCATCATTTATTCAATACATTATCTCACCACGTGACAGGCGTATGCCAGGCACTGTTCTGGAGTCTGGTGATAAGTAATGTAGAAAGCAAAGGAGATTTGTGATTTTATGACACTTATCTTTTTCTGGTGTGGGTAGATTAAATTAAGAATGTTTCCAATTGAGTTAAATGCCATGGGAAGACAAACAGAATTTTAAGACAGAGGGTGCTGGGGATGGTTGACATTTGTGGTACGATCTGTATAAAGAGGAGTGGCAGCCTTGCCAATAAAGTGTAGTCCAGGCAAAGTGAATGGGAAGCACAAAGGCCTGAGGCAGGGACAGAAATGAGTCTAGAGGGGCTGGAGCATAGAGAGCTGGGGAAAGAAACATCACAGATGGAACTGGAGAGACAGACAGGGTCAGATCATGTAACATCTCAATATGTAGCAGTTTCCTTTCTGGCAATCTCCTAAAGACCTCTGCCTTATCATGCTCTCCTAGATGCCTTTGCTCTACTGTCTTCCCTTTCACTGAAATATTTTCTTTTCTCCTTTCTAAGAATTCTGTCCATTCTTAAAAGCCCAGTTAAGGTCTCATTTTCTCTCTTTGAATAGATATAGGCCACACTAGTCTTGTTTTTTGAGTTCCTTTGCTCTAAGGCCATCCCCACAGTTTTGTGTGCTGGTCCCTGCTGCCTGGTTTTTTTTATATTAATTTTAATGGGGTGACACCAATAAATCAGGGTACATATGTTCAAAGAAAACATCTCCAGGTTAACTTATTATTCAATTATGTTGTATACCCATCACCCAAAGTCAAATTGTCCTCTGTCACCTTCTATCTGGTTTTCCCTGTGCCCCTCACCTCCTCCCTATTCTACCCTCTCCTCCCTCCCCCTACCCCGTAACCACCACTCTCTTGTCCATGTCTCATAGTCTCACTTTTATGACCACCTATGTATGAAATCATGCTGTTCTGAGTTTTTTTCTGATTTACTTATTTCACTCCGTATAATGTTATCAAGGTCCATCTATTTTGTTGTAAATGATCTGATATAATCATTTCTTATGGCTGAGTAGTATTCCATAGTATATATGTACCAAAGCTTTTTAATCCACTCATCCTCTGACGGACACTTGGGCTGTTTCCAGATCTTTGCTATTGTGAACAATGCTGCCACAAACATGGGAACGCACTTCTTTTCAAACAGTGCTCTGGTGTTCTTAGGGTATATTCCTATAAGTGGGATAGCTGGGTCAAAAGGCAGTTCGACTTTTAATTTTTTGAGGAATCTCCAAACTGTTTTCCACAGTGACTGCACCAGTCTGCATTCCCACCAGCAGTGCAGAAGGGTTCACTTTTCTCCACATCCTCGCCAGCAATTGTTCTGCGTTGTTTTGCTGATGAGCGCCATTCTGACTGGTGTGAGGTGATATCTCATTGTGGTTTTAATTTGCATTTCTCTAATAATTAGTGATGTTGAGCATTTTTTCATATGTCTTTTGGCCATCTGTATGTCTTCTTTGGTAAAACTTCTATTCATTTCTTTTGCCCATTTTTTTATTGGATTGTTTGTCTTCCTGGTGTTGAGTTTTATAAGTTCTTTATAAATTTTGGTTATTAACCCCTTATCAGACGTGCTGTCGAATATGTTCTCCCATTGTGTGGTTTGTCTTTTTATTCTGTTCTTATTGTCTTTAGCTGTGCAAAAGCTTTTTAGTTTGATGTAGTCCCATATGTTTATCTTGCCTTTTATTTCAGTTGCCCGTGGAGATAAATCGGCAAATAAATTGCTGCTACAGATGTCGGAGAGCTTGCTGCCTATGTTTTCTTCTAAGATGCTTATAGTTTCACGGCTTATGTTTAAGTCCTTTATCCATTTTGAATTTGTTTTTGTGCATGGTGTAAGTTGATGGTCTAGTTTCATTTTTTTGCAGGTAGATGTCCAATTTTCCTAGCACCATTTGTTAAAGAGGCTGTCTTTACTCCATTGTATCTTCTTTCCTCCTTTGTCAAATATCAGTTGTCCATAAAGGTGTGGGCTTATTTCTGGATTCTCTGTTCTGTTCCATTGATCTATGTGCCTGTTCTTATGCCAGTACCAGGCTGTCTTGAGTATGATGGCCTTGTAGTAAACCTTGATATCCGGAAGAGTGATACCTCCTGCTTTATTTTTTTCTTTTTAAGATTGCTGAGGCTATTCTTGTTCTTTCTTGGTTCCATATAAATTTTTGGAATATGTGTTCTATATCTTTGAAGTATGCCATTGGTATTTTAATTGGTATTGCATTGAATTTATAAATCACATTGGGTAATAAGACATTTTAATGATGTTTATTCTTCCTAGCCATGAGCACGGTATATGCTTCCACTTGTTTGTGTCTTCCTTGATTTCTTTTATCAATGTTTTATAATTTTCTGAGTACAAGTCCTTAACCTTGTTGGTTAAATTTACTCCTAGGTACTTTATTTTTAGGCTGCAATAGTAAAGGGGATTGTTTCCTGAATTTTTTTTGCTGACAGTTCATTGTTGGTATATACAAATGCTCTGATTTCTGAGTATTAATTTTATATCCTGCCACCTTGCTGAATTCATTTATCAGGTCCAGTAGTTTTGACTGAGACTTTAGGGTTTTCTATATACAATATCATATCATCTGCAAATAATGACAGTTTTACTTCTTCTTTTCCAATTTGTATGCCTTTTATTTCTTCTTCTTGTCTGATTGCTACACCTAGCACTTCCAGAACTATGTTGAATAAGAGTGGTGAAAGGGGGCATCCCTGCCTGGTTCCTGATCTTAAGGGGATTGCTTTTAATTTTTGTCCATTTAGTATGATGTTTGCAGTGGGTTTGTCGTAGATGGCCTTTATCATGTTAAGGAATGTTCCCTGTATTCCCACTTTACTGAGAGTTTTGAGCATGAATGGGTGCTGGATTTTATCAAATGCCTTTTCTGCATCTATTGAAATTATCATGTGATTTTTGTCCTTCCTTTTGTTTATGTGATGAATCACATTGATTGATTTGCGAATATTGAACCAGCCTTGCCTCTCCAGAATAAATCCCACTTGATCATGGTGTATGATTCTTTTCATATATTGCTGGATCCGGTTGGCTAATATTTTGTTGAGAATTTTAGCGTCTAAATTCATCAGGGATATAGACCTATAATTTTCTTTCTTTGTGTTGTCTTAGCCTGGTTTTTGGATCAGAATTATGCTCGCCTCATAAAAGGAGTTTGGAAGTCTTCCTTCCTTTTGAATTTTTTGAAATAGCTTGAAGAGAATAGGAGTTAGTTCTTCTTTGAATTTTGGATAGAATTCACTTGTGAAGCCATCAGGCCCAGGACTTTTCTTTTTTGGGAGTTTTTTGATAACTATTGCGATCTCACTTGTTGTAATTGGTCTGTTTAGGTGTTCTGATTCTTCCAGAGTGATTTTTGAAATATTATATGATTCAAGAAATTTGTCCCTTTCACCTAGGTCATCTAATTTTTTGGGATAGAGTTCTTCATAGTATTTTCTTACAATGCTTTGTATTTCTGTTGTGTCAGTTGTTATTTCTCCACTCTCATTTCTAATTTTATTTATTTGTGTCCTCTCTCTTTTTTTTCTTGGTGAGTCTAGTTAAAGGTTCATCAATCTTGTTTACCTTTCAAAAAATCAGCTTTTGGTTTCATTGATCCTCTGTGTTGTTTCCTTAGCCTCTATGTCATTTATTTCTGCTCTGATCTTTATTATTTCCATTCTTCGACTTGTCCTGGGTTTTATTTGCTGTTGTTTTTCTAGTTCTTTTAGCAGCAGGGTCAGGTTGCTTATTTGAGCTTTTTCTAGCTTCTCATGGTATGCCTGAAGTGCAATGAACTTCCCTCTCAGTACTGCTTTTGCTGTGTCCCATAAATTTTGAGGTGATGTATGCTCATTTTCATTCGTTTCTAGAAACTTTTTTATTTCTTCTTTGATCTCATTGTTAATCCATTCATTATTTAATAACATGCTATTTAGTTTCCAAGTGTTTGAGTATTTTTCTTTTTCTTTTGTGGTTAATTTCTAGTTTCATGGCATTGTGATCAGAGAAAATGCTTGACATGATTTCAATCTTCTTAAATTTATTGAGACCATTTTTTTGTCCTAACATGTGGTATATCCTAGAAAACATACCATGAGCGCATGAGAAGAATGTATATTCTACTGCTTTAGGGTGAAAAGTTCTGAAGATATCTATTAAGTCCAGTTGATCTAGTGTATCCTTTAAGTCTGCTGTTTCTTTATTCATTTTCTTTCTTGAGGATCTATCCAGTGTTGTTAGTGGGGTATTGTAATCCCCTACTATTATAGTATTGCTGTTAATCTCGTCCTTTATATCCATCAAAGTCTGCTTTATGTATGTCGGGGCTCCTATGTTTGGTGCGTAGATCTTTATAATAGTTATATCTTCCTGTTGAATTGTTCCCTTTATCATTATGTAGTGTCCTTCATTATCTCTTACTACAGCCTTTGTTTTAAAGTCCATCTTGTCAGATATAAATATTGCTACCCCCGTTTTTCTTTCATTTCCATTTGCATGAAATATTTTTTCCATCTTTTTACCTTCAGTCTATATGCATCTTTTGTTTTAAGGTGTGTCTCTTGTAGACAGCATATGTATGGGTCCTGTTTCTTTATCCACGCAGCTACCCTATGTCTTTTGATTGGATCATTTAATCCATTTACATTTAAGGTTATTATTGATATGTAGTTGTTTATTGCCATTTTATTCTTTAAAGCTGTATTCTTCTTTTGCTCTATTCATTCCTCCCTTTAAACTGTTCACAAGAGGCCCCTTAGTATCTCTTGCAGAGTTGGTTTGGTTTTTATGAATTCCTTGTGGCTTTCTTTTTCTGGGAAGCTCTTTATTTCTCCTTCCATTTTAAACGTTAGCCTTGCTGGATAAAGTAGTCTTGGTTGTAGGTTCTTGTTCTGCATTACTTTGATTATACCTTGCCATTCCCTTCTGGCCTCAAGTGTTTCTGTTGAGAAGTCCGAAGTCAACCTTATGGGGGCTCCTTTGTAGGTGATAGCTTTTATTTCTCTAGCAGCTTTAAAAATTTCTCTTTATCCCTTAGCTTTGGTATTTTAACTATGATGTGTCTTGGTGTAGATTTCTTTGGGTTTCTCTTTAATGGAGTTCTGTGTGCTTCTTGAACATGTGGAATGTTTCCCAGCCTTAATTTCGGGAAGTTTTCTGCTATGATTTGATTGAACAAAGTTTCTATTTCTTGTTCTCTCTCTTCTTCTTCAGGAACCCCTATGATGCAAATGTTGTTTCTTTTCATGTTGTCACAGAGCTCCCTTAGATTTTTCTCACATTTTTTGAGTCTGTTTTTCTTTTCTTGCTCTGCTTTTGTGCCTTTGTTTATTATGTCCTCTAACTCGCTGCTTTGATTCTCAGCATCATTCATCCTGCTTTTAATTCCTTCCATTGTGGTCTTCAGTTCTGATACTGTATTTGTCATTTCTGTCTGATTCTTTTTTATTATTTCAATTTTATTTTTTATACTTGTTATCTCTTTATTTAGGTGTTCATAGTGACTATCCATTGTTGCTCTATTTTCTTTGAACATCCTAAGTATCATTATTCTAAATTCTGCATCTAGTAATTTGGTTATATTTGGTTCATTCAGGTCCTTCTCTGGGGATTTCTCTTGATTCATTTGGTTTGCATTTCTCTGCCTGCCCATTTTGTTTGTTTATAAGAAGGTTGTGGCCACTGGAGTCCAGTAGGTGTTCCCTTTGTGTTCTCTAGGTGTGGTCTGCCTGCAGGCCCGCCATCCCTTCCCTCTGCCGCTGCCTAGGGTGGTTGGGTATGGGCGTTGCCAGCGCCGGCCCACTGCGGCTTTTTCTGTGATTTCCGCCTCTCCTCCACGGGAGGGACTGTCACTCAAGCCACAAGCCTCAGCACCACGGGTAGAGGTGAGCACTTTTGCTCAGCTGCAGACCCAGCCTGTTTCCGGGCTTCCGCCTAGCCCCTTCGGTCAGAGCCTGCTCGCCACAGTTTCGGGGGTTAGACGGGGCTTCTGACGTGCTCTCAGCTATGAGCCTTTGCCCGTCTGGAGCTTTAGCCCCGCCCTCGAGGCCAGGGCCCTCCTGCGCAGGGTCGCAAATCGCGTTTATTGGGCCGGGCGTGACTGTTGGCGCTCTCAGCTGCGTACTTCCGCTCGTCCTGGGCTCTACCTCGCCCTTGCGTTCAGAGCCAACTCGTGCATGCAGGATGGCAAACTGTGGTTTCTCAGGCCGTTTGGGGCTGCTGGTGTGAGCTTAGCTGTGAGCGTCCGCTCGTCCCTGGTCTTAGCCCCGTCCCCGTGGTCAGGGCCGGCTTGCTCAGGGTCGCAGAGCATATCTCTGCCCGTTCCTGGCCTCCCACTTTTTCCCTGCAGGTGGGGTTACAGGTGGGCCCGCACCTGCGCGACCGCTTTCGCGCATCCTCTCCGCCCCTGCTGGGCTAGACCGAGTTCACACCGGCTGGGCCTCCGTCCCTGCTGACAGAACTGTGTTTCAGCATCCTGCCGCCACCGTCCCTACAGCAACCCTCAGCAGAGTGAGAAGGAGCCCCACAGTTCAGATTCTAGCATTCCATACTGTAGACCTGGGAGCTCCCTCCATCTAAGCAGCTCTGCTCTAATTGCTGCGGGAGAGCTTGTTTGGCTGGTGTCCTGTCTCCCTTTGCTGGTATTGCTAGTTCTAGGGGAAATATTCATTTTTGATTAGGGAAGTGACTTATTTAGCCCAGGGTTTATGGTGGCTGTCCCTCAGAGTATTTCTCCCTGTGCCTTCCAGTTTACACTCTCTTCCTGCTGCTCTGATCCTCTCCTCTGACCCTGTTCTCCGGAGCCCCGGGTGAGTGGCTGTGAGAGAGGTTTTCTGCGCTGTTCCTTTAAGAATCTTGGGTCTGAGAAAACTGTCTGTTTCTCACTAACAGTATCCTCACTTGTTTCACAGCTCAATACTGTCCAAACGCCTCTTCTAGGCTCTGGGACTGCAGGCTGGGGCTTTGTTCCTGGGACCCAGGTCCCTCCCTCTCCACCAAACTCTCCTCCCGCCACGCAGGTCTCTCCGGGCTGCCGTTCGCTCCGGGCAGCTTGGCAGCCCTCTTCGCGTTTTTGCTATTCCTACCAGTCTCTATGTGGCTTCTTCTGTGTTCCTTGGTTGAAGATTCCACTTAGTTTAGTTCAAAGTTGGTTTATCCAGATGATAGCTCTTAAAATTGAGTTATAATCCACTTTGGTTCTGGGAGTTGGAAGTTGGTACATCCGCCTACTCCATCGCCATCTTGCTCTGCCCCTGCTGCCTCTTTATTTGTTGGGAATATACCAGACACATCATTTGCGGTTCTAGATGTTAGCTGAGGATCTTAAGTTTACCCTATTGTAAATCTTTAAAAATAGTTTTGACTAAAAAGAGCTCAAAGAAACTAATACAGAATAATACTGACTGTAATCTCTAATTGAAAAGAAAACCTAGAGATAGATTAAAGAATGCTAATTAGTACATTAAAAACAATGAATCATATCAATGGAACTGAACTTCATGCTACAAATAGTGTATTTTAATACTTTAAATATTTATTATAGATTAAGATGAACAAAATTGAGTAACTAGTGTTCAGATCAATCACTAGATTTATCGTGAACATTTGCACTGGCTGAAAATGTTCTGAGTAAATAGTAAGAACGAAACTTCAGTTTTCATTATTTAAAAAAATAATAATTAGTTATATTTCCTAGTACTTTCACATTGAATGAACCTGTCACTTATTCTGTTGGACAAACAAAAAGAGAGCTAATTTATCTGAACATTGATGTAGCAGATGCTGCCAGAACCCGCCCTTGTCCTTGACACCTTTCACTGCTCCAGCTGACTTCCAGCTGTCTGCATCTGTACCTTTCTGTCTGAGGGCTGCATTCAAAGATCAGTTTATCCATGGCCAGAAGGTCAGCTCTAGGGAATTAATGTTCCCCATTTTCCAGCAGGCCTCATCTAATAACTCTAGTGCTGGCGTATAAAATCCTCCAGCTCCCTCAATCTCAGGAAAGAGCATTCTGAGACTGTGTTTTGCACTATTTTCCAGTTTCCCCAGGAAATTCAGCTCCAGACACCTACCCTGACAGCTGATTTGAGAGCTCACCCTTTATTAAATGCTTTCCTTCTTTGTCTTCCTTCCCCACTTCCTTCCCATTGTTCTCTACCCCCCCCCCCAATATGCATTTAAATCTTGAATTTTTTGTCTTGCATCTGCTTCTGGAGAACTCAAACTAAGTCCTAACATCAGACATTGTTGTTATTATACTTCTAGGATTACCCTGTGGAGATCATGGTTTAGGAGTTCTCATAAAGCTTAAGAAGGCCCTGCAGAATTAATTGTGCACACTAATGGATTGGAAGTTATCTAGCATGACCCCAGATGCATTAGCAAACACAGCAAATCTGGCCTTTGGAGAAAACCCCTGACCTGAGCCTAGAGAGTAAGATTCAATTTAGGATGATGAACCTTCCTTATACTATGTCAATTTGAACTTGCTACAGAGTTAATGCTCCAGGGAAGGAGAATTTTGCAATGGCTATTTTTACTTTTTCATTTCCTTTGCCTGACTGATATTGGCAATAATCTCATCTTATTCTTTATTCCTGAATCTTCCCCAGTGCTATATACATAGATAGTGAAGACTCATTGACTAGTGCCCTGCTGTGTCCTAAACATTGTGCTGTCAGGAATATATTAAGTTCTGTTATATGATTTACTCTTAGCATCTGTGGGTCTTTTTAGAACTATAAGGTCCATGTTCTTTGTCATTGTTACGTTATAGAGCATTGTCAAGTATTCCACTTTCTCTTCAAGGAATCCTTGCAAGATTAGCTTCTAATTATTTATTTTTGAAAACTAGTGATAAAATAGTTGTGAAATGAATACTACTTCTAACCTTTTGTTTCACCTCTCATTAGGTCTGGGCAAGAGCTTGTGGATGGGAGCTTTCATTTGCTAAGGAAGCATTCCACCTTCAGTGGCAGCAGTCTGGCCAGTTGCTGCTGAGATACTTCACTCTGCACCTTGCTTGTCTGGCTGTGGTTTACTGGGGTCCACAGAGAACCCCCTCACTTATTCTGCTCAAGGATTTCTAGTGTGGCTTCCTGTGTGGATCCCAACCAGACATCCTCATCAGCTACTCCTTAGAGATGTCACTCTGACTCTTTAGGGGAGCTCAGAGAAACACTCATAAAAAAATTACAGAATTGCTACATGACATGAATTGCCTTTCTCATTTCAGAGTCATAATTCTTTAACTCTTAATCATTTCAGGAACAATTGTATGAATGTACTGTATGCTTTAAACACAATAGTAATTGATCTTGTAGATAAAATACCAAATTATAATTGAACAAGGGAAAGGATTTTTATAATTTAAAAAACTTACCTACCCTGTTACCATATTAGAAATGGGTATAGTTTTAGCTATTATAACTCCTTCTAGAAGTTCTGTGAACCTTTGTGTTTGGTAAAAACTGCATACTTCTGCATATGCTTGGGCATACTGCTTCCAGCTAAACCACTGTTCATATATGTATTTTTCTATCTCAATATATTATTAGGCATTTACTGGCAAGCAAGCTGATTACCACAGCATCTTTCTTATCAGCTGTTGCTTATCTGGCAACCTCAACTAGGTGGAACTTAGCCAAGAAACAGCTAAGAAGCTGAATTCATCTCCTGAGGTGACCTAAGAGATATCTCAGTGTCAATGCAGTACTTATTCTAGTGTTGTTTATTCACTGAAGAGCCCTTTTAAGACCTCCATGCAAAATGTGTTCTTTTTTATTTTGCACTTGATTTTAACAGGTTTGGTTCAGTTAATAGGATTTTCTGGTCAGTAGCAAACTAGAAAGAGGAGGAGAATAGATTACCAGAGAAAATGATTACACTTAGTGGAAGAGTTGGTTTTGGTCACATGTTAATTGACAAAATGGTAACAATTGTGTTTGAAGGCTTCAAACTGACCATTTATGTTGAGTACCTGTTAACATGCCAAGCAATGCAGTGCGCTCTTTGTGTCCTCTTTCACCCTAACATTCTGTGTTTGAGATAGACATTATTCTTGCCATTTAAAAAGAAGAAAACTGAGGCTCATATGAGTGAAATGAGTTGCTCAAAGCCAAGTAGTAAGTGACTGAGCTGGAATTAAACCAGGACTCTGATTTAAAAGCCTTTGCTGTCTCCGTCGTACCAAGTTGCTTCCATATGGAGCATTCCATAATGCACTTTGTGGAATTGTTATTTTAAGAGCAATACACTCCTTAAAGGGACTTCATAATAACCTTTTCTAACTCTTCTGAATTCATATCTGTTTTGCCTCTGAATGGATACGTAGGAATCTTGAACATTTGGGCTTATATCTGTGTAAATAGCTTTCTCACTTGGTGTAGATTCAGTTTATGACTCTGATGATAATGTTTCTGGCCTCAGGCCTGACTCACATAGTCACACACTGGCTCTTTGATTGTTCATGTGAGGGATGTAGTGAAGAAAGAAGCAGCCAGAAAAACATCAGAACCCTTTTCAAGATGATTGTGGCACCTGCCACTGCTGGTGCAGTAATTAAAGAGAGTAGATAGTTATGTAAAAGTGTTTTTTTTTTTTTTTTTGGCTGAGCCATCAGTGACGCAGAGAGCAAAATATGGGACAGATGTGACGAATAGGAGTTTGGATGTTATCCTATGTTTGGTCTGAATCCCTCTGCAGCCCTCAGTACTGCTGATTGTCATGTCAAACCAGAGGCAGGAACCCGTAGTAGAAAGTGTGCTTTACTAGTAAGTTTCATGGTGAGACTTCTTACATAATTCAGAGATCACATGAAAGTAAACCACATTATTTTCTAGCTTCTCATCTGATTTACTAAAAGACTTAAGCATACATTTTTTTTTGGTAACTGTTATTTCTCAGAAATCATGAACGATAGAAACCAAACTTTGTCAAACATGAAGGAAGGGAGAGAAAAAAATTCCAGTGAGGCTGGGAGGCCATGGAGCACTATGGAGTTTCGTTTTGTTTTTCTCTGGAGTAAACTGGTTTTAGTATTTCTACTTAACTTTAGATAACGTGAGTTAATAAAAACTAATTAGAGTTGGTTTATGCCAGAATTAGAATCAGTCAAGCATGCAGAAATTGGAGTAAACTCTAAGGGTGTGCCTTCCTGTTTTTAGAATGTTTGATCTGTTATAAATTCTAATCTTGTCACTTACGATCATCAATCCATTTGATTCCAGAGGGATACCATGCAGGGAATACTCCTGCAGGCTCCACACCCCAATCTAGTCCTGCATCTTGGTGAGCCAGATTGACTTTGTTTTTTGATTTTAGCATGAAATGTAGACTAGAGGCTTATATAAATTAGCTATCATATATCCCCCTTTTCTGTAATTAGTTTTCCACCCTAGATATGTTGAATAATAATCTCATGATGTACCTAAAATTTATTTAAATGTAATCCCTATTGCTCCTCACCCTCACTCATTCTGATCATTCTGATTCACTGTATCCAGTGACTGGGATCAGATGCTCATCCCTGGGGAAGAGTGTGACTTAGTGTGTTTGGGCTGCAATCACAAAATCCCATAGACCGGGTAGTTTATAAACACCAGAAATTTATTTCTCACACTTCTGGAGTCTGGGAAGCCCCAAATCAAGGTGTCAGCAGATTGGGTAAAATCCATTTTCCTGGTTTCCAGATGGCCGTCTTCTCATTGTACCTTGCTGAGAGACAGCAAGAGAGTTTTCTAGGGTCTCTTTTTAAGGACACTAATCCTTTTCATGAGGGCTCCCCCTTCATGAACTTATAGAATCCTAAGTTATCTTCAAAAGCTCCCATCTTCTAATACCATCACTTGGTGGGTAGGGTTTCAAGATATTAATTTTGGGAGGACACAAACATTCAATTCATAGCAGAACTGTTTCTCTGAAGATTAGAGTATGTGACCAAGAGTGAACATACTTGTATTTGTATAAGCTTCATGTTTAGGCTGGTGTTAGAGTTGGGGGCACTTTCCTGAGCCTACTACCAAACAAAGAGGCTTGATTTGACCCTTACCCTCAAATAGGAAAGAGGAGACCATTCAGATTTCTAGACCCTAATTTACACTTCTTCCCCTGGAGAGTTAGTTGAGAGGTATGAAGGGCTTGTAGAATTGCAGACTCACCAGGTTGGTCTCATATTCAGAATGAGGGTCCTAAGAGGAGGGGCAGAATGCGGAATAGTGTAGGGCAGAGGCTGTCAAGTGTTTGTGGGGACCAGCATCATTGATAACGTGCAGATTTCCAGACACCAACCTGGATCTGCTGAGAGTAGTGTGTTAGCTTCTTGGGGCTTCCATAACACATTACCTACCACAAACTTGGTGGCTTAAAATAGGAATTTGTTTTCTCATAGTCTTGGAGGCTGCAGTCAGGTGTCAGTGTGTTGGTTCTTGCTAAAATCTCTGAGGGAGAATCCATCCTATGCCCCTCTCCCAGCTTCTGGTAGCTGGTGGCAATCCTTGGTGTTTCTTGGTTTATAGACACATCACTGCAGTCTCTGCCTCCATCCTCTCTTCCCTTTATCTTTTGTGTTTCTTCTGCCCTTCTCTTCTAAGGACAGCAGCCATTGAATTTACCACCCACCCTAATCCAGGATAATCTTGAGACTCTTTATTAATGACATTTGCAGAAACCCTTTTCCTGATTAAGGTCACACTCACGGATTCTGGGCCGACATGTCTTTTGAGGGTAATTACTCATCCTACTGCGGTTTTGTCGGGAGACCTGCTTTAAAGCCAACTCCCCTCGTGATTCTGACACATGGCCGTTTTAGGACTGCACTCTTAGAACCTTTGATGGCTGTGTCAGTCTCTGGGTCTGCCCAGAATACACTTGAAAAAGCAAGTCCTTGTTAGAATTTCCTGTAATACTGTATATACTAGCTACTAATTCTTGAGCAGTACATTAAATGCTTTAATGTCCATGATTTTATTTAAGATTCACAATTCTTTGAGAGAGATATCTTAGTCTCATTTTGAAAAGGTAAGGGACTTCCAGTGTCACATAGTAGGTGGCAATGTAGGGATCTGAACCCAGGTCTCTGTGGTAGCCAAGCCAGAACAGTGAATCACTTTCTCATGCCATCTCTAAACCCTTGATTCATCTCAGGCATAACTGCCCCAGAAAGCCCTCTTTGAATTCTTCCCCAACCTCCAGCATCCCCCTCAAACAACAAAATTTACAATCTAAATTAACCTAGGTGGTCTCATTAGTGTCCCCCTCCTCTAGCACTCTGCATAAGTCTCTGATTGGGTCAGGGGTTGACCAGTCAGCTGCTAAGACAACTGGGACTGCAATGCAGTGTTTGACAAGGAAATATGTGTTTTTCCCTCTCCACTACATCAACCACCACCTCACAAAGGCCCAGAGCAGCTCTTCAGCCACTCAACCCTGTGACCTTTCTAAGCCGCGTGCCTTCAGTGGTAAGAAGCTGGGAAGTTACTTAGCTGCTCTTAGTGTGCTCAGCTGTGCTATAGCTTTACTGTTGTCGACACAAAGTTCTGTCCTGGCTAAAAACATTTTGTGAGCCACCCTTTCACTGATATTTACAATGCAGGAAGACATAAAATTTAAAAATGTCAGTTGACCTGAAATAGTTGGTTAGGTTTTTTTCCCTCTGTTCTAATCCAAGAGCTTTCTGTTTAGTTCATGAGGTCCTTCAGTGACCTTTATTTAGTTTTAGGTAGCAAAGTTCATGCTCCAGGCAAGTAGAGGATGTTCTTTGCATTAAATACAGCAAAATCAGCACAGTACTAATCACCTAATTCCTTTATACCAAGTTTGGTTGGCATTTAGGCTCTAGAATCTCTGCTTGCCTATTCTTCCCTCCCTCCTCATTTAACTTTCTTACAATGAAAAGAAGGACAAAAATAAATAGAAGAAAACAATATTGTAAATAAAAGAAACATTTTATTCATTGCAACAATAATACACTATAGTATGATAAATGCATAATAAAAACATTTGTAATATTTTATATTGTAATTATGCTTACATGCCTATTAGTTTTTAATAATAATTGTAAGAAAAAAGTATTCATTTATATACAAATATGTCACATCATACGCAATGGATTGACTCTGCATCGATTAAATACGGACATTTACAGATTAGTCTTCCAATATCAGAAAGGAGGACATGTAGGAGGACACTTTTTGAGGGAGGACAGAAATTACAAAAGAAGGACTGTCATCCCTAAAGGAGGACGATTGGTCACCTTATTTATATTCTCTCTCTGTTTTACTTATTTAAACTGTTGGTAGACATCAATGCCAACCGTAAGTTTAGCAAACACATGGTTTGCACCTCTTGCCGGGGAACATTGTACCCCCATGGTTAAGGGCTATGCGGCAGACCCAGCTGTTCCAGCTCTATGGGCTTAGTAGCAAGTGACCTTGGGCAAGTTATTTAACCTCTCTAAACTCCAGTTTACCCACCTGAAAAATGGAGATGACGAAGACAATGAAGACAATACCTCATAGGATGATTCAGAGGATTAGATGAGGTAATCTTTACAAAGTACTTGGCACTTAATAAATTCTCAGTGTTAGGTGTTTTTGTGACTACTATTATTATTATGAATGTTATTTTATTATTGTGGCTGTTGTTGTGTAAACTCTGTTTTCTCTATTCTATTTTGTTTAAAATGTATATATGATAGATTTGGGAAAAAACGATTTCTCATAATAGAAGAGAAGCCAATGACTATAGGGTGATTGGCTGAAATAGAATTATTTGGATAATAATAGACATGGATTAAGCTCTTAATAGGCTTTAGTACCATTGTAATGTGTTTCACCTCATGAGCTTATTTAGTAATCACAGTGTGGTAAGAACTATTACTATTAACCCTCTTTCCTGATGAGGAAACAAGCACAGAGGGATTAAGTAACTTGATCAAATTTCCCTGGTGTACCACCTTAGCATCACTCTGATGGCTTCAACAGTGGAAATTAGTGGAGGGAGCATTTCCAAATTACTTATTTTTATTATAGAATTATTTAGAATGAAGTTTATGTTTATTTAATAGAATTTTGCCCCTAGAAAATTATTCAGAAAACTTTCTTATTCATACATTTCTAACACATGTTCTTTGGGTGGGGTAAAAAGCCTCAGGATTTTAATCTCTAGGTTGGAAACCTGCAGGCATGGACTGATCTTTTT
Organism: Rhynchonycteris naso; assembly: GCA_037038555.1. NCBI lineage: Eukaryota > Metazoa > Chordata > Mammalia > Chiroptera > Emballonuridae > Rhynchonycteris > Rhynchonycteris naso. Next base: position 36,256,013 of record CM072997.1, on the reverse strand, counting down.
TTTCTGGTGGCTGCCTAGGACACATCACATGACCGGCATGAATTCCAGTGACCCTGGGCTGTGAGGAACAGCAGGAACCCTGCAGCCAGAAGGTACCTTCCTGTGATGGTCAGGGTCTGAAACCCTGTGGTGGAGAACTCCCATGATCAGGGAGGTTCTTCTGGCCTGGGACTGCTCACAACCAGGCTATAATTGGCCTCTGCAAAGTAACAAGCACGTGGAATCTGCTACCCCCATCCATCTGGCTGTTAAATTTTACGCATATGCAAATAATGGAATCCTTATTTGTGGCTATCCCTGGAACTTATGAGTCACAACTCATGCATCCATATGGTCTACAGTGTCACACAGCCAGGGTGAGGGTGGAGGAGTAGAGCATTCAGATTCAGGCAGTCTGCTTCCATTACCTCTGTGTCTTGCCACTGTGTCAGACCACCTTCCTTGAATAGGAAAATCTTAATAAAATGAAAGACCTGAGATTGGTATGTCAATTGCTGCCAGAGTCTTGGCACACCATGATTAGGGCTAAAACTGATGCAGAACCGTCTGGACAGTATTTTACTAGATTCAAAAAATAAAAACAAATCTTTGAAGTTTAATGACTCAGAATTTCTAGTTATTTAGTAATCTGTTTGTTTATTTCTCTTTGATCTCCCAGTGTAGTTCAATTAATCTTAACACTCAGTTATTAACTGATAACATTTTCTTCTCAGAAGAAACTAGTTTGTATTTGCTGACATTTACATGTGTAATATGATACTATCAATACTATCTAGAACAGTGATTCTTAACCTGGGTTCTATTAAACCCTAGGGGTTTGATTAGTCAGTCTCAGGGGTTCAGAGAAGCCTCTGCCGCAGAGGCCAGAATAAAGTAATACCGTAATTTGTTGTGTGATCATGCACTTTGTTGGTTTTGTTCTTTCAGCAAGGTGATGTTCATGCACAGCTCATTTTCTGCACCAGTAAAAAAACATATACCTATGTCTTGAATTTGGAAAAAAAAATCATATTTTATTTATCACTAAAGAAGGGTTCGGTCAATGCGCATATGAAACTGGTGGGTTCGGTACCTCAAAAAGGTTAAGAACCACTGATCTAGAATGGGTCTTGAAACAAAATGTAAGCATAATTTCCTTTTTTTTCTTCTTTTCCAAGTGAAAGAAGGGGAGATAGTCAGACTCCTGCATGTATCCTGACTGGGATCTGCCCAGCAAGCCCCATCTGGGGCTGATGCTCTGCCCACCTGGGGCCACGCTCACAACCGAACTACTTTTAGTGCCTGAAGTGGAGGCTCCACGGAGCCATCCTCAGTACCCGGGCCCTATGCAGTTGAACCAATCAAGCCATGGCTGTGGGCAGGGAAGAGAGAGAGAGAGAGAGAGAGAGAGAAGGGGGAAGAGAAGGGGTGGAGAAGCAGATGGTCACTTTTCCTGTGTGCCCTGACCAGGAATTGAACCTGGGACATCCACATGCTGGGTCAATGCTCTACCACTGAGCCAACCAGCCAGGGTCATAGCATAATTTTAAAGCAAGTTTATAAAATTTTACTTAACAATTTTTTTAAATTATATAGTACTTGCTCTGGAAATGGCTACTTGTCAAAATAATGACTGATCTAAATCTCAGTGGCTTGTAGGATCATTTTCATAGTTAATATACAGGCACGGGTCCTTCATGGTATTTTGTTAATACTTAATCAATATAAGCCACTTTTGATAATACTATTGTTAATACAAAATTTCCACTTTGTTAATACTTAATCAGTATAAGGTACTATTTTTTTCTCTTTCAAAGGTAAATATAAATGGATAAACCATTTATTTGATGGTTTATACAAGCACATAGTTTATTCAGTGGGGAAATGAAATTAGATTATTTCTGAATACTGCAATTTGAAGGCTGATGAAATGATTTTCATGAAAGAAAAGTAATGTGTATTATTATAATATAAATATAATTATAAAAAGTTTAGAAACTTTAGAATATGTAGGTAAATAAAAAGAAGAAAATAATTAAAAATCTTTCCATCCAGGGATAACTAGTATTAAAATTTGGTTTTTATGATGAAATGATTTTTAAAAATTATTATAGAGAGGTGTATTAACAGAAAATAAAATTATCTGTCTAGACCAGGGGTAGTCAATCTTTTTATACTTACCACCCACTTTTGTATCTCTGTTAGTAGTGAAATTTTCTAACCGTCTGCCGGTTCCACAGTAATGGTGATTTATAAAGTAGGGAAGTAACTTTACTTTATAAAATTTATAAAGCAGAGTTACAGAAAGTTAAAGCATATAATAATAATTATACCAAATACTTTATGTCGGATTTTTGCTAAGTTTGGTAGAATAAATCTTTATAAAAAAAATCTTTATTATAGTTAAATCTATCTTTTTATTTATACTTTGGTTGCTATGCTACTGCCCACCATGAAAGCTGGAATGCCTGGTAGGGATCAGGTTGACTACCACTGGTCTAGACTAACCTTGATAGATTTTTCAAAAAAAGTCTGAGTCCTAAAAACCATTAAAAATGGTAAGCAAAAATCTTATCTGAAATTTTAAAAAGCAAAAAAATGCAAATTAAATAGTAAATGTTTTTTATATAGATGTTTTAGATTTAGATTAAGTTTATGATTTGATGCTTATATTTTTGTATTATGTAGTATAATTTTGTGTTGAAATACAATTTGCATAAGATACACTGGGTTTCTTATGTGTTGATAGTATATAGTACACTTGTGCCTGTTTGCTATGGTTGGAAGCATAATTTTATTAATTTAAAGTTGTAATAGTCAAAATAATCAAAATGTTTTACCAGTAAAAGAGATACATAATGGTTTACATTATTAAATGGAATATTATGTAGCAATGAAAATAGGTTAACTATAGCCATGTCCAGAAATATGGGTATATTTTACAAACAATGTCCAAAAGAAGCCAGATGCAAAATAATTATATATATATATATATATATATATATATATATATATATATATATATATATATATATATATACTGTGTGATTATATTTATATAAAGTTCAAAAATAGGTATAACTAAACTATAGTTGGGATGTGGGATGATCAGGGCAGTTTGGAAGTCAGAATACTTGTTACTTTTGGGGAGCTGTATGGGGTTATTGATTGGGAAAAGAAGAGGGTATATCAGAATGATCTATTTGTTGACCTGGGTGGTGGTTATATAAGTTTATTCACTAACAGTTATTAAAAAGTCATCTTTATGTGATATATATTCTTTGCTAACCACATAACATTTATTCTTTATATTATTTCCTAAGGAAAATATGATTTGCTTTACTGTCACTCATTAATGGCTTCCAAAAATGCATTGGTGTTAAAAAAACCAAACAGGCAGAACTGCTACCATTTTTTAAAAATGAGAATAGGGGAGATGGACAGACTCCCGCATGGACCCAGAGCGAGATCAACCTGCCCCCCCACCCCCACCCTGCCCTGTCTGGGGCTGGTGCTCGAATCAACTGAGCTATCCTCAGTGTCTGAGGAAGCTATGCTCAAAGCAATCAAGCTATCCTCAGCTTCTGGGGTCAATGCTTGGACCATTTGAGCCACTGGCTGTGAGAGAGGTAGAAGGAAGGGAAGAGAAGCAGATGGTCGCTTCTCATGTGTGTCCTAACTGGAGATTGAACCTAGGACGTCCACTGGCTGATGCTCTATCCACTGAGCAAACAAGCCAGGGCCCATATTTTTTTCCTATTGATAAAATTTCTAGTCATGTGTATCTTTTCTGGCTGATAGATAAATCTCATTAGTTCTTGTGCGCAACAGATGTGTGAGACAGGCTGGTGTTGCTTTTTCCAGTATTCAGATAAGGAAAGTAGACATGGGGAGGGTAAATGTTTGCCTGAGCTGGAAGAATGCAGTTCTTTGGCATTCCTCAGCAGTACCTGATTATAGAGCTCTGTTACAGCCATAGATATCTTAGAATTTCAAAAAACTTGGACTCTCAGGAATAAAAAGATTTCCATGAGCACAAATAGGCATTAATTATAAAAATATTTTTGTAGATTATATTTGTACCAAAATACCATGGATAGACACATTGCAGGGGCAGGAAGGGTACTCATTCAACAAATATTTCTGAGTATAGGATATTCAGCCTGCCTTTGGGGGAATAGACCCAGGAGTATGATTGTAATATAATGTGATAAGTGAAATGATGAAGGTTTACACATGACTTTGTTGGACCAGAGGAGGGGCCAGCAACCAGATTCATATGAAAGGAATATCTGGGTCTTCTAAAGGGTAGGATGTCTAAATCTAATCTTAAATATGTAAGGTTGTATTTGAAATTAGATAAGTTAGATTTTCTACATTTTTCCCTTGTGATATTTCTACTTCCCAATTTTAGGAAACTTTAGATTCTCAGAGAACATATATCTTTTTCAGAATTTGAAAGATCAGATTAAAATTCTAGGGGTAATAGCTGGATGGTAAGCACCTTGCAGACAGGGAGTCTTATTAATATTTTGTTTTTTTTTTTCCACAGAATGCAGCAGTATAGTTGTGCATGTATTAAGACCATTGTGGGCCTAGTTGTGGTAGATTTTGTACCTTCCTCCTCCAACATGTGCATTGCCTCCTTTACCCCCACCAGATTAGTACATTTATTAAAAAAGACACATTGACATGTCATCATCACACAAAGTTCATAGTTTACATTACGGTTCACTTTTTTTTTTTTTTTTTTACAGGGACAGAGAGAGAGTCAGAGAGAGGGATAGATAGGGACAGACAGACAGGAACGAAGAGAGGTGAGAAGCATCAATCATTAGTTTTTCGTTGCCGTCGCAATACCTTAGTTGTTCATTGATTGCTTTCTCACATGTGCCTTGACCACGGGCCTTCAGCAGACCAAGCAACCCCTTGCTGGAGCCAGCGACTTTGGGTCCAAGCTGACGATCTTTTTGCTCAAGCCAGATGAGCCCGCGCTGAAGCTGGCGAGCTCGGGGTCTCGAACCTGGGTCTTCCACATCCCAGTCTGATGCTCTATCCACTGCGCCACCGCCTAGTTAGGCACGGTTCACTTTTGATGGTGTATATTCTATGGGTTTGAATAATGTATAATGAGATGCATTCATCTTATGATATCAGGCAGAGTATTTTTATACCCTAAAAATCCTTTGTGCTCTGTGTAAAGGGCTATTTTTGTTAGCAGTATTTCTTTGCTTTTGTACCACATTTGCCTTATTTGTCAGCAAATCTAAAGTGCTGAACTGTTTGATTCCTGTTGTTCAGATGTTTTATTGCAGTCCTATTCTAATATCATCAAATCATGCATATCAAAATTCAGTTGCAAATAAATTCAATTGGGCTGCGTAGAGTGTTTTGATGGTAATAATTTTTAAAATAGGCTATGCTATAAATTTTATTTATAGACATTTAAATGAGCTTAACCTTCCAGGAAGCAGAATCTCATGTTTATTATGTAATATCCAAACAGGCCACCTCCCAAGGTTGACATTTCTGTTTTTCAGGATATTTCCATCATCATGTTCTTTTAATTAGGTTTAGTATATGATCTCTTGTTTGTAAACAGAGGTCAGACCTAACGAAATTTCAACAGTGAGATTTAGTTACAGAAGGAGAATATAATAGCATCCAATCCTTTATTCAGATATATTATTTTGCATTTCCCAATAGACATATGCTTGCATCTCTAATGACATTCACTATAGATGGCTCTCTAAAACATTTTATAATTACTGCTAGCGTAGTTAGGTAATAAATAGATAATTCCTTAAATCATGTCTCTTTTTTATAATACGAATGCCTTGAAAGTTCAAGAGGAAGAGAGCAGGCCATTCATGATAAAGTAAAAGAGGAAACTTGAAGGGCCTGTGTTTGTTATTCATAGATTTTGAAAATTGATCACACCATTTAAAACAAATAGTAAAATAAAACATATTGACCTATCTTGCACGATAGTTGAGGGAAATATCTCGTGAAAGTGGTGTTATCTCCCTGGCCACTTTCAAGAGGAAGTAGCTCATCTGTAAAGCATCGGCCTGGCATGTGGAAGTCCTGGGTTTGGATCCCAGTCAGGGATCACAAGAGAAGTGACCATCTGCTTCTCCAATCTCCCCCCCCCCCCACTTCTCTTTCTCCTTTCCCCTCTTGCAGCCATGGCTCGAATGGTTTGTGCAAGTTGACCCTGGCACTGAGGATGGCTCCCTGGCCTCACCTCAAGCGCTGAAATAGCTCAGCTGCCAAGCAACGGAGCAGTGGCCCAGGTTGGCAGAGCATTGCCCTCTAGGGAGCTTGTGGGATGGATCCCAGTCAGCTCACATGCAGGAGTTAGTCTCTCTGCCTCCCTGCCTCCTGGCCTCTCACTGAATAAAAAAAAGAAAAGGAAAAGAAAAAGTGATGCTATCACAATTTGCCCCTTTTACATGTTACCTAAATATTTGTAACAAACTAATAATGGAAATAAAAAAGTCCAGAAATAAAATAGGCATGCAGTTTAGTAAGAGAATGGTAACCTATTTGTAGCCAATTCAGTAGCCTAATTTATCATCCCAGGCCTGACTGATTTAAAAATGATTTTAATTCTCAAACATGACAGATTACTTAAATACAAGTAAACAAGAAAGAAAATGCATGTAAGTAAGCTGCCTTAATTTCTTAAAGTCAGTATTCTTGAAAGGTTGGCATAAGTAAAACAAAATAAAATGATAGTGGTTTTGCAATGAAATTCTTAAATAAGGGCCCTTGGATGGACTTCACTGAGGTCCTTGAACTCTTTAAAATTGTGCACCTTTTTTAAAGGGGCGTGCTTGGTCCTCCACTTTTATCAGGTTCTTAAAAGAGTTAAGAACTATTGATTAAAACCAATGTGACCAGGATGTGTTACTTAGAAATAATGGGTAAATTTGGAAAACATAGTAAGTCTGTAAAATGCAGCCATGTATATAATAACAAAGATGGAAGGTGCTTAACATTTCTGGGAATGCAGTAAAACAATGCCTATGTTATTAAAATGTTTGCCTAGATTATTTTATTCTCTTAGTTGAGATGCAGAACTTTTATTTTCTTGAGTCGTGTTGCCTTGCTCTGTGACCAGTGAGAAATAACATTCTCCATTATCAAAGTTGTGTGTAATTTAGAAGTTTGGACTTTTTTCCTGTTTATTCTTCTCCTGTTAACACACTTTGTTTGTACCACATTACACAGATTGAATGATAAATCAAGGGTGACTTAGTAGCAGCAAGTGTTTGACTTTTTTCTCTAATTGTTCATTTGATTTAGTTTTTAAATTTACTTTCATTATAGGATGAGAGATTGACTTACTGAGAATGAGCTTATTGGATTTTGAATGGGTTACTTCATAGCTCTAAGGATAATTTATAGCTGTTACGTACATTTTGCTTTTTTCTTAAGAGCAACTTTAACTTTGTTAAGATACCTGTAAATAAGATCAGCTTATCTTTCGGTATATAAATGTTTTAATAAGTTTTCATTTTCTGGGGTATGAACAAGCATATCCCTTAACTCAATGATGGAATTGCTTCAGAAATGATTAGTGATTAGTGATCCTGGATCTTTAGGAAAAAAGTGTAAAGTGTGTGTGTGTGTGTGTGTGTGTGTGTGTGTATTTATGTGTGGATAAAATGCATTGAAAAGTATGGTAGAAATGTAGTGCCTCCCTTAGGATCAAATTGAAGTCTCCAAAATATTTTTAATCCTCTTTTGACTAGACTCCCAAGTGATCTGAGACTGTGCATTACCAAGTTGGTGGAGGGAGAGTCAAGCTTTCTCCATAGTTTCCCTGAGATCTCAAACGGGCAGCCAGCTGGCTGAATCTGCCCACAGACATGTTTTATTTGGCCCATGCAGTGCTTTAAAAAATTTTGTGCCAACATTTTAATAGGAAGATCTCACATGCTAATCTGCATTTCTGGCTTATCTTGAGAGATCAGAAGACAGGGGAACAATTGTTTGGAGCTGAGGGGCAGCTGTCCTCTCCCCGCCTGGGTTGCAGCCTTCTCCTGCACCTCCTTCAGGTGCCCCCCGACTCTGATGATAAACCTGTGCAGTTATTTACCTGCTGATTGATGGAGGCATTATAGTTTGCAAATAGCTTAAGGCTGCCTTTGAGACTACCTTGGTTTTTTGATGAATAATAACCAGGTTTTGTGTAACACCTATCTTATTAATCTTTGAGAGTCTTATTTATTGTTACATTGACATCTGACTATCAAATCAAATAGTTTTGGTTCAAATAATTTAGAATTCCTAATTTGGATTCAGGATGGGTAGGGAGTGAATATAAAGAGAACACAAATGCTTAAAATGCTTATCTTTCCTAACAAATATCTCTTTTCTGCTATTGTCTATCAAAGCTTGTTTGAAGCTGTAATTTTAGTGATGCTGTAACTAAACTGGGCTAGTTGGTTTTGACATTTAAGCATGAAAAATTTTTTTTTTCTTTTATGAAGAACAGTTGATTCATTTTAAAAAGATGGAAACGTACACTTCTAGGATATTATAATTTCTTTATTCTTTGAAGTACAATGTACAAAATCCTGGGGAAAATATAATAGATATTTTGGATTGTTTAATTCATGAGGCTGCAAATTTCTAATTTCTAAACTTTCAATTATTTTGGTCAAGATGGAGGACTAGACATTCAGGCAGTGTTCTTTTCCAGTAATTCCATGTAATATTTTCTAGGGAAGACAGAAATTTTGCCAAAACTCATATTCAACTTGTTTGAGGGAAGCCTTTATCTTTTTATCTAAGATCTATGTAAACCTTTTTTAAAACATTTTTTATTTTTATTTTTTGTGACAGAGACACAAGAGAGAGAGACAGAGAGAGGGACAGATAGAAAGGAAGAGAGATGAGAAGCATCAATTTTTCGTTGCAGCACCTTAGTTGTTCATTGATTGCTTTCTCATATGTGCCTTGACTGGGGGGCTACAGCAGCACGAGTGACCCCTTGCTCAATCCAGTGACCTTGGGCTCAAGCCATTGACCTTGGGCTTCAAACCAGCGACTTTGGGCTCAAGCCGGTGACCATGGGATCATGTTTATGATCTCACACTCAAGCCAGCAACCCTGTGCTCAAGCCAGATGAGCCCGTGCTCAAGTTGATGACCTCAGGGTTTCAAACCTGGGTCCTCTGCGTCCCAGGCTCTTGCTCTATTCACTGCGCCACTGCCTGGTCAGGCTATATCAACCTTTTTAATTTCAGTAAATTCAGCAGTTTAGTTAGAGTAGAAGGACTGAAACACGAGGTATTTAGTAATGTGAATGTGAAGGTAATTAGTATTTAACTTTTAAAACAGTGGTTCTTAACCTTTTTTGAGGTACTGAACCCACCAGTTTTATATGCGCATTCACTGAACCCTTCTTTAGTGATAAATAAAATATGATTTTTTTTTCCAAATTTAGTTTTGCTGGTGTGAGACTAGAGTTGCTCAACTTGGCATTGCATATCATGCAGATAGGACGCTGACTCTCATCCTGTTCCGTGATACATGTGAATCCATGTTGTACATATTCATCCGACCACTTTCTTTTTTTGCTCGACATATTTAGTATGGATTAAAATATTAAGAAACCACACGACGTACAACTACGACAGCCGTTGACTACTGCGCGCACTAAATTCTCTGCAGCACCGGTTGACCAAGCAATGTAACGTGATCCTCTGCAGCAAGTGATGGCCAAGCGGGGCGTGTCATCACGACTTTACACAAGTGTGTCTTTACCTCCACAGCAGAGGCTTCTCCGAACCCCTGAGACCGACTCATCGAACCCCTAGGGTTCGATAGAATCCAGGTTAAGAACCACTGTTTTAAAAGAAAAAGAAAAACTTTCCAAGTGTGATAACTTGAAGCAATCATATATTCAGAACAATTTAGTTTTCATATAGTGCTAGACTGGCAATGTACTAAAAGTATATAGCATAAAAACTCAGGGGATTTGGCCTTGGCTGGTGTCTCAGTGGTTAGAACGTTGTCCTAGTGTATAGACATCCCAGGTTCGATTCCCAGTCAGAGCACAGAGGAGAAGCTATTATCTGCTTCTAACTTAGCTCCTTCTTTCTCTCCCACAGTCAGTGGCTCACTTGATTCAAGTGTGCCCCTGGGCACTGAGGATAGCTCTGTTGGTTCGAGTGGATCAGCTTCAGGTGCTAAAAATAGCTCGGTGCTTGAGCATTGGCCCAAGATGGGGTTGCAGGGTGAATCCCAGTCGGTGTGCATGCGGAAATCTGCCTCACTATCTCCTCTCACCTTAAAAAATATCTCAGGGGATTTGAATGTGGGAATAGGTAAATGTTTAACAATGAGAGAATTATTGTCCAACATTAGGAATAAAAACTCCACAAAATTATAAATGTGCAAATCAGTATTTTCATATATCTATAAATCATTTTTGACAATGCTTATTTATGAACAGAGAAGTCATCTAATGATTATGAAATTGGTTGTCTAGAGTTTATTTCTTTCTTTCTCTTCTCATAGAGGCAGCCAAGGGACTTTGGAATAAAACCACTTTAACTTGCTAAGTGTCCTCCTATAGTGAACCTTTGTGAAATAACATTTGAATGTTTCAGGTACAGATTATGTTATTCCAGTGGTTTTTCAGACTGACCAAACAAAACATATATCTTTCTGTGAAAAGTAAAAATAAGATAACTTAAGAGAGTTTAAATTTTTACTGCTTTTCCACTTTTTAAAGTCATATTATTGCTTTACTTGTCTGCAGATGTTCTCATATACAATGGAAAATATATAAAGAAAAAATTGAGTTCCTTGTCTAGTCTATTCAAAAAAAAGGCAAATTATTACAAAAACAAAACAAAACAAAAAACTAGAGATGAGAATATGCCTAGTTAAGATTTTATCTAGCACATCCAGGGTTTAAGAAAAACCACACACACACACACATTTAGAACATTTATAGTATGTGGAATTTGGTCTTGCTTTGTTCTTTTACTCACAAAATGTTAATCAAGTACATTTATACTCTGTGCCTACTCTGCGAGTTTGTCCTGTGAGGACTAAAACACATGGACTTTTTCCTCAAAGAGCTTAAATCTCCTTGGGAATCATTCATGTAGCCCCCTGGTGGGAATATTACCTGGGAAAATATTGACAATATAGGTATCACAGTCAAAGGTAAACAGTTACCAATACCTGACAGTTTTGGTCACCTTATAGGCATTTGCCTTCACTTTATTAGTGCTGATGATTTACTACTTAGAATCAAACTATACCTGGTTTATTTTATATAGAGTTGATTTTTTTCTTAAATTATGCACATCTGGAGATGACTAAATGTTCAGAAGTGTACCTTTTAAAAGCTAGTCAATCTGAATCTAGTGCTAGGGAATTTAGATTGCTGGGCCATCCTGTGGTTTTCCTTCAGAATTATTTGTTTCATAATTCTATTCCAGCTTGTGAGCTCCCTGAGGGCAGGGACTGTGCTACCTCTGCAGTATCTTCCCTGTTAACACTTTTCTTGTTTTAAAGTAAATGCTCACTGTATTCTGCCAGACCAGGCACTAGGTTCTCTGTTGCTCAGATGTGTAGGTTTTAGCAACCTGTGACAAAACCCTGTGACTTTAGGAGAGACAGAGGTTCACTCAACAATCATGCAGATAAATGTAAAATTCTTACCTCATTAATCAGATTTCCTCTGTTTTAGAGGGGGACAGCCCTCTTAGTTTTGAGGGCAGAGCATGATTTGTGAAACAGCCCATGGTTGTTACTCTCATGTTGGTATCTCTGTTATCTCTCATTATGCATCTTGTTTGGACTAGCTTCATGACTTTTGCCATGTGCCACTCTGCTCTGCAGGAGTCTGGCTGGAAGAAAGAGTGGTGGTCTGTGTGAATAATAGTGGGCTGGGTAGGTGTAAGTAGTTGGCACAACCCAAATTATACATGCTTTAATTAAACATTTAATAGAATTTGTTAACCTTTGAATGTTCAGAGTGGAGGGAGAGGAGAAGCCAAGGCTTCTAGTTATTGGAAATCCTGTGTGGTTGGAATATTAAGAGACTTCTTTTATTTTTTTCAACCTATTACACAGACTTACCCCAGTGTGCTCCAAGAAGTTAAGGTACAAGCCAAAGATTAGCAAAAATTTATCCAACTTTATGGGTGCATCTCGAGGAAATAATGTTAGTGGCAGTATGTGGGGCAACCTAAAGGCCAAATGGTCATCTTATTCACTGGGAACTTGAAAATTCATAGGAAAGACCTGAACTGGCTACTTTGCTATAGTTTACATTGTTTATTACCTGTTTCTTAAGCTTTTTATATCACTTTTGCAGCAGTCTCTTTATTTCTCTTTCTTTTCTTTTCATCATCATTATTATTTTGATTATTTTGAGAGAGAGAGAGAGAGAGAGAGAGAGAGAGATGGGAAGGGAGAGAGAGGGTGAGAAGCATCAACATGTAGTTGCGACACTTTAGTTGTGCATTGGTATGTGCCTTGACTGGTCCGTGTGAGTGTCCCCTTGTTCAAGCCAGTGATCTTGGGCTTTTCAAGCCAGTGACCTTTGGGCTCAAGCTGGCAATTCTTGGGATTGTATGGATGATTCCACTGCTCAAGCCAGTTACCCCACACTGATAAGACCATGCTCAGAGCTGGCAATTTGGGGTCTTCAAACCAGCCACTGCAATGTTCTGGGTTGCCACTTTATTCACTGTGCCACCACTGGTCAGGCTTCTTTTCATTCTTTTCCTAGCAAGTCCTCACAGGGGTTTTGATCAGAAGATTGATTTGAATGTTATATACATTTTAGCTAAAGTATGTGTGCTTGTATTGGATGGATATATTACTCCCAAATGTACAGGCAGTTTATATAACATCACGAATAAAACAAAATTAAGACACTCAAAGTGAAAAATCTCTCTTAGTATACATTGCAAGGCTTTAAAAACAATGTTCATGAAAGGCAGAAACCGTGGGCCAAAACGAAAACATGAGGCTAATGTGTTCCAAAAGGAAAGTTTACTTTAAAACCTCCTGGGTGCAGGTGAGCTGAGACCAACAAAGGGTGTCAGCACTGTGCTGTGGGAGGGAGAATTAGATATAAGGGATGCTGCAGGTATTTGCTGGCATGGGGTTCAGTGAACCTGGACATGCTCAGATAAGCCTATCTTGGTTTGTGGCCTTGGTCACTGACTTGGCAATGACCAGGAAGAGGGGCATTCAGGTGCAGAAAAACCTCCTCTGCAAGTTCTTCTGAGGTAGCAAAGGCCCAATCAGCATGGTCCTATTGGGTGTCCTTGGTAAATCTGGAAGACAGCCAAGGTCAGAAATCTCCCAGGAACAACTGGCTCCTGGCACCCCTGGGCCTGTGGCTAGCCTTTTACAAACAACCACTGTGATTTAAACTCCCCTAATTGTCAGGTTCTTCCTTAACGTAAGCTTTTCCTGACATTCCTGCAAAGGTAAAATTTTTGCTACATTTCAAAGTAAAGGCCAGGAAGCCATTAAGAGAGAGAACAGTAAGCAAATTAACTATAACCTCACAGCTGGGGATGAGGATGCTGTTTGGAGCCCTTCCTCCTCCTCCAGGCCAGTACTGTTCTCAAGATGGCAGCTGAATTTTCATTTTATCTCTCAGTTCACAGCAGCATTATTTGTTGTATTAAAATTTGCTAATAACTCAAAATTCCATTAATAGAATAGATAAATGAAATATTATAGAGTAATTAAAAAGAATGAACTGTGGCTATCTGGAACAATAGGGATGATTTTTACAAATATAATGTTAAGTGAAAGATTATATATTTTGTGTCATTTATATGAGGTTTAAAATCAGGCAAAATGTATCTGCGGAATCAGAATGCAGGATGGTGGTTAACTCTGTGAAGGGTGGATGCTGGCAATGTTTTGTGACCCAATTTGGGTTCTGGCCACATAGGTGTCTTCACTTTGTAAAATTTCATCAAGCTGTCTGTTTCAGATCTATATACTTCTCAGTGGGCATATTACACTTAAGTGAAAAAGTAAAAGAAAAATCCCTTCCCTTTTGATTTCTTAGGGCTATTTAAAATTTAAGCCAGTTTCCCACTTGACTTCATAATAAACAAGAATTGCCTCACTAATCTGATTTTCTTTTATAGGACAAAACTGGTAGATTGAGGAATGAGTGATGGACACATAATGTTTTATTGTGCAAAACATTGGTTTCTCTGCTTCATGAAAAGACTGTGAAACTGTGGTCAAAATGAGCTGCTAGTCAGATCTGTTGGTGTTGGGAACGGTGAAGAACTTGTTATTATTACCTTATAAGAAGCATAATTAATGGGTCACATAAGGGAAGGTTCATGGCTCAGTGTTGGTGTACATATTAAAATCCAGAATTGCTTAGTGTGGCAAGAGGAGTTCAGAATGACATTCCATGTACTTAATTGTAGGACAGTACACATAAATATACCGTATGTAGCATTTTAATAGCATAAACTTGCATTTTAATATAATATAAATAAGTCTGGAGGTGAATGAATTAGGTAAATATAGTAAAAAATATATTGGCTTAAAAAAAGGGTAAAACAAGCATGTACAATACTGACATCATGTAATGAGTAACACATAGAAGTGATTCTTTCTTATATTGGTCTGAGTAAGACTATTTTGGAGTACCATGCACAGTAATGGTTCTAGACATAATTGTGTTACTGGAAAGATTTGTCTCTGGTACCTTCCTTCTCTTTTCCTTTTTCTATACTGGATGTAATAGTGTATAAATATGAACTTTGAAGTCAGACTGCCTTTGGTTTAAATCTTGCCTTTATCTTAAGCTGACTGTTTGACTTTGGGCAAATAACTTCTCTGACATTCAGTTTTCTGTTCTTACAATGGGGGATCTACTTAACTGGGATATTTAATAAGCCTATCATATCTAACCTTACATCTCTGTATTAGTTAGGATTTTGTTTGACTGTTTGATCAGAAAACTCAATATAATTGTAAACACACAAGAATTTGTTTCACTTGGAAGAAGCCCAGAGAAAGGCAGTCCAGAACTGATGTGTCTGCTCTCTGAAGTGACCAGCAAATTAGGGTCCATTTAAACCTCTTCTTTAATCTGCCCTACTCTGCATATGAGTTTCATTCTAAAGGTTATCCCATGGCTGCTGGAGCTCCAGCTGTCTTCCTATTTACAGGCAGCAAGAAAGAAGATGGAGAATAGGGCAAAAACGTACAACTTCTGGCTGAGTTAGCTCCCTCTTTTAGTTGGAAGTCCTAGAATACTTCCACTTATTTCTTACTGGCCAGAATTTGTTTTCACAACTTCACTTATCAGTAGGGAGAGGCTGGGAAATGCAGCATTTTACCTAGAATAAAAATGGGGTTCAGTTACTTAGGAAGAAGTGGAAAGTACATTTTGAGTGGCAATTAGGAGTCTTGGCCACAATGTTTACAACAGAATGCCTCTGTCCTCTTCTCTCAATCTTAGTAAATGGCATCACCATCTACCAGACAGCTCAGTCTGAAAATCTAGGGGTTTGTTCATTAATTCGTTCTTTTTACTATAACCCATATTTAAATTAGCACCAAATCCTAAACTCTGAAATCTGAACCTTCTCTCCATCTTCACTTTTAAGCGCACAATTCAAGTCATCATCATCTCTCATCTGGATTATTTCAAATGCCTCCTGACTGGTCTTTCTGCTTCTTGTCTCCATACAGATCATTGCCTGTAGAGCAAACAGAATGATTTTCTCAAAAAATAAGTAAGATCATATTATTCTCCTGCCTAATGCCCTTTAATAGCTTCCCATAGTAATATATATAAATGACACCTTCTTACCTCGTCCTACAAGACCTTACATAGTTTGGCTTCTGCCTTTCTAAAATCATTGTCGACCCTGCATCCTCAGGGCCTCAGGCTCTAATTATAGTGAACTTGTTTCTGTCCCTTGAACCTACCAAGTAAACACTACCTTAGACATTTGCCAGAGAACATTCTTCCCTATTTTCATATGGCCAACCCCTTTTCATAGTTTGAATCTCAACTCAAACATCTCTCCCTTAGGTAGACCTTCGCTGACCAGTCAGCTAAAGTACAGTGTGTCCGTAAAGTCATGGTGCACTTTTGACTGGACACAGGAAAGCAACAAAAGATGACAGAAATGTGAAATCTACACCAAATAAAAGGAAAACCCTCCCAGTTTCTGTAGGATGATGTGGCAGCATGTGCGCATGTGCAGATAATGACATAACACTGTGTATATAGTGGAGCAGCCCACGGCCATGCCAGTTGAGATGTGGACAGTACAGAGGAAAGTTCAGTGTGTTCTGTGGCTCACTAAATTCGAATCCGTGACCAAAGTGCAACGTGAATATCGGCGCGTTTATAATGAAGTGCAACCACATAGGAATAACATTACTTGGTGGGATAGGCAGTTGAAGGAAACCGGCAGTTTGGTGGAGAAACCCCGTTCTGGTAGGCCATCAGTCAGTGACGAGTCTGTAGAGGCTATACGGGATAGCTACCTAAGGAGCTCTAAAAAATCTGTGCATGCATGTGCTCAACAATTACACCTAAGCAAGACTACAGTTCATAAGGTGTTAAAGAAACGTCTGTTTTACGGGGTACAAATTGCGGCTGTTGCCCGCTATCAAACCGGCGGATAGACCCACACGATGCGCGTTTGCTACAGGTATGCTTCATGAGATTGACAGTGATACAAGATTTTTGCAAAAGATTGTGTTTAGCGATGAGGTGACGTTCCATATCTGTGAACATGTTCATCGCCATAACGTCCGAATATGGGCTGCTGAACATCCTCATGCCTACGTTGAGTATGAACATAACACCCCTAAAGTGAACGTGTGGTGTGGCCTGATGCATGATAAGGTGATAGACCCATTTTTTTTTTTCACAGAGCAGTCTGTGACAGCAAATATCTATCTTGACATGTTGGAATTGTATGCAGTGCCACAATTTCCAGAAGGTGTCATCTTTCAACAGGACGGCGCTTATCCACACACGCCACCATTGTTTGTGAGTTTCTGGATGGAACATTTCCCAGACGGTGGATAGGCAGGGGTTCTGTTAAGCCATGGCCACTATGATCCCCGGATCTGACACCATTAGACTTTTACTTTTGGGGTTATGTGAAGCAACATGTATACATTGAACATATCAATGACATTAATCACTTAAAACAGAGAATCACAGATGTTATTCACTCTGTTACACCAGACGTCCTTACCCATGTGTGGCAAGAATTTCACTATCGTTTGGATGTGTGTAGGGCAACAAATGGAGCCCCCATTGAACTGCACTGAATAGATATGAAACTGGGAGAGTTTTCCTTTTATTTGGTGCAGATTTCACATTTCTATCACCTTTTGTTTCTTTCCTGTGACCGGTCAAAAGTGCACCATGACTTTATGGACACACTGTAGTTCTTTCTAACATCAATCTGAGCCATCCCCCGTCCCACTCACAAGTGAAACTAGATTTCATGCTTGATAGGTACCTCCATCCCGCTCTGCTAGCTAGATGACAAATTTGGCCATGTGATGAATTGACTGTGGTGTGGGGAAAGAAGCCATCAGTGGAGAATGCAGAGTGTTGATCTGGAATGCTGAAGTCACCAGTTCAAAACCCTGGGCTTGCCCAGTCAAGGCACATACAGAAAGCAACTGCTATAAGTTGATGCTTCCTATTTCTGCCCCCTCTTTTTCTTTCTCTCTCTCTCCACTCTTTTATGGCCAGTGGCCATGGCCATGCAGATTTGCATTGGATTGGGGCAGATGGTAAAGGAACTGTGGAGCTGGAAAATGGTGGGCTCTTTCATTTATTAGACTCTTGCAATGGTGGACAAGCAAGCAGGCAGGAAAAACCATTCCTCTCTCTCTCTCAGGACTGACTAGGAAACAGGACAGGGGTTGGGGAACCTCTTCTCAGACAAACAATAGCAACAAATGGCCCTTCCCAATGGCGACAGGCAGTCCACAATCTACAATCTGCCGCCCTGAGGGCAAGCACCTGCAGCCTTACATAGACTATACACATGTGGTGCTGCCCTGAGTGCAAGCACCTGCAGCCTTACATAGACTATACACATGTGGTGCTCACCGATAAGGCAAAGTGCAAGCAAGCAAGTCTAACACACTTGTTTGCCCCACACTGCTCTATCTAAAAATCAATAAATAAAAAATTAAAAAGAAAACAGAAAACTTTTTTGAAGAGTGAGAGCCTGCCACTCAGTCCTTTGTTGAAAGAATGGTAATTCTGTGGACTGAATCACAAAGTGTCTAACCCCAGTCCCCCCCTTTTACCCCATATTTAAGGTATCTCCTCTCCTAATATGTAAGCTAACATACATCCTGTAAAGTCAAATTCCAGTTCCTGGGGCAATACCTCAGTATTAAACTAGTATATCTTCCTGGATTTGGTTTTATTTCAAGAATTTGGAGGGAAAAACATTTTTCTTTCCACAAAGTATGGATCTATGAAAATTTTGAGGCCTTTGATATGGATTCTGGGGTACCAGCTCAGTATGTTTGACATTAGGAAAATTTGATGGAAATGTTTTAAAGGCTCTGCTTAAAGGTGTTAGCTCCTGGGTAAATATTTTCATTTTAATAGAGAATTCTTCAATCCATTATGAAGCACCTATTAAAGAATTGTGCATATTGGGTTTAGCTTCAGGTGGTAGATGCTGGAGCAATAAAGTCTTCCTGAATTGTATTTTGTATATTCTCTTTAGTTTGCAGAATGCTTTCACATACCTTATTTTATCTGATTGGATTGTTACATCCACCAAGTTGAGTAGAGCATGGAATCTGTGTGCAGCCCACAAATAACCACGAGGCATGCAAACAATTAAACATTTCAAACAGTGTTAAATTTGAAAATAACTAAAATATAAGTCCCCCTCCCAAACCAGGTTCCTAAATCCTCAGTTCTCTTCCCCCTAGGGGAATTTCATAGATAGATATTTTTCCAGAAATATTTTAAAGCATGTACCAGTTCTCATCTTAGGGTGTGATCTCCTTGTATTCCTTTTTCATATACAAATAAGAAGTATACAATACTATTCTGCTTTTTAAAAAAGGTGTAGTGTTTTACATTGGAGTGTAATGTTTTATTGTATGAGGTATGTAAAACTTGTTTAATCACTTTAGATGGGTGGGTGTTTGGGTTGTTGCTTCAATATTTTGCTGTAATGGCAGATTCTCTCAGGATCATCCTTTACATAAAAAACCACTTTTTTCTTTGCCCACATAAATAAATAATAAGTAAATATTTAGGAGTGAAATTGTTGTGTCAAAGGCTATGTGGTTTTAGTTCTGTTAAATACCATAAAATTGCTCTTCAAGAGATTTTAACTGTGCTTTGTCTACTGATGGTGTAGAAGAATACCATTTTCCTTATATAATGGTCAGTTCACAGGACCAATTTTTAAAGTTTGTTAATAAGATAGGAAAAGAAAAGGTTTATATTTTACTTGCAGTTATTTAGTTGACTGAGATTGAGCCTTTTTATTTCATGTATTTCAAAGATGTTCACATGTGAATTTTTTGTAAACTCTTCAGTATCTTTTTCTCCTAATTCTCTACTGAATTGTTAGTCTTTTTATTTTTAATTTGAAAGAACACATCATATACATAGGAGAGGAGATTAACCAAGTAATTGTTTATAGTGTTTATGAACAACTGTGTATTCTAAAATTAAGTGAAAGTGTGCTTCCTTTTAAAATTAAAGGTTTTTGAAGCAATGGAATGTCATCATAGAGAGAGGGGAAGCTAATCAGAGGAAAAGGTCAGGAGGTTGAATCATGGATCTGGTGCTTTCTAGCCTTATGATCTTAAAAAATTACATAATGTCAGGGACTCTTAATTTCCTCAGTGGTAGAGCAGAAATAATACTTCCGCATAGATTCATGACAGTTTTGTAATGTGGGGGAAGAATAAAATTTCTTCTACCTTCAAGGTGTTCTTCTGGCTTAATGTGAGACAGATTAGCAAGAGAAAAATAATCAAACTTTATACATACATGTGTATGGAAATCCCAAATATACGAGAGTCAGAGACTCCATATGCAAGAAAGGTTCAAAGACAGAAAGGGAACATCAGTACATGTTGGTAAAATAAGTTTGTAAAATATGATTTTTATGTTTGCTCGCTTATAGTTTGCATTGGGGGCTGGGCAGTGCCAGCAAATTACCTTCCTGCTTGGGAAGGGCCAATGTTTTGCTAATGTTTGCTGGAGGAGAGGTTTTCATGCCATAAAGTTTTGAGAACAGAAGAAGGAGAAAGAAGTCATGTTTGCAGAGTGAGAGAAGAGGAGAGGGAATGCAGAGTACTGAAGAAGAAGCAGTTTGGCAGAGAGAGAGAAGGTGTGCAGATGGGGAACCAGTGCTGAGGGGCTTTGTGAGCTCTGCTAAGACTGGTGGGGCCTTTGATTCTAGGAGAAACCAGAGAAGATTCTCTCGGTTGTGGAACCGGAGAATGTGTCAGTGGCTTTGAGAGCTCTGAGCAAAAGGGAAGTGTTTTCCCTGCCTGTTTGCTCATCCACCGGTGCAAGGCTTTTAATAAAGGAATAGCTCACCATTTTTTGACTCTACGGTTTCTTTACTATATGCCCGAATCCGATGTGAACCCGCATGTGCATGACCACGATGGTATTGGCCTCTGGTCATACAGTATATAAGATATCTTGAGCTAGGGATGAGGTTAAGGTGCCTTGGGGGTTTCAAAAGGTCACTGTAGGATGATAAGACTTTTAATAAATAGAATTTTCCCCTGCCATATAGCTGGGTGGAAAAGGTTATTGCTGATAATCTCTTATGTGCAAGGCCTCTAATTCAAAATCTTCTAGGCCAGTGTTTTTCATCTGCTGGTCCACAAATCAGTCTGCTAGAAATTTTGTGCCACCCTGATGTGTATGAAGATTATAGACCCACTGATCTTAGTCAAATTCACTTATGCTCAGGTAATTTCTGCATTAATGGTCCCTGAAATAATTCTATTTTCACCAGTCCCCAAGTGTGAAAAGGTTGAAAACCACTGTTCTAGGCAGTTAAGTGTAGGGGGCAGAAGTTTCTCCTGAGCCTGGAGCTAAAGTTACCTTTAGCTCATATCATAAAGGCACATCTTGGGCTGGCTGTTCTGGACTCCCACAGTTATATCACACACGTGAAAGTGCTCTATAAATAACAGTAAGTACATATCAGTCTTTGGTACTGTTTCGATAACTGAGTTCTCTTGTACATTGAAATATAATATTTTGAAAAATTAAAATTTCTGCTTTCAGAATTACTTTTTGGAAAACAAAACAAATTATTATTATATCCTAGTATTTTTCTGCTTTTAGCTCATCTCATGATTCCTATCAAGTCAGTAGTTAGTAAGGACAAATTATTTCTAGTCATGAGACTAGAAAAAAACGGTATGGTTTAATAATGCTAATGCATAATGAAAGATGATACTGATACTGAAAAGTGAAATAGTTATGTTAAGATGGTACAATTATATCTTCTTTTAAAGTCTTTTCAAAATTTTAGTGGGAAAAATCTGCCAAAATTTAGTTCTTTTATTTGCAGCTTTCATAGAATATAAAAATATGCTGCTTTCAGGTTGTATATATGTGAAGAGAATGTGTAGAGTTAGAGCTTTCGAAATATTTGATCTGGAAAGAACCCAGACATCATCTAGCCAGATGCCCATTTTTTTAGAGATGAGGAAGTCAGAAATTCCAAGAAGCAAAATAACTAACTTGAGTCATGTGGTCGCCTCAGAACAAAAGGGAAGAACTCATTCTGTCTTCTCTCTTCCAATTTAGGGCCCCTTTCAGCATCATATGACATTTTGGATGCATAGGTTGCATGTCTATGTGTTTGGCACTTATGACAATAGCTATACTTCTTCTAAGCTTGTTAAATGACCAGATACATTTCTTGAGCCTAAGGATTAATCACTTTGCTATTTTGAAGAGATTATTTTGAACTAGATTAAAAATTCTTATAATTTCTACTAAATTTTAATATTCTAAGAAGTCTTTTAAAGTTAGTTTTTCTCTATTTACTTTATGTTTTCATGTAGTGAGGAGAATTTATTTTAGGAGAACCAAGTGTTCAATTTATCAATCTATAATAATACATACTTTTTGTTGATATTATTCAAATGGAATATGTATTTAAAGCATTCAAAGTTAATCCAAACTGTAATAAAAT
This sequence comes from Rhynchonycteris naso, assembly GCA_037038555.1. Lineage (NCBI taxonomy): Eukaryota > Metazoa > Chordata > Mammalia > Chiroptera > Emballonuridae > Rhynchonycteris > Rhynchonycteris naso. The sequence goes on along the minus strand of CM072997.1, from coordinate 36,233,806 downwards.
TTTACTAGTGACTAATAAAATATTTTCTATTTTTTTTCTCCTTGCAAATCTTAGTTTTGCTTTTAAATTGAATGTTGAAATTAGTGAAAAAATACCAGATTAATTGACATGATCTTTCTGTGGGAGGTGTGATTTTAATTCATTTAATTTTTTTTCAAGCCATCTTGATTTTATGTAAGATATTAATTGAAATGAATTTTGCTTGTACATTTTTTTCTAATATAAGGAAAAAGGCTGGAGGCATCACTCCAATCTCCTCATTCACTCTCTAAGAGCAGAAGCAATGCCCCAATTTGGTGATAGTATCAGAAAATTGTTGCCATTAGCTAGCACATCTAGTTTTGGTATCATGGTAAATAGAGTAAAACACTGTGTTTAAGAAATTCATCTTGGACAGTGAACATTCTGAAAAGTGAGAGAAGTGCCAACAGAGGAAGTAAGATGAGGTTAGAAGCTGATTTTCCTAACCAAACAAAATTGGGAACAGATAATTTTTTGATGCTGAGAATATTCGACATTGTCAACATTGTTTCCACCGGCATTCACGGTTTTTATTATAAAAATGTTATGTAATAAGATATTAAAGGACACTTAAATATTTTTCTAAATCTCAGACAATAGGAGGAACATTGGTGAGAGCCAGTTGCTAAGGACAACCCATTTCCTACTCTCCTTCTTAGCAACAACTTCGCTCACTGTTGAATCATTGCCAACCTTTGGCTCACTGCCAACTTTGGGAAATCTCTGTCTTTGGAAGGTGAATACGGGAAGCCATTATTTACTATAATAACACTCATTCCATAAGCATTAAAAATGGAAATAGTTTTACTATTTAAAAAAGTTATACATGCCTATTGTAAAAAATAGTAAAAAATAGTAGGTATAGAGAAGAAAATAGTAAAGTATGTGATTTTCTAATCCCTATGCTATTCACCTGAAACTAACATAAAATAATATTGAATGTAAATGTAATTGAAAATTAAAATAAAAAAGAAAGAATGATGCCATTTCTAATCTCACCACTCAGAGATAACCTTGTTAACATTTCAGTGTATATTTTTCAAGAGCATTTTGTACTTACGTTTGTAATTTTCTTTTCTTTGCTGTATATATCTTGGGTATACTTCCAATCAGTAAATAACCAATGCCATCATTTTTAATGAATGCATAGCATTCCACTGAATGATTGTGCTGTAATTAATTTAGGTAGTTTCCAAATAATAGAGTTTAAGGATGTTTCAGTTTCTTTTTATCTGGTACAAACAATGCTGTAGTAAATCAGTGAACACTGAACACTTACTTTGCCAGAAACTGTGCTAGATGTTAGGGATACAGAGATACACAGTGCACATTTTCTGCATTCAGGGACTCAAAGGTAAAATAGGCAAAGAAACATTTAGCACTTGAAATACTGTGTGATATGGATAATGACAGAGCTGCACATGGGGCTGGTGTGGTACTGAAGTTGGAGTAACCCCTCTGCTGGGGAGCATTGACAGAAAACTGACTAAGGTTGAGAGACTTAGTCTGAAAAAATGGGCAACATGTTTCCAAGAACCTGGGAGAGCTGGTTAAGACAGCTTCCCACTTTTATTTCTTAGAGAATGTCAAGGGTGTGACTCCAGGTGGTCTACTCTTTCTAGTTTGGAAATAGGCATAGGATATGTAAAGGGACTAGGGTAGAACACTGAATTGGAAAGGGGTAGCTGTCGGATGATGGCAGACCTTGACCATCCAACTAAGGACTTTAGACTTTATTTAGTAGGTGATGGGAAGTGTCATTATTAGAACTGTGATCTTAGATGCACTTATCTGAAAGGAATACTATTATGAAAGTGTTTCCCCAGCTTCTTATGCAGAGGTAATTGACTTCCTGACTTGCTGATTATTTTTATCAATAAATCAGACCAAATGCCAGCTTATTGCAGGGATCAGTGCTTCTCAAACTTTAATGTGCCTATGAATCACTTGGAATCTTGTTAAAAATAGAGATTTTTATTCAGTAGATCTGAGAGAAGGCCTAACATTCTGCTTTTCTAACAAGTTCCCAGGTGATGTCGACACCCGTGATCTGTGGACTACACTAGCATAGAAGATGTGTTAGTAGAGGGGTTTTGATTAGAGGGTTTTCAATTAAGGAGGATTTCCATTTTATTTTTAACATGTGAATGTGCCCTACAATCTTGGGACTTCAATAAATTCCCTTTGCAATCTGTTAGGGTAATACTTCCAACAAAGTTATATTTTCATTGACATCTTTCTCTGTGTAAGTAACAACCTGTTTACTCACAATTCACAATGTGAAAGTTTTGATGCAGACCAATATATGCATGTAATGCAGAGCCAGTTTTTGAGTTAAATCTTAAACCTTTTCAAAGAACTGGGAAATTCTAGTGAGATCTCACAAAATAAGAAGTTTAAAGTTGGTAAACTGTATTGAGTTACAAAACCATCATTGCTCATTTCTTTGTATAGTCATTCCTTAATTAAATACAACCAACAGATGAATCAAAATGTAGGATTTAGATATTTATAACTTTAGAGTACCTCTTTTGTTCATCTTACCTACACTTATCCTGTCTTGCATTGGATTTGAACCCTTTGTGGTGTACAGATTTTGTGTTGCATAAATATCCTATATGGAATAAAACTGAAAACATTTATCAAATACTCTCTTGTTTCTCAGTAACTTCAGTGCCATATTTACTTGCTGTAGAATTTGCGGTGGGAGAGGTGGCAACTAAACATATACACTGAGCACTTTAGGGTTAGTCAAGTAGATCCTTCATTTGACCCTCATAACAATTACGTGAGGTAGGCAGGGCAGGTATCATTATCCCCATTTCAGAAATATGAGAAGACTAAGGTTCTGAGAGGTGAAATAATTTGCCTAAGGTCAACAGCAAGTCATTGTCAATGTCTGATTTAGAGTCCAGTGTATTATCCATCTCAGCAGACAAGACTCAATCTCAAAGAAAGTTAGGTGATTAAATGCTTTAGGTTAGCTGAGCTTTAAGTGGGTAGTAACACTGATATTATTATATTCATTAGAGAAATGTTCAATTTTAAGCAACGGTAAGCTTGACTTAAAATGGTTTAAATGAATAGGGGTTCACTGTTTTTGTATAACTAGACACCTGGAGATAGGCAGTTGGTGTTGGTTTTGCTCTTCAGTGACTAGGCTTTTTCTATTTAGTCTGCCATTCTTGTACTCATTGACTTTCTTCTCTTGTTTGTCTCCTCATAATTGCAATATGCTTGCCCCAGCTTTGGGCAGAAAGAGTGTGGAGTGTATGAGCAGTAGGGCAGATGATGGCTTTACTTCTCTCTCTTATTAGGAAAACAAAAAGCTGCCCAGAAATTCTACCTACTGTATTGGCTAGAGAGTTGGCATATGACCCTAAGTCCTCTCCTCCATCTCCCCTTCTCACACCTTACAAAAGAGTCAGGGAAAGTCAATATTTAGTTTTTCAACCTTAAAAGTAGAGGTAGGCCAGCAAGAAGGGTCATTAGCCAGGGAGAAAGGTAATTTGCTGTGGGTGTTGAGGGAGCCAGCTTTCAGTGTCTGTTTAGTCTAACTGCAGTCCCATTTGGAGCAAACAGCACTGGATAAACTTCCAGTGAACACCCCTATACATTCCTGCTACTATGTGAGTTTTGTGATTATTGCTTCTGAGTGCTAGGCAGCTTTTCTGTATGACCTCCTAAGAAAGTTAAATTTAAGTAACTTGCATTTTCTTTGGTCTAACAACATTGTGGTCTAACAACATTGAGGGTGAGTGGTTGGGTTGTTTGCTCTTTGCTTAGTATGTAGTTCTTTGCTAGCATATTTATTTAATGAGATTATTTGTAGGATAGTTATATAGCTACTTTATCATCCTTTGTAAACATCTGTTTTTCTGAATGCATGTATATTATTAAATAATAGGAATTAAAATATATTTGCTGTCTCTAAGAATGCTTGTGTAGGGTTAGCAGGTCATGGATTGTGTGTTTGCCTAGAGCTGTGTAGTATTTTCAGGAAGAAGTAGGACCTGCTAATAAAGCTACTTTAAGTTGTAGCAACGTGATGACACATCATACTTTTCCCAGGTTGGTGGAATAGAAAGAGAAGTTTTGGAGTCAGGTGAACTTGTGTTGTAATCCTGGATCACTTCCTGAATCTCAGTCGTCTCAGTTTTCAGGTGAGAGTAATGGTGTTCACTGCGTGCTATGAGCATCATGATGTTACACATGTGAATGGCAGCACCACAGCACCACAGAGCTGGGGTCAGAGAAGGCATTTCCTATGTTTCAGTTTCCCTTTCTCTTTGTAGTTTCTTGCTTCCCCTGGCTTGTTCAACTTGGAAACAGTTTATCTATGTATTTCCCTTGATAAAAATGTTTAGTTTTTGTTTCTTATAGAAAGGGGAAATAATTTAGAAATTCTGGCTCAGTAGACTTCCTTTCTGGTTAAAATACACAGCAAACCTCTCTAATATAAGAAAGGAAAATATACAATTAAATTATCATTAAGATTCCAAGTTATCACATTGGTGAAAGGTCCTCTCTCCCCAGGATAAAGGTGCTGGTGCTCTCTCAAAATGGAATCAATTGCATTTTCTCTACCCTCTTTTCTTTTTGTATGTCATCCTCATAAGCTATCTTGAGTCAGAGGAAGTAAAAAGTGGCATTCTAACATCATTTCAAAAGAGAAACACTATTTTGGTTGTGTGAATTGCATCTTGGTCTTTTGGCTAAGATCAAATGTAGTATCTGTTCTTATCAGTTTAATTGGAATGTGAGAATCTAAAAAAAGAATATAGGTAAATCAAAGGTCATTAAATTTTTTTGTTGTATAGTTTCTATATATATGTATCCAAATTTTAATATTTAGAAATTCATGTGATTTTTTTCAGTATCAGTTGACACTCAATATTATGTTAGTTTCAGCTGAACAGCAGCTGTACAGCTAAACAGAAATTCATGTAAATTGTAATGAAATCAATGAGGACTGCTTTCTGAGACAGTTGGTTTTATGATATTTATAAAGCAGATTGTAAAATATAATTCAGTGCTACCATCCCTTTGATTTGTTAGTTCCAATTAGCACTTTAGGACATTTCATTATATTTACTTTAAACAGTGTACTTTCGAAAAAAAATTTTTTTCCACAAATTTATTAAACAACCAAGAAGCACTTCAGTAGTAAGTTGGATCTCACCATACAAGGGCTATTTGTATTTAGAAGAAGCAAAGTTTGGAACTTTGCAGCTTGGTGTCATAGAATGATCGTAAAAACCAAAATTAATGTGTGAAATATGGGCCTTCATTAAGAAGAATTGAGGTAGAAAAAATACATCAGCAAAGCTTTAAAGTGTGGTGGTTTTAAAGCATAATGGAACTATAGCCTGCAATTCCTATTGAGTTGATCATCTTTTGGTGATACTGTCCCATATAATGAACTCCTTTTTTGGTGATCATGGTGTTCATGGATTATAGATCACCTTTGTTTCACCAGCCAGAATGCTGTTTTGAAATGGCTGAGATTAGAATCATAAATCTTAGAAACAGAAGAAGTCAAACTATGTCTCCAAAAAAAAAAAAATTGGAACCTATGACTTTGACTTTGTTGTCCCTTGCTTTTACTGAAGGAAATGAGGCAGATTATAAACTGTACACTATTTTTAAAAATTCATTTTAGAAATTAGAGAGGTAGAGAAGGGGGAGGAGCAGGAAATATTAACTCCCATATATGCCTTGACCCGGCAAGTCCAGGGTCTCGAACTGGCAACCTCAGAGTTTCAAGTCAATGCTTTATCCACTGTGCCACCACAGGTCAGGCCTAAACTGTACCCTATTTAGTGCAGACATTTGTCTTCTGTTCACACTTTGAATTTTAAATTGTTGGCAGAGATTATTTTATCTGGTGTAAAAATATAAACTAAAATTAACAGATTAAAAAATTTATAGGACATGTCAGCTATAAGCATGTAAATAGAATAATATAAATAAAAGTTAGAGAGTCATATAAGGAACCTTGTTTTATGTCCTTCCATGTCCCTCTTTTCCCATTAAGGATTATTTTGAAGCATATCACATCATTTCATCCATACATATTTCAGCATGTGATTCTAGAAGATAAATATCCCCAATATTAAACATTTTGAAATGGCTTTGAAATATGGTAGAAGTGTAAAATATGAGAATGACAATCAACAGCAGGCATATTAAATTGCATATCTGCATGTTTTCACATATGTCTCTACTTCCAAGCTTATTTTCTACAAACTCCACTTTTGCTATTTAATGTTTGGAGGTCTTTGTTTACATGTAATTTAGTTAAAAATACTAAAACAGCTTTAAATATGTTCTCTTTTCATTGGCAACTTTTTCTTTAGATGGAAATTTTTGTCTTGCAGAGTAGTTGATCTGGTTTTATTTCCATGGCAATATTATCTGAGACAGCTCCGTGTGACCGCTGATGGCTCCAGCTGCCCTCTTCCGTCCTGAGACCACCCACTCCAAGAGCAGCTGGAGAGAAGATGAAAACTCCTCAGTTATGATTTGGGATTTAAGACGGGGATGCCATTTTCATTTGGAAAACTATATATTGCTTTTAGTATCATTCTGATTAATCTACAATTTATAGTTGAACATTTTCTTAATGATACTTTGGGGAGAGGACTGTGACCCTTTTTGTTGTTGTTAATTCGGTTATATATGTGCTATCTAATTGTGCTGGATTAGAGGATTTGATTTGACATGGATGGATTTGCATAAAAGGATATGCTCTAATGAAATTTGATTTTTATAAAATAGAATGTAGGCAATATAGAGTATTTGTGGTTCATAATATGGTTTTTGGGACCAAACTGCCCAGGGTTTGAATATCTGCTCCACCAATTAATAGCTTTCAGGTCTTGGCTCAGTTTCCATATATGTAGTACTTATAATATCAGGATAATAAAGTACTTACCCTCTATATTTTTTTGGTAGGGATTAAATAAAATGAAAACAAAAATTATCATTAATTTTGGCTTCAATTCAAGAGATATTTATTTGTTACTGGACATTTTTTTTAAAGCTATAATTACTTGTTTAATAATTTAAAAATAAGGATTGTTGGTTTCTGGATGTCAGGTGAATGTGCATTATAAATTTAAAAGTATTAAGAGGCAAATTATTATTGTGAGGTCTGTTAGCTGCTCAATATTTTATATGAGAAGTTTTGTACACTTTAGAACTGTGATATATTTAGTTCTAGTACTGCATGTATAACGTTGCCTCAACAAACATGTCGATGCGAGCTGAAGCAGATTTTCTTTGTCATCTTAGAAGTGGACCTAGTTTCCTTAAATCCCATTTAGATTCATTTAAGAAGCTCTTAAACATGTTCCTATTATCAGTTTGTTCCATGTGCTGTGGGTAGGGAGTTCAACAGGTTCACTATCTCTATGTAGAGCAGCGTGGCACTTTAGCTGGAAGGCTTTGAGGAGCACTTTAGCTGGAAGGCTGAGCTGCAGTATTCTGGTCTTCGCTCCCCCCTTGAGGGCTAAGGCTTACTAGGCTCTTTCTAGTCCACAGGGCTTGATATCCTGCCCTGACCTACATGCCCTCAATTAGATTGAATTTCAATTTTTGGCTGGTGTCCTTGGGCCTTTAGCCTTTGCTTGCCATAGGGTAAGTTACCAAGGATGTTGATGGATCAGAGGATGGGAGCACATGAAATAGAAGCGGTATTGAAATAGAAATGGGAGACACCTACCTGCTTCGTGAAGTTGCCAGATCCCATTCTTAGGTACTGTGAACTTATAGCTCATCACTAAGTGTACTTTGTTTTATTTTTGTCAGGTTGGCATTTCACACCCCAGAGATGCTTAATGTGTCATTTGCAAAATTTGGAACATCAGATTACTCAGTTTCTTCTAGTCCATTTATAAAGTATACAGAGAGGCTGATATTGGAGTCACTCTGAAAACCCTCATGCTTTTGGCCCTCTTCCATCTGAGAAGTACCTGTTTATCCCTAACTTTGTGCTCTTTTCCTGGGATATATTAAGTAGTCAGTAAATATTCACTAAGCGAATAAATTGATGCAAGAGTTCACTGACTTTGCAGAGGAAATGTTTTAGTATTCATTAGATAGGACAGATTAAATTATAAATTTAGGTGAAATGGCACTAAAATTTGTGATTGCTTTTATAAAAGAGGTAAGGCAAGTAGTGATTAACATTAAGTGAAATGTACTCTTGGAGAAAACTAAATTTTAGTTGGGGAAACTAAGAGAATAATAAGAAAAAGGAATCTTGGCAGACAATGTAATATTATCATTTAAATACATTGTCTGAAAGTATAAATATTCAGAAGTATATGGCTCTTCTGAGTTCATGAAAGAACAAATGGTCTGTGGACCTTGGAATTATTGTTTAATTTAGCCCTGGCATGAAATCCCTGAAGAATCTGGGCAAGATAAATTGAGTGATTAATGTCTCATGTCAGTTTTTATTACTACTTCTTAGTTTCCTGTGCTCTTATTGGTTAAGGTTTTAATTTGCACTAAACTAATATTTATTAGTTACTTATAAAGGAAAAAGATTGCCATAGATAACTATTTTCAGAACAAGAAAAATACTTAATTTCTGACCACCAGTAAAACCTAAGTAAGGCCTTTTTTTTTTTTTTTTTTTAGTGAGAGCAGGGGAGGCAGAGAGACAGACCCTTGCATGTGCTCAGACCTGGATCCACCCCTCAAGCCCATAAGGGGGTGATGCTCTGCCCATTTGGGGCTGTTGCTCCATTGCTCAACAACTGAGCCATTTCTTTAGCCCCTGAGGCCACAAAGTCATCCTCAGTGAACCCTAAGCCAACTTGCTTGAGCCATTGCTGTGGAGGGGAATAAAGAGAGACAGACAGAGAGAGAGAGAGAAAGAGAGAGAGAGAAAGGGAGAGAGGAGAAGAGGGAAGGGATGGAGAAGCAGATGGTCGTTTCTCCTATGTGCCCTACCTGGGAATTAAACCCTGGACTTCTACACACTGGGCCAATGATCTACTACTGAGCCAATGGGCCAGGCCCTGGAATATGCTTTCTTGAAGGTCCAAGAGAAAGTTAGTTGAAATTTCCACTCCCAAAGTTTCCACATCTACATTAAACATTTTTTTTTCTTTTTAGTGAGGAAAAGATAGAGAGACAGAGAAAGGGACAGACAGGGACAGACAGGCAGGAAGGGAGAGAGATGAGAAGCATCAATTTTTTTCATTATGGCATCTTAATTGTTCATTGATTGCTTTCTCATATGACCTGGGGGCTACAGCAGAGCAAGTGATCCCTTGATCAAGCCAGCAATCTTAGGCTTCAAGCCAGTGACTATGGGGTCATGTCTATGATCCCATGCTCAAGCCAGTGACCCCGTGCTCAAGTTGGTGAGCCTGCATTCAAGCCGGTAACCTCGGAATTTTGAATCTGGATCCTGTGCATCCCAAGCTGACACTCTATCCACTGTGCCACTTCCTGGTCAAGCAACATTCTTTTTCTTTACTCCTCTTCCCCCATGGCCAACCTCTCTCATACTCAACTTTATCAGCTGAGATTTTGAAAAATAAAAGTCTCTAAAGTAGAGAAACAAAAATGGCTTAAATACATATACTTTGCGAAGTGATTTCTTTTTTGGATTAAATGTGTGATAGCAGGTGATTTACTCAATAATGAAGACACATATTTCTAAAGAGTACCCCTTTCACGGTAGGAACTATAGACAGTAGCAGATAAGATTTTCTTCTGAAATCAATATATGAGGAAACTTTCAATCTATTTTATTCATTATTACAGGTTGAATGCTTATTAAGTGTGTGACATTATAAGATAGTTGATCACCTAAATCTATAATCTATCAGAAAGGATAAGGCAAATATATAATCACTGCAATACAGGTGAGTACCATAATAAATGAATGAAATAAAAACTGATGAGGTATACAGGACAAAGGGATTGCCCCTAGTCAACTTTCAGAAAAGGCAAGAGGCAGAAAACGGTGTTTGTTTTTGATCTAGAATAAGATATTTGATGAATGGAATGGAAACCCTTATGAGCAGAGGCATGGAGGTGAAAAATTATGGGTCCTGTTAAGGCAAAAGCAATGTTCCAGGAGAGGCAGAGGGGGATGAAATAAATAAATGGGCTGAAAATTGACTTGTGATAAAAACAAAGGACACTTCTAATTTAAAGAGAGAAATAAAGACCTGTAGGGCAGAGAGAGCAATTTTCAGTAAAGTAGTGGAGATTCTTTCATAGCTTCAAGCTCATTAGATTAGGGGACAAGGTGATCTGTTGAGAAGGGGATAGAAGTTATCTTCAGATTCACTTTTTCCAAGAACTTTACTTCAGAAAGTGTATCTTAAGAGGTTAAGGCCTTGTCCAAGGTGATAATTTGATACAGGAATCTAGAATCCAGGTCCTATGATTCTTAGCTCCAAGTGTACTTCTTGACAAAAGTCAAAATCTCGCAAAGACCTGTATACTAAAAATAATTTTCTAAGTTAAATATCTCTCATCTAATATGTAACTTTGATCAGTGGACATGATAGTGTAGGCTATAAAAGAAATCAGACAAACCCTTAGAGGAAAAAAGGAGATGTATTACCTTCAACTAAAGAACTACAACAGAAACACTGTGTGTTAAACAAGAACAGTGTTCTGGCTGTGATTCAAGAGACTACTGGTATCCACTGAGTAGCCCTCTTTTTTTCACTATCACTCTGTTTTTGTAGGCCTGGCATCCAGCTATCCTCCTGGTACAACCAAAAAAAAAAAAAAAAAAATCCTCTGGGTCCCTAGACCCTGAAATGGATCATGTCAAACCATATCTTAGTTTTAGTTAATTTCATGAGTTTTGCATAATTGGAAATTAGACATTCAAAATGGTTTCTGTTCATTCATAATACTTGCTTATCCAAAGATGAGGGCGGTAACACCAGTAATTGTTGGACTTCAGGCAGCATGGCAAGGTTTGGGTTGGTGGCTGTCAGGCTCAAGTTTGACTGCGACATCAATTGCATTATTGATGTCATATGAGGGATTAAAAGAGAGGAAAGAGTTAAGGTAGACAATATATCCCTATTTATTTTTATCTCTTGCAGAGGTATCTCCCTAATCCTTTTGTAGGCTGAAGGATTTTTTACACAGATATAAAAAATGAGCTTTCTGGAACAAGTACTGGATGGATTTACCAACCTTGGCACTGAAAATCTCCTTGAGATAATCCTTGGGCTAGCATATGGGGAAACATTGGATCAAGTCCTAGGAATGAACCTTTTTGATTCTCAGTGAGCTCAGACACTTTGCAAGAGGGGTGTTCTAGGTTCTAAGATTTCTCCACCAGGATTTCAGTTATGCCATTTAGTTTTAGAGACAGACCTTGGCACCCAGGGGAAGAGATTGTTGATTCTGCACTCATGGTACTATTGATATTGAGGAAGCTACATTTTAAATGAAATTCACATCTAATATATGTTGACATGTTTCCTGAGATTTTACAGGCTGCACTGTAGTTAACCTAAACAAACCATTTATGAAAAGTACCAAAAAGAAATTTTAGTTCACTAGTGGACCGACTGATATTAGCATGCTTTGATACCACGTTTTTTTTTTTTTTAATATAAGTTTTTGTTAGTTAGGAAAATTCTCTAGCTCAGGGTTGGAAATCTTTTCTTAAAATCCCAGATAGTAAATATTTTAACATTTAGAGGCAATATGGTCTTTATTGCAAGTACTTAATGTTAGCTGATATTTTGATACAGAAGCAACTATCAACAATATATAAACAAATGTGCTTGCTTATGTTCCAATAAATCTTTATTTGTAAAAGCAAGCGGTGAGCCATAGTTTGGTGACCTTTGTTCTAGTCCAGGACTAAATTTTACTACATCTCAGAGAAATTTGTGGCTAAATGTTACATGATGGCAGGCTGGGGACAAATATCTAAATATTTTTATTTTTACTACATTAAAATTTTTAAAAACTTTTAATTATGAAATAATTATAAAAGAATATTCATTTGATATGTAGAAGCTGTAAGAAATTATAGTAAAATGAACATCTGTGTAACCATTACACACTTTAAGAAAGATTCTGCTATTTCCTCTGAAGCTCTGAATGTGCCCCTACTCCAGACCATTACCTTTTTCTCTCCACTCCACAGGTATCCGTCCAACTTTCTGAATTTTGGGTGTTTTATTTCCTTGTTTTTCTTCACAGTTTCACCCCAGTGTGTTCATATTATTCTGATAGAATTTAAAAGTTATTTTTAGATGGTTTTATTTCATTTCTCCAGCATTAAAAAGTTTAGAAAAAGATGGCCAAATTTTGCTTAGTGAATAGTTGCAGATTCTCTTTTGGTATATTTTTTGGCAACATGCTAAGAAGGACCAGGAAGTCAGAGTTAGGTTCTACAGCATATGACTTAAATTTACTTCGTGGCCTATTCTTAGGTTCTCCTGCCAGGGCAGAGAGCGTCATGGGCTTACAGACAAGTGTAGGAGTTCGTGGCTTTCTACGCCTACCCATCTTCCTGAGGAAATTGCCGTGGTAAATCAGAGCTGTTCCTAGGAGTGGCAAGGTCTATTGATCTGAACTAAGTGCATATGATAGTAATGTTTTCAAGTAATAAAAATTGGAGATTTTTTTTTAAAAGAAAAGTTTTGTTTGCGGCGTATAACAAAAAAGTCCAATCTAAAGAATCATATTTTGTCAACAGTGAAAAACATAACTATTTGTAATATTTGTGAATACTAGATAGTGAATATTAGATATTAGAGCATGACTTAGATACATTACTCTGCTTCATAGGTACCCAGAGCATTTTTATAATTTAATCATTTTTGGTGGGGGCATACTGTTGGTGAGTTTATACAAAAAGCATTTTACGATCTACTTACACAAATGCTCCAATATTTTTTTCCCTACATCTGTAGCTTGTTGCCTAGGATAGTTGCTTATGTTGGGGAATTTTTCAATGGATTGATGATGGTGCCATTTACTGAGAGAGCAAAAACAGCCTTGGTGCTTAGGAGAGAAAAGAATGATTCAGTTTTAGACTGATAATTTGAGTCTAACCCTTGGGACATCTATTTGGAGATAAGAAAGAACATCTAAAATACTAGAGCTGACAAAAATTGGAATAGGGATTTATTTGGTAGGGCTAAATATATTAAATAATTCTTGCCAGATGCTTATTGACTTTTTCTTAAATATGTCTAGCAATAAAGAATGAATTATCCATTCTACCTATGAACAGCTAAAATAGTTCAGCTGTCCTTCCTTATATTGACCCCGAATCTGTCTTGTTCCTAATCTTTATCCACTCATATATATTTTTTCTCTGACTTTGGAGCCATTCATAACAAGTCCACTTTTACTTCCATGGCTCAGAAGAATTTCTGCTCACATGTTCCCTTCTTTGGGCTCAAGGTTACCACTTCCTCATTTAACATGATTGCAATACTGTACCTTCTAACACATCTTCTTACCACGGCAGCTAAAACATGAATGTTCATTAAATACCCTAAACTGCAGTAGTAAAGAGAATTAGCATTTCCTGGTCACATTTTCATCTGACACTAAATATTATAACTCCTTTCTAAAACACTATATTTGAAGTAGAGAAGAGGTGATATTTTCCTTTGAAATACATGCTTTTCTTCTTTTATATACCCCATTATAGTATTTTAAAAAAAACAATTAGACTTAAACATAGAAAAGTTATGTAAAATGTATTATACTTTGTTGAGTAAAAGGTTACTTACAATTATCTTAAAATTTAGCTCAATGTGGAAAAATACTTGAACCCTTTGCTTTAAGAGGGGAGATAGTGTTTGTTTAAGTCTGTAAATTTATAGAAGGGTTTAATCACTTCAAAAAGGCCAAACATGAGGCTTTTGTTATTTCTCTTGTGGAAAATTTAATTGTCAAAGATAAACGTGGCATTTAGTTTTTCACTGCCTCTATTCTGGAAGGTATGCACACAGTTGGATAACTAATCTCCCTTTTCTTCCCTTGGAAACTGTGTTGAGCTAAGAATTTGTTGTTTAGCTCATGAATCATACGTCAGAGAATTGGAGTGTCTCCTTTAGGTACTTGGCAGAGCCAGGACGTGTTTCCATATATAGCTGGAAAAGCCTTTGTCGCCCATTCTGGCTTGAGAGAATGTGACTTACTAAAAGTTCATTCCTGAGTTCTTTCTTTTCTCTTTTAATTTTTTTTTTTTAAAGTCAGAGAACAGCAGTAGGCACTGACTGTACATAGAAAAACAAAGATTAGCTCCAACAGAGAGGACTCGCTATGTGTTCTGAAGTTTCCTTGATCACTTTCTTCTTAGCACTTACGTGTATGTCCTTGGTGGCCATTGTCAAAGCCCGGCGGGCAGCCTTTGCAGAGAGCAATCAGGGCGATGCCTAATCTGGGTCAGAGTCAGAGGCTGCCCAGTTGTTCTCGGAGGATGAGCCCTGTTTACCTCCGAGTTCCCTCTCTGACAGGATATTTGGAATTTTGGATGGTGGCCTGGAAGTTTGGAGAGTGGAGTTCTCTGGGGGAAAAGTTGTGCTGGTAGCAGTCAGCTTTAAAGTTTATGCTGTCTGCCCTTTGATAAGGGTCATGTGATGTAGTAAATGTTCTTTGGGAAAATGAAAAAGCCAGTAGACCCCTTCATTTCTGGCTTTACACATGCTGCGACCCCCAGGTCTCGGTCTAGGGCAATGACATGGAGCTCTCCCTGAACCTTTCCTTCATCTCCACCTGTTCCAGTTCTGCTTGGCATCAAGCTCACCTTCAGTCAGAGTGAAACAGACCTGTGTCTCAATCTTCATTCTTGCCTGACATATGGAACTTCAGTCAAGTTGATGTGTTGCTTTTGACCGGAACTGTAAAAGAGAGTGACCAATGCCTGCTGCACGGGGTTTCAGGTGGGGGTTAAGTGGGATTAGGGGGGTTAATGTATATAAAGTGGTTAACAAATCTTCTGCGGAAAACAGTATTTTTAGTCAAAAGAGCATGAACTTTGGGATCATTCACATTTGGGTTCTATCTCATTCTGTTCTTTCCCAGTTGCATGATCTCTAACTAAAGGCGCCTAAGTGTTTATGTTCCGTAATCCTTAACCTCATTCTGTGTAAAACCGAATCGTTGTCAGAGGGCTATTTTGAGGTTTAAATGGACCATCTTGCCCTACTTGGGTAGTGGTTAGTAGGAACTCAACATATGTTAGCTCCGTTCTCACTCTCCTCCCCAAAGGCCTTTCCCAAGCTCCCCTTCCCGTCAGCCATCCCCACTCCTCAGGCACAATTATTCCTTTTCTTGCCCTTTCAGTGTTTTGTTTCTTTGTTTTTTGTTTATTACCTTGCTTCATTTCATTCTGTTTCTCACTGCATATCTGTCTCTTCTGTGCTTCATGGCAATTACTTGGAAACAGAGTCTTCCTCTCTTTGTTCTAATTGGCCTTACTTACTGAATTTTCCCAGGAACCTGAAAAAATTCCCTCAAGTTCTCTTAAACTTGAATTCTAAGTTAATTCAGAGTTAATTTCTTAATCTTTTCTGCCCAACTTACATATCCTGCAATAAATTACTAGAGAAGTAAATAGCTTTGTGGTCAATGTAATGTGTATTACATTTGGTAGTTACTTCAGAACTCAGGAACTTTGTGTCTTCATTGTTGCTGGGTAAAAATGTAAAAGAGAAATGAGAATAAATAAAGACTGTGCAGAAATGAAAGCTTTACCCTTTAATATGAAACTAATGGATATAATGTTTATTTAAAACCAACTAAATTTGTGTACATGATAAAATGAATCATAATCCCGAATGTTCATATTTTGGGTACAATACACCTTAATTGAAAGCCCCAAGAGCACACGTATTGATTCAGTCATCTCTAATAGTTTAGCAATTTGGACAAGAGAAACTTTTGCAAGAATATTTAAAAAATCAGATTTTCTTCAAGAATAGAAAAAAAATCATGTTTTCTTCAGCGATAATAAAAGTTAAATACAAGTTAGAGCTGTGTGGCAGAGTATGTTTTATTTGCCTTTTGACAATCATTCATTGCTTGGAGGTATCACAAGTGTTAGGTAGGCAGATTCCGGAGTTGTGACACTGTTAATCATTCCACCCTTTTCTTTCTCTCTCCAACCTGTTTCATTTGTGTGGACTGCATGACATCCTCCAAGTCTGGTACCTGAACATTTATAAATTATAATGTTGATTGGAACAACAGATTGAGAATAATTTTCAGTAAATTATAGGGCATTTGTTCAATAACTTGCAGCAGAGCCTGTGCCTTTTGTCCCAGACACCAGCATCTGCTGTCCCTGCCGGGACACACAGAGAAGTGTCCAACCTCCCCCACCCTGGCCACTGAACGCATTCCTTGCATGCATAACGATCTCTAGAAAGTTATGCTTTTGAAGGAAATGGAGAGAGATGCTACGTTATGTACCTTAACACGTCCAGGGTTATTTCCTAATAACTGAAAGGTTATTTCTTTTAGGCCTCATTAAACATAGATTTGAGTGGCAACACTGGACACTGCTACAGGAAATATTGAACCTAGTCATTGCCTTGGCTCTCACATGAAGCGATAGTGGATGAAAATGGTGCTGTTTGTGAACCATTAACTTGGTTTTCTGACTAGGTGAAGAATATAAAAACCATTTTTTTTTCATGCACTGTCAGATTTTGGTTTGGGAAAGGTCCTTTGGCTTCAACAATTACATTGAAATACATAGAGATAAAATGATGGGAGCAAAGAGGAAACTATATTTTAGCATAAAGGATGCAAATGAATAGCTTTTTCTGTGGTGTGACTTCATGGGTGTTCCCCACTCTCTCCTTCTGGAGGCAAAACGCTTTGTGAAAAGACTTGGAGGGTTAATCATATTTGGTACTGCAAGGGCCACTTTGCTGAGTTAGGCCTCTTACTCTAATGAAGTTGGTAATTTTGTTCTTCACCGATGGTATCCAGCTGCAGAAAAGGCTCTTCAGAGGTAAGCTCTCTTAGCATAAAGTGCAAATACAATAAAAACAGCAGTGAATAACCACCAGTTTACAGGGGTGTTGCAAACTGACCTAAGACAATACGTTAGTAGGACTATTGGGTTATTTTTGATTGAGGACAGCTACTAGTAATTAGGGGTGGGCAAAGGTTAACTTCTCCACTGCAATCCCCTACTAGGTTACAGTAAAAGTAACTGGACCAAATTCAATTACACATACAGACATGTAGATGTTTTTAGATAAACATTTATTAGCTTGTTCGCTAAACTTGATGAAGTTGCAGGTGACCAGGGAAGAGATGCTTTGTCCACACATTGCAAGACAGGCTTATTCAAGGCATGTAAGATGATAATATACATGGGCGGGGAGTGCATCTCTAATATTTCTTAACTAATTCACTTATCTTGAATATCACTATTTTTGCCAACAACAGTACATTTCTAACATCAATTATCCTAAATAATAAGCCATTATTTCTACCTATAAAAATTTGTTTCTAACATTCATTATCCTAAGTAGTAAGTCTCTGGTTATGACCAGAAATAAAGAGATTTGAAGCATTTCTGGTAGCCACTGATATTGTGGCCTTTCTTACTGAATGTTAGCTAACCACCACAGGCTGAGTTCCTGGTTAAGGTCACTGAAACACTTTAGTGTAGCTCAGGGGTTGGAAACCGATGGCTCGTGAGCCAGATGTGGCTCTTTTGATGGCGGCATCTGGCTCACAGACAAATCTTTAATAAAAAAAATAATAACGTTAAAAATATAAAACATCCTCATGTATAACAATCCATTTATTTCCTACCGCTCATATTCATGGTTGCAGGTGGCTGGAGCCAATCACAGCTGTCCTTCTGGACAACACCAAATTGTTATTGGATAATGCGTAATGTAAACAGATGGTTGTGAGGTCAGGAAGTTAACTTCTCTCCTTTTAATTAAGTAGTCAGCTAGCTAATTGCAGAAACCCTTTTGAAGAAGAAGATGGCTAAAAGAAAAAAAGATGAGGAGTATCGTACTTTTCAGCAGGAATGGACAGAGGAATTCGCCTTTGAGGAGAGAGCAGGTTCTGCAGTGTGTCTAATATACAATGATAAAATTGCATCAATGAAATGATCAAATATAAAGCGGCACTTTGACACATGCCATACTATATTTGCATTGAAATATTCAGTGGGGGACAGCAGGAAGAAAGCATGTCAAGAGCTACTGTGCAGAGTGCAAGCTAGTCAGCAGCAACTCCATGTTTGGACCCAACAAGGTGGCTGGAATTTGGCTAGCTTTGCTGGTGCTTTAGCAACTGTGAGAAATGGAAAGCCATTCACAGATGGGGAGTATGCCAAAACATTCATGCTTGATGTTGCCAATGAACTTTTTGACGACTTTTCGGATAAAGACAAGATAATCAAACGAATAAAAGACATGCCTCTGTCAGCAAGAACTGTTCATGATCGTACCATCATGATGGCAAATCAAATTGAGGCAACACAAGTGAAGGACATAAATGCAGCACCATTCTTTTCTCTCCCTTTGGATGAGTCAACAGACATAAGCCATTTATCCCAATTCAGCGTGATTACAAGGTATGCTGTCGGTGACACACTATGTGAGGAAAGTCTTGCTGTTTTGCCTATAAAAGAGACAATAAGAGGAGAGGATTTATTCAAGTCTTTCACTGAGTTCGCTAAAAAAAAAAAATCTACCGATGAATAAACTTATTTCAGTGTGTACTGATGATGCTCCGTGCATGGTGGGGAAAAACAGGGTATTCGTAGTGCTTCATGAACATGAAAAGAGACCCATCCTAAGTTTTCACTGCATCCTACATCAGGAGGCACTTTGTGCTCAGATGTGTGGCAAGCAGCTTGGTGAGGTGATGTCACTGGTCATTTGGGTGGTCAACTTTATTGTTGCCCGAGCTTTAAATGATTGCCAGTTTAAAACACTGCTGGATGAATTTGGGAATAATTATCCTGGTCTGCTTCTGCACAGCAATGTGCGTTGGTTGTCAAGAGGAAAGGTGCTCAGCCATTTCACGGCTTGTCTGAGCAAAATCCAGACTTTTCTTGAAATGAAAAATGTCAAGCATCCTGAGTTAGCTAACACTGAGTGGCTCCTGAAGTTCTACTATCTCATGGATATGACTGAACATCTGAACCAGATCTATGTAAAAATGCAAGGCATTGGGAATACAGTCTTATACCTTCAACAAGCAGTGTTTGCATTTGAAAACAAACTGGAACTCTTCATTGCCGACATTGAAACAGGTCATTTACTACACTTTAAAAAACTGGAAGAGTTTAAAGATGCATGCACAGCAAGTGACCCTGCTCAACATCTTGATCTCCAGCAGCTAGCAGGCTTCACATCTAATCTCCTGCAGTCATTCAAAGTATGCTTTGGAGAATTTTGTGAGTACACTAGTCTTTTCAAGTTCATCACCCATCCACACGAGTGTGCAGTGGACAGCGCTGACCTGAGTCACATCCCCGGTGTCTCCATCAGAGATTTTGAGCTACAAGCTGCTAACCTGAAGGCCTCAGACACGTGGGTGAATAAGTTTAAATCACTGAATGAAGATTTGGAAAGATTTGCACGACAGCAAGCAGAGTTGGCAAGCAAACACAAATGGAGAGAAATGAAAAAACTTCAACCCATGGACCAACTGATTGTCAAAACTTGGAACGCGCTTCCCATCACATACCACACACTGCAGTATGTGAGTATTGCTGTACTGACAATGTTTGGCTCTACTATGCATGTGAGCAGTCTTTCTCACATCTAAAGAACATTAAGACCAACCTATGATCACATTTAACAGATGGAAGTCTCAATGCCTGCATGAAGCTTAACCTCACCACGTATCAACCAGACTACAAAGCCATCAGCAAAACCATGCAGCACCAGAAGTCGCATTAATGGTATGAAGTACTTTATTCATCATTTGTTAGCAACAGCATAACAACGTTATTAAAAAGAATTCAGGGACTTATTGTACTTCAAAAGTGTTGGTCTTACATAAAATGCACATCTTTTCTTGTATTTAGCGTTAAACATATTGTATGGCTCTCATGGATTTACATTTTAAAATATGTGGTGTTCCTGGCTCTCTCAGCCAAAAAGGTTCCTGATCCCTGGTGTAGCTTAAGTTAATTAGTTCATTCATAATGTTGAAACATTTGAGAGTAAATTATGGCATTGTAGAATGGGGTGCAAAGAAAAAAACAAAAGTGAATATCTGATTTATATTTTTGTGCAAATGAATTGGTCTCTTTGGCTTTTGTAGTATATTTTATGATGAAACATTTCTTGAGCATGTAGAAGACATACTATCGAGTAGCTTTACCCAGTAAGAACTCTGTGTGTCTCAGGGTGATTTTCGGTTATTCTGTAAATGTTTATTGAGTACCTACTGTGCAGAGAGCATACAGAGATGAAGGGCACAGCTCTTGCTATCAGGACACTTTTACTGGCTTGCACAGGATCACCACTTTGGGTAGTGATTTTCAACCGTTTTCATCTCATGGCACACATAAACTACTAAAATTCTGCAATACATCAAAACATATATTTTTTGCTGAGATGATGAAAAAATAAGTACAATTTTGATGCATTCACATTAGATGGATATTGTTGTCTTGGCTGTTGTCATTTTTAAATTTGACAATCTAAAGAAAAAGAAATAAGTGCCCCTTTCTAAATAGTCAGGTATTGCATGTTTTAAAAATTCTTGTGGCATGCTGGTCGAAAATTGCTGACCGAAGGCAATTGCTGCACAAGTCTAGAGGCACCTTTGTTATAGTGTGTGAATGGTAGGCCCTGAGGTGGAGCCTGGAGGGAAGCAACGCAATGGCTAAGCAGAGCTTGTTGTTTACCTCCTTAAGCAACCTGGAACGTGACTCATCTTGTTGGAATTAAGAGTTGGATAAAGGAGCATTTGTTTAACACATTGTTAAGGACATGGAACTCTTCCCAAGGAGCCAAAATACCATTTAGAGTTCCAGAGAACTTGAATTCTCTTTTTGGCTGCACTCCTTAGCTTGCAGTTCAGGTAAGAACAATCCTTTATTTAGATTGAAGTGATTAAAAAACTTGGAGGTCAGAAGGGTTTAATTGTCAATCTGCTAACAGTGTTTTTTAAATTTTTATTTATTTATTTATTTATTTATTTATTTATTTATTTATTTGAGAGAAGGGGAGATAGAGAGACAGACTCCCACATGTGCCGCAACCAGGATCCACCCAGCAATCCCTCTCTGGGGCCAATGCTCTGTCCATTGGGGCCATGCTTGCAACTGAGCTGTTTTTAGCACCTGAGGTGGAGGTTCCATGGAGCCATCCTCAGGGCCCAGGACCAGTGCGCTCAAATCAATCAAGCCATGGCTGCAGGAGGGAAAGAGAGAGAGAGAGAGAGAGAGAGAAAGAGAGAGAGAGAGAAAGAGAGAGAGAGAGAGAAGTGGGGGGGGGTTTGTAGAGAAGCGGATGCTTCTCTTGTGTGCCCTGACTGGGAATCAAACCCAGGATGTGCACATGCCAGGACAATGCTCTACCATTGAGCCAACTGGCCAGAAGCCCCCCTTTTTTTCTGAGAGGAGGAGAGATAATGAGACAGACTCCTGCACGTGCCTAACCAGAATTCACCCAGCAACCCCATATGGGGACAATACTTGAGTATTGAGCTATTTTGAGCACCTGAAGCTGATGTGATTGAACCAACTGAGCTACTCTCAGTGCCTGGGCCATGCTTGAACCAATCAAGCCACTGGCTGCAGCAGGGGAAGACAGAGAGAAGGGGAGCGGGAGGGGGAGAGAAAGCAGATGGTAGCTTCTTCTGTGTGCCCTGACTGGGAGTCAAACCAGGATGTCCATACTGTATGGACACTAGGTAAAAACCAAGAAAGTTGGAATAAAGTATGGATTTTAGTAAATAATAAAGTATCAGTAATGGTTCATTAACTGTAAAAAAGTACCATTCTAATGTAAGATGTTAATAAGGGAAATTGAGTATGATATATACTATCTTCATCATTTTCCTATAACTCTAATAAAACAGTTCTAAAAATTAAAATTTATTATAAAAATAATTGTTTAAAGAAGACTTTTACTTAAAGATTTTTTTAAATTAATTAATTTTTTTTTTTTTTTTTTAGTGAGAGAAAGTATGAGGGACAGACAGGGAGAGAGATGAGAAACATCAACTCATAGTTGCGGCATCTTATTTATTCATTGATTGCTTTTTCATATGTGCCTTGATGGGGATAGGGGCTTCAGCTAAACCAGTGACCTCTTGCTCAAGCCAGTGACCTTGGACTCAAGCCAGTGACCTTGGGCTTCAAGCCCATGACCTTTGGGCTCAAGTTAGTGACAATGGGGTCATGTGTAAGATCCTGTACTCAAGCTGAATGAGCCCACGCTCAAGCCGGCGACTTCAGGGTTTCAAATATGGGTCCTTAATGTCCCAGGCCAATGCTCTACTCATTGTGCCACCAGCTGGTCAGGCTAACAAATACTTTTAAAAACATAAAATCATAACTCATATAGATGTAAAAATTATCACAGAGTTAAAGATTTTGTTTAACTCAATGAAGGAACTAGGAAGATGCTAGATAACCCAAAGAAGAATCTAAAGATTTGACTCATTTATAGATGAAGAATATTAAAATAAATATGCAAATGGAGGCAAAACTAACTTATTTTACCATGTGAGGGCAAGTCAATTTAACTCTACTAAACAAAACAGTGTTTGCATGTCTACAGACAAAAATTATTTTGCGCTACAACCAGTTATCTACAGTTTTCAGAGTTGTAAAATAATGTCCATAGAATCAAATAGCTTAGAGGGGTGTTTTCTAGACAATGCATAGTTTTCTACCGAAGCACCTTTCCCCCACTGCAGTGCATTTATCTCAAATACCATTTGTTGAAATGACATTTGAACATAACAAAATATTGAGGTACTTCTTGGAAGCTCCACCTCCTTGCCAATACTGATGTTTCTTTTGTCTTTGAAATCTCCATTAGTTGACTTTCTTTAAGGTTGTCATTAGTTTTGTTCTGAAATATTTTGGCTCTTTGATTTCCTGGCACATTGTTATGTTGTATTTCTCACCTTCTTTGAAGTTTGGGATAGCCATGTGACTTATGATGGCCTGTGAAGTAAAAGAGGAAATAACTTATGTTCCTTCCAAGAGTAAGTTTTAGAAGCTGCTTCCAGCCTAACCAGGAGGTGGCACAGTGGATAAAGTGTTGGCCTAGGATGCTGAAGACCCAGGTTCGAAACCCCAAGGTCCCTGGTTTGAGCACAGGTTCACCAGCTTAAACGCAGGGTTGCTTGCTTGAGCGTAGGATCACAAGCATGACCCCATGGTTGCTGGCTTGAGCCCAAAGGTCACTGGCTTGATCCCAAGGTCGCTGGCTTGATCCCAAGGTCACTGGCTTGAACAAGGGGTCTCTGTCTCGCCTGGAGCCTTGTCAAGGCATGTGTGAGAAAATAATGAACAACTAAAGTGCCACAACTATGAGTTGATGCCTCTCATGTCTCTCCCTTCTTGTCAGTCCCTCTAGCTCTCTCTCACTAAAAAAAAAAAAAAAAAAAAAAAAAGCTGCTTTCTTACTTGTCACATTTCCTTTCGCCATCTTCCTGAGTATGTTCGCCTTCTCTATACCTTCTGAACAGCTGATTCTCTGAGTGACTACTAAGAGCAGAGCCCCTGCCCCCACTCCAGCCTGTATTTGATGTTATTTGTCACTCAGAAATGAGAAATAAGATTTTATTATATTAAGTCAAAGGAAGAAAATGACAAGTTCTTAAGTCAGCTTGCTGGGGTTTGAATCTTGGCTACACCATTAATAATATTGTGATTTTAGGCAGGTCCCTTAACCTTTGATTTTCTCATGTGTAAAATGAGGATAATAATAATGCCTATGTCATAAGATGGTGTGAAAGTTAAATAAAATGATATATGCCATCTCTTGACACAACTGGCTTCTTGTTTATTTTTTGGTCTTTTTGGTTCTGTAACTTAAAATATGGTCCTGGCGAGGTGGGTTCAGAAGATAAAACTTTGCTCTAGTGTGCCAAGGTCATGGGTTTGATCCCCGGTCAGAGAACATACGAGAAGCAATCAGTAAGTGAACAACTAAGTCAAAAAATGAGTTGATGCTTCTTTCTCTCTCTGTCTTTTTCTCTTCCCCTTTCTCTCTCTCTCTCTCTCTCTCTCTCTCTCCCTCCCTTTCTCTATCTCTTTCAAATGAAAGGAAAAATAAAAAATAATACCAGTGGTCCCACAAATTATACTTTTGCATATAATATATTCAGCACAATTCTGTTCATATTAGTACAGCTAATCCTGAAGGGTAGGGTCATAGGGACAGCTGTTCCACATACTGTCTCAGAATGCTCCCAGGGAGGCTCCCTTGTGTTATCTTTCTAATCTAGTGCTTTTGATGTTGAGTGTTTTGTGAAACACGAGGAAACTGGAGACCACAGTGTCATGAGAGAGATTCCCTCAGATGAGCAGAGGACAGAGTGCCTGAGGAGGACTTTTTTGGAATTAGAAATCAGTTCTGTTTTTCTAGATCCTGAATCAGTGTCCTCATCTTTTCTTTTTTATTAATCAGATGGCTGCTTCATTTTATTGTAACATTCAAAATTAATGAGAAAAATCAAAATTAATGAAATAATTGAAAAATAGAGCATGTATACAATAAAATATGCAAACAGTATCTAAGATTGCTCATTTACATTAGTGTGCTAAAATTATTGTAGCTGTTATGGATAATGTAGAAAGATACACCTGTGATGTGGTCTTGTGCCCTCTAGTAGAATATATATATGGAATAAGTTGGCATGTTTTCTATAAATTTGTTTTAGCTCTTTTCCAAAAGTAGACAAATATCCACCATTATTTGTAATTCGATTTAATGTTCACTGCACACCAAAGGATACAAGCCCTTCATATTTTGATTTATGAGCAGTTTAATTTCCCAGTTCAATGAAAAAGGCTATAGATGACAATTGAGGGTATATTTATGCTGTTAGTACTTAGTGATCATATTTGTTCTGAAAAGTTGGTTTATATCAAAGATAGCAAATGTCTTAGTCCACTTGGGTTGCTACAACAGAGTATCATAGTTGGGATGGCTTATAAACAACAAGAGTTTACTTCTTACAATTCTGGATGTTGGGAGTCCAAGATCAAGGTACCTAAGAGCCTTGATGTCTGGTGAGGGCTTGCTTCATAGTTCATAGATGGCCATCTTCTTGCTAAACCCCTTGAGCCAAAAGGGATGAGGGAACTCTTTGGGACCTCTTTTATAAGGGCAGTAATCCCACTCGTGAGGGCTTTGCCTTCATGACCTAATTGCCCCCTGAAGGCCCACGTATAAATACCATAACATTGGATGTCAGGTTCCAACATATGAATTTTGGGGGACACAAATATTTAGTCTGTATCAGCAAGCTACTCATGTTATGTTAGGCATCTATCATTTGTTGAGTGTTACTTATAATGGCATGGAACCTATGAAATAAAAATAGCAAGAGGCACTTTTATTAATTGAGGTTTGTTTCAAAGTTTGGGAGTGAAAAGTTGTTAGATATGATAATAATGTATGCCTTCATTATAAATATTGGCATGCAGAAAATGTACTCACATTTAGTTTTTTTGGTGAGAGAGAGACAGAGAGAGGGATAAACAGAGATAGTCAAGAAGGAAGAGAGATGAGAAGCGTCAATTCTTCATTGCAGCTCCAAAGTTGTTCATTGATTGCTTTCTCATATGTGCCTTGATTGGGGGCTACAGTAGAGTGAGTGACCCCTTGCTCAAGCCAATGACCTTGGGCTCAAATCAGCAACCTTGGGCTTTAAGCCAGTGACCTTTGGGCTCATGCCAGCGACCATGGGGTCATGTCTATGACTCCACGCTCAAGCCAGCGACCCCATGATCAACCTGGTGAGCCCACGCTCCAGCCAGCAATCTTGGGTTTTGAGTTGGGTCCTCTAAGTCGCATTCTGGCACTCTATCCACTGCGTCACTGCCTGGTCAGGCTCACATTTAGTTCTGACAGATATAAGCATCTAATAAAGGTGATGTAATTTAATTAAACAAATGGATAAAATTTGAAAATAAAAATATAAATTAAAATCTAATAAATAAATCAGCATTTCTTTAGCTTAACTCTTGCAGAAATGTACCTGTACTTGCCCACCAAGATCTGGGCTTTTGTCACTTTATTTCTATGCATGCTCTACTCTTGTTCTTAGTTCTGTTCCTTTGATCACACTATCTCTCCACATGAAATACACTTCTTTGAGCTTAAGTCCCACAGAAATTGTATATCTCTTCCAAAATATTAGCTGACTTCTCTGGCCCACACTAGTATTTCTCAGAATTTCTACAAATCTTTTGGTTGGTGTCCAATCTAGCAGTTATACAATCTTGTGCTATTATCTCTATATTTCTTATTTCTGTATTTTTGCCCTTTGCACTTGGGCTGTGTTATTTAAGGAAAACACCCTAACTATAGAATTCTGAACACTGATAGAAGTATTAAGTGCAAGCTGATAGATGATGTTCTAATTGCAGCTATATCACAGTATGCAAACATCTTTTCAGATGAACCTTCCATTGGTATTGACAATGGAGGAAGCTCTGATAGATTCACCTCGAGACTTGAGTTAATTTGAGTGTGGTAAATTCTAATAATAACAACAATAATGATAGCAGCTATATAAGTTATCTAGTGGTTTCTCTGCCAGTCATTATATGAAGTATTTTACATGTATTACTGTGTTTAATCCTCACAGCAACCCCATGAGCAATACTATTCTTGTTAATACTTTACAGACAGGGAAACTGAATGCTTAAACTATTTACTGAAGGTCCCCTAGAACAGGGACTGACTTTAGAGCTATGCTCTCAAGCATTATGTAGATGTACCTATCAGCATGGGGCAGCTGTTCAATGAAACATTCTTTGTATTTTGTGGGTCAAAGTAGAAAAGTAGTCATTATATTCTGAGGACTTCAGTGGTTGACTGAAAATACTGAGCACTTACAGATGAAAACTTTAGGGTTGCCATAATTGTTGGGGATGATCTAGTCCTGAACATAGAATCAAGTGAAGGGAATACCGATTGCAAGCTCTAGTTTTCCTGCCAATCTGTTGAACAAATTAGGGCTGTAAACCATAATGCTGTGATACAGCATAAAAATGGATATTTTTAAAGATAGAAAAGTGGTTTACATAATAAAAATGATTAAGAATTCCTCTTGACATTTCCTGATGGACTTTCTGTGAATAGTGATATAATGCTTAATAATTTATAATTTATGAATATACTGACTAGGAAATTATCAATAATATATGCAATTTGGTGATAAAGAAAAAATAAAATAAATTCTTCTTGGTTGTGGGGGGATTTATTAGCATGCTGTAAAAGTGTGTTGCAAAGTGTGTTGCAAAGTGTGTTGGGGGAGTTTTAAAAATCAGTTCATTAAAAAGAAACAGCTTGAATTTTGGGTGGAGTGGTTCAGTTTTAGCCAGTGGATTACTTAATCAGTCATAAATGTTCAGCTTCTGGGAAGAAATTTCTCCCCAAGTGAATACAGTAGACTCTTGGCTTTCCCAGGTTGAACATTTTTAGCTTCCAGTATTTGGGCATGAGCTGTAAGCTCTGCAATGCAGTGATTTAAAATCCTGTGAAATCATAAATGTGGCACTGAGAATGCAAGGCTGGTTTGTTGGAGTTGTTCACAGACAAGGAAAAAGTCTATACCACATCTTCTCAAGTCTGTATTAACAGAGGAAATCATTCGCTATTCTGGTACTTAGACAAACCTAAGCACATCCATCACAAATGTTAATGGTCTGTTAGTTGTACTTAAAGTACAATTTTTTTCCCATTCACTCACTCACTCACTCACTCACTCACTCACTGAGACCTCTTCAGAGCCTGCAGAAGAACCTCCTGCCAAACCTGTTCCACATCTTTGTCATTGGTCTTCTCATTTTGATCTTCTAATCAATGGTTTAATTTTTCTACTCAGTTGTTTCAAATGCTCTTAAGTATATAGTATTTAAAGTCTCTTCTTTCACAGTACATCCATCTCCTCCCGTATTCCAAACTCATTCTGAATCAAACCCAATCTCATTTTGGAGGCCATCATTCACTGTATTCAGACTCTGTTGTTTACCTGTTCTGGCTTTTGGATTGCCTTCGAGGGGACCTGTTTTCTCTTTCATCTTTATCAGTCCTTACTGGTTGCTCTCTACTGTGTGTGAACTTCCTCTTCACAGCATGTCAGCTGATAACTTGAAACTTCAGTGGGCTCTCTGTGATATTTTTAAACCTTTAGAGAGGTTTATGTGGAGTAGACGCCACATCAGGACAGCAGAGCTGTGGAGCCCCAAACTACCCATGCAGGAAAGGTCCGAGTTGCCCTTGGCTCCTGCAGTGGAGACTCAGAAGTAAGTGGTGGTATTTGAACAGAGAGCATCTGAATGTGCTAAGCATGGGCCAAACCCGCTTCCGGATTTTGCACTGTCATTTGACTTTCCTTAAGCACAGTAACAGATTTCTTTTTTCTGACCCAATCTGTGCTCTTAGAACCTTTCCATGTTAGTGTTCTTTATCTCTTTGTGCAATGTTTCCAAATGCCAGCCATTCACATCTATTCGCTATTACATTTTTTGTTGTAAGCTTTCAAAGTCAAATTATAACATACTTGATATTTAAAATTACCTTTAACTTAAATATATTCATATGAAGTTTCTCTTTTAAATTATTACCATGAATTAAAAAACCCACTATTAATTTCTATAAACAAAATGAAAAATCTTTTTGGATTTTCTATCATTAGCCTTTGCACTTCCTATACCTGAGCCTATTCTCTTTTTATTGAAAAAGGATGGCAGGAAATGTTCTGGTTGTCAGTTGCTGCAAACAAACCCAAAATTTAGTGACTTAAAATAACATGTTACTACTATCTCTCACGGTTTTGTGGTTGACTTGAGTCTGGTGGTTTTTACTTGGGATCACTCATGCAGTATCTGTCAGCGGCTGGGCTAGGAGACATCGGCAGGCTCGAATGGGGTGGGTGTCATGAATACCTTCCCACTTTGCTGGGTAATGGATGCTGACTGGTCACTGAGACCTCCGTATGTACAGACTGTTGACTGTAGTGGCTACACATTGCTTCTTTATGTGACTTGTCCTGCTCACACACGGCAGGCAGCTGGTTTCCAAGAGTAAGCGTTCAAAGAAGTCTGGATGGATACTGTGGGATTTCTTGTGACCTAGCCTCTGAAGTCCATCCTCTAACATCTCTCACTTTCTTTTCGTAAAGGAGTCAGTAAAGATGGTTCAGTTTCAAGGAAAAAAAAATGGCAAGGGATTTGTGGCCATCTTTAGTTTACCACAGCTTCTGTTAGACTTGTGTTAAAGACTAGCACCAAACTTAGGTGTACTCCATGATGTAATCAGAAAGCTTGAAAGAGACCTGAAGGGGAAATGGCTTTCTCACTGTTCGATTGAATGTTATTAAATTCCGCCTTTCTTCATCACTTAAACTCATCTCGGTGCTATTGATTGTGGTGAGCCCCTCCTTAGCGTACTCACCCTCTTCTGTCTCTTGCCTTTGGGATTTCAAGTATTAATTTGGCTGTTATGTTCTCATATTCTCATTCTGAGAGTTACCTTCTGCCTTTTGCTAATGCCAGTAATACAAAGAAGAAAGGTAGAAAGCCAAAACAAACACAATGATCTTTTTCAGGGCAAATTCACACAAATGCGGGAGAAAATGGCTACACTGATTTCCAGATTAGAAACTTTTCAGACTCATTTGGAAGGACTATTTGGAAGGAGAAATTCTCAGTAGATATATTTCTTTGTGAGTCAGATTTCTGATTCAAATGTGTATGGATGTGATAGAATATATTTACCATAGAAGGGATGGTGTGGTTCTGTTTCTAAGAAAAAAATTATTTAAATATCAATATCTGTATATATTATGGAAAAATGTAAGGTTATGTGGTTTGTTTATAATAACACAGTTACTTACATTAGTATTAGTGAATTTGGGACAGGCTTATATAAAAATTGATAAATAAATATGGTGTAGTTTCTTTCTTTTTTAGAAAAAGCACAAAGACCTATTTTTAAAATTTTAATGTATAAATTGTTTCTTAAGTGAGAAGTGGGGAGGCAGAGTGACAGACTTCTGCATATATATGTGCTGCATCCAGCAAACCCCCTACTGGGGGATGCTCTGCCCATCTGAGACGTTGCTTTGTTGCTTGGCAACTGAGCTATTTTCGCACCTGAGTTGAGGCCATGGAGCCATCGTCAGTGCCCCAGGCCAACTTGCTCCAAGTGAACCATGGCTGTGGGAGGGGAAGAGAGAGAGAGAGAGCAAGAGAGAGAGAGAGAGAGAGAGAGAGAGAAGGGAAAAGGGTAGGGCTGGAGAAGCAGATGGGCGCTTCTCCTGTGTGCCCTCCTGGGAATTGAACCTGGGAAATCTGAATGCTGGGCCGACACTCTACCACTGAGTGAACCTGCCAGAATCTATTTTTTGAGAAGTGCACAAAATATTAAACCTAGATTTGGAACCAAAGGACATTTTAATTGAAATATGATGGTATGAATTTTTTTGAATTGGCTTATTGCTTTAGATTTGCATCTAGTTATTATGTGCATATATTTCAATTACAGGTATACATTCTCAGAACCTTTCTCTCATGCAATTATCATTTTTTCCTTTAGCATTGCTCAATATATTGTGTTGTAGATAAACATGCAGAATGATATATTAGCTCTTCCTTTTGGACAAAGCAATTTTTTCTATTATACATTATCACTCAACACAAATGGTTTAACTGTCAAGATTAAAATTCCTTGTTTTTACTCAGTGGCATTAAGCAAACAAATGTTGCTTATTTGGTAGTCAGTCCTAACTGAGAAGAGCTCTTAGGAGCTTCCAGGCAGTTAATGATATCAAAATTTTTTCTTTACTTCATTAGATTTTTAAAGAAGCAAGATAGTTATTAGCCAGTGCTTGAAATATGTTTTGGGTAAATATTTGAAATGTTCTGAGTGAAGTCTATGCTAACATTATTGACACTGATACAGTTTTTAGCTTTGAAGATTTCTGGAATGAATTACTTTTTTTAAAGCGTTGCTCATATTTTTAGGGACTTATCTCTCTTAAATTATGCTAGATCCTACAATTTAAAAAGTACTATGAAAACACTATGATGAAATGTTAGTGATGAAAATATATCTTTGAACTTTCTTTTTTTGTGTGTGTATCATGTCACTGATGAGTCACTGCACTGCCTCTGCTTTTGCTTAATTTCAAGAATAAATTCAGTCACAAGAATGATAGTTATAAAGAGTAGTTAATAACTTAGATGTTACAATAAAAATGAAACAACAGAAACCACAATTATATAGACACATGGGCACAACAGTGTCACAATAAATATACTGAGAAAAAAGTCTGGAAAGAATATACCAGCATGTCAGTAATTATTGCCTTAATATGTTGGGATAGTGCCTTTCCCTTTGGTGATTTAAAAAATACTTTTCTATAATATTTTAAGAATGAGAATATTTTAGTATGGGCATGTGTCAAATAACTAAAGATGATCCTGTAATGGCTAATGTTTATGTTTCAGCTGAATTGTTAGTTTATAAATTATGTTCATGAGTAAACAAAGTTTCTAGGTCAACAATTTTCTAGCTTATTTGTGCCAGAGCGACATCTATTATACACAACTCTGGCCACTTTTGGTTTATATATTTGTATTCGCGTATACCCGTCAGGTGGAAACAACTCCATCTTCCAGGTGATGAGGCCAGGTGTTCCTTTACTGGTGACTAAAGGTTCCATTCTTCACTTGGAAGTGATTCCAGCTGTGATGTTAGCAGAACAGCCGGAGTGGCCTGGCCCATTTCTGTGACTCACAAAGGCGCACTGGGGTCCTCAGCACACATTCCTCCCCCTGCCCTTGTCGGCTTTCAGAAGCTTCAGGAGGTTAGGTGAAAAAGATGTGGATGATTATAGGACACTTTGTAGGAATAATTGAAAGCTGGGAATTTTATATATTTTTGTTTAGGACAGAGGACAGGGAAGGTCTATATTTGGACTCTGTGCTGGCGTGAATGCTCATGAATAACCATGTAAAAAAAGCAAAAACAGTGCTTGGTAACTAGTGGAGTGAGTGACACAGAAGACGTCGTACTGTGTCACTTTCATCTTTCTTGTTCTCAGACTTGCCTCGCCTCTCATCCTTTCGCCACTCTAACACTGTGTGGGTGTAGAATAATGGGGAAGGAAGAAAACAGTACCCTTAATATCAATCCATTTATTGAGTCAAACATTGTTTAAAGTTGTTCTGTTGCTGTTTTTCTTCCTGTGAGGAAAAAATATCTCAGCGACTGAGAAAGAAGTCATTCTCCTGGGGTGAATCAGCGGAGAGAGTGTGCGGTATTGTGTGCCAGTGACTACTAGTCGTAGAACGTCTGGGGTAAAGAAAATTCCGTCACCACTGCTCTGCATGAATCCATACAACATAGCAGTTGTTGAAGCAGTTTGATTTCGAACATGTGCCATCTGGGTTCTTTTAACCATATTGTGCTTTTATAAAAGAAGATAGTGGCCCTTTAGCATATAAGACTGACCACATACCCCTACCTTCCATTTAAAAAAATGCTTTTGAAAATATCCATCAAGGAGAATCTTCAATTACCACATTGCTCAAGAAACCGTACAATTTTGGTCATTAGGAACTCTACTCAAACAGATCTGTTCTTCACAAAATGAAATGCTGCTCTCAAAAATTAGGGGATATTTCAAAAATGAGCATGAAGCAATAAAATATCCCCTAATTTTTGTGAGTAGTATAAATGACAAGAATGAGCTCAACCTCACATGTTTTGCAGTTAAGCTATTTGTTGCAGTGTTTTGAGAGAAAGATGTTTGGATTCTTTTATATTTGATGACTCTGAATGGGTGAAAATTAAGGGGTTACAAATGAAATAACTGGGTCTTTTATTTTCCCTTTTAATAGTTTATTCTGTAAAGAGACCTTATTTTTTTTATTATGCCTTATACTTTGACACTTCTAATTTTCTTATAAGTTTAGAAAAGTGGTTTATGTTCATACATGTCTAGTTCATTGATCTGTATGAAACAGCTGCTTTTATCAGTGGTCAGGTCTGATGAGCTATAAAGTACAAATGCTGAAGGAGACTTTATAGCCTGGTAGGTCATCTGCCTCCACAGTGGGCAGAGAACCATTTTGCAATGGCCAGGACATATTTGGGGCGTGTTTGCAAAATTTTAAAATTGCATTTCTATTTTACAGTTCTTTCATAAGGAGGAAACCAGTGTTATCAAAATTTTTCTTTCAGTTTGGAATAGGTTTATTGTATCTTCTATTATCTCCTTTCCTAAAATGATAGTCCTCTGAATGATATAGAAAGTTGCTCTTTATGAAATTCATGCGTTTTTATTTTTGTATCAAAAAGTAGCTTTGTATCAAAGCTCTGAGTGAGCATTCCATAGACTCTGTTGACAGCAGAGTCATAGGGGATGGGTTGGCTGGAGGATGGCGGGGAAGGTAATGACTTTGGGCCAAGTCACATTTTGTGTTTGTTTTCTTAAATTTCACATGAATGACTGAAATAAAAATAAGGTCCACTTTGACAAGGAAAGGGAAGTAGGAGGTATCTCAGAAGGGAAGAGAGACTAAGCAGTGTCTGTTGGCAGCAGCCAAGCCCGGGCAGTCTTTGTCACTATAAAAGTGCTTAGATCTGGCTGGTGGAAGTCATTTTCATTCTACATTTTCTTGTTGCCTGGCTCACCTTAAAGCCTCAGTCTAGAATTGTTGCTATAATTTATAGTACTCTGAGGACAGTTCAGTTTTTTTTTAAGAGGATAAAGCCATTGACCTGGACCAGAATTACAGTGGGGGACTCAGCCGTTGCTGTGGGAAACGACTTATAAGGCAGACTGCGCTGGCTGCTCCTTAACTAAGTTTCTAATTTCTCCATTCAAATCACACCAATTCTCTTCCCTTTCATCACAGAAGCTACCAGTACTTTTACACAAATGGTCTTGGTGGGGTTTCTCTCATCCCTACGGCCTTAGTGAATATGATTTCACGGACAACAGAACAGATAGACCTGTTGCCTTCTTCCAGCTAACCTAGTGGGATTCAAATAATTTAACGACTGGTTCTCTGCCCTAATGACTGTTTTCAGTATAAAAGAACGATATACCAAAGGTATTTTATTAATTCATGCATTTAATACTTAAATAAGAACAATAAAAGAGGTATACAAAATTAGGTTATGTTATAAGACAGTTTTAAAATATTAATAAAATATATTAAATAATACCTGACAAAAACCAATAAAACTGTTATTTAAGATATTTCCATATTGTTTCTTGCAAATGTCCTTGCTTGCAAAATTTTTCACCTGTAGATGGAATGAACATTACTAAGGGTGCTTAGAATAAGCTGTTGCATATATGAATATTAAAAAAAGGGTAAGGAATGTCAATTTGTAATTTCCACATTGGATGGCTGCCCAGGTGCCCACCTTACAGAGAACCCTGATTACAATTGCCATTTTAACAACCAGTTTGCCAAACTCAAAAAATTAGGTATCTGTTCTGCTGAACCAGTGCAAACTGGCTGAATCCCATCACTGAGCTAACCTTTCTACCAACTAATCAGCCAACTCACCAACTGATCTTTTTACCATAAGACAGAGCCCTTTATTTCAAGTTTTAAACTCAGTGTTAAGTATAAAGGTATATGCGAATGTTTTTTATTTTCTTGAATGTTTTTATTACTATAAGGTCAGCTCAACATGAAAGAGGAAGTGAAAAGGCTAAAGTAGTTGGGAGAGGTTATTAAAACCGGAGGGCTGTGGTTATTTTACACACTTTACATATATATTCCAAATTTTGTTTAGAGATAGCCTTACCAAATATCCTTCATGGGTCAGGGATGGTCTATTTTAGAAGAAACGCTCCTGAGTAGAAGTAAATAAGACACGGTGTGGCTAAAGAACCCAAAGGAACACCAGTTTCTCTGGTTTCTGTTTCTGTGATTCCCCCACAGTTTCTCTGTTGAGCCATGGCTACTTATACTTATTGCAGGGCCCTGTGAGACTCAGTTACCCATTCTACAGAGTTACCATCTGAGGGGATGGGACTAGTTTCAGCCCTCTGACCCTGTGGAGGAGGCTGTGCTGCAACCTGGGTATTTTCTTCACCTTTAGATGGTTTAGAATTGCCATCCTAGGACATCTCTCTACTGTACCGGACACAGTTATTCCCCATTTCTAAGTACTTATGCTCTTGTGATAACTTATTATTATTATTGTTATTATTATTATTATGATGATGATGATGATGATGATGATGATGATGTGTGTGTGTGTGTGTGTGTGTGTGTGTGTGTGTGTGTGTGTGTGTGTAGAGGTGTTTTTTAATTTAGTTTAATTTAAGAGCTAGTCCTTAGTCACCTACTATGACTAAGACACTATTTCATGTATCACTGGGGTTCAAAGTGAAACATGGGCTGTGGCCTTGAGTTAATATAAAGTAGGGGAAGATGGGGTTCAGAGTGCTAAGGAAATAGAAGAAAGAATTTTAAGCACTTCACTGGGAGTGTTGAAAGGAAAGGGGAATCCCATCTTATAGGGAGGGCACCTTGATTTGCTCAGGTCTGCTGGTTTGGTTTTATCTCCTCCTTTGGTGAGGATTAGGGTCAATGTATAAAAAGCAAGAACTTAATAAAAATATATTTAAAAGTATCTGCTTCTAGAAACAAAGCATATGCGAATAAAGCCGTCACTGGCATGTCAAAGGCTTACTCTTGATCAGGGTTCTGGAAAGAGAACTTTAAAAAATTTTAGTGAGTGGGGTAGGTACAAATTCCTAGCCAAATTTTAATTATTCAGGAGCTCATTATCTAGTTAGAGAATTATCTAAGTTGCCCTTTTGTTTCTCCTCTTTTTTCTGCCTCTTACCTGATCTTTGTGTTATTTCTATATACTAATTTCTCCATAGCTGGTATAAAGGAAAATAAAAATGATTAATTGCAAATCTTTAGAAAGTTGGTGAGGGCAAAGCTGTGATGTTTGGGGAAAATAAGGGTAATTGGTGAATTGGTTATTTGTTCTGATTCATCATCATCATGGACCATGACTGATGGAAGTTTGTGGAACAGGGTCTGTTGAGTGACTTAAGATTAAGCTGTGTCTTGGACAAGAGTGGGAGGAAGGTTTTTGATAGTAGTAGTTTTTCCTTATTTTATATATTGTCCTAAACTAATGGATACACTATATAATGATTTTGTAAGGTCTTTATGCTTTTATTTACATATAGTATTTAAATTTCTGAACCTACAATAAACTTCCTTGGAAGAGTAAGCTGGATTAAAAATGATTATAACTGTTTGACCAGGCTGGTGCAGAGTGATAGAGCATCAGCCTGGGATGCTGAGGACCCAGGTTCAAGGCCCTGAGGTCTGGTTTGTCTTATAACATAACCTAATTTTGTATACCTCTTTTATTGTTCTTATTTAAGTATTAAATGCATGAATTAATAAAATATCTTTGGTATATCATTTTTTTATACTGAAAACAGTCATTAGGGCAGAGAACCAGTCGTTAAATTATTTGAATCCCACTAGGTTAGCTGGAAGAAGGCAACAGGTCTATCTGTTCTGTTGTCCGTGAAATCATATTCACTAAGGCCGTAGGGATGAGAGAAACCCCACCAAGACCATTTGTGTAAAAGTACTGGTAGCTTCTGTGATGAAAGGGAAGAGAATTGGTGTGATTTTTCTCATCTCTCTCCTTTCCTATCTGTCTGTCCCTCTCTTTTTTTCTCTCTTGCTTAAAAAAAAAAAAAAAAAAAAGGTTATAACTGCAGAGATACATGCTGCGAGATGCTCCCAGAAATCGGTAAGGCCAATGTCAGAGCCTTTTGGTTCAACATACTTAAGTCTCATGCATCTCAGCCAATTAGAACTTATGGCAACTGTCATTCAATACCAGCAGCTAAAGTGAAAAGATGAGTACTTTAAGATGAAAGTAGTTCCTTCTCTTATCTCAGGAAAAATGGTCTGGTTTGTCAGCAAGTGTTTTTTTTGTTACGATGCCCTTTAGGCTGTAAATGTACAGGAAGCTGTCTTCTTTAGCAATCTTTTAAAAGTAGTGTGAGGAAGGGATACTATGATAAAATGTCTAATGGATCCTGAACCCACTTTCAGTGAGTTCATGGAAGTTTATTAATGTGCGGCTGTAGTGGGGGAGCGTTCATTATGGCTGAGCCGGAAATGACTGTTCATGCTTCTGACCTTGTGAAGGCAGATATCCCATCCGCGTCCACAAAGTCTTTTCTGTAAGCACAGCAATCAAACCAGGAGGCTTCTCTTCCTCTTTTTCTCTTACTATTAAGATGATTGATACTATTTGAATGACTACTTTCAGATAAGAGAGGCATACATTTAAATTCTGACCTCTGGATAAAGTTTTGTAAAGCCCATTTATTTCCTCATCTCAATTCTCTCATCAGCTACTTCATAGATTGTGGTCACCAAGCACCCTATGTGTTCTCTGCTATGTCAACCTCTAAATGTTTCAGATACTGTTTGGACAAAGACATTATGAAAACACACTTCAGACATAGAATTCTAAACTGTGTAACTATATAACACACAGTTACAATGAAATATTAATTAAAAATTAATCAGGTGTTTGATATTAGAATTAAAAAATTTAAAGTCAATTAGTTCCAAAGAGAAAAGGCTATAAGTAAAATAAAACCAAAGGAGAGAGAAAAATAATTATGATTTTTCAAAGACAAGGACTGGCAGACATGGTCTCATACTGTTCCATAAGTATTTAAGAAGGTATTTGCATGGCTGTGTTGCTTTGCACTTTGCACTTGGGATGGGTTGGGCAGTGAGTCCAAGGCTGGTGATGAATAAAGAGGTTACTCTCAAGTTACCTCTGGGACACACTTGTTGGAACTTTAGACTCATACCTTCAACCAAATGTAACAGCTTCATGATTGTGTATCACAGACATCTCAAATTTCACATTTAATTTCTTGATCTTTCCTTAGAAATATGCTTCCCTTCTAGTCTTTATAGGTAAATAATATTTCTGTATTCTTAGAACTTGGGGATCCATCTTTGACACTTTCCTCTACATTCAGTGCATCATCAAGATATGTGTTTCCAAAGTGTACATTTTTACCTCACCCACTCCACCTCCCTTGCCACTGTGTTAGTCCGAGCCACTGTGCCTGGACTGCAGTAACCTCCTAACTAACCTTTCTTCAAACTCTTCTCACACAGTGGTTAGAATGTGATAAAAAGCCATACTGCTATAATGTGTGCCTCAAGATACAGCGTTTGAGATAAGATGGACATCTCAATTTCTCTCCGGTAATGTCTAAGCTAGGCAGGAGGTCTTCATCTGCTTGGGCTGTTCTATTGTCCTCAAAACACAAGTTCTGTTTTGGGCCTTGAACTTCATTTTTACCAGACAGATAGGGGAAGGACCAAGGTAACACACACTTAGTTCATTTAGGTGACTGCCTAGAGCTTGGAGAATTTATATAACTTCCTGAAGGTCACACAGCTACTTGGTGGTAGAACTGATTGGATCTGAGGTTTGTGTGGCTCAGAAGCCACGAGACCATGTTTTGGGGAAAGAAACCAAAAGGATAGCTATTGCAGTCTAAATGAACTTCGATATTATTAAAATTCATATTTTAAAATGATTACACTGGGAAACAAAATTTTTGTTGCATCCACAGAAACACTAGTTCTTACCTAATTCGAGTGTGCTGATCTCAAATCTGACATTAGTTTTTCTCTGTAAGCTACAGGTATTTTTTTTTTGCAATTCAACATTTAGGTTTTCATCTTATAAAATTTTCAACATTTAGTTTAACATAATGAAGTAGAATGTCTTCTTGAGCATCATCTTTGTGAAAATATAACAATTTATATAATGCAGTAAATACACTAAATGATTGCATCAGAATTTGTCTACAATTTCAAAATAGAACATATTAAAACACTTATTTTAATCATAAAATTTGTGCAAAACTTATTTAAATTCCATTCAGGCAAAAAATTGCATTTGTAGCTCTTGCGTTTGTGTACTTGTTGAGGACAATCTCATTTGATGCTATAGCAGTCGTGTGCTCATCACTAACAGCTTCAAGATTTTCGGGTAACTTATCAAGGTGACTGTTCAGGAAGTGAATCTTAACACTCATGTTACATCCAATGTCGTGGAAAGCCAACAGCATCCTTTGAACCAAAAGTTCACAGTTTTCTACTCTTTTGTTGCCAAGGAAGTTTTTTTGTAACTGCCACAAAAGACTGCCATGCTGCTTTCTCCTCCTTATTCATCTTCCTGGCAAATTCTTCATCATGTGTGAGGGTTCGATTTGAGGTTTATTGAATACACCTGCTTTTATATTCTCAAAAAACAAGGCATGAAAAGCAGAAATAATATGTTGAAAGCATTCACTTTCTCTATTCAAAGCCTGAAAAAACTGCTTCATTAAGCCAAGTTTGATGTGAAGTTGAGGGAAAATGATCCTGTCTCAATTAACTACAGGTTCATTCACAATATTTTGCATTTCTACTTCCAGAGCTTCATGTTTCGGCTACTCCTTCTGTGTCCTGTGTTTCTCCCAAGCTCGGCTGTCCCACAAACACAGAAAGCAAAGATACTTCGTGAAACCTCTCTGTTGTTCTAGCAGGAAATTTACAATTTTAAGAACCACACAAATGATCCAGTTATGCTTCTCATACTTCAGAAAGTCGAGGACTATTCTATGTCATTATAATCTTCCCGCTGATGGGTTGAATAATCAATTGGAACTACTGCATAAACATTACCATTGTGTAGGAGAACACATTTCAGACTCCGTTTAGAGCTGTCAAGAAATAGCCGCCATTCTGTTGGACTGTAAGTGGTAACACCTACCTGGCTGAGAAGACTACTGATATCATGACAGTAAACAAAGTGTTTGTCTTCAGAAAAAAGTCCACAAAAATTTGTTCATGCTTCCTGAAATGGGATACTTTAGCTGACTGGTGAAGTACATTCTTTTCTTGAAGCCTGGAGGCTAATAACTCAGCTGCTTTCTTTGATAGGCCCAAATCTCTTACCAGGTCATTCAATTCAGATTGGCTAAACTGCTGAGGGGTTAATGACTGCTTGACATCAGAAGAAGACCCTTCAGATTCTACAACAATTTTCTCATGCATCTTATCAAAATATACTTGATCACCAAGTTCACTTTCTTCGTCCTTAGAAGAAATAATACCATTGAAAACTGGTACCGGGAGTGTCTCAGAGTGTGGGATAGGTAGTATTGCTGAAGGAGTATTAGGATATGTGATCATACGCCGTTTTTTCTTGCTGATGCCCTTTGTATGGGTCAGACAGAAATAACAGTCACTGCTGTGGTCCTTAGGTTCATGCCAAACCATGGGAATACCAAAAGGCATTCCTTTGTGTTTTCCTTTTGTCCAATTCCAAAGCATTTCCTCACAATGATGACACACAATTTGAGGAGCCCGATTCTTGTCTTGATCACCAAGAGGAACTTGAAAATAGGCAACATATGCACGTGTCACAAATGATGAAATATTGCGCCTTTGACGTTCAAGTGTGTAATAGCCACATATATAACAGAAGGTGTCAGGATTATATTTACATTTATGCCTACTCGAAGAAGCCACAATTCAATCTTAAAATAAGAGGGTGTTATTATCAGATAATTTTTGATATTTAAAAACAACTACAATTATGTAAAAGTGATGTTTATAAAACATTAATTGCCTTGTGGTTATGTTCAATCCAAGAGTTGTTGCCCTTTAACTCCAATTTAAAAACCAATGCATGCCATTAACTGTAACAAAAATATTAAAACTGCATAAAAACTGGAGCTTGCACCAAAAAAATGGATTTCAGATTTGGAATCAGTGATGCAGAAATATATAGAA
This sequence comes from Rhynchonycteris naso, assembly GCA_037038555.1. Classification (NCBI taxonomy): domain Eukaryota; kingdom Metazoa; phylum Chordata; class Mammalia; order Chiroptera; family Emballonuridae; genus Rhynchonycteris; species Rhynchonycteris naso. The sequence goes on along the minus strand of CM072997.1, from coordinate 36,192,720 downwards.
AAAGTTCTAAAACCTCATGCAACAGAAAATGAAAAAAGAATTGTTTCCCTGTGTTATGTAAAGTTTTCAATTATGTAGAGACAAAAATGGCAGTATTACGAGTGAAGAGATGAATAGAAATAACATTTGAAAACTAAACTTGAGAATGATAGGAAACTAATACATCACTATCATAAGAAAAAAAATACCTTCTGCTGATGGTGGTAGTGATTCAGTGGCACTATTTCTTGTGGGAGGTCTTACCTGAGTGGAGCAAAGTCCTCAGTAAAATAAAAAACTTAATTTTCCATTCAATTTTTTGGTTATATCCATTTAATAGCTTCAATAGGGGGGTGTTAAAAAGAGTAAGTAGCTACTCTCTCAAGTTAACATTGAATATAAAAGAGATCAAGTCCAACTTCAGACTTCCTAAAGCAGTGGCTCCCACCCTGGGCACACATTAAAATCTCCTGGGGAGCCTTGAAACCGCTCTGACCTCCCAGCTGCATCCATGCTATGAAGTCAGAAGGGCCCTATATTCGTTTGTTAGGGCTGCCATAAAAAAGTGCCGATATCTGAGTGGCTCATGATTATTTATATATTTTCTCACATTTCTGGGGTCTACAAATCCAAGATCAAGGGATCTGTGGGGTTGGTTTCTTTTAAAGTCTCTCTCCTCGGCTTGTAGATGGCGGTTCTTTCCTCCCCATTCCTTCACATGATCTTCCCTCTGTACCTGTCTGTGTCCTAATCTCCTCTTTTTGTAAGGACTCTTGTTCCTGTAAGTCTTTGGGCAGACTCTAATAACCTCATTTTACCTATTTAAAGAACCCATAATCAAGTACAGTCACAATCTGAGGCACTCTGTATAGGATTTCAACAGATGAATTTTTTTGGGAAATGGTTCAGCCCATATACGAGGACCAAAAAAATCAGTGTTTTTATTTATTTATTTTATTATTATTATTTTAAAAAAATTATTAATTTTATTTTACTTTTTAAAATTTATTAATTGATTTTAGAGAGAGAGGAAAAGAAAGAGAGACAGAAACATTGATCAATCTGTTATTGTATGTGCCCTGAGAGGAGATTGAACCCTCCATCTTTGAGTATTAGGATGATGCTCTAAGCAGCTGAGTCATCAGGCTAGAGCTAGAATCAGTGTTTTTTCACCCCCACCCCAAGTGATACCAATGTACAACCAACCTTGAGAGTCAGTGTCCTTCCTACTTAGGATTTTTAAATTTGGTTGTATTAGAAGCACTTGGATAGCTTAAAAAAGGTCAGAGACACCAATGCTTAGGCATCACCCTCAGAGGTTTGATTGATCTGAGTGGGATGGGGTATTGTTAGTTTCCAAAGAATCCCCGGTGACTTAAATGTGTCATTAGGGTTGAACACTGCTGTCCCATGGATTGTTTCTTTAACTATATAAATTAAAACCTATGTCACAACCTTCTCTAGATTGTTTTCTTTGAAAAATTCATAAGAAATACAGCTCCTTTTTATAAAACATGTATATCCAATGAAGTAGAGTTCAAGTCTAAAAAAGAGCTAAATACGTCTAAGTTTGTAAAGTTTCAAATGTCAAGAATGGGTTTGGTGATATTATTTTGCATGTGACTTACAGTTTTTTCTGCGTAATGAAAATAAATGAAAGGAACTTGGGCATATCACTCAGATAGCACATAAAGTAACTGACACTTCAATGATTAAGTTGACTAAAATGTCAGAACTTTTAGTGAGGAGATTTCTTGATTAAAGAAATAATATTTTCAGCTTTCAAAAGGAGGCTAGATTTTCCTTTCCAGATGATATAAAAATCTGATAGAATTTCATTGATTTAATCAGGCCAATTTCTGTGTTTTGAAGTAAAGCCACTTATCTGGCATTTTTCATTAAGGCTTGACAGCAGCTAGCTGCTTCTCAGAATGTAGTATTGTGTCAGAGATTATTTTATAAAACCATGAATCAGCTGGCATTGTAATTTGCTTAAATTGATTATGTGTACATTTCTTCACTCTCTGGGCTGAAAAGAAATGCTGCACTTGGATGAGGAAACAGTATTATTGTTTCAATGACAAAAGACCATTTCTACTGTGCTATGTGACACATGGACACACTGTCTTTCCCATTGTGCCTTAATATATTTTTTACTTCAATGTTTTTAGCAAGTTATTTTTAAATACTATGATTTCTATTTTCCCTGATTATGTAGCTTTAATCAAGTGATTTAGAGGCAGTATTTAAGATCAGGAAAGCATCATTTAAACTATATAAGTATACATTTATGGAGAGTATTTGATTTTATTTGTCCTTTCTCTCTGTTGATTTCTGACATAAAGATTTGAGTATGTGAGCTTTTAATTAAAAAAAGAACTATTATTATATCTCTTCATTAAATAATCACTTTCTAAAGTTGTGGGGTACCCACTCTTGCTGAAAGTTCTGCAAGAATTCTAAGGGCTAAGATTAGAGTAGAATTAAATATATTACTAAGTTTAGATATTTTATTTGAAAGCACCCAAGAATGCAGCACTAAAAATTCACTAGCAAAGTACACAAAGGAGGAACCAAATTACATGTTTTCCTTTTATTCAAACTAAGGACTGAGATGAGACACAAGTGCTCACATAAACTGAAGTAATAGTTTTCTTAAAAGGAGTGGGCTATTTTTGGTTAAAAATGAATTGTATGCGAGGGATGGTAACTAGACTTACAGTGGTGAATATGTAGTATATATAAATATTAAATTTTAATGTTCACCTGGAATATATATGATCTTGTGTACCAATTTTACAATAAAAATATAAAAATATATATTGAATAAAAAAGAATTGGTTAAATAAAAGAAATGAGGCTTTGTGTTTTGGTTTTAATCACTTACTGTGGAACCAGAAAGTGAGATTTGGTCATTGAAATGCTGCTCTAATTCCCAGTTATTGTTTTGATGACTAGCCCTATTATTTTTTTAAAGACTTTATTTATTCATTTTAGAGAGGTGAGAGAGAGGGAGAGAGAGAAGGGAGGAGGAACAAGAAGTATCAACTCCCATATGTGCTTTGACCAGGCAAACCCAGGGTTTTGAACCAGCGACCTCAGTGTTCTAGGTCTATGTCTTTATCTACTGCACCACCACAGGTCAGGCTGGATTGTGAGCCTTATTGTGCTACTTTATCTATCTTTTCTTTCCATTGTTGGGACATACTAAAAAACCTTCTAGATATATCTCATTGCAAACTTTTACATTGTGGCCTTGCTGGTGCCTTTGATACTATTTGAAGTTTTTAAAGTTTATATCTTAGGGATCTCTATTCAGTGGATTCCAAACTTAGCTACTTATAGAGACACTCTGGGGACCCTGTTAAAAATTGACTCCCCAGTTTCATCCTGAACCTACTGAGTCAGAGTTTCTGAGGATGGGGCTGGGGAACCTTTGTGATTGACTGCCTCGCTGTGTAATTCTTGGCAAGGTTGGCCTTTCCCTGATCCAGGGTGTGATCTTTGGGTAATCCTGGTGATCAGTTTTCGGGCCTGACTTTCCCTTAGAAAATGACTGGGTCCCCAGAGCTAAGGTCATCCAAAGAAATATTCTTTATATTCTCTTTTGTTTACCTCAGAAGCATGAAGCATGTCTCTAAACAGTTGTTGTTTTTATTTGAATTTCACAGGAAAGGGCACTGGTCAGAAAGTAAACTCCACTTTTGCTTTTCTGCTTCTCCATTTTCATCTTTAGTTCCCTTCACATCACCATCTAATATCCCCCCCCCCGCTTTAAAGTGTATATTTTTCTTAACCATTGAACAACACAAATTTCCCCTATTTGGAAAATTCTTTCCACTATAACCCTGCTGCCATTGGATTTCTTAGTCTTTCCCCCACCAAACTTCCAGAAAGACTGATTTAGTTCTTCCTTACCAGTAAGGTGGTTCTTATTCTTTCCACTCTAGACCTGTGCCTTCATTAATTTTCTCTAGTTATGAAATCAATTTTCTTTTCTATCAGTGAGATTGGTGTTTCAAAGCAAAAATAACAAGTATGAGAAGAACTATGAAAAGGCTTTTTCTCCATCTTCTTTAGAAAATAAAATTAGAAACGTACAAAACATACATGAATTTTACCTATTATGAGCATTTGATGAGTAAGTGTGGTTGCCCTGGTCAAGATTCTGGCCTCCCCCCAAAGATAAGGTGAGAAGATAAATCTGTCTTGATTTTTTGTGGACATGTTCATTATAGGTGCTCTTGTCTAATGGGCCATAACTAAGTAAGGCTTTGATTATGGTATCCAATGAAGATAATGAATACTCATAGTTTATTTAACCAGACCTATCCTAATTTGGAAAAAAATTTCTGTTGCTATAATGTGGGAATCAATTTATTACTAGAATATCAGAAAATTTTCACATTCTCTGGAGTTGTCCATAACTTACAAACTATTTTATTTTTATTTATTTATTTAATTTTTTTTGGTATTTTTTCTGAAGTGAGAAGCAGGGAGGCAGAGAGATAGACTCCTGCATGCGCCTGACCAGGATCCACCTGGCATGCCCACTAGGGAGTGAGACTCTGCCAATTGGGGCATTGCTCCTTTGCAACTGGAGCCATTCTAGCACCTGAAGCAGAGACCATGGAGCCATCCTCAGTGCCCGGGGCCAACTTTGCTCCAATGGAGCCTTGGCTGTGGGAGGGGAAGAGGGAGATAAAGAGAAAGGAGAGGGGGAGGGATTGAGAAGCAGATGGGTGCTTCTCCTGTGTGCCCTGGCTGGGAATTGAACCTGGGACTTCCACACACTGGGAAGATGTACTACTGCTGAGCTAGCTGGCCAGGACCTTTCTATTTTTAAATTATTATTATTATTATTTAGTTTTACCATGATATGAGAGAGAGAGAGAGTGATAAGAAGGGGGAAGCGAGAGAAAGAAAGAGAGAGAAGCATCAACTTGTTGTTCCATTGTTTCATTTAGTTGTGCACTCATTTTTGTATGTATTCTGACTGGGGATCAAACCTGCGACCTCGGCATGCCAGGATGACACTCCATCCACTGAGGTATCCAGCCAGAGCCCTTAATTACTTAAATTAAAAAAAATAGTGATGAAGTATCCCATGAGAATGATTGTCAAATATTTCTTTAAAGCATATAAAACCTAATATTCTATTTTTTTTCTCTCACTGCCTGCCTTTTCTACTTACTAGAAGAACAATTTCTTTTTTTATTAATTCTATGAATATTTATTATGTAATTACCTTGTGCCAATTGTTGTAGATGCTGGTATCATTGGTATTGTCTCTTCTTTTTAACATAGAAGAGCCAATTCAATGTTTTTAGTTATTTGTTCTGATATTTACTTCATTATTTGAAAACAGTATATTTCTTGATTAATATATTTATTTTCTATTATGGTATATTATGATTGTTACTCAGTTATACTTCTTATTCCTTTAAGTTTAAAATCTGCCTGACTAGGCGGTGGCACAATGGATCGAGCATTGGCCTGGGATGCTGAGGATTCTGGTTTGAAACCCCATGGTCGCTGGCTTGAGCATGGCCTCATCCAGTTTGAACATGGGCTCACCAGCTTGAGCACAGGGTCACTGGCTTGAGCATGGGATCATAGACATGACCTCATGATTGCTAACTTGAGCCCAAAGGTCACTGGCTTGAAGCCCAAGGTTGCTGGCTTGAAGCCCAAGGTTGCTGGCTTGAACCCTAAGGCCACTGGCTCGAGGAAGGGGCCACTGGCTTGGCTATAGCCCCCTTGTCAGGACACATATGAGAAAGCAAATAATGAACAAGTAAGTTGCTGCCACTATGAGTTGATGCTTCTCATTTTTCTTCCTTCCTGTCTGTCTGTCCCTGTCTGTCTCTCTCTGTTTCCTGCTCTCTCGCTAAAAAAAAAAAAAAAAAGTTCAAAATCCCACACTAACCCTGCTTCTCACTTTGGAAAAATACAAAAAAATAAAAGAATAAAGATTCCCACACTAATTGCTACAAATTCCAAGCATGCCCTGATATGAAATGTATATATACAAAGCTGCATTGAATAATTTGGTCTATGTTGCAAAGTAAAAAATTTTGCTTTCTCCCTATGTAATTTATTATGTCTAAATTTTTTGGTTACCTCTTTTTTCTACTATCTTAGTATGACTATGTAAGTGCTTTCTACAGTTATCTATGATGTAACTGCATTTCTTTTCTTATATTTGATGTTGTCCTTTTAATCAGGAATGAATAATTGCCTCATTTTCCCCTTTGTTTAATTTTCTTTGAAGGAAGGTTACATCTTCAGACATCCTCTAACAATTCTGTGAAATACCTCTCAGTAGTGTTCCACACGCTAAGCACTCAGACAATTCTGCGGTTCCTGTTTCATTCCTGCTTCTCGGAACCTCTGCCTCCTGCCCCCGTGTGCACTGTTCACTAGACCGGAGGCACTGCTGAGTCTTTGGGAATGCCCATTGCCTCTCTCCTATATTTCCTAAATCCACACCTCTTCTTTTTTGGTTTATTTCTTTGTTCCTGTAGTGACTTCTTGAGAAAGAGTGCTTAGGAAAGGCATTTTTTAGACTTTGCAGGTATGGGTGGACAAATTCATTGAAGGATGATCAGACAAGTTCACTAGAATTTTCATTGAGAAGCCCCCCCCACCCCCCCAATATCACCATTCAAAAATCTTTTCTCTTGGGCAGCTTAGTTTCCCTAGAGGAGAATCCTCGGTCTCTTTCTAGGGGATAATCTGAAGCCTAATGTTCTGGGATTGAAGAAACTCAGGGATCAATATACAGATTTTCACATATTATCCCTGTTTTCAGCATCGTTCCTTTTACTGGCCCTCTTTTGTTTTTGCTGGGTCTGATGAGTCTGAAACTCCCATGGTTCACTTTCTCTGGAGAATAAATCTGGCATTTCTAGTGGGTGGTGAAGCTTAGGACCTGGGAGCTATGGTGTGTTGGTAAATGTTTAACAACTAGCTCTCTTGAAAAATCAAAACAAAAACAAAGCTCTGATTTGTAGCCATGGCCAGTTTCTGTAGTACTCCAACTATGGTTGATTTCAAGCAACCAGTGCAAGGTTACTGCAGAGCTGGCTCTTGCTGGTAAAATCTGCATGAAGCTCATCAATGACTGAAACTCTAAAGACCCTTTTATTTCAGCAATTGCTCTTATTAACGTCTTTCAAAGTACCCAGTGTCTCCATTTCCTAAGCATTTCCAGGGTCAAACTGTGTTGCTTCTTGTAGTCATTAGCTTGACTTTTCTTCTCTCTGCTAAAATGTTTTTTTTCCCATCTGCATTCCATCTTCAAATGTTGGATTATAGCTGCTTCTTCATTTCATTGGAGTTGGAGTTTTTGTTTCCTATTGTCTTCAGGGTTTTTAGAATTTTGAGATAAGAAGGGAGTGAAAATGTCTTTACTTTGCTATCATGAAACTGAAAGCTCTAGTCATTTTTCTAAATAACAACTAGAGTTATAAAATGATACCTGTTGTTAATAGTATTCTGAATAATCTTGTCTAAATCTTTAAAAATCTAAATTGTAGTATAAGATGCTGAGAAGTGGTTTTTGACTTAGTTACATAGGCCTCATTATTCAGTGCAGTTCGGTAGTGTAAAGTTCTAGGGCATGCTTGAAAATTATAGCAATGCATGGTGGGATTTTGAACTTAAAAGTTGTGAAGGGATGTGGGTTAGTTGAGAGAGCTACCAAGTTTTGAGTTGCCTTGTACTCAACCCTCATAGTCCCTTATTGTTCTTCTATCAGGTATTATAGCCATAGATAGGTGTCACAGAGTTCTGGGGTAGGTAGATATTTTATTGGAGGAGGTTAGGTGAGGGTAGGGATGAGGGCATATTTATTCATTTATCAAATTAGAAATACAGAATGTCCCACTAAGCACATATAAGAATGGATACAAGTGTCCACAGAGCTAAATAGACAGAGGGATGAGATAGAGGGTGGACCCAGAAAGTCTCTCCAAAGTGGTGGTATTTGGTAGAGACCTGCACCATGAGAAGGAACCAATGATGCGAATACACTCCATGGTGGGGGTGGGGTGGAAGGCGGGAACAGAGAAGAGCTTTGCAGGGAAAGCAGAGAAACTGCTTTGAAGAGAGCAAAGAGGCTGCTGAGGCTGCTGTGTCACGACTGGAAGAGACAGTGGCAGCAGATGAAAGCTGAGAAAGATGCCCAGAGGGCAGGTCATGGAGAGCTGTGGTTCTCTACTCTGAAAGCACAGTGAAGGTAAAGCAATGCTGGATCCCACCTCTGGAGACTCTGACTTAATCTGCGTGGCACTTAGGAATTTTTAAAAACTCCTTAAGTGATTCTAATGAGCAGACAAGACTGAGAATGATGGATACAGGCCCTTTGTAGTGATGTAAAGTTAAGCTTTTATTTCAAGTATGGTAGAAAGCCACTGAGCAGCCGAGGATATACAGGGGGTCCTCAGGTTATGACACAGCTCTGTTCCTACGACAGTGACATAACCCAAATTTTGGTGTAAGTTGACACACACTCTAGCCTAAGTCACTTACCTATCCTAACACAGTTGTAAAATAATAATCTAGAACATAAACACACAACTAAGCTACAGAAAAAGGAAAAGGACATAAATATACTGTACTGTACACTGTACTGTAGTAACAGAAAAAAAATAACAAAAAATGAGTGTAAAAAAATTTCTTACCTTTATTCCTGTGGTTGACTTGCACACTGGAAGGGGTATTGAAAGGTGAAAGAGAGTGACCTATTGGGAGGAGGAAGCTGGAGAGGCAGGAGAACCTGCAGAAGGAGCTGTAGATACTGGGTCAGGTGAGTCAGGATTGCCTAAGGAACATGCTGGAGACGCTGGAGATGATTCTACCTGCACTACAGGTGTTTCATCTCGAAAAGCAACTGATATAGAGGGTACAGGATCTGTTGCAGGCTTCTCTACCTTCTTAAAGAATTGTTCTAGGCTAGTCTGTAACTAGTTTGCCCATGTAGTTTGTAAGTACAATGCTAAAGATGTAGGCCGAAGCAGTCACGTCTCAATTTTTTAAAGTTTGAATGGGAGTGAGCATCATAAACTTGAAATGTCATATGTTGAGACTGTCATAACCCGAAGACCCCTGCAATTGGATTCTGTTTCTGTCTGCTTGAATGGAGTTTGTGAGGGTAGTTAAGAGTGAATAGGGAAAACAGAAAGTATTACAACTGTCCAGGTTAAAAGCAATGTTGGATTAATTTAGGTGTTACTGGTGGTGAGTAGGAGGCAGGATGGTAGACAGGACTTTGGGGATGTAAAACAGAAAGGACTGGTTGATGGATTGGGCATTGAGAGATGAGAGAGAAGGAACAGACTTAAATATTATTCCAAAGTCACTTTTCAACTGGATAAAAGGTTTGGGCAGAAATTAAAATATTTTTTAGTTTGGAATTGTTAACTGTAAGATGTTTTTCAGAAGCCATTGTGAACCAAATTTATAGAGCCTTATACCTGTGAGCTTAAACTGGTGGGCACATGATAAGCACCCAGTATATAGTTGTTGAATTAGTCAACGAGGGAGTGAGTCAAGTCACTTTTATATATCAAGTTTATCATTTTAATGGGTGAAGTGGATTCAGATCACATTGTATAAAGGACATAAAATATCCAGTAGTTAAACATGTCTTGATTAAGTAATCATGACGTAGTTAACTGGTCAAATGAATCTGCTGAATCCAAAAGGGCAGAGGGTTTTTGATGTAAGTTGTGCAGTGTTTCTTGTGTTACCAAGAACACAGGGTTAGTAAACAGTATCGAAAACCCATCTGGGTTCTAGTTATATGTCTCTGTCTTTTTATTCTTTTTTTATGAGCTAGTGTCATATCTGCTTTCAGCAGAATCAGACCATATTTGGAACCTGACTTCACAGAGTGTCCTACTTCTGTGTATGGCAGGGGCCACAGTGGAGACAGGTTTCCACAACAAGAGCTCCTATAAGCCAGCATGGGACCACGTGGAATGTGTAATCACAGCTGCCTTTAAGTGTCTCTTCTTTTCTGATAAACCAAAAGTCAGAATTTGTTTCTGGAGAAGAGAGTCACTTCCACCAGTGGAAAGATCAGAGAAGCCACTGAGACCTGTTCCCAGGCTGTATTCCGATGCCCAGACTTGTGAGTGAGCAGGTGGAATTCCTCCCTAGTTCAGGCTGCTGTATCCTTAGGTTATGGAGTGGAGAGCCACCCCAACTCATTTTTCCTTTAAGATCTATGTTGAGAATAATGATTCCACTGCAGTTTTGGGTGATAGGAGTTATAAGTCTACATTCTTAACAGCTGTCACCCAGTTCTTCTTACGATAAGAAAACTCTATTTATGAAAATATGTACTTTGATAATTCACTGAGGGGCCCAGGGTGGAACAGGAGAATATGCTGGTGGCTAGACCCAAGGCAGCAGAGGGGAATGGTTAAGTTGGGACAGTGCCGTAAAGAGGGGAATTTGTTTAGCTCTTTCCAAGGAGGTAAACAGAAAGGACAGAGGAGAGAGGAGCTTGCTCATGCTGCACAGCTGGGTGAAAGTACCTATGGGAATAATCCAGTGGTGGAATGGCCAAAGACAATTTAAGAAGGAAGATGTTTGCTGTTCAATTGGAAGTTGTTTGCTCTTTTGTAAACTCCATTTGTGCCTCTCTTTAAATAACTGACAAAGTCTCTTACATTCACGGATGCATTGTGTGAGTTGTATAATGAGTGGGGAACTCAAGAAAGCTTGAGTTTCTCATGGTGAAATCTAATTGTCTTAGGTGGAGAACAGAGAGGGCTGTGGAAGTGGGAGTGCAGCTTTTGGAATGCACTGCCTGCTTCTCTGGTGCAATCTCCACGTTCTGATGTCCCTTTGTTTTGAGTCTGGTTTGCTTTCCCTTGCTTCTGTGACCTTGTGGGAGACCAATTCTGCATTTCCACCCCTGGGGGCTATTGTACCCCATTCAGCATCTGAACCCAGGAGACCTCTGATCACTCAGGAGAGGGAGTGAAGCATGGCTGATATTCTGAGAGATGGTTTTCTGAGCATGAGTATGAGTGGGGCACTTTTTCGAAAATCTTGTATTGTACGACCACAGGAATTTAAACAGGTAATGATTTATGGCATATCAAGTAATATTAAAAAGGTCATTTCACTCAGCAAAGGAAGAAGGCAATAAAAGATTCATTATTAGCTGAATTTTAAACTCCAGAAGCGGAGCCTTGAAAATAACTTTTTATGCTGCAAATGTCAAAGTCAATATATACATTTCTGGAGGAAATAATTACCAATGCTAATATAAGGCAATTTTTAAAAATTTTAAATATTTCTACTGAATCTATTTTGCTGCTTCAGAATCTGCTAAATATTAAGTAGGCAGAATTGTAAGGTAGGAATGTGGTTTATATGTGGACACTGACCTTTTGACTTCACTCTAACAGTTGCTTAATATTCTCCTATAATGAAATTGTTTCCAGTAATGAAATTGCATTGCAGAAACTTTCTAGGTTATTGGAAGCCAAATTAGACACCGAGAATAACAAAGTAATTCTTGCCGAACAGAGGGCTGCTCTAGACAAGGTTGTCATGGTTGTGTAATAATTGCGAATGTATTCTCTCCTGTAGATGATGCTACTTAGCAGGTTTATGGTGCTCCAGCTGAGTCTGGAGGTGGGAATAGTAGTGGAAATAGAGGGCTGAGAGGGTCAGGGATACAATTGGTTGCTTGACTGGAATAGCTATAGAATTTATATCCCATAGTTAAGTTTGGTGAAGGTTTATTTACAAAATGACTGAACATACACATTTTTATACCATGCTGATTGTTGAATGCAAATTGTTTACAAATACCTGTAGTGCTCTGCCATTGTGGTCTATTCAGCCCTGACCTTGGACTTTCTTTTGGGAACAATGCCCCCTTTCTTTTGGGAATGGCTCTAGTTTTCAGGGGTTGCTGCCTCCTTCCTTATATGACCCTGCCTCTTCCTTAGTCCCATCCTTTCTCTTATCTGGACCATAGCATATTGGCCTGGAGTGGACATATTGTCCTCAAGTTGGTCATTCTCCTGAAATTTTCTTTTCTTTCTTTTTTTTTTTTATTCAGTGAGAGGAAGGGAGGCAGAGACAGACTACCACATGCACCCCAACTGGGATTTATGCAGCAAGCCCACTAGGGGGCCATGGTTGCCCATCTGGGGCATTGCTCCGTTGCTTAGCAACTGAGCTCTTCTTAGCACAAGAGGCAGAGGCCATGAGGCCATCATCACTACCTGGGGCCAACTCACTCCAATTGAGCCATGGCTGTGGAGGGGAAGAGAGAGAGAGAGAAAGAGAGAGAGAGAGAGAGAGAGAGAGAGAGAAGAGGGGAAGGGGTGGAGAAGCAGATGGGCGCTTCTCCTGTGTGCCCTGACCAGGAATTGAACCTGGGACATCCATCCACACGCTGGGTTGACTCTCTACCACTGAGCCAACTGGCCAGGGCTGAAATTTTCAAGTGAATTGGGAAAGTGGCAGTTACTGTTGGCTGGGGAATTTATAAGATGTGATGTTGCGGAGCTTCTATAGCCTGGTTTGCTGCCTAGAGAAGGAAGCCTCGTGGGAGGGTCAGGTCATCGAGAGAGCATACTTCCTGCAGTTTGAGTGTTCACTCCCTTAATACAGGCTGCTTTAGCCTGCTTCCTATATATTTTTATTATGCTTAATCTCATCTAAGCAGGGTCTGTCACATACCAAAAAGGATCTTGCTGAACACATGGACACTGTACATAAGAAAGATGTTTTTATTAGAGGCTAATGGCTATTGGCACCAAAGTAATTCTGAGGTTTATAACACTAACCTGGTTGGTGTTGGACATGACTCAGGAAAATAGACTTGTATCTGCAGAAATCTTATTGATAGATTGAGTGATTGATTGCCTTGGAGTATACATTTCAGGCTGGTTATTGGCAATATAGCCAACAAGGGAAAGTTTATGTCCTGTTTTAAACCTCCCCAGCCCTGTCAGTACTCTCTTGATGACCAGCTAAAGATTTGATAAAGTCCTTTCCACTGAAGTGAAATTCATTGATGATGGCTATTTTGTTGCCCTCTCTAGTTGGTACTTACCTTGTAATTTGTTGGAGTGAGTTATCTGTGAATTTAAGGCCCTATAGTAAGAAGAAGGGGGATATGACTTTTTGTGATAGTGCTTTGCCATGTACTAGATATTGCTGCTGCTGTCACACTTAATCTCATTGAATCAATCTTCAGAACAATGTTATGGGGTAGATATTATTGTCCTTATTTTACAGGAGAGAAAAAACTAAGCACAGAGAAGTTAAGCAGCTTGGCTAAATTCATATAGCTCAGAGGATATAACTCAGAAGACAATGACCTTGCTTCAAATTAGGCTCTTTGTCTGTACGAGTTACCTCCTTATCTGCCTTTAGGTGGAAAGTGGGCAATGGTTGCTATGGTAATCCTAGGGACCCTAATGCTTTTGGCATCTTGCCACGCATCCTGATTAACCCAGCTGTGGAAGAACCTTGCTATCGACTAAGAATCACTGAACGACACACACAAATGGAACGTAGCTTGCTTGTCTGCCATTTTGACTAAAGCCTAATTTCTTGGGTTTATTGGGAATTATTAAGTGTTACCTTGTGGTGATTGAGAGCCTCTTGGTTTCTAAATAACTTCTTATGATTCTGAATCCTAGAGGTAGGTGTACTGGAGATAGCTCAGAGCTGAAACCTCTAAAGGGACCAGGATCATGCTCTTCCTTACATATTAATATATTAATAATCAACACCTCATCATTAATTCCATTTTAAAAGTACCTGGGTTAATTAGTAGAGTAATATAATATTGATATTTTCCTACTAAATTGAATTAAGTCTGTATGGATTAAAATCTTTTCTAAGAGTTTTAAAAATCTTTGAAGTTAAAAAAATATTGATTGATTTTAGAGAGAGAGGGAGAGAGCCAAAGAGAGAAAGAAGCAGAGAGAGAGTGAAATATCAATTTGTTGTTCCACTTATTTATGTATTCATTGGTTGATTCTTGTATGTGCCCTGACCAGGGATCAACCCAGAATCTTGGTGTATTAGGATCATGTTCTAACCAACTGAGCTATCTGGCCAGGGCTCTAAGTGTTTTAAATATCACTTTGTATATTCCAGAGACTTAAAAAGTGTCCTATTTTTGCTAGCTTCCTAAGTAGACACTAATGCCATAAGGAAATAAAGCTGCATGAATCTTGAGTGGTCCACAATTGGGAAATAGTACACCTCTCGGTGACAGGACAAATCCGTGTATATATGGGTGGTGTTTTATTTTTCTACCTGGACTGTGACCCAGTATATAATACTGGGGCAGACGCCTCATCATTAGGGTTCATGAGTATTTAGAATCATAGGCTTATGAGAGACAATGAGAAGAGTACATACCAGCTATATGACTTTGATCCTCATTTTTCTTGGACTTAGAATGATGTGATTGAGAGAAATGATCTCCAGGTTTAGTTTCAGCTTAAAACCGGAAATTTTCTAATACTGGATAATTGGAGATTTGTTTGCTGGTGTCTGATCACAGAGCCTTTTAGAAATAGAAGAAAACACCACAGATTTTGTTGTTCACTGTGTTGGGATAGGCACTGAGGGCAGGAAGGCCCACAGAGAGCCTCAGTTTCCTTTCTCTGATGACTTGCCTCCTATTTCCTTCAATGATGGGGAGAGATATTAATCTCCATTGTGTTTCAACTTTTGTGGTTTCTTTCGAGAAGAGCATCATAGTGGGTGTCAAGAACTATGTGGCAATTATGCTGTAGCATAATGTAATATGTGTACATTGGAGAATGATAGTTTTAGAAGCACTTGCTTGCTTAAGTATAATTATGTTTGGACAGAAGGTGCTTTGTAAGTGATGGCAGCTCCATACCTCTATGCATTTCATGTGTAAGCTCATTAGCAGCAGGGACTGTGTTTGGCATTCTGTGATGTGTGCTGGTTTCTTGATCCTTCCTCTACACAGCACTTCTGGGAGAACCTCTGCCAGGTGATAACGATGATTTATTTTAATTTAGAGGATAAAAAGTATTGAAAAATTTTTTTCCTTTGAGAAGAAACAATTGAGAAATGTTTTAAGCATTAGAGAGTAGTATGTCAAGAATTATCTTACTAAAATTGGGAACAATATCTAGTTCCAGTGAGGATATACATATTCATTTTCTAGGTAGTATATATGCTAATTCATATCAAACATTCCACATTTTAGGAACAGGTATCACTTCCATTAATCTTTTCCTTCCCATACCTATTCCACTACCTTGGTTTAAGCCAATGGTTCTTAACCTGTTTTGAGGTACCGAACCCACCAGTTTCATATGCGCATTCACCAAACCCTTCTTTAGTGATAAATAAAATATGATTTTTTTCCAAATTCAAGACATAGGTATATGTTTTTTTACTGGTGCACAAAATGAACCATGCATGAACATCACCTTGCTCAAAGAACAAAATCAACAAAGTGCATGAACTCACAACAAATTACGGTATTACTTTATTCTGGCCTCTGCGGCAGAAGCTTCTCCGAACCCCTGAGACCGACTCATCAAACCCCTAGGGTTCTATAGAACCCAGGTTAAGAACCCCTGGTTTAGGCATTTATTACCACTGTTCTGGGTTATTGTAGCAGTCTTCTAGATTTTCTCCTGGCTCGCTCACACTCTTTTCTAAACACCACCTCGCACCTTGACAGATAGACCAAACCCAGCTATGATCAGGTCAAAGCCTTTACAGGTTTCCTGCTGTTTAGAAAATAAAATCCAAATGCTGTTCTTAGCAGTGAAGGTCCACAGCAGTCTGGTGGGATTTCAGCCTTGTCCTCCTTTACTCTCCAGCCAGGACTCTGAGTCCTAGTGGATTCAACTGCCTGCTTTATGCGGTGATTCTCTGTTCTTTCCTTCACAGACATCTATCTGCTTGTGCCACTTCTTCATATACTGCTCTCCTTCTGTTTTGTGATCAAGTCGAGCACAACCGTTCAGGCCTTTTCAAAAACCCTTCACTCTATTTGCTCTTTCTAAATCACTCATTTAGATTACTTTTCTTCCTGTAACTCTGCTAGAATATGGAAACTCACTGAAAGCATTGTGATTGTTCCTTCATGTTGTTGTTGTTTCATGTATATGTATGTCCTTAAGTTATATCCTTTTACTAGATTGTAACTTTTTTGGGTCGGGGCAGTGTTTTTTGGTTTTATTTTTCCCTTGTACCTTGTATAGGGTTGGCCTTGATAACTTCCATTTGCATGGGCCAGTGGATGAAGGGTTTTGTTTGTGGTGAAACCCCTTTCTTTCTTTGACCTAGAAATCTCTTGCTAATGAGAGGTTGGTGAGTTTTGAGTGATATTGGGTATATGTAGATGTGTTATTTATTCTGCTGTTAGGTAAATTGTTAACCACTGATATTCTAAGCCTGAATCTATTTTTTTGATTGCTGATCCTGTCTATTATTTCTAGCCTAATTTTTAAAATACTAGATGTGTAGCTTTAGAAATTATCATGAGCATTTGTTAGTGAGAGAATGTTGGATCAAAGCCATTATGTGAAAGTTTAATTCAGTAAATATTTTAAATAACTATTATGGAGCCTGCTTGAGTTAGGGGCTGGAAAGCTAAAACATAAATAATACATAGCTTCTGTTTTTATAGAAATAGAGAAGAGGATCAATAGATTGCCGCAAGACCACACTGCCTAAGAAAATCTCTCTCACCATCTTCACACTATATGCTACACATATATAGTAAAATTTGTTACATGTTATTGTCAAATGTGGTATTCTGGTTAATCAAATGTTCTGATCTCCAGAAAGTTACCATAGATTTACCAAGTTACAAAGCACTACTAAGTTATAGAAAATTTGTATAAAACCACACTGATCTTTGCTCTAGAAGGTATTTCAAGATTTTAAAGTGCCACTGTCATCGTCACTGTAAATATGGATTAACGTGATACTGAAAATGTGTTGTAATACCTATGATGAGAAAGTTTACTAATGCTACCATTAATTGAATGCCAATTCTGTGTGTTTAGAAGCTTTCTTTTTTCAATCCTCAGATCCTTTCTGGGATGAGAGGTGGGAAATGTACTCTAATCTGAGGCACAGGGTTAAGTAGCTGGCCCAAGGTCACTCATGTGACTACTAAGTAGTGGAGCTGGGCTTCAAACCCTGAAAATTTGGCTCTAGAATCTCTACTCTTAACTACTAATCTATATTCCTTCTTAATCACTCCAGTATTCTCAAAGTTTGGTTTGCCCAGGTATCATCTTATGACCACAGTCCTAGAGAACTGGGTTCGATCCATCTGGAGTGGGGCCTGGGAGTCTGCATATAAACAGGTGTCTACATGATTCTGTAGTGCTGCAACTACACTCTGAAAAATACCTGTTGAACATGGAAGCTTAGGTTTTTATGATATATATACATGGACATAGACATGTTTGTAACGTCATCTCCCACTCCATAAAAATAACTGCTCTAACATAGCACACCGGGACATATCCTAGACAAAAAGTTAGAACAACTTTTCCCCTCAAACTAGTGATGTGACTTTGGCTAAATCAATGGTAGTCAGGGCTCTCCAGGGGAACAGATCCAATGTAATGTATATGTATAGAGAAGGAGATTTATTATTAGCAATTGGCTCATGCACTTACAGAAGCTAGAGAGTCCAAAAACTGCAGTCTGGGCCAGCAGGCTTTGGGCCCAGGAGAGCTGATGATGGTGCAGATGATGTCTGCAAGCTATCTTTGGGAAAATTCTTTCTTGCTCAGGGAGCCCACTCTTTTTTTTTTTTCTGTTTATACCTTCAAGTAATTGGATGAGGTGCATCCACATTATAAAGAGCTATCTGCTTTACCCCAAATTCACTGATTTAAATGTTAATCTTACCAAAACACCCTCCAAGCTGACACATTAAATTAAACATCACATCACTCAAGCCCTCTGGGTCCTATGGGTAAAATTCCACTGGTGAAATCATCAGAGTTGGGCCAAGTGATCATAATTTATAAAAGACACACTAAATAGGTGGCTAGTGGGACACACCTGACAACAGAAGGCTCTGGATTGGTTCACCTAGACATGTTCTACCCAGTGTTTTTTAAAATTTGAATTACTGTTAGCTGCTAACAAAATTTACATGAATATCTGTATTTCATGTTTCTTGAAAAAAATTGATGATCTGGCAACACTGTATGGCCACAACGTAGCTGAGTCACAAATGTCACCTGTAGGAGGGGGTCTGCTGTCTCTATCACTCCTTCTCCCTGTATCTCACTCACTTGGTTCATGGCATTTATCTCATTTCTGGGAGCTGCTGAGCCTTGGTAGGCATTTGAGCTCTGGACCCTTGTTTTACTATCTATACATATCTGTGGCAGCTCTACCTGTCTGTTTAAAAATGACAAAGGGAGAAGGAAGATTTCTGAAACACATGAAAGCCTGTGCTTGGTTGGGAAATAAGGTATTTCTTCATTTTGTGTGGGGAGGTTTACTTTCTTTTGAATTATTAAAGGGGATGCTTTTATATGCCTGCCATCATTTTTGGTTAGGAGATAATACGGATTGTGAGCTGGGTTTTTCAGAGTCACCAAATGGGGTCACTGGATAAGAAGATGGAGGAACATTGATGTAAAAGGAGAACGTGCTAGTTTTGCAGAGTGGAATTAATTTAACAAGCAGTTTAAAATAAGGGTGTTGTCTTTTCTATAGTGAGGCTAGCTTTATAGGAAAACAATGGATAGTCGTTTAATAGTACGATTTCAGAGGTAAACTAGCCTCATAACTTCCCCAGTTGTTCTCTGGATGCTGTAATTACCTCAACAGGGACAAAGAATTTTATTTCATCATGGGAAAGAAAGT
Source organism: Rhynchonycteris naso (assembly GCA_037038555.1). Taxonomy (NCBI): domain Eukaryota; kingdom Metazoa; phylum Chordata; class Mammalia; order Chiroptera; family Emballonuridae; genus Rhynchonycteris; species Rhynchonycteris naso. Next base: position 36,173,850 of record CM072997.1, on the reverse strand, counting down.
GGAGACCCCTGAGAGTAGCGACGTGAACTAAACTGACACAGGAACCAAGTGGCGGTATTAGATCTGTATTGCAAACACATTTTGATGGGGGACTAGAGAAAAAAAAAGAAACTCAAGGGTCTTATAAGTCTGAAAATAGTAGGGGGAAGAAAGGTACAGAAAGGGGAGGCTTAGAGAACTAGGATTGACTTCCCTGACTGCTTAGCATAGAGCTTCCAGCCACTTCCTTTCTTTCATGTTAGCATGCCTATGGCCGCCCCCATTTTTTTTTTTTTGGACAAAATATATATAAATTGCCTTCAGGACCTTGAAAATTAATTCCATCAGGCATATGGTTTGCAAACATGCTCTACTTTTCTGTGTTAAAAAATGTATTTCAGATGTATAGCATTATTATGGTTTCTCTAGAAGTCATCCTTCATAAAAATAACTCACGAATGTTAGAATCTTTGTCAGTTTCTTGGCAAACAGTGTTCAATTATGTATTTATGTTCTACAAGACACAACGGTTTTAGAAGTATCCTGGAATGTTTCCAGATTTGATTGTGGAACTCAGCGTTTGGTTATTCTTTATTAATCCCAATCAATAACAGTTTATAATAGTCATAAATGTGTTAGCTCTAAATGGCTACTGTATTCCATTCCAGCAAGAATGTTTTTGCTGTTACTTTCCCCAGAGTGTATATTTGAATATAAAATGTTGTGTGCCCTGATACTTGGATTCCTGTAGATAATGTGTATGAAGACCATCCAGAGAGAGAATGTGTGTGTTTTAATGTCTAATGTTAGATTTTCTGCTTGGGAGGCATACGGTTGCCTCTAGATTTTCCATTCTTAGAACTTTTCTTGTTTTTTTTATCTTTCTATTAATTTTGAACATATTAAAATCATCATTAGCTCTAGCCAGTTGCTTATTTCCATCTTGAATACATTTGTAGTTTTCTTATTTTTAAATTCATCTAGTAGTTTATTTCTAAATCCCTTTTCCTTTAAATTGTAGAAAGAGAAATACTATAGTTAGCAAAAGTTTTATGCTTCCTATGCTGTCTTTTGTAATAATTTTAGTAAATTACTGACTAGAGCTCTTGGAAGATTGCTTATTATGCCATTCCGTTAGGAACTGTAGTCTTGTTTGGCTCAGAGACAAAATAAGCTTTGGTTCTAGGGCCATGACAGTTAACATCTTTTTCCTCCAACCAGATTATAGAGTCTATGTGAGAAGTGGTTTTAAAAATGAAACTTCAGAGCTGGGGAGCTGTTTGTTATCTCCAAGGATAGGTGATAATGGTACTTTCTCTTGGCCCAAAGGATGAGATACTTTCTGCCTCTCCATTCAGGTTAAGGATGGAAAATAACAAGAAATATATTGTTTTACAAAAATAAATAAGCGGGCCGGGAAGGAGATTGCATTTGTTTAAAGAAGTCATTCTAATATAATTATCAGCATGAATAATTTGTATTTGAGTAATAGATGTGATTAAATTACCCTTGGAATTTAAATGGCATAGTATTTTGTAAAGTTTTTCTTTTTAAATGAGAGAAAAATAAATTGAAAAAGATGCTATGTCCTGAAAAAACAACTCTGTCTTCAAAATAACTTGCAAATTTTGTTTCATAACATCTTATCTTTATTCTTGTTCTCTTGTCCCTTGAAAAATATATAAACAGAAAAGGAAAGATGGTACACGTATTCATGGGTAATTTAGGGTGTCAGTGGGCAGACCACCCAGAGTACTCAGGAGGAGACTACTGATGCTCAAGATCACCATGTGCAGTTTGGTGCATTGAAAGAGGTGTTAAATACATATGGTTTGTCTGTGTTACCACTTAACAAACCACAGGCGGATTACCCATGGTGGTTTTAAAATCTCTAGTTAGTTTTCTCTTTAACTCAGAGTTCTTCTGGACCACCGCCATTGTGTGCTGACTAATGCCAACCAATTTCTTGTACCCACATAGGCTCTAGAGCAGAGTAGCGGAACCAAACTTGGACGAGGAGTTTGCTGCTTTAGCCTGGAAAGGGAAGTGGCAGGGAGCTGAGCAGGTGCTGGCATTAGAGAACCCCAGGGAGGGTTTGTCCCTGCAGCCTTATGAAATCTTTTTTACTATTTTTTTTTTTTACTGCATTGGAGAATTATCATGTTATATTAGGGATTTTGTTCACTGTTTGTTCATTCATTGATAACTGTCTTAAGTTTAGAAGTAACCTGGAAATTACTGAATATGTACTAGAAACTGGAATACATTCTAACCTGAATAGTTAGAACTATTTCATCATGGGAAATAGTAGGAACAATGCTTTCCATTTTATTTAATTTATTTTAGGAATTTCTTTAATGACTCTCCGATGACTTGTCCTCATATTTATTATTTACCTTTCAGTTTAAAAAATTCTGTCTTTCTCATGGTCATAAATGAAAAGATAAGAAACCCAGAGGAAAAATTACATATTCACTCTTGATTTATTTTTAATATTAATAATATGTCAGTGCTTTGAATATGCTTTATAATGTACATGTACTTTGGATTATTTTATTCAATAGAAAGAAGTATGGAAAGAAATTATGTTTTCTCATGTAGCTCAAAGACCTGATCTATCTAAACTGGGAAAGTTACAGTCATCATGAGTGATGTTCAGTGTCTGCCTTGCAAGGCCCACTTCCTTTTCACGCTGAGATCCTCTTACAGCTTCCCACTGGTCACGTGTGTCTGGCTGAGCAACTTCTAGTGAATGTAGCCATTATTGAACTCAGTTGTCTTTCATTAGTTATTCCAGTGATAATTTGTTACCCCAAGATAACTTACCTCTATGAATAGTTCTAGAATTTCAAGTCTCTAAAATTCATCTGCTTTTTAAGAGTTTAAAAATCAAGCTGTTTTCTGTTATTTACCTGAGTAAATTGGTTGTTGGATGGACCTTTTGTCTTGGGAGAGCTGAATCCAGGTGGTCACATAAAACCCTGACTGTGGAGACCCAAAGAGGCCAATCCAGAGGTTCTAGAAAGTTGAATGCACTGCATAAAGACCTCTTAATGATGACAGAAATAGCTGCCATTTTGGAGATATTTACTAGATTTTGGACTCTTTGTTATCCTAAGGCAATCAACCAGAAAGCAGGGAACACAGTTCAAAAATTTTTTCTTTGCATTGAAGGGTTTCCAACATATTGTGGTGACCACTTAGCTTTCCAGTTATAGTTTTCATGTCTTTACTACGGAAATTATTTCATTTGGTCAGAATGGTCCATTTATGGTTCCCTAAAAACACACCTTGAATTAAAAAAAAATTTTATTGAGATATAATTCACATAACCATACAATTTACCTATTTAAAGTGTGCAACACCATGGTTTTTAGTACATTTACAAAGTAGTGCAACCATCACAACAACTAGTTTTAGAAAAAATACGTCATCTTCTGTAGTTGGATTCTTTCACTTAGTATTAAGTTTTGCAAGTTCATCCACATTGCAGAATGTATCAATACTTCCTTTTTTATTGCCAAATAATATTTTATTGTATGAATATATAATTTTTAATTCATTCATTACTTGGTAGACATTCGGGTTATTACTACATTTTGGCTATTATAATTGTGCTATGAAAATTCATGTACAAGTTATGGTGTGGAATGTGCTTTTATTTCTCTTGGGTATATGCCTAGGAGTAGAATTGCTATAGCATGATATCGCTATGTTTATCCTTCTGAGGAAGTACTAGACTGTTTTCTCCACATCCTGTTACTGTTAATATCTTACCTTGTTATTATCTGGTTTATGTTTTATTATAGCCATGCTAGTGGCTGTTAAAAGGTCTCATATTGTGATTTTTATTTCCTTGATCACTAATAATATTGAGCATCTTTCCATGTGCTCAGTCGTTATTTGTATATCTTCTATTCTGATCCTTCGCCCATCTTTATTTTTTTTTATTTTTATTCTTTTAATGAGAGACAGAGGGAATGAGAGACAGACAGACAGACAGGTACAGACAGGCAGGAAGGGAGAGAGATGAGAAGCATCAATTCTTCATTGTGGCACCTTAGTTGTTCATTGATTGCTTTCTCATATGTGCCTTGACCAGGGGCTCCAGCAGAGCAAATGACCCCTTACTCAAGCCAGCAACCTTGGGCTCACGCCACCAACCTTGGGCTTCAAGCCAGTGACCATGGGGTCATGTCTATGATCTCACGCTCAAGCCAGCGACTGTGTGATCAAGCTGGTGAAACCACACTCAAGCTGGTGACTTTGGGGTCTTGAACCTGGGTTCTCAGCATTTCAGGCTGATGCTTTTATTCACTGTGCAACCACCTGATCAGGCTGCACATCTTTAAAATAGATTCTTTTGTATATTTATATTATCAAGTTCTCAGAGTTCTTTATTTATTGTTGATCAAAGTCTGTTATCTTTTGCCTGAGTTTTAATATTTTCTCTCCTTCTGTGGATTGTCATTTCACTGTCTTAATGCAACGTACAAATGATTTTAATTTTTTCTTTAAAGATTGATAAGGGGAGAAAGAAAGCTATTCTTTTTTTTAAATTTCTTTTTATTTTATTCATTTTAGAGAGGAGACACAGAGAGAGAGAGAGAGAGAGAGAGAGAGAGAGAGAGAGAAAGAGAGAGAGAGAGAAAGAGAGAGAGAGAGAGAAAGAGAAAGGGGGGAGGAGCTGCAAGCATCAACTCCCATATGTGCCTTGACCGGACCAGTGCAGGGTTTTGAACTGGCGACCTCAGTGTTCCCAGGTCGACACTTTATCCACTGTGACACCACAGGTCAGGCCAAATGATTTTAATTTAATGAAATCTAACATACCTGTTTTTTCTTTTACTACATATGTTTCTGTTGTCACAATTAAAAAGCCATTGCTTAATCTGAGGTCCTGAAGCTTTACCCCTGTTTTATTTTTCCAAGAATTTTATTGTTTTAGCTCTTATATTTATGTCTTTTATCCTTTTGAGTTAATTTTTGTATATGGTGTTAGGTAGGGGTACAGCTTTGTTCTTTTTGCACGTGGAAATCCAGTTATTTCAGCATACAACTTGCATTTTACAACTTTTAAAGGACAACAGTATTGATACATAAACATCTTTCAAGATTCAGTAAATGTCTAACATTTGGTACTTTTGTGCAAACAGTTTGGGGAGAAGGTTTCTTTTGATGAAAAATTTTATGTGTTGTTATGAATATCTAATATGCTTTTACCTTACATGAATGACAGAATGAGATGCATTTTTTAACACAGTAGATCAGTGGATATATTACAAATTTTTGTTGTTATAACCTTTTCTGGATTATATATTACTGACCCTACCATTATTAGAACTAGTAGAGAATTGCCTGCCACTTGGTTCTTGGGTACAAATATGATTTGGGGGATAAATTTGTATTTGAAGAGAAATACTATAGATTATTTTGCATATCTTATGTACTCCCTTTAATAATTAACAGGATGTATTTTTATTATTTATTTATTTATTTATTTATTTATTTTTACAGGGACAGAGAGAGAGTCAGAGAGAGGGATAGATAGGGACATACAGACAGGAACGGAGAGAGATGAGAAGCATCAATCATCAGTTTTTCTTTGCGACACCTTAGTTGTTCATTGATTGCTTTCTCACATGTGCTTTGACCGCGGGCCTTCAGCAGACCGAGCCACCCCTTGCTGGAGCCAGCGACCTTGGGTCCAAGCTGGTGAGCTTTAGCTCAAGCCAGATGGGCCCGCACTCAAGCTGGTGACCTTGGGATCTCGAACCTGGGTCTTCCGCATCCCAGTCCAATGCTCTATCCACTGCGCCACCGACTGGTCAGGCAACGGGATGTATTATATGCAGTGTATGGCAAATCAGTAGGTACTGATACTCTACAGGATGTAATTTTATTTTTTGAAGTTTGTATTACTGAACATACCCCTTTATGCAGACATGTGAGGACAGTTTGTCCTCTGTTTTCCATGAGATATTTTTGGAAAGGTGGCATTAATCAGTTCTACATTCCTTGACATTTTTTAATCCAGTAATCTTATAGCTCTATGTGCAGTTTTCAACTGGTGGGCCGTGGCACACTAGCGTGCCACAAAAACTTTTAAAACATGCACTACCTGACTATTTATTCAGGGCACCGACCTCATTTCCTTTAGATTAGCAAATGAAAAAATAACAGTAGCTAACACTACAGTAGTCATCCCGTGTGAATGACCTGTTTGGAACCATAAATATATAGGTTATATAGTAGAGTTGCATCTTTTTGATCATGTTGCAAATTAAGATTGCATCTAATTGGTTAAATCTTGGTACCAGAAATCCTTATATACAAGTATTGACCATTTGATTTTTTTTAAAAGTCACTTTGTAACAAAAAGAATAGGTAATTATTATTATTATTATTTTTGTAAATCAATAAAAATAATAGCTTTTTTTTTGTCAGATTGGCCCAAAATATATTTTTTGGTGTGCTACAGAATTTTAGTACTCAGTTTATATATGCTATGGGATGAAAATAGGTTGAAAATCAACTGCTGTAATGTATAAAATATTCCAAGGTATAGCTAGTACCTTTCCAAATGGTCAGGGAAAGCCTACAGGGGCAATGGAGATTTCTCAACCAAACGATCTTTCTCTAACTTCACAGGGTGTTGCTTAGGAGTTAAAATGGACTTTTTGATACTCTGTTTGCTTTTTCATTGCATTTCTTGTTCTGCTGGAGCCTTAGAATTTTTCCAGAACATAGTGCATTGTTAGTCACTACAGATTATCCCCCCTCCATTTCCTTTTTCTGAGATTTTAGAATGGTTTGAGTGAACTAAAGGCTTGTTCAGAGATAGATGTTTCAGAAGTTCAGAGTGAGTGGTTTAAAAGTGGTGGCAGTCAGTCCTTGAAACCAAATGGCCTGGGGGTAAATACCTCCCACTGACATGCCAACAGTAAGCAAAGCTCAGCTGCAACAGGAGGGTGCACACACCTGGAGTGCCTACCTTGAGTGAATGGGGAAAGTGTGCCTCTGGATTTGATAAGACACATACTACATTAGTCTACCAACCCCTGGAAACATAGCAGCTCACGTAATACACAGAAACGAACAAAAAGGCACTGCCAAAATGAGGAGACAAAGAAACATGTCCCAAATGAAAGAACAGAACAAAACTCCAGAAAAATAATAAAACAAAATGGAGACAATTAACTAGATATAGAGTTCAAAATACTGGTTATAAGGATACTCAGTGAATTTAGAGGAAGAACTGATGACCTGAGACAGAACTTCAATAATGTAAAAAAAGATGTGGAAACCATAAAAGAGAACCTGTCATAGATGAAGGATACAATAACTGAAATGAAGAATTATTTACAGGGAATCAACAGAGTAGATGAAACTGAGAATCAACTCATCAATATGGAATATAAGGAAGCAAAAACACCCAATCAGAACAGCAAAAGAAAAAAGAATTAAAAAAAAGTGAGAGTAATGTAAGGAACCCCGGAGACAACTTCAACTATACCAACATTCACATCATAGGAGTGCCAGAAGGATAAGAGAGAGAGCAAGATATTGAAAAACTATTTGAATAAAGTAATGACAAAATACTTCCCTAACCTGGTGAAAGAAATAGATATATAAGTCCAGGAAGCACAGAGAGTCCTAAACAAAATGAATCCAAAGAGGCCTGCACCAATACACATCATAATTAAAATACCAAAGGTTAAAGACAAAGAATCTTAAAGCATCAAGAGCAGTTAGTTACCTATACAGGAGCTCCCATAAGACTGTCAGCTGATTTCTCAACAGAAACTTTGCAGGTCAGAAGAGATTGGCAAGGAATATTTTAAGTGATGAAAAGCAAGGGCCTACAACCAAGATTACTCTACCCAGAAAAGCTATAATTTAGCATCAAAGGACACATGAGAGCTTTCCTGACAAGAAAAAGCTGAAGGAATTCATCACCACCAAACCAATATTACAAGAAATGTTAAAGGGTCTTCTTTAAAAAGAAGAAAAAGAAAGTTAAAAAATATCAACAGTAAAATGGCAATAAATACATACCTATCAACAATTGAATCTAAAAAATAAAATAAATGAACAAGTAGAACAGAAACAGATTTATAAATAGAGAACATTTTGATGGTTGCCAATGGGAGGGGTGTTGAGGAAATGAGTGAAGAAGATGAAGGGATTAGGAAGTACAATTGGTAGTTACTTAATAGTCATGGGGGATGTAAAATACAGCATAAGGAATGTAGTCTATAATATTCTCATAACTGTGTATGGTGTCAGATGCATATTGGGATGATCACCTAGTAAGTTATGTAATGTCTAATCACTGGGGTGTGCACCTGAAACTAATGTAATATTGTATGTCAATTTGATTTAAAAATAAAAAATTATTAATAAAATAAAGTGCTGGTGAGTTATTAGAAGCAGACAGAGACAGTTTGAGGAAAGTAGGATTGTGGGAAGTAAAAATATCAAGAGATGTTTTAGAGGAGGGCTGGCAAACTTTTTCTTAAAAGACCCTATATTAAATATTTTAGGTTTGCCAGCTATAGTCTTTGTTTTCTTAAATTCCATTCTTATAGTGGAAAAGTAATTATAGAAAATAAATACTGAATGGAGTGGCTGTGTTCCAATAAATCTTTATTTACAAAAAATGACAATTTCCACATAATTACTTTCAAAGAGTATGTGTGTGTCAAGTATATATTGTATGGCACATTTTCATAGAGTGTGTACAGTGGCAATTTGTACTTTATAATTGAGATATCTGGTTTCTCAAGGCCAGCCTTGAGTTAATTAGGTTGTACCATCTTCCAGATGTGTAAGATAGTTCCAGGAAAGTTCTTACTATTTATAGATGATTCCTCATAGATGCCAGAAGTAACTCTGTACTCCTCTGAATTCCCTCATATTTATCTGCCCCGTGCTGAGCATTCTCATCACCTTCTACTCCCTGTTGTAGTTTGGCTCTAGCTATCTACCTCTTATCTCCCTTCTTGTTTTCCACATTATTTGACTCCCAATGTTCACTTAAGAGATGTGGTTATCATTGGTGTTGGGCAGCAAATATTCCATCTCTTAGCTTTCTGGGCAGGTGATAAGATTGTACTTCTTACCACCTTGGCTCCATGAGTTGCTTCGGTGGAGAAATAGTGTGTGTCCCTTACAGGTGGAACATTTAATAGCTAGTGCTCTACTCCTTCTTTTTCTTCCTATTAACTATGATTGTATGTTGGGAAGGAGCCTGAGTCCTTAAATGATTGCAAAAATCTGAGCTCCCTGCTGACCTGCAAGAGACATGTAGCTTGAGTGAGATTTTATTTACTGATTTTAGAGAGAGGAGAGAGTGAAAGGAGGGAAAGAGAAGTGGGAAGCATCAACTTGTTCTTGAATGGGCCTTGACCAGGAAAGCCTGGAGTTTCAAACAGGTGACCGCGGTGTTCAAGGTCAATTCCTTATTTGCTGTGCCACCACGGGTTAGGCAGAAGATATATATTTTTGATGCTTTAAGGGGTTGAGATATTGGGGTTATTTGTACACAGCATAAACTAACCTGTTCTGAAAGATGCACTAGACCAGCACTTCCAATGCTGTAGTCACCAGCCACATGTGGCTATTAGGCCCTTGAAGTATAGCTAGTCTAAATGGAGAAATGTTGTAAGTATAAAATACACACTGTAGTGTGAAGACTTAGTGTGCCAAAAAGTATGTAAAATATCTCATTAGTAATTTTAAAATGTTGTTTACATGTTGAAATAATATTTTGGATATATTGAGTTAAATAAAATATTAAAATTAATTTCAACTATTTTTTTTTTACTTAAAAAATTATACATGTACCTTGCATTATTTTTCTGTTGGACAGTGCTGCACTGAACTATAAGCTAATTGAAGATAGGAGCTCTGTGTGTTTCACCATTATTTTCCTACGATGTCTAACATACCTTACATACATATCCTAGGATACGGGATATATTAAACAAATACAAGTTTAATGAGTAAACTATGTTTCCACTCATATTTAGTTAAACATTAAAAAGAATGAAGTCTTCAACATGAAGCTTATTTGTATTTTTGTGTTTAATAATCCCCTTTGAGTTCCTTTAGCTAAAGGAATAAATCCCTTAATCTTTAAAACTATCAGAAAATCAAATGCTATATTTTTATGTTATGTTTATGTGACACTAATGGTTTTAAAATGTTGCAAGCTGGAAAAAAAGTGGAGATTATGGTCATTAAATACTTGTCTGATCAAATTTTTAATGAGGTCACTCCTTATAGCTAGCATTTTCTTATCTTTGTAAAAAATAGCCAAGAAGTCTGTGTGTGTTTAGTCATAATAGTGACCTTTATTTGCCAGTGCCATTCACATGTTATTTATTATATTGTCTTGCCCTTTGTATGGCCTTGTGCTACACATCTAAAGGAAAAAGAACAGGAGAAATAGAGGAGCAGTCCTGAGACCTTGTGCCATGTCAGGTGTAGGGTACCCCTCCCGTGAGGAAGCAGGGCTTTCAGTTTCTAGATGAGTGAGAAAGAAAGCATAGTAGGTGGTGAAAGGAGCCCTAGGAAGTAACAATTCATCTATAAAATATAAGGGGTGGAAAAAACATGAAGCAACAAGATAATGGAAAAAATTTTAAGTACTTAATACATGATAGCTGTTGGCATAAGAATGTATGAAGCTAAAGGGAAGTGTGGAAGGACAGACACTGGGCCGTGCCACTGGCTAAGGACAGGAGGGGAAGCTGGTGCAGGGGAAGGGAGACAGACACTCCATCTAAAGACTATAGAATAAGCAAGGACTTGTCTACACCAACTTATATATAATTTCATTTGCATAAAATTATGTATATGTCAAATACCAAAATATTAGTGATGAGTCTCTCTCTGGATGGTGGGTGAATTTCAGATGATCTTTACTTTCTTTGTTACACATTAAAATTTTTTTTCCCAAATGAGCATTTACCATTTGTATAATCAGTAAATAATCAGATCTAGCATTTTCCATTTATGAGTAACATCAAGGACAAAGTTTAAGGACCCAACCAGAAGTTATCTATTTTGTTTAAATCCTATGAAAACAACCATCAAATTATTATAAATTTAGTAAGAGAAGTAATCAGAAATGTAATAAGTGAATGGATTCATTTTGGGCATAAGGGACTGTTTTAATATGCATATTTACAGGTCTGGTAGCCTCCTGCCTGAGTTAGGCTCCCATCAGCCTTCCAACTGAAGAAGGAAGTGGGTGGTTCAGAGCATGGAATCATCTTATCTGAAAGCGAACATTTCTTCAGAAAGAAAGAAAATGCGTTTGTAAGATTATAGAGGATTTGGGAATTATGCCATGAGGGTACATGCTGAGCAATGTCAGTTTTCAAGGCAGGCTGCCAAATTCTGTCAAAGAAAGGCAAATTCGGGGTTTGTTTTACAATATCTGGAAAACCTGGAACTCTTAATTTCTGGGGAAATCTTTCCAAGATGAATTTAGAGTGAAGGTATATTATTTTCAAAAATTACATGTAGCAAGAAGACAAAAGAAAACACAAAGTATAATAAGATAAAAGATGAAAAAGGTTTTTCTCCCCACTCCCCCAAGAGATTGTAACTTTGTTGAATTTAATTATGTGTCGGACTACCTCAGAGAAAACATCCTCATAGGGTTAATTTTACTGAAACTCCTGAGCAAGGGCAAAGTAAAGAAATTATCTTTCACAATCAGTTCATTTTTCTCCATCTTTAAAACTGTGCAAAAATAATGTGTTATGTATGAAAAACATTCTAAATAGCTTGGGGATCTTGAGAAAGTCCCAGTTTTCTTTCTCATTTAGCTAAGCTGGAGGATTTGGATGGTAAAACCTGCTATGGTCTTTCCTAGGTTTTATTTTTTTAAAGTAAAACACAAACTGCTTTATGATTTTTGACATATTCATATCCTGTTTGATATAGATCGGCAAAATATTTTTAAATCAAGGTCCAATTCTTCTCTGCCATAAAAAACATTGTAGGTGAATTTATAGCATTGCTTAGAACTGTGACCACCCCCAAAGTACCTTCCAGCAGTCTGCACACTGTGAGAACCTTTGCATAGTTGTCACAGCATTGTGGTGATTGATAGGAGAATCCAACCGATATTAGTTTATTTCTGCATCTACAAGATGGCTGTGCAAAGAACAAGATTCAGCAATATCATCCCCATCACAAATGCAAATATGCCTTGCCCTCAAATCTTAGAGCTGCCCTGCTGGTGGTGACTCTGCCTGCCAGGGGTGGGATGTCTGCCCAGGTTCTTCCAGGAACATGATCTGGGTCTTCATCAGGCCAATCCTAGCTGTTCTGAGAGGCTCCTGGTCAGAACAGTGCCTGCATGAGTGAACTGTGGAGCTGTAAAAGGCTACAAGGGCATTTTGTTCTGAACTATTTACCTCTGTTCTTCCTCATCAATTGAGGAGCTGGTAGGAGTCAACCAGAATATCTTTCAACAATTTTTGAATTGAAGGTGAATTCCAGGAGACCTTGAGACTTGATTGTCCCAAGTAAGATGATATTGAGTTTATCTAATATGTTTACCATACTTCAATTGAAGAAAAACTATGTATAGGTTATTCATTGAGTCTACATTTATTGAGTGCTTACTGTATGTCATGTTGGTGAGAAGTATAAAAAAAATAAAACAGTACAATGCAATAGAGAAGGGCTGGAAGGAGTTAGTTACTAATTAGATTGGGACAGCCTCATTGAGGAAGTAACATTTCCTTCTCAGTAAAAGAAAAAGCCAGCCACGGCAAGGTCTGGTATTAGGATATTTTAGCAGAGAGACAAGAGAGGGAAAGGTGGGGATGAGCTTCACATGTTCAAAGAACAGAAGCGAGGCCAGAGTGGCCAGAGTGCAGTATATGTGTGGGGGAGAATGACAAGAGCTGAGGTCAGAGAGGTAGGCAGGTGTGAGGACAGGTGAGCCTTGTAGGGAAAAACTTGGATTTCATTGTAAGAACAATTAACCATTAGAGGGTTCAAGCAAGAGAAGGGCACCATTTGATTTGTGCTTCTCTTAATTTCTCTGGCTGTTTAGTGGAAAATAGGTGGTAGAAGAGTAGGGAGATGGTTAGCAGTTAGTAATCCGGTAATTTGGGTGAGAGATGATGTTGACTCAGGCAAGATCAATGGCAATTGAGAAGGTGTCATGGCTTTTGTACTTATTTTGGGGGAGAGCCCAATGGGTTTGTCAATGGATGCTTATAGGGAGTAAGAAAAACCTGAATCAAGGTTGATTCCTATGTTTTGGACTTCTGTTTCCTCACCATTAAAATGGAAATAAAGATGCAGGAGTTTTGCCTGACCAGGCAGTGGATTTACCGAGGAGGGAAACCTGGGGAGGGATGGTTTGGAGGTCTAAGGGTCCTGTTCTAACCCTGTTAAGTTTGAGCTGCATTTTAGATTCTGAAGGAGAGAAGTCAGAAAGGTTGACTGGCCTTCAATGGAAAGACCTGGATTGGAGATATAAATTTGTGAATCACTGGCACAGAAAGCTAGATAAAACTGTAAACTAGTCCTATAATTTATTTTGAGTGTGTGCTAATTTCAGTCAGGAAAAAAAAAACTCTCTTGTGAAATGATATGGTAATTATTACTTATTACTTGGGCTTTTTGTAGTAGTTGATTATCAGGCAAATCAAATCACCACATCACTTATATCTGATAATTGAGTTAATTTGCAAGTACGGATGGTAGGCTGACTCACTGAATAAAAAAAATACAGAGCACAATGTTTATCTTTACAACCATGGGTGTCAAGTGTCTCTGGCTCTTTTTAGGCTCAGGTCTTCTGGACTGTTGAGAGTTTAATTCAGAATTTTTATGCTTTTCTTTTTTTTTTTATTGCTAAGCTAGTGGCTTTATTCTTTCCTAGTATTGTATACTTTGGGAAGAATGATTTTGGGGGAAATTCTATCCTTCCCACTCACCCTCATTTGAACTGTACCTTCAAAAATCATTTTCACTGGCAGGCCTAGTGGTCTGAAAGCTAGTTGTAGTGATAGAGTGATGCTTCACGTGATTGGGTGTCCACTAAATGCCTCTCACATTGCTGGTTGTTTGCACAGATTATCGCAAAATCATAGTAAAAAACTTGATTTTTTTTTGTGTGTGTGAGGGACAGACAAGAATAGACAGGAAGGGAAAGAGATGAGAAGAATCAACTTGTTGTTGTGGTATCTTAGTTGTTCATTGATTGCTTTCTCATATGTGCCTTGACTGGGGGGCTCCAGTCAAACCAGTGACTGCTTGCTCAAGCCAGTGACCTTGGGCTTCAAGCCGGTGACCTTTGGGCTTAAGCCAGAGACCATGGAGTCATGTCCATAATCCCACGCTCAAGCCGGTGACCTCGGGGTTTTGAACCTGGGCCCTCAGTGTCCCAGGTCGACGCTCTATCCACTGTGCTACTGCCTGGTCAGGAAAAACTCCTGCATCTTTATTTCCATTTTAATGATGAGGAAACAGAAGCTTAAGGTCACATGGCTAGTAAATGGCATAGTCAGTACTCAGAGCTGAGTCGGCCTAGTTCCAAATTTAGTACAATATTTATTCTGCCAGACTGTGACCAAAAATTTCCCTTAGTTCAATATTCTAGCCCTGTTTTCATCTATCAGCCCTTTTATGTCTTTCTAGCCAGATACCCAATTAGCTACCACCCACAAATCTCTTTTTCAAAATGGTCACCAAAGATACTCATGCCCACCCTCTGATGATTTTTCTACATTCTCTCTGTAGATTTCAGTCCCGAGCTCCCATGCCATACCTGCCTTCTCACCAACCATACCATCTGCCACACTCTAGTATTGTATTAGTTAAACAAACCTCATAGTTTTTAACCTTTCCCTTCAGCATTTCCCTATATTCTTGCCAAAATTCAATCTTGGCTTCATTCTTAGTTACAAGTTCCTGAGCCAAACTCATCACTAGTGGTCACTTCTTCTTTTTCTCTGGCTCTCAGAATAAGGAGCAGAGGTTAGCAAATTTCCTGCTTCCCACCATCACATCCAGACTACATTTTTGCTTATTGTCTCTCAAGAACTTGTGTTTTGAACTCCATTTTCTCCTTGTATCCCGTAATTCTTCCATCTGATATTCAACTCACACTTTCTACTCACTTCTCACCCCATTAAGAGGCCACTTTTGCTGACTTCCTCTCCTTCTGTTATCTTTAGGAACCTGAACACTTATCTCATCTCAAACCTTGCCTGAGAGATCTCTGGCCTCTGGATCTAGGCACAACCACATTTCTCCTCTGAAATGATCTTCTCAGACGAGATTGGTTATGGTTCTGCCTCTTCTCAATTTTATCTCCTATTGAATCTTGGTTTTATTTTCACTGTGGCAGTTCTTCATCCCATCTGTTGCTTTGACATGCCATATTGGCCTCACCTGTCTCCCTATTCATGTGGACCATTAGATTTGCTATTTATACTCAGTCCTGGCTAGCCTCATGGCCTTCAGAATCTGGTTCCTATGTCCTGCAGCAGAGAACGTGGTGGGTACACTTCATCATCTGATTTCTCTACTCCTGCTTTCACATTAGTGAGAAAAAAAAAGGTATGCACCCTGATTTCCTTTTTTATAATAAGGAAAATTCATTATAACATTTTTGCATTTGGCCAAAAGTCACATGGTTAGGTAAATCAGTGATTCAATACATCATTGAAGATGTGGGATATTTCCATTCTCTCCTGACTGTGATGCTTCTGTTAGGTTGTCTTCCATATGACAAGTTATCTGCAGGATTGCGGGACAGCTGCTGCAATTCCAGGGGCCGTGAAGAGACAAGACTCAGAAAAATTGGGTTGATGGATCTTCCATCAAATAACAACCTACATTAGACCTCTGGCTTCATTGCAATCTCATTGTTAATTAGCTCCCAATTGTGTTCCCCACAAGAGCAGTGAGTGTTTCCGAAATCCAGTCTTATCAAGCCCTGCCTGCCTTCTTTCTTTCTTTTCTCTTTTGGCCTCAAAAGTTTCTCCAGTGTGTGTTCTTAATGCTCCTACTCTGTGGTCTCACCCATTCCCTCCATTTTACCTACTCCTGACATGTGGCTCTTCCTGAAGCAGGTGCTGAGTGTGTCACTACTAGTTCACTCCACTTTTAGTGGGTTTCTGGGGTCTCTTGTATAGCATTCAAGATCATAACCTGGTCCCATACTGCATCTTCAATTTTAATTTTCCTTCCTTCCTTCCTTCCTTCCTTCCTTCCTTCCTTCCTTCCTTCCTTCCTTCCTTCCTTCCTTCCTTCCCTCCCTCCCTCCCTCCCTCCCTCCCTCCCTCCCTCCCTCCCTCCCTCCTTTCTTTCTTTCTTTCTTTCTTCTTTCTTTCTTGTGAGAGGCAGGGAGGCAGAGATGGACTCCTGCATGTGCCCAACCGGGATCCACCTAGTAAGCCCCCTACAGGGCAATGCTTTGCCCACCTGAGGATATTGCTTTGTTGCTCACCAACTGAGCTATTTTAGTGCCTGAGGCAAGGCCATGGTGCCATCCTCAGTGCCCAGGACCAACTTGCTCGAATGAGCCATGGCTGTGGGGGTGGGGAGAAAGAGAGTGAGAGAGAGAGAAAGAGAAGGGGAGGGGTGAGGAAGCAGATGGTCACTTCTCCTTAATGCTCTGACCGAATATCGAATCCAGAACTTCCATACACTGGGCTGATGCTCTACCACTGAACCAACTAGCTAGGGCAGTGTTAATTTTTTTTATTTCTGTTCATGACTTTTCCTTAACTCTGCAAGTGAACTTATTATATACTTTCATGTCTAACTCCGTTGTCATTTGTTGTAAGATCTTTCCTGATCTCTCTTATTCCCAGCAAGAAATTATAGTCTTTTCTGAATTTTGAAGTCAATTACCTTAGATCTCTTTTCATTTTGTATAATTATTTTTACATATCTCCACTATTGATTGCTCTATAGTCTCAGTTTTCAATATTTCACTATTTTTATTATTTGAACAATTCTTCAAGTGCTTGGTGTTCGATTGTTTTTAGTTATTGTTTATACTTATCTTTTTGCCTCTGATTCTACCAAAAGTAATAGTATCAGTTATTTGCTTAGAAGACATCTGGGCTTTGGGGCCTTCTGGGACTGTACATAATTTTGCCTGGAAAAAGCCCAAACAATGTAATGGAAATCATCTCCCTGGGTATGTAGTTCCATTGATATGAGGTTATTTGTGTCTTTCAGTTATATAGTGTTTTAGTTGAGAAGCATAGTAGTAAAAAAGATTTTAAACAAGTATCATCAAATTAACATTGAGATGCCTGATTTTTCTAACATTACCCAACTCTATTGATTCTACCTTTAAATGACCTGTGAACTCTTCATTTGCATTACTGGTGCATCATTTCTGATCCTCACCACCTCTCTTTACCACCGGTGTTGTCTCATTTTCTTCTGCTATTTATCCACACCAGGCTTGTCTCCATCCAAAACAAAATGGGTGATTTTACTCCTCTGCTTATACACAATTTTTGACACTCTGGTGCTTCTAGAAATAAGTCATATTCACTTGTGGGACCTCAAGTTTCCATTAGATTCTCAATGACCTTCCCCAGGTTCAGATCTTTCCACTTACTCAGCTGTGCCTCCTGTCCTGGACATGCCGAAAGTGTCACTACTCTCAGAACAGACCATGATCTTCTGAAGCCTGAAACATCTTCTCATTTCTTACCCTGACCAATTCTCACTGGCCATTTAAGACCAGCTCAAATATTACCTTGTCTATGAGGCTTTTCCTAATATCCTCAGAGAGTGTTTCCTTTTCTCTTTTCCTGTATTATTCATTCATTCCTTTATTGAAATCCAGGTGGCAAAAATGTTAAGGTACAATAACACATAAGTCCTTACATATGAATTATTAGAGGCTGAACAGGGAACTGTTCAAGAAAATGACACTATAGAGGGAGTGGAGGAGAGCAAATTTGAGAGACTCCAGTGCATTAGAAAGAAATACAAAGGCTTAGTACCTGATTAGATTTGGTGGAATGTAGAAAATAGAAAAGAATAGAATAATCCCCAGATTTCTGCCTTGAGTGACACAACAGGTATGTAAATATCCATGGAAATGGGAAATAATAGGAAAGAGTTGGCAAGGTGGGAAGTATGCATTTAGTTTAGAGGTGCTGCTAGGGTAGCTGAGAGGATATGTCCAGCACACAATGGGATGTACGGATCAAGAGCTCATAGGAAATAGAATCTGGGAGATCCCAACAAGCAAATGGCCGTTGATGTCAGGGAGACTTCTGAACTCACCAGGTACCTGTTTTATACTTTTCTTTTATTTCCATACCATGTTGTAACAAGATTATCTGTTGATATACCTTGATTTCCCCATAAGGACACAGGCTGACTTATTAATTCACCTTGTATCCCATCATACTGCTTTGTGCATGAAAATTTTATTTCAAATGTAAGAATGAATATATGAGTTCATTCAGCCATGCCTTAATCATGGGAAGAGGGGATGTGATTCATTCATTTAATAATTTATTGAGTACTTTCTATGTATAGGACACTGTAGACTGAAAACAACATCATGGTGTAAAAATGATGATAGAAGGACAATAAGATAGGTAACAAGATAATATCTTATAATAGCAAATACTATTATTTTATATCATTAGTATTTTATATTATTTATATTGTTATGCATAAGGCCCAGTTATCAGCATTTAACATGATTTGAAATGTTAATCCTCACAACATCCTTTGTGGTAGGCGTTAATAAATTCTACGAGGGAAATTAAACAAGGTAATATGGTGGCAAATGACTCAGGCTGGGATGTTGGTACTTTGGTTAGAACGAACAGAGCAGGCTCACTTGAGGTTATATTTGAACTTAACGATGAAGAAGCCAGCCATCAGGCAATCTGGAGGAAGGATGTTCAAGTCAATGTAAAACCTTCTTTATTTTTAATACTAAAAGAACAAAGATTTTTCTTAACTATTACGTTGCATTTACTACCCTTTCAATACAACACATCTCAATCTACCTACACTCAATCAAACCAGCGGGGATTCTTTTTGCATAATGTAAGGTTAGGGCAAAAGATCTTTCGGTGTATATTGAGACACACTCTCTTGGCTCCTGTTGGTTAGGATTGGGGAATTACATTTCATTTTTAACCACTAGTGTATGACAAAGAGTATCAGTGAAATTATATGAAAACATGTGAAGAAATGATTCTGATTTTTAAGTAGACTAAGTTTGGAAACATGAAAAAAACCAGCAAAATTATAGAGGTATGCCTGCTTTACCAGCTCATTTGCTCAGACTAAATTCTAAATTCTGTTTTTCTTTTTTTTTAGTGAGAGATAGAGCATGACAGAGAGAGGGACAGATAAAGACAGACAGACAGGAAAGGAGAGAGATGAGAAGCATCACCTCTTCATTGCAGCATCTTAATTGTTCATTGATTGCTTTCTCATATATTTCTCTACGGGGGGGGGCTTCATCCAAGCCAATGACCCCTTGCTCAAGCCACTAACTTTGGGCTCAAGTCAGCAACCCTGGGCTCAAGCTGGTGAGTCCATGCTCAAACTGGATGAGCCCACGCTCAAGCCAGCAACCTTGGGGTTTTGAACCTGGGTCCTCTGAGTCTCAGGTTGACGCTCTATTCACTGCACGATTGCCTGGTCAGGCTCAGGCTAAATTCTTAATGAGAAAGTTCTCAAGAACAAGCAATTATAAGGCACTTCTTTTTTATTCATTTTACCCTCCCTTAGATAGGTATTTTGTCAATAATTCATGTGGACACATAACTTCTACTCTAGCAACCATTTAGGGCAACTATGAAGACCAGTAGTTGGAGTTCTACCTTTTATTTCCCTTCCTGTTCTCAGCTGGAGTTTTGATGACACTGTAATGGCTAATGGGAGAATTCATTAAGGACCTAAAATGTCTCTCTCTTCTAAAAAGGAACTTCCATTTTCCGAATTGAATTTAGTTATCGTAATCATTAAAAGAGATCCATGTGGGAAGATCATTTTAACTTAAAAAGGAGGCATTGTAATATTGTGATAAAATTTAAATTTATTTATATTTTTTGTTTTAAGGATCAGTAGCTTAATTTATATGGGCAGTTTGTAGTTAACCGCTGGAAAGTAAAGACTATTGTTATTCTATTTTGTTTACCAAATTAATGAAGAAATTAATTTCTGAGTTTTTATTAAAAGTGATGTACTTTAACCAGTAGAATTTGCATTTATATTGTATTAGTCAGCTTGGGCTGCCACAAGAAAATACCGTAGATTGGGTGACTTTCAAATTAATTTTCTTACAGTTCTAAAGACTGGTAGTGCAAGATCAAGTTTGCTAGCAGTGTTGGTGTCTGGTGAAAGCTGTCTTTTTGGGTTACAGATGGTTGCCTTCTCTCTGCTCACATGATCTTTCCTTAGGGTGTGTACATGGAGAAATCAAGCCAGTAAGCTCTCTGGTGTCTTTTCTTAAAAGGACCCCGATCCCAGCCTCTGGGATCAGGGCTTTGTCCTTATGCCCTCACATTATTTTCCCTTTCATTGATGCCCCAACACTTTCCAAATTTAAGTGCATTATCCAGGAGAACAATTAGGACTTTGCTGAAGGAGAATAAGGAAAAACAGTATAGCTTTTAAATGTCTTTAAATCTCTCCCATGGAAACAAACTAAATGTCCATCAGTGGATGAATGGATAAAGAAAATGTGGTGTGTATACACAATGGAATATTGTTCAGCCTAATGGAATTAATGTTGTTGTTTTTACTATTATTATTGCCAGACCCTGTGCTAAGCACTGAAGTTTCTATCTTCAGTGACTTTTTTCATCTTTCTGTAATGATACAAGAACACTGTTGCACAGGGATCAAAGCCTGGGTGAGGCCTGTGGTTATAGAATTAGAATTACCATTGTTCTCTGAAAATAGAATTTGGCTGTTTTGTAGGTTGGATCCAGAGCTTCTGCCAGGTCTGTGCATTCTACTTTTTAAGTGATGTGTAGATCTCCAACATGCATAAAAGATTACAGAGGATGGTGAATGTGTAACATTTCACTGTGACATAGCATTGAACCCAGGTCCTCTAGTTAAAAAGTTTCACTATGCTTCCCAGGTTTTTAATTTTATCCGTTGCATCTTCCATAGCCCTTCAAGGAAAGCATCGCTGGAACACAACCACCAGTTGTATTTATATTAAGCTTCATCTAGTTCATTATCAAAGCACAAACCTTGCTTTGCTGAAGAACTTTTGAGATTTGTTTTTATTAGTGCAGTGATTAAGCAGATCTGTGGAAGATGGGTACTTTCCAATTTCTTAGAAATCTAAACATGTTTTAGTGGTTTGTTTCAACATGTTTAACTTTCTTAGTTTCAGTACCTAAGGCATATGCCTAATTAGAAGACAAAGAAACTTGTTTAATTGCTGTATTAATTTTACATTTATCATTTATGATAATTTATTGTTAGAAAAATTTGGTTATCATAAAGACATTGGAAACTAATTTTTCTTAGCACTTAAAATGGTAAAGGTTAGATGTATAAAGAAACTTTCAACAGTGACTAGTTTTGATTTCCAAGGAAGTTGAAGGTACATTTTAGAAAATATTTTCAGTATTAAAAAAATACATTAAAAAACCCATTTAAATGTGGTTTACCAGATCTTCAATAAAAAGAGTATCATGTTCACGATTTCTTCCTGCTAAATATTTGGATTTTTAAATAATGGGTTTCTTCCCTTTTAATGGCTGTCTCCTGGGTGGTCCATAATATTGACTTTGTTAGATTTGCAAAACAGATTTGTATTTCAAATTTAATCCCAAGAAAAGGAAGAACATGTTTCTGGTAACGTTGCAGTGAGAGGGTGAGAAGACCCTGTGAAAATGCCAAAAAAAGGATTTATCTTATTTAGAAAAGTCGATTGCACAGAAATGGGCCTGTTATAACTACATTGGCTTCTTCTACAAAAGAGTCTATAAATAAAATTTATTGGCCTAATTGAAAATAAAAGGATAGAGAAAGGAATTTAGCCTTATTTTTCCTTTTAAATTTAAGCACAATTCATTTCAGCTATA
Organism: Rhynchonycteris naso; assembly: GCA_037038555.1. Lineage (NCBI taxonomy): Eukaryota > Metazoa > Chordata > Mammalia > Chiroptera > Emballonuridae > Rhynchonycteris > Rhynchonycteris naso. The sequence continues at coordinate 36,151,777 of CM072997.1, read as the reverse complement.
TTAAAAAAAATACTTTCGCTATGAATATTCTTTAACAAAAGTTTAATGAGTATCCATTTCTCAGATTAGCACAGAAATTTTTGGAGGAATTTAGAAATTCTGGAGCACACTCCATGGGCAGTGAGAGGATGAGGCAGGTCCGAGAAGCTTAGGATGAAATTCTGGCTCTGTCATCTACTTGATGTGCAATTATGAACTAGTTGATAAAGCTTGCTATGTCTCAATTTCTGTGCATGTAAAATGGGGAGCAAATAACCATGTCACAGATTTGCTTTGAGAAGAAAACAAAAACTGTTATGTAGACCATCTTACAGTATTGTTAGTTTTACTTGGCATCTGTCTTTATAAAAATATTTTTCTTTCAAAAGTTTAAAATCATTGGTTATTGAATATGGCTCACAGACGGAAGTGAATTTTAGTTTAAGCTGGGATTAGCCGACTAGGCCTTCTGCCTTTTTGGTGACCGTGGTTTTATTACAGCATGGTGATACTCATTCATTTAGGTATAGTTTATGGCTAGTTTCATACTACCCTAGCAGTGTTGTTGTGACAGAAGAGACTCTGTGGCCTGCAGTATTTACCACCTGACCTTTTCCATAAGAAGTTTACCAACACCTGGTATAAGCTGTTGTCAGGAGATTGCTTAATTCATGTCATGAAGTGTCATGGTTTGCACAAATGTGAGGATCCACTTTAAATGAGATGCCATGGGAGTAGACTACAGTATTACTTAGCTATTCCTGGGGATAACCCCAAAAGTCTAAGGATTATGTGTGATTAGTGTTGAGGGGCCCTGAAATAGTTGGAAATGACACACCTAAGTCGTACAGAAGGGAATATAAACAGGGCTGCAATTCTTCCTGAGGTTCAGATTCAGAATGGGGAGAAACTGGAGACTGATACAGATTTTACCAGATGGCATGCTTTATCAGCCTACAGCTATGGAAATTCTTCAGAGCTCTCCTTGCACAGTGTGGAGGCAGCATTCTCCACAGGTCTCTGTGTATCATTTGAAGTCCTGATTTACAAGATGGCCACCAGGTCATCAAGATCCTGACTTGAGTGGATTTTACCTGGCTGTTGAAATGGACACTTTTAAGAGCCAGACTGGACAGAAATAGAAAACATTATGCGTGCTACAAATTATCTGAGGGTTTGGAATCATGTTCTTCTTAGTTTAATAATTTTGGTAGATTTAACATCAGAACAATTGTCAACTTCTACTGGGAGTTCTGAGAAGTCTCTCTTTCATTTTTCACAGTAAGTGATATTCAGCTAATCTCAAAGTATTTTCTCCTAAATTGATCTTTGGGGAGTTAGACAATACAGTAGTCATTCCTGAAAGCTGTTTAGTGCTTTAGAATTTACAAAGTGCTTCCATTTCCACAATTTTATTTAAATATTACCATCACTCTATAAGTTAAAAGGACTGTAGTTTTCCTTATACAGATGAGTCAGTTTCCAAGGTGTTAAGCCACACAGTTCTAAAGGGTGGGAGAGGGACTTGACTTTATCTTCAGACTTCATATCCTATATTTGTTCCCCACATCATTTTGTTCCCTCTGCCATGTCTGATATTCCCTCTTAGCCAAGTTTATTGGAAAATGGGTATAATATACAATCTTATTGGTTTATAAAATAAACACCCAGATAATATGTTAGAATGGAAAATATCTAAATCAAGGTTTCAATCCATTGGCCATAGGTCTTATCTGACCCACAGATGTACTTGCCTTAGCCTACACAACACGAGACTATATGTGTTTATTGTATTATTTTATTATTTTTAAATACATGGAATTAGTTGTCATTAATATCACAAGTAAGTCCTGATTTCCAGCCTTGTTAGACAAGTAACAAGACTAGTCATAGCGGGCCCATGTTCCCACATGGCAGTAAGCTGGATTTAAGCCACAGGCATTTGCTTTCCAGTTTCCATCAGCCTCTGTCACTCCCTACTGTCCTTCCAGCCAAACCCTTCTTCAATTATCACCTACTGGTTCTTGTAGGCATTTGAATTTGTGACACCCCGCCCCCTCCACCGCTACCTGATCTAGACTAGCGTACCTACTCTGTGAAGGAGGAAATGGAATTCCAAGTAGTAACGTGATTGGCAGCAGCATGTTTAGAATTTGTTTTCCTGAGACAGCCTAGCATCTGGCTCTAGCACCATGTTTATTCTGCTTTTTCCTTCCTGTGTGGGAAAACTCAGTTCTTTCCTATGTGTGCTTCCTCCCCTTCCTTCCCCAGAGTCTCCTTTACTGCTCACATGAAACACTTCACTCTGGCCATCAAATATGTAAAGGTGTTTCTCACACCAAGCAGTTCTCTGTGATACCAGGTGGGTGTCTTACAATTTAACTCAATTCTGACACTACCTACCTGGAGATAACATTGGATACCACAAGTTAAGGGCTCAGTCCCACAAGATTTCTTCCACTCCTTTTAGACAACAGATGCAAGCCCAGGTTGTCACCTTCTGCTTTTGACCTACTGGCTATAGATAGGAAGTTCCAATGGTCTCCTCCTCAGGTTTGATTAATTTGCTAGAGCATCTCTCAGAACTCCGGGAAACACTGACTCGCACTTAGCAGTGTATTAAAGGATATGATAATGTATACAGATGGATAGATTATAGGGCAAGGTCTGGGTGGGTTACCAACACAGTAACTCTGTCCCCATGGAGTTGGAATGTGTCACCCTCCTGGGGAGGATGTGTTTAACCACCTGGAAGCTCTGCAAACCCTCATACTATTGAAATTTTATGGAGGTTTCTGTACAGAGGCATGGACAATTATTACCGTATTTCCCCATGTATAAGATGCACCATTTTTGGGAAAAATTTGGGGTCTAAAAACTGGGTGTGTCTTATACAGTGATTGTGGCATTTCAAATGCCATAGATGGAATTGAGGACAAGATTATATATGAAGACAGTGATTCGTCATCAGACACAGATGATGGATGGGAATTCTGATATTGATGAGGAGTTGTATGAATTTTATGATGAATAAAACTTGAGTTCAATAACTTTATGTAATCCATTTTATTTTCAAATTTTGGGCCCCCAAATTAAGGTGTGTCTTATACATGGGGAAATACATTAATTCCTTTTTAGCTCCTCTACCCTCTCTGGAAGATGAAGTGTAGAGCTGAAAATTCTAAGCTTCTAATCATGGCTTGGTCTTTCTGGTGGAGCCACTCAGGGCCCCAGTGAGTCGCCTCATTAGAACGAAAGATGCTCCTAGTACTCTAGTCACTTAGAAATTTACAAGGGTGTCAGGATCTCTATGCCAGGAACTGGGGGTATATATATGTATATCTTTTTTTCTATTGTCACATAACATTATTCATTATTATTGGAGAATAATGGAACGTCAAGGGAATAATAATTAGTCAAGAAATAATGTATGGTTTTCAATAAATTATTAATGTTTTAGCAAGGGTCTGTTATACATTTTATATTTATTTATGCCATACGAGCCAGATTTTACATATTTCATGATCAGACTATGTTTTATAGATTTCATTTCAGAAAAAATGGTTATGCAAATTGGGAGAAAGAGGTTTATTTTCTTATATTGGAGAAGCTAGTTGGAGGGTGCATATTTGAGTAGATTTTAGCATAGAGACTAAGTTTCAATTTTAGAAACAGAGGTATGTTTTCCCCTTGAGTATAATGGAAGCTTCCTTATGCATGTGATAGATGCCTCCTTTGTGAGAGGTTTCAAGCTAGGCCATAGTGTATGTTAAAAAGAAATGGAAGGGAAGAGAGGCCACTGTAGATAATTGTGAATATATACTGGCACACTGGGAGAAGAAGTGTAGGCTGGAGCTGACGGGCACTCTGTCTCAGGGGGAATATGCAGAGGCTGGGTGAACAGAGGTGGTTTAAAGGAATTGATGGTGATACGTACAGTGATGAGAAAGGGTGTATACAAATGGGCTGAGTGACACAGTGTTTATCACTTATTTTTTCTGAAGTATAATTTCTAGAATGGATTATATAGTTTAAATACAAGGGTGTAAATTATAGAGAAACAACTAACTGGGGGACTTGCAAAATAAAAACTATAATAAACAATGAATAATTGACATTCTTGTTTTGAATGAACCTCTGAAATGCATAAAACAAAATGTTAGATGAATATATTTCCAGATAGTTATGACTGTTGTTCTGGTTATGTTTTATTCTATAATTATTTCTGACAGTTTGCTATGTATGGGGCACCATACTAAGCAGTGGGAAGTATCCAAAGGTTGAATTACTACTTCTGCTTTTGAGTTGATTTTGACTATGAGGAGTTGGGGAGTTAAGGTAGGAAGATAAAAACATTCCATACAAGACAAGACCAGGTGAGTTAATGTTTTGACAGCTTAGGGAAAGAGATACCACTTCTCCTGGCTAGTTTTGGAGAAAGACTTTTGAGGGACGTTGATTAAGGATTTTAACTAGCCTTTGAAGAATGAGTAGGATTTGAAACATCAAAAGGAATGGTAGAGGTTTCTTTAGAGAGAGCTGGCAGCAGAACAAAGGTCCAGTGGCCGTTAACTGTTAATAGACAAACGCGACTGAAGTACGTGCACTTCTTGCCAGAGTGGAAGAGATAGCTGGACAGCTTGGATGGTACTGAATTGTGAAGAGCCTTGACTCTCTGGCTGAGTTTGGATTTTATAAATAGGGTTTCCATTGCTGACCAAGAGAGCTTGGTGCCAAGATTATAGTATACATTTAAAAGTGTTTGAGAATGGATAACTCTCGGTGGATCTTATAAAATGTCTTTAATAGTAGTAATTTAGAAGACAGTTTGCTCAGGAGGAAATCCAAACCTTTCTAAGTAGAAATAACTCCCCCTGGAGTTATAATAGACTCTCACTTGGAGTCTACTTGGAGACTCTTTGAGGCATAACATAGGATGGGCAGAGACCAAAGTACCACATGAAAGGCAGAAATACAGAAGAGTACCAACCCAATAACAGATTACAGTTGGAGAATTCTATTTTGCCAAAGCTAGCATTGAGTCTGGAATGTCATTTTATTTTCAGTCTCTATATACCTATGGGAGTCATCTTATAGTGGAGTCCTTATAAAATCTCTCATGTTACAGAGCACTGGCTCAATTACCTTATTTTAAACAGCCAAGCACTATTTGGGGAAGACATATTAGAGTGAAATGACCTCAATCGGCGCTATTTTTATTTGCTCATAGAGGGGTGCTGACATGGTGAGTAAAGAAAGAGGCAAAGAAATTCAATACAGCTTCTGTTATTATTCCTGGAGGTATGAGTTTGCAGGTGCTGGGTATAATTTTAAACTTGCCTTTTAAAGCAATACAGTAGGTATTTTTATTGTGGATATCACAAATAAACACCTCAGGATGAAAGGAAAACAACTCTCTTACCTAATAAGACTGGGAACTTATGGGTTGTAATAAAATTTCCAGTGAGGGGTAGATTCAGAAAGTGTTTCTCTAACACGTTTAGACAGATGAGAGGATGTACTTTTTGGGAAAGCGTTGACTTAAAGTTTGAGTTGAAATGGTGGAGAGTGTGCTCTCAGGCTGGTACCTCCCATTGGCCAATCCTCGCTGGAAGCCTGGGTGAAGCGGTCTGCAGAGGTGGGCTCCAGGCTCAGAGCAGGAGGAAAAAGGTGGGTCTGGGTGTATGCTAGTAAACAAGATGTCCAGCACAAATATGTGGCATACCCTTTTGGTCCACAGCACCGTCTACTCGTCTTTAAGCACAGCCCTCCCCTGCAGGCCCAGGCTGCTCCCCCCCCCCCCCAGGTCTCAGGTTGTGTGAGTCAGTTACCATTTCCCCGAATCCAGGAAACACGTAGTACTCTGTCAGCCATTTTCAACCTTTTCATTTCATGGTACACGTCAGTCAATTACTAAAATTCTGTGGCACACCACAAAAAATGTATATTTTGCCAACCTGACAAAAAATAGGTATAATTTTGATTTTTTTATTCTTTCACACTGGATGGCTATTGTTGTATTGGCTGCCTTTTTTTTTTTTTTTTTTAATAACCTAAGGGAAAAGAGGTTAATTCCCCTAAATAGCCAGGTATTGCATATTTTAAAAATTCGTGTGGCGCACTGGTTAAAAATCGCTGGTATATTCCATCACTGGAGCAGATATGCTCTAGAAACCGGTCTCCTTCCCCAGTCAGAGGACCAGTGAAGAAAAAGCATCTTGTCCGCATTCAGAGACAAGGCAGTAAGCTGCCGTTTCTCAAAACATTCTCCACAGTTTCAATTTTGAATGGGCTTAGTGGAACTCTGAAGCCTTAATGTGTGACATATACCCATAAGATAATGTTACAAATACTGAATTTTGTTCTTTCTGCTGCAGATGTATTGTCATTTTGCTTAGTTTTCACTTACAACATCAGCCTTCTTTATGCTGTTGATAGTTTTTGTGCTACTATTTTAGGTAAGGCCTTTTCAGTTTGTGCCTCTCCTGAGAATAGACCCATTTTGAGAACTAGTGGTTCCATATGTGTGGGGGGCAAAGATGGACAGGTGGAGCATGGCATTTTTAGGACACTGAAACTATTCTGTATGATACTGTAATTGGTAGATATATGATATTATGTATTTGCCCAAATCTGTAGAACTTTACAACACAAAGAGTGAACCCTGATGTAAACTAGGGACTTTAGTCAGTAGAAATGTATCACATTTGGTAAAGGTACCACACTAATGCAGGCTGCTAGTAACAGGGAAAACGAGGGTGCGCAGCATATGTGGGAACTCTATATTTTCTGAACATTTTTTTCTGTACATTTAAAACCCCTCTAAAAAAATAAAACCTATTAATTAAAATTTATTTTGCCTGTGAAGATCACTTATGTACACAGCAGCTTTACTTTTGCAGAATCTCTCTGGTGAGCATATTCTTTTTAAGCTTATGTAATATAGTTAAAAAAATAACACTTCTCTCAAAGAGAAGTAATCAGTTGAACAAATCAGTAGTTATCAGAATGCAGGCTGTAGTACATCCTGTTTTTCTAACTCCTCTAATTTACTAGTAAAGTAACTCAAATTGCAGGGAGGAAGGGGGGACATTGCTTGCTTTTAAGGCTGCATTAATGCTGTTAGGACCCCATTATATCACTGGAGGAAAATCTGAGTACACAAGACTGAAAATCCTGCATGGGGAGGGAGAGAGAGAGAGAGAGAGAGAGAGAGAGAGAGAGAGAAGAGAAGAGAAGAGAAGAGAAGAGAAGAGAAGAGGAGAAGAGAGGAGAGGAGAGGAGGGGTAGGGAGGGAGTGACTTGATTTGTTCTATTACCTGAAGGAAACTCACTGTAATATTATTTTAGTGTAGTTTTTAAATTAAAATATAGTAACAAACAATATTATATTAGTTTCAGGTATACAACATAGTTATTTAACATTTATTTACCTAATGGAGTGATCACCACAGTAAGTCTTGTGACCATCTGTCACTGTACAAAGTTATTATATCATTGACTATATCCCCTATCCCCTACATTACATCCCTGGGGCTTATTTACTTTATAAGTGGAAATTCGTACCTCTGATTTTCCTTCACCTTTTCACCCTTCCTCCCACTCCCTTCTCTGGAAACCATCAGTTTTTTTCTTTGTATCTATGAGTCTGTTTTTGTTTTGTTTATTTGTTTTGTTTTTTGATTCCAGGTATAAGTGAAGTCATATGGTATTTGCTCTTCTCTGAGTTGTTTCTCCTAGTGCCATATCCCCTAGGTCCATCCAGGTTATCATAAATCGTAATATTTCAGTCTTTCTTATGGCTGAGTAATATTCCACTTTATATATATATTTCCACATGTTTATCCATTCATCTATCGATGGCCACTTAGGTTGCTTCCCTTATCTTGGTTATTGTGAATAATGCTGCAATAAAAACAGGGGTGCATATATCTTTTCAAATTAGTGTTTTTGTTTTCTTTGGGTAGATACACAGAAATGAAATTGCTGGGTCATATGGTATTTCTATTTCTAATTTTTTGAGGAATTTCCATACACCTTTCCATAGTTGCTATACCAACTTGCAATTCTACCACATCCTTGTCAACACTTGTTATTTGTTGTCTTTTTAATAATAGCCATTCTGACAGTGAGGTGATTTCTCACTGAAGTTTTTATTTGCATTTCCCTGATGATTAGTGATCTTGAACATCTTTTTATGTGTAAGTTGGCTATCTGTATGTTTTCTTTGGAAAACTATCTATTAAGGTCCTCTGCCTGTTTTTTAATTGGACTTTTTTGATGTTGAGTTGTATAAGTTCTTTATATATTTTGGATATTACTTTGTATTGGATATATCATTTGCAAATATTTTTCTCACTTAGGGAGATTTCTTTCCTTTACTGTGCAAAAGTTTATTAGTCTGATGAAATCCATTTGTTTATTTTTTGCTTTTGTTGCCCTTGCCTTGGGGAGACATACCCAAAAACTATCTTTAAGACCAGCGTCAAAGAGTTTACTGCCTATGTATTTTTTCTAGGTATTTTATGGTTTCTGGTCTTACATTTAAGTCTTGAACCCATTTTGAGTTTTTTTCTGGATATGGTATAAGAAATTGGTTTGGTCTCTTTCTTTCTCTCTCTTTCTTTCTTTCTTTTGTATGTAGCTGTCCAGTGTTCCCATCAACCTTTATTGAAGAGGCTGTCTTTCCCCATTGTGTTCTTTCTTCCTTTGGCCATACAATTTCTGGATTTTCTAGTCTGTTCCATTGACCTATTATCTGTTTGGGGCCTGTGTCATTTTGTTCTGATTACTATAGCTTTGTAGTATAATTTTAAATCATGGGGTACGATACTTCCTTAGTGTAGTTTTCCTAGTGCTTACTGAATACCAAGTATGCACTCTGTTCCAGGACACTCCCACTTCCTCCTTTTTCTGGTCTTGGTGTTGAAACCTAAGTAGCAACTGAATGGTCACTTGTGGTGTGTTGAGGTCAGCCTTTGATCATCAGATATGATAGCTGATGACTTTCCCTTCTCAGCCTGCAACAGAGCTGCATCCTTCCTATACTTCTCCAGTTCTAAACGATGTATTCTAGAAATGGTTCTTGGTCAATGAAGCTGTTTTCAGCATTGGATGATCTTCCTGATTTATACCTAAGAGAGTTCTTCCCATGACTTTGTACATGCTAATATCCATTTCAGATTAGCAACTCCAACAGGCCAAAGACTTGAATCTCTTCAGTTGTGAGTGTGAAGGGGCTACCTGGTTTCCTGCATTTAACTAGGTCAGATAGAATCTGGTGCCTTATAGGTTTGAAGGAGCATGCCATTCCCAGTCTTCATTTTCTATTTCATAGACCCTTGAAGTAGAGCCATAAGAGAGAGAAAAACAGAAGAAAGAAGACCTTGCATTAGCCTGACAAGCTTGTGCCTCGTGTAGTGAAATTTCAGGAGCTGCAAGAAGGATCTCTTTTCTTTCCCAAAAAGTACACTGAAGTTTGATTCCTTTAATTTTCTAATTAACAGTGGGTTCAGTACTACTTCAGATCAAAGACAGTCTTATGTTAAAATATAACTATCTCATGGATACACGTTATGGTGAATGAATTTCTGAATTCAGATATTGATAAAGCAAATGGAAAAGAAAGTCTGAGAGTTTGGTGGCCTGATTTTGGTGGGAATGATGGAGATTCTGAGGATCACAGGAAATGAAAAATCAGGCTAATGGAAGAGAAATTGCTTATGTATTCAGTTTTTCTTGTGAGTTTTCTTGAGAATAACTGAGCAAGGTATGTGCATATTATATGTATGTGTGTGTGCGCGTATGTGTGTGTAGGGAGGTAGGCAGTACACAGCAATGTTTTCATACATGCCTAACACACCATTCTTGAAAAATCACCATTTGTCTTTTCTTGCTCTCTAGCCTATTACATAATAATGTATTTATTGCCCACCCAAACCACTTCCTCTGGTCGTGGCCTTTTCGGTGGTAACCTAGGAAATCGGAACTGTGGATAATGTTGCATCAGAAAACCTTTTATCTCCACTTGGTTTAAGTTTGACAGAGAAATTGGCTGCATAGCACCTCTACAGACAACTCATCTAGTGACTTAAAATGAGCCTGTTTCTGTGTGCCGACCATCCTCAATCGAAATCTGCTCATTCATCAAATGCAAAGTATACTACTCCTTTACTTCTATGTCTTTACCCTCTGACAACCTTTATCAAACAGATGACGCATTCAAGGGGTAATCAAAGATGTGATGGGAAAAGAACCAACAAATGATGGCGAATCACTTCAGGAATAAAACAGAGGAAACATTACAACCCTTAAGCCTGAAGGACCCACAGGAAGAAGAATTTGTTGTTGGAACTAGTGAGGAGCTGTAACTGTGGGTCAGGGGCCTCCAACAAGAGTTGTTGGCAGATAGAGAGGAGGGGAGGAATTAATGTTCTGCTATTTTCCTCCTCAGCTGATTCCTTCAGTGGTGGAACATCAAGAAAAATATGAGGACCCGGGTCCATAGAGGTCAGCTTCTTGGGACACAGAGCAGGGTGGAGAAGGGTAGAGAATTGTTTGGGAGGGGCAAATAGAAACCAAATGGCATTATCTCAGTTTCCCCATCTATTAAATGAACATGTAGATTGCCAAGGTTAACAATAATGATTTTTACAAGCATTTAACACAGCACTTGGAGCACAAAAATACGCTCTAAATGTAGGCTAGTAGCAGCGGTAGTGGTGGGTAGTGATCATCAGATTAGGATGTCTGCGCTCCATTTTAACCATACCATTCCAAATAATTAGCTTTCTTTCTGATCCCAGCATTATGATAGAATAGACTTAAGGAAGACTGTTTGTTTTTTCCAGTCATACTTGCAGGTTAGGATTTATAGCTCCATACCTCTTTAATATTGATAGATGGAAATGTAATTTAATTATTTTAACTGTAAAGAATTCTATAGATTAGATATTTAGGGCATCATAGCCTTAATAAATACTCATAACAGAGAAATGCCCATTCTGTCTCCTCAGTTTATATCTCAGTGCAGATTCTGGGAAGGAGGGGATGGAACATGACTTTGAGTTGAATGGATAGATATGGTTATTGAAATTATACAAACAAACATGCCCTTAGTCCTCCCTGCCCCCCTTTTCTTTATACACGTATGTGTCTCTGTGTGTGTATGTGTGGACATATCAGAAGAATGTGTGAGTTTGAGAGAAAAAAGAGGTATAGGTACCTAAGGCAGTGTAGTAAGAAATAAATAGGAGACGTATTAAGTTTCTAAATTATGTTTTTATCTGAAGTAAATAATTAAATGTCTTAATCTCCCTTTACATTGTTAAATTACCCAAAGTATTATCTCCAATAACCTTCAATCTCCCAAAGTTGATGACAATTTTATATTGAAAATAAAATTCTTTGTGTGTGTATGTACACATAGTGTGTCTTAAATGATCTATAAGGAAAGTGATGCCAGACAAGTTAAGGAGTGAGGCTCCAGTTTTGCCTAAGTCAGTACCTTGTAACTTCTGGGCTGTCCACCCCATAGATACTTGTGAGTGCAGAGATGTCTGCTTAGTTTGGAGTTTTAGAAAAGGCAAAGGAGATTTGGTTTAATACTATCTTCTCCTCAAGGCCAATTTACGTAGCCCCAAATTGACCAAGTAATGCTTTAACAGCATTATGCACTTTTAAAAATTACTTTGACATTTAATATCCATTTGTAGAGTCTTTTGTGCGGTCATGGAGACCTACTGTATTACACTCTGAAAGAATCAGAGAAGTCATATGGTTTAAACCCTCATTTTATGAATGAGGAAACTGATGCCCACAGGGGCTGACTTATTTAAGGTCACAGCATTGGTAAGCTAAAGAACAACCAGCTGTCACTTTCAATTTTTATTTTGAGACTTTAATTGAAAAGAACCATTTAAATTTTTCTTCTAGGCTCTCATGGAGTTATAGTTGACTTCTGAGTTTTATCTTGTTACAATATGAACAATCATGATTAATTACTTATTTATAGCTTACTATATGCCAGGCGCTGTGTTATACAAATATGAAGCAGGAGCTGAGTAACACACACACACACACACACACACACACACACACACACACACACACACACTTGCTCACAAAAATTAGGGGATCAGAGAATGTCCAGATACTCCAGTACTTTCAGCCTTTTGTATAGTGCATTTCACCAATAAAATAAAGGTTGGTTTTGCAACACATTTTCATAATTGAACTTTTTTTGACTTGTTGTTTGCTTTTCTGATGTTCTTGTTTAATAAAAAAAATCAAATACTTTTTTTATTGCTTTATATTCATTTTGAAATATCCCCTAATATTTGTGAGCAGTATATATATATGTGTGTATATATGTACATACGTGCCCTCATCGAATTAACACTAGGAGAAGCCTGTAACAGAGATGCCTCTAACACTCACCACAAGGGGGAATTGAGATCAGACTCCACAAGCACGATGTGTGCTACGTGAGGCTGTCAGTTTACCATCCAAACCATTGGATGGAGAGACGTATGGATTAGTAATAATTTAACTGTTTAAGCTGATGAATTTATCTAATTAACTTTTCAGAACCTTAAGTTACCTTTAAACCCAACAAAGTTATTAGTAAAAACTTGGGCTTTGAAAGTAGAAAGGTATGGTTTTGAATCCTGGATTTTCTGTTTACTGTGTAACTGGCTCATAGCCTACCACATCTGTTAAGTTAGGGTTAATGTTCTATAACCTGCCCACTCAAGGCATTGTGGTTGCCATGGTGACAGGGGAGGGCAAAGACATTGTAAACAAGGAAGCATTTCTGCTACTCTGTTACACTTATGGAGGGATTTTTAAAAAGTTTCTTTAGTTATTTTAATATATGCTTTCTATTAGAGTTTAAAATTCACACAGAAAAGTACACACATTGTTAGTGTACAACCTTATGAATTTTCAAAGAACACATAAGCATTTACCAGAACCCTGATGACAGAAAAGAACAACCTACAAGACCCTGTGGCACTCTTTCCGAGTCTCTACCTCACTGCAAAGGTAACTATTCTGACTTCTAATGCCAGAGATCAGTTTTTCCTACTTTGGAATTTATGGAATGATACAAATGTTCTCTTCTATTTCTGGCTTCCTTAGCTCCTATTATGTTTGAGAGGTTGATTCCTTTTGTTCCATGTCCTTGAAATTTGTTCATTCTCATGGCTTTAGAGTGTTCTATAGTATTCATTTTTTACGTGATGAGTGTAAATTGTTTCTAGTTTTTTTGCCTTTTATGAATAATGCTGCCATAATCATTCTTAAACATGTCTTTTGAAACACATATATGCATTTTTGTTGTGTATATATCTTGGGGTAAAATTGCTGAGTGACAGTGTATACATATGTTTAATTTGAATAGATGCCAACAAATAATTTCCCAAGATTACTGTACTAATTTACATTCTCACAAATACAATTTATTTGAAGATCTGTACAATTTTGTTAAATACATAGTATGATTTTATAAAAATATAGTTTGAATCATGTGAAAAATGGGTATGTTTTCTCTTTTGTTAACATTCTATTTTAGTTATATTCTTAGATTTCATGAAACAGTCTCATTTCCATGAACTTAGCTTGTTGGCAGTGGTTTGTTATGATAAAGATTCGTAGCACATAAATTAGGTTGAATTGTGTAGTTTTAAAAAGGCCATAAGCAGAGACGGCAAGATGGCGATAGAGTAGGCGGACATACCAACTTCCAACTCCCGGAACCAAAGTGGATTATAACTTAATTTTAAGAACCATCATCTGGATAAACCAACTTTGAACTAAACTAAGTGGACTCTTCAACCAAGGAACACTGAAGAAGACACATTGAGACTGGTAGGAAAAGCAGAAATGCAGAAAGGGCTGCCCAGCTCTTTGGAGCAAACAGCAGCCTGGAGAGACCCGCGTGGCGGGAGGAGAGTTTGGCGGAGAGGGAAGGACCTGGGTCCCAGGAACAAAGCCCCAACCTGCAGCCCCAGAGCCTAGAAGAGGCGTATGGACAGCATTGAGCTGTGAAACAAGTGAGGATACTGTTGGTGAGATAGAGACAGTTTTCTCAGACCCAGGATTCTTCTTAAAGGGACAGCACAGAAAGCCTCTCTCACAACCACTCACCCGGGACTCCGGGAGACAGGGAGAGAGGAAAGGACCAGAGCAGTGGGAAGAGAGTGTGGTCAGGAAGACACAGGGAGAAACACTCTGAGGGACAGCCACACTAAACCGTGGGCTGAGTTACTGCCCAAATCTGAAATGAATATTTCCCCAGGAACAAGCAATACAAGCAAAGGGAGGCAGGACACCAGCCAAACAAGCTCACCCGCAGCACTTAGAGCAGAGCTGCTTAGAAGGAGGGAGCTTTCAGGACTACAGTATGGAGTGTTAGGGTCTGAGCTGCAGCGCCCATACCCAAACTGCTGAGGGCTTGCCCGAGGGCGGGCAACAGCGGGACGCAGAAGCACAGTTCTGTTGGCGGGGGGTGGAGGCCCAGCCGGCTGGGGCAAAGGGGATGTGCAAAAGCAGTCTGGCAGCTGCAGGCCCAGCTGCAGGCCCACCTGCAGCCCTACCTGCTGAGGGAAAACCGAGAGCTCGGGAACGGGTGGAGATCTGCTGTTGAGCATGGCTTGTGGGTGCGTAGCATCACCAAGCCTCGGAAGTTTGCGATCCTGCCCGAGCTGGCCCTGACTACAGGGGTGGGGCGAAAGCTCGCAGGTGAGCACGCTCCAGCATTCCTGTCTGGCCCCAAAAAGCTGCAGTTAGCGGCTGGCCCGGCATGAGCTGGCTCTGACCATGTGGGGGCAGGGCAGAAATCCGGGAACAGGTGGATCGCAGCTGAGCAAAGGTGCTCACCCCTGCCCTTGGTGCCGAGGCTTGTGGTTTAAGTGCGGTGCGCAACTGCACCTGTGGGGGCGAGGTGAAGGCCCAGACACAGCCCCTCCCGCAGAGGAGAGGTGGAAATCACAGCAACAGACACAGAGGTTCGGCGCCGGCAATGCTCATACCCAACTGCCCTAGGCAGCGGCAGAGGGGGTGGTGGGCCTGCAGATAGACCACACCTAGGGAACACAGAGACAACACCCATTGAACTCCAGTGGCCACACCCTTCTTATACATAGACAAATGGGCAGGCAGAGAAATGCAACACAAATGAATCAAGAGAAATACCCAGAGAAGGACCTGAATGTACAAGATATAACCAAATTACCGGATGTAGAGTTTAAAATAATGATAGTTAGGATGTTCAAAGAGCTTAGAGCAAAAATGGATAGTCATTACAAACACCTAAATAAAGAGATAACAAATATAAAAAAGGAAATTGAAATAATAAAAAAGAATCAGACAGAAATGACAAATACAATATCAGAATTGAAGAACACAATGGAAGGAATTAAAAGCAGGATAGATGAAGCTGAGGATCAAATCAGCGAGTTAGAGGACAAAATAAACAAAGGCATAGAAGCAGAGCAGAAAAAGGAAAAGAAACTCAAAAAGACTGAGGAAACTCTAAGGGAGCTCTATGACAATATGAAGAGAAATAACATCTGCATTATAGGGGTTCTTTAAGAAGGAGAGAAAGAACAAGGGTTAGAAACTTTGTTCATCCAAATCATAGCGGAAAACTTCCCTAAATTAAGGCTGAAAAATGACTCACATGTTCAAGAAGTGCAGAGAACTCCATTAAAGAGAAACCTAAAGAAATCTACACCAAGACATATCATAATTAAAGTACCAAGGCTAAGTGATAAAGAAAAAATATTAAAAGCTGCTAGAGAAGAAAAGGCTATCACATACAAAGGAGCCCCCATAAGGATGACAACTGACTTCTCAACAGAAACACTTGAGGCCAGAAGGAAATGGCAAGACATATTATATTCAAAGAAATTCAGAACAAGAAACTACAACCAAGAATACTTTATCCAGCAAGGCTAATGTTTAAAATTCAAGGAGAAATAAAAAGCTTCCCAGACAAAAAAATAGCAAAACTCAAGGAATTCATTAAAACCAAACCAATGCTGCAAGAAATGCTAAGGGGCCTTTTGTGAACAGATCAAAGGGGGAAAAGAATATAGCAAAAGAGAAATATAGCTTTAAAGAATAAAATGGCAAAAACAACTACATATCAATAATAACCTTAAATGTAAATGGATTAAATGACCCAATCAAAAGACATAGGGTAGCTGCATGGATAAGAAAACAGGACCCATACATATGCTGTCTACAAGAGACACACCTTAAAACAAAAGATGCACATAGACTGAAAGTAAAAGGATGGAGAAAAATATTCTATGCAAATGGAAATGAAAAAAAAAGCTGGGGTACCAATATTTATATCTGACAAGATGGACTTTAAAACAACGGCTGTAGTAAGAGATAAAGAAGGACACTACATAATGATAAAGGGAACAATTCAACAGGAAGATATAATCATTATAAATATGTATGCGCCAAACATAAAAGCACCAAAATACATAAAGCAGACACTGATAGATATAAAGGGTGAGATTGACATCAATACTATAATAGTAGGGGATTTCAATACCCCACTAACATCACTGGATAGATCCTCAAGAAAGAAAATTAATAAAGAAACACCAGACTTAAAGGAGACACTAGATCAACTTGATTTAATATATATCTTCAGAACTTTTCACCCTAAAGCAGTAGAATATACATTCTTTTCAAGCGCTCATGGTATATTCTCTAGGACAGACCACATATTAGGACACAAAAGCGGTCTCAACAAATTTAAGAAGATTGAAATCATATCAAGCATTTTCTCTGATCACAATGCCATGAAACTAAAAATTAACCACAAAAGAAAAACTGAAAAATACTCAAACACTTGGAAACTAAATAGCATGTTATTAAATAACGAATGGATTAACAATGAGATCAAAGAAGAAATAAAAAAGTTCCTAGAAACAAATGATAATGAGCATACATGAAATCAGAATTTATGGGACACAGCAAAAGCAGTACTGAGAGAAAAGTTCATAGCACTACAGGCATACCTTAAGAAGCTAGAAAAAGCTCAAATAAGCAACCTGACCCTGCATCTAAAAGAACTAGAAAAACAACAGCAAGCAAAGCCCAGAGGTAGTAGAAGGAAGGAAATAATAAAGATTAGAGCAGAAATAAGTGACATAGAGATTGATGAACCTTTAACTAGACTCACCAAGAAAAAAATAGAGAGGACTCAAATAAAATTAGAAAGGAGAGTGGAGAAATAACAACTGACACAACAGATATACAAAATATTGTAAGAAAATACTATGAAGAATTGTATGACAAAAAACTAGACAACCTATATAAAATGGAAAAATTCCTTGAAACATACAATCTTCCAAAAATCAATCTGGAAGAATCAGAAACCTTAAACAGACCGATTACAACGAAGGAGATTGAAACAGTTATCAAAAAACTCCCAAAAAAGAAAAGTCCTGAGCGTGATGGCTTCAGAAGTGAATTTTACCAAAAATTTAAAGAAGAACTAACACCTATCCTTCTCAAGCTATTTCAAAAAATTCAAGAGGAAGGAAGACTTCCAAGCTCCTTTTATGAGACAAGCATAATTCTGATTTCAAAACCAGGCAAAGACAACACAAAGAAAGAAAATAATAAGCCAATATCCCTGATGAATTTAGATGCTAAAATCCTCAACAAAATATTAGCCAACCGGAACCAGCAATACATGAAAAAAATTATACATTATGATCAAGTGGGATTTATTCTGGGGAGGCAAGGCTGGTTCAATATTTGCAAATCAATCAATGTGATTCACCACATAAACAAAAGGAAGGACAAAAATCACATGATAATTTCAATAGATGCAGAAAAAGCATTTGATAAAATCCAGCACCCATTCATGATCAAAACTCTCAGTAAAGTGGGAATACAGGAAATATACCTTAACATGATAAAGGCCATCTATGACAAACCCACAGCCAACATCATACTCAGTGAGCAAAATTTAAAAGCAATCCCCTTAAGATCAGGAACAAGGCAGGGGTCCCCCCTTTCACCACTCTTATTCAACATAATTCTGGAAGTTCTAGCTACAGCAATCAGACAAGAAGATGAAATAAAAGGCATCCAAATTGGAAAAGAATAAGTAAAACTATCATTATTTGCAGATGATTTGATATTGTATTTAGAAAACTCTAAAGTCTCATTCAAAAAACTACTGAACCTGATAAATGAATTCAGAAAGGTGGCAGGATATAAAATTAATACTCAGAAATCAGAGGCATTTCTATACACCAACAACGATATGTCTGAAAGAGAAATTAAAACAACAAACCATTTCACTATTGCAACAAAAAAAATAAAGTACCTAGGAGTAAATTTAACCAAGGAGGTTAAGGACTTGTACTCAGAAAATTATAAAACATTGATAAAAGAAATCAAGGAAGATACAAACACGTGGAAGCATATACTGTTTTCATGGCTAGGAAGAATAAACATCATTAAAATGTCTATACTACCCAAAGCAATTTATAAATTCAATTCAATACCAATAAAAATACCAATGACATACTTCAAAGATATAGAACACATGTTCCAAAAATTCATATGGAACCAAAAAAGAACACAAATAGCCTCAGCAATATTGAAAACGAAGAATAAAGCGGGAGGTATCACTCTTCCTGATATCAAGTTATATTACAAGGCCATTGTACTCAAGACAGCCTGGTACTGGCATAAAAACATGCCTATACATCAATGGAACAGAACAGAGAACCCAGAAATAAACCCACACCTTTATGGACAACTGATATTTGACAAAGGAGGTAAGAACATACAATGGAGTAAAGACAGCCTCTTTAACAAATGGTGTTGGGAAAAGTGAACATCTACTTGCAAAAAATTGAAACTAGGCCATCAACTTACACCATTCATAAAAAGAAACTCAAAATGGAAAAAGACCTAAATGTAAGCCATGAAACCATAAGCATCTTAGAAGGAAAGATAGGCAATAATCTCTCCGGCATTTCTCGCAGCAATATATTTGCCGATTTATCTCCACGGGCAAGTGAAATAAAAGATAGAATAAACAAATGGGACTATATCAAACTAAAAAGCTTTTGCACAGCTAAAGACAATAAGAACAGAATAAAAAGACAAACTACACAATGGGAGAACATATTCGAAAATACGTCTGATAAGGGGTTAATAACTAAAATTTATAAAAAACTTGTAAAACTGAACACTAGGAAGACAAACAATCCAATCAAAAAATGGGCAAAAGGAATGAATAGAAACTTCTCTAAAGAGGACATACAGATGGCCAATAGGCATATGAAAAAATGTTCAACATCACTAATCATTAGAGAAATGCAAATTAAAACCACAATGAGATATCACCTCACACCAGTCATAATGGTGCTCATCAACAAAACAACGCAGATTAAGTGCTGGCGAGGATGTGGAGAAAAGGGAACCCTCCTGCACTGCTGGTGGGAATGCAGACTGGTGCAGCCACGGTGGAAAACAGTATGGAGATTTCTCAATAAATTAAAAATTGAACTGCCTTTGACCCAGCTATCCCACTTTCAGGAGTATACCCTAAGAACACCATAGCACTGTTTGAAAAGAAGAAATGCGCCCCCATGTTTGTGGCAGCATTGTTCACAATAGCGAAGATCTGGAAACAGCCCGTGTCCTACAGTAGATGAGTGGATTAAAAATCTATGGTACATATATACTATGGATACTACTCAGCCATAAGAAATGATGACATCGGAGCATTTACAACAACATGGATGAACCTTGATAACATTATACTGAGTGAAATAAGTAAATCAAAAAAAAACTAAGAATAAATGATTCCATACATAGATTGGATATAAAAATGAGACTCAGAGACATGGACAAGAGTGTGCTGGCTATCCGGGGGTGGATAAGGGGGAGGTGAGGGAGGGGGTAGGGAGAGGGGAGGAGTACAAATAAAACCAGACAAACCCAGAAGGTGATGGAAGAAGATTTGACTTTGGGTGATGGGTATTCATTATAATCAAATGTCAAAATAACATGCAGAGGTTTTCTCTGATCATACGTACCCTGATTTATCAATGTCACCTCATTAAAATTAAATATTAAAAAAAAAGGCCATAAGAATGCACAGGGTCCAAGTTGTGAGATCTTGAATGTTCTGCTCTTTGGGCTTGCTTCTTCCTGTAAGGTATGCTGGTATTCTGAGGGGCAGTCCATCCTCTCTGGGCTTGTGTTCAGCTGGAAGTTACCATAGTTACTGCTGTGACCCACCATCCATTACTGGTCATCTGTTCCGGTCAGTTGTTGCGCTGCCATATATTTTGTAAACACTTGATTATCACCTTTACTGACAGGGAGCTACTCTGTGCAATCAGTTGTTAGGAACTATGTGCCATTCTTAAGCCAATCAGCCTTTGTTTTTTTGTTTTTTTTTTAAACATTTCTTTTTAATTTATTTTTATTTATTCATTTTAGAGAGGAGACAGAGTGAGTGAGAGAGAGAGAGAGAGAGAGAGAGAGAAAGGGGGAGGAGCTAGAAGCATCAACTCCCATATGTGCCTTGACCAGACCAGTGCAGGGTTTTGAACTGGCGACCTCAGTGTTCCCAGGTCGACGCTTTATCCACTGCGCCACCACAGGTCAGGCTAAGCCAATCAGCCTTTGAACGATGTCTGCTCTCATCAATTCCCAGGAGCAGGTGAATGTGCTAGCTAGCCTTCTTGATTCATGGCTTGATAGACACCCTATGTTTATATTAATGCTAGATGAATTACACAGAATCATAAGACTGTCATAAGAAAGGTTAGCAACTCTTATTTTGAATTAAGAATGAGATCTTTTTTTTTTTTACAATAGATATCTTAATGCAGATCTCTCTTAAGGCTGACTAATGTTTTTGTGGGTCTTTATAGCTTAAAAAAACAAAGGTTGGGACTTGCCATTTGTGCTAAACTTAGTCTATGCTGGTTCAGCATATGTTGATTAGGGAAGGGATGTATTACGGGGGGTAGGGAGGAGCAATATAAATAGTTCTGTACTTAATGGGCAAAATGGATATAATTGAGGTGCTCCTTATGGAACCCAGGTATGAAAACCATTCCTTCCTGAAACTACCACATCTTGTAGTTAGTTCTGGAATCCTTATTGGTTCAGTGAGTTTAATTGTAATGTAGGAAATGATAAGCAAAACTTATACTTTTGCTTTTCGCTTTTAGATTCTCAAGATAGAGGGCCTATCTAGTTCACTTGTTCTGCCTTCTGGTATCATAAGTAATTTCCCTTGGGGTATTTCTTGGCCCAACTTATGCTTAATATTTTTAGTTGATGCCCATTCTGTCATTAGGTTGTTTGCAGAAGAATATGGCCTATGCAAATAATCCGACTTTACATTCTTTATACAGACCTATACAGGTGTATCCGTAATATGTCATGGAGGTGAAGCCATCACAGAGAGTTGTGGTTGACAAAGGTTGGGCTTCTTCTGACTTCAAGACCTCTCTCCACCACAGGCTCACAACTGAAGATTCTAATTAGAGAATCCATTAAAAATAACTTGACCTAGTCTGGGACTTAATTCATATATGTGATGCTTTTCTGAAAGTGATTAATATTAGTCAGTGCATGCACAGGACCAGTCGTCTTGTTCTAATAAGTTCTTAAACTAACAGGGTAATTCAAAATTGGAACTAAGATGTCATTTCACTGCTGTATTCCTATGAATAAATTAAACTTTAAGCTTTATTTAAAGCTTCAATGTATTATATTTAACTTTTAATTTTTTTAAAGAAAGTGTAGAATCTGGGCCTATTTCTAGAAGTGTTTTGCTTAGTAGCTATCCTTTTGTGGAAACAGTAGTTTTTAAACACTTGGTTTATTTAAATTACTCCTTTTTTTTTCTTTTAAAAGAATCAAGAAAGGTTGAAAAGAGTTGCAGGGAAGTTTACTGGATTAGTCGTTCAGTTCCTTATGGATCATTCACATGTACCAATGCCAGGGAACATTTAAGTGATTAAAGTGTTCTGAATGAACTTGTCATTTCAGGGTACTCTTTGAATGAATGTCTTTATTATATTGAAGGTATCCAACTGGTACTCTGTAGGCTTGCTTCCAGACATTTATTAATTCATAAATGTCCCTGGGTAACTCGTGTGTCGAACTAAAGCCCATGATATATTAATATTTGCTTAAAGGAATCTTTGTGGCTCTTAAAAGACACACAGAAATTTTACAGTCAGTATTGTTTATAAAATTTAGGGTGGTCACATTTAAATAATAGATTTAAGAATGAGATGACTAATATTACAACTTTTATTGTTAATCAACCTTAAATACTGAAAAAATAGATTCTTAAAAAGTCTCTCATATTGAAAACCCAGGTTTTTACACATATAGCAGTCTCAGTCTCATATACAAAAAAATCTAAACTTCTAGCATTGTTTGCCAGCACTAGCACGCTCTGTATCCTTTTATGTAAGAGATTTCTTGAGAGAGAATAGATTTGTTGTGTTGTACTGATTATTTGAAATTTAAGTTCCAATTTTCCTTAGCCAATGAACATAAAATGCTTGCTCCTAAATTAGTGATTGCTGCAGAAAATGAAAAGAAATCATGGGGCTATTAACACATATGGGAATAGTGCTTTTCTAGCCTTTGGTTCCTAACATAGCTTAGTGAAAATAAAATATTCAGCTAAGGTAGGGTAGGGGGGTGAGTTTTGAAGCTATTTTCTTTTCTTTTTTTTAAATCCCCTAATTTTTTTTAATTTTATTTTTATTTTATTCATTTTAGAGAGGAGACACACAGAGAGAGAGAGAGAGAGAGAGAGAGAGAGAGAGAGAGAAAGAGAGAAAGGGGGGAGGAGCTGGAAGCATCAACTCCCATATGTGCCTTGACCAGACCAGTGCCGGGTTTTGAACTGGCGACCTCAGTGTACCCAGGTGGATGCTTTATCCACTGTGCCACCACAGGTCAGGCTTTTTATTTTTCTTGAAGCTATTTTCTTATTAAACTATTTCCTTTCCCCCCTCCTTTACTTTCATCTGCCTCTATGGCCCCATCTCCCAGTGTGTTAACTTAAAACTTCATCTTCAAGATCTTCCTAGTGCTAAATTATGGGTGCAGAGAAGTATACACTCTTTCTCTGCATAATAGTAAGTGAAAAAAAGGAGGAAATTAGAGCATATTCACCAACAGATTTCAAAGGTTAAAATGCCCTTCTTGTACTAGGGTTTGGTGTGACCGTCAGGGCCTGTAATGGAGACTGTACTTCATATATTCCCTGAGAATACTTCTAGGCCAGTGCTAGAGAAAGATCTTTATTTTCTTTATTTTTTTTTATTACAGAATATTTATTGACTTCCCACCTTATGGTGGACACTAAGCTAGGTCCTGGGGTCTTGCCCACAAGAATAAAGTGTTGAGGGAGAGGCAGACATTTGTTAAAGACTCACTGAAATGTCTCTGTCGACCCAATGGGATGAAAGGTATGCCGTGCATGATAGTGTGCAACAGGTGTTAGGAGGTAGACGGGAAGCCTGCCACTGGTGACTGGGCAAAGGTGACAGAGAAGAAGGACCAGGCAAATCCCCAAGGGGCGAGGAGGGTGCGGCAAGACTGGTGGCTGGAAAAGTGGACTGTCACACACAAAAAAGCCAGAAGATACAGGGGCCTGAGGGTCTCTTTTCGGCTGGGCAAATGGTACAGATTTTCCCAACTCAGACTTTTCTCATAAGATGGGAACATCCAGATCTGGACAACACTGCCCAGTATGCATACAATAGCTGCTGAATATTAAATTCTTATTGAAATAGGACACCTGAGTAAGACACTGAAGCAGCAGTCAAGGGATGCCTAGCACATTCGGAGACAATTCCTGAATGTCAAGAAAAGCATATTGTACACAGAGAGAAGAGACAGGTAGTTTAACAGCTCCTCCCCTTCATGGGAAGCAACATAAAAGGACAAGAGTTGTTAAAAGTGAGGGTGAGGCATCTGATGACAGAAAACATGAGAAAATCAAGGCCATGATATTATGAATGATCCATAAATGGTCACCATTATTGTCAAGAGTGATAATAACATTGATTTTATGAAAATGGGCAGTGCTTTTCTCCCATTAAATATATGTCTGTCTCTGTATCCATACATATTTGAGGACAAATTAAACTTTGATAAAAGAGGGTAGAGTTGCCAGATTTAGTTCATGAAAATATAAGATGCACACATTTGAATTTGAAGTAAACCAAGAATAATTGTTAGTTTATATTTGTCCCAAATACCCTGCAATAGATTTTCCTCTGAGAACTCCCCCATATTTTAAACCAATGCATACACAATATTCACATTTATATATATTTATTCTCAGCTTATTCCTGCCACATGTAGCTTTAGAATCTTAATGTTCTCAACAGTCTGGAGCCTCTGGCGAGTGTGCAGGAACATGATGACGGAGCCGTATCCTGGGGAGCCAGCTGATTTATAGCTGAACCTTCTCGCTCTTGGCTTCTGTCTCTGTAATGTTAACATTCCAAGACTGGAGCTTTTGCTGACTGTGGTGCCCTTTGGAACACTGAAATAAAGAGCTACCTTTGCTCTAATCACATAATGATTGTTCATCTACCTTCTTGAAACTGATCTGTGGTCCCAAAGCCTTTTACCAGTTTCAGAAGACAGCTGCTTCCTTTTCCTAGGAAGCTCTTTCAGGGAAGCATGAGAACCCCTATAGCTCTGCCATACTGATTAAATAGCTCAGTGAGTGTAGACACCACTACATGGAAAAGGAATGACATGTGAAGATAAAGCTTAGAAGGTAACATGCACCCATGAAAACAATTGTTGCTTTGGGTGGCAGGATTTTAAAATGTTCCCATTATTGATGATGATGTTGATGAATTAAAAAATTAAATCTGACTAGGATATATAGAAGCAGCTATAATATGCATCACTATTTGTTCTTCTAAAGAGGAAAGCAGAAATTTAAAAACTGGGCTTTTAATGTGAGGGTTAATGTCAGATGAAACATGTTTTGTGAACCATGTAGTACTCATATCCCTACAATTCAAAGACAACATATTATTAGAATTAGTGAATGCCCTAACGTGAGTTTTTTTTTTTTTTTGACAGAGACAGAGAGAGAGTCAGAGAGAGGGACAGACAGACAAGAAGGGAGAGAGATGAGAAGCATCAATTTTTTGTTGCAGCACCGTAGTTGTTCATTGATTGCTTTCTCATATGTGCTTTGATTGGGGGGGCTACAGCGGAGCAAGTGAGCCCTTGCTAAAGCTAGTGACTTTCGGCTCAAGCCAGTGACCATGAGGTCATGTCTGTGATCCTATGCTCAAGCCAGTGACCCTGTGCTCAAGCTGGATGAGCCCGTACTCAAATTGGTAACCTCGGGGTTTCAAACCTGGGTCCTCTGTGTCCCAGACCGATGCTCTATCCACTGTGCCACTGCCTGGTCAGGCAGTAATTTTCTTTTACTTTAAATGTTAGGATATTTCGAATAAAGTTTGTAGACCGTCAGAGCTGGCAAGTGGTGTTAGATTAACTGGGCTCTTATTTCACGGTTGAGGATTAAAGAAAGAGAAATGATTTCTCTAGGGTACCTGGCTAAGTAGAACCTGGTATAGGATCCAGATACCTAGGTAAACTCCCAGTGTTCTTCCTACTTTACTTGGCTACATTGGGTTTGAAGTTTCCACCATGGACCTCAAGTCTGTGTCGCTGAAAATTTTATACATGGAGCTGGTTAGTTATTTAGCATATTATACATATAGGAGGTTATAATCCAAAGGAATTACATGATGTATTAGTTCCCTGGGGTGGCTGTAGCAAGTTGACACAAACTTGTTAAATTACCATATTTTCCCATGTGTAAGACACACACTTTATCAAAAAATTTGGGGTCTAAAAACTGGGTGCATCTTATACAGTGGTTGTGGCATTTCAAACGCCATGGAACTGAGGACAAGGCAATATATAAAGACATTGATTCATTGTCAGACACAGATGTGGACAGGCTTATGGATGGGAGTTTTGATAGTGATGAAGAGTTGTATGAATTTTATGATGAATAAAACTGGAGTTCAATAACTTTATGTAATACATTATTTTTTTCAAATTTCGGTCCCCAAAATTAAGGTGCATCTTATACATGGAGAAATATGGTAAAACAACATAATTTTTTCAAATCTCTGGAAGCCAGAAGTCTAAAATTGAGGTGTAAGCAGGGTGACACTACATCCAGAGACTCTGGTGAGACTTGTCCCTTGCCTCTTCCATCTTCTGGTGGCTGCTGGCCCTCTTTGACTTGTGTGCATTACTCCAATCTCTGCGTCTATCTTCATATTGTCTTCTGTAAGTATGTCCTATCCCCTTTGCCTTTCTCTTATGAGCATACTTGTGATGGCATTTATGGCCCACCAGTATAATCTGGGTTATCTCATTTTAAAAGATTTAATTTAGTCATATCTGCAAAATCTATTATATAAGGTGATAGTCACAGGTTCCAGGAGACTTATGTCTTTGGTGGTGGTGGTGGTGGTGTGGTGGTGGTGGTGGGAGTGGTCACATTCAGCTTACTACACACAGTTAGGAAATGAAGTTTTTTTTTTTTTAATATATATTTTATTATTATTAATTCTAATGGGGTGACATCAATAAATCAGGGTACATATGTACAATGAAAACATCTCCAGGTTATCTTATCATTCAATTGTGTTGCATACCCATCACCAAAAGTCAAATTGTCCTCTGTCACCTTCAATCTGGTTTTCCCTGCGTCCCTCCCCTCCTCCCTATCCCACTCTTCCCTCCCTCCCCCCATCCCATAACCACCACTCTCTTGTCCATGTCTCATACCCTCACTTTCATGTCCCACCTATGTATGTAATCGTGCTGTTCTCAGTTTTTCTTTTTTTCTGATTTACTTATTTCACTCCGTATAATGTTATCAAGGTACATCCATTTTGTTATAAATGATCCGATGTCATCGTTTCTTATGGCTGAGTAGTATTCCATAGTATATATGTACCATAGCTTTTTAATCCACTCGTCTTCTGACGGACACTTGGGCTGGTTCCAGATCTTCGCTATTTTGAACAATGCTGCCACGAACATGGGGGCGCATTTCTTCTTTTCGAACAGTGCTATGGTGTTCTTAAGGTATATTCCTAAAAGTGGGATAGCTGGGTCAAAAGGCAGTTCGATTTTTAATTTTCTGAGGAATCTCCAAACTGTTTTCCACAGTGGCTGTACCAGTCTGCATTCCCACCAGCAGTGCAGAAGGGTTCCCTTTTCTCCACATCCTCGCCAGCACTTATTCTGTGTTGTTTTGCTGCTAAGTGCCATTCTGACTGGTGTGAGGTGATATCTCATTGTGGTTTTAATTTGCATTTCTCTAATGATTAGTGATGTTGAGCATTTTTTCATATGCCTATTGGCCATCTGTATGTCCTCTTTGGAGAAATTTCTATTCATTTCTTTTGCCCATTTTTTGATTGGGTTGTTTGTCTTCCTGGTGTTGAGTTTTATAAGTTCTTTATAAATTTTAGTTATTAACCCCTTATCAGATGTGCTGTCGAATGTGTTCTCCCATTGTGTGGTTTGTCTTTTTATTCTGTTCCTATTGTCTTTAGCTGTGCAAAAACTTTTTAGTTTGATATAGTCCCATTTGTTTATCTTGCCTTTTATTTCAGTTGCCCATGAAGATAAATCGGCAAATATACCGCTGCTACAGATGTCAGAGAGCTTGCTGCCTATGTTTTCTTCTAAGATGCTTATGGTTTCATGGCTTACATTTAAGTCTTTTATCCATTTTGAGTTTGTTTTTGTGAATGGTGTAAGTTGATGGTCTAGTTTCATTTTTTTGCAGGTAGATGTCCAATTTTCCCAACACCATTTGTTAAAGAGGCTGTCTTTACTCCATTGTATGTTCTTTCCTCCTTTGTCAAATATCAGTTGTCCATAAAGCTGTGGGTTTATTTCTGGGTTCTCTGTTCTGTTCCATTGATCTATGTGCCTGTTCTTATGCCAGTACCAGGCTGTCTTGAGTATAATGGCCTTGTAGTAAACCTTGATATCAGGAAGAGTGATACCTCCTGCTTTATTTTTTCTTTTTAAGATTGCTGAGGCTATTCGTGTTCTTTTTTGGTTCCATATAAATTTTTAGAATATGTGTTCTATATCTCTGAAGTATGTCATTGGTATTTTAATTGGTATTGCATTGAATTTATAAATTTCTTTGGGTAATATAGACATTTTAATGATGTTTATTCTTCCTAGCCATGAGCATGGTATGTGCTTCCACTTGTTTGTATCTTTCTTGATTTCTTTTATCAATATTCTATAATTTTCCGAGTACAAGTCCTTAACCTCCTTGGTTAAATTTACTCCTAGGTACTTTATTTTTTTGGCTGCAATAGTGAAGGGGATTGTTTCCTTAATTTCTTTTGCTGATATTTCATTGTTGGTGTATAGAAATGCCTCTGATTTCTGAGTATTAATTTTATATCCTTCCACCTTGCTGAAATCATTTATAAGGTACAGTAGTTTTTTGACTGAGACTTTAGGGTTTTCTATATACAATATGATATCATCTGCAAATAATGACAGTTTTACTTCTTCTTTTCCAATTTGTATGCCTTTTATTTCTTTTCTTGTCTGATTGCTGTAGCTAGGACTTCCAGAACTATGTTGAATAAGAGTGGTGAAAGTGGGCAACCCTGCCTGGTTCCTGATCTTAAGGGGATTGCTTTTAATCTTTGTCCATTTAGTATGATGTTTGCTGTCGGTTTATCGTAGATGGCCTTTATCATGTTAAGGAATGATCCCTGTATTCCCACTTTACTGAGAGTTTTGATCATGAATGGGTGCTGAATTTTATCAAATGCCTTTTCTGCATCTATTGAAATTATCATGTGATTTTTGTCCTTCCTTTTGTTTATGTGATGAATCACATTGATTGATTTGCGAATATTGAACCAGCCTTGCCTCTCCAGAATAAATCCCACTTGATTGTAGTGTATGATTTTTTTCATATATTGCTGGATCTGGTTGGCTAATATTTTGTTGAGAATTTTAGCGTCTTAATTCATCAGGGATATAGGCCTATAATTTTCTTTCTTTGTGTTGTCTTTGCCCGGTTTTGGGATCAGAATTATGCTCGCCTCATAAAAGGAGTTTGGAAGTCTTCCTTCCTCTTGAATTTTTTGAAATAGCTTGAGGAGAATAGAAGTTAGTTCTTCTTTGAATTTTTTATAGAATTCACTTGTGAAGCCATCAGGCCCAGGACTTTTCTTTTTTGGGAGTTTTTTGATAACTGTTTCGATCTCATTTGCTGTAATTGGTCTGTTTAGGTGTTCTGATTCTTCCAGATTGATTTTTGGAAGGTTATATGATTCAAGAAATTTGTCCATTTCACCAAGATTGTCTAATTTTCTGGCATATAGTTATTCATAGTATTTTCTTACAATGCTTTGTATTTCTGTTGTGTCAGTTGTTATTTCTCCACTGTCCTTTCTAATTTTATTTATTTGAGTCCTCTCTATTTTTTTTTTGGTGAGTCTAGTTAAAGGTTCATCAATCTTGTTTACCTTTTCAAAGAACCAGCTTCTTGTTTCATTGATCCTCTGTATTTTTTTCTTAGCCTCTATGTCATTTATTTCTGCTCTGACCTTTATTATTTCCTTTCTTCTACTTGTCTTGGGTTTTATTTGTTGTTTTTTTTCTAGTTCTTTTAGATGCAGGGTCAGGTTGCTTATTTGAGCTTTTTCTAGCTTCTTATGATATGCCTGTAGTGCAATAAACTTCCCTTTCAGAACTGCTTTTGCTGTGTCCCATAAATTTTGAGTTGATGTATGCTCATTATCATTTGTTTCTAGAAACTTTTTTATTTCTTCTTTGATCTCATTGTTAATCCATTCATTATTTAATAACAAGCTATTTAGTTTCCAAGTGTTTGAGTATTTTTCAGTTTTTCTTTTGTGGTTAATTTCTAGTTTCATGGCATTGTGATCAGAGAAAATGCTTGATATGATTTCAATCTTCTTAAATTTATTGAGACCATTTTTGTGTCCTAACATGTGGTCTATCCTAGAAAACGTACCATGAGCACTTGAGAAGAATGTATATTCTACTGCTTTAGGGTGAAAAGTTCTGAAGATATCTATTAAATCAAGTTGATCTAGTGTATCCTTTAAGTCTGCTGTTTCTTTATTAATTTTCTTTCTTGAGGATCTATCCAGTGTTGTTAGAGGGGTATTGAAATCCCCTACTATGATAGTATTGCTGTTAATCTCGCCCTTTATATCCATTAAAGTCTGTTTTATGTATGTCGGGGCTCCTATATTTGGTGCATAGATATTTACAATAGTTATATCTTCCTGTTGAATTGTTCCCTTTATCATTATGTAGTGTCCTCTTTTATCTCTTACTACAGCCTTTGTTTTAAAGTCCATTTTGTCTGATATAAGTATTGCTACCCCTGCTTTTTTTTCATTTCCATTTGCATGAAATATTTTTTTCCATCTTTTTACCTTCATTCTATGAGCATCTTTTGTTTCAAGGTGTGTCTCTTGTAGACAGCATATGTATGGGTCCTGTTTCTTTATCCATGCAGCTACCCTATGTCTTTTGATTGGATCATTTAATCCATTTACATTTAAGGTTATTATTGATATGTAGTTGTTTATTGCCATTTTATTCTTTAAAGCTGTATTCTTCTTTTGCTCTATTCATTCCTCCCTTTAAACTGTTCACAAGAGGCCCCTTAGTATCTCTTGCAGAATTGGTTTGGTTTTTATGAATTCCTTGAGGCTTTCTTTTTCTGGGAAGCTCTTTATTTCTCCTTCCATTTTAAACGTTAGCCTTGCTGGATAAAGTAGTCTTGGTTGTAGGTTCTTGTTCTTCATTACTTTGATTATTTCTTGCCATTCCCTTCTGGCCTCAAGTGTTTCTGTTGAGAAGTCCGATGTCATCCTTATAGGGGCTCCTTTGTAGGTGATAGTCTTTTTTTCTCTAGCAGCTTTTAAAATTTTTTCTTTATCCATTAGCTTTGGTATTTTAACTATGATGTGTCTTGGTGTAGATTTTTTTTGGGTTTCTCCTTCATGGAGTTCTGTGTGCTTCTTGAACGTGTGGAGTGTTTCCCAGCCTTAATTTAGGGAAGTTTTCTGCTATAATTTGATTGAACAAAGTTTCCATTTCCTGTCCTCTCTCCTCTTCTTCAGGCACCCCTAAGATGCGAATGTTGTTTCTCTTCATGTTGTCACAAAGCTCCCTTAGAGTTTCCTCACATTTTTTAAGTCTCTTTTCCTTTTTCTTCTCTGCTTCTGTGCCTTTGTTTATTGTGTCCTCTAACTCGCTTATTCGATCCTCAGCATCATCCATCCTGCTTTTAATTCCTTCCATTGTGGTCTTCAGTTCTGATACTGTATTTGTCATTTCTGTCTGATTCTTTTTTATTATTTCAATTTCATTTTTTATACTTGTTATCTCTTTATTTAGGTGTTCATAATGACTATCCATTGTTGCTCTAATTTCTTTGAACATCCTAATTATCATTATTCTAAATTCTGCTTCTGGTAATTTGGTTATATCTGGTTCATTCAGGTCCATCTCTGGGGATTTCTCTTGATTCATTTGGTTTGCATTCCTCTGCCTGCCCATTTTTTCTGTGTATAAGGAAGTTGTGGGCACTGGAGTCCAGTAGGTGTTGCCTTTGTGTTCTCTAGGTGTGGTCTATCTGCAGGCCCCCCACCCCCTCTGCTGGTGCCTAGGGTGGTTGGGTATGAGCGTTGCCAGCGCCGGCCCACTGTGGCTTTTGCTATGATTTCTGCCTCTCCTCCGTGGGAGGGGCTGTGACTGAAGCCACAAGATTAGCACCAAGGGTAGAGGTGAGCACCTTTGCTCAGCTGCGGACCCAGCCTATTTCCGGACTTCCGCCCAGAATCAGCAGTTGGAGCCTGCTCGCTACAGTTCTGCGGGTTAGGCGGGGCTTTTGATGTGCTCTCAGCTGTAAGCTTTTGCCTGTCAGGAGCTTTAGCCCCGCCCTCGAGGCCAGGGCCCTTCTGCGCAGGGTCGGAAACCAAGGTTTATTGGGGCGGGCGTGTTTGCTCGCTTCCGCTCAGCTGCGTACTTCTGCTCGTCCCGGACTCTACCCCGCCCCCGCGTTCGGAGCCCGCTCATGCACGTATGAATGCTATCCGGGGTTTCTCCGGCCGGATGGGGATAGTAGCGTGGGCTCAGCTGCGAGCCTCCACTTGTCTTGGGGTCCACCCCGTTCCCGCGCTCGGAGCCCGTTCGCGCACGTATACTGGCCAACCGCGGTTTCTCCGGCCCCGGCAGGAGGGGACTGGTAGCGTCACCTCAGCCACGAGCCCCTGCCCGTCCCTGGTCCTAGCCCGGTCCCCGCGGGCAGGGCCGGCTTGCGCAGGGCCTGCCCGTTCCTGGCCTCCCGCTTTGTCCCTGTAAGTGGGATTAAAGGCGGGCCCGCAGCTTCCGGACCGCTTTCGCGGTCCCCTCTGACCTTCTGGGCTAGACCGATCTCCCACCGGCTTGGCCTCTGCCCATGCTGACAGAACCACCTTTCAGCGTCCTGCCGCCCCAAAACCTTAAGCAGCCCTCAGCAGAGTAGGAAGGGACCTAATACTCCACACTGTAGGCCTGGGAGCTCCCTCACTTGTTTCACAGCTCAATACTGTCCAAACGCCTCTTTTAGGCTCTAGGACTGGAGGCTGGGGCTTGGTTCCTGGGACCCAGGTCCCTCCCTCTCCGCCAAACTCTCCTCCTGCCCCGCGGGTCTCTCCGGGCTGCCGTTTGCTCCGGGGAGCTGGGCAGCCCTCTTCGCGTTTTCGCTATTCCTACCAGTCTCAATGTGGCTTCTTCTGTGTTCCTTGGTTGAAGAGTCCACTTAGTTTTGTTCAAAGTTGGTTTATCCAGGTGATGGTTCTTAAAATTGAGTTGTAATCCACTTTGGTTCTGGGAGTTGGAAGTTGGTACATCCGCCTACTCCGTCGCCATCTTGCTCCCTCCGAAATGAAGTTTTTTTAAAACCTAGAAATTTAACCAAAAATTGTTTTGTTGCCTTAATTTGTCTGTATCCTCTTCTGATAACCTACTACTTAGTTATAAGTACTTCTGAAAATCAAGAACCCATACAGAACAGATGGAATTACTAGTTTCAACAGTAACAACTAACATACATGTGT
This sequence comes from Rhynchonycteris naso, assembly GCA_037038555.1. NCBI lineage: Eukaryota > Metazoa > Chordata > Mammalia > Chiroptera > Emballonuridae > Rhynchonycteris > Rhynchonycteris naso. The sequence goes on along the minus strand of CM072997.1, from coordinate 36,118,568 downwards.
GTAATTCAATACATACATGAAAAAATATCAACTTTATAGTATTATATAGGCAAAAAGGACCCCACTGATGTGAAATTTCACTGAAATGATGCGAAGAAAGATGCTAATTAAATGTCACTGTTTCTAATAACAAAGGAAACCTTTGTATTAGTGGATTGTTAACTCTTTATTTTATGAGTCAGTTATGCTGATTTCATAAAAAAAAGCCTGAAGAAATATGTTTGGCACCTGTATGTATGAAATATCTGTAGAACTGTTTTCATCAGGCAGTTGGTTTAAGTTCAGATTCCACTTCTCATCCTCCACAACTATTGGTATTTCCTAACTTATGTATAAGTTACTCTGTGACGATCTCCAAAGTGATATAAAGTGACTTATCATGAAACACATGTGATTAGAAATAAAATTTCAAGTGAGTATAGAGGGAAAGGAAAACAACTATGCCTTCCAAATGTAGGCTAATTAGTCATTGAAAATTAGTATTATGGAATGCTAAGGTCTCTGGTTTGAAACCCTGGGCTTGCCCAGTCAAGGCACATATGGAGAGTTGATGCTTCTTGCTCCCCCCACTTCTCTCTCTCTCCTTTCCAAAATGAATAAAGTCTAAAAAAAGTCAGGAGAATGAAAGAAGAATGAGTACTAATACTAATAATGAGTACTTACTTCTAAGCTTCCTGGAAGCCAAGGCAGAGGGCTCTCCAATAGCATTCTGTAACGCTCCTATTTAGTGTTTATTGCTGCCCCCGCAATGCCCCCCCCCCCCGTCCCATCCCAAGCTGTGCTGTTTTAGAAATCTTAGTGACCACCTCTAGTCTTAGTTATTATCTCCAGAAACAAAGTTAATTCTGACTTACACTTGCTTGAACTTTTCCAATTTTTACATACAATGTTACATTCACTTGAGTAAATTTGGGACCTGGTTTTAGATTTTATACCACAATACTGAAATCAGTCTGCAGTAGTAAGTGCTCTGACTAACTAGGACTGCCATCATCATCATCCTTTACCTGTGAGCATTTTATTAAAATTGGTACTTTTTCTTCAAAGTCATTCTTTGTTTCTAGCTGAATCTCATTAACTGACTCAAGGCACCTTTTGAGTAAATCTTCTTGCCTGAAGACTCTGTGTCTTTGTAGCAGGTTTGTACATGTCACACTGGCGGTGCTATGCTGTTCTCTTCAACCATTGCCTAACAGAAAATCTATTGATTTTCACTAAGAAAATCTGAGAAAGCATTCCATAGGTGGTCTGAACTTCAGGCAAATATGGGCAGTGATTAGACCAATTATAAATAAATAGATAAGGAAGCTGTGAGAATGTGCAGGAGGTGAATCATTATTAAGTACCAGTAAACCAGCACAGTTGGGGAATTAGACATCTATGTGGACTTTTTCTATCATTTTATGTAGCCAAACCAAATTAAAACAATATTTTATGTGTGCATTAAACTTTTTTTCTTAAATTGAATACTATGGGGATTTGGCATAATACATTACTAATTTTCAGCCCAAATAGTTCACATCTCTTTTGAGATCTTAAAGTTATTTGTGGCCAGTTCAACATGTGAGATTATAAAGCAGTGAACCTTGCTTTCTTTGTGGCCACAGATTTTGTCCCTAATTCTTCCGGTCTGGTTCAACTTTTGTACCTCTGCTCTCAGGATGAATTAGGCAAAAGAATGTTGATGGATCATCACTTCTAGGAAAGCACCTCAAAGCATATTCCATATGGACAACTGGTCAATAAAGTAACCTTTTTATTTCATAGGAAGCAGTACAGTCTAAAATAATGAACTGGTGGTCTACCTATAAGGACATACTCTGCTTTAATTATTCTCTGTATATTTTAGGTAGAAAAGTTTGGGTGTGAAAGAAAAATCTATTTTAAAGGAATGGAAATTCTTAGAGCTCTTAACTATTATTTATTAGTTAAGAGCTCAGCTCTGGCTCAAGAGTGACATTGTTAATCCATTTGTTATTTAATAACATGCTATTTAGTTTCCAAGTGTTTGAGTATTTTTCAGTTTTTCTTTTGTGGTTAATTTCTAGTTTCATGGCATTGTGATCAGAGAAAATGCTTGATATGATTTCAATCTTCTTAAATTTATTGAGACCACTTTTGTGTCCTTACATATGGTCTATCCTAGAGAATGTACCATGAGCTCTTGAAAAGAATGTATATTCTATTGCTTTAGGGTGAAAAGTTCTGAAGATATCTATTAAATTGAGTTGATCTAGTGTATGTATTCTTTAAGTCTGCTGTTTCTTTATTAATTTTATTTCTTGAGGATCTATCCAGTGATGTTAGTGGGGTATTAAAATCCCCTACTATTATAGTATAGATGTAAGCCAAATAAACTTTGTTTTCTGATCTTTCAAGTGATTATTTAAATTGTGAAGAATTTGTGAAAAGTTATGCTCTATGAAATGTTTTCTTTTGCTAAGTAGCTTCTATTTCCCATTCTTGTAAAAATATATCTTCTAATGACATTTCTACTTGCTTTTGCAGTCTTATTAAACTTCTCTTTGTTCCCCTAAAATGAATGATATGATAGGTAAGTAGATAAAGAGATGAATTTATATGTATTTATATATGTATATAGATATATAGAGACAGAGACACAAAAACAGTATGATGCCCAAAAATCTCCCTGAAGTTTTAGATTTAATAAAATAAAAGGAAAATCATTATACATCTTGTCACCTTTTTTTTTCTGCCCTCTTTCTAGTGGACTGGGAATAGAGAGGTTTCTTCATTTTATTTTCTTATGAACCTCTGAGCTTGTAAGTGCCAAGGGTAAAGCAGACAGTAAGTTCTGAAATAAGACAAAATGACTCAGTGACTATACCAGAGAAAGCCATAAAAATAAGTTTACTGGCTATAGCTATACACAGTTGTACAAGGTTCAAAAATCTTTGTAAGAAAAAAAGTTTCTGTAATAAACAGAAATGATGATATCAAAAAGAAAGCAATTTGCACAGGTAGACCACCTGTGTACAAGGACTATAAAACAAGTGTCACATTTATAGCTGGTATTAAGTGAATTATTTGCAAAAGGTTAATCTATTCATACATTTGAACTGAGTCATGGATCTTTTATTTAAAATGAATTAGGCACTTGGGGAAATGCAAGAATTGTTTTGCATGCATTATAGTTGCTATCACATACTCTGTATTAAAAAAAACCCAATACCATTTATTATTCAGCACAAAGCATCACACATGATAGTAAATATTAACTAGAAAAATAACAGAAGAAGCCAATATCTGTGAAAGCTTATCATATGTCAGCCATTGTGCTAATCACTGCTTTACACAAATTAGTACATTTAATTCTAATGAAAACTCATTAAATTTTGGTTCTTTCATTGTGTCTGTTTTATAGATGACTAAACTGATCATTGGAAAAGTAACCTGACCAAAGGCACTCAGATGGTAAATGGTGACAAGATGTATAATGATTTTCCTTTTATTTTATTAAATCTAAAACTTCAGGGAGATTTTTGGGCATCATACTGTTTTTGTGTCTCTGTCTCTATATATCTATATACATATATAAATACATATAAATTCATCTCTTAATCTATTTACCTATCATATCATTCATTTTAGGGGAACAAAGAGAAGTTTAATAAGACTGCAAAAGCAAGTAGAAAATGTCATTAGAAGATATATTTTTACAAGAATGGGAAATAGTAGCTACTTAGCAAAAGAAAACATTTCATAGAGCATAACTTTTCACAAATTCTTCACAATTTAAATAATCACTTGAAAGATCAGAAAACAAAGTTTATTTGGCTTACATCTAGTAAATCTTGTTGTTTATGGTAAGCAATCAATTATTAGCTATTAAGCTAATGAATGACTAATTAAGGATAATAGCGACTGTGTTTTGTAGCATGGTGATGATTTATTCATTCAGGAAAATTATTGAACAGATGAAATACTGTTTTAAACACTGGAAATATAAATGATGAATAAAACAGTCTGTAGTCGAATGGGGGAGACAGACAGTTCCAAGTTAATGAATAAAGAAAGATATAATTCCATATATGATTTGGGTTGTGTAAGACAGTGAGCACATTGTCTCTAATGAATAAAGTCGTTGCAGTCTGTTTCAAGTCTTGGAGTCAGAATTTTGAGTACCCATCTGAAACCACTTTTTATGGGAAAAGAGTTACTCTCAGAAGGATACATTAAAAGACACCACACACACACACACACACACACACACACACACACACACACACACACACACACACACGGTAAACTTATTTTATAACTTTACCAGACATATTTCCAAGATGACAGTGGATTGAATGTGATGGAAAACATTTATTTGAAATGTACAATGACTCTGATATGTAGACTAAAATATTTTTTTGCTTTCAAAATTGATACTATGCCCTGTAAAATAGCCACATGAATGCCTGGCTCAGCGGGGAGTCAGATGCTGTTGATGAGGGACAGATGAGTGGATCCAGTCGGTAGCTGCACATTTGAAGTTCTGACTGATCAATAGAGTCTTTCACTTCCATGGTCAAGGTGATAACAGCCAATGAATAGGAGAGTAGTCTGGAAAAAAGTAAAAGATCTGCACGCTAATGTCACTTGTGCTGTTCACAAGAAGCAAATGGGTTTTGCGTGAGAATATTGTTTTTCCCCGAACTTGAAAGCATTAAGCATTTGCTCAGCCTGGAGCTTTCTTTCATACTCCCTGCCTTAAGCCCCATATGACTGTCTCCCTTCTAAGAAAACCTTTTCTAAATTGCACCAGTCGATGCCACTGTGAGCACCAGCAATTGTGCCCTAATGAAAATGGTCTGGGGTCATCTGTAGCTCAGCATTCAAACCCCAGCTGTGACTCTTTCAAGCTGTGTGACTTTAGCAAGTTATTTAACTTCCTTGATTGACAGTGTCCTTGACTCTGACACAGGAGAGTGAAACCTCCCTGGCATGGTTGTGTGAAGACGAACGAGATGGCCAGCTAAGGGTTCTGGTATGGTGTCTGGCACCTAGTTGGTTCTGCTTGATACTTAAGGCTGAACTCTGAAAGCACTTGAGGTTACAAAGCTCAGTGTCAGGTACTTTTCATGTGGCTTCATCTGTAAGTCTCCTTTTTCCCACAGTGAAGTGGAATCTTGAAAGTAGGAAACATATTTCATGCTCTTTTCTACCTTTCATTGCCCCTAGCAGAGTACACAGTACCAAATCAGCACTTAATAAATGTTTATATTCATTTATACTGTCTTTTGAAAAGTTTCTTAACATTAGGGTTCATGACAGCAGGCTAGAGGTGCTTTCTCACACTGTGCATCCACAGGATTTGGTCAAGGGGTGGAGATGGGGGAGGAAGGTGGCACCATATGAAATCAACTCTTAAAATCATGATGGTGAAAAGAAAAATAAACCGTGTCCTATTGTTTGATAATCTCTACACATAGCCAACATTGCATAACAATTTTATTATGATTAAAACCACAATGAAATGTGTGATGCCCATTTAGCATGTTCCAAAACACAATGGCAATTCACCTTCATAAAGAACAATAGTCTTGGGGCCAAGACCTTGGAATCTGGCCAATTTTAAACATCTGCTTCCTCCTGAGACAGCCTGGAATTATCTCACAGGACTTAGACTTACAACTGAGTTGGGAGCAGAGGGCCTGGTTTAAATTATAATATCTTAGAAGACCCTGGTTGACTGAGTGTGGAGAGTGGCAGGACCCTTGTCCCACTAATTTACAAAAGCTGTATTCTGTCCCACGATAGAGTGTTTCCAGGCTCTCTGTCAACACCGCAGTTACCTATCATAATAAAAAAATTGAGAGAAATCTTCCACAGAGTAGGCCCTTGATTCTTATTAAATGAATTAAAGGAGGGGAAAAACATGTTTTCTTTGTATATCTCTATGTAAACCTAAGATTTACAAGCTGATTTTGGGCATTTTTCTAACACAGTATAAAGATTTGGACAGACCCATGTTGTGATGATATTCGGCTTGTTGATTTCTCAGCTCTATCAAAATCTGCTTTAGGCATTAGAGACAGGTAATAGTATTCTTCTCTTTAATGCTTTAGGAATAACATAGTTGTCCAAAATGCGAAACTTGATTCTGCAAAATTATAATCCAAAACAGATTTTTAAGTACGTTTAAATGTATTCCCTGAACAACACTGGTCAAACATTCATTCCTTCAACGGTAAACAATTATTTAAGTGCGCACTATTTATTATTCTAGGTTGTATAGAGATTTCAAAGATAAATAAATTTCTATCTTTTACACTTAAGACAAATCAATTATTTATTAAATAGACATTATAATTTCATATTTTAAAGCAATTAATGGTTTAAAATTACTACACTGAGTGGTAAAATATTTTTATACTAAAATTTCATGATGGCTCATAAAGGAAACTCCCAGTCTCATTGGTAGTTATATTTCCCATTGCAGACTATTACTTAATTTGTTTTTTCGTGTGTGTTTGAATATAATTTTTTCAGTTTTGACATAACCTAAAGGAAAACACTGGACTTTCAGACTTTTGCATATAATTTGATTAGAACTACCAAGATACAATTCCCCCATGGGGACTTTTCCTGGGTGGCCAGGGAAAACTCCTATATAAACATTAATAACCCAGATAAATGGGTGTTTGGGGGGTAGAAATGATCACTTATGACTCTTTTGAAAATCTGAATAATGATAGATTATAATTTTAAAATAGTTATTAATAATCTTGACTTGAGGTAGTAAACACAAAATGCAATATACAGATGATGTAATGTAGACTTGTGTACCTGAAACCTGTATAATTTTATTAGCCAATATCACCCCAATAAATTCAATAGAAAATTAAAAAGAAAAGAAAAATAAAAACTTGTTTAGGTGACTTTCCTAGAGCCACTGGACCAGATTTTGTTCAAATTGAAAATAGAGATTATCATATTTGTGATTGGGTCATTTGTTGTCTCTCTATGGGTTTGGTTTATAAGGCTAGTATCAAAACCTTTTTAAAGAAAAGATTACTGAGCACTGTGTCTGAGTTCTTGGTAGAGGTCATCGGGTGGGTGGGTGGTGTACATACTGCTTTCATAGACTCATGAAGTATTTGTCACAGTGTACTCTTGGGAACAAAATATATTCCTGGGAACTGAGTTCCATGGTCCAACAGATGTGAAAAATTCTGGCTTACACAACTTTTTTTTTTTTTTTTTTTTTTTTTTTACTGCAGGATTCCTGAGAACCTTTAATAACAATATACTGGTCCTGGCCAGTTGGCTCAGTGGTAGAGCATCTGCCCACTGTGTGGAAGTCCTTAGTTCGATTCCTGGCCAGGGCACACAGGAGAAGCGCCCATTGGCTTCTCTGTCCTTCCCCCCTCCTTCTTCTCTATCTCTCTCTTCCCCTCCCACAGCCAATGCTCCATAGGAGCAAAGTTGGCCCGGGTGCTGAGGATGGCTCCATGGCCTCCACCTCAGGCACTAGAATGGCTCTGGCTGCAACGGAGCAACGCCCCAGATGGGCAGAGCATCGCCCCCTGGTGAGCATGCTGGGTGGGTCCCGGTCAAGTGCATGTGGGATTCTGACTGTCTCCCCACTTCTAACTTCAGAAAAATACAAAATAATAAAAAAATAAAAATAAAAATAACAATATACTTACACATGACTCTCAAGACAGATATACAATGCTGATTTCATAGACTCTTTTTTTTCTGGAGCCCGTTTTTCATGGAGCACATTTTAGAAAAGTTGGGTATAGTAGTTAATCTTTTTATAGTTATAAATGTTTTAGACAGTGTTGGAGGGAGAGAGGGAATCAGTTGAAGAAGGTAGTTTTCATTTCTATGTCTAAGGGGGTGAACTAAATACTGGTGTTAGTGACTTGCCCCTCATAGATTGAAGGCAGATCCTCAGATTGTGCATTGGTATCATTGCATATTTAACAATTTGAAGATATAAAAATATCTGGAAGGAATTTAGTAAGTTCTTTAAAAAAATCAGTTGCTATGTGTAATGCAGACTTTTTCTAACCTCATGAAGACTTTTTTTTTAAGAGTAAAAAAGGTGTTATGTCATGTTTGATTTCAGTAGGAATGTGATTGGGATGACCACTGGCCTTCCGCTTGCTGTGTAAAACTTTAGGTGAATGTACAGATATCAGATGCTGGTTCCTTTGTTTCAAACACCTTGCAATCAAAACCTGTGAAGAGGATATTTCCTGTTTTCAACGTAGTAGATTGAACGAATTATTTTTATGCTTCACACAATTCTTTTTTCCATTCTTCTTCCCATTCCCTAATTATTTTTCCTTGACTAGCTGAAACTAGTTATTCTTCATGTCACACTGGAAGAGAGAGGTCATAGTCATTTTTGTACACAAATCTTCTGTACCTCACATCACTGTTGACCTTTTTTTATTCAGGGATAAGGGTATTAATTATCTGCTTCCTCACCAAATTCCTTAACTTTTGATGTTCAGGGTTGATATAAAACTTGAAGTTTCATGGAATTATTTTCTTTGATTGAGGTGACTTCTAACATGGCTTCTATCTGGCCTCTTCATATGAATTGTTTCATCTTGGAACTTCCTTTTTCTTTTCACAGAACACATATTTTAAGTCTGTTTAACAAGGAAGAGATTTCAAGCAAATGTATAGTAATGATTTTCAAGCATATGAAATTGGATACAGTTGGATTCAGGTTAATAAATAAATGAACTAATAAACAAATGACAATTCTTGACTTGGTATCTTTACAGCATGTCAATGAAGGTATAACTAGATTTATTAAGTTATTCACAGCATAGTCATACATTTTAGCTGGTGTTTGAATTCTCTTTCATGCCGAGACTAAAAGTTATTCATCTTCCTTAAAGACTTTCTGTCTTTAGGAAGGTGATCGTTCCTGGCTGACTTTTCTGCTGGTTCTCACAATGTAATTATTTTTGGCATGCCCCATTGGTTCTTTTACTTCATTGTATAGGTCCAACGTTAGAAAGTCAGATTGATTTTTCTCTGTCTTATCAAGTTCAGAAAATGTAATTGTTTTAGAGCAGTGGTTCTTAACTTGGGTTCTATCGAACCCTAGGGGTTTGATGAGTTGGTCTCAGGGGTTCGGAGAAGCCTCTGCCGTGGAGGCCAGAATAAAGTAATACCGTAATTTGTTGTGAGTTCATGCACTTTGTTGGTTTTGTTCTTTGAGCAAGGTGATGTTCATGCACGGCTCATTTTGTGCACCAGTAAAAGAACATATACCTATGTCTTGAATTTGGAAAAAAAAATCGTATTTTATTTATCACTAAAGAAGGGTTCAGTGAATGTGCTTATGAAACTGGTGGGTTTGGTACCTCAAAAAAGGTTAAGAACCACTGTTTTAGAGTGTAAAGATTTTCACTAGAAAATCTTTATTAGAAAAAAGCTTCATTAGAAATTATTATTTTTTTGTGTGAGGATGAGAATTTCATTCTGTGAGGATGAAATGCTTCAGTGGCAGGCATTTTTGTTATTGTTATCATCGTACCTTGAGGAACAGCCAGAACACAGGAAAAGCACTATTTTAGACAAGTGATAGAGGGATATACCATTGGGCCAATGGCTATGCTTGGCAGCACCAGATGGAGTTTGGGGACCCTCTGCCATGGACAGGCTGAAGGAAGCCCTCTGCAGCCAGTGCTGGATGGCTGGTCATACTCCCAGTTACGTCCCTTTCTGTCTTGCTTTTGTTGAACTTGGGGGTGGAAAACACTGCCTGGTAATGGTGCTGTCACCTCACTCTGTCCTCCAAAGTTTTGAGTCCCAGAATGACTAAATTAAGAGGCCTTCCCCAAATTAGAGGAAGGAAGGTGCAAGAAGTTTAGGAGGCAGAGAAAGTGGTAATGAAGTTTTTAATAGCCTTCCCCTCTTTGTATGGGACAAAATGGTTATTAAATGTATATGTACAAATGAAAGATGTTAGCTATAATATGATGATAATAGCAATAGTAGATATCATTTATTGGGTGCTCACTATGTGCCCGACACAGTGTAACTGCTTTAATTCATTATTGCAGTTAATTTCTTTAACTGCACTATGAGGTAAGTGCGTTGTTACTGTTACCATAAAAAATAACAGTTTAGTGGAGCAACTGAGCCAAGTTTACGCAGTGCCCCACAGAATCCCAAACCAAGCTTTTCCTACTCTGTTTTCTCGGCTTTGACCCAGGAGGCGTGGTCGGTAACTAACTGCATATGGACTAGTGACTGTTGACCCAGGAGGCATGGTGGGTAACTAACTGCATATGGATTAGTGACTGTTGTAACAGAGAATATGGACTTCCCATGTTCAGAACATGGGTCTGCCAAAGATGTCCTGTTTTGCTCCATTTTACATTTTATTCAAAGATTCAAAATGGGTGAGCTTAATTAAAATATCAGTCTCTTCAGAAGGCAGGTATTTAGTTTAAAGCAATATTTTTAGTATTATGGTTGGTTGTTTTAAAAATATGGTATCTACTTTATTTGGAAATATCAGCAACATTAAAGAAAGGGGTTAAGGTTTTATATAAGGATTACTTAGCATTACTTGACCTGTTCTTACACATCACTTTTGACTTTTTATTTCCAATGTATTCAGATCTTTTATTATTTATTTATATATTTATTTTTGTGTTTTTAAAATTTTATTCAGACAATTCTAACGGGGTGACATTAATCAATTAAAGTACATTGATTCAGAGAAAACATCTCTGAATTGCCACTTTGGACTTTTTACTATTGTTGTTCTTTGCTTTTAAATTTAATTTTATTTTAATTTTTTGGGTTTACATAGATTCTAGTGTCCCCCCGAATACCTCCCCCCTTCACCCATGCTCCCTACCATATCCCCCTTGCCCTACTTCCCACAATGCCCTCTCCCCGGTTGTGCTTTTCTGCTCTCATCCCATCCTATCATCCCCTTTCCCTCTGTCTGCTTTCCTTCTGGACCCTTTGATCCCGCCTCTGTCTCTATTTCGTTATTCAGTTCATATTGTTCGTTGGATTCCCCAAATGAGTGAGGTCATATGGTATTTTTCTTTCTCTAATTGGCTTATTTCACTTAACATCATGGTTTCTAGGTCTAGGTCCATCCATGTTGTCACATAAGGTAAGATTTCCTTTTCCATGGCCCCATAGTATTCCATTGTGTATATGTACTACTGCTTTTTTATTCACTCATCCACTGACGGACACTGGAGCTGTTTCCAGATCTTGGCTATTGTAAGCAATGCTGCCATATACACGGGGGTGCTTTTCTCCTTTTCAATCATTGATGTGGTGTTCTTGAAATATATTTCTAAAAGTGGGATGGCTGGGTCAAAAGGCAGTTTCATTTTTAATTTTTTGAGGAATCTCCATACTGTTTTCCACAGTGGCTGCACCAGTCTGCATTCCCACCAGCAGTGCAGGAGGGTTCCCTTTTCTCCACATCCTCGCCAGCACTTATTCTGTGTTGTTTTGCTGATGAGCGCCATTCTGACTGGTGTGAGGTGATATCTCACTGTGGTTTTAATTTGCATTTCTCTAATGATTAGTGATGTTGAGCATTTTTTCATATGCCTATTGGCCATCTGTATGTCCTCTTTCGAGAAGAGTCTATTCATTTCTTTTGCCCATTTTTTGATTTGATTGTTTATCTTCCTGATGTTGAGTTTTACAAGTTCTTTATATATTTTGGTTATTAACCCCTTATCATACATATTGTCAAATAAGTTCTCCCATTTTGTGGTTTGCCTTTTTATTTTGTTCATATTGTCTTTAGTTGTGCAAAAGTTTTAATAGTTTGATAGAGTCCCACTTGTTTATTCTGTCCTTTATTTCCCTTGCCTGTGTAGATAAACCAGCAAATATATTGCTGCGAGTGATGTCGGAGAGCTTGCTGCCTATGTTTTCCTCTAGGATGCTTATGGTTTCACGACTTACATTTAAGTGTTTTATCCATTTTGAGTTTATTTTTGTGAATGGTGTAAGTTGGTAGTCTAGTTTCATTTTTTTACAGGTAGCTGTCCAATTTTCCCAACACCATTTGATAAAGAGACTCTTTATTCCATTGTATACTATTACCTCCTTTGTCAAGTATCAATTGTCCATAAAGGTGCGGGTTTATTTCTGGGTTCTCTGTTTTGTACCATTGATATATATGCCTGTTCTTATGCCAGCACCAAGCTGTTTTGAGTACTATGGCCTTGTAGTATAACTTGATATTAGGAAGTGTGATACTATCCACTTCATTCTTGTTTTTCAAGATTGCTGAGGCTATCCATGTTCTTTTTCATTCCATATGAATTTTTGGAATATGTGTTCTATATCTTTAAAGTATGTCATTGGTATTTTAATAGGAATTGCATTGAATTTATAAATTGCTTTCAGTAATATGGACGTTTTAATGATGATTATTCTTTCTAAACATGAACACGGTATATGCTTTCACTTGTTTGTATCTTCCTTGATTTCTTTTGTCAATGTTTTATAATTTTCTGAGTACAAATCTTTAACCTCCTTGGTTAAATTTATTCCTAGGTACTTTATTTTTTTTGTTGAAATAGTGAAAGGGTTTGTTGTTTTAATTTCTCTTTCAGACAGATGGTTGTTGGTGTATAAAAATGCCTCTGATTTCTGAGTATTCATTTTATATCCTGCCACCTTGCTGAATTCATTTATCAGGTCCAGTAGTTTTTTGACTGCAACTTTAGGGTTTTCTATGTATAATATCATATCATCTGCAAATAATGATAGTTTTAGTTCTTTCTTTAACTTGGATGCCTTTTATTTCTTCTTCTTCTCTGAATTTTATGGCTAGGACTTCCAGGCTATGTTGAATAAGAATGGTGAAAGGGAGCACCCTTGCCTTGTTCCTAATCTTAAGAGGATTGCTTTTAATTTTTGCCCATTGATTATGATGTTGGCTATGGGTCTATCATAGATGGCCTTTATCATGTTGAGGTATGTTCCCTGTATTCCCACTTTGTGGAGAGTTTTGATCATAAATGGCTGCTGGATTTTATCAAATGCTTTTTCTGCATATATTGAAATTATCATGTGGTTTTTGTCCTTCCTTTTGTTAATGTGATGAACCACATTGATTGATTTGTGAATGTTGTACCAGCCTTGCTTCCCCAGAATAAATTCCACTTGAATATGATGAATGATATTTTTTATGTAACTGCTGTATCTGGTTTGTTTATATTTTGTTGAGAATATTAGCATCTAAATTTATCAGGGATATTGACCTATAGTTTTCTATGTTTGTGTTGTCTTTTCCTGGTTTCGGAATCAGAATTATGTTTGCCTCATAAAAGGAGCTTGAAAGTTTTCCCTCCTCTTGTATTTTTTGAAATAGCTTGAGAAGGATAGGAGTTAGTTCTTCTTTGAATGTTTGGTAGAATTTCCCTGTGAAGCCATCAGGCCCAGGACTTTTCTTTGTTGAGAGTTCTTTGATAACTGTTTTGATCTCATTTGTTGTAATCAGTCTATTTAGGTTTTCTGATTCTTCCAGATTGATTTTTGAAAGATTATATTTTTCAAGGAATTTGTCCGTTTCACTTAGGTTGTCTAATTTTTGGGTATAGAGTTCTTCATAGTATTTTATTACAATCCTTTGTATATCTGCTGTGCCAGTTGTTACTTCTCCACTCTCATTTCTAATTTTATTTATTTGAGTCCTCTCTCTTTTTTTATTGGTGAGTCTGGCTAAGAATTCATCGATCTTGTCTCTTTTCAAGAAACCAGTTCTTGGTTTCATTGATCCTCTGTATTGTTTTTTTAGTTTCTATGTCATTTATTTTTACTCTGATCTTTATTATTTCCTTCCTTTTACTTCCTCAGGGCTTTACTTGCTGTTCTTTTTCTAGTTCTTTTAGATGCAGGGTTAAGTTGTTTATTTGAGTTTTTTTCTAGCTTCTTAAGGTATGCCGGTAGTGTTATGTAGTTTCCTCTCAGGACTGCTTTTGCTGTGTCTCATTTGAGTTGTTGTATGCTCATTTTCACTTGTTTCAAGGAAATTTTTGATTTCTTCCTTGATCTCATTGTCGATCCATTCATTATTTAATAACATGCTGTTTAGTTTCCAAGTGTTTGAGTGTTTTTCAGTTTTTCTATTGTAGTTAATTTCTAGTTTCATGCCATTGTGGTCAGAGAAGATGCTTGATGTGATTTCAGTCTTCTTAAATATGTTGAAACTTGTTTTATGCCCTAATATGTGGTTTATCCTAGAGAATGTACCATGAGCACTTGAAAAGAATGTGTATTTTGCTGCTTTAGGGTAAAAGGTTCTGAAGATATCTATTAAATCCAGTTGATCTAGTGTGTCCCTTAATTCTGCTGTTTCTCTGTTAACTTTCTTTCTTGAGGATCTATCCAGTGATGTTAGTGGGGTATTGAAATCCCCTACTATTATAGTATTGGTGTTGATCTAGCCCTTTATGTCCATCAAAGTCTGCTTTATATATTTAGGCGTTTCTATGTTAGGTGCATCGATATTTATAATGGTTATATCTTCCTGTTGAATTGCTCCCTTTATCATTATGAAGTGACCTTCTTTATCTGATACTGTGGTTTTTCTTTAAAAGTCTATTTTGTCAGATTTAAGTATTGCTACCCCAGCTTTCTTTTTCATTTCCATTTGCCTGAAATATTTCTTTTCCATTCTTTTACTTTAAGTTTATGTGTATCTTTTGTTTTGAGGTGGTTCTCTTGTAGACAGCATATGTACGGGTCCTATTTTCTTGTCCATTAAGCCAACCTATGTCTTTTGATCAGAGCATTCAATCCATTTACATGTAAAGTTATTACTGATATGTAGTTGTTTACTGCCAGTTTTTTTCTTCAATCTACATTCCTCTTTTACTAGATTCCCCTCCCCCCCCCCACATACATTGTTCTATCTACAGGAGGCCCCTTAACATTTCTTGCAGCATTGGTTTGGTTGTGATGAATTCCTTGAGGTTTTTTTTTTTTTTTTTTCTGGGAAGCTTTTTAATTCTCCTTCAATTTTAAATGATAACCTTGCTGGATAAAGAAGTCTTGGTTGTAGGTTCTTGTTCTGCATTACTGTGAATATTTCTTGCCATTCCCTTCTGGCCTCAAGTGTTTTCATTGAAAAGTCAGATGTCATCCAAGGGGGTTTCTTTGTTGGTGATTGAATGTTTTTCTCTTACAGCTTTTAGTATTCTTACTTTATCTCTTAGCTTTAGTATTTTGATTATGATATATCTTGGTGTGGGTCTCTTTATGTTCTTTTTTAATGGTTTTTTTTCTGCTTCTTGAACCTGTGTGACTCTTTTTCCTACATCAATTTAGGGAAATTTTCAGCTATAATTTCTTTAATCAGGCTCTCTATCCCTTGTTCTTTCTCTTCTCCTTCAGGAACCCCTATTATGCAGATATTGTTCCTCTCCATGTTGTCATATAGCTGCCTTAATGTTTCCTCAGACTTTTTGATCCTCTTTTCTTTTTGCTGTTCTGTGTCCGTGCTTTCACTTATCTTTTCTTCTAGGTCGCTGATTCAATTCTCTGCTTCATCCAGCCTGCCACTGTATGTGCCTGCCCTGGACCTCCCTGGTTGTGCCTGGCTTAGATCAGTGGGGGTCACTGCCTATGACTGGCTCTTATCAATCTTTTTGGAGCTACAGGTGATCCAAATCTTGTGACTTTCTGCTGGGCCATTGTAAATATCAGCTGGCTAATTATTGTCTACTCTTGGCCTGGGGGAAGTTCCTTTAAAAGTTCAAGTTCCCCTGAGACCCACTTTCTGCTGCCTCTTATTGCTGGCTACTTATTAGGCTTGGTACTGTAATTCAGTGATTAGGTATGGTATTGGATATGGCTTGCCCCTTAGCCTCAGATGTCTTTTTATCCAGACTTTTTATTTATTTTATTTCTTTTTCTTTTTCAGCACTCAGAAGGGAGTGGTCTCAGGGGTCCAGTGGGTGTGGCCTCTGTGCTCCCTATGTGTAGTCTCTCTACAGTACACCCCTCCCCTACCACTGTTGCCATCTTGGGCATTTGGACATGGGTGCTGCCAGTGCCGCTTGCCTAGGTGGCTGCCCTGGCTTCCTCCACCCCTAGTGGGGCCAAGTTCGCTGGTTCCGACCGCCCCTGAGGTTGCCCTGGCCCCAGCTACCACAAAAGGTGGGCTCACACTGCTTTTGGGATTGCGTGTGAGCTTGGACAGCCACAACACCCCTCCACATCTTCAGCCTCTGTGGGCAGGGTCATGCACACTCGTTTGGACCACTTCCCCTGTCACCCGGGTCTCAGTTGCCGCCAGGGGCCGGCCCATGCCGCTGACGTGATTTGCGCAAGATTGGACCTCTGCAGCAGCTGCCACGGCCTTCGCACTGGCAGCCCCGGCTCCTGACTCCAGGGGGTGCCCCCCTCTCGGACTGCATCCGAGGCCCGGGGTAGGCTTGTACACTCGCTCTGACCTTTCCATCGCTGCCGTGGCTCCCGCATCTGTGGGCAGGCGGGGCACATGCCCACTCGGACTGCGCCCACTCGGACTGCCTTTGCAGTTGACGGACTCGCCATGGGTGGGTTTGCATAGCTGCTATGGCTTTCCAGCCGGCTGCGCAAGCTCGCTCTGACTGCCATGGCTCCTGCACCGTTCCCCCCTCCTCCCACCGGATTGCCCACCCCCCCAGCGAGCAGTCAGCAGTGTGGTAGGGGTGCTGTAGCTCAGCCTTTAGCACTCATTACCTGTGTTTCTAATGTGCTGCCTGCCTCTAAGTGCCTCTTCGTTCTGACTGGATCAGGAGAGCTTCTGGTTGGCGGGGTAATTTTTTTCCTTTGCTGGAGTTGCTGCTCTGAAGAAAAATGTTCACTTTAGATTTGGGGAGTGATTCATCCCAGGGGTTAGTGTATCCATCTGTCAAATTGTCTCCCCCTGTGCCTCCGAGACCACACTCTCCCCTGGCAACTCCAGTCTTCCCAGCACTCCCCACTCCCAGAGCCCTGGGTAGGTGGCTATGAGCAAGGCTCTCTGTGCAGTCCCTTTAATACGGAGCCTGGGTCTGAGAGTTCTGTCTCCTGTCAAACAGTACCTAGGCTCCGTTCTCAGCCAAATACGGTCAGTTCGCCCCTTCCAGGCTCTAGTCAGGGACTCTTGTTCTGGGGCTGAGGACCCACAACTTATCAGCCAATCCTCCCCACC
The DNA here is from genome assembly GCA_037038555.1 of Rhynchonycteris naso. Classification (NCBI taxonomy): domain Eukaryota; kingdom Metazoa; phylum Chordata; class Mammalia; order Chiroptera; family Emballonuridae; genus Rhynchonycteris; species Rhynchonycteris naso. The sequence goes on along the minus strand of CM072997.1, from coordinate 36,101,401 downwards.
ACGAGAGTCCCTCTGGGCCGCCGTTCACTCCTGGGAGCGGGATAGCCCTTTCCACATCTCCTCTTTTCCTACCAGTCACAGTGTGGGTTCTTTGGTGGTCCTTGGCTATAGAATCCTCTTAGTTTAGTCCAAAATTGGTCTTTCAAGATGACTGTTCTCAAAATTAAGTTATAATCCACTTTGGTCCTGAGATGTGGGAGTTGGAACATCTGCCTACTCTGTGGCCATCTTGTCTCACCTTGTTATAGGTATTCTTATGTGTCTTGTTTCCCTATTAAATTGGAAGCTTTTGAGGTTTTTTTTTTATTTTCATAGGCTCAAATAAATATTTGTGTTATGAATGACTGAAAATTTACTTGTTACTATTTAACTTGTGCTTTCAGTGTGGTGGGTGATAATTAGAAACTGATGATAATTATTGTTTCAAAATAATTTGAGAGCACAAATCACATAACACTGTTATGTAAGGATAGCACCTACAGACAAGTTATCTTTTATTCTCTGGGCATGTAGAAGGAGTCTATAATTTAGTGGACGTGAAGCTTATTTCTGCATGTGTATTCAGGGAGACATAAAATATTGATTCTCCTCCTTGGAATAAAAGAAAATTAATGACTAAAATGTCTTTGTAATCTCTGTGACAGCTTTATCACATATGTCTCCAAAAAACTAATCATTTTCTAAGAAAAAATCTGTCTGTGTGCTAACAGACTATGAAAACCTATCAGTTTCTTTTCTTTTTGATTAAACCAAAAGCCAAAAGAAGTCAGTCTTTAAGTATTTGGACTTTTTTTGGGGGGGATATGGCTGTATTAGGCAAACACACTAGCATTAATATTTCTAAAGCAGGCTCAAAATAAGTGAGATTTTTAAAAAACCAAACATCTTCTAATCCCTATTTTAATTGTGATTTTAATTAAAGTTTCTGTGTGTCATTGGTGACAGCGAGCTGCCTCAGAAAGACAAAGTAAGACTATATCTACCTTTGCCTTTTATCAAGGGGAAGGGAAAGGCAGATTCATTTGCCATTGCATTAAAATAATAATTTGCTAAGCATCAAGTGAAATGCATCATTAGCTGACTAACATATTTTTCTTTGGATTATTGCATCTTCTAGTCTAACTTAGGGGTGGATTTCCTGGTTTGTGGGCTTAAGCTAGTATATACAACACTCTTCTAACACAGGCTATTTTTGGAAATAAGGGAATCTGGAAATCAAAATCACTTTTTTTTTTAGTATTTTTGACTTGAAATTCTATTTATTCAGATTACTACAGGACTGTGAGATCAAATAAGAATATACTTGAAAGAGCTTTGTAAAATATTACTTATCATCTTAATTATTATTAGCTAGACAACAAAGTAAAATGCCTGTGTTTATTCAACCCTTTTGAATCACATTGCTCTTTTAGGAAATTGGGAATTTTCTTTGGTGTGTCTGTTTATTTGTTTATTAAATTTAGGAATTAAATTTAATGGGATGAGATTGGTCCATAAGAACACATAATTTCAAGTGTACATCTCCATGGCACATGAACTATTGATTGCGTTGTGTGCCTATCACCCAAAGTCAAACCATTTTCCATCACCATGTATTTGGCCCCCTTTATTCCCCTCCTCTCACCCTTCTCCCTTTGCTAACCACTTCACTTTTGTCTATGCCTATGAGTCTCAGTTTTATATCATACATATGAATGAAATCATATAATTCTTAGCTTTTGTGTGTGTGTGTGTGACAGAGACAGAGAGAGACAGAGAGAGGGACAGATAGGGACGACAGACAGGAAAGGAGAGAGATAAGAAGCATCAATTCTTTGTTGCGGCACCTTAGTTGTTTATTGATTGCTCTCTCATATATGCCTTGTCCAGGGAGCTACAGCAGACTGAGTGACCCCTTGCTGAAGCCAGCGACCTTGGGCTCAAGCTGGTGAGCCTTACTTAAACCAAATGAGTCCGTGCTTAAGCTGGTGATGTCGGGGTTTCTAACCTGGGTCCTCTGCTTTCTAGTCCGATGCTCTATCCACTGCACCACCGCCTGGTCAGGCTTAGCTTTTTCTGATTGACATATTTCACTTAGCATAATGTTCTCAAGGTCCATCTATGTTGTCGCAAATGGCACTGTGTCATCATTTCTTATGTCTGAGTAGTATTCCATTTTATATATGTGCCACATCTTCTTCATCCAATCCTCTGTCAATGGTCACTTTGTTTCCATGTCTTGGCCACCATGACTAATACTGTGATGAACATGGGGGTCCATGTGTCTTTGCAGACAAATGTTTTCAAATTTTTTTGGTAGGTTCCCAGTAGAGAGAGGGGTTGCTGGCTCATATGGTAACTCTATAATTTTTTGAGGAACTGCCATACTGTTTTATACAGTGGCTGTACCCATTTCACCAGCAGTAAATGAGGGTTCTTTTCTCTCTTCAACCTCTTCAACACTTGTTATTACCTGTCTTGTTGATAACAGCCAATCTAACAGGTATGAGGTAGTATCTCACTGTAGTTTTGATTTGCATTTCCTAATAGCTAGTGAAGATGAGAATCTTTTCATATATCTGTTTGCTGTTTTTATGTCTTAAGTGTGTCTGTTTAGAAGCTGAGAACTGACCTGGATGTTTACTGCTCAGGGAACTCTAGCTTGCATGTTCTAACCTTAACAAAATCAAATCCATACAAGGGCAGCAGGCAGCAGGTAAAGAGCAGTATAACCATTTCTCTCAGCTTTTGGGCCAGGTTGAAAATATGTTTTATTGTAGAATAGGTAAAATTTGATTCTTATTAATGTGCACAAAAGAATAATTTTAATGATGAAGATGGATCTACAGTCTGCACCTTGAAGATAAACTGCAATCAGGAAGCATTGGAAACTATTCAGCACACTTAGCGCACCCACAGATACCAGGAGCGATATTAGTATTTTCCTAAGGCCTTATCTTAATTAAAGCCCATCCTCTGAAACAACTTTGCTGAATGCAGGTTTTCCCCATAAAGGCTCTCATTTCCTACTGCATTGTCCAAAGAATTGCTTTTTCTCTGGAGGGAACCCAGACAGAGGGGCCTGGAACTAACTGGCCTCAAGAATGCTCCATCTGGTAGAACTGTGAAGATGAAGATTTGGAGATATCAGGTATTCTTCAGTGCAACATATTTTTACTAATGGTGTTTTCTTATAGGAGCCAGTACAATGTGAGCCCTTAAGGACAGCGTCTTAGCTGTTGGATTCCCATCATGCGTATTCACGCCTCCCATATTCATAGCATACATGTAGTTGATTGAGGTCCTTGTATGCCCAAATTGCCAAAGCCTGCAGCTCTTTATCCAGCTTTATCCTGTTTACCTTTTGCAGCATTGGGTTTCACCATTTCCCCTCCTGGTTGGAACTCTCTCCACTTTTCTGATTCTCCTTTTACACGACTCCTTTCTACTTATTTTTTCTCTGGGTCCCAGTTCCACCCCCTCAAGTTGATGATTTTCTGTGATTATGGCCCAGTCTTTAGCTTTATTTATTTATTTCTTTTGGTCTGGCTGACTGTTCATTAGAATCACCTAGAAGCTACCTGCTATGAGTTAAATTACAGACTTAATGTCTGTAACTTAACTTCAGTGCATATTCTAATGCACTGAATACTTCAGTAGGTACCGCACCTTTATACTGCAGTGCATATTTCTATAAAACATTCTCTTATATAACTACAACACAATGATCATAATCAGGAGATTAACATTAGTAATATTATTGTCAAACCTATAGATTTCATTCAAATTTTGTGAATTGTTCCACTAATGTTCTTTATTGCAAAGGGGGAGACAAGAAAACAACTTTTGTTGTTTAGAAATTCATTCAGTATCACAAGTTGCTCTCATTTTTGTGGCCTTTTAATTTAGAGAAGTTCTTCAATACTTTTTTTGTTTTTCATGACCTTGACATTTTTGCAGTGTACAGGCCAGTTATTTTGGGTTTGTCTGATGTTTCCTAATGATTAGATTGAAATGATATATTTTTGGCAAGAATACCACAGAAATGATGTTGTGCCCTTTTTAATGACTCCTATCAGGGACACATGATATCTGTTTGTGCCATTACTTGTGGTCACTTTTTAATGTGCTCTCTGCAATATTTTTGCAGTGTAAATTTAGTCTTCCTCTTCTAATTAATAACTATCTTGAGATACTTTGAAGCTATGAAAATAAATAGATCTTATGAATAATGAGGGTCAAATTTGACATTGTTGAAGGAGATTATACATATAGAAAGGTAAAAACCTAGAATAAACTTATATAGTGTTAGATCAAGATTGGAGATAACAGTTTGAACACATGGTTTATATATATATATATATATATATATATATATATATATATATATATATAGAGAGAGAGAGAGAGAGAGAGAGAGAGAGAGAGAGAGGTATCTATCTACCTATTCATCTATTTGTCCATTCATCCTCTTAGCTCTGTCTTCTGAGAGGATAAAGAAGCAATGATAACTTGATAGCAATGAGCACAATTAGTATCATATCTTTTTTTCCCAAATACCATGCTCTAATTAAAATTAACCAAATCTTTTTCCTTTCTGTGGCAGGAAAAGAACAATATTGCTGCAACAGCTTATTTCCCAGAAAGTAAGGAAGTGAGCAAAGAATGATAGAGACATACATGCCCAAGGGACACAAGAAATCACTTGAAGGGATAATTGTTACTAGCCAAGCAGATAGAATAAGATATGAATCTATGAGTCCATATTTATATAAATAAGGAAAGAAAAAAAGAAAGAAAAGAAAAATAAGGAAAAGAAAGAAAGAAGGAATAGAGAAAGAGAGAGAGAGAGAGAGAGAGAGAGGGAGAGAGAGAGAGAGAAAGAGAAAGAAGAAAGAAAAAAAATAAAGAAGGAAAAGTTAATCCTAAAGTAGAATTCTAACAAATAAATGTAAAAGAAATGATTGAATGAAAATTACCATTTATCAGCTAGTATAGTAATGGTTGTTTAAGATAATCATCATCAAATGGTTCTTCCCACTTTTGGTAATGTTGGACCTGACACCTTCCTTCTCCATTTAATCCATGGCTTTCAGTTTATATTTCGGCCAATCTGCCCTTATGCTAGCCTTTACTTGGCCCATCCTGCTGTATCTGAGACCAGTAAATACCCTGCTTTCCCTCTATTGGATTAATATCTTATGCTATCTGTTCAGATTCTTCAGGCTTCCCAAGAGAACATTTAGCTTATTTTATATTAGTCTATGTCAAGATGAAAGCTAGAGAAATTCCCAGGAAGCACCTTTTCTTGTCAGCTAACATGAGTGCATTTTCAAACACACTACTAGTAAAATTCAGATAGGTAAAGGAGGCTATTACAGCTCTCTGTCTGGGAGCAAATACAAGGAAGTCTGTTGGGGGCAAATAAAACTTTTGGGACTTCTTCTATGTCCTATTGGTAGTCAATTTCTTTTTTCCAAGCTTTTGGTCATGCACAGGTCTTAGTTGTTGCTATTGTTATTACTGTACTCTATTTTGTTTTGTTATAATTTTTGCATTTTTCCCCACTTGGTTCATAATTCAAAAAAACTTGAGATGAGTGAGTATTAGCTGCTACATAAAACATTGCTAGTGTATTATAATAAAATATTTTTAAGGCTAAATACTGCTGTACACAGAGATACTTAAGTAAACTCTTATTCATAAACAACCAACTAAGCAAAAAACAATTTATACAGTTTGCTTTATGACTTGTTATAAAGTCCCACTTTCACTACCTTGCAAACATTTCTTCAAAGCAGACAGGGCAACCTTGAGAGAATAAATTCTGTTGCCCTTATCACAATAATCAGACAACCCCAGATCTTCTAACACCAATAAATGTGTACAGGGCCATTTAGAGATCAAACCTCAGGTCTATTTCCGTGGGGAGAGCCTCTCCAGATCTTTATATTCTGTCCACATTAGAGTAGAGAGTGTCGCTAAAATATTTTCCTACTTCACATATTCTTGACTATTTGTAATTTTACTTCTGAGAGTCCATTTCTAGATTCTTCAAATTAATTAGTAAGCCTCTAGTTTCACCAGTTAAAATACATGGTTAACATGTATTAGATTGATGACCAAAGTCTTAGCTTTTACTATGAATAACAGAACTACTTATATTGTAATAAAAATGTAGTTTATGGAAGTACTTACAGTGGTTCCTTCTGGAGTATTACCTTTCTGGTAAGATAGGGGCTGAATGTAAATCTTGTTTAGGGCAACCTGCTACCCCAGAGTTAAAACTTGAATAAACTAGCATGCACACAATATCACAGTGTTCATACTGATATTTTAAAAAGTAAATTACACAAGTTGTAATGGAATTGGGAGAAGAGGAGATGACCTAAACACCAGGATATACCTAAGAACCCCAATTCCAAGAGGTTCTTTTATTATTATTATTATTATTATTATTATTAAGCGAGAGCAGAGGAGGCAGATAAACAGACTCCCTCATGCACCCCCCCTCTTGGGGGGATGCTCTGCTGACTTAGGGCCATTTCTTTGTTGCTCGGCAACCAAGCTATTTTTTTAGTTCCTGAGGTGGAGGCTACACGGAACCATCCTCAGCACCTGTGGTCAACTTGCTCAAACAAATTGAATCATGGCTGTAGGAGGGGAAGAGAGAGAGAGAAAAAGAGAGAAGGGGGAAGGGGTGGAAAAGCAGATGGTTGCTTCTCTTGTGAGCCCTGACCATGAATCAAACTCAGGATATTCACACATGGGCCAACACTCTACCACTGAGCCAACTGGACAAGGCCAAGAGATTCTTGATGAAAACAAAGTCATTGATCAAATGCATTGGAAAAATACTACATTCTCTAAGGCCATCTTGGAAATAAAACTGCACATTATCTATTTAGAGGCCAATGTCCTGCAATAAAACTACCTTCTTAGTTTTGATTGATGCTGAATTCCTAAACTTAGTTGACCATAGAGTCTTTTTTTTCACTGTACCCTTGAAATTAGTTTTCCTTGGGACATAGGTAAGAAAGCACTGCTTTAGAGATGATAGGAAAAGCCTTTTTAATCCACAACCACTTAATTTACTCCCATCCAAAATCTTTAGATTGTCTCCTCTATAATATACTCTCCTATCACTTGAGTTATATACCTACAAAGAGTAAATTGAGTTTTTTTTTCCAAAACCTGTTTATTTTATTTCGACTTGTGATTAAAATTACATAATTAAATATTACACACTCCTATGATTTGTGAGTATGAATACAGTTATTGTTTCTTTGAAAAATAAATTTAATTCTTTGAAACTACAGAGTGAAAGAGAATTACTGAAAGTGTGGTTAAAGTAGGTGAGAGCTGGGCAACTGATAAAGATTTAGGAAAATATAATATAAAAGAATTTCTCATGTAGATTATTTTGCAAGCATCTTTTAAATTATTGATGCATTTTAAAGGAACTGAAATGTTTCATTGTTCAGGGAAAATTAAGTAGAGAACTCAAATTAGTGGAGCCAAACTCAATACCTTACATTTAAATAAAATATCTAAGATACATATATAGCAATTTTCAGTATTTCCTACTTTTACTGAATTTTTGATTAAGTGACAAATTGCAGTCCCTGTTGGTGTCAGGAAAAAGGCCTTGTGTTCTAGCAAGAGAAAGTTGAAGAGGAGATGTCAGAAAGGGAAGTGTAAGTATATTCTGTTGTATGTTTTTAAATATTTAGTCCAGATTTTGTCTATGTCTCTCAAGCCAGGCTCAGTTGTCTCTCAAACCTTTGCCATCACTCACTTGCTGCCTTTGTTTTTTTTTCTTTATTGTAAATTTGTGGGATTGCCTAGTACCCATATGCTGCTTAAAAATGAGGGTTAGCATTTTAATTTCTTTTTGGGTGTGGTCCATATATATACACATGTGAAACTTCTGTTTTTGGTTTTGTAGCTGAGAACAAATTTTATTTATTACTAGTGTATTTCTTCAGTATTATTTTGTAGTAGAAGTTCTTGAAAGAATGTGCAGTAAATAACATTTGATTTCTATCTGAGTTCTTTTTGGCTTGCTCCCATGCAGCCTACAATTTAAGGTTAAGGTTATGTTGCTATTTAAGAATTTTTATGATTTGTACTCATATTGCTATATAAACAAAGCAATTATTCTATTGTGAACCAATCTTTTTGAAATGCATAACACAAAAATAATTTTTCACTTTTAATTAAGATTGTGTTTGCACTGAGATATATAGTTTATAGAAGCAGTGAGGATAGGAAATGTTTTTGTTATGTACAAACTGGAACAAAAAGAGAAAATATGGCCTGATTATTTTATTAAAGAAAAACAAGGGGACACAGACTAATTTGGAATTCACTCAATTTTTAAAAACAATTTTCCATTGATTTGAGAGAGAGAGAGAAAGAGAAGATAATAGAGAAAAGCTTGAACTCATACACTTAGTTGTTCCATTTAGTTGTGCACTCACTGATTGCTTTTCGTATGTGCCCTAACTGGGGGTTGAACCTGCAACCTCTGGTGCTCTGGGTCGATGCTTTATTTACTGAGCCACCCAACCACGGCCACTCAATTTTTATCATATATTTTTTTAACAAATACAAGAAACAGAACCATTAGATATAATTTGTTAGTTCCCATAGCTCTCTTTCCATCACTTAATTAAACATTCTGTTATTAGTGAATAACCATCACCCTGCCCCGAAATTCCTTGCCAAAACTAACCTCCTAGGTAGCCTGGCTCACTAACCCTATAAAGGCTTGAATCCCCAAACACTCAACACTGAAGCCACTAGAGTCTCAGCCCATCTGATTGCAGATGCATAAATAAATTTCTTATAAACTCACCAGGCCTTGTGCACCCTCCCCTAATGGTACTCAGTACCCACACCCAAGAGTAGTACTTGCAGTAATATTTCTTTCAGGTGTACTTCCTTTTGTGAATCTCATTTTGTAATAAAAGTCATAAAACATGCTGATATCATCAGCATAGAGAGCTGGTTGAGGAATGCAGGGAAAATAGAGGGAAAACAGGACAAATTTTTATCAGGTGAGCATTGGCTCCATTGAAAAACGGGCTTTTGGGCTTCTTGGACAATGAGCATGGAGGCCCTTTCAGTGATTATTTCACAGGAGGTCATATTTGCAGCGCTTACTCTCTCTGGGAATGCAGCCATTATCATATGGTCATGTGCTATTGAGAGCAGTGAAGTAGGAAAAGGAGGCCTCTTTTCAGCTTTGTCCAAGGCCTATCATTGGGTCTTCTCTGTCGTGGTGGAGCAGGAATTCTAGAGAGAAAGCTAGAGCCCGGCAATGGCCGAGTGCAGCCAGGCTACTGCTCCCAGGGGTGGGATTTCAGCTTCTGGAGAGGACCTGAGGAGGTGTATGTGCCTTCCTGAGAACTGCTTTCTTTTCCCAACTTCTGAAAGGCTGTCCTCATTCAGGGCCAAGAGGAAGGAGGCAAGTCCATGGGCTCTTTTATGAATGGCGAAGCTGCATGTTTTCTAGTTGAAGAAAACATGTTCCTGTACATTTTAGGTTATCTACTTGGTAAACAGGGCAAGGAAAGGACAACAAGTAAATTCTAAAGATTGTTTAAAAAACCTAATCAGCGGGGAGTTAGGGGCATTGGGTCTCTTGCATAAATTGTGCCTGGTTTGAAATCTCCTTAGTACACTTCTACAGCTGCTCTGTGGCTGACAGCAGTGTTGGGGGAAAGCTCTTAATCCCCGTAGAGATCAGCATCTCTCAGAAATAAAGCACTGACTTTTCTCTGCCTAACATTGCAGGGGAGGGCTTAGGAGACTAACCCTCTGATTTGAAATGTCTGCAGGCTGCTTCTGTACTTGAAAAATTTGAATTTAACTGAACTCTACCAGTCTTTTTAGGTTTCTCAAAGAAAATGGATTATATTTGGCTACCTTTGCCACTAAAGTGCCAATATAATTATTGTTATTTTCTTGTCTTGTGGACGATATGTTGACCAAAATAAGTAGATAATGTATGGTTTTCGAAGTCCCAATCACAGTGTTTTTTTGTCTGTTTGTTTTGTTTTTTATGATTAGTAATTCATGTATTGTTCTTTCTCGGCAATTACAGGATTTTTCAGTTGGTCAGTAATTTACTAAGCACATACCATGTTTTCAGCTCCATGGAAGGAACTGGTGCATACAAAAGAAATCTGAGGCTCAGTTCCTGTCTTCATGTAGGGTACAGTGTTTGTAGGGCAATGAAACCAAGTCAGAAAATTTAAGTGTTGCACTGTGTAGTACTAACTATAGGTAAGAATTAAATGTGAGTAAATTCTGAATGTGAATGAATGAATGAAAAAAGTGTTAATTCAAGGAGGACATCTTGTGTACTGTAATGTATCATGAAGTAGATAGAGCATGAGCAGAGCCATGAAGGATGAATAAGATTTAGCAAGAAGTGTGCGTGTATGTGAGGGTGTTTCGGGTAAATAGAGCAAATGGAAAAGGGTGAAGTTGAGCATGGAATATATTTAAGACAATGAGAGAAAAACCAGATTGGCTAGAAGACCAGTTAAGTAGTCAAGAGGACTAAGAAATTAATTTGGGTATTCCTCTTTCTTGATAATGGAACCTCAATTTTGTGCCTATTCCCAGGTGATAGATCATGATTGGTTTAATCCACTTATAATTCTATTTCCTCCTTTCCCAGCCTCCTTTGCAGATAGACCAGCTCTGTGATCTCATTCTGGCCAGGCTGAAACTGCAGATGGTATTTCTGGAGAAGTTTTTGTTCACTTGATAAAATGTGGAACTCACTTCTCCTCTCCCCTCCCTTGAATAAAATGAAAAGACTAGAGACATACAGCAACTTTGATACCAGAGAAAAAGGCTAATATGTGTTGTCTCTGATGATGTTAAACTACTGTCTACTCCTGGACTTTCTGTTATGTAAGGAAGACTAACCTCTATTTATGTAAAACACTCTAAGTCCTGGGTTTATATATTTGTAGTGGATTAGCATTATTTAAGAGAGCTAATCTGTTATAGTGTGTAAGGTGAATCAGAAGGGGGTAAAAATTGTGGTGGTTGTCATAGCAACATATCTTGAGGTGCAGAGGTTCTGGACAAGATGTATGACAGGGGGAATAAGAAGGAAGACAGATACATTAGAGAAGAAGCAAAAACGCTTTGATATAAATTCAATGGAGAGAAGCCAGATAACATCTGAGTTTCTAAACGGAAGGATGAGTGGAATAGCCGTACAGTTTTAGAGATAGGTAGAAGATAATAAAGATTAATAATGTTCTTTTGAAGCATGTTGATTTTGAGATGATGATGGGACAGCTGAGTGCAAATGTTTTGTGAGTAGTTAGAAATACAACATTTGAATTTAAGTGAGTAGTTAAGGTTCTGATGGGCATGGACAGGGAAAAGAGCATTAAATGAAGCTTTCAGCTATGACTGGTATAAACATGAAGATAGAGAAAGAAGATAATCGGGATTAGAGGGCTAAACAGGCTGCAATGCCATCAAAACAGAGGGCACATAGTGGGACATCAATGAATGCATGTTTTAGGGATAAAGAAGAACATCCTCAGTATCCAAGGCTTTGAGAGGTCAAAGAAGTTGAGGACCAGGAATGGATGAAATGAATCTGATAAAAATAGTATACTGTTAATTTCCATGAAAGGAGTTTTTACAGAAATGAGAGCCATATTATCAGCTGCCCATAACTGAGAAGAGGGTGGGTTAATCCGTGGGAAGAGAGTAGAAACTGAAGGCGGTAGAGAAAGATCATTCATTAAAGAGTTTGGGCCTTGAGAAGAAGTGCTGATTCATGCAGGGGTAGTAGACTTGGCAAAAGATTGAAAGCCAGGAGGGAAGAAGTTAGTAGAAAGGACCAAATGCATAGTAAAAGTAAAGGCTATATGTGGTGAGGGAGAAAGTCTTTAGTTTTAGGGAGGCTCAGATGTTGCTCTTAAGGTGGAGGTAAGGACAACAAGGGAGTGTGGAAACCCATAAATGAGAGCAACAATACCTGAGTGCATCTTTCTCCACAGGGAAGGTGAAGTCAGGAGTTAGAAGCTGGGCTGGAGGTGGGAAGAATTAGAGGCAGAGCTTTGAGGGATTAACTCTGGATTGGCTATTGTGAGAATGTGTGTTAAAAAGGCATCTCTGCAAAAGTCAACAGGCCTAACCTAAGTTAGATGGTAAAAATCCATTAAAGGCAAGTCTGCATGATTTTGAGTATTCTCCAGGCAGCACTTAGCAGAGACATGGGAGCTGAGGAGAGCCAGCATCTGGTGGAGGTTTCCTGGGGAGGTTTCAGTGTTCCCCTGGAGGGTAGAGGGTGAGAAGTCTAGTGCGCCACCAAGGAGGAAGATTGTCCAGAGGACAGAGAACAGGTTTGGAGGATGTGGTGGGGGAAAGTGGTAGGGAAATGGGTGGTGGCCTGAGACAAGGAAATACAGATCTCACACGTGGAACAGGACCTTGAGATGGTGAGGACCCAGTCAGTGGCTTGTTACAAGAAGAAATTTAATTTTTGTTCTAATATCCCTGACCCCTTTTTTTTGTAGAAAAATATTTGGGCAAAGTGAGACAGCATTTATTAAACATAGTCTGGTGTATTACTTACCTAGAAATACAGTTTAGGCTGAGTATGAATTAGGCACAAATATAATGAGCTTTATCTCCCTTGGTTGAGATTTCCTAAATATGTAGTAGAAAGCTCTTGTGGTTTCAGTACCAACAGTACTTTGCCTTTGCACACATTCAAATACATCCCTGCTGGATTCTGCCTTGGGTTTCTGACAGTGAAACCTGTCATTCATTCATAGCAGCTTCACCTAGCCATCATTATGAATCACAATTCTTAAAATGTTCTCAAAAAAGCATACTACTTTAATGAGATAGCAGATGGCCTGTTGTGAGATTTCCTAACTGGTATTAATTCCACACTGTAATTGAACTATGTAAAAGAACTTTATTCTTAATTCAGTAGGAATTCTGTGAACCTCAATACTGCATTAGTTTAGGCAGAAAGTTAAACTGTTTGTAATTGGGACATGTTGTTCTGATTTGTATTACCTAGAATATGTTCACTGTGAAAATATTTGGTGTGTCAGTTCATCGTGCTTTACAGAATTTCCATTTGAAATTGACCATGGAAGGAATAATTATTTTGCATGGATTTATATTTCATACAAGCACTTGAGAAGTAACCAGGTATCAGAGAGAATGGGGAGGATGTTCATGGGTATGCCTTCTGGACTAACGAATTTTAATTGCCAGAAATCAGTGGGTCAACCAAAGACTAAAATGTTAAGTTTTAATAAGTAGACATTTGCTTAGGAACAAACTTCTTGGGACTCAGATGAAACATAAACAACTGAAAATTGTAACTATTAGTGCATAATTGTCTATTTTAGCTGAGCTATGCTATGCTTATTTCTGGAATAAAATATGTACTCAGCGATGAGGTGGAAAGTAAGGAGGGCACAAAAGTCTTTGAAGTGAGTTCTACCAGGGCACAGGTCTGTGCCACCTGATTTGACTGAGATCTCCATTGAGGCATATATATCTTACTACTCTTAATTTCCATTTAATGAGCAGTTAGAAACTTCTTGTTGCATTTGCATGACACTGGTTACTGGTACAGGGGCAGGATATGGTTTGTCTCTTTTTCTGCTTTTATTTTTTATTATTTTTATTTTTTTTACAGGGACATAAAGAGAGTCAGAGAAAAGGATAGATAGGGACAGACAGACAGGAATGGAGATAGATGAGAAGCATCAATCATCAGTTTTTTGTTGTAACATCTTAGTTGTTCATTGATTGCTTTCTTATATGTGCCTTGACTGTGGGCCTTTAGCAGATCGAATAACCCCTTGCTTGAGCCAGCGACCTTGGCTCCAAGCTAGTGAGCTTTTTGCTCAAGCTTGAGCCCGCGCTCAAGCTGGCAACCTCGGGGTCTTGAACCTGGGTCCTCAGCATCCCAGTCTGATGCTCTATCCACTGCTCCACTGCCTGATCAAGCTCTCTTTCTGCTTTTATAGTGTAAATTTGAGGTCGTCAGATTTTGACCTGCAGACCTAGTCCAGCCACCCCTCTTGTTCTGTAAATAAAGTTTTGTGGGAGCACAGCCACACTCATTTATTTATATATTATTTATGGCTGCTCTCGTGCTACATTATCAGAGTTAAGTAGTTTTAACAGAAGGTATATGGAGCATAGAACTTAAAATATTAAATATTTAACTTTTTTACTGAAAACATTTGTCAACACCTAGTCAAACTTCTCTCTTCTACTATTTTTTAAACCTGACAGCCCACTATTGTTTACATGTCAGTGTGGAGTCAAATTACTAAGATACTAAGGGAGATAGAAAAGAAGTAAAAAAAACCTGTTTCTTGATTGGAGAACTTTTCAGACAAGACACATATAAATGAAATAAATGGGTAAAATATGACACTTGATAATCACGGACTGAATTGTGTGATAGTAGCAAAAAAGCCTCCTCTGACTATTCTATATCATAAATAGAAGTGAATTAAAAATCATTTCAATCTGGTCAGTGCCAGAGTTCTCAAAATTACAATGTTAATACACTAACAATTGAGTATTCTTTTGTCTTTATGAGCTAGAAATGGGAGCACCAACTTTTGGGCATACAGTTATATGATTGGATGTAGGTTAGCCAGAGTTCTACAGGAGTCTGCAGTTTTTCTAGAAATTGTGGAGTTGGAAAGGGTGATGTACTAGGCTTTCTTTTAAAATTATTTTATTTTTATTTTATTCATTTTAGAGAGGAGACACAGAGTGAGAGAAAGAGAGAGAGAGAGAGAGAGAGAGAGAGAGAGAGAGAGAGAGAAAGGGGGAAGGAGCTGGAAGCATCAACTCCCATATGTGCCTTGACCGAACCAGTGCAGGGTTTTGAACTGGCGACCTCAGTGTTCCCAGGTCGACGCTTTGTCCACTGCGCCACCACAGGTCAGGCATGTACTAGGCTTTCTTGAGATGAGCTGGAAAAAAGGCTGCTACTTAAGAGAGTTCTGATGAGTGTATAGAGAAGCCCCTACCGCTGTTTCTGAAGAGTGTAATTTTCATAAGGACTTAGGTAGGGAGGCTTGGGATCAAAACAGTGGATTTGTATATTCCAGGACTAAGTGGAAATGAGAGAAATAACCTGTTACACAACTGAACATATGTGGGGGAAAGGGTGAACTTGCAAGGGGATCTGGAAGAAATTATAAGTTGGTGTAAACTTGCATAAAGGCATGAACAACATCAGATGATGTATCTGTAATATGTTTTATTTACATTAGTTTTATATCTTGACTTTCTTGCATTATCCTAAAGTGGATACCAGCATTAAACAATGGAAGGTTTTCTATTTTGAAATGACTGTTACAGGACAGGGAGGTTAAAATCAGAGAGGGGGGCACCCCTCACCTTGTATAACTCAAGCGAGAGTTGGAATATTAAGAACCTTCCATAATAGAACCATTTTGTCACATTGTACCAACTACAAAATGTCCTATGAATCAAAAGAAAGGGAAAGTCAATGTGGTGGGCTTGAAGCTAATGAAACTTGGTGGAAAGCAATTTCTGAAAAAAGTATGGGTTTGTTTTGATAGGAAACGAACATAGTTTGCGTGAAAGAAGAGCTTGAGTAGAGTGAATGGTTTATGCCTAGAATTAATAGATTAGTTGAGTAGCAAGAGGTCTGGAGAGAGGAGGGAATGGATGGGTGGCAGAACACAAAGGAACTGAGGTAGCATTTTTGTGAGCCTGGCTTCTGTGATTCCATAACCGTGGGAGGTTGAGAGTTTAATGCTAAGAAACATTACCGGAAGTAAAACAGAGAGGTCAAGTGGTGCAAGCAGGTCAGCCTAGTCTGGGGATTGCTGGGACGGTTTTGTTTGTTCCTGGTTGTAATGAACAGCACATCCCATTCCTGGAGGGAAGGAACATCAGGTAGTAAAACACAACAGCTTTAATCCTTTAACGGGCAGCACCTTTAGCGTCTGGCCCTCTGCTCTAAACCATTTAGATAGGAATCTAGGGTATCAACAGTAAATAAATACAATTACCTTTGATTTTAATTTCATTAAGAGTTAGTTGGGAATCTCTTTGTTTTTTTGAGAGTAGTCATAGAGAGAAAGAAAAATTACAAAAATAAGGTCCTTTCTCTCATTTTCCCTAAAGGATTTTCCTCTTGAGTGTGGCCTTTTTAATGATGGTGGTTGGCAGAACAAGCTTTTCAATGTGGTTTAATGATAAATTCTCCTAAGTCAGAGGGGGACTGTGTGATAGATACCCTAGGGCATGGCGGGGCTTGGCAGAGGCTGCTGAAGCAGCAGGTGCTTACAGGGCCAGAAGCCCCCAGCTCATTAAGGCTGCTGTAAATCACGGCATCTTTCACGCCTTCTGAGAGAAACTTGGCACCTCCAGTTTACTACTGCGTAGTGGTTACCTACCATCTCTGACTTCAACAGTATTAATAGATGGCACCTTCTATTGACTAATGATACTGGGCCAGCCTGTGCCAATAATGATGGATTGGGAGCCTGCAAGATTCTGTGGGGAGGAGAGTAAGAGGATGCCAAGAAAACCTGTCTTTTTGTTACTCAAGATTGGTGAATGTGAAGAGTCGATGGGCACATCTATCACCCAGTGCCACTGTTTCCTTAAAGGGCTTGTGTGAAAGCTGTGAGAAAGGCTTTGGCAAGGATGGATGCCCAGCGCTCAGATGAGTGTGGCTTCACAGGCTGGGCTGGTGAGGGCCAGGCCAGGTGGTGAGGGCTGTGACTGGCAAGTGGGCTTCCTGTCATGTTCAGTCTGATGTGGAAAGGGTTGTGTGCACAGTTGCCTGTCTGGGCCATGGAAATGGCTTCAGCTTAATACCTAGGGCCTCTGTATGCCAAGGCCTGCTTTTCTTCCTCTTCTTTCTTCTTGTTTGTTATTGTATGTAGATAATAGTAGGTAAGAGAAGACATAAGAGACTTGAGGTAAATAGAGTTTACCAAAAAAGTAAAAACAACTCTTTTCAGTATTCAATATTGTGACTCATATTTAGATGTTTAAGGATCTTTTATACTGTTTGGATCCCTGGGAGCTGGTGAGTTGTGGGTAGTAAAGGGAGAAAAAGAAAAAAAACACACACAAAAGGAAAAGGTGTTCTTTTTTCGAGTGTATACAATGAAGCTCTAGTGAAGGTATCATTTGGAGAAACTTGGGGAGTGATAAAAAAGAAAACAAGAAAATAATGGAACTCTTAGTTTACAGATGAATGTTAAAAGATTGTTTTATTTGCTATGTGCTGCAAGAAAAATTTAAAATGTCTCATAACATTCCTGTCACTTAAAGGATGGTATTCAAGACTCACACACTGGGTGTGATTCTCTTGGCCGGTTTGGCTGATATGAAGTGACTGGGAGTTAAAAAACACTCTCTCTCTCTAGCTCAGGGGTCCCCAAACTTTTTACACAGGGGGCCAGTTCATTGTTCCTCAGACTGTTGGAGGGCCGGACTATAAAAAACCTATGAACAAATTTCTATGCACACTGCACATATCTTATTTTAAAGTAAAAAAACAAAACGGGAACAAATACAATATTTAAAATAAAGAACAAGTAAATTTAAATCAACAAACTGACCAGTATTTCAGTGGGAACTATGGGTGCGGATATATCCTGTGCTCCTCTCACTGACCACCAATGAAAGAGGTGCCCCTTCCGGAAGTGCAGCAGGGGCCGGATAAATGGCCTCAGGGGGCCGCATGCGGACTGTGGGCCGGCCAGGGCTGTAGTTCTGGGACCCCTGCTCTAACTTTTCTCTCCCTGTCTTCCTAAACCGTTTGGTTCTCCTTTGCCTCTTCTTTCCTAATTCTTTATTTTATCTCATTTACTAGAGAAGATCTAGAAACTCTCTCATTAGAGTCTTCTGTGCTCCTAGGTTAAGCAGTTGTTACCCAGTCAACACCTTTGTGAGCTATTTTCAATTTCCTGAAATCAGTTTTCTTCGAATAGTTACATTTAAAAGTGCTATGTAGTAGAATGGCTCACTGGGGAAACACTTCAATATGGCACAGCCACAATGTAAGAATGGAAACCTTGTTAAGCTGGGGAACTGGTCATCTGGCCAGCTGAAAATAGAAACATGCGATGTATAAAGTTTTATCTTACTGCACACAGCAGGACAAGACACAGTTGGGGCTTGATTCCCAAACTCCACGTGTATGACGCGTGGAATACTATAAAAGTTTGTCTGAATGCCTTTTGTCTACTGTGCGTGATTTGTAAATGCTGTGCATGGTGCAACAAAGGTTGTTTGAACCAGTCTACAAGTTCCAAAGATATTTAAGGCAACTTCATTAGTATTTTTCATCGATGATACAGGCTGATAAGTGGCAAGCACCCTGAGCATAAGCAAATTCAACTAAAATCATTGGGTCTGTAATCTTCATATAACATCAGGGTGGTTAACTCTTTCATGAACCAGCATGAAATTTCTGGCAGACCAGCACTGGTTCATGAACCGGTGGTTGAAAAACACTGCTATAGCCCATTATCTTGTAAATGTTATAGGTGAAGGCGACTGGCCAGAGAAGGCAGTAAAGGGTGAGGAAGACGAAGAAGTTTAGTTTTGGAGAGATCAAAATTCAAAGCTTGAATGTACCATTTGACTCCAATATGGCATTTATCCTGTTTAGGCTTAATTTCCTTGTGTGTAAATGGGAGTAACCATTACCCATTGTGAGAGCTGCACATGATGGAGTAGAGTTTTTGAGATGGCTCTTGGCCTTTCGTTATCAGATCTATTCCTTGTATCTCACTGTTGGCAGAGGGTTCAACCCCTGCAGGCTGATCTCCCAGCTTTGCTCTGGCCAGTGGGAGGCAGTGGTAGGAGATGAGAGAGCTCACGCAGCAGCAGCTGTGTTTGCCTGGTGGCTCCAGCTTCTGTGCTGGGGCCTTCGCTGTGGCTTCTGCTTCTATCACTCTGGCCCTTGGGTGCTGGTACACCACCTCTTCCTTTTGTTCCCCCAGCCAGGAGTGGAGTAGCTACCTGATGCTGCTAATCACTGGCTTACCCATGTGTTCACTCTGGGCTTCTCAGCCCTTCTGACACTTGGCATAACCAAAGTCCTGTATTATAGTTTCGGTCTGTGGTTGGTTGAAACTGAGGATGAGAGACCTGTGTATGCAGGTGACTGTATTTATTGAACGTAGTTTATTAAATTTAAATTTATTAAAAATAAGTAAAGAAGTGGATCCATGGAGTTCAGACCTATGTTGTTCAAGGATCAACTAAGTGTAAGCTATATCTCCACCCCTACCCACTAAGACAAAAAGCCCCACAAAGCCCTGTATTAAATTCCCACTTTCTTAAACACTTGGGGTGGCTTCTGTTTCCATGATTGAATCCTTACTGATACAGTCCACTTCAGTAATCTGTGAGCTGAGAGGCACTTCAACTAGGCTGGCTGTGATAGGAGAAGAAGGGAAGGAAGATGTGTCAAAAGAGGAAAGGGCAGAGCAGTGACCAATTAGATGAAAGAGGCAAAGATCAGGAGAAACCAGGCAGTTCCGATCACGGTGACAGCCCCTGATGGAGGTAGGTTGTTGGGAGGGAGTTGGTTTGGGGTAGAAGCTCTGTGTTTTCCATGTAGAGCGTGTCAGAGAGGAAACTTCACAGTGTCACTGTCTGCCCTTTGCCTTCTATACTGAAGTGCATTACAGCTGCGGAAGTATTTGGGGCATTGCCTTGCTCTCTTGGGAAAGGGAAAGGGGACAAGTTCAGAGGGAAGAGAGGAGAGCAGTGTGTGGCCCAGAAGGGAGTGTCCTCGGGCGCTTGCTGAGTCTGGAACACATGTCTCCAGTGCCATGGACTGCAGCTCTGTCACTATACCCTTTTTAGGGAGTGAAATAGGAGGCTGGCCTCTGAGAATCAATTCTTTGCCAGCTGGGCAGCAGCTTTTCACCAAAGAGACTGGGATGAGCAAAGTGCTCATCTTGCCAGTGCAACATCTGCAAATCCAGAGACATTTCTAGGACCAGCTTTTAGGACCAGACTTAATAAGCAAAACAGCAGAGACTCGAGGTTTGACTTCCCCATGGTTGAAGATAGTTCAGAGTAGGTATAGGCAGTTGCTCCAGCAGGCTGGCCTCCACATCCTTAGTGCAGGGGGGGGGGCATTATGAAAACGACCCCCTAGGGACAGAAAGGATTCCGCATCTTCAGAAACAATGTCTAGAAATATTAATGACCTCAGAGGAAAAACAAACATGAAGTCATTCTGGCAAATCAGAAAGAACACATTACAGGGCATTTGTGATGTTTTATATATGTGTATTGGGAAAAAGGAGAAGAGCCTAATAAATGAAGACAAACAGGAAGTTCTTCCTAAACTCTCTTCCCAGATTCTCTTTAGTCACGTTGTGCAGGTCGAAGGTTCTGGGAAGAAACAGCTAGTGCTCTGACCTGCCTTCTGCAAATATAATATTTCCTGTTTTGTAGGAACTTGAGGCTGAAAAATTCAAGCACCAATTGATTTAAACTCTTAATATTCACAAACCTCAAGATTTTCTGTTTGGGAAGTGTTTGAGATTCTGCTTCCTGGCATGTTACCAGTTTAGATAAAATAAATTCATAAAAATTAAAAAATAAACGAACTGCTGGTTGAAGCCTGTGTGTGTGTGTGTGTGTGTGTGTGTGTGTGTGTGTGTGTACGTGTCTGCTCACACACACACACACACACAGAAGAGATATTTCAGATGTCTTTGGAGTGCCATATTATATCTAGCTTCCAGATAATCTCCAGTTAAATAATTGATTCAATTGAATGTTAAATGAATCAATATTCTATAGTTTCCAAACTATTCTTTTATTTTCTATGGTCTTTTTCAATTCTGAGTGATTCAGATTTTGCTGGAGAAAACCATTTATGCATGTCCTAAAATATGGTGAGATGAAGTATTCTCCTTGGGTTGATGTTTATGTTAAAAAGCCTTCTATTTACAACAACCTAAATAGTATAAAATTAAAATTAACTGTTGACCCCAGGGAGCAAGCAATTTATTAATAAGGTTTGAATAATCATCTTTACACTTCTTTCTTTTCTTTTTTATAAATGATAAAATCTCCGGTGTTGTCATAAAATCACATTTATTTACAGTGGTAAGTATGAAGCTAATCCCTGTTTCATTACTCTAATCAGTAGTCACACAAACACAATGGAACCTGACATGTTGGCAGATTCTGCTCAGTACAACTTTCTAACCAACCTCTAAGCTCATGGCTGGAAGTTGAATGGGGTGGGCTGGTTCCAGGTAGGAAAGGAAAACAATTGCTTTTGGAGAGAGAAGGGTTATTAACATTTCCACATGAAATTTCCACCACTTCATAGCTTCTGAGGGAATGGTGGCTATACTAAAGTACCTCAATTATAATTTTAAAATTAAAAACATTCAAAAAGAGGGAGGAAATGATTATAAACAAGAATTATCACTTCAGTAGCATTTCTGTCTTCATGCTGTTGATTCCATTATTAATTGCCTGCAAATTAAAAACAATAACTAGGAAAATCTAGCAATGAGATTTTTTCATCAGGAAAGTGTTTTGGTTAAAGAATTTTTCCTTGTCCTTACACTATCAAGCTGTTCTCCCACTTAAAAGGGATTGATTACTTTTAAATTACTGTAGGCATCAGGGAAAGAGCATAATGCTTTGTGTGAAACATCTTTGTAAACAAAGGAAACTTCTCTGGACATCTGGTCTTTAGAAACAAACACTTTGACCTAGGCTTGAATCTGCACTCATCTCTGCTGTGTGACCTGTTGAGAGGAAAAAATAGGTAATATGGATAAAGAGCTTACATGACAGAGAACCTGGCACATGGTAAGGTTTAAACCACAGTAGCTGCTTAAAAAATATTATTATCCTATTTATTTATTGTGCCTATTAGCACTTGGCAGTCTGCTTACTACATTACTAAGTTTTGTTTTTATAGAGTAGTCCCAGGGTGATGGTTGAGAGCTCACAGATTAAATTGGTGAAGTGTTGGGTATTGCTGACTCTTATTTGGACCCTTAGATACCTCATTCAGTACCTGTTATAGCTTTAGCGGCAATGGCAAAATATAAATTCCATTTTAATCAGTGCTACCCACAATCCTTGCTTTTGACTTTTTGAATAAAGATAAGATTATATGCTTAGGGTTATAACCCTCTTTGAGCTGCTTAGTGAGACAGCACCTGGCTGTGTCAGTTCCCTAGTGAAAACCCAACAGCTTTGCCTTTTATTATATATTTAATAATACTTACAAAGAAGCAGAATTAAACTTGTGAATCATTCTAACAACTACTTTACTTAATGGAGGTGAACCTCTTTATTTCTTAGTAACTAATACTTTGTGATTCTAAATTAGAATTCTTGAAGAGATTGTATTCCTCTCAAGCATTATTAAGAACTCGCTTTATGACGCAGAGGTTGTAATTCGAACAGTAAGGGGAACAAGGTGTTTTGGCTTTTGGTGGTACTGGGTAGAAGGAGAGGGTAAGCTGGTTGGGATTTGTCCAGGATGTATTCCTTATGTTGAGAGCAGTAGAGTAGAGAGGAAGCTCATTAATTTACTATGTATTATATTTGTTTACATTATTGCATTTAGTCTGCTCAGTGCATCTTTTAAAGTAAAATTTTCATTGATTTGAGAGGGAGAGAAAGGGGGAGGGGGAGGAGAGAGAAGCATCAACTCATAGTTTCACGTAGTTCAGTGATTCTTAACCTTTTTTGAGGTACTGAACCCACCAGTTTTATATGTGCATTCACCGAACCCTTCTTTAGTGATAAATAAAATACGATTTTTTTTTTCCAAATTCAAGACATAGGTATATGTTTTTTTACTGGTGCACAAAATAAGCCGTGCATGAACATCACCTTGCTCAAAGAACAAAACCAACAAAGTGCATGAACTCACAACAAATTACGGTATTACTTTATTCTGTCCTCCACAGCAGAGGCTTCTCTGAACCCCTGAGACTGACTCATCAAACCCCTAGGGTTCGATAGAACCCAGGTTAAGAACCACTGACTTAGTTGTTCACTCACTGGTTACTTCCTATATGTCCCCTAACCAGGGAATCAAACCTGTGACCTCAGTGCACCAGGACAAGGTTCTATTCACTGAGCAACCAGGCCAGGGTCTGGTCAATGTATCTATTTGTATGTGTGTGTGTGTGTATGACAGAGACAGAGAGAGGAACAGATAGGGACAGACAGATAGGAAGGAAGAGAAATGAGAAGCATCAGTTCTTTGTTGCAGCTCCTTAGTTGTTCATTGATTGCTTTCTCATATGTACCCTGATGGGGTAGAGGGCTACTGCAGAGTGAGTGACCCTTTGCTCAAGCCAGCAACCATGGGGTCATGTCTATGATCCCACGCTCAAGCCAGTGAGCCTGTACTCAAGCTGGTGAGCCTGCACTAAAGCTGTTGAGCCCTTGCTCAAGCCTGATGAGCCCATGCTCAAACCAGCAAACTCGGGGTTTTGGTCCTGGGTCCTTTGCTTCCCAGTCCGATGCTCTCTCCACTGCTCCACCTCCTGGTCAGGCTGGTCAACGTATCTTTAAGGCATGTGTTATTGTACTCATTTTATAGGCTCAGAGATGATTTGCTTAATATTGCATAGTGAATAGAAAGGAAGTTTTAAATGGAGAAGAAAATACTAGTTCTGGTTACATAGTGTATTCGTTGAAAATTCATAAAGATGTATATTGATCATTTGTGCACTTTCTTGTCAACAAACATGTCTTCCTGGTTCAAAGTCTGTGCCTTTTTTCTGTAATGTGTTGCCTCCAAAGAAGCATATGATGATGGAACTCTAAGGGATTCCCTCCATCAGTCACAGCAGGAGTGGTCAGAAATAACACTACCCTTATTAACTAAACCTGACTTTGAATGACTTGGATATTGCCAAGGGAAGATATTTCTAAGAGGAGAACAGTTTTCTAAAACTGAGGATGATGGCATGTGTGTTATACGAGAGAAATCTCAAGTAGTGTTCTTAAAATGCACCAAGCTTGTTGTAGATTTGTTCATAATATTGAACAATCAGGGGAAACACCCAGAAATATTCATCCAAAAAGAATTAATAAATAAATATTATGTGATTTAAAAAACTGCTTATTTTGAATATGCTTATGATATGTCATGGAGTAAAAGATTTTTTTTTATTAAAATGCATATGACTACATAAGGAGGGTGACATCTCTGTAATTTTTTTGGTTTATATTACATATTTTTTCATAAATAAGACTCTGAAAAATGTTAGCTAAAATATTAATATTAGTGCCTGCATTTTGGGATATTGGTTGAATTTTTCTTTCTTTTTTTATATCTTACTGTATTGTTTGACATTGTTTTCCTACAAGTCTATTAATAGAAATTTTGTTTTAATTTTTATTGAAATAATATCTTTAAGAAAAGTCTGCATACTAAATTAAATATATCCCATCTCAAGTTGTTTACTGTGAAGAAGGAAACACTCATTTTCCTGTGTGAGTTCTGATACATTAAAGCCATGTTATGTTGCCTACTATCAAACCACAGGAGAGCATCCTCAGGACAAAGAGAGCCATTTTGTATGATCAAAGACCTACAATTGCCAAACCAGTAGGCCTCTTCCAGCAATTAAAAAAGTCATTTTAAGATAAATAGTTTAAAATATTAAAAATAATAAAACTGGTCAAGGCACATATGGGAGTTGATGCTTCTAGCTCCTCCCCCCTTTCTCTCTCTCTCTCTCACTCTGTGTCTCCTCTCTAAAATGAATAAATAAAAATAAATTAAAAAAATTTTTTTTAAAAATAAAAATAATAAAATATTTTAATTATATTGTATATAAGCAGGATTTTCTTCCTCCCTCTACCAGATTTACCTGAAAAATAGCTGTTTTCACCTATACTTAAGATTATGTCTTGTATGGCTCTGGTTTTAAAATTTTCCCAGTCTCTTTAGATTTTAGTATAACGATCAAGACATATGACTGCTTTATTTTGTTTTATTCCATTTTATTTCATTCTAGTGACTTCTTTCAGTCAGATTAACTGAATCATACAGGTTGCATATTCATGCAAAAAACAGTTACCAGAGTAGAATATGGCTTTCATTTTTGTCCTTTTCTTAAAGATTTTTAAGGAATTAGCATAAGAGAATCCTGAGTATATTTCTCTCTGGGTATCATTAATATATGCTAATTCATCACCTGTTACCCGAAACACAAATAAATTGTAAGATCTGGTCAAATTCATATAATTACTACCACCTGAACAATTAGCAGTCTGATCAACATTCTCTCCTTTTGGATAGATAGATAGGAACTTTGATCTAGAATTCTGTCCCCCCACGTATCTGAATTTATTTCTTAGAAGCTAGCTTAAACCTTTAGATCCACAGCCACCTCTCTCCTTGGAATACATATAACTATGAGTTGGGCAATGAGTTTGTAAAATTTGTATTTTCTGAGTTGCTCACTTTTATTGTTAAGAATGGCCACTGCCCACTTAAATTGCGCTGTCAGGTGAAACTGCTAATTATCTTTCTGTTTGGGAAGGGGCTTTGTCATGCTAATGTTTGCTGGAGGAGGGGTTTCACGCCAAAAAGTTTGAAGAAGGAAGAAGAAGGAAGCTATGTTTTTGCAGAGTGAGAGCAGAGAAGAAGAGTGCTGGAGAGAAAGCAGCCAAGATAGCTGGGTGCTGAAGGAGAAGTCAGTTTGTGCAGAGAAGGGAGAAGGTGTGCAGATGGGGAACCAGAGGTGACTGAGCTGGTGGGGGCCTTTGATTCTAGGTAAAACTGGAAAAGATTCTCCTGGTTGTGGAACCAGAGAATGTGTGAATGGGTTTTGGTGCCCTGTGTGTTTCTTGCCTGCCGGTTGTGAGGCTAGAATAAAGGAATGGCTCCCCAGTTTTTGGCTCCTCAGTTTCATTACCATCTGTCCGAATCTAATGGGAACCTGCACCTGCCTAGCAGTGATGGCAGCTGTGATTACTGGGCCTACACTATGAAAATGGACAACATGGTCTGAAAAAATTATCTTTCTGTTTGTGAATTGATATGTATGAAAAGACTTGTAATATATACACAGAAAACCAAAAGTTTGTATTGAACAAGTCTCATTTATTAAAGAGAATGTATGAAGAATCAAGAATTTCTTTTTTCTGGAAAATCTAGCTGTTTCCTTTCTTTATAGTAACTGTAAAGTTGACTTTTATATTGTATGTTTTACATGTTGTGAGATAGGAAAATGTCTTTAGATTAATCATGTCTGACAAATGTCATATCTTTTACTGAAGCTAGGCATTTTATTTGGGGAGCAAGGAATCCTTTGCTTACCAGAGAAAGAAGAGACCCTGAGAAGTCTGGGTATGTAGTTGTAAGAAAATATTTTTAATTTTAAGGGTGAAGGAAGTTGAGAGAGGACAGGGAGAGGGGGTTGGAACCAATGAAATGGCTGTCAGTTAATACCCCATCTCCTCTATGCAGGGCACATACTCTCAGAATCTTAAGTAAAGTCATGACATTTATTTATGTATGGATTTATGAGGAAATTGGGGAAGGTTCTGAATTCTGTGTTTTGCATCCAGAGATCTTCTAGAATAGAGGTAACCCAGGCAAACAGGCAAGAGACAGAGGCCAGTGTGAGGGTGTTTATTGTGAGGTATTTTTCCCCGCCGAGAAAGAAGGAAGAGGGGCTAGAGCACAAAGTGTGGAATAGCAAAGGCTTTATTAAGTACTGTGTATCCTGCCACGATGTCCCTCAGCCTCGGGGTCAGAGGCTAGACGAGTTGCGTGAATTAGACTGCATGAGAGGTATTTAAAGGGGTCTTAGGGCTCCTTTAGGGTGGGTAAGCAATTATGATGTGGCAAAATCTCATTGGATGACAGATGGTCAATCTTTTCCCAAGGATTTCTGGGAAGTCTCTCTTGGTGAGCTTAATTGTATGGGCAGTTCTAGTCAAAGTTCCCGGGCCTAAGTTTCTCGTGTGACCGTCCCCACTAGCCACCAACCCAACATTTATGTTGCAGGAAGACCAGAAATTCATGTAGTCAGGAGAGCTTTGGGCGGTCATAGGCTGTGGAAGTGCATCCAGGCCACCTGGAACCCCATATCTGAGGGTGTCAATATGGTGGGGCTAGGCAAGGGTTTCTGGCTGCACTTAATGTTACAAGCAGGGGATGTGTCCTCCCATGTACACGTGCAGGAATGACTTGTACACTGACAGCTCATAGCCTCTTGATAGTCTACTGGATCTGAGTCCTTTAAAAAAGACCACTAGTTAGCTTTTCTCACCTCTGTCTGTTTCCTTAAAAATGAAGACATAAGAAACTACCATCCTTCTTAAAAACACAGGAATAAAGCCTTTTGGTTTGTTGATTCATTTCCTGCTATCTTCACAATAGAAAACTGAATTAACTATAAGTGACGAAGGGTACTGGATCCAAATTCAAAATTCAGCAAAAAGTTTATTATTTAATTTTGTTAAAGGGATATGGATTATTTGGTGAGTTAAATTGAGCATAAATACAAATTCTTGAGTCTGGATACTTTTGTGATGTTAAAAACACTTTTACCCAAATGAGCTCATGTTGAGTTGGTCTCACATGTATTTTCCTGCTGACTTGCACCAGCGGTCATGGATGAGTTGGAACACTTCAGCGCTATGGTTCACAGCATGCTGTCAGTTTGTCCATGGAGATGACTTATGGGAATGCATGAACTCATATATGGGCATTTGAAATCTTGATGGAGTCCAGCCTTTCCTTCCTCCCCACCCCCAAACTTTCATGTAGAAAATTTTGATTAATTCATTTCAAATTATGTTTTGAAAATAAGTAACTAGGTCAAATTGATCAGAATTTTCTCCCTTTGCATTACTATTTGTTTTAAAACATAATGTTGAATTCTTTGTTATAAGATTGTGGTAGATTGCATTTCCTGAGGTGACTTGAAAATTTATTTTTATGTCACCTCCCTTTAAATTACCATTACCTAAAATGAACATAAATAAACAGTATTAATAGAATTGTTTCAGGATCAATGCCCTGATATTGATGTATCAAATAGTATTGTTATTGGCAGAAAGCATTTACCAATACTATTGGGTATAGGAGACCCAATCCCCTTTTGAAAATGCATCAGTAGCTATCTGGAACATTCTATTTAAATTTCTAAGTAAGCTACTTCAGATGTAAATGAGTCCCAATTGGAAGTAAGAACTGTATCTTTGACCCAGTGAGTGTAGTGATTAGCAATGGAAATGTCACATTGTGGAACTCTAGTTCCATCTGCTTGTGAAAGCAAGGGTTCCCGTAATTATAATTAAGAATAAGAATTCAGTGTGTGGCAGTGGATTAGATGTGAAAGAAATTATTACTGAAAACCACTGATAATGGAAGGGGGTATAAGGAATGACAAAATTTCATCTGGAACCTGTGCTACACACTTTGCTAATTAGTGACTCACAAGATGTTTATATGCTGCAGGTAGAATTTCTGTTATTCCTAGAACACTAGGAATATGCCTGGGCTGAGAATAATGTTTCCCAGTATAACTTGTACTACCTGCACACATTAAAGGGATGTTGCCCATTTACATCCTTTCTAATGGCCCCCAACAGCGAAGGAGAGTAAGGGCAGCTGGAACAGCTGTTAGTGAAAAGCAGGTTTTGAAGGGAGCTAAAGAGGTGGGTGAGGCGGCTTCACTGGTGCATGCTCTGGGTGAATGGGAAACACTGGTGTAAGAGTCATCAAATCACTCTTTTCTTTTAAATGCATTATTAAAGTTAATAGATATGTTGATTATTTTCCCATTCTGTACACATTACATGTTACTGAGAGAGAAGGTATTTCCCTCTCTATGGCATGGCTGTGGTTCGACTTTAATAAAGGGCAGCTCCCTTTCTTTTCATTTGAATATAACAGTTACAACCTATTAACTGGAAATTTGAATTATTTAGAATAGCGATTTTCAACTGGTGTGCTTAGAGGATTTTTAAAACATGTAATACCTGAC
Organism: Rhynchonycteris naso; assembly: GCA_037038555.1. NCBI lineage: Eukaryota > Metazoa > Chordata > Mammalia > Chiroptera > Emballonuridae > Rhynchonycteris > Rhynchonycteris naso. The sequence continues at coordinate 36,072,368 of CM072997.1, read as the reverse complement.
TATTAGGTCACTGACCTCTTTTCCCTTAGATTGTCATATAAAAAAATGACAACAGCCAACATAGCAATAGCCATCTGTGTGAATGAATCAAAACTATACCTATTTCTTTTTGTCAGATTGACAAAAAAATAATATTTTTTGGTGTGCCACAGAATTTTAGTAATTAGTTTATGTGTGCCATCAATGAAAAAGGTTTATATAGTAGACTTAAGATGAGATAATTTGAGTTCCACTAACTTTATTAGCTGAGAAGCTTTATTATAGTTACTTAATAACCCTTAGCTTTTTTTCTGTTCTTTTCCTATTTTCACTTTTTTTGTATATACTTAAAGTTATAAAAATTGATATGTACATTATACATACATAGGTATATATATTACGCTTGGGAAGTGCAGTGTAAGCTACATTGGTTATGGAGTACAGATGGAAACTGAAAAGGAACAGGCAGAGATGAGAGTAAGACAGGAAACTGATGGGTGGGTGTAAAGCCAGTATCTGCGGCCACCATCATAGCCACCTGACTATTGCAGGTTTGCATTTGATCCGGACAGATGGTAAAGAAATTGTGGAGTCAAAAACTGGTGGTCCATTTTCCTTTAATCCTAGCTTGCACCAGCAAGTGAGTAAATACACACAGTGGGAAACACTTCCCTTTCTATTCAGGGCTCCCAAAGTCACTGACTCATCCGAGTTTTCCTAGAATCAAAGGCTTCCACCTTGTTGCCTCAATTTTGGCTGCCTCCTCTCCACCATGTGGCCTCTCTCTCTCCCCTGGAACAATGTGATCTCTCTCTCCAAAAGGGACTCCTAGCTCCTCCTTTTAAAACATTTTTGCCCGAAAGCACACATTAGCATAACCAAGCCCCTTCCCAAGCAAGAAGGCAATCAGCTGCCCCATGTGGGTAGCAGCCATCTTCAACAGAGTGAGCAAAATATATCTTATCTGCCCAACAGTGGGTAAGAGGAAGGGTACACAGTCAGCAAAGTCATGGCAGAGTGCTAGAAGAACCAGATCCTAGTAAAAGAACATAATTTAAATCTAACTCAAGAATACAAAGTGAATCTACTTAAAGTAAAGCTAACTCTTGACTTTGTGAGAAGAAAAGGTCACTTGGGAGTAAGAGTTTGATAGCTTGATTAATTTGAATGCTTTGAATTGTTACTGTCAAGATTCTGTAAGTTCAGATAATGAAGAGAAGGAAATAATGTTGTAATGGAGAAACCAATTATCTGAGAGCTGTGTCCCAAGTCACCTGAGGATAAAATCATTCCTAGCTGCTCTCAAACACACAACTAATGGGTTATTTGTAAATTTAGTTGAATTCTAAGAAAGAAATATACTCATCACATTTAGGGTTCAAACATTATTTTGGTTCCATAGATTCTTATGGAAGTCAAACATTTAAGAAGTATTTTTTTTCTCATTATGTGAGAAGTAAAAAACCCAATCTGAGAGGAAAAATCCAGTGTGAGTGTAGAAGCCATATATTAGATGGAGACAGTGTTCTCATGGAATTGAACTTCTGAGCTATTAAGAGAAAAGGTACAGGAGTTAGATGATGGGGTTCAAATCTTGTTTCTACCTGAGGTGAGCCCTTAGCACAGTGCTTATGCCATTGTAAATGCTCAATAAACAAATAATAATAATCATAACATGCTGCTATGGGATTTCTATAAGATATTATTCAGTAAATATTTATTGAGTGCATACAAAATGCCAGGCATGGCCTTAGGTACTAGGGACAGCTACTCTCAGGCTGCAATAAACTTGTGAATAAGAAAGTTACTGTATTACACAAAATTTAAAAATTTAATTAAAAAAGAAAATCTGTTATATTATTAGGTGCAAAGAATGGAGCAATAAGCAAAACATAAAGTCCCTATCTTTGCAAACTTCCATTATAGTACCTTATATTTAAGTTTATTCACATTATTCTGGCTCATTATAGACAATGTGTAGCTTAGGTCAGTGTTTTTCAGTCACTGCTTTGTGGACCAGTCTATCAGAAATGTCATGCAAGTCTGTGAAAGAATTACCCAGCTTGATGTTGTTCGAAGATTATAGACCCAAGAAATTTAGTTGATGTTGGGCAAATGAGTTTATAAAACTTTTGTTTTTTTTGAGTTTGCTCACTTTTATTGTTAAAAATGGAGCTGCTCTGTGAAATTGCTAATTACCTTCCTGCTTGGGAAGGGCCATTGTTATGCTAATGTTTGCTAGAGGAGGGGTTTCATGCCATAAAGTTTAAAAAAAGAAAAAGGAGAAGGAGAAGGAAGAAGGAAGAAGGAAGCCAAGATGGCAGGGTGCTGAAGGAGAAGCCAGTTTGTGCAGAGAGGAGAAGGGAGAAGATGTGCAGATGGGGAACCAGAGGTGACTGAGACTGGTGGGGGCCTTTGATTCTAGGAAAAACCAGAGAATGTGTCAGGGTTTTAGTGCCCCATGTGTGTGTTTACTTGCCTACCGGTGTGAGGCTGGAATAAAGGAATGGCCCACCAGTTTTTGGCTCCACTGTTTCTTTACCATCTGCTCGAATTCAATGAGAACCTGCATCTGCCTGGCAGTGACGTTGGCCGTGACTACTGGGCCTACAGTAGAATTTGCTTGTGCTCAAGGTGATGTCTGCCTTAGTGGTCCCCAAAATAATAGTACTATTTTCACTGGTCCCCAGTATAAAATGATTGAAAACCACTGGCTTAGATTTCCAGACTAAAATTTTTTGCTTTAACTATCAGACTGAATTCTGTAATTCAATGAATTACCTGAGATTAGTCTGCAGCTTTAAAAAATTGTTTATTTCTGTCTTCTCTTAGGTATTAATATATTTTGTTTATATTATCAGTGCAAGTAACATTGAACTTCCTATATTTTTAGATAGAAAACTCTATAACTCTATTGATATGGTTGTAATTTCAGATAGGCACAATTAAAATATCATAACTACTATATTTCTAAAATTTATGTTTATTTTATAATTTTTTAGGGAACTCCATCATTTATAATTCAGTAATTTTCATTTTGTTGAGTACAGATCTGACTACAAAATCTAGGAATATTTTGATTTCTACTGACCTCATTATATTTATAGTCTTATGTTTGAAAATTTAAATGAAGTTTTTTCTTGGGCCAAAGCAGGAGTGCTACTTTAGTATTGTCAAAATTTTATAAATTATAAACCTTGACTCACTTATGATTGTACTTCCTTCTATAAGATTGTAACTAATTTAAAGCAAAGACTGAATGAAGGTCCATGTTTTGCAAAGAAAAGATAACTCATTTGTCCTCAGGCACCTGAATTGCTGGAATAAATAATTGCAGGGAACCGTTTGGTATAGGGCAAAATCCTTAATGGACTGGGCAGAGTTCTTTCTGGTCAAGGGACCACCAGTTTCTCTATGACACATAGAAGACACTGTAATGTTGTTTTTACTCCCAACTCAGTGGTGGGATTCAGTCGGTTTGCACTGGTTCAGCAGAACCAATGCCTAATTTTTTGTTGAGTTGGGTGAACTGGTAGCTAAAATGGCACTTGTAATCAGGGTTCTCTCTAAGGTGGGTGCCTAGGCAGCAGCCCAATGTGGAAATCACAAATTGACATTCCTTACTCTTTTTTAACATTCATCCATGCAACAATGTATTCTAAGCACCTGTAGTAATGTTCATTCAGTCCACAGGTGAAAAAAATGCCACTCAAGAAGCAATATGGAAATATCTTAAATAACAGCTTTATTGGTTTTGTCAGGTATTATTTAATATTTTTTGTTAATATTTAAAAACTTTCTTATAACATAATCTAGTTTTGTGTACCTCTTTTATTGTTCTTTAAGTATGAAATGCATGAAATAATAAACTAACTTTTGGCATATCATTTCTTAATACTTAAAAGAGTCATTAGGGCAGAGTACCAGCTGTTAAATTATTTGAATCTCACCAATGTCTAAAATCTACCACCTGGATTTTTTTTTTTTTTTTACAGGGACAGAGAGAGAGTTAGAGAGAGGGATAGATAAGGACAGACAGACAGGAACAGAGAGAGGTGAGAAGCATCAATCATTAGTTTTTCATTGCTGTCGCAACACCTTACTTGTTCATTGATTGCTTTCTCGCGGGTGCCTTGACCGCGAGCCTTCAGCAGACCGAGCAACCCCTTGCTGGAGCCTGCGACCTTGGGTCCAAGCTGGTGAGCTTTTTGCTTAAGTCAGATGGGCCTGCGCTCAAGCTGGCGAGCTCGGGGTCTTAAACCTGGGTCTTCCACATCCCAGTCCGATGCTCTATCCACTGCACCACCACCTGGTTAGGCCCACCTGGATAATTTTTAGCATGATCAGCAGCACACTTTATTTAGATGGACAGATGTGCCTAGGTACATGAATGTTGAAAACTAGCAGAGCCCCACAGAAGCCCAAAAAGTCAGGGAGCAAAAGCTGCATAGTGATTGCAAGAAAACACAGTACTAGAAAATTTAAAGCTTAATGTAAATATGAAAAAATATAAAGAAAAGTCATTAGGGTTGGAATGGTAATGGGAATATAAGTGAGATAGAAAACCAGAGCCATAAAGGATACATAACAAGAAGTACTGCTCCCAGAAGACTTGAGGCTATCTTTTCCTACGCTTAGCACTGGTCTGACCGTTAATGATTTGTCCAGATAAATAGAATGCATGGTACATACAGAAGGAACCTGCATAGATAATTGAAGCCTCAGAAAATAGAATACATGAGGAAAATGAAATGCAAAATAAAAGACAGGGGTAGCAAAGATTATTTTCTTTCCAAAAATATAACCATACAGACACTGTGGAAATAGCAGAATGCTCAATATCCTCTAAGATTAGAACAGAGAAAAGAACTGTCTTATCATTTGAAAGAATAAGGAGTAATTTTTAGAAATTAAAGTAAAAAGTATAGAGGGAAATTTTTTATCCTTTTTTTCTGGTAGTCTTCTCTGGAGGTGTAGCCTTGTCAGAAAACCTCTGTAGGAAACTTCCTTTTTCAGTTTAGAAAAATTTTATAGCCCAAGGGTATTCACACTCCATGATGGGTAGATTAATGATTTTTCTAGTCTAAATAGAAACAAATTATTTCACATCTTGATAACTTAATTTTTATAAAATTCTCTCCAACAATTGCATGGTAAATGTCAGTTTGATGAAATGACTTTTACCTTTAGAATCTTGCTAAGCCTTTTTTTCTATATCCTTCAGAATAGTTATTTTAAACTTGTCTAAGTATTTGTCTTGTCCATAACTTATTATTTTCTCATCCTGTTAATGTATATTTCCTTTGTTATTCATGAAAGGGTTGTATTGTTGGCTTTATGCAAAGATGCTGAATGAATACCTGCAAATGTTTGCTTCATTGGTATTGAGAGAGAAAATGATTTTTCTTACTGACAATGAATTGTTGCTTCAGTTTGTGACTGTTAAATAATTTAATAGAATTTATAGAGCCTGCTTTCCCTTGGTTAAGCCATTGGCAAATATCAGTCTCAACCTCATCTGGAAACAAACAGGAGAATTTTTTTTTTTAATTTGCCTTTTGCCAGTTTAGATGTTGATGAGACACTGAATGATTTCATATTATACCTTTTTTACTCTTGAGTATGCTTTTATTTTCAAATTCTTTTAGTGAGAGAGAGAGAAAAAAAATGGAAGAAAGAGGGACAGATAGAGACAGACAGGAAGGGAGAGAGATGAGAAGCATCAATTTTTTGTTGCGCCCCCCTTAGTTGTTCATTGATTGCTTTCTCATATTGGGCTCAAGGCAGCAACTTTGGGGTCAAATCTATGATTTTACACTTAAGTCAGTGACCCCGTGCTCAAGCTGGTGAGCCTGCACTCAAGCCAGATGAGTGGGTGCTCAAGACAGTGACCTTGGGGTTTTGAACCTGGGTCCTCAGTGTCCCAGGCCCGATGCTCTATCCATGGTGCTCTGTGTGGTCAGGCCATTTGAGTATGCTTTTAATTTAAAGTTGAGACAAAGGGAAATATTGTTATTAAATAATGATTTTAAAACCTTTCTTAAACAATGATTTTTAAAAGAAAGGTTTTAGGTAGCAAAATTGAGAAGAAGGTACAGAGATTTCCCATATACCCTCCGCCCCCACATATACATAACCTCCCCCATTGTCAACATCCCCACAGAGTAGTACATTTGTTACAACAGAGGAACCTACCTTGACAAATCATAATCACACAAAGTTCACAGTCTACATTAGAGTTCAGTCTTGGTGTTGTATATTCTATGGATTTGGACAAATGTATGATGCCATGTGTCCACCATTATAGTATCATACAGAGTATTTTCACTGCCCTGGAAGTCACTGCTCCATCTATTCATCTCTTTCCCCAACCCAACCCCTGGCAACTACTGAGCTTATTACTCTCTGTGTAGTTTGACCTTTTCTAGAATGCCATATACTTGGAATCGTACAGTATATAGCATTTTCAGGTTGACTTCTCTCACTTAGTAATATGCACTTAATGTTTCGTCATGTCTTTTCATGGATTAATAGCTTATTTCTTTTTAGTGGTGAATAATCTATTGTCTGGATGTATCACAGTGCATTTTTCAACCACCTACTGAAGGACGTGTTGGTTGCTTTAAAGTTTTGGCAATAATGAATAAAGCTGCTTTAAACATTCGCATACAGGTTTTGGATTAACATAAGTTTCTACCACTTTGGGTAAATACCAAGGAATGTGATTTCTGGATCCTATAATAAAGGTTTTGTAAGAAATTGCCAAACTGCCCTCAAAGTGGCTTTAACATTTTGCATTTTCACCAGCAATGAGAGAATTCCTGTTGCTCCATATCCTCAACAGCATTTGGTGTTGTCCGTGTTACAGATTTTGGCCACTTCAATAGGTGTGTAGTGTTGTCTTATTGCTGTTTTAACTAGCATTTTCCTGATGATGTATGATGTGGGGGATCTTCTTGTCTGCTCATATGTCATCTGTACATCTTCTTTGGTATGATACCTTTTAAGGTCTTTGGCCCATTTTTCAATCAGGTTGTTTGTTTGCTTATTGCTGTATTCTAAGTGTTCTTTGTATATTTTGTATAACTGTCCTTTTGAGTCAGAAAAACCAACTGAAGACTGTGTTCTCTCCATTTTTGTCAAACCTCTGATTTCCTCTACCTTTTCGTCCACCTTGACATGTGACTTTGTCTTATGCTTAAGAAATGAAGTAGAAACCACAGATGGTAATTATTCATTGCCAGTCATTCTTCTCATCTACTTATTCCTGCACTCATCCTCTTTTTCCTTACAATGGAGGAAGAATTTTTATGATCAAAGCTAACTTCTTCACATGAGCCCTGAATCTTCTTTCCTCTTTCTTCTCGTGGTCCCCTCCATCCCATCCTTATTTTCTTATCTTCAATAACTCCCTCTTTCTTTTCCCTTATTCCAACAGCAAAAAATGAAACAATTTCTTTTATTATTATCCCTCTCCAGCCATTGTTCTGTCTCCGTCTCCCAATTCCCTTCCTCAGCCAAACTTTTGTATTCTCTACATAGTCATCTTTCAATCTGCTTACTTTCTGCACTCTATATCCACCACTTCGCCATGCCAATGATACTGCTTTTTCTAAGATGACCAATGACATTGATATTATCATCTCACTAGACCTCTTACTAGCATTCACCACTCCTTCCTTCCAGTTGCATTGTTTTCTTCCCTAGGCTGCCATGAGTCCTCTGGTTTCCTCCTGCTCCTGTGCCCTTTATTATCCATCTTCTTTGTTAGCTTTTCTTATAAATGATTGCAAAATTTACTTATCAAAGGCCAGTGCTATGGCTTCTCTTTTTATGCTGGCTTCTTTACTTAAGTTATCTTATTACTCCTATGATTTCAGATACTGCTAATAACTTGACAGTTTCTAAATCATAATTTTTGTCTTGAACCCAGAAGTCTATCCTGAGGTCTAGTTCCTTAATTTTCAACTGCATTCTCAATAACTCCAGAACCACTAACAGATCTGTCCCTTCTCTAGTCTTTCCTCTTTCTAAAAATGTCTCCATCAGCCTCTCAGTTGCTTAAACCAGAAACCTGGGTGTCATTTGTGGTAGGTAGTCCCTTCTCCTTTTCCTCTTTGTCCCCACTCTAGTTCCAATAAGTCTTCAAACCCACTTCTCTCTTGTTCCTACCTTGGTTTAGTACACGTTGCTCTCTCCCGCGATTACATCTAAGAGACCACTTTCTTTACAGTCTAGTGTCCCAAGATCCGTTCTCCAGATATATAGCAATGTGTATATTTAATGTAAGAACTTCCACCTTTCTGCCTTTCAACCTCCGTAGACTAAACTCCAGGTTTTTAAAAAATGGCTTTTATAGCACCCCCATCCTGGCTTCTTCTTGGCCTTCCAGCTTCATTTCATTCCTTTCCTTCTCTCCCTGCATCTGCTGCGCTGGCCCGCTGCTCATGCAGTTACTTCAGGATCTTCCGTGTTGTTTCCTCTGCACATTGTTTGGCAATTCGTGTAGCATAACTGTTAGCTCTTCAGGGGACCTATAGGACCCCATAGCAATGTAAATTAGCACCCTCTCTCTAACATATTTGTATTTTCTTTCAGAACATTTCATATATATATATATTATAAGAACAGAGAGAGAGTCAGAGAGAGGGATAGATAGGGACAGACAGACAGGAATGGAGAGAGATGAGAAGCATCAATCATTAGTATTTTTATTATTATTATTATTAATTTTAATGGGGTGACACCAATAAATCAGGGTACATATGTACAACGAAAACATCTCCAGGTTATCTTATCATTCAGTTGTGTTGCATACCCGTCACACAAAGTCAAATTGTCCTCTGTCACCTTCTATCTGGTTTTTCCTGTGCCCCTCCCCTCCCTATCTCACCCTCCCCTCCCTCCCCGCACCCGGTAACCACCACACTCTTGTCCATGTCTCATAGTCTCACTTTTATGTCCCACCTATGTATGAAATCATGCTGTTCTCAGTTTTTTTTTCTGATTTACTTATTTCACTCCGTATAATGTTATCAAGGTACATCCATTTTGTTGTAAATGATCCGATGTCATCATTTCTTATGGCTGAGTAGTATTCCATAGTATATATATACCAAAGCTTTTTAATCCACTCGTCCTCTGATGGACACTTGGGCTGTTTCCAGATCTTCGCTATTGTGAACAATGCTGCCACGAACATGGGGGCGCATTTCTTCTTTTCGAACAGTGCTATGGTGTTCTTAGGGTATATTCCTATAAGTGGGATAGCTGGGTCAAAAGAATCATTAGTTTTTCATTGCAGTTGCAACACCTTTGTTGTTCATTGATTGCTTTCTCACACGTGCCTTGACTGCGGGCCTTTAGCAGACTGAGCCACCCCTTGCTGGAGCCAGTGAACTTGGGTCCAGGATGGCGAGCTTTTGCTCAAGCCAGATGGGCCTGCGCTCAAGCTGGCGACCTCAAGGTCTCGAACCTTGGTCTTCTGCATCCCAGTCTGACGCTCTATCCACCGCACCACCGCCTGGTCAGGCGATTTGTTATAATTTTTAATTGCATGTTTACATGTTTGTGTAATTATCTTTTAATATATATTGCTATAACAAGTGCCATCACAGTACACCTACTATATACCTAGCTCAGTACCTGGCACTAAATTGAAGCTCTAAAAATATGTATTAAAAGAATTTTAAGTATCCCCAAATTAATAGACATTTTTTATACTATGTCTTCTTTTTTTTTTCTTTTTTGTGACAGAGATAGATAGAGGAACAGATAGGGACAGATAGGAAGGGAGAGAGATGAGAAGCATCAATTCTTCATTGCAGCACCTTTGATGTTCATTGATTACTTTCCCATATGTGCCTTGACCTGGGGGTGTTGGTGGCTACAGCAGAGTGAGTGACCCGCTCAAGGTGCTGAGCCTTGCTCAAACCAGATGAGCCCACACTCAAGCCAGAGACCTTGGGGTTTTGAACCTGAGTCCTGCATGTCTCAGTCCCATGCTCTATCCACTGTGCCACTGCCTGGTCAGGCATGTGATCCCTCTTTCTGAGGAGCATTTTTGCCATGTAATAGAACAGTGTGAGGAAGAGATAGATAGTGTAACTGACAGTCCCTTTTATTCAACATTCAGTGTGAGAAAATAATTCGAGTCATCAAAGATGCATTCCTTATCAGTGAAGGGGTGAGAGGATACACTGGAAACTAGAAAAGCACAGTAGTAAAATGCAGAGGTAGTATGAGCTTATAGCAAGAAGTTCAACTAGGAATAAGAACATCTAGGTTTGATGTTTCACCCTGCCACTGGTTTCTATGTGTTTGGCAAGTTATTCAGTTTCCTTGTGTCTTAGATTTTCTGATCTTGAAAATCTTATGGAACTCTCATGAGAAAATGAGTGTGGAAGCCCTTTGAAAAGTATGACACTTCTTAAAAATGTGAGATGCTCTTACCATCCTTATTTTGATTTTCATTTATGAAAATGAAGTGATTTACTTGAAAGTTGTTAAAAGAATAATGAATTTAGTCAATGTAATAGATAAGAGTAGCTGTTATTGTCTCTGAATTTATATAAGTTTCTATAAAGAAACCACCTAAGGATGATAATATAAAAGTAAGTGACTGTAGTGAATTTATTATGGACTTCCTATTTAATTCTTTACAAGCTCCCTGATAGCAGTGCTAATTAAGTTTAAATATGTGGGGGTCTTTTTCTAAGAGATTAGAGGTTAGTCCCTAAACAATTTGTACATTACTATGCTGTCTCATTGTAAAGTGTTTAGTGGAAATGCTGTTGTAGGAAAATGATTATAAAGCATTATAAATGGTTTCATTAAGTACTCTATTTCCCTGTCATCCTACAAGTTCTATGGTAATAAATGACTTTAATGTTCTTTTCACTGATAATTTAAATGAGATCTAAGAGATGAAACCTTATTTTGAAATAAGTTTAATTTAATTGACCCAGCATGGTTTGGAATCCTTGCGGTCTATGGTCCTTTTATGATTAAGTACTAAAGAAGAATCTGTAATGTGAATATTTTTCTTTTATTCCTTCACCATGGGATTCACACTCCCTGGGATAAAATATCTTAGCTTTTACAGAGAACATTAGTAGAGGTATTAGAAATTTATCCTCTCAGGGGTTGTGACTGTCAGTTTCATCAACAAATGAGAATTCAAAGCCCTTTAGTAAAACTAATGACCTTATATAACCACCTTGCAGTTCAAATTGTACCTTAAATATCTTTGTGCTCAAACTGATAGCTTAGGGATCAGTATGTGTTAATTTACAGTCCTGGAAAAGGCTGTGGTGTTCATTCATCCCATTTTTAAAACTGCTAAGAAGAGCAAGTCTAACTATTTCAGATTTCATAGGGTTTTCTCAGTGCCAAGAAAGCAAGCCACGTGACAGTTTTTAAAACAGTGAGCCAATACCTAAGAATATCTACCAGAATTTACTGTTACTATTTCAGCTGAATTTGTCTCAGATTTTCATGGGATATGAGAGCATTCTAGTTACCACTTCTTTTTTTCTTCTTCTTTTTTTTTAGTGAGAAGAGGGGAGTTAGAGAGATAGATTTCCACATGTGCCCCAAACGGGATCCACCTGCAAGCCCTGTCTAGGGCCAATGCTTGGCCCAACTCAGCCACTGTCTGCGAGAGGGAAAGAAAGAGAAAAGGGGAAGAGGGAGGGGAAGAGAAGCAGATGGTTGCTTCTTATGTGTGCCCTGACTGGGGATTGAACCCAGGACATCTGCACACTGGGTCAATGCTCTATCTACTGAACCAACTGACAGGGCCTAGTTACCATTTCTTTTTTTTTTTTTTTTTGTTATTATCATGTAAATTGTATTTTTGTATTACATTTGGTTATTTTTTAATTGATTTTAATTTATTATGTTTACATAGATTCTAGTGTTGCCCCAAATGCATCCCCCCTCCCCTGCATTCCCCTCAACATCTCCCTTGTCCCCCTCCCCGTAACACCCTCCCCCTTCCCTTCAGGTTTATCCCATCCTATCATCCCCTTTCTGTCTGTTCTCTTTTCCTCTGGTCCCTTTGATCTCTTCTCTGTCTCAATTTTGTTTCTCAGTTCACATTGTTCATTGGATTCCTCAAATGAGTGAGGTCATATGATATATATTTTTTTTTCTGCCTGGCTTATTCACTTAGCATAATAGTCTCCAGGTCCATTCATGTTGTCACAAAAGGTAAGATTTCCTTCTTTTTCATGGCCCCATAGTGCTCCATTGTGTATATGTACCATTGCTTTTTAATCAACTCGTTCACTGACCGACACTTGGGCTGTTTCCAGATCTTCGCTATTGTGAATAATGCTACAATAAACATGGGGGCGCATTTCTCCTTTTAAAACAGTGCTATGGTGTTCTTGGGGTATATTCCTATAAGTGGGATAGCTGGGTAAAAAGGCAGTTCCATTTTTAATTTTTTTGAGGAATCTCCATACTGTTTTCCACAGTGGCTGCACCAGTCTGCATTCCCACCAGCAGTGCAGAAGGGTTCCCTTTTCTCCACATCCTCGCCAGCACTTGTTCTGTGTTGTTTGCTGATGAGTGCCATTCTGACTGGTGTGAGGTGATACCTCATTGTGGTTTTAATTTGCATTTCTCTAATGATTAGTGATGGTGAGGAGTTTTTCATCTGCCTATTGGCCATCTGTATGTCCTCTTTGGAGAAGTGTCTATTCATTTCCTTTGCCCATTTTTTTGATTGGATTGTTTATCTTCCTGGTGTTGAGTTTTACAAGTTCTTTACAGATTTTGGTTATTAACCCCATATCAGACGTATTGCCGAATATGTTCTCCCATTGTGTAGTTTGATTTTTTATTCTGTTCTTATTGTCTTTAGCTGTGCAAAAGCTTTTTAGTTTGATATAGTCCCATTTGTTTATCCTGTCTTTTGTTTACTTTGCCCGTGGAGATAAATCGGCAAATATATTGCTGCAAGAGATGTCGGAGAGCTTACTGCCTATGTTTTCTTCTAAGATGCTTATCGTTTCATGGCTTATATTTGAGTCTTTTATCCATTTTGAGTTTATTTTTGTGAATGCTGTAAATTGGTGGTCTAGTTTCATTTTTTTTGCAGGAAGCTGTCCAAGTTTCCCAACACCATTTGTTGAAGAGGCTGTCTTTACTCCATTGTATGCTCTTACCTCCTTTGTCAAATATCAGTTGTCTATAAAGGTACGAGTTTATTTCTGGGTTCTCTGTTCTGTTTCATTGATCTATATGCCTGTTGTTATGCCAGTACAAGCTATTTTGAGTACAACAGCCTTTTAGTATAACTTGATAACAGGAAGTGTGATGCCTCCCACTTTATTCTTCCTTTTCAAGATTACTGAGGCTATTCGTGTTCTTTTTTGGTTCCATATAAATTTTTGGAATATGTGTTTTATTTCTTTGAAGTATGTCATTGGTATTTTAATTGGTATTGCATTGAATTTATAAAATCCTTTGGGTATATAGACATTTTAATGATGTTTATTCTTCCTAACCATGAGCACAGTATATGCTTCCACTTGTTTTTATCTTTCTTGATTTCTTTTATCAGTGTTTTATAGTTTTCTGAATACAACTCTTTAATCTCCTTGGTAAATTTACTCCTAGATACTTTATATTTTTGGTTGCAATAGTGAAGGGGATTGTTTCCTTAATTTTTCTTTCTGACAGTTGATTGTTGGTGTATAAAAATGCCTCTGATTTCTGAGTATTAATTTTATATCCTGCCACCTTGCTGAATTCATTTATCAGGTCCAGTAGTTTTTTGACTGAGACTTTAGGGTTTTCTATGTACAGTATCATATCAACAGCAAATAATGATAGTTTTACTTCTTCTTTTCGAATTTGGATGCCTTGTATTTCTTTTTCTTGTCTGATTGCTGTAGCTAGGACTTCCAGAACTATGTTGAATAAGAGTGGTGAAAGGGGGCATCCCTGCCTGGTTCCTGATCTTAAGGGGATTGCTTTTAATTTTTGCCCATTGAGTATGATGTTGGTTGTGGGTTTGTCATAGATGGCCTTTATCATATTGAGGTATGTTCCCTATATTCCCACTTTTCTGAGACTTTTGATCATGAATGGGTGCTGGATTTTATCAAATGCTTTTTCTGCATCTATTGAAATTATCATGTGGTTTTTGTTCTTCCTTTTGTTAATGTGATGAACCACATTGATTGATTTGCAAATATTGAACCAGCCTTGCCTCTCCAGAATAAATCCCACTTGATCATGGTGTATAATTTTTTTTCATATATTGCTGCATCTGGTTGGTTGGCTAATATTTTGTTGAGGATTTTAGCATCTAGATTCATGAGGGATATTGACCTATAATTTTCCTTTTTTGTGTTGTCTTTGCCTGGTTTTGGCATCAGAATTATGCTCGCCTCATAAAATGAGTTTGGAAGTCTTTCTTCCTCTTGAGTTTTTTGAAATAGCTTGAGAAAGATAAGAGTTAGTTCTTTGAATATTTGGTAGAATTCACTTGTGAAGCCATCGGGCCTGTGCTTTTGTTTGTTGGTAGTTTTTTGATAACTGTTTCGATCTCATTTGTTATAATCGGTCTATTTAGGTTTAGGTTTTCTGATTCTTCCTGATTGATTTTTAAAATATTATATTTCAATAAATTTGTCTATTTTATGTAGGTTGTCTTAGTTTTTGGCATACAGTTCTTCATAGTGTTTTCATACGATCTTTTGTATATCTGTTTTGTCAGTTGTTATTTCTCCACTCTCATTTCTAATTTTATTTATTTGTGTTCTCTCTCTTTTTTTCTTGGTGAGTCTGGCTAGCGGTTTATTGATCTTGTTTACCTTTTCAACGAACCAGTTCCTTGTTTCATTGATCCTCTGTAGTGTTTCTTTAGCCTCTATGTCATTTATTTCCACTCTGATCTTTATTATTTCCTTTCTTCTACTACCTCTAAGCTTTACTTGCTGTTCTTTATCTAGTTCTTTTAGGTGTAGAGTTAAATTGTTTGTTTGAGCTTTTTCTAGCTTTTCTAGGTATGCCTGTAAGCGATGAACTTTCCTCTCAGTACTGCTTTTGCTATGTCCCATAAATTTTGAGTTGTTGTATCCCCATTATCATTTGTTTCTAGGAATTTTTTTATTTCTTCTTTGATCTCATTGTTAACCCATTTGTTATTTAATAACATGCTATTTAGCTTCCAAGTGTTTGAGTATTTTTCAGTTTTTTTACTGTACTTATTTTCTAGTTTCATACCATTGTGATCAGAGAAAATTCTTGATATAATTTCAATCTTCTTAAATTTGTTGAGACTGCTTTTGTATCCTAACATGTGGTCTATTCTAAAGAATGTACCATGAGCACTTGAAAAGAATGTATATTCTGCTGCTTTTTGGTGAAAGGTTCTGAAGATATCTATTGAATTGTGTTGATCTAGTATGTCCTTTAAGTCTGCTGTTTCTTTGTTAATTTTTCTTTCTTAAGGATTCGCTACTATTTTAGTATTGCTGTTGATCTCACCCTTTATATCCATCAATGTCTGCTTTATATATTTAGGTGCTCCTATATTAGGTGCATAGATATATATAATGGTTATATCTTCCTTTTGGATTGTTCCTTTTATCATTATGTAGTGACGTTCTTTATCTCTTACTATATAGGCTTTGTTTTAAAGTCCATTTTATCTGATATAAGTATCGCTACCCCAGCTTTTTTTAAATTTTCATTTGCATGAAATATTTTTTCATCCTTTTTTTTCTCAGTCTATGTGCATCTTTTGTTTTATGGTGTGTCGCTTCTAAACAGCATATGTATGTGTCCTGTTTTCTTATCCATTCAGCTACCCTATGTCTTTTAATTGGATCATTCAATCCATTTACATTTAAGGTTATTATTGATATGTAGTTGTTTATTGCCATTTTATTCTTTAAAGCTGTATTCCTCTTTTGCTATATTCTTCCCCCCCTTTGATCTGTTTACAACAGGCCCCTTAATATTTCTTGTATCATTGATTTGGTTTTAGTGAATTCCTTGAATTTTTTTTTTTTTTTTGACTGGGAAGCTTTTTATTTCTCCTTCAATTTTAAATGATAGCCTTGCTGAATAAAGTAGTCTTGGTTGTGGGTTCTTGTTCTGCATTACTTGAATATTTCTTGCCATTCCCTTCTGGCCTCAAGTGTTTCTGTGGAGAAGTCAGATGTCATCTTTATGGAGGCTCCTTTGTAGGTGATAGCCTTTTTTTCTCAAGCAGCTTTTAATATTTTCTCTTTATCACTTAGGTTTTGTATTTTAATTATGATATGTCTTGGTGTAGATTTCTTTGGGTTTCTCTTTAATGGAGTTCTCTGTGCTTCTTGAACTTGTGAGACTTTTTCTTGCATTAATTAAGGGAAGTTTTCAGCTATGATATGATTGAACAAAGTCTCTATCACTTGTTCTTTCTATTCTTCAGGAACCCCTATGATACGGATGTTATTTCTCTTTATGTTGTCATAGAACTCTCTTAGAGTTTTCTCAGACTTTTTGAGTGTCTTTTCTTTTTTCTGTTCTGCTTCTGTGCCTTCATTTATCTTGTCCTCTAACTTGCTGATTCAATCTTCAGCTTCATCCATCCTGCTTTTAATTCCTTCTATTGTGGTCTTCATTTCTGATATTGTATTTGTTATTTCTGACTGATTCTTTTTTATTATTTCAATGTCCTTTTTTATATTTGTGATCTCTTTTTAGGTGTTCATAATGGCCATCTATTGTTTTTCTAAGATCTTTGAGCATCCTAACAATCATTTTAAACTCTGCATTCGGTAATTTGGTTATATCTTACTCATTCAGGTCCTTTTCTGAAGATTTCTCTTAGTTCATTTGGGTTGCATATCTCTGCCTTCTGATTTTGTCTGTGCATAAGAAGGTTTTGGACACTGGAGTCCAATGGGTGTGGTCTCTCTATTCCCTAGGTGTAGTCTGTCTGCAAGCCCACCACCCCCTCTGTCGCTGCTGCCTAGGGCATTCAGGTATAGGCGTTGCCGGTGCCGTCCCGCTGAGGCTGTTGCTGCAGTTTCTGCCTCTCCTTTACAGGATGATCTGTGATCACATGCTGGGGTCTACAGGCCTTGGCAGCCTCGGCCCTCACCTTGCCCTCTCTGGTGGGGTTATGCGCTGAGCCTGGGCTGTAAGCCTCAGCCTTGAGGGCAGCGGTCATCACCTTTGCTGAGCTGAAGGTCTCCACCTGTTTCTGAGTTTTCACCCTGCCCCCTTGGGAGGAGCCCACTTGCAGGTCAGCTGCAAGCCTAGGCTCTGTGGGGCCATCCTAGTGGTTATTAAACAAATTTAGTGTATTTTGATATATTGACAACCTATATGTTTCCTGAGTGTAAGAATGATTCAGAAAAATATTTTCTATTTTAAGTAGCATCTAAGGTAGAATATTTGACTCATTAATTGAATTTTATGTTCACAACTTAAATGGAGAAAGTTAAGCACAGTTGGCAGAAGAGTTTTATGTACCAAAGATGGTCAGAAACTAGTTTATGAGTTGGGGTTAGTTGAGTTTAGATAAGCACCTTCTATTAAAAAAGGGACCCAAGAGCTGTTATTAAAGAAATAAAGGAATGTGAGTTAGGAGATAATGAAAGACAGTTCTTGAGCAGTATAATGGGTTTTTCAAAGATTTGGGAGTGTGTTAAGGGGGACAGAATGGAAAGGCCAATGTGGAATCACATATCGAGGCATGAAAGTAGAGGGAGAAGCCAAGGCTACTTAATGGAAAACTTTTAAGGCTACACTTTGTCTTTGATAAAAATGGTTGAAGTTTTTATAGTTAGGATGTGTATACTGAAAGATTAAAGTTTATATTACCTATAGAGAATTCTTGCTGAATCCAATTTCTTTGAAATATATTTAAATCCTAATGTAATACAGCAGATTTGAATCTCATTATCAGTGGAGTGCATTTAATTGAAATCCAATTGATTTAAACAACTAATCAGGAAATCTCAGTCTAATCTCCTTTTCTTCCTCTGGGAACATTCATCTATTTATACCTACTCTCTAAGCTTATAGACAGCAAAACTTTAAATTAAGAGAAGACACACTATATATTTTCATTTAAATAAATAATATTTGTGAGATTAATTTTACAGATACATTATAAAATTGAATTGTGCTTTAAATGTTTTTTCACCAAGGCTAATTAAAGTCAATAGTTTTAAAGTGTAAGATTCTAAAATAATTTTTAAATCAAAGGTTTGTCATGAGATTTAAGGAATATTTGTCATACTATAATAGGGATGTATTAAAGAGTCCCAAGAAAGAAAATATTTAATTGTCTCTAACTAAAATAACATTGGTGTAATTATTTTAATAAAAATAAGCCCATGAACTTTGGAATTTTAAACATTTAGTTATGTTTTAAGTAATTCGTAGAAAGATACCATTATCTCTTCAAAGCACATCTTCCCAATAATTAGTGAGTTAATTATAGGACTAATGCTATAGAAATATCTTTAATATGTTTTCTCTTGTAATATGCTAATATATGTTAATTTTAAGTAATTTGAGCAATATAGAGAACACTAATTAAATAATTCTACTTTTCCCCTAGAGAAACTACTATTACCAATTAGAATATCTCCTTACAAATTTGTCATATATAAATAATGAGATCTCACACTGTATGTTTTCCTCTATTGCTTATTTTTTAAGAACACACACCACATACACAGGTTATTTATTTCAAGATCTATATATAACTCTATACCATTCATTATAAGATTATAAGGACTTCATAGAATCCTGTTGCATGAATGCACCACAGTTTATTTTGCCAGTCCTTACTAGGGATATGTGTTTAACTTATTTATTTCTCATTTTTTGATATCATTGGCAAGATAGCATTGAACTTCCTTGTACTTATATCTTTGCCAATTTCTTCAAATATTTCCTTGAGATAAACTCTCAAAAAATGATATTGTAAATAAAATCAATACACATAGAAATTTTGAGTTGACACAAAGGAATGCAAATAGGTGGTGATGGTGAGAGTAAAATCCATTATTTTCCAGTCTCATGTCTTGGGAAGAAGGATTTATTTCAGTACTTTATATCAGTAAGGTATTTTTTTAATCAAGTAATTTCTATCCATAAGGTGTACTTTGAGTTTTATTATAGCTCATAGAAAGCCAGATAGCTCATATAAAGCTATTCTTACATAGTTTCCTTTCACCCTTTTTTTTTCTAAATTAAGACAATAGTTTTGTTTTCACTGGAGACTTCACTGGGAGAGGGGGTGCAGTCTCCCTAAAAGAGTTTCTGTACTGAGAATGTGCATTCTCTGAGATCTGCCATCTGTTTGTTATACACGGACAAAAGCTGACGTTCAGTTAATCAAAGGAAATAAAATACAGATTAAAGTGTTAGATGATTCTAACCCATTCCAGAAGTTATGGATAAGGCTTGAAACCTTTAATCAGAATCATCTTGATGTTCAAGTCAAGTTGGCTATTTGAACCGAAGCTTTCATATGTTTATAGTAACTGTCATGAAGACCATATTCTATTATTGCCGTAAGAGAAAAAAATATTAAGGATGTGTTTGTACATTATATTGGGTCAAGAGAATTGACATTCTATTTTATATGTGGTTCAGGAATCTACCTTGTGGAAAGCTCAGAGATTGCTCTTAAAGATTTATTACTGAAGAAATATTCAATTGGGAAGCTTAAAATAATTTAAATGTAAGTTTTAGAATTTATAAAGACAATACAAATGCAAGAACTTGTCCATTTGTTAATTTATACATTCATTTATTAAATGGTATGCTAGATTTCTTTAAGTCTAGAAAAAATTAATTTAGGCTATAAATAATTTGTTTCTTATGTTTGAATAGATGTGCTTTTATAAAATTGACATTTAATCTCCATGCCTATAGTCATACACATTTATGAAATGTTTTATAAAGTAAATAAACTGTTTTTAAATTTCCTATAAGATGTTTCTTAAGGAGAATATGTTCTGTAAAAACATATTATAATTCTAATTATAAAAATTAGAATTTATAATACACACACACACACAGAGAGAGAGAGAGAGAGAGAGAGAGAGAGAGAAATCTTGTTCTTTATAAATATGTCACAGAAGACAGTGAATTTCTGGAAGTTGACCATAATTCAAATTCTATTTCATTAATAAAACTCTATCCTCTGAAACTAGGATGATTATATATCTTATTTCCATTTAAGATAATAGAACTCTATGTGGTTTTTAAAATTAAGAAATAAATGGTATATAACATTTTGTTACTTTTAAGTATATAGCATAATGATCTAATATACATATTGTGAAATGACTACTAAAATAAGTTTAGTTAACATCCATCACCACATATAGTTACATTTTTTCTTCTTCTGATGAGAACTTTTAAGATCTATTCTCCTAGCAACTTTCAAATTCTAAATTATTTTTATAAATCACTTTTGTTTCTGAAACTCATCTCCAATAAATCCCTATGATAACAACTGGTAGAACTAACTTAGTTTTGGAATATATTGGGTATTTCCTTTTCAGTTTAAAAAATGTTGTATTTACATTTGGATGATTGAAAATATGTTTAAATTCCAAAGTGAGTGAAATCAATGTAAATTCTATATAATAAATTGAAAAGTTACAACAAAGGAACAACTATTCTGTGGATTGGCTGTTTATATTTAGCACACAAAGGAAAAGGGGAAATTTTTCAGGAACATTTGTGAAATTAATTTCATTTAATAATGTACCATTCTATTGATGTTTTAATTTTTCAGACAAAGTAGTTTAATTAAATGTGCAACATTAGTTAGAATAAAAAAATAAAATTATGCATAGATTTAGAGACCTTACTAATTATTTATCAATTTCTGATGGATGCCCTAATTAAGCATCAAGTTATATGGTTATACCTATGGCATTATATTTAATTTTTATAATCACTGAAAGAGATGCATTAGATATAGGTTTTAAAAGTATATGTTTACATATTTTTCATTATAGATTTTCTTTATTAAGGATCATGACGTGCTGCTTTCAATAAAAGAGTGCCTCTGATTAATTTTCACACCAGCAACAAAGTCGGGGCTGGCATAGGTTCAGCCAGGATTCCTGGGCCCTGCTGTGCAGGGAGGCTCGTGAGAAAGGACAGAATCATATCTCAGTCTCCAGGCCTGCTTGGTTCTTGGCACCTCTGCTGAGAGTTGCATAGGCTACTGATGAATTTTAAATGTTGTGTTTTTTTGAGTGTGAGGTGGACATCTGTCTTAGAGGAAAGGGTTGATAGCAGCATGTCATTCCTCAGATGCCATGGAATAATTGTCAGATGACCTTTATTGGCATCTACCTCCATTTTGTTCATACTGGCGCTGCTAAGGCACTGTACTGGAGCATATTCTCCTGGGTCTCATAATAAACAAAACCACGAACTAGCAGGAAGGTTAGTTGAAAAGATCATGTTTTTTACTAGAATAATGTTAATGTTCCTTGTAACTGAATACAAAGTGGATTGTGAAGGATGCAAAAGGTGATTGGAAAGATCTAAGTGAGAGACTTTTCCCATGAAAGCAGTCACCAGTATAAAGAAACATCTACCCTGTGGACCCGAGGGGAAATAAAAGTTGAGACTAGAAAGCTCATTAGTCAGTGAGGTTTCACAATAAACAATTGCAGGGTTTGTGCCCTAATACTGTGGGGAGAACAGAAATGGCAGGCAGCAAGGAAACCATATAATGAATTGGTTATCTGGGGGTACAGGCTTTCAAAGACACTATCTAACTGGTTTTCTTTGTGTCTAGTCTCCTCACCTATGTGGACTTAAATTCCTCATTAAAAATAAAAATCTAAACAGGTGAAACAGTCATTGAGTCTATTTGTGAGCATTCATTTGCAATGAAAGCTCAGTGAATTTCATTAGGTATTAATGATTTTGCTTCTTGAATAAATCACAGTGATGAAGGAATATAACAAAGGGTTCAAGGAGTTTAATTCTTTGCCTTTACCATTGTTGAATAAACACCATCTAAGTAGGTTTGTTTCAGGTGTTAAATAACTAACATTTTAAATATTTAAATCAAGATATAGTGTTCGTTACATAGTGGCTCATAAAAGATATTTTGGTATCATTTACTCTTTTTATTTTCTTTACTGTTATTCTTATCATTCTTTTCAGTCAGTTTCTTCCCAGTTTTTTTTTAATTGAGGTATTATTGGCATAATACATTATATTAGTGTCTGGTATACAACATAACGGTTCTATTTTGTATATACTGTGAAATGATAACCCAATAAGTCTAGTTAACATCTGTCACCATACATTGTTACAGAATTTTTATTTTCTTGTGATGAGAACTATTAAGATTTACTCTCGTAGCCTGACTAGGCAGTGGCTCATTGGATAGAGCATTGGCCTGGGACACTGAGAACCCGGGTTCAAAACCCTGAGGTTGCCAGCTTGAGTGCAGGCTCATCCGGCTTAAGTGTGGGCTCACCAACTTGAACGAGGTTGCTTGCTTGAGTATGGGATCATAGACATGACCTCATAGTCACTGGCTTGAGCCTAAAGGTTGTTGATTGAAGCTCAAGGACACTGGTTTGAGGCCAAAGTTCCTGGCTTGAGCAAGGGGTCACTCATTCTGCTGTAACCCCCCGATCAAGGCACATATAAAAAAGCAATCAATGAACAACTAAGGTGCTGCAACTGAGTTGATGCTTTTCGTCTCCCTCCTTCCTGTCTATCTGTCTCTGTATGTCTGTCTCTATGTCTCTCACTAAAAAAGAAATATTTACTCTCTTAGAAACTTTCAAATATACAGTACAGTATTATTAACTATGCTCGCCATGCTGTATATTACATCCCCAGGGCTTATTTTATAACTGGAATCTTACTAATTTTTGTTAAAAATTTCAAAACAAAGCCTTTTTAGCTTGTGACAAATATCCTTTAGAGCAGTGTTTATCAACTGCTGTTCTGTGGACTGGTCTTCCAGAAATTTTGTGCTGGTCCACGAAAGAGTTAACCACCTGATGTTATATGAAGATTATAGATCCATTGGTTTTAGTTGAACTTGCTTATGCTCAGGGTGATTTCTGCCTAAGTGGTCCCTGAAATAATTCTTCTATTTTATCTGATCCCCAAGTGTATAAAGGTTGACCACTGATCTAGAGGAGGATAAATCAATCTCTTGTCTCAGAAATGAAAATGATAGAATGTGACTTCTTAATCCTGATTTTGCTATTACATGTACTTTAGGAGGGATTATAAAATTATTAATCTATTGAAGAGCCAGTACTGTTCTGGCTAGTAATATGCTTTCCTGTCTGATTACTTGCAGTTTCTGTGAGAGAGAGCATGGTTTTAAGTATGTTAATGAAGGCCCCAGTCTTAAAGCTATAATAACTTTAAGTTATTGCCATAGTACTTCCTTTTATTATTGCTTCACCAGCACTTGTGCCCCTTTGTTATCTTAGTTTTCAAGCATCCTTAATGTTATTTAAAGCTGTTTTTATTTACATAGAAGCATTCATTAGATACATTGCTTTTATTATTAAACTTGATTTTTGTCATTATTCTATTTATTAATTTCATCAGTTATAAAAACTTATACATTAAAGGAGTTATGAAGAGAAAGCATTTATCCTAGGTAACATTTGTGTTGGGATTGATGATTATTTTAAAGAACAAATCACAAGGATGGTACCTAGCATATAGTAGGTAATCAGTCAGTCTTTATATAAGTGAATGCTGTCATTTAAAATAATACACGGGGCATGCCTAGTACGAGTCATACTTGAAGAAAAACCTTAACTTAGATAGAAACCGTGCAACAGAAGGGCTTGAGATAATCACTTGTATTTAGAGTCATTTCTTAATGAGTCCAAATGAGCAAATGACTATAGCAAGATATGGCACAATGGAACCTTTTTCTGTTCAGCAAAACAAGTCCACTCTGAAGTGAACTCTTTTTATACTCCATCTCATGTTTGCCTGTAGAACATCAATTATTTTTCTTTCTAATGAGGAGAGTCAATTAAGAGATGTTATTTCAGAGAATATTTAGAAGGTCACTTCCTTATAATTCAATTAATTTCCTATTCCTACCTCGGTATATACATATTGGAGTAGATTTCCTAAATGATACGGCTTTAGTACGTTTTATTAAATGGCTCACCTTTTATAAATGAAATGTAACATTAAATACAGACATAAAACTTAATTTGGCAAGAGGTATGTGCATGCATACACTTAGCATTGCCTTTAATTAATCGGTTGATTTATAAGATGGTGTGAAGAATGAATGCTTTCTTCTTCTTCTTCTTCTTCTTCTTCTTTTTCTTCTTCCTCCTCCTCCTCCTCCTCCTTCTCCTCCTCCTCCTCCTCCTGCTCCTCCTCTTCCTCCTTCTTCCTCTTCTTTTTTGAATGCTTTCTTTATGGATAATAAAGTCACTATTTAGCCCTGACTGGGTATTGGTTAGACAGAATCATATTGATATATCAAGGTTGTGGGTTCCATTCCCTATCAGGGCACGTATGAGAATCAACCAATGAATGCATAACTAAGTGGAACAACAAGTCAGTCTCTATCCCCTTTCTTCTCCCTCTAGAATGAATCAATAGATTAAAATTTTTTAAAAATTATTTTAAAAACCACTATTCAGATTTTTACCAACTAGGGTTAGAGAGCCATTGGGGAGAGCCAATGGTTCATAGAGCTTGGGCCAGGTTTGAGCCACTTCTTAGCAGTGAATATCAGTACCTCCACCTTCATAGTACTACAGTAACATTAGGTGTGTCACAGGGTATTTATCATAAGTAAGTTGTGTCAACGTGTCAACTGTTTGTGACTTTGCATTAAGTAATTTGAGTTTGCTGTGAAAAAAAATTTTGGATGTTATAATGTAGAATGAATGTTATAATTCTACAGTTTTAACCTTCCCTTACCTGAAACTTGAAGGTAACTGAAGTAGTGAGGACACTCCCTCCCTGACCGCCTTAAGTTTTGTGTGCAGAGTTGGGTTTTGTGTGTGTGGGTTTCTCTAGACCAGTGGTTCTTAACCTTTTTTGAGGTACCGAACCCACCAGTTTCATATGCGCATTCACCAAACCCTTCTTTAGTGATAAATAAAATACGATTTTTCCCCCCAAATTTAAGACAGAGGTATATGTTTTTTACTGGTGCACAAAATGAGCCGTGCATGAACATCACCTTGCTCAAAGAACAAAACCAACAAAGTGCATGAACTCACAACAAATTACGGTATTACTTTATTCTGGCCTCCGTGGCAGAGGCTTCTCCGAACCCCTGAGACCGACTCATCGAACCCCTAGGGTTCGATAGAACCCAGGTTAAGAATCACTGCTCTAGACTGCCTAACTGCCAAACATGGGTGTGGATTTGGGCATAAGCCCATTGGGCAGGAAAGTGTACACATGGAACTCAGCTCATTGTTTTAGTCTTACTTGGTGCCACTCTGCTTCTTACTTATTATTTTGTAGCCATCCTGGTTTTTCTTCACACCAGACATCCTTTGTACTTGTTCTTCTTCCCTTGAGCCCTTTGCTCTCAGCTTTTCTCTGGCTGTAGTTTGGCTCTTACCTCTATCACTGTCCTCACCATATTGAAGGCAACATAAGACATAACCTCAAAGTTACCAGAAACATCTTTTTAAAAAAAGCAAATTTATAGCTTAATTTTTAAATTACAGTCGATATATAATATTATATTTATTTTAGGTGTATGAGATCATGATTAGACATTTATATAACTTATAAAATGATCACCCTGATAACTCTAGTCCCCATCTGACACATACATAGCTATTACTGTATTATTGACTATAATCCCTATGCTGTACTTTACATCCCTGTATTAATAACAGCTGAATCCAGTAAACAATTTTTTCTTCAAGTTTGTTCCTTGGCTTCTGTGAGTTCACACTCCTGGTTCTCTTAACCCTCAGCCTCTTTTTTTAAGGTTTCTCCTTTTCTCCCCAGCCTCTACACCTCAACGACCCATACTCATCTAAAATCTGCCATGGTCCAAAGTAAACTTACTTCCTCTTCTATTTCATCTCTCCTAGTTTTCCATATCTCCGTAACAATTTCATTCACCTCTCATTTAAACCAGAAAACTAGGAGTCATCCTAAACCAAGTCAACACCTGAATTTACCTTCTATTTCTTGATACTTATCAATTCTCTTCATCCCTTTTATTAGTAATCTACCTTGGGCCATCAACACGTCTTCAATGCTACAGTAGTCACCTAGGGAACCATCTTCAGTTTGATCTATATTATATCTTTTCAGTGTATGTCCAGAGTGATCTATCTCTGAAAAAAAATCAGACCTTACCAGTTTCAACTGTATAATGTGTTAGTCCCTAGCGTGCAGTAGGTTTCTAATTATTGTTTGTTTATTAAATGAAGGGTGAAGACCAGCCCTGGCTGGTTGGCTTAGTGGTAAAGCGTTGGCCTGGCATGTGGAAGTCCCAGGTTCGATTCCCACCCAGGGCACACAGGAGAAGCGCCCATGTGCTTCTCCACCCTTCCCCCTACCCTTCCTCTCTGTCTCTTTCCTCCCACAGCCAAGGCTCCATTGGGGCAAAGTTGGCCTGGCTACTGAGGACAGCTTCATGGCCTCCACCTCAGGTGCTAGAATGGCTCCAGCTGCAACAGAGCAACACCCCAGATGGGCAGAGCATCATCCCCTGGTGGGCATATGGGGTGGATCTTGGTTGGGCACATGCGGGAGTCTGTCTGACTGCCTTCCCACTTATCATTTCAGAAAAAAAAAATGATGGAGACCATAACTTTCTCAGTATCCTAGGTTGGGGGCTCATTTGAATTCTAGCCTATATTGTCCATAATCCTTTGAAGATTTCATGTATTAACCAAATCTTTCATTTCTGAGTTTTTCTTGAGAGTTCATAAAACCAGAATGGATATCATTAGTGCAGTGTTATAGCTTATAAGAACAAATATAATCCTTGCAGTAAAAATAAGGTTTACTGCCTATATTTCATGTTAGTTATAATCTGTTAAATTTTTATGTGAAAATATTTCTGAAGAGCATTCTTCAGAAATGTCTTCACCTCCCTTTTACACTAAGAGAGAAAAATGAATGTCATTTTGAGAAATCTGAATTTATGGATTTCTGCATTATAAAAGAGTTTTCTTGTAAGAGGTAGGGAAATGTGAGTATGATGTTTATTTTAAAATTTTTATACAATGCTTTGGTATACTTTTTTTGCATGTGATAAAATATACATAACATAAAATGTACTATTTTAACCATTATTAAGTATATCTTTCTATGGTGTTAGTTACATTTATATCTTTGTGCTTCTTTAGTATACTTTTTTCTGAAATTTTTATATTAAAATAATTCAATAGTTTCATGATTGAGACCCAAAGGTGTGCTTGCATTGAATAGCAGTGGAGTTTTTCTGGGCTTATCAGTCTGTCGTACAGAAAAAAAAAATTGTTTGTTGATTTTTATTAAGACAGTTGACGCTTATTGAACCTTACTGATCTTAGAAAGAGAGAAGTCAGTGGAATGTTATAAAAACAAGCTTATAAGTTTGGCTTATTTGAATATTTTTTCCAATTTTAGTTTAACAAGACATGTTGAGGGAGCTATAAAGCTTTTATTGTTGTATAGAAATCTCACTCAATTATGATTGGTATCTTAATCCTAGTAGCTGATAAGCACCAATGTTGTAGAAAATAATGAAAATTAAAACAGCAGTTGTACAGTTCCCTTCAATACTTTGAAATTGTTTCTAATATTAGAAATTGACTCTTATATTATGAGATTAGATAAAAACTTTATATGATAAGAATATATTAGAAACAGTGCTGATAGTCAAATCAATGTCATGTATTGTTTTTAATAAAAGAATAAAACATTTGTATACTACATTGTTGTTTCTAAGATTTCTTGATTCTGATGATTAAGCCCTTTATATAAAGTATTGATAAATTTAAGAAGATAGTAGAACAAAAAGTATTATCTGGAAATGTTCAGAGACCATAAAAACAACATTTTGTTTATTTATTTAATTATTTAATTTCTTTAAATGTGATCTCTTTTTATGTGGTGATAATTTGGGAACTTAAGCATAGTATGTCAGGAAATAGAAAGGATTAAGCTCCATACTTAATTCTTGGAGCCCAATAGAACATGAGCTTCAGTTTTAAATGGGACAGAGGCATCACAATGTGGTGTTCATCGTGATAAATTTAAACTTTTTTTTTGTAAGCAGGTATAAGATAAAGTTGTGAGTGAGGGGTGGTGAATTGGTACTTTAACCTTTTCCTTTCATTGTAGAGTGAGAAAGTTTACCTTTGGAATAAACAGGAAGCTCTCATCTTTTATACAACTCTTTTGGATAAATCTTAGGATCATTGAAGTCAAGTCAATCATCTCATGAGCTAAAAGCTAAGAAGAGCACACCTGAACTAATAGCAAACTTGGTTTCCCTTGCAAAATGCAAAGAGGACCTGTCTTCTCAATAGATTTCTTCTTATTTTATCATAAAATATACTTCGTATTTATCAACAAGGAAAATCTATAACCAATACATCAATGTTTTTCAATTGGGGATATCCCATCTGTTTATCTGCGTCTTGCCTTTGCACCAATAATCTGCCTGCGTCTTCTTGAGGGAAATAAAGATTTGGGCGTATAGTGTTTGGCAAAGGGGCCATAGTGATGAAGTTCAGAATGAGATTTGCAGCTGTCCATCTTCTCTGTCCACTTTAACAGTTTTCATTTTCTCCCTCCCAACTTTTCAAAGCTAATACATAGTATGACCACTGAAAGAACAGAGCTAGAGAAATATCCTGAAAATTTTCTGGTCTATTTTGAATACAAGTAATCTTGGCTCTAGTCAACAACAGAGACAAGCTAATAATTGCTTCACATGTACTATAGTCAGGATTTTTTTTTTCTCTTTTGGGGGCTAAGTAATAACTGGATTTTGTCCTTTGTGAGATGACAACATAAGATCATACGTTTTACACTGGTTCCAAGTTTTAAGGCATTTTGGGATATGTTTTATAATCATGCAGGAATTGCAGATCAAAGCAAAAAAAATTGTTATTGAGCAGGTAGATTATTTTGTAGGCTGGATATAAAACATTTATCTCTGGAAGGCTTAACTTACTAGGAGAGAAAGTGTCTTGATTTAAGGGAATTTTAGGAGATAATCACCATAAAGAAGAGAGGCTTATAAGAAAACCTCTTTTGACAGCAGTAGTTTTGTTCTCATAAACAAACAGTGACTCATGTCAAGAGAAGAACATCAGACTGCGTATGCTGGTGTAAAATTCCATAAGAATGCATAGGACACAGGAACTATATGTAGACATGCACTTAGAGGAACATCAATTTTCCATTAAAAATTTGTTAAAAAACTATTAGGGGTTTTATAACTCTGCTGACAATAATCTTATTTGGAACACAATCTGCTTATATAAAAATATTTTTAATGTGAAAGCTCTAATTAGCTTAAATGAGTAGTCAAATGGTAGCTTTATAAGCTGAGTCACAGCCTAATTTACCCTCAAAATTCACAGCTTCCTTCTTTACTTTACTTGCTACATTAATCCCATCTCAGCAGTGCCATTAGGTGCCTGCTTGATGTTGTGGGAAAATGCACACAAACATCTGATATTTCTGATCATGACGATTTTAAATGTGTTCTAACGATGCATCTGCAGATAAACAGTTGTTTTTAACTTAAAGGATGAGGAATTTGACCACTGTTGGATAATTAAAAATAACAGCTCTCTGGAAAAGCAGGCGCAAAATTCTTAAGTGCCAGGGGACTGAGAGGTAATATTCTGTAATCTAAATTGTGTAATTTATATCTTTGTCACTTGAAAAGAGGTATTTATTTGAGTTCATGAATCATCCCACCAACATTTGATAGCTAAAGCAAAATTTGTTTTCTTTTCACAGGCAAGGTTTTAGTCAATTGACTAATCAATCATCCTGCCTTGTCCTGAATCATAGGGATTGGAGGTTCTCATGGGCAAAACCACAATTAAATGAGGCCTTAGAGAGGAGATCCCATCCTGATTTAAAAGGATGCTGGTGAAAGAGACAGCCTGGGCTACTTTGGATATACTTTTCCGTATTTAAAATAGTAGTATAATGTGGCTGTTTTTAAATACATTCACTTTAACGCTGAAAATTTGTCTTAGAGATCAGAGGTTAGAATTAAATAATTAACTTCTTGATAACCTTCGATGTTGTGGTCAGTGCCTACTGATGGTCCTCTAGTGACCAGATATACAAAATAAAATGTTCCTCTTCCATCAAAATGAATGACCTTATAAACACTTGAAGTTTCAAAGAATATCTGTGCATTTTCTCTTCTGAGTCTCACAATAACACTCTATTATGTAGAAGGATTAGTAATTCCTATTTAGAAGCAGAAATAAAGGTTGAGAGAGGGAAGCTAAGTGACTTACAGAGGTTGTATATCTAGTGAGTGGAATAATGACAATTTGAGACTCACGTTACTTTTGCCCTAAGGGCAATGCTTTTTGTGTTGGACACTGCTGCCTCTTTGATATGCTTATAAAATTGGATACTATACACATGCATTAAGATGCTTTTGGGAAAGTTGTTCCTGGGAGAATTATTTGAGTTGATGATGTGGTTGGGAGCATCATTAACTTGAGTTTATGGTCTGAACAGAGGAATGCATAAAGAAGTATCTAGTTTTGCCTGACCTGGCAGTGGTGCAGTAGATAGAGTGTTGGACTAGAACATGGAGGAGGACCCAGGTTCGAAACCCTAAGGTCACCGTCTTGAGCGCACCAGCTTGAGCGTGGGGTCGCCGGCTTGAGCATGGGATCATAAAAATGACCCCATGGCCACTGGTTCAAGCCCAAAGATCATTGCTGAAGCCCAAGGTTGCTGGCTTGAGCCCAAGGTCACTGACTTGAGCAAGTGGTCACTTGCTGTGCTGTTGCCCCCACCCCTGTCAAGGCACATATAAGAAAGCAATCAATGAACAACTAAGATGTCGCAATGAAGAATTGATGCTTCTCATCTCTCTCCCTTCCTATCTATCTGTCTTTGTCTGTCTGTCTCTCTCTCTGTCTCTGTCAAAAAAAAAAAAAAGAAGTATCCAGTTTTAAGTGTCATCAGTCAGATGTTCAGTGTGAATGCATTGGGAGTGATAGGCAGAGTGCACAGTGTAGGACTAAGGAGAAATCCATCATTTTATGATTATGAGTATTCAGAGGATTGGACCTATAATTCAGGAGAGAAAATAGAGAAGGCCCAGATACAGCCAAGAGAGAAACAGGCACAGTAATATTTAATCTGCATAACGTACACTAATCTGGATGGATGAAATTTGATGCCCTGCTAGCACTGTTATTTAGGGAAGGGTGAAATTGACTGAGGAGAACAGGATTCTGAGACTAAATTCCTAGGACACTTACAGGCATGGATAAAAGGCCAGGTACAAGTGTTCCCTGTGAAATCTCATGGCAAAAGGCTTTGAAATTTAATTTGTATTGGAGAACCTTAAAAGTTAGTGGAGCTACTCATATTTCTGTTAGGTTCTAAACTATGGCTACTAATAACATTATACTGACATGTAGGTGTGAATTCT
The DNA here is from genome assembly GCA_037038555.1 of Rhynchonycteris naso. Lineage (NCBI taxonomy): Eukaryota > Metazoa > Chordata > Mammalia > Chiroptera > Emballonuridae > Rhynchonycteris > Rhynchonycteris naso. The sequence continues at coordinate 36,040,753 of CM072997.1, read as the reverse complement.
CATAATGTTCACTTAAACTGTTTACCTTAGTCTGAAAATTTGCTCAAGTGAGAATCATTTGTCTACTGTTAGTTCTCAATCTGACTTTCAAGACACTTACATTCTTCAAAATAGTTTGAGGAAAAAATAATAGTTATATAGTATCATAAGCCCTCTGTGAAATGAGGAAAAAAGTAATATTTAGTTAAGCTATATTGTAATCCCATTGTGATATAAAGTATGTTAAGGTTAAAATCTTGTATTTGAACCAGTGTTAAGTACAAAACTTAAACTGTTGCATAGTATAAATAAGGAAAACTTTTAAAAGAAATTCAGCTTTATTTCTTTCACTTATTTCTACGAACTTAGCTAGGCTGTCAAAGTACCAGCATGTAGAGTTTCTTAGAAAATATGCTTTCATGAGTAAATAAGAGTGATTGCAGTTAGTTAATAGTCCTTGATTTTACTTCAAAGAACACACAGGCATTTGAAAGATAAGTTTTTTTTCCTGAACCTAACAACAGTGAAAAGGTAAATTTTAAGCCAGCCTCTGTCCAAATAATAATATCTGAATGGAGTCTAAGGAATTTATAGTGTTACTGTATTTGTCTTTCTCTAAAGGAAATTGATTCATTATTTTCCAATTGTTTTGTAGGATCCTTCAAACCAAAAATGTGGTGGAAGAAAGAAAACGGTGTCGTTCAGCAGCATGCCCTCAGAGAAGAAAATCAGCAGTGCCAGCGACTGCATCAGCTTCATGCAGGCCGGCTGCGAGCTGAAGAAGGTCCGGCCCAGCTCTCGCATCTACAACCGCTTTTTCACTCTGGACACCGACCTCCAAGCTCTTCGCTGGGAACCTTCCAAGAAAGACCTCGAGAAAGCTAAGCTTGATATTGCTGCCATCAAAGAGATCAGGCTGGGGAAGAACACAGAAACATTTAGAAACAATGGCCTTGCTGACCAGATTTGTGAGGACTGTGCCTTTTCCATCCTCCATGGGGAAAACTACGAGTCTCTGGACCTAGTTGCTAATTCAGCAGACGTAGCAAACATCTGGGTGTCAGGGTTACGGTACCTGGTTTCGCGAAGTAAGCAACCCTTTGATTTTATGGAGGACTACCAGAATACACCAAGATTTCTGTGGTTGAAAACAGTGTTTGAGGCAGCTGATATCGACGGGAATGGAATTATGTTAGAAGACACCGCTGTTGAGTTAATAAAACAACTCAACCCTACCCTGAAGGAATCCAAGATCAGGTTAAAGTTTAAAGAAATCCAGAAGAGCAAAGAAAAGCTGACCACCCGGGTGACAGAGGAGGAATTTTGTGAAGCTTTTTGTGAACTTTGTACCAGGCCAGAGGTCTATTTCTTACTTGTACAGATATCGAAAAACAAGGAATATTTGGATGCCCATGATCTGATGCTCTTTTTAGAAGCTGAGCAAGGAGTCACCCATATTACTAAGGATATGTGCTTAGACATTATTCGGAGATATGAACTTTCTGAAGAGGGACGTCAAAAAGGATTTCTTGCAATTGATGGTTTTACCCAGTATTTGTTGGCGCCAGAATGTGACATTTTTGATCCTGAGCAAAAAAAGGTTGTCCAAGACATGACCCAGCCATTATCTCACTACTACATCAATGCTTCTCACAACACCTATCTAATAGAAGACCAGTTCAGGGGGCCAGCTGACATTAATGGGTACGTTAGAGCTTTGAAAATGGGCTGTAGAAGCATTGAACTTGATGTAAGTGATGGTCCAGACAATGAGCCTATCCTTTGTAATCGAAATAACATGACAACACACGTTTCCTTTCGAAGTGTCATAGAGGCGATTAACAAATTTGCCTTTGTGGCTTCTGAATACCCACTCATTCTGTGCTTGGGGAATCACTGCTCCCTATCACAGCAGAAGGTAATGGCTCAACAGATGAAAAAGGTCTTTGCCAATAAACTCTATACCGAAGCACCTTTGCCATCAGAATCCTACCTCCCATCGCCAGAAAAATTAAAAAGAATGATCATTGTGAAAGGAAAGAAATTGCCCTCGGATGCAGATGTTTTGGAAGGGGAAGTAACAGATGAAGATGAAGAAGCAGAAATGTCCCGAAGGATGTCAGTAGATTACAATGGTGAGCAGAAACAAATCTGGCTGTGCAGAGAGCTCTCTGATTTGGTATCTATTTGTAAATCTGTTCACTACAGGGATTTTGAACTCTCCATGAAAAGCCAAAACTACTGGGAAATTTGTTCATTTAGTGAAACAGAGGCTAGTCGCATTGCAAATGAATACCCAGAGGATTTTGTAAATTATAATAAGAAGTTCTTATCAAGAATCTATCCAAGTGCCATGAGGATTGATTCCAGTAACTTGAATCCGCAGGACTTTTGGAATTGTGGCTGTCAGATTGTAGCAATGAACTTTCAGACCCCGGGTCCAATGATGGACCTTTACACAGGCTGGTTTCTTCAGAATGGAGGATGCGGTTATGTTCTAAGGCCATCTGTCATGCGGGATGAAGTTTCTTACTTCAGCGCAAATACGAAGGGCATTGTACCTGGGGTGTCTCCTCTAGCTCTTCATATCAAGATCATCAGTGGTCAGAATTTTCCAAAGCCCAAGGGAGCTTGTGCCAAAGGGGATGTCATAGATCCCTATGTTTGTATAGAGATACACGGAATACCAGCAGACTGTTCGGAGCAAAGAACTAAAACTGTACAACAAAACAGTGATAATCCTATTTTTGATGAAACATTTGAGTTTCAAGTAAACCTACCCGAGCTGGCCATGATCCGGTTTGTCGTTCTGGATGATGACTACATTGGGGACGAGTTTATAGGGCAGTATACAATACCGTTCGAGTGTTTGCAGCCTGGATATCGGCATGTGCCCCTGCGCTCTTTCGTGGGTGAGATCATGGAGCACGTCACTCTTTTCGTCCACATAGCAATAACTAATCGAAGTGGAGGAGGAAAGGCACAGAAGCGCAGCCTTTCAGTGAGAATGGGGAAGAAAGTTCGAGAGTATACCATGCTCAGGAATATCGGTCTTAAACCCATAGATGACATCTTTAAAATAGCAGTTCATCCCTTACGAGAAGCCATAGATCTGAGAGAAAATATGCAGGTAAGAAAAACCCCATATTTTCTCCCCTGCCTGTACTTATTTGACCCCACTTTTACCAATGAACATTGTGATTTAGTAATGATCTGAAAGGTAGTATATACCCAATATCACTGAACCAAGTTCAGTTTTGCCTGTGATAAAGCAGATGTAGTTTATGTTTCTAATTGTGAGTGCTATGTTAAATTTGGCCTGTACTAAGCCAGTTAATGGAGTATTGATGTTGAAAAATGCTGTGTAGCTATTAAATATCCCTAGTATGTAACCAAGTTACTATGTGGGAATGTGTATATGAAATGTGAAAATAATAAAATATAAACTATTATACCTGTGTGTAATATAAAAACGTTATGTATACAAACACATGCATAACAATTATAACTGTATATTTAAAATATTTACAGAAATGAACATGGAAGGAAATTTGAAGTCATATAAAACAAATGTAATGCCTATTAGATATTCTTTGCTGTTGTTTAAATATACAATAGTAATCAATTATTCCCTACAGAGCAAATGAAACTGAACTAACAAAAATTAACTTGTTGAAAACTATTTAGTCTTCTCTTAGAAATGTGGTTTTAATGGAAAGAATATAGATTCTGATTAAACTCTATCCTTGCGTGACCCTTAAGTAAATTATTTCAGATTTCTTCTCCTTGGTTTTCTTTACAAGGTAAGAAAAATGGTAGTATTTACATCACAGGATTATTATGAGAATTAAATGAGGGTGTATGTACATTGCCCAGTCTTGGTATGCGGAAATTCACCTCCTGTTCATTAATGTTTGTAATCAGAGGTGGCTGCAAACTTCTTTCTTCCATACTACTTAATATACTTACTCTAGGCTCATGTTGCTGTGAAGCAATCAAATTAAGTTCCTGCAATGTGCAAGACACTGGTTTACAGGATCAGCAGTGATCTATGTATGAGAGCAGCACAGGAGAGGAATGTTTTTCAATGCACTTTACTTATTCCTTTAGCTAACATTTTAATAGTGACCCTCACCAAAATATTCCTACCTTCAAGGCAGAAAACAAGCTTGAAGAGGTTAATTTTTCAAACATTACAGTTATTAAATAGTAAGGTGACCAGCTTTTTTACAATGATAAGGAGGACAAAAATAAATTGAAGAAAACAATATTGTAAATAAAAGGAACATTTTATTCATTGCAACAATAATACACTATAATATAATAAATGCATAGTAAAAACATTTGTAATATGTTATATTGTAATTATGCTTACATGCCTATTAATTTTTAATAATAATTGTAAGAAAAAAGTACTCATTTAGATACAAATACATCACATCACACTCAATGGATTGACTCTGCATTGATCGAATATGGACATTTACAGATTAGTCTTCCAATATCAAAAAGGAGGACACGTAGAAGGACACTATTTGTGGGAGCACGAACTTACAAAAGAAGAACTGTCCTCCTTAAAGGAGGATGATTGGTCACCTATAAATAGTAATGCTGGGCTTTAAATCCAGAATTGCCTATAACCAAAATCCACGATCATTAATGGATTTTAGTCTCATAATGCTGAACCCCACATCCATCATTTGGTGAAAACTTTATTTTTATATTATTTTCACAGAGAAATTCTGGGATATGCTTAAAACACTTTTTAGAAAGTCAAAAATGGCAAAAAATGTGGTATTTAAATCACACATAAATACTTAGATTGTAAGGATTATTTAAAAATAAGCTTCAAATAGCAGCATCTTTTACTGAATTTTTCTGACATAATTCTATCACTAATATAAATACCTATATTAGATTAGGGATCAGTCAACTTGCCACCAAACTTTGTATGTTAGAAGTAGATTTTATATATTTCCATGTAATTTTTGAAATATATCCTTTGCATATGTTATGTATTTAAAAAATATATATTTTAAAAAGTTGGATGTGGATAAGTTCTTCCAGGTAGTATTGATTATTTATATGATATTAACATAAAGAATTTTGGGTTAAGGGTTATTTGGAGCCCAGTCATAGAGAAATGAATACCATCATTGTCACTAAATTTATGAGGTACATGTTAGGTTAGGTACTATTCACTGTTAATAAAACCGAATAGTTATAATTTTTATTTCAAATGATTTTTAAAAGGCTGTAACATGGAACAATTTAGCTCTTTATAAAATGTGTTTTAGTAACATGTCTCTGTTAGTTGCATTTCTGATGGGATGACAAAGGACTACTATTGATGGTTAGTCAAAGGAGGGTAAGAAAGAATGACAGCCAGCTGCCGTGAGGGGAAAAGCTCAAAGGAGAGGTGCTCCAGTATACCACCACTGACATGTTTTTATGATCATCATGACACAAATCAAATAAGATATTCATGACCAGCCAATGCTAATTTGTGTGCATATTCCAGTGCTCTGCTTTGAAAAGCACTGGAAAGTCTTGGATCATAATCTGCTTTGCTTGGTGGCATATTTGTAGCAGTTTCTTGAAATTGAGGAAGATGAAGTGGAACAATGGATTAATAAACTCTGTTACCTTTGTGCCTATCACAGAGTTCTTGGTTGGTTACAATCCAGTTTGCTTCAAATTACAGGTGTATTTAAGAGTATGCTTTTAATGAGTATACTTTTGTGTAAACCTAGAAGTGCTGGGGTGATGTGTCATGTGGTCAGAAGTGTAATTCTATGTTTTATTCCCCACAGAATGCCATAGTGTCTGTCAAGGAGCTGTGTGGGCTTCCTCCGATTGCCAGTCTGAAGCAGTGCCTGTTGACTCTGTCCTCTCGGCTCATCACCAGTGACAGTACTCCCTCAGTCTCACTTGTGATGAAAGACACCTTTCCTTATCTGGAGCCTCTGGGGGCAATTTCAGATGTGCAGAAGAAGATGCTGGCTGCTTATGATCTGGTAGGAAAGTATGATTGTATTTCTTATCTCTGTGTGTGGGAAATCATAAGGCTGAAGCTCTTTTGTGGAACTTTGATGCATAACACAGAGTGATTGCTCAAAACCCAAATTGGTAATGGCAGACAGAACCAGCCCACTTGGTTTCCCCTAAGCCCCACTAAAGACCTTCGAGGCTATACTTTGAACCCAGAGCTCCACAGATTTCAGATGGAAAATCTCTACTTTAGCAAAGAATACATTGTTAAGTCTTCTTAAGTGCACACATCTCATCATGTAATGACTTTAACCTACAATAGAACCATTTAATTGCATACCCATAGGAAATAAATTTAAGCCTTAGTGCTACTTTATAATGCTTGAGACAAAATATTTTTAAGAATTTATATTTTAAAGCTAATGTTATGCTCTATTTTTGAATATATTATGTATTTATGTAGCAATTAAATTTAAGAATAACTATATTTTTGCATTTCTTTACTTCATAAAAAAATTAAGGAGCAAATAATATACTGGAAATATTTGTAATGTGTAAACCAGATAAAGAAAACATCCTTAAAATAGAAAGAGTACTTAAAAATTGATAAGAAAAACATATGGGAAAAAATCTTACATTAGTCAGAATCAAGTTCAGCTTCATGAAACTAAAAATGCAAGCCAATCATGGCTTAAAATGCAAAATTTTATTCTTTTATTTAAAAATCTGGAGACCAGCCATCCAAGGTGGCATTTCTCCAAGTTCTTAGGAAACGAGGCTTCCTCTAGCTTTTTGCTCCACCATTCCTACACTGTTCTCATGGTCTAAAATGGCTGCTGAAGCTCCAACTGTAGCATCTACATTTCAACTAACAAGAATGATAAAGAGAAAATACAGAGCGTGTCCTTCCTCTTTAAGGACATTTCTCTGAACTAGCTTAGATCATTTTTGCTCATATTTCAGCCTGGAGTTGACACATAGACACATTTAGAAGTGAAAGAGGATGGGAAGTGTCTTTGCTTCTAAATGGTCAAGTGATCAAACAAAAGTCATCTCTTCTGCTACTAAAAAGTAGAGGAATAATGAGTATTTCAGGATAAAAAATGGTCTTTGTTTCAGAGGTGAATAGGCAATTCATGTGTCTCCTTCCTCTACAAATATAATGAATATGTAAGAACATATTTACCTTAACATAAGTTTTTAGTCAAATATATTACAGAAATGTAGTGAGATTCTTCACCTTTCCATTAAATTGGCGTTATTTTTTTCAAAAAACAGTACCTCTGATAGAGAATTTAAGGAGGTAGATACTGCCATCCATCTACTTGTAGTGGAAAAATAAATTGAAATAATTTAGGGAGAGAAAAATTTGACAATAGAATTTAAAAGGTTTATCCCATTTGATCTATATATTTCCTTTTCATGAAATTATTCTAAGCTAAAGATTCATACATAAACACATATATATTTTTTATTTTTATTTTTATTTTTTTATTATTATTAATTTTAATGGGGTGACACCAATAAATCAGGGTACATATGTACTATGAAAACATCTCCAGGTTATCTTATCATTCAATTGTGTTGCATACCTGTCACCAAAAGTCAAATTGTCCTCTGTCACCTTCTATCTGGTTTTCCCTGTGCCCCTCCCCTCCTCCCTATCCCACCCTCCCCTCTCTCCCCCCACCCCATAACCACCACTCTCTTGTCCATGTCTCATAGTCTCACTTTTATGTCCCACCTATGTATGAAATCATGCTGTTCTCAGTTTTTCTTTTTTTCTGATTTACTTATTTCACTCCGTATAATGTTATCAAGGTCCATCCATTTTATTGTAAATGATCTGATGTCATCATTTCTTATGGCTGAGTAGTATTCCATAGTATATATGTACCAAAGCTTTTTAATCCACTCGTCTTCTGACGGACACTTGGGCTGTTTCCAGATCTTCGCTATTGTGAACAATGCTGCCACGAACATGGGGGCGCATTTCTTCTTTTCGAACAGTGCTATGGTGTTCTTAGGGTATATTCCTATAAGTGGGATAGCTGGGTCAAAAGGCAGTTCAACTTTTAATTTTTTGAGGAATCTCCAAACTGTTTTCCACAGTGGCTGCACCAGTCTGCATTCCCACCAGCAGTGCAGAAGGGTTCCCTTTTCTCCACATCCTCGCCAGCACTTATTCTGTGTTGTTTTGCTGATGAGTGCCATTCTGACTGGTGTGAGGTGATATCTCATTGTGGTTTTAATTTGCATTTCTCTAATGATTAGTGATGTTGAGCATTTTTTCATAAGCATCTTAGAAGAAAACATAGGCAGCAAGCTCTCTGACATTTGTAGCAGCAATATATTTGCCAATTTATCTCCACGGGCAAATGAAATAAAAGGCCAGATAAACAAATGGGACTATATCAAACTAAAAAGTTTTTGCACAGCTAAAGACAATAAGAACAGAATAAAAAGACAAACCACACAATGGGAGAACATATTCGACAGCACGTCTGATAAGGGGTTAATAACCAAAATTTATAAAGAACTTATAAAACTCAACACCAGGAAGACAAACAATCCAATCAAAAAATGGGCAAACAAAATGAATAGAAATTTCTCCAAAGAGGACATACAGATGGCCAATAGGCATATGTAAAAACACATATATTTTTAAAATGTCAACTTAGAAAGATTGATTAAATGAAATATAGTAAGCCATATTATAGACTACTTTGAAACCATTAAAATCATATGTTAGAATAATATATAATAACAAGGGGAAATTCTCATAATATGTTTTGTGAAAGAGTCTGGTTTCAAAAATGTACTCCATAGTATTTGCACTGTATTTTTATGTATATACATCTAAAATGCTAGCAGGATATTATTAGTGATTGTTTTTAAATAAGTGAAATGAATTTGATTTTCTTGCATATGCTTTTCTATATATTTTTTTGTATTTCCTAAACTCTTTACAATTAATCTGTGTAATTTTCATAGTTGAATAAAAATAAATGGTAAGGAAGAAAGGAAAAATATCATTAACAAACAAGTAAAAAGACATTTGGGATAAACATCCCAAAATTGAAAAAGAAAAAATAAAACTCCACAGAGTGTATCCTGCTTATGAATGATTGCACCTCTTCTGAACTGTACCTCATGGTTGCTGAGGGAAAAGTTCATTTATTGCCTATATTTTATTTTTCATGAAATCAATTTTTCATCATAAAAGTAGGGACTGAAAGCTATCCAGTGAATAGATATAATTGCTATCTAAGAGGTGAAATTAGTGTACTAGTTGCCATAGAGACAGACAGTAGAAATCACTTACTCTTCCAATTCTCTTTTGTGCAAAGAAAGAAAGATTATTAATGAGAGGGAATCTAGTCCCCTGGAGCTGGGCATGGAACAAGTAGAAAAGCACCTGGGCTGTGATTGGCCAGTTGCCATTTCAAATCCCCGAGTTTCCACTGGTGTTATGTTTTTTCAGTTTTGTCTGATAGAGTCAAATCTGAACATCAACCTTTTCTCATTTGTATTTTAAAATGCAATTTGTAATTATGAACATTGTATGGTTTTCCAAAGCTTAAAGTAAAAAGCTACAGTGGAAAGCAGAAATGCTTGTAATGATGTCTTCTTTTATAGTTCCCTATGGAAATGATTTATTTTGGTAGAGATTTGAGTATAATATCCTTATACCAAATGGTAACCTTGGCAGACTATGGATGTGATCAGAAACACTACTGACATCTCTGTCGGTTATGTATTTCTTTTAGTGGGTTGGGTGGTTGGCATCTTTAATACTCTTAGTGTATTAGTGTTAGTATTTATTTTGATGATGTCTCCTAAGATACTCTGTAGTTCCAGAGTGATCATTTAAAAACATAAATCAGACCATGTCACTTTCCTGCTTTAAAATCCTTCCAGGGATTTCTGTTACAACAAAGTGGAAACTCCTTAGTGGCCTATGGGGCCATCTGTGATCTGGCTTCACCTGCTTGTCTCACCTGCCTCTCCCAGCTTCACCCTCATACTCTCTCTTCCCCTCACTCTCTGCGTCAAATGGACTCACTTTCTTTCTTTTACTCACTCCCTGAGTCAAATGGTCTTCCTCCCTCCCTCCCTCCCTCCCTCCCTCCCTCCCTCCCTCCTTCCTTCCTTCCTTCCTTCCTTCCTTCCTTCCTTCCTTCCTTCCTTCCTTCCTTCCTTCCTTCCTTCTTTCCTTCCTTCCTTTCTTCCTTCCTTCCTTTCTTCCTTCTTTCTTTCTTCTCTTTCTTTCCTTTCTTCTTCAATCAGACTAAGCTTGTTCTCACCTGCTCATATGCAGGCTATTTTATTCATGATTCCTTCTGTCTAGAAAGTTCTTGAATAGTTGCTTCATATCTCTTAATTCTTCACTCAAATGTCATATCCTCAGAGAACCCTCCCTAACCCCTGTCCCCACCTGTCAATCTATCACATAACTCTGGTTAATTTCCATCATTTTACTTAGAAGCATTGAAAAATGTGTTGCTTGACTTTTTGTTTAGTTTCTGTTCTTCTCCTCTACCCCTCAATTTGAATGCATAAGATTGTGAGGGCAGAGACCCTATCTTCTTGCTTACTATTGTTATATCTAGCACCTAAAACAGTACAGTACTGTTTATCAATTAATCTTAGTTGAGTAAAAAGTAAATAAAATCATCTATTCTTGGTGAAAATAGTGTAATTAAATGTGTTTTATGGTAAATCTTTAAATCCCCTCTGTTTTACCTCTATGACGCCAACCTAGCTAAATTGTTTCCTTTCTTATCTACAAAGTTGCAAACATACAGACTAAGGCAAAACTATGGAGACAGTAAAAAGATCAATAATTGCAAGGAGCTGGGAAAGGCAGGGTGAGAGAGGAATAAATAACTAAGTGGAACACAGGGGAACTTGAGGGCAGTGAAACTCTTCTCTGTGATATAGTAAGAGTGGATGCATGTCATTACGCATTTGTAAAAACCCACAGAATGTATAACACAAAGAGTGAACCCTAATGTAACCTATGGACTTTACTTAATAATAATGTATCAATATTTTCTCCTGAATTATAATATATGTAAAACAGTAAGGCAAGATGATAACAGTAGGGAAAACTAGAGTTAACGTGGGGTGAAAGGCTTTATGGAAACTCTATTCTTTCTGCTCAGTTGTTACAAACCTATAACTTCTCATAAAAGTAATGTCTTAAAAAACCCTTACAGACATTAATAAAAACTTATTTGGGTGACTAAGGCATAAGACAAATTCAAATTCAAAGTTTATTGCCTGGTAGTAATGGTGGTAGATATTCTAAAATAAACAGATTGAGTGTTCAACCTATACTCAACTTATTTAACTGTTTGCATTTCTCAAAAACGGTAATGAACTGTTTATATGCCATTTAAGAGAAGATGTTATAACCACTAATATATATATATACATATACATATATATACATATATATATATGATATGTTTAGAATAAAAAATGATTTGAACTAACTTCTGAACAGATGCAATGTTTAGCTTATTTTAGTATCAAAAGAAAAGAATCATGAAATCAAATAACCTACATTTATTGAAAGTCAACTTAATTGAATTAAACTACTGTATATAACTTATCAAGAGGAAATAAATGAAAATATTCTAGAAAACATTGACCCTCTGTTCATCTGCACAGATTTTTTTCTAAATTTAGAAAACTTTCTAAATTTTCCCTAATGACCTCAGTTGACCCTAGCTATTACCAAACTTCTGGCTAAAGAGTTAGAAATATTTCCTCTAGAGGTTTTAAAAGTCATTCTGTGTTAAAAGTCACTTTAACATTAATATTACAATTATAATTCTATTGTAGCATCTGTGTTTATATCAATTAGCCAAAAGCCAAATATATCTGTAATTTAATAGGCTTATTTACATGGCATAATTTCAAAAGATACCTACTAATCTCCATCTCATATCTTATTTAAAACCTGTTTCCTTTCTGACCCTAGGTACTTGAAATTTCAAAGTTACAATAAATTCTTTTGGGTTACAGAGATGAATAAACAGAGACAAGTATCAGCACAAATAACCATAACATAAAACATGGCAGCTCTTTGACTTTAGGGAAACATATGTATATAAAATTTTTCTATATTTTTTTAAAATGCAAAAAACTCTCTATGAGTAATAGCACATTGGGTTATCAGTAATTTGTATTTTTGAATGAACTTAACAGATTCTGTCCTATAAGTAGGTTTTTCCCTGGGAGAGGTAAGAGACCCTAATGACAAAGGGTTTTCACATATGGGTAACATGAGAGAGAGGTTGCTCAGGTAATTGCGTTTTTTTTAGAGCAGCCCTATTATCTACAGTCTGCCTTAATACACTGGCCGGGGTATAGCTGTCTAAATGCCTAGCTAGTATTTAGTGCAACTGAAGCAGAGGTGACTTGCCTGATATTAAACACATGTCACAGCCAGAGGTGGGAAGCACAGCTTCAGAAAAACATCAAAGCAAACAGGAACATCATCCCTCAGTAAGTCAGGAGAGTAGGCTAGGAACTCACACTGGGCGGTGGAAATGATGCCTCCTGGCCTGCCCGGCTAAAGACACAGAGAGGAGAGCTCCCAAGCTGTAGTCTGCTTGTTGCAGTGCCACTGTGGTGACTCTGTGAAAGGCACTTCTTCAGAAACTGTCCTGAGGCCTTTATTAAAATTCAAATACCATTTCTAAGAGACTTTGATTTTTTTGATTTTTTTGGGGGGGTTTGGGAGGCCTCAGGTCTCAAAAGAATAAGCTCACTTCTTCACTTTGGATTTTCACTTTCTTCAGTGGGATAAGAAAATATCCCACCGAAGTAGATAATTCAGCCACAGAGTCATTGCTTGGATTTTCGCGGTTGTCAATGTGGTAGAAATACGTTTTACCAATAAAAGTGATAGAATGTGAGGTTTTGTTGTTCTTTAAGATTAATCTTGTTCCTGAGGTTGTTAAAAATGGAAATTTGGTTATGGAAAAAATTACCTAGTGTGAGAGCCAGGAATGGAGATATTTAATTCTATAAACACTTACTGAGTGCCTTCCATGGGCAGGCCACTGTGTTCAATGCTGGGGAAAGTGCAGTAGCTTATAGTAAGGACAGGTGACCCGGTGAGATCCAGTCCAGGCCCGAGTCTCTGGTGATCTGTATATGTTCCTCATCATTTAATATGCAGCTATAATGGTTGGCAGTTATACTGGAAAAGACTTAGCAATTTCAGTGGAATACTATCAAAATCTGTTTGAATAGCTTTGACTTTTTTCTTTTGACAGTAGTGTGTTTAGGCGTGTAGATCGAATGTTATTCTAGAAACTTATCTCCAGCCCCAGGCCTAACATTTAACTCTAGTCACCTTTCTATTAGATTACAGGACATCACTTAGGTGTCTCAAAAACAAACCACAGAAATTGATTAGGTTTACAACCGGGTTAATCTTTTTATTTCCTAAGATACTCAGTCATCCTTTTCTGACCACTGCCAATAGTACCACCATGCCAGCGATCTGTAATTCCTCCAACTCATTTTCAAATGCTCTCTCTCTCTCCATATCAACTCCAATAAGGATTTTTAAAATTTTAATTTACAATTCAATATCAGCGAAAGCTGTTGCTTCTTCCCTCACGGCATTACTCATTTATCCATTTTATATAGACTGAGCCAAGGTTCTCACCAGGCTCCTTTCTCCTCCTGCTTGACTTTTTCAGCAGGCCGACTGGTCCCCCATCTAGTCTCTACTTTTCCCTAGTTCAACAGTTGGAGTAATTATCGATACTCAAACCTTATTTCTGATTGTTCCCTGGCCTTGCAAATCCTTCACTCACCACCGCTGTCTGCGTTGCCATCCTCACTTTCCACTTCCTTCTGCTTGAACCCCTCCTCAGTCAAGTGATATATTTGCTAGGTCTTTTTTAGTCCCCGTCCTTTGTGTTTCCATTTTATGCCACCTAGACCGCCTTCCTGGCCTTGGTTTCCTCTCCATCAACGTCCAGCCCTTTGTCCTAACATCTGATAAAATTGACGTTATTAAGAAAGGATTCATTCGCTGACTTTATTCATGGCATTCAATATATGCCACATAAATGACTTAAGTAGATTCTGTGTAGTTCAGAGATGATAAACAGAGACAAGTTTCAGCACAAATAGCCATAACGTAAAACATGGCAGCTCTTTGACTTTAGAGAAATATATATATAATGAGATGGGAACATGGGTATTAGCCACTTGTAAAACACTTTCTCTTTTGACATTATTTTTGTGTATTCTTATGCTTTTAATTAGTCGGCTCAACAAATGCATTTTGGATACCCATTACTGTGCAGGGTGCTGGCGGAAAGAAATGGTATGAAGCACAATTTCTGTTCTTGAAGAATGGAAAATTTGATTGGAAGGCAGGGCTTATCCCCCCCCCTCCCCCAAATAAAAGGGAAGAAGCAGAGACACAGATTCCAGAGAGTAAATCTTGTGAGATGTTATGTCCTGAGCTTAATGGAAGCCATGGACCTTGAGTCCTATGATGGACTTTTTACAGTGACTTGTAATACACTCCCTACCCCCCCTCTTACCTTGTGTCAGTAGAATTTTAATTACAAATAATTTTGAAACAAAAATATTGTTTAACACTTGTATAACTTTTTCTTTAGATAGCTGAAATTTTACTTCTCTAATGTTCTCACCTGTCTACTTTCGTGCATAGTCAAAAAAATATTTACCTAACATATTTGGTCCTTTTAAGTGTTTTAAGTTAATGTGAAAACTTGTGGGTAGTTAGTGTTTTGAATACAGCATTCAGAGGTAGTTACAGGGGACTGCAACTGGAAAAAATAAACCCAAAGCATTTTCTGTAGGTGACTTTTCTGTGCTAACTTATTTATCATTAACACAAAAGTTAAAACTTTACTATGGTAAGAGCAACAGATTTTCTGAAGTTAAAAAAGAAATAAAAACATTCACGTGACCAGGAGTCAAGGGTTATTTAATCTTTCACTAAGTCAGCTGGGGTTGGATTTGGAGAGCAGTTGATTGTGTTAGCATGGCCAGGAATCTAGCACAAAGAAGCTAATTGCTATCTTTAATCACTCTTGCAATGGAATCAATATACTGGCAGGCATCCCAATTAAGCCAATCACAATGAGTTGGGTTAAAAACATTCTCTTCTGTCAGCGTTATACCAAGCCTCAGGATGGGAAAATGTATACGTGTATCTATTATAGTTTTGCTTATGAAAACCAATTTAAATTGAAATTAGATAAGTGAAGATACTACTGTTCTTTCCTTCCTCTCTTCCATTCTGAAGTTTATGTGGAACTTTACATTAGTTTGCATTTCAAAAACTATTTTGGCTTGTGCAGTAATGGAATCCAGAAAAAGCAGAGCCTGCAAGCATGTGTCCATCAGAGCTGCTTGTTTAAAACAAGGTGTTGTGCATATAGTGCATTAAAATGTTCTTGACTTGTGCAGGTGTGGTAATGTCTTCTGAAACATTCTATATAATGGAGAAATAGTCAGCACCTCCAAGGTTGTCAGCATTTCCACTAGGTACCGGCATCCCAAAGACACATGCTATCAGAGACACATCAATAAGCGGGTGTTTCAAGCTGGCTCCTTTGTGGAATGTTGTGCCTGGATTCTCAGTGATTACTCCACATTCCTGAATGCCCAAGTTCTCACACTTGTAGTGGAAGGCAGGGTGAGGTAGTCAAATTGGCCTGAAAATTCTGGAGAGGGTTCACAAGGTTATCTACCTGGTAATTTTATGAATTAGCTAAACTTTAATAATAACTGGATAAAATCAAACATTTCTAATGATTACTCAATATGTAGCTGACAACTGTTGGGAAACAGTACAACTGGAGAACAAAGTAAAATGATCCTTTTTTTTTTTCAGAAAGCAGCTCACTGAAGCAGCTCCTGTTACTATCATGAATGTGGAGACCAGCGTCCTTTAGCTTGCTCCGTGCAAGTTCTCTTGTCCTGCGCCTTACAAATTGGGCTTGCAAATGGGACTCAGAACAAGTCCTAGGACAGAGAACCCCCCATCACATACACCAGTGGCAGTGGACTTCCAATAAGTCTGACCTTTAGTGTTTTTCCTGTTTCACCGAAAATTAACATCCTTGATAGGATTGACTTAGCTTAAAAACAAAAGATGCCAATCTATTAACATTATCTTTATAGGACTTAAATGTTTTTTGAGACATTAAGAATGAAAGAAAATGATCTTTATTTCAGTTCGCAAATATGTTTAACAGCATTCACATTTTAAAATGTGCCAAGTTTAATAAAATTCAAGTCTTATTATAAGCAATCTAAACAGACGAGCCACTACAGAACCAAAAACTAACACTCAGTGTTTTGGTTAGAAATAATGTAAGGGATACATTAATTATTTTATTCTTCTTAAGGGCAGAGAACAAAATAGGTCTAGAGTAGATTTGTTTTTTATTGACTTACATATTCTTATGTGATTGCCTTTCCAAATTTGATAACTCCTTCCTGAAAAAACAGTGAATATAAGTGCATTTCTTTCTAAGATTCATAGAAAGAATCTCTATATTACCTGATACATGTTGCAAGTTAGACTTGGAGAGAGAAGTAGTTGTGGCAAAAGTGTTTTCACAATGCTTTATTTGATGAATTCTACTTTATTAAATAGTAGCCACCAATTTGTACTTGCAATAGGAATTCTGCACTTTAATATAATATCTGTATTACGGAACAATTTATCAGCTTAGGCCTGCTCCTCAAGAATGCCTGGGTTCTAAACTCAACTATTTCATTAACTAGCTGTGTGTCTTTAAGCAAGTCAGCTTGAGGCTCAGTTTTTTCATCTATAAAATGGAATTGTCCACAATAGTCTTTAAGGTGACTTCAAAATATCAAGTTTTGTGGTTCTAGGAATTTAGATATAATTCAGAAGAAAATTGGAATTTATGAAAGGTTTATGAGTCTTGATATGTTCGAAGCTCATCTTTTCAGTACCACTAAATAATTACATTGACTCTGCAATGATCCTAGGCAATTAGTTAAATTCCCTATTGAGCAGAACTGAAAGGACAGTTTTTTTTTTTCATACAGGTTGGACAATTTAATCCATCTTTGAGTAAAAGTGTTACTGTTTTCATTTTAAATAAATGATTTTAATCTTAACTGACAACTATACATGCCTATTGAGGACATCTAATTCATTAAATAAGGACACCCTTTATCTGGGTAAATCCTCTGTTCTTCTAGATACAAAGCCATAGCAAGGAAATAAGATTCATTAGGAGATATCCATGTGACAGACTGAAGAAAAGCTCCTTGTTTGACTACAACAGGCAAAGGCAACTGGGTGAGCAGGCAGGGACATCAGATATGTAATTCAGGCTACTGCCAGATTCTATTGATTGAGTCAACCAAGCATTGGCTAGCTGGGTGTCCTGTCTGCCCAGCCAGGGGATTAGCTGAGGACATGATTCTCACCTTTTCTCCTTGGCTTCTGCACCTTATATATCATTTTTGTCAGGTTATGTAGAGACTTAGGAAGGAGACTTAGGAACTCAAATTAACAATTTTTCCTTCCTGACAACTTAGTTGGGGGAAAGTTTGACATTGAAAATTAATTAATAAAAATTGATTACTTTTTATTAAATGTAAATGGCTTTATATTGAAAAGAATGGAGGATTTAAAATAAAAGGTGGCATTACTTGATGCATTAGATGTCTTCAATGTAACACTGGTTAATAGGGTCATATAGGTTTCAAGTGTACGATTTTATGATAAATCATATGTATATTGCATTTTGTGCATGCCACCCGAAGTCAAATCATCTTCTGTAATGACGTATTTGGTTTCCTTTACCTGTTACTATTCCTTCCCCTTCCCTCTGGTAACCAGCATACTGTTGTCTGTGTCTATGAGTTTCAGTTTTACATCCCACATATGAGTGAAATCATATGGTTCTTAGCTTTCTCTAACTGACTTATTTTGCTTTCCATAGTATTCTCAGGGTCTATTTATGTTGTTGTGAATGGCAATATTTCATCTTTTCTTATGGCTGAGTAGTATTCCATAGTATATATGTACCAAACCTTCTTTCTCCAAGGAGTTATCATAGAGAAGATTAAATGCTTTTATGAAAATAGTTCATATGAGCAATGATTTTAAGTTCTGAGTTAATGTTGAGATATTTTAGAATAAATGCTGTGACTTTTATTACTGATAGGTTTCAGGTTATCCTCTTGATAATGACAAAAGAATGCTTTTCTATGTTGAAAGTTAAATCACACTAGGCTATGTTTTTATGAAGTGATCTATTGGACATTGGGAAAAATAAACTTGTACTGTGGTGTTAACAGATACTTATTTTGGTGCTTTTGAAGAGAACCTGAGTCATAGAATTTGTTGTATATTTGGTTCTGACTTTGTTTTCCCTCAAATAAGTACTGAAGTTTCAAAATTTATTTTCTGATATTGAGTATTATATTTTTTTATGGGGATGATTCTGTTAAAAGCTTATATTTATTTTTCAGTACTTAATATGAAAGGGAATTAAGAGCATATAAGATTATAGAAAAATGGAGAAGCCTAGAAAAAAGACTAGAAAGAAAACGATTAGAGTTCAGAAAAGATAATTAAGGATTTGAGAAGTGATGAAAAATAAATAAAATATTTGATTGTACATAGATGTGTGGGTAATAGATGCATAGAAAAAAAATAAATGTTACAAAGTAAAATAGGGAAAAGGTCATTATATAAATGGCTAGATGAATTTGGGGATATAAGAAGATGAGTATGACAGGGTCCCCATTCTACTGGAATTACAGTTTACTGGTAAACAATTGTAATTTAAGGTAGAAAAAATATAAACAGACTAAAAATAGAATGTTCTGGGAATTTGGAGGTGAAAGAGGGAGAATCGGGAGACCAATGGAAGAGGGGGAATTGAAGTGAGCTTTGAGGCCTGAGAAGATTTAACCACGGGAGAAGGGGAAAAGCCAGGGAAGAGGTAGAGATTGTAGATGAAAAACGAAGGGGTCATTAGGAATGGGTTCCTGAAGGAAGCATGGAAAAGTGGGACTGAAAGTCTAGGTAGAAGAGTTAGCCTTGGCCAAGAAGACACTTCCTTCTCAGATTGTTACAAAGAGCTTTTGAACGCAGGAGGTATGTTCTTTTGTTCTTAGCATTGAGAAGATACTTAGTAAAATACTACAAAGAAAACTGGTCACCAGTGAATAGTTTTTCTCTTTTTATCAGAGAATGGTATCGTCTATTCTCTACTTAGAGCAAAACCAAGATAAATGAGTATATTATGTCACTCAAGGTATAATCAAAGGAAATTATCAACCCTATTTCCCCTTCACTTCCTGTTTTTGTTTTTGTTTTTTGTACAGGGACAGAGAGAGAGAGTCAGAGAGAGGGATAGATAGGGACAAACAGACAGGAATGGAGAAAGGTGAGAAGCATCAATCATTAGTTTTTCGTTGCAGTTGCAAAACCATAGTTGTTCATTGATTGCTTTCTCACATGTGCCTTGACCATGGACCTTCAGCAGACCGAGTCACCCCTTGCTGGAGCCAGCGACCTTGGGTGCAAGCTGGCAAGCTTTTTGCTCAAGCCAGACAGGCCCAAGCTCAAGCTGGTGAGCTCAGAGTCTCGAACCTCGGTCCTTCTGCATCCCTGTCCAATGCTCTATCCACTGCGCCACTGCCTAGTCAGGCTGTTTTTGTTTTTTGAAGGTTATGTTTGAATTTGGTTGAAATGGATCAGCCATGGGCATGTCCTCATGCTTTTTCTAACAGGCTGAACAAGGTGACTTGGAAATGCTGCATTTCAGACTCAGAAGACTGCATGTATATGAAAGCATGTGTTCTTGCATGGAGCCTGGCCTGGCCAGACACAAATTAGAGGGATGCTATCTTTTCATAAAAGTAAGAAGGATGCCAGGAAGCTGGGATTTTCATTTCAGCTTGATCATTAATTCTGTTTTTTGTTTCAACAAGAATCTTAACTTCTATAAATCTTAGTTATCTTTTTAAAATAAAATTAAAGGGATGGTCATGATAGCTAAGATTCTGTTAGCCTTGAAACTAAATGACTCTATAAATATATAAATTATTACCTACTTTATTTGTGGTAAAGTCACAGAATGTTTCTTTATTTTATTAATGTTTCCCTTGCTTGAATTTCATAAATAGTTTGTCCACTACTTGAATAATTGGAACCTCTGATAATTTTTGAAAGTATTATAAAAACTCAGTTGATGTTGCATGTGTGTATGCTAAGCTTAGAAAAGACTAAGTTATAGTATCTTCATATTAAATTTTTCTGCCTGTAGTTTTCTTAAAGCATGTGGAAGCTGTAGTAACTCAGGTTACTGTTAACCACTTGATAGGTTGTTATTCACAAGCATTCCACTTCCTCTTGGGATTTGAAAGTGTTAACTAAAGCAGTCCAACAGTTTGAATCAGTTAAGACCTTGACTATCTGGCTTATGGTTTTGATAGTCAATTTAGCCCTTCAAATAACCCCCTTTATATCAATCACTATGGGCAGAGAGTATGATTAAGAATTTTGTTCAGTTGAAATAATTATCATATTTTATTCTTTTGCATGGACTTTCCTGTTAGACTATGAACTCTGTGGAGATAGAGAACTGTCTGATGTTGCTCATCAATGTGTCCTATCTCTTGTACTTTCTATAGTGCTTACACATTGTGGCTGCTTAACAGATATTTGTTAAATGAATAAATGATAGTATTTTCCTCCTAGGGAGTTGTGAGGCACTAAAAATTTGTGATTCAATGTCCTTTTTTATTTGAAAATTTCTAATCATAAACCACTTTATATTTGGAAATGATTACACAAGACTACAATTTGTTCAACAGCTTTTGACATGAAAAATGTCTTACTTGTGACCTTTTATGCCCAGTTTGAATTCTGCCTTGAGCTAACTCCTTTTCAGATACTAAGCCAGACAGATAAACATGGAATAGCCAGAAGAAATAGGACAGCATTTATTGAGAGTCAAAGAAATTCAGAAAGTATTAGTTTGCTTCTTGCTTGCCTTTCTTTAATAATTTCTTCTAAAGGTCCCTAATCCTTGTCTTTCTGAACACAACTTCTTTACCTACTATCATCTTTTCTCTTCTTCACAGGCGTATTTTCATTTTCATCTCTCCAACAGTTATCTTATTTCCCCTACTTCACTCAGTATATTATATTACCTCTTGGACATATTTGTTTTCTACCCAAATGTGGAGGACAGGGACAACCATTTCAGTGTTGGTACCTACAAGCTCTATTTGAGTTTGTAGCTCTGAGAGCTGACTCACTCCTCATTCTTGCCAGTGGAGCTGGAGAGCCCTTCTAGAGGGAGGACAAGACCTCTGTCATCTTTGGGCCACCCAAATCCAAGCTGCCAACTTCTTTTATATGTTCTGTAGCCCTTCAGCTCATTACTAGGTGATCCCATATTCTGATCACATTGCTGTTATTACCATGCCACTTGCATTGATGTTGTAATAACTTTTGGGATGAGGTAATGCAATAAGAGGTTATTATCTGAATGTTATCTGGAGCTTAAAGAATGTGTATGCATTTATTCAACAGCTATTTGTTTGACACCATTGTGTGAGATGCATATTATATAACTAGAGCAATTATAAGGTAGGTGACTCTCGCTTTAGTGCTAGAAAGGGTGGAAGTTGGAGCAGAGATGATCCCTCCCTCTCCCATTTCTTGTGGTTAAGGCCGTGGCTCCTCATTACTGACTGTATCATTTGGGTCTCTCTGTCTATTCTCTTTCCAATGAGCCAGTTTAAGGATTTCTGACAACCACCTTTTTGATGTTTGTTTTGTGACAGATGATTCAAGAGAGTCGGTTTCTCATAGAAATGGCTGACACAGTCCAGGAAAAGATTGTGCAGTGCCAGAAAGCAGGTAACCTCACCCTTCCCCTCCTGCCACCACTGTGTTTAGAAATCATAATGATATAGCTCTTGGAAGATTTTTTAAAAAGAGTCTATGTTCTTACTCTTAAGATTCAAATATTTTATGGCATATTGTATACTCTGAATTACACTGAAGTCTTTGTTTCTTATAGGGAGTATATATGAGGGGGGTGATGTTTGAAGATTTCTAAGGAGGTGAGAGTTTCTGAATCTGCTTTTGTGGTTTGGGAGCTTGTCAGAACCTTCTACTGCTGATACGGAAGCTATGCTTCCACAGTGCCCCTTCATAACCACTTCATTTTTACTATTTGAATCATAATTCTTTTTATCTTCTAGGCTTTTGCTTTATTTACTGATCCTGGTTTTCGAATGTCCTTCTTTAGAGTGGGAAGGGTTACATATCTGTGAGGGCACACCTCTATTTATGTTTATCTTCAACCAACCCTGTACTTTTATTTTTCTTGGCTCCATGTCTCCTTGATCCATACATACAATAATGATTTTGATGAGAATGATGACAATAATGGTAATGACTCTCTATATATGCATATGTATAGACTAAGCATATACACTAAGTTACTTAGTCCTCATAACAACTCTGCAAGGTAATCATTATTATATCCAATCTATAAATGAGGCATCTGAGATTCTGAGAGATTGAATGAGTTATCCAAGATCTCATATTAAAACGTGGTAGAACTGACCTTTAAACCCTGACCAAACTTTAAAAATGGTGCTCTTCACTGATTGGCAAATAGGTTTCCCTGTTTCAGTTGACAGGAAGCTCAAAAATAATACGCAAATCCTCATATAGTGCTCCTATGTCCCCAGCACTACTTTGAGAGCTCTATATGTATTGACTCATTTAATCTTCACCACAATCCCTGAGGTAAACACTCTTGTTATCACCAATTGACCAATGAGGAGATTGAATTGTGGAGGTTCAGAGACTTGCTCATGCTCACATAAATGGTAGGTGGTAGATCCAATGTTAGCTCAGGCTCCATAGTCATGCTCTCACCATGTGTTCTATTTGAGATGTTAGCACCAGGAAGGTTAATGTAGTTTTAGGCTGCATTAACCAAAGCAGAGTAGCTAGAACAAGGAGGGTGGTGGTAAATCCCTTCCTCATGTGGGCTGCTTCAAGCCCACTGTGATAGATGTTCCTGGTTTCAGGTCTCTGCAAGCTTCACTCTGGGAAGTTATGCAATGCAGTGGCCCTGCCTCAATGTCATCCTTAAACAAAAGACATTATTGGCAAGCTGAAACATATTAGAGTGTTTAATCTGTAGAAAAGAAGACTCCAGTGGGCTTTAATATCTTTCTTAAAATATTTAAAGGGTTACTCAGTGGGAATGAGATTATACCTTGATGGTGCGGTCTAGCTGGCACCAAGGCATGAATCAGAATTTGAGGGAAGAGAGGCTTTGCCTTGATATCAGTCATAGCTCTTCAAAGATGGAATGAGCTATCCAGAAGGAAGGATGATTCCCATCCTTGCAATTCTAAGACAGAGGCTGAAAAAAACAGAGCGTAGTGGTGTTTTTTATAGTATATAAGCTTGAGAGAATGGTTAAGCTAATCACTTTAAGGTCATTCCCAAATCTGAAGCATTTGGGTGTTCCAGGAATGCTGTTTAAAAAATCTTATTTTTATTCAACATTTACTAATTATCATTTTTATTGATATGGGCTCCAGGGCTTATTCTCAAGCCATATGGAGGATTCATAGGAAAAGAGAGATATTTGCATCCATCATATGTGGTTGCCATTTAAACATTACACCATTTTGTACAAAAATTCAGCAGGGGACAAACAAGATGGATGTCACCTGTTGGAAGAATTTGCTTCTTGCCTTCTCATGTCTTTATCTATGGCTCCTGGCTATTAAAATGTAATTTAGTCTAATGCATTGATTGTTGGTAGTTTTATCCTAAGGATAACCATTTGGTGGGGATGAACAGAGTGGAAAGGAGAATTTAATTTAAGTATTTAAAAATTATAGAAGGACAGGAATGGGAAATTTTATTTTTACTGATAATGTTTTTATAAACTGCTTATTTTTCTTCAGTTTATACTAAGAATTCTCACATGTTCTCTTATCAAAGGGATGGAGTTCCATGAAGAACTTCATAATCTGGGGGCAAAGGAGGGCCTGAAGGGAAGGAAACTCAACAAGGCGACTGAGAGTTTTGCTTGGAACATTACAGTATTGAAGGTGAGTGAAATGTCCAGATGCCCCCTTCCCCTTTGCTTTTCTCCTCCTCATCTTTGCAGCATGTGGAGAAGCATCCATGGTTAAATAGGGTGATTCACATTTTTAAATAATGTGTGGCCTAATCACTAGGCTCATGCTGTAAGTGGGTGATGTATACTGGGGTTGACATGCTCTTTGCCATAATATGGCAGTGAGGTTTGTGGTGGAGTCAGAGGACAGCACAGCCTAATTCTGTTGCCTGTTGTTGGTGCATGTGTGTTTTTACTTAGAAGAACACTTCTGTTCAAGTCAGTATAACTGTTCTGGTTTGTGTAAAAAAAAATATGGACAAATGTTTTTGAGAAGGATCCAAGGCAAGTGATTTGGAAGAAACTTAAGCTATAGAATATCTGGAGCCATTTAGTATTATTTGATGTTATGAACAGATTTTATAAATACATTTATTTTTGCAAATAGCTTTGAAAGTCATTCTCCTGATATTTTAATTTGTTCTGCTAAAAATTAATTTCAGGATTTTAAGTGAAGATACCACTTTTTGAATTTTCTTACATGAAAGGAAAAATGATTTAGCTGTTGAAATAATTTTTTTGACAGTGTGTTAGGAAAAAACAGCCGCAAACAAAATTAATCATTGGCTGACATTTAAAGAACACATATCATGTGCCAAGTGCTATATCATAAGGTTTATACAAATTAACATTTTGATACTCACAACAGCCCTATACTGTTATTATTCTTATTTTACAGTTAAAAAAATGTCATTGAAAACCTACATATATTTTCCAAGGTCACTCAGTGAGTAACTAGTGGAGCTGGAGTTTGAACCCAGGTAGTCTGCTCCAGAGCCTGTATCTAACCTATTTTACCGAGAGATGCTGCCCATGTTTAGGTGAAAGTGTAGGTGATCTGTAGGACACATCACAGATGTTTATTAAAAATTCAATTCACATATATTTGTGTAGTCCTGGTATGTACTAGACTCAGTGTTGGACACTGGGGATCTATGGAGAACAAAAGTGGTATAGACCCTGACATTGTGAATTAACAGTCTGGGGGCAAGGGGTGGGGGTGGGGGAAATAGGCATCATTTGCTGAACAGGAAGGAGCTATGACATTAATATAAAAAAGAGCCTATGATAGCACTTAATAACAACGTGGCAGTGTGAACCCTCATACGAATGCCTTCTGTTCAGCAGATATTTAGGTGGGCTTATTAATGTGCTGATCACCGAGCAAAGTTTCAGGATCCAAAGACCAAAAGGGTGACACCTACGCCTGCAAAACTACTCCACAAGGGGTGACAGATGTGTAATTAATGATGGCCATCGGCACGTAATATGTGACAGGCACTCACTACATAGTTTATATACATTTCTTCTTTCCTCTTTGCAACAATGCTGTTACATTAAAACATGTGGTTTCTGCCTGACCAGGCGGTGGTGCAATGGATAGAGTGTCGGACTGGGATGTGGAGGACCCAGGTTCGAGACTCCGAGGTCACTAGCTTGAGCGCAGGCCCATCTGGCTTGAGCAAAAAGCTTGCCAGCTTGAGCCCAAGGTCACTGGCTTGAGCAAGGGGTCACTTGGTCTGTGATAGCCCCCGGTCAAGGCACATATGAGAAAGCAATCAATGAACAACTAAGGAGCCACAATGAAGAATTGATGTTTCTCATCTCTCTCCCTTCTTGTCTGTCTGTCCCTATCTGTCCCTCTCTCTGACTCTCTCTGTCTCTGCCACAAAAAAACAAAACAAAACATGTGGTTTCTGATATCTCATCTCTCTAATCTCATAGATGAGAAAATTGAGGAATAGGGTGGTTTAAGTTTCTTACCTTCAGCTAGTAAATGGGAGAGCTGAGATTTTAATTCTTTCCCATGTATCTAACCATTACCCTGTTCTCCTACCTCCTTAAAATTCAATCCCTGGTCCTGGCCATTTGGCTCAGTGGTAGAGCATTGGCCTGGCATGTGGTTGTCCTGGGTTCAATTCCTGGTCAGGGCACACAGAAGAAGCACCCATTTGCTTCTCCACCCCTTCCCCTCTTGTTTCTCTCTCTCTCTCTCTCTCTCTCTCTCTCTCTCTCTCTCTTTCCCTTCTGCAGCCATGGCTCGGTTGGAGCAAGCTGGCCCTGGGCACTGAGGATGGCTCCATGGCCTCTGTTTCAGATGCTAAAATAGTTCGGTTGCTGAACAAAGGTAGCAATGACCCTAGATGGGCAGAGCATCACCCCATAGGGTCCTTGCTGGGTGGATCCCAGTTGGGGTGCATGTGGGAGTCTGTGTCTCTGTTTCTGTGTTTCTCATTTAAGAAAATAAATTCAATCCCCATGATTGAGTCCAGGAGCAAGCACAGGCCTGTGTGTAGCTGTCTGATCACTGTGAGGCTTCAGCCAAGTTACATAGTCTCTGAGGGTGATAATAATACCTACACTCAGGGTTTTCTGGGAATTAAATGAGATAATACATACAAAAAAATCTAAGTCACAGTTGCTGAGCTTGTTAGTCAAGTGCCCTTTCTGCACATACTGGACAAATGACCTCCATGGAATTTGAAATTTTAACCGAGAAGCAAAGAAACGGGGCTCTCTTGGAGACTGTTTATTCCAGTGGTACCTCTGAGAAAACCCTCTTCTCTCCAAGACTGTTCCTATATTTCTGTATCTTGGACTTGGAGCTCTTAGTTCCTTCTTTGTTCTCCAGCCTTCCTGTTGATTTTCAGAGCTCCTCAAAGTCTTCTAATAAATGTCCCTCTTTTAAGTTTGTGAGAGTCAATTTATATTGGTTACAAATGGTTGAATTAGTAATAATAACAGTGGTAAAATATAATCTTTAAATTAGTGGGACATGGCAGGACTTACCTAAAAAATTCTGCACTGCCTATTGAAAAGGTTTCCTTAACACTGATTTACACAAGAGCTCCCCACTATCTAGGGGGAGGGAGTGGAGATTGACCAATATTGGTTGACTGCGTGGATTCATGTAACTAAAAATATTTAATTCCAACATAATCTCCAACAAATAAGGGAAGAATTGGCAAAACTGAGAAATGTGCCTTCAGGTAAATGGTGGGCTGTCAGCATGGAGTGGGAGAAAGGGGCATTGGCTTTAAAGGAAGTTGAACGGAGGCTACACAATAATTGTTTATGTTTTCTGAAATTCAGTATTATACTGATCTGATATATACAACTGACAGGGAAGCTGGAGAAACATTTTCAGAGACAAAGATGAATAGCTCCATAATACAACAAATATGTATTGTAATTACAGTGTCCAGATTTGCTGAGCAAGAGACCAGTACTTAGAATCCAGCAAGGAGGCTGAAATCAAGGTGATCCTGGAAGCTCCCATATGTGTTTCTCTTTAATTCATAGTTTAGCACCATGCGTGAGCAGGGACTTGTTTAGCAAACCTTTTTCATTTCCCCACACTTTTACAATATGCCAATATCCAACTTACTCATTCTTTTCCTCTCCTCTTCTTTCTCTTTTACTGCTGAGCACAAAATCCAGCTTCTTACATAGCCACAATGTTCATTTGAGTCAAATGATAATGCATGTCTCACAACTCAGTCTTCAATATCTTTTGCAGATAATCACTGTACCATGATTCCATCTCACTCCATCTTCACACACGACCAGTTCCTTTTATCTACCTTTTCTCCATAATGTCCTTCAAAAATAAGTTTTGTTTGGTTATTACTAAGAAATTAAAAATCTTACAATGAAAATTTTTTCTGTTCTTTAAGTCTTCCCGAAGAAGACACTACAGCTTCTTGTGGGGCCAACTGGTTGAGATCATCACTAATTTGGGAAGTGTCTCACTCATGAGAATTCTAGAATCTTCTCTTAGGAGACAGATATGAACTTATACTGTATCACTGATAAAACACCATGTGCTGCAAAGTGGAA
Organism: Rhynchonycteris naso; assembly: GCA_037038555.1. Lineage (NCBI taxonomy): Eukaryota > Metazoa > Chordata > Mammalia > Chiroptera > Emballonuridae > Rhynchonycteris > Rhynchonycteris naso. The sequence continues at coordinate 36,012,704 of CM072997.1, read as the reverse complement.
TTAATTTAAAGTCCTGGACGTCATCCAGAATGTTTTGACTCTTTAAGAACAAAAAGAATTTCATGTAGGGTGGTCACACCTGTAAAACTGAAATTTGAAGAGTAGCATTTTAGTAAGCTTTGCCAATATATATATTTCTAACTTGGCCTTTTGACTATTTTAAGGATTCCTTTCTCTTTATATTTTTAAAAGTCTTATAAAAAGTTTTAGCAGGCTGCAGGTATCAAATAGAGATATATAAAAGCAATATTGAAGAAAGTTTATAATATAATACATTTCAGTGTGCCATAAAAACCCGGGTCTCTTCTATAGATTTATATTCAGTCAATGCGAGTAATCTTTTTCCACCTAATGTTTTGGCTTTTTAACCACTGCTTAAACCTTTGCTCCTTCTGCTCATCTGGACATCTTCATTTTCCTTGGGAAGAGCAGAGCTGAAGCATCTGACTTCTGTTTGCCCACTTGCATTTCTAAACCAGATTCTCTCATTCATTCCCCAGATTTCAGGCACTGGCAACTCTGGGGACTCTTACTCCACTCAGGAATTATGTGAATGTCAGTATAGTACTATGCTTTCTAATAGAGCTTGCAAACAAATTTGAATTCTCAGCTCATTGTTGAGGGACAAAAGGAGAAAGACAACAAGGTGATGGGCTAATGGGAAAATAAATACTGAGAGATGCATCCCTCTCTGAAAGACAGAATGACAGCAAGAATAGTTACCCTTAACTGAATGGCCATAGATATTTTAAGTCATTCTATAAGATATTGTATATGTGTGTGGGGAGGGGTGATCAAGCCAGGCTCCCTGGAAGCCATAGTGATCATTCTCCTGGGGGCTGCTGTGGGGCTACATAAAGAAGGGACCTGTTCACTGTCCTCCATGTTGTCCATTGAAAACTCCAGTGGTGTTTCTGGCAGCTGCTGGCTATTGCTGCAGTGGATCCTGGAGAGAAGCTAGGTTTCCTCTTGAGCCAACTCATTCAGAAAAGAATAGCTGTTTATGATAATGTCTAGAAACAGGTCCCCATTGATAACAATTCATTAATAATAAACTATTCTTTATATTGATATTACTATCAATTATTAAGAAACCTAAAGCAAAGTGGTCAAGAGTACTGACTTGGGAGCTAGATACTTTCCAGCTGTGTGGCCTTGGGAAAGTTTTCTTGTGTCTCTATGCTTCTGCATTAGTTGGGCTATGGTAGGTTGTGCTGACACATCTGAAGATCTCAGTGGCTTAAAACAATGGCTTATTTCCATCTTGCAATGTATATCTATAATGGGTCAGTAAGGGCTACTGAGGAACTCAAGCTGCTGGAGGCTTTATCTTAACAAATACTATAGTTCTAGAGGTAGAGAAGCACAAATTGGTTTTAAACACTTCTGACAAGTGGTGTCTCATGTCCCATTCACTTACAACGAATTGCCAAAGCAAGTCAACTACTCAAACCTGCCTTCAGTAGTGGTGCAATGTGCACTTCCTCAAGAAAGGGGAACAGATATTGGCGAATATAATGCACTAGCGACAGGTGCCTCAGCTATACCCGCCTCACAGGATTGTAGTGAGAACTAAATGAGTTAATCATTGAGTGTCTAAAGGAGTTAAAAAGCAGGGTCTGGCATATAAAATGTGCCATGCAAGTGTGTTTTATTGTTATTATTAATAAGGAACATTCAGTGCTTACAATGAACAGTAAGGTGATTTTCATACAACATTTTAAGTAATTTTAAAGGTAACCCTGTAAAAATATTGTTATTATACCCATTTTACAGATAGGAGGACTGAGACTTGAGAGTTTAAGTAACCCATTCATATGAATGATGGACTAAGGATCTAACTAAAAAGTCCATGTTGCCAGCCCACTATGTTATATTGTCAGAATATTTATAGCAACATAATAATGATAGAAATTTCCCCTTTCTCTCCTCTGGTTCTTTTGGCTAGATAAATATATCAACAGAATGACAAGAGATACAGGAACCCCACACACAAGAGAGTCAGAGATAGGAAGGGGGATATATTAGACATTCTGATTTAGGGATGAGGTGATGCACCTTGGGGGCTTCAGAGGGTCATTGCAGGGTGATGAGAACAGATGTTTAGTAAGTAGACATTTGCAGTGCCTTATTGATAGGTTAAAAGAAATTATCTCTGATGATCTTTTATTATGGGCAAATCCTTATAATTCAAGTTCCTCTAGGTAGTTAAAAGAAGGGGAAAAAATTTCTCTTGAGCCTGAAGCAAAATTGACTTTAGCTCAAAATAATCTGCATATTTAGGGTGACTCATTCTGAATCCTCACAATAGCTTATGTTAACTGAATGCTTTCTATGTATCAAGTATTGTACTAAATGCTTTATATTTATTATCCTACTTAATACAAGAAAGTGAATGTCTTGCCCAGCTAACATGAGTACTCCCATTACCTTGGCCATATATTCTTCCAGTGCAGAAATGTGCGTGGAGAGAGTAGAGCTTGAGATCACCAATTCTTCTTTTTCACCAGGCAACTCTGTTTTCAACTTGGCTTCCCACATGTACTTTTTTAGTAGAGACAGCATGGGTTGACCAAGTGACATAACTTGTCCCATATGCCTGGCAGTTACATTTCTTTTGGTAAGTTTCTCAGTTAAGTTCCTTTTCGGTCAGATCAGTCCATCTCCTATGAACTTGGTTAGCATGAACTAGCTCCCTGAGGTCTGATCACCCCTGAGCAAATGGATACAGTTGAGCCCTTGGACAGATACCATTGAGATGTGAAAGCAAAATGAAACTACACCGAAAATATCAAAGCAGAGGGCCAGACCCTGGATCTACCCTGAGAACCCAGCCAACTCCCTTCTGTTTCTTTTGGATGGCTTCACTTTTAGTCTAGACATTGCCAGCTTTCACAGCTACAGGAGAGAGATGAAGTTTAATAGTCCTGCTTCCAGTAAAAACTTTGCAAAGGCCAAACTCCCTTTCATAGCCCTTCCTCCGCCCACGACTTCACAGCCTCAATTCTTCCCAGACCCCCAATCTGTCCTTAATCACCCAGGCTGTTAGAGCAGAAATCGTGGACTCTTCCTTTGAATTACAAACTTGAGACGATGGAGAAATAAAACGTGAGAGCTTCACTGAAGGCACAGAAGCCTCCTGAGAGGCAAAGTGAAGAACCATGAAGTCACCAACCTTGAGAAGCTAATGTTCAAAGAGTTTAAATGAAGCTTTTAGTTTTGGTTTGAGGAAAATACTTTCTAATGATATATATACAAAGTAGCAAATTTTCGGGACAGAGAGAGAGTCAGAGAGAGGGATAGATAGGGACAGACAGACAGGAATGGAGAGAGATGAGAAGCATCAATCATTAGTTTTTCGTTGCCGTTGTGACACCATAGTTGTTCATTGATTGCTTTCTCACACGTGCCTTGACCGCAAGCCTTCAGCAGACCGAGCAACCCCTTACTGGAGCCAGCGACCTTGGGTCCAAGCTGGCGAGCTTTTGCTCAAGCCAGATGGGCCCGCGCTCAAGCTGGCGAGCTCAGGGTCTTGAACCTGGGTCTTCCGCATCCCAGTCCCCCAGTCCGATGCTCTATCCACTGCGCCACCGCCTGGTCAGGCCCTTGACTTTTTATTGTAACAGAAAAATCCTTTCCATTATACTTAAAACCTTCAAGTTTTTCCCCCAAATGTACACAAGGCAGCTGGTCGAAGTGCTTTAACAAGCACAGCTCTCTCAGATGACTGGGGTAAGAGGTGGACTGTGGATTCCCTGCAGGCAGGGAAACTGGCTTTTCCCTGCTCTCACTGACTATGATTTTTCTTGTGGCTCTCAGTGCCCTTCTAAGTGCTTTGTTTTGGGGGAGCTTGCACCTTGTCATGTGGGTGTGGCGACAGCCTCTGTTAGGGTAACAAACCTTGTTCTTCAGTCTGTGCCTGGACTCAGTCATGCGAACAATGACTTCTTCTTGGTAGGTGTGCCACACCCTTTATTTTTCACTGGCTTCTTCATTTCCAGTTGTGTAAATTCATCTCCACATTTTATAATTTAAAAAGAAAACAATCTGTTCCTGTAGCTTAACTGTATTACATTGTTTAAATACATTGGTCCTTTTATCACTAAATTTATCAATAGAGTAAATCTCCCTACGTATTTATCCTATCTTTTGTGTCTTGCTCCCCCATTTTTAATTTTTTTAACCCATGGTGCTATGAAACCCTAATTTTCCTAAGTTTCTATTTTTATTTTGCACAGTCTCCCACTGTGGTCCCTCCTACTGCCTCCTCTCTCTTCCTGACTGCTCTTTCCAAATGAATGATCTATACTTAGCATCTTGTTGGGATTTCTTTTCTGCTTTTTTTACTGTGGTAAAATATGCATAACGTAATATTTATCATACTAATCATTCTGAGTGTACAATTCAGTGCTATGATATACATTAAAAATGTTGGGCAACTATCCCTATTGTTCATCTCCATAATCCTTTTCACTTTGTAAAACTCAGACTCTACACTCATTAAACAGTAACTCCCTATTCACCACTCGCTCCAACCCCTGGCAACCACCATTCTACTGTCTGGCTCTATGATTTTGACAATGGTAGGTATCTTATATACATAGACTCATGCAGTATTTGTCTTTTTGTGACAAGCTTATTTCACCCAGTATAATTTCCTCAAGGTTTATCCATGTCATTACATGTGTCAGAATTTCCTTCCTGTTTAAGGCTGAATAATATTCCATTGTATATAAATGCATCATTTTGCTTATCTAGTCATCTGTCACTGGACATGTGGACACTTCCATATTTTAACTTTTGTGAATAATGCTGCTGTGAACATGGATGTATAAATATTTCTTTGAGGCCCTGAAATAAATTCTTTCGCATATATACGTGGAAGTGGAATTGTTGGATCATATAGTAATGCTAGGTTTAATTTTTTTGAGGAACCATTATACTGTTTTCCATATCAGCGGTATCAGTATACATTCTCACCAACACTGCTCCAAGAGATTCAATTTTTTTACATCCTCACTAACACTTATTTTCTGTTTTTTGATAGCAGCCATCCTAATAGATATGAGGTGGTATATCATTGCAAGAAAAGTTGCATTTTTCTAACGATTAATGATGTCGAGTATCTTTTCATGTGCTTATTGGCCATTTGTATATCATTTGTGGAGAAATATCTCTTGAAGTTCTTTGTCCATTTTTGAATTGTTTTTATATTTGTTTGTTTTGGGTTGATGTTATTAAATCTTAGAAATTCTCTCTATCTTATGGATATTAATTCCTTACCAGATATATTATTTAGAAATATTTTATTCCATTCTGTGTGTTTCCTTTTTACTCTGATGAAATTGGCTTGTGCTGAATGACGTTTTAAATTTTTCATGAGGTCTAATATGCCTATTTTTCTTTTTTTGCCTGTGTTGTTGTGGCACATCCAAGAAATTATCACCAAATCCAATGTCATAAATTTTTTGCCATATGCTTTCTTTAAGAGTTATATATTCTCAGGTTTTACATTGAAGTCTCTGAGTTAAGTTTTTTATATGTTGTTAGGTAAGGGTCCGACTTCATTCTTTTGCTTGTGGTTATTTAGTTTTCCCAACACCATTTGTTGAAAAGACTGTCCTTTTGTCCTTTTCATATTGAATGGTCTTGGCACTCTTTTGTTTGTTTGTTTGTTTTTTAAATTTTTATTAATTTTAATTTATTGTGTTTAATGTGAATTCTAGTGTCCTACTTAATATAACTCCCTCACCCCAAACCCTTTGTCCTCTATAACCCCCACCTCCTTCCTTTTGGGATTTGCTGGTTCTTGGCACTCTTGTCAAAATCATTTGACTGTATATAAAAGGGTTTACTTTGGGATGTCTATTATATTCTATTACAACTGAGTTTATGCCAGTATCACACTGTTTCGATTACTATAGCTTTGCAGTAAGTTTTTAAGTTACTAAGTATAAGTACTCCAGCTTTGTTCTTTTTTTTCAATAATTATTTTGGCTATTCAGGGTCTCTTAAGATTTTATATAAATTTTAGGTTGGCTGTTCTTTATTTCCTCAAAAATACTATTGGGATTTTGATAAGGGTTGTACTGAATTTTTGGATTGCTTTTGGTAGTACAGTATTGACATTTTAACAATATTGTCTTTTTGCTGGGAATTTTTTCAAAGCAAAATGATCTTTTAGCATTTCTATCATTTTGCAAGACTCCCTGCAGTGAAAACTACTCAAACAACATTATAGAGTTTCTGATAACTAAATTCGGTTTATAACTCACAGAAGCTCTACTCTGGAAATACAGGTTATAGTCTGTTAAACATGGGTAATGTGCTCCACTGTAAAAAGCAAATTGCACAAAAGGGACCATATAAGTAGTTACTACTGCAAGATATACTTGACTGTCTGTTCACCTATACAGTTAGCTAGCTGTGTATTCATCTGCTTAAAAACTTACCTACCAATGTAAAGAATTTCCTATTTTTTTAGGTTAAGTGTGCCTATTAGCTAGTGAAAGGAATATTATTATTGATCTAGTCTATATCTTCTCTACACTACATTTATATTTTAAATATTCAGTTTATACAGTTTTTCCTATTATATGTTTTAAAAATAGTATTTGAGTTTTGGCAAGCAGTTATGGCATTGTCGTGCTGGCAATGTTTGCTGACTGGAACTTGGAAGGGCAAAATAACAATGATGCCAAAATTGAGGGTCTGATGACAGTGGCAGCCGGTTTAGTCCCATTCAACCTAGCAAGCTCTAGGCTCACCTGAAATCTCAGCCTGGTGCTTTACAAGGTATGTCATTTATCACCAGGAAGATGGTTTCAGGTGAGAGAGAATAAATGGATGAACCAGTTCTAGAAAAACAACTTTCATCTCATGTGTCATTATCATTGTCTCTATACACAGAAGAAAATGTCACTTACGAAGTGAAGTGAAGAGTATACATTTATTTTCTTTTTTCTTCCTTTTTGACTTTATTGTGGTAGCACTGGTTAATAAAATTATATAGGTTTCAGGTGTACAATCCTATAGTACATCATCTATACATTGTACTGTGTGTTTACCACCCCAAGTCAAATCTTCTTCCATTACCAGTTATCCCCCTATGTCCTCATTTGGAAGGCGGAGCATCTATTCCTGGGGTGTTATAAGCTGTTTGATATATTTATACTTAGACTAGGTGTCTCAAAAGGTACTCCTAGACACATTGTTAGAACCTTGTTAATATACTGCTCAGAAAAGTTAGGGGATATTTCAAAAATGAATATGAAGCTATAAAATATCCCCTACTTTTTTATGAGCAGTATATTTGGCTTATTAGTGCAGAATAAATGCCTTTCTCTCTCATTTTAATAAAGGGATTTTATTTCCCCTCAACATTTATAAATAAGAAGGTTTAAACTATAAGAGGCTTCAAATCCATAATTTGGCAAACAGTAATTTTGTGTGTGTTTGTGAAAGCACAGTCTTCCATTCAACAAATCCCTGTAAGTTCCTACAGGGTGTCAGGCTATGTGCTTGGGAATCTGCTCGTGAGTAAACACATGGACCCCTGGTCTCATGGAGCTGACAGTTCAGTGGAGGAGGCAGTCACTTAATAATCACACCGTGCATGTTAAATCTGTCCCTGATAAGAGCCGATGCAGGAGACCATGCGTGGTGTTACTGAGAATGTGTACTGGGCTTTGATCTAATGGGAGGGGTCAAAGAAATCTTCTAGGAGGAAGTACCAGTTGAGCAGAGAATAAATATCTTTAGCCTTTCATGGATTCCAGAACCCTGCCTTGTATCTTGTTACTTGAGTGTGGTTGCCAAAATAATCTGAAAATAATGGTGAGAAGAAACAAATCAAAACAAATGTGCTGGACCTCCTCTACTTGATCTGGGAAGTTCTAAAATGTCTGCCTGGCTCATTTAATTACCATTTATTAGCATCATAGCTAATTTGTTATTATATAATATCTGGTCATGAGTCATATTGTTAATTACAAGTAAATTTAATCATTTACCTTCTAAAAAATAATCTGTAGCAACATTCTGTGTCCACGTGTATCCATAAAATTCATTTGACAAATTACAATTGCAGAGGAGGATAAGATTGGTTTTTGAGAGATTTTTTTGTGTATGTGATGTAAAGTTGAAAAGATTCAAAAAGAGAATTATATAATATAGAGCAGTGGTTCTTAACCTGGGTTCTATCGAACCCTAGGGGTTCAATGAGTCAGTCTCAGGGGTTCGGAGAAGTCTCTGCCGTGGAGGTCAGAATAAAGTAATACCATAATTTGTTGTGAGTTAATGCACTTTGTTGGTTTTGTTCTTTGAGCAAGGTGATGTTCATGCACAGCTCATGTTGTGCACCAGTAAAAAGACATATACTTATGTCTTGAATTTGGAAAAAAAAATCATATTTTATTTATCAATAAAGAAAGGTTCGGTAAATGCGCATATGAAACTAGTGGGTTCGGTACCTCAATAAAGGTTAAGAATCACTGATATAGAATATTAGCTGGATTAGCACTAGAAAAAACAATCCTTTTAAAAAATGTATAATTAATACATCTATAATAATTAAAAGGGTGCAAATCTAAAACATTATTTCAAACAGCTCTTTTCCCAACAATTTAGGACAGTTCAGATGGAATGTTAATGCTTCTTAGCAATAAGCAGGCTTTTTACACGGTGTCCAAATTTCTGCCTTGGGTGGTTGCAGCCAGCTGTGCCTCCCAGCAGTTTAGTAGAGATAAAAACCAGGCTGCTGACATGATTACGGAAGTACAGACTGCTCCACTTTATCTCTAGTACAATTAAATTTAGTGTCTCTGGGAGGTACCCTCCCCTTTCATATGAAAATGACATTTTATAATAATTCTGAATAATTCACAAGTGGCTTAATGAATAGATGCACGAGAGACCAGAGGACTTGGCTCCAACTTGTAACATTCTAGAAGGTCTTACTTTTTTTGCAGGAAAACTTTCTTTAGAGAAAATGTGTTTCTTACACAAACAGACTAAGTCTAAGGTGAGTTTTTAGCTAAGGTGACTTTGATGTCTTAACTCAGTGAACTAGTTTCTACAATGATGTAAGAGGCAAGAAAACATTGATAACAAAAGTATTTCATTTTTAATTTCTTATAGCCCTTTTAGGTTTTTCAGACACAAGTTTCTCTACTTTCTTTGTTACTCTGGGAGAAGATGGGACACAGTTAACTAATTTCCTTATTCCTAATCAAATCAGAGTGAAAGCTCGTGTCTCTGAATGTATGTGTAAGTGTGGTGTGTGCATTCTCAATTAAAAGCAAATCCAGATTTCGATAAAGAAAAATTTTATTTGAAAAGATTATTGCAACATGGGGAAAGAAACCATTTCAATAAACAGGAAAACTGTTCCTTCTATAAAATCTGTAAGATTCTCAGAGGTCAGACTAAAAGGAGTTTTCTTTTACTAGGAGGGTCAAATAAGCTAGAAGGAATCAGGTGTGGGGAGTGGGTGGCTGGGTGGTATGAACCCAAGAGGCCATTAAGATGGGGCTGTATGCTGTGGGAGGGGTCGAGTTCAGGGGCTTGAAGGAAGAATAGAAGCTTAGCTAAAGTTTGGCCAAGTCAACAAAGTAGTTCAGTTCAACTATATCATTTCTGAAAGGGAACTTGGATGTCTGTGTCTGGCCATGGAATAGGTAAACAAAGGGGCATCCTTAGTCTTATCAAAGGCATGTGGGGAATGGAGGCTCTTTGCAGTAAGCCATTCTCTGGAACACAAACGATTAAGGGATTTCTCAACCATCCTTGCTTTCCAGGAGGGTTCAGGTAAAGTTTAACATTTGTCAATATATACACATACATATATAAAATGTTTATATACATATCAGCATATGTAAATGTGTAAAAGATAATTTATTTCAACACACACACACACACACACACACACACACACACACACACACACACATGAATGTTACTCAGCCATGAAAAAGAATGAAAATTTGCTGCTTTTGACAACAAGGATAAACCTAAAGGGTATTATGCTAAGTGAAATAAGTCAGAGAAAGATAAATACTGTATCATTTCACTAATGTGTGGAATCTAAAAAAACTAAACAAATGACCAAATACAACAAAAAGACTGATAGATACAGAAAAACTGATAGTGTTGGGGGTATGGCCAAAAGGTGAAGGGAAGGAAGAGGAACAAACTTATAAATCAGTCACAGTGATGTAAAGTACAGCATAGGAAATACAGTCAATAATATCATAACTTTGTATGGTGACAGATGGATAGTGGACTTTTGTGGTAATTGCTTTGTAAGCTGCAGAAATGTGAACTCTCACTATGTATCCACCTAAAACTAATATAATATTGTATGTCAGTTATACTTTAATTAAAAAGAACTTCACATTCCAGAATGAAAAAAAGAAGAATGAAATTAGATGTCCAATATGCCATCTTGAGAAGATCATAATGAATAGCAAGAAAAATATTTCCCTTGATCCAGAGGTGTTTACCTTCAAATTTAATAAGATTTCTTTTATTTCAAGTGAATCCAGTGTGCTCAAATATGCATCATGTATAAGATTACATACTCATACTAATAAACCAGGAGATGGGCAGGACCTCCCACCCATCTTATTTTCCACCTCTTCTAAAACAATTTTGTGTTATTAATCACTCTCCACATATTACTGATGCTTTAAACATGTGTGATAAGTGAAGGTATCTCTTCACCAAAGCAGAATAATTGGTAACTTAATTTTCCTGTTAGGGAAAACCCATGGCCTTATGAAAAGATTAGTTATACTAATTTTAAAAAATACCCTTGGATTTTTTAAACTTAATTTTAATGGGGTGACATTGATCAATCAGGGTACATAGGTTCAGAGAAAACATCTCGAGGTTATTTTGACATTTGATTATGTTGCATACCCATTACCCAAAGTCATATAGTCCTCCGTCACCTTCTATCTGGTTTTCTTTGTGCCTTCAGACCGATCCTCCACCCCCCTCTCGTAACCAGCACACTCTTGTCCATGTTCCTGAGTCTCATTTTTATGTCCCACCCATGTATGGAATCATATAGTTCTTAGTATTTTCTGATTTACTTATTTCACTCAGTATAATGTTATAAAGGTCCATCCATGTTGTTGTAAATGATCCGATGTCATCATTTCTTATGGCTGAGTAGTATTCCATAGTATATATGTACCATATCTTCTTTATCCAATCATCTATTGAAGGGCTTTTAGGTTGTTTCCATGTCTTGGCCACTGTGAACAAAGTTGCAATGAACATGGGCTGCATGTGTCTTTACGTACCAATGTTTTTGAGTTTTGGGGGTATATACCCAGTAGAGGAATTGCTGGGTCATATGGTAGCTCTATTTTTAATTTTTTGAGGAACCACCATACTTTCTTCCATAATGGTTGTACTACTTTACATTCCCACCAACAGTGGATGAGGGTTCCTTTTTCTCCACAGCCTCTCCAACACTTGTTATTACCTGTCTTGTTGGTAATAGCTAATCTGACAGGTGTGAGGTGGTATCTCATTGTAGTTTTGATTTGCATTTCTCTAATAGCTAATGAAGATGAGCATCTTTTCATATATCTGTTGGCCATTTGTATTTCTTCCTGGGAGAACTATCTGTTCATGTTTTCTTCATATTTTTCTATTGGGTTGTTTGCTTGTTTGTTGTTGCATTTTATGAGTTCTTTGTACATTTGGATATTAGGCCCATATCTGTGCTGTTGTTTGAAAATATTATCTCCCATTTAGTTGGCTGTTTGTTTTGTTGTCAGTTTCTTTTGCTGTGAAAAAGCTTCTTAGTCTGATGTGGCCCCATTCATTTATCTTTGCCTTCACTTCCCTTGCCTTTGGAGTCAAATTCATAAAGTGCTCTTTGTAACCAAGGTCCATGAGTTTAGTACCTTTTCTTCTATGTACTTTATTGTTTCAAGTCTTATATTTAGGTCTTTGATCCATTTTGAATTCATTTTAGTACAAGGGGACAAACTGTAGTCGAGTTTCATTCTTTTGCATGTGGCTTTCCAGTTTTCCCAGCACCATTTGTTGAAGAGGCTTTCTTTTCTCCATTGTGTGTTGCTGGTCCCTATATAAATAATTATTTGACCATATACCTGTGGTTTTATTTCTGGGCTTTGTATTCTGTTCCATTGGTCTGAATGTCTATTTTTCTGCCAATACCATGCTGTTTTGATTATCATGGCTCTATAATATAATTTGAAGTCAGGTATTGTAATGACTCCAGATTCATTTTTTTCCCTTAGGATTGCTCTGGCTATTTGGGGTTTTTTATAGTTCCATATGAACCTGATGATTTTTTGTTCTATTTCTTTAAAAAATGATATTGGAATTTTGATAAAATTGCATTAAATTTGTATATTGCTTTGGGTAATATAGTCATTTTGATTATATTTATTCTTCCTATCCAAGAACAAGGACTATTTTTCCATTTCATTATATCTTTTTAGATTTCCCTTAACAATGCTTTGTAGTTTTCATTATATAGGTCAGGGGTCAGGAACCATTTTGTCTGAGAGAGCCATGAACGCCAAATATTTTAAAATGTAATTCCATGAGAGCCATACAATATGTTTAACACTAAATACAAGTAAATGTGTGCATTTTATATAAGACCAACACTTTTAAAGAACAGTAAGTCTCTGCATTGTTTTTAATAACGTTGTTATGCTGTTGCAAACCAATGATGAATAAAGTACTTCTTACTATTAATGCAACTTCTGGTGCTGCATGGTTTTGCTGATGGTTTTGTAGTCTGGTTGATACGTGGTGAGGTTAAGCTTCATGCAGGCATTGAGAATTCCATTAGTTCGACGTGATCGTAGGTTGGTCTTAAGGTTCTTTAGATGTGAGAAAGACTGCTAACATGCATATATAAAGCCATACACTGTCAGTATAGCAGTACTCACCTGCTGTAGTGTGTGGTATATGACGAGAAGTGCGTTCCAAGTTTTGACAATCAGCTGCTCCGCGGGTTGAAGTTTTTTCATTTCTCCCCACTTGTGTTTGCTCACCAACTCTGCTTGCTGTCGTGCAAATCTTTCAAAATCTTCATTCAGTGACTTGAACTTATTCACCCACATGTCTGAGGCCTTCAGGTCAGTAGCTTATAGCTCAAAATCTCTGACGGAGACACCAGTGATGTAACTCAGGTCAGCACTGTTAAAAAGCCACGTGCGCTCATGAAATTCTCCAAAGCGTGCTTTGAATGACTGCAGGAGATTAGATGTGAAGCCCGCTAGCTGCTGGAGATCAAGATGTTGAGCAGGGTCACTTGATGTGCATTCATCTTTAAACTCTCCCAGTTTTTGAAAGTGTAGTAAACGACCTGTTTCAATGTCGGCGATGAAACTTCCAGCTTGTTTTCAAATGCAAACACTGCTTGTTGAAGGGATAAGACTGGATTTCCAATGTCTTGCATTTTCACATTGAGCTGGTTCAGATGTTCAGTTATGTCCACGAGACAGTAGAACTTCAGGAGCCAGTCAGTGTAGCTAACTCAGGATGCTCGACGTTTTTCATTTCAAGAAAAGTCCAGATTTCGCTCAGACAAGCTGCGAAAAGGCTGAGCACCTTCCTTCTTGACAACCAATGCACATTGTTGTGCAGAAGCAAACCAGGATAATTATTCCCAACTTCATCCAGCAGTGTTTTAAACTGGCGATCATTTAAAGCTTGGGCAACAATAAAGTTGACTACCCAAATGACCAGCGATATCACCTCACCAAGCTGCTCACCACACATCTGAGCACAAAGCGCCTCCTGTTGTAGGATTCAGTGAAAACTTAGAATGGGTCTCTTTTCATGTTCACTAGGAAGCGCTACAAATCCTGTTTTTCCCCACCATCAGTACATAAGATCATATGGTTTTGGTTTTTGTTTTGTTGATATGGTGTATTAATGTTAATTGTTTCATGTATGTTGAACCATCCTTGTGATTTTGGGATGTATCCCACTTGACCATGATGGATTATTTTTTTAATGTGCTGTTGTATTCGATTTGCTAGTATTTTGTTTAGTATTTTAGCATCTGTATTCATTAGAGATAATGGTCTGTAGTTTTCTTTTTTTGTGTTGCCCTTGCCAGGTTTTGGTATGAGGGTTATGTTGACCTCATAAAATGTGTTTAGCAGTATTGTTCTTCTTCAAATTTTCGGAAGACTTTGAGTAGAATAGGAACCAAGTCTTCTTTGAATGTTTGATAGAATTCACTAGTATAGCCGTCTGACCCTGAATTTTTATTTTTGGGGATGTTTTTAATAGTTGTTTTTATTTCCTCCCTGCTTATGGGTCTGTTTAGGCTTTCTGCTTCTTCATGACTCAGTCTAGGAAGATTGTATTGTTCTAGAAATTTATCCATTTCTTCTATATTGTTAAATTTGGTGGCATATAGTTTTTCATAGCATTCTACAATAATTCTTTGTATATCTGTGATGTCTGTGGTAAATTTTTCTCTTTCATTTTGGATTTTGTTTATATGAGTCCTTTCTCTTTTTTCCTTGGTGAGTCTTGCCAAGGGTTTGCCAATTTGTTGATTTTTTCAAAGAACCAGCTCCTTGTTTTATTATTTTTTTCTATAGTTTTTCTGTTCTCTATTTCATTTATTTCTGCTCTGACTTTTATTATTTCCTTTCTTCTGCTGGTTTTGGGTTGTCTTTGTTCTTCTTTTTCTAGTTCCTTAAGATATGAAGTTAAGTGGTTTACTTGGACTCTCTCTTGTTTGTTCATATAGGCCTGTAGTGATATGAACAACCAAATAACTGCTTTTGCTGCATCCCATAGATTCTGATATGTTGTATTGTTATTTTCATTTGTCTGTATCTTTTGATCTCTGCACTTATTTCTTCTTTGACCCACTCATTTTTTAAAAGTATGTTGTTTAGTTTCCACATTTTTGTGAGTTTGTTTACCTTTTTTTGACTGTTGAATTCTAGTTTCAAGGCTTTATGATCAGAAAATATGCTTGGTATAATTTTAATCTTTCTGAATTTGCTGATGTTATTTTTGTGGCCCAACATATGGTCAATTCTTGAGAATGTTCCATGTACACTAGAGAAAAATGTATACTCTGGCACTTTGGGATGAAATGTTCTGTAGATGTCTATCACATCCCATTGTTCCAGTACTTTATTTAAGGCCAATATTTCTTTATTGATTTTCTGTTTGGATGCATGATCTAGAGCCATCAGTGGTCTATTGAGATCTCCAAATATGATTGTGTTTTTGTCATTTTTTGTTTTTAGGTCAGACAGTAGCTGTCTTATATATTTTGGTGCTCCTTGGATTGGTGCATATATATTAAGAAGTATTATATCTTCTTGATTCAATGTCCCCTTTATCATTATGAAATGATTGTTTTTTTCTCTGATTACCTTTGCTGTCTTATAGTCAGCATTGTTAGATATGAGTATTGCTATACCTGCTTTTTTTTTAATGTTATTTGCTTGGAGTAATTGTTTTCCAACCTTTCACTTTGAATTTGTTTTTATTGTTGTAGCTTAGATGTGTTTCTTGTATGCAGCATACAGTTGGATTTTCTTTTTTAATTCATTCTGTTACTCTGTGTCTTTTTATTTGTGAGTTCAATCCATTTACGTTTAGTGTAATTATTGACATTTGAGGGTTTCCTATTGCCATTTTATATATTGCTTTCTGATAGTTTTGTATCTTGTTTGGTTCTTCTCTTTTATTTTTCTATCATTTGTTTTTGTTTGGTTGTAATCCAAACTTTTTTTTTTCTGTTACTTTTTTTCTCTGTTACTTCTTTTCTCAGGTCATGTACCTCTGTGTTATATTTTTCAGGGGTTGTTACCATTAAGCAATGAAAAGCGTACATATTATGTTCATTGTAGTACATTATCTCATGAGTGCTTCTACACTCCATCCTCCTTTGCTACTGTTAATCTTTGTCCTCTCCCCTTTTTTGTTTCTTTGTCACAGATTAATTTTGTTTTTATTGGGATCTTGATGGAGCTTTTACTTGTAGTTCTGTTCTTTGTGTCTGGTCTAAAATCCGCCTTTAATATTTCCTGAAGTGGGTTTTTTCTGGTGATAAATTCCATCATCTTTTCTGTATCTGTGAATGTTTTGATTTCTCCTTTGTATTTGGAGGATAGCTTTGATGGTATAGTATTCTTGGCTGGAAGTTCCTCTCTTTCAGAACTCTAAATATTTGAGCCCACTCTCTTCTAGCTTGTAGAGTTTCTGCTGAGAAATCTGTTGATAATCTAATGGGCCTTCCTTTATATGTCGTATTCTTCTTTTCCCTGGCTGCCTTGAGAATATTTTCTTTGTCATTGTTTTGTTCCAATTTCATTATGATGTGCCTTAGAGTAGGTTTTTTAGGGTTAAAATAACTCAGTGTTCTGTTTGCTTCTTGAATTTGAGGCTTTAGTTCTTTCCACAGGCTTAGGAAGTTCTCATCTATTATTTGTCTGAATATGTTCTCCATTCCATTTTCTCTCTCTTCTCCTTCTGATATACCCATTATTCTTATGTTGCTCTTTTTGATGGAGTCAGACAATGCCTGTAGGATTATCTCATTTTTTAAAAATTCATGAGTCTCTCTGCTCTTCTCTCTGTAGTGCCTCTAGTTGCATGTCTTCTATGTCAAATTCTCTCCTCTGTCTGGCTAAGCTTGTTACCTTGTTTTTCAGTTCATGAATTGAGTTTTTCATCTCTGTTTGATTTGTGTTCATAGTTTCAATTTTCTTGGTGAAGTATTCTTTCTGTTCATTGAATTGTTATTTTGAGCTCCCTAAATTGCTTTTCTGTATATCCCTGAGTATTTTTAGGACTTCAATTTTAAATTCTCTGTCATTTAACTCCAAGGTTTCTAAGCTATTGAAATTTTTTTCTATAGATTTTTCTCATCTCTCTGAGCTACATCTCTGTCTTTTGTATCCATGATATTCTATTTCTTTTTCTTTTAATGGCATTTGAAAGTAGTTGTTAGTAACACTAATAAGAGTTGATAAAATAATTTTTTTGAGAAAATGCAGTGAAAAACTGAAAATTCTATTGTGCTAAGTGGAACAAAAATATGTAGAATGGAGGGCCTGGGTTGGGGGGGAGTGATAAAGAGGCAAAAAAAAAAAAAAGAGACAGAAACCCACAAAATGTCACAAGAAAAAAGTTTGGATCAAGAATAAAATAATTTGTTTGTAAATGATGGTCAAATGAGATAAATAGTGTAAGAGAAAAGAAAAAAAGAGAGAAAAAAGAGAAAAAAAATACAGTGAATTTTATTGTATAAGTGGCACAAAAACTATAGGATGGAGAACCAGAATTGAGGGAAATACTAAAGAGATAAAAAGTGAAGTACAAAGCACACAAAATGCCACAAAGAAAATATTTGAATCCAGAATAAAATAATTTGTTTATGGGTGAGATTCAAATGAGAGAAAAAGTAAAAGAGAAAAGAATAAACAAAAAGAGTGAGAAAAAACAAAATTGAGTTAAGTTTTTTGTAATGTAACACTCATAGTAAAATAAAGAATGGAAAATGTAACACCTATGGGTAATAAAGTTCAAAATGAAAAAAAAAATAAAACGGAAAGAGAATAAAATAATCAAGGTGGAAGGAAATAAAAAGATAAAAAATACAAGGAAAATAACGGAAAAAGTTATAAAGACTGGATTTTTCCTAGTTTTGAGAAGTTATCTTCTTCTTTTTTCTCTCTTCTCTTCTTTTTGGCTGGTGGTGCTGTACCCCAGGTTCTGCCCCTGTGGCACTCTTAGGCAGAGATTTGCTGTTGTGTCGCTATGGTGATGACATAAACTAGGCCTCAGTCCTGTTGGTTGGCGGGGTTTGTTAGCATTTTCAGGCTCCGACAATGGGAGAGTTCATTTTCTTGGAGCCTCTCCCCAAATCTCTCCTTCCTGAACCAGCAGCTTGGGGACCCAGCTGTGAAGTTGCTCCAGCCACTGCCTAGAGAGCAAGAGGCTCTAAGAGCTGCCAGATCCCCCCTCTATCCCCACTCAACACAGGGTTCTGGGTAAGGCTTTGCCAGCCAGAGCTGTCAGCATAATCAGGCAGGGCTGGGAGCCGATTGCCTATCAGGTGTCTTTCTATGAGCCTCTGGGCATGTCTAGTATGCCTCAGTGCTCCACAGGTCTGCTCTCCAGAGGCTGTCTGCAGGCTGCTGCACGCCCTTACCCCCACTACTTCTGCTGTTCTCTTCCCCAGGAGTGTGCTTTGTTAGCCTGTATGGCTGGCGGAGGCACTGCGCTCAGACAGGTCTGGGTGTAGGGAAGCCGGCTTTCATGCGCTTTCCACCTCTATTATTTGGGAAGCTGAGATTATTCAGAAACTCTGGTCACAGCCCACACAGAGGGTCACTACTGACAGTCTCTGATCCAGCCCCTCCGTTTGGGAATGTGGGCTCCCACGCCTGCAGCACCAGGTGGATCCACTCGCACACTGCCCATGCTCATTGACTGGGATACTGGGAGAAAACCAGGCAACTGCTCGCCCACCTCTGCCTGGGTCTGCCACTGGTGTTAGCTCTGTGTGGGCTGAGCCATGGGCACACTCTCTCCTTGGCTTGAACATCTCTGCCCTAGCCCAGCTTTTTTTGCACTGCCAACTCTCGCTTTCTCTCAGTTCCAAGTGAAAGCAGCCCTTCCTCAGATCAGTGAGGAAAGCGGAATACTCTGTTCTCCGTCTTATTTCCTTCAGACTGGATTATTTATTTAACCACCTTTTCACCCAATTGTACCTTTGTTTGATGTATGTATATTTCAGATGCTCCTGAGATTGTTTTACTGTCTCTAGTTGTTGAATTTGTTGAAGTTTCAGGGAGAGGTATCGGGAGCACTGCTCACTGTGCCATTTCTTTGACATCACCCCTATATTTTTCCCCTTGGATTTTTAAAAGTAAGTTTAGATTTATACAAATTGTGCATATAACTGTTTATGAAATTATTAACTAAGGCAAGAAACGTTCATTATTTTAAAATCATTATTTTTATCTTTTAATGGAGTTTATTGGGGTACAGGTTCAGGTATTCAACTCAATAAAACATCATCTGCACACTGCATTGTGCACTCTTCACTCCAGGTAGAGTCTCTTTTGTCCCCATTGCCCCCCTTTGCCCACCTTCACTGACCCTTCAATCCCCTTTCCCTCCAGTTGTCACTATACTGTTGTCTGAGTCTATGTCTTATAAGAAACATTATTATCATCATTCTTATTATAATCATCATATCAATTTTTTAAAAAGATAACTTTTGGAAGGAAAAGACTTTATCACAAAACTATGACTTGGAATTGAGTCTTAGACTTTGCATTATCAGATGATGTTATAGAAAGGTTATAAAATCAGTAAGTAGAAGCTGCTTGCTTTCAGTGACAAAGAAGAGTATAGGTTTCTTCTCATCTGAAGAAAATCCTTCAGTATGCAGCAGAATATACTAGCCCCTTATGATTTGGTTTGTAAATCTGCCAGGACAAAGCTATGTGTTTTAAAAACAGCCAAACTCTGTTTATTTAAAGAATACTATTCTCAATGGACGTTTGAGTCAATGGACTCAAGGGTTGAAAGTTCTTCAATTGCTTTACAATTTATACAGCATAATAAGATTGTAATCTAAATCTCTCTGAGGTAACCCTGATCAACTAGAATATTCTAGACCTCCCAGTTGTCTGTGGCTCAGCAGCTTGCATTATGGAACTAGAATAACATTGGTTTGTGAATCTTGTTGCCTGAGAAATATTAATCCCTTGGGCCAAAGTGAAATTCCTGATAATTTTTTAACATATCTCATTTCATAAAATTACAGTTTTTTCCCCCCTTAAACATGCATTAAGAGATGTATTTCTTATATATATTTGAAATATACTAGAAACCATAAAAGTATGGCCTGGTTTTCAGCCATTTATTCTGATTGCTTTGGATCAGAAATGTGAGTTGATCTCACTGTAATTTTCTGTATCTTCAGATTTAATTGATTTTCACTTTTTTAAGCAAAAATAAATGAAGGAAGGTTGAGTAGTTTACAGTTACATGTGTTCTCCGGTAGTACATCATTGTATCAGTACTTGAATGCTTCAGTGAGCCTGGGTGAGTACATTTCAACATCTAAGATTGACACTCAAGAAGTATTGACAGTTTATTTGCTAGTGAAACCAACCATGGCTGGTTGCACACCCCTTCCTTTCACTCTTACCTTCCAGATGGTTCTTTATAATTGCTATGCATGACATAGGGAACAGGCTCTATTGTTTATTGTGGATTTGATGTCAACCAAGAAACTTATATTTAAGGCTGCTAAAAATGAAGCTGGCATGTAAATGTTTGTGTATGAAAAGTATGTTTTAGTAATAAGTGTGTCCTAATATTAAATCTGAATAAATGAGACTAAAGATTCTTAACAATGTGTATTGTGTATCCTCTGGGTCAGCCCATGGAGTCTTTTCATGTAATCTGAAACTAGGAGGAAAAAAGCCAGCAACTTCCTTCCTGTTCTCTTTTATCTCTAATATATTTTGCCTGGGAGAGGAAGAATGTCATTGAAAAGAACAATTATATGTATATATATAGTGTGTGTGAGTGTGCATGTGGTTATAACATAGCCCTCTGGTTTTTATATTAAACAATCCATTTATTAACCCCACTCATTGCAAGCCCTGTAATAATACATGTAGGTATAATAATAATATTTAGAAATGACATATTCCTTTGAGCTTTTGGTTATCTAAAACTATTCTCAGTTATTCTTGTGCAAAACATAAATATGTGTATAATAATACAATTACAAGCTTGCCAGGATAGAAATTCTATATCTGAATTTTGGAAAGTACTTTCTTAGCTACTGAATTCACTTATATCATGCAGACTGACTTATTTAAATAACCTTTCACTTAATAAACATCACCTTACAGATTATTGGGTTTGTCCCAGAAATAATTTTTTCTTGAACTTCCTCTCTGGTAAGAGGGAGAAGGAGCAAAGAGTGAAGTGATTACCAATGTCCTTATTTTTTAAATAACTGCCCCTGGGAAGGTCATTTCCTTTGGATCCTTTGTTAAGGATTCCGGGGAAATTTTCACAGAGGACCCTGAACTACATCTGGTTTTGATAATTAATTACACGGGACTGTGAGTTTCATTAAAGTTAAAAATCAGTACAACCAAAATTATCTTCTTAGCCTGTGCTATTATTATTATTTATTTTTTAATACAAATTTTAACAGTCTGATCCCTGAATTGGCCAGAGGGGCCACATACTACCCTCTCAGTTGTGCACTGTACAGCTCTAGGGGGTGCCATTCCCTTTGAATTTATGTGAATGATGCCTTCTAGATTTGTCATGTAGCTGTCATGAAGTTTTCAGCCTAAGCATTTTTCTGCCTCTAGTCTTCTGTTTTCCATGAAATTTTGGGGAGTGTCTTTAAATATTTCTTACTTACATTAAGTGTAATTAATGCCTACTCCAGTGGTTTTCCTACTGAAGTTTACATTTATTTATTATAAGTTTTAATAATTTCCAAAGGATTGATGGGCAGTGGTTTGTCCTTTTGTGAACCTGTCATTGATTTGTATATTGAAGCATGGGGTAGAAGCTCAACAATCCAGAGTGTTCTATACATCAGATGAGGAAAATTTATTTGTAGCTTAGCTACAGCTTAACTTTTGTTTTGACAGCCAAAAATAGTTGTTTCAGTTTGTAACTGCAGGTGACAGAAACAGAAGGCATTGGGAAAATGATATCCAGTCCTCTTTTCAAATCTAATACAACCTTCCTTTTAGAGAGAAAATTTAATTTAAGAAATTTTGATATTCAGAAAAAAATATGCACTGAAATCACTGAGTGGGATTTAAAAACAGGCAAAACAAATAATAAACCTTTTTGGTAGTTTAGGTCAAGTTGAGTGAGAGAAATGTTTTGATGGGTGTTTGTCATCTACGGGAAATAATTCCAAGGTCTCAGCCTGGACAGGAGGTCCTCTATGACAGGTCTTGGGCTCTGTACCGTCCCATCTCAGGCTCCCACACTCCTACTGTCCCGTGGGTGCTGGGGCACATTGGGCGGGTTCAGGACCCCACACTTTCGCACACACTGTTCCTTCCTGTTGTAATGTCCTTTCCCTCCTCTGTCATCTGAGCAGTATCTCCTCATCTCTTGGGTACAGCACAAGTGTTATCTATCACCTTTCTAGGAACAATGCTCCTGCTCTTTTCTCCCCATGCTTCTCATCTCCCAATTCTCATCAAAACCAGATAATTGAACAACTTTTTAGTGCCATGTCTATAGCTTCTGCACAATTTCAGTCTGGTGTTCCCCACCCTGACTTGCTGTGCTGTAATGGCTGTCTTTTCTAGCTTCTTCATGTGGGGACTGTGTCTTAGAAAGTGCTGAGCTTAAGCAGAAAACAGGATTGCAGAAGCTTAGCAGTTTGTTCAAAATAGCCTAACTCACTAGTGAAGCAGAGGACTGAAAGCAGACCTTGATCAGTGTGACTTTTAAGCCTGTTTACAACATCCATGGTCATGGTGTTTAATGTCACCATTGGATGCCTGTGTGCCACTTACTTGGGAAAATGGGCATTTCTGCCATGAATGGTTGGTTTCATTTCTCATGATGTTGCTGTTTTGACCTCTTGGCAGTGTCATCTTCCCTGACCTTGTCTTCCTTAGTTCACCTTGTCCTGCCAGGGTATTCTGCCTTCATGGAATACTGGCAGGTGCCCATGTTCACTAGACTGGGAATTTGGTTTTAGCTTTCTCTCTCAGTGGGCCGAACACCCACCTTTATTTTTTTCATTACGTGAGTAGTCATCTTTGTCCGTTGGCCACCAGTGACTGTTCTCAGGGTTTCTTTAGAGGTGCGTTGTCTCCAGACCACTGCTTCAGCTCCTTCCTCCATTCACGCCATGCACCTGCAGTGTGTGTACACATGCACAGATATTCTCACTAGACATTTTAGATACCTTTTGGTGGCCTTGTTCTACATTTTACAATCTAGTACAATTTTCTTATTATTAATGTAGAAGCATGGTATATGCCCAAGATATGTTTGTGAATTAAATTATTTGAATATAAACTTAGAAACAACTGTTAAAATTTATCCTGGTGTAATGACTTTAGTCATCATTGCTTTTAGTTGTTCTTGAGAGGACAGAAAATAGATACTTTAATTCTCTTTGGGTTTCTTGTCTTTTTCCAGCATAGTTGAGATATCATTAATAATCCAAGTGACTGTACTTTAGAATTTTTGATATGATCTTTTTATAAAATCTCAGTGACTTTTATCTGTGAGTTCCTTCCTCCATTTGTGAATCATCACCATCTTCATTACTGTCACTTTTTAAGTATTTATCAAGAGCTCATCACATACCTAGTGCTTGCTATAAATATATGAAAACACCTTGGGAGTTAGCTCTTCTTCCTAGAATTCACTTATGCCCCAAATAGGCAAGCCTTTTCTCATTGGTTTTATTTACACTTTTAGAAAAAAACTCTGTTCTTGATTAATCTTATTATTAACCAAAAAGAAACAAAGAAAAACATTACTTAAAAAATAACTTGTGTACACCAGAAAAAAATGGGACATTTTTGGAAAACTCAGAATATTCACTGTAAAACTTGAATCAAGTATATGACTGGTTGGAATTGATGAATTTGATTCTTTTAAATATTTTCATAACCTAGAGTGCAGTTTAGCAACAACAATAAATAATAGTTATAAAATGCTTATTCTCTGCTAGACAGTATTCTAAATGTTTCATACTTATTAAATCATTTAATTCTAGTAACAACCAATGACATAGGTAATATTACTGTTTCTAATTTATATGTGAGAAAACTGAGGGACAGAAAAGCTAGGTAGATAACTCACCTATAACAAGAGCAACTAGCTGAGAGGCAAAGAGAAAACTGAAGCCCAGGCAGTCTGGACTTGCAGTCTTTATCCATTGTATGAAAAGACTGCTGCACCTGTTACACAGCTATTTCATATATAATGTATGAAAAGCACACTGACAGCAGTAAAGCCATACTTTTAATAATAACACTCGGGAACAATTTTTTTTTCCATTTTCTGTTGCATGAGGATTTAGAACTTTTTCTATATATTTTTGGATTGTTGATTCCAAATCTAAAAATCTGTTTTATGGTGCATGCTCTAGTTTTTATGCAATTTTAATTTATTTTTGTTACAATTTATGGCAGGCATTGGTTTTTAAATTGGAGTTAAAGGGCAGCAACTCTTGGATTGAACATAACCACAAGGCAATTAATGTTTTACAAACATCACTTTTACATAACTATAGTTTTTAAATGTAAAAAATTATTATCTGATAAAAACACCTTCTTATCTTGTTTTAAGATTGAATAATGACTTCTTCGAGTAGGCATAAATGTAAGAATAGTCCTAACACCTTCTGTTTTCTATGTGGCTGTTACCCGCTTCAACGTCAAAGGCGCAATATTTCATCATTTGTGACACGTGCATATATTGCCTACTTTCAACTTCCCCTTGGCAATCAAGACAAGCATTGTGCTCCTCATATTGTGTGTCATAATTGTGAGGAAATGCTTCGTGATTGAACAAAAGGAAAATGCAAAGGAATGCCTTTTGGTATTCCCATGGTTTGGCATGAACCTAAGAACCACAGCAGTGACTGTTATTTCTGTCTGATCCATACAAAGGGCATCGGCAAGAAAAAATGGCATATGATTGCATATCCTAATATTCCTTCAGCAATACAACCACACTCTGAGACACTCCCGGTTTCAGTTTTCAATGGTTTTATTTCTTCTATGGACAAAGAAAGTGAACATGGTGATCAAGTGTATTTTGATAAGATGCATGAGAAAATTATTGTAGAATCTGAAGGGTCTTCTTCTGATGTCAAGCAGTCATTAACCCCTCAGCAGTTTAGCTAACCTGAATTGAATGACTTAGTAGAGATTTGGGCCTATTGAAGAAAGCAGCTGAGTTATTAGCCTCCAGGCTTTAAGAAAAGAATGTACTTCACCGGTCAGCTAAAGTATCTCATTTCAGGAAGCGTGAACAAATTTTTGTGAACTTTTTTTCTGAAGACAAACACTTTGTTTACTGTCATGATATCAGTAGTCTTCTCAGCCAGCTAGGTATTACCACTTACAGTCCAACAGAATCGAAGCTATTTATTTATGTCTCTAAATGGAGTCTGAACTTTGTTCTCCTGCACAACAGTAATGTTTATGCAGCGGTTCCAATTGGTTATTCAACTCATCTGTGAGAAGATTATAATGACATAAAAATTGTCCTTGATTTTATGAAGTATGAGGAGCATAACTGGATCATTTGTGTGGATTTTAAAATGGTCAATTTCCTGATAGGACAACAGAGAGGTTTCATGAAGTATCCTTGCTTTCTGTGTTTGTGGGACAAGCGAGCTTGGGAGAAACACTGGACACAGAAGGAGTGGCCAAAACATGAAGCTCTGGAAGTAGGGATGCAAAATGTTGTGAATGAACCTGTAGTTAATCGAGACAGGATCATTTTCTCCCCACTTCACATCAAACTTGGCTTAATAAAGGAGTTTGTTCAGGCTTTAAATAGACAAAGTGAATGCTTTCAACATATTATTCCTGCTCTTTCTGCCTTGTCTTTTGAGAAGATAAAAGCAGGTGTATTCGATGGACCTCAAATTCGAACCCGTATACGTGATGAAGAATTTGCCAGGAAGATGAATAAGGAGGAGAAAGCAGCATGGCAGTCTTTTGTGGCAGTTACAAAAAATTTCCTTGGTAACAAAACAGAAAACTATGAACTTCTGGTTCAAAGGATGCTGTTGGCTTTCTGCGACATTGGATGTAACATGAGTGTTAAGATTCACTTCCTGAACAGTCACCTTCATAAGTTTTCTGAAAATCTTGGAGCTGTTAGTGATGGAGACTTCTGCTGGAGCATCAAACAAGATTGTCCTCAACAAGTACACAAACGCAAGAGCTACAAACGCAAATTTTTGCCTGAATAGAATTTAAATAAGTTTTGTGCAAATTTTATGATTATAATAAGTGTTTTAATATGTTCTATTTTGAAATTGTAGACTAATTCTGATATAATCTTATCTTTTAGTGTTTGAGTGTATTTACTGCATTATATAAATTATTATATTTTCACAAAGATGATGCCCAAGAAGACATTCTACTTCATTATGTTAAACTAAATCTTGAAAATTTTACAATAAAATGAAAACCTAAAATATTGAATTGCAAAAGAATTGTAGCTTATAGAGAAAAACTAATGTCGTCTTTGAGACAGCACACTCAATTTAGCTATGAACAAGTATTTTTGTGGATGCAACAAAAATTTTGTTCCCCAGTGTAATTAAAACCTTAAACTTACAAATATATTAATGTAAGTGACTCTCAAGATGATCAGAGAAAAGTTTATTATTCTTAATACAATAGGTACATTATGTCAAAATTTTAAACAGAAGTTTCCAGTGTGGATGGATGTTGATAATAAATTAACCTGAGGCACAGATTGGAAACTTAAAAGAGGTGCCTCTTGAAGCTGGATTGTACCCCACCAAAATTCATATGTTGGAGTCTAACACCAGTGATTCAGAATGTGACTGTTTTTGGAGATAGGGTCTCACAGAGGTGATTAAGTTAAAATGAAATCAGTAGGATGGACCTTAATCCAATAGGACTCGTATCCTTATATGAAGAGAAGATTAAACATAGACACACACAGTAGAAAGACCATGTGAAGACACAGGAAGATTCCTGCCTCTTAGCCAAGGAAAGACACCTTAGAAGAAACCAACCTTGTCCATACCTTAACCTTGGACTTTAAACTTCCAGAACTGTGAGAACTGTTTAATTTACCCAAGTCTGTGATTTGTTATGGCAGCCCTAGAAAATTAATACACTGCCTTAGTCAGTTTGCACTGGTCTAAGAAGAATACCATAGACTGGGTGGCTTAAACAAATATTTATTCTCACAGTTCTGGAGGCTAGAATGTCTGAGATCAAGGTGTCAGCAGGTCATGTTCTGGTGAGAACCCTCTTACTGGTTTAGAGCTAGTGAGCTCAAATCTCTTTATCCCCTTATGAGGGCACCTGTATTAACATGGGAGCTCCACCTCTATGAGCTCACATTGAAATCTAATTACCTTCCAAAGCCTTTTTTTTTGGATTAAGACTTCAACATATGAATTTCAGAGGAACACACATATTTCGTTCATAGCAGTGACCCAGGAAGAGAAAGATTGAAAGTTAAAGTTTAAGGAATTTTCTAACATAAAACCCATTAGGACACTCCCCTACTCAATCTCTATTGACCATTGGCTGAACAATATAATTTAATAAGAATGTGTTTTTATGTGAAGTGGAAGACTTGTTCTTCATGTGGGCAGATAGGACAATTTCCTTAAGTGATGTGATTTGAAGATCCCACTCATGTCTCCCACCAGATATATCAGTTATTACTCTTTTGGCTCCTGTTTCCCCAAATATACTTGTTATCACTCTACCTGACCCTGAAGTTGCTATTAATATCATGCCAGTCCCTTCATTTTTTTCTTTCCCCTCCAGAAAATTCTTGTATAAAGGGCCTGAGCAAAAAGTAGGGGGCATTCTGTTGGGTTATAAAAGAGTGGGCTTGCTTTGGGGTGAGTTGACTGCTTTTTGCCATAATTAAAAATTTGGAGAATGAGATTTTGCTGATGGTGGATGGCAACAGTCCTGGGCAATTCTGGCTGAGATGAATACATATTCAGTGGCACTCAGTTAATTCTTTTATTCTATAAATGCTTTGGATCCCTGCTTTGGGCAAGGCCCTGTGCTAGTTGCTGGGCATACAACTGTGCACACGACACAGGCAGCCACTGTACTTGGGACTGTGTGTACTCATGGGAGATTAGATGTCAAAAGTGCAGGTCATAGTCAGTTCTTAAATTGTAATTGTGGCAAATGCTATGTCAGGAAAAAAACTCGAAAGAGTGAGAAAGAATTTTGCTTAATTCGGTATATTGCTGAAGATTAGCACTATCTTTTAGCATGTGCTGTTCGGTGTGGAAAATGTGAGCCACACTGTAATAAAAATAATTAAAATTAAATAAAAGTATACAGTTTGTTTCTCAGTGGCACAAGCCAAATTTCAAGTACTCAGCAGCCACATGTGGCTGACGACTATCATATTGGACATCAGAGATACAGAACAGTGCCATCATTACAGAAAGTTTCTTTGGCAAACAGTCTGGGTGATAGAGTTATGCCAGAATTATGAAGTAAAATAAGTGGATACTTAACTGTTAATTCCTTAAAGAATAGACAATAAACACACACACACACACACACACACACACATACACACACACATGCACACACACACACACAGTCTGGCTCTCAAAATGAGGACTGAGACTTGATTGTGAACTACAAACACCATTTGTTTTCTCTTTGTATTATTTAATGTCCATTTTTTGTATTTTTTGAGCAATTTGTCCATAGTAACTATAGGATTTTTATATTTTTTCCTTTTATAAAAATCCTGATTGTTTAAAAGAAATATTCTGTGTTTTTTAATATGGAAGAGTTGGAGACTGTTGCTTTAAAATAGTATAGCAACATTTGAATTCTCCTAGCTGAGAGAATTAATTTCAGCTTCAGTATAGGCAATCTCTATTTTTCCAAGTACAAGAGAAGAAAGAAGATACTAATAATATGTGGGTAGAGAAGAAGGATTATGGTGCTTTAACACCCTAGAAGGTGACATTAAGGGAAGGCTTCATTAAAACATGCACCCCAAAGTTGAGTATTAACAAAATAATACGTCGTGGTGAGGGATATCAGTTGCTGCCACTCCAGAAGGTCACCGTGAAGGAAGCTGGGCCAGCTGCCAGGATGCATTGATTTCTGTCTATACTGAAACATCTCTGGCAGGTGTCAGCCTACCTGTTCAAACACATAAATATAGAAAATTAAAGACAAGAAAGAGTGGCCCCTGGGGTCCTGTGAGTAGATGGTCAGCGTGCTTCAGTGTTTATTCTGAATAGACATTATATAAATTTATAGTTAAGCAGCCCTGCAAGCATCAGCATATGAAATAAACAAATATTGTTAAACAAATATTTTCCTTAGAGGACTATATATAGCTTCTCAAGCCCCTAGGGTAACCAGCTTGTAAAATCCTGTTTAGGTGTATTCAAGTCCTTTAATTTGTCTCTAGTGAGGTTGCTTCACTTTGTTTAGTAGGTCATTTTTTTTAATGACCCACTGTCATTCTTGTATTAGTTCCCACTTACCCACAGCATTCTCGCCATAGTGTTCCTCTGCACTTCTCTAGATACCTCATGCTCATCCCTGCCTTCTGGGTGATTTTGCTCAGAGGCTAAGCTTTTGGATATTTTTCTTTCTTTAAGGTTCTCATAAAATGAGGAAAGATGAACAGTAGGGGTAGAATGATCTGCTGCCCTCAGCCATGGGATTTCCTGAGGGGCTGACTGGAGGGAGCAATCCTTACCTTGGCCCTTCTTTCATTTGGATCCCAAACCTGGGGTTTGGATGGTTAGCACGATTAGCAAGTTAAAAATGATAGAACCGTTTCCTTAGAAGACTGGCAAGTGAGGGAAGCTGGTTTTAGCTAGTATGATGAGAGAGAGAATGAGAGAGAGAGAGAGAGAGAGAGAGAGAGAGAGAGAGAGAGAGAGAGAGAGACGCTTCTTAGGCTCTTTGTACACTGATAATTATAAAACTGACCTTTGCCCTCTATTCTTTTTTTCTTCTTCTGGTGGATGGCTCAGGCACAGCAGGATGGGAGGGAGGCAGAGAAGTATCTATGGGGTAGACCTTTCTAATTTTCCTTCAATGCACATATCTTCCTTATTGTGAATACTCATAAATGCATAATAATATTCTCCTTATGCTAAATTTTGCTAATAAGCCCTATTAAGTAGAGAAAGGATCTTTATGTGTTATAACTATCAACAGATTACTTAAACCTGAGAGCTTTACATCATGTTAGATTGAGTTATACATGTTAAAAATAGTTAAACAGCAAAGATAGATACTGTTTTATACATGGCATTGATATGTTTTTGTTTTATAAAGTAAACATTTATTAAATTTTGTTTTAAAGATTTCTTTTTATTTTTTGCCTGACCAGGAGGTGGCACAGTGGGTAGACCATTGGCTTGGGATGCTGAGAACCCAGTTTCAAAACCTCAAGGTTGTTGGCTTAAGTGCAGGCACATCCGGCTTGAGCACTGGCTCACCAGCTTGAGTGCGGGGTTGCCAGCTTTAGCATGGGATCATAGACATGACCCCATGGTCACTGGCTTGAGCAAGGGGTCACTGACTCGGCTGGAGCCTTCCAGTCAAGGCACATATGAGAAAGCAGCCAATGAATAACTAAGGTGCTGCAACTCTGAGTTGATGCTTCTCATCTCTCCCTTTTTCTGTTTGTCCCTGACTCTCTCTCTCTCTCTCTCAAAAAAATTATTTTTATTAAATTTATTGAATATTTTAGTTATTTTTTTCTCTTTGTGAAAGCAAGTAGCTAGATTTTGTTTTGTCTTTGAACAGGCATGACTATTTTGGTTTTGCTAATATGTTTTCCATCTGACAATGTATGACATGCATGGTGTTCACTTTTAATTTAATGATTCTTTGTACATGTTGGTGATACATTGTTTTTTAATGACTTGTAAGTTTTCAGAATTTACTAGAGGTCACTTTTACATAATTATGTAGAATGATCAAGGTTCGAGTTTACATGGAAGCAGAGAAGTAAACCAAATGATTTTAGAAGGCTATTTCTAACCATTGGAACACAAACCTTTTGTGGATAGATAAGAACTCCCTACCAAGCTCAGAAATGGGGGTGTCACCTGGTGAACACAGTGAGAATTCTTCATTTTTCAGAGGTCTCTGTAAATGCAAAGACCACATGAAATTTCTGTTTTTTACTTTTAATTCTAGGTAGATTTACTCTTATGTGTTTAAATTAGTATGCTTTATATTTTTATTTGCTGCATAACTCTCTAACTTCCTACATATAATAGGGTTCTGAAATAAGGAGAAAAAAACCATTAGGATACTCGGAAAATGAAGTGAGAACAAGTAGTCCAAGAAATGGAGGTTTTGGTTATTCCCTTTTAGGTTCTGTCTGTGTCCTTTTACAATTCATTGTTCAGCCTGTGTTTATTTATATTAAAAGGGTTTTCTAAGAGACTTCGGCCGCCCTCCAGCTACCCTACTTCCTATCTCTCTCCTCGCCCACACACCCAAACTTCTCAATAAGGTTCTGTTTACTCTTACTGTATCCACTTCCTTAACTTCCACAATTCCTTAGCCAACTTTAACCTGTCTTCTTCCCTTGACACACCGTGTAATCATTCTCACCAAGGTCGCTAGTCACCTTCTTGTCAGGAAAACTTGTGAACTCTTCTCACCTTCTGTCTTATTTCACCACTGGGAACATTTGATGTGGCTGATCACTCCCTCCTTGCCTCATCGCTTCTCTGGGTTTCTGGGACACCACACTCTCCTGGTCTTCCTCTTACATTTCTGGCTCTTCATTCCCAGGAGTTTCTGCAGGTTACCCTTCATCTACTCTTTTATTAAATGCTGGTGTTTCTTAGGGTTCTCACACAGGCTCTCTTCTCTTCTTCTTCTTTTATTCCTTCTTTTTCCAAGTGAGAGGAGAGGAAATAGAGACAGATTCCCGCATGCTCCCCGGCTGAGATCCAGCAGAAAACCATGTCTGGGATGACGCTCTGCCCATCTGGACCCATGCTCGCAACAAGGCTATTTTTAGTGCCTGAGGTGGAGGCTCCACAGAACCATACTCAGCACCTGGGGCCCATGCGCTCAAATCGATCAAGCTATGGCTGTGGGAGGGGAAGAGAGAAAGAGAGAAGGGAGAGGCAGAGGGGTGGAGAAGAATATGGTTGCTTCTCCTGTGTGCCCTGACTGGGAATCAAACTGAGACATCTACACACCAGGCTAATGCTCTTACCACTGAGCCAACCAGCCAGGGCCTCAGGCATTCTTCTCTTCTTTTTCTTTTTATTTACTTATTCATTTTAGAGGAGAGAGAGATAGAGATAGAGATGAGAGAGAGAGAGAGAGAGAGAAGGGGGGAGGAGCAAGAAGCATCAACTCCCATATGTGCCTTGACTGGGCAAGCCCACGGTTTTGAACCGGTGACCTCAGCATTCCAGGTCGATGCTTGATCCACTGCGTTACCACAGGTCAGGCGATTTCTTCTCTTCTTACCTCACCCTTTTTCTCTGAACTATACTGTTCATGTAAATGGTTTGGGTATCATCTTTATGCTATCAAATCCCAAATGTGTACCTCTGGATCATGTGTCTCTCCTTATTTCTAGATGACCTCTACTTGCCACTTCCCCCTCTCAGCTACTCGCCAGGCATCACCATGCTTTCAAGGTCTGTTAGCCACAGCGAGGTCAGCATGTCTCAAACTGTGCTCATCTGCCTGCCCTCAGTGACATCCCTGGTATCCCTACCTGAATGAATGAATGAATGACAGCTCAGAGTTACCCAAGCAAGAATCCTGGGAGTGCATCCTTGATCTTTTCCCCTAAATTTCTAGCTATAAGCCGTAACCAAGTATTATTATTAGGTAAACCTCCTAATTATCTCCCTAGAGATCTCGTTTCCATATCTGTCACCTTGGTTCTCTTCATATCACCTGAGTTAGTGAAAAATCCTTCCTTTCCCATATACCCCAGTACCTGTCCCCCCCCCACACACACACACACATCAGCAGTGGGAGTGACCTTTCTAAACTTAAGTCTGGTCATGGCCATCTGCCTGATAACACCCTTCCAAGGTTTCCAGTGGCTCCGCTGTGGAGCTCCTGGTGACCACCTTCCTCTCCAGCTTTGTTTCTCATCACCTCCCTCTTCCATGTGCTTCTCTAGCCGTGCCAAACTTCTCCACTTCCTCAGTGACAGCGGAAGTGCTCTCAGGCTGAGCAATTCCATGGGCCACCCCTTCTGCATCAGCTTGTACCCCTTCTCCCCTGGGAGCCCTACCCTGTTGTTTACACACTGTGCTGGGGGCACTTTACCTGTCACCACAGGGGCCACATCTTCAGGACACCTTTACTGACTCCCACCTTCTCTCACCTTCTATACTCAACAGGGCTAGGTATCTTGTCATGTGTTGCTGTGGCACCTTGTCCCTCCCCCATCATAGCATTTTAATTGCTTCCTTATCTCTTCCCCACTAGATAATCTCTCTTAAACACAGCAAATATAAACCAAGCCCTAATTAATAAATTTAGACTTTCAGTATAAACAGTGAACTGCAAGGAGCATCTCATTTAGTCTTCTTGTTTAATAAAGAAGGAAACTGTAGCCCACAGGGGTTAGCAATGTTCCCGAGGTCACACAGCTGACTCATCATTCCTTAATCATTCTTTCCACTGCAGACATCGGTCACACCCCTGTCCTTACTTTCCTTTGATTCTGGATTTCTCTGCAAGAAGTTTAGAAGGCTTTAGCTGGGATGAAAGCATGGTTTAACTCCATTTTAGCTTGGTTATCAACCAATCAAATGCTGTGATTAAAATTTTAACAGGCCTGTCATTTCTCATTCAAAGTAAAATTATATATTTGGCTGAGTTACAGAAAATAGAGACTCACTCATTCAGGCTTCTTCAGGCAAGACTAGATGTGACAGTTCAGGAAACAGATTTCCTGGGAAGAAGAGGAGTTACAGAGTGGGTGGCCTCGCAGAACCTTGGGCTAGATGACCGTGACAACTCCAGCTGGCTTTAGGGGACTGTGTTATCTCTTCCTCTCCCCAAGGAGCAAGATGTTGTGGGACTTCACTCAGTGCTATGGCTTTAGAGGGGCTCAATTCTCTCACGTCTCTTTTCTCTGTATATTTTTCTAGCACCTCTTTCTGTTGGCAACTGACCAAGGCTCTTTGAATTTCCCAGGCTCACTTTCTGAGACTTAATCTGATTGGTTTGACTAATTACTATCATTGCTGCCTAGATGCCTGCTATAGGTCACTGAACATCTACTGATTGGCCACTCTTGGGCCATGTGTGAATGCTTGGCTCAAGTTGGCCGCTCCTTGATTTAACTACTAATAAGTAGGAGCCCATTCCATTTGATAGTTGCCTTGCTGTCATTAATAAAACAATGACCTATTGGGTGGAGGGTGCAAGGAAGTTGCCCTTTTGACAATGTCTTGGAAAAGTAGGCTCTTATGGCACCTGGCAGGGCCAGCCCTGTTCAGGGTCAGCGTGGGCTGATTTCTTTAGTACAGTCTGTGCATGAGGACAGGATTACAGAAGGCTTGTCAATGAAGTTCTGGATTTTAATTTAAATCTAGAGTTCATGGTTATAATTTAAAGTTCCTCTAAAAATGAGTTTTTTGGTCTTCCTAGCTAAGGCCTAAATTATATCAGCTACCGAAACATTGGAAATAAATATAAATGTTCTCCTGCTCTAGTTTCTGATGGTTTGATTTTCAGTTATCTGTTCTGGGAAAAACCCAAGTCTTGGGTTGGCAGAGCATTTAGGGAGGTGTCAGCATGACACTCGCAAAATTGAAAGGGTACGGTGGATTTTTCCAGGCATATACATTTACAAAGTTGATTTAAAAATAAGAATGTATTGGATAGCAATTACTCTTTAGTTTTAGACTACAAGCTCATGGCTGGGAGGGACTATCACAGAGGATCATTTATGTGGTGAAAAAAAAAAAAGAATGCAAAACTGATGATATCTGACATTTAGAAGAGCTGGTTTGACAAGTGGATGTTATAATTTAATGGTGTTTATTCCATAAAGTGGACAAGACTAAAGTTGTAGAAATGAATGTCTTTTAAGAAAGTGGCACTTAACTGCTATGAACTTGCTATTGAGTTTCCCCATGTTCTCTTCTGTCACTCATTATTACTGGTAATGTATGAACCTAATTGGATTCTGGAGAGCTATAAAAGATGTCTTGGACATGTGCGGACATTTAATATGTACTTCATACCAAATGAAATTGCTGAATGAATGTTTCTTTCATTGGGTTAATAATAGTATTGTGGTTATGTAGAATGCCCTTCTTTTTATAACATATCAGTGAGGTATTTAGGATTAAGTATACATAGGTAGATAGATGCATATAGATATGTTGATTAAACCGTCATGATATAATGTGAACAACTGGAAAACATAGATACTTTTAGTTCAACTTTTTTGCAGCGTAATTTGTTTTATTTTTAATTTTTATTTATTTATTTTTTGTGACAGAGACAGAGAGAGGGACAGATAGGGACAGGCAGACAGAAAGGGAGAGAGATGACAAGCATGAATTCTTTATTGTGGCTCCTAGTTGTACATTGATTGCTTTCTCATATGTGCCTTGACTGGGGGGCTACAGCAGAGTGAGCGACCCCTTGCTCAAGTTGGTGACCTTGGGGTTTCAAACCTGGGTCGTCTGCATCCCAGTCTGATGCTCTATCCACTGCACCACCACCTGATCAGGCTGTGCAGCATAATTTAAAAAATAAATGTAAGTTGAAGAAAATGTGTTGCTCATAGTTTGGTATTGTGAATGGTTCGAGTTTGAGATCTGAAACTTGTTGAGTCTCAGATTAAGAAGAATGGGTCTGGTCTGACCTGTGGTGGCGCAGTGGATAAAGCGTCGACCTGGTAACACTGAGGTCGCCAGTTCAAAACCCTGCTCTGGTTTGGTCAAGGCACATTTGGGAGTTGATGCTTCCAGCTCCTCCCCCCTTTCTCTCTTTCTCTCTCTCTCTCTCTCTCTCTCTCTCTCTCTCTCTCTCACTCTGTGTCTCCTCTCTAAAATGAATAAAATAAAATTAAAAAAAAAAGAAGAATGGGTCTGGTATAGTCTGGTTTTTAACCATATACCTTATTAAATTTATTCTTGTGAGTGGGGTAAGAAAGTCATCTAGTTTCATTTTTGTTTTTTGCACAGATATGTTCAATTTTTCCAACACCATTTATTGAAGAGACTGTCCTTAACTCATTTTCTGTTCTTGCCTCCTCATAGGCAGTAAAATCTTGGACATTTTTTGTAGCAATATTTTTCAGGTATATATTCTCGGGCAAGGGAAATGAGAGAAAAGGTAAGCAGATGGGACTGCATCAGACTAAAAAGCTTTTTCACAGCAAAGGAAACCATCAACAAAATGAAAAGACAACTCACTAAATGGGAGAACATATTTTCCAACACATCTGATAAGGGATTAATATCCAATATTTATAAAGAATTTATAAAACTCAACACTACCCCCCCAAACAATCCAGTTAAAAAATGGGCAAAGAACCTCAACAGACACTTTCCTAAAGAGGACATACTGATGGCCAATAGACATGAAAAGATGCTCAATGTCACTAGAAAAATGCAGATTACAACCATAATGAGATTACAACCTCACAGCTATCAGAATGGCTACCATCAATAAAT
This sequence comes from Rhynchonycteris naso, assembly GCA_037038555.1. Lineage (NCBI taxonomy): Eukaryota > Metazoa > Chordata > Mammalia > Chiroptera > Emballonuridae > Rhynchonycteris > Rhynchonycteris naso. The sequence goes on along the minus strand of CM072997.1, from coordinate 35,976,253 downwards.
CAACAAACAAGTGCTGCTAAGGGTGTGGAGAAAAGGGAACCCTTGTGCACTGTCGGTGGAAATATAGATTAGTACAGTCACTGTGGAAAGCAGTATGGAGTTATCTCAAAAAATTAAAAATGGAACTGACTTTTGACCCAGCCATCCCACTTCTGAGAATATATCCTAAGCATCCAGAAACACTAATTCAAAGAATATATGCACCCTTATGTTCATTGTAGAATTGTATACAATAGCCAAGATTTGGAAATAGCTCAAGTGCCCAGCAGTAAATTAATGGATAAAAAAGCTGTGGTACATTTACAAAATGGAATACTATGTGGCCGTAAAAAAGGAAAGCTTACCTTTTGCTACAGCAGGGATGGACCTGGAGATCATTATGCTAAGTGGAATAAGCTAGTCAGAGAAAGACAAGTACCATCTGATTTCACTCATATGTGGAATCTAATGAACAAAATGAACTAATATGCAAAATAGAAATAGACTCATACATAGAGAGCAGGCTGACAGTTGTTGTAGAGGGTTGGGTGAGGGAGGTGGAGGCATAGAGCAAAAAAGGACAAAAGAAATCCCTCATGGACAGGCATAACAGTATGGTGATGGCCAAGGAAGGCAGGGATGTGGAGGAGGGCATAGGGAGGATAAATAGTGATGGATAAAGACTTGTCTTGGGAGGGGGGTGGTGAACACATAAACAGTGTACAGAGATGTGTTGAAGACTTGCATAACTGAAACCTGTATAATTTTGTGTCACCCCGATACAATTCAAATTAAAAAGAACTTACCACCAAATTGAAAAAAAAATCAAACGAACAAACAACAAAAAAAAATGCCTTGTTGGATTTGAGACACCAACAGCGAATACCTCAGTAATGACCAAATCTCTTAAACAGTTTTTGTGGAGGGAGCCAGGTTGTCCACTCCACAATTCAACTATCAATAAGAAATAGCCCATTTCATTTGATAGTTGCCTTGCCACTATTAATACAACAGTGACCTATTGGGTGGGGGATGCAGTGAAGTTGCCCCTTTGACAGTGTCTGGCCAATAGCAGTTTGGACACTGGCCCTGACACTAAACCTAGAACTCACAACAATAAATGGGTACCTGCAGGGCCACTGGATGGGCTACCCCTGCACTCACCATGGTACTCTCCTAAAGGAGACAGTTTCAGCCTATTGAAAAGTATTACACTTTTGCAGAGAATAAGAATAAATGTGCTTGGAAAAAAGGCACATCTAGACCAGATGCAGTATGGCTATTATTGGGCTGCAGGGAATGTTATGCATATAGAAAGGAGTGTCAACAGTGCTCCTGCTGTTGTGCAACACAGGACCAGATGTCATCCAAAAGCACTTGTTTGCTGGCATTTCCAGCACTGTGGAGGTGGTTAAGCAACTTCAAGGCACTCTCTGATCAATTCATTCTGATTGAGGGCTGATGTTTTTCGTCTACACTATTTTTCTGGTATTTTTGAAGATTTATTTTTGAATAAATTAAGTAGCCAATAATTGAAGCAATGTAATCTTTAAATTTCTTTCTTTTTTAAATTTCAGTAAATTGCTCAAAGTGAAATTTACCAAGTAAATGTCAGAACGTATTTTTAAAAATATCCTTCTAATAATACTAAGTATCTCTCTAGCGTTTTCTATTTAAGGGTTTGGAGCATCCTACATCTTTCAAGCTGTTTAAATGATCTTTTTGAAATGGGAAGAGCATGAGTTGGCTAAGAAGAGGTTTCTGTAGAAGCTCTTGTGTTTGGCTTATGGCAATAGTGTCATGGATTCAGATTTCAGAGTCATGTATTGTCCAAGGAAAGTCAATTTGAGATTTTGGAGCTTTTAAACAATAATTTTTTGGGGGCTGATGATGATCCATTACTAAAGCTACATTTGAAATGCAGTTAATTACCTTTGTCACCTTGCTAAAGGTTGGTATTAATCTTCTGTCCTTTCTTATTAGAGCTGTTGACATGGAGGCTGATAATCACAATAATGGGAAGGAAAGAGCAGAGAGCAGGGGGACCAACAGGCAGTGACTTCTTATTGTTTCATTGAGTGGTTCTTTTGTCAAAATGACTGCAGGGGAATTTTCAGGATGCCAGTATCATCACACAAACCTAAATTCACAAAGCTTTCTGCAGTTGAATCATATTTTAAAGTTTAGCTCAGGGTTTTCTATTATTCAGCTCACTGGTGTTTAGGCAATTCTGTTGACATTTTCTGTAAGGGGATTAGGCTCGCAGTCATTTGCCCAAAGCAGACAGATGACTTTTCACAGGAGCACCCTTGCAGGAACCTGTCCTATGGTTTCTTCAGGAATATAACGGGTCTGCCACAAAAGATAATGTTTGTCATTTATTTTTTTGGTGACAGAGGATTTCTGCTCAGTTTTTACTTTCTCACCTGGCTTAAATGAAACATCTGTTTAAAATGTTTTATTTCAATAGTGAGCAATGCTTTGATGTACACTGAGCAGTGTTATAACCTCTAAATTACAAGTAAGAAAATAAGCTCGTGAAGCCGGGAGGAGGACACGTTCTAGGGCTCCCCAGGGAAAGTTCCTGCAACAATGTGATTGTTTCTCTTTTTTATTGTAATTACTGTGGAGTCTTTTGTAGTACTGATAGGTGATCAATCCTGAATGCTATTCTCAGTAACAGTTAATTCCTCCCACTTCACCAACTTGTCTTTTTTAAGATTTAAAGTGGTTTTGTTTTTTCACACTTTAAAAGTGCAGTAAACATCCATAACATTGCCATTATTTATAAGAAAACATTTCATATATGAAAATCTTTTAATTTTCTGTTTAAAGGATAATAATAATAGCTAAGAATCATTAGAGTTTGCCTTATAGTCCAGATATTGTTCTAAATGATTCACCTGCATTGTCTTTATTAATCTTACAATAAGCCTAGAGATGGGTACAATTACTATAGCCATTTTATGGATGAGTAAACTGAGGCACCGAATGACCTTGCCTCAGGTAAAAAAAAAGAGAGATGATGAGCCAGGATCTGAAAACAGGTAATCTGATACTGGAGGTCACAGAATAAGTTCTCTAATCAAACAGCAACATGGTGCCTGACCTGTGGTGGTGCTGTCGACCTGGAATGCTGAGGTCGCTGGTTCGAGATTGCTGGTTTGAAACCCTGGGCTTGCCCAGTCATGGCACATAAAAGGAGTTGATGCTTCCTGTTCCTCCCCACTTCTTTCTCTCTTTCTCTCTCTTGTTTTCTCTCTCTCTCTAAAATGGATAAAGTCTTAAAATTAAAAAACAAACAAACAAAAACAAAGATAAAACAGCAATATGGTTACAATTCAAAGCCTCTAGACCAAATTGTTATTATCTGAGAGAAATGTGGAATCCAGGGAATCAGAGTATTCCTTCAGCACTCCTGGGGCTCTGGCTCTGATCCTCATTTGTGTGTGGCCGTCTTGGGCAGCCTTGGATGGGAGTTTATGTAGGTGTCATGGGCACTGCAAGGAGGGTCAGTGTCTGGAGACCTGAGAACTAACTGAGGAGTCCTCACATTAACAGCTTCCTTTATAATGTTCATCTGGTGCCTGTAATACATTCTAAATACAGTGAAGAAAAAACATGTATTGGCCTGTTAAGCAGGTTCCTGGGTAATATATTTATTTAACTTTATTGACTCCATTTCTTGATCTATGAAGCATAAAAACAAACCATAGCTATCCTTCAAATGTCTCAAAAATTAGAAATAATTGCTAAGAACTCTTAGCAGAATAAAATTATACTGTCATTAAATGATACTTTATTGAGTACTTTCCACTTTCAGTGTGGAAACAGCCTGACCAGGCAGCGGTGCAGTAGACAGAGCATTGGACTGGGACACAGAGGACCTGGGTTCGAAACCCCAAGGTTACTGGCTTGAGCAAGGGGTCACTCCGTCTGCTGTAGCCCCCCGGTCAAGGCACATATGAGAAAGCAATCGATGAACAACTAATGTGCCTCAAGGAAGAGTTGATGCTTCTCATCTCTCTCCCTTCTTATCTGTCTGTCCCTCTTTCTGTCTCTCTCTCTCTGTCACAAAACAAGAACAACAACAAAATTTTTCAAGGAAACAAAATAAACTCTAAGTAGGTAGAATATAAGAAGAAACGGAATGTATTATGCCATTTTTTGGTGCTGTACCATAGAAGCATTATCCTCCCAGAACATTCTTTTGTACTACTTGTATCAGTATCTGTAAGACTGTAGGAGGATTGAGGACGTACGACAAGTATCCAAAGGCCTTCCTATCCTAGTTTCCTCGTTATAAGATACTTAGAAAAACAAGAAGGTGCCTCTCAATCTTTCAAGTTGTTGCTCACTTGTCACGTTCAACAGCGTCTGATCCCTTAGAGTATGTTCTCCCAGCATCCCATTCCTTTTTTATAAGCATGTAGCACAACTTGTGTTTAGACGTAAATTTATTTTTATGGCTTTTTCATTTATGCCTGGATCCCTAACTAGACTCAAGTTCTATGTGTCAAGAAGGGCATCTGTGCTTAACATCATATTCCCCAAGTGTAGGCTGGTTGTTCTTAATGGGTGCAATACTGCCCCCTAGAGGAAGTTTTAGAAAATTGAGAAGGTGATTGTGAGGATTTTCCTGGCATTTGGTGGTAGTAACCAGGAATGCAGAAGGTACTGCACTATAGAACAGGACAACATAATAAAGAATTGCCCCCTGTGTCTGCAAGACTTTCTTAAAATCCTGATGGATTAAACCCTCTAAATCACAAATTGAAGAAGTTACACGAAAGGCCCAGTTTATGAGGAAAATGTAGTTACTAAGAGGGAAATCTAAATGAATAAAGATATTGTTTCCAAATTATTAAATATTTTTTTTCACTCTGGGAATTCTGTCTACTTTATTATATAATTACTATACAGTAATACTGGAACAAACTGGGAAGTGAGATGTTGGTTTTAATTTGATACTTTACTTGTTATTATTCACAGTCCATAATAGCATTCCACAGTGTCCTGCAAAGTAGAAGTTGATATTATCAATCGCAAGAAAAATGTCCTTTAAGGTCCTTTTGAAGTTTTGGCAACTTTGGTGGGAGATATGGACATAATTCACTTCCTTACTGTGGGTTTATCACACATTTTCTCCAGGGGGAGAGTCTGCACTTGTCTTAGCATGTTTTCCCTACCTTAATTAGCTTATTTCCTTTCTTCTTTTATTACATGCAAATAGGCCTGCTCTGTTGCCATTATTTGTTTTTATATTAGTGTCTCCCTGGTACATCTGCATTTTCATTATTAATATATTTTTTGTGTGGGATGGCATCTGATCTTATTTCTCTTTTACATGTAAATGAAGTTATATTAAGTAAGTACAGGTATCTTCCAACTTCATTATGGTTTTCTGTGTGCTTGCCTGACATTTATTTATTGCAATACATATTATTGTATTTTAAGTGATCAGTCTTTTATTTCTCCATATGTTATTGCTAGGATACTATAGTTACTACATTTTTAATGATGTATATAAATAACTAAGTTATATTATTTATGACTTTCATTTTAGGATTACAAAATATTTGATTTAAAGGATTTTGGTTTAAATAGGGTTGAGAACCATAGGTCAAAGACAAAGTCTGGTACGTGGTAAATGTTTAACAAATATTTGATGGATAGGTAGAGGAAGGTTCGAGTTCTCACTGATAGCTAAACGAGAACACCATTCTTTCTAAACCAAAGGGAGGAGGTGGAAGTGTCTCAGTTCACATATACGTAACTTAGAACAATGGATTAGATAGAGGGCCAACAAATGAAAATTGGAGATGTTAAATTTCATACATTTTAAAATTTATTTTTTCATTTTGTTGAATCTATTAGGGTGACACCAATAAACAAATTATACAGGTTTCAGGTACGCAATTTTACAACACATTATCTCTACACTGTATTGTGTGTTCACCACCCCAAGTCTAGTCTCCGTTCATTATCATTTGTCCCAATACCCTCCTCTACTTCCCCCTAGGCCCCCCCCTCAATTGCCATACTGTTGTTCTTGTCCATAAATTTTTTCTTTTTTTCTCAGTTTCTCCAGCCCCACACTCAGCTTCCCAACACTCCCTGCACCACAACAGTGTCAGCTTGCTCTCTGTCTTTTCCTTCCTTCCTTCCTTCCTTCCTTCCTTCCTTCCTTCCTTCCTTCCTTCCTTCCTCCCTCCCTCCCTCCCTCCCTCCCTCCCTCCCTCCCTCCCTCCTTCCCTTTCTTCATTCCTCCCTTCCTTCTATACTTTCCTTTTCTTTGCAAGTGTGAGAGAGAGACTGACAGGGACAGACAGACAGGAGGAGAGATGAGAAGCACCAACTCATAATTGCGGCACCTTAGTTGTTAATTGATTGCTTTCTCACATATGACTTGATGGGCGGGGGGGGGGGAGCTCCAGCTGAACCAATGACCCCTTGCTCAAGCCAGCGACCTTGGGCTCAAGCCAGCGACCATGGGGTCATATCTGTGATTCCACATTCAAGCCAGAGAATCTGCGCTCAAGCTGGTGAACTCGTGCTCAAGCCAGATGAGCCCAAACTGTAGCCAGTGACCTTGGGGCTTTGAACCTGGGTCCTTAGTGTCTCAAGCTGAACTCTATCTACTGTGCCACTTTCTGGTCAGGCATCTACAATACTACTTATTTGTTAACTATAGTCAATGTGCTATACATTAGCTCTCCAGAACTTATTATTAATTTTATAATTAGATGTTTGTATCCTTTTGACCACCTTTATACATTTTCCCCAGTCCCCTGCCCTTTCCAACCACCAGTCTATGCTATTTTTGAGTTTTGTTTTTTTTAGATTTCACATGTAAGTGATATCAACCAGTTTTGACTTTCCTTGACTTATTTTAGTGCTCTCAAAATTCATCTGTGTTGGTGAAATGGAAAAATTAGCTTCTCTCTCATATATATAACAGCTTTTAATATGTATATAATATTAAAGATGTGTATATATTAAAGATATATATTAAATAAGATGTTTTATGTATAAAGAAAATATAAGATATTATACAGAGCATGGGCAAGGGTAGGTTTACAGTGTGAGTGTGCGAAACACAAAGTTTATTTTTGTATTGTTATTTATTATTTTATCATTTACTTGTATTATATGTCTTCTTATTGTTATTATTTTGTATCTTATAATTTATCTTTTTGGTAATAGTGACTGGTAATTTAACCTACTTTTGCCCACCCTTGTATATTCATATATTTTGTATCTGTCTTACCTACTCATCTGTTTGACAAACACTTATATTGTTTCCATGTCTTGGGTATTGTAAATAATGATGCAGTGAACATGGGCATCTCTTTGAGATCTTGATTTCATTTCTTTTGGATATATACCCAGATGTAGAATTGCTGAATATTTCGTTCTATTTTTAAATTTTTGAGGAACCTCCATAATGATTTACATAGAGGCTGTACCAAATTACATTCCCACCAACAGTGCACCAGGGCCTTCTTTTCTCTACATCTTTGCCAGTGCTTGTTAATTGCTTCTTTGTTTGATAATAGGCATCCTAACAGGTTAGAGTGGTTTGCTATTTTATTATGGTTGCTAATTTTTTAAATTGAATTATTTTTTTAATTTTTTTGAATTGTTATATAAGTGTCATATATTTATAATATTGACCTCTTATCAGATATATGCTTTGTAAATATGTTCTCCCATTCTGTAGATTGCTCTTTCATCTTGTAAATTTTTTCTTTTGCTGTGAAGAATATTTTTAGTTTGATGTAGTCCCATTTGTTTATTATTGCTTTTGTTGCTTGTACTTCTGTTGTCATATCCAAAATTAATCATTGCTAATATCAATGTCTAAGAGGGTTTTCTCTAACTTTTTTGTTAGAAGTTTTATTATTTCAGGACTTACATTTAAGTCTTTAATTCATTTTGAGATACTTTTTGTGAGTGGTATACTATAAGGGTGCAATTTTATCATTTATATGTGAATATCCAGTTTTTCTAGCACCATTTATTGTAAAAACTATCTTTTTCTCATTAAATATTCTTGGCTCAAATATTAGTTGACCATGTATACATGGGTTTATTGCTAGGCTTTCAATTCTGTTCCATTTGTATGTGTCTTTATACCAGTGCCATATTGTTTTGATTTCTGTAACTTTGTAATATAGTTTGAAATCAGGAAGTGTGATGGCTCTAACTTAGTTCTTTTTTCCTTAGGATTGCTTTGGATAGTTTGGGTTTTTGTGATTCCATATAAACATTAGGGTTGTTTTTCTTTCTGTGAAAAATGCCATTGGAATCTTGATAGGACTTTCATTGAAATATAGACTTGGGATAGGATGGACATTTTAATAATACTAATTCTTTTGATTGATGAACATAAAGTATATTACCATTTTTTTGTGTTTCCTTCAATATTTTTCATCAATAATCTAGTTTTGAGTGCATAAACCTTTCATTTCTTTGGTTAAATTTATTCCTAAGTTATTTTATTATTTTTGTTGTTGTTTTAATTGGAATTAAAATATTTTTTCTGATAGTTCATTGTTAGTGTACAGAAACACAATTGATTTTTTGCATGTTGATTTTGTATCCTACAACTTTACTGAATTCATTTGTTAGTTCTAACAATTTTTGGGTGGAGTCTTTCAGGCTTTCTATATATAAGATCGAATTATCTACAATCAGAAACAATTTTACTTTTTCCCTCTGATCTGGATATTTTTTATTTTTCCTACCTAATTGTTCTGGTCAGGACTTCCAAAACCATGTTAAATAGAAATAGTAAGAGGGGCACCCTTGTATTGTTCTTGATTTTAGGTGGCAAGTTTTCAACTTTTCACCATCGAGTACATTGCCGATGGGCTTCTACTCTATGGCCTGTATTATGTTGAGGTACATTCCTTCTATACTTAATTTGTTGAGAGTTTTTATTGTAAAAGGATGTTGAATTTTATCAATAATTTTATGCATCTATTGAGATTATTATATGATTTTTTCTTTCATTTTATAAATATGTTATAATTAAATTATTATTATTAGTGAGTAGTATTTAAATAATACTAAATGACTTTATTTATATATAGCATTCTATATATACAAGGATACAAAAGGATCTCTTCTATATTAAAATTTACTTTTTAAAAGCATGGTTAATACGAAGATTTTCTACTTATGACACAATTACCATGTTGAAGTAGATAGGGTTCTTTATTCATTCAACTTTCAAGTTAATCAAGAACTTTTGATGAGAAAGATATTGTAACAATGTAGGATGTTAGTTGAGAAAGAAATGTTGAGCCTAACCAGGCTGTAGCACAGTGGATTGAGCATTGGACTGGGATGCAGAGGACCCAGGTTCCAAACCCTGAAGTTGCCAGCTTGAGCAGGAGCTCATCCAACTTGAGCGTGGAACCATAGACATGAACCCATGGTTGCTGGCTTGAGGCAAGGCTACTGGCTTGATCAAGGGATCACTCGCTCTGCTGTAATATCCCGGTCAAGGCACATATGAGAAAGCAATTGAAGAACAACTAAGATGCCACAACAAAGAATTGATACTTCTCATCTCTCTCCCTTCCTGTCTGCCCCTATCTGTCCCTCTCTCTGTCTCTGTCACATGCACACACACACACACACACACACACACACACACATACACACAAATGTTGAAAAATATCTTATTTGTCAGATCTTTAAATCATATGCTTTCAAATTTAACTTTGAATATAATTTTTATTTTGTTGAGTTTTAACAGAGTATAATGTTAATATTTTATCAGCTTTTATATGGTCATGCTTACAGAACAGGTCAGTTTGTTTAATTTTGCAATGTTGCTTTCTCTTTGATGTCCAATTATTCTTAATTTTTTTTGAAATATCTTCTACATTTTATAAATTATTCTTCCTTCAGAACTAATTTATCAGGTATTATTAAGAAGACTTATTTATATTTTTGTTTCCATTGTCTTCAGAAACATTTGATTAATTGAATTTATGACCCATACTAAAATATCAGTCACATAACTAATTTTAAAAACTAAACTTTATATAAAATTATAAAAGCTAATGGTTCAAATGAACATGTCTAATGTTACTTCCTTTCTGTTTCTATAAAAATAAAATAATATAATATTATTATGTAATAAAGTCTTGAAAAGCAGTTTTTAATTTGTTTTGAGTTCAGAATTTCAGAAGAGTAACATAAAGAGCTTCATAAAGGCAACACTCTCAGACCAGAGCTACTTTACAATTTTCATCCATATTTCTAGAATGTTCATAGAGTAAAAATTCAACTTTGTAAGTAGTGAGTAAATGCTGTTCACATATTTGGTTTCCAGAATGTTGAAAAACAATAAATCTTGAGTGTTGATTACTAAATGCAAAGAAAATTTTTATTTTTGTACAATTAAGGTATTTAGTACATTATCCCCTAATGACTGCTCCTCTGCACTCTGCAATTTGTTAATACCTTGTGTACATTCCTTACATGGCTAAGTTTTCATTCTGGAGAGCAAGAATTCCAGGCCATCTTTGCATAGTTTTATCCAATGATCCAGAAATGTAACATTTTAAAAGAAATACATCTGTCATGACATCAACACATTTTTGACCTGCTGTTTTAATTTTTTAAATAAAAAACATTGTAATAGTTGTTTTTATGTCTTCAGAGTTACATATTTAATCCCTTTATGTAATACAGACATTCCCCAGAGGCATGGTTTCTGAACTAGTAAGATGGCAATAACACATAGCCCCCCAGAGTATGGTCTTATTTACCAAATAATGGCTAGAAAAACTAAAGAGCTACTAATTCCATCGTGCTGTCGTGGCCTGTTGTTCTGTAGCATTACCTGTGAGTGACTCTAGTTGTGGGGGTGGACTCTCAGACAGAAAGAATATCAGGCGAATCAGTCTGTCATTGAGTGTGTGCTGATAAATACTCACACAAGTGTGCTTGGAGACAGAGCTGCGTTTGTTTATGTATGTAGTTGTGTATGTGAGGATCTCTCCATTCCCAGAGTCTATTTAGCTGCTTTAAATATTTGTGGTGTGCTCTGAGACAGCCCACGCGTTTCCTTCACACATGACAAGGACACTAGTTAAGATGTTCTCCTGCTCTTTCGTGCACTGACATCATGAGGGATATTGCAGTTCATGGGAAAAATGGGTATGAAGGAACCATGGATGTCTTTTGTAAGCTACTCTACCAGATTGTAGCCAAAACTATTTTCAAACACTGGGGAAACTGCATTTGTTGGTAAAAACAGGAATAACAAAAATCCTAAATGCCTCTAATAAATAATAAAATGTATTGCTAATAGATAACTTAGAATACCAACCCCTTTTATGGTTGTGAGATAATGAGATAACACATACCAACAGGTTTGCACTGAGTATATTGTGTTCAATGAATGTTAACTTCTATTTAGTGATGTAATTGTATTTTATGTTAAGTCATAAATTTATTAGTAGTAATAAAAATGGTGGTGGTATTGTACAGCAGCCCCATTTACAATCTAAATTGCATCAGATACTTTTTGATTTCTAGATCATATATTTTAATTGCAATTTAATGCAGTTGGAAGGATTTGGTTATGAATGCTTAATGTCTATTTAAAAAATAATTAGTCATTGCTGATTTGTGTGTGTGTGTGTGTGTGTGTGTGTGTGTGTGTGTGTGTGACAGAGACTGATAGAGACAAAGAGAGGGACAGATAGGGACAGACAGACAGAAAGGGAGAGAGATGAGAAGCATCAGTTCTTCATTGTGGCACCTTAGTTGTTCATTGATTGCTTTCTCATATGTGCCTTGACCGGGAGACTACAGCAGACCAAGTGGCCTCTTGCTCAAGCCAGCGACCTTGGGCTCAAGCCAGTGACCTTGTGTTCAAGCTGGTGAGCCCACGTTCAAGCTGACGACCTTGGGGTTTTGATTCTGGGTCCCCTGCATCCCAGTTCTATGCTCTATCCACTGCGTCACTGCCTGGTCAGGCTAATCATTGCTGATTTTTAATTTTAAATCACTATAGTGATCTCTTTATGGTTTTATATAATTCCAAATGTTAAATGTGGTGGGATTTCCATGAACTTTTACACTCAGAAACCAAATAACTGGGGAGGCATAACTGATGATCATTGCTTTTGAGACTATTGCTCCTGTTGTCCTATCAGCGTCAATCTGCCTGAGAGGCCTTCTGTTACTCTTATTTTCTTTTGGGTTAAAGAAGTCTTTTTCATTTTTTCCCTGAAGCATCCCTTGTACCAGAGAGAGAAAAATCTACAAATTCCCATCAAATTGCCATTGTACCGAAACATCAGCAGCAACTTGACCCTTCTCCCAGGTTGAGTTCATTTTACATTTCAGACAATGACAATCCTGGATTTGTTTTAGTATCCAAGGGGGATTTCAATTTATATTCCACCTAGTAAAATTAAATCTTTAAATATACTCAGTTGTAACTTGACCAGGTAGTGGTACAGTGAATAGAGCATCAACTTGGGACACTGAGGGTCCAGATTCAAAGCTCTGAGATTTCTGGCTTGAATGTGGGCTCATCTGGCTTGAGCACAGGCTCATCAGCTTGAGCTAGCTTGAACGTGGGATCATAGACACACATGACCGCATGGTTTCTGTCTTGATCCCAAGGTCGCTGGCTTGAGCAAAGGGTCACTGGCTCAGCTCGTACCCCCTGGTCAAGGCAAATATGAAAAAGCAATCAATGAACAACTAAAGTGCCACAACTTCAAGTTGATGTTTCTTAGCTCTCTCTCTCTTCCTGTCTATCTTTGTGTCTTTCTGTCTCTCTAAAAAATAAAAATAAAAATACCTTGTTATAATACTCCTTAAATGCATATTACACACAAATACTTGTAAACAGCTGATCTGATCTGAATACCTAATACATCTTTTGAAAAATGATACAAAGGAAAGCAATGTTTTCAGGGAGGAGATGTTGTATAAGCTGGCTAGTTAAAAGGAGTCTGAGAAGTATAGCAGAGTAGAGAGGGATGCTAGGTGGTTGGGGAAATCACTGCAAAAAATGTGAAAAAGTACTAAAAAAGAATGCCAGGATAGGAGATTGTTAACAATTAACTTTACCCTCTCAACAGTTTGTTTTAGGATTAGTTTTTTTCTGGTTCTGGGGCTTTAATCAGGAAGAATCAAGGAGTTGATTCCTTGAATCACAAACTAGAAAGATGACCCCCTATTAAAAAAAAACCAGAAAACAAAATTTTTACATAAATGTTTCGATGTAAACTCTTCATAACTTAGCCTTTCATTTTGTTCTTCTATTAGTTAACAGATTAATTTCTCTTCCTATATTTTTCTGCCCATATCATCCAGCCAGGACGTGTTGTCTCCTGGTGATCAGGAGATGATGTGGTTGTGTTCTGTGCACTGGCACAAACAATTTTCCCCAATGAGCCATTGTTTCCTTGAGAGACTGTCTTGTATTTAGGAAAACTGGCACCGTCTGGCATTTAGGCTGGGATGCCACCTCTCAGACTGATGAGATGACATTCTGACTGACTAATGAGACATGTTTTATAACCTGCTGCAGAAAAAGGATGTGAGAGCATTCTGCATGAACTAGTAGTATCGAACTTGACATTTTTGCATATTTCACTGTTCTTTTGAGATGAAGGAAGATGCCAATTTTGTTTTTGTTAATGCTTTCAGAGTTCTTGACATGATACACTAGATAGATGAATATTATAGAATTGTACCACTGAAACCTATGTAATTTTATTAACCTGTGTCACCCCAGTAAACTCAATTTTTAAAAAGGGAATACAATTTCAAAACTAAATAAAAAGAAGCTCTGAAAAGTAGTACTCTGAAAATGAGTGTGAGTATTATTTCTTTATTAATACAATTTGGATTTTTAAAAGTATCTTTCCAATAGTAGAAGTGCCAATAGTAAAAATAGTAGCAGTCACCATCTCTCTAAATAGACTCTTGTAGATGCATTTTAAACAAGTCAGTAAAATTTAAATTAAAATATGCACAGTCCAAGAAATTTATTTTAATAGACTATGTTAAGGGCTTTTTCATATCACCTTCTATCACAGTTTACTTTGGTTATTTAAATCACAAATAGCTTTTCAACATATTTTCTTTAATCTTCACAACTCTAAAGAAGGCAGAGTGTGCCTTCTACTTTCTTATACTTTCATTTTCACAAAAGAAACAATGGCCCAAGAAGAAACTGTTTGAGCTAAAAGCAAAACTAATCACTCTGACTTTTGTTCTTCCCAGTGTGTTCTTGGTGCACCTTGTTTTCCTGATTCTCTAGATTCCATCTCTGAGTTCTGTCAGATTGTGCCATGTGGGTAATGATTTTCTTTATATCTGTGTTGTTTCCATGGGTAACAATGAATAGGAGGCTTAAGTGCTCTTTGTAGAGAGTGCACAATTCGCATTGAAGAGATGCCATACCATATCCCGGTTAAGACTACGGACTCTGGAGCCACAGTGGGACTTCACCGAAACCCCTGCCCTCCCACCGACCAGCTGATTATCTGAGAAGGGTGACTGCTCTGGGCCTCAGTTTTGTCTTTTTTTTCATCCATAAACTGAGAATAATAGAAGTGCCAATCTCATAGAGATGTTGTGACAAGGAAATGAATAAACATATGTAAAGCACAAAGAAGAAAGAATATATCATTTTGAGGAATGATATATTCTGCCCGCACTGAGTAACTTTATATGTTGTATTTTCACTACTTACGAATTGCATTTTCAAAGTGGATGTGACTTTGTTTTTCAACGTCCAGAGGGAACTCATTATGTCTACACTGTTAAGAACTGACTCCCCAAATTCTGCTGGTGTATTGAATGTTCTCCTTTTAGATAATCTATATATGACAGAATATTCATTCTCTAGTCTTTATTCTTAAGTTATAAACACAGTGTATGTAATAGGGTACTGACCTACGAGGTAGAAGACCTGGACTTCAGTCCTAGCTCAGTCATTTGCCACCTGTGACCCTTGGTAATCTCACCAAGGTCAGCTTCTTTTCTCCTCATGAGAAGGCTAGCTAGGCTATACAGCATCCAAACCTAGACCTAAGTCCCATTCTATGATTAGGTTGGGTAATTGGGTTGTTTACTTTATTATTAGGCAAAGCCCTATTTATTCATCTCATTTTGTTAATGGTTGTTATTAGAAGGATTTAAACTATTAATATATAGATTAATTGACATGTGCCTGTATAGATTTTTGAGGAATAATATATTCTGAGACTGTGTGTGTGTGTGTGTGTGTGTGTGTGTGTGTAACAGAGACAGAGAGAGACAGTAAGAGGGACAGATACGGAGAGACAGACAGGAAGGAAGAGAGATGAGAAGCATCAACTCTTCGTTGCAGCACCTTAGTTGTTCATTGATTGCTTTCTCATTTGTGCCTTGACCAGGAGGTTACAGCAGACAGAGTAACCCCTTGCTCAAGCCAGCGACCTTGGGCTCAAGCTGGTGAACCTTGCTCAAACCAGATGAGCCCATGCTTAAGCCAGCAGCATCGGGGTTTTGAATCTGGGTCCTCCGTGTCCCAGTCCGATGCTCTATCCACTGTGCCATTGCCTAGTCAGGTTTGGGGCATTTTTTAAAATACAAGCTTTTTCATACATCCTAAGGAAAAAGCATCCATCAAATTAAAGCAATAAAACAGTGTATCATGAAGTACCTTGCATAAAATAGCTGACATTCCTTCTCTGGGTCTCTACTTTGTAGGGGAACCCTCCAACAATTGTAATAACCTCTGTATCACAGTCTCAGGCATTGCCCTAAGAATGGAGAGGAGAGAGAGAAAGAACAAAATGCTTTCTCTTTTGTCTATACACATGTTCCAGTGTGCCCTGACTTACTCTTCGGGCCCCTATCTCATACACGCACACACACACACACACACACACGAAGAGAGAGAGATGAGAAACATCAACTTATAGTTGCTGCATTTTAGTTGTTCATTGATTGCTTCTCATAGGTGCCTTGTTCAGGGGGCTCAAGCTGAGCCAATGACCCCTTGCTCAAGCCAGTGACCTTAGGCTCAAGCCAGCAACTTTAGGCTTCAAGCCAGTGACCTTTGGGCTTAAGCCAGAGACCATGGGATCGTGTTGATGATCCCTCATTCAAGCCAGCAACTGTGTGCTCAAGCTGGCGACTGTGTGCTCAAGCTGGAGAGCCCATGCTCAAGCCGGCAAGCCAGCATTCAAGCCAGGGACCTCTGGATTTTGAACATGGGACCTCAGTATCCCAGTTCAGCACTCTCTCCACTGTGACACCAGGCTAATTTTTCATTCTTGAAGGTGGAGTTGTGGCAGTGTGTGAAGTCTCAGATCATGGTGATGGAAGGGCAGATGTCCTTGTCATATTCAGAGGAGGGTCTTCCTGACTACAGGAATCTCAAGGAGCTGCCGTCAACCACAGTGCTGATTGTGAAGACTCAGATTGACATACTGAACTTAAAGAGCAAGGAACCTCAATAAACCTGGGC
This sequence comes from Rhynchonycteris naso, assembly GCA_037038555.1. Taxonomy (NCBI): domain Eukaryota; kingdom Metazoa; phylum Chordata; class Mammalia; order Chiroptera; family Emballonuridae; genus Rhynchonycteris; species Rhynchonycteris naso. The sequence continues at coordinate 35,959,764 of CM072997.1, read as the reverse complement.
TAAATCCTGGAAAACTTTGGGTCTGGGTTTGTTTCCTCACTGAGCAATAGTCACCCAGAATGTGCTCGGCCCTTAACTTTCTTCTTTCGTGTATATTTTTACCTGTTTGTAGGGCCAAGGAGATCTGCTGAAGAATGCAAAGAATGAAGCTATAGAAAACATGAAGCAGATCCAGCTGGCGTGCCTGTCCTGTGGACTGAGTAAAGCCCCTAGCAGCAGTGCCGAGGCCAAGAGCAAGCGCGGCCTGGAAGCCATAGAGGAGAAGGAGAGTGGTGAGGAGAACGGCAAGCTCTGACCCTGCGCAGCACCAGCGTATCCACCCGTCCTTTCTGTAGAAGACTGTGTTCCTTTTTCTTTCTGGTTTTCTTTCTTTCAGCTTTTTAGACGTTCACAAAAAGATGCCATCTAGGGGATGTTGAACATAAATATTTTCACAATGTCAGTATTTTAATGTAGTTAATTTATCTAAGTTAAAATGTTTAGTAGCAGTGTTTTAAATTCTGAGATGTATGTACATACCCAAGAATATATATGTAGGTAGAAGTCTGTGTGTGTGTCTCTGTCTCAGGAAGAGACAGAGATATAGATAGAGACGAACAGAGAGAAAATCCAGAGAGACAGAGAGAGAGATTGAGATCCTGTTAAAATATATTCTGTATTTTAGTATTCATTTAGTAAGTTATTAATGTATCATTTTAGGGAAAATTTGTTAATCTAAAATTCTAAAGAGCACTCACTAGAACCGGTTGCTGTGTTTAACTTTATTTCTCTACCTTTGTCATTTAATTTAGAGGTGTTAACATGGCTTATTATTGAAGGAAGCCAAATTTACCAATGCATAGATGTCTTGATAGATTAAACATAGAGTAGAAAAATTCCTAACAATCACAGTAGAAATAAAAGTGAATGAAAGAGCAACAAATGATTAGAATTTCTGGAAAGATCTGAAAAATCATTTTTTCAGTTAGTAAACTCTTCAAAATATTTATTAAATAAAAACAATTCTTAGAAAGTTTTATGTAGTTGTTTACTAATCTGATCATTAGTGAATTTATATCCACTGATGTGGTACTCTGAAACACAGTAAGAGCTCTTCTGTAATTAGGATTTTGATGTGACATTATTGTTTAGTTACAAAATTTCAAGGTTGAGATTTCTAGGAAGATCTCATTCTTCCAAACTGGGAGTCTATCATTCATTTGCTAAGCGGACATGGGCAACTAGAGGTCTTGGATTTGATGACATTTAATTTAGAGTACTAAATTTAAACTTAATGACATTGTTCAAATCAATACCATATTATTGTGTTGAGCTGATATAAATCCTGTGGGTCAGATAATATCTTTCTGATGATTTAAGAACTAATTGATTAAAAATGTCTATGGTATGATTTTAACATGAGCAGAAAAATACAAAAAAGAAGCAAATGACTAATTAGGGTATATTTATAATTGCATCTAGATCATTTTTTGCCCTAATATTTTCATAAAGTACTTGAGTGTGATATGTTTGTTACCTTCAACAGAACTAAATGTTTTATGGTTATGAAAATATATTTATTTAAAACATTGCTTTTATTTTGAAAAGCTTCTTAATTAATTTGATTAACAAATATGCTAATTCGGGGTAACCTAGGGAAGATAATTGTTAAAATTTTGCAAATATAAACATCTTCTACAGCTGCCGTGTTAAGTTATTTCTGACTTCTTAACACTACTATGTTCATGTTGCACATCACTGAAAGAGTAAAGATATGAAACAACACTTTTATTGTTCTTTTTCATTGTGAATTAATTAAAAAGGAAATGATAATGAAAATGGGTTATTATATAAAAAATATTTTAAAGGGTATAATATGTTCATGGACCAGATATGATAAAATTTCTCCTTGGATTTAACACGGGCACTTGGGAGGAAACATGAACTCATTTTAGTAGCTTTCCAAATTGTTCTACAATAGCTTGAAAATATTTCTTTCTTTTTCATTACACACAACTTGCAGGGTAGAAGGAATGACGCCATGCTTGTAGTTAAGCCTCTGTGATGAAAAGGAGGTGACAGAAACAAAACCCACTTTTCATCATCCATTTGCTTGATTTCAGCTATGGACCTCTTCATCTCTCTGAATTCCACTTGGAGAAATCAATGGCTTTATTGGTGATACAGAGAGCAGTGAAGAGAAGATAAAGGGTGGCAAGCTCTCAACAAATATTTATTTCTTGACTTTTGGGTCAAATCTAATCCTAGTTTATTCCATTTGTCCTGGAGCTCCACTCATGATTAGGACCTACCCAAATATTCATACAACATGATATGGATTCCACCTCAACTGATGTTACTTCTGGCAATGGATTGTGAGCCATTCCCTGCTTCCTTGCATTGGGTATTGTTTCTAGATAAAGGGTGAACTCTTAAATTTAATTGTCTAAATAAAAATAAATTAATTAAAAAAAAACAAAGGGTGAGGTTTGGGGCAGAGAGCAGCTTTAGATGTTGAGAATGAAGAAGTTTCAGCAGAGAATATCCTTATAACGGTCTTGCCTCTGGATGGAATAGCAAAAACAAACAACACTTTTTACATTATTACATTCCAAGATTGTCTGTCTCCCTTCCAGAGTTGAACTGCAGTAGAAAAAGTCCCCTTCTACACTTAGCTTTTCGCGATGTCAAGGTAGTGTGGTAGATATTGATTATTTTTGGTTTATTAATTTTTACATTACCAAGGGGATTTGAGGCAGAGATAGAAAGTATTATCACTGGAATTTTATAAAATAAAAAGCCCAAAGCCACTGACATAGTAAATGGAAGAATTGACTTTGAATTCTGGTCTCTCTGATGGTATGTACAAGAATATTAATTTAGTAATTTTGATTTTTAATTTAGTTCTCAAAATTTTAAACTAAACTATTAACTCTTTTATAACCACATATAAAATGAACTTTATCATATTTTCTGATAAGCAAATATTAATGATTAATTAATATAAAAATGCAAAAATAGAGAAATATTAAAAAATAAGTCACCCACTATTAATATTTAGATTTATACCCCCTCAGACACTATTTATACATACATGTGATGTGCTTCCATTTTAACAAAAATGAGATTATTTTATATAAACTGTTTTGTAACAAGCTTTTTATAATAAAATCAATACATACATCTTGGGTATCTTTCTATTCTACACACACATACACAATGGAGTTTTCACAAATCATGTATTTCATTTGGCCTCTGAATCCTTTAAAAAATTCTTAAATAATAGACAACTTTTAAAAGTCAGAAGATTTCACATAAAAGTAAATTTTTCTACTTCTTCTAAATATAGATTAGAAAAAATAGATTACACTGGGGAACAATTATATATATATATATATATGCGCACCACTGATTCCAAATCTGAAATTTGTTGTTTGGTGCATTCTCTAGGTTTTATGCAATTTTAATTTATTTTTATTACAGTTAATGACATGCATTGGTTTTTAAATTGGAATTAAATAAAGGGCAACCACTCTTGGATTGAACGTAACCACAAGGCAATTAATGTTTTACAAACATCACTTTTACATAATTATAGCTATTTTTAAATGTAAAAAATTATTATCTGATAAAAACACCTTCTTATTTTGTTTTAAGATTGAATCATGGCTTCTTCGAGTAGGTGTAAATGTTAGAATAGTCCTGACACCTTCTGTTTTCTATGTGGCTGTTACACACTTCAATGTCAAAGACTCAATATTTCATCATTTGTGACACGTTTATATATTGCCTATTTTCAAGTTCTCCTTGGCGATCAAGACAAGAATTGGGTCCCTCATATTGTGAGTCATCATTGTGAGGAAATGCTTTGTGACTGGACAAAAGGAAAACACAAAGGAATGCCTTTTGGTATTCCCATGGTTTGGCGTGAACCTAAGAACCACAGCAGTGACTGTTATTTCTGTCTGATCCATACAAAGGGCATCGGCAAGAAAAAACGGCATATGATTGCATATCCTAATATTCCTTCAGCAATACGACGTATCCCACACTCTGAGACACTTCTGGTTTCAGTTTTCAATGGTTTTATTTCTTCTAAGGACGAAGAAAGTGAACATGGTTATCACATGTATTTTGATAAGATACATGAGGAAATGGTTGTAAAATCTGAAAGGTCTTCTTCTGATGCCAAGCAGTCATTAACCTCTCAGCAGTTTAGCCAACCCGATTTGGAAGACTTAGTAAGAGATTTTGGCCTATCAAAGAAAGAAGCTGAGTTATTTGCCTCCAGGTTTCAAGAAAAGAATGTACTTCACCGGTCAGCTAAAATATCCCATTTCAGGAAGCTTGAACAAATTTTTGTGAACTTTTTTTTTGAAGACAAACACTTTGTTTACTGTCATGATATCAGTAGTTTCTCAGCTTGGTGTTAGCACTTACAGTCCAACAGAATGGCGGCTATTTCTTGATAGCTCTAAATGGAGTCTGAAATGTGTTCTCCTACACAACAGTAATGTTTATGCAGCATTTGCAATTGGTTGTTCAACTCATCTGCGAGAAGATTATAATGACATAAAAATTATCCTTGATTTTATGAAGTATGAGGAGCATAACTGGATTATTTGTGTGGATTTTAAAATGGTCAATTTTCTGCTAAGACAGCAGAGAGGTTTCATGAAGTATCCTCACTTTCTGTGTTTGTGGGACATCCAGAAACACTGGGCACAGAAGGAGTGGCCAAAATCTGAAGCTCTGGAAGTAGGGATGCAAAATATTGTGAATGAACCTGTAGTTAACCGAGACAGGATCATTTCCCCCCAACTCATATCAAACTTGGCTTAATGAAGAAGTTTGTTCAGGCTTTGAATAGAGAAAGTGAATGCTTCCAACATATTATTTCTGCTTTTCCTGCCTTGTCTTTTGAGAAGAGAAAAGCAGGTGTATTTAATGGATCTAAAATTTGAACCCTCATACGTGATGAAAGAATTTGCCAGGAAGATGAATAAGGAGGAAAAAGCAGCATGGCACTCTTTAGTGGCAGTTACAAAGAACTTCCTTGGCAACTAAAAAGAAGAAAACTATGAACTTCTGGTTCAAAGGATGCCGTTGGCTTTCCACGACATTGGATGGAACATGAGCATTAAGATTCACTTCCTGAACAGTCACCTTGATAAGTTTCCCGAAAATCTTGGAGCAGTTAGTGATGAGCAGACTGCTGCTGGAGGATCAAATGAGATTGTCCTCAACAAGTACACAAACACAAGAGCTACAAACTCAAATTTTTGCCTGAATAGAATTTAAATATGTTTTGTGCAAATTGTGTTTTTGTGGATTCAACAAAAGTTTTGTTCCCCAATGTTATAATATCTCTGAGTATTCTGACAACACTAGGCATCCCCTTCTCCCAACACACTCATTTCTTACTTGGCATCAATTAATTGGAGTTGCCTTCCCCCAAAGGGGCATGTGCTGTCTGTCTAGTTTGCCAAAGAGCCTCTTCACTCCTTTGTTTTACATCTGTCCCCGTGAATGTCTTAGGTGGTGGTCCTTGATCCAAATCACTTTTTATAATAATGACATAGCATCTTATTATGTGGGTATCGTATTTAACCAATTCCCTATTGTTTGATTTTCCTCTCTTCTTCTTATGTAAGCATAGCTTTGACAAAAATTTATTTTTGCAATGTTATTCAACTATTTCTTTAGGATAAATTTCTAGAAGTGCAGTTATTGGGTCAAAGGACATATATGCTTTTTTTTTGTTAATAGGGAATATGACATACATTACCAAAGAATCTCCAGAAATGTGTCCATTTAACTTCTCACCAGGAGTTTATGAGAGTACTCAAATCTTGGCTAATACTAAATTTAATACTTCTTATTTTTATATTTGCCAATCTACTAGGTTAAAAAATCTTATTTCCCATTATCTTTACTTTTTAGTAAGATTGAACACATATGTTTATTGAATATAAATAATCTCATACAGAAATATCTATTTTTGTTTTCTGATCATTTTGGGGGTGGGGTGGTAGATTCTTATGTTTTTATTATTTACTTTTGAGAAGCATTTACGTAGTATGAATTTTAACCCTGTGTTTGTCATGTGTGCTGCTGATGTCTTTTGATGTACAGATCTCTATTTTATGATTTTTTTCCCCTTATGGTTAGTGTTAAGACATCTTTGCTTACCTATGCTCATGAAGATAATTCCATTACGCACTAGTAGCTTTGTTGGTTTACTTTTCACAGTAACTTTATAATTCCCTAGAACTGATTTTTGTGTATAATGTAAGGTAGAGGCCCATTTTTTTTCCTAATGTGGATAATTAGTTGACCCAGCCCAAATATTGTGAAGACTGTCCTTTGTCGATGACTTTGTAGTGTCATCCTGGTAAAACATGAGACCTGTGTGTGTGTTTATTTGCAGATTCTCTATGTGGTTTTATTGGTCTGTATCTGCCCTGATAACATTACTGTACTGTCTTAATTACTATAACTTTATAATGTTTTGATATTAGATAGTGTAGGTCTCCCCACTTTTTTTCTTCAACATTTTCATGGCTCTTTGCATTTCTATATAAACTTTAGTATTCCAATCCATCCACCTGGTATATTTCTCTATTTATTTAGGTCTTACTTAATTTCTCTTAAATACAGTTTTATAGATTTCTGTGTGAAGGTCTTGTTTATTCTTAGATATTTGAAGTTTTATATGTAATTAGAAACAGTAACATCTTAAAATTTAAATTTTCAAATTGATTATTTATGGCACACGGAAAATACAATAGATTGTTTTGTTTTGCAACATTATGTTGTGTGTGATAGGTTTTATAATCCTCATTTGTCTGTTGGGGAAACCAAGGTAAATTTTTGTCTAAGGGACTCCAGGAGTTATACTTACTGCCTCTCATTTTTTATTCCTCCATGATACTTTTGTTTGTTTGTTTGTTTGTTTTTTAAGAAGTATCTTATCAACAAGATAGAGGAAGCCAGAAGAGTAAGTCATTCACAATATGTTTGTCATAGTGGATTTAAGCTTAAACCCAAGGAATCTCCAAGGATACAATAGAGGGAATTCATTCCTTTATATTTTTAATATGGTGAACATGTTACTAACATCCTGGTGCCATTAAGCCTACATGGACTAATAGGCTTTAAATTCTTTCTAAATTCTTTAAAGTTTTCTAAGCCCTAATGGGAAATACATTGGCATATACAATGGAATATATAAACATTTATTATATATATTTTTGTTTGTTTGTTCGGAGACTGATAGATCTGTGTCTGCATTTGTGCATTTCCAAATATGCCATAAAACATTATCATCTCTTCTGTACAATCTTTTTATAAAATATAATGCATAAATGTTTTGATTTTGGGATTGCTGAAACAAACATACCAACAGCTCCTGACACATCACTTGATAGTCCTTTTTATCTGTCTTTTGTTTATGTAATCATAGATTTTAGCATTTCTCCACAATGAATTCACAATTTCTTGATGGTTAAAGCAAACCACTGACATAGGAAAGGATAACAATAGCTTTTATAAGAATATTTTACAGCACTTCTTATCGCTGAAGAAAGCAATGAAGCGCAACTGAATGGAAAATGCCAGTCAAATCAAATCTCCAGGGCATTGTAACTGTGCAATGATTAGAGGTTCTCCTCAATAGCTAATATTAATGTCATATATTCTTAAAGTTCTCTTTATCTCTCTTATTTTGAAGATTTAGTTGCCGCTTTTCAACACATGTAGTGTCAGTAATTTGACCTTGTGAGCTGGAGAGTCCAGCTTTCAGATTTTCTACAGTGTTCATCAGTATACCCCTACCTGGGACACCATGTATTCTGAATTTTCTCATAAAATATAGCCCTGCCAGGCGTGGGGGCACAGGAGAGTGTGAAGTCCTAGCACTTTGAGGAGAAGGCCTGAATAGTCATCAGATTTGCGGTAGTCTAACCTCTCTGTCATATCTGGGTCAGGTTGAAGGCCTTTCTCCCTTTTGTCAGAGCAACAGTGGGACATGTGGAAAGATGTCCATATCCGTAATTCATCCTCACTTTCTGAATTTCTTCTCTCCCTTCATGGCGTCTTCCTGCTGCTTCTCCTCCACACTCTGGATGTTTTACTGTTTCTGTGTTGTGTCCATGCTTCCTTTTTGTGCTCAAATGTTCAGTCAGCCTTTCAAGCAGGAGAAATACCAAGGTCCTGGGGAAAGTGGGAAAGCCTCCCCCAGGCTACTGTACAAAAATAAACCAACTAACCCAGTGGTGGGGTTCAGGTGGTTTACACCTGTTCGACAGAACCAATACCTAATTTTGTGTTGAGTTCGATGAACTGGTTGTTAAAATGGAACTTGTAATCAGATTTCTCTTTAAGGTGGGTGCTTGGGCAGCCACCCAGTGTGGGAATCACAAATTTATATTCCTTACTCTGTTTGTTTGTTTGGCTATTTATTTATTTATTTATGGCAGAGACAGAGAGAGTCAGAGAGAGAGAGAGAGATAGGGACAGACAGACAGACAGGAAGGGAGAGAGGAGATGAAAAACATCAATTCTTTGTTGCGGTTCCTTAGTTGTTCATTGATTATTTCTCATATGTTCCTTGACCGGGGGGCTACAGTAGACCGAGTGACCCCTTGCTCAAGCCAAGACTTTGGGCTTAAGTTGGTGAGCCTTGCTCAAACCAGATGAGCCCTCACTAAAGCTGACAACCTCAAGGTCTCAAATCTGGGTCCTCTGCATCCCAGTCCGATGCTCTATCCACTGCACTACCTCCTGGTCAGGCTTTCTTACTCTTTTTAAATGTTCATCTGTGCAGAAGTGAAGTGTATTCTAAGCACCCATAGTAATGTTCATTCCACCCATAGGTGAAAAAAATGGGAAGTGATGACGTCAATTAAGAAGCCAATCAATATCTTAAATAAGAGTTTGATTTTTTTTCAGGTATTATTTAATATTTTTTGTTAATATTTTAAAACTCATAATTTAGTTTTGAGTACATCTTTCATTGTTCTTCTTTAAGTATTAAATGCATTAAACAATAAACTACCTTTTGGTATATTATTATTTTTATACTTAAAACAGTCATTAAGGCAGAGAATCGGTTTTTAAATCATTCGAATCCCAACACTATGAGTTTGCCCCTCCGCTGGAACAAATCTGTTTCCCCCTTGTAGCTTCTTCATTTGACTTGGACTCCTGCGAACCATTCCCACCTCCAACTAGTTAATACAATTTGCTCCAAGAGGTATGCTTCCAAGCCTGTTCTCTGGGCCAGATGTTCCACAATGGACCACCTTCAGTGTGAGAACAAAGGGCTTTTCCTCCAAAGCTGTGCATGTTAGCAGTCACCAAATTACGAGGTTTCCCCCCCTCCCTTTTCTTGAAATATCACAATGAATTCCTTTACTGTTAATTAATATCTCTGTGCTACCAGTTTAGTTCAGTTGTGAGGATAAACTTAATGTGAAATTTTAATTACAATTTTGATTTTAAAAATCAAATTGTAAAAGAATATGCTTTCTTTTAAAATTAAAACGATACTTTTAATTTATTATGTTGACGTGGCTCGAGTGTCCCACTCAATATAATGCCTTCTGTAAACTACACTGTGCCCCCATACCGCATGCAAAAATCTCTTTCTACCCCCGTTTTACCCCTTTTACTCCTTCCCCCTATTTCTGTACCCCTTTTCCTCTGGCTATTGCTACACTGTTTTCTGTATCTATGTCTTATGTACATATGTTATTGGCTAAACCTGTCACCTTCTTTGATCCGACCCCTACTTCCCCCTTCCCTCTGACAACTGTCCATCTGTTCCCTATGACCCAGCCTATTTCTATTTTGTTTCTCAGTTTATTATGTTACTAGACTCAGCACATAAGTGAGATTTTATGGTAACTGTCTTTCTCTACCTGGCTTATTTCATTTAGCATAATAAGCTCCAGGTCCATCCATGTCATCACAAAAGGTAAGATTTCCTTCTTTTTTATGGCAGTGTAGTATACCACAGCTTTCTTATCCACTCATCCACTGATGGACACTTAGACTATTTCCAAATCTCAGCTATTGTAAACAATGCTGAAATGAACATGGGGGTGCATACCTTCTTTTGAATTAGTGTTTTGGGATTCTTAGGCTAAATTCTTAGAAGTGGGATAGTTGGGTCATAAGGCAGAAAATTTTTAATTTTCTGAGGAAACACCATACTGTTTTCTATAGTAGCTGCACAAGTCTGTATTCCTACCAGCAGTGCAGGAGGGTTACCTTTATTCCACACCCTCTCCAATACTTGTTTGTTGATTTGTTAATGAAAGCCATTCTGGCAGGTGTAGGTGATATCTCATTGTAGTTTTAATTTGCATTTTTTTGATATGTGACATTGAAGATTTTTTCATATGCTGTTGGCCATCTGTATTTTCTCTTTGGAAAAGTGTCTATTCAGTTCCTTTGCCCATTTTTTATTTCAATTGTTTACCTTTTTGGTGTTGAGTTTTAGAGTTTTTATTTTTATAAATTTTGTTTATTAACCCCTTATCAGACATATCAGCAAATATGTTCTCCCATTGAGTAGGTTGTCTTTATTTTGTTAATGGTGTCATTTGTTGTGCAAAAGCTTTTTAGTTTGACATAGTCCCATGTGTTTATTTTGTCCTTTGTTTCACTTGCCCATAGAGATATATTAGCAAAACTACTGCTATAAGAGATGTCTGAGAGTCTACTCCCTGTGTTTTCTTCCAAGATTTTTATGATATTGCTACTTACATTTAAGTATTTTACCCATTTTGGGTTTATTTTTGTGAATGGTATAAGTTGGTAGACTGGTTTCATTTCTTTTTTTGCACGTAGCTGTCCAAATTTCCCAACACCATTTATTAAAGAGACTCTATCTTTATTCCATTGTATACTCTTGCTTCCTTTGTCAAATACTAATTGAGTGTAAAGCTGTGGGTTTATTTCTGGGCTCTCTGTTTTGTTCCATTGATCTATATGCCTGTTCTTATTCCAGTATCAGGCTGTTTTGATTACAATGGCCTTGTTTATAGTATAGCTTGATGTCAGGAAGAGTGATACCTTCCACTTTGTTCTTCATTTTCAAGATTGCTAAGACTATTTGGGTTCTTTGTGGTTCCAAATAAATTTTGGAACATTTGCTCTAGATCTGTGAAGTATGCCATTGGTATTTTAATAAGAATTGCATTGAATCTATAGATTGCTTCGGGCAGTATGAACATTTTAATGATGTTGATTCTTTCTATCCATGAACATGATATATGCTTCCACTTGTTTGTATTTTCCTCAATTTTTTTTCAATGTCTTATAATTTTCTGATTACAAGTCTTTTTACCTCCTTGGTTAAATTTATTCTTAGGTACTTTATTTTTATTGTTGTTGTAATAGTAAATGAGATCGTTTCCTTAATTTCTCTTTCCGACAGTTCATTATTGGTGTATAAAAATGCCACTGATTTCTAGATATTAATTTTATATCCTGCCACATTGCTGAATTCATTTATCAGGTCTAGAAGTTTTTCAGCTGAGACTTTAGGGTTTTCTATGTACAATATCATGTCGGTAGCAACTACAAGAGAACATGCTTTTAAAATTGGTTTTTATTTTTATTTGTTAATAGTGTTAAATTATACCCTCTTTTTTGTAGAGAATATTTGGACATCTCTCTGATTCAAGATAAATTCATGATTAAGAAAATATTGTTCATGAATTCTTCAAGAACAATTTCTAAATAATCATAATAAAGTATTACACAGATAGACTAATGAATTTGAGCTCATTTTTTAGTCAGTGGTGAATAAATGTTTATTTTGCCTCTCCTTTGCCAAAGAGTCATAATAAAAGAGTAACTGTTGAAATTTACAAAACAATCCAAAACATGCCAGCAGTATTCACCATTATTATAACTAGGAGAGGTTTAAAATAAAATTATGTAAAAAAAATCTTGGTTTCTCAATATCCACCCTCCTTACCACTAGTTCTTTTCCCTCTATCACCATCTCTTCATTCCACCCTTTCTCTCATACTCTTAGAGATAAACTAAAACCAACTCCTGCCTAACCAGGCAGTGGTGCAGTGGATTGAGTGTTAGCCTGGGAAACAGAGGACCCAGACTTGAAACACGGAGGTCACGGCTTGAGTGTGAGTTTACCAGCTGGAGTACAGGGTTGCTGCCTTGAGTATGGGATCATAGACATAATCCCATGGTTGCTGGCTTGAGTCCAAAGGTCACTGGCTTGAGCAAGCAGTCATTGGCTCAGTGGGACCCCTCCCCCACATCAAGGCCCATATGAGAAAGCAATCAATGACCAACTAAGGTGCCACAATGAAGAGTTGATTCTTCTCTTTTTTAAAATTTATTTTTATTTATTCATTTTAGAGAGGAGACACAGAGTGTGTGTGTGTGTGTGTGTGTGTGTGTGTGTGTGTGTGTGTGTGAGAGAGAGAGAGAGAGAGAGAGAGAGAGAGAAAGGGGGGAGGAGCTGGAAGCATCAACTCCCATATGTGCCTTGACCAGACCAGTGCAGGGTTTTGAACTGGCGACCTCAGTTCCCAGGTCGACGCTTTATCCACTGCGCCACCACAGGTCAGGCAAGACTTGATTCTTCTTATCTCTCTCCCTGTCTGTCTGTTTGTCTCTATCCCTCTCTCTGTCTCTCTTACTAAAAAATATTTATATAAATAAATAAAGCCAACTCCTGTTAGTAGCTTCATCCAAACAAATCAGGAATCTTTCTGCTTCCTTCCTTCTATAACTCTATTAGTTACCATCCACCATTGTTTTGCCAGGATTATTAAAAAAAAAAAGATAAAATAGCTTTCAATTAGACCCTGTTATTCTTGTCCACAATAATCAGAATAAATAAAAAGTATACATATGTATATATTTATTGTGTGTATATGTATATGTGTGTAGAATGTAATTGTGTCGTGCTTCTACTTAAAATCTTCAAACAGTCTCTGATTGCACTTAAGGCCTAAACTCACAGACACAATCCTTATGACCTTGGTGCTCTGGTCCCTGACTACTTACTAATTTGGTTCCTGAATAGATGGGCCAGAGCCTGGTTTGAACTCCATGTTTGCTTCTTCTCAAAATTGGTATGTTGAAACCCCTAACCTCTAATGGAATAGTATTTAGAGATGGATCTTTGGGGATTAATTAAGTTTAGATGAGATCATGGTAGATACTCCATTGGGCACTGGTATCCTTATAAGGAACAGAGACTAGAGCTCCCTCTTTTCCACATGTGAGGATGCAACAAGAAGACATCTGCAAACCAGAAAAAAGGACTTAAAAAAACCAAGTTGGCACCTTGATCTTGGACTTCCTATCCTCCAGAACTGTAGATAGAAATGTCTATGTCTAAGCCATCCAGTCTAGAGTATGGTATTTGTTATAGCAGCCCAAACCAACTAAGACCCTGCCGTTATCTTCTGCCAGTTCCCCTGCCATTATATTCCACTCCCAAAACTATCAAAACTATCTTTCTTTCTTTCTTTCTTTCTTTCTTTCTTTCTTTCTTTCTTTCTTTCTTTCTTTCTTTCTTTATTTCTTCCTTCCTTCCTTCCTTCCTTCCTTCCTTCCTTCCTTCCTTCCTTCCTTCCTTCCTTCCTTTCTTTCTTTCTTTCTTTCTTTCTTTCTTTCTTTCTTTCTTTCTTTCTTTCTTTCTTTCTTTCTAGTGAGAGGAGGGGAGACAGAGAGACAGACTTCCACATGCGCCCAGACCACTAGGGGGTGATGCTCTGCCCCTCTGTGGTGTTTTGTTGCTCTGCAACAAAGTCATTTCTTTTTCTTTTTCTTTTTTAGCACTTGAGGTGGAGGTCAGGGAGCCATCCTCAGTGCAGGAGGCCAACTCACCTGAGCCAATCAAACCATGGGTAGAGAGAAAGGCAAGGAGGAAGGGTGGAGAAGCAGACAGTTGCTTCTCCTGTGTGCCCTGACCGGAATTGAAATCAAACCCTGGACATCCACATGCCCAGCCGACACTCTACCACTGAGCCAACTGGCCAGTGCCATCAAACTTGTTCTTGCCTCTGCACTCCATCTTTCTCTCCCAGTGACTGTTTCTGTGTATGTGTCATTCTGATCTCAAATGCCCTCTGTTCAGAAAGACCTTCTCTGACCACACAGTCTGAAGTAATGTCTCCAAATCTTCTCAGCCCATCACTTTTATTTCTTCAGAGCACTGTGTTTATTTGTTGATTTCTTTGTTTACCATCAACCTTTTTCAAGTAAAATATAAACACCGAGAGAGCAGGGACCCCACTTGTCTTATTCATCACATTACCCTTGGCTTCTAGGATGGTACCTGGCATAGGTGAAGCATACTATAACTACCTGTTTCATGAATGTTACAAGATAACTGGTGCATCATAAACTAACTAGCAGAAGTTGTATAGGAAAGATTATGTACACTTTACTTCAGAAAATTGACTTTTGCTAAAGGATTTATTCTTGAATTTCTTCATTTTAGGAGGATACATTTCCAGGCCCAATAATTCTACATTTTAAAACAAATTCTTCCCCAACATATAAGCTGTTACTAGGTAATGCATCTCCATGAAAAGGGCACTTATCTCTTATGATCTGAGTTCAATAGGAGTGGCCTCTTATATATAGCAGGGGAAATTTTTCATGTTTATTTGATCAAAGTAATATAATTTCCTTTTTTTGTTTGTTTCTAGACTTGGTTCCTTGGAATAATGGCTAACATTAGCAAGTTAATTTACTTTAATTTCTGTAAGAGTTATCTCTGGGCTTTCAGAACAACTTGGGGAAAAAGTGTGACAGAGTAAATAATAAAACTTTTAAAAAACACAAAAGGATAATTCATTAATAGAAGAAAAATTTACAGTTCTGATTTAAAAAGTAATTTTAATTCAATCCTATTCAAAAAATATTAATTGAATGTTTATTATATACTGGGTATATTTATTAAAAACACATTACTGAACACCTGCTCTATACTACTAGGTTCTGTATTTCATTGCTTCAGGGCACCATAAATTATAAGATGCACCATTATTTCATGTGCCATTTAAAAATTTTTAAAAGCCTATCAATTCAATAATAGTATAATATCAACTGAAAGATACATCCTGCTTTAAAAAAATGAGTAAGGAGGTCCTTAGGGAGTTTATAGTCAAATAGAGGAAGCAGAGATATCAGTAAATAAGGTTATCATACAATTGGATAATGCAACAATGAAACGTGTAACTTACAGGACTAGCACAGAGGAGGGAGTACTGACTCCAAGGTACATGTATGGAGGGCATGCGCTGGGTGTACCAGGGAAGTTTTTTATAAAAAACCTATGGGGCCTCCAATGGGAAAGAGTTTCCTAGGTAATAACTATAGAAACAAACATTCCAAGCATAAGAGAGCTCGGTGAGGTGTGCAGTTATACACAGTTGAGTAGTGCTGGAATATAATGTGCGTGGCTTAAGTGAGGGAGGGAAGGGTGAGGAGGGGGTGTGGTTCCAGCCAGCAGGAGCCCCGAGAGGGCTCCAGTACCTGGCAAAATGATTTGCACTTATTTAATACAAAACCACCAAGTCTTTAAGCAGAATGAGGCATGCTCTGAGGATTTGAGTCATTAATTAATTAATACAAGAATGACTTAGTAAGCAAGTATGATATAGCAGACATTGGACTAGGTCTGGAAATTTAGTGGTAAGCAAGGTAAGCAAATCCTCATTCTTCCATGTCCAGCATATACTCAGTGGAAAAGTGAAATAGTGGAATAAAGCAATCATTATACATTTTCTTGACACAGTATTAATATAGAAAAAAAAAAAGGAAGCAATGTTGTGTAAAGAGCACAGACTCTGTACTCAGACTTACTAGGTCCATACCTAAGCTCTTCTGCTTACTAGCAAATGGAGTTTCAATATCTGTAAAATGAGAATAATAATGTAAAGGTAGTATATACCTCATGAGCTTGTTGAGAGAATTAAATGGGAATCATGCCTGGAACATGATAGCACTTAATAAAAGTGAGTTCTTATGTCAGGATTGAGGAGCTCACGGGTATCTCCCAAACTATTGTAGAGGGAGTCTGGGAAGATATCCCACAGGAAGGGAAGCCTTGGTGGAGACCTGAGAATGAGACCAAGTGAATGGGGAAGTATATATATACATACACATGTACATTTTGTGTATATTATATCTAGAAAGTGGACCTTTAGGATGGGATTCTGGAACAATCACTCACTAGTCAGACAGCAACCAGGACTTGTTGCTGATGGTCAGTGGTGATTCCTGATGGTAACCTGTGGTGTGCTGAAGCGTCACAATGAAATAAAGAAGACTCACCTGAGGTAGGTCAGGATGAGGTACAGGTGGAAGGTAGAGGAATTGCTTGAGCACCTAAGTGGTATGGGGTTATTGGTAATTTAAAGGGTGTGGCACTGGCTATGGAAGTCTTCAAGACGAAAACAGCAGGCTCGTTCCACAGGCTGTCAATTCAGAGTGAGCCGAAAAGCCTACCTTCCCTTGAGGCAGCATTTCAAGAGATTGTCCTCTCATGAGGCCCCAGAGAAGACTGCTGAAAATCATGCCTAATTATAGAGCTAAAGGGGGACAAATGCATAGGTGTGACAGGTTTCCTTGCAAAAACAAGGACCCTGATAAAAAAGACTTAGGATGGGAACATGTGGATGGATGACTCCAGAAAAGCTTTACCCTCTGGATTCAAGGCCAATAGCGGTAGCCTTTTCCAGAGCCCAGTCAGTCAAGGCCATTAGTGGTAACCTTTTCCAGAACCCAGTCAGTAACCCGAGGAAGATGCCTTGAAGGAAGATACTTGTTGAGATCCACCCTCACTTCATCTCATTCCTCAGACCCGTAAGTTAAGTAAGATGTCTTTGTAGCCCAAGAGGGGAAGTGAGTTCTCCAGGAGAACTTGTGTGGGATTGGATCTTTTAAGTTTTGGATCAGGGGGTTCCAAGCAGAAGGCATAGTAGGAGGGTATATATTCACACAGGAGAATTCTCCCGTCATGCAGCTTTTCTGGAAAGGGCAATCGTAGTATGGAAGGGGCTAAACAGAGTATGCTGCCGAAGGCTCCTTGAAGCTTGAACACGTCAATCGTCTACACATTTCTGAAGGTGCAAATGCCTGGTGGGGTCACAAGTCTCAGAGAGTCAGCCCCTGCTCACCCCTAGTTCAATGAAAGCAGCTCTGCGCTAGTAGCTTTGTCACCAAAATTTTCACATAAAATTTTACTTGGTTAGAAGCTTCTATTGCTATAAAAAAAAATTGGAAAAGCACTAAATTAGATGGTCTCCAAGGCCATTTCCATCTCTAACATGCCATAGGACCTTGGTCAGTTAAGCTCTGGATTCCGACTGCCCAAGGTCAAATACAGGCTTTACCTTTTGTGGGCTCCAAGACCAAGAGCAAGATAATTCACCTTTAGCATCAAATTGATATGTAAAATGGAAGTAATAATTGTGTCTACCTAATAGAATGAGGACACATGATAGCACAGCATCTTGCACATTGTAGATGTTCATTCAATGTTGTCCCAGTAGAACCCGAGCTCTACGTCGATCAGGCGACCCTGATTGGACTTCCCTGTGAAGTGGTACCCTCCTGCTTATCAGCAGGGCTGGCAGCCTCTTCAAGACTATTCTTGAGGCAGCTCTGAGGAATTCTATTTATCAATGCAGAGACCAACTGCTACTGGAGGAAAGACACGACAGACACACAAGTTAGTTGCTAGAATCACACAGGCAGTTTATTACTCACAAATCCTTTTGGCGTGCCTGGGTACAGCTTAAGGGGGCCCCTTCGGCGTGCTCCTCTTGGCTGTTTTGGTCAGAACAGCATGAAGAAAGTCCCTGTTCAATGTTGGAGTCTGAATGACTACCACAGCAAGGGGGTCCCTAAGTTTTAGTACCTTTCCTGGCCAACACCTTCTAATAGTTGTCAATCTACAGGATTATCACCTCAACCTACCTTCTAACAGGTGTCAATTTACAGGATTATCACCTCAAATCACCTTTTTGGGAATTCCTCGCAGGGAGCCCTTTTTATGTTAATCTACTGAAATGTTACATCAAGCGACTTTTAAGGTGTTCCTAGGGAACCTTCTTGTTTATGTTAATTTACAGAGTTATGACATCAAGCCACTTCTTATCTATATGTAACTTCACACACACACTAACTGAGCCCTGTGTGTGAAAGGCAGAGTCTGTTTATCACATCTGTACACACTATATTAATTCCTAACCAGACGGAATAACTTCAGTTTCCTTAATTGCTTTTAATATTATATCCTAATTATTTTCATATATCTTCCATATTTCTCCATGTTTCTATATATTTAATTACTATAACATTATATTAGTGCAACAAATACCTATTATAGAAATAAAGGAATGTCTAAGAAATTCTTTTAGCCAAATGAAATATAGCATAGACCGGTGATGCAGTTATATAATAGCTATACATATTTAAATAAACTTTAAACAATACAGGAGTTTTATATCAAAGTATTTAACATCTGCCTGCTAAGGAGAGCCTCGTAGAACAACAATATATTAGAAATTGCCATCATTATAGGTCCAAAAATAGTTGAAGATTGGCCATTTTATTTGTTTGTTTGTTTGTTTACATGAGATATGAGAGGTAACAACTTGTAGAAAAGGATGAACTTGCCCAAGGTGAAGGTCAGCTGAGGGAGTGGGCAGTGACATCTGCTCCTATGAAGGACAAAGATACATTGGTGATTTTCTCTTGCACAGTGTCCATAGGCTGCGGAGCAAGCAACTTTCACCTTGACTTCCAAACATGGGTTCCATGATAAAGAACAGACACGTAGTTGGTCAGCATGTCTTCCTGGTTAGGTTTCTGTTACAGCAGACCCACTCAGCTAAGTCCACAGGAGGCTTATTTGAAGCCTCCTGTGGACTTAGCTGAGTGGGTCTGCTGGGATGGAAAGGAAATCAATGCCTCTTCACTAAGGAGGCAGAACATGGATAATGTGAAAGGGCTTTGCAGGTTGTGACAAAGTGTTTAAGAAATAAACAATACTCATACCGACAGGTTCTGTGAGCATGTGAACAATAAATAAATCTTAGTATTTCTTCTCTTGGGGCAGAGTTAGAGACAATGGAAATTCTGCTGGTATCTTCAGTGAGAGTTTTGTTATCTCATACATTATACATCAGAATTTAATGGTATTTAAAATTGAGGTGATCTGTTAATTCTCTCTTCTTTTTTTGCAGTTTATGTGCCTGCTAAAATAACAATTTTCAGGGAGCAATCTTGCAATGCCTGAGCCACATAATTATGTACTTATATAGTCCTATCATCTTGAATTTCCCCTTCCCCAGAGTTTTACCAGGTAAATATATATGAACATGGGGTTGGTCTCTGAAAGGTTTCCTTTACACTTAGCCCATGTGGCCCCAGGAAATGTCATAGAAACTTTGGATTCGTTCCCATGGCAATAGGCAACTTTATCATGAAGGATACTGCTAGCTTTTCTTTTTAGAAAGCTTTGCTTTATAGTTGAGATTCAAAGCTCTTTATTACTAATTTTATTTTCGTACGCGTTGTGATGTGCTCTCACTGAAGAAATGCCTTATTTGTTACATACACTTGGGATGGAAAGGAAATCAATGCCTCTTCACTAAGGAGGCAGAACATGGATAATGTGAAAGGGCTTTGCAGTGCTGTGGAGCTGGGAGCTTCTGTATGTCCCGCAAAAGGAATGGGGATGAACAAACAGAAAATAACAAATTAGGCACTACTAACTGGAATGCACACACATACGCAGAAACCTGCACTCATGCGCACACAAATATGAGCAACACTGTACGGCAGACACCATGGTATAATAAACAGCTACTCTGTGTACTTTCAAACTGAAGTGAAAAGGTTTATTTTCAGCCATTTTACTGTGAATTTGTAATGGAAATGAAAGCCATAACCAGTGGTGTCTTTTCCACAGAGTGTGTTATTAGGGATATTAGCAAGGGTCACTTTTTGGGGTATGACTGTTTTAATGTGTGGGGAATCTCATTATTTCATCACAATTTTTTTTATGATGTGACAGGAAAGCAAGTTATATAAGAATTACTGGCTAAAATGGATCAAAAGATTCCATTTCATGTCTTGTGAAATGGAAACAAATTTCAATGAAAGGCTACATGGAGGAAGCCTTGTAAAAAGCAAAACAAAATAAACAAAGAAAAACAAAACAAAACAACAACAAAACTGATGGCTTCCCTATGCCCAGAGGCCAGTCTAGAGTGGGACTCATATTTATTATTATTTTTTTCATTTTTAAATTTTATTTAGAAAATTTAACTTTAACATGGTGACATTGATCAGTAAGAGTACACAGGTTACAGGTAAACATTTCCATAGCAGTTCAACTGTTGATTATGTTGTATCCCCACCACCCAAAGTCAAATCATTTTCTGTCATCTTTTATTTGTCTCTCTTTACACCTTTCCCTCTCCCCCTGCCTCCCCCTCCCCTACATCCTCTTCCCCATACTAACCACTTCACTTTTATCTATGTCCATGAGTCTGTTTTATATACCACCTGTGTGTGAAATCATACAGTCCTTAGCTTGTTCTGATTTACTTATTTCACTCAGTATAATGTTCTCATGGTCCTTTTATGTTGTTATAAATATCACTATGTCATCACTTCTCATAGCTGAGTAGTATTCCATTGTATATGTGTACCACATCTTCTTTATCCAATCCTCTATAGAGGGACACATTGGTTGTTTCTATGTCTTGGCCACAGTGAATAATGCTGCAAAGAACATGGGGGTGCATGTGTCTTTATGTACCAATGTTTTGGAGTTTTGGGGGTAGATACCCAGTAGAGGGATTGCTGAGTCATATGGTAATTCTATTCTTAATTTTTTGAAGAGCCATCATACTTTCTGTGGTAATGGTTTTACTAATTTGCATTTCTACCAGCAGTGAAGGAAGGTTCCTTTTTCTTCATAGCCTCTCCAACAGTTATTACCTGTCTTGTTGATAATAGCCAATCTAACAGGCATGAGGTGGTATCTCATTTTAGTTTTAAAATGCATTTCTTGAATAGCTAGTGAAGATGAGCATCTTTTCATATATCTGTTGACCATTTGTATGTCCTCTTGGGATGTCCCCTTGGGAGAAGTGTCTGTTCGGGTCCTTTACCTATTTTTTAATTGAATTGTTTGCTTATTTGTTTCTAAGCTTTGTGAGTTCTTTATATATTTTGGATATTAACCCCTTATTGGAGCTGTTGTTTACAAAATCATCTCTCATTTAGTTGGCTGCCTATTTGTTTTGTTATAAGTTTCTTTTGCTGTGCAGAAGCTTTTTAGTTTGATATAGTCCCATTCATTTATTTTTGTCTTTACTTCCCTTGCCTCTGGGGTAAAATTTATAAAATGTTTTCTACAACCAAAGTCCATGAGCTTAGTACCTATATTTTCTTCTATGTAATTTATTGTTTCAGGTCTTATATTTAGGTCTTTGATCCATTTTGAATTAATTATTTTGTGCAAGGAGACAAAGGGTAGTTAAGTTTTATTCTTTTGCATGTGGCTTACCAATTTTCCCAGCACCATTTATTGAAGAGGCTTTCTTTTCCCCATTGTGTGTTTTTGGCTCCTTTGTCAAAGATGATTTGTCCATATATATATGGTTTTATTTCTGGGCTCTCGATTCTGTTCCATTGTATGTCTGTTTTTCGGCCAATACCATGCTGTTTTGATTATCATGGCTCTATGGTATAATTTGAATTCAGGTAGTGTGATGTCTCTGACTTCATTCTTTTCCTCAGGATTGCTTTGGCTATTTTGGTTTTTTTATGGTTCCATATAAACCTGGTAATTTTTTGTTCTATTTCTTTAAAAAATGACATTAAAATTTTGATGGGGATTGCACTAAATTTGCATATTGCCTTGAATATTATGGCCATTTTAACTGTGTTGATTCTTCCAGTCTATGAACATTGGATTCATTTTTATTTTATCGTGTCTTTCAATTTCTTTCAATAATGTTTTGTAGTTTTCAATATATAGGTTCTGCACATTCTTTTGTAAAGTGTATTCCTAGGTATTTTATTTTTTTGTTGCAATTGTAAAAGTAATTGTTTAATTTTAGTTAATCTTTTGGTGTTTCATCATGGGCATATGGAAAAACAGTGGACTTTGTGTATTGATTTGTATCCTGCTAATTTACTGTGCTGGTTTCTTGTTTCAAATAAGTTTTTGGTGAAATCTTTGAGGTTTTCTATATACAGGATCATATAATCTGAAAAAAGTGATAACTTTACTTCTTTTCTGATATGGATGCCTTTTATTTCTTTCTCTTGCCTGATTGCTTTGGCTAAAACTTCCATAAATATGTTGAATAAGAGCTGAGAGAGTGGGCAGCCTTGTCTTGTTCCTGATTTTAGAAAAAAGCCTTTATTTGTTCACTATTTAGTATGATATTAGCTGATGGTTTGTCATATATGACCTTTATTATGTTGAGATACTTTCCTTCAATTCCAATATTTTATTGAGTGTTTTAAACATAAATGGATGTTGTTTCTTATTGAATGGCTTTTCTGCATCTATTGATAGGATCATATGATTTTTGTTCTTTGTTTTGTTGATGTGGTGTATTACATTGATCAATTTTTGTACATTGAACCATCCTTGTGCTCCTGGAATGAATCCCACTTAATCATGGTGTTTTTTCTTTTCTTTTTTTTTTATGTGTTGATGTATTTGATTTGCTAGTATTTTGTTTAGGATTTTTGTGTCTGTATTCATTAGAGATATTGGTCTGTAGTTTTCTTTTTTTGTGTTGTCCCTGCCAGGTTTTGGTGTGAAGGTTATGTTGGCCTCATAAAATGTGTTAGGGAGTATTGATTCTTCTTCTATTTTCTGGAAGACTTTGAAAGGATTGGTACCAAATTTTCTCTGGATGTTTGGTAGAATGTACCAGTGTAGCTATCTGGTGCTTGGCCTTTGTTTTGGGGGAAGTTTTTGATAGTTGTTTCTATTTCCTCCCTACTTATAGGTCTATTTAGGTTTTCCGTTTCTTCTTGACTCAGTCTAGAAAGATTATCTAGTTCTAGGAATTTATCCATTTCCTCTAGGTTGTTGAATTTGGTGACATATAATATTTCATAATATTCCACTATGACCCTTGTATATCTATAATGTCTGTGGTAATTTCTCCTCTTTTATTTCACTGTTTGTTTATATGAGTCCTTCCTCTTTTTTCTTAGTGAGTCTAGTGAGTGGTTTGTCTATTTTATTGATCTTTTCAAAGAACCAGCTGTTTGTTGTATTAAGTTTTTCTATAGTTTTTTTTGTTCTCTATTTCATTTAGTTCTGCTCTAATTTTTACTATTTCCTTTCTTCTGCTTTTTTGGGTTGCCTTTGTTCTTCTTTTTCAAGTTCCTTAAGGTATGATGTTAGGTTGTTCACTTGGGATCTCTCTTGTTTCTTAATATAAGCCTGTATTGATATAAACTTTCCTCTTATTACTGCTTTTGCTGCATCCCCAAAATTTTTATATGTTGTGTTGTCATTTTCATTTGTCTGTATACATCTTTTTATCTCTGCTTTTATTTCTTCTTTGACCCAGTCATTTTTTTAGAAGTATATTGTTTAACTTCCAACATTTTTGTGGGTTTCTTTACTTCCTTTTTACAGTTGAATTTTAATCTCAGCTTGTGATCAGAAAATATATTTTGTATAATTTCAATCTTTCTGAATTTGTTGATATTAGTTTTGTGGTCCAACATATGGTCTATCCTTGAGAACGACCCATGCACACTAGAGAAGAATGCACAATCTGATGTTTTGGAATACAACATGCTATAAATGTCTATTATGTCCTTTTGGCCCAGAGTGTGGTTTAAGGCCAATATTTCTTTATTGATTTTCTGTTTAGATAATCTATCTAAAGCCATCAATGGTGTGTTGAAATCTCCAAGTATGATTGTATAATTGTGGTTTTGTCTGCTTCTCTTTGAGATCAGTTGGTAGGTGTCTTATATATTTTGGTGTTCCCTGGTTTGGTACATAAATATTAATTAAGAAGTATTCTGTTTTCTTGATACAATATCTCCTGTATCATTATGAAATGTCCATCTTTGTCTCCGATTACATTTGTTTTCTTGAAGTCAGAATTGTCAGATATAAGTATGGCTATACCTGCTTTTCTTTGGATATTATTTGCTTGGAGAATTGTTTTCCAACCTTACACTTTGATTCTACTTTTGTCCTTGCAACTTAGATGTATCTCTTGAAGGCAGCATATGGTTGTGTTTTGCTTTTTGATCCAATCTGCTACTCTGTGTCTCTTTATTGGTGAATTCAGTCCATTTACATTTAGGGTAATTATTGACACTTGAGAATTTCCTACAGACATTTTATGTTTTGTTTTCTGGTAGCTCTGTGTCTTCTTTGGTTCTTCTCTTTTTTGTTTCTGTCAGTTGTGTTTGTTTGGTTATATTCCATACTTCTTTCCCTTGTTTCTTCTTTTTTAAGCTGTGTGTTTTATTAGTGGCTTTTTCATGGGTGGTTACCATTAGGTTATTAAGAAAAAAATGTTCATATGTAAAAGAATCCTTTTTCTTATGAGTGCTTCTATATTCCATTCTCCTTTGCGATTGCAGATCTTTATCTCCTCCCATTTTATGTTATTTTGTCACAGATTATCCTTGTTTTTATTGTGACCTTGTTGGAGGTTTTACTTGTAGTTTTGATTTGTTCTGTTCTTTTGTGTCTGGTCAACTAACCCTCTTGAGTATTTTCTGCAGTGGGGGTTTTCTGGTGATAAATTGCCTCAGCTTCTGCATGTCTGTAAAAATTTTTATTTCTTCTTTTTATTTGAAGGATAACTTTGATGGATATAGTAATCTTGGCTGGTAATTGCTCTCTCAGTATTTTGAATGTTTGGGTCCACTCTCTTCTGGCTTGTAGAGTTCCTGCTGAGAAGTCTGATGTTAACTAATGGGCCTTACTTTATATGTTATATTCTTCTTTTCCTTAGCTGCCTTGAGGATTCTTTTTTGTCATTGATTTTTGACAATTTTATTATGATGTGCCTTGAAGTAGGTCTCTTTGGGTTGTGATAACTCAGTATTCTGTTTGCTTCTTGGATTCAAGGCTCTGACTCCTTAGGCTTGGGAAGTTCTTATCAAATTTTTGTTTGAATAGGCTCTCCATTCCCTTCTCCCTCTCTTTTTCTTTTGATATACCTCTTATTCTTATATTGCTGTTTCTGATGAAATCAGACAATTCCTATAGAGCTCTCTCAGTATTTTTATTTTAATTTGTGAGTCTCTCTCCTCTTCTCTCTGTAGCATCTATAGTTGCCTATCTTTGATGTCTCTGATTCTTTCCTCTATTAGGCTTGTTCTATTAGCTAAACTTGTTACCTCAATCTTCAATTCATGTACTGAGATTTTCATTTATGTTTTTAAAGTTTTAATCTCCTTGGTGAGGTATTTGTTTTGTTCATTAGTCTGTTTTCTGGGCTCATTAAGTTGCCTGTTGATGACTTCTCACATCTAGTTGAGTATTTTCAGAAATTCAATTTTGAATTCTTTATCATTTACCTCCATGGTTTTTATATGATTGAGATTTTCTTCTGGAGATTTTTTATTTTCTTTTTGAAAAACGTCTCCATCTTGTGTAACCATGGTATTGATTTCTTCTTCCTTGATGTCATTTGAGAGTGTTATTGTTAAGAACTCTTATAAAAAAAACAACTAAAAAATGAAAAATAAAAATGAAAAATACAATAAATATATAAAAATTAAAAAATTATGACAAGACAAAAATACCACAGAAAATAATATCAGAAATAAACAAAAATCAAAAACAAAGCACTATAAAATAGAAGAATAAAAAATATAAAATTTAAAGAAGATTAAATTCAAAAAAGAAAAAGAGAAAAAAAGTAAAAAAATGAAAAAATAAAGTTTGGTTTTGAGAGTTTTCTTCCAGTAGGTAGCTTTGTATTACAACTTTTAGCTTTGTGAAGTTCCTGGTTTGTCCACTGCTGAGATGTTGCTGTCACAATTATGTAGGAGGTGTTGCAGTTGTATTGTTGGGCGGGGCATGCTGTGTGGGCTTTATGGCTTTGACCTTATGGCTTCTGTTTTGCGGCTTCAGCTTTCTGGCATTATGTCTCTAGCAATGGTGATCTCAGGCTTCCATGCACTCCTTCCCACATCTCAACAGACCTGGGGACTGAATTCAGAGCGCCTCTGTTCTTCAGGGGAGAGAGTGGCTCTGGAGAGCTGGCTATGGGGTTTGTCTCTGCCACTCTCCATACTGTGAGGTGAAGGAGGTGGGATCTTGGAGGCTGGGAGCTACAAGTTAGCTTTCTCTGTCTCTTCCAAGTGTGGGCTGCAGGCAGACCATGGGAACACTGGCTGTGACCTCGTGCTCTGGCTGCTTTGGTTTATCTCTCCCTCTGCCCCTCTGTCTCATCACTCCTCCCAGCAAAGGGAGACCCAGTCACTCTAAGTTTTCCTCTTCTTACCCCTCAGACAAAATCCAGAGAGCCTCCTCCCCATTGTCCAGAACAGAAAAAATAACCAGTCACTCCAGGTTTGTCTCCTCTCCTTCTCCAAAGTCGACTGTGATTGCGTTTTACCTTTGCCCCCCTAGTCTCTCTGTCCCACTTTTAGTTCATTTGGTGTGTGGATCTTTCAGGTATGCCTGTGAGCCCAGCTGGGGTTCCTTCACTGTGTTATAGTTTTTCAATTTATTTAAATTTTAAGGGGAGAGATTAAAAGTATCTTTCATGCCTCTATTACTCTGACTGGAATTCACATTAAAAAAAAAATCTCTGGTTGATTTCAATGTGTGACCAGGACTGATTAGCTTAATAACCACAGAGATTATTAATGTTTCACTTGATAACAAAATGTTTTATGTTGCATGAGCCTACATTCCTGTTTTAATTAGGATGCACTGGGCATTTTAAATATTTCAAAGTAGATACACATATAGATCTCACCTCATTAAATGCTCAGAATCATTTCACTAATAGGGAAGGTACTATTTCCCTTTGATGGAAAAGGAAAGTGAGACATTGTATAACTTAATGAATCAGTCACATTTTTGACTCACAACCTGTTCTAAAGCTGATTCTTTTTTTTTCTTTCTTTCTTTCTTTTCTTTCTTTTTTTTTTTTTTTTTTACTATTTTATACTTAATATCTTCATCAGTATCAGATAAGCAGATTATATTCCAGAAAGCCTGGTAGCAGACAGGTTAGGTGAAATGTCAAGGGCAAGTTTAGGCATATTAAGATTGTTTGTATTTCTGTGTATTAGTTTCCCAAGGACATTATGACAAAGTACCACCAATTGGGTGGCTTAAAACAACAGAAGTTTATTCTCCTGCAGTTCTCCAGGCTGGAAGTTGGGAGCCAAGTTCCCAGCCATCTCTGGCATTCCCAGCCTGTAGCAACATCACTACAATCTCTACTTCCTTCTTTATGTGGCCACTTCTTTGTGCCTCCTCTGCATCTCTGTTTCAAATTTTCTCATCATTTATATATATAAAGACACCAGACAATAAATTTAGGGCCCATGATGCATATGGAATAATTTCATCTTGAGATCCTTAACTAAGTACATCTGCAAAAGCCTTACTTCCAAATAAGGTCACATTCTGAGGTTCTAGGTGGACATGACTTTTGGAGGGACCTTATTTAGCTCACTACTCCCTGCAGTTGACATTTGGAGACATTAGTTACTCCTTGGTGAGAAAACCAGTGCTTCTTTCTCTCACAGAAGATTTGCACAGAATGGAAGGAGCTGGTAAGAATGGGTGGCTGAGAGGCAGCCCTTCTGCAGCCCTGGGAGAGCACAAGATGTCCTGAGGGAAGTTTTGAGGAGACTTCTGTAAGAATCCAAGTGGGAAACAGAAGTGACCTTTTGCTGTCAAAGGAATTAGTCACCATGTATAGCAATGTAAAAATACTTGTCTTCCTGTGTGTATAAACTGGTTCAATAAAATTTATTGAATATGGTTTTTGCAGGCATTAAATAAGCTTTGGGGATATAGAAAAATAGCTATGGGCTCTGATCAGAGGAGCTGACCACCTGGAGTGTGAATTAAGCTTGTCTCCCTCCAGAGAAGCTGAAAAAGTTCGTGAGAATACAAGTTTACTTGTCAGACAAGGGTTTAGAGTAAAAAGAACTAATGCACAAAGGAAATCAGCAAAGATTTTGACCAAAAAGACTCTACCTCCTTGGGGATTTAAACTGTACAGTCACAGAAGGTTCCTTCCACAAAGGTGGATCTGGACCACATGGGAATTGCTCCCTGGAATGTTAGAAAGATTCACAAGTGTTGGTGTGTGTAGGGGGGAAGAAGTCTGTTGCTGTCCCCAAGAAGAACTGCTCTGTATAGATAGGTGTTTGCTGGGAGGTAATGGAGGTGGAATGGTGGAATTAACTTGGCTAATTGGAAACACTGAATCAGCCTCAGGACTGAAAAAGTCTACCAAAACTTATCAACTCAACAAGCCACAATCTCATCGTTTGGCGACTAGGGTTGGGTAACTAACTGAAGTAAAGTTTCTGAGGGAGTTTGGCAACTTATTGGTAATCTAGTAGAGCTCAGATATGTACTAATTTTGTCTGGGTCTAATAGAATGCAATTTTGCTTTTATGTGTTTTTAGAAAGAAAAAAATACGTTAAGATTGCAATTTCTTTCAGAAAAGTCTTGTTCTTTTTACTTGCTTATCTAGAAGTCAAGCAAATACAGATTGTTTCTGTATACCTGTGATATTCTTATCAATTTCAAGTCACTTACAGTTAAGAAGATACCCTCATCTATCCATATCTACTGTGGTTCCCAAGGTGTTTTTTTCCTCCCAGCTCCTCATATTTATGTTTTCATTTGGATTACACCCAACAGCTTTCCCTGCTCCTCTTCATTGGTATATGGGTTTCCAATTGCCTATATGTCATCCCGTTTTAAGGTTAGTGTCAGAGACTGAGCTTAAACCAAATGAAACAGCCTAAGATAATGGTGTCAGTTCAAAGAATTTCCACTAATGTACTATTAAAAACCATATCTGTATTCAGAGCTTTTGATAATATTTTTTATTAATTAAAATGTATTCAGGGACAGTGACATTGAAAGGATTTTGACTAATTCACTCTGGAAATTTTCTGTTGAAGAAGCTCAGAGGACTGTCTACATGTGGACTATGCAAAGCAGGGGTATTTTGATCAGTCAGTATGTTGTTCCTTTGCCATTTTACTCCATTGGAATGTCTACAGATGTCCGGATGTTTCTCCAAGCTTCCTCAGTTTATGGATAAAAATGGAGGTCACATGAACCAAAATAATCCAGATTTTTCTGTTTCTGACTCTCTCTGTCAGCTGACATAGGACTGCAGTTCCATATTTTGATGAAAGCCTCACCCAGTTATTTCTGGTTGTCCTCTGACACCTTTCTCATACAGTCTTTCATTCTGATTCCTCTCCATTGATTTTGGGGAGCACTATGTGATACAGATATTGGGACAAGTTACGGCACTATCACAATAGCACACACATTGGTGGCTGTATCAGTTTCGGATGGACTTCCTTTTAGAAACCAAAACTTAGTTTGAATGACACATAGGCTATAGTATAAATTCAGATTTCTTCATCTAAAAAGATATCAGCTAATTTAACAGATAAGTGTTATATGTTGCAATGTTCCAGGTGTATGAATAAATTGCCTAACTTTAGTAATCCATTGACTATTTGATATTTTCATATTTAAAGTATTAAAACAAAAACTTTTCACCTTCTTTAAATTTAAAATAATAAAAGTGAATTTAGGCTTGACCTGTGGTGGTGCAGTGGATAAAGCGTCGACCTGGAATGCTGAGGTTGCCGGTTCAAAACCCTGCACTGGTCTGGTCAAGGCACATATGGGAGTTGATGCTTACTGCTCCTTCCCCCTTTCTCTCTCTCTCTCTCTCTCTCTCTCTCCTCTCTAAAAAAATGAATAAATAAAAATGTTAAAAAAAAAGTGAATTTAACCTTTCAGGTGTTGGTCATAACTGAAACCAGTTTGAATTTTGGAACAGGAGGATGGTAGGCTAGCTAAAAATCAAGCTGTTAATTCACCTAGCAGTATTCCTCAGCTTCCTTCCTGAAGCTGTTAATAATGTTTTCCTTTATGCTACTCAAGGGATTAATATAGCACTGTGATGTTACATTGTATAAATTTTTGTTACAAAACCATTTAATTTCTACTTGATATCTATTATGTTCCTCTGGAATAGAGAGAACCATGGGTGTTACCCTCCTTTGGAGCCTTTTAAAGCTCCAAAGCTCAAGAAGGCACTGAATGTCTAAGATTCTAGGTAGTGGAGACAAACTTTGCAGCCAGATCTGGCTCCAAGTCTGGTGATTTTCCTGAGGTGGTGTTATGTGGTGTGAGAACAAGTGTCCACTTTGCTATGTACCCAATATCTGAGCATTCTTTCTGCAAGGATGGAGAGATCTGATCACTCCTGTTTGGCTGGCATGCGAAGGGTATCTGTTCATGGCTCTCTGACTTGGAGAAAAGAAAGTAATTTTGAGAGACTACCATGTGCCAAGCATCAAACATTTTCCCTTTCAGCTGCCCTGTAAAGCAGTTACTCTCACCAATTTTTACAGATGAATTAGATTCAAAGAGGGTTAAGTCATTTTGCCGAAGGCCTCACATCTCAGGAGTGGAAAAGTCAGGCTTGAGATTGAAGCCTTTTTGTTCTTTCCGCTACATTATAATTTCTTCTTCTATGTGCTTAAAAGTAATTGAACAGTAAAAGGAGGCATGACGAAAGTCCTGGAAAGAAAATACTTTCCTCACAATAGAAGAGTCTGACCAGTGGTGGCACAGTGGATAGCATGTGACCTGGGACACTAAAGTCCCAGATTCAAAACTCCAAGGTCATTGACTTGAGCACATGCTCACCAGCTTGAGTGATAGGTCACTGGCTTGAGTGAAGGATCATTAACATGATCCCAAGGTCACTGGCTTGAGCCCAAAAGGTCACTGGCTTGAAGCACAAGGTTGCTGGATTGAGCAATTGGTCAGTGGCTTGGCTAGAGCCCCCAGTAAAGGCATGTATAAGAAGCAATCAATGAACAACTAAAATGATAGAACTACAACTTAAAGCTTCTCATCTCTCTCCCTTCCTGTCTCTCTTGGACTAAAAAATAAAAATGAGGGGAAATGGGAGGATCTTAATGTGTAAACGAACCTAGCAAAGGTTATACCTGGGCTAGCCTGACTTCTAGGCAAAGAGGTCATTGCCTATATTGTGTTGCTTGAGAATTCCTGGAAGGTTCTTAAACAATTTTAAAAATGTAAAAATATTTCCTCCACCATTGTGGAAACTGTATCTTAAAGTACTTTTTAAAAGCCTAACACTTGTGGAGGAAAAGCAAGATGGCGACAGAGTAGGCAGACGTACCAACTTCCAACTCCCACAACCAAAGTGGATTATAACTCAATTTAAAGAACCATCATCTGGATAAACCAACTATGAACTAAACTAAGTGGACTCTTCAACCAAGGAACACAGAAGAAGCCACACTGAGACTGGTAGGAATAGCGAAAACGCAAAGAGGGCTGCCCAGCTCCCCTGAGCAACGGCAGCCTGGAGAGACCCGCGTGGCGGGAGGAAAGTTTGGCGGAGAGGGAGGGACCTGGGTCCCAGGAACCAAGCCCCAGCCTGCGGTCCCAGAGCCTAGAAGTGGCGTTTGGACAGTTTTGAGCTGTGAAACAAGTGAGGGAGCTCCCAGGCCTACAGTGTGGAGTATTAGGTCTCTTCCTACTCTGCTGAGGGTTGCTGAAGGGTTTGGGGCGGCAGGACGCTGAAACTCGCAGTTCTGTCAGCATGGGCAAAGGCCAAGCCGGTGTGAGCTCGATCTAGCCCAGCAGGGTCGGAGGGGACGCGCGAAAGCGGTCCGGAAGCTGCGGGCCCACCTTTAATCCCACTTACGGGGACAAAGCGGGAGGCCAGGAACGGGCAGAAATCTGCTCTGCGACCCTGCGCAAGCTGGCCCTGACCACTGGGACCGGGCTAGGACCAGTGATGGTGCAAGCTAGCGGCTGAGCTCACCCTACCAGCCCCGCCCGGCCGGAGAAACCGCGGTTTGCCATTATACGAGCGAGCGGGCTCCGAGCGCAGAAACGGGGTAGACCCCGAGACAAGTGGAAGCTCACACCTGAGCCCACACAACTATCCCCGCCCAGCCGGAGAAACCGTGGATTGCCATCCTATGTGCACGAGCGGGCTCTGCACGTGGGGGCGGGGTAGAGTACGGGACGAGCGGAAGTACACAGCTGAGCGGAAACCAGCAAACAGTCCGGCCCAATAAACCTGGGTTTGTGACCCTGTGCAGAAGGGCCCTGGCTTCGAGGGCGGGGCTAAAGCTCCGGACGGGCAAAGGCTCACAGCTGAGAACACGTCAAAAGCCCTGCCCAACCCGCGAAACTGTGGCGAGCAGGCTCTGACTGCGGGTTCTGGGCAGAAGTTCAGAAATAGGCTGGGTCTGCAGCTGAGCAAAGGTGATCACCTCTACCCTTGGTGCTAAAGCTTGTGGCTTGAGTGACAGCCCCTCCCGCGGAGGAGAGGCAGAAATCACAGCAAAAGCCACAGTGGGCCGGCTCTGGCAATGCTCATACCCAACCACCCTAGGCAGTGGCAGAGGGGGTGGGGGGCCTGCAGACAGACCACACCTAGAGAACACAAAGGCAACAACTACTAGACTCCAGTGGCCACAACTTGCTTATACACAGAAAAAATGGGCAGGCAGAGGAATGCAAACCAAATGAATCAAGAGAAATCCCCAGAGAAGGACATGAATGAACCAGATATAACCAAATTACCAGAAGCAGAATTTAGAATAATGATAGTTAGGATGTTCAAAGAAATTAGAGCAACAATGGATAGTCATTATGAACACCTAAATAAAGAGATAACAAGTATAAAAAACGAAATTGAAATAATAAAAAAGAATCAGACAGAAATGACAAATACAGTATCAGAACGGAAGACCACAATGGAAGGAATTAAAAGGAGGATGAATCACGCTGAGGATCAAATAAGCGAGTTAGAGGACACAATAAACAAAGGCACAGAAGCAGAGAAGAAAAAGGAAAAGAGACTCAAAAAATGTGAGGGAACTCTAAGGGAGCTCTGTGACAACATGAAGAGAAACAACATTCACATCATAGGGGTGCCTGAAGAAGAGGAGAGAGGACAGGAAATGGAAACTTTGTTCAATCAAATCATAGCAGAAAATTTCCCTAAATTAAGGCTGGGAAACACCCCACACGTTCAAAAAGCACACAGAACTCCATTAAAGAGAAACCCAAAAAGATCTACACCAAGACACATCATAGTTAAATACCAAAGCTAATGGATAAAGAAAAAATTTTCAAAGCTGCTAGGGAAAAAAAAGGCTATCACCTACAAAGGAGCCCCCATAAGGATGACATCGGCCTTCTCAACAGAAACGCTTGAGGCCAGAAGGGAATGGCAAGATATAATCAAAGTAATGCAGAACAAGAACCTACAATCAAGACTACTCTATCCAGCAAGGCTAACGTTTAAAATTGAAGGAGAAATAAAGAGCTTCCCAGAAAAAGAATGCCTCAAGGAATTCATTAAAACCAAACCAATTCTGCAAGAGATACTAAGAGGCCTGGTGTGAACAGTTTAAAGGGAGGAAAGAATAGAGCAAAAGAAGAATACAGCTTTAAAGAATAAAATGGCAATAAACAATTACATATCAATAATAACCTTAAATGTAAATGGATTAAATGATCCAATCAAAAGACATAGGGTAGCTGCATGGATAAAGAAACAGGACCCATACATATGCTGTCTACAAGAGACACACCTTAAAACAAAAGATGCTCATAGACGGAAGGTAAAAGAATGGAAAGAAATATTTCATGCAAATGGAAATGAATAAAAAGCAAGGGTAGCAATACTTATATCTGACAAAATGGACTTTAAAACAAAGGCTGTAGTAAGAGATAAAGAAGGACACTAGATAATGATAAAGGGAACAATTCAACAGGAAGATATAACTATTATAAATATCTATGCACCAAATATAGGAGCCCCGACATACATAAAGCAGACTTTGATGGAGATAAAGGGCGAGATTAACAGCAATACTATCATAATAGGGGATTTCAATACCCTCTAACAACACTGGATAGATCCTCAAGAAAGAAAATTAATAAAGAAACAGCAGACTTAAAGGAGATACTAGATCAACTTGATTTAATAGATATCTTCAGAACTTTTCACTCTAAAGCAGTAGAATATACATTCTTCTCAAGCGCTCATGGTACGTTTTCTAGGATAGACCACATGTTAGGACACAAAAGTGGTCTCAATAAATGTAAGAAGATTGAAATGATATCAAGCATTTTCTCTGATCACAATGCCATGAAACTAGAATTAACCACAAAAGAAAAACTGAAAAATACTCAAACACTTGGAAACTAAATAGCATGTTATTAAATAATGAATGGATTAACAATGAGATCAAAGAAGAAATAAAAAAGTTTCTAGAAACAAATGATAATGAGCATACATCAACTCAAAATTTATGGGACACAGCAAAAGCAGTTCTGAGAGGGAAGTTCATTGCACTACAGGCATATCATAAGAAGCTAGAAAAAGCTCAAATAAGCAACCTGACCCTGCATCTAAAAGAACTAGAAAAACAACAACAAATAAAACCCAATACAAGTAGAAGGAAGGAAATAATAAAGGTCAGAGCAGAAATAAATGACATAGAGGCTAAGGAAACAATACAGAGGATCAATGAAACACGAAGCTGGTTCTTTGAAAAGGTAAACAAGATTGATGAACCTTTAACTAGACTCACCAAGAAAAAAAGAGAGAGGACTCAAATAAATAAAATTAGAAAGGACAGTGGAGAAATAACAACTGACACAACAGAAATACAAAGTATTGTAAGAAAATACTATGAAGAACTCTATGTCAAAAAATTAGACAATCTTGGTGAAATGGACAAATTTTTTGAATCATATAACCTTCCAAAATCAATCTGGAAGAATCAGAACACCTAAACAGACCAATTACAACAAATGAGATTGAAACAGTTATCATAAAACTCCCAAAAAAGAAATGTCCTGGGCCTGATGGCTTCACAAGTGAATTCTACCAAAAATTCAAAGAAGAACTAACTCCTATCCTCCTCAAGCTATTTCTAAAAATTCAAGAGGAAGGAAGACTTCCAAACTCCTTTTATGAGGCGAGCATAATTCTGATCCCAAAACCGGGCAAAGACATCACAAAGAAAGAAAATTAGAGGCCTATATCCCTGATGAATTTAGATGCTAAAATTCTCAACAAAATATTAGCCAACCGGATCCAGCAATATATGAAAAAAATCATAAACCATGATCAAGTAAGATTTAATCTGGAGAGGCAAGGCTGGTTCAATATTCGCAAATCAATCAATGTGATTCATCACATAAACAAAAGGAAGGACAAAAATCACATGATAATTTCAATAGATGCAGAAAAGGCAATTGATAAAATCCAGCATC
Organism: Rhynchonycteris naso; assembly: GCA_037038555.1. Classification (NCBI taxonomy): domain Eukaryota; kingdom Metazoa; phylum Chordata; class Mammalia; order Chiroptera; family Emballonuridae; genus Rhynchonycteris; species Rhynchonycteris naso. The sequence goes on along the minus strand of CM072997.1, from coordinate 35,924,176 downwards.
CATTCATGCTCAAAACTCTCAGTAAAGTGGGAATACAGGGATCATTCCTTCACATGATAAAGGCCATCTACGATAAACCCACAGCAAACATCATACTAAATGGACAAAAATTAAAAGCAATCCCCTTAAGATCAGGAACCAGGCAGGGATGCCCCCTTTCACCACTCTTATTCAACATAGTTCTGGAAGTCCTAGCTACAGCAATCAGACAAGAAGAAGAAATAAAAGGCATCCAAATTGGAAAAGAAGAAATAAAACTATCACTATTTGCAGATGATATGATATTGTATATTGAAAACCCTAAAGTCTCAGTCAAAAAACTACTGGACCTTATAAATGAATTCAGCAAGGCGGCAGGATATAAAATTAATACTCAGAAATCAGAGGCATTTCTATATACCAACAATGAACTGTCAGCAAAAGAAATTAAGGAAATAATCCCCTTCACTATTGCAGCCAAAAAAATAAAGTACTTAGGAGAAAATTTAACCAAGGAGGTTAAGGACTTGTACTCGGAAAATTATAGAACATTGATAAAAGAAATCAAGGAAGATACAAACAAGTGGAAGCACATACCGTGCTCATGTCTAGGAAGAATAAACATCATTAAAATGTCTATATTACCCAAAGCAATTTATAAATTCAATGCAATACCAATTAAAATACCAATGACATATTTCAAAGATATAGAACACATATTCCAAAAATTTATATGGAACCAAAAAAGAACATGAATAGCCTCAGCAATCTTAAAAAGAAAAAATAAAGCCGGAGGTATCACTCTTCCAGATATCAAGGTTTACTATAAGGCCATTATACTCAAGACAGCCTGGTACTGGCATAAGAACAGGCACATAGATCAATGGAACAGAATAGAGGACCCAGAAATAAACAGCTTTATGGAAACTGATATTTGACAATGGAGTAAAGACAGCCTCTTTAACAAATGGTGTTGGGAAAATTGGACATCTCCCTGCAAAAAAATGAAACTAGACCATCAACTTACACCATTCACAAAAACAAACTCAAAATAGATAAAAGACTTAAATGTAAGCCGTGAAACCATAAGCATCTTAGAAGAAAACATAGACAGCAAGCTCTTCGACATCTGTAGCAGCGGTATATTTGCCGATTTATCTCCACGGGCAAATGAAATAAAAGGCAAGATAAACAAATGGGACTATATCAAACTAAAAAGTTTTTGCACAGCTAAAGACAATAAGAACAGAATAAAAAGACAAACCACACAATGGGAGAACTTATTCGACAGCACATCTGATAAGGGGTTAATAACTAAAATTTATAAAGAACTTATAAAACTCAACACCAGGAAGACAAACAATCCAATCAAAAAATGGGCAAAAGAAATGAATAGAAATTTCTCCAAAGAGGACATACAGATGGCCAATAGGCATATGAAAAAATGCTCAACATCACTAATCGTTAGAGAAATGCAAATTAAAACCACAATGAGATATCACCTTACACCAGTCAGAATGGCACTCATCAGCAAAACAACACAGAATAAGTGCTGGCGAGGATGTGGAGAAAAGGGAACCCTTCTGCACTGCTGGTGGGAATGCAGACTGGTGCAGCCACTGTGGAAAACAGTTTGGAGATTCCTCAGAAAATAAAAAATCGAACTGCCTTTTGACCCAGCTATTTCACTTATAAGAATATACCCTAAGAACACCATAGCACTGTTCGAAAAGAAGAAATGTGCCCCCATGTTTGTGGCATCGTTGTTCACAATAGCGAAGATCTGGAACCAGCTCAAGTGTCCATCAGAAGTCGAGTGGATTAAAAAGCCCTGGTACATATATACTATGGAATACTACTCAGCCATAAGAAATGATGACATCGGATCATTTATAACTAAATGGATGTACCTTGATAACATTATATGGAGTGAAATAAGTAAATCAGAAAAAAAGAAAAACTGAGAACAGCATGATTTCATACATAGGTGGGACATAAAAGTGAGAATATGAGACATGGACAAGAGAGTGGTGGTTACGGGATCGGGGGAGGGAGGGAAGAGTGGGATAGGGAGGAGGGGAGGGACACAGGGAAAACTAGATAGAAGGTGACAGAGGACAATTTGACTTTTGGTGACAGGTATGCAACACAATTGAATGATAAGAAAACCTGGAGATGTTTTCATTGTACATATGTACCCTGATTTATTGGTGTCACCCCATTAGAATTAATAATAATAAAATGTATATATAAAAAAAAGCCTAACACTTCTGAAAGGGTAACATACATCGAGGTTCATTTGTTTAACTAGCAATTAGTAGAGCGACTTAGGCTCTGCTGCGTGTTTTCTGTTCAGGTCCTCAAGGAGAAATAAACATGGCAGGTGTGATGGAAAGAGGTTGGTGCATAGGGACTGATCAGGGCAGAGCAGGTGAAGAGGGGACCCAACAGAGGAAGAGGAGCTATTAGCTGCCAGGGTGCCAAGGCACTGAGAGACTGTGGATGAGACAAATGAAGGAGAGGAGAGGAGAAAATACTAGAGGCCCATGTTTTGCATATTCTTGCTTATTTTAATATTTATTTCATTGCCAGCACTGTTTACACTTATCTCCAGACTAAATTTCCATGGAAATTCTAGAAGTTTTCCCTTATCATTAAAAGCAATGCATTTTGTTTTTAGAGATCAGCATTTCAAAGATTGTATAAATTATGATTCTGTATTCTACTACACTCTGCAAACAGTATCACTCCACAGCAAAACATTCTCTCTTGAGTAATAAAAACTTATTCCTGACAGTTCATTTTATGAAATACCAACTCATAGTCACTTGTTTCTATTCCTGATTCTGTTGCACACTAACTTTTTTAAATTGATTTTTTTTTTAATTTTTTTATTTTATTCATTTTAGAGAGGAGACACAGAGTGAGAGAGAGAGAGAGAGAGAGAGAGAGAGAGAGAGAGAGAGAGAAAGGGGGGGAGGAGCTGGAAGCTCAACTCCCATATATGCCTTGACCAGACCAGTGCAGGGTTTTGAACTGGCGACCTCAGTGTTCCCTGGTGGATGCTTTATCCACTGCGCCTCCACAGGTCAGGCTTAAAATTGATTTTAATTTATGGTATTTACATAGATTCAAGTGTCCCACTGAATACATCCCCACTCACCCCCATGGTCCCCTCAACATCCCTCTTGTCCCGTCCTCACTACGCTGTCCTGCCTTCCCTCCAGGATTTGCTTTCCTGCTCTATAATGCTGTGTTATGTATATATAATTTCACCAATCTCTTTCCCTTCTCTCATCCCATCCTCTCATCCCCTTTCCCTCTGTCCGCTTTCCCTCTGGTCCCTTTGATCCCGCATCTGCCTCTATTCTGTTCCTCTTTCTCTGCCTGGCTTATTTCACTTAGCATAATAGTTTCTAGGTCCATCCATGTTGTCACAAAAGGTAAGATTTCCTTCTTTTTCATGACCCCATAGTATTCCATTGTGTATATGTACCACTGTTTTTTAATCCACTCGTCCACTGACGAACACTTGGGCTGTTTCCAGATCTTGGCTATTGTAAACAATGCTGCAATAAACAAGAGGATGCATATCTTCTTTTGAATCAGTGATTTGGTATTTTTAGTATATATTCCTAAAAGTGGGTTGACTGGGTCAAAGGGCAGTTCCATTTTTAATTTTTTGAGGAATCTCCATACTGTTTTCCACAGTGGCTGCACCAGTCTGCATTCCCACCAGCAGTGCAGGAGGGTTCCCCTTTCTCCACATCCTCTTCAGCACTTATTCAGTGTTGTTTTGTTAATGAGCGCCATTCTGACTGGTGTAAAGTGGTATCACATTGTGGTTTTAATTTGCATTTCTCTAATGATTAGTGATGGTGAACATTTTTTTATCTGCCTATTGGCCATCTGTATGTCCTCTTTGGAGAAGTGCCTATTCATTTCTTTTACCTATTTTTTGATTGGATTGTTTATCTTCCTGGTGTTGAGTTTTATAAGTTCTATATAAATTTTGGTTATTAGCCCCTTATCAGACTTATTGTTGATTATGTTCTTCCATTGTGTGGTTTTTCTTTTTATTTTGTTCATTTTGTCTTTAGCTGTGCAAAAACTTTATAGTTTGATATAGTCCTATTTGTTCATCCTGTCCTTTATTTCACTTGCCCATGAAGATAAATTAGCAAATATATTGCTGTGAGAGATGTCGGAGAGCTTACTTCCTATATTTTCTTCTAAGATGATATGGTTTCACAACTTACATTTAAGTGTATTATCCATTTTAAGTTTACTTTTGTGAATGGTGTAAGTTGGTGGTCTAGTTTTATTTTTTTGCAGCTAGCTGTCCAATATTTCCAACACCATTTGTTAAAGAGGCTGTCTTTACTCCATTGTATATGCTATTACCTCCTTTGTGAAATATCAATTGTCCATAAAGGTGTGGGTTTATTTCTGGGTTCTCTGTTCTGTTCCATTGATGTATATGCCTGTTATTATGCCAGTACCAAATTGTTTTGAGTACAATGGCCTTATAGTATAACTTGATATCAGGAAGTGTGATACACCCACTTTATTTTTCTTTTCCAAGGTTGCTGAGGCTATTTGTATTTTTTTTAATTCCATATAAATTTTTGGAATATATGTTCTATATCTTTAAAGTATGTCATTGGTAATTTAATAGGAATTGCATTGAATTTATAAATTTTTTTAGGTACTATAGACATTTTAATGATGTTTATTCTTCCTATCTATGAACATGGTATATGCTTCCACTTGTTTGTATCTTCCTTGATTTCTTTTTTCAATGTTTTATAATTTTCCAAGTACAAGTCTTTAAAATCCTTGGTTAAATTTACTCTTAGGTAATTAACTTTTTTTGTTGCAGTAGTGAAGGGGATTGTCTTCTTAATTTCTCTTTCAGACAAATCATTGTTGGTATATAAAATGCCTCTGATTTCTGAATATTAATTTTATATTCTGCCACTTTGCTGAATTCATTTATCAGGTTCAGTAGATTTTTGACTGAGACTTTAGGCTTTTCTATGTACAGTATCATATCATCAGCAAATAATGATAATTTTACTTCTTTTTATCCAATTTGGATGCCTTTTACTTCTTCTTTTCTGATTGCTGTGACTAGAACTTCCAGAAATATGTTGAATAAGAGTGGTAAAAGGGGGCACCCCTGCATTGTTCCTAATCTTAGGGGGTTACTTTTAATTTTCGCCCATTGAGTATGATGTTGGCTGTGGGTTTGTCATAAATGGCCTTTATTATGTCAAGGTATGTTCCCTGTATTCCCACTTTTCTGAGACTTTTGATCATGAATGGGTGCTGGATTTTATCAAATGCCTTTTCTGCATCTATTGAAATTATCATATGATTTTCTCCTTCCTTTTGTTTATGTGATAAATCACATTTATTGATTTGCAATATTGTACCAACCTGGCCTCTCCAGATCATGATGTATGATTTTTTTCATATATTGCTGGATCCGGTTTGCTAATATTTTGTTGAGAATTTTAGCATCTAGATTCATCAAGGATATTGACCTATAGTTTTCTTTCTTTGTATTGTCTTTGCCTGGTTTTGGAATCAAAATTATGCTCGCCTCATGAAAAGGTCTTGGAAGTCTTCTTTCCTCTTGAATTTTTTGAAATAGTTTGAGAAGGATAGGAGTTAGTTCTTCTTTGGATGTTTGGTCGAATTCACCTGTGACACCATCTGGCACAGGGCTTTTGTTTGTGGGAAGTTTTTTGATAACTGTTTTGATCTCAGTTGTTGTAATAGGTTTGTTTAAGTTTTCTGATTCTTCCAGATTGATTTTTGAAAGATTATATGTTTCAAGGAATTTATCCATTTCACCTAGGTTGTCTAATTTTTTGGCATCCAGTTCTTCATTGTATTCTCTTACAATCCTTTGTATTTCTGCTCTGTCAGTTGTTATTTCTTCACTTTTATTTCTAATTTTATTTATTTAAGTCCTCTCTTTTTTTTTGGTGAGTGTGGCTATCTTGTTTACCTGTTCAATGAACCAGCTCTTGGTTTTATTGATCCTCTGTATTATTTTTTTAGTCTCTATGTCATTTATTTCCACTCTGATCTTTATTATTTCCTCTTTTCTGCTTTGTCTGGGCTTTACTTGCTGTTCTTTTTCTAGTTCTGTTATATGGAAGGTTAAGCTGTTTATTTGAGCTTTTTCTATATTCTTAGGTTATACCTGTAATGCTATGTATTTTCCTCTTAGGACTGCTTTTGCTGTGTCCCATGGATTTTGAGTTGTATGCTCATTGTCATTTGTTTCAAGGAAATTTTTTATTTCTTCCTTGATCTCATTGTTGACCCACTCGTTATTTAATAACATGCTATTTAGTTTCCAAGTGTTTGAGTGTTTTTCAGTTTTTCTATTGTAGTTGATTTCCAGTTCGTGCCATTGTAATGAGAGAAGATGCTTGCTATAATTTCAATCTTCTTAAATTTATTGAGACTACTTTTGTGTCCTAACATGTGGTTTATCCTAGAGAATGTACCATGAGCACTTGTAAAGAATGTAAATTCTGCTGCTTTGGGGTAAAAGGTTCTTAAGATATTTATTAAAAATCCAGTTGATCTACTGTGTCCTTTAAGCATGCTGTTTCTTTGTTAATTTTCTTTCTTGAGGATCTATCCAGTGATATTTGTGGGGTATCAAAATCCCCTACTATTATAGTATTTCTATTCACTCACCCTTTATGTCCATCAAAATGTGTTTTATATATTTAGGTGATGCTATATTAGGCGCATAGATATTTATAACGGTTATATCTTCCTGTTGGATTGCTCCCTTTATCATTATGTAGTGACTTTCTTTATCTCTTACTATAGTCTTTGTTTTAAAGTTTACTTTGTCAGATATAAGTATTGTACCCCAGTTTTTTTCATTTCCATTTGGAAATATTTTTTCATTTCCATTTGGAAATATTTTTTCCATCCCTTTACTTTCAGTCTATGTGTATCTTTTGTTTTGAAGTGGCTCTCTTATAGACAGCATATGTATGAGTCCTGTTTTTTTTATCCATTCAGCTACCTGATGTCTTTTGATTGGAGCATTATTCCATTTACATTTAAGATTATTATTGATATGTAATTGTTTACTGCCATTTTTTATTTAAATCTACATTCTTCTTTTACTATATTTTCTCTCCACTATTCTGTTTACAACAGGCCCCTTAACATTCCTGGCAGCATTGGTTTGGTTGTAATGAATTGGTTTTTTTTTTTTCTAGGAAGCTCTTTATTTCTCCTTCAATGTTAAACAATAGCTTGCCGGATAAAGAAGTCTTGGTTATAGGCTTTTGTTCTGCATTACTTTGAATATTTCTTGTCATTCCCTTCTGGCCTCAAGAGTTTCTGTTGAAAGGTCAGAAGTCATCCTTATGGGGGCTCCTTTGTAGGTGATTGACTGCTTTTCTCTTGCAGCTTTTAGTATTCTTTATCTCTTAGCTTTTGTATTTTAATTATGATGTGTCTTGGTGTAGGTCTCTTTGGGTTTCTCTTTAATAGGATTCTCTGTGCTTCTTGAACTGTGTGACTTTTTCCTGCATAAATTTAGAAAAGTTTTCAGCTATGATTTCTTCAATCAGGTTCTCTATAACTTGTTCTTTCTCTTCTCCTTCAGGAATTTCTATTATGTGGATGTTGTTTCTCTTTATGTTGTCACAGAGCTCTGTTAGAGTTTCTTCAGACTTTTTGATCCTCTTTTCTTTTTGCTGTTCTGCTTCAGTGCTTTCACTTATCTTGTCCTCTAAATCGCTGATTCAGTCTTCTGCTTCATCCAACCTTCTTTTAATTTCTTCTAGCGTAGTCTTCATTTCTGATATTGTGTTTGTCATTTCTGTCTGATTCCTTTTTATGATTTCAATGTTCTTTTTGATACCTCCTATCTCTTTCTTTAGATGTTCATTTTGTCCATCCATTGTTGCTCTAAGATCTTTGAGCATCCTAACAATCATTCTAAATTCTGCATCCAGTATCTTGGTTATTTCCATCTCACTCTGTTCTTTCTCTGGGGATTTTTCTTGTTGATTTATTTAAATTGCATTTCTCTGTCTTCCCATTTTGTCTCTGTATAGACTGCTCCTTTAGATGTGTTGTTTGGGTAGCTAGCTAAGTACAGGGTTGATGTTGTCTGCCTCCAGCTTTCACTTGTGTTGTTTCTAGATCTTCTTGGGTTGGCTTCAGCTGTTGTTTTTAATCCACTGTGGGCTACTTGTCTGCTGTTACTGCTCTTTTTGCTGTTTGTGACAGTGTTTCCTATGACTTAGTTGGGTCAGGTGTGAGGAGCCTTTCCTTCAGATACCACTCTAACTAGGGTTGTTAGGTCCTGAGCTGATGCTCTCTGTATCTGGCCACTGGATGTACAAGCCCTGGACCTCCCTGGCTTGAACCTGGTGCAGACCAGTGGGGGGCACTTCTTATAACTATCCTGTAGCAACCTTCTTGGAGCTATAGGCCATACATTATTTGTGTCTGCCTCTGCTGGGCCCTGAGGCTATTGTAAATATCAGCTGCACTCCTAGGCTGGCTTTTATCTACTCTTTGCCAGTGTGTGTGACCTCTCTGTTCCCAAGGTGTGGTTTTTCTGCCGGCCAATGCTGCCTCTGCCTCTTCGGGCACTGGCACTGCTGACACGCTGGCTTGCAGGCCACAGCTCAGGCTGCTCCAAGGGCCTGGGGGAATCCTCGCCTTACTGGGCTCTGCCCCCTGCTGGTATGTGGGCTGCCTCTTCGGGCTCTGCCCCCCATTGGCACAGGCTGCCTTTCCTTGCTCCACCCCTGCAAGCAGGGGAGGCCTGTCTGGACTTTGCCCCTTCTACTGCCGTGTGGACTGCCTCGCTGGCCTCCACCTCCCTCCACCGTGCATGCCAAGCGCTGCTGCCGCCCCCACAGCTGGGCCCTTCCTCTCTTTGGAAGGTATTCAGCAGATTGGGGGGACCATGTAGCCCAGAACTTAGCACTCAAAGCATGCCCCTGATGTGCCCCCTGCTTCTAAGCATCTCTCTGAAATTACTGAAGCAGAAAAGCCTCTGGTGGGTGGGATAATTGCTTCTTTTTGCTGGCTTGGTTCTCCCAGGATAAAGGTCACTTTAGGTTTGGGGAGTGACCCAGCACAGAGGTCAGGGTGGCTGTCTCCCTCACTTCCCTCGAGACCACACTCTCCACTTGGTACTCCAGTCCTCTTGGTGGTCCCTGCTCCCAGAACCCTGGGTAAGTGGCTGTGAACAAGGATTTCTGCACAGTTCCTTTAAGATAGAGCCTGGGTCTCAGAGTTCTGTCTCCCTCTTGCAAACAGTAACCCAGCTGTTCTTTGAGCTAAATACTGTCCGTACGCCTCCTCCAGTCTCTGAGGCTCTAAGCTGGAGTTTCAGTCCTGAGGCTGAGGACCCACAACTGTCTTGGCAACCCATCCCATCATGAGAAACCCTCTGGGCTGCCTCTCACCCCTGGGAGCAGGGCAGCCCTTTCCACTTCTCTGCCCTTCCTACCAGCTCAGTGTGGTTCCTTCAGTGATGCTTGGTTATAGATTCCTCTTAGTTTAGTCCAAAGTTGGTTTTTCAAGATGATTGTTCTTAAGTTGTAATACACTTTGGTTTAGGGAGGTGGGAGTTGTAATGTCTGCCTACTCTGTCACCATTTCCCCCGCATTGTACACTAACTTTTTGTATTGGTATTTGGCAAAATCTTACTACTGCAACAACTGTTCTCTAAAATTCTCTGACGTTAATCACAGAGCCGGCAGCCCACACACCTCCTGCTGCCTCTGGAACAGTCGTTTTAAGCTGGGAAGATCGTAAATAGGACTCCCAGCCACTGCTTGCTGCCTCATTATTTTGTTCTAGTTTCTTCTTGCATTATACCTATCTGGCTTCCTATACACGGTCAAGCATTACTGTAATAAATGTACAGTTTCTCTTTCTGAATACAATATCCAGTTTCTTGTAAATAGGTCAGGTATATGTATGTATTTACTTTTTAATATTTTATTTTTAGATAGCTCTTAAATCTGCCACCCAACACTATCTCTCACAATGTGACAAGGCTTGAAAACCTTGGGCAGCACAAAAGATACACTAGTGAAATTCATCTGTTTGTAGTTATGAGACCCTATTTCTTTTTCTGTGGCTTGGGTTTTTTGCCTAGGAAAATGGTGGAAGAGACCAGGTTTATATTTTGCATACTGATTCTTTTTATGTAGTTGTATTTTTTGAAGGAAATGAACACATATAACTATTTTAGTCCCTGAGACCCTACAATAATCAGGTGGTAGACATGACAGGATCTAGTCATTAGCTCCTTGAAGGTAGTTTTTTTAAAACTGGAATTTCTAGTTGTTTTTTTTTTCTAATATATAAAAATGTGATTAATTTTTGTCTGTTGATTTTATTCCTTTGACCTCGCTACACTTAGTTTTAATAGCATAGTTGTACATTCCTTGAGATTTTATGTGTCATAAACACGAACATCCTCTGCAAATAGAGGTTTTTTATTAAAGCTTTCTTATATTGCCTAAGACTTGAGTATGACTGAATAAAAGCAGATACAAACAGGGTGGGCATCCACGCCTGCTCCTGATCCTGGAGTGAAAGCATTGAGGTCTGGACTGCTGAGAGTGGTGTTGTCTGTAGGCTTTTGTTTTGTAGATACCCTTTATCAGGCTAAGGAAGTCCTCTTCTGTTCATAGATTGTGAGAGTTTTTGTTCTTTTTTTAATCATAAAATCATGTTAAATTTTTCTAATGCTTTTTCTGAATCAATTGGTACTACCACATGTGTATTTTTTCAATTCAGTTATTACAATGGCTTACACTAATTGATTTTAAAATTTCGAACCAGCCTTGCCTTTCTGAGATAACTCCACTTGTGATGTTTTTCCTTTTACATATTGTTGGATTTTATTTGCTATTTTTCTTGAGGATTTTTGCATTTATGTCTTGAGGCAGAATGGCCTATAGTTTTTTTTTTTGTTTTTTTTTGTATATTTTCATCTAGTTTTGGTAATGCTGCTTCAAAATAGAAATTATTTTCTGCAAGAGATAGTATAGAATTGTTGCCATTCACTTTTATTTTTTTATTTTTTATTTTTTTTACAGGGACAGAGAGAGAGAGAGAGAGAGAGAGAGAGAGAGAGAGAAGAGAGAGAGAGAGAAGAGAGAGAGAGAGGGATAGATAGGGACAGACAGACAGGAGCAGAGAGAAATGAGAAGCATCAATCATTAGTTTTTTGTTGCCGGTGTGACAGCATAGTTGTTCATTGATTGCTTTCTCACATGTGTCTTGACCGCAGGCCTTCAGCAGACCGAGCCACCCCTTGCTGGAGCCAGCAACCTTGGGTCCAAGCTGGCGAGCTTTTTGCTCAAGCCAGATGGGCCCGTGCTCAAGCTGGCAAGCTCAGGGTCTCGAACCTGGGTCTTCTGCATCCCAGTCCGATACTCTATCCACTGTGCCACCGCCTGGTCAGGTTCACCTTTATTTTTAAAAAGCTATTTTCACTGGGTAAAAAATTTTAGGCTGCCCCTCTTCCCATGTACTTTAAAGATGTTTCCCTACTGTTTAATAGCTGGCATGTTTCCCCACAAGAAATCTATTGTTACTCTTATCTTCTTTAATCTGCATGCTTTTCTGATTTCTCTTTAAGACTGGTTTTGAAAATTTCATTATGTTGTGCCTTATTGTAATTTTCTTCACATTTCATATGTTTGGGATTTGTTGAGGTTTTTGATTTGGGAAGTTATAATTTCCATCAAATTTTGAAAAAAATTTGACCGTTATTTCTTAAAGTATTTTCTGTCTCCTTATGCCCTTTTGGGGCAATAATTATTGATACATTCAGCCCCTTGAACTTGTCCCGCAGTTCATGGATGCTCTATTCATTTTTTTCTAGTGTTTTTCTCTTGATATTATATTTTAGATAGTTTATACTGCTATGTCTTCAAGTTCACTAACCTTTGTTCCACACTGTCATTTCATCCAGGGTGTTTTCTTCTAGGACATCTCTAAAAATCTAAGGTGGGTCATCTTTATGTCTTTTGTTTCTCCACTTAACATGTTTAATTTTCCCTCTAATTTACTGAACATATGGAATGCAGTTACAATACAGTTACAATAGTAAAATAGTACAATAATACTGTTTTACTGTCCTTATCTACTGCTTATCATCTGTATAATTTCTGGGTCAGCTTTGAGTAATCGATTTTCTTCTCATTATAAATTGTATTTTATTGTTTCTTTATCTGCCTGGCAATTTTTGATTAGCTGCCAGATATTGTGTATTATACCTTAATGGGTGCTGTGTATTTTTATTTCTTTATATATTCTGCAAGATTTATCTGGCAATATTCTGAGGTGCAGTTAAGGTACTTAGAAATGTTTTGATCTTCTTGTGTCTTACCTTTAAGCTTTGTTAGAGCATTTGGTCAAGGGTTACAGTGTTCCTAATACATTACCTAAGATATTTGAAGAATGCTCCAAGAATTATGAGGTTTTCTATTCTGGAGATAGAAGAAACAAAAACAGCAGTGCTAGGACTCCCACAGGTTGGGTGTCTTCAACAATAGAAATTTATTTTCTTGCAGTTTTGAAGGCTGGAAGTTCTGGATCAAAGTGTTAGCAGGTTTGGTTTCTCCTGAGGTCTAGTCCTTGGTTTGCCAGTATCTACCTTCTTTCTGTGTTCCCACATGACCTATCTCTGTGTGAAGACATATCTCTGTCTCTCTTGTGTCCTAATCTTCCCTTCTTATAAGGACCCCAGTCAGACTGGATTAGGGCCAGCAACTAATGATCTTATTTTAACTTAACCCCCTCTTTGAAGCCCATATCACTACAGTTACATTCTGAGGTACTGGGGCTTAAGGCTTCCACATGCACTTTGGGGAGACACAATTTAGTTCATAACAAGTAGAGTGTTAATCATTGTGATTCAGTATGATGGGTACATAGGAGTTTATTATATATTTTTTTCTAATTTTGTATTTTGTTTGAAACTTTTCATAATGAAGAAGTTAAAAAATAAAAGAGGAACCTAGCTAACCTGGGAAAATATTCTGCCCAAATATTTCTTTGTGTAATTCTTCATGAAAACATTGCTTTCCCAAGTATTGTTCTCTTGTAATATGTTCAACACACACACAAATTGTGACATTAAGTGCTATAAGTTCCTTAAAGCACAACCGCTCTGTCCTGTCAAGGGCCATAACTCAGTTACAATGAGACTGACTTTGACAGCAATAATAAAAATGATAATTAACATTTGTATAGAGTTGCTTTTTCTTAGGGAGAGATATTAGTAGAGTTGTTTTTTTTCTTTTAGGGAGAAAGATGAGAAGCATCAGCTAATTGTTGTGGTATATTAGTTGTTCATTGATTGCTTTATCATATGTGCCTTGACCAGGGAGCTACAGCAGTCCTAGTGACCCCTTGCTCAAGCTAGCAACCTTGGGCTCAAACCAGCGACTACAAGGTCATGTTTATGATCCCACAATTAAGCCGGTGACCTCAGGGTTTCAAACTTGAGTCCTCAGCATCCCAGGCTGACACTCTATGCACTATGCCACTGTGCCACCACCTGGTCAGGCTTTATAGAACTTTGAAAATGAATTGGTCATCTTTCACATTTGAGCCCCTGGGAAGCAAGCAGTGTGAGTGATGATACTACCTCCAAGGTAGTGGTGAGCAAAGGAGCACCTGGGCCAGTGACTTGCCCCAGTCACCCAGGCTGCTGTCTGTGCAGCCAGGTGGAGCTCCAAGTCTTCTAATCCCAGCCGCCATAACTTCTCGAGGATGCATTTCCTTCATAATGGATCAAGAACTTATAACTCCCACATAATTTTGCTCTCTCTCTATTGCAAGAAACTGTGGATGAATAATGACACCTCTGGAAAGCACCCTTTGAAAATTGCTACCAGTTTTTATTAAATGTTACTGCTTTCAAATTGATACTTTCATTTATCAATTCCAAAACCCACTTTCTTTCATGTTTAGCTCACTGTGTTTCATTTTTAAAGTGCTGAGCCTTAAGTTGTTTTTATCTTTTTAGAAGGATTGAATTTATGAAATGGTACAGTAAGACAATTTTATGCTGTGTAGTATATTTTGCTTTTTAATGCAATAGGCATTTTTAAGTAACACCTTTTTTGGGAGTACTGCTTTCTCAGGTCTATTAATTATTCTGATATACACTGAAACATTTTTCATTTCAAAGAATGGCTGGGTTATAAATTAAGAAAATTTTATCTGTGAACTTTTTACCTTTAAATCTTTCCTTTAATATATCCTTTTATCATTTTAGTACAAGACATCATTTATATATACTGCAAGAATTCAGAATGACATATTCCCCCATATGGACCAGAATACCAAGTTCTACTTGCACCATGTGCAATAAGTGAGCTATTAGAAAATCAAAAAAAAAAAAGATGGTTTATCTCCTACCTGTGGGTTCACTATCTCACTGCCTATTCCCCATCTTGGGAAAGAGAGAATGACCTTGACCTTGGTTCCTGGAGGCTGAGCCTCCTTTTTCCCTACTGCCCCGTTTCTCACTCTCAGCTCTCCAGTTACAGTGAACAGTCTGAGGGCATTTAGATCATTGAGATGGATTTCCCTGGCTTTTCCCAGAGACAAGAGGACTTGTAGGTTATATAAGGAAGAAGTGGACAGACCCAAGAGATAGAAAATCATCTTCAGAGAATGGGGGTTGGGAATGACGAAGGCTGGCAGTTTCCTTGAGAGGCAGCACCACACTCGACTTGCATGCATCTGTCTCATCAGGGTGCTTGGGCAGTGACTGCGGCAATGATGCCAAGCACTGAGGCCTTGAGGGCAGCAGTAAGGAACTTTATGGTTAAGCCTGATATTGAGGAGAGAGCCATGGAAAGTATACTGTTAGTGGAGCTTGAGGAATAGTGACAAACCAGGCAGGACATAGTGGTGGTGGGCAGCAAAGGGAATGACAGCAATAATGACAACCACCATAGACTATCAGTCTCTGTTCTGTGTATAGCATTTCATTTACTCATTTATTGTCTATTTCCCTCCCCTAAAAAGCTTCTTATTAAGTACACATTAAATGTATAATGAATGATTCAGTGGTTTTTTTTTTTCTTTCTGGGAGCTGTTATTGAAAGCTCCTGGATTCTTATAGGGCTCCAGAGCATGTCTAGCTCCAATTTGTAACGCCCCCCCCCCCCCCCCGCCACGTGGCTCCTGCTGGTGTCTCAGTCCTTGGCAACACCCTCTCTCTTGCTGCAGCAGCGCAGCACCTTTGGGTGGTTCCAGAATTCTTTCCACTGCAATCCTTCAGAACAAACCTTGTGCCAGCAAACTTGTTCATACCTTCTAGATCTTTGTATTCTTTATAATGCTTTTGGCTGTATTTTGATTTTCTATAGCTATTTAACAACAACTGGCCTCATTCCCCCAAAATCAGTGTTTTAAAATAATTGATTACACTGGGGAACAATTTCTTTTTCATTTTCTGTTGCATGAGGTTTTAGAACTTTTTCTATATATTTCTGCATCACTGATTCCAAATATGAAATAAACTTTTTGGTGCATGCTCTAGTTTTTATGCAATTTTAATTTCCTTTTGTTACAGCTAATGGCATGCATTTGTTTTAAAATTGGAGTTAAAGGGCAATGACTCTTGGATTGAACATAACCACAAGGCAATTATGTTTTACAAACATCACTTTTACATAATTGTAGTTGTTTCTAAATCTAAAAAGTTATTATCTGATAAAAACACCCTCTTACTTTGTTTTAAGATTGAATCATGGCTTCTTTGAGTAAGCATAAATATAAGAATAGTCCTGACACCTTCTATTATATATGTGGCTCCTACACATTTCAACGTCAAAGGCACAATATTTCATCATTTGTGACACGTGTATATATCGCCTATTTTCAAGTTCCCCTTGGCGATCAAGATAAGAATTGGCTCCTCATATTGTGTGTCATAATTGTAAGGAAATGCTTTGTGACTGGACAAAAGGAAAACACAAAGAAATGCCTTTTGGTATTCCCATGGTTTGGTGTGAACCTAAGAACCACAGCTGTGACTGTTATTTCTGTCTGATCCATACAAAGGGCATCAGCAAAAACAAAACAAAACGGCATCTGATCCCATATCCTAATATTCCTTCAGCAATATAACTTATCCCACACTCTGAGACACTCTTGATTCCAGTTTTCAATGGTTTTATTTCTTCTAAGGACGAAGAAAGTGAACATGGTTATCACATGTATTTTGATAAGATACATGAGGAAATGGTTGTAGAATCTGAAGGGTCTTCCTCTGATGCCAAGCAGTCATTAACCCCTCAGCAGTTTAGCCAGCCCAACTTGAATGAGTTAGTAAGAGATTTGGGCCTATCAAAGAAAGCAGCTGAGTTATTAGTCTCCAGGCTTCAAGAAAAGAATGTACTTCACTGGTCAGCTAAAGTATCCCATTTCAGGAAGTGTGAACAAATTTTTGTGGACTTTTTTTCAGAAGACAAACACTTTGTTTACTGTCTTGATATCAGTATTCTTCTCGGCCCACTAGGTATTACCACTTACAGTCCAACAGAATGACAGCTATTTCTTGACAGCTCTAAACGGAGTCTGAAATGTGTTCTCCTAAACAACAGTAATGTTTATGCAGTGGTTCCAATTGATTATTCAACTCATCGGCGAGAAGATTATAATGACATAAAAATTGTCCTCGACTCTCTGAAGTATGAGGACCATAACTGGATCACTTGTGTGGATCTTAAAATGGCAAATTTTCTGCTAGGAAAACAGAGAGGTTTCACGAAGTATCCTTGCTTTCTGTGTTTGTGGAATAGCCAAGCTCGGGAGAAAAACTGGACACAGAAGGAGTAGCCAAAACGTGAAGCTTTGGAAGTAGGGATGCAAAATATTGTGAATGAACCTGTAGTTAATTGAGACAGGATCATTTCCCCCCAACTTCACATCAAACTTTGCTTAATGTGGCAGTTTTTTCAGGCTTTGAATAGAGAAGGTGAATGCTTTCAACATATTATTTCTGCATTTCCTGTCTTGTTTTTCGAGAAGATAAAAATAGGTGTATTCGATGGACCTCAAATTCAAACCCTCATATGTGACAAAAGATTGCTAGTAAGATGAGTAAGGAGGAGAAAGCAGCATGGCAGTCTTTTGTGGCAGTTACAAAGAACTTCCTTGGCAACACAAAAGCAGAAAACTATGAACTCTGGTTCAAAGGATGCTGTTGGCTTTCTGTGACATTGGATGTAACATGAGTGTTAAGATTCACTTCCGAACAGTCACCTCTATAAGTTTCCCAAAAATCCTGGAGCTGTTAGTGATGAGCAGACTACTGCTGGAGCATCAAACGAGATTGTCCTCAACAAGTACACAAACACAAGAGCTACAAACGCAAATTTTTGGTTTGGGCAAGGCACTTTTACATCCACACAAATGATCCAGTTATGCTCCTCATACTTCAGAAAGTCTAGCAAATTTTATGTCATTATAATCTTCTTGCAGATGAGTTGAATAACCAATTGGAACCACTGCATAAACAGTACTGTTGTTTAGGAGAACACATTTCAGACTCCGTTTACAGCTGTCAAGAAATAGCCGCCATTCTGTTGGACTATAAGTGCTAACACCAAGCTGAGAAGACTACTGATATCATGACAGAATAAAATTTTAGTAAGTTTTGCACAAATTTTGTGATTATAATAAGTGTTTTAATATGTTCTATTTTGAAATTGTAGACAAATTTTGATGCAATTATATCTTTTAGTATATTAGTGTATTTACTGCATTATATAAATTATATTTGCACAAGCATGATGTCCTAGAAGACATTCTACTTCATTATGTTAAATTAAATGCTGAAAATTTTACAATAAGATAAAAACCGAAAATCTTGAATTGCAAAATAACTTTAGCTTACAGAGAAAAACTAATGTCAGATTTGAGATCAGGACACTCGAATTAGGTAAGAACAAGTGTTTTTGTGGATACAACAAAAGTTTTGTTTCCCAGTGTTATTGTCTCTCCTGGTTCTATTAATTGGTGGGGATTAGCTGGGTAGTTCTTGCTGAGGGTCCCTTATGCAAGATGGCAGCTTGATCTACTGTCCTCTTAATGCATGATGATGGCAGTATTAAGAACCTAACACAGGAAAAATAAAATAATTATCATAACAGGTTGAAAAACATTGATGTAATGTACTTAACAATGGCAAGGCACTTTTACATGTAGTTCAAAGTCCTTTCCATATTTGTTATCTCACGCAGCAATACATTAACTATATTATGAGTCTTAATTAGACAACCAGGTAAGTGTAGATGGTGGATAGATGAAGAAATCATTTACACAAAGGGATATTAGGACACAGCCTTGAAGAAAGAACACTATTTCTGTGAATAGGACAGACAGGAAAAAGGACTCTCTACCCTGAAGACAAAGATTCCAGAATATGAAAGTGAATGGTCAAGAGAAAGTGGTCCAGGAACTAGAGTAAGGGATGCCTGGGAGATTTTTTGAGGAAGATAGTTTATAAACTAGAAGTGAACTATGAGACTTACTAACTGGAGAGAAAAGTAGATTCATTTCTTCAAAATTAGGAAGTCCTGGCTAAAGCATAAACATGCCTTTGATCACATTACTAAGTTAGCAAATTTGCTTTTTATTCAAAATGGCGCCACCTATGCTCTATCTAAAAAAAAACAACAAAAAAGTTGGTTTTACTCATTCATCAGGAACAAGTTCCTGAACAAAGTAGCAGTCACTTCTTGTTGGTGACCTAGGGTTAAATACTCAGTTCAGCACAGGAGCTGAAAATCATGAGGTGTCCAATAACTTTTGAAAATTCCTAAGGTAAGTATCACAGTGGAGATCAACATACCATCTCTTACAGGACTAACCAAGCGTTTCTGTAATTGAATATCAGATAAAGTACCTGTGTTTAGGTGACTTTCTCTACAAAATACTATGTTGGACTATCACAGCTCAGGGAAATATTCTCATTGTAATAAGTGAACAATGGATTCACATTTCCACTTGGAAAAGCTTAGAGTGTGAAAAACTTATGTGGCTATTTCTCATTCATATTCTCTCTCTCATCTCCTCTGACCCCTGTCTGCTCCCTGCTGTGAAGCAGAAATGGGTGAATGTGTGGAAGTTCAGCATGTAGGAGATTGTTTGTCTCATGGTTGCAGACCTGCCAGGGCCCCCAGCGATCCTTCCTCTCGGGGGAGCTTGGGCTGAATATACTCAAGAAAATGTTGGAAGTCTATTATCTTGTTGCCTCTTGATTTTGACAAGCAGCCAGCTTCCCTTCCTCTCTGCCCTGCTCCAGTTCCTCTTAGCTCTCCACCAAAGCATTCAAATGAGACTCTAACTACCAAAATGGTCACTAGAGACCCTGAAGCCACTTCCAAGGCTCTTAAAGCAGCTTCCCACCTGACAAGCATTTACAGGTTTTCATGGTGACAGGCTCTATGCTTGGTGGCAAGGGCACTGTGGTAAACAAGCCAGTCATAAACCATATCCCATCTGAAAAACAAAAGTTTAATCCTGTGCCACCAGTTTTTGCGCCACATGGCATACATAAAAAAGTGACATATGTTATCACATACCTGGAGTTGTGCTATGTGTTAGCTCTCCGTGGACTGCTATTCATACCGGCTTACCTGCAAAATAGGAATTCATGAATCCTGGAAACATATAGAGAAACCATGTCAAAAATACTCATCAAGCCTAATTCCAAATTATATAAATTTGTAAATAATTGTGTTAAAATCATTCAAATTCGTCATCACTCTAAAAAGTTTACAACCACTTATATCTTGTGGCATATCCATTATCTACTTACAGAAACTCTGGTTTAATTTTTACACTATACTCAGGAACCCCACCCACAGTGCTATGAATTTTAAGGAAGGACACAGAAAGAGAATTCGTTCCACCCTCAGTCTCCAGGCTGGGCATTGTCCTGAAGTCCCCTGTTGACCATCTCTATGATGGGCTTTGGTGTTTGTCTTTATTTTGGGGTGTTTACTTTTAGTTCTTTTAATACTATAATGGTAATGCCAATGAGGCCATCTCAGACATCTCCAGCCCTCCTTACCTTTGCCTTGCCCCCCATCAGCGTGTCAACCCTCAACCTATCTCTGCTACCTTGAAACTCCTAACCTCACTGTATGTGTTGTGAGTATTGATGACCATTGTGGTGGGCACACATATGCTGGTGGGGGATTGAGTGTGGGAAAGTTAATGTCTGGGTGAGTGGGAAGGAATGAGGAGTTATCAGAATCTTTTATCTCTTACTTTCTTCCATGACAGTAAAGGCATTAGATAATGCTACTGTTGCAAGCTTAGAGTACTTCACAGTCTCATTTCTCTTTTCTTGTAGTGCTTGCTTTTCAAACTGAGAAAATGGTTCAGAATTTCTGTTTAGTCATTCATGACCATTTCTATGGATGCTGCAGGCTGAGCAATAAATACCTTTCAGCTTTTCCCTTTGTCAGCTTTCCCTGTGTCCTCTGGCTTTCAGCACATCTACAACTGCTTCTGGTTCAAGTGACTGGACAGAGATTTTCTTGGCACCCTGGATCCCCTTCAGAGCTTGTGCTTATTTTAAAATCACACACCCACTGCTGCTGTAGTTGTCTATTATCCTCTCTTATCTGGATTGTTGCAATAGTTTTATTTTCAGATATCTATAGTTTTGGGTGATTTTTATCCCTTTGCCTCGACCTTTCTTCCCTTTCTCAATATCCCTAACACAACAATCATTTGGAAAATCATCCAAAATTCACATCTTCTCTAAATACCTTCTTCAACCTACTCTCCAGCCCCACGCAGGCATCCTCACTTCTTCTACCTGGACAGAATGCTATTTCCTCCTTCTACCTTCAGCACTTGCAACAGAGTTCTCTTTGGACACGGAACACTGTGGTTACCTGTTCTTTTGGTAGGCAACAGAGACCCCAGGTTATGGGTGGTTTCTAGACCCAGATTGCTAAGATTTAAATGAAATCTTCATCATCCACTGTGACTTTAGGCTATTACTTAATCTCTTTCTCAGTGTGTTCATCTATTAAAATAGAAGAGTAATGGTAGCTATACAGAGAGGAGGGTTCAGCACACAGTCAACACTCAATTCATGCCAGCAGCAATGCTGACACTGCTACTATCTGTGATTGTGAGTGCACTGTGGGCACAGAGGTTTTCCCTCTCGGTGTCTGTCCTCAAGGAAACCAATCAATACTCTTTTTTCTCTTTCCTCTCCCCACCTCCTTCTTCTTCCTCCCTCCCTCTTTATTTCTAGCACAAACTATTATTGAATAGTTGTTCTGGATCAGGCACCATGTTCAAGGCTACTCATATATATATTTCATTACAGTGCCAAAAGTATGGTAATAGAGGTAGAAACAACGCTTGGTTGTTTGGGAATTGCCTTTGTGGATGAGGTACTGCATGAGCCAAGGAAGGCTCGAAGGACAACTAGAATATGACCGAAGTAATTTAGAAAGTAACAATGATATTATTTTGTAATAATAGTTTAAAGGAAAAATTTATGATGAGGCAATAAAAATATAGGCAAGTAAAATTTTATTTTTAGTATCTTGGGTCTCTAAAGAAATCAGATATGACTGTAACTTAAGACCCAGTGATTCTGAGTGTGTGTTGGAATTTATCTTCTATTCTAGTGAAGACTAACTTTAGACAAACTTTTCAGCACTCAAAGGATAAGATAGACCTTCTGGTTCTCTGTCATCTTGCTTTTTCTTAATTGTACCCATTCTGACTCCCCTACCTAGCTCTCAGTGTAATTTATCCAGGTAGTTTTGTGATCTTTAGAAAATATATTCGAAGTAGTCCATCTTCCTATTTATTAAAAACTTTCACGATCCTTACCTGTATTTCTCTCATCTTTAATGAGCGGAAATAATTTTTTAAGAAGACTCTACTGTAGACTCTTCCTTATAACTCAGTATATTTTGTGTGTGTGATTAAAAACAAAACGTAGCTGCAGTAGTGTTTTTTTCTCATGTATAAGCAATTTGATCTTGGGAAAATTAATTAAATTTTCTGAACCTTGATTTTCTCATTTGAAAATTAAGGCTAATCATACTTACCTCACGGAATCTGCTTTTTGGAGAAGTGCATCTACTCATAAAGTTCTTAACATAGTACCTGACTCGAAAGGCAAGCAGCTCCTTAAAGCTTGAATGCTCAGTGACTAGGGAGGACTTGCCACAATAGCTCAGCATAGTGTATTAGCTGTTCATGCTTCCTAGAATAAATGACTTAGTTTTATTAACTCCTTAGCTTCATCCCAGGGCCTTCTCTTTCCAGCTTCAGTAATGTTGTAAGAGAAATCTGGAGATAGACCTGGAGAGAAGGAGGTGTGTGAGTTCATAAAAGCCCAAAGGTTCTTTTAATAAAGGATGGGCCCTAATTTTGTTCTGCTGTCACCTCTGACTTACTTGTAAATTTTTGAAGAATAGGCACCATATCTTATTTGGATTCCTTATTACCTTTCACCTCATTTTGTGGTAGGACATATATTGGAGTCCATGTCCGCACATAATGTTGTAGAGAACCCGTAGTGATGGGAGTGTGCTGATGTGATACGTCACTCACACAGGAGTCACTTAAGCCTGTTAACTTCATAAATACCTGCCACATGACACATGGGAAAATCAGAACTGAAAGGCAGGCGAAGCAGTGCCATCCCAGGCAGGCTCCTGTTTCTTCCTTCCTTGCTTCTTGATTAGACTTTAGGAAGAGTGAAAATGAGGAGGAAACAAATGGAAAGCTGCCAGCAGAAAGGTTTTACTAGGGTCATTTCTATGGACACTAAAAGGAGCGACTGAGTAAAATGAAATATAGCTCCTAAAAGAATTGACATGTGGCTTTCCCTCACCCCAAGTCCCAGAATTATCTCACAATCTCAGACACGTGGCAAAGGCAGGAAGCTTTTACATGATCAAATCTCTGCTTTAAATAGCCAAAATATTTCAGTGTAGGATTATTCCAAGTTAACTGCTAGAATCACAAGTTCTTAGTAGTTTAAAGTAGGTTGCACAGTGTCCATGATGTTATATTGACTCAGTACATTTAGCAGGGTTACAAATGATGAAAATCTACAGGAGGTATTACCAAAGCTCATATTATTGCTGTAAAAACAGCATCTGTGCAGGCGATGCCAGTAATATCACCCTGTGTGGTCTGGTGGATACCTAAGGTGACCTGTATTAGCTGTGCTTTCAGGCCTTTAGAAATCAGTAAGATTTTATTTGGAAAGAGCAAAGGGTATGCTCAGTGCAATAACACAAGGAACAAACATATAAAAACAAATAATTGAAACTGATTTTCTCAAAATTAATCATTGCTGTGTGAGTTACCCACTCACACTGTGTCTGCTTTTCTACTGAGTCATAATGAATGGTTTCACTCCCATTTTTACCCCTTGATTCCTGGCTGTCACAGAAATAACATTATGTATCAAATGCTGACTCAGGGTATAGAGAGCTTCTAGAGAATGTAACACCAATCCTGCAAGGTATTGCCACTTACCTGGTGCTGAATCCTCAAAAGACCATCTCATGTTTCTATCAGGACAACTACTTGTAATGATGGGGACCGGGGAGTTCTCTGAGCGAGAGTTCATTGATGCTCTTCTTTTGCTGTAAAGTGAGTTCTTTGACCAGAAATAGTGCTGTGTAGAATACTATGTCAGTAGATAAGACATTTTGTAAGTCCATGAATGATAGTTTGGGGTGTCTTGCAGAGAAGACAAATCCATATTTGAGTAAATGTCTATTCCAGTAAGAACAAAATGCTGCCCCTTCCACAATGGAAACAGTCTAATTTAATCAACCTGCTACCATTAATAACCTTGAGCATGGGTACCATATTGGGGACTCAGTGCTGATCTCTGTTCCTGGAAGATTGGGTACTTAGCAGTGGCCATACCGAGGTAGGGCTTGGTGAGTAGATGTTTATGTAGCTAACTAAGATTAATCCCTGACACCATGAATACTTTTTTCACATATCTGTTGGGTAATAATGAGGTGGCTGGGAGAGAGGCCAACTGGTATCCATGAAATAATTCATCCTTTGGTTGTTAAAATATTTCTCTTCTGAGGTCACTCTCTGATGAGCATTCACATGTAACATATGTATCTTCAACTTTTATGTTCATTCTGAGAGGTCTATCCACATACCCATTAGCCAATTTTTCTTGTCACCAATTTCTAATCATGTTTCTTCTAACTCCTTGACCTTCCAGCTAAACCATTGGCCATGGCACACAGATTGCTGTATATTTGCAAATCTTGCCATTTCTTCTTCCAAGCCAAATGAACATTGAGGTGCACTGCTTAAAGTTCTGCTTTCTGGGAGGAATTCCTCTTCCCACTGTTCTTCAGGTGTGTCCCTGAAAGGGGCATTAGTGTTGTAGATGTCTACTTTCGAGTGGTGCCTGCATATTGTGCAGAACCACCTGTAAAACAGGCTTGGGTCTTCCCTTCCTCTGTCAACTGATCATAAAGAACTCCATATGAGGCCATAGGTGCAGGCTGGGAGAGAGAAGGCAGTGCAGTAGGAGTGGAGACCATTGACATTTGAGTCATTTCTTCATGTAACTTTATTATGTCTTTAGGGTCTTCCAGGGCCCAATATGTCTTCTAATTTTTAAAGAATCTGTTGTATCCTATATAAATGTTTTTGCTGTATGCCCTATTTTCTAATTTTCTTGAATTGATTTTCTAGTATTTCTTTATTATTTTCTATATTAATCTTTCTATTTTGGGGTAATTGTGGATTTATGTTTAGTGTAAGAAATACTACAGAAATATCCCATGTACCCTTTACCTACTCTTTTTTCAATGATAATATTTTGTAGAACAGTAGTAAATATAACCAAGATATTGATACAATAATCATAGAGGACATTATTTCACTGTAACCATACTTTATCTAGGCCTTTTATAAACATACCCACTTTCCTTTCTCATCCTCTCCATAAGCTCTGGTAACCACTAATCTGTTCTCCATTTGTAAAATATTGTCAGTTCAAGATAGTTATAAATAAGATCTTACTGTATGTTACTTTTTGGAATTGAATTTGTGTGTGTGTGTGTGTGTGTGTGTGTGTGACAGAGACAGAGAGAGAGAGACAGATAAGGACAGATAGACAGGAAGAGAGAGAGATGCGAAGCATCAAGTCTTTGTTGCGCAACTTTAGTTGTTCATTGATTGCTTTCTCATATGTGCCTTGACCGGGGGGCTAGAGCAGAGCAAGTGACCCCTTGCTCAAGACAGTAACCTTGGGCTTAAGCCAAGGACCTTTGGGCTCAAGCCAGCAACTGTGGGGTCATGTCTATGATCCTACACTCAAGCCAGTGACCTCGCATTCAAGCTGGTGAGCTCATGCTCAGACCAGGACCTCAGGGTTTCAAACCTAGGTCTTCCATGTCCCAGTCTGAGACATTATCCACTGCACCACTGCCTGATCATTATTTTCTCCATATTCATGGAAGTTTGTATATGCATAAATGATCTATTCCATGTCTTAGTTGAGTAGTATTCCATAACATATTTGTTGACCCATTTAACTATTGAAGGATAGCTGCATTGTTTCTAGTTTCTGTCTTTGAAGAATAAAGTTGCTGTGGTACAAAATAACATTGAAAGTAAATTGTAATTAAAAAAAAAGAATAAAGCCACTATGAAAATTTGTGTACAGATTATGTGTGAACATAGCTCTTTCATATTTCTGGGATAAATGTACCAAGTGCAATTTCTGGATTGTATGGTAGTTGCATATTTAGTTTTATGAGAAACTGTTTTCCAGAATAATGTAACATTTTACTTTTCCACAAGCACTGTATGAATGAACGATCTAGTTTTCTGCACCCTCATTAGCATTTGCTATTGTCACTATTTTCATTTTATCTATTTTGATTAGGTATATAGATATCTCATTGTGATTTTAGTTTGCATTTACCTGGTATTGAATGGTGCTGAGTAACTTTCCATGTGCTATTTACCATCTGTATGTCCTCTTTGGTGAAATGTCACTTCATAGCTTTGCCCATATTCTCATTGAATTGTTTCTTTTTTACTGCTGCGTTTTGACCAGTATGTATTTTGAACTTTTTATTTCAGCCTTCTCTATTTCCAAGAGATCCTTTTTAGCTGAATCCCAATAATAAACAAAAATATACTGACCTAGTTTTTTCATGAATACACTGACTTATTTATCATTTGAGATTATTAATCATACAGAATTTTTAAAGAAAGTTTGTCATCTGCACTGTGTCTTTATTCTGAGTACTCCATTCTTTCATTTGTTTATATTATTCAATCGTTTTTCTATTGAGGCTTTTCTCAGACGTCCAGTCATTTGTGTTTCAGATCTGCCCCTGATGTTGAGGGCTAAGCATAAGACTACAAATAGAAGCCTGTATACCATATCTTTAAATATTTAGAAATTTGTAACTCAAAGTAGCAAATTGTTCAATCTTTCTACCTTGACACATATATTTTCAAAACAATGACAATAATAATAAAGAGTATGTAAAGATGGTTTTGATATGATTCAAAGGCATCAAAACATCAAAGACCATTGAATTTAATTGTTATCACTCATTTCTGAGTGTTCTATAATCAATAGACATCTGGACAAGTAATAAAATAAGGACATAAATGATGAATTATTATATATTCCCTAAATTATTTTTTGGCTTCATTCCAGTAAACACACTAATTACATTTTTATAAGGAGAATTTTATGTAATTTATGTTAATATTAACAATCTAAAGAATTAAAATCACAATTGTATTTAAAATGTATGATGCAATTTGAACATATTTTCATCAGAAAATGTTAAAGTGAAGGTTAAAAAAGCCAGAAAATGTACATTGTCAGGAATTTATTTTTATTCAAAATATTAAGAATTCCAATATATGGTTAAGTTCACTGAATTGGCTCTATGATAAGTTCAGGATGAGAGGTATCATGTGTTCTTTAATTTTAGTGCATTTTGTTTTTAATGTTTATGATAGATAGTGATATCTATCTATCCAGGCAAGGGGCCTCCTCTGTCTGGGCCATAGAGTGGTTCTGCTTTGGTTTTTCCATTCATACTTTATCAGGGCACTAAAAAGTAGTTTTCTGCATGCACCGGTAGGGCTTGTCAACCCATTGGTTTCTGTCTGCAGTGAACAGGCATAACCCTGTCCTTTTGTTGGATTCCCGGTTGTCAGTACGTTGACACCTTCTCCCTGTGTAGATCATTTTCTCCAGAGGAGATTTTCCTAATCCCTCTGGCTGTTAGAGCTCTCCAAAATAGAGTAAGTGAAAGAGCCAGAGTGGGGTAGAGACAAAGCTTGGGGGTGGAGGTGGGGATGCTCCTTTCATTCAGACTCCCACATAATCCCTCTGAGTTTCGCCACATTTTATATGCCCATCCTCCACTACATCTGGTTCTATTTCTTGAGAGCAAAATCTGATGTGTGAAGGAGGAGACCTGGAGTTTCAATAACTTCATATACAGGCTTTCAACCAACCCACCACCAGTTAGGACCAAAGTCTCCCCACCCCCCATCCCTTTTTGGTAAGGGTGTGGGTAGAGGAATTGGCCTGCTTCTTGGTATTCTGCTCTGCTGGACTGGTTTCCTGTGCTGTGCGAATTTGGTCATTACTCCTCTATTCACTTAGCCTTACTGCCATCTCCAGTTTACCATTGCTTCTCTCCCATTCCTTTCTTTTGTGAATCAGTCCCATTTAAATGGTTTTGTTCTGCAAGTCTGGAATTTTGGAAGGAAAGGAGATAAATCTATTGTGTTTAGCTGACAGTGATATAATCTTTGGAATTTTGAATCTCTTGTAAAGGATAAAACAATTAAGTTGGCTTGTGTGTGCCGTAGTCTAATCATAACTGATTTAGGTAAATATTACCATTAGTACTAGTTATAGGGAAAATTAATTATTAGGTGTCAGTAATGGTTCCACCAGAAAACAGAAATCACCCAGATAGTTAAAATGAACATTAATAGAAGGAAGCTTGCAGAGGTGGACATGGTTAAAAAAATGAATAGGGTATTGAGACACCAGGGACTAGTCACAGTGAGAAGCCAGCACCACCCCTAGAGCTACAGAGAAAACAGAGAAATTGGTGTTATCAGAGCCTAATGAGGGCTGAACTCTTGGGAGAAGGAGTGCTTGGTAAGAGATGTAGTTGTGGGGGATGTAGCTACTAGTAGAGAAGGCACTAAAGCATGGGGAAAGGGAGTAGGGAAGAAGTACTCTGGCTTCTTTCTTCTCTACCCTCTGATGACTTGCAGGTGACTCCACTGGCCAGCTCCAGGGGAAGCCAGGCTGCAAGAGAACCGGAGTTCTCCAATGCCTCGGTCATCTCCTGGAGCCCAGAGCAGATAAGAGAAGGGAGGGCAGACCTGGCGAAAGTGGGGTAAGTGACGTATAACTGGTACTGAAAGAGAGAAGAATACCATGACAAATCAATGAAAGCTATTAGACTTCACAAAGAAATGAAACCTGGCCAGTTTTCAGGAAGCTTAACACTTCACTGAAATGTATTGCTAATGTTTTGCATAGATATGATTTATTTCCTAGTCCTTAGCCTCCGTATCTCTTAGTTCAAATTCTTGTCAAAGGTTTTTTACTGGCCAGGAGTCAGCCAGCCTAGTCTCTTTCCCTTGTCAGGTGCCACCCACATCTATTAGCTATTTATCATGTAGTGTGGATATGGCTGCTGGCATCCATTCCTTTGGGTAAAATGGTGGTTCTAGAAAGAGGACCACGGCTGGGACGGTACCTTGAAAAGTATTAATTATTTTAATGTATGAGTATATTTCATGAAATCATTAACATACTATCAGACCTTTCTCCTTAAGACAGAGGATAAGATGGTTAATTTTAGACTCTGTCACTAAAGGTCAGAAATGAAACAAAGTACCTAATGTGTGTGTGAGGAAGTGGTGGAACTATTGTTGTCAACTTCACAGTCAGGGACATTGTTAAGGGTGTATAAGCTGTGGATAATGTATCTCTAGACACTGCCATTTGACAGCAATATGAGTGGTGCTCTGTGGAATTTTGCAAAGTGGCAACCTTGTTCCCTACTTTGCTTGACTTAATTGCTCGGGTGGTATTTATAAATTTTTTACCACAAGGTTAGAGTGATCCTGGAATCAAATTTTACCTCTCCCCATGTCTACCACCTATGGAAAGTGATGGAGTCAAACAGTACCTTAAGTAGCTTACCCGGGAATAGTCATAAAGAAACACCAAAAGGCAATAGAACATCACCAAGAGGTCTCACGACCCAGTCATTTGGGAAAAGCACAATATTGTTGAAATATCAATTGGGAGCTTTCCTATGGAAAGATGAGGTGCTGTTATAATCTTGTCTACTCACTATATACTGTCTCTATAAAAGAGATTTCAATGACTGATAATTCTTAGATGACGTGGGAAGGCCCGTTTTAGCGAGTCAGACTCTTACAGCAATAGCAGGATTATACAAATGCTGTAGAGCACTTTTTTTAAAAAAAAAAACATGTGGTCCCCAGACCAGTAGCATCAGCAAAACTCTGAGAACCACTTCGTCAGAATCACCCAATGGACTTGTTAAAACGTTGTTGGTTTCTTCCCCTGCCCCCAACAGAGCTGCGGATTTAGCAGGCCTGGAATGGGGCTTGGGAATATGCTATTATTGGAAAGAAAGTTTTCTTAAAAACAGTTTCCACTCAAAGGTTCGTAAATGTATTAGGAAAACTTCTTTGTAGTAGTGAAAGAAACAGCATGTGTTTCATATAATCTTTTGGAAGACTCTTCCCAGGCAGTTGGAGTGTCTACATCAAAATACAAAGATTTTAAATTTGGCAAGTTTTCTCATTTCTAATGTTATTTGCCTTGGGGTGGTGCAGTCTTAAGAAACATTTTACAAAATGTTGACCCAGAAATAACTTCAAGAGTTCACAGACTTTGTTTCAAATTCAGATGAAAAACTAAAGCTAAATAAGACTCTGTGTATGAGTCATTCTTGTAATTGACTGAATTTGAAAAGTGATTTCTGATGAGTATGAAATAAATAGCCAAGTTCATATTTCAGTGTCATTTGAGAAACTTCTGCCAGTATCCTAGAAAAAAAAGGAAGTAAAAAAGAAAATGCTCAGGTCTCATCTTATGACATTGTTTCCCCATTCTTGAATGTGGTAATGCTGCTCATAGGCCCAGTAATGACTGTGTATATGCATTAGAGGGCTGTGTCGTTACTAACACAGGTGCACCACACCAATGAAATGCTTTTAGAAAAATATCAGTGAGGGGCTAGGACTTTGGGTATTACCACTGCATTCATTACAAACTGCCCTAACATCATTGTCGATGCGAGATTTGTATTCTGTAGTCATTGAGAGCAGCCGTGACACACATTTTCCTCCCTTTTCTAATTTAATTACTGTCACCACATATCATTACTAGCTATTACCACAGATTCCAGAGTGTGGAAAGTCATTGGAGCTAGAGCAAAGGAGCCAAGTAAAACACCTGCAAGGGATTTAAAAAGTGATCACAGTTTAGTTGCTGTATTTTGAGTCCAAAATACAGATGATGAAGTGAAGAAGCATCTGTTCTCTTTTGTCCTGGCTCCATGCAATACTATGTCATGCTCTTGCCTTTGATTTCCATGGGCCCCACTGTCTCAAAGCATACTCACTCATTCATACATATGGTCATTCAACAGATGCTTATGGCTGATAAATATTTACTAGAAAAAGTATGGTCAATGTCTGTTAGCAACAGTTTTTGGAACAGATGCTATTTTCAAAACTTGGTAGTCATCACACAAATGACAAGAGTATAACATATTTCTGTGTTAACACCTGATAATTGTCTGATTTTTTCTCAAGTTCTTAAGGAGATTTAGTGTACAGTATTTTATATTACCCTGGCTGTAGTCCTGGGATTAGACCAGGAAGCAATAAGTTCCACAGTGAAGCAACAGAAACCAGTGTTGAGGGATTTGACCAAGGTCTCAGAACTAATAAGTAGTGGAGTGAGTACTCATATAAAGATTTTTATTTTCAAGGTCAGTGTTTAACAGTTACAACAAATAACAAAAACAATGCTGTTAGGGTTAAATATTATCATTTTCCCATTCCAGAATGTTGAGTGAAGTTTTCCAATTTGTATTTGGCAAATAAAAATATATAGATTGTTTTCCAATTCCTTTCCCAAGATACAACTGGCTGCAGTATTAAGGACAGAGATGAGAGAAGCCTAGACTTGGTGCCCAAGTTCGGGTACATATCAGGATTTGGGGCCAGTGGCCAGAAGGTGCAGTGGTTAGGAAACTGTAACCATTCAAAGGAGGTTTCCTTCCACTGGCCTTTCAATCCTCTTTACTAGTCTCAGCTGCTTCCATCATTGCTCAGGCAGCCTCCCAGTAATGTGTTGTTTCTATAAAATAATGTGTCCTTTTGTAAAATTGCTGTTTCTAGCTTGAAAGGCCCTGCCATGTGTATCTCATGCAGTGATGCAGCTGTTAGTTTAGCTACAGGAGAATCTGAGAAGCTTCTTTCAGGTTTCTCAAATTCCAGTGGTAATTTCACATAAGCTAAAGTAATACTAGACAAACAAAGAAAGTGTGTTCAATTTTAGCTTAGACTATAAAGTACAACAAAAATAAACAGAACATGATTCAAGGTTTCTCTTGAGGTGCCTGCTAGTCTTGCACAAAGTATATTGATATAAATAAAGTCATAGTTGTGCCTGGTGATGTAGATGGGTCATATTTCTAAACATTGTGTGTATATAGCTAATAGGAGATATCATTGCATGTTTATTTTTAAGAAACTTTATTTTTAACACCAATTTTGTGTTAAAAATGACTGTCTATGAAACATAATGGCATCTAAAGTCTTATATTTAGCAAAAAGAAATAAAAGAAGAAGCCCCCCGCCAAAAAAATAGAACAACACTGCTAAAAATTGTTTACTCTGCCAAAGAAATGCAGATTGGATTTCATAGGTCCTGACAAGCTATGTCCAAGACATCCTTTTCGAGGTAGACAATGATGTGATTTTTTTTTTTTGGTCATGGCAGAGAACAGAAATTCTACTTAGTTTATTTATAAACAAAAATGCATTTATTACAGAATAATAAGTAGTTTACATATTTGTTGAGAAGGTTAAAAATTGAGCCTTGAAGAATTACTTTGTGAGGCCAAAGGCTAACATGAAACTGGCATCTTCAGGATCGTGCTTGCCAGCAGAGCCAGGGGCCCACAGCAGAATCCTTGCCTCCATTGCCGTGTTACCTTTCCAGTGTCATTAAAGGACATCTGGCATAGTAGATCCAGAGCCCTAGCTGCAAAGGAGTCTCAAAAATGTAATTAAAAAAATAAAGCTTTCCAGCATAAAACGCAATAGCATGCATCCATTACATTTCACCTTACTGCTCCCCTGAATGGACACTGAAGTTATTCACTTTCTGCAACCATAAAACTGCACTGAAGATTCTTCTGGACTGCATAATATTTCTCTGGGATACATACCCAGGAGGGAGAGAGCATGGTGATGATATATATATGCTAACCTTTTCTGACTAAGTATTGCTAGAATATTATTCTCCAGAATGATTCTACTCACCTAACTCCTCTAAGTTTTATATATAAATAACTCTACATTATGTATATTATAAAACATGAGTAATTTCCTTCTTTCTCTTTTTTTTTGTGAAAGAGATAAAAAGAGGGACAGGTAGGGACAGACAGACAGGAAGAGAGAGAGATGAGAAGCATCAAACTGTAGTTGTATCACTTTAGCTGTTCATTGATTGCTTCTTATATATGCTTTGACCAGGGGGCTCTAGCCAAGCCAGTGACCCCTTGCTCAATCCATTGACCTTGGGTTTTAAGCCAGTGACCTTTGGGCTCAAACCTGTGACCATGGGGTCATGTCTATGATCCTATGCTCAAGCTGGTGAGTACATGCTCAAGCCAGCTAAATCTGCACTCAAGCCAGTGACCTTGGGATTTTTAACCTGGGTCCTCTGTGTCCTAGGTCAATGCTCTATCCACTGTACCACCACCTGGTCAAGTGAGTAAATTTCTTTCTTTCAATAAATAGCCAATGTATCTTTAAAAGAAAATGGCATATTTCTATTTCTTCAGTATTATGTCTGCAACTATAATTAAATAGAAGATAAATCAATAGATTAACAAAATGCTTTCTTACAATTTTATTTTCTTTCATAAAAATGGGTCAATAAAGAGAGCAGTACAGGCTCTTGTGTCCAATAAAACTTAGATAAAATCCTGCTTGGGAGACATGGACAAGCTCATAAACTCTCTTTGAGCTTCAGGAAAATAGTGGGTATAATAATAAGGATATTGTTGAAGAATTGGAGTTAATGAATAAGAAGCAATCGGGACAATGCCTGACACATAGCTTTTGTGCAGAAAATGTTAGTTATTAGTATTATTGTGATGAGCATTCATGGGTTTATCCCTACAAGGGCTCTTATACATCTTCCATATGAATGAATTTTGTGGCAAATAGAGACCTGGATTGTTGACTGCCAATAACTAAGGTTCCTTAGGTTGAGTTCTCCTCAGGGCTGGAAGGGCTACAGAGTTAAAGGCAAATTTTTATTGTTGTTTTCTTGAGGAGCTCAGAATGTAAAGGAGATAGCAGAACACACACACACACACACACACACACACACACACACACACACACACAGTGTTTGTTGATGGTTGTGGAGAAACACCCAGGGAGGAGAGCAGAACCTTATCCTATATTGTCATGGGATGATCTTTGATCTCTTCATTATTGTTCTTTTAATAATATTCATGACACAAGTGATAAAAGCAAGCGACTATATATGAAATATGATTGTAATATGAGTGCACCCACAGTGCTTTATAGTGCAGATTCCAATCTCAGAATAGCTATTTCAGGCCTGAAGTTGTACCAGCCCTTCCTCCATGTAGTTTCATACACAGTTATGTTGTGTCCTCTCAGCTTTCCTGATTTACTCCTTTCAGTTTTAGTGGCTCTACCTCTATCCTCTCATAACAACTTGCATTTCATTTTAACATTATCTTATGAATGGATGAATACATTAGCTCAATTATTTGGCCATGCACATGCTTGTTCTTCCTTTCTGGAAAGTTCTGAGAATCTCAGATGGTATTTTTACACGATTTCTGTATCAGTTCAGGTGCAGTCAGCAGGTAGAAACCAGACCAACTATTTGAATTTAATAGAGAATTGTTCACTAAGTATAGAGTTTTTAATTGGGTAGCTGGGAAAGTGAGAAGAGGATACTGACGTACCTCATAGGTAGCAACTGTGGGCAAAGCGGAAGTTGGATTTACAGAGTTACAAGTCTCATTAACTCTAGAATACAAGGAACTGAAACACAATTAACATAATAATTGACACATTTCCTAAAATACTTGGTGTTAAATAAAAAAAAATTAGAACCCATACTAAATGTCTATCCACAGAGAAAATGTGATATATCTATCTATCTATCTATCTATCTATCTATCTATCTATCTATCTATCTATCTATCTATCTATTATCTATCTATCTATCTACCTATCTATTGTCAATGAAACATTATTCAGTCTATAAAAAAAAGAAGGAAATTCTGCCACGTGCTGCAACATGCATGGACCTTGGGGACATTAGGCTAAATGAAATGTGCCAGTCACAAAAAGACAAATACTATATGATTCCACTTACAAGAAGTATCTGAAATAGTCAAATTCATAGAAACAGAGAGAATGGTGGTTTTCAGGGATTTCAGGGAGGAGGATTGGGAGTTGTTTAATGGGAATAGAGTTTCAGTTTTGCAAAGCTGAAAAAGTTCTTAACACTACTAAACTGTACTGAAAAGTGGTTAAAACGGTAAATCTTTTGTTCTATGCTCTTAAATCACAATTAAAAAATTTTAAATCATTAAAAAATTAGGACATACAAGTACTGGCTATTTCTAAGACATGTTAGATTTCTTTACTATTTTTTGAGCCTGATTTCCACAAGTTTCTTCATAGTGCTATGTGGAGAATCCTTGAACCTTATCCTATATTGTCATGGGATGATCTTTGATCTCTTTGTTATTGTTCTTTTAATAATATTCATGATACAAGTGATAAAAGCAAGTGACCAAATATGAAATATGGTTGCAAAATAACACATAGTCATTTCATAAAAAGATTCTTCTTTAGAGCCCTTTCAAGATCCTGTATCAATAGAATGGTACAAAGTAAAACAAATTGTTTAGGAAACCAGCAAAAACCCATTTTAATTTCTTTTTATTTTATTCATTTTAGAGAGTAGAGAGAGAGAGAGAGAGAGAGAGAGAGAGAGAGAGAAAGAAAGAGAGAAAGGGGGGAGGAGCTGGAAGCATCAACTCCCCTAAGTGCCTTGACCAGACCAGTGTAGGGTTTTGAACTGGCAACCTCAGTGTTCCCAGGTCGACGTTTTATCCACTGTGCCACCACAGGTCAGGTCAAAAACCCATTTTAATTAGATTTATAGGCAGAGTGAAATGTCTTTGTTGAGATCGTGTGTAGTAGAGCCAGGTTTACGCTGCTCCATGGCCCATTCTCTGTTAAATGGTCCACTGGAGCCAATCTTTGCCATGCTTCCTCGTAAACTTTTACAGTAACCATTCCATTATTGGACGTGGGGGTGGAGAGTGATGGAAGGGAATGTGATTGTTTTAGCTTTAAATTTAACCTTGTCCAAATTGGTTGTAGACATTCAGCACAAGATGAGCCTGTAAGTCATGAAAGCATTCATATCTCCTGAGACTGGATTGCATTTAAACCATTCCAGATGGATGAGAGCAGCGCCCCATAGGAGAAGGAAGAACTAATCCCACAACCCCTCTTAGTAACTCATCCCGTGTTTGACAAATCTTGCCACCAGGGTCTTTGTAGTTAGTCCATGTCTCATCTGCTGCAATTTCCTCCTCCCTCTGCTCCTCTGGTTACATCATTAATGGAGATTGGAACCAGCTGGCCTCTTTCTTCTGTTGAGAGGCTTTTGTAGATGTGAAAACGATTACTCAGTTTCTCTACAAATTGCTGAACAACATTGGCCTCATAACTTTGCCCCATCGATTTTATTTTCAGGCCCCTCAATGATCTTTTCATGCTTCTCTGAGTCCTCACCCGTTTCACTGTGCTGCCCTAGCACTGTGGGCTCTGGTTTCCATGTAACTCTAACAGGTTTCTATGAACTATTTTGAGGTTAATGGGAGCATTATTCATTCCTATAGAATATTCATTTAAAAATAAATATTATTATTAAATCACCTCCTGAATCTTTCTGGTTTTTCTGACAGAAAGAAAAAAGTTATTCTTACCACATTCTGGAAAGCTAACAGCCTTTGTCATTGTAGGTAGAAAATCAGCTTCTCTTTGAGAGATTTTGAATCTCTATGGAAAATTAGATAGAGATAATGGAAAATATGTAAATATATGTTGGTGGAAATGAGGATCAGTTGGGATGAGTATAGTTGAGAAGGGGTTTCCCCCTATCATAAAAAGATTTTTTGTTATTCTATTGTTTTCTTTAAAAAATGTAAAGAAGTTAAAATATTCAGAGTCCCACCATTTTGAAGTATGAGGATTTAACATTTTAGGGACCATATTTCTGAGTTTCTCTTTCTATTTATTTTCATGTATTTATAATTTATCTTAAATGTGATCATATTATTTCTTTTATTGGTCATGTTTTAAAAATGTTTTGGTATGTATTTTTATCTTTATATGCTCTCTCTCCTCCCTGAAATAACTATTCTTTCAGTCCTTTTCCATGGAGAAGTGGTCATACTTAAGCATGTTTTTAAAGGCTTGTCACTGTTTGTTTCAAATAAAATTACATAGTCTTTTATGCACCTTGCTTTTCTCACTAAACAAACCTTTGTAGAAATTTTTTCCAGGCAACCTGGATGGATTTAACTGATTTTTTTTTATGGCTGCATACTGATATGGCTATAATCCAATTCATCCAGCCCCCATGTGTGTTTGTGATATTCTAGTTGCTACCCCATGTTAGATCTTCAGAATGTGGTTCCATAGCCATTAATATATCAGAATGGAAGTATAGGAGACATTAAATAACTATGCCAATAAAATGAAAGTAAATAAATTATGTACTATACACAAAAATTTAAAGAAAGAATTACAAAGGAAATAAAAAGCAGAAAACATATATATATATATATATATATATACATATATATATATATACACACATATATATGTGTATATATATATGTGTGTATATATATATTTCTTTTTTTAGTGAGAGAAACAGAGACAGAGAGGACAGACAGAGAGGAAGGGAGAGAGATGAGAAGCATCAGTTTTTTGTTGCAGCACCATAGTTGTTCACTGATTGCTTTCTCAAATGTGCCTTGACTGGGGGGGCTCCAGCAGATCAAGTGACTCCTTGCTTAAGCCAGCAACCTTGAGCTCAAGTCAGCGACCCTGTGCTCAAGCTGGTGACCCCATGCTCAAGCCAGATGAACCCACACTCAAGCCAGTGACCTCAGGGTTTCAAACCTGGGTCCTCTGCATCCCAATCCAATGCTCTATTCATTCTGCCACCACCTGGTCAGGACAGAAGACAGGAATGAAAGATAGAAACAGAAAATAATACATTTGAACACAAAATTTAAAAAAAAATGTGAAGAACTAATAAATAAGTCCAAAGGTGGTCCTTTGCGGGGAAAAATCAAGAAAGTGGACAAACCACTGGCCAAAATAACTAAGAAATAAAAGAAAACTTGAATACACAAAATTAGAAATCACAAAATGGAAGTTCCAAAGAGAGAGCCTTTAAAAGGTAGAAAAGACTACTTCACACAACTCTGCAAATAACTTTAAAATCGATAATTTTCTGGTATAACCTAATCTGTCAGTAAGTATGGAATGCCTGAATAGACCAATTCATAGAGAAGAGATAGAAAAATTAAAGAGCACTGTCCTATAAAACCCAGATAGTTTCACTTGGGGATTTACTAAAACTTTAAAGATCAGTCAATCCTAATAGCATTTAAACTACTGCAGATCATGGTTAGAATTTTTTTTCAAAAATTTTTTATGAAGTAAATTGATCCCCAAACCTGACAAAATCTGCATTGAAATATAAAACTACTGGTCAATCTCATTATGCCCATCAGTTAAAATATTTTAAGTAAAAGATTAGGAAAATAAATCCAACAACACATTAAGAAAGTAACACATTATGACCAAATAAAGTTGTTTTCCTGCAATGTGAAGTCTCAGCATTAGAAAATCAGCTAATATAATGTATTATTTTAATACAAAGAAAGAAGAAAGTCATATAATCATTTTATAGATGCAGAATAATAATTGGGCAAAATTCAACACTAGTTCAATAAAATATAAAGTAGACACTTTCTGAGCAAGATAAAATATATATAACTCCACCTAACACCAGTTTTATTCAATGGACAAATATTAGAGGAGTTCCTGCTGAAGTGATAATCAAGACATGCATCTTCATGCAGTGTTGGAGGCAGTAAGCAATGAATTTAGATAAGAGAAGGTAATTAGAGGTATAAGAATAGAAATGAAGTACAGCTATCTCTATTTGCAGATGATAGGATTTTATATCTGGGTAGTCCAAAAGAATAAATGGGAAAACTACTGTGAACAAAAAGAGAATTTAGTAAAGTAGCAACTTCTGAAGTTATCATACAAAAATTAACAAAAATAGGTTCTACAGAAAATAAATATGCAATGTTCAACAACATTCATCTCCACCATTGCCTCTCCAGCTTATAGACAAGTTCATGTTCTCGAACAGTTCTCAGGAAGTGCTAATGGAAACAATATTCATTTTAGTCTTTCAAGTTCACACAGTTTTTCTGTGGCCATTATACTTAAAGGTCAGTTTGAGTGAATATAAAATACTTGGCTCACATTTTCTTTTCTTGAGCAATTTAGATATGTCACTCAATTGTCTTCTGGCATATAGCATTGCTGTTGTAATGGTAATGTCAACTGGATTTTTTCCCTCTTATAAGTGACTTGGTCTATTTGCCTGGATCCCCTCCAGTTTTCTTTTAAAATCCTCAATAGTTTCATTAGACAATGTTTTGATGTTGACTGCCTGGTGTGATTTTTCCTAATTATCCAAAATTACCTTTCAAGATGCAAATTCCAGTTTTCTCCTATTTCAGGAAAGTTTCATTGAATTATTGATTGTTTTGTGATTCTTATTTTATGTATGTTGAAATTTCTTTGCCTGTCTTCTGTATCTTAAATCCTTAATATATTTTTTAAAATTTCTTCTTTTCCTTTTGATTTTTAAAAATTTCCTCTGTTTAATCAAATTTCTTTTATGATTATTATTTGCTCTTGTGTTCCTTCCAGTTTATCTCAATTTCTGACATGCCTTGTTATTAGTTTTATTTTTTTCTGTGGTGTCTGCTCTCTTTAGCCCAATCATCTGACTTCTGAAACTTTAAAATATTTAATATATCCTGGCTATTCTTATATAACTTCTATGATTTCCTTTCCTTTTTTTCTTTTTTTTAGAGAGAGAGGGACATATAGGGACAGACAGAGGACAGGAAGGGAGAGGTGAGAAGCTTCATCTCATAGTTGCAGCACTTTGTTCATTGATTGCTTCTCATACGTGCCTTGACCTGGGGTGAGGTGGTGGCTCCAGTAGAGCCAGTGACCACTTGTTCAAGCCAGAGACCTTGGGCTTCAAGCCAGAGACCATGGGGTCATATCTATGATCCCATGTTCAAGTCAGCCACCCTACGCTCAAGCTGGTGAGCCCATGCTCAAGCCAGATGAGCCCCCACTTAAGCCAATAACTTTGAAGTTTTGAATGTGGGTCCTCAGCATTCCAGGACAACGCTCTATCTACTATGTATGTCACTGCCTGGTCAGGCATTTCTATGATTTTCTTAAATTCTTTTAGCTTGAAAAAATTGTTATAAATATATGCTGCTCACAAAAATTAGGAGGTATTTCAAAATAAATATAAAGCAATAAAAAAAAGAAGCATTTGATTTTGTTGTTGTTGTTAAACAACATCAGAAAAGCAAATGACAGCCTGACCAGTCGGTGGCGCAGTGGATAGAGCATCGGACAGAGATGCAGAAGACCAAGGTTCGAGACCCTGAGGTCGCCAGCTTGAGCGTGGACCCATCTGGCTTGAGCAAAAAGCTCGCCAGCTTGGACCCAAGGTTGCTGGCTCCAGCGAGGGGTGGCTCGGTCTGCTGAAGGCCTGCCGTCAAGGCACATGTGAGAAAGCAATCAATGAACAACTATGGTGTCACAATGGCAATGAAAAACTAATGATTGATGCTTTGATGTTTCTTACCTCTCTTCGTTCCTGTTTGTGTGTCCCTATCTATCCCTCTCTCTGTCCCTGTAAAAAAAAAAAAAGAAAGAAAGAAAAAGAAAAAGAAAGAAAAGCAAATGACAAATCTAAGAAACTTGTTTGGTTATGCAAATGAGATACAAAACTTTTATTTCATTGGTGAAAATGCACTATACAAAAGGCTAAAACTGGAGTATCTGCACGTTCCCTGATCCCCTAATTTTTGTGAGCTGTGTATTTGTATCTGTACAGGAATTTTCAAATGTCATTATTGTTTGTATCTGTTTTGTTCTACTATTCTTTTACTCACTTTTTGCTCATAATAACTTTATAAGAAATTCAGTTGCAAATACATTTTTGTTGTTGGTGTTTAGGGGAGATGTGATTTTCTGAATTCTCAGGAGGGAGGACAAAAGTCATCAATATATAGTAGTTGGCCTAGTCTCATCATGCCAGGGCTCTCTTTTGTTTTTATCATGAAGTGTTAAAACGTTGCCACTTTGTATTTCTGAGATATGTCTTCTCTACTGTTTCCTATCTTTCCTCTTGTCACTCTTCTCTTGCTGCATCCACTGGTGGAATGCTCACTGCTGATGTCACACACTCATTCTTTTAGCATAACCCATGGACAGAGGTCTCATCCTGCTGATTTAGCCAGAGGTGGATGTAATAGCGGGTGTACTGGGCCCTGACCTCTGAAGGGCCCCGCAAAACCCCAACTTTACACTTTTTTCTAATGACACCAAGTTTGGCTTCATATGTGCAATTTTAATTATGTACAAGTTTACAATTGGTGGTAAAACCTGATAGTATGTTTATCTTCACTTATTTTCATTATTTCTTTACTATGCTGAATAGGCCCCGCCCGGCTGCGCTACCACTCATTGGAATGTTTTAAGGGGCCTAAAATTTTCTTCTGCACCTGGGGCTTCAACCAACCTTAATCTGCCTCTGGATTTAGCTGACACAGGCTCTTGGTAGAGCTATCAATTTTCAAAGATATAGCTGTGACTCTCATTTAAAGCTTGGGTGGTTAATCCTCTAAATCAGGGGTGCTCAATATGTGGATCATGATCTACTCGCCGATCACGAAGGAAGTGTGGGTAGATCGCATGACATTAAAAAGACATTTGTCTTTTGATTGGCATACTGGGTAGCCAACCTGACGTCTGAACTTTTGACACCCTACGCATGTGCGTTAAACCGCGCTAACTTGTTCAGTTACATTGCTGCGTAGTTAGCCTTCAATTTATTTAAACTAAATGCAACAAAGGGTATAAAAATGAGTGCCATAGCTGGTCCGAGTAAGAAGCCTAAAACATACCACTTTCATACAGAATGGGAGGCAATTTTTCTCACTATGTCATATTCTAAGTGCATTTGCCTCATCTGTCTATGTGCCATTGCTATTCCAAAGAAGGGAAATGTGGAGCGGCTTTTTCGGACTGTTCATAAAAACTATGACATTGACTTTCCTTCGAAAAGAGAGCTGAGAAGGAGAAAGGTGAAAGAAGATTACACAATATTAAATAGTAATAATAGTAACTTAAATAATGGTAATATAGAAGAAATAAATTTATGTTTTGCATTTTTATTGTAGGTAGATCATTTTGACTTGGTCATCTTATACGTAGCTCGCAAGCTGAAAAAGTGTGGGCACCCCTGCTCTAGATCTCTGCTAGAGGGTCACTTTGCCTTTGTTTGGCAATACATTTTTCCTCCACCATCTCCTCTAGAAGTCTGTCACCAGCAATCAGCTCTCTTCTCAGTGCCTGCCTGCCGCATGCTCTCGGGGAGTTGAGGCAGACAGATTGGGATGGGAGTGAGGTGGGTCACTTTCTCTGACCCTCTGATTTTACCTTTCTCCTGAGACCTAGGCATTTCTCTTGATGCACTGCCCCCCTCCAATCTCTGTGTTTTAACTCTGATTGGTGTCAGGCCGAGAGTCTTTTTAGATAACTCTCAATGTCTAATTCTATTTGTCTCTGTATTCTGATCATTTTTGCTTTTCTGTGTGTGTATGTGAATACTGTATTTTGTATTTTTTTCCACTCTAAATATTCCAGAGTCTCAAACTTTGAGCTCAACCTATTTTCAATCTTTCAAAAGGCCTGGTTCTTACCATTGAAGGTCTGGCTTATGTATTTTAACTCCCCATTGATTGCTTTTGCTAGGTGTTTAATAAATAACATTTAGAAATTTGCCCACCTGATTGTTTCATGCTATATCTCACTTCAGTCATGAGCAGCACATATGAAGAGCTGCCATTTTTATTGCCTAAATGCTTAGGGAAAAGGTAATAAATATAAAGAAGTATAAAGAACGGTGTCACAAAGGTTGTAAAGAAAATAATTGTTCTAAATATGATCCGATTTGGGATAGAACTTTTGCATGATATAATTCAGTATCTCTTTTTAGGAGAAAAATTGCATTCCTGATAAAATGTTTAAGCAATTTTCTGATGAACTTCAATGAGATTAACACTTATTCTGGGAAACAGTCACCTACATCTCCAGCTGGTGTCTGTAAAGAATTTAAAAACCTTTAACCAGTTATTCATTTCTTTTAATTTGAGTCTAGCAATGACAATCTAACTCCATGTTTCTCAACCAGAAGCAATTTTGTCACCTAATGAACATTTGGGAATGTTTGAGTACTTTTGGTTGTCACAAACTGGTGGGGGAAGAAGGGTTGCTACTGACATCTAGTGGGTGGAGGGCTGTGGATGTGGCTAACCATTCTGTAATGCACAGAGAAGTCCCCACCCCCCAAAAAAGAAATCAGGTTTAAAATATCAATAGTCCTAAGCTTGAGAACCACTGACCCAGCCATTCTCTTTTCCTATAAATTTCTTACTGAGTCTTCAAAATGTTCTTCTATAGACCTTGTCTCTTTAAGTAAGATTTAGTAAAATCTTGCATATTCTTGTAACTCATTTGTTTACAGATTTTTGTTTGTTTGTTAAACAAAGAATTGAGGGATAAACCTCAGTTAACTCCTAAAATATTATTGCTAGTATCAGGCAGTGGAGGTTTGATCGAGGTTCCCTAGTGCATGGTTCCCAGGCCAGAAGAAAACCTCAGTCTGAAACGAAGACTTCTGGTTCAGAGCTGATAAAAAACTGACACAGATCTCATTTGCCTTGCCAATATCGACTGTTGAGACTAAGCCCACCAGCATGTTGTTCACTTCTGTCTTCTAATTCTTTAGTTCTCACTTTGGCTTGCCCCACAACCCATCAACCTGTCTCTGGTTGCTTGAGGGCTTAAATTTATTTTTTGTACTCAGGCATCTCTCTCAGTGGCCTCCCTCTCCTGTTACCATGAGGTGCTGCCCTGTGGACACTGCTTTTCTCTCTGACCAAACACTGTATTTGTAGAAATGAACCTTTGTTTCTTTCCCCACCACCAGGAAGGTCAAATAGGAAGATCAGAGGGAGAGAGAGGGAGAGGAGAGAGGCTGGAAAACCAAAGAGCATGTTCATCCTCCGTGTGGGCGATGCAGGGAGGATGCAGAGAGCACGGCAGGCGCTTGTGAGAAGCAGCTTAGCTCTCTCTGAGTTCTGCCAGATATCCAGGAGGGCAGTGAAGGTACTAGGTCCTCATCTTTGCAAGGCAGGTGACGGTACTGATAGCAACGTATGGGTTCAGAAGGTGAAGCAAAGCAAGGGGAAAAAGATAATTCTATAGAGTTGTTTGAAAGAGACTTAGTAGGGTCTTTTCTACATTTTCATGTGAAAGAAGATTGTTTTGAAGACACAGTTTACCTAGCAGAGTCCTGGTGTCTTAAGAAAGCTTGTTCCTTTCTCTTTAAAAAAAAAAAGTAAACAAAGTCAAGGGTATAGAAAGTTGACATAGGAGCTGAGAAAGAACCTAATTTAACAAGAAAATAGTTTCCTTTACAATAATGGCTTAAACATATCGTTGCTTGATGTAAAGTAAAAGCATACGAGTAAGATTCTGAAAATGTCCATTCCATTAGAATTCTCGTCCTCCTCCTCCTTTTCTTTTTTTGATCAAACCATGTTATTGAGGACTTTTAGGGTAGAATCGAAATTCTGGGAGGACAATGAAACCTGATGTCCTTAGCCTGGCTGGGATCTCCCGAGCTTCAGAGCTATCAGAAGCTCATTAGACATCTTATTACACAATACTTTTAACGAAAAAAATTAGGCAGGTTCCTAGTTATTCTTGATTAGTACCTTGTACTGTTAGCTGGCACCTTATAATTTTATTTTTTCAGTAATAACAGTCTGCTGATTTTCTTTCAAACACTCTCCAACCAGTAAGTGTGTAAATCCTGGCCAAATGGCATGTAATCATCTAAAAATTCTCCTCTGTCCCAGCCAAAGACCTCCTACTCAACTTGCCTCTAATGCCTGTGTTCACTTTTCAACACACTTTCCTTCACGTGTTCTTTCTTTTAGAAATACAAGCCTAGCTAATTCTTTCTGATACCATTTGAGCTACATGCTG
The DNA here is from genome assembly GCA_037038555.1 of Rhynchonycteris naso. NCBI lineage: Eukaryota > Metazoa > Chordata > Mammalia > Chiroptera > Emballonuridae > Rhynchonycteris > Rhynchonycteris naso. The sequence continues at coordinate 35,879,280 of CM072997.1, read as the reverse complement.
AAGTCTTACTCAGAATTTTTTTGGAGGGGGTCACTAGACATGGATTTGAGAGAATGCATGTTGTTATCATGGTCCTTAAAGTGGAATGTGTTTCTGTAAATGAGAAATTAGGATTTTTGACTCCATGCATGACAAAATGGCAGTTAGTTGATAAAAATGGCAAAAGAACTATTATCTTCTCTAAAATGTAATGTATGTAGTACCCGGCACTGGAAACGCAAGGACAGACAAGAGAGTAGAGCCTTGTGTTCGGGGGCTCAAGACTAATGGGATGATACCAGGATGGTGTGCAATGATGTGGAATGTGGTCTGATAGATGAAGCAGTGGGGTGATGGGTCTGTAGAACCAGGGCTTTAATTTCACTAACAGGGGATCTGGGACCCTTTCCTGGGGCAAGACATATTTAAACTGAAAACCAAAGGGATTCCCTTCTCAGCTTCTTCATCAGTAGAATGAGGGAAGTGATGTTGCTAAGGGCCCATTGTTCAAAGCAGGACTTGGGCTGAGAGCAGAAGATCTATCTGTATGTGTGTGCAGGTGGGGGAGGTGTTTGTTATGTGTGTGTATGCACCTAAATTTTATTTTATTTATTAAAATTTTATTTTTAGGTATTGATTTTAGCAAGAAGAGAGAGAGAAAGGGAGAAGGAGGGAGAAGAATATTGATCCGTTCCTGTATGTGCCCCAACTGGCTACAGCAACCTCTGTACTTCAGGACGATGCTCTAACCAGCCGACCTATCTGGCTAAGGCTGCACCTAAATTTTAATATGGAGAGGTCTTATGTGGAAACAAACAATGAACAAAGCTCTAATATCTGAAATCACCTGTGGAGAAGTAGGTACATGGTTTACCCTTCTTGAACCCTGTACTCTATGTGGGCCAAAATGTCTTTGGCCACTGGCCAGCATTAGGCTGAGTAGGCTTCCTTTCTCCTTTACAGTAAAGGCAATAGTTAAGCAAATGGTGTTTTGAAAGTCTCTAAAGTTAACAACTGGAAAGTTCCATTTAGTCTTTGTTTTGAGGTAGAGAGGCAGGGAAACTGTCATACTGCAGCTCCCAGTGGGAGCTTCAGGCACTTATATTAAGCAGCACTTCCAGAAATAACTCTTGGTAGATCTCAGTCTGATCCTCTTGTGGTTCTGATCCTCCACCCTGGCTGCCTCTGACAAGTGTTTAGAACTGTCGATGCTCGAGGTCCACGCAACACTCATTTATTCACAAATTCTAGGCATGGGGCCCTGGTATTGGTATTTTAAAAAACTCCCCTGGTAATTTTAATGGGCAGCCAAGATTGATGTACATTGGACCAGGGGGTAGTATGCCAGGCAAATTGACTTTCAATTTGCTCAGTCTCTCCACCTATCAAGACACATTTGGGAATGTGTTGGGGTTGTTAGCAATTGATTCTATCCACTGGACAGGCAAGCAGGAGGCAGGGGCACATGATTGTAAAAACTGTGAGAATGGTGAAGGAGAGGGTCCCCAAGAGCTCACTGTCTCCCCTTGTGCCTTCAGTATTGTAGAGACTTAGAAGCCTGAATATGTTGCTGTCTTCTCCCTCTCTGTGTCTTCTTGTGTACAGAGTTCTCTCCTTTGGGTATGTTAAGGGAAACCTTGTCCATCGGCACCTTCCTGTCAATTGCTGACTGCCAGCCTGTGATGATCCTGCAGTTATACTTTACTCTTACAGAAAAAAATAATTGAACATTAAGAGAGTGGCAGAATGAGATCTTCTTACCTTTAATTACTTCTTTGCTTCTACTCCTCACCCCTGGAGGAGATGGGAGCTCTGTGAAGAGGAAGGAGTCAGTCTGCTAGTACAATAACAAAGTCATGTTTTATTGTAAGAGGCAGCTAATAATTGTGAAGAAAGACTTGTCCTTGTAAATATTCTACTCTGAAAAATGTGACTATTTGTCATGATGGATTACACCTGCATGCCCTCTGGACAACATGGGCATGACTAATAAGAAAAGATTTTATGAAAGCAGCAGTATTTTGGTTGGCCAAATGTTTGCAATTATTATTCCCTTTTTTAATACATAATTCTTGAAAATGACTTGCAATCTTTAAAAATGTGAATAATTTATTATTAATTTTAAAAATCAGAAAATGCCATCAATTAAATTAAAAAATCAAAATTATTAAAACTCAGGAAAAAATCCTAACATTCTTCCATGTAGTTTGGCTTCTAGAAGCTTCTCTTTATGTGTATGTTTACATATATGTATACACACCTTCACTGACAAGTTTTCTGTACCGGGCCTTGACCTATTTGCAGTCAGAGTCATTCCTCCTCTGCTCTCTATATAAAGAATGGAATGACCACTGTAGACAGCACTTTCTATTTTTCCTGTTATCCCATCTTTCTGGCTCTCCTGGACGTTTGGCCAATGAGAGATCTTGGTGATAGACTGGAGGGCAGAAAGAAAGGAGAAACCAGGGTATTTATATCCCCCTCTCTCTGCTAAAAAACAAAAAGAACATGAGATCTTTAGAGTTCTTGGACTTCATTTATAAAGCGAGGAGCTTGAATTCTATACTTTTATGCAACACATTAAAATGGATTGTTTTCTCACCATGCAGGAAACGCCAACGTGGAGTAAACAAGAAGCAATAACTGTGCTTGTAACTCTGTTTTTTGTTTAAAAATACATGCACCCCTTTGTGCTGTGAGCATTCTAACACATACTCTTCTCTCACCATGTGATTTTGGCAATGGCAGGCATTTGTGGCAGGACTCCTGTTAGTGCACAGCCTCTTCAGTGTCAAATGGAACATCACTGAATCTAGACATGTTCTGGATGAGAGCATCTGCCCTGCATCTGTTACATTAGCTGATGGAACAGTGGGGAGGCCGCACTGGGCACATTAAAGGTGGTGTCTACAACTTGCTGGATGCTGCAGAGGTTGCTTTCAACATAGTCACAGTGGACCACGCAGGTAGCCAGCCTCAACTGAGTGCACCAGGTGTAGATTCATACAGATGGCTTCTGCTGCCAACGATGAGTCAGATCAGTGACCCGGGAAACCCAGCTTTTGTTTACTGACCCATTTCCAACCTCTTTTTCCTATAGGAATTTACAAATTGCTCAGTAGCCAAAAGTTTGATAATCTCTACTTCAAATTACCAGAAACACTTCAAGGTCAGAAAGAGTAGAAAGGCATCCACAAATTAATATGGTAGCTAAGAAGCAAAAGTTGTATTCCAAAAAGATACCACATTATGTTTCCATTGCAATATTTCCAAATAGACACAATTTCCTCTTTAATGTCTTATGAAATAGGATGCATGGGTCCTTTTGCCAAGACATTTCTCATAAGGTACTGAATTTCCATGTTTCGCTTCTTGCTTGCTTAGGACTATATAACCTCTCCTTCTACTCCTGCTGGTTTCCTCGGTGGTTTAGCACAAACATCTTAACTAAAAAATGACAACACCTCTGTCTGCTTAGCAATAAAATATTAGTTGCCACAGGGACGAAATGGTGGAAGGGGGGCAGGAAAGGACTTGGATTCTTAGGTTGCTCTTAAATTACTGCCAAATTGCACTTATACTTTTCCAAGCACAGCCCATAGTGCAGACTTGGTTGTGTGTCCCCGCTGATGATCAGCATGTCATCACAGTCTTCATGTACCAAGCCTGCCTACACGCAGATGGAAGCAAAGCCTGGGTGCCATAGGAAAATAGGCCACCGCCTCTCATCTGCCCACAAGAATACTTCTTATTGCCCTCTTCATTAAGATTCAGAGAATTCAAGATAAAGTAAGATGGAATGAATTCTGAGATCCGAAAGAAAAAGCAGGTTCCAGATAGAACTTTCTAAGGTAGTGTTAAAATTAGGATCAATTTTTAAATAATAATCTAAAACAAATTAGGTGCATTAGTTTGCTAGGGCTGCCATCACAGACTGGCTGCCTTAAACAACAGGAACTTTTGCATAGTTCTAGAGGCTGGCAAGTCCACGATCAAGCTGTCGGATTAGGGTTGTCCTGAGGCCTCTGGCTTGCAGATATATGGCCTCCTACCAGAGAAGGATTAAGGTTGGTTGAGGCCCTGGCACAGAAGAAAATATTGGGTCCCTTATAAAAAGAGAGAGACAGATGTGCTCGCTTCGGCAGCACATATACTAAAAAGAGAGAGACAGAGAAAATAAAAATATATGTTAACCATATTTTTAAATAAATAAAAGATATATGTACAATTAATTTTAAAATTGCACATGTGAAACCAATCTTGATGTCATTAGAAAAAAGTGGGAAGATGGAGTTTTGCAGAGCCCTTCAGAAGTTGGAGCCCAGGGTGCACCCCTGGTGCACCCACCATTAAACCTGCCTCTGCCTCCTACACACTCTGTCCTCATATGCTCTCTCCTCTATGCGTGCATCCCCGGTGTCTCTCTTTTGGGGTATGTAAGTCTCCTCTTTTTATAAAGACACTAATCAGATAGAAATACAGTCCACTATACCTGGCCCATTTGAACTAAATCACCTCTTTAAAGGCCTAATTGTCAAATATAGGCACATTCTGATGTTTGGAGGGTTAGAGTTTCAATATATGAATTTTAGGGGACACAAGTTGGTCCATAGCACTGAGTAATCCAGATCATGAACTAGCAGTTCATGAAAGAGATCTAGAACAGAATAATTTTAATTTTTACCTAATATCCCTGAATTGATTTATTTTGTTTTCCTAATAAGCCAGAGCTACAAGATTAGAAAAATAAGCATACATATATATATTTCTTACTCTGTTCCATGGGCTGCATTTATTGGCAAGCTTCAACCTTACTCCCCTTATTCAATGAGTTTTCCTCTTCCAGCTTTCTTAAACAGAAAAATTGCAAGTGACTCCTTTGTATACAACAATTATTCTTTCACACCCTTGACCTTATCCAAAACATGAATGCACATTTCTGAAATCTTGACTCTTTGCATCCACTAGTCAATTTTAGACATCCCATGTGGCAGTTCTTTGATCTCATTGAGACCTTTAACCCATTGGCCTTAATGTAATCTCATATGAATTCTCTTTCTCTCCCCTAATTTTTTTTTTTCTTTCTTAGCCCATGAAGTCTGAGATCCATTACTAGAATTGCCTTTTCTTTCTTGCTCCCTCCAGGGTTATGATTCTGTTAAAACCAAGTCTTTTACTTCTCCCTGCTTCCCCCAGTCCTAGAAGCTATAGAAAAGTACATTTTTTTTTACTGTTTTCATTTCAATAATAGTATGTTATAGACAGAACAATGTCTCCCACCATAGATCAGTGGTTCTTAAGCTTTTATGAAGTACCGAACCCACCAGTTTTATATACACATTCACCAAACCCTTCTTTAGTGATAAATAAAATATGAAAATATAATTTTTTTTCCAAATTCAAGACATAGATATATTTTTTTTACTGGTGCACAAAATGAGCCATGCATGAACATCACCTTGCTCAAAGAACAAAACCAACAAAGTGCATGAACTCACAACAAATTACAGTATTACTTTATTCTGGCCTCCACGGCAGAGGCTTCTCTGAACCCCTGAGACCGATTCATCAAAACCCTAGGGTTCGATAGAACCCAGGTTAAAAACCACTGCCATAGATACTTGTGCCCTGAATTCCAGAAGTTGCAAATATGAGACCTTTTTTTTCATATATAATTAAGTTAAGAATGTTGAGATGGGGAAGATTATCCCAGATTATTTTGTGGGCCCAATGTAATCATAAATGTTCTCATGAGCTGGAGGTAGGAGGTTCAGATTCAGGGAAGGTAACATAATGACAGAAGCAATGTCAGAGTAGGGTATGTGGAAATGGAGGCAGCAGCCAGAGAGAGAGAGAGAGAGAGAGAGAGAGAGAGAGAGAGAGAGAGAGAGAGATATGAAGATGCTACACTATTGGCTTTGAGTATAGGAAAAGAAATCACCATCAAAAAGTGTAGGCGGCCTCTAGAATTTGGAAAAAGTAAGAAAATAGATTTCCCTTATAGACTTCAGTGGGAGTGTGGCCCTGATAGTACCTTGACTTGAGCCCAGTGAGACCTATTTCAAAGTTCTGACCCCCAGCACTGTGCCTGACCAGGCAGTGGCGCAGTGAATAGAGCTTCGGACTGGGGTGCAGAAGACCCCGAGATTGCCAGCTTGAGTGTGGGCTCATCTGGTTTGAGCAAGGCTCACCAGCTTGAGCCCAAGGTTGCTGTCTCCAGCAAGGGGTCACTCTGTCTGCTGTAGCCCCCCAGTCAAGGCACATATGAGAAATCAGTCAACGAATAACAAAGGAGCTGCAACGAAGAATTGATGCTTCTCATCTCTCCTTCCTTCCTGTCTGTCTGTCTGTCCCTATCTGTCCCTCTCTCTGACTCTCTCTGTTTCTGCCAAAAAAAAGGATATATTTGTGCTGTCTTAAGCCACCAAATAATTGGTGATTTAGTACAGCCCTGATAAGAAAGCAATACATAGAACAAATTTCAAATGCCCACTGAACACTATCTGACAATTGGATTGTACCTTCTAGTTTGCTGGCTATATTACTTTTCAAAATGAATATATATTTTGTTAGAAAATATTTTCTTTTAATTTAAAAGTTTTCAATTACAGTTTACATTCAATTATTTTGAATTCAGGTATACAGAATAGTGGTTAGTAAAATGAATAATTCAAGGTTACTCTCTTTTCAAATCTCCTCTCATAGCTCTTTCTTCCCTAGCAGCTAACATTGCCTCACGTTTCATTGAAAACCTGGCCCCCATTATCACAAACATATGTGCTTACTTAATCCACTACCTTTACGTGATCAAACTCCCAACCACGTTGCCACTTCCCCGATTTCTGGCCACTGGCCTTGCCACTGTCTTCAAGAAAGGAGAATGGGAAGGAAGATGGAAAGGAAAATTAACATCCTACTTTTGAATGGTGGCTGAGTATCTGCTTCTGATATAGAATGATAGTATATAAACTGAAGCTTCTTCATATTTAGACCCAAAGAACAATTCCTATTTCAGTTTTTAAAAAGTAGGGTTTATTCTTATAAAATTATAGCGACACATTTAATACAACTGGTGGTTTTGTGTAATGGCATTGTTTCCCAAACAAAGACATTACTAAAAATGTGGATATAACCAAAGACCAGTCAGTGACTAAGAGAGAGAAACTAAGAGAGAATAACTTAGCAGATCCTTAAATCCCTTCCTAATGGCATTATCATTCTTGTCCAGATTAACCAACCATCCCAAAATTCATGTTAGTCATTTCTTGCCTTTCTTTTATAGTTTTACCACCTATACAAATTGTGCCCATGCATCTAATTCATCTGTGTCATGACAAGGGAATGTCCCTGAAATGAATCACTCACACACGCTGTGTCTTTTCACAATGCCAGGTTTATTAGGAGAGACTTCCCCAATAAGCCCATAGTCACACTCAGGTTACACACAGAGAGGGGAGCTTACACGATAAAATCAATCAGGGTGAGTGTCCAGCATGAATTCCCTGTCACTAGCACCATCTGCAGACAGACAGCTGGGCGCTGCAGTGGTGGCACTGTTGGGTGGAGTGGAAATCCAGCAAGCCTCCAAGTGTGACCTGTGACACAGCCAAGCTCCAGTGTCAGGTGATCAGAGCTCGAGTTCTCACAGCCCACAAGGGGCAGTGGTCCCACTCATATCAGTGTCCAGTTGGAGTCTTTATCCAAAGGGCCTTCCAGGTCCCTCTTAAAGACATTATGCTACACTCAATTACCTCACCCTTGACATAGTGCTTGACATAACTGTCATGGCTGACAGTGATACTAGATTTGATTGTCAAAGGTGTCCAAAAGGTTCACTCTGCTCTTGCTCTGTACACCCTGAGACAGTCCTGATTTAAACCTCTTGTCCCTGAATGATTAGTTATCACTGCTCCTCTTTGCTGTCAAACATCACCCTATTTGGATATTCTAAATTATATGGACACAGAACTTATGTGTATAGATCCCATGTACATAAAATAACAGCATACTATTTGTTTTTGAAACTGAGTTACAACATGGAAACCTAGTCTTGTAAGAAAAGGACATTATGACCATAGTTAGATGAAGGCTCCTGAAGAGCCCCTGGGTCATGCTTTGGCCTCTATGTGTCTCAGAGTTCATAAGGGAGTCTTTCTGACAAGTCAGGGGGCAAAGCAGGGACTTAGTCTTGAGTCCAGGCATTTGTCAGTCCTTAGTGTGGGTCAGATTGTTAATCGTAGTTTTAAATTCTCTTTTCAAATGATTTAACATATTTATTGAGGAATAATATACATACCATAAAGTGCATAGACCTTAAGCATACAACTGTAGGAATTTTAACATCCAGCATACTGTGTATCCAACGTCTAGACCAAGATATAGAATGCTTCTAGTACCAGAAGACTCCCTCATGCCTCCTCTCACTCAATAACCCCTCTCAAAGTGCCCTACTCTTCTAATGTTCATGTGAGAAATTAAGGTCTTCCCAAGTCTTCCTGGGCATGCACATAGCTCCTGAACATAGGCATGGCCTTCTGGATTCCCAGAGTATATATGAGTTTATCAGAGTCTTCTGTGGACATCTCATTCCCCAATATTTCCTTTAAGGTTTGTGGTCTGCCTCTTGTTATTTCTAGCTGGGAATGCTGCCCTAAGAGCTGTGATATTATACAATTAGTGCTGATTGTTTTCATTCAAAACCCCAAAGATAGAGCTGCTGCTCTCACAGAGTGAGCTCTGACTCAGGCCAAAGAAAGACCAGTCCTGAGAATGGAGCTTTTTAATAAGTTGTCAGACAAGTCCTTCGAGGAGCTGGGAGCCCATTCTGCACCCCCACTGGCTGCTAGGCTGCTGGCATTTACAGCTACCATAGCTTCAGGCTACTGCTTTTCAAGGATGCCCTGGGGCTGGGGAGAGAATGACAGGATCAGGACAAGTTACATCCATAAAACTCTGTCTTACGAGATTCAGTCCTATTTATTTATTTATTTATTTATTTTTTAAATAAAAGTCCTTGGCTTGTTGCAAGTCTTCAGTTAATTTTTAGAGTTCTGAAAGGGTTGATTTTGGCAATTTTTGTCAGCGTTCTCATTGTTTTCATAGAATAGCAGATTTTCAGAGGCCCTTACCTCACTATTCTGGAAGTCATGCATTTGGCTGCAACCTTCAAACTAGACTTTACGGTAAGTTTGGACATAATCAAAGTGAAGTATTGCACAGGAAAATGGAAAACTGCTAGTACAGAGGATGGCTTTCAGAATCCACAGATCCAGACTGGGAAGTCTTAACAGGACCCAAGCTTGGTACAGGTGGGTTGTTCCCCGAACTGTTTCCCTGTAACTGGCAATGGCTGGATCATCATTATGTGAAAAGCAACAAAATTTGTCTTTTACTTGGAGGCTTATTGAAAATAGCCATGAGTGAAGAAGTAAGTAAGCAGTACCCCCCCCCCCCCCTTTCTATTGATTGATTTAATTGATAGAGACAGAGAGAGTCAGAGAGAGGGACAGCTAGGGAGGGATAGCAGACAGAAAGGCAGAGAGATGAGAAGCATCAATTCTTCATTGTGGTACCTTAGTTGTTCAATGATTGCCTTATCATGTGTGCCTTTGGTGGCAGGGGGAGAGGGGTGGCTCCAACATACTGAGTGACCCCTTGCTCAAGCCAATGATCTTGGACTCAAGTTCGAGATCTTGGGCTTCAAACCAGTGACCTTTGGGCTCAAGCCAGCGACCATGGGGTCATGTTTATGATGCCACGCTCAAGCCAGTGACCCCACACTCAAACTGGTGAGCCTGCACTCAAGCCAGATGAACCTGCGCTATGGCCAGTAACTTTAGGGTTTTGAACCAGGGTCCTCCGCATTCCAGTCTGATGCTTTATTCACTGTGCAACTGCCTGGTCGGGCCCCGCCCCTTTCTAAAAGTCATGTGTTTCTTCCCCTCTTCCTGGGACTACCATTTTTCAGGGCATTGACAGTGAGATATTCACTGCCCTCAAGAGATGCCCCAGCCCTTCTTGCAGTGTGTGTGTGTTACCTTACACTCCAGTCTCATGCAGGACGTTAATCACCGCAGCCTAGAATGTTCCAAGGTCAATGTATTTGTCTGGGTTACCTCATGAAATAGCGCAGGAGAACTTGAACAGACTGTTCCTGCTTGAACATCATTAGAATCTACCCAGTTTCTTTTGGGTCCTTTTTCCAATTTGATGTAGGATCACATAAATCTTTTCCCCATGTTTCTTGTTTTCAATTCATCTTTTCTAAGAGTTTCTACTCAAATAAGAATTTAGTTTCTTCACACAATTTTTAGGCAGAGCGCACATAAAATTCCAAAGGAAAGAAAAAAACACATTTTTTTTTCTCTGCCCAACTGGTGGCTCAACAGAAAGACAACAATGTCTGCTGGGACTGTGTCCAGTGCCTCTCAGCCATCCAACTGCTGTCGCTCACTCATAATGCCGGCATGAGGCTTTACGGGCTTCAGACTTGATCCTGAAGAGAATGGATTAATATTTACTTTTTATTTTTGTAGCTAAGTCATAAGAACAAAGAAATAGCAAGTCTCAGAAGAGAATTAAAATTACTATATTTTGCAAGATGGAATATTTTTGCAGGTTTTAATGTTACTTTTTAGTCTCTTTATGGCTTCTACCCATAAGAATTTCAAAATTCGTCAGGATCTGGTTTTAAAGAGACCATCTTGTTGCAGATGCACTATTTTCAAAAAGTTAATCTACAGACACACAAGTGCAAGAGGAAGGGCGACCCCTGATTGAAAATAAAATACGGAGGAGTTTGTTGTTTCCAAAATCACAAAGACAACTGTTTGTGAAACGCTGACTTATTGGGGAAAAAAACACATCCCCACCTCGCTCTCATTTCTGTTTAAAGGCATTCGGTTTCCCCACAGCCGTAAATTCTAGATTGAGTGTTTGATATTATAAGAACTTAAAAGACCTGACAGATGGAGACAGAAGTATGAACTCTGCAATACAATTTGGAGCCTTTGGTATCCAGGCAACAGTCAAATAAGGTTTCGTTTAAAAAGAACCAAGAGAATGTGCTGTTGAACTTAATGGGGGGTGCCATAACATTATGCTTTCATGGCTAGTTGGGTATGGTCTGCTTGTGAGCAAATAGGTGTTGGCTCCTTTTATAGTAATAAGCAGGGTTACCAGCACAGACCTCTGGGCCATAACTCCATAGTCTTTCTGCCCTTATGACTTAAGCTTTGGAACTTCTTGCCCTGAATGGTTAAAGAGAAGCTCCAACGAAGTCATTAAGTAGGAACAAAACCCCCTCTAATTTTAGAATGGAGAGAGACCAGTTACATTTTTGCTCTCCTTGGTAATCTACTTCACATAAGCCGAATGGAAAGTTTTGCTCTGATTCTATCAAAAGTGATGAAGTGCTTCCATCTTGGACTCATCTTCACAATTCCTGCTGCCCCATCCATCATTTCTGTGACCGGCACTATGATGAGTTATGGCATGCTAATGTCCTCAATCACAAAATGGAAATTAATACCTGATGCATATGCATTTGTAGACCAAATGAATAAAACAGATACTCAAATCGTACTTGGGTTACTTTGTTTCCCATGACACCTCAGTTATCTGAGTTAAGGAAATAAAATACATATATAACAAATATGTAGTATTTCTGGTCATAGGTTTTATAGTCACAAGGCCATGGTAAATACTTAGTAAATATCTGCTGAATGAATAGGTGAAAGAAACATCGATTCATTGAATTTTTTACTGTAATTATAATGCACATACGATGCAGCTATAAAGCTGTCTTCCTTTAAAATAAAGAAACCACCAAGTAGCCCTAAGTCTATCACTCAGAAAAACCCTTGTCTTGTAATGAACGCTGAGAGATAACTATCTCCCTCACTTTTACTATGAAAAGGCACTGGCAAGTGAATCCCTTGAAGACTTTTTAAAAGAATTTATTTTCAGAACAATGCACTCAATTTTTTAAGATCTATGACACTAGAATTCTTGTCAAGACAGCAACCTGGTGTAAACTTGGGACTGTTAATTTCCTCAACAATTAGTTTACTTGCCCCCTACAGAATCATAGGGTGTGTGTGTGTGTGAGGGGACCAGTGGCAGAAGGGGGTTAGCAGAGGGGCGTTGATTTACTCCTGCCAGTGAACACAAGCTCTTACCTTATTTTCTGAGCAATGACACAACACTTGGCACAGCTTTTATAACTCATGAACAGTCTTTCAGAAGCAGCATATAAGCAGCTAAAAAGAACAAAATAGATACATGTCATTTATAAGTACTGGAAGTAGTCTTTAGGGAATAGTTCACCTTCTTATCATTAAGAATTAGCAGTACTAGAATATTGAAAATGTGTCAAATTTCATATTGAGTTTTCTTGAAATTCATATTCTCTTTCTCTAGAAACAACAAAAAAATTAAGGTATATAATATAAAGTTCTGAGAAAAAAGACTGTTGTGTTATTCTCCAGGGTAAATCAACTATAGATTCTTTAATGATCTTTCCATTTCAGACATGCTGGCCTCCTGCTCTTGCAGTTTGATGCTCCTTCCTGCCACAGGATCTTTGCATATGATTATATTAGAATAATCTTCCTTTTCTTCATGTAATTAACTGCTACTATTCAGATATTTTAGAAAAAATAATAATGCCTAAATGATCATACAGTTCCCTGTCTTCTTACTATAGTTTAATTTGTATTTATGATATTAATGCTAACTTGCCATTAGACCTGTGAGGGCAGGGATGATGTCTGTTTTGACCTCGTATTTGATCTCACAAGGTTAGAGAGGAAATGATTAATTCTACCTGGAAGCCAGCAAGAGATGGAATAAGCATGAAGCATAACACAGTGTATTAGTGTAGCCTGGTGGAATATAATGTGCCAGATCAGAAAGATATTCCAATCGGGGGGTCAAGGGACCCACATAAGTAAAGGAATAGAAGCAAGTATGTACATGACGCATCCAGAAGTCAGAACATGGATGTAAAGGAGGGAAAGAGTAGAAATGAGTTGATGGGGAGATTGGGACCCGATTGCTGAGAGCCCTGGGTTTGTTTAGGAGTTTGGACATTTTCTAGGCAGTGAGGAGCCATTTGAAGACTATTAAGCAGGAGAATAACATAATCCCATCTGTGTTTCTGATATAACTCTGGCAGCAGTGTGGAAGGCAACCGAACTAAAAATAGGATTATAAGTAATGTGCTCAATGCTTTCCCCCTATTTGCACAGTAACCCAATATTTAGTCCTGACATACATCCTGTTTGTACAGGAAAATTTCGAAGTCTGAAGAAACATCCTCTGTTCTTAAAGAGATCTTAAGGAGAGTTTGTTATAAAGCAAAAGGGCAAAGTGACCATCAGCCATTGTATTATGCTGTATGCCAGTAAGTGTCTAATACTAAAATCATTTAATGAAAGTAATTAACTTAATTCACGGAACTGTAAAATTAGGTATTGTCCAGATTCTTAGAAACTGACCTTTGGCAAATATTGCAGGGAAATAGCCCAGGGAATCAATGTTACATATATTCCAGCAAAGTTCCAGGTCAGCAGCAGAAGTAAGCTAATTTTCAGAAAGTGATTTGTAATATCCTACAAATAATAAGTCATGGGGACCCATAATATGTCTTGATATTACTAGTAATCTTGAAAAATATCAGGATTTAGGTATCAGGGACATAGTAACTTGTACTAAGTTACCTAAATCCTGATATTATGCACCAGATGCTACTGTTTTAACATAATCAGCCTCTGTAATCCTCACAATGTTAGGAGACAGTAATATCAGCTGTTTTACATGTAAAAAATGGAAACAGGGCCCGGGTAAGAAACTTGCCTAAGATGGAGCCCCTCACAATTATTACTCCGTCTCATCAGACAGAGCTGTGCTCAGGTTTCGAAAGGCTCTTCTCTCCTTTTTATGGTCACCCCCTTTCTCATCCTCTATTCTTTTCAATTAAAGAGAAAATTAAGTTCATGTTTGCCTAGCTTTCACTGTCTTTCACATAAAATCACATGAATATCTGTCTGGTAAGGTTTTTATAAACACCTGTTTTTGACGGTGATCATTTTAAAAAATTAGTTCAGGCTGGACATGGCTCAGGCAGTTTAAGGTACTGAAAATACAGGCTATTAGATGTTCTGACTCCCACGGTGTCTGTAGAGGCCAGCGGCTTTAATGCAGAACCTTAATTGTTGCACCTATGGGGTGTTGTTTTAGAGTTGATTATATCACTCTTTAAAAATTACTTTGTGGGGAAGTGAACAGTTATTTTCCCCTTGTGCTCTGTTCCTAGAATTTATGCTGTCAAATAAAAACACAATTGAATCTACATTTCCTTGTGCCTTCCGTTCCTCATCTTGCAAAATTTCTATAGTCACAAGTATGTCTGAACTAGGTTTTTTTTGTAATATTCTATCTTGGTGTTGCGTTTAAAAGTGTTCTTAGATCTTGACAACTCTTGGTGTCTTTGTTACAGTAATGTTCAGAATTGCTGTAATAAAGGAAAAGAAGTTTAGAATACAAAGTAGCATGAGCTACTTTGATAAAGCCCATGTGAGCTCAAGAATGAGAACCTTTGGAACAGTTAAATAATAATAACATTAGTGATTTTAAAACTGTTGTTATATGATAGCCTCCTAATTTTATGCATGACTTAGTTGACAGAAATGACTAAATGTAGTCTAAAGAAATCAATAGGAACTATTAGGATACTCCATTTTTAATTTATAGAATCCTAGAACCTCAGGGGTAGTATATTTTAGCTCCCTGTGTCTCACTGACCACAATTCTCCTCCTCTGCCCAAATCAGGTGTAAGGCTGCTCCCGGGTCTTTAAACTCAAATGCCTGTAGAGATAAGACGGTGCAATAAATGAGTAAAGCAGATCGAGAGATCCATCTCTCCTCTTTCTGGAAACAGAACTATATTTTTGTTTTTCTACTTTTGACAGAGACATGGGGACGGGAAAAACTTTCTTTACTGTGAGAAACATCACAAGTGCAATTAAGGTGATTAAACGTAGTATGACCACATCCAAGCTGGAACCTTGGGCTCCACACTGCCCTCTTCTGGCCCTTCCCCTTTCAGGGATTTATTTCCTCATTCTGAGTACCAAATTCTGTTACCAGTTTGAGAACTTTGAATTGCAAGTAAATGAAAATAAAATTAAACTGGCTTAAATAACAAAGTAGTTGCACGGTTTGCAAAACTAGAGGTTGCATTCCAGAGGTTTTAGGTTTCAGGTGAGGTTTGATCAGGGCTCTATCTGTGTCTCAGTGTTTTGTTTGGCTCTGTCTTTCTCCATGTTTTGATCACAATCTCATGCTGACTTCTCCCAGGTAGTCAAATGGCTGCAGCTGCTTCAGGTATCACAAAAGTACAGCATATTGTCCAGGCCAACAGAGGGAAGTGTGTTACTTCAGCCATCGAAAAGAAATACTTCAGCCATCGAAAAGAAATAATCCTGCACCTTCATTAAGGGGACCCAGCACTATGGCCAAGAGGACAAGATTACACTTACGACACTTTGTACCCATCTCTGGAGCTGGGGCCAGGGCCAGTCACACCAAATTATGGTTGCCACTTAACTGGGAAAGAGTGAAAGGATGTGGAAGAGTACTTAGCCTCAAAGTTTTCCCAGGTCACAGCCTAAGAGAGAAGAGAAACAGACACTCAGGGGCCATATACCTTGCCTCTCTGTAGGGATTTGATCTTGTTTAACTTGTTTTGGCTCTTGGACTGATCAGAGTTTGGAAGATCACAGTTGGCAAGGCTTGGGTTATGTGCTCACCCATATGGCCAAATGCCAGAAAAGGCCCTGTAATTGGCATTTCCTTTCATATCACATGGATCAGGGAGGAGCTTTTTCACAATGAAAAGAGAGAAGCCAATGGGTAAAACCAGCAGATGATTACTTTACCTTCTATTCGGGTCTTCAGCCCTTTGGCAAGGAGCTAGCATCTCCCAGACAGGACAGCATATCCCTAGGCATTGATTTTAAGGACAGAATTATAATGCAAACTAGTGTATTTTTAAAACACTCTGAGAACAAGTATAACGGAACTTATACTTAAGTGTATCTAAAAATTAATACTGTTGGATATATTATATACTGTAAGCTCACTGAGCACAGTCTGAACCATTCTATGGTGTACTTGCTCCTCAAGGTATGTCCAAATTTTAGTTCTTAGCAATGTTCCATCCTACATTACCCCCTCCCCTCATCACAGGCTGTACACAAGAAACTCATCAGAGAATCAAAAGACAGAAGGTGGCCTCTCATTTTATTCTCTTAAGAATTTATCTTTGAAAAAAGGGTGAGTAGCATGCAGGCTCTGGCCATGGGTTCATATTAATCCATCCCCAGGGATCCTTAGTGAGTGAACTGGTGGTTTCTGAAAAGCTCTCCCCTAGGTAATCCTGATAATTAGCTAGATTTGGAAACCTCTGAGAAAGGATGCACTATGTTTTACTTACCGAGATATTTAGATCCTAACACACATTGACACAGTGGTGGCCTCTTCAATCTGGGAAGACAATGAGTTTTTCTGGAGACATTCAGGAAAACTTTCTTTCATCGGGGCCTGTTTTCCAGCATTGCCATGTGACCATTTCTGCTTCTAATGGAAATGGGTGCCATTAGCTGGTCTATTCTTTTAAGGCTAGCTGTACCTATATCTATGTCCCCTTCCGAGACACAGATGTGATCTGTGTCAAGGAGAAACACATGTGACTCTGGCAAAGTTCTTACCCAAATCTCTCTCATTGCTTGGGGATCATGTTCATTTGCTTTTTATGTTTCAAAAAACAGAACTCCCCTTCCAAAAGAAGCCTGCCTCTCCCTCTCCATGTCCCAGCTATTGTAACTGAGTGACAGGATGCCATAATGGGGCCAGAGTTTCTGTCCCATGGAAAGTAATAAAAGAGGTCACTGTAACTCCCATTTTCTCACCTGGAACTCAGCCCAGGTAGGATGTGTTCATATAGGCTCCACTGCAAGTGGCAGGCAACCCTCTGCTCTGTGTTCCTTATGACTGAAAGATAAAGTCCTCAAGCTCAGGACTCTGGGTGGTTGAAAGAATCCCACTTTCAGGGGCAGGACAGGGCAGGTGCAGTAGGAGCAGCATCTAGATCCATGATGGTGAACCTATGACATGCGTGTCAGCACTGACACGCATAGCCATTTTTGATGACGTGCGGCCGCAGGCGACTGCATACCAGAGAAGTATGGGGCTGCATGACGAGCGAGAAGGACGTTTCGTCCTCGGCTCCTGCACGGCCAGGTGCAGTAGCCGAGGATAAAACATTTGCTGTAGTGTAGACACTCTGTGCCGGAGGTCTGTAGGCCAAAACAACAGAACTCCAGCACAGAGTGTCTAGTTCTGGGACTTCCGGTTAGGCCGTTTTTCTCGAAGTGACACACCACCCGAGTTGTGCTCGGTTTTTTAGTGAATTTTGACAGGCCAAGCTCAAAAGATTGCCCATTACTGATCTAGATCAATGCTCTCCAACGGAGGTACAATGCAAGCCGCAAAAGTCAGTCATGTGGGTAATTGTTTAATTTTCTAGTAACATTAAAAAAGTAAACAAACATGGCATTGGACATGAAAAGGATTAGAGGGTAAAGCAATCTTTTGATTGACCTCTTTCTTAATAACTTGCAATTTTTGCTTCATGTTGATTAAACAAAGGAAAAACAATTAAGTAAGGTCTGGTCTGGAGAAAGGAGGCAAGTCTTAATTTGGCAGATTTCAAGACTGAGCCCTGGTACCCTGTATTTTGTTCCTACAGCTTGCAATGAGGGTCACTGTAGGATGATTCGCTAGTAAATTAGAAATGTAAGGGGGAGAATACGTTATTACATGCATGTGAAAGTTAAAATTCACAAAGCTTGGTTTTATAAATCTGTGTGAGTTGTAGGAGATGAAGTAATTGTTGAAACATTGTATATTTGTATTATCAGGGCATAGTCAGATAAAAGTACTTGTTTTCAACTCCAAGTGACATCGAGGATTCTTTTTTAGGTATATAAGTTTACATACACAAAGAGAAGCAGCTTGCCTGCAGAGTTAAGAGTAAAAATGAGAATCACTTTGCTTTGATAATATTATCTCTACCATGCTTGTTTTGGTGGTACAGGTATTGATCGACTTACGACCTATTCAACTTATGACCATTCGACTTTACGACCACAGTCGCTAGCCACGACTGTTCCACATCTGGCAGCGCAAGTGTTGCCCAGTGGGGCGTACGACAGTGCAGACCACCTTCCTACAGCACTAGCATCTCAGCGTGCACCATTTTAACTGTTATCCCAGACTCGGTACAGCAATTTGTGTTTTGTGTCTTGGATATTTTTCATCAAACCCCTTTCAAGATGTCTACCATGAGGAAATTGTCTTTGTTTTTGACTTAAAGATTTTTATAACATCATTTCACAGTACTGCACATATAGCCTACTCAATTTACGACCAAATCATGTTACGGCTGGTCTGTCGGAACCAATTGTGGTTGTAAGTCAAGCACTAGCTGTATTGAGTATCTAGGTTTGTGTAAATTAGTGTACTCAACAAAGATTTACTTGAATTTCATAGCCGACCTCAATAAAAATGAGAATACTGAGCTTGATAATGACTTACACATCTAGAAATTGCAAGAGACTTGGTTTAGCAGTGGTGGCTCTATTTCCATTGAAAGTGAGCATAAACAATAAACCTCTACATTCGTGAAAAGAGAGTGGGCCTAAAAATTAGGGTATTTCCTAAATTAAACAAAAATTGTTCCAAACTGTCTGCCTGTTCAGGAAAAATATGCCAATAGATCAGGTACAAGATTTATTGTTAAAGGAAACAGAGGGTGAAAGTAAGTTAAATCCTGAGCCTTAGCATGATTGATTTTCTTACACATCTTTGACTTGTCTTAGAGTACTATGAGGTTTAGGAACTTTCAAGGAATGATAAATTGCTAATAAATAATGAAGTTAAGGAAATGGTACATCATTACTTTGAGTTTTCCCAGCATTTAATAATTAGAGCGTTAGCTGCTGTGAATGACATTTTTCTTTAAATAAATGCTAATATGGTACTAAACAACATCATCTTTTGATAGCTATAATTCAGCCACTTGCTTTGTAAACAGGTGCACACACCCTGAGGACCATTCCACTTCTGTAATTTTTTTCTTCAAGGCTTAGTTTGCTATGGCTGAGGTATTAGTAATCAGAGAGTGGTTCTACTTTCTTATTTTCCATCCCAAGCTCTGGTCTAGATAGATGGGTCTTTAATATATAGCACTTTTTATTAGTGGAAAATATTTCACTTATTCTTAAAATATTTATTGAGCACCTACTCTAGGCTCAGGAACCATGTTAGGTACTAGAGGAAACAGGGATGGATAAGATGAATTCCTATGCTTGAGAAGCTCACAGTTCAATTGAGAGTAAAATACAGACAGGTCATAATTATAATGTGATGTGAAAAGTGTAATAATAAAGTGCTTTGGAAACATTTCATACCAATGATTAGCAACTACTATTCTTATTAGAGTATTTTAGGTGATAACATCATGTCTCTTTAATACTCCATTCTAAAATCTTATTGTGCATTAATTTGAACAAGTTGAAGACTGAAAGAAAGAGGTGGGCATCACAGGAATTTGTACCCAGATGGGGAAAGGAATATTCTGGGAGCATCAGGCATCACATAGTGGGGTAAGTTTAGAAGGGATGATGATGCATACGGCTTTGGGCAGTCAAGTGGTGTTCTTTTTTATTTCCTTTTGTCTTCCTTCCTTCTTTTCTTTCTTTCCTTCTTTTCTATTTCTTTTCCCTTCTCTTCCCTTTCTTTCTTTTCCCCTCCCTCCCTCCCTTCTTTCCTTCCTTCCTCCCTCCCTCCTTTCTTCTCTCCTTTATTCTTTCAATTTTTCTTTCTTTTCATTGACTTTATTTTCTGCCCTCATGCTCCTCTAGCATGAAGAAAAGCATAATAGAGTCTGGGACCTGTCTTGCAGAGAGGAGAGAGTGCAGTGGCTGAGCACTCACGGCTGAGCCAGGACAGTGAAGTGATGAATGTGCTGTATGTGGGGTCTTCTAGGTTGACTGAAAACAAGTGAAGCCAGGGAACAGCTTGTTACTCTTAAAATTGATAATTAAAGATAAGAATTAAGTTTTCATCTTGGCCTTCTAATAAAAACAATTTTTCAGGGTAATCAAATGGTGTTGGTAGATGAAGAAGTGGTTTTCTACACAGAATTTCAGCTAATAAATGTAGAATGAATAATAGAATTGGGAAAAAGTCATCATTATCACCATTTTGCAAGCTCCAATGAAATAACTGATGTAGATAATGGTTATCAATAAGCATAAAATCATTAGATACAGTGTTGATGGGGAACTAAACTCTCATCAATCTTAGCATCACTAAAAGTGAGAGAGCCAGACAAGAGGTGCCTTATGACTTGATACAGGGTGAAACACCTGGCACCACTTTTGATGTACGTGTGTCAACATCAAACCTGAGATTAATTAACATTCATTAGGTTATTTAATTAGGAATCTATCTTATAACTCATAGGAAATCCTGGGGTTAGAACCAGTTAAGCAACATTTGGTGAAAGTCACCAGCCCAAACCAGGGTGTGGGATCTTTGCTATGTTAATTGACCCAGTTTAAGGTGTTAAATAGACTTTCTTAAGAGATGGATAATTTTGATATAATTGTTTTGTTTTATTTTATTTTATTCATTTTAGAGAAGAGACACAGAGTGAGAGAGAGAGAGAGAAAGGGGGGAGGAGCTGGAAGCATCAACTCCCATATGTGCCTTGACCAGACCAGTGCAGGGTTTTGAACTGGCGACCTCAGTGTTCCCAGGTCGACGCTTTATCCACTGCGCCACCACAGGTCAGGCTTGATATAATTGACTTTAGAAAAGCTGAGTATGCTCTTGTAAGTTTTCTTTTGTTTTTCAGGGACAGAGAGAGAGTCAGAGAGAGGGATAGGTAGGGACAGACAGACAGGAACAGGGAGAAATGAGAAGCATCAATCATTAGTTTTTCGTTGCCATTGCGACACCTTAGTTGTTCATTGATTGCTTTCTCACATGTGCCTTGACTGCGGGCCTTCAGCAGACCAAGTAACCCCTTGCTGGAGCCAGCGACCTTGGGTGCAAGCCGGCGAGCTTTTGCTCAAGCCAGATGGGCCCACGCTCAAGCTGGCGACCTCAGGGTCTCGAACGTGGGTCTTCTGCATCCCAGTCTGATGATCTATCCACTGCGCCACCACCTGGTCAGGCTGCTCTTGTAAGTTTTAAAAACTCTTATTGATGAATGTCACCCTGTTAAAGTTCATTTTCTAAATAAAACATAAAAAGTAAAATAAAAATTGTTAGTGGTGATGTGCCAGGATAAATTCCAAATTTTACACACTGGACTGTAGTAAATTGCAAGTCTGAATTTGAAAGGTTTAATAGGCACAATCATTTGCTAATGGGGGGAGAGCCAGAGCCATTCTGCTCACAATCTGGTTTTGTGGATTCTTGCTTTCTTGTTGGAAACCATTGTAGTGACATAGAAGAAAGTTGATGCATGTTCTGAGGAGTGAGTTGGTTATGCTGCCCAGTCAGCCAGATTAGTCTTCTGTCAATGAACTAACCTAATGTTTGTGGTGAGATTTGAGCAAGTAAAGTAAACGGACTGAGATGAACTGCTTAAAATAGAGATAAACAAAACAAAACAAACAAAAAGTCTTAAAAATATTTCATCTTAATATTGGAGCTTGGGAGCTAATGGGATCTATCAAGCGGGAGAGGTTTCAGCTATAGTTATTGAGATGAAGATAGTTTAAACAAAATAAGGTCTATTTATTTCTTAGAAATAAAGAGTTTAGAGTTAGACAACTTAGGGCTGGTGTAGCAGCTCCCTGGTAATCAACGTCCAGATCTCCTCTCTTTATGCCCCTTTTTGGTTCCCAACCTTGGGAGTTCTCTGGGTGAAAATCAAAGCTGGCTGCCACAGACAGAGGGCAAGGAGAGAACGAAGAAAGAGGCAGACCATTACAGATTGGTACATAGCAGTTTTAATAAACAAGGGAATTGATATAGAAGGTTGTCTTGGGTAGTCATAAGGTAAGTAGGCCTCTACATCTACTCTCAGAATTTTAACAGTTTATATAGAAGCCTTAATAGGGTTCAGTCATGTACACAGTTCAGGATGGTCTCAACAACATATTACATTCAAGGCTGTGCTCTCGAAATGACACCTAGAATGAGAACATTAGGCAGAACACGCATTCCAAGGACAGGGGTGGGGATAAGAAGCCTCTGAGTGCCCAGGTCCAGCTCATGAGTCAGCTCTCAATAAATTTCTCTAATACCCCACTGTCTTACCTGCCTCTCAATCCATTCTGTCTGTGATACAGCCAGCTGGAAGGAAGACAGGAGAAAGGACCCAATTTACTCCTTTCAGTTGAATCCATTCTCTTTAAATAGCCTTTGTCAAAGTTCCACACAGGAGTTCTATTTACATTGCACTGACCACTGAGTCAGGTGGCAATACCCCCATGCAGGGAAGTCTGGGACAGCAGCCTTTAGCCAGGTGCATTGAGAACTAAGCAGCCCTGGTGTTCTGATATAAAAAAGGTGGGGCACATGGATTTGGGATTTCTATCAATAAAAGAAGCAGGAATTTAAGAGAAAATTAAAATTACTGTTTAAATAATTTCAATTCTGCAAAATGAAGTAGAACATGGTATGGGAGACCTAATTTTGTAAGATAGTTTGTGATATTTTTAACAGGATGCCAGATTGTATGATTAAAAGTGTAAATCTGTGTTGTATACTATTTTAAATGCTTCTGGGTAAATACCATTGGCCCTTGTTAGTGCATATAATTTTATGTGTGTTGCATACATTTTGTTGACTTCATGGTCTAATATTTTGCTACAAGCTTTTGTGTGATTGACTGAAAACTGTGTTGGATCTCCACTAACTTCACCATTTATCCTTTTTCATCTAGCCCCCATGTATGGCCTATTAGGTCAGAACAATAACATTTTTAAATCAGAAAGCGCTGTTGCACTTTCTTATCTAAGAAATCTTAATTGAGGTTGGCAAAGTAATACTGGTTTGGTCTGTGGCTTGATTTTTTTTTTGTATCCATTTCTGTTATAGCTCAGTTCTCTGGGGAAAGTGCATGCACAGGGGGAAGTCTTTGTAGACTTCCAGTCTTTGAAGTCATGTTGGTATAGGCCTCCTTAACCTTATTCTGCAAAACTCCATTCATGACTGATAGAGTTTAGGATTTTAAGTAATCCAGGAGGGATTCTGTAAGAACAAGTTCCTAGGGAACAGAACTATCCAAAGTTCTCCTAACCACAAATATCACAGTGATGCATTTTATAAAGTTTGATTCATTATGTCCAAAGCTATAATTCTTCTAAGCCAACCTCTCTTTTTTATTTTATTTATTAATTTTAGAGAAGAGAGAAAGAAAGAGAGAGAGAGAGAGAGAGAGAAGAGGAGAGGAGCAGGAAGCATAAACTCCCACATGTGCCTTGATCAGGCAAGCCCAGGGCTTTGAACCGGCGACCTCAGCATTCCAGGTTGATACTTTATCCATTGTGCCACCACAGGTCAGGCCAACCTCTCCTTTTTAAATTCATATATTATGATTTTATTTGAAGGAATTGATGAACTCTATAAACACATGGGATGAAAAGCCATCTACACATCATGCTGTAGTGAGCAACACATGGGCTTTGGAGTGTGAAGCCTGCCCCCTCCTGACTTTGTGATTCTGGGCAACTATAACCTCTCTGAACCTCAGTTTGCTTCTCATCCCTTCTAACCAGATCCTGTTTTGATGGCTATCACTGTCTTAGGCACTGGGAAAGAGACAACTGTGAACAAGATAAAGGCAGTTGTGATCTGTATACAAGTTGAAGCTGAGGTTGCAAGTTCCACTGCTTTCGTAGGTGAGCAGGGAAATTAAAGCCCCGACAAAGAGAGAAGTTATACAGCCAAGGAGAGGTGGGGATTGTCGCTGAATCAGATGCTGCAGCTCATCAAAAGGTATTTGGATTCAAAAAAAGTTTTGAAAGTCTCAATAGTCCTAATGATAGCCTGGTTATGGGCAGAGTATTTAGCTGTCTCCTTTACAACCCACATTAAGTTTGGTGGGATAAAGGCAGCGCTGATATATACTCACAGGTAACTTCTCTGCTTGAATGTTCTACCCTAGAGGTTAAGAGCAGTGTCATAGAACTCACTGTGTTTGGATCCCAACTTTGCCCAACGTTGCCATTTGTCCAGCTGTGGCCACTGCTAGATCATATGATTTTGAGAAAGTTACTTAATTTTTATCTATTTCAGTTTTCTGCTCTCCTAAATGAGGAAAATAATAGTTAGTGATATCACAGTTAATTGGGTTGATAGCTAATAGATGTAAAACAGAATACTGCCCGACACATAATATACACTCAGTAAATGTTAGCTATTATTATGGGAGTGCATAGAGAAAGGATTCCTTAAGAAGGTTTAAAGGGTGCATTAGAATTAGAAACAGTATGGACAAAACAGTGGCAGCTAAAGAATGCCTGCTGTGTGTGAGCATACCAGAAAGGGCAAGATTGATGAGACTAGCGAGACTCATAAGTATAAATGGATTATTGAAACATTTCTACTTTTCCGTGGAGTAATCCTGTGATGGTTAATTTTATATGCCAACTTGGCTGAGCTGTGATGCCCAGATATGTGATCAAACATTATTCTAGATGTTTCTGTCAGGGTATTTTTAAATGAAATTTAGTTAAATCAGTGAACTTCCAGCAAAGCAGGTTGCCCTCCATTACATGGGTGGGCCTCATCCAGTCAGTTGAAAGCCTGAATAGAACAAAAGATTGACCTCCTCCAAGCAAAAAAGAATTTTCTAGCAGTCTTCATCTGCAACTGCCTTTTCTCTGGTTCTACTGTAGACTGCCTTTGGATGTGAACTATAAATGTTCCTTGAGTCTTCAGCCTGCTAGACCCAATTACCCGATTTTGGACTTGTCAAGTCACCATAATCACAGGAGCAAATTTCTTAAATCTCTTTATTTATATATATACACACACCCTATTGGTTTTGTTCCTATAAACACTTTGGCAAGATAATGGCCTCCCCAAAACGATCACATTCAAATCTCTAGAACATGTTACATTCCATGTCAAAAGAGAATTTAGGTTGTAAATGGAATTAAGGTCACTAATCAATTGACCTTAAGGTAGGGAATTATGATATTGTGATTTATAATAAAAATAAATATATTTGGTTTTCATCCCTATTTCTGGCAGAGACCTCTTAAAACACTTCGAATTTCTTAAATGATAAAAGGGATAAAGGTGTCTTGATATTTATAACAAACTACTTTCAACCACACCTGAGTTTGTTAGTAAGATGTCCTAAAGGTGGGATTTGGTTGCCAGGGGAACAAACCATGTGATTAGAGGGTTGGAACTTTTAGTCCCACCCTTGCTCCCACTCCTGGGTAGGAAAGAGAGACTGGCTATCGAATCAATTGCCAATGGACAATAATTTAATCAACCATGCCTATATAGTGAAGCCTCCATTAATAACCCAAAAGGAGAGATTCTAGACTGATGAATATGTGAGGATTTGGAAAGAGTAGCATGTTTAGAGAGCATGGAAGTTCTGTTTCCCTTCCCACATCCCTGGTTCTATGCATCTCTTCCATCTGGCTGTTCCTGAGTTATTTCCTTTGATAATAAACTGGTGATCTAGTAAATAAAATGTTTCTCTGAGTTCTATGAGCCACTCTAAAAAATTAATGGAACCCAAAGAGGAGGTAGTTGGAACCTCTGATCTATGGCTTGTTGTCAGAAGCATAGGAGACAACCTGGACTTGTGTAATTGGCATCTGAAGTGAAGAGTGTAGTTTATGAGGACTGAACCCTTCACCTGTGGGATCTAATACTGTCTTCAGGTAGAAAATGTTTGAAATGGGTTGAATTTAAGACACACAGGTACTACTGAAGAATTGTTTGGTGGTGTGGACAAGACACATACATAAGAATTGGTGTCATAACTGGGATTATCAGAATGAATCCAACATAATCACAAGGGTCCTTAAAAGTAGAAGAGGGAAGCAGGACAGTGCAGAGTCAGGGAGAGATGTGACTAAAGATACAAACCAGGCACTGATTTGAGTCATGAGGAATGGAGGGAAGCCATGGTCAGCTCTCATACCTTCCCCCCTCCTTCTCTTCCCTATGCTTCCACTCAGGTTGGGAGAGGGAAGGTGATTGGCAGAGTCTAAGATTTCCCTGCTTGATGACTAGGTGGTTTTTCTGTCTAATACTGACTGCTAATTGGATGTGTTTGTGGGACAAACAGTGTCCAAAAACATGTGTACATGTGGTTCCTGGGCAGGACCAATGGGGACTCTCTCTTAGGTTCTGACCCCTTCTTTCCTACTCTCCACCCCCCACCTTTGTGGTATACTCTATGACCTCTTGCTGTTGTGTCTTACTTAACCAACAGTGAGACATCTTGGTTGAATCTTAGCAGGACTGTTCAAACCCAGTCACCTTCCTTCTGGTCCACTTACCCCAGGGGTCAAAAACATTTTTGGTTGAGAGAGCCATGAATGCCACATATTTTAAAATGTAATTCTGTGAGAGCCATATAGTATGTTTAACACTAAATACAAGTAAATGTGTGCATTTTATGTAAGACCAACACTTTTAAAGTATAATAAGTCTCTGAACTTTTTTAAAAAATGTTGTTATGCTGTTGCTAACCAATGATGAATAAAGTACTTCATACCATTAATGCGACTTCTAGTGCTCCATGGTTTTGCTGATAGCTTTATAGTCTGGTTGATATGTGGTGAGGTTAAGCTTCATGCAGGCATTGAGACTTCCATCAGTTCAACGTGATTGCAGGTTGGTCTTAATGTTCTTTAGATGTGAGAAAGACTGCTCACATGCATAGTAGAGCCAAACATTGTCAGTACAGCAATTCCCACATGCTTCAGTGTGTGTTATGTGACAGGAAGCACGTTCTAAGTTTTGACAATCAGCTGGTCCGCAGATTGAAGTTTTTTCATTTCTCCCCACTTGTGTTTGCTCGCCAACTCTGCTTGCTGTTGTGCAAGTCTTTCCAAATCTTCATTCAGTGACTTGAACTTATTCACCCACATGTCTGAGGCCTTCAGTTCAGCAGCTTGTAGCTAAAAATCTCTGACAGAGACACCAGGGATGTAACTCAGGTTAGCGTTGTCTACTGCACACTTGTGTGGATGAGTGATGAACTTAAAAGACAAGTGTGTTCAGGAAATTCTCCAAAGTGCACTTTGAATCACTGCAGGAGATTAGATGTGAAGCCGGCTAGCTGCTGGAGATCAAGATGTTGAGCAGGGTCACTTGCTGTTCATGCATCTTTAAACTCTCCCAGTTTTTCAAAGTGTAGTAAACGACCTGTTTCAATGTCAGTGATGAAGAGTTCCAGCTTGTTTTCAAATGCACACACTGCTTGTTGAAGGGATAAGAAGACTATTTCCAATGCCTTGCATTTTCACGTTGAGCTGGTTCAGATGTTCAGTCATGTCCATGAGATAGTAGAACTTCAGGAGTCACTCAGTGTTAGCTAACTCAGGATGCTCGATGTTTTTCATTTCAAGAAAAGTCTGGATTTTGCTCAGACAAGCTGTGAAACGACTAAGCACCTTCCCTCTTGACAACCAACACACATTTCTGTGCAGAAGCAGACCAGGATAATTATTCCCAACTTCATTCAGCAGTGTTTTAAACTGGCAATCATTTAAAGCTCAGGCAACAATAATGTTGACCACCCAAATGACCAGCGACATCACCTCACCTAGCTGCTCACCACACATCTGAGCACAAAGCACCCCCTGATGTAGGATGCAGTGAAAACTTAGGATGGGTCTCTTTTCATGTATATGAAGAAGCACTATGAATCCTCTGTTTTTCCCCACCATGCACGGAGCACCATCAGTACACACCGAAATAAGTTTATCCATCGGTAGATGTTTTTCTTTAGTGAACTCAGTGAAAGACTTGAATAAATCCTCCCCTCTTGTCTCTTTCATAGGCAAAACAGCAAGACTTTCCTCACGTAGTGTGTCACTGACAGCATACCTTGCAATCACGCTGAACTGGGATAAATGGTTACGCCTGTTGACTCATCCAAAACGAGAGAAAAGAATGGTGCTGCATTTATGTCCTTCACTTGTGTTGCCTCAATTTGATTTACCGTCATGATGGTACGATCATGAAGAGTTCTTGCAGACAGAGGCATGTCTTTTATTCATTTAATTATCTTGTCTTTATCGAAAAGTCATCAAAAAGTTCATTGGCAACATCAAGCATGAATGTTTGGGCATACTCCCCATCTGTGAACAGCTTTCCATTTCTCACAATTGCTAAAGCACCAGCAAAGCTAGCCAAATTCTAGTCACCTTGTTGGGTCCAAACACGGAGTTGCTTCTGACTAGCTTGCACTCTGCACAGTAGCTCTTGACATGCTTTCTTCCTGCTGTCCTCTGCTGGATATTTCGATGCAAATGTAGTATGGTGTGTGTTGAAGTGCCACTTTATATTTGACCATTTCATCAAGGTAATTTTGTCATTGCATATTAGACACACTACAGAACCTGCTCTCTCCACAAAGGCGAATTCCTCTGTTCATTCCTGCTGAAAAATATGATCTCCTCATCATTTTTTTCTTTTAGCCATCTTCTTCTTCAAAAGGGTTTCTGCAATTAGCTAGCTGACTACTTGATTAAAAGGAGGGAAGTTTACTTCCTGACCTCACAACGACCCATATATGTTATGCATAATCCAATAAAATTTTGGTGTTGTCCCAGAGGACAGCTGTGATTGGCTCCAGCCACCCACAACCATGAACATGAGCAGTCGAAAATGAATGGATTGTAATACATGAGAATGTTTTATATTTTTAATGTTATTATTTTTTTTATTAAAGATTTGTCTGTGAACCAGATGCAGTCATCAAAAGAGTCACATCTGGCTCATGACCCATAGGTTCCCGACCCCTGACTTACCCCCAGGAAACTAGGGGATTTTTGCCCTGCGCAAGGTGGATATGTTCCTCACCAGCCATTTCCATAGTATCAGTGGTTTCAGGGTTCAGTGACTACACAGTTTTAGACTGTGATATTATTATTAGTACTTGACTTTTGAGTGAAGACACCCCTGTTCTTTGAGTTAATTCTCTTGGACCTCTTTTGGCTTTGGAGATAACTCCCTTTACTTCCCTCAGAATTAGCTTAGGGAAGGGATAGTCTTTTCTCAGACTTATATTCTTCCCAAATGCAACCTTTTTTTCCCCTCAGCATTCTGATTACTTGGTTGTGGTGATAGTGATTTTAGGGCCTGGGACAGAAATAATAATTTTTGGGATCCCTGAGGGAAGCCAGAAGGCCTTAATAATTGTCAATTCTCTGGGTCACTAATCTTAGAATGCAGGGTAATTAGTCCTTTGGAATCTTAAAATTACATAAAAATTGGGGGGAAAATTTCACTGGGTGTTTGACACCATCTGTTACCATGAGGCTAGGGAGGTGAGATCAGGCCAGAATCCCCTGAGTCTCTCAGTTTAGTTGGCGGGGGATGGCAAGAGAAGGTGGGCCTTGTAAGACATATTAAGTAGTTGGGGCTTTTAAAAAAGAACAGTAAAAATTCACAAAAGGAATTTAAACAAGGCAGTGATAATCAAGTGATAAAATAATATTTTAAACTATGCCCCCCTTCTTTCTTTATTGGGAATAGAAGGACCTTTGTTGGGAATAGAAGATAGGCAAAGGAGCAGATGTTTAATTATGAGAGATATTTCTAGATTTTGTAGAAGCTAAGCTCACAGAAGGAACAATGCCTGTATTTGAGTGGATAGAGGGGCCAGGGAGCCTGTGAGGGTATAGAAGAAAGAGTAACTTCTTCCAGTCTGGGAAAGACACATAGTCAGAGCATTCTGAAGTAACTGCACTATCCTTGTATCCCTATGATTTGCATTGATGAAGAGTGTGTGAGTGCTCCAGGGGAGGCTGGCTAAGCACAGGGCTCCCAGCCTGGCCCCAGGGTATGGGAACGGCAAGTCCTCAGATTCTGAGGGACAGGAAGGCTCAGATATTGGACATTTCAATAGTGAGCCTTGTTGGCTGAAGACCAAAGAAGCTGCAATGCTGCAGGAGTTTTGTATAACCAAAGGGGACTTACATTCACGACCAATGTTGAATTTCTTCACAATATGACCATGGGCACAGAATAAAATGTAAGCTGATTTAAATAAACAAGATCTTTACTTTCCATTTGAGTTCATGATTATAAATCCATATGAATAATGATCAGATATTCATTTTAGAAAGATAATGCTGACTATAGTGTGGATTGGAAGAGAACAAGATGAGATAAGGGAATCCTAAGAAATAATCCCAGTCTAATCAAAGTCTATTGGTACTTCTGAGTCTCACTACTACACACTCAGCATTGAAGACAAGATTATACACTTGTCAAATGATATTTCTGACTGTTTTATATTTTATTAATATTAGTATTGATAATATTAGTATTAAAGCCTTCCCTGGGCTATAATTTTATTGATTTACTAACAAAATAATTTGTGTGAAGTGAAACAAACATTTTTACATTAATTATGGCATCCTCTATTTGGTGCCTTAAAGCATTGTGAAGAAAAAAGTTTCAACATATTTAGAAAATCAGATGGTTAAGGAATTGATGAAAGAAAAATATTTCACCAGACACAAGTGGCTTGAGGAGGACAGAAAGAAGAGCAGTGCCTTACCTGCACTGGGCATTCTGAACTGGTTGCCAAAGATCCTGAGGACAGATGGGCTGTTTCATTTTTGGCAGAAGTAAGTGGCAGATTAGTACTCTTGCAGTCATAAGAAATTGTTAAGGGCACAATAATGCTTTCTATGAATACCACTGAATTATGGTTTATACCTGATTAGCCAAGAGTGAGACAAGGTCTTGGGGCAACCAGCAGTGGGAAGAGAGTATATATCACTTAGGATGTCCTCTGCTACAAAAACAGAAAACCCACCAAGAGTGGTTTAAACAATAAAACATTTAATTATCTCACCTCACCAGAGCCTGGAGGTAAAAAGCTCAGAGGTACTACTTCATCTGCTCACTGGTACCCACGTGCCTGGGCCGCTTCCACTCTTCCCCTCCACTGTCTCCACCCTGACACCATTTTCATCCTTAGGCATGTTGTCTCATGATTGGAAGGTCATCTGAGGCTTAAGTATCAGTTTTGTCCCCTTTTCTTTTTTTTGTTTCCAATACCTAGTACAGTGCATATACACAGTCCGAGCACAAAGTAGCTGCTCAATAAATATTGTATGAATGAGTAGGTTGCCTCTAAAGAGAAAGTTGAAGATGTCATTATCTGCTGGTTTTGTTCTTAAGTTTGTAACACAACTTTACACCTAGCAGTGCCCACACAGCTACCACAGGCTGACTAATTAAAATAGGGACGTAGAGATAGGTGAAGAAGTTACCTAAGATAATGTACAGTTAGCAATTGAGGACTCAGTCAGCCTGGGGCAGGACATAGCATCTACTTCCCTTTGCCCTATCTACAATCCTGCTCAGAGTGGGGACGCTGTACACGTGGAGGGTGGCAGGTCTGGCTTTTCTCTAGTCTCTTTCCAGACTTTTGTTATGGCATGAACTCTGGGCTGAATTTCCTTTGTCTCAGCCTGTAAGTTCTAAAACACAGATCTCGCAAATCACACATCTTGGCTTGTGAGATCATTGCCTCTCTGTTCAAAGGGAAGAAGACAGCAATGAAGTGTGGGAGGTAGGGAACCACAGCGAGATCTTCAGTTTAACCAGCTCACTTGGATCCTAGACCTTATCCCATAACTGGCTAAATGCATACTAGATTCTATAATCACTTAAATTAATGAAAAGATTAATGAATTACCAATCAATGAATTAATTGACAGCTGTGCTGTCTTATTCAGAGAATGCTGTGTATTCTGATGAAATAGTCTGAATAGAAACAGTGCTGGAGCTGCTGATTAAAGCATTGCATTACTTAACCCTGCATTCTACTCGGAAGAATTTCTAGGGGAGACAATGGGACGAAATCAGTTTCTAGGGTAAACATTTGGTTAATAGGACTCCTAGGAAATCAGTGAGTTCCAGTCCCACCCCCCTACATCCAGCCTGAAGAGTGTTTTGGGATTGTTATGATGGCAGAACAAAAGCCAAGCTACTGCGAGTTTTCTTACACGCGTGCGTGGCAGCCGCTAACTGAGCAGTGAGAAATGAGTTGTTCAAAGCTGTCTTACCCTATTTGCTTTGTCTTTAGCAAAATTCTGACTTGCGTACTGTTGAGTGTCTGTTTCAATCTTTCTCCCATATGTTTCTGAAGCATTTGGAAGTGCAAGTGCAAAGTGCTCAAAATAGAATGAGTCTGCAGAAGATACAAATTTGGGAGGAATTATAAATAGTTTAGATGTTCTTAAAATGCTATTTGATCTTGATAAATGAAAGACATGGGCTGAATGCAGTAAAAGAAAATGTAATAAAGTACCTCACATAGGGAGAAATGAAAATATAGTATTCAACTGGGAAACATCTAGCTTCAATAATATTGCCAAGTAGCCTTTGGTGGTTTGGGCTTATTAATAAAACGATTATGAATCATGTGAGTGTGTTAAAATGACAGTAGGTATATTGTCACACATCAAAAGAAATATCATTACTACTAAAATTACTTTAGAAAGGACATTTCACCATACACGAGACAGTTAAGTGAACACTGCTAACTGAAGCAAGAATAGTAGATTTGAAAGATAAACTGGCCCCCAAACAACATACATATATTGGTGGACTGAATATACTCTGGTGCCCGGAAAAAGAGGAAGAGGAAATATCAGAGTTTAGGTGACACAGTATCTCTCTGATATCTATAGAAAAGATCTTGAACTGCCTTATTTGTGTAGACAGAGGGAATCTTCTCTCTAGTTATTGCATCAGTCTCTTTTCCTCTGCCTCAACTGTTACATTGGAGATAGCTGGATAATCAATAGAAGTATTCTGTGACAATCTTAAGATCATCGTGGGACTGATCGACTGATTTTTCCTCTATACCCCAATCCTGGCTGTTGGACCTCAGGTAACACAGACCTGGATTAATCATAAATGTGACTCATAGCATACTCCCAATATAGATCTATTCATGGCTTCTTTTAGTATCTAGTTATTTTTTACTTTTTTTTTGCAATGTAGTAAAAATCTGTAAACCCACCACTTGAAACAAAAGTCAGAAAGTTGCAACTATCTTCATCCTAACGACAGGTTCTATTCCATGTTTTCATCATCCTGTCTCTCCGACCTGCGCTAAGTCGCATCCATATTCCATGTTCATTATTTTCCCTTCTTCTATTTAGCATAGTTTTATTGAATCTGATTTGGAATCCTAAAAAATATTTTTGACTTTCTAAAGAACATAATAATATATATATATAATTATTTGGCATTTACTTTTTTCCACTTATATTGCCAAGATCCGTTCATACTGTAGTATGTTGCTGCAATGCATTCATCCTTACTGCCGTGGAGTAGTCTATTGGGTGACTGTATCATACTGTGTTCATATTCTCTTCTGTTGATGGATATTTGGGTTATTTCCAGGTTTTTGCTACAGTGAACAATGTGACTATAAACATTCTATTAGATTAATGATTTTAGAAGAAAGTTTTTCCTGGGTCATTTTTATCAGCAAACATGCTCATGTCTCTGACAATAAATTCACCTGTTCCTACCCTTACCTCACATTCCTTTGCAACAGCTGTTAGATCTCTATGTTCTCCTTTCCAGCCGAGAGGTTATTTGTAGATCTCTTTCTCTTCTCACTCTGTACTTTCTCACAGGTGGCCCTCGTTTACCTACTGTCTTTGCAAAAGTCTTACTAGCATCCCTTTTCACTCTTGAGTGTCCCAATTTGGATGATACATTATATATTTTCTTTACCTGTATACCAGGGACTCCCCGATCGTCCATGACTTCTTATATCTAAAATCATCTATTAATCATATTTCCTGGGATATTTTACAAGCACTGCAAACTTAACATTTCTAAAACTAGACTTATGCTTTCTTTCCAAAACACATTGTTTTCTTATTCTCCATCTCAAAAATGGAACTCGGCCCACTTAATTTTTCAAACCCTAAACCTGAAATGTTTTTGTTTTGTGTTTGAACATTTCTTTTTTATTTTGGTAATTCCCTGTCCCTCAGCCCATCGCCCATCTATCTCTAAGACCTGTGGATTCTCACTTCATTACTGTACTTGAAGCCACTACCCCTTTCTGTTGGGAGCTACAAGCTGCTCATAACTGACTCCTGGATTCCACACTTGCCCCCCTCCCTCACACTCCCCATTCTCATACCCTGATATTTTAAAATATAAATCAAATAATATTGTTGCCTGCTTAAATCATCTCAATGACATGCAGAATAAAACCACACTGCTTTCTTTGGCCTCTAAGGGTCAGTGTGCTCTCTCTCATGGTCCAGTCTCAGCCCAGGTCATTCTGGCGTGTCTCACCCTCTCTGGCCATGCTCCCTTGAGATCTTTCAGCGCAGCAAGCTCTTTCCTGTTCTGACACTTTAGCCCATGGGAAGCTCTCACTCACTGCACTCCTAACCTGGGTAACCTATTTATTCCTGAGATCTCAGCTTAAGTATCACTTCTACCATAATACAGCATCATTGTGTGTGTGTGTGTGTGTGTGTGTGTGTGTGTGTGTGTGTGTGGTTGTGTATGTGTAATTAAAATAACTCATTTTTCAACTCTGAAATAATATATTTTATTTTATTTTATTTTTCTCTATGTTTATATTTTATTATTATTAATTCTAATGGGGTGACATCAATAAATCAGGGTACATATGTACAATGAAAACATCTCCAGGTTATCTTATCATTCAATTGTGTTGCATACCCATCACCAAAAGTCAAATTGTCCTCTGTCACCTTCAATCTGGTTTTCCCTGCGTCCCTCCCCTCCTCCCTATCCCATTCTTCCCTCCCTCCCCCCATCCCATAACCACCACTCTCTTGTCCATGTCTCATACCCTCACTTTCATGTCCCACCTATCTATGTAATCGTGCTGTTCTCAGTTTTTCTTTTTTTCTGATTTACTTATTTCACTCCGTATAATGTTATCAAGGTACATCCATTTTGTTATAAATGATCCGATGTCATCGTTTCTTATGGCTGAGTAGTATTCCATAGTATATATGTACCATAGCTTTTTAATCCACTTGTCTTCTGACGGACACTTGGGCTGGTTCCAGATCTTCGCTATTGTGAACAATGCTGCCACGAACATGGGGGCGCATTTCTTCTTTTCGAACACTGCTATGGTGTTCTTAGGGTATATTCCTAAAAGTGGGATAGCTAGGTCAAAAGGCAGTTCGATTTTTAATTTTCTGAGGAATCTCCAAACTGTTTTCCACAGTGGCTGCACCAGTCTGCATTCCCACCAGCAGTGCAGAAGGGTTCCCTTTTCTCCACATCCTCGCCAGCACTTATTCTGTGTTGTTTTGCTGATAAGTGCCATTCTGACTGGTGTGAGGTGATATCTCATTGTGGTTTTAATTTGCATTTCTCTAATGATTAGTGATGTTGAGCATTTTTTCATATGCCTATTGGCCATCTGTATGTCCTCTTTGGAGAAATTTCTATTCATTTCTTTTGCCCATTTTTTGATTGGGTTGTTTGTCTTCCTGGTGTTGAGTTTTATAAGTTCTTTATAAATTTTAGTTATTAACCCCTTATCAGATGTGCTGTCAAATATGTTCTCCCATTGTGTGGTTTGTCTTTTTATTCTGTTCCTATTGTCTTTAGCTGTGCAAAAACTTTTTAGTTTGATATAGTCCCATTTGTTTATCTTGCCTTTTATTTCAGTTGCCCATGAAGATAAATCGGCAAATATACCACTGCTACAGATGTCGGAGAGCTTGCTGCCTATGTTTTCTTCTAAGATGTTTATGGTTTCACGGCTTACATTTAAGTCTTTTATCCATTTTGAGTTTGTTTTTGTGAATGGTGTAAGTTGATGGTCTAGTTTCATTTTTTTGCAGGTAGATGTCCAATTTTCCCAACACCATTTGTTAAAGAGGCTGTCTTTACTCCATTGTATGTTCTTTCCTCCTTTGTCAAATATCAGTTGTCCATAAAGCTGTGGGTTTATTTCTGGGTTCTCTGTTCTGTTCCATTGATCTATGTGCCTGTTCTTATGCCAGTACCAGGCTGTCTTGAGTATAATGGTCTTGTAGTAAACCTTGATATCAGGAAGAGTGATACCTCCTGCTTTATTTTTTCTTTTTAAGATTGCTGAGGCTATTCGTGTTCTTTTTTGGTTCCATATAAATTTTTGGAATATGTGTTCTATATCTTTGAAGTATGTCATTGGTATTTTAATTGGTATTGCATTGAATTTATAAATTGCTTTGGGTAATATAGACATTTTAATGATGTTTATTCTTCCTAGCCATGAGCACGGTATGTGCTTCCACTTGTTTGTATCTTCCTTGATTTCTTTTATCAATGTTCTATAATTTTCTGAGTACAAGTCCTTAACCTCCTTGGTTAAATTTACTCCTAGGTACTTTATTTTTTTGGCTGCAATAGTGAAGGGGATTGTTTCCTTAATTTCTTTTGCTGATATTTCATTGTTGGTGTATAGAAATGCCTCTGATTTCTGAGTATTAATTTTATATCCTGCCACCTTGCTGAATTCATTTATCAGGTCCAGTAGTTTTTTGACTGAGACTTTAGGGTTTTCAATATACAATATCATATCATCTGCAAATAATGACAGTTTTACTTCTTCTTTTCCAATTTGGATGCCTTTTATTTCTTCTTCTTGTCTGATTGCTGTAGCTAGGACTTCCAGAACTATGTTGAATAAGAGTGGTGAAAGTGAGCAACCCTGCCTGGTTCCTGATCTTAAGGGGATTGCTTTTAATCTTTGTCCATTTAGTATGATGTTTGCTGTCGGTTTATCATAGATGGCCTTTATCATGTTAAGGAATGATCCCTGTATTCCCACTTTACTGAGAGTTTTGAGCATGAATGGGTGCTGGATTTTATCAAATGCCTTTTCTGCATCTATTGAAATTATCATGTGATTTTTTGTCCTTCCTTTTGTTTATGTGGTGAATCACATTGATTGATTTGCGAATATTGAACCAGCCTTGCCTCTCCAGAATAAATCCCACTTGATCGTGGTGTATGATTTTTTTCATATATTGCTGGATCCGGTTGGCTAATATTTTGTTGAGAATTTTAGCGTCTAAATTCATCAGGGATATAGGCCTATAATTTTCTTTCTTTGTGTTGTCTTTGCCCGGTTTTGGGATCAGAATTATGCTCGCCTCATAAAAGGAGTTTGGAATTCTTCCTTCCTCTTGAATTTTTTGAAATAGCTTCAGGAGAATAGGAGTTAGTTCTTCTTTGAATTTTTGATAGAATTCACTTGTGAAGCCATCAGGCCCAGGACTTTTCTTTTTGGGAGTTTTTTGATAACTGTTTCGATCTCATTTGCTGTAATTGGTCTGTTTAGGTGTTCTGATTCTTCCAGATTGATTTTTGGAAGGTTATATGATTCAAGAAATTTGTCCATTTCACCAAGATTGTCTAATTTTTTGGCATATAGTTCTTCATAGTATTTTCTTACAATGCTTTGTATTTCTGTTGTGTCAGTTGTTATTTCTCCACTGTCCTTTCTAATTTTATTTATTTGAGTCCTCTCTCTTTTTTTCTTGGTGAGTCTAGTTAAAGGTTCATCAATCTTGTTTACCTTTTCAAAGAACCAGCTTCTTGTTTCATTGATCCTCGGTATTGTTTCCTTAGCCTCTATGTCATTTATTTCTGCTCTGACCTTTATTATTTCCTTTCTTCTACTTGTCTTGGGTTTTATTTGTTGTTGTTTTTCTAGTTCTTTTAGATGCAGGGTCAAGTTGCTTATTTGAGCTTTTTCTAGCTTCTTATGATATGCCTGTAGTGCAATAAACTTCCCTCTCAGAACTGCTTTTGCTGTGTCCCATAAATTTTGAGTTGATGTATGCTCATTATCATTTGTTTCTAGAAACTTTTTTATTTCTTCTTTGATCTCATTGTTAATCCATTCATTATTTAATAACAAGCTATTTAGTTTCCAAGTGTTTGAGTATTTTTCAGTTTTTCTTTTGTGTTTAATTTCTAGTTTCATGGCATTGTGATCAGAGAAAATGCTTGATATGATTTCAATCTTCTTAAATTTATTGAGACCATTTTTGTGTCCTAACATGTGGTCTATCCTAGAAAACGTACCATGAGCGCTTGAGAAGAATGTATATTCTACTGCTTTAGGGTGAAAAGTTCTGAAGATATCTATTAAATCAAGTTGATCTAGTGTATCCTTTAAGTCTGCTGTTTCTTTATTAATTTTCTTTCTTGAGGATCTATCCAGTGTTGTTAGAGGGGTATTGAAATCCCCTACTATGATAGTATTGCTGTTAATCTTGCCCTTTATATCCATCAAAGTCTGCTTTATGTATGTCGGGGCTCCTATATTTGGTGCATAGATATTTACAATAGTTATATCTTCCTGTTGAATTGTTCCCTTTATCATTATGTAGTGTCCTCTTTTATCTCTTACTACAGCCTTTGTTTTAAAGTCCATTTTGTCTGATATAAGTATTGCTACCCCTGCTTTTTTTTCATTTCCATTTGCATGAAATATTTTTTTCCATCCTTTTACCTTCAGTCTATGAACATCTTTTATTTTAAGGTGTGTCTCTTGTAGACAGCATATGTATGGGTCCTGTTTCTTTATCCATGCAGCTACCCTATGTCTTTTGATTGGATCATTTAATCCATTTACATTTAAGGTTATTATTGATATGTAGTTGTTTATTGCCATTTTATTCTTTAAAGCTGTATTCTTCTTTTGCTCTATTCTTTCCTCCCTTTAAACTGTTCACAAGAGGCCCCTTAGTATCTCTTGCAGAATTGGTTTGGTTTTTATGAATTCCTTGAGGCTTTCTTTTTCTGGGAAGCTCTTTATTTCTCCTTCAATTTTAAACGTTAGCCTTGCTGGATAGAGTAGTCTTGGTTGTAGGTTCTTCTTCTGCATTACTTTGATTATTTCTTGCCATTCCCTTCTGGCCTCAAGTGTTTCTGTTGAGAAGTCCGATGTCATCCTTATGGGGGCTCCTTTGTAGGTGATAGTCTTTTTTTCTCTAGCAGCTTTTAAAATTTTTTCTTTATCCATTAGCTTTGGTATTTTAACTATGATGTGTCTTGGTGTAGATTTTTTTGGGTTTCTCCTTAATGGAGTTCTGTGTGCTTCTTGAATGTGTGGAGTGTTTCCCAGCCTTAATTTAGGAAAGTTTTCTGCTATAATTTGATTGAACAAAGTTTCCATTTCCTGTCCTCTCTCCTCTTCTTCAGGCACCCCTATGATGCGAATGTTGTTTCTCTTCATGTTGTCACAAAGCTCCCTTAGAGTTTCCTCACATTTTTTAAGTCTCTTTTCCTTTTTCTTCTCTGCTTCTGTGCCTTTGTTTATTGTGTCCTCTAACTCGCTTATTCGATCCTCAGCGTCATCCATCCTGCTTTTAATTCCTTCCATTGTGGTCTTCAGTTCTGATACTGTATTTGTCATTTCTGTCTGATTCTTTTTTATTATTTCAATTTCATTTTTTATACTTGTTATCTCTTTATTTAGGTGTTCATAATGACTATCCATTGTTGCTCTAATTTCTTTGAACATCCTAACTATGATTATTCTAAATTCTGCTTCTGGTAATTTGGTTATATCTGGTTCATTCAGGTCCTTCTCTGGGGATTTCTCTTGATTCATTTGGTTTGCATTCCTCTGCCTGCCCATTTTTTCTGTGTATAAGCAAGTTGTGGCCACTGGAGTCCAGTAGGTGTTGCCTTTGTGTTCTCTAGGTGTGGTCTATCTGCAGGCCCCCCACCCCCTCTTCCGGCGCCTAGGGTGGTTGGGTATGAGCGTTGCCAGCGCCGGCCCACTGTGGCTTTTGCTGTGATTTCTGCCTCTCCTCCGTGGGAGGGGCTGTCACTGAAGCCACAAGATTAGCACCAAGGGTAGAGGCGAGCACCTTTCCTCAGCTGCGGACCCAGCCTATTTCCGGACTTCCGCCCAGAACCAGCAGTCGGAGCCTGCTCGCTACAGTTCCGCGGGTTAGGCGGGGCTTTTGACGTGCTCTCAGCTGTAAGCTTTTGCCCGTCAGGAGCTTTAGCCCCGCCCTCGAGGCCAGGGCCCTTTGCGCAGGGTCGGAAACCAAGATTTATTGGGGCGGGCGTGTTTGCTGGCTTCCGCCGAGCTGCGTACTTCCGCTCGTCCCGGACTCTACCCCGCCCCAGCGTTCGGAGCCCGCTCGTGCACATATTAACGCTATCCGGGGTTTCTCTGGCAGGATGGGGATAGCAGCCGTGGGCTCAACTCCGAGCCTCCGCCTGTCTCGGGGTCCACCCCGTTCCCGCTCTCGGAGCCCGCTCGCGCACGTATACTGGCCAACCGCGGTTTCTCCGGCGGGCGGCGGGGGGGGGGGGCGGACTGGTAGCGTCAGCTCAGCCACGAGCCCCTGCCCGTCCCTGGTCCTAGCCCGGTCCCCGCGGTCAGGGCCGGCTTGCCCAGGGCCTGCCTGTTCCTGGCCTCCCGCTTTGTCCCCGTAAGTGGGATTAAAGGCGGGCCCGCAGCTTCCGGACCGCTCTCGCGCTTACCCTCCGACCCTCTGGGCTAGACGGATCTCCCACCGGCTTGGCCTCTGCCCACGCCGACAGAACCGCCATTCAGCGTCCTGCCGCCCCAAAACCTTAAGCAGCCCTCAGCAGAGTAGGAAGGGACCTAATACTCCATACTGTAGGCCTGGGAGCTCCCTTACTTGTTTCACAGCTCAAAACTGTCCAAACGCCTCTTCTTGGCTCTGGGACTGCAGGCTGGGGCTTGGTTCCTGGGATCCAGGTCCCTCCCTCTCCGCCAAAATCTCCTCCCGCCACACGGGTCTCTCCGGGCTGCCGTTTGCTCCGGGGAGCTGGGCAGCCCTCTTCGCGTTTTCGCTATTCCTACCAGTCTCAATGTGGCTTCTTCTGTGTTCCTTGGTTGAAGAGTCCACTTAGTTTTGTTCAAAGTTGGTTTATCCAGGTGATGGTTCTTAAAATTGAGTTGTAATCCACTTTGGTTCTGGGAGTTGGAAGTTGGTACGTCCGCCTACTCCGTCGCCATCTTGCTCCCCCTCCATAAAGTTCAATATATTTTATTTTTTAAATGAGAAAATGTAGGCAAGCAAAAAAAAAAAAGTCATTCACAACCTTACCACTCAAATATAGTTACCATGTTGTGTATTATCCCAGACCTTTTCTCTGTCTGCAAAGCATAGCTATCAGTTGCTTAGGTGGCCTTAACTGCTATAATTGGTGGGAATAATCCTGTCTTGTAAATTTTACGTATAACTCACACCAGGGCTACTTCTTTACATCGGAAAACTTATTATCCTTCTCAACATCTCCAGGGGTTCTTGGATTGAGCAAATGTTCTCTTGGTCACATCTTGCTCCAATTTCCTGCTTGCACTGCTGTGTTGATCTCCCTTGTGTCTAGTATGTTGTGTAGACCTGGACATGAAACACAGCCCCTTACCCTTGATTCTGTGATTCTCCTTTCTGGGGGAGTAGGGCCTGAAAACTGTTAGAAACACAGGCTTATAACATCTTTATTTCAAAAATCCTTTAGCTACTTCATACTGGAGATGTCTCACTATCTGAGAGCATGAGCTGCCTGCTGTAGGCTGGGCTGGGCAGTCTCTTCATCTCAGCCCATGCCTCTCCTCAGTCCTCCAACCTACACCCGTGACTTTCCTTTTAGGAAGAAAGTCAGTGTTCTGTCTGTTTGATGGTTCTTTCCAGTCCCTTTTCTGAGAGGTCTTAATTTCCACACTCAAGCCTCCTCAGGCATCTTTCCCATATGATGGGTACTTTAAGTTGCGTAGAAATCATGCCATTCCTCCAATGAGCAGAACCAGTCCTGACCAGATATTGCTTTAAATAGAAGCTTAATTTTTTAAAAAATTGAAATATAATTGACACATAACATTGCATTAGTTTCAGAGGTACAACATAATGATTCAATATTTGTATATACTAAGAAATGATCACCATATATAGTTAACATCCTTCACCACACAATTATGTATTTTTTCTTTTTCTTCTTCTGTGTGTGTATGTGTGTGTGTGTGTGTGTGTGTGTGTGTGTGTGTGTGTGTGTGTGTTCTTTATTTCAACAGAGACAGAGAGAAGAACAGATAGGGACAGACAGAAAGGTAGAGAGATGAGAAGCATCAAGTCTTTATGGTGGCACCTTAGTTGCTCATTGATTGCTTTCTCATCTGTGCCTTGATTTGGAGGGTACAGCAGAGCAAGTGACCCCTTACTCAAGACAGCAACCTTTGGGCTCAAGTCAGTGACCATGGGGTCATGTCTATGATCCCACGCTCAAGCCAACAATGCTGTGCTCAAGCGGGTGAGCCAGCACTCAAGCCAGAGACCTTGGGGTTTCTAACCTGGGTCCTCTGTATCTCAGGTGAATAGTCTATCTACTGTGCCACTGCCTGGCCAGGAGTGTCTCTGTATTCTTATATAGCCCCCCCCCCCTTCTTGGCACAGAGAATGCTTTTTCCCACTCAAATGTCATCATACAATACATGCTGGTTAGAAATTGCCCTTCTCCACTTACCAATCAATGGTGGCTATATTCTATGTCAAACCCGCACAGG
The DNA here is from genome assembly GCA_037038555.1 of Rhynchonycteris naso. Taxonomy (NCBI): domain Eukaryota; kingdom Metazoa; phylum Chordata; class Mammalia; order Chiroptera; family Emballonuridae; genus Rhynchonycteris; species Rhynchonycteris naso. The sequence goes on along the minus strand of CM072997.1, from coordinate 35,836,420 downwards.
GTGCTGACAGTGAGTAAAGCAGAGCACGGGAGAAGCTGTGGTGCACAGCTTGCCCTGGAAGGTGGTTAGAAATGCAGATTCCCAGGCTTCATACCCAACCAAATTCATTCATATCTGTATTTGATCTCTAGGACACTCATGTGCACATAAACGTTTGAGACATACTGGAGTACAACATTTATCTTAATAAGGGCAAAATAGTAATTCTTATTTTTTCTTCATTGGAAAATCTATAAAAGACACTTCTGGACATTTATATAGTTATTTAATTTGTGCTTTACTTACTACATGTGACACGATGCCAAAAGGCAAAACGCCTTCCTAAAATAGGATGTCTTCGCAGCCCTGTGCATTTCTCCTAAAGCCAGTGGCAGCCTGGGCCATGCCTTGCACATTACATTGCACAGAAAGGTAACACTGCAATTTAGTGGTTTAAAATAATATAAAATCTTGTCTATCTTTGCAAGTATTTCGTATAAAATTCTAAAATCAGTTTCTACAGCACTTACTAAAATACCTCTTGCTTTTGACCTACTGAGGGCACCATTGTTGGAGCCTGAGCTCTCTGCAGAGGGACTGTGGTACCCAGGGCAAGGCTGGTGGACACTCGCTGGGCCAGGTCAGTGGTGCTGAAAGCTGTGAAATGGTTTCATTTAAAAATCCAAGTCAACACACGATAAATAAAATTCCACCTCTGGTTCTCATGTTGCAGAAGATTATAGAGAAATGAACTGATTTTCCGTTGAAAACCAGTGAGTTAGCTTCACAACCTTACATACTCTAATCTGTTTCATTTTAGAGCTTATAGAAACCTTTCATTTAACTAGTTAAGTTATGTGCTGTGCAGGCGGAGTAGCCGTGTGAAAATCCCTGTTTTTAAAACCCCTCCACTGAAAAGTTATCTAGCACATTTTTCTACTCATATTTGAAAAGTTTCAGTTTCCCAGCTGGCAAAAGCATTAAGTGTGTGTATGCTTCCAATTAGACGCAAAATTTTCCCTGTGCGCAGTCCAAGGTTACGCAGTGGTCCACAGAGGTTTGTGGAGCTATTTACCTCCTTGTCTGCTCATTTTCTACAGCTGGTATGGGAACTGTTGCAGAACTTTGGCTGCTGAGCAAGATGTAAAAATTTCTGAATATTAATTCCTGAGGAAGCAGCAATTCAGTCTTGAACAAACAGAATGCCACATTTATGACTTGTTTCCTTGGAAACAACTTTCAGGAAGTCAGAGAGTTAAAAACCAGAAGGGCATTGTTTCACAAATGGAAGCTGTTTGTTCACGTGCCAGGGGAATTGTTTTATAATGTTTTTTTTTTCTTTTTAGAACAGAACAGAATTCAATAACACATTCTGAATTGTTTCACCAAGTAACCTACTTACAGGTTTTCACAAGTTGTTAAGGCAGGAGAGCAAAGCCAAAGTAAAGACTAGGTATTCTATAAGTCAGGCTCTCATGTATAACAAAGAAATCACTCCCAAACAGGTCATGAGGATATTCAGATATTGCCCTTAGGTATCAGGGAAAAAAGTCATTTCACACTTAGGCATCAGCCTGCCAAACACACTCTTGAAAAAGTCCTTTGATATGTTTTTATGTTATAATACGTCACATACCACTTTGAAACACAAATCTGAAGCTTGGTATGAAAGCTGCTCTCACATCTTTACAAGATACCCAGAAAAGTTCATACTGAAGAGATCAAAGGAGCTTAACCTGATGCTGAACAAACTCTGGAAAGAAGTCAGCTCATTTCCAAATATTCAAGACAGAGAAAGAAACTTTTGCATAAATAGTATTTAAAATGAAAGTATTCATTTCTTTTTCTCTGTAGTTATATGCCTTGTAGATTGAATAATAAGAGTCTACCCACTTGTAAAACATTTGCTGGTTAAAATTTACAGAGACCAGTCAATATTAGTGTATATTGAAATAAAAAGAGCCCGGTCTTTAACAATAGTCCACTGTCTTTCATATAAGTGTTTTGAATTGATGGGGTCTGTATTTTTATCCCATATCTCTGTGATTTTAAAGTATTGTTACAAACAAAATAGAAACATGGATACTTGGAACAGACTGACAGCTGTCAGGAGGAGGGTGATGTTGGGGGCCCTGTATGAGAAAAGGTGAAGGAATTAAGCAAAACATCTACATCTATATCTCTCTAGATAGACAGATATAAAACACATAGTCATAGACAACAGTGGTGATAGCAGAGGGAAAGGGGGATGCAGAGAGGTGGAGGTAGGCAGAGGGAGAGTAGGTATGGACAGAAAGAGACTTCACTTTGGGCAATGGGTGCACGATGCAGTGTGCAGATGTTTTGTTGAGTTGTACACTTGAAACCTGTATGGTTTTGTGAACCAGTGTTACCACAATAAATCTAAGTAAATAAATAGGTGGAAATCTGAGTTGACAGACCACATAAACTTTCATGAGGATTTCCCCACTTTTTAGAGTATGATACTCGCTCCTCGGCAAAGTGCTATATTGTATGCATGGACCTACATACACACCCATGAATACAACACTGAGGAGAGCATGAAGGATTTTATTTTTTTAATTTTAAGACTTTATTTACTTTAGAAAGGGAAGGGAGAGAGACAGAGACAGAGACAGAGAAGGGGGAGAGAAAAAGGAAGCATCAAATCCCATATGTGCTTTGACCAGGTAAGCCCAGGGGTTTGAACCAGTGACCTCAGCATTCCAGGTCGATGCTTTATCCACTCACAGGTCAGGCTTTTTTTTTTTTTTTTAAATTAAATCAACTCAAAGCAGAACCCATGGAATAAGAATGTAACTATCCTTGCTCAACCTACTTATGGCAGTAGGAGTAGAAGATAGATGCTTCTACAAATAACTATTATTACTACAAAATCAGTTATTAGATGGCCTAACCAATGGGAAGGAATGCTTGCCTTCTCAAGGTTAAGCTGCCATTTTCGCTAACCTTAACTGCTGCCATAGTCTTCCAATTGGTCTTTCCACTTCCATCACTGTCCTCTTCCAATCCATTCTTCACCCAACAGCCAGAGTGATTTGTATTTTTAAAGGTCTCTAGTATTGAAAAAAAGTTGTGGTAAATTTATATAACATAAAAACTTACCATTTAAATAATTTTCAAGTGTATAAATTATAATCACTTCCATTCATCTTCAGCACTTTTTCATCATCCTAAACTGAACCTGTATCCAGGAAACACAGAATTCCACTCCTCTAGGCTTCCAGATCTTGAAAATAACCACTATTTCACTTTTCCATCTCTACAAATTTGATTACTCCAGGTTCCTAATATAACTGGACTCACACTACAATTATCCTTTTGTGTCTGGTTTATTTCACTGACCATAACATCTTCAAGGTTTGTCTATGTTGTAGCATGTGTAATTTTCTTCCTCTTTAAGGGTGAATAGTATTCCATTGTATGTATATATACCATATTTTGTTCATCAAGTCATCTGTCAGTAGACCTTGGGTTGTTTCCACATTCTAGTTATTGTGAATAATGCTGCTATGAACATTGGTGTAACAAATGGCTGTTTGAGTCTCTGCTTTCAATCTTTTTGAATATATACCATGAAGTAGGATTGCTGAGTCATATAATAATTCTGTTTTTAATTTTTTGAAGAATCAAGGTACTGTTTTCCACAGAGCTTCTCCAGCAATGCACAAGGGTTACAATTTCTCTACCTTCTTTTCAACACATGCTATTTTCTGTGTTTTTAAAAATAGCCATTCTAATGGGTATGCAGGTGATATTTTAAAAATAAGATTTAAATAACATTTCTTCCTGGTTAAAACTCTTCATGGCTTTTCATGACTCTTTACCATAACCATCAGGCCTGGACATATCTGGTCTGGCTTATTTTTCTAACCTCAATCTATGCCTTCCTCTCATCTTACAGTATCACCCTCACTCTCTCAGAAATTTTATATTTGTTCTTGCCTCTGCCAGGGCTGCCCCACTCCTTCACTTTACACAGATGGCTGCATTCTTTGGGTCTCTCCCTTTACCAAGGTCTCTAAGCACCCTTTGTAAGGTACCCCTCCTGCTATCCTATTCTCCTCTTAGAACCTGCACCTGGTTCATTCTTCTGTAACGCCTATTACTGCCTGCAATTATTTTATCTATTTGACATCTCCTTCTTGCTTTTAACAGTAGACTTTAAGCTCCACAAGGGCAAAACATGTGGCCACCTGTACTGTTGCTTCCTGAGAGCCTAGTAGGCTCCTAATAAGTGCTCAACAGCAAGCTGATAATCAAATTTCTCATCTATTTGTAACGTTTTTCCTCTACTAAGGAAATATATGTTCACTGATTTGTCAAAATAAAAACCTTCAGAGGTTAAACTTATGGCTGAAATATTGTAATATTTTTCTCTTATTATACATGTGTTTTTAACTTTATTACATATTTACATTATTTAATATTTACATTATTTGACTCAAAGCTTCTAAACAGAGTATAGCTAGATTGACTGCTTTCTAACAACTGGCAATTAAAACTTACTTTTATTTTAAATATACCTGACTGATAGATTTCAAAGGCAACAAAACTCAAATACCATTTAATTTGAGCACACTGCCTCATCAACAACAAAGGAAAATTAGCTAGAACTTTTATCTGGAATCATGTCTGTATTGTTTTAGTGTTCTTCAATAAATACAAAAGCACCAAATAATTTGTCAAAACGGTTTTCTAAAAGTAATCTAAAGCGTATGTGGAAGGAAATTGAGAAGATTTAATCCCTACTCATTTTAATGCACATTGTTCGTTTGGGGCAGGAGACTAGGGGTACCAAAATCAATTACGGTTTGTAAATCAAAACAGTAAGTGAGTGGTTTGGGACTCACTGAGAAAATCGAAAGTTTCCTATATGGACAGTTTTAGAATGATTTTTTGGCACATTTACAGGTTTGTGTCTACATGTGCGTCTTCTTTAGTCATCCTGCTCTGCAATTACTGGGCCCCTTGATCTGAAAACCTGTCCCTTGTCGTCGTCACTGAATCTATACTCATCCACTCTGCCTTCTTTCAACAAACAGAGCATCTATTGTTCTATCTCTTTTCTCATAACTTCTTTTCTCTTTTTCTTTCTGTCCTTTATGTTATGAGTTCTGAGCGACAGCTTTGCTATTTCTAAGTCAGTGGTTCCCAAGTTTTGCTGCACCTCAGGGTCACTTGGGAGACATGTTGGAAACCAAATTGCTGGGCTATGCCCTTGGACTTTCTGATTCAGTGGTTTTGGATGGGGGCCAATAAATCCTGTTTCTGACAAATTCCCAGGTGACTCTGATGCTACTATTCTGAGAAGCACAATTTGAGAGGTGCTCTTCTGTATCCTGCTACACAAAATGTACTGAAGGTCAGCACGGCCCTTCTAGCAGTGTCCAGGAGATGGAGCTGCTGGTCTCTGGCCCAGGCTTTAAATAGCAAGGATAGAGAACAGTGGTCCTGAAATTCAAAATTCTCAACCAATGGCACCAGGATCCCCTGGGAATGTGTTATAAATGCAATGTCTCAAGCCCCATCTGACACCTACTAAACCACACCTGCATTTTACCATGATCCCCAAGTGACCTGGAAACATAAAATTGAGAAGCCCTGTCCTCAATCACCTAGCTAGCCTTTACTATGCCAGTTTTATGGTATAGCCATCCATTACATTTATTTTAGGTAAAAGTTTAATTGTACTTTTAAAAAATCTTTGACTACTCATTTTTATCATTGTCTAATCTTGATTATGAATGAACTATTATCTCAAAATATTCTGAGGCTACTAATGTTCCTTCCAGGTTTTCTTATTCTGCTTATATTTGTAGCTGTCCCATGGTAATAAGTGAGTCCACAAATCTCAATGGCTTATGAGAACAAAAGTTAATTTCTTCTTTATCTGTTATGTTGGCTAAAGACTAATAATGGTTTCACTCCTGCTTCACATGTCTATAACCAAAGAGGCTGGAGGAGAGGTCTTAATATGGGCTACAAGAGCAAGAGAGCTGATAGACTTGGACATGGGTCCATCATATCTGCTTACATGTTAATGCCAAGGCAAGTCTCAAGGATAAATGCAATTGCAATAGAATGCTTTCCCACAGGAGCATGTTTCAGACTGAATGTGGTGTCCCCTCCCATTCATATGTTGAAACCTAATCTCCAATGTGATAATATAAGGAGGTGGGACTTTTGAGGCATAATGACCATGAGGGGGAGCCCTCATGACAGAGATCAGAACCCTTACAAAGCTATGAAGGGGCCAGGGCTCTCTCTTTCTGCCATGGGAAGCTATAACAAGGAGTTGGCAGTCTGCAACCTGGAAGAGGACTCCCACTAAAACCTAACCATGCTGACACTGATTTCAAATTTCTAGCCTCCCGACTATGGGACATAAATCTTTATTGTTTAAAAGGCATTCAATCTATAGTATTTTGTTACAGTAGCCTGAATGGACTCAAGTTATATAATGCTGCAATGAGAAGGGGGAGTAAGTAATAGCCTTTTCTTCTCACTTTGAAGATATTGGTTTTCTTCAAAGACCTGCTATATATACTATATCAAGGTGCCAGCACATTCAGACTCCTGGTGAGAGTATGCTTCCTGATTCGTAGACAGCTGTCTCTTCACTATAACTACACATGATGAAATGGCTCTCTTGGGTTCTGTTTTCTAAGGGTACTAATCCCATCCACGATGGATCCACTCCCATGACCTTATCACCTCTTAAAGGCCCCACTTCCAAATACCATCACTTTGGAGATTAGATTTCAACAAATGAATTTCAGGGGGACACAAAACTTCAGTCTTCAGTGGTGTGTTTCCACCATGGATAAGGCTTTGGAGAGCATGAATGGAAGCTAACTGTAGCACTTTTAGTTACTTAGAGGAGATGCCTCTGTTCCTTCTCCCAACCTTCCCATCCTCTTTTTTTCTTTCTCTGTAGGGACACACACTGCATTAGCAGCGGTGGCTTTCTTACGCTGCCTGGGTAAGGGTGGGGGAGGCCCCAGGACATAGACTCCTCCTGGCTGGGAGGCCTACAGTCACACTGAGCTCTGTTGCCCTGGGCTCCATGACGATAAAAAAAATGTTTTCTCATATCACTAAAATAGTCTTTACTTGTCTACTTAGATGCCAAATGCCAGCAATCTATTATGTGAGACTTGGTTAAGTCCCTGGGTTTAGTAACAGGTTGATGGAATATGTAGTGTCCCTCCTCTAAGGCCTTACCAAGGAGCTTCTTACCCAGACGATGCACGACACTTGTCATACGCTTTGGAAGACTAAGACTGAGCCCAGCTCTGTGGTTGGTTTCCCAGACAATCAGTGGCTGAAACAGGAGCAGAGACCCCTAAGTCATCTCTGTGGCTTAGCATCACTAACGCTTGACGATAACTTCAAGTCCTCACCAAGCTTGACTTTTCTGGTGCTCTCCAGAGTTGGAAAGCAAAAGCAAGAAACTTTCACTAAGAAGAAAGTAATTTAAAGCACACAGTACTTCCTCTTTATCTACTGTTTCACTTTCCACCATTTTAGCTCCCATAGTCAGCCAGGGTTTGAAATATTAAATGGGAAATTCTAGAAATGAACAACAACTTGTAAGTTTTAAATTACATGCTGTTTTAATTGTTATGTTCTAATTGTTCTATTTTATTATTATTACTATTATTATTTTAAGTGTGAGGAGGGGAGATAGAGAGACAGACTCCTGCATGCACCCTGACTGGGATCCACCCAGTAACCTCTGTCTGGGGCCAATGCTCAAATCAACAGAGCTATCCTCAGCACCTGAGGCAGACATTCAGACCAACTGAGCTACACTCAGTGCCCCGGGGCCAACACCAGGACCAAGCAAGCCACTGGCTGCAGTAGAGGATGAGGCAGAGAAGAGAGAGAGGGAGAGGAAAAGAAGCAGATGGTCGCTTCTCATGTGTGCCCTGACCAGGGATTGAAGCTGGGACATCTGCACAACGGGCCAATACTCTCTCAACTGAGCCAACTGGCCAGTGCCAATTATTATTAATTACTATACTTAATCTCTTAATACGAATAATTTATAAATTAAAGTTTATCATAGGTTTGTACGCACAGGAAAAAACAAAGCATATCCAGGGTTCAGTACTACATATCAGCATTTCCAGGCATCCACTGGGGGTCTCAGAATGGACCTACCTCCCATAGATAAGGGGGACTTCTCTATAATCGTGGAAATATTTACCTTTTGATGCTGCAGAGTTAGAAAATGCATTTTCTAAGGAAGTCAATGGAATTAATTCTCCCTTTAGAGTAATGCTTCAGAAGGGGAGACACATTTATCCAGACCTAATTTCAGACCCCCAAGGCTGCCTTCTGATATGTATAATAAAGCCACTTCCAAATTCTAGTGAAAGAGGCAGGTTCCATTTGAATGTGGCATGCAGGGTAACCTGAAAAGTACACTTCATTTATTTACAAATGCAGTACCAATTCATCAGAACTTTATAAAATATCCTGCCTGGTGCAACTCATTTCCTGTCTAACATGGTGTATTTACAATATTACAATAATTTAACTGGAGACCAATGTTAGAATATGGTGTATAAAGGCACACAATAATATTGTAAATATTGAAGGATATTATAATATTTAGCAAGTTCTGAAAATAAGGCTTGCCTTTAATGATATTCAGAAACAGGGCTATTCCAAAGAGCAAAACCTTGTTGCATTCATTTTCTATAAATGCTCAAGTTACTGCAAGAAAATAATGATCAATCCCCCCCCTTTCCCTTACTATCTTTAAATGAACGCTTAGGCTAAGCTGGAAGGTGAGGCATTTTACCTGCACTATTAAAGACAAAAGCCCGGAGTATAGCTGAGCCAGTCTCCCTTCTATTTCAGTGACCGTGGGCAGAGGGGAATCTGTCTGACAAAGACCAGGCAGGAGAGTCTGGAGTAAACTGAGGAGACCAACCATAGGACAGACACAGCTTTTCTTTCTCTCAATCATAAAATGACTCCATCAATAAAATTATCAAGATGAGAGACCACGTTGAACTATGGAGAAATATCATTGAGCTTTAGAAACCTAGAATCAAGTCAGACCAGAAAAAAATAGGTAATACTATTAAGAAAAATGCAATTTTTCTTTGCATTTTGCTCTTTCTCTCTCTTCCCCTCCCCTTCTCTGTCTTCGTGCCCTGTCACTTTCCTTATCTTCCCTCCCCGTCTTTTCCTTTCCTCTCTCCTACATTTAAAAAGTAGAAAAACACAACAAATTTATTTACACAGCCTACCTCAAATATGATCATGGCAACATGTGATCTATATAAAACTGAGTAATGAACTATTTTTATATTCTTTCTCTGTGTGTGTGTGTCTGTTCCTAAGTTCTGAAGTGGGTGTGTGTTTTGTGCTTCCTGTACAACTTCAGACTCACTATATTTCAAGTGCTCACTGGCCATCACATTGGACAGCACAGCTCTGAGGACAGGAAAATGTGACATTGATATACAATAAATACATGGTCGATCGCAGTATTAAGAGAAGAATTCAGTATGTTGTGATAAGAAATATTGTTAAGTGCTAGCTTACAACTGCCTCTTTCTTTACTGCACGTTTAGATATGTGATGGTCCGACCCCTACAGGGAAATAATGTATCAAACAAAACTTCCTACCGGGGAACCCATAGATGAATCCGGCCAGCCGGGCATTCCCAAATTCTGTTAAAGGTGGTGGGTAGACGCAGGGAAGCAGGTCTCTTAGTGTAGTTGGTGGTCTGGAAAATCCACACGGTGTCCACCCTGGTTATCATGACAAAGTGAGATAGGCTGTTAAGGGCTGGGAGAGTCATGCAGTTGAATAGTGATATCTGGCTCAAAAAACCTAAAAGGTATGAAGTGGTATAGCGCGAGCAGTGTGGTAAAGTTAATAAGTACCAATGGATTTATGTGAAAGAATACCTCAAAGATAAATATGGGCCAAAATTGTAGATGGCAAGTCATGCTTTGGGTCAGTATGGTTTTTTAATGAAATGTGGCTAATTTAGGGCTAAGAAGAGCTCCACATTCTTGGTTTTAGCATTTCCCCAATTTGAAATCTTCAATAAACTATCTGAGTTTGCTGGGGCCAAAGAGATTAGAGCTGGGGTTTGAGTTGATGTGACCTTACCTGTGGGGTAACAGGCATAAATTTATAAAAACATAAATCAGATCAATTTTTTCAAATTCTATCAAACAGAAACAGTGTATAGAAATACAGACCATCACAGGATGCTTGGTACTGAAGAGAAATTTACATAGAACCTGTAGGGTAAGGTCTCAGCCAGTGCCTGTGCGTGCCCAGGACAACTTCCTGCTCATTCACTACCACAAGCCAGTCAGTTCCTCCCACGCCCTACACTTATTTCTGCTGTAGGACCTTTGCACTTGCTAGTGTCAAGGTTGGTAAGAGGGCAGACCTGGAAGCTGGACCACCTGTGTGATAGCAGGTAGCTTTGCTGTGTGTGCCTCAGTTCCTTCATTTATAAAATGGTGATAATAGTAGCACACTTGCTTCTTGGAGCTGATATGAGAATTAAAGGAATTAATGTACGTGAGTGCTTAAAACAGGGGCTTGCATTGAAAAGTGGGGAAAAAATTGTAGGTTTATTGCCATCTTGTATAGCAGCAAAATGTGATCTGAACTGACATGAGGCCATTGATATTTAGTTACCTTGTTTAGTGTGATAAATATGTATATGTTTTCTATTGAAATTAGATGAGGTCATGTGGTGCTGCCCAGACCATGCTGAGGCTGTCAGATATGATACAGTATGTGCACTGTACTGTATTTCTAATTAATTTTTTTTTTGGTTTATTGATTTTAGAAAAAGAGGAAGGGAGAAAGAGAGAGAGAGAAACACTGATTTGTTGTTCCACTTGTTTATGTCATCATTGTTTGATTTTTGTATGTGCCCTGACTGGGCATCAAACCTGCTAACTTGGTGTATTGAGATGGTGCTCTAACCAACTAAGCTACCCAGCCAGGGCCTGTATTTTATCTCTAAAACCCCAGAATCCCAATCCTGAAACTTACCTCCCACCAAGAGTCTTGTGTAAGCGATCAGGGACATGGATTATTATTATTCAAGATTCAGCTGATCTTCCACCTTTTTTAAGAAACCCTCTATCCATGTGACATAGGCAGCCACTCCTCTGCTGTGCCTTCTGTATGACCCTGTTGATTGATCCTCATAGAACTTTTCACTATCTGCATTTCTTTCACTTGCTTTGTGATTTTGATGACCATATTCTCTGACAGTGCTAAAAATTACACCTCTTGTGAGGACCTCTCCCCCAAGCCGATATTTACAAGTGACAACCCGATGTCTCCCCTTGGATGTCAACAATTGAACTTCTGACCCAACCCTCCGTCCTGCTCTTCCCATTATTTTTTCCTGTCATGGTTAATGACAACTCCATTCTTTTGGTTGTTTAGGTCAGATTCTTTGTCTCTTTTCCTTCCCCCAGACCCCAATATGAAGGCTCCAACAAATCCTACTGACTTTGTCTTCAAGGTCTTCTGAGGTCTGAGCCCCTCTCACCACATATGTCTTTGCTAGTCTGGTGCAAGCCATCATGGAGTCTTGCCTGGATTCTTGCCTCAGCCTCCTGACTCTTGTACTTCTCCTTGCTTCTGTGATCATTCTCTCCCTCAGGAGGACCTTCAGAAGGCTCCCTGCCTAGCCATGGCCTCTGGACCCTTCCCAGCCTGGCCTGCAGCCTCCTTCCTTCTCTGACAGTATCCTGTCCCTCCTTGCTTCTTCTTTCCCCCAGCCTCCCTGTTCCTGCCTCCGTCTAGAATGCTTCTCTGTCTAGAATGCTTGTCCCCTGGGCTCACTCACTAATGTTTTCCAACACTTGTTCAAATGTTCAAACCCTTTCTTGAGAGTCTTGCCTGACTGCTCTATTACTGTTGCAAATCTCCATCTCCCTGGCATTCCCGTGGCCCCTTGCTGCTTATTTTAACACATTCATAATTCATAAATATTCAAATATTCATAACATGTAACACTCACCAGCTCTTCTTCTGAACCCAATCTATGCACCTTCCTGCACTCACTAGGCCTTGCTCTCCTGCTCAGGGCTACTGGTGACTCTCCAGGAAGACCACCTGGCACCATCACATCAAGCCTTTCTCTCTGTGGCCACATAGAGAGAAAGACTTGATCTTGCCTGAGATAGACTCATGGAACTCTGCCACCATCCTGGGCTCTCTGACGTAGCTGCTCCTGGTTTCTCATGTCCTGCTCAAGCACAGCTGGGGCAATCCTTGTCTCAAGTCTCATACTTTGGTATGAGGTTCTTATTGCTGCTGAGGATCAGGACTTTGCAAGAGACCTGTGCAGCACTCGTGCACGCTCACCAGCTCACCTAGCCAGGCCTTCTGGGCTGCAGGATACAGGGGGCAGGTGGAGAGCCCTGGAGCCCACCCTGCACTGGGCTTATGTGCAACAGAAGCTGTTGTTTCTGCCTTCGGATCTTGCCTCTCTAGCAGCTACCTGAAGAGGCCGGATAGCACAAACTGCAAGGCAGTAGGGTTGACAACTGGTGGGACAAACTATCTCATACATCAAAAGAGCCTGTGGTTTTCTTCCTTCCGTTCTGGTTATTGATTGCTGAGTAACAAATCATCTTAATGGCTTAAAATAACAGCAATCATTAATTTTCTCCAGAATCTGTAATTTGGTCAGGGATTGTTGGGAGCCATGCGGCTCTGCTCCACTGGGGCTGGAGGGTCCTCCTTCAGGATTACTGCTCACAGGGCTGGCGAATGGTGCTGGCTCCTGGCCAAAGGGTTTAGTTCCTGTCTCACAGGATGCTCCACAGAGCCTCAGTTTCCCAGAGCCTGACCAAAGGGTTCAAGAGAAAGTATTCTAAGAACCAGAAAGTGGAAATTGCCAACCACTTATCCGCTCAGCCTAGAAACTTGTCCAGGTCTCTTCCACTCTATTCTCTTGACCAGTCACACATCCATCCAGATGACTGAGAAGCACATAGACTTTAGCTCTCACTGGGAGGATTGTCAGAGGAGTGGCTGAATTAATTGTTCTGAGACAGGGTAATTCACTAGGATTTGCGTACAGTGGAGTAATGGCGGCTGTGCTTTTGATGGAGCATCAGCCAACTTGAGAACCTACCCCCTTATATTTGTTTTCCCTATTTCTTTGCCTCATTCTCTTTTCTTTTATTCCTGCTAATCTAGATTTCATGCTCAAGGGAAGTGTTAGTGTAAGATTCAGCCTCAGGTTCAGTTCTGTGTTCTAAGGGAACCCGTGGAAATCACATAGTAATATAGAGTGGCGCAAAAGGAAGTTTACTATTGTGAGTACATAAAAGAGTTTATTCTTGTATTATTACTTATTATTATTGTACTATTTCCCATATAAGCCACTATAACCCTACTTTGACCCCACTCTCTCATTTACTTTGTTTATTGTCTATCTTTTAGTATATAAGCTTCTTAGAACAGAGGTGTGTGTGTGTGTGTGTGTTTCATTTATGTTGCATCCCTAGAGCTTGGATAAATGTATGGCTCATTGAGGTACTCAATAAGTATTAGTAGAACAAGTTTGATGTTTATCTGAATGTTATTTGTCTTGCCAACTAGAACTTAATTTCCATAAGGGCAGGGACATTGGTGTCTCTCTCACCACTGTTCCCACAGCTCCAATACTGTGTGGCACATGTTAGCTCTCCATAAATGTTTTTAAATGAATGCGAGAGAAAGCAATACATAGAATATTGTTGTAGGAAGCATAGGCATTGCAAACCAGGGACACATCTATGGAAGTTTCTAGAAAGGAACAAAACCCAGGACAACTTGAGTTTATCATACTTGAAAGGTGATAATTCCATTAGAACTCAAAGGATCTTTGGAATATTATTATACAAGCACTTCAAAGTTGAATTTTAATGATCTTTGGAAAAGATGAGCAAGATGTAACCCCTGTGGCCCATGAAATGTCAAGTGCGGTAGTCACAGTGGAATGATATCTCACCCAAGAAGCTAGGTATCTCTACTCCATGCCCTTGAATGTCTGTGTCTTCCAGGAACATTTATCCCTAAGAGCATGACCTTGACCTTATTTTGATATTTGATTGATTTGAGTTGTTGCTTGGTGTATTTTGTGTTAGTTTTGCATGAGCATTTATTTCTTTCTTTCCCTTTTCTACCCACTCAATTCAATGAAAGCTTACATGCCAGGTACAGTTAAGCCTTTTGAGACCAGATGAGATGGGGCGCATTTAGGATGGTATGGCCACAGACAAGCCTTTTCAATAGGTGTCAGTCAGGGCATCGATAGAAAACAATGAGTATTCCAAATGAGAGCATTCCAGGAGTTTACGTACCGGGGCTGTTAGCAGAGGTGAGAGTGCAGGGCAATCATGATGGACAGCCCAGTAGCTGCAGGGTCTTGGGCAAGAGTACAAATGGAGGCCCCCATGTTACAAACAATAATATTTCCAAGTCATAGTTCAAGCTAACACAATGTTGAATAAAATCAGTTTTATCCTGCTACCTCAACAAATGGGGTAATGGCCCAGAAATCCAGGTCTATATGTAGAATAATCATATTCTTCTGAGTTACAAACCACGGTTCTAGAACATGATTGTCTGGGACAGCCAGCTACCACCCTTATTCTTTCTCCAGGCCCCCCACAAAGTAAACACCTTTGCCAGCTCATGTACAGAGTCCAAACTCTTTTCACAGTTGCACAAACAGCTGCCCTTTGGCCACTCCTGAGTCTAGGGGTGGTAGCATGAGAGTCAGGGTATCCTCTTACCCTGAGATAGACTGAAGCTAAGACCCTGTAAGCTAGTTTGGGTTCATATAGGTGGGCAATTTGAGCATGTTATATAAATGGGGAGCTCTGTAAAGATTGATTAGATCCCCATGTACCTAAATCTACTAGTAACAGCTGAGCTCTACCAACGTTAGGCCTAGAGGTAAGAGGGAGGTCTGTAGATTGGGCTGCCTTTGAGCAAGAGTGACATTTCTAGAAATACAGTCATTTACAGATAACCTACTGGGAAGGGAGCAAAGGGCTATAGCCTCCTGCAGATACAAGAGCTCCCTACTAGCTACTGCCAGCCAGAATGCAGAACTAGGGAGTCATAGAGATAGAGCATCCCCACACCCTGTCACAGAGCAGGCAGAGATGTATGTGGAGTAAACTGGGAGGGGCTCAGCAAAGGTACCAGGCCCAGGTCACACCAGTGAACAATGCAAACCAAGGTCTACAACCTCATCCACAGTTAATGCTTTACAACACCAGAAAACAGAAGAGCAGCAGTGCCCATGCTCCGACATTGACTGGGCCTCAGGGACAATCACATGGGGAGCCTGGCATCTGTTCAGCCTTTGACTGTCATGCTTTTCAAGAAGTGAGCACTTGGAGCTCTTGGGAGGTCAAGAGAGGCACACAAGGGCCTCAGCTGTCAGAGGGGAAGGCGGTTGGAGGGTCTGGTTGAAATAGGAGAAAGGATTAAGCAAAGCAAAGTAAAACAAAATGAAACAAACACCAAAAACCTCTCATAGACATAGACAATGATATGGTGATTATCAGAGGGAAAAGGTGGTGGAGGGGAAGTAGAAGAGGGTAAAGGGGGGAATAATGGTGATGGAAGGAGACTTGACTTTGGGTGATGAACACAATACAATACACAGAATATGCATTATAGAATTGTACACCTGAAACCTATATCATGTTGTTAACCAATGCCACCCCAATAAAGTCAATAAAAAAAAGAAAAGAAAAAATTGAGACCATGAAGTAGTGAACATAGAATGAGGAGGAGGTAAACAAAGGACTGTCTCAGCTGTTCCCAGGCCTTCATGTTCTGAGTGCCCAGACAATGAGTACTTCTAGTTGATTCAGAAGCTATGTGTAGTGCTGCGCCCCTGCTCCGTGTGTCTGAGGTCTGTGACGAGTACCAATGTGTCTCCCATGTGGCATGCTCCCGGTGTCTTTGTAAAATACTGTGAGGGCTGTCAGAAGCAATCTTACTTTGGGGGGACTAAGGTGAAGAGAGTGAGACAGTAGTGGGACTCAGTGGTTCACATCAATTCAGCAGAATTGATACCTAATTTCTTGTTGAGTTCGACAAACTGGTTGTTAAAATGGCACTTGTAATCACGGTTCTCTCTAAGGTGGGTGCCTGGGCAGTCGCCCAATGTAGAAATCACAAAGTTACATTCCTTACTCTTTTTTAATGTTCATCTGTGCAACAGTGTATTCTAAGTGCCCATAGTAATGTTCATTCCATCCATAGGTGAAAAAAATTGCAAGCGAGAACACCAATCAAGAAGCAATATGGAAATATTTTAAATAATAGTTTTATTGTTTTTATGTCAGGTATTATTTAATATTTTTATTATTTATTTATTCATTTTTATATTTTTTCTAAAGTGAGAAGTGGGGAGGCAGAGGGACAGACTCCTGCATGCTTCCGACATGCTCCCGACTGGGATCTACCTGGAAAGCTCACTACAAGGTGATGCTCAGCCCATCTGAGGTGATGCTCTGTTGCAACCGGAGCCATTCTAGCACCTGAGGTAGAGGCCATGGAGCCATCTTCAACACCTGGGCCAACTTTGCTCCAGTGGAGCCTAGATTGCTGGAGAGGAAGAAAGAGATAGAGAAAGGAGAAGGGGAAAAGTGGAGAAGCAGATGGACATTACTCCTGTGTGCCCTGGTAGGGAATCGAACCTGGGACATCCACATGCTGGGCCGATGCTCTACTGCTGAGCCAACCGGCCAGAACCTTCATTAATATTTTAAAACTCTTATAATATAATCTAGTTTTGTATACCTCTTTTATTGTCCTTATTTAAGTATTAAATGCATGAAATAATAAACTACCCTTTGCGGTATCATTTTTTTATACTTAAAACGGTCATTAGGAGTGAGGCACTTGCCTTGAGTGACAAAAAACTCAGTAAATAATATTTTAATATAGTAATAAAAAACAAAATTATTGCAGAATATCCGTAATGAACAATATTTCAAAAAATTAAATAAAGCCTGAGCAGGAGGTGGTGCAGTGGATACAGTGTTGGCCTGGAACACAGAGGACCCAGGTTCGAAAGCCCAAGGTCACCAGCTTGAGCGCTGGGTCACTGGCTTGAGCCCAAGGGTTGCTGGCTTGAAGCACAATGTCTCTGGCTTGAAGCTCAAGGTCACTGGCTTGAGCAAGGGGTCATCGGCTTGGCTAGAGCCCCCTCCCCCTTTGTCCTTGTTCCTCTTTCTCTTGCTTAAAATTAAAAAAAAAATAAAGACAGGATCAATGTCCTAGAGCTGAAACCACAGAACATGTATGTTCCCATCCATAGTGAAACTCCTGAAGGCTCCTTATAATCAAGGACAAAGGAAAAGGGTACAGAGTAAGACACCAGCCAGGCTAGAGGTAATTGTTCCTGATCTGCTCCACTATGCAGGCTGGTTGGAACTGCTGCTTTGAGCTTTCTGGCTGCTTGAGAAATGCTTCTGTGATTGATTTGTGCTGCCATCTAGTGGCCACATGCGATGTAACCCCTCACTTTTGGAATGGGGGTGGGGGGGGGGATGTGACTATACCTGAAAAGAAAGATCAAGGGCAAAGAGATGGTCAAATCTCTGAAAATTTTAGAATCAACATTTTTTTCCTGTGTTTTCCCCCGTTTATTAAATACAAATTGAACACCTATGTTTAAGAATTGCACTGGAAGCTGAGTAAGGATTAGTGTCTATGTGTGGCAGGGTATTGGTCCCAGGACAGTTCTTTTAGAGAGTCTGAGTAGGAAGGAACTATATAATAACAAACAACAGAAGCCTGGGAGAGTTGTAGAGAGTGAGTGCTTTGTCTAAAGTCACAAACTGCGTCGTAGAGTCAGACTTAGAATTCAGTTGGGTACATTTTCTGTTGAATGCTGTTTCCCTTGCCATCTTAAAGGAAGCTTGTCCTTACAATGCTGAGACAGTCATCTTCCAGCTCCTTGTCTTACATTCTTTGTGGAAGGAGTCAGTGGAAAGTACAGTTGTTCCTCGCCATATCACAGTTCACTTCTCATGGTCTCACTGTATAGCGGATTTTTAAATTGTATACAGTACGTCTTAGGTGGGCTGTGTGCCTCATATGGTGACACATCAAGGGACCACAATGCCTGAGTATTTCACTTCTGCTGTGCATATCTATTTCCCTAAAATTATATGAAAATATCTTAAACAGAAAATTTGAAAGAATAGTACAACACAAATACTCTTCATCAGCTTCATATGGTGACATCAATTGTTAAATTTTTGCCTTGTTTTTTCTCTTATCTCTTTTTATTGCTAAGGTACTATATAATGTTATCGTCTCCAGTGACTTTAACAGTGCTACAACAGTATTATATTATTATATACAGTTCAATTTTAAAATTCTCTCATCCTAATCATGGCTTTTGCACTTTTTTATTTTTTTGGATTTAGGACCCAGTCAAGGGTATGCATTGAGAAATCTGGTTTCCTATGTGTCCTTCACTATTTCTCTTGCCTCTTTTTGTCTTCATAGCATTGCCATTGTGGAAGAGCCCAAGCCAACTGCCTTACAGAATTCCTTTTGATTAGATTCAGGTTAAGCACTTTGGGCAATAATAACTACATGGGTGATATTCTCATTGCATGCTGGAGCCTCAGGCCGGCAGGGTGTGGTTCCAGTCCTCATGAAGGCCTGGCTGCCAGGGACTTAACATCAGATTTGGTGTTCTAGTCAGGCCTTCACCAGATAAGGTCCACCACCCTTATTAGGAAGAGCAAACTGCTTTACTCAGTTTATCTTATCCAAAAGCACCCTCACAGACACACCCAGAAACATATTTGACCCAGCGACAGGGTACCCTGTACTCAGTCAAGCTGAGACATAAAACTAAGCATTGCAGTGATGTCCACCACCAGGTTTCTCCATGCCTGGATGCCTTCCTCCCGCAGGAATGAATGGGGACTCTGTGTGGTGACACGCTGACTGTGAGCATTCTGCTCCCAACAACATTTCACCCAATGGAGTTCTAGATTTTTGAACTGCCAAATGATACTAAAATTGTTCAGGATAATTGAAAAGATGGAGAAAACTTTCTTTTTTGACAAGAAACTCCCACAGAGTTGGATTCAAGAGCTGGGTTCAAGGTCAAGGTCCAGATGAAAAAATAAGGCTCACAGATATATGTGGATCTAACAGAGAGCGACAGCTCAGGGCCAGGTGAGGGCAGGAACAGGGCTGCCCTGACTGGCGGGCAGCAGGTGCTCATGTAAACCCAGAGTCAGGTGCAAATCGGGGAAAACTCCTAGTTTGTTGACCTGAGTCTCTCCATTGCCAAGGGAGCCTGGCCTCCAGAGAAGAGGGAGGGTGCTGCGATGGTATGCACAGCTCTCATTTTAGCTTAGGGAACTCTGGGACCCTTCCTGGAGCAAAGACTGTCTTATTTGTGCATGGTGACTTCTTATTCACAAATGAGCACATTACAATGCTTGGTCTGGGCTTCCAGTTTGTCACCACATGCGTGGAGCCTGGTGGGCGGGCAGATCCTGGCAGAAAGATGTCCAGGAAGCAACTGCTCACGCTGTCAGAACTGCTCACCCGCAAGTGATAGAGACCTATGGTGTGACTTCGCTTTGGCCCGTAGAAGTCCTGCTTTTATGAAAGAAACTTCTCTACAGTATTCTTCCTTTCAAGTAAAGTTTTGTTGTTGCTATTGAGGTTGTTTTAAGCCACTACATAGTATTTTTAACTAATCAATGTCACTCGCATATGACTTTATGGGCTTCCAAATGCTCATCTCATCTTAGGAGTTTTATTTATCCTCCCCCACCTCTTACTACCTCACCTCCACGGCAACAGCTACTAGCCACCTCAAATTTTACAGCATTTTATACTTTTAAAAGAGGAATTTCATACTCTTTTATTGTCACAACAAGGAGGTATTGTTGCCAATTTATTTTCTATACACTGAGTCAAAGGCAAGTCACTGAAAAGTCCAGAGCGATAGCCAGGTTCCCGAGTGCTGGTCTAGTGGCAGGGACCCTGAGCCGAAAGAAAACTCAGCTGCAGCTTAGCGTGGCCATGGGGGGCTCCCTCCCGCTGAGCTGCTGCATTTTTCTCAGCTCAGAGCACCCAGCACAGCCCTTACTAGGCTCCAGAGGATGCCGCTACTTTCCTGAGCAACATCTATTTCATGTGGACATTTTGACTGGTCTGTTTGCCTGTACCATCTCCTCAAAAAGGCAAAACAAAAAGAGATACCTTTTTCATGAAGATGGCTTCGAAAGTGAAGAAGGAAGCCCCTGCCCCTCCCAAAGCCGAAGACAAAGCAAAAGCGTTGAAGGCAAAGAAAGCAGTGCTGAAAGGCATCCAAAGCCACACAAAAAAAGAAGATCTGCAGGCCACTCACCTTCTGAGCGCTGAAGACACTGCGCTTCAGAAGGCAGCCCAAATACCCTTGGAAGAGCGCCCCCAGGAGAAACAAGCTTGACCACGATGACACTATCAAGTTCCTCCTGACTATGGAGTCAGCCATGCAGAAGATAGAAAACGACAGTACTTATGTTCACTATGGATATCAAGGCCAAATAACACCATATCAAACAGGCTGTGAAGAAGCTATTTGACAGTGACGTGGCCAGGGTCAACATCCTGAAAAGGGTTGATGGAGAGAAGAAGGCATATGCTCCATTGACTCCTGACTATGATGCTTAGGATGTTGCCAACAAAATTGGGATTATCTAATTTGAGTCCAGCTGGCTAATTCTAAACAAAGATTTTACACTAAGAAAAAAACAAACAAACAAGTTTGCTAGGTTCTTCTCTATTTATGGCTCTATTACCAATTTGGGAATTTGGAAATAGGATCAATCCCAGGCTCATTTGTTCATAAACTCTGATGTACAAGAAGTTCAAGCCAATTTTCATAAGATTTTATCTTGAAGAACAGAATTAAGTTTTCAAAATGTTATAGTTAATATAATGCAAGTGAAGACCGAAACTCCATGTTAGTTTTAGAATGAACAAGAAGAGATAGATTTTTTTTCTCTATCAAAAGACTTTTGAGTGTGGAGAGGTACCAAATCCTTCTGCATAGTAGAACTTTATTTATTCATCTTAACTACCCAAATATCAAACTATTAGCATTTTAAGAAGTAAACAATTATACTAAATATTCACATGTTACTTACAAAATGTATTTTGAAAATAAATAATATTTAGATACTTAATCAAATACTCTAAACAATTAAAATCACCAGTTTAGGAGATCAGATTATCCTGACTGAAAACCATTGAAAACAGACCAAACTCAAACAAGGTTGAGTACTAATCATTGCTGTCACTATGATTCATTGACCTAGTGCAGTGGTTCTCAAACTTTTTGAAGTTGGGGCATATTTAAAATCCTACAAATAACTGTAGGTGCACTATATACAAATTTCTGAGAAATACATTATAATAATTAAGTCAAATATTAAAGAAAAAATATAAAGTCCAAGCATGCTTTTATGGTAATTAAACAAAATAAATATGACAAAATTAAATTTATTCTCTCATTAAAGAACATTTTTGTTACATTTTTTGAGTTATGCTTTTTAGAATTCATAAAAAAGAGGGGTTAAAAATAAAAAATGACAAAAAGTTATCTTTTTATATATATAGATACATTCTTAATAAGATTTAGTAAATTCAGCAGGTCCTGGCATGAATGTGTTAAGTTTTTCATTCTTGTGTTTATGAGAAACTTGAGCCTGATGTTTCCTAGTGATTTCTTCAATGTTTGGGCATATATTTGAAAGACAAACTCTCATTTCCTCATCAATACATTGAAGAATTCCTCTCTTTTTACTTTTAATTGTGTTGAGGGTAGAAAATCCTAATTCACATAATTAGGATGTTGAAAATTGTAGTAAAATGTTCAAAGCTTTTTTTAGATATTGCCACATATTCTTCTTTTATAGAAATCCAAAAGGCTCCAAGAGACAATTCCTTATGTTTAATCTTCAATCCAAAACCCCCACCATACATATCTTCTTAACTTTACACCAAAAAAGATAGAAGAAACTTGCTTACAGTCTTTCTGGGGAACATGGGGGATAGTGTAAACAATCCAGCACCACAGCTTAATAGCCTTTTGCAACCTAATCAGGCAAGTGAGGTGGGGGGTTGGGCAGACTGTCAGCTTATAGCCAATTTCCCACACCTCTGTCCCCCGAAAATCTAAACTCCAAAAACCCTGTTGGTTTTTTGGTCCCCAACAGGCATATATTTCTCTGGAATACAATAGGGCACACCTGAAAATCTAGGGAGCACCAGTGTGCCCTGGTACACACTTTGAGAAGCACTGACCTAGTGTATTAGCATCATTAGAAACATGTGATCCTTATTTGAATTTTATAGTAATTTGTGGGTTATCTAAAGGTATTAGCTCCTGGAAGATGAGGGTTATTCTGCTTCATGAACCCTCCTCTTCAGACTATTTCTGTTTTATCATTTTTTCAGCACACCATTGAAACTTCCTTTTATTTGGTTATTTTGTGTGACCATCAGTACTGGTTAATAGTGGGTCCCCAAGATGCTGATCAGCCCTTCCTGTTCTGGGTAGAGTTCCTTCTATTTCACTTTACTCCCAATTATTTTTTCTACTCTCCTGCTTATCCAGAACATATATATATATATATTCTACACACATGTATATTTTAAACTAATAAATCAACTTAATTCATGTGCATATATATTCATATATATATATGTATACATTGATAGACATCCTTTTCTTAGCAAAATGACAAATATAAATTCTGTTTTTATCCTTTTGTTATATTACAAATTCATTTTTAACTTTTTAAATTCTGATTTTGAATTCATAAAATATTATAAATCATATCATTATAATTAATCATAATACCCAAAGCAGTTTTTAGTATTTATATTTGAATTATTACAACTTTCCAGTGAGATCCTCTTAAATGGGACCCTTTATCTTTTGTCTTTGTCCCTATTGCTCATGGCATTATCCTTGTTTTTGGATATCCACAGGATGATCCTGGACCATCCTGAGTGCTTTCCTTTAGTCCTTCAACTCTAACTCCCTCCTCCGTCCCTCTTAGCACCTAATGTGCTCCCTGACTACCCTTGTGGCCACAAGCAGTCCCACTCTCTAGCTGTCTGTCCAGCCATCTTCCAAGGCAGACTGTGAAATGCTTTGCCCACAATTCATGCAGATCTTCAGTCACTTTCACTGGTTCAATCAAAGCCTGCATCTTTTGCAAGACTGGCATTTCCCTTTGCAACCAATGTGCAGTAATTTAGCACTGTGTTATAAACCATAGATAAAAGAAGACTATCTGGGAAAAACTAATGGATGAAGACTTAACTTTACATGTTGGAAACAACTAGCCTGGAGGGCTGCTGGAGTAGAGGATGCCTTTTCATTAGTGGTCAGATAATTAGTAAATATTTAATGTTATAGTGCCTTTTGCTTTCCTAAGCCATATGGCACTTCTGAAAATGACACAATTAATGCTTGGATGACAAAGATATGTTTTATTAAATAAATCTGGTGGACTTAATTCAAGATGTCTAACCTAGCCCACTGTTCAAAATATAAAATTAATAATCAACATGATTGGCCATCTGGAAGAGTTGAGCAGCATCCCTTGGTCGTCTCTCTGAGACTGGAGACCGCCCAGGCTGTGAACTTGGAAGGCTCACAAGCTTCTCAGGCTTGTCTATCCAGATCTTGGCTCTTCTTGCCAGTGTTCACCCTTCTATAGGAAGGTAACTGGCAACCCTCCATCTCCTGAAGATGTGACCCACTGAATAAGATGCCAGCAACACGGGTTCCACCTTTCTTTTTGCCTCTTGATATTGGAACAGGTCTAATGACAGTCACTACACACATAATATAATGTTTTTGCTTCATAAAAGGGGACTTGGGAGGCTGGTTTCCATGAGAAGAAGTAGTGGAAACAGGCCATGTTAATTAATAGAAGGGCCAGTGGACAGGCATTTTGCTTTCATTTCTGAAAATTTTGGTGAATTCTAAGGCAAGGTTGCTTCTTTTGGTTAGTGTTTCATAATATAAAGAAAAACAGCACTGCACCCCAATTTTAGAGTTCCTAGAGAGAGAGAACACGTTCCCTCCTCGGAGATTTTGTGTTTTCCTGTAATTCATGGTAGTGTGGTTGCCGGCGGATTTCTTCTTTGCCAAACATCTCCAAACTCTACATCCCATTGGTTTCACTCTAATTGTTTCTTATTTAAGATTTAAGAAAATGTAATCCTTATGCATCATATTCTATAAGTTTAACTACTGAAAATGTTGTTTCATAAGAGCTTTTTGAAGTCCCCCCAAAAATGTTGGAATAATTTTTATTACGCTTTAAAAATCTTTCTTCAAAGGGGACAGGAAGTTCCATTTTGCCAAGAATAAATGAACTCAAATAGCAAAGGGATTGGTCTTAACTCGAGATGCCAAACCCACAGTGTTTCAGTGGCTTCCTCACTTGGCTGAGTGCATTTATTCAGGCCTGGGAGTCTGCGCCGGTCTCTAAAGTTTCAGGCGAACATGTTAGTACTTACAAATAATTATGTTAGTATGCCAGTTGTGTTTAATGTAAAAAGTTTGACTTAATTTTTGAACCAATTTGAGTGTGCAGGAAAGCAAGATAGAAATTATTGATTGAACAAGTCAGCCCTTTATTACGGTTTGTTAAAGTTACATGAAAAAAATAATTGAAATAATTTTCTCTTTGGTATTTCCTTTAATGTACTTACTTTCTTCTTTCATATTACTTTAAGATAATTTAAGTCTTTGTTTTCATGACCAGTTCTGCAGAATTTTCTAAGAGTGTTTTCTGAAAGCAAAATTATGGTAAACAACATAACTAATGTTGGCAGCCATGAAAAACCCATGGAGACTTCAAAGGAAGCATCATTTTGTGTCATATGAAGGCTCATCATTCTCAAAGAAAATTTTCTAAGATGAATAAAAAATAAAAGCAATAGCAAATTCTTTTACCATTTTAAGACAAACTATTGATTAGGGAAAAATAAATATATCACCAGTGACTTTTTTTCTGCACCTGCTGGCACTTATTTCCTGTCCATAAAAGTGTCTCCAGTTGTATCTGCTTATTTCCCATCTGGTCCCACTATTCCTGAATAGCTGCCATTCATTCCATTTCAGGTTTGTATGTTATTATTATTGTTGTTGTCATTGCTATTTTATAAGAATTCAATGAAATATTTATTGAACAAATACAGAATACATGAACAAAAGGGTGTTTAAACCTGAAGATCCAATAAACAACCTGAAATATTCAGAAAGCTGTCAAACACAAAAATGAAAGACTTATTCAGTATTTTTCCAAAAGGCAGGACTTGAATTAAGGGATAAATATAAGCAACCAATAGGCTTTGTGCAATAGTTGTACAAAGTGTATCCCTTACCCTAATCGCTTCTTTCCCAATAGAACTCATTCTACACGTAGGTTTCCCCTCTTCTGAAAAGAATTATTACCATTAATATTTCTTCTGCACATCTTAAGTAAGTCCCATTTTTATGCACACCCTCCATTGGCGGGAATGGATGCTCTCACACTGTTGGGAAGGAATCTAAAGTTAACAAACTGGTTCTCCAAGGAAATGTTCTGTTTCTCAGTTGTATTTCAGCACCCTGTATCAGTGACCCTCAAGAGGTGGAGAGAGAAAACAGAATATTCTCCAAAGAGGATGAATTGGAATTACCCCCAATTCAGACACTGCCCCCTAGGGACGGTCCTCCTCAAACCCCAGATGAACCCCTGCCACTGTGAACCAATGTTCTAGATAGGAGTGAGCGCAGTGTGGGGCGGGACAAACCACCGCCAAACCCGGTGCTACCTAGGGCAGCAGAGGTGGGTTTGCGAGTCCCCAGGAAATACAAACCAATGTGTGATCCCGACGGCTCCATATAAACCGGCAGACATTACCAAATGAGAACTTTCCACAACTATTCAGCATGATGTTTAAGGAAAAAATATATATAATATGCTTTATGTTGCATATGTATTTTTATCACATCCTCAGTAAAGAATGCTGAGGTGCTTAATCCTTCCAGTAAATTGAAAACAAACATAAAATTTTTGTATTTGCCCGGACACTGACGGTGGACCTTGAACCAGGATGAGAAATCAGTTTTCGAGCAAAGCCACATAATGGGTAAGCCTGGCTAGCTGCTGCTCACTGGGAATGGGTGGACCTAGGCCCAGCTCTGAAGAAGGAGGAAACCTGGTAAGGGAGACATCCCTGACCTCGCAGCTGGCTTTCTGGACATAACCGTTCTTGCGGTGGAGCTGGCTGGCTATCCTTGTTCTGATGTACCTTTCATAGCCTCTTCTCCAGGGAGCCCGACCAAGCTGCAAAGTCATGGGTGAGTATTGAGGTGGATGCTCACACGCCCAAGGCGAAGACTATCTCCTTGTTGCCTTTCTAAGCACTTCCATGATCCGTCGGACCATCTCAGGCCACAGGTGAGCAGCGATGGTTGTACAGAGTCCAGGACAATCCCTCTGCCAGATTCTCTGTCAGACTGACCAAATCCTCCCGAGTTCAGAATTTGCAGATTTTATAGCAGGGGGTACTCTTTTTCTAAAGATATCTTGTATTATTCATGTTCTTATAGAGAGGATACAAAGCTAGAAGCTGACTAGACACAGGGGGTGTAGCAAATATTTTGGGAGTCTGGAGCCCTGGTTCTCGCGTTGATCCAGAAACTTGTGGAAAGTAAAGGCACTTCCTGCCACCATGGCCATGGGCATCTTTCCAGCTGGTCCCACTGTCACACCTTCCTGATAGCCAGAGAGACTGTCATTGTCATCATTGCTATTCTCATCCTCACCCCACTCTCATCCTTGTCACCTAAGTTATCACCCCCTCCGTTGGTTCATACCACCCTGTCCTCTTTTTCTCAGTCCTCTTCCATCTCTTTTCCCCCATTCTTTTCACTGCTACATACTCCCGAGTCCTTGTCTGAGGCAGACAGTCACCAGACCATTAACTGCAGGTTTCCTGACTGCCCCGCAAAGAAAAATGTGTAATATTGTTTTTGGCCCCAGCCAAGGGTCTGCCCGGGCATTTTCCCCACACCTACAGCCCTGCCCTACTCAGTATTCAGGACAGCAGCTGGCACGGGGCACCCAGAACATTAAATCCACGTCGAGGTGGTAATTACTCAGGGAGGGCCAACCATGTGCCAGGTGTTGGCACCACGTGCTTTGTAGGCAAAGGCAAACACAAAGGGACTGACCATTGTAATAGGGTTCAGGTGAAGAAGGCCCCCAGAGGTGGCAGTGATGAATGCCCCTGCAAGGGGTGGGAGGGAAGGCTTCCCAGGAGAAGTAACATTCACACTGATGGACAAGGATGTAGAGCAGACAAGGGGAGAAGACCATTCCAGAAGAAGTAGCCACTGTGCAAAGGTGTGCAGTAGGAAACAATGAGATGTGGTTGAAGAAATACAAATGATCATGTGTTGAAAGAAGGCCAGTGGCAAAGAGGAGGCACAAGACAGCTCCCCAGAGGATGGAAGCTGGAGAGTGGTAAGAGGCAGGACTTCCAGAAGAAAGATGGTGGCTGACTGCTGGGAAGGATGCTGAGATGAGGATTGGTTTAACGTCACCAGGGAGGCAACTGCCAGTCAAAAGAGGTAGACTAAGGAGTTACAGTGAGGGGTGAGAGGAGGGCAGATTTCAGTATTTTGCTGAGCTGAAGGAACCACAGTAACTGTGTAATATACAGTGAAGGGCAGTGAATGTAAGTTCTGTTGACTTAGAGGATCTCAGGCCCCAGTTTATTCAGGCCTGGAAGTGTTTGTTACTCCTCAGTCCTCGTCCAACTTCTGCTTTTCTGGAACTATGTTCCTGTCCTATGTCCCTGGCAAGGCTACTTTGAGCCTGGCTCTCTCAGATATACATCATAGTACATAAAAACATTATTCAGCTATCTACCTTCTAAAACATAGGTAACATATATAGAATATATGTTAAATACAAATGTAGGTATAAAATACATATAATGTTTGTGTATATTAGTTAAGGTTTTCCAGAGAAATAGAAACAATAATATATATATGGAAAGATTAATTTTGTTGAATTGGCTCATGCAATTATGGAGCGTAGCAAGTCCATAATCTGCAGGGTGGGTCAGCAGGTTAGGGACCAGAGGAGCCAATGTTACAGTTCAAGTCCAGAAACTGCTTACTGCAGAATACATAGAATTCATTCACTGGAGCAGGCAGGTCCCTGTGTTCTGTGTAAGCCTTCAACTGATTGGATGAGGCCCACTCACATTATGAAGGGCAATCTGCTTTACTCCAAGTCCACTGATTTAAATGTTAATCTCATTCAAAAGCATGCTCACAGAAACATCCAGAATAATGTTTGACCACATATCTGGGCACTGTGGCCCAGCCAAGTGGATATATAAAATTAGCCATCACAATACGTATGCATTGTTTCCATCGGTTCTGAGTATATATCCCACAACCATTTTCTTTCAAGTCCTATAAATTCTTCTCTTTTTTCTTTTTTCCTATTTTTCTTCTCAAAAATGATGGTTTTCCTCTTGGTAGGATAGACCAGGAGACATCTGATGTTTCTTCTTGTCTCTACTGGGCACCTAGCCTCTGCACTCAACCACAACAGGTGCTCCATCTGGTCTGGATGGGTCACAGAGCAGGTGGAGTCTGTTTGGCTCCCCCTGAATGCCTGTGCCAACATGAACTCTGGGGCTCAGGAGGTGATGATAACACAGATGTCTGTAGAGCCAAGTTTCTGGATGAACTCCTTTCTTCCACTTCCGGTCTTTATCGCCTTGCATAAGTGACCCCTGCAATTTAGTTTCCTCTTGTGCAAAACAGGGAATATAATAACACTTTAACCTGTTTTGAGGCTCCCATGAAATGATGCTTGGAAAGCCTGTGGGAGTGTGCCTGAACATAGGAAGTGCTCAAAATGTGAGTTCATTATTTGGTATTCCGTCTATACTCATTGTATGAATAAATAAACACTAAACCCAAATCGCTCTCCCACTGCTTGCACCCATTAAAAATGACCCAATGGACAAGAGAGTGGTGGTTACGGGGTGGGGGGAGGGAGGGAAGGGTGGGATAAGGAGGAGGGGAGGGGCACAGGAAAAACCAGATAGAAGGTGACAGAGGACAATTTGACTTTGGGTGACGGGTATGCAACACAATTGAATGATAAGACAACCTGGAGATGTTTTCATTGTACATATGTACCCTGATTTATTGGTGTCACCCCATTAAAATTAATAATAATAAAATAAAATTAAAAAAATGACCCAATAGGCTAAACACCTCTATTTTGCTCAGCCTCACAAAGTTAGTATTAATCAGAGATATATATTAGAGAAAGTGATTTATTCTAAAGAATTGGCTCATGGGACTACAGTAGGGTAGCAAGTTCAAAATCTATCGGGCAGCGGGCAGGCTAGAAAATCAGCCAAGGGTTATGTTGAATCTTGAGTTTGAATTCTGCAGGGCAGCAAGCAGGGTTCTGTGTTTCAGTCTGGAGGAAAATTGCTTCTTTGAGACCCAGTATTTGCTCTTAGGCCTTCCCCTTGTTGGATGAGGCCCCGCCCACATTATAGAAAGTAATGGCCTTACTCCAAGTTTACTGATTTAATATGAATCACCTCTAAGAAATACCTTCACAGCAACATCTAGCCTGGTGTTTGATCCAACAGCTGGGCAGCAGAGCCTCCCCAAGCTGACATATAAAATTTACCATCATAAACTATTGCTTCACTCTCTTTACATGTTTCCCCACAAAAGGCAGAGTTGTGGTGTGCCATATAACTTGATGATTTACGTATTTGTGTTTGGCTCCTATTGTGTACTTGTCAAGCTAGGGTATGTTTTTAGTGTTGTACAGTTTGAAGTTAGATTTTATGCACATAATACTGTTTTATTTGATCTCTCAACTATTTTGAGAGATACAGAGATTCTATTAACCGTCGTCACAGGGTTGGACACCGGAGCTCAGAGCAGTGTACCCACCTGCTTCAGGGTAAAGGCCTGTTCAGCTCCCTATTCCTGAATTTGGGGTTCTGCTGCTCTGGACTTTCCCCCAAACCTGCAGATTTTTCACGGCATTGCTTTATGTGCTTGGGAATTCAAGTAAGATGAAAAGACACAGTTCCTACCCTTAAGGGACCCTTGCTGACTTGACAATCAGCTAATACTTTACGAATATCATCAATTTAATTTTAATAAAGCCAAGAGCAAAGTTTTTTTGAAACTCTGAGGAGGAAGAATCCATTCTAACCAGAAATGGGGAAGGTTCTTAAAGTGCCAATGCAAGAATTGGAGAATTCAACAACTGTCTTTTAATTTCAGTCCTACTGTGATGCTGTCTAATTTTCTGTACCCATCATTGGCATTATTACATGTTTATCCAGATGGTGATAAATTTAATGATTCAGATAACTTGGCCAAACTCCTATCTGAGAGGAAGGAGTGGGAGAAAGCTTGGAAGGAGAAGGGAAACAGTGAGGTCCTCACATGTTCCTTTTTGTTTTAATTACTGAAAAGCCAATTTAAAAAAATGGTAAGGTTGGCGTCCTGTGAAGATAACATCTGTATTACAATATTTGACTTACAAAGTGTAGAAGACCTTGTGTGCGGTGTATGTGTGTGTGTGCACATGTTTGTATGGGTTTCTGTGAGGGTGTGTGTGTGTCTGTCTCGTGGGGAATGAAAAAATGACCCAGTACTGTTGGTTCTGGTGACTTGTCCTCCAAAATACAGACCACCACTTTCTAGGTTTGTCCTGATAGTTTTGAACTTACCTCTAATTTCAGACTAACTCTCAGGATCTGAAAAATAAAAATATTCCCAAGAATGAAGGAATTAATCATGTAATTGCTTTAAGACCTGCATTAAAATTCCACACTGCATTGACTAATCACTGTATCTTTTTTTTTAAGGTGAAAGGAGAGGAGATAATGAGTCAGACTCCCACATGCACCCCAACCAGGATCTACCAAGCAAACCCATGAGAAGAATCGATGCTCAAGTACCAAGCTATTTTTAGTGCCTGAGGTTGATGCACTCCAATAGAGTTATCTTCAGTGCCTGAGGTTCAAACTAATTGAGCC
Source organism: Rhynchonycteris naso (assembly GCA_037038555.1). Taxonomy (NCBI): domain Eukaryota; kingdom Metazoa; phylum Chordata; class Mammalia; order Chiroptera; family Emballonuridae; genus Rhynchonycteris; species Rhynchonycteris naso. The sequence continues at coordinate 35,805,243 of CM072997.1, read as the reverse complement.
ATTGGATGAGGGATGGGAAGAGGGTGAGAGAGGGGAGTGGGAAGGGGGGAGATGCAGATGGTTGCTTCTCCTATGTGCCCTAACTGGGAATCAGACATGGCATGTCCATACGCCAACTTTATGCTCTATCCCCTGAGCCACTGGCTAGGGCCATCACTGCATCTTTTTACTTGCACCCTTTTCCTTGAGTATTTTATCATGTCTCATGAATAATTACTGTAATATGGTAAGAATTCTCCCCATTTTACTGATGATGCTGAGATTCAGAGAAATGACCAGACTTGACCAAGGTCCGTGTATGGAACTCAGCAAAGTTGTGATTGAAAGCCCAGATTTCGGCTTTTACGTCAAATGTTCTTCACCCTCCCAGCTGCCTCTGCTGATACTGGCTTCCAACTGCTTCTTTTTTTTCTCAATGGTGGCCAGTCTCTCCTATGATTTATAAGGTATTATTTTGCTTTCACATCTTCTGAAAGCTTCTTAAATAACCCTTATTTGTCAGTTTGCCAGTCTTCTTGCCTTTGGAGTTAAATTTAGTGAATTCACCTGAGGAGTTTAATGATGGTGTTAGGAGAAATAAAGCCCAGGCTCCAGATGCACACAATTATATAACTGAGTGCAGTTTAAATATAAATTGAGTGGTTAGATTTTGATGTATGCTATTTGAACTAAATTTTAATAATGAGAAATAAGGACAGGCTCAGAAAGGTTGTGATATAGATGCCAATTCATATTTTATGGTATGTACACCAAACAAGGAAATAACCAAGGTGGATGCCTTTGTAGATCTGAATTAGGAAGATGAACTTTAATGACCAATGTAATCTTTCATACTGTAATTGTCAACATACTACACTAGTCTGCATGAAGTCATGTTCTGTCAATTTGCTCATATTTGTTCATTTTTAAATGGGAATTGCAATGGTGACATTAACAATTAGCATCTTTTAAAAACTGTGTATACACACACACATATGTTGGCAATAGCATAGTTTCTGATTTGATTTGTAAAAAATTTTTGCATAATATTTTCAATGAAACTTTGAGTAAAAATTTATAAATTAAAAAAATACTTGGAGAAGAGACACTTTAAAACTAAAATTATGAAATATTAATGGATCCATATAAATGCCTATTCTCTGTTAAAGCAAAAGAAATGGCTTTTGTTTATAATCATCTACAGAGAAGACAGCTCAAATACTGTGAGTCAAATGGGTAGAGGAATGTTTATTTAAAATTTTATAACATAGTATATATTTTAACTGTGTGGTACTTTTATCACCAATGTAACTCATGTAGAGAGGGGAGTTTGATTTTTACTGAGTATTCTCTTTGCAATTTTGAGGGTTGAATGACATGCTGTGGGGTGAATTGCTGAAAAATTCTATGACCAAACCTTTTTCAAAATGGACACAAGAGGGCGCCAAGCATCCATGTCAAATGTGCAGTGACTTAGGGAGATTTATAGGACGAAATAAAATCTGGCACTTAAAAATGAAGCCATGTTTATTTTATTCTGGGTAATTTATTATGCACCTGCTTGTTTTACGGACGAATATGTACATTTTTTCAGACTGATTTGTGTCAAATAACTTTCCAGAAATATGTCACGTGTATTATTTTGTACAAATTATATTTCATGATATAATGAAGTTTTACTTTACTGTCCTTACTCTAAAGCAGTGGTTCTTAACCTGGGTTCTAGTGAAACCTAGAGGTTCGATAAGTCTGTCTCAGGGGTTCGGAGAAGCCTCTGCCATGGAGGTAAAGACACACTTGAGTAAAGTCATGATGACACGCCCCGCTTGGCCATCACTTGCTGCAGAGGATCACGTTACATTGCTTGGCCAACCAGTGCTGCGGGGAATTTAGAGCGCGCAGTAGTCAACGGCTGTCATAGTTGTGTGTTGTGTGGTTTCTTTCTTAATATTTTAATCCATACTAAATATGTCGAGCAAAAAAAGAAAGTGGTCGGACGAATATGTACAACATGGATTCACATGTATCACGGAACGGGATGGGAGTCAGCGTCCTATCTGCATGATATGCAATGCCAAGTTGAGCAACTCTAGTCTCGCACCGGCAAAACTAAATTTGGAAAAAAAATCATATTTTATTTATCACTAAAGAAGGGTTCGGTGAATGCGCATATGAAACTGGTGGGTTCGGAACCTTAAAAAAGGTTAAGAACCACTGCTCTAAAGGGAATTATGAAAATGTAACAAGGTGTCACATACTTTTTAAAGCATTTTTCTTTTAACTTGCTAAGATACTGTTATTGGTCATGAGCTATTTACAACAGACATGCATACATATATACCATACCACAGACACTCCTTTGTTAGAAGCAAAGCCTAGTGAATCTTTGTCCAGAGGGCTCAGGGGCTAATTTAGGGTTGAATCTTTTGGGAAAAAGAGGACGTAAAATGGCATCTGAAGGAAGTGGAGTTTGCTGTTGATGAGGAGGAATATGAAGGCATTTTTGCCAGGCAAATACTTGGCTTGTGTGTTAGTTTGCAAAGGCTGCCATACCAAAATACCACAGACTGGGCAGCTTAAACAACAAAAATTTATTTTCTTACTCTTCTGGAGGCTAGACGTCCAAGATCAAGGTGCTGGCAGGGCTGGTTTCTTCCGAGGCCGCTCTCCTTGGTTTGCAGGTGGCCTTCTCTGTGTCCTCACATGGCCTTCCCACTGTGTGCCTGCAGCCCCCAATATCTCTCTGTGTGCCCAAATTTTCTCCTCTTAGGAGCACATCAGTCACATTGGATTAGAGCCCACCTTAAGGGACTTATTTTAACATAACTACCTCTTTAGAAGCCCTATCTTTGAATGCAGTGGCATACTGGGTACTGAGGGTTAGGGCTTTTACATTTGCATTTGGGAGGACACACTTCAGCTCTTAACAACTTAGTTCTTTATTTGAGTACATTTAACATGGAGGGAGTAGTGTGCCTTCTGTGTGGGTATGTTTATTGACTGGCTTCCCGTGAAACCACTGTTGTACACTACACACATCAGATGCTCAATAGACATTTGTGGAATAGGTGAACTTCTGTTTTGAAAAGCTACACATTTTACTCTGCTCAGGCTTGCCTGAGATCCTCAATGGCCTGACAGGTAGTGATTAACTGCTGAAAGAAAGACATAAATACTTCCTTTAAAACATTGACATTGGGTCCATCTGGAAAGAAAAGCGCAAGGCAAATACAGAGAGTTCAGGAAATGCTGAAATTTCTTTGAAATAATTTCATTGGAAATTAACAACTTGATTATTATGAAAACAGATTGCAATTTACACATAATGGACACTTATCTAGCTTTCCTGATCTTTGATGAAGCCCTTCCTACCCAGAGTGATCTGCTTTTTACCCTATCATAATGGTTCTCCAGGGCTTCCGAGGTTAATTTGCCTTTCAGACTTCAACGCTTAAAGATAATACATTTAACTCAATTATAAGCATTCGTCTTGTTCACAGTGCGGTTTCTTCTGCCCCGCAGCCTGCCCGACACTTCTGCTCCGGTGCCCACCCCTTGTTTGAAGTGTAATAACTGAGTTCTTTGAAACTGGAGTAGTTGCTCAGGCTCTCCAAAACTTGAGCAGAGGCCAACAGGGGCAGAAATCAACAACTCCTATTTCCAGGAAGTGTTCTGTTATTTCAGAAAGAATTTCTGGCCACATAGCATAGACACAGAGTGAGGTCTCTTGGGTGGACCAGGTATGAGAGAGTCAGCAGGCTAGTCTCACAAGACAGCTGCCATCTACACTGCTTTACAGGAGCTGGGTTTTTTAAGGGTCTGTGGACAGCAGGCATATGGTCCGGTTTGCCAGGCTTCAAGGGCTTTGTCAGGGGCACAGGAGTGAGTGAGGGAACTTCAACTTGGTTGTTACTTGTCGTGAGCAAGGGAGCGTCCCTGAAAGGAGTCACTCGCTTCTGTCCTTCCACGATGCCAGGTATTAGGTGAGACTTCCCCAATTAACCAGTAGTCACACACAGGTTACACAAAGAAAGGGGAGCTTCCGTGATAGAATCAAGCAGAGGGAGAGTCCAGTGTGAAGTTCCTGTCACTGGTGGCATCTGCAGGTAAAGGGGCAGACGTTGGTCTCAAGCCGGGTGGCTGCAGTGGCACTACTGTTGAGTGGCATAGAAGTCCAGCAGGCCTCCGAGTGTGACATGTGGTACAGCCAACCTCAAACCTAGGGTGGTTGGAGCTCTGAGTTCTTATAGCTCACAAGGGCTTGAGGTCCCACTCACATTTGTGTCCAAATGGAGTCCTTATTCAAGTGTCCAGATTTGTGATTGTAGGTATTTTGAGCCCTTACTAAGGTATTCCTGTCACAACCCATTACCTCAGTATTGACAGAGCACTTGACATAATTGTCATGGCTGACGGGACTCCATATTGGATTGTCAAAGGCATCCACAAAGTCCACTCTGCTATTGCTCTATACCAGGGGTCCCCAAACTTTTTACACAGGAGGTCAGTTCACTGTCCCTCAGAGCATTGGAGGGCCGGCCTATAAAAAAAAAACCCACTATGAACAAATCCCTATGCACACTGCACATATCTTATTTTAAAGTAAAAAAACAAAATGGGAACAAATACAATATTTAAAATAAAGAACAAGTCAATTTAAATCAACAAACTGACCAGTATTTCAATGGGAACTATGGGTGCATCCTGTGCTCCTCTCACTGACCACCAATGAAAGAGGTGCCCCTTCTGGAAGTGCTGCGGGGCTGGATAAATGGCCTCAGGGGCCGCATGCGGCCCACAGGGCTGTAGTTTGAGAACCCCTGTTCTATGCACTACATATAATGGTATTCTCTCCCTTGGAGCATTGAAGGTTTTTGTTTCTCCAGAAACCTGATGCATTAGCTGTTGATTTTCTAAATCTCAAATTCTTTAATCTGGTAAAAGATAAGGTGTATAGTTGTTTTTATATTTGAAAGAAGCTCCTCACCTTTTGAGGGTCATCTTTAACCGTCCCCTAACCTTTCAAAAAATTTGCTTCTTCTTCTTGTCTCTTAGACTTCCCTTTTTCAGGCTACTATGATAAATAAAGTTCTTGATATTTTCTTTCACAAAAGACTTTCAAAAACCCTTTATGCTGGCAGGGAGTTAACTCATGAATAAACGGATAATAATAACGGCTGACATTTTTGGAGTGCTGTTTGGCAGGCACTGAGCTGGGGGATTTGCTCAAATTATCTCACTTGATCCTCTCAACAGCTTTACAATAAAGCCCACTTCACAAAACAGGAGATTAAAGCTTCTACTAGGTCACAGGATTAGGAGGCGGAAATGCGGGACTGCAGTCCAGAAAAAGGGAAGTGGGTTTGGAAGGAAAATCCAGGACTTTGAAACACACACAGAGGTGGGAAGTTAAAAATCTAACTTTTGGCCCTGGCTGGGTAGCCCAGTTGGTTGGAGTGCTGTCCTGATACGCCAAGGTTGTGGGTCGATCCCTGGTCAGGGTACATACAAGAACCAACCAATGAATGCATACTTAAGTGGAACAAATCTCTCTCTCTCTCTCTCAAATTACTAACACTTAACAAAGGTGTGTGAGGATCTATTTAATACTCCAAAGTTAACAAAAGGGACTAAATCTTTCCTAGGGGAGGTTTTAAATCTGGTTCAGTGGGTGTAAGAATGCCTGCTAGACCCCCAGGGAGCCATAGAAGTGGTTAGGATGGGCACTACCTGCACACCAGGAAGTAGAAAAACCCCTCAACTGAAACTAATGTGCAGTCAAAGTTTGGGAGCCGCTGATCTAGCTGAAGAGTGAAGCTAGAATACTTTGATTGGGAAGCTGAAGATCAGCATACAAGCGACAGGGCATGGCTGAGGTATAATTTCCCCAGGAATTTTCATGTTTCTTTTGCAGCTGGAGGTAGGTCAGTAGACCATTCAATCTGCTATTTTTGTGTGTCCCTCCCTTTGGTCTGGATAGAGCATTCCCTTAAGTCACAAAGCCTCAGGATCACTGGGCTTTCCTATGAGGAGGTTAAGCAGTGTCTCTAGTCTGGTTCTGAGGCCCACCGTCCCTCCTCACCCCCTCCCTTCCTCCTAAGGCACCTCGCCTTCCTATGCAAGCTCTTGTTTCTCATTTTCACTTGTTTCTTTTTTTGCCCACTTACATTTTTGCAACATTTATTACTCCTCATCTGTCATGCATCTATCTCCCTGATTAAAATTTGACAAGCTCAGTATTCAAAAACACAAACTTCTTTTTGTTTTCTTTTAAGAACAAAGGCTTGAGTGTCCTTTGTGCACTCATTTGTTTAAAAAATTTACATATGTTCTGCCCCCTTTTCTATAAAATTGTATTTCACTCATGTGCCATTTCCTGTGCTCCCATCTGAACCTGGTTACCTAATTTCTTTTCAACCGAAGCACTGCTATTCCTCTTCCCATGGCAGTTTATAAATCATTATGAAGATACAGAATTTCCCTTGCATGTTACCATTACTCCATTTGGTGTTTAGCTCTGCTGAACATATTGAAAGGTTGAAAGAGACATTACTATTTTGGTTATTTATCTGTTGCCGAATGTACATGAAAAGATGCAGCTTTTCTTCCAACGCTCATCAACAGCAGCTAGCATTTTATGGCAATAGAGATTTTTTTCAAGCAATTATGGTGATTTGTGTTCATTTTACTGATTACTAAATTTCACTATTTTGGATGACATTAGAATAATATGGTGGTTTAAATAAGAAGTCATGAAAGTTTAGGAAAGGAAGGTAAAAATTGAAGTATAGCATTAGTTCTAAACAAATGTCTCCTAGACAACCGGAGTGATCAAATACAACAAAAGGGACAGAGACATAGACAAAGAACTATGCCTAGAGAAACAATTCTTAGGGTAGAAGGAGTAGGCAGGCATAAGCTAAGTTTTAGGTAAACTACCAGAAATTAAAACATGGGAGTGTAGAAAAGAATTTAACATAATTTAGCAGCTAGAGACAAAGAATTTTCTACTTACAAAGGTGTATATATCAAAGGAAATTGTCCACTGCTAGTTACAAAGTCACAATGTCACACTTATTAATTGAAATTGCTGTATTGGAAAACTTGGCTGAAGATTATTTATTTACCGAATACCTTTCAGCAGCTTGGCAGTAGACTGTAGGACTTGCTTTATTCATAGAGCCAGAAGATGGCACTGTTGGCAACGTTTACTGGGAGAATACCCCTCAGGAGAGCTGATGAAGAACAAAATGTGTTTAGCTGTTTTATGGTTCACTCACAGGCTGTACTCAAAGAAGGATTATGTGACAGTTTTTTGTATCTGGGTTTTTGTAAAGTATAACAAAATATTCCAAATCAATTTGAAACTCAAGGAAGGTGATGCAGGATAGATGATTTAAATCCATATGCTTGATACTTAGCCTTATGACCAGACCAGTATAGTTAGTATATCTGTGCAATGACATTGACTTAGGATGGGTTTCTAGTTCATTTTCCCTATAATGGCAAAATCTATCTCTAGCTGATTAAGGATGAATGATTGACTAATTGTATTATATCTCTAGTTAGTGTTATTGAAAATCCATGGAAATACTTGTGTTGCTTTGTTTCAGGATGTTATAAACCTCTGGTCTGGTTGGAAATCACCATGTTTTCCAGCTGTGGTTGCTTACCTTACTGTGGTAGAATGTATTATCATCATGGTTTGGACAGAAAACTATACAAGAAAACACATTTTGATCTCGTTTAGAGTCAGTCTGAAATAAAACATGCCTCAAACTGTTGAAATTCTTTACACTAACACATTTCTTGGTTTGTTCTTTCCGAAGTTGTAAATATGAGTATCAAACAAGTTAGATTTGGGGAACAACTCCTGGACCTAAAAGGGCAACACTAAATCTTTCTTTGTAATTGTGTGTGTGTGTGTGTGTGTGTGTGTGTGTGTGCGCGCACACGCATGTGTTGGGATATAGTGATCAGGAAAAGTGGGGTGAGGTTAAGGTGAGAAGATGGAGACACAGAACGTGTTGGCTTTGGTTATTTTAATTTCATGAACTAAATATTGAATTTAGACATATTCTCTATGGGACTCTAAAGCAACATTCTTAAAAATCCCATAATGCTTAAATATAACTTTGAAAATTAATTAAAGAATAATAATACATTCTACCACGTGATAGCTATTTTTTAAAAGTGCATTTGGTACTCTATTAAATAATTAATTTAGGTAAATTTCCTTCATTTATTCACACAGGTGTGTACATTTCATGGCATCCCATATGATTCAGACTTCTAAAAAGTAAAAACATGACATTTTTGGTTAATAATTATTTCAGCAACATTTCCCAAGCATCTTTTGTATCATAAACAACATAGATCCTGATTCAGCTCTTCTGGATTCCATAATAACAGATGGATTGTGAGACTGTTTACTGCTGCTTCCCACAAACTTCCTCTTTGTAAACTGCTATATTATTTATGAATCAGAAAAGTTTCAGAAAAGCCTCCTATCTGATTACTGCTTACTGATGAACTTACATCAGAGAAACTTTTAGTCCAATTACACCAGTTTGTTGTAAAGAACTGTTATTATTCCAAAGTTTGAGTTTGTTAACTAGTGACTATGCCTCCTTCTCTGTGCCACTTACTCAAAGAGGCCTTGTCTGACAGATTGTATTAACTCCCTCCATCGGAAACAAAGAATAGTGAATTGTTGACATTGAAAAATAAAGGTAGACTAGTAATAAAAAGTGTTTCACAAATAGCAGTATTACAGCAGATACTTTGAGAGATATTTAAAATGTACTTAAAAAATTTTGGTGTTGGATTGGTTTATATTCATTCATGGGTAAAGCGGTATCTAGCTTTCTGCAATAATGCAGTCATGGACATTTATAGACAATTTACAGACATTTCTGGTCACTGACCTTGACACTGAGAATTGTTAGTTTGAGTGTCAGGCACAAATAAGTGAGAAAAAAGAATGAAACTGAAATGTACCTCTTTAAAATTTATTTGATCCATCTTGATTTTACAGTTTACTTTAGCAGTAGAAGCAATTTTCTTTGTGTGTGTGTGTGTGTGTGTGTGTGTGTGTGTGTGAAGTGGGCACAAAGATATCCATATTTATAGGATTTAATTAGAGACAGGAGAGGACAAGACAAAACTAAACCAAACAAAGAAAAAATCCCCACTAAAATTAAAGCCTATGTAAATCCCAACCTTTCCTTAAAATTTCCACGTTCTGTGCAATGCAGCAATATACATTATTATGATGAATTTATCATGACCTTGATAGGACATAATTACAAGGACATGTTATCAATTACAATGGTCCTAGTTCTAAACCTGTGCAAGTTGTGAGTGAGTGTGTGTGTGTGTGTGTATGTGAGCTGTTTATGTCATCATCCAATCAAAAATATAATTGTCAATTTGCTGGTTGTGAACTGAGTGAGTTCTCACCCTGCCCTCCATGCCATCCCCACTGGGGACTCTTTTTGCCTTCATGGGTACCTAATGCTGAAACTGACCAGCGGCAGGGTGCCTAGATGCCAACTCAACCAGGAAGGAGCCTGTGACACATGTTTCTGCATTTTATGCAAATAGTAACTTCATGGATCAGTTTTCCTTCTCTCTGTGGAAGACAAGCATCTGGAATGTAGAATTTCAGGAGCCTTAGCAGTTTCACAAATAAACAGAAATGACCAAATAAAACAGGTAACAAGACTGAACTGGAATGTCAATGAAGAATATATTCATTAAAGTCCTTCTACTGTAATTCCCCCGCCCCCCCCCCTAAATACAAATACGTACTTTTATCACTTCCTAGTACTTTTCTCTCTGTAAATCTGTAGTAACTGAAAAGTGTATTTTTTCGGTATGTCTGTCTCCCAGCACTGTATTATAGTTTAAGAGTATTGCAGGTCTGTAGTCACAATGAAGAAATACACGCATTGGCTGAAAATGTGTTTAAAACAATTCAAAACAAAAGAAAAACAAAACCAGAACATTCTTTTCCAGAAAAATGTTTTTCCTTCCAAATAGAAATAACTTTTAAAGCGTAAGGTTTCATATATATTCACAGTTAATTACTATCTTTCACATTTCTTCGCCACTGATAATATACTTATGAAAAAACATAATCATTAAGATTAAGGATATAGCAAACATTTAGGTGTATTCTGACATTCAGCTTGAGCTTTTAAATGGAGTTTACCACCAATTCAATACATAAATAATTTTGTAGAACACCTATATTTGCTTTAATAAGACTTTCACATTATGCCTAATTTTATGTAAATGTTATTCAGATTTCAATCCAAAAGTTTTGTAAGGGAGGTTAAAGGGTGTTTATCTTGATTTGTTAAAATGTACCATTAAATTAAGAAGTTACAAATATTATGACTTCTTAAATTGTTCTAAATGGCTGTATTTATTTATTAGGCTCATGTTTATACAAAATATTTTAACTCTTTAAGTGTACCCTAATTTGATGACTTGTTCACACAGGAGCTGTAATCAGAAAGCAGCCCTAGTGATCTCATAGATACATGGTCATCGTGTATCGTTAAATGTAAACTCTCCTTTATGAGCCTCGTTGAATGGAATAAAGGATATCCCACATTTAGCAAAATTAATAAAAATGAATCAAAAGAGAAGACTTTGATATTTTATTTTTCAAAATGCTAGCCTTTATGTAGATGGATGCTAAAGATTAGTGCTTAAAATGTATTGCTTGACTATATAATTTTAACATTTGGTAGAATATATATTTATTCAGAATAATCAAAATAAAAATAAATGAAAATTGACAAAAGTATATCTTCAGTTTATTTAAAAAATACTTCTGAAAGCAATATTTTAAGGAGGGAAGTGGTAGGAAATGCCTGTTTGTTAGAATAAAACTATTGGATGCCTACATGTTACTTTCAAAATAATCAGCAAAGATAGAGTATAGATAAGTCATAACTCTAAATGAACCTTAACCAAAAATTCAAATAGCATTTCAGAATCATGTATTAATAGAATAAACTTAATTTTACTTTTTTATAAGTGCAGCTGCATTTTCTATTTAATTATGGGTTTTCAACAGTAGTAATTTTTCCTTGACCTACTCAATCTCAAAAGTCAGAAAATTGCTTCTTTTTTAAAACTGACAATGGCACGGTATGTTTCCAAAGGAAAAAAAGATAAATTACAGAAAACCATTAGTTTAAATATATTTAAATAGCCAGGAAGAAGTTCTCATAGAAAACTTGGTTTAATATGAAGAAAAGTTATGAGTTACTTTTATTGCAGGGCATAATGTGAATGTTAAGATATTATTATTTTCTTTTTCTGTGAAAGTAAAATAATGAGTTGTATAATTATAAAAAGCCCAATGCATTAAAGATGACTTGTTTCTTGCTCTTTGGTAAACGGAATTCTTCGCAATTATAAAGTCACAGAGATTTCATCTGCAGCCTGGGTGGTAGATGAACAGAAGAAGGCATTTTTAAAAAGGGAAGTTTAGCTTAGAAATAGTTATGGGATAGAATAGCAAGAGCAGAAAATAAGCTACCTTTAAAAGGGTAGTAGTAAGATTGGAGCTCAGAATTTAGTGACAAATACAGGAGGAAAACATTGTTTGATCTGAATTGTTAAATTGTAGTACAGACTATAAACATTCAGGTTTTCTCTCAGTGAGAAACTAAATGATTTTCCTTATTTAATAATGTAGATTCTTCAACTACAGAAAAGGGGGGGATGAGATTATTTTTTGTTGTTTATTTGATTATAGAGATTTTATATAATGTTTTTTATCACACTGTCAAAACTCCTTCTGTGGCCTGTGAATACTTCATGAACAAGAACTCTGAGTCATTGATTGATTACAGAAAGAAAAATTTAATAATCAGTGGATAATTATTCCCTGCTCAGTTTTTGTACTTTTATCATGCTTGTAACCTTTTTCTGGTATGTATGTATTGAGAGTTCCTCTGACTCTTTAAATGGAATTAAGAGTAAATTGGATGCAAACGAGTTAAATCTGATAAAAAAAATATTATTTTTAAAGCTCAGCTAATAATTTTCTTTTTATTCTTTGCAATGCCGACATAAAATTATGTCTCTATTTTCAGACAAGACATAGTTTCAGTCCCTATATAACTTAAAGGGCCAGGTTATAGAATCTGGACCTGTGATATCACCTGGATCTTCTGGGAACAGGACATCCAGCCAGGGAATCAAGGGAAGCTTTTAATAAAAGTCAAGGATATCAAGGCATTCAGTGCTTTCATCTCTGCAAATTTTAATAGAATGACCCAAGACCCCTCTCCAAATAGCTATCTGGCAAAAACCCAGGTTGCTTGTGAAGCCAGAGGCTTACATTTCTGTAAACTTTATGTGGCGATTTTAGTTTGTTTTTCCCTTGAGTTTCAGATGAATGTGTTATATATTTTAATTTACTTAGTAAAATACTTCTTTTGCAATCTCCCATTGCTCGTGAGCAAGATACAATAAGGGTGGCACTCTAGTGCTCAGCAGCTAAGCAGCTACCTCAGAGGCTCTGAATTTCAAATAAATCTTGATGCTCAAAAAAAAAAAATTTAAAAAAAAGGAGGCTGCTTAACATTGGAAAAGAATTGAGCTTTAGTCTGCCTTTGAACAATAATATAACATTCATCCATGGGATAAAAACTCAGGCAAAATAATTCTTTGGGGTAGATGAGACCATGAAAATCTAAATAGCAAACGCATACATATTACACCCAAATTCTTGTAAATGATCAACCAGTAAGAGGCTGCTCTATGGGTCAGAGTCATTGAGTATAAATAATCTTACAGGTGGATGACAATATATTGTATTGTCCTTATGAACAGTTGGGCCATAAAACAAATGCATAATAATTTTGGAAGTTTTTTTTTTTTTTATGGTGTTAGGAATTTCATAAGAAAGTCCTTACAAAGCAATACAGATTCAATATGATAATGTTTACTTCCTAATTTGCTGAGATACTATAAAGTAAAAGTTTTGGGAGAAAATAAACGATAGGTGTGCAAGACAGAGTATTGGAACATATCCTAAGAATCCGGGGATTTCTTTTTAGGTCTGACTAAGTGCTCTGTGTCTTAGTTTCCCTACATGTAAAATGAGCATTTAGGGTTAGACGACCTCTTGGGTCCTAATAAGCTTTATAATTCTATGACTTTTGAAATTATAAATAAAATGCCATTTGATTGTTCTTTTTATTTAAAAAGGTACTGCTCAAATTTTCAGCTGAATGATGTTATATCACCTTACTGTGACAGATACAGGGCTTCGTAAAGTGAGTTACAAAAATGCACTTTGGCGCGTACGAAGGAATCAGTTAAAGGTCGTAGAATGAAGACTAGAATGACTATTGAGAACAATGCAATTGCTGGAATCAAACTTAGAGGTATTACCACAAAAACAGCGATGCTGAAAAGCTATAATTCACTTAACTATGTGGACACTGAAGTAAATAAAATATTTCTTTCCTCCTCACTATCAAAAAAGGGCCAAAGAGACAAAGAGAGTGAGAGAATGAGAAGAGATGTGGGCTCTCTGTCTTTGCATGGAGGGCTCACCGCAGCAGTACTGTGTAGGGCAAGGGGATTTCTATCTCCTCAATGCTACATTTCACATTAACTAAAAATCAATATGCACGTTATAAGGCAAATTAAAATGGCTCAAGATGATTTTGAGGAAATGTGCACACAAGTTGGTAGGTCAGGGAAATGCCAGAGAGGCTGAGTGGCTAAGTGAGTATGTAAGGAGGATTTTGGTGGTGAGGAATGAAAAAGAGCAATGTAATAGAAATTGTCTGCATAATTTACCATCTTAACTCTCTATAGCAGTAACTTTAACCCTCTTTGCCTTTAGTCCTCTTTTTTTTAAAAAAAAAAAATCAGCCACAGCTACTTAAAAACAAACACACAAACAAAAATCACTTTTTTAAAAAAAATTTAAATCTCACAATTGTGATCTGCTGTGAAGGCACTAGTTGTTTAGGAAAATCCCAGTTGACTTCTATACATGGTAGTTTCAACCCCCAAGACTTGGGTTCTTACTTCACTGGCTGTTGGTGTCTGGCAGGTAGCTGGACACGAATAGTTTCATATACTTCCTTATTATCTTCCTCTGGACTAAAATTCTTAGTTTTCACTGGTTCTCCAATAAAACATGCTCTAATAATTGATTCATCTATCTGACAAAGATGTCATGTGAGGGTGGTGCCTAAGAAAACTTAACACTTAAAAAGGTAGGGGTTTTGTCCACTAAGAAAGATGGCCTTGAACTAAGCATAGATCTGGGTTCTCCAGACTGTGTAGTAGGCTTCAGCAGTATGGGCTTGTAGGCAGCATCAAAATATATTCCCACAGAATGCTAACTCAAAAATGAAATATAAGATCTAGGGAGACTCCTTTATTTTTAGAGGAATTTATTGTTATTTAGGTTAGTATTTCTCTTGAATTTTAGACTCACGGTTCTTATAAGCGTTAAAAAGCAAAATTCAACTGAGTGAATTTAAAGATCTTACTGGCTTTATTTGGCAATTCATGAATTGGGCAGCATCCAATCCAGCAGATAGAAAGGACCTGTCAAGAGCTATACAAAGCAAGGGATTTTATAGGCAGAAGGGAGCAGGAACAAGGAAGATGTATCAGGTAAAAAAGCTAATTGGTTATTGCAAGGTTATTTCTTTATAGGGAATGGCAGAGCTTTATCAGGGAGATTACCTAATGAATGCTAATCAGACAGCTCCTGAACTCCTGGTTTAAGATTCCATTTCTGGGCAAATGGAAACTGTAATTTAGTTAAATCTCAGTTTGGTGAGGTAAGGCTTAGCCTTTCACATAAGAAAAATAATCAGAATTTGGGTTAAAGTTTAAAATTTTCAATTTATAATTCTTACTGTTTTATTTTATTTGCTTAAACTTTGTCAGGCTTAGAATAATTAGGGGCAGGACCTTTATTGTCCCCTCCCTCTTCTCTTCAACTGCTTAGTCTTTTCTCAGTCCAAAGTCACTTACTTGCTCATTACTGGCCATATAGGAAGGGTTGCTGATTGGCTGTATGTAGCTGGGGATATAGTGTTTGACTTTGCTCAGCTATACAAGTCATTGTTCTTAGTTGTCTAAGCTTTCATTAGTAGGAGGTTCAGAATATACTTGATTCTAGTAAGTCTTTAAAAAGTAGGCACAGCACTTTGATTAATTTTATGAAAGAAAAGGATATTATTTGGTGGTGATAAGATTCTTATAAATTGGGTCTCACTTTCCCATTTGTTTAAATTGCAACTTCAAAGACTTTTAAGATTCATTTCAAATATTTTTTTCTGATTGAAATATTTTTGAACATAAGGCTTATTCATATTTCTCTCTGCTCCATCAGCCCCAGTCCTCAATTACTGACCTATAAACTGAACCAACACTGAAACCTAAAAGCACAACAACTTTGTCTCGCACAGTTGTCCCTTAGAACCAAACAATTTAGTTTTTGTCATATGGAAATTTTTAATTATCTCATGACATACTAGCTTTATTCACATTTTTCACACATTTTATATTAGTTTTTTTTATTAAAGTATCCTTATGAAAAGAACAATTTTGCCTTTTTACATTATTCAAATACTTGTATAATCATAATTAGGGTGTGAAAAAATAACTTTTTTTTCTTTGAAGCTTTGTAATGATTCATAGTGGTTTCAAAATGAATCTATTCCCATATGTCAAATTAACCATCAAAATGTGGCTTTTTTGAATTGGACACAGTGACTCCTTCCCAGATAATTAAATTGTCATCAGAATAATAACAAAGTTGTTTTAATAGCATGAGCTATTTTTGTTTTCTCTACTTGGTAAAGCTTCTGCTTTAAATTCAGGTTTCTTTGCCACGATTGGGATCATCTTTAATGTTGCCAAGATGAACTTTAAACAAATCTATAAAAATATTAAAAATAGCAACAAAAGGTATAATATTTAGTGGGTACCCTGTAATATATGCTTATATATATATATATGCTTTTATAAGTATAAAATATGCTTTTATATGTATAAGTAATATAATATATGCTTTTATAAGTATAAAAGCAAGACATAATCATTATTTCTGGCTTTTATTCATGATTCACTTTAATTTTCTGTCATGTATATAAAGAACATGGGGAAAATTTAGTATAAGAATTTGGGGAGTAGGCATAGAAAGAATCTACAGAACTGGGTTTTTGGATAAAGATTGCTATTTCCATTTTAGTATTTCCTCATGGGTTTTCCTTTCTATTAAATTTGACATATCTGATTATTTTCTGTGGCTTTAGACATTGGTAGGTAAGGAAAAAGGCGTTCTGGGAATACACTCCTAAGCACATTTGCTTTATACTTAGAGATAGAGCTGATCTAGAGAGAGAAAAGTGGCCCAGAGACCTCTTTGTGAAAAGTAGCTCAACATATTGCTGTCTGTTATATTGTACTGAACACATGCACTTCTGTTTAGTAATATTTTGGGGAACTGAGATTTAGGGCAGAAAAGATTAGAGCATCTTTGCAACTAAGTCAAAAATTTTGTAGGGTTATTTATTTATTGGTACTCTGACGAGCAGGCATCATTTGCAATAACATTTTCAGTTTAACATTCCCTTTTTATTTAATTCTGATTTTTAGACCTTTGAGTTTTTCTTTGCTTTAGCTTGGGAAAACCAAATAAGTGCAAGTTTCCTCCAAGATACCTCATGAAAACATTTTTTTTTAAATAAAATCAAGAGTGAAATGAATCTATATTTATTTGGAAGATCATCTGACTACTGCTAAATGGAGTATCTCAATCTGAAAGTGAAATCTGTTTCACTGCTAAAAATTGCCAAGAGTTTTTGACTGAGATTTGGGAATCTGCAGAAAATGTAAAAGTTTTTTTTTTTCTACAATAATCTGTTCAGTGAACAAGCTGTGAAAAATAGTTCTGTATTTTGTCCATGTGATGCAGCAGACGGTAAATTTCCATTTTAAAGAACGATGTGAGTAGCTTCTGGCATCCATCTCTATTGCCTTACTCGAATCTACTTACACTGAGTTACAACAATGCAGTTTATTATTTCTTTAAAGAAAAAACTAAGCAGGGATCTTAAATTCTTTCTTTTTTGTTTCCCCCATAGCATAGCTCTATTCCTTTATCTGGGATTGGTAATGTGGGAGAACTTTGAGGTCTTACTGAATACCACAAGTCTATTAAGAAGATAGCTTTTAAAAGCTTTGCATTTGAAGAGCTTTAGAATTAATTTCCTATTTCTATACATATTCTTTTGAGGTAGCTGATCCCATAGGGACGTTTATTTAAGACTGTTCATATAGTTTTTAAATGTGTAATTATGATTCTTATATAAACAAAAAGTGAACATGAGCTTAAAGATTTTATTATTCATTAATTAACGAGAGCATCAGTAAGATGCTATTACCCGCTCAAATATATATACATTTTTTTTTTTTTTTGCAAAACTATTCTAATGTCATCATTTTAAAAGTGAAGGGCATTCAGTTTACCATGGAAAAGTGTTAGCCCAACTGAAAGTTTTTCATAAACATGCCTGTTTTAAATCTTTATTTAACCATTGGATTGATTACTTAATAAAAAGTTTGTGAACTTGTCCTTTGGATATTTTATCCCACTTATCCCTGGTCTATTGCACATTTGAACAGTCTCTTAGAATTTACAAAATAATTTTGTATACATTATCTCATTTAATCTTTACAACTGTCTAGTAGTCTTTCATTGGGTCCAGATGACCTTTGACTCAAAAAGAGTTTTTTTTTCCCCCACTCAAGGTAGTCTTTTATGTATGAAATAAATGACTAACACAATCAGTTTTTCCTCATCAGCTCTCTGAGTGCTGGATGTTGATTGCCACTAATTATGTCTGTTGTGGTAGTCCATATCCTGCGTGAAGATGGCAAACAAGGAAGACTAAAGCCAGAGCCTGATTCATCTGCCATTTATAGGTGTGGTTTAGTCTTTTCTTCCGCCCAGGCTTTGCTATTACCACTGAAAAAATTAGTTCTATAAACACTTCAAGTCTTGACTCACTGTCACTTTGTACTTTGTCATCAAATATTTTCAGATACTATAAAATTTAAACGAGGAAATCCTGGAACATAGGTTATCCATTATTCTCACCTATAACTCTCTATTAAAGCAGTGGGAGTGTTGGGGAAAAGTTAGACTTTGAAAAATGATGTAACTTTTAAAGATAAGCAGAAATGATCTGGTAAGTTCCACTGTAAATGTCTACTGTGACTTTAGAGAAGTGACTTAATTTTCTGAAGTGAAAAGAATAATACTTTCAGTTTAGGGCATAGGTATATTGTGAGGATTACGAACAGCAAAATATTCTTAGTTAAATGATGTTAATCAAATGCAAGGCATTATTCCTATGCTAAAGAATAGAGGACATAACTTATGATTAAATTTGCTTTTAAACTCTTGAGCCTGAAAGGTTTAAGAAGTCTGTACTTATATATCATTTTGTGTATGATAGCCTTTGACCTCAAAAGTGACTTTGGATAACTTCATTAACTGAATTAAAAATTTCATTAAAGGATTCCTAACTGTTTTTATTCTTTCTAAATTAGTAGATAGTTATTAAAAGTTTAAATGGTTCAGGTTGTGGAGAGAAATAATTTAGGAGTTTCCTTAAGCAGCAGTTAAATTCAAATCTTTATGCACTGATTGAAATTCAAGTTTGGAAACTCTTAAACATATTTTGAAACATTTTTATTTTTCCATTCGTTCCTTACAATAAATCTAGTCCTTGTCTTATCTACATTGACTCTAAATTTTTTCAATTTTAGGCTGCCTAGAGTCTCTACTATTTCTTAAAGTAATTTTCCTACTTCTAGGGAATTGCATCTCTCATACTATAAGTAGTCCTGGGGCAATGTTGAATTTTACTCAGGGAACTAGATTCTGTCTTTCTTCTTCTCTAGTTTTGCCAGGGGATGATTGAGTGTCAGTTTTGGCCAATTAGACACCCTATTTGGAAACAAGTATTGGGGAAATGATAAGGGCTGGTGCGGGATTAGGGGCTTCTGAGAGACAGACATGGTGGCGGTAATAATGGTGGCATCCTGACCAGCAGTTCCAACCCTAAATTGGGTGCTGTGCTTTCTGCTTCTTTTTTCTTGGTCCTCAGGAGAGTGCTTGGATCTTGTCCATTCCTGTAGCCAATCTTCTAATTTCCTGTTCATTTGGTGAGCTCCACAGAGTCTTCCAGTGGATTCTTTTCCCCCTCTCTCAAGTAGTTACAGTCATTTCTTGTTGCTTGTATGCAAGATTTCAGATTGACAAAATGCACCTGTGCTTCTTTGGAATAACAAGTTAATACAGAAAAAGTACTTGAACGCTACTTGATTCAATGTAACAATTGAAATATTGGCCCCTATTGTTATTGCATTTCTTCTAAAACTAGCATATCATAATTACTTGGTTTGTCAGTCTCATAGACTAGAACACAAGCACTTTGTAAGAATTTTGTCCTACTTAATTTTGCATGTAGGCCAGTACTTGGAATATAGTTGGTATTCAAAAAATACTTACTGGTTGGACTAAAAAATAAGTTAAATTGGCATAGTTAAGCACACACTAGGCAATCAATTATTATATTTGATTAAATGTACTGCTAATTTCATTTGATTTATTGAGCCCTACTATATCCAGGTCACTGTGAAGAATATAAAGATAAATAAGTCGTGTCCTTTACCTTTAACAACATTGTATGTAATTTTATAGTGAAGAAACAATGAAATAAGAAACTAATATTTATATTTATCCCTATACATTTACTTTCCCCCTATGGCTTTGATGTGATAGTATTATACAATAACTTTGAACCCTGCCTTTAAGACTGGCTTTTTTCAACCATAGGTGTATGTGTATATATATTTAGAGGGACAGAGAGAGAGTCAGAGTCAGAGAGAGGGATAGATAGGGACAGACAGACAGGAATGGAGACAGGTGAGAAGCATCGATCATTAGTTTTTCGTTGCCTTTGTGACACCGTAGTTGTTCACTGATTGCTTTCTCATATGTGTCTTGACCACGGGCCTTCAGCAGACTGAGCAACCCCTTGCTGGAGCCAGCACCCTTGGGTCCAAGCTGGTGAGCTTTTGCTCAAGCCAGATGGGCCCTTGCTCAAGCTGGCGACCTCGGGGTCTCGAACCTGGGTCTTTCGCATCCCAGTCTGATGCTCTATCCACTGCGCTATAGGTATAATTTAATGCTAAATATATCAACATAGATTACAAAGTCAAAATGTATATCTTCTGTGATGTTATCTTGTGGTGACCTATTATTTTTATGATCAGGAATAATTGAGATTATATTATATATATTTCAGTGACTTTCTTATTTTAATTTTATCCATTGAAAGTACAAACAGTATTTTATAGTAATTTTTTCAGTCAATGACCAAGGCCCAGGAGGGTCATTCCTAAAATATTGATGGAATTGAATGAATCTGGCAATTGGACTGAGTACCAGGCAAATTGTTTAAGCTTACACATACATAGCTCTTAACAGAACACCCAGAGAGAATTGTAGCTGTATTTTCACATTGTAATATATTATAGGAAGTAGCAATTAGATCAAGAGTAGACACCATCCTAAGGGTTTCTTTCTCACTTTATAGTGATTTACAAGAGAAAAAGGACTTTATTTTATAGGCACTGATAATCCCCCATGTAAATATTTTTAGAGCTCAGTTTTCCAAGTATCACCCCTTAGATTGTGGAAAATACATGAGTGTTCTGATTGGTCTACTGTTATCTACCTAAGACAAGAAGCTTGCTCCAGACTGTAAACCATCTTCTCCAAATATACTGTTAAAGTTAACCAACATTTTTTTCTTTTGTAGCAAGACTTTATTGATGAAAGAAGTTGTTCATTGATTTATAATCTGGCATAAGTTCCTTATTTCATTGCAGATTGAAAATAAACATGTGTTAGCCTAACCACTTTGAATAGCACTGGCTGATGTAGTGCCACCTAATTGCTCTCTAAAGTGTGGTGTTAGCCCACACAGAACAACTACTGAGACAGGTATTTGTGGAAGAAAGTCACTAGGGATCTTTATTTTTAATAAGCTCTGAAAGTCATCCTCATATTTAAAATCTGAGAACCACTTTTCTAAATAAATAGCAAAATCTTCCTCAGAACATTTTCAAGACATGGGGCAAAACCTATTTTAAATTTTTCAAAAATGTAATATTATATTATTTTGCACATGAAAATAAGAGGTGTGGTCAATCTCTCCCAAGTGAATCCTAAAATCTTCATGGTTTACACTGCATTTTCCAGGTGTGATTGTATACTTACTGCATGATGAGAGCAAGAGTACATGGACACGTACATTAATTCAGAGAGCTTCCTAAATTTCAGACAAATTTTCTTGCTTTCTCTCACATCTTCATTACTCACCAATTAACCTAAAGAAAGAAGTATAAGATTCTAGATAAGACTTTTCTAAGAGCCATATTTGAGCATAATGAGGAACTTTCTATAACTTTGAGATAATCTGGGATAAAGTGTGAATAGAAAATAAAAAGAAAAATAAAACCAAATTTCAATTTATCCTCTCTGATTGTTGAACTGTCTGGGCTCCTGGGATTAAATAAATATTTGATTACTGTTGGTTGAAATGGACTGTGAAGATCCTTTAGTTTGGGGACAGCATGAAGAGAGTAACGTCACCTGAGAGTGCCATGTAGATCTCCTCTGAACCTCAGAGGCAGGTTGACCATCTACATTAGATATCCCATTGTTGGCCACGTGCAGTCTAAGAAAGCAGGTAAAAAATTTCTAACATGAAAATGGGTAACTTGTCTTTTGTCATGAAGGAGTTGAAATGCTGATTGCAAGTCAGGATGGCAAATATAGATGGGGCTAAAACAAGGTTTCTTGAGGTAATTAACAGAGAAAGTTGAGCTATTATTTCTTTTAATGACTAAAACTATTTATTCTGTGAATGTAGCATTTAATGATTTTGATTGATACTGCTCATTCTCTTCAAAATCTGATTATTTTCTCCTCCCTGGCACACAGAAGCCTGAAAATCTTAGAGTCTAGGCTCCTTGTGTATGTGGATGACATGTGACTTGTTCTGGTGGAGAGGCTGTGAATGCAAGTGATGTCACCTTCGGACTGAAACCTGGAAAAGAGTGTATGATACCCAGGTGATCTTCTGCCTCTGTAACTTATGGGACATCCCACTGGAAAGTTAGAGCCACAAAACCAAAGTGGCCTACATTCTCCGAGTTCCTGCATGGAGGACAGTTGCACTGGAATGCCGACCAAACTGAGAACAGACTTGGCATAAATGAGAAATAAACCTTGGTAGTGCTGAGCCACTGAGATTGTTAGCAAGCACAGCCTTGCTTAACTGATTAGTGATATGATTTAGTAATACTGCCTTAGATAGCTCAATATTTAGGTTCTAGGAATAATTCAGATTCGGTAAAGTTTGGTTAAGTACATTTATTAATTTGTTCGACTACTTAGAATAATATCTATTACAGATTGTATGTCAGTGCTTGTGCTATGCTGAGTGCTCTGGAATCACTGCTTGAGTTTGAGTCTTGTGTGATTATTGCTTAGTTTTTAAACATCTGTGGTTTTATTATTTCTTTGCTTGTTTAAAGCAGGAATATAATAGTACCCACTTGGAGAGTTTGTGAATATAAAAGGAGATACTATACGTAAAGCACTTGCATTGGGTCCTACTAATTAAGTGATCAAAAACATCAGCTATAATTATTTGATAACATCTCAGTCTTACAGCAGCTCTTATTTTAATAGAGACTACTACAATCTAATAGTAAAACCCATATGTAAGGCTGGTAGCCGAGGCCAGGGAGTTTCACATTGGATTCGGGTAAATGGTATAGAAACTGTGGAGCGTTGGGCTGTACCTGTTTATTGGAGGCTCGCAAAGACAGGCAAGCAAATAAACAACAAAAGTGAAAGAGCTAATAAACAAAGGAAAACCTGCTATTTGGAGTAAGGGCAAGGGAGATTGCTTTGTAACAATGGGTCTGTGGAGTTTCTGGGCAGTCTGCACCAGCCTGCGAGCACTGTTCATTGATGCTGGTGAGGTTCATGGTGTTTGTGTAGTCTCAGTGAGACTCTCAGAAGGCTCGGTCATTGGGCTTGGTCACATAGGAGCAATATTACTATGTGTGAGGCCTGTGGGATGTAAGGAAACATCATGGTGATGGGGGAGTGATCTGGGAGAATTGTCTCCCAGGGGAAGCACCCACAGCCTTATATTGTCTATGCTCATGTGCCTCTGTCACATGCTCATGCACTAATCAAGTGAAGTTCTCGCAGCTGGTAGACCCGTGAGCAAGCCTAACATGGCTGCCCCACACCATATACAGTGTATCCGTAAAGTCATGGTGCACCTTTGACCAGTCACAGGAAAGCAACAAAAGACGATAGAAATGTGAAATCTGCACCAAATAAAAGGAAAACCCTCCCAGTTCCTGTAGGATGATGTGGCAGCATGTCTGCATGTGCAGATGATGACGTAACATCATGTATACAGCGGAGCAGCCCAAGGCCATGCTAGTTGAGATGTGGATGGTACAGAGGAAAGTTCAGTGTGTTCTGTGGCTCGCTAAATTCAAATCCGTGACCAAAGTGCAACGTGAATATCGGCACGTTTATAATGAAGCGCTACCACATAGGAATAACATTACTCGGTGGGATAAGCAGTTGAAGGAAACCAGCAGTTTGGTGGAGAAACCCCATTCTGGTAGGCCATCAGTCAGTGACGAGTCTGTAGAGGCTATACGGGATAGCTACCTAAGGAACCCTAAAACATTGTGCGTGTGTGTGCTCGACAATTACACTTAAGCAAGACTACAGTTCATAAATTGTTAAAGAAACGTCTGTTTTATGGGGTACAAATTGTGGCTGTTGCACGCTATCAAACCAGCGGATAGACCCACATGATGCGCGTTTGCTACAGATATGCTTCATGAGGTTGACAATGATGCAAGATTTTTGCAGAAGATTGTGTTTAGTGATGAGGCGACCTTCCATATCTGTGGACATGTTCATCACCATAACGTCCAAATATGGGCTGCTGAACATCCTTATGCCTATGCTGAAAACGAATGTAACACCCTAAAGTGAACGTGTGGTGTGGCCTGATGCATGATAAGGTGATAGGCCCATTTTTTTTTCACAGAGCAGTCTGTGACGGCAAACACCTAATCTTGACAGGTTGGAATTGATGCAGTGCCACAATTTCCAGGTGTCATCTTTCAACAGGATGACGCTCTTCCACACTATGCCACCATTGTTCGTGAGTTTCTGGATAGAACTTCTCCTGGCGGTGTATAGGCAGGGGTTCTGTCAAGCCATATCCACCAGGATCCCCAGATCTGATATCCTTAGACTTTTACTTTTGGGGTTATGTGAACAACATGTGTACATTGAACGTATCAATGACATTAATCACTTAAAACAGAGAATCACAAAAAACAAACAAACAAACAAAAAACAGAGAATCACAGACATTATTCACTCTGTTACACCAGACATTCTTACCCATGTGTGGCAAGAACTTCACTATTGTTTGGATATGTGTAGGGCAACAAATGGAGCCCACATCGAACTGTACTGAATAGGTATGAAACTGGGAGAGTTTTCCTTTTATTTGGTGCAGATTTCACATTTCTATAATCTTTTGTTGCTTTCCTGTGCCTGGTCAAAAGTGCACCATGACTTTACAGACATACTGTATATTAATAATTCCTATGATATTATTACTGCCATGACAAATTATTGAGAACTTAATATTTAATATGATACAACTTTATTGTCTTAGTTCTTTCTACAGGTCAGAAGTCTGGATTGACTTGGCTGGTTTCTTTGCTCAGAAGTTTTACAAGGCTGAAATCAGGATGTCCACCAGTTGGACATCCTGAGCCTCTAAGCCAGTGGTTCTTAACCTTTTTTTGAGGTACCAAACCCACCAGTTTCATATGCGCATTCACCGAACCCTTCTTTAGTGATAAATGAAATATGATTTTTTCCCCAAATTCAAGACATAGGTATATGTTTTTTTTACAGGTGCACAAAATGAGCCGTGCATGAACATCACCTTGCTCAAAGAACAAAACCAACAAAGTGCATGAACTCACAACAAATTATGGTATTAATTTATTCTGGCTTCACCGGCAGAGGCTTCTCTGAACCCCTGAGACCGACTCATCGAACCCCTAGGGTTCGATAGAACCCGGGTTAAGAACCACTGCTCTAAGTGGAGGCTCTGGGAAGAATCTGCCAGTAAGTTGGTTCAGGTGTTGGCTGGATCCAGCTCCTTGCAGTGTGAACATTCAGGTTGTCATTCCTTTGCTGGCTTTCAGGGACTGCTCTTAGCACGGGGAGGCTTCATTCCGACCCTTGCAAGTGGACGCCTACTTCCAAGAACCAGTGAGTAAGTCAAATCTTTCTCATACTTGGTGTAATGCTGGTGGTCAAGGCCAGGCAGGTCTATTGGATTCAGGCAGATGGTAGAGAAACTGTGGAACTGGAAAGTGATGCGCCATTCCGGTTTAAGAGAGTCTTGCAATGGCGGACGAGCAAACCAGCAGGGAAAACAGCTTCTCAGGCAAACAACAAAAATGGCCCCTCACAGTGGTGAGCAGGCAACCTGTCATCTGCCACCACCCTGAGGATGTGTATAGCCCTACATAGACTATACACACATGGCGCTGCCACGTGCTCACGCACTAATCAGGCAAAGTGCTTGCGGCTGGTAAAACAGCAAGTACATCTAACACAGCTGTTTTCCCCACACTTGGAATTTGACTTCCCCTTCCACTTCCTTGTGCTTCTGCCTCCAGCTGAAGAAAGTGCTCTGCTTTTAAGGGCTCGTGTGATTGGATTAGGTTTACTTATGTAATTTGGGATAATTTTCCTATTTTAAGGGTTTTTATAGTGGCAAAGTCCCTTTGGCAGGGTAATGTAACATCTCACACAGGTTCCAGGGATTAGAATATGGGCATCTTTTGGGGGACCATTATTTGGGGCCTACCAAAATTCCCTTGGATTCACAATCTACCTTTTTCTTGATCTTACTACATACTGAATACTTTCTGTGTTCTAGGTAATAAACCATCTCAATCGATCTATCTATCATCTATCTTATTTCTCACAACCTTGCAAGCAAGTTTATTATTA
Source organism: Rhynchonycteris naso (assembly GCA_037038555.1). NCBI lineage: Eukaryota > Metazoa > Chordata > Mammalia > Chiroptera > Emballonuridae > Rhynchonycteris > Rhynchonycteris naso. Next base: position 35,779,025 of record CM072997.1, on the reverse strand, counting down.
TTATTATTATTCCACTTAAAGATAAAGAATTCATGCATAGAAAGATTATTAGATTTGCTTAAGTTAAAGATTCATATAGCTGATAAATGGTAGAGGAGAAATTTCAAATCAGCTTTGATGGCCTCCGTTGGAACTTCTACTATATCACACATATCTATAATGGCCACTGGGGACCCTGTCCATATCCCTGCTTACCCCATTAGACAACACCAGTGGGTTCCCAGACTGACAGTGATTTAATAACTAAAATTCTACCCTACTCTCTAGAGCCATCTAAATGTTCTCATGTGGCCAAAGTCACAAACTTATTTTGGCAGTCTCTGATGCTTTGGGTCAACATCAGGAGAGGAGGAATGGTGCCAATGGCCAGAGGGTAGACATTGTTTATATTACAATGATGATACTAAGAGCTGATATTTACAGAGAACCAATTACATATTGTGTCTTATGCCAAACACTTCCCATGGAGCCTCAGCCCTCATTTAATTCTCAAAACAAGTTTATAAGATAGGTGTTAGTATCATCTCCATTTTACAGGGCTTGAAACTGAAGTAACTTAAGGTCATACAGCTAGAAAGTGGCAAAGCTGGATTTGAACCCAAGCCCTAGAGTTCCCTTATATATTGACTTTAATATTGACTAGGAAACAGGAGTTGTTTCTCAATTGTTGTGCTTCAGGGTGTACTATAGCTGTCTGTTATTCCTTGTCTTCCTCCCTGTTCCCCAGTACAGTTAAAAACAAGAGGGTCTGTAGTCAGGACTGGGGCAGGGGCTGTTGGATGGAATTAGTAAAATGATGGCCAAAGCAGATGTAGTGACCTTGCTTTTGGATTATAGTACGGCATCTGGTCTGCCATCTCCTGTCCCCAGCATGGTAGTGAGTGGGCCCCTGTGAGTGGGTTGGCTTGGACTGCTATTAGCCTATCGTAGGATCAAGAATGGAGGCCCCTCTCTGATATGACTCCGACACCAGATTCAGCAATCATTTCGGATAGCTTTTCTTCTCCAACTCTGCACTCATTTGTGTGGATGGTATGGTATTTGTCATTATAAACAACACCTCTCTTCCTTTCCAGATTCTTGTGCTGAGCAGCTGCTTGTCCTTACCTTTATTCCTTCTCTTTCAAAAGTGGTGACATGGTAAAGCGGATTCCTAAGTGTCTATATATGCTTGTACTTATTTTTTGATTCCGATTTAGGATCGTTTCACAAATATCTTGAAATCATAGTCTTACAAATGTGATTATCTTCAAATGCTTTTGAGGAAAGTTGTTAAAAAGTGATAAGAGGTGTGTGTGTATTTGTGTCAATATAAAAAGCTCTCAGCCATAAGTTAAAAGAAAAAAAGGAAATTAAGTGTATTTTTGAAATTATTATACTTTAGAGAAAAAGGATGTATAGATATTTTATAAAGACCTACATAACTTCTATATTTTTTACAAATTTTATTGAATTTGACATTCCACAATTTAGAAGAATATGAGTTATGACGACAATGACAAATTTTGTAATAATGGCAGAACTGACTTGAATTTTTCATACCTCAGATTAAATCTATAATGGTGATATGTGAGCTGAGTTGAGAATTTCTTGTGATTTGTGTAGTAATAGATAAAGAACTTTGAAGGAATGAGAATGACTTTGCATCCTTATGTGGACTAACATTACCTTGAAAATGTTTAATTTTGAAATTTTTAAATGTTTTAATACTGAAAAACAGTGACAATTGAAATGTATTCTGAATTAATGGGTTAGAAACATAAATATGTTATTGTCTTTCCTTGATTTTTCTTTAAGAGTCACAAATATCTGCAAGATATGCTTTACAGGACTAGACTTTATGGTCTTCAATCTGAACAGCAGTACTTTTATTCTGAAAGAGTTCCATGGCTAGATCTGATATTATTTAATTTAACATCATGCAGAAAACTATGAACTTCAAATTGATAGAAGATGATTTCGCAAGTTTCTATTCATTTTCATTAATGTAAAAGAAAACTCTTTGTGTCATAAAAGTGTTTCTTGAGCTCCTGCCAATTAAAAAACACTAGAGAAATCATCTGAAATAACACTCAACAGCTGAAGGCTGCTATTTGGAAAACTTTGATGAGTCTGTAGAGAGGTGAAGTAAATTTTACCTTTTGACAGCAGTAAAAATACGGCTCAGAGGTTATCAAGTTGTAAGGTATGTTCTGGTTCTATTCTAAAATTAAAACATGGCAACTGATTTTAGAAACTAACTCACATCCATTTTTAAATTCTTTTTTGTCTAATAAATTTTAAACTGTGATGCTGCTGTCACTTTTTCTTTAACTTTTGTGATGGATATTTAGATTAACCAGGGCTGGCCTAATAATTACATAAAACCATAAAGCGTTCCTTGACAGAGGCAAATTTGGGATAATTAATAGGCTTTCAGGTTTTGATGAGCTTTTTGCTCAGTCTTGCTGCATTCTTCACGGAAGAAAAGTAGTTTAAATTTTCTGTCCATAAAGCAATTGCAATCTGAGAATGCTGTTGCTGTGTTCAGGAAAGCTTAATATTGTGTCTAAACCTGTCACCCTTACCACAGGGGCTTTAAAGAGATCCTAAAACTATTTTGTAAACCATTATGGGAACAAAAATCCTTTTGTCTCAATTCTTTTGTATTTTTAATTTCATAATTTACTATAACACTAGATGCTTAACACTTATTGAATTAATAATTCATTAAAGCCAATGATGGATAGAAATATCATCTACAGAAAATGAAATAATGCATTCATCCATCCAATAAATAATTATTGTGGAAAACACTGGCTGAGTCCTTGAGATGCAGAAATGAGCAAAACGAATTCTTTGCTGTCGTGCAAGTCATAGGCAAAGGCACGAACCTCCTTTCTCTGTGGAAACATTTTCTATTGAGTCTAATGGTGCTAACTTTGAAAATAAAATCTCCAATTATAAGAGGAACTCTTTTGGCTAATTTCAAGCTACAATATATTTTTAAAATGCCAAATACTGAGAGGTAATAGCTACATGCTATTTATTTAATTTGGTTTAGTGGCATTTTTTTTTTGAAAATTAACAGATGGTTTTAGAACATTATGAATGTGCTTAATTGTATATCATATCTGAAATTAGCTCTCTTTTGCTGCAATCTAAGGTTTACCTGTAAATAAACAAAATCAATGCCATCGGTTTTGCCCTTAGGAAGAAATAGTAAATATTCTTCAATTCTTTCTGGCCCCTCCTGGTGTCTTTTACTTGGTTATATTAACTCTATGTGGGAAGGACTCCTTGCCCTAATATAGGTAGCCCTATATTGGTTAGCATAGTCACTAGTACACAGAGAAAACCATTTACTAATAAATCACATTTGTATTTACGATGTGTTTTGCATTGTGCTAAGCATTTTACATGCCTTATTACATTTAATTCTTACAACAGTTCTGAAGTACTATCACATTTTACAGGTGAGTAAACTGATCACAGAGAAGTAACTTGACCAAGATCACAAAGGTGGAAAAAGGGGAGAAAGACCTACATTGGAGAGGTGATGCTCACAATCACTGAGATTTGATATTTGTTGGAGAAAAATCCCCTTTTTACAGGTCTAGAACTTGTACAATGCAGGAATGCGGATAGGGCATATAAAAAGAATACACAAATGTCTTCCAGGTAAACAGATGATATAGCTCTGGTCCTCACTCTTGTTGGGGGAAAAAGGCTGAGGGAAGGCTCCACTTCCTCACCTGTTGAACTTAACTCCAGCATTCTCCAAAAAGACATTTTAGGATTGTTGCCTTTCTCTCCTCCTTCACTATAGCAACAAATCCAGCCAGGTTAAAATTTAACTCACTAAACTTCGAAATAAGGAATTTCTTTAATAGAAAACAAACCATAATAATAGCTATTTAATAACTATTAGCAGTTTATTAAAATGATAGCAGGAGTAATAATGTTGTCATTTTGGGGCTAACCAACATAGCTACCTTGAAAAGTTGTGAGATAGGAATAACAGCAAATGCAGTTTCATAATTTTTTTGACTTCTTTGTCAATATAAAGCTCTCCAAGCTTTTAGCTAACTTGTTTTGGTAGTGCTATGTGCAACACAAGAATTGTGTTGCAAATGTGGAAGGTTAACTAGGATTTTCTTCATGAGAATTTTATAATAGTATGAGAATATAACAAACCTCGAAAACAGTATCTCCTCTGTATTTCAATACGCCAAATTTTGTGGGAGGCATAATAATGTCTTCATTTGCTAGAAAGGTATGTTCAAATATAATGCTGTAATAAGTTCTGAATTTGGTTGTGAAGATAGGTAAGTCTATTATGGTGCTGTCATGCCCAGATAATATGATTCTGCCTCTAAACATGTGTTCACTACTTGCATCTGTGACCAAACTCTTGGACAAAAGGAAATTATTGGAAGTTTTAACTTGACGTGTGATATAGTGGGTGTCTCCTCGTGAATGTGTGTGTGCACGTGTGCACACACGCGCGTAAAGAAATTTATTAATCCAGGGAAAAGCAGCTTCAGATGGGTACTTTATAATTCTTCTGTCCTAGACAGAATACTGATCTCATCTAAGGATCAGTTTGCCTCCAAATAGAGATAACCTACTAATTCATTTCAGAGGTCCCAAAGACTACAAATTTAAACTGCAGCTTAATATGGGAATTTAAGAAACTCTGTGGTAAAAGAATTTTACAAATCATGAATCTGGGTGCTGGTCTCTACTGGTACTTTAAAAATGACAAGCTGTACTTTCCCTCATAGAGAATGTAGTTGCCTTTGATTAGGAATCATCCGGGGGTGGGAAGTGGTGGGGGAGGTCCCTTTTCAACAAGGAGAACTTTTCAGATAGAATCAGAGAGAATTGGGAATGAAGTAACTATTAGTATTGCCCAAGACTCAAGGGGCAGATTATTTCTGAAGTCGAGCCCTACTAGAGGTCTCCTGTGGCCCCATGCTGGAGTCGGGCTAGATGCCATTTACCCTTTGGAGAAGCCTGAGCCTTAAGACCAAAATGTAGCTGCAGCTTCTTGTCTTGCTTTAGACCAAACTTCAGGACATATTAATATCAGAGACTGTTTACACATAGCAATAAAACGACAACACACTACTTTAACTAAACCCAGCTTGCAGGCTAATTTTAAGGCAGCCCAGTTGGAGGAAGCCCATGCATTAATTTACTCTAATAGGAAAAGGGGGGTGGTGAGCAGGGGAGGGGAAAAGAGGTTGAGACATTGTTAAAAAAAACACACCAAGTAACAAAAAGACTGAAAGAACTCATGGTCAATTTCTTTCTCTCTCTCTCTTTTTTTTTTGGTGTTTAGCACTTGCATAATTTGGTCAAATTATGGGCAGGACAGCAAGAGAAGCTAGTCAGCTTTAAAAGACAGAGAGCCTGTGAGATAGGACATGATTACTTTGCTGAATCCCCACTTTTTTTTTCTTCCAAAAGAGACAAAGGGAAATACTTAAGAACCAATAGTGACGGCAATGAAGCAATCATTGAGTTGCAGGATACCTTTGTCTCTAGGGGGAACGCAGTAATTTTTACATGTCTACCACTGAGTGTCAAACCTTTTCTTTTCTTCTTCTTTCTATTCTGGATGGCCAAATTGATTATCTAAAATAGAAAATTAGCACACAATGGGTTTACTCTGCGATACCCCTTATGCAACTAATGGCAAAGCTTGTTAATTGGTTGTAAATGCCAGCAGGTTGCCAGGATAATACTTCAGAAATAAGCGGGTATTCTGATAATTACAGCAATCTTCATCTATAAAAGCTTAAGTAGATGAAGTAGTGGCTGGCTTAAAACCAAGATTTATCCCGCTGCACTCACATTAAAAGAAAAAATAAGATGAAAAGAATAATGTAACAAAACAATTATATAGCAGGAAGCTTTGTAGGTTTTAGAGATTGTGAAAACTCAGAAAGTAAAACAGTGCTGTAATAACCAGTTATGGAAAAATAGGCCATTTACATTTGTGTATAATTAAATAGTAGGCTATGCAATTTCACTTTTTAAAGTAAACTGCCTTTTCCTTTTTTTATAGGGCAACGTAGCCATAATTGCTGCATTAAAGCTTTAATGAAAGAAAAAAGCAGCAGATCAAGATGACATGTAACGTCTGCATTTGCACCGTGGCGCTGTGCTTGTTTAGTAATGGGAAGCTACTGGAGGAGATTAAAATTGCAGAATTCTTCATGGCTTGTTCTAAAATTGCTATAGGAAGATCATTCAGGGTCTAAAATATACACAATTTATTTTCCCACCTCCAATCTGCAAGAATTTAATACATGTCGTAACTAGTAGGTAATGGGAGATACATGTTATATTAGAGAGAGGGCAACTTCAGATCATTAAAATGATCAGAAGGGAATGGGTCAGAATTTAAGCCTTACGGGCCTTCCTTAGTGCATTAGAATATTACCCCAAATATTATATTGTAGTGTTTAATTTAGTGCAGTCAAAGGAGCTTTTGTGTCCAAAAATATCAACAGGTTGGTTTATAATATTGTTCTTTTATATTTTGCAGTTTCTTCACCACCCCGCTAACATTAGGCTGGTGCAAAAGACAGCCAACACACAAAAATGGTAATGTTCTGGCAAACCATTAACTGGGGGCTGATTTACTTGAAAAACAAAAACAAAATAGCAATAATCTCTCCTGTGAACTTCTCTCTCATAAATTTAAAATATTCCTCAGATGTTATTCTCTATATAGGCTGGCTATGTTTTCTGACCAATAGTGTAGGCAGAGACTGGAAACCTTCAGTATGTGTCACAGAACCAAGAAGAGTGTATCAAAACAGGCTCAAAACACAACAGGCCACAGGGTAAAACACCAAGGACGTTAGTGCCAATGGCCATGACAAGTAGCCTTAATAGAGGGTTTTTCCTTTTTTTATTTTGTTTAAAATATACATAATTTTGTTTTTCCTCCTGTAAAAAGAAGAATACAAAAAAAAAAAAGTTTTTTTAAAAGAGAGCCGAAGGAACAGACTAGGAAGGCCTGGCATTTTGGCTTTTTGTGTTCTCACTTTAAGAAAGTGCTTCTTTGCTTTCAGGGTGTTGTTTTGGTGTTTGTTTCTCTTGGGGGTTGCTAAACATCTTCCTGTAGCATGCAGTTCTGGGATGAAATACATAGCTTGCTGGAGCGGCTGGCTGCCATGTGGGGTCAGAACGCATGGGGCCCGGGCGTGGCAGAGCTCCCTGGCAGAGGCAGAGGCACCGCGCAGGCGTGAGGGCACAGCTACAGCGCGCACAGGCACGGCCCTCTCACGGAGTTGGTGCACTGGCAGCGCCTTCCTGTGCAAATGCTACCTGCAGCTGGAGGGCAAGGGTTTTTGGAGTGCATGTGGAAATAAGGAGGGAGCCTTATCTACCAAGACCTGGCTGCAAAAGAAGCTCGTGTGTTTCCCGGGTTCTGTCGCCCTCTTACTTCTCAGATGAGATGTACAGAAAAGGCCTCGCCATCCCCAATGCTATTTCATGCCCCTTGGAGATGGCAGGTTGCAGCACCTCGGGTGGGGTGAGCTTCCCCACACTTGTTTTGGGTAGACTGATTTAAGATGTTCTGTAATGGACTTCTTCAAGTGTGGTCTGAAGGAGCAGATGAGTATCCTTCCTAACAAGATTGAAACCAGCAATTTTGAGGGGGTAGGGAGGGGCCAGGAGGTAAGCTTTCAGGGGAAGAGAAACCAAGCTGGCTGCCATGTGGGGTCAGAATAAGGAATATGAGGAGGGAGGCAATCTCAGATTGTCTTTTCCTTGACTACCAGAAACCTTCACCACAGTTTTTCTCGCTGGGTATGAAGAGTTATGGGAAGAAGGACATCACAAAATAATCATGTCTATACTCAGGGAAAAAAAAATTCCTAAAAGTTTTAAAAAAAATTAAAATCAAATAAAATTTGTAGCAAAGGGCACTTGCAAGAACTTACTTATCTAATGTAATTTTACTTATTCTGAAAGAATAGTTTCTTTTAAATCTGCTACATGCTTGGCTAAAATTTTAAGTATAGGACATAATTTTCCAAATAGTCGTGAAATACTCATGGTAAATTTCCTTAAAAAAAAATTTACAAATAGAATAATCTAGTGCTTTCTAGACTTGTCTTTCACATATAGGATGAGCATCATTTTCTTCACAGATGCTTGAATTCTTTCTTGGTCTCTGTTACTCATCCTTGAAGGGCCACTCCTGTGCTTTGATGTCTTTGAGAATTGTTCAATATATAAGTAAAGCACATAATCTAATCAATTTACATCTTCTTTTCATGCTGCGAGCATATCTTTTTCTGTTAGGCTTTAGCAAAGTACACACTATGCAGAGTAAGCATTTGAGAAATATTTGTGAGTAAATTATTTTTAACCAAAGGGTGGAACGTTTTTGATACTTTTGAAGGCTCTGATGATAAGCACATTAAATTGACAAGTATTCTTGAAGATATATGTCTAGGTCTGTTTGAGGGTTCAGTACTTAAAAGGCAAAGTTTTTTAACTAGAATTTTCTCCCCTACTTTCTGTGCGTAGAAAGAGTATAGTATGCCATCCTGATGGCTCTCCCGTGCAAATTGTGCATTCGCCTTCATAGTGAACATTTCTTTGTTTCTGTGTCAGTTGTCACTAATCGGTTATGCATCTGATGTGCAGATCCATCAGGGAATAGAATTTAAGTCATTTTGGCTTTAGCACATATGATATGCTTGTACAGGAGTTTACTAAAGCCCTTTTTGATACATTTTCAGAAGGGAACGTGCATATGTTATGATACCTCCACTGCAGCAGTGACTGAACTAGCTGACAAGTGACAGGAGGCCCCCGCCCCCCTTGGTATTTCATGAAAGTGCGCAGAAATCATAACAAGTTGCCTCTCTTGCATAAGACAGGGAACATTTCCCTTAAAGCACACATGGCTATATGGTGTATTTGTGTACATGAAAATTCATGCTGCTATCAATTTTAATTTTGCCATTTTTGTTGTTTTTAAATTTCAGGTTTGAGTTTTTTGAAGAGGCATAAATAATTGCTTTCAATTTTATTTTGACTGATTTATTTTAACTCTTTAAAAGCCTTAGTGGAAAAGTTAAGTTCTGACCTTTGAGAGAAACTGTGAGGTACTGGTGACCCATTTCTGCTGGACTGTTTTTTTCTGTATTTGTCATGAAAGGTCACTAAACAATAAACATCTACTATATGCCAGGAAGTCCTATGCTAGATGATATGGAGCAAGTCATCATTCATGACAGCCTGTCTGAATTTTGACTCATGCTTTGTAGCAGTATTAACAATAACAACAGTAAACATCAGAGCCCTTGCTTTGCTATTTCTCCAGTGGGTATAAGGTACTAAGCTCTATGTTGTTAGAAATTCTGTAATAACTGTTATAGGCATATCCCCAACCAAATGCAATCAGGGAGGACTGGTGGAGTGGATAAGAAGTGTGTTCAGCTTCAGCAAGATCTGGGTTCAAATTCAACCCTTAACACTTATGAGCTGTGGTTTTGCCTGGGCCTCAGGATCTTTATCTCTACAATAGAGGTACTATGGTGAATGACCAATGTGTAAATAACTAACTATATCACTTCATACACAATAGCTACTTAATACATTTTTGTTCCTTTGAGGTCTCCTTTTTCTTGTGATCTCAGAATAATGAAAAACACCATTATAATTTCTCAATGTTGGCTTCAATCTAGCCATATCTATATCTATATCTATATATATTAGGTAAACTAAGATTTAAGTAGATAGGTTTCTGGACCCATAGAAGCTGACTATCTGGCTGTGACATCTAAAACAAGTGCCAGTAAAACGATCTGTTCCAAATAGCTAATGTGTATACATATAGACACACATACACATGCACACACACACTTATATATGGTTTCTTTTTCTTTTTCTGGTCAGCAAATATATTCTTTTAAAATCACTCAACCTCTCTATAATTATCTGAGACCATGAGATGTACCCAAAGCACTGATTGGTAGCTTTAAACTGCCATGTATTTCTCCTTGAATGGAGGGACACACATTTAAGCCCAGGGACTGACTTTAAGGGACAAGAGAAGGGGAAGCCAAGGGGAGAATTTGCTATGAGCCTAATTCTGATCCATAATAATCTAATGGTGAGATTAGAGTTTGCACTATTCTTTCTGAAGAAAAGCTTCTGTATACCTGCATTAGGACCACATAGCATGTGATGATTCTCTGTCATAAATAAAATAAAAGCAGTGTTACCAGGCTTACCAAAAGTACTTGTTTCACCTTTACAGAAAGATCTCTGTGAAATCACACGTGGTGTCTATTCCACTGTTATTGTGTCCTTTGTCTCCCCCTTCATACCTGCTCTGTTACTCACCCCACTCTGCCCTCCTAGGATGACAAGTATGAATCTGAGATTTTGAGATCTTGAGGAAGTATCTTCTTCCTTTACTTCTTTTTCTTTTTTCTTCTTCTTCTTCTTCTTCTTCTTCTTCTTCTTCTTCTTCTTCTTCTTCTTCTTCTTCTTCTTCTTCTTCTTCTCCGCCTTCTTCTTTCTTTTCTTTCTTTCTTTATTTTTATTTTATTTTATTTTTTATATATGGAGTGGCTTCTTTTTATGTTATAACTTCATGTGAACATTCTGGATGGTAAGAATGACAGATTATTGGCTGAGTCACAACTTCCCTTACACATAAAACCTCACTGCCAACTTTATTAAGAAAAGTGATGTCTTTCTTTATGGGAGAAATAAGCATATCTTGGTTGTGGTTTTTAAAAAATTACCCAAAAAACTGTTTCACGAACCAAACTCTTCCATAAAAGCAAATACACCTGATTTCTGTCGTGAGCCCCAGACACTGGAGCATTTTTAACCTGCTTCTTGCCCTACCCTCTCAAGTTGTAATCATTATTTCAGGATGGTCTCTAACCTAATGAGAGAGAGAGAGAGAGCTCTTTGGGGGACTAATAATAATAATAATAATAATAATAATAATGACACCATTGTTTTACAAGGCCATTTTCTAGTCCATCTTTCAGGCTGAGCAATGGGTGTAACGACATTAGGCAGGGAGATAATACTGCATATTTTATGTGTCTGTGCATGATTTCATCATCAGCAGGCTTGATTAACGCAGACTTTCCCAACCTTATTTTTGAAATGATTGAATGGGAAAAATGAATAACTTTGCTAAGATCCCAGAGGAGAAGATGGTGGAAAAATTAAGCATTTTAATTCAGGTGGTGTTTTCCTCCTCTTCATTCTTATTTAATGGAACTCTATTGAGAAGGCTTTTTAAACCACAAAATAAATTGAAAAAACAAACCGAAAAAATGTTAATTAAATTTCTGTATTATTTAAATGGTTTTAGGGAGAACACCTAATAACTAGCTAATCCATGATTAGGCATCATGGGGTTGGGGTGAATAACATATTCGTTATTTTGTGGTTTATCTGCCTTCCTCTAAGGTTAATTTGATTTAGATAGAATGATGATGTTAACATTCTTTAGTGGATTTCAGATTCCCTGGGATAGCTTTTACTTTACGTCCCTGTGTGCGCTTGAGGTGACTTTTCTCAGTGTGGCAGTGTGCTGTCCCCTGACAGAGTACAGGACTGAAGGACACTGCAGAGATTCTGTTTTAGAGTGAATTAGGGTTCTCTTCTAGTTCCCTTGAATCTGTGGAGGAACTTGAACTAAATATTTTTATTTCAAAGTTTTAAAGACATCTTTGTTTCTTACAGAGACAACCTTTTCATAAAGGATAATAAAGAGAAAAATATATATTTAAAAAAATATTATTCTTGGTTTGTATTGCATTACAGGAAGCATATTGGATATTGTAGAATTTGTGTGTGTGGTTTTCTCTCTCTTTTTTTTTTTTTTTTACAATTTTAGGTCCAGCTTTTTGGGTACTTTAGGAATAGAATAAGAGGGTAGTCAGGATGAAAGAAGTGTTTAGCTTTAAATAGCAGTTATTATACATACATTGCAAATTACTGTACTTTTCATCTTTGATCTCCATTGAGAAGTTAATATGCTGCTGTCACTCATAATGTTAAAACTATTGTGTCGTTGGAGATTTATATGGTTTACTTATAAAAGGAAGTGGAATATTTCAGAGGGTACACTGCAGTATGGACTGTCTGACGCATTACAAGAATAGAGGATCTGTGAAAACATCCTGTTCTGCTCAGGGTTATAACAAGTGTCAGGTACCTGTAGTACTTGGTTGGGTGGGGGGTATTTCTTTAAGGTATGAAAGCCTCTATGAGGTTTGAGAGTGATGATGTCATTAATTAATAACTGACTGCCCACTAATCAATATAATAGGTACACACTGTAATGGCTTATAAGCATGATGGCTTTTTAATGGCTCATGTATAAATGTTAATTGATTTAAAACAAAGGGAAATTTCTGTCTATTGAGTCAATAGTTTATGGATTATGACTACCTTTTAGTTTGAGATTGCTAATGAATGCTTCTTCTTTGTCCCCTCCTCCCCTACATGCCTTGTTTTTCTATGTTCTTTAATCAGGAATGCCTGTAAACAAGATACATTAGACCAATTATTGGGACTGAAATCCAATAACACTTGTAAAGTCCCAAAGGCTTCTACAGGATGTCAGAACATGGAATCTTTCTGTGGAAAGTCTCATGTTTACTTCTTTTATGATATTTTATTTATTCAAAAGTATGTGTTATATAAACAAAAAATGCTTGATATATTGTTAAGAACTTTATGTTCAGATAAATTTATACTTAAATTGTGTTATGAGTGGATCTGTTTGTCAGAATAAGTGACCTCAAAGGTAAGGATATGATATTTGCCCTAACATCTAAATTAAAAATCAAGTAGACTTAAGACAGGGTTAATGTCAAAAATAAGACTGAGCAGATGAAATTTTACCTAAGCGATTCCAATTGGCAAGCACAGGAGTGGCTTATGACAGAGATATTATGAAGACTAGGAGTTGGTTTTTGTAATACAGTTTTGTACTTAATAGAAGAGGGCTGTGTGGTTAATTCTTTATCATTGCAGATGGCAGTTGTAGCTTCGTCTCCTGTTTCAACTGCCATATAAGCATTTCTTTTTTTTCTGTTTCATTGCTCCACTCTTGGAGGTCTGGTTTGGAATGGTACCATTTATCCTTTTCATTTAGGGGAATTTACATCAAATTACTGATTTTATATATAAGGAAACTGGTGGCTTTGGAATGTTCCCCTGTCACCTTTTATATGAATGTGTATGAAGTGTAAAAAGCCACATGGTATTATAGGGAGTATTGTGTAAAATAGCAGTCTCTTGCCCAACACACGTCTGACTTTCTGCAATTCTCACTCCTCGTAGAAATGCTTTCAACTCTCCTAGCTGACTTCCCACCTCCTGGTATTTACCTCCAGATTTAAAATAACTTATTCTACAGATTTCTCATTTTTTAGTTTTAAGTAACATTGTCTCTAGTTTCTTTGTTGAGGATATAAGAATTTAGGACCTTGACACCCCACCACCCACCCCAAATTCCCTTGCTGAAAGCATCTTAGAAAGTTTCAAGGTCTACTCTGCTCTCATTATTAATCCATACCCAAGTTTTTAAAAAGAAATATAAATCTATTCATAGTATGTTCAAACACCTCAAGATATTCTGCCCAAGGTTAGTAGGAAAAGTGAGACAAGGAGTCTCTTCTCACTGGTGACAGTGCATGCATGCGTGCATGCATACGTGCATGTGTGAGTGTGTACGTGTGTGGTTGGGGTAGGGACTAATCTTAGGGGACAGATAGAGGAAATGAGATAGTTTAGGGGACTGATAAAAAACAGTCAAAACTTCAGGAGGAAAACCAAGTCTCAGGAAAGACTGTCAAGAAGAAGGACATGGTAAACAAATGTCAGAAACCCCAGAGAAATAAAATCCCAGGAAGACTGATAGGCATCCAGCAGCGGCTGCTAGGATGGCCTCACTGTGGTGGGGGGAGAAAAGTAACTTTATGTTGTTTATTTGTGGAACTTGGTTCTGAAGTAAAGGAGAGAGAAGGCCATTAAAAATAGCTAGATGTCGGTAAAACATTAAGTTAAAAACTTGTTTTTGAGAAGAAAAAGACCTTATCATGTTTTTAGGTGAAGGTGTATATTGAAAAATCTGTAGGTGACCAGTAATCTTTTCCAGTCACATCTCTATGACAATCATATTACAGTTTAATGATGGTATTTTCCTTTATTTATATTGTACCTTACAATGTTTAAATGGCAGTTAAGAGAGTTACCTTTATTCACACATATACATTGTACACTGGCAGTTTATAGAGGAAATGCCCACTTTACAGATTGGAGCCAAGACACAAAAATGCCCCATACTCCTAGTCCAGAGCCCCACTACTGTCCTGCACTTGCATTTGAATTTTCCTCTGTGCCTCAGTTAATATTTGCTGTTAAGAATCTTCCTCTAGCCTGACCTGTGGTGGCGCAGTGGATAAAGCGACGACCTGGGAACACTGAGGTGGCCAGTTCAAAACCCTGCATTGGTCTGGTCAAGGCACATATGGGAGTTGATGCTTCTAGCTCCTCCCCCTTTCTCTCTCTCTCTCACTGTTTCCTCTCTAAAATGAATAAAAAAATAAAAAGAAATTTTAAAAAAAGAAAGTTTAAAAGAAAAAAAAAGAATCTTCCTCTATTCTTCCCCTTTTCGGCCAGGCTTATTTGTCCATCTGCCCGCTGCTGTCATTTCCTTCAGAACCACAGTTCTAGCATGTGCTGACTAACTTCATCATGCAGGAAAGCTGCTGTTACTATTCAAGTATACACAGATCCAGACATTTTGCAATGGAAAGAGATTCCCTTCAGTCTAGTAACCTATTTTGAGGACATATGTTTGTATAACTGTCACTTGAAACACCGTTATCTTAAATAACATGGGGACTTACAGACGTACAACAGGATAGATAACAAAACCATTTTATGTAATTGGAATTCAACCTGGATACTGAAGACGTTTTGGTGCCAAACTCTACCTGTCAATCTCACTAGTATATGTGTTTCTTGTTTCACTGTGTGTGTGTGTGTGTGTGTGTGTGTGTATGTGTGTGTGACTTTGGCCCACCAGAACTCTAAAGGTTGGTTTATTAAATGGGTAGCAAGAATCAGTGATGGTTTTCAGTTCTGCATTTCAATAAAAGCATTTGATTATCTATAGGTTTTCTGGGTGCAGGATAATACATTCCTCAATCATTCACTTAATCATTCATGCAGTTAGTCCATAAAAATTTCTTGAGCATTCCAGACCTATCTCTGCTTTCATGGGGATATCAATCTAATAAGGGAAACAGAAGAGTTAACATATTATTAGAATGTTGTATGGCAAGGGAAAGATAGCTGCATCATGAATAATACACTGTAGAATTCCAGAGGAATCCTACACTTAGCCTTCATCTTGGTGGAGAAGCAGTTCAAAGAATGCTTCCTGGAGAAAGTGACACTCAGTGAGTGAGTAAGATGAGCAAGACTGGCAGAGAAGAATAGGAAGGCTACCAGGCAGAAGAAAATGTATGTGCAAAGCTATAGAGACATGCACAAGCAAGAGAAAGCCTGGTGCATTATGGGAAGAGCAAACGTGTCACATATCTGAGTTAATAATGCATGTGGAAAGGTTCTAAGTGGTAAAGCAGGGGAGGTGATCAGGGTCTAGATCCTTGAAGGCTTTGATTCTTTTCTTTTTTTCACTTAAACTTTTTTTCAATGACAGTTTACATTCAATATATATTTTTTTGTATTCATTCCAACATAGTGGTTAGATAATCATATGCTTTACAAAATGGTCCCCCTGATAACTCAAGTACCCACCTGGCACCATACAGAGTTATTATAATATTATTTACTATATTCCCTAGGCTGTACTTTACATCCCTGTGACTATTTTGTGACTAGTAAGAAGGCCTTGCTTTTAATGAAGTTGGAATTTAGGAGAGCTTTGTAAATTCATGGGAGGTTTTGGAGCAAAAGTCATGTAATCTGATCAGTCCTTTAGAAATATTTGTCAAGAGGATGGATTAGAAGGAAGTATGGCTGGGGTCATAACACCAGAAAGCCAGGTGAGAAATTCTGGGCTGAACTAAGATTATAGGTCGGGATAAATAGAAAGGAAGAGGAGAGGGATACTTAGAAGATAGAATCACCCTTGCTCAATGTCCAACTTGTTATAATATGGATGAGAAAGAGGCCTTGTAATGGTCATGCTGGCTTCTCAGTATTTTTAACTGTGAATTCCTAAAACTAATGGTGTTGGGCTGTGCTCTGTGGATATCTGAACTTCTGTCCAGATAGCTAAATTTTCTTATATACAATACATACAAAGTTCCCAGATGACTGTACGTACTATTCAATATCTTTAGCACTACTGGTACCTAGATTTAAAAGATTCTATGAATAATGATTAACCATTTGCAATTGCTAATGCTATTCTAAAATGAATTTTCTTGCTCTTTCTGAAGAAAAAAGTTTTAAATTTTCAAGGACACTGCTCTCCATGTTACAGAAAACTATGTGAATATAAGTTGCTATAAATGTGAGGCATTTTCTTTCTTTTTCCAGGTATGTATTTGACCCTAGAAATTTGAAAGTTTTCATAGTTATGACAATGAACACTTCAAACTTACCAGAAAAGCCAAAAAACACCTTTTTTTGGACTCTGACCATTGACTTTGGCATCTTGAACCAGACAATTTTATTGAGTCAGTAAATTTTTGAGATAGTAGAATAATTTTAAATTTTTAAAAGGAAAAATATTTTTTTGCTTACAAACTTGATAAGTGATCATTATAAACAATATAAAAAGAGAGAAATGTATAAAATGGAAAGTCAAAAGTGATTTAATAATGCTATCACTTGAGCCTGACCAGGCAGTGGTGCAGTGGATAGAGCGTCGGACTGGGATGTAGAATACCCAGGTGTTCTGCTCGCCAGCTTGAGCAAGGGCCCATTTGGCTTGAGCAAAAGCTCGCCAGCCTTGGATCCAAGGTCACTGGCTCCAGCAAGGGGTTGCTCAGTCTGCTGAAGGCCCGTGGTCAAGGCACATGTGAGAAAGCAATCAATGAACAACTAAGGTGTCGTAATGGCAATGAAAAACCAATGATTGATGCTTCTCACCTGTCTCTGTTCCTGTCTGTCTGTCCCTATCTATCCCTCTCTCTGACTCTCTCTCTGTCCCTGTAAAAAAAAAAAATAATGCTATCACTTGAAACAACAATAAAATCTTAGGGAGTATCTTCCAGTTATACACACATATACATTTTTAAATATTATTGAATTATACATAGTTTTTCATAACCTGCCTTTCTCAATTACCACTATCATGGATATCTTTCCATGCAAATATAGCAACAGCTATTTTTTAATTGTGTTTTTATTTTATATGTGTATAATTTATTTACCCTAATGCTTTTACTTTCTTTAAATTTTCAGCTAGCATTGTTGCTTTGAGTGTATTTGTACTTATATCTTTATGTACTTTGCCATTCTTTTATTTAATAAATCCCCAAAGTGGCATTACTGAGTCAAAGGTTATATATATTTTAAATTTAATAAGTATTTTCAAATTAACAACTCAAGTTGTATTACCAGCTAAGTATTTGAGCACTTCTCTCTCTACATGCTTTCATCTACCTTCATATGGCCAAGTTTTCATTTTTCTTTCTCTGTGAAATAGAAAAAATTATCTTGTAAATACTTTAACACAGATATATTTTATTTTGAATTGTGCTGTGTATCTTACATTTATTTATTGTTCTTTTGCATATTCTCCCCTAAAAATTCACTTGTTAAAGTTCTTTGCTAATTTCACTAATATATTATCATTTAATATGAAAAGCTCTGAATATATTAAAGTCTAACCTATCCTTAAATTTGTGATTTGGAGATTTGCTAAGAGAGTCCTATCTTTCTTTAGGATTAGAAATAGAGTAAGTTTTAGTTAAAAAAAAACCAAATAAACAAACAAAAACTAAGGATAAAATGTCAAGTAAAAAATTAAAGAAATAAAGAGTGACAAAAAAACAACAACAACAAAAAGAACAAACAACCCAATGAGACATTTGGAAAAGATTGTTGAGTGATCTAAAAAAAGGGGAAACTTGTTTAATTTCCCAATATAATGGAAATAAGTATAAACTGAGTATAAGTTACATGGTGTTAGTGACTTCTGTCTTTTTCACCCCTCTGTTCCCCACATTGAAGCACAGAAATTCCTCAGTATCTTTGGTATTAATGAAGGAATGTGTGCATCCAAACTTGCAAAAATTAATATATAAAATCTTGAATAAGAAAGATCTAAAAAGCTGTATTATTTCTACAAGTACTGCAAAGATAGAGAACACTACCCTTACAAGGATAACTTTTTTTAAAATTGAATTTATTTGGCTGACATTGGTTAATAAAATTACACAGGTTTCAGGTGTCCCATTCCATAATACGTCATCTGTACACTGCACTGCGCATTCACTACTCTGAGTCACGTCTCTTCCCCTATTCTTCTTACTTTCCCGTACTCACCACATTGTAGTCTGTATCTATGAGCTTTTATTTTCCTTTGCTTAATCCCTTTATCCTTTTTACCCAGCCTCCGACCCTTCCCCCTCTGACAGCTGTCAGTCTGCTCTGCAACTTTCAGTCACTGTGAAATTGGTCATGTAAGCTTTTAAATCCTTTGTTGATTAAGACATTTTTTCCTTGACTAATGACCCCAAATTGTGAGGATATTAAACCTGTGTCTCCTATGAAGTATAGGGTTAGTTTAGAATAATATAACCCTAGCTAAGGTAGATCAGAGAACTAAAAAGAGTCAACACTACCTTGCAGAATCAAGGAAAAACTGGGCCGACCATTAGAATATTCATTATTTAGTGATTTACACTCAAAATAATGACACAAGACATTTTGGAATCTTCTTGATTTGAGATTCCTGAGCGTGCACCAAGGTCTGGCAAAATGTACTGGCAAAGGTGTAGGTGACAATTTAAAGAATGAGCTTCCATTAAAAAAAAGGCAAGAAAATGTCTTCATTTTAATAAATTGTTTAATCATTTTAAGTAAAGTTAAGTTGTTATATATATGCCTAAATTCTGAGCTCTAGCTCATAAAAAATAAAATAACTTTTCTTTTTTTGTAATTTAGATACTTTTTAGATGATTAAAAACAGCTTTTTATAAACTGTATTCGCTAGCATTTTTCCCCTGAAAGAATAATCTCTTTTTATTAGTATGATAGCTAATTTTAATTCTAAATGATACAATCCCCTCTAACTTTATATGGTATTTTATATAGTAATGTTTATTTTTGACACAAACTCTCTAGGATATTTTTATCTGTTTTATGTTCCATTGAATTCTCCCTGAAACTGCACTAGTTTACAATAATTTTATTACTTTATTAATTAAACGTTTTCCAACAAGCTAGCTATGGCATTTCTTATCATCAAGGGTTCCATTAGTTTTTAATGGTGTGAGACAAAATTACCATTTACCCACATGCAATTTAAGAAGCATCATTAACACAGGAAAAGCACCAGGTGGGATTTCTAATAGTTACTGTTTCTCATTTTTGTTTTTATTTAAAAGGAATAACTGGTTTTGAGATTTTTTTTTTGCTGCTATATTACCAGATCTTCACTTGGATTTTATGATCAAGATAATTTAAAATAATGTTCTGCTATTTCCTTAGGCACTATTTAACAATATTTTACTTGTGTGCACTCGGCTCCCGCCTAGTACTTTTGCTGCACAGTTGGGGGATTTGTCTGCACAGATAACAAAACAAAGGGAGACCTGCATGAACTCAAGCATAGTGTGTAGCCGAGGGCATGGGCAGTGCTGTGCGGTGGCCATGAAGCTGCCTCTGCCATCAGAGAAGCAGGACCATTGGGACTGAAAAGATCCAGGAGTCTTGAAAACCCAAAGAAATTCTAGTACTCTTGCAGAGTGGACATTTATTTTTATCGGCAGGTCATATGAACTCTTAAAAAGCGGTCACATGACATATTTTAGATAATGCTTGTCCCTTTGGAGAGTGAAAAGTACCTATTTCTCTGAAATGAATTAAGAGAACCACTGAGAAATACACAAGTATAGACGCTTTAAAATATACATGCTCTGAGAAGCCTGGGTAAATGCAGGTGTCTTGTAATCCGGTGTATTATAAGACACACAAAACATAATACAGATCCCTATTGCCTACAAATTCTAAGCGAAAGTGGAGGTTTATTCATTCAGGTCTTCAGCAAAATGCTCATCAGTTATTAACCAAAGCCAAAACAAAACAAAATCCAGATATACAAAAAGAGGAGTTGATAAAACCAGTTAGGGCAATCATTTCAGATACCGCTTTTATTAGACAGTTACAGCTCTGGAATGTGAAGAAATTGGAATATTAGAGAATAATCAGCTTTACAAAGTTGTTTTAAACTCTGACACACAATAGACATAGTTTAGTATAACTGACCAGTATTTCCAGATATTTTTCATTCAAGGGTGGGATGTTTTCGAGAAAAGCCTATACTCATTTGACTCAGGAAGAGCAGAATAAAACACCTTAATCATCTCTCAGAAAATGTTCTATAATTTTTATTACCTGAATAACCTGTTAAAAAAATGAAGAAAGAAATGGTTAACTCGATACCTAGTTTGCATGTGTTCTTTTTCTGTTGAGTGGTTTGTAAATAAGTGGATGGATATTTTGAACTTGAGCACATTCTAGGGAGATGGTTCTCCTATTTGTCTACCTTCTAATTGTGGTCTACTCTGGGGGATTTCTGTATAAAAATATTAATGGCAACTCACTTCAACTAATATTTATTGATTGCTTACTACCTGTTTATCATATGATACATATATCTTGGTTAGTATACCACATGACAAATATTTATTTCATTCTGAAGAGAATTGCTGTAATAAAGGAGTTCTAAGCAAAAAGTAGAAAGAAAAATATAGTAACAAAGTCTTCTAAATGTGGAAGTTTTGATACCTATGAAAAAACAGTTTACTTCCTAAGATTAAGATATTTTATATTAAGCTAGATCTATACTTCCCTCTTATAACAACCTACATTGTTAATATAAATGTATGTTTGGATACAGAAAATATTTAAGCTTATTTACAAGAGTATGGTATATTTGGCTATTTATTTCTTTGTCTGCATAATTATCATGTGCTAGATGGCTCTCTTGTTAGTACATCAATTCTATATTTGTGTGGCCTACCAAAGAAAAATATTAATACAGTTATTGATGAGTTATTTGATCTGTAATATTCCTCTATTTTGAATTTGACCAGTTTTGGATTTAATCAGCTATTAAAGTTTAAACAAATCACTCTATCACTTCAAATGAGAAATGTTATTTGCATAGCTCACTTTCAGCATTGGTGTATAGGAGGATTGACATTGTAAATTCTTCTCTGAAGCAATGAAATTATTACATAGCTTATTGTGTGAGCTGTCTTTTATTTGTCTGACACTTATGAACCCTTGATTTCCAGGGATCCAGTCAAACACTTTGGTGCTGTTGGATTCCTAGCATTTGTTCTATTTCCATTCAGTATGCTTTTATTGTGCTTGAAGCTGACGGAAAATTGCTATAGCCAATCACCAAAAAGTGCTTATTTTTTTATGATGTTTTATTTTCATTGCTCAACATTAACATAATGAAACTTGAGATTTTTCTATTAAAACAATGCAGTACATGTGAAATGTCATGATGAATGACAATATCTTGAGATATACATTTTGGTGCTTATAAAATAAAGATTGACATTAGAGCTTCCTGGGTTGGATACTCTCCAATTTTAGAGGCTGTATAAAAAACAAAAACACATCACATCACACACACACACTCTCTCACACACATTCTCAACCAAAAGAAAGTAGTATAAATAATTAGATCATTGTATTTATTTCTATCAATATTATTATTATTCAGCATCACTATGCTTTCATGCTATGAAAAACTCCAGACCTCATTCTTTTGAACTAATATTTTCCATAGAATAAAATAGCTGCAATGTGTGATTGTATGTTATTGCAGATTCCTAAAAGTAGTACCTGTGACAGTTTAAGTTTGTGGGAATCTGTAAGCCACCAAGAAAATGCCTTAATTTTTTCTTATGTGGATAGCATAAAGTTGGTGAACTTAAAAATTTTTTTGAAGTTTCTTATAATGATTTTTAACTGCATTTGTTTTGAATCATGCTCAGTAAAATGGCATAGACATCAAAATACAATAATGGCAAGAGAACATGTAATAAAAGTCTAAAATTAAAATCCAACCTATGTTGGATGCACATTCTAGCACAGATAAATGATATACATCAAAGGTCCTCCAATTTTCAGGCACTAGGTGAAGGGAAGAGTAGAAAGGGTTGGAGGCATGAGGTCCTTCAGCCTCTGCTATACATACATGCATGTTCTCTGTGTGTGTGGGCTGGAGACCTGATACAAACTCTCCAAGCTGGACACACTCTACAGTGGGAAGAAAACACAATGGTTTAGATACAAGCATTAGAGTCAGACACCTCTGGTTTTATCTCCAAGTAATCTTGGGCAAGTAATTTTGATCTCTCTCACACTTGGTTAAATTTTCTCAGCTGAAACCAGAAGGCAGGGTTGAAATGCAAACAGGATGGGCAGCAGAAGTTCTGACCACAGTGTTTGGCACAAACATTGTTAGTCAATGACTAGTTCCCATCCCGCACATCATGATTGTGCTGCTCCTGCGCCTGGAAAAGATATAATGACCCATTTGGTGGTTTGATTTGTGACATATATTATTTTATTGAGTGTACTAAGTACCCCAAATTTTGATAGTTATATAAAGGCAGTCCCTTGGTTGTGAATGAGATAGGTTCTGTAGGTTTTTCTTAAGCTGAATTTGTATGTAAGTTGGAACAGGAATATTTACCTATTAAATGCAACTTAGGCAGATGTTGTCTTAATGTAGTATTTATTTTTACCTCTCTGTGCATATAAATACTTTAACATTTTCAAATACAACCGTAAGCAATATTGGGTGATGCAGAAGATGATGGATTTGTTGGAGAGGATGGGACTGGTGTTAGAGTCAGGGTTTTATTCTGATGCTGGAATCGGTTTCCTCGGTTTCCTGAAGGAGGCATCAAGGGAGGTTTGTACAGAGCTTTAGTTTTCCTCATCAAAAACAGCCCTGTAGCATCTCAGGCAAATGATAAACTGTATGGAAAACCTCTCTGTATCAGGACCTTGCTCCTCTAACTTTTTCATTCCTGCTTCAATGAGATGAAAAGCATCAGCTAACTCCTCTGTAGAAAATGTTTTCAGTTTTGGAGTTTCTAGGTTTCTATTTTCTTCCATAAATGCTGTTGTCTGTTTCTGTAGTTCCATAAAATCTTCATTGGTTAGTTCTTTGTCATGGGAGTAGAGTAACTCTGTGATAACATTTTCACTGATATCAAACTGTGGTTGCCTACCAATAGCCAATATGGCACTCTTTTCGTAAGTACGAGTTGTATGTAAGTTAGATATTTGTAACTCGTAGACTTACTGTATACTATTTTTGGAAATATAGCTGACATTTATTGAGTATTTAGTATGTACCTGGCACATACTAGTGTGTGCTAAGCACATATTCCTTGATGCATGAAGTGTGTTGGCATGTGCTCACACACTCATTTTATTCTCTCTGAACATCTATAAATTAGGTAATGATTATCACCATGTCCAAGATAAAGAAGTTTAGGCCAGGGAGCTTAAATTTCTTGTCCAACATCTTTCTCTTATTAAGTGATGGATGATGCCCATATATTTAGCACTTGGAAGACAGTTGCAGCCTGAATGTTAATAAAACACAAAAATTTTATTTCAGTGATGGGTCACAAGAAGCCTTGAGCACTAAGAAGAGCCAACCACAGAGAAAATGGTATTTGATGCATCTGTAGAAGGTTGCTGGCTTAAAATTTTATATGTGACCAGATTCCATTTACATGGATTGCTTTGTTAGATGATCAGAGAAGACTGTACGAGAGAAAATTCTGCCAATAATACATCCATGTTTGCTTCCCCACAACTGAGGGATTCCCTTGGTCATCTGCTTCCAGTCTCTTCCCCTCTGTACCACTGCCAAACCCCTCTTTGACATGTTTGCAAACTGATAGTTGATAGAGTCAGTTTTCAACCTACAGCTCTGAGATATCATGAGAGGTGACCAAATATTGGTTTGAGATCCTCTCTGTGTGATATCCTTGGATAATTGCCAATCCCTATGTGAAGGCCACAGCTCTGTAGTGACTGATAACCGAGAGCCTTCAGCTCCTGTGACTCAAAGTTCCAAAAGTTCTCGAATAGTAAAGTTAGAGATCTTATACTGTGGAGAATAAATGTGTATATGTTTACATTTTGTTGCATTATTAATGTATTGCTTATTAACTTTTTAAAAAATATTTTTAAATTTCTTTTTATTTTATTCATTTTAGAGAGGAGACACAGAGTGAGAGAGAGAAGGAGAGAGAGAGAGAGAAAGGGGGGGAGGAGCTGGAAGCATCAACTCCCATATGTGCCTTGACCGAACCAGTGCAGGGTTTTTTTGAACTGGTGACCTCAGTGTTCCCAGGCCAATGCTTTATCCACTGAGCCACCATAGGTCAGACTGCTTATTAACTTTTACCTTCTCTCTTTCTTGGGGGAGGGAGTTAGGAAGAAGCAGATATCTCTTTGTTTATATAATGTACTTCTGAGGACAGGGGTTGGGTTGTATTTTGAAGGATCTGTCTTTTTCTCTTCAAGCTCTGCAGCCTCTCACATTTTTCTGTGTTTCATTATTGTATGTTCTCAGAAAATACTCAGAGTAGACAGAGATGTGGCTGTGCTTACCTGTCTATCCAGCATTTTGAAATGACTATTATTCTCACTGAGCTCATCTTTCTCTTGCATCAGTACCTCCTGTGTCTTTAGAAAGTATTTTTGTCTTACTATAGATCCAACTTTTAGGCATCTTGGCACATTGTAGTGTCAACTTAATCTTCTTTCCATCTTTGCCTTCTCTGATAACCAGTTAGCAAGTCCTGTTATTTCTAAGTCAGCAATCTCTCTCCTAAATTCCCTTTTCAACAAACAAGCTCTCTAAGGCACCCCATAGCATGAACTGTCATTATCTTCTCCCTGCCCTTCCTGCCTCCAGTCTTTCTTCATCATGTATATTCTATACTTTCAGATTGATATTGCTGAACCATTCCCACCCCAAAAAGCATTCTAAGGACTGACCCTAACTTGCTTCTTCAACCCTATTCCTGTCATTGGAGCCAAAAATAATTATTCTTGTTTATAACTGAGTAATATTCTGGTGTTTGTATGTACCACAAAAATTTTTATCCACTCATTTATTGTTGTGCACTGTGACAACATGGTTGGATCTAGAGGGTATTATGCTAAGTGACATAAGTCAGACTGAGAAAGACAAATACCATATTATTTCACTTAGATGCAGAATCTAAAGAACAAAGTAAATGAACAAGCAAAACAGAAACACTCATAGATACAGAGAACAAAGTGATGGTTGCCAGAGGGGAGGGGGTTTGGGGGGATGGGTGAAAAAGATGAAGGGATAAAAAACTACAAATTGGTAGTTACAGAATAGTCATAGGGAAATAAAGTACAGCCTGGGCAATATAGTCAATAATACTATATTATA
This sequence comes from Rhynchonycteris naso, assembly GCA_037038555.1. Classification (NCBI taxonomy): domain Eukaryota; kingdom Metazoa; phylum Chordata; class Mammalia; order Chiroptera; family Emballonuridae; genus Rhynchonycteris; species Rhynchonycteris naso. Next base: position 35,753,338 of record CM072997.1, on the reverse strand, counting down.
ATAACTATGTATGGTACCAAATAGGTACCTGAAATATTGGGAGAATTACTTTGAAAATGAAATGACTATCAAATCACTATGCACTATACACCTGAAACTAATATAAAATCATACTGAATGCCAACTGTAACTAAAAAATAAAATTAAAATAATTTCTTTATAACCAGTACTTCTTTAGGCCTTTATCCCTTAATTTCTTTGAATGCTGTCATTTGCTCTAAATCATTTTTTTTGTTTTGTGTCTGATAATTTGGATAAACATTTGAGAAAGAAACACAAACCCCTTTTGAAGTCTGCAATGTACAGGAATTGGAGAATCTACTACTTAAGTGCCTAAAGTTACTTTAAAAATTATTTTAGAGAACTACATCATGCAAATGATTATAAAATACTTTACATGGAATTCATGCATCCCTGATGGTGATACTATTTATTTTTCTTTTTGGAATTTAATATACAGCGATCTTCTTTACCTTTTCATCTTATGGTTGGGCATGAATATGTAAATTTAGTTTCCATGTTTTAAAAAATTGTATAGGAATCCTAATTTGCATTCTATTTCAATGGGTATTGATAACACCTGCTTAAGACAGTCTGACTCTATAAAGTTCTCATATGGAGCTAAAGGGTTCAGAACAGGCCTTCCCAGATGTGCCATTTTGGTGTGTGAATTATTTGGAGTTGAAGGCAATTCAGACCCTGAGGGTCACAAGAACCTTACTTCTCTCCCTTGAAGAATTTAAATTAGGGACCTTGTTCATAAGAAGAGTTATCATCAGAAATAACTTTTTATAACCTATCTATAAGACAAGGAAACTTCCAATTACCAAACACCTGCTTTTCTTATCATCCTGTGGATGACATTTTACCCTGTGAAACCCCAAGGCACTTTACCACACCCTTAGCTCAGAAAGTTGTATATAATTCATTTCCCTATTATGTCTCTGAACCTCTCAAGTGTGTATGGTCTCTGACTCTCTCATGTATGTGGAGTTCCCATACATACATATATAGTCAATTTTGGTTATTTTGTTTTGTTAAACTGTTGCATTTCCATTTGAATATTAGACCAGCCAAAAGAACCCAAAGGAACAGAGGAAAGTTTTCCCTTCCCCACAAAGGTAACATAATTGAGAGGAAACCATGATTGTTTTAGTGACACTTATTACCAGAGCCATTGGTCCATTTATTGGAGGGGAGTGAACACACATTGAACTCGCTCTTTGTCATCAAGAATGCTAAAGCAATTCCATGAGAGGAGGCCTGGGCTTGAGCCCAGGTTGGTAGTAAACAGAGGCCATTACGAGTTGATGTCTGTTTGCTTATCTGTGTGAAAAAGTTGGTGGTCTCAGTCTAGTTATTAGAACACAGGTGTCTACATTTCAGAACATCCTAAAAATTGTCACTTATTGGCACAATTGTTGGAAGTCTCAGCAGAGAAGCTGAGGGGGAGGAGAAAGAAGGAATTATTTTTGTCCCACCCTTCATGTTTCTTTTACAACAGATGATGGAGAGTCCCTTTATCTAGGACAAAGAAGCCTATGCGAGATATAAGCAAAAAATTATATCCACTGCTAGAAAAAAAATAGAAGAGCTAAATATTTACAATATTAAAATGAATTTAAATTATTTTAACGCCATTGGTCTCTTATTTCTTTTTCCACTCCCATATCCCCATGTGTTTTAGAACCAGAATTCGTTCCCACTTTCTCCTTTCTTATCCCAGGGAACTTGTTCTGAGATGAAAGAATATCTTCTTGGGTAGCTACCATCTTCTTTTATCAGACATTTTGTGCTCCTGGTATTCTCCCTGTATTTATGAAACCTCTGTTTACATGTACAAAACCAAGCTGAGCAGTTGGTTCAATGTCTACCCATTAATGGATGTTCTTCCACTGCATATTTAACTCAATTGTACTGGGATACATATCTCTTATGCCCTGCTGTCCATCTTCCTTACTGTTCTGAGCTCCTTGAGGATGGGACCTGTGCTTGATTCATTTTAGCATTTCCAGACCTTGGTGCCCTGCACGGCATATGTTAGACACTACATAAGTAAATAAAAGAAACATGAATGATTGCATTGTTAGCCTGTTGGAGACATCTATTGACAAGTAGGAGTGAAGTGAGGAGTAAATATGAAAGACAGTTTTTAAGAGACAAACTGGCAGGAATTTGTAATTCTATTTTACTTGGTGCCTTTGAAATTCTCCTACTCACATTTTGAATGGTTGTTTAGTGTTCCAAACCATGCAAGCCATTTACACAATTGCTTTGTGATCGGCATAATTTAGCTTTCTAACTGATGAGCCTACTACAATATATGTTTATAAGGGGGATTTCTGTGTTTTTTCCTATTAGAGTTCATAGTTTCACCACTGCTAAATTTAGTGTTCTTCATTTAATGTAAATTGTAATTTAGTGAATATGGTTTTCATTATTTGAATCAATGAAATTATTTAAAACAAAGGGGAAAATTTAATAAATATGAAACACTATGACTAGATTTTTATATTGCAGATAAATATATTAGAATTGTTTTACTCAAATACTTATAACAGACTAAATGTTCCCAAGTGTTTTGCTTTTTCAAAAATTTAATTTATCATAAAAATTCAAAAGAAGTACTATTTTAAAATTATAAACCTAAAAATAGCTGTCAAAATATGTCTAAAAGAGAGCTTAATTTGATTCTTATTTTGATTTATTTGAATAAATCAAAACAAGACTATTAAATGTAGCTAATGGTGAAGATAAATTCATATATATTGACAAAAATATGTGATAGAGTACATATTTTGACAAAAATATGTGATACATAGACTTAATAAAATTTTAAAATTCTAAAATTATTTGTTAAGATTTTTGACTGGCAGAATGGTTTCTCTTTCTCTGTATAGGAATGTGACTAGCATAGTTCCCTAGACATTTTTATGAGAAAAACGAAGTGTCATCTGAATATTGATTAGAAACAACTTCACAAATAAGACAGTTTTCATGTAATTTTCAGAGATATATTTCCTTAGTTCAACATTACACATGTTTGTCTTTAGACTATCTACCAACTAACATTAGACTCTCAAGTAAATTAATAGCAAATCTTTACAAATCCTTTTAATATTAGGACCAAATAACTCTTGTATGAGTTGTCAGGAGTGTGCTGTGACTTATTACTAGGAATTGTCACCACACAGTATTTATCAAAGGCAAAGGGACATCCAGATACTTATATATTATATATTAAAAACCAAGGCAAGTCAATGCAGATACTGCAATCTTTAATAGCAGAACAAGAAACACAGATATACCATTGCTTTCATTTATTCTTTAATTGTATAGGTTATTTAAAGTATCCTGAATTAGGCACCAAATGATACTTGTAAGGCATGATTTCTACCAGGATTATAGTTTAGTGCAGAGTTCACATGCATATTAATGCTGTGTTAGATAAGTCAGACTGGTTTCAAGCAGCAGAAGTTTCTGCTAAGCACTTACCAAAAATTATTTTCAGTAAAGCATGTGATACTGCAGACCCAACGTAGAATTTCTATTAACAATAATCAATTTGTAAGCTGATCAATGTGGGATTCATTATCTAAGGCATCTCAATATGTTATGCTTTCATGCCTCTTGATATCACTAAAAAGCTCATTGGATTTATTTCCTTGGTGCTCGTGGCAACTGTCTCTAGAAATCAAAGCTCATAGAATGGTTTCAAATTTCATCTCTTAATCCAGTTTATGGGGCCTCACCTTCAAAGTTTTCACATTCCCTTAAGACATATTTATGCTTGCCTTTCTTTTTGATGGAGTTGTAATTAGTCCTGGGGAGCAGTTGTTTCCAATTAGCCAGGAGGAGAAAATCACAACTGAAGTTTTATAACAAATCATTAGGCATTCTGATATCAGACCAATGTATTATGAATTTCTGTGATATAAATTCTACCTATTTTTATTTATTTGTGATGACCATATTTTCATTCCTATTGTCAATTATTGAGAAGACAAATATCTTGTTTTTGGAGTTTCCCAGAAGGATAGAATTTCTACACTGCATGTATATAGCATTTTGCTGTAACTCGTTTATTTTGCACAAACAATAAAATGCAAAATACCCATTTTAACATGGTAGCTTGCATTTAATAGTCACAGAATTTATTTTAAGCTATCATTTTTAAATGAAGGACCACAAAGTCTTCTTTTGAAAAAACAAAGGAGACTTTTTTAAATGGAACAGGTATCTGATTTCATCTCATAGTTGATGAGCTTCATGTTATACTTTTGAATAGTGGTGATCTCTGCCCCTGTTTTTTGACATTAAACAAAAATAAGTGTATTACAATTGTGAAATTTTTAGATCAAAACATTTAGAATTAAGATACTTATTTTTTGCATGTGATTCTATTTCTGTATGACAAATAGTTCATTGTAGATCCCAGTAACTAGACCCAAGTGGTAAAAATGTCATACAACTTGTCTTTGGTAATCATAAGCTCTTTAAGAAAAAGAAACATGAAAACTATCATTTAGTATGAAATAGCTTTTGATAATACACTGTAGGATATATAGAGATCGTAGATTCTTCTTTTTCTTGTATAGTGAAATATAGACACACACACAAACAGATGTAAACAATACAGTCGATGTGTAGTTCACATTGATTCTAATGAAACATACACGGGCATGTTCAGATCTAAAAGGTAGCCCCTCAGGGTGTGATTTAATCAGAATTTTAAAGAATTCTGCTAGAGCTAGGGAGGGAAGCTAATGTTTTCTTGACCTTGGAAGTTGGTTATGATTTTTACAGTACATAAAGGCAGCATTGGGTAATGAAATTTTATCAGTGAATTTTATCTCTAGGCATTTATTTTTCATATCCAGGCTCCAAGTAAAAATGAAACAATTTTTGGTTGAAAAGAATGGACGTATACTGTACCTTTTATAGAACACGTAACTAGGTGAAACATGTCCTTTGCTACTTGGGAACCAGATAAAAAAAGTTTTTTATAGGACCCTTTATTAAGTTTATGTTTGTGTGTCTTCTCCCCCTTCATCTGTGTGTGTGTGTGTGTGTGTGTGTGTGTGTGTTTGTGTGTGTGTGTCTGGGGAAGGGGGTGAAAAGGAGTAGAAAGCTGTCAATCAATTGTTTTTGCAACATGCCTATATGACTAAAAAATTTATGTAGAATGTTGCTTTGTTGTTTGTCAGATATGTTTTCCCTTCAGATGCAGCAAAAAAGTTTGCTTGATGTCTAATTAAGCAATGCTGCTTCTTCAGATTTGAAGGAGAACTCAGAAAGTTAGTATTTTTATTCTTCTTCATTTAAGTATTATTTTTTAATTGCAGTGTATTAAACATAAAATCTGGTACAATCTTTAAAAATAAATAGGACCTAACTATAAATGGGCCCTGTTGTGTTTTTATCTTTGACAAGCAAGTAATTGCTTCTTAAATTTATCAGTTTGTTTATGCAAAAACCATTTACCAAGCCTAGCTCAAAAGCATCAATTTCATCATTATCATCTTATTAATTTAGCCAAGCTATAACACAGCTGATTATTCCTGAGTAATATCCTCTGCAGCACATCATGTGTGGCAAAACCATCTGTACAGTACCTATTTAATAAATAAACCCTCGGCTAAATGTCTCTGTTTATTGAGAACTAATGTTTATAGAAAATATAATGGAACTCAATAAATAACTCAGCTTCATCAACCTGCATATGAATCAGTGCGAAGAACGCTGACATCATCACCTTTCAAGTACCAGAGAAAGCAAAATTACCCAAAAGAGCTATAGAGTCAATATTAAGGCATTAAAACTGCAATGAAGGCATATTAATGCTTAAAACTTCATTGTTGGCAGTGGAATTGGCACAATGGACATTTTTTATAACTCTAGGAATACTTAGGCTTTATAGCTGCTTCTTTGTTGACTGCTTTGCACTTAATGTAGTTTTCCACTTTAAATAAAAAAAAAAAACAACAACCCTCAAGATCTTTAAAAAAAAAAACCCAAGAAAATTGCTGATTCTAAGCATTCATTTTTAAAATAATGCAAACTGCTGATTCCAATTGTTCAGATTTAAGAAAAAAAAGCCAACTTCTTTAACTCCATGATTCCTGAATTCATGTCAGTAGCAACAAGATAGTTTGAGGCAATGGTATTTCCTTTTTTTTAAGAAAGCACAAATTTCTTAAAGATTTTTCTTTACAAATTAAAAGAAGAGATTATTTTGAGTGGTATCTTTAGTCCTAATAGGAGAATGATTAAATTATTTTTTAAAGAAAAGCCATGTTTTAGTTTTTTCTACCTTTATTATAGATATGGTATATTAATAATATGCATGCCCTGAATTTAAAGGTACATAATTAATTAACATATTTATATTGACTCTCATCACTAAAATATTTTTCAAAATTTAGATTAATAATTTGAAATTTTATGCTAGTACAAATCCAATGATTTATCCAATGATAGCATAAGTGCATTGTTTTAAAATAAATCAAGAAAATGGGTTCATTTCTTATAAAACTTTTTTAAAAACCTATCAATTCACATTTTGCTTTTCAAATATAAAGGCTTATTGAAAAAAGGAAAAGGATAATTTGAGACAAAATTATTTTTATTTTTCTAAAAAATGGCCCTCATTGGTCTTTGAATGCAACTCTACTTTTGAGCATCAATAAAATACTTCCACCTTGAAGTGTCCTTGTCTTGAAGCTTAAAGGCTTCCCTGTCCCAGTGCCCACAAGACTTCAGATTTTTGACTAGGGCCAACCCTTTGTAGTTTAGAAGTGAGGAAAATAGCAAGTGCTGACCTGTTGGGGGCAGAGGGCGGAGGGCATGCTGGCTTATTCTCATGTAGCTTGGAGACTCACCTGGTTTACTCTTTTCCAGGTGAAAACTTGTGTGCTCAAACTTGAAGACTTTTTCTCAGGGCCACATGCTACTATTTGTAAAGTATGAACTGTGAAGGCACAGAGCTGTTGATAAACCTTTCGAATGTCAGTCTCAAAGAGTTTATTGTTTGTTTTGCTGTTGTTCAGAACATTTACTTATAAGTTTCAACAGTAAAGGGGGACAAAGCATGATAACTCAAGAAGGAGTAAAAGTCTATAATCTGCAGGCATCAGATCTCCCTCTTAGATGCTAGTTCTACTATTCTGGATGTACAATTTTTATTTTTAATTATTTTTTTAGTGTTTCAGTTTATGCAGTGGGCTCTGTGGTTTGTACAGAGACTGCCCATTCCTTAAAACTTGGAGGGCAGGGGGTAATCCTAACAGAATCCCTGTTCCTCCTAAGTTAGGCAAATGCCTCAAAACAAAATGCATACCACATCAAAAGAGCAGAAAGATAGTGAAATGATGCCAGTAATTGCCTTGTGGGGCAACTCAGCTTAAACAACTAAAAGCTTGCAAACACAGCACCCACACTAGCCAGAAGAATACTTTTGTTCCAGGGTTTAAATTGCAAGCTAGGGAGCCAACCACTCTGAAACCCCTCTGTGTGGGAGCCAGAGCTCGCGGTGCGCCTCTGACATATGTCTATAAGTAAACCTGTGTCTGGCATGTCAGCAGTTCTGAATAGTTTGGGTTTGGTGACCAAAGTCAATTTCCCACATATTCGGTCACAACTGGTCCCAAATCAGCAACAATGCTGTTGGATCAGCTAACTGGTTACATTTACTTTACCAGGAACTGTGGTTTAAAATTTCAAAATGGCGGAGTGCTGGCAAACAAACCTCATAGTATCAAGTGGCTCACACCCAAAGGGCTCCTGTCATTAAGCAAAGTAAAATTGTACCTATTTGTTCTGAGTCTACTTCAGTGTCTAGTCTTCCATTGGCACACAATCCATAAAGTCACTTTTATTCCATTTTAAAAAATCAATTTTAGATATTTTTGATGAGAGGTGATGTCAGACCTTACCTCTATGTTACAATGGATAACATAGAGGCTGTGCATGGAAGAGAGAAAGAGTGGGCTTCCCATAAAACATGAGTCACTTGGATATATTTGAATGCATTGGCCTGACATAGCTGTTAAACAAATCTACTCTGATAAGGTCCTTAGCGCCCATTTTTTAATGGAGTAGTCATTTAGCTAAGAACCAATAGCAAAGACCACTGAGCATGACAGATCACAATTCAAGGTTATAATGCCAAAGCCACAGATGCAAAGACAAACCTTTCCCATAAGCTAGGCATACTCTGGGAAAAATCTATGAATTGGGAAATCTGATGTATTTCTGTGGAACATTTTTGATTAAGGGGCACAATTATGAACTAGGTAGTACATTTTTTACTTTCCTCTTTACAAGGAATAGAAGAATTTACAGTTTCGAATATAGTAATATTGTCATAAAGTCCAATAAGGAGATGGTAGTTTGAGTTGGATGATTTTAGCCACAGTAAAATGTTCATTCATTTAATCATGAGACAATTTTTTTCAGGTGCTTATGTTGTATGAGGCATTGGGATACATTGAATAGAAGAAAGTATTGTCTCAGTTTCATGAAGTTCACAATCTGGTGAAGAATGAAAGGTTATAGAAATAAATGCTGCCCTGGCTGTTTGGCTGAATGGTAAAGTATTGTCCTGGTATGTGGATATCCTGGGTTCAATTCCTGGTCAGGGCACACAGGAGAAGCACCCATCTGCTTCTCCACCCCTCCCTCTCTGCTTCTCTCTCTCTTCCCCTACAGCAACCATGGTTATATTAGAGTGGGTTGGTCCCTGGCACTGAGAATGGCTCCATGGCCTCCACCTCAGGTGTTAAGAAGAGCTTGGTTGCTGAGCAATGAAGCAATGCCCCAGATGGGCAGAACATCACCCCTTGGTGGGCTTGCCAGGTGGATCCCAGTCAGGGTAGAGTCTGTCTCTCCCTTCTCTCCTCTCACTGAAGAAAGAAAGAAAGAAAGAAAGAAAGAAAGAAAGAAAGAAAGAAAGAAAGAAAGAAAGAAAGAAAGAAAGAAAGAAAGAAATGCAAAATTTAACCATGAAAAACAGACACAATATGGAGGTGGGAGAACACGTCAATCAAAGAAAACAACTCTTTAAAACACTGCAGTGTGAAGGAATCCATATTGTATACAGAGAACCGAAGGAACACTGTGTTTATAAGAAATAGATAGGAAGAGGAATCTGGTGAGAGGTGAAACTGAAGAAGCTGGTAGGATTTAATGTTAAGAACTTTGGTCTTTAGAGCTATATTATAGTTAATTTATGTCATTCACGGTCTGCTTATTGGAGAACTTATTAGAGAGTCCTAAGGCAAAAAAAAAAGTTATCATCAGCTGGCACTAAAATATTATTCACTCCTTCAATTGATATTTTATTGATACCTATTCCATGCAAGGAATAGACATTGGTAATATAGAGGTGATCCACACAGACATGGTGCCTGCTCTCAAGAAACTTGCCATCTATCAGAAAAAATAAACTTTGTTTTGAGATCAAGAGATCAGACGAGTTCAGGGTGGTATGGCCGTAGACACCTGAAAAAAAATAAACTTTGAATAAATGCAGGTATACCTAGAGTTATAAAAGAGGACACACAGAGTTTATGACGGGGAGTCATTTCATTATGGTAGGTTGGGGATCCTTCCCTGAGAAAGTAATTTAAGCTGATGTGTATAGGAGAACCCAAGTTCAGGACTAAAAGGTGTTCACTATAGACATGGAGGAAGAAAGTGGCAGAAGGTGAAATTAAAGACAAAGAATGTAAGGCTTGTAGCTTCAGTGACTGTTTCTAGCTGATGGCGAAAACTGTATTTTTTTCTTAACTCTGGAAAAGGTGCTTGCCTTTTACTTTGTTCATTTAAACCCACAAGAATACTGCATTTTGAAGAATAAAGACGTGTGTGTGTGTGTGTGTGTGTGTGTGTGTGTGTGTGTGTTTGAAGTAGCTAATCCTAATACCCACAGCTTAGCCTGGGTCAGAGTCCTACACCCACTGTTGTGCAAGGGTCCTCTTGGCCTTCACCACGGTTCTAAAGTAGTTGTGGATACAAAGGCCTATGAACACGCTCTTTCTTGATGGATCATCTTTTGTCTTTGGAACCAAATTAAAGCAGTGGGATTCTGCTTCTGGGGTCAAAGAGTTGTAAGATGGTGGTGAATTGGGTCTGATGATTAATACAACCTCTCATTTTTTCTTTTGTTATGTTTTCTCTTTTTGGGAAACTTCTATGGAAATACATAAACCCTCTTTCTCCCATTATTCTCCCAGGGAAGAAAAGAAAGAAAGTGATTGGAAATACTGGGCTGAAGCAGATGGAATGGTGGACTGGGTTGAAATGGGACTTATTGTGATTTATAAAAGAATCTCTGAATTTTCTAGTTCTAGACAACATTCTGACAAGAATTAAATTGCTCTGAAGTGTGCCATAGCCTCCATCCCTCCTTGTTTGCAGCACTGGTTTCTATAGGGACTCAGACCAAAACAAGAGCCATAGGAGGTAGTACTAGAATAACTGAAAATCAATCCAGGTCTGCAGAATGCTGAGCATTGTATGAGTGGCATGGTTTAGACCCATGATGGTGAACCTATGGCACGTGTACCCATTTTCGATGACACGTGACAGCATACCAGAGAAGTATGGGGCCGCATACCGAGAAGGATGTTTCATCCTCGGCTCCTGCACGGCCAGGTGTGGTAGCCGAGAATAAAGCATTTGCTGTAGTGTAGACACTCTGTGTCGGAGGTCTGTAGGCCAAAACAACAGAACTCCGGCACAGCGTCTAGTTCTGGGACTTCCGGTTAGGCCGTTTTTATCGAAGTGACACACCACTTGAGTTATGCTTGGTATTTTGGCGAATTTTGACACACCAAGCTCAAAAGATTGTCCATCAGTGGTTTAGATGCTACTCTAGACAAAATAGGAGTTTGTCTTGTGTCCCACATCATTTTTTAAAGGGACTAATTCTGTATTCCCCATAGATATGCTTATGGCCTAAAACGTCACACTGTTCAAGGCCTGTGTTTTAATGTGTTACATCCATTGTTTCAGCTTTTAACTGGTTACCCAGAAAGAGATGATTATATTAAATTAGTTGTGGCTCAGGAAAGCAAAACTCTTAAAACAATAGTGTTAAGGAAAAACCCACATACAACTTCTTTAACATCCAAGACCTCTTAGTTTAGTCTATTTGCTATGTTTTAGAAGTTTTTAGTGTTGTACAACTGCCTGTACTGCTGGGGTAAGTGATGTGGATGCCACTTGTCCTGCAGAAAGAAAACAAATAAGATTTACAAATATTCTCTATTTTTTTTGGTAAAATTTACAATAATGTTTAGTCCAAGGAAGCATTTCCTACTTAATGCATTTTAAATTATTTATGTTTATGTTAACCTCTTTCTTATAAATCTGTAGTCATTTTGGCAAGCCAAATTATAGGCATCCTGGGGGGTACTGCTCATTAAAAGGGGGAGGCAGGTTTGATTAGCGAGGGATGGCTTAGGTGTGAAGGGCCATTCCTTATACAGTCTTCACCCAGCATGGTGATTAAAAAGCTTGTTAGAACTATATTGAGTCATCCCTTCATTATCACTTGGTGTCATTTTTGCCTCTTCATTTGCTGATAAAGTGTCTCCTGATGCTAAAGATTGATTTCTCCTGCTGTACCCGAATTTGCAAACACAATAACAATATTGGCACATTTTATCAACAATGTAAGTCAGACAGAATGACTGTCTAAAGACTTTGCACAATGACCATAATTCACATAAAGGTTCTTGGTTATCAGCATCCCTAAATGTCTAGAATTCTTGTTGCTTCTGAATAGTATGAGTAATTTTTATTTCTTTACTTTTTTCTTTAAGTATAGGAAAAGAATGTGCCTACTTGTTGGGTAAATCTTATCTACTTTCAAAAAAATTTTTTTCTTGCTTCTTTTTCAATAGGATTGAATCTAGAAAATTTAATCACATTATATGGGAAGTATGTATTTTTTAAAAGTCATTTAGAAAATAATCACGAAGTAGTTAGTCTTAATATCCTCAGGGTGACAGAGTAGGTGCTAGCATAGCCAGGTTAATATAGGTGATATACCTTTAAATTGTTTGGTCATAAAATGTCATATAGACATGTATTTAAATACAGGTCACTAATGTATGTGTCTGAAAACAGTGAGAAAACATTTATCTACTAAAGGTATTAGGCAAATGCTTTGTAAGTATCACTCTGCGTATGCTAACAGAATCTACAAGTTGATGTTAAAATGCTCACCAAGTCAGCGATGTTATTTATATGTTTATTTACTTATTTATTTTTTAAGTGAGAGAAGGGGGGATAGTGAGACAGACTCCTGCATGCACCCTGACCGGAATCTATCCAGAAACCATTGTCTTGAACAGATGCTCTAATCACCAGAGCTATTTTTAGCACCTGAGGCTGATGCTGAACCTAATTGAGCCACTAGCTGTGAGAGGGGTCTAGAGAGAGAAGTGGGAGAGGGAGGAGAAGAGAAACAGATGGTTGCTTCTCATGTGCACCCTGATTGGTAACCAAATCCATATGCTGGGCTGATGCTCTATCCACTGAGCCATTGACCAGGGCCTAAATATTTAAAATCAAGTTCTGTCTAGTTTTATTTCTATGTTTCATTCTCCCTGTCATCTTTATAAAAGCTATTTGGACTTAAATGGTGATGTCAGCTGTAAGGTAATAAAACAAATTAGTTATATCTCTTACTAGAAAATTTAAAAGTCTTATCAGCACTTTCTTATAATAAAATTATTTCTAGAAAACTTTTCATTGCCTTACTTTTTAAAAAGAAACACTTTGGATTTATCAGCATTTGCAGTTTTTTTCATAGATTAATATTGTATTTTTATGTGTCTTGTCTGAAGTTTTAAACTATAACTAAAATCATATCGCCTCTCATGATCCATGCCCCTTTAATAGTGTCCATCTGACATAATTTTAAATGTGGAGTGGCTGCCCTGGGTATAAACAGATCAGCTTAGTTCTCAATATGTCTAAGACCAATGCAGACTTTTTGTCTTCATATATTTGAATACACTTTTCAAAAAGGTAAGTGCGTGGAAGAAGAATAAAAGACTTTCCAAGTTTTATTACAGGTTAAAATGAAGGAGAAGTAGTTGTTCTGGTACTTAAAGACCTAGACTTGTGAATAATTTCATTACCTATTCCTTGAGGCTCCGCCACTACCCCAACTATGGCTCACTGCCACACCCTCTCCAAACCTCATCCTCATAAACTTGAATCAAACAACCAAAGAACCCTAATTTTGAATCATAGCTCATCTGCCTTTTTAATAGTTATATTCAAATTAATCACAATTTTACAAATTATATAAAGCAATCAATTGCTGGCTCATTCAATAGCTTTAGTCTGTGGAATGCTCAATATTTGATTTTATTAATTGTCTGAACAGATTTTTTCTTTTTAAACAGGCTTTAGTACTATGACTACCCAGATTTTCTTTAAATAATAGAATATATAGGACAATGATGATTATAGTTTTCCTTCTTTTAAAATTAGTAATTCTCTTAGCATATTTAAAGTAAACAGAATGATTGAAAAAACATTGAGTTTATTGTTTTAAGCTGGTAAATGATAAGATGGTTGTCTTTTCATTCTTTGAAATAGACCCTGTAAGTTATTAAGATAAACTTAGAATAGAGGATTAGATGTATTTTTATTGGGACGCATTTTTACAAAAAGGTTTTTGAAGATAATTTATGTAAGAAAAAGCTTTTGTTTAGATGGATCATTTTTTGTGGGTATAAATTCAATTGGATGAAGAGTATTCTGAACAATTCTTGATTTTTATTTAGATTTTCTTATTTTATTTATTTATTTTTATTGATTTTAATTTATTGTGTTTACATAGATTCAAGTGTCCCTTTATATATAACCACTGAAACTCTACAAAACAAAATGTGATTTAATTTCCATCTAGACCCTTTTCAAGGAGACTCAATTATGGAAGTGAGCAAAAGGTCACATTGTGAGATAGCCTTCCTCTTTCCAGTGTACTCTCAGAGTATGGACATTTTAAAAAATGATCCAGTACGTGTTATAGTCAAACAGATAAATTATTTTTATTATCAATCAATGTAGTTTCCACAAACTTTCTGATGTTCATATAATGACTACATCCTCAGGAAATTAGGTACAACTACACACAGACAGGCACATACACACAGAGTCTGAATCGGAGCAGTCAACAACTGTGTAGGGGACTGACCCATCCTGAATTGAGTGGAGGGTGAGAAGGTGGTGTGCTCCTGATATCAGCCCACAGTTACACACAGTGTGGTAATATGACACGGGCAAAGGTCTCTCCTGCATAGTGTTGCACAGAGAGTCTAAAAATTTGGCAAGTAGACCCTAAAGTTCTGTCCAGAGAATCCAAAAGCGTTCTGAATTTCCGGCCCAGACAAAACTCTGATTAAATGCAATGAGTGTTTCTCATTTTAGAAGTCTGTGTATGTGCATGCCATGTTCTTTTCTTAGATAAAAACATACCCACAGCTCCTTCCATACAAAATGAAACCAAACACATTTAGAACACATGTAAGCCATTTCTCTATGGGAAAGACCATTTGTGGTTAACACAGAAAGTATTTATGGTTTCACTGTTAATTGTGGTTTCTTTGTATTAGCCAAAAAAGGTAGCATTTTTCATGGTAGGAATAGTATGAAAGTAATAACTTTTCTATGAAATGTCTAAATTTCTAGGGCACGAGTATATGACTGATTTTGTAATTTCTTCTAAACAACAAAGGAATATGTGTAACCTATAACTGTGTTTTCAATTTGAATAAAAGTTTATTTAAAATTGTCTCAATTGCTCTTTGATACATTTCCACAAGTCAAGTCTGTATAATCAACATTATATAATATTTAAGACTTTGGTGAATTTTAGTTTTTTATTTAATTGTTATCTAGGGTTATTAAAATTTCTTTCTGGACCAATGTTGTTTTTGGAAATTTTTAATTCCTTTTTTTATGGAAATCATTAATTTTACAAATGTTAATGTTAATTCAGTTAATCAAATCAGTGGGATTCCTTCCTTCTGTCTTTCTTTCTTTTGTTGTTTTCCCCTTCCTTTTTTTGAATTGAAGATTATTTCAGTGTTGAAATATTTTAATTATGTCATATTTCTAAAGTGTAGCTTTAATTTTAAACTGCAGTTTGGCAAGAATTCTATAATGTGAGGGAGTGAATTCAAAAGGTTAATTAAATATGAAAACAGCCAGACTTATTAATTTGAATGTACATTTCTGGGTTCTATACACTAATCATTTTTTAGCAAGAATTTCTGCAAGGGCTGTGTTTTAACATTTGATGCATCATATATACATTATTAGAAGGTGGAAAAAGAGACAATTGTGATTATTAGATCAATAATTAGAATCCTTAGGAAGATTAACATAGCAAGTTGTTTTTCTTAAGCATTTTATCTATCTATTATTATATACAGCAAATAATACATTCTATAATTTTATCATTGCATAATTTTATTAATTTTAGAGAAACTAATATGTAAATACTAGATTATACTTTATTAAATTTCATAAAAAAACAAGTATTTAAACCATATGATCCTAATTGCCTCTTTCTGAGTGTGGAAAACATTCTTTATGGAAATGCTTAAAGTATGAGTTATCAATTTAATCACATACATTTATGTGTATCTCATGAATGTAGGTGAACCTGAGCCTAATTTAACATTTTATGATAAGTGAAGTTTTCCAAATCTGCATTTATTCAAAGATTATGTAAAAGGCTGTTAACTTTCTAAGTCGTGCTCTGTCCATTGCTAAGTATTTTTATAATTCTGTGGTTTAATAGTTACAAATACAAAATACATTGATACATTTAAATTGCATCAATATTAGCATTCAAAATATTTCCAGTAAAAAATCAAATGTTTTTGGTTTATATTTTACCTCTCCTTCTTCTTACAAACAGAACATCAAACTGAAATATATTGTTATGTATTAAATTTATTACCTTTGATTTGCTGATATAACATAAAACCTTATGTCTCTCAAATAATATTGTAATATATTATATACAGTGTGTAATATTGAATATTAGTATAACATGATAGTATTTAATGTATACATTTAAATAGTATTTTAAAATATATTGATAATCATGAGATACATGTCTTCTTGATTTTATTTTAAAATTATTAACATTTTAAGAGATAATGTTTACAGAAGTACATACTTCTCTCTGAAGTTGTTATAAAATGGAATAAAACCTTTAACTAGAATTTCATTTTAATATGTTGCATTTCTTTGTTATTGACATCAGATGCAAATTATTTCTGATTATAATAAATCAGAATATAATGCATTTCTTTTTTCCTAATGTTTTTATATGGTATTTCAAACATTAAGATAAATAACCAAAACCAGAATCAGACTTTACTAATATGTTACACTTTCATTACTTGTATGTAATAATGATGATAGTCAAACAGAAGACTATTCCATGCAAAATTTTTTCATGTTTTGCTGTTGATATGTATGTAAAAATAGGAATTCATAGTGTCCGCATAATTTTCAGGCTTTAGTCACATTTTCTCAACTGAGGTTTCTTACCTTCCACTGATGCGCGTCAAATATTGAGTTCTGCTTTTTCCTTTTCATCTGCTTGCATTGTGCACGTCAGACTGTAGGGGGCACTCCTAAGCTACCACAAAGACAATCTTGCGATCCGTCCTTTTTTTGTGGATCTGAGTCGGATTTAATATTCATTATTTTATTAAGACATTTAATCTAAAAAGACTTCATAGTTCATCTTTAAAGCACGTGTAACTATAATTGGGTGAAAAACAATCTTCCGTAGGTATCCAGGTGGATATATGAATTCCTGAGAATGTTAATAAAAATTTATAATATTGTATTGTGCCTGGGCAAGTATGTACTTTTTAGAGCACTGTTCTAAAAAGTTATTCTTTTCTTCTTGGAGCTCACGGTGGATTTTATAATACCCAGACTTTTATTTTTATACCTCAAGTCTTGTCTCTTTTTTGCCTTGAGGACTCCCAGAGAGCAGAGTGTAGAATGATCATGATTTATGTTTGGGAAGAGGAACCACAGAGTTTTTACATAGAATTATATGCCCTACACTGAAGCTTATAAACAGCTTATCTTTAATGGGAGTGAAATATTAAATTTAAGATTGTGTGTGGCCTTTTCTCCACTCCCTTCCCTCCACTTTCTCTTCCCTTCACTTGCCCCATCCCAAATAGTCTCTACTTGTGTGGCAATTCTGAGAACCCTTTCCATACATAATGACAGGGGCCTCTCACACATCTACACCTTCTAGGTTCACATCAGCTGCTGGTGCAGCTGCTCTGTATTTTTTTAAAAATAGCTTTTAATACTTACCTCTCAGAGAAACCAGTAGCCTTAACTAATATGACATGTTGGGGACTTTCTTTCTACATTCAACTTCCTATTGGCCTCTGGGTCAGCTCCCCTGTTTTGCTGCGGAGGACAGCTCTCTGAGACTGCTCTCACGGTACCCTTATCCAGGACCAGCCCCTGGCTTGGGTGGGAGATTTCCTCACTCCTGCAGACTCTTTCTCCAAAATCACTTGCACAGTGGGGAAGACTTCTCTGGCCACCCTTTTAAAATATATAGTAACCCTCCCCTACTGGACCCTGAATGTCACATCTCTACTTTCTGCCTGTATTATTTTTGTCTATAGCACTTACCACCATCTGACTACCAGATTTCACTTATCAGTTATTGTTCCCTGATCAGGATGTGTGTTCCAGGGGCCAGGGGTCTCCAAGTGCTGGGTCTGCCATCGCACTCCCACTGCCTAGAAGGGTATTTGACATGTGCTGGGTTTTTAGTAAAATTTGCTAAATGAATGAACCTGTTTTAGTATATTATCTGTGAAAGGACCATGTCCAAATATGTGATTTAGCCAAGGATTTGAATTGTATTCTGTCTTTTCTATTTTAATACTTACTTTCTGACTAAATGGATTCCTGAAAGTGATACCACCTTTATCTTGGGTTGGTATCTTTGGTCCTTCTCTTCAAATATATTTTATGTTATCACTGCTAATAAATCTGATGCAATAATTGGTTAGAAACACAGAATTCTTTATTCCTTTGGAAGGAGCATTTCTTTTTCTTTTCTTTCTTTGGATGGGGTTTAGAATTAGTGGGGCTTTGGAAATTCATACTCCATGAGGAAAGACTTCCCCACTTTGGGTAAAATGATAAAGTGATTAAGCACTCCTGACTTAGACAAACTTTCTTGAGCAGAAATATTCTGTAAAAGTCTTTATCTTCTACCAAACCATGGGGAATAGAAATAATTAGTGACAGACCCTGTCTTTTCCTACTTCTCACATTGGGGTGTGACATTTCTCTCACACCCCAATGACCTCAGGGTGATTGTGAACACATGGGATAATATTTTAAATATTTCACCTGTAAGAGGTGATGTGTTTAATTCTGTGTATCAAATTATATGACCACCTGATACTACTTTACCTATATAAGTGTAGAAGAAACCATGCAGAGAGAAACAAGCATTTGTTTAGCTCAAGGATTACTAGGCTTTATTTCATATTATCAATTTATTTAATCCTTAACACAACCCATTTTACAGACACAGAAACTGAAATTTGGGGAGACTGTATAACTTTCCCAAGATCTAAGATTTTAGCTGGAGTACTTAGGTTTGGAGATTTGTGTGTTTCTCAAATTTGTATTTTTTTCAATGTATTATGCCACCTTCTGTATCATAAACTAGATATAATTTGCTGTAAACTCTGAAATACTTTTTGGGCAGTTTTCAAAGTAATGTGGGTATACTCAATTTTGACAGTCAACAAAATTACATAGCTCTGTGAGATCATAATAACCGTCACTTATTGCAGTAGGTCCTTTTTAAATTTCTTTAAATATTTTTATTTATTTCTTTTAGTGAGGAGCAAGTGAGAGAGAGAGAGAGAAAGAGAGAGAGAGAGAGAAGGGGGGAGGAGCTGGAAGCATCAACTGCCATATGTGCCTTGACCAGGCAAGTCTGGGCTTTTGAACTGGTGACTTCAGCATTCCAGGATGATGCTTTATCCACTGCGCCACCACAGATCAGGCTACTTGTTTGTTTGGTTTTTTTTTTTTTTTTAGAGATTATCTTTAATCTTTATGGCAACCCTAGAATATATTGATATATTGTCATCATCATTTTACAGAGAAGGAAATGGAAGCTTATAGAAGTAGTTTATCTGATATTGAAGAGGCTGATGCCTGGGCTGCTACCTAGAACAATAAATCAGATTTTCATGTCTTTTACTCCCTCACCTTATTTAGGTGCCTGCTCAAATGTCATTTAAAAAATTATTGATTGATTGATTGATTTTAGAGAAAGAGAGAGAAACATCAATTTGTTGTTCCACTTATTTATTCACTCATTGGTTGATTTTTATATGTGCCCTGACTAGAGATTGAACTCATTACCTTGGCATATAGGGATGATGCTCATGGGCAGTTTTTATAAAAAGGTTGACTACCCCTGCTAACCTACTGAGCTACCTGGCAGAACCTTCAAATATTGTTTTATCAGGGAAGCCCTAAGTTTTCTAGATAGTTCTGTCTCTAGATAGTGTCCTCTTGGTCTGCTTACTTGTCTTTTAACATTTATTGCCACCTTTAGCTAGGAAAGGTTGTCTGCCTTTCCTAGCTAAAAATATAAGCTGTATGGATTTAGAAATATTGTTTATTCTCTGCTGAATTCACTGAACTTAAAACTACAACATGGTATATGCACGATATGTATCAAATTTATGTGAAAAAGTTTAGAGATAAAAGTGTGGGCGAAATTGGATTAATCTGGGTGAATTGGATAAAGGGAATGAAGTAATCGTTGAGTAAAAGAGAGTAGAAGGGACAGGACTGGAACAAAATAGAAGTCAGAAAAGAAGCACTGCAGAAATGTGAGCATTTAAATTCTTCTGAAAACAGACCAGTGAACATAGAAAGGAAGATTGCCTTTTTCATAAGGTGATGGAGCTTCTAGTAGGAAATAGGTATTCTGTGTCAGAGAGGATTATTAAAATTCTTCACTTCTGCTCCTTAAAAACATAAGGTTTCAAAGTTAAGTGGTACTTAGAACCTGAGATAAAACTTTAAATCTAGAATAAAGAGAAAAATACAATTTGGGGGATACTTATCAGAAGAAGTTTTTAGTTGTAGAGTTAATCTGAATATAAGTAAGCTACTAAACTATTGAAGATATCTGTAATATTTCATACTCAGAAGAAAAAATGAAAAGAAAAACAACTCAAGAAATTAGAGCAGATATAGTAAGTAACTTGCTTAAGGTCACAGGCTTGTGAGTGGCAGAACCAGTATGAAAAACCCTTGCAGAGGAAAAAATTGTTAACCACTTGGGTACCTGGTCTTTCTGGACAACATTCTATTAACATTGAGCTTTATAACTTCTTGAAAGTACTATTACTTGAACCAATTTTTTATTTTCTTACCTTGCTATGGCTTGCCACTGACATTGCTCAGCTACTGTTTAGCCACTGGGTGACATACAGCATGAAGGAACTCCCTGCTCCAGATCTTTAGAATTCTCTGTCGCCGCTCTCAAGAACTCTTTGGATGATTAAGTTATCATTATTGCTTGATCATTTGACAGTGGGAAATCAATCAAAGACTTTGGCAAGGGAAGCTGTTGGAGGAAAGGGAGTTTTAATTATTATTAATAAAGTTTAAAACAAGCCAGTAGAAAGGAGTTGTATCTAACATGGAAGTGTTAAGATGCAGGTCTGCTATAATAAGGCGAGGACCCACAGGGGCTCCATGTGACATTTCTTAGAAACTGAGGAATCATGAATGTACTGAATTTATTGGGGAGGAGTGGGAGAAACATAGCGTTTGAAAATTAATGAAAGGGAAGAAAATAATTAATAAATCAAAGTTCTTAAATATTACCAAAGAATATATTTCAGAAAACAGTGGGTGGTTTGGTATTTTAGAAGACTAAATATTAAGGGGGAAATATATAATTAATCATAGCTAGTCATCCATTCATCCATCCATCCACCCATCCATCCATCCATCCATCCATCCATCCATCCATCCATCCATCCATTCATCCTTCTATCCTTCTACCCTTCTATGCATTCTTCCAATAACATTCTACACAGTTGGGAACTAAATGGTGATAGAAACAAAAACAGTAAGTTAATCAGGAATGACATTGTAGAAATCTTGTGAATCATTTACTTTAACAAAAAAATAAATTATTTAAAATAAAAATAAAAATTTCAATATTGTTATAATTAGATGCTATGTATATCTATCTTCTATCTATCTCTCTACCTCTCTATCTATCTATCTATCTATCTATCTATCTATCTATCTATCTATCATCTATCTACCTATATGTACATACATATATAGAGAGATATATAATGGATGTTATCACAAATACATTTTTTTTGTCTAGTCTTGTAGTCTAATATAAAACACATGTCCTGTTCTATTTCTCATGTTCAGTATCAAGAGCATACACTGACTCTGGAAACTGATGTACTTAGATGTGCCATTTTTAGGTGGGGAATGATGACCCAAACATTATAGATACATACTTATGACTGATGATAAAACAATCTCTGCTCCTTTTATTTTAAAGCTGTATGTATGGTATGAATTATGTTGGAAATATGTCCATATAAAGTTAGATTTCTTTGTCTATGAGCCTTCCCTAGTTGTGCAGAATCCTTTAGAAACATGTAAATGCAGCTGTAAAATTAACACACTGTGAAAGGCATGTAACAGTGATGCTAAAACCTCTGCTTGGCGCTAAGAACAATGGTATCAACAGAGCATTGTATACAGACCCAGCGTGTGGTATTAAGTAAGTTGTTGTTTCAAGTTTGATTTAGAAAGTGAAGAGATCTTTCCCTTGTAAGGACAAGCATTCACGTGTTCCGTGCTTTTCAGATTCATTCAGTAAAATACCTGGAAGCCTTTAGGTTGCTATTCTCAGCTCTGGCTCTGTCCATTTCCTTTTGCTCATGTATACCATTCTTTGCCTGCTATGTGACAGATGTGTTTTATGGCTTCTCCTTCTTCATGATACTGTAGAATTAGGCCACATTTCTTAGGCAAAACTTGAGTTTATCTCTAAAAAGTTGTTTCTTCTTTCCCTGACTCCCGTTTTGCCTAACTTAGCAGGTATTTGAGTGTCCAAGAAGATTGTGGCTCCCTACACTGTAGCAAGTATACATTGTGTTTGGAGGGCCACATCTATAGCCCAGGCTGTCTGTGTTGTTGATCTTCATTTATTTTGGTGAAGGGGAAGTATTTTTCTGTCATCAGCCACTTATGACTGCAGACTGTTTTTGGCTTTCTTGATATTAGAGAACAATTGTAGAGATGTGCTATATATGATAAATGGTATATATTTTGACTCCAACATATTAGTTCTCTCTTTTTTTTTGCCATTAAGAAAATGTCAATTCCTTTCTGCTCATTGTGAGAAAGAACAGTGACTCTAATATGAAGCTGATCTGGTTTGGGTTTGGTTGAATGTCAGTCCCATAAGAAATGAAAAGAAAAGCTCATGAAATAGATAGCAGTATCTAATATAATCATAACAGGGGGATTTCCATGAGAGAAGTAGGCAGATGAAAAAGAGTCCACAGAGTAATGAGTCAGGAAAGAGAGAGAGAAAAAAAAATAGTCCTCAATAGAAGACAATTAAATGTTTGCTATATACCATGGGTTCAACCTGGACTTTTACCACAATTCTGAAGGGGAAGTCATAAGGCAGATAGCAGTGGTTATTGAGACTGGAGGATAGGTTCAAAAAGAGGAAATCATCTTGTCTCCATTTAAGAACACTGCAGTGAATGAGATTCAAGGGTTCAGAGCTATGAACATTTTGGAGGGTTGGAAAAGTACAATATACAAATGCTCCAGAAATAAAATCATCATTCATCACAGACATGAAGAGATGCTAGTCTGACAGAGCCTGTATCTTCCAGTGATAGCCAGACTGTGGGCAGGGGACAGGTTTGCCATGGTTAAAATCGGTATTCAAATGACTTGTATGTTTTTAA
This sequence comes from Rhynchonycteris naso, assembly GCA_037038555.1. Classification (NCBI taxonomy): domain Eukaryota; kingdom Metazoa; phylum Chordata; class Mammalia; order Chiroptera; family Emballonuridae; genus Rhynchonycteris; species Rhynchonycteris naso. The sequence goes on along the minus strand of CM072997.1, from coordinate 35,730,242 downwards.
AAATACTGGTGGTTGAAAACCTTATTTTCCTTTGTTGCTGTTTTTGAAACATCAGGACATCATCTTGTCTCTTGGGACTGTGCCTAGAAGGTCTAATTTTACAGAAATATCCAGTCAAGACTTTGGAGTTAATTTAGTTTTCTAAATTAGTTATATTTTGATTTTTACTTGGATTTGTGGAAAACTAAAAAAAGTCAACATCTAAGAGAGGCAATTCCAGGTTCTTTCTACCTCCTATGAAATTGTATTTTGGTTGTTATGTTGAACACAAAAAAAATAAATATATCCCTCTGAAAATGTTCCTACAGCATGAGCAGTTCCTCTTTGAGAACTCATATTCCCTTGGATGAATGGCATAATTTTGTTCCTAGAAGCAAATAGGGATTCCCTTCTTTTCAATTACTGTAATGTTGGAATAAATTTCTGACTCCATTGTTTTCCTAAAGTATGAATACCTGGAATGGATATGCTATAGATAATTTTATATTACCAGAAGAATGAGAGGGAATGGAGATAAAGGATGACTAAACAGAATTAGAGATTCAAGCTACAAGCCAAATCATTAATGGCTGAATCCAGTGAATCAGAGTCAAGATATTACCTGGATCCGGGAAATAGTTAGAAACTGAAATTCAAAGTAGGGAAATGTGTCAGAAACAAAATGGTATTGTACATGAATTAGAAGTGCAGATAAAGTGTTTATAAAAGCAAATGAACATACATATATGTGGTTTACCAGACAGACAAACATGGAACTTTGCCTTATTTTATCATCTTCTGAACTAGTAAGGGCCAATGACTTCTGCTGTGGTGTGAGGAGACTGAGAGCTCAAGGCCATGCATCTGACAGGTAGCTACACACTCTGTTACCCTAGATGTGGGAGTGGGGATTTTGAAATGCCTTAGGAGTTTGGTTTTGGGCAGGATGCCTGTGCTGTGAATCCTTGCACTTTCTGTAAATTACATCAGCATTCCTTGGTCCATGCCCTTTGGAAACATGTATTGCAAATTAAATTTGGTTAATTCGCAAGTCTATTTTTTTACCTGTTCAATTTAATACCATTCAAACTTGCCAACGAGTGATATGCCAGATTCCTGCCAGACTACTCAAGGCAAAATGTGAATCATCAGAGGCTAAATAGCTTTTCTTGACATTGAATAAATTTCCAACTTCCTACTCAGCAATGATGCATGTATATAAGTGACCTTAATAGGAAAATAAGGTCTTTCTACATTTTATCTAACTCAAGCCATCACATAATTCTGCTTCATTGTGAATGGACTTTTGTGTATGTTAGAATAGTTGGCTTTATATTTACAGGGTGGAGTAAAAGTAGGTTTACAGTTGTAAATATGTGAAGCACAGTTTATCCTTGTATTATTATTTATTAATATGAACAACTGTACACCTATTTTTGACCCACCCTGTATAAACATATGTATAATATGATACAAACACATATAGATTTACGTATAAAATGCATATAGCTTTGTAGAATAAAATGGCATAAAATTATTAACTTGCTGTTTCATTTAATATTAATTTACCCTCTGCTTCCTAGAGAATTTTCAAGCATATTTTATGTGAACCTTTGAAAAGATTTTTGAAGTAGGAAATACTCTTCCATTTTCCAGTAGAAGAAACAGATTCTGAGAGATTTAAACACTTTCTGTAAAACTTTGATCCAAATGAATTTTGTCCACTCCAAACCCTGTGTTCATTTTCATTGTCTTCAGTTGTTGCTTTTCTTGCTGTTTTTTTGGGGGTGGGGTGGAGACAGAGAGAGGTACAGATAGGGACAGACAGACAGGATGGGAGAGAGATGAGAAGCATCAATTCTTTGTCACGGCACCTTAGTTGTTCATTGATTGCTTTCTCTTATGTGCCTTGATGGGGGCGTGGGTTACAGCAGAGCAAGTGACCCCTTGCTCAAGCTAGCAACCTTGGGCTCAAGCTGGCGAGCCTTGCTCAAACTACATGAGCCCGTGCTCAAGCTGGCAACCTCAGGGGTTCAAACCTGGGTCCTCCGTGTCCCATTCTGACACTCTATCCACTGTGCCACTGCCAGGTCAGTCAGGCTCCTTGCTGTTTCTTATTTGCACTGACACAACATGCATCAGTTTGTTTTGGGAATAAAGCTCATAGATCTTAAATGTAAGTGTGAAATTGACTTCCAGAATACGTTTATTATCACTGTTGTCCTCCATTTCTAATACTTGGGACTGAATCCAGCTGGGAAAATTTTGAAAAAGAAATTTGCATGCTAGGTTTGTCTTCCAAAGACATTTTTGATGTGTATGGATCATACATATTAGAAATGTCTGCCTAAGAATATCAAAACTTTTGATTTCTTTTTTGATAACCACATCAAAGGTAATTCTTGAGGTTTAGAAAGACAAAAATATTCTTTAAAAAAACAAAAAAAATTAGCAAAAATTAGTCCAAACACAAACACCACAAGAAAAACTGCATAACTATATACCCATAAGTATATGTTAATAAATTTAGCAACAAAAATATATAGTACTTCATGATGTGACTCATTAAAAATGAATTTAACTAGATGGTGGCAGAATTCAAATACACGCACAATGGTTACAGTGAATGTGCAAGTGTAGGCTTTCTTGTAGACCAAGTATTAGGGAAGAAAATTGCATACTTGATGTCTGGTGGTTTCTAGAATGCTGTTTTTGTTTACGGGTTGGGTAAATGCCAGTGGTTTCAAAAAATAAGAATAGAAGTCATACATTATTGTGAAGTTATTTTAAAACAACAGATGCAAGGCAGGTCATGGAATATTTTTGTGACTGTTGGGTAAGGAGTTGGAACTAAACCCTAAGAAAGAAAAAGGGTATACTTCTTATTTGGATATTCCTAGAATTAATATTATGAATTCTTCCCATGATTCATATGTTATGGAGAAATATCAAATTATTAGTATATTTGATCTGAAGGATAATTGAAGACTGAATAATTGTTTTTCCAGATGTAAATAAAGGTTGTTTATTTCAGTGAAGTTGGATTAATGTTAAAGTTTATAAATCCCATTTTTTACTTTTGAACTTTCTTTTTCACCCTAGAGCTACTCTGACCGAATTTGTAGATGGCATTTTAAGTTCATAGAAGTAATTCTTCAACTCATTCAAACTATTCCTGAGAGAGACCTTCTGAATATTTGGTAATATGTTCATGTTACATCATTATAGCCACTGAGGTAAAGTAGTTGTAGACTGTGGAAAGAGATGATACAAAAATTAGTTCAAAAAACATATTCCTTTACTTTACAGCCCATGGTATATATTTGAAAGAACTACTTTATGGGAAAATTTATAGAACTTAAATAGATAAGCTGTTCACAAGGTGAAGGCTTTGGGCCATTGGAAGGTCTCTTGTAGCATACCTGTGTATCTTATTGTCCAGACAATGGGTTACTGACCTGGCTACTTCTTGGGAAGCTATTGCATAAATGTTTAATTTATTTCTTAAACAATCCATTCACCTCCCAGGGAAGCTACTTGAACACTAAAGGTAACATGAAAATTTTCTTTCAAAATAATTTCTAACTATGTGAAAATTATTGAAACTCCTCTATTCAACTATTGTTGAAATATCTGTCTTGTTTGTAACGTTATTTCTGAATCATTATGTTGTCTTCCTCAACCCTAATCATGAATACAATACTTACATTTTTTATTTGTGATGGTTTGATTGCTCATTGTGACTCCTAACTGTTCCATATATTTCCTGACAGGGCCACCATAGGTGAATGGAAGAAATTTCCTCCCTGCTGACATCTACTTGTGTCTTCTTATCTGTGACCAAGATAGTAAAGGGCAGTGTTGTACTATCTAACTGCTTTAGGACAAACCAGGTTGTTCATGCCTGAATTCATTCTAGACCATTTCCTAAACCAGAGTTATTGTCTTAAAATATAAATATGATTAAACCCCTGCCTTTATCAAAAACCTTTAAAATACTTTAACATATCCTTCCCACAGTGTATAAAAACTTTTGGATCTGGTTTATCAGTCTGGACTTATCTCTTGTGATCTGACCATGCTGAGATACCACTGCTACAAAAGCTACCTTATTTGTACCACAGGCACCCACATTGGCTTAGCAGTCTCCACCATGGTGAACAGGAAACTCTTCTCCTTCTGGGTCCTGACATGCTGCTAATTTTATGGAGTTTTTTCATTTGATGACAGAATTCTCCCCTTCTTCGAATCACATATATCATCAAATATGCTGAGTCATGGATGAGTTCTAAGACTAGTGTTGGGGATTTCAGCCATTCCTCCCCTCTGACACTTACATTAGCTGGTGAGATCTGGTTTCTCTCCCACACTCTTGTTCATATGATACATTTTCTGTCTAAGACATTACCCTTGCTCAAAATTTCAGCTTCCTCTCAAGTAGTCAGATAAGACTATCCTTTCCTCATTGTGTATTCTTGGCATCTTTATTGAAGATAAGTTGACTGTGAATATGTGTGAATTTCTTTCTGGGTTGTTTATTCTGTCCTATTAGGTTATATGTTTGTCTCTGTGTTAGTACCATACTGTTTTAATTACTGTAACTTTGCAATATGTTTGAAATTAGGAACTATGATGTATTCAGCTGTACCAAAATACAAGCAACTAAAATAAAAATAGGCAAGTAAGACTACATAAAGTTGCAAAGCTTTTGCACAGCTAAAGAAACAATTGGTAGATAAAAAAATGACAACCTACAGAATAGGTGAAAATATTTGTAAATCATATATCTGACATAAAATCAATTTTAAAAATATATAAGGAACTTCTACAACTAAGTAGCAAAGAACTCCATGGAAAAAAAATGGGCCTGAATAGACATTTCTCCAAAGAAGACATACAAATAGTCAACAGGTATATGAAAAGATGCTCACCGTCATATTATTAGAGACAAGCATCAAAACAATGATAAATTACCATTTTGCACCTGTTAAGACAGCTATTTAAATAATACATCATGTCTTGGTGAAGATGTAGACAAACTGAAACCTTTGTACACTATTGATGGATAGGCAAAATGGCATAGCTCAATGGTTTTCAACCACCAGGCGGCAGACTGATGTTGGTCCACCAGAAATTTTGTTCCAGCTGAGTAAAAGTTAACCACCCTGATGTTATATGAAGAGGGTTGTTAAGTCTTTCCTGGACCTGCATAAAATTTCTGTCAGACTGGCAGGGGTCCGTGGACCAGCTGTTGAAAACAATTGGATATGGAAACAATTTTTTCAAAAGTAAAAAACAGAACTACTATATGGTCTAACAATCCCACTTCTTGTTATTTATCAAAAAGAACTGAAATCGAGATCTTGAAGCAGTACTAACACGTCCATATTCATTGTAGCACTATTTACAACAGGTACCTTGTGGAAAAACCTAAAACTTTCCTGAAAATGTGTTACATACATTCAGTACAATGCCATTCAGCCTAAAAAAGAAAAAAAAAGAAGAAAATCATTCAACAAGTAACAATATGTATCATCCTTCAAGACATTATGTTGAATCAAATAAGGTAGTCACAGAATGACAAATACTACATGATTCCACTTATATGAGATATCTATAATAGTCAAAATCATAAAGCATAGTAGTATGGTGATTGATAGGGGCTGGTGGAGAGGAAAATGAGGAAATATTAATCAAAGGATACAAAGTTTCAGGTATGCAAGATGAATAAGTTTTAGAGATCTCTGTCAACATTGTACCAATAGTTAACAATGCTGTACAGTACACTTAAAATTTTATTGAGAACGTAGAACCCATGTTGTGGGACCCCTTCCAATAACTAGCATAAAAATCTTCAAAATAGGTCCTATCTTGAAATTCACTTGCAGCAAGTGACTTTTAACTATTAATAATAATTTCATTTCAGTCTTTAAATTTATTGCAGTTATGTTTCAGTAAGGACTGAAATTTCATTTCAGTCCTTACTGCAATAAACTAAAAAATAAAGGAGAAAAAAAATAAATCTATTATCTCCCCTCCACAAAGGTGTAAACTCTTTGAGGGCAAGAGTTGTCTCAGATTCATTTCTGTATTCCTGAGGTTTAGCAGTCTGTGGCGTAACAAGAATTATATTTGGAGGGTAAAGAACATAGCGGCTGAGCTGCATCAATATTTTAAAGGTCAAAGGGAATGATTCCATGTGGAGAGAGGGTTCTTTGTACCTCTGGAAATGATTCTACAAGGCATTTTTTGCTAGTTCATCTTTCAGAACAAAGTGAAATAATTTATGTTGTACAAACCCATTCTTATGGTTAGAATGAATAAAGTTAATATTTTTGTTTCCTCTCTTTGTACTGGACCTCTTCAGTGACAATAGATGTCAACATTCTTGGAAACTGTTTGCCTAAGAATCTTTGAGAATTCTTTATTGCTTTTGCCCATAGTATGATGAGAAAATGGGCATGACTGGCTTTACCAAATCTTCATCAGCTGACAGATCTATGTCTGATGTATACTTGATCACAAGAGATGAACATGTATGACAGTGAATGTGGAGTAATGATAATTTTAAAAAGGTATAATGTTAATGTCAGCATCGAGCAAACTGAAAACTTAATGTGTACGTACTCCATGCCTTTCGTCTCATGAAAGAATTGGTTTGTCAATAATCTTAACATAAATGAAAGTACAATACACTAAAAATCAGTTGACAGAAACATAAATAATGCCATAATCACAAATAAATGCTAAAATAAGTTTACATTTTTTAAACATGTAGGTCAGGTTACATATGGAAAAACATAAACAAATAGACTTTATTGCTTCAGTGGCTATAATTATTTCCAGTCAATTAGCTTATAAATTCCAGATTCTTTTTTATTTCACAGCATAATAAGATGTGAATAAATACCTGTTTCTCAGAAGGAAAACACTGCACTGTGGGTATTGGCCTAAAGACATAAGAGCATCTCTGTATAATTTGTGTGCTGTTTTTTGCTAGCCATATAATTTAGCTTTGATCAATAACATATGATACAGTTGGCCTTGCTTGCTGACCACCTCCAACAAAGATGCCTAAAAGATTCACTGTAATATTTGCATAGGGGTTGGGTCAGTGACCACAAGACAATGGTCACTCCAAAGTAAATACCAGTGGTGGTCACAGTCAGTAGAGAGCAGGCAAGTCAATCTACAGAAGAAGAAAGTAGAGAAGAGGGAATATAACTCTTCTCTTCTAAAGTAGTTAATAGGGAGGATCACTCCGCTCCAGAGTAAGTGCTTTGGAAGGGAGAGGGGGCACCACTTACTGAGCCTGTCTTATTTATCACCAGAAACCACTGTCATTATTTAAAATATAAAGATATGTCAAAAGTTTTAATGTAAAAAAGAACAAGGAATTAGATAGCTCTGCACTCAAAATCTGGTTTTCCCAATTTCCCAACTTCTCCTTGGCTATGGGACTATCCTTTCTATGCCTCAGTTTTCTCATTAATCAAAATGGGATAATATCTTAATTTTAGACTTGAAAGATAAAATCAGGTTATGTAAAGGAAAGTATCTGGTATAGGAGCTGATATGTTCACCAACGTTAGTTTTCTTATCTTCATCCATTCATGCATCTTCCCATACAATATATATTTATTATTAATTTATTTCATATTTTTCCAATACAACATATATTTATTGTGGGCTCATTGGTGTCACATCTTGTTCTTGGCTCTGATATTCAAAACCACACGAATCTGTGGGAATATATTTTCCCAATTGATTTCCTAATTGTCATTGTTGTGAAGAATTTTTCAGGCAAATAAATGTGTGCAATATCCCAAACATGATCACAAAATTCTTCCTCCTAGATCTTAGCAGATGATAACTGATTCATTTCCAAGGTTCTCCTCACTCTTCTCTTTGACCTCTTCTAACTTCTCATTGAAAAAAATCTTTTTCAGTTCCCTGATTCTATGGGAGTCTCTTTTAAGCTTATTCTACCTCACTCAGTCACTCTAGTCACTTTGAAAATGTCCTAGAACTTTGTACACAGGTGTGTGCAAGTCTGGTTAGCTATGCAAATCAAATATATTTTTAGCACTATGAAAAGATTTTCATTACATTGTATATAGTGGTATAGAATAATTTCCTTTGGACTCCCAAATCCTAATAGTGGCTCTTAAAGCAGTAGGTACAGTATTTGGAAGGAAAAAAAGGCTGGTCATTCATTTATCGTTTTCCACCTCTGATCCTTATTTTCATCAGGATTGAGACTAGAATAATTCTTCAAAGTCTTTATTTGAAGTAGTTTCTGGGTCTTCGCTTCACCACTGGAGCATCCACCCGTATTCATCACCATACTGTGCCTCATTACTACCCACATTCTTGAACTGAAGATTATGGTTCAAGTTTAGCTTCTAACAGAGATTCCCAAGCAACTGTTGGTCACAGTTGGTGGTTGTGGTACAATAAATGAACTGATACCAGAAGTTATTTTTTTTTCATCAGTGATGTTTAATGATAAATTTTAATTCAAAATTATGGCATAAAGTGGTCTATGTATCAAGATGTCAGGCTCTCAAGACTCTAGCTTCACATGCCGCCTATATATAACATGAGAAATAACTTGTTATTAGCCAACTGAAGGGTTTAAAAGAAAAGTCATCATTAAAGAAAATAAAAGTTACGTATTGTGACATTTTAAGACTTACCACTTAAAAATAGTAGACATGCCTTTTCATTATCTATATTAAAGTACATGGTCAAGATAACTTATTGAATAAGAAAAAAAGTCCTCATATAAAGAACACTATTGTACTCTTTAATTGTCTAGAGAACTTATTTATAAGCCATTATTTCCTATTTTATCTCCAAAGGAATTAAAAAAGAATCCAACAACTAGCCATGAGCACTGAAAGTGCGCTATGTTTTAAACATGTGATATAATAAAAATTATTAAAAATTGTATCGACTTCAATGGGAGAAATGTACGTTTCCTAATATGTAGAGGCTCGTAAATAAAATGTAACAGAAGAAAAATTAGAGGCATGTATGTATTCTATGGAATTGACCAACAGAAGCAGTCAGAGTGGTTCAGAATAGGAAGATGAAGCAAACACAATGCCACTCTGTTCTTGGAAACACACACAGCCATCAAAAGGCAGAATTTGCCTTTTAAGCAAATGTGATGACAGGCAAAATAAGCAAGGACCTGACAGCTGATTAAAGGACCTATTGCGTAAAGCTTTTTGAAATGTTTACATACCTGAAATATTCTCTGAACAAACGCATAAGAAATGGCAAGCCAAAAATTAGGAGGTAGAAAGGGAGGAAGCTGAATGTTTATTTTTCGCAATAAAAGAGTAGTTAAAGTGTTTCCTAAATTTCCACTTTCATATTTACTTTATTCCTATCTAGGTGATTCATCTAAGAAAAACAGATTTAATCTAATATTATTGCCATGGAACATTATATTATCTGGCAATGTCATTTTGAAAACATATATAGTGAATTACATTAGGCTACATTCAGTATTATCTGTAACTCTGTTTCATAAAATTAATTTTATTTTTATTTCATGCTAGTCAGAATATATAAGAATAGCAAAGTGTGTTTCCTTTTATGCACATGAACTTTATATGCAGCAGACACATGTTTCCTTGGGTTTACAAAGATGCATAAGCAAGGCACATAGCAGACAGGGCCTTGTTTTGTCCCCTTCAGTTTCCTTATGCTTTAGTATTTGCTGGCTGATTTAAGAGTAAAAGTTGGTCTGTTGAGAGCCAATTTGGGCTTGTTAATAGTCTGGGACATGGTTTACCTGCTGACCCTTTGTCTCCTATAGAGTCAAACATACCTTGGCTTCTAGACTATTGTGATTCAAACCAGACAACTTGGATATGAACATTTGACTCAGAAAATTGCTTAGTTAACACAAAAGTATAGGTCAGATTGACTAATGCTGTTCTTCTGAGTGTTTTTAACATGTTGACTTCATCTTAAACATGTTTGAAGTAGTTTGAGCTTGGGGCAAATGCAGCCCTTCTTTCTTTGTTTCTGTGCTATTGCTTAGGCAGAGCCTCTTTGGCGCCATCTTTTATTTTTTCTGAAGGAAGGTTGAGGCCATGCATAAGGTCTCTCTTTGGCTAGGGCTACTTATATGATCTTTCATTTTATTCTCTTCTGGATACATTTTTTTTTTTTTGCTGTGAAGGGCTGAACATTATTTATATAGCTTCTATTACTCCTCATTTCCCCCCTCTTTCTCTCTCTCTCTCTTCTTCCCCCCACTTTTCCTTTCTTCCTCTCTTTCATTTCTTTTTTTATCATTTCATATTATTCTCTCTCTCCCATTGCTACTTGGTTGGAAAAATCACTCCTTTTGATTTATTTACTATTATGTATCTGTCTCCCTATCCACCAAGAGTAGATAGTACAAAAGGGAATAAGACACACCTGTTGCTTTCACAGACTTTACAATCTTGTAGGGGAGAGAGAAAATAGGCATGGCATTGTATATGTGATAAATACCACAGTTGTATTTACAGGGTAGGAACATGTATGTATATATGTATGGCTACAAGAATAAGCTCAAACAGATGCCATTTCTGGGTGGGAGAGAATGAACTGTGTCACTCCCCAGATTCATTGCCTCAGGACTTTAAACCAGACATACTTATTAGTCAATTAGCAGATAAGCACTTAATCAGAAAGGTTATAAAGAAAGGTAAGAATTCAAGATCTTCACAAGGTAGCAAAATATAAAAAAGCAAAGGACACCAGATAGTTTATGAAGAAAATTAAAATGGTACCACCAAAAGTGAATCAGAGCACCATCAGAGACCATGCAGTTCCTCCTAAGAAGACTAATTGCTGGAAGGGCTATGAGGATGATGGGTGCATGGGAAAAGGAAAGACTTAGTAGTCATAAATCTTGGAATTGTAATTGTTCAAAGTATATTGATCCAGTGTTTCAGAGGATGAGGTAGGAGATAATGGTGTATAATAGCTACTAGCATTGCATCTGGAATGATATGGCTATGTTATGTGATCTTTAGCAAACTGACCATTCTAATACTCATGTTTTTCTTTATAACACAGAGGAAATAATAATAATTAACTTTAGGGTTATTTTAAGAGCAGATGAGATAATCCTTGTAAAGTGCTTAGCATAGTTCCTTGTGCATCATATGTTCTCAGATATAGTGCCTATTATTTTATTCTGCCTTAGTATGCTGAAAGACTTCTAAATTGGTGATTTTCAAACTGTGGGTTACAATCATGAGGGTGTAATATAATAAATTTGGTGAAGAGTAACCAGCAATTTAAAGAAATAGAATAGAGAATATAAAAAACATTTTCTATTGTAAAGGTATTATTTGCAAAAACTTTTTTCAGCCACACAAACATGTGTTGTGTGTGTACAAGATCCTACTTCATAACAATTTGGAGACCACTGCACTATATGAATGCCAGATTGGTAATAGATGGATTGTAAAATATGCAATTAATTGGTTTGCCAACTCAAGATCTGAGAAGGGGACACCAGTCAATGTACTAGTGAAGCCAAAGCCATGTGCATATTGCTCCAGACTTTGGTGTCTGCATGTGTTTATGTGAGTGCAAATAACAGTTGTTCCTAACTTCATACCTATTATTAGTGAGGGTATTGGGATCTCAAAGCTTTCACTTCCTTCAATCTTAGAGAATTTTTATCTCTTTGCAGGGGTTCTCACTATACTGATTCTCTTTTATATCCTTTGGTTAAAGAATGGTAGATTTATTAAAAAATGTTTCTTTTTGCTCTTTCTATAATTGATGTACATAATAATACATCAATATAGTGATATATAATAAATATACTTCAAGACATTGATGTATATAATAATATAGAAGACATAAGTGATTAAAGCCTAAAATTTGAAATCAAGTATATAGTTGATTCATAACAGTGAAATATAAACATGTGAAGATACAAGTTACTCAGATACAAGATTATCTAAGGACTCATTTCAAAAAAGTAGTTGAGAAGGCACTCTAGTCAGATTAACATTTAGGTAAAAACAGAGCCCCTGAGCTAAGGTAAAATGTAGATAAGAGAACATATATGAATTTTGCAGAATCTATTCTTTAAAGTATGCCTAATAATATATACCATAAACTTGCCTGACTAGGCAGTGGTGCAGTGGATAGAATGTTGGATTGGGATGCAGACGACCCCAGTTCAAAACCCCGAGGTCACAGGCTTGAGCGTGAGATCATACATATGACCCCCAAGGTCACTGGCTTGAACCCAAGGTTGCTGACTTGAGCAAGGGGTTACTCACTCACTCTCCCCCTGGTCAAGGCACATATGAGAAAGCAGTCAACGAATAACTAAGGTGCAAACAACTAAGGTGCTGCAACAAGGAACTGATGCTTCTTATCTCTTTCCCTTTCTGTCTGTCTGTTCCCATCTGTCCCTCTCTCTGTGTCTCTGTCACAAAAAGAATAGATAAACTTTTTTGGAATAAATATATTAATACTATAAGAAGAAGCTTAATAATTGTCTGGAATCCTCAACATGAACGATTAAAATAACATAGAAAGAAAGGGGCAAATATAAGTTTTGTAAAAGTCTTATGTCAGGTTGGAAATGTGGGGAAGCATTTTGATTATTGGAAGAAAGACACCCTTGATGGAGCTATAAAGCTAGCTGTCATTAGCATATGGATGCTAACTGCACCGATATGTAAGGATTTATTCTCCTTACTTTCTTATTTTTCCTTCTACCTTTCTAGTAGTTCTTTGAGTATTATTTTGTTCTCTGACTATATTCCACAGCTTTCTTGATTTTACCTAATCTCATCTCATTGAAAAACATCTATACACTGAAATCTTTGCAATTTATATATTTAGCTCTCCCTTAAACTCCAGATTCTCAGCTCCCACTCCTGACCAGTCTTTGCTACCCACAGTCTCTCCTACCTCAATTATTGGCAACTCCATCATGCTGGTGGCTCAGGTCAAAAGTCCTCAAGTTAACCTGGATTGTCTCTATTACAACCCACCTCCAATCTAATAGTAAATCTTGATGAGCTATCTTCAAAATATGTACAAAATCTAAACACTTGTCATCAACCACCCACACACTCTTTTCTGGTTTCTGACTGCTCTCCTATTTTGTGCCTTTGTCCCTCCTTAGTCTATCCTCAAGATAGCAGTCAGAGTAATCCTTTTAAAACTTAAGTCAAGATGGTAACTGTGACTATGCTACCAGACACACTGTGTTCTTTTTAATCTGTTGAAATATATCTCCTATTCCAGTGATGGGCAATCTTTTGGGCTTGGCGTGTCAAAATTTGCATAAAAATGAGCATAACTTGGGTGGTGTGTCAGTTTGAGAAAAACGGCCTAACCGGAAGTCCCAGAACTAGATGCTCTGTGCCAGAGTTCTGTTGTTTTGGTCTACTGACCTCCGGCACAGAGTGTCTACACTACAGCAAATGTTTTATCCTCGTCTACTGCACCTGGCCGTGAAGGAGCTGAGGATGAAACGTCCTTCTCAGCATGCGGCCCCATACTTCTCTGGTATGCGGACACATGCCGCTGCGTATCATAGAAAATGGCTGCACATGTCAGTGTTGACACACATGTCAGTGCTGACACGCGTGTTATAGGTTTGCCATCACAGTCCTATTCCAACACCCCCTTCCAAGAAATCTTTCCTGTAGATACTTTGATAACTCAAGTATTCTCTCATCCCCTTCGGGTCTTTTCACCAGTCACCCTCTCAGTGGCTGACTTCCACCACAGTACTTAGAATTGCATCTCTAGGACTCCTTTTCTGCTTTCTAGCCTTATTTTTCTCATCAGAGTTATTACAACTTACCACATATGTTTTGCTTTGTTTTGGTATGTGACCCTCCCACTAGAATGTAAGCACTGGGAACTTTTGTTGGGTTTGTTACCCACTGCATCTCTAGTGCTTACAAGAGAGTGGTTCTTGGCGTATAGAAGGGACTCATTAAATAATTCTTGAATGGGTGTCTAAGAGTCAGTAGACAAAATAAATATAAAGAAAACAGATGGCAAGTAAAGGATTAATATCTATATAGAAATAGTTTGTATAAAGCAGGCAACTCAATAAAAACATGATGAAGAATATTATTCTAAAGTCCAGTTGGTTTAGTCAATGTCCATTCTCTTCCTTCTTTCTTACTAATAAAGCTCTAATCTCATTCAGGGAGACCTAGCTCCATTTAAATTGCTGCATCTCCCCTGCAGCTGGAGTGCATAGAGGAGAGAATGGGCTATTATAGACACCAGGGAGAATGGACATGTGGTGCATGGGGGACGATGCAATTTAATATAACCAGTCTGAGGTTTTGACAAAGTAGTAGGCAAAAGGATTGACCAAGTGAGCAACCAAAAAAAGAAATATTTGGAATCTTAAATGAGAGAATCTTGGGTACAATTGTTGGTTCTTAAGAGACGAACATAGAATGACTTATAGGATGGAAGTAGTGTGACTGAAGAGGGCAGGTCAAAGAGCCTGCCTGTGATAAAAATAGTTCTTGTACATGGATGATAGAGAAGGAATGAGACCAGGTGGGACATTCTGATGATCCTAGGAATATAAATTGAATCTAGAATTTTTTTTTTCCAGATATCTCAAATACCCCTCTTAGAATTCCAAATAACACGACATCTTCACTTTTAAGTCATCTTAAAACCCAGAATCAGTTATCTCTGTTAATGGGTTTTCTCTCTGGTATTAAATTTTTCAGACTGTGTGAACTTTATGATTGTTCTTTACCATCTCATAGACTCCAGTGAGCAGCTCTCAGTAGGACTGTCCTGACTATGGGAGTCCGAGTCCTTTTTGCCTTGTCTTTATCTAGGAGTCTCTTCTTTCTTGCCTCTTTTTATATAAGAACAAATTTTCAAGCAATATATCAATGTGTAATTTTGAGACTTTTATAGGTATTGCTGTGGTTATTTAGGAAATGGGTTTTATGCAATCCAGAATGAAAGGCAGAGACTGCCTCCATGCACCTTTGCTCCTCAGACTGCTGCTTGGCATTTCTAACACCTGATTCAATATCTTTTTTTAAATACAGATTTATATCCAAACCAGGGTGCTTTTGCTAGAGAAAGGGAACACTATTAATTAAGAAGGTGGGATAACAGCTGTAAACCCAGACTATCCTGGGAAACCTGGAATATATAGTCACCCTGGTGATATTGTACCATTTCTATCTGATTTATTGAAATATCTATTGTATTAGTTTTCTCCTATTGCTATAACAATTATCCACACAATATGTGGCTTTAAATTTTGAACAAAAATTTATTCTCTTCCAGTTCAAGGAGTCAGAAACTGAAATGCATCTTATGGGGCTAATGTCTGAAGGCTGGTTCTTGCTGGAGGCTCTGGGGAGAATCTGTGTCCTCAGTTTTCTCATCTAGACACTGCTTTCATTTCCCAGCTAGTGACCCTGCATCATAGTGTCTTCTTCCTTGCTTCTATTGTCACTTGCCTTGATGTGAATCCCATCCTAGAGGTTTACCAAATAATATATTTATTTTCCTTAATCCCTCTTAGGTAAAGAGAAGCACATTTTTCAGCTGGTAATTTTCCTGGCTTTCCATTGCCCTCAGAATAAAGTCCAAAGTCTTCATATCGATCTACAAGGTTCTATGTGATCTGACCTCACATGTTCTCTGGTCTTGCCTTGCACCACTCCCTCACTTTTATATCCAATATTAGACTCCCTTTCTTTCTTTGGATAATTTCAAGATATTTTTTTTTATCTTATATGTTTTCCTTAAGTCCCCTGCTCCTGTCTGTAAACTTACATGCGTAAGTGCATGTGTGTAAATACACACACACACACACACACACACACCCCTCCTACCACCTGGATGTTTCTTCTTCAATCTTGAGGTCTCACTTAGAAGGTAGTCACTCACTCACGCATACCTTTCCTGACCATCCAATTAATTTGGTACACTTGTTATATACTGTCATTGCACCTTAACATCTCTTTGCACAGTTGAAACTATTTAATTTGCCATTCTTATTTGCCCATCTTCCTTTACTTTCCTACTGGTCTGAATGTTTATTTCAGGAACTTATCTGTTTCAATCACTCTAAACCCTAACACAATGCTTGACATATGGAAGAATTTTCTCACTATTTACTAGCTGATGTAATATAAATAGTACCCTTATTTTGGTGATATTCATCTGAATATCCACTTACTTACTTGACATAGAGAGAAATAATAAATATTTTAAAGATATTTCTTCCCCCCAAAATTGTGTGTCTTTTAAGACTCTGGGAAACTTTTTCCATGCATATTAACAAGGCCTTGATTTCTCTGAGACTACTTTTCTCATAATATCTCTTATTCTAAGGATGAAGCAGTAATGGTACAAGTTTAAGGCAGGAGTACATAATGGAAATTTAACCATTGCCCGAGCTTATTTCAGAATATAAAAGAATGATAAAATTTGCATCTTTGTTCTATATGCTTTGATGACTTTCATCCACATATGCTTATAAGGACTTAGATTTTAGTTCATGAAGGGACCTAGCTGTTCTCTTAGCACCTTATGGGAAGGGTTTATTTGGTATGTAACCAGGTGCGTCCTATACCTCTGTTACATCTCCAAGGGAGGCCAGATATTTTTCTTCCGAGTAATTGTCTATCTTGTTCTGCTACTACTGGATTTTCTTTTGTCTGTTCATGCTGTAACGAAAAGTGTTTCCTCTTTTATTACACAAATTGTATTCTCTCTGTGTCAAATATGTGTGCTTTTGCTATAATTGCCAAAACCCAGAGTCTGCTAGCTTCGCATCTCTCTTTCTAAGCTGATAATTCTTTAGATGTAGAAAACTATTCATTTTCAGCTTATCAGAGACTCTAACAAGGGTCTATTCTGCTTTCTGAACCTTTCTGGGTTGTAACAATGTACGCCATATGGCCTCAACAAACACTTCTTTGCAATGCCTAATTTTTTTGCTGCCAGCTTTTCCTCTTGAATGTATGTACTCGATGTGATTTTGCATATTCTTCTTTTATATAATGATCCAGATTCTTAGCTCTTCTTTATATTCTTTCACCATTGCTTCAAGGTCTTTAGCCTAAGCAAAAAATGACAGTGTCATCTACATGTTTGAGGTGACTCTGGTCCTTGAGTCCTTTTCTTTATCTGTAGAAACCTTGAAACTTTTCTCAAGGCAGGAGGTGAAGAGTCTTAGTGGGATACCACCTATTAATTCTACACTACAAGCTGACCTTTACCACCCAATTTTCGAGTTAAATGTGACTTTATCATTTGTGAAGATATGTTTGGGGCACTTACCATGTGGGTCTCCTATTGCTTTTCTGGCAGGGCTTCCAACAAAGCATCAGTTTCCATTAAGTCAAAATTCTTTTCAAGTCCCATAAAAGCCATACAAAATGACTTGTTTATTATCTATTGTTCAGCCTACTCTGTGATTTGAAAGCATATAAAAATAATGCCCACTTTAACTACCCATACACGCTGGGTTGCATCAGTTGTTACAAGTGGTTTATTGTCTATATAAAAAAGTGTATTTCTCATTGAACTTCTGAGCCACAGATAATATTAATCAAATGATTGATTAAGAAGCAGAAATTTTAAATGAATGAAAGTTGACTAAGAAAATGGTCATACTCTCAAATTGATTCAGCCAATATAGTCACCCAATTTAAAGTGCAAGCATGACAAAACCGAAAATAATAAAGAGTAGCTATGAGAACATCAGGAACACTATACATACCCACAAAATATACACTAGGCAGACTCTGAATATACAGTCTAATACATTTAAGTTCAGAGTTTCTCTGTGGGCCAGAGAATATATTCAAAGATGCCTTTAACGTATCTTTTGTTCCTTCCCTCTTGCTTTCCTTTCTTCCCTATGACCCTCTTTTTCTTCTTTCCTTCTTTCCTTAGTGTCTTCCTTTTGTCAAAGTAAGGGTTGCTAATCGAATAGGATTCTATGACAAAAACTTGTGTATGGGTGTTTCAAAATGAAATACAGAGAGAGGCTGAAGTACTACAGAAAGATGCGTTATTTGTTATTTATGGCTAAGAAACAGATTACTTTGAAACAGTGGCTTAAAGCAACAAATATTTATCACCTCACAGTTTCTGTGACTTAAGGATCGGAGTGCAGTTTAGCTGAGAGCTTTTGACTCAATTTTCCCATGAGGTTGTATTCAAATGGTCTGCTGGATAGGGGTCTCATCTGAGTTTAGCCAGCCAGGGGTCAGAGGACAAAGTTCACTTACAGGGTTACTCACCTGCTGTCGGCAGGTTTCAGTCTGCCATGTGCGCCTCTTCTCAAGGCTGTCTCCTCTGGCGTCAGCTGGTTTTCCCCATTGTGAGTGCTGCAGGGCAGAGTGTGAGAGAAAACACAAAATGGGAGCTACAGACTTTTATAACCTAGTATCCGAAGTGACACCCTTTCATTTTTGCCATATTCTGTTCATAAATGTGAGTCATTCAGTCTTGACCACATTTAAGGACGTGGTTGCACAACGACCTGAATATCAGGAGGTGGGGGTTACTTATGGTCATTTTAGAGGCTGCCAATCACAAGGTCTAAAGATTTCTTTTGCCTCCCCCCTCCTCCTTCCACTTACAATGGAATAAAATTTAATTCATATAGTGTCTGCAGTTAAATGCAGAAGCCTTCATTTGTTCCCATTTTGGTGTATTCCAAATAGAGAGATTTTCACAAGGGAATGCCTCTTTCTTCCTAATCCCTACTCTGCTTCATCTCTTTCTATTGAAATACTACCTATCCATCAAGTTGGCGGGCTGTCTAATGTATTTATGTGATTTATTTGCCAGTGAATCCTTGGTATGTAGGATAGTGTTTTGTGTCTTGATAGCAAACATTTGCAAAATAAATAAAATATGCGAAAGCCTTTCGGAGTCATCATCAACGACTTCTTCCTTCCTGAGCTTTCTTTCCCTTCAATCTCCTTGCATTTTGAAAGGATGTATGATTAAACACAGTCTCTGGAAATAGAATTCTTATATTCATATTCTAATTTTGTCCCTTACTGTCTGTGGGAAAGTTACTGAACCTTTCTCTGTCTCAGTTTCTTCATCTGGAAGTGCTGCTCTGAGAGTAAAATTGAGATAACTTGTATAAAGCTTAGAAGAGTATTTTCACATAGATGATATATTCTTTACTTAATTATTTGTCAGTATTTAAGTATTTCTCACTACTTGATTATTCTCATTAAACTTCTGTGAAGTCTTGCATTATTGTTTCATACATATTTATTTTTATGCCAACAAGTAGAGTGTGTTAGAACAACTACAGTGGGATCACTCATCTGTCTCCTTCTACACTGTATATTTCTTAAAACTGTGTCCTTGCCTGATTTGTTTTTGCATTTCCAGGGTAGAACTGCTATGCAATTATTTTTTAACATGTATTTGTTGGACTGCAGACTAAGTATGAGCAAGAGTGGTCACTTCTCTCTCTTTCTCTCTCTCTGTGTATGTATGTGTATGAAACCTGTAAGACTCTAATATTACCATGCCTTTTATAGAGATGCTCAATTTTTTTTTTCCTACAGGGACAGAGAAGGAGTCAGAGAGAGGGGTAGATAGGGATAGACAGACAGGAATGGAGAGAGGTGAGAAGCATCAATCATTAGTTTTTAGTTGCCGTTGTGACACCATAGTTGTTCATTGATTGCTTTCTCACATGTGCCTTGTCCACGGGCCTTCAGCAGACCTAGTAACCCCTTGTTGGAGCCAGTGACATTGGGTCCAAGCTGGTGAGCTTTTGCTCAAACCAGATGGGTCCGTGCTCAAGCTGGCGACCTCGGGGTCTTGAACCTGTGTCTTCCGCATCCCAGTCTGACGCTCTATCCACTGCACCACTGCCTGGTCAGGCTCAAAAATTCCTTTTATTCATATGAATTAAGTAGGTATCTTGCCCCTTTACTTCTGCCTAAGCCTTACTTTCCTTATCTCTTGTGGTCATAATGGTTAAGAGAATGAACACAGACTTTCTGCCTTATAAGGCCCGTGAGACTAACGAGGGGTGTGCCTAAATAGGAGAAACTGCCTTGTCATGTATAACTAGGTTTTAATTCCTTATTTGCCTTGGGGCGTGACCTGATTCATTGTAATCTATGGGACACATCATTGTGATTGTTTTTAAACTTATTTTACTAACCAAAAAATATAATTATAGTCTTTTTCTAGGATAAATAATAGTATTTGAATATTGGTAAACATGGTGGTTAAACTATAGAAGTTTCTCCAAACAGATAGAAACAAGGGTGAGAATGCACAGTATATTTCAATTTTTCACAACAGATTTTTCTGAATCCATTTTTTTATGCAAAAGTTATGCCAAACCAACACTTAAAGAATGAGAGCCTGGGGGGACTGGTACGTGATGTTAAGCTTGATATTGCATATAATAAGAAAAAAATTTAGGGAATTTAAAGATACAACTAGAAGAAAAACAGAAATCATCCAATTATTTATTTTGAATGTTTCAAAGAGAAAAGAGACCATGGTGGCTCAATGAATACTAAATTATTCTTTTATAAGTAAGTGTGCAAGCTAAAAAACTTGGTGGGCCTGACCAGGCGGTGGTGCAGTGGATAGAGTGTCGGACTGGGATGCGGAAGGACCCAGGTTCGAGACCCGGAGTTCGCCAGCTTGAGCGCAGGCCCATCTGGCTTGAGCAAAAGCTCACAGGCTTGGACCCAAGGTCTCTGGTTCCAGCAAGGGGTTGCTCGGTCTGCTGAAGGCCCGTGGTCAAGGCACATGTGAGAAAGCAATCAATGAACAACTATGGTGTCGCAAAGGCAACGAAAAACTAATGATTGATGCTTCTCATCTCTCTGTTCCTGTCTGTCTGTCCCTCTCTCTGACCCTCTCTCTGTCCCTGTAAAAAAAAAAAAAAACAAAAAAACAAACAAACCTGGTGGGTGCTGCATTTAGAAATTGCTTAGAGGCCACATTAAAATATTTAATGGTTTGGCTAGTATTGTTTCGGAAGGAAGTTCTAATGAAAATTCAAATGAGATATAAGTAGGTGTTCAAGAAAACATGATACCAAATTTTAAAATAACTGATTTTACTAAAATATAAAATAAACTACTCATTTGGTTGGTTTCTACTGACTGTCTTTTAAGAAGTTAGGATTATAGCATAAAGCAAGCTAAAAGTGAATAAAGGATCATGATTCACTTTATATAAGTTATTTCTAAGATTATAGACTTTTATATAAAGTTGTCTTAGGAGCATATTTTGCTATTTATCGTTGTGAACATATTCAGATTTACAATTAAAATTTTAAAAAATGCTGGCAATATGAAACAATGGAAAATAATGGTACAATGATACCACTTTTTAACAACAGAAAAATCACATCCTTAACTGTGCTAATTTATAAAAGTGTACTGCAAAATTTTCCCACCAGTGTCATTCCAAGACTGTTTTAGGTCATCATTCAAGAGTACTCCCATAATCTTCAGGCTATTGACATGACTTTGAATTCCAATGCTGAAAAGGAAGGATGCTTAAAGCGTTACGGAGAAGAAACATGGGTATAGGAGATTAATGATAAATAAAATTTACAATGAAATAATTATCAATATAGAAAATTAAGAGACAATAAAGGAGAAAAATGTTTAAATGAAGAATCTGTAGTCTGGTTCTAAGTTATAATATCAAATGAGGAAAGTTTCTTTACAACATTTTACTCATCAGTTGGAAAAAGGCCGCTCCTTCATTCTGCCTTTCCAGGTAGTATCGTGGAACCACACTAAGCTGCTCCATTCAGAATGGACTCACTTTATGTTCTATTCTGCCAGGGACAATTACACTGTTAGGTGATAAATTATGAAAATGGACCAATTTGTGCCCCAATAGTAGCCCTTCAGAGAAATTAAAATATTTGTCCTTTAAAGGAATATTTTAGAAATGATGTTTATGCTGGAAATATCCAATCTGACAGTCCCGATCGAGGAAGGCTTTTCCCACCTTTATGGCAATTGAGGCTGTGCTCCCAGAGACTTCCTAGTCCCATAGCAATGTTAACTTAAGGAGTTCTAGAAAAATGAAATATTTTTGCATTTTAAAAAGATAATTCTAAGGAGGTTTCTATTGTTTTAATAAAATAGAACATTAGACAAATGAATAAAACATTGTTTCTTTTTTTTGGTAGTAATTGATTCTATGCATACATATAGTAGGATCACAACTAAATACTCCAGTGTTATTTATTGGACAATTCAAAGTAGAATAATACATTAAATATCATTAAAATTGTTTTAATAAATATAATATGGACTCTTCATTAGCTTCATTCTATATTGTTTTTAGCTTTAATTTAATTTTGAATATAATAAACCAATATTTGAGTTGTAGGCACAATAAAATGGTCCTATTTTTAAAAAATGTTTATTTAATGATTCTAGATGGAAAAGAAGGGAGAGAGAGACAGGAACATTGATTCATTGCTGTATATGTCCTGCCAGGGATTGAACTGGCAACCTCTGCACTTCAGGATGATTCTCTAACCAACCAAGCTACCTGGCCCAGGCAAAAATAACCCAGTCCTATTTCTGAAGAGAAAATTTCACCCATGTTCCCAGGCCTATACTAAAAATGTTATGAAACCAAAGATACCATGAGTTGCAAATTGATAGCCTAAAATTAATAAGGTTTTTCCTGCCAGCTGATGTTAAATTCTAAACACTGTAATTTTTCTTTGCTTATACTGTACTTGGCTTTTGGTTAAGCTCTGGAACCAAGATGATGTTGAAACATTATTTTTTTTTTTTCTGAGCCTTTGTTTTAGTTAACATTGTAGAAATGGCAAATTTTCCTTTAATGTGCTTCGGGTTTGTGAAATTTCATGCATCAGATATTTTAAGTATCAGATATAGATCAAATGATTAGAGAAGAAATGATTTGCACTCATCTAAGACTTCACCCAGCGATTCCAGAGGGGTTGGTGATGTGCTACTTTCTCTACACTTGGAGACAGGTATGGTGACCACTTGAAGCTGCTCCTTTGAAAGCCTGTGGCTATACAGAATTGCTACTCTTCATCTTCTCTGGCTCTCAGATGCCTTCGCAAAAAGGGAATAACTTTACTTCTGAGGATGTTTTGACCTGAATTTTGACTTGGCCTCCAACATATGAGAATTTCCAAATTATTGGTTGAAATTGGGCATTACAAGGTCTTCAGTGATGACAGTGATTGAGATACTGGGAAAGACCATGAATTTTGGAGCCTTAAGTTTGAGTCACTAGCTGTAAATTGGTTAACTACTCCAAGTCTCTGTTTTCATCTGAAAAAATGGGAATTTGAAATAATAATATGTATATCAGAGGGCTGCAGAGTGGAGTATATTAGGTGATAGATGAAAAATATCTAGGCTAAGGCTTAGTTTATTGTCAGCCTTCAGTGCTTATTTATTATCCTTTTCCTTTGTTGTGACCTGAGAGTCAGTTTAACTTACTGTGGGCCCGTAGTTCGGTTTCCTGTTACCATAAACCTTTATGTCCTTCTCCCCAGAGAACAATATAAATAGCATTCTAAATGCTTAGTAAATTGGGATAAACTAATACTGACACTAAGGCAAAATCTAAGACAGTTCTATCTATCATCTATCTATCTATCCATCTATAATCTATCTATCTATCTATCTATCTATCTATCTATCTATCTATCTATCATATATCTCTTCTATCTATCTATCCATCTATTTATCATCATCATCTATATCTATCTATCTATCATAATCATCATCATCATCTTTATTATAAGATACTGACTCAGAAGGTACTGGCTTATGTATTATGGAGGCTGAAAAGTCTCATGATCTGCCATCTACAAGCTGAACACTCAGAAAATCTGGTAGTGAAGTTCAAAGGGCTGAAATCTAGAAAACCAACTGGTGGTATAGCTTCCAGTCAGTCTAAGGGCTTCTGAGAACCAGGAGCTCCAAGGACAGAAGAAAATTGATGTTCTAGCTCAAACAGTCAGAGAGAGAGAGAGAGAGAGAGAGAGAGAGAGAGAGAGAGAGAAATCCAAACTTGATGCCTACCCACATTGGAGAGGACCATCTACTTTGCTTATTTCACCAATTCAAATTATATTTTCTTCTGAAAGCACCCTCACATACACACCCAGAATTAATGTTTAATCAGCTATCACATAAAATTAACCATCACAACCTCCAAAGGGCAAAGGTGGTATCAACTTATATTATCATCAGCAGAGTATGAGAGTATCTGGTTTCCTAAATGCTCACTGACACAGGATATTTCTATTTATTTATTTATTTTAGAGAAGAGAGACAGAGAGAGAGATAGAAAGAGAGAGAAAGAGGGGAGGAGCAGGAAGCATCAACTGTCATATGTGCCTTGACCAGGCAAACCCAGGGTTTTGAACCAGTTACCTCAGCGTTCCAGGTCTACAACTGATGCACTGCGTCACCACAGGTCATGTTGACACAGGATATTTTTAATTAAAAAAAAAATGTATATATATGGTGGTGAGAGTGAGGGGAGGTGCAATAGTTTTTTAGCAGAAAAAATGTTATATGGTTACTATGACTAATATATTTACAATATCTACTATATACTAATTGTGTGTTCACTATTACTTTGGAAAACATGTTAATTTTATTGTTATATTTAGATATTTTAAATTATATTTTATTCCCAAATTATCTGGGAGAGAATAGATATTGAGTTTTACTAAACATTTGTTTATCATCTATTTAGATATTTTTCTCTCCTTTGACTTGACTTTTTTTTAAAAAAATTAATTTTTGTGATTAGTTTATGTATAATATTCAAATTGAAGTGCATTGCCATAATCTAGTTCCTCAAGGGTCCTGTATGATAAGGTCTTAGGAAGTTTTTACTAATCAAATTTCAGCTTCATTCTCTGAATATTCAAATACATTTGTCAGCTGCTGTAAGGGGAGTGACTGTGAAAAGATAATAATAAATCTGGAAATAAAATTCTGACCTTTTGAAATGTAAAATTGTGATACAAAGGGCAGTGGTCCAGTGGTTCTAAATCTAGACCATGTCAGAATCACCAAGGACATGTGAAAAAGTACCCAAGCCTTGGCCTCATCCCAGATCAACTAAGAATGTAGAATAGGGCTGAGATGCTATGTTTTCAAAACTTATTGCGTAATTTAATGGACATGCAGGATTGAAAAAATGTACTAAGGTAATAGACATAGGTTCAATTCTAAACTCTGCCCCTATTCAGCTGTGGTTTCTTAGTCAAATTATCTGAAATACCAGGGCTTTCAGAGAGCTAAGGTGAGGGAAAACAAACCTCTGAAATCTAAGCTCTCTACCTATTCTATAATTAGTCAAGTCTTCCACAGTCCATGACAATTCAACAGCCTAATGGTTTCAGGAAGAAATGTTAACATCGCAGGTACATTTCAATGTATTTGAGAGAGCATATTTGTGTGGTTTATATACAGAGTATATCATTTGAAATTAAAATAGAGGAAGTTTTAAGTGATTTCACTTCAGGGTCCTTGCTAAAGGCCGGGTAACGCTGCCAGTTCTTCTGTGAGAATTACAGATTAGCAAAGTGAGAATTGTAGCAGTTTGGCTGTAAAGATATTAAAAAGTCTAGTAAGTTTAAGTTATTTTCACTCCAGGAAAACTATAATCATTTGAAAGATCAAAGAACAAGAGTGAAATTTAAAATAAGATTGAATATGCATAAATCACAGTGTTGCTGGTAAGAAGTTGATGATTGTTTACCCGCATTTCATTATACAAACAGGCTAATAACTTTATATTAAAAAACAATTTTGTTTTTAATTCTTTTTGTTGTTGAATTTATTAGGGTGACACAATTAACATAATTATATAAGTTTCAGGTGTCCAGTTTTACAATACATCTCTGTACAATGTATTGTGTGGTCAGTTACTAAAAATGCTTTACACCTATAATATTTAAAACACTTTGGTTGACAGACATTTTTGGTGGTATTGTAAGGAAGTTATCTCAATTTATACCAAGAATAATTTTTCCTTTATTGCAACATCAATGTTTTGTTGGACAGAAGTGTTAAAATGTCACTGAGCACCATGTCTAGTTCTCAAGATTTGAGTGAATACAAAATTCTTGATTAATTCTTTGTATGAAAGTTCTAGAACTGAGGGTTTGCTAAATACACAATAATATTTCAAAGTAGAGCTGAAAAATAAGTACTAACAGTTTAAAGTGTCCATCGGTCTGAATTTATAAGTCTTGATATGAGTTGATGTAAGTCTCCATAGCCTTATTTTTTTTTGTAGATGAGCATCATTATTAAGTTTTTATGCAATGACTGTTTCTATATTGAATGCAAACAATGCCAGAGGTGACAATACAAGAAATGGCAGGCACAGATTTCTTGATTCAACTCTTAAAGGGGAGCTTGTGCGAAAAGTAGCATAAACGATGAAAGTACCCAGGTTTCTCATAAAATTTAAATTGTATAATTTATAAACTGAAATTACTGCTTTTAGCTCCCCTGTTTTACCGGTATATTTTCTAAACTAGGGCAAGTAAGCTAAAATTCATAATTTATAAACAGCCTGTGGAAAAATTAGTGAATTATTTACAACACTTTTGAAAAATGTGTTTGTATCTTACACAAAAATTAGCTACTCTGTTAATCACAGCAGTGCCACAAGTATGCGGGAAATTAGGACTTGCAAAAGTGAGTTTGGAAAAAAAAGTCCTGTAACTCAATCTGAGATTGGAAAACCAAACCGATCCTGAATGGTCTTTTTAAACAAGTGCCAATTATTGAATAATTCTCTGACCTAAACAGAAAGTTATTGTATATGGAAAGATTTTTTTTTCCCTTAGAGTGCTTTATTCCAGATGCCCTTTTAAATTGTTTTTAATTCTCTGTGGGCAGTAGATAACTAAACCTACAGAATGTAGTAATGGCAAGGAGGAAGCAATCACGCTGGCCACTTCTAGTTAAGAGTCATGGAAAAGGCATCTGTTATATACGAATTGCAGACTATAAGGACTTTGACAGTTCATAGACCAGACCTAATTTATTAAACTAAGTTTCTAATATAAACAGTAATTTGTTTCAGGCACTGACACTGCAGGTCTGGATTATGTGAACCAAATATAAAGAACTGTATTTCCCTTTCGGAAAGCGCGTGCCTTGCGAGCACTGAAAGAAAATAATCTAATATGTCGTAATAGTAAATATGATGAACATGGCCCACCTTCCTGAGCGTGGGCTGATTCACACTCTCTCCTTTTTAAATTTTCCAGAAGTTATGTTAAAAGTACTGAGACATGGTTTATAAACTTCAAAGCACACCTGTGTGTTATATTCCAACCGGATGAGAAAATGGTGAGATTACGGCAAGAGGTTCAATCTTTCATGCATTTCAATCTGTGATATAATTTATGTTACATTGATAAAAACAGTCTCACTACAAAATCCACTGTTTTGTTAGAAAAATATAAAAATTCTGGTTACCCCGTGGTCTTATTTTGCAAACAATGTTTGGTGAAACAAGGGTCCTCAAATTTACATATTAAAATAGTCAAGATATTTTGAAAATGACAATGAACTAAACAGAGCTTTATTTTAAGACTTATGAAGGTATGTTTCAATTAGGTCAAATAACACGTGGCTAGGTGTTTTTGAGTGGCATACTTTTTGTGAAAGCATTAACATATTCTCACATACACCCAGTACCCGTTATTAAATTGTATGCTTCCAACTCCTATGTAAGGCAAGAAAGAATCTAAAATTGCTTCTATTTTTCTTGTTCTAAAGGGCAGCATATTAGCTAGGATGATTTTGGATACAAGTAACAAACTCATCTTAAAATGTGGCTAAGACATAAAGGGCATTTTATTATCTTATAAAATAGGATGTAAAGTGAATGGCATGTCCAGCCCACGACTGGTAAGTCAGTAGTTTTCTCCTAGTGTCTCAATGTTGTTCAAACACACAATGGGATGACTTTACATTATGTGTCTTTGTGTAAGGGAGAAGAAATCTTTCTCAGAATCTTAGAGCATATATTTCCTTTGACTTGCTGATCAGCAGTTGTATCATGTAGCCATGCCAATGTTAACCATGGCCAGGAGAATGGAACTACTCTGATGGCCTTAAACTACTCAATAATCTACTCTCTACCACTAAGGACAAGGCTATGTGATAGCCAAACAAAATCAAGGTAGATTTAACAAGAAAGAAGGGGAAAATTGCCCTTAAATTTGCAACCAGCAGTATCTACCAAGATAAGAATTAAAAAGTACAATTAACTTATCAGTAACATCTGAACAATAGATTGTAGTATAAAAGGAAAATCTATACAATATTACTATATTACCCACAGGCATCTGGGAATAAACCTCTTAGTATTTTTCCATGAAACATTTTATATAGTGTAAATAAAAATCTTTGTAGCATAATATATTTATAAGAAAGTAAAATTCCAGGAGAGGTATTTAGATCATTCTGGTTGAATTGACTATGCTTAGTTTTCCCAAAACATTTTCGCTTATGTAACCCTGAATTGACACATTATTTACTGAATACAGCCAGTCAATAAATTTTTTTTCATGTTTCAGAGAAGCACTTTGAATTTTTCTCCTACCTGACACTCACTTGTCAGAGGTAATGCTGGCTTGGTGTGGGGAAAATGACAGAAAGATAAGAGGAAGAGGAGGAGGGAGAGGGGAGAAAATAGAGAGTACAAAGATAAACATAGAAAACTAATTTTGAGGTACAGTGAGTCATGCACGATTCCTTTATATTACTATATTGGGTGGTAGATATTTTTGTTCTTATTTATAACAAATTGATTTAAATCATTTTCTTTCATTATAGACCTTAAAATATAGCTTGAACTCAGTATATTCAATAGCCTTCTTAATGCACGGGCTCACCTTATTGATAATGTCAATGATCTATTGGAAGGGATTATTTGCTGCCACCCTTAGGGTCCTGTAATAATAGCTTAAGAGAACTGTCTTCTTCAGTCAATAAATGTTGAAGTCCTACTAGAAGTATAAGCAGTTGTACTAATTCTAGATGTTTCTGTCTATAGCATAGAAATTTTGTGTTCCTAATCTTTGAAAGTATTTTAAAGGCGGAAGAGAGATATAAAAATTATAAAATGCTACTCTAATTAGAAATACACTAATTCAGGGTGCATCTTTATACAGCAATCTATGTGAGAATAACTGCAATGATTTTTCCCAGCTCTACCTAAAATAGCATGTAATCCTTCCTTTAGGTGTGGAGTAGTGGCTTACCTGGCTTTGATCCGATTCTGCCTGAAAATGTGCTGTGTCCAAGGGTACAGTGCGCAAAGCAAAGAA
This sequence comes from Rhynchonycteris naso, assembly GCA_037038555.1. NCBI lineage: Eukaryota > Metazoa > Chordata > Mammalia > Chiroptera > Emballonuridae > Rhynchonycteris > Rhynchonycteris naso. Next base: position 35,700,865 of record CM072997.1, on the reverse strand, counting down.
ACTGAAAAACATGCAAACACACAACAACAAGAGCAAACGTAGTTTTACTTTGCAGCTGCACAGGTTTTTGGATGGAGATGTGCCTGTGCACAAGTGCAAGCAATTACTTGGAAAAGGCACATTAGTTATACACAGGTTCTTAGTTCATAAGACGAAAAGTTTCATGGTAGGAGTTATTACTGCATTTTTGTTTATAATATTTTTTTTCTTTAAAGTATAACTTTTTAATATTGTCCTCGGATAAAAAACTTTGGCATAGTAACATCACTATATAGGCGAGTTAATCTGGGATTTAAGTCAGCCAGGAGTTCACATTAAAATGTGGTCATGTAAAATGGCAATTAGCTCATTTGCCTCTCTATGTCCTTCACTCCACCCCAATATTCTTTGGAAAAAAATTATGAGAAAATCATTTAGAAAAAAGCATTTTACTTGAAGTCAGGACACTGGAATTCGTATTCTGCCATCTGCCTGATATCTATTTCCAGTCATGCTTCGGTTAGGATGATGTAATTTGTGTGTTTCTGGTCACATTGATTGCCATTTTGGACAAGACAGTGTGCTACAGTTCCCTCATCTGTAGCAATAAAATTCTGGGACTCTTAGAAGCTTAGATTACTGTTAATGGAAAAATGATCTTGGCCTTGCACACTATGCCTAGAATTATTCAGGAGAAATTTTTTTAATGTTTCAGTGAAAGGATTAGTTCTAAGTAGCTCCATGGTTGTTCAGTTCATGAAATAGGGTTCATCTGTCCAGAATATGTATAATTTGCTGACTAAAAGAATAGCCATTTTCAGCATAGAATTTCTAAAACCATGCAATTGTAGACATGTTATCATGCCTTCAAAAAAACAAAAACAAAAAACTGAATTAGAAAATTACCTGTACATGTCTTTAGCAGTGAATTTGGATAACAATAAAGCAAACTCTACATATTCACCATGATTTTCTTATATTATAATGCTTTTATTTGAGTTTCTCTTTGCTTTAGTGTTATTTCTGGTTTCAGTGTATAACTTTAAAAGGAATTTAAGTTTGGAGTTTGTGTTGCTTGCTACCTTTGAGAAAAACAAAATGATCAGATTTTCTTTTCTAGAGTTATTAAAATTGTGTCTTTTTAAAGTTAAATAAGCTTTAACATTTATAAACTTTTGAAAAGTATTCATTTAAGTTTGATATTTAAAGAAATTTTCATTTTTTAATTTTAAGGCATTATTTTTTAAAATAAGGTAATAAAATATAGAATATACCTTTAAGCCTATATGATTAAGGTAATGATTAAGCCTATATGATTCTTTTATTTCTTTATTGAATCTCATATAAAGTAAGAAATCTTTACTGTCATTAGCTGCTGCTTGGATCAGGGACTCCAGTCAAACAAAATATAACTTTTTATTTGTGATGGTGTTTTAATTTTAATTGGTTATCAACTTTTTGATAGGGCATATGAAGCAGGTGCAAATCGTAAAGGAAATTATTGACCAATTATATTTAAAAGCTTTGGTGTCAATTACATCAAAAAATTAGAATAAAGCATTATTCCAAATAGTCTCTTTATCCAGTATTGAGGGGATTAAATCTGATGTATCAAATTTCTAAAACATTTATCTTCAATAAAATGTGGACATCATTTTTCTGATTTGTACTTACATTCATGCTTTAGTTGGGATAATATAATTGCTGTATTTCTGATTCTTTCACACAGTGAACTATGTATTATTCCTTAAATCTATTAACTTTAAATATTATCTTAATAGCTATGTTTTTCTTACCAATGGCCATATTTATCAATTAGGAAAGATTTTAAATATTAAAATATGGAATTTTATGTGATACCCTAATTGTAACATAGTCACTATCAAGTAGATAGTCACAGTAGTGTCCAAGGGAGCAGCTAACACTATTATTTGTTCACCACTAATGGTTCTGCTTTTCAATCTTGCGGAAAAAATAACAGTGGATTTCAGTACCTCTGTATGTTTTCCCTTTACATAATGTTGAGGGTCAATAGCCAGACATACTAAGTAAGTTTTTTGTGTCCCAGGGAGATGACCTGGTAGAAGCAGGCCATTGTTTCTTATTGCATTCCCTGACCAACTCTTATACTTCCTGTACTTGCCCATCCCATGCCCTTGGGATCCTGAGGGGTTATTTTTGACTCATTCTCACAGTGGATCACTCCTGTACCTCGTGGATCATGTTTCTTGAAATTTGGGGATGGTAACCCAGGGAATGCACTGGGAAAATGGTGGCTATGGGGGAGAGAGTAGGGTAGGCTACTGGAGAGACTTATTTTCTTAAGACTGGATGTAGAAAACTGTTTATCTTTCTAATTTTTAATGCTCTTTCCAAAAGATATGGTGTGTAAATTGACATTATTTTTGTGTGTGTTGAGGAGACCAAGAGAGTGAGCATGAATAAAATACGATGCTGTGGTCTGGGTTTATTCATTTTAGAGAGGAGACACAGAGTGAGAGAGAGTGAGAGAGAAAGAGAGAAAGGGGGAAGGAGCTGGAAGCATCAACTCCCATGTGTCTTGACCGAACCAGTGCAGGGTTTTGAACTGGCGACCTCAGTGTTCCCAGGTCAACACTTTATCCACTGCGCCACCACAGGTCAGGCTAGTGGCAATTTTTAAGATACAAGTTATGAATAACTAGAATAATTAGAAATTATTATGTATATTTAAATGATATAAAAATGAACATGCTAAAAATAACTGCTTGTTCTGAATTGTTGATTTATTGTTTATTTTCTTTAGAAAACTTACCAGTGGAAAGTAGAATATTCTCAGGTGGTTGATGACAAAGTATTAAACAAATCCTTTATGATTTTCCTTGCATTCATGTGATGTTTGCCATCCTGTGCAATTGTGAGGTAGAGAACAGCAGGAATGGTCTTTTGTATGTGGCACTTGGAAGCATGGGGGACTGAGGGGAACTAAACTATGATGCAGGAGACCTAAGTTCATCTCTCTCATTTATTTGCCTGTTGATCTTGGCTTCTCTGAGCTTTATGTTTTTCTTTCATACAAATGCAAATATTAATCTCACTTTGCCTATGTTATAACATTGCTATCAGGTTAAAATGAGATACAGTATGTGAAAGTTCTCTGAAAACTTGTGAAATAATACATAGATGCAATGAATTATGAGGAGGAAATAATAAATTTGTGTCAACTTCTGCAGATATTTTAGCCCATTCTTTTAAAAAAATAAATTCATAAGTTAAAGGGATGTTATCTTTTAGAATGGTAAACCAATTTTTTTTTAAGTGTGATAACCTCTGGGTTTTAGTTATGTTCTGTTGTTTGTATAACAAGAACTGAGCCTGGACACTCTGAGCATCAAGGTTATTATAAAGCAGACAGAGCTAGACCTAAGGATATTACACTAGGGAGTTCTACCATGTGAAAAGGGGGAAAAAAATCTATCTCTTATCTCCTTGGAAGAATGTACATAAAAGAAAGGAAGGTCAGGTAGAATAAGAAAAGCCCATGCAGAAGTCCTTATTGTCTCTCTGTCTTGAATCCTAATCTTGAATGAAGACAGAGAGCTGTAAAACCATTTAGGAAAACATGTGAAACTGGAGAACACCAGGGCTAGTGGCTCAGTTTCTCATACATGCCCCTGTGTCCATACTTTTTAATCACCCCCAGTATCAACACCACTCATTGAAATTGTATATATGGGGTGTCCGTAAAGTTATGGTGCACTTTTGACCGGTCACAGGAAAGCAACAAAAGATGATAGAAATGTGAAATCTGCACCAAATAAAAGGAAAACTCTCCCAGTTTCATACCTATTCAGTGCAGTTCTATGTGGGCTCCATTTGTTTCCCTACACACATCCAAATGATAGTGAAGTTCTTGCCACATACGGGTAAGGATATCTGGTATAACAGAGTGAATAACGTCTGTGATTCTCTGTTTTAAGTTATTAATGTCATTGATACGTTCAATGTACATATCTTGCCTCACATAACCCCAAAAAAGTCTAAGGGCGTCAGACCTAGGGATCATGGTGGCCATGGCTTGACAGAACCCCTGTCTATCCACCGCCAGGGAAATGTTCTATCCAGAAACTCATGAACAATGGTGGCGTAGTGTGGAGGAGAATCGTCCTGTTGAAAGATGACACCTTCTGGAAATTGTGGCACTGCATACAATTCCAACATGTCAAGATAGGTGTTTGCTATCACAGACTGCTCCGCAAAAAAAAAATGGGCCTATCACCTTATCATGCATCAGGCCACACCACACGTTCACTTTAGGGGTGTTACGTTCGTTTTCAACGTAGGAATGAGGATGTTCAGCAGCCTATATTCGGATGTTATGGCAATGAACATGTCCACAGTATGGAAGGTCGCCTCATTGCTAAACACAATCTTCTATAAAAATCTTGCATCATTGTCGATCTCATGAAGCATATCTGTAGCAAAGGCAAATCGTGTGGGTCTATCCGCCGGTTTAATAGCATGCAACAGCCGCAATTTGTACCCCGTAAAACAGAGACATTTCTTTAACTCCTTATGAACTGTAGTCTTGCTTAGGTGTAATTGTTGAGCACACACATGCAAAGATTCTTTTAGGGCTCCTTAGGTAGGTATCCCTTATAACCTCTACAGCAGGGGTCCCCAAACTTTTTACACAGGGGGCCAGTTCACTGTCCCTCAGACCGTTGGAGGGCCAGACTATAAAAAAAACCTATGAACAAATCCCTATGCACACTGCACATATCTTATTTTAAAGTAAAAATAAGAACAAAAACAAAACGGAAACAAATACAATATTTAAAATAAAGAGCAAGTAAATTTAAATCAACAAACTGACCAGTATTTCAATGGGAACTATGGGTGAGGATGCATCCTGTGCTCCTTTCACTGACCACCAATAAAAGAGGTGCCCCTTCCGGAAGTGCGGTGGGGGGCCGGATAAATGGCCTCAGGGGGCCATATGCGGTCTGTGGGCCTTAGTTTGGGGACCCCTGCTCTACAGACTCATCACTGACTGATGGCCTACCAGAACGGGGTTTCTCCACCAAACTGCCGGTTTCCTTCAACTGCTTATCCCACCGAATAATGTTATTCCTATGTGGTGGCGCTTGTTATAAACGCGCTGATATTCATGTTGCACTTTGGTCACAGATTCGGATTTAGCGAGCCACAGAACACACTGAACTTTCCTTTGTACCATCCACATCTCCACTGGCATGGCCGCGGGCTGCTCCTCTGTATACACGGTGTTACGTCATCATCTGCACATGCACACATGCTGCCACATCATCCTACAGAAACTGGGAGGGTTTTCTTTTTATTTGGTGCAGATTTCACATTTATATCATCTTTTGTGTTTTGTTGCTTTCCTGTGACCGGTCAAAAATGCACCATGACTTGACGGACACACTGTATACTTTTTTTTTTTTTTTTTTTTTTTTACCAAGAATGAATCTACATTGAAACATCATTATCACTAAAATCCATATTTTACCAAGGGGTTCACTCTTGGTGTTATATTTTCTATGGGGTTTTACAAATGTATAATGACCTATATCCATCATTCAAATATCATAGAGAGTATTTTCATTGCCTTTAAATCCTCTGTGCTCTATTTATTCCCGCCTCCTTCAACCACTGATCTTTCTATTGTCACCATAGTTTTCCCTTTTCTAGAATGTCACATAGTTGGAATCATACAGTACAACTGTGACATTTCACTAACTGTTTATCTAGTATTTTTTATGAGATAGGTACTATTCTAAGTCCTTTAAAAATGTTAGTTTACGCCTGACCTGTGGTGGCGCAGTGGATAAAGCGTCGACCTGGGAACACTGAGGTCGCCAGTTCAAAACCCTGCACTGGTCTGGTCAAGGCACATATGGGAGTTGATGCTTCCAGCTCCTCCCCCCTTTCTCTTTCTCTCTCTCTCTCTCTCTCTCTCTGTGTCTCCTCTCTAAAAATGAATAAAAAAATAAAATAAAAATGTTAGTTTACTTAACCCTCATAATAACACTATGAATAGTGCTACTCTGCCCATTTTTAGGTGAGAAATCTGAGGCACAGAGATGTCATTTTGGTAAAAAAAAAAAGTAACAGAGCCAGCATTCTAGCTCAGAATATCTGATCTCAGAATGCATGCTTTCCAGCAACACACCATGTGGGCTTTTGGTCTTTGTGTCCACTCAGTTTCTTTAAGCTTTTGAATACTTTTATATTTCAGCCTCAAAGACAGATTAACAAATGTATTGGACAATTTTGCTTTGTACATGCACAGGAATTTCTGAGTTCTTAAGTGATCTCAGACTTATAGCTCTGCATTTGAGGAACTCAGTAATATATAATATTTGCCCCCAAAGGCCAGACATTAATTAGTTGGTGGTTGTCATAAAATTCACCTATTAAGAGCTATTTATTACATTCTAATAAAAAATGCACATGAGGTAAGTATGTGACTTTACTTACCTCATGTGCTTAAAACTTTAAGCAGTTTTAAATTTTATTTGGTGATTTTACCAAGGCTTTGTTTTGATTTTTTATTGTTTACCTAGAAGCTCTCCTGAGACACATGAAATATATTGTTTATGGTCCATAAAATTAACATAGAGTGGCAACAGAAGGCTGTTTCTTGGGGGGAGGCAACTTTCTTGCAAAGGAGAATATATGCTAAAAACACACATGTAGGAGAAAGTTTACATATTAACACTGTGATCATTTACTCATAGGAATTTAAAAGAACTAGAGAACATAATTATTTTTTATCAGATGTATGCAAAATAGCATTCAAATACAAAAGAGTTGAACATATTTTTAGAAAGTAAACTTGTAAATTTAGTACCTATTCTCTCAGCCAGAAAAAAGCAATATTTTGCTCACAAGTGTGAAAATAAAGGGCTATTTTGAGAACCACATAGCTCTCAATATCTGTTTTTGGCAGAATTATCTGAATTGTCTTTTTAGGGAGAAGCTTCACTCTGTAAGCCCTATTTGCTGAAAAACTGTGGTTTATTATCTTCATGAGGTTCTATGAATGAGAGTACACACCAGTGAGGTAGGTGGTCAAATTTTGACGAAGAAACATCTTTCTCTGTAATGGTGATATAATATAGCACACAGCTTCTATTATAACAATACAGCCATACATAAATGGTACAATATTTAATATCACTTGTGGTCAAATTAAATGTGGATTTGTATTTTATTTTAAAGTATAATAAAGATTAATAAAATATAATTAACATATATATTAAATTTTAATAAACAAGGTAAACTGATATGAAATATGGTATTTATTATATTATTGTTAAACAGTAATATCTTCCATTTCAAGTTTTTTAGCTTCTGTTAATTAAAATGTATGTATAGACTTGGTTGCTAATCCCTAACAACAATAATTATACCTTAGAATAAAAGTAGGTGAATAGGCTTGACAATGTAATTTCACCCTCTAACTAGTGTTTCCAAGTATAAAAATAAAGGTTAAATTGTCATTTAGTGAAGGGTAAATAATCCACTTTAAATGGATTTAAAATGATAAAATGTGATTTTATCTTGAGCCTTTTCAGATATACAATTGTAACAGAAAGACCCAGGGGATCTCATAAGACCATTGGTCATTAAACACGTCATATTTGCAAAGGAAAAAAATTTCTTACAAAGGAGTAACAGACATATTGTCCTGTGTTTATACAAGTGTGAGATAGATGACACAGTGGACAGAGAGAGGCAGTTCACTGAGAGCAAGCACTGAGGACAGAATACTGCTAGGCTTGTGCCCCCTCTGTCTGAGGACACACAGAGGCCCTATAAACTCATTAATGAAATCACCGTGTCGGAATAACTGTGCAGCCACCTCCCAATGGAGCCTTACACACGCAGTGCTTGTGGCACATCATTTGGAAAGATAAGCCGTTAAATGAAATTTGCTCTGGAGCAAATTCTTTTTTTTTCTTATTTTCGAAAGCATTAAAAGGTTATAAAATTTAACTCAAAAGACACTTCAGTGTTTTTTTTTCTGTTTTCTTTTTTTCCATGCAGAAGACACTTTGTAAGATCTATAGAAACTCTAAAGAGGATAAGCAACTACTTAGCCTTGCCTTCAATATACTTACATCAGGGAAAATAAGGTAAATCACCTATAACACTAAGCATTTTCTCCCTCCCTCCCTCCCTCCCTTCTTCCTCCCTCCCTCCCTTCTTCCTCCCTCCCTTCCTTCCTCCCTCCCTCCCTTCCTTCCTTCCTTCCTTCCTTCCTTCCTTCCTTCCTTCCTTCCTTCCTTCCTTCCTTCCTCCCTTTTTTCCTTCCTTGGTGTTTACACTTTGTGGAGGCCAATAGCATAGACCTTGATAAAGACCAAGGGCTCAGATGAGTCAAAGGTCTAAGAACTCGGAGCTAGCTAGGAGGAATAAGTACTGTTTGGTGGATGGAGGATCATGAGTTAAGCCAATAGGAATGGGTGACCTTGATGGTCAAAATGGAGATGGAATAGGTAATAGTACTAGAAAGTAGGTTTAGACCATGTTGTTGAATTCTAGACTGAAGAATTTAGGAAGCAACAAGAAGATATTGAAGAATTTTGAACAGTCACAAAATAAAAACTTCAGGAAGGTTACGATGGCAATAGTTATTCAGATGGATTGAGGATAGGAAATCAAGGACAGAGTGGTCAAATAAAGGAATATTGTAATATTGGAGACGAGTGGTCCTCAAGCCTGATCTTGGGGAGGCAGAGTGAACAGAATTAAAGCTAAAAAGCAACAATCTACAGAATTTTTTCAATAACGTGAGATCTCAAAAAAATCTTTGAATTACTGCTTGATACCCATATTGTTTGTAACATTATTGCTCAGTGTATATTAAATAAATATTCTAAAATGTTTTCAACCCATTTTGACCCTGTAGGCAGGTATCTGTAGCCCTGCTGGCTCCTCCACTCTATCATGGTTGTTACCCACAGAGTATCTTTTTTTTTTTTTTTTTTTTTTTTACAGGGACAGAGAGAGAGAGAGAGTCAGAGTGAGGGATAGACAGACAGGAATGAGAGAGATAAGAAGCATCAATCATCAGTTTTTTGTTGCTACACCTTAGTTTTTCTTTGATTGCTTTCTCATATGTACCTTGACCACAGACCTACAGCAGACCGAGTAAACCCTTGCTCGAGCCAGTGACCTTGGGTCCAAACTGGTGAGCTTTTTGCTCAAGCCAGACTGGCCACGCTCAAGCTGGTGACCTCGGGATTTCAAACCTGGATCTTCCACATCCCAGTCCGACGCTCTATCCACTGCACCACCACTGGTCAGGCCCCAAAGAGTGCATAAATAAACTGTTCTTCTTTGTAGAGTTTGTGTTATAGGTTTTTGTATGCCCAGGGTTTTGAACCAGCATTCCAGGTTGACGCTTTATACACTGTGCCACCACAGGTCAGGTAATACATATTTTTTTCTTTTATTATTATTATTATTAATTTTAATGGGGTGACACCTATAAATCAGGGTACATATGTACAATGAAAACATCTCCAGATTATCCCATCATTCATTTGTGTTGCAAACCCGTCACCCAAAGTCAAATTGTCCTCTGTCACATTCTATCTGGTTATCCCTGTGCCCCTCCCCTCCTCCCTATCCCACCCTCCCCTCTGTCCCCCAACCCTGTAACCACCACACTCCTGTCCATGTCCCATAGTCTCACTTTTATGTCCCACCTATGTATGAAATCATGCTGTTCTCAGTTTTCTTTTCTGATTTACTTATTTCACTCTGTATAATGTTATCAAGGTCCATCCATTTTGTTGTAAATGATTTGATGTCATCATTTCTTATGGCTGAGTAGTATTCCATAGTATATATGTACTATAGCTTTTTAATCCACTCGTCTTCTGATGGACACTTGGGCTGTTTCCAGATCTTCGCTATTGTGAACAATGCTGCCATGAACATGGGGGCGCATTTCTTCTTTTCAAACAGTGCTATGGTATTCTTAGGGTATATTCCTATAAGTGGGATAGCTGGGTCAAAAGGCAGAATGGCGCTCATCAGCAAAACAACACAGAATAAGTGCTGGCGAGGATGTGGAGAAAAGGGAACCCTTCTGCACTGCTGGTGGGAATGCAGACTGTTGCAGCCACTGTGGAAAACAGTTTGGGAATTCCTCAAAAAATTAAAAGTCAAATACATATTTTTAATATATTCCTAGCATGGGTTAATTTTGTTACGTTATGAGTTAACATAGTTTCACTTCTTGCCAAATGAATGAATTTTGGTTTGTGTCTATGAATTTTGGTTTGTGTCAGTTTGGTAAAATCTCAGGACTCTTGTACAAGAAGATCATGAAAATAAACAAATTAACCAAACAAATATGTAGAATTGTCTTTGGTTCATCAGTGTTTATATAACATAGGTAAGTGTGATGGAAACGTTTATAGATTCAAATTTCATATGTTGTTCAACTTTGTAATCAGAGGAGGAAAAAACATTTGGAATAGAAATAATCACATTGGCATAGGTTTTCATTAGGATATGAACCTCGTCTCTAAATCTAAGTGAACATTCAGAAATCTAATTTCTGCAGTAGATGAACTTTAATAATAATTCACCTCCAGAATAGAAATGTTCATTTGCTTGAACGTACCATCAAGATTTTTTAAAATTTGAAATGTAAGTGAGTAGATGCATTGAACAGTTTGGTCCCTGAATGATGCCTTGTGACTTTTGGTGAAAAGCAATATTTTCGAGTATGCTTCTTGGCTCTGTTATTCTTGTGTACAGTAACTAAAATAAATTATTTTATTCATTGGTGATTTATTTTGCTACTTTCAAGGCAAGAATGATAATTTTCACAGTTGTAAGAGAAAATAAATCCCATATTCTCATATTTGACTATTGTTTTGGTACTTAGAAGTATTATCTGTTTACCTATAGGTAAATGTCTTCAGATAAATAATAAGTTACAAAATTAGGTGAATAAATCTTAGTTTTATCAAATAAATTCAGTTTAGTACAAAATACAGATTTAAGATTTTTGAACGAAAATTTTATGTGAAATTAAGAAAAGACAATTAGATATTTTATATTCAATATTTAACCAGTTTTAAAACAAGCTAGGTTTTAGACTAAAGTTTTTAGCTACAGCTTGATTATACTGCCCTAGTTGTAAAGGTATTTCATACCATCTCCTCACCCATTAAGCAAAGACTATTGAATGCTCCATTACAAAGAATGAACATTTTTAACAGCTTTTCCTTAAATTAACATGACAGGTACTATAGTGCAATGTTGTTAATCTTTTCTTAAAAGCTTAATGTTGCTATTTAGTTGTTTACTAATAAATCTAAGAAAACATTCCTTGTCATTTTAACTTAGACATAGATGGATGAATTTTCAGTGTCTTTGAAGATGGAGAAGAGATCTCACAGGAAAAGAAATGATCATTTGCTAAAAAAAGAAATAGCTCATAACACACACACACACACACACACACACACACACACACACACACACACACACACACACACAGCTATATGTACTATACCTGAAAAAAAATTAGAAGAAATCATACATACAAAATTATTTTGTAAACTCTAAAGTAGCAATATAAATATTACTTATCTATCTACCTCTCTTTCCATTTACTTATTATTCAATCTTGCTTCTTTGTTGCTTTTTCTGAAGGTCAAGAATACTTTTTGATAGTTTTGCAAAGTTGTATTTTGTGTCCTTCTCATCACATTTCAGGCTCTTGTGTCCATTCCCTCTGAAGATTTTATTTTCTTCTTAATTTTGGAGCAAGCCTATTTTCAGTTTCCTGAAGGTTTCTTTGATCTTAGTTTAAAAAATATTATTGTGCTTGGGCTGATAATTTGGTATTGCAACCTAAAAATAAAGTGATATGTACATTCAGGCTAATAATTTTATTTTATTTCTGTGTTCTTTCTTAAAGCTTTTTGGCAATTGATGTGAACAAATATTTAATGAGTGAGTGAGTGAGGGGATGCAGTCTTGAAAGAACAGGCAATTTTGGAAGGTTGGGTTAAGAATTGTGATCAAGTATTTAATTTAGATTTTTTTTTTTACAGCAGCATGTAAGTTCTCAATTAATAAAAATTCTTTTTATTGTGGGTGATGACAGAGCTAACGATAGAAGACCTTTATCATATTAGCTGAATTTTGTGCCAAGTTTTGCTTTTGTTTTAGTACGTCACACAAAACATAAATTATTAAAGGTCTAGTTAAAAGAGAAAAATTAGTCCAGAAGTTGGTATATCATTCTGTTTCTCCTATAGAAGTTAATCTTTGAGTCAGGCTTGTAAGTTATTAACTGATAAAAGTTTGGCCTGATAATTACATAGTAAGCTGAAGCCTTCCCATGCTCATAAGGTTTTAGAATAATTTCCAAAACTCTATTTATTGGTTTGCATAAAATTTTTATGTTAGTTATGAACTATTCAAAACCTATAGGAATTTCAGCCTTTCTTAGGTGTTCAAGAATCAAGAAGATTTAAAATAAACATCAAGCAGAATAAATAATACCCAAAATTAAATATTTCCATCAGTTGTATGTTGTCATCATCATTAATAATAACTTATTGACAATCTTTTTGCAGGATTAGGTAACTGGAAAAATTTAATTATAAGAATCATTTTTTCACAGAACTGTACAACTAGTTTAAGAAATAAAACTGTATTGGCCTGACCTGTGGTGGCGCAGTGGATAAAGCATCGACCTGGGAACACTGAGGTCGCCAGTTCAAAACCCTGCACTGGTCTGGTCAAGGCACATATGGGAGTTGATGATTCCAGCTCCTCCCCCCTTTCTCTCTTTCTCTCACTCTATGTCTCCTCTCTAAAATGAATAAAATAAAAATTAAAAAAAAGAAATAAAACTGTATTGATAACATAGAATGGTTGATCCAAGTTCATTAGTAAGAAAGTCACAACAATTAGAAATATCTGAAAGGTTTTGATATATATTTTAAAATATCTTGCTTTAAGCTACAGAAAGTCTTGAGTGATCCTGCTCAGTTGGCGGGTCTTAGACCTTGTCTCTCACGTCTTCTGACTCAGGGACTCTGGGGATGGGGTGAAGTTGGGTGGAGTGGTAGAACTTATTTTTAGTACCCCAAAGAATCCAGTCCCTATGTCAGTGATGTGGTCTTACCCTCTCCTTCAGAAACATCCAGTCTGATTTAGTAAGTTTTTTAGGGGTAGGCAGTAGGAATGAGATATCATGCTATAGAAATGCTGTGGCAGGTGGGGCAGGGAAATGGGGACATAGAAGCTGTTGGTCATGAGTGGTAGGTAGAAATCAGGGTTAACATGATCTTATTTTGTACCACCATAGAAAAGCATTTCAAGGAAAAGTTCTCTAATTTTCCCCTAAACTTAACCTTTTCTCTCCTTTACTGATTTTTGCCAATGACACCCCCAATTTCTTTTTTACCAAGGCTAGAAACTTTGCAATGTTTTTGGTCACTCACCTTTCATCTTATTCACATAACCAGCTATTAGCCAAAATCTGATGATTTAATATGATTCATCTATACTGTTCATAAAAATTAGGGGATATTTCAAAATGAATATAAAGCTATTGTGAGTATAGTATTTCATTTCTTTAATTTGACCATCCCTCATACAGTCTTTCCTCCCAGTATTCCCTCATTTTCCAAAAATCTAGCTTCTAAAATGATACCAGACAGTGGTAAGATTCAAATAATTGGACAACCAGTTAAATTTGCCCTAATGACCGTTTTAATTATAAAAAAACAATATAATGAAAGGTAGTTTATTATTTTATTCATTTAATATGTAAATAAGAAAAATAAAAGAGGTACACAAAACTAGATTATGTTATGAGATTAAAATATTAATGAAAATATATTAAATAATACCTGACAAAAAACAATAATACTGGTATTTAAGATATTTCTATATTGTTTCTTGATTGACCTCCTTACTTGTAATTTTTTTTTCCACCTATGGTTGGAATGAATATTACTACAGGCGTTTAGAATATGCTGTTGCACAGATGAACGTTAAAGAAAAGTAAGGAATGTCAATTTGTGATTTCCAACTTGGGCGGTTACTTAAGAGCGCACCTTAGAGAGAACCCTGATTACAAGTGCCATTTTAACAACCAGTTCACCAAACTAAAAAAAAAAAAAAAAAAAAAAAAAAAAAAGGTATCAGTTCTGCCAAACAGATGCGATCTGGCTGAATCCCGCTACTGATGCCAGGCTAATCTTCTTCACCATGAACTCTGTGGCTGGCTCTCCTTTGATGAAAGAATAAAGTGTTCCAACTTATATTTAACTTGACACTTGTGTCCCTCCATGATAGCCTGCTATTGTTTGAAATGCTAGACATTCTTCAGGATTCATTTTAAATATCTTCTTCTACATGAGTTCTATCTGACTCCTTTAGCTTGAGTAAGTGATCTTTCCCTCTCCTTTAAATGTTTATCATACAAATTTTGTGGCATTTATCAGATTTTAGATTTTACTATCCAGTCATTTTTATCTTACATCATCTCACCTGAAGACCTGTTGAGTTTTCTGTCTCAAGTAGTAATGCTACTCAACATATGTCAAGTAAATAAACAAGTGGATTATGTTTCCAGGAATGTATTTTCTTGTGAGAGCATCAGTTTACAGTGGTGGACAAAAAAATAATTATTTTGCTTAAATTTTCATAATTTTTTTCCCCAAGGCCATAAAACATAATCAATCATTAGAAAAGGACTTTACTAACACTGGGAACAACTTAACATCTTGCCTTGCTAATCTCACAATTCAAAGATCCTGCTGAGAACAATATATTAGAAACTACTTCTGATGATATTTGTGGTTTTTTTCTTATTGCCACTGACTTATCACATTTTTACTTCTTTTTAAAAAAATTTTATTCATTTTAGAGAGGAGACACACAGTGAGAGAGAGAGAGAGAAAGAGAGAAAGGAGGGAGGAGCTGGAAGCATCAATTCCCATATGTGCCTTGACCAGACCAGTGCAGGGTTTTGAACTGGCAACCTCAGTGTTCCCAGGTTGATGCTTTATCCTCTGCGCTACCACAGGTCAGGCCTGACTTATCACATTTAAAAGTTGATTCTTCACCTTTTTTACCCAGTCACACAGGTCCCTCCCCTCTGACTGCTGTCAGGCTATTTTCTGTCTCTGTGTACAGATGAGGTATTATAGAACTGTACTCCTGAAACCTAGATAATTTTACTGACCAATGTCACCTCAATACATTCAATAAAAATTAATTTTAAAACATTGGTTCTTTTTTTCTTGTTAGATTTTTGTTAGTGTAGATTTTTTTATTTTGGTTATTTCATTGTTAATTTTGCCCTAAGTTGTCATTTCCTGTCACAGTGAGCCATAAAACATTTTGGGATTTAATTGTTTATAAAAATCTTCATTTTAGATGTGATTTGAAGAGGTAGAGATGAGAAAATGGCATTTCAGACTGACAGAATGGTTTGAGCAAAAGTAGATAAGAGGTAATAAACGTTAGTGTCATGTGGAAGTTAAAATTTCTGTTTGCTTGTCACTGAGAAGATGGCAAAAATATAGAAATTCAAGATCAGGACATTGAGACTCTCATGTTAAAAAATTTAGACTTATAGGCACTTGAGATAAGGTTTACTAGTTGGGGAATGAATGAACAAAACCTCCATTTTCGAATATACACATGCAGGGGTCTGAAAGGTAGTCTGGACATATGATAAACTGAAAATGAGGAAAAACCAAAAGTTTAAATTGGATAATGATGAGGCCTAGGTTTTAGAGTTGTAGCAGAGAAAGGCTGATAAAATGCTTGGTTCTCAAAGTGTTGGAACAACTTTTGAATGTTTTTATCATGGAGGATAGAGAGAATAGAGAGAGATGAGATGGGAAACAGGTGGATGGGAGGATGGGAAGATATAAAAATGAATTTGGTTTCTGACCCCTTGCGTCTGAAATAGTATAGACATTGTCATGTAGAAAAGTGCAAACTCAGATGGGGAATTCAGGAAATAAGGGGGCCACACTGATGATATGAAAGTCAGAGCAGAGTTGAAAGCACTGAAACCCAGAGAAAGGATGGAAACAGCCAGACATAGAATTTATAGCAATAAGAAAAGAATGGAACAAAAATTCTATAAAAATAGGTGAATGAATATAAATGAAAGAAATGGTGGGAGTCAAGACTAAGCACACAGGTCCTTGGAAAGAGTGGGTGAGTGCATTTTCCTGAGGAAATCAGTAAGGAACCTGCCTGCAGCACAGGAAATGTAAGCATGAACAACCAAGGAAGTTCAAGTATGTAGTACATGGACTGAGGAAAGCACTGATTTTGTAAAGATGAGGGCATGGTAGGACATTGGAAGTGAACATCTCCTTTGCAGATGTGGTGGGAGCTAGGTTGCAGGGTGAGTGGCAGTGTGATTCAGGAGGAGTTTATGCCTTTCTCTTGCCTGTGAATGACTCATGATTAAGCATTCACTTTGTCTGAAAATATTTGAAAATTTGTTAAATGCTCTCCTTCAGTTTCATTATTTAGGCAAAAAAAGAGTCAATTTCCTTTTGTTTAATCTATGAAAGTTTAGCCTTAAAAACTTTTAACAAGTTTTTTTGTTTGTGTGTGTGTGTGTGTTTAAAGTATTTTCTCAAACCTTCATAACCTAATTTTACATGTATGCCCATTCTACACTAAAGAGGACATGATTAGCAAATGATCATGAAGCCATTTTTTCTTGACCTTGACTTAAAAAATCCTAGGATGGCATTTGTTTTAAACCCATTTAGTGTTCAACTAACTTTCTTTTGACTTATGCTCACATTATAACATCTTTACAGGTTCTCTCAGCACACACCAAGCTTAAAAAGTTGTTTGCAATGGAACCTGAAAATGAGTTTAACCTTTATTAACTCTCTTTTAGTGTGGAATGGTATAACTTAAATGTGTACCTATAAAACCATCCAATTTAGTGATAATTAGTCATCCAACTGGTCAAGTTAATAAAAATACAATTAATGCTAAGTTGGTCACTTCTTTGTACTCAGACCTTTCATATATAGGCTTATCAATCTCAAGAGAAGGCCAAATAAGATTTTTTTTTCTCAACCATTAAAAATAGCTCTTTCCAGATCTTCCCTATTGTGAACAATGCTGCCACGAACATGGGGGCGCATTTCTTCTTTTCGAACAGTGCTATGGTGTTCTTAGGGTATATTCCTAAAAGTGGGATAGCTGGGTCAAAAGGCAGTTCGATTTTTAATTTTCTGAGGAATCTCCAAACTGTTTTCCACAGTGGCTGCACCAGTCTGCATTCCCACCAGCAGTGCAGAAGGGTTCCCTTTTCTCCACATCCTCGCCAGCACTTATTCTGTGTTGTTTTGCTGATAAGTGCCATTCTGACTGGTGTGAGGTGATATCTCATTGTGGTTTTAATTTGCATTTCTCTAATGATTAGTGATGTTGAGCATTTTTCCAAGTGTCCGTCAGAAGACGAGTGGATTAAAAAGCTTTGGTACATATATACTATGGAATACTACTCTGCCATAAGAAACGATGACATCGGATCATTTATAACAAAATGGATGTACCTTGATAACATTATACGGAGTGAAATAAGTAAATCAGAAAAAAAGAAAAACTGAGAACAGCACGATTACATATATAGGTGGGACATGAAAGTGAGGGTATGAGACATGGACAAGAGAGTGGTGGTTATGGGATGGGGGGAGGGAGGGAAGAGTGGGATAGGGAGGAGGGGAGGGACGCAGGGAAAACCAGATTGAAGGTGACAGAGGACAATTTGACTTTTGGTGATGGGTATGCAACACAATTGAATGATAAGATAACCTGGAGATGTTTTCATTGTACATATGTACCCTGATTTATTGATGTCACCCCATTAGAATTAATAATAATAAAATATATATATATATAAAAAAAATAGCTCTTTCCTGGTATATGTGTATGCTATTTGCTGTCTGTAGCACTTGGGTTGCAGAGCACTTTTAAACATTCTTTCTTATTATTTTCTTTCTAAGTCCAGAATTATAGTTAGCTCTGTGCATGTCATCTTCTCTGTTTATTATAATAACCAGAGAGGCTAGGTCAGTGTTTTCCTTTCTCTTTGCTGTTTATAGTGCTCAGCCTCATGATTTGCTCCAAGAATATACTTAATAAAGAGTTGTTAGAAGAATTAATCCAAGTTACATTCTAAGATAGCAGAGTTACTGTCTTTATTATATATATCTGATTGAGGTTTATTAGATCTTTGATGCAAAGAATGTTTCTGAGTTGTCTTTGTATCTTTTTCCTGCATCTAATGGTAACTCGCCCATGGTAGGTGCAATCTTTTGTGAAACAGTGTGACTGGTACATGTGAGGCGCTTGTGCTAGGCTTTGGGATGCACACAGTATAATGATCTAATCACTGTGGAGTCAGTGCAAAGAAGGGATCCCACACATTTTCTTGAAACATTGGATGTAAAGGAAGCTGAAGGTTTATAGGACATGTGGTATAGATACAATTGCAGGATATCAAGATGTTAGGAATTTGGAAAGCCAGCATAATATAGACCTATTTCTGTAGATAAAAATGTTTAATTTATTCAGTAAATATCTTTTAATGTTTATGTGTGTTAATTTATATTATAATGTCTTTGCACATTAAAAATTGTAGTAGAGACTGGCATATATGTGTACCATAATTATCTACTTACTCTTTGCTTCTTAGCAGCAGACCCTAAATTTTAGCTGAACACATGGCTATTTGAAATAAAAGTCTATTTTCTATTCACTTGTCCTTAGGTGTGCTAATGTGAGAAAGCTCTGACTAATAAGATATAATTTAAAGTAGTTTTTGAGTCTTCTGGGAAGGTTGATAAAAGGGAGCAGTCTCAGCTGAAAGGACTCAGTCTTTGTTTGTTTTTTTGTCTTCCTCTATCATTCTACTTTATAACACTGATATCATGACTAGAGCTTTGTCAGCCATCTTGGACCATGAGGTAATCTTGATCATATATTCCATATGATAAAATGATGGAACAGCAAAATAGGAGTCTGGGTCTCTGATGAAGCTTTTTTTTTTTTTTACCAGTTTTAGGCTACTAATTTCTGGACTTCCTCACATAAGAGAGGAACTTCTGTCTTGTTCAGGCCAACTACAGAAAAATGACTCACAATAAAATGTACCATATTTCCCTTTGTATAAGATGCACCCATGTATAAGACACACCTTAATTTTTGGGCCTGAAATTTGAAAAAAAAATGCATTACATAAAGTTATTGAACTCAAGTTTTATTCATCATAAAATTCATAAACCTCCTCATCACTGTCAAACTCCCATCCATTAGCTTGTCCTTATCTATGTCTGATGACGAATCACTGTCTTCATATATTGCCCTGTCTTCACTTCCATCTATGACATTTGAAATGCTACACTTCTTAAATGACTTGACAACAATCTCAATCTTGATATTATCCCAGGATCTTTTCATTCAAGTACAAACTTCTCCTATAGTTGATTTCTTCACTCTTCCTGCTGATGTCAAATTGTCCCGAGAAGACTTCATCCATTGGTTCCATTTATCTCTTATGGCAGCTTTGAAGGGTTTGTTAATGCTGACATCAAGTAGTTGGAGCTGGGATGTCAAGCCTCTAGGTATGATGGAAAATATTTTTTGCTCTGCAGCAGTCTTCTTTGTGAAGAATCTTCTCTGTATGCCCTGAATTAATCAAGCACCAATAAGGCAGGTTTGTGTAAGAGCCCACCTGGTCTCTTCCAAGTTTTCTCAAACCAGATCTTCTTTCCATCTTGATCCATCCAACCCTTGTCATGAATGTGGACAATCACTCCTTGAGGAATGTCCTCTTCTGGCATTGTTTTGTGTTTGAATATCAGCATCTGAGGCAGCTTGGTTCTGTTGGCACAACAAGCTAGAACAACTGTATAATGGCTCTTTCATGTCCACTTGTCTTCACAGTTACAGTATTCACCCCCTTCTTATCAACAGTTCTGTTACTTGGGACATCAAATTGAAGGGGGACTTTGTCTGTATTTTTCTGCCAACTAGTGTGGCTAGTAATTCCAGGACCTGAGGGATGACGGCATGGAACTAAGACTCACTGAGAAAAGAGGATGGGATCGGGAGGCCTCTGCAATACTGATGGCAAGATCAGAGAGGGAGAGAGCCCCCAGTCTGCCTTGTATTGATAGTGTAGACAATTAAAACATTTAAGCCAATATACAAATAAGGAAGTCTCTGATACAAAATCCTTATCTGAGGCATAAATGGGATTCCTCATAGGAGTGTACCACCCCACATCATGCAACAAAGGTGTGGGGAAAATTTTAGTTTTGAGAAGGTTCTTGAAAATATCTTATATTATAAAGTTGTGTGGAAGATCTTAGTATTAGAAGACTGGAGAAGAGCTTAGTCTTAAACTAAGCTCTAGGCTATATGGAATTTTTCAGTTTACAGCCTGTCTCCCACAATATTTGCAACCTGTCCCAACTCAAACTGATGTGTCTTCTGACATTAAATGACAAAACAATGAAATTCAAGGACCTTCTGCTCATAGCTTTCAGGCATCTTTTGGGCAAGTTTGATGCATGTACACATGCTTAGTCCATTCTGTTTCATAAACTTGAAGCACCAATTGTGTCCTTTGAAATCAGTAACTTCTTTTTCATCAGCAATTCTTCTTATATTATGCTGAACCATCTTTGTGGACACAGGAATTCCAGTTGCCCTTTGCTTTTCAACCCTTATATTCAATTCCCTCTCTAAATCAGACCATTTTTCTGACTTGCCTCTTGTGGCCTTCTCCTGCTGTGGTGTTTTCAGTAGGGTTTCTTCTTCCTGTAGCCAGTCTTGGATTGACTTCTCAGTCAGAAGAGGACCAAAATTATGTTCAGCAGCACAATATCCATTTACTTTTGCAAAATGGATCACTTTTAACTTGAATTCAGCACTGTTAGAAAATCTTTTCTGAGCCATTTCCAAGCAGAATGTGGCAAAATGTAACCTACTGTAATATACTGGTAACAAGTGCAAAATAACAAATGCAAAGACAACAAGCAAGAAAAAGCAGGAAATGCAAGTAAAAAAGTCTACAACCACTGTATAGCTTTTAGACCCCAATTTTTTTGGAAAAGGTGTGTCTTATACATGGGGAAATATGGTAATTTTCTAATTTAAGAAATATCTTGTGATTATAGACTCTGCATGCAATAGAGAATGGACCTCAGTCTGGGTTCTTTTCCTGCAGTGTCCCTATGGATCAGTCATCCTCTTATCTGTGGGAAGGAGGTTGCATCTACTGTCTGGCTGGTTGTGAATACTGAATGATTAAATTAGGTAATATAAGAAGTAACTACATTAGCTCTTATTTTCCCCATTTTTTTTAAGAGTAAGAAATTATAAAATTATTAAATAAGCCAGGCTAATTCAGAAAAGTAAAAGAAGCAATTTTCTTAAGTATTGATATGTTTCTTGACTGGTGTTCTAGTGTTAGCTTATTGTCAAAAGTCAAATTCTGGAACCATTAAAATGTACTACTTGCCAATATACTTACTTGTCTTCTATGCTGTACTATAAAGAAAGTTGGTTTTGAAAATTACTATAAATATACATGTATTAGTCATATGGCATATAAAAACTGACCATTCTTCCTCTCCTCCCCTTTTTATTTGATGAAAATTCAAAATAATCCTGTCAGCACTATACGTTTCTTCCTAATATACTGTAAGTCATACTGATTACTAAGCTGTTTTCTCAGCTAGCTTTTTCATCTGAGTCCATACCAAATTGTAAATAGAACATACATTGGTTTCTTGGCATTAACTTGTAAGTAATGTAAATTATGTTCATGTGAGATTTTAATTTTCATTTTATAGTAGTCCTAATTTTGTCATTCTAACTTAAATATAACTGATGTCTTATTAGATTTATTTTCTGAAGTGTTCAGATGTACACTGAACACTTTTAAAGATTTTGAATTCATATATCTGTAAGTATATAACAGGTGGCAGTAGAGAAAAACAGCCATCCTAAATTTATTGTTTTCATCATATATTTAATATTTAAAATTAATTAGGTTTTATATAAAAGGAAAATAGAAAAGAGTCTGGTTCAGATTACAGAAATTGAGAATCATGTAAATAATTAACATATGGGTTTCAGAAGAGATCTTCATTAATCATTAGTAACTGTTATAAATATTTTAAATCTTTATTAAAAATCTGATACCAAACATTTTATAATTTGCATGTTGAGAGTCAGAGAGTGTTGCTTGGGAAATGATTCATAAAATAAATTCATAGTCAGCTAGAATTTTAGAAATGAACTTGTAAACTCAAGTTTTACCCACTTGATCAATAATTGAGTGTATCCTAAAGAGAATTGCCCCCAAAAAGTGTAAACATCATCTCTGAAACCTTGGCTTGATTTTTTTCTAAATGTATTATAAACTTTGACAAAAGATAAATTAATAGTTATATAAAATAATTTTCTTCAAAAAACAATTACATAAACCTCTAAATTCTAGAACTTTGATTTAAAGATTTTATTATGCAATATTTTTATTAGAAAGTGATAATAAAGAATTTGGCCTGACCAGGTGGTGGCACAGGATAGAGCGTGGGACTCTGACACAGAGGACCCAGGTTCGAGACACTGAGGTCGCCAGCTTGAGTGCAGGCTCATCTGCTTTGAGCAAGGCTCACTAGCTTGGGCCCATGGTTGCTGGCTAGAGCAAGGATTCACTCAGTCTGCTGTAGCCCTCTGGTCAAGGCACATATGAGAAAGCAATCAATGAACAACTAAGGTGCCACAACAAAGAATTGATGCTTCTCATCTCTCCCTGTTTCCTGTCTGTCTGTCCCTCTCTCTGACTCTCTCTGTCTCTGTTACCAAAAAAAAAAAAAAAAAGTTTGTAAAGAATTTGGACAATGATTGCTGTCAGGATCAAGTGAAATTTCAACAAGGCTTGCCCAATTCTTGATGACCACTGGTTCCAACTTACAGTATTTCCTCTGACTTCCCCTTTAATGCACCCAATCCTCTTGGGCTTCTGTGCTTGCCCCAAACCCTGGTGCTTTCTCTTCCTCTGCTTTGTTGATTGTGATTCCTGTGGCGGAACAGCTCCCCTCTCACTTCTCATGCTGCCTGCCTTTGCCTTGTTACATTTTACTCTCCTTGAATATCAGCTGAGAGGTTATTTCCTCCTCAAGAGTCTCCCTAGCCTCAGCCCAAGTTAGAAGTCCTGCCTGTGTATTCCCGGAGCACCTTGTCGTTTCTGACAGTCACAGCTACCATGCCTACACCCTCCTGCACTGCTTCCCTCAATTAACCTCCAACTGTGAGGGAGGACTACATGACTATATGATCTGATTTTTGCCACCATGGTAAACCTCCATCTATCAGAATGCGGTCACAGAGTAGGCAATCAGTAAATATAATGAATAAAATAAAATGAAGAAAATGAGACCTCTTTAGCTTAAATGTATATATGTATATAAATGCTAGCTCTGACCACATTTTTTCCCTGTTTCTGAAATGGATTTCAACATGACCAATTTAATTATAATCACTTTTAAGAATAAATGCAGGCTATTGCTAGATTTACTTAGTTACAGTTGTGGTGCCAGTTGTGAGGATCACTGTACTGATCAGAATGAGATCCACAGAGCATTGTGTTTTAGTAATTTTACTTAAATAGACCACAACCAGATATATTAATAAAAATATATAATTTATCTTATCAAAGTTGAGGGAAACTAATCTTTAAATTACAAATATGATCTCAAATGGTTTATAATGAATGGATGGACATTTTTGGTATAGATTTAAATAGAAGAAGTTGACAGCAGAATTATTTAAATAGTTTGACTAAGACTTTAATTTAAAAAACTTTATCTCGGCATTACCTCCATTTTTTTTTTAATATTAAATTTAAAGATGTGTAATTGCACTTAAAGTCGGAGTAAATGCTGGAGACTAAACCTACCACAAAGGAATTTCTAGATTATCTTTGCAAAGTCTGCAATGGCTTTTTTTTCTTTCTATATTTATTCTTCAACAGTAATAATAAAACAAGCCGGAGGACTTGAACTATGTAATCACTCCTCCATGGTTCCTTTTAAGCAACCCTGTCATCTAGACCTGTCTCCAGCCCAGAAGAAGGCTGAGCACATCTTCAGGCTGCCAGGCCACCAGGGTTGACAATCAAATCCAACATACAAAACCTGCAGCTGGAAACCCATACATCATCCTCAGGACTTTGTGTGTTCATGGAGAAGTTTAGAGACACGCCTTCATCTCAGTTGTTTTGATTTTATTTCCTTCTTTCTTTGTACTGCCCTCATTCCACTTTGCCCATGTTGGTTTTCTTTGCATTTCCTGTTACTCAGTTTGATTTACTCAGTTTGCGTCTATCCTGCCATCGTTTGCCTGATTCATACAGCATAACTGCTACATAGAGTGAGTGACTTATCACTACTGTCTTATGAAAAGGGTGAACCACTTGCCATCAGTGGGCTGCCAACTTGACAGAACCAACAGCCAGGGAATGTCAGAAGAATGTCAGAACAACCAAACAAACCTATTCAATCAGATAAATAATTACATTGATCACTTCCTCACACTCGCTCCCTTCTATGTGCTTTGTTCTGAGAAACTGCCTTTTGAGTCAAGAGAGCCCATGGCCAGACCAGCTGCTGCCATAGGCAGAGTCTCCAGTAGTGGCTGGTACAGAGAATATAGCATTGGGATTGCTTCTGAGACAGTATGAGTGAGGAATCAAAGCCCAGAGAGTCATTGTAGCATTGCTCATCCTTGCATGGGGAAGTACTGCTGTGACAATGGTTCCTGTGACTCTGTCACAGATCAGGAAAGGCATATAGTATCTTTAGTCATCCCTCTCTCTTGCTCAGATTTACTTTACCTTACCCCAACCCCAGCAGCAGCTTCTTCTTCTGCTACGTGTACCAGGAAATCTCAAGGGAATCTCTAAATGGGGCTGAATATTTGTCCCTATCTGTGACATAACAAAGGCACCAATCAACTGCTCTGCCTAGAACTCCTCATACCACTGCTTTTGGGTTTTATTTAATATAGAACAGTATGTTATGTTTTAGTTAGGAAGATTCTGACATTTCATCTGAAAACTAAGTGGAGGTAGAGGAAGAGACAGAGAGAGGAGGATCATAAGGAGAGAGAGGTAGAGGGAAGGATGAGGAGAAGTGGAAAGGGATAGAGAGAGGGAGCAGAGAGATTAGAATGTCAGGGCAATAACAACACATTTTATATTTTTCCATTAAAAAAATTCAAGTGTATATAAGTATGTATGTAATTCTTTTATAAACAGTTATTAAAATTTACATTTTTTTATTTTAAGTGATTTTTTTATTTTTCAATTACAGTTGATGTACACTATATTAGTTTCAGGTGCACAACTCAGGGATTGGACATTTATATAATTTATGAAGTGATCACCCCATTTAATCTGGTACATGGTTATTACAGTATTATTGACTATGTGCCCTATGCTGTACTTTACATCCCCATGGCTATTCTGTGACTACCAATTTGTACTTCTTAATTACTTCACATTTTTCACCCATCCCCTCAACCCCTCACCTATCTGCCAACTGTCAAAATGCTCTGAGTGTTTATGTTCTGCTTGTTTGTATTGAAGCCTCTTTTTTTCCTTTGAAGAAAAAAATTATTTATTTCTTTGATAAAAATATACATATAGTTAGAGCAAATAGGTATTAAAAATGGCTTCCTATTTCTGAAAGAGAGCATATACAGTCAGGAAAAAAAATAAAATGGCACAATTTTTGCTTATCAGCGTTAAATTCTTGTTTTGATCTTGCGTCTAATTCTGAGCCTGATTTTAGTATCCCTAGTCAGAGAAAAACCAACTCTTTCTTTAGTCCAATAGGAAAACTATTAGTTTGTTGGTCAAAAAATAATATTATGGCTGTCCTAATATATTTGTCATTCTGTATAATGCTTTAAAGTCATCTTTTCCCCTTTTCTTCGTAAGGATCTAGCATAGACAACTTCTCACTGCTGCTTATTGGGTCCTTCTGGTTTCCCCTGGCTCCTTGGGGATTAGGGATGAAAGTCATATAGAAAGGGTTGTCCTGGCTGGGCCTGTGAAAATGATATAGTTTCTTTCTAACTCTAGGGTCTGGTTGGGAAGTAAGCTTGTATGCGACAAATGAAAGAGGCATGTATTCCCATTGAAACTTTCACCACATGGGATGGGATTGACAAATTCTGATGTTTCCTTCATTTTTCTTCATCACCAGACCCTGGAAATGGAGCTGTTGTAGAGACCTAGGTCACCCATCAGGACTTTTTCTTAGTGGACAGTCACTATGGTGCATTTAGTACAAAAGCATTACCTAGTCCACCTGCAACTACTATTACGAACCTATGAGAAGCATGACTACTAATAGCAATAAATTGAGGTATATACTGTGAACCAGGAGTGCCCACACTTTTTCAGCTTCCAAGCTACTTATAAGATGACCAAGTCAAAATGATCTACCTACAATAAAAATGCAAAACATAAATTTATTTCTTCTATATTATCATTATTTAAGTTACTATTACTATTTAATATTGTGTATTCTTCTTTCACCTTTCTCCTTCTCAGCTCTCTTTTTGGAGGAAAGTTATGTCATAGTTTTTATGAACAGTCCAAAAAAGCCGCTCCACATTTCCCTTCTTTGGAATAGCAATGGCACACAGACAGATGAGACAAATGCACTTAGAATATGACATAGTAAAAAAGTCCCCTCCCATTCTGTATGAAAGTGGTAGGCTTTAGGTTTCTTACTCGGACCAGCTATGGCACTCATTTTTATACCCTTTGTTGTATTTAGTTTAAATAAATTGAAGGCTAACTACGCAGCAATGTAACTAAACAAGTTAGCGCGGTTTAACACGCATGCGTAGGGTGTCAAAAGTTCAGACGTCAGATTGGCTACCCTGTATGCCAATGAAAAGACAAATGTCTTTTTAATGTCATGCGATCTACCCACACTTCCTTTGTGATCCATCAGTAAATTGTGATTGATGTATTGAGCACCCCTGCTGTATACTATAGTTGGGATTCTGTTTCTTACATTGAGTTAACTATATTAAGTGGAGAAGACAGTATACTTTGTGTGACAAAGTATAGAGAAATATGCTGCCACACAATGGCATTTGGTGATGCTGTTCATTACTGCCAATATTCTGCCAGTGGCCAAAACCAATAGCTGCTCAGGTTACTGACATATGACCAAGAATGTTCTAGAACTTCTCATGATTCTTGTTAAAGAAATAGAATCAAGAACATCTTTCAAAGATTGAGATTTCAGCCTGCCTCCCTTCCCTCCTGATGTTAATCACCACTCTATCCTCATTTTGAGTCTCAAATTTACCCAGCTGTGTCCATCCCACTCTTGACTTTATCCATATCTCACCCCCAACTCTACCAGTTTGTCTACTGACCATTGACCTTTCACATTCCTCAGCTTTTACTCTGAAGGGAACTCCATCTCCTTGCTGACCACTGGCTGTCCCCAGATGTACCACTTTCTGGCAGCTCCTCTCATGTGTGTTCTCAGTGTCACTGGGTGAGGTAGGTGTCCTTTTCTCTTGGTGGTCTTTATTTAACTTTGATTTATCTCACTCTTATACAACCCATTGCTATTCTGACTTCATGTCCTAGTGTGATAGTATATTCCTACCATCTCTTCTCACAAATATAAAAACTTTCTTGACATTTTTTCTTGTTTACTAAGGTTTCATGTCATATTCTGACATTTGACCATCTTCTTGGGCTATGTAAACATTCACTGGGTGATTATGACAACTTCTTATTACTGTTGCTTCTTCATGGTGAATAAGAGGTCAGTTCCTGATTTCTTTTTCTTTCTTTCTTTCTTTCTTTTTTTTTTGACAGCCTCATCTACTATGATTTTTCCACCTCAGCCATTTTCCTGTCTTTATACCATGGACTTTTTCATCAAATCTGCAACACTTTCTAATTATTGGTTTTAAACATTTTACCCTAATACCAATCTGTCTCCTTTACCCCATTTGCTTGTCTAATCACTCTGAAAAAAAATTTTTGTCCTCTTTGAGACTTCTGATATATCATTCCCATTATTTTACCTCTGTTTATTAGACCCACTTTTCTCTTTATTAAGCCCATTGATCACTCTCTTGACATATCATGAAACCCATACCAATCTCCTTCCCAAGTGAACTCATATGCAAATTTTCCAGGCTTGTTTGACTCCTCTGTACCTAAATCTTGGCAGCAGAATAATGAAGAGAAAAAAAAATCATGCAACTAGAACTAGTTTTGACTCTAAATTCAGGATTGTAAACATCAATAGACATTAAAGATTTTCCCCAGCCCTGGTCTTTTCACACAATCCAAGATAACTCTTTTATATCTTCTTTCTTTCCTTAAACTTTCTGTACCCCTTACCTTCAGACATTCAGATGTTTACTTAGTCCCACTCTTAAGAGGTATCTTAAGCCTTCTTATTGGAATACCCTATCATGCTAAGTTTACAGTAAAATTTAAATCCACTTATATCTGGATCAATTTTCTCTTTTTTTCTGGTATAATGGAGAAAGTATCTCTCTACCTATCAATTTCTACTTGTCCTATAGAACACACCCCCTCTCACGTTTTCAAATGCACTCCTTTTTCAGTTATTACCTTTTCTCTCTCCCACATTAGCCGTTTTGTTCTCTATATTATTATTTCTACTATTATCCAAACGTGTTTTAGAACTTCTCTTCCTGAAAGCCCTCCTCACACTCCATGGAGCTACTACTTCATTTTAGAACACAGATAAACTCAGCTGTTTTCCTCCCACTATACCCATTACTTCTTCATTTGAATATGGTCATGGCCTCTATAACTCAAATGAAAACTGATCTAGTTAAAGTCACAGTCACTTTTGTGTTGGAAAATCTATCCAGAAACAGTTAATTTTCTACCTTTATCCTACTTAACATTTTAGAAGCACTCAGTAGGATTGAATGTTCTTCCTCTATAGAAACACCATTCTTAATTTTACTGACATTGCAATCTATTGCCTTTCTCACATTTCCTTGGTTTTTCCTTTTCAGTTTCCTCTGACAGCTGTAGGTGTTGGAGCTCCACTGGGTTTGCTGTATTCTCTCTTTATATCCTCTTGGACAGCTCATCCCTTTCATGGCTTTAAATCTATAAGACTACACCTTCTAAGTTTCAATTGCTAGTCTAATTCTCTATAACTTTAGGATCACATCTTCCCCAAATCTATTCAGATACTACACAAACATCTCAAACTAAATGCACTCCAAACTGAACTCTTTATCTGAACACCATCACCTTCTATAACATGTCTATCCTCCGAGGAATCATGCTTATTTTTTAATTTTTCTCACTTCTATTTTTCAACCATCAATAAGCCCTGTTGATTTAACTTTCGAAATATAGTGTGTCCATAAAGTCATGGTGCACTTTTGACTTTTGACTGGTCAAAAGTACACCATGACTTTACGAACACACTGTATATTCTTGAAATCATCTGCTCTATCTATATCTCTACCACTACCCTGTCTGTCCAAATATGATCACCTCTCACCTGAATACCTGGATAACAATTAAAACCATGTCTTTTTTGGCTTCTTTCATTCCATTTTGTATATATCAGTCAGGGTGATCTTTTAAAAATGCCAATCAGATAATTTGGCTTTCCTGTTTAAAACACTAATATTTTCTTAATCCTATACAATGAAATCTAGACTCTTTATGGTCATTAAGAACTTGCATGATCAGACTTCTGCCTTCATCCATAGTTTCATCTCATTCTGTTATTTTTCTTGGTCACTACATTTTACTAACTTGGACTTTTTTTTTTTTTTTAATCCCTTGAACACACCAAGCTCTTTACTATTTCAGAGATTCTGTATATGTTTATTCTTATACCTATACTTTGTCCTATGCCTTATACCTATGCCCAACCTTTGTCTGCCTTTTCAGAACTGATTCCTGATCCCTTACAACTGGCCCTTTATTATCTAGGTCGGAGTTTAAATATCAACCCTTCAGAGAATTCTTCCCTGACTACACTATGTCACATGAATCTACTCTTGGTAATCTTTAACACATCATCCTAGTTGCTTTATCTTCTATGGGAATTATGAGAATTTGTACTTATTTACTCTTGTTTCATTTATGGGTCTCATTTTTCATATCCATCATTAAATTGTAGCTACCATGAGGTCAGACAACTGCATCTCTGTTACTGATTGCTCAGCCCCAAGACTAACACAGTTTCTGGAATACGGTAGTTGTTAAATGAAGTCTATACCAAGTTTACCTTAAAACAAGTAAAAGATTTTTCTTACTTTTTCCTTCTGTACTATATTATACCATATTCAGTAAAAATTATTTCTTTTAAAAATATACATATAGTAAAAAGAGAGTCTATACATTTTCTTTGGGTCATGGTAACCCCTAATTATACATGCTAATATAATAATATCTATAGTTATGTGGTACCTTCTATTTTAGAGTCTTAAAACTACTTAGAAATTATAATTAATGAACAAGAAGATATAGTGACACTGAGTCATTAAAATAATTTTACAGATAAACCTAAGCTTGCTTTCTTAATATTTCTTCCTGCTCTAATACATCAAGCTTCTGATTCAAGACCTCTGGTTGACTGATTTGACCTAGCAATCCACATTAAATAAATAATGTGCCAACATGTTAAAAAATGTAAATCAAGAAAGGAAAATTTTGTAATTAAAGATTCATGAAATACTTTTATTGATAGACATGAAAGAGTAAAATATCATAGTTATGGGTAGAAAAAAGTTAGCATGACAAGAATACTAAATAATTTTACTCCTTTTACCTGAGAGTTATTGAGCACCTACTGTATTCCAGAAAGTCTTTTAGACTCTGAAACTGTAAAGCTGAATGGAACATGGTCTTTGATTTCATTGTAGTGAGAAGGCATGTGTATCAACAAGTAAGTGCCTCACATGAGTACTATGTAAAGTGCTTTGGTATGTAAAGAATAAAGCTACTAATAGCCTGAGGAGGGCCAAGGAAGGCAAAGCAATTTAAAACTTAATAGGGGTTGGCCATGTAGAGAAGGTAAAAAGAAAGAGGAGAGCATTCTCAGAAAATTCATGAATATGGGATAGTATAGGCATGTTAAGAGGATGATCCTTGGAGTTAGAACAAAGGGTCCAGGGAGGAGACTGGCAGGGAATGGTATTCATATCCTAGTGCACTGATGTCTCTGTACAAAATGTGGAGGTCTTAGCATGCTTCATTAGTCACTGAGAAGGCTGTTAAACATAAAAGCTTCATTCTATATAGGTTTTCTCTATAATATTTTAGGTTAATATAATTTAAGAGATCATAGTTTTGATGTTATAAAACTGCTTAAATCATCAAATTAGACATTTCTTGCTATTTTTCTTTTAAAACAGAGGTCAGTAAATCCATTCAAACATGATGGTCTTTTATCTATGTATTTCTGCTTCTTTAGAAGCTTTAGGACCTATCAAGGCTTGATAAATTGACTTAAAGCTGTCAAGTTCAAGATTATTTAAAGATTAAATTGAAAAATTTAGGCTTATTAGAGCTACTGACCATGATTTCTTTTTTAAAGCATGTAGAATGGTGGTCATCTTTGTTATGTGATAAGATTCTAAAAACGTTTTTTTTGCTCAAAAATTTTTTGCTACTCATGGGTCACAGTTACAGACATACCATACAAGAAATTCCTTAAGGTTACAATATTTCCCCCAAATTAGTTTCTTTATTTTTTATCTTATTATTTTAGGTGAAAATGGCTTGCTGTCATATTCTAAGAATAGTCTTAAATTGTTATCTTCCTTGACTTCTGCCAAATTTGAGACTGATGATTTTTTTCTTGAGATTTTTTTCTTTTTTAGTTTCAATGTTATCTAAAAAGTCTTGAATTCACTAATCTTTCAAATTCATGCTTAGAAGATAAAAGATAAAGGTATCATTTTTTGCAGGTGACATGATTCTGTATATAGAAAATATCAGAGGCTCCACCAAAACAAAAACAAAAACTTTTAGAAACAATAAACAAATACAGTCAAGTCACAAGATACAAAATTAATACACAACAGTTGACTGCTTTTCTATACATTAATAATGAAACCTCAGAAAATGAAACAAACAAAAAATAATTCCTTTTATAATTGCAACAACAACAATAAAATACCTAGAAATAAGCTTAACAAAGGATATGAAGGACCTATATACTGAAAATTACAAAACATTATTAAAGGAGATTGAAAAAGACACAATAAAATGGAAAAATATTCTGTGTTTGTGGATTGGAAGAATCAATATAGGTAAAATGACCATATTACCCAAAACAATATACAGATTTAATGTAATCCTTATTAAAATCCCAATGTTGGAGAGCTTGCTGCCTATGTTTTCTTCTAAGATGCTTATGGTTTTACGGCTTACGTTTAAGTCTTTTATCCATTTTGAGTTTGTTTTTGTGAATCGTGTAAGTTGATGGTCTAGTTTCATTTTTTTGCAGGTAGATGTCCAATTTTCCCAACACCATTTGTTAAAGAGGCTGTCTTTACTCCATTGTATGTTCTTTCTTCCTTTGTCAAATATCAGTTGTCCATAAAGCTGTGGGTTTATTTCTGCATCCTCTGTTCTGTTCCACTGATCTATGTGCCTGTTCTTATGCCAGTACCAGGCTGTCTTGAGTATAATGGCCTTGTAGTAAACCTTGATATCTGGAAGAGTGATACCTCCTGCTTTATTTTTTCTTTTTAAGATTGCTGAGGCTATTCGTGTACTTTTTTGGTTCCATATAAATTGTTGGAATATGTGTTCTATATCTTTGAAGTATGTCATTGGTATTTTAATTGGAAATGCGCCCCCATGTTTGTGGCAGCATTATTCACAATAGCGAAGATCTGGAAACAGCCCAAGTGTCCAACAGAAGACGAGTGGATTAAATAGCTATGGTACATATATACTATGGAATACTACTCAGCTATAAGAAATGATGACATCGGATCATTTATAACAAAATGGATGGTCCTTGATAACATTATACAGAGTGAAATAAGTAAATCAGAAAAAAAGAAAAACTGAGAACAGCATGATTACATACATAGGTGGGACATAAAAGTGAGACTATGAGACATGGACAAGAGAGTGGCAGTTACGGGGTGGGGGGAGGGAGGGAAGAGTGGGATAGGGAGGAGGGGAGGGACACAGGGAAAACCAGATAGAAGGTGACAGAGGACAATTTAACTTTGGGTGACGGGTATGCAACACAATTGAATGATAAGATAACCTGGAGATGTTTTCATTGTACATATGTACCCTGATTTATTGGTGTCACCCCATTAAAATTAATAATAATAAAATATAAAAAAATCCCAATGTCATTTTTTAAAGAAATAGAACAAAAAGAAAATCATCAGATTTTTATGGAACCACAAATGACCCTGAATACCCAATGCAAATCCTGAGAGAAAAGAACAAAATTAGAGGTATCACACTACCTGACTTCAAGTTATACTACAAAGCCAGTATAATTAAAACAGCATGATATTGGCAAAAGCACAACAAACAAACAACAAACAAACAAAACAAAAAACTGCTACACAGACCAATGGAGCAGATCAAGAGCCCAGAAATAAAACTACATGTATATGGGCAAATAATTTTTGACAAAGGAACCAAAAGCACACAATGGAGAATGGTGCTGGGAAAATTGAAAAGCCACATGTGAAAGAATGAAACTTGACTATGTATTATCACCATGCACAAAAATTAATTGAAAATATGTCAAAGACCTAAATATTAGCTCTGAAACAATAAATTACATAGAAGAAAGTATAGATACTAAACTTATGGACTGTGGATGTCAAAAACATTTTATGAGGCCTGATCTGTGGTGGCACAATGGATAAAGTATCCCCTGTGATGCTGAGGTTGCTGGTTCAAAGCCCCAGGCTTGGCAAATCAAGGCACATAGGAGAAGCAACTACTACTAACTTCTAGCTCCTTCTCATCCCCTTTTTCTCTTTCTTCTCTCTCTAGAGTCAATAAATATAAAAACATTTTTATGAATTTGACCTCAAAAGCAAATAAAGTAAAGGCAAAAAAATAAATGAATAGGACTTGTTGGGCAGATAAAATATATTATGCTCACTTTGTTAAAGATGGCGCTTCCCACATGGAAGTTTGTTGATATTAATGTGTGTTCTGGAACAGGCTGTGGGCAGACCAAGTCGTCATAGCCTAAGGCTTAGTTTAGAGTAAGCACTTCCCCACACCCTTGACTGATTGGATGATGTAGGGTGGTGCACTCTCTTGAGGAATCCCATTATGCCTCAGATGGGTGGCTTTGTATCAGAGACTTTCTTTATATATAATTGGATTAAAGGTTTGGATTTTCTATGCTATAAACTGGGGCAGTCCGGGAGCTTGCTCTCGCTTGGTTCCTGGGTTCCTGAGATTAGTATTAGAGAGGAGAGCAGAGTAAGGCCACATGAAGGCCAAGAGAAGCAGCCAAGATGGCAGAGTGCTGAGGAAGAAGCCAGTTTGTTAAGAGTTTGTGCAGGAGGAGATGGGAAACAGAGGTGAATAAGTCTGGTGAGCTAGAAACCTTTGATTCTAGGAAACTCAGATAAGTCAGTAGCTTTGTGAGCACTGAATGTGTGGGTTTTGGAGCCCAGTGTGTATTTTTGCTTGCCTGCTGGGTGCAAGCTAGAATTAAAGCTGATGGCTCACCAGTTCTTGGCTCTGCTGTTTCATTACCGACTGTTCGAATCCAATGCGAACCTGCACGGGTCAGGCTGCTGTGATGGTTACTCTGGCTACTGGCTTTACAGGACTATATTATATCTAAAACTCTGCACAGCAAAAGAAACTGACAAAGAAACAAATAGGCTGACAAGTAAATGGGAAATGATATTCACAAACAACAGCTCCAACAAGAGATTAATATTAAAAATATATAAAGAACTCATAAAGCTCAACAAGAAACAGACAATTCAATAAAAAATTGGGGAGAGGACCTGAGTAGACACCTTTCTCATGAAGACATACAAGCAAGAAGCAGATTTATGAAAAGATGCTCATCTTCATTAGCTATTAGAGAAATGCAAATCAAACCTACAATGAGTTACCACCTCACACCTGTTAGATTGGTTGTTATCAACAAGACAGGTAATAACAAGTGTTGGAAAGGTTGTGTAGAAAAAGGAACCTTTATTCACTGCTGGTGGGACTGTAAACTGGCATACCCACTATGTAAAACAATATGATGGTTCCTCAAAAAATTAAGAATACAGTTACTATATAACCTAGCAATCACTTTACTGGGTATCTACTTGAAAACATCTGTTTGCAAAGACCCATGCACCCCCATGTTCATTACAGCATTATTCACAGTGGCCAAGACATGGAAACAAACAAAGTGTCCCTCTATAGAGGATTAATTGGATACAGAAGATGTGACACATATACACAATGAAATACTACTCAGCCATAAGAAATGATGAAATATTGTCATTTGCAACAACACAGACGAACATTGAGAATATTATGATAAGCAAAATAAGTAAATCAGAAAAAGCTAAAAACTGTATGATTTTACTCATATGTAGAATAAAAAACTGAGACTCATAGACATAGACAAAAGTGAACTGGTTCCCGAAGAGAAGGAGTGTGGGGACGGAGAGTAAAGGGGATCAAATGTGCAGTGATGGCAAGTTTTTTGGCTTTGGGTGATAGGCACACAATGCAATGAGTAGTTCATGTGCTATGAAGATGTACACCTGAAACCTATGAGTTCCTATGGACCTGTGTCAATCCATTAAATTTAATTTCTAAATAAAAAAATAAGATAGAACCCAGTGTTACAAAATATATTTTTATTTAATCCCACTTTTTAAAATATGTCACCTCACTGCAACCATCTGACTGCTTGTGTCTCCAAGACAGAAGTCATTCTATTCTCCTATTTCATGGAGTTGACCCTCTCTTTTCTGCCTCAGTACAAGAGGGTATGTGTCCTGGCTGAGTGGTGTGGTGAATGGTATCTGAGGTTGAAGTTCTGTTTGTTCCATATTTTAATTCATTCTCCTGTTTTTGATTACAGCCTCCTATTTCCAGGTACTCAGTTACCTTCATGGCCTCTGTTCTTTTTTCTTTTTTTGAATGTGTTTATTATTTCTTTTTATTTATTTATTTTAGAGAGGAGACACAGAGTGAGAGAGAGAGAGAGAAAGAGAGAGAGAGAGAAAGGGGGGAGGAGCTAGAAGCATCATCTCCCATATGTGCCTTGACCAGACCAGTGCAAAGTTTTGAACTGTCGACCTCAGTGTTCCCAGGTCGACGCTTTATCCACTGTGCCACCACAGGTCAGGCTATGGCCTCTGTTCTTATAGAGCAGGTCCATTTTCTCATTGGCTTTCCCTCCTTTTTTTTTTTTTTTTTTTACAGGGACAGAGAGAGAGTCAGAGAGAGAGAGAGATAGGGACAGACAGACAGGAACGGAGAGAGGTGAGAAGCATCAATCATTAGTTTTTCATTGCCATTGTGACACCTTAGTTGTTCATTGATTGCTTTCTCACATGTGCCTTGACCGCAGGCCTTTAGCAGACTGAGTAACCCCTTGTTGGAGCCAGCGACCTTGGGTCTAAGCTGGCAAGCTTTTGCTCAAACCAGATGGGTCCACGCTCAAGCTGGCGACCTCAGGGTCTCGAACATGGATCCTCCGTATCCCAGTCTGATGCTCCATCCACTGTGCCACCGCCTGGTCAGGCAGCTTTCCCTCCTTTGACACTTAAATTTCTTTGAGAATTGTTAAGTCAGAGCCACTTGTTGAACTTCTTTCCACCTTTTATAATAGTGTTGATGTCATTGGCTGCCATGGCCTTTCTCTTTCTTTTTGATCTTCTAAGATTACAGCAGTTTGTTTCTTTTAGGAGGAATTTGAGAAAGAACAAAGATAAATGTCTGGATTTAGGCTGTGATGTTTTACTGAAGATTTTCAGGACTATTTTTCTAAAATACAAATATGATCCTATTAATTAAGTTTTTTTTTTAATGGTCTTGCCTAAATATAAAGTAAAATCTGAAATCCTACAGGATGTTTTTCAAAGTGCTTTATGTTCTGGCTTTATCTATCTGCCAGGATATTCTTTGGTTTCTTCAATTCTGGTCCTCTTATAAGAATCAATTCAAGTTAACTACCTCCTGGGTGAATAATGCAGAAAAATAAGAGACCCAACAGTGAATACTTTTTTTCTTTTTTTGAGAGTAAGAGAAGCAGTGAGAGTGAGAGACAAGAAGACAAGAAGACAAGAATATCAAGCTACTCCTGTATGTTCCCTGACCAAGAAATCAAACTGTCAGCCTCTGTGTTTTGGGAAAACGCTCCAACCAATCGAGCTATCTGGCCAATGCTTAATTTTTATTGATTTTTAGAGAGAAAGAGGAACAGAGAGAGAGTGAAAGGAGAAAAGAAGCATTTGTTTTTCCACTCAGTCATACATTTTTTGGTTGCTTCCTGTCTGTACCGTGACTGGGGATCGAACCTGCAACCTTGTTCTTTCTGAATGATTCTCTTAACTGACTAGCTAACTGACCAGGGCTGTGAATACTCTTTCAATATACATTGTAGAATAAGAAAAGATTTTGGAAACTGCTTGATACATCAAAAAGTGTAAGAAAAAAGCAAAGCAGAACATGTAGGAAAGGATAAATTTTCAGCAGAGAAGAGAGGCCTCAGATACTCACCAGAACCATACATAGGCTCCAGGATCAGCTACAGCAGATGTAATGGGGGACAAACGAAGAGCTGGCAAAAAACAAAGGCTTCAAGTGAAAGCCTGCAAATGTGGGTTTTCAGAGCTAATTTCCTTCCCTTCCCTTCCCTTCCCTTCCCTTCCCTTCCCTTCCCTTCCCTTCCCTTCCCTTCCCTTCCCTTCCCTTCCCTTCATTCTCCTCTCCTTCTTCTTCTATCTCAACTTTCTCCCTCTAACCAGCCTTTCTCTATTCCTCTTCTTTATCCTCCCCTTTTCTCACTCTCCTTGCAACTAATTAAATTACTGTTCTTAAATCTTCAGTCCACTGTGATAATATTATTATCACTTTGTTGTGGGACTTGTAGTGGGTAAAATATACTTCTCCATTCCTTGAATTGGAACTATGTCATTTGACTTGCCTTGTCTATTTGCATGTTAAGGATCTAAGTAGGGACTTGAACTATGCTTTTGAAGTTGAACTTGCTTTCTTGTACATCTGATACAACTATGAGAAAAACACTCTTTGGATACCATTGTCTCTCTAGTCTAGATGCCAGACTAAGACATGTGGGGCAGAGCCAGCCAAACTAACTCACAGTTGGCTTCCTGAAGCAGGGTTACCCAGCCACCTGCAGGTATATGGTCAAGAAATAATCCTATTGCTAAATAGCACTAAATTTTTATGGTTCTTCCATGCAGAAAAAGGTGGCTAATACAGAAACTCATGCCAAAACGTGGGGTACAGCCACAAAACCTTGAAATCTATGGCATTGTTTTTTGGTCTGGGTTGTGTGATAATGGAAAAGTTTTTATATAGGGTTGGAAAAATAAAAATCCATGTTTTGTAGTGGTAAAAATTTGATAAAACTTTCATCTGTGGTATTAAGAAAATGTATCAAATGAACCTGAACATTTGGGTGAGAATATTTAGGAAGGAATGTTGAAAGTATAAACTGGCTGAATTTAGAGAAAATATTAAGAACCCAGAAATTCTATGTTTAAAATATAATACTGTTTCTTACCAAACCAATTATAACACAATTGGGCATTATAACAAAATCCAGGTTAAAAACTAGATCTGGTATGCTCTCAGACATGATAGTAAGACATGACTAAAACAAGGGTATGACTGAAACATCCATTATTAAGATAGTAAAAGGAGTAGGATGAATTTTAGCAAATCTCTCATACAATAAAAAAGGTCCTAGAAAGCCCAAGGGAATGATGTCACAAAAGTCTGATCCACTCCAAGTACCCATAAATAGAGAGAGTCACTTTAAAAAAATTGTGAGTGTGGCTTCTGGTACATAGAGGTGACAGGAATAAAATATTATACATAAAAACCCAACAAATGTTTTACAAATGATATACTAGCAAAAGCACCACTAACTTGAAACAACAACAACTACAGGACTGACTGTTAAGGATATAAAAGACCTCTGGGCTCCAACTTTCTCCAGGCAGAACTGTATACATTTAATACAACAAATTTTTCTCTAAGTACTACTTTCATTGCTCCATACTAATTTTCATATGTTGTGTTTT
Organism: Rhynchonycteris naso; assembly: GCA_037038555.1. NCBI lineage: Eukaryota > Metazoa > Chordata > Mammalia > Chiroptera > Emballonuridae > Rhynchonycteris > Rhynchonycteris naso. The sequence goes on along the minus strand of CM072997.1, from coordinate 35,661,466 downwards.
CATTTTTATTCAGTTCAAAATATTTTATAACTTTTATCTTTTATTTTTTTCCTTTGACCTATGGATCAAATGTATGTTTATTTTCCAGTTGAATATTTTCTAGACATCTTTCTGTTATTTATTTTTTAATTTAATTCCATTATGGTAAGAGAACATACTTGGTTATCACTTGAATAATTTAAACTTATTAGGCTTTTTTAATGCTCATAATATGGTCTATATGGAAAAATGTTCCACCTGCACTTGAGAAGTGTATTCTGTTGCTATTAAATGAGTGTTCTAATAAGTCAATTGGTAATTGTGTTGTTTTCATCTTCCAAATCCAAATAATGATTTGCTGTCTATCTGTCTATCAGTTATTGAGAAAGGGGTATTAAAATCTATGACTATATTATAGCTTTATTAATACTGATTTCATTTCTATCTGTTTTTGCTTCAGATATTTTGGAGCTCTAAAATTGGGTGTATAGATGTTTGGGATTTTTATGTTACTTTGATTAAATAAACCCTTTACCTTTATGAAATGACCTTCTTTATTTCTGGTAATATTATTTATTCAGAAATATATTTCTCTGATTAAGTTAGACACGGACCTTTTTTTGATATGTTACATAGTACAGTAGTTCCCCTCCCCTCTGTTATCTGTGAGGCATGTTCTGAGACCCTCGGGGATTCCTGAAATCATGAATAGTACAAATCTTACATGTAGTATGTTTTTACCTATGCATACCTACCCATGAGAAAGTTTGCTTTATAAATTAGGCACAGTAAGATATTAACAGAATAACTAATAATAAAATAGAACAATTATAACAATATACTGTAATAAAAGGATGTGATCTCTCAAAAATTTAAAACTTTCTACCTGCAAATTTAAGGCTTTTGTCATCATAACTAAGCACTTATTATGTGCTGTGATTGTAACTTTTATTTTTTAATTTAATTTTTATTTATTTTGTGGCTGTAACTTTTATTTTATTTTTTGTTTTTTTTCAAAGTAAGAAACTGGATGGCGGCAAACAGACTCCTTCATGTGCCCAACTGGGATCCATCTGGCATGGATCCAGGGGGCGACGCTAGGCTCATCTGGGGCTTAGCTCTGCTGCAGCCAGAGTCATTCTAGCACCTCAGGTGGAGGCCATGGAGCCATCCTTAGCAGCAGGACCAACTTTGCTCCCATGAAGCCTTGGCTGGGGGAAGGGAAGAGAAAGATAGAGAGAAAGGAAAGGGGGAAGGGTGGAGAAGCAGATGGGTGCTTCTCCTGTGTGCCCTGGCCAGGAGTAGAACCCAAACTTCCACACTCTGGGCCAATGCTCTACCACTGAGCCAACCGGCCAGGGCCTGTGGCTATAACTTTTAAAGTTTGAGGTGTCACAGAAGAACGCACACAAAATTCTTTTCTTTCTTTACAATTTTATGGATAGAAGATTTATTCTTACTATAGAGCTTAGCAACCTCAGTATACAATGCTTTTTCTTTCCTAATTAAGTTGAAAACTTTCACTTTTTCACTTAAAGGAAGCACTTTACAGCTTCTCTTTAGAATATAAGAATTGCTAGCATTACTACTCTTGTGCTTTGGGGGTCATTATTAAGTAAAATAAGGGTGACTGAGACACAAGCAGTGTGATGCTGTAATAGTCAATCAGAACAGCCTTTCACGGACTGGTCGTGTATACAGTGTCGATACTCTGGACAAAGCAATAATTATTTTTATACTATTTTTATTTTGTATCTCACTATTAATAATCAAAACATGGAAGTAAAATAGTGCCACAATAAGCAAGCTTAGTAAAATAGTAATGCATCTATACTAGTGTGTTTTGCATCAAGCACATGATGTAGCACTGCTAGGACACATCATATAAACTTTTGAGGGGCTTTTGATGTTATTATGTTCTTTTCAGTGCAGGGAAGAGTGCCAGACACAGGCACACATCAGGAGACATGTTTTGAAAGTGGGTGTTTTGTGTGTGTGTGTGTATGTTTAAAGGAGGCTGGGGAAGCAATGTGGTATAATAGTAAAATCAATAGTCTTTGAAGACAGACTCCTGGGTTGAGTCCTGCCTTTACTTCATACTAGATATTAATAATTGTTTTTACTAGCAATTAACATATGAGCCTTGGCTAAGTTAACATTGTTGTAGTGTGCTTTATTTTACTCATCTGTAAAATAAGAATATTAAAATAAGAATTAATTAATGCTCATCATAAGATTCTGTTTGGTAGTTTTGTTTGTCTCATTGAGAAATAAATTATTTAGTATGTGTAAATATGTGAATATGTAACTAAGAAAATTGCCAGGCACTCGGTAAGTGCTCCATATGTTTACTTATTATTATTACAAAAATCACTTTATAGGCTAATATTTAATGGCATAAATCTTTTGAAGAATATAGTCTCGTGACAGAAAATTGCATTATGAACTATATATGTCAAATTTCTGTTTCAAACTTAGATAATGTGCTAAAAACACAACAAAGTATTTCAATGGATATTTCTGGGTGGTATTTTTTTCCCAGTATTTTCTGCAAAAGCTTTTATAGTCAGAAAAAATAACTGAATTAAAAAGACATACACAGCTTAATTGTCCTCTCTTCAGGTACCTTGCCTCTTTCCTCAGTCAAAGTTAGTTGCTCTCTCAGTTCTGCCACAGCTTCTATTAGGGAATTGTGTTCTAATGACTTGTTTACATTTCTGTCTCCACTGCTAGACTCTGAGCTCCTTGAATGTAAGAACCAAGTTGTGTTTAACTTTATGTCCCCAATGTCTGACATACAGCAGACCTGTTAGGTATTAAAATCACCCTTATTAAGGTAAAACCCAGAATCCCTATAGTAGAAACTTTCAATCAGTGAGTGGTAGAGGCAATATTGTTTGTGGTATTTAAAAGGCATAGTACATGTTAAAATATAATTTTCTATTTGGAAATGAAAAAGAATGCCAGTTGCAGAAGTAAAGTTTAACAAGTCATCCTGGGTGGTAGCGATAGATGGGTGTGTCTTCAGTAGGGTAAAGGGTAGCCCACCCTGGCAAAGTTACAGAATCTGGGGCTGAAGGAAGGAGATGTAGAGCATATGATTATAGTTAGGAAAAGAAGGCCTGGCTTTGAACCCCACTGCTTTAGATATGCTTTTAAATGAAGAATCTCAAGTTGAGAAAAGGACAAACCTCAGCCTTCTAAGTTCTTTGGATTTCTTGTCCAGAGTCACCACTATACTGGTCTCAATGGTGTGTTGCTCTTTTTAAGTTGGTTATGGCCCAAGCAGAGGCAAACCTTCTCCCTTGGAGCTGAGACACCTCATGACTACCAGAGGGTCATCCTTATGCTTAGAGAAGCAAAAACATACAGATGAGCCATCTGTAAGGGGCATTAGGTTTTTTGCTTACAAAATAAAGTTTCCTTATTCTTTCAGAGCTGACTCCCACTTAATTCCACAAGAGATTTAAGGAATGAAATAAAGCTCACCAGGGACGCCATTCACTCTATATGCCATTCTTACCCAGCCTTCCCTTAGGGTTCAAGCTCTGTCTCTGAGGCATGTCCTCTGGCTGAGAGACAGTATTCTCTCCACCAGTTGATACCAGGAGGGACCTTACCCTTAGGTGAGACCCTGCTTCTTAGCAGTAGAGTTGTGAACTTATTTTGACACAAGTTCAATAATAGAATCAAGAACAGTGAGCCCCAGAGTTCTGAAGCAAGAACTGAGCACACATTAGCAGAGTGTTTTCTCCCAGAGCATGCACTGTGATTTTACAGAAAATAACCATTTTCTTTTATTTATGATATGAATATTCATAACCCCTGGAAAATAGTTTTGAAAAACTTGCTGAGGTATTTTTGTTCTTCGTATTTCTTTCTCCTTCCTAATCCTTCTTAGCAAGACATTTTATCTTCATTGCCTCAGAATGCAGAGGCCCAGGGAAGTCACTGCTTTCCCAAGTAAGGCCAGGCAAAATAACAGGACACCAGATTCTCTGCAGCTAAAACAACAGCCAAGCAGGGGTATACATATTGGTATAGCTTGTCACATGGGGCTGTGCCACCTCTCAAATTTGCCCATAACATAGTCTGGTGCAAAACGTACAGAGAATGTCCAGGCTCAGGAAGGGCAAAGATGGCATTTCCTGAAGCCCAGAGTCAGAACGTCCAGGAGAGAAGAACGTTTCCCAGAGTTTGAGGGTGGTATGTTTACAGGATGGAGAACAAGGCTTGCAGTTGAGAATACAAAGCCCAAATAATTTTAAAGTTTCTACCTTTGAATCATTTAAATTTTATGCTTGTGCTTTGTGATTATATCTGATTATGTGCGAAAAGAAGCTATAGCTCAATGTAGAACAATATATCTTTTTTTCTGATTTAAAAAGTGCATTTGATACAAAGGGCAACGGCAAAATAAAGAAAATAAAAAGGAAACTAAAATTTAATGGAAAGAGTTTTCTTTGTTTATAAATAGTAGTTATATAAGTAGCCCAAAACATAAATGCAGTATAATTAATGTTGTAAACTAAAATGTACATTTCAAAATATCTCAGAAAATTATATAATTGTAATATAATTCAAACCATTTAAAGAGATGCTTCAGCCTCTTCTTTGGTCTTAGATATTCTTTCTGCTGTCATGCTTATGTTTTCTGATCCTAAAAGGTAAGATTTTAAGGTGTTTCCAATATCTAGGCATCTTTTCCCTGATAAGCTGACCTATATTTAGTTTGTTCTTGTAGTTGTTACCATGATTCAGTGTCACATAAAATTCACTAACAGAATACATATGTGTTACTTTGATGAAATATATAACTAATCTCAATATTATATGAAAAATTCCAAATATAGTTATAAAAGTAGATAATATTATGGTACTTTGAATAATCAACATTTTTATGGATAAAATTATGTCAGCATTTTCATAATGAGTCCCTATTTCAAAAATTATAACTTGACCAAAGGACATTATGCTAAGATTTAATGTGGTTTTGAGCTCTTTTTTATTTATTTTTATTTATTTTTTAATTAATTTTAATGGGGTGACATTGATAATTCAGGGTACATATGTTCAGAGAAAATATTTCAGGTTATTTTGACATTTGATTATATTGCATACCCATCACCCAAAGTCAGATTGTCCTCTGTCACCTTCTATCTGGTTTTATTTGTGGCATTCTGACTGGTGTGAGGTGATATCTCATTGTGGTTTTAATTTGCATTTCTCTAATGATTAGTGATGTTGAGCACTTTTTCATATGCCTATTGGCCATTTGTATGTCATCTTTGGAGAAATGTCTATTCATTTCTTTTGCCCATTTTATGATTGGATTGTTTGTCAGAAAGAGAAATTAAGGAAACAATCCCCTTCACTATTGCAACAAAAAATATAAAGTACCTAGGAGTAAATTTAACCAAGGAGGTTAAAGACTGGTACTCGCAAAATTATAAAACATTGATAAAAGAAATCAAGGAAGATACAAACAAGTGGAAGCATATACCGTGCTCATGGTTAGGAAGAATAAACATCATTAAAATGTCAATATTACCCAAAGCAATTTATAAATTCAATGCAATATCAATTAAAATACCAACTACATACTTCAAAGATATAGAACACATATTTCAAAATTTTATATGGAACCAAAAAAGAACACAAATAGCCTCAGCAATCTTAAAAAGAAAAAATAAAGCAGGAGGTATCACTCTTCCAGATATCAAGACAGCCTGGTACTGGCATAAGAACAGGCACATGGATCAATGGAACAGAACAGAGAACCCAGAAATAAACCCACATCTTTATGGACAACTGATATTTGACAAAGGAGGAAAGAGCATACAATGGAGTAAAGACAGCCTCTTTAACAAATGGTGTTGGGAAAATTGGACATCTACCTGCAAAAAAAAAATAAAACTAAACCATCAACTTACACCATTCACAAAAAAAAAAAAAATTCAAAATGGATAAAAGACTTAAATGTAAGCTGTGAAACCATAAGCATCTTAGAAGAAATTATAGGCAGTAAGCTCTCTGACATCTCTCGCAGCAATATATTTGCCAATTTATCTCTACAGGCAAGTGAAATAAAAAGCAGGATAAACAAATGGGACTATATCAAACTAAAGAGTTTTTGCACAGCTAAAGACAGTAAGAACAAAATAAAAAGACTAATTACACAATGGGAGAACATATTCAACAATATGTCTGATAAGGGGTTAATAACCAAAATTTATAAAGAACTTATAAAACTCAACACCAGGAGCTCTTTTCTATTTTTAAAGTGATTTTTCCCAGACAGATTTGACATGTCTTAGTAGATAAGTACAGAAGACCAATTTCCTCCTTACATCATTATTCAAATGTTCTATTGCTTTAAACTATGCTCGCATGTAAAAGTCTAGGTATAAGCAACAAAGGGGTACCTGTGTCCTTGGGCTGTCTTATGGGGAAAATAACTTATCCAATTGTGAGACTCTTGCCTGAGCTCAAAACAGAGTCAGCACATTCTCTGTTGCTAAATCCCTCTTTTTATTAGTCTTCTAGTTTATCTTCCTGGTTCTCTTTCTCAAAACCATTCATTCTTAGAATTGTATTTTCTCTCTTTAATTCTCTCAAATGAATAATAGGTCAACTCCCTAACACTTTCAGGCCCTTTCTATTAATGACATTCTTTGTTGTTATTTGCCTTTAACAGTATTTCTGATTTTCTTATTCATGCTTTTGAAGACAGGGGCTAGGTAAGTTTCCCCAAGTTTAAATTCCTAGTGACATAGTTCAGTGCCCTAAATCCTCATATACACACATACCTTTGGGCCCTTAGGCCCCAGCATTTGGAAAGGAACTTATTATTATTTTGTACTGTTATTGTTATGTTTTTGCTGTCATGTTTTCAGTTTTCTTATAGCACTTTGTCCAGATTATTACTATAACACTTGATCATTTATAGGTATCTCTGTCCTGGGAACTTCCTAAAGAGTGGTCTGTCTGACTTAATTTTGTGAGTTTTCATGGGTATAATTCACCAATAAACCAGAGGGTAATATTTAAAAAAAGCTTCTTGACTCTGACTTAATCCTGGCAACTGCTTGGACTATTTCAATTGCCTCTGCCCAGATTGTTGCTACATAAAACCCAGCTGGAACTCATGGATCTAACATCTCATACCTAACCACCGAAGGTCTCTGTAGTACCCACCATGCACCCCCTTCTCTCCCTTAATGGGGGAGTTGGACAAGTTCAAGACTTATTCATTTATGTATGCCCAGAACTGATGACGTAGTAAGTGCTCACTTAAAGATTCCCTGTTTAAGGGAGATAATCCACTAATCTATTAATCGACACTTGTTTGTCCACTCTTCCTAGTAATAAATATAATGAGTGGCCTGAATGAGGACCCATAGCTCTCACCATGGGACAGGAAAAAAAAAAAAGAAGTTAAAAACATGATTCTATCTGTATTAGCTCCATTCACCAACCAAATGAACTCACCATGTGCAGACTGTTTTACAGAAGGTGTTAATTCACAATGATTCAAATTAACATTAATATTTGCAGACATTGCCTTTCATTTATCTTAGCTCATTTAATTTATCATAAAATAAGGCTGAGTTAAATATTACTATATGCAGAAAAAAAATTAAACGGTTATGTAGTATTGCAAACTTTATAAGGCATTTATCTTCATTACTCAGGCAACATTTGATAATTCCTTTAAGGCTATACCATGTTGAGTACAAGATTCCTCAAGGGAAAAGAAGATGCTTGAGATATAAGCATCTTGCATGTTACCCAAATAAAGAATTTATTATAGTAGATTTGAGAACATATCAGAGGAAAAGCTAGAAATGGTAGATTGATTGAATTGATGGCCCCAATATTTGTTATCTCTCTGTAACAATTCTTTGGCCAATGCGACAGAGAAAATTTGATATAAGAAGAGTCTCTAAAAGTGCCTTCATATTTCCATTTGTTCAACTGGACTCTTTTAATACAAGGAGAACTTACCCAGGCTAGCTCGCTGGAGGGATGGGAAAGTGTGGAAAAGATAAGAACTGTCCTAGCTGAAGTCATTCTAGAATAGCCAATCTCAGTCTATCCAACAACTGAATAGACACATGAGCAAAACTAGCCTAAATTAGCTGAACTCACTCATGACTGCAAAAATGATCAGCGGAGCCATAATTTTGTGAGAAATAATTAATGGTTGTTGTCTTAAGCAACTAACTTTTAGGGTGGTTTGTTCCAAAGTATTATGCCAATTGAAACAGTCGCTGATTTTCCTATAAGATTATGTAAAGTCAATAATTTATTTGCAAATACCTAATGGATTTAGCCTTTAAACTTTTCAGTAATTTCAAGTAGAAAGGAGACAGTCAAATAGTTGAGATGAAAATTCTTTTTCAGAAGTAATAAAAAATCTGAAATATTAAATGTTTTTTTAGATTCAGGGGACAGTCTTACTAAAACATTGGCTCTGAAGACAAATTATGTGAACTAGAATGCTGGCTCCAAACTTTAATAGCTGTGTGACCTTGGTCAAATTAATCTTTCTATGCTTTATTTTCTTCATTTGAAAAATTGGAATACCTACTGATGGTTAATGGTTATTAAATTATTGGAGGAGATAAATGTACTTAGAACAGTTTTGATGCATAAACTACACTGGGGAACAATTTTTTTCTTCATTTTCTGTAGCATGAGGTTTTAGAACTTTTTCTATATATTTCTGCATCACTGATTCCAAATCTGAAATCAGTTTTTGGTGCATGCTCTAATTTTTATGCAATTTTAATTTCTTTTTGTTACAGTTAATGGCATGCATTGTTTTTAAAATTGGAGTTAAAGGACAATGACTCTTGGATTGACCATAACCACAGGCAATTAATGTTTTACAAACATCACTTGTACATAATTGTAGTTGTTTGAAATGTAAAAAATTATTATCTGATAAAACACCCTCTTATTTTGTTTTAAGATTGAATCATGCCTTCTTCTAGTAGGCATAAAAGTAAGAATAGTTCTGACACCTTCTGTTATATATGTGGCTGTTACACACTTCAATGTCAAAGGTGCAATATTTCATCATTTGTGACATGTGTATATGTTGCCTATTTTCAAGTTCCCCTTGGCAATCAACACAAGAATTGGGCTCCTCATATTGTGTGTCATAAATGTGAGAAAATGCTTCATGACTGGACAAAAGGAAAATGCGAGGAATGCCTTTTGGTGTTCCCATGGTTTCACATGAACCTAAGGACCACAGCAGTGACTGTTATTTCTGTCTGATCCATACAAAGGGCATCAGCAAGAAAAAATAGCATATGATTGCATATCCCAATATTTCTTCTGCAATATGACCTATTCCATACTCTGAGACACTCCTGGTTTCCATTTTCAAGGCTTTAATTTTTTCTCCGGATGAAAAAAGTTAACATGGTGATCAAGTGTATTTTGTTAAGATGCATGAGGAAATGGTTGTAGAATCTGAAGGGTCTTCTTCTGATGCAAGCAGTGATTAACCCCTCAGCAGTTTAGCCAACCCGAATTGAATGACTTAGTAAGAGATTTGAGCCTATCAAAAAAGCAGCTGTGTTATTAGCCTCCAGGCTTCAAGAAAAGAATGTACTTCACTGGTCAGCTAAAGTATCCCATTTCAGGAAGCGTGAAAAAAATTTTGTGGACTTTTTTTCTGAAGACAAATACTTTGTTTACTGTCATGATATTGGTAGTCTTCTCAGCTTGCTAGGTGTTACCACTTACAGTCCAATGAATGGCGGCTGTTTCTTGACAGCTCTAAACAAAGTCTGAAATGTGTTCTCCTACACAATGGTAATGTTTATGCAGCAGTTGCAATTGGTTATTCAGCTCATCTGCTAGAAGATTTTAATGACATAAAAATTGTCCTTGACTTTCTGAAGTATGAGGAGCACAACTGGATTATTTGTGTGGATCTTAAAATGGTCAATTTTCTTCTAGGGCAACAGAGAGGTTTCACAAAGTATTCTTACTTTCTGTGTTTGTGGGACAGCCGAGCTTGGGAGAAACACTGGACACAGAAGGAGTGTCCAAAACATGAAGCTCTGGAAGTAGGAATGAAAAATATTGTGAATGAACCTGTAGTTAATTGAGACAGGATCCTTTTCCCCCCACTTCACATCAAACTTGTCTTAATGGAGCAGTTTGTTCAAGTTTTGAATAGAGAAAGTGAATGCTTTCAACATATTATTTCTGCATTTCCTGCCTTGTCTTTCGAGAAGAAAAACGCAGGTGTATTTGATGGACCTCAAATTTGAACACTCATACATGACAAAGAATTGGCCAGGAAGATGAATAAGGAGAAAGCAGCATGGCAGTCTTTTGTGACAGTTACAAAGAACTTCCTTGGCAATAAAAAAGCAGAAAACTATGAATTTCTGGTTCAAAAAATGCTGTTGGCTTTTCAGGACATTGGATATAACATGAGTGTTAAGATTCACTTCTTGAACAGTCAGCTTGATAAGTTTCCTGAAAATCTTGGAGCTGTTAGTGATGAGAATACTACTGCTGGAGCATCAAACAAGATTGTCCTCAACAAGTATACAAACGCAAGAGCTAGAAACATTAATTTTTGCCTGAATAGAATTTAAATAAGTTTTTCACAAATTTTATTATTAAAATAAGTGATTTAATATGTTCTATTTTGAAATTGTAGACAAATTCTGATGCAATCATAATTTAGTGTATTTACTGCATTATATAAATCATTATGTTTTCACAAAAATGATGCCCAAGAAGACATTCTACTTCATTATGTTAACCTAAATGTTGAAAATTTTACAATAAAATTAAAACATAAAGACTTGAATTGCAAAAGAACTGTATTTTACAGTGAAAAACTAATGTCAGATTTGAGATCAGCATGCTCAAATTAGGTAAGAACAAGTGTTTTTGTGGATGCAACAAAAATTTTGTTCCCCATGGCTATTGATAATGTCAGCTATTATTATATAACCAGTGAAACTAAAACAGAGAAACGCCAATTCATTAATACATAGCAGGTTTGAGGATGCAACATAAGACTTCAAATAAGAGGGTATTTTAGTTAATATCAATCAATTTTTTTTTCTGAATATTTTTAAAGGTGTATATCAGTGCAATCATTAAACAATAGAGTGGTACAGGGTTATAGAAAATGGCAAACCTGAATTTAAATTATATAATGATGGGCAAGTCATGGAGCCTTTCTGGAATTCAACTTATCAGTAAATGAAAGCTTGGTTGGTCAAGATGATTTCTAAGGAACCATATATCTGGAAAATACATTATATTTAAGTCTATAGTAGCATAGTACTAAAGTAATCAATTGGTCTCTAGTCACAACTATAGACTAGTGATTTTCCAGTTGCATTAGTAGTTTTACATGGTAAGAAAAAGTAGGTGTGATAAAATTTTAAGAAAAACTCCACTATTTTATTCCAAGACAAAAAATAGATTATGTATTGATAATGTTTCCTGGGAACCTACATTATGCTAGATACTGTAGTAGATGCTGAGGACTAATAAATAAAAACACATTTTCATATAGTACCTATAGTGTAGTTGGAAGACAGGTAAAGACTATGGAAACAGACACAAACAGAAACAGACACAGGAGCTTCAGAGAAAGAGAAAAAATCTCACCATTTAAAAAAAACTATTACATCTTTTTTTAATATTTTATTATTATTAATTATAATGGGGTGACACCAATAAATCAGGGTACATATGTACAATGAAAACATCTCCAGGTTATCTTATCATTCAATTGTGTTGCATACCCATCACCAAAAGTCAAATTGTCCTCTGTCACCTTCAATCTGGTTTTCCCTGCGTCCCTCCCCTCCTCCCTATCCCACTCTTCCCTCCCTCCCCCCATCCCATAACCACCACTCTCTTGTCCATGTCTCATACCCTCACTTTCATGTCCCACCTATGTATGTAATCGTGCTGTTCTCAGTTTTTCTTTTTTTCTGATTTACTTATTTCACTCCGTATAATGTTATCAAGGTACATCCATTTTGTTATAAATCATCCAATGTCATCGTTTCTTATGGCGGAGTAGTATTCCATAGTATATATGTACCAAAGCTTTTTAATCCACTTGTCTTCTGAGAGACACTTGGGCTGGTTCCAGATCTTCGCTATTGTGAACAATGCTGCCACGAACATGGGGGCGCATTTCTTCTTTTCGAACAGTGCTATGGTGTTCTTAGAGTATATTCCTAGAAGGGGATTGCTTTTAATTTTTGTCCATTTAGTGTGATGTTTGCTGTGGGTTTGTCGTAGATGGCCTTTATCATGTTAAGGAATGTTCCCTCTATGCCCACTTTAGAGAGAGTTTTGAGCATGAATGGGTGCTGGATTTTATCAAATGCCTTTTAAGCATCTATTGAAATTATCATGTGATTTTTGTCCTTCCTTTTGTTTATGTGATGAATCACATTGATTGATTTGTGAATATTGAACCAGCCTTGCCTCTCCAGAATAAATCCCACTTGATCTTGGTGTATGATTTTTTTCATATATTGCTGGATCCAGTTGGCTAATATTTTGTTGAGAATTTTGGCGTCTAAATTCATCAGGGATATAGGCCTATAATTTTCTTTCTTTGTGTCGTCTTTGCCCTGTTTTGGGATCAGAATTATGCTCGCGGCATAAAAAGAGTTTGGAAGTCTTCCTTCCTCTTGAATTTTTTGAAATAGCTTGAGGAGGATAGAAGTTAGTTCTTCTTTGAATTTTTGATAGAATTCACTTGTGAAGCCATCGGCCCAGGACTTTTTTTGTTTGGGAGTTTTTTGATAATTGTTTCGATCTCATCTGTTGTAATTGGTCTGTTTAGGTGTTCTGATTCTTCCAGATTGATTTTTGGAAGTTTATATGTTTCAAGAAATTTGTCCATTTCACCGAGATTGTCTAATTTTTTGGCATATAGTTCTTCATAGTATTTTCTTACAATGCTTTGTATTTCTGTTGTGTCAGTTGTTATTTCTCCATTGTCCTTTCTAATTTTATTTATTTGAGTCCTCTCTCTTTTTTTCTTGGTGAGTCTAGTTAAAGGTTCATCAATCTTGTTTACCTTTTCAAAGAACCAGCTCTTGGTTTCATTGATCCTCTGTATTGTTTTCTTAGCCTCTATGTCATTTATTTCTGCTCTGATCTTTATTATTTCCTTTCTTCTACTTGTCCTGGGTTTTATTTGCTGTTGTTTTTCTAGTTCTTTTAGATGCAGGGTCAGGTTGCTTATTTGAGCTTTTTCTATCTTCTTATGATATGACTGTAGTGCAATAAACTTCCCTCTCAGAACTGCTTCTGCTGTGTCCCATAAATTTTGAGTTGATGTATGCTCATTATCATTTCTTTCTAGAAACTTTTTTTATTTTTTCTTTGATCTCATTGCGAATCCATTCATTATTTAATATCATGCTATTTAGTTTCCAAGTGTTTGAGTATTTTTCAGTTTTTCTTTTGTGGTTAATTTCTAGTTTCATGGCATTGTGATCAGAGAAAATGCTTGATATGATTTTAATCTTCTTAAATTTATTGAGACTATTTTTGTGTCCTAACATGTGGTCTATCCTAGAAAACGTACCATGAGCGCTTGAGAAGAATGTATATTCTACTGCTTTAGGGTGAAAAATTCTGAAGATATCTATTAAATTGAGTTGATCTAGTGTATCTTTTAAGTCTGCTGTTTCTTTATTAATTTTCTTTCTTGAGGATTTATCCAGTGTTGTTAGAGGGGTATTGAAATACCCTATTATGATAGTATTGCTGTTAATCTCGCCCTTTATATCCATTAAAGTCTGCTTTATGTATGTCGTGGCTCCTATATTTGTTGCGTAGATTTTTATAATAGTTATATCTTCCTGTTGAATTGTTCCCTTTATCATTATGTAGTGTCCTTCTTTATCTTTTACTACAGCCTTTGTATTAAAGTTCATTTTGTCAGATATAAGTACTGCTACTCTGGCTTTTTTTTTCATTTTCATTTGCATGAAATATTTTTTTCCATCCTTTTACCTTCAGTCTATGTGCATCTTTTGTTTTAAGGTGTGTCTCTTGTAGACAGCATATGTATGGGTCCTGTTTCTTTATCCATGCAGCTACCCTATGTCTTTTGATTGGATCATTTAATTTGTTTACATTTAAGGTTATTATTGATATGTAGTTGTTTATTGCCATTTTATTCTTTAAAGCTCTATTCTTTTTTTTTGCTATATTCTTTACTCCCTTTAAACTTTTCACAACAGGCCTCTTAGTATCTCTTGCAGAATTGGTTTGGTTTTATTGAATTTCTTGAGGCTTTCTTTGTCTGGGAAACTCTTTATTTCTCCTTCAATTTTAAACGTTAGCCTTGCTGGATAAAGTAGTCTTGGTTGTAGGTTCTTGTTCTGCATTACTTCCATTATATCTTGCCATTGTCTTCTGGCCTCAAGTGTTTCTGTTGAGAAGTCCGATGTCATCCTTATGGTGGCTCCTTTGTAAGTGATAGCCTTTTTTTTTTTTTTTAAGTGATAGCCTTTTTTACGCGAGCAGCTTTTAAAATTTTTTCTTTATCCATTAGCTTTGGTATTTTAACTATGATGTGTCTTGGTGTAGATCTTTTTGGGTTTCTCTTTAATGGTGTTCTGTATGCTTCTTGAATGTGTAGAGTGTTTCCCAGCCTTAATTTAGGGAAGTTTTCTGCTATGATTTGATTGAACAAAGTTTCCATTTCCTGTCCTCTCTCCTCTTCTTTAGGCACCCTTATGATGCGAATATTGTTTCTCTTCAGGTTGTCACAGAGCTCCCTTAGAATTTCCTCACATTTTTTGAGTCTCTTTTCCTTTTTCTTTTCTGCTTCTGTGCCTTTGTTTATTGTGTCCTCTAACTTGCTGATTCGATCCTCAGCATGATTCATTCTGCTTTTAATTCCTTCCATTGTGGTCTTCAGTTCTGATACTGCATTTGTCATTTTTGTTTGATTCTTTTTTATTATTTCAATTTTGTTTTTTATACTTGTTATCTCTTTATTTAGGTGTTCATAATTACTATCCATTGTTGCTCTAATTTCTTTGAACATCCTAACTATCAGTATTCTAAATTCTGCTTTTGGTAATTTGGTTATATCTGGTTCATTCAGGTCCTTCTCTGGGGATTTCTCTTGATTCATTTGGTTTGCATTCCTCTGCCTGCCCATTTTGTCTGTGTATAAGCAAGTTGTGGCCACTGGAGTCCAGTAGGTGTTGCCTTTGTGTTCTCTAGGTGTGGTCTGTCTGCAGGCCCGCCAACCCCTCTGCAGCTGCCTAGGGTGGTTTGGTATGGGTGTTGCCAGCGCCAGCCCACTGTGGCTCTTGCTGTGATTTCTGCCTCTCCTCCGAGGAAGGGGCTGTCACTCAAGCCACAAGCCTCAGCACCAAGGGTAGAGGTGAGCACCTTTGCTCAGCTGCGGACCCAGCCTGTTTCCGGACTTCCACCCAGAACCCGCTCTCAGAGTCTGCTCGCTACTATTTCACGGGTTGGGCGGGGCTTTTGACATGCTCTCAGCTGTGAGCTTTTGCCCGTCTGTAGCTTTAGCCCCGTCCTCGAGGCCAGGGCCCTTCTGCTGTCATGGTCGCAAACCAAGGTTTATTGGGTTGGGCGGTGTGTTTGCTGGCTTTTGCTCAGCTGCGAGCTTCCGCTTGTCTAGCGATCTACCCCTCCCCCGCGCTCAGAGCCCGCTCGTGCATGTAGAATGGCAAACCGCGTTTTCTGTGGCTGGTTTAGGCTGGTAGCGTGAGCTCAGCCACAAGTCTTCGCCTGTCCCTGGTCCTAGCCCCATCCCCGCGGTCAGGACCAGCTTGCGCAGGGTCGCACAGCAGATCTCTGCCCGTTCCTGGCCTCCCACTTTGTTCTCGCAGGTGGGATTACAGGCGGGCCCGCAGCTTCCGGACCGCTTTCGCACATCCCCTTCACCCCTGCTGGGCTAGACCGAGCTCACACCAGCTTGGCCTCCGTCCATGCTGACAGAACCACATTTCAGCGTCCTGCCTCCACCCGACCCTTCAGCAACCCTCGGCAGAGTAGGAAGGGACCTAATACTCCACACTGTAGGCCTAGGAGCTCCCTCACTTGTTTCACAGCTCAAAACTGTCCAAACACCTCTTCCAGGCTCTGGGACTGTAGGCTGGGGCTTGGTTCCTGGGACCCAGGTCCCTCCTTCTCCGCCAAACTCTTTTCCCGCCATGCGGGTCTCTCCGGGCTGCCATTTGCTCTGGGGAGCTGGGCAGCCCTCTTCGCGTTTTCGCTATTCCTACCAGTCTCAATGTGGCTTCTTCTGTGTTCCTTGATTGAAGAGTCCACTTAGTTTAGTTCATAGTTGGTTTATCCAGATGATGGTTCTTAAAATTGAGTTATAATCTACTTTGGTTCTGGGAGTTGGAAGTTGGTACGTCCGCCTATTCCATCGCCATCTTGCTCCCTTCCACTATTACATCTTATTCGTCATAAAATGTTGGTCTTGTTGGTTGATGAGATAAAGTTTAGATTTGTTGCATTTATGGCTACTAGAATATAGATCATCTTACAATCTTTATTGACTTATTATTTTTCCATAAGATTGTAAGAGTGGAAACTCTGCAATCTTTCAACGTTCTCATCTCCCAGGGACTTCACATTCTCTCCAGAGCACATTTGGCCTTCACCAACTTTCCAACCAACCTAATTAAATTTCTTTTACTAGTAGTCAGTTGCATCTGCTCTATGTAAGCCATTGCTTATGTCTTATTGCTTTCTGCAGGCCCCTGTATTCTCTTAGATTTAGGATAGTTGGTTGCCCGCAATCTCAGCTTTTAATGCTTACAAAAAAACTCATGATTTCTCTTTGCTCTCTTATATTATATGAAAGTAAATGACATTCTTTCTAGCTCTCCACTTTACTTGGTGGATAATAATTTGATATAAATGAAACATTACTGTAGGTATGATCAGAATTTTATATTTTCTCTCAAATTAAGAACCAAGGGTTTTATGAACCTATAAAGGAAGATATGCACAAGTAGATGAAGATGTGTTATGTTTTTTTCCTGAAATAGTTGCAAAGAGATTATTCCCACACTCCAAGTACTGTGACTGAAGGTAGGATAGATTGCCAAAATCTTGGGAATAGATAAAACCATTTCAAAGCAATGAAGAGTTGATGTTACCAACTCATATGTTACACAGGATTATCATTAAGACATCATGTCATGGTCTAAATAGCAGCATTTTTTTTTCTTTCTTACTTGTTTCTAAAATAAAGTGTGCCTTATAATTGTTGGCATTCCCTGTACTATTAGCAGTCGGGTGGGGCTTCATATAGGCAGAGTGACCAGAGACTTTCAGATTAGGCATTGAGACTTAAGTGCTCACAAAATTAAAAATAATGTTTTTATATATGGTTACTACATTAAACCTTTCTAACTTGTGATTTTATTAAAATAAATTTACCCATGTGGTAATCAATTGTTATATTGGAAAATGAGAAAATTGTTTCTGATGGCTTAGAATGTTGATCAGTTTTATTTTCAATAGAGAGAAAGTAGGTTAAAAGTCTATACAAAGCAAATATTATTCACATCTAAGAAATAGCTAATGGGACATGAGTGACTTGGGGTAGAAAGGAAGAAAAATAACTGGAAGATAAATGAAACTTTTAAAAATTAAGAACTAGTGAATAGAACAGAAGACATCACAAACTTTCTTACACCAGCTTCTCAAT
Source organism: Rhynchonycteris naso (assembly GCA_037038555.1). NCBI lineage: Eukaryota > Metazoa > Chordata > Mammalia > Chiroptera > Emballonuridae > Rhynchonycteris > Rhynchonycteris naso. The sequence goes on along the minus strand of CM072997.1, from coordinate 35,643,750 downwards.
ATTACTTGGGTTGGTCTCCTCTTCATATATTGTTCTAATAAAAATAAAGTGAATGTTCATTTATGAGACTGATGTCTTGACTACATAGCCAAAGGAAATTTCATTCTGCATATTGACTTCCTGACCTAAACTGGTTTATGGTTAGATAAAATATTTAGTTATAGAAAGAGTCTAATACTTTACCACATTTTTATAGTTCTTAATGTTAAAAATACTTTTATATATCTATATCAAAAACCCCACAGTATTTTTCAAGGCAAAAATGAGATAAATATAAGAGTTGAGCCTTGGCCGGGTACTCAATGGATAAAGTATTGTCCTAGCACACCAAGGTTATGTTCTTCATCCTTGGTCAGGGTAAGTAGGACAAGCAATCAATGAGTGAACAACTAAAATGAAACAAGTTGATACTACTTATTCTCTTCTTTCTCTCTCTCTCCTTTTCTTTCCTTCCGCCCTCAAATCAATGGAAATTTATTTTTTAAAAATTAAGAATTGTGTAAAACTGCAACTAAATCTTTTAAGAAACTCTTAATATCTTTGCTTTATGTTAAGATGTTATCTTTAGTCTTTGATTCTCAATAAAATGTAAGATCCATCCATGTCACACTTTAGGGAATAAAGTAGAATTAAGATCAGATAAATACTTGATTTCCTTGTGCTTAGTTTTATCATTCATACAAATTCCAAGTGAAGATATATGCCACATGCTAGTGTATTTTTTGTAATATATTTCTTCGGTAGTATTTTAAATAACAGGGAATACGAAAAAAACTGATCATTATGGAGGGATTTAACCTCAGCTAGCTATTTTATAACCAATACTTTATTCCAGATCTATAATTAACATCTAAAATTAACATTTTTCAACATGACTTTAAACATTAGAGAATCTAAGTAGATATAAATACTTAAAGTACTATTGCTTTGCACTTTTTAGGCCTTTCAGAACGGAACTAAAGGCAGTCTCTCTCCACATGAAATATGGCACAGTACATGTTTTGGAACTGTTTTATAGTTTTAAATATTTTTTATGCAATTGGGTATAACTATTTCCATATGTTTATAAAGAGTAAAAGGAGGTAGCAGCAGATACGCTGAAATGTTCTATGTCCCCTTTGCATTACTAGCCACATAAGAGAACTGGCCCCTTCTTATCTTTAGCCTATTGGTAAATAGGACTTATTCATGTTTCTTAATACTAACCTGAGATGCTATTTAATGCACCATAAACATAACTTACAAATTTTTTACATGATTAAAATGGTCATAAGTATCCAATGTTTCTTGCTGATTGAATCTGCCACTACTGTTTACTAGGAAAATAAATAACACATGTTTGCTCTCTTTCTAAAAGGTTCCTATTTATTCTGTGGTCATTTTCCACTTATAATATTTCCAGCTTAATTTCATAAAACAGCTTTTATATGACTTGAAAAAAAAAGCCCTTATTGTACATTGTCTTCAAGTATTTTGCCTGTGAGTTCTAGGCTTTTATTTGAAAAAAAAAAAAAAATCCAGGCATTAGTTCATTAGTTTCTTTCTTTCTTTCTTTCTTTCTTTCTTTCTTTCTTTCTTTCTTTCTTTCTTTCTTTCTTTCTTCTCTCTCTCTTTCTTTCTTTCTTTCTTTCTTTCTTTTTCCTTCCTTCCTTCTTTCCTTCCTTCCTTCCTTCCTTCCTTCCTTCCTTCCTTCCTTCCTTCCTTCCTTCCTTCCTTCCTTCCTTCTTCTTTTCCTCCTCCTCCCTCCCCCCTTCCTCCCTCCTTCCTCCCTCCCTTCTTCCTTCCTTCCTTCCTTCCTTCCTTCCTTCCTTCCTTCCTTCCTTCCTTCCTTTCTTCTTCCCCTCTCTCCCTCCCTCCCTCCCTCCCTCCCCCTCCCTCCTTCCTTCCCTCCCACTTCTTTCTTTTTTCTTTCTTTCTTTCTTTCTTTCTTTCTTTCTTTCTTTCTTTCTTTCTTTCTTTCTTTCTTTCTTTCTTTCTCTCTCTCTCTCTCTCTCTCTCTCTCTCTCTTTCTTTCTTTCTTTCTTTCTTTTGAAATCTGTGTTAGAGTTAGAATTTAAAACCTGAAACAGCTGCCTGCCTTACGTACACATGCAGACCAAGAAGAATTCAGCTGTGTGAGAACTTTCCTTCACCATATTAGCAAGACTTATGACTAATTTACAGTGTCAATCCACGAAAAACAAGATTTACAGGGCATTTTTCTGTCAGAGGACTGACTAAAATGAATAAGCATGCAGAGAAAACTGTTTTGCAAGGAAAAAATCTCTCATTGTTATCATTTTTCTGAATTAAATTTATTTGAATGACATTGGCTAGTAAGATTATATACATTTCAAGTGTGCACTTCTATAATACAGAGTCTGTATAATTGTGTGGTGTGCTTACAATCCAGTCTAGTCTTCTTCTGGTATCACTTCTTAAGATATGGATACTGTGAGTAATGATATTTATATGCTTCCTTTCTAGTAATTTAAGGCCTGTATAAGGCTTAGTGGGCATGGCTAAATCTTATCTTCAATCAATAGATCCTTAGTGCCATAAACTTCATATCATATACTTAACATATGTTCAAATTCAGACTCAAGGCCTGTTTCTATATCACTGCTCTTGTGTTAATATATGAAGCATCTTGCATACATGCTTCAAAGCTTATCTAAAATTTCATCTTTTCTCAGAAGGTGTCTTGTTACCTGTGTTGGATATGATCTCAAACCTCTGTATGATGTTACATGTTCTGCCTTGTATTAAAATAATTTGTAAGTTTGTCTTATTTTTTTTTTTATTTTTACCATGTGAGCTTCTACTTGTCTTCTTTTAATTCCTGCTGCTCTTATATGAAACCATCTCTCTTAGTAATAGTTTTTCAATCTAGAGGCAGGGGTAAGAGGAGATGTTCTTCATCCATGAGTTTTAAATAACTAGTCCAGTGTCTTCTCCTACAACTTCTGGTAACACATTGATGTTGGGAGGGTTAAATTTTAATTTGAATAAAGAATGCACACAATTATTTACAACCAACATATAAGTTATAATGATCATTTAAAAGGCATTTATTTTATCCTAAATTTAATTTGGCATATTTTAAAGTAATTGTAAGAAAAGTCTTAAAATTTATAACTAGAAATTACTTTACCTACAAACAACCCATGTTACAGAGAGAAGAATACAAACTTTGGAGATATATAGAAATTTATTTCACTTTTAGTTAGGAAAATTGTAAGGCAACACAATGAACTTCTGATTCAATTTCTCATGGCTCTTCTTTTGCATGGGAATTTTCTGTTCACTTTAATTAAATAGGAATTGTGTCATTAGCACTATGCATATTTACTGTTGGGCTATATGCTAATAATTTAAGCATATTTTAATGACTCAATTTAAGAAGCAATACTATTATATTTTATATCTTCTATCCTTTGTTATAGGTGATTTCTAAGTTATTCACATGTAATTTTTGCCAGTCTACTTCCCATCAACAAGCCTGTTGAATCGCTATGGTCCTGGCTGACAAGAGGTAATCACCTTTGAGAGATTCTGATAAGAAAGAAGCAGAGTCCAGAATCACTCAGGGGTTGGTAGAGTGGGAACCAAACAGCTTGGAGATATCATACAGTTACTCCAAAGCCACAGCTCATGTAAGGGGCATATAAGTTATAAACCAAATGAACCTGAGATAATTTACCTCTTCTGTCAGATCCTAAATTCTCTCATTATTTAAAAATATGAACTTGATTCAAATTTGTTTTTGTACAAGAAGCAGCTGGGTAGACTTATTTGTAAGTGTAGTTGGCAATATAAATTATATTCCATAATCAAAATATTCTGCACTAACTGCATTTTACATTTCCAGATGTAAAAAATGGTTGTGACTTACATAAACTTGAGTTAATAATTATCAAACTGACTATAGATATTCATTGAAGTTTACAACAAAAAATAGGAACATAAGGTGTTTTTGTATTTCAGGAGCTTAAATCAAAAGTCTGTGGGAGAAACCAAGACAACTATACAGGCAGGGTTTGAGGTGGACTGAAGAGAGAAGTATACTTCCTGCAAAAACAAGAGCATCTTTAGGGCAAAGTCAACAAGATAAGATTGCCTGAAGGGCCCTGGTGAAGTGTTACCCTGATGAAGTGTTATGCTATTGCCTTTAGTTGTAGGGTGGCATTGGTTCGACCATAGCAACTGAAAATATAAACTAGATAGGGTTGCCAGCTCACATAAACCAATTTGGTCATGCACAACTATTTTGTTTTACATTAATATATGCCACCAACAAGTACATGCAAAGGTTAGATGGTCCTCTTCAAGCTCTAACTATCTATTGTTGTCTTTTCCCCATGCTCTATGTTTCTGCCTCCTTCTAGAAATGAACTATTCCTGTTCCTTTCTAAAGTCAGTCCTCTACTAGAGCAGTGGATTCCATCATATTTCCCTGACTCAGAGACACTGCTCCAGAATTCTTCCCTCTTTCGCTTGCTCAGCAACTTTAATGTTCATCATGTAAATCTGTTCTTATTTTCCTTGTCCACAGTTTTCCAGCTGAATATTAATCCAATTATTAACTAAATTAGAGAGTAAATGGCAATGACAATGTGGACTTGTTTTTAAGAAAGATGATATAGAGAAAAATGAAATAAATATTTTGACATTTGGGACCAATTAAAGTTAAAAGGCCATTTTAATCATTTAAAGATGAAAAGAGATTTGAAGCTTCTGTGATTTATTCTTGTAGATATAATTGGGGGTACATTTTAATTGCAAGGACATTTTAATTTTGGGGATACTTTCTTTCATAAATGTACTACAAGGGAGTGGAAACCTTCCTGAAGCTGCAGATCATTGCAGAATTAAGGAATTTAGGACTTTCAACTACTGATGATGTCGAGTGGCAAAGACATGGGAATAACGAATGAAATTTGTCAGAATAAACACTAATTTCCGAGATGTATCAGTGATGTATTTGGAATATGTAAACTTGTAACTGCCTGGATAGAAGGCTTAGCTATAGGTCTGGGGTAGTTGTGTCTGTTGCACTAGGCAATGATAGTGAATTTTTGAACCATTAGTGATTTTGAAGGATAAATGGACTGCAGAAAACTGATACCATGTGTAACCCAATGTCTGCAGTTTAACAATGTAAAATTAAAAGGATAGATCTACTGTATATATGAAAAAAATCAAAATTATTCCACTTCTAAATTTATGGATAATTGCTAGACATCTAGGTGTGAGGAAAAACTATGAAAGATAAAAAATACATAAAATAAATAGCTTCTGTTTACATTATATATGTCAGTACATGGGTATATTCACTGAGGTAGTCGAAGAGTTATTAGAAAAATAAAAACTAAGTTCTTCAGCATTTATTGAACAATTGTTATCTGCCTGTTACTATATTAGGCACCTTTTCTGCAATGATCTCATTTAATTTTTATAGCAATCCCAAAATACTGGTATTAGTACCTTCTTTCTCTAGAAGGAAGTTAAGTAACTTAGCCAAAGTAAGGAAAGATTATCTGTTTATCAAGTTTCAAAGGAAAAAGTGTTCACTTCAGACTGGGATGGTCAAATATTTGTCTCATATCAGGTAATGAAGAATGAAATAAATGGATATGAGAAATGTAAAGATATTAGAGGTCAGAGTAAGAAAGAAATATTGAGGGCTGTTAATAGACCAGCCTGCTTGAGAGAGCATATGTGTAAAAGCAGATGGAAAATTTATTTGAAAAGGGAAGGTAAGCCTAAACTGCAATGAGTCTAGGCACTACTTGTAAACAATGATATCCTACACATCTCTCATCTTTCTAGTTTTTCAGTTCCATTGAGAAGAAAGTGGTTTTAGTTTTATAGTCTTTATTTTGTAATGATTTGATGGATGAAAGATCAAAGATAGAAAAAAGAGGATTTGAGTTTCAGATACTCTATCTCATAGTGATTTGGTTTTACAAAAAGATGCCCAGGTTTCACTATTTGGATCTAATTCATAATCTGTGCCTAATATAGTCTACACCTCAGATATGTATGCATATAAAGCCAATTCCAAGCAACTTAAAAATAACACGGGAAATTCAGGTTAACATTCGTCACAGTTTCCAATGGAAACAGCCTCTTTTATTTAACTTGTGATGAAATGAAAATGCTACACCTCATTTTCTCTCTTAGTGCAATGCCTTCTTCTTCCCTTCTAGCCAAAATCTTACAAACTTGGACATCGTGAAGAATACTCTCTTCCTGGCCTTTAATTGTGCGATGCTGTGGACTGTTTTCTCTAAAGGACTAAAAAAATATGCCTTTAAGAGATGATGAGTGTTGCTCAGTGGTAAATCTTTGTATAAAAATGTGTTAAATTTTAGTCATTTTCTGTGGGATTGTAACATCAGCAACTGGCATGGGATGAATCGGACTGACGATTCCAGTTCTTTGCAAAGCAGACAGCATGATATAATGGCACTGTAAAAATCTCCCTTGGCAACTTTTGTAGCCATGAAGTGCAATAGAGGTGTTAGGTATTACTATACTTGGCAAGAGCAGGAGTCCTTGATTTCAACCATTGAAATTATTTGAAACCACCTTTTATCATTTCCTTTAATGCTCATAATGTGGATATTATCAGCATTTGATCTCTTGAGGAAGATAGTCTTACCCTAGTTTTCTGTGGTGTCCTGGAGCCCTTTCAAAGTCTAAGAACCTTTTCTACAAAGGAGCTTTTTCAACAATACATATACAGATATATTTTTGCCTTTGCACACTGTCAACCTCGCCAAGTATCATTTCAAGAATTGAATGTTTAGTTTTTTGCAACTGTCATAGTCTTCCTTGGAAGGTCACCTTCTGTGAAAACTGAATCGAAAACAATTCTTCCAAGAGAAATTTTAAGATGGGTTATATATTTATAATTTTAAAAGAAACATGCATATTACAGAAATCTCACAAAGCTATTTTTCTTAAGCTAGAAGTTGTAAATGCTGTCAGGATATGTTAATTTGGGAGTTGCAGGGATTAATTGACCACCAGAAAACTTCAGTCTTTTTTATGGACTTAACATGGATGCTCAAAGTGATGAATGCTATCACAGAGGTGTTAACTTAGTTCTATTGGAGCATAGAGCAGAAAGAGACTAATTCCAACCCACTTGGCATAATTGTCTCTTGCCTGATTACATGAAGCTATTGACTATTATAGAAGTGGGAAATCTGTTTTTAGCCACAGTTTGCTTATAGCAGCCAAGTATACATTTCCTAATCCTTACCAGGGTAAATCCTAGGAAACAACTTGCAGAAACCATGTGGCTTAGATTCCTGGAAAATAGCACCTATATCAGGTCACTCCGATAGCCTGTTTCTAGGTGACAGAAGCACTAATGTGCTAGTTAAGAACTGTTTAGAGGTCTCTCCAGCTGCTATTTCTTTTTGCCTGTTACTCTTGCCATTCTGTCTTTCATAAAGCCTTCCCTCTATTGTTCATATTTGTATAACTATGAAATATATAACTTCAAAAGATTTCTCCTTATGGTCTTTATTCATGCTCTATAATAGAGCAAGCCACATAATGTGGCCCTTGTAACATTATCCAATAACCTTAAGCTTATTGCTGACAGGTGCTAATAAACAGTTTTTCTCTGATATTGGCAATTTAGATTTAAAGAGATATTTCATTTTAATGATTGGTAAATATTCTTTTATATTTAAAGGGTGCTTTTCAAAGTCAAGTGCTTTGTGTATGCTTATTATAATAAATACTTCAAAGGCCCAGTTCTTGCAAAAGGCCAATAGGTGCTCTATGCAATTTGTTAATCTCTTCTTTGGGCATTCCATTAACTGGGGTAGACTAATTGCTACAAAAATATGTCAAATCTCAGTCTTTTAAGATCATGTAAGTTTATTTCTCACTCATACAGAAGTTCAATAAAAGTGCTCTGGGTGTGGCTTTCCATCTGGTGATTGTGCTCCTATCCTTTTGGATCTCATAGGCTTCCTCTGAATCCTTTACCTCCACCATCAAAGGGGAGAAGAAAGAGTGGTAAGTCCTATGGCAGGATATTTATGAACCAAGTCTACAAATGCTGACTATATTCATCTATCTACAGTCAATTGGTAGGAACTCAGACTCACATCCTTGTCTACCTACCAGTGAGGCTGGGAAATGTTGTCCTGTTGTATTCTAGGAGGGAAGGGAAACAGAAACACTCAGGAGTCACTGCTATAGCCATTCTGCCTGTAATTCTGGTTGTAAGCTGCTTATATTTCTGGAATTGAACAATTTTTTTCATAAAAATTTGCTTTAAATTACTATCATCTTTACCTTGCTCTGTGAGATTCAAATAAAATAGCTTTAAATTCCAATTTTTAAAAACATTTTTATGAAAGATTTCTTGTATAAAATGTACATTTCCAACTTCTGAGAAGTATAGGGGATTTTCTTTCAAAGGATAATGAGTGTTCCATATGTGTAAGTAATTGGGTGATTTCTGGGAAAGATGGTGAACTTGCTGACCATTTTCGTGAATAATCCCTTCTTTGATTTCTTTCTAAGGGGTTGACAATTTACTAAACCCCTGTCCAAACCAGGTGCCTATGATCTGAGTGCTTCCTCCTGGCTATCTAAGGACCTTCAACATGCAGGCTCCACCTGTTAAGGATATTGATGTTAATGGTGTTTACTCCTTATATTGTAAAAGGTGGCATTCTGGAGTTTAATGCCTGAAGCGATTTCTCCTAGAGCATACCCAGAAGCATGATTTCCATGAAATGTTAATAAGTGTTTCTCACAGATGAACAAAAAATGCACATACATAGACACACACACACAGTTATGTGGATTCTATATTTGAGAAACATGGAGTTAAAATGAAAAAGATTTTGCTTTTAAAATATTCCTTGAAGCCTATGTTAATGTGCATTTTGATCCCGCAATAATTAAAATATGTGGTATTTCCCCAAAATATTTGACTCTAAAACTTCTTCTTTTCACCTCAAGGTCAAAAGACTAACACTAAAAAACACCGCTTTTATCCAAAGGAGTGGTACTTCAATCTATCTAGATTCTACGACAGTCCTGTGTAGGTGATAATTGGGGACATAAATATTTCTGTAAAAGGAGAACCACCAAAATGAGATATCAATTATTTTTCTTCTGCTCAGAAGAAATTACTTTAAGCATGCTTTGTTCCCACTGAACAATAGAGTTGAAAGACATGTTATCATTATCTACTAATTCAATTTCATTTAAAAGAAGTTTAAAGTTTTTTCTGTGTGTATATGAATTCTATAAGCAGCAGTTACATAATACTTCAGAAAAGAACTAAGAAACTCTGAGTCTTCTTATTTTAATAACTTTATTTTTTCCACGTGTCTTTGGGAGATAAAAGTGACAAAATTTTATATTTACACTGAAGGGTGATTCTAGTGTACTTGAAGAGTCTTTTTGGTCTAAAGAAGGAACTCTAATGACTGGTTGGGAAGCAAACAAAATGTTGGTATTCTTTTGATTTTGAGCAGCAAGGTTTTGGTGAAGGATTTCAAATGATATGCTATTTGCAACCAAAATTATGGGAAATGACATTAAAATGTCTTTTGACCTACAGTGTAATTTTAAGTCCCAGTCCTGTGGGCTATATATCTGCCATTGGGGTAGAATTATTTAAATTATTCATTTGCTGCCCATTTTCCTTATATATGAAATTACTATAAATCAATTGTTCTTGTTTATGGTCAGTAAACAGAGTTATCAATATTAGGCAACCAATCAGGTACAATTCAATTTGAAAAAAAAAAGTATATTGAACTCTAAGCATTTATTTTTTTTTCCTTTGTGAAAATATTGAGAACCGTCTTTTCAATGCACGCCTGCAAATTCTCTCTGGCTGAAGATGACATCTATTTGAATAAATATGAACATTCAAAGACTTTTTTAAACCACATACTGTAATTTCACCAGTGAACTAAACAGAGTGCTTTGGAGAGAACTTGCCCTGGGGCTTTAGATCTTGCATCTCATCTTAAGGAGAGACTAAACAGTGCAAACCACTCCTTTGTTAATGGTTGGGGAGAAAAAAGGTTAGATGATAAACAGTAAAATAGTGTAATTGAATCTGTTTCTTGGACATCAATTGATGACATGCCAGCAAAACTGAGGCATTTTCAAATGACATGTTTGTCAACATCAAAGAGCCTGGGGAAAGGTTAAATATCTATGTAATAGGAGTATTTTTAACTTGTCACTCGTCACTGAAACATCCCTTTCTTCACCACTACCAGAAGAGGAAGCTGCTGATTTACTTAACATGACACATATGTAGATATGAGTAGCATGTATGTTTTTTTCTGTCAATTATCCACAATGTTTTTCATTAGTGGTTTTACTTATATGTTTTAATAAGAGACAATAAAGAATTTACTTTTTATTTTATTTATTTATTTATTTTTATTTTCTTACAGGGACAGAGAGAGAGTCAGAGAGAGGTATAAATAGAAACAGACAGACAGGAATGGAGAGAGGTGAGAAACATCAATCATTAGTTTTTTGTTGCCGTCGCAACACCTTAGTTGTTCATTGATTGCTTTCTCACACGTGCCTTAACCGCAAGCCTTCAGCAGACCCAGCAACCCCTTGCTGGAGCCAGCGACCTTGGGTCCAAGATGATGAGCTTTTGCTCAAGCCAGATGGGCCCGCGCTCAAGCTGGTGAGCTCCAGGTCTTGAACCTGGGTCTTCCGCAACCCAGACCAACGCTCCATCCACTGTGCCACCGCCTGGTCAGGCAAGAATTTACTTTTCATGTAATTGTTTTTATTCATGCATAACCTCCTTGACTAAATATCAGAATCCTTTTAGTCATTATGTTACTATACTAGAGCAAGGATGGCTAAAGCTTTAAATGGTAGGAAATCACTAGAAATATATAAGGAACCATTATTTTCTCATAGCTCTTCATTAGCCAAATATTTCTATTTGGTCATTAGAAATCAGATTTGTATCTTATCTAATAGTTTGATTGTACTAGATATATTTTTTCAGAAATTTTATTGCATTGGAGATTTAGAATTCACATCTTATAAAAAAGTAAGAAATCTAGTATTGCTATTGGTCTGTTCTGACCTACAAGTTGTATTACTTCCTATAAAAATGAGGCCAATTCATATTTTTTTGTTTAAAGATAACTTTCATCTCTTAAAAATGGAATGTTTCAGAGCTAGCTTAGGAGATATTAATAGACATGAAAAACATTTCCCTCAAAGTCATCAATCAGACATTTAAAAAGTTACAATACAACTTTATAAGGGGATCCTAAAAATATCAGAACATGCATGAAATTTCAATTAAAAATATTTTATTGACATGTTAAATATATATAACTTATTAAGTGAACTTTAATATTCACTTAAAAGTGAACATTTAATAACTACACTGTTCAGTAATTGACACAAAGTGAACAAACCAATGGAGCCAACACCCAGATCAAGATTCAGAATATTATTAGTATTTTAGAATTAACAGTCACGTCCTCCATGATGTATCTGTGCTCCCAAAGGTAACCACTCTCCTGATTTCTAATACCATGTATAAATCCATTTTCATAATTTAGATAATTAGCATTATTCAGCCTTATCTGTTTTATTTTTCTCACTCAGTATTTTATTGGTGAGGTTTATTCCTACGGTACACGTAGCTTTAATCCACTCAATTTAAATAATTTAAAAAAAATTTTAGATTAGCTTTATATTTGCAAAAATCTTGCAGAGATAAAACAGAGTTTCCATATATGCCACACCTAGTTCCTTCTATTATTACCATCTTACATTAGTTTGGTATATTTGTCACTATTAATAAACCATATTGATAATTATTAAATAAAGGGTAAATTTTATTCATATTATCTTTACTTTTATCTGATATTATTTTTATGCTTCCAGATCCTATTCAGGACACCATATTACATTTAGTTCCCATGTCCACTTAGGTTTCTCTTGTCTGTGACAGCTTCTCAGTCTTTCCTTATATTTGATGACCTTGACATTTTTGAAATAAAATTGTCAGATGTTTAGTGGAATTGCTAGTTGTCTGATGTTTTTCTTTATTATTATTATTTTTTTATTTAGAAAATTAATTTTAACAGGGTGACATTGATCTACAAGAGTACATAGGTTTCAGGTAAACATCTCTATAGCATTTGAACTGTTGGGTATGTTGTTTACCCATCACCCAAAGTCAAATCATTTATGTTTAGACTATTTTCTTTTTTGGGTGGTGGAGAAATATCACAGAAACAAAGTACCATTCTCCTCACATCTTATCAAGGGTACATATGATCAATATGATTTTCCAGTGTTGACGTTAATCTTGGTCACCTGGTTGAGGTAGTGTTTTTCAGGTTTCTCTACTCTAAATTTGTTATCTCCCCTCATTCTTCTTTACACTGTACTCTTTGAAGGGAAGTCATTATGGGCAGCCAATACTTTAGGAGTGGAGCATTATATCTACGTTTTTGAAGGCAAAAACATCTTCATAGATGTTTTAAATTCTTTTTCATGGGAGATTTGTCTATTCTTTCTGATTTATTGATTTATTCAGTTATTTACTTATACCATTGTAAACACAAGGACATTTATTTTACACTTAGGATTACAATCTAATGACTTTATTTGTTTTTGTTGCTAAAATTGTTCTAACTTTGACCCATTAGGAGCTTTTTCAGTTGGCTTCCATGCACCATGGATATATACTCATCAATCTCTGTGTGTGTGTGTGTGTGTGTGTGTGTGTGTTTGTGTTTTCCTGTGTATATTTACGCACTTTATTTTTGCCATCGCAAAATGCTCCAGACTCATTGTGTATATTTCCTGCACATATCCTATAACAAGCCTTTTCCCTATGGAGTCCTGGTTTATTTTGTTAAAGAACAGTATTAGAAACCAATATTTGGATGCTAGCTATCGTCATTGTTATTGGATTGTTATATCTTCTAGGCCCTTTTAGCTGACATTGCAAGGACATATATGTGTATCTGACTGTGTGTATACACATACCTATAGATATTTCTATATGTAACTATCTATATCTATATTAAGCTAAACATGAGTTCACACTGATGACTCTGATCCATTACAATATGATTTATTCTAGCCCCCCCACCATCCCTTGCTTGTCTATAACTCTCTACCCCAAGAGTGAAAAACTTAGCTAGCACCTTTCATAAATCCATTAACTGTTTAAGTCCACTATACATATATAGTAGTTTGAGAATTATCAACATTTATCCCAACAGGAAACAATTTTTATCAAGTAGAACACAATGCTTATTTGTATGTCCTTTTGCCTTAGTCTTACAGACTCTATTCATTTCCAAAGTTACTTCTACTCACTTCACTGAGATTTCTAATGCAGTTACTTTTGTCATAGTCTGTAACTTAACTTGACCTCCTAAATGATTTTTAAAAATTGTGTAAATTAGCGTTTAATGTAGCTGTTAAAAAATTCTATGGGTTTAACAAATGTGTACTGTCATACCCATTGTTTTAGTATCAAACATAATAGTTCCACTACCCCCCCAAAAAAACACTGTGCTTTACTTATTCCTATCTATTTTCCTCCTCATTGAACCCGTGGAAACCAATGATCTGTTCATATAGCTATAGTTTTGGTTTTTCTACAATGTCATATAAATACAATAGTAGAGTAGGTGGCTTTTTAAATTTAGCAATATAAATTTGTATTTCATTCTTATCTTTGCAGAGCTTGCTAGCTTACTCCTTTTGTTTTTTTTGAGTAGCAAGACATTGTATAGATGTATCACAGTTTATTTAGCTACAGGATTTTACTTGTACTTCTTTCCCATATACCAACATTTATGGAGTGGCTACTCTGAGCTCAGTGTTGTCTTAGGTATTGCAGGGCACACGGAGGAAGAATAAATACTTCACACGCCAGGTGTATATAATGTCATTGCAAAAACAAGAATTGTTTTAATGTAAGAATTAAACAACAGTATAATATAGTAACAAGATGAAGTATATTACTTACATGTTAATAAATGTAAGTAGAAAGACTGAGCTGTATTCTGCAAAGCTCTGGGAAGAATTAATAAAGAGAATTTACCTTGAAAATAAGTGAAGTAAAATGAACTTTAAAGCAAATTGAGATAGCCTGACCAGACAGTGGCACAGTGGATAGAGCATCATCCTGCGTCACTGAGGACCCAGTTTTGTAACCTTGAGTTTGCCAGCTTGAACGTGGGATTATATAAAGGACCCTATGGTTCCTGGCTTGAAGTCCAAGGTCACTAGCTTGAGCAAGGTGTCACTGGCTTGGCTGGAGTGCCCTGATCAAGGCACATGTGAGAAAGCAATCAATGAACAACTAAGGTTCTGCAACAAAGAATTGATGCTTCTCATATCTCTTCCTTTCTGTCTGTCTGTCTATCTCTCTCTCTAGCTAAAAAAACAAAACAAAACAAAAACAAAGAAACAAGAAAAACGAAAACAACAAATTGACCTTACAGAATTGGTAAAATAAAAAAACCCTGATAATAGCAAGTCTTGGCAAGGATTTAGAGTCACTGGAATTCTTATATGTTGTTGCTGGGAATGTAAAATCGTTCAAACACTTTGGAAAGTATACCTTATAGTTTCTTATAAAACCAAACACATCCACTGAGCTAGTAGGTACACTCTTATGTATTTACTGAGGACAAATAAGAAATATATTTTCATAAAAACACCTGTATAAAATATTTATACTACTTTATTTATAATATTTCTAAGCTATAAACTCCCAGTTGTCTATCAATGGGAGAATACATTTACAAACTATTGTACATGAATACAATGAAATATTATTTAGCACTAAAAATGTAGAACTACTGGTATATGCAGCAATGTAGATGAATCTCAAAAACTACTCTCAAAAATACTACATACTGTATTATTTTATTTACAGAAAGTTCTAAAAATAGGCAAAACTAATTTTAAGTAAAATAAAAGCTAGAATTATGGTGACTTTGATTTTAAGGGTAAGAAATGGCTAAAAAGATATAAAAGACTACTTCCTAAGGTTATGGTTATGTTCAGTAACTTTATAAAAATTGGGTTGCACAGATTTATATATCTGTCACAGTTTATCAAACGGTACAATAAAGATTTGTGTTTATGTAAATCTTACCTCAAAAGAAAAATAATACTCTAAGCAATATTTGACTATGTAATATGCATGCAAAAGTATTTGGGATAAAGTGTACTGATGTTTGCAACTTTGAAAAGCAAAAAAAAAAATAATAAAAACTGATGGATAGAAGCATAGTTATATGGATAAATATGTAATAAAGCTCATATATAAATTTTTAATTTCAGAATATAATGGTGGGTATATAGGTCTTCACTAAAAATGTCTTTTCATTTCTTTTTGTTTCAAAATGTATATAAAAATATTTTAAAGAGTCCAGAATCAAACCAACTTTGCACAAGTTTCTCCACTGCCCCTGGGCTGTGCCATAATGTCTCTATGCTAGAATATTGTGGTGATTTCACCACAGATCTCTCTACATCTGACATTCTTGGCCCCTCTGCCATCCATTCTCATCACAGCAGCCAGATTCTTTTGTAAATGTAGCTGAAACCATGTCAGAACAAGTTCTCGCAATGATCTACAAAGGCCTACATGATCTTCTAATCCCCTGTTAACTCACTGACCTACTCTCCTCATACTCTTCTGTGACCACATTCTTTTCTTCTAACCATGACGTCCTCCTTGCTGTCCGTTGAAAGGGCCAAACGTACCCTCACCTTGGGACTGTTAAGTAAAATCTAAGTAGAAGGTGTCAAAGCAGATATAAAAGTAACATCATAGGAATGCCTGGAGAAAGAATGTTGAACTCCAGAGGGTTTGAAGTAATGAACAACACAAGTATCCCACATATCAGGTGAATAAAACAATGTGAAAGATGGGATTTCCTTCAACCCTGCAACAGCTATTAGAGAGTGCATTATGTAAGAAAAATGCAAAACATGGTAAAAGTTATTCTTTGCTACTCCATTGCTATCAATAATATTTAATGTTCTTTTTGCTTACAACTGAGCAGAAAACATATTTAGGCCCTTAGGCCCCAGGGTACCTGCTGTGAACGGTGTGCTTGAGCATATGTTTGCTTAGAGAATTCAACTTGCTTCTTATTGAAGCCACGACTCAAGTATGAGTCAGAGGTATTTTCTCATACACCAACACCATAAAGATCTGATTTCCATTTTCAGATGAAAAGTGTGCCTGGGTATTTACTCCTTCAAAAAGGAGTTTTAGGTTAAAGAAGCTGCATGTTATTGGAGGCATTTTAAAACTCAACAAGTGACACGGAATTAGCCAAGTGAATGTGCTCTTAAAACAGCCCAATTATACTAAAAAGTGTAAAATATTTTTTATTAGAGGATAAAAACCTAAATAATTCTTTTGCTGAAAGGCAGATATCATAGGAAGTTTGAGTGAACCTAAAGAATTTCATTTGTTGTCATGTTAATATGTTTAATGCTTACCTATTATAAAATGGTGGCAATTTAGAATAAAATTAAATATTTCTTATGTCATCAATATAATTTCTCCCATGCCATACTGCAAGAATGACTCGCTGAGCTGTTTTCAGTAGACTTTTTCTCCCAGAATTAGGAAGGCCAACACTTAATTTTTAAGGTGGTTGAAATATTAAAGTAAATGAATAGCAGTTTTCAGTGTTATAATTTTTCTCTCTTTACTACCATACCCTGCAATAGTAACCAGAAGTATTGAAAAGGATCTGTCATGATTTACACAGCAGTATATCTGTTAGAGATCATGGAAGAATCTAACTTTTCAGTGCTTTTGGAGATACTGTTCTGAATGCATGTTCTATTGAAGACGGGTTACAGATTAATATCTGCCTGATATCTATCCTATAAAAAGTGAATTTTAAACCAAGACCATCTGCAGCTTAACAAATTAAAAATTTAAAGGAGCACAGAATGAAAGCTAGAATACTTAACCTAATTGCTTAATTTATTGTCTAAAAACAATGTAAATGATTTGTAATTGGTAACCAAATGATTCTTGATTTCATTATTTATAAAACTTGTTCAACATTAAAAACTGGACATTTAAGCTCCTTTTAAATGTTAATGTACTTAAAGGCCTCTGTTATGTCTACTTCTCATTTAAATTTATAAGAAAGGTGATTATTAAAATTAATATTTTTCTTAGAAAAATGAGTGGAGTTACTACTATTTGAAAATTGGATTCTACACTGAGTAATGTGCAATTTCTCATTACACTATTTTGTAGATACCATAATTAGCTTTGAATCAAGCAAAGTGTACATTGGTATATTAGCTTCATATTAACAAATTATGTGATTGAGCAAAATTTCAAAGGCCTATTAGAAATTTTAAGAATAATTCATTTTTATAAATATCTATACTTTTGGACTGTTGGATTTTCAAGGTTTTTTGTATGTGTTTTATTTTAAGGGTAAAATATATTTAGAAGTGCCCTTGAGATATGACTTAAAATATATGAAGAAAAATTAGATGAAGGCTTATTTTGTAAATAAACGGTGTAAGAAATAATTTTTAAGAATCAGTTTTTTCTGGAGTGATGCTTTAAATAAAAATCTACCAGAGAAGGTTTTCTATTTCCTTTTGAACCTATAAATTTTGGCTTTCCTTTCAGAAAATTCTGCTTAATATTTTATAGACTTTTATAGACTGTTAAGTGTCTTTGAGGGAGAGTGTAACTAGAACAAGATTTATCTTTTTGCCTTAAAAAGCTTAAAAAAAACCTCAGACAAAATATGAAAATAAAATGGATTTAGATATTAGAAAGCAGTCAATTCAGGTGGTAACTCCTGAGAGAAACTGTCCTAACTGCAACTGTCCCAGCTCACCGCATGAAGTCTTGCCACGGAAGGAGGGAGAAATGCAAAATTTCCCAGTGCTCTTTCTCTACAAGGTGAGGAGACAGAATCTTGAGTGGCCAAAGTGGCTAGACTTTGGGCAAAGTGCTGGAGAGAAGAGAGCTGCACCACGGACATATACATGTAACGTATAATATCAAGAGTGCACATTTAGACAAACTATGAACTATGGGTAATTATGGTGTTGATGTAGGTTAATCTTTAGTTTTAAAAAAATGTATCATTTGGATGAGTCACGCCAGTAATGGGAAAAACTGCATGTGTGGAGGCAAGAGTCATGAGAAATTGTTATACTCTACTCTCGATTTTATCATGAACCTAAAATTACTCAAAAAATAAGGTATTTAAATCAACTAACCAACAAGAACTTCTAGTACAATATCGTCATGCAAGATATTAGCAAATCAAATCCAACAATATATGCAGAAAATAATGCATCCTCATCAGGTAGGGTTATACTAGAAGAAATAAAAGGCTGGACTTAATATTTGAAAATCAATCAATGTAACTTACTATTTTAATAGACTAAAAGAGAAGAACCAAATAATCATTTTAATTAATGCAGAAAAATCATTTGAAAAAATTCAATATCTAGTCATGATTTAAAAAAATATCGCACTAAACAATAAGTAGGAGGGAATTCCCTCTACTTGATAAATGCTGTCTACAAAAAGCCTACAGCAAACATCGTACACAATCAGATTAAATGCTACTATTTGGAACACAATAAGGATGTATATTCTTGCCACTTCTTTTCAACATGATACAGAAGTTACTAGCTAGTGTTATAAGACCACTAAAAAAAATAAAAAGCATGCCAATGCAGAATACCAACATTCTTTAATCAATGAGCTTAGATAGTAAGTGTTCTTGTTTTATGAAACCTTAATGTGTTTCTAGTGCAGATGAATATATTTACCTCGTTATTGTTACATGTTCAAATTTTCTCTTCCTCATTAGATTAAATGACATGGTAAATGAACTTCATAGTGGTATTTTTCCTAATAAAACTTATTATTTTCTTCTATCAGTAAATCTTTTTGAAAGGCTAATGTCAAATAATGTCTGTGTTGTACAGTCTGTTTTGTAAAGCCTGTTAATATTGACCAAACCACTATGTTCATATTCTTATATGGAAGTTATTCTCCTAATTTTTTGCTAGCTCCATAATATTCTAGTATATTCTTATAGACATAATAACTGCCAGGAAAATGTTTGGCCAGGCCTCATTCAAGTAAGGGAAAGGATATTCAAGATTATGTGACATGTATATTTAGAATATAATATTTCAAGTTAGATTTGGCAAGAAAACAGTCATGCACTAAAACATGTGAGATGTCTTGAATCCTTTTAGGAAAAAAAAGCCCTCAAAGAAAAATAATTTAGGAGTTACTAACATTTCTTTAGCTCCAACTTCTCAATAAACTTTTGGTTCATTTGCATTTTTTGACTAGTGTTTTTTTCTACACAAACTTTCATCAAACATGCTCCTTTTTTCCAAGTGTTCTTTGTTGTAAGAACCATGTGATTTATATTTTCATATAAATTTGTATAAACTGAACAATGATCCTTTGATGTATTTCTTTGGGAGATCATCATGGTGTTGGAGAACTTTTTCCTCAGTTATGTAAAAAATAGTCTGAGGCACATGAAGCCTAGGGACATAGGTGTAGGTACAATATAGAATAAAATAATAAATATAATTACTTGTTTTGATTAATTATCATTAGAAACCTAGGCCATCGGCTATATTGCTATTCTGGTCTGTAATATTTTTCAAGCTATATACACAGAGCCAACTTTGGCAAGTGACTTTGCCATATGACATACAACTTACTGCTTGAGATAACTTCTCTGTGGTCAAATCAAAGCAATTTTTATATAATACACTGAAGAAAAAAATTATAAAGAAAAATATCCAGCTGGTTTGATTTCAATTATTTTTATTTAATTTTTATTTATGGCTTTTAGAGAGAGAGAAAGAGGGAGAGAGAGAGATCAGTTTGTTGTTCCACTTGTTTATGCATTCATTGGTTGATTCTTTTTCTGTTAAATTTCTTTTAATTTACTAATTTTTAGAGAAGGGGAAGGGAGAAAGAGAGAAAGAAGCATCAATTTGTTCTTCCACCCATTCATGTTATCACTGGTTGATTCTTGTCTGTGCCCTGGACCAAGGATGGAACCTGCAACCTCTGCATGCCAGGAGGACACCTTAGTTTCCTGTCCAGCAACTTGCTGATTGATTCTTGTATGTGTCCTGACTGTGGATCCAATCCACAACCTTGGTGTATTGGGATGACGCTCTAACCAATTGAGCTACCTGGCCAGGGCAATTTCAATTGTTTTGATTCATTTTCTCTCTTATAGTATATCTCATGTCAAAACCAATTCCTGTTGTCTTTAACTAATAACCAAAACCAAACAAAAAAAGTTAAAAACACCAAAATTCATGGAGATGTTGATATTAGGGTCATTAAAGTATTGGTAATGATTGCAAATATTAGAGATTATAAGCTTGGTTGGGGGGGCTTGCAAATCCTATTTGGTATAGAAATTGGAAGATGAAGAGATCAAGCCCATTTACCTCTGCTTTGTATTATATGTTTGTGGAGATAGATCTTCAGTTTCACTAGCTTTACTCAAGAATATGCCTGAGGAATCTATTTTTCTATGACTCTCTGCCCAAACAGCTTGGGAAACAGCTGGTGATAATTCTGGCTTCATTCCCCCTCTCAACAGCTGATGTTCAAAAGGAGAGAGGCAACTGAGTGGGTGTGTTCTGAGCCATGGCATCACTGTTTCCCCTTCAGCTGCTTCCGCTTTCACACTAAGGAGAAGATCGGAAGGCTGGCTCCCCAGAAGTAGCCTCCAAGGGAGGAAAGTCCTATAGTTTTAGGTACTGAAGTGGGGGGGGTAATGATTTTGACATGTAGAAGTCCAGGGTCAGGAGTAGAAAATACCAGGTTCTATCATTTGCAGAGGAACCCTTGTTTCAGATAGACTATATGAACTCCTTTTTAATTACTGAACAATAAAATAAGAATGGAATATAGTGATTTATCATCTAAAGATAAAATCTCTCAACATAGTTTTTGTTAACAGTTTTCAATAAATTACTTTTTTTAAAACTCTGGGCCCTAGTGATTAGAAGTTGAAAGGTGATGACTTTAGATAAGGATACTGTCCTTAACTATTTTCCCATTTAAAAGTCTAATTGTAGAGTGAAGAAAGCCTTTCCACAACAGGATATGCATTGTAGTGTCAGTTTTACCAACATCTAATATCTCTGTGAACAAATCATTTTCTTTCCTGCAGCTGCATTTTCTCTCTGTAAAATGAGAGAATTGGGTTAACATAAATTCTACCTGCAGTCCTTAGAGCTGAAATCGGTACAGTGTAATCATAATTCTAGATCAATGACTTTAATTTCTCTTTTGTTTATAGCCTTTCCCTTATTTGGGGAATGCACCTGTGTCCACCATTCATATTTCCTCCTATAAGCTCTTTCTTTATTTTTCCCCTCATGACTCAGTTTTTATTAAGTGAGCTTAAACATGCTCAAGAATATAACATTGGTTCTTAAACCAGAGCTTCAAAATTACACATGACATAAATGTGCTCTAGCCAGTTCAGAGTTGCATTAATTTTTTGGCAGTTATATCATTCTCTTGACTTTCTTGAGCTTAAAACCAACTGAAATCCAAGCTCCTACTTTATATTTATATTGCTTATCTCTTTAGATTTTAAATGCAGCAAGTTGATCTTGTCTATATACTTCATCTCTATTTCAAGAGGAACATAACTTATTAAGAGCCAACATTTTTGTTGTCAGGCATGTTTACATCCTAATTCTGACACTTCATGGAGCTGAAACATTTATTAAATTTGGCTTAAGTTGTGATTTCTCATCTGAGAGATGGGAATCTACACCTAAAACAGTAATATTCACACTTTTGTGTGAGCATTTATGTACTGGATGTATGTGCTGCACTTGGCACTGCATCTAGAACATAGTGAATGGTCAGTGGGGAGTAGTCATTATCATTGCCCTAACTCTATTTTCCAAACTCATCAAAGTTTCATAAATATGCCATCTATATTTTTATCTAGGGCTGAGATAGGCTTCTTTAATGGAAAAACACTGAGATGTGAATCCTAAAGCATCCTTCTAGCAATCTCTAGTCAAAGAGTAAGGGTTTTTGATTTGTTTATTTGTTTTGATTTACTAATTTTTGTTAAAGTACATCTTTGGCTGCATTATTCAATCATGTAACTGCTCATCTAATATTATTTCCCAGATCTCATATCTCCACCTTACTCATAAGAAAAAAATTGAATTATGGTTTATTCTGACCTAATGTATCTCTTCTGGTGTCATTCCAGTTTCAAGTGATCATCTGAGTTTTCACAATCTTTTAATAATTTGTTCTAGATTCTTGTCCAAATATATGTCAAGTTTAATGACACTACCCTGTAGCATTTTCTTCTTTCTGCATTTTTAATCATTGTCACCATCATTCCTGAAAAGCTATTGCTTGTAGTATAATAATTTCTTCCTCCAGTATTTTCATTTTCTTGGGCCAGGTTGGGAGATCTCCCATAAGCTCACTATTTGGGGTTCAAACTTTCTTTATTTGTGTTTTTTAATGCTATTCAGTCTAGTTATACTTTTCTTAATATTTACTTTCTTCCCTTTCCTTTCCTTTCAGAATTATTTTGTTTTGAGAAGCTGAGAGCTTCTTTAGAAAAGCATCATAAATAGTTAGGATTCTTTTGGGTTCTAGCAAATCTAATCTAAGGGAATTTATTGGGAAATAGTTTAGGAACAATATGGCTCAGACATTATTGGTGACAGAGATTCAAACACTGTCTTTAGGAAGTAGCTTATATTTCCTTGTATGGATACCTGTTATTTTTAAAATTTGCATCATTTGCAGATATCTTCCCTCCATTCACCCCCCAACCCTGAAATTTAAATCTTTGGTGGCTCCAGTATATAGGTCTTCTGAAGCCCAGGGGGAAGGGACACTGATTTTCTGACAACCTGAGCAAAAATTGCCTGGTATCTCTTTGGTTCAGCTGAGATCACATGCTTATCCTTGAAGTAATAACCATGACCAGGGAAATTTAAGGGGCTGTTCACCATGCTTGAGTGTCTGCTACTCCCTGAAGTAAGGAAGGGTCCAGATCCAACAGAAATATAAAATGTGAATGAGGACAGAGCTCCATTACAATACTACTCTTTGAATGGCTATAGTAAACCAGATGAGGCAATGTGTCATTGTAATCAAACAAAAGATTTATTTTTTTCTGATTACAATTTCTCACACAGGCACAGAATGCATACATATACACATGTGAGGCTGTTGGAAACCCATTAGCTTCTTTTAATTTTCTGAACTCCCTGTGTATCCATTTATTTTTTCCCCTAATGATTAGACTCTCACAAACAAAAATATTCTTGTTAACTTTAAAGTGATAATTAGCAGTTAAGTATACAAACTTAAACTTACACACACCTCTGCTTTCTCCCTAAACTGCAGTGAAATTACAAAAATGTAGAAAATACACAAAGGCAAAATGATCAGGACTAAAGACAAGTGAAGACCAGAGATGTAAACAAAATTTGGGAAGAGGGAAATTTTATAGACATGCTGACTGGGGAAAGCCAATACCTTATACCTGTAGTGAGAGAAGTCAATGTGAAACAAGATAATTTGCAATGCAGAAATACAGAAAGAGTCAGCAAATAAAGAGAACACACACATGGAAAGGCTGCAATGTGACATGGGACTAAAAGCAATATGATTGGTTCAAGTCTGTATCAAGAGTTCTTAGACCACTCATGTTTCTTCTATTATCTCTGCAGAAGATAAACAAAAAGTATAGTCTATAGATGAACTCTGACCTTGAGTGTCTCAAACACAGTAGGTTATAGGTGAGGTACTAAACTGAAAATAAAATGGTAAATTCTTCTCAATGAATCTTGAGCTAATATTCAACTTAGTGCTAGAATACTGGTAGCTAAGCTTGTAACATAACATAGAAGAGAGATGTATTCTCTGACCAGTGCAAGAAAAATATTTACATATATTGGCATTTGAAAATCCCTCATTAAAACTTAAAAGTCTTGCCCACATACTTAAAGCTTTCAATCAGCATTTCAGACACCCTTAAAATATAAATGGTGAGTTAAGAATAACAGATGTATGAAGAAATTTGTAACATAAAATAGTAACAGAGAAAACAGACGATTCAGAGTACAGAAGACTAAAGAAAATAGACCAATCCAAAATTTTAATTTGTATTTAATATTCCCAGAGAGCTAATGAGTAGGTATTGCAGAATGTAAATAAAAAAGACAAAGTAGAGTTGTAAGCACTGTTGGAAAACAAAGAACATAAATGAATAAAAGGTCTCTCAGAACTGGAGGACATGGGATCCAGATTAAGAGCTCACTGAATGTCCAGTACAATAACTAGTAATAATAGTAATACTAATAATATACCTAACTATATCAAAAAATGAAGCTCAAGAATACTTAATAAAATATCCAGCACTCAGTAAGGTAAAATTCATGCCTAGCATCCATTCAAAAATTTAAGTTTAAAAAAACATAGGAAAACATGACCCACAATAGTGAGAAAATCATATAAGTGAAATTGACCCAGAATTGATACAGGCATAAAAATTGTCAGAGAAGACCCTAGACGGGTAGTTCAATTGATTAGAACATTGTCTCTCTAAAATAAATAAATAACTAAATAAATAAAGTCATAGAAAAAAAGGAAGTCCTTATAATTGTATTTCACATGTTCAAAAATCTAAGAAGAGCTATTGAAGATTTTTAAGATATTCTAAATCAGACTTTTAGAGATTAAAAGTATAAAGTCTGAGGTGAAAATTATACTGGATGGAATAAACAACATCAGAAAAAATTAGTCAACTATACCAAATTAAAAATATAGAAGACCAACTGAGGCTTGATTAGAGTGAGATGGCCCTAGGCATTGATGATGGCTCCATGTCCTCTGCTTTTAGATGCTAAATGGCTTCAGTTGCAATGGAGCAAGGGCTCCAGATGGGCAGTCTCACCCCCTAGTGGGCTTGCCTGGTAGATCCTGGTCGGGGCGCATGCAGGAGTCTCTCTCTGCATCCCCTCCTCTCACTAATATATATATATATATATATGTTCATATATCTATATATGAACATAGCATCATTGAGCTGTGCAACAACTTCAAATAGTCGATTAGATCCCTGAAGCATTGTTAGGAAGGAAGGGGACAATAAGAATACACATAGATATACAGACAGAGAAAGAGGGTTATGATGAGAGTTTGGTTTATGGGACTATGGAGGCTAAGAACTCCCACCATCAGCCATCTGCTAGCTGAAAATCCAGGAAAGCTGGTGAGGTAGCTCTTGTCAAATCCCAGTGACTGAGGACCACATGTCTGCAGAGGTAAGTCTCCATCTGAATCTGAAGGCCTAACAACCAGAGACTCTCCTTTGTAGTTAGTTTTGGATTACATAGACATTTTTAGCCTGTAGGCTGTGAAAAGACACAACTGTTACATTTTGACTTGAGACAGGTAAGAGTGGGTGTATGTATATTCCCCATGTCCTTTCGCTTCCAGTGATGCAGCAAATTCTTAAGCTGCTTCTTAATACAGCATCATCCCAAAATAAAGATTCTTTTAGCTCGGAATTCTAAGTTACTATGTGGAGCAGTGTCTCCTGCCAATTTCATTGAAGTATAACCTAGGTGAAAATTACAACTTTGTTTTATTAAGTCACTGAGAATCTGGATTGCTTTGTTTCTATATCATATTCTAGTCTCTCATAAATAATTTTATGAGTAATGAAAGGGGTGCCATTTGAGTGTTAGAATATGAAACATATCTTTTAGAACTTTGAAGTTTAAGCACTTTCACATATAGTATTTGGTTTCATAATAATCAATGAGGTAATTAGAGAAGGCTTAATTTTCTCTGTTTTACAAATTAAGAATGTGTAGCTCAGATCTGTTAAGTGACATACTCAAGAGCCCACTCATGAGACAGAACTGGGACCTAGAGATTCCAACTTCAAGTCTAGAATTCACATCTTGTAAATTTACAGCAAGGCACATATTTTAATTATTTTTGCATTGCTGAAAATTCATATTTCTCACCACTAGAAGTCAGTTTTGTAATCAAAATTTCTATTATCTAAAGAAAATTGGTTTTCTATTATGTTTCCTGCCCTTTGGGAACTGATATGTGTATTCAGTAACTGTATATTCCCTGAGGAGTATTTAATGAATGGGGCATTATGTGTGTGTATGTGTATGTGTGTGTATGTATATATAAATATATACATACACACACACACACATGCACACACACACATTTTCCCTCTCCCAATTTTTTATATGTTTATAAATTACAAAAATTTAAAATATATGTATATATTTCTGCTGGATTTGACTAGTTCATGAGTACCATATTTGCTGCTGGGATTAAAATCTTAAATTTATCTGCTCAAGAGATCTCAGTCACAATTATAATTTTTTAAAAAATGTAACCTGTTCAGAATTTAAACTCAGTCTAATGAATGTTCTTCTACTGGCTTTTTATCCTCCTTGGGACAATCTGGGAATGGGGTGGGGTGGGGTTGGTGGAAAATTCTCAGACTGAATTTATGCATGTCCTTCATCAGGAGCCTGAGGGAAATAGCAGGGCTTCTGGTCTGAATGGGGACTATGGTTCTTGCTGACCTCAGCTTTTTCTATCTGGCTCATGGATGTCCTGTGTGGCCACCTGATTTCAATGTCCGTAGTTCACGCCATGACCCTAGTCAGAATGTAAACCACTTTCATTTATCGTGTTCCCACCTCAGCTGCCTTTTGGTCTCTTTAGCTTACTCAAAACTTTTCTGCCTGAGTGTGGGGAAGGATTGTATGGTGGAAGTCTTGGGGCAATTTAAGAATTCTCTTTGGCTTTTCCAACCTCGAAAGTTCTTCTAGGTGGCTCCCACAGGTCCCTGTGAGAGTTATCAACCTCCCCTCTATCTGGGCCATTAGCCTCTCTAAGCCATTTGCACCATTTGGCCTTTATTTCACTAAGCTCCTGCTTTCTAAGTTTTGAAGATCAAAAGCTTAAAATATTGTGCTTTAAACTTTGGTAAAACTTTTGGAAATAAAAACCTTGAATTTCCTTCATCACAGCTGATTCATTTGTTAGTAACTGTTAATTGCTTTTCTCCTATGGGCTGGGTATATTCAGTGTGTTTGTAAAGTCATGGTGCACTTTTGACCAGTCACAGGAGAGCAACAAAAGATGATAGAAATGTGAAATCAGCACCAAATAAAAGGAAAACTCTCCCAGTTTCATACCTGTTCAGTGCAGTTCAATGTGGGCTCCATTTGTTACCCTACACACATCCAAATGATAGTGAAGTTCTTGCCACACACAGGTAAGGACGTCTGGTGTAACAGAGTGAATAACGTCTATAATTCTCTGTTTTAAGTGATTAATGTCATTGATACGTTCAGTGTACACATGTTGCTTCACATAACCCCAAAAGTAAAAGTCTAAGGGCGTCAGGTCTGGGGATAATGGTGGCTATGTCTTGACAGAACCCCTGCCTATCCATCGCCAGGGGAATGTTCTATCCAGAAACTCATGAACAATGGTGGCGTAGTGTGGAGGAGTGCCATCCTGTTGAAAGATGACACCTTCTGAAAATTGTGGCACTGCATACAATTCCAACATGTCAAGATAGGTGTTTGCCGTCACAGGCTGCTCCACGAAAAAACATGGGCCTATCACCTTATCATGCATCAGGTCACACCACACGTTCACTTTAGGGTTGTTACGTTCGTACTCAACATAGGCATGAGGATGTTCAGCAGCCCATATTCGGACGTTATGGTGATGAACATGTCCACAGATATGGAAGGTCGCCTCATCACTAAACACAATCTTCTGCATCATTGTTGATCTAATAAAGCATACCTGTAGCAAACGCACATTGTGTAGGTCTATCCGCCGGTTTGATAGCGTGCAACAGCCGCAATTTGTACCCCATAAAACACAGATGTTTCTTTAACACCTTATGAATTGTAGTCTTGCTTAGGTGTAATTGTCGAGCACACGCACGCACAGATTTTTTAGGGTTCCTTAGGTAGCTATCCCGTATAGCCTCTACAGACTCGTCACTGACTGATGGCCTACCAGAACAGGGTTTCTACACCAAACTGCCGGTCTCCTTCAACTGCTTATCCCACCAAGTAATGTTATTCCTATGTGGTGGTGTTTCGTTATAAACGCGCCGATATTCACGTTGCACTTTGGTCACAGATTTGAATTTAGCAAGCCACAGAACACACTGAACTTACCTCTGTACCGTCCAGATCTTGACTGGCATGGCTGTGGGCTGCTCCGCTGTATACACGGTGTGACATCATCATCTGCACATGCGTACATGCTGCCACATCATCCTACAGAAACTGGGAGGGTTTTCCTTTTATTTGGTGCAGATTTCATATTTCTATCATCTTTTGTTGCTTTCCTGTGACCAGTCAAAAGTGCACCATGTCTTTTCAGACACACTGTAGAAAGCTAATTTATTGGTAAGAGTAGTTTAAGGCTAAAAGGAATGAAAACAGTTTACAATCAGTATAGTATTCTTCAATATATCTAGGTTTTCTTGTCTTTATTGTTTTTATAGTTCCTATTTGTTTATTTTGATTTTTGGCAGTTATCCTAAGAAATGTGTCCGATGCATCTGCCCCAAGCGACTATCAGAGCACACAGCAGGTGCTTAGTTAAATGAGTGCTGGGTTGCAGTAGTTTAGGTGCATGTCACATTGCCCTTTGTGTACTGTATCCAAACCTGTCAATTCTTCCAAATGTTTTCAACTAATGCTACGTTTTTACTGATTCATTGGTATGTTTATTGTAATTCATTTACCTTCAAGGAAAATAAAGGTGACTTGACATATAGTATTAGACAGAAGAGTTATTTGAAGGGCACTGGAATATTTAATGTAACTCTGAGAAAAACAGGTGTGTCTGATTGGCCCTCAGGATTAATAGATACTGAAGCACTGAATTTCTCCAGGACGCTCCCTCTCTCCTCATCTCTAAACTCTAGCTCTAGTCTCCCAGTTCATTTGGCAGGAAGCATAACCACTGAATTCCCAAGCCTCACATATCACAACATGACCACAAGAGGAGACAGCTCTGCATTTGTTAGCTCATTTTTAGAGACTTAGGATAAAATTCTAGTTGACCTATCTTAGTTCAGGTGTTTGTCTCAGACCTCATTAATCCTGACAGTTGGTTATTGTTACTGGCCCTGCTAAATCTAAAAGATTGCTGGTTCTCTCTTACATGCGGTGACTTAGAATGAACACATACTAACTGTACTGTACACTTTGTGAGTTTAGCAGAGTGATGAACACATAGTAGGCATTCATAATTATTTGATGATTAATTGAATAACTTGTTGATTGATTTAAGAGAAGAGAGAGGCTGCCCAAGTCCATATGACAGTATGATTAAAGTAGCATTTGATTTGAATCATTTTCTCCCATGGATCCAGCTTCCTTGTGCACTTTATGAAAAACTGCCCTACTTATAATTTATGGAAAAAAACACAAACATGATTCATATCTATTAATATGGATTAAGAAGAAGATCTAAAATAAACCATAACAGTTTCATTTGAAATGTATTTAATTTGAAATTATTGATTTTTCCTAAAAATGAAGCTTTTACAATTTCTTACCAGATCCTCCTTTTTGGATAAAAGTACAAAATACTATTTTTTTTGGGTTCATTTAAGAAATTAATGGTGAGTGACTGTTTTATTGACATATGTTGTATAAACATCTTTCTTGTTGTTTATAGGTTTAGCTTTCCTACCACATACCTCACTCAGCATTGTACCTGCAGTCACGCTGCATGGGGCAGAGTTCAGTAGCTATTCCTCCTTAAATATGATGACAAATCTCCTTTGAACTCTTAAAACATCGTGAAACATCACTCTGGCTATTATGAGGTTGTACTTTTACAATATTTTAAGTAAGATTATTGATTAGTTAATTATATTACTATGACTTTTGTTCACAGCTAAAGAGAGGAAGGACTGGAGGAGAGAGCATTTATGTGTTCAGGGGAAGGTCTACTTGGAAATCAAGACTTTCACTCCACCCTCCCAGATACCACAGCCAAGCCTATATTGTGCATGAATTCCAAATGAAAGCATTTCTAATTAAACTCATTCAGGAATAAGGTTGTGCACATTTATTTGAAACAAGTTTATTTTTTTTATGTAGGATAAAGGCCATGATTGTGTGAGGTGCTGAAGTGGGATAGATGTACATACACAGACAGAAATATATACATGCACACATATACATACACATGTCACATGTATACACTTCTCAGTTCCTATAGCTATATCCATACTCAATATAAACTGTTTCAGTGCTGTTTAATAGGCCACCTAAGGCATCAATACATTGTTTTTTTCTCCAAAAACTGTGAAATATAATGATTAGACATTAAATGTGACAAACCAAGTGGGCATGTTGAAATGAAGACTTTGTTAGCCACTTAAAAATTCCCTGAAAGGAGGCATAATAAAATGAGATCGCTACTCAAAGGCTCTATTTCTTCAGATAAGGGTGTTGGCATTCTACCAAATCTAACATCCTGTATTATCCAGTTTATGACTATACCTAAAAAACTCTTAAACTTATATTTTCTGTTACCCTGCTGTTAGAGACTAGTGTTATACTGTAACCATATATAATTTACATCACATATTAGAATGAATCATGTGTAATAATACTATATTCAGAACAACTGTCCATAAAATTATTGGGACTAGCTTGATATTTCTCTCTCTCTCTCTCTCTTTCTTTCTTTTTTTAAATTAAGTGAAAACCAGGGGGGCAGAGAGGGAGACTCCTGCATGTGCCAAACATGGATCTACCTAGCAAACCCTAAATGGGGCAATGCACTGCCCATCTGGGGTGTTGCTCCTCTTGACAACCAAATTACTATATTTTTAATGCCTGAGGCAGAGGCCACAGAGCCAGCCTCAGTGCCAGGGTCAACTTACTCTAATC
Source organism: Rhynchonycteris naso (assembly GCA_037038555.1). Classification (NCBI taxonomy): domain Eukaryota; kingdom Metazoa; phylum Chordata; class Mammalia; order Chiroptera; family Emballonuridae; genus Rhynchonycteris; species Rhynchonycteris naso. The sequence continues at coordinate 35,612,697 of CM072997.1, read as the reverse complement.
AAGCCATTGCTGTGGGAGGGGTGAAAGAGAGAGAGAGAGAGAGAGAGAGAGAGAGAGAGAGAGAGAGAAGGGGGAGGGGTGAAGAAGCAGATGGTTTCTTCTCCTGTGTACCCTGGCTGGGAATCACACCTGGGACATCCACATGCCATCCCAATGTTCTACCACTGAGCAAACAGGCCAGGGCCTCTCTGTGTTTTCCTTTTAATTAAAAAATATTTTTCATTGATTTGAGAGAGAAAGAAAAGAAAAGAGAACAGCATCAACTTGTTTCACTTAGTTGTGCACTTGTTGTTTGCTTCTCTTATGTGCCGTGACCAGGGATGGAACCCATGACCTTGGTGCATAGCATTGATTCTCTATCCACTGAGAAACCCAGCCAGGGCCCTTGTTTTTTAAAATTTTTATTTATTTGCCTGACCTGTGGTGGCACAGTGGATAAAGCGTCGACCTGGGAACACTGAGGTCGCCAGTTCAAAACCCTGTACTGGTCTGGTAAAGGCACATATGGGAGTTGATGCTTCCAGCTCCTCCCCCCTTTCTCTCTCTCTCTCTCTCTTTCTCTCTCTCACTCTGTGTCTCCTCTCTAAAATGAATAAAATAAAAAGAAGTTTAAATTTTTTATTTATTTGATTTTAGAGAGAGGAAGATAAGGGGAAGAAAGGGAGAGGGAGAAATATTAATTTGTTGTTCACTTATTTGTGCATTCATTGGTTGACTCTTGTATGTGCCTTGGTCAGAGACAGAACTGCAACCTTGACATATCAGAATGATGCTCTAACCAACTGAGCCACCTAGCCAGAGTAAGCTAAATATTTCTGTATTTCCCAATACCATTTGCCCCCTAGAATATATTTTCTTAAAAATTAGAGGTACTTATTATATGTTACCTAAGAATTAAAGAATTATGACATAATGGAAAAGGGAAACATACCCTTTTGTTGGAATTAGACCAAAATTCATTTTCTAATTCAGTGTATTTTTTTCATCATATGCCTTTCCGAACATCCAATAAGATTGTTTTTCTTACTTTTTTTTTAGAGACATGCATATTAGAAGTGTTATAGTTGATCGATGCTACCAAAATAGTCTTTTAAATAACCAGGACGTGAACTCTTTAACAAGATTCAGTCAGTTCTATTTATAGTTCCCTTAAGCTATGAACTATTTGTACATCCATGCTTCTGCATAATAACGTTTCAATGTGGTTTCAGTAATCATTCCAGAAGGCACAATCTCAAAATATCTATATGCATAAAGAATATATTTAAAATAAAGGCTAAATTGGCTGGCCATGCATTAAACCATTTGCCTGTGAAATCACTTTGTGAAATATCTCTATACAGGAGATGTTCCAGCCGAGGGGAGGACATCGTATTATTTTTTGCTTACCATATTGTATCACCATAACTTCTTTTGGAAACACTTCTTCCTGTTAAGTGTCCTCTTAAAACACTTCTCATTTCTTTATGATGACAAGCCATTTTGAGAATTTGAACTTAATTTAGCCCATACATTTAGCAGAAGAGAAAGTGTCTCCAACTACTTGCCCTTAAATCCTTAATAGATGGAATGAGAGGTGCTGGTGATTTTGCAAAACAAAAACAAAAACACCCTAAAAACAAAAAAGTGTTTCAGCACCAGACTCACTCCCCCAAATTCAGAGATGGAGTTGCAAAGGGTGAATATTATGGGTTTTCTTGACAGAACACTTCACTTGTCTTCTATGTTTCTGAATGAGAGACTGTTTTGTTTTGTTTAATAGTGAAATCTTTTCACAATGAACAATGGTTTTTAAAGCTTTTATTTTTTTATTTTACTTCATTTTTACAGGGAGAGAGAGAGAGAGTCAGAGAGAGGGATAGATAGGGACAGACAGGAAAGGAGAGAGGTGAGAAGCATCAATCATCAGTTTTTTGTTGCGACACCTTAGTTGTTCATTGATTGCCCTCTCACATGTGCCTTGACCACGGGCCTTCAGCAGACCGAGCAACCCCTTGCTGGAGCCAGCGACCTTGGGTGCAAGCCGGCGAGCTTTTGCTCAAGCCAGATGGGCCCCATGCTCAAGCTGGCGAGCTTGGGGTCTCGAACCTGGGTCTTCCGCATCCCAGTCAGACGCTTTATCTACTGCGCCACCTTCTGCTTAGGCTGAACAATGGTTTTATAATTAAATCTGGTCTTTTACAAGACAATATTCAGGTAAGCACACTGTATTCCTTACCACTATCTTTTATCTTTGTTAATAAGAAGAGAGACTAAATCTTGACTTACAATTTCAGACTCTAGTAATAGAGAAGAATCTTCCTCCATTACATCATTAATTTTTAAATTGGTTCATTTTCCTCCTCCCAAATAATATCACTTTCTCAAATTATTACAATCATATTGTCTGGAAAATAATTCACTGTATATACGATATTATATTTTTATAAAGTTTAGGTAAACATGTCTCTTTACATGTCCCTCTGGCTAATATTTACAGGTAGAAAATATAATCGCTTCTCAAAGTAGTTTTTATTTACCAACTTCTGCTGGTCATGTGCCTTTAGACAATAAAAATGTAATTCTATGAACTTGGTTGTTCTCTAAGGTCTTGTTTTTCTTGTCATGAGTAAAGAATTCAAGTCATCTATATATGAGGGATCTAAAGATAAAGGAATACAAGTGAATAAAGACTCATAATTCTTTATTAGGTAACTTTTATGGCTGCCACAAAACAATCTTTGTGTCTATTTTATCTCCACTATCTTTGTAAACATACGTATTTTTTAAATGGTACATGAAGATAAAAATTTGGGGGTTGTGGAAAAATAGAAGTTAGCTTTAAATGTTTATATTTATAACCTCTAAATAAAGATACTTGTACAATATCTTTTCTTTTTTTAATTTTTGATAAAAAGCAAGTTATATACTCTCCTATCCAATGACTACACCTATTTTTCTTATATAAGCACTTGACATCATCATTTAAATCAAACTGATTTCTAAGCACCACAGCTGTTACTAGTTATTTAGAAGTCTAATTTGAGCAGAATGTGTCACGCCAACTTTGCACACACACGCTCACACAGGCAGTATTCACATTAAAACTTTCACCTCTATTAAATAGCAACAGTTCTTCAAAAATTCCAACACTCTACTCTTAACAACTAAATAAAATGTGTCTTTGAGGAGTAATGTGCCTATTTTATTTTTATTCCATGAGGCAAATCTTATACTCAGTGGTACAGTTTTGTTACCCTGCTGTCCCTTTAATCAGTTCTCAAACACACATGTGACACCACATGAATTTAGTCACCCAACCTTATTGTTTCACTCTTCATGAATTAAGTGTAAGTCTCTGTGACTTTTTATTCTCATGGAGGTCACATATATATAGCCATCGATATTGAAATTACATTTTCTCATGTGAACAGAAGCTTTAGTAGCTTCTGCAAGGGTTTGCTCCTTAGGGAGACTAAATTCAAAATGGCACAAGCCATCTGTCGTAGTGGGATTTTTCAATTCCCTTGTGCTGCACCTCTCTCTCTTTCTTTCTCTATTTTTTGGTTGTATAAAGTGACAGCTTTATACTTCATTCTTGAATTTCAAGTTGACTGACTCATAAAAATATAACAGGTCCACAAATCTTTGTAGAGAGGCACACTATATACCCAGAGCAACTGAAAAATAAAATCTGTGAAATTGAGCCCAACAGGCAACTGTCTACAAGGAAACTCCCTATTGCTCCAGCTATGGACCTCTTTGACAGACAGGGAGGCTGTGGGCGGGGTCGGGTGGGTAATGGGCAGGGACTGCGCGTTCTGTGTACACCCCTTAATCCTGATCTCAGGCGGTTTTTGGCTGAGCTGAAATAGATACAAAAAGCCCCTCCCCTTTTTAAGAAAAACAAATTTGATTTTTTTGGGGGGGAGGGTTGTAAAACTTAGATATTTTCCAAAAATTCAGAGATGAACTAATTGATGAAATATTTTTATATCCTCATATCCTGAGTGTACCAATACAAAAATAGAATAATCTTAAATTAGTATCGGTTTTCACTAGTAAATTGTAAGCTTAATGCTAACAGATACTGTCCCATTCATACCATAGTCCTTGTCTCCAGCAGGGTACCTAACATATATTAAATATTCATGCAGGTTTTGTGAAATTAAAGAAAAAGGAAAGAGGACTGACGGAAGGAAAGAGAAGAGAAGAGGAGAGAGAAGAGAGAGTAGGAAGAAAAAAAATTTGCAGTGGGAAGTAGAAAGCTCTAAGCTCTTTAAAAAGCATTCAATCATATGGAATACAAACTCTAAATTAAAACACTAAAAGAGTGGTATAAATAACATAAATATAAATCATGGACCATGTTCTTAAAACTAAATATCAACACTATTATGAATTATACTAGGCGCAATGTGAAATTGGCCTCTGGATCTGACATTCTTTCTTTGAGCTTAGCATTGAAATGGTTTTTGAGTAACTTACAACTTCAGCTTGCTTAACTAACATCATTTCTACTATAAGACTAGGGATGAACAATGCTTTGATCAAAAATATGGTATTAACTATACCAAGTACAATGTTTCTTTTGGAACATGTGCTTTCCTTTTCATTGTTTCACAAAATGGGCATGAGACTGAGAAATCACAGGTTATATAAGCAATATAGTATATGTGAAAGGAGTAATAGTAACCATGGAAAGAGAGATGGATGGTAATGTGCTGCTGTTTCATTGTGTGGCTCCAGTCAGTCTTTTGAACATTCAATCTTATTTTCATCTAGTGCACAGTCAGATTAATATTCAGATTAGTTCCACCCTTCTACAACCTGGTGTTACTCATCTCACTGGACTAAAATAATGCAATATTAATCTTGAAAGAATAAGGATTATGAGTTCAACCATTAAATAGTATAGTTTTATTGCCTGCTAAATCATTTCCTCAAATGAAATGTTCCTTAGAAACCTCAAATAAAAAACTGATAAAATCCAAATTTTTCTGAGGTAGGTTCCCACCTTGGACTCCCCACTGTACTCACCTTTGGAACTGAATATGGGTTTGCAAGTTGCCTCATCTGGGCTGAACTTGAATGACCCTATTTCCACTCTACCCAGGATCTTCCTCGACTAGCTCCTAGGTGACTATTTATTCTCTCATTTGTAGTCCAGCTCAAAACATCTTGTAGGTGGGGTTCTGTTGTAAACTTAGTTTTCTTTTTACTCCTTCTTTCCAAATGTCTACATTATTCTTAATTTGAGTTATACAGATGAAATTTGGTTGATTTGTTGGAAGTTGTTATATGACCAAAACTTATTTGCTACATTGTTCAAAAGACTGTAAACCCTTCTATGGCAAGGATCATATTTCATGGGCTTCAGAACCTCATGCTTTTTTAATGTTAGCCTTTGCCTTCCCCTGAGCAATTGAGGAGCATGGAGACTTCCATTTTTTTTCTAAACTACTGTTTAGAGATTGGTAGTATTTAAGGACAGTGACCTATTTTTAACATTGATCTGTGTTTACCCCTTGAATGTAGCTTTAAAATCTAAAGATTTTCATTTTGGCCTGCATAGGCTGAAACTCTAAAGGAGTACTATCTTTTAGTAGTTTAAGCAGTTATTCTTGAACAGTGAAGAGAAAACATAGAACGTTTATTGTCCAAACTGAGACATGTAAGAGAGTAAGGGGGAGCACAATTAGCAGTTACTGAACATAAAGGTTAAGATCAGGCATGAACCAGGAATGTCCTAGAATATTTGGTCACTCTAATCATCATATACCCATTTATTAAAAAAAAATATTAAGGGCCTATTTTTGTTACTATGATTCTAGGAGGCTCTAGTAGAAATAAAAGCCTTGAAATAAAAATATAATAACTCTACCAGTGTTAGCTTTAGTAAATCATTAAAATTAAAAATCCAGCCTGACCAGGCAGTGGTGCAGTGGTAGAGCATTGAACTGGGATGCGGAAGACCCACGTTTGAGATCCCGAGCATGCCAGCTTGAGCACGGGTCCATCTGGCTTGAGAAAAAGCTCACCAGATTGGACCCAAGGTCGCTGGCTCCAGCAAGGGTGGCTCGGTCTGCTGAAGGGGTGTCGCAACGGCAACGAAAAACTAATGATTGATGCTTCTCATCTCTCTCCGTTCCTGTCTGTCTGTTCCTATCTATCCCTCTCTCTGACTCTCTCTCTGTCCTGTAAAAAAAATAATAATAATAAATAAAATATTCATGGTGGAACTATATATACATAACACAGAGATATAGATAACAGGACAGCAAATCCTAGAAGGAAGGGGGAGGGAGTTAGGAGGAGGGGGGCAAAGGAGGTATAAAAAAGACACAGGGGTGAGGTGTGAGGAAGTTATATTTAGTGAGACACTTGAATCCATGTAAAGAGAATAAATTAAAAATTAATAAAAAATTTAAAAATGTATAAATTCAGACCTCCAGGACCCAGGAAAGCAATTGTGGACATAGGGAGCACAGGACACGATTTCTTATCATTTCATCCCTTTGTGCCTTAGGTTTCTCATCTGTAAAATGGAAGTGCAGGACCAAATTGTACTCAGGTTAACTTTATGCTTCCAAGAACTAAAAGACAAAATTAATTGGTGAAGTCTATAGATACATAAGATTTTCCCCTTGACATTGATTGGAAAGTAAATATTACTGCTTGCAAAAACTATTAGGTGGGAATTGCTTAATGTCAACATTCACACATTGCTACAGTGGAAGACTCCTATTCATTATTTGAGTTCCATTAACAGAAACTGTTATGCACTTACCTAAAAGGAAATTGCTTACACCCCATTTCCTTTTTGACTTCCATCCCATGGGCTAGAGTAAGGATATGGCCATGACTCAACATAGTCAAGCAGAGAGCAATTCTCTAGGAGATTTGGGAGGAACAAGATGAAGGTAAACTGAGACCTGCATAATTTCCTGGAGCACAGCTGTACCATAGCCAGAACTTCCCATCTACTTCTAGACTGGCACTTGAGAGAGCAGTAAAATCTCATCTTTCCCACTTCGCCATTTGATGTCCATTTGTTACGGAGGCATAGCCTGTAACCTGACTAATGGTGTATGTCTCCCAGCAGAAGGAGTGTGCAGTCACCACAGCTATAGACAAAATACTAATGTTGGAAAGAGCCAGTGACCCAACTGCCCTTCCGTAGCTTGTGTGCACAGAGCAACAGTCCCTGATGAAAAACACAGTTTCTGAAGACTAGGCATTGAGCAATTGCCAGACCAAACTATAAGAAAGGCCCTGAGTTAAAAAAACAGACACGATAGGACAGTCAGACTGTATGAACTTAAAGCAATAAGAATTGTAACAAGATATTAATGGAGCAAAAATTGTCCTTTCATCACACTTCTTGAGTAGGAATGGTAGAAGCCAGAAGAAAACCTCTGTATGTCCTTTACAATTCATTGGATATATTAATGCTATGCATTTTTATTACTGATTAAATGTATGCAGTCCTAATAACTTTATTGTTATCTCCATCATTACATGACTTCATTCATTAAAGAACTCACATGAGAATTGCAGTATATAGATACCTATTCAAGAAGAGCCCATCTAGTTTGGGGAATTCATATTGTAATATCCAGTGAGGGTGACACTGAGTAGTCAGCATTTTTTTCTTGGAGGGCTGGCTTCAAATTTTGGGGGATATGGTAACCCCTCTCTCATTTTGAGGGCAGAATGCATTCAATATTCATGTTTTGTACAAAGAATCTTTTTGTTGAATGCATAGCATTTATGCTCCAGAGAGTATTATGAATACTGGTGGTCTAAAGTCATAGTTCTGTCATTCTAGGAAAGGAACTGGTGGCATTCTTTGATTTCACCCTAATTACTGCCATAATATTTCTGGACATTTTTCTCCTGTTTATTTTTATTTTCTTTACCTTTGATTCTATTCACTTTAGCAATGTGCTTTCTGAGTACTTAAGTAGTAGGTCAAAAGTAATCATCATTCTTGATTCAGTATTCAAATTTTTATATTTTATTGTGTCTATTGAAGCAATATATATATTTTTAACTTTAGTGAGAGGAGGGGAGGCAGAGTCAGATTCCTGCATGTACCCCGACCTGGATCCACCCAGAAAGCCCACTAGTGGGCAATGCTCTGCCCATCTGGGACCCTTGCTCTATTGTAACTGGAGCTATTTTTTTTTTTTTTTAGCACCTGAGGTGGAGGTGATAGAGCCATCCTCAGCAACTGGGGCCAACTAGCTCTAATCAAGCCATGGCTGCAGGTGGGGAGAGGAAGAGAGAGAGAGAGAGAAGTAAGAGGAGGAGTAGAGAAGCAGATGGGCACTTCTCCTGTGTACCCTGGCTAGAAATTGAACCCAGGACATCCACACGCCAGACCGATACTTTACGATTGAGCCAATCAGCCAGGACCTACAACAATTTTAACTAGGATTCTTATTGGTGTCCCCATATAAGTAGATGATGGTAAGCAGTGTTCTTTCGGGGAAACCTTTCTATTTTCTTGAAACTTTATTTCAAATATTTAAATGTGTGTGTGTGTGTGTGTGTGTGTGTGTGTGTGAATTCAACTACATTTCAATTTTTATATTGCATAGTGAAAGTCAATTAAGTATCTTAGGTATTACTGTTATTTACTATGATTAGTTTGTGGTAAAGGAGAAATAAGCTGTTTCTCAAGTAGATTTTCATTATCTGCGTGCTCTGGGCATCCCAATAGTTAATATCTAACAACTTATATTGGCTGAGTTCCTTCTTCCATTTGATAGCTCAACTGAAGCTTGATATTTATGGTGGAAATTGTCTTGATTTCTTTAGATGAGATGAGCATCCAAGGAGTTTGAAAATGTGTTTTAATTAAGATTCTGCTAAATTTTACCAGACACCTACTTGGAAAACAAAGCAACTGAATAATTAACTCTGATGAGAGCAGATGCTGGTCTAATGACAACCTGTTACTGCTCAAGTGCATCATTAGTTGTTTTACTGTGCTTCTTTAATATGGCCAGAGCTCTCCTCTGTTAATGAATACAGTGGTAGCTGTGTACTTAAAACTGGTCCTCATTCTGAACTAGTGTAAAGATATTTCTAGTATCTGCAAAATTCTTTATTTAAATAATTTGGTTCCCTACACATCAACCCCCTCCCTTCATCTATTTGGCATGAGCTTGGAACCAAACAGTTTTCTTAGTTTTCCTTGTGGGATTATTTTAGCCATACATCAAGTGAAGCTTACAAATTGATGAGAATCTAATGATGCATTTACTTACAGATGTGCATTTCAGTTCCCTGTTATGTTGTTGAGCGTTGGAAAGAGTTTAAAGACTCTCCACCCTACCCCCACCAATGTGGAACTAGCCATGCATTTGATAAAATAAGAAAGAGAAATAGCCTCATATTTGATTTTTTGTTTATTTGTCAAATATGAATTAGTATTAAATTCTCTGTAAATGCAGGGTTCATCTTTTAAAATAGCAAAATACTATTTATTTTCCTTTTTAATGCTGCAATACCACTATGCTGTAGTTTTCTACTACAGCATGAGCTATTTTTATAGTAAAAAGCATAAGCTTACATTTAAACATTAGGCACACTATAGAACAACCTGGCCAATGACATTGATTGTCAAACTGATGCAAAGAAAGTAGAGATAATCCATTTGGTGTCCATGTGCAGAGCTACAGCATGCACACCCACACCTTGAGAAGGTTAATTGGTTTAAGTAAAATTCACGATTGAAAGAAAGATGAATGTAAGGAGGTTAGCTCTCAGATGACCTTACATCGCACAGACATATGTGTCAGAAAAAGATGAAGATGCACACCTACTACACTGCAGGCCACCCTGGGCTCTGCTTCCTGTAGTCTGTGCGGCAGCTGGACAGACACTGTCCAGGTCCTGCTAGAGTGCAGAATAAGGCCTTCTCCTTTGCCCTCTTCCTCCCTAAATTAGCTGCCCTCATCCAATAGAAGTGTGTTTTCTTTGTTTTATTTATTTATTTTTAAGATTTACTAACAGAAAAATAAGCTGTAGGTAAAAATTGCTGAAGCATTGCACTTTATCATGTTATTTAAAAAGAATCATATTAGGGGGGTAAGTGAGATTTCAGAACATATCTGATTCATTCTGTTGTGGAGGACAAAGGGCAACAAAAGCTGTCTGTAATTTGTTTTGTGAAATGGGCTTCAGAATGGTTTTGCACGTTCACGATGATGTACAACTGTTTTACTCACTAAAAATTCAGTTGATAGCCAATATTATTTTAATGTAGAGGGTGTAGAGAAGGCTGTGTTTGTGTCTTTTCCTTCCATCCGTCTATGCCAGAGCTGTGTTCAGAATGTGACGTTAATGTGTCTGTGGAGGCTGGGCTCTCTTCCTGTGCAGAAGTGTCATCCCTGCTGGAGTGGGACACAGCGAGGGCCAGGGGCCTGTGGTTCTTCCCGGGGAGAGGAGAAGGATGCCATCGTCCACCTCTAATCCATCATTCCCTACCGAGGGTTCCAGCTGATGGTACTCAAAACTTATCCTCTTTTTCTAACATTTCAAGAAATGAATTGTGTGTCCATTGTCACAGATACATAACTTGCATTCTGTTTCGTGTGGCTTACTTTATGTTCCATCCTGTTTCAGACATCCTTTATTCTTTCCCTCTTTGGGGACATGGGGGGATTATATAAGCAATGGAAGCTAAAATCTTGTGGATTCTGGGGGCTGTGAGGAGTCCAAGTGATCACATACAAAGCACCAAGCCCATGATCAGTGCCATGAATGGGCTTCACCCCTGCCCTTGTCCCCACTCCTGGGTGCTATGTGTCACTGATATCAGGCGAGGTAGGTGGTAAGGGGCCTCACACTCAGAAGCCAGAGATCTACATTGAGCTCAGCCATTCACTCTCTGTCTCACTTTGAGAGAAATCCTTTGACTTCTGCAAACCTTTTATCCCCACTTCTAAGAAAGAGACAATAACATTTATTTTCACCAGCTCACAGAATTACATGTACATATGCTTTATTTACTGTAACTCACTTTGTATATATGAAGTACCATCATCATGAATCATTGGAAGAGAGAGAAACAGTAGGCCATTTTGCCACACTGCAATGAAGTACTAGTAAGAAAAACCACAAAATACCCACTTAAATTCTGGGGAAGAAAGGTAATTGAAATTACAGTACACCGACTTATTATGGTTATGGCAGTGAATATAGTTTTAAAAACTGACAATTAAAATACATTTTACCTATTGTAAAAGTTCTAATATCTGAATGTACTTTTTTAGAGAAAGGTAACTTACTAGATTACAAAAAAACATACCGTTATGTTCAATAACTAGAAGTATTCTTTTGTATCAGTCATATACAATTTCATATTAGTTGCATCCAGCATCCCCATACTAAATATGGATGCCTCAGGGAAAATAAACCTCTAGGGAAGATTTTACTCAGGAAACAGGCATTTCTGGGAGTAACTAGCTGGGTCAGTGACCTTATCTCAGTGGGGAAGCTACAAGAAAGATACAGAAGATGCATGAAGAGGAGAGAGAGTACTGATAGATGAAAAAGCAGGATCCAGATGCGTGTTGCCCCATAGAAGTAATCAAATAGTGTGTTAAATGCAAATTCATACAATTTCCTTCTTTGGTCCTTCCAACTTCATTCATTGCCATGCAGCCTAGTGAGTAGTTCTGCGTGACTAGTTAACAGTTTCATGTCATGGGCCTTTGACCAATACAGTAGCATAAAACCCATGCTCAGAAGGGTCCAGCACTTGGGGATGAATGGTCAGTGGTTGCCAACCTGAAATTCTTAATAATTTTATCTTAGAATTTATGTTATGTATGAAGTTAAAAGGAAGAGGAAGCATGTGCCAGAAGCTCACAGCTTCTCAAGTGCAGCCCTAGCCCTGTCCCCCAGCAGGTACCCTCCCTCCTCCACCCCCGCTGGTTCTCAGCTGCCCAGTTCTTGCCGCTGGTGCTCAAGGCCCTGCCAGAGCTCCCTACCCATCTCCCCATAATTTCCAGGGAAGGCTGTGGGTCCCATGGGGTGGGGGTGAGATGGAAAATACTGCATTTGGCCTCCACTCTCAAGAGGGTCTTGGGAATGGAAGGGTGGGGTTAGACACATGCCCTACAGTATCCTGGCTTCCAGGCTTTAAGCTGGTAGCACCATGACCCATTTGGCAGGGTGTCTGGTGGGGGTCTGTTGCCCACCCTGATCAAGGCACCAAGCAGGGGCCAGCAAGGAGGCCTCTCTTCTGTTGTGGGGTGGGACAGTGGCCAGGAGAAGGGAAAACTGACTTCTCAGGTGTTTGTGCTGGATTCTCCTCTTGCACAGGTCTTGGCGGCTAGGTACCTGGCCCATTTATCTAGCAGCTTCTGAGACAAGATCTAAATGCCTCCAAAACAGTTATAATGACATGACCTTTTTACAAATGACTTCTTACATGTTCAAGACACCCTGTGATCAGAAAGGTAGCACACAAGTACTGCTTATCTATTCTTCCTATTTTCTGTCACTATTGCTAGGTTTTGGTCTGAAATGACCAGTTGTTCTTTTAACTTTGAACGTACCAAACACACTTGAGAGAGAAAACGGGTAGAAGGGTTATTTTGTGCTTGTTTGTTTTCTTTTTTAAATTTTTTTAAAAGATACGTTGGCAACAAAAACAAGAAAATGTATTAAATGCCTAATGCACTCTTTTGCCCAGCAGCATTTAGCGCATGCTCTGCTTCAGAATGAGCAAAGTGTAGTGGTTAAAGATAAAAAGCCTTTTCTTATTCTCACACTGGAGTGTGTGGACAGGGGGTGATGCTAACTGAGTCATTTAACCTCTCACGCCTCAATTTCTCCCTTGAAAGTGGGGGTGGTGATAGAAGCTTTCTGGAGTTATAAGGGTATTGTAGAATGTACAGAAGACTCATAACACAGTGCTCAGCCCATGGCAAGATTTTAATACAAAAGTAATTATTGTTGAAATTCCACCACTATCTTTATAATCTCTATTTATTTACTTAAGAGAAAGTCAGCAAGAGAAATAAACAAAACCAAACCAGAATCAGCTAAGAACTCTTTGGCCACTTTGTTGGTGATTGGATTATGAATATCTCCTCCATGTGTTAAGAAAATAAACACAATTACTAGTAATGAAATAGTAACTTGATACATACTATGGACGATGATGTGTGTGTGTGTGTGTGTGTGTGTAGTGTAGTAGATTTAAAATTTTCTGGGAATGTCATAAACCCCAGAAATCATCTAATTCAGCATGTTTAGGTAACAGAGAAGGAGTGAGGTGAGGAGGCCTATGCCAGATCACACATTCCCTTAATGGCAAAGGAGGGCTAAATTTAAACAGCAGATCATGAACCATGTGGTCCTTCATTTGTCTGCTCGGTGTGCAATGTGCATTTAAGACCTAAAGAAGAAGTAAACTGTTTTAAATTTGTAGAGTGACTTATAACTGTTATGTTTTTGCTTTATAGCTTATTTTTCTTTTTTTTTTTTGCCATGGCCATGAGTCATGTGATATGACCCTTGGATAAGAATGCACAACTCCAGTCACTGCACCTTTTATTTTCTGCAAAACCTGACTTACTTTATGATACCCTGTTTCATGACAATTTTCAGAAATCCCTTACAAGCAAAAGGGACAGGTTGCATAATCAAAATCTCTGACCAAATAGTTTCCATTTCTGCAATTGATAGTTCTTGCACACATATACGGCCACCAAAATTACTTCCTTTCGGTCTGATGATGTGTGTTAAGAGGGCCCACATAGAACTACGTGTGGTTAATGCAACATGACTTGGATCATTTTAGCTTTCATTTGGCCGAACTGTATATCAAGAATCTGAAATCAGCAGCCTGATTCTCATTTTGCTCCTTCCCTTTGCTGATCTCTAGGTTCAGGGTTACCAATTACTTCAAAGAAATACTTTCCATAGTGTAGGTATCCAAGAAAGGAAGAAAAACAAGAATCAAATTCATCATTTTAAAGATGGCTAAAATAAACAAGTCTGCAATGCATATTTTCTTTTAGATTATTCCACTGGATTTCTTTTGGTCAAAACTGGGTAGTTTGTAAGGCATCTAATCTCTGATCCCCATACAAAGGGAATCGCATATATTTTTTATTTGATGAAGTTGGGTAGAAGTGGGACTCAACTGAATTACATTGATTACTATTCCTCTTCTTCCCAACACATTCTTTTAATTTATTTTATTTTTTTTACTTTATTCATTTTAGAGAGGAGACACAGAGTGAGAGAGAGAGAGAGAAAGAGAGAAAGGGGGGAAGAGCTGGAAGCATCAACTCCCATATGTGCCTTGACCAGACCAGTGCAGGGTTTTGAACTGGCGACCTCAGTGTTCCCAGGTCGACGCTTTATCCACTGCGCCACCACAGGTCAGGCACTCTTCCCAACACATTCTTAAAATACAACTACCTATGATACCCCTTCATTTTCTATAGGCACTAGATGCAAAAGGGAAAAAAAAGACTTGCACAGATACAGAAACTCAAAAAAGCAAGCCAGTTACTTGTTTTTATAAAGAAACCAGCATACTGACATTTTAATGATGTTGGGATACTGCCATAGTGTGAAATTTTGTATTCAGAACATTTAAAAAGGGAGTGGCAAAAGACAAGTAACCTTCCCCCTCCCATGGAATGGATTCAATAAGCTTGTGTACAAGACAGGTACCAAGTAATGATATTTCTCCTTAGGTCACCATTTCTCCTTACAAAGTAGAGGAGCCCTTTAAATTTACGGGATGCACACTGAATGTTGAGTCTTTTATGGAGACCTCTTTGGGTTTGATTAATTAGTAATGGGGGTGAGAGTTATGCACTTCAGTGACTCTTGTTGCCTTGATTGTAAATCGCAATCTGGTGCTAAGTCTCAGCAGGTCACATTGCTGTTTTTGCTGTACCCCAGTGACACAGCTGATTAAATCTGTGTAAACACTATCATTATGAAAATATTTTTGTTATAGGCATGAGGAGTTAACACATTTTTATTTTGGATGGAAATTAAAATTATTTGTGGGAGCTTTGTATGTTTTCATCAATTGTCAGTCATCCCAATAGAGCATGTAGCGAAGTAACTGTTTTAATTGCACGAAGAAAAAAAAAAACACCTCTCAAACAGAGGGCTTAGAAAACTGAGAATTATGATAATTATGTCATTCATAATACACATAGCTATTTACAGGCAAGTATTATGTGACTTAATAGTTAGTTAAACAAGTAAACAGAAATATGGGAATTTGCCTGCATATTCATTCCCCTTACAATGGGACACTTTTGAATAAGTAGATGTGTTTTAATAAATACGAGCGTGTGTGCGCGCGTACACACACACACACACACACACATAGCTATTTACAGGCAAGTATTATGTGACTTAATAGTTAGTTAAACAAGTAAACAGAAATATGGGAATTTGCCTGCATATTCATTCCCCTTACAATGGGACACTTTTGAATAAGTAGATGTGTTTTAATAAATACGAGCGTGTGTGCGCGCGTACACACACACACACACACACACACACACACACACACGGGCACAGACTCACACACACACGGGCACAGACTCCCTCAGATGCTTCCCTCCCTTTATATTCTGTGTGTTTACTAAGTTAACATGAACAGAGCTTGGAGCTGCCTCTGCACTAGAGCGAGGGGGACTGGTGTGATGTCTCAAGGATACCGGCATTAGACTGCCTTGAGCAATTTGTGTAATATTCTTATACTTGATTCCAAAGCAAATAGGTTTGATTTCTATGCTATACTCATTTGCAATCTGACTCTTGGCACCTTTGGAAAATAATTACTTTGGAGGTGTAGTAAGGGTAAGCATATATGCAATTTTCTAGGACTGTAAACTACATGCGTCCCGATGTTTCTTATGCTCTGAATGACTATGTAATTCGAAATAAGCATTAAAAATATTTTCGATAATCACTGATGAGACCTGATTTAACCTCGCTTACTGAGACCGGTAAATGGATGCTCTTCTCTTTGCTGCATTTCATAGAACACTTAACTGTGAAAGGCTTAAATGAACTTTAATCAAAAGTGCCTATTAAGTTACTGAGACTTGAGTTACTGATCATCTATTTAACCAACAACTAAAGCTTAGATAAAAGAAAAGGGACTTTTTTTTTTTCTTTTCTGTGATCTCAGAAAAATCATTATCAAAATATCAAGGCAAAAAAGGGAGCTAACAAATCAGCAAATTTTCCATGTGCCAGCTTTCAGATTTAAACAAAGACTCGTCTGTATACATTTCGAATGACTGCCTTCATATTATCTAGGTCTAAAAAACAAAAAAACAAACTGCCTTTGAAGAGAAGAGGAAGTATTTACTATACCCTCTAATGCTATACAGATGTTCTAAGTGCTCTTGCCAAAGGTGGGAGGAGCTATGCATATGAAGGACTGGCTGCAGGATGCTGGGCATCAGAAGATTATTAAGAAAGATGGAATTGTGCCTTTATTTTATTTTATTTTGCATTCAATTATTTGGAGGCACTTGTGCTGGCTTGATAAATAAGTTTGTCTGGGTCCCCAAAGACCTTTGGGAATAGGTCAGTCTAAAGAAAAAACAGATATTTGTTACTAATTCTCAATTTTTATTATATTACATTAACCCCTAATGCAATATTTGCCCCTAAGAGGGAAGTCTGAGGAGGATTGGTTGATTAGATCATTTTAGGAATGCTTCTTATACATTAGATATTAAAGCTATCTTTTCACACTAAAGAATGAAGCTGTTTAAAAGAATCATATAGAGAAGAGGGGGAAGGAAATAAAAAGATATTATATTATTCACTTTTCTTAATTATTCACCAACCTAGTTCAAAGCATAAATCTGAAAAAAAAAAGATTAAGGAAATATCAAGTGCAAACTTAAGTTGTTCAAACATGAAGGAAGACTAGAAAAATATAAAAATAGATCATTTTTATTATAGAAAAATTTAAAGCAATTACATTTTCTTGTCAAGTATTTTCTGCAAATACCAACACCCTACCTTGTATGTATTATAATACATACAATATTATAATACATACAATACATACTGGATGCAATGCCAGTAAAACTTTAACCCATTCAAGTCTTTGAGAAATGACACTTTACAATATGTAAAAGGCAACTTTTAAGCAAGACTATACACGAGATCATTAATTTTTACTGGCTAATTAATAAAATCAAGTGATCCCGGTTTAGAAAGAAATAAAATTATTACTCTTTCCCTGGTTTAGAAAAATATAAATTTATCACTCTTTCCTAGTAAATATTGGCAGAGTAGTTTTTTTTAAATACAGTATACAGAGAGGTCAGGATAAATGTATATACACCCAAATGCAGAGACACTATACATTTGTGTGTGTTTTTTTTTCTCCAAAACAGCCCCTATGGCAAAGAAAAAAAAATTCAACGTATTTCTGTTTATAGGCATTATTTTCTATTAAGAATAATGCATTATTATGCAAGTATATAGCTTATTATAAAAGTATCAGAAATGTAAGTAAAGCATAAAACAATAAATGTGCCATGGCTCCAACTTTCAGGGAGGCATAAACACTCTGATCTTCCGCTGTTTTTTATTCATTGTACCTGGATGTGCTGCTCAACAGTTCTACGAAATCTCCATCTTTCTGTGTAGAAATTCCTTAGTAATCTAGGTGCCTTTCATTGTGGATAAAGGAACCTTCTTTCTGCCATTTCCTGGTAATTCTTTATGCTTCCTGGTTTTGTGAAAGACAATTTAAACAAGCAGATATTGTATACGATGTTACTACAATGAAAGTTTATGAATGTAAGTTCTTGGAAAATGAACTCTCCTAAAAGAATGCTTCCCACTTCTAAATAACAAAACTGTTGTTGAAACCAGGAGTGAAACGGAGGACGGAGATTAATGTAGAGGAGCAAGGAAGAGCCCCTCTTGTTCTCTAATTCTGGGGTTCCTCTCCCTGTTCACACTTGAACCCGTTCTTCTCCTTAGACTCAAGGAAACTCAGCAGGCAACTCAAGGGGCACAAGGAACATAAAAAAAGTTCAAAATCCCGTAAAATCAATTAGCTTTTTTATATTTGTGTAAACTTTGGGAAATGTGGATATTTGCATATGACAACATTTAGAGTAGAGAAGAGGTTAGTGTTTTGAAGTTAAGGAGAAGAAAGGGAGGGGCACTGGGGAGTGAGAGAAGCTATGAGGAATCCCTGAGGTGATGGAGCTGTTCTGTATCTTAAATATAAATAAACACAAGACATTTTTGCAGGATGTTACTTTTGGGTGAAACTGAATAAATGGTACATGGCTCTCCCTGTGTTGTTTCTTACAACTGCATGTGAATCTACAATTATCACAGAATGAAAAATTGTAATAAAAACATATAATCAATTAGTTATTTTGTTTATATAGAAACCTTTGAATGTGTATATATATATATATATATATGGCTTCCCAAATTTCATTAGGAGTATACATTTAAATTTTATTTAAATAAAGTGAGCAGACACTTGTCAGTGTAGAGATTGT
This sequence comes from Rhynchonycteris naso, assembly GCA_037038555.1. Lineage (NCBI taxonomy): Eukaryota > Metazoa > Chordata > Mammalia > Chiroptera > Emballonuridae > Rhynchonycteris > Rhynchonycteris naso. The sequence goes on along the minus strand of CM072997.1, from coordinate 35,594,161 downwards.
ATTGAATATATTTACCTTGATTTGATATTTTATTTAATTTGAATTTGTGTATTATTTTTTAAAAGCTTAGTAACAATAGTTGTTTCTGAAAGCATGGTACATTGTAATGGTTACAAGCCTGAGCATGAGGATCAAGCTGCCTTGTTTGAAGCCTGTCACTTCTAACAGTGAATTTAGGCAAGCTATTTAATCACTCAGCCTCAATATACTCCTCTCTTAAAATGATGACAACAGTAGCTATCTCATAGTATTATTGTATGGATTAGACAAATGAATACACATAAAACAAGTAGAATAGAATTTAACGTAAACTAAGAACTATGTATTAGCAGCTGTGTTGGTAATGATGATCCTGCATTAAAAGCATCAGTTCTTAGAAAACTTATGCCAACCCTCGTTGTAGGCACCATAATTGATCTCATTGGAGATGGGTAGGAGGGGTAAATGCCTTGCCCCAGCTCACAAAGCTTTTAATGTTGGAAATGAATGTGCTTTGATTACTATAAATTTGTTACTGAGATAGTCCAACATTTTATTCTGTTGTAATAACATTATATATTGTTAGGCACATAAACATCTGATTTTTCTATTTAAACAATAGTGATTTAGCAAGGACACAAGAAATAGTTTTAAAAAAAGAAACACAGGTTTCTTTCCTAGATTTTCACTATTCTTGACTCTTCTGGGCCCGGAAGGCATCCTCCCTCTGGTATTTTGGTCATTCAGTTTTTTATCCTGGACAAACCCAAACAGTGAAGAGGTGTATAAAAATAAAGAGAGGAAGCCACCCAAAGTTCATTCTCAGTCTTGGAAAAGTTGAGGTTTTGGTTTCAGTCCAATAGAGGGTCAAGATTCAGGTCAAATCCTATTTTATATAAAATGACTGCCTTCGTTTTGAAATAATCTAGTAATTAGAATTGCGGTAGTTTCTGGTTTTAGCTAGCCTTTGAGGGGAAATGCTGGAATTAATCTTTTCAATAAAAAGGAGATTCAATAATTTGCTACAGCTACCAAAATAGGGACTTCCTGGGAAAAGAATGTCCATTTGTTAAACTGATTATCATGTATAGTAAAGAGATCTTATTTATTTTTTGGTTTTGGTTGGATAGGATGTGTGGGAATGGGCAAGTATGTATCTTTGCCAGTCATCTATGTGTGTGAAAAATTATTGCCAAACTGGAAAATGAAAATTATTTGTCAAATAAGAGATAGTATAGTTATTAAGAGTACAAGGTTTTAGGGCAGACTTTTAGTTCAAATCTTGGCTTTGCTACTAAAAGATGTGTGTGACTTTATGTCTTATTTTTTTCACCTGTAGAATGGGAATATAAAAATAGTAGCTGTCTCATACAGTGGTTTTGGGAGTCAACAGTAAACACATGTAAAGCACCTAGAAGACTGTATGGTATGCAGAAGCTTAATAAATTTTAGCTGTACTAATTAATTGCATAATTAAATGCAAACCATATTCTGAGCTGACTTTAGTTTAGAAAAATTTTCCTGAATATTAGTAGTATTAAGCAAGTTAAGGCAATGAAATAAAATTGAAAGATAATTAAAAAGCAACAAAAAAGGGGACATAATAGCCCAAGTAACAATTACTGTTTTAAGTTGAGATTTATATTTCTCATATAGAAAGTTTTGACTTAGGATGTTGCTAGTATTAGAATATTGATTAGTGCCAGTATTTCTGCAGCTCTCCCAACATTTTACTAATAGTTGCAAACCATCATGTTCTCCTTTAACTCAGGGAAAAAAACTGGAAAGGCAGTACATCTCTTTAGGAAAGCTAAAGATTCCTCACAAGTCACACTCTCTGGCTGTATTTCCCAAATGCTTTCTAAAATCCCATACAAATCCAAGTAATATTTTTATCCCAGTCACATGAACACCCTTTAATGCAAGATAATATGGAAAAGTATGTCCTAGGATTGCAATGATTGGCCTACCCATTCATGATCCATTGCTTTGGTGCTGGGCATATTTTCATGATAAAATCAAAGTACTGTTAGAAGCTATGGAGAAACCACTAATGAGTAGGAAACCATCCATGTATGCCATCCACAGCCTTGCGGAACACAGCAAAATAGAGAGCATAGGTTAGTTAGATGAGGCTTCCAGGAGGCAAAGACTAGAAGAGACTATTTAAAATGAAATGTTGGCTCTAGGTCAGCAGAGATACTTCAAAGATGAAACAGAGTCAAGGAAAACCAGAAGTAAAACCAGGCCGGGGATGTAAGATAGGTAAAAAAAGCCAGAGTAAAATAGATCAACTGAGAGAAAAGAAGCCTTAAAAGATTTAGAATTGATACATTTTGTGAGAGATGGAGAAATCAGTTGGAAAAACAACATATTTGTTTTACCCTACTGAACTGACCAGCCAATAAATGGTCAAGAATTTGGGATTTTCAATAAATTAATAATATACCTTCTCTTCATGTAGTCACAGAACATTTGCAAAAATGAAAAACTTCAATAAATTCCAACATTAGGCCACATTATCTAACCACAATAAAATCATATTAGAAATTAGTAACAGATGTATAATAAATACTGTAACTTGGATATTAAATATGTATTTATTATGTATATATGTTAAATATAAATATATGTACATATGCACACATATACAAATCTGTGTTAATTCAAAAATAAATCAGAGCTGCAATTATAGATTATTTAGAATATAAAAAATTTTAGAACTCTATGTATCACAGCATATGAGATATAGCCAAAAACTATTCTTACAGGAAGATATTTTTATCTCAAGGGTTTTTATTGTTAACAAATAAAAAAAAAATCAAAACATTCTTAAGCAGGAAACTGAAAAGTAAAAAAAAAATAAACTGAACCTCCCCGAGAAGCTAGGGGAAAAAATCCAGCAAACAAAATAGTTAGCAAAGAAATTACTAAAATGTAAAAACATATTAACAAATTAGATAATAGCAAATAGTGAACTGATAATATTCCAAGAGCTTTTTCTTATATTAAAATAATAGGTATTCTAAATTCAATTTGAGAAGACTATATAATTACAAATTTAAAAAGAATGATTTTAAGAGCACATTTATCAAAATTTGATAAATATCAATGAATTTAACCATCATTAAAATATAATCTAAACCTGAATAGATTAGAAACCATAAAGATGCTTATAAAATTATCAAATAAATTTTACTTTCTAAAAGGTGCTAGGCTCACAAAGCTGCTGCTTCTTCTTCTTCTTCTTCTTCTTCTTCTTCTTCTTCTTCTTCTTCTTCTTCTTTGTATTTTTCTGAAGTGAGAAGCGGGGAGGCAGAGAGACAGACTCCTGCACGCGCCGGACTGGGATCCATCTGGCATGCCCACTATGGGGTGATGCTCTGCCCATCTGGGGTGTTGCTCCATTGCAACCAGAGTCATTCTAGCACCTGAGGCGGAGGTCATGGAGCCATCCTCAGTGCCCGGGCCAACTTTTCCTCCAATGGAGCCTTGGTTATAGGAGGGGTAGAGAGAGATAGAAAGAAAGTAGAGGAGGGAGGGGGGAGAAACAGATGGGTGCTTCTCCTATGTGCTCTAGCAAGGGATCGAACCTGGGACTTCCACATGCCGGGCCAATGCTCTACCACTGAGCTAGCCAGCCAGGACCTCACAAAGTTTCTTGAAGTCTTCTTTCAAAAAAAAAATCTGAAAAAGCAAAAAATTCTTAAGTCATGTAATTTATTTTATAGCATAAAAATGAAATTTTTTCAATTATAAGAAATTCTGGATATTCTGATATTAAAAATCTATTATCAGAGAAAATATCAATAAAAGATCTAAGAAAAAAGACAAAGACAAACTAAGAAAATAATGTACTAAACTCATTTAAAATACAGTACAAAACTCTTTAATAAATTGTTAGAGATAGAATTTAGCTATTCATTCGAGGATAGATCGAGATTAGAGAATGTATTAATATAAGATATCACGACTCTAGGACAAAAAGGAAAAAAAGCATGATTACCTCCTTAGTTGCTGTCAATATATTTGATAATATTGAGGAATATCTATATTTTAGTTAGCAAAAAAATAAAAAACACTTTTACTATACTAGAAACATGGGACTTTTTTCTAACAAGATAAATAAATATACTTTATAACTAACTAACAACCAGAATTGTGCGTTTTGGTTTGACACTAGAACTGCATTTAATGTCAAGTAAAAGAACCTTGACTGTTTTCGTTGTACATATGTACCCTGATTTATTGGTGTCACCCCATTAAAATAAAAAAAAAGAACCTTGGCTGGATAGCTCAGTCAGTTAGAGCACTGTCTTGATATGCAAAAGTTGTGGGTTCGATCCCTGATCAGAGCACATATCAGAACAGATTGTGTTTTTGCCTTTCACTCTCTTTCCCTTCCTGTTTCTTTAAAATCAACAAATAAAAAATTTTTTAAAAAGTCAAGAAAAATACATGCTATTATAATTTTTATATAATGCTAAGAAATAAAGAGCCAGTAAAGTTTATTGTAACTTTAACAACTGGTATAAATATTGTAATGAAAAAGTAAATTATTGGGTGATCCATTTGAAACACCAAGAGAATCAAGAGAAAATAGTGGTAATAGACAAGTTATAATAGTATAGAATATTACAGTAATCATCAAATAAACCCACAAAACTCAATAGATAATTTGCATGAGTAATTGTCTTTAGAAAATGATATGGAAACAGAATCCATTAACAATTGTAGCAAAAAGAATTAAATATCTGGTAACAAATTTGTAAAGAAGTGTCCAAATCTTATCTAAAACTTGTGATTAAATTTACTAACGGGCTTTTCACAAATGATGTATTAAATAAAAACTCACCTTGTTCTTTGCCATCAAATTTTAATACCATCAATGTAGAAAATCTTCCTATAGTCAACTGCAAGTTTAATTCAACCCTGATCGACACCCAGATGGAATTTATTTAAAAACTTGAAGACATATCTGACATTTGTGGAATATATCTAGAAGAAAATTCTGGAAGAAAATATTAATTGGAAAGAAAGTGAAGCCTCTCTTATGCCACAGAGTTAATATATACTTTCATTACACCCTGTACCTTCCCTTCTCAAAATTTGTCATATTTTGTAAGTAAAAATTTACAAGTGAAATGATTTTATTATTCTCTATCTTCTTAATTACAGTTAGTCTCCTGAGAGAAATAAGTGTGTCTCTTTTGCTCATTGTGTTGTCTATACACTTTATAAAAAATTAATCTGCAATAACTAAATATTTGTTAATAGAGAATAAATAGCTTTAAAATTATTGAATAATAAATTTGTTTGATGTTGCCCTCAGGGTTGAAAGCAAACCTAAGGACCAAAATGAAGAATATTAAAACCCAACTAACTATATGGGTTTTTGTTGTTGTTTTTTGTATTTTTCTGAAGGTAGAAGCGGGAGGCAGTCAGACAGACTCCCACATGGGCCTGACAGGGATCCACCTGGCATGCCCACCAGGGGGCGATGCTGTGCCCATCTGGGTATGCTCCGTTGCTGCCAGAGCCATTCTAGTGCCTGAGGTGGAAGCCATGGAGCTGTCTTCAGTGCTCAGGTCAACTTTGCTCCAGTGGAACCTTGGCTGCAGAAGGGGAAGAAAGAGATAGAGAGGAAGGAGAAGGGAAGAAATATAGAAGCAGATAGGCGCTTTTCCTGTGTGCCCTGGCCAGAAATCGAACCCAGGACTTACACATGCTGAGTCTATGCTCTACCGCTGAGCCAACCGGCCAGGGCAGCCTAACTATATTCTTTTAAAATATTTTTAATAATGCCTGACCAGGCAGCACAGTGGATAGAGCATTGCACTGGGATGTGGAAGACCCAGGTTCGAGGCCCCTAGGTCACCAGCTTGAGTGCAGGCCCATCTGGCTTGAGCAAAAGCTCGCCAGCTTGGACCCTAGGTTGCTGGCTCAAATAAGGGGTTGCTCGGTCTGCTGAAGTCCCATGGTCAAGGCACATATGAGAAAGCAATCAATGAACAACTAAGGTGCTGCATCAAAGAATTGATGCTTCTCATCTCTCTCCCTTCCTGTCTGTCCCTCTCTGTCACAAAAAAAAGAAAAAAGTATTTAAGCTTTTATTGACATCATTGTGGATGAGATAGAGTTTTCAGTAAATGGTGTGGGGAACACATATGAGTAACAATCAGGAAAAAAGGTTGTAAGGTATTTTTCACTGCCGAGGAAGAAGGAAGGGGCTGTAGCCATGAAGTGTGGATAAGCAAAAGCTTTATTTAGTATACAGCGCTTCCTGGGTGATATTCCCTGGCCCCGGGGACAGAGGCCAGGGAAACCGCTTGTGGAATATTTAAAGGTTCTAGTCTAGGGTGGTTGAGCTAATATGACATGGCGAAATCTCACTGGCTGGCAGACAGTCATTCTTTTCCAAGGGGTTCCTGGGAAGTTTCATTTGGCATACATGGTTGTGGGCGGCTCTAGCCAAAGTTCCTGGGTTTGGGTTCCTCACATGACCTTCCCCCGTTGCTGACCACCTTACATTCTGACCTTTTGTGTTAAATAGGGGTGCCACTTATTCTTCTGGCTGCTTCCTTCTGGTTAGGGGCATCATGGGGAGGGGAGTTCGTAAGGTGATGACTTTGAGGTGAGTCAGGAGGAATATCTGTTTGACCGTGATTTGAGAAACTTCATGGATGCAGTTCTGGAAGAATTTTAAAAAAGAAAACTAATAGGAGGATTTGCAGGGTCCAACATTTTTGTGAGCTGGAGATGGGTAGGGTCCAGTGGTTCTGACTGCCAGCGGTCCCGCATGGGGGCAGACTTGAGGGAAAACTGCATGTCAAGAGTGATGTACAAAGGGGAAATGAAGGGATCCCATTTACTCCCATAACTGAGACCTGTGAGGGAACTAGGGGTCCAGAGTGCGATGGCAAAACAGAGAAGGCAGCTCCTGTGTCCACAAGAAATGAGATGGACTTACTTGTTCCTGCAGCATTACCCTGAGTTCAGCGTGGGTGAGATTGATGGTGATCTCCAAGTCCAGGCCATGCTAGTCGTCCATGATGTCTAGGAGTTCGAGCAGTGGGCCCGCCTGGCTGGATTGGCTTCCCATTCAGGCAGGTTGTCCTCCACATAGAGACGCTGAGGATGAGCCTGCTGCCTAAAGGGGCAATTGTTCCACCAGTGACCGGGCTGCTTGCAGTCAGGGAAGGGCTCAGTGGGCAGCTACCGGTAGGGGCACTGTCAGGCACAGTGACTCTGCTTGACACACTTAAAGCAAGCTTCTGATGGGATTCCTCTTTGTGGTTTGGACTTGGGTTGGGCACTTCCTGTGCCTTGCCCCTGTTGCTCTGCTGACCTCAGGGTTGCCACAAGAGTCTGGGTTTGGAGAGTTACCTTCTGCTGCATGTGGGCCTGGCAAACAGCCTTGACCTTTTTTCTACTAGTTGTAACCATTAAAATCTTTAAATGCCATATTCACAGGTCTCAGATAGGACTTTGGGGGTTGAGAATAAGAGGAGGGGTAATCCTGGAGAGCCCAGCATCCAGATCCAGCCAGAAACACTGGAGCCAGAGGCAGGATAGGGCCAGGACTTCCTGCAAGAAAATTGGAATTGGGTGTCCTGAAAACTGGTGTAAGGGCCAATGGCAGGCTGAGAATGGCCTGATGGAGGAGGGGCTTAAGAACACAGTGGGGAAGGGAGGGGCCCCTGGCCAGCAGGAGAGGAGAAAAAGAGAATGGTATTTGCAGGTAAATGAGAAACAGGATCCATGAAGGGAGGGGAGGAGGTCCTTGGAGGGAAGAGACCTGAGCCAAAGAGGTCTGCAGAAGAACTAGAGAGGGGTCTCAAGAGAGGGGTGCCCCCAGGGGTCAGGCAGGAGGGGGAGAAAGTTGGGAGTCTGTGGAGAAGGAAAGATGAGGAGTGGAGGGTTTAAGTGTGGTTTCTCTGGCCAAAAAAGGGCCTGTGTATAGAACAGGTGGCACAGAGATTAGGACGGGAGTGTGAAAAACTAGAAGTCCTGGATGTAAGGAATCTCTAACCATTTCCCAGTTCTTTTGGCGATAGTTAAATTGGTGAGGGTGTTAAAACCGAAAGTCCCTTCAGGAGGCTACCTGGTCCAATTATCCAGTGGGTTCTGTGGCCTGGCCACAGCAGAGAATAAGAACAGTTTTTTTCTTCTTTAGGGAGGTAAAGATTTTGGATAAGGCAACTCCAGGATTGTTTTTGGATTCGGGTTAGAATCCCATGCCCCCACGGCTGCCCTCAGTTCTCGGAGTGGTCAGTGTTGAGAATTGGCATCCTGCAACTCAATCTCTGGCCACCGGGCAGATAAGTAAAGTGGATGCGCCCAGGACATCTCCACAGACACACACGCACTCAGAATGGAAAAAAGAGGTCCTTGACGCAGCTGTGGTTTCGGACAAGGAGTCTTGGTGGAAAGAACTGAGGGGAAGCTGGAGGCAGGGGACTTACCTCACCATGCGCCAAAGTGGGTGGAAAGTCAGAGGTCCTGGTTCTTTCTTGGAGGGGAAGGGGAGAGGAGCGGTCCTTGCGGACTTCTGACTCCTCCTGGGTTTCGGTACCAAATGTAAGGTATTTTTTCCTGCTGAGGAAGAAGGAAGTGGCCATAGCCATGAAGTGTGAATAAGCAAAAGCTTTATTTAGTACAGAGCGCTTCCTGGATGATATTCCCTGGCCCAAGAAACAGAGTCCAGGGAAGTCGCATGGATAAAACCATGTGTGGGATATTTAAAGGGTCTCGTATAGGGTGGTCGAGCTAATATGACATAGTGAAATCTCACTGGCTGGCAGTCAGTCGCTCTTTTCCAAGGGACTCCTGGTAAGTTTCTTTTGGCATGCATGGTTGTGGGTGGCTCTAGTCAAAGTTCCTGGGTCTGGGTTCCTCACGTAACCTTTCCCCATTGCTGACCACCTTACATTGGTAAAGTTAGATCATCACTCATTTCAACAAAATAAATTCTAGAGGACTTATATTTGTAAATGTAAAAATAGACAAAAAAATGTTAAGGTTTGAGAAGAAATAGGGATGCTCTCCCTAAGTCTGTATTGCATTATATTAATACTGCTGCTAAGTGCTAACTTGGATAAATATATATGTCATTTACTCAGTTGTTTCCTTTTCTTTTTCTTAAGTGAGATGTGGAGAGGCAGAGAGACAGACTCCTGCATGCCCCGCAACCAGGATCCTCCTGGCAAACCCCTATGAGGGCAGAAGCACTGCCCATCTGAGATCATTGCTCCATTGCTTGGCAACTGAGCTGTTTTAGCACCTGAAGAGAGGCCCTGGAGCCATCCTTAGCATCGGGGGCAAACTTGCTCCAGACAAGTCAGGGTTATAGGAGGTGAAGAGAGAGATGGAGAAAGAGAAGGGAGAGGGGGAGGGGTGGAAAAGTAGATGGTCATTTCTCCTGTGTGCCCTGACTGGGAATTGAACCTGGGATTCCACATGCCTGATTGACACTCTACCACTAAGCCAACTAGACAGGGCCTCACTTGCTTTCTTAGGATAATTTTTTGAAAGTAGAATTGCTAGTTTAAAGGATCTGCACCTTGTTAACTTTTTTGAAGAATCTTGAATTTTCTTCTGGAATGTCTATTAAAAATCACACACTCACTAGGTAAGGGAGTGCCCATTGCCTATCCTTTTAAAAGTTCATGCTCATATCACTAGTTTAAGGTAGTTCAACTTAAGTTTGATTTCTCTCCTTAGATTGGTTGCTTTCTTATGTTTATTCCAATACAATCTTTAAAAAAAGTTGTGAGATGAGCCAATTTCTTTCAAACTACCAACAGTTAAATGGCCAATAATATAGAATGGTTTTAATTCATTAGTTAGCTATTAGTTAGTTAGTTATTTCTACAATGAAATACTATACAATTATCAAAAGGTGTTCCTCTATATTAATTTATATGAAATATCATTTATAATATATTAAAATATGATGTAAGTGATTTGATTCTATAACTAAGTACAAATATGTATTTATATAAATGAACTTGTATGGAAGTAGTATGGTAGATGTATAGCAAAATAATAAAGACTGTCTTTGGTTGATAGGATTTCAAGTTATTTTAACATTAATTTCTTTATTTTGATTATTTCTATTTTTAGATTAAAAAATGATTTTGCATACCTTTAAAAAGCCAAATAAGGATATAATCTACTTTTAACATTTTGTTTTATTTATTAAACTATATTTATTAATTGATCAACACCAATATTATATGGTTTTATCCTGGCACAAAATAAGCATCCAATAAGTAGTTATTTAACACTTCAACCAAAACAATATGTATTGAGGTCTATTATTTTCTTTACTGATAAATCATTTTTACTCTACTCAAAAGCAAAATTTTTAGACAGCTTTTACTAAAATTTTATGTATAATAGTTAAAAATACCTGAGAGAGAGCAAAAATTTATTGGTATATTAAAATATGTGGTGATGTTGGTGAGGAATCAGTATCTCTTGCCGATCTATAATCTACAAGTTTCTTACAAGGTCTTTAAGCTATATCCTTCCATAATAACAGGAAATTAGTGATAGAAAAAGGTGAGAAACAATTCCACCAATTTTATTTACTTTAATTACAAATTGCTTTATATTAAACACACAATTTAATTATGTAGTCCCTGGAAGCCATAACAAAACAATATATACTGCTCACAAACATTAGGGGATATTTCAAAATGAATATGAAGCTATAAAATATCCCCTAATGTTTGTCAGCAGTTATAGTTATTAATTTAAAACAACAATGAAAAATAAATGTACAAATATATTATTTCTGTAGAAGTAACTTCATAACATGAATGTCTAAAGAAATTTTTGTGTGAAGTCTTGTATATGTATAATTAAATAACTTACTGGGTAATATTTCTAGTTTTCCTGACAATACAAAATGTTTTTCATATAGATATGTGGTTTGTTGACTCTGCAAAAAAAATACATTTATTCAAAATATTTTAGTGAAAAACTAAATAACCTGAGCCTGGGCCTCTGCTTTGACAGTGAATCAGAGACTAGTACTTAGAATACTTTGGGGATTAGATAGGCACACTCTATTTTATACTCTACTTCTCAAATGCATTTTTTCAATTGTATGTTGGCAGGAATGGAATGGTACCCAGTTGGAGTCTAAGCTGTGTTGGCCAGTACCTGGAACACCAGAATTCTGGGCTGTTGGTTGAAGTAGGACTCAAACACCAAATGCTAGATTTTCAGGTCCCAAGTTAACATTCTGTTGTGACAACTTAAGATTTAATGTGATTAAAAACCCAGTGGGGACTAAGTAGTAGAACACATATTTTTAATCGTGAATACGTTCACAGTAATAAATGATATCTATTAATAATGGCCAACATTTATTGCGTCAACACGAGAGGAACTGTGCTCAGTGTGTGGTCTCATTTAATCCTTGCATCCAACAGTGAAATCAGGATTATCTTTTCTTTATTTTATAGACAGGAAAGTAAGTCAAGTGTCTGAATTAGTAAGGGTTGGTTCTGAGATGGAACCCAGGTTGTCTTCCCACAGCACTCAAGTCCTAACAACTTTGCTATCCCGCCTCTTATAACCATTTGTCTCCAATCTCCTGCCACCACCTTAGTTCAAGTCCTCATCACCTCTTGCCAGAATTCTGAGCCAGAGACACCCTTCATAGGTGTACTGCCAAAATTTGAAATGCAAATCAGTTTCGCAAACATTATTTTTAGTTAGAAGATATCTTTTTTTTTTTTTTTTTCATTCTTGGGTCCTCAGAATGTTCTCTCAAACTTATATGAGTTTCACATTTTAAAAATGTCATGGGCTTTGTTTTTGTTTAACTATAAGGGAAAGGGCAGAAAGAAAGAAAGGAACATTTATTGAGCTCCTAATTATTAGTACCAGGAATAGTGCTTCATTTATGAATCCTCAAAACAACCGTGTAAGGAGGATTCAAACTGGTCTTTATTGATTGCCTCTTCTGGCACTCTTGCTGAGCTCAATACTTTTCATATGTTAATTAATTGAGTTTTTGAATTTAGGCTGTGAGGTAGTTGGTCAGTGTTACCAAACTCTGAGACTGAACAAGTGAAATATTGAAGATCCTTGGGTTTTAAACAATTGATTTTTTTTAACCTCCTGATTCTCTCTGAATATTAAATGTGGTGAACCCAAGTAATAATTTACATGGTGAGAAAATAACCTTTGCCTTCAGGTTCAAAATTTGATACTCTTTTTCTGAAGAAAATTTGTGGTTTACTATGCCAACGTTCCTGGAAATTGAAATTGGGTTTGCCTGTCTTCAGAGTCCTGCTGTCCCTCCTTGTCTTTCCAATGCCCCATAGCGTTTATACATAGTGAACAGTGTGCTGCCTGATGAGCAGTTGAGGCTGGCTTTGGGAAGTTCTTAAGTAATCTTTGGGCTTAAGAATTTATAAAACAATTTAGAGTCAATAATTCTATCTTCCTACCAGGTATATTACAAGTTACCTTGTTGGCCATAACTAGCTGCTTACCTGTTCTTTTCATGATGTCTTCCTCTGAAATAGTCAGGAACACCCAAGGTGAGGATTGAATGAGCGGGCATATATCTTAAACACAGATGACTGATCTAGGCTGTTTTAGAGAATACAAGTCATTTAATTGGACTAATATGGACTTAGGGCCCATGTGGGTGTTAGCTCTATAAAGTGACTATCAATTTATCCCAGGTATCTCAGTCAGCTCAGGCTGTTATATCAAATATCATAGACTGTGTGACAGATATAACAGAAAATTTATTTCTCACCATTCTAGGTGATGAGAAATCCAAGATCAAGGTGACATCAGATTTGGGCCTTCTTGTTGCATTCTGACTTGAAGCATTAGGAGGGCAGAAACTCTCCGGTCTTCTATTATAAGGACACTAATCCCATCATGAGACTACTATCATGACTCTATTTAAACCTAATCACCCCTTAAAATCTCACTTCCAAATACTATCACCTCCCTAGATTAACATATAAATTTTGGGAAAATGCAAACATTCAGTCCATAGCACCAGGGTTAGATTTTAAGGATTCATTTTTATTTTCATTGGTCTCTAGTACATAAGATGCATGCAGTTGAGAAAGATGACTAACCTACTACTAATTCAAATATATATATTTTGGGGATGGTACTCATCTCCACTATCATAATCTGAAACATTATAAGAAAATTCGAAGCAAAATCCCTGACTGTAGAAACTTCTACCTTTTCTGGAATTAGATTCAGCAGTTAATATCATTCAATTGTCTTATATTTTTAATAGGGCTTCTTAAAAGTGTCTCCTTTCTCTCTCAATTTGCTCTCAATTTCTACACACACACACACACACACACACACACACACACACACACACACACGGAGGGCATTTTCTTTGGGTGCTGTGACATTTTCCATGACATAGGATGCTCGAAGCTCCACAGAAGGCTAGTGACAGGCAGTACAAAATGGGGGCCAGGAGTTGGTTGGGAATGAGAGGGCAGAGGGAAAAGGGATGTCAAACTAATTATTGATGAATTTACTATATCTATTTAGTAAGTCAGTCAGTCTCCAGATACTTTTGTAGTCTTTAAGGAAGACAAATGTTCACAGTTTAAATATCTCTAAATATATAACAGATGAACAAGCATGCTTTGGTGTGTAAATGCTGCATAGATTCAGAACCATCAAAAAGCCCCTCAAAAATGCTTTTCCATCTGCTGCTTCTAACTACATATCGCACATCCTGGCAGTGCACTTCACAGTGGTGTGAAAGATAGGTTCAAAGCCAACCTGGCAAATCTATTTATCTTTTTTTTCCTCCCTAAAACGTGTTTCTTTGTGCAGCAAAACTAGCAAACATATATAGGAACAAGGTGCCAGGGCTAAGAGGAGGCACTTGTCAGGCCTTAATCATTCAGAAAAAAAAATAAAAATCTCCTTCTGTTTCTGCTCTACAACGTTGACATTAAATTGCATCTTCTTAGTAAATACGAGCTGGAGAAGCACTGGAGTCTGTGTTCCTGGCATAATCACTTCTTAGCATTGCCTCAGTGTCCAGAAAAACTTGTTAGCCACCCAAAGAAGCCCATTGATGGAGTGGTCAGAAGAGCCCACTGCGGGAAGTGTGTAGTAGCTTTCCTTCAGAAGAGTGTGCTTTAGTTTTCATTGAAGTCATTGTGTGTAACTCAGAAGGTGGATTCATGAAAGGCATGCTCTGTTTTTATTCATGATGGCTCTCAATTAGTATAATCCTCTCATGCCCTGCTTAAAAGTGTGGACTTTTGTAAGCAATGTGACAATTTATGCGAAAACAGTGGTTGGAATTAGTGACCTACTCATGAAGTCTTTTTACTTGAAATTGTACAATAGTTAGTTCCTGTAGATAATGAATATTCTTATTTTATGAGGTAAAAAATGTACCCAGAAAATAATGTTCATAAGCACCTATCAGATGAGTATATACTATCAAATTATGTCAATGCATCATAGAGATGACCTATTGCTTTTTCCTTATGTCTTTTCCTGATGCTTTTATCTAGTAGAGAATAAAAGTACTAATAGTATTAGTTACAGGATGGGAGATGGTATTATACTTTTTAGCAGTCAATAAAAAGGAAACAAAGTAATCATATGTTGCCATAAACTAAAAGCAATATTTTGTCTCAAATTATTTGATCCTTTTGGATAAACTGCAAGAACATTACTAGAATTACTTTATATGATTTATATCAACAGTGATAAAGAGTTGAGATTTTGCTCAATTTAATTATTTTTCTGGTGACAAGTTAGTAATTGTTACACTGGTCAGACCTAAGTGAAAATCAGAACGTTGATTCTCTCATGGTAGTATCATGAGACATTTTGAGGGACAGCATAGGTTTTCTTTACGTCATCAACACTAAACAGTGATGCAGCTTTCTTGGTGACACATTTCATCTTTGTGGCACAGTGCTACACTCAGTCAGTCAAAATGTTTTTTGTAATGACTTTTTATTATCTACAATTTTTTACTCTTGAACATTTTATTCTTTTTGAACATTTTCATAGTTCTAAGTTGGAGAAACATTTTATTTATGTGTTTATCTGACAAATATTTTTGAAATCTTCTATTGGCACTAGGAATATTTTAATTAAAATAAAACATACATGGTTTCTTCACTTGTAAGGTTTATCATCCATGAGAAAAGTAAATAGATGAGAAAACAAACACACTGTGTATTTGTACATACATATACGCCTCTTCATTTATTCATTCTTAGTCATTCACCCCTCCATTCACCCTTGTAATTGCTGTATGTAATTACAAAGTACAAATCATAAAAAGAGAGTCAAGGGGCAATCAGAGGGAATTACGGGCAATGAGATCTCCTTAGCTCAAGTATAAAAAAGTTACATCTTAGAAAACTTGACATTATGCCAATACCTAGATCCACATGAAGAAGAATGGGCAGCCCAAGCAGAGGGAATGGGTGAAATTCACAGGCAGGAAAGATTTTCTTGTGTTCATGGAACTAAAGAAAGGTTTCCTGGAGCCATATATAAGGTCAGAAAGTAAAAAAAAAAAATGTAGCTAGAGTTTGAAACCAACTCAACTGTTAAGAAACCTTAACTATATTCCAAGTGAATGGGAAGCCATTGAAGGGGTTAAGCCAGATGTGACCCAGTTCAAGTACTTGTTTTGTTTTACCATGACTACTCTGGTGCTGCCTAGAAACTGGTTGGAAAGAAACAAGAGTAAAATTTTGGAGATCAGTGAGAAGGCTATTGCAGGAAAGCAAATGAGCTATAATGGTGCCTTACACTAGAGAAGATGAGAGCATGAAAGGAGAAAAACAGTTGTATTCAAGAAAAATTTAGGAAGTAATGGAGACATTAATATGGATTAATTTGTTTATGAAGGATGAGAGAAAGTGGTGGGGAGGTGCTCAGATCTCTGACCCGCACAATTCTAAATCATAGTACAATTTACTGCACTGTAAGAGACAGAAAGGGATCAGGTTTACAGTAAAGCCAAGGGATCAGTTTTAAACAGGTTGAGTTTATGATCTTTGAGAGAATCTCAGTGTCTCCATTTTATCCCAGAGAAAATAAAAATAGTAATAGCTAATATTTATTGAGAAGTTATTGTGCCATCAATTCTTCTAAATATCTCATATATAATAACTCCTTAGACCTAAAACTTCTTTAAGAGGTAATGGACTCCTTCTATTTTCCTTGTCCCATAAGGATATTTAGGCTTACAGAGGTTGCAAAGAAAACTTGTACAATGTCACATAACTAGTAAGTGGAAAAACTGGGAGTCAAACCTATATAGTCTGATTCAAGAACTCATCATCCATACCACCTGTGACAATTTCCAATGTCAAGAAGCTGTAATCCAACTGAAGAAGCACTAGCAAATAAATGCTATGTGAAGTGGAAAAGATGAGATCCCCTAAGGAAAAGGTGAAAGATATTTCTGTGATTCTACCTCCTGCTCTGTTACAAATTGTGCTTCTATTAAATAACCCTAACTCTTCCTGTACAGAGCTTCAAGTGTTTAAATACTCTAGGATTTGGAGTGCTGATATGGCCCATATTTTTCATAATGGGGTAAAGGTTACAGATGTTCTAATATGCATTGTTGCAAAGATAATTACCAAACTGATTGTAATCTTAGCACCATGTATTATAGCAAAAATTGTTTGCAAATATATAAACAACTCAGATTGAAGGGCTGGGCGGGGGGGGGGGGAAGAGAAAGAAGCTCCTCTAAGAAAGGTGAAAGATGGAAAGAATGGAGGACTGACAAAGTCCTCATTACTGTTGCCTTCCAGTCACCTATTATTAGCTGCAGAACCCCTTCTGAGGATTTCAGGAAGTGTGGTTGGAAAATATGTATGGAAATATGGTTGGAAAATATGTTTTGAAATAACTTTTGAAGGGTAGCAGGCTAAAACACTTATAGAGTCATCCAAATAAATAAATTAGGAATGGAAAAACAGAATATTGTATTACTATAGTGGTGGGAGAGTAAATTGCTTTTAATTCTGCTCTAAAAGCTAAAAGTATTAAAACAATTATAACTAAATTATGTTAATGGGTACATAATATAAATAGATGCAAATTGTGACATCAATAAAATATAGTGTGTGGGGGGAAATTAAGGCAGATATTTCTTCTATGTGAGTGGAGTTCAGTTGTTTTCAACTTGAAATAGAGTGTTATAACTCTGATATATTTTATGTAAGCCCATTGGTAACCACAAAGAAAAATACAGCAGTTAAAAAAGAGAAAGAGAGAAAAAAAAGAGTAAAAACCTGTCAATACAAAAAAACAATGAAACACAAAGGAAGATCATAGTGAGAAAAATAAAGTAATGACAGTAATAAGTCATTCTTTATTAATAATCAGTTTAAATGTAAATGGACCAAACTCCCCAATTAAAGGATACAGAGTAGCTAAATAAATACAAAACAAAACCACAAAACCAAGTTCTAGTGATAGTTTACAAGAAACTCATTTAGACTCAAGGACATGTAGACTGAATGTGAAGGGATGAAGAAGATATTCTGTGCAAATGGTAAACAAAAGAAAGCAGAATGACTATATTAATACCAGACAAAGCAGAAAGTAAGTCAAAAATGGTCTTTAGAGACAAAACAAAATGTCATTACATAATGATAAAGAGTTCATTTAGCAGGAAGATATAACAATTGTAAATATATATGCACCCAACGTCAGAATGTTGCTGGTGAAATTGGGGCTCATGTGTGGGAGGATGAGGTGTAGTGGAAAGGCTGTAGAAGCAAGATCAAAGGACCGTGTTGAGGGTTCAGCTCCAGTGTCTCATTTCTGTCTGCCCTGCGGTGGAAAAAGTCCAGCTTTGTCTTTTTCAAGCTAAGAGCAAAGGCTAGTGTCCATAAATTCTTGTCATTGGTTCAGTCTAGCCCAGCCCTTTCCTTGCCCAGCTAGCATAGCCTGTGTTCCCAGTTGGGTTCCACCTGGTGCTGTGCCCAGGTCCCTACATAGAGTCCACAAAGTCAGCAAGCGGCCTCAGGTGACTGTTAGGGTTGCATGGCTGCTATGGATAGAAAATGTGCAAATGAATGGGGCCAGCATGTGTTACTGAGAAAGAGAGAGACAGAGATAGAGCTTTGTTAGCTTAGATTATATTATCTCAGGCTTGGGAAGCAACAAGAGTTTCTTTAAACTAAAAAGTTAATTTTCCAACGTTTCACAGGCCAGCATTCGGTCTTCTTCCTAACCAATACATTTCCTAGATTTTCTGTGTTTCTTATCCAATCCGATCCTTCTCCCAGGCTATGATGCCATCTTAGTTTCTACTGTGCATGTCACAAAGTAGAAGCACCTTCCCTCTGTGCCATTTTGACTTCTACTGGGTATGTACCTAGTAGAGAAATTTCTTCTGCTGTTTTTATTCTTCCCTGGGTAATGACCTATGAGGATACTTCCTGCCCCTTTCTGGGATTAAGTTCCGAGGGCAGAGGATGCTGAGGTCTCCTGGGGAGCCTACGAAGCTATAGTGTTTTAATGTATAATTTCATTTGCTCCCTTCATTTATTAATAACTACCTACTTATGCTAACAAGAACACCTAAGTTCATAAAATAAATATTGAAAAATTTAAAAGAAGAAAATGACAGCAATACAATAATAATAGGAGACTTTGATACCCCCCTTCCAATAGTCATCCAGACAAAAACGATGAATAAAGGAACACCATACTTAAACACACTGTAGACAAAATGTACATAAAAGACATAAACAGAATTTTCCACCCTACAACAAAAGAATATATATA
Organism: Rhynchonycteris naso; assembly: GCA_037038555.1. NCBI lineage: Eukaryota > Metazoa > Chordata > Mammalia > Chiroptera > Emballonuridae > Rhynchonycteris > Rhynchonycteris naso. The sequence goes on along the minus strand of CM072997.1, from coordinate 35,575,372 downwards.
TATATATATATATATATATATATATATATATATATATATATTTCAGAATATAAATATATATATATTTCAGAATATCCTGAATCATTCTCCAGGTTAGAGCAATTATTAAGTCACAAAACAAGTCTTAAAAATTAAGAAGACTGAAATCATACAAAACACCTTTTCAACCACAATGGAATGAAAGTAGAAATAGATAACAACAAAATGGGAAAATTCACAAATGAGTTAAAACTAAATAACACACTCAAACAACTACTGGATCAAAGATGAAATCAAAAAGGAATTAAAATGGATCTCAAGACAAATAAAAACAAAAACACAACCTACCAAGACTTATAGTATATAGCAAAATCAGTACTATGAGGGAGGTTTATAGTAATAAAAACCTGTATTAAAAAAGAAGAAAGATCTCAAACAACCAATCTTTATATTTCATGGGATCAGAAAAGGAAGAATAAAGTAAACTTAAAGTTAACAGAATCAAGGAAATAAATATTGAAGAGGAAATAGAGTAGAAAAACAATAAAAAGAAAGCAAAACTAAGAGTTATTTTGTTAATAAATAAACAAAATTGGCATACCATTAGCTAGACTGACTAAGAAAAAAAAGAAAAAGAAATTAAATAAGTTAGAGAAGGGGAATAGCTCTTTTATATTAAATTTGTGGGGATATTCTTCTTTTTCACACAAAATTATACTTACTACTTCCACACTTATAGAAGATATGAGACTCCAATTTTATTACTTATTTTATAACTTCTGATGATGACATGGTAGCAGATACAGTAATATAAATAAGATATTTAAAGGCATCAGGAAATATTGGAAATTGAGTCAAATACTTATCTCTCACCAAGTGTTGATCTGGGAATGTGGGCAGTGTTGCCAAAGCTATCTAAATATTTAAAAGGAATTTTAAACTTAGATTTTTATATAAAATCTGCTGATTTTTATTATTGGCTCTATATTTTTAAACATTCTGTTAGCTGAGTAAAACAGAACTATAGGTTTTACTATAGTAAAACAAACTGTGCCTAACCTATGGGTTACTATTTGTGAACTTGCTTTAAAAGAATTCATATTTGCAAATGTGACATATGAAGACCATCTCTAGGACACCCAATACTGAGTTTATTTGAGGTGAGTTCTTATTATAAACTATAGAAATTTCTAGGTAATAGTTAAAGCTTTGAATTATGCACTATGTGATGTAAACCATAAAATAAAACTAAATCTGCTGATTCAGAAAGATGAGTTTAATGCTTGGGCCTATCACCTAGGCCTAAAACACTTCACACATACTGAACTTCTAGCAGAGATTCCCTGAGAAATTAGAAAAGTTTCTATTTTTTGTGTATTGAAAAGAGCATTGATTTTGGTTGTCGATTATGAATTTGAATTCTGTATCTTCAGTGTGACTTTGGGCAAATCACTGAAGATCTTTTAGCCTTAATTTCCTGAGTTGTAAACATGGTGATAATAATATTTTTCTAAAGAGTATATTAAGCTAAGACTAGGTGATCCATGTAATGCCTGACATTTAGTAAATGGCCAATAATTGATAGACATATAATCATTATAGATTATATCTTTATATGCATTGCTGTCTCCTGTTATAACATGTTCAAAAAGTTGTTAAGGATGATTGAATTACAGAATCTAAATGAGACATTGAATGCAATGCTAAGTCTTCTTTTTTTTATTTTATTTTATTTTTATTTTATTCATTTTAGAGAGGAGACACAGAGTGAGAGAGAGAGAGAGAGAGAGAGAGAGAGAGAGAGAGAGAAAGAGAGAAAGGGGGGAAGGAGCTGGAAGCATCAACTCCCATATGTGCCTTGACCGAACCAGTGCAGGGTTTTGAACGGCGACCTCAGTGTTCCCAGGTCGACGCTTTATCCACTGTGCCACCACAGGTCAGGCTCTAAGTCTTTTTTTAATGTTAGTTATCATTATTATTTGTAGCAATAGTCCTATGTTACCCAAAGGTGTATGGGAAATAGTCACATGTAAAACACAATACTGTAGTTCTGGTCAGTGGAGTCAGAGTTTTGATTAACCCTCATTGAGCTGTGTTCATATTCTTATGTGTTAGAAATCGAGTAATCATGCACTTTGTCTAAAATCAGGGTTGATATTTTTGAGTTTTTTATTTGGTTTTTATTCAGTATAGTTCTCAGAGTATCCTGCACAGCAAAGATGAATTTTCTGAAAGAGTTTGGGAGATTCAGATTTCACAAGAATGTCCCTTATATAAAGAACTATTTTAGAAAAATTCAAAATATCCTATTAGAGAAAACAATTCTTCTAGAAGTTTCCACAATAAAATGAGCAGATATGTTATTTTGTCGCCATTACAATCATTACAAGTCTTACTGAAAAGGTTCTTTTCCACTCTGTCTAGACACCTTTTCCTAGACAACATCCGAAACATAACAATAGTACAAAAATGAACATATTACATCAAACATACCACGGGGAGGAATGATAAGTTTAACAGTTTCCCATGTGGGAGGCATATTGATAGTAATTATCTTTCCTCCTACTTCACTCAGCTTTATGAACCACTCTGTCGTGGTTGGGAGTTTTTGGTCATATTTCACCACATACTTGAAGCATGTTTTAATTGGCTGAGAGCCTATAATAGCTTCCGGGGAGGTGGGAGAGTGTGCTGGGAGTTGAAAAGGAATTGGTGTCTACCATGGTGAGTAGGCTGTGTACTGCTCATTGCTAGTACTCATGGAAAATTTATTCTTACAAGGACCTAGTGAGTGAACAGCATGTACAAATATGTTATTAATTAAAAATTTTTTTTAATAATATAAATTTTTTTCAAAGAACACATAGCCATCTATGTGAAGTTATTTATTTTACATGTTATTATTTCTTTCTGGATGAGGATTATAATTTTGAATTAGCAGAACACTGGTTGATATGGAAACCCTATATTCTGTGAATTCTTTCTTTGGCTCATGGACACAAAATGTTAGCTAAGAAGACCTCAAGTCAACATGGTCTTACCAGATATTCGAAGAGATCAGTCCTTGAGTAGAACCTAAATATGGTGTTCAGTAAACAAGAAGCAGTCCATAACATACCCTAACAGCTCTTCTTGAAAGCAAACCTACAAATTTGAATAATTAATACACAATTATAATTTTTCATTAATTTATAAGGATATTCATTCACACCCTAGCATCGGAAAAAAAGAACAACATTGTTACTTTAAAATTTCAATCATTTATTGGAGTTTCATGTTCCTGACAGGAAAATGAAGATAACTTAAAAACTGAACTATGACACTCTGTTTATTTTTAGGAAAACACACCTCCTCAAATGGAGATTTTTACATGTTTATACTTAATACTATTCTAAAGACATGCCCCCCCATTTCGCCCCTAGATATTTGTACACACATATATGTTTATATTAGTCAGTATAGCCTATTATAAGTAAATATAAGTTTATATCTTAAATATAGTAATTTACAAACTAGTACAATACCAACCATATGACATTCAATAAATTAGTGGGTATTTCTACATAGTATATTAGTTTTAAAAAATTATCCACATGTATTTTTTTTTTTTGACTAACATAATGATTAAGAAATTTAACCAGCAACATGGTAGGGGTTTAATTTATGACATTCACTGACATTACTATATAAAGTTTTCATTCACACAATATTCTACCTCCTCCTCGCTGCCTTCAGCTGTTGAAATACAATATTAAATTGTTTGCTACAGATACCACAACACCTCATGATTATGGCTCTATGGAAATAAATATCTCTAAATAAACCTGGAAACATAGTTTTATGGTTCTCTTTATGTTTTAGACTGGTAAATATGCTCCAGCTTATCTCACTTCTCTATTTCACCCAAAGGATTTATGTCAGCACTTACTGCCTGAACCAGCTTCTTATGAATTATTTAGTCTTCCCTGAAAACATAGAATCTCTAACCTAATTGGAAGGTAGTAATGGACAGCCTTGGTGAGCTGGCTTCTCATCAGTTATCTAAAATCAGATTCTGACATAGGGAGAGAACCACATCTGGTCATATCACACCTGGAATCTGATCCCAGGGCAGATTCCTTAGACTTTTCAAAAAAGAAATGCAACTTCACACTTCAAAAGATGGCATGGTTTGTGAAAATACTTTTATTATTCTGTATCTAGTCTTAAGTTTAAATAAAAATGTTTTATATTTCCTTCTTCTTTTCTTTTTTTTTTTCCTAGACAAGTAAAAAATCTAGGTCATTTGATTGAGCCATTAACACCTGGCAAATAAAAAAAGCAATTTAGATTTGCTTGCCAAACAAAGCATGAAAGAATTAACAGAGACCATATTATTTAATAGTTATTTAGCCTCAGATTTAATCTTTCAATTAAAACTTAATAAGCATGCATGGGATGTATTTACAGTGTATGTTGAGTAGTGGTAGAAAAAAAAGTGTTTTGCCCACTTTTGCAAACTGGTAGATAGAACATATTTGTTTACTTGTAGCATGATAATTCCTCGAGGTGTGAACACTAGGGGATCGAAGAGGTGAAGAGACAAACATTATAACAGGTATTCTGTAGAAGTGTCAAGAGATGCAAAATGTTGCAACACAAACAAAAGATGGTGAATTGAAAATGATCTGTCCAGGGGTTGAACTAAAATTCTAAAAATGACAAATAGTCATATTATGTTACTTGATTCATGTGTCTTTATAAACAGTCAAGATGAATTCAAGAAGGCATTCAATTATAATTTTTAAATAGATGTTTTATCATTAAAACTTAGAGTGTATTAAGGGAAACAAGTGATAATGTATTTGTCCTTTCATATACAACAAAAGTAAAAGCTATATACTTCATTGCCTTAATTTAAAACATAATTTTTATAGAATAGGTAAAATTATTACCTACTTAACTGAAGCCACCAATGCCGATATTATACCTTAATAACAAATAAAACAATAATATAAAATGCATTTGAAAAACATCCAACCTAATATTTATTTTTTTTAATTACCCATATTTTAAAATGTTCCATTTTAAAATTTTAAATGAATCAATTTTTAGAAACTCTATTGTTTTTATTTCGAAAAGTTTTCATTATCAACTTTTTTGTCATATTTAATAAAATGCTAAAAAATCATGACACAATGTCTGATAAACTGAAAGTCTTCTCTCCTTTGATTCTTTAAAAATTCTAAAATCAATTTTTAAAAAGCCTACTAGTTTTTGCAAAGGTATTATTTTTCTCAATAACTGCTCAAATTTTGTTTTATTTTTTTCTCTTTCTTTTTGATATACACAAGACATTTTATTTATTTATTTTATTAATTTTAATGGGGTGACATTAATAAATCAGGGGACATATGTTCAAAGAAAACATCTCCAGGTTATCTTATCATTCAATTATGTTGCATACCCATCACCCAAAGTCAAATTGTCCTCTGTCACCTTCTATCTGGTTTTCTTTGTGTCCCTCCCCCTTCTCCCTCCCTCTCCTCTCTCCCCCCGACCCTGTATCTACCACACTCTTGTCCATGTCTCATAGTCTCACTTTTATGTCCCACCTAGTATGAAATCATGCTGTTCTCAGTTTTTTTCTGTTTTACTTATTTCACTCCATATAATGTTATCAAGGTCCATCCATTTTGTTGTAAATGATCCAATGTCATCATAAAAACATATGCTTAAGAAAAAGGACGAAATCTTATTAAATAAGCATGTTTCAAAGAGAAAAGTGATGTCTCAATATGTCAGAAAAGTATAATTTAAAAGGAAAGTGCCATTATTTTCTTCTAATTTAGTCTTTAGCCAACATTTTGGAAAAATTTAACTTTTTAAATTATATTTTAAGAAATCCATGCAGTTGAATAAAGCAAGCTCTTAAGCTCATTCAACCTACAATACTTATATTCTTCATCCTAATGCCAAAACACTTAAGTGAAAAAGTGAAACTAACTCTATATAGCCAAAGCAACCAGGCAAGTTGATGATTTTTTCCTTTGTGCCAGGTTGGTTTGGCACTTTGTAGACATTGCTAAGCCAGCTCATGTTACTGCTTGAAGTAAAGTGTTTTGAAGTTTTGCTTAGTTGTTTTTTCTCATTTTGAAAAAACTTTTGTTTTCTGGAAGTCTTCAAGAAATTTGTCATCCAACATCCTGAAAACAACCTGTTGCATTTTTATAATTTAAATGTCCTAACAAAATGAATAAATCAGTTGTGAGAAGAGCTAAGTTTTTTAGAATATTTTTTATTAATTTTAATTTATGGTGTTTACATAGATTCCTGTGTCCCACCAAATACATCCCCCATTCCCATGTTCCCCTCAACATCCTCCTTGCCCCCTTACTCCCAATCCCCCCCTTCCCTCCAGGATTTGCTTTCCTGTTCTCTATAACGCTGTGTTATGTAATCTTTTTTTGCTGCAAAAAAAACAGTCATTACAATGAGGGTGACCAGGAAAACAGAAAAAGATTTATAAATTCTGACAAAAGAAAGAGATAAATTCTCTGGCTCTATAGTTCAACTTTAAGACAATTTTTCATGTAAAAGAATATTTGCTTCAGTCATAAAGGTAAAATATATTTATAATTTAAGCACCTGGTTAATATATAATTAATTTCAAACCAAAAATTATTTAAACCTACCTTTAAAGTATTTTATGGGTGGCTCTGAACAAAATGAATGTGCCAGAACTCTTGATTATCCTGAAGTGTAACCTGTATTGTGAACAAAACCCACTGTCAGGACAGAATATGGAAAGACAGATTATTTTCCTATGGTCATGTTATCAGACAAGGGTGCATCTTACCTTCCTGTTTGTTTAATCTGTGTGCAGAATGTATCGTACAAAAAACAAGGCTAGACTCAAGGGAAGAAGAAGTGAAAATTGGTGGAAAAATATCAATAGCTTAAGATAGTCTTATGAAACCATATTATTGGCAGAAAGTAGCAATGATTTGAAACAACTTGTGGTAAAAAATGAAAGAAAAAAGTGCTAAAACAAGACTGCATTTGAATATAAAGAGGAAAAAATTATGATGCAACTTGAACAGAGTGAAAATTTTGACATTGTTAAAGATTTTACTTACCTTAGTTCAGTTATCAGTTCAAATGGAGACTGCAGCCAAGAAATCAAGAGAAGGCTGAGACTTAGAAGGTCAGCAATGAAAACATTAGGAAAGATCACCAAGAGCCAAGATGTGTCATTAGAGACCAATGCTAAGTTCATCCATACCTTTGTATTCTCAATAACTATTTATGGATGTAAAAGTTGGACAGTAAAAAAGGTTGATAGAAAAAAAAAGTAATTTGTTTGCACTTTAGTGTTGAAGGAAAGCTCTATGGATACTCTGGACAACCAGAAAGACAAACAAGTCTTTCTTGCCTAGCGCAAATTAAGCCTGAAATATCACTGAAGACAGAAATGACAAAACTGAAGCTGTCCTACTTCAGGCACATCATGAGATGATGACAAGGTCCTTTGGAAAATACAGTAGAAGGTGGGTGAAAAGGAGGAAGGTGAAATATGAACTGAACTAACTCCATAAAAGTAGGTTAAAAGTAATAATAAATAATATAATAATTAATAAAAATAATAAGACAAGAATAGACTCTGCTTTGTGTACTGAAAACTGTTAACCTACTTTTACCCACCACTGTATATTTCATTCAATAAAAATTTTCTTTTCAGGGGATGGTGCACCTGGTCTGAACAAAGGAAAGATACACAGTCATTTGTTATTTGTATTTGCATATAACATCTCTATGTTATTTACCATCCTTCTCTTAGATAGATTTGATAATATCAGACATTTAAAGGACACATGAATTGATTAATGTTAGTTTACATTTATTTATTAGATTATCAGAACCACTGAATCATACTGGATTTACTTTAGAATATTGTATTACATAGAGCAGAATGAACCTTTAACCATAAAGTCTTCACTGAATGCTGCTTAAGACAGGGAAATAGACACTGAAATAATAATTGCTTTTTAATTCAATACAAAAACAGTCATTGATTGGTTGTTGTGTGCCTGGTAGCCAATCCTAGAAATTTTGGGTGGTAAGTAGCCATTAAATCTACATTTATTGAGTGCCTTCTATTTTCTAGACATTATTGTATTAATATTGCTCTTATATTTTCTTCTAAGAGCTTTATAGTTCTAGATTTGTATAGTTTTAACTCTATATTTGTTTTTGTTTTTTTGTTCCACTTTGAGTTAATTTTTGTTTATGGTGTGAGGTGAGGGCCTGACTTCATTCTTTTTCATGTAGAAAATAAAATCTTATATATGCAAAGAGTTGCATGTGGTAAATATCTGTCTTGTGCCAGATTCCCCAGAGCTAACTCTGAGATTAATATTTGTATTGAAGCATTTCATTAAGGGACTCTTTACTTAATAGGAAGTCAGTAAGTGGGTGGTAGAAACAGGACAAGGGTAGGAAAGAAGTCAAGCAGGGTGCAACTTCAGGTAAAGTTCAAGCCCCAGCCGAATCCTTCAGGAGAACTTAGGAGGGCAGCTTGGGGGTTATCCTTTTCAAGACTTTCATTCTCCTAATGTAGAAGTTACCCTCAAGGTGATGTAAATTTCCTAACAATTCCAGTGCTCTGTCCAGGCAGGCAGAATGGTTCCAGTGGCTCAAGGGCAGTCATCTAGAGAGAGTTTCAGATGCAGGCCATTTCAAGCAAAAGAAGACATAGGAGTTGAGGGATGATTACCCATATAATATTCTGATGAAATCTGGGCAGAGCACCAATGGTGTTCATTTAATTCACTACCTTATATAAGGTAATAAAAGCTAAAAAAGTGAAATAACTTTCTCTGCTTGACGTAATTAAAAAATAGAACAGCTCAAAATAAGACCAAGTCTATGACACTAAAGCATGTGTTTGAGGACTTAATTCTAGGACAAATGGGAAGAATGTGACAGGCATGTTCTGGGAGAGAGAAGCAGGTTAGAATGGGGGGAGCACATAGTGATGACTGGAACACCACTGGGAGACTTCCTGTATAAATAACAGTTATCAAGTGGGAATAAAGATCTGAATAAACATTTCTTCAAATAAGATACAAAAATGCCCAATAAGCACATGAAAAGATGCTCAATGGCATTAGTCATCTGGGACTGCAAATCCAAACCACAATGAGATAACACTTCCATCCCGCTGGGATGGCTTTCATTATACATGTGGGTGAGGATGTGGAGAAATCAGAACCTCATATACTGCTGTAGGGAATATAAGATGTTTCTGTTGCTGTGGCAAATTGTGTGCCAGTTCCTCAAAAGCTAAACATAGAGCTACCATTTGAACCAGCTACTCCTACCCAAAACAAGTGATAACAGGTCCACATGAACACTTGTATATGAATGTCTACAGCAGCTTTATTCAAAATGACCAACAGGTCCAAACAATTCAAACGTTCATCATGGATGAATGGCAATCAAATTATGGTATACTCACATAAGGGAATATTATCCAACCATGAAAAGTACTGATAGATGGTGCAACATACATGATAAGGTCTGAATGAACGTTTGTGTATCCCCAAATCCATATGTTGAAATATTAAATGCCAAAGGTGACAGTATTAATCAGTGAGGGCTTTAAGAGATGATTAGCTTATAAGGGTGGAACCCTTAGAATGGGATTATAAAAGTGATCCCACATAACTCCCTAGCCCTTCCCCCATGTAAGGATACAAGGAAAAGTCTGCAACAAAGGATAGGGCCCTAACCTGACCTTGCAGGTAAATACCCTATTTTCAGAAATAAAACTATTAAGCTTCTGCGTATAACCTCTCTGTTCTGTGGTATTTTTGTTATAGCAGCTCAAATGGACTAAGACTATGGTTGCACCTTGAAAACCATTATATCAATTAAAAGACACAAAAGACAATATACTGTGAGATTTTCTCTATATTAAATGTTCATAACACCGGGGAACAAAATTTTTGTTGCATCCACAAAATCACTTGTTCTTACCTATATCGAGTGTGCTGATCTCAAATCTGACATTAGTTTTTCTCAGTAAGCTAGTTTTTTTTTTGCAATTCAAGATTTTAGGTTTTCATCTTATTGTAATATTTTCAACATTTACTTTAACATAATGAAGTAGAATGTCTTCTTGGGCATCATGCTTGTGAAAATATAATAATTTATATAATGCAGTAAATACACTAATACACTAAAAGATATGATTACATCAGAATTTGTTTACAATTATAAAATAGAACAGATTAAAACAATTATTTTAATCATAAAATTTTTACAAAACTTATATAAATTCTATTCAGGCAAAAATTTGAGTTTAAGGCTCTTGCGTTTGTGTAATTGTTGATTTGATGCTCCAGCAGTAGTCTGCCATCATATTTCTGTCCCATAGCCCCTGATAATGCTCTTCCATCATCTTAAGATCTTGATGAAAGCATTCTCCCTATTCATCACTAGCAGTTCTAAGATTTTCAGGAACTTTATCAAGGTGACTGTTCAGGAAGTGAATCTTAACGTTCATGTTACATCCAGTGTCACGCAAAGCCAACAGCATCTTTTGAACCAGAAGTTCATAGTTTTCTGCTTTTCTGTTGCCAAGGAAGTTCTTTGTAACTGCCACAAATGACTGTCATGCTGCCTTCTCCTCCTTATTCATCTTCCTGGAAAATTTTTCATCACGTATAAGAGTTCAAATTTGAGGTCCATCGAATACACCTGCTTTTATCTTCCTGAAAGACAAGGCAGGAAAAGCAGAAATAATATATTGAAAGCATTTAGTTTCTCTATTCAAAGCCTGAATAAACTGCTTCATTAAGCCAAGTTCGATGTGAAGTGGGGGAAAAATGATCCTGTCTCGATTAACTACAGGTTCATTCACAATATTTTGCATCCCTACTTACAGAGCTTTACTTTTCAGCCACTCCTTCTGTGTCCAGTGTTTCTCTGAAACTCAGCTGTGCCACAAACACAAAAAGCATGGATACTTCATGAAACCTCTCTGTTGTCCTAGCAGGAAATCAACCATTTTAAGATCCACACAAATGATCCAGTTATGAAACTCATACTTCAGAAAGTCAAGGACAATTTTTATGTCATTATAATCTTCTCACAGATGAGTTGAATAACCAATTGGAACCACTGCATAAACATTACTGTTGTGTAGAAGAACACATTTCAGACTTTGTTTAGAGAACTCAAGAAATAGCCACCATTCTGTTGGACTGTAAGTGGTAACACCTAGCTGGCTGAGAAGATTATTGATATCATGAAAGTAAACAAAGTGTTTGTCTTCAGAAAAAAAGTCCACAAAAATTTGTTCACGCTTCCTGAAATGGGATACTTTAGATGACGGTGAAGTATATTCTTTTCTTGAATCCTGGAGGCTAATAACTCAGCTGCTTTCTTTGATAGGCCCAAATCTCTTACTAAGTCATTCAATTCAGGTTGGCTAAACTGCTGAGGGGTTAATGACTGCTTGGCATCAGAAGAAGATCCTTCAGATTCTACAACCATTTCCTCATGCATCTTATCAAAATACACTTGATCACCATGTTCACTTTCTTTATCCTTAGGAGAAATAAAATCATAGAAAACTGGAACTGGGAGTGTCTCAGAGTGTGGAATAGGTCATATTGCTAAAGGAATATTAGGATATGCGATCATATGTCATTTTTTCTTGCGGATGCCCTTTGTATGGATCAGACAGAAATAACAGGCACTGCTGTGATCCTTAGGTTCATGCCAAACATGGGAATACCAAAAGGCATTCCTTTGTGTTTTCCTTTTGTCCAGTCACAAAACATTTCCTCACAATGATGACACACAATATGAGAAACCCAATTCTTGTCTTGATTGCCAAGGAGAACTTGAAAATAGGCAATATATGCACATGTCACAAGTGATGAAATATTGCGCCTTTGATGTTGAAGTGTGTAACAGCCACATATATAACAGAAGGTGTCAAGACTATTCTTATATTTACGCCTACTCGAAGAAGCCATGATTCAATCTCAAAACAAAATAAGAGGGTGTTTTTATCAGATAATTTTTTACATTTAAAAATAAATACAATTATGTAAAAGTGATGTTTGTAAAACATTAATTGCCTTGTGGTTATGTTCAATCTAAGAGTCGTTGATATTTAATTCCAATTTAAAAACCAATGCATGCCATTAACTGTAACAAGAAGAAATCATAATTGCATAAAAACTAGAGCATGCACCAAAAACGGATTTCAAATTTGAAATCAGCGATGCAGAAATATATAGTAAAAGTTCTAAAACCTCATGCAACAGAAAATGAAAAAAAATATATTGTTCCTCAGTGAATAGGAGATTCTAAAGAAAAAATATGTTGATTAGTGTCTCCTTTAAAGTCCAGGGGTAATCAACCATTTTGTACCTACGACCCACTTTTGTATATTCATTAGTAAAATTTTCTAGCCGCCCACTGGTTCCACAGTAATGGTGATTTATAAAGTAGGGAAGTAACTTTACTTTATAAAATTTATAAAGCAGAGTTACAGCAAGTTAAAGCACATAATAATAATTCCTTTCCAAGTACTTTTTTTGTCGGATTTTTGCTAAGTTTGGGAGAATAAATCTTTATAAAAACAACTTAGTATAGTTAAATATATCTTTTTATTAATACTTTGTTTGCTCTGCTATCGCCCACCATGGAAGCTGGGACGCCCACTAGTGGGAGATAGGGAACAGGTTGACTACCACTGCAACTGAGGTGTGGGGAATGGGAGACCTGCACAATGATAGGAAAAGGGGATGAGGTTTTTTGGGGGGGAGGGGTGATATAAATGTTCTAATATTGATTGTGATGGTGGTGCAGTGCTGTGAATATACTAAAAACCCTTCAATTATACACTTCAAGTGGATGAATTCTGTGGTACATGAATTATATCCCAGTAAAATTGCAAAACAAAAAAGAAAAAAAAGAAAGAAAAAGAAAAAAGGAAAGAAAAGCAAGTCTATGCTAGTAGTAATAACCATAGTAGTAATTGAAAGACTTCTTGCATATAAATATTCTGGCTGACAACCTGGAATTTGGGAAGCAAAGCATTCCTACAGGGCCTTGCTAGCAGGTGTCTTGTGATCTTTCAAGACTGCCTCGCAGTTAGAGGTGTGAAGTTTCTATAACAGAGCTGGCTCTGAGCTGTAGAAATGCTCACTGGAAGCAGTTACTAAACCACTAGGTTGTGAACCCATCTCACCCATGAGGATGGCTGCATTGTCCACTTCATGGAACAAAGCCAGTCCTGGAAACTGAGTGTTGAAAAGAGCTCTGCCTATTTATCACCAGCTGGCCACCTTTGCACTTTGATTGAACAAGTGCATGACCTGGGGGCAGCGGGGACCTTGGCTGAGCTGTTCCTTGCGCTGGGAGAAACAGCACGCGTGGCTCCCCCAGCAACCTCCAGATTGGAGGTGACTTCTTGCGAAATCAGCAGGGCAGGCAGCTGAAGAGCATGTGAATATTGTGCATTTGTAAATATTTGAGCACATCTGCTTAGTTCCTTTCTAAAAAACCACTGGGAAAATCTACCTCTCACAGTGCCATGCAATGCCGTTACCCTGCTCTAATTGTCAAGTCTGCTGAGTGTTTTTCTCATGCACACAAAAATTAAACACCGGTTTCCTCTTTCATGATTAATTCAGCTGCAACACAGCCCTGTGTCACACTGCATTTTTAAAAGTAATTCTTAAATTCTACCTCATAATCAGAACAGTTTTAATTAACTTTTGGTAGTTAATCTTTTTTTTCTCTCTCATATATTTTCCATATCTAGTGTGCATACAGCATGCCTCTGCCCAGGCATTTGCAGCCCCTCGGTATGAATGCTTTAAACCCTATGAGTGCTGACGGGAGTGCAGATGTGGCTGGAGAGAGGGGCATCCAAGGCTCCATTCTGCTCAGCTTTCCCGGCCTAGCTTGTTATATGTCATTTGCATTAAATAACTCCTCATGAGTGAACTCATTTACAAGCTGCAAAGTTTCAGTTTTCTTTTCTCTTTCTCCTGGAATGTGTTTTCTGTGTCTAGGAAAGCAATGACACATATACATACATACATATATATATATATATATATATAGGCTAGTGGTTCTTAACCTGGGTTCTATCAAACTCTAGGGGTTCGATGAGTCGGTCTCAGGGGTTTGGAGAAGCCTCTGCCGCAGAGGCCAGAATAAAGTATTACCGTAATTTGTTGTGAGTTCATGCACTTTGTTGGTTTTGTTCTTTGAGCAAGGTGATGTTCATGCACGGCTCATTTTGTGTACCAGTAAAAAAAATATACCTATGTCTTGAATTTGGGAAAAAAATTCATATTTTATTTATCACTAAAGAAGTGTTTGGTGAATGCGCATATGAAACTGGTGGGTTCGGTACCTCAAAAAAGGCTAAGCCAACTATGGAAAACAGTATGGAGATTCCTCAAAAAATTAAAAATTGAACTACGTTTTGACCCAGCTATCCCACTTAGGAATATACCCTAAGAACACCATAGCACTGTTCGAAAAGAAGAAATGCGCCCCCATGTTTGTGGCAGCATTGTTCACAATAGCGAAGATCTGGAACCAGCCCAAGTGTCTATCAGAGGACGAGTGGATTAAAAAGCTTTGGTACATATATACTATGGAATACTACTCAGCCATAAGAAATGATGACATTGGATCATTTACAACAAAATGGATGGACCTTGATAACATTATACGGAGTGAAATAAGTAAAACAGAAAAAAACTGAGAACAGCATGATTTCATACATAGGTGGGACATAAAAGTGAAACTATGAGACATGGACAAGAGTGTGGTAGTCATGGGGTGGGGGGAGGAAAGAGAGGATGAGAAAGGGGGGAGGGGAGGGACACAAAGAAAGCCAGATAGAAGGTGACAGAGGACAATTTGACTTTGGGTGATGGGTATGCAACATAATTGAATGATAAGATAACCTGGAGATGTTTTCTTTGAACATATGTACCCTGATTTATTAATGTCACCCCATTAAAATTAATTTTAAAAAAGGTTAAGAACCACTATATAGGGCAAGAGGGAGGAGACCAAAACTGGAATGTAGAAAAAAACCTGTGGCAAGGATTGGTTATGTTAGAAGTGTCCCTGGTTGAGAATCTCTGACTTAGACAATATTATCAATGTCACATTTCACACATTTCATCATATTTTTCTGCATATTTCACCTATCAGTTATTCTTACCCTTCAATTTATAGCACTGTTTGCTGGTCTTTTATCCCTCAAATAAATGTTTCTCATGTGTAAATAACAGAAAATTCAATTGCATCTTAAATTGTACATATCTATATTGTTTTCTTCTAAAATGATGCCTGTCTTTAAAAACAATTGTATTAGCTTTTCTATAAGTTTAACAAATGTGCACATCCATGTAGTAGTACCACTGCTCTTGCTACTTCTAATGAAGAAGCCACTTTGGGGTATTTTTAGGACTTTTTTTTAGCTTATCACATCAGTTTCTTGGTGTTAAAAAGCATAAGATTGAGGAAGTAGGAACTGATAATTCCCTATTTTAGAATCTGATGCTAAAACGCTGAGAGATTAAATAAACACACCAGATGTTCAAATTGCTAGTTAAGTTATTTAAACAGAGTGTGGTCAAGCCCTAGAAGAGGGAATACATTCACTCTATGAATATTTGTGCTGAGGTATAGCCATATTCAATGTTAACCTGTTCTATTCAGAGTTTATCTTAAGGATTGAATGCTAGCTACTAAGATAAAAATTGTGCTGAAGAGTTTCCTACTGAGAAGTGCATTAGAAAGTATCTTCAAGACAAAGTGTATTTAGTAGGAAGTGCTTTAACCTCAGAAAGATTGATTAAGAAAGTATGAGATTCAGAGTTTGTGTTCAAATCTCGAGTATATAATTTATAGGCAAGTAATCTAACCCTAATAAGTTTCATTTCTTCACCTATAAAATGGAGCTAACAATATTTCCTATATCATACTGTTTTTCTGATGATTGATAGATGGTTTTAATGTACTCAGTAGAGTGTAAGTTCTGAATAAAAAGTGTTGATGATGATGATGGCTAGTATACTTCTCTGTCCCTGACATAAAATCACTTCTATTACTCTGCACATAGAGCACAGTGGATTCAATTACCCATCACAGAATTTATCATGATCTGTCCTGCCCCTTCCTGTGAGCTCTTGGTGGACTAATTCCAAGTCTTGTTTTACTTGTGTCTTCCACAACCCTAATACAATTTCCTTCTTGTGCTGTGTGTGTGTGTTCAATAGATCACTGCTAAATTGTAATTGAATCCTCATTTTTGTTTTGTTATTTATTCAACAATATTCAGTAGACCATACTGCTGAAAGATGAATAAAGCGCAGTTCCTCTCCTCAAAGCATTTAAAGTGGAGTGAAGAATTAGCTATGTAGACAGATAATTACAGAACTGAGTGGAGTGTGGTTGTTCTGCCTCCTGGAGCTGAGAAAGACTGTACTGAGAAGACAATGAGCATCTGGTCCTTGAATAAGCAGTTTTACTCACATTTGAATCCAATGGAAGGTCATTAAGACAACCAGAAGAGAACATGTATACAAAGGGGTAGAACCATGAAACAGAGCATGTTTAGGAAATGGTGAGAAGTGGATTTTGCTCTTTTTCTATCAACCTGTTCCTATAATCTACATGGTAAGTATCTATAGAATGGTTGGACTTGGGTAGTGTTTGTTACATTGTCAACTGTGGTGGTTCTAGCAGACAGGGAGGAGGAAAAAACCCAAAGTGGTGTGACACTTGTGGTGAATGCCTCAGAGGTCAGTGCAAGGTAGTGAGGATAAGAAATGGGGAGAATTTAAAGAGTGAGGAATAAGAGAAACAGTCTGTGAAATAGTCTGGAGATAACTTTGTTGTCCATAAGAAAAACAATTTATGTTTTACTTAGGTAATCCTTTTCCTGTCTGTGTACCTAAGTGGAAATGAACCTTAATTCTACTCTCAGTGTGGTTGAGAAATTCAGCTCCCTGATTGTGCTTTCTCAGAATTCTTTTATTTGCTCTTTGTATTCAAATACAAAGCAAATGGCTCTAATCTAATGTTGATTTGAAATCAAGTATAATGGAATGTAGATGTTATAACAATGTGTCCAAATTTACTTTATTTTTAAAAAGTCGTGACTATTTTACTAAGACTTATTTGTCACTGATATTCATTTTCCACAGGAGTAATTTATGATTCCATTTCTTAATTTTGGGGTTCTAATGTAAAAATGCACTGATATGTCAACTTTATTAATATATAATTTTATGAATCTATATATTTTATTTATAATAATTTCTAAACTTGTGACTTAAAATATATATTAAAAGAGAATACATAAAACTATCACAGCCATTAAATCAATAATTAAGAATATTTTAGGCTGTGGCCAGTTGGCTCAGTGGTAGAGTATTGTTCCGGTGTATGGACATCCCAGATTCGATTCCTGGTCAAGGCGCACAGGAGAAGTGAGCATATGCTTCTCCACCCTTCCTTTTCTCCCTTCTCTCTCTCCATCTCTCTCCTCCTCTCCCACAGCCATGGCTCAGTAAAACAAGTTGGTCCCAGACACTGAAGATGGCTCCATGGCCTCACCTCAGCCACTATCACAGCTCAGTTGCTGAGCAACAGAGTAACAGACCCAGATAGGCTGAGCATTCCTCAGTATAGGGCTCTCTAGGTGGATCCTGGTCAGGGTACATGTAGGAGTCTGTCGCTCGACCTCCCCATTTCTCACTTTAAAAAATTTTAAGAAGAAAAAAGAATATTTTGCCATATTTTTTGCTCCATAAGATGCATCTGACCATAAGACACACCTAGGATTTTAAGGAGGAAAATAAGAAAAAAAAGATTGTGAACCAACTATTGTGTTAAAATATTTTATAAAATACTGTATTTTTCGCTCCATAAGACACATGGGCATTTTCCCCTCCACTTTTGGAAGGGAAAAGTGCTTCTTATGGAGTAAAAAATACAGTAATTTCTAGAAATTCCCCATGATAAGAAGAGCATTTATTTCTTGTTGATAGGGACAAGAAAAATATGTTAAAAGCTTTCTTTTCACAATTTTAATTTGTTTTATATATATTTAGCTATGCTCTAGAATATCAAATAACTTTGGAGTTGGATTTGTAAAAAAATAATAAATTACTAGTAAATATATAACATTTTTGGAATGAACATTCTTTATATTTCAGGTAATATAAAGTAAAGACAAACAGATAAAACATAATTCACCATTTTTTATTATATGCAAGCATTTATATTGACACCCTATAAAAATCTGTATTTTACTGTTAAAATTTTATGACCTGACTCAATTTCAATTTTTTTTTAGTTATTAAGCAAGTCACTTACTTATTGAATAAATGAAATTTTGCTAGGTTTGTAGAGGACTCTGGATCATGGACATATTTGATTTGACCTCATAAACTCAAATAAAATTATTAATTACTAAGAGGCATCTCCAAGGACTTCCTTTTAGAAAGAAAGTCTATGATATTCAAATGTACTTTATTATTGGGTATTTCCAAATTAATAGCAAATAGCAAATCTTTAATTAGCATGCATAAAATTAAAATTTACTTACAGAGAATTAATCTGGAATTTGAAGTTCTCATAATCCAATCCAATATGAAGCTGACAAATTCAATTTCACAGTCTCTTTTCTTTTACAATAATGACTTTTATTTTGTGTTGTTATTCTGTTAAGCAGATCTTTTTAAAACAAAGTTTTTGAAGAACTTAGAAAGCATGAGGAAAGATCATGATGCAAAGCTATTGAAAGAACTACCAAGTTAAAAATAGACAAATAGACAATAAGAAAAGATATATATATATATATAAAATATTCAAATACACACACACACAAAACAAACAAACAAACAAAAAATCATTGAGGTATTTTACAGCTGAAGATCTCAGTTTAGAACTGGTACCCTATACAATCAAGAGGGTTGAGCTTGGGGTAGTAAAGGCATTTTTAATGTGTCCTAAACTACAGAATTCAACCTCTATTTACCCTATGAACACACATAGTAATTGAAAATAAGTCAGTCCCCCCTCCCAAAATATTCTTTTTGTATTGATTAAAGTGTGATTCTAAGTGTGTGAATCTTTACTATCTAAAAGCGCCAGCTGAGATTAGAACAAACAGCCAACAAAATAAAGCAGCTATTGTATGGCTAGAAATGAGTTTCAGAATCAACAATAAATAAATAAAACGTTGCACTGCCTTGGTCTGTACTCCACCAAAGATACAGTTTGCAGGATTTCTCTTGGCACTCAGCCATACTTATTTTCATTTATCTGCCTCAAAGCGCCATTTCAAGAAGTGCAAAAGCATGTTGTTGATAAAGTAGATTGTTTATAGCTGAATTGAAAATTTCAGAACAACATGTATTGTAATAAAGTGGGGAGGGAGGGCCAGGAAGACTGCAGCTGCAGCTTTTTGAAACCTATGTCAACATCACTGCTAGAAACGGGAAGATATGTCAGCCTGCCGTACAAAATTTAATAAGCAAATCTTTATAAACTGTATTAAGTGACAAGTGCTACCAAAAGCCATAAAGTCCACTGAGTCTATGTTTATTGAAACGCTGTCCCAGCACATTGTTCCCATATTGCAGTCTCCTTTATAGTGTGTTGTGTCTGTAATGTACTCAGCTACTCAGGGGTGATTTCAATGAGAGTAAATCCTGGGCCGACGATTCCCCATGTGTGCCATAGTAATTTTAATACTTCTGCAGTTAAGTACTGTTGGGTATAAATTGCAGCACCAACTTGAGTTGCTTCACTGGGTTCTTCTCTTATGGTTGTTTTGCGAAAGCATAACCAGTAAGTATGGAAAGAAGAGAAATGCTTAAACAAATGACAATTGGAAGAGGGATGGTAAATCCCCTTTATGTATATGGTGAAATATATCTGACAAAGTTTAAGTACTCCATTCATTAAGTGACTATTATGAAACATTTCAGATGTTTAAAAATGAAAATATTATCTTTCCTAAACTGGGTTCCCAGATAACTAGGAATCTTAGAGAAGATATTCAGTATTTGGTGGCTGGGGTGGTATGGGATGATCAAATGTGTTTAGTAAGAAATACTGGGTTAAACACATATTTATTTTTAAACTTTAGTCTTTGATATGCAACATGCAATGTTAATCTCCAAAGAGATGTATCATTTTTGACATATCAGAGTTTTATTTTTTCTCTTTATAAAGCTATTTAGCATCTGTGGAATACCAGTATTCTGTATAACACAATGCAGGAAACACTGGTTTAAGGGAATGTAATACATTTACTATTCTGGTACTTCAATGGGATTTAAGCAAAGCTTTTTCATCTAAATTCTGGGTATTGAGGGAGATCAGTGTCTTGCACAGGGCACAATATCAAACTTTACTAAACATTTGTTGAATAAGTCAGTGAATTCTTGCATGCAGACTACCTTGCTAATAAATGAGTGCCTCGAAAGCTAACTGATGCTGTCACAGTGTTGATGGACCCAGTGGCTTTGTGTCAATGTTAAGGATGATGTTGAATTAACATCTCATCTCAATTGTCTTTTGAAAATTTGGTTGTTTTGCATTTTGATCTATATATATTTTTTCTACTCTGGGAAAATAATTCAGATTTTCTTCTAGATTTTATTTTTAAGAATATATTCTTAGACTTAGGTCTTAGCTCTTAGCTCTTTCCTTTTGATGTTCTTTAACTTTTTAAAATATTTTTGTGACAGAGACAGAGAGGAACAGATAGGGACAGGAAGACAGGAAGGGAGAGAGATGAGAAGCATCAATTCTTGGTTGTAGCACCTTAGTTGTTCATTGATTGCTTTCTCTTATGTGCCTTGACCGGGGGGGGGGTGGTGGTTACAGCATAATGAGTGACCCTTTGCTCAAGCCAGTGAGTGACCTTGGGTTCAAGCTGGTGAGCCTTGCTCAAACCAGATGAGCCTGTACTCAAGCTGGTGACCTTAGGGTTTCGAACCTGGGTCCTCCATGTCGCAGTCTGATGCTCTATCCATTGCTCCACCACCTGGTCAGGCTGACATTCTTTAATTTTAATACAATTAGTTTTTACTAATGTATAATTACTTGTCTTCTAAAGTTTTTCTTTTATTTATTATTATGTAATATTTTCATTATCATTTATTCAAATACTTTCTTCCTTTCTTATTTTTGAGTGTTTAATTATCTGTTTACTTAATTTTTATCCACATTATTTATTTAAAATTTTTTCTTCTCTTCATATCTTTCTAATGTTCCATTTCAACCTGATTTTTCAAGACAACAATTTTTGCTTTGACCATATATAACCTGACTAGAGTTAACATGTAAAGTGTAGAACACCCAGTTAAATTTAACTCTCAGATAAATTTTTAATATATGATAAAAGTTTTAATATAAGTATATCCCACTTGACCACTCATATTGTTAGCATAGTCTGGTAAGAGTTAATAAGGGACAAGGGAGTTAGGCTGGCTGAGCCTGATTAGTCTGGAAGTTACAGCTTCAGACATACCAAGGGACATCCACATCCTCAGCCAAAGGGGACTTAATTCCCAGATGATCAGCTTTCCAATTACTTCAGGGGACAAACGACCATTAGCTGGGATTACTGGGGATTACTGAGGGAGGGATAGAAGAAGTTCCTTTGCTAGACACATGCACAATAAAAGTCAATATTGTGCACAAGGAGGTAAAAATATGCACAGTAGAAACCAGATGAGAAGCAGAACTTTGGAAAATATGAAGTAAAAGCCAAGATGGCAACCATAAAGGGGAGGTGCCTGGCATGGGAAAAGAATTTGATTGGATAAGAGACACAGAACTTAAGATTTAGCAAAGGGATTGGATAGGAGTGGGACCCAACACAACCCCAGAGACTCAGAAAAGAGTTTGGCTAGTTTGAAGGAAAGTTTATTCCTTTCCCTAGCTTGAGATAATATGACCAAAGCTTAATAAAGGCTGGATTAGGGTAGCATGTGTTCCTTAATTTGTTTTATACTCACAGCAGTTATATGGCTACAAGCAAGGGTCCATTGCAGCCATGGGCTGGCAGCGCATGGGCCCAAATATGGGTGGGCTCCAAGCACAACCTGGGTGCATCAGAACAGTGTAGGCCAGGATGAAGCCAAGTACAGAGAACAAACTAGCCTGATTAGGAAAGAGACTGAGTTGGACTAGGCTTTAGCATGAACTACACTGAGCTACTGAAGCTTCAGATACCCTGTTGATGCTGAGTAATGACACAATATCTCTGGATTCCGGCCCTTTTTCTGGGCTAAGTCAAGACTACGTTGGACTTCTTCCATAGTAGACAGAGTTGATCCATTTTGTTATGGATAAGGGCACCAGATACCTGGGAACATTTCTTTTATAGAGAACTAGCTCTATAAAATCTTACCAGTATACTCCTCCTTCTATACATGGGTCCCCAAAATGCTTTCCTCATAATTCTGTGGAAGAGCCCTATTTCCACTGACAATAATACCATTTTGAACATATTTGTACTTTAAAAAGTAGTCATAATTTATCTAAAATTTAAATTTAACTAGAGATATTTTTATATTGTAAACTTAATTTTTTTAATTTAAAAATATTTTTCAATTACAGTTTATGTTCAATATTATTTTGTGTTAATTTTAGGTATACAGCATAGTGGTTAGATAATCATCCACTCTACAAAGTATTCCCCTGGATATTTTCAGTATCCACTGGCACTGTACATAATTATTATAATATTATTATCTTTCCCATGCTGTATTTTATATCCTCATGAGTATTTGTAACTGCCAATTTGTACTTCTCAATCCCTTCACCTTTTTACCCAGTCCCCAACACTTTCCACTCTACAAACTAGGCACTACTTTCTTCTTTGGTTTTTTATGATCAACAAACTTAATTTTAGAAATCTGATTTCTTAGTGTCAATAATGTTCTGTCAAGGAATAAATGATATAAAACATTAGTATGAACTTACATGGAAGAATTTACAGAGATTATAAATGTGTTTAAAATAGAATGGACAATATCTTGGGTCAATTAAGCATTATGCTATTCAGAAATATGGTGTATTGGTTTTTAGGCATTCCAAGAATGCTGTCTGAATTATACAGAAAAACACCAACTGTCATATCAAATGGATTTCCAAAAGTATAACATCACAAAAACAATAAAATTTTATTTCACATTAACATGACAATTCTGAGTGGGTTAAACATCTTGTATTTTAAGCTTCCAGGCTATTGATTTTTTTTTTTTCAAACCTACAGTGTGTCCGTAAAGTCATGGTGTACTTTTGACTGGTCACACGGTCAAAAGTGCACCATGACTTTATGGACACACTGTATATTTTGTGGTCACCATGATCACCTCCATTCTGGTCAGCCAAAAAAAGGAACAAAGCATGGAAAGACATGTATGGAATTTTCTATTGGATAAGCTTGAAAATGATACATATCCTATGTGTTCACCTTCCATTGGTTGGAATTCAATCACACAGCCATCCCTAACTGCAAGGGTGTCTGCAAAATTTAAGCCAGCTCTTCCTCAGGAAGAAGAGGAGAGGATAGAAGTTAGTGAGCAGCTAGAATTTGCTATCACACAGGTATTGATTAAAGTGAAGCATGTATATTCTAAAGAAGTATGGAAAAATTGCAATAGCTAAAAATATTTTATTTTACTGAGATTCATAAGATTTTTTTTTTGCTTTATTTATACTTATTTGTTGATGTGATTAAATAGCACAGGTGCCTTCAGGAGAAAAGTAAAGTAAAACATTGTGACATTACATTGACATTTCCCAAGATTCAAAGAATCTTGAACAGATTATATTCTGTACTCAGATACTTAACAAATTAATTATTGCAGTGGATATCCAGGGTGGTTTGGGAAAAACAAGGTGGTTTTACCTGGAATGTGGATAAACCATTAAACAAAGCAGTGTAAGGAAGCCTGCCAAATTTTGTGAGTACCTTTTCAGCAGATGAAGTAGAAACTTCTGTTTGCATGGCTGTCAACATAGCCCCTCTCTTAAATACTAATTGCTTAACAAACAAGATATTAAGATCTTTAAAATAAGTGTTTCTTTGTCATATACGTGTATTTATAAACATAGAACGGAAATCTCTACATGCAAAATATTTAGAGTTAGATGTTGTTGTAGGTAATTAGTGAAAAAGACTGTATGTTTTCTCATCCACCTGCTGGTGGAAGCAGATGGCAGTTTATTTCTGCCCATGTGACCTACAGATTCTTCAGGTTTACCAATATACTATGAGTATGGTAATAGCATTGTTTCCTTTCAGGTATGGTTAGGACTATGGTGCATATAATTAACTTAGTTTCCTCCTTTGCCTTGCCAACTTTGTGAGAAGAAGTACAAATAGAGAGAGCATGGGTCTTGCCACTTAAAATTTTTTTTTAAATGATGCTTTCAAAAGCATACTTTCCCCCTGCAAGAGCAGTTGCAATTTTTGATAGAAAGAATGCTATCATTTTAAATCTTACAAGGTAAGAAAACATATTGGAGATTATAACTTGATGGATTTTAGCAAAAATAAATACACAGCACCCAGGTACAAGGTGTTGGTCATAGTATCACTGTCAGCCTACAGCCATTACAACATGTCTTCAAGCTCAGTTGCATGCTTGGATATTTAGTTCTTCATTCTTTCACAACAACCACTGCACTGTGCACTTTATAACTTTATTAGCATCTTAGAGAAAACACAACATGTATTTATTCAGCCTATTTGATTTGAATAACCATAAAAATTTAAATATAATTGATTTTAATTAGTTATTTTATTATCTTTACCTAATTCAAAAAGTTGAGAGGAGATAGATAGTGATGGAGGGAGACTTGACTTGGGTTGGTGAACACACAATACAATATACAGATGATGTATGATTGAATTGTACACTTGAAACCTGTATAATTTTATTAACCAATGTCACCCCAATAAATCTCAATAAAAAATTTCAAAAAATAAAAAGTATGACCTGAATTATAAACTAAAATGAAAGGTACAGAGGACATTCTATGCAGCATCTGTTTAATCTTAGAACTAAAATGTGTTAATGAAACTAATAAGATAAAGAAAACTCATGAAAAGATGCTAGACTATGGCTGTTGAATCAGTATCTAATAGTCCTTTCTCCTCGTCAAACCTTTACAGTAGGATACAATTATTTGAAGCCTGCTACAGTACAGATAATTGCCCAGTCATAATTAGGACAGCTTTTCTTTAAAGCAGTGGTTCTTAATCTTTTTTGAGGTACTGAACCCACCAGTTTAATATGCGCATTCACCAAACCCTTCTTTAGTGATAAATAAAATATGATTTTTTTTCCAAATTCAAGACATAGGTATATGTTTTTTTACTGGTGCACAAAATGAGCCGTGCATGAACATCACCTTGCTCAAAGAACAAAACCAACAAAGTGCATGAACTCACAACAAATTACGGTATTACTTAATTCTGGCCTCCACGGCAGAGGTTTATCCAAACCCCTGAGACTGACTCATCGAACCCCTAGGGTTCGATAGAACCCAGGTTAAGAACCACTGCTTTAAAGACTATTCCAGATAATTTTCTTTGCTACTCTTCACATCATTAAATGTTATTTTTTTTAACTTTGCCATCATTCTTTTTTTTTTTTTTTTTACAGAGACAGAGAGAGTCAGAGAGAGGGATAGATAGGGACAGACAGACAGGAATGGAGAGAGATGAGAAGCTCCAATCATCAGTTTTTTGTTGCTACACCTTAGTTGTTCATTGATTGCTTTCTCATATGTGCCTTGACTATAGGGCTACAGCAGACTGAGTAACCCCTTGCTCAAGCCAGCGACTTTGGGTCCAAGCTGGTGAGCTTTGCTCAAACCAGATGAGCCCACACTCAAGCTGGCAACCTCGGGGTCTCGAACCTGGGTTTTCCACATCCCAGTCCGATGCTCTATCTACTGTGCCACCGCCTGATCAGGTGCCATCACTCTTGAGTAAGGTCTTCCAAATAATTTATTTATATATGTGGTGAGTAGGACTTGAAATGCTTTCTTCATTAAGTTTTTCCTAATGTCTAGAAATATGGTTATCCCCAAATTCAAATTTTTGTATATTTTAAACAGGCATTAGTGTTTTTGTAATATATTGGTGGTCAAGACTTTGGTTTCTTTCTTTCACCAGATTGAGGGCTGTGTAATCAGCTAAAAAGTTGAATAAATCAGGAAATTTTAGTCAGGTGTATTGAAGACCCAGTGATTGACTCACTGAGCCAGCCTTCTCTGCTTAAGACAATGCTCTTGGCTATTATAAATAATACTGCAGTATAGATGAATAGATAAAAAAGTTGGGGGACATATGTATAATGGAGTATTATACCTCCATAAAAAAGAATGAAGGCTTGCCATTTGTGCCAGTATGGAAGAACCTAGAGTGTATTAATGTTAAATGAAATAAGACAGAGAAAGAAAAAATACTATATAATTTTATTTATATGTGGAATCTTAAGAACAAAATAAATAAAATTGAAACAGACTAATAGACACAGAGAACAGACTTGTGAATGCTAGAGAGAAGGGAGGGGGGTTGGAGGACTGGGTGAAAGAGGTGAAGGGATTAAGAACTACAAATTAGAGTCACAAAATAGTCATGAAGATGCAAAGTATAGCATAAGGAATATAGTCAATAATATGTAATAACTATGTATGGTGCCAGGTAGGTACTCGAAATATTAGGGGGAACATTTTGTTAAGTATATAATTGCCTAATCACTATGCTGTACACCTGAAACTGATACAAAATAATATTGAATGTAAACTGTAATTGAAAAACAATATTTAAAGTTATGTTTTTAAAAATACTATGTTCTTTGTTCATCATAATGCATCTGGGCTTCCTCTTGGGATGATAATTCCCAATTTCTTTCTTTTAAGGGCTGCTTGTAAATTCACATAATGTAAAATGTTCCCAAAATAACTATAATGTGGAAAAACAAAAAGTATTGTTATAATTAAGTGGTTCTTTAGTTAACGTTCACTAAGTGCTTTGAGATTTTGAAAACTGCATACTCAGTATGTGTCCAGTAGGTTATAACCTGGGAGCTTGCTAGAAACTCAGACTTGGAGCCCCCTCCCAACCCCCCCTGCCCAGACTTACCAAATTGGATTTGCATTTTAGCAACGTTTCCAAGGTGATTACTATGTACATTAAAATTTAAGAAGCACTAACAAGCAGCCCTGAGAAGTACGTAAAAATTATCGGAATTCCACACATAAGTAATGTGAGGTTCACGGAGGGGAAATCGCACAACTTGAGAACTTGAGCTCAGGTCTGTTTGAAGCTCACATTCACACATTCCTACCACACTTTCCGGCTTTTAGTGCACTTTAGCTACCTTTTAAAGACAAGTGCAAAATTGTTGTCTATTTTTTGTACTATTTTTCCTAGCTTTTGACTATACTGGCAATATTCTCTAAAAGGACATGTACTTACACAAATTTTGATGGCAGTGAAGCCATGCATTGCTGAAGGAGACCATGTTTGGGGAAAGATCAATAGCATGGATTTTTGTGGCTTTGCACAGTTCTATTTTTGAGTGCTTGGAGAATCTTATTTATTAGAGTGTGTTTGCAGAAACTGTCAGTAAACATCTTTTCTTTGTTAATATTTAACCCACCAAGTCTTTCAAGCTTCCATCTTTTTCAATCTCACAGTCCCACATGCTTTTTAATCCACTAATAGCACCAAACTGTCTCCATGGTACAATAAAAGTCTTCTATTTTATGACTCCCTTGAATTACTACCCTAACTTATAATTTGCCAGATTTGCTTTGCCTTCAAATCCCTTACTTCATTGTAGCCACATGAAAAATATTGCACCCTATGCTTTTTCTTCCCCAAACTCTAATGCTTGTTTTTAATATACTAATAGTTCTTGCCCAAAGTAATTTAGTCTCGCTGCCATCCAGAATGTTTTATTTACCATTTGAAAACTTTTAGAAAGTTTCTTTATAAAATATTGGGAAATATTTGGAGTAGTTCTGATTGAAATCTAGTAAACTTTAATTACATTACTTAATGACAAAAATCCCCCCCCAAATTTAAGGAAACTACATTAAAACTATTAGTTCGGTCATTTAGATGCTTCCTAGACTTGCTTTTTTAGTGCTAAAGTGTTTTTTTTCCTGAAACATGAACTGAATTTCCAGAAGTCAAGCTTTTCTTTTTTTTCAGTTGCAGCCATAAATACCTTGATCTTATCTGAGACAAATAAAAAGTATGATTTGAGTTGAAGAAAAAGTTTTCATTGTGTTTATTTAAAAGCCAGAAAGAAGGGGAAAGTTTTAGTTTATAGTTTCCTGTCCTAAGGAAGGGTAGATAAACTAGTAAATAAAAATAAACTAATCATCAGTCTTTTTCCTTTTATCCGAGCTCCTTGGATTGACACTAGTTGTGTGTATGTGTGTGTTTGCTCCCTACCTGCAAGTACACTTGTGTATTTGGAGAAAAAGACTAAGCAGAAAGAAAGAGTATAAAGTGAAAGTGATAGTTATCCCCTCTACTCCAACATTCATCCTAGAGACTGTCATTTATATGATAATTGTTGCATTTCTCAGTGGGTCAATGTCTAGAGATCTTGGTCTCTGAATAAGAACCTGCTTAATACTTGTGAATATCGCTCTCTTGCATCATCAATAATGCAGACTCTCCTAACAAAGTAGAATATTCAGTCATTTTATGAGCAAATAGTTAGTTTCAAGCTATGTATCTCTTAGCCTGGACCTTTTGCCCAGAAGCCAGGGACTATGCCAAGTTGCACACAACTGTCCAAACATAAACACTCTCTGGAGTTCTAACTCAGAAGTTTGAGAACATGTAAGGCAGTGAATGGACTATGTAGGGTCAAATACTTTGCCACATGTAAAGCAGGTAAGTTAAACTATTGAATG
The DNA here is from genome assembly GCA_037038555.1 of Rhynchonycteris naso. Classification (NCBI taxonomy): domain Eukaryota; kingdom Metazoa; phylum Chordata; class Mammalia; order Chiroptera; family Emballonuridae; genus Rhynchonycteris; species Rhynchonycteris naso. The sequence goes on along the minus strand of CM072997.1, from coordinate 35,546,374 downwards.
TAACAATGTACAGATTGTATTTGTGGGGAAAATGTGTTTATGCCTTCACAACCGAACATTCCAACAGAAAATATGAAGGAAAGTTGTATCTTTTCTAACACATTTTGCTTTTGAAACAGTAAAACAGGTCATGAAACTTATATTGACTTGGGAAATTAATTCTGGTTAACTACCACTGATATAATTTTAATAGAAACTTCTTTTATTTTATAGTTGCTTTTATTAACTTAAGTACTGAACATGCAGCTCACATAGTTTCTAGTATACAGCAATTCCTCAGGAAATATTAACTATTTTATTGTAAATAATAATCATGTTTATACTACTATAGAATTTGTCAACATAAAATTTCCCTAATTATAAAGAAAAATATTTACATAGTCTATTAACTAATTTGCCTGATAAAAAGTTTATTGTTGGAAAATATAGCACAGTTTTTATAGAAAATTTTATAAGGCATAATGTTAATATTTTTATCTTGTAACATTTAAGATTTCTCTAAGTTATTTATTTGAATTTAGCACTTTTATATTTACTCTTTCTAAAAAGTAAAATAAAACTGTAAAATAAAACCTAGATTTTGCTTCCAGGTATGAGTTACAGATTACATCAGCACAACCTTCACAGTGAAGACTATGAGGAAATCTCTTTGAAGACGTAAAGGTGTCACTTCTTGCAGATGTCAAAATTTTGTATATAGAAAACCCTAGTGAATCTGCAGAAAGAATATTAGAAACAATAAACCAATACAGTAAGGTCATAGGATACAAAATCAATATACAGAAGTCTATTGCTTTCATACACACAAACAATGAAACTTTGAAAAATAAACTAAAAAAAATTCCTTTTACAGTTGCAACAACAAAATAAACTTAGAAATAAACTTCACATAGAATGTAAAGAATCTATATACTAAAAACTATAAACCATTATTAAAGAAAATTGAAAGACACAATGAAATAGAAAAATATTCCATGTTCATGGATAGGAAAGATAAACATAGTTAAAATGGCCATATTACCCAAAGCAATATACAAATTTAATACAATTCCCATCAAAATTATAATGTCATTTTTAAAGAAATGGAACAAAAATCACCAGGTTTCTATGGAATCATAAAAACTCCAAATAGTCAAAGCAATCCTGAGAAAAAAGAACAAAGCTGGAGGTATTACAATACCTGACTTCAAATTATACTACTCTGCCATGATAATCAAAACAGCATGTTATTGGCAGAGAAATAGACACACAGATCAATGGAACAGAATTGAGAGCTCAGAAATAAAATCATACACACACACACACACACACACACACACACACACACACACAAATCATCTTTGACCAAGGAGCCAAAAACACACAATGGAGAAAAGAAAGCCTCTTCAATAAATGGTGCTGAGAGAATTTGAAAGCCAGATATAAAAGAATGAAACTTGACTACACCTTGTTCCTCAACACAAAAATTAATTCAAAATGAATCAAAGACCTAAATATAAGATCTGAAGCAATAAATTACATAAAAGAAAATATAGGAACTAAACTCATGGACCCTGGTCATAGAGAACAATTTATAAATTTGACCCCAAAGGCAAGGAAAATGAAGGCAAAAATAAATAAATGGGACAATATCAAACTACAAAGCTTCTGCACAGCAAAAGAAACTGACAACAAAACAAATAGGCAGCTGACTAGGTGGAAGATGATATTTGCAAACAACAGCTCTGATAAGGGGTTAATATCCAAAATATGTAAAGAACTCACAAAGCTCAGCAACAAATTAGCAAGCAATCCAATTATAAAATGGGGAGAGGACATGAACAGACAGTTTTCCCAAGAAGAAATAAAAATGGCCAACAGATATATGAAAAGATGCTCATCTTCACTAGCGTTTTGAGAATGTAAATCAAACCAAAATGATATACTACCCCACACCTGCTAGATTGGATATTATCAACAAGACAGGTAATAACAAGTGTTGGAAAGGGAGAAAAAAGAACCCCCATTTACTGCTGGTGGAAATGTAAATTAATACAACCATTATTAAAGAAAGTATGGTGGTTCCTTAAAAAATTAAGAATAGAACGACCATATTGCCCAGCAGTCCCTCTACTGAGTTATCTACACAGCACCTCAAAAACATCAGTATCTAATAACACATGCACCCCCATGTTCATCACTGCATTATTTACAGTGGCCAAGACATGGAAACAACCAAAGTGTCCCTCAACAGAGGATTTAATTAAGAAGATGTGGTACATGTATACAATAAAATACTCCTCAGCCATAAAAAATAATGACATATTAAAACATGGACAGACCTTGAGAACATTATAATGAGTGAAATAAGTAAATCAGAAAAAGCTAAGAACTGTATGACTTCATACATCGGTGAGATATAAAACTGATACTTATGGACATAGATCAAAGTAAAGTGGTTACCAAGGGAAGGGGATGTGGGGGAGGGGATGAAGGAAAAGATGTAAAGAGGGACAAATACAAGATGATGGAAAATGATTTGACTTTGGGTGATGGGTAGACAACATAATCAACAGTTCAAATGCTATAAAAATGTTTACGTGAAACCTGTATACTCTTAGTGATCAATGTCACCCTTTTACAGTTAATTTTCTACATAAAATAAAAATAAATAAACAAATAAATAAATAAATGCTGTTGTGAGAAGATTATCTTAGGGAAAAATCATGGGAACAATTTAAATTCACTTTTTACTTGCTTTGAGGCTGTTCTTGACTAGTTTTTTAGACAGTGCCTTCAAAACCTCAATTAGATTGTTCTGGAGGCGGGGTAGTTCACTCAAAGAGCATCTCTGGATCCTCTGTGGGTGATGAGGTAAGGGATGGATTCATTAAATATTTCTTGAGCCCAGGCTATGTGTTGATATGATATTAGATTAGTAGAATCAAAATATTAAACCTGACCTGTGGTGGCACAGTGGATAAAGCATCTACCTGAAATGCTGAGGTTGCCAGTTGAAACCCTTGCCCAGTCAAAGTACCAACAAGAAGCAACTATTATGAGTTGATGCTTCTTGCTCCTCACTCCTCTTCTTTCTCTCTCCTCTCTCTAAAAGTTAACAAATAAAAAAAAATAAAAAAGATCCTTAAAAACCATGGTCCTGACCCTGAAGAGCTTCTAGTTTAGTGATAACAATAAGTATTTAAAAATAATGGCCATACAGTGGGACTAACACATAGTAGAGGTATGGATATTTTGTTCTGGACACACCAACAACAGACCTCCAACTTTTAAAGACCTCAGTACTGAAGTGTCTCATCAGCTCCTTCCCCATACCTCACAACAATATTTTAAAAACCTTACTATACTCTTCAATCCTCTTAAATTATACCTTATCCCCTAAATGAGACTATACTGCTTCAAAAGCAGTTGTAAAAAAAACTGAAAAAAATTTAAAATTTTAATCTTTAAAGTAAAGGGCAGTAGAAATTTATCTAGAGACAATTGTATCACTAATGTCTAAGAACTGAGTTTTTCTTCATATGGTGATAACAGAAAAGGAAGAGAGATATCATATATATTACAATTTCATTAAAACAGTTAACATTTATCAAAACTTGAATGAATTAGGATAAATTTTTTTTGAATTAGGATAAATTTTTGGTTGATCAGTCAGCCTTAGAAATTTAAAACCTAATCTTTTCAAAAAATAATAATGACAGTGGCAGATGAAGAAGAAATTTACAAAATTCCATTGGATTAAACATTAAGTTCTATTTTGTTTTGCATTGGTTTTGGTGATTAGAGTTGCTAGATAAAATCCAACATCTCTATGACCTGGGACAGATTGTTAGAATTAACAAGAGAGTTCAGCAAGAATGTTATAAGTATTTTCAACTTATAAAATGAATCGCATTCTTCTACAACTGAAATTAAAGTTAGTTAATACCATTTTAAAAATTGTAAGACCCTAGTAATAAATCTGGCAAACCATATGCATCACTTTTAGGGAAATATAATATAAAATTTTATTAAAATATTTTAATCAGCAAAATATTTTAAATATATGTCATAGTCAAAGATGTTAATTCATTAATCTATAAAGCCAATGTCAGTTTAAGCTCTATCTAATTCTAAACTGTATATGAAAGATCAGGGAAACAAATGTAAAAATACTAGAAAGAAAAGCAAGGTATTAACTTACCAGATATCAAGACTTATAATAAAGAGGTAATAATTCAGATGTTATGGATTTGTACAAGAACATAAAAGTAGATTGAGAATCCTGAAACACACACACACACAAATATGGACCCTTGGTAGAAGGTGAGGGTCTACTCTCCATTGTAATTTCTACCTCACAAAGCATAATAAATCCAGGAAAATGGAGATGGGAATTTTTTTTTTTGGTTTTTTTATTTTGTTTTGTTTTTTTTAACAGAGATTCATTCCAGAATTCTTTTCAGATTCTGCCCTTGGCCTTTCCATCTAACTTACTACCAATTGGTATTCTAAATCATTGTTCTAAAATGTTAGGGAGCATCAGAATCATCTAGAGGACGTGATAAAAGGCACATTATGGCGCCCCACCTCCAGAGTTTCTCATTCAATCAGATTAGAGAAAGGACTGAGAAATTTGCCTATCTAACAAGACTTTCTAGTCTATTCCCTGCTCCTCCCACTCAGAATCAAATTTATTTTTCCTTCATTTTATATCTTCCTTTCACTGGGAGGGAGTATGTATAGTGTTTATACACATAGACATTGGATTGAAAGTATTGTTTAGTATTAGGAAAATTATTTAATATCTCTTTGACATTGATTTTCTCATTTATATCATGGAGCCAAAACTAGGTCTTGTTTCTAAGTATTTTATGATTTATCAGCTGCCTCAGGGAACTTGTTATAAATGCAATTTCTAAAGATACTTTCTAGAACTACTATATCAGAACCTGTGGGGTAGAGACTTGCAGTCTGTTTGATGAGCCTCTGGTTATCATGTGTGCTAGAGTAAAACAGCGCTGATTTAAAAGAATAATGTTACTTACCACTTATTCACACATCTAAGCCAGAAATCTGGAAAATCTTCTCTCTTCTTTCTCACATACAGCCTAATTCTACTGGTCATCCAGTCTTCTCAAACTAATTAAAATTTTCATTCCACTTACTTTTGATTTCCACTTTCACTGTGGCCCAAATAGGTTGTTGCAAGAGCATCCTGATATCACTGCCACCAGTTTCACTTCATCATCTAATTTTTTCTTTACACAGTCATGAGAGCAGGAATTTAAAAACCTGCTCATTTATTTCCATTTTAAAAATTCTTCTTTGCTCTTCTATCCATTGCTAGACAGAATCCAGACTCCTTAGCACAAAATAAGCACTCCTTCAGGACCGCTGGAGACTAAAATGACAGCTTCTTCCACTCCTGGAAAGTTCCATCTCAGCTCTTCTTTCTCCTCTCCAATCATCCCTTCTAACGGTAGTGGTGTCTCCCAGGTTTTGTATAAAGTAGCAGTCCCTGTAGAGCAGAGTCATGACTCTATCATAGAGGTATGGTGTATCTGTGTGGGCTTTAGAATGAGGCACACCCAAATTCACCCCTCAGCTTTCCCCTTTAATGTCTGTAATCCTTGGGCAAATACTTAATCTTCCTGTCTTTCATATTATCTCTAATATGAGCAAATTAATAGAACCTGTTTAGTTATATAATCATAAATGTTAAATGAATGCACGAATCTATTATATCCATCATAATGTTTTCTATAGATCAAGTGAGCGACAACACATGACATTTTTCTTTTTTTCTCTCCCATCCCTATCTCTTCAGGTTCTTGTGGTCTATATAGATTGTGTAAGTGCTGCAAAATATTTTAGTTTCTTTATCTAATACTGAGGCACACCATGTTGGGTTATAAGTACTAAATTTAGTATTGGACATTGTTTGCTATTTAGCAACAACCATTCCCCTTCCTTAGGGCACTCTAAATGTCAGCCATTTTATATTTTACATGGTTTTGGTGAGAAGGTAATTCCAGATCCTGGCATCCCATTAAGAAAAGAAGGGATCCATGTCCTTTTCTTCCCACCTCTGATAGTACCAGAGCAGGCAGATAACCTAAACTCACCCACTCTCAGTTCTCTTCAAAGACTCAAACCCTTATTGGAGATGCAAGAATTGGAAACGTTTTGTCCTGTGTCACAGCAGATGTGTCCCGATGAAGTCACTAGTTTTCAACTCCAGCATGTTTGCTGAGTTTCTCTTTTAGACATGCAGAATTCCCTTGCTTGCTGATTTTCCAAGGAGGTGCCTCCAAGTTTCTGTCAATGCTCTGACTCCATAGAGAATCTTCCAATAAAGCCACAGTAAGTTTCTGCTGAGTACCCCCAGGCAGACTGGTATGCCATGTTATATTTATAGTTGATTTATTCTTTTTTTGCATTGGTGTTAAATGCGAGGCCCCAGACCGTTTCATGTTTAGAGGAAAGATCATTATTTCAGATGAGCTCACATGAGCCCTTATAAAAATGCCAGTGTTCTTCAGTTCTAGAATTGCGTACACAATTTATAGGTAGTACATGACCTCCATGCTCTCTTTCTAGCTCATGTTGATTAAAAATTGTTTTTTTAAGCAGAATTTCTTTGCAAATGAAGATGGAAGCATCATAACTATATTTATCACTAGCAGCCCTTACTTGCCAATGATTATCAATTAGTGAAAACAGAATTTAAGGATTAAAACAATAATATGCAGTATTTATCCTCCAAACCATACTTCTCATTAAAAATTCTCTCCAATTGGCCTACAAAGGGCAATGTTGTCTTTCTCTCTGTGGAAAGTGAAAGCTTTCAATTTTGCACATTTGTATCTCTCTTCATAATTACCTATGTATAAAATGTTTCTTTCATGCTCATGTTTTTTCTTTTTTATAGTACTCAACAACTGAAAAGATCATTTATACTCTTAATTTATAAACTTACACTTGGTTATCAAATCTTGCTATTCTACCCCTATGATGGTTATTGGTATAGACAATGATCCGTAACTTGTTTTTCAAAGGCACTGTAGTACTGACATTGAAAAATATATTTCTCTTGTAATGTTATCTTTTGTTAAATTAAACTATATTCTCTGCAGTAAAAGCATTCATCACCCCTTGAAGAAACAAAGGAGATACAATCACTTTAATAACAGATCTATAATTTATTTTATTTATTTAAAAGAATACACTATATAACATTTTAATTATGCTTAATTTGCTCAAAATCAAAGTGTCCAATTACATTTATAGTACTAGTACCCAAATATGCCAGCATGAATTCACTTCTATTCACTTATTCAAATACATGTTATGTTCCTATTGTGCCCCAAGCTCTGTGTTAAATCCCAGGAAATTAGACAACAGTTAAGAGCAACAGACACTGGGAAATACCTTAATTTAAGATACAAGGGAAGGCTTAACTCCTCCTCCAAGAGGTTTGGTATGTTACTTTATGCAGACAGGCTAGGTGTGGAGAAACATTGAACTCGGACCTCAGTCCAGTCCTGTTTCCAGTGTGTGACTGAGATCTCATCTCAGGTGTGTCTATTCCCCTTCCCCACCATGTGTATATGTAACAAGTTCAATGCTGTTAACATTGACCAGAAATTCAAAGTGACAGAACCGGAGGTCCTGCAATCTGGAACTCTTAGCTTTTGTAAACTGGTGAGAATAGTGGAATGCACAAGGTCTCTACTTAACGACTTCTCCATCTTCTCTTATTGACTCCTCTGCTCAGCCATTCAGGAATAGGATATGTATTAGACGACTAACATCTGTTCTGAATATCTATTAGGACCATATGCTTTCCTCTGCTATATTATCATCCTAGAATAGATTAGGGGAAATCCAAACCAAATGGGGATTTAGAGAAATTTTCAAGGTTCACTTAATAAAGTAATTCTGGTTTTCCCTTTGCAAAGAACACAGCATACTGTAGAGACAATGTAGAGACCTAAGAACATTCTTATGGCAGAAATAACCTGAATAAGTAATAATCATAATCGTATCCATCTTTTTCACAATTTTCAAATAAGAAATAGAAACTGTTAATTGTCACAGTCACAAGTGGATATATCCTGCTGGGATGTTACTTGAAAGATGACGTTCTATGGAATAACCTTGTCTTCTAAAGGAAAACCAGTAGCTTTAGATCTGGCTTTGTTTTTTCTCCAAAACCTCTTGCTGATTGTATTCACAGTACTTTGGGGACTGGCTCTGATCCTCTCCATTAGAATCTCTTGATTTATGGTTGTGAGCTCTTCATGGCTAAGTACAAAAGGGCTAAGATACTATATTGATGGAATAAAGCTCAGTTCATTTTCTTTTGATTTTATAATAAGAATATAAAATAATGGTTTTGAGTATGTGTTTCACTTTCAAATGCAATCAATAAAATAGACTTTATCTCTTATTTTAACACTCGTTATCTCTACTCTTAAAAAATTAGATACACACAGAGTTGATAGTTAAAACAGTCAATATGAGTAGTGCTAACTAGAAGCATAGACTTAAATTGATACTTTATTCTCAACATCCTATCCTAATCGGGATAATTTAAAATTTTGCCACTGAGAGGATTTAAATGATTTAGGAATATGTTTTATTAAAATAATTATAAACAAAATCTAAATAGATTATAGATGTTAGGTAGGGGTAATGTCTAAGAACATGATTTATATTATCATTTTTTTTAATTTCACAAATCTGGATTGAAACTTTTGACATAGTGCAAACATCAGCACAAGGTCAGATGGAAGACTGTTTGATTCCATCTTTACCATAAGATGAGGTTAACATGAGGGTGGGTATAACAACCAAGGTCTATTTCTCAGTTACTCCATACTGCATCGGACTTTTCATACAGCCAATGAGCATTTCATTTTGAGAGGCTTCCATTTAGTTAATAAAATATTTTCTGTTTTCCTTGGTATGAGCCAGGACTCTGATGATCAACAGTCCATAATTAATTCCTTTAACCAGCTCTCCAACCATTTTACATAATTTTAAGTTGAATCCAAGCTGTTGGCAACATTCTACTCTTAGTCTCTCTTCTTCTTCATGCCTCTGCCTTCTTTGACCTCCCCATTTTCATGAACAAATATTATTCTTTCAAGCATGCATTTTTTTAAAATTTGGGTTCAGTGATTACTATATGACAATTTATTTAGAGAGCTGTTGCTGCTGTTGTATAGTGCCACTACAATTTATAGTGGCATCACCTTTACAAGTAATAAATGAATAACTTACAATTGAGAAATAAAGTAAATATTTCATCACTAGAGAAAAATTTCCAGTTAGGTAGCTTGACAGTTTTTCCCCCCCAAGACAGAAGGACTAGAAAATAGGAAAACTAAATCATCTAAAACCACTGACAGTTTGAACTCACTGACAGAGTCATGGACTCCAAGTTGGAAACAGATTTCCAGAACAACTTTTTAATGCATGTCAAAAATATCCAGAATATAGATATTGCTTTGATTTGGATAAATATAGATCAAGATATATCATCATTAACAATAAACACAATAAGCTAATATTTCAAAGTTTATTTTTCTGTTTGTTTTAATAGATAAATGCAGATAATACACCTATATCCTATATAAATATATTTATAAATTTTTATTTGTAAGTTTATGAATTTTCTATCAGGAAGTAAAAAATACAGTGGCTATCTCAATCAAATGTAATAAGACAAAGATGGAAAGTAGAGCTTGAGTCAATCAGAAAGATATGTTTGATTGATATAGATTAAAATCTTCTGAGAAGTTTTATAGCTAATAAAAATAATTTCTGATGATTGGTAAAATCTGGTCACATTTAAAAAAAGATTTTTTTTATTTTAAAATTATTATGACCACCCATTATGGATTTTAAAATCAATTAAGTTGTTCATACCAACACTTTAATTTTTTAAAAGAAATAAAACATAATAACAGTGTAGAACTAAAATTATTAAAGTGAGTTGTAGTCAGTAAAGGTAATTGTATTTTTTTTACCCAAACTTTAGTTTCAAGGATAAATGTTGTCTTCACATACACACAAATATATGTTTGTATTGAATCACAAAATGAAATCTGCATCTTATTGTTAACCATAGTGAAAATGTTTAAATGTTATTGTATTAAGCAATAAGTCTTGCCCTGTTCCTCAAAGTTAAAAGCTTAAAAAGCATTGGAAGGGCCCACAGACAATGATTGTGGGTTAAAAAATTTCACTGAGTGACAAAACTGTTCCAAGTAGTTTTATGAGAAATTAAACAGCAATCATGAAGAATATGCTTCAGTCATAATGATACAATGAATGTCATTTATCTAAATATGGAAAATGACAACAGACATTCTTGTCCATTAATATAATCTACTCTAAGCCAAAAGTTGAATCTGTTTTCTATTTGTCAGCTAAAATCAAACCAGCCATAGTAGATAATATATTCTACATTTGAAAATGAACAGAGCTAACCTTTTTATCATACTGAGAATATTAAAAACCTACATAGCCTTTTACTTGCAGCTTGTTCTAAATTCTATTTGTTTTTGTGTAATATATCAATGAGAAGACTATCAGTTCAAAAAAAGGAATAAGACAAATATCTATTGGACATTTTGTTTCATAGTAGATACAAATGTCAGAGTTGTAAACTATCTTAGTGATCTTTTTATCTTTTCTTAAAATTTTCTTTATATGTATATGTCAAACTAACTGTATCTTTGAGTCAGTATCCAGTGTATAAAAAATTTTAAAAATGTGTCTTGACTCTGCAGTCAAGGATTATAGATATTAAAGGCTGTCTGATAATCTTAAATTACATTTAATTTTAATCTCACTTAGGTTAACTTGTCTGCTGGATAGCATGTGATCCTCAAAATTTTTGTTATATCCCTGTGATATGTAAAAAATAAATAATATAACTAGAATAAGAATTATACTTATCTATCTACTACACTAAACACTCTTTCTTGCACCATAGTGCTTTCATGGTTTAAATAAAGACTGTCTAAAAATTTTTACTACATGTAAAATATGAGTCAGATTTCACTTTGGGAAAACATTGAAAGTGAAATGGAAAACATTCAGGTTATTTTTATAAAATAAAAAATAGTGTACTTTTGCTTAAAATATGATTTCTGAAAGTAATGTATAGCTTTAGCTTTATTATTAGTTTTGAGTCAATTATATGCTAAATTCTATTCTTGAAATTCATGAAAAGTGAGATTTAGACTAAAATATAATTGATCTCTTCAAGAACAACTAGTCATTACATATTGGAATCTTTCTTAATCTTGTCTTTGTAGCCTGTGAATAAAATAAATATAAACCATTAAAAAATACGTCTCAATTTGGCTTTTAGAAAGAGACAGCATCCTATGAACTCAAGAATGAGATACCACATTCCCAAAGATGAAATTCCCACTGGATTTAATGAAAATAAAATTTGACAGAAACATAGAGAAATTAGGAGACCATTAGAAATTTTATAGTAATCTATGGACTCTTGTGAGGTTTAACTATATAGTCTCAAATTTCCATTCTTTTATTTTTATTAAGGGACTCAATGCATTCTAGAGTTAAGAGCTCAAGCTCTTGAGTTACAATGACCAGGGTTCAGCTTTAGCAGCTTTTTCACTTAAAAACCTTAGAAACTACAGCTATTTTTAGGAACTGTAGGTATTTTTTAACCTTTCTTATGCCATATTTTTTATCTGCACTATGAGGATAATGTAAGATCTACCATGAATGACTGTTTAAAGAATTTAATGTGATAAACTATATAAAGTATTTAGCATACTGCATGACTCATACAAAGTGTTCAATAAATGTCAATTAATATTGATATATGTTTTCTTATTAAATAATGATAAATGTTAATGATAAAAATGCAGATATATAAAGATGGAAACAAAAATATGTCCTTCATTTATCATTCAAATATTCTGAAATAGCAATGCTGTTTTTTCTTTCAGTAATGTACATATATTTATTAAAAATTTCATATGAACAATGTACTATGTTAAATTTGTGTGTGTGTGTGTGTGCACGCAGGTGAATGTGCAGGTATATTTATTTACATGTATATTCAAATGAATTATTTACGTTATTTTCCCTTAAAATTTGAGCAAAAACTTCATGTTAGACCATTTAGACCAAGTTACATGTTAATGGGGTCTTGATTTAAAATTGGGACATATTTGGGATTAACCTCTGGGAGTCCAGATGGAAGCTTCTCTAATTCATATATCTTTTCCATTGTTCTTAAAGAGTTTAAAAAGCATTTCTTTATTATATTTCTTTATTAAATTTCTTTTTTTGTGTGTGAGTGACAGAGACAGAGAGAGGACAGACAGAAAGGAAGGGAGAGAGATGAGAAGCATTAATTGATTATTGCAACACCTTAAGCTGTTCATTGATTGCTTTCTCATATGTGCCTTACCAGAGGGGGGAGGTCTACAACAGAGCGAGTGACCCCTTGGCTCAAGCCAGTAACCTTGTGCTCAAGCTGGTGAGCCTTGCTCAAACCAGATGAGCCTGCACTCAAGCTGGTGACCTGGGGGTTTTGAACCTGGGTCCTCTGCGTCCCAGTTGACGCTCTATCCACTGTGACACCACCTGGTCAGGCTATTAAATTTCTTATAGTCGATTGTTTTGCCTTACTATCCTCTTAGTTGTTATAAAATTGATATATATAATTTGACAATTATCATATTGATTGACATATGCTGGCAAGAAATGTGAAAATACAAGTAATGACAGTGGAACCCAATTTTCTAGTCAAGCCATTATTTATAAATATTTTTTGGTTAAAAAATTACTGAATATAATATAAATAGTACTCAGGTCAAGCCACCATGATTTTGAATTTTTAATGGGGTGTAATTTTCTTGGTGGGTTCTTCAGCATCAGAGAATGAACATTTCATTAATTTGGGGAATAAAGCTAACTGAACATCCTTCAGGGCAAGATATTACAATAAAAATTGCTCCAGGAACTAGATGCATATTGTATTTCTATAGAAGGTTATGAAACAGTCTCACTAACCTGTTGGATGCACGATAGGAGAACTGCCACTCTCTGCATAAATAATCATTACTATGGAAACCTTCCTACATCTATGTACTCCTATAACCTCAAATGCTGAGCATATATTTATAAGAATGGTGGGGGAAAAGCAAAGTCCTGTATTGTCACCCTAGTGAATGTTTGATTAGAAATTCTAGACCAGTGTTGTTCAACGCAGGTTCTTTATTAAGATCACTTGAGGAAACTTTACAAATTCTAATGCTCAGTCCCTCCTATCCCAAAATAATTAAGTGAGAAATTGTGGTGTTGGAATCTCAAGCATCACTACATTTTAAAAACTCCCCAGCTAATTTAAGTTATAATAATGGCTGAGAGTTATGTAACAGCCTCTATTAACATGTTTCACTTTTACAAAAAAAGCTGATATGAAACCTTTATGTATTAATGAGATAATGCTCCAATTTCAAGAGGGAAGACCATGATGTCACTTTGTTATCATCAGGGTGAGCACTGGGTGATCCCAAATATTATTTAAAGATTTGTTTAAAAATTGGCAAATGGCAGGGAGGGGGGTAACTGTTGTATGTCATTATATGTTAAATGGAACAAAGGTAGAATATTTCCTTACTGTACTTCAAGGGCAATACCAGGTTTTGACTAGAGTGGAATTATAAGACACATAATATAACAAAGTGTAAAATTTGAATTCATCCCTAAAAATTTCTACAAGAAGGGGAAATGGTGTAAACAAGCCATCTGTGTTGTGATATGAAACACATTCCCTTGTGGTGGCCCTTGCAGGGTGCCTTTATTATCCCCCGAAAAGGAAGGGAACTTGCTTTGGGACCAAAGGCAGCAGGAATTCTGATCAACTTGTTCTCTAAATATGCACAAAACCATTCCTGCACGGAGATAAGATATTCAAAAGTTAGGCAATGGATGAATTAGTATAAATCTAAGAATTAAATAAAATACAGTATTGGCAAAGCAGAGCTTTGATGCTGCTCTACATAAATACAAAAATGAACTGTTAAATTTAGAAATGAACAGATTCAAATGCAGTTTGTCCTTTTTCTATCTATAGTATGAATCCTTCTGATCATATACTGTACATTTGATGGAAGCATGTGGCTGTGGCAAATGTCCCCCAGGAACAGATCCAAATAAAAAGTTCAATTTGCTTCAAGCTCTTTAACATGTTCCAGGGGTGCAAAGTGCACTGAGTTCCCCAAATTTTTATATTATCTTTTAAAACCCTGAAATATAAAATAAAAGGGGGGGGGGAGATGTGAAAGTTGAAAATCTTCAAACATTTTATCCTGATTTACAATAAGACAAATTATTAATAAAAATTTTAAAACTCATTTGTTTCATCTCTTAGACCTGTAATTCTTTCTTTTTCATTTTCTTTTTGTCTTTAAGGTATACCGTATCCCTGTGCTTTGGAATTAGGCTTGGGTACGAATCCTAGCTGTAGTGCCTATTACCTCTGAGTTTTGGAAAGCTGAGTTCTGTCTTTGGTAAAATAGAGATAATATCATCTCTCTCAATACTTGTTGGAAGGCTTACTTTTGATGGTAATGGAGTTGTGTTATAGTGTAATATTCATAAAATAAAATACTATTTAGAAATAAAAAACTTACATGCAAAACATGGGTAAATCTCAAACTCATTATGCTAAGTGAAAGAAGCTCAATTCAAAGGCTATATATACTATGTGGTTCCCTTTATATTATACTCTGAAAAAGGCAAAGCTATAGGGACAGAAAGCAGAGCAGTGGATGTCAGTATTTAAGGTGGAAATGAGCACTTACTATAATGAGGCAGTAAAGAGCTTTCCAGGGTTATGAAAATATCCTGTATCTTGGTTGTGGTGGTGGTCACATGACTGTATACATTCAATTCATAAAACAGCAAAACAAAAATGGGCGAATTTTACTATATAAACCTTACATTAATACACTTAATTGCCACTCAAAAGTAGTGCATAACAAGTTTAAAAACAAAGAAAAAAATCGGAAGTGTTAGCATGATTGCCTGTTAACATACTTTTATCACTTCTCTGTTTCACAGCCAAATATTTTAAACAACCACCTACCTTTGAATGCACCTCTTTATGATCTAATTTCTCTTTCACCTCTTGTGAACTGATTTTTGCTCTTTCACAAAACACCAATGGCCAATACATTGTCAAATCCAGTGTTTTCTTCAATCTCTCTTATATTTTTCAAATGTTGTACAGTTTCTCTTTTTTGATACCTTTTGCTTTCTAGACTTTGAGGACTCAGGGTCTATTCACAAGCTTTTTTTAAATTTTTCTTCCCATAAATATATTAATTCCTCAAAGTTGTATATCGAGTTTACCTTTATTTTTTTCTTCTTTTTCTATTCACACCTGGTTTTCTACAATTTCAATCATGAAGACTTTCAAAAGATGTCTCTCTAGGTATCTGTCTCCACTCAGTCCAAAAGCAGATCCAAATTTTATTTTTAGTATCTCTGATTCTAAAAATAATAGTTAAATAGTTTTTCAACTAAAGAATACCCCAGAATTATTTATTGTTAAGTCAGTCTTTTCTTAATGATTTTTATGTGTCACAGTTATCATCTACATGGAATAGCCTTACACTGTGTGTGTAAACATCTTGTTTCTAGAATTTCCATTCTGTTCCTATAATTTGTTATTTCCTGAGCAAATACCTCCATGTTTCTCACTATCATGTTATAATTTTCTTTTGGATAGAGCAGAGTTTCCTCATTATTCGTTCTTTTCATTTCTTTTCTTGGCTACTTTTGTCAGTGTATTCTTTCAGATGGAAGTTAGAATCACTTAGTGAGATTCCGATGAATAGATTAAGATTACACTACTTATACAAATTAATTTGAGGGCAAATAACATCTTTACAATATCAAATTTTTCTTTCCAGTAAAATTTTTATCTCTGCATTTTTTTAAATGTTCTTCAGAAAAGTTGTGCAGTTTTGTTCATGTGAACTCTGTTCATTTGGCTAAATATCTGGCATTGTATGTGTTTTCCTGCTGGTATGCATAGTGAGAGATAAACATTTTTTATCTGATTTTTGCTGCTACACAGGAAAGGAATTTCCTTTATTATTTCAATAACATTTTAGTTCATTCTCCTAGCTTTTTTAATTTTACCATTATATCAATTTTAAATACCAATAATTTTATTTATTTCCAAGAAATCTGCTTCATTCTTATTTGATTTGACTGAACCTTTCAAAAGTAGGTTAAATAAAAGAGCACATGAAACCTGTATAATTATGTTAATCAGTATCACCCCAATAAGATTCAACTAAAAAGGTGGCATCAGAACTCTGTATCTTAAATTGATTGTTTAATGATAATACTTCTAGCACTTCCCCATTAAGCAATTTAATTGTTAGTTTGATATTTAAAAAAATTGTCTTAAATAATTACCTAATTCTAGCTTACATGATTTTCTCTAATAAAGTATGTGTTTTTCTTAATACTTGTTTTTGTAACTTTAGAGATACATATCTTTATCATTTCCCCCCTTTCACATGGTGAAATAAAAATTTATGATGTGTATGAGGGAGAAAGTAGGATGAAACCTGAGGTCTCATCTATATATCATTTAATATTCAAGCCCCCAGAGCTCAAAGATTACAAAAGAGTGTAGATGTCATCAGAATCCAAAATTATTCACTAACATATTAAACTGCACACTTTTAAATTTAGTTCATTTCTCTAGAACTTACATTGCAGTTTTGTATTTTGATACTGATTTTGGGTACTAAGCATCAGAAATGCAAATCAATTGTAAAATGAAATAGCAGATGTTGTTAAATATATGTTATTGCAGGAAATTAAATAATGTTAGACACTTGCTAAAGTCATACTCAAATCTAATGATATAAGAGAGCCTGAGAAATTTAAACCATTACAGTGTTTAAAGAATAAAACATCAAAAAAGGTTGACAACATTAAATGCATTTAAGGGAGGATGCTTTGACTCTCAGTCAATTAAAAGGTCCTTGGATAATGAATGAAGTTTTGCACAAATTTTGCCAAGACTTTTTTATGATAATTATAAGAATTTGATCATGTCTTTTATTGGAGAATTACTTTAAAATATTTTTAGGATTTGACTCTTTTATATTACTCAAAAATTTAGCTCACAGCTTCAATTTCAAGCTACATTTTGTTAGATATAAATAAGCATATTCCATAAATGTATTTCTGTTTTAAATAGATTCCCAATAATATTTTAATTTTTAAAGAACTACTTACTATAAAAGCATGGGTCCTGTTTTAACTGAATTGACTTCTAAAAATCAGCTCTTATTATCCCGAAATAATGAAGACCTCTTGGATAGTAGTTTTCTAATATTGAAGCATCTGTATATTATTGAGATGAGATGTACTTGCTTTTGGTAAATTATTCTCTTAACACTTCCTTGGATACTAGTTGCTAGAATTATATTTCAAAATTATTTTAGTTATCACATGTATTTTAGAAAAAAATTAGTATTTTTTAATATTTGTTAGCATAAAATGATTAGTATAGAATATACTAAAATAGTATGTATATGTTTTAGTATGTATTATATATAGTATGAGATAAACAGAATAATTGTTTCTTCACTAAAAAATGAAGTTGGTCTGTTATATTTGTTTCTGTGGTATCCTTGTCAAATTTCAGGATCAATATTGTAGTGGCCTTGTCAATTCAGAAGCTTACAACCTTTTGCAATATTTAAACAGTACAAATATTACCTTTTGAATAAAATTTTGAAATAATTTCCCCATGAGATTACTAGAATTGTTATATTGTATTTAAAAGTAGTTCTTTGCTAACTTATAAAATTTTCATAATTATCTGATTATGTATAAGTCTGCTTATTTATATCAATTTTGAAAATTTTTACTTTATTAAAATTTTAAGCTTCATGAATATGCATAGCATTTTATTGAATTTCTAAAAATATGTGTCAGTGCTAAACTCTTTTGAGGCATAATTTATGGAATTGTTTTTATTCTTATTTCTTTTTCTTTTATTAATTTTAATGGGGTGACATTAATAAATCAGGGTACATATGTTCAAAGAAAGCATCTCTAGGTTATCTTATCATTCAATTATGTTGCATACCCTATCACCCAAAGTTAAATTGTCCTCTGTCACCTTCTATCTGGTTTTCTTTGTGCCCCTTTCCTGCCCCCTCTCCCACCCTCTCCTCCCTCCCCCCACCCCGTAACCACCACTCTCTTGTCCATTTCTCATAGTCTCATTTTATGTCCCACCTATGTATGAAATCATGCTGTTCTCAGTTTTTTTCTGTTTTACTTATTTCACTCCGTATAACGTTATCAAGGTCCATCCATTTTGTTGTAAATGATCCAATGTCATCATTTCTTATGGCTGAGTAGTATTCCGTAGTATATATGTACCAAAGCTTTTTAATCCACTTGTTCTCTGATGGACACTTGGGCTATTTCCAGATCTTCGCTATTGTGAACAATGCTGCCATGAACATGGGGGCGCATTTCTTCTTTTCGAACAGTGCTATGGTGTTCTTAGGGTATATTCCTAAAAGTGAGATAACCGGGTCAAAAGGTAGTTCAATTTTTAATTTTTTGAGGAATATCCATATTGGTTTTAATTTGCATTTCTCTAATAATTAGTGATGTTGAGCATTTTTTCATATGCCTATTGGCCATCTGTATGTCCTCTCTGGAGAAATTTCTATTCATTTTGTTTGCCCATTTTTTTATTGGATTGTTTGTCTTCCTGGTGTTGAGTTTTATAAGTTGTGAGGGCGAGGCAAAGGCCCAGGCAGGCTGAGGCTTGTAGAGCCAGGCACCAGAACATAGCCCCTCCTGCAGAGGAGAGGTGGAAATCACAGCAATAGCGGCAGTGGGCTGGCGCTGGCAACGCCCATACCCAACCGCCCTAGGCAGTGGCAGAGGGGGTAGTGGGCCTGCAGACAGACCACAACTAAAGAACAAAAAGGCAACACCCATTGGACTCCAGTGGCCACAACCTTCTTATACACAGACAAAATGGGCAGGCAGAGAAATGCAACCCAAATGAATCAAGAAAAATCCCCAGAGAAGGACCTGAATGAACCAGATATAACCAAATTACCAGATGCAGAATTTAAAATAATGATAGTTAGGATGTTCAAAGAAATTAGAGCAACAATGGATAGCCTTTACGAACACCTAAATAAAGAGATAACAAGTATAAAAAATGAAATTGAAATAATAAAAAAGAATCAGACAGAAATGACAAATAGAGTATCAGAACTGAAGACCACAGTGAAAGGAGTTAAAAGCAGGATGGATGAGGCTGAGGGTCAAATCAGTGAGTTAGAGGACACAATAAACAAAGGCACAGAAGCAGAGCAGAAAAAAGAAAAGAGACTCAAAAAATGTGAGGAAACTCTAAGAGAGCTCTGTGACAACATGAAGAGAAATAACATCCACATCATAGGGGTTCCTGAAGAAGAGGAGGGAGAACAAGAAATAGAAACTTTGTTCAATCAAATCATAGCAGAAAACTTCCCTAAATTAAGGCTGGAAAACATTTCACACGTTCAAGAAGCACACAGAACTTCATTAAAGAGAAATCCA
Organism: Rhynchonycteris naso; assembly: GCA_037038555.1. Classification (NCBI taxonomy): domain Eukaryota; kingdom Metazoa; phylum Chordata; class Mammalia; order Chiroptera; family Emballonuridae; genus Rhynchonycteris; species Rhynchonycteris naso. The sequence continues at coordinate 35,526,718 of CM072997.1, read as the reverse complement.
AAGAAATCTAATTTTTAATGACTAGACATACCAGTTTCTTTATGCTCATATGAACTATTGAATATAATAAATGTACAATTTATGTGTTCTCTACTTTATTTAGAGAACATTATATAATATTTCTTCTAAAAATATTTTTTGGCATTTGTATTTAGATTTGTGTTAGATTTACAATTATTATTATTATTATTTTGGCATTTTTCTGAAGTGAAAAGCAGGGAGGCAGAGAGACAGACTCCTGAATGCACCCACCAGTATCCACACAACATGCCCACTAGTGGGTGATGCTCTGCCCACCTGGGGCATTGCTCCTTTGCAACAAGAGTCATTCTAGCACCTGAGGCAGAAGTCATAGAGACATCCTCAGTGCCCAGGGCCAACTTTGTACCAATGGAGCCTTGGCTGTGGGAGGGGAAGAGAGAGGTAGAGAGAAAGGAGAGGGGGAAGAGTGGATAAGCAGAGAAACGCTTCTCTTATGTGCCCTGGCCAGGAATCAAATCCAAGACTTTCACAAACCAGGCCGACGCTCTACCACTGAGCAGACTGGCCAGGGTTTACAATTATTTTTATTTATTTCTCTGTTTAATTGGCTTCAGTATTAACAGAATATTTCAAGAATACAATATTTCTTAAACTTTTAATTTTCTTTTACCTCTCAGTATATTGAATAGTCTTCTTTAAAGCTTTTTGTAAAAAATCTTTGGGTATTGATTTTCTTAAGCCTTTATATTATCTTAGATTGCCTTTATTTTGCCTGAGCAGATAAGTTTTGTTGTTTAAAAATACAGATTAAATACAAATTTATTACATAATTTCCTTTGGTATCCTTTCCTCCCATTTAAACTGTGTTTTCTTGCATTTAATATTGAAAAAAAGTAAAATAATCTGATTCATTTACTTACTAGATAAGCTTTTTGTTTGTTATTCTATTTAAACATGTATTGTTATTTTACTTTATTCTTTGTAAATTTACTTATATCAATTGCCACTACTATTATCTCTTTTCATAACTCATTCCTTTGCTTGGCATTCCCTCTGAGTCTACACCAGAGCTGCTAAGAATTCTGGACGGGAAGAAGAGAGACACCTTCTTGTGCCTTATATCTGGAATTGCTATAAACTCCTGGATGCCAGACACAACTCTCTAACAATTCTTCTGTTTTTTGCTCATTTTTCTTCTTTAATGTATATTGCCAGTGATGACCTGTCCCTCCAAGATACCAAAGTAGATACAAACTGCCCAATCAAATTTCTGGCTTACATATGACAACCTGACTACAGTTGCCCTCGTCTTTGTTTCTTCCCACCTTTACAATAGAGAAGTTCACCATCTTTCCAGCTGAAGCCATTTCTTTCATCCCTTTTCTCACCACAAATGCCTTCTGTGGAACCACAGTGAGTGCAGTGCCTTCCCGTAATATTTGACTTGTCTCCGCTGTTACAGAGTTTAGAGCTCCTGCCGGCTATGCCTCCAGAGCCTTAGATTCATATCTCCAGATGCCTGCTAGACTGTTTACGGAAGATTCAAATTCTTCTTATCATAAATTTAACTCAGCATCTTCTCACCACTCATCTGGTCTTCAGAGTGGATGGCAGCACCACCACTAAGTTACCCAAACCAGAAAAAACTAGGTTGGCCCTGACTCATGCATCTTCCTCATCATGCATGTTACACAATTAAAAATATTTTTGTTTGAATCTCTTAATTATCAATATATACCATTAATTTCTCTCCATTTCTGCATTTTTTGGCATAATTTGAGGCCATTATCATTCCTGATTATGACGATTGTCTCTTATTTGGTCTCTTTGTTTCCATCTTACCTGCCTATAAATATTTCTTTATACAGAGGTAGTAAGAAGGTTCTAAAGTCCCCCAAAAGATCATGCTACTCTCCTAAACAAGGATCTGTGGCTTTCTATTGAGCTCAAGATAAATTCTTTGTTTCATAATGTGTTTCATGAAGCTTCTCATGTTCTGGTTCCAGCACTGCCTCCCTTATCCTGCCCTTACTCTGACCAACCCTTCCCTGTCCACTCATACTCCACAAATCCTGTTGTCCAGCCAGCCTGAACTACTGGACTTCTATGCTTTCCACATCCAGTCATTAATTTTCTTTGATATTTATCCTCTTTTGCCAGTTACCCCTAAGTTTCCATTTAGATACCACTTTATCTAAGACTACATTTCTGACAAAATCATTAATACTCCCCAATTTGCATGGTGTTTCTTTTATGTGTTTCTGTAGTGGACTACAATTCTCCTTTTATAATGTTTATTACATGACACATAACTGTCTACTTATTTGGTCATATCTCCCCCTAGACTGAATCTTTAGGAAGGCAGCAATTATGTATGCCCTATTGTATTTATTGTATCTCTCAAAGACCAACAATGCCTAGATATAGTAGTAACATAATAAATGTTAGTTGAATCTATAAACTATTTTCCAAACATCCGCTCATCCTCTGAGTCTTCAGAATGTCGTTTCTTTTGTCCTCTTTTTCAGTATTTTTTCATACAATGTATTCTTTTCTCTTTATGAGTCTACAAATGAGGTAAGCCATAGCTAGATGCATCTTAGAATATGTAGTCTCCCTTGGTTATTTGGTTATTTTAGTCCAGTTCTTCAATCTTCTTACTGGTTCAAAAGCTACCTGATATCTTTCCAGTGAATTCTTTTCTCCACATAAGTTATAGAGAGTTGATGTCAACTGTTGGCAACTGAAAACCCAGATTGCTATGAGCGCTAAGCACAAGACCTAGAGAGGGACAGAAAGGGACTTGGGTTCCAGGAGTCCAGCCAACAGGTATAAACTATGGGCATAGGTTCTGTGTTTGTCACCACAGTTCCTGACAAAGAAAAAACAATCAAACCCAAGCCACTTACCTGAGGTCTTCTTCATTTGTTTACACTATTGAAAGAACAATGTTTCAGTTTCTCTGTCATCATACTCCTTCCAAAGACTTTGCTTTGCTTAACTCTTCTTTAGGAATATTAACACTAGTTCTATGTTTGTGAAGAAGTTGTACATATAAACCTGAATTTCATCAAAAGACCCACTTTGATGAAAAAACATGAAATGGCTATAACTGTGACTTTCAAAAAAAAAAAAAGGCAGGTTTGACTTATTGATTCTGTAAAAGCAAAACCTGGTAAAGAACTACACGACCAGGCAATTCATTTTCCATAAACAAATATAAGACCCTAAACAAATCTGAGGGGGTGGTTTAGTGTTTTGGAAATAATTTGAATTTTTATCTAAAGTAAAGCATAACCTATACGTTGTGGAAATAAGTGACAAACATTCAAAAGAAAAGCAAAGTGAGTGGAATTTCCTATTCATAGTTTTATTTACTCTAGAGATAGAAGTATATGAAAATCTAAAAACTGAATTTTTATAGATAATACAAAAAACTTCTCATGCAATTTTAATGGTTATAATTAGCCACTTTGAAAATATTCTTTCATCTTCCAGTTCATTAAAGGAACTATTTTTAAAATGACAACTAGCCTGACCTGTGGTGGCGCAGTGGATAAAGCATTGACCTGGGAACACTGAGGTCGCCAGTTCAAAACCCTATACTGGTCTGGTCAAGGCACATATGGGAGTTGATGCTTCTAGCTCCTCCCCCCTTTCTCTCTCACTCTCTCTCACTCACTCACTCACTCACTCTGTGTCTCCTCTCTAAAATGAATAAATAAAAATAAATAAAATGACAACTAAATATTTTTTTAATTTCTTAGCCTAAAATGTTTAGTTAAACAGTTTTCCTGATTTCCAGTGAAATTCCATTTTGTTTCTTTTTAAAAATAACACACACATTATATAATCATCCCTTTTTATTCAGAAGATTTAAAAAGTGAGAAATTATATTTTGTAAACAAAAATCATCCCAAATATTTTACCATCTTATCTTCATCTTAATTATTTACAATGCTATATGCAGAAGATTTATATAAATGAAGTATGACTAAATAGTGAAAATTTGGGAATATCTGGGTTCATTTGCAGATAGTTTAAGAAAATGTAAACACAAAACACCAATTCATTACAACTAAATGAGTGCAGTACTCAGAGGCTCCAACCCCTGCCCCACCCCCCACTGCCTGTCCTGCACTGAAGAACCTTGAGGGCCTCTCTGCACTTAATATTAGCACACATGAAGGGTCAGGACAGACCAGGTTAGGAAAATAGGCACAATAACAGTTTAACAGCTGATAGCCTCGTTATACCTATCATTTGTAAAGGTGAATAATTCTGCACCTGGTCAAATAGGTGGTGTAAGCTTCAGGAATGTAATGCACTGCTCCTAAGAGCAAAAGCATCTGAGACCTCCTGGGGAAAAGACAAGCTGAGTTACCAAGGTGTGACCTATGGGCTGGGATTAGTTTGTAAATGTGTTTTTCATGGACTTTCCCAGGGAGTAAAAATAGATTAAACAGTGAAAATACTCTGTATAATACCATAATGATTGAGACACGTCACTATACATTTGTCCAAACACATAGAATGTACAACAACGAGAATGAAATCTAACATGAACTATGAACTTGAATAAATATGGTGTGTCAGTGCAGGTTCATCAAATGTATAACAAATGTACCACTCTGGTGGATGATGTTTGTCATGGCGGTGGCTATGCATGTTAGTGACAGAGGGTATATGGAAAATCTCTAGTCCCCTCAATTAGAAAGAATTGCTAATATTTCAACATCAGTAACTTGTGTTATGGGTTACATTGTGTCTCCCAAAAATGTATATATGTGCATTCTAACCTCTAGTACCTTAGAATGTGATCTTATTTGGAAATAGAGGCAGATGTATTATCTTTGCACACATTAGGATACTGGAGTAGAGTGGGTTCCTAATCCACTGTGACTTATAACATCATAAAAAGGAAACATTGGGACACAAACATGTACAGAGTGAGAGCGCCATGTGAAGATAAAGGCAGAGATTGGGGTGATGCTTTCTACAAGCCAGCAAATGCTAGTATTTGCCAAGAAACCACCAGAAACTAGGTAAGAGTCAGGGAGCAGATTCTTCCTCACAGACCTCAGAAGGAACCTTCATTGCTGACACCTTGATATTAGAACTGCAGCCTCCAGAACTGTGAGACAATAAATAGCAATTGTTAGAGTCACTCAGTTAAGTCACTCAGCCATATAGCCCTAAGAAACTGAGGCAGCTTGCATATAAAAACTCTAGGTTTTCAGCTTCTCTGAAAAGTAGCCAGGTTTGGCGACATTCATCTGATCCACTGGAACAGACTGGTAGATGCTCTCTTTCCCTGGGACAGTCTGCAGTTCAACAAAGCCCCAGCTAGTCCATTATAATAATTTAAGTTGCCTGCTCGATGATGCCTGATACCACCTCAAAAGGAAAATGGGTCATGAAGTTTAGAAGAACTTAAATAAAGCTATTGTGACAATAGTTTCTTGTGATTTTTGAAAGCAAACAGTAAAAGCATTTGAGTGTGGAGGAGAAAAGCAACAAAACAAAAAAGAAAAAGCCCAGGAAGTTTTCCAATAACCTCGAATTTTAAAGAATTTTTATTAAGATGAAAGAAAAAAAACATAAAATCAGAAACAAATATGAATATATTAAACGTAGTCATGATAATAATGCAAAAAGAATCATCAGATCCCCTGAACTGAAGGTTTTTTGGAATAGGAGGAAGATGTAAAGGGTATCTTAACTGTTTGAGGGAATCATTAATGTTGAGAAAAAGCTCTGGAAAAACACTACAGAGAGGACCCAGGAGAGACCTGCATCTGGTTAGAGAGACTGCTTCTCCACTTTGAACAAGTTAAAGCCATGAAGTCAGGACAAATTACATCCCCAGATTCTCAGAAATGACCTCCGAACTGCTGCCAATAACCCTTGAGGAATAAATAAATAGTAGGGAATGAGAGAGGATCTGGAAGACTGGAAATGAACAATAATATCACAGTTTGCAAAGAAGGAACCATGGAAAATCTTTAGAAAATGCAGACAATTTGTCTGATAGCAATCCCTATTGGGGTGGGGGGAGAATAAAGTACTTAAACCTTAAAGGTGTTTTGGAAATAAAAAAAGGTGTTTAGGATTTGTAATTATTTAGACATAAGAAGTCAGGTAATAAGAGAGGCACCAGGGAGATGACCCACTTCCAGTTACTCTGTACTCCTCTCACCTTTTTAAAGCACACTGGGCTCTTGATTGTTGCTGAACACAGCTAGCATGCTCTAGCTTAACAGCCTCTGCATCATGTACTTATTTGTTCCAGAATGCTACTCCCAAAGGTATCTGCAAACCTTGCTCCCTGTTTCCTGGATGGTTCCATTCCTGTGTAACCTCTTCTTCAAGGCATTCCCTTGTGACCCGATGTGATTTGGCACCCCCACTCACCCTCTCAATGCCCTATGCTGGCTTCATTTTTCTTCCTAACACTTATCTTATTTTTTATTTATTTAATAAACATGACATGACTCAATTGTGCCAGTCGCTGTTCTAGAGGCTTTTAAGTATTGAGTTACTCCATTGTCTAATAACACTAAGATGGAAATGCTAACATTACATATACCCATTTTGCAGTTAAAAAACCCAAAGCATAAAGAAATTATACTTCATTTTAATTGGTAAGCAGTGAAGTTGTGTTCTAGCATAGCATGTCTAGCTTTAGAGCCTCTTCTTTACTTCGTTACTATGCTGCCACCATCAAATATCTTGTATTTATATATTTCATTTTGTTCCTATAAAAATAGAAGCTCCACAAAGGCAGGATTTTGCCTTTTTTAAATCTATTTTACTCCTTCTCTTAGAATAATGAAAAGTGTGGCATATTGCAGATGTTTGATAAGTAGTTTCTTAAGTAAATACAGTGTAAATATAAGAGGTTGAAAATGTAAGAGACAGCTCTGTAGAGTAAAATTCTTCTCTTGTTGATAATAGAGATGGAAGGCTACTAATCCTTGCATCTCAGCACCTGGCTGAGTGCCTGGTTGATGTAGTGAGAGAGCAGAGGAAAGAGAGAGCTGGAAAGAAATCAGAAAATGTGAGGTACTTGGCAGAACACGAGCTAGAATAACTCAGCATCCCAAAGGCCCAGAGAAAAGAGGTTCATAGGGATAAGAGAGTATTTCATTTTTAAAGGAAGACAGAGAAAATCTCATTAAATTTTGCAGTCAACTATTCCATTTCTGAACCACAAATAAAATAATATGTCATCAGAATAGAAAAAAAATTAATTGCCAAATATCTGTGAAGCCTTTCCCATATTTGAGATATTTGGGTAAGTGCTATGAAGCTTTTACCAAGAGGCTTATAAAACCTGCCATCTCTAAAAAGTCTGGCAAGGGAGAATTCTATAGTGAAAGTGGTATCAAGTACAAAAACCAGTAACAGCAAAGAGGACAGCACTAATAAGAAATAGCATCAAGTTTTACATGATTAGTGTCAAACGGTGATTATAATTCTTTTGGTAGAATTTGAGGCCATCGTACACCGCAAAATACATTTCTAGAGAACTCTGTCTTCCTTAGCATATCTTTGTCTTCATGAATACATTCAACTTTAGTCAATCAACAAAAGATGAGATTCCTAAAATAAATGAATATAAGGAAAATATTAATAACCAAATAGCAATAGACACCAACATAATCCTACCTAATGCTGCTAGCATTTGAAAGAAAAATGTTCATATTGCTAATCTATTGGGAAATATTAACATAATGTGGATTTGAAAATTTTAAAAAGATCTCATAATTAATTTAATCACCACTTTGCATAGCATTTCCACTTGTAATCTGCATTTTTGCTTCAAAACTCTCACTATATAGCTGTCATTCTGATCTAATGAAATGCCTCTTACTTAGGGAGAGAGGAAATTTTTAAATGTTGAGGTGACAGAGAAATGAAGACTGAACCATGTGTCTGTTGCTGCAATTTCACCATGGTAGACTAATTGCAGAGGCCTGTGGGTATGGATTGATGTTGCTGAGTAGTCAGCCTTTACTGCCATCACTTTCAGGGTAATTTGCATAACATGGCTCATAGTGTTTTATGATTTTTCTTTTAAAAATACTCTTACTTGTTAGTCACTAAAGCTATTTAACTCTTCTGGTGCTGATGAATATCTGAGGCCCAGCTGTAAAGTCAGTGTATGTATCTCTTGCCTGGCAGGTGCCAGGGAGTTTGAAAAGGGTGTCCCAGTTGGTTCTTTTCACATTCTCTGGGAAGATTAACATTGTAGGTTGGTCTCCTTAGGAAGTTGACCCTGAGGCAGAGGTGAGTGTTTGGGGGTTTATTGGTGAACGCTAATGGATCAACACCTGTGGAAGTGGAGAAAGCAGAATTAGACAGGGAGAAGTTGGTCTACAGTGCAGTCTCCATGGGAACCTAGACCAACTCTCAAGGGAATTTTGAAGATGAGATGGTGCCTTAGAGTTGACTTCAGTTGTGGTAAGAGGGCTGGGCTTTTGGACCATGCAATGAATAGTCACTGGTGTGGGATACCCTAGGAAGAAGACATGACTTTATATGATGCAATTGGTTGAGGGAATCCTCAAAGATGGACTGTCTACCAAGAATACTCCCAGCAGCTGAAGAAATAAGTATTTCTTTTCTGAAGGGAGACGGACCTGGTGGCATATAACAGTGTCCACCATATTCATCATATTTCTCCTGAATACAAAGACTAAATCAGACACTACTTAAGCAACAGTGTATGACCCTGACTTATGAGGTCTCTCAGTGGAATATCCAAGAATCTATTCTCCATTGCCTAGTAATTTAATGTAGCATTAATCATTAAAATGTGTTCTGTAACTATAATAATTTAAAGAAAATCTTTGCAAACCTTAATCACTTGTCTCACTCTGAGAAAGTGACCAGATTATTACTGCAATTTTATATAGAAATATATTGATTCTGCTATATCAACCAAACTTAAGTACTGAAGCTTAGTGTTTGCATGATCTTTTTGAATCTGAGATGATGTTTTTTCAAGAGACTTACTAGATCAGGTTTTTCTGGTTATAATGCTTATTCTCTTGGACTTCACTAAAAGAAGTTTGTATAGTATGAGGTATTTTTCTCTGTATAATTTTAGAGATCTTATTTTTTTTAAGTCAATTAAATTCCTGTTTTAGGAAATTTCTGAAGAAAACAAAGGAAAGACAGTATTGACATGACACAGCAGCCACAGAGGCATCAAATCTCTACCTGCTGTAGTGCATGGAGGAAATCAGCTCACCACCTGTGATCTTTGCATTTGAGTTGAGGGGAACCATGGAAAGTTAGCACAGTTGAAGGCTTAGAACATGGCTCAGATTTAAACACAAACAAAGGGTAATCTGCCTGGCACGGTCTGGCCACTGCAGCAGTGTATCTGAAGGTTATGTTTTATGTTTATTAGCTCTATCCAGATGGCGTTTTATGTCCTTAATAACTTTGTCCCTGACTAAGCCATGAACCTACCATTTGACAAACACAGTAGGAAATGTCTATCAGCAGAAGTCATTTTATAATCAGAAACATCATGAACCATTCAGAAAACATTTGAAAGAGTTTGATTCCTTTTATATGTAACTGCTTACAGTTATTTGCTGAAAAACAAAGACAGCTTTTCCAAACTGAATTCTAAATTTCATGAGCACCTGGAATGCCTTTCAAAGAGCTACATATTTATGCTAATATTTTATATGAGTAATAACTTTCATTGTAAGAACTCAAACTGCTTTGATGCACATATATTCATTTTTATATGTCCATAAACATTAGTACATAGTACATATTAATATTTCAGTGTTACAAACACAGAGATACTGACGAACAGAAGGTCTGAGGTCATCTAGTGAATTTCCTGGAATCCTGGTTTCTCCTGGCTCTCTGCTCAAAACTCCTTATTCTAGATCAACCTATGTAATGTATTTATACTGCTCTTTGGGAAAGTCACCAGTGGTATTCTGGTGATGGTCATTTATATCACTGACTAAATTTTGCTTCCAAATTATAACCTCCTTGAAGATAGCTATTATATTTTATTTATCTGTGTCTCCTTCAGACCACCAGTTTTAGACATTCAATATGCATTTTATGAATTTTGTTGAAATATTTCACCAATTTCTTCCTTTTTGTTTTATTTTTTATTGATTGAATTTATTGGGATGACACTGGTTGAAAAACCATACAAATTTCAATTCTATGATTCAATAAAATACCATCTGCCCATCCCATCGTGCACCCTCTAAAGCAAAGTCTCTTTCCATTCCTATTTCTCCCACTTTGCCCACCTCCTCCTAGCTTTCACTCCTTTCTCTTTGGCTATCATGATACATTGTATGTAACCATGTGTTATGTACATCTATTCTAGGGCTAATCCCTTCATATATAACTTCTTTGTAAAAAGTAAAAAATAATTTTTTTTTTACAGGGACAGAGAGAGAGTCAGAGCGAGGGATAGATAGGGACAGACAAACAGGAATGGAGAGAGGTGAGAAGCATCAATCAGTTTTTCGTTGCCATCGCAACACCTTAGTTGTTCATTGATTGCTTTCTCACATGTGCCTTGACCACGGGCCTTCAGCAGACCAAGCAACCCCTTGCTGTGTAGCCAGCGACCTTGGGTCCAAGCTGATGAGCTTTTGCTCAAGCCAGATGGGCCCATGCTCAAGCTGGTGAGCTCGGGGTTTCGAGAGTCTGGTTCTTCCGCATCCCAGTCTGATGCTCTATCCACTGCACCATTGCCTGGTCAGTCTAAAATAATTTTTAATATAAATAATTTTTCTTCATCACTGTATTGAGGATTTCTCAACAGGAATAAAAACTCTTAAATGGAATCCATTTAGAAATGAATTTATATCAGAAAAGTAGGAAAATATGTTTTTTTAAACTTAAAACATTTAGTGTAATTAATTTCAAATTTTTCACTTCCTCCTTCCCTTTCTTTTTTTCTTTATTTTTGGATTCAATAAACATTTACTAAAGTCTCTAGCATGTATCAAGAACCATGCTATATCTTGTGCAGCCATATAATCACTTAAGAACATTGTCAGTGTTCACATTTTTCTTCAAGCATTTGTTTTTTTACATATCACAAATATAAACATCTGTACTGTACCAGACACTATGGTACCCATCTTCTACCTATGCCTTACCCTTTTTTCTTAACCTTGGGAAACTCTTTTCGGTATATTCTCATATTCCCTCAAAAATAATATAAAATCTATTTAAACATTATGATTATAATCATGCTAGCTGAATTTCAAATTATATTAATACATTTTTAAAAACTTACTAAAATAATAATACGTTGTCTTTACAATTACTCCATAGTTATCTATATTTGAAAATAACTTTACCTAGAACCTAAGGTTTCGACTCAGAAATAATTTTAGGGGACAAATCATCCTCCTTAGAAGCAGAGAACTATTCACACATTTAGTCAACACTAGCCAGGATACATTTTTGAAGGATTCAAGTTAAGTCTAAAGAATAATTTAACTATAAGAGAGGTTAAAAACATGATAATATAGTAGAGAGTGAATTTAAAATCTTCTTTCTTAGAGACTGTCAGGGAAGGAAGAAATAAGAATATGTCTTCCTTGCAATATTTATATAATCTTGATTACAAAGATTATTTCCTTCTCATCATACTCCTTTCTAGCCTCAACTATGGCTTGTAGTTAAATAATATTGAAGCATTTGTGGATAACTGCTGTTTAACAAAATTTAGGAAACTTGAAAATCTGTTGTGGAAAGTGATTAAGTTTCTCATCCAGTGGTCAACTGAATGTTATATCTTTCTTTCTTCACTGTTCTGTTCTTAATGTTTAGTCTCTTAAATAATGTATGCTTCTGGGCAATTCAAAGGTAACCTCAACAACATAACCAAGGACACCTTTTTTGCTCTCATCTCTTAGAAAATTCTAAGGGCTTTAGGAGTTCTTTGTCATAAATGTGAATGAAAAGCAAATATGGATTTCTTATTAAAAAACAAAGCATCATAGTGATATAAAATAAATACCAACTTGTTATTTTTTTTCTTAATTAACAATGTAGTTTTCTCACCAAGATGGTGAAATAGAAAAACAAACAAACAAAACAAACAAACAACAAAAAAACAAAAACAGCTCAAACTGTTTATAGAAAAATAATCCAGCATCATAGAGAACAAATTTGATTTCACATACACCTCTGTCCTGAGACAAATTACTTAACCTCTTCCCACCTCAGCCTCCACAACTACGTCTTGAATAATATCCATGTCATAAGCTGTGGAAAATGTTTAGAGATAAGATCTGTTAGCCACCTTCTCAATATATGACAAAGAATGAGAACATAACCAGTGCTAGTGTTTTCCTTTTTCTTTGAAAAGAAAATGGCTTGCCTACCACCCTGGCCAGTTAACTCTGTGAAGAGTGTCTGATGTGTATACAAGTTGCCATTTCTATTCCCGGTCAGGACACACACAGGAACATCTCATTGTTCCTGACTCTTTCTGCTCTCTCTATCTCTCTCTTTTTCTCTCTCTGTCCTCTTCCTCTCTTTCACTAAAGTCAATAAATCTGGTATAAATGAATCAAAAACTAATAGAAATATAAAATTTACCATCCTAAAAGAAAGGAAAGAAAAGAAAATAGCTTTTCTTCACATGATAAAACCTCTAGTCAGACTGTGAAAATGGCAAAATTTGTTATTAATTGGTCATACCAACTCAAAAGTCACATTGGAAGAATGATGCACAGAAAACATCAGCAACTAGAAGAGGCCAACAAATGAATTGTTAAACAATACTTGTAAAGAAATGAGACTTCATCTTTTCAATTACAGTTGACATTCCATTTTATATTAGTTTCAGTTGTACAACATAGTGATTAGACAATTTTATGACTTACAAAGTGATCTCCCCACTAAGTCTAGTACTCCCGGATAGCATACATAGTTACCACGATATTAATAACTATATTCCCTGTGACTATTTTGTAACTGTCAATTGGTACTTCTTAATCCCTTTACCGTTTTTATTCAGTCCCCCAACTGTCCTTCCATATGACAATCATCAGTTTGTTCTCTTTATACTAGTGTTTCTATTTTATTTACATCAAAGTAAAAAAAGTTTCTTCACAGTGAAGAAAAAAAAAAAACATCAAAAAATGATAAAACCAGCCTGACCTGTGGTGGCTCAGTGGATAAAGCGTCGACCTGGGAACACTGAGGTCGCCAGTTCAAAACCCTGCACTGGTCTGGTCAAGGCACATATGGGAGTTGATGCTTCTAGCTCCTCCCCCCATTCTCTCTCTCTCTCTCTCTCACTCTGTGTCTCCTCTCTAAAATGAATAAATAAAAAGAATTTTTAAAAAATGAAAAAACCTATAAAATGGAAAAAGTTATTCACTAATGATACATCCCATAAGGGTCAATATTGAAAATATATAAGGAAGTCATACAACTTAACTCCAAAAGACAAACATTCCAATTAAAAAACAGGCAAAGGACCTGATACACAATTTTCCAAAGAGGATACACAAGTGGCCAATAGATATATTAAAGATTCTAAAATATCACTAACTGTAAGAAAAATTCAAATTAAAACCATAGAGTTATCCCCTCACACCAGTCAGAAAGGCTATAATCAAATAATCAACAAACAACATCTGTTGGGAGAATGTGGAGAAAAGGGAACCCTTATTCAATTTGTTGTAATTGCAAATTGGTGTGGCCACTGTGGAAAAGAATATAGAATTAAAAATAGAACTACCATATGACCCAGCAATTTCACCTCTGGGTATTTATCTGAAGAAATCTAAAACACTAATTCTAAAAGATACATGTACTTCTATGTTTATTACAGCATTACTTACAATAGCCAAAATATGGAAGTAACCTAAGTGTCCATCCATAGATGATTAGATAAAGAAGGTATAATACATATAAACAATAAAGAAATGAGATTATTAATAATCAGAAACACCAAGAAAACTGTGATGGTCCTAATTTTACAAGAATCACAGAAACTACATGGACTTATTGAAAATAGTACCCTTGTATCATGTATCAATTTCAGAAAACTATTTCTCAACTTCGTATTTAGGTAGAACATTAAAAGCTAACAAACAAATTTTAAAAAAACAAATAAAATGTGAGTGGAGCCCAAACTAGCAGCAGAAAATGCTTTTAGCTTCAATGCTAGAAACCCCAAAGGAAGGAAAGAAATGGAAGGGAGGCAAAGGTCTTTTGCTCCAGCTGGACGTTCTTTCACTTGAGGAAAACAGAAAAAGTAAGCCCCTTAACACCTTCTCCCTACCTCCTGTCCACACCATAAACAACCACAAAATGGTAGCTTATTTACTATTATTTGACTCCTTACACGGAAGGTGAAACCATGAACTAACTCCATTGGACTCAGCTCAGAGTCTTGCTCCCTTGTTTTCTGACACAAACAAACAAACAAACAAACAAACATCTTTTGGGAGAAAGATGCAGTTCTCATGAAAAGGACTGTATTTATTAGCAAAAACAAAAATTGGAAAATATATTCTCTGCCCCAAAAGTAACTCACTGCTCTGACACAGCTCTAAAAAAAACAAAAACAAAAAAGAATAGATAAAAGAACGTGTTTGGCCTGACCTGTGGTGGCGCAGTGGATAAAGTGTCGACCTGGGAACACTGAGGTCGTCAGTTCAAAACCCTGCACTGGTCTGGTCAAGGCACTTATGGGAGTTGATGCTTCCAGCTCCTCCCCCCTTTCTCTCTCTCTCTCTCTCTCTCTCTCTTTCTCTCTCTCTCTCTCTCTCTGTGTGTCTCCTCTCTAAAATGAATAAATAAAAAAAAACAACAAAAAACGTGTTTGTTAGCATAAAAACAAATATGAGTCCTAGTTCACTAATTTGGTCTAATATGCACTACATGGTATAATAATAAAGTCATTGGTGGGATTCAAATAATTTAACAACTGGTTCTCTGCCCCAATGACTGTTTTAAATATTTAAAAAAATGATATACCAAAAGGTAGTTTATTATTTCATGCATGCTATACTTAAAAAAAAGAGGCACACAATACTAGATTATATTATAAAAAAGAGTTTTAAAATATTTATAAAAAATATTAAATAATACCTGACAAAAAACAATAAAACTGTTATTTGAGATATTTCTGTATTGCTTCTTGATTGGTGTCTTCACCTGTAGTTTTTTTTCACTTATGGACAGAATGAACATTACTACAGGGGCTTAGAATATGCTGTTGTGCAGATGAACATTAAAAATGAGTAAGGAATGTCAATTTGTGATTTCCACATTGTGCGGCTGCCCAGATGTTCACCTTAGCTCACCCTGATTACAAGTGCCATTTTAACAACTGGTTTGCCCAACTCAACAAAAAATTAGGTATTGGTTCTGCTGAACTGGCGCAAATCGGCTGAGTCCCACCACTGAACAGAAAGATTTTCCATTCTCCTCCAAATGAATTAAAACAGAAAAGAGATGATGATGCCTGTATTCTGCAAAGCATAAAATCTGTTGTGCCATACCCATAACCCTCTAAGATACAGCTCAAATGAACTTCGAAAATACTCCGTTTAATGGGAAATGGAGAAGGAGCTCTTTGCTTCATACTTCTAAGTGCCTTTCCTTGAAATGGGTAGAGAAAAAAAAAGGTTAACTTTAATCTTTTGATGAAATGAAGTGCATTTGTTTTACATTTGTGGCTTTCAATATAAAATGGTCTGAGGTGTCATTGTCCTGTTGTTAAATATTGTGCTAGACACTTACTTTTGATTTCAATGTCATACAGCTACTTGGAAAGCTATTTATCTTCGGGAACAAATTATTGTTAGGCTTCTTCTCCCCATTCACCTCCTGGTTCCCAGCAATTTTTGTCTTCTAATAAAATAAAGACCAATTTGTTTTTTCCCTACAACATTTGAGTACATTTTAAACAATAGTTAGTCATACCTTTGTAATTATATACTTTTCTGTTAAAATAGGATATGCATTTCATCATTTAGCAGGTTTATTGAACTTATTTGTTTTAAATATAACAAGAATGAAGAATAAGCTAATAAAAGCATTTCTTTTTTGTGTGTGTGTGAAAGAGACACAGAGAGAGACAGAGAGAGGGACAGATAGGGATGACACACAAGAAGGGAGAGAGATGAGAAGCATCATTCTTCCTTGAGGCACCTTAGTTGTTCATTGATTGCTTTCTCATATGTGCCTCAATTAGGGAATTAGGGTACTACAGCAGACAGACTGACCCCTAGCTCAAGTCAATGACCTTGGGTTCAAGCTGGTGAGCTGTGCTCAAACCAGATGAGCCTGTGCTCAAACCTGCGACCTCAGGTTTCGAACCTGGGTCCTCTGTGTCCCAGTCTGAAGCTCTATCCATTGCACCACCACCTGGTTATGCTAAAAAGCATTCCTAAGGGAACTAAAATTAAAACTGGTGTGTAGCCTGACCTGTGGTGGTGCAGTGGATAAAGCGTCGACCTGGAACACTGAGGTCGCTGGTTCAAAACCCTGCACTTGTCTGGTCAAGGCACATATGGGAGTTGATGCTTTCTGCTCCTCCCTCTTTCTCTCTCTCTCTCTTTCTCCTCTCTAAAATGAATAAATAAAAACAAAAACAAACAAACAAACAAAAAACTGGTTTGTATGATATCTGGATATATATATATTTAAGTCATAAGAATGTATAACTACTAAAACTGAAGTCATATTTCATAATAAGTACTGTTTTTCCTTGAAAGCTGCCAAACAATAAAGTTATAATGGAACTTGGAAACTTTCTACTTCTAACTGCACAAATACATGGAAAAATAACCTTATGGTTTCTTAAAACTATTACCTTTGCTTATGCTAAAATACAAAATAAAATTGTGAATGGGATATTCAAGAACTGCTGATAAAATAACCTCCTATGTATAAGATGCACATACTTTAAGATTTTAAGTTAAATATTTAAATTGAAATGTCACTGTTAATTTATTCAGTTCTCAGACACTGCTTAAGTACTTTTGATTTTAAGGAAGAAATTGTGAACATAAAATCAATAAATTAAGAGATGAATACACTGTTATTATTGCATAAGAATATAGACATATTATCTACTTATATAATGACATTATAAATATATGTATACATAGCACAATATTAAATACATTATGTAGCCTGACCTGTGGTGGCGCAGTGGATAAAGCGTCGACCTGGGAACACTGAGGTCGCCAGTTCAAAACCCTGCACTGGTCTGGTCAAGGCACATATGGGAGTTGATGCTTCCAGCTCCTCTCCCCTTTCTTTCTCTCTCTCTCTCTCTCTCTCTATCTCTCTCTCACTCTGTCTCCTCTCTAAAATTAATAAAATAAAAAGAAATTAAATACATTATGTATAATGCATATAAAATAATGTATAATATATAAAATTAAATTTTATTTAATGTAAATAAAATTACATTTACAATTTTAATTTATTTGTATTTATTTACTGTAAAAGTAAATTGTTTGGTAGCTCATAAAATTAATTATAAATTACTATCTAATTACTTTTTTATAACATTTATTTTGGAACATTTAGAAAGTATATTAATAACATTAAACCATCACAAGAACCTACCATATTTTAATAATGTCCAGTTGTCCACTGTTGCTTAAATCTCATGTGGAAAATACTGTTAAAATGACATCTTCCACCTGACCTGTAGTGGTGCAGTGGATAAAGGCTTCCACAGGGAATGCCGAGGTTGCCAGTTCAAATCCCTGGGATTGCCTGGTCAAGGCACATAAGGAAGCAACTACTATGAGTAGATGATTCTTGCCCCCCCCCTTTTCTCACTCTTTCTTTCTCTCTCTTTCTCTCTCACCTCTCTTCAAAAATAAAAAAAATATTTAAAAATTGCCATCTACCATTAAAGGAGAAAAAAATGTGCATCAACTTATTTTAGGAGCCCTTAGCAGGACTCTTGGTTTCATGCTAAACATCTATGATGGCCTAAAGGCAAATATCTTTGAATGATATTTACCCTTCTGTGTTTTATGCAAAGAATACAGGGCTTAAAGTTATTAAACTTCTCAGAATCATTTTTCTCCCACCTTTTGCTATGGATTAAGCACATACAAGATTGAAACCAGGTTTTTTTCTCTCTAAATAATTCTCTTTACTTGCAGAAATAGAGACAGTAAAAGTGCCAGAATTAATGGTATTTGAAATGTCTACTCTAAATACTAAAATAACATTTTAATTCTGATGTTACTGTTTCCTGAGAATGCAAAGTGCTTTTGTGTCTGACCCACACCAGGATGGACCACAGGGCATGCACAAAGAGAACTGGAGATGAATTACCTAAACAATTGCACTTCATCCAAACCTGTTTGCCCTCAGTCAAAGAACAGCGGACATCAGTTGAATAAGGTATGACTTAACTAACTGGTCCAGTACAGAGTGCCAAAAAGACTGTCTGTAAGATAAAGTAACCAGGAAGTTCATCTGCATCTAAGCCCTACAGAGCTGGCGGCGTGGCTTGTCACAGAGTTTCTTTTAGCTTATGTGACTGCTCGCTCCACATGCTGCCATTTACAGTACACGGTATACAGTAAATCTATTTTTTGTCAAGATGGGCTGGGTTTTCACAGCTCTGCACATGACATCCAGTCACTCTTCTTGGCTCTTAATGCTTAACATGGTGTAGTCTTGATTTTTGGCTGATTGCCTCCAATATGTTCAATTTTGGATGATTTTTAGTGTAGGTTTGTGAAATGATGCCCTAGAAATGTGAAAAATATATAGGTTTCCTTAAAGGGCTTGCAGGAATCAGTCTGCCTTCATGGGCATCATGTTGAAATGATCATATTTTTCAAGCTTTTGTGATGTGCCTTCAGTGGACACTGGAGAGAATTCAGAAAGCAGACACAAGGAGATCCATACAACGTGGGTGCCTATTTCTGGGGAATGGAATTAAGAGTTGAGTTGAATAGATGCTTAATTTTTATTTTGTAGTTTATTTGTTTATATTTTTAAAGAAATAGTCACATCTCATTTTTACAATTAAGATGTTTAAGTAAGAGAAAGTAATGTTTCCAAAGTTATTGTCATTGTTAGAAGTATCTTCTGACTGTCATTCATGTTTTCATGGCATTAAGTTCCATAAACACAAATTCCAGTGCATTACCCTGTATCTCCTCTTGTACTTTAATTTGCCAATCTCATTTCTAATTTTTTTTGCTATTTCCACATGAACATTGTGTTTCTGATTTCTACTGTCTATCCTCATTGCCTCCTTCAACTGCAGAATTATTTTTTCTTGATATGTAAAATTTGTTATTATTAGTGCAATCTACAGTTGTGAAAATTGCCCAGAATAATGTTCTAGGAGGCAGTCCCAACTAACTACCTTGTGGAACTTCCTGGATGAAATCCTAGGTCACTTGGTTATGAAGCAGCATAATCCATGCTACTCTGTTCCTAAAATAAAGTAATCAAAAGTGAAATATGAGGCAGGCAAAAGAAGGGGCAAATGGGGATGGAGAAAAAGTTAGCTCAGGGTGGAGGGCACACAATGTGGGGTGCTGATGGTGTTTTGAGTTGTACACATGAAACCTGTATGGTTTTGCAGACCAATGTCATCCCAAATATTTCAATTAATAAAAAAAGATGAATAAAAATTAAAAAAACAAAGAAAACTCAAATTAAAAAATAAAAGATAGAATACTCTGGGAATCCTAATGGATATATAGCAATTTTGATATTTCCTTTTTTAAAAAATTATTTGAATTTATCATGTAAAAATCATCTCAAAGAAAAAAATTGGCCTGGAGAAATTCAATATTTAATACTAGATCTCTTTTCTCCTTCACTTTTCTATTTTTGTTCGATTTATATTTGAATATTGTGAGAAAAGTATGCAAAAATTTAATTTCTCTTTTCTATATCCTGAATCAGATCACCTTAATCAACAGTAAAAGATTCAAGTAATTAGAAGAGGACACCACCATGTAATAGAAGCTACCTAAACTATTTACTCCACATTGACTATTTTTAATGGGCCTAAACAAAATCCTATAATTAAAAAAAGAAATGACAAATCATATTGCAGTTTTGGAGAACTTTTATGCCTCAACAGTTGACAAGAGAAAGTGACATGGAAGCCCAGGGAGGATAAAAACAGAACAAGTCCTATCCTTAACTGCCCAAGGGTTATCTAATAATCTCTCATGTGAATGATGAAGGGGTTGAACTAGATGATCTTTAATTTTCTAATTCTAACGTCTAAAGATAATCTGAGTTCCCCATCTGAAAGCTCTCTTGCTCTCAGGACACAGTGCCCAGCACAGTGACAATAGAAGGATATTGTATTGACATTAGAAGGATAAACAAGGAACAAGGTAAAAATATACTCTCCTGTTGCCCTGACCTGTTCCTGATCTCAGAGAGCTTACAGTCTTTGAGGGGACTACAGATGATTAAAATAAAAAAGTAAACAAAACCAAAATCCTAGCAAAGACAAAACCATAGTAAAGGCAGAGGGAGCAAATTAACTTCAAATGGGCAGGACACTAGGGTCATGTAAGTGTTCCATATCTTGATTGTTGTTGTGATCATGAGAAACTAAATATATTTGTCAAAAGATATAAAAATGTATACTTAAATTAGTTAAATTTTATTGTACATAAATTATATTGCAATATGGCTGGCAAAAAGTTTTCACCAACTTAAAAAATTTAATACCATTTTAAATCAAAAAGACTTAAAACTTCTAATTTGTTAAAATTTAGAATATGTATATGGCTCTATATACAGACAAATATGGGCATGTAATCCTAAACAAATATATAGAAAATAAAATATGTATATGTATATATACATGCATGTATATATTTTAAAACATTTCTAATTTGTTAAAATTTATATATTATATGTATATATATATATATATATATATACATACATATGTACTTGTATGGACATATGCATTTCACATTTTGAACAAGTGATATGTAAAACTAGAATTTAGGTAATCTTGAAAAACATATTTAATGAGAGCAATAAATCCCAAATGTATTATTTTTGAGACAAATTAATAATTACTAACACTTGTTTAACTGAGTACTAGAATCATTTAAAGCAAGTTTACTAGTCTGACTTCTAAAACTGATGAGGGTCACCTGTCATGGAATATTACTAATTAAGATATATACACGTAGTTAAAAAAAAGAAACAAATGAGAACATAATTATAAAGTCAGATAAATTCTTTGAAAGGGATAAACCAGAGTTCTATGAAAGTCAAGCAAAATGATCTGATGATTTAATTTTAAAAAATAAAATAGCATTTTTAATATGAATGCCTATTTACTTACTAAAAATAAGTTCTGAAAAGAGAAATACAAGTTATAGAACAAAGATTTAGAAATAATCAGATTAGTTTTCTAGGAAACTTTATAAAGCTTGAATGTTCTAAACGTGCTTATGATTGATTTCCCATGAAGATGCTGCTCAGATATATTTTATTATTTCTCAATAAGCTTCCTTTTTACTACATCTCTTTAATGGGTTGTCTCCAGACTACCACCAAGTAAACCACTAACACTAATACTGATAACAAGGGATATGTATCATTAGTATCTGTGTTTCTTGTTATAAAAGCAATCCATACAGTATTACATTTCTTTTAAGAGTTTCCATATTTAATATAATGTGCTAATAACTATCACATACTTGCCTATAAAGATGGTCCTGATTTAAGACTCTGGCTTCATTAGACAGTGACTATCACTGTGGAGGAATAAGTGACAATGTCTCATAAAAGGGTTGCGTACTGTGAAAGAGAACAAGGTAATACTGTGTGATTTTATAGAGAAAAACATTATAGGGTAAAAACATTGACATGTTCAGTTAAAAATAATCCTTCAAAAGGCCAAAGTTAACAGTTAAAACCACTTTTTATCTAGAAATTGGCAGAAGATTTATCTAAAATGTTTATATTTTTGCCACTCCATAAATCAAAATTAGTTTTCCATTAAAAAAATTGGATCAGAGATGATAATCTTCTTGCCAATTTTTAGCTAAATGCAAATGGAAACATCTGAGATTTTAAACTGAAAACTGAAGTTTATAGATATATAGTAAAATGACTGCCTGTGAGTGTTACATTGTGAGAGATTATGAATTAATGACAATTTCAGATACATGAAGCTTTTAATTTCCTTTTACTAAATTTATAAACAAAAAACTAAAGGCTAGGCTTGTTATTAATGTGTCTACTTTATTCTATTACGGCTACCCATTAATGTTGATGGAATAATAATGTAACTTCTAACTATCTTCAATTCTCAACTCAAAACTCTTTCAGGATTCCCTAACAAGGCCAGGTGCTTGCTTGTTATCTGCCCTCATAATACCAAACATTTTTCCTTTGTATTACTTGAATTTTTACCTATTTGATTAATACCTGTTTTAGTCACAAGTCTATAAGCTGCAGAAGACATCAACAGTGGTTTTTATTTATCATTTCATCCTTAAGATATAATGTAATGCCCAGTGCCTCGTGGATGCTTAACAAACATTAGTAAATGAATGAAATTTGATTGCTCTGCACAGAGCAATTTATATGATTTGTCTAGAATATGACCATTGATTTATTAATGTCTCTCAACATTATGGTTTCTTTTATGTATTTTCCAACTGTTATCTGCTTTAAAAGTTTCAAACCAGCAAATTGCACCTTGTGCCTCAAGCTAGCTGTTTTGATTCTCTCTTCTCTGTTTTCCATCATCTTTCCTTAGCCTATAAATGTTACCATGGACAAGGAAGCACTGAACTGAGTGCATTGGCTCTTCCTTCCCTATTCCATTGAATGCTGTTATCTCCATCTTGACTCCATGATCAGACCCCTCCCTTCAAACTCTAATGAAGATATCACATTTCTGGAAGAGGAAACAAAGGTCTTCTTTCCTACAACAATGTTGAAAGTTTGGAATCCTAATGAAACACCAAGGAAACATCAAAAATATTTTTGTTTCTCAAAAATCTTTATACTTTTGACATGAATAGCTTTAGGTCACCCTGATGAAGAGTTAGTGATGTCTATGGCAAGTTACAAATTCCTTTCAGATTATAGATGTTCTTCTACCATTATAGAAAGGGTCCTAAAATTCTGTTGACATCCTTTTAGTTAAAACCATTAAGTCAGTGGATACAGTATGCATTTACAGAACAAGATGTAACTGGACTTAGGATGTAGAAAATAGTCACCAGGTACTAGTATATTAAGGGTAAAACCATATTTTATAAGGTGGAAAATCAATGAATTTAGAAGGGATTATTGGCTGATGAGATCCTTCTCTCTTTACCCGAGAGAGAAACAGAATGCTAATATGAAAACTAAAATATATCTTTACCTGAGGCCATGAAGACACAGCCAGCAATAGAAAAGATTCATTCTTGATCAGTTTCATTTGCCCCCATGTAGGACCATTGTGGTAAAAGGAATTATTTTTATATCAAAAGACAAACTATGAACAAATGAGCTCATTTGCATCATGTTGACAACGTCTGAAGTCATGAGATATGCTAAAGTATGTAACCCAAAACTCCGTTATGGAATCATTAAGCTGATTTCCTCATCAATATATATATATTTTTTTCTGTTGAAATTTTAAGGGAAAAGACAGGTGGCTAAAGATTAATACATTTTAAAAGAACTGATGGTATCTAGCCAGCTCCCCCTTGTCATACAACTCTTTGAATGATTAGGGGTACTGACTGCCAAATGTGTTCAAAAACTCATTTGAATGAAGAAAAGACTCAGAAATAAACAGAAAAAGGGAGGGAGAAAGGGAATATTTTACTTTTAGATTTTTTTCTTACTTTATTTTTAAGATGAGTAAAAAAATAGTTCTTTTATTAAAAGTGACAAAAATTGTATTGAGGTAGGCTGAAAACTCATTTGAATTCTAAAGTCTGAAGTTTTTAACTGTAACTATTAATCTAGAGATTTGAAATTAGCATTAGAATGAATGATGTGATTTTAACATTTATAATATTATAAACTGCTTTCTTATAGGTTAAGGTTTCTATCAAGATGTCTGCCAAAGCATAGATTTTAATTAAAGTATGTCAATAAAGTGCAACGGCACTGAAGTCTCAGGAAAGCAATTCTTTTATATGTTTAATTGGATAAATTATATGCATCAAATATGTTTCTGTATTGAAATGCAGAATATAAACATGCCAGTGTACAAGTGCATTCACACACACACACACACAATAAGTGTATGCTAAAACACACAGTTATAAAGTCACCTGTGTCTTTTCCAGTATTTTTAATGTCAATTCAATAAATCCCCCAGCCCAGAAAAAAGATTATTTCAAAACAATTTATTAAATATTTAAAAATAGAAAAATCCTGAGTTTTCCAACAAGGTAAAAAAAAATGCTGGTACTATGTAAAAAGGTATTTTAAAATGTACTTAAGTATCTACTACTTTCACTAGTGTCAGGAGACATGAAACCATGGCTTAGGATCAAGAATGGTATTAGTACCCCAGTGCATGGAACCAAAATCTGTGATGGTTCATTTGAACTGTCGCACTCCTTAAAAATAATAAAGGCCATGCTCTGCAATTACCAATCTGCGTGGGCATGTACATAAAGAGAGCTGACAAATGATAAAGGAAATTGGAAAGGTTGAGAGGATGAAGTCAATAATAGATTTATCTCCAGACATTTAGCACTTGAAGTGCATCTGTTATACAATATGTAGACATATTTTACAGCAAATTTGGAGATACTGTGAGCTTATTGGGCAGGGACAATATCTAATTTTATATTCTATATAATTCTGAGCATAACTTTGGTGCTTAATCAGTAAGAGGAGGAGGTACCACCTTTTGCTTACAAAATGATAAACTCATGTAAAGGATATGGGGACATAACCTAGGTATTCTGTGCAGCAGCAGTGGGAAGGAAGAGTGAACACCAAAGAGCAAAGCCAAAATGGGAGAATTATATTTCATGTGAAAATAAGAAGATTGTACTCTGGAAAGTTCCTTCCATCATTAAAAGTAAAAATTTCTATTTTTTTCCTCAAACTTAAGGAAAGTCATTGCAAGTTTTTATTCTAAAAGAGTGCAAAAGTTCAGTAATAAATTGAAAACAACTTTTAACTACATGTCTTTGGAAAACATTTAGGAAACAATTTCATGCCATCCTGAACATTATTTCCCCCCAAAGTATCCATCTTGTTCTTTCAAAGAATTTATTTTCCTTCATGAATGCTGTAAATACTATTAACCGCAGATATTGTAAAATACTAGCTTTTATATTTCTAGTATTTAAAATAGTATGGCCCATTTATAATACGCATGCAAAAGAAAAAATATATAGCTATTTATTTATATAAATGTGATATGTATGCATAATTGAGAAATTTCTATTTTACTGTCCATGTTTTTCTCTCTACCTATATTTTCCTCTACCACACACGTTTAGAAAAATACATTTTAAGACTTTAATTCTGTATAAATATATCTGCTATAGTTAAAAATCATGTAAAAATACTAAAAAGAAAACAATAATATTTTAAAATATTCCTGCATCGTACCTTATTGTCCTAAGAAAAGGGAAAATGCATATTTTAGCCCTATGGTTACTTGTTTTGTCATATAAATGCCAATTCAGCTTAAATACTTTTACCCAAAGGAGTTATTAATGGTTCTTTAACTGAAGCAAGGAGTTGGCTGACTTTTGCCCTCTCATCTCAACACACATTTAATTTTGTAGCCACTGTTTCCATTTCTACAGTCTCTGTTTTAGGTGTCAATTAAAATGAATTACTTCCCTTAGCTGTTGAAGAAGTTTATTTGACTGGTATGAACAGAACCTGATACACAGACCTATGTTGTTGGGAGGGTTTTATGCTATTATTAAGAAGCCAATTGCTTAGTGTTAAGTGGTGTGATATTATTCTTTCCCAAACTACAGAACTGTCTTCTATCTTGAGAGTACATGGGTAGACATTTTTTAAGGCATTTTACATGATGTGATCATTTACAATGATCTATCTTAGATAATAATGCCATGATGGAGTGTGGGTAGACATAGTTACTATCTTATACTGCCCATAGCTCACATGTATTGAAAGTTTCTGATAAGAAAAATGACAATTACCAAAATATGATGTATATAATTAAAAAAGACTTACCATATTGGTATTATTTATTTTTAATGTTTTCACAGAATCATATCAATTCATTTGCTTCTCTATGCTTCTTTCTTCCAAAAAAAATATCCAATGTTATCTATTGCATAAACAAAGAGGTTTAGGAATAATTTTAATATGTAAGCTTTATACTCTTAAGAAACTTCAATACTTCTGATTTTAACATTTAAAGTAGGTACCGTGATGTATATCCTTGTTAACAGAGATAACTTCTCTTAAGAGTTTTTTCTTTTTGAAAAAATAAAAATTCCTATGAGTATCTCAGCCAAACTAACATCTAGGTAAGAATACAGAAAACAGAAAAGGTTGTCAACTCTTTTTTTCTGAAGACACATTGTAGCATCCCCTTTGGAACTTTAATGCTGACAAAATCCAGCTATATTATTGAACAGATGTCTGAAAGAGGAGATATACCGCACTGTTTTCACAAAGAATTTTCTGATGAACTCAAGGGTATTTTCTCTTGCATTCAGAAGAAACTCAAGTCAACAGTTCTACCATAGTTTAACTGTCTTTTATCTCAGCTTTCAATAGTCATGTGAATCAAAATAACCTTAGGACTCACAACGCAAACTCAGAATGTACCCTGATTAGCTCCCTCCACTCAAGAAAAATAGTAGTTCCTAAAATTCCTCCAAGGAAATTACTCTAAAAATAGTGCAAGAAGAATGATTTACAATTAAATGCACTATTAAGAGAATATGATAACTGATGGAATTCTCTTTTACGTCTTCAAAAACATATAGATTTCTAATCTTGCTTTAAAAAAACACATGAGTTAAGAGACTAAACATTAAGAACAGAGAAGGGGACTAAGGAAGATACAACATTCAGTTGACCACAGGATACTAGCATACATTGCAACTGTACACACTGGTCTCTCTTCAAATTGTACACTA
The DNA here is from genome assembly GCA_037038555.1 of Rhynchonycteris naso. Classification (NCBI taxonomy): domain Eukaryota; kingdom Metazoa; phylum Chordata; class Mammalia; order Chiroptera; family Emballonuridae; genus Rhynchonycteris; species Rhynchonycteris naso. Next base: position 35,499,620 of record CM072997.1, on the reverse strand, counting down.
TTATTTTGAAATAAAACATAAAGAAAAAGAGTAAAAAATGTACCATTTTCTAAAAGAAAAAGAAACAATGCAAGTTCAATAAGTAGAGAATTTAGTGTGTTTGATATAACATAAAAATACACCGCAGTGATCTGGAGAATGGTTAGGCAAAAGATTATTATGTGTTTCTGTGTATTTAGAAAACTGTGTCCAGACTCGTTTTATGTTATAGGCCCCTGAAGTCCCATGTATGCCTTCTCATGTGAGTATGAAGAATTCTGAATTAGACACTGTAGATGCACCAAAATGGAATGCCTTTGGAATTATCTGATAAACAAAATTTCAGTCAGAAAAAGAAGCAACGCGAATTTTAGATTTGGAATCATGAAAGTAGATAAGAGAGAATGAGCCAAAATAGTCACTTTCAGCCTTTTTTTCATTGATCAATTTATGGTTGCAAATAAAAATATTTCTATAGTTTTTCAAAGTAACACAAATATGTATAGATGTCTACATATATTTTTCTGTATGTTTCCAATATTAACAATTACAAAATTGTTTTAAACATTGCTTCTTCTAAGAATAGAAATCAACTTCCTTCATGAGTAAATATGGATTTATAGGCATTTTCTCAGACTTTTATAAAATGCTATGGCAGATTATATTACAACATTTTATTCTTCTGTATACAATATAAAGGTCACTTATGTTCTGTAATGAGTGAAGTCTCTATTTTACTAATGTTTTCCATATCACATTTCCACCCTGATCTCCAGCTTTATCCTTATAGTCTGGAATTCATTGGGTGAACCAATTTATTGTCTGGGATTACATGAAAACAATTTTAAGAAAATGCTACAGTTGAGGAAAATGAGGATTAAGAGAATGATTTAGCTTTAACATAAAAAATCAAGTGTTTAGTTTCCTTTTTCTTTCTCTAATGTATATGTGACCATGTGAACCTTTCATAATTGTTTTCCAATTTGATTATCAAGAAAGTATATTCCATTGCTATTCTGTAGTGGCTTTTTCTACACTCACATTTTCTTTTTTTAATAAATACCCACCAGCATTTCTTCTTTCTGTGTTTTGTCTCCACTCCTTTCCATTGCTGTCTTTGATCTCTCTTCCCTTATTTAGAAGTTTGCTTTGATTCTTCAGAGTGGAGATGAATGGAAAAGGACTTCCATGGGTGCATGGCTCGCCCAAGCCCTGACAAGCTCAGACATAATATGTCTGAGATGGCTGAGTTTCTCAGCACCTAATATTCTGTTTTTTCATATACTCAACTGTATAAATTACAAAAAAAAATGGAAGGGGATTTTTTTTGGGGGGGTGTATAAAATTGCACATGCTAAAGTTAAATTTTATAAGAGAAGTTCATTATTGATGGCCTGGTTATTCCAGTGTGGATATTTTACGGGTTCAGTGAGAAGAGAATGAAAAAGGAATTGGCATTATTGCTATCCTCATATATCTTTCCCAACTTAGCAACCTCCCTGTGATTGGAGCATAAGAAATCAGGTATCCTTTAGAACCATGGGGAGAGTATATGTTGCAAAATTCTTTTGAAACTTTTGATTTCAGTTTCAAAAAGTGTTTCAAAATTTTTCAGAAATCAGAAAAAAAAGTCACATATTTTATTTATTTGCCATTCTTTTTAAATCAGAAACTAAGGATGACAAAATTGTAAAATCACACTCTGAGGGGCTCATCGACCTTAGTAAATCATTCATATGCACTGATATGATGTTTATGCATAAAATGGTATTTAACCACATGCATCATACAACCTAGAAATTTCACAGCAAAAGGAGACTTGTGCAGTTGGGAAAGGTGACCTTTGAAATAATCCAGCCTCTGATGTCTATTGCAGCTACCACCAGGGGGTGGTTATTGCAGCAAAGCTTCATTCTACACAATTGGTTTGTTTGTTTGTTCATTTATTAATTTATTTATTCTGTACTAGTTGTCCAGTTAAACAAAAAACGTAATATACACACAATGGAACCTTAAGTTTTAGAGTGATTGCGAGTTCGTTTTTAGATTCAAAGAGAAAATAAATATTGTTGGTATTAGTGAGTAAAGACAGGCAAAAGGAAAATGAAATTTCTTATAAGCTGATCTGCTAGTACATTTTTATATGACCAATTGAAAGAAGAAAGTAGTGCGCTTGCTGATGATTACAACTCCAATGTACTTCCTCTACTAAGAGATATTTATTTACTGTGTTTTACTCCTTTGTTTTCCTTAGGAGTGACAGAGCAAGTTGTTGATACCCATTGCCAGCGGTTTTTAAAGTCATTAATTTTTTTTAGGATTTTTTCTTCTCCTTGCCAAGAAGAATCTTAGTGAGATATTTGGATTTGGTCCTAAATATCCTTTACAGTTTTGTATACATTTTATCTTGGTCTGAACACCAGACTACATAAGCATTTAACAACATGAAATGTAACATAATGCAATCTTTAATACCTGGACTACAGTAAGCCAGTAGCTTTGAGTTATATTACCCATTGTAAACTTCTTTAACCTGTGGCTCACTTTCAAAATAATAAACATAACTATTCCATAAAAATATCTCAACACAGAAGAGCCAAAAAAGTGAAGGACATGAACAGATGGTACATCAATCTTCTGCATTTATACAATTTGTTTTTTAATGCAAATAGTGTGGGTTGCCTGCTCATGCCTTGGATATTTGTTCCAAAGATGAGCACATTTTCTTATCTTTCTGGATCAATGTGACATTTGCAGTTATCATAAAGTGGGAGCCCATTTAATGATGTTAATGCTTCCTTAATGTAAAAATAAAATCACCTTTCTAAAAGCAAACAGATTAAAAGTCCCAAAGAGACCATTGAAATCTGTGACATTTGCAGTTACTGGTAACTAGATGGCTTGATTATATACAAGTAAAAAAAAATTTGAAAGCTTTGTTTGTAATCATTAATCAGAACATTAAATATGAATTCTAGGTTCTCCTCTGAGCAAGAGAGTAAATAAAAATTTACTTGTGTAAAGAAACAAGCAAGTTAAAGACTTAAAAAAAAAGTTATAACAGTTAAATGGTAAATTAATGAGTATTTCTAAATAAGAGCTTGCAGACTTTTATTCTTTGTAAATTCTTAAAAATAAATAATAGTATTTCAAAGATATAATGTTTTTCTAAAACAGAAAACAAACTTTAAAATAGTAACAGTTTGTATAGTAATAGTAAGGCAGTTTAGGTGCAGCACTGATTTTTTATCATAATTCACAGAATTATTTCAGTGTATATCCTCACCCCTCCTACATATATTTCAACTTTCATGGAGAAAAGCCATTTGTAGAAGAGGAGAGTGATGTTTCTCAGGCTCATTCAGTTCAATCGGTGGAGCCCACTTGGCTACTTCATGGGGAGTCTGCTTTGGGAATTCATTTCTTTTTCGTGTGTATTGTTGTGTCTGTTTTCGATGTTTCATACACATGCCCAGAGGCCGTCTGGCAGTGTATGCACTTTTTAAAGCCAATTTGAAAAAGCAAATCATTTTCCTTCCTGCTAAGACAGCTGGCTGTTGCATACAGCCTTTTCCACTAGAACTGGGTTATGGTCACTAACTAATTCCAGACGTCCAAGGAGTTGGCATTTGATGAGAGCAAATTTTGATCACTATCAAATTGGCATCAACTCCAATAATGGGCTAACATATGACATGCAGAACCAGAGTGTCATATAAGAAACCTAAGCCATTCTGTATAGCTCCTCAAAGAGCGTGTGGAGATAAAACTATGATACCACCTCAGGAATGTTCTCTAAAACAGGAGAATATATGTTTTAGGTGTTTGTTACTTTATAGACCTCTTTTCATGTGAATCATAATCAACTCCCTTAACTGGTGGGTGGGGCCATGTTAGCAGAGGTAATCTGTATATGCACACCCCATTTAATAAATTCAGCTGAGGTAGTGAGGCAAATTTAAATCTGAGAAACAGAAACTTTATGGCGTCAATGAAATGTTTTTTAGTCTCAGCACTATGTGCCCAGGATTAAATTGAAATCACGGTGACTTGAAATAATTAAATTACATCTTGAAAAGAAAATACACACTCTAGCTGGGATTTTAGTCTCTGGGGAAGGCTGTTCATCCATTCAGTCACGTAATCATTCAATAATTTATTTACTAACAAATATTTATTTAACCCCTGATTTGTAAGCCATGCACACATATGGTAACTATTAAAGATGCAGTAAGGAATAATATGGGCACACTTTCTGTCTTCACAGAGCTTGGCAAAAACATATCAGACCACAAATTATAATAAACAATAACAAAGACAATGACAGACATAAGGTATTTGTGGAGGCATAGAGTATGGGGATGTAATCTGGCCTAGAAGTCAGGGAAGAGAGGAAAGAAAAGAGTGTTTCTAGGTGTAAAGGCTCAGTGACGAGACAGTGGGTTGGAAATGAAGAAACTAAAAGTAGTTCAAGAAGGTTCAAATGGCTGTAATGGGAAAGAGAGAGAGATGAGCAATAAAGATGGAGGGACAGCTAAGATCCAAATAGTAGAGAATCTTGAGAAGAGAAGCCATTGAGGGGTTTTACAACATGTCAGTCAGAACAACAACAACAATAAAAATAGAAAATTAATCATCAAGACTGTCTGGAAGGATCTGGGAAAGACCATAAGAAGTTGGTATGTTTTCAGCAGAAGCTTAGATGGCAAATCTTTACTTTTAGTAGTTAAAGTGTGCTCAAGAGCCTCCTAAGTTCTTACAGAACTGACTAAAGTCATGTTCACTTTTGCATATTCGTAAAGCCTTTTACAGTTCCAACCTAGTGACTGGCAAATAGTAGTTGCTCAAAAAAACCCTCAAAAACCAACAAACCAAGGGGGGAGGGAGGGAAGAATGGGATAGGGAGGAGGGGAGGGACGCAGGGAAAACCAGATTGAAGGTGACAGAGGACAATTTGACTTTTGGTGATGGGTATGCAACACAATTGAATGATAAGATAACCTGGAGATGTTTTCATTGTACATATGTACCCTGATTTATGGATGTCACCCCATTAGAATTAATAATAATAAAATATATATATATAAAAAAAAAAAAAAAAAAAAAAAACCAACAAACCAAAAACCCCCCACAAAAGTATAAAATAGAATCCAGAGGATGTATTAGCACTTGTAAAGGTTAGACCAAATTATCATAAACTTACTTGTTTAAAACATCAGAAATTATTTTCTCACAGTTCTGGAAGCCAGAAGTCCAAAGTCAAAGTGTTAGCAAGGCTGCAGTCTTCCAGAGGCTCTATGGGAAGAATCCACTTATTATTTTTTCAGTCTGGCCTCTGCTATAGTTCCTTAATTTGTAGTTGTTGTCACTCTTTATTCTCTATTTCTGTCCTTATAATGCCATCTCCTCTGTGTGTCTGTTTAATCCTCTGCATCTCTCTTATAAAGACACTTGTGATAGAAGTTAAGACATACCCTGATTGTCCAGGATAACCTTCCTATGTTAAATCCTTAACTTAATCAAATCTGCAAAGGCTTTGCTAAATAAAGTACCATTTAAAGCTTCCTAGGATTAGGATCTGGTATCTTTGGGAGCATGCTATTTCTCAGCCCACCACCGTACTTACAGTCCTTAACACACTTGGTTCAGAGAAAAGGTGTAATAACCATTACATGCAACTATTCTAGGATTTGAATGGGAGGAACTATTCAACCTTGGCATAGATATGACTCTATAACCCTGGCAGTTCTGTAATGTAAGAGCCATGTAGGCATTAGAAGGGTTCCAGGGCCAAGATTTCACAAGATTTAGGGCTGACTTGTAGTGTTAAGTGGATAGTAAGAAACATGAAGGTAAAGACAAAGCTATTTTGCGATTCCCACAGGATTGAACCCAAGGAAATCTTCGCTGTGGTCTCTGTAGGGCCTGCACTTATAGCAGGTCTTTCACAGTTCTACTGAGATGAGTTAAAACTTCCAAAGTAGGGTCTTTATCTGAATCGTACATGTAATACTGGGATTTTTTTTAATTAAAAAAATATTCAATATAAATATCTTCTATATGCCAGGCACCGTCCTAGGTTCTAGTTAGTAATTACTAGATCTATTTATTAAGGCAAGTTCCACTCTAAAAATAAAATAAGTTCTGTGTACTCTCTGGTTCAGCATTGTATCAGATCCAAATTATATCAGTAACCTTGGAATCGATCCTAGTACAGAACATGGTAGAATGGAGATAATAAGTGTTTCGGACACTTTATGTGTACCATAATACTTGATTTTTACATTTACTCTGTGAGATTATATTGCCATCTTCTTTGAACAAATAGTAAATCATGGCTCAAAATGTTGAATATATTTATGAAGTCATGAGCTTATTTGGAGTGAATCTGTGATTAGAATACAAATCAGTCTGACCCCATTGCTTATGATTATTTCTTCCTACCAATATTATTGCTCAGAAACAGAACTGGAGGTTAGATATCCTTGGAGTCAGTGTTGGCTTTTGCCATTATGCCACACACCACAGATCAGTCCTCAAAAGAGGTCAATTTTGGATAAATAGAAGAACATGTCATTTTACCACTACATTTAAGGAGTTTATTTGCTTAAGATGGAGTTATTTAAAAAAAAATAAGTTCAAGTAAAGTTTAGCTAAACTAGTGGATCACAGGGCCATAAACATCAGGGAAATGACCTGCATGCACTATTGCCACCTTTTGAAGCTGCTATCATGGGGAATAACTATGAGCTTTACACAAACTATATTTGAGGACATCAATAAAGACAACTATCTTTCTGATTTCTTTTGTTTCAGATGAAATATGAGGAGTTTGTGCTATTCAGTCTTTTCTAAATTTAATGACATAGTTTGCTAGTATTAGCAGAGCTCTGAGAACATAATTTTTCTGTTTTAAATGGCTTCAACATGAGTCATAGGCAAAAATACAGAAGTAAAAATTTTTTATTAAGTGGTGTAGAGTCAGTGTTCTGGGAATGCCAAGGACATGGCTACTGCCTGCCTTCTCTTCAACAATCCTTGGCGTACTAAGGATATCATGATTGCTTCCTAAAGCAAAGGACAGATTCATGCTGTTAATTTTTTTTTTTTTTTTTAGAAATTTTGGTTGAAAGCACCAACAGTGATACAACTTGGTTCATTTTGTCATTTTTACTCCCTTGAATTACTACATAAATATTAATAGCTAAACACATTGCAAACAGGTGGAGCTCATTCTGTCTCTGGAGTGCTGCCACCGTTATGTGATATCTCAGATGGGTGACGAGAATTTCCATGTGGGGAGGGCGGTCTGTCATTGCATGCCAACCCCATTGGACACACCCTTGGCTTGGAGTTCTTTATTTCCTGCGATATCTCTATGACAGCCTCCTTGGTCTTTTAACAGTTCATTCAGTAGAGAAGGAAGGAGGAACATACTCTATTTAAGAACCACATTTCTTCCACTGTGTATGTGGTTACTATTTTTCAGACAGTGGCTGTTACTTATAAGAACATGGAAGAGAACCCCCAATATTTAAAGGTACACATCAGCTCTACATGAAATATATGTGTGTCCATACATTCAAACTTACATATGTTTGTTGAACTTTTCAAACTAAGAGAACTACAGATTTATTATGGTAGATAATATTATGATGTCTCCTGTTAGTCCTCTGATATGCAAATACAAAACTCAAAAGGCATTAGGTATGTAGGCATAATATTTTCTTACCTTTTAATGCTGAACTATTTTCTTTATGTTTATTTACCTTTGATATATAGACATACTCAAAATAAAATTTAGAAATCCAGTTGGATGTAATGCTAGACATGACTAGAATATTTTTCTGGTTTCAGTAAAATAATCCACTTCACTAAACTGTTTTCATAGAAATCAAGCATATTTAGGATTGATCTGCAACATGTTACATGTATGTGATTGTATGTGATTTGTTAGGACTGGATAATGTATGAGGTTCAGTGTACTAAAATTCCTCAAGTAGGTTACAACATATCTACTAATAAATTTTGTTTATTTTTTTGAATAATTTTATATTGAAAAATGATCCATAAGCCCAAATAGCACACCTTAAAAATCTTATGTATTAGAAAAACTTCTGATTTATTTCTGCAGATAGTCAAAATTTAAATTTTTAAACTTTATAAAAGAGATTTGTCAGTCCAAATCATGAAACAAAATTGTACTTTTATTGTCATCTCATTGGTTATTTATTATATGTTAATGAAAAGCAAAATATTGTAGTAACATCACATCTTTTTTCCAATGATGTAGCAGCAGTGAACATCTTTGGCATTATTTCCGGTACCCATTTAAAAATCTGCAGTAAAAAAGTTAGTCTTCTATTAGAGTTGAAACAGATTGGCCAGTGTTTATAATCTTTTTTCTTCTCTACTTTTAGCTGAGACTCAGCACCTTCCCCTATTTATCTTCACTTACTGTGCATTGCCTTGGGCATGGGGACTCTTCAAGCTGGTTTACATATGTGATTTACTTTACTTGGGAACAAAGCCTGTAACTTCCATCCCTTTGTATAGGAATCTGTGACAATCCACTTTAGAAACCCATATACTTAAATAATTCACACTTCAGGAAAAAGTGTGCAGAATGATTTCAAATAAGTTATCGGAGGAAGGGAATATAACTCTCATTTTCATCAGCTTTCATGTGTATAAGCAGCATGGTTATGAGGAAGATGAGCAATATCAGAATGATTTAGAACTCACAATTTTAAGCTCAGCCTTTTGCTCAGATTATTACACAGTCAAGAGACTATATCAGGGAACCCAAATTTCTCTCTCCATTTATTGATATCTCATAAAAACTAAGTTTTATATTTAAATTTAAGAGGTTGAGTTGCAATGATTATACATGAATTAAACATCTGAAGAATAGCAGAGTTCAGAGAGGTCTCACTTTATGAACTTTTTCCCCCAGATTAAGAAAAAGAAAGACTAGTGGAAAAGAATTGGGTATCTTTCTACTATACTAATTTGAAACTCCAATGCAAGGTTTTTCCATTCATATATTCAGATGTGACATATAATATACAAAGCTAATAAAAAATAAACTGGCCTACTTAAAACAAGATTTTGAAAACAAAATTGAAGCAAGGTTTTCAGTTTAGTCTTTCAGTTGCTACTTATTTATTTTCTCCAATTTGCCTTTGAGTTTATAGAACATTGGGACAGTGTCTTATTTGCCTTTGAACACTTAGTTTAGTTAAATAATAAAGAGGATATGGCAATTGCAGAATACTTGCTGAATGTTTAAAGTCTGCACTTATCACATGGGGAATGTGGGTATATAGAAAGTGATATTTTAGACAAATATAAAAAATATTTTTGAGAGTTTAGGTTTCATTTTTCAGGTACCCTATTTCTAATGAATAACAATGATAAAATATTAAGGATAACTTTTACCATTAAACATTGAGGCCCTGAGTCAATGTAATTGTTAACATTCCTTTAGGTACCAAGACCTCATTGTAAAGATCACCAGTGTTGAGGCTGGACAAGACCTTAAAATACTGGTCTCATCCAGTAAGTAAACATGGATATTCTAATCTAGAACTTGGCATAGTTTACATTAGTTTGACTCAATAGCCCAAATGGACTAAATGTTTAATCTTTTCATCTTCTGTCTTTTGAATGCTAAGGAGAATCAATCAATTTAAAAACAAACCCTTCTATGCCACTTAAGTGTGGAGCTGGAGTTCAGAAAGGACCCCTTCCTTTCCTTTCACCCCTGAAGAAGACATGCTGAAGCCACAGTGCAGCAGAATCTGAACTGACACTCTGCTGTGCATGTTGCTTTCTTATTTCTTCAGGAAGTAAAATTGAGTGATGTGCATGTCACAGGGATAAGAAGTGTAAAGGTGGGGTGAGTGTACACATGGATATTATCATAAGTACATTTACTCCTATTCTTATGGTTTTGCCCACCCCCCTCACACACATAAGCTCCATAACAGACCTCCATGTTTTCCAGACAACACAATGCCATACATCCTTCTTTGAAAGCAATGACAACATAAGTTGCATCTAAACATTAATATTCTCATCTTAACTCACTTATTTGGAAATTTCCATGCCAATATCTGGGCTCACCCATATGACATCTATATTAAAAATATATAGAATGTTTCATTTTAATTTTCTGTGAAGAAACTTTGAGGAGAGCAATGACTTATAGCAATATCTACAGAACAACATGTATCATTCAACAAATATTTGTTGAACATTTATAAGAAGCCCTTCTAAATTCTGGTAATGTTTAATATATCAAAAATAAAGATTAAAGAAAAGGAGAGGGAGGACAGAGAGAAAATGTTTAGAAAAGCATGTTATAATTTATCAAGTTATGATTATTGGTAGCTCTGTTTTTCTCTCTGCCCTGCTTACTATCAAAACAGGATTTGGACATCTAAGAAACATCTAATAAATGTCCTTCTTGCTGCTACAAGTGTATGTTATTTCCTCTATGCCTTTGGCAGACCTATTTGAAGATAATAAAGTCCAACACAAGAGAGATAGTAGGCCTTCTGTACAAAGAGTTTTATTAGATTTTGTTTTGGAATTTATAAAGCACTGGCCAAATCCACTTCTCTAAATTTTTTCAGCATGAGCAAAACATCAGAAATCTGCAAATAATTTGTCATATATTTAGGAATAATTTAATTTTTTTTATTCTCATAAATACTGTTAAACTTATCTGCTCCTAAACATAAGTAGAACAGATTTACAGAATAATAATTTATCCTGCAATACTTGCCCTACAGCTTCAAGGGAGCGCCTCTTACAAGCAGTTGGTATAACACAGCATTGGATGATTAATCAGAGAGCTTGAGGCCCAGCCCTGAGTCTATTGTTGGTTAGCTGATAACTCTGAGTAAGCCACCTTTGGGACCTCAGTTTCCTTATATGTATTATAAAGAAAATACTATGAAGTCAAATGAACCTGGATTTAAATTCAAGGCCTGTCACTTAGTACAGTGTAACTCTGGGCAAGGTACTTATTTTCTCGCTGTCTCAGTCTCCCCATTTGTTGTCAAGTATGTACATATGACGTTAGTTCAAAGATTAAATGAAGTAACGATGACAGGCAGTTAGTATGTATAAAGCCCGACACATGAAATGATTGCAATAATTATCCATAAAATCCGTTTAATGACAGTTCTTCTGAATTAAAGTTTTGATTTTCCCTGAGTTATAATTACTTAATTATTTTACAGTAATGCCTTGGTTTTCATTGACTTTGGTTATGGTTAGTTTTGGTTTTCTTCAATTTTTTTCCTCAAAAATTTTATCTCGGTTTTTGTCAGTTGCCTTGGATTTCTCAGCATGCCCATGTGACCTTACTGCTAATTTTGCAAAAAACAATGGGTGACCCACACGTTCTCCTGCTCAGTGTGGTGTTGTTTCTCGTGTGTGAACATCACCCTGCACATCTAGCCAAACAATTCCATTGATTTCCAGTGTTTTTGTGCATTTTTTATTGATTGTGAGTGCTAATACTACAATTACATATAAATGATTACTGCGTATACTGTTTACAGTGTAATGTGTTTACTTTGCATTTTTCAGTTTCAAAATGTACATAACACACGTAAGATGAAATCATATGTGCTCAAATCTCATTGTCTCTGTTAAGTGTTTCCCTTGCTAATAAGTTAACCCTTTCCTTTTAGCTCCATCATAGGACCAAAGAAAGTTTCCAGAGCCAGCAGCCCTTCAAAGAAGAAGGCCAGGAACACAATCGAGTTGAAGAAGAAAATCAATGAAAAATACTGCATGAGAGCAGCTTCAAGATTGCTGAAATCGGCCGCATGTATGGGAAGTTGCCATCCACGGTAAATTCCATTGTGGTGAAAAAGGAAGCAATAAAAGAGGCTAATGTAGCAAAAGGCGTAAATGTGCTAATAAAACAGAGATCGCAAACAATTGAAGATGTCAAACAGTTATTATTAATTTAGATCATTGAAAAACAGATGACGATTCTGTTTTGGAGGCCATCATATGTGAAAAGAGCAGTCTGTTGTATGCCGATCTCATTAAGAAAATGCCTGGGATGAGGGTTAGTGTACTTGTTGATTTTAAGGCTGGTTTGAGAAACTCAAGTGACGTACTGGCACATATAGTGTTACTATGCACCGTGAAGTTGTAAGTTTGGACAAGTCTGGGGCAGAAAAATTTGTGTCCAAATTCAAAGATTAGGTAGAGGCTGAAGAATTCATCCACCAACAAGTCTTCAACTGTGATAAAACTGCCCTCTTTTGGAAAAAAATTCCAAAGAGGACGTTCATTACATAGGAGAAAAAGGCATTGCCAGGACATAAGCCTATGAGAGATAGGCTAACTCTTTTGTTGTGTGGTAATGCTAGTGGTGATCGTAAAGTGAAGCCCTTACTGGTGTACCATTCAGAGATTCCTAGAGTGTTTAGCAGAAACAATGTGGTTAAATGTAAATTGTGTGTGATGTGGAGGACAAACAAGAAAGCATGGGTCATGAGGCCAATTTTTATTGAGTGGATGAGAGAAGTGTTTGGCCTGAGTGTGAAAAAATACCTCCAGGATAGTCAGTTTCCCCTTAAGTGCCTCCTGGTAATGGACTGCTTTATGGAATTATGTCAAGAAAGTCAATACTCCAAAATCTCTCTGGCTCAGACTACTAAATACTCATGTCTCCAAAACCTTACTAGTCATCACATGGACAGATCAGGATCCCTTAAACCCATTATTTTCTCCTCAAACTTTTTGTTCACCCTCACAATACACAACTGTCCTGTCAGTAGCTCCGGAAGCTCAAGAGGAACTCTGAGCATTTTCTCTGCTGAAAAAGGGAGCAATTACCTATAAATATGCCTTAAATCAGTTGCCTACACCTTTTTTGCCATCCAACTGACTGTTTAGCCTTTTATGACATTTTACCTGAACTAGTAACAGAGAAGGATAATCCTATTCCTGTATGAAATCTTCCCTAACCCCACTATCACCTATAAGCTATTCTTCAAAACTATCAAAATGATCTCTTCTGAACCCAAATTAAATATTTTTGTTCATTTGGCTCAATCTTAGCATGCATGGCACAAAAAGTTTTCTCTTTCAGCCCAGATTAACTTTCCAGTCCTTCAATACAAGCTGTCTTCTCTTTCAGTTAGGTTATGTGAAGTTCTTTTAATGCAAACATTTTTTAAAAATTCTTAACTTTTATCTTTGTTATTGCCTTTTCCTAAATATCACTCACTTCTTTATCTTCCTGGTAAATTTTAGCTTTTTTTCATTATTCAAGTAAAATTCTGCATTCCCATTAAAACTCTTTAATCCCCCAGTTGATTAGAATGCAGTAGAGTCTGCAACATACAAATAATTAATAAATGTTCAATTTTAATTATTTTATTAGTATTACATGTTATTTTATTATTATGCTATTAAAGATGGGATGCAGCTTCTGGATAACAGCTTGTACCAGCAGAACTCTAGTTCTCTTCCAATCTAAAATTCTATGGTTCTATGATTTATTTTAAACTGTTTACTAACTCTAATATTAATTCATTTCTATTTTCCTTCAGTTAAATATGAGAACAACATATTAAGATCACAATGATGTTTCTCAATTGATTAGATTTGAATTCCTGAAATTAATATTATATTCCTAACTCTAAGACTACAGTGCCATATTAACATTTCAAAAAATGCATCTTTTAGCTCACTGGCACTTTACCAGAATTTTTTATTCATGAACAATCCTCATTTATTCTATGCCCAGTATAAAACATATTTTAAAGGACTTAAACATTAAATTATATTTTATTACTTCTCTTACCTACTCCTAGGATCTATTTTTAATTTGAACAATTCAAGTCACTACTGCCTCACTTTACCTTATGAAGGACTAAGCTTGGGGGAAAAATATCTATTATTTTTTTTAAATCACAATGAGTCCCTAAATCTCCCTCTAACCCACTATGGTGCTCTGTTTTCACTCTTTTTTTCCTCTCCCTCTCTGCTGACATTAGCATAAAAATGTGCTACCCTAACTAAGCAGTCTGTTAACTGATAAGCTATCAAAAAATCATCTGTTATTTTTATAGCTCGTAGGCAGATGCCATTTCAAGAACTAGAGTTAAATGAGTAGGATTTGTTAGCGCATTTTAGATTCATCATTGTAAACTTGAGGTATTTTAAAATGAAATGATCAGAAGCTTAAAATATTATCACATGAGCAATCAAGCTATAGAATTTTGCTAACCTTAAATTTTTGTTTGCGTAAAATCATTTCATATCATATTATATCATAAAGATTCTTTGTTGTCTAATGTTTGTACTCCAAATCTTTCCTGCATTAAATTTAGACCAATGTAATTATCCAGGAAAATTCAGATCAGAATATCCCCTTCTATTCCAGTAGGGGCCTCCTTTGCCATAAGATGCTTTCAAAGGGTCTCTGAAACAGCAAACCCATGCTTGATAAACAATTATTTTCTCAGGTTGCCTTTCTGAATTGCTTTGGGCACAATAAGGTGGTACTAGGTTAGAAGTGAATCTTTCCCAGGTCCCAGGTATTAAGACACATGAGATTGCTTTATTTTTTTATTTTATTTTTTTACAGGGACATAGAGAGAGTCAGAGAGAGGGATACATAGGGACAGACAGACAGGAATGGAGAGAGATGAGAAGCATCAATCATCAGTTTTTCTTTGCGACACCTTAGTTGTTCATTGATTGCTTTCTCACATGTGCCTTGACCACGGGCCTTCAGCAGACCAAGCAACCCCTTGCTTGAGCCAGCGACCTTGGGTCCAAGTTGGTGAGCTTTTGCTCAAGCCAGATGGGCCCGCGCTCAAGCTGGCAACCTTGGGGTCTCAAACCTGGGTCTTCTGCGTCCCAGTCCGACACTCTATCCACTGCGCCACCGCCTGGTCAGGCGGGATTGCTTTTTGAGGTTTAGATGAGAAATCAATTTTATTAAAAGAATTATATTAAGCCAGGGGACTTGGCTTGCCAAGATTTTTCACTGTTATAAACTGCTTTTGTATTGCAGGAACTCGTCGTCCATTTAAAAACTCCCATGTACAGAAAAAGTCACCAATTTTCAGAAAACGAAAAGGAAACTACAAACAGTGGGAAGAAATATGAACTATTCAATAGCAGAAATATTAAAGCAGATATTAAAACATGACATTGGGTCAAGATGTATATGGTTTTATGTTCCAATATGTTTTATACTGTATAATCATCCAATATTGGTTTGACAGCTTGAACCTTAAATATGGTTTAATTCATTGATCAACAAACTACTTGAGTATATGATATTGTCAATTTTTAAATTTTAATTGTTATTATCAACATATTATTTTTACATAAAATGATTTTACAGAAAGTAAATTGAATAAGTGTATGTGTATATTTACAGTACATCTTCAAAGTTGTCAATAATTTCTTGGAAACCAGAACTCTAAGCAAAATGACATAATGAAACCAATTTTACTATACTCTAATTGATATAAATAAGAGTTTAGTTTCTACAGAATATTTTGGTCAAAAAAAACATCACCAAACTTTTAAACAATGATGCAAAAGCACTTCCAATATTAAGCACTGAAATAAATGAACTATATACCCAGTTAAGAAAGAAAAACAAAACAAGTAGGATAATTTTATTTTAACTTATTTAATCTAGTTCAGGATTGCAGGTGGCCAGACACTATCGGCAGCTCAGGGTATAAGGCAAGAACCCTCCCTGGACAGGACGCCCTTTCATTGCAGAGCCCAAGCACACTCACTCCCACATTCACTCAGATTGGGACAACATAGACACGCTGATTCACCTAATGTGCACATCTTTGGGATGTGAGAGGAAACCGGAGTACCTGAAGAAAACTCATGCAGACATGGGAGAACATGCAAACTTCACACAGACGGTGGCCTTAACTGGGAATCAGTTTTTTTTTCTCATTAACGTTATAATGAACCAACAAAAGAAGTAACATTATCCAAAGGATCTGCTGTATATGTGTATGTAGATGATAGGTTATTACTTTGAAATTAAATACTGGTAATTATTTTAAGTGCATAAGTATTGTGAATACACACTTGTTTTAAAACTTTAAACACCACACCTGACCAGGCTGTGGTGCAGTGGATAAAGTATCGGACTGGGATGCTGAGAACACAGGTTCGAGACCCTGATGTCGCCAGCTTAAGCGTGGGGCCCATCTGGCTTGAGCAAAAGCTCGCCAGCTTGGATCCAAGGTCGCTGACTCGAGCAAGGGGTTACTCCGTCTGCTGAAGGCCCGCGGTCAAGGCACATATGAGAAAGCAATCAATGAACAACTAAGGTGTCGCAACAAAAAACTGATGATTGATGCTTCTTATCTCTCTCTGTTTCTGTCTATATGTCCCTATCTATCCCTCTCTCTGACTCTCTCTGTACCTATAAAAAAATAACTTTAAACAACACAAAAATATACAAAATAAAAGACATTCTCATCTCCACATTTGTCTTAAAACCAAATACTTTAATATATTTTAAGGCCTTTTACCATGCATTTATAGTATCTACCTATCTATCTATCTATCTATCTATCTATCTATCTATCTATCTATCTATCTACCTATCTATCATCTATCTATCTATCATCTATGTATCCATCTATCTATTTATCTATCCATCTATCATCTATCCATCTATCATCTATTTATCTATCTATCATCTATCTATCTATCATCTATCAATAAAATTCACCCATTCATCTATCTATTTATCTGTCTATCTACCTATTTTCCCTGTGGAGTTTTTATAATTTATATATTTTTATTTTCTTCATTTTGTTTTTGGAGAAGTATCATCTCCTATGCACACAAGACTCAGAACTTAGAATGCGTAGCCTTCTATAAGTCACTCAACCTCTCTGTGCTTCAATTTCCTCATACTTCCTCCTGTTTAGAATATGCATAATAATAGCATGACCTCAAATATTTTTTGTGAGAGATATTATGAGCATGTGTATATGTGTTTGTGTGTGTATGTGTGTGTATTTGTATCCTACAGTCCAGAATATATCATATATTAATTATATATAGAAAATACATAGAATTATATCTGGCACATTATATTATAACATAATAAACATTATATTAGTGTTATTATCATTTTATAGTTCAAAGTCCTCTTTTCAATGGAGACAGAATTCAGACTCAGGGTGTGCTCCTAGCATTTATGTCTCTAAGAATTGTTCAGATATTTTAGGATTATATATTTTATATTATAATTAGAAATGAAAGATGAGTCATTAAAACTGATGTCAGTTACACCTATTGAGATGGTTATTATTTAAAAGAAAAGAACAGAAAATAAAAAGTCTTGGTGAAGATAGATGTGGAGAAGTTAGAACACTTGCACACTGTTATATGTGCAGCCACTATGAACAGTAGTAGAGAGGTTCTTTCAAAAAATAAACCTAGAACTACTATATGATCCAGCAATCCTACTTCTAAGTAATTATCCAAAAGAATTAAAAATAACTTCTTAAAGAGATATTTTCACTCCCACATTTATTACAGACTTATTCCCAAGGTTGTAATAATGTTTCTACAAGAGATAGAAACAACATAAATATCCATTGATAGATGAATGCATAAAGAAAATGTGATATATACATATAATGTAATGTAATTCAATCTTAAAAAATAAGAAAATCATGTCACATGCTCAAAATGGATGAACCTTGGGGATATGATGCTAAGTGAAATATGTGAGTCATGGAAGGGTAAGTATTGCCTGATTCCACTTATATGAGGTATAACCGCATGGTCAAGACTCATAGGAGTAGAAAGTAGAATGGCGACTGACAGGGGCTGTCAGGAGAGAGCAATGAGGCATTACTGTTCAACAGGTATAGCGTTTCAGTTCATGAAAGATGAGAAAGTTCTAGAGGTCTTCTGTAGAAAAGCGTACATATAATTAAAAATACTATACTATATACAGTACTTAAAAATTTATTAAGAGGGTAGACCACATGTTATGTGTATTTTCACAGGGGACAAAAAAGAAAAATAATCAAATACTTGTGCTGATTTACTGCTGTGTTCTTTTCTGTAAAACAATAACAGAGTTGTCTGGTTTCAATGGTTTCTTGATAAGTGATTGGCAAACTATTACCCATGGGCCAAATCCAGTCTGCCATCTATATTTTTAATGGAACACAGCCATGCCCACTTGTTTATGTATTGTCTATGGTCACTTTTGTGCTACAATGACAGAGTTGTATAGATGTGACAGAGACCATATGGCTCACAAAACCTAAACTATTTACTATCTGGATTTTTTTTTTTTACAGGGACAGAGAGAGAGTCAGAGAGAGGGACAGACAGATAGGAAGAGAGAGAGAGATGAGAAGCATCAATCATCAGTTTTTCGTTGCACCACCTTAGTTGTTCATTGATTGCTTTCTCACATGTGCCTGCAGCAGACCGAGCCACCCCTTGCTGGAGCCAGTGACCTTGGATCCAAGCTGGCGACCTTTTGCTCAAGCCAGATGGGCCCCGCGCTCAAGCTGCCGACCTTGGGGTCTCAAACCTGGGTCTTCCACATCCCAGTCCGACACTCTATCCACTGCACCACTGCCTGGTCAGGCTACTATCTGGCTTTTTTTTTAAAAAAAGTATGCCAACTTTTTCTGTAGATGGTGAAAATTTCTTTAATGAATTTTGCTATTTCCCATTTAAAGCCAAGCATGTGTGTATTCAATGTTTGTGAACCATGATGTTATTATTGCTTCTGATAATGCTAATATTAAAGTGTAAACTTTATAATTCTTCAAACACCTAAAATTAATGCTAATAATTAGCATAGAATTTGAAAAATGAACTAAAATTCAATCTTATCTATTTCAATGGACTGGGGAATTGGGACACTGCAGGACAAATTCTGGTAGTTATGGCTATAATACAAACCATTCCAAAACATAGAAGCTTACTGCTTATTATCTCTTACAAGCCTATGGGTTGACTTATCCGATCCTCTCTCTGGCTGAGGGCTCTATTGATAGCAACTAAGCTTGTCCAAGCATTTGCAATGACCTAGTGCCTTGTCTAGAAATTGTCTGTTTAAGGATGGTCTCAGTTTAATAACTTAGCTATTTTCCAAATGCCTCTCCCATTTTTTGAGCAGAGTCACGTGGAAAACTCTCTTGGTGATCGGAGTTTGAGGGGTTCATAAAACCTAATTGAAATGTACTTTTTCAGACCTTGGTTTTCATCACCTTTGCTAATGTTTGCAAAGTTAGTCCTAAAATCAAGCCCAGAGTCTGTGTGGGTGGGCACAAGAAGTGTGGATACTGGGAGTTATGAGAAAGTGGGACCATTAGTACAATGACTGTACTGAATAAGTTATGCAAAACCATAGAGTATTTTAGTAGCCGGCATCTCTCTCCTAAGCTCTGTCTTAGCATAATTTAAAAAGATATATTTATTGATTTGAGAGAAAAAGAAACATAATTTGTTGTTCCACTTTTTCATGCATTCATTGACTGATTCTTGTATGCACCCTGAACCAAGATCAAATCTCCAACTTTATAGCATGTCAGGTCATCAAATTGGTTTGCTCCAAATTTAATAAATATGTTTTAGTTTCCAGAACATTTTCAAAATTGAATTCACTAGGGTGACACCGGTTAACAAAATTATAAGAGTTTCAGGTGCCCAATTTTACAAGACATCATTTTATATCATATTGTGTATTCACATTTTGAATTTCGGAATTGTGAATAAAGGCTCATGTCCTACTTGAAACTAGGAAGTCCATACTATTTTGTTGCCACTTCCGGTTCAAGGAAACTGAGGCACAGTGAGATTAAATAACTTGTCCAATTTTGCCCTGCTAGAAGGAAGCAAACCAAGGCAGTTTGGCTCTAGACTAATTCTCTGAACTTAAACCATGTCGCCGATAAATAAAATAGACGAAGGGGAGCTTGGGAAACTCAGAGTCCATTGGAAGGGATAGGTATGTGGCTGATAGGTACAGCACAGAGCAGGAGAGCAGGTGCCAGGGGTGCCCAGGGTGATGTGAGAACCACGGAGAGATGCAGACCTGCAGGGGCTGTGAGGCGGTGGCCTGTGCCTCTACAACAGGACTGCCGCGCCTCTTAAATAACTTGGAGTCTAAAATTTAACTTACAATCTACGGTTTCTTGTGGTATTAGGTTTGCAGGGTTAGAATCTTGACTTCTAAAAGATACTCTATTTGTTTTCAACAAAACCTGGAATTCCATTGCTAAGGAAAGCAGGCCAGAAAACCCAAGGCATTTGAGGGCAGCCAAGTTAAATATTGTATCTCTTTTTAAGAAGTTAATCCCCCTGGATCTCCGACCTTTGTTCTTTGCTCCCAAAGGCAGCGACATATGATGTTTATCTTGCCAAAAATAGTTAAAAGTCATCTAGGAGCTCTCTGCTGAGTGGGCCAACCCGCTCTGACCTTTTTGACTAGACCAACTCCTGTTACGTTAACCTCTGACTTCAGCCCTCCTAATGGCAGTATTCCCCTGCACTGTAATTTCCCTCCCACTGTGTTCTCTCAGGCAAATATTTACTACTGAGGTTTCACAATTTATTTTTCAAACAAAGTGGCAGGGACCACCCCATGCCACCACATCCTCATTCTGTATTAGAACCCATCATTCTTGAGATATAATTTTACCAGAACAAATGTGCTTTAGGGACTTTTGACATGAGATGAAGGCTTGACTTCCTATCAAAACCAAACCGGGCCCTTGTCAACTTTGAGATGGATATAAACAAGAAATGCAAGCCTATAATTGGTGATGGAAATCAGATAAGACCTTTTTAAATACAACCATTGATAGAAAAATGTGAACTCGAATTACCTTTGATTAAGTCACTTAAGAAAATAAAGCTGGGGTGGGTTTAGAAGAAAGATTCTGAATGCGCTTGTGAGCAAGATCTTGCAGTTTCAAGCCTCTCAAAGGCAAACTGAAGAAAATTAAAGTCAGAACCGAAGGCTTATGAAATGAAACAGAACTCAGAAAAGAGCTCCCCTCAACCTTTAACATTTTGTAGGTCTCAACAACAGGAGTTCAGTAATGATCCATGCGTGTTCCGTCTAGGCAGTAGAAATTCAAATATCTACTTAGTTGATGTTTGTTATTTATCTCCTTTTGATGAACTGCGAGAAATTTAGTCCAACCAGTGGGGGGGAAATCAACAAACAAACAACCCTCTACTTAACTGCTGGACATTAATTATTCAATAATAATTACAATAAAAATTATTTAATACTTTTTTCCTTGATAAGTTAGTGTACAGAGAGACAGCCTCTCCTAACCTGGACATTTTATACTCTTCTCTAGAAAAAAATAAAATGCAATAAAAAGTATCTCTTTTTTGCCCCATATTTTATTCTGTGCTTTAAGTTTCACAGCAATACCTTATGCAGAATTCTTTAAAAATAATTTTTCTATTTATTGATGTGGATGAAATAATAAGGTATTATACATTTTGTTCTGCCAGAAGTTATTCTGAGTACTTTTCTTTTCTTTTTTTTTTTTCAGAGAGAGAGGGAGAGACCAGACCAGTGCAGGGTTTTGAACTGGCGACCTCAGTGTTCCCAGGTCAACGCTTTATCCACTGCGCCACCACAGGTCAAGCTCTGAGTTATTTTCTGATGCCAAAGAGAACTGTGTAGCATTCTTTTAATAATTGTCTAGATGTTTTTGATAAAATGACAGTATAGATGTGAATTTAATTGTACTTCAAAACATTAGAGTTAATCAATTAACAGAAATGTAGGCAAACATAAGAAAAAAACAAATATAGAAAGCATATTTAAGTTCTTTGTTTTTTTTTAACATTTGAGAACTGCTTCCTTATCATTATGTTATAAAAGCCAAATTCTATTATTTTATTCTCTATCTGAGAAAGAAATGGGAACATTCTGCGATACATATGTAATCTTTCAAAATTTGCTTCAGGCTTCATAGACAATACTAAATAGAAATCTTACATATTTTAAAAAAAAGAATGAAATGACAGTATCTTTTAACAGATGGCAATCTAAGTGTTAAGTTGAAATTTTGATGCTCTGTATTATATTTAGTTACTTTAAAAATAGTAAATGCTCCATTATCTACCCTCACTATTTTAATTGCTACTTGTAGCTTAAGTTATTATATATTTATAATTATTATTAGAAATAATTATATAATGCATCAATCCACACACATATTTATGGATTAAGTTGATAAAATTATATCTTTCTGAAATAGTAATGTAAGAACAATTTTTGTGGGGGGTACACAACCTACTCATTAGAATGTTCTCTTAATTACATAGAAAAGTGCTATGTGACCTCACTTTTCACACACAACTGTGAGCGCTGGTGTAATGAAACATACATTATGCACAAATAAACTTAT
The DNA here is from genome assembly GCA_037038555.1 of Rhynchonycteris naso. Taxonomy (NCBI): domain Eukaryota; kingdom Metazoa; phylum Chordata; class Mammalia; order Chiroptera; family Emballonuridae; genus Rhynchonycteris; species Rhynchonycteris naso. The sequence continues at coordinate 35,477,190 of CM072997.1, read as the reverse complement.
TATCTAATTAAATAAATAATAAAACAAACTGATTTAAATATATCTTAATATTTACCAAGAAAGGGTAATATTAAATTTCCCTTTCTTTTCTCCTTCTTTTCTTCCTTCTTTCCTTCCTTCCTTTCTTCCTTCTTCTTTCCTCCTTCCCTCCCCCTCCCACCTATCAGAGGCATTATTAAGCCATTGTAATACAGTCTTCCACTTTTCTTATGGCTGCTGTTGACACCTCTGAAGGAGTACCAAGAGAAAGGATAGAAAAGAGAAAGCCCTTAGGTTGGCATTTGTCTTTCTTTAGCCTTCTTGGCAGAGCTAAATAGTAACTGGCCTGTTACCCACATTACCACTGCATCAAACCTCCTGTGCTGAGGGGACAAGCAAAGGGCACATGGAACCATGGTTGGGCTACCGTTTTAATACTTTTCTTCCAGAAAAGATGGCATGCCTTCCCAGGATAGAGTTAAAATAAGGTATGAGAAAAATACAGGTGTTAACATCAAAAATTAAAGAGGTATGCATCTCTTTTTAAATATATGTGTTTATTCCAATGGTGAATAAGTAAGTAAACCCTTAGATTTAAATAAACTTCTAATAAATTTTTTGAGAACAGATTTTTTTTAATCAAAAAGATTATTTTTTTAAAGGAGGGCCCTGGCTGTGCTCCTAATGACCACAGCAATGACTCTTATCTGGAATATAATCTGTGTCAGGGGCTGCTTTATCCCATGAAAACATCTGCAAATCTGTTCTACATGAAACTTTATAAGATCTATAAGAATTATAATATTTACAAATCAGTTAAATAAAACAAGTTACTTCTTGGTTATTTTATTTTTATTTCTTTTTTTTTTAACAGGGACGGAGAGAGAGTCAGAGAGAGGGATAGATAGAGACAGACAGAAACGGAGAGAGATGAGAAGCATCAATCATTAGTTTTTCATTGCCATTGTGAAACCATAGTTGGTCATTGATTGCTTTCTCACATGTTCCTTGACCGCGGGCCTTCAGCAGACCTGGCCACACCTTGCTGGAGCCAGCAACCTTGGGTCCAAGCTGGCGAGCTTTTGCTCAAGGCAGATGAGCCCGCGCTCAAACTGGCGACCTCGGGGTCTCGAACCTGGGTCTTTCACATCCCAGTCCAATGCTCTATTCACTGCACCACCACCTGGTCAGGCTCTTCTTGGTTATTTTTTAAAAGAACTATTTACAATAAGAAGGTATCTCTAGAATAATATACTGAAATACAATTATATGCACAACTGAACTCCAATTTGTCCCTTTGTGCAGACAAAACTAATACTCCTTTCTTCACTTTCTTCTCTCTTCCTAAATTGTTATTGTATTTGTGCTCAAGAATGAATTATGGGAAAAATTACATTCTCTTTTATACAAATAAAAGCAAAATACAATAAAACAGTAATTGGTCAATGATGATTGAAGTAACAACTTAACTGTACAAGTCAGGCATACATCATGACTGATCTTTGTACTCTGATCAATGTACAGTGCTGTCTATAAAACAAATCCTACTTGATAAAGTTATTTGTGTGCACCAGATCCCTTTATGCTTAAGTATGCAATACCATAACTTATGCAGGTTATTAAACTTACTATTTTGTTCTATAACACTGTCATCAACAAAAGATCACTGATTGTATAGGAGAGAGTAAACTATTGTAGAAATAGAAAAGCGAGATGTCCATTCCATACATTTCGATGTTGAGAATATTAAGAAATGTCAGTGATTAATAAAAGGAACTGAGTTGCAGAAAGAAAGGAAGGAAGCACTGGCTTGTAAATGCATGTTTAAAATTAGCCAGCATAGACAAAGCTAGTTAATTGGAGCCAGCATTTTCATTAAGTTTATATCTCCAATGACTGTTCCTACAAGTCTCTTAAAGACTGATTAGGAATGGATTAGATCTCTCACGACACTATGTTCAGAAGGAAAGAGAGCTTAAAGCCCTACCACGGTAATTATTTTTTCATTTTATTTACAAGAGATCTCTATAAAATTTTAAAATTTACCCTGATAACATTTTTACTGGTTTTTCTGCTTGAGAAAGTACAGAACACACTTGTATTGAATGACAGAATGAAAAACAAATGAAGATTTTAAGATGGGATTGGAAGCTGCTAATCTTAAAAACCTCTCCTTTGGGGCTGCCAGAATTAAAACAGACATTGTAAGTACTCAGAAAATATGTATCTAGTTTAGTGATTTACTTCTGAGAAATCACCAAAGAAGAAATGTATAATTATTTAAATTTAACATCTTCTTTAGAATAACTGGAGAAAATAAACAGATCTTATGAATTCATTGTTGTGTCCTCTTAAAGCATTGTTTTGCATAGAAGTATCTAATAATATCACTAAATAACACTGGGGAAAAAATTTTTTAGCATCCAAAAAAGCACTTGTTCTTACCTAATTCGAATGTGCTGATCTCATATATGACATCAGTTTTTCTCTGTAAGCTACAGTTTCCTTGCAATTCAAGATTTTAGGTTTTCATCCTATTGTAAAATTTTCAACATTTAGTTTAACATAATGAAGTAGAATGTCTTCTCAGGCATAATCTTTGTGAAAATATAATAATTTACATAGCGCAGTAAATACACTAATACACTACAATATATGATTAGGTCAAAATTTGTCTACAATTTTGAAATAAAACATATTAAAACACTTATTTTAATCATAAAATTTGTGCCAAAGGTATTTAAATTCTATTTAGGTAAAAATTTGTGTTTGTAGCTCTTGCGTTTGTGTACTTGTTGAGGACAATCTAGTTTGATACTCCAGAAGTAGTCTGCTCATCACTAACAGTTCCAAAATTTTTGGGAAACGTATCAAGGTGACTGTTCAGGAAGTGAATCTTAACACTCATATTATATCCAATGTCGTGGAAAGCCAAAAGCATCCTTTGAAGCAGAAGTTCATAGTTTTCTGCATTTTTGCTGTCAAGGAAGTTCTTTGTAACTGCCACAAAAGACTGCCATGCTGCTTTTTCCTCCTTATTCATCTTTCTGGCAAATTCTTCATCACGTATGAGGGTTTGAATTTGATGGCCATTGGATACACCTGCTTTGATCTTCTCGAAAGACAAGGCAGGAAAAGCAGAAATAATATGTTGAAAGCATTCACTTTCTCTATTCAAAGCCTAAAAAAACTGCTTCATTAAGCCAAGTTTGATGTGCAGTGGGTGAAAAATGATCCTGTCTTGATTAACTACAAGTTCATTCACAACAGTTTTCACCCCTACTTCCAGAGCTTCACATTTCATCCACTCCTTCTATGTCCAGTGTTTCTTCTGAGCTCGGCTGTCCCACAAACACAGAAAGCAAGGATACTTTGTGAAACCTCTTTGTTGTCCTAGCAGGAAATTGACCATTTTAAGATCTACACAAATGATCCACTTATGCTCCTCATACTTCAGAAAGTCAAGGACAAATCATATGTCATTATAATCTTCTCACATATGAGTTAAATAACCAATTGGCACAGCTACAAAAATATTATCGTTGTGTAGGAGAACACATTTCAGACTTCGTTTAAGGCTGTCAAGAAATAGCCACCATTCTGTTGGACTGTAAGTGGTAACACTCAGCTGGCTGAGAAGACTACTGATATCATGACAGTAAATAAAGTGTTTGTCTTCAAAAAAAAAAAAAAGTCCACAAATATTTGTTCATGCTTCCTGAAATGAGATACTTTAGATGACCGGTAAAGTACATTCTTTTCTTGAAGCCTGGAGACTAATATCTCAGCTGCTTTCTTTGATAGGCCCAAATCTCTTACTAACTCATTCAATTCAAGTTGGCTAAACTGATGAGGAGTTAATGACTCCTTGGCATCAGAAGGAGACCCTTCAGATTCTACAACCATTTCCTCATGCATCTTAACAAAATACACTTGATCACCATATTCGGTTTCTTCATCCTTAGAATAAAGAAAACCATTGAAAACTAGAAGCAGGAGTGTCTCAGAGTGCAGGATAGGTCATATTGCTGAAGAAATATTAGGATATGCAATCATATGCCGTTTTTTTCCTGCTGATGCCCTTTGTATGAATCAGACAGAAATAACAGTCACTGCTGTTCACTGCTGTGGTCCTTAGGTTCACAACAAACCATGGGAATACCAAAAGGCATTCTTTTGCATTTTTCCTTTGTCCAGTCATGAAACATTACCTCACAATTATGAAACACTATATGAGGACCCCAATTCTTATATTAATCACTAAGGGGAACTTGCAAATAGGCAATATATGCACATGTCACAAATGATGAAATATTGTGCTTTTGACGTTAAAGTGTGTAACAGCCACATATAGAACAGAAGGTGTCAGAACTATTCTTACATTTATGCCTACTCGAAGAAGCCATGATTCAATCTTAAAACAAAATAAGAGGGTGTTTTTTATCAGATAATAATTTTTTACATTTAAAAACAACTACAATTATGTAAAAATGATGTTTGTAAAACATTAATTGCCTTATGGTTATGTTCAATCCAAGAGTCGTTGCCCTTTAACTCCAATTTAAATACCAATGTGTGTCATTAACTGTAACAAAAAGAAATTAAAATTGCATAAAAACTAGAGCATGCAACAAAACATGGATTCAGATTTGGAATCAGCGATGCAGAAATATATAGAAAACGTTCTAAAACCTCATGCAACAGGAAATAAAAAAAAATTGTTCCCCAGTCATAGCATTTTAATTTCTATCACCTAATTTGTTTTATGCACTTTTAAAGAAATACATTTGTTTTCATTTTAATCCTTCATGCATTTACTGTGCTAATATATGTTTACATGCATTAGGTGATCAATGTTTTTATAAAAGCAAGTTCTATAATTGCTTGGATTCAAATCCTAGCTCTCTTCTGTTTAGTATCTATGTTTCCTTCGGCAACTTATTTTACCTCTCTGTGCTTCATTTTAATAGTACTAGTACTTAGTCCATAAGAATTACACAAGGTAATATACGCAAAGCACTTAACACTGTACAAGGCACATGGAAAGCACTCAGTAACAGTAGTGTTTGTCATAGAAATAGGTTGACAACAATGTTGATAGGGTAATTATCTGTCAAGCACTGTAACAGGCTCATTGGAAGATATAAAGGAATAGTTGTAGCCTTTAATTTTAAACAACTCAAAGACATGTCAGTTCTGTTGTATTCATGGGCCAAGTGAGAAAACAATTTCTGAAGAATGATAACTACAAAGTTCTTAAGAAAGGTCGGTTTTGAGAGCCTGTTTGCATGGCAAACTGGAAGCAAAGGTGAGCTGCATAAGACTTTAAAGGACAGTGTATTTATTTTCTAGAATTATAGCTCAGGCCTCAGTGCAGAGAATGTACTAAATGTGAAAGAATGAGGAGGCCAGGAGAGTATTGAAAATTTATTAGGAATGTCTAACAGATGGGTAGTGGGGATCTGATATACACAAAAAAACATTAAAGAACAGGACAGACAGTTAGCAAACCAACTGGGGTCAAAAAATAATTTTGAAATAGCTTGAGGAGGGTAAGAGTTAGTTCTTTGAATTTTTGATAGAATTCACTTGTGAAGCCATCAGGCCCAGGACTTTTCTTTTTTGGGAGTTTTTTGATAACTGTTTCGATCTCATTTGTTGTAATTGGTTAGTTTAGGTGTTTGTTTGTTTAGGTGTTCTCATTCTTCCAGATTAATTTTTGGAAGATTATATGATTCAAGAAATTTGTCCATTTCACCTAGGTTGTCTAATTTTTTGGCATATAGTTCTTTATAGTATTTTCTTACTATGCTTTGTATTTCTGTTGTGTCAGTTGTTATTTCTCCACTCTCATTTCTAATTTTATTTATTTGAGTACTCTCTCTTTTTTTCTTGGTAAGTCTAGTTAACGGTTCATCAATCTTGTTTACCATTTCAAAGAACCAGCTTCTTGTTTCATTGATCCTCTGTATTGTTTCCTTAGCCTCTATGTCATTTATTTCTGCTTTGATCTTTATTATTTCCTTCTACTGGTCCTGGGCTTCATTTGCTGTTGTTTTTCTAGTTCTTTTAGATGCAGGGTCAGGTTGCTTATTTGAGCTTTTTCTAGCTTCTTTTGATATGCCTGTAGTGCAATGAACTTCCCTCTCAGTACTGCTTTTGCTGTGTCCCATAAATTTTGAGTTGATGACATTGGATCATTTACAACAAAATGGATGGACCTTGATAACATTATACGGAGTGAAATAAGTAAAACAAAAAAAAAAACTGAGAACAGCATGATTTCATACATAGGTGGGACATAAAAGTGAGACTATGAGACATAGACAAGAGTGTGGTGGTTACGGGGTGGGGGGAGGGAAGAGGGATTAGGAGAGGGGGGAGAGAGGGGCACAAAGAAAACCAGATAGAAGGTGACAGAGGATAATTTAACTTTGGCTGATGGGTATGCAACATAATTGAATGATAAGATAACCTAGAGATGTTTTCTTTGAACATATGTACCTGATTTATTAATGTCACCCCATTAAATTCAATAAAAAATAAAATAATTTAAAGATGATTCATAGATATTTTATTACATATTGCTTTTTACTTAAATAAAAGAAGCACAGGGATAAGGGGATAATATGAATTTCAGTTTGTACTTAGGCGTAGGTCCAATGGGCAATGAAAGAGAGAGTAAGCAGTAGAAAGGGAGAGAGGAAGAGACCCAAAGCCTTAGATGATAAGTTGTTTACTCATATTATCTCATTTAACTTTTCAATTATCCTGTAATGTCAGCATTAATATCCCCACATTTGGATGATAAAATCCAAGGTATCTATCACTTCAAGCTGTGGCCTGATCCCTGATGTTATTATACTTTTTTGCAACAAACTTGAGACAGTTGGAAAAACATGAGTTTGAAATGTAGGAAAAAATTAGTGATATAGATGCCTACATAAATGTGTACAGTGACCCCAAAAGTTAGTGGTAAGAAGAGAAATAGAACAAGAAGTGAAAGACTGAGGAACAATAGCATTCAGTCAATAGAACACTCCTCAGAAAAGGAGTGGTCAGAAATGGAAGAAAGGAGCCAGGAACTGGTGTTTGGAAGCTAAAAGCAATGGGGGAGGAGAGACACAAATCATGGGAGCAAATGAGCCAGGGAAAGAAAACACACAAGTTTGGCGAGCAGTTCATCTGTAGAGGAAAGGGACAGTAGGCAAATTTACAATAGAAAGAAGACTAAGAGAGGTTGAAGAAATGAGTTCGATGTGTGAGAAGCCCTACTCCATGAGGTCTTCCATGAAGGAAGAAACATGACAACAATTTGAAGGGGTCACTGGGAATAGCACAGAAAAAAAAGTGTAACTGACCTTATATATGCCAGGAACATTGTATGTTACTTAATCTCTATAGCAACTCATTGAATATTATTGTCCCCATTTTACAAATGAGAAAATTAGAATTCAGTCACTAAATTAAATAATTTAACCAAAATCAAATACTTAGTAAAAGTTAGAACTGAAGAAATGAGGGAAGCCTTCTTGGAAGAAGTGACTTTGTTCAGTTTTCTCAAATTTAGAAAGAATTCTCAGCAAGAGGAGCTAATAGAAAAGGGCACTTCACAGGGAAGGGTGAATGTGACTAAAACCAGAGGTGGACAGGGAAACTATGTGTTCAGTCTGGCTGTGTGAGCAGTACACTGAGACAGGCTGGACAGCACATTAAGAAGTGGTATAGTGAATGTCACCTTAGAAGATCCAGGGAAATTGGTTTGAGTAAAGAAAGAACATTGGAGCTATGGTTTAGAAAATAACAAGATTATTTTTTATTTAAAATCAAGACATTATTAAATTTAAATATCCAATCTAAAATAATCTTTGAAACAAAAAAGTATATCAAACTACAATTATAGAATACTGAGAAAATAATTATGACAATAGTATTATGGCATTCAGTTGAATCATATGAAATGACCAATTTTGTCAGAAACTGTCAACTATTAATGTTGGTTTTATATGGTTCAAGTAAATATAGACATATGTAAAATATATTACAAGTTATAATCAGTAGAAATTTTATAATTTTAAATAATTTTATCATTAAATAATAAAAAATAATTTGCTAATATGAAATTCAAGGAGCTCAATAGATAACACAGATAAACCTAAGTATAAGGATAAAAACCAAAATTAATAAATTTTAAAGAACGAGAAAAATAAAAATTTAGTAAAGTCAAGAACTGATTATCTGATTTTAAAGTATACAAATCTCTGGCAAGACCAACACAGGATAAAAAAAAAAATTACAAATACAAGTACACATAGGTTGGGGGTTTCAGAGAGTGGTTTCCGAATTGAATAATCACATGCCACTATAGTGATCCATGTAATTTTTGAGCAAAGCTATCTCAATGTTAGGAGATCTACTATCTTGTACATACTAATACACCAGAGAAGGAAAATATAGCTATCACAACGTATGCCTTAGTCTTCTCATCCAAAAATGAGAAAATGACAGCATTTATGTTCTAGGTTGTTGTGAAGATTAAAGGCTGTACAGTTTGTATAGTGTTTAGATGGTGCCTAGCACAGCACATACTGTTATTGCTTATTACTAATATTTTTATCATTAAAGAGAAGGAAGAGGAGGATATATGCAGAGATAGAAAATATGTTAAATTAGAACTCCTTCCAAGTGTAGCTCTACTTTGAAATTTCAATGAAATGAATATCAGCCATAAAATCAAAGTTTCCAAAGTAATATAAGACTTAAATATATTAGTTATCACAACAGATATTTCTAAATTGGTCAATGATTATAAAGATATTTTTGAGCCAAAATGGTTTTATGGGCAAAGTCTTTGAAATCTTCAGGAAAGATACTCTTGAAACAAACCTAGTTCTGGTTGAGCTGTTTCAGAATGATAATAAAGAATAAAAGGCTTCCCATGTCATTTTTCAAATTTAGCATAACTCTGATCTCAAATCTGAAAATGAGAACTTAAAAATGAAAACTATGAGCCATTTTCATTTATAATAGATATAAAATTCCTAACTTAAACTGTAATAAGAATACTATAAGAATTTAGTCTATGATTTAAAAAAAAAGTCAATATAAATCATGAATAAAAGAAGAAGAAAAAAACCTTTGTGGCCAGATTAGTAAAGGCATACCCAATGTGTTAATATTTCTGCCCCCCTCCTGTTTTTCTGTGGTTACTAGAATATTTCTCTTTAGAAGCATTCATATTCTTTTTCCTAGCAGCATTCTAATGTCATCTCCTTTCTCACCATTTTGGCTTTCATTATTCTGGAGTTCTTTTTATTAGTGCCACAAATCTGAGAAACTTTCAGTCTAGTTGAGATTAAGAGCAGAAGCTTATTCAAGCAGCGCAGTCCTCTTCTACAAAGGCCATTGGGTCCTAAAGGAAACCATTTCATCCTTAATATTCCTGCAGGAAGTAAGAAGTGAAAGCAAGCTGAAACACTAGAGCAGGGTTCAGAAACCTTCTTGGCTGAGAGAGCCTTGAACGCTACATATTTTAAAATATAATTTCATGAGAGCCATACAATATGTTTAACACTAAATACAAGTAAATGTGTGCATTTTATGTAAGAACAACACTTTTAAAGTACAATAAGTCTCTGAATTCTTTTTAATAACGTTATGCTATTGCTAACTAATGATGAATAAAGTACTTCTTACCATTAATGCGACTTCTGGTGCTGCATGGTTTTGCTGATGGCTTTGTAGTCTGGTTGATACGTGGTGAGGTTAAGCTTCATGCAGGCATGAGACTTCTATCTGTTAAACGTTATCGTAGGTTGGTCTTAACGTTCTTTAGATGTGAGAAATACTGCTCACATGCATATTTAGAGCCAAACATTGTCAGTACAGCAATACTCACAAGCTGCAGTGTGTAGTATGTGATGGGAAGCACATTCCAAGTTTTGACAATCAGCTGGTCATGGTCTGCGGGTTGAAGTTTTTTCATTTCTCCCCAATTGTGTTTGCTCACCAACTCTGCTTGCTGTCATGTAAGTCTTTCCAAATCTCCATTCAGTGACTTGAACTTATTCACCCACATGTCTGAGGCCTTCATGTCAGCATCCTGCAGCTCAAAATCTCTGACGGAGACACCGGGCATGTAACTCAGGTCAGCGCTGTCCACTGCATACTTGTGTGGATGAGTGATGAACTTAAAAAGACGAGTGCACTCATGAAATTCTCCAAAGCACACTTTGAATGACTGAAGGAGATTAGATGTGAAGCCTGCTAGCTGCTGAAGATCAAGATGTTGAGCAGGGTCACTTGCTGTGCATGTATCTCTAAACTTTCCCAGTTTTTCAAAGTGTAGTAAACGACCTGTTTCAATGTCAGATGAATAGTTCCAGCTTGTTTTCAAGTGGAAACACTGCTTGTTGAAAACTGTATTTCCAACACCTTGCATTTTCACATTGAGCTGGTTCAGATGTTCAGTCATGTCCACGAGATAGTAGAACTTCAGGAGCCACTCAGTGTTAGCTAACTCAGAATGCTCAATGTTTTTCACTTCAAGAAAAGTCTGGATTTCACTCAGACAAGTTGCAGAATGGCTGAGCACCTTCCCTCTTGACATCAACACACATTGCTGTGCAGAAGCAGACCAGGATAATTATTCCCAGCTTCACCCAGCAGTGTTTTAAAATGGCAATCATTAAAGCTTGGGCAACAATAAAGTTGACCACCTGAATGACCAGAGACATCACCTCACCAAGCTGCTCACCACACATCTGAGCACAAAGCAACTCCTGATGAAGAATGTAGTGAAAACTTAGGATGGGTCTCTTTCCATGTTCACAAAGAAGTGCCACAAATCCTCTGTTTTTCCCCACCATGCACGGAGCCCCATCAGTACACACTGAAATAAGTTTATCCATTGGTAGATTTTTTTCTTTAGCGAACTCAGTGAAAGACTTGAATAAATCCTCCCCTCTTGTTGTCTCTTTCATAGGCAAAACAGCAAGACTTTCCTAACATACTGTGTCACCTACAGCATACCTTGGAATCAATCTGAACTGAGATAAATGGCTTTTGTCTGTTGACTCATCCAAAGCGAGAGCAAAGAATGGTGCTGCATTTATGTCCTTCACTTGTGTTGCCTCAATTTGATTTGCGATCATGATGGTACAATTGTGAACAGTTTTGCCGACAGAGGCATGTTTTTTATTTGTTTGATTATCTTGTCTTTATCTGAAAAGTCGTCAAAAAGTTCATTGGAAACATCAAGCATGAATGTCTTGGCATACTTCCCATCTGTGATTGGCTTTTTGTTTCTCACAATCGCTAAAGCACCAGCAAAGCTAGCTGAATTCCAGTCACCTTGTTGGGTCCAAACACAAAGTTGCTGCTGACTAGCTTGCACTCTGCACAGTAGCTCTTGACATGCTTTCTTCCTGCTGTCCCCCCTGGATATTTTGATGCAAATGTTGTATTGTGTGTGTCGAAGTGCCGCTTTATATGTGACCATTTCATCGATGAAATTTTATCATTGCTAATTAGGCACACTGCAGAACCTGCTCTCTCCACAAAGGCAAATTCCTCTGTGTATTTCTTCTTAAGGTACAATACTCCTCTTCTTTTTTTTCTTTTAGCCATCTTCTTCTTCAAAAGGGTTTCTGCAGTTAGCTAGCTGACTACTTGATTAAAAGGAGAGAAGTATACTTCCTGACCTCACAACAGCCCATGTACATTACACATTATCCAATAAAAATTTGGTGTTGTCTCGGAGGATATCTGTAATTGGCTCTTGCCACCCAAACCATGAATATGAGCAGTAGGAAATGAACAGATTGTAATACATGAGAATGTTTTATATTTTTAACATTATTATTTTTTTTATTAAAGATTTGTCTGTGAGCCAGATGCCACCATCAAAAGAGCCACATCTGGCTCGCGAGCCATAGGTTTCCGACCCTTCCACTAGAGGCAATGAAAGAGATACATGGGAGTACCGGTGTATCAGTCAGCCAGGGTTACAGCAGAGTATAAATGATACAGTCATACTAGGTAACTTGAACAGACATTAAAAATGGTTTACACAAAACATGAGCAAGTTGTAATTGCACTATCAAATTCAGGGAAATGAACAAGGAATACTTTAGTACCCATTGGAAGTAATAAGCCCTTGAACTTGAAGGATTAAGGAAAGGGAGTTGTACTTTACTCATTGAATAGTGTTTCCTCAAAACTCATGTCTACCTGATATATCCTTTAAATTCTGGAAATAGGATATTTGAATATACAATCAAGCTTATGAGGTCATACTGGATTAAGATAGATTCTACTCCAAGAACTGGTGTTTCTGTAAGAAGAGGGAAGTTTAGACATATATACCTAAGTGAGAACAGAGGCAGAGAATGGAGTGATGCATCTACAAGCCAAGGAATGTTGGTAACCATCAGCAGTTAGAATAGGTGAGGACAAATTCTACTTAGAGTCTCTGAAGGAGTAAACTTTGATTTTGGACACTTAGGCTCCAGAACTATAACAGAATAAATTTCTTTTGTTTTAAACCCCAGTTTGTGTTAACTTGTCATAGAAACCTAAGCTAATTAATACAGAAACCAAAGACAGAAGAGGACAAACAAATCCTGTTTAGCATGGCAGAGGAATGGTGACAATGAGAAATAATTGATGTTGACCTGGCGACTTCTTCAGTGTCCATAGAGCCACACGTCTTTTGCTACTGACTGACTTATAGAAATGCTGATCATTTAACCCCCGGCAGGTCAGGGCCTCCAGCTTTCTGCATCATTGCTGTAGTCTTCCCAGTCACCAGGCTGGTCAACATCTGGGGAGAGGGGCAAATAAATAAGTCTGTAGGGTGCTCATACTTCTTCAAGGAAAGAAAAAGTGACCCAGAATGCATACAATTGCTAGTATGACAAACCAAACAACCAAAAAATGCAATTCCGTGAATGAATGGAGAGTGTACCCAAATGTACTGCCCAATGAGAGAATGTATTTGAAATACTAAGAGAATAGGCAACTAAAGCACTGGTTACAAAGCCTGAAAATGAAAAGGTGCCCAACAAACCTGTACAGTGCATTCACAGGTGATTGGCTGACTGACTGGCTGAATTAGTGAAGTCCTTACATAAAGGTAAGAACTTCTCTTTCCCAATCTTGAACACCATTTCTCGTACAGAGCTCAGCATAGAAAATCCACATAATTCTATTTACCTAATAAAATAGATTTTTTTTTATCATGCACAGTTAGAAATTTTATTCTAGTCTAGAATTAGAATAAACCAGAAATTTTATTTTGGTGCAGAGCTAATTTGTCACCAAGTAACTTCTTTTATTCATCCAGAGAACTCAGTGTTAAGCTGTTTTAGGTGCTTTACATTATTTTACTTAAATCTTTCTTTTAATATTTTTACTTTAAAAAAGCACCTCACATTCTTAGGAGGAATAAAAATTTACTTTTCAGAAATGAATTATAATGAATAGAGCCACATCACACTCACAGTTTGATTTGGCAATTTCCAGCAAAATGCTTGGGAAGTCTCAATAGGTGCAGCATTACTCCTGCCCTGGCCTGACTGTGGAGGCCACTGAAAGACACAGAAAGGTCTTCCTTGGAAAATACACTGCTCTCAAGTTGGCAGTGGCCCTTTCTGTCATGGTCTTTGCAATTTTCCCTGCGCCCTGCACATGTCCTGGCACATATACTAACTTGGTAAATATGCCTTGAGTTGAATCAAACTAATTTAATGCACAGATCTTTAGAATAAGCTGTCTTCCTTTTGCCACTGTCTCTGCTTTCAGCCTTTAATCTCAAAACTTAAAGGGCAAAACATATAAATATATGCAAAGTTACTTCTGTTTTCTTTTTACTAAAGGTATTTATATCATGAGGCATTTAGAGTCATCTGCAATGCTTTGTGAGACATTTAACTAGGGCTGCCTTGGCTTCTCACTAATTAAAAATCCAGTTATTAGAATATAAGTCTAGAGCAGCATGTTTAAGCAAGCATAACACAGACCCAGCATAAAATATAGGGAGGGGTCAGTGTTAAGTGTGATGACTTTGACATACTGAAAATGATTTCCTCATCAAAAAACCATCTTGCCTTGAAGTGCAGTGGCTAGTCACAGGGTCCCAGGACCCATAAAGTAATTACCCTGATGCCATTTTTTTTCTGTGCAAAAATTTATTCCATGTTTTTGAACATCCATGAGCCTAAGCTGGAGGCATAAAAGAAAAAGCTTTAGCAATACAACTGTGAATTGTGTATGAGTGGTGTGAGTGGTGAGCTGTTTTGGTTTGTAATGTTTGTAAGGAGCAGATGAGCAATTCACAGAGACTCTCACATGTCTAACCAGAAGGAGGGAAAGTGTCAAGGTCTTTGGTGAGGTGCACACAGTCTGTGTTGGCCCATTCAGCAAACTACACTGTGGCTTACCAAGCGGTGCTATTTCAATGGTGACCCCTAAAAGTCATTCTGCCTGATTGTGGAACTGTTCTATACACACAAATGTGAATTCTGCTAATTTCTAGGGACATATCTTAGTTGAACTTTTTTTTTCTAGTTTTGGGTCCATGCTCCAGGGACCAAAATAAAGAATAGATCCAGAATACCTTCAGAGCAGTTATCAAAGGGCTTATACCCTCCAAAGGTGGCTTTGTAGTGAGGTCCCTGCCTGCCTAGATATAGGAGATATAGAGATGGATGACAAACTACAGACTGTGGGCTTCTAAATGCCCTGTACTCAACTCTCAGTCTATCTACATAGAAGGAAGAATTGCATAGATAAATAGAGAGTTTCATATCACAGTGTGTTCAAAGTGTCACAAGCTTTCAGTTCCTTAAGAAATAGTTATTCAGTGATGGTCATGTGTTTCCTAAAGTCTGGGGGTACAAAGTTAATTCTACTGATGGCAAAGGTCACAGCTAAGCCTATCCAGGCAATGCAAAGTAATTTGCCCATTACCTGAGGATGGCTCAGTACTGCATGGGAACACAGGACAGTACCTAACTCACCTGGGTGAGGAAGTAAAACTTAGGTTGCATTGAAAGATAAGTTGGATGTTGCAACATAGGGGATGCTGCTCAAAGAAATTTTAGGCAGAAGAAAAGTAAGTGCTGAGACAGGAGAAGGGGAAAATATAACTTATATGGGAAAGAAGTGGGCAGCTCATTATGTTTGTAGCTGCAGGTGCTTTGTGGGGGAGAGACAGGGAAGGAGGCTGGATGGGAGGGATGGGAGCAGGTGATGTCATGTGCATTATGTAAAGCATAGATTTTACACTGGCAAGAAAAGTGGGTGACTGAAATACATTAAGTAAGAAAAAAAAACAACATAACCAGACACAATATTTTAGAAAAAAAATTGCTCTTTCTATTTGTTGAAAATGGAGAGAAATGTATTTCTTCTTTATTCTTATCCTCTCAGCAAATGGTAAAAACAGCCATTTAGATGTTCAAGCCCCAAACCTAGGTGTCACTCCTTATTTCTCATTGTGTCTCACTCTCAATATCTGAAATAAATCCTAAATTTCTCTTCTCCATTACATCTTTCATCATCATGGTGTAAAGCACCATTTCATCTTACCTGGATTGTGTAAGGTTCTCTTAAGTGACCTTGCCGGATGAGGCTTTGCTCATACTCTATTCAAACTCCTTAGGAAAGCAAGAGTGAGTTTATTAGAAATTAAATTACTTTCCCCTAAAATTAGGAACAAGACAAGGTTGTCCACTCTCTCCATTCTTATTCAACGTAGTGCTGAAAGTTCTATCCAGAGCAATCAGACAAGAAAAAGACATAAAAGGCATTCATATTGGAAAAAAGAAGTAAAGGTTTCACTATTTGCAGATTATATGATCCTATACATCGAAAACCCCAAAGACTCCACAAAAAGACTACTAGAAACAATAAACCAATACAGTAAGGTCACAGGATACAAAATTAATATACAAAAGTACATTGCTTTCCTATATGCCAACAATGAAACATCAGAAAACAAACTGAAAAAAATAATCCCCTTTGTGGTTGCAACAAAAAAAATGAAATACCTATGAATAAACATAACAAAGAATGTAAAGGATCTATATAATGAAAACTACAAAGCATTGTTAAGGGAAATTGAAAAAGATACAATGAAATGGAAAAATATTCCTTGTTCCTGGATAGAAAGAATAAATATAGTCGAAATGACTATATTACCCAAATCAATATACAAATTTAATGCAATTTCCATAAAAATTCCAATGTCATTTTTTAAAGAAATAGAACAAAAAATCATCAGGTTTATATGGAACTATAAAAAAACCCAAATAGCCAGAGCAATGCTAAGGAAAAAAAATGAATCTGGGAGCTTTACAATACCTGACTTCAAATTATAATATTATAGAGCCATGACGATCAAAACAGCATGGTACTGGCAGAAAAATAGACACTCAGACCAATGGAACAGAATAGAAAGCCCAGAAATAAAACCACATATATATGGTCAAATAATTTTCAACAAAGAGGCCATCAACATACAATGGAGAAAAGGAAGTCTCTTGAACAAATGGTGCTGGGAAAACTGGAAAGCCACATGCAAAAGAATGAAACCTAACTACAGTTTGTCCCCTTGTACTAAAATTATTTCAAAATGGATCAAAGACCTACATATAAGATCTGAAACAATAAAGTACATAGAAGAAAACATAGGTACTAAACTCATGAACCTTTGTTATAAAGAGCACTTTATGAATTTGACTCCAAAGGCAAGGGAATTGAAGGCAAATAAATGAATGGGACTACATCAGACTGAGAAGCTGTTGCACAGCAAGAGAAACTGACACCAAAACAGACAGCCAACTAAATGGGAGATGATATTTTCAAACAATACCTCAGATAAAGGCCTTATATCCAGAATATACAAAGAACTCATAAAACTCAACAACAAAACTCAACAAATAATCCAATAAAAAAATGGGAAGAGTACATGAACAGACACTTCTCTGAGGAAGAAATACAAATGGCCAACATATATATGAAAAGATACTCATCTTCATTAGCTTTTAGAGAAATGCAAACCAAAACTACAATGAGATACCATCTCACACCTGTTAGATTAGCTATTTTCAATAAGACAGGTAATAACAAGTGTTGGAGAGGCTGTGGAGAAAAAGGAACCCTCATCCACTGTTGGTGGGGATGTAAAGCAGTACAACCACTATGGAAGAAAGTATGGTGGTTCCTCAAAAAACTAAAAATAGAACCATATGACCCAGCAATCCCTCTACTGGGTATATACCCCCAAAACTCAAATACATTGGTATGTAAAGATACATACAGCCCCATGTTTATTGCAGCATTGTTCACAGTGGCCAACACATAGAAACAACCAAAAAGCCCTTCAATAGACCATTGGATAAAGAAGATGTGGTACATATATACTATGGAATACTACTCAGCCATAAGAAATGATGACATCGGATCATTTACAACATGGATGGACCTTGATAACATTATATTGAGTGAAATAAGTAAATCAGAAAAATAACACTAAGAAGTATATGATTCCATGCATAGATGGGACATAAAAATGAAACTCAGAGACACGGACAAGAGTGTTATGGTTACTGGGAGTGGGTGGGGGGCAGGCAGGAGAAGGAGGGGGTGGGGGAAGGGGAGGGCATAAAGAAAGCCAGATTGAAAGTGATGGAAAACAATTTGATTTTGGGTGATGGGTATGCAACATAATCAAATGTCAAAATAACTTGGAAATGTTTCTCTGAACATATGTACCCTGATTTATCAATATCACCCCATTTAAATTAATTAAAAAATTAAATTACATTTAATAATGTATTCCCAAGCTTAAAACTTCCAGTGTCTTCCTATTGGTCCTAGAATAAGAACCCAACTTCTTTCAATTGCTTATAGAGTAAAGTCACTTGGTCTGCTGCCAGCCCTCCTCTCCATCTCAGCACATATGACTTGTTCATCTTTTCCATTCTGCATCCAGCTAATCAGCTCCCTGTTCTGGTTTTGTGCCCCTGCCTATCTCTGAAAGACTCTCTACCCAGTTTTTCTAGATAGCTGGCTCCTTTTTACCCTTCAAAACTCAGCTACATGATACAAACTCAAAATGCCTTTCCCAAAGAGGTACTCTTTATTCCCACCAGTCAGTATCATATCACTTAATCTTATTTTCTTTGTAGTACATAAAGCCACCTGAAATTATCAAGTTTGTTTTCTTAGTTATTGTCTACCTCTAGGAATCAAAATAAAAGTTCCGTGACAGCAGAGAACTAGTCTGTATCCTTAGCACCTAGAAGTAGCAAGTACATAGGTGGCTTTCAATAAACATGTACTGATTGAATAAAAATATAAAATAAAATAAAGGAGATGAAAAACAATCGATTTGGAGGCTCTTAAAATAATCCAGGTGAGAGATAAAAAGTGAGGAAAGTGAGAGCTACCAGTTTAGCACAGGAATGAACCAGACATAAAATGCCCTTTGGGCTCAACCAAATTCAAGGTTTACAGCATTATTTTTTCCTCAAAAAGAGAATAAACAGCATTTGCTTGAATGATTGAAAGGTTCATTCATAACAAAAGAGTTCCTGAAATATTTATATAATCTAGGAGAATTTACAAAGCACGTATTAAAGTTGCACTGAATGCCAGCTCTGTGTAGTATATTCTAGGGGATATAGAAGAATTAGAAGTTGTTGTTCCTGTTTTTTTGTAGTTGATGATATAAAATGAAAAATCATAAAACATTTAGAGAGCAATTCAAGGCAGCATAGGTCATCAATTTTGAATCTGTGGGATTCATCAGGGTTTCAGGGATCGCAGATCAGACATAACACCCTAATTCAATGATCTTCTAGGGCAGAAAATATTCTGATTTTACCTCAAATTCTTTCTTTTGACAAGAATGTTCTTAGCTTAAGTAAGTTATCTTTTAGGGCTCTAGAAAATGTTGCCATTTCGAGAATTAATTTAATAACATTCAGAAAGGGAGGGGCATGATTCATTTTTTCGAACAGTAAGTGGATTTAACATTTGTAGAAAAGTGCCCAAGAAGCCCAGATTGCTTTAATGCTGGGTTGGTAGCATAGGCCCAGTTGTGTGTAGGGCCGGTCAAGAAAGGAAGAATGAATTAAAATTGCTTCCAGAGTAATTGCCTTAGAAGATGTTTATTCTTCCTGGCAATATCTTAGTTTCAACCTACTACACTGGGCTGTCTCCCAAGAAAGGTATGGTGGAACCCCCATCTCTTGAAGGACTTCTGATAGCTCAGAACAGAGCTTTGCTTAACCAAGATTTTCTAATTGATAGATGAGACAAATCTAGGCCATCAGCCCTAAGAAGAGTGTATGGAGAAAGTAGAATTAGAGAGAATATAATTTCTGAAGACCTCCCTGAAGTTGATGGATCTGAACCTAGAGTTTATTCTGCATAATCACATAGCCTGTGTTAATGCCACTGGCTTACTTGGAAGAATCTCTGGATTCTTTATCAATAATGAAGTAAACTTGGATGTAGGCCCTTACAATTGTACAGTCATGCTTTGTACTTTGTTATCATTTTCATGTGTGCTACCTCATTATTTTCCTCCTAGCAACCCTGTAAGTTAGATCTCACCTACTAACAGTCTAGTGCCATAGATAAGACTGTTAGAGACTTTAGATAGCACACAGAGAGTCATCATGAAGCTTTGGGTGGATTCTGGCCCCTGGACTCTTGGTTTCTCACTTGTTCCATGCTAACTGTCTTGGGCATGATTCTATGTCCAATAGTGATTTGTGGGCATCAGCGGCTTAGATCTGAGGGAGTCAAAGCCACTGCCAAGCCTTGCTGCTCTTCAAATACTTGAAATCATAAAAGTATTCTATAGATTTCCACTGACAGTATTATGAACACTTACTGTACTGATAAAAATTTATATTTACTCTGTGCATTTGGCAGCCTCAGCCCTGAACACTTCTGCTACAGAACAGTGCCAAAACACATAAAGTTTCAGGCTTGACCAAGCACTGAAGCAAAAGCTTTCACCCCTGAGAGTACTAAGTAGGAGATTTAAGTAAACACTTCCATTCTGTATCAAAAGTATCTCTCACCCTGTTAATTAAGATAAATTGGAATAATAAACAGTTGCGCTAGAATATTTCCAATAACTGGTAAGTGTATTTTAGATCTAAATTTAGGGTTAATTTCACAGTTCTTAATGACAAAATCCTGCAAGGAACAGATGTCATTAAAAACCTAATACATAATTGATATTCTCAAGAATCACAAACGTAATTTAAAAGCAGGGACTCAAGAATTCCACATGTCTATAGTTTAACCATGCTAAATCCGTTATATGCAGTATCTCTTTTAACTCTTAAAACACCCCAGTGAAGGAAATAATATTATTGACATTTTATAGATCAGAAAACAAAGACTTAAGGCTGTTAAGAAATTTCTTAAGTGTTGAACTAATCTTTCTCCAACTCTGATTTCTTAACTCCTATATAATTAATTTCTACTGTTTCCTGAGAAAATCTACACACTAGGGTTTCTTATAAGATACAAAAAGACTTGCAAGTAGTCACATGGAAGGACTTTGACCTTCTAGACAAAGATAATGAAATAGAGCCCTCAAACTAAGGAAAAATTCAGAAGTTGGAAGAAGAAAGGTGCCAATAGCAAGTAATTGAAAGCAATAAAGTCAGTATTTAACAGAAGTAGAAGCCTTAGTGAGAACCCATGATGTTGAAGAAGTCAAGAGTGGGTTACAGAGCAGGAAACTAAACACTCAGTTGGAAAATTTCACTCTAGAATATGTGAATGTTGAAACCTATGCTCTGTATCTATGGTTCTCAGAGTCGAATCTAACGTTTTTATAACAAATATTTTGAAAAAATCCTTTTTACCACTATAAAATGGAATTCAGAAGTAATATAAAGAACTTTAAAAAATCAGTATAATGCCTCAAGTGGAATAAAAGGAAGAAATAATGAACAGTACAAAAAGTAAATAATCTATTTTAATATATAAATATCCAGGGATGCCTACTCTGGAAGACGAATGTACTCCTCTACATTTCCATACTGCCTCCTAGGTGTAATGCTCCACTGGGTGAGATGGCTACACGCACACTGACTTTCTCATTAGACCTTCCTCTGCACTAACATGGGAATATAGAATTTAGGGTTTTCTACCCTGTTCCTTTATTTCTAAGGAAGTTACAAATAAAAACAGGATCTGTGGTGGATCAAATTGTTTAACAACTGGTTCTCTGTCCTAATGACTGTTTTAGGTATAAAAAAATGATATACTAAAGGCTAGTTTATTAGTTCATATATTTATTACCTAAATAAGAACAATAAAAGAGGTACACAAAATTAGATTATGTTATAAAAAAGACTTAAAATATTAATGAAAAAATATTAAATAATACCTGACAAAAAAAACAGTAAAACTACTAATTAACATATTTCCATATTGCTTCTTGGTTGGCACCCTCACTTGTAGTTTTCTTCACCTATGGACAGAATGAATGTTACTACAGGTGCATAGAATACACTGTTGTGCAAATGAACATTAAAAAAGAGTAAGGAATGTAAATTTGTGATTTCCACACTGGGCAGCTGCCCAGGTGGCCACCTTAGAGAGAACCCTGATTACAAGTGCCATTTTAACAATGGGATTACCAAACTCAACAAAAATTAGGTATTGGTTCTGCTGAACTGGTGTGAACTGGCTGAATTCCACCACTGCATAGGATTGAAATAAAACTACAGTTTCCAAGATGGATTTCACCAATGGAAAATACACATAGTTGAGAAGTTAGAGAGAGAGGGATTAGTTAACCCAAAGATGCTCTACGTCTAATCTTCAAAGAAACCTGTGAGATTTTCTCAGAAGGCTGAAAGAGAAGATTTTCCTGTGGTCCCTTGCCCCTTTTTTCAGGTTTTCCTTCCCTGGTAGAAGCAGAGTATCAGTGTTCACTGGGAAAGTTGGCATCCATATGGTACAAAGGAGCACATCTTCCTGTACCAACATGTTTTTCTTTAGTATAAAAAGCAGTTGTGATTAATAACATCTTAAGTTGAGCAGAGTCAAGAAGGTGAAGTACCCTTCTGACACTTGCACAGGCTTTCAATAATACACTAAAGCACAGGATTTGGTAACTCTTAAATCACCTTCCCTTTGACTTCCCAGATATATATCTAACTATGACCTGTCAAATTCCTTCTCAGAGCTGGCACCATGTCAATGACCTCTTGGCAATGGTCTCAGAGAGGTGAACTGTCCAATGGAAGGAAGTATTTCCTTTTATTGGCTCTAAATTTACTAGCCTTTTGCTTCATTGAATTACTATGGCACAAGGTGAACATTATAGTTATAACTGACATTTACAAACTACATTCCATCCATTAACCCTGAAATGTTATGCAAACTGATTTATAAAATTAAATGCACAGGTATGTACTCGTTCAGACATCCTAACAACTCTCTGGATACTGGGAGGTCTTCTGCAGTTTTAGCCATGCAGAATTTGCCTCTGGTAACTGCTTTTTAATCCCAAACTCCTCACCAGAACAGGTCTTGTTTGGAGTACACAGTTTCCTACAAGCTTCTAATTGTAAGAAAACCTCAATAGTATGGTTATCAGGGACCCTGTGGGTTCCAGAAATATTCAACTTCCCGGCACATGGACATATTTTCTTCCTTCCCTCCTTCCCATATCCCTTTCCACTTTCTTTCTTTACTTCCTCTTTTTCCTCTTTATCTGAGAGGCAGTGTAGTACAAAGGAAGAACCAAAGAAGCTGGTAATAGAAAGACTAGAGTTTTTATCTAGACTCTGGTATCCACACTCTGTGATATTGGGTGAATCATTTAACTACTCCGGGGTTTAGTTTTATCAGTTGTAAAATTAAACATTTGGATAGTCTGGCCTCTAAAGATATTTAAGTAAATTTTCAAAGCTCTATTCTCACTCACTTTTTTTTTTCTCTCAAATTAGGTGGCTTTTATGATATGTCTCTTCCAAATCAACCTTGGTTTGGCTCCAATCCAAATAAAATCCCAAACTTAACAATATACATGTCCCAGACTTAGGGAAGGGCTGACAGCCTTTATTACTTATGCTTTGATACGTGCATAAGTAGGTGAGCTTCAAAGTTCTGCTTGGGATGTATAAAAAACTTGAGAACATGGTCCAGTTTTAAGGATCCATAGAGAAATGTCAACTTCTCCATAATATTAAATTTAAAAATTGTAGTATACTTTGTAGTTTTTTCAGCTTTGAGATATAATTGACATATAACCTTGTTTAAGGTATATAACATGACTTGATTTGCTTAAATATTACAAAATAGTTTAATACTTTTACATATTATTGTTAGATAACACTTTCATCTAGTCATATAATTACCAGTTCTTTTTTGTATTATTAATTATAATCATTATGCTATACATTAATAGATCACCAGAACTTACTCATCTAATAGCTAAGTTGTATTCTGATCAACATCTCTCCCTTTCTCCCAAACCCGGCACTTGGTAACCACCATTATAGTCTCTTTTTTTATGAGTCAGGCTTTTGAAGGCTCCACTTGTAAGTGATACCATGCAGTATTTTTCTTTCTTTGCCTGGCTTATTTTATTCAGCACAATGCCCTCCAGGCCCATCTGTGTTGCTGCAAACAATAAGATGTCTTTCATTCTTATAGTTGAATAATATTTCATATATATATAATCTTCTTCATCCACTGATAGACATTTAGGTTGTTCTCACATCTTGGCTATTGTGAATAACACTACAGTAAACCAGTAAACATAGGAGTATAGATGTTTCTTTAAGATAGTGATTTTATCTCTTCTGTATATATGCCCAAAAGTAGGAATGGTGGATTATATGGTAGTTCTATTTTTTTTTTTTTAGGAACCTCCATACTGTTCTCCATTGTGACTATACCAATTTAAGGACTTACCACGGTATAAAAGGGTTCCTTTTATCCACATTCTCACAAACACTTTTCTCTGATGATAGACAGTCTTCCAGGCATGACATTAAATTTCATTATGACTTTGATTTGCATGTCTATGATGGTTAGTAATGTTAAGCATCCTTTCATGTACCTATAGGCCATTTGAATGTTTTCTTTGAAAAAATGTCTATTGAGTTCTAGTTTTTAATTAGATTATCTGGCATATTTGCTATTGAGTTCTATGAGTTCTTTGTATAGTTTGAATATTAACCTCTTATCAGAGAAGAATGTTTCTTTTAGAGCTATAAGACAATCAGTAAAGCAGCAAGTGATTTGATGACTGTCTTGGTCAGGCATAGCCAACATATGGCCTATGTAATGAGATTATGTGGCCCGCAATTAAATTTTTAATAGTCTCTCCTACTTTAAAGTCTCAGCTATTCAGAAGCAGACACGTCTTTGATTACACTGGGGAACAATTTTTTTTTCATTTTTTGTTGCATGAGGTTTTAGAACTGTTTCTATATATCTCTGCATTAGTAATTCTAAATATGAAATCCATTTTTTGGTGCATGCTCTAGTTTTTATGCAATTTTAATTTCTTTTTGTTACAGTTAATGGCATGCATTGCTTTTTAAATTGGAGTAAAAGGACAACAACTCTTGGATTGAACATAACCACAAGGCAATTAATGTTTACAAACATCACTGTTACATAATTGTAGTTGTTTTTAAATGTAAAAAATTATGATCTGATAAAAACACCCTCTTATTTTATTTTAAGATTGAATCATGACTTCTTCAAGTAGGTGTAAATGTAAGAATAATCCTGACACCTTCTGTTCTATATGTGACTGTTACACACTTCAACATCAAAGGCATAATATTTCATCATTTGTTACATGTGCATATATTGCCTCTTTTCAAGTTCCCCTTGGCGATCAAGACAAGAATTGGGCTCCCCATATTGTGTGTCATAATTGTGAGGAAATGCTTTGTGACTAGACAAAAAAAATGCAAAGAAATGCTTTTTAGTATTTCCATGGCTTGGCGTGAACCTAAAAACCACAGCAGTGACTATTATTTCTGTCTGATCCATACAAAGGGCATTGGCAAGAAAAAACGGTATATGATCGCATATTCTAATATTCCTTCAGCAATACAACCTATCTCACACTCTGAGACACTCCCCGTTCCAGATTTTAATGGTTTTATTTTTTCAAAGGATGAAGAAAGTGAACATGGTGATCAAGGGTATTTTGATAAGGTGCATGAGAAAATGGTTGTAGAATCTGAAGGGTCTTCTTCTGATGCCAGGCAGTCATGAACCCCTCAGCAATTTAGCCAACCTGAATTGAATGACTTAGTAAGAGATTTGGACCTATCAAAGAAAGCAGCTGAGTTATTAGCCTCTAGGCTTCAAGAAAAGAATGTACTTCACCAGTCAACTACAGTATCTCATCACGAAGCATGAACAAATTTTTGTGGATGTTATTTTCCGAAGACAAACACTTTGTTTACTGTCATGATATTGGTAGTCTTTTCAGCAGCTAGGTGTTACCACTTACAGTCCAACAGAATGACAGCTATTTCTGAACAGCTCTAAACGAAGTCTGAAATGTGTTCTCCTACACAACGGTAATGTTTATGGAGCAGTTCCAATTGGTTATTCAAGTCATCTGTGAGAAGATTATAATGACATAATATTTGTTCTTGACTTTCTTAAGTATGAGGAGCATAAGTGGATCATTTATGTGGATCTTAAAATGGTTGATTCCCTGCTAGGACAACAGAGAGGTTTTACAAAGAATCATTGCTTTCTCTGATTGTGGGACAGCTGAGCTTGGGAGAAACACTGAACACAGAAAGAGTGGCCAAAACGTGAAGCTACAGAAGTAGGGATGCAAAATATTGTGAATGAACCTGTAGTTAATCGAGACGAGATCATTTTTCCCCCACTTCACATCAAACTTGGCTTAATGAAGCAGTTTGTTCAGGCTTTGAATAGAGAAAGTGAATGCTTTCAACATATTATTTCTGCTTTTCCTGCCTTGTCTTTTGAGAAGACAAAAGCAGGTGTATTCGATGGACCTCAAATTTGAACCCTCATACATGACGAAGAATTTGCCAAGAAGATAAATAAGGAGGAGAGAGCAGCATGACAGTCTTTTGTGGCAATTACAAAGAACTTCCTTGACAACAAAAAAGCAGAAAACAATGAACTCTGGTTCAAAGAATGCTGTTGGCTTTCCACATTGGATGTAACATGAGTGTTAAGATTCACTTCCTGAACAGTCACCTTGATAAGTTTTCCAAAAATCTTGGAGCTGTTAGTGATGAGCAGACTAATGCTGGAGCATCAAATGAGATTGTCCTCAACAAGTACACAAACACAAGAGTTACAAACACAAATCTTTGCCTGAATAGAATTTAAATAAGTTTTGCACAATTTTTTTGATTAAAATAAGTGTTTTAATATGTTCTATTTTGAAATTGTAGACAAATTCTGATGCAATCATATCTTTTAGTGTATTAGTGTGCTTACTGCATTATATAAATTATTATATTTTCACAAAGATGATGCCCAAGAAGGCATTCTGCTTCATTATTTTAAACTAAATGTTGAAGATTTTACAATAAGATAAAAATCTAAAATCTTGAATTTCAAAAAAACCTGTAGCTTACAGAGAAAAACTAATGTCAGATTTGAGATCAGCACCCCCGAATTAGGTAAGAACAAGTGTTTTTTTGGATACAGCATAAATTTTGTTCCCCAGTGTTATTGGAAATCGAGATATTTAAGAAAATAGTAATAGGCAGAAAAATATTTCACATGTGACTAGTCTAGAGTTAACTTCCAATAATTGGTTGAATGGATTGGCAATAGTTTTTTATTTTTTAAAAAAAATCTATTATAAAGATTTACAACTTTTGTACTCTTGAACTCATTATGAGCTGTTCGACGTTTAGCGGCAATGTGATACCCACATTATTTTAGGCAGAGTTTGCCAGTGCGCACCAACATCAAACAATTCGTTACTTTTGTGGTCAATTGTGCTGAATCAAGTGGCATTGTTGCATATACAATAGCTGCAGCTGATATCTGAAAACGTGTCCAGGCAATTTGTAAAATGAAATAATTGTTTTATTTGCAAATAACCTCTTCAAGCTCATTCTATTAATTAAATACTGTTTTGATTTATTGCAATAAAGTTTGGATATTTATATGGTATGTAATTATATTTTTTATTAAAATAATATTGTATATTAATTTTTTTCACACACATTTATTCATAAACAAATTACATAATAAAATTTTGATTACTTAAACAAATCTTTTTGTATATAACATTTTTTAATTTTAATATTTTGTCCCACCCGTGAAAGAAGTTTTCTTTCTAATCTGGCCCCAGGGCAAAACCAGTTGGCCACGCCTGGTCTTGGTAGACAATCTATAAATAGCAAGCAGCCTTTAGATATACAAAAAGAATGAGGTGTTTGTTTACCAGCCAAAGAACACTGCTAGTCTCTGCCACAGCCACAATGAACTAGATGAGTTACATCATTCTACAGACTCCAGGATCAAATGCAGCAAGGTAAGTGATAGTGGACAAAGGGCACTACCCAGCTGACAAGAGAAGGCATGGGACATCATGACTGAAGTCCCTATTTTCATTTCTGGTGTTATAGAGTCATGTAGGCTACTATAGACTCAGACTTCAGGAGGAAAACAGAAGAGAGCAGCTGGCTGAAAGATTGCACAAGTTTACATGGGAAATTGCTCTCTAAAAGGACTATTTAAATCATTGGATCTGACCAGGTTTTAAGTCACATTTGACTTTTGTTTCCTGATAACCAATGTGTGGGAGATTGGGATGGCGGTGGTGGTAATCGGCAGAAGACAACTAGATTAAATTTAAACAGAATTAAAAGTACTGTCCTTTTTCTAAAATTCTAAATTGTAGAGTGAGTTAAATTTTATGACTCTATTAAAAAATAAAGTGGGAAAGGAATGATAATCCTGGTACACAGATCTCATAGAACACTCTCAGATGTCAAAAAAAAGAGAAGAAAGACAGAACTTTGGTGGGTGGCAATGTGCAAATACACCATTAACTTTAGTGTAGGCTGAGTCCTAAAATCTAGAATAACAACAATTATTATTTAAATTAATTCATTCATCGAGTTCATGTAGTTTTTAATGCTGCCATGTGTCACACACTATGTCAGACCCTGGGGATGCAATAATAAGCATAGAGGCATGGCCTCTGCCTTCATGGAAGTTAGAGTTTTGTGGGAGAGGAGGATATGAGCCAAGGGTGGCACAGATGAATGTAAGATTACACCAGTGTTAAAGCGTTTCTAAGGACAGCAATAGTAAGCTTTGTAAATGCATAAAGAAGGCACCGTCTAGGGAAAGGACTCTGAAGAGATGACAGGACTAAAATCTGAAGGAGTGCCTGTAAGCAAAGCCCAGTGAGAATGAGTCTGAAAGCAATGCCAAGCAGAAGGAGCAATGTGCATGAGGGGCCCTCCGCAAGACAGCAGACACAGGGAAGAGGTGGAAAGGATGTAAGAGAGATACAAGGCCAGGGCGGCCAAGCCAGGTGGACCTTATAAAAGAAACTGGCATTTATCTTAAAAAAAGAATGCAAAGTCACTGAGATGCTTTAAAGGAATATATATGGCCATCCCAAAAATATAAAATATTCTTCCTACTTTTAAAACCAACTCCATCTACATATACTTTACTTTTAGGTAGGGGCAACACTTGAAGATAAATAGTTTTATGCTCATTAAAACTAATTATTCAAATAGTGTCATTCAGCATCCTCAAAAAAGGAGTCTGCAGATTCTCTGAGAATGTTCTTATGTATTAAATAGTTGGTACTTTATATTATGTGATTATTCCTCTTACAGTTATAATGGTCAGGCTCATTTTCTTTCAATTAACAGATATGTCTGTTTAGTAATAGACTTGAATATGAGATTGACCTCCAATTTAAATAGTTTTGTAGGTTTCCTGACCATGTTATCCTTATTTTATTGGGTATATATCAATATATAATAGTGTTCTGTGTGTGTATGTTTATGTGTGTTAAGGGCATTAGATTAAGAAGACAGAGATCAGTGAGGAAATATATACCTTTCTTTAATCAATCTGAACCACATAGAAAAGCTTCAATTGCAATAATTCTGTTGGCATTAAGCAATATGCATACATTATGTATTAAATATGATATCTCTAAGCCTCTTAAGTATGATGATTTGGGGCATAGGTAACTTATTCTTAAAGTCAAGTTGTGTCTTACCATACTCTGTAATACCTTTATTGATTTATTTGAATATAAAAATGCATATTTATAAATATGCACATATTGTATATGGGAATAAGAAAACACAAATAAAGCCAAAAAGCATGTCTCCTCTTTGTGTGCAGGGCAGGGGGGTGGGTAGAGATGAACTGAAAACAAGGGATGCTTGCTGTCATAGTAGTTGATAATTAATAATAGCAAGTTTACATTTCTAAGGCAACATTTTGGCATAGAACCATTAAAAATGATCACATCAAAACAGCCAAATCTGATTGTTTTGTCAAGAGGTCTTCCTTTGAGATAATGTGACAAATACATTCAATGACAAATTTCTTTTTTTTAAAAAAAAAAGTCTTTTTCTTCTCATTTGTGATGTTTTCTTCTTGTTTCTTTTTAATCTTTTAATTTTATACTGTCCTGTCTTTCTCAAAATAGGAGACTCATAAGACTAAAGCAATTCTGTTCCTGGCCCAATAATCTGAATGCTGTTTAGTGTGCTATAGGGGATAAACTTTTCTGACTTTTCCAGTGCCCAACTCAGGGAGTTTAGAGGGTTTGCTATTCAGAAATTGGTTTCTAAAAGATAAGCTCTACTTGTGGCAGCAGAGTAGACTTTATTCTCTGTGATGTGTGCAGACCATCTCTTTACCGCCTATTTTTATATGGGCTCTATAACCATCACACACATATTACTAATTTTCTCCAACCATGGAGAAAGATTATAAACCATTACATATAGTAAACCAACTTGGTCTGCTGTTGATGTTACCTGTGTACATATCAATTATAGTATTTGTTTTCTAGACAATTCATGTTATTGCTTTGAAAAGGAAAAAAAATCTAAAAAATTTCAACAAATAACAAAGAGTAAAAATGTGTTGTTTTATTTACTTTCGATTTCAAAGCTAGCAGATGACATAATATGGCTATAAGATTAATTATAACTCTTTTAAAGATACTTATGTGAAGATGCCAACAGAGGTATGAAGTTCTCTATCATTTTTAACTGGAAAGAAAAAAATAGATTAAAAAAAAGTGTTGTGATATATAGCACTATTAAGTTTTTTATTGCTGAAGTTAGGCAAATATTCATGGAAGTCAGTAATTTTAAATCCTTTTAAATAAATAAATGCAATTCTCTAATAATTGTTTTAAAAACTTTAAAAAGAAAAATAAGAGGTTTTAAGATAAAATCTTTTAATTCCTCATTTATATCATAAAGGACTTTAAGAAGTTCATAGCCTGTGACTTCCAAGTTACAGTTTCTTGATACATCTTAGTGTTTAAGGCAACATGAATAACGAGGTAGTAGTATATCCAGTGTCAACCTTAAACAAAATAAGTACACCATTCATCTCTCTTTTAGGCAGTTCTGATACTCTTGACACACTCAGATACCAGCCCTTACTGTAAACTTTACTCTCTACTCAGGTCATAACTTTCTTTTACCTTTTGTCACGTGGTGGCAGAAAAAACATTGATCTGGCCCTATCTTTGAACAGCAATATCTTTTCTACCACTCACCATTCAATGGGTAACAGAAAGACAATGAATTACATGCCCCAGTCTGGGCAGACTATAGCTGCATCAGTTATCTATTCCTGCATAACAAACTACTCTGTAACCTAGGGACTTACAACAATGACTGCAATTTCTGAGATCTGGTCCAAGGACAACTTTTATCTTTTCCAAGTGGTGTAGGTGCAGTTGACTGAGTCACTTATCCAGCTCAATGGGAGATGAAATGCCCTAATTGGGTTTATTCACATACCTAGTGCTCTAGTTGGGGTGGCTGAAAAGGCCAGTCTGCCTTGGATTTCCTCTAATTCTAGATCTCTCATCATTTGCTACTCACACAAGCTTTTTTTTTTCTTTCTCTAATGTGGTAGCTAGTTCTCAAGAAGGTAAAAGTAGAAACTGCCAAGCCCCTGGAGGCCCAGACACAGAGCTGGCACAGCATCATTTCTGTCACATTCTTCTGCCCCTATTAAGACATAGTGTCAGTGTAGATTCAAGAGGACACACAGACACCTTTTCTAATGAGGGAGCACTATGCATGTAGACATGGAAAAGATTATTGTCAGTCACGTTTGTAAACAACCTACAACAGTATTTTACCTTAGATGGTTGCTCACTGTGGTAAGCCAATATACCTCCCTAATTTCAAAATTAAATCTGGTATAAAGGGAAAGAGCAAAAAATTAAAACATAAGAGTAAACTTTTTTTCTTTTAAGTTACTGATCTGGAAGGATATAAATCCAGCGCTATCTGTGGCATTTTCTCTGGTACTTGAGAAAGAGGGAGGGAAGAGGAGAGGAGGGGAGAAGAAAAAAAGGGAGAGAAGGAGACAAATAGGAAGAGAATTAGAATGATTACTGAGTTCCTGCATCTGATGCCTGAGGCCTGCTAATTTACCTAAACTAAATTGAAATAAATTTAGGTTATTTTCAAACCAGAGAATTCTAAAAGATTTTTTTTTTTAATCTGCAAGACCTAGAGTCATCATCTGAAAAATCTAGGCACAAGGAAGAGTAGTTGGGGTTTGTTGTTTTTTATTTTTTTTTTGTTTATTTGTTTTAAAGCAAAACGAGAGATGCATAAAAATTAGAAAAAGTTTGAAAAGAAAATTACGTTTCTATCCAGCCGTATAAGAAACTCTTTCAGGGGCTTTCAGTCCTGACACTAACTTTTGTAAAAAAAAAAAAAAAAGAAAGAAAAAAAAATAATCTACCTCTTTGAAGTATAGGTGTTTTTTATTCTCTAAAAATAAAGTGAAAGAACAATTGTTTTAATGTTGTTCTCACAAACTTGCTTAGTGTTAGGAACTTGTAATGACCCTTACTTTGTTTTCAGATGAAGTTTTTCTATAAAGTATCTGCTCCAAAGGGACAAGAAAGAAAACAATAAACCAGCACTGTATGTTTGTCTGACATTCAAGATTAAGTGTTTATAACATTTTATAAAATTATTTTACTGAACAATAATCTAGGTATTTTTAAAAGTGAGGTAAAATGGATAGGAGATAGGAGAAAAAGAATATGTTGGCCTCTGCCCCTGGTTCTCAGCACAGAACCCCTAAAACCTTTGTGATTTTTTAAGTGATAAGAGCACTAGGAGCATCTTTTGTTCAAATATTTGTTTTGCTCCTCTGGTCCCTGATACAGGCTCTTAAATACCTTGGAATTTCCTGGGTGACTGGAACTCTCTCCCTAATAGAGGGAAAGATAGATGCCAGATGCCTGAAAGTGATGGGGTTCTAGAGCTCAATCAATGCTTTGGGGAATGGAAAATAGAATAAAAGAGAAAAATAAACTCATGAGATGTGCAGAGACACATCGTGCTCTGCTATGCTTACACACAGTCTCCTCCAAGCCTGAGCTGTGAATCAAATATGAGATTGTGAAATTGAATTTTTAAAATCACAAATGAGTTTTATATACTGGTACATACTATTCTAATACACCCAACAATGTGTTATTCTGTAACCAAGAGTGACTTTAAAAAAAAGTGACTTTTGAGTTAAGGAATGTGACTATGATGTCATCAAATAAACTGCCACAATTTAGGGCGAGATAATTATGGAAAAAAGTTAAATTGATTCATGTTTATACACTAGTGTTATAAATCAGTTCTATATGCACAATCTTGGTTAGTCTTAACAGCAACCTTATGAGGTAAATATTATTGAATCTATTTGACAGATGAGGAAAGTGAGGCGCACAGAAGTGAACTAAATAAACAGTTTGAAGTGGGAAAGTTGAAATGTGAACCCCACATGTGATGCCAACGTCAGACTTCTTCAGTTCTGAACTACCAGTACATATTGAGTCTTGCTTGTTGGTTTGTTACTAATATTGTATTTTGAATTTACTTGTCCTTTTCTCCCTGAAGATTTTATTTTGCTTTCCTCATGGTTATGGAAAGCCTCAAGAGATGGTCTCATTTTTCTGACTTGGCAGTTGAAAGGGAAAGAGAGATCGCAGGCCTGAGGGGGCTGCCAGGTCCAGATTTGAGCTAAGGGTTTCAGACTCCTGAGACTAGTCTTTGTTTGTCACATGGCCTCTTTTATTTTAGCCGTCATTATCATTTGTTCATTTTAACCATTCTTCTTTACAAATAGAAAACAGGTTTGTAAGTGCCAACTTTGTTGATAAAATTTAAGCCATGAGGAGAAGTCTGGGACCTAGTCTGGGTTCTGCCCTGACCAGCTGCATAGCCTGTGGCTTTTTTCTTAACAGATTTGGGTTCCAGTTTTTCTTGTATAAATTGAGAAGATTAGTTTCCATTAGTTTTAACTCTTCAAACCCCTATGACAAAGTCTTATCTTCTTTCTACAAGTCCATTTTCCTTAAATAGTTTACTATTATTCTACATAAAAATAGTACTGAAGGGAATTAGAAGGTCAGATTATTAAGTGCCTGACTTCTTCCTGAATCATTTGAGAGATGAAAACAGTAAAGCTGAGAAGACAAGTCATTTTTATATTTATCTTTAGGTATATAGTTAAAAAATGCTTCTATAGAAGCAGAGCTTGGCTTTATATATCTTCCCTTGTATTTTGTTACTGACAAGGCTAATAAGAAAAAGAAGCATAAAATCAGGTATAAAAGATGTAAACTGCTACATTTTAATTTCGAAGAACATTTCATTGAAATGATTAAATCACTTTTCTGAAAAAAAATGACAGGATGCATCATCTGTTGGGAAGGAAGTGTGTTTTGGTTGCCACTTCAGAACTTCTGTTAAGATTGTCCAAGGCATGTGTTACGAAAGGAAGACATGCTTCCTAGGTCACTGAGCGGTTGCCACCGAACATATGCTCCCTCAGAATGGTATTCATCCACAGCTTCTTACTCCATTACGATCTGAATATTTGATGGGTATTCTGAATGCTAAGATAATTGATGATAGAACTCTGGAGGAAAACGCCGATAGCTTTTTGTTGGTAGCATTTATCAGACTGTCAATTAAATGCTTGTCATGTGGTAAAGGAAAAATATTTATCGCTGCAGCAGACATCAAGACAGACCCTCAACCAAAAGTGTTGCATATACGAGAAGGCAGAGAGACCTGCACCTTTTAGAATGCCCCCTTGCTCTTTTTTTGTTAGCTAGAAATACCATAGCTTTCACATTTAGCAACAAAGATTGGGGTTGCTTATTTTGTTTGTAGTTTATCGGTAAAAGAAAGAAAAGGATTGGTGTTTGGTTAACAGATAAGTAAGGCTAATTTGTGAACTGAAATGTGAGTTGCCTCAAATGATTTTGGGGAGGTGGCAGGGTATTAGAATGGTACAGCCTTGACATATTTACTGAAGAGAACCATCCACTAATCCAGTGGTTCTCAAACTTTTTGAAGTCGGCGCATTTAAAATCCTTACAAATAATTGTAGGTGCACTATATACAATATTATGAGAAATATGTTATAATAATTTAGTCAAATATTAAAGAAAAAATATAAAGTCCAAGAGTGCTTTTATGGTAATTAAATGAAATAAATACAACAAAATTAAATTTATTCTGACATTAAAACACATTTCTATGTCACATTTTTTGAATTATGCTTTTTAGAATTTGTAAAGAAGAGGGGTTAAAAATAAAAAGAGACAAAAAAACTATCTTTATATATATATAGGTACATTCTTAGTAAGATTTAGTAAATTCTGGCACAAATGTATTAAGTCTTGTCATTCTTGTGTTTATGAGAAACATGAGCCTGATGTGTCCTAGCAATTTCTTCAATGTTTGGGCATATATTTGAAAGGTAAACTCTCATTTCCTCATCAATAAATTGAAGAATTCCTCTCTTTTTACTCTTAATTGTGTTGAGGGTAAAAAATCCTAATTCACATAAATAGGATGTTGAAAATTGTAGTAGAATGTTCAAAGCTTTTTTAGATATTGCCACATATTCTTCTTTTATAGAAATCTAAAAGGCTTCAAGAGACAATTCCTTATGTTTCATCATCAATCCAAAACCCCCACCATACATATCATCTTAACTTTACACCAAACAAAGGATAGAAGAAACTTACCTCCAGTTTTTCTGGGGAACATGGGGATAGTGTAAACAATCCGGCACCATAGTTTAACAGCCTTTTGCAACTTAATTAGGCAAGTGAGGTGGGGGTTGAGCAGACTGTCAGATTACAGCCAATTCCCCACACCTCTGTCTCCCAAAAATCTAAACTCCAAAAATCCTGTTGGTTTTTTGGTCCCTAACAGGCACATATTTCTCTGGAATGCCATAGGGCACACCTGGAAATCTTCTAGGGTGTACCAGTGCGCCCTGGCACACATTTTGAGAACCACTTCACTTATCTAATATAAAGGGGGTTTATAAGGTGCTTTCTTTCCATCTATAGGTATTATTTATTTTTATTTCCTGGATGTCAGCTTATTCCTTGCTATATGCTCCCATAGTATCCTGCGCTCAACTTTGAGAGATACTCTCAGCTCTCTCACACATATTTACATTTTGCACATCCTTCTCCATATACTACAAACATCATAGGAGTGGGAACCTTTCCTGTCTTGTTTACATGTCAGTAATTACTTGACATGGAGTAGGAGTCCACAAATAATAGGTGATTCGTTGATAGTTGTCTAAAAGAGAATTTTCCAAGATATACAGGTTTGAATAAGGCAGTTAGTTGTTATTTACCACTCACTTTCCACAGAGTTCTGCCTCAAAGCCCTTTAAGAATAGAAAGAAGCTACATTATTATTTATGGCAACAATAGTAATACTGAATCAAAGGCCTATTCAGTGTATGAAAGAAAAAACTGAATCTCTTTGCAGCATACAGGAGAATGCTCTGAGAACTGAGGATTCTTTTGTAATGATGAGTTTAATTACTGTTATAAATAATGGGCAGATAAGTAAAATTTTACTCAGAAAACAAATTATTTCCAGGACCCAGACAATGGAAAACTTTTAAACTTTATCTGGCTAGTTATTTGGATAATATTCATGTATTATTACAATGTATTCTGATTTTATACTATACTTGACTTTATTATAAAGTATACAAACAACTCTCTAAGTTCCAGATCTATGACTCTGCTATTTTTGTGTACTTGTTATTTCATTGGTTACATTCAGTTAATAATTTTGGAAATGTGCTCTCTCTGGAAAGTTTGAAGACAACTTAAATTTTTATTGCTTTCTAATGCCCAGTGCACAAAGTAGGTTTAAAATTATAGTTTGCTAATTAACCTTTTAAAATAATCCATAGATAGATGTAATCCACTAATAATATCCTGAGGCACTGCAGCTCTGCCCTTCATCTTGGCAGCCTTTAGGTCACGTTCAGTGGGGCACAGCTCTCGCAGATGCCTAATATGGTCCTAAAAGCTGGGCTGTGGTGGGTTTAATAAGTCCCAGTCTTTTTACAGAAACTAAATTCAAAGACATTGTCATAATTTCTAGAGCAGCAACTGAGAGTCACTTAATATTAGAGAGAATTGGTTCCAGGGGACCAACTTCATTCCATAAAATCATGTAACCATTTTTAGTTAATGCTTATTCTTTCCCAGCTCACTCCTCCTAAATTACAGAGCTTTCCTTTCGTTGGCAACCACTAAAAAAATGACATCAAACCAGGTGGTGGTCATTCAGCTCATACCTTCAATGTGTTCTTCCTAATCGTATGCTCAGTATGCTCACTTGTGTAATGCTAAATCCCAAATACCTTGACTGTAAGGGTTCCATGACTTTCACTAGATAAGAAACTCTTTGATATCCCACATTATTTTTCAGAATTTTTAACTTATCAGAAACTGTCCTGGCCTTACACCACATGGCCAGTTATTCCACCGGATTAGGAGATGGAGAAGAGGGATATGCATTTTTTTATTTTTTTAAAGTCATTACAAAAGTGATGCCAAATGTAAAGCAAGCTTGCCTTTTAAATTATAATAGCATTTTAAT
This sequence comes from Rhynchonycteris naso, assembly GCA_037038555.1. Classification (NCBI taxonomy): domain Eukaryota; kingdom Metazoa; phylum Chordata; class Mammalia; order Chiroptera; family Emballonuridae; genus Rhynchonycteris; species Rhynchonycteris naso. The sequence goes on along the minus strand of CM072997.1, from coordinate 35,440,000 downwards.
TGTTCTTTTACAAATAAATATTTGCTGAATACTTGTATGCACCAGTACCATGCTCGGTCTTTTCAGTAACATCATGAGCTGATACTACTATAATCTTCACATTACAAAGGGGAAACTGAGGCTCAGAGAAAGAAATTGTCATGCTTAAACTTATAAAACTGGAAAGCGATGGACCAGTATTCATCCACAGCCAGACTGAAGCCAGAGTGTAACTACTGTGCTGAAACATTAAGGTTCTATAGACATTGGAAGAGAGGTGTTTGTTCTGAATAATCTTAAATAGCATAACCCATAGCAGTTTCAAAAGTGAATCATTGAGATATCAAATAGATATTATAAATTTCAAAACGGAGTGTTTTAAAATATACATAAACAATATTGTATGGCTGCTGTCAAAATCACTAGTTACAGCATAACATCCATCTATTTTAATGTACACAAAAACGAGGAAACATGACTATATCAGAACAAGCAGTGTGTGACTTTTGGTGTGTATTGGGGCAGGCAAGGGACAGACATATTATTGGGCAGACTTCTTATTGTTTCTGTCAGGAGATGTGACTAAACATTTAAACAAATGAAAGTGTCTGGATTCAGTGCTGAGGAACATCTAAAAACCAGGTTTGGGAGACAAAGACCCTATGTGCTTTGAATACTTTGAAACAGGAGCAAATTAAAGGTAGAAAGGTACACCTTTAGTAGTCTGTGAACCAGAGTTTTTTACTGGCTTTTCAGCCCTAGAGCTGTGGTAATATTGTTAAGACCACCACAATTATAAATCCACACTACATTGCCCAAACCCTCAACTTTCAGTTGAAATTTCTTCCTCCTACCCCACTCAGATTCAGCGCATTTCCTAATGCAGATGTTTCTAACAAGAAATATCTTCGCCATTCTGGGGATAATCTCACCTCCTGCTTTTTCAAGGTCTTTATCCTCCTTTCCACTTTACCCTAAATTTCTTTCTAGAAATCCTAATCCCATCCTTTCTTCAGAATACTTGCTTACTGTTGCCATTGACCCCAGCCCACTTCCCAGTCCCCAGGGACCCTTTGCTCCTTACTGGCTCGTTCTAATTGTGCCCTTCATCCCTGCCCCTCCCCTGGCATGTGTGTGTACACGCTCTTCTAAGAGTATTTGCCTGACCTTGACCTTACTGTTGATTCCTTTGTCACTAGACTTGGAACTAGAATTAATCACACATGCTGCATCCATGTTTCACTTAACCCTCAGTGCCCAGACCATGTTGCCCCAGCCTTCTCATGGCTTCCGGCCAAACTATTTGCTGAACCTTAACCTAGAGCTCATCACTGACTGCCTCACTGTTAGTGTTTTCTCCTTCTTATTCCCCCGTAGCCTGCTGTAACATGATGCTATTAACCATTCGCTCCCCTTCCAAAATCTCTCACTCATACTGTATTTTTCTGATACCTTCTTTGGCTAATTCATTTATTTCTGACCTACCTGTTCATTTATTCAATTTTTAACAAGCACTTATTAAAACCCACCTGGTGCAATTATAGCTAAGAAATGCAAATACAAAAACAAAAGTTGACCCCATCTATAATCAGAAGACAAAAAATGAAACATCATGAAAGAATGTAAGTGCCCTAGAAAGGTTTCTGCAGGGTAGCACAGGGTGGCTTCTGGTCATTTGGGAGGAACAAAGGAAGGCATCTGAGAGGAGGAGACACTGGGTCAGCTGTGATAACCAGGGTTACCCACTCAGGATAGAAAGTAATGACAAGGTTGTGTGACAGTGGGAGAACGTGGCAAGTCCTTCAGTGAGGTTGGTATAAAGTCTGGTTGGGAGACAGTCACAAAAGATGAAGCTGCCCAGATGAATAATCACAACATAAATAGCACTTTGTGACAGGTTATCGGGTTTGGAAATCCTGAAGCTAAGAAAGAGTTTTGGCCAGTGGAGGTGACAGGATCAATCTATGGTTTAGAAATATTATTCTGGCATAAATGTGAAGAATAAATAGGAGGAGGGCAAAACTTCTTTTATTTAACTTCCTTCTTCTCCTCTGTTAAGGAAATTCCTCAAAGCTTCTGCTATTATTTTACATTCTTTTCCTGGGAGAATGTATATACTGTTGTAGAGTCAGTTATCATAATAACCAGGTGACTATCAAATATCATTTTCTGCCTCTGACCTAACTTCTGAATAAGGTCCGTACTACCTCTACCTGCCTTAAATCATTTCCTTTCTAATGCTGCTGTCTTCCAGAATCAATGGGTTTTCATGGCATGAAAACATCTAAGATCACCTTATTCCAATGACTAGGAGGCAACAAGTGTAAAAGCTTTATATATTCTATTGTCTTTTGCATCTTTTTCTCTCCCTCTATTCCCATGCTTACCAGTATAGCCAAGATCTATGTTGTTTATCTAGATTACTACTAATAAAGACTCATAACTTAGTTTATCTATTGTTTTTTCTCCTTCAGTTGTTAACTTTTGGCACATGTACACAAACACTGTACAGTGAAAAGCAACATGCATACAGAACAACATATAAAACATGTTATAGTTCAGAAATTATAAAATGGGACTCTATGTTTCTACTGACATAGAACATATCCAGGACTTAGAAAACTGCTGTGCACTTTCTCCATTCTTATCTCCCCCTCCACCAAACAGTAGTAACAATTTTTCTGAATTATCTGTTTATCAACCCTATCATTTACATTTTAACCACCAATGTATGTGTGCTTTCGTCTGCCCGTTTTAAAAACCTTTATATAGGCTGAATTATAATACGTACATTACTCAATGACATTTCTTTCACTTATTATTATACCTTCAATGTTCATCTAAGCTCGTCACTGCTAGTAATATTCCATTATATAAATTTACATCAGTTTCTTTCTCTATACGACTGCTTTTTCATTGTTTTTACTTTACAAACAATGCTTCTTTAGATATTCTTATACAAGTTTTGTGGTGTGCACGTGCTGGCATTTCTTTGGGGCATAGAAAAGACTAGATTGTAAGATTTGTGCATGTTCAATTTTACTGCTTAGTGTCAATCAGCTTTTTATTTTGGTTATATCGATTTATACCACCATCAGAGTTGCTCTTGTTCTACATCCTTGACAATTAATATTGTTGCATTAAAAAAGTTTTTTATGCGTTTTTGTGGGTTTTTTTTTTTTTTTTGCCTATCTCGTAGATGTAAAACTGTGTATCACATTATTGTTCTGATTTGCATTTCTCTGATTACTAACTAGATTAAACATCGTTTCGTGTTTACAGGCTGGTAGACTTTTCTTTCCACTAAAATTCTATTTAAATTGCCAGTCGTTCTATTGGTTGTTTACTGTTTTATTCTTGGTTTTGTTATATATTGTGGGTTATTATACTTCAGACATTATAAAAACAATTAATTGTATTTGATTTTGCTTATCTTAATTATTGATCTTTTTAATAAAACCAGTAAAATTTAAAAATTATTTACAAATGAACATACAAATTGAAAATTTTATGTAGATGTCATCATTGCACACTTTGTTTCCCAGCACTGACACACCAGGACAAGAAAATCAGCTAACAATCCCTGAATGTTGTACAAGTTCCAGTAAATAAATAGATACCAAGTTATATATGTTCAAGACTAAATGTAGAGGCGTTTTTCTCTTTTGAAACTTTAGACAATGGTAAAGGCACTTTAATAATACTACTTAAAAGAGTGCTCTACCAAATATTGATCCCATTTGTGGCACCCGTAAATGGCGAAACCTCGTAACTAGCCCCAGCAACACAGATTTTACCAGCAGAAATAACATACCTTCTCAATATAACTTAACATTAATAAATGTCATTTTTACTTTGCTCAAGCATACGTCTAACAGAATTGTACTTTTAACTTTTTGTCTGCACCTACAATGGTGTGCCAGGCTGGTTCTCCCCTGCTTGCCAAAGGCAGTTGTGCACATCATTTTCCAAAGTCAAATTGGGTAATGTCATGCGGGCAGCTTGAAATTGGCAGCGGTGGGAGTGTTTATACCATGGAAATTATAAAATGCTTTAAACCAGAGCCTCTTTTTGGCCAGATGGTCAATTTTTTAAATTTACCAACACACCACTGCCCACCCTTGTTACGGTCACCAGTGACCATAAGGTTGCCGGATCCAGCAGGCATTTCTGTTTTCTTTTTATGTGACCTCTCAGTCCATCTGATACAGCTGATCACTTCCTTCTTGAAATGTTTGTTTCAACTGGACTCCAACATTCTTATTTCTCCTGGCTCCCAGCTAGTTTGTGGGCCACTCTTTCTTGGTCCACTGGCCTATTTTCTTTTTATGTCTCCAACTTCTGAATGTCGGATAAGTCAAGGCTCAATCCTCAGAGTTTATCTCTTTTCTGTCTACACTCATTCCTTAAGTTATCTTAACCATGCTCATGTTTTTCAATACCCTCCACAGACTGTTTTCTCTCAAATAAGCATTTTTAACGTTAACAGTTCCTACAATAACAAATCCACATATCAGCTGCTAACCGCATCACCTCATGAATGTCTAATGAGCAACTCAAATTTTAACATTTATGAAACTCAACTTTTGATTGCTCTCTCCAAATATGTTATCTAGTCTTCCCCATCTCAGCATATTACAATTGTATTCTGCCAGTTATTCATGCCAAAACCTTGAAGTTATTTTTGACTCCTCTTTTCTCTCATTGCCTACCTTGGTCCAGGCCACAATCTTTTGCCTCTCAATTTCTGTCTCCTAGTTTTTACACAGGGTTTATGCACCATAAAGTCGACAAGTCAGATTATATTTCTCTGAAAAACACTCCAACTATTTCCATCTTCCCCTAGTAAAATCCAGTCCTTATTATGGCCTTCAAATTCCTTTGCAATCTGACCATACACTACCTTTGACATGATCTCCCACCTCTCTCTATCTGACACTTTTCCCCACTCTAGCCATATGGTCAATTTTTCAAACAAGCTGAGTCCATTCATTTTATAGTACCTTTGCATGTGGAATGCTCTTTCCTCCCAGGGCTACAGGTCTCACTCCTTCACACCACATCATATCACAGTGGCCATGCTGACTTTCTCTTGTCATTCTCTACCATCCCATCTTCACCTTAATCTTCATTATCCTTTTTCAGGACCATCTCACAACTTGGCAGTAATTTTCTTTCATTATATGTCTTCTCATTAGCACCCATGCTGAGTATAAATAGAAATTTTAATTTTCTCACTGCTATATCCCTATCCCAATAACCTAGAAAAATACTTGCTCTAAATTAGGTACTTTGCTTTATTTTAAAAAATAATGCATATTTTTAGCACGACTACAATGATAGACATATGTCATTATTTATCTGTCCAAAAGTATAAAGTGTTCAATACCAAGAGAGTAGTAGTACCTACATAGTAGGTACCTTTATTTTTTTAAAAGTGTTTAAAATAACATTTTATAGTATTTGTTTTATATTAGGATTTATATGTAAATATAATCGCACAGAAATTTGACTGCCATGTTTTTGTTAGGTCTTTTCTGTTCATTTACTAAAGAAGATATCTACCACAGGAAGAAGATTTTATGCAGTTAGAAGTGATTGGTACATGTGCCAAGGGATCCAACACAGAAAGTCAGTGTGAAAAAATAAAGTAATAAAACTTACATGGGGCCCTGGCCAGATGGCTCAGCTGGTTCAAGTATCATCCAGAAGCACAGAAATTTCTGGTTCAATCCCTGGTCCCATGGCACATACAGGAATGAATTAGTGTTTCTGTCTCTTCCTTCTTCTCTCTCTAAAAGCAATAAAATAAACATTAAAAAATCAAATTAAAAAATAAAAATTTACATGGGTACCACAGATATTTTGCTCACTAGTTACATAGAGGACAATCCTGGATAACTCTCATTTTTCTAGGCGCAAAAGAATGGTCTGATCAGGTACAGATTGGCTTTAATCTTGTTATTCAGACTGGTTATAAAAGTTTGCTCTTCACCTGAGAAAGAACCTTATAGATAGATGTCCCATCAGTTCTGTGAAAGATTTTTGAAACCCTAAACTTGATATCTTTCTGCTGAATTCATGCTGACTGCAAATGAGCACAAAATGCCAGCTTTTGTTATTTGAAGCACTAATGATGGATCTGAAATATTATTCTAACTTTTCTTCCAGGATTCACTGTTACGATTTAACTGATACAATATCTCAAGTCCTGTTAACAGATTTTAATAAGAAGCACGATCAAACCCAAATAGATCAAATTTGAGGGCATTATGATAAGAGGGCTTTTTTTCCTAGATTCAAATCAACTTTAAAAAGTCATGTCTGTCTCAAACATGTTAAATTTTCTAGGGAACAAGAGGTGGAGTCTTACCACTAAGGAATACATATTTTTTTCTTTTGCCATCTACGTTCTACTCACTGATATCACAGTCAATCAAATATTTAATGATAGGCTGGTAAAAACTATTTTAAAGTTTAAGACTAAAGAAAAACATTATTTTATATTGTTCTCACATTTCAACAAAACACATCTTTGTGGGAACTTACACTTATCATTAAAAATATTAATAAAGTAAAAAGTATAATGTCTTATGTCTCTTCAATTTACCCATCCGTTTCTGTGAAGTCTGGTTTTAACTCGTCTCCATGTGTTCATTGTGCCTCATGAAGTTATATGTCTAATTCATTTCTAGAACAAAGAAACACTGAATTGAGAGGTGAAGTAGTATCTGTGACTGATCTCAAAACAAAAGCCTATTCTTTGCAACCCTAGCCCAGTTTTAAAAATACTAGAGAGGGTTTCTTGGAAACCTTGGGAAATCTAATACACAATAAAGATGACTGATATATTTCTATAATGTTTTTATGCAGGACTTTTGAAAGGTGATGAACTAATACCTCTACCCTTATGTGAATTACGCATTTAGTTGGTTGTTACACATTTCTATCTACCATGCTCATAACACTTTTAAAATTAAGACTTTATTTTTAGTGCAGTTTAAAGTTGAGTAAAATGCACTGGGATTTTGCATGTACCTCCTGCCTCCACACATGCATAGCCTCCCCCTCTTACATTTCAGCGTCTCCGACTAGAGTGGTACACTCATTACAGTTGATGAGCCCATACTGACACATTATTGTTACCCAAAGTTCATAGTTTACATTAGGATTCTCTCTTGGTGTTGAACACTTCATGCTTTTGGACAAATAAATAATGACATGTGTCTATCATTGTAGTTATGCTCTGCCTGTTCATCTCCCTTGTGATCTCTGGCAACTACTGATCGTTTTACTGTTACCATCATTTCGCCTTTTCTAGAATGCCATATAATTGGAATTGTATAGTAAGTACCCTTTTCAGACTGGCTATTTTCACTTAGTAATATGCATTTAAGTTACCTCCATGTCTTTTCATGGCTTGATAGCTCAGTTCTTTTTAGTGCTGAATAAATAGCCCTTTTTCTAGAGTACCACAGTTTATTCATTCACCTCATTCACCTACTGGAAAACATCTTTGTTGCTTCCATGTTTTGGCAATTATGAATAAAGCTCTTATAAATATTCATGTTTAGGAATTCGTGTGGACCTATGCATTCAACTCCTTTGGGTAAATACCAAGAAATGCTATTGTGGGGTTAGATAGTAAGAGTATGTTCAGTTTTGTTAGAAATCACTAAACTGTCATCCAAAGTGGTGTCACAAAAGGTAAGATTTTATTCTTTTTTGTGGTCTTGTAATATTCCATTGTGTAAACGTGCCACAGCTTTTTTATTTACTTTATCTATTGATGGGCAATTAGGTTGCTTCCATATCTTGGCTATCTTAAATAATGCTACAATGAACATAAGGTTTTATGTATTCTTTTGAATTAGTGTTTTTGCTTTCTGTGGATATATTCCCAGAAGTGGAATAGCTGCTTTATAAGATAATTACATTTTTAAGTTTTTGAGGAACCTTCACACTATGGTTTCCTAACAGTTACATTAATCTGCATTCCCATCAACAGTGCATTAGGGTTCCATTTTCTCCACATCCTCACCAACACTTGTTGTTTGTCAATTTATTTATAATGGCCATTCTGACTGGTGTTAGCTGGTATCTCATTGTGGTTTTGATTTTTATTTCTCTAACTATTAGGGATGTTGAGCAACTTTTTATATTTCTATTGGCCATCTGTACGTCTTCTTTGGAGAAGTGCCTATTCAGGTCTTCTTCCTACTATTTAACTGTGTTGTTTATCTGCTATTAAGTTGTCTGAGTTCTTTATAAATTTTGGATATCAACCCCTTATCAGGGGAGTATTATTGATGAATATTTTACCCCACTCAACAGGTTGTCCTTTTGTTTTGTTGATGGTTTCCTTTGCTGTGAAAAAACTTTTTAGTTTGATGTAATCTCATGTGTTTATTTATTCTTTTGTTTCCTTTGCTCTAAAAGATATATCAGAAAAAATATTACTAAGAGAAATGTTTGATATTTTACTACTTATTTTTTCTTCTAGGAATTTTATGGTTTCAAGTCTTATATTTAAGTCTTTCATCCATTTTGAGTTTATTTTTATATATAGTATAAGAAGGTGGCCCAGTTTTATTTTTTTACATGTATCTCTCCAATTTTCCCAATAGCATTTATTAAATAGTCTTCTATTTAACCACATTGTATATTTATTATATTATATGTTCTTAACTCCTTTGTCAAGTATTGACTGTAGAGATGTGGATTATTTCTGGGCTCTCTATTCTGTTCCACTGATCTTTATGTCTGTGTTTATGCCAGTGTCATGATGCTTTGATTATTATGGTCTTAAAGTATAGTTTGATATCAGGTAACATGATTCCTTCAACTTTGTTCTCTTTTCTAATGATTGCTGTAGTTTTGGGGGTCGTTTGTGGTTTCATATAAATTTTTAGAATATTTATTCTAGTTCTGTGAAATAAACTATTGGTATTTGAAAGAAATTGCATTCAGTCTATAGATTGCTGTGGTTTCTTTAAATTTTATCAATGAATGTTTTGAAATAGTAAACATGGGACTATGTAAAAATCTGAATACTGACCCAAGTGCTAATATATAGCTCTTATAAAGTAAATATCTTACCAAAAAGTAACATTTTTACATCCTGAATCATTTTCTCTGATAATATATCATTATGCATTAAATACTAACATATTTACATAAATATTAATATATAGGGTAGAGTAAAAAGTAGGTTAACAGTTGTGAGTACATGAAACAGTTTATTCCTGTATTATCATTTACTAATTATAGTATTATTTTTCATAGAAACAACTGTAACTTACTTTTGCCCTACCCTGTGAATTACATACTAAATATGCCCTTTATTTGTATGCATATAGTACCTACAACATGCCAAACAATCTACTTGATGTTGATGATCTGAAATTAATATAATATAGTACCTGTTCATAAGGGTTTATAGTTTAGTAAGAGGAAAGGATATGCAAAAATTTATTTCTCAGATTGGGTATTATTACATGGTCTAAAAAACTATCCAGTAGCAATTCTTTGTTCTATTCTCCCAGCTAGATTGTTTTAGCTATGGCCTCCCTGAAGTCTTTTATCTCAGAGCGTTCATATAAGCCTGAGACTTAGAGCTGAGCATTTCTTTCTTACATGAATATCCCTATGATTTGCAGGGTTACCAGATAAAATACAAGCTGTCCAGTTAAATGTAAATTTCAGATAAATAAGTATGTTCTTAAGGATAATTATGTCTTGTACAATAAATGGACTATAGTTATACTTAAGAAATTATTGTTTATCTGAAATTCAAGCTGTATATTTACATGATAAATATGGCAACTATACTGGGGTCATTGTGATAAATGACCCTGACCCACCACTCCCAATGTATGAGACTGGCTGATGCCTCCTGAAGAAGGATAACAAAGCTGCCACTTCTTGGGACTCCATGTCATGCCTCTGCTAAGTACTTCCTCTTTCTATGTAGATAGATAAATAGAGAAGATAGACAGTTAAATATATACAAATATTAATGTATAAATAATATATAATTTATATAATATATTTAAGAGAGAGAGACAATATACAAGTACACATTCTCTTTATATGTTATATATATAGTTATCTTCTATTCCACCTCACTTTTTGTGCTCTCACTTTTTGTGCTCTCAGTTTCTTTCAGAATATCCAGTGATAGAATTTCTATTTAACTTTGTCTCTGTTACAGCTTTCTTTTCCCCAGAACTCTGAAATTAATTTAAAAACTAGATCAGGTGACAATTAATTTTTTTAACATTTTTATTTAGATTTTATTATTCATTTTAAGAGAGAAAGAGAGGAGAGAAAGTGGGGGGAGAGAGGGAGAGAAAGGGGAAGGAGCAGGAAGCATCAACTCCTATATGTGTCTTGACTGGGCAAGCCCAGGGTTTCCGTTTCTTTTTTGTTTGTTTGTTTTGTTTCTTTTGTTTGTTTTTTTACAGGGACAGAGAAAGGGATAGAGAGGGACAGAAAGACAAGAATGGAGAGAGGTGAGAAGCATCAATCATTAGTTTTTCGTTGCCATCGCAACACCTTAGCTGTTCATTGATTGCTTTTTCACATGTGCCTTGACCGCGAGCCTTCAGCAGACCGAGCAACCCCTTGCTGGAGCCAGTGACCTTGGGTCCAAGCTGACAAGCTTTTGCTCAAGCCAGATGGGCCCCGCGCTCAAGCTGGCAAGCTCGGGGTCTCAAACCTGGGTCTTCCACATCCCAGTCCAACGCTCTGTCCACTGCGCCACCGCCTGGTCAGGCAAGCCCAGGGTTTCAAACTGGCGAAATCAGTGTTCCAATTGACAGTGTATCCACTGCACCACCACAGGTCAGGCCCATCTTTTTTTTTTTTTATCCACATGGTGACCAATGTCTTTTTATTTCAAAAACAATTTATCACCAATGCCAATTTTGTTTCAACTAAATTTCCACTAAAAAAATAAGGTCCCTTCTCATTGACAGCACTCAGGAAATATTGGCTCATCAATTTTTACCAATTTCAAGATCAGAAGCTACAATTATAGTAAAACAGAGTGGTGAATATGATGGAAGTATGCCATGTGAACAGTAGTACTTGATTGGGCCATTGGTGGGGGTGGTACTAGTGAACGGATGATGGAAGAAGAAATGAAGAAGGAAAGAGTTTTCTGTGTAGATCAGGAAAAGCATCTGTAAAGATACAAAGACATGTGAAAGCAGAAGAGCCTACAATGGCAAGTGGCTGAATGCTGTTAGAGTTTAAGAGGCATGTGGGGCAGTCAGTAGGAAATTAAATATAAATTAGATCCTGAAGCATCTTTTTTTATTATCTTGAATAAAAATAATATTTGAGGGTTTATTCTGGAAGGGAAAGGAAGCCATTAAACAATTTAAGAGGTGAGCTCTAAGGTCAGGGTCTTAGACTGGGTTCCTTTGAAAGTGTAGCCTGAAGCAAGGACTTGAGTGTAGGTAGCTTCTTTGGAAGGGATACCAGGAATCAAGAGTGAAGAAGTAGAGAGAGTTGGGTAGGGAAAGAGAAGAAAAAACAAGAGTGTGTTGGGTACATGGCTGCTGTAGAGATAGAAGATTTCATAAGTACAGTATGTCTGTAAAGTCATGGTGCACTTTTGACCGGTCACAGGAAAGCAACAAAAGATGACAGAAATGTGAAATCTGCACCAAATAAAAGGAAAACTCTCCCAGTTTTATACCTATTCAGTGCAGTTTGATGTGGGCTCCATTTGTTGTCCTACACACATCCAAATGATAGTGAAGTTCTTGCCACACATGGGTAAGGACGTCTGGTGTAACAGAGTGAATAATGTCTGTGAGTCTCTGTTTTAAGTGATTAATGTTGTTGATACATTCAATACACACATGTTGCTTCACATAACCCCAAAATTAAAAGTCTAAGGGCATCAGATCCAGGGATCGTGGTAGCCATGGCTTCACAGAACCCGTGCCTATCCATCGCCTGGGGAATGTTCTATCCAGAAACTCAAAACAATGGTGGGTAGTGTGGAGGAGCATTGTCCTGTTGAAAGATGACACCTTCTGGAAATTGTGGCACTGCATACAATTTCAACAGGTCAAGATAGGTGTTTACCGTCACAGACTGCTTTGCGAAAAAAATGGGCCTATCACCTTCTCATGCATCAGGCCACACCACACGTTCACTTTAGAGGTGTTACGTTGTATTCAACGTAGGCATGAGGATGTTCGGCAGCCCATATTCAGACGTTATGGCAATGAATATGTACACAGATATGGCAGGTTGCCTCATCACTAAACACAATCTTCTGCAAAAATCTTGCATCATTGTCAATCTAATGAAGCATATCTGTAGCCAACGTGCATTGTGTGGATCTATCTGATGGTTTGATAGCATACAACAGCCGCAATTTTTACCCCATAAAACAGATGTTTCTTTAACACCTTATGAACTGTAGTCTTGCTTAGGTGTAATTATCAAGCACACGCATGCACACATAGATTTTTTAGGGCTCCTTAGGTAGCTATCCCATATAGCAGAGGTCCCCAAACTATGGCCTGCCAGCCAAACTGCAGCCACCTGAGGCCATTTATCTGGCCCCAGCTGCACTTCTGGAAGGGGTACCTCTTTCATTGGTGGTCAGTGTATGAAGTACTGTATGTGGTGGCCCTCCAACGGTCTGAGGGACAGTGAACTGGCCCCCTGTGTAAAAAGTTTGGGGACCCCTGCCGTATAGCCTCTATAGCAGTGGTTCTTAACCTGGTTTCTATCGAAACCCTAGAGTTCAATGAGTCAGTCTCAGGGGTTCGGAGAAGCCTCTGCTGCGGAGGCCAGAATAAAGTAATACCGTAATTTTTTGTGAGTTCATGCACTTTGTTGGTTTTGTTCTTTGAGCAAGGTGATGTTCATGCATGGCTCATTTTGTGCACCAGTAAAAAAACATATACCTATGTCTTGAATTTGGAAAAAAAAATCATATTTTATTTATCACTAAAGAAGGGTTCAGTGAATGTGCATATGAAACTGGTGGGTTCGGTACCTCAAAAAAGGTTAAGAACCACTGCTCTACAGACTCATCACTCACTAATGGCCTACCAGAATGGGGTGTCTCCACCAAACTGCCGGTTTCCTTCAACTGCTTATCCCACTGAGTAATGTTATTCCTATGTGGTGGCGCTTCGTTATAAATGCGCCAATATTCACATTGCACTTTGGTCACGGATCAAATTTAGCGAGCCACAGAACACATTGAACTTTCCTTTGTACCGTCCACATCTCGACTAGCATGGTTGTGGGCTGTTCCACTGTATACACGGTGTTACGTCATCATCTGCACATGCGCACATGCTGCCACATCATCCTACAGAAACTGGGAGGGTTTTCCTTTTATTTGGTGCAGATTTCACATATTTATTGTCTTTTGCTGCTTTCCTGTGACTGGTCAAAAGTGCACCATGACTTTACGGACACACTGTATCTCTGAGGCAGGTATACCATACATTCCATGTTTGAGAAGAATGGGAGCTGGGGCATTTGTCAAATGGTTTTTTTCTTCCACTGGATGAGGGTTGCCTTGGGTCGGGTGTTAATAATTTTCCTAGATCTCCTGGTATAGCAGATACATGGGCCAAGTACACTCATCTGGCTTTCCTGGTTTGGCAGGCAGAAAGCAGAAATGGTATACATGTTTGAGATGGGACACTGCACAAATCTAGATTATGGCTAACATTAGAAGCAGCCCCAGAGGATGGGAGGGAGGCACCAAGAGTGTCTTCTATAATCAGAGATTAATCTACAAGTCCCATTGTAAATATAATTTGCTAAATTATAATATAATCATAGTGATTAAGAGAGAATGCACTCACAAGAAAACCAAGTGTAGAAGAAAATATTAATTGAAATAGGAATGTTAGGTTTAATACTTAGAACTAAAGTCTTTTATACAAACATTTCTTATCTGCTGGAAACCAGTAATCTAAAAATTGTATTAATAATGATGTCTTCCAAAAGTTTGAAAGCATCTAAAAAGATGTACAGGGTGATATAAACATAATAAATTACTATGAAGAACAAACTTAATTCTTAAAAATAAGAACAATATATTTCTCAGTGTTGTTTATATGTAGTTTTTAAAATTATAAATGGTTATACATTCACATATAAATACCTTTAACTTAATTTACCTAATTGACAATAGAGAAAAGAGATGAGGGTCAGATAGGTGGTATTTATGGAGTGTCCATTATGTGAGGGGTTGTATTTGTGTTAAATGTGTATATTTCAGAAACACCCTGAGAAGTAGGTGTTATTGTCTCCCTATAAATATAAGATATCTGAGGATCAGGGTAAGTAAAGGGTTTTTTCAAAGTCACACAGATAGTAAATGAAGTCTGGTATCAAATTTATATTTTCTTAACTCTCCACTTTATTTTACTGTTAAAAGTTAGTTGTTTGCAAAGTAAAACATTGGCATACTTATAATTATAAAAGAATATGGTTACATTATCCACATACACTACAACATATATTACAGTAATGTATGCTTCTGAAATATGTGTTTTGGTATTTTTATAACCATAATAATGTCTATAACAGACTATATTCATACCACATGAAAGAAATCTCTGAATATGTTAAAATGTGGAAAAGGTTTTTTTTTGGCCATGGGCAAAAGTTGAGCAATAATAAAAGTGTATCAGAATGTTTAGTAAAGAGAAGGAAAAAAATGTTTTCTATGGTCATGTTTTCCAACTTAAAGTATATTTGCCGATCATTTTAATATAAACAGGGTGTATTTATATAGCTTAAAAAATAGGAACCAGATTCCTTATTTTCAAGATGCCAAAAAATATATATCTTCAAGACTGATAAGCAATAACAGAGAAGAGTGAATCAAAAAAATCGAGCTTCTATCTGATTCCTGACCAAGATTTTAATTTTATTGCACAAATGTGCCATAACGGCGGATATACGCAGTGGTACCACCCACCCAAACCTGATGCAGGGCAGACCCTGCCAACTCTCCCATTATAATCCTTGAAGGAAATTCTGAGATTTTAATACACATAAAATTGGCATCAAAGTTCTCAGCAAGATGCGTTTTTGTTAAATAAATTAAAAAACATTTTTAAAAAGAGACCTAAATAGTGTCAGCTGGCTTTGATTAGAAGGAGCACAACATGTAAATTCGGGCGAACCATTATCTCTCATGACGTCATTGGAACTCCTGTTCTGGTCTTGGTGACACTGACGTGGATTCAGATGATAATGCCAAAGGGGAGATTTTTTTTTTTTTAATTTACAGGGATAGTGAGAAAGGTACAGTATCCAAATTTGTCAGACTATTACAGAAACATAGGCAGCAAGCTCTCCGACATCTGTAGCAGCAATATATTTACCGATTTATCTCCACGGGCAAATGAAATAAAAGGCAAGATAAACAAATGGGACTATATCAAACTAAAAAGTTTTTGCACAACTAAAGATAATAAGAACAGAATAAAAAGACAAACCACACAATGGGAGAACATATTCGACAGCACGTCTGATAAGGGGTTAATAACCAAAATTTATAAAGAACTTATAAGACTCAACACCAGCAAGACAAACAATCCAATCAAAAATGGTCAAAAGAAATGAATAGAAATTACTCCAAAGAGGATATACAGATGGCTAATAGGCATATGGAAAAATGCTCAACATCACTAATCATTAGAGAAATGCAAATTAAAACCACAATGAGATATCACCTCACACCAGTCAGAATGGCACTCATCAGCAAAACAACACAGAATAAGTGCTGGCGAGGATGTGGAGAAAAGGGAACCTTTCTGCACTGCTGGTGGGAATGCAGACTGGTGCAGACACTGTGGAAAACAGTTTGGAGATTCCTCAAAAAATTAAAAGTCGAACTGCCTTTTGACCCAGCTATCCCACTTATAGGAATATACCCTAAGAACACCATAGCACTGTTCGAAAAGAAGAAATGCGCCCCATGTTTGTGGCAGCATTGTTCACAATAGCTAAGATCTGGAAACAACCCAAGTGTCCATCAGAAGACGAGTGGATTAAAAAGCTTTGGTACATATATACTATGGAATACTACTCAGCCATAAGAAATGATGACATCGGATCATTTATAACAAAATGGATGGACCTTGATAACATTATACGGAATGAAGTAAGTAAATCAGAAAAAAAAAAAACTGAAAACAGCATGATTTCATACATAGGTGGGACATAAAAGTGAGACTATGAGACATGGACAAGAGTGGTGGTTACGGGGTGGGGGGAGGGAAAGGAGAGTGGGATAGGGAGGAGGGGAGGGGCACAGGGAAAACCAGATAGAAGGTGACAGAGGACAATTTGACTTTGGGTGACGGGTATGCAACACAATTGAATGATAAGATAACCTGGAGATGTTTTCATTGTACATATGTACCCTGATTTATAGGTGTCACCCCATTAAAATTAATAATAATAATAAAAAAATGTCTTTAAATGTTTTCAAAATGCCTGAATGTAGTAATATAGTCTTATCATCTGTCCCCCCTTTGGTTCCATAATGTAATCCTGGACTGCCCAGCACTCTTACTCAAATCCCAGTCACTTCTCTGAATAAAACTCTAGCGCTGAGGCAGAGCATTGGAGAAATGTGGTCCTTCCAGCCATGCTTCCCACTTCACACCTTTGGTCTTTTCTTCAATTCAGTTTCCAGGCAGAAGGCATGGCAAAACCACCTCAGGCAGTTAATGGAACTGGTATCCAATCTCAGCTCTATCATCTAGGAGCTACATGACCTTTGGAAATTTGCAACTACTTCTCTGAAATTCAGGCTTTTCATTTTGAAAATAAAAATGGGGGGGGGGATAATTATTTCTCTTCACATGGTACCTGAATGAGAGGCTGTCAGTAAAACCCCTGGGTCATAGCCTGGGGCTTCTGCAGCAGATGCTCAGTAAATTAACCCTCTCTCAAATTCTACATTCAACATTTACTAAAAACTAATGGTTATTAGGCACCTTCTATATGCTATCCTTCCCCTGTTGTAGGTGTTAGTTTTTGTCACTTTGTGTTTATATTTTCACAACTCTGAGTTACAAATTACTAACCCCACTTGACTGATGAATCTGATGTGGTTCATGGAGGCTGAATGATATGCACAAGGTTACACTCTATCATGGAGCCAGATGTGTCATATAAGTTTTGTAATGGTCTTAGCTAACAGGTTGAGAAACACACTCAATGAAATAGCACATGCTTAGAAATACAGTCCACTCTTATTCATCCAGTGACTGAATATTCTGTTTCTATTATTTTCTTACAGTTTGTGCCACAAGCTCATAGCATCCTTAATTTGTCTGTGGACAGAAAGTGGGTAGTAATTCAGAGACTGTCGAAAAAAAATTACCATTGAAAAAAATAGCACAAACTCCTAATATAAATGTGGGATTTGTTCTTTACTAATAATTATAAGACAGAAAGATGAGTGTTTACCTCCCGAGCTGCCTGACCCCCACAGTACATGCAGCTCCTTAGCACCCCAACTTCTGGGCTTTTTAAACACACTTCCATTGTAGAATAGCCATCCAGTTCAGGTGGGGCTGGTGGCAGGGGAAGTCATGGAGTTACAGCTCGGCAAACCGCAAAAGGCAACTTGTGATGGGTGGTGTGGGGATGGCAGAGGGTGACTATATACATGTGAAAACTTTATGGTGTTTGTTCAGTAAAACATGATGGTTCTTTTCTTTTCCTCTAAAGTTTTTCACAGAAGATGGTTCTGTCTTGTGTGGCAGCCAGAGCTAGGACTATGGGGACTTAAAGAAGGGACTGTGGAGGGAGAGGTGTGGGCAGCCCACAGGGCCTTTGCTTGTCCTGCCTCTCTGGGTACTTCCTGTTTGCTTCTGTGTGGCCTTCTAGCTGTACCCTGTGGATGGCACAGGGTTCTCTAGGTGAAAACTTAGGGGAAAACAAGGGCTCTTTTCAATGCTCTTACATTTACCTTACAACTCCTGCTTTTTTAAGTCTATTATTTTAATCATTTCTTTTAAGGAAATTTTAAGCAACAGTCAATCCCATGTACAAACGTAATTTATCACATAAATATTAGAATATTTAAAGCTGCATTCACTAACCCGATTTCCTTTTTAAATACTTCAATTAAATTTTAAGTAGTTTAAATAAAGACATCCTGATGAATAATTATTATAAATTTAATAAGCTGTATTTGTAAATAAAACAGAACTGAAGTTCTTTTAAATGCTTTAATACCAAATACAAAATTAGTAAGATTCCAACTTCAAATTTCCAGTCTAAATCACTTACTTAGCTATTTATTTCACAGTAGATTTACCTTAAGACAATAGATTATTCTACAGTTTATAATTATACACAATATAAAGATATAATTCTTAATTAAAATACCAGGTGATTGAGGCAAATACCTGATATCTGGACTAAGATGTTGAGGGGATTCTTGATTCCTTGAACTTAGTAATGGTTGTTCTGTGGTTGTATAGAGACAAACAAAGGGAACTTTCACTCACTTCCCTGGGATCTGCTTAGGTGGATCACCACTCACAGAACGACAAAGCGCTTGCACTGAGTGGTCATTTTGTTCAACACAGCATTTTGATTCCTAAATTATGCAAATGCACTTTTTTTGGATTAACTTTAAATAACTTTAAAATGATTTTTAAAACTTTCACTTAATGGTTTCTATGATATCGTATATTCTTGGGACTGTAAAATTCTTAAGGATATTTGAGATGAAATTTGATTCAATTCTAATTTAATGACTTTGCCTTACTGTTGGTCACCAGTTATGGGATTATACTTAAGTTATGTCTCCTTCCGTCAGAAATGCCCTCTTATAGGTTTATTTGGCATGCATTAATTCCTGTACTGTTTACAGATACAATAAGAGTCAAAACTACCAACATGATCCTGTAACAAGATTCAATAAGAGTATATTTTATTCTCTTTCTTTAGAGTGTTTTAGATTAACTTTTCTCTTTTTGTGTGTCATGGTACAGTTGCTGTTCTCATAAATTTTATGTGTTTCAATCAACAGTAATTAATCTAGTCCTCTTGAGGATCATATTGCAGCAATGCTGGCTGGGGGAGCCCCTTGCAGGTTGGTCCTTGTGCCCTTTTCAGATGGTTCCATGAATCTATAAAAATGTATGATTTCTTGCACTAGTTGTTCTAGGTGCACCGTGTCCTAGAAATTAGTTGGTTATTATTTTATCAGATTCAGGTTTCAGTAGGAAAGAAAAGCATCAGAGATAAAAATTTAACAATCTGGACACTAAGGTAAATTATGAAAAACCATTGTTTTTAGATATTAGTGAACCAAGCACAGGAAATAGATACATACTGATGTGTACTCCTTGATTCTAACAATAGAGTATTTCTACATTTATTAAATTCTGAAATTGTATCTCCATTTCTCTGTTTATGAAAACCTTATTCTTTGAGAATATAAACAAAAGTGCTTATCTAAAAATCTTTAAAAATTTTTCAAAATAAAAACGCCAAATAATAATACAAACAATAACACCCTTGAATAAAGTTGAAGGCTTTCTATGTGGTCCTTTCTGCCCTTAAAATGTACCCAACTAGACAGTGGCAGACCAAGGTGGCAAAGGGGCATCTGCCCTATGGAAAGAATATCCTATTAATGTTGTTAGAATTGCTGGTGCAAAGTTATAATAAAAAGCACATTGACTTTTAGTCACTATCATTATTAGTTTAAAAATTTTTAGGCAATGCACCCTTCTTACCTGAACCCAGATTATCTCATATCTTACCTCCAAAGTCACCACCTGTCATCCCCCGTGTATAACCATTACCAGGTATGTACTGTCAGATTTTTTTATTCTTGAGTCATTCAAAACCTCTCATTCAGTTTAGCATCTCAGCATTTCCCTGGATAGTTGTTTCAATAGTTTCAGTTCATTTTCAGTGGTATTAAGGATGCTGGCATTTGTAGAGCTGACAGTGTGGAGCTCTTAAAAGGTGATTGCTTTAAGCTACTAGCGTTGATGGCATAGCACACTTCACAGAAGAGGGTGAGGTCCTCATTCCCGTTCCACCTTGAGAAGATAGGAAAACTTGAGCAGCTCAGGATCCAAAATTTTGTGCATGAGTTTCATTTCATCACCATCTGGTTGATCTACAATGAGATAATGTATATTTATAAGTGCAAGATTTATATATTTTGGTCCTGGCTGGCACACAAAAAGGAAAAATCTGCTTCTTACTATTTAATTTCTACTGATATTAGAACCATCATATTTTCATGTATTCATATACATAACAAATTTTCTAAATCTGGTTTTGATATTAAAATTTTTACATTTATCTTGCTCCCATTTTAAAACCACAAACTCTTTTTTCCACACTATGCAACATTCCTTACCAACACAATATTCATGCTATGCATTGTTATAGCAAAGTTTGTGGAAAAAAGATCCAAGTGATTTTATAGTCAGAGTTAGATTAGCAAAGAATTAAGTGGAAACACAGGCTCTTCAGTTTTTAGCCAAATTCTTCTTTTGACTCTTGTGAGAGTAGATATAATTTAAATTTATGTAAGTTATATATACTATATATAAAATTATATATGAACTGTTATTTTAATTAAAGATGGCCTTAGCAAAGACCTTAAATTTTAAGCAAATTTACTATAATTTTTCTTAAACTCATATTTCTAAAGTCTAATGTTAAAAGAGAAAACCTAAAGTCTATCAAGATAAAAAAAATTTAAAAATGATTATTAAGGACATGTATTACTAGAATTGTATACAGATCATATAGTTAATGGTTGCTGCTAAAACTCACTCAGTTTTCTTATTTGTGACATACCTTATAATATATTAAAACTATAAATCTATATTTTATAAAACATTCATATAAAACTTTAGATATTTAGTTTTGAAATAGAAATCTGTTTTCTTCATAAAATCAAAATATGCCAGGCCCAACATTTCTACTTCTGCTTTTTGAAATAATTGCATTCAGATCTCCGAAGGAAGAAAAACAACAATAAGGAAATAGCATTGAAATTTAAGGCAAAGTTTTCATCTTTGCAGTTTTAGTGTATATTTTAATCAACTTGTGATATTTAAAAACACAAATGATTCATTAATTTAGAAGGGAGAAATTGTGGACTTGACTTCTTTCTAGAACCATGGCTTTCATTAATGGTAAAAATTTAAAGCTGCTACTTTCTTTCTGCCTTAGCCTGGTTCTGTTCTTCACCCCAAAGTTGTGGGCTTTTATTTTTACTGCAAATCTAGTGGGGTCAGAAAAAAAGATTACTAATTTAAATATAGTTTCAGCCTTAAATATATATATTTACCTTATTTTGCTGACTAGAAACACCTTAATGCTTTCTAGCAAAATAACCAAACACAAGTTCCTTCCATTTTATAATGTTACCAATTGCAACTTTAAGATGTCAACTGAAAATTTCTTAATAGTTTTATTATTGGGACTCTGAAATATAAAGAAATCATTTTTAATTCAATAAATTCATGTTTGTTATCAAACTCAAAACTCCAATATCTTTTCAGAGAGTTGTTTCCCATAGATGTACTTGAGTTTCGATGTATATTAAGCTTTCTTCTGAGGGGAAGTATCCATTTCAATGCAAGTCTTTCTTCCACCTTTGCTCTTTTGTAATCTAGGCTTATACTGAGGAAAGAGTGACTCTAATTTGATTTATTTCTAATTATTTTAAATTTAAGGTCTAGCTGGTGGAGTTATAAATTCAGTAAAAGTAGACTTTTTCTGGGGAGATATTATTAATGCTCTAAGTTTATTATTTGTAGGGTGTGCCTTCTCAAAGATCCAAAACTTAGGTGATAATACTTTGAGAATAAGAGTCACTGTGAGAAGGTTTCTGCTCCTTGTAGACTTTCTATAGGTATCAAAATGGGCCTTTCCTTGATATTCCTTCCTCTTCCTTTCATTTCCCTCCCTTTTGTTTTATGATTCCCCTTCCTCTTTCCTTCCATTCTCCTTCCTTTTGTCTGTCCTTTCTTCCTCTGCTTTTCTCCTTTGAATCCTTAATGCAATTTCAACTTCTGTTGAGCTCTGATGAAAAAAATTTACACTATGTCTTTTTACAGATGGCCAATTGACATTGAAGAGACAATGTCACTAATCATCAGAGAAATGCAAATTTAAATCACAATGAGATACCACCTCACACCTGTCAGAATGGCTACCCTCAATAAATCAACAAACAGCAAAGTTGGTGAGGAAGTGAAGGAAAGGGAGCCCTAATGCTCTGTTGGTGAGGATGCAGATCAGTGAAGCTACTGTGAAAAGCAGTATGGAGTAACATCAGAAAATTAAAAATGAAACTGCCTTTTGACCCAGTTATTTCACTTCTGGAAATATATCTTAAGAAACCCAAAACACTAATTCTACAGAATATTTGCACCCATGTTTTCATTGCAAGGTTATTCACAATAACCAAGATATGGAAGCAACCCAAGTGCCTATGAATACAAAAGTGGATAAAAAAGTGATAGTACATATTAGTCAGTAATTTAAAAAAATATAATGAAATCTTACCATTTGCAACAGCATTGATGGACCAAGAAGGTATTATGCTAAGTGAAATAAGTTAGACTGAGAAAGACAAATACTATTTGATTTTACATATACGTGTAATATCAAAATAAACAGAATTGAAACAGATTCATAAACACAGAGAATAGAATAATCGGTGTATGAAAGGTGAAGGGATTAAGAAGTACAAATTGGCAGTTACAAAATAGTTATTGGGATGTAAAGTACAGCTTAGGGAATATATTGTAATAACAATGTATGGTGCCAGGGAAGTACTGGAAATATCAGGGGAAACACTTTGTAAAGTATATGATTTTTCTAATCACTATGTTGTGCATGTGAAACTAATACAAAATAATATTGAATGTGAACTGTAATTTGAAAATAAAGTTAAATAAAAGAATGTCTTTTGTAAGTTTCAGCTTCCAACAGACACTAACAACTTTAGAATTGAGGTTTTTCAACCTTTTTCTTGGATGTTTGATAACACCAAGAGCTATGAGAGTTAATTATTGGCATTTGTGGTCTTATAGTTTCAGATTTTAGAGTTTTGAGACCACAGAAGTTTAATATTATTTGGGTTCTCTTCTGATCCTTAAACTGAGGTGAGGCCATGATACATTCATAATACATAATAGGATATTCAATTTTTAAATTAGGAACTTAAGAGAAATTTTTTGATGTATGTCTGAGTGGCATAGAGAGTACATGAACAGAGAGGCAGGCTCAGTTTATTTCTCTGCCTAAAATAACAATGTGTTTCTGAACTGAAATGAATTCAGGATGAAGCCTGTTCATAGCTGAAAGAATATAAAAGCACATAGGATGAGAAAAAGATAGGAATAAGTCTTACCTGTGCATTTTGCATAAGATAAAGTTTTGTCTATTATTGAGGACAGAAACTCTCTCTCTCTCTCTCTTTCTCTCTCTCTCTCTCTCTCACACACACACACACACACCTCTGAAAAGAACAAAACCATAATCAAAATTAAATAAACTAAACTTCTCAGAACATCAATGGATTAAAAACCACCTGCAATACTCATGATTGTCCATTTTCAGACAGCTTGAGAGAAGAAAGATTAAATCCATGAGGTCTTTCACTTTGTCATTCAAGATTAATAAAACATATCTAATGGATGGCAAAGGCACTGAAAGAAGCCAGGTAGCAGAAAAGTCCTAGAGGAGACTATGAACAAAAATGATAAAAGAAGCAGAAAGTAGAAGAGTTTCCTAATGATTGAGCCTCAAGCCAAACCCAGGAACTTTGTCATTCTGGTACACTGGGGAGAAGGGCTGCTTGTACATTTGAGAACAGGAGCTCCAAGATTAGTAAATGTGGACCCCGGCTATTTTGCTATAGGGCCTGTGACTGAACATTACCAATGCAAGTGGTATCTTCCTTGTATCTTTAGAATCCATCCCCATTTGACAAATGGCAAAAATCCATGCCAAGGACAAATGTAGAACAAACTGGAGTTAGTAGCCTGCTCAGGTCTTTAGCAAACAGGTGACACATTTCTGTCTTTTGGTGGATCCAGCAGTTGCTGTCTCTACAGAGATGTGGCACCTAGCAACTACTCCCGCTCTCCAGAAATCCACCTCCAGCATCCCGCAGAGGGAGGAGGCAGAGCTGCCATCAGTGGAGAAACTCAGATACACATCTTCAGGTTGGCAGCTGATGTCTAGGAATAGGTCTGTGAGGGACAGCAGGTGAATGGTATGAGCAAATTTTAAAAAACCTGCAGAACTCCATCATATACCAAGTGGGAACAAAGGAAAGTGATTGCATCCTATTAATTTGCCATGAGGGGTCTGAGGTTGTACAACTGTGGCCTTTTGTTGACCACACCAGTTGGTAGTCTGGAATATTGTGGTACACATGCAAATGTTTTAGTAACCTGACTTCTTGCTAAAGTAAATTTAACTTAATGTAAATGCTTAACATTTTTATAAGTATTTTATTAAGTGACTTTCAACTGTAACATGGTAGTCTATGGACATAAAACAATTCATTCAATCTTCCATATTTTGAAATTTAAGATTGTTTTTATTTTTTATCAAATTTAAATGGTGTCATCACAAATTTATTTGTAGATATACCTTTGTAGCTCTACCTTTGTGTAAATCCCCAATAATTTTCCAGTTTGAATTTTATAACATTTTTTTCATTTTGTCAAGTTTCTATAGTTCATAAATCATAATCCTAATGTCAGTTTTTCCTTTTATTTTCTAAATTTAAAAAATTCACCTTTTCTTTACTGAACAATATATTTTTTCAAAGGCATACCAAGGGAAAAAAAAAACAGAAAAAATTTTTTACTGAATCAATGCTCCATTATTTATAACATATCTATGATACTAAAATCTATTTTCACACCAGTATTTGACACTGATAAACTACCGTATTTTTCACTCCATAAGATGCACCTTTTTCCCCAAAAACGTGGAGGAGAAAATGCCCATGCATCTTATGGCGTGAATGTTCTTTTTTTTTTTTTTAGCTGCTGTGGCTTCCCGGACAACTAGAAGAGTATTTGAATATTAAAGTCTCTTCTCATTTGTTAATAATAGTGCAAATGGTTGTTAATACTGCAGTTGAGTTTATATTCTTGAAATATCATTGTGGTATATTTTATTAAACACACCATTTGGTTCAGAATTTTTTTTCTTAATTTCCTTCTTAAAAACCCTCTTATGGAGCAAAAAATACAGTAATTTTACAAACTCTAGGAAAAGTGGTTTTTTTTCTAAAGACTCCTCTTATTTTTACTTATCAAAAAATATCACTGCTTCAAGATAGGTAAATATCAAATTCAAACCCCAACTACTCAAATCACATTAACAAAGAGAATTTCAAGTCTTTGCTTTGATACCGTGACAATAGAATTATATTCCTATTCAACTGCAACTGAGACAAACTTATCTACTATATGAATTGGTAGTCATACCACAATATGAATGTAACATTTTTACAAAAAGAACATATTTTTTTCTAAAGAATTTTGGAAGTAAATTAAATATTAAAATTCATGCCCAGATTTTTTTTTCTCATAAAGCTGTCAACTTCTCCTTACCTTGAAAGTAAACTATGTGAGATGAGAAAAATAAAAACTAGATAAGGAAGCACCCAGCCAAGAATTCCGAATTGGGAGAACACTGAGCTTCTCTATATGACTGCAAATCGCTTAGCTGATAGTGAGAGCAGTCACCTCCATGCTGGGCTCTTAAAATATATTAATTAGTTCTCCCAACAATTTTGTGAGGGAAGTTATTACTATTATAGATAAAGAAACGGGGCTTAGAAATCTTCAGAACTTTGTGCAATATCACATAGCAGGTAAGTTGTAGCCATTTGTATGAACATAGCAGCAGTGTATGTTCAACCATGCCCACTGCTTTCCAACACAAAACTGGTCTGAATTCAGAGCAACTGGCCTGAGTAGACCTACCTGATGCTACAATATGGCTCCCACCCTCCTTAGTGAAAAGGCTGGGGGCCTGGTAAAGTAAGTGTAGTTAATGGTACATAATTCCTACAGTCCAAAGATAATAATAAAATTAATTAAATTAGAAACTATTGAGCATGTATATATCTAATAGTCTCTCAATTTGCTTTCTGGGTAAGAACAAATTATATTTATATTTATATTATTATATTATATATATTATAATATTATATTATATTATTATATTATATTATAATTATATTATAATTATATGACTGCCTTGAATTACATTGCAAAAGGAAAGGCTCCTTTTTGAAATTTATACTAAGACTTGAATAAGGGAGGGGGTAGCAGTTAGGGCAAGGAAGAGATTCACGAAGATTGTGAAGACCTGTAGAGGCATGAGCTCCTTCACACTGGTTTTTAATTAATTAATTAATTTTTTATATTGCTTTTAGAGAGAGAGGAAGGGAGAAAGGGAGAGAGACACAAAAATATTGATCTCGTCCTGTCTGTGCTCTTTCCGGGGATTGAACTAGCAACCTCTACACTTTGCAACAATGCTCTAACCACCTAAGCTATCTAGCCAGGGCCACAGTGGTTTTTAAGTGAAAAACATTTTTTTTTCAACTATAGTTGACTTTCAATATTATATTAGTTCCAGGTGTATAGCATAGTGGTGAGACATTTTTATAACTTACAAAATGACCCCCCCCAAAAAGACCTGCACCCATCTGGCAATATGTATAGTTATTACAATATTATTAAGTATATTTTTTAAATTATAATTTACATCCTCATGACTATTTATAACTGAAAATTTGTACTTCTTCATTTTTTCCCCTTTTACACCCACCTTTAAAGTCATATACCCAGTAAGGATTTCCCACAAAATAATAGGGGATGACTAGGATAAGAATATTCACTTTTTTCTTAAACTGTTTGGTGGATTCATTATAGGTTTCCAGTCTCATACTAATTTGCAAACAGGACTATTCCTTTGGGAATAATGAGAGGGGTAAATTTGCCAACCAAAAGCCTTGGGAGAGGAGGGTAAAGGTAGGACTGTACGGTCCCCATCGCTTTTCTTCTGGACACTCCTCTCTAAGTGAGTCTACAATAATTTTCTAAAGTCTAGTTCAAGTAAAGGCATCTTTATGATTTCTATTTCTCATTTTAATAATTTGTGAACAAATAAAAATGTGTATATGTCTGGTACTGTGCTAGGGTTGAGGCACTACAGCTTAATAAGACAGGACTCTTGTCCTGGAGGAACTTAAGCACTTATAAAGGGAGACAGAACAGCAAACAGGAACATTAGTAATGCTTTGAAAATATTGATAAATAGGACTTGGTTTTCCAAACATTCTGGTATGTGATCACCCTCCTATTCACCTGGAAGAATCCATTCCTTTAGGCAGCTTTATGTTTTTGTGACAAAGAAAAAACAGTTAATGACCAGCTTTTGGCCTCCAAAATGACCTACTGAAGACAGTCAGAAAGCCAAGGCTTTTGTCTGCAGGAGTTGAGCTTTTTGATAGCAGAAAATGTACAGAATCAAAAGGCAGAGTGGTAGAGGAATAGGGCATGAAGAATATCCACAAATGAAAATACATGTGTTGGTGAGGAAAGGGGTCATTGACGTCCGTGGTACTTGTGATGACCCGGTAGGAAGGAACAAGGTGAGCAGGAGAAATTTCTTGAAGTCTCTACTACATCAGCACTGTCCACTGCCAACAGTCACGGTGACTTAAGAGCTAAGGCAGCTCTGACCCACCTCCAGGACCATTCAGCCCAGGATAGGTACCCCTGACTCATGCTCAAGTTGGGGAGCTCAGCTAACTATCCTGTACAGGGTTTGCCATGATGTTTACAGCTTTTCTTTCATAGTTAATAATTCTTCCGTGTCCTAAAATACAGCCCCTTTGAATCATCCCACATGGTCCAACTATTTTTGAAGGTCTAGGGATTTTCAGTTCTTTGGACAGAGCCTGGGCCCTGCCACAGAAAGCGACAAAGGAGCTCTAGAAGACCAAGCCCCCAGCACACCCCAGCACTGTGGCTACAAGAACAAGCAAAAAAAGTGCTGTGGAGATGTGGCCAGCACCAGTGTCCCTGCTTCTGTGGTCAGCACGCACTCCAATTTGGGGCTGGACACACAGCAGCTCAGGTCAGAGGCTGCCTTTTCCTGCCCCACAGTCTCTGTTTCTGAGTCTGGCACCAACTTTCTGCTCTGGTCTTTTCTGTAAACCAGGCTTTTCATTAGTTCTTGGCTTCATCAATTCTGTCTTCCTGTCTGCATACACCCTTAGACAGACATCTTTTCCAAAAGATCAATTATTTTCTTTTAGAAATCCATGTTTATTAACTCCTTCCCCAGAAAGTGGGCCAGTCTCATCCTTGTTCTACGTGAACCAGCTCAATGAGATTCTGATGCAGTAAACTCAGTACACTAGGCAGGGGTTGGGGATAAATACATGAGCTGTTTATTACAAAGAAATGGGAATAATAGCAAGTAAAATGTGCACCATATTATGGAATTAATAAAATTGGTAAACATTACTACTATATATTACTTTTAATTGAGTTAGCAAATTATTTAATTGGGTAAATTAGCATAGATCTGCTATATCTCAGACATGCCTAATTCCAACAAGTTTACCCGACATTTTGCCCAACTAAAAAGGTTTTTGTCAAGGAAACAAAATTCTGTGGGAAACTGAACTTATAGAGCACATGCTACTAATAATATGATCTGAACTATATCACTAGATGTGACAGATCTGACGTTTGCTGACAGATAAAAATGGACTTAATTAAGTATTAATAGTAATAAATTGAGGCAGGTCTAATTTGTCTTTCCTATCAATAAAAATCTGTGATCTTGTTGCCCTCAAAAAAGATAAATATCTATTGCTTAGGATAGTATAGTAACTACTTCAAAATGAGGCATACCTTTCATCAGAGAGCAGTAACTTCAAATGTGTGTGCTGGTCATTTACATGTTAAGTGCTTTATCCACACACTTGTAATTGGACTATTCATATTAAGAATACATAAGCCTGATCAGGCGGTGGTGCAGTGGATAGAGCGTTGGACTGGGATTCGGAAGACCCAAGTTCAAGACTCCGAGCTCACCAGCTTGAGCGCTGGTTCATCTGGCTTGAGCAAAAGCTTGCAGCTTGGACCCAAGTTTGCTGGCTCCAGCAAGGTGTGGCTCAGTCTGCTGAAGGCCCGCTGTCAAGGCACATGTGAGAAAGCACTTAATGAACAACTATGTTGTCGCAACGGCAACTATAAACTAATGATTGATGCTTCTCATCTCTTTCTGTTCCTGTCTGTCTGCCCTTATCTATCCCCCTCTCTAACTCTCTCTCTGTCCCTGAAAAAAGAAAAAAAAATACATAAAATATTCTCAGAGTTTATAGAGAAAGTGAGAAGGACTCTAATTCTGATGAAACAATAATGAACACTTAAATGTATGTATCCATATTCTATTGTGTAATGCAGAGTATAAATGCTTTAAATCCAGAGACCATAAACTGGTTGTCTTGCAGGCAAATTCAGCCTGAGGATATGAAGACATACTGTGTTTAGCCCATAGTATTTTAAACATAGGGACTTTCCATGCAAACAAACAAACAACAATAAAAAAAACAAACTGTGGATTTTTTATTTCATTTTGGAAAATTAGGCAACAGAGGACATTTCCACTCAACAATGGTTTGTTTGATGGGAGCAGGTTCTGACCCATTTAGATGCAATATGCACTCTCAAGTTTGCCATGGTCTCTATTCTAGCCTGTTCCACTCATATGCATGACCCTTGGAGGTATTTGAGATTTTTTGTGTTTGTTTGTTTTACCTCTGTTTTAGACCCTCAGAGCAGCCTCAATATTAGAGCAGAAAGGAATGAAGAGTAATGAAGAATAAAGTACTCAAAGAGGCCTGACCTGTGGTGGCGCAGTGGATCAAGAGTCGACCTGGAAATGCTGAGGTCGCTGGTTCAAAACCGTGGGCTGCCTGGTCAAGGCACATATGGGAGTTGATGCTTCCTACTCCTCCCCCCTTCTCTCTTTCCCTCTCTATTTCTTTCTCCTCTCTAAAATGAATAAAAATTTTTAAAAAATACACACAAAAAAAGAATAAAGTACTCAAAGACTGTTTTATGAATAAAGGGGTTTGATGTGGGAATTTAAAGGTGTACTGAAAAAGGCTTGGGAACCCTGGCCAGTTGACTCAGTGGTAGAGTGTTGGTCTAGCATGTGGATGTCCCAGGAGAAGTGACCATCTGCTTCTCCACCCCTCCCCCTCTCCCTTCTCTCTTTCTCTCCTCTCCTCCAGCATCCTTGGCTCAGTTGGAGCAAGTTGGCCCTGAGCTCTGAGGATGGCTCCATGACTTCACGTCAGGCACTAAAATAGCTTAGTTGCCAAACAACAGAGCAACAACTGCAGATGGGCAGAGCATCACCCTATAAGGAGCTTACTGGGTGGATCCTGATTGGGTGCATTCAGGAGTCAGTCTCTCTGCCTTCCCACTTCTCACTTAGGAAAAATAAAAGAAAAGGAAAGGAAAGGAAAGAAAAGAAAAGAAAAGAAAAGAAAAGAAAAGAAAAGAAAAAAGCTTGAGATAGTTAAGAGAAGGAAAAGAAGGTTCTCAGTAATGGGAAAATAGGAGGAGTAAAGCATCAAGGCATAAGTGATCGTGGTAGCCTGGACTTCAAATATCTGGGTAGACAAATAGATTAACATGACACATGAGGGATTAAAAAGTATGTATGTTTAATCTAATTTGGGCTGAGATGAGAATGAAGTAAAGGAATTTTAGGAGGGAAGTAATATGATATAATGAAAGTGGTATTTGTAGGTGATAGTAGAAAGAATATGTTGAAAGAGACTGAACTCAGAAGCACCAGATGGGTAGCAGTGCAGTAATTAGTTGTGAAATTAGGAGGAGCTCTTAAGAGGAGGTTTTTAACAATGGGAAGGATTATAGATGAGACATTCTGAATAACAAAGCAACTAACCTTGGAGAACACATAATTTCCTATTATTGACCAGTTCATAGGTCAATGGTTATCCTGACTTTAATATTTGTTTCATAAATTAATTAGCATTTCATCTATGTTGAGATTAAATCTATTTTTATTTTTTTGTATTTTATTAATATTAATTTATTAAAGCTATTTCTGAGACCAGTTATTTCCCCATGCTGTTGGCCTTTATCATATCCTGCCACAATATCAAGAATTATCTGTTCTGTGTCTGGTTTCTATGTAACCCATTTATATTCTAACGGGTAATAATTTAAAAACTATAATTTGTCAGGGATAATGAATATTAAGATAAAACTCAGAAAAATCAAATTTTAGATATTTTGAGTTATAAAAGACCTTAGTGATTAATCTAATCCTCTTACTTTCTAACCTGTTGGTCAGAAAACTGAGGCTCAGTAGATGCAAGTGATGGAATGAACCAATAGCTCCTTTTGAAAAATGCAAATGCTTCTTGTATCCAATTGCAGGAGTTTGGGTAAATTAGCTCCTATGCAAGACCTGCTCTGATTATATGCAAACACATACAAATACTACTCAGTCAATCGAGAATGTCTGAGAATGATTACTTCTCATTCTGTTTCCATTAAAAGACAATAAAGTCCATCTCCAGAGTAATGGTGGAGGATGTGCTTATGAAACATCAAAGGGGTTGTTGGGTGACTCGATCATAGAGACTTTCAAAAAGTTCCATAAACCAATGCTTCTGAACAACTCTTAGGTCAAGCAGTATGGGGTTCAATACAGGGTCTGCTTCAAGGACCTGCTCCATTTATAGTCTGGCTCAGATGCATGTAGCTAGGGGTGGATTTTACCTGTATTAAAATATGTAGGTATTCTAACCCCCATATTAATTGAAATGCCTTTTTAAAATTTTATTTATTTGTTTTAGAGAAAGGGGGAGAGAGAGAGAGAAGGGGGGAGGAGCAGGAAGCATCAACTCCCATATGTGCCTTGACCAGGCAAGCCCGGGGCTTCAAACCTGCAACCTCAGCATTCCAGGTCAACACTTTATCCACTGTGCCACCACAGGTCAGGCTGAAATGCCTTTTATCTGAATTGAAAAATTGTAGTATCAACACATTATCTAACAAAACAATTTATATACAAAGAAAATTTTATTCTCTTATTTTGAAAGATCAATCTCCAAATGTTAATGTCTTGATTGAATGTTGACCAGTGTTTTGTCTGCTCCTGGGTCCCCAATGTTTAGAGTGCCTGCCTGGCACACAATACATACTAAATCAACAGACTTTAAATCTATTTGATTAATTACTAAACTTTTAAAGAAACGTTTACTTTCGTATCTAAAACACTGATCTTGTCAATAATTTTCTTCTATATCAGATAGGAATGATATAGACATTGAAATAAAAATTTTAAAAAACTTAAAACATTTTGCAAAACTGATGCATCATACTACCACCCTCTTGAGATTTATCCCAGGGCATAGAAACTTTCAAGTTGAGGAGAATAAAGTAAAAGAAGTCAATGTAGCTTTTTAAAAAAAGTGTGACCAACTAACTCAGTGTATCAGAGAATCTTAATAATGGTGATCAATCACTTATGATAAATTCAAACAACATTTACTTCTGGCAGGTGCCTTTGTGCCAAGAATTTATCCCGCATTCTCTTTTATTTACGATAAAACAAAAATGGCATTACACTTTGTCATAAAAGAATACTTTAAGTGATGCTTTAATAAATATATACACTGCTCTTGAAACAAGTCCTTGTTGATTTATGATTATAGATGCCACTGTGCACATGCTGCAGTAACTGATATAAAAAGGAATGTGGTCAGCCACCATGTGAGTAAGGATTGATGCATTTCCCATTTGTCCAGATGTCTTAATATCTTATCCGCTCCCACCTTTTCCTAAGCAAGCACCAATTTTTTTCATCCTTTATGATATTAGTACTGATGTGCAAATGAAATAGAATTCAATTGCTCCAAGATCTATGATCTGAACATACTTTAATTATATGTACTATATTAGGAGACCACTCTTTTGTGGGCACTTTTAAGAAATGATGCTTTCTGTCTGGCATTATTTTTCAGCATTTAA
This sequence comes from Rhynchonycteris naso, assembly GCA_037038555.1. Lineage (NCBI taxonomy): Eukaryota > Metazoa > Chordata > Mammalia > Chiroptera > Emballonuridae > Rhynchonycteris > Rhynchonycteris naso. Next base: position 35,406,878 of record CM072997.1, on the reverse strand, counting down.
AGTCACATACTGTATTTTAGGCTGACAGTACTTTGACTTTATAGAATATGTGGGCCTTGCACAACTCATGCAGCAGCAATTTCATTTCCATTAGAGTATACTTTGTGTGAGTGCTCCTGCATCTTGTGTGTGCACACACGTGCACTTACATATATGTATAACTTTGAAGGTGATTTCATTGGAGACCATTATTCTTTTGTCTTTGACATAGAAAACATTGCCTATGGTATGCACAAGAACAGAAGGAGAAAGAAAAGAAGTAGATCTCTATGAAATCTCAGTATGCTCCTGGATTTATACTACTTCAGGCTACAATGAGTATAAATGCTTCCAAAGTGGTCAGTGTTCTTCAACTTTCTATGCAATTGATAGACTTTGACCCCACCAATGTTCATTTCATTTATTACAAGCTAGATGAAGACTGGGAGAAAATAGTACAAATATTTAGTTCTCTTCATATTACAGTTTATATAAGACCCAATATGGACCTGGAAGTTTTGTTTTTCAAATTAAATAAATTTAGCTGAGATAGGTCTCATTATTTTGTGCACCCATTACTGTCCAGTATTTAAAAGTTATAGTACATGTTCCATCCTCTGGTACTAACTGGTCCTTCATACCCTGTGGGTGTCTGAGGGTAAAGGTCCTGTCTTAATCCAAGCTTTCTTAATACTTGACACACAGATAGATGACAGAATTATGTTTCTCTTATTAGCTGTGCGACCTTGAACAACTTAGTAATCACTCTGAAAAGAGTTTTTCTTATCTGTAAAATAAGAGAATTAAGCTAGAAAGCTTATTGCAAGCTGTTTGGGAAAATTGGGGGAAAAAAGAAGAAAGAATAGAATAAGCAGCTATGGCTCTGATTCTCCTGTTCTCACTAGAGAAGATTGATCTCTTTTGATTTGTTTTGCATATTAAGTATTTTGATAATAAAAAGATTTTAACATTCATACAGACTAGGAAATCTCTAGCTAGATGATCATCAATCTTCTTTGTAGTATCAACTTATCTTTGTGATATTATTTTAGAGCATCTTTCCAATTCGTAGATTACAAAGCAGTGCAGAAAAATAAAAGCACTCTCACAGTGAGATTATACCTGGCTTTAAATAACTTTTTCTTCATTTTCATTAGTGTGCATACACCATAATTACTATTCAAAAATTAATGCTCTTTAGAAAAAGACCTAAAACAAATATATACAATGTTAACAGTTAAGAAAAACCTATGGATTTCATGGAAACTTTTTACTGAAATATATATTTGTATCATATGTTTATGGGGAAGAAAGAGAGAGGCAGAGAGAGAAAAGTATACAATTAAGAGTTAATTTCTTTTATAAAGCATGACATTTTAGAACCATTTTCTACTGATTAGAACACAAATTATGACTCATGTAACGAAAATCAGCCATAAGTTATATTTGTTTCAGGTGCTTTTGTTCTTAAAAATTATTTCAGCAAATATAGTTTATATTTGTTGAGTATACATGTTAAATGCTAAGATTTTTAACACCAATTTATTTTTAGTGGTTGATCTTTAGAAAACCAAATAAAAATTACCCTTGGCATTACTTAGTAAATGAAAAACATTGCATATAGTTTTAAAAAAACCTTTATAACTTAAAGCCAAGGAAATTCTTTCTGCAGTTCACTCTTCTAACTTTTCAAACAATAATATATAATATACTCTTAATCATGTACTTGAATGCAACCTAATATTGTAAAACTTGCCTCTAATAAGCCATTTTTTCGAATCATTCTGGCTTTTAAAGTAATCACTATTCAAGTTCCGATGAGCAGTAGAGCCAAAAACCATTGTTTTAGTTTTTGCTGCTTTTAAAACCAGTTTGTTTTCCTGGAACCAGTCTGCCAAAGTCTTTTTGCAGTTCAGTAGTTAAGTGAGAAACAGATTTGCCATTAAAATGCACAGTCGTGCCATCTGCATAAAGATGTATAGAGCAGTAATGACATATCCATGTTAAATCATTAATAAAAAGAGAAAAGAGGAGCGGGCCCATGACTGACACTGTTGCTTAATAACTGGAAGGAGAAAGAGGGGAAGAGACAGCCCTGTGAACAGTAACAGATTGATGTCTGTCGGAGCCATTTCTTATCTTTTGACAGCATTTGGGCCAGAGCCCATGCTCCCTACCTTCTGTAGGCAAAGCCCACAGTTCACTAGGCCAAAGCAACTTGAGAAATTAATAAAAAACAGCACTTAATTCAGAATTCCCCTTCAAGACATGTATTCATTAATATTAGGTTGTCATGAAGTGACATATGAAGCCTTGGCAAATCTGGAAAGGTTTCTCCTATGTGGGACCTGTGTGTTTCCTTCATCAGCATTTTTGAGCCTTCTAAACACTTATTATCAGCATTAAGCACTGATATGAACAGGCTTTCCTGCAGGGTTTATTTTTATTCTATTTTATATGAGGGAGACGGAGTTTCTGAGGATGTTAAAGCAAGTCATGAATTAAATAATCGGTACAGAATATAAACTTTAAATTTAGGAAAACTCTTCATGAAGAAAAGATGGGAAAATAATTTCTACTGGGGCAAAGTTATATCTTTGATCCTCTTTTTTTTTTGTGCCAAAGTCAGTGAACAATATTTACTTCTATATAAAATGTGACATTACAGAAGAAATTACAGATATGAGATCTCTCTAACCCTTAGAAACTAACAATTTAAAAGAACCTCTTAACCCATAGGAAAAATATATAATCTAAGCATGAAAAATATGTAATGGAGCTCCTAACTAATTTTGGCTGGTCACAATATATATAAATATATAGGAGTCCTAATTTGATGGCAGTAAACTGATCCAAATGGAATTAGTCTGGGAAGATCTTTTTTAAAGTTATAAATTTGGGAAAATGTCAAAGTCTTGTTTTGATAGTCTAAGCCCACCTTATTCTATGGATATTAGTCATACATTGTGTAGTTCATGGTTGTGTGATTTAACATTCAGTGAGCTATGAAGCAGAATATAATGTTCTTTTGGCCTGTATCTGCAAACATTTCCTCTGTGATATAAATATACATGTGCTATGGGCACGACCCTGTGTTTGTGGGTCAAGGGACTTAAGTGATAGTCTTCCTTGGATACTAACTAGTTGAGTAATAATAAGCAAGTCAGACTCCCTTTCCTCAGATTTCCCTCCTGTACATTTAGATCCCTTTAGCCCTTTCATTCTAGAATTCTATTATGTTAATGACCATCTTACAGTTGTGAGTTGTGCATGTTAAAACCCTTCCCTGACCCTCCTAAGAGCTTTATAAATGCTTGTTAATGGTCTCCATGCACATGCAAAGCACAAGTATCAGTCAAAGGAGATCACCAGGCTTACCTTCCCTGTTTTCTCTGAGAGAGCAGTTCCATGCCAGGAGTTGTGCTTGGCATGGACATGCAGAGAGGAGCGGAACAATCCCCGTGTCTGCATTACAGTGCTTTTACTTCAGTGGGAGACTAGAAGTCATCGAGGGAAGAAATAAGTGTATAATTGCTAATTATATTAACTAATTCAGGAAAAGGTACAATGTGCTGGGTGTTGTTTACCATGGGCTAGAATCTCAGGGAAGCCCTTAGGATAAATCAATTTTTTTAACTGAGATATCATTGAAATATAATACTATATTAGTTTCATGAATACATCATAATAATTTGATATTTGTATATATTGTGAAATGATCCCCAAAATAAATCTAGTTAACATCTATCACCATAACTATTTTTTTTTCTGATGAAAACTTTTAAAGTCTAGTTTCTTAGCAGCTTTCAAATATGCAATATAGTGCTATTAACTATAGTCACCGTGTTGTACATTACATCCTCATTACTTATTTACTTTACACCTGCCAGTTTGTACCTTTTGAACCTCCTCACCCATTTTGCTCCTGCCTCTAGCAATAACCATGTTCTCATTATCTATGAGCTTGGTTTTGTTTTGCTTTACTAGGTTCCATATGTAAATGATAATATATAGTATTTGTTTTTCTCTGTCTGATTTATTTCACTTAGCATAATATCCTCAAGTTTTATTAGTAGTGTCACAAATGACTTTATTTTTTAAAGCTGAATAATATTCCAATAGATTCTGTATAAATATATATATATATATATCTCATTTTCTTCATCCATCAACAGACACATAGGGAGTTTCCATATCTTGGCTATTATAAAATATATGCTGTAATAAACATGGGGTAGTTATATATTTATGAGTTAGCATTTTCTATGGATAAATACTCAGAAGTAGAATTGTTGGATTATATAGTAATTCTATATTTAATTTTTTGAGGAACCTCCATACTGTTTTCCATTGTGGTTATGCCAGTTTATAGTCCCATCAACAGAGCAGAAGGGTTTCCTTTTCTCCACATCCTCACCAATACTAACTATCACTTGTCTTTTTGGTAAGGCCATTCTGACAGGTGTAAGGTGATTTCTCATTGTGGCTTTGATTTGCATTTCCCTGATGACTAGTGATGTTAAGAACCTTTTCATGTACCTGTTGACCATCTATATATCTTCTTTGAAAAATGTCTTCTCAGGCCGTCTGTCCATTTTTTAATTTATTATTTGGTTTTTTACTAGTGAGTTGTACATATTAGTCTTTTGAATTGAGATGTATAGTATAGTATAGTATATATAGGATGTATTATGTGCATATGTATGTAGAATATAAGTAAGAGTTAACTGGTTGTTGGGATATGGGGTGGAGAAAGAGTGTCAATGTGTGCAATGCAAAGAAAACAGTGCAAGGCCCCATACACTCTGGAGAAATTGGAAAAATGCTGGTGTGATGAGGAGGAGCAGAAGTTGGAGAGTTAGGTAGGGGCCACATCATACCAGGGTTTACCAGTTAGACTATAAATACCATTTTGATTAATTGCTAAGAAAGAGTTCTAGGAAAAATTCCTAGGGATGTATAGAACACCTTTGCACATTTGTGATGGAAAGAAATAGTATGCATTAATGTAGACACTGTGTTGGATTTATTTCATACTAAGTAGCCTCTCTAATAAAGAAGCTGCTTGCTTACCAATGTATAGAATGATCAGAGTTTTCTGATTACTATGAACATAGTAAATAACAATATCAATAGTCAAACATGAGAGTTTGAGGTTCATAATGCTTACCTGAAGTAAGTATTCAATTTCCAGTAAAAAATGTATCCAAATCAACAAAACTTTCTTACCAAAACAATTCTAAATTATTGAATTGACTTTCCCTGATTATTTTATTGGCTAGAGGATACCGACTCAACATATATCACCTGAACTATCTATAGGGTATACATTCTGCAAGATGCTAGACCCCTGCCACTCTGCAGACCAGCAGCATCAAGAGAGCATGTTATAAATGCAGAGTCTCAGGTCCTACACCAGATCCACTGAGGCTGCATTTTATCAAAATCTTCAGGGTGATTTTAGTGCACATTAATGTATAAGAAGTGATGCTTTAGGTACTCAGAAAATACATTCAAAATAGTGTATAAATTAGAGCATTAAAAGTAATTTAAAATTAGCTTTCTTGTAGTTAATTATCATTTTAATGTAAAATGTCCTTAACACTTTTATAATTTCAAGTTTAATTATTGTTATGGAAAATGTTTCACTAGGAAACAATTACTCTAGGCATGGTGCCAACAGTTTCAAGGTTTGAAATTTACTCAAAACACAGCAAAATATTTTGAGTGTAAACATATTTCCTTGTAGGGCAGAAATAGCCATGCTAAATATCAATTATCAATTACTGAAGTTTCCTGTAAGAAATGCTCACAATAGTTAAAGACAAAGCAACAATTTAATGGTATGTTCTTTGTACTCAAATCATTGGTAAGTAATTGTTTAGCCCTAAGACCTTCACAGTCAAAATCTAGAACTATTTATGGGATTCATGTTTGAAATTTCCAAGAGTATTTGGAGCTCAAGTTTATATAATAAAAACACATTCTTAACAATTTATTTAACTAAATTTGGAGCTCCAAGCTCTCAATGGATGTATGAATCATGGGAGCCTTGCCAGATGTTTTGGAGTGTGGAATTCAAAACGCATTAGCAGCATGGCATGTCATGAAGTTTGATGCAAAACATTTCTTCTCTCTTTCCAAAAAGCCTTGTTTAGTTTCTATTGTAAGGCATGAACTATGGTGACAGTTCATAGCTCTAGGGAAACATCTAAAATCCATAAGTAGTATCTACCCAGACAGTGGAAATATGAGGCAATTATCTACACAATCAATGTCAAAAAAATCCTGCCCACTCAGCCATGTACCAAGTCTAAAATGCATATTTACCTGTTAGGTTTATTTCATTATTTTATGCCTAACATTCAGGAGAAGATATCTTGTCCTTTGTTCCATTCCCACTCCTCCCACCCTCAGCAAATGATCTTCTTTATTATTTACAAAGAAAATACAATGAATTAGAAAAATATTCTGAAAAATCTCTCAGTTCATCATACAGTGGTCAGAATCTCTATTTCTCTGAAATATATTACTGTACCATTTATACCTTCTTTTTTTTATCCCTTTCCTCTGAATCTTTTCCCTCATTTTTTGAATTTGCCCCAGTATTTAATAACTTCAAATTTGCTACAAGGATTGGGTTTTCAGTGAAAGTATAAGATGAATGAAGGTTTTATTCTCAAATATATGAAAACAAATTAAACACACCCAATTATCTTCTCTTGACCCTGTTTTCCCTTGATGTCGCTCGTTTAATGTCTTTTCTTCTTCTCTTACAATCAGGCTTCTTGAAAGTGAAATTAACACTCTTTAAACCCTATTTGCTTATGAGCCCATCCTTTCAATTCTACTGCAATGGCTGGTGGCCACATCACCAATTACCAAGTTTCTGCAAGTTAAGAGTTAGTTTTTCATTTCTCATTGTGCTTAACATCTTTTCCTTGCCTTCTTGAAATTTTCTGCTTCCTCCTTCCTTGGATTCCCAGGCTTCCTCCCAAGTCCTTTAAATTTCCATTCTAGCCACAACTCCAGAACTGGACTGTTCCCTCTATATTCCTTCCTACCCAAGAACTCAGACTCTGATTATTTTTCACATCCTATTGCTCTTCTTGGCAGTAGCTTATGGCACAAATGGCTAAAAGTATAATTCTTTAAAATAACAAAAGAATTTCCTCTTCTAACAGTCTTCTGAGGCCCCATTGCTTATAAACAAAGATGCCTCTCTTATTTGAATGATCACAAATAGTGATTATAAATATCAAAATGCTTGGTCAGTATAAGTCATGCCTAAGTAGCAAAGTTGTGAAAATAATAATCTATAATGATAATACCTAGCATTTACTGAGGGCTTCTATGTTTCTTCCATAGTGCTAATTGCTTTAACTGCATACCTTAATTAAATTCTCATAATAATCCTAGGTATTTTTATTACTACCCTCATTTACAGGCAATAAGAATGGAGGTAATAACTAGCTAAAGATCACACACAGAGTAAGTGGTGAATCTAACATATGAACATAGATAGGCATGATTTTAGATTTCATGTGCTTAGCCAGATTCCACATGGCCTTGAGATTTGGTATGTTTATTTATTTTTTATTTTATTTTACAGGGACAGAGAGAGAGTCAGAGAGAGGGATAGATAGGGACAGACAGACCGGAACAGAGAGAGATGAGAAGCATCAATCATCAGTTTTTTGTTGCAACACTTTAGTTGTTCACTGATTGCTTTCTAATATGTACCTTGACTGCGGACCTTCAGCAGACTGAGTAACCCCTTGCTCAAGCCAGCAACCTTGGATTCAAGCTGGTGAGCTTTTTGCTCAAGCCCGATGAGCCCGCCCTCAAGCTGGCGAGCTCGGGGTCTCAAACCTGGGTCCTCTGCATCACAGTCCGATGCTCTATCCACTGCACCACCGCCTAGTCAGGCGAGGTTTGGTATGTTTAAATAGTCATCACAATCTAGAATTGCCAGCAGTACCACCCTTAGATCAAAGAAAGAAGTTCCCTCACCTGGGTACCATCCCAGACCCTAGTCACAGACAGGGTAAGGAGTCTGCTTTTCAAAGGGGACATGCCACCCAAAGCACATGTCCACTCCTTTAATTATGCTTGGAGTACCTGAAGCCAGAATGATCATCCTCAAAATGCCAGTGTCTTCTGAGAGCATGCACAGACCTCTTAAATGGGTCTTAAAAAATTATTTATACATTTTAGTGAGAAGAAAGAGAGAGAGAAAGAAGGGAGGGGAAGAACAGGGAGCATCAACTCCCATATGTACCTTGACCAGGCAAGCCCAGGGATTTGAATGGGCGGCTTCAGCATTCCAGATTGACACTTTATCCACTGTGCCACCACAGGTCAGGCCAGAGTCCACACTTCTAGCTATGCCCAGGTGAAAGTTGAGGTGTTAACAAAAGTGTACTTCTGACACCCTAGTGTAGAGTAGAGCTGGAGCTGTCATTAGAAGGAACAGATAGCAAATCAAGGATTGGTGCTAGGTTCTCTCTACTCTGCCACATTCTAGCACAGTAGTCCAAGAAGTCTAAAGATCCGAAAACCTGGCCAACTAGGTAGAAGAAATGTAACAATTTCCAGGAGGACCGTAAATATTTTATTTTTTAGTTGCTTAAGCTTGATATAAAGCTCAAATATTCAAACATATGATGTATGGACCTTAATTTTCTTCTTGAGCAATGCCCTGTCATTACAATGAGTGGGAGGGCTTTGATATTGTTCTTTTTAAATTTTTATTTAAAGCTACAGGAGACTGAACATCACAAAGTGTTTTCTTTTTAATGTCTACCACAATATTGTGTATTTTAGAACAGTATTTGTTTAAGTTTAGTATGTACAAGAATCACCTGGAGCAGTGATTTTCCATTCCACATGCATAAGAATCACCGGGGGAACTTGTTAAAATGCAGATGATATGGCAGGTTGCAGGTGCAGCCAGAGAGTCTGCATTTCTTAAAAGTTGCCAGGTGATGCACATCCTGTCAGTCTTTGGTCCACAGTTTGAGCATCAAGGACTTATAGTACCTGTTTAAAATGCAAACACTTGAGCATCACTCTCAGAAATTCCCACTAAGGAGATCTAAATGGGACTGAGATGGTAGGCAAATGGGACTTTTTAAAGAAGCAACCCAGGTGGTGCTAGGAAGGTGGCCTTTAGCCCACATTTTAGAACAAATGCTTTAAAACATGCTTCTCAAACTTTCCAACAGATACAGATTACTGGGGATCTTGGGAAAACATGAACTCTGAGTTAGAGGCTGCACTTCTGACAGGCTTCTCAGTGATGCTTGTGCTCCAGACCTACCAATCACAGCCTGAGTTGTAAGACTTTAGGAGAGCATCTCAGAGTCTTCATTGTTTGGCCATTTAGAATACAATTTCTTGAATTGTAAGGGAAAGAGGGAGAAAGTCATTTGGAGTATAGTGTCTATGGATAATGCCCTCAATCCTTTGCTTCACAAGTTTCATACCAATAATCTTCAGATCCTTGTGCGACACTGGATTTGCTGGTAGCCTCTTTCCTGAGCTTCTGCTAAGGTTTGGGATCCCTGATGTCAGTAATAACTGGGCTGATACCATTTATAGTAGTTTATCCTCCAGTATGAAATGACACTAGACATTGCAGATATTTGGACCTAAAAGGATTTTTGATTTAACAACTGTACTAATGGAGTTCCCATCTTAGCGCCCACTGAGTGATACTGATCACCAGTGCAAGATGTAAAAGATTATTCATCTCATGAACTGTGAATGTACAGAGGCTAACCCAGAGGCTGGGTTTCTTTGGCTAATCCATTTCACAGCCTGAATCATGATCTGTGGGTAGGCAGAGTTGAACTGTGCCTATTCATAGAGCTCATTCTAGTATTTTTCATCAGATTAGTGACAGGCAGCATTCACAGAGCAGTTCATAAGGGTAATTTAAGGTGATTCAAAAGGTTATTAACAATGGAAAGCTTGACTTTCTGTAGGGCCCAGAGATGCTGTTTCGCTGAGGTTTGAGGGACACAGGGGAGGTCTGCATTCAACCTGCTGCTATGAAACAGCTGAATCAAAGTCCTTAACACTGAATTAACATCTTTAAAATTTGTTAGACTAAGTTTATTTCTTGGAACATCTATTACAGATTGTATAACACCTTAAATGGTGCTTCAAATTTTACTATCTTCTTGTAGCTGCCTGCTTTTAATTACTGGAATGCACACAAAATGTTAAAAAAACAACAATAACACAATAGCAAAGGAATTGTATAAAAAGAACTCTACAATTAAGCAAATTCATTAAGTGGGTGAAATACTTAAAGTTTTTTTGTTTTTTTTTAACAATAATCCATCAAACAGTAAGGTCTACCTCTTCATCTGTGAGAATATTAGTTCACTGACAAGACAGAATGATGCACCAGTAAAGTGTACTTGATTCCTAAAGGATACTACTTCAAAAATTTTAGTCTGACCTGTGGTGGCACAGTGGATAAAGCATCAACCTGGAACGCTAAGGTTGCTGGTTCGAAAGCCTGGGCTTGCCTGGTCAAGGCACATATGGGAGTTTATGCTTCCTGCTCCTCCCTTCTCTTTCTCTTTCTCCTCTCTAAAATGAATAAATAAAATCTTAAAAAATTAAAATAATTTAAAACACCTCTACAATTCAATGACAAAAGACATGATTCTCTTTAATTTATATCACAGACATTTTTCATATTTCAGTATCTGAGAACAAAAAGAATTGACAGTCCTTCGAGGTTATAAACTCCAGGCTCATTAGCATGTGGTTCCCAGGGCAGCAACATTAGCAAAATTGGGGATTTTGTTAGCAATGCAAATTCTCAGGCTGCATACTGGATCAGCAGATTCAGCCCCAAAATCTGTTTTAATACACCTTCCAATGATTCTGGCAGGTGCTCCAATTTGAGAACCACTAATCGATACCGATACCTTCCCAATTCAAATTACTCAACAGATATTTCTTGTATACCTCAGAAGCAGGAAGCAGACAGAACCTTTCTTTGGGCCAGAGGTGATTTTAATGGAGAAATATGATCATGAGTATAGAACTTTAAGACAATTCTAGAATTTTTTTATATCCCATAAAAATTGAATTTTTAAGTGTAGTTATAAGCTGAGTTGTTTTTTTCACTAAATACAAACAAGAGGAAACAATTTTAGTCCTAAAATAGAATAGGAAGCATGAACAAGTTAAGAGTGCAAAGATAAAATGAATATAGAATGTTATCACACCATTTTCAAGCAGCTCACCCAGACAAGGGGATGAAGAATAGAGATTTGGGGACAGGAATGGAAGGCAAGTCTGGTATGATGACCTTTATTAGGGATTTCTTCTCCTCCTCCTTTCACCCTATACCATGAACTGTGAAACATGCAGTGTTCTCCTCTGAAATGACAGAAAAAAATAATAAATGAAGGTGAGAGAGCTGTTTCACAGCATTAATGATCTCAATCGAACTGTCTGACATTTATTATTTACAGTATTTCTCACATTAATTTTTGGCACAATATTATGTTAGTAGATTGCCGACCATGAACAGGAAAGAAGGCTTTTAAATTTAATTTATTTCATGAAAGCTAAAAAGTTCACACTGATTTATAAATGTACAATGGAATAAGATTCAATGAGCCTTGATGAGACAAAGCTCAAATAATTCAGAATCAGGAGCCTGAAATATTATGGGCAGTTTGTTCATCTCTGAAATCTCATACTGTTATTTAAATTCCTCTAAGTTCATTAATCCCATTTAATAGCAGCTGATGCAAATCCACTTGGACTTTGGGGAGGAAAAAAATAATGGGCCATAATACCCTCATGCCACAGAAAATAATGCAATTATTTTTACTTTGCAAGAGGTCACAATTGAAGAGTTTGAGATTTTGAGCTGCCATAACTACAAATTTAGCAAAAAGTAGGCATTTAATGATAGAGTTCATTTTAGTGGTTTAGGTTTTATTTTGAATGTTTGTTTTGTCTTAAAAACACTAATGCTGAAATGTTGTCTCAAATCTTTATTTTCAAATCACTTATTATATTACCGTAAATTACAGGGTGTAGTAAAGGCCAGATTTAAAAGAAAGCACACTTCACTGTCTCATTTTTCTATAAATAACATGACACTTTATGAAATAAGAATTATCATAAAAGTTTCCTTTTTTTTCCTCCTATAACTCCAGTTGCAAGCACTGAACTAATGGCCTTCCTCCAACTAGCTCAGTGGACTGTTCCAAATATAGGAGCATAATGGGTAGAGGTTAGCTGTAGGAAGTCTGAGAAAAACGGTAATCTATAATTTCCCCACAATTATAATGTTTCCCTCAAATAATAGTTAAGTCCATGGAGTGAGTGCTAACAAATACCTTTTAAAGATGCTCTTATTACTATCATTGTTTTGACGCTTTTGCACTCTCCCTATCTGCCATTAGAAGCAATAAAAGATCCGGGCTTTGACCCAAGGAGGTTTAGAAGTTGCGGTTAACAATCAAGCAGAAGCCCTCACCCGGAGGGTGGAGTACACTGTTATCTAGAGGGCCAGGTGGTGCCACATTTACAGGAAGCAAAGCTAGGAAAGTGCGATACTCTCCTTTGTCAGGATCAACCAGAATCACATCTATGTCCCTTAGAGGAGAAGTTAATGTTTGGTTCAGTTGAGATGATTCAGGAAAAACCTTTTCTTTTTTCAAATAGAGAGACCAGATAGCTGGTTTGCCTGTTTTACACCTGCCTTCCAGAAAAGAAATTTACAAGTAAAACCATCTCTTGGGTGAAGAACCCAATGGATCATGCAGACAGCTGTGTGGGAATATCCTAGGTGGAGTGTGCTCCAGGTATCAAGAATCAAAGCAGAACACGTGACGTGCACATTTAAAAAAAAATGTAGGGCAGCAAGTGAGTCAAGCATCTCTGTAATTAGACCTGTACTTTTAAAGTATGAGATACATAGTCAGCAGGCTTCAGAATCTCTGTTTATTTAATATCTTGGAGGGGAAAATGGTCTGTTTGAAGCAAAGTTCTCCATGGGATCAGTGGGCAGAGGGAACAGTAAAACACAGACAACTGTCCTGGGTGGACTTATTGGTATTTTGGGTGAGTCCTTCTTCTGTCCCCACCGTCACACACTGTACTATTATGGATTGTGATTAGGGATGGGATCTCGCCTTTTGCCAAGTTTAAAACCCACACAAAATTGTAGGGTTAGAGTCTGGAACAAAACTCCAACTTTTTGGTGTAGAATTTTTCTACTTATGGCAAAATGTGGCTTCCGGGAGGATGAGTTAAGATGCCTCAGAGGGAAAAAATTCTTCCAAAGGAACATTTTGATAATTCAAGTGTAAATAAATATAAATCCAAAACACATTTTTAATTAAAGGGAAATTTCTTAAAAAAACACATTTATTTCCACTCTCCTTCCACACACACTCACTCACAATCACCTCCAAATAAAGTTCAAAAGGGGTAGCTTTGGAAAGAGGGGGTTATAAACCCACACTGGAATGTCTCTTTCAGATCACAACTCAGAAACAGGCTTTTTAAATACACTGAAGACTTATTCCAGTAATACTAAAACATGTTGTTCTAAATCACAATAAATCATGTTAATAAAATAAAAGTAACTGGTTATAAAACTTCCATTGTCATTTTCCCACAGTAAGCATACCTAAATTTTTGCACTTTTATCTCAAGAACCTAGTCTCTTTTCACAATTAGGTTTTTACCTTCCCAAGATGTCTCTGTACTTTGAAAGGCACAATTCCTCTGCATTTTCACCTGTTTCTGTTACAATTCCACCATACCAATGCGCTTAAATTACTAGATGTGAAATAGGAAGATTTAGTTTTAGCTTTGTTCTTTCTTTTAGGCTCTTTTTTTCTTGTGGCTTTTGTGGTATCTTATAATTATGTTTCACAAAATGCTTTCAGGCCTATCTTTCCCATATATAGAGATATAAAAATATATAATAAGCAACTATTCAGAGGGAAAGAAGACAGGAACAATGGGAAAATATGAAAAGAAGTATTCAGTTACCCTCAACATTTGCACTATCTATGGTCTCGTGTTTTTTTTTAAAACCTGGCTTCAAAGGGAAACCTGAAGACACTGATACATAACCTTTTAGAGAGCTCTCACCAGCTGCCTACAAGGACAAGCAGAATTTAGTATTTGTTTCACTATTTATGCAAGAAAAGCAAAAGGAAGTTTGGCTTGTGGAAATGAAGTAATTAAAAGAGCACATAGAAGTTAGCCTTGAATGTTTATTCTCAAGTGTGTGTGTGTGTTTTATACAATGTTCTTCCCCTACCCACATATGGATATCTGTCTCCCCCACTAGACTGAACACAAGTGACAGGGTGTGTCTTACTCACTTTGATATCTTCAGTGTCCACCACTGGACCTGGAGCTTACAGGACATAACCAATAAAAGTATTTGAAAAAAAATGTTCATATACGGGTATGGACATATATGCTCTCCCTCCAGCCCCATTACAAAAGAAATCTATCATGCTCTTTGAAATCCTCCATAGTATCTAAGGCTATTGTGAGCCAAATACCACAAAGTGTCTAAACTCTACCAGTCAACCAGGTATAGATTTTTACTGACTATAACCAAAAATTGACCCAAATAGTTTGGAATCTAAGTTTAAGAAGCTTATAATCACATTTGCCATATAATTCATGAATTTTTCTTACTATTCCTAAGACTGTCTTCTGGTTAAGACAATATGGGCTTGATAACTGATATCTGATTTTTGGTTTTAGCTATTAATAGCACTTGCCAGTAATAATGAGTTTGTAAAATCCATTTAGAGACTATTTTAAATGGAACAAACACTTTTTTTTTTTTTAGTTTAAAACTATGTGTGGTACAATGGAAAAATCAATAAATATATCTGATTTATTTATCTGGATTATGAATGTATTATTTTAATTTATATTTGAATAGCAAGAAACTCAGTAAAGAAGTTTCTGGGGTCTCAAAACTGTATTTTCTTTTGTTGAAACAATTAAGAAATCAAAAGATTATAAAAAAACAGAATTAAACCTTTATTTTAAATTTGAAATTTTAAGTTGTGGTGAAAGGAGCCTTATACATATATAACACAGAGACACAGACAGCAGTGTGGTGATCGCCAGAGGGAAAGGGGGTGGGGGTTGGTGGAGGTGGAGGTGGAGATACATAAATAAATAAGTAAATAAATAAATATTTGGTATTTGACATCAAGTTGCAGAGAAGATTTTAAGCTTTAACTTTTAGAGGAAAAAAGAAAGTCATTACTTTACTTTGTTGCTGTTGTTGTTGTTTGTTTATTTTCCTTCACACTAATGGAGACATTATTTAGTGATAACAACGAAGACTTATACTTCCTTTCTTCCTTAACTGAATTTCTTCTTTTCAAGTTAATAATTAAACATATTGGGTTGTATAATTGGGGGAAAATGAGATTTCCCAGGCAATGAATGGTTTTTTGATAGGTTACAAATGTATTCCGTACAGATAAGCTACTGTATTTTTAATTGGACATCAAAATATTATATTACTTCAAAGAAAAGGGAGCAATAACTGAATGCCTTGACTCACTTCGTATTTATGGTTGCTTTCCCATTATAGAGTAGAACTGAACATAGTTTGTATGTTGTGAGCTGAACACATTTCTTTTGTACATGAAACTCACTACATGAAGAAAGGTATTCTAGAAATGACATAATGAGAGTCATATAAGAATCACGTCAATGGCAATAAACCATTCTTGCTAAGTATTCAGTTGCCCTCTCAACAGAATAAAGATTATCTTGGGTTATCTTTTCTAGAATCTCCTCCTTTGCCCCTATAGTTTAGATATCCACACATTTGTATTTAAAGGCATCTTATTTTTCTCTAAAGAGCTTGAGGAGCCTGACCAGGCAGTGGCACAGTGCATAGGTAGTCGGAATGGGATGCAGAGGACCCAGGTTCGAGACCCTGAGGTCACCAGCTTGAGTGCAGGCTCATCTGGCTTGAGCAAAAAAGCTAACCAGCTTGGATCCAAGGTCAATGGCTCGAGCAAGGGGATTACTCACTCGGTCTCATGAAGGCCCCCAGTCAAGGTACATATGAGAAAGCAATCAATGAACAACGAAGGTGTTGCAACAAAAAACTGATAATTGATGCTCCTCATCTCTCTCTCTGTTCCTGTCTGTCAGACCCTATCTATCTCTCTTTCTGACTGTCTTCCTGTCCCTGTAAAAAAATAAATAAATAGATAGATAGATAGATAGCTTGAGGAATATGGAAATATACATACTTATCACACCAGTTTTAAATATGTAAATAACAATATAAGGTTGTGCAAAAAAAGCACATTTAAAAATGTTGTTTGGAAATTAGTAACTATACAACAATGAAGTGAAAGTCAAATTTGTTACACTATTACTGCAGATATTTGGGAGGGAATATGGGAAAGCAGTTTAAGTATAAAAGCCATGTAATCGTGCTGTGAGTCAGTCCCTTAATCACTTGCAGTAATCCTCAATCTAAGAGCAGTAAAGACACATAAACAGATGCCAATGTAGACACAGGGAGTTATTTTGTCATTCAGTACAGACATAACTAAATGAAAGTCTTTGATTAGCCTCATTATCATTATTTATCAAATGCCAATGATAAACTTTATAATATATAAAACATTAACTGGTCCTGATGAATCCACACTTTGCTTTTATGAAAAGGAAAAAACCTAGACCTCTAACATAGGGGTAAGAATAAAGATGATATTACTCTTCAAATATAATATAAGAGGTCCTTGCTTGAAGTTCTCAATTCTACGATTAAATAAGGCAAATTGCACTCCTGCCATATCTTATGGTGTGTAATGGTGTATAATGCAGGTACTATGACTTTCTTAGGCTTGTTCTCAATTTATGTTTTTAAGACCTAAGTCTAAGGATTCTTAACTTTGGGGAACAGGTTGATATTAATCTAAAGGAATAAAAAATAAGAAACTAGGCATATTCACTCTGCTATACTAGAAGACCTTCACTGAAACAGTCAGTTCTTTCATGTTACACTATATGCAATAAACAAGACATTATTCATGGCCTTGAAAACTCACCATCTAGTGGGACATACCGACAATACAAATATGTGGAAGAGAACTGGAATGCATTTTCACAGGGATAGGAAATTGCACACCTGGGTACCCCTAACAGTTGCAGTGAAATGGGAATCAAGAGAGGAAATGCTTCCCCAAGGAGGAATGTAGTTGAGCTGAGTCTCAAAGGACTAATGGAAATTAGCCTGTCCAAGGGCTGGAGGAAGAATGTACAAAGAGAAGAAACTGATATAAAGTCAAATAATAGAGGCAAAGGGGACCTCAGGGCATCAGGGCAACTTGCTAATGCTGTAGTAGGCTGGGACAGGCAGGGAAGTGGTTCCAGGTGAGGAAGGAGTAATGAGGGCAACTCTAGAGGACTTTGTAGGATGCTCTGGGATTTACACTGACAAGTACTAAGGACCTTTGGAAACTTCTAACTAGGTGAGTGTCATGGTCAGTTTTACATTAAAAAAATAATTAATTGACACCCTGTTGAGGATTTTTGGAGAAGACAACTAATGATGAAAAACAAATAATTGATGTTTTAGTTTATTCTGTGGTTTATCTCTTTAGGTTCTAATTCCCAAACACAGTAACTCTGTTTAAGGTCTTTGAGAGAATACAGACTACTGTCATGCCTTATTGAAATGCTTTCTCGCTCAGCTAATGGGCTTATAGAAAAGGCATTAGAACAATGACTATTCCAGATGGTCATAAAAAAGCAGATAATATTTTTTTCTTCAGTGAATGCCCCCCTCACATGCTATTTTGCAAGTTACTTTGCTCCCCATCTTATCATAAAAATCATTGCCAGAGAGATTCACTATTGCAACTGATTAAATCTTGCATTGATGCTAGCACATACTGTATCTTCAGTACTCACATGGTCCTTCTTCAACAATCTCATTATGACCAGCACCTATTGTAATTTATTTTGTTTCTCACATGTCAAGTTCTGTGATAATCATATGCATGTATTATTGGAGAAAACCTCCAATAACCTTATGAGATAGTGAGATAACCATCATTATTAGCATAATTATATCACATTTTGATTATGAAGAAACTGATGCTTAGAGAAGTTGCTATGACTTTCCCCCAGGCAACACCAGGAGATGGCAGAGCCGGGATAGAAACCCAGAGCTCTTATACACCAAAGCCTTTGCCCTTGATAATTTCTATATCCTGCCCATTTGAACCTGTTCCCACTAGAATGTTTTTTGTTTCTAAAATATTTCTCTTTAATAGATGATATACTCTGCTTCAAATAAAAATATTTCAGCATTTTCAATGGCATTTTTTAAAAATGAGCTCTTTATAGTTGTGTTCGTTGTGTCAATCAGCCTTTTAAAAGTCTCTTTTTTTGTTGTTTTGTTTTGTTGCAACTTAGGTTTTATTTGTATTTTAAATCAAGATCTTTCTTCCTGTGGAGTCCACCCAGACTACTCTTAGGACATCCTTATATTGCAGTAGAGGCTAAAAATGGAAAATTCAGGGTCCTTAACTGGGCTCTGGCTTTGTAATTGCCTCTGTGGCGCTCTCACCACATACCCAGATGTGGTGCTCTCACCGCATACCCAGATGTGCAAGAGAGACAGAGGTAGCAGAAAGGGAAGTGAAATGTTAAAATAAGGCAAAGCAAACAGTTTGCCCAACAGATGTCAACCCAATTCATAATTTAAAAGTTCCTATTTTTATTCACTACTGTAACAATGGACATTTGAATTTAACCTCCAAACACTGCCTATAAATTAAGTTCAGAAAGCTCAAGTCCTCAATATTTCCATGCAACTTTTTTTCCTAGTCATAGATTAAAGAAACAAGAGGAGTACGTTTTCTTTTTATCTGAAGCATAGCACTTTTGTGAAGCCTTGTTATGACTGTTTAAATATTTCTTCTTACTTAATATGGTTACCAGGAACAGATTTAATCAAAGTTGAATAATGTATTGTTACAGCACAAATCCCATTGGAAAAGCAATACCTAAGAGTTATATTTACATAATTTTAAATAGAATAATTAAAATAAACTCCCTCCAATGCTTCCCCCCCCCCAAGTAATCTTTACAGTAACTTTTGTCCTTAGAACTTATAGGCATTAAAAAACCTGGTGAGGCCTGACTTGTGGTGGTGCAGTGGATAAAGCGTCGACCTGGGAATACTGAGGTCGCCAGTTCAAAACCCTGCACTGGTCTGGTCAAGGCACATATACGAGTTGATGCTTCCAGCTCCTCCCCCCTTTCTCTCTCTCTCTCTCTCACACACACTCAGTGTCTCCTTTCTAAAATGAATAAATAAATAAATTTTAAAAAAATTAAAAAAAAAAAAACCTGGTGAATGTAGTGAACTGGTGTTATCAGCCTACTAAGGTATGCTAGCAGAATTATTGTTGTGACAGCAAGGAGAGGAAAAGAATATTTGCAGAATTTGTAAACTATATTAAACAATGTCTTGGTATCTGAAAAAGTCAAATTTTAAGATGTGAGTTTTCTAATTTCTAATCTTGTACTCAAACCACAAGGAGATTGCACCCAGTATGTCTTCCTATATGTTGAGTCCCACAGTCACCTCTTGCACTGTGAGGCCCCGCACAGAACCAGCTCATGGTGCAGGAAGACAAATAAAGCTGACACAGGAGCTGTGGAAAATGTTGGTGGTGAAAGTCAAATGTATATTGGAAGAGTTAAAATAATTGCAAGCTTAGCCCTTATGCTATAAACAGGCAGCAAATAGAGAACAAAGACACGTGGAAAAGAACAAAATAAATAAAACCCAGAGAAAATTCAAACAATTGAATATTAGGTGAAAGGTCTGGCTAATGAGAGAGGACATTCAAATAGAGAAATTTCTTTTCTTATGTTATTGCATCAGTATTTGGAAACTTCCATATTTTATCTTTTCTTCTTTTGTGTGTGGCATCTTAATCATTTTTCAAAGTTCAAAATTTTATACCTAAACATTCACAAGCTTTCTACTTAAGAGAGGACGACCCAGGAGAACTGAGATGCTAGTGGAAAGAGTGACTACCCCAGTTGTAATAGGTGGATAACTGTAGGTAGATAAACTCCTAAAAAAGAAGTAGGATTAAGATGAAGATGATTTAAAAATTTTTCATGGATTTATAGGATCAGAGACCTGGACATGATCTCAGAGACTAAATCCTCAAAGTCTTACATTTCACAGATCAAAGAAAAACAAAAATAAAGACTCAGATGTTTTAACTGGACTACCTTAGTTTACCTCTTTCAGTTATGGATTCTTTGCCACCCTCTTGATTATGTGATAAACCTGGGTACATTGGAGATACTGAATGTTTTAATGCTAAAACAGTTGGGGCAACAACAGCGTGAGCAAAAGCAGGTTTATGGTTGCATTGTGGCATTCTTTTAATTTAATAAAGTGATTGTAATAATCATAACTTGCATGTCTTTTTACATTCGAACAGCTGTAAGCCTACTTTTGTCCATGTCTGTATATGTTTGGAAGAAATACATTTAAAATCTCAGGAAGTTTTAAATGTTTCTCTCAACTGTATCAAATTTACACTTTCTATTCTTTTTCCCTGGGAAATTGTCTCTTCTTTCCCAATAGAATTACCTTTATTTTGAAAATTATTTTGTCTTTCTCACTTTAAAATTTTGGTTCCCTACAAGTTTGTGTCTGAATGTAATTTTTTCTCCCTCATCTTGAACCTCAGGTGAGAAACTGTACTTGCAAAGATATGTATATATGAAGAGGTTGGGAAGTTCCTAAGAAGCTATAAGTATAAGTAAGTATTTATTAAAGCAACATGAATATGAATTTTACTAACATTGCTTTGTTACCATAAAAAGTACACAGAGGTAGTTATTTCAATATTGACTTTCACCACCTGTAATACTTATGAACTTAACTTTCCACAAAAATGAAACCAAGTAATTAATTTTGTTGTTTAACTATGTATCAGTTATTGTTATATATTTTTATTATTATATATAATACAAATTTTTATAAACTTGTTGAAAGTAATATTAGAATAAAAAATATTATAGATTTCTTCTCTTTTTCTGATCATTTTAAATCTTTAATACTATACTCTCATTACCATGATTTAAAATGAAAAGATAGACTTCTAAAACCAAGGGATTTTTTAAAATACCCTCTCAATAGTTTTTTTTTTAAAAGCTTTATAGCTATTTATTTAAATGATATTAATAGAGTGAAAAGGTAATACTTATATAACCAAATTGTGAAAAAATTTTCCATGTCAAATATACTTGGTTTCTCACTATAATCCTGAGCTAAGGAAAAATAAAAGTCTTAATTTGGTTCTCTTTGTATGAGGCTACACAGGACAAATTTTCTCTTCTCCCCCAAACCCCAACCTCAGCAAAGAGTGACATATCCCCAAAACTAAAAACAAATAAATAAACAAAAAGATTCAGTAGGAAGGCATGAAGATACTATTTTTCTGCTAACTCCTGGAGCTGGGCTATCACTCAACAGAAGAGAAAAAAATAAGCAACTCATAGCAAGATAGGGGCACCCACATTCAACAAATAAACCACACGATCAGAGACCTTCTTACTAATTATGATTAAATTATAGAATTCATTTTGACTGAAGAAAGATATGTCTAAAAAACAA
This sequence comes from Rhynchonycteris naso, assembly GCA_037038555.1. Taxonomy (NCBI): domain Eukaryota; kingdom Metazoa; phylum Chordata; class Mammalia; order Chiroptera; family Emballonuridae; genus Rhynchonycteris; species Rhynchonycteris naso. The sequence goes on along the minus strand of CM072997.1, from coordinate 35,385,184 downwards.
AGTCTGTCCTGAATGATGGTCTTTACATATTGTTATTAACTTAGCAACAGAGACTTTTTTAGACAGTAGGGCTTATATTCAAAATAAAAGTGAAATAATTATAAAAATAATAAAAGTCACTTTGGAAAATTCTACTTTTCATGTCTCCACGAGAAATATGTGTGGTAGAAGTAGAGATGTGATGAAGAAAATAAAGAAAAATGTATTTTAGATCATTAGACCTATCATGACTATAAAACCTGACAAGGAACAATGGAACAGAGAATTAGGTGACATTCAATTTCTTTGCAGTAAATAAATCTAATCTTATACAAATTCTATTTTTAGCTGATTATCTAAATTTCTGAAGAAGGCATTTTCTATATATTTGTAGTCTAAGAGCAAATTACAGGTAAGTGGGCAAAGAGAAAGTAATATATATATATATTCTTTCCTCCCCCCAAACCCCAACCTCAGCAAAGAGTGACATATCCCCAAAACTAAAATCAAATAAATAAACAAAAAAGATTCAGTAGGAAGGCATGAAGATACTATTTCTCTGCTATGTCTTTAACTTCTACACAGTTTTGGTTTCAATTATTCAGGTAATGCATGAAAAGGTATTGTTGACTCAGTAGATGGCAGTCTTCCCACTAAGCCAGTAAAAACCACTGTAGAAATCACATTTTAAGGAAGGAAAAACATTTTTGAAGTTAAGGTACAGCCTTTCAGACACTAGTTATTAAATGTTGCATTTATTTTAAAATGCAGAATCTTGATGTTGATTTAAGTACTTTAAATCAATTATTTCCAATATCAAATCAGTGAGAAAAGTCTGAAGTATTCCCTGAATTATAAGAACAGAAATGACATGACAGGATCCACTGTCCCCCTTCCCCACATCTCTGGGTACTCACATGCTAGGTGAAAAATTAAATGATTAATTTAGGACACTGAACCTGAAGTCTCTTCACTTCTCTGACCTCATATTCTCCCATCAAACAAAGAAACACATAAACAAAAGCAAAAACCTTTTCTTTTATGTTGGGAGGCCCGACCAGAGTCGTGGAGGATGGAAAACTTTGGTAGACAATCTGAAGAGTGTTTCTTTGTTCTACCACTTACCTTACAATTCTGGGCAAGTCACTTAAACTCTCCAGACTGCAGCCCTCCCTCGGTAAAAGCAGGGATAATAAAACCACCATCACAGGATTGCCGAAGATTTATACACAAATTTATACCAGACATTCAATAGACGTTTTTTTTTCCTTTCCTTAATGTGTGCCCTCTTCCTAGAAAGATCTTGGGGAGATTCATATGTATATATTCCAGGAGGTGAATTTTTAATAGATGTTAAAGTAAAAAAGAATTGATTTTATTCTGATCATTGTAAGCTTCCTCTTGTGAATGTTGGCACTACTTTTGAAGAATGTGGGCACAAGAAACCAAAATCAGAGATCTCATCACTTTGAAATTAGATCTTTATTTTTCCTTTGCGTATTCACAATATATTGATTAAAAATTGTGCTTTTTATTATGTCTGAGTTTGTGCAAGAGTTAATCTTAGATGAAAATAACACATATTTCTATTATGAACATGTTATTCAATATTTAGTATTTAAATTAAAGTAAAATTAAATTTACTTAGTGTGAATACTAAGCAATACTTTGGAAGTGATTATAAAAAGAAACATTCTAAATATATCTATTTTACTTTATTGTTTTATCCTTGTAAGTATAGTGCCTGGATTAATTATTGTACTCTAGCAAATGAGAATTATTATAAAGCAATAGACTCTTATTGTTCTTCAGTCTAATATTTCACTGCATAGCATTATTAATTCAATATCCAGTTGACTTATGATTTATATATAAAAAGTAAAAATATTTTACATTTAATAGTCTATAGTTTCCTAATTAATTTAAAATAATTTAAAATTTTTTGCCCAATTTAATGTTACAGACTACTTCGTTTCATCTGTCTCTTCAGTTGCCTGCCCTTGATGTCTTTATTCTGCTGAGCACATGAACTTTAAACCGCCTTAGAAAACCGACATTCTGGAGTTCTGATCGGCTGTCCATGATAAAACAAGACACTGATTTACACTTCTGAAGAATGATTCCTCTACTATCTAAATACTTTAGACAGCTAATGAAAAGGCAGATTAAGCTGTTACTCTGAGAGTAAAGCATTCACTTCGGCCAATCTCAATTTAAAGGGTAGGGTAGGGGAAATTTTTTTTTCATGTTGATGCTGCCCTGGCAGAGTGAGCTTTGGTTGGGAGGGGTGGAGGAGTGACGGCGGCGGGGGTAGGGGGTGGGGGTGGGCTGCCTGGCACAGACCTGTCATTCAGAAGAACAAACAGTTTTCTCTGCTGTTAGGACCTCCCCCAAGCCTGTATTGTTGGTCAGAAAGCTAATTTCTTTAAGAAATGCTGTTGTATTTTTTGTTTGGGGGTGTTGTTTTGCTTTGTCAAGGTAAAGTAGATAAGAGTCATTGCCACCAATACATTTTTCAAATTTCATTTCTTAAAAGCTTTTCATGTCACTTCTCTTACTATTTCAGCGCCAGGCTTTCGAAGTAAAATAGAACATATTTTAAAAGCAATGAAAAGGTGTGACTAGGGGAATATGGAATGCAGATCTGAAAGAACAGTATTTCTCCAGGTCTTTCCAAAAGCAGCAGGGGAGAGGGGAGAATTGGGTAAGCAAAGGAACAGTTGTATAATGAGATAAATAAAGCCTGTTGGAGGGCACATTTCCCCTATTGTTGGTTTCTTTTTAATTTGCTGTAACCCATGTATACACCCCTACCCCATTTCTTGTAAAAATGGGTACACTTCAAATGTGCAGTGTTAATTCACAGTCATGGGTCATTGTGAAAAATTGTGAGTCTCTTGAATGTGAGGATGTCATCTTATTTTTCTCTGAATTCTCCACCTTAAGCTGAATGCCTTATACATCACAGGTTTCCCCAAAAGTGGCTGTTGTATGAATAAATGCATGAATGAGTGAATGATAGTCTTTGATCATAAATTTATTAAGATTAAAGTGAACTCAGGATAGAGATTGCTGATCTAAAGAATTAAATCCTGGTATGTATCTGTAATGTGAGATGCTCAACACATTTACAAAAACTTTGCTATCTCCAGCTATAACATACAATAATTTTTATTCACTTATCACTAAAAATTATTGTGGTTTGGATTAACTAACCTGTGCTAACCCTATCTCCACTTAAAGTTTGGCAGTGCCCAGTAAAATACATTCATCACAGCTCTTAAACCGTTCAAACACTGGGGGATACCCTTCCAGCATTTAGGTGTGTTGGCAAATATATCTAAAATTCCAGAGCTTTTGCCAAAAGTTGAGAAAATATTTGATTATATGCTAGTCTTATTCTCCAGATAATAGGAAGAGCTTGGTTGATGATATACTGATATACGGCATTCTTAAACTCAAGGTAGCTTCACTCACCTGATTGCTAATTAGGGTCAAAGCCTTCTGTTTCATGAGCCAAATTTTTCATTGTAGCTATTATGAACTGTAACAATGATTGATAACAGGATGTGACTTAAACTCATATTCTTAAACAAACACAGGAACAAAGAAACACACCTAAGTATGTACAAGGAGATAATTCATGCAACAAAGTCACCTGGGTTACTTTTAACACAATCAAAATGGACTTGTGCTTAGTGGTGTGATCATTTGACTTTTCTGTCTAATTTAGTAGTGAACACTTTTAATTTCCCCTCCTTTGGTTTTGAATTAGACTACTTCTACAAATGCCTAAATGTTTAATTCACCCAATTAATATGTTATTTTTTAATTTTACAAAATATGCATACATATTATTCTCAGACACAAAATATGTTCAACAGAATTTCTACTTTTATTGCTATGGCTCCAGAAACAATGTGATGGACTCAGAGAAGAAAACAAAATATTCAACGTGTTAGAAAATGCTAGCTCACTCTTTCCCAAATTTTGGGAAATGATATTAGAATGGTATTTTTTACTCCCACTTAGATTATTAAGAAGACTGTTCTTTAAGTTTATAAATTAAAGATATTCTCATAGAAGGAAATTATACCTAGTATTTCTTATGCTGGACATGCAATTTTATTCAGATTAATAACCAAGAGTGTAAAAAAGAAAGAGAGATTACATCAAACTCTGAGCCTTGGCTGGATGAGAATAAAATTTGTTGTTTTGAGATTAGTAATTTACTTAGGAGAAGGGGAATTCAAAAGAGACAGGTAGAGCCTGACCTGTGGTGGCACAGTAGATAAAGCGCCGATCTGGAATGCTGAGGTCGCTGGTTCAAAACCCTGCACTTGTCTGGTCAAGGCACATAAGGAAATTGATGCTTCCTGCTCCTCCCCCCTTCTCTCTCTCTCTCTCTCTCTCTCTCTCTCTCTCACACACACACACATGCACACACACACACACACGCACACACACACACACACTCTTTCTCCTCTCAAAATAATGAATAAATTAAAAAAGAAAGAGAGAGAGACAGGTAGAGAAAGAGAGAAAGACAGCGGGAGCACTTCGGCTGGATCATACCAAGCACTCTTCTCTGAATTTTTCTACTCAGTATCATAACAATATGATATATGTGATCTATAAATTAAGTCAAGATAAAATGCCCAATATCCACATTTTTGGATTTCAAAGAGAATTCATAGAATGACGGCACTGAGCTCTTTGTGCCATTGCTTTGCTGAGCTGCTACTGTGGGCTGTGGAACAAGAGCAGGTGATATAGAAATAGAGATTTTTGTCTTTGCTTGGTTCATCTCCAAATTAGAATCTCCTCAACAATCTTCAGAGTTTGAGCTATGGTCCTTCCATGTTATCAAAGTGTGTAGCTGTCCAGAGCTTCACACGCTGGCTCTGAAGAACCAGTTAAAAAGTTCCAACTGCAGATTCAGCACACCAGCAGTCTACTTGGTATCACTAAAAGGAGCTTGCCCTGGCTAAGCGAAGCCAAAATGCATGTTCTGTGCAGATCTCTTTAAAAAGCTCAAGTTAGACACTAAATGATGGCTATGAGGAGTATGAATTATATTACCTTCATGAGAACTGTGGTAAGTAAATATATCATGAAGATTACTCTCAGGTAATTCACAATAAAAATTTGACTCTGGTTCTTTTTGAAGATGGAACATTGACATGACTCCATTCAACTAAATGTGAAAGCAGATTATCCCCCCACCAGCTTCATCAAGAATATACAATAAGCACCTACAAGCCTACATAAGTGCTTATTGATTAAAATTTTAATGATATAGAGCTCATAATAGAAATATTAAACAAAGCTTGCTTAATCATTTTATCATCTGATAAATAATTACCTCCTTTGAACCATTAATTAAATTAGCAAGTAACACTAAGAAATGAGGATACCTGATTATTAGGAATCTTTATAAACATAAGAAGAAAATTATGCAAAATAAGGCATCAAAATAAATCTCCTTGTTGTCCACAACACAGTATCAGTCTTTACAATAGGTTGTGTACTGAAAAGGGTACACAAGGAATCAGCCGTCTTTGTCAAACTTTCTTATTTGTTTTTAGCTTTTAAATATCTTTAAAAGAACTGACTTGAACTTAAAATTCATTGCTCCCCTGACACTGTTGAAATACATTTTCAAATCATTTCCCTATTTGCTTTGTCACCTTTTTAAAGGAAAAGTTGAAGATTAAAATTTTATATACTTTTATTACCAAGTTTCCAATACATGTGGCATCTTATAAAACCTATTACTTGAACCTCACCCATGGATTTTTTTCTAGTTCCAGATAAGTTCAACTATTGTTAAAGAGGCAAGACCAGGTTTAAGGTGGATCGTATTCCCATTACAGGTTATTTCACATGCTGAATTGGGGTAGTGTTTATGGCATGCAGCAAGATAGTGTTGCAGTGATCTTGAAAGTTTAATAGGTCACAGACCTCCGTCCCCATTTTTGTGAATAACTCATGAAATTATCTAAGACTATTTTCTATTGGAAAGCAAAATTTATAACAATACTTTATATGTATTGATTTTTTCCAATTGCTACACACTTCAATACTTTTCCTCTTGGAATTCTTACCTATTTTATAAAATAAAAAAAGTTTGCTACTTCAATAAGGGTGTAAATAGTTTGTGGATTGGACTCTTTTATGAGGTTATTTAATGTCTGAGCTAAATCAGGTAGTCAGCTCCCAGCACTTTCAGGAAGACGGAGCCAAGTAATATAACACTTGCTGGCAGCACTCATTTATTTTTATGAAGTTTTCTTTCTACATCTTTCTTACCCCATTCACTTTAATTCACAAGGGTATATCATATTGTCCTTATTTGGAAGATTTGTAGTGAGATAACTATTTTGAATCTAGTTGAAAACAAGTAAAACTATGTACTATTAAATGATTTTACATAAATAGATAAGAGTATTTCAAATATACAGTGTTGGTTAAATGATTTATAAAATGTTCATAAAACTGGAAACAAATCTGAGTTTCCCAATGGCAAGTGGCTGTGTGTCATACTTATTCGGTTTTCAGCTCCTAGCTCAGAGATTCACTCCTAGGAGTTTTATTCAATGTGGTTTGTTCACTGAATGTTTTCCCACTAAATATCAGAATGGTATATAATATTCTCCTAGTTGAGTCTTGGCTAGTGTTGTATCCTCTTCAGATTTAGAGTTAGAGTGGGAGAATTATCACTGTAGTAGAGTTTCTCTCCCATCATACATGGCAAGTTTCTAATCTTTGCTCTGACTAAAAACAATCTGATTTAGGATATCCTTCACCTTGTATTGTGCTTGTTTTTTCTATTGTAAAAATCACAAGTGATCAAGTTAGTGTCAGGAGTTTGAATCCTGGCTCGACCTCTTACTAAGTGGATGAAACACAATTTAGACACCAGAAGGACTCTGGCACACCATTAGCACCACTGTCGGACACAGAGGGCCAGGCTGAGGAGCTGGTGCCCAGGGAAGGGGCAGTGTGTGGCAGAAGTAGTAGCAATGCCCAGGACAGGCACACTGCTGGGTCAGCTGCAAGCTCTGTCCATCATCGTAAAGCACTGTCACACAGATTTCTTGCAGTCAGAGTCCTCAGTATGGTGCACTAGAGCTTTGGTTCTCAGCTTGAGCTGCACATAAAAATTACCTGAGGAGCTCTTAAGTATTTATTCATGTCTTTTGGTCTCACCAGACCAATCAACACAAAATATCCCCCAGTATGGGTACTGTTTTACATTTTAGATTTTATTTATTCATTTTTGTTATTATTTTTAATTTTTTTTAGTGAGAAGCAAGGAAGCAGAGAGATGGACTCCCGCAGGTGCCCGACCGGGATCTACCCAGCATGCCCACCAGGGAGCAATGCTCTGCCTATCGGGGGCATTGCACGGTTGCAACTGGAGCCATTCTAGCACCTGAGGAGGAGGCCTTGGAGCCATTCTCAGTGCCTGGACCAATTTTGCTCCAATGGAGCCTTGCCTGCAGGAGGGGAGAGAGATAGAGAGAAAGGAGAGGGGGAAGGGTGGAGAAGCAGATGAGTGCCTCTCCTGCGTGCCCTGGCTGGGAATCGAACCCAGGACTTCCACATGCTGGGCTGACGCTCTACTGCTGAGCCAACCAGCCAGGGCCTATTTATTCATTTTTAGAGAGAGGGGGGAGAGAAAGAGAAGGGGGGGAGGAGCGGGAAGCATCAACTCGTATATGTGACTTGACTGGGAAAGCCTAGGGTTTTGAACTGGTGACCTCCACTGTGCCACCACAGGTCAGGCAGGTGCTGCTTTTCAGATTCTCTGGGTGGCTCTAATATTCATCTGGGTTGGGAACTATACACCTACGAATGTTGGAGCAGAAGAGAAATGGCACTTACTCTATTTCTTCTTTGTGAGACAATCCTCCCTGGGAGTCCCAGGAACTGGGCGGGAGGCAGTATGCCTTGGGCAGGAGGCACTGGCTAAAGGTCTGTGAATCTCACAATAGCAAGTTTCCAATACATAAAGCATTAGTTTTTAAAACATAATGTATCAGGTGGGTTACAAATGTCAGACTTGAAATCATGCTAATATGTGAAATGCTGAGAAAATGTAGATTGTTCTTTTAGTCTGGAAGTAAACTCCTGAGCCCACATCTGCTGGATTGAAGGAGGGGAAATGCTACTCTCCAGATTAATACTTAGGAATTTCCAAACGTGTAAACAATCCCTTAGATTGAATAAAAAGGCTTGTCGCTGATAGCTCCGTATCCCTTTGTTCTTTCCCTGAGGTGAACAGCAGTGGATAGCAGGAATTCTCTCAACTGTTTGCTCCTTTGGCCACTCTCTAGTGCTTAAATCTTTGGTGAGCTTGGGATCCAACCTTTTGCTCATGAGCCATCTTCACTCAATAGTTTCCAATTGGCTGAGCTGAATAAAAATTTTAAGCCTCCATGTCTTTCTTCTGCCTCCCCTGACTTAGTGGTCTCCTCCCTTAGTCACCAAGGAGTCTGTCTGATCTGCCCCACTCTTTCCTCTTCCTAGATAGACCTTCCCCATGGTGACAGGCCTTCTCCTTCCAGAGTTCCATGTAGAAGACTGTGTCATGTGTCTCCTCCATGTCCTAGCTACCTAACCCAACAACAGTCCATTGGGCCAATGTAGAGAGAAAGCAAATCAGAAAAAAAAAAAACAACAAAAAAAACCCAATAAAACACTTGACTGCTTTCTCTTTCACAAACACACCCAGTGCTTGCTTTTCTGCCTTCTATCATCCCTCTATAAAAGAGCAGTGATAGATTTTTTGTTATGCTAGAAAACAGAAATCTTAATTGAGTTGGTAAAATGAGGTAAATTATAAAATTCTTCCATATAACAACCTGTTTTCAACGCTATTGTCTTTCTATGTGGTATCTTAAATGTCAGAAGCTAGGTAATTTTATTTTTTCTGCAATGTCTGAAACAAATCCACCTTCCTCTCCTTCTCTACCCTTTCTAGGCTGGTGGGGGTGTAGGCCACTGAGTAAGAAAGGATGGTACTTCTTTGGGAAGGAGGAAAGAAAAAGAAATCACGTTAACCAACTCCAAACTATTGTTCTTATTGCAAAAGTAGCCATCCTGAGAAAGCATTACTTCTCTCTCTCTTTTTTTTTTTTTTTTCTGGGAAGGAGAGAATTTCAGGGGAATCAAGTGCTTCCTTTTGGCCTTGCAACACATGTATTGTTATTCATTAGGTAGTTATGTGTGCTTGACATTGCCAATATTTGAGTCTCACCAGTCTGGCTACAATAATACCCACTTTCTTGATTGTTCTGCAAATTAAATAATTGAGCTGTTAAGTAATAGGAATCAGCTTTCTAGTAGAATTAAAACATACCATGTCTTCAATCTAATCCTCCACCCCTTTTTTTTTTTTGTCTGTTTATAACTGTTTTTGCTGTTGTTGTTTGCTAGTTAGGACTGTTCATCCCTAGGTCAATTCTAAAATTTTGTAAAAGCTGATTTATCAGGTAGCCCATCAACTCATTATCTTTACTCCCTGATCTGTCTACACATCTACAAAATGACTCATAGTTATCAGTTTGGATCTCCAAGATTCTGAGAGGCCTTTGGGATCTAAGAATAACTGAATTCTGTCCAATCTCATTTTAGTGATAAGTATATTTTGACTCTATCTTAGTTCTCTGAAAAGTCAGTAATTGTTACCATGATTAGACCAACCAGAAAATCCCTTGACCATGTTAGCTAATTTAGAATTTGCTATGCAGAACACTATACTTTATTCATTTCAAATGGCTCCCATGAGGCCAGCTCCCTCTACTTAAGAAAATAAAGAAAGTTGTGACTCAGTAGCTGACTAAAGGAACTGGTAGGATACAGAGCACTTGCCCCCTGAGTCACCAGTTCAAATGTGACCCCAAATTGCTAACATCTGAGTGTCATTTGCTAGCCTCAGCATGATCACTAAAGGAAGAGAAGCCACATCATATGAACACCAAATACCACCACAATTGCCTGTTGTTCTCAATAGAGAAGCAAGGTTCAAATAAACCCCAGTACTTACCTTTTTCTCTTCCCATCTCTCCCACAGCATTGTGCTGCTACAAACCAATGTCTGAGATTTATTTGCTTCTTGACATGAGTGAGTTTTAACTAACACTAAAGACACACATATTTTTGTTATATAAAAATGTCATTGGTTGGAAGAGTGGTATAGTGAATCCAGTAATTGCTCCAATGTCATAAATATGATGAATAATAATTGTTAACATTTACTGAGCATCTATGCTATATCAGGGACTGTGTTAGCATCCTACATGAACTCCATGATTTAAATTTCCAAACAATACTGAGTAGTAGCTAACGTGAACTTCATTTTATAGATGAGAAACTGAGATGCCAGTCAGTTAGGTATCATGAACAAGTGTATTGCTTGTTAGGTATAAAGGTGGAACTTTTCTGACTCCAAAGTCATGCATATATTTTTCACATCTTACTTCCAGGGACTGCTACTTGTTTACTTACTTCTTGTGTATTTTAGATATGTCATTTTGCCTAAGAAAGAGCAGTAGGCTGCCCCTTGGAGTGTTATTACCAATTAGCAACATTAAGATTGTCAATTCTAGTTATGTTTTAAATTACTCTAAAAATATGAATACTTAAATCTCTTAAAGGTAGTCTATGTCCAAGTTTGGCAAAAGGCTTTTCTACTTTTACTAGTCATTTCAAACTAAATAATTCATGAATAGAAGCATAAATTTTTTAAAGTGAGAAATTAGGTAATAGAAAACTTAAACCACATGCTCAGAATGACCCATAAAGAAATTAAAATTAAAAGCCAATTTCATAATAAATATTTCACTTTGAGTTATCAAAGATGTCTTAACTTCCTTTTAATCTAAGTACTCTTTGGCTATTCTTTGGCTTTATGAAAATAAATAATTTTTGAATATGTCAACTATAAATTTCTTCATTGAGAGAATAGTTATTTTGTTTAAATCAAAATCCACTGGAACTAAGCTTCATGTAACAATTCTGGAAATTGGGGAGCTAATGTATTATAAGTCAGTACCTAACTGGCTGAATCAAAAAAGCATTTGTTCTTTTAATAATCAGAGCCTTAAAAAAGAAATAATAGATGAAATCAAGAGTTAAGCCCCTTTTGTATTTCTAAGTATTTTTCTCATAGTTGGAGCCATGGAATTCTTGCTTGTGCCCAAGGCATATTCTCAAACAGAATGTACTAGCATCTCAGCTGGTGTTACAATCACTCATTTATAGATTTTCATTCCAGAGCCAATAATCAGGGAAATGACCACAGCAAACAAAAATTTTTAGTCATTGTACCTCATCAGGCAAGGAAAACTGTATATCTCTGGGTTCTGAGTGGTCACACAACTGAGGCTAAAAACAAACCCCTTTGGATTAAACACAAAATCTGGGGAAAGCCAACCCTATGTAATTCAAATGTGGCCTAACAATGAAATTTGATGATGCATAGTAACTGTAATAGCATGTCCTAGCTAGAGAAATCAGCAAAACAGCATGGCAAATATGCATCTAAACCAACAGCAACAACCACCACCAAAAGAATACCATCAGGTTCATGAGTCATGGGGCATTAAATTTTATAAGTTATAAACCATGTTTAATTACAAACATATTTCCATTACCCAGTAACATTGAAGAGCCATGCCTGTTAGGTTTAGCTGAAGGAGCAACACCTTTGAGTGGGATCAGCAAGACCTGAATCCTTCCTGACAGCGCCAGAGAGAAACCTTATTTTACCTCTCAGAAGTCTAAGCATAGTGTGGGGCACTGTTGCTAAGAACAATCCAATTTTCTTACCTATTTGACTGCATATAGCAAAATCACTTTATTTTGCAAATTTCTAAAAGGGAAATATCTGATAGAATCTAAGAGATTGATTGGTCGTTCTAGATATTTGGACAATATTTTGAATAACACTTTTAGACTTGAATAGCTTAAAGGAACATTCCTGAACACTTTGGCTTTTAAAGAGCAATTTGTTCCATTTGCTGAATTAAGTCTAAAATCATAATTTGAAAGCTGGTCATCCATAGCATGGTTCTAACAGATACAGCATGTATACATAATTTTGTTTTGGTTTCAACAAAAGCTCTAAGTATGCAACCTTAACCTGACATAATCTACTAAAATTAGGTACTGGCTGGGCTGCCACTATCAACTGCAGGAACTACCACTTTCCTAAAGGGCCTTCCTGGCCTTCTTTTCTCTACTTGAGCAAAATAGATGGTCTACAAAAGAAAATTACCTATATTACTTAAAGTTTTTCTCTACCCCATGGCCTCAAAGTCCTACTTGCAACTTCTGCCAGCCTACCAGCACACCTGCTCTCCTGCTCTCCCCTTCTTTGAAAACATTAAATCTTGAAACTAACAAAGAAGGAGTAGCCCAAAATTATCCTTGAAAAAATGTCAGTTATAATAAATGACATCAGATACACTATGAAGGTTTAGTATTTGGACCTCAAGCTTCAAAGTTACTATTTTATTTATTTATTTGTTTGTTTGTTTGTTTATTGTTGCAATAGAGAAAAGAAAGAGAGAGGGAGGGAGAAAGATAAGAAGCATCAACTTGTAGCTGTGCACTTAGTTGTTCATTGATTGTTTCTCATATGTGCCCTGACCAGTGGCTCCAACTAAACCAGTAACCCCTTGCTCAAACCAGTGAACTTAGTCTTAAGCTAGCAACCTTGGGCTTCAAGCCAACAACCATGAGATTATGTCTATGATCCCATGTTTAAGCTGGGGACCCCGCACTCAAGCTGGTGATCTCAGGGTTTTAAACCTGGAACTTCAGCATCCCAGGTTGACACTTTATCCATAGCACCATCACCTGTCAGGCCAATCTTACTATTTTTTAAATTTTTTAGTTTATTAAACCTCTCATTAAAAATTTATACACACCCCATAGAAAAGTCACTGAAGAATCTTTACTCCTTCCATTGTCCAGCTCACTTTTTGCCAACATCAGCATTGGCCTTTGCTGTCCCCATGACTTTCCTCTTTCTGTTTTTATATTCCTTTTGTTCTTTTCTTCAGGTCTTCTTCTTCTATAGGCCATGTCTTGTAAGTTTATGCTTGGATTCCTTTTTCTTTGCATAATTCAAGGAGTCATAAATCATACCAAAGCTAGTTGTCTTGCAACCACCAAAATAGGGTTAGAATCTAAATACAAAGATGACATCTGGTACGGTCTTAGACACTTTAGCTAGTTTTTCTTGAATATCTGTCTTAGTTACTAGTGCCTTCCCAGGGTGAAAGATGCCAATCACCATATTCTTTTTTTTTTTTTTTTTTTAAGACAGAGAGACAGATGGGAAGGGAGAGCAATAAAGCATCAATTCATAGTTGCAGCACCTTAGTTGTTCATTGTTTGCTTTCTCATATGTGCCTTAACTGAGGGGTTCCAGCTGAGCCAGTGACCCCTTCTTCAAGCTAGCAACCTTCGGCTCAAGTCTATAACCTTGTGGGCTTAAGCCAGTGACCATGAGGGCACATCTATGAGCCCACACTAAAGCCATTGACCCCACACTTACGTGGTGGGCCCCTGCTCAAGCCAGATAAGACTGCACTCAAGCCAGCGACCTCAGGGTTTCAATCCTGGGTCCTCAGCATCCCAGGCCAAAACTTTATCCACTGCACCACCGCCTGGTCAGGCTCAATCACCATTTTCTTCTGTTGAAATAATCTGTTGGTCATGAACTTACTGGTCCAGATAGTTACTATGTTGTTTATGATGGTGGCTGATCCTCTAATAGCCAGGGATGAAAAGAGTTAAAGTTACTTTTGAATTCACGAGCTCTTGTGAGCAAACTGGCAATAATTATTACAACCACAGCACTGATAGATGGTTAGCTACTTCTTCCCAGTGCCAAGGTGCTTTTACTCAAAGAAAAAGATTAATACCAGTATTGAAAAAAATCTTTATGTTAAAATAATATTGTTTACACAAGTATATGACTCAATATTAGAATCAAATTTGATGTTACCCCAGAATGTTGTATCTTTCTGGTACTGCATTGAGAATTATACACTGATTACAGAAACTTTTTGATGAAAATGAGTTATGGGTATGAAATGTATATTAAGCATTTGCCTCAATGCTTTTCATATGCTATTTATTTTATCTTTGAATATAGCCTACAATTAAGTGTTTTTTTTTTTCTTTTAATGGAAGAAGTGGAACTGAGATGCAAAGAAGTTAAGGAACTTGTCCAAGGTCATATAACTTCCATAGAGTATGACACATTCTCAGAGCTTAGAAGTAATTTTGAAGTAGCAGACCCTGAGCCCATCGCTGAGCTTTCTCACATGGTATCATAACCTTTCCTTTTTGACAGAAGGAAGAAACTCTGGAATGTTTAACACTATAAGTCACAATAGTGTGATCTATTTTTCATAGTAATATGATTCAAGTTAATTGACAGCCTACTGCCAGGATTCTGATAGACCCTAGTGAGGTAATTTGGTGATAAGTGATACCCAGACCTCTTAAGTATGATTGTCTATTGTCAAGTCAGCATCTTTTCTTTTCTTTTCTTTTTATTAAGTGAGGGATGGGGAGGCAGAAACAGACTCCCACATGTGCCCCAACTGGGGTTTACCTGGAAAACTCCCTACCAGGAGATACTCTGCCCATCTGGGGCTGCTGCTCCATTGCTCAGCAACCAAGATATTTTAGCACCTGAAGCAAGGCCGTGGAGCCATCCTCTGTGCCCAGGACCAACTTGCTCGAACGATTTGAGCTATGGCTCCAAGAGGAGAAGACAGGGGCGGTGGAGAAGCAGATGGTCACTTCTTTTGTATGCTCTGACTGAGAATCAAACCTGGGACTTCCACATTCTGGGCTGACTCTCTATCACTGAGTCAACTGATCAGAGCCAATTCAGCATCATTTCTAGCCCTATTGGCCACTCTTCCCAGAATTCCCTTCTCATATGGTTCCACTTGGGAGTTTATCAATGAATGGAATGAAAAATATGAACCACAAAAGTGAAGATACATCATTATTTTTTAAAGTTTTTGGCATGTATCATGGGTAGGCATGAGGTCATAGAGACTTTGCAAGCTACTTGGGGGTACCCACATAGCTATACAGACTGAGATGTTTAATAGGAACATGTCCAGAGCCACTTGTGCATTTCAGCAGTTTACCTATGAAACTTTTGAGAACTGCTGAAATTGGTCTTCAAATCTTCTGTGACTGTTCTCCCATTTTTCTGCTGCAGCCTTCCTGGCCTTCACTCATGTATTTTCCCTGCATTCCTGCAATCCCTAATGCCTATATTAACCCCTTCATTCCCATATGACATATAATGATTCTGTTTTCCTATGTGAGTCCAAACTGATATACCACCTGCCCCTAATTTTTGACCACTCCAGACATAGGGTCAACTCTATAAAATTTGGAGCTACCAGGTAATGAGCCCAGACTGTCTTAGCAGCCCTCCAATATCAGTCCTACTCTTGTACCAGTTCCTTGGTACAAGAAACTCCTGTAGCTAAGAAGATTCTTGTGAGTTATTATAAATGGAACACTAGTGGAAGCTGTATGTGCAATTTTAGAAAATGTTCATAAAGGAAAGAGTTACTACCTTCTTCACACTTCCTCCTTTTTGCTAGCTGGAAAATAAAAGTTGAGTTCTAGCAACTATTTTGGACCATTATAAAATTTGGGTTATTGAAGATTCACACAATAGAACAAGAAGCTCATAATATTCTGAGCAAAGGTTCCAGAACTCGACAGTCAACTTTAGACATTTATATATGAGAGAATGAAATTTTTGTTTGATTTCAGTCACTGATATTTTGGTACTGCTGTTACTTTTCATCATAATTAGTATTCACCAATACATCAATATACCAAATATTTTTTAGAATGTTAGTGAGGTGGAAGGGAGAGAAGAAAAATTCAGGGGTTTTCAGGGAACAAGTCTACAAGGACCAGAACAGGAACGAGAGAGGGTGTGAGCAAGACTTTCACTAGATGTGTCTTAACCCACTGGAAGACAAGAAGCTATCTTAAGAATTGGTTATTTTGATTAAAAAGTAAATTGAAGTGATCTGAAAAATGCACAAAGCAGAATAGGACTAAGATTATTTTACGACAATATATGTTTACATGTACTTTGTCTGTGTTCCCTATTTCCAGAAAATAATTGTAACAGTTTAGTGACACATACACAGGATAATAATACATAATTAAGTAAATGAGAACATTAGAAATGAAAGTCAGATTCAGAAATACTATGCAAAATGCCTACCATGAACTGCGGTCTGTGCTGTATTTCTAAAACCTAAAATCTGCTCCATAAATATTTGCTTTAGAAATATGTGCTTTTTGCACAGGCATTTGTTGGTTTTGCCTGCCCAACATCTTTACTGCCCACTTTACGTGAAACAGGCACTTCATTTGTCCTTAGTATCACTGGCCCACTGGTTCCTGAGGTGATCTCTGACAGTGCGAGCCCTACTTGGAAATTTCAATGAAGATTTGCAGAAACATCTTCTTCCCACACCCCACAATCAGAGTTGTTGAACTGGTGGAAAATAAACATGTCCTGTGTGTCTTCTGTTTGGATGTGAATGCGATCCTGTCTGAAGCTATTCTTATAAGTGGACTTTTTAGTTATCTGACCTAGTGTTTTTCAACTGGGACAGATTTGCTTCCCAACGGGACATTTGGTAATGTCTGGAGATATTTTTGGTTGGTCATACTAGGGGAGTGGTGCTATTGGCATAACAAAGAATCATCTGGTCCAAAATGCCAATAATGTTGAGGTTGAGAGGCCTTTCTTAACTAATCAATCTCCCTTTTTCCTCAAGCTAGTTTTATCCGAGTTTCCAACACTTACAACCAAGAGTTCTTACTATTGCAAAGTGGATCAAAAATTTGATTTTCAGGCCCTGGCTGGTTGGCTCAGTGGTAGAGCATCAGCCTGGTGTGTGTAAGTCCCGGGTTAAATTCCCAGCCAGGGAACACAGGAGAAGAGCCCATCTGCTTCTCCATCCTTCTCCCTCTCCTTTTTCTCTGACTCTCTCTTCCCCTCCCACAGTCAAGTCTCCATTGGAGCAAAAAGTTGGCCTGGGTGCTAAGAATATCTCCATAGCCTCCACCTCAGGCACTAGAATGGCTCTGGTTGATCTGGAGCAATGGCCCAGATGGGCAGAGCATCACCCCTTAGTGGGCATGCTGGGTGGATCCAGTTGGGCACATGCAGGAATCTGTCTCTCTGCCTCCCAAATTCTCACTTCAGAAAATTACAAAAAAAAAAAAAAAAGACTTTCAACTTTTTTGTAGTAAAAGAGAAAATTAGAATGAGCTGGTTTCTAAGGAGGTACACAGCAGTCCTAAGCAGCAATACTAAAGATGATGTCAACCACAAATCCTTAGAGAGAAAATAAAATCCTGTTTATATTTTGTAATTATACTCTGACCTCCTAAGAATTGACTAACATTAATAAGTCTGTAAATAAATATCATATATTGCCTGTCATCAAGGCCATATTTGTGTGCTCTCTGTCTCTTTTTCTAGAGTGCATGCATGCTTTTACTACCTCTTTTGTCTCTCAAGACACCTCACTCTCCTCTAAGCTCCAAGTACCCTTATTTTGTCTCTATAACTAGTTTCTTGAGCCTATTTCTTCAACGGTTCAATTCTCCTACCTTTGTGACTTCCTAAATAAACTTTCTCCCTTAAAAAAAAAGAAAGAAGGAAAAGAAGAAGGAAGGAAGGAAGGAAGGAACGAAGGAACGAAGGAACGAAGGAACGAAGGAATGAAGGAAGAAAAAAATGTAAAGAAAGAAAGAAAAAAGAACTGATTTAAAAATATTCTCAGGACCTTTGTGTACTGTTGTAGAGTTTGTAAAATACTCAAAGGTGAATTGCCAGGCAGCCTCTCTTTCTAATGTGTCTGTACAGAAGGGGTGCTTTTTCTAATTTGCATAAAGACATTTTACAAGCTAATGGCAGCTCTATGTGCTCACATGCATAATTCCAAACAGAAAAATAAATTGTTCTTATCTGTAGTCATAATAAGGCTATCACCCTTAACCGTTTTCAAATGAACCTCTAGGACAAGGTTTGCTCCATTCAGAATGATAAGAGCTGCTACTGCAGAGATTAACAAATGAATGTGTGTCTCAATTGTCATGTGGTAACATGTACAATATGCTGTTGCTCAGAGCAACTGATGGCTTTGGGATCTTTTTCCATAGCACTCGAAATGCAAATTTTCTTCTGGTTTCTGTTAATATAATAAATAAGAGCTCTTATGAAGGGAATTATTTTTATGCAAAATAATTACTGTCAATTTCACAGCAGGAAAGTCTTGAAGTTCTTTCCTTTTATATGTCATAAAATTGGCATAACTTTAGAAGATGGAAAGATCACTAGGTCAAATAAAGCATGTTGGATCACATTAGGCAGTCTATTTGAGCAATGTATTTAATGGTTGGAGATAAAATAAATGTCTAAAAAATTTTGCCAGTTTCTCAAAAATTCTATAGATATTTCACATTTGAAAGTAATAAATTTTAGAATATAAAGTAAGTTAGTATTACATTCTTATAAATTAAAAAATATAGACTTGGTTTTGTCATATTTACACAAACATTCCCCAAATTTCAAATGTAACTGCTGAAAAGGACCAATGTATTCTGATAAAGTAGTACCTAACTGTTGGGCAGATAAGTTAATTTATGCTCACCTCATTAAAGATGGCTGCTGCCCACGTTGGGCTGCTAATTGCCCTTCTTGCTTGGGAAGAGCTTGGTTATGCTAATGTGTGTTGGGGGAGAGCTTTTGAGCCAAAAGGTTTTAAAAGGAGGAGTTAGAAGGCCATTTTGGAGAGAGAAACCACATTCTTAAATAGAGGAAGAGACGATGAGGTAGCAGGGCAGGGAGGCCATGTGAAGGAGGCAGACAAAATGGCGGAATGGTGAAGGGGAAGCCAATTTGTGGAGGAGGAGGAGATAGGAAACAGAGGTGAATAAGACTGGTGAGGTGGAAGCTTTTGAATCTAGGAAACTCAGATGAGTCAGTAGCTTTGTGAGCACTGAATGAGTAGGTTTAGGAGCCCACTGTGTTTGTTTTTATTCACTTGTGAAATGTGAGTCTAGAATAAAGCAAAATGTACCACCGGTTTTTGGCTCAATTGTTTCTTTATGATCCTTCTGAATTAAATGAGAACCTACAAGAGCCAGGTGGCTGTGATAGTGGCTGCGACTACTGGCCTTACACTATGTACTTCTGACTTTTAAACCAGAAGGCTCGATTTATTTCTCCTTTATGTTAGCCATTGAGATAATTTGTTCCCAAATCAAATGATTGTAATTGAATGAAGGGCAAAACTATATTAAACTAGAAAGTTTAGTCAGTAGAAAATAGATTACCAAACCCAAAAATCTTAGTGGCAACATTTTTTTTTCTCTCCTTAGATGCCCCATAAGGGCTGGTGTGTAGCAGAGGAGCCCAGGCTTTCTTGAAGCTTTGTCATTTTGTAGCTGCACCACAGAGACACAGGAGCTTGGAGATTGCTGTTACAGAGGAAGAGAGAAACAGAGGGCTGCAACAGGACTTTCATGGCCAGATGTAGGAAGTGGCATGCCTGATTCTACCCACATCCCATTGGCCATGCTCATACAGTCTCAATTTCAGGGAAGCTTAGGAAATCCGGTCCTTGCCTTGAGCTTGGTAGAGGGAAGTGTGTAATTGCCCAGTCCCAGTGTTGTCTCGGCTATTCTATACAGAGAAAAAAATACACTTTGCAGTTTCATCAACCTGGCTTTATATCCTTGCGCATTTACTAACCATGAAAATCTCTTCCAGTTTAAGTTTTCTTACATAAAATGGTAGGTCTTGTTATAGTTAAATTATTCCTTTCACTTTCACTCTGACTCAATTTTACCATAATTTTTAAGTTTAGTGTTTAATTTTCAAGTATTTCATTGTAATATTTTAAATTATTACTGGTGATAGTAGGCTCCATTTTTTTTTTATTCAGTTTCATCTGGGTTCTTAGCATCTGTGCAAAGGAACTAATGTTAAGACAATGAGAACACAATGAAAAAATAACTTAGTTAAGACACTTATTTGAATCAACTAAAGAGTTATCTAGAAGAGATAAGAACTGAAGTTTTCCGTTTACCCTGGATTATTATACATGCCAGATTGTGCATAGATAGAACAGATTGTATTTTAGCAAAGAATTATTTTTTCTAATAGCAGATACTGTATAAAAAGAATAAGCCACCTCATCCACAGAAATCAGTAAAGTATCTTATATAATGCTTAATATTTGTTGACTATATGCATATGTGATTCTAAAGGAATAAGTAATACTACTAATAATATGTATGTACATAAATGTATATCCATATCAGATTGTACATCTCTCTCTATACACACACACACACACACACACACACACACACACACACACACACATATATATGTATATGTGGACCTACATATAAATGTATATAATAGCTAAAAGTAGCTAGAATAAATTGTGTGGTGGCTAGAAACGCTTTTCACATCTAGGATTGTCAAAATTATTTTTTTATGACATTGGTTCTTAAAATTTTTTTTTGCCTCTACATTAAAGTAAAATCATTTACCATACTTCATTAGTTATACTTCTTTTTTTTAGGTGAGAGGAGGGGAGACAGTGAGGCAGACTCCTGCATGTGCCTGGATCAGGATTCATCTGGCAACTCTGTTTGGGGCCAATCCTTGAGTACCAAGCTATTTTTAGCATCTGAGGCTGATGTGCTAAGGCCAACCTAGCCATCTCCAGCACCCAGGGCCATGCTCAAACCAATCTAGCCACTGGCTGTGGGAAGGAAAGAGGGAGAGAAGAGGGAAAAGGAAGGGAAGAGAACCAGATGGTTGCTTCTCCTTGTGCTTTGACTACCAGAAGTTGAACACCAGGATGTCCATATATTGTGCCAACTATCTTAATCACTGAGCCAGCCAACCAGGGTAGTTATAATAAAACTTAATAGAAGATATAAGTCTCTATCAGATTGTCCAGGAAGTGGTAGTAGCATATAACATTTAAAAATACCTGCTGACTCCAGATGCTATAGTTATTTTGGTGTCATATGTAAATTATGACATATAAACCATTCAATAGTACTATTCTATTCAGAGTAGGGTTGCAAATTTTTCAGTCCATATATGATTGGATGGGTCACATGATCAGTGGCCATGAGCTATAAGGAGCCTTTCAATGATAATGTAAAATTTTATTTTTCCTTTTAGCAGAAAGAACAGCCATGTTCTAGGTAGTGAAAGCTTTTTGGCCTTGGTCTCTGACTTACTATAATGAATCTCAATAGACATGTAGTTTGAATGGCGAATAAATCATTTTCGTTTTAGTCCATTGAATTTTGCAGGTAGATTGTTACTGCAGCATAAGCAACTTATCTTGTAGAACAAAGAATTGTGTGCCCATTTTGTCACTTACTAGATCACTAATCCTTGCTCCATCCCTAATCTCAGTCTCAGCGAGAACATGAACATGGCAAGGTTTAGTGGAAGAGTAGAGGCCAAAATAAAATGAAGATGAAGCTTGAGTAGGAAAACATACTTTGTATATTCTTTATATTTTTAAAGGGTAAAATTTTAGTGCTATTATGAAATGAAAGAAGCCAACCTGAAAAAGCTATGTACTGTATGACCTTAACTATATGACATTCAAAAAAACACAAAATTATGGAGAAAGTAAAAGGACAAGTGGTTGCCAGGGTTTGAGGGTAGGGTGGACTGAGTAGGCAGAGCACAGAGGATCTTTAGGGCAATGGAACTACTCTGTATAATACTATAATGGTGAATACATAGCATTATGCATGTGTCAAAACCCATTCAGTGTACAACACCAGGAGTGAAGCTTAATGTAAACTATAGACTTTGGGTGATATAGATTTGTCAAGGTAGGTTCATCAAGCATAACAAATCTACCATTCTGCAGGGTAGGGATAATGAGGAGGCTGTGTGCATGTGGGGAAAGGGGTATATAGGAAAGCTCTGCTGGGAACCAAGTAACTGCTCTAAAAATATTTATTTTAATTAAGATTTATTTTATGTCACCAAAAGATTGCAGAAGTTATCTGAGCATATAACCCATCTTTCCTTATAATCTTAAACCCTGACTGGAAAAATGTTTATTTACATTCTTATTATATGATACACATACACATTAGTGTAGAAAGCAAGAACATTGACACAGTCTTACACCCTCCATATATACATTTATCTTCTTATTGAAAAACTGAAAAAGTGCCTTCCCTGAACCAGAAACCATGAGCAGCTCTGGAATGAGAGGAGGTAACTGGTATCAGATCAAAATGAACCCACAAGCTCCAACCTGTACAGTTAAAATATTTTATAATAGGTAACAGCACATACAAAGGTGTCAGAAAGTTAGAGTGACATCAGCCTCTCTTCTTCCACTTATATAAAGCAACAAATAGCAATTTGAAACAAAATTTGTAATTTAGGCTAAATAAATTTCTGGACTCTGAGTGGCTAGAAACACTCCCAGATAATGTGGATCTCTCATATACTAGAGACAAGTAACTACAGTAAGTCCCTGAGTTACAAACTTCTGCCTTACAGACAACTCATACAAATGGAGCACCATAAAGGCTATTGGAAACAAACTACAGTTAAGCATCAGTGAAAATGATACCGTGACTTTACTCAACTTCCATGGCAAAGAACTATCCAGGGAAAAACCTCATGGAACTAGAGAAGCAGATGATAGCTTTTAGGGAAGAAAACTGGGACCTAGAAACTACAGAATCTACAAAGTTTTCTACAGAAGAGCTTTCTGAAACTTTCTCTCATTGAAGCAGGAATGGCAAAGTTAGAGGAGCAAGATCCTGATACTTTCACCAAAGTTTACCGTACAGTTGCCGAAGGCCTGTGAAGCTACAGGGCCATTTATGATCAGAAAAATAAAAGCTTTATACAATCTCCCTATATTCCTACTTCAGGAAACTGACTCCAGCAGCAGAATCAATATCTGACTCTCTAACACCATTCCCATCCTCTCCAACAAGCCCATCATCTTCTGATTTGTCCAAGATTGTTCAAGGTTGTATCGAAAAATGTTTTAAGCACTGATATGCACAGAAAGATAAAAAGAAATATTATGTTAAGACAAACATCTGCCTAAGTTGCATTTAATAGGCAAATGCACCTGTTCCAGTATACGTACAAATTCAACTTAAAAGCCAACTTACAGAACCTATGTCATTCATAACTCAGGGACTGCTTGTAGTAAGCTCAACAATAGTACATCCATCCTTTTACTAAATATCATTAAAAGCAGGCTTTGGTAACATTTACAGCATTCAAACACCATGCCAACAAAAAATTTCAGTTACAAATATAGATATAGAACCCAAAACTATCAAATATTACAGGAAATAAAACACTGAAAATATTAGTATCTAATTTCAATAATGGAAGAGCTAATACTCAATGGAACACAGGTAACAGAGAAAAGGGATAGTTTAAGTAATTATTACAATGTAATTATAAAATTCAACAGGATATAGCAACAACAAAAAATTCACCTAGAAATTTTGGAATTAAAAAAGACTAGTAAATTCAAAACAACAAAAACCTCACAACATAACAACACTGAAAAATCAAAAAGTTACTTTTGGAGCTAAGAGATTAATCTGATGAATTCTCCAAGATTACAGCAAAAATTGGGCAAAGAAATTGCTAGAATAAAAGAAAATTGTAAAGCTTAGAAGATAAACCCAAAAGTGCTAATATCTTTTAATTGGGAGTTCCAGGAGAAAGTAATAGAAAAAAATAGAATGGAGGAAATACCAAAAAAACTTAGATAACTGTTTGGTCTACATAAATATACAAGTTTTCAGGTTATAATAATCTACCAAAAGCTAAACTGGAAAATAATCTACTCTTAGACATACACACAATTAAATTTCAAAGCAGCAAGAATACAGAAAAGACATTGAAAGCATCTTGAAAAATATTAAAATTATCTGCAGAATAAAAAAGACAAGATTGGAAAAAGAGTTTCCAACATATAGTACTGAACATATTAAATTATTATTGATATAATCTAATCTTTTTCTGAGAAAAAATAACTTTGAAACTGCATTTCAATACATAGCCAAGCAATCATTCAAATACAAAGGAAAAATAAAATGTTCACATGCTGTCAGAACATTTATCATTCAAGAAGTCATTTTGAGCCTGACCAGGCGGTGGAGCAGTGGATAGAACGTCAGACTGGGATACAAAAGACCCAAGTTCGAGACCTCGAGCTCTCTAGCTTGAGCGTGGGTCCATCTGGCTTGAGCAAAAGCTCGCAGCTTGGACCCAAGGTCGCTGGCTCCAGCAAGGGGTTACTCAGTCTGCAGAGGGCCCGCGGTCAAGGCACATGTGAGAAAGCAATCAATGAACAACTAAGGTGTTGCAATGGCAATGAAAAACTAATGATTGATACTTCTCATTTCTCTCTATTCCTATCTGTCTATCCCTCTCTTTGTCCCTGTAAAAAAAAAAAAAAAAGGTAATTTTGAAAGAATTACTTGAACATATACTATGACACAATAAAAATGAACCCAACACAATACTTTGCATTATAGAAATGAAAGAAAATAGTAGTGTGAAATTTAAATTCATTTCAGTAAATTCATTTCAATCACACAGCTGAAATAGTGATATGTAATTAAAATCCTATATTATATCAACTCAGGAGATAGACAGCTTGGGTGGGGTGGGATAGATTATGAGAAAGAAGGAAGCAAGAAACACATGCTAACTGTCTTGGTTTGTTTAGAAAAGTGATTTAAAGTCATGTTAATTCTAGATATCAAGAAAATAAAATTTTACTAAATATTTTTAAATCCTAAGGATAACCACTTGAATATATGCTTGATAAACTCCATTAAGAAAAGAAATGCTGAAAATGGGTGGAAAGTGGGAGAATATTAAATGTTTATAAAACTTCAACTTTTTATCATTGGTTTCTTCTGTCCAAACTTTTACCTCTTTTGCTATTTCAAAATTTGACTTAAGCTATGAAGAAATTCCACAACTGCAACTTAAATATCTCAAGATGTCACCCAGACAGAACACTCATGTCTATTTTCTTGTGGCCCTTTCAAGTTTTGTTTTTCTGCTTCTTCTTTCAGATCTAGAAAGGATTGTCCAGGCTTTCTAGATCTTATCCCTAGTGTTTGAGTAAAATCTATTTCTTTTCTGTGTCCCCCTCCTTAAAATTATTGTTGAAGGCCAGGGGGCCCAGGCTGCTCTGAAAAATTATGCTTCTATTTTTACAAATTCTATTGAATGCTTGGGTCAAGGGGTCTCTTTTCTTAGATTATTAATAGTGTTGTTTTCAAAAACCACTAAGGATGTCCTTACTAGAATTTCAATTTTTAAATATTGAGGTTACATGTTTAATAAAATAGTACTTTAAAAATAAATCAGCATGGATTAAATTATTAGAAAAAAAATTGAAATGATGAAATTATAGATTTTTTATTTTATTTTTTATTAATTTTAATGGGGTGACATTGATAAATCAAGGCACATATGTGCAGAGAAAATATTTCCAGGTTATTTTGACATTTGATTATATTGCATACCCATCACCCAAAGTCAAATTGTCCTCCATCACCTTCTATCTGGTTTTATTTGTGCCCCTCCCCTCTCCATCCTTTTACCTTCAGTCTATGTGCATCTTTTGTTTTAAGGTGTGTCTCTTGTAGACAGCATATGTATGGGTCCTATTTCTTTATCCACACAGCTACCCTATGTCTTTTGATTGGATCATTTAGTCCATTTATATTTAAGGTTATTATTGATATGTAGTTGTTTATTGCCATTTTATTCTTTAAAACTGTATTCTTCTTTTGCTATATTCTTTTCTCCCTTTGAACTGTTCACAACAGGCCCCTTAGCATTTCTTGCAGATTTGGTTTGGTTTTAATTAATTCTTTGAGGTTTTCTTTGTCTGGGAAGCCCTTTATTTCTCCTTCAATTTTAAACGTTAGCCTTGCTGGATAAAGTAGTATTGGTTGTAGGTTCTTGTTCTGCATTACTTTGAATGTATCTTGCCATTCCCTTCTGGCCTCAGGTGTTTCTGTTGAGAAGTTTGATGTCATCCTTATGGGGGTTCCATTATAGGTGATAGCTTTTTTTTTCTCTAGAGCTTTTAAATTTTTTTATCACTTAGCTTTGGTATTATAACTATGATGTGTCTTGGTGTAGATTTCTTTGGGTTTCTCTTTAATGGAGTTCTGTGTGCTTCTTGAACATGTGAAGTGTTTTCCAGTCTTAATTTAGAGAAGTTTTCAGCTATGATTTGATTGAACAAAGTTTCTATCCCTTGTTCTTGATCTTCTTCTTCAGAAACCCCTATGATGTGGATGTTATTTCTCTTCATGTTGTCACAGAGCTCCCTTAGAGTTTCCTCAGGTTTTTTGATTTTTTTTTTCTTTTTTCTGCTTTGCTTCTGTGCCTTCATTTATTTTGTCCTCTAACCTGCTGATTTGATCCTCAGCTTCCCCCATTCTGCTTTTAATTCTTTCCATTGTGGTCTTCAGTTCTGATACTGTATTTGTCATTTCTGCTGATTCTTTTTTATTATTTCAATTTCCTTTTTTATACTTGCTATATCTTTATTTAGATGTTCGTAATGACTATCCATTGTTGCTCTAAGCTCTTTGAACATCCTAGCTATCATTATTTTAAACTCTGCACCAGGTAGTTTGGTTATATCTGATTCATTCAGGTCCTTCTCTGGGGATTTCTCTTGATTCATTTAGGTTGCATTTCTTTGTCTGCCCATTTTGTCTGTGTATAAGAAGGGTTTGACCATTGGAGTCCAATGGGTGTTGCCTCTGTGTTCCCTAGGCGTGGTCTGTCTGCAGGCCTGCCATACCCTCTGCCGCTGCCTAGGGTGGTTGGGTATGGGTGTTGCTGGTGCCAGTCGCTATGGCTGTTGCTGTGGTTTCCGCCTCTCCTCTGCAGGATGGCCTGTGTTCTCATGTCAGGTTCTATAAACCTCAGCCGGTCTTGGCCTTTACCCCTCTCCCACGAGTGGGATTGCGCACCATACTTGGGCCACAAGCCTGTACACCAAGGGCAAGGATGAACACTTTTGCTCAGCTGAGGGTCCCTGTCAGCTTGTTCTTCCGGCCAGTAGGGGCTTCTGGTGCACACTCAGCTGTGAGCCAGGCTTCTGCCCCACCCCCACCAACCTCAGCTTCTCAGCTGGGAGGGGCTGCTGCTATGGGCTTAGCCAAGAGCCAGGCTTCTGCCTCGCCCCCACCAATCTTGGCTCCTTGGCCCGGCTGATGGTGCATGCTAAACTGCGAGCCTGGGCTTCCGCCCCACCTTCACGGGCAAAGCCAGTTCGTGCAGGACTTCAAACCTCAGAGGCCGGGTAAGGCTGCACTCCTGCTTGCCCCTGCCCAGCGGCAGATCTCTGCCCATTCCAGGCTCCAGCTTTTTCCCCACAGGTGGGGTCGCAGGCAGGCCCGCACCTTCCGGACCACTTTCACGCGTACCCTTTGCCTCCGCTGGGCTAGACTGAGCTCACGCCAGTCAGCTTGGCCTCTACCCCCGCCGATGGAACCACAGTTCTGCGTCCCGCCACCGCCCACCCTCTAGCAAGCCCTCAGCAGTGTGGGTGGGGATGCTGCAGCTCAGACCCTAACACTCCATACTATAGTCCTGAAAGCTCCTTCTTTCTAAGCGACTGTGCTCTGATTGCCGCAGGGGAGCCTGTTTGGCTGGTATCCTGCTTCCCCTTGCTGGTTCCAGGGCAAATATCATTTCAGATTTGTGGAGTGACTCAGCCCAGGGTTTAGGGTGGCTGATCCTCAAAGCTTTTCTCCCTGTGCCTTCCAGACCGCACTCTCTTCCTGCTGCTCCAGTTCTCTCCTCTCTCCCTGTCTTCCAGAGTCCTGGGCGACTGGTTGTGAGAGGTTTTCTGTGCTGTCCCTTTAGTAAGAATCCTGGGTCTGAGACAACTGTCTCTCACAAACAGTATCCTAACCTGTTTCACAGTTAAATACTGTTTATACACCTCTTCCAGGCTCTGGGGCTGCAGGCTGGGGCTTTGTTACTGGGACCCAGGCCCCTGCCCTTCCACTAGTCTCTCTTCCCACCACACGAGTCTCTCCAGGTTGCCTTTCACTCCGGGGAGCTGGGCAGCCCTTTCTGCATTTTTGCTTTTCCTACCAGTCTCAATGTTGCTTCTTCAGTGTTTCCTGGTTGAAGAGTACTCTCAGTTCCATTTAACATTGGTTTATCCAGATGATTGTTCTTAAAATCAAGTTATAATCCACTTTGGTTCTGGGGGTTGGAAGTTGGTACATCCGCCTACTCCATCCCCATCTTGCACTCCTCAAAATTGCAGAATTTTAAGGTTCAATATTTTATAACCTGATAGAAATTTGAGCAATAAGTTCTTTCAAAAAAAAAAAACAAAACTTTAAGGTATTGATCCTAAATCATTTTTGATAAAGGACTTTGCTTTTCCACTAGCATTTCTCTTCATTATAAATGCAAGAAAGGTTTACGTCTTTATTTCTACCTTAAACAATGCCTCAGTGGCATTATTATGTTGATTCTTTGTTCTCAATCTGAAGCTTGATTTAAAAATTCAATTTATACAGAAGTAACAACACAGGGCTTTTTCACCAGTATTAAGAAATTTCTAGAACCATGTGGCTCTTCCTGAATGGTTGGTGGAGATAATCTTTGTTAAAAGCAGGGTATGTGAACAAAAGGAAAGCCGTATCCAAATGCATGGGTGTCACTCATATGGCCTCTGTTACTAATATATGCCAAACTCCAGTTTGCAACTAAAAAGCTGCATGTGGCTGTCATTATTAACAAATAATGAGACAAAAAGTCTAGTTGTGACAACCTAAATAGAACCAGCTATAAATAAAAATAAATGAATTTTTAAAATTGTAAATATATAAGAAAATCATACTAAATCAGCCAGTTTCTTCATTTTTCATTTCATGATTCATATAAATCAATTACTAATTATTTTCTGATCTGACAAAAAACAGGTATAATTTTGATTGATTTACATAATAATAATAATAATAGCAACTACTTACCCTTCTTGTTCCAAAGGGTATTTTAAAAAAGATCAGGTGCCTATACTTTTATGTCAGAATTTCTGGTACCAAGAATTAACCAACCAGATGCCTATGGTGCAACATGTCCAATAGGATGCACATGTATTTTATGACATATATTTATAATTCAAGGCAGGACATTCATATCAGACAGCTATCTTTGTATTAGCTGTTGTTATTTATTTATTTGACAGTCTAAGGAAAAAGAGGTCAGTGCCCCTGACTAAATAGTCATTTAATATTGCATGTTTTAAAAATTCTTGTGCAGCTTTCCAGTGTTCATCAGATAATGGCAGCATGAGAGACACTCTTGATCTTTCTCCTTGAAATGTCAACAAATTGAACAACTAAAACTCAGTGAAGAAACCCCAAGTAGGCTTGTAGGCATGTCTGAAAGATCCACAAACTGAATAGACTAAAAGTAGGATGAAGTGAAAAAGAATGTGGAAAATAAAATGCAATCATGATGGGCTTTAGAGAGGAAAGTGAACAAACCTGTAGTGCCTGTTTTTTGTTGTTTTTTTTTTTTTTTCTCCACTGGACTACAGGGAGGTGGAAAGCTCGGGCTCTCTAAATTTTGTCTGAGGGGTCATAGAAGGAAGCCTGGTGTTACTGGATCTCCTTCTACTGGGACAGAGGGACAGAGAAGGAGATAAACCAAAGCAGTCAGAGCACAGGGTCAAGGCCACTGTTCCCCCAGTCTGCCTGCAGCCTGCACTCGGCAGGGACAGAGAAAGCTAAAGTGTAGTCCCCAGCTTATTCTATCCCACTTCCCTCACTTCGTTGTTAAGAGAATGACAGAGACAAACCCCACAGTTAGCTCTCCAGAACCATTCTCTCCCCTGAACAAAGGTGCTCCACATCTGGTCCCCAGGTCTATTGAGATGCGGAAAGGAGGACCTGGAAGCCTAAGATCACCATTGTTTGAGCTGTAAAGCCCTCACAACATGCCCCACTCAGCAATGCAGGTGTGGCCTCACCTACATCATTGCCTCAGCATCATTCAAATAGCCCAGTAACTTTACAGAGCTAAAAGTTGTAATACAGTAACACCTACTAGAAGAAACCACTCAAAACTGAAATTGTTGTTTCTTTTTATCCCCCTTTTATTCTTCATGTTTTCCTTATTCCTTTTTCTCTTTATCTTTTTTGAATTTCATTTTCTTGAATTTTTATTTTTCTTTTATTATGGGTGTTTTGTTTTTTATTTTTATTTTTTGCTTTTGATTTTTTATTGGCTTTTCTTTTTACCTTGTCATAATTTTTAAATTTTTATTATAATTTTTTGTAAGTGTTCTTAACAATACTACTCTCAAATGTCATCAAGGTAGAAGAAATATAATACCATGGCTGCACAAGACAGAGATGTATTTCAGAAAGCAAATAAAAAATCTCCATAAAATAATTTCAATCACATTGAAACCTTTGGGCTGAATGATAGAGAATTCAAAATTGAAGTTCTGAAATATTCAACAAGATGCAAGAAGACACCTACAGGAAACTTAATGAGCTCAGAAAACAAATTAATGAACAAAAAGAATACTTCACCAAAGAGATTGAAACTTTAAAAACAGATGAAGAACTCAATACATGATTAGAAGACTAAGGTAGCAAATTGAGCTGATAGAACAAGCCCAATAGAGGAAAGAATCAATGACATTAAAGACAGGCAACTAAAGATGTTACAGAAAGAAGAGGAGAGAGTCTGATGAATTAAAAAAAAACTAACAAAGCTCTACAAGAATTGTCAGATTCCATCAAAAAAGAGCAATAAAAGAATAATGAGTATATCAGAAGAAGAGATGGAGATGGGAATGAAAAGCCTATTCAAACAAATAAGTGATGACAATTTCCCAAACTTATGAAAAGAGTTAGAGCCTTGAAACCAAGAAGCAATCAGAATGCTGAGTTACCACAACCCAAACAGAACTGCTCCAAGGCACATCATAATAAAATTATCAATAACAAATAAAGAATCCTCAAGGCAGCTAGGGATAAAAAGACCATAACATGTAAAAAAAAAAAAAAAGAGAGGAATTGCCAGCCAAGAATAATATATCTATCAAAGTTAATCAAAGTTATCCTTTAAATATGAAGGAGAAACAAAAACTTTTACAGACATACAGAAGCTGAGATCATTTATCACTGGAAAATTCCAACTTCAGAAAATACTCAAGTGGATTATTCAACCACAAACAAAGAACAAAACAAATCAAAACTACAAGTAAAAGCTCCAACAAGATCACAATAAAAACAAGGATAATCTGTGACAACAATAATATAAGAGGGGAGAGGATAAAGATCTGCAGTAGCAATGGAGGATGGAGAGCAGAAACACTCATATGACAAAGGACTCTTGTATATATGAACATTTTTTAAAATAACTTACTGGTAACCAACCATGAAAAAGACACTACTCACAGGGAGCATAGGGACAGCTGTCAGAGGGAAGGGGAATGAGAGGATGGGGTCAGAGAAGGTGAAGGGATTAGTGAAATCATATATACATAACACATAGATACAGACAAGAGGACAGCCGATCCCAAAGGGAAGGGGAGAGGGAGTATGGGAAAGAGGTAATGGAGAACAAGGGGTGGGGGTGAGAGAGTTATATTGAGTGGAACACTTGAATCTATGTTAACACAATAAATTAAAATTAATAAAAAAATTTTAAAAAAGACACTACTGAAACACATAGGTTAAAAAAGATAAAATAGGGGAAAGAAGTATGGAATACCACCAAACAAAAACAACTGACAAAAACAAAAAAGAGAACCAAACAAGATGCAGAGTTACCAGAAAACAAAACATAAAATGGCTATAGTCATCAAGTGCCAATAATTACCCTAAAGTGGCTATAAAATCATCAAGTGCCAATAATTACCCTAAATGTAAATAGATTAAACTTACCAATAAAGAGGCACAGAGTAACAGATTGGATAAAAAAACAAAACCCCACTATATGCTGCCTTCAAGAGGCACATCTAAATACAACAATAAAAGTAGATTCAAAGTGAAATGTTAGAAAAAATTCTCCAAGCAAATAATATCCAAAGAAAAGCATGTGTAGTCATACTCATATCTGACTATGCTGCCTCCAAAAAAACAAAGGTAACCAGAGACAAAGATGGTAATTTTATAATGATAAAGGGGACATTGTAAAAGAAGAGATAACAGTGTTTTATATATATGCACCAAACCAGGAACACCAAAATATATACGACATCTACTAACTAATATAAAAAAGAAGCAGACAAAAACACAATCATACTTGGAGATTTTAACACATCATTGATGGCTTTAGGTAAATCATCCAAACAGAAAATCATTAAAAACTATCAGTCTTAAATAATATTCTGGATAAAATAGAACATTCTATAGAATAGGTCATATATGGGGCCAAAAACTAGCATCAACAAATTCAGGATGAATAAAATTATATCAAACATATTTTCTGATCATAGACTTTGATATTAGAATTGAATTGTAAAAAGAAAGTAAAGAAACGTGCAAAAATGTGGAAATTAAATAACATATTTCTAAAAAAATGACTGGGTCAAAGAAGAAATAAAAGCAGAGATAAAAAGTCATATATAGACAAATGAAAATGACAACACAACATTTCAAAATTTGTGAAATGCAGCAAATCAGTATTAAGAGGAAAGATTATACCATTACAGGCTCATATTAAAAAGCAAGAGAGATCCCAAGTAAACAACCTAACATTACACTTTAAGGAACTTGATAAAGAACAAAGGCCACACAAAGTCAGTAGAAGGAAGAAAATAGTGAAAATTAGAGCAGAACTAAATGAAATAGAGTAAAAAACACTAAAAATAATATTTAATACATGAGCTGGTTCTTTGAAATGATCAGTAAATTCAACAAACCACTATCTAGACTCACTAAGGAAAAAGGAGGAAGGGCTCATATAAACAAAATCTGAAATGCAAAAGGAGAAATTACCACAGACATCATAGACACACAAAAGATCATAGTAGAATATTATATGATACCGAGGACCAGAAGATGGTGATGGAGTAGGTGAACGTTACAACTCCCACTTCCCAGAACCAAAGTGGATTACAATTTAACTTGGGAACAATCATCTTGAAAAACCAACTTTGGATTAATTTAAAAGGAATCTATAATCAAGGATCACTGAAGAAACCACACTAAGACTGGTAGGAAGGATGGAGATGCAGAAAGAGCTGCCCTGCTCCCAGGAGTGAGCGATGGCCTGGAGAATCTCTCATGGTGGGGTGGATTGCCTGGAGAGTTGTGAGTTCTCAGCCCCAGGACTGGAGCCCCATCCTAGAGCCCCAGAGACCAGAAGAGGCATATGGACAGTATTTAGCTGAAAGAGCCGGGTTACTGTTTAAGAGAAGGAAACAGAAGTCTCAGACTCGGGCTCTGTTTTAAAGGGACCACATAAAAAACCTCATTCATAGCCACTTACCTGGGGATATGGGAGCGGAGAGCACTGAGAGGGCTGGATTTGTGAGAGAAGAATGCAATCTTGGAGGCACAGGGCGAGACTGTGGGAGACAGCCACCTAACCTCTGTGCTGAGTCACTCCCCAAATCTAAAGTGGCCATTTTTTTCTGGGAGAAGTAGCACTAGCAAAGGGAAGCAATTACCCCACCCACTAGAGGCTATTCAACTCCAGTCATGGCAAAGAGTCGCTTAGGAGCAGGGGGTGCATTAGGAACACAGGTTTTCAGTGTTGAGATCTGGGCTACACCCCCCCCCATACACACACGCACTGCTGAGTACCCTCCGAAGGGCAGGTGGGCCCAGCTGCTGCAGTGGCAGCTGCACATTTGCAGCAGTGGGGATGGTGCCTAGTGAGGTGGCCAGTGCAGAAGCCCGCAAGCCTGCATGCTCAGCAGAGCTGGTGCTCGAGTGCCTGAGGAGGTGGTGGTGGTGGCAGTGGTGGGCCAGCAGAAAGACCACACCTTGGGAATATAGAGGTCACACCCACTGGCCAAGAGTAGATAAAAGCCAGTCTAGGAGTGCAGCTGATAATTACAATGGCACATGGGCCCAGCAGAGGCAGCCACAAATTCTGGATCACCTGTAGCTTCAAGAAGGTTGCTAAGGGCCAGTCATAAGCAGTGACTCCCAATGGTCTGTGCCAGGTTCTGTCCAGGGAGGTCCAGAACTGGCATATGCTGTGGCCATATGTGGAGAGCATCAGCTTAGGACCTAACAATCCTAGTAAAAGTGGTATCTTAAAGAAGGGTTCCTCACACCTGAACCAGCTAAGGCATAGAAAATGCCGACACAAATAGCAAAAACAGCAGTAGCAGCAGACATGTATCCAGAGTGGATTACAAAGAACAGTTGAGGCCAACCCAAGAATACCTAAAAATGACACAACTGGGAGCTGGAGGCAAACAGTACAAACCCTATACTCAGTTACTTACACAAACCACACACTAAAAGGAGCAGTGTATACACAGACAAAAAGGGAAGACAGAGAAATGCAATTCAAATGAATCAACAAGAGAAACTTCCAGAAAAAGAACTGAATGAGATGAAAATAACCAAGATACCAGATGCAGAATTTAAAATAATGATTGATAGGATGCTCAAGGATCTTAGAGCAAGAATAGACTAACATAATGAGCACCTTAATAGATAGAAAGCATCAAAAAGGATATTGAAATAATAAAAAGGAATCAGACAGAAATGACAAGCACAATATCAGAAATGAAGATTACACTAGAAGGAATTAAAAGCAGGCTGGTTGAAGCAAAGGATCAAATCAGCACTTTAGAGAACAAGATAAATGAAAGCATGGAAGCAGACAGCAAAAAGAAAAGAGGATGAAAAAGTCTGAGGAAACTCTAAGAGAGCTCTGTGACAGCAGGAAGAGAAACAATATCCACATCATAGGGGTTCCTTGAAGGAGAAGAGAAAGAACAAAAGATACAGAACCTGACTGAAGAAATTATAGCTGAAAACTTCCCTAAAATGATGCAGGAAAGAGTCACACAAGTTCAATAAGCACAGAGAGTCCCACTAAAGAGAAACCCAAAGAGACCTACACCAAGACACATCAAAATTAAAATACCAAAGTTAAGAGATTAAAAAAAAGAATACTAAAAGCTGCAAGAGAAAAGCAGTCAATCACTTACAAAGGAGCCCCTATAAGGACGACATTCAACTTTTCAACAGAAACATTTGAGGCCAGAAGGGAATGGCAAGAAATATTCAAAGTAATGCAAAACAAGAGCCTACAACCAAGACTTCTTTTTCCAGCAAGGCTTTTATTTAAAATTGAAAGAAAAATAAAAAGCTTTCCAAACAAACAAACAAAAAACTAAAGAAATTCATTACAACTAAATCAATGCTGCAAGAAATGTTAAGGGGCCTGTTGTAAAAAGAACAAAGGGGAAAATATCTAGAAAAAGAGAAATGTAGATTTAAAGATTAAAATGGCAATAAACAACTACATATCAACAATAACCTTAAATGTAAATGAATTAAATGCTCCAACCAAAAGACATAGGTTAGCTGCGTGGGTAAAAGAACAGGACCCTTACACACATGTTGTTTACAAGAGACCTACCTCAAAAGAAAAGATACACATAGACTGAAAGTAGAGGGATAGAAAAAATATTTCATGTAAATGGAAATAAAAAAAAGTTGGGGTAGCAACACTTATATCTGACAAAATAGACTTTAAAACAAAGGCTATAGTAAGGGATAAAAAAAGTCACTACATAATGATAAAGGGAACAATCCAACAGGAAGATACAACCATTATAAATATCTATGCACCTAATATAGGACCACCTAAGTATATAAAGCAGACTTTGATAAACATAAAGGGCAAGATTAACAGTGATACTATAATAGTAGGGGATTTTAATACCTCACAAACATCAATGGATAAATCCTCAAGAAAGAGAACTAACAAAAAAACAGCAGCCTTAAAGCACACACTAGATCAACTGGATTTAATAGTTAAATTCAGAACCTTTCACCCTAAAGCACTGGAATATACATTCTTTTCAAGTGCTCACAGTACACTCTCTATGATAGACCACATGCTAGGGCACAAAATAAGTCTGAATAAATTTAAGAAGATTGAAATCATATCAAGCATCTTCTCTGATCACAATGGTGTAAAACTAGAAAACAACTACAACAGAAAACTAAAATACATTCAAACACTTGGAAATTATTTTTATTTTATTTTTATTTTATTCATTTTAGAGAGAAGACACAGAGTGAGAAAGAAGGAGAGAGAGAAAGAAAGAGGGGAGGAGCTGGAAGCATCAACTTCCATATGTGCCTTGACTGAACCAGTGCAGGGTTTTGAACTGGCGACCTCAGTGTTCCCAGGTCGACGCTTTATCCACTGCACCACTACAGGTCAGGCTTCAAACACTTGGAAATTAAATAGCATGTTATTAAATAACAAATGGGTTAACAATGAGATCAAGGAATAAATATAAAATTTCCTTGAAACAAATGAAAATGAACATACAACAACTCAAAATTTATGGGACATAGCACAAGCAGTCTTGAGACGGAAATTCATAGCATTACAGGCATACCTTAAGAAGCAAGAAAAAGCTCAAATAAACAACTTAACCGTGCAACTAAAAGAACTAGACAAAGAAGAGCAAATAAAGCCAAGAGGTAGTAGCAGGAAGAAAATTAATAAAGATCAGAGCAGAAACAAATTACATAGAGGCTAAAAAAAATTACAAAAGATCCATGAAGCCAAGAAATGATTCTTTGAAAAGGTAAACAAGGTTGATAAACATTTAAGCAGACTCACCAAGAAAAAAAGAGGAAGGAATCAAATAAATAAAATTAAAAATGAGAGAGGAGAAGTAACAACTGACACAGCAGAAATACAAAGGATTGTGAAAAAATTCTATGAAGAATGTATGCTAAAAAATTAGACAATCTAGGTGAAATAAAAAAAAATTCCTTAAAATATATAATCTTTCAGAAATCAATCAGGAAGAATAAAAAAAACCGGAACAGACAAATTATAACAAATGAGATGGAAACAGTTATCAAAAAACTCCCAACATACAAAAGTCCTGGCTATTTCAAAAAATTCAAGAGGAGGAAAGACTTCCATGCTCCTTTTATGAGGCAAGCATAATTCTCATTTCAAAACCAGGCAAAGATACTATTAAAAAAAAAAAACTATAGGCTAATATCTCTGATGAATTTAGATGCCAAAATATTAACAAACCAGATACAGCAATACATGAAAACAAAATCATACATCATGATCAACTGGGATTTATTCTGGCAAGGCTGGTATAATATTCGCAAATCAATGTGATTCATCACATAAAGAAAAGAAAGGAGAAAAATCACATGATAATATCAATATATGCAGAAAAAGCATTTGATAAAGTTCAGCACCAATTTATGATAAAAACTCTCAGCAAAGTGGAAATACAGGAAACATACCTCAATATGATAAAGGCCATCTATGACAAACCTACAGCCAATATCATACTCAATGAGCAAAAATTTAAAGTCCCTTAAGATTAGGAACAAAGTTGGGCTGCCCCCTTTCACCACTCTTATTCAACATAGTTCTGGAAGTTCTAGCCTTAGCAATCAGACAACAAAAAGAAATAAAAGTCATCCAAATTGGAAAAGAAGAAGTAAAACTATCATTATTTGCTGATGATATAATACTGTATATACATAGAAAACCCTAAAGTCTCAGTCAAAAAACTACTGAACCTTACAAATGAGTTCAGCAAGGTGGCAGGATATAAAATTAATATTCAGAAATCAGAGGCATTTTTATACATCAACAATGAACTGTCTTGAAAGAAAATTTAAGAAAACAATCCCCTTTACTATTGCAACAACAAAAAAAGATAAAGTACGTAGAAGTAAATTTAACCAGGGAGGTTAAAGGCTTATACTCAGAAAATTACAAAACATTGAAAAAAGAAATCAAGGAAGACACAAACAAGTAGAAGCATATACCGTGTTCAAGGATAGGAAGAATAAACATCATTAAAATGCCGATATTACCCAAAGCAATTTATAAATTTAATGCAGTTCCTATTAAAATACCAATGGCATACTTCAAAGATGTAGAACAAATATTCCAAAAATTTATATGGAACCAAAAAAGAGCATGAATAGCCTCAACAATCTTGAAAAAGAAGAATAAAGTGGGTGGTATCTCACTTCCTGATATCAAGTTATAATACAAAGCCATTGTACTCAAAACAACTTGGTACTGGCATAAAAACAGGCATATAGATCAATGGAACAGAACAAAGAACCCAGAAATAAACCCATGCCTTTATGGTCAGTTGATATTTCACAAAGGAGGCAAGAGAATACAATGGAATAAAGACAGTCTCTTTAATAAATGGTGTTGTGAAAATAGGACTGGTACTTGCAAAATAATAAAACTAGACCACCAACTTACACCATTCACAAGAGTAAACTCAAAATGGATAAATGTAAATTGTGAAACCATAATCATATTGGAAGAAAACCTAGGCAGTAAGCCCTCCGACATCTCTCGTGGCAATATATTTGCTCATTTATCTCTACGGGCAAGTGAAATAAAAGACACAATGAACATATGAGACTATATCAAACTACAAAGCTTTTGCACAGCTAAAGACAATATGAACAAAATAAAAAGACAAACCACACAATGGGAGAACATATTTGACAATACGTCTGATAAGGGGTTAATAACCAAAATTTATAAAGAACTTGTAAAACTCAACACCAGGAAGGTAAACAACCCAATCAAAAAATGGGCAAAAGAAATGAATAGATACTTCTCCAAAGAGGACATACAGATGGCCAATAGGCATATGAAAAAAAGTTCAACATCACTAATCATTAGAGAAATGCAAATTAAAACCATAATGAGATATCACCTCACACCAGTCAGAATGGTACTCATTAACAAAACAACACATAAGTGCTGGCGAGGATGTGGAGAAAAGGGAACCCTCCTGCACTGCTGGTGGGAATGCAGACTGGTGCAGCCACTGTGGAAAACAGTATGGAGATTCCTTAGAAAATTAAAAATGAAACTGCCTTTTAATCTAGTTATTTCACTTTTAGGAATATATCCTAAGAATACCAAATCACTAATCCATAAGAAAAAATGCACCTTCATGTTTATTGCAACTTTGTTTACAATAACCAAGATCTGGAAACAGCCTAAGTTTCTGTCAGTGGACAAGTAGATTAAAAAGCAGTGGTACATATTCACAATGGAATACTACGTGGCTGTGAAAAAGAAGGAAATTTTACCTTTTGTGACTACATGAATGGACCTGGAGACTATTATGTTAAGTGAAATAAGCCAGGCAGAGAAAGAAAAACATTATATGACCTCACTCATTTGTGGAGTCTATTGAACAATATGAACTGAGGAATTGAATAGAGGCAGAGGCAGGATCAAAGGGACTTAAAGGAAAGCGATCAGAGGGAAAGGGGATGAGTGGTTGGGATCAGAGAAGTGAAAGAAATTAGTGAAATTATACGTACATAACACAGCGTTATAAAGAGCAGGACAGCAAATCCTGGAGTGAAGTGGGGACATTGTTGGGGGGAAGGGGCAAGGGGGGGTGTTGAGGGAAACACAGGTGTGCAAGGGCAATATATTTGGTGGGACACTTGAATCTATGTAAACACAATAAATTAAAATATATAAAAATTTAAAAAAGAAAATATTATGTGCCACCAAATTCAACGCCCTAGAGGAAATGGATAAATTCCTAGAACTAGACAATATTCCTAGACTAAGTCATGAAGAAGTGGAAAACCTAAATAGATCTCTAAGCAGAGGCAAAATAGAAGCAACTATGAAAAACTTCCCCCAAAACAAAAGCCCAGGACCAGATGGTTACACTAGTGAATTCTACCAAACATTCAAAGATTTGGTACCCATTTTTCTCAAAGTCTTCAGAAAATAGAAGAGGAAGTAATACTCCCCAACACATTTTATGAGGCCAACATAACCCTCATACCAAAACTTGGCAAGGACAACATAAAAGAAAACTACAGAACAATATCTCTAATGAATACAGATGAAAAATCCTAAACAAAATACTAGCAAATCTAATGCAATAACATATTAAAACAATAATACATCACGATCAAGAGGGATTCAGCCTGACCAGGCAGTGACGCAGTGGATAGAGCATCGAGCTGGGATGCGGAAGACCCAGGTTCAAAACCCCGAGCTCGCCAGCTTGAGCGCGGGCCCATCTGGCTTGAGCAAAAGCTCACCAGCTTGGACCCAAGGTTGCAGGCTCCAGCAAGGGATTGCTTGGTCTGCTGAAGGCCCACGGTCAAGGTACATGTGAGAAAGCAATCAATGAACAACTATGGTGTCACAACAGCAACGAAAAACTATTGATTGATGCTTCTCACCTCTCTTCGTTCCTGTCTGTCTGTCCCTACTATCCCTCTCTCTGACTCTCTCTCTCTGTCCCTGTAAAAAAAAAAAAAAAAGAGGAATTCATTCCAGGAGCACAAAGATGGTGCAACATATGAAAATCAATCAATATAATATATCACATAAACAAAACAAAGAACAAAAATTATATAATCCTATCAATAGATGCAGAAAAGGCATTCCATAAGATAAAACATTTCTTTACGTTTAAAACACTCCATAAAATCAGAATAGAAGAAAAGTACCTCAACATAATAAAGGCCATATATGACAAACCATCAGCTGATATCATACTAAATGGTGAAAAAATAAGGGCTTTTCCTCTAAAATCAGGAACGAGACAAGGCTGTCCACTCTCTCTATGCTTACTCAATATAGTTATGAAAGTTTTAATCAGAGTGATTAGGCAAGAGAAAGAAATAAAAGGCATTTATATTGGGAAAGAAGAAGTAAAGGTATCACTTTTTGCAGATGACATGATCCTGTATAAAGAAAACCCCAAAGACTACACCAAAAAACTATTAGAAACAATAAACCAATACAGGAAAGTCACAGGATACAAAATCAATATACAAAAGTCCACTGCTTTCCTATATACTAATAATGAAACATTGGAAAATGAACTAAAAAAAACAAATTCCTTTTACAATTGTAACAAAATGATGAAATACCTAAGAATATACTTAACAAAGGATGGGAAAGACCCAAATACTGAAAACTACAAAATTTTATTGATAGAAGTTGAAAAAGGCATAGTGAAATGGAAAAATATTTTATGTTTTCATGGATTGGAAGAATCAACATAGTTAAAACGTCCATTTTACCCAAAGCAATATAGAATTTAATGCAATCTCCATCAAAATTCCAATGTCATTTAAAAATATAGAACAAAGAGGGAGGGAAGATGGCGATGGAGTAGGCGGAAGTACCAACTTCCAACTCCCAGAAACAAAGTGGATTATAACTCAATTTTAAGAACCATCATCTGGATAAACCAACTTTGAACTAAACTAAGTGGACTCTTCAACCAAGGAACACTGCAGAAGCCACATTGAGACTGGTAGGAATAGCGAAAACGTGAAGAGGGCTGCCCAGCTCCCCGGAGCAAACAGCAGCCCGGAGAGACCCACGTGGCGGGAGGAGAGTTTGGCGGAGAGGGAGGGACCTGGGTCCCAGGAACCAAGCCCCAGACTGCAGTCCCAGAGCCTAGAAGAGGTATTTGGACAGTATTGAGCTGTGAAGCAAATGAGGATACTATTTGTGAAAAAGAGAGAGTTTTCTCAGACCCAAAAATCTTTTTAAAGGGACAGCTCAGAAAGCCTCTCTCACAACCATGCACCCAGGGTTCCAGGGAACTGGGACAGAGGAGAGGAACAGAGCAGCGGGAACAAAGAGTGAAATGAAGGCACACAGACACTCTGAGGGACAGCCACCCCGACCCGTGGGCTAAGTCACTTCCCTAATCAAAAACGAATATTTCCCCTGGAACCAGCAATACCAGCAAAGGGAGACAGAACACTAGCCAAACAAGCTCCCCCATGGCAATTAGAGCGGAGCTGCTTAGAGGGAGGGAGCTCCCAGGCCTACAGTGTGGAGACATAGGGCACTTCTAGCCCCCTGAGGGTTGCTGAAGGCTATGGTTGCAGCAGGACGCTGAAATGCGGTCCTGTCGGTGTGGGCGGAGGCACAACCGGTGTGAGCTCAGTCTAGCCCAGCAGGGGCAGAGGGGACGCGCAAAAGAGGTCCTTTAGCTGCGGGCCCGCCTGTGACACCACCTGTGGGGAAAAATACGGGCAGAGATCAGCTTTGCGGCCCTGCGCAAGCCGGCCCTGACCGCGGGGACTGGGCTAAAACCAGGGACAGGCGAGGGGCTCACGGCTGAGCTCACGCTGCCAACCCTGCCCAGACGGAGAAACCGCAGTGTGCCATCTGTGTGTGCGAGCAGGCTTCTAACGCAGGGGCGAGGGAGACACTGAGACCAGCGGAAGTTCACGGCTGAGCTCACGCTGCTCGCCCCACCTGGCCAGAGAAACTGCGGAGTACCACCCTACGTGCACGAGCTGGCTCCGAGCATGGGGGCGGGGTAGGATCCGGAACGATCGGAAGCAAGCAGCTGAGCTCACGCCAGCAAACACGCCCGGCCCAATAATCCCCGGTTTTCAGTCCCTGGGCAGGAGGGCCCTGGCCTCGAGGGCGGGGCTAAATTCTGGACGGGCAAAGGCTCACAGCTGAGAGCACGTGGAAAGCCCTGTCCAACCCATGAAACTGTGGCAAGCAGGCTCTGACTGCGGGGGCTGTGCGTAAGCTTCCGGAAATGGGCTGGATCCGCAGCTGAGCAAAGGTGCTCACCTCTGCCCTGGGTGCTAAGGCTAGTGACTTGAGTGACAGCCCCTCCCGCAAAGGAGAGGCAGAAATCACAGCAATAGCTGCAGTGAGCCGGGGCTGGCAATGCCGACACCCAACCGCCTTAGGCAGTGGCAGAGGGGGTGGCAAGCCTGCAGACAGACCACACCTAGAGAACACAAAGGCAACACTTACTGGACTGCAGTGGCCACAACTTGCTTATACTCAGATAAAATGGGCAGGCAGAGGAATACAAACAAAATGAACCAAAGGAAATCCCCAAGAAGGACCTGAATGAACCAGATATAACCAAACTACCAGAAGCAGAATTTAGAATAATCATAGTTAGGATGTTCAAAGAAATTAGAGCAACAATGGATAGTCACTATGAGCACCTAAATAAAGAGATAACAAGTATAAAAAACGAAATTGAAATAATAAAAAAGAACCAGACAGAAATGACAAATACAGTATCAGAACTAAAGACCACAATGGAAGGAATTAAAAGCAGGATGAATCACGCTGAGGATCGAATCAGCGAGTTAGAGGACACAATAAACAAAGATACAGAAGCAGAGAAAAAAAAGAAAAAGAGATTCAAAAAATGTGAGGAAACTCTAAGGGAGCTCTGTGAAAACATGAAGAGAAACAACATTCGCATCATAGAGGTGCCTGAAGAAGAGGAAAGAGGACAGGAAATGGAAACTGTGTTCAATCAAATCATAGCAGAAAACTTCCCTAAATTAAGGCTGGGAAACATTCCACATGTTCAAGAAGCACACAGAACTCCATTAAAGAGAAACCCAAAAAGATCTACACCAAGACACATCATAGTTAAAATACGAAAGCTAATAGATAAAGAAAAAATCTTAAAAGCTGCTAGAGAAAAAAAGACTATCACCTACAAAGGAGCCCCCATAAGGATGACATCGGACTTCTCAACAGAAACACTTGAGGCCAGAAGCGAATGGCAAGATATAATCAAAGTAATGCAGAACAAGAACCTACAACCAAGACTACTTTATTCAGCAAGGCTAACGTTTAAAATTGAAGGAGAAATAAAGAGCTTTCCAGACAAAGAAAACCTAAAGGAATTCATTAAAACCAAACCAATCCTGCAAGAGATTCTAAGGGGCCTGGTGTGAACAGTTAAAAGGGAGAAAAGAATATAGCAAAAAAAAAAAAAAAAAAAAATCAGCTTTAAAGAATAAAATGGCAATTAACAACTACATATCAATAATAACCTTAAATGTAAATGGATTAAATGATCCAATCAAAAGACATAGGGTAGCTGCGTGGATAAAGAAACAGGACCCATACATATGCTGTCTACAGAGACACACCTTAAAACAAAAGATGCACATAAACTGAAGGAAAAAGGGTGGAAAAAAATGTTTCATGCAAATGGAAATGAAAAAAAAGCCAGGGTACCAGTACTTATATCTGACAAAA
The DNA here is from genome assembly GCA_037038555.1 of Rhynchonycteris naso. Taxonomy (NCBI): domain Eukaryota; kingdom Metazoa; phylum Chordata; class Mammalia; order Chiroptera; family Emballonuridae; genus Rhynchonycteris; species Rhynchonycteris naso. The sequence goes on along the minus strand of CM072997.1, from coordinate 35,340,777 downwards.
TGGACTTTAAAACAAAAACTGTAGTAAGAGATAAAGAAGGACACTACATAATGATAAAGGGAACAATTCAACAGGAAGATATAACTATTATAAATATCTACGCACCAAATATAGGAGCCCTGACATTCATAAAGCAGACTCTGATGGATATAAAGGGCGAGATTAACAGCAATACTATCATAGTAGGGGATTTCAATAACCCACTAACATACTGGATAGATCCTCAAGAAAGAAAATTAATAAACAGCAGACTTAAAGGATACACTAGATCAACTTGATTTAATAGATATCTTCAGAACTTTTCACCCTAAAGAAGTAGAATATACATTCTTCTCAAGCGCTCATGGTACATTTTCTAGGATAGACCACATGTTAGGACACAAAAATGGCCTCAATAAATTTAAGAAGATTGAAATCATATCAAGCATTTTCTCTGATCACAATGCCATGAAACTAGAAATTAACCACAAAAGAAAAACCTAAAAATACCCAAACACTTGGAAACTAAATAGCATGATATTAAATAATGAATGGATTAACATTGAGATCAAAGAAGAAATAAAAAAGTTTTTAGAAACAAATGATAATGAGCATACGTCAAATCAAAATCTATGGGACACAGCAAAAGCAGTACTGAGAGGGAAGTTCATTGCACTACAGGCATATCATAAGAAGCTAGAAAAAGCTCAAATACGCAACCTAACCCTGCAGCTAAAAGAACTTGAAAAACAACAACAAATAAAACCCAAGACAAATAGAAGGAAGAAAATAATAAAGATCAGAGCAGAAATAAATGACATAGAGGCTAAGGAAACAATACAGAGGATCAATGAAACCAGAAGCTGGTTCTTTGAAAAGGTAAACAATATTGACGAACCCTTAACTAGACTCACCAAGAAAAAAAGAGAGAGGTCTCAAATAAATAAAATTAGAAAGGACAGTGAAGAAATTACAACTGATACAACAGAGATACAAAGCATTGTAAGAAAATACTATGAAAAACTCTATGCCAAAAAATTAGACAATCTAGATGAAATGGACAAATTTCTTGAATCATATAAACTTCCAAAAATCAATCTGGAAGAATCAGAGCACCTAAACAGACCAATTAAAACAGATGAGATCGAAACAGTTATCAAAAAACTCCCCAAAAAGAAAAGTCCTGGGCCTGATGGCTTCACAAGTGAATTCTATCAATAATTCAAAGAAGAACTAACTCCTATTCTCCTCAAGCTATTTCAAAAAATTCAAGAGGAAGGAAGACTTCCAAACTCCTTTTATGAGGAGAGCATAATTCTAATCCCAAAGCCGGGCAAAGACAACACAAAGAAAGAAAATTATAGACTTATATCCCTGATGAATTTAGACGCTAAAATTCTCAACAAATTATTAGCCAACAGGATCCAGCAATATATGAAAAAAATCATACCTCATGATCAAGTAAGATTTATTCTGGAGAGGCAAGGCTGGTTCAATATTCGCAAATCAATCAATGTGATTCATCACATAAACAAAAGGAAGGACAAAAATCACATGATAATTTCAATAGATGCAGAAAAGACATTTGATAAAATCCAGCACACATTCATGCTCAAAACCTTCAGTAAAGTGGGAATACAAGGAACATTCCTTAACATGATAAAGGCCATCTACGACAAACCCACAGCAAACATCACACTAAATGGACAAAAATTAAAAGCAATCCCCTTAAGATCAGGAACCAGGCAGGGTTGCCCACTTTTACCACTTTTATTCAACATAGTTCTGGAAGTCCTAGCTACAGCAATCAGACAAGAAGAAGAAATAAAAGGCATCCAAATTGGAAAAGAAGAAGTAAAACTGTCACTATTTGCAGATGATATGATATTGTATATAGAGAACCCTAAAGTCTCAGTCAAAAAACTACTGGACCTTATAAATGAATTCAGCAAGGTGGCAAGATACAAAATTAATACTCAGAAATCAGAGGCATTTTTATATACAAACAATGAACTGTCAGCCAAAGAAATTAAGGAAACAATCCCCTTCACTATTGCAGCCAAAAGAATAAAATACCTAGGAGTAAATTTAACCAAGGAGGTTAAGAACTTGCACTCGGAAAATTATAAAACATTGATAAAGGAAATCAAGGAAGATACAAATAAGTGGAAGCATATACCGTGATCATGGCTAGGAAGAATAAACATCATTAAAATGTTTATATTACCCAAAGCAATTTATAAATTCAATGCAATACCAATTAAAATACCAATGACATACTTCAAAGATATAGAACACATTTTCCAAAAATTTATATGGAACCAAAAAAGAACACGAATAGCCTCAGCAATCTTAAAAAGAAAAAATAAAGCAGGAGGTATCACTCTTCCAGATATCAAGGTTTACTATAAGGCCATTATACTCAAGACAGCCTGGTACTGGCATAAGAACAGGCACATTGATCAATGGAACAGAACAGAGAACCCAGAAATAAACCCACACCTTTATGGACAACTGATATTTGACAAAGGAGGAAAGAACATACAATGGAGTAAAGACAGCCTCTTTAACAAATGGTGCTGGTAAAATTGGACATCTACCTGCAAATAAATGAAACTAGACTATCAACTCACACCATGCACAAAAACAAATTCAAAATGGATAAAAGACTTAAACATAAGCCGTGAAACTGTAAGCATCTTAGAAGAAAACATAGGCAGCAAGCTCTCCGACATCTGTAGCAGCAATATATTTGCCGATTTATCTCCAAGGGCAAATGAAATAAAAGGCAAGATAAACAAATGGGACTATATCAAACTAAAAAGGTTTTGCACAGCTAAAGACAATAAGAACAGAATAAAAAGACAAACCACACAATGGGAGAACATATTCGACAGCACGTCTGATAAAGGGTTAATAACCAAAATTCATAAAGAACTTATAAAACTCAACACCAGGAAGACAAACAATCCAATCAAAAAATGGGCTAAAGAAATGAATAGAAATTTCTCCAAAGAGGACATACAGATGGCCAAAAGGCATATGAAAAAATGCTCAACATCACTAATCATTAGAGAAATGCAAATCAAAACCACAATGAGATATCACCTCACACCAGTCAGAGTGGCACTCATCAGCAAAACAACACAGAACAAGTGCTGGTGAGGATGTGGAGAAAAGGGAACCCTCCTGCACTGCTGGTGGGAATGCAGACTGGTGCAGCCACTGTGGAAAACAGTTTGGAGATTCCTCAGAAAATTAAAAATCGAACTACCTTTTGACCCAGCTATCCCACTTTTAGGAATATACCCTAAGAACACCATAGCACTGTTCGAAAAGAAGAAATGCACCCCCATGTTCGTGGCAGCATTGTTCACAATAGCGAAGATCTGGAATCAGCCCAAGTGTCCGTCAGAAGACGAGTGGATTAAAAAGCTCTGGTACATATATACTATGGAATACTACTCAGCCATAAAAAACGATGACATCGGATCATTTATAACAAAATGGATGTACCTTGATAACATTATACGGAGTGAAATAAGTAAATCAGAAAAAAAGAAAGACTGAGAACAGCATGATTTCATACATAGGTGGGACATAAAAGTGAGAATATGAGACATGGACAAGAGAGTGGTGGTTACGGGGTGGGGGGAGGGAGGAGAGGGTTGGATAAGGAGGAGGGGAGGTACACAGGGTAAACCAGATGGAAGGTGACAGAGGACAATTTGACTTTGAGTGACGGGTATGCAACACAATTGAATGATAAGATAATCTGGAGATGTTTTCATTGTACATATGTACCCTGATTTATTGGTGTCACCCCATTAAAGTTAATAAAAAAAATGATGGAAAGACCTAGCATAAGACTGTAGAGAGGGGTAAGTGAATAAATATATGGAAAGCTCAAAAAAAAAAAAAATAGAACAAAGAAAGTTACCAGGTTTTCATGGAATCATAAAGAAAACCAAATAGCCCAAGCAATTCAGAGAAAAAAGAATGAAGCTGGAGGTATCACACTACTTGATTTCAAATAATACTATAGAGACATGATAATCAAAACAGCATGGTATTGGCGGAAAATCAAACATACAGACCAATGGAACAGAATTGAGAGCTCAGAAATAAAACCACATATATATGGACAAATCATTTTTGAGAAAGGAGCCAAAAACACACAATGGAGATAAGAAACCATCTTCAATAAATGGTGCTGGGGAAATTAGGAAACCACATGCAAAAGAATAAAATTTGACTACAGTTTGTTCCCCTGCACAAAATAGTAATGCAAATGGATCAAAGACCTAAATATAAGGCCTGAAACGGTAAATTACCTAGAAGAAAACACAGGTACTAAGCTCATGGACCTTGGCCATAGAGAACAATTTACAAATTTGACCCCAAAGGCAAGGAAAGTAAACACAAAAATAAATAAATGTGACTATGTCAAACTAAAAATCTCTGCACAGCAAAAGAAACTGCCAACAAAACAAATAAATAGCCAGCTAACAGGAGATAATATTTGTTAATAACAGCTTCAATAAGCAGTTAATGTCCCAAATATATAAAGAACTCACAAAGCTCAGCAACAAACAAGCAAACATTCCAATTATAAAACAGGGAGAGGACCTGAGCAGACACTTTTCCCAAGAGGACAAAGAAATGGCCAACAGATATCTGAAAATATGCTCATCTTCACTAGCTATTTGAGAATACAAATCAAAACTACAAGGAGATAGATACCACTTTAACCTGTTAGATTGGCTATTATCAACAAGACAGGTAAGAACAAGTATTGGACAGGCTGGGGAGAAAAAGGAATGCTAATTCACTCACTGTTGGTGGGAATGCAAATAAGTACAACCATTATGGAGGAAAGCATGGTGGCTCATCAAAAAATTAAAAATAGAATTACCATATGACACAGCAATCCTTCTACTGGGTATCTACCCCCAAAACTCAAAAACATTGGTACAGAAAGACACATGTACCCCCATGTTCATTGCAGCATTGTTCACAGTGGCCAGACATAGAAACAACCAAAGTGTCCCTCAATAGAGGGTTGGATAAAGAAGATGCGATACATATATATAATAGAATACTACTCAGCCATAAAAAACGATGACATAGTGACATTTATGAAAACATGGATGGACCTTGAGAACATTATACTGAGTAGAACAAGTACATCAGAAAAAGCTAAGAACTGCATGATTTCACACATAGGTGGTATATAAAATGAGACTTATGGACATAGATAAAAGTGAAATGGTTACCATGGAAAAGGAATGTGGGGGAGGGTGAAGGGGACTTGAATGAATGGGGAGGGTTGGCAGGAGAGGCAAGGGTGTAAAGAGGAACAAATATAAGGAGACACAAATTGATTTGACATTGGGTGATAGGTAGACAACATAATCAACAGTTCAAATGCTATAGAAACGTTCACCTGAAACCTATGTATGTACTCTTATTGATCAATGTCACCCTATTAAAGTTAACTTTTTAAATAAAAATTAAAAATTTCTTACAGATTACTGGTGTGCTAAATATTTGCAAGTCTATAATAATACAAAATAGATCACACAAACATTATATTTAAAATTAGTTGAAAAGACAGAAATGTACATAATCAGCCTGAGTTACCAGACAGGTAGCCTCTGCTGCCCACACTTAACCTACACATAAAAGGACAAGGACAAGCTATTTTCATAGACAGGTCTACGCAAACATTTTAAAAAAGAGAAAATTCTTCTAGTGCTTAAAAAAAGAAAAGGTAAAATAAAGATTGCAAATTTTTAAATAAAGTTAATATTAAAGTATGAATACTGAAAAATTTAATACAAAATTACATGCTTATATTATTTATGAATTTTTATAGAAAAATACTAAGTAAAATATTAGCAAATACGTTCCAACTGAATATTAAAATGATATATGTCTAATATATCATTATATTGGATGTATGTTAAGAAAACTACCAATATAATTCATTTTATTAAAAGCTTGAGAAGAAAATCCATAATTATCTTTATTAATATTTTAAAAATATGACTTTATAAAATTCAATGGTCAAAATACTAGCAAATTGAATCCAACGACATGTAAAAAAAATGATAGTATATCTTGGCCAAATATGATTTATTCCAAGAATGCAAGGTTGATTTAATATTTGAAAAGCAATTAATATAATTGACTATATCAGTAGAATGACAGAAACAACAACAAAAAAATGTGATTATATCACAACTGCAAAAAAAGCGTTTGGCTACATCCAATACCTCTTCGTGGTAAAAACACCCAGTAAGTTGGGACTGGAAGGGAACCTACTGAATCTGATAAAGTGCCTCTGTGAAAAGTCTTATAGCTAACATCTTACTTAATGGAGAATGATTGAATACTTTCTCCCTAAGATCATAAACAAGACAAGGATGTCAACTCTTACCACTTCTATAACATATTAATGGAGATTCTAACCAGGATAATTAGGCAGGAAAATAAAATAAAAGACATCAAGTTTGGAAAGGAAGAAGTAAAACTATCTCTATGCAAAGATGATATGGTTTTACAAAGGGTGTGGCAAAAGTAGGTTTATAGTTATAAATACACAAAATACAAAATTTATTCTTGTATTCTTATTTATTAATTATTGTATTATTTTACATAAAATACTCTGTGAACCTATTTTTGTCTCTTGCTCATATAGAAAATCCTAAGCAATGTTGTCTAACCATCACTACTATCTATACACAAAAATTTTTCATTATTCCCAACAGAAATGCTACCCCAAAACAATAACTTCTCCTGACTTCAGACCCCAGTATCCTCTATTCTTTCTATTTCTATGAATTTGCTTTTTCTAGGCATCTGATATCAGTGAAGCTTTACTATCTTTGTTCTTCTGTGTCTGAATTATTTCACTAAGTGAAATGTTTTCAAAATCTATTTACATTATAGCATATATAAAAAATTTCACTTTTATGGCTAAATAATATGCCATTGTATAAATTTATTTCATTTTGTTTATGCATTCATCTATTGATAGACATTTGGATTGTTTACACATATTGGCTATTGCAAATAATGCTACTATGAATATCAGTGTTCAAATATCTGTTGAAGTCCTTGCTTTCAATTATTTGAGGTATATACCTAAAACTGAAATTGCAAGGTCATAAGGTAATTTTATGATTCATGTTTTGAGAAACCAAAAACTATCTCCCACATTGGCTACTCTATTTTATATTCCCATCAGCAGTCCATGAGGCTCCATTTTCTCCACTTCCTTTCTAAGAATTGTTATTTTCTACTTTTGTTTTGTTTTTAATTATAGCTATCCTTGTAGATATAAAGTGGCACCTCACTGTATTTTTTTATTTGCATTTTCCCAATGGCTAATGATACTATCTTTTCGTGTGCTTTTGGTTTATTTTGGGTTGGTCTTAGCCTACTGATGGTGATGCTATTGGCCTGTACTAGTTGTGGTGAGCTGCTTCCACCAAACATTTCTGTGACCAGTCACTGTTATGGTTGATCGGGCCCTTATAATTCCTTTATGATTACAAGAGGTACCTCAGCAACAATTATTAGGGTATATTAAGAAAAGAAAGCTTTATTATTCATAAGTTATGGAGGATACACAGCACACCCAAGGTTAACTAAGAAGATTGTAAGGAGAGAGAGAGAGAGAGAGCACAGATCACGAGCTCTGTTTTTTGCTTTTATTGGAGTTGCAGGAGAGATGCCTAGGGTGTTTCAGTTTTAATCTTCTTTTTTAAATATGATTTGAGAGAAACAAAGGAAGAGAGAGAGTAAGAGAAAGACAAACATCTACTTGTTCCATTTATTTATGCATTTATCAGTTGATTATTGTATGTGCCCTGACTGGCTATTGAATCCACAACTTTGGCATATTAGATGACACTTCAACCAACTAAGTTACCCACACAGGACCAGGTTCACTTTTTATTGGTGAATTTAAAACATAATAGATGGAATTAGGGTGCAAAAAAGAAAAAAGCGAGGCCACTCAAATAGTTATTTAAGTTGTCCAGGGCCTTTTTAGAGGGAAATTTCATGGGTAGGGAGTTCTGGTTTCTTATCTAGTTGTTTTACTAGTACTAGAGTCGTACAACTGGCAATGGATTTATTTGAGATAGATTTCTCTGAAATGGAAGCCTACTTGGTGGCAATCAGAAGCTTGTCAGGTACCTACATCACAATCAAAAGTTTAATGCAAAGCACTTACACTACATGGTTACATGGCCTTCTTTGCAAAGCACTTACACTACATGGTTACATGGCCTTCTTTGGAGAAATATCTACTTGAGAATTTTTGTACTTTAAAAAAAGTTGGATTGTTTGTTTTGTGTTGTTGAGTTGATGGTTTCTTAGATATGATATTAAAAACATAAGCAGAAAAATAAAACATAAATAAATTGGACTACAGAAAAATTTAAAACAATCTTTTGTGTTTCAAAACACATCACTGAGGAAGAGCAAATTCATCCCATGAAATGAAAAAATGCATTTGCAAATACTATATTTGATAAGGGACTTGCATCTAAAATAAAGAACTCTTGTAACTCAATTATAAAAGAATAAATAATTCAGTTATAACATGGGAGAGGGATATAAATAAGTTTTCTCCAAAAATGATATACATATGGTCAATAAGCACATGGTAAGATGCCCAACATTATTAGTCATCAGGGAATGAAAATCAAAACCACAACAAAATACCACCACATCTACTGGAATTACTAGAGTAAAACATTCATATTATATTTTTTGGTAAGGACATGGAAAAATCAGAACCATCATATACTCCTGGCAGGAATGTAAAATGGTACAGCCACTTCGGGAAACTGTCTAGTGTTTTTCAGATGTTAAGATAAAGTTATTTCATGACTTAACAATTTCACTCCTAGGTACACACTTCACTGAAAATGTATACACCAATGTTTATAGCAGCATTAGTTACAATAGCCCCAAATAAAAATAACTTATGTCCATCAACTAATGAATAGATAAATGAAATGTGGTATATTTACACAATGAAATATTAATCAGCCTCAAAATAGAATAAAATACTGATATATGCTACAACATGAGTAAACCTAGAAAATTATGATACATAAAATAAGCCAATCACCAAGGACCACATATTGTGTGATTCCATTAATGTGAAATTCTAGAATGAACTAATCTATGAAGAAAGAAACTAGATTAGTGGTTGCCCAGGGCTGGAGGGAGTGAGGGGAAAGTGGGTGACTGCTAATGCCTATGGAGCTTTTTTTGGGGAGGGGGGAATGTTCTAAAATTGATTATGGTGATGGCTGCACAACTCTGAAAATATATTTAAAACCATCAGTTTATAGACTTAATAATGGTTAATTATATGGTATATGAACTATACTCATTAAAACTATTTTTTAAAAATCTATAATCATTTAGTCATTCTTAACTTAAAAATAATAAAAATGGAATAAGAAAACTGGAGGTAATACATATGCTTCTATTGTGAGTGTGGTGATGGTTTAACAGGTATATATATACTTATTTTAATACTTCATAAAATTCTACACTTTAAATATACGTAATTTATTGTACATAAAATATAGCTCAATAAAGCTTTGGAAAGGTATGATAGCAGAAAAATATGAATGTGTATTACTTATGTGCCAGCCTTAAGATGATGATCAATAAGAAATATTAGAAGCAATTCTACTAATGTCACAAAAAATGTATTCTTAAAATTTGCTATACCAGTATTATATTAACCATATTCTAGAGGTACAGGCTAACAAATTGGTTAAGAAAAAAGAAAATAAAACTTGTGGACAATATAACTGTTTACCAGATAAATGTAAAAATACTTGGAAACATTAAGATACTCACCAAATCATTAAGCCTAAAATCAGGCCCAATAAGTTTTATCTATAAAAATTTTATAAAATATAGTGGAAGTAAAACCACATTTGCAATTGCAACCCAAAAAATGATATACCTAGGAATGTGCAAAGTTTATAAGAAAATAAATACAGACTTAAATGAAAAACACATATAATTCTTTTGTAGAATAATGTAGCATCACATATATATGTAGATTATTCTTAAATTAATCCATAATTTAATGAATCCTAAATGTGGAAATAGGGTTATTTTAAAAGTAAGGAAGCTGATTCTGAAGTTCATGTAAAAATTCAAAGTGCATGTAAAAATTTCACATTTAGGAATTTACCCTACAGATATATTTTCATATGTGTGAAGTGGCAAATATGCAGGACTATTTATTGTCATGTTATAATTTCAAAAGTTTTTATGTCATCCAAATAACCATCAAGAGAAATGGTTATGTATTTTTGGTACATTTATATAATTAAATATTATGCAACCACAAGCCATTACATTAATATAGAACAAGCTTCCAAATATACGGCTAAATCTATAAAACAAAGTACAAGTAGAATGAGTAAAGTATGTTACCTATTTGTTGAAAATAAAGAAATATATATATATTATTTTGTAGGCATAGAATTAGCTGGAAAACTATGCAAAGACCTGGCAATAGAAGTTGCTTCTGGTGCTAGGGAACAAGAGTTTGTAGGAAGTATAATTTTACTTATATATCCATTTATTCTATACTCATATACCTTAGCAATGTTCACTATGTGTATGTTTTCTCAAACAAAATAGTTTAAAGAGGAGATTACATATAAAAAGTGAGGGCCCGTTTTATCTTTTTCAACATTTTTTGTTTTGGGGTAAGAAGGGGGGAAAATAAAGCAACTGAATTCAAACAAATGGTATTTAAAATGTACAAATTCATTTCTATTAAAACACAGCAAAGAATGAAACAAATTTTTCTCCAGAATTGGTATGAAGCTCCTTAATCTAGGCCTCAAAACTTGGAAAGATGATGTTAGAGAAGTCTGGGGACAGGATGAATGGAATTAAAGTGACAAAGGTACCTTGTGTTTGGAAGTGGTGAGTTCAGAAGAAGAAAGCAAAAGTGATTTTCAGTCAGTTCATGTAGAACCATGTATGCCATTCTCAGAAAAATCTGGGTTTATTTTTTTTGGCATCATGTGAGTCCCTGAAATCTGCGAGCAGAGGATTTTCTGGATGAAAGCTGTGCTTTGGGAGGATTATCAGGGTTACTTTAGGACATAGAATTAACTAGCTCTCATTCATTCATTTATCCGTTCATTATATAAATATTTGTTCTGTGTCTACTATGAGTCCTGTGAGCCCTGTATAAAAATTTGCATTTTAAACTTTTATGTATTAATTTGTTTTTCCTGAGGCTAAAAGTAATATATGTTCCTTACCAATAATTTTGGAAATATGTAAAAATACAAAAAAGAATGACATAATTCTACAGCCAAAAATAGTTAAGATTCTGATGTGTGCGTATGTTGCACATATATGTGAGGTTATTTTATACATACACACAAAGTATTCTATTTTATTTATTAAATTTTACAGCATGAATATTTTTTGTATTTCCAAGGATAATAATAAATATTTTTAGAATTTGTAGAAGGCTTAGTCTGTGTAGACACCAAAGAACTTTTTATTTATAATATCATTTAATTATTAAAACAAACCTATGACATAATTTACCTTTTTTAACTGAATTATTGGGGTAACGTTAGTTTACAGAATTATATAGATTTCAGGTACACATCCTACAACACATCTCTGTATAGTTTACTGTGTGTTCACAACCCCACCCCAGCCAAGTCTTCATCTATCACCATTTATCCCCCTATACCATCCTCCACATCAACCTTCAGTAACCATTACACTGTTGTCCATGTCTATGAGTTTCGTGCGGTTTTTTTTTGTCTTTTTTCATTCAATCCCTCCACCCCTCTCACTCAGCACCTGCCCCCTAGCTGTCAGCCTGGTCTGTATGAACCTATCTCTATTTTGCTTGTTACTTCATTTTGTTCATTAGATTCTTCAAATGAGTGAAATTATATGGTACTTTTCTTTCTCTTAATGGGTTATTTTACTTAGCATAATGCTCTCCAGGTCCAACCATGTTGTCAGAAAAGCTGATATTTTCTTTTTATTTATGTTTGCATATTATTCCTTTGTGTAAATGTACCATAAACTTATTGATGGGCAATTTGGCTGCTTTCAAATTTTGGCTATTATAAATAATGCTTCAATGAACATAGGGGTGCATATAATCATTCTAATTTAGTATCAGGTGTTTTTTTTTTTATAAATTCCCAGAAGTGGAACTGCTGGGAAGTTTCATTCATAAGGAAGTTCCATTTTTAATTTTTTGAAGTCACTCCATACTGTTTTCCACAGTGACTGCATCAATCTGCATTCCCACTAACTGTGCAAGAGGGATCGCTTTTCTTCATGCCTTCACCAACACTTGTTTTTGTGAATTTATTTATGATAGTCATTCTGACAGGTGTAAGTTGATATTTCATTGTGTTTTAATTTGCATTCTCTGATGATTAGCAATGTTGGCCATATTGTTATATGCTTATTGGCCATCTGTATGTCTTTTTCAGTGAAGTGTTTATTCAAGTACTTTGTTCTTTTTATATTAGTTTTTTTGGGGGTGTTGAGTTTTATAAGCTCTTTATAAATTTTGGATATTAACCTTTTATCAGATGTATCAATGAATATTTTCTCCCATTTAGTGGGCTGTCTTTTCATTTTGTTTATGATTCCTTTTGCTGTACAAAACTTTTTACTTTGATGTAATCCTATTTGTTTATTTTTTATCTTTTTTGTTTTCCTGGCCCATGAGATATATCAGAAAAAAACATTGTTATGAGAAATGTTCAAGGTTTCACTGCCTATGTTTTCTTTTGAGATTTGTATGATTGTGAATCTAACATCTAATTCTTTAACCCATTTTGAGTATATTCTTGTGTATGGTGTAATAAGGTGGTTTGGTTTTTTTAATTTATTTTTTGTAGATATTTGTTCAATTTTTCCAACACCATTTATTAAATAGACTATCTTTACCCTGTGGACAAGGTCCACTGGGGGTGAGGATGACAGAGAAGCAGAGACCCGACTCTGGAGACCAGGTTCAGTGACGCATATCCGCTTTATTCAGAAGTAAACTAGCTTATATATACAGATTTAGCCTATAGGGTGTTACAGCGTGTTCTTCAAACCAATGGCTAAAAAGATCAGGGAGCTGCCTGGTTGGTGCTGAGTCACTTCCTTACAGCAGGTGAGCTCCCTCCTGTATGTGCCTAGGAGGGTTTCTGGAGCTGGAGTGTTCTCACAGCATTGCATACATTACCCCATTGTATGTTTTTGCCTCTTATGTCAAATATTAATTGACCATATAGAAATGAGTTGATTTCTGGACTCTCTAATCTGTTCCATTGATCTAAAAGTCTATTTTTAAAACCAGTGCCATGCTATTTTGATTACTATAGCCTTGTCGTATAGTTTGATATCAGGTGGGTGATTCCTCTAACTTCATCTTTCTCAAGATTGCCTGAGCTATTCAGGGTCTTTTGTGGTTCCATATAAATTTTTGAATTCTATGAAATACACATTTAATCTCTATTTCACAGATGAGGACAGTGTATGAGGCATACCTGGTTTAGTGAGTAATGGAGAAAGGATTCAATTCCAGGGATAACTGCAGAGACTGGGCTACTAATAACCAAATACAACTGTCTCAACAACAATGTGATGTCAATAGCCAGATCATGCTTCATCATATCATGCATCATGCAGATTTCCCTTTATTGGTTTCAGATTTTGGTCCAATTATACTGTTTCCAATTAGATGCCAATATATCCAGTGTCTTTTCCAGTAGGCAAAACTTTAAGAAAGAAAAAATATTTTCATTCCATTTTACTAGCTAGAGGGTGATGCTCCACAACAAAAAGCTCTTGTACATTTCTGGGTTCTCCTAGTAGAGCATTGACTTGGTTTTTGTATGTACTAGGTTTGATTCCCAGTCAGGGGACACAAGAGAAGCACCCATCTGCCTCTCCACTCCTCCCCTCACTTTTCTCTCTCTTTATGCCCTTCTCTCTTTCTATTTCCCTCTTGCAGCCATGGCTTGATTGGAGCGAGTTGACCCTTGGTGCTGAAAATGGCTCCATGGCCTCTGTCTCAGGTCCTAAGAAGAGCTCGGTTGCTGAGCAACAGATTAACACAACAGATGGGCAGAGCATCACCCCCTAGTGGGTTTGCTGGGTGGATCCCAGTTGGGGCACATACCGGAGTCTGTCTCTGCCTCCTTGCCTCTCAATGAATTTAAAAAAATATATTTGGTGTTAATACTAAACTACATTTTGGATAATCATTCCAAATTCATTTTCTTTCGGCTGAAATATGCTTGTGTTTATTGTACCACATATTTAATGTCATAATTTTCTATTAAATTATTATATTCTATTAGTTTCCATTACTAAAAGCATTTCAGTTAGTGGAAGAAAATTTTAATTTTTCCTGGGGATTCACTCAAACATTTTATTTAATTAATAAAAACATAGGAGAAGGTAAAAAATACATTTATTTAGTATTTGCTATAGGCTGTCTGCTGTTATTTACCATATATTTTGCTCCATAAGATGCACCTGACCATAAGACACACCTAGGGTTTTAAGGAGAAAAATAAGAAAAAAATATTCTGAACCAAATGGTGTGTTAAAATATTTAATAAAATAACATATTTTTCACTCCATAAGATGCATGAGCATTTTCCCCTCCACTTTTTTGGGGAAAAAGGTGCATCTTATGGAGTGAAAAATATGGTAATTCTCACCATCTATCCCATTTTATAGTATATAAACCAAAGAATAAGTGATGTTTTAAGGTAAGTAATGTAACCAGGAATTGAGCCAGGTATTACTGATTCTAAAATTCATATTTGCCCCAATACATCTTGTAGCTTTCTGAAGAATATAAGAGAGAAAAAAAGGAGTAGTTCACATAATCATATAATTAGATTTAAAAGAGGAATTTTACAGAATAAGAGATTTAGTTTGGGTCAACATTGGTTTTTGTTAAAAGTTACTTAATTGGGCCACTTTAGTTGGTTACATCTTCTCAGTGATGTTCTTAAATTTACCAGGAGGGACAGATTTTAGAAATTATATATATATATGTATGTATTTTTTCCATATAAGCATACAGCTTAGCAAACTCTTGGAGAAACTTACTAATCCTTCTTTTCTTCCACATAACTTTCCTTTTACTGCCAAAGGCATTTATATAAGGGTTAACATGATAATGAAAGTCCAGTGAGTACATAATTCTTGTTATATAATGTCCAATATAATGATTAGTAAATGCTTGGTTTGTGTGTATGTTTATGTATGTGTGTGTATGCATTGTTTTTGTTTTTTTCAGTTTTATAAGGTAAGTTCTGCCTTCTAGAAAGTCCTGGGTTTTGTCATTTGATAATGTTACTATAGGAAATTGAGATATTTAATGAAAGTGGAATTTTGTTTGTTTTATTTTTTCTAAAAGTACTGAAAGTTCTTACCAAATCAATGCCAATGTCAAGGATAAAACAACAACTGTGAGTTTAATGCATAAAATAAAGACTTAACAGCCATACATTTAAAGACAGGATAATTATTTAAGTGCCAATGAAATTACACACCAGTACTGACATAAATAAGCCATCATCAGTGACTTGAGTAGCAAAGCTTCTCTTACTCTGGGAAGGAAGCTTGCTTGCTTCTTCATTCCTCCAAACATAGTTTAAAGAGAATTTGAAGAGAGGGGGAAAATGGGTAACATGTTACCCTTCTCATGACAAAGACATTAGAAAAATAAAATAACTTCGGGCTTCACTTAGAAATCAAGTCTATGTAGTAAGCCAGTAAACAGAAAGATAGGCTTTTCATTAAATTACTTTAAAGCATTCATGAGAACTGTATAGACACAATTCATAGCATTGGTTGGAAATTAGTGCAGGGAAGTATATCTATCCGCTAACACTTGATGACACAATTCAGCTTCCAAAGGTTTAAAATAATCTACAAAACAGAACAATCAGAGTTGGAAAACAAGTCGACTTCTGTGGTGAACTTTCTTATGTTTAACCACAGGCTTAATTACATATTTTTTTACTAAATGATAAATTTTATCTAAATGCTCTGGTATAAATGGTCTCAGTAAAAATAATACTTAGTGAAAATACTGGTATGGTCCTGTTGAAAATACTCTCTGTATATGTTGAGAAAAACCAAATTTCCCTTTGAGGAATGTTTATATTATAGAGTGATTTTGAAATGTGAGAAACTATAGATTCTTGCTTTCCATTTTTAGCCCAAAGAAATACTGGAATAATGTATTGAAATATGAATTTATTGACTTCTACTTTTTCCTAGTGCTATAGAATAGATGTAGAAGAAGAAAAGATGTTTTTTATTTTTCTTTTATTTCCCTTTTCTCCTCAGATGAGAACTTTCACCCAAGAACATGTTTGGAGAAGCACACGCTAAAAGGGGTTGGGAACATTATTGGCTGAGAGAGCCATGGACGCCACATATTTTAAAATATAATTCCATGAGAGCCATACAATATGTTTAACACTAAATACAAGTAAATGTGTGCATTTTATGTAAGACCAACACTTTTAAAGTATAATAAGTTTCTGAATTCTTTTTAATAACGTTGTTATGCTGTTGCTAACCAATGATGAATAAAGTATTTCTAACCATTAATGTGACTCCTGGTGCTGCATGGTTTTGCTGATGGCTTTGTAGTCTGGTTGATACGTGGTGAGGTTAAGCTTTATGCAGGCATTGAGACTTCCATCAATTAAACATGATCATAGGTTGGTCTTATCTTTCTTTAGATGTGAGAAAGACTGTTCACATGCATACGTAGAGCCAAACATTGTCAGTACAGCAATACTCACATGCTGCAGTGTGTGGTATGTGATGGGAAGCACGGTTCCAAGTTTAACATCAGCTGGTTCACGGGTTGAAGTTTTTTTCATTTCTCCCCACTTATGTTTGCTCGCAACTCTGCTTTCTGTCGTGCAAGTCTTTCCAAATCTTCATTCAGTGACTTGAACTTATTCACCCACATGTCTGAGGACTTCAGGTCAGCAGCTTGTAGCTCAAAATCCCTGATGGAGACAACAGGGATGTAACTCAGGTCGGTGCTGTCCACTGCACACTCGTGTAGATGGGTGATGAACTTAAAAAGACTAGTGCGATCATGAAATTCTCCAAAGTGCACTTTGAATGATTGCAGATTAGATGTGAGGCCCACTAGCTGCTAGAGATCAAGATGTTGAGCAGGGTCACTTGCTGTGCATGCATCATTAAACTCTCCCAGTTTTTTTTTTTTTTTTTGCCTGACCTGTGGTGGCGCAGTGGATAAAGCGTCGACCTGGGAAAACTGAGGTTGTCAGTTCAAAACCCTACACTGACCTGGTCAAGGCACATATGGGAGTTGATGCTTCCAGCTCCTCCCCTCTCTCTCTCTCTCTCTCTCTCTCTCTCTCTCTCTCTGTGTCTCCTCTCTAAAATGAATAAATTTTTTAAAAAAAGAAATTAAACTCTCCCAGTTTTTCAAAGTGTAGCAGACGACCTGTTTCAATGTCAGATGAAGAGTTCCAGCTTGTTTTCAAATGCAAACACTGCTTCTTGAAGGGATAAGACTATATTTCTAATGCTTTGCATTTTCACATTGAGCTGGTTCAGATGATCAGTCATGTCCACAAGATAGTAGAACTTCAGGAGCCACTCAGTGTTAGCTAACTCCAGATGCTCAACGTTTTTCATTTCAAGAAAAGTCCGGATTTTGCTCAGGCAAGCCAAGAAACAGCTGCTCACCTTCCCTCTTGACAACCAACACACATTGCTGTGCAGAAGCAGACCAGGATAATTATTCCCAACTTTATCCAGCAGTGTTTTAAACAGGTGATCATTTAAAGCTTGGGCAACAATACAGTTCACCAACCAAATGACCAAGGACATCACCTCACCAAACTGCTTGCTACACATCTGAGTATAAAGTGTCTCCTGATGTAGGATGTAGTGAAAACTTAAAATGGGTCTCTTTTCAGGTTCACAAAGAAATGCTATGAATCCTGTTTTTCCCCACCGTGCCCGGAGCACCATCAGTACACACTGAAATAAGTTTATTCATCGGTAGATAGTTTTCTTTAGCGAACTCAGTGAAAGACTTGAATAAACCCTCCCCTCTTGTTGTCTCTTTCATAGGCAAAACAGCAAGACTTTCCTCATGTAGTGTGTCACCAACAGCATACCTTGCAATTATGCTGAACTGGGATAAATGGCTTACATCTGTCGACTCAGCCAAAGCAAGAGACAAGAATGGTGCTGCATTTATGTCCTTCACTTCTGTTGCCTCAATTTGATTTGCCATTATGATGGTACGATTGTGAACAGTTTTTGCTGAAAGAGGCATGTCTTTTATTTGTTTGATTATCTTGTTTTTATCTGAAAAGTAATCAAAAAGTTCATTGGCAACATCAAGCATGAATGTTTTGGCATACTCCCCATCTGTGAATGGCTTTCCGTTTCTCATAATTGCTAAAGTACCAGCAAAGCTAGCTGAATTCCAGTCACCTTGTTGGGTCCAAACACAAAGTGTCTGCTGACTAGCTAGCACTCTGCTCAGTAATTCTTGACATGCTTTCTTCCTGGTGTCCCCTGCTGGATATTTTGATGCAAATATAGTATGGCGTGTGTTGAAGTGCTGCTTTATATTTGGTCATTTTATTGATGCAATTTTATCATTGCATATTAGACACACTGTAGAACCTGCTCTCTCCACAAAGGCAAATTTCTCAGTCCATTTCTGCTGAAAAGTTCTCTACTTTTTTTTTTCTTTTAGCCATCTTCTTCGTAAAAAGGGTTTCTGCAATTAGCTAGCTGATGACTTGATTAAAAGGAGGTAAGTTTACTTCCTGACCTCACAATGACCCTTGTACATTATGCATTATCCAATAATAATTTGGTGTTGTCCCATAGGACAGATGTGATTGGCTCCAGCCACCCACAACCATGAACATGAGTGGTAGGAAATGAATGGATTGTAATGCTTAAGAATGTTTTATACTTTTAATGTTATTTTTTTTTATTAAAGATTTGTCTGCGAACCAGATGCATCAATCAAAAGAGCCACATCTGGCTCGTAAGCCATAGGTTCCCAACCCCTGTACTAAAAGATCTCCTTTGGGAACACTGCTAAACATGTGATTGCACACATTTTTGAGCCCCTGCTCAAATTATTTTTGTTTCTAGGAGGTAAAAGACTATTCCACAATTTCTTTGTGACTGACATTGGTTTTGCAATTTCTAGTGCTGGTGTTTTTTGCTATAAAAGCATCAGCAGTCAATGACATCCACTTCACTAGTGTTCCCTGTCCAAAAAGGATTGTCAGACATCAGTTATATGCCCTGTTTCAGATACATTAATATTAAAAAATGTGTGCATCTTGGAATCAATAAGACACATCACATTTGCAGCTCACTTGTTTATTTTCTCTCATTTTCTGTATAGCTTTTTGAGACTAAAACCTTTGTCTGCTATAAAGCAGCTTATACATGACACACAGTATCATTCCAATAAATGCCTCTTAAATCAATGAATTAATGAAAATTGTCCGAATGCAACTAAGACCAGAAAATGACAATAGAAATATAGCCATTGAAAAAACAAAACATTTAGCAATTCACAGTCTGGAAAAATAAATTTGAAGTTGTTCAAATTTGAATATGATTGGGTCTTCTTAGTATTGGTTTATAGTATTAGAAGAAAAATTAGAGTTCAAAATAAAAGGAAAAACAGAACACTTTGGTAATACAAAAATTTTTTTCACATGAATACATATATTTTAGAGTATAGAAATATTTACCACTTCAAGATAATTTCTAGACTACACAGATCGTAATTTTAAAATGTTCTGCTCACTCTTTGTTCTTCTGACGTTATCCAATGAATGAAAAGGGTCTTTAAATTCTTAACTCACGTCATTAGGAAGAACTTGAACGCACCCTAAAGGGGGCTACTAAGAGGTTATACTTGATTTATATAGAAGCTGTCCTAGATAAAAAGGAGCCAGGAATCAATGTGCTAGATAAAAGAGACCAGATGCTAAGAAAAGTAGTCCTATTATCTAGAAAAGTCTTTCAATGGAGAAGACTGGGGGGTCAAGCATCAAATGCCTTATAAGCCTGATTTTCAGTCACTGACCTGCAAATTTGGAAAAATTAATTGCACCCACCACACACTTGTTTTGGTCCTGGCATTAGTAAAAGTTTAAATAATTTATAATAACATCTATCCATGAATGAGAAAGCCTTATATTTTTAATAACCAAATATCCTGGGTAAATCTGAAACTCTTCTTTAGAGAAAGAAAAAGTAGTTCAGCAGAGACGTAGAATTACATACAGGAAGAAAACATTTGCAAAAATAAATCTCTGTGAATAGACACACAGAAAATTCCTTTTAAAATCAAGTTCAAGTTACATGTCACAAGTCACATTATAAAACTTCTTCTTTTCTTTATGGTACTCAGTCTCTGATTATTAGGGACCATGAGCCATAGCTTGGTAACAGAAACTTAAATCAGTGACTTTATTTTTAATGCCAAACAGAGAACTAAATTCATATAATAAGAGAGCAGTGGAGATGAGATATGACAGAATTCATTAATGTGCCAAGGATGTGGCCAACTTGTCTACAACTAGTTAAAAGGCAAATACACAGATTGATCATTTTTCTTTCCAGGACTGTACGTCACAATACACATGGTCTGTTTCCTAAAACCTTCTGTCTAATGTTTAATAGATTGATGGAACTTCAAAAACAACACCCCCTACAATCCTGTTAGACAAAAGGGGACATAAAGATACTCTAGGTTAGATGAGAGATTATTCACAGTCTGAACTGGGAAGGATTACACTCTTTACTTCACATTTTCCCCTTTAAACTAAAAATTTCTTTTGGTTTCAAAAGAGTTGTGGCTTGAATCTGAGATAAAAATGACTGGCAATCCATTTTGACTTGGTTTTTACTTAAAAAAATATTTTATCTTCAGCTTTCAATATACAAAGTAGTTTCTAGATTTATCAATATGGGCTTTCATATCAAAGATGCAAAGGTCAATTTTATTTCTCCTTTTCTTAAAGAAGCAGCATGAAATAGCTGTTAGGATTCAAAATTCCCAAGTTCTGTCATATCAGGCAGAACGCACAATATCTCTGAGCCCCAATGTCTGGGTGTTATAATGGTGAGACAGACCTGCTTTGACTCTTCCCAATGATTACCTTGAAGAGAAGGATGAGATTGATGTATGGTAAACCTTTGAAATAAGAGTTATTCTAAGGCAGAATGTTATTTTTAGGTTCAAGTTTGATTTTCAGGGAACTTCATAAAATATCTTTTAAAGAAATTTAATGCATTATTCATTTGACTAAAAGGTAATAAATTATGCTTTAGTCCTTAACTGTCCAACCATCTCTACATGTTAATCTTTGTTTCTTTTTCCATTGTTGGTCAAATCACATCACTCTACCTGCTCTATGTGTGTGTGCTTCCTCGTTTCCCGTTTACAGAATTTTAAATAATGTATCTGGCAAAAACAAATAAATTATCTAAATTAAATGCTTCCTGAAGACCCACATTAAGAATAATTAGATGCACTGCCAAGAAAAAATTTTGTTCTTTGTTTGCAAAAATACACAGAAACTGGTAGGCCTGGAGGGTTCATATTACACTTCTCAAACTAGAATGTTAGCCTCTTGCTATTAGACTAAAATTGCAGTAGTCAAACTGAGGCTGGGTATCTCGACTTTTGGAGGTGCCCTGAGCTACTCAGAGAGAGCACCGTTTTACTGTTTGGTAACACAATTTGACTTGGCTTGTGCAGCAGCCAGCCACAGCTTTTAGGGCAAGTAAAGACTAACTGTCATGTCACATATCATTTCCCTAAACGGCTTACATTGTAGAATTTACTGCACACTATTTGTTCTTTGAACTATGCACTGTTAAATACACACTACCAAGTATCTGACATAATTTACATTATAAATATGTGCCATAATTTAAAAAGTAATTTTTAAATATATTGCCTCATTTTATTTTTGTAACAGCCCTCTATGAGAGGTTGCTTACAATGACTCCCACTGTAGGCATGGAGAATTGGAGCCACTAAGAGGTGACACAAACATGCCTCCCATTATCATGCCTCCCATTATCATTCTCTATCTGCCTGTCATTCAGCTATTCAGTCTCTGCTGGGTGCTTCAAGGTATGTAGTTGCAGCAAAGTGGAAAACGCTCTCAACATTTTAGTTTTTAGATAAGTCATAGTAGCAACCTGTGCCTCAGTTTCTTCATGCATAAACATAAAAGGTTTGACCTCGCTGATTTCCAAAATCAAATCTATGTATGACATGATATAGAAGAAAGAGTAGAACATAGACCATGTGCTAAACAATTCAATATTTGAATCTTGGTCCTCCTGTTTCCTGGCTATCTGACATAAGGATAATTATATAACCTCTCATGTATTAGTTTTCACAGATGGAAAGCCAGAGAAGCTAATATTAACTTTGAAACAAGCTAATATTAACTTTGAAACAATCTGTGAAAAATAAGTAAAATAATATATGCAAAGGAATTTGCCAAATGGCAAGCACTCAATCAATATTAATTATTCCTTTTAGGGTTAACACTTGTTGTATTTTTAAGGCATACACATTGGTTTTTTTTACAGCAGTTTTATAAACATCCAGAAAGACATCGTGAGCTTTACTAACTTCAAAGGAAAAGCATTAAATATGCTAAACATTTAAGTGATCAAAAGTAGCTTTATGAAACTATTTTTATTAGGCAGTTCATCTCTAGGATCTTAGCATTGATGATTTTCCTCAGGATTTAACTCAAAGACTAAGATTTAATAATAAGGAATGGGAGCATATTTTCACTGACTCTCATCTTTGTTTCTATTAAGAATATGAAATTAAGTAAATGAATTCTACATAACAGAGCAGATGGAATCTTGTTGCATAGGCTTATCCTTTAAACCAGTAAATAAAAAGAATCAGGTCCATGTGGAAAAAAAATATTACTGGTCTTCAAAAAAACATGGAGCTTAGATAGTGGATGTAAATAATTCTGCTTGCCCAAATGTTTCATTAAAATTGGGAAATACGAGCATATAATTTATTTTAAAAATTATTTACGCTTCCTATTAAACAGTAACATCTTTGAAAAATTAAATCATGATTGTTATCAGAGAAAGGCATCAGAAAACACATAGCTACATTACCAAAGAGAGTAACTTCCCAGTTACAATGAAAGTGAAGGTTTTGATGGTGTTCTGTCCGGGCTGAGTAAGAATACAGAGTAAAACTACTCAAACACATAAGAATCTTTCTCTTTTTGTTTCTCTTGTTACAGAGTATAAAAGCATTTGGATAAATTTTTTAAATTAAAATTTTTATTTTTAACATGTATTAATTTGAAGCATCATTCAGGTCCAGGTGTTGTGTGGAAAGTAATTATGTTCAGGGATGGGAAAAGGGTGACTACTGGGAGACATCCAAGTTATAAACATTTAAAATTCTTAGGAAAATACACATTTCCTCTAAGAATAGATCCACACAAAGAATCTAAATTTATTTTTGTTTATTTGTTGCTTCATACATTCAAAGTAATATCATAAGCAGTTTTCAGATAAACATAATTAATCTTTGACCCTATCAAAACAACTAAACATTTAGCTTTTCTATATTTTATACTAAAAATATGAAAGCCATATTTTAATGTACGTGGTTCAATATCATTTACATTTTAAACATGTCCTATTTCAATATAAAAGTAGTTTTTAAATTTTAATTTTATCTTAGCTTATAAAAAGATATGTAAGATATTTTACTTTAGAAAATATAAAATAATCTTTAGGAGGGAGTAAAATTAAGTTTTTATATAGTTTCCCTTTTATTTTCAAAAGTTAGTGTATATGTCTTAGTAGACAGACTTGAAAAGAGTATCTGAGCTCTGTGGTATGCAGCCTAATAAAATGAAACAACTTAACCAATGAATTTACTGGCAATACCAAGTTAATCATTGGGCTTCATATTCAGGAAAAAAAATTTAAAGCTATTATTTTAACAGCAATTTTTGAGTGATCAGATATAATACAGATTCACTGACAAAAGTCATTGTCAAGATATTTCATTTTTGCTTTACACCCTGTTTATTTTGCACATAAAGTTTTTGCCAAATGATAAAATTATTAGCCTCATCAAAATATTTTATAAATCCCCTATAGTAAAATGCTGCAATTTCAGGAGGTACAATATACCTCATTTAAGGTAAAGGATGTGACTCTTTGAACAGATTCCATTTGAGATAAAGGCTGAGATGACCTCCACTTTTGGACCTGAGGTTGCTAAATTTTACAGTAATGATGATGATGATGATGATGATAACTCATAGATAGAGCTTCAATACAGAAAAGAATAATAAAAGTACCAGAAATACCCATCTCCTATGAGCAATCATGTTTAGTTAGGTTTTCTCCTTACTGTAATTTCTCACCAGATAAACCCAGGCTTCATGTTCATTATTAGCCTTCGTGTTCAGGGGCCTGATAACAATGTAAAATAATAAAGATGCAGCTCACTGAAACACAAACTTCAAGAATTTTACTTATAATAACTGAAGTCAGAAAGGAGGATAAAAGTGTGCATGAATGGTTATGAAGTTTAAACTCCTTAAAACTTCCAGAAATAGATTTAACCTTTAATTACCTCTATCAAGATAAGCAATATTATTGTCCTGTCAGTATTTAAAGGAAGAAAAAGTTACACAAAATCTACAAACATATAAATTTCCTGATTTGTTCATTATTTATTATTGGTTCAAGTTTTTAATAACCTATAGAAGAACAGTTCAATTGACTGATCAACAGTGTCAGTGAAGTCAGAAAAATGATTTTGGTCTTTGAAGATACAAGTTAGCTATATTCTGTACTTTGGTATATAACACAGAGTAAAATTGATTCTTCAAGGATATTCCAGTGGCCCTAAAGGAAAAATAGTCAAAACAACACAGATTGGTCATCATTAATTTATCACCACTTCTAGAAAAATAATTCCCATGCCTTCATGCTAGTGGGTGGGTGGTATCACTTTGGTATCATTCAATACATATTTCTCATTTATAGATGTTGAGCAATTGCAAACCTGAATTTAAAATGTAGCTTTGTATTATGTTTGTCAATTTTCTATAATTGTATTTGTTTTTATCTAGTTCCAGTTGCATTTAATAAGTTTTATCTAAAGATATATCACTATACGTAAAGTACTTGCAGTCTTACATAGTATGCTATATAGACATTTTCTATTGCCACTACTTAATTAGGCACTCTTATAATTAAGTAATAACTAAAACTTACAGTATTATTAAGTGATTCAAAAGAGCTCTAGAAAATTGTTATTGTGAAATTTTGTTAAATAAAATGACTTTTATTTTTATTCATTTATTTGTTCATTAACCATGTACTGAGTGCCTACTATGTCCCAAGTTCTGCCTATTCAGTGGTAAGGAAAAGATTAAGTTCTGACACTCACAGAAGATTTTTCCTACCCACCTTAAACAAGCAAAATGTTATTACATTACAAATCACAAATGGAGGAAAACTTTTCTTTAGCCTAATTGTGCCTCTGGCAAGCTATATTATGTTATTTTGGGAAAAAGATTGAACCTTACACCTTACACCCCAGAGCTGACAACAGCTGTTAAAAAGAAAAAGTCTCTAGTTACACAGTTCTGGCTTCTGTTCATTTTGTGATTGTTATTATAAGTCAAAAGTCTATAGCAATAAAAATGACAACAACAGGAAGATCAATAACAATAATATGCACCAAATATTGTCCTACAGCTATATTAACAGTGCATATTCATTGCAGGAGGGAGGGTGGGAAGTCTTGGGGATTAGCTGACTCAATAAGAGGCCAATATGGAGCAAATCATAGTAGCCTTTCAACTCCCATCAGGTCACAAGTCACTCAGAGTAAAGATTAAAATCTGGTTTACAACTTGAGAAATGAACTTGAAGTCATAGCAAGATCAGTCAACATCATGTTTAAAGAGACTTTTAAAAATATTTTAGGCTATAAGGAGAAAATGATACCTTATTATTGCAACAAAATAACACAACTTTTGGTAAAGTAGGCAGTATATTAGGCTATTAAAGGGAAGGTAAAAGACAAGCCTGTGTGTTTGACCAGCAAACATTTTATTGTCCTTTACAGAGAGAAATAACATTAAAAACAGTACATATGACAAGTGAAAAATTTGGAAATTTCAATGAAAGGTTAGAAAGAACCCTTGGATCAATCATTCATAAACCTCCTTACCCTGAGTTCTGGGCATTTCACTTTAGTGACAGCTTTATAGAAATAAAAATTGGCTAAAATCAAAGTCAGAAAAAATAGCAACTTAGCATGTATTACTCATGAGCATGTTCCATAGGACTGTGTGTTTCAAGTTCATAAACATAGGATAGCATTGTAAGCCATGAATAGAAAGATCCCGGTGTAATTCTAAAACCATATTAACTCTGTAAATTCTTAAGAATCATTGACAATCAGACAGGTTTAGCCTTAAACAAGATGAAGAGCATACTATGTGTGTTCTCAAGTCATAATAATACTAACAATGCAGAAAATTTGAGCTTGAAATACTCAATGCTCTAAACACCTCATGTGTCACTTCATTATCCAGGTAGCAAAACCTTGTTAATGCAGTATCTTAAAACTTAAATTCTGAACTTGGGACCATTTAGCAGTGGGACTAACATCTACCTTACTAATTTTCTTCTTACGTAATATAAATAGAGATTATATAGAAGGTTGTGTAAATTACTAAATGAGCTGACTATCTTTCAGCTCTTGAGAAACCCTCATTTATATACCTAAATGTGTTTACTAAATAAACAGACTTGTCTATTGATGTAAGCAACTTTATAGCCTAATTCAAGCTATTGTGTGCATCTGAAAGAAATAAAATTGTATTTGTTTAAAATATTCTTTAATTGATTTTACTCACCAATTCTGTCAGGCATTTTAGATATTATTTTAATTAATAAGGTTTCTCTTATTTAAATATTACCAAGGCATGCATTGTAATATTACTCTGCATATCCCCACCACTAATAACCCATTTATCTGTGAACTATTTGGCTATAGAAAGAATAGTAAAGGCTTTAAAGAATACAGTTTATATATTGACTCAATTATAGGTAATCAAGTAACACCTAGAGCCACTGGAGAAGACTGTACAAATGAATAAAATAGAGGTGATATAGTCACATTTCTCATGAGACTGAGGCTTATCGAGTTTTTAATGAAACCTTGAGAAGAAAGTGTATAAGAAAGAGATTGTACATTTTACAATTATAAATACTTGATCTAAAAAAAAAAGTCGTATGGCCTAAGATTAATGCAAAAATATTATGGACTGAGATTTAAACCAAATTGGTTGTGTATGCATTTACTTATCACCCAGTAGGCATGGCAGAACTCCATCTTATTATGTTTAAAAGTATAAATCTCAAATTTGTACGTCATATGGATGGAATGTATCCAGCAATAAATATGCAGTTTAGAGGAACCTTTGCAATGCTGTAGAATAATTTGGACAGCTGGTGTTATTGGTTGATCTACAAGGTTTTTGGTGTTCTTATCAATCTGCTCTTTTACACTTAATTTAAATTTAGTATAAATATTCACTGTCAAAAAAATTAAATTGGGGGAGAATGATCTCACATTTTAACTTAGGATATAAAACCAAAATATTAGCAGATGAAGTAGATGGATAGGTGAGTTTTTGTGATTCAAAAGGCATGGAGACAAAGAAAGTGGTAATTTGTTTTTGTTTATGCAGAAGTAACTAAAGTTTTGAAAGGAGTAAAAGATGAATCCTAGTTGCCAGTTCTGTTGTATACATGCTCTTTTTATTAGAAAAATACTTGTTAAATTATTAGCACATAACATTTGTTGAGCACTTTCTCTAAGCACTTCCATATATATTATTTCACAACAGTTTTTAGGAGATTAGAAGTAGTTAAATATAGCAAAAGGAAATTATGGTAGGTAATTTGGAGTATTATAAACTAATTTTGGATTTACTCAGGTAGAGAAAGAAAGTCTTTAATTTTTTTTTTTAATTTCTTTTTATTTTATTCATTTTTTAGAGAGGAGACACAGAGTGAGAGAGAGAAGGAGAGAGAGAGAGAAAGAGGGGAGGAGCTGGAAGCATCAACTCCCATATGTGCCTTGACCGAACCAGTGCAGGGTTTTGAACTGGCGACCTCAGTGTTCCCAGGTCGATGCTTTATCCACTGCGCCACCACAGATCAGGCCAAAAGAAAGTCTTTAATCTTTTACCTTTCACATATGGAGAATAATAGGGCAGTCTATTCGGATCTATAGTTTGAGAGTTACTTATGCAATGAATACTGTTTTTGCCACTTTTGCGTTCATTGAATATGCATTATTATTATTTAGGTAAAGTTAACCTAGTGTGGTTTCAGCAACCCCAGTGGACTGTTTCCGTGAAACCCTAAGCATATTGTTGCTATCTTTACCATTCAACACAACAATGTCCACCTACATGGGTATGCTCATATTAGACTTAGGCGCACATGAGACTCTAACTTAATTGTATTTACTTCCTTCTTCAAATAAACCAGCATTTCTAAAGTGCTGTTAAAGTGACTGCAAGATCTACAAAGGGAGACCAAAAACAAAACAAAACAAAAAAAAACATGGCCTAAGCATGTTTTATATAGATTCTGTCAAGCTCAAAGAAAGGGTCAATCATATGTGACCACTAGAAACATAGAGAAACATAATACAGGAGTATAACCAATATATAAAGAGGCCAAACAACAAAACAATTCCAGATATTATCTATTAAATAGAAAATGACAAGAAAATTATTTGCAAAGATGGGGCAGGTGGGACATGGGGGACTCCATCAGGATCTTACAAGAGCCACTGATATACAAAACCAGAATATATGCAAAGCCTTCATTTCTTAACAGGTACAAGAAATTTCAAATTATCAAATTACCAATTATCAAACCCAAGAAAGAGAGAAGAGACTGTGGCAAAAGAATATTAGTTCTATTCATTCTGACAGAATAAAGTGATGTTGATCCAGACACTACATTGTAAAAGTAATTGAGAAAGACCAATGCCTATCTGGTAGCAACTTGGCTTAACTAACCATAAAACCAATGTGATCATTATAGAAGGATAGAGTATTCTGGGAAATAAACATGATTTAAAGAGTTATTAAAGGTCTCAGCCCTTCTTGGAAAAATTTTATTTACTCCATTATAAGTAAATAATTACACAAAGAAATTTTTAGTACACTCTCCTCCAGAAAAATATTACTGTCACTCATCAGTCTATTTCTAATTCATATATCTTATTTTATATAATATTCTTATTCAGTCTTAAATTTTTCTTATTTCTTGCTTTGTATAATCTATCTCTTGCCTGACCAGATGGCAGTGAATCAGCCAATAATCACGGAAGGCACATCATAATATATTAACATCCTAATGAATTATTGCAGATCTGTTTCCAAAAGTCACAACCAATAATAAAAATACAGAGTTGACCTGGAAACAAGATTGCAAGATCTGGAAACATCCTGGAATAGCATTCTTATTGTCCATCTGTAATGAACACTCCCCTTACTTACTCTGTTTCATTGCCAAGGTCTCTCTTATAGAACTTCAAATCTGCTCATGTAATCACCTCTTTCCCACTGAGCCGGAGTGCCTCATGGGAAGCTGCTCCACCCTCCACTCCAGGGATAGGACTAGTTGTTCCAGTGGTAATCACTTTGCCAGTCATTAGTTCAGAAATGAGCAGATGACTCATTTTTGATCAGTGAGACACAAGGAGGGATTTGCTGGCAACTTCAAAGAAAGTTCTTCCTTGTTACTCTGGCAGAGCAATGGGATGTCTATTTCCTCTTTCCTGTCAAAGGTGAACAACATATCAAGTGGCTCTGATTGATCTGGGAGCCATCTAATCTCCAGGAAGTTAATAAACCTAAAGATTAAACCAAAGCAGCACAGACAGATAGAAATGTGGCTTGATGATAATGCCCACAATCCGAACTTCCTGTTACATGTGCTAATGGTTTCTTATAAGCCCCTTTTAACTGGGCTTCTTAGTATACATATATCGAACAGAATCCTAACAAAATTCAAACTGATATTTCTTAGAATCATTAAAGGTTGTATACTCAAAAGTAATTTAATTTTATTTCTCATTTTACATAATTTGGGGCTCAAATAAATCACAGAAAAACAATAGCCACACCTTGTGTGTGAGCACATGTACACATACACACACAGTGCGACAAATGTGTATATGTGTGTGTTCTGTGTGTGGTTGCGTATTGTAAGACAAAAGAGCATCCAGAATTGAGTGGGAGTATCCTGGTGCTTATATGACAACTAGGGAAGGCATGAGTGATGGAAAAGTTGTCAGGCAGGCAATAAGGATAGTGGGGAGGGAAGTTAGCTTGAGTAAAGATTTGTAAATACAACCTCAGATACTTTATAAGGCACACTATTACTACTTTGTATGTACTTTGAGTCTGCTCAGTGTGAGGTTGCATGCAATTCACAACAGACTTAGTTTTTCATTTTCAGGTTTATATTTATTTTCTAGGATAGAAATTCAAATAGTTTAAAGAATCAGGAAATTCTATAAGATTTGTTATGAAGAATTACAGTTTTCCATTCTTTGTTCTTTCCATTTTTTCTTAGAGGCAGTCACTTTTGTTGCCTTTAGCTTGTTCTTTTCTCTAGATAATTCAAATTCTTTAATCTTTCATTTTAGACATTACCTATTGAATTTCCAAGTAAATTCAGATGACAATACTATGTGAGAAGTTAAAGATTGAGCTTTTCTTACTTCATTGTCTCTGTACTCCCTATCACCTCCAACTCATCCTCTCAATAAAGTTATATTATAGCCTGACCAGGCGGTGGCACATTGGATAGAGCATTGGACTGGGATGCGGAGGACCCAGGTTCGAGACCCCGAGGTCGCCAGCTTGAGCGCTAGCTCATCTGTTTGAGCAAGGTTCACCAGCTTGGACCCAAGATTACTGGCTTGAGCAAGGGGTTACTAAATCTGCTGAAGCCCCATAGTCCAGGCACAATGAGAAAACAATCAATAAACAACTAAAGTGTCACAACGAAAAACTGATGATTGATGCTTCTCATCTCTCTCCATTTCTGTCTGTCTGTCCCTGTATGTCCCTCTCTCTGATTCTCTCTCTGTCTCTGTAAAAAAAAAAAAAAAAAAAGATATTATAATTTTGATTAGATTAACACTCAGTATTTACATTATAATGACTATATAATTTCTACTAAGATTTGAGTCATACACTAGTGGTGTGTTGATAAACTGGCTCTCTGAAAAGAAAAGAAAATTATGATTTATAAGTTTGCCAATTGCCATGGTATAAATGAAGCCCTTGTGAGGTCCTTTGGCAATGGGGGAACGTCACATGAGGAACCATCCATGCCCAAGACCGCCAAAAGAAATAGCCCAGGAGCATTTTGAAAAAACAACTGTCCAATGAAATTTCACCACGACCTATCACACCACCACCACCCTACCAACGCTATAAATTGCCCCTGGGCAGGAGAAGCTGTGCAACTTCCCTGGCCCCTGTCTTGTGGACCAGTGATCCTCACCCAGGAGCGCTCTAAATAAAGCTTTTGCTGTCCACACTTGGTGGCTATGTCCTTCTTTCTTCCTCAGTGGAAAATACCTTACATCTGGTGCCAAAACCCGAGAGGAGGTTGAGTCCACAAGGGTTGCTTCTCTCCCCTTCCCTTCCAAGGAAGACCAGGGACCTCCGACCTCCCACCCACTTTGGCACATGGTGCGGTAAGTCTCTTGCCTCCAGCCTCCCCTCAGTTCTTTCCAACTCCGATACTTCCTTTGCAAAATTGCAGCTGTATCAGGGACCTCCTACCTTTTCCAAGTGTGTGTGTGCCCGTGGAGACGTCCCGAACACTCCCACTCTGCCTGACTGTCCAGTGGCCAGAGATTGAGTTGCGGAACACCAATTCTCATCTCTGATCACCCCAAAGCTGAGGGCAGCCGTGGGGGCACAGAAATCTAAACCTGACTCAAAATTACCCGTAGGGTGCCTTATCCAGAATCTCTCAAACTTAAATCCCTCCCTAAAGAAGAAGAAACTGATCTTCTTCTCCACTGTGACCTGACCACAGTACCCACTAGATAACCAGACCAGGTGGCCTCTTGAAGGGACTTTCAACTTTAACACCCTCACTGATTTACAGAACTATTGCCAGCAAATTGGGAAATGGTCAGAGATCCCTTACATTCAGGGCTTCTGTATTTGCACTCCCATCCTAATCTCTGTGCTGCCTGCTCTATGGCACAGGTCCTTTTAGCCACAGAAACCTCAGCTAAACCCTCCTCTTCTGATCTTTCCTCCTTCGCCAACCTCCTTGAGGAACTCTCTTCCCCTCCTACACGACCCACTCTGTCCTATCAGGATCCTCCTCACCCTTCGCCAGATCCTGTTTCTCATTAGCTTGCAGATACCCATCCCTCTCTCTCCTCCCCTGTCAGTGCTCACACCAGATCTTGCTCCAAGCCACAAAAGGAAGACAACCTTCTCTGCCCTCTCCGCAAGGTGGCTGGAGTGGAAGGAATCGTTCAGGTTCATGTTTCTTTATCCCTTTCTAATCTGTCTGCAATCAAAAAGTGTTTAGGCTCCTACTCTTCTAATCCTACCACCTATACCAAGGAATTCCAATATCTCACTCAGGCATGTGACCTCACTTGGCACGATCTCTATGTTATCATATCCTCTACCCTTACCCTCGATGAACGGGACCAAATCCAGATGGTGGCACAGACTCATGCCAATCAGGTTCACCTCACAAACGACCAAATGCCAGTTAGGATATAGGCAGTCCCTGACACGGACACCAACTGGGATTACTAGATGGGACAAACAAGTAGGAGGCAATGAGACCAAATGATTGAATTTCTCATAGCTGGCATGCAGAGCGCAGCCCAAAAGGTAGTTAACTATGACAAATTGAAAAAAAATCACTCAAGGGCCAGAGGAAAACCCGGCCCTCTTTTTGAACTGCCTCACTGATGCTATGGTCCTCATATTCGTTTAGACCCTAGCTCCAATGCCAGGGCCACTGTATTAGCCACCCACTTCATTTCCTTATCGACCCTGGACATTTGGAAGAAACTAAAGGAGGCAGAATAGGGCCCCCAGACCCTTACCCAAAACCTGATGAACATGGCACTTAAAGTTTTTAATGGTCAGGAGTAACAGGCCAAGGCTGCTCACCAGGCCATCATGCAGCAAAAGGTAGCGCTCCAAACCCAGGTCTCGTGGCAGCACTGGTCCTGGCAGTAACCCTGCCTGAGGCCTCCACTAAACCCTGCCCTAACTGCAAGCAGCCTGGTCACTGGTGGAGCAATTACCCTTTCCGAGTAACAGGCTCTTCCTCGTGTGTCCCCATGCGGAGGACTAGCCACCCAAATGGGAGGTCAAGCCAGCCAGGTGGGCCCATCTCTCAAACTTCTCGGTCTCATGGACGACTGATGCGGCCTGGACTCAAAGATTCCCATCACCTTCGCTGAGCCCAGGGTAATGCTGCAGGTAAAAGGTAAGTCCATCTCATTTCTTGTGGACACGGGGGCTACCTTCTCAATTTTACCATCACCTTCTGGACCTCTAGTTCTCTCACAGGTCTCGGTTATGGGAGTGGATGGGACCCCTTCTTTTCCCCTTCGCATGCCACCCCTGACATGTCATTTGGACGGATTCTTCTTTTTGCACTCCTTCTTAGTTATGCCATCATGCCCTGTACCCCTTCTGGGGACATTCTACAAAGTCTCAGAGCCACTATCCAGCTGACAAAATCTTCCCACTTACTTCTACCATTCCTTACTGAAGGCTCTCCCACTACCACAGATCACCCTAACCTGGTCGCACCCCCTATTCCACCAGATATTGTCAACCCTCAAGTCTGGGACACTTCTATCCCTGTAGTAGTGACCCACCACCCACCTGTACACATCTGCTTGAGAAATCCCTCCCAATTCCCATCTAGACCCCAATTCCCCATTTCGGCAAATCATCGACAGGGCCTTAAACCCATAATTACCCATCTCAATTGTGCCCCCCCCCTTACAGGACCACTGGCATTCAGAACCACTGGGCCCCACCCATCTTTGGCTCACCATAGGTTGGGCAAATCCTCCTGTTACTCCTGTCCCTCCCACCGGGAACCTGCCGCCAGAGTGAATTAAAGCAGGGAGCAATGCTGTTAGTATATCAATGAGACTGGCCTGGTGGAAGAAAACATCAATGTCCTCAATCACCTGCAAGAGAAACTACGCAACGACCTCTCTTCCTGCAACCCGCTTAACTCCTGGTGGCAGTCACTCATCCTCACCTGGGTTGCCCCTATCCTAGGTCCTCTTCTAATTATCAGCATATTACTCATGTTTGCTCCTCTTTTACTTAGATTCTTATAGGGCCACATCCGCGAGGTTTCTCGAATCACAGTCAACCAGATGCTCCTATATCCATATACGCGACTCCCCTCAGAGCCACCACCTTCTGACCTCCCTCCCCCATGATGCCCCTAGTCAGCAGGATGTAGCCAGGCAAATAGCAGCACTCCTGTTGGGCAGATAAAATATATTATGCTCACTTTGTTGAAGATGGCGTTGCCCACGTCTATGTTTTAAGAGTAAGCTTTTCCCCACACCCTTGACTGATTGGATGATGTGGAGTGGTGTACTCTCATAAGAATCCTCCCATTATGCCTCAGATAAGTGACTTTGTATCAGAGACTTCCTTGTTTGTAGATTGGATTAAAGGTTTAGATTTCTACACTATAAAGTGGGGCAGACTGGGAGTTTGCTCTCTTGGTTCCTGAGTTTAGTATTAGGGAGGAAAGCAGATTAAGGCCACGTGGTGGAGAGGAGAAGCAGCCAAGGTGGCAGAGTGCTGAGAAAGAAGCCAGTTTGTGCAGAGTTTGTGCAGAGAGAAGGAGATGGGAAACAGAGGCGAATAAGTCTGGTGAGCTAGAAACCTTTGATGCTAGGAAACTCGGATAAATCAGTAGCTTTGTGAGCAATGAATGAGTGGGTTTTGGAGCCCAGTGTGTGTTTTTGCTTGCTTGCCAAGTGCAAGCTAGTATTAAAGCTGATGGCTCATCAGTTCTTGGCTCCATTTTTTCATTGCCTTCTGTTCGAATCTAATGTGAACCTGCATTGGCCAGGCGGCTGTGATGATGGCCACGACTACTGGCTTTATAACTCCTACCTAACACAAAAGTTCAGAATGTGAGGTCAGTTGGCAATGGGGGAAGGTCACATGAGGAACCACCCACACCCATGACCGCCAAAAGAAACAGCCCACGGAGCATTTTGAAAGAACAACTGTCCAATGAAATTTTGCCACGACCTATCACACCACCACCACCCTATCAACACTATAAATTACCCCCCGGGTGGGAGAGGCTGTGTGACTTCCCTGTCCCCTCTCTTGCGAACCAGTGAACCTTGCCTGGGAGCGCTCTAAATAAAGCTTTTGCTTGTTCACACATGATGGCTACATCATTATTTCTTCCTCGGCAGAAAATACCCTATACCCCTCTTGGCCAACTTTAAATTACTGACCTGAGGTCACTAAATGAAAATTTAATAAGATGGGCATATTTGGCTTTCAAAGCTTCTTTCACTTCACTTAATAATTGTCATGTTTGCATTTGTTTGTTTGCTACCTTTTTCTAAGTACCTATAGATTATGAAACAGCAAACTCCCCTAATCCTGTAACTCACTTCTCAAGATATATAGCTATATTTGATTTTATGTTTTGGAAAAAGTGTCTCCTGGGACCTTCTGTCCTGCTTGCCTTCTTTCCATGGTACACCATCATTTTAAGATCTCCCTTTACTATCATCCTGAGGATTCTCTCTCCTATCTTGGATCTCCTATTTTCTGGATCTCATGTTATTGACTGAATGTTTGTGTCTTCCCAAAATTCATGTGTAGAAATCCTAACCCTTGATGTCAAATTATAATATTAGGAGGGTTCCTCCCACCCCCTGGGGCAAGGTGGTTAGGTCACAAAGGTGGAGCTCTCATGAATGGGATTAGTAACTTTATAAAGGAGAACATTGAGAGCTTCCTTATCCCTTCCACCACTAAGGATTCAATCAAAAGACAGTCATCTGAAAACAAGGAAGGGAGCCTTCACTAGAACTAAATCAGCCAGCACTTTGATTTTAGGACTTTCTAGCCTCCTGAGCTGTGAGAAACTACTTTGTGGTTTAAGTCACCCAGTATATAGTACTGCATTACAAGTAGCCAAAGTCAAAACATGTCTTCTCCTTTCTTGGTTTACTGCATCCAGTAGCTTCTTATGAAAAATTTTTGAGACTTTGCATATCTAAAATCATTTTCTTCTACTTTTACACTTTACTGATAATGGCAGTGATTGTAAGACTCCAGTTTGGAAGTAATTCTCTTTAGAACATTGAAGGCTATGATTCGTTTTGTTTTAATTTTCGATGTGGGTGTGGACAAGTCATGATTCCTAATCCTTTGCACATAATCTGTTTTTCCTCTGTTAAAAGCTCTAAGAACTTTGTCTGAAATATATGTTTTTTAAATTAAAATACATTCAGGTATCACTCTAGTATCATTAGTTTCATTTGTATTCCAATACAGTTTTATGAGTGTGAGAAAAAATTATGGAATACTGCATACCCTAGATTCAATAAAACACTCAATAGCCTGACCAGGCGGTGGCGCAGTGGATAAAGCGTAGAACTGGGATGTGGAAGGACCAAGATTTGAGATCCTGAGGTCACCAGCTTAAGCGCAGGCTCATCTGGTTTGAGCAAAACCTCACCAGCTTGGACACAAGGTCGCTGGCTCCACCAAGGGGTTACTCAGTCTGCTGAAGGCCCGCGGTCAAGGCACATATGAGGAAACAATCAACGAACAACTAAGATGTCTCAACGGCAACAAAAAACTGATGATTGATGCTTCTCATCTCTCTTCGTTTCTGTTTGTCTGTCCCTATCTATCCCTCTCTCTGTTACTGAAAAAACAT
Source organism: Rhynchonycteris naso (assembly GCA_037038555.1). NCBI lineage: Eukaryota > Metazoa > Chordata > Mammalia > Chiroptera > Emballonuridae > Rhynchonycteris > Rhynchonycteris naso. The sequence continues at coordinate 35,303,601 of CM072997.1, read as the reverse complement.
TTATATATATATATGGCACCCTATAATCTGTGCCCACAAGAGTGCAAGGTATATTAATATGCATGCTAAAGTGGAAAAAAAAACTCCTATAAAGGATTGGTTAGGAGCTTTCATTAATTCCATATTTTGTGTATGTGGACGTGGTGGGTTAGTAGGGGATTAAATGAGGGAAAGAACAAAATTGTTTGAGATAAAAAAAAGTAATGGGTAGTTTAAAACATATTATTAATGGATTTACATTCCAGAAAAGGACAAAGAGAAAAAAGTGATGCATAACTTTACCTCATAGATAAGTTCTCTTAATGTTTTAAATAATAATTCTAGTAAAGGTCATGCATGAGCAAGGACAGCAAATACAAGTGGTCATAAAGGGATATTTCTGAGTAAAATTCTTCTTCCCCAATCTGCTGTCCCACCTTTCATAAGTTTTTATTTATCTTCCTAGAAAAGAAATAGTATATTAAAAGTGTAAAAAATAATTACCAAACTTATCATGCCATGGTACTGTTCTACCTTTGTTTTATATAAACAATAATGTATTCCATATTAGTATATAGAGTCCTATTTCATTCTCTTTAATAGCTACATATTATTCCATTATATTGACATGGGATTGGCAAACCATGAACAGCAGGCCACGTCTGACCCACTGCGTGTTTTATATAGTTCATGGACTAAAAATAGTTTTCACCTTTTTAAATGATTAAGAAAAATAAAAAGAGAAATACAATTTCTGTAACATGAGAAAATTATATAAAATTCAAGTTTTATTGTCTTGTAAATCAAATTTTATTGGAACCCAGCTAGGCTTATTCATTTCATGTACTGTCTGTGGTCACTTTTGTACACCAGCAGAGTTAGGTGCTTGTGACAGAGACTACACAGCAGGTCCTTTATAGGAAAAGTTTGCTGACCTCTCATACAGACCAGTTAATTTATCTAACTCAACGTTAAGAGTTCATAAAATTTTTAATTCTGTGAGCGATGGAGGTAAAAGTGGCAGTATGCACAGAAGATGCAAGTATAGTAACTAATCAGTTAGTTGTTCAGCTTGGATTTGGGCAGGCAAGTGATAAGAGACAGAGTAAAGAAGAGAGGGTATGGTCATATCATACCATCATTAGGATGATAGGTCGAGGAATAGGTCATTTATCTGAAAAGAAAGTGGGAATGATGGAAAAGTTTTAACAAGGGGTTGGGGGAGAGTAGCACAAACAGGGTCTGCTATGCATGGTGGAATAGATTTGAAAGGTATTGCTATTAGCTAAGGAAAGCACTAATAGTATTATTTTAGTAACCTATAAAAGAAGCTGTGAATTCATGTGAAGATATATTGTCTAAAATGTAAATATACTGTTGAAATAATTTCTACAGTTCTGATAATCAAAGGTTTCTGTGTGCTTATGTATGTGAAATTATTTAAAAATTACTTAGAACTATTTATTTTATTATAAAAAAACATTAAAGTATATCTTGCAAATGGAGTTTTGGTCCACTCTGTTTCAGTATACCAAGCTACAGTTTTAAAGTGTTTTCCATGTAACAAACAGCCCAAGAAACTAATTGAGTCATACACTAGTTGTTGAATTAAGTTGGAATATGATATCTGATTTGATTATTTTTCAATGTATTACTTGTAGGCTTAAGGCTCAAAATATGGCAATGGAAGATAACAGGATTGTCTGTTATTTCAAAGACGTAATGTGAAGTGCTCATTTTAATCTGGTTAAAAATCCTAAATAGCAAGAATGCTGGTCTCCTAGACAGAGTAATTCTAATTAACCTTATAAAAATAAGATTTGTACAGTATGTGGAAAATTAAGGGTATAAACAACCATTAAAAGAAAAGACTAATCACATTATAATAATTATGTTCAACTGACACAATAGGTAATAGTCATATAGCAGTACCATATCTTAAATGCCACCATAAATAATATAAAATGATATTATATTGAGTTATTATTCAGAATAATATGTTAAATTATTCTTTTAAACATCCAAGTAAGCTGTTCTAATAACATAAGGATTGAAGTGTGTCCTCTGCAGTTTCTTTCTTTTTTTTAAAAGAAAAGGGTAGGCTGGATATTAAGCTAAATGATATTAGGAAATGAACAAATAAAAAAATAAGTTAACTTAATAGTAGGAATTTACATATATCACTATGTTTTGGGTTGAAGCAATAACAGGAAGAGAAAAAAGAAAAATTTGCTTCAGTTCTGCTTAAAAGAATTTTATTTTATTTTCTCTTTTGTCAATAACTGGCTGTTTTAGTGATAAAAGGAGGCATTGTGGTTGAGAACTTGGATTTCATCAACAAGAAAAATTGAATTTCAAATTGTGTGATTTGAGCAAGTACCTTAACCACTTTAAACTTCATATTTCTTCAGGTATCATAATGATGTTACCTACCCTGAGCTAAATAAATGGTTGGTTGGTATAAACGTGCTTAGGAACTTAACATCTGCCAATGTAAATGTACCAAGTATTAAATAAGTGATAGTTATTATTTTTATTATAAAATTATTTTCACCTTAATTTCTATCCTTTGATAGTTGCATTTAGACTATTAGAAAGATGGAAGAGAGGGAACTGAAAATAAAAATCAACAATATAATTACTACTTTCTCTTACCTGCCTACTCAAGCATTGGCTTAGGAGAGATGCTTACATTAGTTAATGATTATTGTGGTCATATTCTTCAGTGGGTATATAAAAGGAATGTTATGGAGGTTATTTTCAGGATACAAAACAAAAAGTTCTCGTATCCCTGTCTATGGGGTGATGCCTCCAACTTTCATCTCAACCACTGGAGTTTGAATTTTCCATCTTCCTGCTTACTAGACACCGTTGTGAGTATGGCATTATTAAAAAACCTCTTACATATCTCTCGCAGGCATCCTTCACAATATGTTACTATATTAAGTGGTCTATTTCCAAATTTAAGGAACTATGTTTGCTTAAATTCAGTGTTTCCATAAATACATAATAGAGGTAGAAATAAAAGTGCAAATCTGAGAGAAAATTGAACAACACTAGTCCTACTTTGCTTATTCTGGAAAACTAACTGTTTTATATAGATGGTGTTTCCTAGAAAACTTTCTTAATCAGCACATACTATTCTCTACCACAAAGATAGTATTTTTATTTAACATTATTATATTATGGTAATAGTCCTCATATTTTTTTCAGATAAATTGGGTGATTGGTAGAAAATTTTCCAGATTAAAGAATGTGCAGAAGGAGTGAGTAAATGACCAGTTAAAATAAATGTCCTAGTTGTTAAAATATTTGTTTAGCAATCATAGAACTTCTTCAACTCTTAAATGATAATTACTTTGCCTTAAATAAAATTTACTTCACTGATTGGTACATAAGATTAACTCACTTAACTAGTGAGCAAACTTAGCCAGCTATGTCACCTCCATATCTCAATGTAGACTTTATTCTCTGCTATAACATTAAGTATAGTAGAAATTGTCAAGATTTTTTAAGAACTGAAAAGTTGTCTGACCAGTTGGTGGTGCAATGGATAGAGCATCGAACTGAGACACAGAGGACCCTGGTTCCAAGTCCTGGAGGTTGCTGGCTTGAGCATGGGCTCATCCAGCTTGAGCACTGGATTGCTGGCTGAGGGTGGGATCATAGACATAACCCCATGGTCGCTGGTTTGAGCAAAGGGTTACTCACTTTGCTGTAGCTCCCTGGTCAAGGCACATATGAGAAAACAATCAATGAACAACTAAGGAGCTGCAACAAAGAATTAATGCTTCTCATCTTTCTTTCTTCCTGTCTGTCTGTTCCTATCTGTTCCTCTCTCTCACTCACACTCTCACAAAGGAGAAATGTTGGATGAAGAACAATGTCTTGAAAGTAGACAAAACTGGCTTATACTGCAAGAAGATAACTTCAAAAAGATTCAGACCCAAGAATGAGAAACAAGGGTAATATTTCAGGAAGCATTGGGCAGACCTATGTGTATTTGATGACAATGCTGCAAGCTTTAGATGAAGTTTTATTTATTCTACCATAAAATCTTCAGACATTTTCTTCACTATACATACTCAATCTATTAAAAATCAAGGAGCAGGTCAAGAATGACTACACTGTTTCTAATAATGGTGGTACCCAAGGGCTATTAACAAATTTGCAATGTTAATGAATAAATAAAGTCTCAGCACATAGCCTTTGCAAAGGTAAAAGGTCTACTATATTTACCTTGAAATATATTTGTCATGTTGTAGTAAAAACATTTTTTTAGAGTAACTTTGCTTTCAAATGGTGCATAGCGTACATTTAGTTGATTTCACTCATAAGCTGTAAATATATATATATATATATAGATAAGGCTGTTTGTCACTTCTATTTGAACCAGATATGTAAAGCATAGTTCTCTGAAGTAGATGCCTATTAATTTCAGGTCAAAATGAAACTGAATTTAAAAACATACATGATTCCCATGATCCAAGAGAGTGGCAATAGGTAAAAATGTATTTTCAGGAACATGTTTTAAAACCTACCTAATACTTATTTACTAAAAGGAGTGAAAAGAGTTATTCAAGATAGTCACATTTTCCTCCCTGAATTTTACTCAAATTATTACACTAGAAAACAAAATTTTTGTTGCATCCACAAAAACACTTGTTTGTACCTAATTCAAGTGCACTGATCTCAAATATGACATTAGTTTTTCTCTGTAAGCTACAGTTTTTTATGAAATTCAAGATTTTAGGTTATTTTTGAAATTTAAGATCTTATTGTAAAATTTACAACATTTAGGTTAACATAATGAAGTAGAATGTCTTCTTGGGCATCATATTTGTGAAAATATTAAAATTTATATAATGCAGTAAATACAATAAAAGATATGATTGCATCAGAATATGTCTACAATTTTGAAATAAAACATATTAAAACACTTATTTTAATCATAATATTTGTGCAAAACTTATTTAAATTCTATTCAGGCAAAAATTTGTGTTTGTAAGGTCTTGCATTTGTGTATTTGTTGAGGACAATCTCGTTTTATGCTTCAGTAGTAGTCTGCTCATCATTAACAGCTTCAAGATTTTCGGGAAACTTATCAAGGTGACTTTTCAGGAAGTGAATTTTAGCGCTCATGTTAACATCCAATGTTCTGGAAAGCCAACAGCATCCTTTGAACCAGAAGTTCATAGTTTCTGCTTTTTTGTTGCCAAGGAAGTTCTTTCTAACTGACACAAAAGACAGCCATGCTGGTTTCTCCTCCTTATTTATCATCCTGGCAAATTTTTCATCACGTATGGGGGTTCAAATTTGAGGTCCTTTGAATATACCTGCATATTTTTTTTCTTTCTTTTTTTTTTTTACAGGGACAGAGAGAGTCAGAGAGAGGGATACATAGGGACAGACAGACAGGAATGGAGAGAGATGAGAAGCATCAATCATTAGTTTTTCATTGCCATTGCGACACCTTAGTTGTTCACTGATTGCTTTCTCACATGTACCTTGACCGCAGGCCTTCAGCAGACCAAGCAACCCCTTGCAGGAGCCAGCGACCTTGGGTCCAAGCTGGCAAGCTCTTTGCTCAAGCCAGATGGGCCCGCGCTCAAGCTGGCGACCTCGGGGTCTCAAACCTGGCTCTTCTGCATCCCTGTCCAATGTTTTATCCACTGTGCAACCACCTGGTCAGGCTACACCTGCTTTTATCTTCTCGAAAGACAAGGCAGGAAAAGCAGAAATAATATGTTGAAAGCATTCACCTTCTCTATTCAAAGCCTGAACAAACTGCTTCATTAAGCCAAGTTTAATGTGAAGTGGAAAAAAATGATCCTGTCTCGATTAACTACAAGTTCATTCACAATATTTTGCATCCTTACTTCCAGAGCTTCATTTTCGGCCATTCCTTCTGTGTCCAGTGTTTCTTCCAAGCTCAACTGTCCACAATCACAGAAAGCAAGGATACTTCACGAAACCTCTCTGTTGTCCTACCAGAAAATTTACCATTTTAATATCCACACAAATGATCCAGTTATGCTCCTGATACTTCAGAAAGTTGAGGACAATTTTTATGTCATTATAATCTTCTCTCAGATGAGTTGTATAACCAATTGGAACTACTGCATAAACATTGCCATTGTGTAAGAGAACACATTTCAGACTTCATTTAAAGCTGTCAAGAAATAGCCACCATGTTGTTGGACTGTAAGTGGTAACACCTAGCTGGCTGAGAAGACTACTGATATCATGACAGTAAACAAAGAGTTTGTCTTCAGAAAAATAGTCCACAAAAATTTCATCACGCTTCCTGAAATGGGATACTTTAGCTGACCAGTGAAGTATATTCTTTTCGTGAAGCCTGGAGGCTAATAATTCAGGTGCTTTCTTTGATAGGCCCAAATCTCTTACCCAGTCATTCATTCAATTCGGGTTGGCTAAACTGCTGAGGGGTTAATGACTGCTTGACATCAAAAGAAGACCCTTCAGATTCTACAACCATTTCCTCATGCATCTTATCAAAATACACTTGATCACCATGTTCACTTTCTTTATTCTTAAAAGAAATAAAACCATTGAAAACTGAAACCGGGATTGTCTCAGAGTGTGTGATAGGTCGCATTGCTGAAGGAGTATTAGGATATGTGATCATATACCGTTTTTTCTTGCCAATGCCCTTTGTATTGATCAGACAAAAATAACAGTCACTGCTGTTGTTCTTAGGTTCATGCCAAACCATGGGAATACCAAAGGTATTATTCCTTTGCATTTTTCTTTTGTCCAGTCATGAAGCATTTCTTCACAATTATGATACACAATATGAGGAGCCCAATTCTTGTCTTGATCGCCAATGGGAGCTTCGATATAGGCAATATATGCATGTGTCACAAATGATGAAATATTGTGCCTTTGATGTTGAAGTGTGTTACAGCCACATATATAACAGAAGGTATCAGGACTATTCTTACATTTACACCTACTCGAAGAAGCCATGATTCAATCTTAAAACATAATAGGGTGTTTTTATCAGATAATAATTTTTTACATTTAAAAACTAAAATTATGTAAAAGTGATGTTTGTAATACATTAATTGCCTTGTGGTCATGTTCAATTCAAGAGTCGTTGCCCTTTAACTCTAATGTGAAAACCAATGCATGCCATTAACTGTAACAAAAGGAAATTAAAATTGCATAAAAACTAGAATATGCAACAAAAAATGAATTTCAGATTTGGAATCATTGATTCAGAAGTATATAGAAAAAGTTCTAAAATCTCATGCTACAGAAAAGGAAAAAAAAATATTCCCCAGTGATTAATTACTAGAATAAATGGCATCAGAAGAAGAATCTGATGTCAAGGTTTACAGTCAGAGTATATGAGATCTAAAAATTGTTTAATAAACATGTACTCTATAAAATATATTGCTAATGTTTTATATTAATAAAAAGTAATCACAATATAGAATATACTTCTTGAGTGCACTATGTGAATATTTTTCATCCATATTTTCAAAATGTTGCATCTTCTTATAGAGTTTTCAAATTCATAATATGATTTATTTTATTATCTCAATGCGGTTAGCACTGAGTGGTAAATAAATTGACAAAGGTTTTTCAAATTTGTCCCAAATGGTACCTAGCAACTAATATATTATAGTAGAAAATTTATTTCTATTGTAATACATTAAGATATCATTCTTTATGTATAATTTTTTCTGACAAGATATTCATGTAGAATATTAAAGTGAGTTGTTGAAGGCTACTTGAAATAAAACAATTGTAAGTTGTAAGGAGTAACTAAAACATGTTAAGCATAAATATAATTACTTATCTGAAAGAATGCCTCTTTGAAACCTTCTCCTTAGCTCCATTGATGATGAGACATTGTCTTGAAACTTAATGGGCAATACTAAAATGGAAGCCTGGTTATATATCTTGGCAAACATTACTAAATTTTATTTTTGTTCCTTTCTCTTCTGTGGTTCTGTTTCTTGGGATAGTTAAAAGAACTTTAAATGTCAAGTGACAGATTTGTTTTGTTGTTTGTATATCATCATTAAGAAAGTATTGATTTCATCCGATGACTAACTCATTCAAGGTATAATCATATTCATCTTCCAAAAGAATGTTCTACCTCTGGAAAATTATTCAAATGATTGTTTTAGTGTATGTATAAATATGCTTGAACAGGTTTTAAGATGTTACTTTATTATATTCTGTGTTTCTAAAAATAATGTTTTTCTTTCATTTCAAGATGATGTCATTTAGTTTTATTTGCATCTTTCAGTGTATGACTAGAATGAGCATGCACACTTTGTTCCATTTTGTTGCTATAGCTCCAGAGCCTGAAACAATGCCTGGCACACAGGAGGCATTCAACTAAATGAAAGTTCCTTTGGAACTAATATGATCATTATAGATGTAGAGTCTAGTTGTTGGCCAAACTGCAAGATATTTTATAAATGTACATAGAAATTCTGGATTAGAGTTTGTACATGCTCTTAAAGTCATATAAAGAGTTACACTCTGGGTGCTACTTTCATCATTCTTCTAAAATACTTACCATAGTAACAAATTAATATCCAAACCCTTTGGTATAGCTTTTGCCCTCATTTTAATTGAATTCATTTTACCTATTGGCAGTCTAGGTCATCCTTTCTATCTTAAAACTTTCTCCATTATTATTTCTTAAAATTCTCTCCTAATTCTTCTGCTTTTGCAGCTTCTACGCTAACTCCTCCTCTGTTGGTCATTATAACTATAATTTCTAGATACTCTTTTCTTTGTTGTTGTTTTTTCTTACAAACTTTATCTAAAGCATTTCATAAGTTCCACATTTTCAACAGTGAACTCTGCTTTCATGATTCTCCAATCTATATACTTTAAGTCATTTTTGTTTTAATACATAGACCCATAATTTTACGCCAATGTTCTGCAGACACCTTAAACTGATAGTTTAAAACAAACTCATTCTCTTCATCTACAAACATGTTCTCACTTTTTTATATCTTATTTTAATTGTATGTAAATGAGTTGAGTGTTGAATAAAATATATTTTGGTGTGTTAGGCTAGATGACAGAAAGGAGATGCATCTAATATTCACTGTGGCACTCAGAAAATAAAATTTTCCTAGTGAATATAAATTGACTTTTTTGTTTAATTTTCTAAATTAGAAAAACTTGGACTACTTTATGTGCTAATATTGGGATATATGGGATAAGAGGCAGAGTAACACTTCTCAGAGGATATGACTTTTGAAAGCAAACCTTTTGAAAGGAAGGACAAACAAAGTAGCAATTTTGGTAGCACTCAGTCAACAGAAATGGCAGATGTGAGAAGTGTAGCATGCAAGTATTAAAGTGGAGACTTGTATGAGTCAAGATAAACTGGGTTTTGTCATAGTAAACCCTAAATTTTAAAAAAGTATCTTATTTATTCCTATAGTCTGTTGAAAATTGGCTGATTCTCCAGGGAAGCTCTTCCCTACCAGTTAGTTTAACATTCCAGACTGCTTCAATCCTGTGAACTTACATATCAACACATGCTCTCTCAATTGTTGTAGCATGGGAAGAAGAAACAGCGTAACTGAGCACTAGCATTTAAATGATCTTACCCAGAAGTGGCACACATTATTTCTGCTAACATTGTGTTGGTCAAATTAAAGTGTATGGCCTTAACTACAAAGAGATGGGCAGTACAATCTACTGATATGCTCAGAGTAGAGAGGAACTGTATAGTGTAAACAGGAGTAATATGTATCACAATAAATGTCCACTAAATAAAGCACAATCTTACTTCTACTTTTCTAGAAACATTCAAGAGGGAAATGGAAGCTTTTGGAGGTATAAAGGAGAAGGGAAAATAGCAAGTTCAGCAAATGCTCAATAATATTCTCAGAATATACAGTCTGGAATGGAATTCTCAACTTCTACCAAGTTAATAAATGAGAAAAAATTACAAGATCCCACTATTGTATTTTCCTTAGTGAAGGGCACATGGTAGCCAGAAACAAAAGAGAAAATAAATATAAGAATTATTGAAGAAGATGATGGCCTAGAAAGAAAGGACATTGCATGACATATTACCCACAGAGCATTAAATTCCCTGGTCAAAATCAAGATTTTCCTACCATTTCTGCCCTTTATCTGGAAAAAAAGTGGAGAGTGCTGTGGGCAGAAATTAGTACTAAAAGGATGGGGAAAAACAGCGTATGAGAATTTGTTCCAGTAAGATATTAAGTAGTAATAATGTCAGGAATGTGGAGCTGCTCTTGGGGCGTGGGGGGCCCTGGGAGGAGCCACATTTAAGGAGGAAACAATAACAATATTATACAAATATTTTCAGAAAAGTGGTGAAGAAAACACATGCCAAATTATTTTATGAGGACAGAGTAATATAAAAACTTATTGAAAAAAATAAAACTATAGGTCAATATTTCTTATAAACAGATTTAAAAAATATTTATAGTATTAGCAAATTAAATTCATCAATATTTAAAAAGATAATAAAGCATGACCAAGTAGAACTTATCCTACAAAGGCAAGGTTAGTTTAACACATAAAAATAATATTAAGAGAATAAAGAGAAAAGCCATATAATTGTATCAGATAGGAAAAAAAGCATTAGACAAATTTAACACCCATTTATTTTAATAATTTAAACAATAACTAGGAATAGAAGAGCTCTTCCTCAACCTGGTAAAGATTATCTATAAGAAAATCTACAGCTAGTATCATATTTAAATCAAGAATAGGAAAGAAATATTTCTATTTTGGGGTTATATTAATATATACATAAAAATCAATTGTATTTCTGAAAATCAATAGCAAACAATTTAAAATAAATTTTGTTTATAATAATTTCAAAAATATAAAATAATTAGGAATACATTTAACAAAAGACATTCAAGACCATCTACAACAAAAACCATAAAATATTACTGATGGAATTAAAGACAATACAAGCAAATGAAGATATGAACCATGTTCCTAGATGAGCAGGTCAATACTAAGACATAGTATATTAAACCAATGTTAATTTCCTGGCTTTGATCATTGTACCATGGTGATGCAAGAGGTTAGCATTAGGAAAAGCTAGGTTGAAAGTTGTATGTGGTCTTTCGTGTTTTTGTGAATTGCTTATAAGTTCACAATATTTCAAAATTCAAAGTTTAAAAGTCAATTATCTCAAAATTAATCTATAGTCTCAATGTAGACCAATTATAACCCCATTAGGAATTTTTGTAGAAATTAACAAGCTGACTTTAAAATGTATATAAAGTGCAAAGGACTCATAATATTCAAAGAACTCCTGAATAAAAAAGGAACAGAGTTGAGGATTTATACACCTGTAATCAAGATAGGGTGACATTGCCATAAAAATAGACAAAGAGATTAATGGAACAGAAATGAGAGCCAAGAAATAGATGCACATTTATAGTTATTTGTTTTTTGATAAGTGCAACACAGAAATCTAAAACAGAAATATATTTTTAGCAATGTTACTAAAAGAACATTACTGACAAAGAAAAAACAACCTCACACTTTTATCTTATAACATCAAAAAAATAAATTTGAGATGGACAAAAATCTACACATAAAAGCTAAAACTATAGAAGGATCAAGGTAGTGGCAGGTAGGTGAAAGCTACACTCATCTCCTCTGAGGAACAAACTGGAATTCCAACTAAAGATCAATCATCCTGAATAACCAACTGAAAAATAGCTGAAGAGGAGTCTTATAACTAAGGATTCAAAAAAGAAGCCATATCAAGACTGGTACAAAGAACCAAAATGCAAAAATGACTAGCCCAGATCTTATAGATAGTGTTTGAAATTCTTAAGAGAAATCTCAGGTGTGTGTGTGGGGGGGGGAGGTCCCCTTGAGAAGTGTGAGGCCTAAACCCCAAGCTAGGTTTTTTAACCCAGAGCACCAGAGACTATAAGATGTGTCCACTTAACATTCAACTGTGAAATGCAGCAGGGTTTCTCTTTGCTAGGGAGAAATGAATAAAAACACAGGTACCCTCTTAAAGTGTTAATGCACAAAATTATATTTGCAGCCACTCTCCCTGGGTTCTGGAGAAGGGAGGGCAGAGTAGACTGGAGTCAGAAGAGAAGAGTCTGGGATTTGTGGTTCTGGAGAGAGACATTGTGTGTGTGGGAATAAGGGGTAAGGGAGAACAGCTGCCAGGATCCCTGTGCTGAGTCATTCTTTAATACCACAATCACCATTTTTCTTGGGTACAGCACTCCACTCTGTGTGGCATTAGCCTGGGGGAAAGCAATTGCCCCTTCCTCATAACTTCCTCTCACCCCACCCAATGGACTTAAACTTTGCTGAGAAGTCAGCTCCCTTGGCCAGGGTGTAAAGGTCTAGAAAGACTCAGGAGGTGTCAGTGAGTTGGTTCTCTGACTTTGAGGCAAAGATCATTCTCCTCACTTTCTTGTGAACCTGAATGATGCTTCCCGTTCATGTGAGATCTCATAGAACCACACTTCAGGCTTCCAGTAAACCCACCCTCCAGACTCTGGAGGCTCTACCTGCCTGAATTCTAGGAGGTTCACCTTGCTGAGGTTTGGGGAAAACCCAGATCAGAGTGAGACATGTGATTCTGGATTGAAGGTCACATCTACCACCTTCCTTGAAACCTGACCTGCATCACTCCCTCACAGGAAATCCACTAGCTACATCCTCCCAACTCTGCCAGAGGCTCTTTTAGTAACTAAGCCTAACAGGGAGCTGGCAGGTAGAGGCAATCAGAGGCAGATCTAAAGGTGCCTTGGGACTTTTCCTGACCTTTCCCTGCACCTGGGATAATAAAATCCAACTTTAGTGCCTTGCTTGGTCTCTCCTGTGTGCACCCAAGCCCAGCAGAGGCAGCCATGAACTGTGGGTTTCTGGTATATCCAAGCAGGTACCCAAGGCCAGGTGCAGACAGCATCTGACATTGGTCTATATCAGGTTCCTTCCCAAGAGGCCCAGAACCAATATACCTAGTGACCAGATTCAGAAAATATTAGAGCAGAATTCAATAAACTCCACAAGCAGCATACACAAAGGGTGATAATGGCAAACACCAAACTCAGTTGAGGTGAATTTTGGTTTGTGAGGTCAGCACTTGCACAGCAGCTCACATGCCATGGTGGAGTTGAGCCTCACAATTAGCCAGCCTGAGGGTGAATCTCATTCACCAACAAGCCAATCAAGACCCAATTACAACAAAAGAGCCCACATAATCCATAGAGGGGACATTTCTGGAGCACTTAGCTCAGGTGACCAAGGAGAAAAAGCCACTGGGTCCCACAGGACACCTACAACATAAGATAACATTGTGAAGACTGAGATTGATAACAGATCTATAGAACACACAGAAACAAGCATCAACAGGCAGCCAAACTGGGGAGAAAAAAAAACAAGCCTCAAATGACAGGACAGTAGAAATCCCAGAAAGAGAACTAAATGAAATGGAGGCAAACAATTGATCAGATATAGATTTCAAAGTGCGGTTATAAGGATGCTCAAGGAACTTAGTAAAAAATATAACAGCATGAAGAAAGACACAGAAATCATAAAATAGGACTAGTTAGAAATGAAGAATACAATATCTGACATCAAGAATATTTTGGAAGAAATAAGGAGCCAATTGGATGAAGCAGAGGATAAAATCAGTGGTTTATTTGGAAGACAAGGTAAAAAATAAAAACAATCAGAGTAACAAAAGAAAATAAAAATTAAGAGAATAAGAAGAGTTTAAGGGATCTCTGAGAAGAGATGAAGCATAACATCTATATCATAAGGGTCAAAGAAAGAGAAGAGAGAAAGAAAAAGATTGAGAATCTATTTAAAGTGATAATGACTGAAAACTTCTCTGACCTAGTGAAGGAAATAAAACACACACACACACACACACACACACACACACACACACAGACACACACACACACACATTCAAGAAGCATAGAGAGTCCCAAACAATATGGAACTAAAGAGTTCCACACCAAGACACATCATAATTAAATGGCAAAAGTTAAAGACAAAGAGAGAATCTTGAAAGCAGCAGGAGAAAAGCAGTTACTTGCATGGGAGCTCCCATAAGATGTCAGCAGTTTTCACAACAGAAACATGCCATGCCAGGAAAAATTGGCATATAATATTCTAAGTGGTGAAAAGCAAGGACCTACAATCATGATCACTTTACTCAGCAAAGCTATTATTTAGAACTAAAGGCCATATAAAAAGCTTCCAAGACAAGAAGAAGGTGAAGGAATTTGTTACCACAAAACCAACATTACAATAAATGTTAAAGGGCCTGCTAGAAAAAGAGAAGGAGAAGAGGAAGAAGAAGAAGAAGAAGAAGAAGAAGAAGAAGAAGAAGAAGAAGAAGCAGAAGAAAAGAAGAACATAAGTAAAACAATAAAATGGCAATAAATATGTATCTATACATACTTACTTAAGTGTAAATGGCTTAAATGCACCAATCAGAAGACAAAGCATAGATGAATGGGTAAGAAAATAAATGCTTATATATACTGTCTACAAGAGATTTACCTCAGAATAAAAGATACACACAGACTAAAAGTAAAGGATTAGAAACAGATATTTCATGCAAATGGGAGGGAAAAGAAAGCTGTGGTAGCAATACATCTGACAAAACAGACTATAAAACAAAAGCTATAGTAAGAAACAATAAGGACACTACATAACGATAAAGGGAGCGATCCAACAAAAAGATATAAACCTTGTAAACATTTATGTACTAAATGTGGGCACACCTAAATATGTAAAGCAAAATTTCATGAAGATAAAGGAAGAATTTGACAGTAATACAGTCATATTAGGGGATTTTAACATCCTATAGACATCAAGAAATAAACCTTTAAGACAGAAAATATACAAGGAAATGAAAGCCTTAAATGACACTTTAGATCAGTTGTATTTAATAGATATTGTCAGAGTATTTCACACTAAAGCATCAGAATATACATTTTTTTTCAAGTCCACATGGAACATTTTCTAGGATAGACCACATGTTAGGACACAAAACAAGTCTCAATAAATTTAAGAAAAATTAAATCATATTAAGCGTCTTTTATGACCATAATGGTATAAAACTAGAAATCAATCACAAGAAATAAACAAAAAACACACAAAGACATGGAGGCTAAATAATATGTTACCTAAACAATGAATGGGTTAACAATGAGATCAAGAAAGAAATAAAAAGATACCTTGAAACAAGTGAAAATGAAAACACAAAAACCCACAATCAATGGGACACAGCAAAAGCAGTCTTAAAAGGGAAATTCATAGCATTACAGGTCTACCTCAAGAAACAAGAAAAAACTCAAATAAACAACCTAACTTTACATTTAAAAGACCTTGAAACAGAACACAAACAAAATGCAAAGTGAAAGGAAAAAAAGAATAAAAATCAGAGCTAAAATAAAAATAGAGTCTAAAACAAAAACAAAACAATAAAAAAGACAAATGAAACCAAGAGCTTGTTCTTTGAAAAGATAAACAAGATCAACAAACCCTTAACCAGACATCATTAAAAAAAGACAGAGGACCTGAATAAATAACATCAGAAGTAAAACAGAAGAAGTAACAACTGACATCAAAGAAATACAAAGGATTGTAAGAAAACATTATTAAAACAATATGACAACAAATTAGTCAATCTAAATCAATGGATAAATTTCTAGAAACATACAATCTTCTAAAACTGAATCAGGAAGAATCAGAGAATCTGAATAGAGAGACATCAACTAGTGAAATTGAAACAGTAAACAAAACCTTCCAACAAACAAAAGTCCTGGACTGGATGGCTTCACAGATGAATTCTATCAAACTTCTAAGGAGAACTAACATTTATCCTTCTAAAACTTGTCTAAAAAAGAGAAAAAGGACTCCCAAGTTCATTTTTGGCCATCACTGTCTTATTCAAAAATCAGATAAAACACTAATATACACACACACACACACATACACACACACATACACACACACACATTAATATTTCTAAGGAATACAGATGCTAAAGTTCTCAACAAAGTATTAGCAAACTGGAAGTAACAATATATTAAAATGATCATACACCATAATTATGTAGGAATTATTCCGGAACACAAGATTGGAACAAGATACACCATCAATTTACATCATACACCAAATAAACAAAATAAAAGATAAAAACCATATGATCATATCACAGATCCAGAAAAATACATTTGATAAAATACAAAACCAATTTATGATAAAAACTCAGCATAGTGGAAATTGAGGGAACATACCTCAACATAATACTCAATGGGCATAATAACTTCAAGAATTTCCCTTAAGATCAGGAATACAGGGATGTTCACTTTCACCACTCCTGTTCAACATAGTACTGGAAGTTTTAGCCACAACAGTAAGACAAAAGGAAGAAATAAAAGGAACCCAAATTAAAAAGAAATAATTAAGTTGTTATTTGCAGATGTTATGATACTGTATAAAGAAAATCCTATAGAGTCCACCAAAACACTACAAGAATTGATGAGTGAATTCAGTAAAGTAGCAGAATATAAATAAATATTCAGAAATTAGTTGCATATTTATACACCAATAATACACTATCATAAAGGGAAACTAAGAAAAAATCCCATTTACAAATTTTTCAAAAAAAATAAAATACCTAGGAATAAATTTAACCAAGGAGCTAAAAGATTTGTACTCAGAAAATTATAAGAAAGTAAAGGAAATACAAATAAGTGGAAGCATATATAGTGTTCACCTATGGAAGTATTAGCATCATTAAAATGTCCATACTACCCAAAGCAATTTATAGATTCAACACAATTCCTACCAAGATACAAATGGCATAATTTACAGAACTAGAACAATATTTTAAGAATTTTTATGGAACCACAAAAGACCCCAAATAGCAATCTTGAGAAAGAAGAACAAAGTTGGAGGAATTACACCACATGATATTAAAATGTACTGCAAAGCAGTAGTGATCAAAACAACATGGTACTGGCATAAAAGACATATAGATCAATAGAACAGAAATAGAGTCCTGAAATAAACACACACTTTTATAATTAATTATTATTTGACAAAGAAGGCACAAATATATAATGGGGTTAACATAGTGTATTCAATAAATAGTATGGATGAATTGGATAGACACATGCAAAAAAAAATCAAAATTAACTACCTTTTTTCAACATACACAACTATAAACTCAAAATGCATTAAAAACTTAAATGTTAGACTCAAAATCATAAAAATTCTAGACAAAAACATAGGCAGTAAAAGTTTGGATGTGTCTTGTAGCAATATTTTTTCTGATATGTTACCTTGGGCAAGGGAAATAATAGAAAAAATAAACAAATGGGACATCACCAAACTAAGAAAATTTTTTCACAACAAAGGAAACAACCAACAAAATTAAAAGACAACCCTCTGAATAGGAGAACATATTTATTGATACATCTGATAAGGACTTAATATTCAAAATGTCCAAGAAACTTGTAAAACTCAACACCAAAAAACCAAACATTCTAATTAGGAAATGGGCAGATGACCAGAATAGACACTTCCCCAATGTTGACATACTTAATGGCCAATTAACATATATCAATATGCTCAATGTCACTAATCATCAGAGAAATTAAAATTAAAACCACAATGAGATATCACTTTACATTTCACACAGAATAGCTAACACCAGTATATCAACAAACAAGTGCTGACAAGGATGTGGAGAAAAGGGAACCTTGATACACTGTTGGTGGGACTGCAGCTTGGTGTTGGTACTATGGAAAACGCTATGGAGTTTCCTCAAAAAATTAGAAATGAAACTGCCATATGACTCAGCAATTCCACTTTTGAGGATAGCCAAAAAATTCCAAATCCCTAATTTGGAAAAATATATTCTTTATTATGTTCATTGCACCATTATTTACAGTAGCCAAGATTTGAAAGCAGTCCCAGAGTCCATCAGTATATGAGTAGATAAAAAAAAGATGTATTATATTTACACGATAGAATACTATTCAACCATAAAAAAGGACGTGTTACCTTTTGTGACAGCATGGATTGACCTAGAGACTATTATGCTAAGTGAAATAAGTCAGTCAGAGAAAGATAGGTAACATATAATTTTACTGATATGTGGAATCTAATGAACAAAATAAACTAACAAACAAAATAGAAACAGACTCATTGATATGGAGAACAGAATGACAGCTGTCAGAGGGGATGGAGGTTGAGGGCATGGGAAAAAAAGGTGAGGGGATTAAACTCTAACACACACACACACACACACACACAACAGTGTGGGGATTGCAGAAGAGAAAGGGAGTGGTGAAAGGTGGAGGAGAGTATAGGGGGAATAGATGGGGATGGAGAAAGATGTGACTTGGGTTGGTGAACACACAATGAAATACACAGATGATGTATTGTAGAATTGTGCACCTGAGTCCTGAATAATTTTATTAACCAATGTAACCCCAATAAAACAGCATATATAAAGCTCTTAAAGAAAACTGTATTAGAAGATGTTCATAATTTGGAGCTACGCAAAGATTTGGTAGCTAAAAGCAATACCCATCAAAAAATAATTATTAATTTAGATGTTATTAACCTTTAAAAACCTCCTTCTCATTAAAAAACACCATCAATAAAATAAATGATCAATCCACAAACTGTGAGGAAATGTTCACAAAATATATATTAGACAAAAAATAATATCCAAGAATTAGGGAAAAATAACTTCTACAAAACAAAAGTAAAGGCAGAAACAAGCCAATGGCAAATGGGCAAAACATTGGATCAGTTATACATATTCATTAATAAGCACTTTAAAAATGCGGCACTTCACTGGTCACCAGGCAATGCAATCTAAGCCACAATACGACACCAAGACCCACCCACCCACCAAAATGGCCCAAAATTGAGAAGACTGACAACCCAAACATGATGAGAATGTAGAAAATCTGAAACTCTCACTTATATTATGGATAACAATGCCATAACCAATTTGGGGGGGGGGTCTGGAAGTTTCTTATAAAATTAAAGTTACACATACCTAATGACCAACAATTCAATTCTCAAGCATTTACTCTAGAGAAATGAAAACATTAACAAAAAACCTGTACTAACAAACAAAACTCATAGACACAGACAACAGTACGGTGCTTCCTAGAGAAAAAAGGGGATGAGAGGAGGCAGAAGAAGGTAAAGGGGGTAAAATAAATGGAGACAGAAGTCTACTTTGAATGGTGAGCACACAATGCAATACAGATGATGTACTATAGAATTGTAATTGAAATTCAGATAATCTTATTCAACAATGTCAACCCAATAAATTTAGTAAAATTTAAAAAAATTAAAAGGACAAAAATAGTTTAACTGTAGCCTATTGTGACGATCACTTTGCAATATATACAATAACAAGTCATTATGTTGTACACCTGAAACTAATATAATGTCATACGTCAGTTATATCTCAGTAAAAATAAAAAATAATATTCATAACAGCTTTATTCATGATAGTCTAAAACTGGAAAGAGCTCAGATATAGGAGAATGAATAAACTATGGTATATTCATACAATGGAATATTACTCAGCAGCAAAAATAAGCAAATGTAGCACCATATAAAAATATGAATAAATCTCAAAATATTATGCTGAGTTAGGGAAAACTTACATAAATAAGCATATATTATATGAATCCAAATATATGGCAGTCTAGAACTGAAAAAGCTAATTTATGAAGGAAAAAATTAGGACAGTGGTTTCTACTGGGAGTTTAAGAGAAGGATGAGAAGACACATAAGGGAACCTTCATAGAGATGATAATATTAAATTTTTGATAGTGGTTTGACTTACACAGATGTATATATTTATCAAAATTCAGACTACACATACTTAAGATTTTTGTATTTCATTGTGTGTAAATTTTACATAAAGAGAAAAATTAAACAATTATTAAAAACTTGTCACTGATATATTAGAAAAATATTGAAGAACTGAACTAATGTCTACAATTTAATTTGCAATGTATCAACAATAATATGGATAACAATGGATAGAGGAATGCATAAAAATAAATATGGGATAAAACAAGTATAGTAATCTGTCATTAATTGCAGCTATTGGTGTTTACTGAAAATTCCTTTTAGATATTGCTGTATGTTTAATTTTTTTTTAACTTGAGGATTTAAAAAATCAAATATCTATACAGGCAGTTCCTGGGTTATAAACAAGATAGATTTTACAGATTTTAAAATGTTTAAGTATTCATATGCACAGAAAAGTAAAAATAAATACTATGTTAAGACAAATATCTGTCCAAGTTGCATTTAATAGGTAAATATATCTGTTTCAACTTACATACAAATTCAACTTAAGAACAAACCTACAAAACCTATCTTGTTTGTAACCCAGAGACTGCCTGTAGTTGTCTAGTTTCAGTAACTAGTGACTCAAAATATGCTCCAACATTGTAAGTCAGCGTAGTTTTCAAAAACACTCTGACCAAGGAGGAAGACATTAACAAGAGATTCGAGGATACTACTGAAAGGTCCCATCTGTGATCAGTGAACAGCAACCATCATTCTCTAGATATTGAATACCAAGAGAGCGCAAAGCAAGGGACCAGCAAATGCTTCTCCCTTTTCCTCCTCTTCCTCTACCCTATTTACACTGACAAGTGGATTTTCTGTTCAGGTCAAAGTGAACAGTCAGGATGAGAATATTAATTTATTTTGTTAGACAACAGTATTTTGAGGAAAAAAATTTGATCGTTATAGCAGCATCCTTTACCAACATGTGCGGCCATTAAAAATACCACAATAAAGAAATAGAATATGAAGGTTCTCCAGAGCTAAATGATCAAAGTGATAGGGAAGGGAGATACTTATTTTCTACAGGCACTTTCCCCTTCCCTCCCAATTTATACTTTCACTGTCTACCCTACTAACAAAACTTACTTTCCTGATTAAGCTAAAAGATTTATTCCCAGGACTATGTAAATTACTGTTAATAATTTTAAAGTGGCTGCCTTCCTAGAAATATTTAACACAATTCCAAGGCTATACATAAAAGACTTAGGACTGAATAGATAAGATTTTTTAAAATGTTTATTTTTACACTGAATTTTATATATCTGGAGACTTGTTTATTTCATAGATTCGGCTAAAGTTCAGAGAAATATGACAAAATTTTAAATTTTCCATTGTGCCAAATATCCCAAATAAAAGAGTATGTGGCAAGATTTCCCTATGATTGAATAACAAACACGAGGATTGATTATAATAGAAGCTCATAAAAAGACGCCTTGGGAGTGAGAAGAAACAAGTTCTAGAAGTAATCAGCTATAAATCTTCATCAAATCACTGAATTCCTTAGCGCCTCTGATTTTCTGAGGCTTTGAACACTATGGGTACTCAGGGAATCCAAGGTGGGTTTTTTTTGTTTTGTTTTTTTTTACAGGGACAGAGAGTGAGTCAGAGAAAGGGATAGATAGGGACAGACAGGAACGGAGATAGATGAGAAGCATCAATCATTAGTTTTCCATTGCCCTTGCGACACCTTAGTTGTTCATTGATTGCTTTCTCATATGTGCCTTCACCGCAGGCCTTCAGCAGACTGAGTAACCCCTTGCTGGAGCCAGCGACCTTGGGTCCAAACTAGTGAGTTTTGCTCAAGCCAGATGAGCCCTTGCTCAAGCTGGCTACCTTGGGGACTCAAACCTGGGTCCTCCGCATCCCAGTCTGGCTCTCTATCCACTGCACCACTGCCTGGTCAGGCAGGGAATCCAAGGTTTATACACTGGACAGTCATAGTCATAGTTCAGTTTATTATAGAGAAGACACTCTTACTAGAAATTTAAACTATTGCTTAGGAGAAGTAAATAACTGAATCAATGGTCCTATAAAATAACAATAACAAAATGTTGTAATGTACTATTCTACATTAACAATATGACCAGTCAAGTAATAAAACTAATAGGAGTTGTATGAAAGCAGGGAGCATGAGAATAATTGTTTTCCAAGACGCAAATTGCTTCCCCAAATAAAGTCGGTTTGTTTAATTAATTGAATTAAAGACACTTAATAACTTACAATTGAACACTCAGTTAAGCTTAATTATTAGTTTACAAACCCTCTTATTTTTCTTATAATTTAAAAGGTCACTTGAAAACCTAAATTGCACAAACACTGCCTCACCTCTTGAGGACAGAGTCAGTAAGTGTTCAATAAAGGCAACCATCTCAAGCCCACAGAACTAAAGAGTGGTCATTTCTTTGAGTCATGTCTGCTGGAATCTATGATTCAGCCATGGTTAAGGGAAGCTGGGCGGTCAACCAGCATGCTTATTCCCATTAAGTCTTTGAACCAGAATCTTGATTTATTATGTAAATTTACTTAAGAAGTTAGACAAATCATGAATAACTTGAATGCCTTCATTTGAAATACACTGCAACCTCATTCAGCAATAATTTATTATACATTTTTAACTAACCATAATATAAACATGAAGGAAAGAAATTCTCTATATCTTTGGCTTGTTAGAAAGTCATTCAATTTTCTGCTCTGTCCCAAACTTGCTATATTTGATTGATTTATGGAACCTAATTGTTAGGGTAAAAAAAGAAGGAAGAAAACATTAGAAAAGGATATGCTAGTGGGATTGTGGAACTTCCTTTTGTTCCAAAATAGAATTTTTGCTGAAGCCTGGTCTAAGGTGATGATTAATTTTACAGAGCTGTCCCTGACCAATGTCACTCTAGCAATGAAAATAAACTATAAGACTAGAATTCAGCCAGAAAGGAAAAGTTCGTTAAAAAATAAAAGTAGGAACAAAATTGCTCATTAAAGTGGCTAACCAGAGTTGTTTTATGAGATAAGTTTAAAAAAAAAATAGAGAGAGTTGCAATGTATTTTAAAGAGATGAATTCAAATGTGACTCACAGATTCCTGTTTCAATAAAATTCTGTGGAATATAATAGTTTAACTCCATGGAAGAAAATGATAGTTAGTAGATCCTATTATAATATTTGAAGTATTCTAACATGGAACCTAACTTGCCCAAAACTGTTAGAAGTATTACCATTAATTTTAGAATTCTATATAAAAAAAAAAAAAAATAGAAGAGAGCATAATCATTTCCTGAGCTTTGGGTCTGGTCCAAAGAAAAAAATCCCCACTCAAGATATTTCTATCTAAATTTTAATGCAAATCATTATTTTTTTTAGAAAATTGGAATTCATTTTTTTTTAGCAATTTCTAACCCTTCAATAATCTTCCAAAGGAATTTTTTTAAAAACGATTAGGTCCATTAGAAACTAGTCGACAGAGATGATTCGAGTGCTTCCCTTAGCTAAAAGGAGAAAGTAATTCTAAAGTATTTCCTTAAAAATAGTGCCATATTTTCCTATGGTTCTATATCAATTAATTAATTCAGTTAGATTCTAGATTTTGAAGACTGAATAGATATCTAAAGTATGTACATGTTAGATCCTGTTTGCCAACATTTCCATTATTTTTGCTTATACAAAATATCTTCATTATTTTTTTCTATAAAAACTGGTCAGTTCCTTTCAAAATGTGAGTAAAAGTTTTGTATCACATTATAATGTTTTGAAACAAAGATAACAATAGATGTGAGTATAGCTACTTTTTTCCAAAATTCAATCTGATATTTGGGAAAGTTTCAGATGAAGAAGCCAACAGTCTAAAGATTCTGGTATTTACAATAATGGTCCAAATTAGCCCATCTAGCCAGTTTAGAAATAAATCAATTCTTTACTCAGGTATTATTGTTTGCCTGTCCTGAGTCCAATATTGCTCTAGGTTATAAGAAATTTTCTGTCCCTAAAGTTTATAATATAACAGATATAGGATGGGGGAAAAACTCACAGTTAAGCAATTGGTAAGTGGAACAATAAACTTTTAAATTGCAGGACAGGCACTGAGTTTGTAAAGGGATTTTGCTGTTTGTTAGAACATTTGGAAGTACATCATGTATAAAGTAATTATGAAGAGGGAATTTTAATGTTAGCTGAGCTACAGTAGGTGAGGAAAAAATTCAGATAACTTCTGGCTTGGGGCTAGTCCTGTTCCATAGCAAGAGAAATGCCTGTTGAACAAATGTTATACATTAGTGAGCAATCTTAGCAAACAAAAAAGCAGATTAGAGAGAAAAGTTGAAGTGAAGTGAATCAGATATATTCAATTAATGGGATATAAGTTTCAGCAATTAATGACAAGTCCACTGTAGCTGACATTTATTAACCTGGCCCCATTACTATTAGCGGGTCTATAATATGAAATATAAGACAGAGGTGGGGATAAAATATGAGATGGCCAGAAAACGAAATTGGTCTGGGTGAAAAGTAAAGAGGTTAAACATGATATGCTTTTGGTGGGTGCAGGGGTGGAAAAGGAAGGCAGTAAAAACCAGATCCAATTCCATTAGTAACAGCCAAACCTAAGAAAAAAAATGTATTTTGTCGCAGCCCATTTTATTTCACTATCCCACTTTTGGGCTCTTTCTCTTGTTTCCATTCTTTGTTTTGAGTTATCTTGCTAATTATGCTTGTTTTTTTCTCAGCTGAGAAGCATGGTGAAAACGACACTGGATCTAAGTCAGAAACCCTGGTTGGAAGCTTTGTTGGTCACTGGTTGCTTGTGTAGGTTTATCTTGGGCACGACTCCCTTGCTAAGCCCTCTTCCAGCTCGCTACGTTATCATTACCTTCTGTGCCAACCACAATTGCCTAATATTAACTGATTGTGCCACTTTTGAATTACTGCTTGGGAAGCAGAACTGACTGATTTTATTTCTTTTATTACCCATGACCCCACATAAAGGCAGATTGGCTAGGAAAAATAAATAAATAATGTGGGCTAGTAAATGCTTCTGGTGCTGATTTACCCTCACTCTCCTGCTCACCCCTCTTTATCCTCACAGTCCCAATCCCAATTCCCATCCATTTTGGTTTCAGCTGATTATATTGTTCTTTCATTTAATTTTTCCCTTGCATTTTCCATTCATTTAGAACAGGATCCCACATTAAATGAGGCTCCAGGCTCACTTAAGGATGAGTTTTGCAAACCAAATAAAGTAAAATCATCAGTAAATTCCAAAGGCTTTATTATGCTCTTCTACACATGTACAAATTCCAGTTAGGCCTTAGTTATGAAAATAACTCTAAGACAAGAATTCCAGATGCAATTAATAATTCTTTTTCTAAACATGCAATTTTTTTAAGTGTATTAAAAGGATCTAATATATTCAGCTTTTGGAAAAATAATTTTAGAGAATATTGGACAGATGGAAGCCAAACCAGAATTTGTCATAAATTGCTTAGCATAGAAGAAATACTAGAATACAGATAAACCACGATTTAGAGATCAAATAAAGGAGAGTGGTAAGATTGTTTTGTAATTCTCAAAGTCACCTGATCCAATGTTCTGTCATCAAAAATTATACTTAGGAAAGAGATGTCAACAGTTATACTGTCAAATCCCCTTATTTTGGAAGTGAGGAAACTCAGGCTCAGAGACATTAACTAGCTGGTTGAGAGAAACGCAGATACTATGTTGCAGACCTTGAGATTTTTGTTTAGAGTCATCTTTAACATTTTACATTGATTTACATATTCAATTTTAAAAAATGGACAGTCCAATCAGGATTTCTTTGTCTTGTTCTTTTTTATTTTTTTCAATTGCCATTTACATTCAATGTTATTTTGTATTAGTTTCAGGTGTGCAGCAGTCATTAGACAATTGTATACTCTACAAAGTGTTCCCCCTGAGATTTCCAATATCCACCAAGCACCATACATAATTATTACAGTATTATTGACTATATTTCCCATGTTATACTTTACATCTCCATGACTATTTTTTAACTACTAATCTGTACTTCTCAATCCTTTTAACTTTTCACATAATCCCTTAATCTCTCTCCCCTGTGGCATCCATCAGTCTGTTCTTTGTATCTATGAGTATTTTTCTGTTTTGTTTGATCATGTATATTGCTCATTAGAGTCCACACATAAGTGAAATCACATGCTATTTGTCTTTCTCTGACTGATTTATTTCACTTAGCACAATACCATTTAGGTTCATCCATGCTCTTACAAATGGTAGGATTTCATTCTTTTTTATGGACAATTAATGTTTCATTGTGTTTATGTTCACCACATTTTTTATCCACTCATCTATTGATGGGCACTTGGGTTGCTTCCATATCTTGGCTATTGTAAGTAATGATTCAATGAATTAGTGTTTGGGGTTTCTTCAGACGTATACCAAGAAGTGGAATCACTGGGTCATAAGGCAGTTTCATTTATAATTTTTAAAAATTTTATTTAGAAAATTAAATTGAATGGTGTGACATTGGTCATACTATTTTCCACTGTGGCTGCACCAATCTGCGTTCTCACCAATAGTGCATGAGGGTTCTCTTTTATTTAGATCCTTACCAACACTTGTTGATTTATTGATGATAGCCAATCGGGCAGGTATAAGGTGATATCTCATTGTGATTTTAATTTGCATTTTTCTGGTTATTTGGTCTTTTATATAAGTGTTTTTATATATTAAATTTTGATTCTATTGATCACTGTTGCCTTCTAAGTTTTTTGAAATGATATCATGTCTTATTTAAAGCATTCACAGCATTCTTGACACACTATTAGAGAGCTAAGTAGGGAAAAATACTACAAGTTAGGTAAGGCTTCACTGTAAATGTCTCTGATGTTTAGGGGCAACTTCCCTCAGATTCCCAGGAAGATGTTCCTTTTCTCGCATAGTGGTCAGAATGGTAAGAACATGAGGGACTAGAATTCTTGGCTTCTGCCAGTTCTTGGTAAGAAGATTGCTTCCAGAACATTATTGATGGAGATATGATTTTCTAAGCTGCCAACATCTGTCTGCAGGTCAAGGAGTATTTCTGGATTCTTACAGAAATATATGATGTACATACTGAATATATGTATGTATGTATGAATACATATGTGTGTATATATGTGTGTAAATTAAATAATTTTTAAAATACTAGATTATGTTTTCATGCCCCAAAGTATAAAAATATAATCAAATCTTAACTCTTGGAATAAAATAAACATTATAACCAAAATATACACACTCTATCTCTATATATTCACAGAAGCTGTGTTCACTATCTATTAAATTTCAAGTTATATTTACATATAAAACTCTCCTTTCTAAATTTATATTTTATCTTTACCTTTCTCTGTCTCTAGCACACACACACACACACACACACACACACACACACACACTCCTGTCTAGTTTAATCTCCATAAGCTTAGTTTTATCCTCATCAGTTTATGGTAGACAAAGAAGTAATGGTCTATAATATTCAGCTCTTGTACCAGATGCCTCAAATTTCCATTATAACTGTTTTGAGTATCTTAAAAACAGAGAGAGTAATAGGAGTTAAAGATTTTATTAACCATTCATTTTATAGACATCAGGGCTTAGAGGAATAGAAAATGGAACAGGAAGTCTTGATATAATTTAGAATTAAAGAATGAATAGGAAGGACAGAACTGATTAAGAATCTAGATTATAAGTACAGTACTAGTATGGCTGGAGGTGGGTCTAAAAGAAGAAGAGATTTCTAAAAGTGAGAAAATGATAGAACCATGTCCAATTATATTTATTCACTACATATATATGTAGATACATGCCCCAATAAATACTTATGACTTTCATCATTTTTCTTGAAATGGGTCTAACTATAACTACAAAAAGATGCATTTTTGATTAATAGCTTTGGAGAATGTGTTAAGTGACTCACTGAATAAAATACACACCAACCTATAACAGTATTCATGACCATAAATCAGTGGTTCTTAACCTGGGTTCTATCAAACCCTAGGGGTTCGATGAGTCAGTCTCAGGGGTTCGGAGAAGACTCTGCCACGGAGGCCAGAATAAAGTAATACCGTAATTTGTTGTGAGTTCATGCACTTTGTTGGTTTTGTTCTTTGAGCAAGGTAATGTTCATGCACGGCTCATTTTGAGCACCAGTAAAAAAAACATATACCTATGTCTTGAATTTGGAAAAAAATCATATTTTATTTATCACTAAAGAAGGGTTCGGTGAATGCGCATATGAAACTGGTGGGTTCGGTATCTCAAAAAAGATTAAGAACCACTGACATAAATATAGGTAAATCACCCTGATTTTCTCAAATTAAAGTTTGAGTTGATCTATGTCATATATGTGCAAAATCTAAAGATCTTTCTAAATCAATTTTGGCTTTCCATAGGGATGTACTTCACCACAGTGACAGGTTTCTTTTTAAAATTGTCCTCATG
Source organism: Rhynchonycteris naso (assembly GCA_037038555.1). Taxonomy (NCBI): domain Eukaryota; kingdom Metazoa; phylum Chordata; class Mammalia; order Chiroptera; family Emballonuridae; genus Rhynchonycteris; species Rhynchonycteris naso. The sequence continues at coordinate 35,275,270 of CM072997.1, read as the reverse complement.
GTCTTAAGCTCAGAAGAATCTTTAAGAATAACATGATTTCAAAATATATCAAACAATATGGCTGCTATATATGCATAATCTATTTTTTTAAACTTGTGATTTATTTTAACTGAATTTTATATTTCAAAAGTTTAAAATAGTCTCTTGAGCATCAACTGGATTCTATTAGTCAATTGATGTTAGGTACTAAGTAATACTTCTTTAAATTTATTAATTCTCACACTAATGTTTTGATCTATACTAAGAGATTTGGAAATTTCTACTGCCTAATATATGTCAAAGAACCTTTTATTTATGCTGTTCATTTACATACCACAAAACAGAATAACTGCATGGAGACAATAATTACTACCTGGACTTAATGTGGTGATCACATTGTAAGATATATAGATGTCAAATCACTATATTGTATACCTGAAACTAATATAGTATTGTATACCAATTATACCAAAATAGTAAATAATACATAAAAGAATTTCTAAGTCATTATTGGATATTCAAATTTAATTCCATATGAGTTTTAATAATAAGAATACCGAAGAAACAGATAATTTCTACACACAAACAAATTTTCACATAACAGAAAAAAGCAGCAGTATCAAAGCTAACTTTTTCTTTTTTGGGATTAGTACATTTCTTTTTATATTAATTGTAAGCTATATTTTCATTTCAGAAACATTATAATATTAAAACTGTACATCTTAGTTTTAATAAAATATAGTATAGATAACCTCTCTCAGACTTTTTTATTTTATTTTATTTTATTTTATGACAGAGACAGAGAGAACTAGAGAGACTGATAGGGACAGACAGACAGGAAGAGAGAGGGATAAGAAGCATCAATTCTTTGTTGTGGCACCTTAGTTATTCATTGATTGCTTTCTTATATGTGCCTTGAGCGGGGGGGGGGGGGGGGGGTTGCTACAGCAGACCGAGTGACTCCTTGCTCAAGTCAATGACCTTGGGTTCAAGCTGATGTATTGTGCTCAAACCAGATGAGCCTGCGCTCAAGCTGGTAACATCAGGGTTTCAAACCTGAGTCCTCCACATCCCAGTCTGATACTCTATCCACTGTGCCACTGCCTGGTCAGGCATTCTTTCACTTTTACAATTTAAAATACCCCTGTGGTTTTGACACTTTTATCATCTTCATTCTATATCCCTTCACCTCAATTTCTCTACTTGATCCCACATTCCAATACATCCAATATATCTCTACATGTTTGATAACTCCCCTCCAGTAATCCTCCATGTTTAATCACTTTTGTATCATTACTTTTTTTCCATAAAAATATTCAGATGTTGAATTTCATTACTCTTTTAAGCTGCTCACCATAGCTCTTCATTTTTTCATCAACAAAGTTGCCTCTACTTCTTTTTTACCCATGAACTTTACAAATCCTTTCAAACTGGCTTTAACCTCTACTATTCTAACAAAAACACTTTCTTTTACATTAGGGTTGAATTCTTAATTGCCAAAACCTACTGAATTTCTTTACCATATCCTAATACGACCTCATGCATTCGGTACCTTTGTTATTCATTTGATACCTTTTTATATCTGGCTTCCAAGTTTCTATCTTCTCTTGCTTTCCTTTTCTCTTCTTACATCTTCCTTTGTCCCTTAAACTTTAAATTTATTTATTTATTTATATATTTGAGAGAGAGAGAGAGAGAGAGAGAGAAAGGGGGGAGGAGCTGGAAGCATCAACTCCCATATGTGCCTCGACCACACAAATGCAGGGTTTTGAACCGGTGACCTCAGCATTCCAGGTCAAGGCTTTATAAACTATGCCATCACAGGTCAGGCCTGTCCCTTAATATTTTATGTATTTTCTTCTGCTCATGCCTCATCTCATAAAAAGTAGCCATTTTTATGTGACCTCTTTATCTAAATCTCAAACTTGACAATCAGCCATTCTTACAGCTTCAATAATCATTTTAAGTCAATGATTCTCAAACTGATATAGTCATGTCATACTTTTACATTGCCAGAGCTTTGTGATTATCTCATCTTGAATATCATGGTTTCATCTCAAATTGGACATACCCAACTCCAAATCCATCGTTACATTCCCAAACCTCACTGTATCTCCTAACTTTTTTGAAGGCCAGTGCCATTGTCCCAATCATATAGACATGAATAATTGAAATCACCATCAAATTTTTCTTTTTTGTTATCTATGTTAAGTCAATGGTTGAATCCTGAAAATCATTATTTAAAAATGCTGTTTCTGTACTTGTTCTTTTTTTCATTCCCACTGCTCTCATGCTGGTGAAATTATTTCATGCTCAATTTTATAAATAGTCCCTACAATTGATCCCTTCTTAGCCCTAATCCACTATTCCCCCAATATAGAGTCCTGAAAGTTGTATGACTCTGACCACACAACTTTTTAATAAAAAGGTTTATCAAACAATCATTAATAATTTCTTTTCCTGGCATTTAGAATATCCCTTGAGTGAGTCCAACCTACCAACTTTTCAACACTAATCTCACATTTGTTTTAGTTCATTTAAAACCCTGACAAAGAAGTCTTAAACATAATTTGAACCTTAAAGTCTTTCCAGAAATCCTCTATACCCCCTCTCTCTATTGACTTTTATTCTGTACTGCTATTATTTCAACTTTTTCCCCATTTTTTTCTACCTTACTCAACCAGAACAGTTTATCTCTGGCTTCATAAAGAAAATAGAGGCATTAGTCTTGGACTTTCATATACTCCCTCCTCACCAAATTTATCCCCATTCTTATTAGATATCTACTCTTTCTTTATAGTTTCAATATGAGAAATGACTGCTTCTGTACATCTATCCCTTCATTTCCCTTTGCATCCCATATGTTCCAATTTCTCAAAATCTTGCTATGACCTCTCTATGAGAGGCCACATCGTCAGTCTCTCATTGTCTATCCTTCATTTGATCTTCTATCTTATAATCAAATGCATCTTTTTTATAAAAAATAAACCCTTTCTGGAACTTAAGTTTTCTCTAGCAGTCATTTTAGCTTCTCTTTCCTTACAGAGCCGGTATTCTGGGAAAGCAAGTTTATATTCATTGTATTTACCTCCTTGTCATGGATTTACTTTTTCAACTCATTGCATATAGTTTCTACTCCCATCATTATACTAAAAGTACTATTGCTATGGTTTCTGATAATCTTATAGTTGCCAAATCCGATGGGAGATTTCCACCCTTATTTCAATAGATGTATTCACAATATTTGAAACTGATCACCATTTTATTTAATTGAAACTCTTCTCTCCTTTGTCTTAGTTGACACTGTTCTACTGGTGCTTTCTCCTTACCCCTCAGACTGTTCACTTTCCCCCTAGTAATTACACTTGTCATCTGCAACTCAACCTCATAAAAACTTCATGTTATTGGTTCATTCCTCGGATCCCCAACCAAACATATTCATCTTATAATTTTCTACCTCGATGCATGGCACAAGCATCCACATAGTCATTCATGCCAGAGCATCTATGATTGCTTATGAAGTTAATTCTAACATCTTAAAAGCTTGTCACCTCAAACTTGCCTGGATTACTACTTCAATTTTTCAACTAGTCTTTGCCTCCAGTGCTAATTATACCTTCATATGTGAATTTACATAATGTTTCCAGAGTGATGTTTCTAACATACAGACCTCACTCTGTAACTCTCTACCTTAAAATCACTTACATGAGCCTGGTCAGAAAGCTCAATTGGTTAGAGCATTAACCTGAAGCACAGAAGTTGTCAGTTCAATCTCCAGTTAGGGCACATACAGGAACAGATTGAGGTTCCCTTCTCTCTCTCTCTCTCAAATCAATAAAATAAACATTTAAAAATTATTTACATGAGTTCTCATTGTCTTCAAAATAACACCCAAATGGTTTGACTCCAAATCCCATATTCTTCGAGATTAGTGAAGTCACTGGGCATCCGGGGTCACAGACCATGACAAAAACAAGATAAGTGGTGTCAAGACACCACTACATTCTCCTACCAACTATATCTATGTCTTTTCAGTCCTTTGTTTATCCTTCTCCCTCACCTACAGAATACTACAAATTCTTTTATGTTATTGCAATGATAGTATAATAAAGCTCATATTTTTAAAAGCATTTCACATTACTCAATTTAATCTTCATTATACCTTGTGAAGTACACTGACAGAATAGATTTTACAGATAAGAAAACAGCAACTACGTGATTTTAAGTAAACCACTCATGACCACTCAGCCAGTGAGGTCTAGAACTAGATCCTGAAGACCCATATTGTGTTCTTGGACTCTTTGCTCTTTATACCCTTTCACATGACACTTCTCATTCTATGTCACTGGGCCATGGCCAGAGTGAGAATTTGAATTACCTGGGAAGCTTTAAAGAAATAATAATGCGCCTGACCAGGTGGTGGCGTAGTGGATAGAGTGTCGGACTGGAATGTGGAAGACCCAGGTTCGAGACCCCGAGCTTGCCAGCTTGAGCTCAGGCCCATCTGGCTTGAGCAAAAGCTCATCAGCTTGGACCTAAGGTCGCTGGCTCCAGCAAGGGGTTGCTCAGTCTGCTGAAGGCCCATGGTCAAGGCACATGTGAGAAAGCAATCAATTAACAACTAAGGTGTTGTTACGGCAACAAAAAACTAATGATTGATGGTTCTCACCTCTCTCCATTCCTGTCTGTCTGTCCCTATCTATCCCTCTCTCTGACTCCCTCTCTCTGTCCCTGTAAAAAAAAAAAAAAAAAGAAGAAGAAGAAGAAAAGAAATAATAATGCTTGAGCTCCTCCCATAGAAATTCACATTTAATTGGTCTGAAAGAGGATCTGAATCTCTGTGTTTTGGAAAAGTTTTCCAGGTGATAATAATGTCTTGCCATGATGATTTTATGGTTTTAAACAGACACATATTTATCTTGGATGTTCCTTAATGTTGGGTTCATCTCCAAAGTCCCCACTATATTTCTTCATACTTTGGGCATAGTCAGCTTGCAAAAACACTTGTGAATTAAAAGACACCACATAGTTAATTCCACATTATAACAAGAATAATAATCAAGCCAAATTCAAACCACATTCATGAAGAACAAAGTTAATAACACAATTTAGACAACTGAGATTAAAAAAAAAAAAAAAAACTAAAAAATGTTTGTCCACAGTCTAGGGTTTGAAATGTGGTCCTAGAAAAATAAACAGTTCTTATGTTCTGATAGAAATAGTTTGTGGGAAGTTGTCCTAATCAATTCTCCAGTGAACTAGTTTCCTTCACTAACTTTCTAATCTTAGCACTTCTTAAATTGTATTTTTGTAACAACTTGCATAATCTCTCTTGTTTTGCATCTTCTTTTTTTTCCTTTGATATAATTAATCTTAGAGGATATTGATGGTTCTAAATTAAAAATGGAAACATTTCTTTTCCCTTTTCAGCCCAGCTGGGAAAAATGTCCTTATACACTGTCTTTTTTAAAGCCTATAAATATCTTTTTATTTTTTTAAGAACAAGAAGAGAGAAAAATGATAAATAAATAAAACGCTCTTATTAAGTTCTGCTCCATGGTACTTGAGAAATACTAGGATAATGACATTTATTAGCCATACTAAACAAATAAATAACTAAAAAGGAATTTGACATCTAAATCAGCTGAAGAACTCATCCTCTGCACCTCCCTGCCATTAAGTATTTTTCCAGAAAAGAAAGTGTCTGTTGATATTCTGGTAGCCTCTGAGCAAAACAGGCCTCCCCATCAATAATATGTGCAGAATCCTGCAATCTGCAAAGAGGAGATCTGCCTCCAGGCTGCAGATGGGCATGGGGACCTGACTAAGATGGTTTGCAGCACAGGGTGTACCAGATGTTTCTAAGAAGTCTGGGAAACAGAATTTAGCATTGATTTAGAACAGCACCTTTCAAACTGTTTGCTTGGGATGCTAAGACATGCATTTTACATACTGACCCAGTATATACAGAAGTGAATGTGGGTGTATAATTGATAATGCATTCAGAAGGAAGAATTTAGCAATCCATTAGTTAGTCATTTTATGTGTTAAATGCAAGCATTGTTTTGTGACTTTAGTTACATACACAAATTTCTAAAAGGTAAAGGTGTAACTCACAAGAGTTGACTAAATTTACAGAAACCAAATTAAATTAATAGTATCCATGAAAGGAAGTGAAATAAGCTTTTGTCCACAAGTGCATCTGAGGTCAACAAATATACCCTAAACAATTAGTATGTCCCAGGCACCTTGCTGACCAAAGGGGAAGAAGTTTAAGACAGTTTCCTGTTCTTAAACAGTCCTGCCCACTGGCTATGCCAAACTTAGCCTCCCCTATTCTAAGGACCATACCATGTACAATTATTGGGGAAGAAGGATAAGCAAAATATGAAGGGAAGGTAGACATAGCTAGAAAAACATAAGTATTGTTGTCTTATCTCTACTCTCCTTGTCCTGTTTTGAGGTCTGTGACATTGGATGTACAGGACATTCGTCATGAATGTCAACTGCTTAAGGATATCTGATGCCCAACAATCCCCATGCTCTTGAGCAGTTCTTCTTTTTTGCACCATCAAAACTTACCTGTCCTATATTCTATTTTTCTTGATCTCAGAGATGAGATAACAGGCTCTAATAAGGTATTAATGGTAACAGTGTCTGATACGAGATCTTCCCAGACAGTATCATCATTTTGACAGAAGCATCCTGATAGCATGAGTACTGTAACTAATTTAGGTTAAGTCAATCATTTCAATCAAAGGGATACTGAATTTGTTGGCCAGAAAGATACTGTTCCTGCCCTAATGGAGCTTTGAGTCTTGCCATGAAAATAAGCATTAAACAATACGTACAATATTAGCATTAAAGAGTAAGTGACAGCCTGGCCTGTGGTGGCGCAGTGGATAAAGCATCGACCTGGGAACACTGAGGTCGCCAGTTCAAAACCCTGCACTGGTCTGGTCAAGGCACATATGGGAGTTGATGCTTCCAGCTCCTCCCCCCTTTCTCTCTTTCTCTCTCTCTCTCTCTCTCTCTCTCTCTCTCTCTCTCTCTCACTCTGTGTCTCCTCTCTAAAATGAATAAAATAAAAATAAAATAAATTTAAAAAAAAGAGTAAGTGACAGAAATATAAGAATTTATAACAAGATAATTTAACTAAGTCCACTGAGTCAGGCAAGTCCTTGGGGGCAATGACACTTAAATGACACTTAAATTGAGGCTTGCAGATAAGTAGGAACCAGCTAGGTAAAGGAGGAGGGCCAGATCATGAGTCTTTGTAGACAGAGAGACTACCTTCTACCAGTTGTGTATTACTGGGAAAATATTTTTTAACTCATCTAAGCCTCAGTTTTGATGTGTAAAAAATAAAGTAACCTTAGAGGATTGTTTATCAAACACTTAGCAAAGGCCCAGTATTTAGTGTGCAACATGTAGCCACCAATAATGGTAGCAGGAGCAGTTCGTATTGGCAGCAGTCACAATAGTACTCAGCCAATGGAATACTGATTTCTAGGAGAAAGATTAAAGGCATGTGAATCCTTACAGGCTGAGATTTATGAAGGATTTGCATATTCATAAACTTGTCTCATCTGAACTAGAACTCATTTGATGAGCAACTAATGCAGTGGTTCTCAAAGTGTGCTTCAGGGCACACTGGTGTGCTCTAGAAGATTTGCAGGTGCGCCCTATGGTATTCCAGAGAAATATGTGCCTGCTGGGACCAAAAAACCAACGGGGATTTTGGAGTTTAAATTTTGGGGGGACAGAAGTGTGGGGAATTGGCTGTAAACTGACAATTCGCCCAACCCCCCACCTCCGTTGCCTGATTAGGTTGCAAAAGGCTGTTAAGCTGTGGTGTTGGAATGTTTACACTGCTCCCCATGTTCCCCAGAAAGACTGGAGGCAAGTTCCTTTTATCCTTTACTTGGTGTAAATTTAAGATGATATGTATGGTGGGGGTTTTCTGCACTTGGTAAAATTCTTGAGTTGCCTTAGAAACGTGATCAGGTACTCCTGATTTACTAATGGACTCACTTTGCCCTATAAATAAAGCAAGATGCAGCTTTTGGGTGCACTTTATTCTTGCCAGCAGCAATTACAGGGCCCTCCCAATCGCATATTTTCTTAATTCCACACTGTTACCACTCGAAACCTGGAATTACTAGCTGCGCTGGTTCGCAACATGTGCTCAGATATAAAAATAAATATAGTTACTCTATTATACCATTTCATTATGGAAATACTTTTCTTTTTTGTTAACACATCATTATTATATTTATTATTAACACATCATTATATTATTTTTAGATAAATATACCCAAATAAAATGGATAGATTTCTCAAAAAGAAGCTTGATATTGAAGAATTCAATTCTGAAAGTGAGCAAAAGTTCAGTGCAAATAAAATAGGACTTGAAGGCTGACAGAGAGAATTTAATTTATAGCATTTTCCATCACTTAACACTGAACAATACGATTGTATTAGAAACCATTCAGGAAAACTTCAAGTGATTTTGGTTTAACATTAACAGAAGAAGAACTGGCAGCTATATTCACTGATCGTGGACTGATGATTAAACATTAGGAATTGTCTCTTGAAGCCTTTTGGATTTCTATAAAAGAAGATTATGTGGTAATATCTAAAAGACCTTTGAATATTTTATTACAATTTTCAACATCCTATTTATGTGAATTAGGATTTTCTACCCTCAACAGAATTAATAGTAAAAAGAGAGAAATTCTTCAATGTACTCACAAGGAAATGAGAGTTTGTCTTTCAAATATATTACCAAATATTGAAGAAATTGCTAGGACACATCAGGCTCATGTTTCTCATAAACACATGAATGAAAAAACTTAACACATTCATGCCGGGACTTGCCAAATTTACTAAATCTTACTAAGAATGTATCTATATATATAAAAAGATAAATTTTTGTCATTTTTTAAATTTTTATCCCCTTTTTATGAATTCTAAAAAGCATAACTCAAAAAATGTAACATAAAAATGTTTTTAATGTCATAATAAATTTAATTTTATTGTATTTACTTCATTTAATTACCATAAAAGCATGCTTGGACTTTATATTTTTTCTTTAATATTTGACTTAATGATTATAACATATTTCTCAGAAATTTGTATATAGTGTGCCTACAATTATTTGTAGAATTTTAAATGCACCTCAACTTCAAAAAGTTTTAGAACCACTGAACTAAGGGCTCAGTGTGGCCCCCAAATGGTAAGCAAACAAGCAACTTCAGAGTACAGGTACTGAGCAGTCTGGTGACTACTCCTACTACCCCTGAGGGTGTTTGTAACTAAGATTATGAATCTTTACTTAGCAGTAGAAACCCAAGAAGTCCTGTAGCCATACAAGGCCTTTTTTCAGAGAAGGGATATGGTACACCTGATCTCATCAACGCATAGCTTCTGTGCTACATTTTACAATGAGGCTTCCTTTCTTCATTCCAAAAAATCTAAACTTGTAATTTGGAGTTCAAGCAGACTTATGAGAATCCTTGGTTGATGATCTTTTTCAGTTGTCAGGTCATATACTGAGATCAAACAGTATGATTAAACTATTTTGAGAAATACAATTATTTGTTGCATTGTATTGATCCAATAAAAGATGCAATAGCTAATGATAATAGAAAATATATATGCAAATGTATATTCCTTAAGCATCGTTGAACACACTCACACTAAAGACTCTTCATTCAACTTTTTACCAAAACAATAATATTCTTTTGATCATCTTTTATTAACAATAGTAATAAACAATTCTGCATAAACTCTTTCAATTAAAATTGGCCTGGCTTAAATAAGCACTGTTCCGAGAATAACAGTGACCCAAGAATATACCAAAGCAAAAGAGCACAATCATATCCAAACATGTTTCAAAAATCTTTCAATGGCTCTGTGGAACCCTGAGTCTTATGGAACTCTTCAACTTGGCATACAGCCCTCTGATTCCAACACATTTTACTAAGTTAGTTTATATATGATTCCCAGACACTCCTGCTGAACTAGATTACTCATGGTTTCCCACACACAACCCTTAATTTCCTGGCTCCCTGCCTTTGTTTATGACATTACTTCTATCTATAACAATCTTCTCAACTCTACCCTCCATCATTCCATCTCAAAAGCCATTTTTCTTTCAAGATCACCAAGACTTTCTTGGTCTCTGAAATTTAATGGGATTTCTTTTTCTGTAAGTCACCCAGGTACTCCAGGTTAATGTTAGTTACTGTTTTTATGCCATTTTGGGTTTTAAATTTATTTATTTGCCTCATTCATTTCTACATTGCAAACTTCTTGGGGTCTCCCACTGCATCTTACTATTCTTGTGTTTCTGTGTAATTTTTCATAATGCCTTATGCTATGGGTAAACATAGAAGTTGAGAATATAGACTTTAGGGTCAGAAATAAATGAAATGGTGTCCAGAATCTATCATGTACAGGCTATGACACTTTGGGTCAAGTGACTTCACTGTTAAAGTCATAGTCCTTCATTTGAAAATAAGTAGGTACCACGATTACTGCTTGGTTATAATTCAACATATTGGATTTCCTTTGACATCCAGTGTTTCTTAACCAGTTTTTGTGTCATGTGATATTTTTTTAAAAAATGATGAAGTCTCTGGAAATTGTCCTATGAGTAATATACAAACCTGGCATATATACATTGTTGTTCTAGATGAAGGATCTTAAATACTGGTCTGTGAATTCCTATGGTTCCCCAAGACTCTAAGTATAAACATAAAAATTGGTTGACTTTTTTCTCTGTGCTGACATCTGTACTGATGATACAAAAGTAATGATAAATAAAATCATTGTCCCTGAACATGCATTAAAGTAGTGGCACTAAATTGTCATTATATTTATTGTATTTTTTATTAATTATTGTATTCTTCACTGGTTTTTATCTTGCATTTTTTAAAAGCAGTTTTGTCTAAAGAAGTCCTGATGAATTAGTATAAATGATCACTTTTACTTGATCTCAAATTTGAGTCACATTCTATGGATGAAAAGAGAAATACACCTGAAGCACAATACAAGGCACTTGTGTTGAGTTGTTAGCTGAACTAACCTCTCTTCTTTAATTAGATCACTATTTGCACTTGATAAATTGACTGACCAATGCATTAATGTTATTTTGACCACAGTTTAGGTATTTGGCACACCTTTTCTCACAAATGAACAAAGTATGCCTATTAATTTAAGGAATAAAAACTGAAAATTAGTTTTCACCAAAGAAAAACTTAGAGCTTCCAAGAAGAAATAACAATTTTAAAAATACTTTTTTTTGCCACTATGAGTCTGACAGCTTCCTAATACCTAAGAACTTTTCTGATGAGATCAAAGGTGATACTAACAATATGATAAACAACAAATATTATAATTAAAATAGAATAATGAAATATGCTAATATTTGGAAGATCTGTATAACTCAGTTAACCAATATTATCCAAATGTCCAGTGCATGGTGATATAAAATCATGCATGGGTAAAAGACCCATTCAAAATCAATTAAATGAACCAATAGGTTTTAATGTTCTCAGCATTTATAATCATGTTTAGGGTTCAGTTTCTTAACCTAAGAACCATGAAGCTCCTAAACAAACTCTTGTTCTAATAATAAAAAATAAAAATAAATAAAAAATATCCACCATTTTGCGATGTAAAGAAAGCTTCTGCCATGCCATTCTCTCCAGTCAGTTCTCTATGTGGGCAGAAACCTCTCATAAAAGTAGATCAAAAACAAAACCAAAAAAGTTTAAAATTATAAGGATGATCTTTTTTAGCACACATGTGCAAGAGACAGACAGGAAGGGAGAGAGATAAGAAGCATCAACTCATAGTTTGCTTCTCATATGTGCCTTGATAAGGGAGGAGGCTCAAGCTGAGCCAGTGACCCCTTGCACAAGCCAGCAACCTTGGGTTTCAAACCAGTGACTATGGAATCATGTGGATTCATACACACTGAAGCCGGAGACCTCAGTGTACCAGTTCGACCCTCTATCCACTGTGCCACCACTGGTCAGGCAAGGGTGATCTTAATCTGTAGAATACTGAAAATATAGGTGAAAATTAGAAATTTTAAAAATATTAGCCCTGGAAGGTTGACTCAGTGGATAGAATGTTGGCCTGGCACATGGATGTCTAGGGGCTCCATCCCCCATCAGGACACACATGAGAAACAACCATCTGCTTCTGCCCCCACCCACCCACCTTCTTTCTTTCTTCCCCTCCTGTAGCCAGTGGCTCTATTGGTTCCAGTTTAGGATGGGACACTGAGGATAGCTTAGTTGGTTCAAGCATGGCTTCAGGCACTAAAATAGCTTGGTTGATTCAGCATGAACCTCAGATAGAGGTCCCCAGGTGGATCATGGTCAGGACGCATACTAGAGTCTGTCTATCTCCTCTCTTCTCACTTAAAAAAAATAAATTGTATGTTTTGATGTTCTGAAAAACTTTTTTGAAAAGAAAACATGCAACATTTTGAATGACTATCTTTATATAATGGGTCATCTGCACATTTCTTCCCCCTGCCCCCACACACACATCCCCTTCCCCCAGAAACCTTTTTGCAATCAGCATATTTTTTAATGAAAACTTTACTTCTTCATTAATTAGAACAAGAACTGAGTGGCATGTAGACAAATGGCTATTTTAAAGTGACTTTTCATAAGTTATAGACACAAGGTATGTAGAAATAGTTGGTTTGGAGAATCTACAGTGATCAATTTCCATATTATATATGAACCATATTAAATGGTTAGGACACAAAATACACTTTTCTCTTTTTTTTACTGTTTGTATGGCTTTAGGGAAAGTGTTACAAAGAAGAAAAAGAAAAAAAAGAGAGAAAAGTTACCTGATAGGAAAAAGAGGCTTTTACTCATCACAAGAGCCATAAGGACTTGCTGTTGCACTGAGAATGTCAGAAGTCCTTTACGACTCTCCCATCTTGTTCTTCCCTCTTGATCTGCATCGACTGCTACTGAGGACGTAATTATCACAAGAGAGAAACACAGATGGAGCTTGCTCCCTCTTATTTGGCTAGACCTACATTTAGTTTTTCTACTTATAGCCCTAAAACCAAGTGAATTGAAAGAGGACTAGAAGTGTCAAGAACGTTTGACTCACTGCATTATGTACTGGTTTCCAGGAGATTTAAAGAACAGAGATCTGTTGGAGCCACAGAATAATGAAAATATAAGTAGCAAATTTTAGCAGAAGTTGTGGCATCTGAAATAAGGTAGGGATAACTGAGATTTCTTTCGTTTTTTTTTTTTTTCTTTAGATTTTAAAGCCATAAGGAATGATGAAACAGCCATTTGCATGGACGAACCTTCAGAATATCATAAGATTCTAAATAAGATGCTAGGAAATCCACAAAATCCTCAAGGCACAGAGCATATTCAATTTACTAGAAAGAAATTTAAAGGGAAAAATATTCTTCACTTGCCTATCTCTTGGTACAGAAAAACTAATCAGAAATAAATTTATAGCTTTGCAAAAAAGAAAAAACTTTCCTTCAATATAATCTTGATAGTGTTGTTTAGATAATAATTCTCATGTACAGGTATTTCCAAATGTCATTTCTGCTTTGTAAAATGCTTCTCCATCACTCTTTCCAATCCCTCATTTCTGCCTCACTCTCTCATTTTGATCCATATGCATCCTAATCTAATTCCAGTTTCCTTTATCACCTCCTTAATCCTTTCAGGGATCTGTCGTGAATTAGTTAGCTGAGCCCATCCAGTGTTTTATTATTTGGCTTACTTAATTCTCTGACCACATCCTAGTAAGCTCATTTATTTAGTAAGTTTGTACTAAGTACCTGTGATATATCAGGCACCAACAACACATTAGGAATCCAGAGATGAATAGAAGATATAGCTTTATCTTTAAAAATCTTACAGTTATCTCCATGAAAATCTCAGCAAGTTATTCTGTGGTTATTGACAATTTGATTCTATAGTTTATCTAGAGAGGCTACAGACACAAATCGGCTACCACAATATTAAAGAGGACTGACACCATCCAACACCAAGTCTTACTTTATAGTACAATAATCAAAAAAGTGTCATATTGGCAAAAGATTAGATAAATAGATCAATGGAATAGAATATAGCCAAGAAATAGACCCACATAAATACAGTCAACTAATCTTTGACGAAGGAGCAAAGATAATATAATGAAGAAAAGAGTCTTTTCAAAAAACAGTGCTAGAATAACTAGACATTCATACTCAAAAAGGAATCTAGACACAGACGTTATACTATCTATAAAAATTAACAAAATAGATCATAGACCTAAATATAAAATGCAAAGCTATAAAACTCCTAGAAAATAACAACAACAACAAAAAAACACCCTAAATGACTTTGGGTATGGGGATGACTTCTTAGATACAACACCAAGGACACACACAATCTATTAAAGAAATAGTTGATAAGATGAACTTCATTAAAACTAACAACTTCTGCAATGATAAAAACAACATCAAAAGAATGAGCAGACCAGCCATAGACTAGGAAAATATAATTTCAAAGGACACATTTGATAAAGAACTGTAATCCAAAACTATACAAAGAATCCTTAAAAGTCAACAATAAGAAAACAAACAACTCAATTAAAAAATGGGTGAAAGATCTTACCAGAGACCTCACCAAAGAAGACATACATTTAGTAAATTATATATGAAAATATCCTCCAAATCATATATCACCAGGGAAGGGAAAATTAAAACAATAGATGGCAATACACACCTATTAGAATGCCCAAACTCCTAAGCACTGACAATACAAATGCTGATAAGGATATAGAGCAGAAATCTCATTTATTGCTGGTGGGGTGGAAAATGGTATAGCCACATTGAAAGATAGTTTGTTAGTTTCTTTAAAAACTAAACATACTTTTACCATACAATTCAAGAATTATGTTCTTGGGCAAACAAAGGAGTTAAAACTTATGTCCACTCAAAAACATGCATATAGATGTCTATAGAAGCTTTATTCTTATTGTCTAAAACTTTAAAACAATCAAGATGTCCTTCAGTAGATGAATAGATTAACAAACTGTGGCACATACAGACAATGGAATATTATTTAATTCTATAGAGAAATGTGCTATCAAGCCATGGAAAGACTGGGAGAAAACTTATATGAATATTACTAAGTAAAAAAAGAAAAAAGCCAATCTGAGAAGGGTACATACTCTATGATTAGAACTATATGACACTCTAGAAAAAAAATTATGGAGACAGTAAAATGATCAGTCATTTCTAGGAGTGGGGAAAAAGAAGAAAGAATAAATATGCAGAGCAGAAAGAAATTTTAAGGCAGTGAAAATATTCTGCATGTTATCGTAATAGTAAATATATGTTCTTATACATTTGTCCAAACCCATAAAAGCACAACTTCAAGAGTGAACCCTAAGGTAAACTATGCACTGTAGGTGATAATGATGTGTTAATGTAAGTTCATTAACTGTAACAAGTACACCACTCTGGCAGAGGATGTTGAGAATGAGGAGGGCTATACATGTGTGGGGCAGAAGGTATATGGGAAATCTCTGTACTTCCCTTTTAATTTTTCTGTGACTCTAAAACTCCTCAAAAAAAGTCTTTAAAAAACAAACTTACTGATACTTACTGGAGACAGGACACAATTATAATATAGTATGATAAGTACTCTAAAAATAATTTTGTATGTGGATTTTATCTTCTCATCTTGATTTTGAAGTCTTG
The DNA here is from genome assembly GCA_037038555.1 of Rhynchonycteris naso. Taxonomy (NCBI): domain Eukaryota; kingdom Metazoa; phylum Chordata; class Mammalia; order Chiroptera; family Emballonuridae; genus Rhynchonycteris; species Rhynchonycteris naso. The sequence continues at coordinate 35,259,531 of CM072997.1, read as the reverse complement.
AAATGTGCTGTTATATGTCAGTTCTTATAAATACATGAAAGAAAATTCAGGCCAGAGGCAGCACTCAATAAACACTGTGAACTAAAGAAAAGAGATACTGAGTTTTCACCTAAGGTAGTATGTCCACAACCACATCAGAGATTTGAGCCCAGCCATATCCTGTGTGTGACAACATCTGGACCAGAAGAAGTACAAGAAGCTTATTTACTTATGGGATGGTAGGATTCCAAACTGAGTGTTCATAGCATCTGTGGAATTGGGTGTAGCATCATTCAAAATCATGGCCTGTGCCAGGAAACATCTTTGAAAAATTGGCAAAATAGATAAAACCTCAGGAACCTGGGATTTCTAAAGCCTTAATTTTAAACTTTACAGAGTCAACTCAATCTCTACAAACAGTTTACAATCATAACTTGAATAATATAATGTTTGGGAGGTGTCTCAGAAGACAATTGAACCAGTGGTTAGACGTTTTGCCTTTTGAGGCATACTGTGGTTGACTAGGATCAGAAGGTATATGGAATTAATAGTCTTTCTGCTCTTTCACAGAAAAGTTCTCATGGTGACCAGCACTCGGATTTGGGATTCACAGCACTCCAGCTCAGTATCAAATACAAAGAGTAATAAATACACATTACAAAGTATTGTTATTCCCAAACTAGTTTCATGGAGTTCATTCATTGAATCCTTCTCACAAGGAAGAATCCAATTAGGCAGCCCAAGTATTATATTTCAGTTTTATCTATGAAAAAACTAAGGTACAGAGAAGTTTAGTAACAAATATTTATGCTCACACAGTTTGTAAGTCCTATCATCAGTATCTCTAAGAGATTGAGCAAGGCCTATACCATGCCATGTTTTTAAAAGAACTATAAGAAGAAATGTCAAAACAGGTTGACAAATACTGTGAAATATTTTAAATATATTTTCTTAACAATTAAACATTACTAATACAAGACATACAATGCAAAATAATTGTGTCATTATAAGTAAAGAATATATGTGGGTGTTTGTGTGATATGTGCCTGCACACACATATAAAGTATACCACAGATAGTATGAGCTAGGAATGGTACAGGTATAAAATTTGGTGGCAAGCAAACTCTTGTTTACCTATGTCAGTGATGGGCAATCTTTTGAACTTGGTGTGTCAAAATTCGCCAAAAAACTGAGCATAACTCGGATGGTGTGTCACTTCGAGAAAATCGGCCTAACCGGAAGTCCCAGAACTAGATGCTCTGTGCCAGAGTTCTGTTGTTTTGTCCTACAGACCTCTGGCACAGAGTGTTAACACTACAGCAAATGTTTTACCCTAAGCCTGACCAGGCGGTGGTACAGCGGATAGAGCATTGGACTGGGATGCGGAGGACCCAGGTTCGAGAACTCGAGATCGCCAGCTTGAGCGTGGGTCCATCAGGCTTGAGCAGCTTGGACCCAAGGTCACTGGCTCGAGCAAGGTTCCTCGGTCTGCTGAAGGTCCACGATGAAGGCACATTTGAGAAAGCAATCAATGAACTAAGGTGTCACAACAAAAAACTGATGATTGATGCTTCTCATCTCTCTCCATTCCTGTCTGTCTATCCCTCTCTCTGACTCTCTCTCTGTCCCTGTAAAAGAAAAAAAACAGTTTTGTTCTCAGCTACTGCACCTGGTCGTGCAGGAGCGGAAAATAAAATGTCCTTCTTGGCATGTGGTCACACACTTCTCTGGTATGCGGCCATGACCGCGTGTCATCAAAAATGGCTACACTTGTCAGTGCTGACACGCCTGTCATAGGTTCGCCATCATGGACCTATGTAATAGAAATTCTTTCCTAGCAGCAATGTTTCCAGTCTTAGAAAATAATGAAAATAAATTATAATTGGGCTAGAATGATCATAGTATCCTCCTTTATTATTGGGTTTAAAGGTTGTCGTGCAACCCAATTCTGGCCAAAGAGAACTTAAAAGAAATTAATTGAGAAATCCTGGGAAATATTTTCTTCCTAAAAATGTAGGTGAATGTTTTTCTCCCTCTGTTTCTTCCTAATTCTAATCCATTCACACAAGGATATGATGTTTGGATCTATGGTAGCTATTTTGAAATAATCAAGTGGCAATACTAAGAACAAATCTAAGTGCAAATAATGACAGAGTAAAAAGATGAAAAAGCTTGTATGCATCCTTGATGAGTTTGTTGACCCATTAGTACTGCCTGTTTGCAACTATTGTATTAATCTACCAATAACTTTCTCTAAAGCTGTAAGAAATACAACTTAATTGAACTTTCTCTTATTTGTATTTAAAAGCATCTAAATTACTATTTCTTTCTTTCATTCTTGTTTATGATTATATGTCAAATCTCTTTTGGAGAGAACACCAACATATAAATTACAGACCCTTTGTGAATGTGAAGCCAGAGCCTGCAACCCTCTTTGCATAGAGTATGGGAACAATCAGACTCAGAATCCTCAACCTCTAGAGGCCAAGCCAGTGTTTTCCTGTTGATCAGTGCTCTGTGAAATCACCACAAGGGTTATCTAGTCTTCCTATCACTCAAAGAACCAAGAACTTTGTACCATATCTGCCTCTCCCCCAAAACAACATGAATTCAATAATAAAAGTCAACCCTGTTATGACAACAATTTTTAGGTGCAAATACATAATGTAAAGAATAATTTGAAGATCAGCAGAGGATGTTCAGAAAGCAGAATAACTTTCCCTCTGTGACTGGATTTGCAATAAAGATAAATGGCACTAAAGCACTTCAGAGATGCATAAGATTATTCTAATTTTATGACTCTTTTTTCCTCAAGATTTCTGAGAATTACTATGTAAAAAATGGTCATCTTCACATCAAACTCAGGTACTGTACATGTGAACAAGAAAGAGAGAAGCTCATTCACTGTCTTGCTATTCATTCAGTTCATGTGTGGTATGTGGGTGTACTTCAACAGTATGCCTATTTATATTCAATCACATATGGACACTATATATGAATTAGGTATCTATAGTGCAGATATTTAAATATTTATTTACCACCAACGGCTTAGCTGGAATTTCCATGAATAGAACAAAAGATGTATGTGCTAAACATATGTGGAGAAATATATGAGTATCAGGTATAATTTACCATTATTTCTGTTTATGGACCAAACAGGAAAAAAATAAACCAAGTGTCCTAAATAAATTTTATCCACTTCTATTTTCCCGACCATAAAAAGATATGCTTAATACACAATAAATGTCATGTTTAAGAAAGAAGACAGAAATGAAATGATCTAGAAAAAGAAGAAACTCCAAGTTTTAAAAACATTATCACAGTGGATAATTGTTGTTCATTCTTTCTGTAGAAAGTATTCATGTGTTTATTTTAAGTTCAATATAAATGAAAATATTTTAAACAAACAAAAACATATCAAGGAGTAGGGGAGGAAAAACTTGCTAGAAGTAGGCATGTATTATTTTTAAGCATACTGCTTCAAAAAGCAGGATGTCAGGATGTTACATCTTTAATTTTTTTGTTAATTATGGATTGAGCATTGTTGTGAATCTTGTCCTCAAAACTGACTCAGAAAATAAGAGCAGATGCTCATCCCCAGGTTTGGCTCATATGGGAATTGAACGGAACATATTGGTTTATAATTAATGTAATTTGTTGGATTATCTTTTGTGAAGGAGTGAAGGTAAACAACCTTGCAGAATTGTGGTAATATCTTCGGAGCTTAGAGCCTCTATAGTTATGGAAGAAAATAAAGAAAATGGAAAAGAAAAGAAAAAGCCTTTCCTGTCAGATTACAGGGAATTTTAAAATGTCTGTCACATTCAAACATACTTTAATTAATTCAAAGGAAAGAATTAGGTGAGAGACCCTAAAGCTAATTACAAATAGTATGTAAAATGGGAGCCATCCATTTCCCAATGGAGAATTTTGATAAGCTGAATTCTATTTTTCTATTTGCCTTAATTTTATTGTGCAGCCAGGAAATAGAAGAAAAACATTTTCCCTTTTCTCTAAACAGGAAATTGGGCACAATGCTTAGTTCATTGATTTGAATATTTACTCTTTTTGGGGCAATGTGTTATTCAAAAGAAATATACAATGACTTTGTTTCAAGGTCAGGGCCCTCTGTGTAATTCATCTTTTTTTTTTCTCCATATCCATCAGAGGTATAGATGTTATCTTCACTTTGAATAAACTCATTCATGAAAAAAAGAAAGTAGCCATAAGCCTTTTCCTCACACATCCAAACCAGGAAGGATAAATGCCCTTTGGTCTAAGGCTTTCCAGTCATAAAACATTTCCTCGGCCTCACGTTGATCATGAGAGCATATGTGTAAGTGTAGGTCTCTGAGAAACTTTGACTACCCTGTTGTGATACTGCATCATCTACATTTTCATTCTGAAAATTTTATGTGCATTATATGCCATTTAAAATTTGGGTTTCTTAGCTTCTAATACAGAATATTAAGTTTGAAACTTTGTCATTCCTCTATGATTACAAAGAGAAAGTCTATTTTAAATAACCATTCATTTTTTCATATTTTCTTATATCTGCTTAGTAAAATTAAACTATTCTTTCCAACATCTCTTAACTAAAAACATAAGTTATCATAGGTCTAGAAACTGGCTGTAATTTTTTGAGGAAAAGTGTGTGTTGGGAACTGGTGAAAACATTTAAAGTTTCTATAGGTAAATAATATGCATCTCTTTTAAAAGCAGTTACATAAAAATAAAGTTAATTTTATTTTATTGTTTAAATTATATTATTCTTTCCAACATCTCTTAACTAAAAACTTAGGACATTGCAGGTCCAGAATCTGGGAGCAATTGTGGGGGAGACTATGTGTGGTGGGGTGAAGATATTAAAAAATTTTGTAAGCAAATTATGTGCATTCCTTTAAAAAGAAATTACATAAATAATGTCAATCCTATTTTCATTATTTGAAATAAATTCTCAGGTTTTATTTCAGAGAGTATTTCTTTTGGAAGCCTTTTCAGATTACCCTACCCCCAAAGAATGACTTAAGTGCTCTTTACTCGTATATTTTATTACTCAGTTCTTTCCCATGGGGGATTATTATGATAACCTAATAGAACTGCCTGCCTATTTGTCTGTCTCCCCTACTATTATGTGAGTTCTTTAAGGAAAGAATCCTTGTTTTATGTACAACTATGCCAGTGTCTGACACTTTATTATACTATAAAAGTATTTGTTGAAACAATGGAAGAGTGAAGGAATTTTCTAGAAAATAAGGGTAATTGTCACAATACCACCAGTATCATATGCTTTCTTAAACTATAGGTGACTATAAAAGAAGAATACTTCCAGTGCCAAAATTATCAAAGAAAATGTCAAGGAGAAAATCAAACATGGATGACTTACATAGGTTAGCATTAACTCCAGCCAGGTTCTGGGCTGGATGGATGCCTTTTTATAGATTCTCATTCAATCCTCATTGTCTCTTTTCTTCTCTTTTCTTTTCTTTTCTTTCTTTTCTTTTATTTTCTTTACTCATTGTCTCTTTTCAAGTCAGGCACTTCAACTTCATGCTTCATAGATGAAAATAACAGACAAATTAACAGACTTTCCTAAAGTAGTACCACCAACTAATGTTATATCCTGTTTTGAGTCCTGATTCTTTCACATTACTAAATGGTGACTGACAGAATATATGAAAAGAAACAGAAAAATGAATTAAAAATTATTCCATAAAAGAAAGGGCCAAGGTAGGTAGATGAAAAAGAATTAATAGAGTATATTCTTACTAAAGATGAAAAAATGGAGCATTTCAAGAAAGAAATATGGCAAATAGTGTCAAACACTACAAACAGGTAAAAAAAGACTGCATTTGTCACTGTGTGTCACAATAAAGATGGTGATTTTTCAAAGCACTTTTTCAGTAAGTGAGTGAGATGAAAACTATGCTTCAGAGGTAAGGACAGACTTGTGCTGGGGGAGTGGCACCAGTAGCTCTCTGTTGTAAAAATAGAGTAGATGGATATTGACTAAAGAAAAGGTGGGACATTAAAGTGAGACTATGAGACATGGACAAGAGTGTGGTGGTTACGGGGTGGGGGGAGGGAGGAGAGAGTGGGAGAGGGGGGAGGGGAGGGGCACAAAGAAAACCAAATAGAAGGTGCAGAGGACAATTTAACTTTGGGTGATGGGTATGCAACATAATTGAATGATAAAATAACCTGGAGATGTTTTCTTTGAACATATGTATTCTGATTTATTAATGTCACCCCATTAAAATTAATAAAAGAAAAAAAATTAAAAGAAAAAAGAAAAGCATGGTGGTAGGGTCAAACAAAGGCATTCCTCAAGATGCAGAGATGTGAATTACTAAAACCCAAGGAGGAAGAAATGGAATGGAGAAAAAAAAGACAAGCATGGGACAAAATATCTCAATGAAGTGTACCAGGGGAGGGGTTGGCTCTTCTCAGACTCTTCTTCTAAGATTGGGAACATTTGAAGAGATGTCTGTAGTGGAAGAAGAAAACAGAGTGGATGAAGATGATAATCAATGAGGGACAGCCTTGATCTCTTTTTTTGGAGAACAAGGTGAGCACACTAGCCGAGAAAAGGAGCAATGAGGGAAGTGTGGAAGGCTGGAGGAAAAACACAATCTGTTGTGGCTGAAATGGAAAATATGACAATTCTCCTTCCACAGAATCATCAATATAAGCCTAACTGCTTATAAAGTATCTTCCTTCCTGATCAAATAAAAAGATGATTTGGCTTTTATAAATCCCCAAAGGATTTTAGGACAATTTAGACACCATGAAATGACAAGGTCTTCAGTGAAAAAAAAAAAAAAAAAAGTGGACAGATTGACCAATATAGAAATTCTGGCCTTTTTCCAAAATAACATGTCATTGACAAAAACTGGAAGTATGAGCCAGATCTCAATTCAGTTCCATTTCTGCTACTCTCCACTGTTTCTCATATAACATAGGTATTTATATATATGATTAAAAGCTGTGGTTTAAAAATACCACACTGTTAAACAATATATGGTGAGAAATATACCTAATGCTTAGTTATACACATGCTCTACTATATCCTTTATTTGGTTTTAGGGAGTAAATAATTTGTTTCTATGAATCAAAAAATTTACAGTATTTACCAATGTAAAGAAATAAACTGACCTCTTATACTTTTAGACTTAGATTCCTTTTTTGCTTTTATAAACCACTGAATGCTATTCATTCTGAATTTCTCACTGAGAACTAAATCATAGATGATAAAAACCAAACACTTAGCAGTGATCAGGCAAACATAGAAAGTGACCCAAGCATATTTTTAGAGATTCTCTTCTGCCCATGTGTGTGTCTCAGCTGACCAGGAACCCAATGCAGTTCTCAACTTTTCAAGACCCTGCCCATCGGCAGAGTGTCCCTATGTTCCCAAGGAGTACAGGTTGCAAAGATGATGTTCCAAATAAATTACACTTTATTATCATCTTGGTTTGGACACCAAATCATTTCTATTCACAATAGATTATTTACATGAAATGCATGGACCTGGATTTTCTTTTTATTCAAAACATATATATAAAAGACATAAAAAAGATTATAAAAATGTAAAGAGATCAATAAAAACCTTGAGAGAAATGTTTGTAATAGATTTATCAGAAACTAATATTAACTACATTGATTTTCAAAATCAGTATGAATAAACAAAAAATCGCAAAAGAATAGAAATAAACTCAGGAACAAGCAATTAAGAAATGAGCAATATAAGAGATCAAAAAATTGAGAAGATAATCACCTTCACTGATAATAAAGAAAATGCAAGTAAAAAACAATTAATTATTACTTTTTGAATGACCTATTCTCAGTTTTCAATAAAATACTGATCATTTCTTTAATGTTGGTAAGGATGGGAAAAATCACACTTCCATACATCATCAATAGGAATGTTAATTTATTAAACCTTATGGTAGGCAATTTGGTAATATATATCGGAAGTGTGTATATTCTTTACCCAATGATTTCTCTTTTAGTATTCCATAAGAGTAATGGGCATGCACAAACATCTGCTAAAGCATAGGCCTAGGAAAGTTTATCACAGTGGGACATAGAATAACCTAATTACTTATCAAGAGAATTTAAGTAATTTTAGTACATCCATACAATTGAATTCTTTTTATCTTTTTAAATAGGTGATATATATGAATATTCATTGATATGAAAGGTTATTTTGCAAACTTTTAAGTAAAATATATGAGAGCGACATGTATTAGGTGACATACTCTTATGTATATTAAGTTATGTGTTCAATCTTATAAAGAGGAGATGTTTGGAAGGACAGTTACAAAATCTTGACTGTGCTTTTTTTTATAGATTGTGGAATTTACGTATTTTTTTAGTATCTTCCACGTACTTTCTACATTGTTTACATTTTTTAGTTTATACACGTAATAAAAAAGTAAAACAATAAATACTTTAGATAGAATACTGGAAGAGAATGGATGTATCATTAGTTCTATAATTTTCAATTCTAGCTGAAGAAACAGGTCCAGAGGTAAGAAATGTTTGGGCCAGTATCTATAGGTTAATCTCCTGACTTCCTAGTACTCTTTCTTCATTATCATACCACCTGAATGAGTAAAAATATGCACAAGATAACTCATTTAGACATTTGTAAGTTGATGGAGAAAAGTCCACATTTATGTTGTACTGTTGACCTTTGAACAACATAGAGGTTAAGGATATTGACTTCCTGTACAGTCAAAACTCCGCATATAACTTTTGACTTCCAAAATCTTAACTACTAATAAATAGCCTACTATAGACAGGAAACCTTTCCAATAACATAGCAGTCAGCACATATTTTGTATGTTATAGGTAATATACTGTATTCTCACAATAAATTAAGCTAGAGAATAGAAGACATTATTAAGAAAATCATAAGGAAAAGAAAATACATTTACAGCACAGTATCTATTTCTTTATTATTTATTATTTTTTCCTTGAGGGATAGTTTTAGTAAATTTATTCATTACTAATCTAATGAACATTACAAACATGTCAGCATGGAAAATTTTTCAGATAGAAAATTCTCAGTTTATATTTATTTCAGTATCAAATGATTTTATTTTTTTATGTATTTTTCTCATAAATTTTCAAGCAGTTAACTGGTCATATATAATTTTTTCTTTTTTTAATTTAAGTTTAGTTAGTATACAGTATTATACTTGTTATATTAGATTTAGACTGTGCATATTCTTTTTATTAAGTGAGAGGAGGGGAGGCAGAGAGACAGACTTCTTCATGTGCCCCAACCAGGATTGACCTGTCAAGCCCCCTAATGGGTGATGCTCTGACCATCTAGGGCTGTTGCTCCATTGGTTGGCAACCTAGCTATTTAGCCCCTCAGGTGAGGACCTGTTGCCATTCTCAGCACCCGAGGCCAACTTGCTCAAATGAGCCATGACTGTGGGAGAGGTGGGGAAAAGAGAGTAAAAGAGAAGGGGGAGGGGTGAAGAAACAGATGGTCGCTTATTCTGTGTGCCCTAACCAGAAATCAAACCTGAGACTTCCACATGCTGGGCTGACACTCTACCACTGAGCCAACCAGCCAAGGCCAAACTATGCATATTTATTAGAAAAAATCCTCATATAAGTGGACCATGCAACTTGAAGATCAACTGTACTTCTATAGCTGGGCATATTAACTTATCTTTTTTCATAAAAGAGTAGGCCAAAGTTAAGTCAAGGAAGATGTGTTAGAATAGTGAAACCACAAAGCTGGCAAAGATTGTGAAAACTCTTCAAAATTTACATGTGTTGTTTTTAGAAAAGTTTTTTTTTAGGCCAAAGAAAACATAGATTTCACAGAATTTTGAATTAAGCTACAGCAATAGCAATGGGCTTTGTGAACTGGATGCTAGGTTTAATGTCATAAATGGACTATATTTTCAGCTCAGAGATGTGTTTTTCTAATGAGTCACAAATGCAACTACTATAATAATAGTTTCTTGTCATATTCACAAGAATACTGTTCAGTCAAAGAGAGTGAGAAGCTTATCACAAATTGATGACTTTTTGGTATGGGATGTTAAAATTTTCATAACCTTATAAATTAAGAAATGCTAGAATGAAGTGACCAGATGTTCAGCTTCTTTTCTGGAATTTCAAATGTACAGTATGTGCATGTACATGACAGAAATCATTCCTCTGAAGAGCAGAGACTTCTCATCAGAAAGAGTGTCTCTTCTTATGCTGTCATCAACCTTCATTTATTATCCATAGTGCTTATATTTCAACACTTTGCATTTTATGTCTGCTTTTTTTTAATTCATTGACAAGAAGGGAGGCAGAGAGACAGACTCCTACATGCACTCTGCCTGGGATCCACCTGGCAAGCCCATTAGGGGGTGATGCTCTGCTCATCTGCGGCATTGCTTTGTTGTTCAGCAACCATGCTCTTTTTAACACCTGAGACAGAGGCTATGGAGCCATCCTCAGTGCCTGGGGCCAACTTGCTTCAATTGAGCCATGGCTGCGGGAAGGAAAGAGAGAGAAAGATAAGAGAAAGGGGGAAGCATGGAGAAGCATATGGGTGCTTCTCCTATGTGCCCTGATTGGGAATTGAACCCAGATACAGGCTACAGAAAACATTCTAAAAGAGAGAACTAGCTTTCTCCCACTAGAGGTAGGTGAGAACCTATGAAATACTAAGTAAAATTTTGATAAAAGCATCCATAAAATCTCAAAGGAGTTTTAAGATAGTAAATTTTTCTGCATCTGTACTCTAGAAGTTAAAGGATTCTGCCAAGTCAATTAAAGTATGAAATTGGTGGCAAGACCAATCCCTGACTTTTCCTTGCATGACCTTCAAGCATCAGTCCAGTAAAACTACTTTAGTCTACCAGATATCACAAGTATCAGGATAAAGAGAAAATTTCTAAGAAATAAGGCCATGGGATGGTTTAAGTAGGAATTCTAAGACTCAAGAGTAAAACACTATTTTAAGTCCTCGATGAGTCCAAATGACTGTATTAGGAAAAGTATAAGTGTACAATTATAATAATAAGCTTACAACCCTTTTTTAAGTTAAAAAAACAAGCATTTTTTCAACATTAAAAAATAGCACATATTATTAAGCAATAGCCATGGCAAATATCCTCCAAAAACATCTTATGATACCCATAGTTCTTTTATTTCTATCCCCCTTCTGATGTACAACCAAACTTTTATTTTTCAAATTTTGTCAGAAAGCAAATGAAAAACAAACTGTTTCTTGGCTGAAACTAAGAATTCCTGGCAATTAGCATAATAAAAATAAATTCACCTTACATTGATTTACACTCTACCATAATAGGGCTACAGACTATTTTTCTTTTATTGTTATACTCTTTTGAAATGTATCTCTAGTAAGATGCAGAAGCACGTTATTTTATCTTTATTTATATAGTTATAGGATGTTTAAACTTTCTGACTCATAAAGCTGCATTCCAGAAGTAGAAGTCTGGTTTAGACTGGCTTCCCTCTTAGGTTGATTAATATGAGGATGAAGAAATATGTTCTCTAAAGACAGTCCCAAAAACAACCCCTTTTTTATGGCTAAAATTCACCTCTTATAATTCCTTAATATTTGTGTTAAGACAAGAGGTTTCTGGACCTATTCTTTCAAAATACAAATATTCTTGGAAAAGTTAACATATAAAAATGTTGACAGCTTACAACAGATTAGAAAAGCAAATAATCTCTATATGAAAGTTATCTGAAAACCCTTAAGAGTTGGGATATGGAAGGAAAATTCTCATTTTAAGGTGATGGTGAGGAATAAGAATCTAGACACTCAGTAAGCAATCAGAGGGCTCTATGGGAACCAACGAACTGAGATCAGAGTGATTAAGGCAGTGTGGTTGAACAAACATTGATCCATCTATGAGATTTATATTTCTCAGTTAGAGGCTCAACCAGACAGAGTTCTTTTCAATTTTTTGTTTTCTTTTTGTTTTGGGGGTTTTTTTTAGCGTGAGAGAAAGAGAGCAAGGGACAGACAGGTAGTAAGAGAGAGAACAGTTCTTTGTTAGAATGAAACATTGCCCTCTTCTACTATCTGCCATCAAAAGAAGAAGGTAGATCCTTAGATGTAAGTTAACCTGATGACCACTTACAGGGTGCCATTGAAACATATCTCAAAACACCCTGTTGAAAATAATACCCCCTCCACTGTTTGAAACAGATGTTTAATTTTCCATTTCTTTTGTTGCAATGTATAAGGGAGGGATTTGGCCTCTCTGTTTTCTATGGGGGAAGAGTTCTTCTGACTTGTGTTTGATGATTTTAGGAGAAAGAACTGTGCTTATTGTCTCTCTAATAATAGAAAATAATGAATGTATATTGGGCTAGTGAGAATAAAATAAACGAGTTTTCAAGATGAGAAGAAAAGGACTGAGGTAAATAATAATTAGAAGGAAGGCCATAAAGGAGAAGAAAGAGGAAAAAAAGAAAGAGATGGGGTGGAACAAAAAAGAGATGGGATGGGAGAAGATGGTGGGAACATACAGGACATTTTGCTTACATCAAGTCTCTTGACATTTTTTAAAATTGACTCTTTGAATTTAATCAAGTAGCATGCGTAAACCAAAGAAACCAAGAAGAAAGACATAGTAAAACCATCTTGTATAAGTTAGGGTCATATTAAGAGAGAGAAATGACACCAATTATTTGGACAGAGAAATCTAATATGAAGAAGTGTTAACTAATTTAATAGTATTAACTAAATAAGTAAAAAAGTAGAAAGAGAACACTAGGTGTTATACAGGTAACAACTTCAGGAAGATGCTACAATGCACAGGACTAAAGGAATAAAGGTAAAAGTTTGGAATTATTTAAAATTAGAAGATTAGAGGAATGCCCCGTGAAGCTGAAATTCCAAGTTCCAAATAAGGGCACTACTGGTCTGGTGCTGGTGGTATCTCTAAATATCTAATAAGGATAGTTCTACAAGTGTTGAATAAACCTCAAGTTGAATTCACATTCTGCCAGGGCAGGCACTGCTTCTGTGGAAATGAAGTGCTACTCCTGGGGCAATGCTCACAAGAACAAGGAGCAGACAGGACACCATAAGAAGCTGAGGTGCACTGACAGTGATAGAGCGAGAGAGGAAGCAGCTTTTCTTTCTTGTCTAGCAAGTGGCTGAGCCTAACACTACTAGCTGAGCCTAACAGAACTAGCTGAGCCTAACAGAACTAGCTGGTGAAGTAGAAATGTGGTTTATAGAGTGCCTGCCCCAGCATCATAATACAAGGTATAGAAAGGTGGGTGCAGAGATAAGAGACAATAGCTTAAGTGCTGGCATACAATGTTTTTTGTTTACTTGTTTTTTGAGAGACAGACAGTAAGGGAGAGAGATGAGAAGCTCCAATTTTTTCATTGCAGCACCTTAGTTGTTCATTGATTGCTTTCTCATATGTGCCTTAACCAGGGGGCTACCGCAGAGCAAGTAACCCCTTGCTCAAGCCAGCGATCTTCTGCTTAAGCCAGCAACCTTTAGGCTCAAGTCAGCAACCATGCAGTCATGCCCAGTGGTGGGATTCAAATAACTTAACAACTGGTTGTCTGTCCTAATGATCATTTTAACTATAAAAAACAATACACCAAAAGGTAGTTTATTATTTCATGCATTTCATACTTAAATTGAACAATAAAAAAGATACATAAAACTATATTATAAGAAAGAGTTTTAAAATATTAAAGAAAAAATATTAAATAATATCTGACAAAAAAAAGCAGTAAAATTGTTATTTAAGATATTTTCATATTGCTTCTTGACTGGCATCCTCACTTGCATTTTTTTTTTTACCTATGGTTGGAATGAACATTATTATGGGCACTTAGAATATGCTGTTGCACATATGAGCATTAAAAAAGAGTAGGGAGTGTAAATTTGAGATTTCCAAGGTGCCCATTTTAGAAAGAAGCCTGATTGCAAGTGTCATTTTAATCACCAGTTTGCCTAACTCAACAAAAAAATTAGGTATCAGTTCTGCTGAACCAGTGCCAACTGGCTGAATTCCACCACGCTCAATTTGGTGAGCCCACATTCAAGCCGAAAACATTGGGGTTTTGAACCAGGTTCCTCAGCATCCCAGGACAATGCTCTATTCACTGCGCCACCACTGGTCAGGCTGGCATGCAATCTTTTCTAAAAATTATTTTCACAATTGATTTTTATTCCTAAATTTTGAGATTTTTATCAAAATCAGAAAGTAAGGCAGGCAAAACTTTCAGTATCTTTTATTCCAGTTTTAACCCTGTTTAAAGAAACCAGATTATAGAAAACTTAGGTTTATTTTTTAATAATATTTATTTGATTTCTAGAAATATTTTATGAAACTGCACTTCATTCTAAATTCTCTTTTGCTTATTAATAGCCTTATTCAACAAATACTTATGTCAGAAATTGTTCCAGGTGTTTGAAATACACCAGGGAATAAAGGAGACAACTCTTCATGGAGTATAATTCGTTTTTATAGAAGTAAAATTTATATAAATATTCATAAAAAAATAAACCAAGAATATGCTTTGAAGATTTAGATCTGGTAGGCAGTGTGTGATACTTGAATTGACAATTATGGCAATAGATACATTTAAATGTGTGCTGAGGTACTGGAACCTATGCAGGTCTATTCGTTTTTCCTGCCCATTCTCAGATGTCTTTCCCTCAACTTCTTCCTGGATCTCTAAACAGAATAAGAGAGGTGATATATATCTCCAAAGTCTTATGAATCCTGCCATTAAAATATCCCACATTTAACAGTCACCTCACAAATGCCACAGCACTTTCTTCTTTTAGTATCTACTGACCCATAGATGTAAGAAAATAAATTTAGTGTGAATAAAAAAAAAAAAAAGGAAATGCATGGTTGATTTTTGAATAATGTTGCCTAAATGCTTCTTTTAAACAAATGTTAATATATGCATTTTCTACCTACATAGTAAAAGTTTATAATATTAACTTTAGTTTAAGCCTTTTAAAATCATTTATGTAACCTTATGTCAGTTAAACGAATTGCTTTGTTTTATGCTGAGATTATGTAATGTTTCTTGGAACCACTATGGTCTCATTAAATTTATCTTCCACATTTATTTTTACAGACATTCAGTGAAATCCCTAAAGGCTCAATAGAGCAAATTTGAATTGTGACACCTATCTCCTGAAAAAAAAAAAAATCCAAGATTCCTTTCTCATTGACCAAGATAGAATCTAAGACACAGATATTATATCAGTTTTAAAATTTTAAGATTTTCTATATGATGAGATAAAAATCTTAGCCTGTATATAAAGACTTCATAATGTAGTCCCAGCCTACTGTTCAGATCACATCTCAACACCTACCCCATAAACCTTCAGAATGCTCATCCAGAGCCACAACCAGAGTCCGACCTTCACCCATTTCCCTTTTTTTGACAATGTCATTTCAGTACTGGCTACTGCTTAGAAAGCGTAGATCAGAAAAGAGCATATTCAAATTGAGTCAACTCCACTTCATGCACAGTTGGAGTGACGAAGGTCACAGCATTTATTATTTATTTTCTTTTTGGACAAAATTCTAATTCAAGACTCAATGCTGGCTAAGATCACAAGTCCTGCCAAATCCTTTTCCTTTTGGCTATAGGTTACTTTGCTTCCTCTGGCCACTAGGCATAACCTATTCAATGCAAAAAACTTTAAAATAACATTTCTCCCCTTACACAAAACAACAAAAACTGGGTTTTTTAGAGTAGCATACAGCTTTAATTTGGGATCTGTCTTTGAACCATTTTAGACTTTCATAAAGTTAAAGAGCATTGGTCAGACATTGTCTTTTTAAACATTTGATGTAATGTTGGTTTACTTTTCATCTTAAGATTGGGTGGAAAACTCTTTACTTTATAATACTAATATAAAAAAGAATGCTTCCTGAAAATAAAATTCTTTCAAATTTTATGTTTTGTTTTCTAGTCACAGGGGCGAACTGCCTATTCTAGGAGTAGCTGGAATGTAGGAAGCAGAGGAACTGAAAAAAAAAAATTTAGGTCATGTTCAGTAAGCAATATTATTAAAAATAAAATCCTTTTGTAGCCTGTCATCTTGATGTTATGAAACACAGTAGCATGTTTTTTCCCCTTTCAAATGAATTTTGTTTTTAATAAGTTTGGCTAAAAGTATAAATGCTTTTGGCGAGGTCAACTTGAACTTGTGGCTTTTCTTAGCCATTGGGGTCTACACCTCAGAGAGTTTTCTGTTTTTACTGGAAGTTTAAATTTTGTTGACTGAACTGGCAGTTTCTTTGTGAGAGCACTTGAGTCCTTTAATGTTTTTTTTCTTGGTCTCTTTTGCTGTTTAAAAGAATGACTTGAGGATAAATTTGGTGCCTTGGATAGATAAATAAAGCTGACAAAATTATAAATGACTCAGTTAACTGGAGCAGGAAGGGGAAAATAATAGTGAATTAATTTTAAAAAGAAAACACACCCCTCACTAAAATGCATGAAACCCTAACAAAGACAAATAACACTCAGAAAAAAAGTTTAATATTTTAAGAAAAGAAAATATTCTTTAGTACAATTCCTCCTAATACTAAAAACAATCAAACCAAAAAAATAATAAAAAAAATAATGTTGTGATAACATTGTCAGGTGATGTATAATAATTAACTTTATACCTTATAAAACATTTTATTTTATTTATGTAATAAATCTATTTTAGTATGCTGTTATAATACTCAAATTGTGTAACTGTTATATTTTTATTAGAAATAATTATAAACAAATTATCAAACTATTTTAATTTTAAAAAGTCTCAGAGACCACATCCTGACCATGGAAAAAAGTGAGCCTTTCAGATTCCAACTGCCTGAGAATATCAGACTTAGACTATGTGAAAAAAAAATAATGTTTGTCTGATGCACATAACACATGGGTGTTCATAGAATAGATATGTATTCTTAGGATGGGTGTATC
The DNA here is from genome assembly GCA_037038555.1 of Rhynchonycteris naso. Taxonomy (NCBI): domain Eukaryota; kingdom Metazoa; phylum Chordata; class Mammalia; order Chiroptera; family Emballonuridae; genus Rhynchonycteris; species Rhynchonycteris naso. The sequence goes on along the minus strand of CM072997.1, from coordinate 35,242,581 downwards.
CATTGGTTGAGAGAAACTGACATAAGACTGAGAGTTGTACAACCTCCTTCTGTACTTTCTACTATGAATAGAGGAAAATCCCCTTAAAAGATTGATAATAGTCCCTTACTTTTGTTCAACTCATAATTTTGCTTCAGAGTAATTCACTTTTTGCAAGTATTCTGAAGCTTAGTGTGTTCAGGCTATTCAGCATTTATTACAGACCAGCCACGTTGTAATCACAACATTGTTTCATTTCTGCACTCTGAATAACAAGAAGTCACCCTGGATAGTATTCTATTATTATCCACTTGTAAATAATATTGGAATAATTTAAATAAATAGAATTTTCTTAATTACATAAAAGACATTTAAGTACTTTCTCACATGTGCCTTGACTGTGGGCTTTCAGCAGACCGAGTAACCCCTTGCTCAAGCCAGCGACCTTGGGTCCAAGTTGGCGAGCCTTTGCTCAAGCCAAATGGGCCCACACTCAAGCTGGCGACCTCGGGGTCTCGAACCTGGGTCCTTCTATATCCCAGTCCGATGCTCTATCCACTGCGCAACCACCTGGTCAGGCAAGACATTTAAGTACTTTAGAGTGTGGGGTAGCTTTGACAGTTTTTGATACTTATATTACTTATATGGGAGTGTATGTAGAATAGAGCTGGGTTGATTATTAAATTTTTGAGATAACTCTAAACTTTTAGCTATACATAAGCAAGATCTAAATTGGTACAGCTCTATGATCTTTAAAGTGGGAATTTAAAATTTGCCTCATAAGGACTGCTGGAGATATGTACAGATGAAGAGTGAAGGGGAATCATACTTCATTTGGATTATATTTCCAACATCTGCAAACTTATAAACTTAACCTAGTTCTTAACTTCTTTTTCTTTTTTATTTTTTTACAGGGACAGAGAGAGAGTCAGAGAGAGGGACAGACAGACAGGAACGAAGAGAGGTGAGAAGCATCGATCATTAGTTTTTCGTTGCCTTTGCGACACCTTAGTTGTTCATTGATTGCTTTCTCACATGTGCCTTGACCACGGACCTTCAGCAGACTGAGCAACCCCTTGCTGGAGCCAGCGACCTTGGGTCCAAGCCTGCGAGCTTTTGCTCAAGCCAGATGGACCCGCGCTCAAGCTGGCAAGCTCAGGGTCTCGAACCTGGGTCTTCCGCATCCCAGTCTGACACTCTATCCACTGCGCCACCGCCTGGTCAGGCAGTTCTTAACTTCTTAAGGTTTAGTTTCTTCATTTGTAAATAATACTCAACTCATGAGATATATGTGAGGATTATACTAGATAGCAGTGCCTGACACAGTGCCTGAGACATAATAGGTGATCATTATTTTCCCCTCATAGCTTAGTCTTGAAACAATAACTGTGCGGTCATTTCAAATAAGTATTACATAGTCACAAAGTTGTCTGAGGCCATTTGTAACTCTTCGTTAGTTATTCCATTTACTATTCTGAGGGATCTTTAATGTAAGTACTATGTTAGTTTTTGACTTTCTGTGCATAATTCTATGATAAGAGAATAGGCTCTGGTGTCAAGTAGAACTGAGTTCGAATCCCCATACTGTCACTCAGTATCTCTCTTCCAATTTGAAGATTTATATGATATTTATAGTCTTTTATAGGCTATCTTTAAAGTTTTAATAAGCATGATAACACTAAAATCTAAATCTTAAATATCAATACAGCAAAAAAACCAATGCTGTATTATGTTGGAACCTGAGAGCTTCCTTCAGAGAGGTGAATGAAATCAGGTTTAGAGCATCAGCTAGTGAAGTTGGTTGTTAGCTTTCTGAGATGGTCCCCAATCATTCCTGCATCCCTCCCCTTAGGTGATCTCATCCTTTGAGTGTGATTGAAACTAGTGCCTCACTTTGAACAATAAAATATGGCAAAAGTGATCGTATCACTTCTGAGATTAAGTTATAAAACAGTGCCTTCCATCACACGAGTGACTTTTTTCTCTCTCTCCCTTTCGCTATCTCTCTGTTTCTCTTCTCATTTCTGCTCTGATGAAACAGCCTGCCATCCTGTAAGCTTTCACCTTCATGCAGCCTTGTGAGCCAAAGGGTACAACTAAGCTGCCTGGATACCTGACCCACAGAAACTGTAAGATAACAAATAAACTTGTTCTAAGCCACTAAATTTAGGGATATTTTACTATGTAGCAACACATAATTAATGCAGATGATTTGGGCAAGGTGACAAAATTTATGATAAAATTCATACATTAAAGCTGAAAAAGAGAATAACTGTTCTGTTTTCAAACATAAATCATGTAATTATTTGGACCATCACAATTATTTTAGTGCCTTTGCCCAATATTTTTTTTATTCTTCATTTTAATAATTATTTTTTCCCAAAAAACTCACATTCTTTGGTATTCCCAATAGCTTTCTAAGTTGAAAATGAGAAGCCAATAAAGACAAGTTATCTACTGAAGAGTGCTCAAAACCCATACAGTTCCTGTACTATAAACTATCACTGCAATACAATAAAAGTCAAACAGCATTAAGTAACCATTAAGACAGGGAGATGTACTGTAACTAGGGATAAGCTAATCCTTTTGTAGAGTTCAAATATCTCTTGAAGACAAATAGAAGTAAATCTTGCTGAAATTATCACTGTAAAAATAGTCAAAAACTGTTTTAAGAGATTTGTCATAAGCCATTCCCCCAGTAGAGTTTTAATAATCTACACCACAAAAGACTAAAACCAATCACATTGCTAAATGCTGTGTCTTACAACAGACTTGTGAAGCCTTTCCCTTTGACTGTATTGGCACTGGCAGTACTCTCTGTTCCCAATGATCCGAAAAGCTTCCTGCCTTGCAAACCACAAAGTCTGAGTAGATGCCATCTTGCCTAAGAGAGCATCAGAGGCAACAACTCAGAGAGGAGATTCATTACTGTGTGGGGTTCCAAGCGTGCCTTGGCCAGGGCCAGCTCAGCCAAAGCTGAACAACTCTCACTTAAATCAGCAGGCTTTGGAAGTGTACCTTTAATACTTACCTGGATTTGTAATATAATTTATGGTATACATGTTAGATATCGGTAAATAAATATTTTTTAAATTATATATCCAAATATATATAAATTTTTTCACTGTGCTATCTTTTCAGAGAATACCACCTAATGTCCTAGAAAGTGCAAGATTATTCTAGAGCCAAAAGCAAGTCATGAGGAAATTGTTTTCTTATCAACAGAGAAATTTCAAAGGCATCTATCTACCAAGACTTAGCGCTCTCCTGTGTTACATCAAAGCTCTGTATGAAAAATCTAAAGTTACTTTTTTGTGTGTGGTACTCTAACTTGACCAGAGCACTGAACTAATAGACAGCAAACTGCTGGATTTAATACCTTTTTGATTCCCTCTGTCCTGTGGCCGCAGTGAATCTCTAACTCTAGCCATCTGTTTTATGAATGACCAAGACCACCAACACTAACACTAATATTACTAACACTACAAAAACAATCCCAATGTCTGATATACTAAATGATAGCTCATAAATATTATATTCAAATGCAAACAGAAAATTTCTCTTAAGATATATTGACTGATTTGATTTTATTTTTCATGAGAGTGATTGATTTAAATGATTACTTATTTTAGCCTGGATTTGATTGATAAACCCCTTTACCCCAATAGCCTAGAGATTCTAATTCACAAAATGCAAAATAATACAACTAGCTTTAAATAAATTATGCAATTATGTATTTACCACCATATGGCAAAAATATAATTTCAAGTTGGTAAAAAACAAATTTATTTTATTTACCTTTATAGCACTTTACAGGTATTTCAATTTCTTCCATTTGTTGTATTGAGAATATTAAAAATGATATTACTATATTTCCAGTTAGCCTTATCACACTTTTATGTTTCATTCAGAATATGTTGAGGAAGTAAGTAAATATGTTTTGGGAGTTAATATAATGATGTTTTAAAAATCATCTTCTTAATATAAGAATAAAGTATCACTTACCTAATTACAAGTACTAGAACCAAATTTTGATTACAATAATGGAAGCATAAAAGAAGTGTGAGTAAATTAAAATCATTTTAAAAGGAGCTTTTTCATTTATTTTAACATTTGCAATAACTTGAAGTATATGATAATATAATAATTCACAGTATTTACCTAAAATCACAATGATTCACCATGAAAAAAAAACTGAGGGGAAAAAAATCTTATTAGTAACAAGTTAAATGCTTTCAATATTTTACTCCTACATCAAGATCTGTAAAAATGTTTGCATCATCGATAAACATTTACTTCTGAGAAATTATACCAAGAAATATAATTAAATTGAGAAGGAAACTACCCAAATTTATTCAATAGAAAATCATTAGTAATAGAAAAAAATTAAATTAACTAAATTTTCAACAATTCTTAAATGGCTAAATAAATTAAGAGATAAAAGAAATTAATTTTTCTTCACAAATAACTATATATTCCTTTTTATACATCAGATATTATGCTTGTTTTGGGGAATACAGCTGAGAACATGGCAGGCAAAAATCCTAATCCCCCAAAGCTTATTTTATTTAAAATGATGTTTATGAATTATTTATACCAGGGTGAAACATGTGTAGATGGTCAGTAACAAATTATGTAATATAAAAGATTATATAATACAATAAAAGCTATGAACAAAGTAGGTATAGAAAAACATTAAAGAATATAAATAAAATATTCACTGAACTTTGTGTTGCTGGATTGTGAGTGGTTTCTTTTATGTTAATAGTAATTAATAAAAATACACTAACAGTCTTGTAATAAATTATAATTATAGAAAAAATGATTGAGTACATTATAACAAAATTTATTTGAAAACTTCAAATTTGATTTTAAAGCAATTAAATAGATCTCTATAAACAGAAACAAAATGCAAAAGTTGAAAAACATGCACTTTTTTACATTTTGTTGTTATTTAGTTCCCTTGAGAATATTTAATATTTTAAAAAATGGACATGACTTTGAACACATGCATATATGGATATATGTATATATATAAGAAAACTTTTTGCCAGAACCTATTACATATCCAGCAGGGAATTTTAACCAATAAAATCAGACCCTAAAGACTTAACACTACACAATACAGCTCCCCAGAAATATAAAGTCCAACATGTATTAATTTATTTAACTCATACTTTCATGTGACCATACAGTTTATTTCTATACCTACATCAATGTAGCTTTTTGGTGTTTAAACACCTGTTAGGCTGAGTCTCCCTTCATTGTTATATTGTTTTTAAAATTCTCTTGGTTATTCTTACATATATCTTTTTCCAAGTAAATTATAAGATCAGCTGGGTAAATTCTATATTTTTAAAGATTCTTTTGGAATTTTAGTAGTTATTACATAGTATCTAAAATGAATTAATAGAATAACTTGGGGAGTAGTGCCATCTCTCAAGTAGTGAGCACTTCCTTGGTGTGTCTGACTGCCTTTCATTCATGTCCTGTCTTTCAGTGGAGTTTGTAGTTGTCATCATCTAGGTTTGCAGTTATTTTTCAGTTTATCCCTAGATGTTCTATGTTTTATAGCTTTTGTGGCTATTTGAAATGGGTCTTTTCTACCATTACTACTTTCCAGTTGGTTACACCAAAATTTAAGAAAAGTTGCAATTTTGGTATAGTGATCACCTAAATGACCCCTCTTTTTATAATATTGTTCAGTTGACTCTTGACTGACCCAATTGAATGTTCATTTTGTTCTGCAAAAATTAAAGTTTAAGATCTTCTGACCAGGCGGTGGTTCAGTGGATAGAGCGTCGGACTGGGATGCGGAAGACCCAGGTTCGAGACTCCCAGCTCACCAGCTTGAGCGCGGGCCCATCTGGCTTGAGCAAAAAAGCTCACCATCTTGGACCCAAGGTCGCTGGTTCCAGAAAGGGGTTGCTCGGTCTGCTGAAGGCCCACGATAAAGGCACGTGTGAGAAAGTCATCAATGAACAACTAATCAATGAACAACTAAGGTGTCGCAACAGCAACGAAAAACTAATGATTAATGCTTCTCATCTCTCTTCGTTCCTGTCTGTCTGTCCCTATCTATCCCTCTCTCTGACTCTCTCTCTGTCCCTGTAAAAAAAAAAAAAAAAATTAAAAAATAAAAATATCTTATGTACCTCCAAATTATTTTCCTAATTTTACTCCATTGCTTACGTTATCAACAGTGTTAAAAAATAACTAAATACAAGGCCCTCATTAGCTTCAATTTCCTCATTTTAATATTGTGTTTTAATAATAACGACAATAGTAATAGATATATTAATATCTATTGAGAGGAGCAAATTAGACAAGGTGAGAAAACTTTTTTCTTGTAGAATGAGTTGTGAAAGGTTCCAGATGACAGCATAAGGAAGGTTTTGGTAAGTCTTGTAGACATGTCTGTGGCTGGTGCTTATTCAGGGGCCAGTCTCTGAATAGCTTTTAATTTTCTTTTACGATTATTTATACAAGCAGGATTTCTGTGTCTTTTGGAGCTTCTTGGTAACATATTTTCATAGTAAATGAATTTTTGTTAAAAAATCTATTTTATATCTCTAGTGCTACTCATTTTTTACTATAATGTTGTTTTTAAGTCAAACTTACTGAAAGATTGATCTACTTTATGACTCTTTTCAAAGAACCAGTTCTTTGTCTAAATGATCAAAACTATTCTCTTTAAATTTGGTGGTTTGTGTTTTATTTTATTAATTTCTGCTTTTATCATTATTTACCTCTTTCTCCTACTTACAATTCATTTACTTTTTCTTTTCCAGCTCTACTTGTTGAATTTACATTTCCTCTTTTCTATTTCTTCATAAATTAAGTTAAGGTCATTACTTCTCAACAACGCTTTGAACTAAATCACAAGATTTTCTTTTTCTTCTTTTTTCTAATTTTTTTTTGGTAATATTCTCATCATGCTTTATTTTGAAACAGTTCATTTGACCTTTATTTTTTCTTTGACCCAAGCATTATTGGGTATTTAAATTTTTTCAAGTGGATTGATAATTTTTATCTTTTGTTCTTAAATTCTAATTTTATTGTATTATGAACAGACATTGTGTATAGTGTGATTCCTATTGTGGATAATTTACTGAACATTTCTATGTGACCTAGCATAATGGTTAAGAGTTTATGCTTGTGCATAGAATAGTGCCTCACACTTAGTAAATGCCATGAACTCAATGTAAATGTTTATGTATTTTGTATACACATTTGAATAATAGTGTATGTACATGATTTATTTGTGTATATTTATTTTAATGATTGTGTTAAATTCTAAATTCTTATATTTGTGAACTCGATTTTTCTTTTTTTTTCTTTTTGTATTTTTCTGAAGTGAAAAGCAGAAAGGCAGACAGATAGACTTCCACATGTGCCCAACCAGGATCCACCCACATGCCCACTATTGGGTGATGCTCAGCCCATCTGGGGCGTTGCTCCCTTGCAACTGGAGCCATTCTAGTGCCTGAGATGGAGGCCATGGAGCCATCCTCAATGCCGCGGCCAACTTTACTCCAATGGAGCCTTGGCTGTGGGAGCGGAAGAGAGAGATAGAAAGAAAAAAGAGGAAGGTAGGGTAGGGAAGCAGATTGGCATCTCTCATATGTGCCCTAGCCAGAATTGACCCTGGGACTTCCACATGCTGGGCCCACACTCTACTGCTGAGCCAACCTGCCAAGGCTTGATTTTTCTCTTCTTTTTTTTGTATTTTTCTGAAGTGAGAAGAGGTGAGGCAGAGAGACAGATTTCCGCATGTGCCCAACCGGGATCTATCCTGCATGCTCACCAGGGGCAATGTTCTGCCCATCTGGGGTGTTGCTATGCTACAACCAGAGCCATTCTAGGCCTGAGGCAGAGGCTATGGAGTCACTCTCAGCGCCCAGGCCAACTTTGCTCTAGTGGAGCCTTAGCTGCAGGAGGGGAGGAGAGAGATAGAGAGGAAAGAGAAGGGGAAAGGTGGAGAAGCAGATGGGTGCTTCTTGTGTGTGCCCTGGCCAGGATTTGAACATGGGACTTCCACACATCCAGCCGACGCTCTACCGCTGAGCCAACAGGCCAGGGCCAGGCTTGACTTTTTTTAATACTCGGGGAACTATGATAACCTAGCATTCTTCGAAATAATATATTTTTCCTAGCATTTTTAACATTTTTCTTTCTATATTGAGTGTCATATTATCTGTTGCATAAAAATGTATTACTTTACATACTTCATTTTATCATTTAATGTTCTGTTATTACATAATTATATCAGCTTTCATTTTATTAACATTCTGCCATTTATTTTAAAACTTTCTATGACATTTAAAGAATTTTATTTTTAAGCAAATTTTTAATTAAATATCACTTTCTTTTTAGTGTATCTCTTCCAAATTGTTTACTACATGTACATGTGTGTGTGTGTGTGCTTGTGTATATGTGTTTTTTACCTGAACCAAGTATGTATTAAAAATTGAACTTAATCTGCCTGACCAGGTGGTGGCGCAGTGGATAGAGCGTCAGACTGGGATGCGGAAGATCCACGTTCGAGACCCCGAGCTCACCAGCTTGAGTGTGGGCCCATTTGGCTTGAGCAAAAGCTTGGCAGCTTGGACCCAAGGTCGCTGGCTCCAGCAAGGGGTGGCTCGGTCTGCTAAAGGCCCGCAGTCAAGGCACGTGTGAGAAAGCAATCAATGAACAACTATGGTGTCGCAAAGGCAACGAAAAACTAATGATTGATGCTTCTCATTTCTCTCTGTTCCTGTCTGTCTGTCCCTACCTATCCCTCTCTCTGACTCTCTCTTTGTCCCTGTTAAAAAAAAAAAATTGAACTTTATCCATTTATAATTATGATGATTGATATGTTAAATTTATCCTTGATATATTATTTAAAAATTTTTCATGGCTTCTTGCTATGTGTCTTTTATTGTTTTTGTTTTGTTTCGTTTTGTTTTGTTACAGAGACAGAGAGAGGCACAGATAGAAAAAGACAGACAGGAAGGGAGAGAGATGAGAAGCACCAGTTCTTTGTTGTGGCACCTTAGTTGTTCATTGATTGCTCTCTCATATGTACTTTGACTGGGTGGCTACAGCAGAGTGAGTGACCCCTTGCTTGAGCCAGTGACCCTGGGTTCAAGCTGGTGAGCCTTGCTCAAACCAGATGATCCCACACTCAACCTGGTGAACTTGGGGTCACAAACCTGGGTCCTCCACGTCCTAGTCTGATGCTCTATCCACTGCACCACTACCTGGTCAGGCTCTCTTTTATTGGTTTAACACTAGTTTTTTAAAACTAACTGAAGAAATTTTATAAATCTATATTTTTAGTAGCTTGAACATTTTACACATTGTCAACATTCATTATATCCCTCTCCCATATGTTCTAAAATGGTTCTATTTCCACCTAAGTATTTATTCTCTTTTGAATACACATGTACGTCAATGCAGGCATATCCCACAAGGAATAATTTACTTTTTATTCAAGTCAATTGTAAAAGTCTAATGTGCATTTTAGATTTTATATATGAGGACTGGTCATGGATAATATTTTCTTGCATGATAATACTTGAAATAGTTCTGACTACACATCAGTGTTGTACTTCTCAAATTCATAAATATGTAAGAATTTGTGTTCTAATACAAATTTATCAGTTTATTGCCTGTCAACTCCAAATTTACCCTTCGTTGTCTGCTCTGAGAACATTAGGATGGGCCTTTAGCTATTTTTCTTTTGCCAGTTAGCAGGATGCTAAACTTAGTTAATAAAGAACGCTGGAGAAACAGTGGAAAAGGAAGATGTTTTCTTTTCTGGTTCTGATGTTCTCACTCAGCCCAGCTTCTCAAACTTGGGAAGCTTCAACATCCAACTTTTGTAGAGCATGGTGGCCAGAAATCCAGGGGCCAGCCATTTCCCCTGGTATCCTACTTGGATGGTTTATATAGCCATATGCTTTCAGAAAAACACTACTCCATGAACAGCTTTCCTCATTATCTAGCAGTTCTGCCTACATGATGCCACAACTTCCTATCATGACCATATCCTTGCCAAACAGGTCTGGATCTCAGCCGCAAGGAGGGCAGGAGAAATGTGTATATAGAGCTCTTCACTGGGTTCCTTATTGCAGAGCTAGTGTTTGCTCCTTATATCTGCTCTCTCTATATTCTTTCAGCTTCAGCTTGTGAATCCTGTTTTTAAGCTTCTTACTCTATTCTTCTGTAATAATTAATAATTCTACAAATAAACTTTTCCTGTTCAATTTACCCTATGGTTTCTGTCTTTTCATCAGACCCTAACTGATAAAAAACCTATTCTATATAATTTTTCTTCATTTCTGACCTATCAATTTATTTTCTCTCTGTCACAAACAATATCATTCTATTAACTAATAAATTATGCAACTATTATCGCAAACTAAGAACATCTATTTAGATCTTGGACCTCCTGTATCATCTACAATTTCTCTCCTTTTTTTAATTTATAAACTATGTCACATCAACTTTTGTCATTATTAAAAACAAAAATTTGAGCCTGACCAGGCGGTGGCGCAATGGATAGAGCGTCGGACTGGGATGCAGAAGACCCAGGTTCAAGACCCCAAGCTCGCCAGCTTGAGAACAGGCCCATCTGGCTTGAGCAAAAGCTCTGCAGCTTGGACCCAAGGTCGCTGGCTCCAGTAAGGGGTTGCTCAGTCTGCTGAAGGCCCCTGGTCAAGGCACATGTGAGAAAGAAATCAATGAACAACTATGGTGTCGCAATGGCAACGAAAAACTAATTGTTGATGGTTCTCACCTCTCTTCGTTCCTGTCTGTCTGTCCCTATCTATCCCTCTCTCTGACTCTCTCTCTGTCCCTGTAAAAAAAAAAAAATGAGAAAACTATATAATCTGATTATAAGTTTAAATAATAAAGGCTAATTAGAATGTTTATAATAAAAATAAGACACTATCTCTTAAATGTTATGAGACTGAATCTACATTTATAAGAATTATCTTACATTACTTTAAATGCTTTCACTTTTAAGTATAAGAGTAAAAGTAAATAAAATTTTAATATTCAAAATTTAACTTTTTAAAATAAATCAAATAATTCAAATAGGGTCAGAAAGAGTACCTTAGTAAAGATAAAAATTTAATAATACTAAAATACAAAAAGCAGAACTGGCAAATAAATTTATAAATTTATTCTTTGGATGAAGAAGACATACAATATATTTTTCAAAGTAGGTAAATTAAAAAATGAAGTAATATAAATAGCAAAAAGGATAGTGTAAAAGAAGAAAGAATTAAGAAAGAAATACAAAAGGATGAAAGGAATATGGAAACAATTTTTTAAATAAATAAAATTCAATATTTATCACTGAATAAAACTTAGATCAGAAAGCAGACATTTTCTTAAAATGATTAAAAATGTTATCTAAAGCCATTAGTTAACATTACATTTGAATATTAAATATTGTAAAAATTACCATTGTCATAAAATATTGAAAGTTTAAAAATAAAAAGTTATAAAAAACAGTATAATCCCATTGTTATTTATATATATATATATATATATATATATATATATATATATATATATTCATATTTATATATTTATATACCACAATGGATGGATGGATGGATTGCATCAGATAGCTAGCAACAAATTAAAGCTATAATTAGTTGTAATTTTTCACTTAATACATTTGGAAAAATAGTTTAAGTTCTAATAACTCAATATAAGGATGGTGTGACCAGGATTGGCACTCTAACAGAAAGCTGGGAATGTAAACTGAGCCTCTTTTTAGAACGTAATGTAACAGTAAGTATTTTGGATTCAAAGCTGATATATTTTGATCTAGTAATCTTACAACTAGAAATCTAGCATAAGAAAATTAGGAAGATGCAAATTAAGTATATACTAAGATATTTCCTCCAGCACTGTATATAACTTGTGCTACACAAAAATGCTAAAGAGCAGGGTAATGTTTAAATAGAATATAGTTATGCTATAGAAACATATGATAGTGTGCTAATTCATTTATCAAATAATCATGAGGTGGAAAATCTCTTCTGATATACTTATACATGATAAAGAAGATACAAAACTGTATCTACAATATGATCTACAAAAAACAAATGAAAGAAACTAAGGAATATTGAAGACACTTAGAAGACTAACCAGGACTTTTTCCTTTTTAAACTATTGACAACCACTCATAGGTTTATTCTCCCTGAAATACTGAGCTTTCTTCATGGGCTTTTGGAAAGAAAATCTTCAGAAGTCCCAATAGGTAGGCAGATGAAATGAAGCTACCTTAAAATCACAAAAGACTAAAGCTAATATTACTTCTCTACATTGAAGGAATACTTATTATTTCATCCTATACCCAAATATTCACTCTTCTTTTTATTCATTGGTCAAACATTTACTCTTTTATCTACTATAGGCTAGAACCTACTGTAGGCTAGTTTGCCCAGAATATAAAGACCCATAAGAAATGATCAGGGATTATAGTCTAACAATTTAACTTTGTGATTTATTCAAGCCTAGCTGGAAGTTTAGATTAAATATATAAAGAGCAGTTAAATCTTACTAAAAGTGCTAGTTATTCTTAGACATTTAATTTATTTAAAGTCCTTAATATGTATTATATTTTTAATGTAAAACTTCAACATTTTTCATTTTAATGTAAAATTTTGTTAAAATTGGGCTTGTTTGATAACATATTATTGATGAAAAAAAGTATAATTAGTAGGTTTTTATATAGTTCCTTGTATGAATGATGTCTATAGTTTAAAACTAAAGTTCCAGCTATGAAACTATTAAGACTCCTCCTTAATGAAAATAGTTTTTAATGGAATTGAAGCATAGGGGCCAGTAAAAAAGTTAGCTCTATTCCAACTTTGTAAACACAAAAACCATAAATAAATGGTGAGGCAGAGTCATTCGGTTGTCCTTCAATACCCATTCTCCTCTCTTCCTCAGTCATGGGACTCTTAGGTCAGTTCATGACCGCACAACCTCTGGCAGCTAGTGGAGTCAGGGACCTCACTGTGACTTACAGGATATAAGCAGATGTGGTGGACACAACTTACTGGAAGTGTCTTAAAGAAATGAGAGCATGCCTTCTCTTGCTTTTTATTCTCCTTCCTCTGTTTAAAATGTAGACGGGCTGACTAGAGATAAAGCAGCCTCCTGAACCACCTGGTGGCACCTGGGTGTTAATAGGTGGCAGAACACAAACAGAGCGAGCCTGAATCCTGAAAAATTTTGGAGCCAACACATCAACTCTAGACTGCCAACATTTATGTAAGGGAGAAGCAGACTTCTATTATTTAAAATTCACTGTTGTTTTGAGTCTTCTTTCATTCATGAACTAATTTCATCTTAACTAATATAAATGAAAAACATCTCAGTCTAACTTCTCCAATCTACTGTCACTCAAATATCATGACTGTCCTTTGCTCAGTGTTAAGAACACTTCTCAGCATGATTACATACACAGCCAAAGTTCACTCTATTCTTTCCTATACTGAACAGCTCTTAAATTGTCACAGCACTCAGAACAGAAAATCTGCCAGGCATTCTCAGTGTGATCTTGGGTAAATCATGAAAGGCTACTGCCCTCAGTTTCTTCATTTATTAAATGAACAGTAAATCTTACCTTGATAACAATAACATCTATTTACAATTCTTGTAATGATGCTGTGAGACAAGTATTATTGACAAAAGAAATTGAGTAAAATTCTCAATATTATACAACTTAGTAGCAGAATAGGAATTCAAACTCAGATAAATCTACTCTAAATAGTAGGATCCTTCAAAATGCTTTATTATCCTCTACATCTTACCTTGTGAATGGTCACTGAGGTAATTTGTAGCAGATTACCTATCATATAGAAGGTGTGCATTAAGAGTTAATTATCTCCCCTCAGTTCTTACATGTTGGTAAAATGAAAGCATTGTGCATTCATTCTCCTCCATATACAATCTTACATTAGAACAGCTCCGTGAAAGAATCAATCTGGACAAATTCCATGTTTAAATGAAAATATCACAGAATACAATTTTACCCTTGAAGAATCCCAGGCCCAGTAATTTTTCAACAGATTGAATGCATTAAGCTTTTGTATATACATAGACCCATGCTGGAAGATATACAAAGTTAATCGGGAGAGTAACAATTCCTGTCCTCTAAGAATTTCTAGCGTAAAATATACCACAGAGATGTGGGCTTCAATACACAAATTCAAACAAACATCAACATATGAATAAAGGAGAACAGTACAACCTTTCAGTCTGTGTCGAACAGAACCATTTTTAACATACACACACGAATTAGAATAATCAGAACCCTCAGGAGTAGGAAGGATGGAGAGTTTGCCTGTAGGAGAAAAGCATCCTTCCAATTAACTCCATACACTAGGTTTTCTCTAACAGATAGACAAACACCAAGAAAGTAAGCTCTCAGACACAGAGGTGCAAAGGTCTGTTTGCACAAACTATTTATTCAGCAAAGTGGACCTGTTAAAGCGAAGGTCTTTTTTTTTTTTCTTAAGACAGGAAGCAAAAAGTTTAAAATATTTTTTTTTCAGAAAAATGTAATATAGAAACAAAGAGGCAAGTATTTTCTTTCAGGGTTTTAAATTAGAAGCCCTCTACCCATAGGTCCTTACAGATTGGGAAATATATTTAGGAAAGAAAATCAATAAGGTTCATAGCATAAAGAAACCACAACAAGCCAAAATTGTAAGTAGTCTTCATTGTACATTGGTAATGATGCAAGTAGTCATAGCTTCTTCATGGTATTTCCCCTTTTTGAATGAAATACTTTTGTGCCTCATTTCTGGAAGGTCTAAGCTATACTTCCCTTAAGCAGTAGACCTCTGCATTGTTTAATTTGAACACCCTCCACCTCTCTTCCACTTCTCCCTAGTTCCCTTTCTCGCCTGAATTTCTTTTAGAAAAATATTCTCACAATAAAGTTAAGTCAACTCTGCTCCTCTTCAAAACTTAAAAGAAAGAGCAGTTTCAATTGCAGCCCTTGGCCAAACCTACCACCTGTGTATTGCAAAGAATTTTCAAAAGCACTAAAAATAAGCACAACAAAACTCTACCTCCAATTGCACTTATGAACTGCATCTGGCAGATTAACCTGAAAATTAGGGTGGGAAAGATTCTGCAGTGATTCTATGGCTGAATATAAAAAGAGCCCCAAGCTGAGTTTTTCTTCTTCACCTGATTAGTTCTTTTCTTCATTTATTTTATTCCCAAGATGATGACTTAATCTTTAATCTTTTCTCTTATTGAAGTCACTGAAAGAGTGAAATCTATCTTATTCAAGTAAAAACTATTTCATTCATCTTAAAACAGTCACATTTAATAGGAGTTAAGAGGCAAAATAAAACATTGAGAATCTCCCTTTTAACCAATAAGATTTTTCCTAAATATTCTTGGTGCCCTGGGACAGCTCAATTCAACCTCTTCACTATTGAAATATTTACTTGTTTATCTATTTATCTTTATATTTCACAAATATTTGTTGAATGCCCATTGAATGCCATGGACTATATACTATTATAGATATTTGTTCTTACTTGATATTCAACTAATGTAGACTGATTGAGCCTTCACACCTCTTACCTCCCAATTAAAATGTGATCTCTTTTATTAGGGGGCTTATTCCTCTTCATGGCCTACTAGAGAGCCCAAACAGCACTTTATCAATAAATATTTTGTATATAAAAGGTTTAGGCTACATGCTTTTTCTGGTTTGAAGTCCCATAAGACTCAAACCTTTCCCTTTCTCAATTAAAATTAAAAAAATTTTTTTTTCTGGTCTATGGACTGTAGTTAGTGTAGTTTACCTCTCTACAAGTCAGAAGAAAATTGAATTTTCATCTTTGGGAATTCACCTACATTTCAGACACTGCCAGATGTGCAGGTTACACATGCCTGCATTGTGAATACAATGAGCTCAACTTATTTTATTGACTGCAATGAAACAATGACTAATTTTATTCTAGACTCCACACAGTGCCACAAAACTGTAGCTACAATAATGATATTATAAGGACTTGAATACTTCAGTGCAAAACTTGCCAACTAGAAATATACCCTCAGTAATATGGGTTGGCTTGAGACTGTTAGCAGAAAGGTGAATGTCTTCAGTCCTTTAGCCATTCATTTGACATAGGTATATATATTTGTTCTGTATACTCTCAAAATATACCTTAAGTCAAAGAATTTATAATATTTTATTAAAATAAATATGTGACAAGATGTGAAAGTAGCACATATGTCAGTTGTTACTAAGTGCCCAACACTGAGAACAAAAATGTTAAGTCATTAAATGCTCTTATCTTCTATGTAGTATCAGAATATATATGTAGGACAAAATGGTAGACAAAAACTGGTTCTGCCACCCGTATATTATCACCTACCTTTAGACTACATAAAAGAAAGATGATGATGATGATAGATATGAAAACAGTTCAATTAATAGAATCTCTAAGGAAAAAATTTTTGGTGTATTTTATGTTTTCTCCTCTCCTCCGAAAGAGGAGGAAAACATCTTGGCACCAACTTAGAAGGTAGAGCTTTATAAACCTTTTAAATGTTTTTATTTTATTTTATTTTATTCATTTTAGAAAGGAGACACAGAGTGAGAGAGAGAGAGAAAGAGAGAAAGGGGGGAGGAGCTAGAAGCATCAACTCCCATATGTGCCTTGACCAGACCAGTGCAGGGTTTTGAACTGGCGACCTCAGTGTTCCCAGGTCAATGGCTTTATCCACTGCGCCACCACAGGTCAGGCTAAACCTTTTAAAAAGTCTGAAATGAGTTGCCCATAATTTGAATACTGGTAATTTTGTGCTAATTAGAAAAGGTTCAAAGAACTGGCATGAGAAAGAAAAAGCAGCTACAGTGTGAGAAAACTTCACTTCCACTAGCGATGGATAGAAGGAAAACTTTTGAAAAGGGGTCAGGTTTGAATCACATTAAGTCATTAATTCTGAATGGCAGAGCAGGGTCATACCCCCAAAGAGACTCTGTGTTTTGTAACATCAGAAAATGAGCTAAAGGAAGAATTTATAAAGGGCCTGTTGAAGAGATATCATTTGCTTCACTAACCAGTCCAAAGATTTCCTTGTAAGGGTAGGTTTTAAAAGGCCAAAAATTGGCCCCAGAAAACAAAGAACAGGAATTCCTTGGTTCACTTCCCGGTCAGGGGACATAGGAGAAACAACCATCTGCTTCTCCACTCCTTCCCCTCCCCCTCTCGCTCTCTCTAGTTCTCTCTCTCTCTCTCATCCCTCCTCCCCTACAGCCTTGGTTCAAATGGTTCCAGCAAAGTTGGCCCTAGGCCCTGAGGATGCCTCCATGGCCTCACCTCAGGTGCTAAAATAGCTCAGTTGCTGAGCAACAGAGCAGTGGCACAGACAGGCAGAGCATCACTTAGTAGGGGTCTTGCCAAGTGGATCCCATTTGGGGTGCATGCAAGAGTCTGTCTCTGCCTCCCACACCTCACTTAATTTTAAAAGAAAAAATAAAAAGAACAAGCTTTGATCATCTTTCATACCCAGAGAACACTAACGTCAGATTACTACCTGATTGATCAAGTAACATTTTCTCACTTCTTCATCCCCTTACAAGAGCCCAAAGGGCCAGAGGCAGCATAGTAAAATAATACATTTCACCTTTGTTTTCTTGGTTTCCTGCCTTTGAAATGATTGACTATGTTGTGAGGAAGTCTAAACAGGATAGATGAAGGGAGTCCTACATGATAGAAACCAAGCCCTGGCTGAATTTCCAAACAATAGCCAACACCTACTTGCCAGCATGTGGAAGAGCTGTTTTGAAAGTGAATCTTCCTAGCCCTTGACTGACTCACCCCAGATGACATATGAGGGGCAAAAAATTAGTTATCCCGACCTAACCTTGTCCAAATTACAGATTGATGAGGAAAAAAACCCCACTATTGTTGTTGTTCAAAACAAATACATTTTGGGGTACTTTGCTTCCAGTAATATAAATCAGAACAGATTACCATGTACAATGAATGTGAGTGAAGCTTAAAATTGAAAGAGATATTGAAACTTTGATAATAGATGAGCTATATTTTATTATATTGGAAATTGTTATCTGAGAAAAAGCAGCAGAAATGAAACTCTGGGATCTGCTTGAGATGTCCAGAGACAAAGAAGGAATCCCTGCTACCCCATCACACTACTTTGAAACTCAGTGGTGAGAAGCTGCAAAGGAAAACCCTTAATTTTTTTTTTCCTGCTTATTCCACACATGTCATTTTTTAAGTATTGATAGAAACAAAAGTGAGATAATATACTAAAATGTTTGGAGGGGATGGGAGGATAAGTTGGGTGATGATTTAAGTGCAAAAACAACACAGTATATGAAATGCTAGCTAAACATAATTTGTAAATTAGAAAGGGTTTTATAGAAAAAACCCAGAAGCCACTCGTTCAATTTAAATCAAATTTGAAGGCTGTCAGCAGGAATATTCTAAGTGGGCATGAGACTGAACATCTTGAGGATATTCAGTTCTATCTCCAGCATTAGTGAAATGATCAGTAATCACCCAATCTAAACTGGTGAAAAAATGAATGAATGAATGACTCTTTAGTAGAAAATTAACCTGTACCAATGGTTAGAAATAAAATGCCAAAATAGATACTATTTCCATATTTGAATTTATCTCAGCTTTAAACATTTTGACTCTCAATATAATGGTTTACTTCCCCCAGATAGGTTTCTCTCAGTATCACCACTGGTTAGGTTTACAGAGCATGCTTGCAATGATCAGAAAAGGCAGCATTTTACTATCTACTACCAGGCAGGAAGAATTAGACTGAGAAAACTAGTAAGCTTTTGAATAATTTGACTATGCTACACATTGTTTAAAAATAGAAAAGACGTATTTATTAGAAATGTCATGGGACAGTTTTCTCAGTGGATGGAGCATCAGCCCAGCCTATGGACAACCTGGGTTTGATTCCTGGTCAGGGCACTCAAGAGAAGTGACCATCTGCTTATCACCCCCTCCCCCTTTCTTTCCTCTTCCCCTCCCACAGCCAGTGACTCAAATGGTTTGAGCATTGACCTTGGGCACTGAGGATAGCTCAGTTGATTCAAGCATGGTCACAAGAAGGGCACTGCCAGATTGATCCTGCTTGGGACGCATGCAGGAATCTGTCTCTCTATCTCCCCTCTTTTCACTTAAAAAGAAAAAAGAAATGTTATTTTTCAATGTTTCTTACTATTAAAAAATAAAATAATTATAAAACACATGTGCTTGGTTCTTTAACAAAGGCATTTAAGAATGACTTACAAGAAAGTGTATTAGCAGTCATTTCTGCCATTTTAAGAATTTGGTGCCTGACCTGTGGTGAAGCTGCAGATCAGGTGTTGACCTGGAACATTGAGGTCACCAGTTCAAAACCCTGGGCTTGCTTGGTCAAGGCACATATGGGAGTTGATGCTTCCTACTACTCTCCCCTTCTCTCTCTCTCCTCTTTCTAAAATGAATAAATAAAACCTTAACAAAAAATTTAGTGTATTATAATTTCTGGTAATACACAAAGAATAACAAAATGCATGAGTCGAAACAATCATTTTTAAATTTTTTAAATTGATTTTAATTTATTGTGTTTACATGAATTCTACTGTTGCTCCAAATGCATTCCCCCAACCCCATATTCCCCTCAACATCTCCCTTCCCCGCCTCTCCATAGCACCCTCCCCCCTTCCCTTCAGTTTTATTCCTCCCCCCTTTCCCTCTGTCCTCTTTTCCTCTGGTCCCATTGATCCCTCCTCTGCCTCAATTCTGTTCCTCATTTCACATTGTTCATTGGATTCCTAAAATGAGTGAGGTCATATGATATTTTTCTTTTTCTGCCTGGCTTATTTCACTTAACATAATAGTTTCCAGGTCCATCCATGTTGTTGCAAAAGGTTAGATTTCCATCTTTTTCATGGCCCCATGGTATTCCACTGTATATATGTACCATTGCTTTTTAATCCACTCAACCACTGACAGATACTTGGGCTGTTTCCAGATCTTCGCTATTGTGAACAATGCTGCCACAAACATGGGGGTGCATTTCTCCTTTTGAATCAGTGATGTGATGTTCTTGGGGTATATTCCTAAAAGTGCGATGGCTGGGTCAAAAGGCAGTTCCATTTTTAATGTTTTGAGGAATCTCCATACTGTTTTCCACAGTGGCTGCACTGGTCTGCATTCCCACCAGCAGTGCAGGAGAGTTTCCTTTTCTCCACATCCTTGCCAGCACTTATTCTGTGTTGTTTTGCTGATGAGTGCCATTCTGACTGGTGTGAGGTGATATCTCATTGTGGTTTTAATTTGCATTTCTCTAATGATTAGTGATGTTGAGCAATTTTTCATATGCCTATTGGCCATCTGTATGTCTTCTTTGGAGAAGTGTCTATTCATTTCTTTTGCCCATTTTTTGACTAAATTGTTTATCTTTCTGGTGTTGAGTTTTACAAGTTCTTTATAGATTTTGGTTATTAACCCCTTATCAGATGTATTGTCAAATATGTTCTCTTATTGTGTAGTTTGTCTTTTTATTCTCTTCATATTGTCTTTAGCTGTGCTTTTTAGTTTGATATAGTCCCATTTGTTTATCCTGTTTTTTATTTCACTTGCCTGTGGAGATAAATCAGCAAATATATTGCTGTAAGAGATGTCGGGAAGCTTACTGCCTATGTTTTCTTCTAAGATGCTTATGGTTTTACAGCTTACATTTAAGTCTTTTATCCACTTTGAATTTATTTTTGTAAATGATGTAAGTTGGTGGTCTAGTTTCATTCTTTTGCAGGTAGCTGTCCAGTTTTCCCAACACCATTTGTTAAAGAGACTGTCTTTACTCCACGGTATGCTCTTACCTCCTTTATCAAATATCAGTTGTCCATAAAGCTGTGGGTTTATTTCTGGATTCTCTGTTCTGTTCCATTGATCTATATGCCTGTTCTTATGCCAGTACCAGGCTGTTTTGAGTACAATAGCCTTGTAGTATAACTTGATATCAGGAAGTGTGATACCTCCCACTTTATTCTTCCTTTTCAAGATTGCTGAGGCTATTCATGTTCTTTTTTGGTTCCATATAAATTTTTGGAATATGTGTTCTATATCTTTGAACTATTTTATTGGTATTTTAATTGATATTGCATTGAATTTACAAATTGCCTTGAGTAATATAGACATATTAATGATGTTTATTCTTCCTAACTATGAACATAGTATATGCTTCCACTTGTTTGTATATTCCTTGATTTCTTTTATCAATGTTTTATAATTTTCTGAATATAAGTCTTTAATCTCCTTGGTTAAATTTACTCCTAGGTATTTTATTTGTTTTGTTCATCGATTTTGTTTACCTTTTCAAAGAACCAACTCTTGGTTTCATTGATCCTCTGTATTGTTCCTTTAGCCTCTATGTCATTTATTTCCGCTCTGATCTTTATTATTTCTTTCCTTCTACTACCTCTGGGCTTTACTTGCTGTTCTTTTTCTAGTTATTTTAGATGCAGGGTTAAGTTGTTTATTTGAGCATTTTTTAGCTTCTTAAGGTATGCATGTAATGCTATGAACTTCCCTCTCAGTACTGCTATTGCTGTGTCCCATAAATTTTGAGTGGTTGTATGCTCATTATCATTTGTTTCTAGCAATTTTTTTTTATTTCTTCTTTGATCTCATTGTTAAGTCATC
The DNA here is from genome assembly GCA_037038555.1 of Rhynchonycteris naso. Taxonomy (NCBI): domain Eukaryota; kingdom Metazoa; phylum Chordata; class Mammalia; order Chiroptera; family Emballonuridae; genus Rhynchonycteris; species Rhynchonycteris naso. Next base: position 35,220,877 of record CM072997.1, on the reverse strand, counting down.
CGCTATTTAATAACATGCTATTTAGTTTCCAAGTGTTTGAGTATTTTTCAGTTTTTCTGTTGTGGTTAATTTCTAGTTTCATGCCATTGTGATCAGAGAAAATGCTTGATATGATTTCAGTCTTCTTAAATTTGTTGAGTCCGCTTTTGTGCCCTAACATGTGTCTATCCTACAGAATGTACCATGAGCACTTGAAAAGAATGTATATTCTTCTGCTTTAAGGTGAAAGGTTCTGAAGATATCTATTAAATCCAGTTGATCTAATGTGTCCTTTAACTCTTCTGTTTCTTTGTTAATTTTCTTTCTTGAGGATCTATCCAGTGATGTTAGTGGGGTATTGAAATCCCCTACTATTATAGTATTGCTGTTGATCTCGCCCTTTATATCTATCAAGTTCTGCTTAATATATTTAGATGCTCCTATATTAGGTGCATAGATATTTGTAATGGTTATATATTCCTGTTGGATTGCTTCCTTTATCATTATGTAGTGCCTATCTTTATCTCTTACTATATCCTTTGTTTTAAAGTCCATTTAATCTGATATAAGTATTGCTACCCCAGCTTTTTTTCATTTCCATTTGCATGAAATATCTTTTTCCATCCTTTTATCTTCAATTTATGTGCATCTTTTGTTTTGAGGTGTCTCTAGTAGACAGCATATGTATGGGGCCTGTTTTTTATGCACGCAGCTACCTTATGTCTTTAGATTGGATCATTTAATCCATTTACATTTAACATTATTATTAATATGTAGTGTTCTATTGCCATTTTATTCTTTAAAGCTATATCCCTCTTTTACTATGTCCTTTTCCCCTTTGATCTGTTTACAACAAGCCCTTTAACATTTCTTGCAGCATTGGTTCTGTTTTAATGAATTCTTTGAGTTTTTATTGTCTGGGAAGCTCTTTATTTCTCCTTCAATTTTAAACATTAGCTTTGCTGGATAGAGTAGTCTTGGTTGTAGGTTCTTGTTCTGCATTACTTTGATTATATCTTGCCATTCCTTTCTGGCCTCAAGTGTTTCTGTTGAGAAGTCGGATGTCATCCTTACGCGGGCTCCTTTGTAAGTGATAGCCATTTGTTCTCTAGCAGCTTTTAATATTTTTTCTTTATCTCTTAGTTTTGGTATTTTAATTATGATATGTATTGTTTTTGTTTGTTTTTTATAGGGACAGAGAGAGAGGCATAGATAGGGACAAACAGACAGGAACAAAAAGAGGTGAGAAGCATCAATCATTAGTTTTTCGTTACTGTTGCAACACCTTAGTTATTCATTGATTGCTTTCTCACATGTGCCTTGACTGTGGGCCTTCAGCAGACCGAGCAACCCCTTGCTGGAGCCTGCAACCTTGGGTCCAAGCTGACGAGCTTTTGCTCAAGCCAGATGGGCCCGCACTCAAGCTGGAGAACTCGGGGTCTCGAACCTGGGTCTTCCACATCCCAGTCCGACGCTCTGTCCACTGCGCCACCGTGTGGTCAGGCAATTATGATGTGTCTTGATGTAGATATCTTTGGGTTTCTCTTTAATGGAATTCTCTGTGCTTCTTGAACTTGTGTGACTTTTTTCTTGCCTCAGTTTAGGGAAGTTTTCAGCTATGATTTGATTGAACAAGGTCTCTATCCCTTGTTCTTTCTCTTCTTCTTCAGGAGGCCCTATGATGCAGATGTCATTTCTCTTCATGTTGTCACACAGCTCTCTTATAGTTTCCTCAGACTTTTTGAGTCTCTTTTCTTTTTGCTGCTCTTCCTCCATGTGTTCATTTATCTTATTCTCTAATTCTCTGATTTGATCCTCAGCTTTATCTATACTGCTTTTAATTCCTTCTATTGTGGTCTTCATTTCTAATATTGTATTTGACATTTCTCACTCATTCTTTTTTATTATTTCAATGTCCTTTTTTATACTTGCTGTCTCTTTATTTAGGTGTTCATCTTGTTCATCTATTGCTTTTCCTAAGATCTTTGAGCATCCTGACAATCATTATTTTAAACTCTGCATCTAGTAATTTGGTTATATCTGACCCATTCAAGTCCTTTTATTGGGATTTCTCTTGATTTATTTGGGTTGCATTTCTCTGCCTTTCCATTTTGTCTGTGTATAAAAAGGGTGTGACCACAGGAGTCCAATGGGTGTGGCCTCTGTGTTCCCTAGGTGTGGTCTGTCTGTAGGCCCACCATCCCCTCTGCAGCTGCCTCAGGCATTCTTTTATGGGCGGTGCCATCACCACCTACTGTGGTAGCAGTCTCTGTGGTTTCCTCCTCTCCTCCAGGGCCTGGGCTATGTTTACATGCCTGGTCTACAAGCCCTGGTCGGCCTTGGCCTTTGCTCCACCCCTGCAGTGGGGCTGTGTGCAATGCAGGGACTGCAAGCCTTGGAACTGTGGGTTTGGCTGCGTACCTATGTTCAGCCTCAGGTCTCTGCCTGTTTCCTCACTTTCACCCCTCCCCTGCATGTAGGGCTGCACTTGCACATCAGGCCACAAGCCCTGGCTCTGGGGGCAGGGCTGTATACCCGCACTCCACCTAGGGTCTCTGTGGTTCCCTGGCTTTTGCCTTTCCCTGGTGGGTGGGATTGCAGGTGGAACTGTTCTTGCTCACTTGGCCTGCAGCCAGATCAAACTGCTTTCATGTACCCCTTCTGCCTCCACAGGGCGAAACTGAGCTCACACTGGGCCTCAGTCATGACCGGCCTTGCTCCTGCCCTGCTGATGGGACCGTGCTTCTGCTCCCACCGCTGCCCACCCTCCAGCGAGCCTTCAGCAGTGTGGGTGGGGGCAGTGCGGCTCAGACCTTAACACTCAATACTGTATTCCTGAAGGCTCCCTCCCTTAAAGCAACTATGTTCTTAGTGCTGCAGGAGAGCTTGTTTGGCTGGTATCCTGCTTCCTTTTGCTGGTATTTCTGGTTCCAGGGAAAATATTCACTTTAGATTTGAGGGTGACTCAGCCCAGGGGTTAGGGTGGCTGTCCCTCAAAGTGTTTCTTGCTGTGCCTCCTAGATCACACTCTCTCCCTGTTATTTTGGTCCTCTCAACTCTCCCAGTATCCCAGAGTCCCAGGTCAATTGTTGTGAAAGGGGTTTTCTGTGCAGTCCCTTTAAGAAGAATCCTGGATCTGAAAAATCTGTCTTTGACAAACAGTATCCTGGCTTGTTTCGCAATAAATACTGTCTGTACACCTATTTTAGGCTCTGGGACTGCAGGTTGGGTCTTTGTTCCTGGAACCCAGGACCCTCCCCTCTCCACTAAACTCACTTCCCACTACATGTGTCCCTCAGGGCTGCTGCTCGCTCCCGGGAGCTGGGCAGCTCTCTCCATGTTCCTGCTTTTCCTACCAGTCTCAGTGTGGCTTCTTCAGTGTTCCTTGGTTAAAAAGTCCTCTTAGTTTAGTCCAAAGTTGGTTTTTCCATATGATGGTTCTTTAAATTAAGTTGTAATCCACTTTGGTTCTGGGAGGTGGAAGTTGGTACATCTGACTACTCCATTGCATTCTTGCCATCCTCAAAACAATCTTCAAGGTCATGTTATCTAAACCACTAATTTTATGGTAAATCACTTATCTAAGATTACATACCTTAAAAGGGCTAAAAAAAATAAAAATAAAGAAGACAAAACAAATATCTTTTTATTCCCACTCCAGAACTCTTTTCTTGATACCAACTGATACCTGATATTCATAAATTATTAGAGCTTTAATAAAAGAAAAAATAAAATTATTTAACATACTATATAAATACATAGTTATAAACAATGATGAAAATACAAACAAGTTTATATTATAAAGTTATAGTAATCAATACATATGATATTGGCATAAAAATAGATAAATAGATCATGGAACATAATAGCACAGAAAGAAACCCATGTATATGTCATTAATTAATTTTTGACAAAAAACAGAATAAAGTACAATAGGTAAGGAATAGTCTCTTCAATAAATGGTACTGAAAAAACAATAGCCACATGCAAAAGAATGAAACTGGAACCCCATCTTACATCATACACCAAAATCAACTCAAAGTAAATAGAAGACTTGACTATAGGTCATAAAACTCCTAGAAGAAAATACTGCAATAAGCTCCTTCACACTAGTCTTGGCAATATATGTATATGTATTTGGATATGCCAAAAGCAAAAGACAGAAAAGAAAAAAATAAACAAGTAAGATTACCTCAAACTAAAAAGCTTCTGTACAGAAAAAAATAAAGACAACATACCAAATGGAAGAAAATATTTGCTAATCACATGTCCAATGGGAATTAATACCAAAATATACAAGAAACTTATATAAATCAACAGCAAAAGAAAAACAATTTAAAAATAGGCAAAAGAGCCTTACCAGGTGGTGGTGCAGTGGATAAAGTGTCAGATTAGGTATGACCCAGTTTCAAAACCCTGAGGTCACCGACTTGAATGTGGGCTCATCTGGCTTGAGCACAGGCTTACCAGCTTGAGTGTGGAGTCACTGGCTTGAGCTTGTGATCAGTGACATGACCCCATGGTCTCTGGCTTGATCCCATAGGTCGGTATCTTGAAGCCCAAGGTTGCTGCCTTGAGCAAGGGGTCACTCGCTCTGCTGTAGCTCCCTGATCAGGGCACAAATGAGAAAGTAATCAATAATAACTAAGGTGCCGCGAAAAAAGAACTGATGCTTCTCATCTCTCTCCCTTCCTGTCTGTATCTCTTTCTCTCTGACTCACTCTCGCTGTATGTGTCAAAAAAAAAGGCAAGAGACCTAAATATACATTTTTAAAAGAAAATATACAGATGGCCAAAGGATACAGACAAAGGTGTTCAACATCACTAATAATCAAAAAAATGCAAATTAAAGCCACAATCAGATATCACTCCACATATTTTAGAACAGCTATTAGCAAAAAGACTCGAAATAACAAGTGTCAGTGAGAATATAGAGAAAAGGGAATTTCTGAGTGTAAGAAGGAATGTAAGTTGGTGCAGCCATTGTCAAAATTATTATAGAGGTTCTTCAAAAAATTACAAATAGAACTATCATATGATTTATCAATTTCACTTCTGGGTATTTATCTAAAGGATTATGTTAACTCAAAAAAAGATATCTGCACTCCCATGTTCATGGCAGCGTTATTTACAGTAGCCAAGAGATGAAAGTAACCTAAGTGTCCATCAATAGATGAGTAAGTAAAAAAGGGTCACACACTCACACACATACAAACCCAGGCCAGAAATATTATTCAGCCATAAAATAAGGAAATGTTACTATCAACAAAAAACATGGATGACCTTTGAGGACATTATACTAAGTGAAATACTTCAGATAGAAAAAAATAAATACCACAGATCTTACTTATATGTGAAATGAAAAAATAATTTTAAAAAAGCCCAGAAAACAAAAACAAACTGAAGCTCATGGAAGCAGGAGACATATTGGTGGCTGCCAGAGGTAGGGGTTGAGGGACAGGGGCAGGCTAAAGGACTAAGGTTGTCAAAAGGTATAAACTTCTAGTTATAAAATAAGTAAATAAGTTGGGGGAATGTAATATATGGCATGGTGACTATACTTAATAATACTGTATTGTATATTCACGAGTGCTGAGATAGTAGATAATAAAAGTTCTCATCACAGGAAAAACATTTATAGCTGTGCTGATGAATATTAACTTGATTTACCTTGGTGATTATTTTGCAATAGACAAAAGAAGGGAGGAAGGGAGGGAGGGTAAGAGGAAGAGTAGGAGGAAAGAAGGAAAGAAGGAAGGGAGGAAAAATGGAAGGAAGGAAGGAAGGAAGGAAGGAAGGAAGGAAGGAAGGAAGGAAGGAAGGAAGGAAGAGCAAAAGAGGAAAAGAGGGAGGGAGGGAAGGCAGGAGGGAAGGAGAAAAGAAAGGAGGGAGGGAGGGAAAGATGGAGAGAGGGAGAGAGGGACTTGCCCAAAGTCCAACAGCAGTTAATCAAAGTTCATACTAGAATCTTTGTCTCCTGCTCTTTGCCCAAAAAGATTTACAACTAAATATAACCACATTATCTACTTTTGCTTACTTTCAGAGTAAAATGTTTATAAAAGATACTGATATTTGCTGCCTTTGGATTTAATTTAAAAATAAATCCTGACATCATGAAAATACATTTTTGAAAGGAAAGGTTTTTTTTTCATATTTTACCTTTGTATTTCCTATCCAAGGAAAGTTAGAGACACTTCTGCATGGAAAATCAAGCAACCTTGAAGAGGTTAAATTGTTGGCACAGTTGTTAAGAGTGGCATTGAGAAATGTGTAGAAACACATACAAAACCCAACTAACATTCATATTGTCCTTGCATGGTGGGCACAACCAAAGCTTTTAAAATTATGATGTAGTCTTCTATTAATGAACTTGGCAATATTTTCAAAATTACTGCTATTCTGTCAGCAACGTGCATTCCTTACATTATTAATCTCTCTGGCCCCTTCATATCCTTACTTACTAACTATAAAAATACTTGAACAAATAATAGAGCTTAATAAAATCCTTCATTGTGGAATCTCAGAAGAATGCTACATGAGGTCCAAGACAAGAATAAAAACATTTCCTATATTCCAAGGAAAACAGCATTCAGGTTAAAGCCAATTTATAGTGAGGTAGTATTTATAGGGCTTCATTTTTTACTCCAACTTGGCCTTCTCATGAGCTTGTGAAGGTTACAATGCTTATTCACAAGAGGCTCTTCATTATAAATGGAGAGATATGTCAGAACCAACAAAACAGTGAAGGTTACAATACTTATTCACAAGAGACACTTCATTATAAATGGAGAAATATGTCAGAACCAACAAAGCAATCTGCAAATTATTAGGCATTATATTCATCCACATATTTATAATGTACAGTTCTCAGAAATGTTGAGGATGGATGGTGTATTCAAATGAATTGATTAAATAAATCATTTGCTAGCTTATTAACTCTTACTTCACAGTATACTTACTGTTTTCAACTTAAAAATTTTAAACTCCAAGGTATAATGCTTAACAATAAGTAATCACCAAATTAATTATTAAAATACAAGTTATTTAAATGTATATAACATTTAACAGGTCTATTGTTTCTTAATCTGGTATCTTTGTTGTCCTATACTTCTGGTCACATATCTTTTCCAAGATTCAAAATAAAGCTGTTAATTCACAAAGTAGGTCAAGAAACTGAGTCAAAACCCTTGTATTACACTGTTTAGCAGACAAATTCATAAAATTATCAATTCTCCACAAGGTAAGACCTTCTAAAAATTATGCAACCATTAAAATAATCTAGTACATTGCCTATAAGAAAGAATTCTCCAGCATTCTGAATAATTCAATGGGTGAACCCTCAAATCACCAATAGAAGCTGAGTAATTTCATACTCCACAAACTTGAATATTTATATTTAAAAATGTTTGTCTTAAGTTTTAAGTTAAAAAGAGGATATCGTTTTAAAAAATTACATTGCCAATCTTTGTCTATGCTAATTATATCATCCAGTTCATAAAGTAAAATTAGGGTATCAATGGTTCATAAAATAACAAGTTACCAAGCAATTAAGTCATTGTATCAAAGAAGATGTTGAGGCTTAAGTACGAATTGCTTGTCCATGAGCATCATACCACAAATTTAACCTCCATACATTTTCATTTATTATAGGGCAACTCCAGTATTTATTTCTGAAAGACTGAAAAGATTCCATGGAGTTGTGTTCAGAAAAAAGTTTTGATTCATTCATTATAAATGTATTGACTTCTGATAAAGATGGCCAAGTAGGCAGATGTTGTGCTCATGTCCTCCCACAGCCATCAAATTTATAACTAAACAATGAAAGAGCTATCATTGAAGACTGCCTGAAGGATAGCTGAAGAGAATAGCTGCCTGAAGGATAGCTTGGTTATCCTATAACTAAGGATACACCGAAGAAGCCTCCTGAAGACTGATAAGAGGGGCAGAGATGCCAAATGGGTTGGTTGCACATGTGTAGCAACACAAATAAGGAGGGCTCTCTCACCTTCAGAGGGCCCCTTCACCATCTCAGGAGTGAGAGGTCCAAGTTCCACAGCAGCCTCCCCAGCCAAGAGTTACAGTGCCAGCAAGAGAAGTGCCCATAACTTTTGGTTGTGAAGATCAGTGGGAATGGTGGCTGAGTGAAATGGAGCGGGGACATTGGAGGGCCAGGTGCCCCTCCTAAATGGCACGTGCATGGATTTACTTGCTGATAGAGTCATTCATTCTGAGCTCCAGCTCTTGGGCAGCAGATGGAAAAATGCCAGGGACATACAGGAAGAAAGTGAATAGTCTGGTTCAAGACAAAGGCTGGAGGGGCAGCAGTCTGCCAGACGGAAGTGCTGGCAGAAGGCATATTTCCTTGCTGAGTCCACACCCAATCCAGCTTGTAGGTGCCAAACCTGAGTCTTCATCAACCTGGCTCCAGAACCTACACACCCAGTGGTTACCTTCAGACCACACCAGAGTACTGCCCAACCACCTCCACAATGACAGACCCAAAGAGCATTTAGGAAGCATCAGAGTCCCGCTAAAACAAACCCCCACAGAGTCAGCCCTGGCCACTCCTCACAACCAATTCACCTGAAGGTCAGTCTCTCTTACTGACATGCCAACAACAAGGCTCAGCTACAACAGTGGGGCACACACAACTCACACAAGGGACACACCTAAAGTACCCAATGCAGGTCACCAGGGACAAATGCCACTGGACCCTACAGGACACCTACTATATAAAGCCACTCTACCAATACCAGAAGACATAGCAGCTCTCCCTAATTTATAGAAACAAACATAGAGAGGCAGCCAAAATGAAAAGAAAAAAAGAGAGAGAAAAAAAATGTCCCAAATGAAAGAACAGAATAAAACTCCAGAGAAAGAACTAAACAAAATGGAGATAAACAATCCACCACAGGCAAATATCAAAGCATTGGTTATAAGGACGCTCAATGATCTCATTGAGAACTTCAACAAAAAGATAGAAAACATAAAAATGGAGATATAAAACAAATATGGCATAGTCAGAAATGAAGAATACAGTAAAGTAGATGAAGCAGGTGACCAAGTCAGCATTTGGAAGAGAAGGTAGCAGAAAACACCCAATCAAAACAGCAAAATGAAAATAGAATCCAAAATAATTAAGATAGTTAAAGGGACCTCTGGAACAACATCAAACATGCTAACATTCCCATCATCGGGGTACCAGAAGGGGAAGAAAGAGAACAAAGATTTGAAAACCTAGTTAAAATATGACAGAAAGCTCCCTTAACCTGATGAAAAAATACAAACCCAGAAAGTACAGATTTCCAAACAAAATGAACCCAAAGGGGCTCACATCAAATGTCCAAATGATGTGGAGATGTTTTCGCTAAATCTATGTACTCTAGTTGACCAGAGTCACCCTGTTAAATTTAATTGTCTAAATTAAAATAAAAAAAATCAAGTTAACATGTAAAAATATGTGTTGTGCATGTAAAATACACACAGGATTTCAAAACCATAGTAATAAATACAGTATGTATTTATTAATACATACTGTATAATACAGTATGTACAGTATGCACAAAGTTACATAGACTAGAATTCAAATGCAGATTGTTTTGTTTACACATCTGTGCTCTTAACCACTGTGACAGAGAATTTCTGAGCAGCTTCTATTCTGTGCAGATAAGTAGATTGATATCTGTACAGATTGCACAGGTCCAGGCAAACAGAGGAGGTATGTATATATCGGGGCTTTCTCCAGGCCAAACTAATACTCTGCAGGGAAAAGTTCCTTGGGCCATAAATCTGAAGTATACATAAATCTGAAGTATGTACATACTGAATAAATATAGTATGTACAGTATGTTAAATTTGGATATAATATATTAAATCAAAAATGTCATTAAAGTTAATGTCACCATTTCCAAATAAAAAAGAAACATCATATATAAAATTGCAAATATTGCCTGACCAGGTGGTGGCGCAGTGGATAGAGCGTGGGACTGGGATGTGGAAGACCCAGGTTCGAGACCCCAAGCTCACCAGCTTGAGAGCGGGCCCATCTGGCTTGAGCAAAAAAGCTGGTCAGCTTGGACCCAAGGTCTCTGGCTCCAGCAAGGGGTGGCTCAGTCTGCTGAAGGCCCGCGGTCAAGGCATATGTGAGAAAGCAATCAATGAACAACTAAGGTGTTGTTACGGCAACAAAAAACTAATGATTGATGCTTCTCACCTCTCTTCGTTCCTGTCTGTCTATCCCTATCTATCCTTCTCTCTGACTCTCTCTCTGTCCCTATATAAAAAAAATTGCAAATATTAAAGAAAATAAGAGAATCTTAAAAGAAGCAGGAGAAAAGCAGTTAGGTTACATAGAAGGATACTCCCATAGACTGTAAACTAATCTCTCAACAGAAACTTTGTGAGTTAGAAGGGATTGCCAAGAAATATTCAAAGTGATGAAAAGCGAGAACCTACAAGAAAGACTACTTTACCTACAAACACTATCAATTAGAATTAGAGGACAGGTAAAGAGCTTCCCAGATAAGAAAAAGTTAAAGGAGTTCATCATCCAACCAGTGTTATAAGAAATGTTAAAAGGACCTAATTAAGAAGAAGAAAAGAAAGATCAAAATTATGAATAATAAGATGGCAATAACTAATATCTATCAATAATTATTTTGAATTAAACATATTACATGCTCCAATCAAGGATGACTGAATGAATAAAAAAACAACAATTCTACATATGTTGTAAAGTAATATTCCACCAGGTCTACGTAGATGTAGAGACACCAAGTCCAAATGAATTTCAAAGAGTTTTATTAAAAGGAGGAGATTTAATAACATGCCAGCCGCATATGACTACCACAGGGCATAGCTGACCCAAATCCTGCGCACTGACTATATCCCTGAGGCAGGTTATATATCTTTGATCACACACAGGTTGGTGGGAAAAGGGGGAGGGGGAGAGAAGACACAATTCATTAGCAAGCTTATAACATTTGTCTATAGAATTTATAAAAATATTTCTACACATTAAAACTTATAAAGTAATACAATAGTAAAAAAATGTTGTTTCACATATTAAAAGATATTCCCAAATTTTTCAGTGTTCATCTGCTATCCCTTTGTCTAGAGATATATACATTAATTACACATTTTCGGGAGGGGAGGGGAAGCCTACATTGTGCCAGGAGATAAGCGTCTGTGAAAGGCACATTAAAGAAGGAAAGAGAGGACAGGAAAATGGCTTGCCTTTCTCTCCCCTTCCCTTCCCCTACTCTGCACCTGGCTAGGTGTTTATCCTTTTCCTCACAGGTGTAGGGGAAGGGAGGGAATATAAGTCTCTCCAGCACAAAATTTCTTTACAATACAATGCTGTTGTTTATCCTGAGTTGGTGCAAATCACACACAAGTATAAAAATCATATTTACAAAATCTCTCTGTGTGTTTAGCTCAAATTATAAAAGGCCCTTTAAGTTTCCCAGTAAAAGGGATTTCCCACACAGTATGCCTCTGCAAGACAGAAAATTCCTACATCCTTTTCCTTTCACTCCCCACAGAAAGGAGAGGACAAGAAACCTAACTTTTTCTCCTAAAACATCAATATTAATTTTTCAATTCTTTGGTACCTTACCACACATAGGTTGCCTATAAGAAACTAACTTCAGACACACAGAGACTGAAATAAAGGGATGGAAAAAGATATTTCATGATGGCAGAAGCAAAACAAATAAACTGAGGTAGCAATACTTACACCAGACAAAGCAAACTTTAAAACTGTAACTATAACAAGAGACAAAGAAGGACCAAGCAATTCCAGTTCTGGGAACTTATCCGAAGAAACCTAAAACATTAATTTGAAAAGCTATAGGCATCCATATGTTCATTCTAGCATTATTTACAATAGCTAAGATACAGAAGAAACCTAAGTGTCCCTCAGCAGATGAATGGATAAAGAAGTGGTACATATAAACAATGAAATATTACTGTCATAGAATATTGAAATCTGCCTATCTAAAACAACATGGATGGATCTAGAGTATATTTTGCTGGGTGAACTAAGTCAGAGAAAGACAAATAACATGATTTCACTTACATGTGGAATCTAAAAAACAAAACAGAAAAAAAACTAAGCTACAGACATTTTGATGGTTACTATATGAGAAGGAAGTTGGAGGTAGGTGTGAAAAGGGGAAGAGATTAACAAGTACAAATTACTAGTTACAAAATAGTCATGAGGATGTAAAATAGAGTATAGGGAATATAGTCAATAATATTGTAATAATTAGGTATGGGGTCAGATGGGCACTAGATCTATGGGGGTGAACACATCACAAATTATATAAATGTCTAATCACTGTATTGTCCAACTGAAACTAATTGTAAAGGCGGTGGATAATGGGGGAAGGTCACATGAGGAACTCAGACCCAGAAACTTTGGCTAGAGCCGCACACAAACAAGTGTGCCAAAAGAAACTTCCCAGGAGTCCTTGGAAAAAGAGCGACTGTCTGTCAGCCACTGAGATTTTGCCACGTCATATTAGCTCACTCATCCTACAGACCCTTTAAATATCTCCTATGCAAATCATCCCATGCAACTTCTCTAACCCCTGCCCCCCCCACCCGGGACCAGAGAACATTGTCTAGGCAGCACGATACTAAATAAAGCCTTTACTATTCCACACTTCGTGGCTCTGGCCCCTTCCTTCTTCCTTGGCGGGAAAAAAATACCTTACATTTGGTGCCAAAACCCGAGAGGAATCAGAAGTCCGCAAGGACCGCTCCTCTACCCATTCCCTCTGAGAAAGAACCAGGACCTCCGACTTTCCACCCACTTCGATGCATGGTGCAGTAAGTCCCCTGCCTCCAAACTCCCCTCAGTTCTTTCTGCCGAGGCTCCCTGTCTGAAACCACAGCTGTGTCAGGGAAGTCATTTCCATCCAAGTGCGTGTATGCCCATGGAGATGTCCTGAGCATACCCACTTTACTTATCCATCCGGTGGCCAGAGCTTGAGTTTTGGGATGCCAGTTCTCAACTCTGACTACGCTGAGGACTGAGGGCAGCTGTGGGGGCACAGGAATTTAAACCTAATCCAAAAACACTCCTGGAGTTGCCTTATCTGAAATCTCTCCCTCCCTAAAGAAGAAGAAACTGTTCTTATTCTCCACTGTGGCCAGGCCACAAAATGCACTGGATAATTGGACCAGGTAGCCTCCTGAAGGGACTTTTGGTTTTAGTACCCTCACCAACTTAACTATCATCAAAAAAGCTGGGAACTGGTTGGAGATCCCTTACATCCAGGGCTTCTAGTTATTCACGCTCCCGTCCTAATCTCTGTGCCACCTGTTCTACACGCAGGCCCATTTTTTGGCCAGAGAAACCTCACCTAAAACCTTGGCTCCTAATCTTTCCTTCCTCATGGACTCCCAACTCTCTCCCCCTCCTGCCTGACCCGCAAGGGCACCCCTCTCTTGGGACCCTTCTCTGGTCCATCTGCGGACCTCTTTTGCTTGGGTCTCTTCCCTCCAAAGAGCCCCCTCCTCTCCCTTCTCAGGATCCTGTTTCTCATTCACCTGCAAATACCAGTCTCTCTTTCTCCTCCCCTGCTGGCCCAGGGCCCCTCCCTTCTCCACTGTGTTTTTAAGCCCCTCCTCCATCAGGCCATTCTCAGCCTGCCATTGGCTCTTACACCAGTTTGCACTGACCCCACAGCCCAACCCCAATCTGCTTGTAGGAAGTCCTGGCCCTGTCCTGCCTCTGGCTCAGAGTTTCTGACTGGATCTGGGTGCTGGGTTCCCTAGGAGCCCTCCTCTTCTTATTCTCAACCCCCAAACCTCTATCCAGAACCTGTGAACATGGCATTTAAAGTTTTCAGTGGTCACGGCTAGTAAAAAAAGGCCAAGGCTATTTGCCAGGCCCACGTGCAGCAGAAAGTAATGCTCCAAACCCAGGCTCTTGTGTCAGCCCTGAGGCTGGCAGAGCAATAGGGGCAAGTCACAGGAGGTGCCCAACCCAAGTCCAAGCCACAAAGAGGAATCCCACCAGGAGCTTGCTTTAAGTGTGGCAAGCAGAACCACTGTGCCCGACAGTGCCCTTGCCCACGGCTGCCCACTGAGCCCTGCCCTGACTACGAGCAGCCCAGTCACTGGCGGAGCGATTGCCCCTTTGGGCAGCAAGCTCATCCTCAATGTCTCTATGTTCAGGACAAGCCAGCCAGGTGGGCCCATCATTCAAACTAATAGGACTGATGCCTTGGACTCGGAGACCCCCATCAGCCTCACCAAACCCCAGGGTAATGCTGCAGAAACCCGTAAGTCCATCTTATTTCTTGTGGATGCGGGAGCTACCTTCTCTGTTTTGCCACCACACTCTAGACCTCTAATTCCCTCACAGGTCTCGGTTATGGGGATGGATGGGACCCCTTCTTTTCCTTTCGCATGCCTCCCCTGACATTCAGTTTGGACGAAATCCCCTTTTCACACTTGTTCTTAGTTATGCCATCGTGCCCTGTACCCCTTCTGGGTCGAGACATTCTACAGTCTCGGAGCCACTATCCAGCTGAAAGCATCTTCCCACATCCTACTATTCCTCAATGCCAAAGGCTCCCGCATAATCAATGCTACCCTCATTTCTAACCATGTCTCTCACCTCAAGCTTGCTCCCATGCAGGATTGCTGGCAATCAGAACCACTGGGCCCTACTCATCTGCGGCTCACCAAACGGTTGGGCCCTGCAGACCCTCCTGTTGCTCCTGTCTCTCCCACCAGAAACCTGCCACCAGAGTGAGCTGAAGCAGGGAGCAATGCTGTTCAGTAAGACTGGCCATAAAAGAAGCTTCAATCTCCTCAACCGTCTACAAGAAAATTAAGCAAGAATCTCTCCTCCTACAACCCGCTTAACTCCTAATGGCAGCCACCCATTCTTACCGGGGCTGCCCCTATCCTAAATCTTCTTCTAATTATCAGTGTATAACTCATATTTGCTCCTCTTTTTTAAATCCTTACAGAACTGCATCCACGAAGTTTCTCCAGTCACGGTCAAACAGATGTTGCTCCTGACTCCCCTCAAAGCCACAACCTGACAATCTCACCCTCCCCATGATGCCCCTAATCAGCAAGAAGTAGCCAGACAAATAAGCGACATTGCTATTTAACACAAAAGATTGGAATGTAAGGTCGGTGGATAATGGGGGAAGGTCACATGAGGAACTCAGACCCGGGAACTTTGGCTAGAGCCTCACACAACCAAGCATGCCAAAAGGAACTTCCCAGGAGTCCTTGAAAAAAGAGCAACTGTCCATCAGCCAGTGAGATTTCGCCACATCATATTAGCTCACCCATCCTACAGACCCTTTAAATATCTCCCATGCGGATCATCCCGTGCGACTTCTCTAACCCCTTCTCCCCCGGGACTAGAGAACATCATGTGGGCAGCGCGATACTAAATAAAGCCTTTACTATTCCACACTTCATAGCTCTGGCCCCTTCCTTCTTTCTCCGCGGGGAAAAATACCTTACACTAATATAACATTGTATACTAACTATAATTTAAAAATAACTTTTTAATTGTTATTTATTGGGTGTCGGCCATGTCATGGACTATACAGGCTCCAAGGACATGGAGAGAACAAGAAAGACAAGCTCTCTGCTCCCAGTAACCTGGTGAATGAGGAAAGCAGTGTGGCTTTAAAAGGACTTTGTGGTTGCTTTCCCCTTCACCCTCTGGGAAGTAGGCAGGATAGTTATCTCTAAGCTTAGCTTACCCATTTGGACTGCAAAAAACCCAGAAGAAAAACACTGCTCCCCAAGTCCATTAGAGTGTAGAACAACTTTCATCTGAAAAAAATTCATCTATCTCCAAGTCCAAGATTATTGTATATACCTCTGTAGTTTACCACACTTAAAAGTAGATGATTTATAAATATGTTTACTTTAAGAGCTAAAGAGAAATTTATTTACAGAATATTTCTATTATTGTACAGGTGAGGAAACCGAAGACCAAGAAGCTGATCAAATTACACAGCTGTTTAGTACAGAAAGCAAGATCTCTTAATGTAATCTTCACCTTTCGAGAATACTACATTGTACTCCAAAATTCCATGCTTTCATAGATACCAGTATATTGTCTAAGAACACAAAATACCATTCATTCCCTCTCTGGAGAAGAATATTGCTTTTCACAAAGCCTACAATAGACTAGAATCTCCTTTGAAAAGCAAATGAAAATAAAATGAAACCTGCTTTAAATGTAAGTAATGTGCTCCTGTGGTTTAAAAGAAATACCAATGGCAAAATCATTTCACATGCATTGAGAGGAATAAAATATTATTCAAGTTTCAATTATCTGTGAAGAACAGTCATTCCTTAGCCAGCACCTTTGGTAAAATAGATTGTTTCTTTATGTCCTTTGCTTATACATTTTTCTTAGGCTTAATGGCTGACAAGTGACCATTTCATTATTGTAAGAGGCCTCTTCTCTTCTCCAGAGTCAATTCCTCTCTTCTTTCTGCTTAACAGTTGCAACAGTATTCCTAAAACTCATTTCAAGTACCTTTGTTTTCAAACCCAAAGTGGCTTTGTGGTTGGTTTCCTGAGAGTATCCTAGTGTCTCAAACATTTAGCTGTTGATAAGAAAGAGATACTTTTTCCTTAAATGTGTATCACATCTGTTTCTCTTATTTCATCCATGGTGAATGAAGAATGTGTCTGTCCCACTAAACCAATAAGAGAAGAGGAAAATCACAGTTATGTATATACTTCAGATTTATGGTCCGAGAACTTTCTCCTTCAGAGTATTATTTTGTCCTGGAGAAAGCCCCTGTATAAACATACTTTCTCTGTTTTCCTGGACCTGTGCAATCTGTACAGATATCAATCTACTTATCTGCACAGAATAGAAGCTACTCAGAAATTTTTAACTGTCACAGTGCTTAGGAGCATAGATATATAAACAAAAAAAAACTGCATTTGAATCTTAGTCTATGTAACTTTGTGAAAAATACTTCACTTTTTGTATCTCAGTTGCTTCTTCTTTAAAAAGCTATATTTTAATTGTTTCTACCTTATAGGTTTGTTATGATAAAAAATATAAGTGAAGATTAAATTATATTTAATTTTGGGCCTAGTGGATAGAGTGTTGGCCTGGCCTATGGACATTCTGGGTTTGATTCCCAGTCAAGGCACACAGGAGAAGCAACCATCTGCTTCTCTCCCTTCCTTCTCCAAGATTTCAACCTCTTCTCCTCCCACAGTCAGTGGCTCGAATGGTCAGAGGTCAGCCTCAGGCACTGAAAATATCTTGGTTGATTCAAGCATTAGTCCCAAATGGGGTTGCTGAGTGGATCCCAGTTCAGGACACATGTAGGAGTTTATCTCACTATCTCCCCTCTTCTCACTTAAAAATTTTCATATTTAATTTTGGGCTTTGAATAGTATATGTCATATAATGAGAATGCAAAACAAGTTAACAATTACTATTGGTTCTTATCTTTTCATCTAAAAAGCACTGATATTCACAGGCTCTTTTTCACAATCCATGGTTATACGCCTTGTCCTACACTTGGCTTAATAGTTTTATAACCTCCAGGACCATCTATCCTCTCTAAGTTACATATAAAGGGAACAGTATCCCAAAAATAAAAGAGCTGTTTTTATTTCGTGGACAAAAACAGGATTTCTCTCTACTACTTCCTTCCCACAATTAGAAAGAAGCATGGCATTCCTTAGTATCAAAGAAGCATGATGACCCTGACAGGTTCTCAATTGGTTAGAGTGTTGTCCTGACACATCAAGGTTGTGAGTTGGATCCCAGTGAGGGCACATACAAGAATTAACCAATGAATGCATAAATAAGTGAAACAACAAATTGATCTCTGTCTCTCTCTCTCCCTCCCTCTCTCTCCCTCCCTCTCTCTCCTTTTCCCTCTCTCTTTAAAAATCAGTAAATATTTAGAAGAAGAAGAAGAGGAAGAAGAAGAATGGTGATCTTCAGGCAGAAGAGCTTAATGGCAACGCTAAACAGTAGAACTAATCTTTACTACATGATATTTGCTAGTCTAAGCAATTAACACACTATCATGCTATGAGGCAAGTAGTAGCAGCATCCCCTTTTTTGCAAAGAGTCAGAGGCAAAGCCTGTTATTTATCCAAGTCACAAAGTTGAAAATTGGGAGAGCTTGGATTTGAATTTAGGTATCTCTGATTCATAGTCTGGCTCTTCATCACTCTGTTATACAGCCTCACATTGTAAAATGTCTCAAAGTAAGTCTAGAATAATCTGCTACAAAAGAATAATTATGACTGTAGAATACATATAAATTTTAATGTACATCTTAAAGAAGCTTTTCACGTTTAATCTTTTTAGTAGACAAAGGCATTCACAGAAAATTTATTGAGCCCCTACTATGTGCCAGGTCTTATTATAAAAACTAGAAATAAAACAAGTAAGGAAAATTTCATTGCTTCATAGACTTGACATGCTATATACATATCAAATAAACAATAAAATATAGAAATAACAAAAACAAGAGGTTAGAAGTGAACAGAGATAATATGCTAAAATGAAAAAAGAGATGTCTTTGATTATAAGTACTTTAAAGGAAAAGTGCCCATGAAGACTCGCACCATTTCTACTTTACTCTTTTCTACCCAAGGGACCAGAGTTCAAACCTCACCCCTGGTAACCCAAGAATACATAAGTCAACAAGAGCGAACTTTCTGAGCTCTTCTTTTAGTGTAGGAGTAAGGAGGTAGAAAATGCAGCTGACTCGCCACCTGAGGTGAAGAAGCTTACAAAACCCCAGAAGGCACTGGGTTGTATACTTGATAAATTCAATAAGAAAATTACAGGGGGCAGGAAGAGGAAAGCAAGAATAACAGATGGATTAGAGCCAAAGACCAAAAGCATTAGAACAATAATAATAAGAAACAGAAAATGAGAGGGGTCGATATGGAACAATCATCAAAAACTTGACGAGGACTGTTGACAATAATACAATAATATAATTTAAGCTCCCTGGGGGTCCCCAAGACACTTTCAGTCTTTTATATCAAAAATGATTTTCACTATAATATTAAGATGTTATTTTGTCTTCTTCACTTTTATTCTCTCACAAGTATACAGATTTGTTAATATGGTTTTAGATTCTACATTGTAACTAACCTCTAGGAAACTAGCACTTGAGTTTTGGTGTCGTATCCATGTAGAATATCTACACTTATCTGAAAAAACTACTAAAACAACCTACCCTTTCTCATACATATCCTCATTAAGTCCAGTTTTTCTCCTTATACTTGAATCAAAACAACATTTCAACAAATTGATTATAGAAGCAACTATGAGAATACAGCTATCTTCTCTTAAGCCAGAAATTAAAGAGATGGTAAAAATGTAAAATAATTCCACTATAGTTATTTTCATAGACTATATTATTTACTATTTTTATATATAAATAATTATTAATTTTTATATAAATATTTTAAATATTTCACAGTTTTAATTTAATACAGTAAATATTGATAGGTATAAGGGACATAAATAAAATCTCTTTCAGGTACGCAATAATTTTCAGGAGACTTTAGAGACCCTGACACTTAAAATGTAAAAGACTCCTTATTTAGACAATTTGTTTTCCACTTTCTTCAATATAAAGGAATGAGGAAGATGAACAAAATAATGTTTGGAGCAATTACTCAAATCCTTTTCCTTAAAAATCTGCTTAAATTCTATGGTAGATTACATTTTATAAAATGGTCACAGCAATAATCCTGGTCTCACACATTTTTTTAGGATATGATACCTCTTCCATTAAAAGGTGAAATCTAGTCCTCTCCACTCATTTGAACCAGTTTTAGTGGCTCATGCCATCATGGAGGTGATGCTTCACACCATCTGAGGGTCTAAAAGGCAATATGGTTTCCATCCCCCCCCTCTCTCTTTCTCTCTCTCTCAACATGTGCCTTGGGAGACTAGAGCCCACAGTAAGATCAGTTTATGTTTATCCAAAGCTACTTGGGATAGACTACTTGGGGAGATCACACAGATAGAGCTGCCTGAGGATCCCTATCTCTTCCACATTCCAACTCCTCAAGCTCTCTCAGTAGTCACCTGCAGACATAAGAGTAACCAGTGTTCAGATGGTTCCAGCTCCCGTTCTTCAAGGTACCTCAACTGATCCAAGATGAGCAGAGGGGGACTATCCCCACCAATTTTGCCCAACTTGCAGATTCAGGAGCCAGTGTTTTAAGATGTTAAGTTTTGGAGTTATTTGTTATGTAGCCATAGTAAATGGAACAAACCCTCATCTGGGAACAGGGGATTTGTCTTAGTGATAGGCGGAGTGTATGATAAATACAACAGACAGTTAACAAGTGTTCACTTCTTGTGAGATCATCCTCACTAAGGACCACTGGACTGGGAAGAACTTCAGCCCAGTGATAAGAAAATACACATCAAATTGGGTTATTGACTTCTAAAGATTATTTGGTGGAAGAAAAGGAGAAAGGCAACTATCAATAAGAATAATTATTTTAAGGACTCACTTTAATAAACATTAACTTTACATATACGACTTTATATTAATTGTGTTACTAGTATGTATTTTATATATAATACTAATAACCAACTCTTTTAGAAAGATAGTATTCTTATTCTTATTTTACAGATAAGATGTTCAGGGTTGATTAGCTATTTATCTAAAGTCACACAACTACAGATAAAACTTTTAATTCAGTCCGATAATCTTTATTTATGTTTATGTTTGTATTAATAGAAAGGGATTTATGTCTGACATTTTACTTTTTGTTTCCTGTATTCTCATATTCTTTTTCAATTCTTTGTTGCTGTATTTTACATCATTAAGTGAACATTTTTTAATTAAAAATTAAATTATGTCTATCACATTCTGAAACTAATACAAAGCTGATTTCTTCCATCTGGAATTCTGGATTTTTATGCCACATTAAAATAAATACACCCCTCCTCCCCAGTAATACAGTTGTTGGGAGTTTTCATGCTCTAACCTGAAATACAATACTGCCTCCACAGTCCTGAGAAAAAGGAGAAAAATATAGCAAACTTTAAAAGTAGCATTTTCATTTTTCTCTCGGGAAAGAACCGTCTTTGCAGCACCATGTGATGCACTTGCTAATGGCAGGTGGCATTAAGCACATGATGGAATGAGGAGAACATTAACAATTTACTATAAATGACTTTTCAATTGAAGAAAAAAAGGAAATGCGCCAGAAGGCTGTGGATCAGAGGTCAACACCTGCTCCTCCCCCATGTGTCCACAGACTCTGACACGGCATCTGCTGGGAAATCATATGCACTGAGATGCCAGCCAAGCCAGGAAACACCAGGGCCATCCTGCCAGCAACTGCCAGGCCTTAGGCCCCCCAATGCCACTCAGTGGCATCATGTTCCTTGAAAAGACTTGCACAACCCTAACCCTACAACAAAATAAAGGCTGAGTGTACTTTGCTTGGGGAGCACATCCCTCATGCCTCACTAGTGCACATCCTCAGTGACATGTATTGCTTCATTGCTCATGTGCTTTCACAGGACTCCGGAAATGAAGGAGAGGAATGCCCTTCGTAAAATGCTTATATATTCAGAAGATATTGAGTACTGACTATGCCTAAGAGCTGTTATTTGTTGATGAAAATTGTCTTAGTGTTTCAGTTTCTAATAGATGATTCTCTTTTATTCAGAGTCTTAGATAAACAACAAGTTATCTTATTGCCTCCATAGACCTGCAATAGAGAATTTTCTAGTCCATAATTATTTGGTAAGAAGTCCTTCCTAATTTCAGCATTATATTGGTAACTCAAGGGCTTCTTTCTGAATAGATATTAAAACCAAAGACCATAAACTTTAAGACTTATGTTTGGTTACTATACTTTTACAAATTGTTTAGTCTCAATGTCTCCCTTACTTTGAGGTAACTCTATTTCTCACTACTATGGATTTCCTTATCTTGATTTTGAGCTCAATTAATTTATTTTATATCTTAATTATTTAACAACAATTATTTAAATATTTTGAGTAAGCATTTGGAAAGAGACTTTATATATTAGCTAATGCTGCTTCAAGAAGGAAGGTATATGGAAACTCTGTACTATATTTTGGTAACTCTGCCATGTGTCTAATATTATTTTAATATTAAAAATATTTAAATTTTCTTTTTCCTGAATTTCATATGGTGTTAGGAAGGATTTGGGATCAAACAGTCTAAAGCCTCGTTTTATTTATTAGTTATATAACTTTGAATAAGTCACTTAACCACTGAACCCCAATTATCTCTGTTGAACAGACAATCAATTTCATGGAACTGTTATAAGTCTTAAATCAGGCAAGATATAAAGTTCAACATATGTAATTTATTCCATCTCCACCTCTTACTCATGAATATTGATAAATTATAAATCACTGCTTTAACATGATGCTTATCCAACATATTTTCTATTATCAATAGTTGTTTTCTAGATATACAAAAAATCTGAAGCTAATTCTCATAAGATGTTTATGTTAAGTCTAAAAGCAATTTCTAAAGAAATAATTCAGAATATACAGTAAAAGTTTTTAATTAAAAAATGTTCACTTAATGATGTAGAAGAAAGCAACGAAGGATTGAAAAAAAATATGAGACATACAGGAAACAAAAAGTAAAATGTCAGACATAAATTCCTTTCTATTAATACAAACATAAACATAAGTGAAGATTATCAGACTGGATTTAAAAATGCTCAAACTGCAAGTTGTCTACTGGAAATAAAGTTTACATTCATAGATACAAATATAATAAAATAAAATGATGAAAAAAACATATTGTGTAAACATTCACAGAAAAGCTGAAGTAACTACTGATATCAGACACAATAGACTTTAAAACAAAATATATCACTAAAAAGAAACATTTGATAAAGATAGTCAATGTATTAGAAATATATAATAATTACAAAAATAATTATAAACATGTATTCACCTAATAACAGATTAGCAAAATACCAAAAGCAAAAACTGATAAAAAATAAAGAAAGAAATACATAATTCAAAAATCATACCTAGAACCTGACCAGATGGTGGCACAGTGGATAGAGTGTCGGACTGGGATGCAGAGGACCCAGGTTCGAGACCCCAAGGATGCCAGCTTGAGTGCAGGCTCATCTGGTTTGAGCAAAACTCACCAGCTTGGGCCCAAGGTCACTGGGTTACTCGGTCTGCTGAAGCACCACGGTCAAGGCACATATGAGAAAGTAATCAATAAACAACTAAGATGTGTCAAGGAAAAACTGATGATTGATGCTTCTCATTTCTCTTTGTTCCTGTCTGTCTGTCCCTATCTATCCCTCTATCTGACTCTCTTTCTGTCTCTGTAAAAAAAAAAAAAATTATACCTAGAGACTTAATAACCCATTTTTCAGTAATGAGCAGAAAAACCAGACCAAAAAACAAGAAAATATAATATTTGGAACAATGCTATAAACCAAACTTGGACAATAAGATAAGACCTAACAGACATCTATAAAACACCCTACCTTACAACAACATTCCTTTCAAGTGATATGAAGCATTCTTCAGTATAATTTAATAGGGCATAAAACAAATTTAAATGTTTTTATTTTTAATTTTAATGAGGTGACATTAATAAATTAGGGTACATATGTTTAGAGAAAACATCTCCAGGTTATTTTGACATTTAATTATGTTTCATACCCATCACCCTAAGTCAAATTGTCTTCTGTCACCTTCTATCTGGTTTTCTTTGTGCCCCTGCCCTCCCCTCACCCCCTCCCACTCCTCCCTCTCCCCCACCCCCCGCCCCAGTAACCACCACACTCTTGTAAATGTCTCTTAGTCTCATTTTTATGTTCATCCTATGTATGGAATCATACAGTTCTTGTTTTTTTCTGTTTTACTTATTTCACTCCGTATAATGTTATCAAGGTCCATCCATGATGTTACAAATGATCCGATGTCATCATTTCTTATGGCTGAGTAGTATTCCATAGTATATACGTACCACATCTTCCTTATCCAGTCATCTATTGAAGGGCTTTGGGGTTGTTTCCATGTCTTGGCCACTGTGAACAGTGCTGTAATAAACATGGGACCTCATGTGTCTTTACGTACCAGTGTTTTTGAGTTTTGGGGGTATATACCCAGTAGAGGAATTGCTGGGTCATATGGTAGTTCTATTTTTAGTTTTTTGAGGTACCACCATACTTTCTTCCATAATGGTTGTACTACTTTACATTCCCACCAACAGTGGATGAGGGTTCCTTTTTCTCCACAGCCTCTCCAACATTTATTACCTGTCTTGTTGATAATAGCTAATCTAACA
Organism: Rhynchonycteris naso; assembly: GCA_037038555.1. Taxonomy (NCBI): domain Eukaryota; kingdom Metazoa; phylum Chordata; class Mammalia; order Chiroptera; family Emballonuridae; genus Rhynchonycteris; species Rhynchonycteris naso. The sequence continues at coordinate 35,196,572 of CM072997.1, read as the reverse complement.
GGTGTGAGGTGGTATCTCATTGTAGTTTTGATTTGCATTTCTCTAATAGCTAATGAGGATGAGCATCTTTTCATATATCTGTTGGCCATTTGTATTTCTTCCTGGGAGAAGTGTCTGTTCATGTCTTCTTCCCATTTTTTTATTGGCTTGTTTGTTTGTTGTTGAGTTTTATGAGTTCTTTGTATATTTTGGATATTAGACCCTTATCTGAGCTGTTGTTTGAAAATATCATCTCCCATTTAGTTGGCTGTCTGTTTGTTTTGTTGTCAGTTTCTCTTGCTGTGCAAAAGCTTCTTTATCTGATGTAGTCCCATTCATTTATCTTTGCCTTCACTTCCATTGCCTTTGGAGTCAAATTCATAAAGTGCTCTTTGCAACCAAGGTCCATTAGTTTAGTTCCCATGTTATCTTCTATGTACTTTATTGTTTCAGGTCTTATATTTAGGTCTTTGATCCATTTTGAATTAATTTTAGTACAAGGGGACAAAATGTAGTCGAGTTTCATTCTTTTGCATGTGGCTTTCCAGTTTTCCCAGAACCATTTGTTGAAGAGGTTTTATTTTCTCCATAGTGTGTTATTGGCCTCTTTATCAAAAATTATTTGATCATATATATGTGGTTTTATTTCTGGGCTTTGTATTCTGTTCCATTGGTCTGAGTGTCCATTTTTCTGCCAATACCATGCTGTGTTGATTGTCGTGGCTCTATAATATAATTTGAAGTCAGGTATTGTAATGCCCCCAGCTTCGTTCTTTTTTGTTATGATTGCTTTGACTATTCGGGTTTTTTTATAGTTCCATATAAACCTGATAATGTTTTGTTCCATTTCTTTAAAAAAATTCCATTGGAATTTTGATTGGAATTGCATTGAATTTGTATATTGCTTTGGGTAATATGGTCATTTTGACTATATTTATTCTTCCTATCCAAGAACAAGGAATATTTTTCTATTTCATTGTATTTTTTTCGATTTCCCTTAACAAAACTTTATAGTTTTCATTATATAGGTCCTTTATATTCTTTGTTATGTTTATTCCTACGTATTTTTATGTCTTTTGTTGCAACCATGAAGGGGATTATTTTTTTGAGTTCGTTTTCTGATGTTTCATTGTTGGCATAAAGGAGGGCAATGAATTTTATATATTAATTTTGTATCCTGCTACCTTACTGTATTGGTTTATTATTTCTAGTAATCTTTTTGTTGAGTCTTTGGGGTTTTCAATGTATAAAATCATATCATCTCCAAATAGTGAAAACTTTACTTCTTCTTTTCCAATAGGAATGCCTTTTACTTCTTTTTCTTGTCTGATTGCTCTAGCTAGAACTTCCAGAACCACATTAAATAAGAGTGGAGAGAGTGGGCAAGCCTGTCTTGCTCCTGATTTAAGGGGAAAAGTTCTCAGTTTTATGCTATTTAATATGATGTTAACTGATGGTTTATCATAAATGGCCTTTATTATGTTGAGATATTTTACTTCTATATCCATCTTGTTGAGTGTTTTAAACATAAAATTGTGTTGCATTTTATCGAATGCATCTATTGATAAGATCATGTGGTTTTTGTTCTTTGTTTTGTTGATATGGTGTATTATGTTAACCGTTTTTACATATGTTGAACCATCTTTGTGATTTGGGAATGAATCCCACTTGATCATGATGTATTATTTTTTTAATATGTTGCTGTATTTGATTTGCTAATATTTTGTTTAGTATTTTAGCATCTGTATTCATTAGAGATATTGCCTGTAGTTTTATTTTTATGTGTTGTCCTTGCCAGGTTTTAGTATGAGGGTTATGTTGGACTCATAAAATGTGTTTGGAAGTAATGCTTCTTCTTCAATTTTTTGGAAGACTTTGAGTAAAATAGGAACCAAGTCTTGTTTGAATGTTTGATAGAATTCATTAGTATAGCTGTCTGACCCTGGACTTTTATTTTTGGGGAGGTTTTTAATAGTTTTTTCTATTTCCTCCCTGCTTATTAGTCTGTTGAGGCTTTCTGCTTCTTCATGACTCAGTCTAGGAAGGCTGTATTGTTCTAGGAATTTATCCATTTCTTCTAGATTGTTGAATTTGGTGGCATATAGTTTTTCATAGCATTCTACAATAATTCTTTGTATATCTATGATATCTGTGGTAATTTTTTCTCTTTCATTTTGGATTTTGTTTATATGAGTCCTTTCTCTTTTTTTCTTGGTGAGTCTTGCCAAGGGTTTGCCAATTTTGTTGATTTTTTAAAAGACCCAGCTCCTTGTTTTATTAATTTTTTCTATGATTTTTCTGTTCTCTATTTTATTTATTTTTGCTCTGAATTTTATTATTTCCTTTCTTCTGCTGGTTTTGGATTGTCTTTATTCTTTTTCTAGTTCATTCAGATGTGAAGTTAAATGGTTTACCTCGGCTCTCTCTTGTTTGTTCATATAGGCCTAAAGTGATGTGAACTTTTCTCTTATTACTGCTTTAGCTTCATCCCAGAGATTGATATGTTGTATTGTTATTTTTGTTTGTCTATATGTATCTTTTGATCTCTGCACTTATTTCTTCTTTGAACCACTCATTTTTTAGAAGTATATGGTTTATTTTCCACATTTTTGTGGGGTTTTTTTACCTCTTTTTTGCAGTTGAATTCTAGTTTCAATGTTTTATAATCAGAAAATATGCTTGGCATGATTTCAATCTTTTGAATTTGTTGATGTTATTTTTGTGATCCAACATATGGTCAATTCTTGAGAATGTTTCATGTACACTAGAGAAAAATGTATACTCTGGCACTTTGGGATGAAATGTCCTGTATATGTCTATCATATCCAATTGTTCTAGTGTTTTATATAAGGCCAATAGTTCTTTACTGATTTTCTGTTTGGGTGAACGATCTAGAGCTGTCAGTGGTGTATTGGTTCTCCAAGTATGATTGTATTATTGTCATTTTTTGTTTTTAGGTCAGTCAGTAACCGTCTTATATATTTTGGTGCTCCTTGGTTTGGTGCATATATATTAAGAAGTGTTATATCCTTGATTTAGTCTTCCCTTAATCATTATGAAATGACTGTTTTTGTCTCTGATTACTTTTGCTGTCTTGTAGTCAGCATTGTTAGATATGAGTATTGCTATACCTGCTTTCTTTTGGATGTTATTTACTTGGAGTATTGTTTTTCAGCCTTTCACTTTGAATTTGTTTTTATCCTTGTGGTTTAGATGTGTTTCTTGTAGGCAGCATACAGTTGGAGGTTTTTTTTTAATTCATTCTACTACTCTATGTCTTTTTATTGGTGAGTTCAATTTATTTACATTGAGTATAATTATTGACAGTTGAAGGTTTCCTATTGCTATTTTAAGTATTGGTTTCTATTAGTTTTGTATCTTGTTTGATTATTCTCTTTTGTTTTTCTATCATTTGTTTTTGTTCAGTTGTAATCCATACTTCTTTTCTCTATTACTTGTTTTTTCAAGTCATGTGCTTCTGTAGTGGTTTTTTCAGGGGTGGTTACCATTAAGTAATGGAAAGGTACCTACCATGTCCATTGTAGTACATTACCTCATTGGTGCTTTTGCACTCCACGCTCCTTTGCTACTGTTAAACTTCATCTTCTCCCCTTTTTTATTTTTGTTGTCACAGTTTAAATTTGATTTTATTGTGTTCTTGGTGGAGCTTTTACTTGTGATTTTGTTTTATTTTGTTGTTTTTCTTTGTATCTGGTCGAAAAACCTCCTTTAGTATTTCCTAAAGTGATGGTTTTCTGGTGATAAATTCCCTCATCTTTTCTATATATGTGAATGTTTTTTTTCTACTTCATATTTGAAAGATAGCTTTGATGGGTATAGTATTCTTAGCTGGAAATTCCTCTCTTTCAGAACTTTAAATATTGGGGTCCTCTCTCTTCTAGCTTGTAGAGTTTCTGCTGAGAAATCTGATGATAATCTAATAGGCCTTCTTTTATGTCTTGTATTCTTCTTTACCCTGGCTGGCTTGAGAATTTTTTCTTTGTCACTGGTTTGTGCCAATTTCATTATGATGTGTCTTGGAGTAGGTTTGTAGGGGTTAAGATAACTTGGTGTTCTGTTTGCTTCTTGAATTCAAGGCTTTAGTTCTTTCCATAGGCTTGAAAAGTTCTCATCCATTATTTGTTTGAATATGTTCTCCATTCCATTTTCTCTCTCTTCTCCTTCTGATATACCTATTATTCTTATGTTGCTCTTTTTGATGGAGTCAGACAATTCCTGTAGGGCTTTCTCAATTTTTTTAAATTCTTGAGTCTCTCTCCTCTTCTCTCTGTTTTGCCTCTAGTTGCCTGTCTTCTATGTCACTAATTCTCTCTTCTCTCTGGCCTGTTCTATTATCTATGTTTGTTACCTCATTTTTCAGTTCATGAATTGAGTTTTTCATCTCTGTTTGATTCATTTTCATAGTTTCAATTTCCTTGGTAATACATTATTTCTGTTCATTGAGTTGTTTTCTGAGCTCCTTAAATTGCCTTTCTGTGCTTTCTTGTATGAGTATTTTTAGAATTTTTATTTTAAATTCTCTGTCATTTAACTTCAAAGTTTCCAATCTATTAAAATAGATTTTTTTCTCATCATCCATGCTACATCTCTGTCTTTTGTATCCATGATATTTTATTTCTTTTTCTTTAATGGCATCTGAGGATGGTTTTGTTAATAACACTAATAAGAATTGATAAAGAGCAAAAAAAATTAAATAAAAATTATTTTTAAAAAGTAAAAATAAATAAATAAAATAAAAAATAAGAAATAAAATATTATTGTAGTTTTGAGAAAATACCATGAAAAACTGATAATTATATTGTGCTAAATTAAATATAACAAAAACTACTTAGAACAGAGGGCCTGAGTTGTGGAGAAGTAACAAAGGAGCAAAACATGAAGTAAGGACCCACAAAATGCTATAAGAAAAAAATTTGCTACAAGAAAATAATTTGGAACAAGAATAAAATAATCTGCTTGTAAATGATGGTCAAATGAGAGATCTAGTGTAAGAGAAAAGAAGAAAAATTAAAAGGAAAAAAATACTATAGTATTAAGTGGAACTAAAACTACATAAAATGGAGAGCCAGGGATGGGGGAATGCTAGTGAGTTAAAAAGTGAAGTAAAAAGTACACAAAATGCTACAAAAAAAATATTTGAATCCAAAATAAAATAATTTTTTTGTGAGTGAGGATCAAATGAGAGGAAAAGTGGAAGAGAAAAGAAGAAACCAAAAGAGAGGGAGAATAAAGAAAAGAAAGAAAAAAAGAGAAAAGGAGAGAAAGAAAAAGAAAAAAAGGGGGGAAAGAGTTAAGGTTTTTGGAATGTAACCCTCATAGAGAGAAAGAAAGAATAAAAAATATAATGGGAAATGTAACGTCTATGGGTAATGAAGTTCAAGATGAAAAGAAAAGAATAAGACGAAAAGAGGATCAAAAAAATCAAGGTGGAAGAAAAGAAATAAAGATAAAAGAATGAAATAAAAAGGTGGAAAAAGTTATAAAGACTGTGAATTATTCTTGATTTTGGAGGTTATCTTCTTCCTTTTTTGTTCTTCTTTCTCTTTTTGGTCAGTGGCACTGTACCCCAGGCACTGCCCCTGTGGCATGCTTAGGTAGAGATTCGCAGTTGATGTGTCGCTATGGTGATGACATATAAGGCCTTAGTCTTGTTGGTAGCTGGGGCTTGTTAGCATTTGATGGCTCCAACAATGGGAGAGTCCATTTTCCCAGAGCCTCTCTCCAAGTCTCTCCTTCCTGAAACAGCAGCCTGGTGACCCAGCTGTGAAGTTGTCCTTGCCACTGCCTGCATAGTAAGAGGCCCTAAGAGCTGCCAAATCCCCACTTTATCCCCACTCAACACAGGGCTCTGGGTAAGGTTTTGTCGGGCAGGGCCGACAGTATAATCAGGTAGGGCTGGAAGCCAATTGCTCTCAAGGTGTCTCTTAGCCTCCAGGCATGTCTACTATGCCTCAGCACTCTGTGGGACCACTCTCCCCAGGCTTTTTACACTTTGTAATCTGTATTAGCTGGCAGGAAGATTCCCTAGTAACTGCATGCAGAACAGGAGGTCTTAAATGCTGTCAAGCCCCTCTTCCAGGTCCTTTCAGAGCACAGCCCTGAGTATGAAAGCTCTGCCAACCAGAGTCACCAGCTTAAGCAGGTAGGGGGGCGAGTTGACTTCTATTCAGGCTCCTTTCTAAGGTTCCCCAGGTATGTCTAGTTAAATTTGCCTTAGCATTTTGTGGGACTGCTCTCTGCAGGCTTCTTCCTTGTTAAGAAGCCTACAGCTTAGCCTGCCCAACTTCTGCAGTGTTCTCTGAGGTCTGTTCCATAGGAATGCGTTTTTTACCCTGTCAATACAGGAATAACAGGGTTATTCTTCCCTGTTATAACAGGAAATAACTTCCTGCTAGCAGGAAGTTGCGTGTAGAGCAAAAGGCCCTAAAAGTATCATGTCTCTTCATCAGATTCTGTTAGATTGCAGACCTAAGAAAGATGACCTTGTCAGCCAGAGCCGCTGCCAGCGTTAGCCAGCTGGGCAGTGAGCAGACTGCAGGTTAGGCTCCCTTCAGTGATATCTGATCCTCAGGTCTGCTCTCCAAAGCTGTCTGCAAGCTGCCTGCGTGCCCCTCCTCCTAGCACTTCTATATTCTTTCTTCCCGGGGAATGTGTTTAGTTAGCCTGTATGGCTGGCAGAGGTGCCCTGCCCACCTATAGAGGTCTGGGTGTAGAAAAGCTGGCTTACACGCACTCCCCATGCACTGTTGTTTGGGGAGCAGGGATTACACCAATAGTCTGGCTGCAGCCCATGCAGAAAGCTGCTGCTGACAGTCTCCAACCCTGCCACTGTGTCCGGACACATGGGGTGTTAGGAGGAACCACTGTACATTGTGTGTGCTCGCAGAGCAGGATATGGGAAGTAAATAAACAAGGCAACTGCTTGCCCACCTCTGCTAGGGTCTGCTACTGGCATTAGCTCTGTCCTCCATATGGGTTGAGTCGTGGGAACACTCTCTCCTAGGCTTGAACATCTCTGCCCTAGCCCAGTTTTTTTCCATTCCCTCAGTCCTCGCTTTTTTTCAGATCCAAGTGAAAGCAGCCCTTGCTCAGGTCAGTGAGGAAGGTGGAGTGCTCTGTTCTCCATCTTATTTCCTTCAGAATGGGTTATATATTTAGCTACCATTTCACCCAATCATACCTTTGTTTGGTATATGTGTATTTCAGATGCTCCTGGGATTGTTTTTCTGTCTCTAGTTGTTGAGTTTGTTGAAATTTCGGTGAGAGGTGTCAGAAGCCCTCCTCACATCACCATTTCTCTGATATCACCCAAAGTGACCTTCTACAAACTTCAAAATTTAAAAATAATACAAAATATGTTCTACAACCACAATGGAAAGAAATAAATAACAAAATATTTGGGAAACTCACAAATATGTAGAAATTAAACAATTCCTAAATAACCAATGTGTCAAAGAAAAAATGAAAGGGAAAATTATAAAATTTTTTGAAATAATAGACAATAAAGACTCAATATAACAAGATTTATATAATACAATTAAAGTCATACTTAGAGGGAAATTTGTAGCTTTAAATATCTATGTTAACAATAACTATAGTAGATTAATCACTCGGCCTACAACTTAAAACACTGAAAGAGGAAAACACACTAAACTTAAGGCAAGAAAAAAATAATAAAATTTTGAGTAAAAATTAATGAACTAGAGAATAGAAAAGTAACAGAAAAAATTATTGGCACCAAAACTTATTATTTATAAAGGGAAACAAAATGGACAAATTTTTAGATAGATTAATCTAGATAAAAAGAGAGATGACTCAAATTACTGATACCAGACATCACTACTCATCTTACAGAGATAAAAAGAATTGTTATGAACAATCATATGGCTAAAACTTAGGACAAATTTTTAGAAAGAAACAAACCAACAAAACTGACTCAAGAAAGAAATGCACTATATGATTGACCCTTATATAATTAGTGAAGAAGTTAAATTAATAATAAAAAATTTCTGACAAAGAAACACTCAAGATCATATGGCATCATCATTTAAAAAATTCCTATTGTGCACAAACTTTTCCATAAAATAGAAAAGAAAAATTCTTACAATCATTCCATGAGTGTAGTATTACAATAATGTTAAAACCATACGAAGACATTGCAAGAAATGAAAACTATAGACCAAAGTTATCACGAAAATACTAGGAAACTGAGTCTAGAAAAACATAAAAAGAACTATACACCATAGACAACTGGAATCTATCTTAGGCCTGCAATGTTGGTTTAACATTCATAATGTAAATCCCAAATTAATAGAGTAAAAGAAAACAATATATATAATATATAAATTATATTATATTATAACAACATAATAAATATGAAATATATAGTAAATAATAAATATATTTAAAAGTATATAATATATTATATAGATATAATATAATATATATTTATTAATATATATAACCATCTCAATAAATGTAGGAAAAACATTTGATAATATCCAAAACACTTTAGGATATAAATACTGAACTAGGAATAGAAGAAATCTTTCTCAATTTGACCACTGGTACCTATGAAAAACCCACAGTAAACAGAGTTAAAGCTGAAAGACTAGCTGCTGTGCAGAAGCTTTTTAGTTTGATGTATTCCAACCTTTTTATTTTTGCTTTTGTTGCCTGTGTGGTTGGTGTCATATCTAAAAACTCATTGCCAACTCTGATGTCAGGAGTTTACCTGCTATGCTCTTTCCTTAGAATTTTATGGTTTTGTCTTACATTCTAGTCTTTAATTTATTTTTGAGTTTATTTTTGTCTTTTGGTTAACAAGCATATAGAAAGATGCTCAACATCATTAACCACCACAGAAATGCAAATCAAAGCCACAATGAGCTATCAATTCATACCCTTAAGATAGCCATTATCAAAAGAACAGAAAATAATAAGTGTTGTGCACTGTTGGTAGAAATATAAAATGGTAAAACCATTATGGAAAATGGTCCGAAGGTGTCTCATAAAATTAATAATAGAATTACCATATAATTTAGCAATCCCACTTCTGGTTATTTAGCCAAGAGAATTCAAAGCAGATTTTGGAGAGATATTTGCGCATCCAGTTCATTGCAGTATTATTGACAACATCCAAGAGATGAAAACAACACAAATGTCTGTTAAAAGATTAATGAATAAGGAAAAATGTAAAGTATGCATAGAAAATGCAGTCAATAATATTGTGATAAACTACGTATGGTGTCAGATGCATGCTAGACTTATAGGGGTGATCACTTCATACAATATATAAATGTCTAATCAGTATGTTGTACACCTGACATTGTACATCTACTGTTATTGAAAAATAAAATTTTAGAAAGAAAAAATGTGGTGTATACATACAATGGAATATCATAGAGCCTTAAAAAAAAGAAATACTTTCACATACTGTTAACATGGATAAACCTCAAGGATACTATTCTAAATAAAATAAACTAGTCACAAAAGGACAAGTAGTGTATGATATCATTCAGATAAAGTATTTAAAGTAGTTAAAAATAACAGAAATAAAAAAGATATGTGGCTGTTAAGGGATGGGGAAAGAGGAGAAAATGGTAGTTTAATTGCTATAAAATTTCAGTTTTGTAAGATAAAATTCTAGAGATTTTTTGCAGAACAATGTGAATATACCTAATACTAATGAACTGTACACTTAACATAATTAACACAGTAAACTAACATAACTTGTTTTTTAATCACAATAAAATAATATCAAGAAAAAAAGTAATTTAAAGAGGTTATTTTTTTTCTTGTATTTACTTTGTCTAAGTTAAATTCATATGTCAGATTTGATTAGGTCTTTTAAGTCTGATGCAAGTCTATTCTAACTTTTTTTCTGATATTATTGATTTGTTCTATAGAATATTCCTGATTTCTGCATTTTCTTCACTATGCCATCAGTTTCTTTGTTGCTTTCTTCCATATTTTCTGTAAGTAGAAGTGAGCTCCTAAGTCTTAGATTCAGGTTCACCATTTTCAGCAAGAACAGTGTGTGGCATTTTTCATGTTGTATCCCATCAGGCACCATTATGTCTGATTGCTTTTTTTTATTTATGCCAAGATTGATCAGTGGATTTGTGTAGTAACTACCTAATTTCTCCATTATAAAGATTCTCTTCAGCCTTTCACTTATTAGTTTCATCTATTTGTAACTGTTGTCTGAATTGATTATTGCATTAGGGACTACAAAATGGTGATTTTCTAACTATATTATTTTTTCATATTTACTGTTTGTAACTCTTCTGTAGAGGAGTATTTCTTATACTTACAGAGACTATTGTTTAACCTGACACACTGTTTGTGCAAGAAATGCTTATTTATTTCCTTTTAATTGTGAAATTTAGAATAAAAATTTAATGACTTATCAACTAGCAAAGTTGTTCACTGAGTTGGAGAGGGTAAGGTTGTTGGAGAGAAAGCTTCTCACTCTCCTGTTAGTTCCATTATTTCTTTTTAATTTTATTTTATTAATTTTAATGGGGTGATATTAATAAATCAGGGTACATATGTTCAAAGAAAACATCTCCAGGTTATCTTGTCATTCAGTTATGTTGCATACCCATCACCCAAAGTCAAATTGTTTTCTGTCACCTTCTATCTGGTTTACTTTGTGCCCCTCCCCTTGCCCCTTCTCCCCTCTCTTCCCCCTACTTGCCCCCTTCCACAGTAACCACCACACTCATGTCCATGTCTCTTAGTCTCTTTTTTATGTCCTACCCATGTATGGAATCATTCAGTTCTTAGTTTTTTCTGATTTACTTATTTCACTCCATATAATGTTATCAAGATCCATCCATTTTTCGTAAATGATCCGATGTCATCATTTCTTATGGCTGAGTAGTATTCCATGGTATATATGTACCACATTCTCTTTAACCAGTCATTTATTGAAGGGCTTTTGGGTTGTTTCCATGTCTTGGCCACTGTGAACAATGCTGTAATAAACATGGGGCTGCATGTGTCTTTACGTACCAATGTTTTTGAGTTTTGGGGGTATATACCCAGTAGAAGGATTGCTCAGTCATATGGTAGTTTTATTTTTAGTTTTTTGAGGAACCACCATACTTTCTTCCATAATGGTTGTAGTACTTTACATTCCCACCAACAGTGGATAAGGGTTCCTTTGTCTCTACAGCCTCTTCAACATTTGTTATTACCTGTCTTGTTGATAATAGCTAATCTAACAGGCGTGAGGTGGTATCTCATTGTAGTTCTAATTTGCATTTCTCTAATAGCTAGTGAAGATGAGCATCTTTTCATATATCTGTTGGCCATTTATATTTCTTCTTGAGAGAAGTGTCTGTTCATGTCCTCTTCCCATTTTTTTAGTTCCATTATTAACTTACCTTTCTGTTTTAATAAATATACATCTACATCATCAAAAATAATAAGCCTGGCCTGTGGTGGTGGCGCAGTGGATAACGCATCAGGCTGCAACACTGAGGTCTCTGGTTTGAAACCTTGGGCTTGCCTGGTTAAGGCACATATCGGAGTTGATGCTTCCTACTTCTCTCTCATCTTCTTTCTTCCCTTTCTCTCTTTCTCTCTCTCCTCTATAAAAATAATAAATAAAATATTTAAAATAATTAATAATAATAAAGCATATAGGTGACTAAAATACCTATTTTACTAGCAAGAAGGCTGATATTGAGAATGTGGTTTACACCATTGGCTAGAGGGTTCTAAGTACCGGCATCCAGTCTCAAGTAGTGATATCTCAGCTCAGGCTTCCTTATGTAGGGGCAGCCTATACCAGTATAAATACTGCATATATAAATTCAGCATGGCTCAAAGCTGGTTCCCAGGCAAAAGAAAAAAAGGATGGGGCCAGAAGATACAAACCCGGTTCTTCTCCCAAACTTACCAATCAGGTAGCTGACTTATTTCTCTTGGTATGGTATGATTGAGGTGACAGAGAGATGTCAGCATCATTCACAGAGTACACACTACATGAAATAAAATGAGAGAGGGTAGATTTACCCTAAATTCATATAGGTCTCATATAAATTCATAAAAATTTTAGGTTGTTAAAAATGATCTGTCAGTTTTATTGCATTTTTTTTTATCAGTTTGTTGTTTAGAAGTGGGATAATAAAGGATTTCAGATGTAGGCACATTTTCTATAGAGGTACAGAGAATAAATAATTCAGGTTTTGTGGGCTACAACATGATCTTTGTTGCAACAATTCAACTCTGCCAATAATAGCATGACAGCAGTCATAGAAAATGCATATAAGTAAATGAGCATGGCTATGTTCTAATAAAGCTTTTATTACAAAATCAGGCAGTGAACTGGGTCTGGCCCATGGGCAATATGGAATGTATTATTGCTTTTATTATATTTGAAATTTAAGTATGACATTTAATTAGCAACTAAAAAATATTTTAATGATAGATCAAGGACTTCCTAATATTTTAATTTTTTCAAGACAACATTTTTTTCTAAGCATTATTTTATAAAAGCTTCAACAAATTTTAGACAAAAATATATCAAATATATTTTGGACACTATTTATGTAAATCAACAGTTCTCTAGAAATGAGTTTTAAGAATCAGAACGGGTCCTGCCTGGTTGTCTCAGTGGTAGAGCATCACCCCAGGGTATGTAAGTCCTGGGATCTATTCTCAGTCAGGACACACAGTAGAAGCTACCATCTGCTTCAACACCCCTTCCCCTTCTCTCTCTCCCACTCTCTCTCTTTCTCTTCTCCACCTGCAGCCATGGCTCAAATGGTTAAAGGAAGTTGACCCCAGGCACTGAGGATGGCTCCATAGCCTTGCCTCAGGAGCTGAAATAGCTCAGTTGCTAAGCAATTGGCAGATGGGCAGAGCATTGTCTTATAGGGGGTTTGCTGGGTGTATCTTGGTTGGGGCATATGTGTGAGTCTGTCTTTATGCCTTCCTGCTTCCCGGCCTTTCACTTAATAAAAATAAATAAATAAATAATAAATAAATAAATATATTTTTTTAAAAAATGGAAATTAACTAATACTAAAAACTAAATGTACTTATGGCATTTTTATATTCTAAGACTAAATATATAACTTACTAAAATGATGAGCTCTTTCAGTCATGTAGAACTTTTCATATTAAGAAATATATTATAAATACAAATAAATGGTATAATATCCCTTAGCTGCATAACCTATAAAGACATGTCACAATACCAATATAAAAAATACAGATACTGAATTTTCTCAATTTATATTTTGCAAATGGAAGCACATAGGTAATACATTATGATACAGATAATTTTTATTATATACCATTAATATTTTATTGTTAATAATATATGAGTAAAATATAATAAGAATCAATTGGCATTACTTGCAGAGCTTTAAGATTTAACTTTCATTCTTTTGTCATTTAATTTTCAATCAGAACATGGCCAAAACATAGCTTTCTGGAACTAATGTGCTAAGACACATATTGAAGGTAAAATGCATGTCAACCTTGATTTTTCTCACTTTATGACATGGTATGAATCTTAAAACCTTGCAAAGTGCAACTAGATATACTTGTGTAAAAGCCCCACCCATGATGCCAACGGAACCATTTCCATGGTAACTTTAATGCTTGAAAAAGAAAAAACAGAAGGAGCCTTAAGAAAATTGCACAAAATGAACAAAATAAATTATTAGATTGAACATATGTGGCATAAACAAAATATGGGGTACAGTTATTAAAAATGAATTGCCTTTTAAAAAATGAAAGCAAGCATAAATCAGGCATGGAACTTCAACTTAGAGGAAATGTGGCCATCCTAACCTCAGCAGTAAAAGTTTCCCAGTACCTTTGATGTCCCAAAATTGGGAGCTCATATATTCATCATATATTCAATCAACCTTCTATTGTGGAGGCTCAAACTTCCATGCAATTTTTACATTATTAATGAGTTAGAAGAATAAAAATTGAGGAGCAGTCATTAGATACAACTGTAATAGCCAATATCTACTGTTTGTATTATGCTAACTCAAAATATGCATTTAATATTGTTGTATAAATTATTTCCTGTCGTCAAAATAAAAATACAAGTTCAATTTTATACCAAGAGGTATATTTTTAAAAATATTTTCATTGCAGACAATCTTAAATGCTATATTAATTTTGACATTGGAACAAATTGCAATGAATTAAGTGAGTTAGTGACAGCTATAGAACTAAGACCACAATTCAATTATTTTATTCTTAAACAATTGTGTTTATGTCATCTAAACTAAAATCAAGTCATTTTTTCCCCAAAAGCATTTATTTGCTTACAGAAGAGTATCTTAAATTTCAGTGACACTATTGTATTAACTCTACTTTATTAAATCCTTACTCTCCAGTTCTGCCTTTGTCAATGTCTATCTTTCTATTTCTATCAATTCTGAACATTTAGATGAATGAATTACATACTCACCAAACATCTTTGGAAAGAGGAGCGATGTACAATCACTGAAGACTCACTTGGCTTACTTCATTTTGCTTTAGTTTAGCTCTAATAATATTAATGTCCAAAACTGAAAACTAAAATTTGATTTTCAATTGTTTAAGGCCCCTAATTCAATATAACCATGAATAATAAGATGTGATGTCTTCAGAATTATGAACTAAAATTTGATTTCCAACTGTTCCTTTATTCAATTGATGAATATATTGAATGCCTACTATGTGAAAGTCACTGTCCCTGGAACTAAGGATACAAATAAAAATCTGAAATGGTACAGCCAAAAGTAACTGATTTAAAATTAAAGTGAGAAAAACATACCAATAATAGCTTATAGAATAATAAAAGTGGGCATCCTTGGGATACTAAGATGTCTAAGTTTAAAAATAATCAGAATGTAAGATAAAAGAGATGCTAGAAATCATCTAGTCCAACCCCTTTGTTTTACATCTAAAACACAATATATCACAGACTGTGTTTAACATGTGTTTGTGTGTATCTGTGTGTGTTTCTCCAGAGTCCTGTAAAAACGTAAAGAGAAACTATACAAAACAGGATCTGAGGTAATCTATATAATCATATAAACACGTATGGTATGGCGTGGTATGATATAGCGTGGTATAAAGAAAGGTACACCTGACTGGAAATATGGAGTAGGGTTCTATTTGCACACTGCTAATTTTCAGGTATAGGGTATGAGCAAAATGTACAGCGATTTCTTTATATTATGAGTTTAATCTCTATTAGCTATTTCCCCAGGTTGTTGTAAGGATTGAATGTAGCAGTGGGTATAAAAGGGCTTTGTAAAATTTAAAACATGATAAAATATGACATATGATAGTATTTCATGTAGCAAATCAAGAAATAAAGATGATTACTTGTGGAAAATTAATTGGATTAACAAAGTGAAATACTTTGTTGACTGTGAATTAAAAGAAATAATGAAAGGTATTTAATTCTTATCCATTCATTTTTATTGTCATGTTTAAGATACACAAATGCTCAAATCAATAGAGAAGAAAAGAAAGTTAGCAAATTTAGAAAATGTGTTTTCATATCTGCTTTCATTCCCATGACAGAGTACAAGGCTTCCATCCTAATTAAAACAGTTGGTGTATGAAAGTTTACATGCCAGTGCTAGTACATACTGCACTCACAGTCCCTTCTAAGGAAAGATGCCCCACCACTGATCTCACTGAGCAATAAGCCGTAAGCAGGCAGGTTTGATCCCACAGACAGGTCTATCTTCCCCACCACTCTAGCTTATTAAAAGTCTGGAATGTACCAGAGCCAAACACAGCTAATCAACCCATATCCAGACAGGTATGATATGGTCTAGAATAAAGTCTTTTTGAAGAATTTAAACTTTGAGATATTGGGAGATTGAGGCAGTTAACAGTGAGGGACTAAAACTGGATAGTACATAGAGAGAAACCATGACATAGATTCAGGACCATAAGGTTCAATGGCAAACTGAAATTATGAGAGGCAAAGCCCATGGATAAGAGCATCTGTAAGGAGCACAGATGTGTTTGTTGACAAGCCTCGGAAGAACAATCACAGATCAGCCAGTCTCTAAAGTTGTCTTTGCTCATGAGGGATAGCCCTATTTGTATCTAATAAATTCCTTATCTTTGGCTGAAATTCTTAAATAGTCTAGAAATCTTAAGAAATTTTAAGATTTATGAAATGTGGCAGCCCAGCAATAGTAATTACAAGTGATGACAACAGCCATAGTATCCAGCGGTGGTGTCCAGTAAAATAAATCAGACAATGATTTGACAGTAAGGGATTTCACTGATTTTATTACCCAGATCAGCACCAGGAAGAAGCTGGCCTTGTATTACAGTCAATTGGCCTATAAAGACTCAGGTAAAGCATTTTAATTAAAAAAATTTTTCCTCTTCTTTTCCAAGTGAGAGGAGAAGAGATAGAGAGACAGACTCCTGCATTTGCCCTGACCAGTATCCACCCAGTAACACCCATCTGGGGCCAATGCTCTGCCCATCTAGGGCCATGCTCTCAACCAAGCTATTTTCAGTGCTTGAGGTAGAGGCTCCATGGAGCTAGCCTCAGCACCTGGGGCTGATGCACTTGAAGCAATCAAGCCATGGTTGTCAGAGAGGAAGAAAGAGAGATAAGTGAGGAGGAGGGGTAGAGAAGCAGATGACTGTTTCTCCTGTATGTACTGACTGGAAATTCAACCTGGAATATCTATGTGCCAGGCTAACACTCTACCACTGAGCCAACCAGCAGGATCAAAGAATTTTTGGAAAATAGCACTTTATAAAATTAGGAACTTATTCTATAAGATGTGAGAAATGTATTGTCTAGGACAGTGGTAGTCAACCTGGTCCCTACCTCCCACTAGTGGGCATTCCTGCTTTCATGGTGGGCGGTAGCGGAGCAACCAAAGTATAAACAAAAAGATAGATTTAACTATAGTAAGTTGTTTTATAAAGATTTATTCTGCCAAATTTAGTGAGAATTTAACATAAAGTACTTGGTAAGTAATTATTATTATATACTTTAACCTGCTGTAACTCTGCTTTATAAATTTTATAAAGTTACTTCCCTACTTTTTAAATCACCATTACTGAGGAACCAGTGGGCGGTTAGAAAATTTTACTACTAATAGAGATACAAAAGTGGGCAGTAGGTATAAAAAGGTTGACTACCCCTGGTCTAGGATATTTTCAAATTTATCCTTTCAGTAATGACATTGGCTTTCATTGAGTTTTGTTGAACCAAGAAACTTCACTACCAGTTGAAATCAGATTTTGTCTGACTTTTGTTAATACCTTTGAAATCCACAAGAAAAGAAAATGCGAGAACCAGAGAGCCTCACTTATGTCCTGAAGGTGCAGAAAAGAATGTGATGAAAATCAGGGTTAGAGGTTCAAGGATGTCAGAAGTGCAAGTACCACTGAATGCATAACAGCAACAGGTCTGCCATGCCAAAATGGCACCCTGATAGAGAAAGAGAGGAACTGTAAAGCCTGGGATAGGGACATTTGGGTGTATAAACATATATATTAAGTGCCACTGAATTTTTAATGATGACAAAACCTTTATTTTATTTTTGCTGGAGGAGAACAGCCTGACACTGACCTATAATGATCACATCTGAGACAACAACCTCACAAGATAATAAACTCAAGATAATAAACTCTGCTCCCATCTCTCATTACCACCAAAACAGTGACAGGGATCAAATAACAACACAGCTTAAGCAAGAAAATACATTATCACCTGACCAGGAGGTGGCACAGTGGATAGAGCATTGGACTGGGATGTGAAGGACCCAGGTTCAAAACCCTGAGGTCACCAGCTTGAGCAGGGCTCATCTGGTTTGAGCAAGGCTCACCAGCTTGAACCCAAGGTCACTGGCTTGAGCAAGGGGTCACTTGATCTGCTGTAGCCCCCGCCCACCCCCCCCCCAGTCAAGGCACATATGAGAAAGCAATCAATGAACAACTAAGGTGCAGCAACAAAAAATTGATGCTTCTCATCTCTCTCCCTTCCTGTTTGTCTGTCCTTATCTGTCCCTTTCTCTGTCTCTCTCTCACTCTGTTATATTGAGTAGGACACTTGAAACCACATCAACACAATAAATTTAAAAATAAATTTTAAAAAAGAGATCTATTTCTTAAAAGTTTATAAAATATGCTTCAGAAACAAGTGGTCAAAATACGTTTCTTTGCATTTGCTTTTCCTTATTCTCTAATCTTCAATCTGTACTTCCTTTTCCTGGGATCTCTTTTCAAATAAATAAACTGCCTGAGATAAATAAATAAAATAAAAATCCTTTTCAAATAAATAAAAGTACTTTGGCCCTGCCTTTAGGGGAAACTAGGCAAAAATGAGGAGAATAGTTAAATGACCAAGATTAAAACTTGGCAATGGAGATTTTTAACATTGTTTGTAATATCTAATAAAATAAGACTTTAAATGTCTAGAAACTACTCTTCTAGGATTCCCAAGATTTCAATGAATGGTAAGAAAACATGCTGTGGCAATAAAAATGGTATATGAGAATCCAGATAAATGCCATCATGTGTAAGAAAGCAATATTCTAATTAGCTGGCAATGTAATCAATGAATTAACCATTTTTCAAGAGAGCCGAGGATATAGAAAAAGTACAAAAGACAATAATAATAATAATAATAAATACAAGTGGACTGCAGTAGCATTAGTAACCAGAGCAACTAGAATGCACAAACCTAAGAAAAGGCCGATGATATAATAGGAAAAAATAGAATCAAGAAAAAAGGAAAATCAGAGCACAATTTATAGTACAACAATTTATAGAGAACCTATGATATGTTAGGCACTATTTAAAGGTTTTATACATACTAATTGATTTAATGCTTGTAACAGAAATTCCCTGAGGTATCTTCATTTCATAGATAATAAAACTTAAGCACTAGCATTGAATAACTTGGCTAATGTGACTCAACTACCAAGTAACAGACTTGAATCTAGAGTTCGCCTTCCTAAGTCTTAAGTCTTCAACATCTTTTTTTTTTAATTATGATAAAATACATACACCACAAAATTTACTATCTTAGACATTTTTAAGTGTACAGTTCAATGGTATTAAGTGATTCACATGTTGTGCTACCATCACCACTCTCCATCCATAGAACTCTTGTCTTGCAAAAATAAAACACAGTCTCTATTAAATAATTCTCAATTCCCTTCACCCCCTAGCCCTTTGCAACCACCATTCTACTTTTGTCTCCATGAATTTGTGTACTCTTGATAACTCATGTAAGTGGAATCACACAATATCATTGCTTTTGTGACTGGTTTAGGTCACTAAGATTAATCCATGTTGTAGCATCTGTCTGAATTTACTCCCTTTTTAAGGCTAAATAACATTCCATTGTATGTATATACCACATTTTGTTGATATATTCATCCACTGATTGATATTTGGGTTGTTCCAACCTTTTGGCTCTTCCTATAAATATAGGTATACTAATATCTCTTTAAGTTCCTGTTTCCGATACTCTTGGTTATATACAGTTGTGGATTCAAATAATTTAACAACTGGTTCTCTGCCCTAATGATTGTTTTAGGTTATTTCATGCATTTAATACTTAATTAAAAATGATAAAAAAGGTACACACAAAACTAGATTATGTTATAAAAAAGATTTTAAAAATATTAATGAAAAGATATTAAATAATACCTGACAAAAATAATTAAACTGTTAAGATAGTTCCATATTGCTTCTTCAATGGCATCCTCGCAATATTTTTTCACCTATAGACAGAATAAACAGTACTACTGGTGCTTAGAATACGCTGTTGCATAGATGAACATTAAAAAAGAATAAGGAATGTCAATTTGTGATCTCTACATTGGGTGCCTGCCCATGCACCCACCTTAGAGAAAACCCTGATTACAAGTGCCATTTTAACAACTGGTTCACTGAACTCAACAAAAATATAGGTATTGGTTCTGCTGAACCAGTGCAAACTGGCTGAATCCCACCCCTGATTATATACCCAGAACTAAAATTACTGGATTAGATGGCAATTATGTTTTGAAATTTTTGAAGAACTGTCATGATTTTCTATAGTGGCTGTACCATTTAACATGACCACCAAAATTGTAAAAGGAATCCAATTTCTTTACATCCTCACCTACACCTGTTATTTAAAAATTTTTTTTTGGTGATTTCTAAAAATATTTTATTGATTTGATAGCGTGAAGCGGGGACAGTGGGCAGAAGGAGAGGGAAGCATCAACTCATAGTAGTTGCTTCACATGTGTGTTTTGACCAAGCGTGCCCAGGGGTTTGAACTGGTGACCTCAATATTTCAGATCAACATTTTATCCACTGCGCCACCACAGTTCAGGTTACACTTGTTATTTTCTGTTTTTTGTTTGTTTGTTTTTATTTTTGATAGTAGACATCATAATAGGTATGAGGTGACATTCCCTGTAGTTTTGATTTGCATTTCTCTAATAATTAGTGATGATTAACATCTGTTTATGTGCTCATTGGTCATTCATAATAATCTTTAGAAAAATGCCTATTAAGTCCTTTCCTCGTTTTTTCAATTTGTTGTTTTATGTTGTTGAATTATAAGAATTCTTTATATATTTTGAATATTAGCCTTTTATCAAATATATTATTTGTAAATATTTTCTTCCATTCTATAGATTGTCCTTTCATTAAGTTGACTATGTCTTTTGATACACAGAAATTTTAAATTTGAGTGTAGTCCAATTTATCTATTTCTTTCTTTTGTTGCCTGTGCTTTGGGTGTCATGGCCAATAAATCATTATCAAATCCAATACCATGACATTTTCTCTTATATTTTCTTCTAGTAATGTTATAGTTAGAGGTCTTACATTTTGATTTTAAATCTATTTTGAGTTAATTTTTGTGTATGATTTAAGGCAATATTTCAGATCCTTCTTTTGCATGTGGATATTTAATTTTCCCAGTACTGTTTATTGAAAAGACTGTCCTTTCCCCCATTATATAATCTTGGAAACTTTATAAAATATGATTTGACTATATATGCAAGAGTTTATTTCTGGGCTCAATGTTCTGTCCATTGGTCTACATATAATCTCTCTTTGTGCCAGTACCACATTGTCTTGATTATTGTGGCTATGTAGTAAGTTTTGAAACCAGGTAGTATTAGACCTCCAACTTTGGTATTCTTTTTCATGAATTCTTCTTAGAACTTGACACAATTCATTCTTTGTAAATCTCTAGGAGAAGAAGAAAATATAAAAGAATTTTTTTTCTTTTTCAAAACAGTTTATAAGACCAGTATCCTAGGAAGCAAACTTTAGGAAATATTTTTTTTTACATAATTCAGATATTTTAGGAATTCTAAAGGATCTCCCAACACATGCAATTTCCAAAACTTACTGGGTTTTAATAACACCAAATAATAATTTTCTTTTTTAAATAAAAATTTTAGCCCTGTTCAGGTGACTCAATGAATAAAGTGTCAACCTGGTACACCACAGGTCACAAGTTTAACTCCCAGTTAGGGCATGTATGCAAGCAATCAATGAATAAATAACTAAATGGAACAACTTGGTGAAATAACAAGTTGATGCTTCTCTTTCTCCCTTCCTCTTTCTCTCAATTCAATAAAAATATTTTAAAAGTAAATTAAAATAAAAGCTGTGGAGAGACACAAGATGGCAGCGGAGTAGGCAGATGCACCGACTCCCAGCACCCACCACCAAACTGTAGTACAAATTAATTTAGGAACATCCAGCATGAAAAAACCAACTCTGGACTACAAGAACTGCTCTCAAAATCCAAGGAGCAAAGAAACTACACCAAGCCTGGTGGGGAGCACGGAGGAGCAGTGAGCCTCCCCTGCTTACAGGAACAAAGGGGTGAGGGTGAGGCTGAGAGCCCAGAAAGGCTCTCAATTTAAGGAAAACAGTAGAAAATATCACTCACAGCCACTTGCCTGGGGACCTGGGAACGAGGTGTGTTGAAAGAGCTAGCTTGTTTTCCAAAAGAAAGGGGGGGAGAGAGACTGCTGGTGAAAAACAGTGGAATTCATGGGAGGACCTGAGCAGCAAGACTAATCCAGTGTGGGAAGTAGCCATACCTGGGGGAGGTGCTAGAGGCAGCCATTGCAAGGAGAGGGATTAATCCTTCCACAGAACCCAAAACTGAAGTGGTTCCAGGTCAACCTTCTCAAGATATCTCTCTAGCTCCAATCCCACAAAAACGACACAGCTGTAAACAAGAAGTGGGGAGGAGGGGCAGTAACTCAGGTCTCCATGGAGATCTGAGATACACCACCTCATACTGAAGTGGAGAAAGCACCCCACCTCCAGAGAGTAACTGGCAGATCAGGTCTTCAGAGTCGCAGGTTACACCCACCGCATTCCTGGATACAGTTTTAAATAAGCCCCCTGCTGATATCAGTAAATAAGACTTCCACTGAGTTAAGAAAAATAAGAAGAAAACAAACAAATCAAGACTTCAAAGGGGCTCTATTAGAAAAGCCAAATTCCACAGTGGATTACAAACAACAGCTGAAGCCAACCCAAGAAGACCTAGAAATAACACACCTGAAAATTGGAGGCAGACAATACCAAGCCAGACAACTCAACCAGCTCTACAAACAACACACCCAAACACACAGACTAATGAGAAGACAGAAAAGTGCAATCCAAATGAAACCACAAGAGAATCCTCCAGGATAAACTGAACGATATGGAAATAACCAAACTCCCAGATGCAGAGTTTAGAATAATGATTGTTAGAATGCTTAGGGATCCTAAAACAACAATGAATGGTCATTATAAACACCTAAATAAAGAGATAGGAAGTATAAAAAAGGACATTGAAATATTTTTTAAAAATCAGTCAGATATGACAAATACAAAATCAGAAATGAAGAACACAATGGAAGAAATTTAAAGCAGAATAGATGAAGCTGAGGATCGAATCAGCGAGTTGGAAGACAAGATGGAAGCAGAGCAGAAAAAAAAAGAGACTGAAAAAGTCTCAGGAAACTCTAAGAGAGCTCTGTGACAACATGAAGAGAAATAACATCACATAATAGGGGTTCCTGAAGAAGAAGAGAAAGAACAACGAATAGAAACTTTATTCAATCAAATCATAGCTGAAAACTTCCTTAAATTGATGCAAGAAAGGGTCTCACAAATTCAAGAAGCACAGAGATCTCCATTAAAGAGAAACACAAAGAAACCTACACCAAGACACATCATAATTAAAATACCAAAACTAAGTGATAAAGAGAAAATATTAAAAGCTGCTAGAGAAAAAAAGGCTATCACCTACAAAGGATCACCCATAAGATGACATCCGACTTCTCAACAGAAACACTTGAGGCTAAAAGGGAATGGCAAGAAATAGTCAAAGTAATGCAAAACAAGAGCCTACAACCAAGACTACTCTATCCAGCAAGGCTATCATTTAAAATTGAAGGAGAAATAAAAAGCTTCCCAGACTAAAAAAAACTCAAGAAATTCATTACAACAAAACCAATGCTGCAGGAAATGTTAAGGGGCCTGATGTAAACAGAACAAAGTGGTAAAAGAATATAGCAAAAGAGGAATATACTTTTAAAATATAAAATGGCAATAAACAACTACATATCAATAATAACCTTAAATGTAAATGGATTATATGATCCAATCAAAAGACATAGGGTAGTTTCATGGATAAAAAACAGGACCCATACATATGCTGTCTACAAGAGACACACCTTAAAACAAAAGATGCACATAGACTAAAGGTAAAAGGATGGAAAAAATATTTCATGCAAATGGAAATGAAAAAAAAGCTGGGTAGCAATACTTATATAAGACAAAATAAACTTTAAAAAAAAAGGATATAGCCTGACCAGGGGGTGGAGCAGTGGATAGAGCATCGGACTGGGATGCGGAAGACCCAGGTTCGAGACCCCGAGCTCACCAGTGTGAGCGCGAGCCCATCTGGCTTGAGGAGGAGGTCGCCAGCTTGGACCCAGGGTCACTGGCTCCAGCAAGGGGTTGCTGGTCTGCTGAAGGCCCGCAGTCAAGGCACATGTGAGAAAGCAATTGATGAACAACTATGGTGTTGCAACAGCAACGAAAAACTAATGAAATGATTGATGCTTCTCACCTCTCTCCATTCCTGTCTGTCTGTCCCTATCTATCCCTCTCTCTGAGTCTCTCTCGCTCCCTGTAAAAATAAATAAATAAATAAATAAATAAATAAATAAATAAAACAAAGAATATAGAAAGAGATTAAGAAGGTCACTACATAATGATAAAGGGAGCAATCCAACATGAACAAATAACCATCATAAATATCTACACACGTGATATAGGAGCTCCTAAATAAATAAAGCAGACTTTGATGGATTTAAAGGGCAAGATCAACAGCAATACTATAATAGTAGGAGATTTCAATACCCCACTTACATCACTAGATAGATCCTCAAGAAAGAAAATTAACAAAGAAACAGCAGACTTAAAGGACACACTAGATCAACTGGATTTAATAGATATCTTCAGAACCTTTCACCCTAAAGCAGCAAAATATACATTCTTTTCAAGTGCTCATGGTACATTCTCCAGGATAGATCACATGTTAGGACACAAAAGCAATCTCAACAAATTTAAGAAGATTGAAATCATATCAAGCATTTTCTCTGATCACAATGGCATGAAACTAGAAATCAATCACAACAGAAAAACTGAAAAATACTCAAATACGTGGAAACTAAATAGCATATTATTAAATAACGAATGGGTTAACAATGAAATCAAAGAAAAAATAAAAAAATTCCTAGAAACGAATGATAGTGAACATAAAACAAATCAAAACTTATGGGACGCTGCTAAAGTAGTCCAGAGAGGGAAGTTCACAGCACTACAGGTCTTCCTTAAGAAGCTTGAAAAAGCTCAAATAAACAACCTAACGCTTCATCTAAAAAAACGTGAAAAAGAACAGCAAGTAAGGCCCAGAAGTAGTAGAAGGAAGGAAATAATAAAGATCAGAGCAGAAATAAATGACATAGAGGCTAAAGAAACAATACAGAGGATCAATGAAACCAAAAGCTGGTTCTTTCAAAGGGTAAAGAAGATCGATGAACCTTTAATGAGACTCACCAAAAAAAGAAGAGAAAGGATTCAAGTAAATAAAATTAGAAATGAGAGTGGAGAAATAACAACTGACACAACAGAAATACAAAATATTGTAAGAAAATACTATGAAGAAATCTATGCCAAAAATTAAACAACCTAGGTGAAATGAACAAATTCCTTGAAACATACAATCTTCCAAAAATCAACCTGAAAGATTCAGAAAACCTAAACAGACCGATTACAACAAATGAGTTGAAACAGTTATGAAAAAGCTTCCAAAAAACAAAACCCCTGGGCCCGATGGATTCACTGGTGAATTCTACAAAATATTCAAAGAAGAACTAATTCCTATCCTTCTCAAGCTATTTCAAAAATTTCAAGAGGAAGGAACACTACCAAGTTCCTTTTATGAGGCGAGCATAATTCTGATTCCAAAACCAGGCAAAGACAACACAAAGAAAGAAAATTATAGGCCAATATACATGATAAATTTAGATGCTAAAATCCTCAACAAAATATTAGCAAACTGGATCCAGCAATACATGAAAAAATTCATACATCATGATCAAGTGGGATTTATTCTGGAGAGGCAAGGATGGTACAACATTGGTAAATCAATTAATGTGATTCATCACATAAACAAAAGGAAGGAGAAAAACCACATGATAATTTCAATAGATGCAGAAAAAGCATTTGATAAAATCCAGCACCCATTTATGATCAAAACTCTTAGCAACATGGAAATACAGGGAACATACCTCAACATGATAAAGGCCATTTATGACAAACCTACAGCCAACATCATAATCAATGGACAAAAATTAAAAGCAATTCCTCTAAAATCAGGAACAAGGCAGGGGTGTCCCCTTTCACCACTCTTATTCAATATAGTACTGGAAGTCCTAGCTACAGCAATCAGACAAGAAGAAGAAATAAAAGGCATCCAAATTGGAAAAGAAGAAGTAAAACTGTCACTATTTGCAGATGATATGATACTGTATATAGAAAACCCTAAAGGCTCAGTCAAAAAACTACTGGACCTAATAAATGAATTCAGCAAGGTGGCAGGATATAAAATTAACACATAGAAATCATAGGCATTTCTATACACAAACAGTGAAATATCAGAAAGAGAAATTGAGGAAACAATCCCCTTCACTATTGCAACAAAAAGAAAATAAAGTTCCTAGGAGTAAATTTAACCAAAGAGATTAACAACTTGTACTCAGAAAATTATAAAACATTGAAAAAAAAAATCAAGGAAGACATAAACAAGTGGAAGCATATACTGTGTTCATGGTTAGGAAGAATAAACATCATTAAAATGTCTATATTACCCAAAGCAATTTATAAATTCAATGCAATACCAATGAAAATACCAATGACATACTTCAAAGATATAAAACAGATATTCCAAAAAGTTATATGGAACCAAAAACAAACAAACAAAAAACACAAATAGCCTCAGCAATCTTGAAAAAGAAGAATAAAGTGGGAGGTATCATACTTCCTGATATCAAGTTATACTACAAGGCCATTGTACTCAAAACAGCTTGGTACTGGCATAAGAACAGGCATATAGATCAATGGAACAGAACAAAGAACCCAGAAAGAAACCCACATCTTTATTGACAACAGATATTTGACAAAGGAGGTAAGAGCATACAGTGGAGTAAAGACAGTTTCCTTAACAAATGGTGTTGGGAAAACTGGACAGCTACCTGCAAAAAAATGAAACTAGACCACCAACTTACACCATGAACAAAAATAAATTCAAAATGGATAAAAGACTTAAATGTAAGCCGTGAAACCATAAGCATTCTAGAAGAAAACATAGGCAGTAAACTTTCCAACATCTATTGAAGTAATATATTTGCTGATTTATCTCCACAGGCAAATGAAATAAAGGACAGGAGAAACAAATGGGACTAGATCAAACTGAAAAGCTTTTGCACAGCTAAAGACAATATGAGCAGAATAAAAGGAAAAACCACACAATGGGAGAACATATTTGACAACACATCTGATAAAGGGTTAATAACCAAAATTTATAATGAACTTGTAAAACTCAACACCAGGAAGACAAACAATCCAATCAAAAAATGGGCAAAAGAAATGAATAGAAATTTCCCCAAAGAGGATATACAGATGGCCAATAGGCATATGAAAAAATGCTCAACATCACTAATCATTAGAGAAATGCAAATTAAAACCACAATGAGATACCACCTCACACCAGTCAGAATGGTACTCATCAGCAAAACAACATATTATAGGTGCTGGTGAGGATGTGGAGAAAGGGGAACCCTCCTGCACTGCTGGTGGGAATGCAAACTGGTGCAGCCACTGTGGAAAACAGTATGGAGATTCGTTAAAAAATTAGAAATGGAACTGCCCTTTGACCCAGCTATCCCACTTATAGAAATATATCCCAAGGACACCATATCACTGACTGAAAAAAAGAAATGCATCCCATGTTTATGGCAGCATTGTTTACAACAGCGAAGAGCTGGAAATAGCCCAAGTGTCCGTCAGTGGACGAGTGGATTACAAAGCAGTGGTACATATATACAATGGAATACTATGGGCTCCATGAAAAAGAAGGAAATATTACCTTTTGCAACAATATGGAGGGGCCTGGAAACTATTATGTTGAGTGAAATAAACCAGGCAGAAAAAGAAAAATATCACATGACCTCATTCATTTGAGGAATCCAAGGAACACTGCGAACTGAGGAAAGGAATTGAGATAGAGGAGGGATCAAAGGGACCAGAGGAAAAGAGAACAGAGGGAAAGGGGATGATGATAGGATGGGATAAACCTGAAGGGAAAGGGGGAGGACACTGTAGGGAGGGGGGTAAGGAAGATGTTGAGGGGAATATGGGGGAAGGGGGATGCAGTCAGGGTCACCCTAGAATCTGTGTAAACACAATTAGTTAAATAAATTTTAAAAAACTGATTCACAGCTCTTTAGCATTATGAATGTCAAAATGGGTTTTTGTTTCTTAAACTAGTTATTTTTTAATTAGAGTAATGAGTGTTATATGAGGCCTCACTTTGAAGGTGTTCAAGGTATGCGGATGGGCTGAATTATTTTAGAGACACTACTCACCACTGACACTTGCCCCGGATGGAGAGAACCTCTAAATGAAATGGCCCTGGACACAACTGCTGTTTAGAAGGCTTTCCTTTTGCATGATACAAACAGAGGGCACTCTGGAATGGTGCAAGCCCCAAGAGAACAGTTCATAAGGTGTGATAAAGCACCTTAAAAAGAATAAAGCAGTGGGACTTCAAACAGCAAAGCAGTTGTTATCAGTCAGTTTGGGTCTGCCTGATGAATGTCTGTGTGTATGTGGCAGAATTCGGTATTGAAAAGAAGTAAGTTTCATTGCAGCATTGTTCACAGTGGACAAGACATGGAAACAACCAAAAAGCCCTTCAATATTTCAATAGATGAGTGGAAAAAGAAGAAGTGGTACATATATACTATAGAATACTACTCAGCCATAAGAAATGATGACATCGGATCATTTACAACAACATGGGTGGACCTTGATAACATTATACTGAGTGAAATAAGTAAATCAGAAAAAACTAAGAACTATATGATTCCATGCATAGGCAGGACATAAAAATGAGACTCAGACACGGACAAGAGTGTGGTGGTTACTGGAGGTGGGGGAGAGGGAAGGGAGAGGGTAAGGGTAAGGGCACAAAGAAAACCAGATAAAAGGTGACAGAAAACAATTTGACTTTGGGTGATGGGTATGCAACATAATCAAATGTCAAAATAATTTGGAGATGTTTTCTCTAAACATATGTACCCTGATTTATCAATGTCACCTCATTTAAATTAATAATAAAAATAGAAAAAATAATAAAATAAAAGTTGTAATTTTAATTTTTTCATAAAAATTTAAATGCTTACGAACATATTAACGTCATAATATACCAATTGTCTTGACAAAGTTAACATTAGACTTACCTGAGAGGGACAGAAACCCAATGATAAATTAAACAAGGATAGAGTTTATTTCTCTCATGTCAAAATCAGAATGTTGGTAGCCCAGGGTTTGGCTAGGGTATACTGGTGTGCCCTCTTTTCCCAAGATTACTTCATAGTCTAACATTGTACTTATGATGATAAAATGAAAAACAGAATATTTGAAATGACAAATGACAAAAAGTAATATCTGATAATTTACTGTATAGCTTGATGATTCTATAACTCTTACACAACTCTTAAATGTGACACTACTGGTATTATAGAGAAAGTTGTTTAGAAGACAAAATACACATTGTAGTATTCTCCTTCAAAGATACCAAGATCTTTGACCTTGAAATCTCATAGTGAGATGGGGACTAAAACTGTCATTGCATTTAAATAAATTAAATTTAACAACTTGGAACTTTGCATTACATTGACGTTTTGTGATCTATGTGAATTGTGCTCTTTTAAAAATTTAATCTATAGATTTGTCTAGCTATTTACAGAAGTCATTTGCATAGAACCTCCTGCTCTATCAAAGAGCAAAGTCCATAATTATTCCAGAAACAGATGTGTGTCATTCTATATAAATTCCGTAAACAGGATATACCCAGTAGATTAACAAGCTAATTTTCATCTCAAAATAACCATTATTTAGGTAGGTGGGACAAGTTAAAATCTTCACAATACAGTATGTTGTATAATATTATTTATGAGCTGACCCTCAAAGCTTATGGCTTATGTTATACATTAGCCTACCGTTGATCATCAACTGCTATGTATTTATACACATACACACACACACACACACACACCCTAACTACATTCCTCCCACATTCTATCATTTTGATATTTGGCAAAGGAATCTCTAAATTCAAGAAGGTGACATCAGATGAATATCAGCTCACCACCTCCACTCTTCTTTATGGCTCTATGTGTTCTGCTGGGCCCCTGAATACTCTGTCTTCCTTCAGCCTTCTCCTATGTGGAGGCACCTTCATTCCAATGATGAGCAATCCAAATTTCTCCCATTTTAACAGTAAATCACTCTCACAATCTTATATCCTCCTCCTATGCACCCTTCTCTTTTCTTCATTTATTATACACATGTCTCATAATCCAAATTTATTTTATCTGTCTCTATTCTCTCTTTGATCTGAATTCAAACTGGAATATATTTTCTGAGGCACCACTGGTCTCTTAATTACCAAACCCGACAGATATTTTTGAGGTTTCAGTCATTCTTTCTGTGGCATTTAATGTAGTTGGCTATTTTCTCTGACTGAAAGGATTCCTAATGTGGTTTCTATGATGTCATGTTCTCCTGGCTTCCCCTATATTTTTTATCATTCTTTCTCAGTTATTTTTAAGTAATTCTTGTCAGAACTCCCCAGAGATTCATCCTTGATGATCTTTCCTTTCTATCTAAATTTTGCTCCTGCTTTAGTACCTTATATAATGAGCCAGTCTCCTACTAAATTACAAACTCAACATGTCCAAAGTAAATGCCTTACCTATTTTAAATATGCCCTTCCTTATGTTTCTCTGATAAGTATCAGAGATACCTTCACACTCTCAGATACAAAATCAAAATTCAAGAGCCAGTTCTGATGTATTTCCTTCCCTCATCCACCATAACTAATTAATTAATCAATCTTACTAATTTTATCTCCAAAATTTATCTCAAATCTATTCCTACATACATCTTTTAATCTAATTCATCATATTCTCTTGTCAGAATCAATCTAATGAACTCCTAGTGGATCTCCCAACTTCTAATAGTACCTCAACTCTGTGTCCTATGCTGTTACCAAAACCTTTATCTAAAATGAAAACCTGGCCATGTCTGCCTCCTGATTATACCCTGTGGATGTTTTCCAGGACACATTTCCAGCACACTGGCATGGACTACAAGATACTCCACAATCTGGTTTCTGCATCCCTTTCCAGGCTTTTCACCTGTTACCAACTCCATAACGTAGTATTTTGTGTTCCTGCAGCACATGTATTACTTGGAAATCTCCAGACACACCACAACCTTGGTGATATTCTCCCCTCATCATTCCTTTCTCTACACACATTTGGTAAATTTTACTCATCTTTCACAATCTTCCAGGCATCACCTTCTCTCCCTAGAGCTCCAGCCAGAGTAAATCACTTCCTAAACTGCTATTTCTCTTTCTTGTATATACTTTTATCATTATACTGTTGCTCTTGTTTATAATTATTTATCTACATGTGTGATCTCCTTTCAATAAAGTATAAGTTCCTCAATAGCAGGAGCCATGTGCTATTCATCATTTTATATCTAGCATAATTATCTCTAGTGCCTTGTATTCAGGAAATAGTGGTGGAATTGAACTGAAGAGAAATCATGGTCCTCAGAGTACACATTGCTTTATATTATTTAGAAAAACAGTATGTTTTTTTAAAAAAAACCGTATCATAGGGTTTTTAGTTCAAGATAAAGAATAAACTTGCATATTTATTTCACCTCCTTTTCAAAACCCATAAATAGCACAATCCAAAGGGGGGATGAATTAAGATTTGAACAGAGACTATGATGCAAAGTCCTTTAAAAAATCTAAGTTTTGAATACTAGAAGTGGAAAGAATCTATTGAAGAATAAACCAGAGAGAGCTCTGCCCAAAACACAAATCAGATATTATTTTCTTTTCTAACTATACAGCCACATTAGAATAAAAAAAAACACAAAAAATAGTTCAGTAAATATAGCAAAAATCTAGGGGATTATTTGTAGAATTCTACAAAAGCAGTTTATGAAGTATCCCCAGTATACCGAGGCTAAAAACCATAAAATTTATCCAATGAAATGGATGTGTAGAACTAGGAAAGAATACGGTGTCCTTTAGAGCTGGTGTCATTTCACAATGGACCCCTCCCTATTTGGGCTTTGGCTGGTTGGGCTGCATCCAACTTAGCTACCTGCCTGATTTGTGCCAACTCCTTGCCCATCCAGGTCAAGCACACTTGCTATTACACACACTGCAACTGCTCAAAGCTCACAATTGCCACTTCCATCCAGGAGAGATACCTGTTAAGGAACCAAACTTTATAAGACAACCTAAGTTAGCTCCCTTCATTTAGCAACTCATTCCTTTATTTGTATTTAATAATGCATTACCAACAACCACCATATATTTAAGGACAAAATAACAACAGGGAAGAAAAGGAAAAAGCTAAGAGAAAAAATAAAACTCATCCTAGGGTAAGTAAAGAACAAAAAAGAATTTTGAAATACTGTATAATATCCTTGCAGAGGTTTATGTATCCTATTCATAAAGCAAAAACTCAATGCTATAATTTATGATTCCCAGAGAACAAGATAGAGCTCTTAAAAGCTAAAAATTTTAAATGAAGTTAAATTCTGAAGATTAAATAACTTAACAAAATTAACATAATGGAAAGATTGGAAATAAAACTGTCCAGAAGAGTATATCAGGTTCACAAATAGATGAAAATAAATAAAAGAGAGAATAAATGAAGGAGGTTCAATATCCAACTAAAAGAAGTTCTGAAAAGACAGAATGAAGAAACCTAGAGGAAATAATACAAGATAATACCCTAGAGCTGAAAGACTATAAAAATCATAAAATTTAGAGTTCAACTAGTAGAATGAAAAATGTTGACATGTGCAATTTCAAAATACCAAACTGAAGAGAAGTTTCAAAAAGCTTCTGGAGAGAAAAAAAAAAATTAGGAGATTATTAATAGATATTAGAAGGCAACAGAGCAAAATTTTCAAAGTTCAAAAATGATATTGTGCCTATAATTCTATAGCAAGTTTAACAATCATTTAACACAGTTTATATAGTAGGAAAACAATAGATACAGTTTCAAATTGATGAGCCAAGTACCACCTGAGTAGCTTGGTTGGTTAGAGCGTTCCCAACATACAGAGATTGTAGGTTGAATCCCTGGTCAGAGCACACACAATAACACTGGGGAACAATTTTATATTTTATTTTCTGTAGCATGAGGTTTTAGAACTTTTTCTATATATTTCTGCATCGCTGGTTCCAATTCTGAAATTCATTTTTTGGTGCATATTCTAGTTTTTATGCAATTTAGATTTCTTTTTGTTACAGTTAATGACATGCATTGGTTTTCACATTGGAGTTAAAGGGCAATGACTCTTGGATTGAACATGACCACAAGGCAATTAATGTTTTACAAACAGCACTTTTACATAATTGTAGTTGTTTTTAAATATAAAAAATTATTGTCTATAAAAACACCCTCTTATTATGTTTTAATATTGAATCATGGCTTCTTCGAGTAGGAGTAAATGTAAGAATAGTCCTGACACCTTCTGTTCTATATGTGGCTGTTACACACTTCAACATCAAAGGTGGACTATTTCATCATTTGTGACACGTGCATATATTGCCTATTTTCAAGTTCCCCTTGGCGATCAAGACAAGAATAGGGCTCCTCATATTGTGTGTCATCATTGTGAGGAAATGCTTCGTGACTGGACAAAAGGAAAACGCAGAGGAATGCCTTTTGGTATTTCCATGGTTTGGTGTGAACCTAAGGATCACAGCAGGGACTATTATTTCTGTGTGATCCATACAAGGGGCATTGGCAAGAAAAAACGACATATGATCGCATATCCTAATATTCCTTCAGCAATATTATCCCACACTTTGAAACACTCCTGGTTCCAGTTTTCAATGGTTTTATTTCTTTTAAGGACAAAGAAAGTGAACATGGTGATCAAGTGTTATTTGATAAGATGCATGAGGAAATGGTTGTAGAATCTGAAGGGTCTTCTTCTGCTTCCAAGCAGTCATTAACCCCTCGGCAGTTTAGCCAACCCGAATTGAATGACTTAGTAAGAGATTTGAGCCTATCAAAGAAAGCAGTTGAGTTATTAGCCTCCAGTCTTCAAGATAAGAATGTACTTCACCAGTCAAATAAAGTATTCCATTTCAGAAAGCCTGAACAAAGTTTTGTGGACTTTTTTTCTGAAGACAAACACTTTGTTTATTGTCATGATATCAGTAGTCTTCTCAACCAGCAAGGTGTTACCACTTACAGCCCTACAAAATGGAGGCTATTTCTAGACAGCTCTAAACAGAGTCTGAAATGTGTTCTCCTACAAAACGGTAATGTTTATGCAGCAGTTCCAACTGGTTATTCAACTCATCTGCGAAAAGATTATGGCATAAAAACTGTCCTTGAAAAAAAAGAACAAAACTGTCCTTGACTTTCTGAAGTAGGAGGAGCATAACTGGATCATTTGTGTGGATCTTAAAATGGTCAATTTCCTGCTAGGACAACAGAGAGGTTTCATGAAGTATCCTTGCTTTTTGTGTTTGTGGCACAGTCGAGCTCAGGAAAAACACTGGACACAGAAGGAGTGGCCAAAACATGAAGTCCTGGAAGTAGGGATGCAAAATATTGTGAATGAACCTGTAGTTAATTGAGACAGGATTATTTATTCCCCACTTCACATCAAACTTGGCTTAATGAATCAGTTTGTTCAGGCTTTGAATAGAGAAAGTGAATGCTTTCAACATATTATTTCTACTTTTCCTGCCTTGTCTTTTGAGAAAATAAAAGCAGGTGTATTTGATGGACCTCAAATTCGAACCCTCATATGTGATGAAGAATTTGCCAGGAAGATGAATAAGGAGAAGAAAGCAGCATGGCAGTCTTTTGTGGCAGTTACAAAGAACTTCCTTGGCAACAAAAAAGCAGACAACTATGAACTTCTGGTTCAAAGAATGCTGTTGGCTTTCCGCAACATTGGATGGAACATGAGCGTTAAGATTAACTTCCTGAACAGTCACCTTGATAAGTTTCCCGAAAATCTTGAATCTTTTAGTGATGAGCAGAGAGAACACTTTCATTCAGATCAGAAGACGATGGAAGAGCATTATCAGGGACAATGGGACAGAAATATGATGGCAGACTACTGCTGGAGCACCAAATGAAATTGTCCTCAACAAGTACACAAACGCAAATTTTTGCCTGAATAGAAATTAAATAAGTTTTGCGTAAATTTTATGATTAAAATAAGTGTTTTAATATGTTATATTTTGAAATTGTAGACAAATTCTGATGCAATCATATCTTTTAGTGTATTAGTGTATTTACTGCATTATATAAATTATTATATTTTCACAAAGATGATGTCCAAGAAGACATTCTACTTCATTATGTTAAACTAAATGTTGAAAATTTTACAATAAGATGAAAGCATATAATCTTGAATTGAAAAAACTGTAGCTTACAGAGAAAAACTAATGTCATATTTGAGATCATCACACTTGAGTTAGGTAGGAATAAGTGATTTTGTGGATGTAACACAATTTTCTTCCCCAGTGTAATCAATGACAGCATGAATAAGTGGAACAACAAATCAATGTTTCTCTCTCTTTCTCTCTTTATCTCTCTCCCATTGTTTCTCTCTAAAAATGATAAATTAAAAATTGTTTTAAATTTTAAAATATTAAGGTTGAAGGGACAAGATATAGAAGTATAGATATTATTTAAAACATAAAGATAGCTAACAGAAGAACTTGAAAAATGGTAGAAAAAATTCAAGGAGAGCAAGCAGAGGGCAAGTTTACTTGAATTTAGCATATCCAATACAAGTTGTTATATTTTACTTTTTAATTACAGTTGATGTACACCATTATATTAGTTGCAGGTGTACAGCAGAGTGATTAGATGTTTATACAACTTAAGAAGTTATCATCCCAGTAAGTCTGGTACCCATCTGACAACATACATAATTACTATGATATAATTTACTATACTCCCTATGCTGTGTTTTACAAAACTGTGACCACTTTTATGGCTGTGAATTTGCACTTTTACTCCCATATATGTTTCACTCATCCCCTAACACTCTTCCCATCTGGCAGCCATCAGTTTGTTCTCTGAATAAAGATGATTTGGTACATATATGCAATGAAATGTTACTCGGTCATAACAAAGAATGGAATTCTATGATTTGCAACTACATAGATGCACCTAGATGCTAACTGAAATAACTCAGACATTAAAAACAAATACCATATGATTTTACTTATGTGTGAAATCTAAAAACAACAATATAAACAAGACAGGAACAATGCAAGTTATTAATAAAAAATAAATTTGATGAATAAAGATGCATAAGAGTTAAAAACAGCTAAGTAGAGCTTATTCTGGGAACTGAAACTAAAGAGGAGGAGCAGAGGAAAAGAAGAATTCAAATAAATTCCTTTCTCTTGTTTATTTATTGGCCTGCTGAAATGTTTGAGTTTTCTTAACATGTATTTGAATCACTCCTATGACTGTGATAGCATGTTTCCAAAAATGGCCACCATTAATTTTTTCCTTCCTGCACAGGCACACCACTCTCCCATCACGAGGTAGGATATATTTCTCTACCTCCTTGAATCTAAAATGGCACTGTCTGCTTTGGCTAGCAGACATGATAGAAAGAATGTTGTGCTGTTTCTGGGCTTAACTTTTAAGACAACTGATAGCTTCTACTTCCAGTTTCTTTAACTGGAGGTTGAGGCCTCAAGAATGGTCTTAGTGTCCTTATAAGAACAGATATAAATATAAACATAGAAGCTATCTATCCTCCCCACCTCTCTCTCTACAATGTGAGGACAGAACAAGAAAATAGCCATCTGCATACATGAACAATTCCCTCATCAGACAGTTGATCTACCAACAACTTGATCTTGAATTTTCCAGCCCCAGACTATAAGAAATAAATTTCTGTTGTTTAAGTCATCCAGTCTGAAGTATCTTGTTATAGATGCTGGGCATCTTGTTATAGAAGGAGGGCAGTAATTAACACTAAAATTCTTATTTTTTAAAGATAAAAATGCATAAATATACTTTCACTTTTAATACTTACAAAGATAAAGCATTTTAAATTATAAAACATTCAAAGTAAACTATAAAAACACAATAGAATCTGAAACTTGTATGACATTCAAAGAAATAAAAAAAAATAATGAATAGTCAATCAGTACAGAAAAATATATAAAAAACAGAAGCAAGGAAATATAAAAATAAAATAATTTTATAAAAAAAAGCCAAATATAATAATGAACACTCCAAATATCAATGTTAATTTTTCTATAAAAAGATAGGTGAAGTAGAATAAAACTATTAAATTAGATGTTATGGACTTATGTTTAATAATGTGGAAGGTTAACCTGAAATACTTTGGGGTGAAAAAAAAGCATGAAGAATATAATACCACTTTATTAAATGTCAGTGTTTACATTTATAAAAAAATATCTGTCAGGACAATATGTAATATCATGTTTGTTTCTAAGAATAAATTTTTTTAATTTTGTGTTATATTTCATGTTTATTATTGATTTACTGTTTTAAAATTAATATATATTATTTTTATAATAAAATAAAACTATTTTTATATTTAAGGTAATTGTAATTTTAAAAAACTATTATATTACCTCCAAGAAAAAATTTAATAATTGACTAATTATAAAAGACAACATAATAAAACAACCAAAATTGTTTAAAAAAAAATAAAAAATTAACAAAACTGTGTTAGACAAATTTAATTAAAAAGAAAACTGTCATTATTAATAACAACTAGAACTTAATGAATTAGGCATTAAAAAACAGGCAAGAAAGTGCGCAATAACCAAAAGAAAGTGAAAGGAATGTATTAGTATGAGAACAAACTTGAATTCATTAGAAAATGAATAAAAAAGTGTGTATTAAACTCTCAAAGTGATAAATGAAACCCAAACATCTGGTAGTTCTTTCTTTAGAGAGGGAGAGAACAAAAAATATTTCTTAATGGACTCATGAGAGCAGAAGTCCTGCCTTGATAACAGTTGTGTTCTGCTGCCTAGAAAAATGCCTGTCACACAGTCAAAACTCATTATTAGTCAGAAAAAAAAAAAATTTATATTTGGAGATGATTTAGAAAGTACTAAAAGCATATAAATTAAGCAAATAACTTCAAAAGATTGAACAAAATAAATATAAAAACTATCAAAATCCACTTTAGTAGAGAAGAAAAATCAGAAAAAAAATTCTTTTTTTTTGTATCTAGGAACAAACAGAAAACTTTACTTATTTTAAATGTGTTAATTACAGTTGATGTGCAATGCTATTTTATATTAGGTTTAAGTGTACAGAACAGTGGTCATACATTTACATAATTTACAACATGATCCTCTGATAAGGTCTAGTACCCATATGGCATTATATATGGTTATTACAGTATCATTGACTATATTCCCTATGCTATATTTTACATTCCATGACTATTGAGTAAGCACTAATTTGTAATTCTTAAAACCTTCATCTTTATCACTTAGCCGCTCAATCCCCCTCCTGTCAAACAACCATCAGTTTGTTTCCTGTATTCATGAATCTGTTTTGTTTGTTCATTCATTATTTTCTTTAAATTCCACATATAACTAAAATCATATAGTACTTGTCATTCTCTGTCTGACTTATTTCACTTAGCATAATACCCTCTAGATCAGTGGTTCTTAACCTTTTTTGAGGTACCTAACCCACCAGTTTCATATGTGCATTCACCGAACCCTTCTTTAGTGATAAATAAAATATGATTTTTTTTTCCAAATTCAAGACATAGGTATATGTTTTTTTGCTGGTGCACAAAATGAGCCATGCATGAACATCACCTTGCTCAAAGAACAAAACCAACAAAGTGCATGAACTCACAACAAATTACGGTATTACTTTATTCTGGCCTCTGTGGCAGATGCTTCTCCGAACCCCTGAGACCGACTCATCGAACCCCTAGGGTTCGATAGAACCCAAGTTAAGAACCACTGCTCTAGATTCATACATATTGTTTGGCACTTAGATTACTCTCATATCTAGGCTTTTGTAAAGAATGTTGCAATGACCAAAGGGGTATATATATCTTTTTAAATTGAGGTTTTACATTTCTTTGGATAAATATTCAGAAGTGGAATTGCTAGATCATATGGTAGTACTACTCTTTAATTTGAGGGTGGGGGAACCTCCATATTGTGTTTTATATTGGTTGTGCCAATCTACATTCCCATCAACAGTGCACGAGAATTTCCTTATCTCTACATCCTTGCCACCACTTTGTTTTTGTTGATTTATTGATAATAGCCATTCTGACAGTATGAGGTGTTACCTTATTGTAGTTTTAATTTGCATTTCTCTGATGATTAGGGACATTGAGCATCTTTTCATATATCTATTGGCCATCTATATGTCCTCTTTGGAAAAATGTTTATTTAGGTTCTCAGTCCATCTTTTAATAGAACTCTTTGGTTATTTGGCATTTAGTTGCATGAGTTTGTTATAAATTTTTTATATTAACCTCTAATCAAATGTTCATTGGCAATTATCTTCTCCCAATCAGTAAGTTGTCTTTTCATTTTGTTGATGGTTTCCTTTGCTGTGCAAACATTTTTTAGTTTTATGTAGTTCCATTTGGTCATTTTTTTTCCCTCTTGCCTAAGAAGAGCTATCCAAAAATGTTATTTAGAGCAATATCAGAGAGTTTACTTCCTATGTTCTCTTCTAAGAGTTTTATGGTTTAGGGTCTTACATTTAAGTCTGTATTCCATTTTGAGCTTATTCTTGTACATGTTGTAACAAGGTATTCTAGTTTCATTTTTTCACATGTATCTCTCCAGTTTTCCCAATAGCATTTATTGAATAGACCACCTGCACCACATTTATGTTCTTTCTCTTTTGTCATAGATTATTCACCATGTAGATGTGGGTTTATTTCTGAGCTCTCTGTTTTGTTTCATTGATGTGTCTGTTTTTATGTCAGTACCATACTGTTTTGATAACTATAATTGTATGGCCAGTAGTCATGGCCGTCGTAGCCATTCACATGCAGGTTCCCACTGGATCCAGGCAGATGGTAAAGAAACAGTGGAGCCAAGAAATGGTGGGCCATTCTGTTTATTAAAGTCTCGCACCAGCCATCAAGCACACAGGAAAAACACTTCCCTTTCATTCAGAGGTCCCTAAGCCCTGATACATTCTCTGGGTCCACAACCAAGAGAATCTTCTCCAGTGTCTCCTAGAATCAAAGGCCTCACCAGTCTCAGTAAAGCTCCCAAAGCCCCTCACCTCTGGTTCTCCATCTGCACATCTTCTCTTTCCCTGCCAACATGGCTTCTCCTTTAGCTCTCTGCATTTTCCCCACTCTCTTTTGCAAATATGCCTTCTTGCTGCCTCTCCTTCTGCTCTCTCTTTTCAGAACTTTCTGGTGTGAAAACATCTCTTCCTACAAACATTAGCAAAACAATGGTCCTTTCCAAGCAGGAAGGTAATCTGCAATTTCACAAAACACATATACCTGGTGCTGCCCATCCCCCAGTATAAACTATAGGTATTGATTGACTTACAACCTATGCAACTTACGACCATTTGACTTTACGACCACAATCCCTAGCCATGACTGATCCACGTCTGGAGCAGTTTTTGTATGCACCTGTATTTTGTAATTTTGTATATTTTACAAATATTAAACCAGTTGTACTGGTAATGCAGTGTTTTACTTAAACCTGACGAATATAAAAATAAGAAACAAAATTATGTAGAGATGATACAAATGGCATAAAATAAACAAAGAAAATTATGATATATAACAATAATGAAAAAAATTATTATAAAATATGACTTAAAGATTTTTATAACATCATTTCACAGTACTGTACATACGGCCTACTCAACTTACGACCAAACTGTGTTACAACTGGTCTGTCAGAACCAATAGTGGTCGTAAGTCGAGCACTAACTGTATAAGCGAGCAAACATAAAAATCATATTTTGCAAACTTATTTGACCAACAATAGCCTTGAAATATACTTTGCCATCAGGTAGCATAATACCTCCAACTTTGTTCTTTTTTCTCAAGAATACTGTGGCTATTTAGGGTCTTTTGTGGTTCAACGTAAATTTAAAATTATTTGTTCTTAATTCTGTGAAAAATGCCATTGGTATTTTGATAGGGATTGCATTAATTCTACAGATTGCTTTGGGTAAGATGGATGTTATAACAATGTTAATTCTTTCTATTCATGAGCATGGTAAATACTTTCATTTATTTATATCTCCTTTATTTTATTTATTCAACATCTTACAATTTTCTGAGCACAAGTTTTTCACCTTCTTTGTTAAATTTATTCCTAGGTACCATATTTTCCCATGTATAAGATGGAGAGTTTTTGGAAAAATTTGGGGTCTAAAAACTGGATGCATCTTATACAGTAGTAGTAGGTTTTTTTACTGACATTTCCCATATTTTTATGCTTATTTTTGTGCTCATTGTTGAAGACAGTGATTCATTGTAAAGCCAGTAGTCGCGGCCGCCATCACAGCCACCTGACCCGTGCAGGTTCGCATTAGATTCGGACAGTCGGTAATGAAACAACGAAGCCAAGAACTGGTGAGCCATCAGCTTTAATTCTAGCTTGCACCCAGCAGGCAAGCAAAAACACACACTGGGCTCCAAAACCCACTCATTCAGTGCTCACAAAGCTACTGACTTATCCGAGTTTCCTAGAATCAAAGGTTTCTAGCTCACCAGACTTATTCACCTCTGTTCCCCATCTCCTTCCTTCCCCCTGCATAAACTCTGCACAAACTGGCTTCTTCCTCAGCACTCTGAAATCTTGGCTGCTTCTCCTCTCCTCCATGTGGCCTTAATCTCTCTCCTCTCTAATACTAACTTCAGAAACCGAGAGCAGGCTCCCGGTCTGTCCCACTTTATAGCGTAGATTCAAAACCTTTAATCCAATCTACAAACAAGAAAGTCTCTGATACAAAGTCACTTATCTAAGACATAATGGGAGGATTCCTCATGAGAGTACACCACCCTACATCATCCAATCAGTCAAGGGTGTGGGGAAAAGCTTACTCTTAAAACTTGCATGTGGGCAGTGCCATCTTTAACAAAGTGAGCATAATATATTTTATCTGCCCAACATTCATCATCAGACACAGATGAGGACAAGCTAATGGATGGGAGCTTTGACAGTGATGAGTTGTATGAATCTTATGATGAATAAAACTTGACTTCAATAACTTTATGTAATACTTTTTTTTTTCAAAATCGGGGCCCCAAAATTAATTTGCATCTTACACATGGGAGCATCTTATACATGGGGAAATACGGGGTATTTGTTTTTTGATGTAACTGAAAATG
The DNA here is from genome assembly GCA_037038555.1 of Rhynchonycteris naso. Lineage (NCBI taxonomy): Eukaryota > Metazoa > Chordata > Mammalia > Chiroptera > Emballonuridae > Rhynchonycteris > Rhynchonycteris naso. Next base: position 35,154,305 of record CM072997.1, on the reverse strand, counting down.
GAATTGTTTTCTTAAAGAAAATAAGTTTTAAATTGTTTAAAATTACCTCTCAGAAAATATGTCAGGCCCTGTTAGTTGTATGGGCAAATTCCACTAAAAAAAGTATCGGTGTAACTTATTCTAGAGCTTAAAAGAAATAGAAAGCTATTTTTGGTCAAATAAATTTGTAAAATATAATTTTTTTGTTTGCTCACTTATAGTTTGCATTAGGGGCTGGACAGCGCCAGGTATATGTGGTCTGTGAAATTGCAAATTACCTTCCTGCTTGGGAAAGGCCATTGTTTTGCTAATGTTTGCAGGAGGAGAGGTTATCCCACCAGAAAGTTTTGAAAAGATAGAGAAGAAGCCGTGTTTGCAGAGGGAGAGAATGCAGAGTGCTAAAGAAGAAGCCAATTTCTGCTAGGAAAGAGAAAGTGTGCAGATGTGGAACTAGAGCTGAGGGGCTTTGCAAGCTCCTCTAAGACTGGTGGGGCCTTGGGTTCTAGGAGGAACTAGAGAAGATTCTCTGAGTTGTGGAACTGGAGAATGTGTCAGGACTTTGTGAGTGAGCCCTGAATGCCCTGTGTGTTTGTTCATTGACCGGTGCGAGACTTTAATAAATAATATGGTCCACCATTTTTTTGACTCTATTGTTTCTTTACCATCTGCCTGAATCCAATGTGAACCTGCATGTGAATGGCCACAACTGCAGTGGCCTCTGGCCCTAGAATGATAAAAACTGAAAATCCTAAAAAATAAAATGACTAAAAGGATACTGCTTTAACTATATAAAAAAGGAATTGGAGATCAACAATAAAATTCACACTGAATCATAAAATAATAAAGGTACCCCATTTGAAAGAGGAAGAATTAAAAAGATGTTCTTACTATAATTCAATAGTTAAAACAAAGTAAAATAAAATGAGGTATACATGGTTGGAAAAAATGTCATTTGAAATTTTTTGGTTTATCAGTACAGAAAACAAAATTTAATATGCTTAAACAAGAGAGAATTTATTTTTTTACTAAACTGTAAAGGTGGGTATTGAATGAAGTAAGGCAAATCTTAATATCCGAATCAAAAGATATTATGGGTTTGGACTTGTGTTAAATGAAGGAGACCGTAAGATTTTAAGATGGTGAGACAGCACCACCCTGTTTAGCCAGGGGAGAGAGGAAGAAATGCAAGTGAGAAATTAGGTTTACAGGCCTGTAGGCTCCATCCAGAACTTACCTCCAACTGCTAAAACACACATAAATTCTGCTTTCTGTTGGTCTAGTTTTCAGCTTATCTATTCTTAAAGGTGAGATAACCAATTTTTAAGGCTGAAAGCCTGAGTTCAAATCATTACTACTGCTGTCACCTTAGGCAAATTATTTAACAGAACTAAAGTTTCAGTGTCTGCAGGTATAAGATGGAATATTAACTATACTTGACTCTTATGGGCTTTTATAAAATATAAATAAACTAACCTCATGCTTGGCATTTAGTAAAAACAGTCACCATAGAAAATACCATTTACCAGAATTCCAAGCCTAAAATGCTAGTTCTTTACAGGAAAAACAATCTGAACGAAAGATATAAACTAAAATTTTTAAATAGCAAGTGAGAATATCCTACATAGGAGTTCTGAATACAAACAACATAAAAACAAAGTGAAAGAGAAAGTAAATAGTGAAAGAACCATTTGTATGAGAAAGGCTTTCGGAAGCAGCAATTAGTTCGAGACTATGGATAGAGAGAGATTTATAATCCCTGCTAGGGGTTTTGTTATGTAAAACCCCAGGATCCTCCATTCAAAGAAATCCACAGTAAAGATGCATGTCCCTCATCAAGGCTTTTGAAGTTCAACTGCAATTTGAACACAATTTACAGGTTGAACCATGCGGTACACTGGTGGAGTTTAAGTAAGCTCTCATAGTTTCAAGCTATTATTGTCATTCTATGGTAGTGTTCATGAATACAGACACATACGTATATGTTCATCAAAACTATATGCATAAATACATATGTATATGTACTTACTTATACTTAGAGAGTCACCAAACTCTATAAGGAAGATGTTCTTCCATGTTTCAATCTTATCTTTCTTTACCAGTTGTAAAGCCAGTAGCCACGGCCACCATCACAGCAGCCTGACCCATGCAGGTTCACATTAGATTCGGACAGTCGGTAATGAAACAATGGAGCCAAAAACTGGTGAGCCATCAGCTTTAATTCTAGCTCGCACCCGGCAGGCAAGCAAAAACACACACTGGGCTCCAAAACGCACTCATTCAGTGCTCACTAAGCTACTGACTTATCCAAGTTTCCTAGAATTAAAGGTTTCTAGCTCACCAGACTTATTTGCCTCTGTTCCCCATCTCCTCCAGCACAAACTCTTAACAAACTGGCTTCTCCCTCAGCATTCTGCCATCTTGGCTGCTTCTCCTGGCCCCCACGTGGCCTTAATCTGCTCTCCTCTCTAATACTAATCCCAGGAACCGAGAGAGCAAACTGCTGGTCTGTCCCACTTTATAGTGTAGAAATCCCAACTTTTAATCCAATCTACACAAACAAGGAAGTCTCCAATACAAAGCCACCCATCTGAGGCACAATGGGATTCCTCAGGAGACCGCACCACCCTACATCATCCAATCAGTCAAGGGTGTGGGGGAAAGCTTACTCTTAAAGCCAAGCCTTAGGCCATAAGGACCTGGCCTGCTTACATTACAGCCTTTCCCCCACACCCATCCCAAGCATAAGGGCAAATAATATCACCTGGGTGACGGGTTTCCATGTGGGCAGCTCCATCTTTAACAAAGTGAGCATAATATATTTTATCTGCCCAACACCAGTTTTTCTTACAGAGCTCCCCAAATCCCAGCCTTCTTCTCCAGCACTGCTCTGCTGCCATCTAAAACTAACTTCCTTTATAAGCAAGGCTACATAGGGCCCTGGTGTCTCTACTTCCAGGACCTAAATCTAGAGACCCTTTTGAGTAATCTGACCTTCCAGTAGCAAATTTTTGCCAAGAATAAGAGAAGAAAACAGAACCCTGTCTACATCACAGAGTTGTAAAGTGCTCAAGGGAGAGGAAATTATCACAACAAGAGGAGATAAAATATTCTTTGATGGTCAGGAAATCAGGGATAAGAACTACAGGGGAGATGATGGGAGAGGCAATGTGACATCTACATATTAAAGAAAATAAACAAGAAGTGAATGAGGCTATAATTCCACCCTGGGGGTTCTGGTGACAAACCACTGAGATTCTGACTTCATGGTACATGTCACCGCGAGCACCCCTCAGTGGAATTATAGCCTTGCATTACTGAGTTGCTTGTCTGTTATTATGCTCAGAAGAGTTTAAAAAATATGCCCAGTGTTGTTGAAATGAGAAGTGGTGGCAGCCAGGCATAGCTTGCAATCAAGTTCTTCCTGACAATGTTCCAAGAGAGCTTTGATGGGCTGAAGTGGCTGCCACATGACCTTGTTGGTAGGCTATTTTCAAAGTTCATCTTCCATCAGGATTCTTCTATTCCTTGCTGGACCCACAACTGTGATAGCCTCTAATTCCCTGACACTAAGCCACTATGCATTAATGACCAACCCCATATAGTGGCAGCAATCCTGGGGCAAGCTAAACTAATAATCGTGGACCCAAATTCTTGTGAAATGCATGCACATCCCAAAAGTACCTGTAAAGCCAGTGGCCAAGGCTACAATCAGAGCGACCTGGCCAGTGCAGGTTCGCATTAAATTCGGACAGTCGGTAATGAAGCAACAAAGCCAAGAACTGGTGAGCCATCAGCTTTAATTCTAGCTTGCACCCGGAGGGCAAGCAAAAACACACACTGGGCTCCAAACCCACTCATTCAGTTCCCACAATGCTACTGACTTATCAAGTTTCCTAGAATCAAAGGTTTCTAGCTCACCAGACTTATTCACCTCTGTTCCCCATCTCCTTTCTTCTCCCTGCATAAACTCTGCACAAACTGGCTTCTTCCTCAGCACTCTGAAATCATGGCTGCTTCTCCTCTCCTCCACGTGGCCTTAATCTCTCTCCTCTCTAATGCCTAACCTCAGGAACCAAGAGCAAGTTCCCGGTCTGCCCCACTTTATAGTGTAGATTCAAAATCCTTAATCCAATCTACAAACAAGGAAGTCTCTGATACAAAGTCACTTATCTGAGGCGTAATGGGAGGATTCCTCATGAGAGTGCACCACCCCACATCATCCAATTAGTCAAAGGTGTAGGAAAAATCTTACTCTTAAAACTTGCACGTGGGCAGCACCATCTTTAACAAAGTGAGCATAATATATTTTATCTGCCCAATAGTACCACATGCTTTGAGAACAAAATTTTTTTGACTAGAGCAAAGAAAGGTAATGAGAGAGTTGTAAATGTAAGTGAGGAAGTTAAGGCTAAAACATAAACAGATTGTGTTTATGAGTTTTTAAGGAATATTTTATAAGGGAATAAAAAGTTCCACAATCCTGGATGTTCTCTTGTCTGGAATCACCTAAGTTTAAGGTATTTTTCCCTGCCGAGAAAGAAGGAAGGGGGTGGCTGGGGGCTCAAAGCCACAAAGTGTGGAAAAGCAAAGGCTTTATTAAGTACCATGCATCCCGCCTGAAGATTGGAGCTAGGGGAGTCGTGCAAATTAGACTGCGTGAGAGGTATTTAAAGGGCTCCTCTAGGGTGGGCGAGCAATTATGATGTGGTGAAATCTCACTAATTGATTGAGAGTCGCTCTTCTCCCAAGGATTCCTGGTGTTGGGTAGATAAAATATATTAGGCTCACTTTGTTAAAGATGGCACTGCCCACATGCAAGTCTTAAGAGTAAGCTTTTCCCCACACCCTTGATTGATTGGATGATGTGGGTGGTGCACTCTCATGAGGAATCCTCCCATTATGCCTCAGATAAGTGACTGTATCAGAGACTTCCTTGTTTGTAGATTGGATTAAAGGTTTGGATTTCTACACTATAAAGTGAGGCAGGCCGGGAGCTTGCTCTCTCTTGGTTCCTGAGGTTAGCATTAAAGAGGAGAGCAGAGAAAGGCCACGTGGAGGAGGCCAGGAGAAGCAGCCAGGATGGCGGAGTACTGAGGGAGAAGCAGGTTTGTGCAAAGTTTGTGGAGAGAGAAGGAAATGGGGAACAAAGGTGAATAAGACTGGTGAGCTAGAAACCTTTGATTCTAGGAAACTCGAATAAGTCAGTAGCTTTGTGAGCACCGAATAAGTGCATTTTGGAGCCCAGTGTGTGTTTTTGCTTGCCTGCTGGGTGCAGGCTAGAATTTAAGCTGATGGCTCACCAGTTTTTGGCTCCGGTGTTTCACTACCTACTGTCCAAATCTAATGCTAACCTGCATTGGCCAGGCTGTTGTGATGGTGGCCCTGACTACTGGCTTTACACCTGGGAAGCTTTTTTTTTGAAGCACTTTATTGTGGGCGGACCTAGTCAAAGGTCCCGGACCTGAGTTCCTAATGTGACCGTGCGTCCCCATTGTCCACCAACGTTACACAAGAATGAGACCAGTTTGGCTATAAACATAGCTCTTTATGTCATTTAATTTTTGTGAGCATTTACTTAGAATATCAAATGATTATCTAGATATTATCTAGTAGAATGTGTTACCAAATAAATTTGGCTGTCTATAAGTGCAAGATATAAGACCATGGCAATTTTTATCAAACCTAAATTGGTACACTATTCCTCTTTATTCCTCTGCCTCTCCAAAATACTTAGCATGGTGTTCTAAACATAGTAGTTATGACTTCTTTATTTGTATGAATGGATGGGGATAGATGTATGTATGTATGTTTCAAGTTTATAAGCAAAATTTTCTGCAAGAATAGAATTTTGATGGCTCATCTCATAATCAAAGTTTTGATGCAAAAACATTCCTATATTCTCAACTATGGCAGACCTTTCTTAAAAATTATAGCATTCATTTCACTGAGTATCTTGAAAACTCCAGAATAAATCCCTCCAATCATAGAAGGTCACCTGAGTTAAATTCTGAAATTGCTAACATCCTTTACCAACATTTGCCCCTATACAAATCACATTGCAGTAATCCAATTTAGAAAGAAGCTGGATGGTAAGTATAAGTACAGTAGTTGTGGCTATCACAGCTGCCTGGCCCGTGCAGGTTTCCATTGAATTTGGTTAGATCATAATGAAACTACAGAGTCAAGAACTGGTGGGGCATAACTTTATTCTAGACTCATACCAGCCAATGAGTAAAAACAAACACAAGGCACTAAAACCCATTCACATGTTCTTCGGTTCAACAACCAGGAGAATCTTTCCATTTTTTCCTAGAATCAAAGGCTTTCACCTCTGTTCCCCTTCAGCTCCCCACCATCTTGCTCCCTGCCTCCTCCCTGCAACCACGTGGACTCTCTCCAAAATGGCCTCCTAGCTCCTCTTTTAAAACTTTTAGGTGTGAAACTCCCTCCTCCAGCACACATTAGCATGACCAAGCCCCTTCCCAAGCTTAAAGGTAATTAACCGTATCACCTGAGCAATGGCCACTCATGTGGGCAGTGACATTTTTAACAAGAAAAGTGAGAAGAACCAGAAAATACAGATTTTACAAACTTATTTGCCTAACAGTAAGATTGCTTAGCCCTCCTGATGAGGACATAGTTTCCTGCCCATGCAGAGGCACATAGATGTGTTTTTTTCCTACAACTAAAGCTGTTTGTGAGTACCAGAGAAATAATTTAAGCAGATGTCCCATGATGCAAAGTACCCTAACAACCTACCTAAACAGCCCACAATACCTTCCATGCAGCCTCAGAATCCAATACTAAAATATTTTTTTCTAGTTTTTGAGCCAGTTTAATTTAATACACTGATGGATATAAAAATAAAAATGAATAAAGAGGAGTTGGATTAGGCAGAAAGGAAGCAAACACTTGCTACCATTTGCAAAACAGAAAACAAGGCAATTCAAAGAAACAACGCAGCTCTTCCTCAAGTTTCTTTGATGTCCATGGGGGGCCATTCCAGAATTATCACAGACACTAAAAAGTAAAAGTATACGACACTTAGTTTTAAAAATTAAGAAATAAATAACTTTCAGTGGCACCAGTTTCAGTTTAAATTATTACAAGAAGCTCTTGGATTACTTATGTAATCATTGGTAGAATTTAAGTTAGCAGAACTTTGTGTTCTTGGTCTTCACTTCCGCCTCTCAGTGAAGAGCTTCACCTCCAGAGCGAGGCACAAAGCTTTGAAGCCCAGCTATACACCCATCATTCATGATCTTTGTTGGCTTCATTCCTGTTTCATTCTTTTATGTTGAATTTTTAATAGAATGTTTTTGCATTGTATTCTGTGATTGCTTTCACTACAACATAAGAAGATTCTTGATTTTCCTTATCACTTCACTCTTTGATGACCAAGGTTTTTAGAAGTGATTCAAATTTTCTAAGTGGGTGATCATTTCACCTACAAATAAGAAGTTTGGCTCTTCTGACTGAATAATTATACCTCTTTCTTACTCTTTCTATATTATTGTATTGCCTAAAACACCTTATACTATATATTTTGAAAAGTAGAAGTCTCTCAGCAGCTGTGTGACTTTGGGCAAATTACTTCATCCACTTATGTCTCAGGTACTTATCTGTAAAATTGAGATAATACTATTATTTACCTAAAATGTTGTAAATTATAACACACTTAGAAAAATATAAGTGCTGTGCCTTGGGGTGTTTTGACATTGGGTAATGGGCACACAATGCAATGAATAGTTCACATGCTGTGAAGATGTCTATCTGAAATTTATGTGTTCCTATGGATTAATGTCACAACCCAAAAATAAAATAATGAGTGCTTAATTATATAGCACTGTAATTATTGTATCTATTGTAGAATTCACATTAGCAACTTATAAATTGTAATAGTGTCCATAACCATCATTTTAATGGACATATAATATTTAATTGAGTTGATGAGTTTCCATTTTTATTTATACCTACATATTACTACAAAATACTTCAGGTTTTCACACAATGCAATATAAATGGCATTCAAAATATGAATTTTATAATGCTAATGATCATGCCTAATTGTTATTTTAATTGTAAAAAAAAGCCTTCAAAATTAATTGTAGTTGGTCTAAATCAGGGGTCAGGAAACTTTTTGGCTGAGAGAGCCAAGAACACCACATATTTTAAAATGTAATTTTGTGAGAGCCATACAATATGTTTAAGACTAAATACAAGTAAATGTGTGCATTTTATGTTATACCAACACTTTTAAAGCACAATAAATCTCTGTATTCTTCTTAATAACGTTGTTATGCTGTTGCTAACCAATGATTAATAAAATACTTTTTACCATTAATGCGACTTCTGGTGCTGCATGGTTTTGCTGATGGCTTTGTAGTCTGGTTGTTATGTGGTGAGGTTAAGCTTCATGCAGGCATTGAGACTTCCATTCGTTAATCATGATCGTAGGTTGGTCTTAACGTTCTTTAGATGTGAGAAAGACTGCTCACATGCATACGCAGAGCCAAACATCGTCAGTACAGCAATACTCACATGCTGCAGTGTGTGGTATGTGACAAGAAGCATGTTCCAAGTTTTGTCAATCAACTGGTCCACGGGTTGAAGTTTTTTCATTTCTTCCCACTTGTGCTTGCTCGCCAACTCTGCTTGCTGTCGTGCAGGTCTTTCCAAATCTTTATTCAGTGACTTGAACTTATTCACCCACATGTCTGGGGCCTTCAGGTCAGCAGCTTGTAGCTCAAAATCTCTGACGGTGACACCAGGGATGTAACTTAGGTCGACACTGTCCACTGCACACTTGTGTGGATGGGTGATGAACTTAAAAAGACGAATGCGCTCTCAAAGTTCTCCAAAGCGCACTTTGAATGACTACAGGAGATTAGATGTGAAGCCCGCTAGCTGCTGGAGATCAAGATGTTGAGCAGGGTCGCTTGCTGTGCATGCATCTATAAACTCTCCCAGGTTTTCAAAGTGTAGTAAAGGACCTGTTTCAATGTCAGATGAAGAGTTCCAGCTTGTTTTCAGATGCAAACACTGCTTGTTGAAGAGATAAGACTGCATTTCCAATGCCTCTCATTTTCACATTGAGCTGGTTCAGATGTTCAGTCATGTTTACGAGATAGTGGAACTCAGGAGCCACTCAGTGTTAGCTAACTCAGGATGCTCGATGTTTTTCATTTCAAGCAAAGTCTGGATTTTGCTCAGATAAGCCGCAAAATGACTGAGCACCTTCCCTCTTGACAACCAACACACATTGCTGTGCAGAAGCAGACCAAGATAATTATTCCCAACTTCATTCAGCAGTGTTTTAAACTGTCGGTCATTTAAAGCTCAGGCAACAATAAAGTTGACCACCTGAATGACCAGCGACATCACATCACCAAGCTGCTCACCAGGCATCTGAGCACAAAGCAACCCTGATGTAGAATGCAGTGAAAACTTGGGATGGGTCTCTTTTCATGTTCATGAAGAAGCGCTATGAATCCTCTATTTTTCCCCACCATGCACGGAGAACCATCAGTACACACCGAAATAAATTTATCCATCGGTAGATTGTTTTCTTTAGCAAACTCAGTGAAAGACTTGAATAAAGTCTCCCCTCTTGTTGTCTCTTTCATAGGCAAAACAGCAAGACTTTCTTCACATAGTGTGTCACCGACAGCATATTTTGCAATCACACTGAACTGGGATAAATGGCTTACGTCTGTTGACTCATCCAAAGCGAGAGAAAAGAACGGTACTTCATTTATGTCCTTCACTTGTGTTGCCTCAATTTGATTTGCCATCATGATGGTACAATTGTGAACAGTTCTTGCCGACAGAGGCATGTCTTTTATTCATTTGATTATCTTGTCTTTATTTGAAAATTCGTCAAAAAGTTCGATGGCAACATCAAGCATGAATGTTTTGGCATACTCTCATCTGTGAATGGCTTTCCATTTCTCACAATTGCTAAAGCACCAGCAAAGCTAGCCGAATCCCAGTCACCTTGTTGGGTCCAAACATGGAGTGTCTGCTGACTACCTTGTACTCTGCACAGTAGCTCTTGACATGCTTTCTTCCTGCTATTCCTCGCTGGATATTTCAATGCAAATGTAGTATAGCGTGTGTTGAAGTGCTGCTTTATATTTGACCATTTCATAGATGCAATTTTATCATTGCATATTAGACATGCTGCAGAACCTGCTCTTTCCACAAAGGCGAGTTCCTCTGTGCATTCCTGCTGAAAAGTATGATACACCTCACCTTTTTTTTTTAGCCATCTTCTTCATCAAAAGGGTTTCTGCAATTAGCTAGCTGACTACTTGATTAAAAGGAGGGAAGTTTACTTTCTGACCTCACAACGACCTGTGTACGTTACGCATTATCCAATAAAAATTTGGTGCTGCCCCGGAGGACAGCCGTGATTGGCTCCAGCCACCCACAACCATAAACATGAGTGGTAGGAAATGAATGGATGGTAATACATGAGAATGTTTTATATTTTTAACGTTATTATTTTTTTATTTAAGATTTGTCTGCGAGTCAGATGCAGCCAT